>CM064343.1:0-5000000 GCA_032595735.1 Pelochelys cantorii | reverse complement strand
GACACTGATGTTTGTCTTACTCTTGCACCATTACCTTCAACAGAGCCTCACATCTTTAGTGAGGACAGAGCCCCTAAAACAAGAGAGAGCAGAGTATAATAGCCCATGCTACTATGGAGGAACACCAGCACTGCACACTCTGACTGTGTACAGTGGCTTCCAAGGCTGGCCTCAGCAGAGACACTGAGTTCAGGCTCATGCAGCCTGCGTACGGTCTCTCAGCTGGGTGGCATCAGTGTTGTAGTACTTGATGCCATTGACCAGGCAACTGGATTCATACCTGGATGCTATAGACAGTTCAATTGGGCCACCACGTCCGAAATCATGGGCAGCAAAATTCAGCCCGGGACTTCATCAACCCCAGAGCTTCGCTCCTTACTACTGAAGCAGCTCTAGAAACAGAGCCCATCTTCAGGCAAGAGTGGGGCACAGTGCTTTGGCTCCGGGTGCACCCCCACCTGTCCCATTGCAGTACGGTTGGGTGTGCAGTGACCGTTCCCACGCCCTTTCCAGAAACGGTACCAGCCAACGTCCCACTTGCTCTGCCAGGCACAAGCGTGCTTGTTCGAGTGATGCACTTTTGCAGATGTGGCTCTGTCGGTGCCAAACTCTGTGTGCCATAGTCTGAGCGGGGCACACCGCACGTGTGGTGTGTTGCAATAAGCCCAAACAATCCGCATTAGTATTTGCAGATGGAAAAGGTGATGAAAAGTAGTCCCCCATATTCCTTACATCCGGACACGCAGCTGTAGTTTGCAGGAGAGAGAACACTAGGTAATCATTCTACTGCCTGTGGGAATTGCTAGATTGGGTTTAAAGTGAACTTTTGTTGTTGAATATATATGTTTGCTGAATATTTTTCACATTACAAAGAGTGGCCACTCAGTGTATCAAATGAAAATGGAGGCCTTTGCTGTACTCCCAACCTCCCTTGTTTTGTAGCTCTCATTCAAAGGGATTATAATTGATACTGAGTATGTTAAATACCCTGCATTTAGTGCATTGGAACTCTTCTGATCTTTGTATGCCCCGAGTCATGCAAACTCTCCCTTATGAGGGACTGCGGGGGAATGGTTCAGTCCAGAGTGAGTGTGTCATCAGGTGAAGTCTTGCGCAATGATGTTATTCCTGAAAATAATCGGCATAGCGGCATTTCGCAAGAGGGGTTTTCTTGCGCAAGAAGGGGCAGTGTAGACAGCTCCTTCTGGCGCAAGAGCCTCTTCAGCAAAAATGGCGGCTCATTAGGTATGCAAATGAGGCTCGGCGATATTCCATGCTTAGCCTCATTTGCATATTTCTTGCGCAAGAAGCCGCGAGTGTAGACATAGCCTAGGTGCCCAGCAGCACTGAAAATTGTGCCCTGGGAGTCTGCTATTGAGCCCCCAAATGAAGGGAGTTAAAGTGTCTTGCCCGGGATTGCACAGTTTGCTCGTGGCCAAATAGGGATTAGGCCCTCGAAATCCTGAACCCCACAGGCCACCTTAATGCCCCAGGTAACATTGGCAGCCTTTTTTGATTAGGCCAGTGGGTCCCAAACTGTTTTGCTTGCACCCCATCACATACCTGGTCTGTACCCCATGGAGCGGTAGGGGAGCTGGTGTGGGTGCCAGGGCTACAGCCATGAGTGGGGCTGGGTGTCAGAATGAGGGTAGGGATCAGGCCTGCTGGGAGTGGGGCCAGGACTAGAACTAAACATAAACCGGGGCTGGGTGGCACTCCCTGCCCCCCCATGGGGGCTGGCTTAGGCCCTGCCATGCTCCATCCTGAATGTTCCTTCACACCCCCCAAGGATACACGCCCCACAATTTGAAGACCACTGGATTAGGCTGTTTGATTGCCCTGGCTTTATTTAACGACATTGTCCTCTTTAGTTTTTTAATAACGAAGTTAGATAATGAGGATCTGATTTGATTTTGCTTTTAGAAGAATGGTAAATACCAGTCTCTCAGCGTATTGGTGTGCAGGAGAGTGCACAGAAAATCTAATATCAAAGATATAACCTTAATGGGATTTGAACGCCTCGCTCAGCTGGTGTAAATCGTTGGAGCTCAATTGATTTCAACTGAGTTATGACGAGTCACAAATTGAGGAGCTGGCCATGTTTGTAAGGGAAGGCCCAGCCTTTCCCAGTTGATTACTTCTTATTGGCCATAGTAATTTATTACTGTAGGGAGGTTCCTTTATTACCCTTGAATGTCACAGAAGAGAGCTGTAATCTAATATGGGGATTTGTAATAAAAACCATGTACAGTCATAGTCAGACTGAAGTCACTCTTCTGTAATCTGAGGCTTGCAGGTGGATTGGATCCTAGAACTGGGGCCTAAGATGTTTTCTTAGTTTGTGCAACATTTTGCTTCTAAAAGAGTTTTAGAAAAATATTTTCATTCAGTGCGGAACATTTTGGATGCCTATGTTGTGAATGGCTCCCTGGCCTGGCGGCCTCTGGGAGCGGCTGTGGGACAAGTGTTTAACAGCAATAAAGCACGTTGTAATTTGCAAGGAAGAATTCATATAGCACCTACTCTAAGGGCTGCAGAGTTACTACAAGGACCCCGAGCCTGCCGTGAAACTGACAGACCTCAGCATGTGCAGGCCCCCACTGACTGTGAGGGCAAAAGGAGCTGGAGCTCACTGCAGGATTGGGGCCCAAATGTGCTTCTCTGGTGTGTTCCAATATTGCCATCCAAACAAACCCCTGCATGCCATGCAGTCTCAACCCCCGCTGTTGTTTTCCCTGTAATTAAAAACAAATGTACAAGGAAGCCTGAGTACTACAGCCATATGCTTCGGTAGGCATAGGAGCCTATCATTCGATTAGGTCTGACTCGGTGCTAAGCCCACATAGAAAAAGGTTTCAGGGCTTAGTACTGTCAAGTCAAATAATACCCGAAGTCCCTGTCCAGCCTAGTCCTGTAGAGAACGTCACTAGTGGTTGCTCTGTGACGTCACCCAAGCCGGTACCATTGTAGTCTCTACTGTTTGATGCCCTCAGGCATTGGCCATGATAGCTTGCTGTTCGGGGCTCCTCTAGCTGTTTGAGGCACTCTTTGTTCAGTCTGCTGAGCAGTTACTCACCCAACTAATCTCACTGGAGTTACTCTGGGTGAGTAACTGCTGATTTTATGAGGAAGTGGCTCTCAATCTGACCCCGAAACAGAGGCCCATAGGTGGGTCTGAACCAACACCTGAGATCTTGGCAGCTCTGAACTTTAGGCTGTTTTCAACTCTGGATCTGATGTTTGTGTCTTGAGTCAGAGATTGTAGTTAATATATATGCGCGTGCACACACACACGCATGTGCACACACACGCACGCACCATACATAGACAGCGCTTAAATACACACAGTCCATACAACACCAAAGTAATAAATAAGGAAAATGAAATGAACAACAGCCCTCAACCTCTTGCTCCCAAAAGGGGACATGTCCATTGCGTGTCCATAGTCCTGTCTTCGGAAGCATTCTTAGTAATGGGGACATGAGTCACCCCTTATGAGAGTGCCCAGGAAGCCTGTGATTGTTCCGTCATTCATGCTGTTTGGGGTCCTGTTAAAAGAATATCAGTTCCATTATTTCATCTCCCTGCAAGTATCTCTTTTCAAATTTGTAACTATTACCTCCTGCAATGAGGGGTAACAGTAGTTCGAATTAGGATCTTTAATTCAAACTACCTAGTCCGTGCCGCGTGTAGCCGCGGGCACGGAGTTTGGACTAAGGGGGATTTAAAAATGGCGGCGCCCGGGAAGATGCAAATGAAGCCTGGGATATTTAAATCCTGGGCTTCATTTGCAACTCTGGTTGCCCTCATTAGACTACCTAGCTCGAACTAACGAGCTAATGTAGCCTTACCCTGCGGGAACAGGCCAGGCTCAGACCCAGCTGGATCTGCTCAGAAACCTAAGAAATGCGCCTGAGTCGTGGAGTTCTAATCTTCCCAAAACACAGCGGCTCATGGTGTCATGTTCCAGAGAGAAGCTCCAGGTACAAAGCTTAAATCTGACCTTCCTCGAAGAATGGGGGATTGGCTCAGATGTGGTGTTCCGGTCATGTCTCCCTCAAAGCATGGTCAGAATGAAGGGCTCCTCTTGGCAAGAGTGGTTTTGGCCAGTGGCTAGGACAGTTTGTGCAACTGTTGGCAACTAGGGATGTAACCATGTAATGGGAGGAGGGGGGAATGCTCCTGCCCAGATGGGCCAGAGCACTGCCCCTTCCCACTGTGGCCAGGCTGGAATGGCCCCTGCCTGCAGCCTCCTCAGGCCCACCACAGACAGGGGCAGCTCCAGGCACACAGGGGCTTTTCCAGACGTCCAGTGGGCCCCGTGGGGCTGGAGAGGTCCTCTCCCCACACCAGGCAGCTAGCTGCTCCAGCCTCTACCACTTAACCAGAACCAATAAGCATCACATTCCTATGGTCAAGAGTTTTCCTTCAAATGGAAGAGGGACAATCCAGCATCTGTTCATCTTGGGCACGTCCACACAGCTGGGCTAAAGCCGAATTAAGCTACGCAACTTCAGCTATGTCAATTGCATAGCCTAAATCAAAATAGCTTATTTCAGCTTTTGGCGCTGTCTTCGCAGCAGGAAGTCGAAGGAAGAGCACTCTTCCTCCAACTTCCCTTACTCCTCATAAAATGAGGGTTACAGGAGTCGGAGTAAGAAGTCCTCCAGCTCGACATTTTTTTGACATTATGTCAAAATAACTGCTTGTGGTGTAGATGTTCACCATGTTATTTTGGAACAATGCCGGTTATTCCAAAATAACACTGCTGTGTAGATGTACCCCTTTGAGACCTAGTGTTCCCTGGAAGGCCCCAGATCCACCTCTCTAGCAATGCTATGGTGCTAAGGAGCTTACATATAACAAATAGCTAAAAAAGCTCCTAGAAAGTAGCTGGGAGACATTCTCTTTTGCAATCAATTGGGGGCTACAATGATGTTTTCCTGAGTTTTTGCCATTTGCTACGCCCTTTTTTAATGTGAAGCCATAAACCCTACACTCAAATGTAGTGTGCATATTTCTAGTTCTGGTCAATTGTCCTGACGCTCCTTCATTTGAGATGACAGCAGCTTTCTTCCCTCCATCATGAAATGCTTGCAGAAATAAAGATAGCAAAACACATTTCAGCCATGCACACAAGGCTCCCTTTGTGAAGCCGGCACAGTCAGATGCAGCTGTTTCTGGGGTTTCGTTATGGAAAAGTTTTGGGGGAGGGGACACAATTGTACGCTGTCAGTCTAGCTGGATTCTCTCCATGTTAGGGCGGCTGCAAAAGGTCCTTTCCCAGAGCCTATGCTGGAGCCCCAGTGATGGGCAGAGGCAGCACACCATTGGTTGACTCTGGAGACGGCATCCGAAGCAGCTTGACTGGCAATGTCTTCTTGTTTTGTACAAGCTTCTTTTGGGCTCCTGGACAAAACTTTGTTTTGCTGTGTCTTCCAGCCAGTATTGGAAGCTCTGGGGCAGAGAGGGGGCATGCTGCTTTCCCCTTCGTATCCTCTTTCCAGCTCTGACTTTTTCAGTGCTTTGTGTGAAGTAAATTAATGGACGTTTGTTTGTGTGTGACAGGTAGCCGCCTCCCAGCTGGCATTAATCAACACCCTTATTGGCAGCCTTAGCAGAGAGGTTGCATGGGTCACAGAGACAGAACTCCCTGGTTGGTTTAGTCCCATCCGGCTACATTAGAGACCTATTGGCATGGCAAGGAGAGATCTTCTTTGTTGCTGCTCCTGTTCTGTGGAGAAACACCAACCTGCTTCCTGGGGCTGCTAATGAAGTAGCTTTCCTGAGCAACGGAAGCACTTTTCTTTATGTCCCCTCTGAGCCCACAGGCAGGACAAAGGAGAGAAAGTCTCGGGCTATGTCTAGACTGCAGGCTTCTTTCGGAAGAAGCTTTTCCAGAAGAGATCTTCCGAAAAAACTTCTCCCAAGAGTGTCCACACTGCCAAAGTGCATCGAAAAAGCAATCTGCTTTTTCAAAAGATAGCGTCCACACTGAATGGATGCTCTCTCGCATGTAAGCTGTGATTGCTATGGGCAGAGTGGCCACCAGGGCACCTGTGCTTCTTCCTCTTTCCTCTTCTTCCGAAAGAACTCCCTTTTCCCCGTCCACACACGCCTTTCAGAAAAAGGCTTCTTCCTCGTAGAAAGCGGTTTACCAATGTGGGAAAAACCCCTCTGGTCTTTCGATTTTTTGTTTGAAAGAACGCGATTGCCGTGTGGACGTAAGTGAAGTTTTTCTGAAAAAACTCTGCAGTGTAGACAGCCTCACAGTAGCCATGGGAGTTGATAAACTTTCGAATGTTCAACTTCCAGCTCCATGCCGGTTGTAGGCCTGTCGCAGTCCGGAGGATTTGTCAGACACACACGAGCTCTAGAAGTCCTGCTGTGCTGCCCTGACGTACCAGGAACAAGGCCCAGAGCTGGCTGACAAGGAACAGCCTGAGAAAGTCGACTGTATATTGGTCTCATGCCATCCGTTAGCTGTCTGCTCGCCCTCCCTTTGCTCCCACCTTGTCCTCCTCTTCATTCCTGACATCCTTGTTCTGGGCTGCCATCCCTTGCGCTGTCGCCAAGGGCGGCTTTTGTGCTGCACCAGCATTTCTCTTATGGATTACATCCCGTCTGCCTGGCCTGAGCTCTTCTATGGTTGGTGGCAGGTCGAGTTCTACTAGGTGCTTGGCTCCCCATGGTAACAAAGGTGGGTTTTATTTGCTGCACTAAAACTGCTCGAGGAAGGGAAGGGAAGATAAATATACAAGAACGTTTGTGTAAACAGTAGCAGTACAGGGCAAAGGAGGGCTATGAACGGATGAGTCTAGATAAAACCAGTCAGAGCAGAAGGGAACTCACTGAATAGCCCTTTGTAATCTTCTTATTACTTTGACTTCATTCTTTCTCTCTCTTGGAATTTGACAGGCTGGGAGAGAAGGGAAAAATAAGGGCTGGAAAAAGACCATTTGGCCCTAAGCTCTTCTGTCTGCTGTGAAGGTAGTTCCTGCTTGCATCCCAAAGTGCTCTACGAACCGTACATAATCACTTCCCCCCTGAAATGTAGCTAGCTCTGGCCTGGAACACAACCAGGAGCGGCCCTAGACAAGCTGCTGGCAACTGGCGCCCTAGGCGAAACGTGCGATCGGCTCCCCTGCCTCCAAAGCCCTCAATGGCCGTTTATCTTGGCATCCTAGGCAACCACCTAGGTCGCCTGTGTTGATGGGCCGCCACTGAACACAACGACCAGCTATACAACTATCAGGAATTATCCAGAACGGGGAATATTTTGCCAAGGACATGGATACATTTTTGCCTTATGAAAAGTGCCGTGGGATCTTCACTGACTTTGTATTTTAAGGTCTCATGCCAAAGTCTTCCAGACATGTTAAACTGCATGCAATTCAACTCAACTGCGTTGGAAGGTTGAAGGATCGAGCTGATGATAGTTGAACGGAAGCCATGGAACCAGGAAACTAGCTACCTGGAACCTGACACTTAGACCATGGAAGAAGTCCTGGAAACCCAAATCTCTGTCCTTCATCCTCTTAATCTTCTAGTTACATCTAGCCCCTAAATCCATTGCATTTGCTCCTTTCCCCTATGCATACAAATATTAACCAGTTGGGCCATAGTTGGGAATGTTGCCAAGAGCTGCTATAAAAATGTCAGTGGCTTTAGTAGCCTCCTTTCCCTAAAAGGCCTGCATCGGCCTCAGTCTGATCCCCATGGGTCCCACGTGTGCTCCCTTGGCAATTTGTCCTAAATTCAGTCAAATTCTATACAAGTGCAGGCCCCACTGACTTTCAGTGAGAGGTGTCTGCAAGCAGCCAAGGCTGGAATAGTGTCCTTGGTCTCCCTATAACTCTATTTGGTCTCACACTCAGCTTCAGTCTTTGTCCCCCATTTCCTACTCTTCTGCTCGTGGATGTAGGTAGCAGAAGATGTATAACACTAGGAGGTGGAGGGAAAATGCTTCAGAGTTGGCTTCCTAAGTTGCATTCGCCCTGGCGGCACCTTTCCTCCTACAGTCTCAGCTCACTTGATACACTTTGTGGGACTGACCAAATATTTAATCTATTACAAATGGGGAAACCAAGGCACAGACTGGTGATGTGACTTGCTTCAACGTGCATTGTAAGTGAGTAGCAGTGTGGGATAGAACCCCCCGTGCCAAGCACTCGGCTCTGACTGCTAAGCCACACTGCCTTTTTGAGGTTAGACTGGAGAGAGGAAAAAGATGGAGCTGTTTCTTCTTGCTGCTCCTCTTATGACAAATAGTAGTAATGATCATTGTCTGACTATCTAGCTAACTAGTCTGGAGACTTGAAACACAGGAAGACTGGACATCCACACCCAACGGAAGTAGGTTCTGAGCCCAGTGGAAGGGTGTGGGATAAGCAAACTGTTCTACATTCAGCCTTGCTTTGAGTTGGAACCATCCCATGGCAGAAAGTTGAAACATTTAGTGACAGCTGCATATGCCGTTGTTTCCCATGCAGTGCACAAAACAACCAACACCCCACCTCCAGGACAATGGTAGCATCAACAAGTCTGGGGAAATTACCTGTAACGGAAAAATCCTTAAACAGCTGCCCACTTGTTGTGAATTATTCTGAAAAAGAGAGTGATTTAGCAGCAAAGTTTAAGGCATTTGCCATCTCTATAGTGTACTAAAGAAAATGAAACTGATCATTTCATAATCCATCGTGGTGTTGACTGTGGGATTTGTTTACAGGAGGTTTGGTGGTTGACCCATCTGATAATAACCCTCCTGGAGGATTGCTGTAGGGGATTTTGACTCTCTCTGATTGACATATCTGGTTCCAGAGCCAAACTCTGCCCAAGGCTTCCTGAATGACTTCCCTGTCCTAGGGGATCTGCCCGGCTGTGTCTCAGGGCAGAAACTGGTGTCCAGTTATCTGAGACCATTGGAGAATTGAGGCCTTGGACCTGCTGGTAACGTGATTTTGAACTGACCTGAATGTCCCGAAGGAAAAGCGCCTCCATTTTAAGGGGAGCTTCTCTGTCACCTGTTGATAATTAAAAGGCCCAGCCTCAGGCCAGGTTTGTCCATGTTTACAGCTTCATGGCAAAGCTGTTTTGAGTGACCGTAGGCCTGTGCAGGGTTTCTCCTTGAAATGTAGCAGAGGTTTAACCTAACATCAGATGGAATTGGACAGTTTCAGCCGAGTTTTGGTTCATGTTTGGGTGTGAACCCAACACTAGAAGCAAAATGCAGGGAGTGAGGAGGTGAAATAAAGTTGAAGACTGGCACTTCATTGTAATGTACATGGATTATGAGACTGTTAATAGCCATGGACACCTTATTTTCAGTTCTCCTTTTTAGCTCATGTACAGGAATGGAGCCTGGCTTGGTGGATAGGTCAAAGGCAGCATGGCTTAGCAGAGTGCCAAATGGGGACGGGGGGGGTCTCTCTGCAGCTTTGCCATTGCCTTGCTTTATAACCTGGGTCAAGATGCTTAACCTTTCTGTGACTCAGTTTCCACAGCAGGGAGACAGCTGATAATGATGCTTCCCAAGCTGTGGGAAGTGCAGGGTGATCTCTGGAAGAAACGTGCGAGCTATTGTCATCACTATTCCAGTTTCAAACTCACAACCACATTGTTTGAACTAGTGATCATGGCAAGGGTGTGTCATGTGCATTGTTCTGAAGACAAAGAGCCTCTGTCTTTTTCTGGAACCTTCCTGGGCTTAGGAACAACACAGGCCACCTGGGAACCCAGCAAAAATGAGATTTCTACAGTACTGGAAACTGAGTGGAATGAACAGCGGGGGAGAAGTGCCTGGCAATAAACAGGCCTATTTAGTATGGGCGGCGTTGCTAGCAGGATGAAATCTGAACAAACAGAATTTCTGTGTCTTCACCGGGAAGGGGAAAGGCTCAGGGACAGATATATATGCTGGTCTCATTTGATTGAAGGGCTTGAATTTTACTGATGCCCATTAACATGGGAGGAGCACAGGTATGCTCATGATTCGATTAACTCAGCAAGGTCCCTAATAAACTCCAGAGAGACATCTCCCTTTCTCCACATTCTGCTCGGGTTAGTGTTGTAGGGCCTCTGTTTATTGGGGCGGGGGGATTACACTGGGGAAGCCAGGAGCTGCTGGGGATGTTGTGTTGCGTAGGTGGAAAGGCTTGATGTGAAGGGGAAGGTCTGCCGGGTTCCCTCCGGATACGCAGCGTCGCAATCCGTCGCTTCTGCTCTGGCAGCTCATCCCGCAGCCTGGCTCCCATTGGCTGAGAACCTGACTGGCTTGTTTCAGGCCCGGCTCTGTGCCTGGCACTGTGCCCCAGGAGCCCAGCTGGTTCCCGCAGCCGCGAGCCACAGCAGAGGGCCTGTGAGAAGCCCCTTTTCCCCAGGGTTTCTTAGCAGCCACGGGCAGTTGCACAAAGGGCGATTGAGGCTCTCAGTTCCCGTGCTGAGCCCAGACTCAGCTCTCAGTCTGCCCTTGGGAGGGGCTTACCCCCGACTCCAGGTGAGGCAGGGTCAACACGGGTTCAGCGGCTCCCTTCCCACCTGTCCGTGTTGCATTCATTTCCCTGGACTCAGCTGGGTCCTCTGGGGAACCCAGCCTGAGGGATTCCAGAGCAGCGTATTTCTAGGCTGGGGGCTGGCAGCCAGGCCTTGGTCAGGGCTCTCCCGAGAAGGGAGCTGGCACTTTGGGGGACTCCTGGGTCTTTTTACGAGCAGGAGCTCAGTCCCAGCTCAGGCCTCGGTTGCTCAATGCCAGGCAGGAGCAACTCCACTGCAATCAATGGTGTTCCACCTGGGGAAACCTGACCCAAGGGAGATAGGGGCAGGGCCTGCATTGCACTATACCCCTGGGGCAAGGGGCAAGCCTTAAATCAGGGTGGGGAACCTAAGGCCTGAGGGCCAGATGCGGCCCTTGGCTTGCATGGATCCGGCCCCTGAGGCTCAGGGCTCCTCCCCCAGCATTGGGGAGCCTGTGTTGGCCATCCAACCCCTCCACTGCCCCCTGTGGGGCTGGAACACACAAAATCTACTAGCCTGGGCCCCCCAGGCTCTGGTGTGGGGGGGAATGTGGGGAGTGTCTTTCTCCTTCTCAGTCAAGGGCCACATCAGTGAGGTTTACTTGGCTTTATTTTTGCTTCTCCTGTGCGGCCACCGACTGATTTTTCTGTGGGTCAGTGGCCCCCGATCCAACCCCCCCCCCCCACTGCCTTAAATCAAGCTGTAAGGAATGGAACCTGCAGCGAAAAGGAGCCATTGCTTGGGCGCTTCTTTCCAATTCTGCACAACTCCCAAGCATGACTGTTCTGGGAGCGTGACCCCCTGAGTGACCTGCTCTAGCACGTGGCCATGGGACACGAGCCACGCCCCCTCCTGCTCTGCTGGTTCAGTTCTAGGGCCAGTCGGGTGCCAATGCAGAGAATAGTTGCCGCTGCTCTGCCGAGCACACAGCCGGAACGGCGACACGCTTGCGGGGGGCAGGCAATGCTGAGAACAGTCATCGCTGCTCTGCTGAGTGTACAGCTGGAACGGCGACGCGCTTGCGGGGGGCAGGCAATGCAGAGAACAGTCGCCGCAGCTCTGCCGAGCACACAGCAGGAACGGCGACGTGCTTGCAGGGGGCAGGCAATGCAGAGAATAGTTGCCGCTGCTCTGCCGAGCACACAGCCAGAACGGCGACGCGCTTGCGGGGGGCAGGCAATGCAGAGAACAGTCGCCGCTGCTCTGCCGAGCACACAGCAGGAACGGCGACGCGCTTGCGGGGGGAAGGCAATGCTGAGAACAGTCACCGCTGCTCTGCTGGGTCAGTTCTAGGGCCAGTCGGGTGCCAATGCAGAGAATAGTTGCCGCTGCTCTGCCGAGCACACAGCCGGAACGGCAACGTGCTTGAGGGGGCAGGCAATGCTGAGAACAGTCACCGCTGCTCTGCCGAGCACACAGCAGGAATGGCAACGCGCTTGCGGGGGGAAGGCAATGCTGAGAATAGTTGCCGCTGCTCTGCCGAGCACACAGCCAGAACGGCGACGCGCTTGTGGGGGGCAGGCAATGCAGAGAACAGTCACTGCAGCCCTGCTGAGCACACAGCCGGAACGGCGACGCGCTTGTGGGGGGCAGGCAATGCGGAGAATAGTTGCCGCTGCTCTGCCGAGCACACAGCTGGAATGGAGATGCGCTTGCGGGGGGAAGGCAATGCTGAGAATAGTCACCGCTGCTCTGCTGAGCACACAGCCGGAACGGCGACGCGCTTGTGGGGGGCAGCCGTGCGAGAGGCGGAGAGCAGGCCACACGGGCCAGCGGAGCGCTAACACAGTTCTGCCAGGCTGCCTTGTTCTACTTGAACTCGCTTGCAGCTCCAAGCTGGCAGGATGCCCCCGGACGTCCACCAAGAGTAATTACAAACAAATAACATCAGGCTTACGTCTTCCATTTCCTGGCCCTGGTCTCCCAGCAGGTGAGAAAACTGTGCAGCTTTTGAGTGACCTGCTCCGGTGCTGATTTCATCCAGGCTCAGGGCTTGGCAGGTTGCTCTGCTCAGCAGTCAGGCATAACAACGATCCGTTCGCATTCTCTACAGCACCAGCTGGCCAGAAGGGCTCAAAAGCATTTTACAAAGGGATACCTCAAGGGCTTGCTTCATTTGCCACCAAAATGCAGCTACCTCTGGGCTAGAACCACACCCAGTGCTCTGCAGCTCCCAGGGACAGTACGGCTGGGTGGAATGGCAAGTGGTGAAGTCTAGGATACGTGTCCAGATGTAAGGCCAGGGGGAGCTAAGGGGGCAGGATTTAGTTGCCCAGATACGAACATGATCAGGAGATGGGAAGGGAGAGCTCTTCTCTTTCCAAAGCAGCACATGCTATCTAATTATTGCATCTAAAGGATGGTGGTTCCAAGTGCCCAGCATCCCTTGCAGGGATACTGGCTCCGTTTGGACTTGGAGGAAAGCGCCTTACCTAGCCAGAAGCCACTGCTGCTTTTTGTAGCATCTGGCTTTTGCCTGGAAGGCTCCTATCCTATCTCACCAGTGACCTGGCCCAACCCTGTCGGCTGGCGGGATCCCAGCCCCAGGGCACTCGCTAGAGCGGGGTCGAGAAGAGTAATGGAGTTTCACAGCGGCTCCAACTCTTCTGAAACTTGGTTTCACTCTGACTTGGACTCAGACCTCAACAGTTTGAAATCCTCGGTGGAAAGGCACTGGTGGCCCCACTCTTGGGCAGTCCACCGGGTGGGCTGTCATAGAGTCAGGGATGCTGGACCCCCTGGAGCCGTGGGAGGCCCTGGGTTCTCACCTGAGCCACGAGGCAACTTCATCCCAGCAGAACCGTCCCACAGAACATTTCGATTTCAATCGTCCGGCCAAGTCTTACCCCAAATGTTTGTCGGAATTTCTCTGACCAGCTGTGGCATCCGAGCTGCTGCAGCTACACTGCTGGCTTTAGCCTGCTGAGAGCTAGTGCTGTGTGTCTCCCCGAGCTGGGAATCCTAGAATCCCAGGCCTGGAAGAGACCTCAGGAGGCATTGAGTCCAGCCCCCTGCCCAAAGCAGGACCAACCCCAACTCAATCATCCCAGCCAGAGCTTTGTCCAGCCAGGACTTAAAACTCTCTGGGTATGTCTACACTACAACACTAATTCAAACTAACTTAGTTCGAATTAGTTAATTTGAACTAAGCTAATTCAAATTAGCGCATCTAGACTTAAAAACTAGTTCGAATTAGCGTTTTGCTAATTCGAACTAGCATGTCCACATTGAGTGGACCCTGAACCGAAGTTAAGGCTGGCCAGAACCAGTGCCGGCAGGGCATCAGCTTAGGACTTAGAGCGTGGAGCTGATGCCTCAGGTGAGCCGAGGGCTGTGCTTAAAGGGACCTGACCCCCACCCCGGACAGACAGTTCTCAGGGTTCCCCGCTTGCTTGTCTACCTCGATGAGGGACAGCAAAGCAGTCCTGTCTTGGAGTGCCCTGAGTGCCCACCCTCGGCACATTACAGCACTCGGCCATCAGCCCGGCTGCACTTGCCACAGGCTGCCATCTGGGGGAGTCATTCGGGGGGCTGTCAGGATCCAGGAGGCCCTGCAGGAGAGCTTCCACCCCGAGGAGCCCGCAGAGCCACCCCAGTCCTCCCCATCGGGGGCTCGTGCCCCATTCCTCCCTCACCTCCTTCCACTTACCCTTCCCTAGCCCCCCTTCCTGATGTAAAAAATAAAGGACACGTGTGTTCAAAAATGGAAACTCTCTTTATTTAACAAAACTGAGGGGGGGGGGATTAACCTGTGGGGAGACTGGGAAAAGGAGGTGGGAGAGGGGAAGAGAGAGAGTGGGAGAGGGGAGGTGGAAACCTGGGAGGAGGGAGCTGGAAGGGGGAAGCCAGGGGAAGAAGGAGAAGGGGAAGTCTAAAACTATGGTACGCCATATCTTCAGTATTGTGTAGAGATGGGGTCTCCTCACCTCAAAAAAAATATTTTGGCCTGGGAAAGGGTTCAGGAAAGGGCAACTACAATGATTAGGGATTTGGAACTGGTCCCATATGAAGAGAGGCTAAAGAGACTGAGACTTTTCAGCTTAGAAAAAAGGAGACTGAGGGGGGATATGATAGAGGTCTAGAAAATCATGAGTGGTGTGGAGAGGGTGCATAAAGAAAAGTTCTTCATTAGTTCCCATAATAGACTAGAGGACACCAAATGAAATGAATGGGTAGCAGGCTTCAAACTGATAAAAGAAAGTTCTTCTTCACAAAGCAAATAGTCAACCTGTGGAACTCCTTGCCACAGGAGGCTGTGAAGGTGAGAACTAGAACAGAGTTTAAAGAGAAGTTAGATAAAGTCATGGAGGTTGGGTCCATGGAGTGCTATTAGCCAGGGGGTAGGAATGGTGTCCCTGGCCTCTGTTTGTGGAAGGCTGGAGATGGATGGCATGAGACAAATGGCTTGGCCATTGTCTTTGGTCCATCCCCTCCGGGGTACCTGGTGTTGGCCGCTGTTGGCAGACAGGCTACTGGGCGAGATGGACCTTTGGTCTGACCCAGTACGGCCATTCTTATGTTCTTATGCTCTAAGCTCAGGGTCGGGGGTCTCACTGGACCAACTTGATTTTCATGCAACCCTGCTCCTGGGTTCGCATGTGGCCTTTGGTGGCCAGGCTGGCAGCTATCCTGCCCTAGATGGCCACTTTCCTGTGCCTAGTGTGGAGATTGTGGACGTTGGAGGCCTCCCCACAAACCTGGATGAGGTCCACGATCTCCGCACTAGACGAGGCGGGTGTCCGCCTCTTGCGGCCCCGGGCAGGCTCCTGGGAGCTGCCAGCCTGGTCCTGGGAAGAGGGGGAGGGCTGGGTGGCAGCGGGTGGCTGGCTCATGCTGTGCCAGGTGCAGGGTCTGCTGTCTGGGTGCTGGCACACGGGCACCGTAGCCAGACCGTGGCCCTTTAAGGGCTCCGGGGCCAGGAGGGGGGCAGACGAGTTTCCCTGGCTTGGCCCAGAGTGACCACCAGGGCAAGCTGGGAAGGGCTAGCCTCCCACTAGTTCGAATTAAGTGGCTACACAGCCCTTAATTCGAACTACTTAATTCGAACTAGGCGTTAGTCCTCGTAGAATGAGATTTACCTAATTCGAATTAAGCGCTCCGCTAGTTCGAATTAAGTTCGAACTAGCGGTTTGTGTGTGTAGCGCCTATGAAAGTTAATTCGAACTAACAGCTGTTAGTTTGAATTAACTTTGTAGTGTAGACATACCCTCTGGGACTGGAGATTCCACCCCCTCCCTAGGGAACCCATCCCAGTATTTCCCTAACTTCCTAGGGGAATAGTTTTTCTAATATCCAACCTAGACCTCCCCCACTGTGACTTGAGACCATTGCTCCTTGTTCCGCCATCCATCACTACTGAGAACAGCCTCTCTCCATCCTCTTTGGAACCTCCCTTCAGATAGTTGAAGGCTGCTCTCAAATCCCCCCTTGCTCTTCTCTTCTGTAGATTAAACAAGCCCAAATCCCTCAGCCTCTCCTCATAGGTCATGTGCTCCAGCCCCCTAATCATTTTGGTCGCCCTCCCCTGGACCCTCTCCAATGTGCCCACATCCTTTCTGTAGTGGGGGCCCCAGAATTGGATGCAATACTCTCGATGTGGCCTCACCAGTGCCAAATAAAGGGGACTAATCACCTCCCTAGATCTGCTGGCAGTGCTCCTCCTAATGCACCCTAATATGCCATTGGCCTTCTTGACTACAAGGGTGCCCTGTTGACTTGCACTTCCCATGTAGGTGTACCCTTTGAGCAGCATTGGGGCCACTTGCTGTTTGTCCCCCTCTTCAGGTGAATGCAGACAGGCTCCTTACAAAAAGTGGCATTGGAAGGGGGCAGCGTGACACAATGGGACTTACATTTGGTACAAAAGCCCTTTTCTGGGGTGGTCCCACAGCTGCCATGAGTGAGACCTGAGTTAAAATTCTGAGCCTGCCCCTCGATTCTCAGCAGGGGTCAAAGGAAGCACAGCTCCATCTCCTCCCCTGGGCACAGCTGAGCAATCCACCCCCTTCCTTCCTCCCAGGATGGTGCGCGGAGAGCCAAGCCACTGGTTACCAGGGCTGGGAAAAGTGCTCGTGGCAGCATGTGTGACTTCTGGGGATGGAGAAGAAGGAGCAACTTGCACTGCTCCGCCATGTCTTTGCAAGGGCAATGCTGAAAGGCAGAGTGGTCCCATAATGTAAGAACTAGGGGTCACCAAATGCAATGAATAGTAGCAGGTTTAAAACAAACAAAAGGAAGTTTTTCTTCATGCAGCGCACAGTCAACCTGTGGAACCCCTTGCCAGGGGATGTTGTGAAGGCCTGGTATTTAACAGGGTTCAAAAAAGAACTAGCTATATTCATGGAGGTTCGGTCCATCAATGGCTATTAGCCAGGACAGGTAGGGATGGCGTCCCTGGCCTCTGTTTGTCAGAGACTGGAAACAGATGACAGGGGAGGGATCACTTGATGATCCCCTGTTCTGTTCACTCCCTCTGGGGTACCTGGCACTGGCCACTGTGGGCAGACAGGACACTGGGTTAGATGGACCTTTGCTCTGACCCAGTGTGGCTGCTTTTATATGTCTAGTGGGTAGGGCACTGAATGGAATTCAAGACACCTGGCCTCTATTCCCAGCTTTGTCATTGCCTTGATCTCTGACTGAGGCATGTCACTGCCCTTCTCCTTCCCCACAGATCTCATGACAGCTTTCTTATAAGGGGCAGGGACCATCTGCATCAGGCCTCTGACATTACCATCCAATTAGCCTTAATAGCGATGCTGGGATCCTAGCCAGCCTCATCCTCCAGGAAGGAAGTAACCAGGGAAGGCGGAAACCAGACTGAAATGTGGAAAAAGCATCCTTGGGGTCTGCAAAGAAGATGAGGAGAAGGGAAAATGAAGCCCTTTCTGCATGACCTCTCTCGAAAGGCTGGGTCCTTCCCTCCTCGTCGAGCAGCCCCAGAGGGCGGGACTGGCGCTCCGATCCCTGTGCAGCCGTCACCTGTTTCCAGCTCATGGTCACCTTCAGGCCAAGCCTCCAACCCCACTGCTGGTGAGACACATGTGCTTGCACGGTCCCGGGGGAGAGATGCCCAAGAGAAGCAGGCAGCAGCTCAGGGACCTGGGGAGCTGTAAATGTCCAGGTCTGCGTAGCCTTCTCCACTGAAAAGGCAGGAAAAGAAAATCAAATCCCTCTCCTCATCCAGCAGCTGCTTGCGCTGTGAAGATAGGAGCAGAGTGTCTGTTGTGTGCGTCATGCATACTTGCTGGTGTGTGTGTGTGTGTGTGTGTGTGTGTGTGTGTGTGTGCGTGCAAACTCCCCTCACACACACCCAGCACACACATGCCCCCGCTCCCCGCCACCCGCCCTGCCTGCGCAGAAAAATGTAGCACTGTGGGGCTAAAATTAACTTAGGAGCGTTTGGCGTTGTGCCAGTGACATTTCTCAGCTGTAATAAAAATACCCGAGGAAATGCACTTTTAACCCCTGCTGAGCAGGGACGGCAGGTCCTAAAAGGGAGAGATCACGTCTGTGGGTTTTTTTAAAGTGAGGTCCTCAAAGGGATTGGTCCTGCCTTGGGCAGGGGGGCTGGATTGATGGCCTCCTGAGGTCTCTTCCAGCTGTATGATTCTAGGAGCTGGGGGGCTGGTGGGCTGGCCGGAGGTAAGGCACTCGACTGCGGCCCAGGAGAGATGGTTCCGTCCGCACCTCTCACTGACTTACTGTGTGACCTTGCACCAGTGGCCACGGGCTGGGGGGCCCTGGACTCCGGCCTGGGGCGCTAACAGGGGGAGCCTCGGGTGGAAGGGGTGGGGGTGAGGCTAGCCTCCCCCCACCGGTGGTTCACGCACTGCCCACGCCCAGGGCTATGCATGCTCTGGTTGAGCCCCCAGGAGTAAATCTCCAACGATTTCCTATGCAGCGATGGGGGAGGTGGGTGAGAACCCATAGGTGTGGCGGTTGGGGGGGTTGGCGGGCTGGGGCTGAGCGCTGGACGGTTTGCAGCGGTAGCTCGACAGTTCAGACCCTGGGCTAGGCCACGGCCAGGAAGAGTTACCCTGCAGATGGGCACTGGGGGGCCCGGAGCACACTGAGCCGGTCAGGGTCTAATTGCCAGGTGGTGTCAGCCCAGGAACGAGCTGCTGAGTCCCAGGCGGGCAGGTGAGCGGGGCAGGCGATGCTGCTCGCTCGCTCGCTCATGTGGGGCGAGACAGGCCAGCCGAGCAGCCTGACGAACACTCGCACTGCAGCTGCCTGCGCTGGGCTCGTTCCAAGGATAAAGCAAGGGCGCCAGCCTGGTGTGTCTCTCCAGGACTACGTCTGGGCAGGGCCACATGGGGCCGCCCCATCGCTGGGTGTTGAACCAGCCCAGCTCCACACAGGTGGGGGCCAGACACCCCCTGGGGCTGGGCTGTCCAGAGGACAAGCGCCCTGGAGGTGGCAGCCTCCCCCACGGAGGCAGTTTGGGCCCCCTTGCCCGAGCCAGCGGAACAGCCAGGTCCCTGCCGGGACACAGCCCCACCCCACGGGCTGGTTCCTGCACAGCTAGGAACACTGAGCTCCCTGCGCTCACCTCTAGCACCCCAAGATGGGACTTGGCCGCGTGCCTGGGAGTGCCACGCAGCACCTGCTCAGCTCGGTGGCTGTGCATGTGAAGCTCCTGGACACGTGTCCTGGGACAGGGCCTCTCAATAGTTCTACCTGCAAACGTGGTGCTGCAGGGGGGCCAGATGAGGGCAAGCTGCTGCCTTTGCCAGCCTTCCCAGAAGGGCACTCGAGATGTTGGGCTGTCCCCACGCCCCTCCTGGTGCTTTGGTCCCACTGGCCGGTTTGTCTCTTTGTTTGACTGGGCCAGATCCTGAGGCCCAGGCTCAGCTGTTACTTGTCTCCACCTTAAAAAGACTGGGACTTTTTGGCTTAGCAAAGAGGAGACTGGGGGTGGGGGGGGGGGTATGCTAGAGGTCTGTAAAATGCTGGCTGATGTGGAGAAAGTGAATAAGGCAAAGTTATATACTTGTTCCCATAACACAAGAACTAGGGAAGAACCAAATGAAATGAATAGGCAGCAAACCAAAGGAAGGTTTTCTTCACACAGCACACAATCCACCTGTGGAACTCCTTGCCAGAGGATGGTGTGAAGACCAGGATTTTAACAGGCTTAAAAAAGAACTAGATACATTCATGGAGGACAGGTCCATCAATGGCTATTAGCCAGGATGGGTAGGAATAGTGTCCCTAGTCTCTGTTTGTTAGAGGCTGGAAATGGGTGATGGGGGGCAGGGAGAATCACTTAAGGATTCCCTGTTCTGTTCCCTCCCTCTGGGGCACCCAGCATTGGCCACTGTCGGCAGACAGGACACTGGGCTGGATGGACTTTTGGTCCGACCCGGTGTGGTCATTCTTATGCTCGCCGGTCGACCTTGACTGTAGGGGACTTTATGGGCTTTGGGATTTGGCCCAGAGGGAACTACTGGATGGGGGAGGAGACTGTAGATAACCCCAGCGCTGCCCGGCTCATGGGGCGGACTGGTGGTGCCCCAGCTCTGGGACGCTGCGGGCAGAGAGTGATCCCTGGGGACTCCCAGGAAGCGTTTTCAGTGAGAAGCATTTGCACAGCTCTTCCAAGTGGATCCAGGCGACGAGATCCTGGACAATGACTGTCCCTGGTACCCAGCAGCCGTGAGCATGGGCCAGACTGCGCAGGCCCCCCTGCTCCATGGCAAGGAAACGTCAGGCCGCTGTGTAAGGGCTGCCCTGACCCTGGCAGCTGCTGGGCTTCTCCTTCACAGGCAGGGAGGAGCTGATACACCTGCAGAGCCGGGTGTGTGCAGCCCCTCAACAGAGCTCAGCAGCATAGGGGGCGACACATGGGTCCCGCATCTCTGCATGGGAATGGCAGCTAATCCCCACGGATCAGGAAAGGGGTCAGCCCTGTTATTAGGCGCTGGCGCCAAGTGTCCTTTCAGTGTGTGCTCTGCCCTGAGCCCCTCCAATGGCTGTGTGTCACTGCACGCGGGCTGACATGCTGTCGCCAGGTCTGAGACCTCCGGCTGCCCTTGTGTGTTCCCAGCCAAAGCAGAAGTGCTCAGGGACTGAGTGTCTCCTGCCTATCCAGTGTCATTTCTATCAGCTGCTCGGCTCAGCCACCCAGCATGTACACTGGGAGCTTGGAAAACGAACGTAACGGCCCTGGGGAAAGAGGAGGAGGTGGGGGGAGGCTGCTTCCCCAATTCTGGGCCCCCCACTACAGAAAGGATGTGGAGAGGGTCCAGGGGAGAGGGTCCAGGGGAGGGCAACCAAAATGATTAGGGGGCTGGAGCGCATGACCTATGAGGAGAGGCTGAGGGATTTGGGCTTGTTTAGTCTGCAGAAGAGAAGAGTGAGGGGGGATTTGGTAGCAGCCTTCAGCTTCCTGAAGGGGGTTCCAGAGAGGCTGGAGAGAGGCTGTTCTCAGTGGTGACAGATGGCAGAACAAGGAGCAATGGTCTCAAGTTGCAGTGGGGGAGGTCTAGGTTGGAGATTAGGAAAAACTGTTTCCCTAGGTGGGTGGGGAAGCGCTGGGATGGGTTCCCTAGGGAGGGGGTGGAATCTCCATGCCTAGAGGTTTTTAAGTTTGACAAAGCCCTGACTGGGATGATTTTGTTGGGGTTGAACTCAATGACTCCTGAGGTCTCTTCCAGCCCTCGGATTCTATGATTCTATGCTGAACTCAGTGTGTGCTCTCGTTCTTTGGGACAGTACCGCGGAAAGGGATATTGAAAGGGCTGGTTGTGTTTGGTACAATCCAGTTCTGCCCCCGGGAGTCTTCTTAAGCAATTGCAAACGTTAGTCTCACGACATGCCTGTTAGCTGGGTAGGAAGGGGGAAACTGAGGCACATTGTGGTGACATGGCTTGCCCAAGTTATGCAACCTGGGGCTTAGCTGGAGGCTGAAAACTTCGTTACCTGTTCTAACCACTGGCCTGTGCTGCTTCCTGTCACTAGCAGTGGCTGTCAGGGCTTCTCGTGCCACATCCCGGAGCAGCCGGTACTTTGCAAACATGCTGCGCCTGGCTGGCAGGGGCTGCTCTAGACACAGCACGAGGCAGTCGCTCAGCAGTCATTTTTCTCAGACAGCTGTGGCCCGTGGAACGCCGGCTGCCGATGTTGGGGCCAGGCTGTAGGAGCCGGGGTTGGGTGGTGGCTACGCACAAGCACATCCGTGTTCCCAGGCCTCCCACATAACACAACCCCGGTGCGAGACTGAACGCCCCTTCCACCTACTGCCAGCCCCGTGGCATCCCCGGTCAGGGGGCTGGTTCAGCACTGGTGTAACTCCTTTGGCGGCACTGGAGTTACACTTGGATTCCGGTAGCCCCAGTGTGTTTATAATGGTGTCCTGGTGGAATGGCCCGGGCCCATCGGGATGCCATCGGCAGTGCTGTGGCAGGTCCCCTGGGGAAATGACGAGACAAGGGTTATGCAGGGGACACTGACTGGGTGCCCCAAGGAGAAACCCCAACACTCTTCTGGAGATTACCCACAATGCCTAGTGGTCTCACAGAGAATCCCTCTTTCGCCCCGAGGCAGAGCTGTGCGTGAGGGAAGCCTGCCGCTGCCCCTCCTTCCAGGGACTCTGCATGGAGGAGTTGAGACTTAAAAAGCAAATGAAGCGGGGGGGCATGGGAACATGGTCCTCCACCAGCCCCATGCAGGCAGCCCAGGGCACTGCCGCCTGGCGTGTTCGACATGGGAAGCTGCACTCCCCAGAAGAGCAGCAGGAAGCGGCGAGGAACTGGGTTATTAGCATCATCTCTCGGATCTGAGAGCCACTGGGGGCTGGAAGTGCTGCCCGTTTCCGCTCCGTCACTTCCATTACACCCCCGGGACGTGTGTGAGCTTGTCACGGTCGGGGGCCCTAACATGAAGACATTTGCGTCCCTCCTGGTGTCGAGACACGCGCCTTTTTTATCCTGGGCTGCTGTGTGCATCGCTGAAGCCTCTGAAATCAATGGAGAGCGAGCCCGAGATGTCGGGTGGGGGAGGGCATGCCCTCCATGGCCCCTATGATGAAGGTGACTTGTATCCCAGGAGACGCACCTATGCCATGAGGTGCAGCCCTTGCCCTGCAGAGCTTAGGACCTGAACAGAGGAAGGAAGGCCCAGTGCTAAGTGCTGCTTAGAGACTGGCTTTTAATTTCCTGCTTCCCCACAGACCTTCTGCCTGGCTTGGGGCCAGTCGTTAGCCTCTTGGTGTCTCTGTTGCCCATTGGCAACATGGGGATGATCGGCCCCACAAATGGATGAGAAGTTCCAAGAGGAGCTGGGTTGGGGGTTGCTAAATGGGGACAAGAACATTTGGGAGAAAGGAAGTCTGATTTCCATTTTACCCCCGGGAAACTGGTGGGAGTGAGGGACGAGCCCTGTTCTGCCGAGAACTGAACCGGTTTTATCCTGTGAAGATCATAGGAGTGTTGCTATTCATGGCAGTGGAAGCAGGATTGGGCCCAGTGCTTTTCAGGATCAGGCCCCACAAGCTTTCACTGCCACTTTGTCTGTGATGACAGATGCTGTGATCCATGCATGCAGCGTGGTCATCACTGTGGAGGTCCCAGGAGCTCAGCGAGACAAGGGGGCGGAGGGGATACTTTCTCACCAGCAGAAGGGGGCGGAGGGGATACTTTCTCACCAGCAGAAGGGGGTGGTGGGGATACTTTCTCACCAGCAGAAGGGGGTGGAGGGGATACTTTCTCACCAGCAGAAGGGGGTGGTGGGGATACTTTCTCACCAGCAGAAGGGGGTGGAGGGGATACTTTCTCACCAGCAGAAGGGGGTGGTGGGGATACTTTCTCACCAGCAGAAGGGGGTGGAGGGGATACTTTCTCACCAGCAGAAGGGGGCGGAGGGGATACTTTCTCACCAGCAGAAGGGGGTGGTGGGGATACTTTCTCACCAGCAGAAGCTGGTCCAGTAAGGGACGAGCTTCCAAGCTGAAGAACTCTGTGGCGCTTGAGAGCTTGTCTATTCACAACCGAAGTGGGTCCAATAAAAGACATTATCTCACCCACCTTGTGCTGCTCCTTGGTATTTCAGAACGGCCACAGCTCCTCCCTTCTGAAGTTCACTTGCACAGAGAAATGTGATAATTAGGGAGGATGCAGCAAACCTCACAAAAGGTTCGAGGTCAGTTTGAATCGTGAGCTGATTCTAATTGTAACCAAACCATTTACACCTACAGCCAAACTTTCCGACTTGGGCGCCTAAGGCAGGGCGCCTAGTTTGACACATGGGAGCTCAGACTGGATTAAGCACGAAGGCTGTGATTTTTTTTGTCTTCCTAAGTGACTTAGGTGCACAACTCAATGGGACTTTGCTCATAAGTCACTTGGTGCCTTTGAATATCCCATGCCAAATGGCTTGTGCAGGAGGCTACCTGCCACTCAGAGAGACTCTGCAGAAGTTGGCACCTTTGCGTACTGCAGATAGAGCTTTATACACAGGCACTGTCTCATTGTCACAACACCCCTGGGAACCAGCTGGCTGTCACACTGCACTGAGGGACCCGGAAGCACAAGGAGAGAAATCAGACTCAAGGTCACAAGGGAGGTCTTGGCCCGGCTGTGATGAGAACTCAACATCTCAGGGTTATTGACACTCTGGCTTTATAGTGTAACTGTGCAGGGCAGAGATGGTTACTTTCTGAGCCCGTACAGGGCCTAGCACTGATTGTCACTGGGGTCTGTGACAGGGCGTCTGCCCCGCACTGGCCCTTTAAGGGTTAAAACCAGCCCTGGCACAGGGCTGGGGCTGTGGAGCCAGCAGCTGAGGCAGGAATTAGCCAATTAGGGCCCAGCTGGGGCTATATAAATAAAGGCTCCTGGCGTGATGGAAAGACTGATTCATATTACTCCAGCTATGGAGCAGGAGGGACCTGGCTGCCAGGGAAGTTAGAGGCTGCCTAGTGCAGGGTTGGGGAAAGGCAGGCAGAGCTGCGGAAGCTCTGGCCCGGCCAGCTTCCAGGCTGCAGGGTTTAGGGTTGCCAGATGGTTTCAGAAAAAATACCGAACCCCCTCCCGCACCGTAACCCCTTTAAAAAAATGCATGGTGAGGCTTTTTGGCCTGCTTGCCTTCCTGTGCCTGGCCAGCTCCCCTGCGGAACCCAGTAAGCACTAGGCTTGCCAGGCTGCCTCTGTATTGAGCTCGGCAGTACCGGACATTTTCGTGTCTGGTATTTTCTGAATTTTTTTACGGGACAGGAGGTGAAAATACCGGACTGTCCGGGTCACTACCAGACACCTGGCAGCCCTAAGGATCAGAGGACTGGTTGGGAGCTTTCCCAGCCCTTCTGACAGGGCTGGGATGCTGCATTCTTCAAATAAAGTGCCCTACTCCCAGCTCTGTCAGGTTTTGGAGCTAAATAAAACACAATTCCCCTCCCCTCCTATTTACAAGTGTTTGAACAACACTATTGTCCCCTGTCGCTGGAGCAAGGTTTGCTGGGTTAGTACCTATGATGCCGCCACCCTACTAGTCATCCATAGGAACATCCAGGAAAAGCAGAAACAAAAGACAGAACTATGTAGCTCTCTAAAGACTTGATGGACCAGACTAACACGGCTGCATCTCTCTCACTATTCTACAGGAAAAGCAGGATAGACAAGACTCGAATTTTAGTTGTTAAAAATCAAGCAGGGGAGGAACAATTGACTTCCTGTTTGGCCTTCTCTGCACATTATGCAGAAGCCCCAAACAGCACAGGGCCTATGTCCTCTTCCCCTGTCAAGTCACCGCTAGACGTTGCAACAGAGGGAGATTGGAAGGCCACGTATGCTCTGGTACAAGACAGCAAGGCACAAAAGGGCCAGTAAGCCAGTGGCGGGGGGGGGGGGGGCTGAAAATAGAACAAGAGGGTTATCTTAAAAATGCACTAAATATAGAAAATCCCGTCAAAGCTCTAGCACTGAGGAACTTGGCCGCCTGCTGTCGTGTGGTGAAATGTCACTTGCAGACAGACACCAGCCACCCCACATTACACACACACACACACACACACACACACCCCAAAACCATCTGCTGTACTTGTGTCCTCAGAGGGTAAACAAGAAGTTGTGAATGTGAACCATGCAGGGATTTACTGATGTCCCCAGAGCCTCCTGCCTTAATTGGCAAGGGACGGGGGCAGGCTGCAAAGTCACACCAGATTCATCAAGCCGTGACGAGCAGGACTTTAACAAGGTTTAAAAAAGAGCTAGATAAATTCAGAGAGGTTAGGTCCATCAGTGGCTATTAGCCAGGACAGGCAGGGATGGTGACCCTAGCCTGTTTGTCAAGGGCTGGAAATGGGTGACGGGGGAGGGATCACTTGAGGATTCTCTGTTCTGGTCACTCCCTCTGGGGCATCTGGCACTGGCTACTGTCGGCAGACAGGACACTGGGCTGCATGGACCTTTGCTCAGACCCACAACGGCCATTCTTATGTTCTTACAAGGTTTGCTAGAGTTCACATCCCCTTTGGGGAGGCTGGGTCTCATTTCAAGCAAAGCTTGGATTGTTGGGTGTGACAGAAAAGCTGGGAAAACCCAGCAGCTTCCACTTGGAGCTTTGGGCTGAAACGGGACATGTGAATGCATGTGAGTCAAAACAAAAAGGTTTTCCCAGGTGTCTGTATAAAAACGACTGATTTCGTCCCCCTACCCATCCCTCCTCCTGCCCCATCTAACAGTGGTGGAGTTGATGGATGATGCAGGGGAAGTTTCAGAAGATTGTGTTAGGATAAAGACCTGTAAAGCTGCATGCTGCTCTCAGAACTGATCTGAAATTAATGTTTCCCTGTGAGTTATCCAGCACTTCCTGGCAGCGGCTGGAGCAGAAGGGTCATAAGTTGCTGTTTCACATTTTCATCCTGTGCTCTCACGCTTTTAACAACAGCGGCTAGACATCACTGTCCCCATTTTACAGACTCTGGGGGATAGAGACAGGCTAAGGCCCATGTTTGCCAAAGGAGCCACGGGTTTGGGGCCCCAGCGTGAGGCACCTTGAAACAGTTTGATTTGCTGAGATTCTGGATTCTCCTCCTTGCTTCTCCCTGGAGCTGAGCTGTGTTCAAAATCAGGCCCAAAGCAGCTCAAGTTAAGCACCCAGAAATGGAGGGATTTTCAGAGACACTTGCCAGCTGTGACACTCACCAGACCTTTGGTGCCAACTACCAGAGGGCACAGAGGTCACAGGGAGCCTCAAATTATGGTTCATCAAAGTATCATGCAAACTTCCTTCTGAAAGTCTGTCTTACACCAAGCATCCCAACCTTTGCACAATGTCTGTGGCTAATGGGGGAGCAGAAACGGGTCTGGCAATGGGGTTCATAAGGCAGGTCATGCAGCGATAACAAGCTTCGTCACAGGTTGCCCTGGGCAGGAGGTGGGAGACATCTCCCTGGCTGACCATTGCGTATTGTGTGTGATTTATATACTGAGTCCTATGCCGGTGGAGAAATGACGGGGACTTCAAGAGAAGAAATGAACAAGAAAAAATGACCAGCCAGGAGGGACCCCTGCTTACCGGTACAGAACAAAGGACTTGGCTAATACAGCTAAGGGTGCAGCAAGATGCCTTGGCAGCCAGCATCTTGGGAGCCATGCTGCCAGTGGGCTCGATACTGAGAGAGGAGGGTCGCAGCCCTTCTGGTTGAAAAACACAGTGAGATGAGGACTTTGGGGAAGCCGGGCCTTATTAGACCAGAAGGGTTTGTGTTACTAGGCCTAGTCTACACTAACTCCCGCCACTGACCTAATCTACATCACTGCAGTGACACAAATAGCCTAGCTGAAGTCAACGTCCCTGCCGGGGTGTATTCTGCATGGTAAAGTCGGCAGGGGCGACTCTCCCATCAACACAGCTACTCTTCTTGTCCTGGTGGGGCATCGGAGTTGATGGGTGGTCGATTTAGCAGACATCACAAATTGACAGCCAGTGGATTGATGGCGGAGACAAGCCCTCAGTTCAGTTTAAGATCTAGAATGTGTGTTCCGATTTGATTATAAATGTAACCCTTTGCTTCCCTGCTTCTAACCCTATCATTTAATTCTCTATTTGTTCACTAAACTTCTTTTGTTTTCTCTATCAGCCGATCCAAGTACTGCCTGTAGAGTGGAGTGGGCAGCCGGGTATAGCTAGCAGCTGTGGTGTGTTGTGCCTCGGGAACGGGTGACGCTAGGAGTGTACAGTGGGATGTGTACCTAGGTGTCCTGGAGGATACTCAGACTCAGGTTGGAGTGTGTCCATCCCTAGCCTGCATGAGGGCAGCAGAACCCCTGTGGGCTGAGGGGCCCGGAGAGGAGCGGAGCCGAGCCCTGCCAGACACACACTGGGGTTCCTCCCACGATGGGGCAGATGGTAGCGAGATGCTTCACTCCCCTGTGGACCCTTGGGAGTGTGACAGTAACACAGTCAGCAGCATCAATAAGCAGATTGCTGACTAGCTCAGGGTCACCTTCAGGCACCTACGTAGCAGGTAACCTAGATGGTGAGAGATTCACAAGTGAGAAGGTTGGAATCAAAGAAAGAAAAATGCTGGGGTGTGTTTATTTCAGGTCAGGAGATAGAAAAGAAGGAGGCCTGGGCTGGGCAAACCAGAGACATACGCTAAACCAGCAGCCAGGAACCGCTAGGTCTCCTGCCTCCTACTGTAATGCTTGAGCCACTAGATCAGGGCTGGGCAAGATGCGGCCTGAGGGCCGGAGCCGGCCCATCTAACACTTTGATCCAGTCCACGGGCTGCATCGAATGCTTTCTATTCCTATCCTGCTGCTCATGCCACCGAACTCCCAGGCGGTAACAACTCAGGCAGCAGGATCCTAGATAAATAGCTCCTGGCTCCCAGTCACAGTGCTACCCTGGCGGAGGCTGGAGCTGCAAGCCCTTTAAATATCTGCAGAAGCCAAGGGCAGCTGCCAGGGAATGCAGTAGCAATGGGGCCAGGAGCTGCAAGCCCTTTGCTGCATTTTTATTTCAAAGCCTTGGGCCCCAGCCCTGCCCCTTCCACCCCAGGCCCCGCCCCTTCTGGGGTGGAGCCAGCCCATGACCACTTAGCAAAATTCATGAAGTGCCCCCTAAGCAAATATTATTGCTCCCCCTGCACTGGATTCTTCACCTGCTTGCACTGGTTTTTAGCAGTCTTGGCTTCTAGTCCCAGCTTGCCCATGAAACATTAAAGCCCAGACAGGGAAATGTTTCCTGAACCTATTAGCGACTCCCAGGGTTGGTGCCAATGTCTGCTTGACCTAGGGATGTAAGATCAGGCTGGTTCTCGTTCTGAGTCAGTTCAGCCAGTCCTTCTGCAGCATGTAACGTAACCCTTCCCATATAGATTTATATTATACAACACACATAGTGCATGTAAACGGAGCCCTGGGCTATAGAGCCTCCAGTGCAGGAAATTCATCGTAATCTGCACTGAGCACAAGGTAACTTTATGATCCTCTTTACATGATTGTAAATAACTTTAAGGTGGCATTTCAGATTAGAGTCAGCTCTGCTGATTTCTTTGTCCCTCGGGGGATCAGCTTTCCATGGCCTTATAAAGTTCTGATTCCCCTCCCCCCCAGCTGTTCCATGGAAAACGTTGGTTTACGCAGTTGCACGTTGGTTTATAGTTGTGTGGGACGCGCTGCCTGGAGGAGCAGAAGGATGCGGCTTGCTGCAACACAGCCAGGGCAGCTTTGCAATCAGAGGTGCATTTGACCTGAATAATACCGTGTGGCTGTGGCTGCGGGGCTGGAATGGGAGCAGCTTTGAGTTTCTCAGGGTGGTTGGATTACAGCCCACAGGATGGCTTGCCTAGCCTCATCTCACCCCGCTCTGACCTGGCTCCTTATCTCTCCCTCCAGATGCCCCTTTGGCTGCTACCCAGTCATTGGCGATCCGGCTCCAAGTGCTGGGGCTGTAGGAGGCTGCGTGTAGAGACACTGGGCTGGATTGCCACAGTAATTAGAGCCTGAAGATCCGGATCGGTGCTTGGGAAAACCCACCAGGCACTCAGCTCCCATTGAAATCAATTAGTGGTAGGTGCTGAAGTGCCGTTTGGAAAGCTGCCCCGGCCATTATGGGGCTCTTAGGTGCTTGTCAGTATTGCCTGGGTCTCAGGGCGCCTGTGAGTACAGCTCGTGTCAGCTGGGTGTGGGATTCCTCCCAATCCCCTGGCAGGTCAGTCAGCGGCAGGGCAGTGTCTATTTCCCAGACGGCACGGAAGGCTTCACATCTTGTTTCACGAGGCACAAGGGAGCGGTCGACAAAGGCGTTGCCTGCCGACCAATCCGCGTCTTGACTGCCACACTGTGCCGACGATCAGCTGAGCTGGCACAGCGCGGCGGCCATTTTTATTTTAATGAAGCAGGGGATATTTAAATCCCTGCTTCATTGACTATGTTGGGTAGTCTAATTTACATACCCCTGTCGACAGAGGCATGTAGTCTAGACATACCCTATGCTGCCACTTATGTCAGTATAACTTTTGGTGTAAATAAGTCACCTCTCGGCGTGACGTAAGTGACCCCGATCTAAGTGCTGATGTTCACAGCGCTATGTCAGTGGGAGAAGGCGCCACCAACATAGCTACGTTGGTGGTGCCTTCTCCCCTTGACATAGTGCTGCTTGTTAGGGGTGGATTAGTTAATGAAGAGCTCTCTCCCATCAGGTTAGCGCAGATCCATTGGAGAGCTTACAATGGTGCCATTGTGCTGCTGTAAGCTCTCTGTGTAGGTCTTGCCTTAAGAGACGGACAGACAAGGTGGGGTGGTCTTTGTACAAATATTCTCTCTAGCAAAAGAGAAAGGGAAGGAGGGTTGCTGTAAACTGGCAGCCTTACTTCATACTAAGGATGTTAAGAGGCAGGTAATTGACTAATTGCCTGCCTCCTACAACATTTAAACTGCAGAGCCGCAGCAGGGTAGATTCAGGAGCTGGCGCAAGCCGGGACTAGCAGTCCTGGCTCACACCAGGTCCTGGACTGCTGCGCCTCTACCTCCCCTGCCCTGCCCCCCCCTGCCGCCATGGAGATCATGCTGGGGGGAGCCGGCTTTTAAGCTGGCTCCCTCCAGCACTGCCTTCTGCTTCCCCACCCCCCCTCTTGCTGCTTCTGATACAAAGGCATCAAGCGGAGGGGAAAGGAAGTAGCTGAGTAGTGACTTGACTAGTCATTTACATCCCTACTTTGTATCTTACATTTCAAACCTTTAAATTCTTTTCCCCTCTTTTTCTGTCTCTTTCACCAAGTCGAAAAGCTCGCTCATGGTGCGTTTGCCGTGGTACTAACCAGGCGCCGGTCTCGGGGGGCCACACCGGGAAGATGCTGTGTGATGTTGGACAGTTTCAGGGTCATATGAACAGTGTTGACTCTCTGGGGCCATATTTTCCCTCCGAATTTATACAACAGAGCACAGCCCAGGGGACGGGATGTGGCTGTGGCACCTGCTGAAGGTGTTAATCAGCAGGGTGAAGCCTTCATCTTCAGACGCTATCCAGGGAGTTACAGCAGTCATGCCTGGGATGAATACTTTGACTGCACTCACCAGGTCTGTGTCTGAGCGGAAAGGCGTGGAAAGTGCTGAGTTACCGGCTGCTCTGGCAAGGGAGCTCCAAGGGGCTGGGGATTTTCAGTCTTTCATCCTCAGCAGGCTCCGTGGAGGTGGGATCATTGGGCCTGGTGCATCTGTTTGAGTCCAGCTGGAGGACAAGGATGGGTGGCAAAGCCCAGCCCTACTCCTTAGCCCTTATCTTGTAGCTAGTGTGGGCTCCTTTGCAGATGGCCCTCCAAATTCTACAGTCCACCCTGCAAGTGCCTCCTGCCTGCCGCTACTTCCTGTGTGCAGGAGGAATGCCTGGTACCCTACAAAAGTGTCTCTGGGTCTGGTATGAGGTGGGGCCCTGGTGTTTGCAATGTTTGTTAATTGTAGCATGCGTGACCATCTATACCAGGGCACACATTATTCATAGGTTTGAAAGAATTAGATTATCATCAAATGTCAATTTCATCGTGCACACCCAAACGGGCGGGAAAATATTTCCATCAATGATCCTCAGAATGTCAGAATGTCAGATAGGCAAAGTAAGAAAAACGCTGCTTGTGAACTCATCCGTGTTTGAGTTAAGGTTATTGACTGTATATATAATGCCATGTGCTATTGACAATTTGTGTTTTAACAGTTATCACCCTTTAACATTTTGATTCTCAGTGTCTTCTGGACTTCTAACACTCCCATCATCTGAAGAAGAGGGCTGTGCCCACGAAAGCTCATGATACCATCTACATGGTTTGTTAGTCTTTAAGGTGCTACTAGACTATTTGTTGTTTTTTAACTTTTTCCTGTTACAGACTAACTCGGCTCCCCCTCCGAAGCTTTTACTCTCATTAACTAATTGTTGTTTGACACCACCCATAGTTTCCCGTAGCTGTGACAATTTAAATATATAAAAACTGGAAAAAATTCTTAAAACCCAAACTCTTGCACAACTCTGAAAATTTAAAATCAAAAACTGAAAAAAACCCGTATAAACGTCCATGGATCCGCTGTGATTTAAAAAAAAAAATCAAATTCTGCAAAGCTTCATTAACCTTTACTCTTGGTTATTTCCTACTCAACACTTTGTGATTCCTCTGTTTAAAATGTTCCAGTTAGGAACCAGAGACAATGCCATGCGACTGAGGTGCCATGCAACTGAGGTGCCCATTCAAGGGCTGCAAATAACAAACAGCTAATAGCAATGAGCAGTAACCCAGTAGGAGCAAATAGATCACCAACAGCCCGCTGTCTGGAATTTGTTTACATGAACTGTTTGCTAGTGGATGATCCACCTGTAGCAATCGGGCTTGTTCCTTGAGTGAGTCAGAAACAGAAAGAGAAGCTAACTTGATCGGTTCCAGAGGGGGCAGCCATGTTAGTCTGATTCAGCAAAAACAACGAGGAGTCCTGTGGCACCTTAAAGACTAACCATTTTATTAGGGCAAAAGCTTTCATGGGCTGCAGCTCACTTCATCAGATGCACGCAGGGGAAGCTTCAGTATGGCAGGGATTTATGCATCCAGACAAGGATGGGAGTGTTACATTACTATGTGGAAGATCAATGGTAATGAGGCTAATTCCATCCGGGTGGATGTGGCCCACTTCTAACAGTTGATGAGACGGTGAGAATACCCAAAGGGGGGAATTACTTTTTGTAATGAGCGAGCCATTCCCAGTCCCCATTCAGACCCATTCTGCTGCAACTTACATTTATGTAGGCACTTTACAAACCTATTTTTAAGGAAAGAAATCAGTCTAATTTGGACCATGCCACCTGCAGCCATGTCTTTTATATTGTCCTAAGCAGGCAGGTAGCGCTAACAAAACATGCATCCCCTTATGATAGCTCTCTGAAGATGGAAGCCATTTCTGTGGACGGGGATGTTTCGGATGACTCTGTATTTCTAAACATTGGTTTAAATGTGTGTATACTAAGGAGTGAATGATTAGAGATGAGGAATGGGCAGCAGGCTCTGCTGAGGTCTAATTCTAGCTCGGTGGTTCTCAAACTGTGGTTTGAGACCCCCAAGGTGGGTCACTGCCTAAGATCCCTCTAAGCTGTGCAGCAGTGCAGCTGCTTAACAAGCCCCACACAGGGGCTCAGAGCTCCCACCCAGAGTATGGCCTCTGCCCCAGCACCGAGCGCTGCCTCTAGCCACCAGCTCCAGAACTGCTATGGAATTTCATGGCCTTCGTCCTGGCTGCGGCAGCTCAGTGCTTGGGCCGGAGGAGCATGCCTCTCCCCTGGCCCTGACACCCAATCCGGAGCTGCCCCAGAACTGCTGCTGCTGTGGGACAAACTCCCCTCCCCCGGCTGTGACGTTGGAGCTGTGGGGGCCATGGAGAGGCACTTCTCACCTGGCCCCAAGCAGCTGTGATGAGAGAGAGCTGGAGTAGTCCTTTCTCCCTGGGGCACCCTGAACCCCTTATCCTTGGCCCCACCCCAGAGCTCACCCTCTAGCCTGAGCCCTCACCCCACACACCAACCCTTCACCCCCAGCCCTGAGCCACATCCTGCACCCCAACCCCTCAGCCCCACCACACATTGCCCATGTGCAGAATGACTTGTTAGATGATACATCACCTCCATACTGGCGCACGAAACAAAAGTCATTCCGCACATGGACACATTGGACACAATTGTCACGACACACTTTTAATGGGGTTTCCAGAACTTGCCTTATATTTGCTGAGGTGCGGGGCTCCCCACCCGGGGCAGTGGGGCTGCTCAGGCTTTGGCCCACACGTGAGGTGGCAGCCTGGGCTTGGAAGACCCTCCTGGAGTCACGTGGCAATTCTTGTTGTCAGAAGAGGGTAGCTCTGCAATGAAGTTTGAGAATCGCTGTTTTACAGCTCAGTACAGTCTGTGGTACATGGTGTCCAGTCCACCTCTTTGCCAGAGTTTGCATGTCTAAAAGAGGGCGGATTTCCGGACCTCCCTGCTTGGAAGGCGAAGTGCTATGGGGATGGTGGTGGCGTTATTGCAGCAAGGCAAAATGTTTTGAATTCTGAAATTGCATTTTAAAAAAGCATCAACATTCCAGAGGGAACAACTGAAGAAAAAATCCCCCCCCCCGTTCTTTACCAACTTTTGGTAGCTTTTGGAAACTTCTGCTGACCCTTCAAACCCTGAGGGGCTGTCTCCACAGTTTGGCAGGAGGGAGGGGTTGTTTGTTCTTTTCAAAACCTCATTGAGGTGACATGAGGATTAGCTCACACTCTGGGTGTCATATGGCAGACATGCCTGTTCTTGCTCTTTCTGTCAACAGTGCAACGCCCTGTAATTATATGAACCCTAGGAAAGAATGTGACAGGAGGCTGTGGCTGTGTGGGCTGCCCAGGTCGCCTGCCAGTCACCCAGCTGCATTGTGCGTAGCCGAGTTACTGTCCCACAGGTATTTGACAACCAGAGGACATGCACCTGCAGTAGGGAGGAGGAACTGGTGGAGGCAAAGGGGAAATAATTCTTAGTCACTCTAATGAAGCCAGTGCAAATGTCTATGCAGTGACTTGCTGTGTGGCCGCACGCAAATCTCTTCACCCCAAAGACAAAACAAGGCGTCTAAGGGCACGTCTACGCTGCGTGGAAGATTGATGCTGCCGCGGTCGATCTTCCAGGGTTCACTTTAGCAGGTGTAGTATTAGACCCACTAGATCGCACTCAAAGGGTGCCCCCGTCCATGCCGGTACCCCTGCTCTTCACGAGGAGTAAGGGAAGCCTCCCACTGTGTGGATGGCACGAAAATGCAATGTAAGATATGTCGACTCCAGCTAGGTACTTTGCGTATCTTACTTTCCATGTGGACCTTCCCATGTAATGTAGCCCAGGCCTAAGAGCTTGACAGCACCCCAGGGTGCTGTGAGATTCGTTCCTGTTTGTGTTTGGGGATGCACGGGTCCACTTAGTGTGGGTTGGGCAGTAGAGTCAGTAAGTAGCACTGTAGGATGTGAAATCCTAGATGGAGAAGGGGATTGTCTGCAAAACTTTAACCAGTTGGGCTTTGTTTTTCAAAGCCAACACTTGGGGTGATTTGAAAGCTGGACTCTCTTCTATCCCACCCCCACTGCGGGGGAGAGTTTTTTGGGGTGAAGGGTCAGGTGGGCTCTTGCCTTCCCCAGAGTGGTTCGCCCGTCACTGGTTTCCACCCTGGTCCATCACTCTTTGACATTATCTCCCTTCTTCCATCTCACCTATGCTCTCCCAAAGGGCGTGGTGCTGCGGTGGCACGCTACACGGAGCGGAATTGAGTAAACAGCAATGAAACTTGAAAGGCCTTTCCTCTGTGGAGCGCGAAGTGTTCACTGGGGATCCTCCCTATGCCCTTGTGAGATTGTTAGGTATGTTGTTGTTATCGCTGGTTGTACAGGCACAGGAGTGACTCACCCCCAGACACTCAACAAACACCCGCCTGAGACAGAAATAGAACTGGCCCCGACTCCTCCACCTTTGAAAAGTTGGGCCTGATTCTCAGAGCACTCCGGCCCCAGTGCGGCAAAACACTAGCAAGAGCGTGATCCCTTGGACGTGCTGGCTTCAGTGGGCCCACGCTCATGCTTGGTGGTAAGCAAGTCCGTTTTGGGTAGGAGGCAGGATAGTTACTTCCCATTTGTCATGCAATGGAGTCTGCAAAGGCCAATGTGCACCTGCACCGCGCTTTACTGAGCTAGGGTTGAAAAAAGGGGCAGCCCAAAGGGGAAAGCAATTACAAGAGGAGGTTCATTCAAAATCAGGGAGTCCAAAGGAAAAAGAAGGGCCCGGTCTTTGGCCCCCCACTTCTGGCCATTTTGTGCAGCTCCAGCACAAAGCTGCTGGAAAATTGCCTCTAATGATTCTGTAATGTGCTTTTTGAGTGTTAGCATGGACAGAGCTTGCCTCAGTGCTATTTGCTTTGCACATCATCGGAATTAAAACAAGTACACTGGGGAGCTGCTGAAAGAAATGCACAAAGCAGAATTCCTGGGACAATACTGACTTCAAACCCTCCCACTCTTGAGCAGCGTTCCCTATAAGCTGTGCGCTTCTGTGGCCACTCAGGTTCTGTTTCTACTGGTGGTGCACATTCGCACATGCCTTGGTGCACATAAACATTTATACGCACACGGATGGAAAAAATCCTCCCATGGATGGAAAACATTAGTGGGAACATTGCTCTTGAGCCAGTGCAAGCACATGGGCATGGACCAGGAACACTGCCCCTGCCATCCTCAACTGGCATGTGCCCTGGGAAAAGCAGTATGGTCAACCCCAAATGTTCAGTAATCACGAGTGAAGCTCACCAAAAAACATGCGACCAGCTTGCCAGTCATCAGATGATGTAAAAATAATAATTTGGTCTTTTAATTTGCCTTCTGATTTTTGAGCCCTTAGGGTGCACTGGGGTTGCATTTGGAGTCATAGAATCATAGAATACCAGAACTGGAAGGGACCTCGAGATTTCATCTAGTCCAGTCCTCTGCCCTCACAGCAGGACCATGTATTGTCTAGAATCATCCCTGACAGGTGTCTGTCTAACCTGCTCTTAAATATCTCCAGAAATGGAGATTCCACAACCTCCCTAGGCAATTTATTGGAGTGTTTAAGCATCCTGACAGGCAGGAAGTTTTTCTTAGTGTCCAACCTAAACTGCTGCAGTTTAAGCCCATTGCTTCTTGTCCTATCCTCAGAGGCCAAGGAGAACAATTTTTCTCCCTCCTCCCTGTGACACCCTTTTAGATACCTGAAAACCACTATGATGTCCCTTCTCAGTCTTCTCTTTTCCAAACTAAACAAACCTGATTTCATCAGCCTTCCTTTATAGCTCCTGTTTTCTAGACCTTTCATCATTTTTTGTTGCTCTTCTCTGGACCTTCTCCAATTTCTCCACATCTTTCTTGAAATGTTGTGCCCAGAACTGGACACAATACTCCAGTTGAGGCCTAATCAGCTCAGAGTAGAGCAGAAGAATGACTTCTTGTGTCTTGCTCACAACACACCTGTTAATGCATCCCAGAATCATGTTTGCTTTTTTTTGCAACAGTGTCACACTGAGTCATATTTAGCTTGTGGTCCACTCTGACCCCTAGATTCTCTTCTGCAGTGCTCCTTCCTAGACAGTCACTTCCCATTCTGTATGTGTGAAACTGATTGTTCCTTCCTAAGTGGAGCACTCTGCATTTGATCTTATTAAACTTCATCCTCTTGACCTCAGACCATTTCTCCAGTTTGTCCAGATCATTTTGAATTATGACCCTATCCTCCAAAACACTTACAACCCCTCCCAGCTTGGTATCATCTGCAAACTCAATACACGTATTCTCTATGCCATCATCTAAATCATTGATGAAGATATTGAACTGAACCGATCCCAAAACAGACCCCTGTGGACCCCCTTCTGGCATGACTGTGAACCATTAATAACTACTCTCTGAGAATGGTTATCCAGCCAGTTATGCACCCACCTTATAGTAGCCCCATCTAAGCTGTATTTGCCTAGTTTATTGATAAGAAGGTCATGCAAGACCATATCAAAGTTTAGGTATACCATGTCCACTGCTTCTCCCTTATCCACAAGGCTTGTTATCCTATCAAAGAAAGCTATCAGATTGGTTTGACATGATTTGTTCTTTACAAATTCATGCTGGCTGTTACCTGTCACCTTATTATCTTCCAGATGTTTGCAGATGAATGCCTTAATTACTTGCTCCTTTATCTTTCCTGGCACAGAAGTTAAACTGACTGGTCTATAATTTCCTAGGTTGTTCTTATTTCCCTTTTTATAGATGGGCACTATATTTGCCATTTTCCAGTATTCTGGACTCTCTCCCGACTTCCATGATTTTTCAAAGATGATAGCTAAAGGCTCAGATACCTCTTCTATCAGCTCCTTGAGTATTCTAGGATGCATTTCACTGGGCCCTGGTGACTTGAAGACATCTAACTTTTCTAAGTAATTTCTAATTTATTTTTTTTATTTTAACTTCTAACCCTAGTCTGTTTCCACAAGCATTCACTATGTCAGGCATCCCGTCACCATCCATCCTGATGAAAACCAAAACAAAGAAATCATTAAGCACCTCTGCCATTTCCAAGTTTCCTATTATTGTTTCTCCATCTTCACTAAGCAATGGGCCTACCCTGTCCTTGGAAGCTTTCTCTCCAGCCACGAAGGCTAGAAACATACCTTTTCTTTAACACTGAAGGCTGAAATCATCACATCTCCACTTGACTCCAGGAACTGGGGTTTGAAAACAGTAATTATCATGTGACTCACGACAAAGCCATGAGAGATGGCAACACCGTAAGGGGTCAATTAGATTTTCCCCTTGGCATGATCCACATACAGTGACTTGGCTGTGCAGAGTTTATCCAGCTGATATGGCCACAGTCTAATTGTGTGAGTGTACCACTTTAATTCAGGTCTCTGGGAAGATTCCTTTTGCTTCCTGTTGTTCTATAACTGAAGCCCCACCTCAGGATTTGTCTTTGACTCTCTCTGTATGATGCAAGAAGTAGCTTTGATTGCAGATATCAGAGATACACCAAGCACGATACCAACCTGACTTTGGCAATCCTGGATTTGATTAGCACTGCAGAAGGCGAGTCCTAAAATACTATAGTTCTCCTCTGTGCTGCTAAAGCTGGGGATAACCATGCGATTGATGACATGTGTGAGGACAGACGATTGTCTACTTCGGGATTTCTGATGCACTGTGCATCGCATTACTCTTCATCTGGCCTCTGATTTCTTGAATGGCACTGGGCTCTGAGCAAATGTGGTATCACACATGTCCTTTGTCCCAGGATGGGCACAGTGATCTGCTCATGCCATCACTAGAATCTATGAGCCTATCTTATTTTTTGCTTGCAATGTTTTATCTTGCTGCCTTTGCTGAGGCTGCAGACCACAGCCTAGTAATGAACCAGGAGCTAGAAGGAATGACACATGCATATTTATTGAATAGAACAACTCTAACTTGTGGCAGGAACTAGAAGTCACATCCTCTTCCCCCCACCCCAGCTAACCTCAGGATTAAGGGAGTGTGCAGTAACTTCTTTCCCACGTTCTCTGCTCCTGTGCTAGGTCTAGTCCTATGCTCCTGAAGTGTTACAAGCAAAGTGGACAATCCCTCGCTGAGGCTTTGATCCAACGCCCACTGAGTCAGTGGAAAGACTCTTGTTCATTTCGGTGGGCATTGGATCAGGCTCTCCACTAGCCAAAAAATGAGAGCACTTGCTAGCCTCCCTGCTTTGCACCGGTTTGCACCCTATATGGCAGTGTTTTGCCGATGCCTCTATCCTCACAATACAACGGAAAACCAGACAAAACAAAAAATCATCCAGTAACTGACTCCTTTCAAAATGCATCCGGGAATTGGTTTTGATTGACAGTGGAGCCCACACATGCTTCCGGTTACAGACTAACTCACTACCCCTCTGAAGCGTCTTCTTTCTGACAGGGCTGCATTATCTTAACCAGGGGCCTGGTGTGGGGTATAGATAGATATCTGTCTCAGCATTTGGCTAGCCATCCGGAAAGCGCCTGGATGTTTGGAATTAATCTAATGCAGCATTAATATGGGAGAGTAACATTTGTCACTTCCTGTAACATTGACATCGGCTCGTATTAGGCTAATGTCAGGAGCTCTTCAGAAAGCCATCAGTGTTCAGAACAGCACTTTAATATATGCTCAGCGTTAAGCACATTCATATGACGTCAGTGGGAATTATAACACTTGCTTAAAATTAAGCTCGTGTGAAAGTACCAGCCTAAATCTCAGTCACATGCCATACAGAGCAACAATATTGTTCATTGATGTAGCATGTTTCTTTCAAAGATCTGAAGGCAAGCTGTAAGAGGAGTGAATTTCCAGTTACCCCCTGGAAAGTGCATCCAGGGTGTTCTTACCAGCTGCCATGCACAGCGAGGCAAATGTCACAAAGCTAATTAGTGGTAAAGCCAGGACTTTGAACCTGGCTACTAGTCACCAAACCAGCACTGCTACTTGGGGTTGTGTGCTGCTCAGTCTGTACTAGAACTTTACACATGGGCAGCAGCTAAGACACAGCGTGAGTGCATGTAACAATACCTCCCTCTTTCCTCGGTAGATCTGAAAGTGCTTTACAAGGGAAGTCAGCATCATTATCCCCCTTTTACAGATAGGGAAACTGAGGCACCAGGAAGGGATAGGCACCCAGCCACTCAGCCAGGAACAGAACCAAGAGCCCCTACAGGCTAGGCCAGCATGCTGGATCCTAAGTCACGCTGCCTCCTTGCTTCGGTGTGAATAGAACCAAAGTCCAATGACAGGCTCAGCAATGTCCTTTTTTTCCCCTCCTCCCTGGAAGTGCTGCAATCATTGACTGGTGCAGGCTTGGCATGCTAGCCCTGCCATCATCAGCTGAGAAATGTACCAACAGGGTCAGCTGGTTTTGGGTATGGCTGAATTTATACAGCTGCAGGCTCATGCCCAATTTTCTATCTCCTCTGAAGGAGAAAATAAGAGCTAGTGGAAACAGCTGTCCACCGCTGATTAATGACTTGTATTTTACGGCATCCATCACCCAAGGCATGCTGTAAGCTGGGTCCCACACGGTGTCATAATAGAAGTAGCCTGCACTGTGAAGCCCTGCATTCTCAGGTAGTGCGAGCCTTCTTGTGGGTAACCTTCCTTGTGAGAGCAGGTCACTGGGCCTTTGCAAACGAGACTACTACTCAGTGCAAGGGCGACAGAGCCAGGCCCTCAAAAACTAAACTTTGCACCGTCTGCAGGCAGGACAGCAGTATTATTATTCCCATTTTACACGGGTGTAACTGATGCAGAGGAACCTGCCGACCGAGTCAGTGGCAGAGACAGGATTAAAGCGCTGGGATCCTGCCTCCCTTCCCTGTCTGCTGCACCAGCTACTAGGCCACACTCCAGTCCTGCCTAGAGGAATGTTGCATCCTGACGTAGAACTGACATACAGCACGTGGCCTGAGACCAAGCCTGTCCGCCCCTCTAGCTGGGACATAGATGTTACTGCTCTTTCCTCTAGGCCTCCTCCCTCTGTCACGGGGAGGGGGGGGCGGAGGGGGGGGAGACCTCACCTGACCTTCATTTCCAAACCCAGGCCCGGCCGCCTGAGCCAAGGAGGATTCTAATTACTAATGGGTCCCACTAGGGCTTAATGTGCTTCCCTGCAGCCGCAGGAGGCTGGGAGTGTCGCACAGAAGTCCATCCAGCAGAGGGCAGCAGTGCACAGGCACCTGCAGGCCGGGCATCTTCGCACAAGCGCACAAGGGCGACCAGACTGGCTCAGAGCAATGGTCCACCTGGCCCAGGATCCCGTCTCGGAGAGTGGCCGGGGCCAGCTGCTTGAGGGAATGACCAGAGCAGGGCACTTAGCCAGTGGTCCATTCCCTGGCCCAGGGGCACCCAGGCATGGGGTTGCCTCTCTGACCGTCTTGGCTAACGGCTACCGATGGACTTGTCCTCCATGAATGTATCTCCCCTCATGCGTTCAGAGATCAGGCTCCGTGGGCTCCCCCCAGGGGACCGACACGCACGTCCTAGCGACTTAGATTTCAGCTGACTGAGCCACTGAGTCAGCAGCTAGTCCCACATACAGCTGACCTCAAGGCCTGCAGGGACACAGCCCAGGCTGAAACCCAAGGCACATGCTTCCGCATCTCCCAGCTGTGTGGGCAAGAGGCCATGGGCAGCCTGCACAACAAGGGGCTGTGTATTCTGGCCGCAGGCAGGCAAGTGCCCAGAGCCATCTCCGTTGCCCCCCTGGGGCTGGTGGGTGAGTCGCCGCTGTTACTGCACAGGCCCGGTAATCACAATTCTGAGGCATGTAGGGGCCGACGCGCCATCTTTGCCCAGTCTCTCAGGATACGTGACCCACTAAACATGTTCATCAAACCCTCACACCCACACACCCCAGTGTATTGCTCCCCTGCTAGTGCATGTGGGTGTCTGTCCAAGAGACATGCCCTGCACAGTCCCATGTCCCAGGCTGGCTGCAGGAACTGCCCAGGGACATCCCAGGCCTGTGCTGTACGGCAGCTCTGACTAGATCCTTTCTGACCGTAGCACTGTTCTGTGGCTAGAAAGAGAACTCGGGGCCTGTTTCCCCTCAGTCCCCGTCCCTGGGAATCCTTTCAATCCAGCCCAAAGGGCTCCCCGCCCTTGTGTGTCCAGCTCCTGTCCCAGCAAACAGTCCGCACCCCAGGGTTCCAGCTGCGGCCTGTCCCAGGGCCAGGGGCCATTCCAGGGACTGGAGCTCACTGCCCCAGCCCAGGTTAGGCAACTCCCCACAGAGCCAGCCCACACCATTTTGGCACTTGGGGCAGGGAGCTCAAATGACGCCCCCCTGCCCCCTCACTGCACCAGCAGCAGACACAATTTTCTACACTCTGGGTCCTAGTGGCGCCCCCCACAGTCTGGCACTTGAGGCGGCCGCCTCAGTTCGCCTCATGGTAAGGCCAGCCCTGACTCCCCAAGGGGCAGCAGGTAGCTGGGAACCAGGCTGCTGGGAGGTCTCAGAACAGCGGGTCCTCAGGCCGGAGAGAGACCACGAGGAGCAGGCTGGGGAGGTGCAGACTGTCTCTGGAAGCTCAGGGGGGCCAGGCTGAGCACACAGCACCAGGCCCAAGCAGAGAAGGGCAGGGCAGGTTGCACACAGTAGTCTGTGGCACAGCCAAGCTGCAAGGGCTGGGAGCAGGGTGCCTAGGCAGAGCGCCTAGGCAGAGCCAAGACCCCCAGCCCAGAATGCGGAAAGGAAGGGTTGCCCCGTGAGACTGTCCTCATGCTCTGCAAGCCCAGCCCAACAGATGGGGGGAGCAGGGACAGAGGCCATCCTGCCCTGGGACAGTGGGGGACGCTGCTGATCTGCCTGCCGGTGGGGAACATGGTGCAGGGCAGTGCTCAGGACTCATGATTGCAGCTCCAAGCTCAGGGCAGCTTCCGTTTGCTGGCAGGGGAGTGTGTGTGGGACCCTGAAGGGCGGTGAGACAGAGGGATGTTAAATTGCATTTAACCAACTAATTGACTAGTCAGTTAGTTGATAAGCAAGGGAGCCACAGTAGGGCTAGCTCCCGGCCTGGAGCTAATCCCGCTGCAGCTCTGCCAATAGGCTCTTAATAACTTTAAAAGGCTAAAGCACAGCAGGAGGGACCCAGCGTGAGTCAGGAATCAGCTGATTCCCGTCTCGCGGCCTGTCCCCAGTACCCCCCCTGCCTCCCCTGCCACCTGCGGAGATGGTGTTGGGGGAACCAGCTTTTAAGCCAGATCCCCCCAGCACCAGCTCCTGCTCTGCCCCCCACTGCCTCTGATAGAGGCAGCAGAGGGCGGGGGCGGGGGGAACGACTAGTCAAGGGACTAGTTGACCATCCGTTAAGCTTTTGCTTATTGGATGGTCATCTAGTCACTTACATCCCTAGTGAGCCAGGCACTGCCCTGGGCATGGACATTTGGGGAGCAGAGCAGAGGCCGGGGCTGAGCCAGGGGAACAGGGGCTTGGGAAGCAAGAGCTGAGGAGCAAACACTTTTTATGGGGGGGGGTCAGGATTACTCCCACTTCCAAGAGGGGGATGGGAGGCGCCAGGTGGGAGCAGGGCCTGGCCAGCTTGGCTGGGCATATCAATAATTGCTGCCAGGAAAGTGGAAAAGGTTTGAGGTGTCAGGAGAACATTCCCCAAGGAATTGGAGAGTTTGGGACTAGCCAGGAAATGTGTCCCATGCGGCACAAACCAGCTCGCCCTGCCCCCTCCCTGCCCTTGGAGCCAGGGCCCGTCTCCTGCCCTGAGGGGTTCGAGGCTCTTGCTCTCAGACACTCGCCAGTCAGGCGTTTGGAACACAAACCCCGTCTGTAACCCAGCTCCCCAGCCCTGCCACTGACTCCGCCTCCGACACAGGGCCAGGAGCCCCACTTCCCTGCCATGGCTACATGCCTCTGTGCCCCGGAAACATGGCAGCTGGCATGGGCACAGGGGCTGATATGGGAGCTGGATGCGCCAGCCTGCCGACCCATCCCCCAGCAATGGGCTTTGTCCCTCTCCTCCGTGGCTAGTGTGACAGCCAGGTGCTTTCTGCTCCTTGCCCCAGCTCCTAGCTCCTGCATGGTCCTTCTCCTCCTCCTCCTGGCCCCTGCTGGCCACTGGTAGCCCCGCAGTGGCAGGCAACAGGCGTGGCCCAGCAGGTGTGGAAGCGGCTTCCAATGGAATCCCAGGGGCGGTGTTCATTGTATTGCCATGGGAGGGTGAAGGGAGAAAGAACCGCCTCCCCACACCCCCATTGCTTTGTGTGTGTCCACAAAACCGTGACTGGCTACGTGCTGGGATGCTTCTCTACCCTTCATTCACAAATTCTCAGGTACGGTCCATCTCCCTTCTCTCCTGGGCAGATTCACACCCACACGTGCCCACCCTGTGCCGGGGCTCGTGGCTGAGGTGGGGGAGTTGGGGGTGGAAGTACACGCTATGGGAGGGAGCTAGGGTGTGCGGGGGGCTCAGCCCTTGGGTAGGTTCTTTGGGGTGAGAGGCGCGGAGTCTGGGAGGGAGTTGGGTGTGGAGAGGGTTCTGACATTGGGCAGGGTTTTGGGGTGGGAGTGTGGGCTCTGGGAGGGGAGTGGGCTGTGGGAGGGGCTCTGGGCTGGGGCTGGGGATTGAGGGTGTCACCAAGGTGTGGAGAGTCCTTGGGCCCTGTGTCCCCATCCGCAACCAGATGTGACTCTCAGCCAGCAGGTAGGTCGGAAAGTCTGTTAGGCGACAGGGACACAGCGTAGAACAGACCTGTCAGCACAGGAACTAGAAGCACTCGGTACAACCCACCTTGGGGAGAGGGGGGCCCTGAGCCAGTGTTCGGATCCCTCCCCCACCTCCCCAGCACACCAAGGCTGACTCACACTCAGCTCTGGTTCCAGCCCTGCATCCAGGCTCCCCCTCTCCCCACCATTGTCCTGCTTCCCGGGCACCCCAAAAGTGTGACATGGTCACCCCACCCCACCCTGGGCTCAGGTAATGAGCATTGGCCATTGTGCACCTGCCTGAGCCTGTCACACCCCAATTCCCATCACCATGTAGATATTGGTGCAGGGCCCAAGGAAACCAAGGCTGCACACAGGGTCACTGCAGGGTTACTACAAGGTCACTACAGGACAGTAGAAATCAGATGCAACACAGCAAGGGGAATAAAATCCCCACAATCCCCACTCCGTGAGAGATGGAGAAGAGTCTGTTACAAATTCAAGGTTTAAAAAAGCTCAGCGTGGCATCGCCTCCCCAGCCTGCTCGCTTTGGCGCCAGTGTCAGTGGAAGCGGCCTGAGCCCTAGATCACATAGTCCAGTCACAGAAATGGCAACCGTTGAACTGGGCCAGGCATCAGTTCACATTGTTTAATCATGATTGGCAGATGCTAGGTGAGATTTCATCTATGTCAGGTTTCCCAGATGTGTTGTTCGCAGCACTCAGGCAATAAAGAAAAACACAAAGACCCAAAGTGGAGCGTTAATTCATGGCACATTCCTGACAACATCACATAGCCCATATTACCAGAATATTAAGGTTGCAAAGACAAATACTCTGAAGTTAGGAAAGGCCAGCTTGATATTTGCCTGCATGGCCTTAATTGTCCCTTCATTAGGAAGCAGATTTTCATTACAGGATCATGTTCTATTTTTCCAAGTGGCTCCTGTTGTCAAAAAATTCTCAGCCCTCAGACAGATGGGATCACACGCGCAATGTCCTATGCGTCTTTCTTCACTGTAAGGTTTGTATCGGTTAAGAAGAGAGGCATTATTAGGAAAGTACAGGTGATTCTCAGAGTTACCAGCCTCTTAGGAACGGGGATTGTTCATAACCCTTTAACGTTCTGGTGGTTCTTTCAGAAGTTTTGAACTGAACACTGATTTAATGCAGCTTTGGAACATTATGACGCAACAGAAAAATGCTGCTTTCCCTTTTGTTTTGCTAGCAGGTTTGGTTTAACACAGGACTGTCCTGCATTTGCTTTTCTCCCTGTCTGTCTGTCTCCTGCTGTCTAATTGCAAATTGCTGGTTCCAAACAAGGTGTGTGGTTGACTGGCAGAGGCGACACATGTATGTGGGGGGGGAAGGCACAAGAGGTCACATGCCCCAAAACACCACACGATCCCAGAGGGGGAACTGAAGACTGAGCCCACCTGAACCCTGCCACCCGGGTGGGGAGCCAAAGCTCAAACCTTAGGGCTTCTGCCCTGGGCAGGTGGCATGTAACCGTAGCCCCAGGTGCGGGGGCATGGGCTTGGCTTTCAGACTTGCTGGGACCCAGCTCCAACACCAGCCTTGGTGGCCCACTTTGGGGTCCCGACCCACAGAGTGAGAACACCGGGTCCAGTGAGATCTGTGTGAACAAAGCCCGAGCAAGCCTTATGGAACTGGCTTTACCAGCTTTGCGTCAGCAGAGGGCACCGGAGCCCAACCCTTGGCCACAGCAGGCCCTAGGCAGGGCTTGGCAGGGCTGCTAGCACAGTGCAAGGGGTGGGGTGCGGTGGGGTGTGTGTGTGTGTGTGTGTGTGCAGAGCGGCTCAGCGTGGCATCGCCTCCCCAGCCTGCTCGCTTTGGCGCCAGTGTCAGTGGAAGCGGCCTGAGCCCTAGATCACATAGTCCAGTCATAGAAATGGCAACCGTTGAACTGAGCCTATTGCTAATGCTCTCTAGCAGGGCAGCCCCCCACGCGTGGCCGCCCTTAACCAGGCCTCCGACTGGACTGTATCCACTACAGGTAGCTAATACTGAGTTCGCTTGGTTCAGTTTGGGTCCCAGGGCCGCTGCCCCTTAGGGAGCCTTAGGGCCCAGTCTGTCTCATGAAGGCCCCACCAGGCTTTTGATTCGTAACCCAGCCCCTGGCCCTAGTGAAAGTTACCCAAGCTCAGTCAGAGGGGCCCAGAGGGAGACACAAGCTGCTGCAGAGAGAGGCCCGAGTCAGAGAGCGAAGGGAACCTAGCGGGTGAGGGCTCCGGGGAACCCATCAGATTGGGGAGCCTACAAGAGGTGCTCTTTGAGCGAGAGGAGCCTCCTACGTGGAGGACTGCGGTCGGCAGGTGTCTACAATGGCCTAATCCCAGCCAGCGGGTCTCCCTGGTGCTGGCTGGAAGCCCTGGCCAGACCTCCCCAACGCCAGAGAGGAGTCTGGCAGAGGCAAAAGGCCTAATCCCCGGGGCCCGCAGAAGAGCCTGGACAGAGGAGAGCTCTGGTCTCCGGTGGGGGACGAAGACTGGCTTGGCGCCCCAGCTCAGCTGCAGGGGGGAAAGCTTTGTGTGCCTTGTGCATTAGTTCTTCTGTCAGGAAAAGAGGCCTGCAAACGAGGCAGGCATCTAGTGGCCTGTCTGGACTTGATGCCCTAGCTGAGGGACTGTGATGGGCTGTTTGCTCCCCACCCTGGCCCGGAGGGGGTAAATCAGGCCTAATTAAGTGCCCAGGCTGTAGGTTGAGGAGGAGGCAGGGAGCAGGGACTGATTAGATATGAGGCTCAGCTGGGCAGGGACAGGCAAGGCCTATAAACCAGGCAGCTGGCACCAGATGTGCTTGCAGGGAAGGAGTCTGCAGTCACTCCCTAGCAGAAGGGCAGGGTGTCTGGGCTAGAGGTAAGTAGTCTGTGGTTAGTCCTTGGGAGGGCAGAGTCTGCAGTGGCAAACCCAGAGAAGGGGGAGAGCCAGAGAGGTGAAAAAGGCTCAGGAAGGTTGTGGGGTAGGTCAGTTCTTGGCTGCTATTGAGAGGGCCCCTGAGCTGGGACCGGGATTAGAGAATGGGACTTGGGTCCCTCTAGCACAGGCCTGGGCAAAATACAGCCTGTGGGCCAGATGCAGTCTGCCAAGCCACTGGATCCAGCCCATGGAGGCAGTGGGGAGCCCCAGGCAGGCTCCCCTGCTTGCCCTGCACACCACTCAGAAATGCAGCTGCGGGGCGCTTTCTCTTTATGAGTCTGGAGGGGAGGGGAGAAGATTCAGATGCTGCTTCCACCCCCAAGCACAATCCCATTGACCAGTTTCTGGCCAGAAACTGGCCAAAAGGAGCTGCTTGTTTGAATAACAGGCAGCCAGGAAGCAAAACCCCTCTCCCCTCCTGCTCAGTTACTCACTCAAGCACATGGCTGAGCGGGCAGAAACATTTTAAGCGCTGCAGGCCTTTAGCTCTGCAGGCAGGCAAGCTGGTTTGGCTGCTGGCTGGTAAGTCTCCTGGCCAGAGCCTGCCTCTGGCACTCCAGCCCCTCCCTGCTCCAACCTCTGCCTCCAGCTCCTGCCCTGCTACTCACACCCATACCCCTCCCAGATCTGGCACCCCAATCTTCTGCCTGAGATCACAATCCCCTCCTACACTGGGTCACATCCCAAAACCCTGCATCCCATTCCCGTGCCCTAGGTCACAATTGCTCCTTAACCCAAACTCCCTCCCAGACTCTATTCTTCCTCCTCCACCCCAATCCCTTACCCCAAGCTCCCTTCTGCACCCAACCTCCATCCCAGACTTTGCACCCCCTCCATTAATTCCATGGAAGAGTACAGCCCTTGACCACTTTCCAGAATCTTGGAGTGGCTCCCTGTCAAAAATTATTGCCCACCCCTGCTCTAGCAGCAGCTGGTAAAGTGACCCCAGTGGGGGTGAGCAGGAACACTGCCTGAGTGTCAAGAAGGACTTTAATAGTCCCAAAGGGTATGTACGCGTGATGTCCTGGTCAGAGGGCAACGTCCCAGAGAAGAAGCTGAAGTTCCTGGAGCGAGAGGGGCCACAGGGCGAGACAGGATGAGTGAACACATGGCCAGAGGAAGGTTCAATGCTGGACAGAGCTAATCCCCAGAGAAGCCAGGAGGGACAAATCAAGGTCTTACCTACAACACCATGTCTGCCCACAAGTGGGTGTGCCAGGTCAGCCTGGAATGATGACAGGTTGCTATCAATTAAGTTAAATTGGTATCGGCCATTCTAAAACAGGCTTGAGTGGCCACACAAGGGATTGCATTGATGCAGTTAAATTGAATTAATTAAATTCTGGAAAGTCCTATAGAATTCAATAGGAATGTATCACTTCTCTATACAAGGTAAGGGAGACAGTATCTTTGATTGGACAGACTTCTGTAGGTGAGAGAGACAAGCTGTCAAGCCACACAAAGTCTTCTTTGGCTCTGTATAGGCATCTCCAAGCTTCATTGTCAAATTAAAATCAGGTCTTGCCAAAGACATTGCTAGAATCTGGTCTGCGCTGTCGTTCTACGCCCCTCCCAAAAACAGGGCGGCTAGAAATCAGAGAGATTTTGAAAATGTATTTGGAAATTAAATCTGAATTTAACACAGTCTATAGTAAGGCCTAAACTTTCATTGTAAATTTTTAAACCCCCCCCCCCCCAAAATAAATACGTTGACTCCATAACAGGATATTTGTCAAAAACTTTGAGTTGAAGGTTGCTTTTGTGTATGAAAATGTTCCCCCGCCCCCATTCTAATGTTTGACATCAAACTCTATAAATATGGCACATGCGCTGTATTAAGGGCTTGATCCTCAGGGCCTGTGCTACTGGGTGCAAAAGACTGGCAAAGTCATCACACACATTGTGACCCAGCCTCTCACACCATGCAACATCACCACGTCATCTGGGTCATCCACTGAGCTCATCTGGGCAGTGTCCTACTCCCTGTTTTATAGCATCTGCCTACCTGACCTCTGATTGCCTCATTCCTTAACTTACAAATATTTATGACTCCACCCACCATGGAAATTTCCTCTCCATCTCAAGGATCTGCCCAGTAACTGATCGCTGATCTCTGGTAGTCACTGATCTGCCCAGTAACTACCAGTCCCTTGCTTCTGGACAGTTCTAGGCATGTCAAACAAATGGCTTTGCTCTGTCTCCTTGCAGGTGTGCACAGATGGAGAGATAAACAACAGAAATCCATTCATTTCTCAGCTGCCTGCCTCACAATACTGCTCTGCAAGAGGCACGTGGGTTACATGAGCAGAAATTTTGGATTCTTGTTAGTTTTTTAATAAGCAGAAAGGATCAGCATGCAACCAGAATGGAGCAACATGGTACCAAAGTAGGACCCAGTGAGAAGAAAGGACAAAGAGCTTCACAGTGCAGTCTCTAGTGTTGATTTCCCCACCTAGGAACTGGAGTAAAAAATCTGCCATGGCCACAGGGTGTTGAAAATAGACCCTATTTGGGAATATTTTCAAGAAATTCTTGTGCCTATAGCATTCTAATGGCATATTGGGGTGCATTAGAGGGAGCATTGCCAGCAGATCTAGAGAAGTGATTATTCCCCTTTATTCAGCACTAGTGAGGCCACATCTGGAGTATTGCATCCAATTCTGGGCCCTCCACTACAGAAGGGATGTGGACGCATTAGAGAGGGTCCAGCGGAGGGCAACCAAAATGATTAGGGGTCTGGAGCACATGACCTACGAGGAGAGGCTGAGCGATTTGGGCTTAGTTAGTCTGCAGAAGAGAAGAGTGAGAGGGGATTTGATAGCAGCCTTCAACTTCCTGAAGGGGGGTTGCAAAGAGGATGGAGCTGCAGGGGGTAGCCAAGTTAGTCTGTTACAGAAAGAAACAACAAATGGTCTGGTAGCACTTTATAGACTAACAAAACATATAGATGGTATCATGAGCTTTCGTGGGCACAGCCCACTTCTTCAGATGACCGGAGTTATGAGTTGGGGATATGAAAACTCAAAATAAATAGGAGAGGGGAAAGGGAGGGGAGGGGAGAGAGAAAGAAAAAGGGAGGGGGGTTGGAGACAGAGCATCATTAAGTATCAGGAGAATGCAGTGGTGGCAGATGGCAGAAAGAGGAGCAATGGTCTCAAATTGCAGTGGGGGAGGTGTAGGTGGGATATTATGAAAAACTATTTCCCTAGGAGGGTGGTGAAGCACTGGGATGCGTTCCCTAGGGAGGGGATGGAATCTCCATTTCTAGAGGTTCTTAAATCCCAGCTGGACAAAGCCCTGGCTGGGATGATTGAGTTGGGGTTGGTCCTGCTTTGGGTAGGGGGTTGGATTCAATGACCTAATGAGGTCTCCTCCAACCCTAGGATTCTAAAAAAGGAACACATGCCAAGTGTAAACTGTGCAACAAAGAAATGCCAGGCCTGGTTGTCAGAATGAAATAACATTACCAAAAAATGCCCCTCAGAAGGCAATGACGTGGAAGAGGATGATGTGTGCATGTTTGAACAATCTGAATTAACTGGTTAGTAAATTTATTTTTGCACCACTCTTTGGACTGCCTACCATGTTTTACTATGCTAATCAATGATAACTTAGATTCTGTATGCTTTGGGTGGATTACTTTTGAATTTAAAAATGTTTGTGTTCAAAATGGAAATGGAATGTTAAAGTGTTGGGGGAATATTTATCAATTGCCTTTTTACTATTACTGCTGGATTTCTGAAATGATTTTGTGATTGCTCAACATAATCATTGTAGGTGAACATTTCCGAATTAAAGTTTTATTTGGCATTTATGAATTGACATTTTAAAAGCATTTAAAGCTGTTTGATAAGTTGCTAGAGATAAGGGTTTTAACAAATTTAGATAATCCTTATGTTTTATTATTTTCCCTGTAAAACTGGATTTAGACTTAGTTTGTACCACTGCTTAAAGGAAAATTATCGCAGTAGGACTAATTTTTCATTTACAATTTTGTTGTTCTTTTGCAAAGCAGTACACTAAATTTAGTGACTGAGAGTATCTTTTCTTACGATTTTGTTTCAGTGTCCACCTTTGGCATAAGGTGTTAGGAACATCCATCACCTGCAATGTCTACAACTTCAGTCATTTGCTGGTGCCACCAATAGCGGTGCAACAAGACACGTCAGACAGTAAATTACTGGTATAAAAAAGGACGTTTTTTTATTATCCAGTATGAGCTTGAAATCATACTTGGCTCAAATTCTACCTTTTGTCTTCAAGATAAACATTTCATTGGCATGACTCAATCATTACAACAGGCTACACTCCAACCAGCAGAGCAGACCTTGCTGAAAGGTTGCTGGATATGGTTAATGAGAAGGACATGGAACAGTCATAACGGGGAAACTTGCTAACCTGATGCCACATCTTCACTAAACGGAAGTTCAATGCTTTCATAATTTATCTTCCAGAGTTTGATTTAGCGAGTCTAGTTAAGACTTGCTAAATCAAGCTCAAAGGACACCTCTGCTGGCAGCTGTATTCTTGCTTCTGTGAGGAGTAAGGGAAGCCGACGGGAGCGTCTGCTTCCATTCGCCTCCCACTCTGGGGCTGGTGGGAAAACTCAAAACAAGGTACACAACTCCAGCTACGTTGTGTATCTTGATTTGACATTCCCTTTTTAGTGTAGACTTGGCCTGAGTCCTGATGGGTGGATGAGTATACACAATGGTCCAGTAACATGCACTGTGTGACAACAGAAGGTGTGGTTGTATGTCTTACAGAAAAAAATGGTACATCAGGAAATGCCCAGACAGAAGAATACTTAAAAGAAAAAGCTAGCTCATACTGAACAAAAATTCAAGTGTTAAGTACATAGCTGCATCACAGATGGCTGCAAATGTAGCAAAGATGAAAAGAAATTGAGTAGAAGATAATGAAAGGAACCTGAGACTCATAATATATGGGGTAGTGCTCATTTGTTGAATTTTTTATCTAAACTATATTAGTAAAGGGCAACAAGAATGATGAGGGGTCTGGAACAGCTTCCTTGGGAGTGATTGAAAAGATTGGGACTGTTCAGCTCAGACAAGAGACAACTAAGGAGAGAGCTGATGGAGGACTGTAAACTCATGAACGTTGTGGAGAAAGTGAATAGAGAAGAGGTGTTTACCCCTTCACATAACACAGTAACCAGGTATCACCCAATGAGACTAATAAGCATCAGGTTTTTAAGCAAACAAAAGGAAGTATGTCTTCATACAGGACCCAGTGACCCTGGAAGTCATTGCCAGTGGACATTATGAAGCCAAAGTATAACTGGGTTAAACAAAATAGATACATGCATGGCTGATAGGTCCATCAACTAGCCAAGATGGTCCAGTATGCAGCCCCATGCTTTGAGTGTCCCTACACCTGACTGCCGCAAGCTGGGATGGGATGATGGGGAATGGATCACTCGATAAATTGCCCTGTTCTGTTCACCTCCTTGGAAGCATCTGGCCTTGGCCGCTGCTGGAAAACAGGCTACTGAGCTAGTTGGACCATTGGTCTGACCCAGTGTGGCCCTTCTTAGGGTTCTGGTGTGAGGCAGGTGAAGTATTTGATCATTAGTACGCATTCTGGAGTGCCCAGGTATTCCAGGACCAGGCGTTCACCGGACCAGTGACTGGTATGGGGAGCAGATGAAGCTGCTCAAGACAGGATCCCAGAAAGGCAGGGATGAGAACTGCTGCTCTGGGAATTTGCTGTCATCCTGCCTTTAGAACAGTTGGCAGGTTGGAATGTACCTGGTGATTTGCTACCAGCTGCTAGGATAGAAGCTGAATTTAGATAGAGGTGCTCCTAGTACCTGCTGCTGATCTGGTAACTTGACCCTACTTGTCTGCTGACACCTGGTTCCTGGCTTGCCGCCTGGCCTGTCTTCAATTCTGACTTCCTGGCATCTGACCTGGCCTGAATCCTGCTACAACCACTAGGTCATACTGCCCATGTCCCAGTTGTAACACAGGGATTCAGTAATCCATGCAGCACCCTCTTGATTTCTCCCATGAATTTTGCCCCAATCCTTGGTGCTGATTGCTGCATATTTTTTTCCCTAATAGGAACCCCAGATACCTTGTCACACTTCGGGGAAGGACATGTTTTCCAGGGCCACATTGCTAGCTGACCAGCCCTACGCACTCATAGATGTGCTGTTCATTCACCATAAGTGTGAATACTCCAGGGCTGCGTCTAGACTGGCATGAAATTTGCACAAATGCTTTTAATGGAAAAGTTTCCCGTTAAAAGTATTTGCGCAAGAGAGCGTCTAGATTGGCACGGATGCTTTTGTGCAAAAGCACTTTTTGCGCAAAAGCGTCTGTGGCCAATCTAGACGCGCTTTTGCGCAAGAAAGCCCCGATCGCCATTTTAGCCAGTGGGGCTTTTTTGCGCAAAACAAAACTGAGCTGTCTACACTGGCCCTTTTGCGCAAAAGCTTTTGTGCAAAAGGACTTTTGCCCGAACGGGAGCGTCAAAGTATTTGCGCAAGAAGCACTGATTTCTTACATTAGAACGTCAGTGCTCTTGCGCAAATTCAAGCAGCCAGTGTAGACAGCTGGCTAGTTTCTGTGTGAAAGCGGCCAGTCTAGACACAGCCCAGGGGTGTACCTGGCTGGCTGGCCCCTAGAAGCTTAGCATGAAATCCCTTTGCCTTTCAGGAACCACGAGAAATGTTATGTCTTCCAGTATATGGAATACCCCCACCCCCCGCAGTGAGCCTCCCTTCCCCTCCCCTGAGCTCCTCCTCCTCCCAACCCCCTGCCCTGAGCCCCTCCTCCTCTCTGCCCTGACTCCTGCACCCCCCACGCATCCAGCCTCCCGCCCTGAGCCTCCCACACCCCCAAGACTCTGCCCTGACTGCTGCACCCGTCACACTGCCAGCCCCCTGCCATGAAGGGCCCCAGCAAGGCTGCGTAAATCTTCAAGTACAATATAGATATATTGAAATGACCCCAGGAATTCGTGACTCCAGCCACGGCAGGTTTGGTATTTTAGAACTCACTACTGAAGGAATTACATTTAAGCATAAGAGACAAATAAAAATTATGAAATGCACAGACCAGGCCAAAGCCCGAAGCAATACACTTTGAAAGAAATAACACAGCAACACAAGTATATGTTGGGTAGGCCGGTGAGCATGAAGGGCAGAGTGGGTGTGTGAGAGTGACAGAGACACACAGTGTATGTGACTGTCAGAGACACACACAGTGTGTGAGAATGACAGACACACAGTGTGTCCAGAGCGTGACAGGGATGCATGTTGCCCCTTGAAATACTCTGACCCTGTTCAGATATAGGAGCTGCTGCCAGCAAGCTCCCTCCATCCGGAGCCCTGCCATGTCCCCCACCCTGTGGAGATGGGGTGCAGAGAGGGGGACACCCTGACATCAGAACTCCCCTCTTCTGCCTCCCCCACCCTGCACAGCAAGCAGGAGGCTCCTGGGAGGAGGGGAGCAGCTCCATGGCAGAGGGCAGGAGCAGCATGCCAGTGAGCGGCGGGGCAGCTGAAATGCCCGCACTTGGTAGCGTCCTGTTCAAGCCAGCCAGAGTCACCTGTCAGAGGCTCCAGGATCCACCAGTAGAACCAGGCAAATGGACCAAGCCTAAAGATCCTGATTCTTAACATGGCTCTGAGATGCTGCACCACAGGCTGTGGCAAAGCTGGGTATCTTTCTCGCTGTGAAATGTAGCAGCGCTATCAGGGCTCGGCTAACTAGCGCCCTCTGCCAGAACGTATCCACTGACTCTGATCTATGTGGACGGCAGTCGCCCCTGGAGGCCCTGCCCAGATCAGGACTGTCCGCACGCTGTGAGACCTGTCCCCTGCCACAAATGGTTTATAAGATAAGTCGACACCTACGGGGTGGGAGGAAGGAGAGGGTGTCCTCCCCATTTTAGGAAGCACAGAGAGACTAACTTAACTACACCACTGCTTAGTTCATGCAAACCAGGGTGTAAACATGCCTTGCACCAGCCAGCTGTGCACTAGGAATCCATGTGAGCCCTGGTGACCCATACTAACAGTTCCCTAGTACACTTTGATCAGCCCAACTCGGAAGTGGGAATAGAACACTGTGCACTAGAGCTTTTCCAGTGTGTGCTCCATTTATGCCCCAGCTTGTTTGAACTAAATGTCGGTGTAGATGTGCCAAAAGGCCAAGATTTTAAAGGTCCTAGTGCTTTTTGGCTGCGTAAGGACTTGTCTGTATGGGCAGTTAGCACACAGTCAGGTATTAGTCCCATGGTGTCCAACACTCTTGCCACTAGCCACTAGCCTCAGGTGGCTATTTGGCTGGTTAAGTGTGGCTAGTTCACTATAGCAGTATCCAACTGACACCATGGCACTAGTTGTTCTGCGGTAAGCCCTCCTGTGGCAACTCTGCCTGCACACTAAAAGTGCCTTGGTGTGCTTTAGCATAATGCACATTGATGTGTGCAAAGCTAAACTCTCCGAGGGCACTTCTAACACACAGTACGAACCTCAGCTGGGACCCGAGGAAGCCTGGTTGTCAGCAGGTTGCTGCTCCACACTTTCTACAAATCAGGCCCTGTAACAGGTCTCATAGGGCACCCAAAATCACTAGTTGCTGTTGGAAATCTTGGTCTAAGTGACTTGCCCAAGGCCACCCACAAAGTCTGCAACAAGGCCAGGACATAAGAATGGCCATACCGGGTCAGACCAAAGGTCCTTCTAGCCCAGTAGCCTGTCTGCCAACAGTGGCCAGCACCAGGTGCCCCAGAGGGGGTGGACCGAAGACAATGATCAAGCGATTTGTCTCCTGCCACCCCTCTCCAGCCTCTGACAAACAGAGGCCAGGGACACCATTTCTATCCCCTGGCTAATAGCCTTTTATGGACCTAACCTCCATGAAATTATCTAGCTTCTCTTTAAACTCTGTTATAGTCCTAGCCTTCACAGCCTCCTCTGGCAAGGAGTTCCACAGGTTGACTACACGCTGTGTGAAGAAGAACTTTCTTTTATTAGTTTTAAACCTGCTACCCATTAAATTTCATTTGGTGTCCTCTAGTTCTTATATTATAGGAATTAGTAAATAACTTTTCTTTATTCACCCGCTCCACACCACTCATGATTTTATATACCTCTATCATATCCCCCCTCAGTCTCCTCTTTTCTAAACTGAAAAGTCCGAATCGCTTTAGCCTCTCTTCATGTGGGAGCCATTCCAAACCCCTAATCATTTTAGTTGCCCTTTTCTGAACCCTTTCCAAGGCCAAAATATCTTTTTTGAGGTGAGGAGACCACATCTGTACACAGTATTCAAGATGTCAGCGTACCATAGTTTTATACAGGGTCAGTAAGATATTCTGTGTCTTATCTTCTATCCCTTTCTTAATAATTCCTAGCATCCTATTTGCCTTTTTGACCGCCGCTGCACACTGTGTGGAAGTTTTCAGAGAACTATCCACAATAACTCCAAGATCTCTTTCCTGATTTGTCGTAGCCAAATTAGCCCCCATCATACTGTACGTATAGTTGGGGTTATTTTTCCCGATGTGCATTACTTTACGCTTATCCACATTAAATTTCATTTGCCATTTTGTTGCCCAATCACTCAGTTTGGTGAGATCTTTTTGAAGTTCTACACAGTCTGCTTCTGTCTTGACTATCTTAAACAGTTTGGTATCATCCACAAACTTTACCACCTCACTGCTTACCCCTTTCTCCAGATCATTTATGAACAAGTTGAACAGGATTGGTCCCAGGACTGACCCTTGGGGAACACCGCTAGTTGCCCCCTTTCCATTTTGAAAATTTACCATTTAGTCCTACCCTTTGTTTCCTGTCTTTTAACCAGTTCTCAATCCATGAAAGGACCTTCCCTCTTATCCCATGACAATATAATTTATGCAAGAGCCTTTGGTGAGGGACCTTGTCAAAGGCTTTCTGACCCAAAGGCAGACTTCCAGAGGCCCTGTAGCTGAACCACTAGCTGCTCTTCCTTCAATGCAGTTAGGGGCTTGGAAAAAGTGATTGCTGCAGAAGCTGAAAATAAAGGGGTGCTGCATGGCTTATTATAGGCTTTCTTGAGATTGCTTTCTAAAAAGCTCCACATCACAAGCATACTCTGACCCTACCGCCAGGAAAATGTACGGAGAATCTGTCCCCAGCCAGAGCAATTTAATTTCTGTCTAAGGGTATTAACCTTCCAAAAGGCTCCACTTTCTGTTATTTCCTGAAATGCTGATTAAAGACGTGTGCACCAGGCAGTGCTGTCTGTTATATATTTTCTGATAATAGCAACATCATTGCAGTGTGCCACCTGTGCCAAAGGGTACCTCAGTGCTCGAGGGTATTTAGGAAATATTCAAATCACGGCTCTGCCAAATGGATCAACAAGGACTGGAGGGTCTAGGAAGTCTTTCACCTCTAAGTCACCAGGTGGATCCAGGTTGTGATTTGGGATTAGTCTGGTCTGTGCATCTACACTGCACATGTAGCTCGAAATAAGCTATGCAATTTGAGTTACGCAAATTGCGTAGCTTATTTTGAGTCAATTTCTAAATAGCTTATTTCTAAATCTGGGGCTGTCTACACAGCACTTAGAATCATAGAATCCCAGGGTTGGAAGAGACCTCAGGAGTCATCGAGTCCAGCCCCCCTGCCCAAAGCAGGACCAACCCCAATTCAATCATCCCAGCCAGGGCTTTGTCAGGCTGAGACTTAAAAACCTCTAGGGATGGAGATTCCACCACCTCCCTAGGGAACCCATCCCAGTGCTTCACCACCCTCCTAGGGAAATAGTTTTTTCTAATATCCAACCTAGACCTCCCCCACTGTAACTTGAGACCATTGCTGCTCGTTCTGTCATCCATCACTACTGAGAACAGCCTCTCTCCATCCTCTTTGGAACTTCCCTTCAGGAAGTTGAAGGCTGCTACCAAACCCCCCCCCCTCACTCTTCTCTTCTGCAGACTAAACAAACCCAAATCCCCAGCCTCTCCTCGTAGGTCATGTGCTCCAGCCCCCTAATCATTTTGGTTGCCCTCCGCTGGACCCTCTCCAATGCAGACTTTCTGTAGTGGGGGGCCCAGAACTGGATGCAATACTCTAGATGTGGCCTCACCAGTGCAGAATAAAGGGGAGTAATCACTTCTCTAGTTCTGCTGGCAGTGCTCCTCCTAATGCGCCCTAATATGCCATTAGCCTTCTTGGCTACAAGGGCACACTGTTGACTCATATCCAGTTTCTCATCCACTGGAATCCCCAGGTCCTTTTCTGCAGAACTGCTGCTTAGCCAGTCAGTCCCCAGCCTGTAACAATGCTTGGGATTCTTCCATCCCAAGGGCAGGACTCTGCATTTGTCCTTGTTGAACTTCATCAGATTTCTTGTGGCCCAATCCTCCAATTTGTCTAGATTACTCTGAACCCTATTCCTACCCTCCAAACATATCTACCTCTCCCCCAAGCTTAGTATCATCTGCAAACTTACTGAGGGTGCAATCCATCCCCTCATCCAGGTCATTCATAAAGATGTTGAACAAAACCGGCCCTAGAACCAGTCCTTGGGGCACTCCGCTTGAAACCGACCGCCAACCTGACATTGAGCCATTGATCACTACCCGTTGGGCCCAACAATCTAGCCAGCTTTCCAGCCACCTTACAGTCCATTTTTCCAATCCATACTTCCTTAACTTGCTGGCAAGAACATTGTGGGAGACCATATCAAAAGCTTTGCTAATTTATTTCTTATTTCGAAATAAAGCGCTATTCTGAAACATCCCTTACTCCTTGTGGAACGGAGGTTTACTGGGATGTTGGAATAGTGAGCCTGTTATATATCGAAATAATGAGTGTGTTCAAAAGATTCAGAATAGCTATTTTGGAATCCCTTCAGTCTCCCAAAATAGCGCTGCAGTATAGACGTAGCCACAGTGGCTTGGGGAACCATTTGAAAGGAGTTACAAGGTGTCAGTCCAGCTATTGTCTGAAGGGCTTTGCAGACATGAGGAACTGCTCTGTATTATTCTGCTTCTACTAACAGCAAGGGTAACACCTTGGTTTCTCTTCCAGTGAAGCTGGTGGAGGAGAGAGGGATTGGAAAAAGTGTCAGAGAAAACCAGGATGAGAACTTTGGTGTGGCCATGACGGGCAGTATAAAATCCTACACTAAAACCAATTTGCCAGGTTCCTGTGTGGCTTAGGGGATAGGGCATTCACCTGGGGAGCAGAGGGTGCGGTGCTTGAGCTCTACTCTTGCTAAGACAGCCTACCACCTCTGTACCTCAGCTCTTCTGTCTGTAGGGTGCCAATGCTTCCCTCCCACACGTGCGGTGGGGGGTGTTTGCAGCAGGCACACAGGCAGGGGACAGCATTCACCACCCTTGCCTCACAAGGGCAGTTGTGTGTGCACGATGTGGTGAATGATCCAAACAGTGAGGGTGAAAGCAGGCCTGGCTGACATGATGAGAATCAGTGTCACCCTGCTGCTCTGTGGCAACAGCTATCTGGGCTCTTGCAGCTCAGCTTCCCTGTGGGGTAAAAATCAGTCAGTGTTGAGGAGTCTGGACATGTTTGAAGTGCAGCTTTTTCTTTACACTAGTCCTGGAACAGACACGGTCACAAACAGCAGCCAGGGAATCTCTTATTTTAGGAATCTCAGCCCAACACTGAGGCCCAATATCCAGAAAACAGCTGTTCCTCAAGCACTGACTCTCCAATCAAAGCCCACGACTGTGCAACTTTCCTGCTGCTCACACAACAATATCCAACTAACACAGCTGCAGCACACAGGCATGATAAAGAAGACAGTCCTCACCCCGAAAGAGCCTACGAATGAGCCAACGCCCGGTCACACCCGCTGACAGCACCTAAGAGACGACACCCTCCTTTGTCCTATATCTAGCCTACATTTTTAAGAGTTTGTGCTGCATTCTGGTCCACTCACGCTCGGCTGTTTATTCCCTGTCCTATATCTAGCCTACATTTTTAAGAGTTTGTGCTGCATTCTGGTCCACTCACGCTCGGCTGTTTATTCCTTGAACAATGTCTTGCTGGAGGTTAGTCAGAGATTCTCATCCACTGAACTAAATCCCCCATTGCAGTAGCACAAAAACCCACCCAAATCAAAAGCAAGCCAAAGAACTTTCAGTGACTCTACCAGGCTGCGTCTCCCAGCAGCTACTGTCGAGGAAGTGACTTAGCAGCAAAAGGAGCCAGGGCTTTCTGGGTTTGTGCTTTGCACACAGATGCAATTAGCAGTTTTGCTGCTACATGCCGCTTTCTTTGTGGGAAGCTGCTCGCTGGCACACAGTCTGGTTCCAGACAAAGCGTTCTGAGCTCTCTGTATTTCACTCTCCCTTGAACCAGAGCTGCTGGCATTTGGTGGGGCCAGCTCCAGTGGCAGAGGGATTGTGCAGCTTGTTGCCTGCCTGGGCTGACACACACACAAACCCTGCACAGGGCTGTCTCCAAACCAGCTGCAGATCTTCAAGCACCCACACAAGCAAGGCTGGGACTCTGAGATCCAGAGGAGCGCGCACTCTGGGGTGGGATAAATGGTGGCAGGGTAAATATCAGTGAGATAAGTTTCCTCTATTTCTGTGTGCTTTGTGAAGTGATTTTATTCACTTTTAGTCTGTTAAACCCTGTTTCTTTATGTTGTCAAGTAAAGGGGTGTTAATTCTAATTTAATCAATTAAATGCATATTATTTATACTTGTAATTTTGGAGTTAGATTCAGATTATTTCTGGAATAAGTTGATTCCCGAAGGCTCCCAAGGCACACGGTTAAGTGTGTACAGGGCCAGCCAGATGGAGGCACAGTCATGGTATATTCCTTTAGAAGCAAGGGACTGCAGCAAGGGGGTGGATAGGGGATCCCCAACAATCCAACATCACTACTGGGTTACTCAGGATCTCCTTTAATATTAAAAACATCAGGTGCACAGAGGAACATTGCCTACTCCCGAGTAACCCAGGGAGGAAAAAGGGGGTTACAAACATAGAATATAGAATAATTATGATAATAATATACATAATAAATAATTGCATAGAATTATTAAAGCTCTCCTTCCTCACAAATCCCCCCCCACATGGCTTGTCTATGGATTTTTGCCTGCCAAGGGGGGGAGGATGGGGACAGGGTTTATTGAGTCTACCTGTGCCAAAGTACAGCCTCCTGGCAAGGCTGAGCAAGGAGCATGAGGCGCCGACATGGGAAACGTACCTGCGGCAGCTTACTGCCCGATAATAGCACCAACTTTCTCCAGCATCCTCTGCATCCAGAAGCAGTAGCCCTCTCCCGATGGGGCTGACTAGACAGCTGACTAGACAGCTGTGTGTGTGGACACCGAGGGCAGCTCTCTGGTCCCCTCTTGAACTGAGGCACTTTCCTGGTTCTCAGCTTCCAGGCTGCTGTTGCCCCCTGTCATGTAGGAAATTGGCATGTGGGGAACCATGACCACGAGTGCCTCCTTTGGGCCCTAGCGAGGCCACACTGCTTGCTCAGGGGCACTAGCAATTTACATGCCCCCATGTGTCAGGGCTGCTCTGGTAACTTCATGTTCTGTGGTCACCGTGTCTTCACCCCACGAGGTGCTACGCCGTCAGACACATACATTTGCCTTTCTGTCCCATGCCGCTGGCATTTCTGAGAACCTTGGCTCAGCTAAGGGGCTGAGCTGGGGCTGGCCTGCCCTCCTACCTTTCTTTCTCTGAGGCTACTCGACAGCATTTCGGTGTCTGAGGTCTCTGCAGGGCCCGGAGCGACAGAGATGGCAGCTGTAATTTTCATCAGGGAGCCAGACAAGAAGAGCAAGGCCTGCAATTTTCAGAAGGTCTCCTCACACTGGCAGCTTCAGTACCACATGAGGAGGCTCTCATTTTTGCAGCAGACTTGCGATGATATTATTATCCCCGGAGCAGCTAGTGAAAACTGAGGGTCCTTCGGGTCACCTCTCCGAGGAGGAGAAATTGAAGACATCTGGTACCTTTGATACCATCTTGTGTCTTCACAGAGAATGCACAAAGCCTTATTTCCCTGAACACATGAAAGTTTCTTTGCTCACAGGCATTTGCTTCTCCAGGCGGGCGTGAGGTGGGAGTGTTGTCTGCCCCCTCAGCCTGATTCTGACAGTTTCTCTCTCTCTCCTTGTCATGTGTCTGTCTCCCACCACAGCCCTTAGCCCCAAAACAAAACTCTGGCTATGTCTACACTGCTGTTATTTTGTTTTTCCGCTTGTTTTTTTTGGAAGAGGCTTTTCCAACATTTGGCCCATCTACACGGGGCCAAATGTTGGAAAAACCTCCTCTTTAGGAACATCCCTTATTCCTCATAAAATGAGGAATACAGAGATGCTGAAAGAACCCACCCACTTTTTTGGAAACTGTTCCGAAAAAGCTGACGCGTTCCCATGACGCAGCAGAGTTTTTCTGGGATACAGTCTAGACATAGCCTCAGTGAACATCCCCTCCTCCTGAGGCCTGGGGCTTTCCACATGGCCTTTGTCATGGGGACTGTTAGTGCTTCTTGGAAACCATTTCCCAAACCAAGGGCCTCTGAGCCACTCGTCAGCATAAAGATTTTTTTTCTCCAAAACAGAAGAAGATGAAGTCTGAGGAGTCCTTACAGATTGCTGGCAATGGGAGTAGGACCCCAAATGAGACTAGCTGGGTCTCCAGCAGTCTCCTATGAAGGTGCTTCAAACCCCAAACATCTCTGATGTCCTTCAGCTTGCTCAGCCCTTCTGGGTCTTGGAGCCAATGTTCCAGGAAAACCAACACACCATGAACCAGATGCCGCTCGGGAGTCACTCTGCTGACTTCACACCAAGATGTGGGAGAAGAATCTGGCCCAGCAATTGACTCTTTTGTCAGTGGAGTGATCTGGTTGATGACACACCTGCGGAAAGAGTTCGTAACTGTCAGGAAGGAGCTCTCTCTGACTGCACAGTGATGTGCACACAGAACACAGATGTGGTCACCTCATCTCAAAAAAGATCTCTTGGCATTGAAAAAGGTTAAGAAAAGGCAACAAAAATGATGAGGGGTATGGAATGGGTCCCATATGAAGAGAGAATAAAAAGACTAGGACTTTTCAGCTTAGAAAAGAGGAGACTAAAGGGGGATATGCTAGAGGTCTATAAAATCATGACGTGTGGAAAAAGTGAAGAAGGAAAAGTTATTTACTTGTTCCCATAACATAACAACTAGGGGTCACCAAATGAAATGAATAGGTAGCAGGTTTAAAACAAACCAAAGGAACGTTTTCTTCATGCAGCACGCAGTCAGCCTGTGGAACTCCTTGCCAGAGGATGTTGTGAAGACCAGGACTTTAACAGGGTTCAAAAAAGAACTAGATAAATTCATGGAGGTTAGGTCGATCAATGGCTATTAGCCAGGATGGGCAGGAACGGTGTCCCTAGCCCCTGTTTGTCAGAGGCTGGGAATGGATGACAGGAGAGGGATCACATGACGATTCCCTGTTCTGTTCATTCCTTCTGGGGCATCTGGCATTAACCACTGTGGGCAGACAGGACACTGGGCTAGATGGACTCATAGACTTTAAGGTGAGAAGGGACCACCATGATCATCTAGTCTGACCCTCTGCACAATGCAGGCCACAGAATCTCACCCACTCACTCCGAGAATAATCCTCTCACCTATATCTCAGATAGTGAAGTCCTCAAATGATGGTTTAAAGACCCCAAGATGCAGAGAATCCTCCAGCAAGTGATCCGTGCCCCATGCTACAGAGGAAGGCAAAAAACCTCCAGGGCCTCCGCCAATCTACCCTGGAGGAAAATTCCTTCCCGACCCCAAATATGGTGATCAGCTGAACCCTGAGCATGTGGGCAAGATTCACCAGCCAGACACCCAGGAAAAGTTCTCTATAGTAACTCCTATCATCCCACCATTGGCCTATTTACCACTGATAGTGAAAGGTCAATTAGTTGCCAAGATCATGTTATCCCATCAAACCATCCCCTTCATAAACCCATCTAGCTTAATCTTGAAGCCAGATAGGTCTTTTGCCCCCACTACTTCCCTTGGAAGGCTGTTCCAGAACTTCACTCCTCTAATGGTTAGAAACCTTCGTCTAATTTCGAGTCTAAACTTCCTGGTAGCCAGTTTATATCCATTTGTTCTTGTGTGCACATTGATATTGAGCTTTTGTCTGACCTAGTCTGGCCATTCTTATGTTCTTACATTAATAATCTGAGCAGGATATTGCATTCTCTGCCTCAGCATTGGCCTTTTAGTTGTGAATTACTGAGGATGGCTAAGGCCTGGCACTTCAGTTGGAAGTGTTGTATTGGAGCTGAATGCCCTGCCCTGGTTCAGATTATGTATGGAGAGACTTCACATTAACAAGTATTTGTCAATTACTGCAACCCGACTCTTTAAAAATAATCAGCTACAGCAGAAAGGCTTGAAATAACATATTTACAAATTTCATTTCATAAGAATGGCCATACTAGATCAGACCAAAGGTGCATTTAGCCCAGTATCCTGTCCGCTGACAGTGGCCAGTACTAGATGCCCCAGAGGGAGGTATCACAACAGGGAATCCTCACATGATCCCTCCCCTGTCACCCACCTCCAGACAAACAGCGGCTAGGGACACCATTCCTACTCATCCTGACTGATAGCCATTGATGGACCTAACCTCCATGAATCTATCTAGCTCGTTTGAACCCTATTAAGTTCTAGCCTTTACCGCATCCTCCGGCAAGGCGTTCCACAGGCTGACTGTGCTGCATGAAGAAAACCTTCCTTTTGTTTTAAACCTGCTGCCTATTAATTTCATTTGGTAACCCCTAGTTCTTATATTGTGGGAATAAGTAAATAACTTTTCCTTATTCACTTTTTCCATACAAGTCATGATTTTATAGACGTCTATCATACCCCCCTTAGTCTCCTCTTTTCTAAGCTGAAAAGTCCAAGTCCTTAATCTCTCTTCACATGGGACCCGTTCCAAATCCCTAATCATTTTTGTGGTTCTTTTCTGCACCTTTTCCAATGCCAATCCAGTCCATTCCATTTCAGTGGGTTGCAGGAGCTTATTGGTCCAACCCACTGCAGTGGAAGGGCAGGGCTCACTGGAATAATCCAATGCATTAGATTGGAAGGGAGTAAATTAGTCCAGTTCAGTGGGGGAAGAGGTTGGTCAGATGGTCCCATCTGATGCAACAGGTTGGGGAGGGCTCAGGGATCCAATACGGGGGCGTAGGGCCAAGGGAGGGGGAGGAGAGGCCCAGCGGCTGCAGCCGCCCGAGTGGGCAGAGCAGAGAGCTGACTGGCCTGGTCCATGCCCGCTCCATCGTGGGAAGTTGCCTGCCCTGCCAGACGCTCCCCAGAGCCCGTTGTTTGCCCACAGGGCAGCCTGGGCTGCTCTCTCCCCACAGGATGTTTTAACTCACCCCTTAATCCCACAGTCACTTGGTAAAAGACCCTGCCCCTGTCCTGCTGGGTATTTGTGCTCCCAGCTAGTGGCCATGCAGCCCAGACAAGAGCCGCCCAGGCCCCTGCACCAAACGGGATCACACCCCACTGCCTGCTAATACTGGCCCTTAATCCGGGGGAAGAATGGGCCTGTTTGAGGCTGCCGGGACCCCGCCAGGGGCACTGAATGGAGGGTGCAATCGGGAGCCTGGGTAGCTACAATGAGAGCACGGAAAAGGCCTCCCCATTTAGGGGCTGGGATGAAAAGGCCCCTCTCCTATCAGAGGCTGGGGGGGGGTTCAAAGGTCCTGCCCCCCCATTGCCCGGCTGGTCAGCCAGCTGCACACTCAGTGCCCCCCACACCAGATATGTGTGCACACAGGCTCCCAAACGCTTATTTAGCGCCAAAGTAAATGTTGTGTGTAGATGCCTAACTATAGATTTAGAAGCCTAAGTCTAGGCACCTGGCTTTGCAATGACTTGTGTGCCTTACCATATGCAGTACTGAAGCCTGCAGATTCATGAGCCACCCCCCAGCCCAATTTATGGCCTGATACAAAGGCCACTGGAGTCCCTGGAAAGTCTCCCATTGACTTCACTGGGATTTGGACTGGGCTCCTATTTCTTAAAGCAGCATTCAATCAGTATCCAGCCTTTTCTTCCTGCTTGGCTGTCGCCTTCACCCTACATCCCATGCAACCATGACAGAATTTTGACCTAAAAGTAACAATTCCAACACCCGCCATTCAGGATTGTGTAGTCCACCTCCCCTCCCACTGATGTTCACATGATCTCTCTGCAGCAACTCACCCCCTTACTGACGTGGAAAATAATGTAGGGGACGTATTTAATTTTTTTAAACCTTTTAATGTGATTTATGAACTTGCCAAAAGGATGCAGCATTCTGAGGCCCGCTGGCTCTCCATGGACCACAGTTTGAGAATCATCAAGTGAGAAACCATTCTGCCACATTGTCTGTTGGATTCTGTGCTGGATCAGATCCCATCGCTTAGTTACTGTTGTCATAACAGCACAATGGCCATTTGAAAACCCAAACCGCACATTCTCACATTCAGCACGTGAACTGGATTTCTCTGGGACGCTCACTTGGAACTAAAAATGGTTGTTTCATGACAAATCAATGAGAACAGGGGGAAGTGCTTGTGTTTGGATTTAAATGGTACTTAAGTGAACTCTGCAAACCTCAGTCCTGGTTCACAGAGGTGCTGGGTATCCCAAGTCCGACTGAGTCTGAGTGAGGTGGAGGGTTCTCAGCACTGCTGAAAGTATGCCCCTACCTCTTTTTGCAGGGAGGGTCGCAGGGTTCACAAACCGAGCTTTGAGTTGCAAATCTTTCCATCCTTTAATGTAAATCCATTCCCCCGTACCCAAGGGAGATTCAATTTAAAAATACAGAGTCAGATCCTGGTGTAAATTGGCATAGTGCTAATTTACAGCACCTCGGTGTCAGGTCCGAAATGTGGTGGTCCAGTAAAAGATGTCCTCTCACCCTCCTTGTCATTCTAACTAGTGCCTGTTCTACTTGGCAGAGCCAGAACTCCTACAAAGAGACTGGCACAAACAGGAACCCAATGTGTAACATACATATTTTCATTAACATTTTATTGTCTAGCCCTTTTTTTTAGTTCCCCTGTGGGGCTTTTTTTCCACTCTGCCCTGTCTCTGCTTCATCTCTTACCCTATATTTCCAATTAATATTCAAATGGGTTTACATTAAGGCTGTGTCTACATTGGCATGATTTTGCACAAAAGAAGCTGCTTTTGCACAAAAACATGCTGTCTGTCTACACTGGCGGGGAGTTCTTGCGCAAGAACACTGACGTTCTAATGTGTGAAATCAGTGCTTCTTGCACAAGAACTATGATGCTGCCGCTCAGGAATAAGCCCTCTTGTGCAACTGTTCTTGCGCAAGAGGCCAGTGTAGACAGGCAACATGAATTTCTTGCGCAAGAAAGCCCGATGGCTAAAATGGCTATTGGAGCTTTCTTGCGCAAGAGAGCACCTACACTGGCACGGATGCTTTTGCACAAAAGCATATCTTTTGCGCAAAAGCACATGCCAGTGTAGACGTTCTCTTGCGCAAATACTTTAACGCAAAAACTCTTGCGTTAAAAATATTTGTGCAAAATCATGCCAATGTAGACACAGCCTAAGTGAAAGAAGAACAGCTCTATTGCAAACCCTCCCTTGCAACATTTGCAATGCCACCATTGCAAAGCTGTGCTAGCACAGAAGAGCTGGAAAATGACACATAGGCTACGTCTACACTACGAGTTTTCTCGGAAAAAATATGCTCATGAGGGACTAATTTGTATGAGTCGTGATCTCATTTGCATATTTTATGCCAATCCATTTTTGCACAAAAACAAGCAGCGTGGATGTTTTCTTTTTGTGCAAAAATCCCTTTTTCCGCAAGATCAGTAAACCTCCTTTTTTGGGGCATAAGGATCTTGCGGAAAAAGGGGGTTTTGCACAAAAGAAAACGTTCATACTGCTTGTTTTTGCACAAAAACTCCAGCGCAAAAACGGCTAGGCAGAAAATATGCTAATGAGATTGTGACACATGCAAATGAGTCCCTCATTAGCATATTTTTGCCAAGAAAACTCAGTGCAGATGTAGCCATACAGTCCCCAGCGATACTGACCAGGTTGCTTTCAAGATCTAAAAAACTGAAAGAAATGTGGAAAGTAAACCAACCACCTGTATGGTAAAAGGTCATTCATTTAGTTCAGTTCTAGCACCCCAAGGACAAAAATTTTCAAAATTTCAAAACCAAAAATTAGGCACCTAAATCTATAGTTAGGCATCTACAAATAAAATATACTTTGGTGCTAAATTTGAGTTTGGGAGTCTGACTTTTCAAATTGTTGGGTTTCACCCCTGAGCTATAAACCTCCTCTGGGATGTATACTAGGGATAGACTTGACCAGTGATTTTATTTTATTCCAATCTGACTGTGCACTATGAAATGGGCAAAGGCGAAGAATCCAGAGAGAGTCTCTTCTCTAGATTTGGCTGCAATGCAAACACATTTGCTGTCATAGTGCAAAACCAAAGCAATAAAAACAAATTCAAATTCTCTTGAAGTCAAAGGTAAGTTTTGCAATTGACTTTGATGGGCTCAGGATTAGGGATGTAATAGTGTACTCAATTAACCGATAAGCATAGACTACATGCATTCCCTCCCTGCTCTTGCCAATACATTTTTAACAGGCTGGCCAGCAGCTTGGCTCAGTCCTGGCTTGCACCGGGTCCAGAACTTACCCCTGCATTTAAAGCGTATTAGGAGCTAGGTGGGCAAGCAGCCCAGCTCAGTTCTGGCTTGCGCCTGGTCCGACGGCTCAGACACGCTTTCCCCACCACAAGGGGCTGCTGCCACCCCACCCTGCTGGTTCTGTATCAGAGGCAGCAGCGTGGGACAACAGGTAGCCAGTCCACAAAGGGAGCCAATTTTTAAACTGGCTCCCCCCACGGACCAGCTCTCACCTGGCCCCCCATGCTGCTGCTTCTGATACAGAGACAGCAGCACAGAGTGGCAGGGGGCTCATTGGGAGTGGGGCTGGATTGCACTGTCTGCCGGCCCCGCCCCCGGGACTATAGAATAGTCGAGTAACCGATAAGAATTCATGAGGTTAATCAACTATTCAATTAACCGATATTTTAACATCCCTTGTCAGGATGTGGCCTTTTAAAAAATTACTTGAGTAGAGCATAACCAGAGCTTCTCGCTCTCCAAAGTCAAACCCCTCCCCCACCTCTCAATTCTCCCTGAATGCATCTTTTTAATGGACATCAGTGGTTCACGAAAGCTGTTCAGAGAAACTTCATTCCATTTCAAAATGATCCTCTTTCAAGATGATACAGAGGGGAAAAGATTTTTCCAGGCAAGAATAAAAAAGGCGTAGGAAGGAAAATGCACACACTGTAAACAAATCACATTTAAAGGAATGTACTCAAGTAGCAGCAATGGTCAGTTGTCTGATTGTTGGGTATTAAGGTTTTGCTTGTGGAAAGAGTTAAGTTTAATGTAGGCCCACTTTATTGTTGTTCTGCATCTCATGTTATCCTTTTTTTCAGTTCAAAGCAAGTGCAAATCAAAACGGTAACTTTACACTTGAGTTAATAATGGTACAAGACGTGGGGCAGTGGTAAATCAGACCCTACGTCAGCACTGTAAGGCTCCAGCTTTGTACATACGGTTTTGTAGCACTAGTTCCGCCTCCTCCATCCATTCATTATTGTAAAACAAGTAATATTTGCCCACAACAAATACAAATATGCACAAGGATACAGCATATGAATCTGCATTCTCATCGGCTTTATCTCCAAGGGTTGCCTCTAAATGTGCACTTCAGTTACAAGACTATTGACTGTATACCAGATGAAAGCAACGACAACGTCTGACAGTATTACATGCTGCTGCCAAAAACATTCCAAAGAGATAATTACTCATAACAATGTTACAATTGGTAAAGGTGCTATTTGATGGAATCACTTACCAGCCTCATGATTCAAACATGCTTTCAGTTAATTAAGTAGTTGAAATGTTTGGCCTTTTATAGCTAGAGTAGGTAGAGAGACTCATCTCATTTGCAATGGAAATTAATACAATGTTTTAACTTAGTGATGGGCTTAGGTTTAATAGCTGTCAAAGGAAAAATATACACATTTCCTTGTGTCTCGGTCAGTGTGTGGGAACAGAAGCTCGGGTAACTTCAGAACGCTGGGAATCCATTAGTAGATGAACTTCTGAAATAACCTTTTCTAATATGAAAATAAATGGCTGCCAGAATAAATGGGTGACTATGACATATTGATTGCAAAGTGTCCACTGATGCCTCCACAATCAAGAGAAAGTTCCTGACTCCAACCACACGTGTAAAGTTATTTCAATACATGTGACAGTTGTGGGGGAATTCTGCCATTTTACTCTGGCTCCAAAGGCAACAGTTGCAGAATTATGCGGCATCTTCATTACTGGAGGTTTGCAACCATGGCAACCCAATCTGTACAGTCCTCTGCTAATCTTTGTGCGGATGAACAGTCTTTTGATCCTCCCAGGACACCACATTGTCCATCTAAGATAATCTTTTTCTGCCTTGTGTTCTTCTGCCTTCCAATGCCTGTACACATTCATTGCTCTCTGAGCTTCTTAATAAATAACCTACAAATCAAATCTTTTCATTAAATATCAAGCTACCATTTGCAATAATCTCTAATATTTGCCATTGTTTATGTGGTCTATCCTTGATATTTTCAGAAATCTCCTGTAACACCATAATTGGAAGGACTGTCGTTTCTTTATGATCAATTGTTTGAATACCCACGTTTCACAGCTGTAAGTCAGCACAGACCGAAAGCACGCCATGAAGAATCTTGTGCCCCTTCTCATCAGATGTTTATTTTTCCAGAATGTCTCTGTGGCTCTTGCTATTCTGGTACTGGCTCCAATGTGTGATCATACATCTTCTGCACCAATGTTTTCTAAGAGGCAATCATCTCATTTCTCACTTGCTGGATGACTGTGTTGTTCCACTGGGACCTTGCAGGTTTTCCCAGGACTTTTGAGTATTTTTGCACTGCCTCAAAACCAGCAGGCCAGTAAAAATTTTGGACTGAGTAGCGCTGTTTAGTGCGCTGTATTCCTGGGGAAGGTCTGTAGCGGGTGAGGCTGTGTAGTCTCAGTCAATACTTTTGCAATACCACTGTCCCCGTATTCGCCCTAACTCAGTGATCGCAGGTGACATCCACTCTCTGCAGAGTAGCCCCAGCTCTCAGAGAAACCTTTCCAGCTGCTGGGCCGGGCAGTTAGCAGCAGCCTGAGGTTTTTCTCCAGCTGCCACTGCTTGAATTTCACATCAGGAGCTGGGCAGCAGGTCAGTTCATCTATATGGGGCTTGGCTGTGCCCCAGGGTATGTCCCCACACTGCTGGGCAGCAGCTCAGAGCTGCCTCTTTACCTGTCCGTTTGCATCCCAGGACCACAGCAGAGGGCTGCTGCATTCTGCTTGTGGCTCTAAGTAGCCACACAAGCGACTGAGGCCAGGCCAGGATTTGAGGTCATTCCCCAGCAGCACCTGCCTTGGTAGTAGGGAGGGCGCCCCGACATCCTCAGCCCCTGATTGTCACCCCTCTTAAGATGGATCTGAGCCTGTGGGATTTGGAAAAGGGGGCCCACTATTCCCTGTAGGGTCAGGAGTCTATTGGGGATGTTTCTCACAAGGTCCACCACCTTTGGGTGCACCAGAGTTACTGGAACCCCAGGGTCCCCCATCCTTGGGTCTTTTCCCCACCCACCAGGAAACAGTATCTAGTTGCTCTCCCTTTCAGTGCTGAAATGGCCAGGCTTGCTGAGTGGGCCATCAGGATCAGACTCTCCCCATGGGTGATGGAGTCACTACTAGCAGGACCACAGGTTACCACCAGCCCCCGGTCTCCCCAGGACCTCACACTGTATCGCCTTGGGGCCAGGTCTGTAGCAGTAAAAACATTTCAGATCCCCCTGGCCTGGGACTTTGTTGGGGCCTGGTTTGGGTTTCATTCCCCCCTAGGGCATGGTTTGGCCTGTTCTCCTTTCTGGGCGTGGCTTTGTACCACTTCCCCTTGAATCATTTAGCAAACCCAGACAGACTGTGTGCAGCATGTTCAGCCCAGCTCCCTAACAGGGGTGCATCTCTAGGATCTCGGTCTATTTAACGTGATGCTAGGGCAGGGGGATTTCACAAAGGGCAGGAACCCCCTGACCAGTTCCCCATGTTCCTACGTGACCCCTCATTTCTACTGAAAGCTGAGAATTGTTCACATCCCCCTTTTCTGAAATCCCCGAAACGTTCTCCTCTACCTCTCACGAGTCAAGTTAAATTTTTGCTGCAAAGCTGATTGATACACCTGACCATCGTATAGGCCCCTGGCATATGGGTGAGAGCATCTTCTAGGCAAGGGCCTTCCAGAGCCAGAGACCATCTCGGGACCTCTTGCCCAATCCACATCCCGTTTCACAAGCATTTAGAAACACGACTACAGCTATGACCTACCCTCAAGTGAGGCCATAATTTGAAGCCTATGCCAGGAAGCTCCCCAGAAAGGAGGGGGGGGGCCACCGGTGCCCAAACCATGATCACAGCCTCACTCTCCCTCTTCCTCCCCAGGCCCTGTGCCTGCTCCATCTCTCCCCACAAGGCCTTGCTCTCCTGCTCGCTCCTCTCTGTCCCTTCCCTTCCCCCGTCACTCTCCCCTAAGGCTATTCCCTCCTGCTTTTAAAAGTGACAGCCCCTGTGCCCCCCATTTGAATGCCCCTGGCCCATGCCCTCCACCGGCACCTGTACATGGGGTCTCTCTCCATCTGTCTGATGAGGCTTTACTGGTGGAGTCTTTCCATTTCAAGCAGAGGTTGACACTTCTTATCCTTCTCTCTTGCTCCTCCTGGCTGGGAAGCAGCTGGGCTTCCAGCTGCAGCCTCTTTCTCCACCCGCAGCTCTGTCACATTTGGTCTGGATGGATCACAGCTGCTGCTTTGTCAGCCTCTGCCTTGCTTCCCTTTACCGCGGGGTATCCAAGAGTTCCCAGGCCTGCTGGTCTTCCTTCAGTACCCTGCACATGCCCTGTGCTGCTGGGCCACTGTTCCTTTTCTGGTCCCCAGCGTAGAGCAGATCAGCCAGCAGTAGCCTCACCAGCTCTTTGGTGCCAACCCGCCGTTTGCAACCCTCTGCCCCTTTCGCTTGTTCCTAACGTGTTCCGCCAGCTGCTGCTGGCAGACAGGACTGGGCCAGTGTGGCCGTTCTGAGGTGACATTCTTATCAGGAACCACAATGAGGAGACCTGTGGCACTTTGGGGACAAACAGGTTTGTTGGGGCATAAGCTTTCATGGATAAAAACCCACTTCCGGTTTTCCCGTAGCCGCTTACGCCCTAAGAAAACTGCGGCCTCCTCGGTGTTTTTGCAGATACAGACTAACACGGTGATCCCTCTGGTTCTTATTGGGGTCACTGGAGGAGGGACGTGCTACAGGACACTCAGGAAGACAAAGGCCATTGTGGGGAAGCGAAATGAATTCTTTCCATAAGGGATGTGAAGTCCCGGTTCATGAGTTCACTGGTTAACCGACTAAGCAGGATCCAGGCTGGATCAAGTCTATGGGGCTCCCACCTCCAGCCCTGTGTGAGGGCTGGCTGCTGGCTTCCAGCCCCGAACTGGCTCTCAGCTCCCAGGCCGCTGCCAGCTCTGAGCTCCCAGCCCCCCTGGAGCAGCCCATCTGAGATGGGCCCGGGCTCCCCGGGGACAGTTGGGATTGGTCCTGCCTTGGGCGGGGGGCTGGACTTGACCTCCTGAGGTCTCTTCCAGCTCTGTGCTTCTATGATTTTATGACAGTGGCTGCTCTGGATGCCACAGCAGCCCCTGCCTGTGGGGCACCCAAGTCCAAGAACAACCCATGTCCGCTGTGGGCCCCTGAGGGGCTGGAGCAGCCGCCCGCCTGTGACAGGCAGGGAGTTGCTCCAGCCCCCTCTGGTTACCCATTACCCAGGACTGGTAAGGATTACCTGTTTAGGGTGATGCTTACCAGTTAACCAGGTAACCAGTGAACCGTTCACATCCCTACTTTCCATCAGTCTTCCCTGCAGAGGACAGCGAGGCGATCCCCACCCCCAAGCCATTCTTTCGAGTGACAAAGCTCAGAAACTGCCCCAGACAGCCATGTCAGCAGCGCAAGTTTGGCACAAATCAATCAGCAAAGCATTCAAGTCACCAGGGCCGGGAGGAATTCGCCCGCGAGTTCTGCCAGGACTCAGGTGCGTCAGCGCAGAGCTGCTCACTGGGACACAGAACTTGTCGCTGACACAGCCCCTACGCCGCAGGACGGACGGTCGCAAACAGGCTGCGGGGGCTGCGTTTCAAAAGGCTCCAGAGGCTGACCTTGTAGTTACAGGCCCGGAACCCACACTTCAGTACCCGGCAAATGGGCAGAACCCATGGGCAGTGGGTGACACTTGCATTTGGGGAGGCTGGGCGTGAACCTCGGCAGCAACCTAGAAGTGGAAGGGGCCATCACTGCCCAAAGAGTGGCTCCACCTCCCATCAGCTCCCCCCCTTTGTGCCATCTCTTCCTTCCCCTTCTCTGCCTCTTCCCACCACTTACTCCACATGCCCCCTCCCCTGTAACCCCTTCTACCTGCTCCTCTTTGAGGCAGAGGGAGGGCAGGGCCATGGGGAAAAGCCAAGGTGGGGGGTGGCAGGGGGGTGGCTTAGCCTTCTCTACTTGCCATCTATGCTTGAGACTGTAGCAAACAATAAAATGGTCAGCTACCCTGATAAACACTATTTGCTGGAGAAGAGTCACTACACCTATGCAAAGGGAAACCAGCCACCCCGATCTAGTTGAATTGTTTGAGAGAAGGGGGTGATCTTGCTGATAGGATGTACCTGAACTTTCATACAGAAACCCTTTAACAAAGTCCCTCACCAAAGGCTTCTAAGCAAACTAAGGAGGCTGGGGAGAAGAGGAAAGAGCCTCTCATGAAGCAGTGACTGGTTAAAAGACAGGACGCAAGCTGGAGGAATCACTGGTCAGTTGTCACAATGTAGAGAGGTAAATAGTGAAGTCTCCCAAGGATCTGGCTGGGATGGGAGCTGTCCAACATCTTTATCAATGATCTGGGAAAGAAGATGAATAGTGAGGTGTCCACTCTTCGGAGTAACTTTGTATTGTCGGCAAATGTTAAGCCCAAAGCTGACTAGAAAGAACTACAATGAAATCTCACTAACCTGGGTGAGGTGATTGCAGATGGAATGCGGTGCTGACAAATGCAAAGTAACGCACATTGGAACACATAACCCCGACTAGACATACACAATGATGGAGCTGAAATTCATATTCATTGTTACCACTGAAGCCAGAGATCTTAGAGTCGTTGTGGAGAGTTCTCTGAGAACATCTGTTCAATGTGCAGCAGCAGGCAAAAAAGCAAACAGAATGTCAGGAACCATTAGGAAAGAGAGATGAAAACCAGAAAATATCATAATGCCACTGTATAAATCCACAGCACACCTGCACCTTGACAGTTGTGCCATTGTGGTCACCCCATCTCAAAGAACTTGATATTGAAATTGGAAAAGGTAGAGGGAAGGGCAACAAAACCAATTAGGGGTCTGGAACAGCTGCCATGTGAGGAGAGAGAAAAGAATGGGACTGTTCAGATTAGAAAAGAGCGTAAAGGGGTCCTGAGAGAGGCCTATAAAATGATGAGGAGAAAATGAGTAAGGAAACATTATTTGTTTCTTTGTGTAACACAAGAACCAGTGGTCACCTGATTAATGGGAAGCAGGGTTAAAACAAACATGAGGAAGTATGTTACACCACACGTAGCCAGCCTGTGGAACTCACTGGCAGGGGATGGCATGAAAGCCAAAAGTATAACTAGGTTCAAAAAAGAATCCTCTCAGCTCACGGGGGACAGGTCAGTCAAGGGCAAGTAGCCAGGATGTTCAGGGACACAACCCTGTGCTCTGGGCACCCCTAAGCCTCCGACGGGCAGACGTTGAGACAGGATGACAGAGGATAGATCTAGTCTGTTCATTCCTTCTGAAACACCTGGCATTGGCCACTGTCAAAGACAGGATATCAGGCTAAATGAACCATTGGTCTGACCCAGTCTGGCCATTCTTATAGTCTAATTTTTCCCTCTCTCTCTTCACTCTTTCCCCAAAAGACAAGGAAACTTTGGCTGTGTTTACCCCTTCTACGGTACTTTCTCTGATGTTGGCCCTTTATTAGTAGGTTCCCACTGTCCTAGATTGAAGATACTGCCACAGCATGACACAGTTTCGGGGTTAGCCCCTCCTTTGACTCCACTTCTGGTCTTCCTCAAGGACACCCAATTAAAGTTTTCAGGCTTCCTAGACATCACCTCTCTCAGGTGGACACCTGCGTCCCTACTTCCTGCTGCACTTCACTCTGATTTCCCCAGCAGCTCTGACCAAGGCCCCACTCTTGCGGTTAATCTTTCTCTGTGGGCTATGAGAGTGCACACGAGTTACCAGCTGATCTTCACAAAGCCAAATTCTGTCTGTTCTTATGGCAAAATCACTGCTCAAAAAATACATAAAAAACAGTGGCTGTTCCAAGATCACCCATCTGTTTTCTGGAGCCGTTGCAAGACAAAGTCTTTCCAGCCTTCTGCTAGCGTTGTCCCCTCCCTTGGACAGAAGGTCCTCTCTGTTCCATCCTAAAGGAGGCTTCTGAGTCTCCCCAACTCAGCCTTTATATAGCAAAAGCCCTTTCTTTGTTTCCTGGAGCACCCAGCTGGAACCAGTCTATGCAAACCTCCCTAAGGGGTGGTATTCTCAAGAGGTGTTTACAGCCTCAGTGATTCATCTTAATCACCCCACACACTGATGTTAGTTCCCAGAAAACCTGCGGTAACTACACCCCTCTCCCCACCCCCACCCACACATACCCTGAGTTGCATGCACTGTCTGGCCCACAATGAGATCTATAACATTCATAAACTGATACCATATGGTCCCCCAAAGATACTGCCTGTGGTTGCAACATCTGTCCCAGTGGCATGTCAACTGAACCATGTTCTACAAACAACTATTTAGAACAGCACTTTGTAATTTACAGGGTACTAAAAACCTCCTTCTTCCAGCACTGTTTTCCACTGTGTCAATATCAGCAACCACCACCTCACACCGCAGCCCCATACTAGCACTCTTCTTTTCTTATCTGATCTGGAGTTCAGAGTTTTTTGTCATCTAACAGTTATGCCATGTAAGCCTGCTAGTGTAGCCATGGCCTTCAAGGTAAGTCCCACCCATGATCTATTGGCTTTATCTGAGTGCAAGTGTGGGAAGTGGAGGGAAGAAGAGAATTTGGCTCAGGAATTTTAAGCTTTTTGGGGATAGAGAATCTGTATCCCCCTGAGTACCAACCCCACACTGGGCCACTAAAGGTTAACCAGGCCTACCTGTCTGAGAGAGCCCCTCCCCCACAGCCCTGCTGAGCATGCTCCAACTGGAGGACCAGCATATAAAGGCCAGTGGAGCAGCTCAGTCCGGGCTGACCACCGCAGATGAAGGTGCTGCTGCCAGACCTCCCCTGAGCAGCAGTAGCAGCCGGATGCCGCAGCAGAGGCCAGCCAGTGGAGACCAGCCGGGGAAGCTGCTGCTGATTGTGACCTGGGTAGGAAGTAGCCCAGAGCGAGGAGCTGGATCGCCAAGAGCTCAGCATGTTGTGGGTGGATTCCCCACTAAGCTAATGGTGGGACACGCCCACCATTGACAGGGGCCTGGGCTGGGACCTGGTGGAGTGGGAGGGCCTGGGTGCCCCTACCCCCACCCCCCGTGACACAGCGCTCTCGTTGTTGCTATTGACTTGGCCACTGGGCCCTACTGCCCCATGGACGGGGGTGGCCACTAACTTTGGGCCACAAGGCCGGACTCTTGGCCATGAGAAAGGGGCCTGTGGGTACTTGGGACTGTAGCAGCCATGGGGTGGAGCACGTATCGCGGGGCCTGATAAGCTCAACATCCTGCCTCAGAGGGGGCTGGGCATACCCATCCCGTGACACCCCACCTCCCATTTGTAAAGGATCTTGCATGTTTATGGCATCTCTAAACACCATTTTTAAATGAGCAGCACCAATAGAAGGGATTAATTACACTATACGGTGGATTCCTTACATTACTGACCACCCTCTAGTGCAGCACAGGGCAGAACCATATGTCCGTTCGTGTCTGGAAAGATCAGTGCTGGCACAAGTAGTTGGAAATCACACTTTACCCCCTCCTTGTGTATGTTTTAGCCATGTACTCCTGCAATTTCAAAGCACCAGGTAGAAAACCTGCACGAATTAAACTGTTTCCAAGTCACCCATACGCACAAAGCAGCACTGAAAAATATGGCTTCCCCCAAGATCCCAGCTCATGACATCTCTCTGCAAAAATAAGCACCCTAATAAATCAAGGCTTCCCCTCTGTCCCAGTTAGTAGGAGAGCCATGAACCCAGGCAATGCTGAGTCCTTGCAATTGCAGCCCGTCAGATAGGAACACGGAAACCTTCCTGGCACGGCGCTGTGCATAGAGCTCACATCAGGCAGTCTCTGGGTGAAATATCTCCTTGAGGACAGCCACACAGGCTGGAGCAGAGCTGTCCCCTTCCATGTAGGGGCCGGGGCGCTGGGACGCATTCAGCACTGGCTTGCTGAACAGCTCCCTGACTCCCTGCTGGAACTTGGGGTCCCAGGCGCTGTAGATAGCCACATTCCAGCAGCTGTTGGAGGTCAGGACCCAGAACGCGTAAAAGGAGAACTGACACCACTGGTAGCCCAGCACGGAGCCCACCACAAAGATGGCGATTGGGCTGAAGGAGGCCGAGAAGGCAAAGGTCAGGATGCCAATAGTCTTGGCTGCCGTGATGTCAGAGAAGGAGAGGCGGCTGCCAGGCTGCGCCTCATTGCCCAGCCCCCTGCGGGCCTTGCAGTACTGGCGGATGGCAGTGAAAGTGATGCAGTTGATAGCAAAGGTGCCCCCCAGCAGGGAGAAGTCGAAGGCCGGGAAGAGCAGCATGACGTTCCAGGGGGAGCTGGCTGGCCTGCCTGCAGGGAAGGCGTAGGTGCACATCTTGCTGCAGGGGCTGTACTGCAGGGTGATGTCTGGGCTGGAGAGCAGAGGCACCACCGCCAGCGAGAAGCCCATGGACCACGAGAGCAGGATGAGCCAGACCGTCCGCCGCTTGGTGATCACCGCCCGCTTGTGCAAGGGCTTCAGCACGGCCACACTCCTCTCCACCGACAGCAGGAAGATGGTGGTGATGGAGACAAAGGTGCAGCCAGCGAAGATGGGTCCAGTGATGAAGCAGGCAAAGGATGAGATGGAGCAACTGCTGCTTCCCTGCGCCACGCCAGAGGCCAAGCTGCTCACCTCCCGGTACACAGAGTAGGGCACCACGATGAGCCCCACAGCCAGGTCAGCCAGGGCCAAGGAGGCTTTCAGGTAGCCCTGAGAGGTTCTGAACTGCCTGGCTCGCAGGAAGACCAAGAGGCTCACCACATTGCCCAGGATGATGGCAACAATCAGCAGGGCCATGAGGAAGAGCTTGCAGATCTCCCCCGGGAGAGGGGGGCTGGAGAGGGTGCAATTGGGGCTGGTGCTGTTACCCCACATTGGCTGGGTCCGTGTGTCCACCAGGCAGATGGGAGGGGCCAGGGTGGTGAGCTGGGTTCCTCCGGGTCTTTCCTAAGACTTCATGGAGCAGCGTCCGGTCCTGGTTCTCTGGCTCCCTCTCCAGAAAGTCCTGAGAGATGTGAGCCCTGGGTGAACAGGCAGCCAAACAGGTCACATTGGTGCATTACGGCGTGGCCAGGCTTCCTCCAGCGAGGCAGAGGGCACCCCTGTTGGATCACAAACACACAGTGAGGATATGACAATGGGTGAGTTGCATCCACACCCATACAGATATTATACACAGGGAGACACCCAGACACAGATATTACACACTGGGAGACCCCCCCCCCCCACACAGATATTACACTAGAGAGATATACACACCCCCCCACACAGCTATTACACACAGGGAGACACACCCAGACTGAGATATTACACACAAGGAGCTACACACACAGATATTATACCTAGTGAGCCACACACTCCCAAGCAGGACCAGCCTTAGGGATGGGCAGTGGTACTCAAGGGGGTGCCCTGATGCTATCACCCACCCCCTTGAGCAGGGCTCAGAGGAAGCCTGCTAGGCGGGGCAGCCCCTGGAGAAGAGCAAGGACCAAGCTGCACAGGGAGTAGCTGGAAGAGCCAGGTAACTCCTCCAAAAAGGGTCCTTCCTAGTTCGTCTCCCTGCAGCCATCACTGCTCCTGCCCCACACCCCTCATGGAGCTGCCCCTGGCCAAGTTCAGGAGTTGGACCCTGCCCCTCCAGTACCTGCTCTGCTGAGCTGGGTGGCGATCAGGGGAAGTGCCTGGGCTGGTGCCTCTGGGGCTGGCTCCCGAACGCTCGTCTTAAAGAGACAGTGCACGGACACACGCGGCGCATTAAAGAGACAGTGCACGGACACACGCGGCGCATTAAAGAGACAGTGCACGGACACACGCGGCGCATTAAAGAGACAGTGCACGGACACACGCGGCGCACACCCAGAGCCCAGCACGCACTGTGTGTTACTGGCCACAGTTTCTCAAGCACACCCCCCCGACACGCCCACTCCCGGCTGCGCCCCCCGAGTCCCGCACACGCGGCGCGGAGCTGCGGAACGCCCTGCGGGGCGTGCCCAGAGCGTCTCCCTGGCCCTGGCGCTTCCCCGCGGCTGCAAACAGCTTGCGGGCGCGTCCCAGCCCAAGCGCTCGGTGTCCGCTCGCTGCTGGCCCCGCGCCCGGCTCACCGCACCCCGAACTGCCCGGGAGCGGGGCAGGCTGCGCCGCCTGTCCTGCCTGCGGCGAGCTCCGCGCCGGGCTTTCCACGCGCTCGCCGCCAGCTGGGAGCTGCGGGGCCCGAGCCCGGCCCCGCAAGCGCGGCGCACGAGGCTCGGAGGCGGCGGGTCCAAGCCTGGCAATCCGGCGCGGGGTGGGGCAGAGCAGAAAGCTAGGCCGGAGACCCCCCCCCCCCCCAGCGAGCCCCTGGGGACACGTCCGGCCTCTGAGAGCTGAATTTCCTGGAAGGTGGGTTGCGGGGCAGCCCTGCTGGGCGCTTGGCCTGTCCCGCCCTTGGACATAAGCACCTGGGTCAAGCCAAAAGTCCATCCAGCCCAGCGTCCTGTCTGTCCACAGTGGCCAATGCCAGGGCCCCCAGAGGGAGTGAACAGAACAGGGAATCATCAAGTGATCCCCTCCCCTCCAGCCTCTGACGAACAGAGCCATTGTTGGACCTAACCTCCATGAATTTATCTAGCTCTTTTGTTGACCCCTCTTAAAGTCCTGATCTTCACAACATCCTCTGGCAAGGAGTTCCCCAGCTTGACTGTGCGCTGCATGAAGAAAAACTTCCTTTGGTTTGTTTTAAACCTGCTACCTCAGGCCCGGACAAAACATGGCCTGTGGGCCGGATCCGTCCTTCCATCACTTCCCCCCATGGGTACCTCTGCCCTGCATGAGCTCTGCTGCATGGGCCATGTCCACTTGGCTCCTTCGCTGCCGCAATTCTCCCCCTGCCCCTTGCATTTTACTCACCGTGGCTACTGCAGTGCCCTGTTCTGTGAGTCCCAGCATCGGGCTCTGGTGGGAGCAGACGGCCAGTACCACGGAGAGGGGAAGAACGGGGCCGAATCATCATCACCCTTGGACACAGTCAGGTTGGGATTCATTTCAGGTTCCAGTTCAAGGATTTTAACACCCTTCAGATTGTCCCCATCCTGTCCTAAGGCTCGTATCTTCCCCATCTCCTGCACCAGCCTCCCTTTTCACAACCTTGTCACTGCTGATGCAAGAGCCTTCTCCTTTGCCACCTAACACTCTCCTTGTCTCTCTGTTTTATTGATTCACCCCTGCAGTCAAACTCAATGGGCTCACTCGCTCCAATGGAGGAGTTAACAGGGTGACTGTCACTCTATACCGGTGGTTCTCAAACTTTTTGGCCCACCAACTTTCCTGCAGACCACCAGCCAACCACCCATGATGACGAAATGGGTACAGGAGGGAGTAGGGGTGGGAGGTCTGGCTGAGAGATTAGTTGCAGGAGTGGGCTGTGTGTGGGGAGTCTGGGGTGGGAGATGGGGTGTGGGGTCTTTTTGGGACGGGGATGAGGAGCACTTAGCTCTGTGCCTCCTGCCACTCCCAGGCACCGCCCCCCGCTGCTCCCATTGGCTGTGATTCTGGCCAATAGGAGCAGCAGGGAAAGCCTCCAAGAGAGCAGTTTCCTGCCTTGCCATTCTCCCTTCCCCCAGCTGGGGGACCCGCTTCCTTCTCCTGCAAGCCAGATCCAGCCTTGGAGGCTTGCTCCACTCCCTGCAATGGGAAGCCAGTGCTGGCACTCCAACCTCTTGGCAGAGGGACAGGAATTGGAGCACCAGTGCAGGCTCCCTGTTGCGGGGGGGGGGGGGAGGTGTGAGCCATGAGCCTGCAGCCCACCTGCAAGATGGTTGCTGATCACTAGTGATCCATGGACCACACTTTGAGAATCACTGCTCTAAAGCAGTGATCTTCAAACTGGGGTACACAGTCTATCTCAGGCGGGGGTACGTGGCAGGCTGTTATTTGGAAAGGGATATGCAGCCTTGAAAGTTTGAAAACCATTGCTCTACAGCAGTAGAAAGCTTTGGGGGAGGGACCACGGCATGGGGAAACCCTACCAAGAGCTAGTTCAGGAGGGACTTCTGGCTAAGGTTTACATTTGCTGTTTGCTAAGGAAGGGTAGAGGTGGGTGATTTTTTATTAGTGTGTGTTGTGTTGATAGCAGAACAGGCCCACCATTTGCACTGTGTCAGGACTAGACAGTGCCCTGAGCACTGTAGGGGCATTTTATATATAACAACGGTTAAGCCTTCGGCAATAGAACTGATTCTAATAACACCTAGGACAGCGTTTCAGCTGCTGCGGAGTGCACAGTGACTGCTACAACTGGCTGCATACAATTTACTTTGTTCTGGACCCTCACTCCTTGCTTGGTAAAATTCTCAGGCTTACCTGACTATCTCAGAAATGATTTAGTTCCGCTGCAATAACATAATTTTCATTGTTCTCCACTGTGACCCACCTGGTAGAAGGTGAGACCTACTTTCTGCAAGTGTTTATTACTGGTGATTACAATAAATTGCAACTTAGGAAGTGCCTGTTTGGTGGCTTAGAAGCTTGCTACCTTGTTATTTTATTTTCCTGTAAAGGTCTCTCAGTTTCTATCTCCTCTTTATTTCTGTCCCCTCTGCTAGCTGCCTCCCACATCCCATTTTGGTTCTTTTTTCTACCTACCTGTACCTAATCTTTTGTCTGATAGAAATTGTATCTTTCCTGCATGACTGTTCTCAGCAAAGTCTCCAATGACCTCCTCCTGAAATCGGTCTTATGAATTCTGGTTGCTTTATGGAGTTGTTGTTATGAACTGGTTGTATCATGAAATGTCTCTGTGGCTATGGAATCTACAATTCGCTGGTGTCCCTGCCACATCAGGGACAATAGTAGGCTGTTAACCTTCCTGACTGTGCTGTAATCAGACAATGAGTGTATTAAGGAGGTTGCCTGATGGGGAAACCAGTTAGATTCTCTGTAGGGGGCTGGTGAAGTGGGGAGCGGAAAATCACCAGCATCAAAACTAAGAACCAGAACTGTTGTTTGTTTGGTTGGTTTTTTTTTGGGGGTGAAAGGGACCCATTAACTTGATGGACTCATAGGCCTGGTCTACACTAGGGATGTTAAATATCGGTTAATTGAATAGTCGATTAACCTCATGCATTCGTATCAATTAGTCGACTATTCTATAGTCCCTGGGAGTGGGGCCAGCAGCCAGTGCACCCTGGCCCCACTCCCAAGGAGCCCCCTGTCACTCCGCGCTGCTGCCTCTGTATCAGAGGCAGCAGCGTGGGGTATCAGCCGGGAGCTGATCCGCAAGGGGAGCCAGTTTAAAAACCAGCTCCGCTGGTGGACTGGCTGCCTGTTGCCTTGCACTGCAGTCTCAGATGCAGAGGCAGCAGCTCAGGGAGGCAGCAGCCCCTGACCTGGGGGGCTGAGCTCCTGGACTCAGCGCAAGCTGGAACTGAGCCAGGCTGCCTGCCTGCCCGGTTCCTAATACACTTTAAATGCAGAGCTGCAGCAGTGATAGGTCCCGGACCTAGCATGAGCCAATACTCAGCTGGGTTGCTGGCCAGCCTGCTAAAAAATTTACTGGTGTGGGGGGGGAAATGCGTGTAGTCTGTAGCATTAACCAATAAGCTTTTGCTTATTGGTTAATCGATTAATCGACTACACCAGTGTTTCTCAACCTTTTTTTATAAAGTACCCCCTTTACAAAAAATTATAAATACCACCAGTACCTACAGTTTTCAGACAAACAATTTTTTTTCTACAATTGCAACACATTTGTTTAAACAACTTAATCATAGCCGGGCGGGTGATGAAATTTTTGGGTGTAAAAAGTATAAAAATAATAAAGCGCTGTAAAATTTAAAACAAAAATTCAATTTTCTCTGAATTTCAGTTGTGTTGACTTACCCCCCCAAGGGTACTCCTACTAGTGGTTGAGAAACACTGGAGTACACTATTACTTCCCTAGTCTACACTGGGAATTTAGGTCTAACTTAAACACATTAGGTTGATTTTTTTTTAAACAATGAGTCCTGGGACTAATCCGATTCAACTGATTTATTAATGAACTAGAGAAAGGGGTAAACAGTGAGGTGGCAACATTGGCAGATGATACCAAACTGCTCAAGATAGTTAAGACTAAAGCAGGCTGTGAAGAGCTTCAAAAAGATCTCACCGGACTAAGTGACTGGACAACAAAATAGCAAATGAAATTGCATTTATCAACATTAAAAGTAATGTACATTTGAAAAAATAATCCCAACTATACATACAATATGATGGGGACTAATCTGGCTACAATTACTCAAGAGAGAGATCTTGGAGTCATGGATGGTTCTCTGAAAACATCCACTCAGTGTGCAGCATCAGTCAAAAAAGCAAATAGAATGTTAGGAATCATTAAAAAAGGGATAGAGAATAAGACAGAGAATATCTTATTGCCTCTATAGAAATCCATGGTATGCCCACATCTTGAATACTGCGTACAGAGGTGGTCACCTCATCTCAAAAAAGATCTCTTGGCATTGGAAAAGGTTCAGAAAACAGCAACAAAAATGATTAGAGGTTTGGAACAGGTCCCATATGAAGAGAGAATAAAAAGACTTGGGCTTTTCAGCTTAGAAAAGAGGGGTTATGCTAGAGGTCTATAAAATCATGACTGGTATGGAAAAAGTGAATAAGGAAAAGTAATGTACTTTTTCCTACAATATAAGAACTAAGGGTCATCAAGTGAAATTAATAGGCAGCAGGTTTAAAAGAAACAAAAGGAAGTCTTTCTTCACTCAGCACATAGTCAACCTGTGGAACTCCTTGCCGGAGGATTTTGTGAAGACCAAGACTTTAACAGGGTTCAAAAGAGCTAGATAGAGTCATGGAGGTTAGGTCCATCAATGGCTATTAGGATGGGTAGGAATTGTATCCCTTGCCTCTGTCTGGAAATGGATGACAAGAGAGGGATCACGTGAGGATTACCTGTTGTGTTCCCTCCCTCTCGGGCATCTGGTATTGGCCACTGTCGACAGACAGGCTACTGGGTTAGATGGACCTTTGGTCTGACCCAGTATGGCCGTTCTTATGTTCACACCATCAAGCCTGTTCTGTCGACTTTAAAGGCTGTTAAAGTTGATTTCAGTATGCCTGCTTTTCACAAGGAGTAATGGTAAATTCAACCTTGTACCATAGACTTTAGGGTAGTGCAGATGTAGCGCTGTGGAAGTCGATGTTCTTGGCCTCCGGAAGGTGTCCCACTGTGACCACTCTGGCCAGGACTCTCAACTCTGCTGCTCTCCAGGGGCACAGGAGAAGCCCTGGGAAAACTTGACTTTCGTTTCCTGTGTGGCCAGCATGTCGTACAGACCTCGGAGCACACAGCACTCCGCAGCAGCACACCCAACCATGAATGCCCAGGATCACAACCGCGCACCAGCATGGAGCATGCAGGAGATCCTTGGCCTCAGTGCTGCGCGGGCAGAGGGACCAGCTCGGGCAGAACTCTGAAGCAGTAAAAGAGACGCTGATCTCCATGCCAAGAGCGCAAAGGCTATGTCTAAACTACATCCCTCTTTTGGAAGAGGGATGTAAATCAGGCAGATTGAAAGTGCAAATAAAGCAGGGATTTAAATATCTTGCGCTTCATTTGCATTATTGCATCACAGCGTTCTTTCGAAAAAGGGTATTTTGAAAGTGAAACCGCCATCTAGACGCGGTTCTTTTGAAAAAAACCTCCTTTTTTGAAAGATCCCGTACTCCTCAAAAAATGAGGTGTTTTTTTTAAAGAACTGCATCTAGACGGCGGTTTTACTTTCGAAATACTCTTTTTCGAAAGAACACTGTGATACAATTATGCAAATGAAGCGCGGAATATTTAAATCCCCGCTTCATTTGCACTTTCAGTCTGCCTGATTTACATCCCTCTTTCGAAAGAGGGATGTAGCTTAGACATGCCCAAAGAGCCTGGGGGAGAGAGGCTAGGCCAGGACCACCCAGCAGGGCCGTGTGAAAATAACGGTGCTGAGGCAGGCACAGCAGAAGACAAAGGAGGCAAATGGACAGTCTGGGTCATTGCTTTGATGAGCAGCTGCCTGGGATTTTAGAAGAGAACCCAACCTGTTTCCCAAGCCAGTCTGGGGATTCCCACATTTTATGACGAACACTTGGGAGGGTCCCAGGGGCAGCAAGTCAGAGCAAGGTTGGGGAAGGGGCGGGGCTTGTGACTCTCTCTTGTGCGGCAGGGCTCCCCTCTGAAATCTCCCAGGCCTCTGAGAAATCTCTCCCCCCACTCTCCCGCCCGCATCAGCGGGCCTGCCTTCTTGGCTACAAGGGCACACTGTTGACTCATATCCAGCTTCTCATCCACTGGAATCCCCAGGTCCTTTTCTGCTGAACTGTTGCTTAGCCAGTCAGTCCCCAGCCCGTAACAATGCTTGGGATTCTTCCGTCCCAAGGGCAGGACTCTGCACTTGTCCTTGTGGAACCTCATCAGATTTCTTTTGGCCCAATCCTCCAATTTGTCTAGGTCACTTTGGACCCAATCCCTGCCCTCCCGCATATCTACCTCTCCCCCAGCTTAGTGTCATCTGTGACCTGAGGGTGCAATCCATCCTCTCAGCCAGGTTATAAAGCTGTTGAACAAAACTTGCCCCAGAACAGACCCCTGGGGCACTCCGCTTGATAGTGGCTGCCAGCCAGACACTGAGTCCAATGCTCTAGCCAGGTTTCTATCCCCCCGTCACAGGGTGTTTATTAATTTTGTCAGGCTCTGTGTGTGTCTCATACTGTTATGTAAAGAGTGTATGTGTAAGCAGGGGCTGAACTGCTGCTTGCTATCAGCCAGCTAAAAGGAAAGGTGTGTGTGCCTGCTACAATTGTTTAGCTCTGCAAGATAATTAACTGTTAACTGTTGATATGTAAATACAGCTCATGCCAGGATGGGGAGAGAATCCGAGGTGTGGCTATGTAAATCCCATTCAGCCAGGGCTGATGGAGGGTCAGTGTTGGAATGGAATGTGGAGAATTGTAAATAATTTGGGGCTGTTTTGGGGGTCACTAATCATGCTACCCCTAAATGTGGGAACTGTAAAACACGCCATCAGTGCTTGCAGGAGAGACACCACCATCATGGTAAGAGGTCTCTGACAAACAAGCCTCCCCCCTTCCAGAGTTGCGTGAACTGAGCTGGGGGGGGGGAGGGGCTAAAGAGCTTGAGTTAGCCTGCTCCACACCTGCCAGGTGTGAGCTGTAAGACTGGCCCAACCTGCCCCTTTCCCTTTTTGTTTTAAGTACAGACCTAAAGCAGACTCCATGATGAGTCCTTTTGCTAGTCCAGTGGAAGCTGGATTCCTTTGCTAGTCCAGCTGGTGGCTAAAGAGTTGAAATCACTGAGAGCTGAAATCACTGGTGTGGCTGAGAGCCAGACCCATTGCAGCCGGCGACCAGCAGCGGCAAGTGCGGAGCGGTGACCAGCGGCAGGGTGCCGAGCGACAACCAGTGGTGGGGCACGGAGCGGGAGCTGGGCGCGGAGCGGCGACCAGCAGTGGGGTGTGGAACAGCAGCAGGCAAGGAGCGGCGACCAGCGGCGTGGCACGGACTGGCGACCAGCGGTGTGGCGTGGAGCGGCAGCAGGCGAGGAGCGGCGGCAGGTGACCAGCAGTGTGGCGCAGCTGGTAGGAGCGGCGGCAGGCGATGAGCGGAGCGTCCGGTGGTGTGGGACAAGACAGCTGGTGGAGCGTGGCAGAGTGTCGTAAGGTGCCCCCTATCTATCCCCCCACTCCCATTTCTACCCAGGTTGGGAGGTGAAACCCTGCGGGTGAACTTTTGGACTCTGGGTGGCACTGACCAGGGACACCTTTGGGGTGTCGGACTCTTCGGACTTCAGGTGATTCTTGGCTGGGGGGGGGGGCTTAGCTCATGTTTGGGTTATGAACTGTGTTTGTGGTATTTTCCCCCAAGTTAATGCCGTATGACTTCTCTCTCTGTTTCATTAAATGTTTCTTTCCCACACTCAGACTCTGTGCTTGCGAGCAGGGAAGCATTGCCCCTCAGAGGCACCCAGGAGTGTGTGAATTTCCCAGATTACTGGGTGGGGGCTCGAGCCGGTTCTGTGTGAGATGGACCCCAAGATATTGAACCCAGCCCTGGTTGCTGCCAGGCCTACCCGGCAGAAGGGTTACATATGGAATCCTGTGCAGAGTCTGCCTGTTGGCTTCCACTGTTGTCTGTGCCTGAAGAGCTACACTGGAACCCCAGAGCCCCTGCACAGCTGGAATTCTGAAGGAACCCATGCTGAGGCCCCAAGGAGGCTAGCATTGGTTCTTGGGGCCAGGCACCTCAGGGTGTCACCTCTAAGCACAGGCTGGGGGTGGGGGGAGACTGCAGATTCAGAAAAAAAGCTTTAGCTTCAGAGAGGCAGAGGCAACGTGGACTGGAAATGGAGAGTGCGTGCCAACAGCACCCTTAGTTGTAGGTTGGACCAGACCTTAGTCGCCTGCCCCCCAGATGCATAAATTCTAAACTGTTACCTCGTTATCGGGATGGGGGATTCCATGGATGAGTTTTAAATGTGCTGAGTGGAGCTGACTTGAGTGGCAAACAGGGATCAGGCCCAGTGGCTGTCCAGGTGCTAGTAACACTCGTTCAGACGCCTGTGGCAGTTACAAACACTGTGAGCAGACTGTGCTACAACAGTTCAAACTGAGGCCCCCGGCAGAAAGGAAGAAACCACAGGAAGCGCTGAGGAAAGGGGTCTTATCGTGCAGTCCCGATAAGGGGGTTCTATGTGAAAACGAGGGGAGGCTGCTTGGGGAGTTTCACAGGTTGAAGAGTTTAGGATAGTCAAGACAGAAGCAGACTGTGAGGGACTCCAAGAAGATCTCACCAAACTGAGTGATTGGGCAACAAAATGGCAAATGAAATTTAATGTGGATAAGTGTAAAGTAATGCACATCGGGAAAAATAACCCCAACTATACGTACAGTATGATGGGGGCTAATTTGGCTACGACAAATCAGGAAAGAGATCTTGGAGTTATTGTGGACAGTTCTCTGAAAACTTCCACACAGTGTGCAGCGGCGGTCAAAAAGGCAAATAGGATGCTAGGAATTATTAAGAAAGGGATAGAAAATAAGACCCAGAATATCTTACTGCCCCTGTATAAAACTATGGTACGCCCACATCTTGAATACTGTGTACAGATGTGGTCTCCTCACCTCAAAAAAGATATTTTGGCCTTGGAAAGGGTTCAGAAAAGGGCAACTAAAATGATGAGGGGTTTGGAACGGGTCCCATATGAGGAGAGGCTAAAGAGACTGGGACTTTTCAGTTTAGAAAAGAGGAGACTGAGGGGGGATATGATAGAGGTATATAAAATCATGAGTAGTGTGGAGAGGGCCGATAAGGAGAAGTTATTTATTAGTTCCCTAAATAGAAGAACTAGAGGACACCAAATGAAATTAATGGGTAGCAGGTTTAAAACTAATAAAAGAAAGTTCTTCTTCACACAGCGTGTAGTCAGCCTGTGGAACTCCTTGCCAGAGGAGGCTGTGAAGGCTAGGACTATAATAGAGTTTAAAGAGGAGTTAGATAATTTCATGGAGGTTAGGTCCATAAAAGGCTATTAGCCAGGGGATAAAATGGTGTCCTTGGCCTCTGTTTGTCAGAGGCTGGAGAGGGGTGGCAGGAGACAAATCGCTTGATCATTGTCTTCGGTCCACCCTCTCTGGGGCACCTGGTGCTGGTCACTGTCGGCAGACAGGATACTGGCCTAGATGGACCTTTGGTCTGACCCAGTACGGCCATTCTTATGTTCTTATGTTCTTAGTTAATGAGTCTGGAGCAATTTCATAAACTCTCTTCGCCTGACCTACAGTCGTGGTTAGTAGACTAGGACTCAGGCCGTGTCCTGGGCAGGGCAAGGGGATGATGCTTGGCAGACAACAGTCTGGAGCTGAGAGCAGGAGAAAAGGAGAATGGGAAAACCTCTCTCCCCAAAGTCTTCAGTAACTGTTCCTTGCCAGAGGTCAGAACTAGGACTCCAGCCTCCCTCTCCTGGACCTGTCTGTTACCTACAACCCCACTGACCCCACTTTTGTCTCCCTTGGCTTCCAAGATGGTGTCCTCTCCTGCTTCTTCTTTACCTGTTCCCTCAGCGTGTCCTCCAGGAGAGGACATATCCCCCTTCCAAATTTCTGTGGGGGCTCCATAAGGCTCAGTTCTTGGTCCCCTTCTCAGTTCAGTCTACACTTTCTCTCTGAGTAATCTCACTTGCAAACACAAATTCAATTGCTGATGACCCCCAGATTGGTACCTCTACCCCAGTCCTATGGTCCTGGCCCATTTCTCAGACACCTCCTTGTGGGTGTCTAGCTAGCAGAGCAAGTTTGACACGAGATTCTAATCCCCGCCCCTCCTCCCCTCCACCCCCGCAGTAAGTCTCCCTCCCCACCACCTCCTTTTCCAGTCACTGTGGAAGCTGCCCCGTCCGGCCTGTCCTCCAGCCCATAACCTGAGCTTCATCTTCGACCAAGTCTGTTCACCCAGTGTGTCCGGTACTGGTGTCCGTCCACGTTTCCAGAAGGCCATGGGAATCCTGGAGCTTGCATGTTTGATAGAGGACCACAGCTGTGGTTGAGGGGCTAGAAAACAAGCTGTATAGTATGAGGCTGAAGGGGTTCAGCCTATTGGGTTTGTCACAGAGACGGCTGAGCCAGAGCTGTCCCATCTGCAGGATGGGTTGAGAAGCCACCCAGGCCCTGAGCTCTAGCCAGGGGATTCCCGGAGGCCTGGGGCCAGCAGCGGTGGGAGCCGCAGGAAGCAGAGCAACCCAGCCCCAGCCCTGAGCAACATGGCTGGGAGCCAGGTTCGGGGGAGCACAGCAGCCCAGGGGGCCAGTTCACTCTGCTTCCTGCCGCTTCAGTGAGTGCACTGCAGTGAGAGAAAAAGGAACCTCATAAACACAGGTGGGGGAGTGGAAGATAGTTGGGAGAATGTCTCACACAGGCTGCCATGCTGCTCCAATCTTCGGTCTTGGCCCTTAAGGGAAGCATCATCCGGGCTCCGAGATCTCCAGGGAGACGAGTAAAGCTTCTGGTCCCACCCGTCACCAGGAAATGCAGAGATGCACCAAGATTCTGAATTCTCTACCGGGGAAGATTTGAGCTGGCTGTTGTGTCCACGGCAGTTTTCCCATGCCGGCCCGGAAGGATCTGTGACATTCACATTATTCCCACAGTGTTAGGGAGGGTTAATTTTCTTTCAGAAATGAGCAGGAATTTTTCTTCTCATATCCCCAGCAATAATCCTGACAGCTGAAGGATTAGAGCTGTCAACGTTAATTATACTCATTAAATACTCTGACTCCCCCAGTTTGCAGTGGAAGTTGCACTGCTGATGTGAAAATACACATGCATTTGTCACTTTCCTCAGAGAAACTTCGATTCATGCCTCATTCAGCCATTCAAGACCAGAGAAAATTGTTTCTTTGAGTCACCAGAGCTTTGCATTTGAAGTCTACTAATTCAGTGGTTTTCCAACTTTTTTTCTGGTGACCCAATTGAAGAAAATTGTTGATGCCTGAGACCCAGCGGAGCAGGGGATGAGGGCTTTGGGGTACAGGAGAGGGTTTAGGGATGGGGCAGAGGGCTGGGATGCAGGGGTGAGGTGGATGCAGGGGTGGGGTGGGGCTCGGATGAGGGGTTCACAGTGCAGGAGGGTCCCTGTGCTGGGGTAGGGGGTTGAGGTGCAGGATGGGATCAGGGCTGGTGATGCAGGCTCTGAAATGGAGCCGTGGAAGAGGGATTTAGGGTGCAGCAGACTCTGGGTTTGGGGAGGAGCAGGTCCGGGGCAGAGGATTGGGGCACAGGGTTGGGGCACTGGCTTACCTCCCATGGCTTCTCATCAGCAGGGGTGCGAAGGCAGTTTCCTGCCTGTCTTGGCACCATGGACCACGCTGTGCCCCAGAAGCAGCCATTGCAGGTCTGGTTCCAAGGCAGAAGCGTGCCAGCAGCTACACACGGCTCTCACCTGCAGGCACTGACCCTCCCCAGCTCCCATTGGCTGATTCTGGCCAATGGGAGTGGGGAGCCGGTGCTCAGGGCAGGGGCAGTATGGGAAGCCTGTGCCCCTGCTGCCTAGGCGCCAGACCTGCTGCTGGCCACTTCCGGGCACGGTGTCCGGGGTCGGCCAGGGGGTCAGAGTGCGGGTTGTGACCCAGCCTTCGCTGGCCACCAGGGTCCCTGGGTGCTTAGCAAGGCGACCTGGCACCTTACCAGTGGCGTAGCGAGGTTGTTATGCGCCCAGGGGCAAAGGCAAAATTTGCACCCCAAATCATTTGCCCCCCAAACCCAGGAGCAGCTGGGCAGTTATTATGTGGCCCTGGCTGCAGCTCTGGGGAGTTGGGGACAGCAAAGAAATGTCTGGCTGAGCCTTCCCCATCCTGCCCTCCCCCCCCACCAGCAGCAGCTCACCTTCCGTCAGCACGCTCTGCCCGGCTCTGCAAAGGAGGTGAGCGGGCGGACAAAAGTTCATAACAATATCACTTTTGGCAGCTAAATTGGCGCCCCCCCCCTCCAGTGTGGCTCCTGGGGGCAACTGCCCCCCCATCCTCCTCGCTACGTCACTGCACCTTACATGCCACGTCCCAGGTCTGGGTCACCACCTGCACTTTGAAAACCACTGTACTAATTACGTGTCCCTCTACACATGAGCAAAAGATGGTGCAGCTTCCCTGCTGTGAAAACATCCCCACTTGTCCTTGTGCGTTTTAGATCCTGTTTAGTGTTTACAGAATTGGTACAAATGTTTGGAGCCCAAGATCCACCGTGCTGGGACAGGAGGGGGCAAAAAAATAACAAATGCTTGCACATTGTCGGTAACCCTGGGATTTGATACCTGGCTGCGCGTTATCCTTGCTCAGGTGGCATCTGATTCAAAGCCAAGGGAAGTCAATAGATTCCCATTAATGCCAGCGGATTTTAGCTCAGGTCCATGCAGTGCTGAATGAATTGGACTGGGATGGAATTTCTCTTCAGGAAGGACTTGCAGCCTCCTTCTTCATTTCCCCTCATTTTCCTCTCCCAGCATCAAGCAGGGATCATGTATCCCAGGCACAAAACCTGCCCCCCACTCCTACTTCCTGGGCCGGTGGACAGGGCTGTGAAATTGGAGTGTAGACTCTGCTCAGGGACCCTCCACTCTTGTGGGATCCTGGTGCTTACTCTGCCCCCTGAGCCTGAGCATATGCACTACAATGTTACCACCCTGTGCTGAGCCCAGCCCAGAGGGCGCAGGCCAGCCGCGGGTCTTCCACTGCAGTGTAGCTGTATCTGGAGGCATCTGTTGCACTAGGCATTGTACAGACATGGTCCTTGCCTGGAGCACCTTCCTGTTCCACATATCATTAGTCTGCCTCCTTACAATGCACGTATCTCCCATGGTTGGCTTGTGGGTCACTGGCAGTCGGCTGCGCCTTCTAACGGAGCGTGCAGAGGTAGTGCACTCTGTACGGCACCGTTAGACAAACGCTGAATGGCTAACAATGCAGGAGGTCTCCAATGCGGAGGTCTCTGCACGGCTCTGTGCTCTCCCTGCTGGTCTGCTGCACACCGGAGTCCCCAATGCTACTGGCAACTTTTCTGTGAAAGGAGAGTTTAATGAAGAGGTTTTTGTGATGCTGCTGCACCTCCATATTTTTTATGGAAATGTATTTGAATATGCAAAACTCAAAAATGCTTTATGCAAAATGCAGCAGGTAACCTCTCGTTTAAAAGCTTGTCATCTGCTGAATGAGTACGTTCTCTTTGCGTGCATGGATCAGTCTTATATGTGAAGTTAGACATTTGAAGTGTAAACCTGTTTATCAATCTAGACCTTCTAGTGAAAGCCTAAGGAACTTAATGGCCTGGTGCTCGAGACAATGATCTGTAAATAGTCTTGTTTTTCCTGTAAGACTGGACTAGGACTGGTCCTGTCAAGACATCTGACCAGGTCTCCTGATGCTGGAAGCCATTTTCAATGTGGTACTTTTGTAGGAGAGTGTGAAAGGGTTGAAGCTGAACACAAAGGATTCCTGTCTTGGGCAAAATCTACTTATAGGCAGGGAACCAAAGAGGGAGTGGGCAGTTGGAAAACACTCCCTGCTTGGCACCAGGCAGACAGAGTGGTGGCATAGTGGGCTAGAGCTGCAGGCCCAAAGGTGAAGCAGGCAGAAGGGGGAGCAGTACTGCCCACTGGAACTGCGGGCTGGCAGGTGGAGCAGGGGGGTAGGGATGCGGAGCAGAGGGGGAGGACCAGGGGACATGGGCTGGGAGGTGTAGCAGGAGCTGGTGGACCAAGGGATTGGGTCTGACAGAGTTGGGAGGTGGAGCAGGGGACCAGGGCATCGGGGCAGCCGGAGCCAGTGCTGTCTGTGGCCAGTGGTGGCCCTAAGCATATGCAGCATAGGCCACTACTAAATTTCTAGCACCACTGGTGCCACAAATGTTGTGGCGTCCTACACAGCTGTGTATGCCGTGTGTGCTTACGTCTGGAGCACACAAAATCTACTAGCCTGGGCCCTCTAGGCTCTGGCGTGGAAGAAGAATGTGGGAAGTGTCTGTCTCCTCAGTCAGGGGCCACCTCAGTGAGAGTTTGTTTTTTGTCTTTTGCTTCTCACTTGCGTGCAGCCCCCGCCTGACTGATTTTTCTGTGGGTCAGCAGCCTCTCCCTGAAAATAGGTTCCCCACCCCTGCCTTAAAGGCACTGGCGCAGATTCTCTCCAGCTGGCAATAGGCCGAGAGCTACCTCACCCAGGAGCTGTCCACCAGCTCAGAGCCCGGCCCAGGGTGAGGCCTTCCTACCCTGAACCTCCTGGTGGCAACTGCTCTCCTGCTAGAAACCTCTCCTGGTGCTGTCTGTGTGTGTTTGCTGAGGGGGACGCATTCGAAACAGCGCCTGTTCATTAAGGCAAATTAATTTGGCACAATAATCACGTTCAAAAGAGGCAGGAGATGTTTGCCCAATAACAGGAAACGTCCGGACAAAAGAACTACTTCAGGGCCTGATTATAATGGAAAGATCCCCTGGTAACAGCCTTGCAGTGATGGCCATATGCTTCCAAGCAGCCAGGCACCATGTAAACACTATCAGGCATAGGTGCCGGAAGTAGGAGTCGGGGGAGAGGGGTGTTACAGTCTCCACCGCCCCATATTTTGCACCCTGTGCTGGGGTCCCAACCACCAAGTGGCACCTGGGGACCCTGCTGCTACTTGGGGTACTAGCCTCCAACTCCTGGGCCCACTGCCTCTGGGGGTCCCGGGTTCTAGCCCTGTGGGCTCCACTGTTGGCCTTGGCCACCTGGAGCTCCACTGCAGGCTATAGGGTCCCAACCACCAGCCTTGTGCCTGAGCTCCACAGTTGTCTCCAGTGGTGGCCTCAGCCAGGGGCACTAAGGGTCATGGATAGGGTAAGGTGGGGGGGCACAATTCAGCACCCCCAGCCTAAACATTGGTCCAGTGCCCCTGCTATTAGGAGACGCAGCAGCTTCCCCCTTTCCAGTCCTGATCTCTTTTCCCGTTATTCTCCAGGGGTAAATATTGACGCTGTCACTGAGCAGGCTAGGGGCTATCTGGCAACCCAGTGTAGCACCCACAGACAGCTCCACGGGAGCCATGAGTTGCTCTGTGTCTGCACCGCCCAGCCTCCTCTCCCCCCAAAGTAGCTTTTGCCCCATTCCCCGGCGCTATGGGGCATTGGGCATTCTTGTGGGAGTGGGTGGAGTCTCTGCGGGTGATTGACAGCTGGGGAGACACCAAACTGCCTCAGTTCTGCTGCCCAGGACTGGTGAGATGCCAGATGTTTGCGTAAGGGATGGGGAGCTCTCCCACAAAACACCACACGGCTCTATGGGGGCTTCAGTCTCGAGTGTTCACTTCTCAAATTGTCTCATCCCTGTTGCCGAGGAAGTATGGCCTCCTAGCCAGCAACAGCCCTTCGCCCCCCTAGCCTTCTAAATCATCCATTGCTGAGGCCTGTCCTTGTAGGGCAGGATTGAGGTCCCCTTGGCCCATCACTCAGTATCCTGGCCAGGAGTCCAGGCACCTCAAAAGTGCTGGCTGAGATGCACTGTGTGTGAGTGTGGAAGTCCCTGGGTCTGCTCAGCCAGGAATTCAGGCTGGTTACTAAAGCGCTGGGAAGAATTCTACGCTGGGCAGCTGGGGTGCATTGGAGGGGCAGGTGGAGGCATGTGCATGAGGCCTTGTTTTTCTCCTGTTTCGCTGTGATAAAGTGCTTTCCTCTGGCTCCCCTCCAAGCAATAGTTACCCCTGGCAACAATCACTGGAGCATTGTCTGTGGGGCAGCAGGTAAACTGGCCTGAAAGTTAAGTCAACAAAACAGATCCACCATGATGCTCAAACCAAAAACCATAATGGGGGTTGCTGCTCGACAGCATCCTGTGCCATGTGGCACGCGGGCATGGTGCTGCAGGCAGGACTTAGTCGGACACAGCACCTGTGGGACATTAGGTCTTTCAAGCCCTGCGTTGTGTTGGGGGGGTGGTCCTGCCAGTGCAGCGTCAGGATCAGACATGGCTCTCCTGGAGGTGCTGCCCTTAGCAAAGGCACAAGCACAGGGCTGCTGCAGGTGGAACCTAGATCCAACGCACTGAGGACTTGAGGTCCCCAGTAATCCAGTTCTCTGGACCATGAATGGACCATGGTTGTGGTGGATGGATTGGAGCTCTTCTGTGTGGGTTTAACACCAACCCCTTGGCTGCTTTCTTGCTTGGTCTTGGACAGGCTGATTCAGCCAAGCTGCACCTCCTGGTTCCCTGGAGGAACCTCCTGATCTTGTGTGTTCCCTTCTGGGGGTCTGAAGCTCCTGGAGACACAAGGAGGGAGGGGGCTGGGGGCAAGATTTTCTCCTCACAAGCTCTCTGAGTCCTGGATCCGCAAAGGGACTTAGGAGCCTAGAAAATCCCAAGAACAATGCTGCAATCCACAAAGCCTTCGGGAGGCGTGTTGGCGCCTATGCCATGAGCGGGGCGGGGGGCAGGGGGAGAAGAGAGGCAGATGCCTTGGAATACGATCCACTCAAGCCAGCTGGCTAGCTGAGGAGCTGCCTAAGCTACTCAATGAGAGATTCGGAGGAGTGGTATTGTTCTTGGCCCCGCTCCTCTCTGCATTTGGCTGCAGGGAGGTGCCGAGCAATTCACCTTGGAAGCCACCACCTGGCGCCAGGCAGGCTAGGAGCCAGAGCTCATTTCTGGCTGAAAGAGATAGGCACTGACCTCCCTCCACACAAAGTGACCAGAACTACAGCCATCCCTTGAGAAGCGAGGCACCTGAGCCCATAGATGGCCTCTGCAAGCCTACCAGCGTGGGGCCAATGCGTGAGCTTGTTGGAGAAGGGCCTGCTGTCCCCTGGCTGGAGGTCCACCCTGGGCTTAGCTGCGAGACAAGCATCTGGACACACAGCTGGAAGCAGCAGTGCTTGTGCAAAACCTTCATGCCTAGGGAACTTTTCGGGTGAAAACTGGCACTCCTCGTGAGTTGAGCTGTCCACAGGTTTCGGTGGCAGCTGGGCAGGGGGGTTGTGGCTCTTGGGTGCCTAAAGCCCAGACTTAAGTGCCTCCCCTCTCCATGAACCTTTGTCATTTAGAGGAGGATGTGATGGAGCATTTCACGTGCTTTATGGAAATATGCTTATGAATATGAAACATGCATAACTGGGAAATGCTTTACGCAAAATATTCGGTGTAAGGTCTCATTTGAAAAGTTGTAATCTGCCGTATGTACATCGCTATTTGGGTGCATGTACCATTTCTGTGTCAGAAATTGAGAATATTGACCGTAGATTTATTATCAACGTGTTCAACTTGGGAAAAGCCTATTACCTGCCCATCAAGAACTACACTGAAGAACATGTCTCAGAGGGGTAGCTGTGTAAGTCTATATCTGCAGAAACAGCCAGGAATCCCGTGGCAACTTAGGGTACGTCTAGACAACAGGATAAGGTCGAATTCAGATACGCAACTTCAGCTATTTTAATTGTGTAGCTGAAGTCGAAGGACCTTAACTCGATTTTTGGTGCTGTTCACACTGCAGGAAGTTGAAGGAAGAACACTCTCGCTTTGAATTCCCTTACTCTTCATGGAAGCAGGACTGCCAGCATCAACCCGAGTGCCCCTCTCAGTTCGAATGAGCTGTCTTCACTAGACCCACAAATTCAAACCCTGGAAGATCGACAGCGGCAGCTACAATCTTCTCTGTAGTCTAGACATACCTTAGGGTACATCTACACAGCAGGGCTAAAGTCGGAATAAGCTACGCAACTTCAGCTATGTCAATTGGACAGCTGAAGTCGAAATAGCTTATTTTGGCTTTTGGCGCTGTCTACACAATAGGAAGTCAAAGGAAGAGCACACTTCCTTGGACTTCCCTTACTCCTCATGAAATGAGGATTACAGTAGTTGGAGAAAGAAATCCTCCAGCTCAACATTATTTTGAAATAAAAGCTTGTAGAGTAGACGTGCTCTTTGTTATTTCGGAATAATATCAGTTATTCCGAAATAATGCTGCTGTGTATACGTACCCTTAGAGACTGAACCCTGCAATTATTTTGAAATAATAAGTGGAGTGTCCACACTACTGGTTATTTCAAAATCTGTACTCCTGCTTTCCTCAGAGAATAAGCTTATTTTGAAATCATTATTTCAGGAGTTATTATTTCAAATTTAGTTATTTCAAAATAATAAATAACAGATTTATTAGGGCATTAGCTTTTGGGTTAAAACCCACTTCATCAGATGCATTGGAGTAGAAATTACAGAGGCAGGGGTAAATATATATAAGAACGAGCATAGCAAAAGGAGGGAGTTACTTTTGCTATGTATGGGACCGGTGTTAATGAGGCAATTCAGTGGGAGTGGATGTGGCTCACTCCCGGCAGTTGATGGGGAGGTGTGAATACCAAGGGAGAAGGAATTGCCGTTGTAGTGAGAGAACCATTCTAAGCCCTTATTCGGACCTGATTTGATTGCATTACATTTGCAAATGAATTGTAGCTCTGCTGTTTCTCTTTGGAGTCTGGTTTTAAAGTTTGTTTGTAGAGGATGGCTACTTTTAAATCCGTTACTGAGTGTCCAGGGAGGTTAAAGTGTTCTCTTAAGGTTTATGTGTGTTACCATTCTTGATGTCTGATTTCTGTCCATTTATCCTTTGGCCCAGAGACTGTCCGGTTTGGCCAATATACAGGGCAGAGGGGCATTGCTGGCACATGATGGCATTACAATGAAGAAGCTGGAAACAGAGCTAATAGCCCATTAGCAGGGGACAACTGGGTAGGGGAAGAGCTGTCTTCCTGCAGACATGCTACTCTCCCTCTTACCCATGGCCTCTGGGGAGCTACAAAGCCATGTGACCATGTCCCCTGATGCTGGAATCCATCTTGAATTTTGTACTTTTCCACAGAGAAGTGGAGGAACCAACCAAAGGGGATCTCTGTGACCAAACCCATCACAGAGGGTGCCCCATTTCAAAAGTGATTTAGGCTCTTTGACCCAGATCCTCCAAAGTATTTATGTGCCTAACTCCCATTGATCTTGATCTTTGGTCGTTGGGCTCCTAAATACCTTTGAAGTCTCTTACTGACACATTCTAAAGTTGCTATCATGTATTTTCAAAATGTCCTGGACACTAGTTATGTTAGAAATGCATCTTCTAATACATGAAGGAGAGAATAACTTTCGAGCAGCCAATATATCAAGATCACCACAATAACAGCAATGGCTATCACAGCTGTGCAGATATTTCAAGCTTGGCACGTCCAATATGACACCCTGTAGTGTATCTCAAGCCCTATGTTGAATTAACTTGGCTTGGTGCATGCTGTAGTAATGGAAGCGTGGATAATAACTACAGATTGAACCTCCCTGGGTGGCACCTTGGGACCTGACTGGTCCTGGATAAGGGATTTTTCCAGACCAAGGGAAGTCATTTCAGCCCCCCCACCCCACCCCTCGCACTGGCTTCCTGGCTCCTCCCTCAGCCCAGCTGAGCCACGCGCCAGCTCCCCCGCCCCCACAGCCCAGATGAGCCACTTGCAGGATCCCAGGCCCCCGCCACCGGACCATGGATGTTGCCGGACCAGAGAATCCCGGATTTTCTAGGTGCAACCAGCCGAATGCTGAGAGCTTAGGCACACAGAATTTGGAGCCTGATGAGGGCTGTAAAGACTCAATGTCCGTGAAAGGCTCGTGTTGTGACAGCTTCCCCACCAGTGAGCAGCGAGAATAGGGAGCGTGTTTGCAAAGCACCGCCATTGGGCAATGCGAGGAGCGTCGGTTCTGGAGGTTATTGTCAGAGCCCTGTGCGTGCGAAGAGAAGGTCTATCTCTACAGCTGCCTGTTTAATTCACATGGGTGCCCCAGGCCCTGCATGGCAATAGTCCTAATCTCTGTATAGCCTCATCAGATGGCAGGCTTTTTAATTGGCTGTGCCAAGTATGTTGCCAGTGCTCTGTTCTGCACGCACAGAAAGGGCCTAGCGTTGCTCTTTCACATAGGTGGTGCTTGTTGCTGCCTTCAGTCTGTAACACAGACAGAGCCAAGATAAAGCCTCTGCAATGAGGAGATCAAATGTGCCGAGTGGGATTCACTCGCTAACATTCTGCAGCTCAGCTGACACCTACAATAGCAGCTCCCGCTAGAGGGGGAGGGACAGGGCCTGCCCTCTGTATCATCAAAGGCACAGGACATAGTAACTGAATTACCTTGCCATTAAGTGCTCACCATCTCTCGCACTGATCATCGCGTGGGAGTCTGGGTCTATGCCCAGCCTGCACCAGCAATGAAAACAGCTTTCTGCCATTTACATCAGGCGGGAAGCCAGTGCCTACACCAGGGATTACTTTGGCTCATCCACCTGGTGTAGGGGGTCTGGGTGAGGCATAACTCTGGTGTATTCTTACGGTAGGATCTTAATTTGCTTTTAAAGGCGAGGCATTAAGACACAGGGGAGGTGTGGACTTGCAGGGCCCATGTGGGCAGAGCCATTTTCCTGGTGCTCAGGTAATTAAAATAAAACTGGTAATTAAAATAAACCAAGAGAGAGGAGTGCGAGTCTGTCTCCAGCCATTTCTTTCCAACCAGAGTAAACAGCCCCCCTTCCCCCGGACCCCAAATCTTTCCTAACGCTTCAGAAGCTCGGCTAATTAACTCTAACAGTATTGCTGTAGATATGAGGTCTGTAATCACATCCTGCCCCATACCATGGTGCAGAAGAGATCTTCCGCAAAACGTTCTTGCACAAGAGCATGTCCATACTGCCATGTGCTTTTGTGCAAGAGAGCGTCCACACTGCCATGGACGCTCTTGCACAAGAAAGCTCTTGATGGCCATTCACAGAACGGCCATCAGAGCACCTGTGCTTTTTCTGATAGGGGTTTCTTGCACAAGAAACTCCTGTTGTCCATCCACATGTGCCTTTTTGCACAAGAGCTCTTGCGCAAAAAGGCTTATTCCTCATAAAAAGAGGAATAACTCTTGCGCAAAAAGCCCTGTCTTCTGATGATCTACTGTACTTTTTCTTGCACAAAAACGTGCTTGTAGTGTGGCTGTTTTTGTGCAAAAACTCTGCAGTGTAAACGTAGCCTATGTCTACAAACTTCACTTACATCCACACTGCAATCGCGTTCTTTAAAAAAAAAAAATCAAAAGGAGAGGGGGTTTTCCGACATTGATAAACCTCTTTCTACGAGGAAGAAGCCTTTTCGGAAAAAGGCGTGTGTGGACGGGGAAGAGAGAGTTCTTTCGAAAGAAGAGGAAAGAAGAAAAAGCACAGGTGCCCTGGTGGCCTCTCCACCCATAGCAATCACAGCTTACATGCGAGAGAGCGTCCACACTGAATGGACGCTATCTGTTGAAAAAGCAGATGGCTTTCTCAATGCGCTTTGGCAGTGAGGACGCTCAATTTCTGAAGAAGTTTTTTTGGAAGATCTCTTCCAGAAAAGCTTCTTCAGGAAGAAGCCTGCAGTCTAGATGTAGCCTCTGTAACAGATACAGCTACCACCTTGGCTTTGGTAGTTTAGATAGCTGAGCACTAGACCCCTTAGTTAGGCACATAAAAATCTTTCCCTGAACAAACAAAAATACCAATTTGGCTGCTTTAAAAATGCTGCTTTCCTAGGAATGGTGGAAGCATCTTAAAATTGGAGGGCCAAAGGTGCCTGAGCCAAGCTCTGCCCCCACTTTCCCTAAGGCCCTGCCTCTACCTCTTCACCCCCAAAACCCTGCTCCCCACTCATTCTTCTCCACCTGTCACTCACCCTTATGGCCTGTACAAAGTGCAGGGGCCATACCTCCACTTCCAATCCAGCGCCCCTAGGAATGGGCTCCATGCTCCCTTTGTGGAGCACAGGCCGTAACGTCAGAGAAGACATGTTTCAGAGGCTAGAGCCTGTGAGAATCTTTGTGCAGCCCAGCTAAAAATAATCTTTCCTTGGAAACAAAGAGAAAAATGACTCTGTACATCAGGGGAGGGGAACCCAAGGCCTGGGGGCTGCATCCAGCACTGGGGAGCCCACGCTGGCACTCCAGCCCTCCCCGCCATCCCTCGGGGGGGCTGAGCACACAAAATGTACCAGCCTGGGCCCCCCCAAGCTCAGGTGTGCAAGGGGAATGTGGGGAGAGTCTTCCTCCTTCTCAGTCAGGGGCCACATCAGTTGGGGGCCACATCTCACTTGTGTGCGGCCCCTGACTGATTTTTCTGTGGGTCAGTGGCCCCTGACCCAAAAAGGTTCTCTGCCCCTGCTGTACATGCTCACAGTGCAGTGTTTCACTTTGGAGGTGAATGGAAAGTTACACTCCCAGCATCGGTTGTAAGAGATACCAGGGATCTTCAGAAACGGCTGATATTCCTGAGTTGTGAATAGCATTTGAAATCAATGAATCATTCGGAGGAAAAGCATTCTCTTTGAAACTCTGCTGCTGCAGGTTCTTTTCATCGCTGATCTCCCCACGCAGCACCAATCACTGCACCATTAATCAAAACGATGGCTTTCCAGTTACAAGCTGTGAGAAACACACTGAATGGGCACCAAACAAACGCTTCATTCTGTGTTTACCTGCCTGTGGCTTGGCTGAGGACCATCATCAGCCAATGCAAGATGTCTGTCTTTGGTACGTGGAAACTAGAACCTGTGTTCTCTGATGTGATATCTACCCACACACATTCACACGCACTAGTTCTACCTACACGCACACTCACATGCACTAGTTCTACCTGCTCACACGCATTAGTTCTACCTACACATGCACACTCAGGGTAAGGCTACACTAGCTCGTTAGTTCGAGCTAGGTAGCCTAATGAGGGCAACTGGAGTTGCAAAATGAAGCCCGGGATTTAAATATCCCGGGCTCCATTTGCATTCAATGAGGGATAACGGTAGTTCGAATTAGGATCTTTAATTCAAACTACCTACTCCGTGCCGCATGTAGCCACGGGCACGGAGTTCAGACTAAGGGGGATTTAAAAATGGTGGCACCCGGGAAGATGCAAATGAAGCCTGGGATATTTAAATCCCGGGCTTCATTTTGCAACTCCGGTTGCCCTCATTAGACTACCTAGCTCGAACTAACAAGCTGTGAGCCTTACCCTCACAGGCACTAATTCTACCTACACACGCACACTCACACACACTAGTTCTACCTACACATGTCCACTCACACGCACTAGTTCTACCTATACACCCGCTCACGCGTACTAGTTCTGGGTCTGATCTTAACGCTCCTGCACAGGAGTAAATTTACTCACATGAATAATCCCCTTGAATTCAATGAGGCTACTCCCATGAGTAAATGTATTCACCTGGTTAATTGTCTCCATGACTGGAGCAGACAGACAGCCCAGAGTTTCAGGCTTAAAGTCTGTGGTGCTGCCATGTAGCCACTGTCCCATCCTATTTGGTGGTGGAATGAAGGTAGCAATTAAAAATAATCTATGATATAGAGAAAGGGGGAAGCAGACAGCCCATAAAAAATTAAGGAAGAGGAACACAATGAATCAACAGAGTTATAGAAAGAAACCTGATTTCTTTTTTTAATGAGATTACAAGTGATGATCACTTATCTTGGGTAGTAATTTTGGATCATCTGCTAATTTTGTCTATTTGCTGTTTAAACCTTTTTCCAGATTATTATGAATGTTTAACAGCTCAGGCCCCAGTACAGATTCTTGGGGGACACCACTGTCCTCTGTCCATTGTGAAAACTGGCCATTTTCCCATGCCCTTTGCTTTCCCATCTTTAAACCCATTATTGATACATGAGGCTGGGAGGACCTTCCATCTTCTCCCAGGGGTACTTAGTTTTATTAAAATCCTTTGTGAAACCTCGTCAAAGGCTTTCTGAGAGTCCATGTACACTCTATTCACTGGATCACTCTTTGTCATGTTTGTTGGCCCCCTCCAAGAATCCTAATAGAGGGATGAGGCATATTTTCCCTTTACAAAAGCCACATTGACTCTTTTCCAACAAATTCTTTTCAGCTGGGTGTCTAATAGCAAAGAGAATGATCATTTCAACCCATTTACCTGGTACTGGAGGCTGCCCTAGAATCATGGGGTTGGAAAAGACCTCAGGAGGCATCGAGTCCAGCCCCATGCCCAAAGCAGGACCAACCCCACCTCAATCATCCCAGTCGGGGCTTTGTCAAACCAGACTTACAAACCTCTAGGGATGGAGATTCCACCCCCTCCCTAGAGAACCCATCCCAGTGCTTCCCCACACTCCTAGGGAAATAGTTTTTTCTTAACATCTAACCTAGACCTCCCCCACTGCAACTTGAGACCATTGCTCCTTGTTCTGCCCTCTGTCACCACTGAGAACAGCCTCTCTCCATCCTCTTTGATACCCCACTTCAGGAAGTTGAAGGCTGCTACCAACCCCCCCTACCCCCCTGCACTCTTCTCTTCTGTAGACTAAGCCCAAATCTTTCAGCCTCTCCTCATAAGTCATGTGCTCCAGCCCCCTAAATGCCCTGGAAATGCCAGGATCGCATCTAGAAAATCTTTAAAATGGGTGTTACATGATCAGGGCTCTAAGCCAATACTGCAGAGCACAAGGGAATCAGAGTTAGGAACCTTACTGGTCTAGGTTAAACCACAAGGAGTTACACTAACTTCTCTCTGTGTGGGCCATGAACATAACACTCTGAAAGGTGCATCCTGAAGGCACCACCCTTTTGAAACCTAGTTAGTTTCAAATGCTGAGTTAAATCCTGCACCCGTGTCCCTACAGCTCAAAGTTGTATTTCCACAATCCCCTCTTCCCATGCCGGTCACTCCTATGTTGCTGTGAAGAAATCCCCACAAGGAAAACAAAATGGTTGCACGGGGGATTCAGGGAAGGTAACTACATTTTCAGACAATGGTGGGATTATTTTTTAAGTTGCTGTCCCTTTAAATATAATCATAGGGATTTTAAACTCTCCTGTGGAAGTAGATAGCTGTGCTCTAAAAGCATTTCACAGAGAACTTTTGTCTGAAGGGGATATTAAATTCTGCTGCCTTGAGCTTTGTTCTTTCTGGTGTTGTAAACAATGGCACTTAACTTTAAAGAAAGCAGGAGCCAACACTGTAATTTGTTTCAGCATAACAAAAGCACACAATCAGAATATCAACTGTACTGCTTTTCTCTTAGGCCCAGCTAGAAAACAGATGCACGGAGGAAATCAATTGTAGTATGAGCTGGGCATATTGTTACACTGGAAACATTATAATGCAAGACATTTCTGGTAATGCCACACAGGCACTTAGATTAGGGACTGTGCTTTTTGTTCCATATTTGTACAGAGCCTACCCTGACCCCTGATTGTGACTGGTATTGTGGTAGCCCCAGCTACAGGGCTCCATCTGTCCCTTTTCTGCTCTCTAGGGTGCACCCCTTTGGCATTACCACAGAGCTTTGTGTTTTACCTCTCAAGGGTGGAATTCTGTAAGTTTCCCACCCTTAGAATCCTGTCTACACTAGGGGTGTTAAATATCGGTTAATTGAATAGTCGAGTAACCTCATGATTTCTTATTGGTTAGTTGACTATTCTATAGTCCCTAGGGGCAAGGCCGTCAGATGCTATATCAGAGGCAGCTGTGCGGGGTGTCAGGCAGGAGCTGGTCCATGAGGGGAATCAGTTTAAAAACTAGCTCCCCTTGTGGACCGGCTGCCTGTCGCCCTGTGCTGCTGCTTCTGATAAAGAGGCAGCAGCGTGGGGTGGCAACAGCCCTTGTCTAAGGTGGGTCTGAGCTCCTGGACTGAGCACAAGCCGAAACTGAGCCAGGCTGCCTGCCCGCCCGGCTCTTAATATACTTTAAATGCAGAGCTGCAGCAGGAGTAGGTTCTGCACCCAGTGCGAGCCAAAACTGAGCTAGGCTGCTGGCCAGCCTGCTAAAAAAATTACTGGCAAACGTCGGGGGAAGGAAATACGTATAGTCTATAGTGGCGGTTCTCAAACTTTTCGGACTCCGGAGCCCTTTACATGCGTAAAAATGTATGCGGAGCCCCAGTGGTCCACTGATTGTATGTGTTGTACCTATCGATGTTTCCCATTTGTCAACCTCACAGAGCCCCTGGAGATGTCTCGCGGAGCCCTGGGGCTCCACAGAGCACAGTTTGAGAAACACTGGTCTGTAGCATTATCCTATAAGCTTTTGCTAATCGGTTAATTGGTTACTCGACTACACTATTACATCCCTAGTCTACACTGGCTGGTTTTGACGCCAAAACCTGCCTTTTGTTGACAAAACAGTGAGGGTATGTCTACACTACCACCCTAGTTCGAACTAGGGTGGTTAATGTAGGCATTCGAAGTTGCAAATGAAGCCCAGGATTTAAATATCCAGGGCTTCGTTTGCATCTTGCCGGGCGGGCGCCATTTTTAAATCCCCTTAGGTCGAACTCCGTGCTCGCGGAGTAACGGTAGTTCGAATTAGAGATCCTAATTCGAACTACCTACTCTGTGCTGCGTGTAGCCGCGGGCACAGAGTTCGACCTAAGGGGATTTAAAAATGGCTCCCGCCCGGCAAGATGCAAACGAAGCCCGGGATATTTAAATCCTGGGTTCCATTTGCAACTTCGAATGCCTACATTAACCACCCTAGTTCGAACTAGGGTGGTACTGTAGACATACCCTGAGAGCGTTCACACTACAATGCAACGTCCACCCCACCAGAGACGTTTGTCTTTTCCCCTCCCTTTATTGTCGACAAAGAGCCAGGGTGGCCTCTGCTGTTTGTTTTGTGGAGAGAACTGGCTTCTGCCAGTATCCCACAGTGCCTGCCCGGATATTTTGGTTTACAGCAAGAGGCTGTTTGGTTTGGACTAACCCAGGCTTCCTGAGCCCCTCTGAACCTTTTCCCATTCCCATTGTTGTTCTAGGTTAGCGTGACACTTCATGAACTTCCGTTGGCTCTTCACGGCCAAGCTGCCCAGGTATCACATCAGCGCATCCACTCCCCATCTGCAGCTGGGGAAAGGCATCAGCTCCAGCTATGTGGGGTGGGGCCCTGTAGCTGGAGGGCAGCACAGTTGTGTTCTTAACCCCACGGGTCTCCTCAGGGCTGAGCCAGGCCGCTGGGGTTTGCATGGCATCCTCCCACCTCGAGAGAGGCAGGAGCTATATCTCCCCTGAGAAGGCACACAGCGTGGTACGCAGGAAGGTGTCCAACATGCACTCTTCTACAGAGGTGGAGCCAGCCCTCAGCCTTGATTCTGCTTTACCCTGGAGTGGCCCTTGCGCTCAGGGAAGCCCAGGGGTGGAGAGCGAAGAAGCTCATTTTAGGGTCAGTGTGTGTGAGGGATGTGACATCACAGACGGCTGATGATAATGTCACCACGCCTCACCACAGTCCAGGCTCACCTGTGGCCTCCTGCGGTCAGCGAGGTCTTCCCTGGCTCCGGGCACAGCAGGTCAGAGGCGCATGCAGCAGTTGCTATGGCCCGGCAAACAGGCTGGGGAGAGCACAGATGACTTTGTTCGATGCCTCATAGCGCGGTCTCCTGTAACACCCGGGAAATCCCTCCTCCCCATCTCAGCTTTTCAGTTATTACGTCCTGCCCCATGTATTTCTAAGGGATCGTTACAGGAAAGGAACAGCCTCACACACACAGCACAGCTGTGCAGAGGTGCAGAGAACAGGGCTGCTTGGGTTTAGACCATTCACACGGCTGCATGGGATCTTCCAGCTTGTCTGGATTTCTGGGGCTCACAATCCCGCCAAGCACCTCAGTGTGCTGTGTACGCACAGCTCTCAAGACCATTCATAAAAAAAAAAAACACTGGAATTGGGCATCTGGAGCACTGCCAGGAAAGCAAATTGCTTTTCCACCAGCCAATATTTGCTTTAGCTTCCAGAGGGTTGAGGTCAGGAAAACAATGGCAATGTAATGGAGAGCTTCTCCATTCCCTTCCAAATCATTCGCCCTTTCTGCAGGGGATTTCGTCTTATCAGCCTGCCCTTTTATTTACTAATCTACAAAGCAGGTTTTTATTACTGTTAGCTTCCTCCATCCGCAGGTGCATCTATCTCGGGGCAACCTCTTGGATTTTACTTGACAGACTTGCTCAGTTACCTACCACAACAATTCCCAGAGAGCTGCAGGAAAAGGCAAGACAATCTGGTATAAAAGCCCAGGCCAGGAACTCCTGTGGATATCTGGTCAAAATTTGGATTTTTAAGTTTGTGGGAAATATTGAAACTGCAAAAAATGTTTCCCACCGCAATGAACATTCTGGAAATTTCCCAGGAGTTGGAATTTCAGAATTTTCCTCCAATAATATACATTTATTCCAGACTTCTGAAATGTTCATGTTTATATTTTCATTTGTACATAATTACACACTACTTTATGTTGACGATGACCATCAGTTGAAACCGTCTTTTTAATTTAGTTTGTATCTTTCAAATCATTAAGGGCAGCTCCTACTTATGACTGAAACATTTTATCAAAAGGTCTCCTGTTTGAGGGGTCATAAGAACATGAGAACGGCCATACTAGGCCAGACCAAAGGTCCATCTAGCCCAGTATCCTGTCTTCCGACAGTGGCCAATGCCAGATACCCCAGAGGGTGTGAACAGAACAAATAATTGCCAAATGATCCATCTCCTATCATCCATTCCCACCTTCGGGCAAACAGAGGCAAGAGACACCATTACTACCCTTCCAGACTAATAGCCAGGGCTCGACAAACTATAGAATCTACTCGCCTGTGGCGAGTAGATTTCAGCCGCATGCCCCATTCACCTGCAGCGCATGCATGCGCAATGCGGGTCTTGTGCATGCGCAGTACGGGGCTGGCGAGCGGTTTTCACCGCCGTTTGTCAAGCCCTGCTAATAGCCATTGATGGACCTCACCTCCATGAATTTATCTAGTTCTTTTTTGAATGCTGTTAAAGTTCTGGTCTTCACAACATCTTCTGGCAAGGAGTTCCACAGGTTGACTGTGCGGTTACGTGAAGAAAACTTTCTTTGGTTTGTTTTAAACCTGCTACTTATTCATTTCATTTGGTGACCCCTAGTTCTTATGTTATGGGAACAAGAAAATAACTTTTTCTTATTCGCTTTCTCCATACCCATCATGATTTTATAGACCTTTATCATATCCCCCCTTAGTCTTCTCTTTTCTAAGGTACGTCTACACTGCACCATTATTCTGGAAAAACAATACTAGTGTCCACACAGCAATTGCATTATTTTGAAAGAAAATCGAAATAACGAAGGTCTTTTTCCAATATTGGTAAACCTCATTCCACGAGGAATAACGCCTCTTCCAAAAAAGCTATTTCAGAAGAGGGGTGGTGTGGACGCTCCACTGCTGCTATGTTGAAATAGCTCCTCACCAGGGCTTTTCTAAGTTATTCCTCCCCAGTGTCTCCGGGGGCTCTAAATCGACATTGCGCATCCATATTAGGGGAGCCTGCTTCGGACTAATTTTGAGGCTTCCCTGTAGTGTGGACACTCTATTTTGAAAGAAGCTATTCCAGAAAATATCTTCCAGAATAGATTTTTCCGAAATAAGCTTACAGTGTAGATGTACCCTAAGCTAAAAAGTCCTAGTCTTTTTAGGTTTACAGCCTAAACCAAAGGTGGCTGTATCAGGGTTAGTTCTCTTATTAAATAAGTTTCTTCTAATTTTTTTTCAAAAATGATTTTCCATTTCTTTTTGTAACCTCAAATCTCACTGAATATATGATGAACAAGATAATTTCAGTGATGCTTCATTAAGGTGATAGGTAACGGCCAGCATGGATTTGTAAAGAACAAATCATGTCAAACCAATCTGATAGTTTTCTTTGATAGGATAACAAGTTTTGTGGATAAGGGAGAAGCAGTGGATGTGGTATAGCTAGACTTTAGTAAGGCATTTGACATGGTCTCACATGACCTTTTTATCAATAAACTAGGAAAATACAACTTAGATGGGGCTACTATAAGGTGGGTGCATAATTGGCTAGATAACCATTCTCAGAGAGTAGTTATTAACGGTTCACAACCATGCTAGAGGGGCATAACAAGTGGGGTTCCACAGGGGTCTGTTTTGGGGCAAGTTCTGTTCAATATCTTCAACGATAATGATGGCATAAAAAGTACACTTATTAAGTTTGCAGATGATATGAAGCTGGGAGGGGTTGCAAGTGCTTTGGACCATAGGATCAAAATTCAAAATGATCTGGACAAACTGGAGAAATGGTCTGAGGTCAATAATAATGGTTTGAGATCTTTAATAAGGTAAAATGCAAAGTACTCCACTTAGGAAGGAACAATCAGTTTCACACATACAGAATGGGAAGCGACTGTCTAGGAAGGAGTACTGCAGAAAGGGATCTAGAGGTCATAGTGGACCACAAGCTAAATATGCGACAACAGTATGACACTGTTGCAAAAAAAGCAAACATGATTCTGGGCTTCATTAATAGGAGTGTTGTGAGCAAGACACGAGAAGACATTCTTCCGCTCTATTCTGCACTGATTAGACCTCAGTTGGAGTATTGTGCCTAGTTCTGGGCACCCCATTTCAAGAAAGATGTGGAGAAATTGGAGAAGGTCCAGAGAAGAGCAACAAAAATTATTAAAGGTCTAGAAAACATGAGCTATGAGGGAAGACTGCAAGAACTGGGCTTGTTTAGTTTGGAAAAGAGAAGACTGAGAGGGGACATGATAGCGGTTTTCAAGTATCTAAAAGGGTGTCACAGGGAAGAGGGAGAAAAATTGTTCTCCTTGGCCTCTGAGTAATGGGCTTAAATTGCAGTAAGGGAGGTTGGACATCAGGAAAAACTTCCTGCCTGTCAGGGTGGTTAAACACTGGAATAAATTGCCTATTGGGGTTGTGGAATCTCTATCACTGGAGATATTTAAGAGCAGGTTAGACACCTGTCAGGGATGATCTAGACAGTGCTTGGTCCTGCCGTGAGGGCAGGAGACAGAACTCAATGACCTTTCGAGATTCCTTCCAATTCTAGTGTTCTATAATTCTGTGATTCTACATCATTTGGTTATTGGGCGATATCTGAGTTAGTTTTGATTGCCACTTTAAAACTGAAGACACAGATAGAAGCATTGTATTGATCTCTTTCTCTTGGGAGAAGTTGGGTTGATATGAGGCCAATTCTCTCAAAAGATTGCTGGCTTTCCTCATTTCTTTGTTTCAGCAAATGAGAGACCATAGTAGCTTGGGCATGACTTTCAAGTACTCACTATTTAGCTCTCTGAGTGTTTTTGTGTATTAATTTGAGACATTATATTCATGCAATTACCTGACTAATTTGGTTAGAAACTGAATTAAGCTAAATCAATATCATACAGCTGTTTTACTAGATCTAGATCATGAAGCAATTTGTCCCTTTTGACAGGAGTAGGTGAGCCTTTCACCTTTTTACCTCAAATTCAGACCTGGTGTAAATGGCTGCAACTCCACTGAAGTCAGATCTGCCCCTGCATAAGTAGTACTGGGAAATCACTGGGAAGGTCGATTTGCTAAAATCTTTAATGGCTTGAAATCCTGCCCCTTGGCAGTGGTTGGACTAGGTGTCTCGTGTGGTCTCCTCTATTCCTAGTTCTATGATTCAGGCTGCTGTGCAAAATGGTGTATTTGCCCTCCCTGACCACAGTGAGACTGCTGCTTGCTCCGCCGGCCCCTTTGCATTCCCTGGGAGTGGCACTGCAGTGTGCAGCCCTTGGCCATGCTAGCTGGTGACTGGCCACAGGGTCGTACACACATCTGCAAGTGTGGTGGGTACAAGGAACACCTCCACCTGCTGTCTTTGCTGTGCTTGTCACCCCCACCTTCATGTTCAACAAACAGCAGAGCCCTCAGTGTCACCCAGTGGGTCCCTTCCCCCCACTTGGGTAAAGGGCCTGCCTTGGGTACAGCATCTCCACAGAGCAGGACATGGTGGAACTGAGGCCACAACTCAGTGGACCCTTAGCAGAAGAGGCAGCTGAAATCCTCAGGAGAAACAGGAACGATTCAGGGCCCTAAGGTGGAAACCAGATGTGGCATTCACCCAACGTGCCTACCAATTTGACAAAAAATGGGGAGCATGGCTAGCAGGAGCAAATGCTATGGGAAGAGCTAGGTCTCCTGATGAGAATGGAACCGGTCTTAGAGGGTGTTCCTGAAGAGATACAAAGAAACACCCTAGGTAGGAACCCAAAACCATAACAGAGGCGGGGGCAATTGGAACCAGATGAATAGAGGTAACAGAACTGGTAGTGATTTGTGTGATGCCAGAAGAGGTGCCCAGAGATGGCCTCCAACCACCAGGGGCAATCTAAGGGCCTACCTCACAGGGAGGAGCCCTCAGCACCCCAAGAGAAACCCAGACCCTGACACATCCCACCACCCTATTCTCCCGCAACCCACATCACTCCAGTGACAAGCCAGTTGGGCGATGTTTTACGTGTAATGAGCTGGGGCACATGAAGGACAACTGCCCCAAGAGCACGAGCAGAGTGCAGCTCATTGCACGAGGGTCATCCCAAGAGTCCTCAGGCCCAGATGCCCCCAGAGCGAAGGGAGCCTGTGAGTGTGGGCAGGGAGGAGGTTATTGTGTGGAGAGACACTGGAGCCAGTCCCTGGTGGACCCAGAGGCCCGTTCAGCCCTTCAATGCAGACCTTTTTGACCTGTCTACAGCTGGGGAAGAGAGCCTAGGGGAAAAGACGGAACCCCCCCCCTCCCCCGCACTCACCAGTGGTGGGAAGCAGAGAGACACGGCTGGGAGCTGGGAGGCGGAGCTGGGTCACTCTGCTTCCTCCCACTGTCACTGGTAAATGCTGGGGAGGGAAGGGGCCCCATGCCAACTCTCTCCCCAAAGCCCCTCCCCCAAGCATTGTGGCCCACGAGACTAGTGGGGCACCTGGTGCTGGCAGGAGAGGGCAGGGTGGGTGCAGCAGGGGAGGAAGGAGCGGGAAGGTTTTAAGGCCTTCAGAAAAGGGGTAGAATGGGTGTGGGGCAGGAGTGGGAAGAGGTGGATCTCGGGGAGTGGGAGCAAGGCAGTGGTGGGAAGAGGTGGGGCCTCCCTCAGACTAGGGAAAGCACAGGGAGGAATCGTGTGGGGGTGGACAGGGCTTTCTTGATGCTCAGGGCTGGGTGAACAGGTGTTCAGCTGATGGAGACACATAGAATCCCAGGGCTGGAAGAGACCTCAGGAGTCATCAAGTCCAACCCCCTGCCCAAAGCAGGACCAACCCCAACTGAATCATCCCAGCCAGGGCTTTGTCAAGCCAAGACTTAAACACCTCTAGGGATGGAGATTCCATCACCTCCCTAGGGAACCCATCCCAGTGCTTCATCACCATCCTACTAAAATAGTTTTTCCTAATATCCAACCTAGACCTCCCCCACTGCAACCTGAGACCATTGCTCTTTGTTCTGCCATCCATCACTACGGAGACAGCCTGAAATGTTCTGGGATGATGAACTGGATGCAATGTTTTGGATGTAATCAAACCTTTCAGGTGGGCCTGTGGATACAGATCCATTCTTTCATAGGGATCAAAACAAAATTGCAACTTTTTAAAATGAATACATTGAGAGAAAGCTGAACAAAAAGTGTCCTTTGTGTGTAATTACTAAAATATTAAACCAGCATGACTCTAGCCATATGCTGCCTAGCTGTAAAACCCTGATTAGAATGCGATTAGTCTGCTTCAGACAGTCATCGCTCTAATGAAATGCTTAAGTCAGTGTGCGGAATGGCGCCAAGCCCGGCAAGGAAAGAGGAGCGAATCTATGGCAACACAATTCATTATTGTTTCATTAGCGGAATTAACCTGACACCAGCATGGAACCAGTGACGTGTCCCGCTATGTAGTTTTTCTGTCCTTGAAAGCATTAGTGGCTTGAGGACCTCTTTGGATAGCTCTGCTTAGCACCACAATGGATAAAAGCATTGAATTAACATCCAATTATGATGAACCTGAGCACCGCAGAGCTCTGGAAAAGGCCATGATGCGGTGCTGAAGCAACAAAACCTCACTCAGACAGACTGGGGCCGCCGTGTGACAATGGCCAAGAAACACAGAGAGGTGCCGTGTTGCCACTGGACGAGGGCTGCCCCTGAGCGCCCACTCTCCCCGGGCTCCCTCCCCCAGTGCTGGGTCCCACCGCGGGGGTGGGGCATCACTGAAAGGTCCAGTTCGGAGTCCCTCCCCTTGCAATGGGAAGGCAGCCATCCAAAGCCAAGGAGGGTATTGCGAGGGGCTCTCTTCGGCTAGTTCTCTGGCAGGGAAGCCATTTTTTCCCAGTGGCAACCAGTCAGTTGCCAAAACATCTCATAGCAGGTCCCAGCTTCCTCCAGGCTGGAAGAGGAGCAGCCTGTGGAGGGGCTGGAGGGAGACCACACAATGGCCTGCATGAAGGATCAGATTTTGCCTTTCAACAGGTGGGCGTCTTGTCCATGCTGATGAACACTGTAGTAAGATGAAGGCCTAAAACATAAGCCCGTGCTTATAGCACAAGCCTGGCCTGAGGCCTGGCTGACAATGGACAAAACATGGCTAACAAAGCAAAGCTAAGCGGTGAACAAAAGGCAGGCCCCTGCTCACAGAACTTGGCATGAACAGGGCTGAGAGTGTAAAACACTAATTGGTGCTAGGTACCGACCGTAAAACAGGCATTGGTACTGGTCATGACTTGAAAGCACATGGTACCAGCAGCTCATTAAAAAAGACCTTGGTACCCACTCCCCACAGATACAGACCCAGATTCAGGAAAGGGTCTAAAATGGCAGCATGCTGGATAGAGATGATCTAATCAAACCACAAGGTGCAGCTTGATGGGTCGTATCTAAGTAGTGTCAGAGGGTGATAACCTGACACGTCAGCAGTGATGTGTAACTTGTTGTACCTGTATATAAAGTGGTGTCTTGGGGGGACAGTCTTTGTCCAGCTGGGGGGCAGTGGGGATTTCCCACTGGTTGAGCTGAGGCCGTTGTTGTAGATACATGTGTGTAGTGGTTCGGTAGAGTCTACTGACCACTATGACTGCACTTTGCTTAACAATAAACCTGGCAGGGCACCTACAATCCTTATCTGATTTGTGGTCTTTGGGGGGCTCTCTTGGGGTCTGTGGTGGTCATTGGGCCCACATCATTGAGCACACACACAAGCAGCCTTCTGGTTACCATCATCAACAGAGCCAGAGACCTGTCCAGACACCACGGCAGTAAATCCTCGCGACTGCAAACACTGGACCCAACATTCGGCATTGCAGCTGAGAGTAGTAGGGAAAACTGAGCCAAGGCGGGTCTCGGGCACACTTATCACTAGGTTGTGAATAAGAACTTGCTGCAGCCGAGGACTGGTGAGACACTACGGTGCCGTTGTTAGCGCGCTGGGAATGCACTGCAGATGGAGCCTGAGCAGGGTGCTAATTAAGTGGGGAGGTGAGACTCTGACGAAGGGTAGCAGATGGCAGAGGGGCTGGTATTGTGACGTGAGCGCTTCTCAGGGCAGAACACCAAGAGCAGAGACAAAATGCACGGGTGGGCTGTGGACAAGCCTATGTTGCACGGAGGCTGCGGGGAGTATTGTTGGCCTCCACACTGGGCCCAGAGTTCCAGGGCTGTTCTGATTTCCCGCAGCGTTGCTTTTCCTTCCTGTGGGGGATACTTCTCTGCCGGCCTCGGGCACATGCTCCTGTCCTTGCTTGGGAGTGCTAAGGAAACGGCACTTTTCATTTGAACAGATGCAGTGCCAGGTTTTCTTCCTTCTGCCAGCTTCCCTTGGCATCAAATAAGAACATAAGAACGGCCACACTGGGTCAGACCAAAGGTCCATCCAGTCCAGTGTCCTGTCTGCCCACAGTGGCCAATGCCAGATGCCCCAGAGGGAGTGAACTGAACAGGTAATGATCAAGTGATCTCTCTCCTGCCATCCATCTTCACCCTCTGACAAGCAGAGGCTAGGGACACCATTCCTACCCATCCTGGCTAATAGCCATTAATGGACTTAACCTCCATAAATTTATCTAGTTCTCTTTTAAACCTGCCGAGGGGTGGCGGGAAGAGCAGCCCGAGGGGCAGCGAGAAGAGCAGCCCGAGGGGTGGCGGGAAGAGCAGCCCGAGGGGTGGCGGGAAGAGCAGCCCGAGGGGCGGCGGGAAAAGCAGCCCGAGGAGCGGAGAAGAGCAGCCCAAGGGGTGGAGAAGAGCAGCCCGAGGGGCGGAGAAGAGCAGCCCAAGGGGTGGAGAAGAGCAGCCCGAGGAGCGGAGAAGAGCAGCCCAAGGGGTGGAGAAGAGCAGCCCGAGGAGCGGAGAAGAGCAGCCCGAGGGGCGGAGAAGAGCAGCCCGAGGGGCAGCGGGAAAAGCAGCCCGAGGAGCGGAGAAGAGCAGCCCGAGGGGTGGCGGGAAGAGCAGCCCGAGGGGCGGAGAAGAGCAGCCCGAGGGGTGGTGGGAAGAGCAGCCTGAGGAGTGGAGAAGAGCAGCCCAAGGGGTGGTGGGAAGAGCTTGCTCCCACCATGCATGTGACTAGAGCACTAGCTCATGTTAATATCTGCCTGGAGAATCTTGGCGGATGTTACACACAGTCCCCGAGCCTCCCTGTTCTGCAGGATCTAGTGCTGGGCAGACAATTCTTGGCTTCCTGCCTCTTGGCCTTTCCACTGAGCCTTGCCAAGAAAGGTGCTAATTAAGATGGGGCTGTTCTCATGGGGGCCTGCGTCCGCTAGGAAGGGGCCTGACACCGACTACTCTATTCATAAGGGCCACCTGGCAGCTGTCTGATGCTAATAACAAGTGCTACAGCCCAGGGAAGGCTCACCAGTGACCTTCAAAGGAGAGAGACTCGGCCAGCCCGTCATCCCCGACTACTACTCCCAATGGTCCTGATCCCAGCTGGTGAAATCCCGACGCGGTCCCTCAGGCAATGCAAAGACACTGCCAGACACAGTTTGGAGATCTGGCTCACTATTTTAATGGGACACGCCCAAAGAGGGCAGACTTGATTGGCTTCCTTTGCCAGGGGCAACAGCTGGACAAGTCTCACTTTCTGGGGCCTTTCCTGCCTATTTCATTTGAAAACCAGACGCCTGCAGAACAGCACAATTCTAACCATGAGCTCCCTGAGAGATGGGCAGAATCTCACTGCATCACTGTCCGGCGCTGCCATTGGTGGCACCAGTAACCGTCCTTCCGGAGAGCCGAGAGAAGCGGCTTCCTCCCTGCCAAAGATGGAGCTTTCTTTCCTGCGTAGGAAGTTTGACCTAGGAGAGGACGCTGCTCCACCGCAGGTGTCTCCAATGCCATTGCTTCCTCCTTCTGTCCTGCAAAATCAAGGAAGGCGGATTGATCAGATTACACTTTCCACAAACTTTTGCAGTAGAAATTAATCACCTCCATCGGGGTGGTGGGTATGCTAGGTTGGGGGAAGGCACTGACTTCTCAACCCACTAGGCATGGCCCCACCCACACTCTGTCCCAAGCGCCTATCCTCGTGCTTTGGGCCAGGAAGGATGGGGCTGCACGCCATCTGCTCTCCCTGTGCTCCAGGGCTGGGGGGTTGGGGCTGTGCCGTCCTCCCTCCCTGTGGTGCTGGGGGGGGGGACTTGGGCAGAAGGTGCAGGGTTGGGGCATTGCTGGGGGTGGATTGCCTCCCCCAACCCTACTTTCACCCACCACCCATGACCACCATCAAAAGTGAGATGGATCTCAGAATTCAGGCCTGCCTGTGTGTTGCTATTAGGTCCCAGTGAGAGAGTCCATTGCTTTTCAGCAGGTAAAACAGACAGAATAAAACAGTTTAGTGGTTCTCCCACAGACTTTTAAAAATAGTAATACTCTGCACCTCTTCTTGGAAACTCTTAAAGCCCAGTTCAGTCCTGCAATACCCCTGAGAAGCAGATAAGAGAGGGACAGAAAGAGAGAAATCACTCTGCCCATGGCTAAAATGCATGTGACTCTGGGGTGGAACACAATTGCAATTTCACAGCACAGGATAATTTTGTACGAATTTGGAGGGACTCCTCCTGTAGAATTTGCACAGCATCGGAAAGACGGCCACGCTAGCACCATGCCACTCACATCAGCATCATTATTGATTCAGCGAGAAGAGGGCCTGTGCCTCGTGTTCTTTATGGGCACCCCATCCTAAAGCAAACAACGCCCGTGATCATACAGGAGGCAGTAGCAGCACATGACTAATTAACATTGCTTGGTCTCTAAAGACAGCAGTGAATTTATTCCTCTCTTAGGTACATACGTGGCCCCAGTTTTATTGCAAGATCTGAACACCACCCACTCATTGCAGGAGGAGTAACGGTATTTTGAATTAGGAGCTTTAATTCGAACTGCCTAGCCCGTGCCGCGTGTAGCCGCGGGCAGGGAGTTCGAACTACCGGGCATTTAAAAATGGCGGCGCCCGGGAACATGCAAATAAAGCCCGGGATATTTTAATCCCAGGCTTCATTTGCAAGTTCGAATGACTACATTAGCCACCCTAGTTCGAACTAGGGTGGCAGTGTAGACATACCCTAAGGGACTGACGTGCAGAGAGACTAAGGCTATGTCTACATTGCTGTGGGGGCTGTACAGGGCCGGATTAAGACCTTTAGAGGCCCTAAGCACTGAAAAGATTATGGTGCCCCCCATATGTAATTCAAAATAAAAATAATACTGTACCGTAAAATAAAATTTTATTTTTCGAAATGACACAAAACTTACATGTATGCTGAAATTAAAATAGCTTCTTTCTAGATTTTCTGATTGCAAAATTCTGGATAAAGTCATTGAAGCTGACTCGACGAAGCATGTCCGCTTCCATACCCAATAGGGAAAGTGAATCAAGTCTGTCCTGACACATTGTTCTCTGAGGGTTTTTTATTCTTTTCAGCTGAGAAAAAGAGTTCTGTGGAGCAGTTAGTAATCATCAATGTTAGAAAAATACGTAGTGCGATCTCTACATTTGGAAATACACACTGTATTCCGTCTTTCAATATTGTGTCATGAAGATCAATGTGACTGAATTTCATTTTTTCTGTTTCATTAAACTTTGCGCGCATATAACAGTGGAACTGCCGTACTTCTCCACAGAGATTCATGTTCAAGTCAACAGGGTATGAGTCAACTAGCTTTTGGGAACCGTGTGAATATTGTTCGTCAGATAAGTCCATATGGTTTAGAAAAGAAAATCTACTTGATACTTCTTTGTACACTTCACCTCTTCTCTTCATATGAGCTTCAAGTGTATCAATTATAGTGTAGTAAGTAGATACATGAAATTTGTCTCTAGGATTCAATGCTGTTTCTGTTGCACTGCTATCATTTGCTTGTTTTTTCCTGATTCGTTTGCAGGACTGGGCTTCTTTGTAGTTTGTATTAGGCAAGATATCTTTTGATATGTCTTCAAATCTTTTGAAATCATTCCTCAAAGTGTGTAAGTGGTCTACTAATGATTGACAGAGGTCTGCACATGTTTTCAAATCCAATTCTTTTTCTTGGAGAGCTTGACTTGTGTGGTAAAAGTGTTGTAAAATTTCATTCCACATGGTCACCATGAATACAAATTCTAGTTCTTGCATCTTGTTTGCAATGTTTTCTGCCTCTCATATAGTTTCTCCCTTTTGTGGTTGGTCTTCAGCTATACTTTCTAATGCGTCCACAACCTTTGAGTAGGACTCCAGAATTGCACTTGTTGCCACTGCATGTGCCTCCCAGCGAGTATTAGAAAGAGATTTCAACACACGATCATTGCCCAAATATGTTTTAAGAACTGCCCCTTATCTCAGTTATCTGAACTTAAAAAACCCCCAAATTACACAACATACACTATTTTTATGTATATATATAATATATATAAGAAAGAAAAAAAACGAATCGAGTACGTATAACTCAGAAGAATATATCAATAATAAAACATACGTTTATTGCAATACATGACAGGATCTGATTTCCTCACATTATTTCGATCTACATTAGTAGGACACCCCCCTGGTTTAGGTGGGGATAAATAATAAAAAGAGAACAGAAAAACGGGGGAAGAGTGTGTAGTGGAGTGTAAGGAAGTCTAACAAAGTTCTGATTTTTCCCATGATGACTACTTCGATGCTCTTTTTGAAATATCAAATATCAAATTTAAAAAAAAAAATCTCATTTTTTTTGGTGCCCCTGCTTTGCTGGTGCCCTAAGCATGTGCTTAGTCTGCCTATTGGGTAATCCAGCCCTGGCTGTACATGGTGGCTCGTGTAGACAAACACGTGTAGCTGCACTCTACCTCGCTCATTAGAAATATCAGTGAGGCCTGGCAGTGGCAAAGACTTCAGCTCGAGCTGCACAAGCCCATCTCAGCCATTTGTGCTCCTATTTGCTTGTGCGGCTGTCACTGAGGCCCCCACCATGCGGTCCTTGGCTTCTGCTTCTAGTAAGCGAGTCAGAGCAGGGGTGGGTCTACACACAAGAACTTTCACAGCCTCAGCTGCAGCATGGACGTATCTAAGTGAATTGCCCAATGTCTCACAAGAAGTCGGTGGCGGAGAAGGGTGTGGCACCTGCTTCACAAAAAAATCTGCCTTGTTCAACTTGCTACCTCTTTAACCACTTAAATACACCCTTTGGTGTTTCATAAACGTATTTCTGGTTTACAAGCCAGTTTGTGTAATATCTAGCTGGGAGGCCAAGGGGCTGTGCAGACCTCCCTTCACACTGAGGAAGGAGGCAAACTTCATTTAACTTTGGGTTCATACCCCAAGGTGGGGGTGGACTGGTAGGTGCTGGGGCAAGTCCCTTGAGCTGAGTTGTCCCAAAGCTGATCTCAGTGTCTGTATCGGCAGCTGCGGGTGGCCCTGCGGGTGAGTTTTGCTGGTGAAGGCAAGAGATCCTGACTCAGCAAAACAGCTCTAGAGGGGGCCAGACTGGCAGAGCAGGCTGACTCGGTGGTATCCCAGCACTTCAGTTGGCATCCCAGGGGGTCCCAGCCCAGCAAGCATATCCTCGTGCTAGCCGAGACTGGTGGGGTGGAAAGGGAGTTGAAGGAGTATGTGGCTTTGTGATGGGCGTCTGTCCTGCACCGGCCCTTTAAGGGTTAAAACCCAGTCCTGGGAGAAGGCTGAGAGAGTGGAGACCACAGCTGAGGCAGATACAGCCAATAAGGGCCCAGCTGGGGCTGTATAAATAAGGGCTCCTGGAGTGGAAGCAACACTCTTCCTCTGGCTGTGGAGGAGGAGGGACCTGGCTGCCAGGGACACTGGAGGCTTTCTGAGACGGCAGGGCTGGGGCCAGCTCCAGGGCCTGAAGCAAGGCCTCAGGGTACTAGGGCTGCAGGGGGGCAGCCAGGTTAGACAAAGGCAGCAGGTCCACACCCCGTTGCTGATCACAAGTGGCCATGTCAGACTGCAGTTAGGGGCTAGATGATGATTGGCAGTGGGTCACTGGGGTGAGGTGGGTGTTGGGGGCTGGGGGTAACCTGGGAATGGAGGACCCCAGAGAGCAGGGGCACTGACCTAAGACAGTATGAGGAGGAAAGGGCCAGCAGAAGACCTGCACCAGAGGCTGGGACACCAACCAGCAGAAGGCGCTCTGAGGCAGGAGTGCCGATTCCCTGAGTGACCAAGCGGACGTGCCATGGGGGCGGGAGCCTGCTCTGTGAGACGCTTGGAGTATCTGCTCCACGTCCTATGCCAAGGCCAGGGTGACAGGAATGGGCACAGGAAATACAGGTGACTACCCTAATAGCAAACGAGAAGGGTTTCTAGCCCAGTGGCCTGGGTGAAAGGACTGGCTAGTTTGTCGCATTGCAGTGACCAGGCATAAACATACAGAAACAAACAGCCCAGCACCACAACTGGTGTTAACTAGCCTCAGCCAACAGACTTGGTCTTCCGAGGCCTGTGCTTCTCTGCTCTCCTCTGAGGGCAGACTCAGCTGGGCAGGGGTGAAACATACTGAGGATGCTGGCATTGCCTCTGTCCACACAGTATCTGTTCTATGATGCGTATGCTTTGCTCTGCATGGCTATAAACTTCCTGAGTGCTACATTCACTTCCTCTGTTGCAGATTGCAATGATTTCTAAATGAGATTTTCTGGTTTCCATGTGCTGTCAGCCACTGGTTAATCAAATAAGCCCACCTTGCAAAAGTGAAAAAGCTGTACTGTCCACAGCTACTCACTTCATCGAACCTCCCTCCCATTTTCTGTGCTTTTCTTCCAAAAAAGAAAGCTACTAACTGAATAACCTGCCTATTATGTAAATAGATTGCACAATACTGACCTGAAAAGAGTTATTCATGGATTGGGTGATAATGGGGGTGAGGGAGAGAAAGAGAGAGATGAATAGCATCTTAGAAAGGTGTATTTGTGTTTGCAGGACAGTTAGATTACTCATCCTTCTGTACCTAGCTCAATACCTTTCTTTTATCATCCCTCCCACTCATGTAACACCCGAAAAACTAGCTAGCTGATGAAGGCCTTGATGCTCTACTCATTAACCTTAAGCATGCAAGATCAGGACCTAAATAATAGGTTGATTAATCAGGCCTTGATAGCAGAATAATCTCACCCCTGCACACACACTCAATAGAGGGTATGCATTATTTCCAGACCAGAACACTGGAAGGCTGTGTCTACACTGCAGGCTTTTTGCGCAAGAACAACTGTTCTTGCACAAAAACTTGCAGAGCGTCTACACTGCATGTGTGTTCTTGCGCAAGTAAATTTACAGTAAAGCGTCAGAAGAGAGGGCTTATTCCAAGAGCTCTTGCGCAAGACAGCATAGACAGGAACAGGGGTTTCTTGCGCAAGAGAGCATCCACACTGCCATGGAGGCTCTTGCGCAAAAGCACAAGGCAGTGTGGACGTGCTCTTGCGCAAGAAGTCTGCAGTGTAGACGTAGCCTAAAGGTGCGTCTACACAGCACCAGAAACTTGAAATAAGATACGCAATATGCACTATGCAAATTGTGTAGCTTATTTTGAGTCTATTTCATAATAGGCTATGCCGTAATTTGGCACTGTCTACACAGTGCCAAATTTTGAAATAAATCGCTATTTCGAACCCTCCCTTACTCCTCGTAGAATGAGGTTTACAGGGATGGCGAAATATCGGACGCGTTCAAAAGATGTGGGGTAGCTATTTTGGGATACCTCCAGTATTGCAGTGTAGACTTACCCTTAAGTGTCCTTACTCCAGACAAGGACTGCACAGTAACACTGTATTTTCATTTGGAATAAAGAGCAACAAGACTTAACCATGAACTTTTGGGGCAGATTCAGAGCTGACCTTTCAGCCACTAAGTGTGTCCTGAGATCGCCCCCCACCCCGCCCACTCTGCTGTAGCTACGCTCTCTTTGTAGTGCATTAGAGCTAACCCAGGGGTGATATTTACTGAGGTTTACCCAGGCCATTAAGGGGTTCGGTCACAGGATCCATGCAACTCGGAGTACCCGAAGCGTGACACTGCTGTGGCTCCAGGCCCTGACAGCTACACTACCCAACACACAGGAAGGTCTCAGCAAGGCTTCCCTTGCCCAGTTGCTCTTTGCGGAGGAATCTCAATAACGCTTCCAGCCCCGAGTTCTCCCCCCAACTTGTCCTCCTGCCATGCACAGCCCCTCTTGCCATCTCTCACCAAACCTTGTCCAGTTCACTGCTCCTTTACAGAGACAGTCCCCAGCAGCCTGTTAGCTACCCTGGGTTAATAGACCCATCTTCCAAGCATGGCAAACCCCACCACATAGAGGGAAGAAGGATAGAAATGGCTACAAATACAGGTGAACGTGTTCCGCTAAGACTGAAACTCAACACATTGGTGTCTTTTGTTCGCAGATGTTTCCAGTCTTCTAGTGTACCTGGCTAGTCCTTAGCCAAGATCCAAAGGCAGAGCTTGTAGTGCCTAATTCCCTGCATTGTGTGTGCGCGCAGGGGTCAGATTCATCTGCTGTGAACAGCGTAAGTCAAACACCCCAGCATGTGTGTGTACAAGTGCCTCCTTGTGCTTGCAAGTGTGCACATTGTTTGCACAAATGGGTGTGCTCACACATGGTTTATATTCAGGTTTAAGAGCCAACCCACACTGGTCTTCAGGCATGTTGCTATAAACAAGAATTACACACTCAATTCTATTATAGTCTATATAGGTTTTTGTACCACACTGTATCAATGTAGTAGCTGAGCCTCGCCCTGCAGTAGTGCAAGAATGACCTTTGGTGAGTTACTTAGTCTCTGTGCCTCAGTTTTCCCAACTGTAAAATGGGGATAATGATACCCCTCCACCTCTTTGGAAAATACTTTGAAGTGTACTGATGCAACACAGTAAATACGATCTAGGGATTACACTATTACTATTATGTATTAAGCAATGTAAGCATATCTGTCCCATTGTTTTCTCATCCTCTCCCCAGAGAAGCAGCATGTGCAGGGGAGGGACTTGATTTGAGTTGGACTTTTATTGTTTTTTCTGTTTGTTTTTAAATATTCCCGTTGCTCTGTGTACATATTAGAGAGGGCAAGGTCAAAGAAACGCACCCAGCCCTTGGAGGGGAAGAGAGGGAGGTTGGTAATGGGCTGGGGTTCATTCCACTCTTTCAGACAGCTCCTCCGAAAGGTGTTCTTTCTCCTGAACAGATGGGCATTGTCCTGGTTGCTGAATGTTTCATCATGCCAGAGGAATAGTAGGTCAACCACAGCCTCCATCTCAGGGCTTCAGACTCTTTGGTACCGGGGTCCAAGCCATGAAGTGCTTTGAAAACAAGGACGAGGACTCTGAGGTTGTCTCTAGACTACACCTCTCTGTTGACAGAGAGATGTAAATTAGGCACATCAAAATTGCTAATGAAGCGGGGATTTAAATATCCTGTGCTTCATTAGCATAAACATGGCCACTGCTTTTTTTCGAAATGGAGCTTTTTCGAAAAAAACCCCAAAAAAACAAAAAAAACACAACCCGGCAGTCTAGACGTGCATCTTTTGAAAAATAAACCCTTTGTCGAAAGATCCTGTAAACCTCATTGTATGAGGAATAAGGGATCTTTCGAAAAAGGGTTTATTTTTTGAAAGATGCATGTTTAGACTGCCGGGTTTTTTTTTTTAAAAAGCTCTGTTTAGGAAAAAAGCGGCGTCCATGTTTATGCTAATGAAGCACGGGATATTTAAATTCCCGCTTCATTAGCAATTTTGACGTGCCTAATCTACATCTCTCTGTCGACAGAGAGGTGTAGTCTAGATGTACCCTGAATGTGTTTTGCCACCCCAGAAGAAACCAGTGAAGCAGCAGGAGCCAGGCAGGAGGTACATAAGAATGGCCATACTGGGTCAGACCAAAGGTCCATCCAGCCCAGTGTCCTGTCTGCCCACAGTGGCCAATGCCAGGTGCCCCAGAGGGGGTGGACCGAAGACAATGATCAAGCAATTTGTCTCCTGCCATCCTTCTCCACCCTCTGACAAACAGAAGCTAGGGACACCGTTCCTTACCCATACTGGCTAATAGCCATTAATGGACTTAACCTCCATGAATTTATCTAGTTCTCTGTTAAACCCTGTTATAGTCCTAGCCTTCACAACCTCCTCAGGCAAGGAGTTCCACAGATGGACTATGCGCTGTGTGAAGAAAAACTTCCTTTTATTTGTTTTAAACCTGCTGCCCATTAATTTCATTTGGTGGCCCCTAGTTCTTGTATTATGGGAACAAGTAAAAAACTTTTCCTTATTCACTTTCTCCACACCACTCATGATTTTATATACCTCTATCATATCCCCCCTTAGTCTCCTCTTTTCCAAGCTGAAAAGTCCTAGTCTCTTTAATCTCTCCTCATATGGGACCCGTTCCAAACCCCTCATCATTTTAGTTGCCCTTCTCTGAACCTTTTCTAATGCCAGTATATCTTTTTTGAGATGATGAGACCACATCTGTATGCAGTATTCAAGATGTGGGCGTACCATGGATTTATATAAGGGCAATAAAATATTCTCCGTCTTATTCTCTATCCCTTTTTTAATGATTCCTAACATCGTGTTTTCTTTTTTGACTGCCGCTGCACACTGCGTGGACGTCTTCAGAGAACTATCCATGATGACTCCAAGATCTCTTTCCTGATTAGTTGTAGCTAAATTATCCCCCATCATATTGTATGTACAGTTGGGGTAATTTTTTCCAATGTGTATTACTTTACATTTATCCACATTAAATTTCATTTGCCATTTTGTTGCCCAATCACATAGTTTTGTGAGATCTTTTTGAAGTTCTTCACAGTCTGCTTTGGTCTTAACTACCTTGAGCAGTTTAGTATCGTCTGCAAACTTTGCCACCTCACTATTTACCACTTTCTCCAGATCATTTATGAATATGTTGAATAGGATTGGTCCTAGGACTGACCATTGGGGAAGATCACTAGTTACCCCTCTCCATTTTGAAAATTTACCATTTATTCTTACCCTTTGTTTCCTGTCTTTTAACCAGTTCTCAGTCCATGAAAGTATCTTCCCTCTTATCCCATGACAACTTAATTTACGTGAGAGCCTTTGATGAGGGACCATCAAAGGCTTTCTGGAAATCTAAGTACACGATATCTACTGGATCCCCCTTGTCCACATGTTCGTTGGCCCGTTCAAAGAACTGTAATAAATTAGAAAGACATGATTTCCCTTTACAGAAACCATGTTGACTTTTGCCCAACAAATTATGTTCTTCTATGTGTCTGACAATTTTATTCTTTACTATTGTTTCAACTATTTTACCTAGTACTGACATTAGACTTACCAGTCTGTAATTGCTGGGATCGCCTCTAGAGCCCTTTTTAAATATTGGCGTTACATTAGCCAATATTGTTTTGTGTGGTCACAGGGAAATGTGCCGTGCTCTGTACTCGTTGGAACTGCCATGCACTGAAGGCTTCCCAGTGTGTGGCAGTGGAGAAGAGACTGAGGCCGTGGTCGGTCGGTCGCTCTGGCAGGGGGTCTCCTGAGCCAACCGGAGGTGGTAGGAAGCATAACCAGCAGACACTGCTCGGTGCCAGCTCAGCAGAAGCAAGGAATCGAGAGCAGGGATGGAACTGATGGTGGGCACATCCCTTTGACCAAAGGAGGCTTCATGGTGGCTTCCAGCTCTTCAAAAACCTTCCTCCTGCCACCAGCCTCACCTCTGCCTTGTCCCCACTCCGCCCCTTCCTTCAAGCCTCCCCTCCCCAGCGCTCCGCACCCTGCCCTCCGTCGCATAGCCCCTGAATGTCACAAAGCAGCTGTTTGTGGGTGCAGGAGGCTCTGGGAGGGAGGGGCAGGAGAAGATTGGCGGGGCCACCAGCAGGCGAGAGGCACTGGGGGAGGCAGGTGGGGAGAGCTTGGCTGTAGATGGGTGCAGAGCACCCGCTCATTCTTCCCAGTGGGTGCTCCAGACCAACCCCCGGGAGCTGGGACCTATGGTCATTCATGAGCATGGGCAGGGAGAGCTCTGTGTCCTTTGCATCTTGCTGCAGCTGAGCCCATGTCCTCTGGGCAGTTCCCCTCGCGGCTGCATGTAGCTGCCGAGAAGGACAGGAAGGAGACTTGATCCCTGGGGGACACAGTTAGCAAAGAGTCCCGTGGCAGCGGAGCCAGTTCTCATCACTGCTCATTGCATGGGTCCCTCCAGGAATGGCTTCCACCACTTCGAGGGCAGTGCTATGGACCTCTGCCAGCAAGAGAGACAGCTGGATCTAGCTGTCAGTGCTGTCAGTGCTGGGTGAGGCCAGGAGGAGATCACCCATGCAAGCCATGAAAAGCAGTTTCAGTTCCCTGTCCTGGCCAGAATCCAGCTGGTGCCAGGTCTACAATCCAGTAACAATTTGCATTTGGGGTAAACCTGGGAAGGCAGCTTCCTTCCTTCACTGAGCAGCCCTCGGTTGGTCTGCCCCAGGACGTGCTAGTGGAGCAGGGACGGTGGAAGGCCAGCAACACACGGATGGAACAGTCCCCAGGAGACCAAACTGGGCCGCCAAGCAGCGGGAAACCATCCCGGCTCATTCATCCAACAGAGGTGGCCAAAGTGCAGCCAGTTAAGTTGTACCGTGTGATCTGCGTCCTGCTCTGCATGGTGATGTGGCCTGCCAGGACCTTTGCATTGCAATGTCCCAATGTCTGATCCGGGACCGATGCCCAGGTGAGAGGCCCATTGGATTTGCACTGGTGTTTTGAGACTGCAGCACACATGCCGGGACTACCATCCGACGTGACAAAGCATGTGACTCTGTAGCCCTGAACCGTCTCTTCCTGGAATCCAAACGTGAACATTTTCATGTAAAAGTGCCTGTTCCTTTCATGTGCAGCAGTAAGATCATCAAGACTCATTGTGACTAGCCTTTCCATAGGGGAGGGATAGCTCAGTGGTTTGTGCACTGGCCTGTTAACCCCAAGGTTGTGAGTTCAACCCTTGAGGGGGCCATTTAAGAATCTGGGGCAACTCTGTCAGGGATGATACTTGGTCCCCCTATGAGGGCAGGGGCCTGGGCTTGATACCCTTTCAAAGTCCCATCCGGCTCTATGAGAAAGGTGAATCTCCATATATTATTATATTTATATTACAGCAATTACCCAGGCCTCTCTGGGGCTAGGGTTAGGGCCTCTTTGTGGCCTGAACCCCTGGATCTGCGCTGGAAAGGAGCCTATGCTCCGATAAGCCCACAAGGGCGGGGAGGACACGTGTGCCTGAGAGGCAGGGAGCGGAGAGATTTCTTGATAGGAAACGTCTGTCGGTAGGCGTGGCTGCCCTGCTAACGCCCAAGCTGAGCATCGTTTTCTGCTTCAAATTGATTGTTCCCGGGGCTGTAAAATGCACAAACCAGCTTGGATTGTCTTCAAACTTGCCGCGGCGCAGGAGGGTGGAGGCCTGGGTGGCGCGTGGCTCTGGCCTTTGCGGAGCCTGGAACACACACCAGAAACTCCCCTGGGGCTCAGACTGTTCTGTGCTGAGGCCTGTCCCTACTTGGCCTCTCCCCAGGCCCTGTCTACGCTCCACCCTGCTCTGCCTACGCTCCCACGCAGCCCCGCTGCTCACGGCATCTCTGCAGGGGTCGGGATGTCCTCAGGCGATGGGGCAGAGCAGGGATTCAGATTTACATTTATTACCATGTCTTCCACTGGGTCTATATAGAGGGTTTTCACCGCGCGGCTCACCCAACATGGCCTCCATCCTCAGTTGTGCCTTTTTGGGCATCTAGTGAGGTGTTCTGTGACAATTCCCAGTTACCCCTCCCCCGTTCTGACTGGGGCTCGGTCTCCATTGCCTGAGATCGGACACACGGGCTCTGGGGCCCTCTGGCACAAGGGGCGGCTGCGGTGCTGTGATTTCGAGAGTGCGTTGCGCTGCAGTGTCTGCACTGCACTGGTGCTTTCTTGGTGCCACCCGCCAGCACGCACCGAGACAGAAGCACAGCCCTAACAGTGCCCATCCGCCTGGCAACCTTAAGGAGCAGCCTCCACTGATCCTGAGCCAGTCCCTGTGCACATGGAAGCAGACTCTGCAGAGCAGGATTACCCAGGACCGGACATAAGACCCAGGGTTTCTTCCCCAGGGCGTGACAATGCAACTCAGCCACTAACATGGCTGCCTTCAGGGGAGGCCCTGATGGTTTCAGCCCTGTGGATGGTTTCCTTGCTGAGTGGAGAGAACCGTGGAGCATCAAACTAGCCACCGGGAGCATAAGCCCCAGGAAAACAATCCCATAACTGCCTCGCCCCATATAACGATCACGGCCTTTCCTCGCAGCTCTGCCCCAGCTGGGCCCAGCAGATTTTGGACAAACCTGAGGCGGGGCCCTGCACAGAGCAGGCACCGAGTCCCAACTGCCACAAACCAAGGTAGAAAGTGCTGCGCACGACGGGGAGAGCAGAGGAACTCGAGCCAGACTTCACTAGGAAGTTGCTGCAGAGCCACCAGGTCGCTGGGCCTCACAAGGGACATGGCCCAGTCCTGGACGGCAATGGTTGATTAATACTGGGCTCTTACGCAGCTCTGGTCATAAGCAGATCTCAAAGGAAGGCAAGGTCCTTCTTCTCATTTCACAGCTGGGCTAAATGCCCATGAAGTTTGTTTACAGCCACCAGTCCTGGCTCTCAGTGTTCTGTGCTGTTATTTAGCTCTGATTTACCCCTACACATCCTCTAGCAGCCCAGCAAGCAGTGGAAGTGTTGGGAATGCTTCTAGAGAAGTTTGACCTTCCGTGGTCCGGAAAATTCTCTCGTTTGGAACCAATCAGGTCCTGAGGGTAATGGACTAGAGATGTTCAACCTGTACTGGCAACACTAGAATGCTCTTGTTTTCACAAGGCTGGAGGGATTAGATTAACTGACTCATTCCTACAGATGCTTCAGTGAGTCGCCTTGCCTAGAAGAGCTTTATGTTAAGATCTTCCACTGATGGCAGAGCTAAAGGAAGCCCAAATGTACATCACACATGGGCATTTTGCAAGCACTTCCAGCATTCTGGCTGCTGAAGGCAGAGTAATGGTGAGATGTTTTAACAAGAATTTCAATACAAGCTCAGCCAGTCCCTCAAACTGCTCAAACGTTTTGGGATCTTGGGTTGAAAGGCACCTCCTATAAATGTCCATTTTAAATCAGACTGTAACGTTCTTAGGTAGCCAACATTCCGCATCAGCAAAACACTGCTTTAGAAAGGATAAATGTGAGCCTATGTCTACATTGCAGAGTTTTTGCGCAAAAACTCGTGGCGCATCCACACCTCAAGTGCGTTTTTGTACAAGAAAATTTATAGTGAATTGACAGAATAGAGGGGGTTTTGCAGTATAGGTATTCCTCTTTCTACGAGGAGCTCTTGCGCAAAAAGGTGTGTGTGGATGGGAAATGGGTTTTTTGCGCAAATACAGCTATCGAAAGAAGCACAAGCACCCTGATGGCTATTCTGTTAATGGCAATCAGAGCTATCTTGCAAGAGAGCATCCAGGCAGTGTGGACACTCTCTTGTGCAAAAGCACATAGCTTTTCTGATACACTTTTGCAGTGTGGACGTGGTCTTGCGCAAGAAGTTTTTGCGCAAGATCTCTTCTGCAAAAAGCTTCTTGTGCAAGAAGCCTGCAGTGTAGACGTAGCCTGAGTCTGAACCGAAATCTCAGAAGAACACTATTAACAAATATCAGAGAGGTAGCCGTATTAGACTGTAGCCACAAAAATGAGTCCTGTGGCAGCTTAAAGACTAACAGATTTATTTGGGCACAGGCTTGCATTGGCAAAACCCCACTTTGACCGATGCATCTGACAGTGTTGCGTACTTGCTCGTCACAGATATCTGTATGCAAAAATCAACAAAAACAAATCAAATCTGATCCCCCATAGAATGGGTCAGTGCAGATCAAACCTCGGGGCCTTCTAGTTCAGGGTGCTGCTTCCAGCAGTGGCCGTGCAATCCCCAGTGCTAATAGGAGGCAAACTCTATAAATTGCTTCCACTGCCATCAGCATTTTGCACCGAGCCATCTGGTCCTGGAGCGGAATATTTCCTGCCTGAGTGAACTGTGTTCTTCCTGAAGCATTAAAATGGATGATCCTTATCAGAAGCAGCAAGGAGGGGGAAAGCAGGTGCCGATGCTGGGGGGAACCGGCATAAAAGCCAGTTACCCCCCCAGTACTGTCTCCGTGGTGTGGGGCAGTGCCAGGGGGGCACATTTAAAATGCAGAGGCACAGCAGTCTGGGACCCAGTGCACCCAGCTCCTTCTACATTTAAACTGCAGAGCTGCGGTGGGGGTAGCTCCTGGACCTAATGTGAGCTGGGACTGAGCGCCTTCCCTTATCGACTAATCGTGTAGTCGATACAAATTGTATTGACTACATGATTAGTCAGTTACCCGCCTCTTAACGTCCTTAGTACAGGCACAACAAGGGAAGTGGAACCAGGATACAGGGAGCCATCTGACCATTGTGCATCCATGGAAGAAACAGATGGAATGTGGGACAGATGGGCTAACTCAGAAGTGCTCCATGCCCCAACTGGGGAGTAGCTGGATATTTGCATCTTTGCACCCACGATATTATTATTTGCATTGTAGTAGCCCCTGAAGCCCCGATCATGGATGTGGGTGTGCCGGGCACTGTACAATTCCACAGAATAACTGGATGCTACAAAAGTGATATAGTTATCATTGAGGAAGATGAAGAGAAGTTAGCGAGAATGGTGCAGGTGCTAAATGAGGAAGGGAAGCAGTATGGACTGATTATGAATATCAATAAAACAAAGACAATAGTATTTGGAGATAAGAAAATAGGAAGGAAGATCAGTGTAGATGGGATCGAACTAGAGAATGTAGAGACGTTCACATATTTGGGGAGCAAAATGACATATGATCTAGACTGTAAGAAGGAAATAGCGACTAGAATAGCGAAAGCAAGAGCGAATTTGAAAGATGATGGATAAGATCTGGAAAAGTAAAGTGATTCGCTTAGGAACGAAGCTGAGTGTCTTGAAAATGTGTGTATTTAGGAGCATGTTGTACAGATGTGAGACATGGGTGATAATGAAATATTCGAAGAGAAGGATATTGGCGTTCGAGAGGAGTTATTATAGAAAGATCCTGAGAATAGGATGGATGCAGAAGGGCACCAACGAGGAATTATATAGGAAGATACAGCTGAAAGAGAACCTACTGCAGAAGGTTTACAATAGAAGTTACAGCTATTCGGGCATATCTGCAGAATGAATGAGGAGCGAAAAGTTAAGACCCTGCTACTCGACATAATGGATGGTCTGAATAGGAGAGGCAGACCCCACAGAGAATGGGGAGATGATATAGTAGACTGGTGTGGAGCTACTCTACAGAAACTAAGCCACTCCGCACTGGACAGGGAAAGATGGAAGGAAACAGTGAAAGAGGCATCGGACACCAATGGTTGTTGATGATGACAAAAATAAGTATTTTCTTTTACTAATTCAGTATTTGCCACCATGTGAAGTATGTCACTGTTTTCTAGTATCTGAGTAAAATGGATGGGCTGACGTTTTTACCCTGCCTTTCATGTTTAATAGCTTACTTAAGTCCTCCTTATTCTCTTTTTCAGACAAAGTGAGTGGTCTCCTAGTTTTGGCAAAAGTACCGGAAACTTTAATCTAAAGAGTTTTCTTAATAAATATCTGAGAAAATGTAACCAGAGTTTTTCACTTGATAGTTACAAACCTCTAAATCAGGGCTACCCAACATGCGGCCCACAGGCAGCTCACAGCCCATTTGTTTGTGGCCCATTTGTTTGCAGCCCGTGGTGTGGTTCGGGTTTACGTGGGGCTCAACACACAGCCTGCAGGTGGGATTCTTTGAACATGGCCTCCACTGGGAACACGCTCCCTAACGGCGAGTCAATAGAATAGTCTTCTGTTGATATGCGTTTCAGTAGTTAAATTCCTGGACTGTCATTGCTCTTTAAAAGTGCTGTCATATGAGTTGAAACTGGGTAAATATTGCATTTTATTAATATCAACAGAACTGACTTAAATAGGGCCTGAGTGTTGTGTTGTTGTCTTGCATGAATCTTTGTATTCATGTCCGTCAGTGTGAAAGAAGCTATTTGCATAAATATTTGCATGTATATGCAACCACACTTAAGTTGTGGCCCTCAGCATGTGCTGTGAGTATCACTGTGGCCCCCGGGGCTTCCAAAGTTGAGTAGCCCTGCTCTAAATGAATAAAATAAATCTTACTTATCAATGCTTGTCGAACTACCTGCTTTTGTGCTCAGCTTCATAAAACACTTACATCCAAACCTAAATCACCAGTAGTCCCTGGAAGGACGTAACAGTGCTTGAATTCTGCACAGACCCAAATAAAAACTGTGCTCCCTGAAATCCTTTCCTTCAAGCATGAAAGGTTTGAGTACCTTGATTCTCTAAGAAGATAGAGATGACAGAAATGAAATGGATTACAGTGCTGGCTTGGCTGTGCCTTACACCTCATCTATGAGAATAAGGACACAATGCCACCTATCGTCAGAGCAGCAGAATTTTACAAAGTTCTTGTAGCCCTGGTTTATCCAACATCTGAAGGATAAACTAGAAAAGGGGGGTTGGGATTTATTTATTTTCTGCAGGACCCTCTCTCCCCCAATTTTGGAATGAACCGTTTCTTTTCCCACTTCATTGTTGAGATTTTGATGCTCATGCAGCCCACTTCAGGCCCCTGGTAGGAACTTCTACCGTGTTTAGCAATCCAACCCAACCCAAACTAGACTGAGACTCAGGTGGGCTTGCACATGGGAGAGCATCCCACTTCGAAAGTCTATTTACAGGTAAGACCCAAATACTTGTGTGTGTGAGAGAAATACAATGAGCTGTAGATAACACTACCCATACGTGCTCCAGGAGGCCAGACCATGGGACCTTGTCTTGGAAAATGTCTCTCAGGAATCAAAGCCCAAAGGCTGGAGTTCGAATTGCACTCAAATAATGGTGAATTAAGGGCTAGACAGAGATCCAGGTTGCTGCCTGGCAGCACTTAACGAGAGAGGTTACTTTCCTCAGCTCAGGGCAAGGCCATATCCTTACTGGAATGAACTTTCATGCCCAGGGTGGAAAAGGAGACTCGGCCAAACACGTTTCCTTTGTCTGTGTGACCAGCCACTCCTCTCTCACTGACCTCAATACTTTCCCTCCTTTCTGAGCCCTCTGAAGAGCGCCTAGTCTGCAGTGGTCTTTCGACCAATGCAGACAGCACTTCACTGCTCTCACCCCCACTTGAAGCATGCTTGTCAAACTACCTGCTTTTGTGTTCAGCTTCATAAAACACTTACATCCAACCCTAAACCACCAGTGGTGCCTGGAAGGATGTAACAGTGCTTGAATTCTGCAGCGACTCATATTCTGCAGCGAGTCAGGTTGGGGGGAGACACATGGCAGCTGGACTCTCAATTCCTCTGAGAACTTAGCTGAGCATTAAGTACAAAGCAAGGGCCACCCTAACTGAGGGTGCCCCACGCAGAGAGAGGGAGCAGAGGTTGTGGCCAGGGCAGTCGGACAGAGGGGAGAGCCTGAGGGCTGCAGTGGACCAGAACAATGGGCAGAGCCTTGCACAGATACAAAATCTGTATCCGCTTCCAATCCGCAAGCGTGGCCCACAGATAGATTTGCAGCCCAACCATCCATGAGCAATCTGCCTGGGAGCTCCGACCTTCTCAAGCAGAAGCTGTCCCCGCCCTGCCTGTTGCATTCGCCCTAGCAGGGAAGGGACCGGGGACAGCTGGTCTGGACTGCCACGCTCTGTTCCTCAACCCTCCTAGGTTTGTCCCAATGCCCTGCCAGTAGCTTGCACGAGGTCTCGGGAAGCGGAAGGTGCAGAGGCTCATGGGAGTTGTAGTCTTCTCTACGAGACTGGCCCATAGGCGCCCCGCTCCTCAGCGCGGCTGGGAACTACAGCGTGCGCCGAGGCCCTGGTCCGCCCGCTAAGATGGCGGCTCCCTTGGTGCTGGGGATTCTGGTGGCCGTGACGGTCCGGGCCGTGTTGTTCCGCTCCAGCCTGGCCGGGTTCATCTCCGAGCGGGTCGAGGTGGCGTCTCCTTTAAACGCCTGGAAGCGAGGTGAGTCCCCGCGCCCGGCCCTGAGGGGGCAGCCCCCCCGCACCCTCCTTTCCCCGCGCCCGGCCCTGAGGGGGCAGCGCCCCCCCCCCACACCCTCCTTTCCCCGCGCCCGGCCCTGAGGGGGCAGCGCCCCCCCCCGCACCCCCCTTGCCCCGCGCCCGGCCCTGAGGGGGCAGCGCCCCCCCCCGCACCCCCCTTGCCCCGCGCCCGGCCCTGAGGGGGCAGCCCCCCACTGCACCCTCCTTGCCCCGCGCCCGGCCCTGAGGGGGCAGCGCCCCCCCCCGCACCCTCCTTGCCCCGCGCCCGGCCCTGAGGGGGCAGCCCCCCACTGCACCCTCCTTGCCCCGCGCCCGGCCCTGAGGGGGCAGCCCCCCACTGCACCCTCCTTGCCCCGCGCCCGGCCCTGAGGGGGCAGCGCCCCCCCCCCGCACCCTCCTTGCCCCGCGCCTGGCCCTGAGGGGGCAGCCCCCCCGCACCCTCCTTGCCCCGCGCCCGGCCCTGAGGGGGCAGCCCCCCCCCGCACCCCCATTGCCCCGCGCCCGGCCCTGAGGGGGCAGCGCCCCCCCCCGCACCCTCCTTGCCCCGCGCCCAGCCCTCAGGGGGCAGGCCCCCCCCCCCCCGCTTGCCCCGTGCCCGGCCTTCAGGGGCAGGTCCCACCCTCGCAGCCCCCTCCTGGTCCATGGGATTGGCAAAGTTTACCTCTCGCCCGGGCGGGCTGGCTGTGCTGTGAGACCTGCCTGCAGGGCCGAACTGGCAGTTTACACAGGGGCCCAAGTGGCGCAGCGCTTTGGGACAAAAGCATGACAGGTCCCTCAGAGTAATTTCTTTAGTTCTGCTTCGTCTTATAAAACACAAATCAGTGGCCAAAAGAGGCTCGGTGCAGTCTCTCCTTCCCTGGTCTGGAGCAGCTTGTGAGCCCGACCTCAGAATAGCCCAGTGGTTAGAGAGCTGCCCTGGAGGTGGGATACAGTGTTCCCTCTAAGATTTTCCATTCGTGAGCAGAGTGAGTTTTGTCGTGTGCACCAATATTGAGGTCGTATGCACTTGTTCGGATGTATGCCACCATGGCACTCAAGTTATTAACAAATATATGTATTTTTTAAAATATTATGGAAGAAAGAATACAAAAACAAGGGATAATTAACAAGGTGCATGACCTTAAATGTTTATTTAGTATGAAGTCAAATAAAAAGAAAATTAATACTGCAAAATTTTCAGTAGCCAACTTCCTCTGTTTATAGCCCTCTCCCAGACCCTTGTCTAGCTGGACTTGATGATCTCCCTTCTAGTTCTATGATTCTGTGATTCCTGCCTGCATTCCAAACGCCAAAAGGATGTTGGCGGTTTGCTAGCAATGTCAGAAGTATGAGATCTGGGAGAAAAGTCTGAACTATAGCATCTTTCAACTTTCATTAGGATACCAAGGCATGATCACCATGTATCAGTCAGTGCAGGAATGGTGAAGGAGTGAAAGATCTTTCTAAGCCCCCTCTGTGCCTTCTGTATTGCCAGAAGCAAGTCCAGCTGCTGATGTATGTTAGATTAGTCTCAAGGCTGTTCTAAGTCTGCACTGCTCATAGTTCAATAGAAGTCATAGGAGGCCAAGAATAAGCACAGTGCAGTACTGCTCTAGTTTTCCTCCAGAATGCCCCTATCCCAGGAGCTTTAGGTAGGGAGGGGCACCACAGCGTCATTTCATTGGGACTAAGCAAGCTAGGGAGTACCCTACCTCCACTGGGGGTAAGACCCAAGTAGGGAAGTGAGATCACTGCCTATAGGGTACCTTTGTGCCACTGGAGTTCAAAATGGCCACGCTGCTTAATGCTGCACAAATAGCATGGACACCCACTATAACAGCCAGGCGGAATCTGGGGCGGGGTGCTCATTTCCCGTCTTGGCTGCAGTGCTGGGAGCCTGTGGCATGCTGCTGTGGGAGTCAACATTGCCCCCCTCCCTGTGGCTGGGTCCCTGCCCTGGGTACCCCCCCTTCCCGCTGCAGTGTCTGAGCCATGGTGTTGCTTTCTGCACATGGCAGCAGAGCAGCAGCAAGACAAGTGGCAGGCAGTGCTGTGCGGGCTGCAGCAGGCCCAAGTGCTGGGGTGGTGAGCCCACAGTGACCCCGGAGTGCTGAGCAGTGCTGCGATCTGCCTTCCCCTTGGGGAGGCTCCCCACCCTGCAGGCAGCAGAGAAAGGCGGCTCACCTGAGGGCTGGGGTGAAGGCCTAGTGTCTGCAGTGCCGCTTGCACCTTCACTCCTCCGCCGGCAATGATGGCAGATGAATGGCAATCTTATCCTCTGCCACAGCAGCCGCAGTTCTGCAGAAAAGGACCTGGGGATTACAGTGGATGAGAAGCTGGATATGAGTCAACAGTGTGCCCTTGTAGCCAAGAAGGCTAATGGCATATTAGGTTGCATTAGGAAGCGCATTGCCAGCGGATCTAGAGAAGTGATTATTCCCCTTGATTTGGCACTAGTGAGGCCACATCTGGAGTATTGCGTCCAATTCTGGGCCCCCTACTGCAGAAAGGATGTGGACGCATTGGAGAGGGTCCAGCGGAGGGTGACCAAAATTATTAGGGGGCTGGAGCACATGACCTGTGAGGAGAGACTAAGGGATTTGGGTTTGTTTAGTCTGCAGAAGAGAAGAGTGAGGGGGGATTTGATAGCAGCCTTCAACTTCCTGAAGGGAGGTTCCAAAGAGGCTGGAGAAAGGCTGTTCACAGTAGTGATAGATGGCAGAACAAGGAGCAATGGTCTCAAGTCACAGTGGGAGAGGTCTAGGTTGGACATTAGGAAAAACTATTTCACTAGGAGGGTGGTGAAGTACTGGAATGTGTTATCTAGGAGGTTTTTAAGTCTCGGCTTGACAGGGCCCTGGCTGGGTTGATTTAGTTGGGATTGGTCCTGCCTAGGGCAGGGGGCTGGACTTGATGACCTCTTGAGGTCTCTTCCGGTTCTATGATTCTGTGATCCTGTCTTCTGACAGTGGCCAGATGCTTCAGAGGGAATGAACTGAGTAATCCATGCCCTGTCATCCAGTCCCAGCTTCTGCAAGTTGGAGGTTTAGGGACACCCTAATAAGGTTGCATGCTTGGCCATCTTTGCTAATAACTATTGTTAAGAAATGAGTTTTTCAAAGAAAAGGTCACCAGAATTTTTGAATATAGGCAAAACATCATATTTTTCCGAAGCCCCACTCTTGAAAATAGTCGAACCATTTTATCTGAAATTTCCTCAAAACATTCAACCTGAGGTTAAATACCCATTAGGGAAAGTTTGAACCTAAATGAGCTGTAAGCACCTTGAAATGTAAGATGGGAAATGTTGGGCAGTCTTAATTATAGGCAAAGCTACCAGCCCTGCCTGTAATAATTTTTGTCTTTTATACATCTGGTTCAGGATTGTAAAAGTGACATTCAGAGCTGTCCCATGTCTCTAGTGAAACACAGTAGTTCACATTACAACTATATCATTTCCCTTCAGAATTCATAGCTCAGTAAAGGCTTGATGTCTGGGTACAGAAGATTTTTATCAGCATGGACTAGGAGAAGTTTTGTGGATGGGAGTGCTATTTCCAAATAAATGAAATGTGAGAAAATCAGAGACAGTAGCATGCCTTATCAATCTGACACATGACCCATTCTGCATACAATTAATTAAAAAGCATCTGAACTATAACTTTTGTATTGCCTGAAACAATCATTAAATCATAGAACACTAGAACTGGAAGGGACCTTGAGAGGTCATTGAGTCCAGTCCCCTGCCCTCATGGCAGGACCCAGTACCGTCTAGACCATCCCTGATAGATGTCTGTCTAACTTGCTCTTAAATATCTCCAGGGATGGAGATTCCACAACCTCCCTGGGCAACTTATTCCAGTGTTTCACCACCCTGACAGTTAGGAAGTTTTCCTAATGTCCAACCTAAACCTCCCTTGCTACAGTGTAAGCCCATTGCTGCTTGTCCTATCCTCAGAGGCTAAGGAGAACAATATTTCTCCCTCCCTTTTAGATACCTGAAAACTGCTATCATGTCCCCTCTCAGTCTTCTCCTTTCCAAACTAAACAAGCCCAGTTCTTTCAGTTTTCCATCATAGGTCATGTTCTCTGGACCTCTAATCATTCTTGTTGCTCTTCTCTGGACCTTCTCCAATTTCTCCAATCATTGAAGTGTCAGTTTTGACAAATTTGCATAGTAGACATATACCAGGAAACACCTAATCCTAGTTGCTCTGGCAGTTTTGAATGTTTTTTTAATGGTCTCTTCAGATAGTGAGCTATTGTGAAATTCTTATGATCACAAGATGTTTTACAAGTATATTTCTGCCATTTTGAGTTTTGCATCTCTCTAGTCAACAGATTCCTAATGTGTATATCTTTTGCATTTCAGTTGTTGAAGGGCTAGCTTTGCTGGATTTGGGTGTCTCACCCTATTCTGGAGATGTCTTCCACGAAGTAAGTGAACTTGTTTCATATTTTCTAATTCATATTATTACATACTTACACAGTGCCTTTAAATGTCTGGCTGTGAGTGGGTACTCCTTGGTGCATTTCAAAATATAAATGATTTATATGCTTCAGAATCATGTAGTTGTCCGTGTAACAAATATATGCAGTGAGTAGCCCTGCTACAAAGTACAGTTCATGACAACAAAACTGGCTGCTGCAAATTTGATTGACATTGTAACTGGTGATTATTATTGCGTGAGCAAATTTAAGACTAGTGGAATTCGTAAGCAGCAAATAGTCTCTTCACATGCAAATTTTCCTAGAAGAAAAAAGATGCAGATATTGGTTTTATTGGCAGTCTAAACAGAATTGTTCTGCACGATATTTTATAAACATAATGCACTCGTGTACTGAGACAAGAAACCAACATCGGGTGTGGCTCTCTTCAGAGGAGTCATCAACATATTGATGTTGGATTAGCCATGATCATGCGTGTGCTGTGTCTCATCCAGGCTAGCACTACACTAGTATAATTTTTGGGTGATGTACTCCTACGTGACCCAGAATTTTGAATAAATATCAGTGCTAGCATTAGTACCCTTGCGCTTTTCCTGCTCCTCCATGTGAGGCCTATTCCTATAAGCACTTATCCACATGAGAAAATGTATGCACCTGAATAGCCCTATGTGGACACTGCAGCTGGTGTGATTCCTGGCATTGGCAGACAGACTCACACTAGCTCACTGTGAGCTAACATGTTAAAATTGGCATTGTGGATGTTGCAGCGCTGGCAGCAGCTTGCGCTAGTTGCCTGAATTTGGGCCAGAGAATTGAGTGGGCTTGGATGTGGACAGCTAGTCTGAACTGCCATCCATGCTGCTGTTTTAGTATGCTAGCTCGAGGGAAGGTATCATAAGTCTGTACCGACGCTGGGAATCACACAACCCAGCTGCAGTGTAGCTGTGCCACCAAAGCTCACATGCATAAAAGAGGAAATACTGGCAAGACCAAGGCTGTGGTCAGCTGGAGGGGAAGGGTTCAGAAATAAATTAGGGCTGTCAAGCTATTTAATTGCGATTAATCGCATGTGCCTCCCCTTTGAAACGCCACCCCAAGGTGCGTTTCAAAGGGACAGGCACGGAGCCTGGGGTCAGCTGGGGACTCCCCAGCTGATCCTGGGCTCTGCGCAGCATTTCCCTAGAACCCAGGGTCAGCTAGGGAGTCCCCAGCTGATCCCGGGTTCGGCTGCCAAAAGGAGCCCAGGATCAGCTGGGAGTCTCCACCTGACCCTGGGCTCCACGGCTCCCCCTTTAAAACACTGCCTCTCGTGTTTCAAAGGAGCAGCTGCCGTGGAGCATGGGGTCAGCTGGGGACTCCCCACCTGATCTTGGGCTCTGCGCGGCATTTCCCCAGAACCCGGGGTGAGCTGGGGAGTCCCCAGCTGACCCCAGATTCTGCTGCCACGGGGAGCCCAGGATAAACTGGGAGTTCCCAGCTGATAACAGGTTCTGGGAAAATGCCACGCGGAGGTGGCGTTTCTAAGGGGCAGCCGCCGCAAAACTGAGCCCTGGCTCAGCTGTGAGGCGGCTGCCCCTTTCAAATGCCACCTCTGCGCATTTAAAAAGGGGCAGTGGAGCCTGGGGTCAGCTGTGGGTCCCCAGCTGATCCTGGGCACCGCATTGAAGTGCCGGGAAGGGCAGCATTAAAGCCTGCGATTAATGTGTTAATCCTGGAGTGTTTTAATCTCAGGCGTTAACGCATGTCAATTGACAGCCCTAATATAAATCTGTGATGTCAGTGTAGTGAGACTCTATCAACTAATTGGTTGTCTTCTTGGGGAAAACATTGTCTTCCCTTTTTAATGTCCTGATTTTATGAATGCCCAAATTTGTAGGGGATTGACAAGATTTGATTGTGTGTTTCTGTTTTACTCTCTCTTAGACCCCGTTAATAATATACTTGTTTCATTTCCTGATTGAATATGCTGAATTGGTGTTCATGGTAAGTGTTGCTTCAATCTTTTTAAAAACCAAAACAAACTGTTCCAGTAATGCCCTTCTTTTTAAAAGCAAAAGTATATTTAGGTTTTTTTAATTATTGATTTTTATCCACCCAGTCTCAGTTTCAACTGAGGGAACATTGAGATCTGTGAGTTATTGAGTGTGCTCGGTTGGCACAGCTTCTATTCATGTCCAGGAGAATTAAGGGCAATTAACAGCCTTGTACATTAGACCCCTATAGAGCTGAAGAGATATTTAGAAAAAAAGACATGTCTGTACATATGCATGCTCAGTCTGTACCTCCTTCTTCCTCCAAAAATTAATCTGGCTGGCTACATGTCATCAAAAGGAAGAACAGGGACATGATGCAAATCCTTAGAGCTGACCTGAAAAGGCAGGGACGGGGGAGTCTTGTGACCTAAAGCAGTGATTGGCAAGCTTTTTTTCATTTGCTGACCTCTAAAACATTTCAGATGGAGGTGTGCACCCCTTTGAAATGTTAGATATAGTCTGCACACTCTCAGGTTGATAACCTCTGCCCTAAATAAATAAAAAAGGGTACAAATTCTTCCACGAGGCCTTTAATGAAGAATGTAGAGATTATACTTTCAAATTATGGGCTTCCCATTAAAATTAATAGCAATGCTCTGGGGAGCTCAGTGGGAGCAGGAGCTGGTCCTCTCTGAGCACGGTAGAGTTAAAAATACCTGTTTGGCAGAAAATTATTTTGTGTATCGCATAATACAAATAAACAAAAATTACCCAGCTAATTGTATCTTTTCTCTACCAGTTCTGATGACAAAGGAAATCTGCCATTTCTCACAAGGGTTAAAAATTGATTGTAATACATATATAGCAACCATTTCAAATTATTTGCTCTGAGGCCTACACAATTGGTACTGTTATCTGGTGAGCAGTTGGTTAATTCGGGAGGCTGCTCTTCTGGATCATTGGTGAACATGTTCTTAGCCATATGTGCAGTGCTCTCTCTCTGCTCTGGATAAATTAGTGGTTCTGTAACACTTTTATCTTGTGGGCCACTTGACAAGAGACCTCCTGTTTTGTGAACAATTTCTCCTCTTCCAGTTCCCCACTTCTTCTCAAAATACTCACTTCTCTGTACCCACCAGAAAGAACTTAAAGAAACACTGCTACTCCATAGGTCATCACTTAAGTGATGCAGAGCTGGAATCTTTAGAGATGTTTCCACCTACACCCTAAACTGTTACCAATAGTTACTATGGTGAATATTTAGTTCAGAGTATTGGTGCAATATCACAGCTTTCTGGAGTAGTGGTTGCATTTGCTACTGTTTTAATAGGTCGCAGGTTTAAAACAAACCAAAGAAAGTATTTCTTTACGCAACCGCACAGTCAACCTGTGGAACTCCTTGCCAGAGCATGTTGTGAAGACCAGGGCTTTAACAGCATTCAGAAAAGAACTAGATAAAATTCATGGAGGTTAGGTCCATCAATAGCTATTAACCAGGATGGGTAGGAATGATCTCTCTAGCCTTTGTTTGTGAGAGGCTGGAAATGGATGACAGGAGAGGGATCACTTGATGATTCCCTGTTCTGTTCGTTCCCTCTGTGGCATCTGGCATCGGCCACTGTAGGTAGAGGGGTTACTAGGCAAGATGGACCTTTGGTCTGACCCAGTATGGCCTTTCTTATATTCTTATATTCCTTGCTTTTGTGACCAGTTAGTCTTTGCTTGTCTTCCTTTCTTTAGATAACTGATGTGCTAACTGGTGTTGCCCTCTACTTGGCCGTCCAGGATTTCAACAAAGTTGTGGTAAGCTGACTTGCAGAATCTGCTGGTCCTTGTTCACTTGACAAGTGCAAGGGTGTTTCATTAAATGAAATATGAAGCAAGTCCAGGCCTGTTCAGACAGTGCAGTAATCAATATCTGCTGATTAGCAATAGCTGTGAAATCAGCAAATAGGTCAGCGAACATGGATTCAGAATATGCATGAGCCAACATGGGCCCTGTTAACTTCTGCTGCTGTTTGTCACGGGGTGGCTTCTAAGCATAATGAAGGCATTGTGGACGGGTGTTACTCAAGTTCATGAAGCGGTTGTGCACATCATAGTTTTAATGATGATCAAGTATACCTTGGGTCAGGCCAACCCCTTCTGTGGTGAAACATGGTAACTGTTTCACAATGCACAGTAATGGGATGCAGCAGTTTAAGTCCGGAACTGAGGGCTCATTTTCAGTTATAGTGGGAATTTTAGGTGTGCAAACACAATTACTATAGTAGGAATTTGGCAGGATCGTGGTGCTCTCATCTTTAGGTCTGTTCCCATTGCAGCTTTTAACCAGCTATTCACTTGGACACAAAGCCAACCATACGCAAGCACAGCCTGAAAAGTACCGAACAGTAATTCTCAAGTTTATTAGCCTTAAAGAAAGTTGTCATTTCAGGTCACATAATTCAGAATAGCGGAGGACTGATAATTCTGCTGCACTGGACTGACACTGGAGTGATCTCTACCATTGCCGTCAAAGTATTAATAAATGGAATTTGAGGCTAGTGGCTCCCCCTAAGGAAACTGCCGTCTTTCATAACTAACGTACTTGAGACAATTTTTACAATAGAAAACTCTTGTCTGAACCAGCAGCACAGTGCTTCCTAGTATCATGCTGGGGCAAGGATTCATTACCAATTCAGAGGAAGGGTCTGCAGCATCTATGTGTTCATTGAAGGTCTCCCATCTAAGCAAGGATCTGGCCTAATCTTCCTTTGCTTGGTAGAGCTGAAGGAATAACAGTGCAAGGTGATACAGCTCCTGGTGTATAAAAATTCTCACCAATACGGCAATTCTTTAGATTTTCAGGGACACTTCAGTAGGTTTATAGATCACCTTCACTTCTGACTTTTTAGTGGGGGTTATATGAAATGTATTTTGGGTGCCCAGAGCAGATCTCTCACAGATGCTCTGAAGCAACAGGGGCATACACAAAGATGCACTATCCTGAGTATAGAGTAGCCAATGGCTTGCTTTGTGTGGGACTTAGATGTTACATTGCGGGGTTTGTAAAGTTCATCATTCTTTGGTGAGGTGTAGGCTTTAGAAAACACACAAAGCTGCCATGTTACATTTGGAAATACAATGGACACTCAAATGTATCGAGAAATGACTCTTAATAACTAATTCAATAACTCCCTCATTGCACACACAAATCAGGCAAACATCTCTATTGCTTCAGAGAGGTAGCCGAGTTAGTCTGTAACAGGAAAAACTTAAAAAACAAGAAATAGTCTGCTAGCACTTTAAAGACTAACAAAACATGGAGATGGCAACATGAGCTTTCGTGGGCACAGCCAATTTCTTCAGATGACTGGACTCTATTGCTGTTACTCGGGGCAACAAACCAAACTAAACTGGAAGCTATTTTGGAGCTGTGAGCTGAAACAGCATTAGGATATTCTTCTTGAAGTAAGAACACTTCATTTGTATTTGAGCTCCTATATCTCCTTAATGCCTCTTCTGACTTCTCTATCGCAACAAAAAAACCTGAGTCTGTCATGGTCTGTCATTCAGTCCTGTCTCTCTGCAATTTCAAGCAGAAAGGTTTGGGTCAGGTAAAGTCAGTATAGGGAAGGGCGTTAAAATTGGGCTTAGTAAGTAAAAACTGGTTCTTTCTTAAGTACAAGGTGATGATCATCTCTACATACACATCATAGTGATGGACAAGGTTACAGACCCTAGATCAGCAATGGGCATCCTAGTCTAGTGAGTGGGCCGCATGAGTGGCCCTCCTTCATCTCAGTGGGCTGCAAGATTGTCGTAAGCAAGATAATCTCCCAGGCGAGGGTAGCTTTGCTTACTGTGCATGCATACCTAGAATTTGTGGGGTGTGCCGATTGGAAGGAAAGGAAGTGCATGGCTTTCACAATCAATGTGTGCAATCAGTACGTACCTCATGTCATGTGCCCTTTCTTTTTTTATGCATGCCACTTCAGTAGTAGTGGTAGGAAAAAACCTACATGGTCAGCAACCAGCAGAATGTAGCAACCCTGCACATGGGCAGTGGTAAACAAAATGTCTCGTGGGTCATGCATAGAACCTGATGGGCTGCATGTTGCCTACCACTAGCCTAGATAGTAGGGTTGCCAGGTGTCCGGTTTTGAACCGGACAGTCCAGTATTTGAGCTTTCTGACCAGGAAACAAATTGAGAAAATATAAATGAGAAAATATAAATGTCTGGTATTTTCTAAATAAGATGTAATGTAGATTGTGATGTAATGTCAAGTGTGTCCGGTATTTTTGTTGAAACCATTTGGCAGCCCTACTAGATAGATACAATGCATTTCCATGTCTGACCGCTTTTAGTTATTCTCTCTTGTTCAGTTTAAAAAGCAGAAACTCCTAATAGAACTGGATCAGTATGCATCAGACGTGGCTGAACTTATCCGGACCCCCATGGAAATGCACTACATCCCACTCAAGGTAGCACTGTTGTAAGTATTACTTCCTGCAAGCAGATGCAAGAAACTTAAGATCCCAAATCCTTCTATGTTTTTAATTTGCCTATTTAGGGATATTCTTTTTAGTTGTTTTCTCTTTCCTAGTAAACAGAAAAAATGTGCCACGCATTGTATCTCCATAGTCAAGCAAGGGAAAGCTAATGCTTCTCCAATTTATGTTTCACACTGTAAGGTACATTTTCAACTCCTTTCTGTTGGTATTGACAATAAATCATAGAAGATTAGGGTTGGAAAAGACCTCAGGAGGTCATCTAGTCTAACCCCTTTCTCAAAGCAGGCCCTACACCAATTAAATCATTTCAGCCAGGATTTTGTCAAGCCTGGCCTTAAAAACCTCTAAAGACGGAGATTCCACCACTGTCATAGATAACCCATTCAAGTGCTTCAACATTCTCCTAATGAATTCGTTTTTCCTAATGTCCAACCTAGACCTCCCCCACTGCAACTTGAGACCACTGCTTCTTGTTCTGTCATCTGTTGCTACTGAGAATCAATTTCATTGTCCTCCGCTGGTCTCTCTCCACTTTGTCCGCATCCTTTCTGTAGTGGGGACCCAAAACTGGATGCAGTCCTCCAGATGTGGACTTACTAGTGCCAAGTAGAGGGGAATAATCACTTCCCTCAATCTGCTGGCCGTGTTCCTACTAATGCAGCCTACTATGCTGTTAGCCTTAGCAATGAGGGCACACTGTTGGCTCATATCCAGCTTCTCATCCACTGTTATCCCTAAGTCCTTTTCTGCAGAATTGCCACTTAGCCAGTTGGTCCCCAGCCTGTAACCGTGCTTAGGATTCTTCTGTCCCAGATGCAGGACTATGCACTTGTCCTTGTTGAACCTCATCAGATTTCTTTTGGCCCAATCCTCCAATCTGTCTAGGTCACTCAGGACCCTAACCCTATCCTCCAGGGTATCTAACTCTCCCCCTAGCTTAACATATTCCACAAACTTGCTGAGAGTACAGTCCATCCCCTCATCCAGGTCATTAATAAAGCCGTTGGACAAAACCAGCCCCAAGACTGACTGACCCCTGGGGCACTCCACTTGATAGTGGCTGCCAACTAGACATTGAGCCTTTAATCACTACTTGTTGAGCCTGAGAATATAACCAGCTTTCTATCTACCTGATAGTTCATTCATCTAAGCCATACTTCTTTAACTTGCTGGCAAGAATATTGTGGGAGACAGTATCAAAATCTTTGCTAAAGTCAAGGTATATTACGCTTTCCCCTATCCAGAGAGCCAGTTATCTCATCATAGAAGGCAGTTAGGTTGGTGAGGCATGACTTGCCGTTGATGAATCCATGTTGATTGTTCTTGATCACCTTCCTCTTCTCCAAGTGTTTCAAAATGGATTCCTTGAGGCCCTGCTCCATTATCTTTCCAGGGACTGAGGTGAGGCTGACCAGTCTGTAGTTTCCAAGTTCCTCCTCTTTGTATAGTCTTTAATATGGAGAGAGAGTAGTGTCTGTGCGATTTAGTTTTCTGTCAAATTTTGCATAATTTTTAACTTCTTCAAAATTAAATTAGTGGATCCAAAATGTCTATTGTGTTCCCTTTCCGGAAGATCATTTTTTAAATAAAAAGTTTAGGGGTAGTAGGCAAGGTGTTCCTCTAGCATGACCATTTGAAAATCCAGAAATTATTTTTGGAAGGTCTGAGGTACTCAATTTCCACTTAGTCAATTTTAGTATCATCCCTCTGAGGCCTTAGAGGAAACCTCATTATTCAGACCACATGCTCTTAAGTTTTTTAAGTAAGTAAAGCTGTAATTAAAACAAACAGTATAAGAGGTGGGTACATGAAATCAAAAGAAACAAATCAGTCTTTCTTGATCTAAGTAAATGAGATAAACCTGGGGTCTGGAATTAATCAAAAGGGATCTGCCTCTTGGATCTCCCTTACTGCTGATGTTCTTTGATCAGAAGAAGATTTTTCATAAAAGAAATGTTAATGATTCTTTCCTGTCCTGATCGGAATTGTATAGGTCAGTAAATCCCCTCGAGGTGAGAAAGTTAAAGCTTTCCTCTTGTGTTAACAAGCTAGACTATTTCTCATTTTTATTACACACTGGGTGCACAATTTCATAGAATACTGGAATTGTATCTTTGCATAGTCTCCTGTATGTACTATCTCTGGTGTTTGGAATAGCCATTAACTTCAGGCTTAGGAAAAGGCCAACCTCAGGCTGAGGGAAACCAATAGTATGATAAATATTCATAGGACAGAACAGCTGGCCAATCATAATCCCTTGTCCTCTCTCCAAGAACTGATTAGTTGTAATGAAGGTTGACTGATCTGTTGTCTTGCTTACTGAATCAATAATCCGCCAGAGCTTTTCTTTGCTCCTTGGAGCCTAGTTTAATGAAATCACTGCAGCATTAATTTCGAATTTGCAGAGGGGAACTAGTATCTTTAAAGTGTGGTTGCACTCTGTGACAAAGTCAGGCCAGATGGCTGCAACAGAGTGAGAAAAGCATCAGCCTGGCTTGTCTGCTTTTCACACATCCCCACCTGCAATAAAGGCTCTTCAGATTGTATTAGACACCAATGCAGTCCCATTGCCCTCGGTGGGGTAGCACAGGTGGAACTGATTGGGACGTAGGAAACAGTTCTGTTTATGCACAAGAAGGAATAGCATCCATCTTGCTGCCTGTTTAGTCATATTGGCTCCTTAGGGCTAATAGGAGTAAAAAATGAAGCAAGATACTTCATTGGCTATCATTGGCAGAAGTGACTTTCAAATCAAATGGGGAGCAGATTGGCTGAGTAACAAAGGCCATCTTTATTTGATCATTTTTTCCAGAACAAAATTGCAGTTTAAATGGGCTCATTTCCTTCTGCCATCTCCTGCTTCCCACTGGGCTGTCCCACGATCACCCCATCTTTCGCCATGACATGAAGGCCTGTTTATATACAAGTGCCACACCTGATTTTGCATGATTTGAAAGGCATCAGTTCACCTGGATACTTTTGAGGTCGAGAAGAAACCATACAATGCAAACATGTAAATAATCAAAAAGAGACAGCAAATCATTTCCATTTTCCTTTTATATTTCTCCCTTTGCTTTGGTATTTTTCTCTCTTTTTTTAATAGCATGAGTGTAATTGAGTTTTAATTCTTTTTCAGTTATCTCTTAAATCCGTACACAGTGATGTCTTGTGTTGCAAAATCCACCTGTGCCATCAACAATACTGTCATTGCATTCTTCTTTTTGGCTACAATAAAAGGTAATGCACTGGGAACACTTACCCCTGCTCATACCTTTCTGTAAACACTTGATCTGTGATTTATTAGAAATGCAGTTAATAACGAGACACCTCAGAGACTGGGTCAAGGCAATGTCAAAGTCTGCTTTGAATCTCTGTTGTAAAAACCAAATGCATAGTTAAGTACAAGGTAATTAAGATCCAGTATGTGTCAATGTCCCTGCACTCATGGGATGTGTCTACACTACATACTAACACCAGACTCAGACTCACGTTTGGGCCGAAGCCACCCTTCAACCCACACAGAGACATGCAGTCTGACATAGGGTCAGCAAAGACTTGGGACCTGGATCCTAGGACCCTGACAATTATCAGGGTCAGAGCCTGAGTCCTGCTGTGACTTGAGTCCAAACTCTGTCATTTTGCAGTGTGGACGCAGGTCAAGCTGCAGACTTGGGTCAAAAGATCTGCGTGGTGCAGTGTGGACATGTTGCTAGACATCCTCATAGCAGTGCCAACTGCAGATGTTTACAATTCAAGCACAGCCAGTGCAATGAAAACATTCCCTGAATTCTGACTGACCCTTATGGCTGGTGCCCCCTCTGGGGCAACTTTGATTATCTTTCTATTTAGAAACCAATCTGCCTCTGTATCTTATATTTTGGGGATGGTGTGGCACTGTTGTTTTTTCTTATTAAGGATATTTACGTTAGCGTTCATCTGCTTGTATTGTCTTACCCTCACCTACAATCATACTCTTGTTTTGTATCAGCAAATTGTGGTGTTACAAGTATCTCTGGCTTCAGAGGAGGGAGAAGCAGCAGGAGCAGATGAACTTTAAAGGAACATTATGCCAGTGTCCCCAATTTTTGGAAATAGAAGATAGAGAATTATACTGGATTGGCAACTATTTTAACTGCGTAGTTAAAGCTAACATGCTCTTTTCAGTCTAAGCCCCCATCAGCAGAACATCTGTGCAACTCTGTAATATTTGCATAAGGACATAGGGATTTCTCTAGTGGTCAGTCTAGTCTTTTATCTTGTCTTCAATAGTGGCCAAAGGAAATGTAGCCAAATGCCTCAAAGGAAAAATGGACAAACTTCAGATTCAATTGTTACAAGCTAATATACAATGGAAAAGAATGTTCTTCCTAACCCCTAACCAAATAGGGGTTGGATTATGACCTTGAAGGAGGAGGGTTTATATTTTAAAATACATTTGCAAAAATAAGTGAACAAGATTATTTTGGTGTCTTGAGCTATAATTTTTCATCTATTTAGTGATACTCAAAGTTGAATAATTCCCAGTGGGCTGCTGTATGGCAGTATTTCCCAATGTCTGGTCTGGGGAATGGTGCCGATCCCCGAGCTTGCCCTTACACAGCTTGGAAAGGCAACAAACCACTCTTCAGTATCAAAAAGGTTGAGGAAACACTGCTCTAGACTCTATAGCAATTCTCCTGTGTGCTGGCTTGCTGAATTGGTGTGTGGAAGCCTCTAATGTTTGAAAGTGTGCATCAGGGACAGTCAGATTATGGGGAAGATTTTGATAGGTTTCTGCATAGTAAGTCTTTGCACATTGATATCTCTAATCTAATACTCACTGAAACAGGCTAGAGGGAGAGGATCCTTCATTCACTGTGAAGGCTCTGTAGTGCTGTCTCTTAAAGAAGATGAAAGTGAAGTATCTTATTTGTGTTAATGATGCAGAGTGAAGCAGTGTGACCTACTGGTTAGCCCTTTGGCCTGAGCCAGCACTTCTGCTTTCCAGTCCTTTCTTTGAATCTAACTTTGAGCAAATTAATTAGGCCAAAATGTTCATACGTGGTCCCTGGTCAGGGGGTGTTTCCATGTTTTGGTGTCCAACTGGAGATCCCTTGGTCTGATCTGAGCACCCACTATTTTAGTTGACATTGATGAGCAATGTGGGTGCTCACCACTTAGCTCGGCCCAGGACGTCTCAAATTAGGCCACCACAAATGTAGGCGTTCACAATTAGCAGTTTATTTTAAAATGTTTAGTTAATTGTTATGCCTAAATTTCCACGTGTGTAAAACAGGAGTAATGCTACTTCCCTAGCCTGACTTGTGAGGTTCACGTAATGTTTGCAGAGCACCTTGAGGTATTCCACGTGCATAGTATTAATAAAATGGCTGCTGCGGGCAGAAATTACTCCAGATGACACATTCTCCCACATAATTAGTGACTGGCATCTATGTATGACACTAGTATGAATCTCACTCGGTAGATTATTGGGATAAAAACCAATTTCATCCATCACTGTTTCATGCTACTGGCTGTTTGTCAGAGCCCTTCTTCTTGCCTCAGTGTCCCTGTAATACAGAGAATGACAAGCTCCAGAACATGCTGGAATAGTTATTTTTGCCCCCTCTAACTGCTTGTGGAGTTTGGATGCTGGGCAGTACTTCTCCCTGTTTGAGCAATGACTCGATATTTAAAGGACTGTTTGAATATGACCCTCTTTATGATCATGGTTCATTAACTGAGGTTTGTTTCCTCCCTGTAGGTAGTACCCTCCTCAGTGCTATATTCCTGGCCTTAGCAACATACCAGTCACTGTATCCTCTAACCTTGTTTGCACCAGCTTTGCTGTATCTTCTCCAGGTAAATATTTTCTAAGAGTAACTGTATTGACTGTGACATCCTATGCAAGGCTAATTCCTATCAGTGAGCAATGGTTGTCCCATGTCTAGGTGGCGGGAGGAGATTCACTGTGAGGCTATGTCTACACTCGCGGCTTCTTGCGCAAGTACGGCCGTTCTTGCGCAAGAATCCGCAGAGCGTCCACACTGCCCGCCCGCTCTTGCGCAAGGAAATTTACAGTACAGCGTGGTAAGAGAGGGCTTCTTGCGCAAGAGCTACTCTCTCTTTTAACAAGTGTAAGCCCTCTTGCGCAGGAGCTCTTGTACAAGAGGGCAGTGTGGACGCTCAGCAGGGATTTCTTGCGCAAGAAAGCCCTATGGCTAAAATGGCCATCAGAGCTTTCTTGTGCAAGAGAGCATCCACACTGCCATGGGCGCTCTTGCGCAAAAGCACAGCTTGCACGTGGCAGCGTGGACGTTTTCTTGCGCAAGATGTTCTTGCGCAAGAAGCCGCCAGTGTAGACATAGCCCGAGATTCAGTGGCCAGTTCTCAAAAAAAAAAAAAATCTCATTCTTCCCCAGGCTTGTGGAGATTTAGCAACTTGGATAGGAGAGAAGCAGAAACTCATTTATTCCCTGCTTGCAAATTTGGCCGGCATTCTTCTTGCTGAACACAAAGCTACACTTGGTGTCCTGTGACCATAAAGAGAATTTTGGAGCATCAGAATTGCTTCTATAGTGACGTGGCATCAGTGCCATGACGTTCAGTGACAGTCCTTTTACCTGAATCATCCAGGCTTACCAACACACTGGAAAGGCAGTGATAATGTCTTGTTTGCCCCCCAGGGCCAGGCATTCACTTGTGGTACTTTCTAGTATCTGCTCTCCCAGCCTCACTCCTCCATTAATGGAATGTTGATCAGATTGCACCCAGGATTCTGAAGATCTTTAATTATTCATGGACGCCCACAGCTCCACAAGATGAATGCTGAGCTGCAAAGCAGATTAATTCATCAATAAGCCAAGAGCCGCCAAGACTGGAAAGGGGTATTAAAGTGGAGGCAACTCCCTGCTAGTTATATAGAAGACAAATGCATGCTATTGCTGAGCATAATGTTGTGCAACAGAGAGGATGATGGAAAGAGACTGTTCACGTTCACTGGAAGAAGTGATAACTCACTGGAAATGGGTATCTCCCGCCTAATCTAATCTGTTTCTTTAGGTGCTTCTACCATATCCATCACAATGGCATACAGTGTCTCCTTTGTCGGGGGCTTCAGATGGCTTTGTCCTCTGCTGATGTTGTGACAGGACTTGACCAAGGGCCTAAATCATAAAAGGCCTTGTTTCATCTAGCTGGGAGAGCAAGTGGATGCTCCAAGGAGAGGCTGTGGACACTAGTGAAAGGACTTTTACCCAGCCTCTGTATGAGATTTATAAGTATTGCTTGACAAATTCTTGCCAAGTCCCAGATGACTGTCAGTCAGATATTCCCACTGACATGTCTGTGTCTGTAACTTTACAGTGGATGTTCATTACAGAGTTCTTTCTTTTCCCTGAAGCCCATTCTCAATGTCTTCAACTCTGAAAGAAAACAGAGAAGAGTCACTTAGACTCTTCTTCCTTCCCCCACGTAAATGTCTTTCCTTTTTCTCCAAAACATCCAAGATATTTCATTGTTGTTTTAAATCTTTGCCAAAGTGGAACAACTACAAAGTCCAAACTATTTGTTAAATCTGAAAAGAGACACTGCTGTTGTTTGGGGAGCCATTAGTTCCTTGCATATGGTCCAGATTGTGCACTTTATTTTAACATCACCATCTCATCAGCAGAGCGTAAGTGTAGGGTTTCCAGAGTGGGTGACCTGTGATGATACGTGAACACCTAATGGCTTTGGATTTATAAGAGAACTTTCCAAAGCATTCAGACCTGCCAAAAGACGTTCTGTTTGTCAGGGTTTCTTGTTGAATTTCACTGCCTCCCTTGTGAAATTTGTACAGAATTAAATGGCTGCTCTCCTGCACTTTCTGTCTGTGTTGCCTAGAAATCTGTGTCAACTGACTTGAGAAGCTCCAGAAAGATTTCTTATGTTAAATCTGCTGTGATTCAGAGGGTCCGCACCCTTCCATCGGAGCTCTGTACAGTACAAATGTGGGTGCCAAATGACGAAACAGCTTCACGGATTCAGAGCTGCTGAATTCTCATGGAGCTTCTGTCAGAGGGGGCCCAGATTTCCAAACCCGGCCTACCTAGTTGGGTGCACAGTTTCCAATGTCCTGCTGTCAAGGCTGTTCCCCACTCTGGCACTATGAATGCAGAAGTTGGGGGCCCGCAAGAGTGTTCCAAAACCTTGCCTCCACAGGCACTGGTACAAAAACTTCCCCCCACAAAATCCTAATACCCAGATTTTGGGGGACTCACTGCCATCATCAAGTGCTTTTGAACCCCAAAATAAAAAAACCACAAACAGGGGTGGACACTTGAAACCAACCCTAGGGGTACCCCAAGCTCTTTTTCCCCAAAAGAGCTTGAAAAAGAAAGAGAAAAACAAGCTGCAGTCTCTGGTAGCTGACCCTTCAGTCAAAGGCCTGCAGATATACACAGACAGACCTTCCAGGACACAAGAATCAACCAATACCAGTTAATTAGAATAAAAAAACCCAATCTTTTATTATCAAAACAAAACTACAGTTGCAAGCATAGTGAATTGGCTGGGTGGTAAAAGCCCAATACATGGTCTCAGGGAAAGTCCCTGGGAATTTCCTTAGTTACAAAATCCTTAGTTACAAAAAAGAAAAACAATTAGCCAGCTCAGACATAAGAACATAAGAACATAAGAACGGCCGTACCGGGTCAGACCAAAGGTCCATCTAGCCCAGTATCCTGTCTGCCGACAGTGGCCAGCACCAGGTGCCCCAGAGGGGGTGGACCGAAGACAATGATCAAGCGCTTTGTCTCCTGCCATCCCTCTCCAGCCTCTGTCAAACAGAGGCCAAGGACACCATTTTATCCCCTGGCTAATAGCCTTTTATGGACCTAACCTCCATGAAATTATCTAGCTTCTCTTTAAACTCTGTTATAGTCCTAGCCTTCACAGCCTCCTCTGGCAAGGAGTTCCACATGCTGACTACACGCTGTGTGAAGAAGAACTTTCTTTTATTAGTTTTAAACCTGCTACCCATTAATTTCATTTGGTGTCCTCTAGTTCTTCTATTTAGGGAACTAATAAATAACTTTTCTTTATCGGCCCTCTCCATACCACTCATGATTTTATACACCTCTATCATATCCCCCCTCAGTCTCCTCTTTTCTAAACTGAAAAGTCCCAGTCGCTTTAACCTCTCCTCATATGGGACCCGTTCCAAACCCCTAATCAATTTAGTTGCCCTTTTCTGAACCCTTTCCAAGGCCAAAATATCTTTTTTGAGGTGAGGAGACCACATCTGTACACAGTATTCAAGATGTGGGCGTACCATAGTTTTATTTTCTATCCCTTTCTTAATAATACCTAGCATCCTATTTGCCTTTTTGACCGCCGCTGCACACTGTGTGGAAGTTTTCAGAGAACTGTCCACGATAACTCCAAGATCTCTTTCCTGATTTGTCGTAGCCAAATTAGCCCCCATCATACTGTACGTATAGTTGGGGTTATTTTTCCCAATGTGCATTACTTTACACTTATCCACATTAAATTTCATTTGCCATTTTGTTGCCCAATCACTCAGTTTGGTGAGATCTTCTTGGAGTCCCTTACAGTCTGCTTCTGTCTTGACTATCCTAAACAGTTTGGTATCATCCGCAAACTTTACCACCTCACTGCTTACCCCTTTCTCCAGATCATTTATGAATAAGTTGAACAGGATTGGTCCTAGGACTGACCCTTGGGGGACACCACTAGTTACCCCTCTCCACTCTGAAAATTTACCATTTATTCCTACCCTTTGTTTCCTGTCTTTTAACCAGTTCTCAATCCAAGAAAGGACCTTCCCTCTTATCCCATGGCCATGTAATTTACACAAGAGCCTTTGGTGAGGGACCTTGTCAAAGGCTTTCTGGAAATCTAAGTATACTATATCTACTGGATCCCCCTTGTCCGCATGTTTGTTAACCCCTTCAAAGAACTCTAATAGATTAGTAAGACAGGATTTCCCTTTACAAAACCCATGTTGACTTTTGTCCAACAAATTATGTTCTTCTACATGCTTCACAATTTTATTCTTTACTATTGTTTCGACTAATTTGCCCGGTACTGAAGTTAGACTTACCGGTCTGTAATTGCCCGGATCGCCTCTAGAGCCCTTTTTAAATATTGGTGTCTTCCAATATTGACGTGATTTCCAAACCCCCAAACAAGGAAAACAATAAACCCTGATGGACTTTCTAAACTTTTCCTACTTACACATTTTAAGAAGTCCGTTCTTGGAGAGAGAAGCATCTCCCATCTCCCTCAATACCTGGGAGAAACTGCTCTGATCTCAAAGAAAAGAGAGGGAAAAACCCCTCTTTTCCAGTTTGAAATTCCTACCTGCCTTGGTATTGGCTGATTGCCAGAGCCCCCCCTAGCTAACTCCTTTGCTAGGTACTGGAGTTAACCCCTTAGTCTCCGGGTGCTGGTCAGCACTCCTGATTACGACACCTGCACATACATCAGGGAATCACGGGCACACATGGCCAGTTATAGTTGCTTGAATGTAAAATACCTGACTTTTCAGGCACAGTTCTGAAAGGGTTGAGCAAATCTTGTGTGTGTTTGGCCAACGCAGAACAGACTGGAGCAGAGTGTGCTGAACGCTGCTACTTCCATTGTAGCAGGGCCAGTCTTTGCATTCTGTCCACAGAGCAACAGGCTGGTCTTGTTACTAGCCATGGGATGTCCTCTGATAGTCCCTGTTTGTGTTTTGTTTCCAGCGTCAGTTCATCCCAGTGAAACTGAAAGGCAAAGGCTTCTGGATGTACACCATGCAGTATGCAGCGCTTTATCTCTGTAGCTTGGTGGTAATTGTCTGCCTCTCATTCTTCCTCCTCAACTCCTGGGACTTCATTCCATCTGTGTATGGTTTCATGTAAGTAGTTGCAGTTTCTTTTCTGGAAAAGCCCATATTGTGATAGACATTATCCACGCGTACCAGGGACCAACGCCCTGTCCCAAGGAGCATTCAGTCTCAGGAAAAATTTACCAGCAGTGCAGAGGAAACAAACACAGTAATCACAAAGATACATAGCCCAAGTTCCATTAAACCATCACAGCAAGAATTAGAGCAGTGGTACTCAACCAGGGTTACATTCACCGCTGCCGGTACAGAGGGCTTCCATGGGGTACATCAACTCATCTAGGTATTTGTCTAGTTTTACAACAGCTACATACGTGATGAGCTTTCATGGGCCAGACCTACTTCCTCAAGTGGGTCTGGCCCACGAAAGCTCATCACCTATTAAACCATCTTGTTAGTCTTTAAAGTGCTACATAGTTTTTCCTTTTGTTTTAGCAAGATCAGACTAACACGGCTACCTCTCTATTACTGTTCAACAGCTACATAAAGAGCACTAGCAAATACAAACTACATTTCATACAGACAGTGACTTGTTTATACTGCTCTATATACTATATACTGAATTGTAAGTATAATATATATATTCCAGTTGATTTATATTATAATTATATGGTAAAAAGGAGAAAGTCAGCAATTTTTCAGTAATGGCGTGCTGTGACACTTCTGTCTTTTGATGTCTGATTTTGTAAGCAGTTTTTAAGTGAGATGATAGACAATCAGACTCCTGCAAGAGGTATAGTAGTCTGGAAAGGTTGATAGCCACTGAACTAGAGACGACGAACTAGGTGGCGTTTCTTCGGTCTCCCTTTAATTAACTACGAGTGGATCCATTTCTTGGCATGTGCTTTGGATTAGCCAATCTGACCAGTAGGTGTCGCTGTTGGTCGACTCCATAGAAGTAAACCTGCAAGTGTGTTTAACTGATTGTTTAAAATGGCCTTAAAGTGACATTAACGTTAGATGCTGCCTGAGAAAATAGCGATGATGATGTTTAAGTACTTTGGAGATCACAGGTATTAAGTGGATTGCAGCCTTTTCTTGCACACTCTGCCCTGATTTCGTGTGTGGTTTTGTACTGCTGCAGTGAGCTCTGACTAGTTAAAGGTATAACTGGCGTTGACAGCTAGAAGTACTGACACCAGCATTGGGAGTTGATTTGCCTTCCTGAATATACTTCCCTTTGGTTCCTCACAGTGCATCCTAAGATACAGCACCCCCTACCGCCCCTTGTAGTAACACACAACGAGTCAATAATTTCATAGAAGTAGGTAAGTCAAATACCAACTGCTTTAAAATGTAACCTTGATTTTTCTCTTTATATTCCAGCCTTTCTGTTCCAGATCTAACTCCCAACATTGGCCTCTTCTGGTACTTCTTTGCTGAGATGTTTGAACACTTCAGTCTGTTCTTCGTTTGTGTATTTCAGATCAATGTCTTCTTCTACACCATTCCCTTAGCAGTGAAGCTAAAGTAAGTGGATGTATTTACTGTCCCTTGATCTCTGTGATCTGCCAACCTAAGGAGTTGGTACTATTCTATGTCTCTTGGCGGGAGTGAGAATGATAGAGACTTTTGTGGACTATTTTTTCTTTTCTTGATAAACTTCTTACGCCAAAAATGATTTCTGCCCACAGAGCCTCCATTCATGTTAGTCAGTGTCAGGCGTCTGGAGCGATGAAGAGGAAAAAGAGCAGAATTAGATTTTATTTAGGCTCTTTCCTTCTTACTTTCTAAAGTGACAGTGTTCTTTCAAGGAGGGACGGGTGTTAAGCCTTTGGTGTCCTGAAAATGTACCTCACTTCTTTGAAGGGCCCTGCATTTTTTACTTGTTTCCTAGGATAGTGGGATGCAATTTTTTCTATAGGGTAGCGTGTTGCTTCATGTAACAATAGGATGTTCAAGGTAGTAGGATACCTCAAATATTCCAGGGAGGCAAGGCTGCAGAATGGTTAGAGCAAGTGACTGGGTGCCAGGATTTTCTGGATTCTCTTCCTGGCTCTGAATCAGCTCTGTGGCCTGGAACAATTTTGCTACCTTGTTCTGTGCCTCAGTTTCTCCATTGATAAAAAGGGAATACGAATGGGGGCCACCTTGGATGGAGAGGATTCATGAGACTCAGTCCATTAACGTTTGCAAAGCGTTTTGGGTTCTCACATGACAAGCTGTGTGCAAGGACAAGATCAACTTCATACCTGGTTTTCTGAGCAAAGAGCTGCCCTCGTTGCTTGTATCAAGGCTTGGGACTCTTATTATTCCTGTATGGGGAATTTTAGGAGTTCCCACACTTCTCCCCTCCTAGCATGCACTGTCCTCTTCTGCTATGGAGCTGTGAAGGTTATTTCACTGTAGATTGCCCTAGAGGTGCAGCAGTTTTCTGAGGCAGTAGCTGCTATGTGTTCCCTGCCTCTATTGGAGCCAGGCCATTTCTCCCTGTCTGTCAGTATGGAAAGCTAAGAATAGCGTGTGGTCAGGGGTGGTGACAGGCACCTGCAAATTCAATATAAGGCGACATCTCCACATCTCTTGACTGTAAGGCCTCAGGGGAAAGGGGGGGGGGGAGTCCTGAAGGGCTTTCAAGAACTTCAAACTTGGCAGGGCCACAACAAGGGGGGGACCCTGAGGGCGCAAGCCGCCAACTTGGCCCTTGATCAGAGCCGGGTGGCATAATGGTAAAGTCCTTTCCCTGCTGGCGTGACAGAGGGGCAGCTGGGCCAAATTAGAGTAAACAGTGGTGTGACCTAGCACATGGGTCACACTTCTGGCCAGTCCCCCACTTTTGCAGTCCTTCCAGCACCCCTCTCCGGGGCAACAAGTCTCCTCCAGGATATTTCACAGCATCTTCCCCCCTTCTTCACCAGCACCCAGACGAGCTGTGGTGAGCTCGTTCTTACCCACAGGCCTCTGGGAATGAACTGGCTGCTGTCTGTGTTTCAGGAGTCCTCTCTCTAAGCAAATGTCAGTCTGGCGCCAGCCTCGCTCTTAAATGTAGTGTAAACAGCTCTAACGACCACAAAACAAAACCTCTCTCATTGTGCCTGCAGCAGGAAAGGCTGCTGAGTGCCACAGTCTGAAGGACATTCTAGAACATTCATTGTCTCTTTTCTTCATTTTCAATTTTCTTCAGTGCTGCAAAGCCAGTTCATTGTATTACAAACCAGCTATGCTCTAGACCGATAGCAAACCCTGGCTCAGTGTTGCCTCAGCTCTTCTCAAGCTACATGTACAGCTGATGTTTCCTACACACTCTGTAGTCATCTCCCTCATGCTTGTAAGGGGAATGAGGTAATATCTTTTATTGGAACCACTTCTGTGGGTGAGACGCACAAGCTTTTGAACCACACCATGCTCTTCCTCGGGTCCATTCAGCACAACTGCTCATGCTTGTCAAACAGGCAGAAAGCTGACTAGAGATTCTTGTAAATACATCTCTCACACAGGTACCAAATGCTTGCACCATCACAAGTTCAAGATGTAGGTCCTTATTTTGGCTTTCAGGCCACATACTTTCATTCATGGAGGAAGATCTCCGTTTGAGGAATGTGATTGTAAAGTACCCAGGCGTGTTATGCTTGTGTTGGAGTAGCTGTGCAGGAAGCTGGCTAAAAAGTTGTGATTCAGAGCTGATGCTGAATCCTTACCCTATTACATAATGGCCCATACGTAGAGCTATGTCATACAGTAGTCAAAACATGGAGGGGAGGGGAGAGGAGAGAGCTGGAGAGGATGCTTTATTAAGCTGACAGCAGAGATGGATCCTGCTGTGGATTTGACAGCAGGACACTCAAAGCCAGTTCTATAAAGTCATTCATTTGCAACAGTGAAGTAAAAGATTCAGGGAAGTTACTGAAAGATTGTAATACAAACTCTGCCATTCTGTCTGTGGACAGCCCAGTAATTGGCTGGATTTCAGATGGGCCTGTTAAATGACTTGGTATACAGCCGCTGTTCTGATGTGCCGTAGGGTGAATCTGCCAGACCGTGAGCTTCTCAACACAATCATTGTGAGGCAAAAGCAGCTCAGAATGAAATAGCATTGGTTGCTCTTCCTACCACCCCAACAGAAGGCAGCACTGGAAGGACCTGGACATAGACTGATTTTGTAAATGTGTGTGTGCCCAAAGTATCCTTGTGTAGGTACACAAATGCCCTGGGAATTCTCCTCTGTAGATTGGCTCCCTGCTAGCAGCCCAGCACACTGGGAAACACAGAGCAAGAGTGTGAAAGCTTGTAGGAGTCTGGCCCATGGTATGTTTGTGTGCCCCTGCCAATCCTTGCCACCAGGTTCTAGGGAGAAAGGCTGCTGCTCCTGGGACCTGTTCTGTCCAGTCACTGCCTTTTTTCTTCCTCCTTTAGGGAACACCCCATCTTCTTCTTCTTCGTGCAGCTTGCCATCATTTCTATCTTCAAGTCCTACCCAACCGTGGGAGACGTAGCGCTGTACATGGCCTTCCTCCCACTCTGGAGCCACCTTTACAGATGTAAGTTCTTTGTGTTTGACTCTCCCGCCTCCTACCCCCATAGTCCCCAGGGCACACTCAATCCAAACCTTGGTTTGTTGACCTGGCTGAGGGGAGGGGCTTAGGTCAGTGTATGCTACAGACTTCTGTCAGTCTAACTTGGGAGTATGCAAAATCGGTAGTTGTACCGATCTAGCCCCCAGCGTGGACGGTGCTGTGTCTGCATCAGAGTCCTCCCCCCCCCCCCCCCCCGAACATAGCTCCCACCTCTCGCGGAGGTGGATTTGCCACGCTGACGGGAGAAGCTCTCCCAGAAGGGTGTCTTCACTTAAGTGCTGCCTGGTGCAATTCTGCCAAGGTGGGTTTTAAGTATAGATCTGCTGCAAAACTCTTCACCCCAGGATGAAACTAGGAAAACTAGATGAGGCCTGGGGCTGTGCAATACAACAGCGCGCCGCTGGGACACTGTCCCTCTTAGATTGTCCACTGCCTGGAAGGAAACAAGTCTGATCAAAACAAACCCTGAAGTGTTGTGGGGGGGGAGCGAGCTTATGATTTTTGTGAGCAACTTTCCCTCTCTCCTTATATGAAGGAGGCCTCATGAGTGCAAAGTATTTATTGTCCTATGACTGATATAAAGTACAGGCACCCTCTGCCCTGGGTTGGAAGTATCTCGGATCTCAGTTTATGGCTCTGATAATCTGAGCACCAGCCTATCGCTGTTAGCTCTGTGTTTTATACAGTGTCCCGGTCCAAGATAGGGGCTCCTAGGTGTTACAGTAATACAGATTGCTATCCACAGTTGTCAATTTGTTGTGCGAGCAATCAAACACTCAGAATGTGTGCTGACTGCATCAGTCTGCTTAGCCAAGCCATTACTTAGCCCAGGGGGAGACAAGATATGGCCTGCAGGCCGAATCCAGCCCTCCAAGCCCTCAATCCAGCCTTCGGCCCACCTTGCCAGGACCCTCAAGCAAGGAGAATTCCACTCCAGCCAATAGGAGCTGAAAGATTGTGCTGGGGGTGGGGGCAGTGTGTTAAGCCTCTCCCCTCCCCTGCACAGCGCAGAGAGCCATATGGAGCAGCCAGCCGTTTTGAGCGGTCTGGGCTGGGGCAGGCAGGGAGCCTGCCTGAGGGTCCCACTGGGCTGCTGGCCAGCATCTGCCTAGGTAAGCGTCTCCCAGCCAGAGCCTGTCTCTGGCACCCCATCGCCTCCCGCACCCTAACTCCCTCATGCCCTCTGCAACCCCTCTCCCTCGGGCCACAACTCCCTTCCAGACCCTGCACCCCCTCCTACACCCCTTACCCAGGCCAGAATCCTCTCCTGCACTCATACCCCACCCCAATCCCGTGCCCTGGATCTCAACCCCCTCCTTCACCCAAACTCCCTCTCAGACCCCACATGCTCTTCTGCAGCCCATTCCCCTACCCTGATCTCCCTTCTGCACCCAACCTCTGTCCCGCACCATAGAAAAGTGCGGCCCTTGACCACTTACCAAAATCTTGGAGTGACCTCTGATCCAAAATTATCGCCCACCCCTGGCTTAGCCTTTCTTAAACCACAAAGACCCTTTCCAGCCCTTCAGCACTGGACGTGATGTAATCGTCTGCCAGGTAGCTTGCAGCTCATTTTCAGACTCAAATTCCGGGACCTACCACACTGTAACATTCTAGGAAGATTTGTGTTGCTTCCTGGAGCGACTGGTTTGGGTGGCTTCAGCCATTGGTACCAAACAACGCTGCCTGGCTGCTCCTTGGATTGTGTCAGTCCATTGGTAACCCAAACATGGCCTCCGTTTCCTTAAGAAGCAATTTCAGTGTGAACACAAAGGGGCCCAGTTAGGCTTGGAAATGTGAAACCTGCCCCCTTTGTTTCCTTATGGCGTTTGTAATCCAAACCCATTTGGTTTATTACAGAGTGTAGCAGTGGATTATTAGAGCAAATATCATTATGAACGATTGTGTTGGTGGAGAGAACTGCCGTCTAATTAGTGCCTCCAAGCTGCTGGACGGCTAAGCACCATCCTGAGGTGTCACGAGGTCAGCTGCTTGTTAGCTGTTCAGCTACACTTTTATAACCTCTTTGTTTTCTCTTACAGTCCTCCGGAACATCTTTATCCTCTCCTGCGTGCTCATTGTCTGCTCCCTGCTGTTCCCAGTGCTGTGGCATCTCTGGATTTATGCAGGAAGCGCCAATTCCAATTTTTATTATGCCATCACTTTGACGTTCAATGTAGGGCAGGTTAGTAAAATGAAGCAGTTGGCAACACTTGTGCAGCACGGCTGGGTGCCTGGTAATAGGCCTGTCAAATAAGCAATAACTGGCTCTGGTGCAGAATGTGATCCATTTTGTGCATCCTCCCCGATTGTAGCACGTGTGCTGGTTCTCTTGTCAAGCCAAGATCCGCACTGCCAAGGGCTTAGTTATGAGGATCTAACACATTCAAAAGACACAGAATTGTTCTGTCTTACTACTTGAGCCAGATCTTAATGTTCTGTCCAATACAGCCTGTGGCTTGGAAGCAGAGGAGGAATCCCAGGTGCCTGGTTGGAAAGCTGGCAGATTTGTAAAACAGCAGCAAAAGCTTGTATTTAAGTGAACATCCTATAAAGGAGAGTTAATACCCAGAAGCATCCAGATAATCTTCTTTCCTCCTTCTGAGCTCAAGTCCTGCAAGGTGCTGGTCAGTCACAGCTCCCATTTACTTCAGCACCTCCATGGGATAGAGCCCATTGTCTGCAATTTCTGCAACTTGCTAATTACTTTTTCCTGTTTGTAAACTAGCAGTAAGTGGCCACAGGCAGATGTCCCAAACTCCATGCACACTTCTCCCATTTACAGCTTAACTTGAAGGAGTAACTAACCCACTCCATGTTGCTGATCTTCACTGAGCCTTGCGTCAGTTTCATGTGCAGAACAATTAGACTTTGTTCTGCTTTGGAAGAAACTGAATGTTCTTTTCATGTTAAAAATTAGACCACCTCCTAACACTTTGGCTTTCTGGAGGGTGTGCTTCACCTTGTACTAGTTGGGCAGCTTTACTGAGAGGCCAGAATTGAGGTATTTATGTCGTTAAAACAGTAGATTTATAAAGGGAGAAAATCCTGAAATGTGAAAGCAAACAGTGGCAAGAGTTGGGGGCGATGACTGTACAGATCCAAACAGCATAATCAGGGCTTGTAGGAGAACTCAGGGACAGATGGTGGTTCCTAGCTCTCTACGTATGTACTTTGCCAGTGTGCGAGGGGAGCAGTAAAACTGCAATTTCATGTAATTTTGTAATTGGAAAGAAAATGCACAAAGGGTTGTGTTTTCAGTCTTACTGGATCACTTCCGACTTCCGTAGTGTCTTGTGCTCAGAAGTTTTGGCTGTGTCTTCTCTCAGAGACCTTTCTGACTTCAGTGTCAGAAACAACCAGCCCCTAGTGCATTCAGCCATTTCACCTCTTGTGCAGAGGAGTAAGTGTCCTGGGAACAGCTGCCCAAATCAGCACAGATGATTGATCTGGGAAGAAGACCGCAAGGTTGAAAGTCACAAATACCTGAATTTTCTTTCCAATTCTTCCTCACACTGTAAAGTCAGGCAAGTCACTTCCTTTCTGTCTGACTCAGTTTCCCCCTCAGTAAAACTGGAATAATACCTGTCTGTCTCTCAGGGGTTGCTTTGGGGGAGTTCCTTAAGTTAACGGTTTGAAAGCACTTGGTGATCCTGGATGAAAGTTGCTGTGGACATACAGAGCAGGAGTGTTTGCTTGATAGCTGGAAGGGTCATCAGGTTGAAGACAAGAATCAGTGGTTCGCGCTGACTAATTTATCTTTCTGGTGGGCTGGACAAGCTTATACTCATACACCTACTAGTGCTTCTGTCCAAAAACGAGCCCAAACACAGGTGGGTGGCCTGAGTCAGCACCACTGTCTGCCTGCTGCTCTTAGATGCGTGTAGCACTCAGTGATTTAATCATGCAGATGTTTTAATGGTCCCAATTAACAGTTGGCTGACTGATCACTTCAGGAAGTGCATTTGTCTGCTGAGTGGCAGACTCCAGCTGCACATAGTAATTTGCTCACCGTGCCTACTGCTGAGAAGTAGCCAAGTAGCCTGCAGGTCCACTGGGACCTCCAATGAAACAAATGGTAGGCAGCAGTCTTCTTGCATCCCGTGAGATTCTGCTTGTCTGTAACACAGCCCCAGGAGGGAGGTTTTCCCTATGGCTGGAGTGGATGGGTTTAGTTTGTGGGAAGACCCATCTCTCTGCTGGAGTTGGATTGACCCTAACAATGTTCACCGTACCAGAAGTGTCAAGTGAGAGCATTAGTCAGCCATCACTGTTAATGGAAGCAAGTAGTCCCCACTGCCCTTCAGGTCCCAGACAGGTGGTTCTGTAGCTGTCACGAAGCCCTCAGAGCTGCTGTAGATACGCCTGCTTGATGCCTCCCTTTTTTCCCGTTCCATAGTCATTTATGTCCACTGGATCCTTGTAATCCCATTTGCCTTGGCCTACCTTACCCCCCAGCACCACCTTTGCACTAGGACTCGGGCACCCTCTGTGGCTGTGCTTAGTAGAAGGCAGAACGTGTGGAACCCTGTATGTGGACTCCCAAGTCCTTGTCCTCTGTGTGGGTAGAGCCATGCCAGTTCCACTGCACCCAGACCCTAAGCACTCGTGCTAGGGGAGGAGTTGCCCCCGTGGGAGCTGTACCTGCATAGCTCTGTTGTCTTATTTGTAACGGCAAAGGCACAGAAACGCTGCGCGCTCCTCTTCCCTTTCAGTTCAGTCTCGTTCTTTCAGGGACTTTTCCTTTTTTCCTCTTGGTTCTAAACGTTCAGCTCTTTAAACTGCGTTACGCATCCAGCTGGATGGTATCACAGCTGGGCTGGCAGAGCCTTCTGCCCGTGTGAACTGTTTGTCCTAGAAATGCCATAGCCTCTCCCTTTGTGGGAAAGGGATACGCTAACTTGGCAGTAACCGCAGGGTTTTTCCAGTGTTAATAGTCAACTCCACTGCTCCCCAGGTCATTAATCCCCAGGAAGTGCCATGCAATTGCCTGAGTATTGCTATTGCAAGCTGAGAGCAGGGATCCCTTCACAGAGCTGCTGGGTTATTTTGAATCGTGTGTGACTAGATGATAGATTGTTCATCAATTTAAGAAGTATTACACGTTTGAATGTAATTAATGAGGAAGTAACATAGCCAGATTTAGTTAAGCAAGGGTTAGTTTTAGCAAAAAAGAGCAGTATACATTACCAAGTTTGTAGAACCGTGCCTTGCAAGCTTATGGGCTTTTTTTTTAATACGGACTTGGGTTTTTTTTCTATTATGCCCAGCTTAAGTTTTATTACTGTGTGTCAAGGCTGTTTCTCCATTCTGGCACTTCGAGTGCAAAAGGTGGGGGCCTGCAAAAATCTTTAAAATACCTTGTGCCACTAAAGGCTTGCATTAAAACTCCCCAAAGTCACAGATCTCTGGCCTTGGATTAAGGATGTTCAAGACTAGTCGACTATCCGATAAGCATTTCCTATTGGATAGTAATGTCGACTAGTCAATTCCTCCACCCCCTTGCTGCCTCTATGAAATAGAGGCAGCAAAGTGTGGGGAGGGAGTTACTTCAAAGTGGCAGCACAGCTCAGCCACTTTGAAACCCCAAGGTGGCAGCTGCACAGCTGATCCTGGGATCAGCTGTGTAGCGGGCTGCCCCTTTAAAACACCGCCTCTGTGGGGATTCAAAGGGGCAGCCCTGGAGCCCAGAGTCAACTGGGGACTTCCCAGCTGATCCCGAGTCCTCGGGAAATGCTGCGGTGAGCCCGGGGTCAGCTGGGGAGTGGCGTTTTAAAGGGGCAGGTACAGTTGAGCCTGGGGTCAGCTGGGGAGTCTCCAGCTGACCCTGGGTTCCAAGGAAGTGCCGCATGAAACCCGGGGTCAGCTGGGGACTCCCCCGCTGATCCCAGGTTCGCAGGGAGCCCGGGCTCCCCTGCCTCCCATCTGAATCGCGCGGACGCAGCAGTTTCAAAGGGGCAGTTGCTGCACAGCTGATGAAACGAGGCTTACAGGATCTGCCGATGTAGGGTTCTGGGGTCGGCAGATCCCCGTCTAGACTGCTGTGCTTGCCGTGCCGACAAACAGCTGATCGGCACAGCGTGGCGGCCATTTTGATTTAAATGAAGTGGCAATTATTTAAATCACCGCTTCATTTCCCTTTTTCGAATAAATTCATCTACATGGCTCCCTTTATGTGTCCAACCGCATGACTGAATATCTGATTCATCCTTCACTTTTGGCTAACTCAGACCTCTGCTCCTGTGGTTGGTATGTTTAAAGATACTTATGAGCGCTTAAGAAATGTGACACAGGTTGCCATAAGCCAGTTGTTTTCCACTTCTTAACATTACTGCAAAGCATCATGCTTTACAAACACGCCAGAACCCTCCGGGGGAGCCTGGCCTACGAGTCAACATTCATCAGTCGGGTACCTTGAATTGTCCTTGGCCTTCCATTCAGTGGGATGGGCTGGGATGTGTAGCATCCCTAACCTATTGTTTGACTGTCCACAGTCCTGCCTGCTTTTATGGCTTGACAACGTGAGCTGGGATTTCCTGTGGCAGACAGCATGAGCATGGGCGTGGCAGCGACCAGCTTCCCTGTTGTTAGTGAGCACTCTCCCGTGTCTCATGCTACTCGTTGGCATGTGGTCCCTCTCCCACACTGATCCCTGAACGCTGTCTCCATCACCCCTGTCTGTGACTCACCTCCTGGAGGCAGTCTGGAGGGATACTCAGTCAGCAGAGCTCACCCTGTCTCGTCGCTGGTCATAGAACCGGGTGAAACACTTCCCACAATGATTTTCCCAGCAAACGCAGGATCGGCTCAGCATAGGCAGCTCATTTCATGCAAGCAATGTCAGAACAAAGATTTCCTTGGGGGCAGGGGGGGCAAGATTCACAAGAGGAATACAGTGCCGTTCACAAAATGGGAGGTGCTGCCCCCATTTACAACCACTAGCTTTGTAGTTAGGGCGCTCTCTGGGGATGTGAAAGCTGTTTTGGTGTAGTAGGGACTTGTGCCCAGCGTTCCCCCTTCATAGCTCAGTGCCCTGAGCACTACGCTACAGTGTGTCCTGGTGACCCATTCCACTGTGTATACAATCATTGAATAGTCATTGTGCCAGGCAGGGGAGAGAGTGACCCTGTATCCTGGAGGCTTAGGACGCTTACCTCAGAAAGACCCTCTCCCATCTTAGGTGGGTACCAAGGCCACAGGGCTGTTGGGCATAAGGGAGCACCAGCACCTTCGTGTCCTGTCCCTTTGTTTTTATAAAGTGCAAAATACAGCGAATGTTTTGTTTGACCCCTGTGGAATTTTACAATTCGTTGAGCATTCTGAGAATTGGTTTGCGTTCAGCCCTATTCCTGGAACTGCCAGCAAACTGGAAAATCAGTTACTCTCTCAGCTTTTCTTGTCAGCCCCGCTCTAAAAGGCAGGGAGGGGAGCACCAAAGCAGTTTTGTCGGTGACCTCCGATGCCTGCTGAAGCCGCAAGGACTCCCCTCCTGTCCTGCCTTTCTGGTTCTCCCAGTGGCAGTTTCAAAGCTGGCGCACCCCTGGACATTCATCATTCTTGCCGTCCGTGCTGCCCTGCCTATAGCATGTTGCAGTCATTGGGGGCTGTTAATCACTGACCACGCTACATTCTGTCCAGTCCTCATCCTAAAGTCCCAAAGCACAGACATGCACTACACATTGCAGCTTTAAACAGAAATACCTGCTGTCCTGAAGGGGACAGCCCGTTGGAAGTCTACCCGCTTGTTCATTTTGGGGAGCGTGCTGTGGCTGCATGGTCGCTAGAGTTACTTTGCTATTACAGTCAAGCAAACAAGCTGGAATCTGTCTTTCTGGGTCACGTCTTCAGTTTGGCGAAGTGCTTGTAAAAGGTCATCCAGTAACCAACAGCACTTTGTGCTGTGACGTTAGCAAGTCAGACCAGGTCCGTGCCTGAATAGACCGGCCAGGGATTCCTAGGTGCTGCGGGCAGTGAGACTGGAGGGGTGCAGCTTTGCTTCTTTTGGAGTGAGTACAGAGCCAGTACATCAGCACCATGCTGGGCACTTGCGGGTGCTGTTGAGATCCTGACCACTTGTGATCATTACAGTTCCCATGGAAATCTTTATCGAGGGAATGGTCATAAAAGCGGCTTGGCCACATTTGCACATGGGCAGTTGTGTTCCACTTCCTGTAATTCCCTGCAGCTTTGGCAAAACACCGAATTCATTTTCACTTGCTAACTAGCTGTGTAGCTTTCCTGCCAGACAGCTTCCTTGTTTCACCCTGCACTTTGTCTCCACTCGGGGATGGAGTTATCCCTGTGTATATAGTCCTCATCTGCACTTCAGTTTGCAGCATGCCTGGGGAGCCAACAGGATGAAGAATGCTAGGATAATACTGCAGTACTGCCCATGATTTGTCTGTATGGGACCTTTGTTTGTTGGACTGCCAAAACTTTACTCCTCCAAATTGTTGCTGTGCAAACCTTTCTTGAGATGCTAGTGCACAGATTTCCTAGCCAGCAGTACAGCGAGCCAGCAAACCTGGAATTCAAGACAACTAATGATTTGCCCACTATGTGGTCTGGAGGGAGCAGTGGCTTTCTCCTATTAATAGTTATCTGGAGTTGTTTTCACATAGACTTACAAACACAGCTGGCCAGTTTGGAAACTTTCCCCCTCAGCAACAAGATGCATTACCAAGAATAACAACAGTTACCTAAAGAATACTAGCTCGCTGGAAACGAGGGATGTAAAAAGTAGTTTAAAAATGTAACCATGTAACCGCTAAAGATCCTAGTGAGCTGCAGGCTCTGCAGTATAAAGCTGAGATCTAAGCATAACTTTTATATGGCGGAGCCCACATGAAGCCGGCTTCCCTGCGCTCCCGGGGAGCCAGCATGTAACCGTAACGGAAACCAATAAGCTGCATATCGATTAACCATTTAAACCAGGGGCCAGCAACCTCTGGCTCTTGAGCCAAATACGGCTCAGTACAGAACCAAATCTAGCATAGAATTTTAAAAACCTCATTGCTGTCTCTTGTCCATTTCGCCTTTACCTGGCAGTGGAAGCGAGGCACTGCCCGGCTGCACTGCAGCAAGAGCTGGCTGGGGGCTCTGCTCGTTTAAAGGGCCGGCTGGGGGCACCTATGTGGGAGGGTGTGCACTCCCTTCCGGGATAGTGAGAGGGGCTGGCGACCGCCTGGCTCCAGCCCCCACCTGACAGCCACAGCCTGGCCCCAGCTGCGGTGCTCCTGGGGCAGACCCTGCGGCCCAGCCATGGCAGCCCCGCAGCTGCTGCAACAGCCCAGTGGCGGTGGCACGGCTTGGGCTCTGGCCGTGGCAGCTGGGCCAACAAGGCCCCAACCCGGGCCCAGCCCCCATCTGGTTGCGGCGTCCTGTGACCGGTCCCGATCCTGGGGCAGGCCCTGTGGTTCAGCTCCCATCTAGCTGCAAGAAGTGCAGCAGCACGGGCAGGAGGGGTGGCTGCCATCTAGCTGTGGTGATCCTGGCCAGCCCCTCGTCCAACCACTGCTGCCCCGGTGCAGCCGGCCAGGTAAGGTAACTTGGCCCCAGGGCCCACCCCACATATTCTACTCCCCCTCTCCCCCCAGCCTCCTCCCCTGCCTCCTGCGCCTCCCTCTGCCCATAGCCCCTCATGCACCCCCGCATCCACAAACTGCACCCCCTGCAGCAGAAGTCCCATTAAATAAAGGCCGTGAGTACAATGTTTCATTTATGCTAATATCAATCATGTCAATTATCAATAATACTCAGTTGTGTATTGTCAGTCCTGCCAATGGGCATCTGATACGGCTTTTGGCTGCCCACTTGTTCTGAATTTTGATGAAGTTTGGTTCTTTGCTTTGAAAAGGTTGCTGAGCCCTGATTTAAACAGTGACACTTACAGCCCTACTATAAACCTGCATGTCTGCATCCATTGAGGTCAGCGGCAAAAGGGGCAGGATCAGGCCCTGTGACAGATACAATTTCAAAAGAACCTAAAGGACTTAAGAGCATGGGTCTCAAAGAACATTACTTGGACTTGGGCCCTTTGGAAAATGGTTTCCAGAGGCCAGGTCTACACTCGATCAGGTACACAACTCCAGCAACGTATTCCACGCAGCTGAAGTCAGCTTACTAGGGATGTAAAAGAGTAGTTGATTAGTCGACTGCCCGATAAGCCTAGGCTTATTGGATAGTTGAGTCAACTACTCCCTGCCCCCCTAGCTGCCTCTATATCAGCAGGTGGGGGGGAAGCTGGAGCCAGCATAAAAGCCCAGTTCCCCCCAGCAACGTCTCTGTGGTGCGGGCAGGGGTAGAGGGAGGGAGCAGGGGAGGCAGAGCTTCAGAGGTCCGGACCTACCCCGCTGCAGTGTCAATGTAGTAGGAGCTGGGCTGCAGCGGCACCTTATTGACTAATCGTGTAGGCTGTCCTCTTGGGGAGCGATCACTGAAAGGAGCTGCCGGCACTCTGGTCAGTGTCGGCAAGAGCAAGGAATGAAAACAGGGATTTGCAAAGGGTTCTTGCTTGTGCCTTTGTGGCGTCAGCATTGATGCTGGCGGGGAAGCCAGGGCAGCCGCAGCTGGGAGCTGAAGTGCCTGGCCTGCACGGTGAAGGGGCCCACGGCTGGGATTCGATTCTAGCCAGGGCTCTGTCCCTGGCGGTGTTAATGTGCAGCGTGTGCAGAATGGCGCTCGCCCTGCTCCTGGGGGACGGGGCAGGACTGGCATCCAGCAGCGCCTTGGACACGCGTGGGGCCGTGGGTCCCTTCAGAGCGACTGGCCCTGGGACTCAGCCTGGCCTGTCCAGTCAGGGCCGCAGTGTTGCTGGTTTAACCTTTACTCGCTTGCCGATGGATACCAGCTTGGAGCTGCGGCTGCAGGCCAGAGCTGCACTGCTACAACAGCGGGCCTGGGACTTTTAAAGGCGCGGAAATTGAGAGGTCGGCGTTATGGTCTTGGGCCTCTTCTGTGCTTTAAAACGGCTCCATTGCAAATCAGCATTTCCCAGGGCTACCGTATCATGCTGTGCAAGAGCCCAGGCTTACACCGGTCGACATGGCCCGCCGGGTGGGAGCTGTTGACTGTCAGCTAGGTCGTGGTGATTCCAGGGCTTTTCCTAGAGCTGTGCCATTACTGTTCCTGTGGGAAGCATCACTGCCTATTCGGGGAGGAGGTGAAATCAGAAGGGCTTTTGTCATGGGGGGCCTGTGCGATCGGAGTGAAAGATTGCCCACCCTGTGACCCCCCCCCCATCTGAACTGTGCAGGGCCCGGTCTCCGGTGAGTCTGGCAGCCTTTTGGCTGAGGTGTCACAGGTGGGAGACTCTGCCCCAGAGCAGGCTGGCTTTGAATGTAATGTGTGATGATCAGAGCCCACACTCACCCTAAGATGCACCGTCACCAATGATCGGACCGAGCTCGCCCGTGGTGCTTTCCAGCCGTAGCTCTCAAAGCATTTTGCAAAGGCTATTGGCTTCATTAGCCCCATTAGCCAATGGGGAAACTGAGGCACTGAGCAGAGACTTGCCCAAAGTCACCCAGCTGCCATTGGTAGAGCCGGGACTAGCTTCCCAGTTTGCCTGAGACCCAGTCCAGAGGTCTGGCCACCTGGCAGCATGCCTCCCTTGCCAACAATTCTGCCACATTTCTGGGGCTCCTTAGGGTGCCAGCAAAATTACACACGCAATTTTACAATATAGTTGTTCCCAGCCATGGTGAAAGCGTTGCACTGTTTCTCAGTGTAGACTGGCCCTGCCAGACAGTCTGCCCTGCCATTCATAGCAAGTCGGGGCTGCAGCGTCCTGTTACCCCGGGGTGGGTGCCAGAGAGGTCGCCAGGCCTTCCCATTGTGCTTTGATGCTGCTCACACAGCTGTGCATGCAGCAGAGCTCACGTTTGTGCAGAGGAAGAGGTGAATGTTTCAGTCACGTGCCCAAACAAGTCTTGCTGCAGATGGCCACACTTGTGAGTGATTTCTGGACTAACCTGGTGGGTCAGGACAAGGTGCATTTATAGATGATATTTTACGTTTCTGTGGAGCCGTTGCGTGATGAAGCATTTTCCAGACATTAATGAGCTGAGCCTCAATCTCATGGCTGCGACAGTTACCCTCCTATGGTAGATGTGGGGTCCCGGAGGTTGCTTGGAGTTCTAGTCCTGGTACTGCTGCTGGTGTTGCCACCCCTACATCTGTGCTGCTGCCTGTGGAGCTGGGCCCTCAGTCAGCAGCCGTGCACTCTAGCCACCCAGCTCTGAAAGCAGCTGTCAGCACCTTTATTTCTGCCCTGCTGCTGGCTGGGTGCTGCCTTTAGAGCTGGGCCCCTGCCAAAATGATAAGCCCCGCTCCCCAGCTGCCCAGCTCGGAAGGCAGCAGTGCAGAAGTAAGGGCGTTACCGTCAGCCTCCTGAAACAACCTTGGGATCCCCCCGCAACTCCCTTTTGGGTCAGGACCAGCAGCTCGAGACGCGCTGCTCCCCCACGGAATCTGCAGTGTCTAGGGCACAAGCGCCCAGGCCAGATTTCCCATCCGTGCCACGTTTTGCCTGGCCGTGAGTTTGGTAGGGCCCTGCCTACAGGGCTTGCTACCCCGGCTTCCAGCCCAAGAATGGGTTGGGGGTCAGTGGTGAATGTCCCCACTTTGTTCCTGCTGGACTGGCTCCCGGTGCTGATGGGCAGATATGGGGACAGTGGATTCAGGGCATGAATGGCAAGTGGGTAAATAACTAATGGTGTGTGAAGAGTGAGGAAGCCTTGGCCCTGCTGAGGGAGCCGCCCAGGTTGGCAGTTGCAGCAAACAAGCCCTTCCCGCTGAATCAGCTCTTGGGTTTTCACAGACGGTGCTTGGGGCGCACACGTGTCCAGGACCCAGTACAATGGCATTTGGGAGGCAGGAGAGCCTGGTGGTTAGTGCCAAGAACTCTGCCACTGATGCTGCAATAACGTGGGCGTGCCATTGAGGCCCAGATTTTGAAAGGCTCAACGTGCCGCCCTTAAACACCTGTGCTTTGGTTTGCCCGGCTGCTGGTAGCACTGAAGGGCCAACTGCCTCCCTCGGATCCCTTTGCTCAGCCCCAGGCGTCTGTGGCTGTGCTTAGTGCTTGCCAGGCTCGTGCCCTCTCCGAATCAGACAGCGACTCCGAAGTGGAGAGACTGTGAAGTGAGCCCTCTGGGAGCAGCCAGCGCGGGGTTCTGCGTGGGAGCGGTCGCACTGGGTGGCGTAGAGCAGAGGAGGGTGGGGGGGAGGGGAAGACGGCTTTGCCTCAGTGGTCTGGAAAGCAGCAAGGCGTTGCTCTGAAGTGCCACTTACGGTCTGTACCCTTCACTCTGCAGATCCTGCTCATCTCGGATTATTTCTATGCCTTCCTGCGACGCGAGTACTACCTCACTCACGGGCTCTACTTGACACGGAAAGACGGGACAGAGGCCATGCTGGTTCTGAAATGACCTCCCTGCCTGGCACGACTCGGGGGACGGACTTCTGTACGGAGCACATGGAGCCAGGGGGTGGGATGGTTCCCTGAGAGGTCTGACTGGTGGCACGGTTCCTATGCAGAGGAAGGAAGGGCGGAGGTTTGGATGGGAGCACTAAGCAGCGGTGTTGTGTTCAGTGCAAAGGCCGGAAGAACTGGCTGAAACGTGCAGCTGCTAGGACCGCGTGGCCTCTGTCGAAGCATCTCCCTTCTTCCCTCAGCTGTGCTTTCGGCTGGGCCGCCCAGCAGGGACCAGAGCAGCTGGCTGGAGCTACATATCCACCCCAGAGATGCGGCTCTGACTCATTTCTGGGGCATTACGCTGGAGATTCGTGTTTCTCTTTCTGCACCTGAATGTCCCTGGAAATCTCTTCGCAAACTTTTGTTCCTCCTCCTCCATTGCTTTCCTCAGCAGCACTCCGGCGGGGCCTGCAGCATGCGCTGGCACCTCGGGGTGCCTGGCCGATTCCTCGTCCTGGCCTTGCACCTGGAAATCCAAGTGTCTCTCACAGTGGGCAGCGCCTGCAGTGGCATGGGGATCCAGGGACCACCCCTTGGCTCTCCGGAGCAGAGGGAGACTGTGCGTGAATCATCGGCCTGAAGTACAAAGCCACAGGAGGAATGGGAAGGGAAGGGAAGAGAGCACAACTAGCAGGGGGAGGGAACCAGAGACCGTCCCTTTGGAAACAGGTTTCGGGGACGGGGGCAGACGAATGGAAATCACACAGCGTCACTCGCTGAATCCGCGCGGGAGATGGACTGAGCCCAGCACTCCTGTTTCTGGGAACACCCCATCCCCTTTGTATTGTGCTTAGAGCTTGGAGCTGCTCCGTGCTGGGAGCCAGGCAGGAGGGTGAATCCGCTGCAGTGTGACATCTGTTCCAGAAGGAGCCTCTTTGCGCTTTCCCATCAGCGGCCCCAGACAGGAGCAACATCCCCGCAGGTTCTCCCCTCGCACCTACCGCCACATTACAAGGTTCAAAATGGCATTGTGCTCCCAGCGCTGGTCCCTGCGTGTCGGAGCCCCCACCCCTCTGCTGCTGCCAAGAGCTCCCCAGGCCTGAGGCGGCTCCAAGAAAGTGAGGGGCCTGGCCAGGGCCGGGCACTGGGACCGGCAGCGCAAGCCAGACAGAACCCAGCTCCACGCCTAGGCCCCAAGGGGGTGTGAAGGGCTGCAGTTAGGAAACCCCCTTTCAGCATTTTGCTTTTCAGCTGCACCCGTTCCGCCGAGAGTGAGACACGGTCGTGCCCAGTCATGTGGCAGCTGGGACGCCCTCCCGCTTCCCCTCTGTCTTGCTGGGTAGTTGCTCAAGTGGCGTTTTGTAAGAAGACAACTCGCCTTATCGCCCTGCTGCTGACGCTGGCAGGCGGGCGGGTTTGGACCCTGTCCAGCCTCTCCCACGCAGGAACCCGCTCAAGGGCAGGCTCCTGGTCCCGCTGCCACAGGGCTCTCAGAGCCAGCCCTCCCCTTGGCTGTCAGGTGGGGGGGCTTGGAACAAATAAACCCTGCAAGGTTGAAATGCTGCTTGAGTGCTCTGTGCAGCCGGGGGAGGGGGGAGGCGAGGGGCTGCTTGCCCTGGGCTGTGACGAGGGGTTTGTGCTGGGAGGGAAGTGCCAGTGTTCAGGGTCCTTTCCTGTTTCAATCAGGATTCGTCTTGGTCTGAGGTCTGGACTGCCCTGCCTTGCCTTGTGGGTGTCAGTCTTGCTGGGGAGCCCAGAGGCGGCTCGGCAGGAGGGGAGCAGGACCAGTGGTTTGTACAAACCGGCGCTTGGGGGCTGGATTCTAAGTCCCTGCCAAGCCGAGTGGCCACACAGCTTCCCATTAAGCCCTGTACTGGGCTCTGGGTACAGGAGAGAGGCCTTGGGCCCCCCCCCCCAGGAGCCAGACCTGCTGGCTGCTTCTGGGGTGCAGCACGGTGGCCCAGGACAGGTGGGCACCAGGCAGCCTCCTTTACCTGGCAGCTCCTGGGCAGTGATGCTAAGTCCAAGGCCCACCCCTCTGCACCACCCTAAGCCCCTCCCAACCTGCAGCTCCCTCCTGTATTCCAAACCCCTCAGCCTCACCCCCCAGCCTGGAGCCTCCCACGCTCGGACCCCCTTGCCCCACATACGCATTTTATGTGCACCAATATGAAGGGGGGGGTGGCCCCCATCCAGGGCTGGGGACACTTCACTGGGCCTGAGTGAGGTCAGGGAGGGGCTCAGCTCCTGGCCCCCTGGAAGAGGTGGGGTTTGGGTGGAGGGGGCAGGGCTGGGGCCTAGCCTCCCCCGGACTGTGCTGCATGGGGCTCTGGCAGCGAGTGACAGGCCCTGCGATTGTGACTGCTGTGGTAGCAGCCTGGAGCCCTGGGCAGGCCGCCCTGCTGACCCTGCGCCCATCACCACCGCACTGGGGCACGTAATGCAATTCAGTCCTCGGGCGGGGGGGAGAAGAAATTAACGGGCACACTGGTTAGATTCCTGGCCACTCTGCAAGCCCCCGGTGTCAGAATTTGCGCCCTTGAGCGGTGTCTGAAACCCGGCCTGCAAGGTCACCAGCTTGTCCAGGGGCAAGCTGGTGTCCTGCCTGTTGACAGCCGAGATCCTGCGGTAGCAGCAGATGCCAGAGCGGGCCCTGGGGGGGATGCTATGGGCGCTGTTAGGCTGACAAGGCGGCCGAGGGACCAACCAGCCCTGTGCTACGGCCATTGGGTAATGTCACTGAGTCTGGCTGCTCCTGGGTTTCTCCTCCCCCCCTTTCATCCTCTTAGCCCTAATTGCAGCTGGCCCCTGGGAGTACCCGGCCTTGGGCAGTCGTCATGGCAGCCGCTGCGCTGCAGGGTCTCCGTGGGGGATGAATGAGATTTGTTTTGTCCCGCAGTAGCTTGTCTGGCCCGGGGGGAGACGGGGGAGGGGACGATGAAGCAGCTCCCCCCAAACAGTGGCAGGCGGGAGCCTGAGTTCAGACCCAGCGGCTCTGGCAGGTTCTGTACTCGGGCGGTTGGTTGGCCCTTTACAGCTGCCTTGAGAGTTGCAGACTCAGCCCCATGTGGCAGCCCAGCAGCTGGGGGGGGGTTGGGGGGGGTGGTCTGTCAGCTTCCTCAGAATGGACCTCCAAGAATGGGGCTCGGCGGGCAGGCGGGGTGTGGGGGAGGGAGAGAGAGTCGGCTTGTACGTGGCTGTAGGCGTTGGAAGCAGAAACCCCCAGCGCCGAATGGCAGGAATCCTGCGACTAGGCCAGGCCTGGGACTCTGGGCCCATTTTTGCAGGCTGGCTCAGATTGCTTTAAACCCATCATGTTTCGGAGAAGGCGCTGTACAGCCTGTTGGCATGATGCTGCATGTTTGAGTGGCAGCTGCCAATCTGTGGGGCACAAGCAACTCTAGCTCCCCCCATCCCAGAACCTGGAAGAAATGTTCTCTGGCACCAGACAGTTCTGCTTTCAGCTCCATGGCAGGGTCTAAGCTGGGCAGCTACATTCCTTTCCGGAGGGCAGAGCCTGCATATTATGGCCCTCAGGGAGTCGCTGGCACAGCTGCCTCTACAGGTTCAGCGCTCAGCTTGGAGCTGTAGGTTCTGACTCTGTGGCGGCCCGGGCTGGAAGACAGGCTGAAAAAAAATCATGGCTGTTGGCCACTTTAATCAGCTGTTTAGTGGCAGGCGGGGCATGGTGAGCCGCAAGCGGTGGGGCAAGAATAGGCAGGGCCTCAGGCGAGGGGTGGTGCAAGTGGGGGCCTCAGTGCTTGGAGTAGGGTATTTTAGGAGGCCAGTGGGGTGGGTGTGCTTGGGAAATGACAGGCCTGTTTGCAGTGGGAGTGTCCAAGAGGGAGGCTTTGCAACTGTGTTTCCTGAAGCTGGTTAAGCTCAGTTCACCTGAACCCATTCAGCACATCATTCCAGCACCCCCCCCCCCCCACATCAAACCCCTTCGGGCCCAGCTCGCCCGACGTCATCCCAGTACTGTGCGAGCTGCAGGTCGCAGCAGCTGGCACCATCGCTCTGAGCTTTGATTGACTAGTAGGACACAGTCAGCCAGGGGGTGGCCAAGCAAGCGAGGAAGGAGGCTGCACCACAGGGAAGAGAGCTTATTATGGGCAGAGCAAGCAGCTAGGCCCAAGGATGAGACTGCCCCTGGCCCTGTGCTTCTCCCCCTGCACTTCTTCACCAGCCGACCGAGAGCAGGGGACGAACACATCCAGCCGCATAGCTGGAGGGTAGCCAGGCCCTGCAACGGGGCACCTAGGCAGCGGCGGATATAGGGCAGGGCGAGTGGGGCGACTGCCCTGGGCCCCGCGCTTCAATAGGCCCCTGCATGCACCCCACGCACGCTACTTCCTGTTGGCTGCTGCCGAGGCTCATGCGCAAAATTGTGCCTCCCTGGGCCCCACGGCGCAGCCCTGGGCCCCACAAAATTATCATCCACCCCGCACCTAGGCCCTTGAAGAGCCGCACTAGCTGGCTGGTAACAGGGGCTGGCCTTATGCTCCAGAGCCACAGGGGCTTGCTGCCTCATACCCTGCACCACTTCCTAGGCTGCCTGGGGCAGGGACTTTTGCTAAACCAAAAGCGGCTCCTAGTGGGCTAAGAGCTGGCGCCTGCCTGGCAGTGCAGGAGCTGGCCCATGGGACACTGGGCCCTATTGCAGCCTTGGCCCTTGATGCTGCTGATCTAGTGGCACGGGCTGCCGGCAGCTCCCTCTGGCTCAGCGAGGCGCAGGCCTGGGCAAAGGATGCCTCTATCAGCTGCTCCCCCAAGAGCCCTTTGCAGCAGGGGCTGCGTCCGGGCCGAGGTTACACTCTGGATTGAGCTGAAAGATTTACTGGGACTTGCAACCCCCCCAAAAGTAGCAGGAGGTAACTGCCCCAGCCCAGCAAGTCTGATGGATCAGCAGTCACACGTTAGGGGAGCAGCTCCAGTATCACCCACACCCAAGCCCTCCCAGCAGCTCAGATGGGCGAGAGATGAAAGCTCCTCTGCCAGGGCTGAGCAAGGCTTCAAACGTACCTGACACCCACCACCCAGGGGTTTCTGTTAAAGCCACTGCATGACATTAAGGGGAAACTTCGTCAAAGTAATTGCAACCCCCGGGGGGGGAGAGATTTTACCCCAGCTGCTCCCTGGCCCTTAGCTTCCCACTGGCTGGAGCAAGGGGGCAGCTGGTAACTTTCCTGAACATAGGCCAGGGCTGGGAACGAAGATGGGTAAGTGAGGCTGAGCATTAAGTGAACTGCTGCCGGGCAAGGAAAGCTGTGCAAACAGCCTAGCTGCAGGGGGCAGGGCCTCTAGAACTGCGAGGGGCCTGAGCCCTTGCATGCTATAGGGACCAATCCCCGCCTGAAAGAAAAGTGGGAGTCCAATGGCTTCCACTCTACCTCCTCTGAGCCCAGTCCTCTCGCTCCAGGGCCCCCTGGGTCCTACAGGAATCCACCCTGGAAAGGGATCAGCAAGCTACCAGCATTAGCCATGCAGCATCATCTCCCCGCCCGCCCCCCAATCGGCTTCTCTCGCCTCTTTCCACAGAAGCCAGCACAGAAACATACACAACCCTTGGCATTTACCGAGCACAGGTTCGCAGTGATGGCACAACATTGCGCAGAAGTAGGCAGGCTCATTACATATGGAGAAACTGAGGCACAAGTGAGACAACTGGTCCGAGGTTGTGCAGCAGGCCGTTGGCAGAACCAGGCACAAAAGCCAGGTCTGAGTGCCAGTGCTGGGTTCTATCCCCTAGGCAACACTGCCTCCTTTGAGCACACTGGCAGGGGCAACTCACCAGACCAGATGCCAACAGCCTGGCATGGCTCTTCTATCACCAGGGTTTTGGAGCTTCCCTTCACCGACTGCTCGGGGGGGGGGGCTCACAATGAAAGTGAATGAAAGGGGAAAAGAACATTCCTGCAAGACGTGACTTGAATCCATATTTATTTGTAGGTATATGTATAGACTTTTCTATAGATTTCACTGGGTGGGGTTTTTTTTCATATACATCTTTTTGGTATAGTACATGAAAAAGGGGAAATGTAGATCAGTACATTCCTCAAGTAGAGTCTCTGCCACAATAGGACCAAAACACCACATGCAATGCAGAGAGGTGAGGGGAGTCTGGAACTGGTTTTAAAAACAAACCAAAAAAAAGAGAACAAAGGAAATCAAGGTCCAAAGTTGCCAGAGAAGCAGTGCTGGACGTGTCAGAGCTGTATAAATTAGGCTAGCTCCACTCTGCTACATTTTAAAGTGCAAAGAAGCTCAGTTTATTTATCTACAGAATACAGGCAAATTATCCCCCCATTAAAAAATAAAAACCAATAATAATAAAATAAATCTAACGGATATACATTATCCACAGTCCTAGAGACGCCTACACCTACTCGGTAGCACCAAGAATTTGATATGCGTGTAATTAAAATCAATTAAAACTCAAGAGCAATGATTTTGTTTGTTGGCTTGTTTTTTTTTTTTTTTTGCAGACTTCCTGCCCTTAATTAGATTCAGGCCATGGCCCGCAGTACTGGTCAAAGAGATGCCCCCTCCTTGAACTCCCCCCCCACCAGCCCGGGCTGATCTGGCAAAGAACACACACGCACACGCACACACTACAGTGAGAGCAGCTAAAGTTACTGCTGAGGAGGTGGGATGGGGAGGCGAGGGACCTAGTGCTCTGTGTAGGGACAATTACACAAAGGGAGGGGAGGTGTGAGTCACACACACCGCACTAGCTTTAGCTCTGCCTTTATGGGGGTGAAGTCGATATGGGGGTGGGGATGGGCCGCATGGATCCTTGTGCTGTGAGCCTCTAGCCACATCATCTTCCCAGGGCAGGGGGTGGGGCCCATATGCAGTTTCAGTCTGTCCCCGCGTGCCATGCGTCCGTCTCAGTAGCCGAAGGTCTCCTGTGAGGCGTAGACCATGTAGAGGAAGCCATCCTCGTCCTTCTCCTGCTCGTAGATCTCCGAGATGGGGGTGGAGACGCTCACCATGCTGTGCTGGTTCACCAGCAGGAAGAAGGCCTGGGTAGGGTTCAGCTGCAGGCGGCGCCTTAGGGCAACAGAGGAGAGGGTGTTAGACCAACTGAGGACTGGCAGGAAAGGCAGCACCGCAGTGACCTCCCGGGGCTGGAGGCCCCCAAGTGCTCAACAGGCCAGGCCCAGCTTCCTTCGTGTGCATCAGAACTGCCCTCGTGGGAAGGGAACCGTTGCCCATTAAGCTGGGCGCACTCCGCCTGCCCAGCCCGGGCCACCTGCACTGGCACACAGCTGTCCAGGGACGGGCTGAGGCGCTTTCTCTGATGCTGGGGCCTTTCTAGCCTGAGGGGTCTCGGCAGACCCTTTCGCTGGGGGCCCCAAGCACACCCCGAAGGCTGTGGCCTGCAGCAGGCCTGGGGCAGGAAGGCTCATTCAACCCCCTGCGGTTCCCAGGGCAGGATTAACAAACCTCAGTGTGAGGACACTGAGCATCCCAGGGCCCAGAAAGTCACCAGGATCCCCAAAGTCTCAGCTGGGCATCCAGCCTCCCCATACAACCAATGGAGAGAGAGAGCCTCACCTCGGCTAGCCAATAGGAGACAGCATGTGCCAAGCCCTGCCCCCTCTGAAAGGAACACCTCCCTTTCAGCCCAGCAGACCTGGCCCTGAGAGAAGCCTCATTCAAGTCCCCCCCTCCCCCGGAGGAGAAGGGATTTGAAGCAGGATCTGCCGCTTGGGCTACTGCGACGTGGGCTCCCTCACTCTCTCCAGGCTGCATAATGTAAGGAATCACTGGCGCAGGGGGAGCGGATCCTGGGTCTCCCACTTCCCCCTCTAGCCCCCAGGCCACAGTGACCCCAAACCTCGCTGTGTGGCCAGTTAGGCACCTAAGTCCTTTTGTGACTCTCGCCCTTACGCCTCCTGAAAGACCCTCCATCCCAGCCTGCTGCCCCCATGGCCCCCGCCCTGGGCAGCCCTGAAACTGGCAGCATCCTCAAGCAATGCGCATGGGCCTTCCAAGCACGGCTCTGTTGAGTAACCTGGGTGCTGGAGGGGAAGCCAGCCACTCCTCAGCTCCAGTCCTGGCTCAGAAATCAACTCCCTCAGGGGGCTGGGGCCCGACCCTCCCTCCCTGTGCCTGCCTGTTAGCAGGGAGCCACCTATGCACGGTCAATGCAGGACATAAGGCTGCCCTACCCCAGCGCTGCCCTCCCAAGAACCCCTCTCCTGCCCGCCAGACGAAGGACAACACACTCTGGTCCCCTAGTGCAGAGCTTGCCCCCACAAGTCAACAGCTGATGGAACAGGGCAAGGCCTTTGGGAGGAGCAGGGCTTTGTTCCCAGCTCAGCTACTGGGTGCTCAGAACAGGTACCCACAGCAGGAGGGTGGACCTGGAGAGGATGATGCTGGTGATTTAGTACAGCCTGAGCCCTTTGCAGCAGACACGTTTCTTATGCCCACAGGGCCTGGGCTCTGAACCACTCTCAGGCCCTTGCATCCCTCCACCGCTTGGGGACGGGCACCAGGCTACTAAGGTGATGGAAGGGAGCAGTGGACCCACACACCAACACTGCACAGTCTCAGTCAGGGGCAAGGGTCCATCACCCCCTGGCCAGTGTCTGTTGTCCCCACCCGGCACAGGTCACACAGGGCGGGGCGGGGGGTGTTCACAGCACATTCGCTTTGGGGCCGTTTCACTTACCGGATAATTTTTACCAATTCGCTCATATTCACGTGGTCGGGGACGAGAAATTTGGTCTTATCCAGCACAGGCAGCTGCTTCTCCCCCTTGTATCTTTCAATGATGACCTGGGGAGAGAAATGGGCAGTCAGGCCCCATCAGCAGCTGCCACCAGGCCAGTGTAACCCACCCCTCCAGGAAAGCAAGTCCCTGTATTGACCCTCTGGAAAGTGGGAGAAGAGCAGCAGCTCCTCCAGCCATTGTATCCCTGGGCCCCATGGGACTGTGAATCTGCCCAGCACCCTCTGCGATGAGCCAGCGTACCGTTTCCATGAGAGCCCGTGGGGGGCCCTGGAACGGACACACCCAGACGGCGGAGTGTGTGGAGACCAAGAGGCGCACCAGGCACGGAGCTAAGCTCCACACACAGTCCAGAGATTGTCATGGGGGGGGGGGGGGAGAGGGGAGGAGACTTGCTCTAAACAGCAAAGAGCAGAAAGGAGACAGCAGGAAGTACAACCCTGCCCCCAGCCAGGGGCTCCAAGCAGCAGCGAGAGCATGTGGCCTACTGTCCTCCAAGGCGCACTGGCTTAACGCACCTTTACTGCAACTGGAGAAGCGCTGGTGTGGCACCTGCCCCTGCAGTCTTGCGGTGGACAGCGCCGATGCCATTCTGCACACCCGCCCTCCCTGGCGGATTGACTGGAGGGGCAGTGGAAGGGAGGGCAACTGAAACCAAAGCCCCCAGTGAAAGTGACAGTGTGGTACAGACGCTTTGGTTACAGGATAGAAAAGAGAGGGGTGTCCCACCCCAGAGGCTAGCCGCACGCAGAGTGCCCTTGGAGCCTTTGGGACAGAGGGTGGCTAAGAAGGCTGTGCTTGCTTATCACACTAGCACATGGCAAAAGAGCAGAGGGACACAGAAACCTGGGTGCAACTTCACCAAGTGGATCTAAGCTGCTTTCCATGAGGGTTAAGGTCCCAGTAGCGGAAGGTGTTACAGGATACGGGTGGCTGGTGGATTACACAGAAACCAAAGCCACACAAGCCGAGTAGGGGGGAATCAAATAATCCAACCCCCCCCTCCCCCCCCGATACAGGAATGAGAGGAAGGACATGGGGAAGGAAAGGGCTTTAAAGTAACCAGACTGAAGGGGCCTGGAGCTGGGCAAGATGCCGGAGTGTGAGCTGGAATGAGTTTGCTTCTATGGCTGAATCACAAACTCCTTCAACCACCGCAGGGCAGAGCATGCTGCTGTAACTGCCCCTGCAGAAGGGGGTCAGCAAAAGGCAGCATGTCCTGAGGGCAGGGCATCTGCAGAGACAGCAGGAACAGGCTCAGCCTGGTTAAGGTGCTCCAGGCAGGAATGAGGCAGCTGGGAATTCAGTCAGTCTGCGAACGGGGGCGGCCACCTGAAAACAGGTCCGATGTGAAAGCAAGAACGGCCAAAAAGCAAGAGCTGAAGCTGGGGCGCCTGAACAATCGGCTAAGTCGTTTCATGCGTTGCTGGTTTCGTGTGATTTGCTGCAGTCTGTTTGGAGGACACTCGGGCCAGGAGAGGACGAGTGAGCAGTAGGGATGTGACCGACACGTCGACTGTCCAATAAGCAAATGCTTATCACAGGGCTACTCAGCACACGGGTCCCGCGGGTGGGACCCTTTGAACATGGCCTCCCCTGGGAACATGCTCCACAACGGCGAGGTGAGCACTGACAGACGCAAGCAGACGGGCTGGCTGGAACAGGTGGGTTCAGGGTGTTGCGTTTCTAGCCCCCAGGGAGGAGGTGCCGGGAGCCCTGGGGCATTGTGGAAAGTGCTGGCTGCTTAGCCTTGTGGGCGGAGCCTGAGAGGTGCTGACTGGCTCACACTGGCCACATTTGCGTCCAGCACCGCGGCTTAATCATTTGTCAGTGTGAAAAGCTATTTGCATGTATTTGCATATATATTTGCATGTATATGTATATGCAACCACACTTAAGTTGCGGCCCTTGGCATGTGCTGAGAGTGGCACTGTGGCCCCTGGGGCTTCCAAAGTTGAGTGGGCCTGGCTTATCGGATAGTCAACACACTAGTCGCTCCCCCCCTTGCTGGCTCTATCAGAAAGAGGCAGCAATGGAGGGAGGAGAGAGCAGGGCAGTGCCACGTGCAGTCCTGACCCTGGGCTCCATGCGGGGGCTGCTTGAGTCCCCCACTGGCCCCGTGCTCCCCGCGGCAGCTTTCACCTTTGAAGTGTAGAAAGAGCCCTGGGCCTGTTGCTCCCTTCGAAGGTGGAGACGCCTAATTGAATAGTCGATGCAAACTGATCAACTATTTGATTAGCCAGTTAATCAAAACTGTACATCCCTCGTGAGCAGAGGCCTGCTGTAAATGAGCCGGCTCCGGTGAAGCCAGGTGCTCTGCTGCAGCAGTGGAGCCCGCACAGTGAGAAAGCAGCCCCTCGGTCTATCACCAGCAGGGAATGTCACGTAATCTAGCTCCTGCCCCCGTCCTGCCCCCTTCCCATGGCCCACACTGGACCTCTGGGAGCCTCCTGGCTCCGCCAAAGGGCTTTCTCCGCCTCCAAACAGCGCCTGCACACTTGGGCCCAGGACTGCGCCTGTATGTGGCTTGTGGGGTGGGTGTCAGCGTGCACGGGACCCCACCCGTTCCTATGGGCAAGTGGCAGGAGCTGGGCCAGCTGCCCTCTGCAAAGGAAGCAGGGTCCAAGGCACTGAACTGAAAGTGACCAATTCTCATCTCATTGCTTTTGAAGGGATAAAACTACAATCCAACAGGCTATGGCAGAACCAGAGGTCTCATTCCTTGCTAGCGGTGCAGTACAGCAGCTGTAGGCCACAGGACCGCATCTCAGGCTGTGCGGATACTTGGTTCTCTCCCTGGGGATGACTAAACACACCCATTGTCTGACAGCACACACACAGACACACTGGCGGAGTGGGCTCACAACGCCAGTGAGGGGGATCTGTGGCGTGGGGCAGCCTTGCCCAACTGCATACAAAGCATGCAACGGGCTGATCATCTACCTGCTCAGACGAAACTCTCCCCCCAAGAGCACACTGCAACCAGGCTGGGCCAGCGGCCCTTGGGGCAACCAGCTCTTGGCTCAAGGAGGCTCCAGAAGTTCCGAAGAATTTGAGCTTCTCTTAGGCAAGATCTGAGCTCCATGAGACCACTGGTCCTTGCCCCTGGCCCGAGGGTTAGCGCTCCAGGCCGCTGAGCAGCTCTGAAGGTGGCACGGCTACAGCCTACCCCGGAGCTCCAGAGAGTCGGGTGTGTGTGGGGGGGAGGGGGGGAAGAGAAAACACGACCCCAGCCCCCCCGAACTCTGGCTGGTGGCACAGCCCCAGCAGGCCGCCACCTCCAGAGACCTGGCACCTGCCCTGGCACCGGAGCTCTGGTGGGTGGCAGAGCCCCAGCGCTAGAGAAGAGCTGGGAGGCACATCCCCAGTCAGACCCCTAACCAGGGAAACGCCCCCCGGCAGCTCCAGCGCTGGGAGGGCAGGTGGCGTGACAGACCCCACTGGGAGCCTCTGACACTGCAACAGCAGACTGGGGGAGGAGGCCTGGGGACACTCCGGTGGAGTACGGGCAGGGCCAGGTGATACCTGCCGCCCATGCTCCCTAAGGTGAAGCAAAGCAGAGCCATTTTCCTGCCTCTGCAAGGAGCCTGGGACAGTAGCTCCCACTTACACAAGTGTGTGCGATTGGCTCTGAAAGCCGATGGGAACTACTGTCCTGTTGCCACACAACTATTCCGCTGCAGGAGGTGGAACAGGTGGGGACTGGAGCAGCCCCAGCCCCACGAGGGGCCCAAGCAGCCCGTGCCTGCAACAGGCCTGGGTGCGCCGCAGGCAGGGGCGCTGCAATTGGGACACCGGAGCAGGGCTGCTCTGGCATACTGGCCGGTGCAGCCCCTACCTGCAGTAGGGAGGCCACAGACTGCTCTGGCTGGGCTGGAGCACCCACCCCATAATCAGTTGTGTTTAACTGGGTGGCCAATTAAACTGGATTTTACATCCCTACCAGCTACTGTGGGCTGGCCTGCGATTCAGGGAGAGATCGCTACGTCCGGGCTATTTCCTGGGCTGAGCCCTACTACCAGTTTCCTGATCTTCTGAGGAGGGTACTTTGTTTTGAACGTCCCAGAGGGACCTTCTTGGCCCCTCCCCGGGAGCAGAGAAAGTGTCACAACTGGCAGAGCAGTGACAACACTCATTTCGGGTAGCACGGAAGGGGTAGCAGGCGGAGCACAATACTGACCGCAGGCCCCAGCCTGAACTGCTTCCCTTGGAGCCTCAAGCTCCCAAGTGAACAGGGCAACTCCCACCTCCCACTGGGGCAGAACTAGAAACTGGCCTGAAACAACTTGGCATTAAATACCTCACAGAAAGCAGCTGCCCGGGGCAGAGTGAGGTTTTAGCCTCCTCTCCATCGAGGCAGACAGTCAATTGGACTAGCAAGCTGTAGCATTCCTGCCCGCTTCCAGGGGACAGCTGCCTCAGAGGCCAGGCAACAGGAAGAGAGCAGTACAGGGATGCAGCACACCAAAGTGGAGCGGGGCTGGGCCTGCTGTGAGAGGCAAGTGATCAGCAATGCTCAGAGAGCACTAGGCAAGGGGCAGCAGGGAGCTGTTCTGTCCAGCATGGTATTTAGGGCCAGGTAACAGGAGGCTGAAACCCTGAAGAGCAAATCAGCATCTGCCCTCAAGGGGCACAATACAAGAGCATTCCAGGCACAGAATCACTGCAATAGTCTCCTCCCCGCCCCCGTACGGCCACCTGGACTCTCCCCCTCCCGGCCAGGTGCCGGGATTTCCAGACTCTGGGTTCCAACTAGTCAACAATTGGCAGTGTCTGTGCACAGATGAGGTGGAGAAGGGCAGGACAGAACTGGAAGTAGCTTAGGTACCAGGAAAGGCAGGAATTTTCCCTCTGGTCAGAGTAAACTGTGTGCACAAGTGACCTTCCCTTCTGCTGCCCCAGCCTAGCACCATCTCTCAAGACTAGAGGGTGCAGGGGCCGCCAAGAGTTGTAGACACTTGCTGATGTAGCAACAATTCCCCAATCCTGCCTCAGCACAGGCGGCCGCACTGGCTGATTGCACAAGGTCCCCTCCATCCTCACACTGTTAGGACCATGGAGGGTGTTCATTAAAAAGAAGGAAATTATGTGGAAGTTCATGTTGATGTTTGCATGGATCCTCTTCTATGCATCAGGTAACTAGAACTAGGGTATTTCATGGTCAGTATCCATCAATTTCCATCCACCTTGGCATGCCACAAACCTTAATTTTGGATTCGAAATGTTTAAGAAAGCTGCTTCATGTTAAGCATCACAGACCCGAGACTTAGAGGGTGCAGAAGAACTTAGTTAAGGTGGTGTTGACAGCACTGTTTTAATTACTGTTATAAATCTCTTATGAGGTGTTTATAGTTTGTCCAGTACAAGTTAGTTTGGAATTTAATTGAAGACTCTTGCTCTCCAGAAAAGTGTCATGAATGTTTACTGGGAACTTCCTCTGGCTAATTACAAATGGAACAAACAGAATGGTCTAGTTAGCACAGATTCCACCAAAAAAACCCACTCAACTACAGTTTTGAAGAGCAGCTGTTCATTCAGTGACCACAACCTGTGTGTGAAAGGAAATTACTTCATAAGAGCGTAACTGAGACAGGCATCCAAATCCTTTGAACCCTCAGAAGCTGACAGATCCACACTTTGGACAAGTTCTCATCTCACCCAAACTTAGCTGTTTTGATCATCTTTAATTTTATTGCATATATCGGTAGTATTGTTGTAGCTGTGTTGGTCCCAGCCGGGTGAGGGAGTAACTTTTATTGGACCAACTGCTCTTCATGAAAGAGATATGAATTTAAGCTCCTAGACTGGAAAGCTTAACTTAGTTAGGCACTAAGGATCATGATTAATAGATACACTGGATTTATAGCTTATTACAACAATTCCTCCTTCCCCAGCTACTTTTCTCACCCTCACCCTTCCATCCTCCCCCTCCTCACCAATGGAGCAGCGTTAACTGGCCACTTCACTTTGAATGGGCCCTAGTCAACACATCTCATTCGGTATTTAGCTGCAACAGATACATTTCCCAGCCCTGAGGAAAAGCTCTGTAGATGTTCACAAAGCTTGCCTGTCTCACCAACAGATGCTGGCCCAATAAAAGAGATTAGCTCCTCCACCATGTCCCTTTAATTTTGTTTTTAAATTTACTTCAAGTTAGAGTAAAATGTTTAACAAAGGGCTTTTAGCCAATACCTACACATGATCCTTCTTCACCACACAACTAGAACTTTAGAATTCAAATATCTTAAGCCTAAGCAGTATGGCTGTAGCCAGTCAAAGTAACAAAAATATTCCATTACCGTTGCGGATTGACACTCCGTTAAGAATACTGATACATATTCGTTCACTTTAGAATTTCACCCATTTTAATTCTGCTTCTGCCCTCCAGGATACACACATTTTAATTCAGATACTACACTCTGCATTTGTGAAGTCACCAATTTTAATAACCTGAAATAAAACATTTACATTCATTACCCTTTTTGTATGATCTGTGCAAACCTGCAAGGACAACATGGCACTAACTCAATATTAACACAAATCCAGAAAGACTAACAAAAGACACTCTCTAGTTTCATCTGAGAGCTTGTCTACACTGGCAAGTTTTGTTGCCCAAAGCTGCCTTTTGGTGACAAAACACTGAGAGCATTTGCAGCGCAATGCGACTTGTTGAGAAAACAAAAAAAGCAGTCATGTGGCACTTTAAAGACTAACTAAAGACTTATTAGGTGATGAGCTTTCATAGGGCAGACCCACTTTCTAGAAAAACACCTAGTTTTGGCAACAAAAACCTTCCACCCCTGCAAGAGACTTTTATCTTTTCCCCTCCCTTTATTGTCGGCAAAGAGACTCTGCTGTTTGTTTTGTCGAGCGATTACACGTGTCCCACAATGCCTGCCTTTGGGAAGGGATTCAAGGGGTGGCACAGGGAGGAGTCACGTGGGGAGGTGGTCATGTGACCAGTGCTCCCCTTGTGTCCCTCCCCAAAGTCACCACTGCTCAGCGCTGTGAAAGGCAGTGGAACAAAGAGGCTGTGAAAGGCAGTGGAACGAAGAGGATGTGCGCCCCATAGTTTGAAGGAATTCAGACAATCGCAACAGCTCATAGTCTTTCTGAGGAAAGGTTACAAAGAGCAATGTACATCTTTTAGATAACTACTGACAGCTAGCTGGCAGTCCCATGAGGGTGCGGGGCTTTACAGTCTCAAATCCAGTCAGATCAGCCAGCCGAGGGAGAGGGGATGGATTTTCAATAACCTAGAGTGGAGTCTGACGCACTCCTCCTGAGCGTATTCAGCTGGGATTGAAGCTTCCCTCTTTTTAGCCTAACACACAGTTTCATTGCAGCTTACCCAACAGCGCTGCACCAGGGTGCTCCTGTTCACCTAGTTTAACAACACAATCCCATGCTCTGGCTGTCCCATTTGTGTTGGTCGTAGAACTTGTGACTGAGGGGGTCTGCTGTAATGTTTAGCACTCTGGGAAGTAAGTGGCAACAAAGGTGATCTGATGCACAAGGCACCAGTTACATAGTTTGAGAGCTTCCGTACATAGGGATGAGGATCTTGCCCATTGATATAATACATGCAAGTGGTGTTCTCTGTCATAATGTTGATAGTCCTGCGCACTATGTGGTGTAGGAAATGCTGGCATGCGTACCGTATCTCTCACAGTTCTAAAAGGTTGATATGGAGCGTTTGCTCTGTAAAAGACCATTTGCCTTGGACTGTGAGGGTTCCTAGATGGGCACCCCATCCCAGGAGTGAGGCATCGGTCATCATGGTAAGCGTAGGGGTAGGCTGATGGAATGGAACTCCAGTTAAGACATTGTGTGGATTTGTCCACCAGTGCAGGGAGTTGACGACCCATGGTGGAATGGTAACTGACTTGGAGAGCGGGTCTCTGGATGGCATGTAAAGTGTGGCTAGCCAAGACTGAAGGTATCTCGTGTGGAGCCTCGCCAGCCTGACGACATAGGTTGTGGTGGCCATGTGTCCCAGGATTTTCAGGAATTCACGAACTGTTGTGGTAGGGGTCGCCTGTGCTACTGCTATGAGGTTGTATAGGGTGTCGAATCTGTGCGTGGGTAGAGTAGCTTTGGCCGTGACAGTGTCAATGTGGCTCCTATAAACTCCAGCGCCTGAGTGGGGTGGACAGTGGATTTCTCATAGTTTATATGGAAGCCAAGGTAGAGCAGGAGGTTCGTGGTAGTCTCGATCATGTCCTTTGTCTCTTGGAAGGACGCGCCTTTTATGAGATAGTTGTCTAAGTATGGAAACATTATGACTCCTGATGACGTAGGTAGGCTGCTACAACAGCTAGAGTTTTGGAAAACACTCTGGAAGCCACTGAAAGGCCAAAAGGGAGCACTCGGTATTGGTAATGGCCAACCGTGAATCGTAGAAAACGCCTGTGGGAGGGACGGATTGTTATGTGGAAGTATGCATCCTGAAGGTCGAAAGCTGAAAGCCAATCTCCTTGATCTAATGCTGGAATTATTGTTGCTATTATCTTGAATTGGTGGTAAGCAACGTATTTGTTGAGCTTCCTTCAATCCAGAAAGGATCTCCATTCTCCGTTCTTTTTCTGTGTTAGAAAATAAGTTGAGTGAACCCTTGACCATGGAACTCTGTTGGTACCGGTTCTATGGCACCTAATCGGAGGAGATGAAGCACCTCTTGTTCAAGGAGGGTTCTTGTGAGATGGGTCCCTGAGAAGGGACGAGTGGGAGGGTGAGTAGGAGGACAAGAAATGAAAGGGATGAAGTAACCATGGTGGATGAGCTCTAGGCCATTTGTCCGATATTATTTGAGCCCACTGTTGAAAAAAGGGGTGGAGGCGGTAGTTGAATTGTGGACAATTGGTCGACGGTGTGACCACAAGGAAAGTGTCTTTCTGGATCCTAACTGAACCTTCAAATTTGTTGCTTGGATGTGGATGGTTGGGTTGATGCTGCTTGATGATGTTGTTGGCACCTACATTGTTGGGGCCTTTGTTTCTGTCGGAAGTCATACCTCGGTTGCTCTTTATATGGCTTTCTGGGTCTCTGGTAGTTGGTGTATCTGGCTCTCTTAAATGGGGGCATGTACATACCCAGGCTCCTTAGGGTAGTACGGGAGTCCTTCATCAAATGAAGTACTTCATCGTTTTTTGCAGCAAAGAGATTGGTTTTATCGAAGGGTAGGTCTTCAACCTTCTGCTGCAAATCCCTCGGAACCCCTGATGCTTGGAGCCAGGATATCACAATAGCCAAGGCTGTGATGCATGCAGCTGTGTCTGCTACATCCATTGCAGACTGTAGAGTGGTACAAGAAATTGTATGGCCCTCCTGCATGATGTTAAGGAGGATAGGCCTCGTGTGTTCAGGTAAGTATGAGTAAGCTCTTGAAGCTTGGAGTAGTTAGAATAGTCATAATCTGCTAGCATGGTGGTAAAATTCGCTGCTCTAAGGAGCAGGGTGGCCGAGGAGTACACCTTACGACCCATAATGTCCATTTTTTGGTGATCCTTGTCTTGTGGTGCTGATCTAATATTAGATTGTCTGGCTAGGTGTCTAATGGAATCAACTACCAGGGAATTTGGTGGAGGGTGAGTGAAAAGGAAATCCATTCCCTTTGGTGTGAAAGTATTTTCGGTCCGCTCGTCTGTTGGTTGGAGTAATGGATGCCGGGGTCTGCCAAATGTTGTCTGCTAGGTCCATAATAGCCTTGTCCATGGGGAAGGCAATACTGGAGGAGGTCGGAGGTTGTAAGGTTTGCAGGAGGTGATACTGTTTTTCCTGAACTTCCTGTAAATCTTGCTCTTGTGCTAATGCTACCCTTTAAAAAAGTTCCTGGAACTTCTTTGAGTCATCGACCGGCGGTGAGTTGGTAGAAATAACCGCCTCATCAGGAGAGGACGAATAATTATGCACAAGGAACCTGTCCTTGCCCTCAGACAAAGAGTCCCTCATCTCAGTCTGGATTGAGGAGTTAGGCGTTGGTACAGAGGTCGTGAGTTGGGCAGAACGATGTGGTTCTCTGGATGTTGTGGAAGGTGTGGTATGATGGCTCTTCCTAGGAGGACATGACTCCCATGATTGCCATTTCCCAGAGTACGGGGGCGGCGGGTATGTGTAATGAAGTGCATACCAGGGTGATGGCGGATATGCGTATGTAATAGGCCCAGAGTCCGAGGATGGAGCTGTGTGTGCTGGGCTGGAATGCTGGGAAGAAAAGCGGCTGTGTCGCTTGGTGCCAGCTTCGCTTGGGGAGTGAGACAGAATCAGTGATCTGCGTGAGTGCACCGACAGCATAGAGGAACCTGGAGATAATGGCGCTGGACAGCTCCTGATAGGACATTCATGTCGTACTTGCTCCTGAGACGGTACTGAGGTACGCGGTTTACTTGGTGCTGTTGGTGCACGTGGTGGCATTTTGGTACGGCACCGAAGCTGGTGCCGACTGAGTTGGCGGCTTCAGTGCCAAGTGGTGCTTATGCTGGCTCGGCGGTGCGGTCAGTGTCGACGGTGCTGCTTGTTTTGTTTGGGCTCCGAGTGCGCCCTCTTATGTGGTGCCAGCATCTTGGGCAGCGCCAAGCCTGATGTGCTGGACTTATCCATGGTGCTGACCCTCAAGGCCGTCAATGCCGAGGGTAAGGATCGGGCTGGAGACAGTCTCATTTTCGAGAGAGACGTGCCAGAAGAGGTAGAGGGACGTGTTTTGTCCATACCTTTCGGCTCAGAAATTGGCTTTGAGGCAGGAGGTGTGTCCTCAGAAGATGGTTGGAGCGACCTTTCGTAGAGGAAAGTTTTCAACCTGTTGGCACGGTCATGGCGTGCTCTGGCCGTCAATTTAGAACAGTGAGGGGCACTTTTGTGTCTGGTGAGATTCTCCAACACACTTTATGCACACAGAGTGCCTGTCAGAGACGGGCAAAGCATCGGGGCACGACTCACACCTCTTGAAGCCGCGAGATCCCAGCATCAGGCATGGCTAAAAGCGGAGGGTCGATGACAATGGAAGAAAAAACCTTTTTTTTTTGTTTGTTTGTTATAGGGTTGGGTAGGGGGTCTTAAAACTTGGAAATGTGAGGAAAGTAAGGGGAAATCACCAGTTTTATGTCATTTTTCTGTATAAATAGTAGAAAGGAGAGAAGCTCTGTCTGCTGCAGAGGACGGTAGAGAAGGAACTGAGGGGCCACGCCGTGCACACGCCTAACGGACACTAATGGGACAAGGGGGCGCCACAGTGCGTGTGCGGTGGACACTTCTAGAAAAATCTCCGGTCGCCAGCACGAGGTGCGTCCAGAGTGGAGCACCCATGGGGACACTACTCGAAGAAGTAGTTTGTGATGGACTGATTTTCTGAGAGAAACTAATGGAGGATTTACGAAGGATCACGGAACTGCAAAGGTAGGAGGATCTCTAAAGAACAGTCCCCGCAGTACCCGTCTCATGGCTGCTCTCTCCCTTCCATCTGCACTTCACTTCACACATGGCTGCAGGGACGAAGCAATAAAAGGATGAGAGCCCAAATAAGAAGGCCTGCATGTATGGATGATGATCAAGTTATTGTCTGGAATTCAAAGGGATGCAACAGCAACAGATCCTTCAAATCATAGGTAATTCATAGGCTAGGGCTACGGACCGGAGAACAATAGCACTGCTCTGCACTCACTACCTGCCTGTGCTACCTTCCTCTGTGGACATGGCCCATTCATCTGCCTGTGGTTTGTTTCTCAGTCACATCTAATGGGAACGGAGGCAGACATCTCTAATTATCAGCCACGGCCATCAGAGAGTCTGGCAGCTCGATTACAATAGGGCTAGCCTGAGAGAGATGCCCGGCTGCTGGAGCAGCAGCTGGTTAATGCCTCCAGCTTACCGTCTCATTTTACAAGACAAGCAACAACTCCTTGGGATTTTGTTTCAAGGATTCAACTAACATCTGAATCAGCAGACAAAGGGGTTGCATGGCCAGTTGGTAGGGAGGCACCTGGAACATGCCTTATTCATCTGTGGCTGGAATTATAAACCAAAGATCACACCCTAAAAGGACCACAAAAGAGGTGGTAAAAGTGCCTGCCTCCCTCCTCTCCTTTTGCATGCTGCTCATCTTCTATTTCACACTTCTCAGAGCCTACTCTGTAGCGCAGTGGTCACCAACCAGTAGATCGGGATCTACCAGTAGATGCTGGAGCCTCTAACAGGTGATCCTGACTGGTTTGGCCAGGAAGCTATCAAGCCCTGGCACTTCAGTTGCCCCTCCACCCACTGTCATGCTGCTCCTGCCCTCTGCATTGGATCTGCACCCCGGGAATTTCTTGCTCGCTGTGCAGGATGTGGGAGGGAGAAAGGGGGGGGGGGGCTGATGTCACAGTGTCCCTCCTCCCTCCACACAGAGAGAAGGGGATGGACGGAGCTTGGCAATGCAAATATGTCACCCACACACAGTGTGTGTGTGTGTGTCTGTCATTCTCACAAACACACACTGTTCTTCCCTCTCATTTCCCGACCCAACACGTAGGTGGGTATATGTGTGTGGGGGGGAGGGGCCCTGTTAATTCTTTCACTGCTTGCAAAGTGGGTTATTCTGGGGTTTGAGTGGTCTGTGCATTTCATAATTTTCATTTCTCTCTTATGCTTACATTTAATTCTTTGAGTAGTGAGTTCTAAATGCCAAACCCGTCATGGCTGGAAGCATTATCCCTATGGTAACTGCTGCTCCTGGAAGTGGCTGGCATGTCCCTGCAGCCCCTGAGAGAGGCAGAGCAGGGGGTCTCTGCTGTCCTTGCCTGCAGACACCGCTCCTGCAACTCCCAGTGATCAGTAATGGGGAACTGTGGCCAGTGGAAGCTGTGGGCTCAGTGCCTGTTGATGAGGGGCTCAGTGCCTGTACATGCCAGTTGCTTTCAGGAGTGGTGCCTTAACCCCACTGCTCCACCACCCAGAAGCTGTCTCAGTTAAATGGTGCCCAGCCAGAGCCTGCTTCCTGAACCCCTGTCCCAGCCCTGAACCTCCTCCTGCACCCAACCTCCTGCCCCAGACAGGAGTTCCCAGGCACCCAAACTCCTTCCCAGAGCTTGCATCCTAAAACCCCTCCTGGACCCCAATCCCCCACCCTGGGCTAAGCCTGGACCCCCCCACACACTCCAAACCCCTTGGCCGAAGACCAGAGCCTGCACCCCAACTCCCTACCCTGGTGAAAGTGAGTGAGGATGGGGGAGAAAAGGGGATGGAGCAAGCCTTGGAGAAGGGGTGGGGCCTCAAAGAAGGGATGGGAAGGAAGCGGGGCAAGGGTATTTGGGTCTGAGGTAGATCTTACATTGTACTAAAATTGAAAAAGTGGTCTTGTGATTACAAAGGTTGGCGGCCACTGCTGTAGCGTGCCTAGCCCACAGTAGCCCAGCTGCTGACCTGCGTGCTACCTTAGTAAGGGTGGGAGGGGAGGGCAGGTGAAAGGTCTCAAACAGAGCCCTCGGAGGTCAGAGCCCTGAGCCAACAATACAAACATCACATACAACCTCACACCTCTTCACCCTGGTTTGGGAGAGACTGGCTATGGAGGCTGTGGCGGCACGTCGGGGTCCCCCGACGCCTGCACCCCCGTAATGGTACGGACAGACTCCACCAGCCAGTAGAATAGAGGGGGTTTATTGCTTCTCCAGGATACAGCACAGCACAGATGTCATCTGGTTACAGGAACCGGGCCTAGGATGCCTCAGCCCCCCTTGAGATGGGGGAGAGTGGGCCCCTAAATTCCAGCCCCTTTCCCTAGGCTGTCTCCTCCATGATCCCAGACAGAAACTAACTCCCTCACTTCCAGCCCTGCCCCCAGCCAGGGCTCCACCCCCCTCCTTCCCATTGTTCTGCTCCATGGGAGATACCTGTCTGATGAGTTTCGAAGCCCCCTTGCATAATGACTGCTCTGCTGGGCCGTGCTGCAGACAGCAGCCAGTGGAGGCCACTGACAACCCACCGCCCAGCATAGCAACCAGCAAGGTACCCCCACTACGTCACAGAGGCCACAGGAGATATTGCCATCTTGATGGTCCAGCCAATCCTTGGCCTCTCTGTTCTGATGGCGATTTGCCCCAGCCCACTCTGTAACGAAGAGGGGCTGAGATCCTATTTTGCTCTACTCCGGTTCAGATATTGCCCCCTCACCCTAGTCTGGAGCACTTGCCAGATGCACATGAGTATATTATCTGAAGTTAGTGAGTTACGCGGAGCATATAAATAATCACATTCCTTTGGGAGGCAGGTTTCCTAATGCAGCCCACAGACCTGCACACTTGGCAGAATATGGCAGCTCTCTCAACGGCATGTTAAGCCCTACAAGACTCCCGTAAACAGGCTTGGAATCTGGAGTGACTGCCCAGGGAGCAGAGACTCAGACCTGAGGGAAGAGCCTGTGGGAGAAACAAACAATGAATTTAGGCTGAGGGAGAGCAGCTTGGCCATTCCTTAGAAATCATCTACTGCTCAGGCTAGAGAGAAAACAAGGCTGTTGTACTCCCCCAAAGCTACACGGGCAACCTGAGTTGGGAAGTGAACCCAGATGGGACTGAACCACAGCCTGAAGCCATCTAATGACAGGTGCCAACCAGATAAGAAGCAACTGATCTAGTTGATGCTTAGTCCTGCTGTGAGGGCAGGGGACTGCACTTATGACCTCTCAAGGCCCCTTCCAGTTCTAGTGTTCTATGATTCTAGATGCCCCTGCATCACAAATGCCATTTCAAGCCAGTCCTGGAGAGGGATGTCAATGTGTAGCTGACTACACGATTAACCGATAAGCCTTGGTTTATCAATTAATCTTATTGACTACACACACTACCTGATACAGAGGCAGCAAGGGCGGTGGGGGGAGAGGAGCCGGTACCTGTGAAGAGCTGGCTTTAAGCAGGCTCTCCTCCGATAGAGAGGCAGCAGCCCGGAGGGTGAGGAGGGCAGGCTAGAGCCAATATGCATGGGGAGCTGGTTTTTGGCTCTCCAAGTGTGCCGGCTCTGCAAATCCACCTGCCCACCCCCTGCTGCCTTCTACAGAGGCAGCGAGGGGGGCAAGCAGGAGCCAGTGCTGGGGTGTGGGGAGGAGATGTCTGCTCCCCGCAGCACTGGCTCCAAGATGGCCCCAGGCTCTCCGAGGACGGAGGCTGCCCCATGCAAGGCGGAGTGGCCTCTGTCCGCGGGGAGCTCAGACACACACATACCCCCCAGACAGGGGCTGCTGCCACCCACACTGCTGCCTCTGTATCAGAGGTATCAGGGTGGAGCGACAGGCAGTAGGTCTCCACGGGGAGTTGGTTTTTAAACTCTCGCCTGCCACCCTGCGCTGCTGCCTCTGATACAGAGGCAGTAGCATGGGCTGGCAGAGGACTCCCTGGGATTGGGGGCCAGGAGCTCACTGGCTGCTGGCCAGACCCCCAGGGACTACTGAATAGTCGTGTAACCGATAATGGTTACATGCCAACTAACATCCCTAATCCTAGACACATTTTAGTTAAGTTCAAAAAGCAAGCAACTCCTGAGTAAAGAATATTCCTCCTCACTGACGGGTACCACTGAGGAGCTAGAACAAGCTCAGACAGACCAGAAAGAAAAGGAACTTCGGGAGTGAGACTGCACACAAACCTTTCAATTGCTGTCTATAGCCTAAAAAACACATGGGAAGCCTATGACATAAACCAACAAGGGCAAGTCTAGACAGTCAAAAAGCAGCAGAGGCTTTTCACACCTCTTCTGGTGTGTTCATAGCGAGGCTTTTGGCCAACACTTCAGTTTGGGGCCATTCCGTCCTGGCTGGGGGGTCCTGTCACCTGTATATTACGCAGTTATACAATTGATAGGAGGCAGGGGGATGCAAACTATTACCCAAACCAAAACCCCTTTAAACAAAATAGATATCCCCCCCCCTCCCTCCAACCTCAATCAATCAAGCTGAGAGGAGAGGCCATCAAACTACCTGGGACAGGTTAGAACAGTAGTCCCCAACCTTTCAGGGCTGCCGGGCGCCTGGGGGTGGGGCCACTCACGCACCAGGCATCCGGGGGTGGGGCCGCCCACATGCCCTGCACCCGGGGCTGGCACCGCACATGTGCTGCACGCCCGGGGCAGGGGCTGCCCATGCGCCCTGCACCCGGGGCCGGCACCGCACATGTGCCATGTGCCCGGGGCAGGGGCCGCCCACGTGCCCTGCACCCGGGGCCGGCACCGTGCATGTGCCACGCACCCAGGGCAGGGGCCACCCATGCGCCACGCGCCCAGGGTCGGCACCGTGCACGTGCCCCGCGCCGGGGGCAGGGCCAGCCCAGATGATTCCGCGGGCGCACATAAATGCCCTGGCAGGCGCCATGGCGTCCGCGGGCACCACGTTGGGGACCACTAGGTTAGAAGGTCAGTTACTACAATAATCAAGCAGAACATTTTAAAATCTTGCTCTCATGCACAGACACCATTGAGGTCCATTGTAGATCAGATCAGCCATCTGTCCCTTAATAGGGCTGGTACAGGAAGCAGAAACTCTAATGCCCATTGGTTTGTACTGCTCACAATGAGGTTCTCTAGTGCTAAGCAGCTCACGTATGCAAGAAAGATGGGAGAAAAGCCCTCTAACGAGTTTAGCATTGGCTTTGAGGGACAAAGCATTAGAATCTTAGCTACTGCTGCAGGAGTTGTGCTACACACAGTGCTGTCCAAGTGACAGCTGCTCTCAGAAACCTAGTCGAAATAATTGAAGAAACACAAGAGGGAGGTCTGGCACCATGGGCAGTGGGTATAATAGGCAGGGGAAGACAATGCCCTCCCAGACGGCCTGGCATGGCCCTGCCCACACTGACAGTGGCATTCAGGGGGCAGAGTGTTGCTGCCCCCAGGATTCAGCCTCCTTGAGGCTGCAGATGCTGGGGCCAAGGAGGTTCAGGACAGACACCACCCGCCCTCTGTGTGGTGCTCCAGGGTTGGGGAGGCTCCTGTGTGGGGGCGGAAGACTTGTCCCTGCGGTGGTGGGGGCTTGGCTCATGCTTGCCTCCTCCAGCTCTATGTCTACCATCGCCCAGTGTCTGGCACTTACCGGGATTTTGCTTGGATGCTGCTCACGGATCTGCTGTACCTCTTTCAAACGATCCGCTGGGAAGGAAAGAGAACAAAAAGTTTGAAAAGTACAGCTGGGCATTTCAGACCAAAGCAACATCCATGAGAGCTGAACGGAAACGGGAGGGACCTGTTGCTTTTATTTCTGCTTCTGTCTGCAGTAATTATGCTTCTGCATGTTTGACCTTAGTACTCTAAGACAAACAGATGAACTCCAAAAGTACACAAAACCATTTAGCAGTTCCACAGCCCTTTATAGCTCCAACGCATTCTAAAATACTGAACCCCTCTGAGAGGTAGGGCTGTATTATCGCACTTGTAAAATGGAGACAGAGTGAGGTGAAGTGATTTAATATCTGATTTTCAGGAGTACTGTGAAGACAGGCTCCTTAACCCACACCTAGTCACCAGCCTGCTTTCCAAGAACACTGCACTCAAAACCTCACCTTGATTACATCAGAGCTCAACACTTTGCTGAGTCAGGCAACAGCCCAAACTTTAGGGTCCTAATTTATGAGGGTTTTGACCCTCAACTTCCTAGATTCCAGGTTCACATTCTATCGATGTGCCCACGCTGCTTCTCCGAAGGAACAATCAGCTTCAACTCTGATACCCTATTTGAGCTGCCACAGACTATTTATAGCCCCATCTGGCATCCTAAACAATGATTCTTGGCAAGAACCACTTGTGTCACCACCACAGATTTGTAGCTACAAGCACTTTCTGTTGGCTGTGAGCGAATTCACTCCCAATCTCACTACTGAAGCAGGACAAAAGGGAGAGAGGAAGGAGGAAATTTCTCACAAACATCTTCCCCATGTCAGGTCTGTGCTCTTCAAAATCTGAGTTCTCACAGAGTGTGGCTCTTAGTCCAGTGAAAGCAACATGCAAAAATTCAGATTCTTATTTTTATTTGAGAATTTCAGAGATGCCTTTGGCACAGGGCATTCCCCAACTCCCTCGGTACCTTGGAAACAATGGGACTGCCAAAACGGATCCCCAGGCATAGCTACTGAACACACTGTTAGGCAGACTGGGCAATGGGGAAGCAATCAAGGGAGAACACTGAGTTTGGATTAGTTTAGAAAATAACCAAGTGACCACCTGCTCCATCCTGAGGAAAAGCTAAACAGCCCATCCTACACCAATTAGCAGAAATACAAGACATGCATGAGATGAAGCAGTTAGGTTTCTAATGCTTCTTTTATGTTTTTATCTTTTGGAACTCTTAAAAAATGCTTCAGCCAGCCATTTATGGGGCCAAATAAAACAGCACGTCATCTTCGAGGGGTACTTCAGTTCCTGGATAGCGAAAATATCACAAGACAACCAGCTCTTATTTCAACCCCAAAAATGCCTCCCCTCAGGGCAACATAGCCCTTTTACCAAATGTCAATACCAAGATATTTGGTTTATCCAAGCATTAAGATACTATCCCAGCAATACACCCATTTCACAGACATGAAAGAAGAGACTCCAAAAATGGATTGGCTGTTTCTCCATTTCCATTTTTCACTCTTCAGAGTTTGCTTTTTTGCAGAAAAACTCACAGCATAACATTTCCATTTCCCAAGTTACTTCCACACTACTATAAACTTGGGAAACCCTTTTGAGCTTCAGCAGGTTATGCAGAAACTAGCATTAAGAACGGCCATACTGGGTCAGACCAAAGGTCCATCTAGCTCAGTATCCTGTCAGCTGACAGTGGCCAATACCAGATGTCCCAGAGGGAGGAATCACAACAGGCAATCCTCACGTGATCGCTCTCCTGTTTCCCACTTTCATAGAAACAGAGGCTAGGGATACCATTACGGCCCAGACTGGCTAATGCCTTTGATGGGCCTAACCTCCATGAATCTATCTAGCTCTTTTTTGAACCCTGTTAAAGTTCTACCCTTCACCACATCCTCTGGCAAGGAGTTCCACAGTTTGACTGTGTGCTGAGTGAAGAAAAGCTTCCTTTTGTTTTAAACCTGCTGTCTATTCATTTCATTTGGTGACCCACAGTTCTTATATTGTAGGAATAAGTAAATAACTTCTCTTTACCAGTCATGATTTTATAGACCTTATCATATCCCCCTTTAGTCTCCTCTTTTCTAAACTGAAAAGTACAAGTCTTTTTAATCTCTCTTCATATGGGACTGTTCCAAATCCTTCATCATTTTTTGTTGCCCTTTTCTGAACCTTTTCCAATGCCAATATATCTTTTTTGAGATGAGGCGACCACATCTGTATGCAGTATTCAAGATGTGGACGTATCATGGTTTTATATAGAGGCAATAAGGTATTTTCTGTCTTATTCTCTATCCCTTTTTTAATTACTCCTAACATTCTATTTGCTTTTTTCATTGCCACTGCACACTGAGTGGATGTTTTCAGAGAACTATCCACGACTCCAAGATCTCTCTCAAGTGGTTGTAGCCAAAATAGTCCCCATCATATTGTATATATAGTTGGGATTATGTTTTCCAATGTGCATTACTTTACATTTATCAACATTAAATTTCATTTGCCATTTTGTTGTCCAATCACTTAGTTTGGTGAGATCTTTTTGAAGCTCTTCACAGTCTCCTTTGGTCTTAACTATCTTGAGCATTATGTTAGGAGCCACACGGTACCAGGGATCCGATTTCGCAGGGTTCAACATTTGTTGCTATTCCTGTTCTCAAGGATCAGGACCTCTGGAAAGCAGGCCACAAGTGACGAAGGATACATCAAGTGTCGCTGCTCACATTTTGTTCTGCAACACAGTGAAATGCATAAAGGTCTGGTCCCCATTCTTTGGGGACCTAAAGCTCCTACTGAAGTGAATGGACACTGTGCATGCGAAGAAAACAGAACCAAGTCTGAAGTATATCTGTGCCAGACACCACTATTGCATTGAGAGACTCAGACACTTTATATACAACCCCAGACAAATGCCAATTTAGCAAGACTGAAGTCCTCCTTTGAAATCAGTTGCTAAGAGATTTCTCCTTCTGACTCGGGTAATGTTCTGTGATGGCAGATTCCAAAACACCAGCATTTTATTATTCCTTAGAACTAGCAATACAAATAACTGCATTACAACATCAGACTAGTTCACTTAGGTGCCCTCACCCCCAATTTCATCCAAAATTTCAGCACATTCACCAAGTCTGCTGTGCATTTCAGGCCCCTCTTTACTGTCTGGAGAAGATAAGGTCTCTTTCAACTCCCTCTAGGAATGCAAATGATTAGTCAACTATCTGGTCACTAGTCACTTCCCACTCCTCTCAGTCTATCAGAAAGAGGGAGTGGGGAGGAGGAGAGGGTGCTTCAAAGTGGCAGGGCTGTGTGGAGCCTGGGGTCAGCTGAGGACTGCTTGAGTTCCCCACTGGCCTTGTGCTCCCTCAAGCGCTTTTGCTTTTGAAGTGTAGCAACAGCCCTGGGGCTGTTGCTATACTTCAAAGGCAGAGACGGGCTGTTGCTACACTTCAAAGGCAGAGACGCTCTTATTGACTAATCAAATAGTTGATGCAAATTGCATCAACTATTTGATTAGTCAATTAATCTAAATTTAACATCCCTAATTAACTCCTGAAGCAATGCTAACTGGCAGGGGACCGCATCCCAAGAAGCAGGCAAGAGTTACAGTTGCTTCTACTATGTGGCGATGGGAAGGGGGACAGTGCCCCTCCTTTGCCAAGACATGTAACAGTCTCTGCTTTTGCGTTTTCAGGTAGCAGCGTGCCACAGTGGAGCCCTGTCTGCATGTGGCCCAGAGTGAAGGATGACCTAGTGGTTAGGATGCTACCCTGGGCCATCAGAAGCACAGGTTCAATTCTCCACTCTGCAACAAACTATCTATGGCATCGTAGCCAAGTCACTTGGTCTCTCTTTGCCTTAGTCTCCCATTTGCAGAATGGAAACACCAGCACTGCCTTGCCTCCCCAGGGCGTTGAGGATAAGAACACTCAAGATTCTGAGGGACTCAGATGCTGTGGCGATGGGGCCCATGTAAGTACCTATGTTAGAGAGGTGGTCAAGAGGATGCAGCCTTTCCTCTCCGATCCAGATTCTGCTACAGCTCTGTCTTTGTGACTCTACAATGCATTATATGCCTAGGCAGCAGGCACCACAAAAGCTTCAGCTAGTGCTGAACTGCTGCCCATTTCAACTAGGCAAGCAGGCTACTGTGTCACTCTCATGCTGGATGTCTCTTCCCCACCAGGGTGAAATTCCAAGTGCTGGTGACAATCTACAGAGCCTTTAAGGTCTAGCACCAATTAGTTAAGAAGTCATCTCTGTCTTTATGCCCCATCATGTCTGACTGCCTGTTCCTGAGACAGATCCATTCAGGGTTTGCTCAGCACAGTGCCTTCTACTCTGACAATTCATCAGGTTTCAGGGCACAGCATAACACATTTATCAGGCATTTTGGTTGAATTTTCAGGTGGCAGAATGGAAAGATCTGCTGGCTAAGGACAGCAGCCACTGGGCAAAAGCAGCAGGTGTCAACAGAGCTCTGTAGACAGATGATGGTGTTTGTTGATTGCAGTTAGTTAATGCAAGGCTCCCAGACAATTTATCCTTGACCTACATGTCACCAAACAGGAAGCCTTTACATTATTAGAGCTGCAGCTACACACAGAACCGCAGATCTGCTCACTGAAGGAGCATGCCAGCAGCTGAGCAATGGTCCTGGGATCAACAAGAGGAGTGCCCAACTCCACTGTCACTGAAACGCCCAAGCAAAACATCAAGATCCTAAGCAGACAAGCTATAAGTGAAACAGCAGTCTGTGTCCTTGCTTGCATGCATATTAATAATTAGGAGGCTAGCCATGATGTAAAAGATAAACATGGCAACAAGATGAGTACACAAGTACATAAATACTGATTCTGCCAGGTGAGACAGTATTGCTTAGAGCAGCCCCTTAGAAGCCAGGAATATTCTTGTAGCATAACATAAACCACAAAAACAATGTATTTCTCCTTCAACTGCCACTTCAGCTTACAGCAGCATTTGCAGAGTGAACAAAATAAAGGAATTCAGAGAACAAGCTGGGGACAATGCCAGCTTTGGGCAGGGCTGGAATGCAGAGGTGGAACAAAAGTGTTAGTTTTCAAGGAATGATTGTATTTCAATGAAGAAGAGTAGGCTGCTCCCTCTGCAAAGAATCCCAAAGCAGAAGGTTTGTCTTAATGGAAGGGAAGGGAAAAAACAACAGATCTGTCTAGTTCCGCTATCTGAACTGACTGAAGTGTAACTAAAAAAAGTAAAGAGCCCATCCAGAAATAGGGAGCAGCAAATCTGGCTGTTTAAATTCTTTCCATTTTAATTTGCTAATGGCTGTCAGAAATACTAGGAAGAGGTTAGTTATTTTTAAGCTGTGAACATTTTAAAACTAGTGCTACAATGGGATGCACAGATCCTGTCTCTGGCTTGCCAGAAAAAGGGGGTCAACCCTTTCTGTCCAGGAGGGACCACAGGGACCTGCAATCAATGCAAAAAAAAACCACTTGGGGATGGGGGTCCTGTGACTGGTCAAATCAGTTCCTGGAGCAAGTAAACTGAGATACCCAAGTAATTTAATTGTTTTTAAACAAAACATGTAGCTTTCTAGCCTTCAAAAGGCTGTGGAGAAAAGCCTGAGGAAAACAAATGATTTGCATGCACCCCAAGAGCTCACAGACCAGAATGTAAATAACCCCCCTCCCCAATTTATTATTTTCTTAGAGTCTCATGGACTTGAAGCTAATCTTGTTATGTTGGGAGTGAGACTTGTGAGTTTTGAATGTTTATGATTGGCAAACCTGTGTTTTTGGCTTTGAGCCAAGCCACAAATTACTTGCACAATCCCAGCTATACCACTATAACCACTGTACCACACCATTCTGTCACATATTTTCCTTAACAGGTGAGGCTTACTGGTTCAGGCTGTAGCAGTGCCCCACCCGCCATGGACAAAGGGCTGCTATAGCACCATGGGGCCCACCGCAGGAACCCTGTGGCAGGCCTGGCCTGGGTGGTGCATCGCAGACACTCCAGCCAGCCTGCCAGAGCAGCTCCTATCCATGGCAGGCCTGGCCCACCTCCTCCCACTGCTGCAGGCAAGGGCTGATCTGGCCAGCATGAAGCAGCCCTTGTCCATGGCTGGCTGGGAAGCTGCTCCAGCCCAGCCATGCGGAAGCAGCCTCCTCCACCCGCTCCCTCTTTAATCGGTTAACCAGTTAAACATAATTTTTAACTGGTTAAATGGAATTGTACATCTCTAATACACAGGGCTCGACGACCGCAGCAAAAAGCCACTCGCCAGCCCCGCACTGTGCATGCGTGCACCGCCGATGAACGGGGAGACCGGCTGAAATCTACTCGCCATGGGCAAGTAGATAAGCAGATTTGTCGAGCCCTGCTAATACATGTATTTCTGTTTTACACAAATATGATTTACATAGCTATTGTACACACTACTGTATGCCTGCAAGAGAGTGCTTATAATAATAGAATCATAGAGCTGGAAGAGACCTCAGGAGGTCATCAAGTCCAGCCCCCTGCCCAAGGCAGGACCAATCCCAACTAAATCAACCCAGCCAGGGCTCTGTCAAGCTGAGACTTAAAAACCTCTAGGGATGGAGATTCTATCCCTCCCTAGGGAACCCATCCCAGTGCTTCACCACCTTCCTAGTGAAATAGTTTTTCCTAATATCCAAGCTAGACCTCTCCCACTGTAACTTGATAACTTATAGCCCTATAAATATTGTATATTCCAATGTGCTATAATACTAACAAGCAGCACGTTCTGAAAAGTATTTTTACAGAAACATTCATTCATTAATATACCTCTGAAAAAGATTCTTAATCTATCCCTTGGCATTTCTGCACCAAGTTGTGGCTAAGTGACACCCACTGGATGCAGAGAGGAAACTTTACTACACCATTTCTCTCTCACAAACACTTAACCTAGATAAATTACTGAAGAGTGGAGGAAAATGCTCACCTGCCTCTTTGCAGAAGGTAATTTACAGAAGGCTGCCATGTGACTCAGGCACTTCAGGCAAGATGAATGAATTGAAGCAGACTGGAGTTAAATCCAGCACCTTCCGGTAGCTATTACCCTGCTCAGTGGAAACCAATTAGACTGCAAACAGAAGGGAGAGGAAAAAGAAAGCAGAAGATGACAGAAGGGCATGCAGTGGTAGTGGGAGCCTCATGAGTCCCGATTATGTTTAACCAGTTCCCCTTTATTAGGCACTGGTGAGGCCACTTCTGAAGTATTGTGTCCAATTCTGGGCCCCCCCAGATGTGAACGATCAGTCAACTATCCGATAAATAGATGCTTATCGAACAGTCAACACGCTAGTAGACTAGTCGTTCCCCCCCCCCCCCCCCGCTGCCTTTATCAGAAAAGGGGGGGGGGGGAGAAAGGGATGCTTCAAAGCAGAAGTGCTGCATGGAAACTGAGCTGTGGAGCACAGGATCTGCCACTTTGAAACACTGAGTGCAGCCTGGGACCAGCTGGGAGTCACCAACTGGCCACTGGCTGTACACAGCATTTCAAAGAGGCAGCGCTGCATGGAGCCTGGGGTCTGGGCTCCATGTGGTGTTGCCACTTTGAAATACTGCGTGGAGCCTGACACTGGGCTCCCCACAGTGTTTCAAAGCGGCAGTGCCGCATGGAGCTTAGGGTCAGCTGGGGGCTCTCCATGCGGCACTGCCACTTTGAAACGCCACCGGGAACACAGGGCCAGTGGGAGACTGCTTGATTCCCCTGCTGGCCCTGTACTCCCCACAGTGCTTTCTCCTTTGCAGTGTAGGAACAGCCCTGGGGCTATTGCTACACTTCAAAAGTGGAGATGGCCTTATTGACTAATTGAATAGTTGATGCAAATTGCATTGACTATTCCATTAGCCAATTAATCAAAATTTTACATCCCTAAACCCCATTACAGAAAGGATGTGGATGCATTTGAGTGGCTCCAGTGGAGGGCAACCAAAATGATTAGGGGGCTGGAGCACATCACCTATGAGGAGACACTGAGGGATTTGGGCTTATTTAGTCTACTGAAGAGAAGAACGAGGGGGGATTTGACAGCAGCCTTTAACTACCTGAAGAGGGGCTCCAAAGAGGATGGAGAGAGGCTGTTCTTAGTGGTGACAGATGGCAGAATGAGGAGCAAGCCGCAGTGGGAGAGGTCTAGGTTGGATATTAGGAAAAAATATTTTAGCAGGAGGGTGGTGAAGCACTGGAATGCTCCATCCCTAGAGGTTTTTAAGTCCCAGCTTGACAAAGCCTTCGCTGGCACGATTTATTTGGGACTGGTCCTGCTATAGGCAGGAGGTTGGACTCAATGACCTACTCAGGTCTCTTCCAACCCTATGATTCTATGATTCTCAGCAATAACATTAACAGTCTCCCATTAACTTGAAAGGGGCTTGGATCAAGTCCCACAGGGCTCCTGCTCCCAGCCCCATGATGGGGCGGGGTCCCAGTCCCCACATGAGTGCTGGAGCTGCCACCAGCTCTTGGCTCCTAGCCTTGCTGGAGCAGCCCGTCCATGGTGGGCCCCCTGCAGGGCTGGAGCAGCCCACTGCCTGCAGCAAGCAGGGAGATGCTCCAGATCCCACGGGTTAACACTCCTAATATAAACCTTCCGCTGGGTTAGTTTCAAGTGCTGACAATCAGCCAGCAAACAACTGGAAGCATCTAGACCACAGATCTCAAACTCAATTTACCTTAGAGCCAGTTCCAGTTCTCAAATCCTCCTAATGCAAAAGCAGGCCTCCCCTCTGGTACAGATCCAGAATGTGCGTGTCTCTGCAAGCCTCCCAAACATCTGCGGGCCCTGCCTGCCAGCCCATGTGCTCCCCCTCCCCATGTACCTCCCAGCCCCACCTGCCACCCCTGGGTGATTTAACATCCCTCCCCCTCAGAGGCTCCCAGCACCAGCAGCAGCAGCACAGTGGGACTAAAGTGGCTTCCAGCTGCTATGTAGATGCCAATGCCAATGCCAACATATTTCTGTGGCCCAGGGGAGTTGTGTGCAGAGCCATTCCATCCATAGGACTGTTAGGCATGGCCACCCCAGGTCTCCCAGCGGCCGCTCCAAACATCCTATGGATGGGATAATCTCCCATATTCACTTACGGGGTTCTGGGTATGCTGGGGCCAGCAGCAGGGGTTGGGCCCCCACACATTCATTGGGGAGGCGGGAACTATGGGGAAGCAAAGCTACACAGCAACCTGCTCCACTTCAGCACCATCTCCCAAGCCAGCCTGCACTGGGGCAGGGGCATTCTGCTTCCCGCTACTGCGGTGAAGGTTGTTGCACCAGGCCCCTGAGTAATCCCCAAGCTCATGTCCCTTGGGGAAAGGGGCTTGAGGTAAGAGGAGAGAGAAGCAGTGCAGGGGCGGAGCAGGGGTTGGACTGGGGATGTTAATAATCGGGTATTTGCGTAAACATATAACTGCTGAAATTTTTAGCGGTTACTTGTTTACATGCAGGGGGCAGTGGGAGCTACTGCTTGTGGGGAGATGGCTCTTAAGCTCCCCCCACCTCTGATAGAGAGGCAGCAGTATGAGGGGCAGGCAGCTCCATGAGAGCCGGTATGTGCAGGAAGCTGGCTTGAAAGCTGGCTTCTAGCATGTACTGGCTCCTCCAGCAGCAGTGAGAGAGAGAGGCAGCTGTCTCCATGGGAGCTAGCTTTTAAGCCAGCTTTCTGTAGGAGGCAGTGTGTGCGTGTGGGGGGGAGTTTCACAGTAACCTGCATACACCTCCCTCCCATTGCTACCTCTGATACAGAGACAGCGTGGGGGGCGGGGGGGGGCTGTTACCATTAGGATTAACCGATAAGACCAGATTTATCCATTAATCTTGTAAACGATTACACGCTAACATGCCTGGGTTGAACAGGGTGGAAGGGGGGGAATAAAGACCCCTCCAGGGCTGCAGGGACTCGTGCCAGCAGCCATGTGCGGGCCAGACTGTGGAACTGCTTGGGCCACAGGTGGCCCATACGCCATAGTCTGAGACCCTGATCTAGGCTCATGCTAGAAAAAGGGCTGGTGTGTTGTGCTCTAGTGGTCTTTAAACCTGTCCGATTGTCAACCAGAAACAGATTTTTCCTAATATATACGTTCATTCCTCTCACCAAATCTCCCCACACTCCAACATAAGAGTCAGCATGGAACTAATCTGTGTGGCAAACAGCTCTGGACTGTGGAACAAAACAAAAAATGTTTGGAAATAAAGTTGGAACACACCATAGCCAGCCCATCTTGCTAAGCAGGGATGGCAAGAACTAATGGTCTCTGCATAGTGTTTATATTAGGTTCACATAATTTATGAAAGTGCTCTGCATACAGATCAGCTGGGCCTTCACTCAGTAGCTATCATTGTTCCTATTTCAAAAGCAAGTGGAAGAGTAAATTCCCTCCCTGAGAAACAGACAGCGGTTGTCATCTGCAAGTGCCTCCCTGTAGCTTTTGCTGGCATGGTCCTCAGTCTCTTTATTCTCAAGTTATTTATAAGCTTAAATGTTACTTCTTCAAAGTAGAACACACATCTCCAATCACAGATATAAATTTACCAAATAATCAAGAGCAAAACAAATAGCAGCATGGTATCCCAGAGCCTAGTATAGCATCTAACTAATGATCAAAGAAACCATTTCATTTCTAAAGCAATATTTTCAGCACACACACAAAAGCTCAATTCCACATATGTAGAAACTCACATCTGGTAATTATTAGAGAGGATCTGAAATATTTGCTTTGCACACAAAGATGCCACACTGCATGCACAAAATTGCAGGGTCTGTTCTGGCAAAACCTACTGAAAAATACAGACTCTAAAATGAAGCTTAAGCCATCTTATTGAGCACAAAAGGCATCAAATAATTTCTGTACAACCAGTGATCAGCACATTCACACAGCGTTTTCCAACCATGGACCATGCTTTACAGAGGTGGATGTCTGCCTCCAAGATGGAGAAAGACAGGAAGTGATGCCACTTCCCTCCTGGCACACACTTATTAAGCCATTGTAGCAGAAGCAGAAACAACTTCCAAGTCTCCTGCCTCCAAGCCTGCAGTTCTATTCATTGGATCACCCTTTCCCTGCTGAGTCCCTGGAGCAGTAGATCTGTCTGACTGCAACATACACCTCCCAAGAACAAATGCAAGCCTGATTTTCTCTGGCAGTAAAATTTGTTTTTCCCTAGCAGTAAAGTTAGTTTAACAAGAGCACAGAGCAAACTACAAACTTTTGGAACACAGATACTGGTTTAACTGGGATATGAAGAGACTTGTTTAGTTTTTCCTTGTACTCAATATTTTACTAGCATCATTCATCGATCTTGCATCATACGATATAAAACTGTGGTGGAGACAATCTCTATTGTCATTGCTATGAACAGATAGATATAAACAAGTGCGGCTTTAAAATTCTGTACTCAACTAAGGCCCTGCCTAAACTGACTCCAATAGTGATAGAGATGCAGCCGTGTTAGTCTGGTGTAGCTGAAACAAAAAACAGGACTATGTAGCACTTTAAAGACTAACAAGATGGTTTATTAGGTGATGAGCTTTCGTGGGCCAGACCCACTTCCTCAGATCAAATAGTGGAAGAAAATTGGCACAACCATATATACCAAAGGATACAATCAAAAAAATGAACACATATGAAAAGGACAAATCAAATTTCAGAACAGAAGGGAGATGAGGGAAGGAGGTAAATGTCTGTGAGCTAATGATATTAGAGGTGATAATTGGGGAAGCTATCTTTGTAATGGGTAAGATAATTAATGTCTTTGTTTAGACCGAGGCGAAAAGTGTCGAATTTAAGCATGAATGACAGTTCAGAGGATTCTCTTTCAAGTCTGGTGTTAAAAGGTCTTTGAAGCAGGATGCAGGTAATCAAATCATTGAGACAATGCCCTTTCTGGTTGAAATGGCAAGAAACTGTTTTTTCTTTGTGATCCTGTCTAATATCTGTTTTGTGGGCATTGATTCTTTGGCGAAGTGTCTGAGACATTTGTCCAATGAACATAGCAGACGGACACTTTCGGCACGATAGCATAAATTATATTTCTGGATGAGCAGGAATATGTGTTCTTGATCTTATAACTCAATTGGTTAGGTCCAATAATTGTATCAGCAGAGTGAATATGTGGACAAAGCTGGCAATGGGGTTTGTTGCAAGGGAAGGTTCCAGGGTTGGTATTAGTGTGGTATGTCCTGTGGTTGTTGGTAAGAATTATCTTGAGGTCAGGTGGTTGTCTATAGGAGACTATGGGTCTGTCTCCCAGAGCCTCTCGGAGTGTAGTATCCTGTTCCAGTATAGGTTGTAGTTTATTGATAATGTGTTGGACAGGTTTAAGTTGGGGGCTGTAGGTGATGACAAATGGTGTTCTATTGTTGGTTTTCTTGGGTCTGTCTTGAAGTAGATGGTTTCTAGGTATTCGTCTGGCTCTTTCAATTTGTGTTTTTATTTCTCCGGGTGGGTAGTTGAGGTTTATAAATGCTTGGTAGAGATCCTGAAGTTTCTGGTCTCTGTCAGTGGGATTAGAGCAGATGCGGTTGTATCGAAGGGCTTGGCTATAGACGATGGATGGTATGGTGTGTTCTGGATGGGAGCTGGAGGCATGTAGGTGGGTTTTCTGTAGAGAGTGGTGTCTAATTTTCCATTGGTGATTTGTACTGTGGTGTCCAGGAAATGGATCTCTTGTGTAGAATGGTCCAGGCTGAGATTGATGGTGGGGTGTAGGTTGTTAAAATCTCTGTGGAATGTCTCCAGTGTTTCTTGGCCAGGCGTCCAGATCATAAAGATGTCATCGATGTAGTGTAAGTAGAGAAGGGGCAAAAGGGGACGGGAGCTGAGGAAACGTTGTTCTAAGTCAGCCAATTTATAAACCACCCACCCTCACCCCCTTCTACTCTGCCCCCACCTCATTCCACGCCTTCCCCCCCAAGACCTGTCCCTACTCTGCCTCTTCTCACCCCCGCTCCAGTCCCCTCACACCCTTCATCCAAGCCCTCTTCCCATGCAACATGACTCAGGGGATTACTGGGGGCACCTGGCATGGGTGGCAGCAGGGGTCAGGGCCTCCCCTGCACAGGAGCTACCCAGCAGTCTGGTCTGCTCTGCTCTGCCACCATCTCCTAGCCCACTGTGCTCCACTTCATTGCAGTGGCGGGAAGTACAGTGCCCCGATCCTGGCCACAGCCTGTTCCCCTCATTGATGAAGGACTCGGGGGAGCGGGATGGGTGCTCTGCTTTCCACCACCATGATGAAACAGAGAGCAGCAGGCTGGGAGATAGGTGGAGCAGAGCAGGCTTCTGGGAAGCTGTGGCACCATAAATCCGTTACAACACTAACCCAAACAACCCTTTTGTCCTATGACTAGGGCCCTACCAAATTCAGTCCACTTTGGCCAATTTCATGGTCATAGGATTTTAAAAATCATAGATTTCATTATTTCAGCTATTTAATCTGAAATGTAACTGTAGGGGTCCTGATGCAAAAAAAGAGTTGTGTGGGGGATGTCACAAGTTTACTGTGAGGGTGGCGGTACTGCCGCTACCCTTACTTTGGTACTGCTGCTGGCGGCGGCACTGCCTTCTCAGCTGGGCAGCTGAGCTATGTCTACACAGCAGCATTATTTCAGAATAACTGATGTTACTCTGAAATAACAAAGTCTGTGTCTAAACACAAGCAGTTATTTTGATATAATGTCGAAATAATGTTGAGCTGGAGGACTCCTTACTCCGACTCCTGTAACCCTCATTGTACAAGGAGTAAGGGAAGTCAGGGGAGGAGAGCTCTAGCTTGAAATAACTGCTGTGCTGACAGCACCAAAAGTCAAAATAAGCTATTTTGACTTAAGCTACACAATTAGCACAGTATTAGAGCGGTAGCCGTGTTAGTCTGGATCTGCAAAAGCGACAAGGAGTCCTGTAGCACCTTATAGACTAACAGATGTATTGGAGCATAAGCTTTCGTGGGCAAAGACCCACTTCGTCAGATGCATGACGAATTAGCATAGCTCAAGTTGCCTAGTTTATTTCGAGTTTAGCCCTACTGTGTAGATGTGCCCCTAGAGAGCAGCAGCTGCTGGCTGGGAGCCCAGCTCTGTAGACAGAGCCGCTGCCAGCAGCAGCACAAAAGTAAGGGCGACATGGCTACGGTATTCCCATCTTTACTTCTGCACTGCTGCTGGAGGGGCTCTGCCTTCAGAGTTGGACTCTGCTCTGTGGCCACCCACCTCTAAATGCAGTGATGAAGTAAGGGTGGCAATATTGTAACTACCCTAAAATAACTTGGCAATCCCCTGCAACTCCCTTTGGAGATCCTGAAACAAATTTGAGAAACCTTGGTCTCTCCCATGAAATTTGTATTTACTTAATACTATTTTCACTGTCTGGAATACATTTTTCATGGCTGTGGATTCGGTAGGGCTCTACTTATGATGGTAGAGGTGTGAATGGGTCATTCTGCCATGAATTACCCCTTACAGTACATGCTAACTCGGGGGTTGGCAACTTATGGCTTGTGAGCCAGATATGGCTCTTTTGGAGCTCCAGCTCAGCCTCCCCACCCCCGCCCCAAACAATCCCCCCTGCAGCAGGAAGCCAGAGCTGGTGCTAGAGCCTTACAGTCCCCTACAAGATTGGAACGCCAACACTAGCTTCCTGCTTGGGGGGGGGGGGAAGCCCCCCCACCATGTGGGGAAGAAGCAGAGCCACAAATGGCTCCGCACGTTGCCATTTTCCTTTCTCCAGCTGGAAGACAGCCTCGCAGGGACACACTTCCTGCTGCTCCCATTCCTGGGATTCTGGCCCTTTTCTCCCATTGGCCAGAATCCTAGGACTGGGAGCAGCAGGAGGCAGCGTCACACGGTGCCTGTGAGAAAGTGTGAAAGCAAGTAAGTGGCCCTACCACCTCATGCCCAGACCCCACACCCTCACCGAGACCCCTCACCTTGGCTCCTGTCCCCAATCAGACACCCTGCCCCCAACCCACTCCTGTCCTCTCCCCCTGGCCAGACACTCTGCCCCAGCCTACTCCTGACCTCTCCGCCAGCCAGACACCCTACTCCCAGCCTGCTCCTGCACCCCATCTCCCAACCCAGATCCTGCATCCTCATCCCTATCCCACTCACTAGCAGCCCTCTCCTGCATACTTAATGCCTCATTTTTGGCCCCACCCCAGAGCCTTGGGGGGGCCCCACAAAGTCCACTAACCCTGGAACCTCAGAAGAGTAAATATGACCTGAACCCTTGAACCTCAGGTCCTCCCTGTTTCCCCCCCCCCCCCCATGGGGCTGGAGCTCCAGAGGAGGGAGGTGTTTCATTTGGGAGCCACATCAGTGAGGGTTGAGAGTTTTTGGAGAGTTTTTTTTCTATGGGTCAGTGGCCCCCAACCCAAAAAATGTTGCCCACTCCTGCCATAAATAAAGATAATGTTGAAACCTTTTGTGTTGAACATAATATCCCACTCTATATAAAAAACCTTTTCCAGAGGGACAACAGAATGACAAAAAGGAATGGGGGAGTGGCCTCAACCCTCCTCAGCTTGGCCTGACCCCCGGGCATCCAAGGAGAGAGACCCAAAGCTACGGCACAGCCAGCTCTGGCCTGGCCTGGCCCGACCACCCCTGGCGGCCAGGGGGAGAAAGCCAGGGGTGGCCATGCTGCAGCTTCCAGAGGCCAGTGAGAGCCAGGGCTGGCCACACCGCGTCTTTGGCCCAGCCCAACCTCCGGTGGCCGGAGGGAGAGTGTCGAGCCAAGCATGGCCACAGCTTTGCCTTCCCCGGGTCTCTTGGCATGGCCTCAGCATGGAGTGAGGGGAGGGAGAAAGGACCTGGGCTGGTGCCAGGCTGGGCTCCTTCTCCCTCCCCAAATCAGCCAGGTCCCTGGGGGCAGGGGAGAAGGGCCAAGGCTGGAGCAAGGGGGGAAGGGAAAAAGGGCCCAGGCTGGCATGGTCACAGCTCAGCCCTGCCCAGTGGCCAGGGGAGAGCGAGGGTTGCCATCTCCCCCCCCCCCACACACGAGAGGGGGATTGGTGAACGTAGTGAGCAGGGAGTGCAGCCCCCTTGTTTTACTTTATTTAAAAATGAAGCCTGGCCAACAAGCCCCCAGTTGGGGTCCAGCTCCCCATCTGGCCGCAGCATTACCTTGAGCTTCTATGATGAGGTAACTGGCTCTGTGAATATTGGGAAGTCAGTGGATGTGATATACCTTGACTTTAGCAAGGCTTTTGATACAGTCTCCCACAATATTCTTGCCAGCAAGTTAAGGGAATGGGGATTGGATAAATGGACAGTAAGATGGATAGAAAGCTGGCAGCGATCAACGGCTCGACATCAGGATGGCTGTCGGTTTCTAGCAGAGTGCCCCAAGGTTAGGTTCTGGGACTGGTTTTGTTCAACACCTTTATTAATGACCTGGATGAGGGGATGGATTGCACCCTCAGCAAGTTTGCAGATGACACTAAGCTAGGGGGAGAGGTAGATATGCTGGAGGGCAAGGATAGACTCCAGAGTGACTTAGACAAATTGGAGGATTGGGCCACAAGAAATCTGATGAGGTTCAACAAGGACAAGTGTAGAGTCCTGCACTTGGGACGGAAGAATCCCAAGCATTGTTACATGCTGGGGACCAACCAGCTAAGTAGCAGTTCTGTAGAAAAGGACCTGGGGATTACAGTGGATGAGAAGCTGGACACGAGTCAACAGTGTGCCCTTGTAGCCAAGAAGGCTAATGGCATATTAGGTTGCATTAAGAGGAGCATTGCCAGTCAATCCAGAGATGTGATTATTCCTCTTTACTCGGCTCTGGTGAGGCCACATCTGGAGTAGTGTGTCCAGTTCTGGGCCCCCCACTACAAAAAGGATGTGGATGCACTGAAGAGGGCCCAGCAGAGGGCAACCAAAATGATTAGGGGGCTGGAGCATATGACCTATGAGGAGAGGCTGAGGGAGTTGGGTCTATTTAGTCTGCAGAAGAGAAAAGTGAGGAGGGATTTCATAGCAGCCTTCAACTTCCTGAAGGGAGGTTCCAAAGAGGCTGGAGAAAGGCTGTTCACAGTAGTGACGGATGGCAGAACAAGGAACAATGGTCTCAAGTTGCAGTGGGAGGGGTCCAGGTTGAATATTAGGAAAAACTATTTCACTAGGAGGGTGGTGAAGTACTGGAATGGGTTACCTAGGGAAGTCGTGGAGTCTCCATCCCTAGAGGTGTTTTAAGTCTCAGCTTGACAAAGCCCTGGCTGGGTTGATTTAATTGGGATTGGTCCTGCCTTGGGCAGGGGGCTGGACTTGATGGCCTTCTAAGGTTTCTTTCAGCTCTATGGTTCTACGAATGGGTCAGTCATTCACCCCAGAGCAATGGATGCTCCAGATCACACTTCAAAGACAATGCTGACAGCTAATTTCTCTAGTAAACTAAAGGGCTGTGTCTAGACTGGCCAGTTTTTCCGGAAAATCAGCCGCTTTTCCGGAAAAACTTGCCAGCTGTCTAGACTGGCCGCTTGAATTTCCGCAAGAACACTGACAATCTCATGTATGATTGTCAGTGTTCTTGTGGAAATACGATGCTGCTCCCGTTCGGGCAAAAGCCCTCTTGCGCAAATGCTTTTGCGCAAGAGGGCCAGTGTAGACAACGTGGTATTGTTTTGCGCAAAAAAGCCCCGTTAGCTAACATGGCGAGTGGGGCTAACATGGCGAGTGGGGCTTTCTTGCGCAAAAGTGCGTCTAGATTGGCCAGGGACGCTTTTCCGCAAAAAGTGCTTTTGCGGAAAAGCGTCTGTGCCAATCTAGATGCTCTGTTCCGAAAATGCTTTTAATGGAAAACTTCTCTGTTAAAAGCATTTCCGGAAAATCATGCCAATCTAGACGCAGCCAAGGTGTATTCGCTAAGAAATGAAATGAGAAGTTAAAGCCCGTAAAATATATAATAGGGGAGTCATTGTTTCTAAGTTCAGTTGATAGCAGAGATGTAATGTGTTAGTTTCTGTAAGTCTCTCAGAGTTACCCCAAAATGTCCAATCACTCAGGATTCTGGGTCAAAATCCCTCAGTTCAGAAATGCAGAATCACTTTAATGTAATCATCTTCTTAGAGTTGAAAACCGTCTGCTCTCAGCACACCCTTTTGCTTTGTTGACTCAACACAAACAAAGCTGGTGTATTTTCCATTGTTGAACACTGCTATTTCATTTACAGTTCCAATGCTGCAATCCAGTCTGATGGGCAATTATACATAAAGCAGGTTACTTAGAGCCCCCAAACAACATTAGTTTACAGCAGAGGTCGGCAATCATTCAGAAGTGGCGTACCAAGATTTAACTTATTCACTTCTATTTATGGAAGTGGGGAGCAGGGAGAAGGGATAGGCTGAGTATGGTGATCATATTTTCTGAACCAGCTGCAGCTAGGGAGAATGGTTTAAACTAAACTAGCTGGGCTTACCTGGCATTGCTTGGGAAACTGGAGGAACAAAATTTTAAAAATTTAGGAAAGGAGGGGACCCTGAGCCAGGGGACCTCCCCCTAGAGCCACAGACCCGGGGGCTGATGGCTCCTGGCCCACACCTGACCCTCAGAGCAGCAGGACCCTCCTTCCCCCAGGACCAAGCAGCTAGCCCCCAGGAGAACAGTACAGTCACGTGGCCAGTAGCAAGGGAACTTCTCTTCGCAAGGTTGGCTCAGGGATCCACCTGACCTGTCTTCGCAAGCAAAAGCTCAGCGTTCACATCTAACCCCGATGGATGGAACCAGACACAGAAGAGCCCCACTCACAGTATGAACAGCAGCCATCTGGCTTCACAGTAGTGTAACGCATCCAGGGTTTAACCCAGCCCCTCCTCCCTGCGCTGCAGCAGGCACACGGATTCCTTCTGCTCGGATAAGCCCAGTGAGCTGAGCAGTAAGGCTGGCTAGCTTTGGTTTTGGTTTCCGGTGAGGATGGGGGTGGCAGGCAGGGAGCAACCCTGGGTGGAGGGGAGGTTACACAGAGGAGGAGCGGCCCAGCTTGCGCCCGGGGCTGGAGGTGCTGCGGGGGTCAGGGCAGGTGCCCGAGCCGTTGTATGCATGGTGGTGGGGGCACTGCATGCCGGGGGGAGGGGCGGGGGGAGAGGAGAGGGTCGGTTATATAACCTCATGGGCGGGAGGGTGCGAGTCCTCTGAGGCTACATGCGCCCGGGGCAGCAGGTGCTGCGGGGGGCAGGGCGGGATCCCGACTGGGTCCAAAAGTACCTTAAAACCTTTTCCTGGATGAAAGGTTATCCCATGCAAAGTTTAGTTGCGGTAGCTCTTATAGTGTCCAAGTTATTAGCGCACAAACATACAAACATTCTACTTTATATATTAGATTACTAAACAGATTAAGCATTTTAACTCTTTCATGTTAGTTTATCAAACTTCATTTTAAACAAAGTAAAATATTAATTTATGGCCAACACAACAGCTTTCAATGTTTTCTTTATTTATGGCAAGGGTGGGAAACGTTTTTTGGGTCAGGGGCCACTGACCCACAGAAAAATCAGCTGGGGACCACACAAGTGAGAAGCAAAAAAACTCCTCCAAAAACCCCCCATGCTCACTCATATATCCCCAAACTGAGGCACCTCACTCCTCTGACGATCCAGCCTCACGGGGTGTGGGGAAGGGATAAGGAGGACTGAGGTTCAGGGTTTCCCCACAGGCCAAATTTACTGTTCTGGGATTCCGGAGTAAGTGAATTTTATGGATCTCCCCCCCCCCCCTTAGGTTCTGGGGTAGAGACAAAAATGAGGGGTTCACTGTGCAAGTCAGGGCTAACAGCGAGTGGGATACGGATGGGGTGCAGGATCTGGGAGGGAGGTGGAGTGCAGAAGGGGAGAGGTTGCAAGGTCTGGGTGGGAGGTAGGGTGGAAGCAGACTGGGAATAGGGTGTCTGGCCAGGTGGAGGGAGCAGGAGCAAGGGAGGGTGCAGGAGCAATGGTGGATGCAGGAGCAGGGTGGGGATAGGTGTTTGGCTAGGCTGGTTGGGGGAGAAGATGCAGGACCAGGATGGGGGTAGGGTGTCTAGCCTGGAGGGAGGGTGCAGGAACAAGGGAGGGCATCAGAGCAGGCTAGGGGTGCAGGGTCTTGGCAGGGAGAGGGGAATGAGTGAAGGAGATTGGAGTGTGGGGGTCTGGGCATGGGGGGGGGGGGAGATGACCTACCTGGCTTCGCACCCCCTCGGAGCAACTGCTGTGGCCACAGAGTCTAGGCCTGGCCCCGGAGGTACCGCAGAGGAGCTTCAGCCGCAGCACTGCCTTCTTCCACTGAAGCCTAACCTGCTGCCAAGGAAGAGCGAGGGCCACTGAAAAAAATTGGCTCGTGTGCCACTTATGGCCAATCCCTGGTTTACAGGAACAATGTGATAGCCAGAAACAATCCTTCATTAGTTTCCAGGAAGTTGTACATATTAATGCTAATACATCTGTTTAATCTAGGGCTAAGTAAATTAACAAGTTTCAGATGAGAGAAATTAACATAAGCATTTCACTAATTTTTAAGCATTCAATGCAAATGCTGTGTACCTGTAATGTGAGAACGTTCCCCTTTGTTCTAGTTCAGGGGTAGGAAACATAAGGCCCAGGGATGGATGAGGCCTCGAACTTGCCTGGATTTGGCCCCCAGGGCTCTCTCACCCCCCCCCCCAGCATTGGGGAGCCTTCACTGCCACCCTCCAGCGGGGCTGGAGCAAACAGAATCTACTAGCCTGCCCCGCCTCCCCCCCAGGCCCAGGTGTGAGCAAGGGGAATGTAGGGACTGGTTTTTTCCCTTCTCAGTCAGGGGCCATGTCAGTGAGGTTGGGTTTGCTTTTCACTTTTATAGGGCCCTTGACTGATTTTTCTGTGGGTCAGTAGCCCCCAACGAAAAAAAGTTCTCCACCCCTGTTCTAGTCTACCAAGGGAATTGGTTTGAACACACTCCGAACTTCTAATATTTCTTTGGTTTCTATTAGCATGAGAGTGAATTAGCCTGCTGCCTTGATCTGACCAGACAGCCTGCTAGACAGCATCCCAACCTTACTCACCATGGTAGGTAGTCTGAATACAGGAAAGAGCTGAAACATCAGCAAATGTATGTTTGGGGACAGAAAAGACTACCACAAACAACTGAGGATTACTTGGCAAGGAAACAGGAACACTTATTATGGACTAGTCCAGGACAAAGTCTTTCTAAGAACACAGAGGAAATCTGCGGAAAAATGAAGCCTTAGTTCCTAAGGAAAGGCGGGGGGGGAATCAACTTCTGTAACAGTCTTTTGGAGAGACATATGCTGGGAATATAGCTTGGGTGGAGATATTTTCCATAGCATCCTCTCCTGCACTGTAAACAATTGCTTCCTGCTCCAGTTGTGCAAGGGTTCCCAGAAGAAAACATGTTTTATTTACATCCTCCAGCAGAGCACTTCCAGCCATGAACCAATTCAGATGCCTGGGCTATGGATCCTCCTCCCCCAGAGTGCTCAGCCAGTCAGCTGAGGGAGCAAAAGGGCAAATGGAAAGTACACAAAAACAAGCAGCACTTGGATCCAGCCTCCCTATACCACCCCACCCCTCCTATGCTATTTTAATCCTGGTTGCGTTCAGGAGCGGGGAGAGGCAGGGAGAGGAGCCTTTTTGGGTGGCCTTAGGCAAGCTACAGTTAAGAGGTCTGTCTGTTTTCTGAAGAACAAGCAGCTGCCCCTGACACATTACAAGCAGACATTTGCTAAAGGAACCTACAAGTTTTTCTGAAGGACTTTATCACCTTTTGATAGACAATTAACAAGAGTATAAAATATAGCAGCAGACCAACCAAATACACGTTATTCTTGTTTTTTTTATAGTCACCTTTGAATAGCTGCATTATGCAAAGAGTAGGCATGTATCCAAGGACATAAGGTTTTCTGATAAGCTATTTAAAAAAAAAATATAGCTCTCAAGAGATTAGTATTTTGAAAGTCAGATCAGCAGTTTCACTAGAAGGGGAAAGAATTTGTTGGGTAAAATAAAAGGCGGGACCAGTCTTCTTGCATATATTTGTGTGGTGCCTAGCACAAGAGGGACCTTGATCCTGATGGAGGTCTCTATTATAATAAAAATAAAAAACAGTTGATACTGGACTTGGGGTGGAAAACTTCTATGTACTTACAGCATGACAAATTACTGTCTATGGAAAAGCTTCAGACAGTTTCATCTAGGGATGTGAACAACTAGTCGCTTCCCCCCACACCTTGCTGCCTCTATCAGAAAGAGGCAGCATGGGGGGTGGAGTGGGGAGAGAGTAGGGGGTGCTTCAAAGCAGAGGCACCGCGTGGAGCCTGGGGCCAGACCCAGGGCTATCCCGCTGACCCTGGGCCTTATGAGGCACTGCCACTTTAAAACGCCATGGGGAGCACAGGGCCAGTGGGGGACTGCCGAAGTCCCCCGCTGGCTCCATGTTCCCCGCAGCGCTTTTGCCTTTAAAGTGTCTGTTGCTACACTTCAAAGGCAGAGGCACCCTTATCAATTAATCAATCAGCCAATTAATCCAAATGTAGCATCCCTAGTTTCATAAGCTTCCACCAATAAGCGTTACTAACATTCCAGTCAAATCTTACATGTTTATGGTTATCTGAAGAAGTAGGCTGTGCCCATGAAAACTAACGATGCCATCTACATACATGTTTTGTTAGTCTTTAAAGTGTTACCATACTATTTGTTGTTTTTTAAGTTTATCCTGTACAGACTAACTCGGTTACCCGCTCTGAAGCATGTTTATGGTAGTTTATTGTTCTCTTGACTTCTGCACTGATCCAGCCTTCTTTCAGAGTCTGCCTATATTTTAATTTTCTTCCTCCTATTAAATATCTGCACTATCATAGCACCTTCTGTGCATGGTTATGAAATACAGTTGTGTTTTAAGCATTATATCTTCTGAACTTCAAAACTTTATTTTTAGGAAGAACAGTATTTTGAACAAGGAGTACTTTGATACCAGAAGGATCTTTAAAAGGAAAGGTTTTATTTGTCTCACTAGGGTTGAAAGGATGGCAGGCACACTCAGGTAATAAAGGCTTAATGTATTGTATGGATGAAAAGTGGTTGATAAATTTCAAAACGCTTCATAAAGAGAAATAAGCAAATTAGTCCTATTTTGCCAACTGGGAAACTGAGGCACTGAAATCACAACAATTTGGTGGTACATGCAAGTCTCCTGGGTCCCAATCTGGTGCCTTATCCACTAGAACAAGTCTTCAAGGTAGGACTCTTGCTCGTGGTAAGCCACTCACTCACCGGTCCCTGGGGACCGACATGGTAAGGTTTTCAAAAGGACAAAGACCTAAGTTCAAATAAAATATATAGGAATACACTGAAGAGTAAGAAGCCCCCCCCCCCTTTTACCCTTTTGTGCCAGTTAGAGCAGCACATACTTAAAAAATGTATACAAGAATCTGTGTGATTAATTTGCACATACAATTACCACCACCATACTCACACACAAGGAAGGCGCATGGGTATAACTGCAAACACGGAGGTCATTTGTTTTTGCAGATACACAGAACTATCGTAATTGCACCAAACACATTTCTGCACAAAATGTTCATAAGTCTAGCCCCCACAAAGCTTGTTTATGTATTAGCAATGGGATTCAAGCCAGAACAACTCCCATAAGCTTAGCAAAAGATGGATCTGAAAATTACAACTCAGGCCCATCTTGAAACTAAAGTTTTCCAAGCCTCAATGTATATTTATTACCAGCATTCTAAAGTGCTCATCTTCAAAATTCCTGGATTCCAATTATCCATCAGCATTGGGACATACAAGGTCATAAATGGAGGTTTATGAGAACTCTATATAAAGCAATTAACTCTCTTCCCCAAAGCAAAATACTTAAGAAAAATTACTGCTCTGCATTAGTCATTTATCCCCTAGTGGAGAAAACAGGATGCAATTTAAGCCTATCTTATTAATATTTGCCTAAAAAGAACATACAAGATCAAAACTATCACTTATTTCGAACAATACGAAACTAAATTACATGAAGTTAAATTAACCTCAGACATAAAACCAAGCATGCCTTCCATTACTATCAATATATTTACAGCAGGTTCATTTATAGCACAGATTTCTTTCCTGTATTACATGGTGAGCAAAAGAACATACTGCTTCTCACACATTTCACCAATCATGTCAGTGACACAACAGACAAGGAACACCTCTCAAAGGCAGTAATCCCCTTTTCAATAGGCCAGACTTTCCATGATCTGAAAAGCTTGTCTTACACCTTAACTGATTGCCTGCTGGGATTGAAAGGGAAGCTTTTGGAGGATATCAGAAATAGATAGGCTAGGATCCTGACATGTTTGCTTAATCAACCTCTCTCTGGAAGGAGGAGGAGGCGGCTGAGGAAAAAACAAACAAACAAAAAACAAATTATTGGACATGTAACAACAGTCACGTGCCATACCAAAGACACAGGAACAATATTACCCATTGACTGTTAAGAAAGCTAATTACTGCCGATGAGCAGATGGGTATTTCTGTAGACTTCTGAAAAGGAGCAACAACTGCTATAACTAAACAATAGGATGGTTTAAAAAAACCCCATGATTACATTGTACATCAAGAACAGCATACAGTCATTAAACATAATGATAATCAACAGTAAATGGGACCACGTTTGCTCTCCCTGGTCCAACAGGAACAGGAAGATTTTCACTGAAGGAAAAGCAGACCCTGCAGCTCCCCTGAAAAGATCTGCTGTAGACCATCCATTAAATACTGGCTTCCTTCTACGTTCCTTGCTCCAGGAGCTTGGCACTCGGAGCTGGGAGCCTGCACTCCATGCCCTACCATTGCAGTGACTTGGGCAAATCAACATTTTTTTTGGTTGATGCAGGGATTACATCACCACTAGGGCAGGGCTGCAGCTGCTAATTACCTCTGGCTTCCTTCCTCCCTGATCCCCGTCTCCGCACAACTGAACTTCAATTTGAAAACAAAACAAAGAGGCACGCCTTGCTCCCGACGAGCTGCCAGTGCCCAAGAGCGGACCCTCCTCGCCCGAGCGCTCGGCGGCCCGGCGCCCTGGAGGATGAGCCCGCGCAGCCCGTCGGGGAACCAGCCGCAGCCCCGACAAGCCCATGGCCGCTGCGGGGCGCCCCGCGAGCCTAAGCACGGGGCAGCCGGGCCTGGCAGCGCGGGGCTGAGCGACAGCCGGGCCGAGCAGCCTCCTGCAGAGCCCGGAGCGCGGCTGGCGGGTTCCGCTGAGCGCCCCGGGGGCAGGGGCGGGGCTTGACGCGGCTCCCGCCGGAGCCCGGGTGACCGTTCGACCAGGGCACAAACCGCCCCTGGCTCGCGAGCCTCCCGGGCCGAGTCCCCTCGCGCCGCGGGCCCCGCACTCACCGAAGCTGCGGCGCTGCTTGAAGGGCCGGTCGGACGGCATGGCTGGGGGGCCGCTCGGACCAGGGGGCTCCTGGGGCAGGTGCCCGGGCCGCCCGCTCAGCGCCTCAGCCGCCGTCTGGCGCCCAGGCTCGGCCAGCAACTGTCTGCGGCCAGCGAGCGGCGGTGACGTCACCACCCAGCCCTTAAAAGGGAGGCGCAGGGCGCTTTTGGCCGACACCCCGCCCCGCAGTCCCCGCCCCCCTGGCCCCCCCCACAGCCCCGCCCCTTCCCCCTCCCTCCATAGGCCTCTGCACCACTGGCCTCTGCTTCCTCCTCCGTCCACCCCTGCCACAGGCCTCCATTTCCTTCTCCACCCCCCCCCCCCCCCCCCGCCCCGGTCCCAGGCCTGTACTGCCCCCTCCATAACTGTACCACCACAGCCCTGTACTTCCACCTACAAACCCCCCCCAACCACAGGCCTCCACTTCTTCCTCTGGACCCCCCCGCCCACACCACAGGCCTCCACTTCTTCCTCTATACCCCCCCCCCGCCCACACCACAGGCCTCCACTTCTTCCTCTGTACCCCCCCCCCAACCACAGGCCTCCACTTCTTCCTCTGTACCCCCCCCCGCCCACACCACAGGCCTCCACTTCTTCCTCTATACCCCTCCCCGCCCACACCACAGGCCTCCACTTCTTCCTCTGTACCCCCCCCCGCCCACACCACAGGCCTCCACTTCTTCCTCTATACCCCTCCCCGCCCACACCACAGGCCTCCACTTCTTCCTCTATACCCCCCCCCGCCCACACCACAGGCCTCCACTTCTTCCTCTGTACCCCCCCCCGCCCACACCACAGGCCTCCACTTCTTCCTCTGTACCCCCTCCGCCCACACCACAGCCCTCCACTTCTTCCTCTGTACCCCCCCCCGCCCACACCACAGGCCTCCACTTCTTCCTCTGTACCCCCCCCCCGCCCACACCACAGCCCTCCACTTCTTCCTCTGTACCCCCCCGCCCACACCACAGCCCTCCACTTCTTCCTCTGTACCCCCCCGCCCACCACTTCTTCCTCTGTACCCCCCCCACCCACCCCACAGCCCTCCACTTCTTCCTCTGTACCCCCCCCCGCCCACCCCGCAGGCCTCCACTTCTTCCTCTGTACCCCCCCCCGCCCACACCACAGGCCTCCACTTCTTCCTCTGTACCCCCCCCCGCCCACACCACAGGCCTCCACTTCTTCCTCTGTACCCCCCCCCCCGCCCACACCACAGGCCTCCACTTCCCCTCCATAACTTCCTCTGCCACAGGCCTCTACTTTGCCCTTTATAAACCACCACCCACCACTGGCATCTACTTCCCCCTCCTTAACCCCCCACCACAGCCCTCTACTTTTGCCCCTCCCCATAATCCCACCACCACACCCCTCTACTTCCACCTACAAATCCCTCCCCACAACCACAGGCCTCTATTTCCCCTCTCCATAACTCTCCCACCCTGACCACAAGCCTCTACTTCCCTCCTCCATATCCACCCCCCAGGCCTCTACTTCCCCCTGATGCTTCCTCCCTGGTGAGCCACAGTCCCATACCTCTCTCCCACCACTTTCCCACATATCAACCCCTACTCCCTGACTCTTACTCCCTCCCCTACAGGGCCACAAAGACCTCCACCCGACTCCATCCCCAGCCTCTACTTCTCCCCTTACCTTCAACCACCTGTCACCAAGTTTATGCTTCTCCTCGTCTCTCTTTTGGGGGCAGGTGGCTCTTCCCCATGGAGGTAATTCAAAATGGCCACAGCAGATAGAGAGGCAGCAGTGTGGAGGGTGAGGGGGGCAAGTGAGAGCAGATACACACAAGAAGTCAACTTTCAAGCCTGCTCCACAGACCCAACTGTCCCACCCCTAACCCCTCCCTCTTACAGAGACAGGAGGGGGGCAGACAGGAGCCACCACCAGCACCCCCACACTGGTGCCTCTTTTTGTAGGCAGCAGCATCGGGAGAGGGACAGGGGAGGCTGCAGGCCTGGGTTTGCTGCAGACAGACACTGCTTTGCAGCAGCAGCCCCTGTCCGTGGGGGGTCCAAGCTCCCCAGGGACAGGAGATGCTCCATGCTGGTTTTTAAACCCATTGTCCTTGCAGACCATCTCCCACCTGCCACTGCTGCCTCTGATAGAGAGGCAGCAGTGCAGGATGGTAGGGCATTCCCTGGGAGTGGGGCTGGGAGCACACTGGCTGCCAGCCCCCCACCCTGAGGGACTATCAAATAGTCTTATAGCCACTAAAATCTGATGTGGTTACACGACTATTCAACTACACACTAACATCCCTAATGGGGACGAGGAAGGCCTGTTTGCAGGCAAGAGAGCATGACAGGAAGTGCAGAAAATAAGGGAAAGGAAATGTGGAGGCCCAGAAGGGAAGCTTCTGGGATGGAGCAGAATGGAACAGGGTCTGGCACAAGACTGCTAAGGAAGAGGCAACGGGAAAATACTAATGGAGTGTGGCTGGAAAAAGGAGCCCGGGAGAAGTGGAAACAGATGTGAGTTTTAGGCTATTTCTACACTAGAGAGCTTACAGCAGCACTGGGTGCAGCTGCACCACTCACGTAGCTCCATCAGGAGAGAGCTCTCCCATCAACATACTAAAACCACCTGCACAAGGGGCAGTAGCTACCTTGGTGGGAGAGCTTCTACAGCAGCGCTTCTGCCTGTGTAACATGTCACTCAGGAGCAGGGGGCTGTTTTCCTGACAAAAGCAGTAGCATAGACTTGGCATAGGGCGAGACGGTTAAGTATCCTCTGAGCAGCCCACATTTTGCGTATTAAAAGCTAAAATGGTCAGGTCCAAACTGGGGGCAGGTGGTGGCTTCCACTTAAAAGCTCAAAACTCATGGGGATGGCAAAAAAAATCCCATGGAATTTATCATCTCATGTTGTTTAAATGCTTGGGATGGGAAATGTGACATTCCAGTCCATCCACCTGTGGCCTTGGATAAAACTCTCCCTTTCTCTGAGCCTCAGTGGTACAGCAGTGAGAACTCTGCCCAACCTGTCAGGGTGGTACTGAACCTCCAAAGGACATTGTCGTCTTCAGTTTTGGGCTCACAACACATGCTGGCACAGCATAGCTCTTTGTTGCCTTCTAGTGGCTGAGGGTTATGTGACTGCTTCACTAGTCTGAGAGAGCAAGTTCTTCAGCTCCAGCAATGAATGGATGCTTTGGGTCTTAGATCTAAAGATCCTGCTTTCAGGCTTTGTAGTTGACCTATCCATTTCACTTTGACTGTGCTGTCTTTAATTAGGGTAAGCGTATAACATTTTAAAAGTAATTTAGCAAATTCAGGAGGAGGTTTGAAGCTGCCCTGGAAGGGGTGGGGCCTCAGGTGGAAGAGCCCCACTTCTCTTCTGCCTGATAGCGAGTGCCCCACCTCCCTCTTATCGACTAATCGAGTAGTAGATGGAAATTCTATCAACTACTCGATTAGTTGATTAATCAAAATTTAACATCCCTACTGCTGACCAGGCTTAATGGCCCAGTTGGCAGTGCTTACCAGAGCCAACAGGATCCCTTTTTGACTGGGCATTTTGGTCAAAAAATGGCTACTTGGCCACCCTACTTCAGGCCTCCTATACCACCTCCTTAAACTAGGAGAGAGGAAGGCTGGGTCTACCTTAGAAACCTGTATCAGCTTACCTATGCTGGGCAGAGGTCTGAGGTGATGTCATCCCTGATCAACATAGGCCTGCAGAGGCCCATACTGGCACCCCTGGGACCTGATCAGTCCCAGACAAGGACATTTTCCAGACCAGCAGAGGTTTGGGGGGGGGGGGGGTGGAGAAGGGGCACCAGCCTCCCCACTGAGCTCCTCTCCCCAGCCTCCCAGGTGGCAATGGCCCCGCCAGCCTCATGGTTGCCTCTCCACCCCATCGGAGCTCCCGGTGGCTCTGGCAGCTTTCCTGCCCCACCAGCTGTGGGATCTGGTGCCCTGCTGGCCTCACCAGATGGCTCCACTCAGACGCTGGCAACTTCTGTTGCTGGACCTCTCTAGTCCCACAACATCCGTGGTCCTTCCAGACCAGAGAGTCCCAGACAACAGAAGTTCAACCTGTATAGTCCTGACCTAAGTCTTCCATGCACTTCAGAAATTTCAGGCTGCCATAATGGCCAGTTGTACAAAGGCGAGAGATTAGACTAGGTGCAGGAAGTGCAAAGGTAAGTCCCACCATTGCATGTGCTTCTTAAGCTGCCCCAACCACTTTTCAGCCAGAGTCAAGGACTCTGGGGGCCTACAATACCCATTTCACAATTAGGGATGTAAAATTTTGATTTGGCTAATCGAATAGTCAATGCAATGCAATTCGATTAGTCTTTAAGGGTGTTTCCCCCTTTAAAGTGTAGCAACAGCCTCAGGGCTGTTGCTACACTTCAAAGGCAAAAGCACTGCAGGGAGCATGGGGCCAGCAAGGGACACAAGCAGTTCCCCGCTGGTTCAGTGCTCCCTGTGGCCTTTCAAAGTGGCAGCACCACGTGGAGCCCGGTGTCAGCAGAAGAGTCCCCAGCAGACCCGAGGCGCCATGTGGCGCTGCCATTTTGAAATGCCACAAGGAGCCTGGCGTCAGACTCCATGTGGCATTTCAAAGCAGCAGCACCGCATGGAGCCCAGGGTCTGGGCCCAGGTTCCACACAGCACTGCCACTTTGAAGCAGCCCCTCCACATCCCTCCTGCCTTGCTCTTTCTGATTGAGGCAGCATGGGAGGGGGAAGCGACTAGTCAGCTATCTGATAAGCATTTGCTTATCCGATAGTCAACTAGTCGTTCCCATCCCTATTCACAATCACAGTCAGGAAATGAAGTGTCACTCCCATAGCGTGATGTTCTTTACCTAAAGTAGCTTGTGGCATTTTTTTTTTAACCTCTGAATGCACAGACCTAGATCCAAAGAGATTTAGGCACTTAACTCCCGTTGAAATCAATGGGGAGTTAGGCACCAAACCCCCTTTGATCTGTGCCACAAGTCGTTTCCAAATAGCATATGCTACTCATAAGAATCAGCATGGCACAACAACATCAGAACCAGTAAGAAATGGGGTTTGGAAAGTAGGTTTTGATCCATCAAACCAAGCGATGGGGTCAGTTCAGCTGCCCTTATTCACATGATAAATCTCCTTGAAGTCAATGGGACGTGAAAGAGCAAAAAGATTGGACAATCTCGTCTAGTCACTCCAAGCAGGACTCTGTCATGTGACCAGCTAGATTACAGTTTGAGAACTGCTCCTTCATGCAGAGAAAAACTTTTTTGAGATCCAGCAAGGTACTGAGCACTCAACTCTCACTGACTTCAATGGGAGTTAAGCAGAATTCAACACTTTGCAAGGTGAGACTCTATTGATTTCACTGGGGCCCTACACCCATGTGTGGAATACATTTTATGTGTATGGAGGCATGTGCAAATGTTCACTATCAGTAGAAACAAAACACCTAGTGTGGATGCTCTGCTAATCAGCAGGGCAGCATTTGAATTCCTCCCAAATGGCCGCACTAGCACACAGCTCACAGAGATCGTAGCTCTGCAGCAAAGCTACTGGGTATTTCTTTAAAACAGATGGAAGACCCAAGCCCATCATAAAGGGACCCTGGTAAATCAAGTTACTGAATACTACATCAAAGAAATTCTTCACCATGCACAACTGTAACAATGCCAATGTGTGAAAACCAAATGAACAGGTCAATCTCCATCCAGAAGCATTTGTCTAGTTATGAACAATAAAGCATATTCATGAGGTTTGTACTAAATTGTTTTTTTCTATCGTTTCCACATTCATTTGAAACTCCGAGACTCCAGTCTGTTCAACATTGTTCTATGGAGCAAAAATTCAATTAAATAAATTATAACAATATACATGCACTATTTAATCTGTTGTACATTAAGAGCAGCTCTAGCTGCAAAATGCAATGCAACAGTATCTCTGAAGCAATGTATGGTTGAAGCTATAAATTCACTAAAAGGGGGGGGGGTACTACGTTTTGAGGACTGGAATACTCTATAATAAGCAGCAACCAAGCTTCCTAAACAATTATAAATTAGCACTTATTACATCCTAGGTAGGAATCAAAGAAAATAGGCAACAATTGGTAAGTAGTCAGGATAGGGTACATAGAAGACATTAGTTTATAACGTTTACCTAGTTGAGTGTTTTTCAAAGTGGTTCACAAAACCACTCTGAGAAACCTGCTAACAGGCTGCTCTGCTGCGTTTATTTACTGGCTCTGCAACCACGAAGTCTTGCGGCTCCCATTGGCACCGGTTCACTGTTTGCAGCCAAGGGGATCTGCAGGAAGTGGGATGGCACCTGCCGCCACTTCCCATGGCTCCCCTTGGCTGCAAACGGTGAACCGGAGCAGCCAGTTAGCAGGATTCTGAGAATGGTTTCATGGACCACTTTGAGAAACACTGACCTAGTTGCACAACTGACCCAGTTTGAGTAAAAAAAGTGATTTAGATTAAGCATATATGGTCAGAATTATGGTGCATGAAGACCAACTGATGGACATAGAAAAACTAGCCAAGAGAATAACATGGCAGTTGAGACATTCAGTATAGTCAAATGCGAAGTACTAATGCCAGACGTGCATGTATTCTGTAATCATGAAATCTGCTGCAGCATTTCCCCCTTCATGCAGTGCTGAGCTACAGAATCTCAGCCTGTCTTAAAAAGATCAATTTCTAGCCCTTATGTTTGCAAAGATAGCTTCAAAAATATGATCCGAGTGTAAACTGATGCCAGCCTGAGACTGTAAAGAGCCCAAAACAATGGTCACAAGAGTTGTGAACCGCCTCACTGCAAAGAGTTCTACAGATTCCACCCTTCTGCAGCCACTGAATTTGGCAGTTTTCTAAAGAAGTCACAGAAGTCGGCATTTTCCCTATAGAATCCACTATTTTGCTACAGCCAGGCACCTGGCTCTGTTTTTAGAGACTTTCCTGCACAACCACCTCTTGCTCTGCTCCTTTCCCAACACAATTAAGTGCCCACTCCCTTCACTACTGTAGAACTACCCAGAGCTAGAGTCAAGTTTACAGCTCTGTAATAGGGGAAACCAGAAATGCAAACAGTAGAGCTGTGCCAAAGAGAGCAGATCAGGCCTGGGGAGCAGAGATGAAGCCATTTGCAAGCCCCGCTCATCTCCAGCATACATTAAATGTTTAGGCAACATCGTAACTGCTGACATTCAAAGTCGAGTCCCTAATCTTTGGAAAATAAAAATGTCCATGCTTCATTTAAATCAATGCAAATGGACAGGGTTGGGGATGAGGGGTTAAGGATGCAGGATGCACTGGGGAGAGAGGACAACCCCAGCCCTCTTTCACTGCAGCAGTTTGGGGACACTTAAGAAGCGCCTCCCCATGGCCTCTGCAGCTCCACTGGGCACAGCCAGGGGAGGGGTGCATGACCCCCCGTTGGGGTAGTCCAGGTTTGGCTGCCCCATGCACTCCCCAGCCAGAGGGAGGAATGCAGCAAATTGTGCACTTTCTCCTCGCTCCCTGAAGAAGGGCAACAGCCAGCAATGTTCCCAGTACAAATTTTTTGGGGGGAGCTTCAGCCCCCCCAAAAGAGCACGTGGGGATGGGCGGCTTGGGGATGGGACAGTCCTAGGCGGGGGGGGAGGGGGGAGGAGAATGCACCCCAAGTTTTTCACCTGCTTGGTTATTCTGTCTCTTTTCAGTATGGTTTTATGAGAAGCAATCCCATTCTAGGCACATCCCATTTTCCTGGTGCAACCAAACCCTTACATTGCTTTCAGTTATAAGAGGAAGCTGTATACCAAATTTGGCAGTCCTAACTCTTAGGGTGCATCTACACTGCACCGTAGCTCAAAATAAGATACTCAATTTGAGCTACGCAAGCTGCATATCTTATTTCAAAACAGCTTATTTATTGGCCCTACACAGCGCCAAATTTCATATTAACCTGCTATTCCGAAACATCCTTTACTCCTTGTGGAATGAGGTTTACAGGGATGTCAGAATAGCGAGCCTGTTTTTTTTTTCCCCCCAAAATAACAGGCTTGCTGTGAAGACGCAGGATAGCTATTTTGGGATACTCTGGTATCCTGAAATACCACTGCAGTGTAGATCTAGCCTTATTGTTTAGGAGGAGTTCTTGAACAGACAGACTCTCATATATATAGGAGATTCAGGAAAACAAAAATTTACACAAGACTGATTAGACATTCAGAGTCTTGTTTTTAAAACAAGAGGCATGCTATGACACGTGTATTTGTGCATCTAATTTGCCTGAAGAATAACTACAATTGCATGTTCACATCATGTTTGCAGGTTACTGGAACAATTTGCACATGCAGGTATCCAATTTGCATGCCTTCAATTGTTTACAAACCAAATCCATTAAGAGCAGCTGCATGTATACTGAAAACAAAGAGCAAGCCAGCCTATTGCTTCAGCACATAAGCTGATCACTATCAGGAATCAGAAAAGGATTTTTGCACCCTCCCCTGACGCATTTGTTGCTCAGTCAATGCTCAGGACTGGATACCTAATTAGACAAATTATTAGACTGTTCTGGAACAGTAATTCCAATAGATGAAATCCCGCTGTTCTTACTCAGGACAATCCAATTGTATTTTTCTTTTTTGTCCCTGGTTTAAAGGTGTGAGGTGAAACTGCATGAAAATAATAGGCCACTACTAGTACAGAGCCCATTTACCTTGAAAAAGTCACCAGAGAGAGAACAACATTGTGAGGTAGGAATAGCCTCAGGCACAGCTGAGAGCTTTAAAAGATTTGCAGTAAGGTCAGTCACCAAAGAGCCACTGAAAATTTCATGAGAAGGAATAGAGACATGAAAAAAAAAATACCACTGTTGACACTTTTATTGATTTGAAAAGGTCTGACCTTATCAAAAAAAAGTCATAAAAGCAGCAAAAGAAACAAACAAGATAAGTTGTGAGCAATTAAGCTCCATATTTACAGTTATTCAAAACCAATAAAGTAAAACCATAATTCAGACAAAATTGACAGGAGTGTGCAAACCACAAGGATTCATTTTTAGATCGCACTATTAGAATTTCTATTATATTAAGTTATTTTCTTGAACACTAAAAGAAATCTGTCCATTTCTGACTGCCCAAGTCACTTGATTTTAATCCTCATACCCCTTTCAGGGAATGTCATTTTAGTGATACTTTTACTTCTTTGTAAATAAAAAAGAGCAGAATGCTTTCCGCTTGGTCATTTTTAAGCTGGCACAATAGAATTAACACTAATGCTTTGTTTTTGGCTATTAAATTAAAAAAATATCGGGTAGTGAGGGAAAACCAGACTAACTTAAGTCTCATTCTGTTGGATTCTGGATGACGATCAGGAAATAGTCTTTATCTGTAAGGGGGGAAAAAAAAAAAAAAGAAGTTATTTCTCCATTGTTAATGCTCGTTCATAGACTCAGAAAGTTTTCTTTTGTTTTTTTTACCTTGCACATTTATCATACATTGATAAGTGACAGAACATGTCACCTACATAAATGTTCATCTTCTCTACTTCTACTCTAAAGTAGCATGAGAAATTAACATACTTGACAACGAGTGTTCATTAGTAAGCGAGGTGGACTTGGCAGGCATTTCCAATGGCTAAATATGGTCAGTCTTGCTAATTTTTACTGTGGCACCTCTGTAGAGAATGGAATACACCAGTGAGGAGAAACCTGCGCTCGTGAGTGGGCTGCATGAGTAGCTCTCCATCTCAGTGGGCCACAAGACTGTCATAACTAAAACGTCTCCTGAGACAGGGTAGTTCTACTAACTGCGCTTCTGTACCTAGAATTTGCAGGGTGTGCCAAGTGAACCAGAGCAGCACTTTGATTGGATGCAGAGGGGGCACATCGCTCTCACAACATTGCATGCAATTAGCACACTTTTCACTTCACGTGCGTGGTACTTCTGTAATACCAGTAGAAAAAAATCTACATGGATGAAAACCAGCAGAATCTGGTAACCCTCTCCAGGGGCAATGAAAGGGGTAAAGAAAATGTCTCATGTGCTACACAAAGGACCCAAAAGGGCTGCATGCGGCCCTTGGCTACAGGTTGCCCACCACTGGATACACCAAGCCGATGTAATTTAACTCAGATTCCTACATTTTGAACAATACTCACTCCCCCTTTGCACCTTTCATATGGAGATTCTGGATCACAAGATCCACATATGCTTAAATCTCTCAGTCATTCCCAGTGCATCTGTGCCAGCACAAATAGGCTGTTCTACAAAGAAGACTTCTTGCCCTGTGCAGTCAAGGTGCTGCTAGACTATTTGTTGTTTTTTAAGTTTTTCTGCCTGAATAGCTACTTATCACAGCTCCTCCACAGGTCTTAAGCGAGGTGGAGGGACATATCTGAGCCCTCTACACTTGGGTAAACAGCACCCATATTGCATCAGTTTCCTGTTACACACACTGATGATTTAATGAAACATTTTGGCCTTCTCAACAAGAGGCATTTTCTCTCGACATAGTCAATCAATGCTACATCATTGTAACTTCCAGTGTTTCCAGGGCACTGGTTGCTGCTGGTGTTTTAACCATTGCATTGTCTACACATGCTCTGAGCAGTGGCGATAAATTAACAGAGTAGTGTAGACACAGCCTCAAATTGAGAGATTTTACGACCTGCAGGTACTGTAACAATATGCATGTTCCTCCAATCTTGAGAATCGGCCAGCCTCCCACTCTGGTTCATGTCAGTCGTTACTCCACCACCGCTGATCTGAAGCAGCTCACAAAACGTGTTCTGCTAATTTCAGATGCTTCTGCTCTTATCTTGAAAAAGGCAAAACACAAGAGGATGTTCCCTCAAATTTACAGTTTGACTGACAGTGAGATGGGAAAACTAATTCCCATCCTATCATGAAGGGGAAGACTTGTTTTAACAGAATGAGACCCAGCTCTGAACTGAGTATAGTACCAGAAATTCGTTGGATAGAGCTAAAGCATACTAAATTAGACAGTCACTAGTAGGATTCACTTCTTCAGGCTGTACAGATTTGGTGCCATAAAAAGATGGACAGGGAAGGATGAGACACATGCCACGAGAAAGGAATTCCAACAGGAAGCTTTGAAGTCCGACACCGAGAGGCTTTTACCTGGAGCAATCATGATCTCGTTTTTCTTGGAGCGGATCCGCAGGAAAGTCAGGTCATTCTGGGGATCAATGTCTCGCACAGTGCTCCTGGCCTTCATGATGAAGCTGTGCATTAGGCCTGCGTATTGCACTGTTGTGGAGTTGTCCACTGTGCTTTTGATAGGAATACCTGCAGAGAGACAGTAATTGTGGCAAAACTGTTAATGATGGTAATCTCTGAGACTAATTTAATTCCTGGCTACCCATTAGACACCCTTTAAACCTAAATAGATTTTAGGCTTAAAATTTAGCCTATTTAAAAAAATAACTTTCTGAAACAAAGTCTGACCAGAAATGCTCAGTGAGCAGTGCCGAAATGGGGGCTGAGGTATAGACATTGTCCTGCGGAGTAGGAAACCCTTACAGCACTAGAGTCATGGAACCACTCCCATACTGTACACATGATGGGCTGCCATTGATATAGTGCTGGTTTCCCCTCATCTTCAGCTCCTGCTGCAACCTTTCAGCCTTCCATTCGTGGAGCAAGGAGAAACTTCCACTAGGAGCCACTAACACATGCAAAAAAAGAAAAGCTACAGGAAAAGCCCTCAAGGAGCACAGATGCTGGTGGAACGGAGTTGCTCATCACCATGGGATCAGAGCCCTCATAGGTTTGTGTACCACTGAGAGTTTAAATATTTTTTCTCCGTGGGGGCAGGTGTGCTTTACAGCCAGGCTCCATATGAGCTGGTCCATTGGAGGTTGCTAATGGGTAGGAGCTATCCTTAGAGATGGGGGGCGATTAGAAGTTGTTCTCCTCCTTCCCAGCCTCCACCAGAGTGGTCTTCCCAGTATCACCACCCTGTCAGAAGCCAAGGAGTCAAACTCAGCCCACATTTATCATATGCTGCAGTATAGGACTGATGCAGTAGCAAAGCTACTGTTTGAGCAGTCTGTTTTTATAGTACACCAAAGACGTACACCCCACAAGAACAGCCCAGATATTTGATCTTCCTCCCACTGCTCAGACACCAGCACCACTAAGGAAGGGCAAACCAAGTGCTGATTTGTAAATTAGGTCAATGATCCTATCTTCCAGACGGCCTATATACATTTACTGAATGTCTTTCTCCTACGACAACTATCAGTTAAATTAAAATTAAGTATTTAATGTACAGTACATACAATCAGAAAAACCTTTTTATTATATTGGCAAAATGAGCTTGCCTTGTTCTACATTCTACGCACTTTGATATTCTTCTTGGCTGCGAAGTTATTCTTAAAAAGCCCGGGGGCAAATTCTGCTTTCAGATACATCCTCTCAATGCTACGAACTTCAATAAGGCTTGCAGAGAGGTAGCTTGACATAACCTGCCTCTCTGCAAAAGGAAAATATATCTAGAGACACATTTAATATCTTTGTAAATAGCAAATTCATTGATCTTTAAAGTGCCCCATTCTAAAAAAGTAACATCCTTAGGTAATATAGCCTGAGTGGCACAACACCTTCCGAATTAACAACAATGATTCCTTGGACTCCCTTTTGGCTCTGAATTCGCTTCAACGTTTCTTCCACTTCTGCCTGAAAAATAAAGAAACAAGGTGATGCAACATGATGCCTTGAAGGTACAATCTGCCTTCAAATAATGCTTTGTAATAATATATTTGGAATTAAAACTGAGCCGAGATGATTCCTGTAGACATTACTCATTTTCTCAGTGCAAAGCAGAGCTATCTTTGGCTCCAGCACATCACCAAAGCCTTTTTAGTTGATTTCAAACCCATTGTTTTCTCTTACTCATTTGTCATAACCACCCTTTGGAAGCCTGAAATCTGTTTCCTAATACTTCTTTCACCCTCTCTCCTCATCCATCACTGTAATACTGGTTTCTCATTATAAGTTTGCTCAGGGGCACAAGGCCACACACAAAAAGTTTTGTTATTGTAGGGTTTCTCATGAGGGCTGCTATAACTTTTATTATTTGTATTAATTATGATATTATTTTACAGTTATAGAAAGGACAGCACTGCAGCACATTTTGAAAAAAATACAAGGAATTTATAAGCAATCATTAGAAAATATCGAGTTTTGGGTTTTAGACTCTCCCTCTTCATTTATCAAAAATATGCTCAAGGTAATGAATGTAAAGCAAACAAGGGGAAAAACCTGGTCTACAACCATTAGCCTATAATAACAACTCATCGTAAATGGGCAATTGGTATCTATTGTCAATAGTTTACTACTTTAAAAAGACAATACACAAAGAAATCTGCAAAAGTATTATTATTAATTTATCATCTTTGTAAAATTAATGTCAACTCAAAGATTTTGAAAATTTTCTTAGGAATGTTCGCTCTTACATCAATCACAACTGACTTGGAATCTTGCTAATGGTGCCTTATGAGCTCAGTGGCCCTAGGCATGATTCTGCATGGTACTGAGTGCTCCTTGACAGATGCTGGGCACTTGGAACTCCCATTAAAGAGAATGGGGAGCTGAAGCACTCAGCATCTTAACTGACTGGTCACCATAATGCAACATTAGGCAAAACAGATTTCTACAAACAAAATAATGTGCTTGTCCTCACAGGAACAAGAAAATGATTGCACAGAATAGGCAACCATGTCTAACACAATGCTAACTGCTGGCAACTATAAGAACCATGCAACAGTAGATTTGTTTTGTATCTGCAAACTTCAGTTTGCCTGTTTTATCCCACATGGAAAATTGAGTTATTTTAAAATGATTTAAACATGGGAAAATCACAGTCCAATTTCAAAATGAAGGAAAGGAGATTTTTAAATGTCATGAGCCATCCATGCTTTATGAAAATTGGCATTACGCATATTCATATCCATAACTCAAAGATGCTTTAAACAAAATACCTTGTGTAACAAATTTTAAAGTTACAAATTGGTGAATGTTTATAGCCTATTTTGGTGCATGAATCTTGCTTGTATACGAAGCGTGGATCTGTTTATAATTCTGAGTATGCTAATTAGGGTCATTACTGATGCTCTGGAAGCTTCATGGTTTGGTGATCAAGTCAACAACTATGAATGGTTTATTCTTCCTAAAATTCCTAACTGTGATTAGTCCTAGAAAGACACATGGCAAGGCCATCTGATGCTGAAACCCATTTTTGGATCTTGTACTTTTCCACTGGAGGAAATGGCCAAACCCTGTCTGCTTATAGTAATGAAGCTAGTATTGACATTTTACTTCTAGTTATTAGTCAACCAATCTATGCAACTATATCCTCAGTATTACATCATGTGTATTTGAACAGCAAGTAAAGGCTAGGAATTCTCACACACAATTTATATACCTATCATCTCCACAAGCAGTTCATGGACTACATTTTGAAAGGAAATTTAGACCAGTTCTAAACACTAAAATACCATAAGCATTTATAAGGCTATACTGTTCTTCACAATTAAGGCTCCTTAACACCACTCTGGAAAAGTAAATGAGCCTTAAAATTTTTACACCTGTTTTATACTTCTGGGGGAATTCACTAAGAACAATTCACTATAAGCAGGCAGGTTGCTACTAGAGATGTAATTGTGTAGTCAATTAACTGATACATTAATAAGCAAAATCTTATTGGTTAAAGCTATAGATTACACACAATGCCCCTACCCCCACAACCCCTGCCAGTAAATTTTTTTCGCAGGCTGGCCAGCAGCCTGGCTCAGTCCTGACTTGTGCTGGGCCCCGGGACCCACCCCTGCTGCAACTCTGCATTTAAAGTGTATCAGGAGCCAGGTGGACAGGCAGCCCAGCTCAGTTCCAGCTTGCACCGGATCCAGGAGCTCATCTCCCTCCCTCATCCGGGGCTGCTGCCACCCTGCATACAGAGGCAGCAGTGTGGGGCAACAGGCAGACAGTCCATGAGGGGAGCTGTTTTTTAAACTGGCTCCATTTGCAGACCAGCTCCTGCCTGGCACCTCACACTGCTGCCTATGATGCAGCAGCGTGGAGTGGAGAGAGACTCCTCAGGAGTGGGACTGGAGTGCACCGGCTGCTGGCCCCAGCCCCGGGGACTACAGAATAGTCAAGTAATCAATAAGAATTCCCGAGGTTAATCGACTATTCAATTAACCGATATTTAACCTCCCTAGTCGCTACACTCTGCTCTGCCGGGGGGGACAGAGACAGCCCGACACCCACCTCCTCGGAAACGCTCCAAAGCCCTCCCTGCCCAGCGCCCCGCAAGCAGAGCGGGTCCTGCCCCCCGCCCCGCCCCGCCCCGGGTTTTCCGTCTCTGGCAGCCGCGCGGGGCTTGCGGGGGCTCTCGGGCCGCTCTTTCGCTCGCCCGCAGGAAAGCGGCTTCCGCTGGTCAAGCGAAGCTCCGCGCGCGGCCGGGGCAGGGCTCCGCGCGAGCCCCCGGGAGCGGCGCCTTGTCAGGCCCGGCAGCGCCCGCGGGCCGCCCCGGAGCAACGACCCCGGCGCCGCAGGACGCGACGGGCCCTTACGCCACCGGCCCGGCCCAACGCTCGCGGCTGCGTCCGCCCCGGCTCGGGAGCCGCCCCGCGCGGCCCCCCGGCCACAGGCCCGGGCCCTCCCACGCAGCCATCACTTCCCGCCCCCGGCCCCGGCCCCGGCCCCGGCCCCGGGCCGGGCTCCCCTCGCTCACCATGGTGCGGGGCAACCTGCGCGTGAAGCAGCAGCCGGACCGCAGCGGCACAGCCCTGTCCCGGCACCAACACGCATGCGCAGCTCCCGAGCCGGGAACGGGCCGCTCCGCCAGCCAATGGGCTGCTTCCGTCTCAGGCGCGGCTGTCGTCATTTCCGTCGCTGGGGGCCGCCCAAGCCCCGGAAGTGTTGGGGGTGTTACCGGGCTCCCTGTCCGTGCCGGTCGCAGCCGCGGGTCTCCTGGGTGGCCGGAGCTGCAGGGCCCGGGACCCCGGCTGCGGGTTGGCAGGCTGGTGGGGCCCGTCGCGGTTGCGAAGCGCAGCGCCGCGCCATCTGCTCGGTTAGGCTGCAGTCCTGGAGCAAGTGCACCGCCCACGGCTCGCCTGAACCAGGGGCGCGTCTGTTTCAACAGCTTTGGGCGCATGGCCTGCTTTCTAGGCCCTGCTTGGAAGATGATCGCAATGCCCAGACACGCCCCAGAGCCACGCAGCATTTCAATGAAAACTTACATTTTTGCAAATGTTTGCGCCCTTTTTGAGCAGCTGTAATAACAGAGCGAATGCTCGTTGAAATTAACTTGCAAACCGGAGAGATGCAATCATTCTTATTAATCACCAAACAAAAATCAGTGGGATGACACAATTCATGAACAATAAAAATCCTCTAAAGTCGTAGGAGAAATTTGTAATGAATAATTCATCCAGCTGTCCCAGCCATGTGATCTCCCCAGCCATTATTTTTGCATCGGAGAGAGAGAGAGAGAGAGAGAGAATGAAAAAGCACTGTAGGTCCAATTGCCTGCATGCTTAGTTCCATCTAGTCACTGTCTGTCTCTCTCTCATTTTCTATTTTTTCCCTCCCATCCCCCCCCCCCCCTTGTTTATTCTTGGATCTGGACTTCTAACATGCCAGTAATCTGACAAAGCAGGTTATGCCCACGAAAACTCATGATACCATCTACATGTTTTGTTAGTCTTTAAGGTGCTACTAGTCTATTTGTTGTTTTTTTTAAGATTATCCTCTGAGTTTCCTAGTGGCCAAATATGTTTATTGGATTTAGTGAACCACTCACTATTGTATTGCCAATTCCCTTTTCACGAAATGCGAAGGTAGTGAAGAGCTGCCTTCTCTCTTCCATACTGTGGCTTTCCCCATCGAGGAAAGCAGCAGCAACTGGAGGAACAGACTAGGAACCAGAAGAACTAGTGGGAAGGGGAGTGGTGTTGGAAGCTGCCCCATGGGAAACGGGTGGCACATTCCTAGTAGACTTGTTAGCAAGGAAACTGCAGCTGGAGGAACTGCAGTCAGCACAGACCTGAAGAGAGGCCAGGCCAGGGATTTGCATTAGAGAGGTGTATGGCCAGGCCAGGGAACCCAGGCTGATCTAAAGGTTCCAGCTTTCTGGAACTGTTACTTTGACACAATTTTGCCTAGGGACTAAAGGAACCATTTGAGTTAATGGTTGTCTGCCATTGACCTCTCTAATGCAAATCTCATGATTTGATCAGCCCAGAAAAGCAGTGCTAAATCAAAGCAAAGAATGCAGTTATATAGCCAACTGAAATTAGACTAACTATAATTTAACTAAAAACCAAAAATTGGTCTGGTAGCACTTTCTAGACTAACAAAACATAATGATGGTATCATGAGCTTTCGTGGGCACAGCCCACTTCAGATGACTGGAGTTGTGAGTTTAAAATTATTTAGCTTGCACTAGAGATAGCAACTAATGCACCTCAATCCTGGACTACAACACTCCCTTCCTATTTATAGAATCACAGAATACTAGAATGGGAAGGGACCTCCAGAAGAAATCAGGTCCAGTCTCCGATCCTGCCATGAGGGCAGAGCACCATCTAGACCAGGACTACTCAACTTTGGAAGCCCTGGGGATCACAATGATACTCTCAGCACATGCCGAGGGCTGCAACTTAAGTGTGGTTGCATGTACATGCAAATATATATCCAAATAGCTTTTCACACTGATAAGCATGAATACAAAGATTAAGGCAAGACTACACCACACACAGGCCCCATTTAAGTCAGTTCTGTTGATATTAATAACATGCAATATTTACCTGATTTCCACCCATATGACAGCACTTTTAATGAGCAATGACAGTCCAGGAATTCAACTACTAAAACACACATATCAACAGGAGACCATTATATAGACTACTACTTTGTTTTGGCTCCCACCCCCAGGCCACAAATAAATGAGTGGCCTGTTGAGTAGTCCTGCCCTAGATCATACTCCTTCCTAAGCAGTCATTTCCCATTCTGTATGGGTGAAACTGACTGTTCTTTACTAAGAGGAGTAGAGTAAGGAACCCTGGTACCCAACAGATCCTGAACAAGGGAATTTGCCAGACCAGAGACGGTCAATGTGGCGGAGGGTGGTGTCTGCTTTCCTCCTAGCCCCCAAGCATTTCGATGCTGAAATGATAAGGGAGATTAGAGAGGCTACCAAAATAAAAAACACAGTAATAATAGGAGATTTCAATTATCCCCATATTGATTGGGTGCATGTCACCTCAGGACGGGATTCAGAGATTAAATTTCTTGATGCCTTAAATGACTGCTTCTTGGAGCAGCTAGTACAGGAACCCACAAGGGGAGTCGATTCTCGACATAGTCTTGACTGGAACGCAGGATCTGGTCCAAGAGGTAACTGTTACTGGACCGCTTGGAAATAGTGACCACAATATAATAACTTTTAATATTCCTGTGTTGGGAAGAACACCGCAGCGGTCAAACACTCTGGCATTTAATTTCAAAAAGGGGAATTACACGAAAATGAGGAAGCTAGTTAAACAGAAACTAAAAGGGAGAGTAATTAAACTAAAATCCCTGGAAGCTGCATGGGAACTGTTTAAAGACACCATACTAGAGGCCCAACTTAAATGTATACCCCAAATAAAAAAACACAGTAAGAGACCTAACAAAGAACCACCATGGCTAAACAGCCATGTTAAAAAGGCAGTGAGAGAGAAAAGGGCAGCTTTTAAAAAGTGGAAGTCAAATCCTAGTGAGGAAAATAGAAAGGAACATAAACACTCCCAAATTAAGTGTCATAATGTAGTAAGAAAAGCCAAAAAAGAGTTTGAGGAACAGCTAGCCAAAAATTCAAAAAATGATAGTAAAATGTTTTTTAAATACATTAGAAGCAGGAAGCCCGCTAAAAAAGCAGTGGGGCCCTTGGATGATAAAGATATAAAAGGAGCGATCAAGGAAGACAGTGCCATTGTGGAGCGATTAAATGATTTCTTTGCTTCAGTCTTCACGGCTGAGGATGTTACAGAGGTTCCTAAATCTGAGCCAGCCTTTTTAGGTGACAAATCTGAGGAACTCACTCAGATTGAAGTGACATTAGAGGAGGTTATGGAATTAATTGATAAGCTGAATAGTAACAAGTCTCCGGGACCAGACGGCATTCACCCAAGGGTTCTGAAAGAACTCAAATGTGAAATTGCGGAGTTATTAACAGTGGTTTGTAACCTATCCTTTAAATCCACTTTGGTACCAAATGACTGGAAGATGGCCAATATAACACCAATATTTAAAAAAGGCTCTAGAGGAGATCCTGGCAATTATAGACCGATAAGTTTAACATCAGTACCAGGCAAATTAGTAGAAACACTAGTAAAGAGTAAAATTGCAAGGCACATAGAAGAGCACGAATTGTTGGGCAAAAGTCAGCATGGTTTCTGCAGAGGGAAGTCGTGTCTAACTAATGTTAGAATTCCTTGAAGGGGTTAATAAACATGCGGACAAGGGGCACCCAGTGGATATAATATACCTAGATTTCCAGAAAGCCTTTGACACGGTCCCACACCAAAGGCTTCTACGTAAATTAGGTGGTCATGGGATAGGAGGAAAGGTCCTTTCATGGATCAAGAATTGGTTAAAAGACAGAAAACAAAGGGTGGGAATAAATGGTAAATTTTCACAATGGAGGAGGGTAACTAGTGGTGTTCCCCAGGGGTCAGTACTGGGACCAATCCTGTTCAACTTGTTCATCAATGATCTAGAAAATGAGGTAAGCAGTGAGGTGGCCAAGTTTGCCGATGACACAAAGTTGTTCAGGACAGTCAAAAGCAAAAGGGATTGTGAAGAACTACAAAAAGATCTCAGCAAACTGAGTGATTGGGCAGCAAAATGGCAAATGAAATTTAATGTGGGTAAGTGTAAGGTAATGCATGTTGGAAAAAATAACCCAAATTACACGTACTACATGATGGGGTCAAATTTAGCTACGACAGATCAGGAAAGGGATCTTGGAGTTATAGTGGATAGTTCTATGAAGACATCCACGCAGTGTGCAGCGGCAGTTAGTAAGGCAAATAGGATGTTAGGAATTATTAAAAAAGGGATAGATAATAAGACAAAAGATATCATACTTCCCCTATATAAAACTATGGTACGCCCACATCTCGAGTATTGCGTGCAGATGTGGTCTCCTCACCTCAAAAAAGATATATTGGCATTAGAAAAGGTTCAGAAAAGGGCGACTAAGATGATTAGGGGCTTGGAAAGGGTCCCATATGGGGAGAGGCTAGAGAGACTGGGACTTTTCAGTTTGGAAAAAAGGCGATTGAGGGGCGATATGATAGAGGTATATAAAATCATGAATGGTGTGGAGAAAGTGATTATAGAAAAATTATTTACCTTTTCCCATAATACAAGAACTAGGGGACACCAAATGAAATTGATGGGTAGTAGGTTCAAAATTAATAAAAGGAAATTTTTCTTCACACAGCGCACAGTCAACCTGTGGAACTCCTTGCCCGAGAAGGCTGTGAAGGCCAGGACTCTATTAGGGTTTAAAAAAGAGCTTGATAAATTTTTGCAGGTTAGGTCCATAAATGGCTATTAGCCAGGGATAAAGTATGGTGCCCTAGCCTTCATAACAAGGGCAGGAGATGGATGGCAGGAGATAAATCACTTGATCATTGTCTTCTGTTCTCCTTCTCTGGGGCACCTGGCATTGGCCGTCGGCAGATGGGATGCTGGGCTCGATGGACCTTTGGTCTGACCCAGTATGGCCATTCTTATGTTCTTATGTTCTAAGAGGCTCTGCTTTTCTCCAGGCAGCTCCACTGCCACCCAGGGCTCTGTGCTCCCCGCAGCGCCGGGTGGGAGGGAGCTCTACTACTCTTTCCCCCCCCGCCCCCCCGGGGCTTAGCTGCTGCCTGGGGCTCCACTCCCCCGCTGGGGCTCCGCTCTCCCCAGTGGCTGGGGACTCCATTATTGTCCAGAGCTCCACTCTCCCCCTGGTGGCCCCAATGGCTTCACAACCACCCAGGGCTCTGTGCTGCCGCTCATGGCTAGGGGCTTTGCTTTGTCCTCAGAGGCACTGCTGCCACCTGGGAGCTCTGCTACTGACCAGTAGCTCCACACTCCCTCAAGCAGCTCCCTCCCTGCTGATGCCTGCGTCTTCCTGCTCCATCCAGCAGCTTTACTGCCACATGGGGGGGGGGGGGGTTGTTCCGCACTCCCCGCCCAAGCCCGGGAGCGCCGCTGCCACTTGGGGGGCTCCAGGCTTCTCCCAGCAGTTCTGCGCACTCTCTCAGCATCCCTACTATGGTTCAGGGAGCTTCATGCTCCCCTCCAGCAGCTTCTGCTGCTCTCCCATCCCATGACTGGGAGTTCCACTCCTCCCACCAGCTCTGCTGCCCCCGGGGCTCCGTCTTGGCCACCTAGTTTGACAACGCTCCTGGCCCCAGCCCCCCAGCTTATCCCTGTTAGTGCTATCATAGGTACACCCGATGATGCCATACCAGGCGTGTTTGGATTATGGCATTTCCATGTATACTTTGCATTTGTCCTTACTGAATGTCATCTTATTTACTTCAGACTATTTCTCCACTTTTTCCAGATCATTTTGAATTATGACCCTATCCTCCAATGCACTTGCAACCCCTCCACAAACTTTATAAGTGAATTCTCTATGCCATTGTCTAGAGATCGTTGAAGATATTGAACAGAACCTGTCCCAAGACTGATCCCTGCAGAACCCCACTCGTTATGGCCTTCTAAAATGACTGTGAACCCATTGAGAATTCTCTGAGAACAGTTATTCAACCAGTTATGCACCCACCTTATAGTGGTCCCACTTACATTGTACCTTCCCTAGTTTATTGATAAGAAGATCATGCAAGACCATATCAAATGCTTTACCAAAGTTTGGGCACCGCTTCCCCTTTATCCACAAGGCTTGTTATCCTGTCAAAGAAAGCTCTCAGGTTGGTTTGACAGGAATCCATGCTGACTGTTACTTATCACTTTATTATCGTCCAGATGTTTTCAAATGGATTCCCTAATTATTTCCTTTACTACTTGGGGCCTTCATCTTCACCCCAGCCATACCACTGTACTTTGTCTGCTACACCTCCAGGATTCTAGTCTTGGTCTCTCCTGAGGACACGCACACGTGTCTATTTTTACTAAACGATGTGATGATGGTCAGGAAAAACGAAAAAGGGCAATGAGACCCACTAGAATAATAGTCTTCCACTTCAGTTTTCTAAATAACTCACTAGGGAACAGAGGCTTCATCAAAAACATTGAGCAAAATCTCATACATCAGCACTGATGAGGGCTGCATCCAAGGCCCTGTCTACATCACATACATTATCCTGTTTAAGACAAGCACAGATTAGTTCCATAAACTCTGGCTGTGGTCCCAGTAGGAGGCTGTGATTCAACCTTGGGGAGATTCTTATACTAAAGCTTTGTTCCTTAATAGATTTTTTTCCTCCTGTCCACAAAAGCAAGAAGAAATTATGAACAGTTGGGTTACAATCATATTTCACCTTGGTTAGTTATGTAGAGCCAAGCCAAGTATGAGAGCTCATGTAATTTGATCTGCCTCCATGCCTCTCTGCTTCCCTCCAAGCAGCCCAGTGAGCTAGACATTGCTTCTTCAAAGCACCAGCCTCACTATGCTGTAGGCAAGGGATCCAGGTGTAACTCAGCTTTCAATAAAGCAATTCCTAGAAGTCAGGGAATTGTTTTCCTCACAGCCATACGTCCCATTAAAGATGATCACACAGCTGAGTTTCACAGAGATTAGCAATGGCAGAACCATTCCTAGAAGTGAATTGCCCAAAACCAACTCTATAGCTCCCACTGAGCAAGGGAACATTTCATTGAAAACGTGCGTTCATATCGGGAAAGGAAATGATGACAGGAAGACCAGCTCTTTAAGTACTTTTATAAAAGTATTTGACTTTCTGAGATACTTTTACAATTACCTGAGTATTTTGAAATTACAGTTCAAGGAAAGAATGGAATTTCAGTACAATATTTTACAATCCAGTGCTGCTGATCCTAGTTCATATACCAGTTCACTAGAGAACATATTCACAAACTCTGATTCCAAAAGAAAATGAAAAAGCCACCACACTCTCACATAAAACCCAGGAAGGGGAGCTGGAGATACCAACTGAGTAGAAGATGTTTAGATTACAAATCCACTGTAGAATGTTAGGAAAACATGAGCTACGTGAATGGTGAGGTATACCAGAGTTTGCTTTTTTGCCATATAATAAAAACAGCAACATATTTGGTCACAAATTATTTTTCCTTTTACACAAACCAAGTGGATAAGTTAAAAATATATAAAATTTGCAACAATATAACATTTTAAGTAATGACCCTTTAATTAATAATTTCATTAACTTTTTAACATTTTCTGAGCTACCCAGAAATATCAGACTGTGTTAGCCATAAGATCAGCAGGTCAAAAATGTTATAAGAAAATTAACACCTTCCTAAGGCAAAATTCCAAATAGAGTTATTGTAACTCTTGTGTAACTAGATCTACTGACATTCGCACATGCATACAGCAGAGACAGTGTCAGTTTTTATTGTAATGTACAAGCTGCTAAATCTATGTAAAAGCAGACATTTGTTAATCTCTACTGAAGATCTCACTTGGAAGCCAAATTCACTCAACCCATCACATGGTATACCAAATTGTATGCTTATGCACATGATGTTTCCCCCAGGTCCCCATAAAGAGCAGGAGAGGGCATTAAATTGCTCATATTAATTCCTTTTTATTTCAACATAACATGCTGTAAAAAATTAACAGATTTGTTAGCATTTACAATGCTTACAAGGCAAAATGTATTTTAAAAGCAATTTTTAGTTCTGTTTTCAGAAATATTGCTAATTTAACACTTACTATAAATCAATTTTTAAATGGTCACATTTTAGACAAAATGCAGTCATTCATTTTACAGATGCATTTTTCAGTGAAATATTTCCTATTTGCAGTATTTTAACATGACTTCTGGTGCGTGGGATATCCAGCCCCCCTTCTCCTCCTCCCAAATACAGCAGTAAAGACATATAAACAAGCTATTTAAATTAAAGGAAGAAATGGAGTGAGACCCCAGACTGCAAAAATATATACAAGCATTTACCTTTTTCCTGAACTAAACATTTCAACCATAAAAATATTCAACAGCCACACCCTATAGAACTAGGGCTATGGCTATTTCAATTATAACTATTCTTTATTTTAAAAATATAGGGCAGAAAGCCTTTTGGACGATATTTATACGTTAATATTTCTAGGTCCCTACATGAATCATTATGTAGAACACAAACTATTTTCCATAGCTTAATCTTGCATTATCTCACTTAATCTAATCTCTCTTGTAAATATGTTAGATAACTAGGCTTCATTATAAGAATTAACAGAAAATATTTATAAGGCTTTTGTTCCATGAGCCATATGCTGTAAAATCAGTCAGATGTTTTGGGAGTTGGCAGACAGTCTTCCAGGTAAAACAAAGTCAGCTCAGTTCTCATCCACGAGTGAAAAGATAAAAGTGGGTCAATTTCTCCAAAAGCAGCAGCATGTTGACCTGCGTTTCTTGGACTACGCATGGCAAAGGAAGTAGCACACTGCAGAGGTCTAACCATTCCCCCTTCTTACGAGCACATGGGGAGGAACAACTGACCCTTTGCATGATCTGGTACCGAAAAGCCCTCAATAAAAGTTAGGAAACTGGGACAGCCCCCGCTTTGTCCTCTTCCAGCTCTCACAAAGGGCTTCTGCCTCCAGGAGTCCCAGAGCAGGGCTGAATTAGCAGGCACTACTGCCCTGGCCAGGGCCATCTCTTCCCACAGTGAGACACTCAGCCCATGGCAGTTTAACCAGCTGGAACAGGGGTGGGCAAGATACAGCCTGCGGGTTGCATCCAGCCCACCAAATCGTTTGATCTAGCCCGCAGCCCGCCCGCCCTGCTGCTCCCCCACCCCCAGTCGAGACCTGGGGGTGGGGCAGTGCGTGAAGTCATTGACTGTTCAAAGCAGCTGACAGCTCCCTTCCACCTCCCTGCCACCCCCCCTCCCCCGCCAGGAGCCCCAGAGGGGCCACCAGCTGCTTTGAACAGCAAACAACTTTATGCACTCCCCCACCCCAGGTCTCAACTGGCCGGGGCAGGGGGTGGGGGGAAGGGCAGCATGCAAAGTCTCCTCCCCCACCATGGGCACATGGCACCTAGAGGGAACCGCCAGCTGTTCAAAACGGCTGGTGGTTCCCCTTAGATGTCCCTGGCAGGGCGTGGGGTCTGAGAGACTTTGCACACTCCCCTACCTCCAGACCCTGATTAGCCTGGAGAGGAGGAGCGCACAAAGTCTCCTCCCCTCACCAGGGGCCTAGAAGGAACCTCCCCTTCCACCAGAGGCCTCTGCCCCCTTCCAGAGCTGGCCCATGACCACAAACCAAAGTTCGTGAAGTGGCCCTCCCGCAAAAATTATTGCCCACACCTGATCTAAGGGAGGAAGGCCAGGGAGAGAGCAGATCATATACAGAAAGTGCATTAATTCCAGAAGAGGAAATATAATGTAAAAAAACTACTGCATGCTGCTAGAGTATCGTGATACTAACAGATTCCAACTGGAAGTCAAAGATGTTCTCATCCAAATCAGAAGAAAACAGTTATTGCGTGGAAGCAACTCAGGGGTGAATTAGCCTGAACACATTAGTTCCAACCTCTACAGAGTCACAGAATTTACTGATATGACAACACTGGGCAGTCTTCAATCCCTGACTAAACTGGCCAGTTCTGACAGTCTCTTAGCCACTGAGAGCACATCAATTTGCCACCAAAATTAGAAACAATGTAATTTTGAGACCACTTTGTAGCCATGTTTTAGAATCCAGTTACACTGACTCTTCCTGACGCTGGATAAAATCTTAGAAAACTATTTGACTGGACACTTAACAGCCACATCGAGTCTATTTTCCATTAATTCATCTGACAAGAAACATCCATCTGCAATGCATTCACTTGCAATCCCAGGTGGTCTTATCTTTTGCAAAATAAGTGTTGAATTACCACAGTGTTAATATTGTATCTGACGTTAAGTGTGTGTCTCATATGGAAATGGATCAAAATTCTTTGGAGATAGGAGAGGATGCTCAAAATATAGCAACCACCTCAGAGAGGTTTTTATCATGCTAGAATTAACAGGATTTTTCTTAAAAACCAACACAACAACAAAGCTCTGCCCCGGACATGTGCAGTAGTTCTACATCCCCTTAGTAATGATCTGAATCAAGAAGAAATATAAACAGGCTCCAGAGGGAAAAATCAGGTTACGCTTGAGCAAGAAACAGCAACACAAGCAATGGATCTGCTTCTAGTACCCAGAGGCTGGTTACAAGGTGTCTCTAGTAACACTGTCGTAAAGAGGCTTATGAAGATGCTGCCGCATTGCAGCTACCAATGGACTTCCCAATGCATCAGCAGCAAAAGAAATGCTACTAAAAAGGAAAGACAAAGACTAGTTTTAAAACACTGTCATTAAGGAGGATGCATTTGAATTAACAAATAGTGAAACAAAGCAGAGCGAGAGCTGTATTACATCTCTAGTGAGGTCAGATTTCATTTGCAGATGAATTATTTGCTGATTTGGTTTCTGGAAGGGCTCGGTAGAAATCCAGAGTTAGTGGGGATAAAGTCTCAGAATAACATCCATTTACTTGCACACTAGTAATTGTTTAAATAAATCCTAGTCAAGTCTACTTTACAACGAGATGTGCAACAAGCAGAGGAAGTGAAGAACGGACACTACACAAGTCCACGTTCTTCGGGGTGCAAATTCACATGTGTGATTACTCTTGCCCAAATCCTTCTGTTTCTTCAATTGCAAATAATAATTTTTCCTTCAACTGCTCATAACTCTTGTAGGGGGGCAGGTCCAAGCGATTGAAACTGAAAACAAAAAATTAAAACAACTGCTCAAAATAATTTAAAAAAATCAGAATGCCACAAAAACAATTGTTTCACTAATACATGTGCCATGAACATAAAAACCAAGGCCAGGGTACTCAGCTCCCCACTAGCTAAGGTAGAAATCACATGTATTACACAGCTATTCATAGAAAAATCCACTGATGGCCCAGGTCTACACATTGTCAAGAGGTGACTAGTGATTTCAGATGCCTTTATTGCTGGGTGCAAAACTTGACACTTGAAAGAGACTGGATTTCTAGCAGTGTTGAGCACTCAATCTCTGAAGATCAGATCTCCTTCTAGTGGGGCTGGACTCGATGACCTTCCGAGGTCTCTTCCAGCCCTATGATTCTATTTTTTTAAGTTGGGCATCTAAAATCATTAGTCACTTTTGAAAGTACGAGTCCTGGGAATATTACTCTACTTAAGACTACTTATTTTCCCCCCAAGACAAATGAAAATAGTTGAAGGAACAACAGTACCAAAGGCAAAGTAAATTTCATCTTTTCTGTTTTTACTTTTTAAATCGAAGAGGAATTTTTCTAATATAACATGAGTTGTGATTGATGAGATAAGACTAGATTAAAGTTGACCTTTATGGAGGTAAATTTACTATACTAATAGATTTGTGTATTCTAGCATGCAGTTGTGTAATCTGCAGTGACATCTATTTGCCTGATTTTCAACTTTAATTTAAATAAATTGTTGTGAAAATAACCTTGAAAATGTGAATCATGTATAAAAGAGAAGGTATTCTCTCGCTCAATTTGGAGACAACAGCTTTGCGAAGTTTCAACTGACTTATCTCAATGATATGTTGATTCTAAAATTGGCATATGTGTTTCAATGTCCACATTCAAATATTTTACAGATAACCATGTTATCAGGAATATAAAACTAAAATGCTAACCCCATTCCAAACTGCCTCCCCATGCCTTCATAAGTGGAGAAATTAATACTGCAACACACACACAGATACTTATAATTTATTCAAAATATTTAAAAAAAAATAAATGAAGCTGCCATAGAATTTCCAGTATGCTGTACCACAATGCTACAGAATATGGGGACTGTGGTGCACAATTTTACAATTCAATCCTCCATACCTTATACATTAAAAACAGGTTCTGGCCATTGAAAGTTTCAAATTATTTTGTAGTGAATAAGGCCAGGATTCTAACAATATACAACAATCAACTTAACTTTAATGTGATGAGACATTTGAGCTTCTCTGGATGCAGGAAGGAACAAATTTAGTATTTTCAAATGGCAACAGTTAGACTTTGTTGGCATTCAATCTTCTTTGCATTAGATATACTACAGCGGGAAACTCCATTCCCATAGAGACCCTTGCAGTTTTCGAAACTGGTAACTAACTGAGACATTCCTTTGGCCAGATGTTTATGTAACCCATGCTAACAGCACGGCTCTGTCTCCCAGGATGACTGCACTGCATACAGAGAGTTACAGGACCTTGCATCTGTGCTAACAGATTTAATCTATTACCTCAAGTGGCAGAAGTTCATGCTTTTAGATCTGGAGGTTCGGGGTTCAATGACTGAAGGTGTGACTTGCCCAAAGATACTCTCACAAAAGACAGCTGGCTTTGAGCTAAGATTAAAGCTTTATTTACAGAAAATGCACTCACAAGGGTAAAAATTGCTATAAAAACAAGTATCGGAGCAGTAGCCGTGCTAGTCTGTATGCAACAAAATAGTGAGGAGTCCTGTGTACCTTAAAGGCTAACATTTATTTACACATAAGCTTTCATGGGCAAAGCCACACTATGCAACAGCTGATGAAGTGGTTTTTGCCCTCGAAAGCTTATGCCCAAATAAATCTGTTAGTCTTAAAGATGCTACAAGGAACCCTCATTTTTATAAAAAAACAACTTGAACTCAACGTTACAGCTATTCATAATTTCTGAATGTCCTGGGTCCATTTTGTGTGTTATACTTTATTTTTTTACTAACACACCTGTCTCAGCTGCAGTGCACTAGTCCAATGCATCTGCTTAGCTCTAAAAAGCAGTCTCAATATCATTTGTGCTTTCCCTGCCATACTTCAAAGCACAGACTACTTGTTGTTTTTTTAAGTTTATCCTGTACAGACTAACTCGGCTACCCCCTGAAGCCTATGTCCATCAAAATATGCCAAGTACCAAACTATCAACTGGGGCACAGACAAATGCCAGAAGAAATGCTTTGTATCTGGATCTAGCTGAAGGATTGTGTAGTGTTTGTTAATTTCCTTTTCCAGGCAGTTCCACTTTTGCAGAGAGAACTGTTTGCTACAGCTGAACAGAAAAACAAGTGGAGGGCAATAAAAAGGGTTAAAAGGTAGAAGTTAAATTATTATCCACTGGAAACAATTATGTGGATCACTAAAGTTTAGAGAAAGAACTATGAAATTGTTTTGGTATTACATTAAACTATGATTTGGTTCAAAATGATTATCCATGCTTACTTAGGGCCTGACTCCAAATAGTGTGGGAGGTATTCACTAGCTCAGCTGAAGCTAATCACAGGGTGATTATGGCTGTAAAACAAATTCCAGGTGTAAGCTCATTTTGGTTTGTAATCTCTACACCCCTATATATTTCTGAGAATTCTTTATGCATAGAGCCCTAAGCAAAATGAAGCTATATTAACCCTTGCTGAAATATTCAAGTAGCCCATGTCAGTAACCACAGGTTATTAGAACAAATATAATCTAATCAAATGAGTACTCACCAAGTATGACTTCTAGGTAACCAGTTTTCTTTTCCAACTTTTTCAATACAAAACTTTTGGGGTCCATTGCTCCCTGCAATAAAATAAAGTATTTTAAGGTGATGTTCCTATTTGCAACGGGCATGAGAAAGTGTGGGACATAGCTAGCTTTCCTTAACGAACTAGATAATCTAAAGCACCTCAGAAAGACAAGATTATCTCGACGGGAAACAGAAGAACAAAGACATTTGCCTCCAATCACTCATCTTTACCCAGATCCAACCACTGACATGGTGAAAGGCACAAATTTAAAACATGATTCTGATGGATGTCTGGGAGCACTCCAGAACAGTGTATGTTTTTCTCCAACTTGTCATGGTTGAAATATAATGGGGATTTATGAGAATAGCTAGTGAAATGTACTTGGTTGGATTCATTATAAAAACAAGCTGTTCAAAATCAGTCACAATATACAGTTCTGTCCTTTTCAATAATGAGCTAATACACTGGAAGAGCTATTCTGCATACCCATCAGGTCAGCAAATCCTCCAACTGGTAATCTGCACGTTCCTGTAACAAACTGCAATAGTCGCATTCTCTTCTCATTGTCTATTTCTTTCACAAACTGAAAGGGAATGAATATTAAACAGATATGTAGGTGCACCTTGTACACACACAGTTTCATAAACAACATCAATGACCTTAACAAATTACAGGTTGAACCTGTCTAGTCCAGCAACATCCACAGACTGACATGATTTTAGTTAGCCAGATGTCCACTTACCATGGCTGTGGACAAGTTTTCTAAAGTCTCATAAAGTCTTGGCTCTCTGTGTTCTGTGCCATTATTTAGCTCTGATTTACCCCTAAAATGTCTTTTAAGTGTCCAGTAAGCAGTGGAAGCGTTGGGAACGGTGCTAGACAATACTGACCTCCTGTGGTCCGGCAAATTCTTTGGTTCAGCACCGGTCAGGTCTTGAGGGGGCTGGACTAGAGAGGTTCTACGTATAGTTATATTATTGTGAAAAGCCCCTGGAGCAGTAATAATGGCACTGGCCATCGGAAAATATTAGTAACAGCCGTCCCCCTCCCCCACACACACTGACAGAAGAGGGGCACTAATTCCCTGCACATCTTGCCTTAGTAAGCCCTGGGGGTCCCTAAAAGCCACAGGGGAAGGGTGAGTGGAAAAGGGAGGCAGTGCAGGGTGTATCCTAATTCCACTACGCTCAACATCCACAAGGCAAGAGAAGGCCAGGCAGCTCCAGGTCAAGTGGCACGCCATACTCAGCAAGTCCAATCTGTTGCTTTGAGGCCTGGGGATGCCTTCCCCTTCCTTGGGCTCATGGCATCTGCTGCCTCCTCTGTGATCTTTGCCTCCTCTTAGCAGGCAGACTAGGCTGGCCTGGAGGGCAATATGAAGTCTTTTTCACTGTGGGGATGTAGAGGCCCGAGCACTTTAGAACTCCCTTAATACTTACCAGAGCATCATAGAAATGTAGGCCTGGCAGGTACTTTTAAGAGGTCATCTAGTCCAGTCCCCTGCCCTGAGGCAGGACCAAGTATTACCAAACCCAGCCTCTGACAGGTGCTTGGCTAACCTGATCTTCAAGTTGCCCAATGGCAGAGATTCTACTCCCTCCCTGAGTAATCTACTCCAGTGCTTAACCACCTTGACAGTTCCCTAATGTCCAGCCTAAATCCCCACGAGGCAATGAAAAGCAATTCTTCTCCACTGATGACAGGACAAGAAGCGAGAGCAATTTCTCATCCGCCTTGCTGGAACAACCTATTAGGGGCTTGAAGACTTATGTCCGCCCTCAGCCTTCTCCTGACTAAACAAGCCCAATGTTTTCAATCTTTCCACATGTCTGCTAGACCTTTAATCAGTTTTGTTGTTCTCCACATCTTTATTGAAGCACAGTGCCCAGCTCTGAGCACTGTCCTCCAGCTGAAGCCTTATCGGTGTAGGGCAGAGTGGAAGAACTTCTTCTTGTGTCTTGCTTCCAACGCTCCCATTGAACGTTTGCCTTTTTTGGGACAGTATTACATCAGTGACATGCGTTTGTCTGTGCTCCACTAGACTCCTCTGCAGTGGGATGTGAACGGGTAACAGGGTAACCACTTAGCCAGCTAAGACGATGCTTACTGGGCTGGGAGTCGGCAGGCTCAAGAGGGGCTGGGGAGGGGGAAGCGGAAGCGGAAGCAGGGGGGGGTTGTTGGCTCCCAGCCCACGTGGGTTTGCAGTCTAGGAGTTGGCAGCCTTGCTGGGGGAGGGGAGAGGAGGGCAGAAGCAGCTGCTGGGGGTGGGGGGCAGGGGCAGAAGGGAATGCTGCCTGCTCCCTTCCACCACATGTGTGGCTGCAGACTCCCAGCCCATGAGGCCACACGGGCTGGGAGACGACAGCCCTCCCCGCCTCCAATGCTGCTTCTGACTGCACAAGGCTGCCAACTCCCAGCCCAGCACCGGGTCGGAAGCAGCTGGGCTGGAAGAGCCCCTACTTGCGGTACAGGGACCACTCCAGCCCAGTGGGTGGAACTCTGAGCCCATTTAATCAGTTAACCCAGTGTTTCCCAACTGGACAAAGGTGTCTGCCTGATTATGTTGCCTGGCTGCACGATAGCCTAACAAAGCACTAAGAATAGCCATATGGCTCAGCTTAATGATCCAACCTGACTTCTTTCAATGGCCTATGCCGGGTGCTTCACAGGGAATGAACAGAACAGGCAACTGAGTGATCCATCCAGTCATCCACTCCCAGCTTCTGGCAGTCAGAGGCATGGGGTTGCGCTCAGAACATGGGGTTGCATCCCTGACCATACTGGCCAATAGACATTGATGGATCATTCTGTCATCAACTCTAATTCACTGTTGAATGCCATTACAGTCTTGGCCTTTGCAATATTGCTTGGCAATGAGTTCCACAAGTTGACAGCATGATATGTGAAGAAATACTTCTTTCCGTTGGCTTTAAATCTGCTGTAGGGACGTAAAATTTTGATCTGGCTAATCCAATAATCGATGCAATTTGCATCGACTATTAGATAAGTCGGTACAGACACTTCCGCCTTTGAAGTGTAGCAACAGCCATTGCTATATTTCAAAGGCAAAAGTGCCTGGGAGCACGGGGCCAGCAGGGGACTCAAGCAGCCGCCCCCTGGCCCCATGCTTCCCACAGCGTTTCCATGGGCTGCACATGGCATTTCAAAATGGCAGTGCCAAGTGGAGCTCGGGGTCTGGCCCGAGGCTCTATGCAGCGCTGCCACTTTGAAGCACCCCCTCCCCCTTCCGTCCCCCCCGCTGTTTCTTTCTGCTAGGAGCGGGGGGGGGGGAAGCGACTGGTCGACTGGCGTGTCGACTATCCGATGAGCATTTACTTATCGGATAGTCGACTAGTCGTTCACATCCCTAATCTGCTGTTTGTTTATTCATTTCATTGGGTGATTCCTAATTCTTGTGCTGTGTGATGGGATAAACACGTCTCTATTCAGAACCCTGCATATCCACAGATAGTGGAGCAGATACCGGCACAGGGTTCTTGTGGCCCCCCCTTCCCCCGGCCAGGTAGTGGGGGGGCCATGTCAGGGCATACCCCTGTACTGTTGGCAGGGAAAGCACACAAGAAGATGCAGCCTAAATCTCCGTTCAGGAGGGGCCCAGTGCTGGTCCTGCCTGTGCCATTCCCTCCACTGAGCACTGACCTGCTGAGCCCCGGCGTGCTGCCTGCCTCTTCCCTGCAAAACCCTACCCCCTTCTTGCTCATCTGTGCTTCTTCCCCCTCCCCTCCAGATTTGTTGTGCAGATTCAATCCAGATTGTGGATCAGATCAGGAGGTGAACCTGGCAGATTCAGATCAGATGCGGATCCACATTTTTGTATCTGTGCAGGGCTCTACCTATTCACTTTGTCTGCACCCGTCATGGTTTTCTAACCTCTAGCACATCCTCCATCTTTTTCATCTCTCAACAAGTGATAGCTGTTCCATCCTCCTAATCAAATGTGTGGCCCTTCTTTTACCTTTTTCAATTCTAATGCATCATTTTTTGATATGGAGCAACCACACCTGCATACAGTACTTACCGTGGGGCTGTACAGTGGATTTACATGATGGCATTATGTCTTCTTCTATGGCATTGTGTCTTCTTATCCATTCCTTTCCCAATGGTTCCTACATTGCTAGCTTGACTACCACTGCCCATTGAGCAGATGTTTTCAGAGAACTAATCACAATGACTTAAGTCTACAGAAGAGTGAGGGGGGGATTTGATAGCAGCCTTCAACTACCTGAAGGGGGGTTCCCAAGAGGATGGAGAGAGGCTGTTCTCAGTGGTGACAGATGACAGAATGAGGGGCAATAGTCTCAAGTTGCAGTAGGAGGTGATCTAGGTTAGAGATTAGGAAAAAAGATTTCCCTAGGAGGGTGGGGAAGCACTGGAATGGGTTACCTAGGGAAGTGGTGGAATCTCCATCTGTAGAGGGTTTAACAAAGCCCTGGCTTGGATGATTTAGTTGGGATTGGTTCTGCTTTTAGCAGGGGATTGGACTCAATGCCCTCCTGAGGTCTCTTCCAGCTGTAGGATTCTATGACGACAAGCTATCTTTCTTGGGTGGTAACTGCTAATTGAGACCCCATAATTTTGCATGGATATATTGGAATTATGTTTTCAATGTGCATTAGTTTGCACTAATAAACTGGCATGGGATCTACGATGGTAGGACCAACTTGTTTTGTGATTTTGGTTTTTGCTTATCATGCTGTAGCATAGTCCCACCCCTTTTGTAATTCCTACTTTTCAAAATAAAGGAAAAGTCAATCACAAACCTGCCAAAACCACATAATCTGTTTGCTTGTCCTGGTGTAGTGTCTATAGATGGCATGTCTCTGCCAGTCATTCAAGTCAATCTCTTGCATTCCACATAAAAGCACCTATTTTTAAGAAAAAAATAAATAAAGATTTAAGCTAAGATTTTGTTCAATGGCTTCTATATGGTTGCAGCAAAGAACATCTGTGCTTGCATTTGCAAACACCTACTATGACTATATATTCGCTTTTAAAATTTTTTTTCAAATAGCAGCTTACTTCTCACCGATCAACAAACAGTCAAGGTGATGACCTCAGATAAAGAGCTTTATTCAGACCTGAGCTAGGAAAGGGTTATGACTCATTATGCAGAAATCAGATACAGTGGGGTAATCTTCCCTAATGAAAAGAACTGCTTCTTCCTGGTCTTCCAATCCAGAGCTCAGTTAAAACAAATATTAACTAGGACTACCCAGAGTGAACCATAACATTACTCTCTTCTGTGTATACAGGTTGAATCTCTCTAGTCCAACACCCTCAGGACCTGACCGGTGCCAAACCAGAGAATTTGCTGGACCATGGGACGTCAGTATTGTCTAGCAGCATTCCCAACACTTCCCCTGCTTGCTGGGCTCTGAGAAGACATTTAGGGGTAAATCAGAACTAAACAGCAGCTCAGAACACAGAGAGCCAGGACTGGTGGCTATAAAGAAACTTGAGCCACACCCATGAGAAGTGGACGTCTGGCTAACCAAAATAATGTCAGACCATGGCAGTTGCCAGACCAGAGAGTGCAAGAATAGAAAGGTGCAACCTATATAACTTTTCCCTATTTTTGTTTGTAAATAAAAAATGCATCCAATAGCAGTTCTATGTGATACCGTGTTCTCAGATGAAAATAAGCATGTGCCTTCTATGCTTGGTCTTCAGTTGCATAAGCTAAACTTTTTCAATATGGTTAAACTGTTGGATTGAAACATGATGTGCACCATGCCCATGGTGTGGCTACCCCTTCCTTAAAAAAAAAAAAAAAATCTAGCCTGAATGGTAAAACTCAGATAACAGAGTAAGGACCGAGGACAGCCAGAGCCTTTGAGAACATGCCAGTGATCCACACAATGGAAAAGCAGAAGGAAATGTGTTAACCAATGAACTGTTTAGGAAAATTTCTCACCACTAGCAAACCATTTCTTCAACAATCACACAGCCCTGTTTTGCAAATTCAGGGCTGGATTTCCAGTGAATCTTGTTACTGAGGACATCAATTGTGCCCACGCCTACCCAAGTAAGTCCCTCACCTCTAATTCCTTGGCATCAAAGTACTGTAAGTACTGCTGCGGAAGAATTTCATTGAAGCCTTCAAAGAAAGCTTGTGTCTGTTCTTCAACACCACGGGAGATTCTCCAATCTGCCACCAGCCTGGAAAAGGAAAAAAATAGGGTAATTTGTCATTTAAACTGCCTCATGTTGCTCACATCCACGTTTCTTTTGTTAGCCTATTTTGTGATGAACTGTGAACTATGTTAAGAATATTATGGAAAGTATGGAAAGTTTTGAGGACAAAACACCAAGTAATTTGTAACTAACTATCTTGATGCAGTGTAAACCAGCATTAAAGCAAAAAGTTAAAACCCTCCATTTTTGACCATTGTGCTAAGAAAAAGCTTACATGATCAAAGAGGAGGCAATATCTATCTAGAGATATACTAATGAGTGCACAGCAGTCCCTAGGTATTTGAGAAAAATATATTTTCCCCGAAATCTCAGTCATTAACTATGAAAAGGTAAAAACTAGGTCAAGTTGTACTGGTGAAGATAATGAGGACTGCTAGCTTACCAAGAATCGACTATGTCCATTTGGAAAGTTCCATATTTGTGTCTGTTAATCATGAAACTTTGCTCTGTGGCAGAAACTCCACTCTCCATAAATAAAAAGGTGAAAAGCAGGCAGGAGACCCGGAGAACCTGAACCCAGGGAGAAGCAGATATTATGCTGAATTCAAGCCTAACCTGTCAGGAGAACTGGAGTCTAGAGGAGGGAAGGCTAATTTCTGGTATCAATCCTAGCAACTCAGTTGACAAAGCAGGGTAGAGGTAGAGAAGTGGGACTGAAATGGGAATCAGCGGTTTACCTCAGCTATTAGAAGCTAGAAGAAAAAGTTTTCTGTAGACTCTATTCAGGTTTTCTATTAATATCTTTCAAAATATAAAAGTGTTCCTTACCCAGTGTGTTAACCCTTTGTGTGACCTAAACGTATTTATTTAGAAATGTTCAATACAGTTTGACACTTTGTCAAAGTTCATTCATATAGCGATACTAAAACCTGCCAAGCAACAGTAATCTTAATAGAATAAATCATTTAGAAATGAAAATATGGCTCCAATCCACATAAGTGGGGTATTCTGTGACTCCAATATACATCAGCAGTGTGTACTGGAGTCACAGAATACTTCAGAAAGTCCAAATCTTTAAGGGAGGCTTTTTGCACTACAGCAAATTTGGAGAAAAAGGCTTCAATAAAAACAAGTTTACTTGGCCCATACATTCCTGCATTTCCTTTGCAAGAGAAGCCATTTTTTAAAAAAATGAAGGATCCCTCCCACCCAATACTGCTTCAGGATGATCCTGCAGTGAAATGAATCCCTTATTTATGATACCACACTGTTTGCCAGGCCTACAACTGTGACATCACAAAATAAGCATTTTGATTTCACTGAAGGTGCAGCTAAAAGACAACTGGCTGAGAATAGAACCTTTAAAGATAATTTTGAGAAACAGAAAGGAACATTGAAAAAACATGAGAGATGTAAACAAATGTTTTGAACCGAACCATATAAAAGTGCTAGGCTAGCATCTTTGCAGACTTTGAAATCGTTTATAAACTGATATTCAGATTTTGTGTCTATTGGAACATATTGGATATTAAGTTTTAATATCTTCAGTACATCCATGGCTCTTCAGATTCTTTTAGAAGTCACTCTTCAGAAATGACATCCAAAAACATCCACTAATGCTAATAGTATCAGTTATTCATTGAACGTATTTCTGTGGTGCTTTAAATTATGTGGTTTGACAAATTCAACTCCTGCTTTAACTAGGGAAAGAAACAGGTGGAGGTAAAGGAGCAGTTAAAAAAACAACCACTCTCATTTGCACTTACCTAATATATTCCTCTTTGTTTTCTTCTGTGACCAAAATGTTGCTACCATTAGGTTTCAAATCATGGCTCTTTATTTCACCTAGAATTTCATTATCAACTGAGAAATACATTTCCAAGCCACATTCTTCAATGTTGTTTTCTCTGCAAGAAACAAACACCATGTATTGTAACAAAATGTAAAGAGATCTTGTGTCAACTAGATGAGGTTTCTATCAAAAGTCGTATTAAGCAAACTTTTTTGGAGTTCATGATTCAAGTTAAGAATCACTTTTGACTACAGGCTTTCAAAAAGCTGTGTGTGTGATGTTGCAAGTACGTTTTTCTACTTGCGCAAAGTGTGCAGATTGCGCTGTAATTTAGCTGGATGACTGTGCATCAGCAACACATGCTCCTTCATGACTACAAGGACTGTGCATTGTAGTTTCCCTTCGTAGGTCTCCCAGTAGAGCTCTTCTGCCATTTTCATCTTGTGCAGAATGTAGTATCATTTTTGCTTGATGTCTGGAGTTAATGTGATTGTACTGGGGCCAACCCCCCCAAAAAAAACAAAAAACGCGCATCCCTGTATTCCACCCTCCCCCCTTAACTGAAGAAGATATACCAAGGTGATTCTACAATGGAACTTTTGCTTTTAAAGCCCATAAATGTGTAAACTCTAATTATACTTACTTTCTAAGCCACAGTTTTATGGGTACCTTTGCTCAAACCCCAATCACTAGCTAAGGTTCCCTTCATTCAATCTTAAGTTGCTAGGCCTCCCTGGTCCTTTCTGTGGTGAGTCTGCAGGTGTGGACAGACATCTTTCTGAAACCGGTCACAATCAATTTTTAACCAGTTTTAAATGCATCTCAATGTCATACAATCATAGGAACAGAGGACTGGAAGGAACTTCAAGAGGTCTTCTACTCCAGTCCACTGCACTCATGCAGCACTAAATACTGTGGGTTTTTTATTATTATTATTTATTATTCCAAGCTTTTAAGATTGACCGTTACTAGACTTGCAATTATTGTTTCTTACTCCCGGTTTCCATGTCCTCCCTTTTAAAGGGACTCCCCGTTTTTATTTGTTAAGTTTATAAGGTGTTTTGAAATTATGTTCCTGATATTATTTTATTATAAAATAAAGCATCTTGAGTACTCCAGCAATGCAGGTGCTTTATAAATATTAACTACAATTCTATATAGTTTTTAAAAGTTATGTTTTCAAGTTTTAGAACTTGTTTTTACACAACTTTCCAAAGTGACTTAGGCTGACAAACCCCAAATGTGTTTTGTTTCCCATGCAGGGGAGAAGGGCCCTTCAAAGTGGGGGAAGCTATGAAAAAAGGCTGCACAGAGAATGAAAAGGATATTGAGTGAGCACAGATGGGAGAGAGAAGAGATGAAAGGTCTTGGGGTCAAGGGAGGTGGTGCAGGGAAGTTGAGGAGTCAAGGATAGGAAAAGGCAGATATTTTCATCAAATTAAACTTATAAAGTGCTTTAGAAATACATTTTTTCACCACAGAGTATTTTTAAACAAATTTTAGGTGACCAAGTTGAATTTGGATGGGATGACTGATGAAGGGTTAGATGGAAGCGAGGCATAAGTTGAGATCCATCATGCCAGACATCCCAATACTTGGTCTATTTTTGGTTTTGTTTTTTCATAAGAAGTAAAGAATTTTTTTAGAAGAAAGTAACACTGGGATTGGGTATTAGTCTCCAGTGACTTTTATATTACCTCACACTAATGATTTTATATTGAATCTACCATTTGGGAACCAGTATTTGATTATCTATTCAGACAGTTCTATTTTTCTAACAATATAGACGGCTCACATTTAGTTATATTAATTCAAAGGGAAAAGCAGCAGAAACAGAATGTTGTTTATGCGATCTCCAGTGAACTATTGAGAACAGTTAACATCAGCATTACCAAACTACAGAATGTGTACGTTGGAATTATAGTAAAATGCAAAGAATTTCAGTTCTGGCCTGCAATTCATACAGGTCTGTTATTCAATATCTATCTGTAAAACATTTCACATTTACCCCTGAATTACACAAATACAATGAAACATCAAAACATCTGAATTTGAATTTCAAGAATGAGTGAAAGAGTTAGAAACTCACTTTACCCAGATGAGAGAGTTGTAAAATTCTGGATCAACAGATTCTAAATCCTTGAGTCCTGTTGGCTTGTTTAGGATACGCTTATAGAACGGCAGAGAGAAACCTGTGTCTATGAATCTCACGTGAAACAAAGCCTAAAAAGCATGAAAACAGACAAGGAATGATCCAAAGAATGCTTGATTACCTAACATTCCAATACAATGTATCAAATGAAGCCCGGAGCCCAAAGATGTTGAGACACATTCTGTAATACCATCACTATTACTGGTACACCTCAAAATGTGATCCAAACGTAGGACCTGATACAGCCACCCACCTGGCAATGCAGCACTAAACAGTTCATCTCTTGATTTGAAACAGCTGCTGTGTTTTAAATAGCCATTTAAAAATAAACACATTCTGGTGGATGTGAACAAAACTATTAATCTGAACTTACCATAGCAATGAATCTGCCAATAAAACGGAAGTATTTCAGGTGGTCTGGGTTAATATAAGAAGCTGGGTTTATCTGTAAGCAGTAGTTATCCTTTCCTGCATATTCAAACAGGCAATACATTGGGTTCAACACTTCATGTGACAACAGAAAGAACCATTCCCTGAAACCACACAAAACAAAACAAAACCACCATGAATGCTTCAGGTTGAAAATGGGATTACATTAGAAAGTACCCTTGCTACTATATAGGCTAAAAATTATTTTAGGGACTGGCTGGTGCTCAACTGTTAAAACTGGCCTACCTAGAAAATTAAGCAGCTACCTATTGCTCATACACACTAGGTGTCAGTATGCTACATGGTTAGCTGATACAGCTCAGAAAAGGTGATTGATCAAGCACTTTTCATTTAGAAAGTTAATTTCTTTTCTCTGTGGTATTTACAAGGGCTGCTTTTCTAAGAGAAGCACAAAATCTGGTAGAGATCAATTCTGAGTTCATATTTTTTAAAATGTTTCACTACCTTTTATGGAAGAGGTACCCATATTATACTACTTGGTTACAATTCTTTGCACAAAGTGAAAAGAATTTGCTTTTTAACCTTAAGACTAAATACAAATTAGAATTTCATAGTAGCAAGCATGTGTGTTTGATATTTATTTGTAAGATGAAATTTAAGCATAATCCCAAGGTTAAAATGTGAACTGCACGAAATATACTACTGATTCTCCCCTCACAATATTGTCATCTTGCATTTTTTACATCACTAAATAAGATTAATTCACAATACTGTATACGAAGAAAAGTAAGTATAGCAAAAACAAGTCTGCAGGAAGGGTGTGCATATTCATTTTAAGTACTTGAACAGGGAACAAAATTTGAGTATACCTACTAAATGCTTTCTTATTCATTATTTCAATAAATCTCTAATCTTCTGTTCATGGTTTTGTCTTATGAGTTATTGAGAAGAGCTGCATAAATGCTTGTTCTACACTTGACTGAGGCATCTTAAACTTAATGTACATTCACATAGCAACACATCCTCTTTGATTAGTTTTGATAATACATTTTAGGATTGCAGAGGTGATGTTATAAAGAGAGGGGAAAACACTCACTGGCTTTTTAAAAAGTCAGCAAATAAAATATCGCCCTGTGAAACTTCCATACCAAATATTTGTAGAAAATGAGGTATTCAGATTAATTTGTTATGTGGCACACAGATTTCTTTAGCTTACCTTGCAACACCTCCATAATCTAAACCTTCTTCTCCAGGAAAAATGACCCACAAGCGTCTTCGCAAATCCTGAGGACTGAAGCTCATTATCTTAGTGAAAGAAAAAACATGGTTATGAAGAAAAAAACAGCCGGTCCCAGCATATTACTATTTGCTATTCAATAGTGTGGAAATCACATTTTCATTGGCCATGAAATGCACTAGGTGGAGTATAGAAAGTGGTATTTCAGGAAATGTTTGAGGGCTTGGCAGAAACATATTTCTGTCTAGCAGATTAGAAGATGAAAGGTATAAGATGAAGTGAGACAGAAAGGAATACAAGAATTTTTTAAATGGGAAAGTATTAGTCTGTCCCAAAGTGGGGGGGGGGGGGAGGGTTCCAAAGAGGCTGGAGAGAGGCTGTTCTCAGTGGTGACAGATGACAGAACAAGGAACAATGGTCTCAAGTTGCAGTGGGGGAGGTCTAGGTTGGCTATTAGGAAACACTGTTTCCCTAGGAGGGTGGTGAAGCACTGGAATGGGTTCCCTAGGGAGCTGGTGGAATCTCCATCCCTAGAGGTTTTTAAGTCCTGGCTTGACAAAGCCCTGGCTGGGATGATTTAGTTGTGGTTGGTCCTGCTTTGGGCAGGGGGCTGGACTCGATGACCTCCTGAGGTCACTTCCAGCCCTAGGATTCTATGACAGGAGTCACACTTCTTAAACCCTGGGGAGTCTGGCATGTTGTCCATCAGGAATTTTTAGTCATGGGGCAGGAGTGACTGCCCAGTATGGAAGATAAAGATTATTCCGAGCTGCAACTATGAAGTTAAAGGACAAAAAGGGGAGGGACCCCAAATGTGGCTTTTTTTTTTATAAAAAAAAAAAAACCCCAAACAACCGGCCCCAGGAGTGCCAGCTAGCTATCTACAGGTAAGGTAACTATTCTAAAATTATAACTACAATTTTGTTTTTCGGAGATGCGAGGAGAAGAGCACTGTTATGGAGCTCTGTCTATAGCTGAGGACAACAGAGAAGGAACTGAGGGGGTTGGGCCACACATGTGATATGTTAGGTAGTAAAACTCTGTGACTGCTATTGCGCATAGCGACCCCACCAAGCACTGCTGCAAAAAATCTCCAGGATGTATCCACACCTAGAGTGGAGCACCCACAAAAGACACCACTCGAAGAAGAATGTGTGGTTTTCTGCACAGCAAATCTGAATAACTAAAACACCAGGGAATGATACATGTTCTTGTGAGAACAAAGCAATTGTGCTGTAATCTTTTTGGCACATACAAGCAACAAAGAGAGCTATCAGTGGTATGATGAATTTTTAACATTGCGCTGTGTATCTAATTATGAATCTGCTCCAAACATAGCATGTGTACTTTTTTTTAAATCATCACTTTAGCCATCATTAATGGGGTATCAAAAGATTAAGGGTGATGTTGTCTTTTAGCTACAAAGTTCAAACAATTTCCCTTTGTGTCACTTTGTTCACAAAGTAAGCATGTGTGTGTTAACAATACAATACCTGCTGAAATGAGTCCTCAAACAATGTCTTTCTGGACACAGTAATCTTAATGTGTTGTGGCATGGCCAGTTGCTGAAATGCAAAATATTTAAAATGTATATCTATTTCACTTTTGAAACAAGTGTTTTCAATAAAAATTCAAACAAAATTCACAGAAATTATAAAATGGGCGGGTGAATCTGTCTGGCCTGTATGAAACAAAATAAAAAATAATGTTTTCAGTTTTAACTTATTCCCAAGACCAAAGATTGTCATTTTGTTCACTGTACATCAGATAGCACAATGGGGCCTAAGGCCTTACAGCAATACAACTAATAATCTGCTTTTAATATCATTGGGCTGGAGCACCGCAGCCCATGGTACATCTGGGCTGGACCCACCCCCACCATCTGGTGAGGCTCTCCAGCCAGGGTGAAGAGCCTCACCCCACCCTTGTGTGGGCCTTGCGGGGTTGTCCCCTGCCAGTTAACAATAACTGGTAAGCATCTCCAGGTAAGGTGACCGTTCACATCCCTAGTTCCAACCGGAGCTGCTTGGATGCAGCTTTTGAGAATGCATTTCCACAAAGCCATTCCCAAGATTAAATAGCATTTTTTACCTGACACCAGAACCGGAAATACTGGACCTTCGCTTTGAAGTCACGCACATAAGCAATCTGGGGTCCATTGTCTCTGGAAACAGGAAGAAAAACAAACTGTTGAAACACTGCTAAAATTCAAGGTAACAGAGCTCTAAATTACTATTGTTATGAAACTATATGCTTTACCTGGATGGTTAAACAAACCGGTTTTCTAATTTGGCGAATGCTTCTGAAAGGCCCTAATTTTTTTGTTTTGTTTTTAAAATATCTTTAAAGAGTAACTACTTTAAATTTATTTTTAACATGCAAAATGCTCTTCTTAGAAAGATTCTGGGTTCATGTGCAATTTTTCAATACATTAAATGCCAATCTACTTCCACCCAACCTGATGTAAGTTAGCATGCCAATTCTGCAAATATCCAAAGACTAGTTCTCAGGATGCTAGAATATATTAAAGGAGTGCACTGGCATCAACCTGCACACTGAAACACATGGAAGGAGAAGGGAGAACACGGCATTAGCACAGTAGCTTTTATTGATAGAGTGGCATAGTAAGAGACTAGAGCCCTATCCCGTATTTGGCTGGAAAAGTCACCACGACCAGAGGGGCCTCAATTATAAGATTGTAAAGCACTCAAAATGTCACGTGTAGAGGGAAGAGAACATTCAAAGACGCTGAAGATCCTCAAAGGAGGAAATAATGGGAAATTAAAAGTATTATTGGTATGTCAAAACCTTCTGCAAAAAACCTATACTTGGCAATCCCTGTTAAGCAAAGTATATACAAAAAGCTCAGTGTAATATAGTTTGTCATCTTGAAAAAAGGCTTACAGAGCAGATTTTCCAGTGCGGGGATCTATATATGTCGTAGTTCTTCTATTGTGATCCACAAAATAAGGAATGCCATCCACAGTAAATCTCATTTCCCAGCCCTCTGGCAATGGTTTCTCATTTAATTGACTATAGGACAAAAAATACAAGATAATTGATCAAGTTAATACATTCTGTCAACTGAAGATGGACAGGGAAAACACAAATTAGCAGTAATTCTGAAAAATTTGTAGTGATTTCTCTGAGGAATTTTCTGTTTGCTCTTAAATTTTAATGCCAGATACCACAATAAGGCCAGAATAATCAATATCAGCTCAGTATATTCAACTACAAAGAAGGAAAAACCAATAGTTAATAGAAATCTGAAGAAATCTGAATGGATGGTCTAGATAGACTGTACTGAATCCTGCCATGAGGGCACGGGACTGGACTTGATGACCTCTCGAGGTCCCTTCCAGTCCTAGTATACTTCTTTCATAGAATCATAGAAAAGTTCCTGGATGTTTTCACTCCTCAACATGCAGAATTTTGTTTAACAGTGTACCCCGATTTTTTTTTAAATCACAGCAATTTTATTCAACAGCATTTGCTATTATTAATATAATTCAGGAAGTCAGAAAGATGAAAAATATAGCAGTTCAGAGAGATCACCACACCATTAATATCTGCACAGATCTTTAAAACATGCTAGGAAATGATAAGGCAACTTCAAAGCAAAACCAAAATATTACTGTTCCCTGTATACTAACCCTTTCTCATTAGAATGGCCTCAAACATTGTATGGTAAATTTAACAATAAAAAACATCAATTCTCATTTCACACTTTGCTGGAAGTCCCTGAGATGATACCTGGAGGACCTGAATAGTGACATACCTGCAGTAACGCTGCTCTCATGAAGGTTTTGCATGCCTTACCCAGGAGGCCAAGAGTTTTTGAACAATAGTTTGTAGTTATTATTTAATTGTCTTATATCTTCATTTCTTGCAAGTTCTACGTTTCATAAACTGAAGGTATATACAGAAATATTCCACCTGCTTTAAGGGAACTTCAGTTCCGCTCTTCATCTTAAAAAATTAAGATGTGTTATTTATGCTGCCTGTCTACTTTATGCAGGCAGCTCTTTCAGCTTGGACAACAATTAAAAGACAATAAAGTTTAACTTTTGGGTTCTCAGGCTCTAGTGCAGCAGTCTGCAAACTGGACCCCAAAGAGGCTTGCTACCCTGTTTTACGGGGATCACTAGGGCTGGCATTAGATTTCCTGGATCCTGGGGGAAGTGAAAGCCCAAGCTCCCTGACACCCAGACTGGAGGGACTCAGGCTTCAGACCCCAGGAGTGGGGTCACGTGATAATTTGTGTGTCAGGAGGGGGGTCGCAGTGCGGAAGGGGGTCGAAACTTGAGAATCCCTGCTAGGGGTGAGCCAACTTACTGGCTTACGGGCCACATCTCAGTATGGAAACTGTATGGAGGGCCCTTAATGCTCACAACATTGGGAGCTGAGGTGTGTAAGTGACAGAGCTCTGGCTGGGGGCACAATCTCCAGGTGGCGCCAGAAATGCTTAGTTCAGGGTGTGGGAGGGTGCTTCAGGCTAGGACTGAGGGGTTTAGACGGCAGGAAGGGGGTCTCAGCTGGGGCAGCGGTTTGGGGCGTATGCGGGGTGAGGGCTCCAGCTGGGAGTGCAAGCTTGGGCGTGGGACTAGGGAGGAGGTGATTGGGGTGCAGGAGGGTGCTCTAGGATGGGACGGAAGGTTTTGGGAGGCAGGAGGGAGATCAGGGCTCAGGCAGGGAAGGCGGGGGAGGGCATGCTGCAGGGAGACGGGGGAGGGCATCTGACTGGGGGTGCAGGCTCTGGGATGGAGCTTGGGATGAGGATTTGGGGTGCAGAAGGGTACACCAGACTGGGATTGAATGGTTTGGAGGGCAGGAAGGGAAACAGGGCTGGGGTAGGAGGTTGTGGTGCTGAGGGGAGTGTCAGGGGTGCAGGATCTGGGCAGCACTTACCTGAAGTGGTTCCTGGAAGCAGCAGCCGAACCCCCCTCCAGCTCCCACGTGGGGGCGGGGCCATCAGGCCCTGTGCGCTGCCCCGTCCATAGGCACCACCCAGTGAGTTCCCACTGGCGGCAGGTCATGGTCATGAGAGCTGCAAAGTTGGTGCTAGGGGTGGGGGCAGCGTGCAGAATCCCTTGGCTGTTCCCACTTCTAGGAGCCTTGAGGAGTGAGGCAAGGCAAGTCCAATACCAGTCCCCGACTGGAGCACTGCAGCAGGGCAAGCTCCCAACCCTGCTGCCCAGTTGGAGCTCGAGGGCTGGATAATAAGAACCAATGGTTGAGATGCGGCCCACGAGCCATAGTTTGCCCATTCCTGCTATAAAATGTCAATTACAAGCACTAAGGGAAAGGCTGCTTAAAAGGATATTTCCATTTAATTTTTTCCATTAATGGAAACATTTCCTGTTGGGAAGGGAAAATGTTTGCAAAGAGGTTTTACAATTAACCTGGGATTTTCCTAACTGTTTTCCTGGTGGTGTTCCTTTTAATAATTTCTGCATCCCTTTGTACATTTTAATTGAGTCTAGTCTGAAAAGTCAGTAGAGGGTAGCAAGGTACAATCCAAACTTAAGTTGTCAGAAATGACCCTCACTTCTCTCTCTCTCTCTCTAAAATAATAAACTACAACATTTATATTCAAAATCCATTTTAACTGAGTTAAAATTCTTACCCCTGATTTCTGGGATCTTCCCATTGTGTGATACGTGTGTTGTGATTGACAAAATACACTCTGCCATTGCTGTCAGTTCTCTTTTCTGAGGAGAAATAAAAAGTGAAGACATCTCAGTTCTGGCAAATTTACTTCTCACACTTAAAATAACCAATTAGTTGAACATCTTGTGGCAGTGCCTGTTTTCTTTAGGTTCTCTCAGTACCTCATCTCAAACATAACATAACTGATTCTTTATCATTCACTCTCCAAACGCATTGTTTCTTACCAGTTTTTGAGCACCAGAAGTTTATTTTAATTAAGTACTAGTGGAATCGTTTTGAATATATTGTAACCTAACCTCAGTGCAAAGCAACATTAGAGTGTTCATTTGATAGTCTTTAGATTACTTGTCTCTTTTGTGTGCTTGTACAACACCTAACAAAACGGAGCCCCATTCTCAACTGGGGTTTATGGGGAGCAGCCTAATGCACTTACTACAATAATGATAACAATACTAGAACTGGAAAAGCTTTTTTCCCTTCTACTGTTTTAAAATAGATTTGTTCAGCAGATGCCCAAAGGAAGATAACTTATCATGAAAGAACAAGATTTGCATTTCATCTTAATTAGAATGTTTCTTACTTTTGCTGGCTGTTCTGAAATGCTCATCCAGATATTTTTCCATGTTTAAAAATTAAAATAGCTATGCTGACCTTTTTATGTTTAAATCAATCTGAGCCTTCCATCTATCAAAAACTGCACTTAAAACATCTATATATGTACAGTTATTTATTATACAATTTATTTTCCTATTCCTATTTAGTCAGAGAAGGAAAAAAAGGAAGCAATTTTCTCCACAGAAAAGCCACATTCCGTATTGAGCTATTAGAAATCCCAACTGCCTGGGTTATTGCCATGGGCCCTCAAATACAACTAGTTAATTGAGAGAAAAAAAAAAAAGAAATATGCACAGGTATACCAACCGTGAATACAAATACCAAGAAAGTACAGCAGCACATGAATGTGAAAATATGCGCCAAACTTCGGCAAAAGAAAAATGTTTACATCCCATGTAAATAAATATGGATGTTTATCTCACAGTTAAAATTGGTTTAGGGAAATATGCACACACTTCTACACATATGCTGCTGAAAATCCATTTCTCCTTCACTTCACCACTATGATTCAGTCTCCTGCAATTTGACATTAGATAAGCCCAGCATATGCATCTCCTCACTGTGTTTTAGTTGCTGCAGGAGAAACACAAAGCTCTGAAATCAGGCCATGGCACGTAACCAGCATTTGTGTTCCCCTTTCTACCTACAGAGACATGTTCGAAAGGAGGTTATACAAGTAGTAGAATTCTACTATACATGAAAATTTGGGGGGGCGGGGCATAAACTAACGAGCAGTGTTCTTTGAGATTTCACACCTATAGAATAAGGCATCATTTGGGCCTGGCCTGACAGTTTAATGCACTGATACTTTGCATACATCCAAATCTAGAAGCCCAAACAATAATGTTTGAAACTTTTGAAAAGTTTGACTTGCAACTGTTTAATGTTATAAATAATCCATGTCTAGCTCTGCCAAGGAAAGATATTCCACTTTAAAATTACATCATTCTGATTACCATCTTATTTTCCCCACTCCACCACCTGAATACACGGCTTAGTCTACACTACAAAATTTTGCCAGCACAGGTCTATCATTTAGGAGTCTGGAGGAGGAAAAAAAACCACACCCCAACTAACAAAGCAATGCCAGCAAAACCGCTGGTGTAGACACAAATATACCAAAAGAAGAGTACTTCTGTCAGCATAGCAATGTCATTTGGGAAGGTGCTTTAGAAGAATTTCTGTCACCTTATCTGCACTTCCATGTGGGCACTTTGTTGGTTCCACTATAGCTATGACAAAGCAATCTTAGTGTAGACAAGTGATAGAGATGCAGCCGTGTTAGTCTGGTCTAGCTGAAACAAAAAAGACAGGACTATGCAGCACTTAAAAGACGAACAAGATGTAATCTCACCCATTACAAAGATAGCTTCCCCAGTTATCACCCCTAATGTCATTACCTCACAGACGCTAACCTTCCCCCCTCACCCCTCCTCTGTTCTTAAATCTGATTCGTCAATTTTATATATGTTCACTTTTTTTGATTGTATCACTTTGGTATATATGGTCGTGCCAATTTTCTTCCACATATTGTTCTGAGGAAGTGGGTCTCATCACCTAATAAACCATCTTGTTAGTCTTTAAAGTGCTGCATAGTCCTGTCTTTTGTAGTGTAGACAAGGCCTTTATATTATCTTTCAAACAAAATAATGCAATGACATGGACTGCTGCAATTATGCTGGAAATATTTTTCACAAAGGGGCTTAGTTGGCAGATCTATAAAGATGCTGTCAAGACCCAACAAGAACTTCCCAACCACTGGTTCTCTACCAGAAGCAATACAAAACAACCTGCATCTCTAAAATGGTTAAGATAGTAACAGCAGCAGGAAGAAGTCCATGATGTGATAAGGACATTTAAAAAAATCAGCTTCAACTTCGAAGGAAACAGAATAATATTGAGTACTTTTAAAATCTATTTGTGGAACTGCATATTTACAGTATTAGGAGCTAGTCCTTAAACAGTACTTTTGATTAGATTTAATAAAAAGGGAACTTAAATTCAGATGTAATTAAAAGGAAGAAAAGTGAAATACTACCAAAAGCATTTGGAAAAATAACTTGGCAGAAGTACACCATTTAGGTTGTTATAGAACACCATTTGAACAAGACTTACCCCATCCATGTGGCAAGGGGCCAAGAGGATCAAACTCTGTGTTCTGTGTGGAAGTAATATCTTGGTTCTGCAGATCACACACAAAAAAGGTGCATTAGTAATAACCACCCACCACCAATTTGCTTTCCATACTTCTAAGTTAGCCCACACATCACTAAAGCAAATGCATTCTTGCTAGTGCTACATAGGGCCTCACTATGCAAAGGATTTTTTCCACAGAACAGACCTAGATTTATTACAGACTGATGATTCATTTGGACTCTTTACTTCTCTTTGACTGCCTGAACCTAGAGCAGTGTTAACATATTTTGCAGCAATTAGCATAGTTAATTGTAACTGCAATGTCAGGGGATTAAAGAGGGGGTTATTCACCTGGTGCAGTAATTCAGGTTGAGTTGTCTGTCCTTGTGGCTGCTCCATGTTAGGTGTGTTGGTGCCTGGTACTTATAGTTGGAGATTTGTAGCAGCAGTACCCAGGATGGCGGGACACGCATAGTACCTGCCTTGCACCTGTGCAAGTGGTTAATCACTGCATGCCGTCAACTGTTCCTCTGTTCTTTCTCTTCCCGGGATAGCCCTATGCTGATCCAAAGCAGCGGGGAGAAGGGAGGGTCATGGAGCACCAACAGGGACAACCACCTCTCAGAACCTCAGGCACTGCACCAGGTGAAGTAACCGTCTCTTCTTCCTCGAGGAGTGTCCCTGTGGGTGCTCCATGTTAGGTGACTATGGAGCAGTATCTTGTGGCAGGCAGGGCTTCGTGATCCGTCTCTGGGCCATAGCGGATATGGACAGTCAAACTGTACTCAGGAATGTTGTTCTAGTGACTAGTGCTTAGTAAATGTGTGAACTGAGGTCTCAGTAGCTGCTCTGCAAATGTCTGCAATGGGAACACTGTTAAGACCCATGATGTGGGAATGGCTCTGGTTGAGCACATGCACACTGTCTGGGGAGCTGGGACAGTGTTCAGTTAGTAGCAGAACTGGCTACATTGTGAAATCCATTTGAAGAGTCTCTTTGAATACTGCTTCCACTTTGATCATTCAGTGGTAGACAGAAAGAGGTGTCGTGATTTCTTAAATGTCTGTTATCTCTAGGTAAAATGCCAGTCCTCTACGGATATCGAGGGTATGCAGAGAGGCCTGTTTGGCATCTGCATGAGGTTTTGGGCAGAATACAGTTAGAGGATTGTAACGTATGGATTGAGAAGCCTCCCTGCGTCCTGGGTCAGAAGGTGAAGAATTTGTGGCAGAGATAATGGGGGAGCCACTGACAGTTGAGGTAGGTAGGGGGAGCCAGGTTTGTCTGGGCCACTCAGGTGCTATTAATAGAACTCAGGCTCCATCGTGTCTGATTTTGTGCAGAACTTGGTCGATTAGTAGGATGGGAGGAAAGGCACAAAAGTGTGTTGAGTCCCATATGATGAGAAGGGCACCCCACAGTGAGTGGCATCCCAGTCCTTCTCAAGAGCAATATTTTGGACATTTTGACGGCGACTCTCACAAAGATCTATTGCTGGATATCCTCACTGCTGGAATATGGTATTCAGTACATGGGAGCCCATCACCCATTCATGGTTTTGGTGGAAATGTCAGCTGAGGTGCTCCACAATTGTATTCCGCTTCCGGGGAGGAAAACTGCTGAAATGTCTATGACCACTGCCATAAGTGTATGGCTTCTGTGGATAGGCATGCACATCACGTGTCTGTGAGGACTTTGACAACTCTGTGGCGAAGTAATGAGAGAAAGCATTTGCATGCTTGTCTCACCTTGAAGCTCTAGGGCACTGATGGGTACAGATGTTTTTGCTGCTTTTGACCCCGGATCAAGTGGTCTGATATGCGAGCCCCCCAGCCTTCAAGAGATGTGTCCATAGTGAGCATGACTGAAGTGGTTTGTTGCTGGAATGGGATCCCTGTACATATATTTATTGATTGATGCCATCACTGAAGGGAGTACTTGATTGTGTTTGGGTGTGTTCAGTAATTTGTGCAACAGCTGTTTGTGGGGTTTGAACGAGTTCTGGAGCCATCACTGCAGGCATCGCACGTGCAGTCTGGCATGTCTGACTACAAATATGGTTGTGGACATATGCCCAAGAAGTTAGAGACACTGTCTGGCTGTTACCTGTGGACTTTGTGTAATTGTCATTATTAGGTTGGTTACGTTAGGGTGTGAAAACACAACTGAAGAAGCTTTGCTCTGGTTTGTATGCAGCTGAGATGAGCCCTGATGAATTCTAGCTGTTGGGTTGGTGTGAGATAAGATTTTTGGTAATTCATATGGAAACCTATGGAACCAAGTAGTTTGAATGTGAGGTTGGTGGCTTTTATTGCCTCCTGTAGGGACGATGCTGCTATCAGGCAATCGTCCACAAAGACTTCTGAGAAGACTCATGGTGCTGTGGCCAGACCAAAGGATAGCAGTCAATATTGGTAGCAACTACTGTCTAGTGTGAAGTGGAAAAATCTCCTTAGCACCGGATGGACAGTAATATGAAAATATGCATCCTGAAGGTCAAGGGATGACAGCCAATCTCCTATTTGTAAGGCTGGAATTATAGTTGCCAATGCTACCGTTCTGAAGTATTGATGATGTAGAAATTTGTTAAGCTGGTGCAAGTCCAGAATGGATTTCCAACCCCCATCTGAGAAAGTAGCAGGAATAGAACCCTGTTCCCGTGTTGAGATGGTAATTCCTCATTGACAGGGCTCGACAATCGCAGCGAAAACCACTTGCCAGCCCTGCACTGCGCATGCGTGAGACCCGCATTGCGCATGCACGAACCGCCGGTGAACGGGGCGACCGGCTGAAATCTACTCGCCACGGGCGAGTAGATAAGAGGATCTGTCGAGACCTGCTCATTGACCTAGTTGTAACAGATGATCTATCTCCTCCTATAACAGGTTATAAAAGGGAGGTCCTCAACTGTATTTTGTACCTCATTAAGGAAGCTAGAAAGATGAAATCAGGAGGTGTGGTATATAACAGCTGTGGAAAGGGATCAGGTGGCTATATCTGCAGAGTCGAGGCAAGCCTGCAATGGTGTTTTTGCAATGAGAGTTCTCTGTGATATTTGCCCTGTATTGTTCACACACATCTTCTGGAAATTGTTCAATAAAGGTCTTCATTTTATTTAACTAGCTACAAGTATATTTTGTTGGTAGTGTGGAGTAATTGGCAATGCAAAATTGGAGAGAAGCTGATGAGTAGGATTTTTGTCCGAAGATGTCTAGTTGTTTCCAATCCTCATTGTATGGTGTGGATTTAAATTGTTATTGTATGCACTGATGTATGACATATTTACTGCCTCCTCCACTAAAGAGCTGGGAATTGGGTGGGTGAAAAAGAAATCCACCCCCTTGGCTGGTACATAATATTTTTGGTCCACCTGTTTTGAGGAAGGCAGAATGGTGGCAGGGGTTTGCCATAGCACCTTTGCTGGATCCATGATTGCTGCATTGATCCACTCTCTTGAAGAGGTCCTGGAATGACTTGCAGTCGTCTCCAGCAGCGAGTGAGGGAGGCATTATCATTTCATCTGGGGAGGATACGTACATGAGGAGCATAACATCTCCTTCAGAGACATACTCCAGTTCATCTAAGTGCTCCTGTGGTTCCAACTGGGGTGGAGTGCAGGGTGAAGGGGGTTAGGTGGTGGGAGGAGTTGTGGTCTTGAGCCTGGGGTTTGGGCTCTGTAATGTGCCCAGGGATTATAGCCAAGTAGGAAGCGCTGGTATCGGCAGAAATGGCTGCAAGGGCAGTGTTCGTACATGATGGTTGGAGAAGGTGTTCGGGGAAGAGTGACGATTCACACTCAACATCTTCTACTCATCTTCATCATCTGTAAGGAATGGTGCAGCACAGCTGGCTGGCGTTGTGATCAGATGGGCCCAAGCAGCCTGGGTTGTCACCAGGACCGAAAAGCGGTGTTCCTGACACGATGTTAAGGCCAGCTCCACATGCACAGTTAGCGGTGGCTGTATTATACAGGTCGGTGCCGGGGTGTGCATGTGAGTTTGAACCTCCAGCACCAGAGTTATTTGAGTCTGTGCGCCCAAGGCACGGGGCGCCACTTTAGAAGAGATTAGTGCCAGCTTGATCAGTGCTGTGGACGCTGAGCTGGAGGATTGTTTCTTGGCTCACGCACCAGAGCCAGGGTCTGGTAATTCCTTTGCCTTTGCCCTTCAGGATATTTGGGTACCGGAGGTTCCTGGCGCCTCTCGGTCAAGGTGGTTGGTGCTACTGGTACGGAGTGACATAACGAAGGGAAAAAACAAGGTAGATAAACAGGAAAGTGAACATATCTGCTGTGTTCCAACCTAAGCCTAAGGAGAAGGAACTCAGGAATGGTTGACAGCGCACAACAGTTTACTGCTCACACTGGCACAAGGCAGAGACTGCAGGTATACCACCACCCGGAATACTGTGCACTACAAATATCTGACTAGAAGCACAAGACACCAACACACCTAACATGGGGCACCCACAATGACACTCCTCAAAGAATAATATTAAACTTTGTTCTTTGGAAAGTGCCTCACCCTACACAGAAGGGAAACCAGTCTCAAGGCTATGTCTACACTAGTGAGCTTACAGAGACACAGCTGTACTAATGGTACTGTAAGGTCATTTATGTAGCTGCTCTAAATCAGCAGGAGAGCTCTCCCATTGACATAATAAAACCACCTCCATGAGGAGCAGTAACTATGTTGGTGGGAGAAGCTCTCCTACCAACACAATGCTGTTCACGCTGGCACTTCTGCTGGTGTGGGTGTGTTTTTTTTCACACCCCCAAGCAATACAAGTTAAACAGACTAAAGTGCTAGTATAGACATAGCCTCAGAATCCAAAACATAAAAGCCTACCACAATCAGGGAACACATTGTTCTGTTCTTGTAGTTTAACATGGCTCCCCACCGTATATGAAGTAAGTTTTTCTGTTGTGTGTGAGTACAACTAAGAACCTACATCACCTGTCTTGCTAAACTAACTGCAACCAGCGTGTTGAGATGTCCAGTCAAAGTCTACCATTCACTAATATTTGGTGAATTTTAGATTGCTTTAACTCCCTGTGTTTTCCTACCATTCACATGCTGTAATTGCATTTTACCTGCATAAAATTCCTCAAATGCTTCCTTTGGGCGAACTTCCCATACTAATCTTTGGCCAATCAATAGAAGGGAGTATGTGGTCAAGTGACTAAGATTTAGAATTCATGAGGACTGACTACAAATAGAGTTAACGTGAACAAGCCTCCAAACATCACCAGCATAAACAGCCACGATGTCTGCTAGGTGGCCATGACATGTAACTCACACCTCGTTGTGAACTATCTTCTCATCACTTTGACCTTTCTCAGTACCTCATACAACGTACTTTGCCATACAAAGAGTATTTCACAAGCAGCAAACAATACTGTTGCCAGTGATAGTTGTCCCTTACTTAACAACAAAAGGAAATAAATTAAGGCTACCATTTGTAGATATCCTCTGCACTCACATCCAGAGATCTATTTGCAGGGGAGGCGGGTAGCTAGAGTTTGAGAATGGCAACGCTCCTCCATAAGACATTTTTTTCTATGTATCAGAACAGACTTCTCACCCCATATATGAACCTCTGATTAAACTGTTGCATAGCTCCTTGAAGCTGACTGCGTTGAAGTTGCCATTGCTCATAATTCCGAACAGATTCCAATGTTGGCCGCTGCCACGTTGTTGTTCGAGTGAAATGGTCGACATAATAAATTCTCCCCATGTTGTCAACTCGGCGCTCCCAGCTAAACAATGCAAACAAAGCATCTCAATAGCACACACTGACCTCAAAAGCTTAGAACCATTTTAGAGTCAAATAAGCATCAAGGCAAGCAGGAGATAAATGTGGAATTGGATATGGAGCTTTGTTAAATGAAAAGTTCAGTGAGGTCAGCAGCACATACCCCCCATTACAGTTCCTGCTGAAACAGTCTAAAAAGCTAGAGAAAACTGCTATCTAAAATGAGAGAATTATTTTCACTGTTCCACAACACCATCTAGTCGGTCACTTGCAGTGCTTTTAAATGGTGTTGAAGAGCTGCTTTACACATCTGGCTGGCTGTAGAGAAGTCATTATTGTTGTTAGACAACAGTTCCATCTGAGGGGTGAGATGGATACATGAAGTAATTGCAGTCTACTGGCCTCTTTCCAAAAACATTAAAGTAACATTGTCAGCTCTGACTGCAAAACATGAGACATTCATGCTCCTTCCGGCACACTTCTAGTCTAAGAAATCCAAAAGAGTGCCCACATGTGACTTGGTTTCCACTTCATATCCACTCAAAGTAAATGACATTCACCAAAAAATTCAACTGAGCAGTGGTCAGGTATTGAGCAAGGTCTGGTGCAACACATGTATTGATCAATACCCGATATACACTGATGTAGTGGAGGGAGTTAAACTGTCAAACTTAGACCAACAGGTTGGTGTCTCTATGGGGCCCAGGGGTATTTTCCCCTTTGAGATTCAGTTCTTTCGGCACATCTACATTTTCTTGTGTAACAGAAATGAGAAGTGAATGTGATATGACTCAAGTGTGAAGATTTTTTTTTTGATTAAAAAATGCAATATCCCCAGAAAACCAGGAAAAGGACACTGAGCAAGACTAAAAATCTTGTTCTTTTTTATTACCATGACTGATCTTGAGTACCCTTATTCTTTATAAGCAGACACAGCTGATTGGTGTCTGACTTAACTGCTCCACTCCTATTTTTCCTATACCTTCTCCTGCAACCCTACACAACAGACACACTATAGAGATTTTAAGAAAAAAACAAAAACAAAAACAAAACAAAAAAACCACTTTGGCAGAGAGTAGGAGAGAAAAAAAAAAGGAGGCAAGTGTCATCTTCAAGGCACTAGCATGTGCAGCTTGTACAGGGCTAGAGATGGTCCAAAGAAGCATATGTAAACTCTTAATTGGGTCATAAAGTCTCCTGAGGTTTGTCTACAGTGCAGTTTTTTTTAACTGAAGCTAGCAAACATATTTATACCTGCTAGTCTGGACAGCCCATTAGTGCAGTGTTTCTCCACCAGTGGTATGAGTATCCTTAGGGGTACTCGAGAGAAGTCTGGGGGGTATGGCAACAACTGAAATTTGGAGAAAACTGAATTTTTGTTTTAAGTTTTACAGAGCTTTATTATTTTTGTACTTTACAACCAAAAATGTAATCGCCCGCTCAACTATGATTAAGTTGTTTCTACTATTGCAACACATTTGTTTAAACAAATTGTGCGTGTCTGAAAACTGTAGGTCCTGAGGATACTTAATTTTTTTTTTTTTGTGGGCAAAAGGGGTACTTTAAAAAAAAAAAGGTTGAGAAACACTGCAGTAGTGTTTGTTATTTACCTTAGGACTTAGCCTAGGAAAAACCACAAATGTGTGTGTCCCTAGAATAAGTGTTTGTGTAGTAGCCAGAGTATTTTTTAAACACTGTGTTAGTTAGCTCAAGTTAATTAGTAATCAACTATTTAAATCTTCTTCTACAGACTCACCCTGGAGGAAGAGGTTCCGGCCGATCCCACGTTGTCCTTTTTTCAACGTGATCTACATAGTATACTCGGCCATGCTGGTCCACTCTTTGCTCCCACCTAAAAATAAAAAACGAAAGGGTACACTCAGCTTGTGGAGTAAATTGAGTTCTTCGAGATGTGTGTCACTTTAGATGCTCCACTGGAGATATGTACATCCAGCGTGCCTTTGATCAGAGATTCTCAATAGCAGAACCAGTTCAGTCTGTACACACTTTATACATCCTCAAGCTCTTTGGCAAGAACATACAGGGCTGCTTATGTGTGAACCATTTCGGGCCCTTTGCCGCCGCATAGTCCCATGAAGGAAACACTAAAAACAAGAGTAAGGAGAGTGGGTAGTGGAGCACCCATAGCGACATACATTTTCAACTCCATTTACTGTACAAGATGAGCAACCTCTCCTTCTCCTTTAGTAATGTCCCACTGGGTGCGCCACATCGGATGACTTCTGAGCAGTATCCCCATCAGGAGGAGGAAATTTTGGAGATGAATCGAACACTGAAGATAAAACTACATTACCAACTTCAGCATCAGATCTAGAAGCATAAGCCATCACATAATTTTCAGAAAGCTCCTGGTTGAAGCCTTACAGATTTCCAGTGTATATGACTAATGCCACAAAGGGAGACAGAATCAGAGATCATCAGATCCTGTCCCCTTCCCTCATGGCAGAACCAAGCATCATCTAGATCATCCATGACAGATGTCTGTCTAACCTGCTCTTAAATATCTCCAATGATGGAGATTCCAAAACCACTTTCAGCAATTTATACCAGTGCTTAGTCACCTTGATAGGTTGGAATTTTTTCCTAAAGTCCAACCTAAACTTCCCTTGCTGCAATACAAGCCCGTTGCTGCTTGTCCTACCATAAGAGGTTATGGAGGATAATTTTTCTCCTTCCTCTTTGTAACACCCTTTTGGGTACTTGAAAGCTGTTATGTCCCCTCTCAGTCTTCTCTTTTCCAAACTAAGCAAGCCCAATTCTTTCAGTCTTCCCTCATGGGTCATATTTTCTAGACCTTTAATCATTTTAATTGCTCTTCTTTGGACCTTCTCCAAATCTTTCCTGAAATGTGTTGCCCAGAACTGGACGCAGTACTCCAGTTGTGGCTTAATCAGCACAGAGTAGAGGGAAAGAATTACTTTTTCTGTCTTGCTCACAACACTCCCAGAATGATGTTTGGGGTTTTTTTTTTGGCAATAGTGTCACACTGTTGACTCATATTTAGCTTATGGTCCATTATGACACCACACACACACACACACACACACACACACACCCACCCCCCCTACCTTTCTGCGGAACTCCTTCCTAGACAATCACAGATAGATAGAGACCTTGTAGAATGGGCTAGCACTCTAGAAGAAGAAGAGATGGTACACTGACCAATTTACAGCAGAAAATAATGCATCCAGAGATCCACCTTGAGAGCTTTTTCAGGGGAGGGGGATATGGTGGATCCTTTGGATCAGTCACCAATTGAGATAGTCTAGGAGACTTTCTAAATGGTTTGGCTCTGTCCAGATAGAAGACTAATGTCCTTCTGAGACCCAAGGTATGGATAAGTAGCATTCTGATCAGTCCAATTTCACTCTGAGACAAAAACTGAGAGATGGATGACTGTTAAAGCTCCCATTTCCTCAACTCTTCAGGCAGAAACAATGGCCAACAAGAATGGCATTTTAATGTCAGGTGAAGAAGAGAACAGGTAGCCACTGGATCAAAAGGGGGTTTTCGTGAGATAATCACTGAGCAAGTTTAGATACCATAGCAAAGTAGATTCCCTAACTGGAGGGAAAGGGTGTGTCAATTCTTTAAAGAATTTTACCTTTGAGGGATGAGTGAACATGGAGAATTCCTCAGTTGAAGAAAAAAAAAAAAAGATTATTATAGACACTAAAGTAACCTTGACAGAACTGAAAGAGAGTCCCGAGTTTCTTAATTTCAACAGAAAAATCAAGGACAGTGAGAGGGGAGAGAGAACAGGAGAAAGCTGTGATGAAATCTCTTCTGTTTCTGAAGATAACATCTTAATATGGATATTTTTCTGCTATTTAAATAGCATGTGTCACACCTCTGCAGAACAGAAAATCTCTATATCTGGGAACCATCAAGCTCTGAGATGAGGAATCTTCAGGCTGGAATGAAGAGTCTGACCAGAGTCCAGAGACAGCAGTTGGGGAATGTCCAGAAGACTGCACGTTGGACAAGAACCAACATGATATTACCACATTGGTCAATAACATTGGCTCTCTCTCATCCGATACTGTTCAACACCCTGAAGATCAGTGGCATGGGAGGAAATACACAGTGGAGACCTCTTCTTCAAGGAAGAAGGAAGGCATCCCTGAGGGAGTGATGGTCCAAGCGTTCTCTCAAGCAGAGCTTTTTGGATTTCCCATTGGTGGTGATCGCATACAGGTCTTGAAGTGCCCACACCAGAAAAACATGACTGAGAATCACCAAGTCTAGTATCCATTCATAACCACAGAAGAAATGTTTGCTGGGATTAGGGATGTGAATGATTAACTGGTGAGCCTCACCCTTAAAAGGGGGGGCTTACCAGTCAGAGTTAACCAGTGGGGGCTAGAGTGGAGGGGGGAGGAGGCTGCTCCAGCCATACTGCAGCCCACTCCCCCTTTAATCAGTTAAACAGGATTTTACATCCCTAGCTGGGATATTCTGCCATGGTGTTTCGTATGCCTGCAAGCTAAGAGGCTGAAACGAAGACGTGCTTGGCTCTATATCAGAGCTCCATAACTTAACTGCTTTGGTACAGAGAGAGACCTCACTCCCCCATAATAATTGATGTAGATCTGTGCTGAAAAGAAGCAAGGTTCCACAGTGAGTGCCAGGGGCTGAAACTATGCCAGTACTAAAGGCAATGACTGCTATGGGGGTGCCAAAACAGCATGAGAGGCCTGTTTCTTTATCAGTACCAAGTGAGCCTGAGTGAACTGTTTAGGTACCAAGTAGCAAAGAGTCCTCTTATGAGTCTTCCCAGCAACCTTCCTAAATACACCCTTTGATGGAATATTCTGCAATGGCCTGGGTGAATACAGTGCAGAGACTGACAAAGCAATGTGCTCACTTGGACGCTAATGTATAGGGACTATACTACACTTCGGGGGGAGAGCAATGGCAAATGCACCAAGAATGTCCAACAGATTCCCAAGAGACAAGGTAGCACTTAAATCCTGGAGGCCTTAACATCCCCTGGAGATGAACCCTGAGGGGTAAAATCAGCATGAAACAAACGTCACACAAAATAAAGTGTAAGCATAAATTAAACTAGAAGTAAATAACGACATTAAATAAAAACTAGAAGATTCTAAAGCTAAACTTTGAGCAGTAGAAGCAGGTATGCTAGACAGTCTTAGCCTGAGGTGGCTGAGACGGAATTGAGGGAGGTTCACTCAGGCAGCTCTATATCCTTAGTGTTGGGCATAAGGTTATGTAGACCATATGCGCAGGATGACTAGATACAACTACCAAAAGTCTCTGGTCAAAGGCACATGGGGTGCATGCATACCTCAAATGGAAATTATTCAAAAACTACAATACTTGGTTAAATATTTTTTGACCCTATGTTACCATCTAGTCTTCAGGACTGGCTAGTTACCTTGGACTATGGTGAAGCCTGAAAAAAGGGTGTAGCTGTGGCTAAAGGCTCTAGGGAACCCTCTGTGAAGTCTGTCCAACCCTGCATCTTCTTTGGCTTGAAACCTGCCCACCTTTCCCAGCTGGCTCTCCCATTCGGTTCATGCTGAAGAGTGGCAATGGGTGGGTAGCTTAGCAGAACAAACCAAATAGGAACACTTCCCAGCATGGAGAAGAAGAGGAAGCTGCCAGATACATAAATGCACATAAGTAGAAGCATATGACAGTCTGCTGTCTGATAGAGGTCAGAGGATGAGTAGGGAGGTGAGAGAAAGACTGAAAGAGCTGTCACAGGTGGGGCAAGGAGAGGAACAAAGAGGCACGATCACAAACATTTCTTGGCAACTTTCCCCCAGTTTGGGGAACCAAAATGGAGTTTAGTCTTTCCAAGAGTTACATGCCCAGAGATTAAAACATTTCTTCAAATCCTCTCCTACTTATTTGTTCCCCTTTCCCTGTACTATTTTATGGGACTCTGGGACAAGGCAAAATGCCTACTAAAGGTTTTACTCTACTGGCAACAGAGTGAAATTCCATGAAATCCTCACTTATGAAATGCTAGAAAAGAACTTTGGGGATTGGGAATTTAGTAAAATGGCACTTCTTAGACAGCAGCCTAATGACTAGGAAAAGCACTGCATGCAATGAGTCCTGAAGAGAAAGCATCTTAGGAATCTCAATTCCTTAAACTGGAGCTGGTCTCAACAGTATTCTAGCACCAACACACCTATCACTTTGTGTTGAAAAGATATACGCAAGACCCTGTTTACTATTTGGCCAACTGGATGTAAATTTTGTGGCAACAGGTAAATTAAAAAATTGAGGGTTTTATTTAACTAAATTTTAAAATGAACAACATAATCAGAACACCAGTACCCATGTGTTACAGTTTTTCTCATTAAATTCAATTTTATTAAGTTTCTAAATGTTCAGTTTGCCACAGATTTTTTGCAGAGAATACATATCTGCATCACAGAATCTGTCAGTGGATAACTGAAGGTTTAGTAGCAGGATATACAACACAACATTTGAGACTTCTACCATCTAAGGCAGGGCTACTCAACTTTGGAATCCCCAGGGGCCACAATGATACTCATAGCACATGTCGAGGGCCGCAACTTAAGTGTGAAGTATCAGAGGGGTAGCCGTGTTAGTCTGGATCTGCAAAAGCGACAAGGATTCCTGTAGCAACTTATAGACTAACAGATGTATTGGAGCAGAAGCTTTCGTGGGCAAAACTTAAGTGTGGTTGCATATATATGCAAATTTATATGCAATATATGCAAATAGCTTCTTTCACACTGACGGGCATGAATACAAAGATTAAGGCAAGACTACACAACATGTAGGCCCCATTTAATATCAGTTCTGCTAATATTAATAAAATGCAATATTTACCCAATTTCCACTCATATGACAGCACTTTTAATGAGCAATGACAATTCAGGAATTTAACTACTAAAACACATATCAACAGAAGACCATTATATTGACTACTTTTTTGGTTTGGCTCCCATCTGCGGGCCGTGTGTTGAGCCTCACGTAAACCCAAAGCACACCATGAGCCACAAACAAACGGGCTGCGGGCCGCATGCAGCCTATGGGCCGCGTGTTGAGTAGCCCTGATCTAAAGACTCAGACAATCTGAAATTGGGGAATAAGTACATTAGCTTGATGTTTCTGCTGAAATTATCAACAGTGAAATAGACCAAATTGACATTTCCAATACTGTCATTTGGTTTCCGCATTTACATGCAAGTATTATGAATGGAGCAGCTCACACCCCGTAGAGCTACAGTTTCAGGATGCCTGAAGACTAAGACAGGCAATACTTCATAAATTACACTGGTTACAGTCAAAAGGTTTTCTTCACAATCCTGAAGTTTAGACATGCAGTTCTGAAAAAATTGCTGTGACAAGGATTTGATTCTCTAGCTCATTCTAGGATCACAGCTACACAGGAACTGGGCTATTTGGAATGAAGGACTTGAGGATGGATTCTATATACCGATTACACCAAGAAATAATTACTTTCCTCAAAATAACAATGTGAACTCACCAAGATCTATATCTTAATACATGAACTGAAGACAAAGGTTGCCAGATGAATAAAAGGGTTTTTTACAACTCAACAATTTGAGGCATGTTACCCAAAGAGAACAGAAATATCAACAAATGTAATCTCTTACTTGCATCGCCTATGCCTGAAAACCAAACCAACCAAGCAGATAGCCTTTCTGGCAAAATGCAGAAGCTATGGATGTTTGCAATATGTGATACAAACAGAACTAAAATGTACAATAGCACTGAATTCCTACCCAGGTGGAAGAGGACCTTGACTGACTGTACTGGGTGGCTGAGATGGAGGATTTACTGACTGCACTTGTCTGGATATTGGAGGTGTAGCCAAACCAGAAGATGCAGGCACTGTTGTTCCAGCTGTTGCCCCCTCAGGGCTCTGTTCTGAAGGAGCATTTGGAGTTGTACTTGGTGATGAACCTGCACTGGACCCATCATTTTCTACGGACATAGATGAAGGACCATTGACACAGCCTATGAAATCAGAGAAAACAAAAATAGAAGAAATGTTCTTAGGCAGTTTTCTCTCATTACTACATTGTTTAAAACCCAATAAATCTGTTTTAGAAATTGTTAATCCATAAAAACAAAGGCTAGTAAATAGGTCTGTCAAAAAGAGTACATGTATAAACCATGCATTTTACCCTGCTGGATCTCAGAAGCAGTTCTTTCCTGCTTTACAGAAACGCTACATTCCTAGTACTGCCATCAACCAGCAGACAGCTTTTATATTTCTATGATGGAACATTTCATTATTTTTAATAGGAATGCCTACTTTCAATAAACACTGATAGTATATAAATAAATCCCTTTTTATTTGGCTCAATTTATTTTATTACAAATGAACAATACAATTTTCCAGAAACACAGATTAGATGATATCTATCTGGAAACCACCCTGCCCCCCAAATGCGTGGAAAAATTTAAAGAGAAGCACTTAAAGTTTCAAGTTGGTCAGCAGCCTATATGAAAAAAACAGAAAACAAAAATTATGTTTGATTTGGACTACATAAGTGGGTTTGAAAAGTTGAAATGGACACTATAAACATCTTTTAATAATGATCTCAGCATTGTAAGAAATAGAAGAGCTGCATCGCCCATGTAACAATATTAAATATTATAAATGAGTGACGTAGTGTAGTTTAGTGCCTGAGCTTTGTAGGGGACAGCATTCTCTGTAGCTCTTTTCCTGAGAAGATCCCAACATGCATCTAGAACTGGCCACTCAATCAAATACTATTCCCACTTCTCAGTGGGCTGCTGGGATGGTCTGGTCTTTGCTTCAGTGAGGAAACTGACTCCACTAAACGTCCATGAAGAAAAAACAATTTGGTTTTTTTCCTAAGTATTCTATATCTGAATACAGATTGTGTAACATATCACACACATTTTATAGACACTACACACACTTGTCCACATAGTGTCCCCTAAGAAACTCTAGGAGACCACTTAAACTTAACAAGAAAAGTCTGACTGTAATAGCCTTTTGTTAGCAACTGGCACATAAGTAGTAACAAAAGCATCTGCTCTATTTAAAAAATTAAGACTTTAGCAGCCTTTTTGACAGTGCTACAAATGGTCTGATCTGTAAAACACCCACTGCAAGTCTTCCAGAGCCAACGCTGCTACCTACTCTTTTAGTGTCTGCATTCTGACCGTCATTCTTTCACACAGAAATGAGAAATTTCTAATGATAAAAACAATTATTAAAAAAGAATGTACCAAGACAGGAAGAAAGATCATTTCTCCGAGGCACAGCATTTCAGAAAGAATAACAACTTTGCTTTAAAAAGGAGATAGGTATACTTGAGGAAACAATATTAGAAATGGGTATGTTTGTTTCAAATGGATTAACTTATAAATAGTTTTTAAATGGATGTTTGGCCCTGGAATACATACCAGCTGCAGAAGAGGGTCTACGAGGAGTGGGTGGAGGTGGTCGGGAGGGCCGGGGTGGCCTAGTAGGTTTAAAGCCTCCGTTTGTGAGTAACGGAGAATCACTGCCATTAACAGTCGTGCTTTCACTGGATTCTGCATCCTCATAGCTTTCAAGGCCATTTGCATTAGTCCTTCATAGGGAAAGGCAAAAACAAGAATTCTTTGGAATGTGTAGAAGATATTACAATTGCAAAGCTAAACTATTATGGCTTTAAATAGAGGAAATTCTTAAAATGATTATAGGTTATAAACAATACAATACAAATAGTTTTTGTACTATATGTTTACGTATGTGTTACAGAAATAAACCCAGACATACAACAACACAGAATTTAAACTGGTTGCAATATATCTGACAGAAAGCATCTGTAGATAAGTAAACAGCGGCAAAAAAGCAAGAGGCCATGTTTGGAAGGATGGAATAGTGGAAACAGCAGAAGAGATGGGGACTGGCAATCTGTATAACATTTTCAAATTGCTTTCAAAACTTATTTATTAATCAAACAGTTTTCACGCAAGCATGAGTACATCATAAAAACTAGAGATTTGTACTATGCATAACCTTAATAATGTATCCAACAGAGGAAATACCTCTAAATTAAACACACGAGATTACAAACAGAAAAATTAATAAAGGGAAAGCATAATTCAGAGTTATTTTCAGTATTTGCATGTTACACTTATACAATATTTGCACTTCTATAGTGCCATTTTATAGGATCAAAAAGATCTTAAAAATTAAGGAATTAAGATCACGTCATTTCTGAAAAGTTAGGTATCCCCATTTTTCAGATTGTTTAATATACAGTGCCTAAATGTATCAAACTAAAAACCTTTGTGAACTTAGTCAAGGTTGCTAAATGCAATTCAAGAGAAAATATACTGGGAATACTTCTTTAAACAACAATATTACATAGTAGGGAAATCACAAACTAAGATTATGTAAATAATCCTGACACTAAAAATGTTGCATTCTGTTATAACAGAGAAATGTACTTCTTGTAGATATATGTCCTCTCTAATAAACCAAATTAACTGCACTCCTTTTAAAACACAAATGTAATTTCCTTGGCAACAGATTGCAGTGAGGTTTGGGAAAGAAAATAAGAACTTCATTTCCAAAGGGATCACATAATTCTATAATCAACAACTGAATTGCCATTTATTTTTAAATAGTGCTTGTGTGCCCCTCTGATACAAGAATCTTTCCATGGTACTAATAATTTGGGAATCTCCTTCCATCAGAAATGGAAAAAGTACTAGTGAGGAAGCATTAGAGAAAGCCACAAATACTCAAAACAATGTATAATATGCTCCTAAATGGCTGCTTTAATTTGAAACCCTTCTCCATTATGGGTACCAATATGGCATGGCTTTTTTGTTTGAACTGGAACATTCTGTTAAACTTTCAAAAGTCACAAATTTTTCACATGTATTAGCCATCACACCAACTGGTCAGGAGATTGATTTGACAATTATGTGATTTTTAAACTGCTGCCATATACATTAATCAGACCCTACACTCCGGAAAATAAAATTCTGTAAACATACATTGCTCATTGACCAGTATGGTTATATCAGAGTAAGTTCTACAGTGGACCATTAGTTGCAACCTTATCTAAGGAATCATAAACAAGTACCTTTCAAAATAAGAAACAAGAGGCTAGGAATGAAAATTGTATTTCACAAAATATCAAGCCTAATCATGTACATTTTTAACTTAAATATACAGCACTTTCTTTACTTAGTATCAGGGACAGGGCTCATGATAATTTAAGGTACTATGCCATATTGCCTCCCAGGGAATTTAAAAATAAGTGACTATTTGATCATGTGCTAGTCAACAGTGATTTGAAATTTACTAAAGTTAAAGCATAGTTTTTGCTCAGTACCAGAACATGTTACCAGAATTTTAAACATTAAGATCTAGAGCACTGTATTTTATCCTTGTGCATAAATATCAAAATCAAGCTGGGGAGGGTAAGAAGTCATTTGACACAAAAGAACAGCTATGCTAGCCACAAATTCTAGAATCAGTTGTATTAGAAGCTAGACATAAGGCTGTTCCAAGATAAATCCTCACTGAGCATCATACAATTCTAGTTAGCATGGAGATTGTTCAAGTTATTCAGATGTTTGTATAGCTGATAAAAAAAGCTCTGAGGGCAGATATGTCCTCCTGTTTGGGGACATGCCAAATGAACATAATGCCTCAGCAGCAGAGATGGCTTTTCAACATGAGATAGGATGTAAAGCATCCTTGGTATGTTAGAATGAAAAAGTCCCCTTTATGCATCCAATTGGTTCAAAATGCAGCAACTTGCCTACTAAACAGAATCAAGTTCAGACTTTCAGTTCTTTGTACTCAGAGCCCGCACAGAACTGGCCATGAAGTTGAAGGAGACTGTTTCAAAAAGATCAAGACCCCTTACAAGAACTGCATTGTAGTGGAACAATGGACACAGTTATTTCCATTCAGTCTAAAGCAATTAGCAGCAAAATTAAATTCAACCAAAATAAACACTTTTAAACCAAATGAAGTATGTCAACACATGGATTTGCACTGGATTTAACCAAACCAGCTTATGTAAACCAGAGCAGATCTACAGATAGGCAAGACCTGGAAGGAGAAGAACTGGCTTTGTGGGTTCATGGCTATTAATCTCAGCAAGGTCTGAGATTCAATCAGTCATTAGTACTTATCAGTCATTAGTACTTATCAGTTTAACCGTACAAGGCAGCGGAAGGAAACCTATTTTTGGAGAGGGCCTGCAACTCAGGATCCTGTTGGCCAAATGAATGAAATACTTCCCTCATTAGAGATCCAAATTTCAAAGCCATCCAAGTAACCACAGGTCGACCCTCTCTAGATCAGCATCCTCAGAGCCTGACCAGCACTGAACCAGAGAATTTGCCAAACCACGGCAAGTCAATATTATCTAGCAGCATTCCCAACACTTCCACTGCTTACTGGACTATTGGAAGGGGTAAATTAGAGCTAAACAACAGCACAGAACACTGAGAGCCAGGACTGGTGGCTATAAACAAACTTTATAAGACTGCAGAAAACTCGTCCTTATCCATGCTAAGTGGACATCCAGCTAACTAAAATCATGCTGGACCACGGATGTTGCCAGAGCAGAGAATGTCAGACTAGAGAGGTTCAACCTATATTAGGATTTTAGCACGCTTACAAGAGTAGAGCAATAAAGCATGCAAAACTGCAGGAATGAAAACCTTCCAGCCATTTTTCTGTACTGCTGAAAAAAATACAGAAAAAGATACTTTTTCTTAAATGCCATTCTCATTTTGCGTGACCCAAAGATTCACTACCTTGGGTGAAACTCAAAAGACTGAAAGAAACCATTTTGACTCATATCACATCAACAATGTAATCTCTACCTCTGTGCAGAAACCACTCACACAGAATGGAGGCAAATTTGGACTGATAACCTTACTCTGCTCTCTCTGGAGGTACTCCAAACCTCAAACGAATCTGAGCATATTGATTTTAGCATACTTAAAAGGATGACTTTTAAACCAAAGTCATAATGCAATATCAAGTATAATGGCAACACTGCACTGATATAATAATTTAAAAAGTAGCACAAACGACTCAGGCAAGAAAATAACTCCTACCTTGTGTCATTTCTTGCTCTGGAACCATCATTCTGCGTGGGACCTTAAATACCAAAAAAAGAAAGACAACGAACTTTAGTGTAGAATTAAAAGCAGAAAATAAACTTTAATGGTGAGATTAATTTTTAATGTTGAGGTTAAATGAAGACCACCTCCCTATTTGTGAGAGCTTCTTTCAGGACCAGTCAAGCGTTAAGCTATCGTTACTGAACAGCGTAAGAGCAGTGACGCATTCTTTCCCCTCAAAGAAGCTGTAATAACTAACTATTTAGATATTGTGTGATGTTGCCAGCTGCACAAATTCTATCAATCTTGAGAAATCACTTTGTTTCTGATCCCCGTTACAGACTTCCGCCGCCGAACTCAACCTTGTAGAGAGAGCAGGTTTTATGTCTTTTCCCTGCTCTCCAGGTAGGATAAGATAGCAGAAAGAAAGTTGCATTTCTGGAATTTTTTCCTTAGTCTGCTTCATGGATTCCTCCCTTAGTGACAAGAGGTGTGGGGTTGTTTCTGCTACTTTGCTCGGCCAGCTCTCTGGCACTCTCCTTTCCCCATCGCTCTGTAGGTTTCTCAGGGAGAGGAACAAAGGAACCATTGGCAACTTTAGCAGTTGTAGACTCTCCAAGCAGAACAACAGTTCCTGATGGCCTCAAAACAGAATTATAGCGTATCAGCCTAAACTTCAGAGTTCCTCAAGCAACTGTCTTGTATAAATCCGGTCCCAAAACACAGCACTTGTGGTACTGTGAGGTGAAAGTACTGAATTGCATATTAGCCTATATTTGGGTTTCACAGAGAATTATGAAGTTAACTAGATGCTCAGATATCACTATGATGGGGACAATATAAAAAAAATCTAGGTAGAAATAAGCACATATGTAAGGTAACGTTAATTTAATCAGATCAAGCAAAAAGCATTTATAATTACAACAAAAACTGACATACAGAATATTGCAAGTACTTCACACAACTTGTGTATGCACGCACGCACGCACGCACGCACGCACGCACGCACGCACGCACGCACGCACGCACGCAAAGAATGAATTGGTTACCTCTCAGAAATAGCCCTCCACAATTATGATTTTATCTTGTTAGTTTCCAAAGATAGTATTTAAACAAGAGCTTGTTATAAGTCATCTGTAGGTTTGTGGATTGGGAGAAAAGCAGAGAATGCCTATTTTTCTTGGAGGATCTGAAAGGAGGGGGATTTTATTCAAGGAAATATAAAAAATAACAGTGTAACTTGATGCCTGTGGGGACTCGGTAGGAAGTCAAACCTGGGACCTGAGCCACCACTGCCTGAGATGAAAGACCTGGATCTGGTTAGCTCAAAGCCATTAGTACATTTAAAACCTATATGCAGGGTCCAGGTACTACAGAGGTTTGTAAACCTGAGTTACAACAGTAAGGAGAAGACAAAGATACTATTGCATTTTAATTTAGAGGTCTTTAAAGAATTTCATTGATCAACAAAATAAAGCAAGTTGGCTGTTTCTTTCCTTCTTTCTCCCCCCCACAAGCCTTTAAGAATAGGAAAGTTGAAGTTTGCCAATAACAAGTGGCGGCTTTCTAAAACATTGGAAAGAATCCTTGATTTTATGCTTGACTTGTCCAACAGACTGACTAGTTAATGAACTGTCTCTATGGTCTTGTCTGCACTGTGAGGTTAGGTCAAAGTTAGCCGTGTTATGTTGATTTTGTTATGAACCTTGACCAAGGGAGTCGCACTACATTTGACTTTTCAGGATCAGATCTGGGTAATGCAGCTCAGTGCTTCAATTTGATGTTTTTGGACTATGGGAAGTGTCCTACAGTGCCCCAATGTGATTGCTGTGGCTAGTACTTTCAACTCTGATGCTCTACCAGGTGCACAGGAAAAGCCCCAGGAAGTTTTGAATTTCATTTCCTTTTTGGCGAGCATGGCAAGCGGAGCAGCAAACCTGACCATGAATGCCCAGGATAGCAAACGAGCTACAGCAAGGAGTATGCAGGAGATCCTGGATCTGATTGCTGGGGGGGGGGGGGGGGGAATCTGTGCAGGCAGAACACTAAACCAGCAGACGAAATGCTGTATCTGTGCCAAAAATCGCACAGGGATGGTGGGAAAAGGATGCAACAGGGACACCAGCAGGGCCATGTGAAAGTACAGGAATTCAGGCAAGTGTAGCAGAAGACAAAGGAGGCAAATGGTCAGTCGGGGTCAGACCCTCAGACATGCTGCTTCTATGAGCAGCTCCATGGGATTCTGCAGAGGACCCAACCATTGATCCAAAACTGCCTGTAGATACTTCCCAAGTGACTCTTCAGACAGCCTCAGGCAACATCAAGCAGGACACTGTAGAGGAGTGGCTCTCAATTTGTTTCAGTCCACGGACCACCAGGCCAATCAAAAAATTTTTGTGGACCACCTCCAGCACATGTAGCGCAGGACGAACGACACAGCAACCGCTTAGCACGGCGGTGGCAGCTACACTCATGCTCAGAGTCTCAGACGGAAGTTACTGGCAGCACAACGCGGTTGCGTCCTAGGTGACACTATGGATGACGTGCCACGTGCTTGTGAACACGGCATAAAACAGCCTAACGGTGGCGCCTGCTCACGCCGTGTGACTTTGGACAATGTTCCTGTGGACCACCAAAAAAGTCACCATGGACCACCGGTTGAGAACCACAGTTGTAGAGGAAGAGGAGGAGGAGACCAATGCTCGGCAGACAAGCGGAGGATCCCACCCCTCTGACAACCAGGACATTTCTCTAACTTTGGAGCCAATCCTCTGCCAGGACTTATCGCTGCTGGACGCTGATGGCGGGAGGCCACGATGAGTGAGTTCCCATTTGTAATCATGCTTGAGTAGCTAAATGTAATTGGATTTAATCTTTGATCTGCCCTGCACAATTGAGATACATTGGCAGCAAGTCCACCTACCCAGCAGGAGCTCCCGGAAAAGTATGTTAACACATCCGGAGATAGAGCAGGAATCCTTCCTGCACATCTCTACGAAGCTCTCATGGAGGCGCCCTTCAATCCTTCCTGCACATCTCTACGAAGCTCTCATGGAGGTGCTCTTTAATTCTTCTGCAGAAGGTTTCGGGGGAGGACAGCCTTATTCCATGGTAAGTCACCTTACTACACCAAGTCACCAGAAAGTGATCTGGCACTAGTGCAGCACAAGGACCAGGTTTCTGGACCCATTCGTACAGCATCCACTCCCTATCACGGTCTCTGATTTGGAGAAGACTGGTATCGTGTATGATGACTTAGTGAAATGGGGGAAGATTCTATAATTGATAGCACTGAGGCAATCCATCTCTGTTTGCTCACCCCTCACAAATGACGACCCCAGGTTTGTTGCCCTGTTTGCGATGGGCTTGAAGGGACCATCCTGGAGAAGAGACATGCTATGTGGGGGAGGGGGGAAGAGGGACGTGCTACAAGTCCCTACACTCCCAAACTGCTGCATTCCCCCCTCCCCCCCCAACACACACTCAAGTCAACGTAGCAAAGGAGGGCTGCAGTCTGCAACCATGCTGGGGGGGGGTCTCTTGCAAAAGTGCCCCCCCCGGCAAACAAACACCTAAACAGCATGTTTTCAAAGAGGAATCAAAGGAGCACTCAACATGTTGCTTACCATATCTGCCAGCAGAGTTCAGCTGCCCGAAGCTCTGCCGTGTGCTAATCCTTACTGCTAGGCGCTCAGTTTAAAACAAAAAATTCGGCCTTGTACATGACACGTGTCTTTTGTGCAGCACAGCGCTTCATTCACAGTAAACTTGTCTCTGAAGTCTAGCCTTAGTTTTCCCTCCCCGATTCAGCTAGAACACCCGGTCTGTTACCTGCTGCCCCTGCTCCTCCTGCACTTAGGCTATCAAGATCAGAAAGCAAATAAACCATACACAGGATGAAATGTTAATGGGCTCATGCAACCCACCCACACTGATAAAGCTCAACTGAACGCAGGGAGATAAACAGGTCAGAGGTCAGCCACACCAAACAGGACAGGAGAGCATGCAGCAAATATGAGCACAAGATGCAGGATGAGATGTTGAGGCTCCTGGTGGAGCTAACAGATCTGATGAGGCATCTGGTAGAGGTGCAAGAAAAGCAGCTGGAGCACAGAGTCCCCCTGCATCCATTAATAAACCACCTGCTATCCTCCCCAACTTCCATATTCTCCTCTCCCAGATGTCCTAGAAGGTATGTATAGGGGAGGGGGGAAAAGAGCGGGGCAGGGGAGGCCCAGCGAGCCTTTCAGTCAATTCCCAGGAACGGCTCCTGGAGCAGGTTATCATCCCCACATATGGTGACTGTAATAAGCCCTTGTGGTTCCCCCCCTCTGCTATCAGACCTGCAACTCCATATCTATTCAGTTATGTCTGTATTCCTTGTGTTTCCTAAATAAAAATGCATCATTTCAGAACAACAGCCAACTGAACTGCGGTTGGCTTACAGGACAGTACCTGTACAAGGGGCAGCTTAGTAATGAGCAAGACATAACTTGTCACATCATTATCTATTCATTCATGAAACTGTTTTTCAAAGCCTCTGATGTACAGTGCACCTCTGCTTATTGCCCTGGTGTCTGGCTGCTCAGAATTGGCCGCCAGGAGATCTGCCCCAATCCCCCACCCACCAAACACTCTTCCCTCTTACTTTCACAGGTATGCAGCACACAGCAACAATGGGACTATTACTTTCACTGAGGTCCAACCTAGTCAAACTGCGCCAGCGTCCTTTTAAACAGCCAATGACACATTCTACCACTATTTTTCACTTGCTCAGCCTGAAGTTGAAATGCTTCTTACTGCTGTCCAGGCAGCCTGAGCACAGCTTCATGAGCCATGGGAGCAAGGGGTAGGCTGGGCCTCCAAAGATAACTGTTGGCATTTCTATATCTCCACTGGCAATTTTTAGTCTGGGAAGAAAGTTCCGTTTTGCAGCTTTCTAAAGAGACCAGAGTTCCTGAAGTTCCTAAAGCATTCATACAACTTTCCTAATAATCCCACGTAGATGTAACAACTCTTGTGCTCCACCAGTGCCTGCCACACCACTGAGAAGTACCCCTTGTAGTTTATGTAGTCTTCGGCAAGGTGGCCTGGTGCCCAAGATAGGAATATGTGTTCCATCTATCGCCCCACCAATTAGGGTACCCCATCTGGGCAAAGCCATCCACTATGTCCTGCACGTTCCCCAGAGTCACCACCCTTCCTAGCAGAACAGTGATGATTGCCCTGGCTACTTGGATCACAGCAGGCCCCACTGTGGATTTACCCATTCCAGAATAATTCCTGACTGACTGATAGCTGTCTAGCATTGCAACAGGACTATTACCATTTACTTCTCAACAGTCTCGTTTTGGTATTGCTGTGCTTCAGGGTGGGGGAAAGCAAGTCGTGACATTCCATGAAAGCACTCTTACACATGTGAAAGTATTGCAGCCATTCGTCACTGCCACGGATTCAAGACAAATCCACCAGGCTGTGCTTGTTTCCTGGGTTCAGAATCTGCATTCCACTCTGTCAACAAGCCCGCCTGCTGCCAGTATATGCCAATTGTTCCAGGGGGTCCTGCATGTTTGTGCACTTGGCCTCCTCACATTCTTCCTTGCATAGGCAGCTGCGAGATTGGCTCTTGACAAATCACAGGATAACGCATAAGGTGTTTGCAATGCTTGCCACAGCAGTGTGCAGCTGAGTGGGATCCATGCTTGCTACGCTATGGCATGAAAAAGGGTGCAAAATGATTGTTTGCCGTTGCTTTCAAGCAAGGAAGGAGGAGGTAAGTTCATCACGGGAGGCTGACGACATGTACCCAGAACCACCTGCATGACGGTAGGTGGCGGGGAAACTGAATAGCCAGCACTTGGTAGCTTCCTGGCCAAATCAGTCAGGATCACCTGTCAGAGGCTCCAAGATCTACCAGTAGATCCCGATCGACTGACTGGTGACCATTGCACTAAAGGTTCCCTAGTGCTCTTTAATATCATATTGTTTTTCTACACATACCACTTAATTAGGGATGTCAATGTGTAGTCGACTACACGATTAACTGGTAAGCCTGGGCTAATTTGTCATTCTTATCGACTAAACATATTCTCCCGCCCTGCTGCCTCTGTATCAGAGGCAACAAGGGGATGGGGAGCCGATGCCTGTGAGGAGCTGGCTTTAAGCAGGCTCCCAACGAGCACAGGATCCATCTGCTCCAGCGCTGCTGCCTCTGATAGCAGCATGGAGAGTGAGGGGAGCAGGCAGGAGCCAATACGCACGGAGAGTCAGCTTTCAAGCAGGCTCCCCGCATGTCCCGGTTCTGTGGACCTGCCTGCCCCCCTCCCTCGATTTCTGCCTCCTTCAGAAGCAGCGAGGCAGGAGCCAGTGCTCGGGGGAGCCGCCTTAAAAGCTGCAGCTGTATTAGAGGCAGCTGCATGGGGTGGCAGGCAGACGGTCTGCACAGGGAACTGGTTTTTAAACTAGCACCCCTGGCAAACTGGCTCCCACCCGCCCCCCACACTGCTGCCTCTCATACAGAGGCAGAAGCGCAGGATGGAAGGGGGCTCCCCGGGAATGGGGCCGGGAATGCACTGGCTGCCAGCCCCACCCCGGGACTATCAAATAGCTGTATAACTGCTAAGATCTCATATGGTTACATGACTATTCAATTACACAATATCTAACATCCCTACAATTAATATACAGTATGTTAATACGTTTCAAACACTGTACTCCTGTAGTCAGCATTACCCCACCATATAAACAGGCCCTTAGAAACTGAAAGACTTTTTAAAACAAAACTACATTAAATGTAAGGTACAATTATATAAATTTTTAAAAGTTGTCTTTGCCTGCAGAATCTAAAAGGCTACTCCTTGTGTTCTGCAGCACCGTACACTGAAAACTTTATATTTTTTCTTTTAATGTACCTAATCAGAAATTAGGTATAAAAGTGAATAATTCAGTCATTACAATATTCCTTTTATTTTGCTATTAAATTCAGATTATTTTGCATTAACTCCTATATTTTCAAACACAGATTTACATATTAGTGATGTGTAACTACGCTGAAGACAATGTCAGTTAAGAAAGCTGGTGGTTTGGTTTTAACACCTGGATGAGAAATTTTAACATCAAGGAAGGTATGGAAGGTAGCTTGGGATTGTGAGATAAGCGACCATGGTCCAGAGAACAGCTGCCCAGTATCATTTCTACTGTGCTAATATCTAGGAGCCCTAGTCATGAACTAGGACCCCAGGGTACAAGACAACGTGTAAACACACACAGAACTTAAGATGAAAATAAAACACCTGGAGGGGGCCTTGTGATAGAGATAGGGGCCAAAAGATCTGCAAAACCTCCATGAGAATATATTTGTGGCTCCTTTTGAAGAGCTGCGTAAAGCTATGTAAAAGCACTTTCAAGACCAGGACTCTGAAAAGTGAGGATGAGTAACTACAGCCCACAATGGTGTCTCTTCAGAGGTGTAGGGGGTACAGAAGTCAAGGCAAGTTGTGACTGCCATCCGCTCTCCAGGCCAGCCCCCAGATCAGCTCAAGAGGTAGGGGGGACTGCACAGCCCACCTACCATCTGCTCCAGGGGCCAGCTATTCCCCAGGGCTGGGGCACTTGCTGCTCCCCTGTGGTCATTCTGGGATATAACTGTCCCCATGCTTGCTGTCTCACTGAGGTCATTTGCGAGTATAACTGTGCCTGCTATCACATCCCTCCCTTTCTGTTGGATGAAAATCACATTCCCATTGTCCCGGCACAACCAAACCCTAAACTTGGTTTAAGTTATGATAAGAGGAAGCTGCACATGAAATTTGGCAGTGCTAGCTCTTACCGTTTAGGATGAGTTCTTGAAGAAACAGAATCACAGATGGACACAGACACACAAACTCTCAAATATGTAGCAGATACATAAAAAAGCTTTGGGAGGAAATAAGAAACACAAATGCCTAACTGGTTAGCTGCTGGGGGAAAAAAACATTTCATTTCTTGATATTTTACAAACATGCAGACACTAGCTGCATATTAAGGTATCTAGCAGTGAGTCTGTAATAATCTGTCCAGCTTTAAAAAAATGAAACAGGAAGAACAAAGAATTCAGAAAACTGTAATGAGACAAATGACACAAAGGGAAAGGAAAGTCAGGCTGAACATTGGTATGAATCTTGAAAGAAAATATATGGACGTCTCAATGCTCCTTTTATTCAGTTATTTTGCAGATCACAAACTTCAAAAGGAACACGAGGTGAATGTTTCTGTTATATCTTAACAAGAGTGCAGTAAGTTTCAGAGGGGTAGCCATGTTAGTCTTGCAGCACCTTAGAGGCTAACAAAAAATGCAGGCGCTATGCACTTTTGTGGGCACAACCCACTTCTTCAGATGAATGGAGTTTAAGGGGTCCAGTTTTCAAATAAATAGCACAGAGTGGATGGGGGGGCGGAAGAGGAGGAAAAAGAAGAAATAAAGAGGAAAGAAACTGTCAATTACAGTGTGCATACTAAATGACGCTGATGAGAATACTTACTACCCACTTTAAGTACCCTTTGTTTGGTTTTTTTATGTCATTAGGATGTGGACTGTAGTGGGCCATCCAGCCAATGTCTTTGTTTAGATTTCTATTGCAGGAATCAAACTTGTAAATGAAATTAAGTTCTGTAGCTCCCCTGTCGAGCCGGCTTTTGAAATTGGTTTGAAAGAATATGATGACTTTGAGATCCATTAATGAGTTCCCAGGCAAGCTGAAATGTTCCCCAACAGGTTTCTGTGTGTTGCCTTTTCGGATATCTGATTTGTGTCCATTAATTCTCTCTCACAGAGACTGTCCAGTTTGGCCAATATACATGGCAGAGGGGCATTATTGGCACTTGATGGCATATTTGTTGTTTAAGAGTGCAGTAAGTAACTATTATAAATAAAACATTGCACTGACTTTCAGTAAACAGCCTTAGCAAGCAGAGATTACAAACCCTATATATACACACCTGAACAAACATTACTCACTTCTTACACTTGTGGCATCACCATTAGTTAGGAGCTCAGGATCTACCTGCATCCCATCCAGACAAACAGACAAGTCTCCTATTACCTCTGCTGGTTCTCGGTCACTGACAAGCTGCAATGTCACAACCACTTGCTCAACTATAAAAGAAAGTACAGAAAAATCAGAGGCTTCCCTTTAGTTAACATACTACACTTTATTAAAGAAATCCCCATAAATCGACAGGAAAGGATTACAAATAGAACAATCCCTCTCGTTCCCCATAGCAATAATAATGCTTTTTGCAAGCTATCATGTCAAACTTCAATAGGTATTATTCCCTTAAAGACAGGGAGGACTGAGACAGAGCAGCCAACTGGCTTGCCCACAGAAAGAACCAGCATTAGAGCAGGAGTCAGGATTCTGTAGTCTCTAGCTTATATTTTTTTAGACCACTAAAAAACATTTTGGAGCTGACTTCCAAAACATCTTTTAAGAACCAGAAATCACAATATTCTTCATGAAGTGTATATAGAAATTTTATCTACAGACAAGAATATTTATCCAGTCACTGGAAAAATTTATATTTAAAAACATGAAGATTTTGTCTTCCATCTATAGAAGGCAGAGAATTTACTTTTACAGGCTAAGCCACTGCATCTAGTCATAACGGAGCAAGTTTAGGTTAAATATCTTTGCAATATGACATTTAAACAAGCAAGCACACAAACAAAAACACCCTGAATGTGCCTATTTGAGTTTGATGCCAGACCATGACTCAGACAGTATTTATCTTTAAAAAAAAAAAAAAAAAAATCTTTTCTGTAGCTTTTTTTAAAGCTATCTTCAGTTTGATTTTTCACTTCCCACATTCCACTTCTTATTCCACACCAGTGACATGTAAAATACAATGTTTGTAATATCACTATAATAAAAACACGGTAAGACAGACTATGCTGTATTATCAGGCAGAATGAAATAAATTGCAAGAGAAATACAATCAGTAGACAAAAAGGAGCAGTTATGCTTCAGATAGATTTTTAAATTGTCACATTGTTTGTTTAACTCTTTAAGGACTTCCAAACACAACAACAACTTGAACTTCCACATAAATGCAAGTCTGGCAGATTTCATGCAAATAAGGTACATTTTTTAGTTACAGACTTACGTTTCATATTGTTTGATTTCAACGTCTCATGAACGTCTAGAGTAGCACTACCCAGCAGAACATCAGACTTTAATGTCTGATGGCTCCAGACTCGAAAGTTTAATTTACTGACAGGGGTGACAATTCTGTTGGGAGAAAAAAAAGCGTACAGAGACAATGGTGAACAGTGGGCAAAACGGTCAAACAACTATGATACACATCAGTTTTTGTTTAAAAACAAAGTTTACTGAAAATAAAAATGGTAAGATTTAACTACCACAACAAACTTCAAAGATTTTTTTTAAAAATTCTAACAGCTTAAAATACTATGTGGACGATGGGAACACACAATTCTTGTCAAAGAAAGAAAAGTCAAATTAGCTGCTAAAAATGTTCATATTTGGGTCAGAGAGTGGAGAGTGTTTCTGAGTTTAATCATACATGTGAAAACTATTAATTGTTACAATTAATACCTAAAATTACTGTAACGACAGTATTAGAAAAATATTGCCTTTAATTTCAAAAACTTTGTGTATGTTCAGTTTTACTGTTTATCTTGCATGATCCTTCCCACAAAGCAATAGGGGAGAGAAATTTTTTCAAAGTAAAGCCAGAACATGAGACACCTTCATGAATGGCTCAAATGGAAGTCCTCAATTCACACTGAGAACCAGGTTAAAACTCCATGAATTAACTTTGTGCTCTTCAAGAGGATGTAGAAGAGATGCTGCTCTCCAAACTAAAGGCTGAGCATCTGGGTAAGATGAAATCTACTACCCTACCTAACCGCACTAAAAATGTGAAACAAAGCAGCCCCTTGAGATCTGAATTTCAGAACTGAGTTCAGCCTGAAGAGAATCCATGGACACGTATTATGTATGAGTGTGACCTTTGTACTAACAGTAAAGGGTAGAGCTCAACTCGGCCTTTGCACTCACTGAGCTAGATTTCTTTCTGGAAGGTAAGTGTGTGCATATTACCGGTCATGGACAAACTTTTTGACTTAAGAATCTCCTTTCAAGAGCCATGCAGCTAAGGCTAAGACTGTCTGGATTCAGATACAAGACTGACCCTTGTAGTACCAGGCAATCTGGATGGAAAGAGTATGGGAGATTTTAGTGGCACGTTGAGGAAGTCAGAGAACCAAGGCCTCCTTGTCCTGGATGGGGCTATCAGAATTGTGATGGTGGGTGTGTTAGAAGCCTCATCTTTTCAGCACTGATTTGTCACACTGCACAATGTGAGGGGGAGCAAAGGAACAAGGAACTGAAGATTATCCCCTCCCCCACCCCTGCTGCACTTCCCAAATTTATATAACTTAAAGGAAACAGATTTTGCTTTGCAGCTGTTAGAGCACCTCCTAGAGATGACCCCTGAATCAGACTTCAGAATATAAAAGGGGTCAGGAGGGGGTTTTTTGGGAGAGGGGCAGCTAGAGAGACCTGAACATTTAATGGACCTTTCCTTTTGCCACCACTGACCCTCCTAGATGGGGTTAGAAATTTCAGACTGAGTCCTCTGGAGAGAGACCTTGTGGTTCCACTTTTCAGAAGTGTTCTTGTCTTGAGAAAGAAAGAGTAAATGAGAGTTTGTGCTGGACTGTTCCAGAGTCCCAGCCTTTGTTCAAGGGTGATTCTTGGATACAGGCTGGCCATAAGGTGACCCCAACCCAAGAGCATCAGGCTCCAACCCTGGAGGTTCAAAGGGAGTCACTGGCCTGTTTGCTGCACTGGGAGCTAGAGGTGGGCTGACACTGTGGACAGGCTATTGCCTGGACATGACAGAAAATGGGGGGAGAAGTTGGGCGAGAGGGTTACTCTCCTTGCTCTGTTTGTTTTAAATCCCTGTAAGTAGTGTCCTACCACAGCTGGGAGGGAAGATTCCATGACCTAAGAAGTTTTGTTTCAACCTATACTCCATCTGCTGAGGTGGGAGGGAAAGCAGTTGCTGGTACTGGGCACAGATTAATTCCTTTGACAGATCTTTAGAACACTATGAACACCTCAACATAAATTCCAGCTCATGTGATCATGCCTTAATAGTCTACTGATGCCAATCACGTTCTACTGAAATGAAAGCAGCACAGATCTTTAGAGGAAGGATTAAGTGACATCAAAAGACTATCTGTTTATTTTGGCCTTTTTTCTCCCATAAGGTATCATGGAAGAAAACAACAGGATCAATTAAACTGAAAATTTTAGAATGTCCAAGGAGAATAAAAGTCTTTTGTGGCTACCACAGCAAACTAATAGCTATGACTGACTAGAAAAACATCTTTTCATCACTATTTGTCAATTCATCGAAATCTAAACATTTCACAAAGATGGTTCAATTTTGACAGCATTCTGACAGGACCTAGATAGGATTCTGAAAGAAACCTAACTGATTTCCTGAAAAGTTGTCTGCCTGGTAGAGGCCCAACAGCCCGGAAGCACCAGCTCCCAGGCTCTCAGCAACCCAGACTTCCTGAGACCACAGCTTTGGGGAAGCCCACCAGGTGGACAGACACAGAATTGGGTACCCCAGGGTTCCCAGCTTTAGGCCAGCCCACCAAGCAGTCTTCTCCAAACTCAGGACTCCATTCCCTTTCACAGGGAATTTCGAGACTCTTGGTTTTCATTCCAAAGGGGAACTAAACCAAACTCTGAAATATCAAAAATGTCAACAAAACAGATTACACATTCTCTGCCCAGCTCTAGCAGTAACTTAGTTTACAACTTCAGTACAGTGGATCTTCATACACATTCATCCCGTTCCAGTGTAGACTGAATAGGATCAATGTGCAGAAAATGTTAATATACTGATGTGTGTTGGGCAACAAACCTGGGAGCAAAAATACTTTGCATCCTGTATATTTAAAAAAGCAGGTTGTTGAGATTAAAAAACAAACAGATTTTGCTACACAACTGCCTCTTGGAAAGTTAGTGTTTTAACGTATACGAAACATACAGATATTGTTCCCTTAAAAATGTCTCTTCAATGTTGGGATACAAACCAAATCGAGAAGAAGCCAACTTTGCATCCTGAGGTAGGCAGATGTACATAATATTATAGTAACCAGCATCCTCCCAAGTTCTCTAAAGCAGTATTTCTAGAACATAAGTACTACCAGAAATGCTAACAGCTGCATTCAATTTCTGTTGATTCCAATGTTCCATATGATGCATTTGAGGGCATTGCTTGAGACCTGAGTTTCAGGGAAGATAAAGAAGTTCTCTTTTGTGGGTACATTCACATTTGCATTGGAATCTGGATCCCTGCAAGTAGGAACCACCCAAAAGCATGTACTAAAATATAACCTGCTACAGAACTAACACATATGGCACAACAAACAGCCATGTCTTGAAACCAGAGTCCAAACATTTGAGGCAATGCTTCCTCGGTAAATATGTACTGAACAAGCGAGCATGAGAATGTCAACTCTAGCACAGATTTTCCTTACTTTTTATAGCTCATGTCACAAAGCAGCTTTATTTGCATATCATATGTGGTAATATGGAATATATTCCTATGTTCACACTGCATTCCCTCCATGCCTCATAAGTTAACACACAGCACTTACGTAAATGCTCCATGCTATAGCATCTTTATATACCACCCTTTTCTTTAATAAGAAAAATAGATTTGTCCTATTGTGTTATAACAAAGAGTGCATGGTTTAGAAATGATTTGACATTAATTGCCAATAATGTAATAATTATTAAATGTTCTAAATTGATCTGTAAAGCAAAACCAGCTTCAAACCTACACTGTAAGATGTTGCTTCCACTTCGGACTATTTGTATTGTTGCATTTTTCTGTCTTCTTTGACTGTCCATCAACTAAGACTTCCACATAAGGGCTAGGTCCAAACCATTTATTTTTATTTTCTTTTAATTTTGCTGAGATAACTGTTAAAAAAGGGAGAAAACAATAAATATTATATTCTATTCAATTAGCTATATGCATTTTGAAAACTAGCTACATTCCTGTAAAAACTCATTTGTTAAGAATTATAGAAAGTAGCTATGGCTACAATACAGTGACATGCAACACAGCTCAAATAACATCTCCCTGAAGACTACTGCACAACAATTACCTTTACCTTGGACTTCATCACTAAGATGACGGATCACAATTTTGTATATTATGATTTCAAATCAAAGAAGAATTTGATGCAGACACTGGATTTGAAGAACTCAGCTGCTCTGAGAGCAGAAAGAACAGTGCTCCATCACTAGCTGAGTATATGAAAGTCTTCCCACACTAACATGGCTAGAAGGTTACAGCTACAGCTGACTTCTAGGAAGCTAATGTATACTAACTAGGGAGGTGTCCATTGCTCTCTTCAAAGAGTCTGCATTGTTCAGACTCTGCCTCATACTGCAGGTGCCTGCTTGATTCATCCTACCCTGCCTGGATAAGGCAGCACATGTAATTGCTTAGGACTACAGTAAAGATTTCTCTGGTTTAGGTTCCTTATAATGTGTGCAATGCTGATCTCTTTACAGAAAATTTGACTTGAAGACATGTATGTGTGTTATCTGCAAGTTCATTACCTGAACATCTAAATTTCCTTGATGGAACTTCCATTATTTGAATTGTGAACCTCATTAACTGAAGGCTCTTGGTTAGCCTTGTAACTGTTCTTCAAGATGCAATGCTGTCAAGGACCAGTGCCGAATAAAAAGGAATAATCACTTCCCTTGATCTGCTGGCAGTGCTCCTAAAGCAGGGGTTCCCAAACTTTTTGACACGGGGACCAGTAAATCCATTCACGAGCTTTTGGAGGACCAGTAACAATCATTTGCATATTTGCATATTCATTAAGCAGCTGATGAATATTCAACTAAGTTGTTTCTGGTCCTCCTAAAGCCCCCAGTGCCAGCATCAGCAAAGCTTTTGATACAGTCACCCACAATATTCTTGCCAGCAAGTTAAGGGAATATGGATTGGCTAAATGGACTGTAAGCTGGATAGAAAGCTAACTAGATCAGAGTTTCCCAAACTTTTTACTTTAGTTGGAACCCGTTTTTTTTCCAGTACTGTTTTTGCAGCCCAAAAATATAAACGCACATAAAAAAAGAATTAAAAATGAATAAATTTTCAGTGTTTCACCTGGCTGAATCCTCCGCCCAGCCTGGGCCAGGGCTTGGGGGACCCGGCGCCGCATGGGCACTCCAGGAGGCAGGGGCAGGAGCAGGTTGGGGGTACGGTATCTGGCTAGGAGGGAGGGTGCAAGGAGGGGTAGGGTTGCCAGGTGTCCAGTTTTGTACCAGATAGTCCAGTATTTGAGGCTTCTGTCCGGGAAACAAATAGAGAAAATACCAGACATATAAAATGTCCAGTATTTTCTAATTAGGTAAGTTTTATTATTATTAGGTGTATCAGTCCTTAGCTGCGAACAGCCTGGCTGGTAGATGTGCTCAGGCTGCGTGAGTGTGTCTACCAGCCAGGCAGTTCGCAACTACTCGAGGGAGGGTATGGGCGGGGGATGGGGAGGGGGGGGCAAAATGGAATGCCCGGGGCCGGACTCACTCATGTGCCCGGCTCTGCATGTGCCTGGGTCAGTCCCACTCCCCGCCCCCCCTCTCCTTCCGATCTCCCCAGTCCAGCCCTGCTGTTCCCGTCCAGCCCCGCTTCCGGCAGCTGGTTCTCCCATCCTCCTCCTCCCGATCTCCCGCATCCAGCCCCGCCCGCCCCCTTCCCGCCCTGCTTCCAGAGGGTGGTTCTCCAGTCCTCCTCCTCCCGATCTCCCCCGGCCAGCTCCTCCACCCCCTGTTCAGCCCTGGTTCCGCTGCCCGCCCTCTCTGATCTCCGCCGGACAGCCCCGCCACCCCTAACGCTGCTTCCGCCACTCGCCCACCCAGATCTCCGCCAGACAGCCCCGCTTCCCCTAACCCTGCTTCTGCCGGCCACCCACCCGCCCGCCCGTCCTGATCTCCGCGGGACAGCCCTGCTGCCCCCAACCCTGATTCCCGGCGGCCGGTTCCCCCCCCTCCACACACACACACACACACACACCCCTCCTCCTAGCCCGCCCCGCTCTGCTCCCCTCCCGGCAGCCACGCTGAGGCCTGGTATTTTTTTTCCATGGCCCAGTATCGGGCCGCGGCCCATAGTTTGGGAAACGCTGCCCTAAAGAATGAGGACTAATATGCCCTTAGCCTTCTTGGCAACAAGGACACGCTACTGACTCCCATGCAGCTTCTCATCTACTGCAAGCCTCAGGTTCTTTTCTGTACAACTGCTGCCTCACCAGTTGGTCCCCATCCTGTAGCAGTGCTTGGGATTTTTCCATCCTAGGGGGTAGGACTCAACATTTGTCCTTGTAGGACCACATCAGATTTCTTTTGGCCTAATCCTCCAATTAGTCTATGTCACTCTGGATCCTATCTCTGTCCTCCAGTAGGGATGTTATCGTGTAGACGACTACACGATTAACTCATAAGCCTGGGCTTATTGGTTAATCTTGTTGATTATATCATATACATTTTCTCCCACCTTGCTGCCTCTGTATTAGAGGCAGCAAGGTGGGGAGCAGGAGCCAGTACCTGTGAGGAGCTGGCTTAAAAGCTGGCTCCCCATGAGCACTGGAGAGAGAGGCAGCAGCATGGAGGGTGAGAGGGGTAGGCTGGAGCCAATATGCGTGGGGAGTTATCTTTCAAGCCAGCTCCCCATGCACACCAGCTCCCATGGACCCACCTTCGCCCCTGCTTTCTGCCTCCTACAGAGGCAGTGCGGGAAGCTCCTCGGTGCTACCTAACCCCACTGCACTGCTGCCTCTGACAGCAAGAGAGCTCTTGCTGCTCTGCAGCAGCAACCCCTGTCTGCACCGGGTCTGAGCTTCCTGCGGACAGAGGCTGCTGCCACGGAGCAGCCTCTGCTCTTGGGGAGCTCGGACCCTTCACGGACAGGGGCTGCTGCCACCCCGTGCTACTGCCTCTGTATCAGCAGCAAGAGCGCAGGGTGGCAGGCAGCTACTCTGGGTGGGGAGCTGTTTTTTAAATTGGCTCCTCTTGTGGACTGGCTCCTGCCTGCCACCCCACCCTATTGCCTAGCAGTGCAGGGATGGCAGGGGGGTCCCCGGGAGCGGGGCCAGGAGCGTACTGGCTGTCGTCCCCACCTCTCGGGACTATTGAATAGTCATGTAACCGCTAAAATGTCATGCCGTTACCCGACCATTCAGTTACACAATATCTAACATCCCTACCCTCCAGCATATTAGATCTACCTCTCAGTCCAGCTTACTGTCATTCACAGACTTGCTGAGGGTGCAACCCACCTCATCATCCAGATCATTAACGAAGATGTTGGACAAAACCTTACCCAGAGCTGAACCCTGGGGTACTCCGCTTGATATCTAGGGACTAGCTGCTGACTAGACATCAAACTACTCATTGAGCCTGAAGATCTAAACAGCTTTCTATCCACCTTATAGTCCATTCATCCAGGCCACACTATTTTAACTTACCGGCAATAGTACTATGGGACACCTTATCAAAAGCTCTGCAAAAGTCAAGATATATCACATCCTCCACTTTTGCCATATCCACAGAACCAGTTCTCTCATCATACAAGGCAATTAGGTTAGTCAGGTATGACCTGTCCTAAGTAAATCCATGTTGACAGTTCCTGATTGCCGCCTCCTCCTGCAAGTGTTTCAAAACTGATTCCTTGAAGACTTGCTCCATGATTTTTCCAGAGTCTGAGGTGAGACTGACTGGTCTGTAGTTCCCTGGATCCTCCTCCTTCCCCTTTTTGAAGATGGGTATTACAATACATCATCTGGGACCCTCATCTGATCACTGAGTGTTTTCAAAGATAATGGCCAATAGGCTCTGCAATCACATCAGCCAACTCTCTCAGCACCTTTGGATGTACCCCGTGAACTTGTGCCTGTCGGCTTTTCTAAATTGTCCGTAACCTGGTCTTTCAATACTGAGGGGTGCTCACCTCCCCCCTATAGCATGTTGCCCAGTGCAGTGGTCTGGGAGCAGACTTTGTGAAAATTGAGGCAAAATACATTGAGTACTTCAGCTTTTCCCACAACTTAGGGTGCCACTGCAGGGTTATTTTGTCTCTGGAAAAATGTGTGCAAAGAGGCTCTGCCATCAAAGCCTGCAGCTTTCTTCCCTTATAGATGTTACCTCTACAGGCCCTCTTCGCTATAAGTCCAAGATACGTTCCAAAAACACTTGAACGTATAGCAAAACAACTTAAAGCAGGGAATTTTTTCCCTGCGTCTGACTTCCATTTGCACAATTTTTTGTTCCCTGCACGACTTAAGAGCAGGGAATCGGAGGACTTCAGATGCATCAGTTCCTACAAGTGTCAACGACTTTGGTGCAGAACGGATGTTGACTCATAGCAGGGATGCCCTGTATAGGAAAAACAGTTTGACACAAAACAAAGTTGTCCTCTTAAATACAAATCAACCATAGTGCTGATTAGGTTGAACATTAGGAAAATCTTCCTAACTGTCAGGGTGGTTAAACACTGGAATAAATTGCCTAGGGAGGTTGTGGAATCTCCATCTCTGGAGATATTTAAGAGCAGATTGGACAGACATCTATCAGGGATGGTCTAGACAGTACTGGGTCCTGCCGTGAGAGCAGGGGATGGGACTCGATGACCTCTCAAGGTCCATTCCAGTTCTAATGTTCTATGATTCTATACTGCCAGTCACATCTTAACTATATACACAAGCTTTTTATTATTTTCTTTTCCAGGAATGGGGAGAAAACATTTAATCTTTTGAAAGACTTACCAGTAATCTGAAGCTGTGATTTCATTGCAAATCCACTGGCAGGTCCTGATCTTGGCCCAGTGCCAGCCATATTATGAACTGGGCCTTGAATCTGAATGAGAAAGCAAGGCAGATATTTTAAACCCAACAGTAAAGTCTAAAATTAAAATTCTCTATTTTTGTCATGCATATTCAGGTTGCGTCTCCCTAAAGCAAGACTCCCTAGTCCAACAACAGATGCTCCTGGATGAGAGAGCCTCGGGACAGGACGGGTAGCAGCTGGGAGCCCAGGGGGCTGGAGCTGCAGCAGGACTGAGGCCACAGCAGCCCAGCTGGTAGCCAGGACCAGGCTAGGGATTGTCAGCAGGCAACCCAGCTGGGGTGGAATGAGCCAGCAGGCAGGGTGAGGTGGAGAGCTGAGAGGCCGTAGCAAGGGACCCCCTCTTGGGCCAGCAAATTCCCTCCTTCGGGACTGGTCATGTCCCAAGAGCGCCAGACCAGAGAGGTCCAACCTATATAATACATTGAGGATAAACACATGACACTTGTTTTCCTGGCAGCTATGTTTCCATTTTGCCTTGAGTAGAAGATCAACTCTGCTTATTAGCTAGTCACATAGTATCCAAAGATCACTACCACACTGGGCTGTCATCCTTCCTGTTTCATGTGGTCATACCTCTCCACTTCCCCACTCTCAAAGAGAAGGTTCTTCTAACCTGTCTGACCACCTCATTTGTGGAAATCTCCACCCTCTTGATGCCCAGAAATCCAGAATAGTCAAGTGGCAAACACCAAAAGTATTAGAGGCAGAACAAGTAGAGCGACTACTCCTCCCCTTCCTCTGCACTACCAAAATAAGGTTATCCTTGCTATTTACCTTGTACATTTAATGTAAATTTAAAAACATTCAGTGGAAGACAAATATTTTGATTTGTTTGTACTAAGTCAGGTCCAGTCCACAGCTGTAGCTCCTGGCTCTACAAAGCACTATTCAAAGAGCAAACAGGGCAAGTCTCTCTCATGATGCAAAGATGCCCTCCATTTAGGTCACCATTGCAGCAGTTTTCCCTTCCTTTTTCAATCTCCGGGCTCTCCTCCCTCTCCTCCAACCAATCTCTGGAGTGGAGGGAGGTTCTCCCTACACCACTGATTTGAAGGCAGAGTACGTAGCCTGAAAAGAACAAGGCACATCAGAGCCACTGATCTGAAGGAAACAGATCTGTAAGTAATAGATGTGCTGTTTAATGTATTTAATTAAAAGTGGAAAATAGGAAGGAAATGTCTCCCACAGATTTGAAAGCACATCATTCAATTGAAGGGATAAGGAGGTAGGTAGTAGGGATTTAAAAGGCTACCAGTAGGGGCTGGAGTAGCTCCATGCCCGTCCCAGACAATGGGCTGCTCCAGCTCCAATGGAGCCTGCCGGAACAGCCCTAGTCCATGGTTGCCCGGCCACACCCACCTCCATCCCCACCACAGGTTAAATGCTAGCTCCCCAGGAGCAGGGTGGGCAGGGACTGCCGGCTCAGCTCCTAGGGAGCCAGCTGCAGAGCCCACAGCTAAGCCTCTGCAGGAGCAGGGCCGGCAGCAGCCCCTGACAGCCCCGCTCCCAGGGAGGCTCAGCTGTGGGCTCTGCAGTATCAAGCTTACATAAACAAACAAGCTTTAGGCAGCAGAGCCAGCAGCCCCTGTAACTGCTATGATTCTTAGTTGTTACAGTGTTACATTTTTAAATGCATTTTTACATCCCTAGTGTGTAGGTATTTGTCCCTTCTCTTGTGTCCAGCCCAGACATACAATGTTAATGAGTCTACTACAGCTTCCAGAGAAGTGATGGAAACTTTTAGCTGAAGCAGTTGATGCTTATGCACCTTATGCAAAAGATTCCAGCTTTGTTCATCGTCAGCGGATGATCCAAGCACGGTCAATTACACATCAACATGTCTACTTAATAAAGATTTTAGTTTATATATTGTGCTGTAGAGAATGTAGATGAGACTATATAAAACCTATATGAATTTCCTTGATTGAAAGCTATAATTTGAAGTATGGATGTTAGCAAATGTTTATTTTTGTAAACGTGTAACTGATAAATTTTTCAGCGGTTACATGTTTGCATGCTGGGGGCAGGCAGGAGCTGGTACTCAGGAGGGAAGGGGAGCCAGATACAGAGGAAGCAGCGCAGGGGGTGGGGAGGCCCTGGCTCTGTGGATACCAGTATGTGCAGGGAGCTGGCTTGAAAGCTGGCTTCCCACTTGTACTCTCTCCCACCTGCCCCTCTGCTGCCTCTCATACATGTGCCTGCATGTAATTGTGAAGGTTAACCAATGTTCCCAGGCCCATTGGTTAATTTTTTTAATTTTACATTTTAATTTTGAATTATTTTAACTCTTATAAGATCATTTTCTTATTACCAATTAAAGCATGGGCTATTCTGAAAAATGACTAATAGCAGTACTGGAAGGATTTATGCTTATTGCCTGAGTATCATACCAAATATACTAAAGAGTAATCAGATGATTGTCAGCCTTGAAAATTCAACTTCAGTTATTTTCCCCTCTCACACATCAGCAGTAATACACACTCCACAAGCACACTAATTATTTTGGAGCTCCACAGCACCGGGTATGCCCAAGTGTAACTGACTAGCAATCAGGCCTTGTCTACACACTAGTTGCAATAGTTTAACTGAAATCTGTTTTAAAATCAATTTATAGTTGAACATGTACAAAAGGTTGCATAGCACTTTTCTGGAGTTACTTAACACAGCTCTCAACTGACGTAAGCTAAATCGAAATAAAACCTCGTCTCACCTGAAGAAAGAATTTCCTTTCCATACAAGCTTTTATACTGGTTTAGCAAAGATTTAAAAATCATACATTGAGCTAAAAGTCAATACAAATGTCTCATGTAGACAAGTCTTTACTAATGGACGGATGCTAGAGGAATAAGAACGTAGTTCACATTTTTAGCTGGCATCGTAGATATGTTATTGTATCAATGCTTTCTGTATCAAGCACACTCAGCTACAACCAAAAACAGTTTAAAAATTAAACAAAAAACCACCCCACAAGGCTCACCAGTTAACTGTGTAATGATTACACTTTCACATCCCTACCCATGACTCCATAATATAAAAAGGTACCCATGTAAGAAACTTTCATTATAAATCAACTGAGTATCATGCTACAAAAATCATAAATATACTCCTTAAAAACTGAAAATGAAGAACATTACACTGTCTTCTTTATCATATAGAAGGATACATTAGGATGAGCAGGGAAACAATGTTTTACAACATCAATAAAAATAATTCAGTGCTTGACTGAGTGATGTCAGTGATTGTTTTTGACGTCTCAGTTACAGATTTTTTCCAGGAAGTTAATCTTCATGACCAAAGTCCCTTGTAGTATGTGGAACAGTATTAGTAAACTATGTTGCTTTGCTCCCTAACTTAGAAGTAAATAGCATTCCTGCAGAATTCAGTGCAGCCTAAATGATTTTAAACTATTTTACACCTGTCAATTTTATGCAACTTAGCATTTTCTGGAACCTCCAAAGCTCAGAGATAGCTTCTATATTTTTATCTTTTTGTATTTACAGACATAATGAATCAGGAATTGTTAGATTCTAGATAAGAGGGCTGTGAAAGTAAAAGCAGTAGATACAGTATTCAAGATTAATTTGAAAAAGTGGGCTATGCCCACGAAAGCTCATGATACCATCTACATGTTTTGTTAGTCTATAAAGTGCTACCAGACTTTTCATTGTTAAAATTTATCCTGTACAGACTAACTCGGCTACCCCCTGAAGATTAAGTGTACAGTTAACCTTCAGAAGTTCACACTTAGTAAATGGGATGGACGAAGAGGCAGTTAACATTGGGGATAGTTATTTGAAGACAGTGTTCTGTCACGCATGGTTCAGGAAGCAGCAGAATAAGAGATCAGCAGACCCAGGGAGATTCAAAAGCTCTGTATCAGTGGTTCCCAACCATAGGTCCATGGACTGGTGCTGGGCCGCCGTGGCTACCGGAGCTGAAGCAGGCTGCTCGCAGCGTTGCTGCCGCACAGCAACTGGCTTCAACACCAGCAGCTGTGGCAGCTAATTTTGCCAAATGGCAGCACTGGGGTTGAGGCAGCAGCAGAAGGCACCTCTCCCTCCCCCTCCCAGCCCCAGGTAAGATGGCAGCCCAGCTGGGGCTCCACACTCCCTCCCACTTCTACCCATGAGGGCACGAGATGCATTTGGGGAGGGAGGGGGCACGAAGGAGGAGGCAGCACGTGCACAGCCAATGGCCCTCCCCCGCGCGCGCAGCAGTAACAGCCACACTCCCTAGAGGGGACAGCCTCGCTCTGGGGAGTGCAGGGTGGAGTCAAAGGGGTATTGGGTGAGGTGTGGTGTGATCACGGGGCAAGAGGGTGCTGGCATGGGCTGTAGGGGTCAGCGGTCACAGGGGTGGTGGTGTTAGGCACTAGGGAGCAATGGGCGGGGGCTAAGGGAGGGCAGGGCTTAAAGGTCAAAGGGCAAGAGGGAGTGGGTTGCAGTGAGTCAGTAGTTATGGAGCCAGGTGCAGCGCAGCTCATGCTTCTGCCTCAGAGGGCAGCAGATCTGAGGGTGTCTGAGCAGTGTTGGTGGGTCTCAGAGCTTGTGGAACAGGCAGTTGCAGGGTCAGTGGGGCAGGATCAGGGTTTGGCACAACAGGCAGTCATGGAGTTTGTAGAGTAAGGGGCACCAGGGGTAGTGGGGCAGGATCAGGGAGCACTGGGGGTGGTGGGGCAGGATCCAGGGAACTGGGAGATTGTCAATTTAAGTCAGGGGTTGCTGGGACACAGTGTGCCAAGATTGATAGTGACAGCTGATGCAGAGCAGGCTCCAGGCAAGACAGAGGTGTTTGACAAAAAGAAGCTGGCAACACAGGGTATTGAGAAGTGGGAGATGGTGGGTACTTGGATGACAGGCTTGGCAAGACAGATGTGTGAGGTAATGGGGTAGTTGGATATAGGGGATATCAGATGATGGGTTTGGCAGGTTTAATAAGACACAGAGTACCAGGGTTGGCTGGATGGAGTCAGAAGTTTCTGGGGCTGGAGATAGAGGGATGTGCAGTGATAAGATGGGGTCAGTGGGTGAGTGGGCTGGCGAACAAGTAACATTTTATTTGTATATTTGCATGTTCATTATTTGTATAATGAACATGCAAATATGTAAATAAAAATGTTAATCTGCCAACAGTTTGTGAATGGGTTTGCTAGTCCGTGGTATTAAAAAAAAAGGTTGGGAGATGGGAAGCTGAGCATTTACACACACAGGAACAAAAGCACAAGCAGCTGAAGAACCCCGCAAAAAACTTTTTAAAGGGAAGAAGAGAGCAGCATGTAATAATTCTGGGGACAGCATTTTATTTAGAGGCAGAATTAATTTGAGAGAAGAGAAGACTGGGGACAGAAGTATTTTATTTCAGAGAGAAAGAGAAAAATCAATATATTGGGAGAGTGAAAGAACTGATTTGTTGAATGTGAAAATTTGTCAAAGGAAATTAAGTATGCATGTCTTCAGAGAGGTGGCACATGTTCATTACACCGTGATGAGTAGACAGACATTGTGAAAAATGTTTCAAGCCCCATGCATCAATTGCTTCATTATATGTTACCCCAAATTTAGGTTCATAGGTTGGACTGCCTTAAAAAGTGTCATTTATATCTTTCCCCCTTCGCCTCAAGATTTGTATTATTTTATTAATTTGGAATATTTCTGAGAAGATAAATGCTAGACAGCTCTTGCCTACCTAGTGTACAGAAAGTGTTTAGCAAAGAGGTTAGCAAACAAGTCCAGGGAGAACTGATAGGCTATATGATTCTATAATGATTTTGTGTTTCCAGATGTTAAAACACAATAAAAAAAACCCAGAAGATAACCTACATTATAAGGAATGGGAGAGGAAGTCCATAAGGGACTGTTAATAAATTTGACATCCCAGACCTAACGCTGCCAGACTACTAAGAAAAACAAAATCAGATTTGACATTATGACTTTTACCTATCAATACCCATAACAGCCGAGTGTCTTTTGCAGTCTCCCTCAATACACACTCCACATTAGAATCCCAAACAGTCTTTCTTTTCCTGACTTTAGTCATTCAAATGGCAGTTTTTCTTAAAAAAAGTTTAAAATGGACTAGTCTCACATACTAAAATTAACACTGAAATTAGCTACGTGTTCTTAATTTTTACTAATCAGTTTTTCTATTTTAGGGTGACCCAAAAAGAGCAAGAGATGAAATGTTATGAGAAGCATACAGTTCTAGGGAAGCGGGACATATCCAGAATAGGGAAGTAAAAAATTAACCCATTACCGGGGAAGCATTATCCTTTCCAGCATGCTTACCGGGGTAATTGGTTAACCGGAGGGCTTGGCCGGCAGGAACAGCCCCCCATCCACAGTCTCCCGCCACCGCGGGGAAGTGGAGTGCAGTGGAACATTCACCTAGTGCGCGCAGCTTCCTCCGTGACTCCTGTTGCTGCAGAAAGTGGAAGGGGAGGGGGTGCAACCGCTGTCACTGTGCAGACCAAGCCCCTCCTCCAGTGTTCCCCGAAGCTGCATTCTTGGGGGAAACAGGGCTCGTAACAGGTCCTCTTCGCTGGTCAGGAGTCCAAGACTGTATTGCCTGGACTGGCCCACGGGCCAGGAGTTTGAGACCCCTGCCCTATGGTAATTTTTACAAAACACACATTGTATCTCGGGTTAAGAACATAACATAAGAACATAAGAATGGCCGTACTGGGTCAGACCAAAGGTCCATCTAGCCCAGGAGCCTTTCTGTCGACAGTGGCCAGCACCAGGTGCCCGGGAGGGAGTGGACCAAAGACAAATGATCAAGCAACTTGTCTCGTGCCATCTATCTCCAGCCTCTGACAGAGGTCAGGGACACCATTCCTATCCCCTGGCTAATAGCCTTTTATGGACCTAACTTCCATGAATTTATCTAGCTTCTCTTTAAACTCTGTTATAGTTCTAGCCTTCACAGCCTCCTCTGGCAAGGAGTTCCACAGGTTGACTATGCCATGTGTGAAGAACTTTCTTTTATTAGTTTTAAACTTGCTACCCATTAATTTCATTTGGTGTCCTCTAGTCCTTATATTATGGGAACTAATGAATAACTTTTCTTTATTCACCCTCTCCACACCCCTCATGATTTTATATACCTATGTCATATCCCCCCTCAGTCTCCTCTTTTCCAAACTGAAAAGTTCCAGTCGCTTTAGCCTCTCTTCATATGGGGCCTGTTCCAAACCCCTAATCATGTTAGTTGCCCTTTTCTGAACCCTTTCCAAGGCCAAAATATCCTTTTTGAGGTGAGACCACCACATCTGTACACAGTATTCAAGATGTCAGCGTACCATAGTTTTATACAGGGGCAGTAAGATATTCTGGGTCTTATCTTCTATCCCTTTCTTAATAATTCCGAACATCCTATTTGCCTTTTTGACCGCCGCTGCACACTGTGTGGAAGTTTTCAGAGAACCATCCATGATAACTCCAAGATCTCTTTCCTGATTTGTCATAGCCAGATTAGCCCCCATCATACTGTATGTATAGTTGGGGTTATTTTTTCCAACGTGCATTACTTTACACTTATCCACATTAAACTTCATTTGCCATTTTGTTGCCCAATCTCAGTCTGGTGAGATCTTTTTGAAGTTCTTCACAGTCTGCTTCTGTCTTGACCATCTTGAACAGTTTAGTATCATCCGCAAACTTTACTACCTCACTGCTTGCCCCTTTCTCTAGATCATTTATGAATAAGTTGAACAGGATTGGTCCTAGGACTGACCCTTGGGGGACACCGCTAGTTACCCCTCTCCATTCTGAAAATTTACCATTTACTCCTACCCTTTGTTTCCTGTCTTTTAACCAGTTCTCAAACCATGAAAGGACCTTCCCTCTTATCCCATGACAATGTAATTTACACAAGAGCCTTTGGTGAGGGACTTTGTCAAAGGCTTTCTGAAAATCTAAGTATACTATATCTACTGGATCCCTCTTGTCCGCATGTTTGTTAACCCTTTCAAAGAACTCTAATAGATTAGTAAGACATGATTTCCCTTTACAGAAACCATGTTGACTTTTGCCCAACAAATTATGTTCTTCTACGTGCCTAACGATTTTATTCTTAACTATTGTTTCGACTAATTTGCCTGGTACCGATGTTCGACTTACTGGTCTGTAATTGCCAGGATCACCTCTAGAGCCCTTTTTAAATATTGGTGTTACGTTAGCTATCTTCCAGTCAGTAGGTACGGAAGCCGATTTAAAGGACAGATTACAAACCACAGTTAACAGTTCTGCAATTTCCCATTTGAGTTCGTTTAGAACCCTTAGGTGAATGCCATCCGGTCCCAGTGCTTTGTTTGTGTTAAGTTTTTCTATTTGTTCCAAAACCTCCTCTAATGTCACTACAATCCAGGACAGTTCCTCAGATTCATCTCCCACGAAGGACGGTGCAGGTTTGGGAATCTCCCCAACATCCTCAGCTGTGAAGACTGATGCAAAGAAATCATTTAGCTTCTCCACAATGGCTTTATTGTCCTTGACTGCTCCTTTTGTATCTTGATTGTCTAGGGGACCCACTGGTTTTTTAGCAGCTTCTATTGGTGGTGCACATATGCACTTTCCCTCAACACTGGTGCATGGGAGTCTCCTGCAATCAGGCTCAATCTCCTTGAGGATCCTGCAGTCAGATCCGAAGAGTGTCCACTAACAGCCCAGCAGCGCAGTGGGACTAAGGGGGGTTCCCCGAGCCCTTGTTCTGCTCCCCTCCTGAAAGCCTAGAATCATAGAACCACAGAGCTGAAAGAGACCTCAGGAGGTCATCAAGTCCAGCCCCCTGCTCTAGGCAGGACCAATCCCAACTAGATCAACCCAGTCAGGGCTTTGTCAAGCCGAGACTTAAATACCTCTCGGGATGGAGACTCCACTACTTCCCTAGGTAACCCATTCCAGTGTTTCACCACTCTCCTAGTGAAATAGTTTTTCCTAATATCCAATCTGGACCTCTCCCACCACAACTTAAAACCATTGCTCCTTGTTCTGCCATCCGTCACTACTGAGAACAGCCTTTCTCCATCCTCTGTGGAACCTCCCTTCAGGAAGCTGAAGGCTGCTATCAAATCCCCCCTCACTCTTCGCTTCTGCAGACTAAACAGACCCAACTCCCTCAGCCTCTCCTCATAGGTCATATGCTCCAGCCCCCTAATCATTTTGGTTGCCCTCCTCTGGACCCTCTCCAATGCGTCCACATCCTTTTTGTAGTGGGGGGCCCAGAACTGGACACAATACTCCAGATGTGGCCTCACCAGAGCCGAAGAAAGGGGAAAAATGACATCTCTGGATCTGCTGGCAATGCTCCTCTTAATGCAACCTAATATGCCATTAGCCTTCTTGGCTACAAGGGCACACTGTTGACTCATATCCAGCTTCTCATCCACTGTAACCCCCAGGTCCTTTTCTGCACAACTACTACTTAGCTGGTTGGTCTCCAGCCTGTAACAATGCTTGGGATTCTTCCGTCCCAAGTGCAGGACTCTGCACGTGTCCTTGTTGAACCTCATCAGATTTCTTGTGGCCCAATCCTCGAATTTGTCTAAGTCACTCTGGACTCTATCCCTGCCCTCCAGCATATCTACCTCTCCCCCTAGCGTAGTGTCATCCACAAACTTGCTGAGGGTGCAATCCATCCCCTCATCCAGGTCATTAATAAAGGTGTTGAACAAAACCAGTCCCGGAACTGAACCTTGGGGCACTCTGCTAGAAACCGACAGCCATCCTGACATCGAGCCATTGATCACTACCCGCTGGGCCCAGCCTTCTAGCCAGCTTTCTATCCATCTTACCATCCATTTATCCAATCCACATTCCCTTAACTTGCTGGCAAGAATATTGTGGGAGACCGTATCAAAAGCCTTGCTAAAGTCAAGGTATATCAATCACATCCACTGACTTTCCCATGTCCACAGAGCCAGTTACCTCATCATAGAAGATAATCAGATTGGTCAGGCACAACTTGCCTTTTGTGAATCCATGTTGACTATTCCTAATCACTTTCCTCTCCTCCAAGTGCCTCAAAATGGATTCCTTAAGGATCCCTTCTGTGATTTTTCCAGGAACCGAGGTAAGACTCATTGGCCTATAGTTCCCTGGATCGTCCTTCTCGCCTTTTTTGAAGATGGGCACTACATTTGCCTTTTTCCAATCATCCGGGATCTCTCCCGATCTCCACGACTTTTCAAAGATAATGGCCAAAGGCTCCTCAATGACATTTGCCAACTCCCTCAGTATCCTCGGATGCATTAAGTCCGGACCCATGGATTTGTGCATGTTTAGCTTTTCTAAATAGTTCCTAACCTGTTCTTTACCCCCTAAGGGCTGTCCATCTTCATTCCATCTTGCGTCACTTAGCGCATTAGTCCAGGAGCCCACCTTGTCCGTGAATACAGAGGCAAAGAAAGCATTGAGTACTTCCCCTTTCCCCACATCATCTGTCACTAGGTTACCTCCTTCATCCAGTAGTGGCCCCACACCCTCTCGGATCACCTTCTTCTTGTTAACATGCCTGTAGAAACCTTTCTTGTTATCCTTCACATCCTTAGCCAGTCACAATTCCACTTGTGCTTTCGCCTTCCTGATAACCCCCTGGCATTCTCGAGCTATACAATTAAACCCCTCCCTGGTCATTTGTCCAAGTTTCCACTTTTTGTAAGCTTCCTTTTTGTGCTTAAGTTCACCAAGGATTTCCCCTGTAAGCCAATCCGGTCTCCTACCAGGTTTGCCTCTCTTGCTACGCATCGGGATGGTTTCTTTCTGTGCCTTCAATAAGGCTTCTTTAAAATACTGCCAGCTGTCCTGGACTCCTTTCCCCTTCCTGTTAGCATCCCAGGGGATTCTGCCCATCAGGTCTCTGAGGGAGTCAAAATCTGCTTTTCTGAAGTCCAAGGTGTGTATTTTACTACTCTCTTTTCTTCCTTTGGTCAGGATCCTGAAATCTACCATCTCATGATCACTGCTTCCCAGGTTGTCACCCACCTCTACTTCCCCTATTAGTTCCTCCCTTTTTGTGAGCAGAAGGTCAAGCTGCGCACGGCCCCTGGTCGGATCCTTCAGCACTAGTACCAAGATGTTATCCCCAACATTCTCCAAAAACTTCCTGGATTGCCTGTGTACTGCCGTATTGGTTTCCCCAACAGATGTCAGGGTGATTAAAGTCCCCTACGAGAACCAGGGCCTGCGATCTGGAAGCTTCTTTCAGTTGTCCAAAGAAAGCCTCATCTACCTCATCCACCTGATTCGGTGGCCTGTAGTAGACACCAACCACAACATCACTGCCTCTGAAACATCCCTGTGACCCCTGGGGGGAGGAGAGGCAGAGGGTCTCAACACATGCTGCCCTTGCCTGTAGGCACTACCCCTCCACCCCCACAGCTTCCACTGGCCAGGAATGGGGCCCCCTGTCTGCAGGTACCATACGGGGCCACCTGCCCTTCCCCCCAGGAGCCGCTGCTGGACATGCCAATCGCTTTTGGGAGCAGCACAGGGCCAGGGTGAGGGTGAGCCTGCCTTAGCTCCACTATGCCACCCCGCAGGGAGCCACCTGAGGTAAGTGGTGCCCACAGCCTGAAACCCTACCCAGTCCTGAATCCCCTCCCGCACCCAACTCTCTGCCCCAGGCTCAGCCCTTCCCACACCCCTTGGCCTAAGACCAGAACCCACAGCCCCCTGCTCTCCAAAACTCTGCTGCAGCCTGGCGAAAGTGAGTTAGGATGGGGAAGGAAGGGGGAATGGAGCAAGCAGGGAGGGGCCTCGGAGAAGAGGTGGGGAAGGAAGTGGGGCAAGAGTATTTAGATTTGAGGTCAAGATGATTTAAATCACACAAAAGAAAATCATTGATTTAAATCAAGTTTCCCACTGATACTTGTTCACATATTTCTTAAACAATGGTGCAAATCTGATCACTAAAACATGTTAGTTTACAACTCTGCACAGCATCCTACAATGTCTAAGAAGGTATACTTTGTGTCATTATTTTTAGATAACTTGAGCTTCTGCTGCTATTTCTTCTAAATATTCTGCTGTGTGGGGATTTCCCAATGTATCTACAGTTTCTGAAAGCTATGCAACCCCATTTTCTGCTGTCACATAGGCATATGTTACTGGATCATTGTGTACACTGCTCCACCCCATCAAGGCTTGAACCGACAAATTTCCCCACAGTATTTCTTGCTCAATGTTCAAGTTCCTTCTCATACACTATCTGCTCTAGCAAGTGGAGTGTAGCCTGGTCATAAGGATTCAACCATGTCAATTTATGATTAACATGTGAAAAGGACCATCTGTGGCATAAACGAACTGAAAAAAAACTTTTCATCTTTAGGGTCTTGTTAGTATTTGCTGGTCTTTACTACAAACCTATCCAAAATTATGGTTTTACTGGATGATTGAGATCATTTGCTTGCTACTGATACTTTGCTGTCCGAAATGTGTTTAATTTCAGCACTGCTGCTACCAACAGCGATTCTGAAGTTGTTGCAGACAGTCTAAGTCAGTGGTCTCCAACCTTTTTATGCCCAAGATCACTTCTTAAATGTCAGAACAAGCCAAGATCTACTGCCCCATCCTTCCCTCAAGACTTCACCCCACCTTGAAGCCCCGCCCTCTCTGTTCTCTTCTCCATCACTTGCTATCCCCAGCCCTTATACACTCTCAGGGTACACTACACTGCTGCTTTTTTTTTTTCCCGATTCTTCTGTAGGAAGAGGTTTTTCCAACATTTGGCCTGTCTAGACTGGGCCAAATGTCAGAAAAACCCTTTCTTTTGGAAGCTCCCTTAATCCTCATGGAATGAGGAATACAAGGGTTGCCGAAAGAGCGTGTTTGCTTTTCCTTTAAAAAAAAAAAAAGCAGAAGAACAAATGCGTTCCTGGACACAGAAGTGTTTTTCTGGGATACCTCTGGAATCCCAGAAAAACTCCTGCAGTCTAGCTGTACCCTCACTGGGTTGAGACAAGATGTGTGGGCTCTGGGGTGGGAATGAGGGATTTGGGTGTGGGAAAGGGTGAGAGGTGCAAGCTCTGGGAGAGAATTTGGATGCAGGAGGAGGTGGAGAAGGGAATGCTGGCTCAGGGAGGGGGCTCCAGGCTGGGGAGTGCTGGGGTCAGGTGGAGGGTTGGGGTACTGAGCAAGCCACAGGCTTGTGGATGTGAGGGTGCAGGAGTTTGTGTTAGGGTATGTGAGGGGCTCAGGGCAGGGAGGCTGGGAGTATGATGGGCTCAGGACACAGATTTGCAGTGTGTGGATGGTGCAGAAGTGTTGTGGCAGAAGAATGAGGATGTGAGGGTGCAGAAGTTTGGGGATGTGAGAGGCTCAGGACAGGGGGTTCCAGTGTATGATAGGCTCAGATCTAGGATCTGGGGGTGGTGGTGCAGGAGTGTTATGATGCTGTGGCCAGATGAGGGCTTGGCCCCAATTGGGGGCTTGTTGGCCAGGCTTCATTTTTAAATAAAATATTATAATCAAACACAAAAAGTTTCAGCACTGTCTTTATTTAAGAGAAGGGCAGGGAACCTGTTTTGAGTCAGGGGTCACTGACCCACAGAAAAGTTAGTTAGGGTCACACAAGTGAGATGCAAAAAAAAAAAAAAACACCTCCTCCAACCCCCCCCCCCCAAGCCTAACTAATGTGGCCCCAACTGTGCTGGTGGGAGCAGGGGACATGGTACTGGGGAAGGGTGACAGTGGGGGCAGGGAACAGGGAGTCCCCAGCACACACGCCTCCTCTGGGGACTCCTAAGCCCCCCCCCGAAGAGGGAAGCCCCAGCGCACACCTTCTCCCGGGACTCCTTCCCCTTCTCCCCCCGCAGAGGAGGCAAGCCCCAGCGTGCGCCTCCTCTGGGGACTCCTACCCTGCACAGCAAGTCTCCAGCGTGCCACAGACCTGGGTTGTGGTACCGCGCTGGCTGTTTGGAGAAAGGGGAGTAGCCAGCGCACTTCCTGAAACCCCGGAAGTGACACGCAGCTGCCCGACTTCCTTCCACCCCGCAGGAAGCCAGCACTACCTCCATTGTCGCTGGAGGTAGGTAGTGGGGCTTCTTGGGAGTGGGAGGAATTGGGGGGGGGCCCCGAATGCAATTGATGGGTTGGTGACCACAGATCTAAATCTTTACACTTAAATGGGATCCTGAACCAAAATTCAAAAATCATTTTGAATAGTGGTTCTTCTCACTCATTTTTTTCAGTAAGGATGCAGATCTGATTTCAAAAGTTACCAAACAAGCTAAGACTGACTGCTTAGAGTGCACTTAATTTTGGAATCAGCCCCATTTAACTCACAGTTTGAGAAAACAAGTTAGAACGGGGCTCCCTTGGAAAAGCTGAGTTATGCTGAAGTAAAACAGGGAACAGACTTCTCACATTACCATTATGATGTTTCAAACTAAGGGGCATGTATCCCACAATGTAAAATAAGAAAACAACACTTGGGGCAACTTGCAACTCTAGATTTCTCTTACTGCAGTTTTCTGTACTGTATACTTGGGTGATAGATTTCTAACTCTAGTTAACTAATTAAACAAGCCAGAAAGATTAGCTAAACTTTTTTTCCCCAGAAACATCCAACAAATCAAACTGCTTGGGAATTCACTTGTCAAATCACACATACTAAAAGACAGAGTCTTGAAGATCACATCTTCGTCCACATCATTTCCTCCCAATAAGCAGTTTTCCTTTTGATGTTTCCTTCTTGCAATTAGGTCCTGCATCATCTTCTTACACTGCTTACACCTGACACCTTTTCTTTCTTTATCCAGAAACCATGACAGTTTTCTGTGGCAAAAAAAGGGGGGGGGGGGCGGGAGGGAACATAGGAAGCTCTGTGTGCTAAATGATGTCTTGCTTTTACTTTCTAGTCCACTCCCCTGTTTCTTTCTATGCTGCTGCCATCCTTCCCTATATATTGTGTCTTGGTCTCTAAGACAATATCTTAATCAACTCCTCTTCCATGCTTGGTCAAGGTCCACCACCACAAAAGCACAGAACAAAAACAATCTTATCCCACTTGCGTCCTTCTTTGCACATGCTATTGTTTAGTCTGCTGAGAAACAGAAATTGAAAGCCCAGAATTTTCAAGAAGATAAAGCTAGTAATTAGGCCGGACAAACTAGAGTCATTAACTGATTTTCATCAGTCTGTAAGTGCAGGTGTACCATGTTTGTAATGAAATTTAACTAACTTTATAAACAAGAAATTTAGTATTGATTATTTTAATAAAAAAAATCAGATTTAAATAAAAAAATTGACTTGATTTTTTAAATCACTGATTTTTATCCACCCTGTTTGAGGTAGATCTCGGATTGCACTTAAATTCAAAAAGTGATCTTGTGTTTTAAAAGGTTGGAGACCACTGGTTTAAAAAATCCTGTGTGTAATGTGACATCAACTTCTTGGTCTCTCTCTCAGAGCAGTATGTCATCCATAAGATGAAAGAACCATGACTGTTTAGCAGACTGTATTACTGCTTTAAATTGCATTTTCAGTTTACTGATCCATTCAAATATGTCTGTAGTTAAGACGAGGGGCTGAAACATAAGCCAATGTGTCACGGGTCTGGTGTGAGGTCTGAGGCCAAGATAGCAATGGTCAAGACTTTGTTAATACAAAGCAAAGCTGTGAGCAAGAAGCCGGCTCCTGCCCACAGAAGTTGGCAAGAACAGGGCTGGTATTACAGAAACACTCATACATAAGAGGTAGCAGTCCCATTCCAGAGAGTTCGTAACAGAACATGACCTGAAGAAACATTCTGGTACCAACACACACCCAAGGACCTTATTAGCCCAGGTTCAGGACAGGATCTAAACTGAAAGCATGACAGACACTGACCAAACCCCTATGTACAAAGTAATGGGTGTGTCAAGGCTGTTCCCCACTCTGGCACTTTGGGTACATCTAGACTACATACCTCTGGTGACAGAGGCATGTAGATTAGGCTACCTGGCATAGGAAAATGAAGCGGCGATTTAAATAATCGCCGCTTCATTTAAATTTAAATGGCTGCCGCGCTGAGCCGATCAGCTGTTTGTCGGCTCAGCGCGGTAGTCTGAACGCTCCGCGGTCGACATCGAAGGCATTTGTCGACCTCCCAGGTAAACCTCATCCCAGGAGGCATACCTGGGAGGTCGACAAATGCCTTTGATGTCGACCGCGGAGCGGCCAGACTACCGCGCTGAGCCGACAAACAGCTGATCGGCTCAGCGCGGCAGCCATTTAAATTTAAATGAAGCGGCGATTATTTAAATCGCCGCTTCATTTTCCTATGCCAGGTAGCCTAATCTACATGCCTCTGTCGCCAGAGGCATGTAGTCTAGACGTACCCTTTGAGTGCAGAAGGTGGGGGTCTACAGGAGACCTTAAAAATACCCTGCCTCTATAGGCTTCTGCTTCAAAAGACCCCAAGGTCACAGATTCCCTGACCTTGAGTGGTATGCTTCCACCATCCAAGTGCAAAGGCACTTTCTTTTTGAACCCAGGAAGACTCACTTAGGAACTTCTTCCTCTGGAGTAGCCACAAGAGAGCTTGAAAAAAAAAAAAAACCCCAAACTGTCATCTCTGATAGCTGACCTCTCAGTCTTAGGCATGCCTACACAGAACTCCTATTATCTTCCAGGACATAAGAATCAGATCATAGTCAATAAAAATCACCTTTTTAAAGACTAACAAAACAAAAAAATATATCTGGTAAAGCATATTTTGGTTTTGTTCTCCAAGACATGGTTATTGCTCTAAGTTTAATTTCTACATCTCTGCCTACTTTCATCTCTCTCTCAGCCTTGTTGTTCTCTCACACAAAGGAAACAGACAAAACCTGTTTTTCAATTCAAAACTTAACACTTTCTTCCCACTGGCGCTCCTGGCTCTCTGCCAGCACTTCGTGGATTTTTTCAGGGATTCTCTGAGTTTAACCATTTACAGGCAGTACCCCGCCCATCCATCACAGGACAGATACTAGATACTTCAGAAGGTGGCAATCTGATACATCAGGAGTGTTGCGTAACTTGTTTGCAGCTGTGTATAAACATGTACCCCAAAAAGATGTCGCCATCCAGCCAAGGGGACAGGGTCTCATCCCTGGCACTGACTGAGCTGAGTCAATTGTCAGGAGCTTCAGTAGCGTCTAATGACAACTATTATCGTACTTCATTTGACAATAAACCTGGCCTGGTGTCTTCAAATCTTATCAGATTTTGAGATCTTCAGGGCTCTCTCAAAGTCTGCTCTGCTGTCTATTTGTGCAAGACAATATGACACACAGAAGAGCATATGCACAAAATGTATGCTGAGACTCATTAGGACAACACTAGAGATGCCTGGCTACCACAGTGTCCAGTAGTCTATATGAGAGAGTTTGTCAGTTTGTTCAAGAATGTCTCCTAAACGGTAAGACCTAGGACCACCAAATTAAGTATATAGCTTCCTCTTATAACTTAAAGGAAGGTCTGGGCTTGGTTGTGCCAGGAAAATGGGATGGGATTGCTTCTCACAAAACCATACAGAAAAGAGACAGAAATACCAGGCAGGTGGAAGGGCACACCCCCCGCCCCTTCCCCAGGACTTCCCCAGTCTCCCACCCCTCAGGAGACTGTTAGGGAGGGCAGAGTAACCTGAAACTCCCTCCTCCCGATTCATACAGGAATATTGCTGGCTCTTCCCCTTTGTCAAGGAGGAAAGGGAAAGTGCAGTTTTCTGCATTCCTCACTCTGGCTGGAGAGCCCAGGGGGCAGACGAACCTGGACCTGCCCCAGCTGAGGGACATGTACCCCTCCCTCTGCTATGCCCGCTGAAGTCGCAGTGGCCGCAGACTGGTGCTTCTCACCTGGCCCCAAGCTGCTGTGGTGAGAGGGCTGGGGTAGTTCTCTCTCCCTATGGCAGCCTGCACACTGAACCCTTCATCCCCAGACCCACACGTTTACATCAGCCTGGGTTCCTTGACCAGCTCTTTACCTCTTTCTTCAGGTCTGTGCTGACTCCAGTTCCTCCAGCTGCAGTTTTCTTGCTAACAAGTCTACTAGGAATGTGCCAGCCATTTCCCATGGGGCAGCTTCCAACACCACTCCCCTTCCCACTAGTTCTTCTGGTTCCTAGTCTGTTCCTCCAGTTGCTGCTGCTTTCCTCATAGGGGAAAGCCACAGCATGGAAGAGATAAGGCAGCTTTTCACTACCTTCGCATTTCTTGAAAAGGGAAATGGCAATACAACAGTTCCCTAAATCCAAGAAACAAATCCAGCCACTGGGAAACTGAGGATAATGTTAGAGCAGCGTTTCTCAATGGTCCATGGACTGGTGCCTGTCCCAGAGATCTCTCTGACACAGCAAGACACTCCCTGGTATCAAAAAAAAAAAAAAAAGGGGGAGAATGTGATGAATCCAGGGAAGGTTAAGTGTGAACACCTACAGACTCAAAACAGACCAGAATTTAAAGTGAAAATCCTTGCTTATCTGAACCAGATCAGTTATACAACAGGGCTGCAATAGTGTGTGTGTGTTAACGACCAGAGTTTAAAAAAAAAAAAAATCCTACTCTAGCCAATTCGGAAAAGACATGTTGTCCAAAGATGTGACCTGAGAGTCCACTGGAAGGAAGCAACTGAAGTTTGGAAATCTGATTGGTATTTCAGCTGTTAGAAACTACCTCAACTTCATAAAACAGAAATAGGATTGCAGGAAGTGTATCTGGGATTTTGGTCTGCATGCCTAAGGTCACCATCTTCTCAGAAGAGCAGACCTGATCTGTCTTTTGTAAGGCATAACAGAGGCCAAGTTGCACCCAAGTTCTGAACGGTGCAACTCTTCTCTTCACCCTTCCCTCACCTGCCATCCCAACTGAGAATAAACATCCTTCCCAAGTGCCTGTTACTGCTGCTGTGACAGAGATGGTAGAATAAGCCCACGCTAGGAAGAAATTAGAATACTGGAGGACGGGGGAACACAGTGAGCAGCACCGGAAAGCTGTGGACATGTTGCAGTTGACAGAAATTCAGCAGGACAAATCCAAGAGCAATCGATCTGGCGTACTGTGTGTTAGCAGCTTCTTTGCCAAAGGGGATTTAAAGGAGGCCTCAGCAAACAATTCAAATAGCAGCAATTGGGTGTTTTTTATCTAGAGCAGCTCTGTATTCTTACTAGGTCAGTGGTTGCCCCTTACAACAGGTTGACAGATGAGATCTGAGTCCCCAGATGCACATGGGGTAGACAGATGGGCACGTGGCTTTTGCCACATTCAGAACTCCACTGCCTGGTTCTTCCAATGAACCTGTCTTGGGATACCACTCTGGGTCCATGCCCAGGCTGGAACATGATGCTCCAAGAGATAAACCAAAGTGCCTCACAGCAGAGCTGGTTATGTTAGTATTCAGGGGAATTCTTCTCAGATGGTACCTTCAGAACAGTTATACTAAGGCTTCATTATCCACCTCTGGCCCCTGTGGGAGGAAGAAGCTACCTGAGCTTTGCTCTCCTGGGTGCTCTGTACCAACTGGAGTTTTGCTCAGCCTAGTTCTTGCTGAAACCAGTCTCCACCTTGTGTCCCACCTGCGGAAGGTGACTGCCTGCCAAGCCAGTTCCAGGAGCTAGCTGAGCAGTGACCATGTTGATATCCTGTGCAAGGGGAAAAGGCAGAGTGAGCACGTGGGCCATGGAGGGAGATGCTAATCTCTGAAAAACTGTTTAAACCTTAGCATGCAGGTGAATCCTTCTGCAGAATTTGAACCCTTCAAGGCTGGCAAGTTCCTAAGAGCTCTAGAGAGGGCTCTACAGGTGCTGCCTGCGCCAAAGTCTTCCAGGTTCCTCAGATGGCTGACTCTGCACCCCATGGCTACTTTCCAAGAGGGCGGAGAAGCTTCAGAAGGAGCAAAATGCACATCTATCCGGATGGGGCTCTTTGTTCCAGAGTAAGATGGGTTGGAAGAGGAAGATTTTGCTTTTGATACCGAAAATGGGAGCTTTTTGACAAAGGACCCACTGGGAAGCAGCGGAGAAGTCAACAAAAAAAGCAAATTGGTGTGGAGCAGGGTAACAGCATTGGAGCTGGCTCTGCTCCCATCCCTCAGCTCAGTTGGGTGTGATTGGTTAATCTTAGTTCCTCCCCTCCTGAGTGCTCCAGGAGTCAAGCTGCTCCCACAACTGGGTGGGTTTCTCTCCACTTGGTCTGGGAAACTGACAGCAGCCAGAGGCCTACATAGGAAAACATTTACATTTGGGTGAAGGCACGTGGAGCAGGTGGCTGCTGCTGGGATGAGATGGAGGGTTTGCCAAGACACAGTTGCATCCATCATACACCTAACGTCTCTGAAAACCCCATCAGAGTTGTGCTGGAGCTCTCCTGTAGCAGAGCTGTGCGGACCGAGGCTGCATTTCGGTGGTGAGTGATGTGATTGCTGGGTACTTTGTATAACCGGCTTCGCTGAGCTGAGAAGTGCTATGGAGATTGGGAAGATATTTTGTTACCATGAAGTGTACAGCTAAGTCCTCAGGACATAGTAGGGGTAAAACTGAGATAAAGCACGTTGGTGTGGTCTTGGGGGATGAAGCACTGTGCTGGGACTTGGGAGACTTGGATTGTGCACCAGCTCTGACCCTGGGTGACCTTGGGGAAGCCACTTCACTTCTTTGAGCCTCCCTTTCCATAAAAAGAGGACTAAAGCACCTGACTTCCTTTGTAAAGTGCTTGATTAGCACTAGGTGTTACCATTCTTCATGCCAGTCAGAGCTAGTTACATCCCTTCCCTGCCAAGCCTGTGGGTGTATGCTTACCCCTGTGGACAGGCTGATTTGGGTGACAGTATTTGTTGCCAGGAGGGAGGGGCACCACTGTGAGAAATCAGGAAATGTTTCTGGATCCTGCTCTCTCCTCTCCCGTTCCCCCATTCCCCATGTTTGAGCCATTGGGGCTGGGTCTTTCTTCCTGAAAATGCCGCAAAGATGGACAGCAGAGATGCCTTGGGACTGGGAGTACAGAGAGGCAGGCCTGGCAGGGGCATAAGCATGTGTATTGATGCATACACAACATATAGCGCATCAAGCCTGTTACCTCTGCGTTACCAAGTGTTCAGAACTCTGCATCCCATCCTGTCTGTGCTTTGTCATATGGATGGTCTTCTTCGCTCTCCAAAGTGCCATTAATGAGCTAACTCAACAGAGTTAACTGCTCCTGAAGCAAAAGCATGCTAGAATAGCGGTTCTCAAATTTTTGAATTGGTGACCCCTTTCACACAGCAGGCCTCTGAGCACGACCCCTCCCTTATATGTTAAACTGTTCTTATATATTTACTGCCATTTATAAATGCTAGAAGGAAAACGGCTTTGGGTGGAAGCTGACAGTTTGCAGCCCCCATGTAAGCAGACAGAAAATAAAGGTGTGGTCTCTGCAGAGATGTGTCACCCCTGATGTCCCCTCAAAGAGCCGTTTGCCAGATGGCTTGAAGCAGATTAGGATGGAGACAGAGGCTGCCTGTTGGCTTAGGCCTGAATGGCTTAAATTTCCTTGGGTGTGGGTCATGCTCTGGGCTTGCTTTGCCATGGCACCATCCCACCCTGACAGCAATACTCCAAACACTAGTCAAGTTCTGAAGTGACAACGAAAGGATTCCTTGAGCATACATTGAATAGTCTCCTTTGAGAGACTTTGGCATTTTGACCTCTTGAAAGGCAACAGACCATATCTCGTTATTGACCTCAGTGTCTTCTCCAGCGAGCTTTAACCAGTCATAAGGGTCATGAATTTAATTTGTAGGTTTCAGTCACAATCCTGCTTAGAGCATCTGTAAGTACATTTGCTGAAACTCAACCAGAGAAGGCTTCACAGTTGTACCTCTGCCCCCAAAACTTATTAACACAGTTAACTTTTTAAATGGGATTTTACATCCCTAACCTCCAGGAATCCTCAGATTTTCCTCTCTCCATCCAACTAGGTATTCAGATCTAGTCATGCAAAGCAGACTGCTCTGGACTCCTGTTAATTATCTCTATTGTGGTAACGGACAAAATATGACTGTAAATATGAGCATTTATATTATGCACCTCAACACATATTCTATGTCTCTCTCCCAACCTTTTTTATCCAAATATTCTATCTTCTACACTGGTTTTTATGGAGATACAACTGAAAGTGGCAACAGGTTGGTGGGCAATACATTCTGTGTAGCCAATTTTTCCCTGCATGGTCCCTACTCACTTTCCCAGCATTCATTCCACATCTAAGCACTCATATGGCCCCAATTACCAGAGTATTGTGCACCACACAATCTTTAATATATTTATCAACATGCCTGTAAGGTGGGGAATTGTTATTATCCCTACTAGCAGATTCACTGAGCATTGCCTGGGCCTTGCTGGGGCCGGGGGATACTGCACAGGCCTCCCATTGGTGCTCCCCAGGCTGGCCCTGGGCTGGAAGGGGGCCACTGGTGGGTCCTGTGAAGGTCAGAAGGGTGGATGGACAAAGTCACAAGAAAGAACAAGGCAAGGGCACCCCACCAACCTCTCCCTAAAAGGCAGACAGGCGAGAGAGGTGTGACCCACTCCAGCACACACAGAGCTCCGCACCTCCAGTCAGTCTGGACTCCTCCAGCAGCCATAGGGGGAGCTGAGATCCCCCTTCAGACAACGCCCCGATTCTCAGGCCCTGGCTCCCCAGCCTCCCTCATCATGTAGGGCTGAGCCGGGATCAGGAGGTAGTTGTTGCTGCTGCCGCCATGAAGAGCCCAGGGCCAGGGGCAGCAGCAGCAAGGGCAGGACAAGCAGCAGCAGAACCCGCCACCAAACTTCTGGGTCCGCTTCTGGGACATTGCCCACAGCTCCCCCATGGGGCGATTCAAACCCCCTGTGATCACGGCTTGCCACCGCGAATAGCTCCCAAGGTCCACTGCAGTATCACAAAGGCCCACCCCCCTGTGGGAGAGCTGGGACGCAGTGTTTCTTAAACTCTGTTCTGTGGTACACCGGTGTGCCACGAGGCAGTTGGAAGTGTGCTGCGGAGAACAGAGTTCAAAATGGCCACCCTTAGAGGGACAGACGACTCCCCCCACCCCCCGCCCCCAATAACTTCCCCCCGACCCTATTTTTCTTTTTTTTTTTGCTCAATAAGTCCTTGGTGTTCCCCATAAAAAAAAAATATTGTTTGGTGTTCCCCCGTCTTAAAAAGTTTAAGAAACACTGCAGGGACGTATCACCATGGGAACATGGGGTAACACGCATGAGGGAACTGAGGGCTAAGGGACGCGCTAGGGAGTAGATAAGGCTGAGTCAGGCCCGGGAGCGGGGGCTAAGCCTCACTGCTAATATATATTAGATTCCCAGAAATTTCTTAAGTCTTCCAGTGTATTCTCAAATGTTCTCTGTGAGATGGTGTGACAGACACCTCTCCTTTTATCATAGAACTGGAAGGGACCTCAAGAGGTCATCGAGTCCAGTCTCCTGCCCTCAACGCAGGACCCAGTACTGTCTAGACTGGGATCTACTGGTAGATCTTGGAGCCTCTGACAGGTGATCCTGACTGGTTTGGCCAAGAGGCTACTAAGTGCTTCCACTTCAGATGCTCTCCCCACTTTACCTTGGAGCTGCCCCTCCCCGTGGGGAGCCTTCTGCTTGCTGTGCAGGGCAGGGGAGGGAAAGGAGGGACACTGATGTCAAGATGCCCCCTCCCACTCTGTATCCTTTCTCCACAAAGCAGAGAGGGGACACAACAGGACTTGGAAGGGAATTTGCTGGCTGATTTAGGGAGTGGTCCAGGGCAGAGGTGACCCTGCTTTAGCCCCAATGCACCACCAACCAGGAGCCACCTGAGGTAAGCAGTGCCCAGCTGAAGCCCACATCCCGAACACTTAACCCAGTCATGAACCCCCCCCCCCCGCACCCCAAGCATCCCAGCATCCAAACACCTCCTACATCCCTACTTTCTGCCCCAAGAGCAGCTTAGAGCCCCCTCACATTTCAGATCCCTTAATCAAAGACCAGAGCCTGCACCCCCAACCCTCTGCCCCAGCCTAATGAAAGTGAGTGAGGATGGGCAGGAGAGGGAGGATGAAGTGAGTAGGGGTGAGGCCTTGGAGAAGGGGAGGGAAGGAGATGGGACAAGGGTATTTATATTTGAGGTAGATCTTGGATTGCATTTAAATGCAAAGTGATCTCGTGCTTAAAATGGTTGGAGACCACCAGTCTAGATCATCCCTGACAGATTTCTATTTAACCTGCTCTTAAATATCTCCAGTGATGGAGATTACACAACCCACGTAGGCAATTTATTCCAGCGTTTAACCACCCTGACAGTTAGGAAGTTTTTCCTAATGTCCAACCAAAAAGCCCATTGCTTCTTGTCCTATTCTCAGAGACGCCGAGAAAAACAATTTTTCTCCCTCCTCCTTGTAACACCCTTTTAGATACTTGAAAACTGCTATCATGTCCCCGCTCAGTCTTCTCTTTTCTAAACTAAACAAGCCCAATTCTCTCAGTCTTCCCTCATAGCTCATTTTCTCTAGACCTTTTATCATTTTTGTTACTCTTCTCTGGACCTTCTCCAATTTGTCCACATCTTTCTTGAAATGTGGTGCCCAGAACTGGACATAATACCCCAATTGTGGCCTAATCTGCATAGAATAGAGTGGAAGAATGACTTCTCGTGTCTTAAAAAAAACAACAAATGGTCTGGTAGCACTTTATAGACTAACAAAACATGTAGGTGGTATCATGAGCATTCGTGGGCACAGCCCACTTCTTCAGATGACCATACTTTTGAGTTTAGGATGTGCAGACCCAAAATAAATAGGGGAGAAGGGAAGGGGGTGGGAAACAAGGAGCAGAGAGTATGAAAATATCAAAGGGAAAACCAAATAGCAATCAGTAAGCACCTAAAGATTGGTCACAACACTCCTGTTCATGCATCCCAGAATCATGTTTGCTTTTTTGGCAACAGTGTCACTCAGCTGACTCATGTTTAACGTGTGGTCCACTATGACCCCTAAATACCTTTCAGCAGGACTCCTTCTTAGACAGTCACTTCCCATTCTGTATGTGTGAAATGGATTGGTCCTTCCTAAGTGGAGTACTTTGCATTTGTCCTTATTAAACTTCAACCTGTTTACCCCACACCATTTCTGCAGTTTGTCCAGATCATTTTTAATTATGACTCCAAAGCACTTGCAACCCCTCCCAACTTGGTATCATCTGCAAATTTAATAATCATACACTCTATGCCATCATCTAAAACGTTGATGAAGATATTCAACAGAAGTGATCACAAAAAAACCCGACCCCTGCAGAAGCCCACTTGTTATGCCTTTCCAGCATGACTGTGCACCATTAGTAACTACTCTGAGAAGTTTAGATATAATAGTTTAGATTTTACCGAGAGGGAATGTATGCTCCCAAGCCATTCAGTCTGCTCCTTCTCTTGCCAACTAGGCCTCTTCCACAGGCACGTTGGCCAGGCCCCCATGTCAAAGAGGGGTTATGTGCATACTACTTGTTTTCTAGGGTTCTGATGTTTAAGTCTGCATTATCTTCAGTCTTTCCAACCACAGATTTCTATACACATGGCAGGGTAGGACAAATGACTCAGAATCCCAAGAAAAGTGGGATTCCCCCAAATCCTAGAACACAGAGCAGAAAAGGAAAGGGAGAGGGATAAAGCTCTTTTAGATCTCAACACATGCAGAAGACAGAATTCCAGGCTGACAGGACATCACACTTCCTCTGCTACCCCTTGAATTCTCCAACTGCTTCTGTCCTCTCCCCTATAAGACCCCTTATCTGAGCCCTTACCATCAGTCCCATTTATTCCTTCCCCATACCACCTTCACCCCTCTCTGCAGGCCCAAGCACCTCTTCCCCTATTAACACCTACTCCTTCACCCCAATCACTCTTCCCCTCTCATTAAGCATTCCCATTCATAATATATTCTCTTTTCAAAAATAGTTTGAGAACCTTCTGACTATTCTGTACTCTGATTACATTTCTCCAAATAAGGGGGCAGGCAAATCTTGACCTTCATTTTCCCCAAATGCTTACAGTTCTCAGATTTCTGCCCAAGGTGGGTTTTCAACATCAAAGTTGTAGATTCAGAGATAATAACAGTCCCTATTCATTGTAATGAGATCTTCTTAGTTCAAGAACAATACCCAGTGGAGATGAATACAGCCTAAAAGGATAACTTTGAGGTATGTATGGATCGGTTCTCGGCCTGTTTAAGGCTAAGATCAAGTAACATTACAGCGTTAGGCCAACAGAAGGCAGCTATTTCAATCACCTCCCACATGGACAAGAATGCTTCCTCATGACACTCTTTAGATTCAGACCTGTTCTACACTTGAAGCATAACCATGCCACTCAGAGGATGTGAAAAATCTACATCACAGAGTGACATAGTGCTGTCTAAATGGAGACTTAGTTTGGCTTAACTAAGTCAATACGTAGCTACCATCTCTTAAGGGGGTGGATTACTTATGCCCCCAAATCCCTCCTTTTCTCCCTCCATGGCACCCCACCTACTTAGGGACACAGCCTCAGGAATTACTGGGCGGGCTGGCACAGCAGCAGAAGTTGGGCCCTCACACACTTCCCCATGACTCCGGCCACAGTGGGAAATGGAGCGCACTCCCTCTGCTGTGCTCTGCTTCCCCACGGCTTCCACCGCCACAGGGAGCAGGCACCTCTGCTGTGCCAGGTCCCCTGAGCATCCCATGGGGAAGAGGGTAGGGCAATGGTGGGAAGGGCTGGGGCTCGAGGGATGCAAACAGACATCCCTGCCTGCCAGGACTCCCGGGCAGGATTGTGCAACTTCTCTGGTCAAGGATGGCCTGTGGGCCAGGAGTTTGAAACCCCTGGCATAGGTAGTGTCTATGCTGAAGTGCTATAGCAGCACAGCTGTGCCACTGTGACTTTTTAAACGTAGACAAGCCTGTATCACTAAATAGTTCTACTATTTATTAAGTTTTTGTAGTGATTTGGTCGTTCTTCAATCTGCATGACATGCTCATATTTCCAAGCCAATAAGAATGAATTTGTGAATAAGATTTTATGCGACACTGAAACAAAAGCTTTACTGAAATTCCAAATATCTACTAAGTCCCCTACCATTAATTCTGCAGCTCTAAGAAATATTTAATACATTTCGAAATCTATGTTTAAATGTACAATTAAAACTATGATTAATCACAATTAATTTTTAAGACTGATTTTTTTAATCAGGCAAGTTAATTGCAATTAGCCGACAGCTCTAATTAGAAATTTCCCCCCAAAACATACTTGTAAAAATCCTTCAGTTTGCATTAACTTGCTTTGTTTTCTTGCTGCCCTCCTTTACATAGCAAGTCTTGCCTGACTGGATTTTCTTGATTAGCTACCTCACCATTTTTCATTTGCAAAACAGGATTCTTTTTATACTCCGATCTTTTCTAAATCACATAAAGCTACAATGAGCACATCATACTACTTGTGTGAATCTGTTGTGTCTTCACTATGTGTATTTCAGAATGCCTAATCCAGCTGTGTTCCAGACTTGGGAATTTTCAGAATTTACCTCCCCATCACCAGCAGCAGACATTCTTGCCAGCAAGTTAAGGGAGTATGGATTGGATAAATGGACTGGAAGATGGAGAGAAACCTGGCTAGACTGTCGGGCCCAACCGCTAGTGAGCAACGGCTCAATGTCAGATTGGTGGTCGGTTTCTAGCGGAATGCCCCAAGGATTGGTTCTTGGACCAGTTTTGTTCAACATCTTTATTAATGACCTGGATGAGGAGATGGATTGCACCCTCAGCAAGTCTGCAGATGACACTAAGCTAGGGGGAGAGGTAGATACGCTGGAGGGCAGGGATAGGGTCCAGGGTGACCTGGACAGATTAGAGGACTGGGCCAAAAGAAATCTGATGAGGTTCAACAAGGACAAGTGTAGAGACCTGCACTTGGGACGGAAGAATCCCAAGCACTGTTACAGGCTGGGGACTAAATGGCTAAGCAGAGGTTCTGCAGAAAAGGACCTGAGGATTACAGTGGATGAGAAGCTGGATATGAGTCAACAGTGTGCCCTTGTAGCCAAGAAGGCTAATGGCATATTAGGGTGCATTAGGAGGAGCACTGCCAGCAGATCCAGAGAAGTGATTATCCCCCTTTATTCGGCTCTGGTGAGAGGCCACATCTGGAATATTGTGTCCAGTTCTGGGCCCCCCACTATAGAAAGGATGTGAATGCATTGGAGAGGGTCCAGAGGAGGGCAACCAAAATGATGAGGGGGCTGGAGTGCATGACCTATGAGGAGAGACTGAGGGATTTGGGTTTGTTTAGTCTGCAGAAGAGTGAGGGGGGATTTGATAGCAGCCTTCAACTTCCTGAAAGGAGGTTCCAAAGAGGATGGAGAAAGGCTGTTCACGGTAGTGATAGATGGAAGAACAAGAAGTAATGGTCTCAAGTTACAGTGGGGGAAGTCTAGGTTGGATATTAGGAAAAACTATTTCACTAGGAGGGTGGGGAAGCACTGGGATGGGTTACCTAGGGAGGGGGTGGAATCTCCATCCCTAGAGGTTTTTAAGTCTCGGCTTGACAAAGCCCTAGCTGGACTGATTTAGTTGGGATTAGTCCTGCCTTGGGCAGGGGGCTGGACTTGACAACCTCCCGAGGTCTCTTCCAGCTCTATGATTGATCCCTTAATATGTTCACATTTTGCAGAGACCTAAACTGAGCACATGGGCTGAATGGGACCAGAGAACCACTGGTTCTGTACAGAATAGAGATGGCAACATGTAGTCAACTACACGATTAACGGATACGCCTGGGCTTAGCAGTTAATCTTGTCAACTACATGCATTTCCCCACCTTGCTGCCTCTGTATCAGAGGCAGTGGGAGCGGGGGAGGGAGGCGGAAGGAGTGGGAGCTGGTACCCCACGAGCACCAGAACCTCCTGCACTCCTCCACCCCCGCACTTCTGCCTCTGATAGAGAGGCAGCAGCACAGAGGGTGAGGGGAGCAGGTAGGAGATGACCAACGTGGGGAGCTAGCTTTCAAGCAGGCACGTGCCTGCTCCATGGACCTGTCTGGCCCCGCCTCTTGCTGCCTCCTACAGAGGTGGCGGGGGGAGAGCAGATTGGAGCTGGTGCTGGGGGGGAGCCAAGCTTAAAAGCCAGCTCCCCCCAGCACCAGCTCTGCGATGTTGCCTCCCCGCCCCATGGTGCTGCCTCTACCAGAGCTCAGTATAACTGCTGACATCTAGGCTAGGCTAACCTGGATGCTCAGACCTAAGTACTGATCAGCCAAGTTAATGTTGCACTGAAAACACACTCCAAGTGCACTTATTCACAAGTCGTGATGCATGTTTCAGCTCAACCAGTTATGAAGGTGCACAAATGGCTCCATAATTAAGGTTGCATTGAGTTTCCTACTTCAAACAGCTTGAGTTCATTAACCTGCAAGACACCACAAGGACACTATAATTTATGTTCCTTCCTCACCAAAAGCCTAGGTAAAGCTGGCATTTGTACAAGAGATAGGAGGCACTACATGAGTCTAAATAAATCTAATTAATTTGCGTATATGGGTGAAGAAAAGCTCCTGGATATGCATTCTGTATGATTTTAATGTATTTAAAACACACTTACAGATTTAGATAAGGTTGTGTGTGCGCATAAAGTACTACAAATGAAATGAAAAATACAAGAGGTCCACCATCTCTACTTTCACACACCCTTCCGATCCAGCAAAAAGGCTTAAAATGAGTAATCTATTAATTAGCTATAAGTGTAGTACTGCATGTGTGTTTGATTCTGTAATCCCTCCAAAGCACTGTTATCTTCTCTTCCCATTTACTGCTCCAAGTTTGGTTAGACACATGCCTTTATGCTTGCTTGATCTCTACTCTTTCATTGCTAACAATTGTTCATACACAACTCTGTTCACCCAGCTCTTCACAGAGCTCTAAACTAAGAAAACCAGCCGTACCCACAAAAGGCAATAGCTACACTTCCCACCAGTCAGCCATGCTCTTAGTCACTCATCACTATGTACAGTATCTTTAACTGCTTCTATAATTGCTTTGAAGAATGAGCCATCATCCCTCTGAATGTTTGTTATTCCATCTATTTTTTTTTAATCTGATAAAATAATTATCACCTGGCTAAAATGAGAAAATGTAAATATATTAAAATTAGCTTGCTAATGGAGGAATATTCCAAAATGTAGTAATGTTGGTTTTGATAACTTTGCTTTGATTTGTTTTTATGGTATATTTGGCACTTACAAATCCTTGACCATTTCAAAATAAGTTCTAGGGCAAAGTTTACAAAATCACCTAACTTACCGAGCCTTGTCTGTGTGGGAAAGTTTTACCAGTTACACCGGTACAACTTCCTTTGTTGACAGTTTTATTCCAGTCTGAGTGTCTTTTTACGTAGTCTAAAATGAAAACCTGTGTTCATACTGTAACAAGTTGCTACTCACAAAGTTATATGTCCACAACCATATCACTACAACTGGCAAAACTCACCTGTGTATACAAATTTTGAGGATGCTAAATTACTTAGCAACTGTTAAAAAATGTTACACCTGTCAACTTTACAAGTTAAATTAAAAACAGGAGCAAGCGAATAAAGAACCAGGAATTTACTCTGATTGCAGGGCAGGAGGATAACAGTTATAGAAATGAGAGTACAGAATAAATTATGTTAAGGATAGGATGTGGAACGTCAAAAAAAGCAAAGAAATTGTGATAAATTGGAGCATCTCTCTACAAAAAGGCAAAACCACTAACTTGGGGATATCTGTATAAGCATTGTTTTGCCTATACAATGACACGTAGACAATCTGTGGCCACCTGTGCCGACACAGCTACAAGTAGCCCAGAGTTGAGAACCTCTGCTCTGAAACGTGAAATATAATGTTATTCTGGCAGTATGCCATTCTGATCCATAAACTTAGTTTTCTTTAGTAATAAGTGCTCTCTCACTTCATGTAGGTAGAAAGCATTTGATGTCATTCATTAACAGATTTGTTTAATTCCAAGTATGTTTTAATTTTTATCAACTCCAATTTTTGTACTAGCAGCAAATTAGAAAGTGGGAGATTAATGGTTCAAATTTCAATTACTGCAGAAATAAAGATCCATAACAGATTTTAAAAAATGCCAATGCTACTTGGCAATCAATTAAAAGAATGCACCAACTATCCACCAGTGCTTTATGATGGTTTTAAGTTTTTCCTCTACACATTTAGATATAAAAACTTCATCTGTTTTTTGAGTAGAGGCAGAGATGATACATGGCCTGTACGGACTAACAATGCATTGTAAATTAGAAGAAAACACAGAAAATTTCCAATCATACTGTAGCGTATCAGAAGTTTTATTTTCTTAATGGTGCTGTTTTCACTAGTGGGTTGGAGGGCCAGGTCACTTTTCGCAATTTGATGTTTTCCCCCCTTTTCCTATTAATGGGTGCTTAGCCCCATTCATATCGCTGAAATAAGGAACCTGCGCTAAAAACTAAACTATTAACAGTTAGGGATGTGAATGTGTAACCCATTAACCAGTGGGGGCTGGAGCAGCTCCCCACCTGCCATAGGGAGGGGGCTGCTCCTGCCCCAAGAGGGGCTCACTGCAGACAGGGGCTGCACCAGGGCCTGGGTGCACCACAGGCAGAAACCGCTCCAGCATCCCAGCCAGAACAGCCTCTGTCCCTTGCGAGCCAGGGTCACCGGCCTGCAGGAGATGCCTGGGCTATGCTTGCAGCGCAAGCAGCACACAGAAGACCCCTCCCCCTTCAGGGGGAGTGCAGTGCACATAGGTGCACATGGTCCCCACAGCCAGATGCTTTGAGCAACAGGCAAAGGTGTAGCAGGCAGGGAGCCTGCCTGAGCATCCTGCTGGCCGGGAGCCACCTAAGGTAAGCACCAGAGCCTGAACCTGGCATCCCACCCTAATCCTCTGCTCCCCTTCCTGCATCCCTGGCACAGGTCATGACCCAAACCTTCTGCACCCCTGATACAGGTCACAATCCAAACTCTCTGCACCCCCATCTCCTGTCCCAGGTCACAAGCCATAACCCTGCACCCCTTCCTGTATCCCTGTCCTAGGTCACAACCCTAACCCTCTGCACTCCAGCTTCTGCACTCATAACCCAACCCAGGTCCTGCAAGCCAACCCACTCCCCCAGCACAGCTCTAACTCTCCTATCCCACATGAGTGGAGGCCAGGATGGAGGGGAGACACACACAACCCTGCCCCATCCCCCATGGCGCCACTAGAGGGGCCGGGCACACTGTCTGGCTGAGGAAACCAGACAGCCCCACCCATCAGGAGCCCCTGGCCGAGCAGGAAGGGGCTGGGCAGCACAGCCCCCCAGGAGGAACTGCCACCACCTCTCCCTCCCCATCAGGGAAGCCAGGAAACAGCCCCACTCCTCCATTCAGAAGGTGCCGGGGGAGTCAGACAGCCACCCTCCTTCAAGAACCACCAACCTGTGGAACTGGGTAGTGCAGCCCCAGCCCCCTCAGATGAGCTGTCTCTCCCCTCTCCTGGCCCCCTGGGCAGCACAACCCTGCCCCATCCCCCAGGAGGAGCCAAGGTTGGAGAAGTGCAATCCTCACTGCCATGAGCAGCCCCGTAAGATCCCCAAACCTCCAAGCCCCCGGTCTAAGCCTCCCTGCCCTGATTCCTGCACATCATACTGCACTGAGCCCCATACACACACACTTCCCCCCCTCTGCCCTGATTCCTGCACCTCAACCCCTTGCCCTCAGCCCCCAACACCTCCCATTCCCTGCTCCAAGTCTCCCATCCCCCAGCCTGAGTCCCCACAAAGAACTTAGCAATGCCAGGTAAATCCTCTCACCTGCTATATATCTGAGAGAGTTACTGTTTGTTCAAGTACTCCTGCTAAACAATGAGAGTTAGTACCACCAAATTCGGTATACAGCGTCCTCTTACCATAGCTTAAAGCAACATAAGGGTTTGGTTGTGCCAGGAAAATGGGATATACCTGAAATGAGAATGCTTCTCATAAAACTACACAGAAAAGACAGTCACCAGATAGGTGAAAGGGGCAGGCAGGGAGCATCCCTCCTGTCCGAGACTACCCCAGCCCCGAGCTTCGCACCCCCGCCAGGTGTTCTTTAGGGAGTTTGGGGGGAGGTTTGAAGCTCCCCTCCCCCAGATTCGTACGGAGACATTGTTGGCTGTTCCCCTTCACCAGGGAGCAAGGGGAAGCGCAGACAGGCTGTGCACTTTGCTCTCACTCCAACAGGGACAGTAAGGGAAAGAGCAAGCAGCCCTGGTACCAATCTCAGAGAAAAGGAAGCTGTGTCCCCCACACACTCCCCACCCCATACACAGACTCTGCTGCCCAGAGCCCCCTCACCGCCCCCAATCCTGACTCCTGCACCCCCCATGGTCCCTGTGCCCTCCTTAAGGACCCAAGCAACACCAGGTAAATTTGCTAGTCTAAACAAATTTTAATGCATACATAGAAAAATCTTGTTTTAAAACTAGTTCTGTGAAGCCTTTCTGCTCTGCATTTCACAGACTTATGAAGAAAGTAACCTCATTAACAACTGTCATTAAAATTGGTCAAATACCCAGAATAATCCATTTAATCACAATATACATCAAGTATCAACGGGACAATTTTTTAAAATTAGTATTTTCAGATTTCTTTCCTTGTATTACTGCATCTCAGTACAGAGAACTATAAACAGAAACACCTTAGAGAGAAATCATTCTAAGTAGTATATGGAGCAATAGTTTTAAATGCTTACATTTAAACTATTTGGAAAGGTTTCTCTAAGGAATTTAGAGATGAATTTGATGTTATAGTATGGTAAAAACAGAAAAATATATTCGGCATCTTACTAGCTTAAAAGTGAGTTTAACAGATAGTACGGATTTGCTAATCACATGCACTTTACACTAAGTACTATGCTTTTAATATCTGCAGTAAACATATCTACATATAAGAATATTTGCTTCCTCCTCCCTTAAACAGAAGGTAGATTTGTAAACATACTGAGAGAAGATAATCTGGATAAAATGCTTGTGTGTTCTGAGTGACATATTTATGGAATATGCCTTTTGGGATATTAAAAGGTTAACCCCTTTTTTACCTCCACCCCTTTTAACCACCCCAAAACAAAAGACATCAATGGAAAGTTTACAAAAATGAAACTTTAAACACACTAAGTCAAAGTCTTATTACATTTAAAAGTTAGCTCAAAGTTAATTTTACATACAAATACTATTTAGCATTTTCTGTCTTCAAAGTACAGATTAACACATTTTCAATATTCTTATGTGTGAAACAATATTCTTATGTAGGAAAGTGCAGCAGACCAAAATACTCAGCATACAGGGTTTATGAAGCACATGTTCAGAAAGGGTTCAGTTTACAGTGGAGAAATGCGTGCAAAATGCTTAAAAACATAATAGGCACTATTCAGGTAAGAGGAAGCTGACATCGCGATCAGACAGGTAATGGTTACAGACAGACTATATACAAGGCACACATGCCTATGTACATTCCAATATGTTCATTTTATTTTGGTTTTTTTTTTAAATGTCATCCATTAGCACAAAACAAACAATTTGGACCTACGTGAAAAACAACTCTTCCAGTCCCATTAGGGAATTATACTTCCAACTATGTCAGATTCCAAATCATTATAGCAGTACAAATGACCAAAAATCCCTATGAGAATAAAGAGACTTTGAATTGTACCTGAAGTCAACAGATTTAGGTCCTGACTAACCAAGGCAAGAAACAGATTTCACAGTTGAGGACACATCACCAGGAAAAATCTATCTATGCCCCTTGTAAATAAATCAGAGGATTGCTAGCCCACTGAAGGGCCAAGATTTCAATAATACCATGCATGATTCTGACCACAGCCTCTATATAGAATCTTTAACATGAGGCCTAGCTAACAATGAACGAAACATGGTTAACAGAGCTAAGCTGTGAGCAAAGGCAGGCCCCCGTTCACAGATCTCGGCATGAACAGGGTCTGAAACTAATTGGTAACAAGTCCAGGTGCAGAACAATAATTGGGACTTATCTTGAGTTGTATACCCATGACTCACTGAGAAAGGCCTTGAAGTCCACTTCCCAGTTTAGGAAGAGATAACAGTTGGTATACCTCTCCCTGAATACCAACCTAGGTTCAGGGAGAGATCTGACATATCAGCATGAGTGATGATGTCCACCCCTCACAGATGCCAATTTCAGTCCTGGGGGGTGGGGGGGAGAAGAGGTGGCATTGATAATTGTATACTGTTGCCAATGCTGCGTACTGCTTATTGTTCTCTTTGTCTCAAGACCATATAGGAATGTACCTGCAGATAAACCTATCGAAAGGTGCCACTTGTCATTCCTAATGACTTGGAATCGGGATTTAACCTACATTCTACAAGAACCCCCCTGAGGGATAATACCTGTGTATTAACAAACATGTAAATCTGAGCCATGGGCGGAACACTCACGTAATCTTTTAGACTATTGGCTTATTGTGCTCATTATGTTGTGCCGCTAGAACCTATCCAGGGAATTCCCACCCTGTTGCTTCTCTCCGCCCATCAGCACCCTATATAATCTATTGTAATCAGCTGTTTGTCAGTCTCACTGTGCGTAATAAAAACCTCGTGATTGAATCTACACAGTGTCAAACTTCTGTTCCTTCACCCACATTCCTCAAACCTCAACCGTTACAGTAGAATTACCCATGTAGAGAAGCTGTTTCTCCATCACCATGATCTAGCTGGTTTAAAATAGGGATGTTAAATTGCGTTTAATCAACTAATCGACTAATCAATGGAAATTCCATTGATTAGTCAATAAGGGGGAAAACTACGTTTTGGCTAATGGGTGAGGCTTCAAATCTGATGCCCCATTTCCTAGTTCTGCCCAACTAATGGAAAAGAAAGGGGCACATTTACTCTTTTCCCCCACTTCCCAATGTTAAGTAGTGGCCGAGTTTTTCAAGCCCGGTCTCTGCTTGACTGAAGCACACGTAGTAAAGATGCTTGTTTCAGGATGAACTCTTCAAATACAAACACATTAGCAACTCTATTCATCTTCAAAGCAAGGAACACATCCTAGGTATACATTTTGGACAGCTCATATACGGTCGGCAGAAGAATCTAGTAGAGTTTATAGACAAAAGAACTGAAAGAAAATATCCCACCTGTGAAAATTCCCAAAAGCATTGCATTCGCATTGCCTGCTCATTTAAACAGTTAGAATGAATAACCCATGTCAATGTCCCCGTATCATGTTTCCTCAGAGAAAAATCTATGTTCTCAATATTCTTGTCAGTGTTTGTTCGCTAACTATAGTTAGTATAGAATTCCACTTATAATTTAAAAGTTTAAAGGGAAATGTCAGGTGTTTAAAGTTTGCATAGACCTGAAAATAAATTCTACTAGGATAGGAACCTCATTTTCGACATTTCTTTTCCAGTTTATAGTGGGTCTTCCTGGAAATGCACAAATTGTTCAATATAGATTTACAACAAATAAAATAACCCTTTCGGAGGCCTTTGACATGGCAATAACTGTCCTTTGTAACTCAATTTCTGAACACTACATAAAAAAAGAATATGATTTACTTTCTTCTCTAGAAGGAAGAAAAGTGGGATACAGACTACCCTTTCTCTTCCCAAACATGGGCACCAAATTCGTTGAGATGCCTGACAAAACACAGTCAAATGAATGATGTCAAACAGATGGACTGTCTGGAACCTTGGAAAAAAACCCAGCACATTTGCTTGATTCTGTGGCAGACGTTGAAAAAAACCAAAGGAACACTTCCAAGACAATAGGCAAACTGTGATTACATCCCACTTTGCCTTCTGAAGCAAGCATGCACGTCACAAAGCTTCTGTATGTAGGCAAAGCTCATTTACAACAAACAAATGTAAATGTTCTTCCAGCTACACATAGATTTGCTGTGCTGAATGTCACTCCCTTCTGAAGTGTGTGGACACACAAACTACAACCATCATCTGTCACACAGTAAACCAGACCAGCAGGCTGACAAATCTGAGCATGAAAAATCACAGAATTGGACAGGCAAACTTAAAGGCATAATGTCCGTAGTGCAGTTTATAGCACATTTATAAGTCTGATTATTATTTTCAGTTTGTTCTTTTATGCACATTCTTCCTCATTTGTTTTGAGCGAAAGAGGAATTATTTATTGTTTATGTTCAACCATCATGAGAGGCATTTTAACAGATGGTTTAAGTTAACATGATAGTTTTATTTAACAATTTCTCTGCATTAGAATCTATTTACATAAAATATATTTGTCTGAGCACTAACATCACTGACTGATAACACACATCTGATGTGTTTATTGATTAACCATTGAGTCAGAAGATGGGGAAAAAAATTAAATGGGATTTTGTAGAACTCAATAAAAGTGGATAATTGTTTTTAGAATTATTTTATTTTTAAGTCTGCCTCAAAATAGAATGGTAAACTACTGACACATTTTAAAGTATGTAATTTTTAAACTATATTTGGCAATGCCTTTTTGGTATCCTCTCTCTTCTTTGAAATTGTTGGGGTAGCTGTCTAATCTCTAAAATAAGTAAATAAATCTCAAGTCCCAAAGCTGCTTCACCATGAAAAATGAGAACATAAATACCTAACAGGAAAGAAGGGAACAAGAAAACAGAGGTAATATTACTTAAGTTTTATTCATAGAAATAATCTCCTCCCCCCCCCCCCCCGCTCTCCCTCCATTTTTAAACACTGAAATAACTGATTAATCTGTAAGAAGCTTTCGAAGATAGTATTCAGAAGCCTCCGTTATTTTCCACTCCATCAGTTCATCTTCTTTAATACATTCTATGCCAGGGGTCTCCAACCTTTTCAAGCACAAGATCACTTTTTGAATGTAAGTACAATCCAAGATCTACCTCAAACCCAAATATCTTGCCCCGCCTCCTTTGTGGCCCTTCTGTGAGGCCCCGCCTCTGTTCACTCCGTCCACTCTCCCTTCCCCATTCTCCCTCCCTTTCACCAGGCAGGGGCAGAGGTTTGGGGCACAGGCTCTGGTCTTGGGCTAAGGGATTTGGAGTGTGATGGGGGGCTCTGAGCTGAGCCTGGAGCAGGAGGGGGCTCAGGATACAGGCTATGTAAGGGAGTTTGAGTCCAGGAGGGCTCAGGGCTGGGACAGCAGCTTTGAGTGCCAGAGGGGGTTCATGACTGGGGCAAGGGTTCGGAGCTGGCTCCACCTGGGCACTGCTTACCTCAGGTGGCTCCTGGGTGGTGGTGAAGCGGGGCTAAGACCCTGGCCCTGCACCACCCCTCAAAAGCAGCCAGCAAACTCCCTCCATCCCAAGCCCTGTTGTGCCCCCCCTCCATTCTGTGGAGACAGAATACAGGGTGGGAGAGGGGCACCCTGACATAAGCGCTCCCTCTTTTCCCTCCCCTGCCCTGCACAGCAAGAAGGAGGCTGGGGCAGGGGGGCAGGGCAAGGAAGAGGCAGCTCTAAGGCAAAGGGCAGGAAGTGTGCTGCAGTGATGGGAAAGGCAGCTGAAATGCTGTGCTTGGTAGCCCCTTGGCCAGCCCTGTCAAGATCACCTGTCAGAGGCTCCAAGATCTACCAGTAGATCCCGATCTACTGGTTGGTGACCACTGTTCTATGCCATATCTCTGTTTAAAGATGTAAACGATTTCACTTTGAATTACAATGAAGACACTATTCTGATAACTTGAAGTGAATTTACAGAAGTGGCTAAACTATCAGACTGCAACTAAGAACACCAACTAGATAGAATGTGTTCTGCTCTTTCACAGAGGCACAAACCACTGTAACCACAATTAAGTCCATAGGGCAGCCCTCAACTCTCACTGCTGGAAGAGAGAGCAGACCTTGACCCACTGCTTTCAAGCAGCGTTTTAGTTTCACCCTCCTGAGATCTGAGCAGGAAGATGAAGCCCATGTGGGACTTCATTCCTAAATTTCCTGTTTTTCAAGTAGATGCAAACCAGCAGTAGTTCAATCTGCCCCATTCCTTCATTACTTCTAGTCTGCCCTTTACACTTATCAGGCAAGATTACCCCCCAATAAAAGGGGAAACACGGTAAGGGACAAATGAGAGTAATAAAAAATGAAGAAAATGATGGAAAAATACTGTAAGGAACAGTATTAGTCAAAGGAATGGAAAGGATGACCTAAAAGACCTTTCCATTTATTATTTCTTGAATTCTAATAATGGATCCTTTCTGCTGAGAAGCTTTTGCCAACTCAAAAGGTAAAGGAAGTCTCCACCAAATTATAAGGTAATCCTCATTCTACATCTATTCTACTGCTGCCTCTCAAAAATCTGGAGCTGCCTTCCCTGTTATAAATTATAGCTATCAAAACAAGGTAAATCTTGAAAGAGGTGTAGCACAAAATTTCAGACCAGTTAAATAATAACTCCCACATCATTTTAACCTTCCTCTACTTACAATTTGGATTTTGTTGTCTCGCAATGTCAGTGCTACACATTTAGATAATGGAGGATTAAATAACTAAGACCTATTGATGTTTCCAACACTAGAAGTGAGGGGACCAACGCTGCCATTCTAGAGTGACTTTATTTACTAAAGATTATACATAGTGTAGCAAAACAACCACACACATTGCAGTTACAAACATTTATGCTTTAGTGTTCTGGGCCATCATTTTAGGACACTGCATTATTTATAGGACAAAGCAAGTAAAAACTAGTGAGATGGCTTCAGCAAAAGAGGCTCTAGCAAGATTCATCAGAACAGAGTGAAGGCACTAGTAGTCAAAGGAGGTTGATTCCAAAGTCTGGGAAAGGGGCTGAGCTAGACAATTACTGAATTGAGAGGAATAAGTTGGGGGGAATGAATTATCAACTCACTCAAACCAAACACCTGGTGGTGATTTGGGGGGCAGAGTGTCTGAATAAAACGGGCATCATGCAAGACAGAGGAACCTAGCAGGAGACAGCAAACCACCCAAGGGCTGGCAAATCATCCAGAATCAGACAGCCGCTAATGAATACCCCTAACCCAGGGTCAGCGCGGAGCTACAAACCAGGTCAATGAAGCCTAGCAACCAGAATGGGCTGGTGATTGACTGGACAGTGAGAGGATGTAGTCAGAGCACTGGATCTGGGTGCCAAAGTGTGCTGGTCAGCTGTAGGGTCTGGCCAAAGGCAGCTGGCTGGATGGGGCAGTAACAGGGAGGTCTGGCAGCCAGAGGATGCTTGGCAGAGGGGCAAGGCAGGGGAGGCCTGGCAGTCAGAGGGTGGGGCAGTGGCGGGGGGAGGAAGCTGGCAGCCAGAGGCGCTGGGCGGGGCAGTGGGGAGAGTCTGGCAGCCGCTGGGCGGGGCGGGGGCGGGAGAGAGGGGGTCTGGCAGCGGGAGGCGCTGGGCTGGGCGGGGCAGTGGGCGAGGGTGGGGGGGAATAGCCGGAGGCGCGGGGCGGGGCGGGGCAGTGGCCGGGGGTGTGGGGGGGGGGAATAGCCGGAGGCGCGGGGCGGGGCGGGGCAGTGGGCGGGGGTGGGGGGGAACAGCCGGAGGCGCGGGGCGGGGCGGGGCAGTGGCCGGGGGTGGGGGGGGAACAGCCGGAGGCGCGGGGCGGGGCTGTGAGCAGGGGTCCCACGGGAGGCGGGGCAGGGGCTGCCCTCACCCCATGGACAGGGACCGAAACGCCTCCGCCCCGCTCGTTGCGAGCCCCGGGGCGGGACCGGCTCCCCCAGGCCTGCCCCACCCCAGGGCCCGCGCTGGCGGAGTCGAGGGCAGCGCTTCGAGGGGCGAGGCACAGCCGCTTCTCCACTCCCTTCCCTCCGCGGCGGACTCCTTACCGGCTAGGGCGGCGGTGCCAGCGCCTCAAGCCCTCCGCCAAGATGGCAGCCAGTCCGAGCCCAACCTCAGGCAGCGACTTTCCAAAGTCGGACTGCCAAGCCGCATGCGCAGAGTCAGCGCTGGCGGAGGGCGTGGGGAAGGGTGAAAACTGCAACTCCCAGAAGGCCCCGCTGGTTGTACGCATGCGCACTAAATGGGCGATGGGTGGCGTGGGGTCGGTCTCAGGCAGCTGACGGGTCGAGGGGAAGCCGGTGTTCGCCTCCATGGGGAGCTGGGCGCTGGCGTGGCTCCCGCAGGGGAAGGGGCTAAGGATGGGCAACCAGGAATGGTGACTGGGCCGCGCGAGTGGCCCTCTTCACCTCAGTGGGCTGCAGCAGCGCCTCTTGCGCGCCGGAGCCCCGCATTCACCTGCTTCTCCCCGCCCTCCTAGCTCTGCGGAGCCCGCCAGTCGCCTGAGCCATGCTCCGTCCCGCTGCACCCCCTCCAGAGCTGGAACGAATCAGCTGTTCCCCGCGTTCCACCTTAGCGGCTGCTCAAAAGTGCTGGGCGGGAGTAAATAAGTGCGGGGCTCCGCTGGCCCACGAGCGAGTGGCTCGTGGGGTGGGAGGGCGGCCGGGGGGGCTGCCGTGCAAGCCCCAGTGGGCTACAGGTTGCCCACCACTAGGCTAAATCGTGGGGTGGGTCCCCGGACAGAGATCTTGGTGGGGGCGGCTCTTTGGGAGCAGTGTGGGTCCCACCGAAAGGGATTGTTGGACTCTGTGTGAGCAGTGTGGGCTTCCCCATAGGGATCTTGGGGAAGAACTTTGTGCAGGTAGGGGGGACTCACCTAGACAAGGATTATGGAGAGCCTCTGCTCACAGTGGGCTCTCCCCAGACAGAGATCTTGGGGGCAACTCTGTGAGTAGGGGCCACCTCCCCTGACAGGAAATTTGAGGGGGCTCTGTGCAGGTAATGTGGCATCCATCCAGACAGGGATTATGGAGGTGCTCTGTGCTGGCAGTGGAGTCTTCCCATACAGGGGTCCTGAGCAGGGGTGCTCTGTGCAGGTTTGTTCAGATGTGCTTTGAATTTATTTCATACAGAGAAGGTAGAATATGGTTATTCTTTGAAAAGTGGCAGCAGAGGGTTTCATTTTTAATCTCTAAAGGCCCAATCCATTATCAGAATGGCAAATCCCAAAGGAACATGGCTGCTGCAACCAGCTGCAGTATAAAAAATTTAGCAGCACTAAGCGCTTTAGATAGAAACATAAACACACTGGTACAGTTTCAAAAAGAGATTTCTGTGTTGCATGGATCTGTGTACCTCTTTAGGTATAAATGCACTTACAGCACTGAAATCCTTTTCATCCACAGATCTGTCATGGAAGGAGGAAACAAAGCATACTTTCCAAACATTGCCTTCTATACCACTGTACCAGCTAAGAGTGAGAGGATAGTTCAGTCTCCATAGCCTGGTCAGTCCCGGCTTCTACTGAAGCACCAGCAAGACTGTCCATTAATAGTACATTAGGATGCATTTTTATGAACTAATGAAGATTAAGGAATTCATACAGTTCCACAGTTCATAAAACTGCACATCTCAAAATGACAGTAGGTATTGTGCATAAGTATTGCAGCAAGTAAGTATTGCTTTTTTCATGTCCTTCAGACCACTGCCAAGCAATTCCAATGCTCTGATGGCATCAGAACATGAAAGGATGTGGACTTTTTCTTCATCAAATTCACTTTTATTATGTGACTTTTTTCCCTGTCAGGAAAAATGGTTTGTATAATTGTTTGTTTATAATATCGATCTTCATAAAATCAAGGTTCTGCTGTAATATATTACACTTTTACACACTGATGACCTCCCGAGGTCCCTTCCAGTTCTAGTGTTCTATGATTCTATGATCTTAAAGCACTTTGAGAAAAACTGGGGTCTGGCCAAAGGAGGCTGATTGGATGGGGCGGTAGCAGGGAGGTCTGGCAGCACTGGGTGGGGCAGTGGCAGGGGGAGGTGGGTGTCTGGCAGCCAGAGGATGCTTAGTGGAGGGGCAAGGCAGGGGAGGCCTGGCAGTCAGAGGGTGGGGCAGTGGTGGGGTAGGGAGGAGGCTGGCAGCCAGAGGGCACTGGGAGCGGGAGGGCCTGGCAGACAGAGGGCACTGTGCAGGGGGGCAGGGCAGTGGCGGGGGCGGAGGGGGAGGAGGGAGGGTCTGGCAGCCAGAGGGCACTGGATGGAGCAATGGTGGGGGGGGGTGTGTCTGGCAGCTAGAGGATGCTTGGCAGAGGGGCAAGGCAGGGGAGGCCTGGCAGCCAGAGGGTGGGGCAGTGGCAGGGGGAGGAATCTGGCAGCTAGAGGGCTTCATTTTTTCCATCTTAAAGCACTTTGAGAAAAACTGAACTGGAGCACTGGGAGAGCTTTTGCCCAGCACTCCTGACGTGGCCACACTGCCAAGGCTGTGCTTTAAACTTTCAAGCATAGACAAAGCCTCAGCTTGTTCTTGAAGATGGAATAATACTGTCCCACAAGGAAGCTATTTGGGAACTATCATTTGAAATCCTGTTTGGCTACTGAGGATACAGATGTCATTAGTAGGGACAGATATGTGGTTTCCCACTTACTTCCAGTAACAGTACTAACAAAGACTTCAAGTGATATGAGAGACTATCATTTCCAGGAGAATCAATGTGGGCAAAAGAAACACGGGAGTAACTATTTTGTATGGCACTTGAGCACTACTGTGTTACTTATTTATACTTAAAACCCCAAAAGACCATTGTGTCCATTTATATTGATTGAAACCCCAAAAGAGCCCCATTGTGAGGATGCTGGACAAACTCACACAGGCTTCCTTCCTGCCAGAAATGTTAATTTTAAGAAGATAAGCAACATATGGAGGATGTAGGAAATATGAACTGTTACACACACATACTTTTGTGAGCCCCGTGTTGTCTGCACATAATACATTACATGCAAAAGCATTATATTAAAAGACCTTTAAGATTGCAAAGTCAAACACTTAAAAGTTAGGAAATGCCAGAATTAAGGTGCTTGTGCTACATTAGTGTGTGTGTAGGCATAATAATACATTCTTTAATTAGCTGATCAGATGCTAGCATTCGCAGGGGACCCCTGCTTAATTCAGTGAAAAGGTTGGTGCTCAATGAATGGGCAGCTATTCAATATTTCCTTTTATCCTCATTATTCAGTGTGCATCTACTGGATAAAAGGAAATATTGCATAGCTACCTTATTTACTGCACCGCATCCAAACCCTGCCCAGAATACAGAGAATGTTTCTGTACAGTTCTCATTATAATATCTGAGTACCACACACCTCAATGAATTTGTCTTCATGGGCTGTGGTGGCATTAGTATCACCATTTACAGATGATGCACAGAGAATAAGGGCAAATGTGTCCCCCTAATGTTAGGTGCCCCAGATGTCTCAACACAGGCATCCAGAAAATGAGACACACGCAATTAGAGACCACTGGTGCAGATTCTGGTTTAAGTGATTTCCCCAGCCACACATAGGAACTCTATGATAGTTCTTGAGAGTGGCATTTAATTGCCTTAATCATGCAATCATCCTTTCGATATTACTGTCCCCCCCACTGCACAACACCGATTCACTTTCAGAGCCCAATCCAGTCTAATAGTGTATGGCTGGGTAATTAAAGTCTATTATAATGCACAATATGGTCCTTGTAATGTACATCTTGCACAATGGGCTTTAGTCAAATAAGTTATTCTCCTCAGTATAGAGATAAATGGGGAAATTCTATGGTCTATGTTATACAAGAAGTCAGCCTAGCCCTAGATGATCTAATATTCCCTTCCGGCTTTTAAAATCTAGTTAGCTATGAATGAATCACAAGGAACCATATTAGGGTTGACGGGATAACCTTAATTTTGGCATGTTCCAAGTGTTGAGTGCTTATCTTTGCAACCATAATGTTCTTTTAACATTTTTAAATGTAAATTTCCTAATGTTTATATAAGCAAACTAAAAAAAAAACCCCCACACAAAATTCATGATTGAACTTCATAGTCACCAGCAATGTTGGGATCTTTAGATTCACAGTACAGACCTTGGCCATTTGAACCAATGGAGTAGCTGATAGCAGTAGTAGGTTGTAATCCTATATGTGGTCAACCACTAGAGCAGGGTGATACCCTTTGCCAAGGAGCATCACAACTATTTGCCATAGAGTACAAGAATATTGAGGCATAGAAATCCTGAGTTCAGTTTTAGGTGCTCTAAAATGTCGATAGGCTTGTCTGCTCCTGTCCACACTTGTCCCAGTGCCCCTCTACTTCTATCCACAGTCCAATGGCTTCTGCCCCACACCTCATCTGATCCTCTCCATCTCTTCATGACGATTATCCCTGCCCCCAACCATTGCCTTTATTCATCTTACTCGGCTCCTGTTCCTTTCACCCTCTGTTCCAGTTTCCTGCCCCAACTCATGCCCCTTATAAACAATTTTAAGCAACTGAAAACAAAGTCTTATAATGGACAGTGTTAGACAACCGTGATAATAGATAGAACTGATGGGTCTGTCAGATGTGTCTGTCTGCTCCTCAGTCTATCCTGAATCAGTCTGATAATCTCTCACAATCTCCATGGGAGACATGAGTCTTGTGCTGGAATGTGAAGGTACAAAGTTGCATTAAGTTGCGTAAGTCTGCTGGTCTTGCCTGATTAGTTCAGGTAGAGTATTCTATGATAAGGGTCACTTTGGGAGAATTCCCAAAGACACTTGTTAAACAATACAGTAACTGACTAACTGGGGAGAGTATGGGCTAGAGTACTTGCAAGGCCAGTCCTACATGTATGTGGACGACATAGTGTAAAGCCTACATGTCCACACATAAAAAGGAGTCCCTTATGGTCCTGCGCAGACTACCAGATCTTGGGTGCAGAAGTAGATGCTGTGTGCTGCTACTTGACCCACCCCCAAAGTATGTAGGCAGGGAAGGTTGAGGAACTGTCACAATTGTGGCTGTGTTCCCTTTGTGCCAGCCAGTATAGCTGAACCAACACACGGATGTTGCGATTGGCTACAGGTATAAACCAGCAAGAAATTATTCTTCACTGAAGCAAGAGGGAAGCAAGGGGTGAGATGTGTGTGTGTCAGAGGATTTGTGCCAGAGATGCCGGCAGGCTCACCCAATCAGGAAACAAACTCAGTGGGGCTAACAGCCACCGCAGGCCCCAGGGTAAAGTGTGTGAGGGGGGCTGGCTCTGTGCCCCTGGAAGGGCAGGGCTGAGGGCAGAAGGGGTGGGACCAAAGGCAGTCAGCCCTTAGTGCTGCCCAGACCGTGGTGCACTGCCCCCCCCAATCCTCAGAGCTGCGCAGCAGCGTTCCAGTGGCAATTCCAAGGGCTCCTGGGCACAGCCACTGCTGTGAGCTCCAGGCCCCTTTGAATCTCTGGGCCCCAAGGCAACTGCCTCCTTTGACACCCCCCCTCCCATTGCCAGGCCTGCTGAAATGAAACCATATGACTTAAATGACCAGTCATGGATAAGGCTAAGATTTAGTCATAGGTATTTTTAGTAAAAATCATGGATAAGTCACAGACAATAAACAAAAGTTCACGTCCCAGTGACCTATCTATGCCTTGTACTATATACCCCTGACTAAATCTTGGGGGGGCTTTGGGGGCACCACTAGTGCTCAGGGGCTTCTGGGGGCACCACTGGTGCTCAGGTGTGCTTGGGAGTGGTGCTCCAAGACCACCACCGCTGCTGGGGGGCAGCCTTGGACCACCGCTGTTATGGTCAGGCACTAGGGTCAGGCACACCAGCAGCCTGCGATAGTCACAGAGGTCCCGGAAAGTCACAGAATCCATGACTTCCGTGACAGACTCACAGCCTTAATCCTGGAGTGTCCACTGCAGCTCTGCTAACAAACACTGAATCCTAAATTCTCATAGGGAACTGACTGTGCTAGACTAACAGGACTTAAAAATACCAAAATAATGTGGCAAAAGCTTTTGAAAAATGAATACAGCTGAAGAAATATCCTCTGCTTGCACAAACAGAAAAAGAGACTAAATCCATCAGATAAAATATTCTATTCTCTCAGCTTTACCTCTGATGTTTGTAAAAAGTGCATTTCACAGAGTGAAGTAAGAGGAACAACAGCAAAGCCAATGCAAACATGCACAGTATTACCTAATTGGCCTGGGTCATTAAAGGGCTCTTTGCCCCCCTGCCAACTGCAGGCATTTGCTATTAATGAAAGTAGGAACCTAAGCGAAGAAGAGCAATGACTTGGTCTGGTCTGTCCCCTGAACCTTCTCTCTGAACACACTCCTTCATAACAGGACAGCCAATTAAAGTATATAAAGACCGAGTCTAAAGTTCAGAACAGACCAGTGACTTAATCTGCACACTTGCAGATCAGCCATTAGCAATTGCTGCTGGGGTCTGCAGTTTCACCACTTGCTGAAATAGTCTTCTTAGGGCTTGTGGGTTTTTAACGATTGACCTGTTTGATCCCCCTGGGCGATCCAGCACAGTGATGAGTATGTCATAAATATATGAGGGAGGAGCTAGTTAGACAGATTAACAAAATCAGAGGATGAGGAAGATGGCTGTTCTTTCTCCTCAGAGGCAGGAGTTTTGGAAAAGAGCACATGTGGCTTGCCTGTGTTTGTGCCACTTCACTCCACTGGGTCTGTAGGTATTATTTATAATACATTACAGGTTGCACCTCTATAAACTGGAACTCCCTGGTCTAGTGTTCCAGGATCAGAATCCCAGCACACTGCTGGAGGTGGGGGGCCCAGGAGCTTGGTGTGATGTGGAGGGGAGCCTGGCATTTGGCCACGCTGGGCGGGGGCAGAAGCCGGGAAAGGGCTGGGGATGGAGCTGGGAAGGCCGGTATACGGCTCAGCTGGGCTGGGAGGAGGTCTGAGCGGGGACAGGAAGCCCAGTGCGCAACGCAGCTGGGCTGCCAGGAGAGTTTGTTAGCCCAGTGGGTGGACAAGGCAGGGGGTGGGGCCGGCAGCTGGGGAGCCAGAAATGACCTCCCTTGCTCCAGCAAAATCTCTCATCTCGGACCAGTCAGGTCCCGAGGATGCCAGACCAGGGAGGTCCAACCTGTATTACATATAACTTAAGCCCGGCATACATTTAAATATTGTACTAGTATAGTTATGTTGCTTGGGTGTGTGGTTTTTTAAGCTGACATAGCAATGGTGGTAGGAACACTACAGTGGGCATAGTTATACTAGCATAACTTGCTTATACCCACTGAGGGACCCACTGTAAGGCATGCCGGTGTAAACATAGATTTATTGGTGTAACTGTGTCACACTAGGTACGGTTTGCCAGTTAACTACAGGACTATGCCAGCAAAACACCTCCTGGTGTAGACGTGGTCTTATACAGTACTGAGAGTGGCAGTAGCCACTAGGGACGTTAAATTTCGACTAAGCAGCTAATCGAGTAGTCGATGGAATTTCCATCGACTACTCAATTAGCTCTTACTACATTTAAAAGGCAGAGGTACAGTGGGAAACGCAGGGCGAGCGGGGACTGCTTGACTCCCTACTCACCCCGGGTTCATACTGCGCCGCCTCTGCCTTTGAAATGTAGCAAGAGTCCCGTGGGGACTGCTTCAGACCCTGCTCGCACCATTTCCCACTGTGCCTCTACCTCCCCTGCCCTCCATCCTGCAGAGAGGGTGCTGGTGGGGAACCGGCTTTTAAGCCGGCTCCCCCCAGCACCAGCTGCTGCTCCCCCCCTTGCTCCCTCTGATACAGAGACAGTAAAGTGGGGGACGCAACTAGTCAACTTGACTACCCAATATGCCTATGCTTATTGGGTAGTCGACTAGTTGCTTACATCCCTAGTAGCCTCTACAGTGGCTACTGCTATAGCGAACTAGCCACACTCAACCAGCCAAATAGCCACATTGTTCAAGTCAACTAGCCACATACAGGCACGTGTGGCTAGAGTGTTGGACACCATAGTACTAGATAGACATGCAAAGCCTGCGTCAGGACTGTTCCCCACTCTGGCACTCTGAGTGCAGAAGATGGGGGCCAGCAAGAGACCTTAAATATCTTGCGTCTATAGGCTCTGATTACAAAAACTCCAGAGTCACAGATGCACTGGCTCTGAGAAAAACAAAAGCTGCGACCATCAAGTGATTTAAACCCTGAAAAAAAATGGGGAGGAACGCTTGAATTCCTTCCCCAAGGGGACCCCAAGCTCTTTAGCCCGAAGAGAGCTTGAAAAACGAAGTAAACAAAAACACAGAAAACAAACTCTCTCTCTGATAGCTGACCTCCAAGGCTACGCAGACATACACAGACCTCCTCTTACCTTCCAGGACACAAGAATCAAATCATCGCCTTAAAAAGAGGGATTTTATTAACAAAACAAAAAGATATACTTGAGAAAGCATACTTGGTTGCTAGGTGTTACAGAGCAACTAAGAAGAGAACAGATCAAAAACACAAAGTTCTTTGGGCTGTAACTTAAATGGTGAATGGGAGAGGGAAGGCATAGATTCACAAAGCGAAGTTTAACCAAACAACCAAAACAAAGAAAAATACCCTGATCACGACTAGATCCACATTTTCCCTCTATGCACAATCTGTGGTAATCTGTACTTCAAGGCCCAGTTCACTCTCATGTCCAATATTTCTTATCGGTGTGGTAATTCTGATTACTGCATCTGCTCCCTCCAGCCCTTATTTAGAATTCACAAAGGAAGAGCAGACCAGATATCTATATCCTATTCAAATTTTAGCACTGTATCCCCACTGGTTCTTCTGATCCTTGCCAACACCCTTGCTTGTTACCTGAGTTTAACCCCTTAGTCACTAGGTGCTGGCCAGCACTCCTCCTGTCTATCACAGTTTACAATCTAATGCCCTGATCCTGCAAATACTATTGCACATGCTTAACTTTATGTGAGTATTCCTGTTGACTTCACTAGGACTGCTGAAACATGCACAGGATTTTTCAAGATTTTGCCTGGAGGAAATCAAACTAACCTTAATGGCCCCTTGTGACTTTAAAAATGATGAATTTCTGTGAAAATCAGAGTTTAAAGGCTCAATTGTATAGCCTCTGCTCATGGCAGTGGTCTAATTGACTCCATTGGGACCATTCTGGTAAAGGCAGCAGGATCAGCCCCCAAATGCTTGCAGAGCAAAAGCTGTGCAAGAGCAAGCTTTGATTTATCTAGGATAGGTAATAGTAGCAGCGGAGACAGCACTGCAGGGGCTTCAGCCATGGCTAGCATGAGCCCGGCACAGGCCCGAGGTATGTATGTGGCTTGCTAAGCTGCTCTGATGCCCATGCTGCCCTGTTACCCAGGCTTGCTGGACTGAAGCTAGCTCAGGTAGGTTAACCTGTGCACAACTTTTGCTGTGTGTAAACATAACCCCAACTTAGACAATATAAAATCAAAACCTAAAAGTGACATCATCTGGCATACATCTTGTTGGCTTCACAATTTGTATTGATTTTTTTGGTTATTTGTGGGAGGAGGTTACTATTTTTAAATTTTGAGTTCACATTGGAATGTAAATGAAGACCCTCATACTGTAAAGATTTCACAGTGCATAAAGTTAAGTATACATGTAACAGACCAATTGATGTAAATGGGATTAAAGTTTTCTACATTAATCTTAGAGGACCAGTAACTAATCAAATGGCATCTTTTGGACTGTTTGTTTTGTTTAAAATATTTTCATTTAAACTTTCTTTCATTGGGAAGAAATTTTGTACTCTCTTTTAACCTTTACCTACTCTATTGTATTATTAATAAGTAATTGTATTTCTATATTTGAGTGTGCGATGTGTGTGGGGAGAGGGTTCTTTGTGATTGATGGTTATTCTGTGCTTCTTTTTAATCCTCTGTTTGTTAATTAATTAATAATCATTCTTGGCCCTTCCAGGTAGATGATCTTTTGGTTAAGGAAACAGGATTGTGTGTGTGGAGGGGGGGGGGGAGGGGAAACAGCATGAAAGCCTTAATCTTAAAGCATCCACACAAAGGTAAAGCATACAAATAGCACAGACGACCTTTAGTCTATCATTTTCCAAATTCTGGATGGTTGACTTTGCAATCTTAATGCTCTATAACAGTTTAAAAGGTATCCCAATTGGGATCGGGGTTCTGTTGTGCTAGGTGCTATATGCAGAGGCAGACATGTTCCCTGCCCTAAAAACCTTATAGCCCAAGGGCCAGATTTGAAAAGTATTTTTGGTGCATAAAGATGCAGATAGGCACCTATGGGTTTTCAAAAGCATCCATGAAGGACAGCTACATTGAGTGTAATCTACAAAGGATTGTAGGCACCTAAATCCTGTTTTTAGGCTTCACTGGAAGACACAGAACTCCTGCTTGGCTGTTGCCTAACACTGTAACTACCTAAATTCATCTGGCACCTAAGTTTTTGCATTTTTTTTTCTTTCAATGGAGTTAGACACCTAACTTGCCTTGGCACTTTTGACTAGGGTTCAGGGGCAGCCCATGACTATAAGCTGACTTGGCTATCACCAAGGGCGCTGCCTTCAATGGTGCCCGATGATGTCACGGGGTGCCCAGAGCGCCCGATGATGATGTCACCCCATTGATAGCCGTGCAGGCGCGGGCACTGATTGCATGTTCTGCCTGGGGCGCCAGCTGCCACAGCCTGCCTCGGGCCGTTCGTGCTAGGGTTGCCAGATGGTTTCAACAAAAATACCGGACACACTTGACATTGCATCACAATCTACATTACATCTTATTTGGAAAATACCAGACATTTATATTTTCTCAATTTGTTTCCAGAATAGAAAGCTCAAATACTGGACTGTCCAGTTCAAAACCAGATACCTGGTTTTGACTTTTGACTCCCCTCCCCCCTTTACACCCCTAGATGCCTAGCTAGAACTGAAAATCTGGCTGAAGGGCCCAGCTCCTGCAGTCTCTTATATTGAATTTACTTTATTCCCCGCTTCCTTAGGGCCTTGCTCCTGCAAGGGGAGCTAAATTTTCCAACAATGGGGGGGCGGGGGAAGAGGGCATCCTGAATGTCAAGTGGGTTGCTGTAACGTAACCAATAGTGAGAAGTAAGGGGGCCACCAGACGGAAGGGAGGCGGCCCCTACACTAGTGAGGGCCCATAATTTGAGCACTGTCCATTCACCGGTGGGCAGCCCCTGTGATTTCAAAGGTCGGAGCACAGGGCGCTCAGTGGCGGAGTCAGGGACTTCCAGCCCGTCCCCCGCCCTCGCTCCCCTTTAGATGGGACACCTGAGTCCTGCAGGATTGGACCGGCCGTGTCCTCCCCCCGCCGTTACACAACCTGGGCAGGCTGAGCGCCCCTCCCCGCCCTACATGGGCAGCGGCAGCCTCATGCATATGCAATAGGAGGCGAGTCTATTTAAAGCCGCGGGTGGCGCCTCCCGCTTCTTCCGCTGGGCCCTTCCCCGCGCTCGCTGCCTGCAAAGCCGGAGCCAGCATGTCAGACAAGCTGCCTTACAAAGTCGGTAAGTGGGGGGGGGGGGAGTCATCCGATCCGCGCCGCTGCAACCCCGTGCCGCAGTGAGCGGGGCCCGCGCTGCGTCGGAGCGATTCAGCGGCCAGGCGAGGGGCGGTTACCCCGCGTCTCTTCATTGCATCGGCAGGAAACGTGGTGCTAGCCGGGCAAAGGGCGCCTCGCTTTGCACCCCCCCTTTGCTCCCTTGCAGCTAGGGGGAGCCCCTCGCTCTGCGCCCGCCTTCCTCCCGGGGCCCCCTCGTCCCCGGGGCCCCTGCAGCTTGGGGCAGCCCCTCGCTCTGCACCCGCGGGCTGGGCCTGGCACCCCGCAGCGCGCTCCGCGGGGCTGGCTGCACTTTGAAGCGCGATCGATCGATCGGCACGAGCTGCGGAGCTGGCGCCACGTGCCGGCTGCCGGCCGGGGGCTCGCGGGACGTGCAGTCCCCCCCGCGCTGCCGGGCTCTGGCTGGCCCGGGGAAGGCTCCGGTTCCCAGGCTGCACCGGGCCGCGCGCGCCGGCCACGGACTTGCCTTGTGTCTCGCTCGCGGCTTGGGGAAGCTGCGGCCGGGGGGGGGCGGGGGGGCGCTCACGTCACTGACTTGCAGGCGCTGCAGCCGTGGTGCTGGATTCTGTTCTCGGCAGGGTTTCCTCTTGCGATTAGCGGCTCGTAGCGCCCCCCCCCCCCCGTACAAATGGATTCGGTGCCTCCGGTGGCATAAAAGCATGAGGCGGGGGAGCGCCGGGGGAGCGCGCGGGCACCTGCAGAAGGGCAGCAGCTGTGCGTCCCGCGGGGCTGTTAGAGCAGTGCCTGCCCCCCGGCCGCCTTGGCTCTGAACGCGACCGGACTGAGCTGGCCTTGCCGTGCCTCTGCTAAGAAAGCGGTGTACCGCAGGGGTCCCAACTGCTTTATACCGCGGAGGACCGGAAAAGCCATTCACAAACTTTTGGCGGACTGGTAAGTTTTTATTTGAATATTCATTATGCAAATAATAAATATGCAAATAAAATGTTATCTGTCCACCTTGCTCCCCAGTGTCTAACACCCTTTGACTCCCACCCCTATGCCCCATGCCCTTTGACCCTTTAACTGCTGACCCCTACAGCCCTCTTGCCCTGTGACCCCACCACGCCCTCACCCAATACCCCTTTGATCTCACCGCACTCCTGCACTCTCCAGAGCAAGGCTTCCCCCTCTAGGGAGCATGGCTGTTACTGTCCTGCAGGCAGGGGGACCGGCCGTTGGTGTCCCACATGCTCCCTTCTCCTTCGTGCCCCCTCCCTCCCCAAGTGCATCTCGCACCCCCATGGGAAGCGGTGGGGGGTGCGAAGCCCTGGCCAGGCCGACATCTTATCTGGGTGGGAGTGGGGAGGGAGGCACTTCCTGCTTCTGCCTTAGCCCCAGTGCTGCAGCTGGGCAAAATCAGCCATCGTGGCTGCTGGAGCTGAGCTGCCATGACTAGGCAGCCGGTCCGTGGACCAGGTGCTTGGGAACTGCTGCTCTTGGTGTCCCCAGTGCTGTCCATCCTGTAGGAGGCCAGATCCACAGTTGAAAGGGGAGGGGCAGTTTTCACAAGGCAGAATAATTTCTTGATTCAAACCTTAAAAAAAAAAAAAAAAAAAAATCTCACTGTCACAGGAGAGGCATGTTAACCTTTGCTTTTTTTTAGAAATGGGCAGAAAGGGTGGAAATTCTAACCTTGTGGGTATTATGTAAATAACAGGAAAAGAGTGAGGGGGGAAAAAATAACCCTGAGGCATTCAATATATACCTCCATGATTGGCACTGATGTGACCACTGCTGGAATAACATGTGCAATTCTGGTGTGCACAACTCAAGAAGGATGTTGTTGAATCAGAGGGGTCAGTGAAGAGTGCACAAGACTGAGTAAAGGAATGGAACACATGCCATCTCACGGTAGACTCAACGTGCCCGATCTATCTGGGAGAGGTTGCTAGTGCTTTGGAGGATAGGATTAAAACTGAAAAAGCTCTGGAGAAATGGTCTGAAGTCAATAGGATGAAATTCAATAAAGACAAATGTAAAGTACTCCTCTTAGACAGGAACAATCAGTTGTACACGTACAAAATGGGGAATAATGGCCTTGGATGTAGCACTGCAGAAAAGTTTCTGAGATCCTAGTGGATCATAAGCTAAGTGAGTCAACAGCATAAACCTATTGCAAGAAAACAAGCATCATTTTGGGGTGTATTAGCAGGTGTGTTGTATCACATTTCACCACATGCTTGGTAGCTAGCTGGGAGGCTGTGATAGATGATATTAACAAACGCAAGTATCAGTAGCCAGCAGGGAGGTTGTGGTAAGTAAGTGTGTTGTGAACAGTGATGTTACCAAATATTACTTTGCACAGCATTATTTGTATTACTGAGTGTGCAAAAAAAATCCCAATATGAATAAATTACAGGGTTTTGTATTTGTATGTGCATGTTTGTTATTCCTACGTGTTTTAGGAAAAAGTCAGTGCAGCCATGAGTAAGTGTTAGTGGCTGCACTCTGAGGCCACAGAAAATGTTTTGGGAGATCCCCTGGACTAGTGATCATAATGGTTGGTCCTTCTGGTCTTAAGGAATCTGTGTATATTCGCTAACTGAAGGAGGAAGAGAAGTGACAAATTGCTGATGACACAACTTCCTTTAAGTTAATCAAGACTTGAGACTCCGGTGTGTTGTGAAGAGCTCTTTGAGGGCCTGACAAGCCAGCTAACCGGATAACCAGACGGCAGGCAACACTCAGCATAGACCAACAATGTCATGCACATAGGAATAACCTGTTGAAGTGATTAGGTATGGAGAGAACCCTGGAGTCTTTGGTAGAAGAGCTCTTCTAGGAGTTTTTGCTCTAGTGTAAAATGTCTTTACACAGTTGGGTAAATTAGCCTCTTTTTCATTATAGGATTTGGGAAATGATCTTTTTGGATCAAAGGGTCTACTAAACCTACGTAGGCTTGATTTTATTACTTTTTTTTCTTGTATGGGGATAGGGATGTTAGCGTGTAGTCATTTAAACAAACAATAAGCATAGGCTTATCGGTTAATCCAGATGGCTACACCATCTCCTGTATCAGAGGCAGCAGGGGGGAGAAGAGGAGGGTGCTGGTGCCCATGGGGAAGCTGGCTTAAAAGATCCCGTGGAGCTGCCTGCCCTCCCCCCAGTCCTGGGCTGCTGCCCCTGATAGGCAGCAGCGCAGAGGGTGAGGGGGGCAGGTGGGAGCTGGTCTGTGCAGGAGCTGGTTTTTAAACTGCCACCCAGGGCCGGACTGAGGCATGGGTGAGCCGGGCAGCTGCCCGGGGCGCCTGATGGCAGCTGTAAGGGGCACGCGGCATCCCTTACAGCTGCCATTAGGCGCCGCGCGCCCGGCTCCCGCAGCGCCGGCTCCGCCATGCCAGCCCAGCAGCGCCCTTTCCCCACGGCCGCGGGGCCCTGCACGGCCCGGCACTCGCTCCAGCAGCGCTGGCCGGGCCAGGCTGGGCAGCGCATGCGCCGTGCGCCCCGGGGGCGGGCCCGGGCTGCATGCCAGCGGCTGTGGCTGGCCCGCGCATGCGCCGTGTGCCCCATGGGCGGGCCCGCGCATGCGCCTGGGCGCGGTGCTGCACGCCCGGGCGCAGGGTGCCCAAAGGGCTCAGGCCAGCCCTGCTGCCACCCCACACTGCTGTCTCTGATACAGAGGCAGCAGCTTGGGGGTGGCATGGGGCTCCCTGGGAGTGGGGCCGGGAGCACAATGTCTGCTGGCCCCGCGCCTGGGGACCACTGAATAATCATGTAACCAATAAGATTGTGTGGTTACACAATTATTAAACACTAACATCCCTAGTTGGGGAAGTCTTTCCTAACAGCTGCAATGACTGTGGAACTGGGCTCTTTCCCACTCATTAGGCCTCTTGCATGAAATATTCTGCATGAATCAGGTGTGGAAGCCATTTATCACATTGTTACATGCACACATCTTTATGCTCCAAAAACTAATCTGCACACATAGTTTTAGACACAGGTGGAAATTTGTGAATGCAAGTGCTTGCAGGCAAGTGTGTAAGTGAAGAGGGCTGGTAATATTGAAAGCTTGGTTGCTTCTAACTTGCGTACCTAGATAAGGACCGTAGATGCTTGGCTTTAGATTCTTGGCTTTCGGTGCATTTGAAAGCATGGGTCTGACACTTAGCTGAAGAAGCTTTGTTGCATGAAGATCTACACTGTTCAAAGACTTCGGGGGGGGGGGGGGAACCACTGGGCCTCCTCTCTCAGCTGTTGCTTCACATCTTGCTTGATGGCTCCCTAGCCCTTGCAGCCAGTGCCAACTTGCAAATGTGTGTGAGTGGATACTGTGGTTTCAAGCGTTCAAGCTCCAAACCACCTGTCGTCTCTATTGCAGCTGACATCAGCCTAGCAGAATGGGGTCGCAAGGCCATCGAGATCGCGGAGAATGAGATGCCGGGGCTGATGAAGATGCGGGAAATGTACGCCGCCTCCAAGCCGCTGAAGGGCGCTCGGATTGCCGGCTGCCTGCACATGACGGTGCAGACTGCAGTGCTGATAGAAACACTGCTGGCACTAGGCGCTGAGGTAAAGTGCCCTCTTGGGTTGCCGCCTCAGTGTGTCGTTAAGTGACACTATGGCGTGAATATTGCTTTTGCATTTTGTAATGACACCAGGGACTCTTAGCACACATCTGCATTCCCTTCTGAAGGAGAGCACGCTGCTATTTGCAAGCAGGGGGTGCCTCCTTTTCCCAGGGGAAGCATGGCATTTCTCCTCTAGGATCCTAATGCTAGGGTACCACGTCAGCCAGCAGGAGGTGCCCCTGATCTCCAATGCCCATTCTGGCATGAGAGTAATCCTGTCCCCAGTTTAGGGACAGAGGCTGCTGTCCGATCAGGGTCCTGAGCCATGATACCAAGCAATGTTATCAGGCTGCTGGAAACACCCAACCTCAAGTGACTGTTTTTTAAGCTGCTCAATCTGTGTTAAAAACAAATCTGTCACTTGAAAATCATCAAACAAGGTTCTGAATCCATTTGAGTGCAGCCTCTGGCTTTCGAACTAGGTATGACTGTTGTGGAGGAAAGGATGCTCCAGTGTTCACACTGCTGGGCTGGGATTCTGGAAGCCTGGATTGAATTTTGTGTATGATCTTCAATTAGTCACTTGGTTTCTATGTGCCTTAGTTCCCCGTCTGTAGAATAGAGATGAGAGCATTTTCCTTTCCATCCATGGAGTGTGGAAGATAAATATGTTTTCAATTCAGAGCAGCTGATGCCACGGTAACAGGAGCCATACATGTATCTCCAGCAGAGAAGTGCATTGTGATATTTTTTTTTTTTCCTTCAGGCTGCATGATTGGAAAGTGATCTATAGACTATCAGCAAGAATTTTCCTCCAGGTGCTGACGTACTTGTTGGATACACATGTAACACACTTGGGTTCTGGGTCCCTGGAAGATGTTGACAGATGGGAGTGAGTTCAGAGAAAGGCATTGAGGATGAAGCTGGGTGAACTGACTCAGAAAGAAAATGAGCCAAATTTTCCAACATGCTTCCAATTATGCACATAAAAGTGGTGCACACATGGCACGTACGCATGTGCATCTGAGTGCTTGTTGGCACAAATACGGGCACATTTGGCATTGACACTGCAGCCTTTACTTGCATGGGTCATTCCATTGATTTCAGTGGGACTATCTCTGTAAGGGTGGAAGGATTGCTTCCTTTAACAAGCTAGTTAGTTTGAATAAACATGCAGAAAGCCATCACTGTGCTCATTTGAGAGGGCAGTTAAGATTACGAGCAAACAGCCTGTTCAGCAATGACTTGTGTATTTCCATTATGCATAGCAGATTCTAGAATTGATTGGGGCATTAAAATACGTGCACAAACACTCTGTTCAGTTCAGCTTAGAGGGGAGATTTGTGTGTGGAAAGCAGTTAGGCCAGCTGGAAAAAACACAGAGAAGAGCTGGGTGAGCAAAATCTTAAATTCTTCTTAACTGCGCATGGCCTTTTCCCCTGCATTTCTGGCTACTCCAGGTTTCTGCATTTGCATTGTTGCCTATTCAGTACCTTAATTGTGCACACAACATACATGCCTCAAATGTATTCCAGCTGCATTTGCTTTGTACGTGACCAAAACTTTTATCACTCAGCCATATTCTGCATTCTGTGAACACCTATAACTGGGTCCCTACCCAACTGTTGCTGCAACAGTTTGTTTTTGTAAATGTCATGGTTGTAGAATTTAAAAAGTCTTGAATGTAGAATCATAGGGCTGGAAGAGACCTCAGGAGTCATCGAGTCCAATCCGCTGCCCAAAGCAGGACCAACCCCGAATAATCATCCCAGCCAGGGCTTTGTCAAGGGCTTTTACCAATTAAAAAATTAATTGGTAACAAAGGTGGGATTAGAACTCATGTTTCCTACTTCTAGGCCCTTGCCCTACCCACTGAGCCACGCTGCCCTCAAAAGCCATGCCGAGATTCGGATACAACAGTATCACATGTGTAAATCTTAAATTTCATTGAACTGTAACAAAGTGGGGAAAAGGTATAAAACCAGCAAAATATCAGCATGTAAAGTTGGAGTCAGCATTTCTCGAGTATATGGATCCCAGGCAAAGAGGGAGGTTAGCATTGCTGCCCTTGCTTCTGTGCTGCCGTTAGAGCTGAGTGCCTAGCTAGCAGCCGCCAGTCTCTGGCCGCCCAGCTCTGAAGGCTGTAAAGAAGTAAGGGTGGTAATTGTGTGATTTCCCTCACCACACCCGCCCACCCGCGCCTTGCAGTGCCTTTTGGGTCAGGACCTCCAGTTTGAGAATTACTGTGTATTTTCTATCCTTTTACTCTATGGTATGGGTAAAAGTACATAGAAGACTAGATTTCATGGGGGAGACCACATTTTTGCAGTCCGTGATGTGTTTTTGGTAGGGCCCTGCCTAGGGAAGTTAAATATCGGTTAATTGAATAGTCGAGTAACCTCATGAATTCTTATCGGTTACTCGACTATTCTATAGTCCCCGTGGGTGGGGCCGGCAGCCACTCCCAAGGAGCCCCCTGCCACTCTGCACTGCTGCCTCTGTATCAGACACGGCAGCATGGAGTGCCAGGTGGGAGCTGGTCTGTGAGGGGAGCCAGTTTATAAACTGTTGCCCCATTTAACAGGGTGACAGCAGCTCCTGTCCGGAGTGGGGGGAGGTCTGAACTCCCTGATCAGGCACAAGATGAAACTGAGCCAGGCTGCCCGCCCGCCCTGGCTCCTAATACACTTGAAATGCAGAGCCACAGCAGGGGTAGGTCCTTAACCCAGCGTAAGCCAGGACTGAGCCAGGCTGCTGGCCAGCCTGCTAAAAATTTACTAGGGGGTAGGGGAGTTGTGTGTAGTCTATAGCATTAACCAGTAAGCTTTTGCTTATCAGTTAATCAACTACACTGGTATAGCCTAGCCCTGTCTATAATGTAGTAAGTGCAGCAGAATGTGTGTGCAACAGACTCTTTCACACATAGTGAGACTGGAGCATGTGATGTGTTGTGGCTTTTGATCACTAAGAAAAGGAACCTAAACTCAAACTGCCCTTTCTCCTATCTGGGCTGATTTCTTGTGGTCAAAGTTAGAGGCCTCTACATACTAGCCGAATGAAGCAGGAGTTTGGGCCAATTTACTCTTCTCCCTGCTCCTCTTCATTTAGCTCCTACAACTAGTGCAAAGACCAATTGTATTTTGCCTGCTCTGTAAGAAGTTGGCTTAACAAGTAAATCTCATCTTCGGTTCTGTTCCAGGTACAGTGGTCCAGCTGCAACATTTTTTCCACTCAGGACCATGCTGCCGCTGCCATTGCTAACACCGGTGTTCCTGGTAAGTCTTGTGGTCTCATTTGGCTCTGTCAGTGATGGGCAACCTAGGCTAATGAGGGGGACTGTGTGTGTGGCCCTCCTCTATCTCCATGGGCCACAAGATTGTCATAATCAAAGGGGTCTCCCAGGAGAGGGTAGTTTTGCTCGCTGCGCTTGTGTACCTAGAATTTGCAAGGGGCGCCGACTGACCCACAGCAGCACTTCGGCTGCGGGGGAGCGTACAGCTCTTGCAGTCAGTGCTGTGTGCAATCAGCACGCACCTCACTTCACGCGCCCTTGCTTTCCGTGCATGTCACTTCAGTAATACCAGTAGGAAAAAGACTACGCGGACAAAAACCAGGAGAATTTGGCAACCTGGTGCATGGGCAGCAGTAAACAATGTCTTGTACATAGAACCGCAATGGGCCGCAGGTTGCCCACCTGTGGCTGCCTGTTCTAGCTAATCAAAGCATGTGCAAATAAACTCCAGGATAGAAATAACCCCCCAAAGCAGCATCCATTACACCACAGGAAGTTTAATCCAAGGGGAGTTGCATTCAGCAGCAATCCCGGTATCTCGAGAATGACTGATCCTGCAAAACCAACTAAAACATCTGTTAGTAGCTGCCTTAATTCTGGTCACTAAGGCTGTCTAGGCTGCAGCTGGGAGCACGTTTGGGTAGACAACCTCCGGTAGCACAGCTGAAACTAGCACACTGGAAAAAAAAAAAAAAAAAAGAGGCAGGGATGTTGTGGCTCCGACAGCAGATTAGGCTCTGCCAGTGCTAGCGCAAGAGGAATGGGGTGAGTGGGCCTAGGCTGCAGTGTAGACGTACCCTTGAGTGATGAAGCTGGCGGAGATGATAAAAGTGAAGACTGCAGATGGCATTTATGGAGTGACGTGTCTGGGGCTTGCCAGCAGACCCAGGGCTAATGAGCTAAAGGGAATATGCTGGTCCCAAAATATTCAATGCAGTGTCCTTTCCGGTTGGCTACAATGGCAGCATTAGATGTGCTGACCCCAAAGGTATGCCTGCTATGTTTAGACTATCATCCCCGAAGCTGCTCAGTAGGTTAAACTCTGCTGTTGTGATGCTGCTGTAGACTGGAAGGTGATACCGTAACTTGCAGCTTGGATCAATATAAATACATGCTCTGAAGACCCCTCACTGTGACCAAGGCTTTGGAGTAGTCTCTGCTTAAGGAATTTTTCCTCTTGAGTGGAAGAGCAGCTGTTGATGCTAAAATCCCAGGTGTTTGAATCCAGTAACTCCAAATGCTTGAGTTCACTGTATGCAAATCTCCATCAGAAACTCACTCACCTTGGAAGGCAGGTCAGTCCCAGTTTCCTGTTTGCTTTTTGTGGCATCTGCCTTTATGCCTAGTCTTGCTGCATGCTGATGTGAGAAAATGGGATTTTCTGTTGTTGGCTTCAGTCCCTTTCGGGATAGCTGCCGTATGCCTGTGTAGTTAGCGGTTCCCAGTGTTGTTGAATTTACCAGCTAGCAGTGGTCCTATAAGCATATGTAATAAGCGAACTGCCCAGTCTAAGTATTGGTATCTATCCGCTAGTGCCTGTAGGAATCCAGTTAATGAAACATTTAAATATGTATTTTGCTAAACATATAGTATAACCAAGGTATGCTTCTGTGATAAAAAAGTTATGTCTGTGGTGTTAAATTAGAATCCATTGTATGACAAAATGAGTATTTCTTTAAACTCCCCATGCAGCAATGTATGTATGATGTGACTATATTTTCAGTACCAAAAGATAAATATGTAAATATAATAGCTACTGTTATTTATTGTGGTTTTATAATTTGGACTGAAATGTAAGTTTCAAGGATCATGCAATTCTATGTTTAGAGTCCTGTTGGCAAATCACTCAACACAACCCAGTTCAGATGAGTTTTGTCACAAGTTTGAAACATTGTCCTGGGGGGAGAGCAAGTTTGAGACACTGCAGGGCCTGCAACCAGGTTATGGTTAAATTTGGAAGCTATGCAGAAGTGGGCAATTTCTTGGGGGTATCAACCTAATTTCAGCCATGTTTCTCTTAAAGTACAGTGAAACCTTTGTTATCTGGCACGCTGTTAACCAGAAAACTTTGTTAACCAGCATTGCTCCGAGCCACAATACTGTCACATCTTCAGGCGCACAGGTTTACCATGATTGGCTTAACAATTTTTTTATTTAAGAAGTACTAATCATCTTTAACTCAAAATAGAAATGTGAGACCAGCTGCCTCACACTACAAAACTACCAATATTAAAAACTTGAGTTTTACTATTATTGTCCGTTGGTTTTTCCTAGATAACCGGAACGCCCTAATCCCCGAGCATGCCGGATAACACAGGCTTTACTGTATCTGAGTTTCTTTGAGCTCAGAACTCAGTGATGTTTGAGGGTCCCAATCCCCTTTAGGGGTAATCTAATATATATTTGTGTGTGTGTCTGTTGGTCTGAGTCTGTTTGTTCAAGAGCTCCTCCTAAAGAGTGAGAGCTAGGACCACCGAATTGGGTGTGCAGCTCCCTCTTACCATAACTTAAAGCAAGGTCAGGGTTTGGTTGTGCCGGGACAATGGGAATGTGTGTGGAATGCGATTGTCTTGCATCAAGTGGAAAGGGAGGGGTGTGAGAGCAGGGACAGTTATTACTCCCAAATGACCACAGAGGGGCAGCAAGCATCCCAGCCCTGGGAAGCAGCTGCCGGCTGACAGCCCAGACCCCACCACGCCAGCCACCGGGTAATCCCAGTTTCTTGTTTGCTTTTGGTGGCTTCCTCTTTAAATAGTCCTGTTCTTGCACGCCAAGGAACTCACTGGGGCACGCCAGTTGGGAGGCAAGGTTTGGTTTCCTGGCATACGATGTCACTCATGCCATAACCAGTCTCCACGGTGGAATGGCCCCTCCTGTCCTGTTCCATCTTGGGAAGTTAAGGATGGGTGGTTGGCCTTGCTGCTTGGCCTCTGCCTTGAATTTCCAATATTGGCGAGTTCGAGTCCCTCTTGGTTTTCTAGCTAGTGCTTTGCATATTGAACCTATCAGACTGTGGTCGTAGAGGTACGTGGCACCTCACATGTAGCTTTGCCAAGTGCCTCTGCCGAAGGAGCTGGCAGTACTGAACAATGAAGTGTGCGTGAGTCTGCAATGTATTGTGGGCCCTGCTGCAAGACACTGAATCAACAGAACCAAGTGCTCCTCTGCAGTAGCTGATTGCCTGGGGTAAAAAGAGGCATGCGACCAAATGCCTGAGAAGGAGCGGGAGATGTTGGTGGCTCTGAAATTGGGCGAAGGTGGGGAACGGTAGCGTAGCTGCATGGCTTCATTTATCTGTCGTTTTATTTTCTTTTGAGGGAGGTGAGTGCCTGGTAGGCTCTGACGGAAAGCCCATAATTTTGTGGCCCGGAACCTGAGGCAAAGCTAATTGTATCCTGCTTGCTCTGAGGGAGCCGTTTTCAGCTGCAAACAGAGTCGGTTCTTATCGCTGCCTCCAGGCTAATCACTCCTGACTACTCTTGTCCTTTGACTCTGGCACTGATTGCTGCTGCTGGGACTGGAACACGGACCCACGTGCTACCTGGGTAAGAGGCTCAACTAATTATGTCTTGTGTGTGTTGCGGTGTAGTGTTCGCCTGGAAGGGGGAGACGGACGAGGAATACGTGTGGTGCATCGAGCAGACCCTCTACTTCAAGGATGGGCAGCCCTTGAACATGATCTTAGATGATGGTGGGGACCTCACCAACCTGGTTCATACCAAACACCCACAGCTCCTGAAAGGTAACAGCCCTGTGCTACGGTGAGATGTTGTGAGGAGAAAGATGTTCACCTCTGAGCCTACACCACCCGGACAGTAAGGCTGTTTCCATTTCATTGGGAAGCTCTGCCTGCAGGTAGGGCAGCACAGAAATACGCTGGCAAATGGTTTAGTGGCTATAGAGGACTTGAGCCTTTTGTTGACACAAACTTGCTTTCAGCTCAGCTCTGTATTGTCCCCCCTTGGCTGTGCCCCTGTAACAGGAAGTGGGAAGTGACACGGGGACCTGTGTTAGGAGCTTTTGGTGGTGCTTGCCTGTAGCTTGTGACAGCTTTTATTAGGATGACCCCTCCTTTTGACCATTCTGGGGGTTAGCTTCACTGTGCCCCTCCTCACAGTGACATGCCTCTTCTCTCTAGCTGCAGCCCCCTCTCTGTCTGAGCTGCTGCTGCCTCTTTGCGATGTGGCCATCCAGCCAGGTCACTATGTGGGTTTTCCCCTTCCGGGGTATCAATTATTCGCCAGCAATCTTAAACTGTGCTCCCATTCGCTGCCTCATTGCCACTCCTCGGTCTTGGGCAGTTTTCCCATTCTCTGCCCCATGGGGCCTCATCTTCAGTGACTGGCGGGGGAACCTCGGCCGTCTGGCTCAGCCAGCCCCCAAGGAGTGTTCCCTTCTAGACCTTACTGCTTTTTCCTTAGCCCTTTCCTCATCCTCCCCAGGATCCGTCCTGAGAGTTTCCAGATTTTCATCTCCCTCTGCCCCAGGAGTAACTGTAGGTGGTTCTTCGAGTGCTTGCTCAGATGTGTTCCAATTGAGGTGTGTACACGGCATGCACCCGACTGCCGGGAAGTTTTTACCCTCGCTACTACCCATGGGGTTGGCTGTGGAACCCCCGGAGTGGCGCCACCGCGATGTCGATCCTGGAGACTCTCCTGGTTGATTGTGATCTCCAGTGGTGCAGCAGGGCTGCTGCCAAGGCAGGCTTCCTGACATCCCTGGCTCCATGCTGCTCCCAGAAGCAGCCAGCATCCCTGTGAGTCTGGGCAGGGATCTCGGGGACCTGCTTCTGCCTGCTGGCCCTGCCCCTGCAGCTCCCATTGGCCAGGAATGGGGAACTGTGGGCTGTGAGGGGCAATGTCTGCAGAAAGGAGCAGTGCCTGGAGCCATGTCCCACTCCCCCAGTGTCCCCAGGACTGCAGGGCCCATTGGCCCCTTCTGGGAGTAGCCTGGAGTCACAGCAGGCTGGAAACCTGCCTTAGCCCGGCTGTGCCACTGGCCAGGAGCTGCCTGAGGTAAGTGCTGCCCAGCGGGGCCCAGCACCCCAAACCCCTTCCTCCACCCCACACTTCGCTCTGGCTTGAAGCCTTCTCCCAAGCTTCCTCACAGGGCATGCACCCTCCCCCTTCCCCCTCCCCCTGCACCCTCTCTCCAAGGCTCAGCCCAGAGCCCTTCCCACACTGCACCCCCCCAAAGTCTGCACCCCTTCTCAAATCCCTGCTGCAGCCCAGTGAAAGTGAGGGTGGAGTGTGCAGGGCGTGGCCTTAGGGAAGGGGTAGGATAGGATCCTGGTTTGTTTTTATTGTGTATAAGAAGGCTGGAGGCTGCTCTGAGCTCCTGGGCTTTATACGGGCCTCTTCCTTCAGAGGTGAGCTGCTTTCCACTTGGCGCACACTGCACATCTCGTCTCCCCTCATATGTTGCTTAATTGGCTGATTGGGCCCAGCCAGGTCCAATTCCGCCCTCTCAGACCCAGTGTGGGGAATACACCCTGTCACAGAGCTCACTCTTCAGGGCCCCCTCCCACCCCCTGCCCAGAATGCCCCATCAGCTGCTCCCTGCAGTTACCAGGGGGAGGGGAAAGGAGTTCAGTCTAATACCTTGTCTCTGCTCCTTCTACTTGAGGTCACTAAATGAAGCCATGTCCTGAAGCCTTTTTTGTCACAAAAGCTTCCTGCAGGCAGTAACATGCTCTTACCCTGTTAATGTTGGCAGTCCAAAGGGCTGATGAAATCCATAATGAAGAGTCAAATTGACAGAGCAGATCATCCTGCTAATATCGTAGCACAGAGAACTAATGGGGGTGTGTGTGGGGGGTAAGCTAGTGACAAGCAGCCACCTAATGAGGCTCATCTCAAATCAATTTTGTGCTGATCAGGGTGGCGGATGGGCAGCACTGATTTGCGCAGGGAAGTAGACTGTCCAGTGATGCAGACGCACCTACTTGTGCCTTCAACACCCAGTGCTATCTCAGTCCTCAGAGTTCTGCTAATGTAGCTCGGCAGCCCTGCGGCACCCCTAGGGGCTAAGCTGAGACCATTCAGTTCACTGCCCTTTGCCATGGGCCTCAGGTGAGACTTCTGTAGTAACCTGTTGCACTCGCTAACCAAAGATCGGTCTCTGTGGTAACCATAATGGGGTTGAACTGTGGCCATTGTGCTTCTAGAGAGCATTGGACTAAACAGGAGGAGAGCCTTCTGGAAGATGAATGTTGAATCTAACTCACTTCCCGTAACAAAGCCCTTCACTTACCTATGCTGGCATAAACGTACTTCCTTCCGGTCGTCTTGAGGTTTAGTGAGCGCTGTTTTAGACTTTTCCTTGATTTAGACTGACTTGGACTCCCCTCTGAGTTTGGTCCCTTCTCACCAGGGAAAGCATTGAAACCCATCTCTGCATCAGGAGTTCTTCGCTCACTTCCTTCCATAGCTTTCCTCATCTTTCCTTTCTTGCTTAAACACAGATTTGGCAAGCAAGAGATTCCCTTATTGACATGTTTTGTTTCCATGATCTTCCAGTGAAGTCATGACAGATGGGTCATTGCGTTAGCACCTCCAACATCATAAATGCAAGGCTGCATCGCTGGAGGCACTTGGGTGGGAGAGCTCTTGTTCCATCACACGTGCAAGTGGGAATCTAAAGCCGCTTGACAAAATCTTGCGCTTTTGTGCACAAACTTTCAGGGATTTTGGGATTGGTTTTCCCTTCCCCCCTCCCATCCCACCCTAAGAAATGTCCTTCTGTGAAGGATCCCTAGAGGGCAGCATTGCACTGCTCATTGGTGTCTGCCGAGCTCTGTCTCAGGTAGGGCTGCCTCTGTGGATTTAGGGGTTGCTCGTGGTTGCAGCGAGGAGGGAAATCTGCGGAGCACTTTGATTGTATGTAATTCCACCTTCACTGGAGATGGACGTAAGGGCTGTACAATTTTTGTGAGGAGTTGGCAGAATTTCCACTTCACAAGGTACATGTGTATTAAGCTGTGGCTTGCCCTCTGTTGAAGAGGGGGAATACACCAGGCAAATGCTGATCTCAGTTTTTGTAGTAGGTAAAACAGGCTCCACAGATATTGGGGGAGGGAAGGAGAAGACCTGTTGCCGCTAGTCTAACCTACGGCTCCAGCAATTGGTCTGTGTATCATAGATTCCATCCCCCCCTTGGAGATCTTGTGTATATAATTGCTGGGTCCTTCTACATCAGAGGTGGGCAATATTTCAGGAGGGGCCAATCCAAGGTTTTGGTAAGTGGCCCAGGGCTGCACTTCTCCATGGAGAGGGTGCGGGGTCTGGGATGGAGATGGGGTGCAAAAGGGAGCTCAGGATAGGAGACTGGGGTTCAGCAGAGGGTCTGAGAGAGATTTTGGGTGAAGGAGGGGGATTAGGGTGCAGGATACAGGTGTGGGTATGGGTGCAGGAGAGGATTCTGGCCTGGGGGAGGGGTTCAGGGTCTGGGAGGGAGTTGTGACCTGGGGCAGAGGAGTGCAGAGGGTTTGGGTGGTGACCTGGGGCAGGGAGTTGAGGTACAGGAGGGGGTGGGGTGCTGGAGGCAGGCTCTGGCCAGGAGGTTCTTGCTTAGGTGGCACCCAGTGGGATCCTCAGGTAGGCTCCCTGCCTGCTGCAGCCCCAGGGCTAAGAGTGTCTGGCTGCTCCACATGCCTCTCTGCACCATGCGCATGTGTGTGTACGGGAGGGGGCGGTTCACTCACTGCTCCTGCCCCTGCTGGCCCCGTGCTCCCTGCAGCGCCTCAGCCTTTGAAATGTAACCCCAGCGTACGTCCCTAGTATTAGTTCAGATGGAATAACTCTAACCCAGTCACTGTTCTTTTCCCAGGCATTTGTGGCTTGACAGTCTCCCTTAACAGAATTCCTTCCCCCCAGGATTTTAGAACAGCGCAATTAAAAAAAAAAAAAAAAAAAATCCCACAGGCTTGAAATGTCAAATTAAAAACTAAAACCTGTACCTTGTTGGTAAAACTTTTTAAAAGCACCTCTGTGTGAAGAGCCCAAGTCCCATTAACTTTCAATGAAACTTAGGCTCTTAAGTGACGTGGGTGTGTTTGAAAATGTTGCCCTGTGTGGCTCAGATCACTGGTGTTGGTCTTTAATCTGGATTTGTGCTTTGGGCAAAATTCCCATGAATCTGATGTTTAGTGAAGTAGCGAAAGTCGGTAGAGAAGAGAAGGCGCATGTGAATGCGATTATTTCTATGGAGGAAGCATGAGCAGTGACCCCTGATTGGAATGTGTTGGAGTATTTAGCGTTTGCATAGCTCGTTATCCCTTCCTATCGCTTTCCAAGACCTGGAACCCGTCCTTGGAGAGACAGCGCAGAGGCGGATCTTCCTCGCTGCACAGCTGGGATCTGAGGTTAGGTGTCCAGAGTGTGGCGACCAAATGAGTTACAGCCTGTGGGTTCCTGAGTCCCAGACCCACGCTTAGTCCACGAGACTGGAGTTTTCAAACTGTGGGCCGGGAGGAGGCTATTAGTGGGGCACAAGGACCTGACTGGTGCTGGGAAGATCCCAGTGGTTAAAAAATGGAACCAAACCAAGCTCCTGACACCAGGGCTGCTTGGGTTTGGGCCAGTTGCCCCTTGGCCATGATGCTGATGTAGCCAGGCCAGACCTGAGCGGTGCTGAGCTCCGTTCCTCGGACTCAGGAGCTGCTGCCTTGGAGTGGGTGCAAAGTAGGCTCACTCTCCAGCCCCCGCTGCCCACCAGTGTCTGCCTTGCTGCCCAGTTGTTACCCCTCCTCCCCCTGAAGGACCTTGTCCCTTGCTTGGAGGCAGGATGCACAGCAGACAGAGCAAAGGCTGCTCTCCATCTGCCTTGCCGGCTCGCTTGTCGTGGCTTGTGTCTCGTCAGCGGCGTGTGCACGAGACTCTCCCTCTTGCCACTGGCTTGCTTAACATGTGTAAGAGCAGTCAGAAATGAGATGTTCTCTGGGCTGCCCTTGCCAGGGTGACCCTCCTGCTGCTAATTCCTGAGCACGGTCCCACGGCAGGGAAATGTGATGTTTGCTGCCCTGAGGAGCAATTGGAGGTCAAGGTGTTGAAATGTAATCCCAGGGAGTTAAGTGAATCCAGATTTCTGTCCCAAAGTGACCCGCAGCCAGGAAAACATGGCCCATTCTTCAGCCTTTCACAATAATTCCATCTGACTCCAGCAGTTTGTGAAGGCTGCATGGCTGAACCTTCTCGGGGCAGGTGGCTGGCGACCTTGTGGGTGCAACATCACTCCAGGAATAGCTGAGCTTCAGGGAGCACCAGTCTGAAATCCACCCACTTCTGTTCTAGTGAGCACAGGTCACTGAATAGAGGGCAGCCACCCGGCAACGCAAGTCCGTGCCGACGGAATCCTCCGGCCTGACGGCTGGTTTTCTGTTGCAGGTCACCCAGGGAATGTGTCTGTGTGGGAATGAGGTGCCAGTTGTCCTGTAGACTTTAGTCCCATGGGGAAAACTTAAAAGAAGCAAAATAAAGCTGTTCCTTCTTGCCCTGCAGCACATTTCACTCATGTGGGCCTGCCAGCCGTGCCGCTCATGTCCTGAATCAGATTGTTGGCCACGTGCTGGCCAAAAGGAAGGATGGTTCGGGTGCTCATCTGGCATTCCAGAGACTTGAGTTCAGTTCCCTGTTCTGCCAAAGACTTCATGTGACCTTGGCCAAGTCACTTAGTCTCTTTGGTCCTCAGTTCCCAATCTGTCAAATGGAGAGTAGCGCGGGTGTTAGGAGGGTAAATACATAACGCCTGTGAGGTGCTCAGTTACTATGGTGGTTGTGTGAAGTACTTAGGTAAATAGTTCCTGTCTGTGTTCTGCTCCAACTCCACTGCAGGACAGTTAGGCTCTAGACTCATGGCAGCAATAATGTGTGAAGAAATGGCTGGGGCTACTGTAAGACAGGTGGAGTCTGAAGTAGGCTATTGGATTATTCTAGGTACTTAGGAGCTCACCTGGGATACTTTCAGCCAGGTTAACATAGGGTGCGTCTACATAAGAGATGAGGTTGACTGTATTTAGATGAACTTTTAGCATCTGATTTTATAAAGTCAACGGCGCGTGTCCATGGTAAGCGCATTCGGTCAAAGGAGTGCATCCCCCCTACCATTGATTCTTACAGCAATGCACTGTGGGTAGCCATCCCACAGTTCCTGCTGCCCATTTGAATTCTGGGTTAGGCTCCCAGTGCCTGATGGGATTAAAATCATTGTCCTGGGTGGTTCTGGGAATGTGCCATCCGTCTCCCATGATGGACTTACATCCTCTTTCCCTCCTTGAAAGCAACCACAAACAATTTTTTCGCACTCTTTTTTCCTTGGTTAGTCTGTGCAGGTGCCATAGCAACGCAAGCATGGACCCCACTCTGCAATGCTTGCCACAGCAGCGTGCAGCTAACCCCTCAGACCTTATCCTGCGGTTTGTCCGGAGCTTAGCTAAGAGCTGCTGGTGTGAGGAAGAACGTGAGGAGGCCACGCACACAGATGTGCAGGAACCCATTGAATGGAGCATTTGTCGTATGGTGATTGCAGTGGGGTGTGTTGGCACAGTAGAACACAGATTCTGGTCTCAGGAAAAAGCAGAGACTGGTGGGACAGCAGAGATACACACCTATGGGATGATGACCAGTGGCTGCAAAATGTTTGCATGTGTGAGGCCACTTCCATGGAACTCTGTGAATTGCTTTTCCCCACCCTGAAGTGCTGCAGTGCCAAAAGGAGACCTGCTCTGACAGGTGAGAAGGGAGTGGCAACAGCCCCGTGGAAGCTTTCAGCGATGGATTGCCATCTGTCAGTCGGGAGTCGATTCGAAGTGGGTAAATCTACAGTGGGGGTTGCTGTGATCGAATTAGCCAGAGCGATCAGTACCCTCTTGCTAGGAAGGGTTGTGACTCTGAGAAACGTGCAGGACCTAGTGGATGGCTCTGCTGCAATGGGGTTCCCTAACTGGTGGGGAGATAGACAGAATGCACATCCCCATCTTTGCCAAAGAGCACATAAACTACATGGGGTATGTTTCCATGGTGTTGCAAGTACTGGTGGGTCACAAGGGCTGTTTCACCAGCCTCCGTGTGGGATGGTCAGGAAAGATGCAGGACATGCACAGCTTTAGGAGCTTTGGTCTCTTCAGAAAGCTGCAAGATGGATCTTTCTTCCCAGACCAGAAAATGTTTATTGGTGACATTGAAATGCCAATATAAATTTGAAACCACAAATGGTCTTGCAGCACCTTAGAGACTTAAAAAAAATGTAGATGGTATGAGCTTTTGTGACCACAGCCAACTTCTTCAGATGAATGTTGTTAAGGAGTCCAGGGGACAGATAAAGAGCAGAGAAAGAGAAGGGATGGGGAGGGAAAGAAAATGAAAAAAATATATTGTCAGTTAGTGTCCATGGTAAATGAGGCTGATAGAATGGGTTCTAATAAGTACCCGGTGCTTGGCTTTTTAAGTCTTTAGGGGGTGGAATGTAGTGGGTCATCCACTTAAGGTCTTTGTTTTAAACCTCTGTTGCAGGTGTCAAAGTTGTAAATGAAATCAAGTTCTGCAGCTTCTCTCTCCAGCTGGCTTTTGAAATTGCCCTGTAATAATATTGTCACCTTTAGATCTGTTAGTGAGTGCCTGGGCAAGTTAAAATATTCCCCAAACCTTGGAGACTCAGCCTACCCCTTCCTCTCATGGCTAATCAATTTCTACACAGTCAGCCTCAACAGCAGTAAGGAGCTCTTCAACTACAGACTGAGCAAATGCAGAATGGTGGTAGAATGTGTCTTTGGCTGTTTAAAAGGATGTTGGCACAGTTTGAGTGGGTTAGACCAGTGTTTCTCAACCAGTGGTATGAGTACCCTCAGGGGTACTCAAGAGGATTCTGGGGGGTACATCAGCACAACTGAAATTTGGAGAAAACTGATTTTTTGTTTTAAGTTTTACAGTGCTTTATTATTTTTGTACTTTTTACACCCAAAAATTTCATTGCCCATCTGGCTACGATTAAGTTGTTTAAAGAAATGTGTTGCAATGGTAGAAGAAAATTTTGTGTGTCTGAAAACTGTAGCTACGAGGGGTATTTATAATTTTTTTTTAAAAAGGGGGTACTTTATAAAAAAAAAAAAAAAGTTGAGAAACACTGTTAGACCTCAGCGAAAGCAATATTCCCACTGTTGTTTCTGTTTGCTGTGTGCCGCCTAATGTCTGTGAAAGTAAGAACAAATTCTAGTGGGGTGGGGGGAGTTGAAGGCCCATCATCTGGCATCCAGTTATGAGCAGCCAGACACCAGGGCAATGAGACGTGAACATCAAGACAAATTGTGCATCAGAGAGTCTTTGAAAAACAGTTTTATGAATGGCCGGACAATGATGTGACAGTTGAGTGTTGCTCATTACCAGCTGCTCCCGTTATGTGTACTGTCCTGTAAACCACCCTCCCATTAGTTGGAAATGTGTCCCCTCAGTTGGAACAGTGACTTATAGATGCTGTTGTTTTGAAAACATGCATTTTTGTAGGTAACCCACAGGGACCCCAGACAAAACAGAACAGAAGAGGAGTTGTGGGTGTAACAAGCATCAGATGATGGTGGGGAGGAGGAGAAGGATGAGCCACCCCTGGGAGTTGAGCAGCTGGCTTGCTGGGATGTCCACCCCTTCCCCCTTCCATTCTAGAGTGTCTCGGGGAGAGGATATGAACTTGGGGAGTGGGCAGCTGGTTTATAAATGGGGAGGGGGGCTCTGCTCAAGCTGCCTTTTGTGCATCTCTACCAGGTGCCTCATCAGGTCTGTTGGCTCCCCCATGAGTCTCAACATCTTGTTCTGTGTGCTAGTCCTGTTCCCTGCATGCTGGCTTGTTCAGTGCAGATGACCTTGCACCTCCATGCATTGATTTGTGCCCTACCAATGCGGGTGGATTGTATTTCACAAGTGTGGGGTTTTTTGCCTTCTAATCAACAAAAGCCTGACTGCTGGAGTGAGGGACGAGACCATAGACGAGCATTAGAAGAAAGAAAAAGGGCAGACTTCACAGACAATACACTCTAAAAACAAACAGGTTAACTCTTTTAGAGTAAATGAAGCTTGAGACTGAAGTCATGGGTTTGAGATGGAAGTCACTGATGCTCTGCAGTTGCATGGGATCCCTGGCTGGCATCTGCAAAGTTATTTTGGGGGTACCCGGGGAGCTGGGATGTTCTCAGGCTATTTTCTTTTTTTATTGAAGACCCAAACAGTCTCATACGAGATGGGTTCTTGTCTCTTCCCCCTCCCCACTGGCAGAATTCTTCCAGATGGGGCCACTGTGACTCTGTCACAGTCTCAGGCTGGACGTTTCAGTTTGCACATGGCTCTTCTGGTCTCGCCTGCAGGAATTAAAGGCATCTCCGAAGAGACGACAACTGGGGTTCACAACCTGTATAAGATGAAAGCCAAGGGGAGCCTGAAAGTGCCAGCCATCAACGTCAATGATTCTGTCACCAAGGTAATGCAGGCAGCGCTCTGCCGCTCCCCCCGTCCTGCGGATACAGGATTTGCGAGTGCCGCGTCAGGCTGTTACTCTGCACCCCATCTGTGCATGCTAAGCTTGCTGTCCTTGCAGACTGGGGCTGGCTGCTCTTCGGCTTGGTGGCTAATAAATCTCAGCACATGGTGCGTGGGGTGAGGATGTGGAAGGGACCTGGGACATGTCTGAGTTAATGCAGCGTGGCAGCTTACTGGACTTTTTGCAATTTCAGAAAAACTGTGGTGCAGAAGAAAGCATTGGTGCCTTGCAAGAGTTTTCATTCCTCCTTGTTTGTTGGTATTCCAGCAGCGCACTCCGTTCCCAGCAGAGGTCAGGGCTCCATTAGGCCAGCCCCTGTGCAAACACATGCAGCTCTTACCCTAAGAGACCATCCTCGCTGGGATGTCTACACTACAGCGCTATTTCGAATTAACTTAATTCGAAATAGTTAATTCGAATTAAGCTAATTCGAAATAACGCATCTATACACACAAACTATTTCGAAATAGCGCGTCCACACTGAGTGTACCCTGAACCGAAGTTAAGGCTGGCCGGAACCATTGTCGGCAGGGCATCAGGTTAGGACTTAGTGTGTGGGGCTGCTGCCTGAGGCTAACTGAGCTCCGTGCTTAAAGGGACCCTACTCCCACCCCGTACAGACAGTTCTCAGGGTTCCCTGCTTGCTTGTCTACCTCGATGAGGGACAGCAAAGCAGTCCTGTCTTGGAGTGCCCTGAGTGCCCGCACTCGGGACACCACAGCACTCGGCCACATGGAGCCAGAGCTGCCCTGGGCACGCCGGAGTGTCTCATGGGGTCGTTGCCATCAGCCCGGCTGCACTTGCTGCAGGCCGCCATCCAGGGGGTCCATCGGGGGGCTGTCAGGATCCAGGAGGCCCTGTGGGAGAGCGTACACCCCAAGAAGCCCTCAGAGCCACCCTGGTCCTCCCCACTGGGGGCTCGTGCCCCATTCCTCCCTCACCTCCTTCCACTTACCCCTCCCTAGCCCCCGTTCCTGATGTCAAAGAAAAGACACGTCTGTTCAAAAATAGAAACTGGGTTTATTGAACAAAACTGGGGGGGGGGGGTGATGAACCTCTGGGGAGACTGGGAAAAGGAGGTGGGAGAGGGGAAGAGAGAGGGTGGGAGAGGGGAGGGGGAACCCTGGGAGGAGGGAGCTGGAAGGGGGAAGCAAGGGGAAGAAGGGGGAGGGGAAGCTCAGGGTTAGGGGTCTCACCGGACCAACTTGACTTTCATGCAAACCTGCTCCTGGGTTCGCATGTGGCCTTTGGTGGCCAGACTGGCAGCTATCCTGCCCTAGACGGCTGTGTTCCTCCATCTAGGACTGAGATCATGGAAGTTGGGGGCATTCCTCCCCCCCCCCCCCCAACCTGAATAAGGTCCATGATCTCCACCCTGGACCAGGAAGGCGCCCGCCTTCTACAGCCCCTGTCAGGCTCCTGGGAGCTGGCAGACTGCTCCTGGGGAGTGGTGGAGGGCTGGCTGCCAGTGGCTTGCTGGCTCATGTTTTGGGGCCACTGGATCGGTGGCCACTGCTGGCTCTGGGCTGGCAGGTTTGGAGCTGGCACAGGCACTGTGGCCAGGGTCTACCCCTTTAATGGCTCCGGGGCTGGGGGAGAGGAAAGTTTTCCTGGTTGTGCCCAGAGTGGCCACCAGGGCTCCCTGGGAAGGGCTGGAGGCCCCCTATTTTGAATTAAGTGTCTACACAGCACTTAATTTGAAATAGCTATTTCGAATTTGGCATTACTCCTCGTAGAATGAGGTTTACCAAATTTGAATTAAGTGCTCCGCTATTTCGAATGTATTTCGAAATAGCGGTTTGGCTGTGTAGATGCTAGTAAAGTTAATTCGAAATAACAACTCTTATTTTGAATTAACTTTGTCGTGTAGACATACCCTCACAGTCCAAGCCAGTGGTTCTCTGCCTGTGGGTTGCTGGTGGCCCAGTCAGTACAAAGCTGCAGCCTGTGACACAGCCTCAGGGCCACATAGGTAGTACAGATACTGAGGATGTGGCCCACCATGGTAAATAGGTGGGAACCATTGGGCTAAGCCGGGGTGGGGAACCTCAGGCCTGGGGACTGCATGCAGCTCCCAGCTTGCACAGATCTGGCCCCCGAGGCTCATCTCCCCCACCCCCCACATTGGGGAGCCTGCGCTGGTGCTCCAGCCCCCTTGCTGCCCCACCATGGGGCTGGAGCACACAGAATCTAGTAAGCTGGGCCTCCCCTAGGCTCTGGTGCACGAAGGGAATGCGAGGAGAGTCTTGCTGCTTCTCAGGAGGGCGTCACATCGGTAAGGGGTTTTTTGTGTGTGGCCCCCGACTGATATTTCTGTGGGTCAGAGGCCCCCAGCCCACACAAGGTTCTTCTCCCCCCAAAGCCGACAGGAGAGGAGGGAAAACAGACATGGAAGTGAAGGGACTTGCCTAAGGTGTCACTGTAAGTCAGTGAAGGTGCTGGGGTTAAATCCCAGTCCAGGTGTGTTGGATCATCTTGCTGCCTCGCTCCTGCCTCAGCCACAGACCACTCTCAGACGAGTCACTTGCTAAGCTCAGGGTTGGGCCAGGGGCTGAGCTGTCCTGGCGTTGCTGGAGGTGATGTTGGTTTGAGGACGCGTGTGCCTTGCTGAGTATCAGTGGAGGGAGGGACACTTGGAGCCAGTTTGTCTGTTCGTGCCAAGTTCTGTGAGCAGGGGCCTGTTTCTTGCTCACACTTTAGCTTTGCTTTGTGCTAGCCATGTTTTGTCCATTGTCAGCTAGGCCTCAGGCCTCTGCTACATGGGCTCATGTTTTATGCCTTTCTCTTGCTACACCATGAATCTCATGGCCAAGCTACCCATGACCGTACCACTCTCCTCGTAGGGTTGTTTCGCCGTGTCCCCATCTGTGCCTGTGCTCTGGAGAGAAGAGAAGCTTCTTGCTGGGCTTGGGAGTTTGGAGGAAAGAGTTTTGTGCTAGCTCCTTAGATTGAGTTTCCCTTGGAAGTTTCTTCTCCCACTATCCAGACTGAATTGCTGCCTTCTAAGGTGGTTGAACTGTGACCTTAACTTGCTGTCTTATGGGACATGAAGTTCCTCTTCCCTTAACTCTCCAAACTGCAGAATAGCCTTTGTCAGCCTGGTGACCACAAAAGGTGTGTCTACGGGTACCCATCAGATAGGGGTGGATTGCATTTGGAAAAAAGTGTTTCCTTCTCTCTCCAACTTGCTGTAAAAAATTTTCATAATTCCCGTTCACTAGACAGTTCAGGACACTCCTATATGTGTCTGATTGTCCCTTCCCTGAGCTATGTCGTGCTGAGCTACCTTTCAATCTGAGTTCCTTTTGGCATCTGAACAATGCAAGATTATCCATCCCCTGGCTAGAGGCCTTCAGAAAGGCACACAAATTGGGTTTAGGACCCCTGGTCTGGATTTTCAATTTTTCTAGCATAAAAAGACTTTCCCTCACCAGCTTCTCATAAGGAATAAAATCCCTTTTCTCTTAGTTCTGTTGCTTTGGGGAATGGAATGGAAAGGCTGGGGAGGGACATGAAATATCCTGAGGCTTTTCTGAGATCTGTTTCATGGGTGGAATAAATGTCTGCATCTGGGACTCTCTCATCCCGCCTGGAACGTGCTGGCAGAGAGAGGCCTTGATTTGAAGGATTTGAGCTTGGAGGGGTAGCGGGGGGCCATAGTGTCTGAGATTTCTGCTCAGCAAATGGGAAGAGACAGAAGAAAGAGCCATGATGAAGGATGGGAAGGGCACAATCCATGTAGCATCTTTTATCTTTCATTCAGCTTGTTAGATGAGTTTGGCTTTGGAATTTTGATTTTCACTTCCCTGGATCCTTAGGAGAAGGAATTGACCAGTAAGTCTGTATCTACATAACATCCATGCTTGGGACGTTGAGTGGAATTGAACCTCAACCTCTGAATCGAAAGTACAAGCCTCTAGTACTGGAACCAAAGGGTCAGCATTGTTGGCTGTTGGACGCTACTAGAAGAAGACAAAGATCCATTCTTTGCCCAAGTGGGCCATGCCTGTCTTCTGTGTTGCTCAGTTCTATGCAGCTGTTGCCTGTAATGTTCTGAGCAAGTGGATCATACAGCAGTAAATTACAGACAATCCTTAAATTTCACTTAGTTTTATTTTTGTCAGGAATAAGACTGAGATTTAGTATTTGCCTCTCAGAACAGTGTTCCTCTGTTGTAGTGAGCAGTTAGTAGTGTCTGCCATATGCTGCTTTAGATTTATCTCTTGGTTTTATTCTGCTAACAGCCACATTTTCTGTGCTCCCAAATGCACAATGCCAAGTCTGCTCCCTGTGATTTATAACGTCTGTACGTTCAATTATGAGATTGTAGTTTGTACACCTTGCACGGTAAAAGTGCGGTATTTGATCAGTATGTGATCCCCAAGTGATGTGCGCACACAAAGGAGCCAAGCTAGAGGTGTGTATTCAGTAGTGAAGGCTGCATCTCCTCTTTTGAGTTCTTCTGCCATTCAGCCCAACCGCTGCATTCTGGTTCCATGTGGAAGTTAATGAGGGCAGGCCTGGAGACTGGAGCATCCGTGTTCTTATTGGCTCTGCTTTTCTTTTCTCTTTTCTCTTCGTCTGATCCCATTATCAATGCCCTGTAAAGCAAAGCAAAACTTTGGCAGCCAGAGTCTTTCCTGGCATCCTGTAACTTCTCAAACTGAGACTTCTAGATTGTGTTAGGGCCAGATTGAGTTTTGCTAAAACGGAGCCAGAGAGAGGGGAGAAAAAGGTAAAGAAGCATAAAGAAGGAAAGATGTTTCAGCAAGAAATACCTGCTAGTCCAGAGGTTCCAACCACCCGTCCCTAGACCGGGCCTGGGCCGTGAACTGCTGGCTGCTGGGCCGTGGCAACTCTGGGGGCCAGGACTGGGGTACACCACCCGGTGCCTCCCCTCCTGCAACGGCTGCTGGGAGAGGCATGTCCTGCCCCGCCTCTCAGCCAGCCAGTACTGGAGTCTCCTCCCAGACGTGGAAGAGCAGCTTGCTGCACAGCAGGAGGGCCGCACGGAGCCTGGCACGGCAGCATTGGAGCAGCCGTAACCCAGGCAGCAGTGCTCAGCTGGCGGCTGTGAGGCAGCGCAGGGCTAGGTGAGGGGAGTGGGGCTAGTCCTGGGGGGGCCCTGGGGGTGGGGGGCTTTAAGTGGCAGGGGGCTGACACTGCGGGGCACTGGGAGGTGAGCTAATATTGGGGACTGGAGCTGGCACTGGGGGGGGGTAGATGCAGTGGGGCTCTAGAAACAGGAGACTGGCACGGGGGGGTGTGGTGGTGGGGGACTGGCACTGGTGGGGTTGGATGCAGGGGACTCGGTTAGTGGCTGGCGCTGGGGGGGGGGGTGGAGGGCTCTAGGGGTTAGGGCTGGCTCTGGGGGCTGGAGTGGTGCCCCAGCTGCGGCCCCCAGAACCGCCACGAACAGCTGGCTTCAGCCGCGGCAGCCACCCGCCACATGGCAACTGCCAGAACTGAAAGCAGCTGTTCGTGGTGGCTCTGGGGGCTGGGGCTTTTGGTGGACTGGAAATATTTTATTTATATATTTGCATTCGTTATTCGCTTTGTTACTGGTCTGCCAAAAGTTTGTGAACAGGTTTGCCGGTCCATGGTGTAAAAAAGTTTGGGAACCACTGTGCTAGGCTTAGGCAGATGAAAGCATGGAATTTCATTATGTTTGTCTTCTGTTGCCAAGCTGAGCTTTGAACTAAGGGCTGGGCCAAGATGCCTCTTCCACTGATTTGTAAGGCAGGTGTGGGATGAGGCTCTCCTAAAATCCAGGGCTCCTTGCTTTAAGTGCCTGGTGCCTTGGTGCAGTTTTACTCTGCTGAGGGTCTATGGATGAGTATCCACTGCGATGACGCTGGCACTTGAACCCCATGGTATTTGTCTTCCTTCCCTGGGTGAGGAATTCTTTCCCAGCTCGTTGCAGGTGGCAGGGAGCAGTGACTGGGATGTGCTTTGGGCCCTAGTGGCTTGGAATCCTGGAGCTGTGCATGCAGGCGCTTGGCGCGTCTAGGCCACGTCCCCCTCCCCTAAAGACGCAGTTCTCTAGAACTTGCTGGCCAGCTGGCTGCAGTTGCTAGGTCAGTGACAGTTGTGCCATTTGGAACAGTCTGTGGGGCTTCTGTAGCAAACCTTGAAAGTGGAGTCTGAGCGAGCCATAGCTCTCTGCTGTATATGAGAGACATCTGCTGCTATCCAGGCCCTGTCTGTGACAGGCTCCCATGTGCTGCTCTGTTGGTCACGTTCAGTTGCCCCAGGGAGGCTGGTTTTTGAAGCCCAAGAACTAGCCAGCGGGTGCAATGCACACGTGAAATGCCTCTGATCAGAGTCTGCGATAGCCATCTGGGCCGGAGTCTGAAGCCACTGAAAGGAATGCAGCCGAATCCGTGTTCGGCTAGACCGATCTTGCACTGTTGTGGGGAAAGGCACGTAGCTGACTGTCCGCTTCGTGGCATTCGATCAGTTCGTCCAGGTTCTCTGTAAATAGGAAGCGTGTGTCTCGGTGATTGCTTCAGCTATTCTCAAATGACTGCTTCCGTCCCCAGAGTAAATTCGATAACCTTTACGGTTGCCGCGAGTCCCTTATTGATGGCATTAAACGTGCCACGGATGTCATGATCGCCGGGAAGGTGGCCATCGTGGCAGGCTACGGTGATGTTGGCAAAGGTTGCGCTCAAGCCTTGAGAAACTTTGGAGCCAGGGTCATCATCACTGAAATTGATCCGATCAACGCGCTGCAGGCAGCCATGGAAGGTGAGCAGCTGAGGATTGTGGGGGCAGGGGATTGGGAACTTTGTGCACCATTGGTGGGTTCTGTAGCTTGTTGGGTAGCACACGCAGTGACATCTGGCCAAGAGTCACTGGGAGGATCAACAGCCCTAGTCCTCGCTCTGATGGAGGCGACTCTTGCATGTGATGGTGCCAGTAATGGACTGTTCCCTTCTGACTGTAGGGAGCGGAGTTATTACTGGTGTAAGTGATGTGCTTCTCTTGGGACACTTGATGTTCTCCTCTCCAAAGAGCTGCCCCAATTTGAGGCTGCACCGTAGTTCCAGAGTTTGAGATGGCACCACCGCCACAACGCAGGGAGGAACTAAGTTTCTGAACAGGTGTTGGGCTGGCTCCTGCCCAGACAGCTCTAACCTCCACCTGGGCCTTGACTTGAAGGGACTGTCTCCACTTCCGAATACCCAGCATTCACCTCCATTTTGCGCCAGGCTGCATAAAAATGAGCCCCTTTGGGAAGCCCTACTTGGCAGTGACAAGGAAGCAAACCAAACTCCATGCTTCCTGGGTGTGCACTAGTTGGTGGGTGCCCCGTGCAGACAGGCTGATACACGTGCCGTTACCTCACCTCCATGCGTGTGCAGGGGGTGGTACCCTGACGAACGCAAAACCTGCAAAACTGGCATATTCACCTTCCTTTGAGGCAATGTGGCAAAAATTGCATTGCATGGCCCCCCAGGGTGAAAGAGGGAGAGGTGGGGGATGGCCTGTTGTGCTGGCCTTCCTGTGTAGTATCAGCGATGGGCCTCTGATCTTCATGTACCTGGTGTTGGCTGGGAGAAGAGGCTCTTGCCAGGGTGAAGGATGACGGTTTTTCTTTTCATCTTCAGGTTATGAGGTAACAACCATGGAGGAGGCTTGCAAAGAAGGGAACATCTTTGTCACCACCACTGGCTGCACTGACATCGTGCAGGGCAGGTACTGTTCATCCCCTGGCTGAAAGCAAAGTGACCCCGTGTCAGATATTGACAAGACTCTGCTTGGCAGCAAGGGGTGGGGTTATGGGGGGCAGCACTGGCCGTTCAGCTCTGCAGGGCTGGGTGGTGTTAACAGGAAGAGTGGGGGCCCAAGGGGGGGAGTGCTGTGATCCGGGGCGAGGGGCATTGGTAGAGCCATAGGGAACACTTGACTGGAATGGGGGGGCTTGGGGTGAGGAGCACTGGCAGAGTTGGTTGGGGAGGGGTGTCCGGGGCCGGAATAACAGGAGGGATTTGCCAAGTGCAAGACAGGCAGAGTTGGAGAGGAATCTCCTGCCTATGTCTGAGTCTTGCCGCCCTCAGTCCCACTCTTAGAAACTCTTGCCCCCGGCGTGAGGAGAGACATCACTGATTCGGCTGGAGGTTTGCCATTCGAAGGTGCTATGCTCATGGGCCAGGGCATCTCTGTCTGTCTCAGGGTCCTGCCTTGGCTCCTTGGAGAGCTTGTCGCCCCTGTCGTGCCTGGCAAATACCCTGGTGGCCCCTCCCCTCAGGCCTCTGCTTGCAGTCCCACTGCCCTCTTGCTGCTCCCGTGGCCGTGAATACTGACATCAGAAGTGAAATTGCCATGGGGGTCGGGAGGGAGGGAGGGTGCTGAGGTGACTTTCCCAGCCAGGCCTCTTTCAAGGTTCCATTCTTGGGACCCCAGAGGGTGCCACCGTCCATTTTCTCAGGACTCACCTTGCACCCCCCTCCCTTTCCCCGCCCGACACGGTGCTGCCGGCCAGCGGGGCAGAGTGGGACAAGGCCTGCTCCATGACAGCACTTGCCTTCTCGTTGCAGACACTTCGAACAGATGAAGGACGATGCCATCATCTGTAACATCGGCCACTTTGACGTGGAGGTTGATGCAAAGTGGCTGAATGATAACGCGGTGGAGACAGTGAACATTAAACCTCAGGTGAGCTGGCCCTCAGCAGGGCCTTCGATGAGGCAGCTATTCAGAATCACTATCTTTCTCCTGCACGGGAGGGCTGGTTCCTCCTCAGACACTCTCCTTTCCATAACTAGCGACTCCCGGCCTTCCTCCTGGCTGCTAGGAACAAACAGGTTCTCCTTTCTTCTGTGTGCGATCAAGGGCTGAGGAAACAGTGGACAGCGGTGTTGCCTGGCCTTTGGAAGGATGTACCCGCTGGGCCAGGGCCATCTTTGGCTAAGAAGTCAGGGTTTGGCTTGTTTGTATAGTGACCACCCTAACCATAAGTGCCAGTGTAGGCAACGAAGTGGACAAACCAGGAGCCTGTTTTGTTGATGTCGAGAGGAGGGGAGCTTGGAAAGGTGAGTGGGAAATTGATTCTGATTTCTGGCCTGGCTCAGCTCTAGAAAGCCGACTGGGCCCTCCAGTACTGCAGGCTGTTAGGAGCTGGGGACAGATGGCATTTAAGCTTCCTCTGGGCACCCTGTGGATAGGCCCCCGAGGCTTTCTTGAGGCTGCTGGGATTGCCTGCCCAGCTGACCTGGGGGGAGGCTGAGCCATACTGGGAGCATCCTTCTGATCCTTTGCAGGGCCCTCCCCAGAGTAAGCAGTGGAGACGTAGGCTCCTTGGACTCTGCTGGCTGTGCCCAGTGCTAAGAGGAGGCAGGAGAGTGGAGGAAAAGGGAAAACTTGGCTCAGCATTTCCCAGGGTCCCCAGTAAGCACTGAACAGCGAATCGGAGTCTGCGCACTCAGGGGGTCTCTTTGCCAACAAGCCAACTACAGAGTTCCTGCCTTCCCAAGGCTCTGGGATCAGAGAGGGAGCCTTGGGTTTCCTGTTGGTTATGGCCATCAGTGTCTCTTGTCTTCTATCCAGGCCACTGAGGAAAAGTCGGCAGGAGAGGGTGTCAGTGACTCTAGAAGCCCGCTGTGGGTGCCAGCGGTCTGGCTCCCCAGCCAATTGAACTGTCCTTCCCTCTTCCATGTTTCCTTCCTGACTAGAAACATCCGCGTCATATGCTGCCCATGTTCCATCCGTGCAGGGTCTGAGCGCCCTGGCAGAGCTCTCTGCGCTGGCTGACTGCCGGCAGCTTAAGTAGGGCAGCAGTAACTGAAACCGTTTCACTGTCAAGAAGTAAAAGCCTGGGGGGTTGGGAGGAAAATCTGACTTAATATCACCAAACTGCAGTCCCTGTGTGGGGTGATGTACAGTGCCCTGTAGAGATCCGCAGACATCCTTCAAGTTGGCCTCCAGTTAATTGAAAGGTAGCTCCGAGAAAGCAGTTGTCAGCTGTTTCCTCAAAGTGTAAACCAACTCCAGGAGAATTCCATATGGGGAGAGATTCTCCAGGGCAGCAGCTCTGCGTCATCTCCAGGAAATGCACGGAACAGTTCCCTGGTACTTAAATGTGGTTCTGGATGCAATTAACCAAATACTGCATGTCTTATTCTTTGATTTCCCTGTGTAACTACTAAAGTAACACTGCAGGCAGCCATTTCTTCTGCAGGCCGTGTCTCTGGCGGTGTGGCGTTGGTAATGGGATACCCGTGCTGTGCTGTAGACAGCATCTATCTGCCAAGATTCATAGAATGTGGGACCCGGTGGTGGAGTGTTCTCCCTTCCATTCTGCACCAAACCTAAACGTTCCCAGGAAAATCTCCAGTCACCACAGTGCCAGACTTAAATGCCCAGATTCTTGCCAGGTTAGGAAGTCTCTATACCACCTAGCACAGGGGTGAGCAAGATGCCTCTCATGGCCTGGATCCGGCCCACTAAGCTGCTAGATCCAGCTTGCAGACCCCCTGTTGGGACCCTCAGCAGCTGCTGTTTTAAGCGCAGGGCTGTTTCATGTGTGTGTGCTCTAGAGAGAACCCCAGGTCACAAATCCCTCCTAGACCCTGTACCCCCTCCATGACCCTACACCCCATTCCCGGGACCCAGCGGTCTCCCTCTCAGACCTCACACTGTCTCCTATACCCCAGTCCCTTACCTCGTGCTCCCTTCTGTACCCAACCTCCGTTCCAGACCCCACACCTCCTCCATAGAAAAGTGTGGCCCTTGACCACTTTCTGAAATCTTGGAGTGGCCTCCCACCAGAAATTATTGTCCACCCTGACCTAGCAGATAAATGCATAAAAGCACTGATTTGGGGGATTGGAATGGGAGCAGAAAGTGTAAGAGCAAAATGCCATAGGAAAGGTAAAATAAAAGCATTGTCTATCTCTTGGACCAAGACCCTTTCAGTCCAAGGTAGCAACATTAGCCAGCTACTCATCTGTCCATTTAGGCAGTGCCTGGGAAATGAGCCTTGGGATACAACCTGTAAGTATTCAGGGCCATCTTCTTGGCTTCAGTCATCATATCTTGAGTTCAGAGTTGTGAACCTATCCAGGAGACACTTGGCACCCAGTGGAAAGTATCTCCCCTTGCTACTGTGATTCACCTGTGGCCCCTGCTCTACGCTTGAGGTAAAGTTGTTCGTGGGAAAGGAAGTGTTCCTAAAGTTGGCTGTAGTGTGTTTCTGCTCTTGCTGCTTTCCTTGAGGTTGGTGAAGGATGTGTCTGGTCCCACAACCTTAACTGCAGAGCAGAAGGAAAGTGCAGTGGTAGGGAAGGTGAACTTGGACACTCAGAGAAGGGAAATCCTTAGTGTTCAATCTATTTGGAAATGGATTTAACAGACAGAACCGCCAGGGTGAACACCCTTCCTGGAGTGTGTGGTTTAGGGGAAGGCTCTTAGGAAAGGGGCTCTCACAGCCAGAGCTCGCGGACTCATGAATGGAGCCACCATAGCTATAAGGCAGTAAGTGTTGTAGGTTCCTCCCTGCTGTTCCCCAAGGTTGTGGCCTGTCTCCTAAGCCAGACACAGGAGGAGCCTGCAGTCCAGTGACTGATTGCGTGGCTGACCATTGCTGCAGTGCCACTGGGGACTAAAGCATGGGGCCTCTAAAAGATGGTGAAGAGTGTGCATAAACCTGTGTTTTCAATTAGCGTCCTTGGACTGCTTTAGGGCGAGATCTTTACAAATGTTCAGCCCCTCTGCAAACGTGGCCGTTAGTGTCTGAGATCAATCATTCTGCCTCTTTGCTGGGTCCTTTGACATGCTGTCCCTGTTAAAGCCAGAGGAATGTACAGCTATGGGGCTACATCTGTCTTTGGACTTAAGTTTCCTGTCGCTTCTGCCTGGCACCAGGATGGGAAATGCCAAGAGAGATCCTTTTTCCTGCACTACAGCAGTTTGCAAACTGTTTCCTTCTGCTGGCCACTCCCTATGAGAGTGCATCACAGATCACCTCATCTCTCCTCAGCTCCATGCTCCACTCCAGGAGGGCCCTGTAGACCAGTGAAGACCCGTGGATTACACCTGAAGAACCACCATCCCGGAACAAACACTGCAACGATGCATTAGGGAGCAGCCTCGTTAATTCCACCCTCGCAGAACGGGAGTAGGGGGGTTGATTTTTGGCCAGTCTGTTTAGGGTTCTGTTGGAGGGAGTTGCTTTACATTTGCATTGCATTTATGTAGCCCACAAACCTTGCTGAAAATAAATGACACAGCATTGAAGTGGGACTATCTCTAAAGCGCAGACAGGGAATACCCTACCTACATCTCAGTGTGTGACCTATGACATTCCTTTGTCTTAAGAGGGGGACAGTGTTAGTTTAAATTTGGTCCAAAAGTTTATATTTTGTACATCAAACTTTTTCTGCAATCTCAATAGAAATATTTCTTCAAACTTTAAAAAATTCCCGAGGACAGTTTTTAAATTAACTCTGCACCTTATAAGGCTTGAAACTCCCATTATTATAGCACTCAGAACACAGCCCGAAAATTGCAATATGCCGACTGAGTGAAATGCAAAGAGATAACAAAAGTAAATACAGAAAAACTGTTTTTCTTCTCCCTTCTGAATAGCTTAAGCTATCTATAGCATAGGCAGAGTCCTATAACAGGACAGTGTCCCTTCAAACATAAATGTCAGAGACCCAGTCTCTTCTTTAACTCCAGCAGAAGGCCTGAGGGGTGGCCAAATATGACACCAGTATAAGGTTATTTGAGACCCAGAATTGGTCAGGATTCCATTGTTGGCTTTACTGGAGTATGTTCCAGACATGGTAAAGCAATAGGAAGGAGGAGCCAACATGTTTTGCAGAAATGAGGAGGGGGACTAGCCTGGGTGCTAGATGTGGTTTGTCCATTCTTTGGGGGACAGGCACAGTGGGTCTGTTTCTCATCTCAGCCAGTCATAACATTGTTGTCAGCTCCTCTCAGCAGATGAATTTGCAAGCTCGCTTGTTTCTGGGGCAGACCAATCATCCTCTTGAAAGCTGCCTGGCGGTAGAGTGCGGTGAGGAGGCAGGAAGGCAAAACTAATCACCTTAGCAATCTAAACTGGAACTGCCTTCCACTGGGCTCTTCTGTAGCCAGGCGAGTGTGATGGGGGGCGGGGAGAGGGCAGATACATGGTATATGCAGGTGGACTTGACACACAACATGGATGCATCTTTTTGGTTGCATGCAGAGAACCACTCTGGCTATTCATGTGTCCGATGCACACTCTTAGGCAGTGCACTGTATTTCCCCTCCAATGGCAGTAAACATGCAGAAACTCTTAAGGGCTGGATGGATGGTAAATTTAAAGTCCGTCCAAATGAGCAGCAACTAAATTTTCATGCTGGGCCAACAGCCTACTGAGTGTTTTCAGGTTAGGATGCTGTGTAGCATCACGCTCAATTACAGTCAGTCTGAGTAGCATATTAATGGCTAAGTCATCTGTGCAGGCTGGATGGGGAGTCAGTCTGCCAATACAGTGCCTTTGTGCTCCTCTCATTGGTGCTTGTTGTGTTTTTCCACAAAGGTGGACCGATACACGCTGAAAAACGGCCGTCACATCATACTGCTAGCAGAAGGCCGACTCGTCAACTTAGGCTGTGCCATGGGTCACCCCAGCTTTGTGATGAGCAACTCCTTCACCAATCAGGTGTTGGCGCAGATTGAGCTGTGGACTAATAATGACAAGTATCCAGTGGGAGTTCACATCCTGCCAAAGAAGGTAGGTTTAGGGTGCAATGTTTTCATCTTTTTCCCATACGCTTGCACAGGTGAGCTCAGCCCAGTCCTTCAGCTAGTCACAGGCTGGTAAGTAACTTTCAAGAGCAAAAGCCCACCTTTGGCAAGTTTTCATTCACAACATAACAAGATGGCAGGACAGTGTCCTAAAAGCAGAAGGCGCACGCGACCTCTCCCAGGCCTGTCTAGTGCAGGAGTGGAAGATGTACTATGGAACAGTCTTGGGTAATTTTCAGTGAAATTGCCAAATCTGTATGATTTACACCACTTTCCTTGAGAGATCATTGCACTGTTCGGGGGAAGTTCTCTTCCCTAGAGCCTACCCCCTTTTCCTCTCTGTAATATTTCCCAGTTGGTCCTAATTACAGCCAGAGTAACTTAACATTTTTCAAACTTTTTGGCACCAAAAATGCATATTTGGAACTGAAAGTTTTTCACAAATGTTTCAGTTGTATGAAGTTTAGTTGTAGTGTTTCCTCATTTTCGGGGCTTTGCTTTTTATAGATACTTTTTCACAGTGGTGGATTTGGGGTTTTATTTTAAATATATTGAAAATTTACTATGTCCTCACTGCTGGGTTGGATTCACTCATGATAGCTGTCTCACAGGTGGTGTGTCTTGGATTTGGATAGCTTTTGGAAACTTCAAAGCTTTTTTTAATATATTTTTGAAGTTTTGCTAAGAGAAAAATTTTCAGCTCTGCACTGCACTAATGTTGCCATGTGACCTTGGGACCTCTGCCTCCATTTCCCCAGTGGGAGGTCTTCTTCCCTCTCAAAAACAAGTTGCCTTGTGAAGCAGGGATGTGAGAACCAATTAACAATCATGTAACCAATTAACATTTTATCGGTTTCATGGTTAAATGTTAACTGTGAAACTAGGGATGCAGAAGGCTGCTGCCTCATCCCCACATTTTACCCAGGGATCCTGCTGCTGGCCCCACAAACTCAACATCCCAGGGGTCCATTTGCCAGCCCCATGCATCCCGGGTCCTAGCTGCAAGTTCCATGCACCCAGGATTCTAGCTGCTGGGTGCCAACACGCCTGGGCCCACCGCCAGGAACCTGGAGGGAGTTTGATCGTTCAGGGAAACAGATAAGCTTGATGCTTTTTAGTTAATCAGTTAAACTTTTACATCCCTATTGGGCAGTCAGTGTTTCAATTGGCTGGAGTAGTGATAACATGGATCCATCAGGAGGCAGAGATCTCATTTACATATAGCATCTTACCTGTGTAGAAGCTAGTTCATCTCTCAGGTAGTTGCCTCCATGTGTGCTTGGCTTTAAAGGTGCTAACGGAGCACCACTGACAGCCTGTGGGGTAGGGCTGCTCTTGTCACCAGCATGTTGCTCACAAGAGTTGAACCGGGACTTGTGACAGGAATGAAGTGGGTCGTACTGATTTAAATCCAGGACCTGTATTTTGGGGCTGGGGTGTGAGACCCCTTGGGAGCGGGTCCGTATAGAATTGTTCATGCTGCACGTGTCTGGATGCACGTAGCATGTTCTTCCCAGTCCCTTGGACTAGGGGTGCGAGCTCAGAGCAGTCTGTGATTGCACTTGGCACCTATTCAGGAGCATAATGGGGAGGGAAACAGGCAAGCTTCCAAACCCTCCCATTCCCCATGCACACCTGAGCAGAGTCAGCCACAGTCTGGTCCTAATTGCCTCCACGTCCACTGCCCCTCTGCAAAATCTCTGTGCCAAGCTTGGATTGGCAACAAATCCTCCTGGGTTTTCTCTTCAAACTTAAAATGATCAGTGGATTCTTTGTTCTTGGGGGGGAGGAATCTGGATTGTGTCTCAACTGTCGTATGTTTACAAAAGAAACTGGCATCTGGTCTCAATTTTTCAGAAACAAGCCTGCGAATTAGATGAGGTGCTGTTAAGTCCCCGTGCCTTTGAAATGCAGCCAGATTCAGAAGTGATAATGCAAAAAGGTTTTTCCTTTAGTCAGTAGAATAAATAGATATGGAATGGTTCATGAAGTGTTTGCTGAAGAACTTCTAAGCTCTCACTGCCACCTGTTAAAATAATGAGCCGGAAAGGTGTTTTTGGAGGAGATTTGCCAGGGGTCAGTCATACCAAAGCGTGGGGGAATGCGTGTCTGCCATTTCCCTTGGGCAGAAAACCTTTTATCGTCAGCCCTCTTGAATGAATGAAGCCATTCAGTGATTATGCTACTCTGATTCCACCCCACAACACAGTGCTTCAAACCACCTGTCAGGCGATGCCTAGTAATAAAAACCAGTGCAACCGATTGAATGAGAGATGACCCTCAATCTAACCACGGACATAAAATGAACTGTGCTTGGCTTAGTCTCTCAGAGAGGACTAATTTGCATCCATGCTTGATTTTGGGAAGTGCCTGGTACCAGAAACCCCAGTTAAAAATGTGAGACTTGGTAGTGGAGGGTTTTCCAGGAGGCTAATGGGAGTTGGCATTGATGGGCCTGAACAAAGAAAGATGTAGGTTAAAATTAAAGTATTACTAGTAGAAACATTGGATAGACTTGTACTGGCTAGATCAGGGGCGGGGAACCTTTTCAGGGTTGGGGGCCGCTGACCCACAGAAAAATCAGTCGGGGGCCACACACAAGTGAGAAGCACTAACACGGCCCCTGACTGAGAAGGAGAATGACGCTCCCCATATTTCCCCCCCACACCAGAGCCTAGTGGGGAGCCAGGCTAGTAGATTGTGTGTGCTCCAGCCCCACGGGAGGACAAGGGAGGGGGTGTGGAGCACCAGCACAACAGGCCGCTCCTGGTCATTAGGTTCCCCGCCCCGGCTGTAGATTCTGAGGCAGTGATTCAGGGAGGCAGGGTGTGGTACTTAACCGCTCTGGAGAGAGTGGGATTTAAATGGCTTTTTACCCTCAACCGAAGCGTTCTCCAGGATTGACGTGGCCTGGCTTTTTCATCAACTGTTTCTAATAAACAGAAAATAGTTTTTGAAAGGGCCGGGAAAGGCCCCCGCCTGCTGTCACTTCCTGGCTTGTTCCCTGCTTATTGAACCTGCTCCGTGTCTCGACAGTGACTGGCTCTTCCACCGCCCACTTGCTCCTACTTTTGAAAAACGCTTCCCCAATACCCTCGCTGAACTTGTGATTAGAGGAGAAGGGGCAGCATGATCTGGTGGGTAAAGCGCTAGAGTTGGGATCCTATTCCTGGCTCGGCAACTGACCAGTGCGGATAGATGAGGTCAAGTCCCTTCATCTCTCTCTCTCTCTCTCTCTCTCTCCACTTCTCTGTTTGTAAATTGATTTTGCCTCTGGCTCATGCTGGGATGAGAACGTAGGGTCTTGCAAACTTCTGTCATATGGTCATACTCTTGTACACTATCTGCAAGGTGAGATCAAGGGAATTCAGGGTCCCCTTGGATTCTGCCCTGCCGCCGCAATGCCCTGGCTTGGTCCCCAACTGGAATGGCAGTGGCAGGAAGGAGCACCCCTTCCCACAGCTCCTTGCGGAGAGGTACGGGCAGTCACAGAAGGCCCTTTGATGTGCCCAAGGATCAGCAGAAGGGCACACTCCCCTGGTGAATAGCAAGAGTGGCAGACAGGGTTCCCTCTTCTGTGGTGAACAGGCCTGGCTGGTGGCAGCAAAGGGGAGAAAGCACGTCCCCAGCTAGTGGGGTGTACTTGCTGTGTAGGATTCTGCCGTGTGCAACCCTGTGCTGTGGTAGGGTGGGTGAGCTCCTTGGAACGGGGTCAGAAGCTAACACCCCTCGGAGAGGCACAGGACAGAGCTATTGTTCCAGGCTCTTTGCCAATCCAGGCAGGCAGATCATGTTTTCGTGCTGTTCTTCAATGACTGAGCGAGATGTTTCCTTTTTATAGCTGCAGCTGAGGTTCAGGTCTCATTGCATGACTCTTCCAGGAACTGGGGCCTTAAGATTTAATGCCATGCTAGCTGGGAAGTTACTGCAACGTCGCCAGAGGTCTCATCCGCCAATTCCTATCGTTATTTGTATTTGCTCTAGTTTTGCTGTATTCTTCCTAACTTCAGGAACCACAAGTAACAACACCTGCCCTATGCACAGTGGCGTTGTTACGTCTCCAGCTATACAAGTGAACTTTGACCTCAGTGCTTGCTTTTTGTAGTGGATTCACATTGAAAACCAGCTTCTTCTAAATGTGCAGAGGTCTCGTTTTTGTATCTGCTGTTAACTTCTCCTTTGATTAGTGTTACTTTTTATTTCACTACTTATAGGGCAATGTGCATGCGTCTTACCTCAAGAGCATGTTGCATCTTGGTTCTGGCTGTGCCTGTGTGTGTACACTCCTTCCTCTAAGGGAATTCTTCATCTCTTTCTCCCTAACCTATACCTGTTATTGATCATTGTCTGTTCTTGGAGCGATCGCTCATGTCCATTCCACAGTGGGTATGCGTGCTCGCCATATACACCGATGTCAGAAGCTTTTCCCCTAGCAGCATCTGTAGGAGAGTCGCTCTGGCAACCCCTGGAGTGGTACCACCATGGTGTGGTGTAAGGGACGCTGCATGCTCCCGCCCTCAGTTCCCTCTTGCTGCCCGCCGACCCGCATGTAACCGTGTAACCACTGACGCTTTCAGCAGTTACACGATTACTTAATTACACGCATTTTGACATCCCTAGTTTTTTGCTGACTAGCTGCTCCCTGCTCTTGAGTAATGCATGGCAGTTAAAAGCTGCCACAAGTTAATCTCTTTTCCCGTGTTCAGGCTGCAGCTGAATGTGATTGCTACTGACTGCTCAGGTATGAAGAGCTTACTGTACTTAGCAGCTGAGTGGGCCTGGGAACAGCAGGATCGTCTCCTCCTTTCTCCTCTGCAAATCCTGCCCCATTTAATCCTGAGGGCTGGCAGGTGGGCCTCCTGGATGGACTCCGCTAGCCTCCAGCACTGGGCTAAACCTTCCGGGCTTAATGTTTTTTTGTTGTCTTTCAGCTGGATGAAGCTGTGGCGGCCGCTCATCTGGATAAGCTGTGCGTGAAGCTGACAAAACTGAGCGACAAGCAGGCCACGTACCTGGGCTTGCCGAAAGAAGGGCCCTTCAAGCCAGACCACTACCGATACTGAGCAGCTGCTGCTACCCAAAGAACAACGTGCAGGGATAAAAATCTTCCAAAGCTCTTACCCATCTGCTGGGATTCGGAGAACAAGCCCTTTCCCTTCCCCCTTTCACCACACACCCATGCTCATAAACAGGTGCGGAAGCTCTAGTGAAGGCATCGTCCCCTCACGCTGGAAACCCACCCTTCAGCTAATGCATTGGTGGGGCAGATCCCCTGAACACCCTTATAGCCTTGTAATGCCTGAGGGGCTGGGTCAGGAGTTCTAAGACCCGGCTCCTGGCCCTTCAGAGAGACACTGCTAGGAACCTGTGGTCTGGGATGTGAACAGGCTTAACCAGCAATGGTGAGGGCTAAGCGGTGACTTGTACCAGAGACAGCCCCCTGGCTCTCTGCTGTGGTTCGTGAAAGCTGCACAGATGTGATGCCTCTCCTATGGTTCTGGGGCGTTCCACAGGACTGTGTCCACCAAAGTTAGCATGATGCTAAGTTGTTTCCGTACCCTGGGAGCAGTTACTTAATCAAAGATGTTAGGCTGGACCACGATTTCCTGGGTCTAGTCCTGCTGCTCGTCTCTCTCTGTTTAGCCTCCTTCATAATTGTAGTGTGGGAGGGGGAGTGTTGTGACTCAGCAGCTTTTCCATTTGTGATGTGAGGGGCTCCAAAAAGCTGGGGAAGGGGCGAATGGAGGGAGGCGGGTGTACAGAAGGAGGGAATTTGGTTCTCTGAAACCACCAACCGTGGGCACCTGCCCTGGCTGAGTTTTGGGAAGTTGAGGTCTGTGGTATCTGTCGTGGTGTCTTAAAGTGCATTTATTAAACCCCCCCAATTGTGGTCTGACATGATTCTGGTCTGGGCCATCGCTGCGTCGTTTTATCTGCCTCACACAGCTCCTGTGTCCCTGTGCAGCTGCAGGTTCGCTCATTGGCTCTTCCTCATGACTAACTGCTGGCCATATCCCTGTGCCTCTGCTCAGAAGACGCATGAGTCTGGGGAAAGAGACCTGAGGGCGCACGGTGGACCAAGGCAGGTCTTTCTAAGGAGCACTCATGGTTTGGCTCTTGGAGCTGTAGCAGCACCTGGCTGTAGGCTGCCTGCTCCTGCCACCGACTCAGCTGATTCATGGCAGGAAAGCTGCTTGCTGGAAGGCAGCCTGAGAGGAGAGGATAGCAAATAACTTCCTTTCGTCTCGCTACAAGTGCCTGGCTCTCGCAGTTCACACTTCATGGGGACTGTTCCACATTTATATTCCTTCCCTCCGTGAAAGGAAAGGAAAGGTGAGCCTAAATCAACTGTAACAAGCCACGCTCAATGCTAGGTCAGCTTACAGCAGTGTTTCTCAGCCAGGGGTACGAGTACCCCATGGGATACTCAGAGAAGTCTGGGGGGGTATATCAATAGAACTGAAATTGGAGAAAACTGAATTTTTGTACTTTTTACACCCAAAACATTTCCTTGTCTACCCGGCTACAATTAAGTTGCTTAAACAAAGGTGGGGCAAAGGTAGGAAAAAATTCTCTCTGAAAACGGTAGTTACTAGGGCTACTTTTTTTTTTTTTAAATTTTTTAAAGGGGGTACTTTATATATTAAAAAAAAAAAAAGGTTGAGAAACACTGGCCTGCAGTACAGTGTCTTCCCAGGGGAAGGGGTAGCCTCCCAGCACAGGGGCAAAGGTTGGATTCCTGTGCATAATCTCAACCCCTACTCTGCTTAGGGGCCACTTATGGAACTGCGCCTCAAACCCAAGATCACCATGGGCAGGATTCATTTCTTGCTTGAGACTCTGCAAGTTACCAAGGCCACAGGTTTGTATGGAATAGATTAGGGCTGGTGCTCCCCTGAGGAGGTAAAAATTAGAAGGTGCTTATCACCCTCTGGCAGGCAGCTCCCTCCTGCCCACCATCAGCCTCCCTGATCAATTCCTACCCCCCCCCCCCCCCCAGGGATCAGCTGTTCTGCAGCATGCTTGGGAGAGGGGGTGGAACTGGGTGGGAAGAGGTTGAAGCAGGATAGAGGTGGAGGCTTGGGAGAAGGGGTTGAATATCCTCTGGGCTAGAGGAAGCTGGTGCCTCTGAGAGCTTGACAAATCTCAGAGGATGGACTTCATTACTCCCACTTAAATACTGATCTTTGCTCAGCAAAGCCTGTAAGACTCTTAATGCTCCTGCGCTTTGTTTCCATGTCAGCCAGTGTTAAGCACTTGTTCAAGTGCTTTGCTGGATCCAGGGCTAAGAGGTGGGAGTTAGCCCTCTGGACTCTGTTGTAGCATCCAGGGTCTGCTGAGTTTGCTTTTAGTGTGGTGGTTTTGCTGTAACCTTGGGTCCATTGTGTCTCCCAATTTTGCAGCTGGAAAAGCAAGGGCAGAGCCTCGTACTGTTCTGGGGTACTTCTGGTTTTAGACGGCAATAAAAACCTGAACCACCTGCTTCCTGTTGTTCATGTCTAGATGGGCCATGTTTAAATTTCCAGCATGATGGCTACTCACTTGTGGCTTCTAAAGGGGTCCTGCTATATGTGTAATGGGGAAGAGACCATCAGTGGGCTTGGGCCGTTCTGAGCACCTGTTTCCTGTGCTCCTCCTGCTCGCAGCCATAAAGGTTCAAGTCCAGCTGGCTCTGCGGTAGCAGAAATGGCTCCAACAGCTCTGCTGGCACAAGACTCCCACTGGGTCCGTGCGGTGTGAAATGCTGCATACGGAGCTGCTAGTACCACTTCCTCTATCCAGGCTCGTGGCCAAGCCCGTCCCTTCATTTAGGAGTGCTAATGAGATCATAGGCCCGTGTGCTGCTTGGAACTTGCCTTTGCCTCTACGTAGTCCAGGGTGAAGGAGAGTCCAATGTCCCTTTATTTTTAGTGTTCCTAGCCCTTTGGCTGCGGGGTCAGTGATTATTTTTGGTTAGTAAAGTGGTTTTCAGGTCTCCCTAGGAAATGCCATGGCAGCCCCTGTACCTAGCCGGGATGGAAGCCTGCAGTGTGCGAATCACACCGGCAAGGTGATGAAATAGGAAACTCTTTGGTGTTTGTGCTTTGTTACACACACAGACAGATCGCAGGGCCCCTCTTCTAAGCAAGTCAGTGCTTGAAATGCCCAAGAGAAGGCAAAAATGCATTGAGCCAGGCCGTGGCATAGCCGGGGTAGGCCCGAGTGTGCTGTGCCCACCTGCTTTGCTTCCATGTCCAGCCATGTGGGGTAGGGCCTGGGTGCTGGGAGCTGATTCTGCTCTGCCCAGCTCTCTGGCTTAATTCCTACCCCCATCATTGCCCGCCTACCCACCTGAAGTAAGGGCCTACCGAACTGGGCTCTTCTGGCTATGCCACTGGAGCCAGGGAAGGAGGCAGGCTGGATCCATGTTAGATAATTAACATCACCTATAGGTGCCACCAGGCTGGCGCAGAAGTTTATGGCACTGATGTCACGTCAGAAGGTGGCAGTGTTCTGGCAGAGGGGTGTGAGGGAGTGCACCTGCTCTGCCCTGGGCTGGATGCAGTTAACCCCACACTAGGGAGGGAGGAAATCATGCCCCCTCCTGCTGGCTGGGCTCCAACTCAATAGTGGGCAGTCTGTGGCTTGAGAGCCACATGCCCTGCTGGGCTTCCACGTGTGGCCCACAAGATGGTTGGCTATTGCCCAGGCAGCCTGGTTCTGCTGCTTTCATCTATGCAGCTTTTTTCCCCTTAGCGGTGTTACTAACCTGACCCATGTGCAAAGCCAGGGCACGTGGAGTGAGGTGCGTGCTGAGGGCACACAACGTTGCGAGCCATGCGCTCCGTCGAATCCAAGTGCTGCTCTGGTTCACTCGGCGCACTCTGCAATTTCTAGGTGCGCAAGCGCAGTTAGCAAAACTCCCCAGCCTGCAAGGCCGTCTTGGTTACATCATGGGGCCCACTCCCTGGCCTAGATTGTCCAGTTGGAACAGGGAACAGCTCGGCCTGGCCTGCCCGGGCAGGAGAGAGGCCGTGTGCTGCAAGTTCCATTGCAGTCTGAGAGGCCAGGCCTGCTGGGACCCAGGCGACTGACTATCCAGCAGTCCTCAGAAACCCACAAGGGGAAGAGGTTGTCAGGGGCTTTGCCTTCTAACTACCGGGAGAGCCAGGGGACCTGTGGACTGTGGAACAGGAAAATAGGGTAGGAACTAGCCCAGGGGGCCCGATATTGGTCTGGTTGTGGTAGCAGAACAGTGTTTTGGAAAGATCCCCATAAACAGGGTGCGGGGTTGGGACCCACTGGAGTAGTGTAGGGTAGGGGACTCAGGCCCAGCTGCCAAGCCACCCTGGGCAGCAGCCCCTCCTCCCTCCCCCCCCCCCCTTGGTTCTAGGCTGTACTGCCCAGCATGAAAGGGCAGTCCTACCTACCCTATGTCTTAGGACATCCCCACTGGTTCTGGCCTTTGTGCCATACTGCCCTGACCTATGGTGCCACCTCATAGAAGTAGGTCCCTAGGCTGTGCTTCTCTAAATGTAAGGACAGTCCTGACTCTGACCAGGAGGCTATACGAGCTTGAGAGGAAGAGCTGTTAGTGGCACTTGATTGCAAGGCCATAACACCGGAAAGGGTGATGGGGTACATGCGCCCTGTGACAAGATGGCTGCCATCCTTTTCTATACCACTGTCTGGGATGGCCCTTCACATTCTTCCCCATTCTGTGGGGGGTCATTGCAGGCTCCTTGATGCAGCCCCGCTGAGCAGAAAAGGCAGTCTGGGCCTTTGTGGGGAGAGAGCCCCCCCCCGTTTCCCACTCTCCCTTCCAACTCTCGGGCCAATAACAAATCTCTGGAAGCCTTAGTACACCAAGCATCAGGTGGGAAATAGCTGGATGTGGGAAGGGAACCTCTGGTCTGAGTCCAGCAGAGAGCGGCACAGCCCTGTATGTTTCTGAGGTAGACTAGTGCAGCTTCAGCCCCTGGTGCAGCCCAGAACTGGGAAGGTGCCAAGGTGGCCATCCCAGCTTCCCACAGGCTGCCTGCAAGAGGCTCTCAGCAGTGGTCTTCCCCTGATGCCCAGCTTCTCCCTCATAGGAGAGATGGAGCATCAGCCGCGCAGGGTGAGGAAAGACCTTTTACGTTGGAACGACTTAATTGCAGCAACCACAGAGGCCTCAGAGAGTCAGGGGCTTTGGCAGCTGGGATGTTTTGAGCCCATTGGGAAAAGACCCTCAAATATAACTGAATCATGGATGAAGCAGGTGGCCGTGTTAAATCATTAATGGCTGCTCTGGCAGGCCCTCTTTGCCCGTGTTTCAATGTGGAGGCTGGAGAGCCAATAAGCACCCTTCAGGGAAGGGGGGGTCAGCACTTTCTGATAAATGACACTTCCCAGCACTTAGCCATGGAACAGCATCTCTGACTTCCTGGAACAGGAAAGTCTGAATAATCCCTTCAAAAAGCCTATGCCCCTTCTGGAGCCCCCAGCTTCAGCTTGAAAAGAAATACAGCCACTGCTCCAACAGGCTGCCTTGTGCTCATGATGCAGCTGTTTGGGAACAAAGTGCCCTGGTTTTCTGGTTTACTTACTGTTAGGGCCTTATTGCATGACAAGGCGGCTGAGAGAGCATCTTTGTTGGCCCAGCCTCAGCTAGTGAAATAAACAAGCTTTTGAACTACACAAGTTGCTCCAATAGACAATATCACTTCAATGATCTTGTTTCTAATGTCGTGAGACCAATGCGGCAAACAAAGTCTCATAATAGTTTTAGTGCCGTGCCTGGATTTTTTGTTGTTGTTTTTGGGTAGGATGTTTTCAAGGCATTTATCTTCTACCAGAGTAATTTTTAGCTTCCAAACATTTTATTTTTTTTCCATTTTAAAGCCTTAGTTGTCATATTGGGTAGAAAACACCCTCCCAATTCAACTTTCTAGTCCCAGAGTAACCTAGAGAGACTGCCAGAACAATCCTTTGCACTGCTGTTGCTGGGATTTCAAGCCGGTGTGGGAAATCCCCCAGAGTCTGTTCAGAGTCCAGGCTGGTTTGGAGAAGCGTTCCAAAGGACTGAGATGTGCCTCCTCCCTAGTGAAAACGGCTGGCGGTTCCTTGTGTGGATTCACTGGCGGAGGCAGATCACTAGTGAGGCTTACAGTGGATTCCGTTTGTGGCTACGTTATTTACTACTCACTGTAGAGCTGTCAGCCAGATTTCACAGTTCTCCAGGGAAAGAAAATACTGAGCTGGGGCTGGAAATCACACCCTTGGCAATACCCTGAGAACCTACCACAGGGGGTGTGACACGGGCGTTTGTTTTGACTTATGGGGGTCAGACAACCCCTGAGTCCCTGCTGAGACCTGCTCACACTCAGGAGCAGCCCGAGGCCGGCTGTGGCAGCTGGCGCCCTAGGCGGAACGCGTGATCAGTGCCCCCGCCTGCATGGCCGTCAATGGCCGTGATGTAATCATCAGGCACCCCGCTGAAGGCAGCACCCTAGGCGACTGCCGAGTCTGCCTATACTCATGGGCCGCCCCTGCTCACACTTCTCTACCCCAGTGTTCTCAGTCTAGTTCTCCTCATAAACCTGTCCAGGCACCTGAGCCAATTAAGGGGGCTTTGTGTGAGTAGGCCCTTCAAACTCCAGACCAACCAGAGAGGGTATCTATAGGACAGAAGTCTGGCCTCTAGGGCTTAGCCATTGGCTGCTTGGTAGCATCACCCCAGAAGACCTTGAGGAAGGAAATAGACCATCTTCTTAGAGAGCACATTTTTAGAAATAAGGCAAATGTGGAATGGAAACAGATTCCTTCCCCTTCCCTGTAAGAATTATGCAATTCATTTTAGCTCAGCTGATACTTGGATGCCCACAAAGCAACAGTTCACACTGGACAATCTGTTGACTTGCAACTGCCACTGTGTTTTTCTCACCCATCATCACAATGGATTGAAGTAATGTATTATTGAGATTGAGTGCCAATTGACCAGAAGGTGCAAATAATGCAACCCCATAAAGTCTCAGGAATGTCTGGATCCCCTCAAAATGTTTCAGCAAGCCCAGACAAGCATTTTTTGCAATGACTTTCATAACCTCTCTTCTCAAGAAATGAGCTCCTATTGAGTTTACAGACAAGTGACTGAAGGCTTTTCCCTTGATGGTTTTGCTTTTATATAGAATCATAGAACACTAGAACTAGAAGGCACCTCGAGAGATCATCAAGTCCAGTCCCCTGCCCTCATGGCAGGACCAAGCACCATCTAGATCATCCCTGATAGATGTCTGTCTAAGCTGCTCTTAAATATCTCCAATGATGGAGATTCCACAACCTCCGTAGGCAATTTATTCCAGCATTTAACCACCCTGACAGTTAGGAAGTTTTTCCTTATGTCCAGCCTATACCTCCCTTGCTGCAGTTTGAGCCCATTGCTTCTTGTCCTATCCTCAGAGGCCAAGGAGAACAATTTTTCCTCTTCCTTCCTGTGACACCCTTTTAGATACCTGAAAACCACTATCATGTCCCCTCTCAGTCTTCTATTTTCCAAACTAAACAAGCCCAGTTCCTTTAGCCTTCCCTCATAGCTCATGTTCTCCAGACCTTTAATCATTTTTGTTGCTCTTCTCTGGACCTTCTCCAATTTCTCCACATCTTTCCCGAAATGTGCTGCCCAAAACTGGGCACAATACTACAGTTTAGGCCTAATCAGCACAGAGTAGAGCAGAAAAATGACTTCTTGTGTCTTGCTCACAACACTCCTGTTAATGCCTCCCAGAATTATGTTAACTCATATTTAGCTTGTGGTCCACTCTGACACCTAGATCCCCTTCTGCAGTACTCCTTCCTAGACAGTCGCTTCCCATTCTGTGTGTGTGAAACGGATTGTTCCTTCCTAAGTGGAGTACTTTGCATTTGTCCTTAAATGGAGCAGCTCAAAGAAACCAACCATAGTAACATGTTTGGAAAACTATAGAAAACAATGCATTTAAGGCTAAAACATTAACATTTGTTAGTTCCATTTTTCAAACCAATTTTTCCTTGTTAGGAGATAAAAGAGGTGGTGACAGTCCTGTTTCTCAATCCAGTCCTGTCTGTGATAGGAGATTGCAGATGTCCCAAAGGATCAGTTAATAGTGATGTCCATGAGAGAAGACGGTCTATTCAGTTCAGCCAGAGCTTTCTTGCATGTGTTTGTTAGAAAAGAAATGAGCCTCTATGTCTGCAGCTACTACTGGTCCTTTGTACGGAAGTGTTCCTTTCTCATTCTGAGTAACTAGTCAATTAGCCCGTCATAAGACGGGATTTTCAGGTCTCTCCTCCATGTCGGTCTTCTCTCCTGAGCCTCCGGTCTCTCTCTCTGTCTGTCTCTCTCTCTCCTCCTCCTCCTCCTTTCTCCCCCCCCCCCCAGCTCTCCTCCACCTCCTGCCTCTCTCTCTGTCTCTCCCTTTCTCTTCTCCTCGCCCTCCTGCCTCTAACTTGGGGGACCGCGGAGCCCAAATGGCTGTTTGGGCTCCGCACTCCCCATGCTGCATGGGGAGCATGGAGCCCAAATGGTTGCTTGCACCACTTGCTTCCCCGTGGCGGCCTGACTGAGCGGCGCAGAAGTCAGCCGAGCTTCACGGCGGGAGGCGAAGGGGGGGCGGGGCGGTGACATTCATGGCCAGGGGGTGGGGCCTGGAGCTGCTGTCATGCCGCATGTCACCGCCCCGCCCCCCTTCCCCTCCCGCCATGGCGCTTGGCTGACTTCTGCGCCACTCAGCCAGGCCACCGTGGGGGAGCAAGCGGAGCAAGCGGCCGTTTGGGCCCTGCACTGCCCATGCAGCACGGGCCGCCCAGAGGGAACAGCCAGCATTTCAGCATTACAGACTCAGACATTGGGCTACTATATATATGATGCTTTTCTAATGGCCTACTTTAGATGACAATATTTCAGTGTTTTTCTTATACCATCCATTCATGTCCAACACTTCTTGAGCAAGTGTCAGAATTTATGGGTATTTCTAGGGATTTGGCAGTTGGATATTTATACTTAGATTTTCAGAAAGCCTTTGACAAGGTCCCTCACCAAAGGCTATTGTGTAAATTATATTGCCATGGGATAAGAGGGAAGGTCCTTTCATGGATTGAGAACTGGTTAAAAGACAGGAAACAAAGGGTAGGAATAAATGGTAAATTTTCAGAATGGAGAGGGGTAACTAGCGGTGTCCCCCAAGGGTCAGTCCTGGGATCAATCCTGTTCAACTTATTCATAAATGATCTGGAGAAAGGGGTAAGCAGTGAGGTGGTAAAGTTTGCAGATGATACCAAACTGTTTAGGATAGGCAAGACAGAAGCAGACTGTGAGGGACTCCAAGAAGATCTCACCAAACTGAGTGATTGGGCAACAAAATGGCAAATGAAATTTAATGTCGATAAGTGTAAAGTAATGCACATCGGGAAAAATAACCCCAACTATAAGTACAGTATGATGGGGGCTAATTTGGCTACGACAAATCAGGAAAGAGATCTTGGAGTTATTGTGGATAGTTCTCTGAAAACTTCCACACTGTGCAGCGGCGGTCAAAAAGGCAAATAGGATGGTAGGAATTATTAAGAAAGGGATAGAAAATAAGACTCAGAATATCTTACTGCCCCTGTATAAAACTATGGTACGCTGACATCTTGAATACTGTGTACAGATGTGGTCTCCTCACCTCAAAAAAGATATTTTGGCCTTGGAAAGGGTTCAGAAAAGGGCAACTAAAATGATTAGGGGTTTGGAACGGGTCCCATATGAAGAGAGGTTAAAACGACTGGGACTTTTCAGTTTAGAAAAGAGGAGACTGAGGGGGGATATGATAGAGGTATATAAAATCATGAGTAGTGTGGAGAGGGCGAATAAAGAAAAGTTATTTATTAGTTCCCATAATAGAAGAACTAGAGGACACCAAATGAAGTTAATGGTTAGCAGGTTTAAAACTAATAAAAGAAAGTAGTTCTTCACACAGCGTGTAGTCAACCTATGGAACTCCTTGCCAGAGGAGGCTGTGAAGGCTAGGACTATAAGAGAGTTTAAAGAGAAGCTAGATAATTTCATGGAGGTTAGGTCCATAAAAGGCTATTAGCCAGGGGATAGAAATGGTGTCCCTGGCCTCTGTTTGTCAGAGGCTGGAGAAGGATGGCAGGAGACAAATCGCTTGATCATTATCTTCGGTCCACCCTCTCTGGGGCACCTGGTGCTGGCCACTGTCGACAGACAGGCTACTGGGCTAGATGGACCTTTGGTCTGACCCAGTATGGCCGTTCTTATGTTCTTATGGACTCTGCTCCTGTTCTGAAGAAACGGACTTATTTTCCCTTTTATCCACATCACAGTGTATTACATATTATGCTGCTGTGCTTGAAAGGTACTTAAACTTTAACCTTCTCATACTCAATTAAATCTGATCTTTGGAAGAATATTCTTCATTTCAGCATCCACTAAGTAAGTTGCTAAAGTTCTGCTATTTTTCCTCATTACATGGGGAGCTCTTAACAACTCCAGCTGGTGACCAGACATCTGGTCCACTTTTTTTTTCTGCATACTCCTTTATCAATTAGTTTTAAAACCCCATTACTGGATAGCAAAACTTAAGAGGACTGACCGATAACCCCCCTTCCTGCTCTGGCCCAGAGTGTTTCACCAGATGTTACTTTCTTTTAAGAGCGATCATTTTATTACAGCGGGTTTTTATGAATTTATGTCTCCTTTTTTCAGTACTTGCCCTGGGTTTGTGTCCAAAGGATGTTTTCTTTTAAGGTAGCGAGTGATGTTCTGAGATGACTGCTCCTAAATCAGCAGCACCTGGGCACAGGATAGCCTGTCTTTTGTGGCAAGGATGAATTCATAAATCACTTTAGAAGGGCCAGGTTTCTCTTCACGCAGCTAGACGTATTTTTGGTTGGCAGACGTGGCTGCTAAAAGGGGCCTGGCTGATTAAATAGTCTCTTTTTATGTGCTGTTGGTTCTCCACTCCTCACTAAAAAACCTAGACTGCTGACCAATCTAGAGGTAAAAGCTCTATTCTGTACTACGAGTTTAGCTCAAACTTCACCACATTAGGTCTATTTTCTAAACAATGAGTTCCATCAGTGAGTTGACTTCAAGGGCCATTAAAGTCCGGTTTGGTGCTCCTGCTGTTCAGGAGGAATAACGGTAAATTCGACCTTGCATGCTTGACTTTAGTGCACATGCAGCCCTGTGAAAGTTGACATTCTAGGCCTCCAGGAGGTGTCCCACAGTGCCCCTTTGTGACCTCTCTGGCCAGGACTTTCAACTCTGCTGCTTTCCAGGTGTACAGGAAAATGTGAATTTCATTTCCTGTGAGGCCAGCGTGGCAAGCAGACCTCAGAGCAGGCAGCCCGCCTGACCATGAATGCCCAGGATCGCAAATGAGCACCAGCGTCAACCACAGTAATCTGATTGACTTTACTGGTGGTAGAGTGGTCTGTCCTCTTGCTCTGATGCCAAGAAACCTCTCAGACTCTCCTGTAAGTGGCACTTTCACATTATTGTTTACATTCAGCACAGTGTTTGCAGAGCTCTTTTTCCTGTGGGCTCTCAAAGTACACTCTAGTGCGTTCGGCTAGCCCGATACTATCCCCCCTCACCTCATAGCCTTTAAGGTCAGAAAGGACCCTCATGAAGGCTTTCAAAATGGTGTTCCCGAACAGAGGCCAGGAGCATCAAGTACAGAGCCAAGCATTTGCAGCAGCTTCTTTTCAAAAGTTATTAGTTAGCATCAAGACATCTTTTTACATTATTTCAGTCAGTTGAATTCTTCTCCTCAGAGTTGTGCAGAAAAAATCACTATCATTCTTACCACAAGAGAAATCTCATCAGTCCAAACCCTTTCTACCAGTTCCTTGGTAGAGTCTGGAAACATAGGAGGGGAACTCCTCCTCCCTCACTTCTGTCAAACCCTGCTCCTCAGCCTGCAAAGAAACAAATACTAAAGCATCACAGAATTTAAGAATCATCCCCGTTAAAGATGGGCAGACCAGCTAATGTACAGTTTCCATCTGGAGTATATTGTAGGATGGTGCACATGGGCGTCAGGTGTGTAAGGGGGGAGAATGCTCTGCCTTCCCAAAGTGCCAGCCTGGCCCCACCTACACTCCACCTCCTGAACGCCTACTGGGGCAGAGTGTGGCTGCCCCCAGCGCCCACCTTCCTGGTGCTGGAGAGGCTGGGCTGGGCCATGTGGCACGTTCTCCTCCTTCCCCCAGTGCTCCGGGGCTGGAGAGGCTGGCCTGGGAGGCGCACCTCACCCTCCTCCCTTCTCCAGGGCTGGAGAGGCTGGGCCATGCGATGTGCCCTCCTCTGGGGCTGGGGAGGCTGAGGCAAGTGCATGCCTGCCCCCTCCTCTCCCCGTGGTTGGAAGCGCGGAGCACTCGTGGTATGCTGCCCTGCCTCCCTGTGGGAGGGGCTGGGAAAGGGGGGGGGGGCTCAGCAGAAGGGTCAGGGCTGGAGGTGGGGCTGGGGGCTTGCCTCCCTCAGCTCTGCCTTCACCAACCACGCATCATGGTGTACACACATTGACAGTCTAGTGTATCTGATCAGCTTGTAGAATACTCAGGGCTTTGTCTAGTTTTTTTCCTAGTACTTTGTCCAGTTTCAAATGTCTTGGGGATGGAATTTCTGCCTCTTTTCTTGGGAAACCATCTCGGAGTTTAACATTCTGCTCTATCTAGGGCCCTAAATAGCCTAAATTTGCCTTTTCTTAATTTTATCCTATATCTTCAAATTTTGTTTACATAAATGGTTGTTTTTGACTCAAAAACCTCTCCATCATGGGTTCCAAACTGGGGGGCATGCACCCCTGGGGGGGCATGCAGAAATTCCAGGGGTGTGTGAGGTGACCCAGCTCCTCTTCCCATCAATCCCCCCCCCCCACTGCAAATTTTGCTGTTATTTTTGTTTTTCGTCCCCAGTCAGTTCCTTGTTGAGGGGAAAAAAAAGTTTTGCTGCTTTTTTGGGGGGGGGAGGGGCATGAAGGTTTCTCAAAAATCAAAAAGGGGGCGTGATGCTGAAAGTTTGGGAACCACTGTGATGTAGGGGTCTTGCTTACCCAGGAGACACTGCTCTCCTCATGTCGTACCACTACAGGTGCCATCACTGAAGTCCCTTGAGCCTGTTTGCCTGAATTGTCCTCACACATGCCAGTTTCCTGTTCTGCTTCAGGTCCTGCCCCCTGCCCGGAGAACTGATTCCCTCCTGCATGCCCATTGTTGCCTGTATGGATTAGTGTAAGCATGCTCTGGCCGCTGGCCAGGATCACGCCACCATAAATCAGAAGGGCTGCATGGTTCAGGTTCTTAACTTGACTCTCATGTGCTGGTCTTTATCTCTTCCTGGACTAATTTGAATTATTGTCACACACTCCACCTCACAGACTCCAGTTGTGTTCCAGAAGCCTGACAGCACACAGGGAACTTAGAAATAGTCTTTGGAACAGCAGCTGTTATCCCTTTGAAACAACAATTGTTCTCTTTCACCAGGTCCTGAATCCCTGCTAACATCTTAATTGGCATTCCAGTCCATAGTAATGGGAGGTCCACAATTCTTGACACTTTACTTGCATTCATTGTCAAGAGTGCATCCATCTTCATTAAGAGTGCCATTAGTAATTTGTAGCCAACATTCAAAGGCAAAGCTTCCACCACCCAGCCCGGAGGGATTCACTGCTCAGTCAAATGCTTCCCTCCCCGATCCTGCAACCAAATGGTGGGAACTGCAGTGTGTTCCCGTACACAAAGAGTTTGTGATTTTTTTATAATAGCTTAAGATAAAATAACCAAATGAGAGAGAACAAAAGCAAAGTCTCCAGCAGAGAGAGCACAGTATGTGCGTCTCCTCTATAACTTTTGTGTTTGAACTGAACTCCAAATGGCAGCAAACTTTTCTACATTTGAAAGGTGCAGTTCACAGAAAATAGTGTCACAACTCAGTGACTCCCATGGCTTTCCTGTCAGGTTAATGCTGCTTCGAGGTAGGTTTATGGTGGGACATGAGCACTATTGTGAGGCTAATATAATGCAGGTAGGGCCGACTGAATGGTGCAGGCAGAAAAAATAAAACTAGCATCGTGCACGGTGAATGCACAGAAAAAAACTGACCCATTTGAACAACACCTGGAAATTGGAGGTTTTAAAGTCTTTTGATTATTGCTTGAAACCTGAGCCTTTATATCATTTTAGCAATGAAATACTAGCGATTAGGGCACATCCAATGAATAGGATGTGGCTGCCTCTCTGAGCCTTTGGGGCGTCATCAGTGCTGGGTAGGATTGTCTACCACAGGGGTGGGGAACCTTTTATGGGTCGGTAGCCACTAACCCACAGAGATGTCATAAAAGTGAGTAATGCCAAAACAACAACAACAACAAAAAAAGCGCGCACACTCTCAAATTCCACAAAACCCCTTGATGTGCTAAAAATGCTATTTGAAACATTTTTAAAAAACCTTGCGGATGCCCCAGCCAGAGCAAAGCTTCTGGGGCTTGCTCAGCCATGTAGGATTGTCTACAACAGGGGTGAGGAACCTTTTATGGCCCCATTTCTCAGCTCCCCACACTGGGAAGGGGTCTGGAGCTGGCCTAGCTGTGGCCATCCCTTCCCCCCTAAAGACACCCCGTGCAGGGAAGGGAATGGGGGGCTTCCCTTCCCTTCCACTCTTGCAAGGGATTCTCCCCCCACCCCCTCAGGTCCCACATGCCTCCTTAACTGTTAAGGCTCCAGTCTGCCAGAGGCCAGCCAGCCTATTCAGGGAAGGGGAGAAGTTGGCCCCGCTGTGGCCTCCCCTTCCTCCTAAAAGGTGCCCCATACAGGGAAGGGGCTCAGGGGCTTCCCTTCCCTCCCGCTCTGAGAACGGATCCCCGCCCTCTCTCTCCCCTCTGGTCCCGCACACCCGCTCACGGCAAAAGGAGTTTTGCTGGCAGCTGCCCGAGCCTGGGAAGCAGCTCCAGCATATAAGACGCCCCTTGTTTCAGCGAGGCGGCAGTGAAAAAGAGGCTGAGACGAGGTGTATGTTATATGCACCGACACTGGCAGGGGGTTCCACAGCCAACGCTACAGATACCACCAGGGATACGAGCTTTCCGAAGACTGGGTTCTTGCTCTCACATTACTTGGATTTTAAAATATGAGCAGGCAGATAACTAGTGTGGTTTGCTCCCAATTCTGTACAAAGTGGACCATGTGAGGTGTCCAATGAGAGCTTATGATCTTCTGATTATGTGTGCTACTCATATGCTTGTACAGGAGTGGGGAATAATTTTGGAAGGGGGGGCTACTTCACAAATTTCAGAAGTGGCCGTGCGCTGACTTGGAAGGGGCAGGGCCTCAGGCGGAAGGGGCGGAGTTGAGAGCTACCCTGCCGGGAGCTTTGCTTGGCCTGGGGACCCTGCCCCCTGACTTCTGGCCAATGGAAGGGACCTGGAGCAGGGGAGGTGCTTCGGACTAGTCTCCTCCCAGAGTTGTCTGGGGTGGAGGCTTAGAATTCAGGGGTCTAGCCAAAATAGGCATTGCCCTTTAAACATGTTTTTTACCCTCTGTTTCTGCAGTTTGGAAAGATAGATTAAGAGTCCAACCAAAGCAGGTATTAACCTTTCTAATGTATAAAAATGCTCTCTCCAGTCATTCTTGCTGCCTAGAAAGATAGATAAGCATGCAGCTGCTCTGCTTTGTTGTGTCTTTAACTTATCTTCACTGGCTCTGTTTAAAATATTTTCAGGGTTACTTTTCTTGTAATCTCTGTAACCTGCTGATTTGGAAAGTTTGTAGTGTAGAAAAGTGTTGATTTAATTAGAAATTCTGTAAATAGTAATTTAGAGGTGGGTATAATAATATTCATCATCTGTCTGTTAATATTCATTGTGAGGGAGTTAACCTTACTAAATAAGGTTTTAGGGAAAGCGGTGCTAGATGTGTGAATTAACATAATAAAATAGATAAAACGGTGTCATTGGTGCCAAGTTGTTGCCACTCGGAACGATGTGTTGGGGTCCGAGGTTAACATGCATAGACAATAAAGCAGTTCTGTTTACCCCATCTGCTCCTGGGTCACCTGTTTCTTCTCTAAAATCAATTAATGGCTATGCTAATTAGCGGTGCTGCATAGACTAAGGCTTTCAAGGTTGCCAATAAACACCCGAGGAAGGTGTCTGGGAACCTGTAAACCAGCAAGTCCATCATGGCTACTTGCATGAAAGACAGAGACAGGTCATTTGATCATGTGACCAGCTCCAGTTTGGGAGGCACCGGGAATATAAAAGTGCCATGAGGGCACCTCCATCTTGTCTTCAATCCTGCTTCTGATTCCAGATCCTTGCTAGGGACAGAGGGCTGGGAAGAATTTGATGACTCATCCTGACATAGGATGTACTCCAGAGACTTTTCTGCCAGCAGTTTGTTACATCTCTGCTAAGAGCCTGCATGAAGAACTTGGTGATTGATGTATGTAATGCATTCTCTTTAACAATCTCGCTCTCAACCCTTTTCTTTCTTTTTATTAATAAACTTTTAGATTTTAGATTCTAAAGGATTGACCCAGCGTGTTCTTTTGGGAAAGATCCAAGATATAAATTGACCTGGGACTGTGGCCGGTCCTTTGGGACTGGGAGAACCTGTTTGGAGTTGGTGAGACTGAGTTTTATAACCTTTCATGTGTTTAGGGTGTGGGTCTGGTTGTGGCTCTGGGGTGTCCTAGGGGTTTTGCTTGTGAGGCTTCCTGCTGGCCAGAGAACATAAGAATATAAGAATGGCCATACTGGGTCAGACCAAAGGTCCACCCAGCCCAGTGGACAGTGGACCCACTGTCTGCCAACAGTGGCCAATGCCAGGTGTCCCAGAGGGAGTGAATTGAACAGGTAATGATCAAGCGATCTCTCTCCTGCCATCCATCTCCACCCTCTGACAAACAGAGGCTAGGGACACTATTCCTTACCCATACTGGCTAATAGCCATTAATGGACTTAACCTCCATGAATTTATCTAGTTCTCTTTTAAACCCTGTTATAGTCCTAGCCTTCACAACCTCCTCAGGCAAGGAGTTCCACAGATTGATTGTGCGCTGTGTGAAGAAGAACTTCCTTTTATTTGTGCTCTGCATGACTGGTCTGGTGCTTTTATGGGGAAGGACCTGATCCGACAGTCTCAGCGGTGCCAAGACTGATCTGGTATTTTACACTTGCGTGCACACACCTATTGGAATATACATGAGCAACACATCTCGAAGAACACCAGTAACTAGAGATAAGCAGCCATTTTTTTCAACTTTTTTCATTTGTAGACCCCTAAATCTCAGGCAGTCTATGGCGCTCTGGGAGTTGAAAACTACTGGTAGATGGACAACTTCATCAAATCCTGCCCTTCTGCTTCCTCTTCCAGCTGGAAACTTAGATGCACATAGGCACAAAAACTTAGAAATAAGGGAAGTTAGAAAAGCATTAGCTCAGTGGGTGCGCAACTCAATAGTTTTACAGACAAAATAGTTTCTGGTTTGTTTTAAGCTTTTGGCAAATGTATTTGTGGGGAGGAGGATTGTTTTTCTTGAACCGGTTGTTCTATCAGTAATAAATGCCAGATACCACTGGGTTTACATTTTGTTTATTCAGGATGTAGATTTTGCAAGGAGGGGGGTCACAGGGTGCATTAGATTACACCTGAGTTCTGTAGGGTTTCTCGTGGTGGAGCAGAATATTTTCATGAATCGAATTAGAATGACTGGTGTGTTTGGTGTTACTGGATTCCGGTAGGTTTGTGTAAGTATATATAGATATAAGTTTGTGGTTTTAACTATACTAATTATAGCAACTAATGTGAAGGGATTTATCGGTAGTGATGTCACGTACGTAATGATAATGCGTTGGCCTAGTGTGTATGAAGCTGACCTCTTAGTCTAGGGGCTGACCCCAGGAGCTGTTCAGCTTGTTCTCTTTAGCAGACATAAAGGACTTCGTGTTTAGCAAAAATAGTAGAACCCCTGCTCTCGGTATGGAAGGCCTAGAATTGTGTTGGTTCAGCAGGGATCTGCACTGGCCATTCTAGGGATCATGCAAACACCCAATTCCCTATGGCCCACTCTAGTCCTGTTTTTCCTGCCTTTCTAGATAGCTCAGTCACTAACTCTGCAAAACTCTCATTTTTTGGGGATGTTTGGCTGGTTGCATTTCAGGGTGCCAGGTTTTGGGCTGCGGCTAAGCAGCTTGGCAATGTTTTATCTCAGGCCAGCCGCTTAGAAAAATGTAACTTGTGCAGACTGAGGCCAGTCTACTAAAAAAACCTGTTGGTTTAAAGACCTGATAAGAATTATTGCAGGTATCTGGAGACGATGCTTTGAGACAGAGATTAACTCCCATTCTCTGCTTTCCTTGAACGTGTTTTTCATTTTGTTTGTGTCTTTCACTAGCAAATTGGCTACAGGTTTTTATGGGAGTTTGGTCAAACTTACACCCACTGCTCCAACCAAAAGCCCTTTTGCTTCTGCTCTGTGCATTTGTCATCTTTTCTCAGATCTAACTGCAGCCATTTGGCCTGCCTGTCCAGCTGGATGGCAACCAGGGTTGTGGGGCTGTTACAGGCAAGATGGGTGCTGAGATGATATATAGAACTCTGTCACTCCCTTTTCCCCTCAACTTCAGGACACTTCTCTGCTGAAGCACAAGCTAAAGTTCTGTCTTTTTAGCTCAGTATTACACAGACTTCAATCTCAGTGCAAAACCCTGAATGTAGGGGATCCTGACAACAGCCTGCCAGAGTTCCATACGATTTCTTGGTGAACAAACATCGAATACACACACAAACGCTGGCAAACAGTATTTGGCATGTTTTCAAATGACTTCGTAAACAAAACAATTAGGCAAGAAATCAAAGCTGGTCAGAAACATTGCTACAAAGCTGGTTTTTTTCATCAGATGCTGCAGATTCATCACAATGGAAATGGTTTTTGGAGACGGTTGGATGTTTGCCAAAGTTCTGACAGAGCCCTGCTGCCTGCCAGCGTTCCATTGGAAACCGACCTGGTTTCCTGCCAGCTTGCCTGCCTGGCTCCTCAGCAGCCCTCTAGACATGGGTGGGGAACCGAAGGCCCGAGGGCCGGATGTGGCCCCCTGGCTTGCCTGGATCAGGGCTGCCCCCAGCATTGGAGAGCCCGTGCTGGTGCTCTAGTCCTCTCGCTCCCCACCAAAGGGCTGGAGCACACAAAATACTAGCCTGGGCTCTCCTAGGCTCTGTGTGAGGGGAATGTGGGGGAGTCTTTCTCCTCAGTCATGAGCCATGGCAGTGAGAGTTTGTTTTTTATTTTTTCATTTTTTTGCTTCTCACTCGTGTGCAGCCCCTGACTGATTTTTCTGTGGGTCAGCAGCCCCCAACTGATAAAGGTTTCCCAGCCCTGCTTTAGACAGACTGCATTAAAATTGGGGATCCCAGGGCTAAAAATTCTCCGACTGGAGAGAGGTAAATGGTGGTGTCCCCCAGGGTCTGTTCAGGGCCATGTGCTATTCAACATATTCATAAATGATCTGGAAAAGGGGGCAAACGGTGAGGTGTCAAAATTTGTAGATGATACCAACTACTCCAGACAGTTAAGTCCAAAGCAGACTGCAAAAAGCTACAAAGGGATCTCACAAAAATAAGTGGTTGGGCAACAAAATGGCAGCTGAAATTAAACACTGATAAGTGCAAAGCAATGCGCATTGGAAACCATAATCCCAACTATATGTAGAAAACAATGGGGTCCAATAGCTGTTACCACTGAAGAGAGAGCTTGGAGTCAGCGTGGAGAGTTCTCTGAAAACATCCACTCAGTGTGCAGCGGCAGACAAGAAAGCAAACAGAATGTTGGAAATCATTAAGCAAGGGATAGAGAAGAAAACAGAAAATATCTTATTGTCTCTGTAGAAATCCATGCTATGCCCCCATCTTGAATACTACATGCAGATGTGGTCACTCCATCTCAAAAAGGATACATTGGAATTGGAAAAGGTCAAAAAAGGACAACAAACATGATTAGAGGTATGGAACAGCTTCCATATGAGGAGAGATTAATAGGATTGGGACTTTCCAGCTTGGAAAAGAGACGACTAAGAGGGGATATGGCAGAGGTCTGTAAAATCATGACTGGTATGGAGAAAACAAATAAGGAAGCGTTGTGGACTTCTTCTCATAACACAAAAATGAGGGGTCACCCAATGAAATGAACAGGCAGCAGGTTTAAAGCAAACAAAAGGAAGTATATCTTAACATAACATGCAGCCAACTTCTGGAACTCTTTGCCACAGGATTTTTGAAGACCAACTGTTACTGGATTCAAAAGGTAACTAGATAAATTCCTAGTGTCCCTAGTTTCAGGGGGTAGCCGAGTTAGTCTGTACAGAATAAACTTAAAAAACAACAAAAACTCCGGCCATCTGAAGAAGTGGGCTGTGCCCATGAAAGCTCATGATACCATCTATATGTTTTGTTAGTCCATAAAGTGCTACCAGACCTTTTGTTGTTTTTTAAGTGTATAGTGTCCCTAGTGTCTGTTTATCACAAGCTGAGCATGGGTGACAGGGGAGGGGTCACCTGATTTTGTTCATTCTCTCTGGGGCAGAAGGCAGGATACTGAGCTAGATGGACCTTTGGTCTGACCCAATATGGCCGTTCTTATGGAAGACAGATGAAAACAAAACTTAAATCATAGCTGACTTCCTGTTGTCCTGTGATGAAGCCATTGAATGGTGAGGGGTCAGCAGAGGGCAGTGAGGTGTGTCTGCTGCTCTTTCTCTCCTGCTCAGAAGGATGATGAACTGATGGGCAGGATTCCCTGGGATGCTTACATGAAGGGGAAAGGAGTCCAGGAGAGCTGGCAGTATTTTAAAGAAGCCTTATTAAAGGCACAGGAAGACACCATCCTGATGTGCAGCAAGAAAAGCAAATATGGTAGGCGACAAGATTGGCTTACTGGGGACATCCATGGTGAGCTTAAACACAAAAAGGAAGCTTACAGGAAGTGGAAATGTGGACTGATGACTAGGGAGGAGTATAAATATATCGCTTGAGAATGCAGGGAGTGATCAGGAAGGCGAAAGCATAATTGGAATTGCAGCTAGCAAGGTATGTGAAGGGTAACAAGAAAGGTTTCTACAGGCATGTTAGCAATAAGAGGGTGATCAGAGTGGGTGTGGGCCCTTACTGGATGAGGGAGGTAACCTAGTGACAGATGATGTGGGAAAAGCTGACGTACTCAATGCTTTCTTTGCCTCTGTCTTCATGGACAAGGTCAGCTCCCAGACAAATTCACGAGGCAACGCAGTAGGGGAAGGAGGTGGACAGCCCTTGGTGGGGAAAGAACAAGTTAGGAACTATTTAGAAAAGCTAGAAATACACAAATCGATGGGCCCAGATTTAATGCATCCAAGGGTACTGAGGGAGTTGGCAAATGTCATTGTGGAGCCTTTGGCCATTATCTTTGAAAACTTGAGGAGATCGGGAGAGATCCCGGATGATTGGAAAAAGGCAAATGTAGTGCCCATCTTTAAAAAAGGGAAGAAGGACAATCCAGGGAACTACAGACCAGTCACCCTTACCTCAGTCCCCGGAAAAATCATGGAGGGGATCCTCAGAAAGCTATCAGAAATAGTCAGCATGGATTCACGAAGGGCAAGTTGTGCCTGACCAATCTGATTAGCTTCTATGATGAGGTAACTGGCTCTGTGGATATGGGAAAGTCAGTGGATGTGAGATACCTTGACTTTAGCAAAGCTTTTGATACAGTCTCCCACAATATTCTTGCCAGCAAGTTAAGGGAGTATGGATTGGATAAATGGACTGTAAGATGGATAGAAAGCTGGCTAGACTGTTGGGCCCAATGGGTAGTGATCAACGCTTCAATGTCAGGTTGGCAGTTGGTTTCTAGCGGAGTCCCCCAAGGATCGGTTCTTGGACCAGTTTTGTTCAACATCTTTATTAATGACCTGGATGAGGGGATGGATTGCATCCTCAGCAAGTTTGCAGAAGACACTAAGCTAGGGGGAGAGGTAGATATGCTGGAGGGCAGGGATAGGGTCCAGAGTGACCTGGACAGATTAGAGGATTGGGCCAAAAGAACTCTGATGAGGTTCAACAAGGACAAGTGCAGAGTCCTGCACTTGGGATGGAAGAATCCCAAGCATTATTACAGATTGGGGATGGAATGGCTAAGTAGCAGTTCGGCAGAAAAGGACCTGGGGTTTACAGTGGATGAGAAGCTGGATATGAGTCAACAGTGTGCCCTTGTAGCCAAGAAGGCTAATGGCATATTAGGGTGCATTAGGAGGAGCATTGCCAGCAGATCCAGAGAAGTGATTATTCCCCTTTATTCAGCTCTGGTGAGAGGCCACATCTGGAATATTGTATCCAGTTCTGTGCCCCTCACTACAGAAAGGATGTGGATGCATTGGAAAGGGTCCAGCGGAGGGCAACCAAAATGATTAGGGGGCTGGAGCACATGACCTATGAGGAGAGACTGAGGGATTTGGGTTTGTTTAGTCTGCAGAAGAGAAGAGTGAAGAGGGATTTGATAACAGCCTTCAACTTCCTGAAGGGAGGTTCCAAAGAGGATGGAAAAAGGCTGTTCTCAGTAGTGACAGATGGCAGAATAAGGAACAATGATCTCAAGTTACAGTGGGAGAGGTCTAGGTTGGATATTAGGAAAAACTATTTCACTAGGAGGGTGGTGAAGCACTTGAATGGGTTACCTAGGGAGGTGGTAGAATCTCCATACCTAGAGGTGTTTAAGTCTCAGCTTGACAAAGCCCTGGCTGGATTGATTTATTTGGGATTAGTTCTGCCTTGGGCAGGGAGCTGGATTTGATGACCTCCTGAGGTCTATTCCAGCCCTAGGATTCTATGATTTCTATGATGGGTCACCAACAGGGGAATATTCTGCAGCAGTGAGCGGGACATTTTGGTGAAGCAGAGTGTCTGGACCATGGGAGGACTGGGACTTCCCACATTTTCCTCAGTTGTCATGATTCTGGCCTGCTACCTGGGTCTGTGAAGAGACAATGGGCCATAGCACCGGAGAGCCCTCAAGAAGGACAAACAATGACAGTCCTGCACCTCAGCACTCACCCTCTATGGCTAGGATCAATACGAGGTGGAAATGAAAGTCACTAAGAAGCAGAGACACAGCATTTGGTAGCAAAATTCACAGGGATGCAAAAGTAATTTGCACCTTCGTGGGAAGAGAGCAGACATAGCAATGGGAAGGAAATATGTCCCTGAGAGTGTCAAATGTATACTGTGGAGAAACATAGCAGCCACTGCTGATACATGTTGTAAAACCCGTCGCTGGAGATAGGCCTATGAAAATGTTCTTTCATGCAGCCGTGCGACCATGTTAGGTTTGTTTCCAAAAGGGGTAATGAGGAGAGGACTAGGACTTCCCAAGGCCCCAGAGAAATGAGGACCAGGTCAGAAGAAAAGGCAGTTCAGAAGGAAAGAGAAAAGAATGGCTTCATTTTCAATCCAGATGCTGAAGACTAAGTGCTTTATTATGAACAGGGGATGAATCAGGTATACTACGAGCCAGAGGAAATATATCTTATGAAGCCACTTCGGGCTGTGAGCAGAGAACTGCATGAAGCCTGAACCCACTACAGTCAAAAATTGCTCCAAAAAAATCCAATCAGCCAATTGTGGCTTTTAATTTAATGACAATGACTTTAATTGGGTCATGATAACGGTAATAAAATAAAGCCACACTACTAATAGATCCAGTTATCGTCTGAGAGAAACCATCATTTACAAGCAACACCCAGGCTCAGTTTATGGGTTCACTCTTAAACCAGCTGCAGCTGTGAATGCTTCCATCTGACAAGTATTCTTCTGAACTCAGCATTCAGGATGTTCCAGTTCAGTAAACACCCTCAGCCACCACAGTATGTTAAGTTCCACATGTGACCCACATGCCTTATGCTGCAGCTTTTGATTCATTTTTTCCCCCTCAAAAAAAGGGAAAGAAGCAGAAGGGAGGAGACAGAATTTTCCAAGCTAAAATCCTTGCATCTCTGCCCACATGCAACTCAGTGAGAAGGTTCTGGAAATATCTAGAATTCGGATGTGGGTGGCAAAAGGAAGTTACTCATTTCGTGCAGTAACGACTGTTCTTCGAGGTGTGTGTCCCCACGGGTGCTCCACTGTTGGTGACGGGTCATCCTCGGAGTCGCAGTTCGGAGCTTTTTCCCAGCAGTTTACTGTCGGGCCACACATGCACAGGAGGTGGCTCAGGCCATTGGCGGTTTGATAGCTGCCTCATGCACGGCCCTCTTCCTCCCCCCTCAGTTCCTCGATTGCGTCCGAGAATATGTAACTCTGAGCAGAGGGGAGGAAGTGAGGGTTGTGGAGCACACACAGGGGGATACACCTTGAAGAACAGTCGTTACTGCACGAAGTGAGTAGCTTCCTTTTCTTCTTCAGGGGATGTCCCCATGGGTGCACCACTGTTGGTGACTACAAAGCAGTACCCACTATGGATGGTGGGAATCGGAGTTACTGCCTAATGGTGGAGGATAAGACTGCTGTAGCCACCGCTGTATCGCCTGCTAGTTGCAGCATGATGGCATAATGCCTGGCGAAGGTCTGTTCTGATGACCAGGTGGCTGACCAATAGATGTTACTCAAAGGGACACTGCTCAGGAAAGCATAGCTGTTGCTGTGGCACGGGTGAAATGTGCCTTCAGGGGAGTTGTCAAGGGCTTATTACGAAGATCATGACAGTGGATGATGCAGGACGCTGTCAATTTGGAGATGCGTTGGGAGGAGATGGGTGTACCCCTGGGAATGGTTAGCGACTGAGACAAAAAGGCATGCCATTTTGCGGAACGCCTGCATTCTGTCAATATAGAATGCTAGAGCACGACAAATGTCCAGCATATGAAGCATTGCATCCTTAGGGGACGTAGGCGGATTTGCGAAAAAAATGGGCAGGACTATAGGCTCATTGATGTGGAATGAGGTGATAATTTTAGGGAAAAAGGAAGGGTGGGCGAGCCATTAATGCCCCTATCTCACTGACCCTCCTTGCAGAGGTTATGACTACCAAAAACATCACCTTCATTGTAAGGAATGAAAGCGCACATGTGGCCAAAGACTTGAATGGGGGTCTCATAAGGCAGTCTAGCACTAGATTGAGGTCCCATGAGGGTGCAGGTGCTCTGTGGGGGGGATAAAGGTTCTGGAGACCCCTTAAAAACCTCTTGGCAACAGGATGGGCGAAAACTGACGAGCTGTCCACTTGTTAATGGAATGCAGCAATTGCTGCAAGGTGCAGCTTGACCATGGAGATAGATAAGCCCCCTTCCTTAAGGTGATATATGTAGTCTAGAATGGAAGGAAGTGGGGCATTCTGAGGATCAAGGTGGATTCGTTGGCACCAGGATCTGAAGTGTCTCCATTTTTTAAGGTAAATCTTTCTGGTAGATGGTCTCCTGCTGTGAAGGAGAACGGACTTCACACTGTCAGAGCAGCAGGATTCATTTCCCTGGAACCAGAGAGGAGCCAGGCATGGAGATGGAGCATGTGTGGCTAGGGATGCAGTAGCATGCCATGGTGTTGGGACAGGAGATCTTGTCTAGAAGGAAGTGGATACGGTGGTTCAACCAACATGTATTGGAAGGACGGGAACCAGGTCTGCCTGGATGATGACGGTGCTATCAGGATGACCAGAGATCTGTCTAATTGTATTTTGAGCAGGACTCTGGAGATGAGTGGCACTGGAGGGAAGACATAGTGTATTGGCTTGTCCCATGGGATCAGAAAGGCGTCCCCCCTGGAATCGCAACTGAGACCCGCTCGGGAGCAGAATTGTGGGCACTTGGTTTTGTTGCTGGTTGCGAAGAGGTTGATTAGTGGATTTCCCCACCTGCGGAAGACAGAAGCTGCCACTGATGGATGTAACTCCCACTAGTGATCTGTGGGAAAATTGCAGCTGAGGGTATCCGCCATTATGTTATTGATGCTGGGCAAGTAGGATGCTCTCAGGATAATGCCATGTTGGATACACCAGTTCCAAAGGTGAGTGGCCTCTGTGCAGAGGGATCGGGAGCGTGCACCTCCCAGCCAGTTTATATAAAACATAGTGGTCGTATTGTCCACGAGTATGCGGACTGTGTGATTGGTATGAGTTGGGCAAAGTGCTTGCACACGTTCCTGACAGCCCTGAGCTCTAACAGATTGATGTGTAGAAGGGCTTCGTGCTGTGACCATTTCCCCTGCACCATATGGTGATGCAGGTGTGCACCCCAGCCTATGAGCGAGGCATCCGTGGTGATTTGCACCGAGGGTTCGGGTTGAAAGAAGGGGACCCCTGTGATAGATTGTGGGGGGATGTCCACCACCTGAGGGAATGGGGCACGTGACCAGGAATGATAACTGACTTGTGGAGCGGGTGACGAGATGGCTTGTAAACTGAGGTCAGCCAATGTTGCAGGGTGCGAAAATGGAGACATGCAAACTGGACAGTATATGTAATGGCAGACATGTGGTCCAATATTTGGAGACAGGTATGAACAGTAGTAATTGGATTTGTAGATACCACATTGATAAAATCATGGAGGGTATTGAGGTAAGTAGGTTTGGGCCGATATGGAATTGAGGTGAGACCCTATGAACTCTAGTTCTTGGAGTGGATTGGCGGAGATTTCTGCTCATTTATCAGAAGCCCCAGATAATTGAAGAGGCATCTAGTTTTTAACACCATGTCTGTTGCCTCTACGTACAACCGATCTTTGATGAGGCAGTCGTCGAGGTATGGGAAAATGATGACCCCTCGTTGGCGGAGATAGGTTGCCACTACTGCGAGGACCTTTGAGAAGACTCAAGGCGCTGAGGAGAGGCCGAAGGGGAGGATCGTGGTAATGGTAATGGTCCTCCCCAACTGCAAAATGGAGAAAACGTCTGTGGGCTGGTAGTATGGAGACGTGGAAAGAGGCATCCTGGAGGTCGAGGGCTGCAAACCAGTCCCCTCTGTCCAGTGCAGGGATGATTGAAGCCAGTGTGACCATCTTGAAGCACTGTTTTCTAAGAAACTTGTTCAATTTGCACAGATCTAGGATGGGCCTCCAACCTCCCATGTGCTTCTGGGTCAGGAGGTGTGTTGAATAAAACCCTTTTCCCCAGTAAATAATAGGAACCCTCTCTATCACTCCTATGTGTAGAAGTCGACTGAGACCTAAGAAGGGTCTCATGAGAGGGGTCCCTGAAGAGAGACTGGAGAGGGGGAAGGTGAGGAGGAAGCGACATGAATGGGATTGTTCATGCAGGGTACTCTATCTCGACAGCCCATTGGTCTGATGTTATTGTGTCCCAACAATGTAGAAAGGGACAGAGCTTGTGGCAGAATATAGGTTTCTGGCTTGTTGGCATTGGATGATAGGGGAGGTCGGGCAGGCCCCTGACTAAGACTTCAGAATTGCTGCTTAGGGGCCTGAGAACCTGAGGAACGTGACTGAGGTGGACGCTTCCTCTGGGATCTCTGTCTGAGAGGGTTATGGTCATAAGGTTTATGCTGAAAGCAGCTATAGAAGCTGTCCCTGTTCTTGTAGTAAGGGAAGTAGCGACTGCAATGATATGGAGGGGTGCCCATGCGTAATGTGTGGAGGGTTGTTTGGGAGTCCTTACTGCTATCAAGGATCTTGTCTGTATCTGCTGCGAAAAGTTTTGACTTGTCAAATGGGAGATCCTGAACTCTAGTCTGAAGCTCTGGAGGCTCTCCTCATTGCTACAGCTGTGGCTGTGACTCTAGCAGCTGTGTCTGCCACATCAGTGGTGGATAAGAAGACTGTGTTTGCAAAGGTGTGGCCTTCTTGACTCCATCCTCTGAGAATAGGTCTTCTGGAGTCTGGCAGGTGTTCAATCAGCTCAGCCAGCTTGGAGTAATTACTAAAATTGTGGTTCGCTAGCAAGGCCAAATAGTTTGCTATGCAAAGCTGTAATGTGGCTGAAGAGTAGATCTTTTTGCCCAAAAGGTCTAGTTTCTTGTGCTCTTTATCATAAAGTGTGCCCTTGGTCTGAGGGGCTTTAGAGTGTTGATTAGTTGCATCCATGACCAGGGAGTTTGGTTGTGGATGAGAGAAGAGAAATTCTAGACCCTTAGGGGGAACAAAGTATTTGCGCTCCACCTTTTTGCAGATTGGTTGGATGGAAGCAGGTGTCTGCCAGATGTCATCAGACACCTCCATGATCACCTCATCAATTGGCAATGCTATTCGCCCCTGGGCAGATGGGCATATGTTTTTTTTAAAAGGTGACATTGTTTGTCCTTTAATTCTTGGAGCTGGACCTCCTGAGAGGTGGCTACCCTTTTGAAAAGCTCTTGGAATTGTTTTAAATCATCAGAGGCATGCCTATCCTCTGGATTTTCAGCATCCTCTGGGGCTGAGGATGAATTGTTGCCCGGAAAGTGATGAGGCACCTGCATATTGATGTCATCCCCCAGGACCTGACCTTCCTCCTCCTCGGAGTCAATCGTGGTGGGAATAATGTGAGATGCTGAGGGTGGAGGGAGCCCTTTTGAGGAGGTAGCTGGTTCTGTGATGCGGCATCTACGGGGTGCCCACTGCTCCCATGGAGCCCAACGGGAAGGGTAGTGGGGGCGGGCAGGTAGTGCAATTCGGGATACCATGGTGTGTGGCATGGTCTGTCATTGTAGTGATAGGACTGTCAAGATGCAGTTGGGGGGGAGTGTTGTGAAGAGAAAACACTCCTCTGTTGTAATAATGAAGCCCCTCATGCGGTGATGGAGACCTGGCACAGTGCCTGCATAAATGAGGGGAAGGGGCATAGGGAAAGGCTCCCTTGAAGGGGGAAGGGAATGTAATGATACATCATTGGTCCCCTGTGTTGGTAAATTGGGGTTACTGGTTGATGGGTCTGTATGGTGCGGGCGCACTGATAGCCACCTCCTTGCCAGTGCCTCTGAGGCACGAGAGCCATGTGAGGATGACGGCCCGTCATCGGGTGGTGATGGAGCCCTACCGGACCACTTAGCAGGTGGCTCCCCCCTCCTTCCCAGCGCTGTGCTTATAAGCACTGTTGGCAGCGGTGCCGATGTGTGGTGGTGCGGTTTTTCCGGCGTCGAGAGCAAGTGTGCCGGCCCCACTGTTCTGGGGGTCGCAGACACTGCGCCTGGGGTGGGTGCTGGCACCGCAGTCATAGAGGTGCTTGACACATCTGCCCTGGTCCCACTGAGGGACAGCGTAGGAGGCAATGACCTGGGGGGGAAGGCTTCCTGCCCTGACTTTTACTGGGGCTAACAGGCACCTCTGTCTCAGGATCTCCTGCAGAGTGGGTAGACTGAGCTTACTGCAGCGCCTTTTCAAAGAGCGTCATCTGGAGCTGCAGCTCCCGGTCCTTTCTGGCTCTGTCTGACAGGCTTGGGCAATGGTCACATTTCTGAGATGAGTGTGACTGGCCCAGGCAGTGTATGCAGGAGCAAGGCCTGTCCCAAGTAGGCATAGGCTCCTTACATTGCTGACATTTCTTAAAAGGTGTCATGCTGAGGAGATAGCAGAAGCCGCTTTATGGGCGAGGCAGGAGAAGTCTGTAATTAGCTCTGCGCTGTTAACAGCTGATAAGCGGGAAAGTGTTTGCTGCCTGGCTTCTCCTCATCCTTCTTTTATCGCTCTCTCTCCCCTCCCCACCCCTCTGGTAAATAATGGATAGTAAGGGAAGAGGGGGAGGGAGAGAAGGGCAGCTGGCTGAGGGTTATGAAGCGGTCCCAACTGACCAAAAAGAAAACAATTCTTAATTTTTTGGGGTCTATTTTATCAGAAGGACTAAAGAAGGTAAATTCTGAGGTAAAAATTGAAAGCAGCAAGCGCTGGTCTAAGGAATGTCTCTGAGGAGAGAGACAGCTGAAGACTCCATCTGTGACCCAGGGCGGTAAGAGAGGAGCTGAGCGGGAGGGGTCGGGCCGTGCACGCGGCAGCTGTCAAACCGCCAATGGCGCGAGCCGCCTCCTGCGCATGCGCTGGGGAAAAAGCTGCAAACTGCGGCTCCGGGGATGACCCGTCCCCAACAGTGGAGCAACCGCGGGGACATCACCCGAAGGAGAATTACTGGATGTGCCTCAGTCGTGGTTTCTGAAGCTCTATGGAAAGCTCGCCTTGTGGGCACGCCGCCGGGCAGGTCACACCCAATCGCCCTCTGAGAGCTGAGCCAATGAGAGAGCTCAGCCCCGCCTCTTCCACCTGAGGCCCCGCCTCCTTCAGGAGTTCGCTCCCCCACCACAGGCGCAGGTCTCCATTCCTCCTCCCCAGCCCTGGAGCATGGGGAGGGTGGGCAGTGCGCAGTGCCAACCTCAGCGTGGCTGAAGCCCAGGGGCAGCCCTGAAGCCACACTGGAGCAGGGGGCAGAGTGTGGGCGGGGCCACACTTGGCAGTTTGGGAAGGCAATGCCTGCCCTTGCCTCTTATACCCACTGTCCCTGAGCACAGGGATAATGGTGGGTGGGGGAAAGGTTATAAATATAGGAGTAACAACCTCTACATGGGCTTAGAGGCTGGTCTTCACAGGACCAAGAAATGAGTCTGCTCTGAGGGCTGGATCCCAAAGCTTGTACTTCTCTGGCTACAGGTGAGTGTTGCTCCAGCATTCCTTAGGAAAGCTCTCCTTTAGGATGATGATTGGCCCGCGGTGGTGTATTTTATAGACCTAGAGGGTCAGCCAAGAGGGCAGCGTATTGCACCCTTAGATTGTGTCCACACAGCACCTGGGAGGTGTAATTCCTAGTGGGGAAGACGAACAGGCTAGCTCCGCTCACACAAGTGCAAACCTGCTTGATCCCCTGGGTAGGTACCAGGGCAGTGAGGGTGTGTTGTCATGGCAGCCCTGCAGTTTTGAGGCACTAGGATGCCGAGTGAGGGCTGGTATGTCCCCCCTTTGCTGGGAATGAGCTCCCAGCTGCAGTGGAGATGTAGCCCTAGGAGCTACATGGCTTGTGGAATGGTCAATCAGCCATTGGCTAACAGCTTTAAAAAGGGCTTAGGGCGGGGAGGGAGGCAGAGCTGAGTGAGGAGGGGTTTGTGTATTTGCTGCTGCTGGGGGTGTGATTCCCAGCTCGGGTAGGTGCACATATGTTCGCCTTGCTTGAGCTACCATGCTCCAGATAGGAGCCTGGCTAAGGCAGCGGCTCAGTCTGCCAGGCCGCTCTAGCCATGTGGCTATTTGTAGCACAGTAGCTTGAGCAAAGCCAGCTTGAGGTGTCCACCCCTGCTGGACTGCCCCTTCCCAGAGGCCGCGTAGTGATACCTTTATGGGAAGAAGGTGGCGCCTGTAGAGAGAGAGCTTTGTAGAGATCCAGGGAACACACATTTTACATGCTGAGCTCAATCCCTGGGCCACTTTGGATACAGGCTAGAAACTCTAGTGCCACTAACAACTGAGGCCCAGGCAGCTATGGCTGGAAGATGGCCACTGTGGAGGCACCAAACTCTGTTTGCTGACAGATTCTGAAATGTTTGAAAGGCCGAGACACTGTTTTTTCCCTCTCAAGTGCTGAAGAGGCCCAGCTGCCACACACCCAGAGTTATGGGCCTGCTGAAGACTCAGAAATCATCTCTGAGGGAAGGTGGGAGCTAACGTGCTGCTAACGTGCCACAAGGGTAAGTGGAACCCTTCCAATGAAAACTGAAGTGTGGAACAACAACAAAGGTCGGATGTTTGTATTTCCCTGTGCTGAATACGGGACACCCGGGAAAGTGACTTGTGCTCAGGCGCGGTCAGTGGCAACCGCTCAGAACTACGCAGTGCAAACATTCAAGCTAACATCAAGTTGACTGAATCCCCATTAAAATGAAACACTGTGTAGCAGGAGCCTGTATTTACCTTCTTGTCTTTAAGGCTTTAGGGGTCCCATAGCAAGGGGTGACTCATACACCTCTTTCACTCAGAGGGGTGATTGACTGACCCTCCCCTCCCCACTGCGTGCTTCCCACCTTCCATTTCAGCATGGCTTCTTGGGTCAGGCCTACCTCTCCTGGTTCCTGGCATCATGTCTTCCCCAGGCAGCATGTGGGGGAGCGTGCAGGGTCACTGCCCCCCTCCCCCCAGCTGCTTGGAGCCACAAGGGAGTGGGGAAAAGGATGTGTCTTTGCAGAGCTCATCTCTTCCCCCACTGCTGGAAGCAGCTGGGTCCTAGCTGCCTGCATAGCACTGAAAGGCAGCTCCAGCTCCAGGCTGCCGCTGGCCATCAACATAACCCAGCCGCTTCCTGTTCCCCAGCTACAGCACGGGCAGGAAGGGCTTAAGCCCACTGGATGCCTTGTGCACCAGGGCCCAGGGAACCCAGCCAGGGAGGTGGCTCAGAAGGGGAGGGTGCCTAGAGTATAGAGCAGCCCCATGCTCCTTGGGGCAGAAGCCAGGTTGGTGGGGGGCAGGGGAAGAGGGTGCTAAGCTCCTACCCAGGGGGCTGCTGTGGAGCCTGCAGGGTCAGAGCATGAGCACTGCAGGCTCCACATGGTGGGCCAAGCACTCTGACCAGGGACTGGTTCATGGCAAAGTTCTGGGAGTGGCACGTGCCCCGTTGCGGGGTACGGAGGAGCAGTGGGGCAGGAGCGAAGCGGCAAGCAGGGAGAGGACAGCAAGAGGGGGAGAACATTAAGGGCCAATGTGTGGGCAGCAGAAGCAACCTGGCACCTGCCCGCGCTCACTGACCACTGCACCAAGCCGCCAGTGACAGCTCGACATGTGACGGGGCGGGGCTCTGCGGGCCAAGAGCTGGTGCAAAGCCGGGGCTGTGCTGACAGGCCAGCAGGGGGCGCAGTTAGCGCTGCCCGTGGAGGCTTTGCTCTCTCACCAGCCTTGCACATCTACTCCCATTGCTGGCCACTGGACTCCCCCCACGCACTGTGAGTGGGTGGGCAGTTGATATGCGGGGATCTGACCAACTGTGGGACCCACCCATACTGACGGGGGGAGACAGGATATGTAGGCAAGTTTGCCTGTTTTAAAAATTAAGTCAGGACACCTGCAGGAGGGTGTAAGTATGGGGCTGCCCCTTTAAAAATGGTCCATTTGACCACCTTAAACTAAGGGGTAGGAAGCAGGCATAAAGAACACCAGCAGATTGCTAGCTACTAATTTTTGTTTAACAGTTGTTCATATTATTCCAAGTACCGTGTACAATGTTTTCTGCAGGCATGCAATGTTTGTTTTACTAAGAAACTGTAGGTACTCACTCTTTAAAGTTCACTGGGAACTGCTCACACCTACCTGTCGGGGTTCTATAGACAACAGCCGTTAGGTTTAACTCGGTGTCAAACGTCCTCAGAACAGCATTCCGGCCTGGACTTTGGCAAAGTATTGAGGGGCAGGGAGAAGGGAACGTAACAGTTCTATATAATACTGCCAGCACCCCTTACACATCCGCTATCCTCTTCCCCGGTAGTTGTTAAATGAAAAGCTTAGGGCCAGATCCTGCACCCCTGATCCCCCCTGCCACACACACACTCCCCTCCATGTTAGCTACACACAGTTAGCTCAGTGGAGTTGCTAAGCCATGTAGCCCTGACTGACTCTCTCAGTTCCCACTGGGCCACGTCCGCAAACTGTGCAAATGGACATTCTGCCACAGAGCCCCATGGAGGGTGCTGACCTATATAGCTGAATCACAGAACACTAGAACTGGGACCTCAAAACGTCACCAGGTCCAGTCGCCTGCCCTCCTGGCAGGACCAAGCACCATCTAGATCATCCCTGACAGGCGTCTGTCCAACCTGCTCTTAAATATCTCCAATGATGGAGACTCCACAACCTCCCTAAGCAACTTATTCCAGTGTTTAACCACCCTGACAGGCAGGAAGTTTTTCCTAATGTCTAATCTAAACCTGCCTTCCTGCAATTTAAGCCCATTGCTACTTGTCCTATCTTCAGAGGCCAAGGAGAACAATTTTTCTCTCTCCTCTTTGTAACACGATTTTAGATACTTGAAAACCGCTATGATGTCCCCTCTCCGTCTTCTCTTTTCTAAACTAAACAAGCCCAGTTCTTTCAGTCTTCCCTCAGGGGTCATGTTCTCTAGCAATTTCATCAGTTTTGTTGCTCTTCCCTGGACCCTCTCCAATTTCTCCACATCTTTCCTGAAATGTGGTGCTCGGAACTGGACACAATTCTCCAGCTGAGGCCTAATCAGCGCAGACTAGAGCGGAAGAATGACTCCTCGTGTCTTGCTCTATGATTCGATGGTTCTAAGTATAAGGGTACACCCTCAATAGTGGGGTGGCCCCTCCTTGCTGGACATGGCATTGCAAGGGACTTTGCCTCTTGTACCAGCCATCCCTGGCACCTATTCCCTTGGCCATAACGACCAGTCCTTGCCAGTGTCGTCTTGCACTCCCTCTCTGGGTTTTCTGTGGCTCATCTGTACAGCTGAGTCAGCACTTCTGCCCCTCCCAGGCTCCACTGAAGTCCTCTGCTTCTAGCCCCCTGCAGAGCTTCTCTTACTTTGCATATTCCCCTGCTGAAGTGTGCTTTAGGGCCCAGAGAGCGTGATCTTTCCTCCACCAGGGAGATTTTGCCAGAACTATTCATGCCTTGTCACCTCTAGGGAGGTGCTCTGTGTCCTGCTTCAAGAGGCCTTTGAAGACCAAGCAGAAGCTGCAGCTAGTACAAAATGTGGCCCTGCCTTCCTTTTGACTGGGGTCTTCCTCTTCTCCCAGTGCACACTATCTCTAGGTGCTCTTATCCACCAACACCTCTCCAAATACCATCACCAATCTCCCCGTCCACTGACACACTACCTCCCCATCCAACACACAATTGCCAGACAATCCCCTCTGGCTGCCCACAGGAATGCATAGGAAGGTAGAAGAGTCTTCTAGCCTTACCTTAGACATTGTTATGCTGAGAAATGGTGAGGACTGCTTGGTTCACCCTCCTCTTTGATACTGGAGGTATCTGCACTCTTCACTGTCAGGATGAGTTAATCAGAAGCACCCCCCACCCCCCCCCCAAAAAAAAGAAAGACAAAAGGGGATTGCGAACCCACTCAGGAGCCTGAAGGAGGGGTTCTTTGACTGAGAACTGTTTGTGTGTTTGTGAGAAGCAGAGAAAAGGAAAACCAAGAGGCAAAAAGCTAAAGGGCAGCCTGTGAGCTCAGGGTGGCCCTGGAAAAAGCCAGATAGTAGTTTTGGGCCTGATGTTGGCTAACCAAGTTTGGATCTGAAAGCTACGAAACAGCTCCTTTTATTCTTGATTTCTTCTGATTTCCAAGGAGCAGGAAGACTTGCACATTACTTGTCAATAAGCAAGACTACATCAAAGAAAATACCAGCCTTCGTCAATTTCTGCTTCCATCTGGAAAATCCTCAAGGCCTTGAACTGTGACTAGCTTCTCTGGTCAAAAGGGGCATCACAATTAATTGTAATTGCCAGTATTTATTGTACTCAGAAAGCTTTTTGCTGGCCTCTGACTAGCTTTCCTGGAGGACTCCTGATCCCAGGGTATGTCTGCACTTGCACTTGATCGACACAACTTTTACTGTTCGTAGGCGCTTAACCCTCCCTCCCCAAAAACAACCAAGTTTTGCTGCCACAACTGAAAGTGTGACTGTTGCACATTGTCGGTAGGCATCCTCTCCTGATGATAAAGCGAAACCCCCTCATAGGGCTGGAAGTATTTTGTTGGCAAAAGTGTCAACAAACAGCATTCACACAAGCTGGCTTTTTGTGACAAGGTTGTGTCACTAAAAGCTGTGCAGTGTAGACGTATCCCTAGGGGGAGATGGCTCTATCACAGACAGAGGCTGATTCAGAAAAGCACTTAAGCATGTGTTTAGAGCTATCCCTGTTAAGGGAAGTACATTAGTGCAAGGAATATGCCAAAGCCTGATTAACTCCAGTGGGATTCAGTGTGCATTTACCTGCTGCCTTGAGTAGGGATGCTTTACACCAGTGGTTCCAACCTTTTTGCACATACGGACCCTTTTCAATCTGTTAAAATTTTACAGACCCCCCCCCCCAAGGGGAGTGGTGAGAAGCAGCAGCCAGCACGTCCCTTGGCCTGCGCTGCTTCCTCAACTTCCACCCCCTCCAGCCCCTGCTCTTCCACGGAGGATACGGCGAGGGAGCTCCTGTGGCTCCTGCCCCCGCACTCCGCCCTTGGCCGAGCACGGAGCCCTGGGGCAGAAAAAAAAGAAAAGGAAAAGAAAGTAAGGATCAGGCCCGCCATGGGACTGGGTGGGGAGAGAGGGCTGGAGCATAAACGGCAGCGCAACTGGTGGCAGGAGGACGGATGGTGCCTCCGGGGTATCAAGATCCCATCCCGAGGGTGGGAGGCAGCATGTGTGTGGCTGTTCGCAAACCGCGAGCCCCAGGCGAGAATCACCTGGTGGAAAGTCCCAGTCCCCAGTGGGCCCGATCCTTACTTTTCGTTTCCTTTCCTTTCCTAAACTTTCTGCGGATGCCCTACAGTATCATCACGGACCACCAGGGGTCTGCAGACCACAGGTTGGGAACCACTGCTCTACACGATCATGGCCTCCAGCAGGCAGAGAATTAAATTTTTTGTAAATTGCTGAGACAGTGTATGAAAGAAAGCCCAAAGTGCCTTTAAAAATCAGAAGGGAAGCAGTACAGTTCTACTCAACAGAGCAAAAGCAAAAGCTCTGGGCAGTACAGCAGTCAGCAGCTGCTTAGGAATATTATATTTCACTTCCCTACTCATCTCATATGGAGACATAATTTGCTAAAGAAACATAGGAACTGCTAATACCCTTTTCCAAACTGCATGTGTTAACAAAGCACCCAAACCTGTGTTTTGGAGTGACTACCACAAACTTTTCCATCTGTGGCTCCCTGTTAGCCTTCTTGTTTTAATTCCTTCCTTCTATCTTCAGCTGATGTCAATCTCTAATTTGGGAAACTGGCCAAAACCTCTTTGAAAAGCCATACTTTAATTCTAATTGGCATGGCAGAGATCTCAAAAGACCTCCAGAAGAATTTTCAAGCACAGCTTCCCTGCTTCACCCCCACGCTGGGGACTAGATTCTCAGCAGGTGTAAATCAACTGCTGATTTATAGCTCTAGCTCTCTGTACAGCTGCAAACTTTAATGTCCACATGTATTTTCAAAACATCCTGCTCTGGTCTATTCATTTTATGAGTGAGGCTCCTCCAACCCAGAGAAAACAGCATTTAATTCCCTCCTCCTCGCTTAAAAAAACCTCTTCAGACGGAACATGGGAAGTAATTGCTACTAATACATCATTTATTGCTTTCCATATTCTATAAATGCTCATTCAATGCGAACAGTTGTTAAAAGACCAACATAATAGACTGATAACACTTTCATAGTATTGATTGTAAGTTCATTTGTGCCATTAATAAAAACAAACAAGATTATATTTATCTTGTCTTAAAGACTGTAAATACTTTGTTATAAAGTATGCATGGACACACACACACACACACACACACACACGAATAACTATATATGTGATAAGCCTTTACCTTTCCATTAATCACAGATAAACAACTATAGGTTACAATACAATTCCATGGTTGGATTTTGATAGAGGTGGTCAACATTTTTCAACTGTCTAATTTTCCTGCTAGAAAACATGGTTTAATTTATATTGAAAATATGGGTTTAGACAAAAATATTAGATTTTTCCCAGTATTTAGAAACAAATATTTGTTTTCTTTCAATTTAAAATTTCATTTCAGTTTTTGGAAACGGAAAAAAATTTGGTTTTCTGTTTTTGGTTTTTGAATTTTTGTCTCACCTTCCCTTCCTCCTTTCCACTGGAAAAATGGGATGAATGGTAAAAACAGTGGGTGTGAAAGTGAGGGCTACCCATTTTCAGTACAGTAATTCCTCATTTAATACTATAGATGTGTTTCTGAAAATGTTCGTGCTAAGTGAAAACGTGCTATGTGGGGTCAATTTTCCCATTAAAAATAATGGAAAATATGGGGGTTGCATTTCAGGTAGTGGTGGCAAAGTCAATTTTTTGTTGGTGCTCGGTTGTCAGCGTCAACATTAGATATCTAGCAACACAAGTTGCCACGGTTTAGTAAAACACGACGATAAACACGTGAATGAGCAGAGGAGCGCTGTGACCACATGTGTTCATCCGCCCATGCATACCACTGTTTTCATCAACTTATACCACTGCATGAAGTAGTCTGGGGGGGGTTATCTTCGTGTTATTTCGGGGACAGTCGTGTTATTCAAAAAAGTTCCCTAAAAAAAAAATCGTGCTATTGTGAAAACGTGTTAAGTGGGCACATGTTAAATGAGTAATTGCTGTACTTATTCCTTGCTTTCCTATTTTAAAAAGTTAGAAAACAGTGCGTGGACAAGAGTAAAGCCATAGGAAAATGTAGGTTGTCTGCTCCGTTTTAGTGTCTGGGGTGATCAGCAATCAGATTTTGTGTGGTGAAATCTCAGCCTCCTTGTTGAAGCCCTGGATGTTCTCAACTTCCTCCCCCACCAGGGTGTGTTGTATTGCACTCATCGTCCTTCAGCCAAAGGGCTCCATGGACCCTCTTCTGAGCCATTCATGTTCATTCTTAATCATCCTGAAAGGGCACCATCGAATGGCTAAGGGCCCCTTTCCACCTCTACTCCCATAGCCCTGGTCTAGTCTACATAGCTCCCCTTATTTCAAAATAACAAGTGGAGCGTCTGCACTGCCAAGCCCGTTCGTTTGAAATAAGGGGCTGGTCATTTTGAAATAACAGCTCCTGCTTTTCTCGGGGAATAACGCTTACTTCGAAATAGCGAGAGTCTGGATGCTCCACTGCTGCTATTTCGAAATATCTGCTCCCCAGAGTCATTCAAGGTATTTACTCCCCAGTGCTTTCTGGGGCTCAAAGTCGACATGTCCACATTAAGGGAGCATGTCCACATTCAGGGAGCCTGCCTCGGACTCATTTTGAGGCTTCTCTGTACAGGTTGGACCTCCCAAAACTGGGGCACCCTCATCCCACAACATCCATGGACCAGGGAGTCCTGGCTGGGAGTTCCAGTGGCAGCCGGGCTGGTGGCTTGGAGCCCAGCAGGGTTGGGGCTGGGACTGGCGCCGGAGCCCCGGTAGCACAGCAGGGGCTGTAGCAGCCCCAGTAGCAGTGCTGGAGATGTGGCTGTCGCAGCAGCCACAGTAGCAGGACGAGGGCCAGAGATGTGGCAGTCACGATAGCGGAGCCAGGGCTGGAGATGCAGCAGGTGCAGCAGCCCCAATAGCGGGGCCAGAGCTGGAGACATGGCAACTACGATAGCGGGGTTGGGGCCAGGGCACTGTGGGCTGCTGGGGCCATAGCAGCCTGGCAGAGGGGGGTGGCTGGAGCTGGCAGCGGGGAGGGAAGGTGGTCTGGGGAGCCAGTGGCAGGGGACCTCCTCTGGTCCAGCAAATTCCCTCGTTCTGGACCAGTCAGGTCCTGAGGGTGCCGGACCAGAGAGGTCCAACCTGTAGTGTGGACAAGCTATTCTGAAATGCTTATTTCAGCAGTGTGGTGGGTTTTTTTGGAATAAACTATTTCGAAATAATTTCCTAGTGTAGACCTGCTCGTATTGTTCCATCCCCAACTTGGACTGTCTTCTGTGTAGATTGTATCTCTATATCCACGTGGGCTGCTTTGCATCAGTAGAAAGTAAGAGAGAATTTTTAAGATTCCTTAACGTTTTCCCCAATTCTGTCCAGCTTGGAAATGCATCCAAAAGCTTGGGCACTTGTCTGGCATATCTGATCCCTCTGGGTCTTCACATCTCACGTGAACGGGCTTCATGCTGCTAGTGGGCTTGGAGATCCTGCAAGGCTGAGGTTGCTCATGCAAATGCTGACATAGCTCCGAGGGAGCTGAAGGCACACAGTGTCTTGCTGGACCCACTCAGCGCATCACACAATCAGCCAGGGGGAGGAAAGCTGGAGGAACCTGCGTTCTGATACAGCAGCCCTTGATCTTGCTGCTACTTCCTCATCTGAGCAATCTTCATTCAAGCAAACATTTCTGTTCCAGTCCAGGGCACTGCTTGCTCAGGTAAATCAAACTGGCAGGAGCTGAGGCCCAGAAGTCCAGGGCTGCAGAAAACACCGAGCTGAGCATCGTTTAGGGCAGGGGCGGGCAATAATTTTAGACGAGGGGCCACTTCAGAAATTGCAAGGGCCGTGGCCTTGGGCAGAAGGGGCAGAGCCAGGACACTTCCATGCTTCCCCTCCCACATACCCTGGTTGGCTTGGGGTGGGGGGGGAGAGCACGTGAAGATTTTGCCTCCCATCCCACCAGAGAGAACAGCTGGTGGTACAGCTGGCGGTTCCTTCTAGGCTCCTGCGCCCTTGGCAGTGGAAGGAGACTTTGTGCGCTTCTCCCACAATCAGGGCTTGGGGTCAGAGGGAGCACAGGAAGTCTCTTGGTCCCTGCCCCTGCTCTGCAAGGGGGTGCTGCACTGAGCAGCTGGCAGTTGACTCTCTGTGCAGCACCTCCTTGCAGGGCGGGGGCAAGGCTGGAGGTAGGGTTGCCAGATGGTTGAAACAAAAATACTGAACACCCCCCCCCCCCCCGCAAGAAAAAACACCGGGAAAAAATTCTGTTGAAGGGAGGGAAGAACAAAGTTGTTGAGCAAAAAAAAAAAAAGGATTTATTAAGCCAAAAAAATTAATATAAAATAGCATGTCCCCTTTAAGTGCAGGCATAGGAAAAGGGGAGCGCTTGAGCACTAAGACCCAGGGGAATTGCTTCCCCTAGGTCTTTTGGTTGGCAGCCATTTTGTGCCGGCAGCCTTGGGGAACCAGGTAAGCATGGGGGCTGGGGTCGGGGGGGGGAGGCCGGGCGCTGAGTGTTTGTAGGGTTGCCAGGTGCCCGGCATTTTCGCCTCCTGGCCGGGGGAAAAAATCAGAAAATACCGGACATTTTAGGACGTTTTACGTGTCCGGTATTCTCTGAATTTTTTTACCGGACAGGAGCCGAAAATACCGGACTGTCCGGGTGAATACCTGGCAGCCCTAGGAGGAGACTTTGCGAGCATCCTCTGCCCCAAGGCCCTGATTGACCTGGGGGAAGGGGGGAGCACATGAAGTCTCTCGCTCTCTGCTCCCGTCCTGCAAGGGGCGCACGGCACTTAGTCAGCCCTGGCAGTTGACTCTAAGCGCCATGCACCCCTGGCATGGGAGGAGGCTTTGCGTGCTCTCTCGTCCCCAGGCCTGGGGGTGGGGGAGCGGCAGGCCATCTGCGGGCCAGATTAGCCTGCTTGGAGGGCCGGATCAGGCTCGTGGAGGCCCTTTTGCCCACCCCTGGTTTCGGGCCTGTCTCTGCAGCATGGCAAACTAGGTTGTGATGATATGGCAGAGCAGGCTGGTATGCTGCCCACGTGCGCCCTGCTACAGTGCTGTGGAAGTCCTGGAGCGTGACTTGCTGAACTTCTCCTTGGGAGCGTGGTGAGACAGGTGGTGCTGCAGGACTTGCACGGCACTCTGGCAGTGTCCACATGGGAAGTTGCTGTGTGGCACGGTTGCGCGCTGTGCACTCACACCCTTCCTGTGTAGATGGTCTTAGTAAAGGCTCTTGGTGAAGGCGTCTGAGCACCGCACTCAAGAACGCATTTCATTCGCCCTCCAGACTCCCAGATGCCATCGGACCATTAGGATGGGTGTAATGGCCACTCAGGACATTTTCTTCTGGTCCATGGAAATATCACTTTAGGTCAGATTCTGGCAACCTTAGGCTGAGCAAATCTATGGCAGAGCAAGGTGCACTCCCCCGTCTGAGTAAGGGTGTTGGGATTTGGCCCTATTGGCCTGTCTCTGGTACATTCGATTTTTCTGGGCTCCCTTTTTTCCCTGCCCAAACTGTGTACCGGCTCTGAATTTGTACTTCTGATTAAAAGAAATAATGAGGAGCATTTTAATAGTATCCAACCTGGCAAGATTGATGGCAGCCGGTAGCAGAAGGAATGCACATGGGGGCTGGTCTGTCTTTGTTTAACTTCTCCAAGGTTTTTCTCTCTTTTAACTTTATGGAGAGACAGATTGACAGACTAATCATCTGCTCTCCATCAACATCCGGCGTGTGCCTTGAGCCCTGGGTTTTATGTTGGGGTGGGGGGAGGGAGACATCTTATGAGCAACCGTTGCCAGAATGGCTTCAGAGCGTATTTCTGTCTTTTGAGTTTTCTCTGATTTCACAGAACATCTTGTAGCCCTCAGCTCTACTTGGTGATAATCAGCTGAAACAAAGTAACGGGACCCCTACATGAGTCTGGACAGGGAACAAGAGGCTGTAGGCACAGGACCCTCTTCAGGCTGCTACAGGGCATCCCCGCTGTAAGTTGCCCCGGTATCCATCCTTTCTGCACTAAAGTCGTTGATGCTTGTAGGAACTGATGCGTTATAATTCCTCCCATTCCCCGCTCTTAAGTTGCGCAGCCTCCCCCCCAATTTGTACAAATGGAAGTCAGCTGTGGAAAAAACTTCCCCACTTTCAGTTGTTTCGCTATAAGTCCAAGTTTTTTAGAACGTACCTTGGACTTATAGCCAGGACGGCCTGTAGCGAGGATGGCCAGCAGACTGCTCATAGAAGCACTTTGGGGAGGTCGGGGGGGAGCCCTTATAGCAGGGGTTCTCAAACTTTTTGATACCACGACCCCCTAAAATGCTCATTGAATTTGTGTGACCCCCACCAAAGTTGTTAAGCAAAAAAAAAAAAAGGTGGGGGAGCCAAGGAAAGTCACTGTGCTGCAGGGAAGCCACCAGTGCCGCACTCCTCCTCCGGGGCTGACACCCCCTCCCGCAGTGTGCCTGGTACTAAGCAGCTGTGGGAGGGGAGTGCACTTCCGGAATCCCTGGAAGTGGTGCGAAGGACCCCAGCAGCTGCGATCCCCCTGTAAGTTGGTCGTGACGCCCCTGGGGATCGCGACCCACTTTGAGAAACGCTGCCTTGTAGCATTAGATGGGCCATGGGTACCAGACACAGTGGTCCACTGATGTCTGTCAGTGTCGGGAGGAGCAAGGAAAGGGCTGCAGAAGAGAGACAAAATGTGGAGGGCATAGAGCCTGCTGTCAGAGAAGAATGGAGGTGGACATCAAAAGCTGAGGTGGGGTGAGGACCCCGTCAGCATTAAAACCAGTTTTGAGCCCTGCTCTGACTCCCTCCGGCATGATTTGCGAGGTCTGTCCCTGATAACATGGGGTCAGAGGGTCCTCCAACTGAAAGCATTATGCTGCTGAGCCCTGCCAGCAAAGACAGAAAGACGAGGGGGATCTCTAAGATTTCAAACTAATCAGTACTTCCCCATACCCCGGTAAGTAAGATCCCCAGGGGTCTGGGAGCCCCTGGAATTGGCTGTGTTGACACTGAGTAGAGTCGTAACACTGCCTGGGCCGAGCTGGGAGGATAGGTCCAAAGCCATGTTATATCCCTGCTTTACTCCAAAGATTCCATGTGTGGGGAGGTGGCTAACCCTAAAACCGGCACTTACAGCATGGGATCCTGGTTCCAATATAACACATGGCACTGTCCCCACAGGCAAACCACATGCGGTAAGAAAACTGCAAAGAGCTACAAAGGGATCTCACAAAGCTAGGTGACTGGGCAATAAAGGGGCAGATAGAATTCAATGTTGAGAAATTCAAAGTCATGCACATTGGAAAACATACGTCTGAAATGAGGGGGTCTAAATTCGCTGTTTGCACTTCAAGAGAGAGATCTTGGGAGTCGCTGTGGGCAGTTCTCTAAAAACATCCACTCAGGGTGCCGAGGAAGAGTGACTTTAAAAAAGCTGAGATAATGCTGGGAATCGTTAAGAAAGGGATAGCTAATAAACCAGAAAATATATTCTCTTTAAATAAATCCCTGACACTCCCACATCTTGAATACCATGTGCAGATGTGGTCGCCCATCTCAAAAAGGATATATTAGAAGTGGAAAAGGTTCAGAAAAGGGCAAAAAACAAATAAACGCAAACAAAGATCCGGGGTATGGAACAGCTATATTAAGCGAGATTAAAAAGACTGGGACTTTTTAGCTTAAGAAAGAGGACACTAAGTGGGGATATGATAGAGGTCATAAAATAATGACTGGTGTGGAAAAAGTGAATAAGGAAATGGTATGTACTTTCGATAATGCAAGAACTAGGGGTCATCAAATGAAATGAATGGGCAGCAGATTTAACACAAACAAAAAAGTATTTTTTTCACACAATGCACAATCATCCAAGGGATCTCTTTGCCAGAGGATGTTCTGAAAGGTAAGACTATACCAGGATTAAAAAAAAGAGCTAGATAAATTCATGGAGGACAGGTCCACCAATGGCTATTACCTAGGATGGGCAGGTCTGGTGTCCTTAGCCTCTGTTTGCCAGAAACTGGGCAAGGGTGGCAGAGGGGGATCACTTGATGATTCCCTGTTCTATTCATTCCCTCTGGGGCACCTGGCATTGGCCACTGTGGGCAGACAGGACCCTGGCTAAATGGACCTTTGGTCTGACCCAGTATGGCCGTTCTTATCTTCTAAGTACTAGGCCCCCTGCTCTGTTAACCAAGCTTGTTTTAATGCAGCCAGTTTCATACCATAGATAGACACTGAAAACCGGTTAATCTTTGAGTTACCACGACAGGACTGCTTGTTGTTTTTACTGAAAGCCTAGGACGTTCAGCCCGAGTCCTCATAGAAACCTACAGCCTACAGTGAGGTGTCATGTGTCTTGGACTGGAACTCCCCTTCGGCTCTGTTGTAAATGCTCTGTCAATCCATCAGCCTCCACCCACCACCCCATCCCTCACACTCTCTATAGTGATTGACTTGTGGATGATAGTTTGCTCTATGAGGTAAACCCCCGTGTTCATTCAGGTCTGGAGAACACAAAGCCAGCCAGCCAGTGTGGCAGGTTCTAGACTTTGCTTGCAATACACGTGAGACAAACAGGCCGAAACCTGCACTGGAGCAGCTAATGACCGAGTTCCTGCCCTGCATTCCTGGCGTGAGTTTAGCAGTTTGGGTTTCCTGCTCGGCAGTAGCAGACAGTCTGAAAAAGCCGGCAGTGGCAGAAGGTGCAGAAGTCACAGCATGGGGGAGAGGGTGGCTTGCAATTTTCCCAAGTCGCCACACAATTCCCTGGGTGTGTGGGCCTGGGCTTGCGGGACTTTCTTGTCTGGGTCTTTCTCTGCAAGAAGGAAATGAAAACTTTTATTAACTCTATAGCAATCCTGGATCACGACTAAGGCATCGATACAGGACTTAGCCAAGAGAAATGTTGGCTTGAGATCAGGAGAAAATACCTAACAATGTGGCCAGTATCAGGGATTAGAATAGCCTCTGAGAAGAATTAGCGGAAGGTGTGAGCCCAATTCTGAGTCATTTAAAACAGGACTGGACAATACACTGTAAGGAGCGATCCTGTGTGGCAAAGCGACGGGCCCAATAATCGGAGGGCAGTTCAGAATACTTTGCCCATCTACGTCTTTTTATATGACGATCTCACAATGTTTTTCAAACCTCACAACATCTCTGCAAAGTTGATTTCAGCCCTGTTTTGTAAACTGTTTTGTAAACTGAGTCACAGGAGACGTGAAATCTAAGACTGAAACTCTGGTTTCTTGGTATCCAGACTGGTGTTTTTAAGTACAAATCAGCCACCCTACAAGAGTTTATCAGTTTTTAGAATCATAATTTTAAGAACCTTCTAAAATTATTTCATAAGAATGGGGGGGAAGGGGGAACCAGCCACCACCTTGCATGTAAGCATGTGAAAATGGCTAGTCAAGCATACATCCTATTCCTGTATGGGAACCCCTGTTTGCAACAACAAATGCAAGTTTTCTGGTGCGCAAACAAAATCTCTTGCAAATCTTCTGACCCACTTGTGAAGATATTTTGCAAACGTAGCTCTCCTTGATGATAAGTCAATACAAGCAGGATCTTTCTGTCCCAGTATGCAAAAGGGGGGAGGCATGTGGGACCCCAAAACTCCAACTACCTCATGAGCAGGATTCCCATTATTACCCCTCAATTGTTTTCAGAGGGCTAGAAGGACTGAGTGTAACATTTTCAAACATGCCTAAGTAATTTAGGAGCTTATGTCCCACTGACTCTGTGAGGCTAGAGGACATGCATATTGAAATGGAAGTCCTAAAATTGTGATATTTAGGAGGAAAAAACCATAACTAACAGAGTTAAATCACAAGAATTCACCAACAAGCTCCTCAGGAGAAGTTCCAAGCAGGAAGGACCATGCAGGCCACTGCCCCCAAAAATAGAAGGAAAAGAAAATGCCGTAGCTTCATTCCAGCTGCTGGCCACTATTTTATGAAAAGCTATCAGACCTGATAAAGGGGTCTGGCCTTATTCTCCTGGCTGCCACTGAGGTGTATGCAATATGCAGCATCCAAGCGTTGACATCTACCAGCAGGGAACCTCCAGCCAAGCAGCAAGACCCTCAGCGTTAATCAGGGGTGCTGAGAAAACTGCTGGCTGATCTTTTCAACTATGTGCAAGCAGCCTATGGTGCCTCTTCCTTGGCATTCTCACTGCAGGTGATGAGTGTGCGCACAAAAGTATGTGTGCAATGAGCACACAGTTTCTCTCTGAGAAGGACAGCTCTAGAATACCGACAACAGCCCTAGGTTAAACACCCTCGCTGCCTGAAAGAACCTGCCCATGTGCATTGCTTGAGTTTGGAGCTGGATGTTGAAACTGCACTATTTTTATCCACATTCATATTTGCCAGTTGAGATTAACAAGAGGTGCCACCCTAAACTTTACCGACTGCTGCGTGTAACCTTATGTTGTGGGGCAGAGCAGAATTCCTAATCACCTGCAATTTGGGCAGGCTGCCTTAATCAGCAGCAGAGCTGCAGTCTCAACATTAGCTTGAAACTGGGAGTGGTTTGGGTGAGTGCTTAGTTTGGGCCAGTGCCGACTGGCTGGAGCCTCCCTTTACCCCCCATTTGGCTGGAATAGAAGTGTTTCTGCTGGCCCTGAGACTGACCATATCCTGCTATTTGGGGACTGTTAACTAAACAGACATCTGCCTTCCCCAATCAACAGGCAATGCTTGTCAGGGATTGTTGGTTTATATGATATGGTTTAATCAAGCAGGATTAGATAATTTGACGATTGATAATAACCTGTTTTTTAACATGTGCTTTGTTTCAATTATTTTTTTTAACCACCTTCTGTTGGTGAAAGGAACAACATGTTCCTCCCACCAGCAGATATTGGTCCAATAAAAGATATTACCTCCCCCGCCTCCTCTCTCTAATACTGTGGGACCCACACAGCTGCAACATCTGGCAGCTCCCCCATCCCACCCCCAGAGCATTTGGAGAGAGTAACACTCAACGGTCACTCTGTGTCCCTCATTTTTGTCTCGCGGGGCTGATGTCACCATACTCCATGGAACATCCTGGTTACAGGAAGGGGTGGAGTGGGGGCAGGGACAGGGCTTATGGCATGGAGGCTGCCCTGGGCCCCACACTACCCTAAGGATAGCTACAAGTCTTTGGGCACCAGAGTGCATGCACAGAACTAAGTTTACCCTTGCTAACTAGCAGCTGTCAGAGATGTGCCAAAGAGGACCTATTCCAATCTGGATCAAGATTAGGCAGTTGGAGGTTATGTCGGAGTTAGGGTTTAGGTTAGGATCTGAAGGCTTCCGCATTTCCAAGTCTGAGAGGCAAATTCCTGCAAGATTTTGGCCAACTGAGCTCTGGAAAACAAGCCCCTTTTACATTTTGCATCTGACTTGAAGACAACATGATTATCACTGGTTCAAATCCAAGTATTTGAATGTGAATTTCATCCCACAACCCTCCAGGGGATTCTGGTCCAAGATTCTACTTTTGGCCAGCAGCTAGCTGTGAGAAGCACTTGCTAATTTTGGAGGCACATTAAAGGAATTCCACTGCACATTTGAGTTATGGCATCAAGGGTTTGGGGGTTGTTTTTGTGAGGAGAAGTGTGAGGTTTCTGGGCTGGAATTGGCTAAGACCCTAGTCTTGTTAAAATAAATATAATTTATGTTTGACCAAAGGCTGTAAGAAAAGATGAAACAGCTTCTGATGCAAGGACTATTCACACATAGGTTGCTATTAAAGCATTTAGCCATTAGTAGTGATACCGCTATACTTTCCTTAGCATGGATTTTTGACAGGTTTCCCTTCCACTGCTATATTGTGCCAACAGACCCCTGTGTTAGACTGCCTGCTCTTCCTTTTATCCTACCCACTTTTTATCCAGTGAGTTAGTTGTATGGCTCTGGAATTTTCTCCTACCCCTTCTTTTTCTTCCAGAGCATCTTGATTTCATTTTGGCATGCATATCATTATGGTACCATTCAGCTACTTTTTTAAAAAAGAGGTTTTAAACCATTTTAATTAATTTACCCTTTGGAAATCATTAAAAATTAAATGAATAAATATAGATTTTATGCCTTTCCTCATTTTTAGAGGAAAATGCATATTTTTCCTAGGTAGTTTCTAACCCTAAGGCCTTTTGTGGCAGTATATATTGAAGCATATTAAAATATAAATTAAAGCAATAATACCTATCAAAAGAAGCATGCATGTATATTTCTTTATTCAACGAATATAAAGTTTAACCTCTAATAAAGGAAAACTATATACTAAACATTGAAAAGATTGTGTTCATCTGTTTTTTGAATGCTATGCAATTCACTTAGAGCAAGTTTTACTAAATGTAACAGTCCTCTTATAAAGAGTAAACCAATAGGTGTTAATTTCAATTAATATACAAGTTATGAAGCCATACATTGCTTTGCTAAACAGAATAAAGGTAATTGGAATAAAGGCTTTCCACACAACTTCATGAGTGTGTATCTATAAGTTTTTAAAGACAAATGCTAACGAAATTATGTAGAAAAAGGAAGTTTGATTCCTGGTCCAGAAATAAAATAAATAAATAAGGCTAACTGTGAAATTTACATAGGGTTTGTAAACATTTTGATAAAGAAATCTAGATGCATGTTTCTTCAGAGTGGTGTTTTAACAATACCAATATTATAATATGCTGCAAAGTATAATTCCATAAAACGGGGTTAGAAAATCTTTCAGACTGGCTCCATATCCACATAATCTTGTTTTAAAATTTATATGATTCCTCAAAAGGCCATGTGGTTGGAAACTACCTTCTGATTGGCTCAACCAATCAGTATGAGTTAAAAGCTTGCAGAACTGGGGTTTGTGCCTTTGACTTGTGATGACTGGTCTAGTAAGCTGCCTTTGACTTTTCTCTGCCTTTTTTCTTTTATATATATTTTAAAAGCTTTCTTGGACATCTCTGAAAGGGGACTGCAGAACAACTGTGCGCCATGTACCTGTAACAAACTGTAAGTTTACATTATCTCTGTCACTTACTATTTTGTAGCTTTTGAGCCACAATTCCATTTATCTAAACTTGGGCTGACGGCAGAAAAGAATATTTTTCTTTAAAAACACTGAAAAATTATGAACTAATGTATTAACACTTCTTTATTTTGTGTCAAGCCTTTCTGGATTTATTTCATTTACTTAGAATTGTGCTAGTGATTTTGTTCAGTTATTGAATTGACTTTATTTAGTACTGGCAGGAGGCCCTGCAAACCTGTCGAAAACATATGCTGGGGAAATGTGTAATAATATTACTATGACCATAAGAACTGTACAGCGTTAAGAGAATAGTCACACACCTTAGATGCTTTCTTCTTCTCTGCCTCTTTCCTGCTTACTTTCCGGGATGTTTTGGTTAATTCTAAAGAGAAAATAAAGCATATCATGGTATTAGACTGTATTTACTATGAGGTATGTGTGATTATTTGATTTAGATACACAACACTGTTCTTATCTTCTTGGAGCAGTGTTTCTAAACTCAGGAAGCCCTTCTTTAGGAGACATCTTCTAATAAACATAGTGGGTCCAAGGCCATGTCTACACTACAAATATTGATTGATGCAAGTTATATCAGCATCAGGTGCCACGTTAGGCTAGCACTTGCACACATGCACATCTGGGCACTTGTGTCGGCACAGCATGTGCTCACCGGAAGTGTTTGCCAAGGAATAGTGCAAGTGCACCATGATTATGGATCCCAGTGTGCAACTCACCATTGTTAGGTGCACTGTCATAGGGGAAATATTTGTAGTGCATGGAGGGACAGAAATGAGTCATGCAATGGTGATTGAGAATGAGGGGTCAAGTTTCCATCATGAAACTTTCTCCCCCCATAACCCATAATTTTTGCACCTTGTTGGAAAGTCTCACAAACCTGAATGGTGGTTTTGCTGGTCACCAGAGCCTGCACAGCTCTGCCATATTGTCATGAGCACTGCAGACATCGGAGGAATGACCCTCCCGTATGTGCAGTGCCGCAAGAAGAAAACCCCAGCAATGTGGAACAGAGCAGTGTTGTAGAGGACATATTGCTGTGGGACATAGCGCAAACCAGGCCAAGGTTGTCAGCGGTGTTCACAGAGCAGCTGCAGATGGTAGAGGGCCATGCCTGGGCCCGAGAAATAAGAACTGCCTGGTGGGGTCACATTTTGGGATGGTGAATGGTGGCTGCAGGAACTTTTGCATGAGAGAGGCCACATTCCTGGATGGGTGTGAAGTTCACCCTAGCCCTTCAGCACAGGGACCCCAGGATGAGAGCTCCTCTGACCACACAAGAAGTGAGTGGCAGTCACCCCAGGGAAGCTTGCGGCCCTGGAATGCTACTAATCAGAGGGAAATAACTTTGGAGTTGGAAAATCCACTGTGGGAGCTTCTGGCGTGCAAATACGCAGAAAGTGTTACTTTTCTGGGGGTAAGCAACCGCCGGTGGCTCACTGGGACATCTCCCCGATATCAGTGTGAGGTAGCCATGGAAGGTGCATGACTCAGCTCATGTGCAAGAACACAGTACTGTTCAGAAAGGGGCCAGCTGGGACCAGGCTGCCATCAGAATTGCTGGGGCCCTGGGCAAGGTGGGGGTAGGCTCAGGTGGAAGGGATAGGCAAGGGGCCAGCCTCCCCTAGCAAGCCCTTCAGTGCTGCCTAGCCCTCACCACCTGGGACTCTGGAGGCAATTTAAAGGGCCCAGGGCTCCAGTTCCTGCTGCAGCAGCAGCAGTGGTGCCAGTGGCTGGGAGCCGTGGGCCCTTTTAAATAGCTAGGCCCAGGGGCAGCTGCCCCTTTTGCCCCTCCCTCCCCCGTCAGGGGCCCTGGCTAGGGCATTCCTTCCAGACTGTCGAATTATCATTGATGATGCTGGAATGTAGAGATTCTGAGGGGATCTAGCCTATCCCTTGCTCCCCAGGCTCATGTACTCGTATATGAGCCAGCTTGACAGCACTGAGGAAACACACAGCTAGGCTATGTCTACACTCACGGCTTCTTGTGTGAGAAATATGCTTAGCGTGGCATATCACCGAGCCTCATTTGCAGGGCTTGACAAATAATACCATCTACTCGCCCACGGCGAGTAGATTTCAGCTGCGTGCCCCATTCATTTGCGGCGCACACATGTGCAATGCGGCTCTTGCGCATGCGCAGTACGGGGCTGGCGAGCGGTTTTCACTGCCATTCGTCAAGCCCTGCTCATTTGCATACCTAATGAGCCGCCATTTTTGCAGAAGAGGCTCTTGTGCCAGAAGGAGCTGTCTACACTACCCCTTCTTGCTCAAGAAAACCTCTCTTGCGCAATGGCGTTATTCCTGAAAATAATCAGCGTAGCGGCATTGCACAAGAGGGTTTTTCTTGTGCAAGAAGGGGCAGTGTAGACAGCTCCTTCTGGCACAAGAGCCTCTTCTGCAAAAATGGCGGCTCATTAGGTATGCAAATGAGGCTCGGCAATATTCCACGCTTAGCCTCATTTGCATATTTCTTTCACAAGAAGCCGGGAGTGTAGACATAGCCCTACTGTCTTAGCACATGCAGAATGACAACTGAGTGAGCCTCAAGGGCTGCTGGCGATGTTTACTGACAAGATTGGCTCTCAATGAGAAAAATATGCCAATGATTATAGTCACCCATTGTGTCTGGCTGCTCAAAGTCAGCAGACACCTTTACCCTCCACCCTGGAGGCAACTTTTCCCCCCTTTAGCTTCACAGATGTTATGCCAGATACAAGGTATGCTTGGAAGAGGGCAGTGTGGAGCTATGTGGCTTAAGGAAGTCTTGGAAGAGCACTTCAATGCTCAGAGTAATGTGAGGTGGTAGATTGTGTTCCATCTGGCCCTGAAGTTTGGGGGCTTGTCAGGAATTGGGTGGTGCTTGGTGTACATGGATGAATATAGCACTGTCGGTTAATGCACCTGTTAATATCGTGGTACTTGCGGCACATTTATAATTATTACACTCTTTGTCACTGACCCTATGAGTTCTACTGCCCTGTACAATAACTAAGAGTGGACGCTTTTAGTCTGCCTCATTGTGCATCATATGTGGTGTAGTAATAACGATGAATTAATTTAAGAATAGAATTTTACTGAGTACAAAAACCAGTGCAAAATATGCACAATTTAAAAGCAAATATAATAAAAAATGTCTCAGCTAGATGAATGGCACAGAATGCAACAAGGAAAAGAACATTCTTGTCAATTTCAGTCCATATGTGCTACCTACACAGCAACCACGGCTCTCACAGGCCATGTATATGAAATTGTGAGTGTCCTTACTATCTATCGCAGTAGAAGGGGTCAGGATGCGGCCATGAAGAATACTGGGGGATGGATGCTGTGGTGGAGTTCTTGATTGACTGCAAAGGTAGAGGAGCCTGTGCATACAGAACCTGCTGGTCAACGAAAATCTGTGACACTGGTGTTTGCTGCTGGAGAAGCCCCATTAGGTTCTGCTGCAGAAGGGTGCTATTTCAGGAGCATAGAGGGGGCAGCTGCTGTGTGCTCCAGGATGCGGTTTGCCTTTCAACCCGTTCCCTGGACGCACAGGGATGGAAGGGCGCCCTTGCTGTTGCATCTCCTTCTCCTTTTCCTGCTGGGACTCCTGGGCCTTTCTCCTCTCCTCTCTTTCCTTCTCCATAGTGTCTGAAATACTCATCTTCCAGGCTCTCTGCACCTGGTCTGATGCCGGATCTCTGAGAACGTATCTTGCCTGGGTCCTCTTCCTACTCCTCTGGATCATGGTCAGGCGTTCATGGGGGTAGAGGGGAACCCCTCGAGGCAGCAGCTGCTGACAAATCACAGATGTACCATTGTGTTTATAGTCACAATGGAAAGCAAAAGTCAAGTTTGAGAGCTTCCATCGCTTATTCCCCTAAAGTTTTAAATAAGACCTGCTTATTGACACCTCAGTCCTGGAGCGCCTCTGCGCGGCCTGCGCATGGTGAGAATGGGCCAGCAAGGCCGTGGGGGAATGAGGAAGGAATTGTTCACCTGCATGGAACCTCTGTGTTTGTGGCTACAAGTGCAGGGCACTAGCACCATTTCTCACAGGCAGTGGTGATTTTAGCTGGTATCTCCCTCCTGAGGATGACATAGTCACAAAGCACACAGCTGGTGTCCCACCTGGCCCCCACATCGCTAGCCTGCATTCTGCAATAGTGCCTGCGGAAGTCAGCATGGATTGGTATGGGAAGGTGGTGTCCTGCAGCGGAAGAAATAGGGCAGCCCTCCACTGTTCCTTCTAATTTTTTTCCATCCATGCACAGAATAAATTTTATGTGCACCAAGGCATGTGTAGATGTTCACCAATAGAAACACATGCTGCTAGCTATGGGAGCTCTGCTAATCAGCTGGGCGGCATTTGAATTTCTCCTGGGCGGTCGCCCAAGCACTCAGCTCACAGGGAACACTGTAGCTCTCCCTAGAAGCTGTCAGAAGAGGATTGGAAAGTATCTCAGTGAAATTTTTATTGAACTCTCTTAGGAGGATTCGAGGGACTGCCCTGTATACACAACCTGCTCCGCAGCCCCACCCAGCACAGTCTGCTTTGCTTTGGACTGTGTCACTGCTCCCTCTTCTAGCACTAGGCAGTTAACGAGGAGTCGATCCCTGTGTTCTGGTCAGCTGGAGTTGAGCGCCATCTGCACAGTCAACCATTGCAGTGGAAAACGCATCCACACACTTCCCCCAGGTTCCTGCCCCTTCCCTGGGGCTGCCTGGGTGGGGCTGCCAGGCCTGGCTCGTATGTGGTGGAGCCATGAACAGGTTTGCATTGGACCTGGCTGGTGGCAGAGATGGAGTCTCCATCATGTGTTCGCCCCCCGTCTCTTGCTCCTCCTCCTCCCTGTCCACAACAGGGGTTCCCTGGAGGTCTCCACGGGGCTCTGTGCGGTGGTGGGGGGTCTCCCTCAGGCCTGGCATGCAGGTCGTGCCAAAAGCAGCAGATCTGTGGGTTGGCTTGGCTTTGCATCCACCTGGCCTCCTGGGCCTTTTGGCAGGCCTGCCGCAGCACCTTCGCCTTCCTGCGGGTTTGCTGCTGAGCCCTCCAGACCCCTTTGCCTGCATGCCCGTGCATTTCTCCTCAGGGGCGTCCACATTTCTACGATGGGCCTGGAGCTGAGCCTGCCCAGCCTCTTCTCTCCACAGGCCTTCTGTGTGCTCCAGGCAGGAACGTGGCTGAGCACGTGACCAACATGGCTGGCTGGGCAGTGGCACACAAGTAGGGTTGCCAGGTGCCTGGTATTGACCCGGACAGTCCGGTATTTTTGCCTCCTGTCCGGTAAAAAATTTCAGAAAATACCAGACACCTAAAATGTCCGGTATTTTTGGATTTTTTTGTCCTGGCCAGGAGGCGAAAATCCTGGGTGCTCACCTGGTTCTGCAGGGGAGCTGTCTGGCCTGGAGCAGGAAGACAAGATGGTGGATGGCTGCCGGCAGCCTATTAGGGCCAAACAGCCTCAAAAGCATTTCTTAAAGGGGCCATGCTGGGTTTTTTTTTTCATTTTTTTTTTTTGTTTAGTAACTCTTGGTGTCCTTTTGTGGGGGGTGGTGTTCAGTATTTTTGGTTAGACCATCTGGCAACCCTACATACAAGGGAGAACGAGGCAATCAGGAAAAAGCATTTCCAAAAGACACGAGGCTTTCAAAGAGGGGATAACATACCAGGGCTGGCGAAGCCTCCCCGAGCACAGCTGCAGGATTTGCAGTTTTTGTTTCTCATTATGGCCCATGCAGGTTTTGGGGCAGCTGAGGAGGCGGGATTTGCTACTCAGCTTCCTGGGCTCCTCAGTAATGTCCCTGGCCTCCCTGGGGCTCAGGTCTGGGGCGGGGCATTGGGGTGAAGAAGTGTGAGGGCTCTGGCTGGGGGTGTGGTTGAGAGACTCAGGGCTGGAACAGAGGGGCTGCCAGGGCTGTGGCGGGGGGTGCAAGCTCTGAGGTGGGGCTGGGGATGAGAGGTTTAGGGTGCGGGAGGGGATATAGGCTCTGGGCTCAGGCCTGTATGCGGGGGGGAGGAGGGGGAGAGGTACTAAGGGTGCGAAAGGGCTGCCCAAGCCTCCCTCCCCCATGCTCCAGCTGGGGGAAGGCTGGGGCTGATTTCCGCACTTACTTGGGGGTGTATGGGGGGGTGTATTCACACCCTTTGGTCCACATTTACAAAAAAAGCACCCTCCCACAGAAACTCCTGCGTACGGGCCTGGGGCTGGTGGTTGAGATGCAGATGGGAGAGCAGACTTTGGCCTGGGGGTTCGGGTATTGGAGGGGTACAGGCTCAGGGCTGGGTGTGGGACCGGGGATGAGGGCTTCAGGTTCAGGAGGGTGCTCAGGGCTGGGGGGCTCACAGTGCGGTAGCGGATCAGAGCTCAGGCTTACCTGGGCGGCTTCCTCCTGGGGCTGGCGAGCAGGGGCACCCCCTTGCCACCAACGGCAGCTTCAGACTTTGGGAAGAGGTACCTCTCCCTGCTGCAGCCCAGAGCCTCTGCATGGAGCATGATGGCTGCCCAGCTCAGAGGACCTATGGACAGGAGCTGAGGGAGACAGAGACGGGGCAGAACGGTCTGTAACCAGGACAGCACCCCCCTCTCTGGAGCTGCCCCAACAGGTCGGACTCGCTGCTGCCAGCACTCAGCTGTGCAACTCACAGGCAAAGCCTGAGTCTCATCTCCCCGGGGGCACACGCCACAGAGAGGAAACCAGGTCACTGCTGGTCATGGCTGCTCCTTCCACTCAAGCGGGAGATGCTTATTGAGTAGCGCTAACGCTCCACACCCTGCTGGTGACCAAAACTGATGGGCAGTAACCTACCTCTCCATGTGAACACGTGCTTTCAGGTATTCATTAGAAATTCCTCCCCCCGAGCAACGTGCAAGGAATAAAGTCTAGCACTGGTCAGGAATGGCCAGGCTTGCCTCTGCAACGGGCATTTGGCTCCCTTGGACATGCACATTGTAATGAGCTCACCCCAGGCTGTGTTCCTTATGCAGTGCCCAGAGCTGCCCTGCCCTGGGAGTGTGAGCAGAGCTCTGTAGTGAAGGGAGCTGCTGGCTGCGGGACTCCTGCATTTTTCTGTTTCTCTGAGGTGGGAAGGGGGTGGTAGTGAGGGAGCTGCAGACCGGGAAAGGGTTGTTTTGCGGCTCGGGCTGTCAGCTGCTGTCCTCAAGCACTGGAGTCTAGCCCTGGCTCAGTGTGACGCTGGCAAAACGTTTAAACAGAACACTTCCCAGACAGCCACTACCTGTCGCTTCCTCATTTTCTACCTGCCCGGCTTGAGGCAGCCGGGGCTGAGGACTCCCAGCCCCAACTGACCTTGCCAGGAGTTGCACTTTGAACGTTACAATGTGCCACTGAAATGTGCTCCTGAAATTCAGGCTAAGTGTCTCAAGCTGGGCAATTTTGTCTTCAATAGCCCTGTGCCTCCTGACTGAGGCATAATGCTCTCATCTTACCTCACAGGGTGCTTGATGAGGGTTATGTCAGTGTCCATGGAGCACTCAGATACTATGGTAAGAGCAACAGGGACATGCCCAGGACGAAGTTAATTATTTTGTAGTCCGATTGCGGATCGGATTGCATGCATTAAATAAGCAGTGAGCCACATGTTGAATGAGGATAATAAAATATATACTGAATTAGCCGTTATTCACTGAATGAGGCCAGGAGCCTGTGGAAAAAAATAGCACGCAAGTAAACACTGTAATGTGCCGAAGGGGGACAAGTTAAGGTTGCATGGACAATTTCATAGCTGGCATTGGCTAACTTGTGAGTGCCTGGCTTTGCAACCTCAGTGTTCTTATAATGTAGTTTTCTCAGATGCAATATACAGATGTTGCCCAGAATGCACTTGCTGCTGTCAACCATTTCAGCTCATAAGCTCGGTCTCTTAGGTTATGTCTAGACTACATCCCTCTGTCGAAAGAGGCGTGTAAATGAGGCAAATCGAAAGTGCAAATGAAGCGCGGATTTAAATATCCTGTACTTCATTTGCATAATCACATCCGATCGCTTTTTCGAAAAAGGATTTTTAGAAAAAAAGCAGTCTAGATGCTGTTCTTTCGGAAAAAAAATCCTTTTTCAAAAGAACCTGTAAACCTAATTTTTTTAGGCATAAGGGTTCTTTTGAAAAAGGGTTTTTTTTTTTGAAAGAACCGTGTCTAGACTGCTTTTTTTCCGAAAAATCCTTTTTTGAAAAAGCGATCGGACATGATTATGCAAATGAAGTGTGGGATATTTAAATCTGCACTTCATTTGCACTTTCGATTTGCCTCATTTACATCCCTCTTTCGACAGAAGGATGTAGTCTAGATATGCCCTACTGATCCTAACTAGTGCTCTCCTTTTTCTTCAGTCACTCACACTCCCATAGCACTGCTTCAAATAATACACCAGGGGAAGCTTGTTTAGGAGTTGACAGATTCAGAAACTACTCCATGCATGATTAACAGGCATTCTGAGCTCCTCTAGAGAACATGAGCTATGAGGGAAGACTGAAAGAATTGGGCTTGTTTAGTTTAGCAAAGAGAAAACTAAGAAGGGACATGACAGCAGCTTTCAAGTACCTAAAAGGGCATTACAAGGAGGAGGGGAAAATTGTTCTCCTTGGACAAGCAGCATTGGGCTTAAATTGCAGCAAGGGAGGTTTAGGTTGGACATTATGGAAAACTTCCTACCTGTCAGGGTAATTAAGCACTGGAATAATTTGCCTAGGGAGGTTGTGGAATCTCCAACACTGGAGATATTTAAGAACAGGTTGGATAAACATCTGTCAGGGATGATCTGGTGCGTAGTCCTGCCGTGAGGGAAGGGGACTGGACTTGATGATCTCTGGAGGTTCCTTCCAGGTCTAGTGTTCTATGATCTTATGAAAGCCATCTAGTGGATAGAAGCCTGAATGACAGACAAGCTAAATTCTGAAGTTGCCCCATGTATGCTCCAGTATCGATACGGTAAGCTGCCATTGCACAGGAGGAAGGTGAAACTGTGTTAGCATCACAATATATTATTATTAGTTCTTACATCTACCCCTGACATGCCCACAGACCCCAGTCAATATGGTGGTTTTGATGTGGTGTGTATTGTACAAATACAAAGGTTAAGGTGGTTACACAGGTTGTACCTCCCTTAACTGGATTCCGTGGTCCAGCACCATCCATGGTCCGGTATGGACCACGGATGTTCCTGGACCACAGAGCCCAGGAACAGGGAAGTCTGCTGGTGGGGCAGGAGCCCCATAGGGGGCACTGGTGACTCAGCTGGGAGTTCAGTGTCGGGGGTAGGGGGAAGGGCAGTGGCCGTGGAGCTCCAGCAGTGGCCCTGGTGGTAGCCAGGGAGCTCTGGCTCTAGCCCCAGCCATGGAGCTCCGGCCACAGCCCCATTCTGGCTCCAGCTGCTCGGGAACTCCAGCTCCAGCCTCAGTGGCAGCCAGGAAGCTCCTGCCCCTGCTGAGGAGCCAGGCAGCTGCAGAGCTCCGGCTGTGGTGCTCCAGCCACGGTAGCAGTGGGGGTGGTGGCATCTAGAGAGGGGGCCTAGTCCGGTGGCAACTCAGGCCACAAGGGGAGGGACCTTCCCTGGTCTGGAAAATCCCCTCGTTCGGGACCAGTCAGGTCCCAAGGGCGCTGGAGCAGCGAGGTCCAACCTGTATTTTCAAAATAACATCCTGGAGACTTTTACAACACCATGTTTTAGGGTTATGAAATATTTCTATTTAAATATGTGTTGCCAATGCTCATTCTGCTTGAACAGCAAACATGATAAATGTGGGCGTACTTGTCAGAGTGGAGGATTTTTTCCCAGTGTCTGAATAACTGCACCATGAAATACTGAACAAGGATCGTTAACATTCACTTTGAGAAAACAATTCTGATATTGTCTAGGCCCATTTGCCTTTTTACTTGGATCAGTGTTCAGCTGGAAAGGCTGCTCCTCATTAGGGATGTGAAAGGTTAACCAGTTAACAGGTGAAGCTTGCAAGTTATGGTTAATTAGTAGGGGCTAGAGCAGTCTCCCGCCCAGCCAGAGCAGCTACAGTCCACAGCAGGCCCGGCTTGGTGTTTAATTGGTTAACCGGTTAAACATAAAGTTGAACTGGTTAAGTAATTCAACAGGATTTTGCATCCGTACTCTTATGCTCTGAGCAAATTTTACTCAGTTCTGTAGTGTGTCTGGATCACACATCTTGGGATTGCAGGACAACAATAATGAACATTTTGGCTGATGAAATGATAATCTGGGACATCACAAGCATCCTGAACAATTCATCATATGAAAAAATATGACAATCTTAATAAAGTCAGGGTGTAGACTGGTAACCCTTGCATTGAAAACATAGGTGCTCAAGACTGCCATCCACATTTCAAAATCTGCATGCAGCTGGTGATCACTTGTGTGAGCACATTGATTCAATTTGCATGCCATCCCAGTGACTTGCATATGCAAATTAGATGAGTAATTGCACATTGATCTAATCAGCATTTAATCAAGTCCAACCTTGCTTAGCCAGACAGACATGATTTGAGTCCAGTTCAAAGTATCCCTGCCAGCCCATTATGAAACCCCTTTATTGATTGCTGATCGGGACCATCCATAATCAAATCTATTTTGCAATTTTCCTACTGTAACTGAATTATGGTTTCTGAACAGCAGGCCAGGTGAAATATTTTTATTGACCCACTATTGCCATGGATGCATCTGATGAAGTGGTTTTTTCCCATGAAAGCTTATGCCCAAATAAATCTGTTAGTCTTTAAGGTGCCACAGGGGCTCCTCATTTCTTTTGCAGATACAGATCAACACGGCTTCCCCTCTGAGATTTATTGCCAGAGGATAATTTTAAATAATTTGCCTTGATGTTTCAACTACCTCCTACTGTGATGTTGGGCTGTCCATTGATTTCAATGGAATGTTGTTCCATATTTTCTGTGTGTCTTTACATGCAAGCTGACATGAGCACAGAGCTAAGGACTGTGGAGTTGTGCTGTATAGAGTGGAGAGCATAAATAATGGGTAAGGAGTTGTACCCAACCAGAAGTCACACGGCTTGTTTGAGGAAAGTGGGACTAAGTTATTAAGGGCAGAAGCTTCATTGTGAACACCGACACTGGGTATTAGAACCAGCTGATGTTTGGGGAAATTCCCCCCAAAACTAGACTATAATCCAAGCTCTCTCCAGAGATAAACACGCCGAAGTGTATTTTTGGGTCGGACAGGTGATGTCGGTATTCCAGCTGGGAAAGGGTGACACATACTCCAAACATAGAAACAATGCAGATGATGGGAATCGCATCTCATCTCACAGACTAATGCAGCTGTGACCTGCAAAATGAGAGACTCGGGGAGCGGCTAGTCATGATCAGGTGACGCCTTTCCATTCAGATTCCTTTACAGTGGATGTTTTGTATGTAAATGATGTGACATGGGAACTGGCGAGGGTGAGAGCCCTGGGAATGGTGCATTCTATTTGATTAATGCATTTTCATAACTCAACTACTAACGCATATCAGTGCCTACAGCGTTAGTGCCTTTCATTGAACAGCTGCAAGATTGACTAGATGCTGCAGGCAGAGAAAACTCTCCGGTGCCCTCTGCTGTTGCTTACATATATCACAGACCACAGCTTGGTCACACACACACTTTTGCTAAAGTCAGATGAGAGGTAACCTAGGTGCCCCTCACCCTGCCCCTCTGGCCTGGTCATCCCAGACTGGCCCCTTGCCCCTGCTCTCTGGGACCATTCTCCAGCCATTCTTCCTCTTGCTTCCCCATCCTAGAACCCCCCCATTGGCTCTTTCGATTCTAACGCCAGCCATGCAGCCTGCTCCGGTAGGCCTCCATTTGTGCTTAAAGAGTTGGGATAACACAGAGCTCAGGCTCCATGGGCAATGAAATGTGCAGCCCTCCAATGATTATCTTTAGGGGTCACAACATACCTTTTGAAGTGGGCATTATGAATCCCATTTTCCAGACAGGGAAGTGGTGAGGTTAAGGGACTTGCTCATGGTCACAGAGGGCAGCGACAGACCAGCCCAATATCTTGAGCTCCAGGCTTCCTGCCCTTTCCTGTATCAATTGGCACATTCTTACTCCTCTGTAGAACACAGCAGCAGCAGGATGAGCCGCTCAGACCCTGCCTGCCCAATGTGCCTCCATCCTGATGTGGGTGGCCCAATTCTGCACTAACTAGCACCCTCTGTAGTAATGTAGATTGGTGCTCAGTGAGTGACAAGGGATATTAAACAGTAATGAGCAAGATCTGCATCCCTTCTGCACTCACTGTGGTTTTATGGCTATACCAGGCTAATAGAGTCAGAGACTGAAGGGCCACTGTGACCATCTAGCCTGACTCACTGGATAGCACAGGCCAGAGATCTGCTCCAGAATATGTCCCAGCGCAGAGCGTCTAGTCAGACACAAAATCCTGATTTGAAAATGGCCAGCGATGAGGAATCCAGCACATCCCTTGGTAAATTTTTCCAGGTGTAGGGCAATAGAGAATCTGGCCCCTCGTCTTCGAATGACTGTGTGTGATGGGGAGTCTGCCCCGCACTGGCCCTTTAAGGGCTAAAACCCAGCTCTGGGACAGGGCTAGAGCTGTGGAGCCAGCAGCTGCATCAAACAGCAGCCAGCTAGGGCCCAGCTGGGGCTACATAAACAAAGGCTCCTGAAGGGGGTATGCAGACTCACTCTTAGTCTGGCTATGGAGCAGGAGGGACCTGGCTGCCAGGGAAGCTGGAAGCTTCCTGAGACAGGGCAGGGCTGGGTAGCTCTGGCCTGACCTCACTCCCTGGCTGCAGGGCCTGAGGAGACTAGGGATGTAGCTAGAGCATGGTTGAGGAAAGGCCAGCAGAGCTGGGGAGCTCTGGTCAGGCAAGCACTCAGGCTGCAGGGCCTGAAGCAAGGTATCAGGGCTGCTGGGAGACAGCCAGGGTAGGCAAAGGCAGCAGGTCCACACCCCCTTGCCAATGCTGAGTGGCCATGTCAGACTTCAGCTTGTCCCTGAGGTCAGGGGCTAGATGAAGAAAGACAGTAGGTCAGGTTACTGAGGCAAGGGGGGCATGGAAGGCTGGGGGTTCCTGGAGGGGGAGGACACCAGAGCGGGGGGGGGGGCACTGTGGTAGGACAGTAGTCAAAGAGGAGGATGCCATGGTCTGGGAGGAATGTGGGTCCTAACCCAAAGTGGTGGAGAATAAGTAACAGAGGGTGAGACACCAGCCAGAAGGGCGTGCTTCAGTACCAAAAAGCTAATTCCCTGAATGACCAGCAGGAGGTGCCCTTGGTGGTGAGTCATGCTGTGTTACACTGTGGCTATGCAGATGTCCATGTGGCCGTGGAAGACCTTTGAGAGGCATAGCCACCTGAGAGCAGGCTTTTAAGACTCTGTTGCTATTAGAAAATGCCATTCAGTACAGATCTTTAAAGTAGATTACACACCTCCTCACCATCTTTGTGTGGAAAGATGTTAGCTGAGAGATACCCAAATAGCTGTCCCCACCAAGCTAGTTTTTGTGGACTTTGATCTGGTGCACAGTAGAAAATCGGGTTGGTTTAACTACATCAGTCAGGGAAGTGAAAAATCCATCCTCTGAGCAGTGTTGTAAGCCAAACTGAGTGCTTTAGAGTGACAGAATTCTTCTGTTGACATGGCTATCACATCTTGCAAGGTGTGTTACCTATGCTGAAGAGAGATACCCCCTTCCCAGCTGCACAGGTAGTGTCTGCGGTGAAGTGCTATGGGGGTGCAGCTGTGCTGCAGAACTGTTTTAAGAGTGGGCAAGCCCCCCTTCCTGGCAAAATGTATTGTACTTCTAAAAAAAAATCTGTTTTCTCCTGAATGAATGATTGGTTTTCTGCTTCTCTGTTTCTGTTTCTCTATTTGATCTTTCAGTTCTGTCCCCACTGCTATCAACTGAGGAAGGATCAGGGAAGAGCAGAAGGATGATCCAGGGAGATCTGGGCTCTGTCAGGCAGCCATCTTGAGCTAATCAGCCGTGTCTATATTAAATGGAGGATCAACGCTGTGGAAGTTGATCTTCTGGCGTTTGATTTAGTGGGTTTAGTAAGAACTCACTAAATCAAATGCTGATGGCATAGCCATCGAGTCGGTACTCCTTGCAGCCTTGAGGAGTAAGGGAAGCTGATAGGAGAGTTTCTCCCATCGACCTCCTTCAATGGAGAAATTCATCTTGAGGTAAGTCAACTCCAGCTACATTATTTACGTGGCTGGAGTTGTGTATCTTAAGCAGTCCTTTTGATTTAGTATAGACCTCTGTGCCATTGTTTCCCATCTAAAAATAGAGTAGTGGCACCTTCCAACCTCTCAGGTGTGTTGTCAGGATCTTGATCCACGAAGGACTGTGGGGTAGGCAGTTGTTGTTGTAGTGGCCATGATATTAGGACTTAGGTAGAATAGCAAAACTCCCATTGTTGTCTCTGGTGAAAGATCTGGCCCTAAAGCATTCATTCCCCTGCATCTTTCTCTCTCTCTCTCTCTCTCTCTCTCAAAATGGCTAATAGAAATAAAAGCAAAACAATAACTTCCACATTAGTGGAAGTTTTAAAATTTGGTTTAAAAAAATAAAATTCCCCATGACAGACAGCTGCAGTGCAAGTGACCACGGGATAAAGAGAATGTATGAGGTGTCCCATTGATATATGCTGAGGTACCTGCCTATGCTGTGACATCATGGCTGGTCTGAGATGCAGCACTTTACAGCTGGGGTGGGCAATAAGTTTCAAAGGGAGGGGCCATTTCACAAATTTTTGAGGTGGCCCTAGGCTGCCCTGGAAATGGGGAGGGCGGTGTCTCAGGCGGAAGGGGTGGGGCCAGGACACTTCTTGACTGGCCTAGGGGTATGAGGGGGAGCACATGAAGTATTTGCCCCTGCCCCCCAGATAGAACCCCTAGCTGTTCAGAACAGCTGGCAGTTCACTCTAAACCAGGGGTCTCCAACCTTTTTTTAAGCACAAGATCACTTTTTGAATTTAAGTGCAATGTAAGATCTACCTCAACACCTTTGCCCACTTCCTTCCCCCCACTTCTCTGAGGCCCTGCCCCTGCTCACTCCATCCTCCCCTGTTCTCCCTCCCTTTCACCAGGCAGGGGCAGAGGGTTGGGGCACAGGCTCTGGTCTTGGGCTCAGGGATTTGGAGTGTGAGGGGGCTCTGAGCTGAGCCGAGGGCAGGTGGTTGGGGTGCAGGAGGGGGTTCAAGGTACTGGCTCTGTAAGGGAGTTTGGGTCCGGGGGCTTAGGGCTAGGGCAGGGGCTTGGGATGCAGGAGGGGGTTCATGACTGGGGCAGGGGATCAGAGCTGGCTCCTTGCTGGACACTGCTTACCTCAGGTGGCTCCTGGGTGGTGGTACAGTGGTGCTAAGGCAGGCTAACCAGTGCCCTGGCCCTGTACCACTCTCAAAAGCAGCCAGCAAACTCCCTCCATCCCAAGCCCTGCTGTGCCCCCCCCTCCATTCTGTGGAGATAGAATACAGGGTGGGAGGGGGGCACCCTGACATCAGCGCCCCTCTTCTCCCTTCTCTGCTCTGTACTGCAAGCAGGAGGCTCCCAGAGGGACAGCTCCAAGGCAAAGGGCAGGAGATACGCAGCAGTGGGGGGAGGGGCAGCTGAAGTGCTATGCTTGACAATAGCCTCTTGGCCAAACTAGTTAGGATCACCTGTCAGAGGCTCCAAGATCTACCAGTAGATCCTGATCTACTGGTTGGTGGCCACTGCTCTAGGTGCTGTGTGCCCCTGGTGGGGGGGGGGAGAAGGGAATTTGCGCGCTCCCCTGTCCCCAGGTCTCGATTGGCTTGGGGGCGAGGGAGCAGCAGGGCGGCCGCAGATCAGATCAACTTGCTTTGAGGGCCACATCTGGCCCACGGAGGCTTTCTTGCCCACCCCTGCTTTACAGCATTTCCTTCTCAGAAACCCAACACGTGGGGCGATATGTTTAGGCAAGATATGAGAGCTCTGTTGTAGTCAGATGTCAGCATGCACCCTCTTAATTTATCACCACACTGCTTTCTGCAAAGTGCTTCAGCTTGCCACCAAATGGCGTTTTACTAACCTACAATCGAGATGGGTGGAAGATCTGGGAGTTTCATTCTGTTGCTGGTTGCCAGATTGGTGTCTCTGCGCTCCTCAAAGATCAAGTGCGAATAGGCAGTTGAAAGCAAAATGCAGCAGAGAAATAAAGCAAGGAAGAGGCTCTTATCGTCCATCCTGGGGAGAAAATCAATTGTGCAATATCAGTCACATTATAGAGTACGTAACCAAAGATGGGTTGGGGGGGAGCACTTCAAATGGCTTACTAGAGAGTGACACAACTTCACAGGCAAAATAGCCTTCAATTTCACAGCATTACTGTGTTAATATCTTCATGGAGTAAAATGTTTGGACGTGTTAAGTTAAATCATCATGTTGTATATCCTGTGAAGAACTTGCAACCCCATAACAGTTGCGGAATTAGGCACATGTCAGATCCCAAACAAAATTTCTAACTCTGGTGATAGTTTTGGAGTTGCAAGAGATTTTTTTCCATTGAAATACAATAGTTACAGCAGAATCTCAGACTTGGAAAACAGGCTTATTGTTTGGACTTGAGCATGGATCACTCCATGTATCTGTAATGCTTTGCCACTAGTAGAGAAATACCTAGGATAGGATGCAAGTTACAGGAAAACCTCAGAACTTCAATATTAAACATAGTCCACAAAAATAAAGGAAAGCAGCATTTTTCTTCTGCATAGCGAAGTTTCAAAGCTGCATTAAGTCAATGTTCGGTTGTAAACCTTTGAAAGAACAAGCATAATGTTCAGAGTTACTAGCATTTCAGATGCATCCTAGAACTGCATTAACCTTTTAATAGCTGCATCCAATTGGTGGCTCATAGTAGTCCTGTGATCAACCAAAACATGCAGCTCTTTCTCCTCTTCTGTCATTCCAACTGGTAAGTCCTCAGTTATAGCAAAAATTCTTTTTGTTAATCCCTGTGGTGGGGCGGCTGCCCCACACTGGCTGTAAGGGGTTATTGCAGACTGGAAGGAGCCTGTGCAGAGCCCTGGCCAATGAGGGAGAGGCTTTTAAGGAGCCAGTCAGGGTGCAGCTTGCTGAGGCAACCCTGCATAAAAAGCTGCTCAGCAGAGAGTAGTAAGTTAGGTGCTGACCAGCGAAGGTGCAGGATCAGTTTCCAGATAAAGCACCTTGGGACAGCAGTGCTGGGCCCTGTGACAGTCCCTAAATGCCTGACTTTGCACAACTACATTTCATCCCATTTCTGTTTCTCCAGTTTCCAAGATTATCTAGGTCGTCTTGTATGGTGCTCCAGTCCTCCTTGCTATAGGCAATCCCTCCCAACTTTGTATCAGACACAATTTACTAGCACTCCTTTTGTGCCAAAGTCAGCAATAAAAATATTAAATTAGATTTGGCTCAAGGCACATCCCTGAGGAACTCCATAACTCCTCCAGCCTGACAGTGTGATCCACTGTAGTTTCCCTTCTAACAAGTGCCTGCTCTCCTTTCAGTTCAGATTAATCCCCATCATTTCCATGTGGAGCTGGATCAAATGCTTTACTGAAATCCCTGTAGATTAGATTTACTGCACTTCCTTTGTTTTAAAAAAAAAAAATCACATCTGGCACAATCTATCATTTGTAATACCTTGGGCTATGTCTACATTCGCAGCTTCTTGCGTGAGTAATATGCAAATGAGGCTGTGTGGAATATTGCCGAGCCTCATTTGCATACCTAATGAGCCACCATTTTTTTCAGAAGAGGCTCTTGCACAAGAAGGAGCGTCTACACTGCCCCTTCTTGCGCAAGAAAAACCCTCTTGCGCAATGCCGTTCTTCCTGAAAAGTAATAGGTGTAACGGTATTGCGCAAGAGGGTTTTTCTTGCGCAAGAAGGGGTAGTATAGACGCTCCTTGCGCAAGAGCCTCTTCTGAAAAAAATGGCAGCTCATTAGATATGCAAATGAGGCGTGGCAATATTCCACACTTAGCCTCATTTGCATATTTCTGGCGCAAGATTGCGCCAGTGTCGACATAGCCTTGTATTTTCTTCCAGTTACTGTTGATCTCTATGTCCTTATTTCCTTTCTTATTCAAAATTTGTTCCAAGACCTTGCATACAACTGAGGTCAAATTACAGGCCTGTAGTTTCTTGCATTGTTTCTCCCTTTCTTAAAAAGGCTCATACATTAAGCTCTAGAGATCCCAAGTGTTTCATATTTCACTAGATCCATGTCTATATTACACATAAGATTGAAGCAGCCACAGTCGATCCTCTGGGGGTTCGAATTAGCGGATCTAGTGAAGACATGCTAATTCAAACTGAGAGAACCAGTAGTCCTGCTTCTAAGAAGAGTAAGGGAAGTTGAAGGGAGAGTGGGCTCCTTTTGACTTCCTGTAGGTGGCTGGTGCTAAAATTCAAGTTAAGATACTTTGATTTAAACTATGCAGTCACACAACTACAGCTAAGTTACCTTAATTCAAACTTCTCCCCGAGTGTAGACCATGCCTAGGAGGGTGTTGAAGCACTGGGATGGGTTCCCTGGTGGGTGGGGTGGAATCTCCATCCCTAGAGGCTTTTAAGTCCTGGCTTGGCAAAGCCCTGGCTGGGATGATTGAGTTGGGGTTGGACCTGGTTTGGGCAGGGAGTTGGTCTCAATGACCTCCTGAGGTCTCTTCCAACCCCACGATTCTATGATTCTAAGTTTGATCCTGGCCAACGATGACCCGAGTCTGACATTATGCCTGAAATTTAGATAATATATAACTGACATCAGTTGTAGATTTGTTTGGCCTCATAGTAGGAGACTGGACTAGATGACCATTGAGATCCCTTCTAGTCCTTTGTTTCTATGGTTCTATTCAGCACCTTTCCTCCAACAGCCACATGGGAGTCACTTAAGTTACTCCAAAATGCTGCCATCTTGGGGGTGAATCTTGAGAAGCTGCATCACTTATGCAGCAACTCTACAGAAGGAAATGAACAATAGTTTGGCTAACTGGAAGTGCAATGGGAAATTCATGCCCTGTATAGCTATAATCCAGTGGACTTTAGCCACAGCTAAGTTTAGTCTAGCACCTTCTACTGCTGCAAAAGGCTCACTAGGATATTAATCAACCGCAAGTGTTTAGGACTTCTGCTTCATGTCTCATCTGAAAGGCATGCATCACCCTCCCCAACTTTGCAATAGGCTGGATTCATGTTTTGACACTCCCCCTCCCAGTCATTCCTCTGGCAGCTTTGACATTCCTTTATCTGGGCAGCTGGTCCTAGTGAAGTTGGGGGCTGGTTTTACTTTTAATATGCATCAGCTGGGTGATATGTCAGAGCAATTGGAGTCCCACAGTGGAGGCACGGCCAACTGGGAATTCATTGGTGGCTGTGTCTACCTGCACAAAATTCAAAGGAACCAAAAAGTGGGGCCCAGCCTTTTCTCGTGATTTGGTTCTCAGTAAGCGCAATCGATCACATCAGTAGGGGGACAAAGGAGGCAGATGCTGGGGTTCAAAGGAGGAAAAAAGAGTTCCTCGTTATGTCGACTGTAGTTAAGTTTACCAAGTGTGCACTGCACTTTCTTTTATTGACTCAGCTGACAGTCTACCGTGGGAGACATCCAGAACAGTATTTCTTGTGCCAAAGTGCTTGGCCTGTCTTTAAAATACACTCTTGTACAGTGCCAAGTCACTTAGTAGCAGCATTAGAAGATTTGAAAAATATTTATGCAAGAGGGGCCTGTGCAGAGCCCTTAATTTCATCACAAATGGTTCGTTCTAAATCAGATTTTGTGCACAGAAACACAGGAATTATGAATATAAAAAGGCCAAGTCCTCCACTGTGTAGGGAGGGTTTTGTGGCCCTCAGTCTCTGAGTGTATTATTATTATTATGCTATTTATTTAGTGGAGATGGAAGATGGTATTTAGTATATGGTTAAAAACTGAAAGAGTTTGGATGTCCTCTGAAGAGAATTTGATGACAAAATACCCTTCAACGGTTATCGTCTCTGAAGACCAAATTAACTTTTACTGGGGACTTGCCCTAACTGGAATTGTCATGTGTATAGAGCAGTGGTCACCAACCAGTAGATGGGGATCTATTGGTAGATCTTGGAGCCTCTGACAGGGGATCCTCACCGGTTTGGCCGGGAGGCTATCAAGTGCCAGCACTTCATCTGCCCCTCTCAGCACTACTATGCTGCTCCTGCCCTTAGTCTTAGAACTTCCTTCCACCCCCCCAGGAGCCTCCTGCTTGCTGTGCAAGGCATAGGAAGAAGAGGAGGGGGTGCTGATATCTGGGTGCTGATATCTGGGTGCCCTACTCCCCCCCCCAACCCCATCTCCACAGAGCAGAGGGGGGACAGGGATGAAGAGAGTTTTCTGGCTGCTTTTGGGAGTGGTGCAGGGCCAGGGTAGAGATGAGCCTGCCTTAACACCACTGCACCACCACCCAGAAGCCACTCGTGGTAAGCGGTGCCCAGCTGGAGCCTGCATCCTGAACCCCAGCCCCGGTCCTGAATCTCTCCAGCACCCCAAAGCCCTGTCCTAGCCCTGAGTCCCCCTCTGTACCTGAACCCCCTCCTGCACCTCAACTCCCTGCCCCAGGCTCAGCTCAGAGTCCCTTCCACATTCCAAATCCTTTAGCCCAAGATCAGAGCCTGCATCCCCATCTCCTGCACCCCAGCCCTCTGCCCACTGCCTGATAAAAGTTCATGAGGATGGGGAAGGGAGGGAGGATGGAGTGAGCAGGAGCGGGGCCTCAGAAGGGGTGAAGAGAAGGTGGGGCAAGAGTGTTTGGGTTGAGGTAGATCCTGGATTGCACTTAAATTCAAAAAGTGATCTTGTGCTTAAGAAGGTTGGAGACCATTGGGATAGAGTAACTTTGTGAAACAAATTGGCACGCTCATGGTTTATCTAGGTGATGAAAATTGGAAGGAACAATTCTCAATCTGAACTCTTCAAACAGATTGACAGGGCTAAATTAACTCGCGTAGGAAAAATGTGTATCCTCAGTGTGCAGTGACGGTCATGGATCAACGTTCGTGGCATTATCCTTCTCAGTATCGGGCTTGGGCACGGGGATCTAATGATCCTAGTCACGGACCAGATTCAGTGATGAATCCTGGCCATGCGCCATGTGAGGCTCATGGTGCATACGCTAAGAAGAATGGGCAGTGGAAATGAAAAAGACAAACAAAATGTTTAGCTGCACTAAGAAAGAGAGAGAGAATAATATGGAAAATGTTATAAATGAACGGCATGCCCTCACCAGGAACACTGCTCGTGCCTGCGCACCCCGTCTCAAAAAGGATAAAGCAGAAATGGAGGGGGTTCAGAGAACAGCTTCCAGCTGAGGTGAAAGTGTAAAGACAAACACTTGAATACAAGGCATTGACCATCTGGCTCTGGAAGTTCTTTTCACATAGTTTTTTACTTTAAGGCCTTGTCCACACTAAAAGGAAGATCGCCACTGCCATGACTGATTTTCCGGCATTTGATTTGATGAGTCTAGATAAGACTCACTAAATCGAACTCAGAGGACACTCCTCCCAGCATCTGGTCCTCCTTTTGTGAGGAGCAGGGGAAGCCATTGGGAGTGTTTGCTTCCATTGGCCTCCCGCTGTGGGGACACCACAAAGGTTGGCTTAAGGGAAGCCGACTCCAGCTATGTAGATCTTAAGCTGAGTTGCCAGGTCTAGTGTAGACCTGGCCTTAGTTCCCTTTACTCTGTCGGCAAGAACTATTGATTTGAACGGTGAAGTCAAGACTCCTGGCAACAGAATAAGAATAGAAAGGAAAATGGCTTCTTTGGAGCATTTGCATGGGAAGCTGGGTAAGACCAGAGTCAGGCCTGGTCTATTCTAGAAAATTAGGTCAGTTTAACTACATTGGGCAGGAGTGTGAAAAACCCACAGCTCTGAACAGAGCAGTTAAGCTTACTGACATCCTGGGTAGATAGCATTAGGTCAATGGAAGAATTTTTCTATTGACCCATCCTTTCTGGGAATTGGATTATCTTCCTGCCATCTGCATAGGTAGTTTCTGCACTGAAGTGCTACAGCAGCACTACTAGGAGCATTTTAAGTGAAGACAGGCCCTTACTGACTGCTAGATGTCGCCATGGAGTGGTCTGCAAGCGAGGAGCTGAGGAGGAAGAAGAGACAGTGTTTCCCCAGACAATCTGGAAAGGAACCACACAATAGTCTTCCAAGGAAGTCAATAGTATCCAATGAGGAATCCTGTGGCACCTTAGGGATTGTGTACACTACGGAGATCAATGCTGCCGCAGTTGATCTTCTGGGATTCGAATTAGAGGGGCTAATGAAGACCCACTAATTCAAACTGAGTGGGTATTCCCATGGGTGCCAGTAGTCCAGCTCCTCATGAGGAGTAAGGGAAGTCGCATTCTTGTCAACCTCCCGGTGTGTGGACGGCACCAAAACGTGATTTAAGATACTTTGACTCCAGCTACATAATTAATGTACCTGGAGTTGCGTATCTTAAGGCCTTTAGTGTAGACCAGACCTTGGCGACTAACAGATTTATTAGGGCATAAGCTTTCGTGGGTAAAATCCACTTCATCAGATGCATTGAATTGAATTCATCTGATGAAGTGGGTTTTACCCATGAAAGATTATGCCCTAAGAAAGCTGTTCGTCTCCAAGGTGCCCCGGGACTCCTCATTGTTTTTGCAGATACAGACTAACAGAGTGACCCCTCTAATACTGCCCAAAACTATTTCATTTGCATGAAGAATGTTGGATTAACCAAAGGTCAGCAGCAGGAGGTAGTGGGCACCGCTGATGGGAATTAGTTTCCTCAAACTCAGTTTATTTAAGTGACTGATAATAAAATAGGGAAGCCAAACCACCCCCTCCTCCAAACACCTGGAACTTTGTCAAAAATTGAAACAAGCTATATCCAAAGCAAAGCGGGTGCTGCTCCTTCCCCACAAGGCAGAAAATAGTCAATCAAAATAAAACCGAACCAATAATAAAATATTCTAGTCAGCTCTGGGCATGATGACTATCAACACTCCCTTCCCTCTGCCAGTTCAGACACTCCTTTACATGCATGCTTCCCGCTGCCTTTGCTGACACCCAGGGTGAGGACTGCAAAAAGTTACTTGGATGATCATCTGATAGCCCAGTAAAGGAGTAAACAACAGTAATTTTTGTTTGGGAAATGCTAATCGATTTCCTTATGCTACAAGGCGGTTATGGAAAATTTGTGACAATATTTCTATGTTCAGTACTTTCTGGGTATGTCTACACTGCAGTGTTTTTCCAGAAAAACAGCCATTTTTCCTGAAAAACTATACTTACGTTCACACTGCTATTGCATTCTTTCAACAAAAAGTCAAAAGAACGAAGGAGTTTTTCCGACAGCGGTAAACCTCTTTCTACGAGGAAGAAGCCTCGCGTGTGGACCCAGAAGAGGGAGTTCTTTTGAAAGAAGAGGCCTCCAGGAAATAACACAGGTGCCCTGGTGGCCACTCCGTCCATACTAATCACAGCTTAAATGCGAGATAGCGTCCAATCAATGTGGACGCTATCTTTTGAAAAAGCACATTGCTTTTTCATTGCGCTTTTGCAGTGTGGATGCTCTCTTTTTCGAAAAAAGTTTTTCTGGAAGATCTCTTCTGGAAAAGGTTCTTCTGAAAGAAGCTTGAGGTCTAGACATAGCCTCATAGGGTAAAATATTTGGAAGTGTTACATTAATTCATACTGTATATTCTCCTGTAAGTTGGCAATCAAATAGCTGCAGAGTTAGATACGTGTCAGAACACACACCAACTGTTTTGCTCTAAGTGTGGTGAACGTTTTTCTACTCAAACACACCAAAGTCACAGAACCATCTCAGACTTGGAAAAATGCTTATTGTTGGACTTTAGAGTGGAATGCTTCCTATAGATTTTGTTGTACAATTGTTACAGTATATTACTTCTCTGACAGTTCATGTTACCAGTGGAGTCTGCTTCTGGGCTGATGGCTTTTTGCTTCAAGAAAATGTGTGTAGTAAAAAACTGGAAAGAGCTTTCCAGAGTTATTAGACGGACATGATACTTTTCAGGAGAGAGACCCCTTTTATCATATTTATAGTTGCTATGATGACATAAAATATTACTAGAAGTGTTCTAACCTGCCTCAAAATAGAAACCTTATGTAGAGATGCTGTACTCTCTTAATGCTTCCCTTCCATCTATGTGTTTTTAAGGAACCAATATATTGTTATCTTTGGTGCTACCAGAATTGAACTCAACTTTTATGATTTGTTGGCAAAACTTCACAGGGCAAAACTTCAGAGGGAACATTCCACCCTCAGACATACAGCTAAACACCTGTATTCCAGTCCTTCCACCAGCAAGGTCTCTTTCGCTTTGTAGATCTATCTTTGCATACTGGCAGGCCCGCCATCAGGGGGCAAAAGGAGGCAACTGCCCCGGGACCTGGCAATTCTGCCTCTGGCTGCCTCTGGTACTGCTGTCTACTATTTATTCTGTCCTAGCAAATGTGATAGTGATGAGGAATAGTTTCTGCTTCAGTTTAATGGTCACAATGTTACGATCCAACTTAATGAGACTGACTCAATGTTTATTCAGTAGCGTTGTCTCTATGTTTTTCCAAAAGCTTCAGGGGGTAGCCCAGTTAGTCTGTACAGGATAAACAGGTCATCTGAAAAAGTGGGCTGTGCCCACGAAACTCATGATACTGTCTACATGTTTTGTTAGTCTTTAAAGTGCTACCAGACTATTTGTTGTTTTTTAAGCTTATGTTTTCCCAGTTTGGGAAATTACTTAACTCTCCAAACTGGAAAAGTAGGACAAGATTGCTATTTAGATATGCCAGGGTGTTATGGAAAAATGTAACAGCGAAACGAACAAACGTTCCAGGTACTGTTGATTTGTTAAAATATATTGATTTTATGCACAGAGCTTACGGAAGTCCAGATTTTTCTACAACCTTTGCATGAATATTTATCCTTAGATCTAGGTATCTGAGGTACTAAAGTTTGTCTGTACAATTTTAAGTGAAAATATGTGATGGATAAAATTCTGTGTAGAGGTAAAGATGGTTATTTTCTGTATTGTTTCAGTGTCTAGTTCAATAAGTAGAGCTGTGGGTAAAACACATTTTTCAGTTAATTGGCAATTTCAAAAAGTCAGCAAAAATTAGTAGAGGGTTTCAGTGGAAATGAAAAAAAAATGAAATTTTCAGTAAAGCAAAGCATCATTTTTTTGTTTCGGGCTATGTAAAATTACTTCTTTTGATAAAATCAAAATATTTCATTTCAGTTTTGACTCTTTTTTTAAAAATACTTTTCAATTTTAAAATGATAAAATTAAAGGAAATTTTGAAGCCAAAAGTAATTTCAGGTGGAAGAAATGAAATGTCTCATTTTAATTCTTGAAGTTTTGGCCAAACAGACACAAATTCATTTCAGACTTGCAGAATTTGCTAAAAAAATGTTTTGGCCAAAAATATCACCTAGCTCTGTCAATGACACCGCAAGCTGATTAAGTCATTGGGGGAATGTCATAATTTAAATACAAAGCATGATCATTTTGAGCATGTAGTTATTGAAAGTGTTTGGGACAGAATTAAGTGCAGGGACAGAATTAAGGTTGACTGTTGTTAATTGAGAACATTTCTATTTAATGTTCTCTGTGGGTGAACTGCATGTTAAACTTCAAGTCTAAACTGGCTATGTAACCTTAGCTTGCATGTGTCAAATGATACCCAGATGGTAATACATTTTAATGAAGTTCTTTCATTGCAATTAGCAACCTCAAATGTATCTTATTTCCTAGATTTTATTAATGTGCTCTATTATGTTGTATTTTGACCTTTGCCAAAAGTTGTGTTCCAATGTTAAGTTCTTAAAAGATCCCTAGTTATTTCAAAAAGGCTAGTGAAAAATAGAAATTCTTACAGTGGATCTCTGAGAAATGCCCTACCCCTATGGCAAAATCATTTGTAGTGACTTTTAAAATTATGTCTGTGTCTAACATTATGTGTTCCTCATCCAAAGAACATATTTTTCTAACAATCTAGTATCATTTTCCTATGGCAGATTTAGTTCTTTGTGTTTATTATCAAAGGATATAACAACATGATTTTGGAACAGATTTAAGACAGTGAATTAGGTGTAGCTATTTTGATACGCCAAAATAATTTCTTCTCCAAAGAATCAGTATAAGGTTTGGGGAAGGCTAAAATGTCTTTATTGCCAGAATTAACTGTGCCACCTTTAGTATGCCAGGATGACTTTCTCTTCAATATGTCCTTCTTAAGTTTGGGAAAGGATAAGAGGTCTTCATTGTTGGAATTAACCGTTGCCACTTTTTCCTGATGTACCTCCCAGAGAATGACATGTCTTCTAAATCTGAATTGCTTTGGAATGTTAGATAATATTCATGTCCCCGTCTGGTCCAAGAATCCCCAGCAATCTACCCAATCACTTCTGGAACTTCTGTCCTAGGGTACGTCTACACAGCAGGGCTAAAGTCGAATTAAGCTATGCAACTTCAGCTACGTCAGTTGTGTAGCTGAAGTTGAAGTAGTTTAATTCGGCTTTGTCTACACAGCAGGAGGTTGAAGGAAGAACACTTTTCCTTTGACTTCCCTTACTTCTCGTAAAATGAGGGTTACAGGAGCTGGAGTAAGAAGTCCTCCAGCTCGCCGTTATTTTGAAATAAAGGCTTGTTGTATAGACGCACACTGTTATTTTGGACTAACATCAGTTATTCTGAAATAACACTGCTGTGTAGATGTACCCCTAGAAAAGGAGTAAGTACAAATGAGGATTTACGATAGAAAGCTATGCAGTATTTTGACCATCACATATTCATGATGGCTGTATTTTGAAATCCATGGGTCTCCAAAGGATCCATACTGAGACCAGTTCTGTTCAATATTCATAAATGATTTGGAAAAAAAAAGGGTAAACAGTGAGGTGGCAAGATTTGCAGATGATATAAAATTACAGGTAAGTCCAAAGCAGACTGCAAAGAGTTTGAGAAATCTCACAAAACTGTGAAGTGAAATGGCAGATGAAATTCAATGCTGATAAATACAAGGTATTGCACATTGGAAAACATAATTTAATCTATACATACAAAATGATGGGTTCTAAATTAGCTGTTACCACTCAGGAAAGAGATCTTGGACTCACTGATAGTTCTCTGAAAACATCTGCTCAATGTGCAGCTATAATCAAAAAAAGCAAACAATATGAGGAACCATTAGGAAAGGGACATATTATAAGACAATATCATAAGGATGTTATATAAATGTATGGTGTGCCCATATCTTAAATACTGTGTGCAGTTCTGGTTACCTCGTCTTAAAAAAATATATATTAGAATTGGAAAAAATAATTAGAGTGTTGGAACAACTTCCTTATGTTCTGTCTATTGGATAGAAGTCTATAAAATCATGACTGGCAACAAGCAAGTGATTAGGAAAGTGTTTATTTACCACTTCATATAACACAAATATGTATAACTCAAGTCACCGGAAGAAATTGCTAATCAGCAGGTTTAAAACAAGCAATAGGAACTACTTTACATAACACACAGCCTGTGCAACTCATTGCCTGGGCCAATACTTTTGTGAAGGCCAAAAATATAAATGGGTTAAAAAAAATTAGGTAATTTCATGGAAGTTAGATCTGTCCATGCCTATTAGTCAAGATGGTCAGGGATTCAAACAAATGCTCTTGGTGTTCTCCAACATCTGATTGCCAGAACATGACATGAACTGGATGGACCATTATATTCAACACCCAAATGACATCAAAAGCTAAGTATGAGACACTTACAGCCCACTCAGTTAGACGCATTAGCACCGGCACTACAACTGACAGTTTTTTTCTTCCCCTCTCTCTTCTTTTTCTGTCATAAATTGGGATTTTTTCCCCCTTTTTTCTCCACTCTTATCTGAAGAAGTGGGATTTGCCCACAAAAGCTCATGATACTAGATATATAGTTTTGTTAGTCTCTAAGCCCTGGTCTACACCCTTATTTGAAATAACTCCCCTTATTTCAAAATAACTAGCGCGGTGTCCACGCTGCCAACCCCGTTATTTCGAAATCATAACTCCTGCTTTCCATGAGGAATAACGCTTATTTTGAAAGATTTATTTCAAAATAGCAGTAGTGTGGATACTCCACTGCTGCTATTTTGAAATAACTATTCCCCAGAGTCATTCAAAGTAATTCGTGCTCAATGCTTCCTGGGACTCTAAGCTGAGGTAGCGTGTTGGGGCTTCCTTGTAGTGTGGACATGCTATTTTGGAATAGTTATTTCAGGACTTATTATTTCAAAATAAGTTATTTTGAAATAATTTCTTAGTGTAGACATGTGCTGAGGTGCTACAGGACTACTTGCTGTGTATTTTTTTAAGTTACAGACTAACATGGCTACCCCTCTGATACTCAAATTCATGAACTTTCTCTGGACCCATATCCTTTGCTCCAATTTTTTGTCCCCCATACAGAATATGCATCAACACACTTCAACATGGAAATATACCACTTTGAGGCAAGAGAGAGGATAGAAAACATGACCTTTTTAATAATGTAACTACACACAAATTTATTATTTTAATATTTTAATGTGTAACTTGTATGCAGCAAAACTAGAACTATTAAAATATGGAATTTGTTACACAACATGCTCTCCCTCTGTAATATGCTGGGTTTGTTTTGAAAGGCAATGGGGGGGGGTAAGGAGGGTCAAGTACCCCCCCTCAGATTGGCTTGCCAGGGATGGGGAAGAAGAGGAGCTCCTCCCTTCTTCCCCTGCGCCTCTCGACATGGGCGATGGGTGAAGCTGCTGCTTGGGGAAGCAAGTTCCCTAGATGACTGTGACCCCACAGGCACCCCCCCGACCCGCTATCGTTGTCTTCTCTTCCCTTCCCCTCTGTGCTCACCCCTTTCAACCAAATCCCTGAACCCAAATGTAGCAAATAACAACTGGAAAAAAACACAACATCCGCTTTTCTAACATTTCTTTTGAAAGAATATGGAGCCTGTTTTCCACTGCTTGCTGGCTTGTGAAAATTGGACTTGCAGAAAGTACCTAATTAAAAGCAGTAAAATTGGGAATAATGTCTGTCAGGTTTTTTTATATACCCTGAAGCTTGTCAGATTTATTTGCAAAAACTTTGTAGTAAGGGCGAATCAGTTGTCCTGCTGACTACAACATTAAATATTATGGAATACATGATACAGCTCTTCTCTGTTTCATTTTCTTAATCAGTATTTCTAAGCTGATTTTATATTTAAATGTGCTCTTAAACCTTCATAAAGTAATCATTCTAGATTGCTAAATATTTAATGTGCTGACACAAAGATGTTTGTGTAAATTAATCAGTCATACTGGGTTAGTGTGTTCGTCACAAAGTTCATTGCTGTTAGAAAAAGGAAACTAATTTATTTTGCATGATCTTCATAACAATATACATGCGAATGAAATTTCACCATCTGTCTATGTTAAAAATATGTTTCCAAAGATTTTAGGCATAACAAAGGATTTGATATCTTATTAAAGTACTGATTTTGGTGGAGGGTTCTCTTAAAAATAGTTAATCCAATAGTCAGAAGTAAATCTCCTGTGTCCATCTATCTGGAGAAAAAAGAATGTTGTCCCTTAAAGGGCTCTCTTCAACAGGATGGCGAAAGGAGAATAGGGATGGGTAGAAAGGACAGGAAGACTTTGGAAGCAAGTTTTTGTACTATAGTAGTTAAAAATAAAATATGTACTTTAGATAAGGATGGTCTTTTGAAGACTTTATTTAAAAAAAAAACCACGATATGTGTAAAGATCCAAGCATTTAAGGCTAAAGTTGAATACTCAGATTGTGCATCTAAATATCTATGCAAGGATTGTTTAGAGTTGTGATTTTATAATCTTCATCAAAATAGCTAAGGAAATATTTTAAACTAAGGTCCTTCCGACATAGCAATGCACAGCTGTGTTTGTCAGTAAGTCAGGGTTGGCGCATGCCTGTTAAATGGGTTCATTACCGCGTAAGGGCTCTTTCACAGGTGCAATGTTCTGCTAACAGATCTGGCAAGCTGGAAGGATTTTCACTTTGAAGTTAATAGATCCATTCCTGGGGAGGCCTCACCAGTCCGCAGCAGCCTGGTGCGGAAGCCATCAGGAACCGTCACAATAGAGATAGGATGAGGGGAGCACTAGGACCCAGGGAAGACAGTGCCTCCCTTTGCCTCTTATATCTGCTGCTCGGACCTCCCGCCCCCGCACATTCACTCACTCACTCTCTCTGGGCGCTGGGTGGGAGCTGGGTGGAGCTACTCTGGCCTGAGGGGGCCTGGCTGGGAGGCAGACGCCGGGGAAAGAGACCAAGCATGACAAAGGGGAGGGGCTCTGGCTCGCTTGGCCCCTGTCCCTGGCAGCAGAGCTAGTTGGGGAGTGGGAGAAATATCAGTTTCCAGCCCTTTTCATGCTGTTTTAGGCTGCCAGAGTGGCACCTAGTGACCCAGGTGTGCCCGCCTATTAGGGTGCCGTGTGCCTTGCTTTGTTAGGGCCCACCATACCTACAGCACAGTGCCCATCATGGGGCAGTGCCAAGTCCACCACTCCAGCGGGACCATGGTAAAGCAGGCACAGGGCTTCCGAAAGCCTGGGGTGCAGATGGAGTATTGCCACTGCATTGTGTCAGGGAGAGGCAGGGCTCTGGCTCGGCCCCCTGCCTGGAGAGATTCTGCCCTTGAGAGGTCCTTGTGTTTCTCCTTCCTGGCCGACATAATTTTTCCTGTAGGGTCTCTGAACCCAGATGCAAAGTGCTAGAGTGCAAAGCCTCGATTTCTGCAGACAAGGACATTGGTGTAGGATTGCCCAGGTTTTGTCAAGCCCTTCACTGCGTTCTAGGCTCTCTGCCATTGGCCCTAAAAAGGAGAATGCATGTCGGATTTTGTCCCGTTTCTTGGGTTTTGGAGACTCAAGCAAGACTTTTGACATTTTCCTAACGATTTGTGTATTTCCTAATCTATCCTTGGCATTTTTTTAAAAAGTCGTTAAAATGATATGAAAAGTCATCCCACTTTTGTTTAATTGATTCCTTATATCAATGGTGACAGACCCAAACCAGCAGGCTGCCGCACTGTAATGGAAGGCAGGTATACGGGCGCTGAATAAATAGCTTTCTCTTCCCTGAATATACTCCTAGACCAGAGACTGCTGCCATGAAACAAAGGCAGGCAGGCATCTGGGGCTAGTTAATGACTTGCCTGAATGAGCAAGCTAATTAAACACCGGCAGCCAATGAAAGCCGGTGGGGCTACTTTAAAAGCTTCCCCCTCCCCACCTCCGCTAAGGAGAGAGGGAAGAGGAAGCGTGAGGGACTGGAAGGAGGAAGTGCAGTACAGAAAAAGCTATGAGTGGGTGAGCTGAGGAATGGCTAGCAGGTACCAGGGGAAGGCACTTGGAAGAGTTGTTTGAGGAAGTGGCCCAGAGAAAGAGCTGCCAGGCTGCAAGTCAAAACAACCCTGTCTGTTGCTGCTGCCGTAGAGTCCCTGGGCGGGGCACCATGTCAGATTTTCGTGGGGGGAGAGGGGGCTGACCTGTGCATGCTGTGATGTGGGGCAGAGTGATGAAAGGATGGTGGCTGGACTGAGGGCAGAGGCTTCAGCAGTGTTACTGAGCTTGCTCAGTGCAAGCTAAGCCCCAAATGGGAAGGGGGAAACCAACCACATCTGCCTTCCCCCCACACATGCATCATCTCTATCCAGGAGCGACCCTGGTACTGGAAAACTCTATTTTTTGGCAGACCACTTAGCAATTAGCTGACAGGAGCACTGTCTTTCATTCCTTCATAAAAGAAAGAAAATTAGATACATATTAGACTCACTCAGCTCTAACACTCACATATTCTTTCATCCTGTGGCAAGTCACTTAAGGGACACTGGTTGGCCTTAAAATGTTAATGTCTATTCTGACGTTGTTACTAACTCTGGGAAGGGAGAGAGACCCCGCCAGGATGCATGGGCTCCAGCTCTGGAAGGGGAGTGTGGTCTAGTGGGTTACAGCAGGGGGCAGATAAATTTCAGCTCTATATAAGAACATCAGAATGGCCATACTGGGGCAGACCAAAGGTCCTTCTAGCCCTGTGTCCTGTCTTCTAACAGTGGCCAATGCCAGATGCTTCAGAAGGAGTAAACAGATTAGGCAATCGTCATGATCCATCATGTTGCCCATTCCCAGCTTCTGGTAAACAGAAGTTGGGGACACCATCCCTGCCCATTCTGCGTAGTAGCCATTGATGGACCCGTCCTCCTTGATCTTATTTTGTTCTTATTGCAACTCTGTTATAGCTTAGACTTTCCCACCATCTCCTGATAAAGAGTTCCACATGTTGATTGTGAAAAAATAGTTTGTTTGTTTTAAATCTGCTGCTTATACATTTAATTGAATCAGCTTCTTTTGTTATGTTAGTGAAGGAATAACTAACATTTCCATATTCTGTTTTTCCACACCATTCATGATTTTCTAGACATCTAACATATCCCTTTTAGTCATTACTTTTCTAAGCTGAAAAGTCCCAGTCCTGTTAATCTCTCCTCATATGGAAGCTATTCCCTACCTCTAATAATTTCTGTTGCCCTTTCTGTACCTTTTCCAAATCCAATATATCTTCTTTTAAATGGGGTGACCAGATCTGCATACAGAATTCAAGATGTGGGCATACAATGACTTTCTGTAGAGTAGCGGTTCCCAACCTTTTCCAGATGGAGACCCATTTTGACAATTCATGAAGACTTGGTGACCCAAGGCAATTCAAAAATGGGGGGAGGAGGGAGGGCAGAGCCACCTGGGGGGACACTTGGCGATCCTTTTGAAATGTAATGGCGACCCATATTTGGGTCCCTACCCATAGGTTGGGAAACCCTCCTGTAGAGGCAATATGGTATTTTGTCTTATTATATATTCCTTTCCTAATGATTCCCAATATTCTGTTAGCTCTGTTAATTTTTGGACTGCCACTGCATATTGAGTGGATGTTTTCAGGGAACTATCCACAGTGATTCTTAGATCTCTTTCTTGAGAGGTCACAGCTATTTTGTATCTATAGTTAGGATTATATTTTGCCATGTGTATTACTTTGCACTTATCAGCACTGAATTCCATCTGCCTTTGGGTTGCCCAATCACCCAGTTTTCTGAAATCCCTTTGTAACTCTTTGCAGTCATCTTTGGATAAATCCCTCTTAATCCCTTTCTCAGGAACAATTATAAGTTTAACAAAGGGATCCCAGAATGACAGCTCTCATTCCTACTCTTTTCCCCCTATTTTTTAAGTGGAGTACCTGGCAATGCTTTCACGATGATCTAATGATCGATCCTTCAGTTACTGGAATGCCCAGCCTTTTGTTATTCTTAATCACCTGCCTCCCTCTTTTTATAACAAACTCCCAAACCAAAGCTGCAAGCAGCTCAAACTCTATTGTATTTTAGAACTGCCTTTGGAGTCAGGGCATGCAGCTTTAAGCAGACCTCAAGTATGAAATCCAGCGGGTTCAAACTCGGTGTGTGTGTGTGTTTCTGCCCCCCTACCTCCCTATAAATGACTCCCTTGTCCCTGGGCCGGAACCCGGAGTAGTAGGCAGGCCCAGGTTGCCCCCAAATCTCTCCATTTATGTAACATACGTAGCTGGAGTTGGCTTATCTTAAGCTGTGGGGGGAGGGAGGGGAGCTGCAGACCACCAGGAAGGCAGGCGTGGAGCCCCCTCACGCTGACTTGGGGTCCATGGGGTGGTGCGTTCATGCCCATCGCACATCCCTGCGTACGGGCCTGAGGAAGCAGAGGGGATGGGGAGGAGAAAAGCCGGCTGGCAGGAAAAAGGAGCCAAAGGGGAGATGTGGGGTTAGAGCCCTTTGCAGTGTCCCCCTGGCTATAGTGCCCTGGGCCCAGATCGCCCTGCCCTAAGGCCGGCCCTGGCAGCAGCAAGAAAAGCTAACAGCATTAGTAACCATTAGGAAAACGATAAACTATAAGACAACAAACTATATAAACTCTCTAAAGCAGTGGCATGCCTACACCTTGAGTTCTGCATGAAATTCTGGTTTTCCCACATCAAAAAAGATCCATTAGAACTGGAAAAGAAACAGAGAAGGGCAACAAAAATGATGAGGGGTCTGGAAGAGCTTCCATCTGAGGAGATTTTAAAAAGACTGGGACTGTTCAGCTTGACAGATAACTAAACGAGTCTGTAAAATTTTGGATGGTATGGAAAAAGTGAATGAGGAAGTGTTATTTGCCCCTTCACATAACTCAGAAACAAGGGAGTCAGATTTAAAACACAAAAAAGGAAGTGTTTCTTCATACCACACATTCTCAATCCGTTGAATTCATTGCCAGCGAAGGTTGTGAAGGCTAAAAATATAAGTGGGTTCAAAAAAGTTTTAGGTAAGGTCATGGAAGAGAGGTCCATCAATGGCTATTAGCAGGCATGCCACTCCATGCTCCAGGTGTCCCTATCCTTCTAATTGCCAGACACCAGGAATGAATGACAAGGGACGAATCCTTTGATAATTGCCCTGTTCTGTTCATTCACTCTGAAGCATGTAGCATTGGCTGCTCTTATGTTCTTAGGTAGGGAACCCAGCCAGAACCCCTGAAAAATCTTGATGGGTGCATAGTGTATGGTAGCTTAATCTAAGAATTGGAGAAAGATGGGATTCCATCCTGGGAGAGGTGAAGGCCTAAGTTCTAACCTCGGAGGAGATGCATTCAGTGAGACCAGAAGAAGGGACCGAGGTCAGGAACAGCTAACTGTGTATCCCTGCACATGCTCCCATTTTCCTCAATTCAATTGCAAAGTCTACTTTCCTGCAGCTAAACTACTCCAAATTGCACCAAAAGGGAAAAACGTTGTTGAGAAACAGTTTACATATAAGAAAGAAATCCGCGCCAATTCAGCGAGGCTCAGCCTTGGATTGGATTCTTTGTAGATGAGGTTGTTAATTGATTACAGGAATGCTTTAGATTCAGGTCAGCCTGGCTAATATAATGTGGATTACTATGTACGTGTCCTGGAAGCAGGGTTTGTCACCGTTCCTGTGCAACCTATTACATAAATATATTGCCAGCCATATATTTTCATAAAGAATCTGGCCAATAAAGCAGGTCTGCACACAAATACTATGGCTACTCCCCAGCCCTCAGAGCTGTTCCGAGTACAGCTGATTGACTTCAAGTGGGCTTTGTGTAGAAGCAGGAATTCGCGTGCCCGGAGCAGCCTCCATGATTAGGTGTCACAGGCATCTTAGAAGCATATAAAACTGAATACTTCAGAGCACTAAAATGTTAAAAGGAAAAGTAGGCACACACACATAAACACCATTCAAGGATTTTGGACTACAAGAGCTTTAGGGACAGGGTAATAAAAGGGTAAATATTTTACTAAATGGTAAGAATTGCCCTTACTAAATGGAAGAATTAACATGTCTGTACAAATAAATAAATATCCCATTCATTTGTGTTGGGTGTGAAATATACCCACTGATATTTCTTAGCATAGATATTTATTGAAACAATCTGAAAACATGGAGAAAAGAATATGTTTCATAAGAATGTGCCAATGGTACAGAATTGTCAGAATATTATCCTAAGTTCCTAGCAGTAACATTTAAGAGCTATAAAAAACCTCTCCTATAAAAAATCATTAAAAGGAAAAGTGAAATTTGAAACGCATATTTCCAAAGCAAACGCAGAGATATGTTTGCTATTTAGTTATCAAGCTGTGGTAGTTTTTAAAGTTTGGTCTGTTTTGGATTTCATTTTTAACATAAACAGTATAGATAATAAAAAACGTTAAATTCTAACATAACAGATGTTAAAACCTTCCACTTTGAGTCTAAATGGTGCCTTATCTTGCAAAAACCAGTGGACATTGGAAAAAAGTTACTTGCTTGGCCTCAAACTCCCAAGAGTAAAGTTACGCCCGTGTCTAAGTGTTGCACATAGTATGCTTCATTAGGGCAGAACGAATGAAAAATTCTCTTCATTCACTTTTTGGGGTGAGTAATCCCCCCCCCGCCCGGTGAGTGGAATATGTGTTTTTCCCAGTGTCATACGTATCCAAGATAAATTCTGGGGGAACAGATTTTGCATGGGCGACCCATAACTTTCTGAGCAATTTTTCACCAATAATTTTTTCCTGCTGAAAAAATAGAGAAAAGAGCAGAGAAATAGAACGTAGATTCTAGCACTGCAGTCATAAAGACACCTCAAATTCTCCTACAAAAGGGGGTTTGAAAATGAATGAAAAGTTAGATTATTATTTGTTAACAGCTGAAAATATGCTCAGTGTAGTGCAAGACACCAAATGAAGAAACTCCTGCACAAACTGTGAGTTAAAATCCCCAAAATGATACACACAAGGAAGAAATTAAACAACAACAAAATATACAGGCAAATGAGCCAAATGAGTTTAAAAAGGCTCACAAAATCTGCTGTAAAATTATGTCTTGAAGGAATGTAAGTGGTCCATCTCACTAAATCAGAACTGCTGTTGACTTTATGGAGTGCAGAATCATGTCCCAGTGCTTAATAGTGAAAGTGCTAGTACAGAAGAAAAAACAAAGTCCTTGCTGGACAATGCCGATCACAGGGTTCTTTTATCACATGACCAAATGACAAAGTTGATTGGAAAAAAAAAAAGAGAGGTGGAGTGTACTGGGAGAAATAAAATAAAAATAGCAGTAGAAAACATTAGGGAAAGCACTGAACTAGAATAATAATAAAATGAATGGATAAATTCCAGTCAATACAAGTTCAAATTACCTGATATGTCATTAAATCACATTGGATAAAAGTTAAGATAAAACTTCTAAATGGAATGAAAACATCATTTTATATGATCGTTACCTATTTCATGATAATAGATCTGGAGTAAAGGTAAAGTTATTGTTTCACTTGTATTAGGTTTTTATGCTGGTCATTGTTCACCTAAGAAAGGAATTACTCTATTCATGACTTTAAAAAATAAGAACAAAAACTAATGTAAAAAAAAAAGGAGAAAATTGGACACATTTTTGACATTTAATAGAAAAATTCCCTCTACTTGGTGTGCTATAATAAAATATGCAGAAAAATACCAACAATTATTTTTATTGGCACGCAGATGATAAACAGAAACAACATCCTCAAAAAACAAAACAAACCTAAACCACATTTTTTAAAAAAGCAAATTTAAATGGCATTTAAAAGCTTAATGGAAGTAAACAAATGTATTTAAAAATACGAAGCAAATTATTAAACGACTGGCCCCAGTAATCATTCAGAGAATAATTTCAGACATAGAAGTGCAGAAAAGTTGTCTAATGCTTAATTAATATTAAAAATACAATAAGTATGTTATAAAAGTAATGAAAAATGTAACATATTTTGGTTTTTCAAAAGCAGATCAAAGCTTCTTGGGGAAATTGGGGAAATGAGAGAGCTGGATAATTAAAGAGAAAGCCCCAACAAAACTTGGAAAACCTAAGCAGACCGTGTAACGGAAATCAAAAAAGGCTAAATTATGGGGAATATTGAAAACATATTTAAGATTGAATGCATGAAACAATAGCAAATAATAGGCAAAATTTGGTAAATAAAAGAGAGGGAGATTTTTAATTTCATGGCTTCTTAGCCCATCCAGAGAATTCTTTGCGAGCGGCTAGAAGAGAAAATCAGAGAATCATTCCCAGTGCCCAGAACAAAAATGCAAACATTTGCTAAAAGTTCAAGTGCAAAGACAGAAGTTAAATACCCACTAGAAGAGGCTAATTATTTTGTATCCTACCTAAGGAGCAAGTGGTCGTTCTATTAATCGGATCTAATGCAAATCAAAGCAGCTTGTCTCCTTTGTCCCGCCGGGCTGCAGAGAAGTATGGACAAAGCTCTTGGAATTTTTAATACTCCCCTTTGAGCAGCCTCCCTTCAAGTATCACCTCCTCACGGAAAGCCATGCAGAAGCATTTACTGTGTTGTAACTGACACAATAATTATTCCTGGGGCAGACAGGCGTTTCTTTTTGTGCTCCTTTGAATTCCTGCTGTCAGTCAGGTGGCTATTTATTTACTGTTTGCCCTGAATATATTTTATAGAAAGGATTCTTTCCCCCATCTGCAAAGGGAAGTATACTCTAAGGGGCTGATCCTGACCTTGAGTCTGGGAAATAGCCCATTGACTTCAATGGGAACAGGTTTGGCTGCCGCCTGTACTAACCAGGCAAAAATAATTACATAGCAGAGAAATAATTAAAAAGGCCTGTTGGTAAACTGCTAAATCCTATAGTCCTTACTTACATCCAGTCCTGAGAAGCTTGCATGCATTGACCTTAAATAGGCCGCATGAATATAAAAAAGATGGGCTCCCCAGTCATTACTGACTTCAGCGGGGGTGTTTTGCCTGGCTAAATGTAGGCAGGCGGCAGCCAGTAATGAGCTAACCTGGCCAAAAACATGAGCCCAAGGGGGGAAAAAAAAAGTTTTAAAAAGGCTGTTTGGTAAATTCACAGAAATAGGTTGATTGCACCCAAGACTGACAAGCCACAGTGAGGACTTACATGTGACGCAGGACTTGAAAGTCTGTTTTACGATGATCTGTGATCAGTCTGAGCATTCTCTGATTAACTTCCAGATTCCAGTTGTAAATTTCACAAATGCATCATTACTTCCTGTGTGCTGGTGAAGGGCCATCACGTGCCATCAATCTTTTATACCCGACTGGGTCATTGTATGCATCTAGCAGGATGGCAGAGATGAGCCTTAATGGCCATGACCCTGATGGAACTACTTGTGGTGTAAGTGTTTGTAGGATTAGGGACAGAGTCTGATTCTGTGTACCTAGAAATCAATGGCAAAGTTCCCACCGGCATCAGTGGCTGAAGGATCAAAGCTTTAATTTCACAGCCTAACCAGTACGATGTTCGTATAACTCCCCTCTAGAGAAAATTCTAGAAACTATTGTGCGATACTGAAATAGAATTGTTCCCAGCTTCTTTTTCCTGTGCAACTCAGCAGTGATACATAAAGTTTGCCTTCCAGTTTCTCCTTTAGGATCTTGTAACTTGTTCATAACCACACAACTTTGGGAGAAAAAGTTAAGCCTAGTGATATTTTTTTGTAAAATTAGGATGGTGAAACCTGGAAGGACGTGAGTCAAAAAAGGAAGAACGATGGCTTGAGCTGGGAATGCGTGTTTACAAGATTTCAAGGAACTGCAACAGAACAGGGGGTGGGGAAGGCTTAGTCTGGAATTGGACCAAAAGACAATGCAAGTCCTCCACAGTGAAAATCTTCGCAAAGAGCAAAGTTTGGAAAAAAGTAAATTTTCTCTCTCTCTCCCTTCTCCCCCCCAACAAATACTTTAAGAAATAAAATGCATATTGCAAAATGATTTTGGAAGTCTGAATATCAATGAAATTATGTGCATGGCTGGCAGTGATGTCACTTCCCGTGAGAGATACTCAGGAAAGGGTCTGGCTTCTTTTACTTCAAGATTTTTTTATTTACAGATTCCATTTCATGCCTGACCGTGCCTTTCTAACAGATTTCTTTTATTATAGCCATTCAGTTTGCTTTGGTTTCAAATACTGGGCTCCTGTAATCCTCCTGCTTACCTGTCACCGCTGATTTACTAATACACTTATATTAGCAGCAGCACTGCCAGGGGCAAGCAATAGGGAATTTATGCGCCCAAAGTGTCCGAATGGGTAAAAAACGGGTGCAAAATTGGAGTGGAAAGTAATTTCAAAATGTCAATTTTTTCCCATGAAAAGCAAATTCCATTTTTCCATGAAAGGAAAATTCTATTTTCTGAACAGCTCTGCTGATGGATCGGTGCTACGCTCAGCTCATATCCACACCCTGGAAGCACCGTCTGAGAATCCTGTGTGGCAGGACTAAAAGCCGGACATCATCCACTTGTGCTTTGTATTAACGATAGTACTGTTCTAGCTCTCGTTCTGTTTTCTTTCTGTCTTTCTTTCCCTATCCAATCTAATCTGGCTCTACTGCACTCATCAGCATGATGGCGAAATGCCTAAAATTATAGGCCCTTGGAATTTTGGAAGCCTTTGGATTCTAACACATAAATCCAAGTGCACCTCTGGGTTTGGGTATAAGTTGAATTCAGCACTAGAAGGGAACAATTGATATTTCTATTTTTATGACAGTAGAACTAAGAAACCATAGCTGAAATTGAAGTCCCATTGTAGGACTTACACATAGCAAGAAATGGCCCCTGTCCGAAAAAGCGTACAGCCCAAATTTACAAAAGCAGAGAAAGGAAGTATTATTATCACAGGTTTACAGGTGGGGAATGCCATAGAGAATTGCGTAAGGTCACACATGAAGTCGGTGTTTTCAAGGACTCCTGAATTCTGGTCTAGTGCCTTCACCATATGTGTTCTTGTTTCCAGATAACATATAGCCGGAATCTCACCATATAACAGTTCTCATGAGACAGTTCAGTTTTATCAATCAACTTGTAAGATTTTATTACCTCCCTACCCAAATGATGAAACTGAGCTTTGATTGAAATTCAAACACAGGCCCTATGCCCCAGCATTATCCTGACCCAGTTTCAAATACCACCTGCTTGGTTCAGAACTAGATACCGATCCTGGTGAATCAATTCTGCCTCTGCAGAGAATGAGTGGTCAGCTTACAAATGTCCTCACATCAGATATTATCATTTTAAATCAATTATCAATCTCCCTTTCCTTCATTTACTGAGGTTTCTGTATAAATACTTTTCAAACAAGTTATCTATATACATTTACCAGAATTTGTACTTTGTGAGCCAGATTTTCAAACAGTTATAGGCACAACTGGATATATGAATTGTGAGAATGCACAAAATTTGCATGTGGAATCGCTACATCTGCACATAAAAATTACCAGATTGTTTTGCAAATGCAGCCACTTACCCAATTTACGGGCAGTTAGTTGGTGTTTAACAAATATGGTGATTATGTGCACAAATTATGGATGCATTTGCAACACCAAATTGCCTGAAATTTTAGGCCTGCAGGACACATTGTTTACTTTCTGAAAAGAATGCAAAAATATTGAAGGATTTTTTTCAGTAGCTTAAATAAACTAAGGAAAATAAATACAAGAATGAAACAAAAGCAAATATGGAAAAAATACAAGATTTCGTTTTCAAAAGACCCCTCCACCATGAAGTAAAATGTTCGTTAGAAATGCACTGAATTGGGGCTAACATAGACAAAGAGTAAAATTTCCAAAAGCATCTATGTGCCCAAGTGGCATTTAAAAAATTACTTTGGCATGAGGTGCCAAAATCACTTAGATGCTTTGAAAATGATCCCCGGAATTTCCCAAGAATGAGGTTGAAATCAGGAAATCTTTTATCATAATTAGACTGTTATTTAGACTAACAGCTAAAATACAACCAGTTGTTCAGGTTCATCTGTAAGTTCTTGATCCTGCACCTATTTAAATCAAGTAAAACTCCCTTTGCCTTTAATGATGTGAGATTAGGGCTTTGTTGTTTTATGATGCCAAAGTGGCTGAAAGTGCCACTGTATCTGGTCACAACCCAGAGCAAGGAAGAAAATCTTTGTATTCTCACTATATTAGTGATTAAGATGAACAACAAAAACTTCAGCCAGGGAGGAGTTAAACGCTGATAAGCCACACCTTTTTAGTGATATGGCGGGGGAACCCTCCATGACTTGCTCTGACCGCGCTACTGCATGAAGTCGTGAGTGTTTCTAAGAGGTGATTCACATGGGCTGAAACCCAGGATCAAAAGCACAGAATGTGACTCCCGGATCCCCTCAGACTGTGAATCCATTCCTGTCCTGGCAGGTTTTTGATATTTAGGGCAACCTCGCTGCCATAAATGACCATACGTTCAGCATGCCTATGCTGGGCTGAGGAAGAGAATTTCTTCTGCCGCTCACAGTAGCTGAGGTGGAACTGATCTGTAACACACCCATAGAATCCCGGGGTTGGAAGAGACCTCAGGAGGGCATGTAGTCCAGCCCCCTGCAGGGTAGGTGCAGAGTAGTGGCTGGGGGCAACAACTCCCCTCCATCAGTGGGGCAACAGATCCACGCAATTCACTGATCTCCTGGCTATGTCGCTAGCTCACTCCTCTCACACCTCTCTCTGTGTGAAGTGCCTCCGGACCATGCAGGAGCCCATGGACTCTCCCAGTGTGTCCCTTGCATCCACCTCCTTTCACAGAATCCCAGGGCTATCCTGACATCCCGAGTCTGTCAACCAACGCAATATTTTATCAGGGGCCAGCGCAGGCAAAACGCCTCTTGAAGCTGAGGTAAAGTTTCTGCAGTATGTATTTTGTCTGTACTTCATTCTCTCTCCCTCCATCCCATTCTTTACCATTCCTCCTGTCTCGCCTCCCCGCCAGTCCTTTCTTTTTGTCTCTCATCTCTTCTCCCTCAGTCCTTCTCTCACTTCACTCGGCTGCACCAAAGCCATTGCAGGGAGATTTAAATTACACTGCGCTGTCCCGGCTATGTATCGTATGTACTGTACCCCTCGACATTGGCAGCGTTGTTCATTCATTGAATCAGCACATCACCTGGCTGCCATAGCCACATTCCCTTTCTTGCTGGGCCTTCCGAATTTTAAAGCAGCCCTGGTCCCCTCCAGCCAGCCAGGGGGGTTGAGTACTGGGACACAGCAGCTGGGTTTGGGCTGCCAAAAATCTTCCAACCGAAGTCCTGAGTGATGGCCTGCAAAATTTGAACATAAAAGTGGCCATACTGGGCCAGACCAAAGGTCCATATAACCCAGTATCCTGTCTGCCGACAGTGGCTGTACTACAGTGTGCATGAGAAGCCATTCCCCTTCCAGTGTTTTAACCACCCTAACGGTTAGGAAGTATTTCTTAATGTCCAACCTAAACCTCCCTTACTGCTGCTTAAGCCCATTGCTTCTTGTCGTATTACCAGAGGCCAAGGAGAAAATTTTCCCCCCCTGCTCCCTGTGACACCCTTTTAGATAACCGCTATCATGTCCCCTCTCAGTCTTCTCTTTTCCAAACTAAACAAGCCCAATTCCTTCAGTCTTCCCTCAGATCTTATGTTCTCTAGACATATGAGTACTCTTAGGGGTACTCAAGAGAAGTCTGGGGGGGGGGTACTTCAACACAATTGCAATTTGGAGAAAATTGAATTTTTGTTGTAAGTTTTATAACACTTTATTATTTTTGTAGTTTTTATTCCAAAAAATTTCATCACCTGCCCAGCTACGATTAAGTTGTTTAAACAAATGTGTTGCAATTGTAGAAAAAAATTGTGTGTGTCTGAAAACTGTAGGTAATAGGGGTACTTCTAATTGTATTTTTTTTAAAGGGGTACTTTATAAAAGAAGGTTAAGAAACACTGCTCTAGACCTTTAATAATTTTTGTTGCCTTTCTCTGGATCCTCTCCAATTTCTCCACATCTTTCTTGAAATGTGGTGCCCTGAACTAGACACAATACTCCAATTGAGGCCTAACCAGCGCAGAGTAGAGCGGAAGAATGACTTCTCGTGTTTTGCTCATAACACTCCTGTTCATGCATCCCAGAATCATGTTTGCTTTTCTTGCAACAGTGTCACACTGTTCACTCATATTTAGCTTGTGGGCCACTCTGACCCCTAGATCCTTTTCTGCAGTGCTCTTTCTTCGACAGTCACTGCCATTCTGTATGTGTGAAATGGATACATTACTCTCTCCAGGCAGGGGTGGCCCGAGGAGGGCTGCAGCAGCTGGCGCCTCAGGTGGAACGTGTGATCGGCGCCCCCCGCCTGCATGGCCGTCAATGGCGTGACGTCATCATGGGGTGCCCCGGGCGCCCAGTTGAAGGCAGCGCCCTAGGCGACGGCCAAGTCAGCCTATACTCACGGGTTGCCCCTGTCTCCAGGTACACTTGGTGGCAGGAGTTTCTTTTCCTCACAAATAAAGAGGGTGGAATATTTGGAAGCTCACACAGCTGACATTACAATAATGATCTGGTCAAGGAAGGAGTCACCTTGGATCCTATGTTGGTTGTGTTGTTCTTAGTCATTATCCTTTACTATTTGTGCATTAGTCGTGAATAATGTTATGTGGAAGTCGTACTGGCTGGAGCGCCTATTTTGTAAGCACCTTTCATTACTCTAACAATAGTTGCCTCTCATGGATAAATGGGACCAAAACCCCTTTCAGTTCCATCCACGTTGACTTTGCTGCAGTTACACCAGTGTAAAGGGAGGCAAAACTGGTCCACGAGTAGATTGTGGGTTTATGTAGTGATGGGGAATAGATTGGAGATTTTAAACATTTTTTCAAAGCTGTAGAAGGTTTGTCCGAAAGGCTAGGGTGGTTTTTTTTTAAGTGCAGTCGTGGGGTCGCAGTTGCAGCTGGATTCTATGGGTGAAAAAACACTGTCAACCAGAAGTCAATGTTAAGATTTTAGTTCAGGAATTACTGATATTTGCTGAGTCCTGCTAGTCTGTTTGGAGCTGCACAAAACACAGAACTTATCCTCGTGGAAAAAAGGTGTTTTTTAAAAAACATTAGCTAAACCAATGTTAAAATCCTAGCATAGACAAGGCCCTGCCCTGTCACTTAAGTCTATCTACCTTACAATGCTCAGGATGTAAAAAAGCCCCCTACCCCAGTGATGCAAGTTACAGTGCCAGTGCTACGGCAGGAGGAGATGTTCTTCCATCGGGACAGAGCATCTTTACTAGACACGCCACAGCAGATGCAGCTGTGCCACCATAGTGCTTCTAATGTGGATCTGCCCTTAGCTGGTTGAGCAAAACCCTATGGGAGAGCTTTGGGTGGATAGCACAAAAATGCCTTGGCTACACTAGGGATTTAATGTGTGCTAGTTAACATGTGTTGAAAACAATTTCTTTCTCCTGATGTAGACACAGCCATAGACTAAGGCTACATCTACACTACAGGCTACTTGCTCAAGAAGCTTTTTGTGGAAGAGATCTTCCACAAAAACTTGTTGCGCAAGAGAGCGTCCACACTACAAAAGTGCATTGAAAAAGCGATGCGTTTTTGCACAAGAGAGCATCCAGACTGCTTGGACACTCTCTTGAAGGAAGCTCTGATTGCTATTTACAGAATGGCCACCAGGGCACCTGGGCTTTTTTCGATTGCTTCTTTTTGGGCAAAAAAACCCTATTCCCTGTCCACACACACCTTTTTGCGCAAGAGCTCTTGCGCAAAAAGGATTTATTCCTTGTAGAAAGAGGAATACCTACACCTGAAAAAACCCTCTGTTCTTTTGTTTTACTAGCACAAAAATGCACTTGGAGTGTGGATGTGCCGCTAGTTTTTGCACAAAAACTCTTTAGTGTAGACCTAGCTTAAGAGCAAGAGAGAGCCCATGCCAAAGAATTTACAGGAGGCCCCCGACTTGCAATGTGATCCATTCCTGGGGAAGCGTTGCAAGTCGGGAGCATTGTAACTTGAACCTGCATTTACGGTAGGCACCGTGCACCATCGTAAATGCAGGCCGAAGATGTAAGTCGGGGGTTTCCAGCCCCTTCTGCACTTATAAAAATAGTTGTAAGTACGGGGGGTCAGAACTCGGGTGGTCACATGTCAGGGGCCTCCTGTAAAAGCTAATAGTCAGACAATAACTTCAGACCAAGGGTACACTTGCATAGCTAAAAGACAGGCTAGTTTTAAAACCAAGCAGATCCCTGTCTCTCTACTCTGGCGCACGATGGTCAGAAATGTGCTCCCATTGAAATCAGCTACAAAACTTCCACTGATTTAAATGGGAAGAGGATTGAGCCCTGTGGGTTTTTTTGGGGGGGGGTGTATTACTAGTTTGATTTAAAGTGCAATTTGAATAATAAGAGGTCAGTCCTTTAGTATGCACTTGAGGACTGCTCCGTCCAAGGGGAAACTGTGCTGTTTGCTTGGGGTCTGTGTCCAAGGCTAAGCAGCAGTGCAGAGAAAGGCCGGGAAAACTCGATGGAAAAATAAAGACCCCTGTCACTTGAGACTTTCACCCTCTTTTAGAATCAACTCTGGCAATTCCTATGTTGCTAAAGGAATGGATTTGCACGTTAAAAATGATCCTAGTCCTTTTGAGCATTTATGGAGCTATGTTTATAGTCACATACAACTGCCTTGCTATTTATTCCCGTGGTCTTATCCCTCGGTCGTTATGGCAGAGCATTGTCGGAGGAGAGAGGGAAGCCTGGGTCATGAAATTTACTCATAGAGAACCAGAGATTGGCAGCTTTGAAGAGGTGGTACAAGACTCAGCTTTGCACTCTGCCGTTTGGTTCTGGGATCTATGTCTGGAAAAAGATTTCTCATTACGGAGAGAGACTGGGATTGGTTTTTATGAGCACTTTGTGGCCATTATTGTTTTGTGCGTCATTATTGTAATTGTGCCGTTCTGACAACGATGAGCCAGAGACACATTTCTAATTACATAGGAAAAAGCCCATCTGTGTGGCTTGTAGAAAACATCTACAATTCCCCAGAAGTGCTTCTGTTAGATTTTTTACTGCAGCCTCACTGAGGTTATCTGCCAGTTTTGAACCTTTCCACACTGGAAAAATTACTATGGGATCATTAATCCTCTTTCATAATTCTCCAGGTTTCTAGAAAAGCCACTTCAATACTTCCTCATTTCTAAAGACAAAGTGCCTTCACTTTCATCTTTCTTAGTAGTGTGCTCACTGAAAGCTAATGTCACTGTAATCCCTTTTGCTACTTCCTGTTTCAGGCAAGACTATTTCTCTGCGGCACTGTGATATGCATGATCCACACAATTGATCTTGGTCTGATTTACAGTTTTGGATGGAAAATCTGGACATAAGAGCATTATATTTTGGTGAAGTAATATGAACTTTGTGTGGTTGCCCTCTCCGTTTGTACTTATGGAGCTATAAAAGCCTGATCTTTAGTAGTTTATCATAATCAAACTGAAAAAAGAAACCAAAAACGCAGAAGATTACATTAGATGCTATCAGTGTCTATAAAATCCACATGTGGCTGCATGGCAGCTCCATATTTACGGCTTTGTTTATGCAGCAAGAAGTTTTATGGATGTAACATTGTCCAGCTGGCCGAATGAGACTGATGCTAGAGTCATGATTATCATAGCTTTTCTCATTCCTTTTTATGACTGTGAAATTTATAAAGTGGATTGACTTTCACCTCGTGGAGCAGGAAAAAAATGACTGAGTTTGGCTTTTAACCATGTGACCCTATTTTTTTTTATCTATTGCCCTAACTTTCAAAGTTTCCACCCATGACAATGAGGGTGACATGTGTCATCCTTTTTTTTTTAAAAGTTTGAACGCTTTATTCTTCTGAAAAAAGAAATACACGCAGAATGGCCATCAAACCGAGATGTAGAACATGTCAGATGCCAGGACTGAGGCGATATAAGGCAGAATTTTCTGTTGGCAGATTAAGGAACTGAACATAAATCCATCCCAATTTTAATGGGTCAGTTTATTGTAATACTTCCATTATGAAATGGTAATAAAAACATCACACATTCCTTGTGTCTCCCAAGATCCCTTCATTGGATGCAAAAGAATCTCAGACTGCGCACCGGGGGCAAAATTCATCTTGGGTGTAATTCTACCAGTGACTGCCCATGATGTTTCATCGTTAAGTAAATGTGGATGAGGTTCAATTAGAGAGAAAGAGTAATGAGGCTGTGGGCATTTCAAATTTTGTATAATATGCACGCATGCAGCTTGAGCCTTCTCACACTTAAATCAATGACAAAACTCTCGTGTCATTCAATAGATTTTTTTTAACAATAAACCTATCTGTAGAGGGTGACTGATATTGGGACAGCTGTAGCAGAGCAATTAGCCTGGAGCACTTGGATGATCTCAAAGGTGGAGGAGAGGAGAAGGAGGGGACAGCTGAAAAGAATGATCATGTAACTAACAAGCTGTGCACCTAAGATCACCATTAACATCTAGTCCTGTTTGTGTAGGGTCTGATCATGCAAGCACTTATGCACCAGAATCCCTTTACTCATACAAGGAGTCCAGTGGACAATGCAACTACTTGTGTGTAAAATTACTCATGTGCCTAGCTTCAGGATTGAATCATTAGGATATGTCTGTACTGCAATCAGGGAGAGCAAATGCAGCATGTCTAGGCAGACCCAAGCTACCTTTGATCAAGCTAGCTCTCAAAAAATAGCAGTATACCCACGGTGGCATAGGCAGTGGAACAGACTAGCCATCTGAATACCATCCTGCGCCAAATCCTGGGAATGTACTTAGAGGGCTTGCCCAAACCTCCACCCCTGCTATCTCAATCTAAGGCTACATTTAGACTGCAAGCCTCTTTCAAAAAAGAGCGTCTAGACGACAACCAGTACTTTTGAAAAAGCAAGCTGCTTTTTTGAAAGAGAGCACTCAGTCTGGATGCTCTCTTTCGAAAAAGCACAGTTTGCATTACATAGCGCCTTTTTTTGAAAGAGCACTTTCGAAAAAAGGCCTTCTTCCTCGTAAAATGAGGTTTTCTGTGGTCAAAAAAACTGCCATGTTCTTTCGATTTACTTTTGAAAGAACGCGGCAGCAGTATAGATTCAGGGGAAGTTTTTTAAAAAAAAGGCCACTTTTTTCGAAAAAACCCTGTAGTCTAGACACACCCAAAGCTAGCTCACTTATGTCTACATAGACAGCAGTTGTGCCCCCCAACTGCACTTTCTGAAGAAACCACTGTCTATGTTCTGTGAGGCATTTGCAGTCACTGGCTAGTTAATATACGCAGCAGAATCATACCCTTCTTGTTCCAAACTTGTGTGCTACATAGATTGAGTATAAATCACCTGTTTGCAATTGATTTGGGGCCACTGAGGAAGAAAATCAATATTAGATTCTCACATTAAACTGTTTTTAGTTGAAATGAAAATTTAATGATAGTTTTCACCCTGTTCCATTAATAGAAACCAGCTGTTTAAATTCAGTTTTTTGTATGGTGTCTCCACGGGCGATACCAAGCAAATGTTCTTATGTTTTGGAAGATTCAGCATGTTGTGAGAGAGAATCCCTTGCCTTAAAATGTGCAGTCCCCGGAAATCTTGAACCTTTCAAACTGGCAGAATGTTTACGTGAACAGATACAGCTATTTTGTAATTAAACCCAAGAACAAAACATGCAACGATATTGAAGTAAACCTGCTTCTTTCTATTTACATTATACACTAGAGAGCTAGCTGTCTCTCGTACTGTCTCTTTCAGTGAAGAAATCCAGCCTCTTTTGGAAACTTGCGTGGTGTCTCATTTAATTTTTTCTTTCAATAAAATGAAAGGCTCAAAGTCACTTGAAAGCCAGACTGTTGATCTAATCTTCTAATACCATGATAATTTTCCCACATGTCAAAAAAGGAGCGAGAGAGAAGATCTGGTCTTTGTTAGTGAAATCAATTTGTTTAAGTTTAAGATTTTAATGTACTTCATAAAAATACCTATTGTTTAAATTCAAACTAATACCCTGTACAATATTTATAAAAGTGCTGCTGGTGCTTGAAAAGCAGTAAGGAGAATATTGCAAACAGCTAAAAAAACGATCTAGCAAATTTAAAGTTGGAGAGTCCTGAACCAGAAAAGCAATGAGTTAATTCTCCTTTGCTCTTCAAGAAATGACCCTTTCCCACAGAGAACTTAAGAATGATAGAGGCCAGCATGAGACAAAACTCTCAGTCTTTACAAAGGTTGCATACAAATCACAGCTCTCTATGTTTTCAGAAACAGGCCGGTAGTTCAAAACCTCTAGGGAAAACTTGTTGCCCATCCCATCCCATTCCATCCCAGAGATCCTCAGAAATGAATGTTGTCATTAAATCAATCTTTGCCCTCTCTCTTAATCTGCTCAGTGTTGGCCTCATGAACCTGGGAGCAGCAGAATCACGGGTCTCTGTTCAGCTAACAAACACTGTTACTTGTGAGAGAGGTAAATTGAGTATAAAATATCATTTCTTTTGCCCCGTTGGCCTGTCTTTTTCAGTAAATGCATGCAGTACCCTGTGCGCCAGCTGGAGCTCAAGACCACCTCTCATTTTAAGCTAGCAAAAGTTTGCAAAACGCTTCCCGGTACAGGCAAAATATCCCCTTGCATGCCAAAAACATTACTCCCTGCAGGTGAGTGGGTTGCACAAGATTTCAGTATGATTTATCCCTGATATAACTGAAACTTCACCGCGAGGTTGTGTTTTATGGCCCTGCCGTGTATTTATCTTTTGTTTAAAAAAAAATAACACAGTACCTAGCTGCAGAGGGAGATCTTGCTATGTCAGGGGTGCTGTGCGTGCCATTTACGTGGAGCCCCAAGAGAGCATTTTTTTGTATATTCTGGATGAACCGTTTGCTCAGCTGATTAACGAAAAGGAAATCCCAAAGATATTTGCTACATACCTCTCATTTAGATCCTTTGGTTCTATGTACTGCTGTTAATGATCCGTTGCCCCTCTCTGTGCTTGTACCTCAGGAGCTAAGATTCAATCAGTGAATTAAAGATGTGCGTGATCTCACTTATATCCCAGATGTACTGGTGAGGGCGGTACCTCAAAAGAGTTATTTTTCAGCTCCTCCCTCTCGAACATCCACGTGCACAACGGAACTGCTGCCATCATCTTGTAGGATTCTGAGGATTGTTGTACGGACATATCTACTATGTTCAGACATCTGCTTCGCGTAGGTGAGATCTAGAAGACTCTGTGCACTGCACTGAAAGAGGAAACAGCTGGAGCAATGTCCCTTGTCTTTTGTCTGTGGGAAATGTAACCTAGTGCTCCATTGGTCAGCACCATTTCAGGAATAAAACCAACAACAATGATCTTAATGGCTTCTTCTGTTTAGATGTTTAGCCTTTATCATTGGCAGGTAATAACAGCTGAAAGGAAAGTCATTAAACGACTCCTCTTGAACAGTACCACTCACAGAAATCTCAAGGAGCTTTACTGACTAATTAGTGAATTTACACCATCCCTGTGAGGCAGGTCAGTATCATAATCGCCATTTTACAGTGAGGGAAAGAGAGGCACAAAGTGGCGAAGGAACACGGTGTGTGGCGCAGCTGTGAACAGAAGCCAGGTGTTTGATGCCCAAACCTTTGTTCTAGCTCCTGATGCTTCTTGACACCTCCATGTTGTATTGTACATTAAAGTCAACAGGGAGTAGTGATGAATGCTTCTGAATTTCTGGTTCTTCAAAAGACTTTGGGGCTTCTCTGGGCTTTCCTTGCTGCATGTGGAATGAACTCTCCCTTCCAATCTCCAAAGACAAACCCTTGCTTTCCTTCCACTCCTGAGTTCTCCTTCCTCCTTCCAAGTGATGTAACCCATTCCTGCCACTGTCATCTGCCTGCGTCGTACCACATCATGGTGGTAACAATTTCTGACCTGATTTTATTCCCTCTTCTTAATAGCGGAATATTCTGTCATTGTGTTAAGATTATACGGGCAATGCTCTAGTTCTTGGGTGGAAGGCACAACGTAAGTGCAAAGAACTGCAAAGCACTAGTGCATGTGTGCATGCACGTGATTGTGTATATGCTATTCCATAACGCAGGGCAACCCCTATAGAAAGAGAGGTGCTTACCAGATCCTACAGTATCCTCCAGAGTACATGAGTTTTGTTCATGTAGGGCTAGGTTGTGTAACCCCTATTCATGCTTGCAGTAGTTACCTATACGAGAGGGATACTTCTATAAGTAAGTTCTACTTGACATGAGTAAGGGTTGCACTAAGTAACCCTAAATGAGCCCAGTCCTCAGTGCTTTTGAGTGAAGAACTTCCATTGATTTCCATGATAGCAGAAGAGCCCATAGAACAGTGGTCACCAACCAGTAGATCGGGATCTACTGGTAGATCTTGGAGCCTCTGACAGGTGATCTTGACAGGGCTGGCCAAGGGGCTACCAAGCACAGCATTTCAGCTGCCTTTCCCATCACTGCAGCACACTTCCTGCCCTTTGCCTTAGAGCTGCCTCTTCCTTGCCCTGCCCCCCTGCCCCAGCCTCCTTCTTGCTGTGCAGGGCAGGGGAGGGAAAAGAGGGAGCGCTTATGTCAGGGTGCCCCTCTCCCACCCTGTATTCTGTCTCCACAGAATGGAGGGGGGGCACAACAGGGCTTGGGATGGAGGGAGTTTGCTGGCTGCTTTTGAGGGGTGGTGCAGGGCCAGGGTCTTAGCCCCACTTCACCACCATCCAGGAGCCACCTGAGGTAAGCAGTGCCCAGGTGGAGCCAGCTCCAAACCCTTGCCCCAGTCATGAACCCCCTCTGGCACTCAAAGCTGCTGTCCCAGCCCTGAGCCCTCCTGGACTCAAACTCCCTTACATAGCCTGTATCCTGAGCCCCCTCCTACTCCAGGCTCAGCTCAGAGCCCCCCATCACACTCCAAATCCCTTAGCCCAAGACCAGAGCCTGTGCCCCAAACCTCTGCCCCTGCCTGGTGAAAGGGAGGGAGAATGGGGAAGGGAGAGTGGACGGAGTGAACAGAGGCGGGGCCTCACAGAAGGGCCACAAAGGAGGCGGGGCAAGATATTTGGGTTTGAGGTAGATCTTGGATTGTATTTACATTCAAAAAGTGATCTTGTGCTTGAAAAGGTTGGAGACCCCTGCCATAGAATAACCAACACTTTCCCTGGCTCTCAGCCCGCAGACTGCTCTGGGGTTTTTCACCGCTCAAAAAGGTAAATCAGTCATATTCAGCAGCACACAGATTGCAAGAGCTTGTAAATTGTCACTAACCCCCCGCAACTGCACACGTACAAAATCAATGTGCTCTGTATCTCTCAGAGGTGGTAACAAGGAAGCAGAGCAAAATTAACTATCGAACCAGATTGATCTTCAAAGGAGCTAAAAAGAATTAGAGAATAATTGTTCAAGAGTGGTGGGAGAAGAGTGGGGTGACTCAGCAAACAGTGTCAGAAAAGATTTCAGTGCTTTTGATATATATATATATGTAAGCAGGGGCTGAACTACTGCTTGCTATCAGCCAGCTAAAAGGAGAGAGCTGCCCTGTGGGTGGGTATGCTCACTCAAATTGGTTAGCTCTGCAAGATAATTAACTGTTGACTGTTGATATGTAAATACAGCTCATGCCGGGATGGAGAAGGAATCCGGGGTGTGATTATGTAAATCCAATTCAGCCAGGGCTGATGGAGGATCAGTTGTTAGAATGGAATGTGGTGTATTGTAACTAATTTGGGCTGTGGTGCGGGAGGGTAACAAATCATGCTACCCCAAAATGTGGGAACTATAAAATATGACACCAGTGCTTGCAGGAGAGACACCATCATTGTAAGAGGTCTCAAATGAATAAGCCTCCCCCCTTCCAGAATTGAGTGAACTGAGTTGGAGGGAAGGGCTTGAGCCAGCCTGCTTCATGCCTGCCAGGTGTGAGCTGTAAGACTGGTTCAACCTGCCTTTCCCCCCCCCTTGTTTTAAGGATAGACCTAAAGCAGACTCCATCAGGAGTCTTTTTGCTAGTCCAGTGGAAGCTGCAAGCTAGTCCATTGCAGCAAGCGAGATTGCTGGCAGGAGCGACCGGCAGGTGGCTGGTAGGAGCTGTAGTAGGCAGCTGGCGGGAGCAACCAATGGGCAGCTGGTAGGAGCAGTGGCAGGTAGCCAGCAGAGCGGCTGGCGGGAATGACAGGCAGGCGGCTGGCGGAGCGGCTGGTAGGAGCGGCAGCAGGCGGCCAGTGGAGTGGCTGGTGGGAACAACCGGCAGGCGGCCGACAAGAGCGGCAGCAGGCGGCCAACGGAGTGGCTGGCGGGAACAACCGGCGGGTGGCTGGTAGGAGCGGCGGCAGGCAGCGTCAGCAGACCACAGGAGCAACACAAAGATGGCATGGCCTCAGGCTCAATGAGTGGAGTCATCAGGGTTCTGTGTCAGGGTCCGCACTGACTGGACAGAGCTGTAAGTGGGGCGTTTGAAGTGGGGTACGGAGAAAGTTTGGGTAAATGAATGGAACCCTTACATTGTTGGACTAGTGAGCCTGAGGGGCAAAGGACATTGCTCAATCCATTTGAGCTGGGATGATTACTCGTGGGGGGTTAGGAACTATATTTGTGGTATTTTTCCAAGCTAATGCCATGTAAGGGTATATCTACACTTGCACCCTCTTTTGAGAGAGGGATGCAAATGAAGACATTCGAAATTGCAAATGAAGCTGGGATTTAAATATACCGCACTTCATTTGCATATTCACATTATGGCGCTATTTTGAAATAGCTCTATTTCAAAATAACAGATGCTGTTAAGACGTGCTTATTTTGAAAGAAAACCCTTCTCTCGAAATAACCCTTATTCCTCATACAATGAGGGTGCGTCTAGACTACAGGGTTTTTTCAAAAAAAGTGGCCTTTTTTTGAAAAAACTTCCCCTGAGTCTAGACTGCTGCCACATTCTTTCAAAAGTAAATTGGAAGAATGTGGCAGTTTTTTCGACCGCAGAAAACCTCGTTTTACGAGGAAGACCGCCTTTTTCCGAAAGTGCTCTTTTGAAAAAAGGCGCTATGTAATGCAAACTGTACTTTTTCAAAAGTACTGGTTGTAGTCTAGACGCTCTTTTTCGAGAGGCTTTTTCGAAAGTATCTTTTGAAAAAGCCTCTTTCAAAAAAGGCTTGCAGTCTAGATGTAGCCTGAGGTTTACCAGTTATTTTGAGAGAAGGGTTTTCTCTCGAAATAACCGTGTCTTAACAGTGTCTGGTATTTTGAAATAGCACTATTTCGAAATAGCGCCATAACGCAAATAAGCAAATAAAGCATGGGATATTTAAATTCCGGCTTCATTTGCAATTTTGAATGTCTTCATTTGCATCCCTCTCTCGAAAGAGGGTGCAAGTATAGACATACCCTCTCTTCTCTCCCTCTTTCATTAAAAGTTTCTTTTCTACACTCAGACTCTGTGCTTGTGAGTGGGGAAGCATTGCTTCTCAGAGGTGCCCAGGAGTGTGTGAATTTCACAGGCTACTGGGTGGAGGCTCGAGCCAGTTCTGTGTGAGATGGATGAAAAGGTACCCCTAGATATTGAACTCGGCCCTGGCTGCTGCTGGCACTACCTGGCAGAAGGGTTACATATATATATATGGTATAATGATGTATGGTAGAAGCTCTTTGGGCTGTGGTGAGATGAAATCCACCTCTTGCCAGCATTATGATCAGTAACTTGAACTAAGGTTTTTAAAGATTCCAGTAGGTTATGAAAGTGTTTTGCAAAAAACCCCCAAACCAACCAACCAAACACACCTCTTTCTTCTGCAATAAGCTGCCAAAATAGAGAGCCAATAGGCATATACGTAAGTAAGAACAGGCACCACTGAGTTTATGATTCACTACAATTGATTTTTAGTTTGGAAACATATCCAGGTAAAATATTTACATGCTATTTTTAAAGAGGAACCATATCATTAGTCCTTTTCTATTTCCTCTTTTTTTTTTTTTTTTTTTTTGGTCCCTTGGTTTGACTCCTCTGGTTTGAATCAAGCTGTCCCCAGCCCAGCATATGGCCAGCACATAACCCTGTCAGAACCAGCCAGCGGCTTCTCATAATTACCTGAGAGCTCCGATGGCTGCAACCCTCTGTAACAGGGATTACACTTGGACCTTCCCTCAGGGATTTCAAGTATGTTTACCAAGCAGCTCAGACCAGGCTGAGTTTCGTTATTTACAAGACAATATAAATTAACCTGACCAGGACGAAGCTGTCATTTTGATAAATTGGGTCAATAGCAGCAAAACCTCCTTTGCGTGAAAACTTTTCTGACAGAATAAGCCAACCCCATCTCCACCTCCTCCCACCATCCTCCCTGTAAGCTGCACATTCTACCTTTGTATTGTTCCCAGTCACAGAATTATAATGTTTTAATTGACTGTTAACCAAGACATAAACCTATGATAGGTCTGAACGCTGAGGGCTAGATCTTCACCTGGGGTACCCTGGTATAACTGCAAGGGTCTTCTTTTGGAAGGCACCAGTGCTTTCCTTAAAAAAGCAAAAGTGAAGGACAATTCTCTACCTTGAAGAGAAAGACTTTAAAAAACAAATGAATTCTTAGAGAGGGTTGTCACAGTGATTTTTTTTAGTAGCTGCTGTGCCCAGCAGAGCAGGGGAAATAGTGCAACAGCTTTTCAGGCAAAGTTTTGCTGAAAATGTTAAGTGCTTTGTTTCACCCATGTTCGCACTCCAGTTTTGTTTACTTTCCACAAATCTTTGAACTAAGTGTCGCTACCACTAAGGTAGCTAGTAAAAGGCAATTTCAAGCCACAAGAGCAAATACTTAAGACAGTGGCTAATGCCAGCTGCTACAGAGAAAGTGAACAGAAAAGGGAATTAACAAGTGGTCCCTCCCCTCTGACAAACAAAGGCTAGGGACACCATCCCTACCCATCCTGACTAATAGCCATTGATGGACCTAACCTCCATGAATCTATCTAGTTCTTTTTTGAACCCTGTTAAGGTCCTGGTCTTTACAACATCCTCTGGCAAGGAGTTCCACAGGCTGACTTTGTGCTGTGTGAAGAAAAACTTCCTTTTGTTTGTTTTAAACCCGCTACCTATTTGAATATGTGAATGTTCAGTTATGCAATCCCTGAAGAGGAACATTGCCATGTGGCTTATCTGACCAACCCCATCTGATCAGCACAGCTCAAATATGGAGTATTGACAAATAGACTCAGACTTTAAGACTGGAAGTAACCATCATGATCATCACATTGCAGGCCACGGAACCTTACCCACCCACTTCTGTAACTTCTGGCAGAGTCACAGAAGTCCTCAAATCTTGATTTAAAGACTTCAGGTCACAGAGACTCCACCATTTACTGTTGTTTAAACCGATAAGTGATTCGTGCTGCATACTACAAAGAAAGGGAAACAATTCCCAGGGTCTTTGTCAATTGGGCATGGGGAAAAATTCCTTCCCACCCCCAAATATGGTGATCAGTTAGACTCTGAAAATGTGGCAAGACCCACCAGCTAGACATCTGGGAAAGAATTCTCTCTAATAACTCAGAGCCCTCCAGAAATCGTGTCTCATATTTGCTAATTGCAGTCTCAGATGGGCCACTGGCAGACAAAACTAATTGTGCAGCAACAAAGGGAATCTGTGAGAAATGTATTTAATAACTGACAAAAGAAGTAAAATATTATGTGACCTTCCATAAATATGGTCAACTGAAGGAAAAATTGCTTGTTGATAATGCAGATTTCATTGGTTCAGTTGTTCACAGTGAATAATTCAAGCTTGTCTGGACACAGAACTGTTTGTGGTCATGGAAGAGAGTACAAACCCAGTCTCAATAAAACCCTGTTAATTATATTTGAATAATGAATTTGAGGAAATGGTTATCTGCTCATCACGCAAGCAGCTAAAGAATGTGTCACATAAATAATCCAACATCCCTTTGAAGCCCATGTCACCCCCACACAAACCTTTGCCAGGGGAATTCTTTCCTGGGCTGTTGCAACCCCCTTTCCACTAAAGGGAACTAGAGGGGCCAGGGTAAGGCCAGAATCTGTTCTTTTGTTTTCTTCCCATGTGGAATTGCCTGTGGTTCTAATAATGGTCATGGCCCTTCACTGGGCTCTTTCTGTGGTATGCGAGCACTCAGATGGAAAACAGCATCCAAAGGAAGGCTGTACCAAAAGCCTTGCTTATATGAGCTGTCATGGAGTCTTCAGTTCTGTGTGGTAAAATACCTGCAGCCCAACAAGTAATTTAGGGCCTGGGCTGGCTCCTGTTCAGAACATAGTTACTTATCCTCAAGGCTCTAAAGCAGGGGTCCCAAACTCCCAGCTTGTGGGCCATCTGTGGCCGGAGCAGCTGTGCGATTCGGCCTGGGAGCCCTGGCAGCCCGGGTTGGGGGGTAGAGGACAAGGAGGCTGTCCATTCCCATCATCCAATCCCCATCCCTTCCTGCCACTGCCCCCTCCTCTCCCCCCACGGAATCCTTTCCCCAGAGGATGCACCTTCAAGGATTACCATGGGGGGGGAGGGCCGGCATGAGGTGGCAGCACAGAGTGCAGGGGGAGTCTCCAGCAGAATTTAGGTGCAAATGTAAAGACTTGAAAACAAAAGGTATCTATGCCCACTGTGGCAAAGGCCCCTCTTCCCCAAGCCACCACTGGGTAGGCCTCTTCCTTCTAGCCCCAGGGGTTGGGGTTTTGCAGCAGGTCTCAATGGTAGGGAGCCCAGCCACACACCCTCAGGCTCGCTCGCTCCCTCCCTCCCTAGCTGCCTTTATCTAATGCTGGTCCAAATTGTTCTCTCCAATTTCTTCCTCTCTGTCGCTCCACCACCTTCCTTTTGCCCTCTCACTCTCTCCCCACAGCCACCAACTGCTGAGGCTTTTAAAGGCCCTCAGTCAGCCAGCAGAGAAGTCAGCTGGCCCCAATCTGCTTGAGCCAGCTCCCTCCCAGCTGCATCTAATTGGGCTGCAGTTCTCCGCTTCTTCTCACAGGGGTTTTTACCCTTTTGGGCTGCCTTTTCCCCTCTCTGCAGCAGCTCCCTGGCCTGACCCTGTCACACCATTCAGTATAGACAGCTCACCTCACAACTACGTCTCACAATGTCTGCTCTGCTGCCATGGAATTTTCGCTTATTTTTTGAAAGCCAGGTTAAAGCGATGTGCTTGCACCAACATCAGGGCTGGTGATCCTCCACCAAGAAACCCTATTACTTGTACTATTACATTGGACTAGGGGGATAGACATGTGCCTCAGGTACCACAGGGAAGAATGTGTTAAAGGGTCGTTAGCTAGCTTAGACACAGAAGATAGACAATACATGACCCAGAGAGGTAGCTGACTAGCTACATACAGTAAAACTCCAATTGTCCGGCATCCAGTGGTCCGGCGGTCCCAATAGTCCGGCACCAACTGGAACCTGGAAGTGCTCTGGCCAGCCGGACAATTGGAGCTGCTCCGTGCCGCTTCCCCAAGTCTGCTGCTGCCGCTGCTGGAACTGACGAGCGGTGGACTTGGGGAAGCGGCACGGAGCAGAGCAGCTGGGGTGCTGCTGGGCGCTGAGCCAGGGGGTGAGGGGCGGCGCTGCAGGACCAACCTGGCAGCACCCCAGCTGCTCTGCTCCGCGCCGCTTCCCCAAGTCCGCTGCTGCCACTGCTGAAACTGACGAGCGGCGGACTTGGGGACGCTGCAGAGCAGAGCAGCTGGGGTGCTGCCGGGTTGGTCCCGCAGCGCCGCCCCTCACCTCCCTGCTTGGGGATAACTACTGCAGTCTGGGGGGGTGGGGAGCCCGCTCTCCTCCCCTCCCGGAAACTCTCGGCAGCGGCGCGGGGCTTCCCCCGCCTTCCTGCAAAATGGCGGAGGGTTTGCCCCTCGCCGTGCCATTCCCCACCCACCCCCCGGAAGCAGTGCGGGTCCGGCAGACGCGTCACAGCCCCCCCGCCGGAGTACCTCCCGATACTCCAGCATATCCGATAATCCGGCACCACCTAGGTCCCAAAGGTGCCGGATTATTGGAGGTCTACTGTACTATGTCTGCGTGCCATAGATAAATACTACTGGCATGCTTTTCAAGTAGGGGTCCACCGAGTGTTGGTCATCCCTGGCAAAATGTCTGGGGAGATGGAGCGGACTCTCTCCTTGTTCCCTGCTGATTCGCTGCATTCAAATTTAGCTAAAAGTTCATCAAGCATGTTCCTAGTCCTACTCTTCCCAGTACTACTCCAAGAAGCAAAACCAAATTGCAGTGGGGGATGGCCTCAGCCAGTGAATGGAGGAGAGATATCCTTGACCCCAGACTGTGTTATTATTAAGATGTCCGTGCTAATGTGAGAGAGCAAGAACCTCTCATGAAGACAGATAAGTGGTGACTATGACAATTACAGTAGCCAGACAGTGCACAGATGCTTTAGACAGATATTGGTTTACTTCCGTTTCTCCTACTCTACATTAAAAGAGCATCCATCCAAGATTCTGGGTATTCTTGACAATTTCTTAAAAAACACGCGTCTGAAACAAACTCCCACAACTAGCCATCCATTATACCCTGGCAAAAAGATAAATGTAACAAAACCCTGCTAATCCCACTGCTGCCCTGTTTCAGCCATTGCCAATCACCTGGTGAGCCTGGGAACATCGCTTGGGCTTGCAGTGAGTGGTGAAAGTGAACAGACGTGGTCAATTACAGACAGGCTACCTGGGAGGTGAGCATCACCTATTCTAAGGGACAGCAGGATGCAGTACAAAAAGCCAGGGCCTGGCACTGGAAAGAGCAGTTCTGTTGTTCTTGACTAGGTTTTATGGCGCTCTCTCTCTAGTGTGTCCAGTGCTGACAAAAAGCTGCTGAGCCCCATTACCAAGGACCTCAGGTTTATATTAACAAAACCACGAAGGGAGATTATAAAGGGAGAGCGGCTAACATGAGCACACTTGACCTTCACTTTAGCTACCTTTGGTATATATCAAGCAGAAATGGACTGAAATGGACACACATGTTTTCTACCATTTTAATGGCACAGTTCCATTCTGTTAATTTATTTGGTCAATTTGCATGGTTGTTTTTAATTGTGCATTATTTTGGACATTGTTTTTAGTCCACAAAACATTTATATTTTTGGAGACAAATTCATCTGTGTTACTTCGCAGCACACCCGACGGCACACCTAGTGCCCCCCAAAGCATACAGGACTCAGAGGCTGGTGAAAAACACAGCGTCACACTGATAAGTGGACAGCAAACACAATAGGCCGCTATAAGCATTGGGGTATTTTTCTCCTTATCTAAACTAGTATGTAACCCACACACCTACTGGGTGTGGTTCTGTCCCATGGAGTGGCACTTACACCATTTATAGAGAGAAGAATGAGTTTGCTCTACAGCCCTAACTGGATACCTTTTGCCCAGGCGGATAGAGACTCGTGCACTAAACTCTAGAGGTCCCAGGTTCCGTTCCGCCTTTTGGCATTACAGGTGAACACCGGCAATGTCCCTTCAATCTACCCAAAGCCCATTTGGGAGCCAGGTGAAGAAGGGGTAGACAGGGTCCTGCAGGTTCACTTGGGCAGTTACATGCGTTTCAGCATTGCCAGTGCTAATTCACAGGTTAGGAAAGAATGTCCTTGGTTGCAGCTTCTTGAACAGTCTGCTTCCTTAAAGATGCGAGTATCAAACACTGTCTCTTACCAGCCCCTGCTGATTTTTCAGAGATCCCTAGCATCTCCAGTGATCCCCCTGTGCTTGCATCGCTGTAGGAAAGTAGCCCTTTCTGTTGCTGTACTCTGTGGCAAGGCAGGCTGGGCCCAAAATACAGGTGAGCTTGTCATGGGTTGTCCCTCAGCAGTACTGCAAATCCACCCATGTTGCTTACAGTCACAGACCAGTGTAGCGAGATGTGACGGGGTGTACCAACCCGCACAGGAGGTGCAGGGGTTAAGCCTAGTTTCCTGGCTGAGAAGGCCCCTCCCCCACAGCCCTTCTGGGCGTGCTCCAACTGGAGGCCATCTGTAAAGCCCTGTGGAGTAGCTCAGGGTGCGTCTATACTGCACCGTTATTTCGGAATAATGGAATAAGCGTCTACACAGCAATTCCGTTATTTCGAAATAATATCGAAATAAGGGGCAGCTTATTTTGACTTCTGTAAACCTCATTCCACAAGGAATAACTCCTCTTCTGAAGTAGCTATTTCGAAATAAGGGATGTGGACGCTCCACTGCTGCTATTTCGAAAAAGCTCCTCATCAGGGCCATTCTAAGTAATTTCTCCCCAGTGCTTCCTGGGGCTCTGAATCAAGATAGCGCATCCACATTAGGGAAGCCTGCCTCGGACTAATTTTGAGGCGTCCCTGTAGTGTGGACGCGCTATTTCAAAATAAGCTATTTTGGAATATATCTTCTGGACTAGCTTATTCCAAAATAAGCTTGCAGTGTAGACGTACCCTCAGTCTGGGCTGACTGCTGATGGGGAAGAAGGTGCCGGTGGAGCTCCTGAAAGGGAAGTGCAGGTGCACCCAGAATCCATCATAAGTCAACAGGGAACCACAGCTGGAACTCCTGGGCAGGAGGAAAGAGATGGAGCAGACAACGAGGGAGAAGCTGGTAGGAAGGAGCCCAAGGCGGGGAGTTGAAACCCAGGTGCTCGGCGTGTTTTGGCTGGATTCCCCACTGAGCTGTTGGTGGTCCACTCCACTGCTGACAGGGCCCTGGGCTGGGATCCGGTGCAGAGGGCAGGCCCAAGTCCCTCTACCCTCTCCACATCAACCGTCCCTGTACTATTGACTTTGGCTATTAGGCTGCACGGCCCTGTGTGCAGGGAGCTGTACTATTGACGTTGAACATTGAGATGCACGCGGGGTTGAGAGAGGGGCCTCAGAGACCTGGCACACCTCCTCGTGAGGGGACCAGGTGGGCACATCCCCGCCACACGAGATATGATTTATGGCCCTATGCATTTGCAGGACACTGGCTCCCAAGCTGGGTTTTCCAACTCCAGAATGATCCCCACTGCCTGGTAGCAGTCCAGTGCGCTGGCTTCCAGAGTGTGAGTGCCACTCATTTCTCAGCCGCCAGTGCCGCTTTGATTGTGATGCCCTTGTGCTGGAGGGCTGGTTCACGCCAGCGCACAGCTCCAGGAAGGTGGCCTTCCATATCTGAACGGTCTGCAGCCACTGCTTGTCTTGCCCTTCATTGCCACAGGTGCTGACTCCGTGGGTGCTCCAGAGCTGGGAACCCATGGAAAAAATTGTGAGCGCTTGGCTCCCGCTGGAAGCCTTGTTGGTCAGCTCCTCCCCTGCTCCCCCAGCACCTCCCACCCAATGGTAGCTCTGCTGATCAGCCCTCCCCGTCCCCCCAGCACCTTCTGCCCGCTGGTGATTGGCTGTTCAGCTGCATGCAGGAGGTGCTGGGGAGGAGCGGGAGCAGGAAGAGGTGGGGGTCTGGGTGGGGAGAGGGCAGAATGGGGGCAGGAAGAGGTGGGGCAGGAGTGGGGGCATAGGGAAGGGTGGAGTGGAGTCAAGGCCTGGGGCAGGGCCGGGCAGGGAAGGGATCCAGCACCCCAGGGGAAATCACCAATTGGGTGCTGTTGTTCATGACAGTGTGATCCCTCCAGTTCGTGCTCGTTTCTTGGGCCCACAAGCAGGGCTCTGTGGTCTGTGCCGCTCCGTGGATGTGATCCCAGTCGAAAAGCACTGTGAGAAGGGACGACGTTATTGGGTTGTGAGATGAACAGACAAATCATTGTGGCAACCACTGTTCTGTGTGTGCACCGCATCTTGTACGCAGTGTGCCAAGGCACTGACACTGCTCGCACACCTGTTTCATTTGTGTTCCAAGTTCTGAATATTGGCTCTCTACCTGTATTTCAAATGTTTGTTTCTGGGAGACTTGGCCAGGAGGCAGGATTGTGACAGGACGGTTAGTCCAGTGATTAGACGTACTTGACTAACAATGGGTCTTGGGCGGGGCCAATCCACTTCCGATGAACTTTTCTGTGAATATTCAGACTTGCATGGGAGCAATGGCTCCACCATAAATAACTGAGTCATGCATGGACGGGTGACTCGCTCATGTGTAGCTGGGTTTTTTTTTTGTATTTGTAGCATATTTTTCCACAGAGAACAATGGGAGTCCCTCCACATGGCTTAGGAGATATAATGGGCCCTGGAGATCCTTCCATTTGGTCTTCAGTCTGGCTTCTTACCTCTGGAGGACCTCTGCTATGAACTGAAGCTTCAATAAAGGACCAATAGGTTCCAGAAACTTGATTTAAGACAATAGATTATTCCACCTCTGCTACAAGCCTGCACCAATAACTTTGCAACTGGGATTTGAGTCCTTTAGCAGTTTTAATGCTCACCCCTTCTTTTATGAATAGCCCTTTAGATGTTAGATTGTAAAGGGTTGACTAACAGCACACTTGTTGGGCAAGATCTGAGGTATGAATTGACCTGGGAATGTGGTTGATCCTTTGGGGTCAGAAGAACATTTTTTGATTGGGTGAGATCGGTTTTCACCACCGCTCACTGTATTTGGAGTGGTCCTGGTGGTGGCCATATTTCCTGCTAAGGTGTGCGGCCATGCACAAAAAAATCTTCCCCCGCCCACCTCCTCAGGGGAGCTGCACAGCAGCACTCGTGTGGCAGGCAGCTGTTCCACTGGGTGGGGCTGTCTGAGACAGCATGGTGAGGGAACCACTGGGATGGGGGGCTGGGACCTGCTGCGGTCACATAGCAGGCTGTTCTGGCTGCCACATGGCGGGGAAGGGCCAGGGCCTGTTCTGACGGCTGCTCCATCAGCTGGGAACAGGACATGCTGCATGGCTGGGGGGTGGGGTCTGCTCCGGTGGCCGGGAACGTGTGTGTGCTAATAAATTGGGTGCCACAGTGGTGCACATCCAAACCAGCGCACACAACCTCAATACTGGTGCACAAGCCAAAACTCACTCCACTCATGGTTGGAAAATCTTAGAGGGACCCTGGTGGTGGCACAGAAGAACTGGAGTATCTAAGGAAATTGCTGGTGTGAACATCTTGCTGGCCAGCGTGGTGAAGAGAAGTGCTCTGCGACTGCTTTGGCGTGCCTTACAGTGGAGGTCCCCAGTCTTGGGTTGTCAGTAGCCCTGTTTCTAAGCAATTCACCCTGAATTGACAGTCAGCAATGCCCCTAGGAGCCCTTTGGTATTACAGACGTTTGGGGGTGAGCTGTACCTTATTAGACAAGAGGGCATCTCCTTAGTTGGGATCAGGCTGTAGAATGCATGTTATGATTTTATTTTATACATAACCCTTTGTTTGCAATATTTCTGTTTGTTAGTGTTTGACTCTCTGGTCTTGGTTAAATAAAACTATACTCGATTTCACTACAAACAACTCCAAGTGCCATGTGCTATGCAGAGCTCTGTTCTGCTCTGTTGGGGACGGGGGGCTACTGATTCGCAGGGTCTGGTGGATAAAGGACCATAGGCAGGTGCTCAGTAGTCTTCAGTTATTTGCGTTTTGTTACCTAGTAGCTGTTCAAAATGTTACTCAGCAAAGCACAGGAACAACACCATAGGCTTGCATGGTACTTCACATCCAAACCTGCAGGCTGATAGGTCCATCCCCCGTATTGCCTATATTCCAGATAAGTTGGGTGGAACCCAAGATATTTTAAAATTTGTTCTGAATTGCCTTTTATTGTGGCTCTTTCGTTGAGGCTGGTTTTATAACCCTGGCATCTATGCCATCTGAGTCTGTTTGGCATTAAAACTCATCCCCGCTAGTACAAAGTGTCAATCCCACTTAAGCTCTCAACTTGATGGATAAGTGGCAAATAAGTGGTGCATAGACCTCATGTTAGGCTGGCCCTGTGTATACTAGGGCTATGTCTACACTGCCCCCTCTTGCACAAAAAAAATGCAAATGAGGCAAAGCGTGGAATATCGCCGCACTTCATTTGCATAATTAATGAGGCTCCGTTTTTGCGCAAGAGGCTTTTGCGCAAGAGCTATTCTTCCTGAAAAAAATGCGGAAGAATGGCTCTTGCGCAAAAACAGAGCCTCATTAATTATGCAAATGAGGCAAGGCAATAGTCCATGCTTCACCTCATTTGCATATTTTTTTGCGCAAGAGGGGGCAGTGCAGACATAGCCCAAGGGTTTGTGAACACAAACAAATTGAGATAAAATATCCTGCAGGGATACATTTCTTCAAACAAGGAAACAGCCTATTTCTGGAAATCTCCCATTCCTGACTGCTCAGAATCTTATAAAAATGATAAGGAAACTTTACACAACATATAGCGATGGACTACTTGCATGTGCCAGGGACATACTGCGGTGCACTAATTCCTCCGTGTTCTTTATTCATTTATTATTTAATTTGAAGAATAATTTTTGGTAACAGAAAACTGTAGCAAGGGAGGTTTAGGTTGGACATTAGGAAAAAGTTCCAGTCAGGGTAGTCAAACGCTGGAATAAATAGCCCAGGGAGGTTGTGGAATCTCCATCGCTGGAGATATTTAAGAGCATGTTAGATAAATGTCTATCAGGAATGGTCTAGACAGTATTTGGTCCTGCCATGAGGGCAGGGGACTGGACTCAATGACCTCTCGAGGTCCCTTCCAGTCCTAGTATTCTATGATTATTGAACTTGTTTCACAACTTAAATATAAAAAACTTCAGTGGGGTAGCCGAGTTAGTCTGTAACAGGAAAAACTTAAAAAACAACAAATAGTCTAGTAGCACCTTAAAGACTAACAAAACATGTAGATGGTATCTCGAGCTTTCTACACTCACGCTTATACGTTGGCCCATGGAAGACCTTAAAGCTGTATTGATGAGATGTGCTACCAGTCGCTTTCTTCAACTTTGTAAAGTTGATCACATATTGTGATTGATGCGTTTCTTCTCTTCTTGTTCCTCTTCTGTTTTGTCAATTGGTTAGGTTTAAACTTCTTTTTTTCTTAGATGTGTAACTCGTTTATTAGTTGTCCTGTCAAAATTCTACATGACATGAAGTTTATGCCTACTGTCTGTTTTCCTTAGTTTAATATCTGAAGTTTGAGTAGAATTTGAATGACTGTTAAGTCAAATATTAGTTGTGGTGGCAGGCAGTGATCCTCTTCCAGCACATTCCAAATGTTCCACCAGATTGCTAAGAAGCTATCTTTTTCCCCCTTCTCTTCTGCAGAATTGTGTTAATTTTTCTAGTATTTTCCATACTTTTTGAACCCATCAGCTGTTTTATGGGAAGCCTTTTTTCTCTTCTCCATCTCCCTCTGGTAATTCTTGAAGCAACAAAAAGGCAAATGATTGGTTCTTTATGGCTTTTATAAGACACAGTTTCTGAACAATTTAATAAAAACATCAAGGGGTTCTCTGACAGCTGACTCTTATGGACTCAACTTTCCAAAATGGTTTCATTTTTGACATATCCAACAAATTCAGAGAAATCCTCCATTTTATTAATTTTCTCTAGCATTTCCCAGTCCCTGGACCATGAATTCATTTAATTTCAAGTGACATTAGGTACCAGTGATTAAAAAATAATAATTTCATTTTAAAATTAATGTGCCTATTGAGGTATAGGGATCATTGCCTGTTATGTTGTTCCATTCTTCAGTTTTGGTGTCTATCCTTACACAAACTTTCTGTCTTTTCATGAATCTGTTCTTTTATCTAAGAAACAATTAGAAATTACTTTGTATATGGTAGAAAATAAACCTTTGTGTGTCATGGATATCACATGCAGTTTTTCAGACTCTATCTATTTTCTGCTTACATTTGTTTTTTTGTGTGAGGTTGGATTGAAAATAATGTCTCGATGGCAGGTTATTGAAACAAAGGAATTCTGGTGTCTTTGAAAGTTATATTTAATCCAATGATCTACATGTGTCGTTGCTAAACAGTTGGCTAAATTTTGATATATCTGTAAGCTCCCAAATGTCAAAATTTCCCAAGCCTTTAGATGGGCTAAATTCTTTATTATTTACTATGGGCATTAGAGGTGATAGTTATGGGAATAACTTTCTAAATACAATATCCCAAGTTTCTTAGTGGTGCTTTAAGAAAACGGTGGTTAAATATTGATTTTTGGCCTGTGCTAGTGTGTTTTTATTGTGGGGTTCATGTGGAGTTAGAACAAACCTATTACACTGTAGTTTGCAGTCAGTCTCTACCCAGTGCTTATTGGGGATGTGATGATACTCCACATATAAGATTTCTAATATGATTAACTTGGTAATAGTGCTTCATGTTTGGTAAAGTCAATCCTCGTTTTGCTATGTCTTTTATAAATTAGATTTCTTAACCCTCAGTTTCTAATTTCACCAAATGAATTTGTTCATCACGGATTGCCGTTGATCTAAGAGACTTCCTGGGGCTTAAAGGGAGAGTGTTTGGAAAGGGAAATTAATTTGGGGTAAGAAATTCATTTTAAGAGCTGCAATTTTCCCTAGCCATGAAATTTCATTTTGACCAATTTTCCAGATCTGTTTTGATTTCCTTACTCAAAGGAGCACAATTAATATTGTATAGGTCTTGGCATCTTTTAAAAATGTGTATGCCCAGATGTCATATCGAAGTAGTTACTTGTTTATTTTTCTCTTATATTTTTCTACAGAACAGAGCCCACACAGACATCCAGGGACTCTGACTTGTCATAGCTTATTTTGAATGTTGACACTTTGCCCAGTTGTGAGATTTCCTCTTGCAATTCTGGCATGGAGTGAGCTGGATTCATAACATATGACATACCACTGTCTGAATGTACGGTTCATTTGTGTTTCCTGTTCTTTATTGTAAGTCGTTGATATTAGGATTATTTCTGATCGATTGGGTGAATGACTATCAACTCTTCTTTTGGACATGGTTATAATGTCTAAAAACAGGGGGGATTTTCTGATAGATATCCATTTACTCTCATAGATGGCAATCCAATTTTGAAAGTTCAGACCAAAACCTAGTATTCTTTTAAGAATGGCTACTTTATTCTGTCAACAACTTTTTCTGCATCCAGTGGGAAAAAAATAGCTGGAGTTCATTGATAGCAAAGAAGAGTGGTTTTAAAGCTCTGTGAACATCATCCATTAGCTGCCTGTTTCATAGAAATCCTCTTTAGTCTCTGTTAATATATGTAGGTAGTAATTTTTTCAGTCTGTTTGCAAGGACTGCAGCATAAATGTTTGCAGCTTGGTTTAATAAAATGGGCCTGTTAGAGGACAGTTGGAGGAGACCTCACTAAGTCCTTAGGATAATTACACTTTGTGCATCTCTCCAGGCATCAGGGATCTTTTTTTTTTCTTTTGATAATTCATTGAAAACATCTGTTGTGCCCTAATATAGGATGGACATTTGCCATGGTTAAAGAAAGGCAAATGGGACTTTCCCTGGCTGAACCCTACATGGGAGGTGGAGTCTATTTCCACTGTGGCTTTTTATAATCATGATGAGCAAGAGGTAAGGTGTCCAGTATATGGGAGGAGATAGTCCAGTATAAGGGTACGGGAAACAAGTGTCAGAGATGGATAGTGTAGGTAGACCCATTGGAAGGTTTCCTACTGCCAAGAAGAACTTGTCTGAACAAGCAAGTGCCATTGGGTTCAGCCATGGAGCTTCCACACTCTGAGGTACAAGACTCAATGTTTGAGTGCTGGAGGTGATGGTGATCCTGAGTTAGCAAGTCCATGAAGAGCGGCAAGGTGATTGGGGCTTTTATAGACATTTCAAGGAGAGATGTGCACCAGTGTTGACAGACCCAGGCTGGAGCTATCAAGATCACCGGGGTCCCTCCAAACATTGAGGAGCAACTTGTGAACGAGGGGGACATGGACACGAGGGGGCCCTCCCAAGGAAAGAACAAACTGCTGGTGCTTTCTGTTGTGTCACGTAGCAAACAGGCCTATCTGGGGAGACCCCCGTGGCTGCAAGAGGAAGTTTGCAAAGACCTGCTAAGAGAGTCGGACAACTTGTTCTGCACTCTGAGGAGGTACAAGGGCCATGGTGCCAGGTAGGGCTGGTGGCTGTGCCAGCACCTGACCCTCCTGCTCCTGTGGGAGTGGTAGGGCTCCACCGCCACCTCTGCTGTCTCTGCGTATAAAGCCCACGGAGAAGCGGTGCTCAGCAGTGCCAGTGTTTGATGATAGGGGACTGGTCTGGCTCCCCCACGAGGGGGTCCGGTGCCAGGGAGTAATGTACAGGGGATGGGGAGCACCATTATTGCCAGCTTGCTCCTCAAAGACGCTGGGGGATGAACTGGCACTAGTGACTTGTCCTGCCTCAGAGGGGAGGATGGCACTGGGAGCTGCAGCCACCTCAAACTCCTCCAGTGTGGAGGGGAGACACAGCCCCCTGCTGCATTGGACCAGAGAGCTGTGAGGGTCCCAGACTCAACTGCCCTCAAGGAGCAGGGCAGGAGTTAACGTGGCTCTGGTAGGCATTGGGGCTGAGGGGGAGAGGCCTGACTCGGGTCTCCCTGTGGCTGGCTGTTTACATTTGGCCTGGGGGAGAGCTGCCCCTTCCTTTTCTTTTGGGGCACCAGAGATTGAGACCTGTGCCTCCCTGTGGCCTGTGTTTTATTGGCAGAACCATTATGGTGCCAAGTGTCTCTAGGGGAGTCCTGCCTCAGCACAACTCAGAGTGGGACCTGCCGGGTCAGGTCCTATTGCAGACAGAGTGCAGCTTCCATATGGGGGATCTTGAGCTTCCCTGGTCTTTGGATTCTGGGGCAAAACCCTCTGCCAATTTTACAGCACTCCTCTGATGGTTCTCTCCCAGACACGAAGTGTGCAGGTTGCTCCAGGACACAGAACAGTGTTTCTTAAACTTTTTAAGACTGAGGAACATCAAACAATCATTTTTTTTATGAGGAACACCAAGGATTTTTTGTTGAGGGGGGGAGGGGAGAAGAAAAAAAGGTTGGGGGGAAAGGGTCGGGGGGGGGGAGTTATTGAGAAAAAAAAAAGGCAGCCACTTTGAACTCTGTTGTTCTCCACGGCACACCTCCGACCGCCTCGCAGCACACCGGTGTGCCACAGAACACAGTTCAAGAAACACTGGTGTAGAATCATAGAATCCGAGGGCTGGAAGAGACCTCAGGAGTCATCAAGTCCAGCCCCCTGCCCAAAGCAGGGCCAACCCCAACTCAATCATCCCAGACAGAGCTGTGTCAAGCCGGGACTTAAAAACCTCTAGGGACGGAGATTCCATCCCCTCCTTAAGCAACCCATTTGAGTGCTTTACCCTCCTCCTAGTGAAATAGTTTTTCCTAATAGACCTCCCCCACTGCAACCTGAGTGGGCGGCTATAGACTTGCCATAGTCTTCACAGGCTTTAAGGACTGGGGACCGAGGCATATCCTGGTGGTGGGAGAGCATTGGGGGATGCGGGGGCCTAAATGAAATATCTTGATTCAACTAAACTACTAAGACTACTGAAACTAGTGAGCTACAACTGCACACAAGACTACTAAGATATATATTCCAAGGCCACAACTAAGGGTGTTCCAGCTAGCTGTCTCTGGGGGCAAGAAGGAACTGATGGGATGGCGGTTTGGCAGGGCCCAGTATTGAGTGCCATGAAAGTGTGACCGTGCGGGTGCCTAGGCTAACCTGATGGATACCGCTAGGGGGGGGAAATCTTCAGGCTGCCGTGCATGTGGTGCCCTCACACCTAATTGTTATTGACATGAGCAATCACTCAAAGAGGAAAGCATGTTGATTAACATGATGAGAAACACAATTTTGCTTGGTGTGTACAAGGACGATCATGTATAAAGCGTTTGTTCTCTGGTCATGGTTAATCCGAGGGCTGGACTGAATTTATATGGCTCAACTGTGAGTATGGGCTGCTTAGATGTATTCTAATTTTCTGTTCATTGCTTTGACTGACGTTACGTATAGAACAGGCTTCCATTGTCCTGTTACAATGATAATCCTTTTCTTTATCCGTTACCGTTGGCTTAGAACGCTGTAAGACGTAAGGATAGTTCATGTTCTTGCTTTTCTCAATTTGCCAGGATGTAGTTTAAATTTTCTTTCTTTGCACTGTGTGGGAAGGCCTTGTGAGCTAGGGTAAATAGAAGGTGGGCAGGTTCTCTGACAATCCCACTGAGGACAGACGCACCATAAATGTCAACATCCTTTGGTGGGAGCAGAGCTCCATTCTGTTTCCTCTGGAGTTTTAAAAATTCTTCTATCGTACACCCTTCGCTGTCATCCGAGTCTCCCACCAAGATTCACTAACTCCCGCATCACCATGTAATAGCACCTGTTCCTACTGGCGTACGGTCATGACCAGCGGGTGCTAGGACAGGATGGGAACCCAGGCTTCATCTGTGGCTCTGGCACAGTTTGGGAAGCCAAAATGTTTATGTACCTTGATGAACTCCAGCTTATTGGTCACTCTCATCTCACGGCCTTGCAACAGCCTTGTACGGCCCTGAAAACCTCTACCAAAGCATCACCCACTGTGGACATGCTGACCCCAAAGGGGTTCCCACAGGCCCTGTAGCAGTTCCCTGTATCCACTGCCCACAGAGCAACTGCCAGTCACTTTCCCCTGGGAAAAGGCCACTCTCTCTGGTCATCTGACAACTGCACGTAACACTGCACAGAGTTGCAGGAAAGTCTCCTTGAAGATCTGCGGCTATTGTCAGTCTTGAGAACAACTCAACCCTGCCACTCCGTGGGTTTGGAGGAGACCAAAGCAGTGACTTGTGAGTAAAGAAGCCATCTGCTCAGCTGATGGTGGTACCTGGTTCCCTGGTCTGCAGACTCTGTGGAATGCTGGGGTCCGTGTCTGCTTCACTGCAGGCACTTTGGGGACACCCTCCGCTTTCTTTCCACAACCACCTTAGATCCGTCATGGTGGTTTCTCAAATGCTATAGCACACATCTCTCTAGGAGTGCATGCTGGGTTCTTGGCTTTACCATCATGCTGGGTAAGCGGTTTGGAAGTAGCAATGAACTGATGGGAATTTTCCAGGGGCTTATGAGTATTCGATCTCTCTTCCCCTGGGCAGCAGTCAGAAAACCTTTAGAAACCACCCGCAAGGTACTGCTCCTGGGAGTTGTCCTGGGAACTCTGGGATATGTACCCACAGGATGCTCTGCATTTTGACGCCAGGGAGTTATTTCAAAATAATAAGTGGAGCGTCCACACTACCAAGCCTGTTAGTTCGAAATAATAAGGGGCTGGTTATTTTGAAATAATAAATCCTGCTTTCCTTGGAGAATAAGCTTATTTTGAAATAGGTAGTTATTTCAGGAGGTATTATTTCAGAAAAAGGCTATGTGTATACAGCAGCGTTATTTCGGAATAACTGATGTTATTCTGAACTAACATAGTCCACGTCTACACACAAGCAGTTATTTCAACATCATGTTGAGCTGGAAGACTGCTTACTCCGACTTCTGTAACCCTCATTGTATAAGGAGTAAGGGAAGTCGGGGGGAAGAGTGCTCCATCTCAAAATAACTGCTGTGTAGACAGCGCCAAAAGTTGAAAAGCTATTTCGACTTAAGCTAGGCAATTAGCAGGACTCGACAAATCATGTAATCTACTCGCCCATGGCGAGTAGATTGCAAGCTGGCATAGCCGGTGCCGCGCGACCTGCGCATGCACAGCGCGATCTGCTCATGCGCAGCTCGCAGAACTGCGCAGCTGGCGAGCGGGGCTTGCCGCTGCTTGGCGAGCCCTGGCAATTAGCATAGCTCAATTGCGTAGCTTATTTCAAGTTTAGCTCTGCTGTGTAGACATACCCATGTATGGACACGACACATTCAAAGCTACTTAAACAGAGTCAACATAGTCAGGATGAGTGCATTTAACTTGTTTCTATCCTGCTGGTTAGAACGAACAGTTCAGTTGTCTTGTGAGATCTATCTTCAGAGTCCACGGTAAATTTGCAGCACTGGAAATCAGAACCATCTCTTTTTACATAGAAATTGAGTCAATCTGATACAGAAATCCTCAAGAAGCAATAAACATGGAGGGCTCTCATGACATACAGAATCATTTTTTAGAGTAGACTTTACCCATCTTAAGATGGGTGCCAAACTCAGAATCTCAAAGCAAGGAATGCATCTCATAATGTGGGAGAAACTGCCTTGCTTGAGTGTTTCTCTGTCTTCTTTAATGTATTCCTAAGCATAATGTTATTACTGGAGGTGTGAATTAGGAAGGCCAAAGAATGGTAGACTCATTAGTCAATTACTACTAAATCAGGGCTTGATCCAAAGTTCACTGAGGACAATAGGGGTGCATCTACACTGTACCCAAAGGTCGAAATAAAATACACAATCTGAGCTACTCAAATTGCATATCTTATTTCAATATGATTTCAAAATAGCTTATTTCAGAATTTCAAAATAAAGTGCTATTCCAACAAGTCCCTTTGCCCTTGTGGAGTGAGGGCTACAGGGACACTGGAATAGCACACCCGTTATTTAGAAATATATTTCGAAATAATGGGTGCGCTTACAGACGCGGAATAGCTTTTTCAGGATCCTTCCGGGATCCCGAAATAGCGTCGCTGTCTAGTTGTAGCCAAGGAGTCTTTCCATTATTTCAGTGCACCTTGGATCAAGCCCTTATGTGTGTCTCAAATTAATCCCAGTGATGCTGGAATAAAACTGGATTTTCTCTAATTTAGTGGCATTAAGGAAGGTGACATGAGCACATTCATTTTATCCTGGGCTATTTTCCAAGCCTGGAGTGCAAGATATATAGAGGATCTTTATTAGGTAGGGGAATGAGGTTTCAAAGGGACTCAGCTAACTTTGTTTAAATGGCGGATCCAGTCGGCTACAAGGCTGAACTGAATCACAATATTACATTTACAGTCCAGGGCTGGAAGATCAGACCGTTCAATGCTAAAAAGAAGTTTCAGTTCTTTGATGTCTTTCTGAGGTTGTCCTCCCCCTGCCAGCCTATATATATTTTGCGAAGGTTTAATTAGTCTCTTTAATGTCTCTTTGATAACACAGCTGGAAGCATGAGCAATGAATGTAGTGCATGGGGAAATACGCGGTCTCTTTATGAGTTGAACATGGTCCCAGAAGAATAGACAGAGTGATCCATTGGTTTAGGGTCTGCTACAATATAATTTTTCCATTGGGGTTTGCATGTTAAAACCATAAATAAGTTGCATGCGGGGCAGAATTTGAAAACCTTAATATGTTCCTGATTCTTTCCCAGTTGAAAAGGGAAGCGCTAAAGCAAATGAGATTTGACATATGGCTGGAGCATATTGCTTTCAGAATGTGCTGGGCACAGCCTCCCCTCCCCTCCCTTCTCATTCCCTTTCTTCCTTCTCTCCTCCCTTTCCGCCACATGTTCCTTCTCCTCCTCCTCGTGCACTAGCCCCGCCCCTCCAGCACTCGCCCTCCTCCCCGCCTTCCATCCCACTCTCCTTCCCTCCGGGCGGGCGGGCGAGAATGTTTTTCCCTCACCGCTAGCCCTGGAGAGCAGCTCTTTTCTATGGCAGGTGTTTAAGCCATACACCATGCCTGCAAGCAAAGGGCTTTAGGTGGTTGAGCAGACAAGTTAGAGTGGGGGCAATATGGGGGTCACGTGCCCCCAATGCCATGGGTGGGAGGGAGAAGGGGCCAGCCAGCACCTGGTGAGGAGATTAGTGGTGGGGCCTGGTTTTGTCACTCTTTGCTGGGTCTGTCCTATAGTAGATGACTTCTGGTGCAGATCCCTGACAAGCCAATGGAAAGTAAAATCAGGCATCAGTGTTGCCATGATGATGCGATGCTATTATCCTATTATCCCTTTCTCTTCAGTTTCTCAGCTGTCAGTCACACTTGGCTGCCCGGTGCACTGCCGTGTCCATCTAGCCAGAGCATTTCAATACGGCTTCGAGGCATGAGAAGATCTAGCACCACCAGCGATTTGTGTGCCAGTTCAGATACAATCCTGCTCTAGAACATTGTTTCCCTGTGGATTTCATCGGCCAGCACATTTGTCTCATTGTTTTCAATTGTGTGTGAGGTGTTTCAGCTAAACAGCAAATGCCTGATTCACACAATCCTAGAGCTGGCAGAGACCTCAGGAGTCACCGAGTCCAGCCCCCTGCCCAAAGCAGGACCAACCGCAACTCAATCATCCCAGACCGGGCTTTGTCAAGCCGAGACTTAAAAACCTCTAGGGATGGAAATTCCACCCCGTCCCTAGGAAACCCATTCCAGTGCTTCCCCACTCTCCTAGGGAAATATCCAATCGAAACCTCTCCCAAGGATTCCTGACATGCATTTTACAACATCCCAGGGTGCTTAATAGTGCACCCTCCTCAAACTATTGGGATCTATTCTAGCAACTGCACCACCTGCAAGCAAGTCACTTTTCTTTAGCCACAGCTGGGAGTTATAATGTCAAGCACAACCTAGTGTTGGTAACTCTCATGGTTTTATAATAAGGATTGCAATATTTGATGTTTTTGCCTTAAACTCCCTGCTCCTGGAATCATGTGATTACATGAGCCTCTAATCTTTTATTCTGAAAAAAAGAATGTTTCTAGTCCTCAAAGTTGCTGAGCAAAGCTGGGGAAAAAAGACATCAGGGTGCAGAAACCAGAAAGCAAATAACACCGCTCCCCTACCCACAATATATTGTGTTTGGATTAACTAAATGGATTTTATAAAATCTCTATGTTTTCGGGCCCAAATCCTTGTTTTTGAACAGTTGGGGCTGGCAATTATGTAACTACAAGAATGAATTGGTGGAAGGAGGTGTGTCTCTACTGCCTTCAGCAGAGTTGGCCCTGCCTACTCTCGGAGTGAATTTGGCCCTGGATGTCCATGAGCAGCAAGAGGGATGCATTGATGTTTATTGGTTATGCCAAAAGCACAGAAGCAGGGAACTTCTTTCTTTATTTAAAAACCTTTCAAGTCTTCAACCCCCACTCTGGCAAATACCTTGTGGTGAAAACAAATGTTAGAAAAATGTCCACTTATGATCTCTTAATACACGCTCCAATCTAGGCGAGAATGGCAGAGGACATGGCAGTACTGTTGTGTATTAAGAGAGCATGGGGCATTACATCTATTCAGGCCACTCACGCTACTGGACGTTTTTCTAACATTTGTTTTCACCACAAGGTATTTACTAGCGTGGTTTCCAAATTTCACTTGGTGGACTTGAATCAAATTTCTCCATCCAGAAGAGCGAACAGACCCAAAGACCTTTCTTTTAAAAGGAGAGCCACGTCCCCAGAAATAAGCCAAGTCAAGTCTCTGCAGACCGCACAGTGCCTCGCAGTAAAGGTGCAACACACAGAAAACAAAGGCAGAGCAGCTACCTGGCTAACTAAACTGCCATAATAAACACGTCTACATCCCTGTGCTTCTATGACAGGACTCCTTGTTCAGGTTTGTGGCATTAGTAGCCGACAGACTGGCACTGATGACTTGGATCTGTGCTCACGTTGGATTAAGTCCTCTCCCCCTTTGAAGTCAATGGAATGGCTCAGGATTAAAGTTCCCACCCCACTTCTTTTCTCCTCTCGCCCCCACCTCTGCTCCTGCAAGCATCCCTTGGAAGACTGCTAGGCCTGGTAGCCTCACGCTCCCTCCTGGGCACCTTGTTTTATGTGTGGTGCAACACTGCCCTCCTGTGTGCAAACACAGGCAGTCAGAGCACTCCCGCCCTCCCCCATTGCTCTCCCAGCCAGTCTGAACGGGTGTTTACAGGAGCTCAGCTGAGAGCCCTTTTCAAGTGGGGCCTGACCAGAAATGTGCTGGCTTCTCTCCCTGGGAGCTGGCACGGTCCCTCAGCTCTGCCTGCTTCATTCCCCGCGGCACCGGGCAAAGAGCTCACGCATGGCATCGCAACGCAGCAGAGAAGGGAGTTTGCTGGGGTGGCCCCCAGGTGAAAGAGAGCCTGTGACCCCCTTGGGATGAGTTTGTTACCTGTCTGTCTGTCGGTGTGTGCTTGCTTGCTGGCCCTGGGCCTGCTTGATTGAAGTTCACAGAGTGGTCTGGTCTGGGGCTGTGTGCTAAGCCAAGTGGCCTGCAAGGCTAGGTGCACAGCTGCTAACAAGGCTCTAGCTTGCTAGCTTTTGATCCCCAGTCCCCTTGGGGTCCTTTGGCAAGGGGGCAGGGCTAACTAGGGGAGAACAGGGGGTTAAAATCCAGCTCCTAAGCCACTAGGTGAGCAATGGGGAATGTTACACTGGAGCATGAGAACCAGATATATATGACAAATGCACTATAAACACAGGCCAATAAAAGCCACTCAACCCACCGCCCCCGCCCAATAATTCAGACATAAGTCCAGCAGCAGAGCAGGGGCTATGCAGTTCATTACACTGAATGCACCTGTCCTGTGAGTAGGGGGCATATGTGGACCTTTGGTACAAGCAACTCATGGCCCTGAGTACAGGCACTTGAGATCAGAGTGTGGCTGATGTGGAGGAGCTAAGGGGGACAGAGGTATATGGAGGAGACTTTTCTGGCACACAGTAAAATGGGCCCACTCTTTGGCTGCTAGTCTCTGTTCTCCTGAGGAGGAGAAAATCTTGGGGAAGGATACTATTAAGTTGGAGCAGAGGGAAACAATCCTTTAGTTGGGACCCTCCTTCTAGAAGATGTCATGGCATTCTCTCATGTGGGGGACTCCTTTCCAATGGAGGGGACTCCAGTCATTAGGAAGAGATAGGAAAAAGTGATGGGGGCCCTGGGATGACTGAGAGAACCGCATGGTGAATTGCCTGCTGGGTGCGAAGATCTCAAGATATCTAGACAAACATTTGGGCAGTGCTGGGGAGGAGCCAGTGGTCATTGGGCATGTAGGAGAGAGGTCCTGGCGGCCAAATTTTGGCTGCTGGGTGAGAGATTAAAGACCTGGACATCCCTGGTAGCATTCTCTGAAATGCTGGTACAGACAGAACTGCATAGACTCAAAGTGTGGATGAGCTGATGGTGTTCGGAGGGGGAATTTAAGCTCATTAAGAACCGAGGGACCTTTTGGGAAAGCAGAAACCTCTACAAGAAGTATGGGTTTCATCTAAACCACAGTGGAACCAGATCACTGGCATTTAAAAAGGTCAAAGAGGTGTTTTGAACTCCAGGCTTGGGGAAAGCTGACAGGTGTGGTGATACACGCAGCTCTGACAGCAATATCCCTTCGGGGACCATTTATTAAAGGGGATTCTCTGTATCTTAGTAAAGAAAAGAGGATAGAAGCGGATGAAGTGCAGGTAGGAACTCAAGAGAAACATTCACATGTAAGAATCCCATTCACTTGCAGCACACGCAGGCAGTCAAATAATGACGCATTTTGAAAGTGCTTGTACACAAATGCTAGAATTCTAAATATTAAGATGGGATGGCAAACCTTGAGTGCCTGATATTAAATGGGGCTATTGATCTAAGAGGTACCATGGAAACTTGATGGAATGGTGACACTCCATGGGGCATGGTAATACCAGGGTACAAAATGCATCAGAATGTCAGAGAATTTAATGTAATTAAATATAACATCCTTGTAGGGGGGATAATGCCAACCAGACCTACCACAGTGACATTTAACTTCACAAAATGAGGACAATTGTAGGGAAATTAAAAAGAACTGTCACCAGGGTTAAATGCCTGCCAGGGGCTAATTAAAAACACCATAACAGAGGCTCTGGTGGCTTGGTGGCGAAAGAGCAGAGTATGTGAGATGGCAAAAGGACATATTTGAAATGTGGAAGTCACATCAGAGTGAGGGCACACGGAATGGGCACAGACACAGCCAGGTGAGGCCAAGAGAGAATTTGAGAATCAATTTGTTAAAGACTCAAAAACTAACCATTAAGAAATGTGTCGAAAGTACTTCAGGGCCAGGAAGCCTGCCACATGGGCTGTCGGGCCTGCACATGACAGAGGGGAACTCAAGAAGGACAAGGCCATTGCAGAGAAGTGAGATGAATGAATTCCTGCATAAGTCTTCACTGAAGAGGAGGAGAGCGACCCACATCAGAGCCAGGGTTCCTGCTAAGATTTTTCATCCATGAGTGGAGTGAGTTGTGTCTTATGCACCAATATCCAGGTGCAATTGTTCGGATGTGTGCAAGTTATAAACCTCTCCCTTTTCCCCTCCGCTGCCACATTTCCCACCCTCCCCTCGCCCCATCTACTCCCTTGGTGCCTGCTGCTGACCCCCACCCCTCACCCTCCTCTGCTGTCCTGGCTCCTGCCCTTTTCACTCCCCTCCGCCCTCCTGGGACCTGCCCCCTCCTCATCCTCTCTGACCTATGCACCTGCCCTTCCCTTCTCCCGTGTCCACCCCTCCTCACACCTTCCTCTACCCATCTGTCCTGCCTCTCTCCTCTGCCCTCTGGTGCCCGTCCCTCCACTCCCCATGTCTGCCCTTCTGCTTCATCCCCACAATCCCCCTGGCACCCTCCTGGTGCCTCCCTCTTCCCTCACTGCCCCTTGCTCTCCCAACACCTGCCCTCCTTGCCCTTTTCCTTCCTGGTGCCCACCTCCTCACCACCCTCTGCCCCAGTTCTCCTCATGCCCCTCAGCGCCCTCACACATGACTTGCTCCATCCCCTGCCTTCTTCATGCCCACCCCTCCTTTGAACCCCTTTTCTCCAAGCACCACTGGGTCTTAATGTCCACCCACCTGCTTCTTCCTGAGCCTGGTCAGTGGCTCTGCTTTCTCTGGAGAGGAGATCATTAACTTACAAGTGGCAACCCCTGCTAGACTTATTCGAAGGCATTGAATGTGTGAAAGAGCCATTCCAGGGCAGTGAAGCCATTTAACCACAGGGACATACTGTTAGTTTCTGAATTTACTGTGTGAGGTAACAGGATCTCCATTTAAAATTTGCTTTCAAACTATTCATTAGTGTGTTGCTGTAGGTGATAAATCACATCTCTATAAAATCGTCATCCCCCACCCCAGGCTGCCATCGGGCGGAGGAGAACAGTTGAATAGCTCTGCGTGGGCTCCACAAATCCTAAGGATGGCCCGGGTGGCCGGGGTCCTGGGTGCAGGCTTGGCGAGGGAGTTTGGGGGCTGTAGGAGGGAGGGAGTTAGGGGGTAGGAAGCAGGAGGTGGGAGGAAAGGGTGCAGGTCTGGAGGGAATGGGGTACACAGGGAGGTGTGGGAGAGGGGGTGGAGGGTGCCAGGCTTACCTGGGGCACCCTGCTCTGCCAGTGGCTCGGGGGGGGGGGCGGCGAGGATCTTTGCCTGCTGTTCCTCACCTGTTGCCCCTCTGCAGCCTCTGGTGCTGCCTGCCATCCCTGGGTGACTTAAAATGCCCTGGGAGCCCCTCCCCCCGCCAACTGGCAGGGCAGTGGGGCTAGAGTGGCTTCCTGCTGCTTGCTCCCTGCGGCTGCCAGCACCCTGTGCCCGGGAGCAGAGCACAGAGATACCCCTCCCCCCAGGCCACTGGAACCTACATGCCGGCAGCCGCAGACAGCGAGTAGCAGGAAGCTGCTTTAGCCCTGCTGTGCAGGTGGTGGGCCCCACGGCTGGCCGGCAGTGCTGGGGGAGGCATGGGGGAGAGCATGGGGCACAGGGGGCAGGGGGAGTAGGGTGGCAGGTGGTGAGCTTTGGTGGAACCTGGTTTTGGGCCAAGGATATTCCTGGGCACCACAGGCCCACATAACTTGCCGCCTATGCGTCTACCTGCATTTTTATTCTCAGGCCTAAGCATCAGGGGATGTTTGTTTGTGTCCTGGCTTCGGGTACATGGTGCCTTTCTAGTTGTTAAATCCCTCCGACTCTTCCCTTGGCACTCAAACTCTCACTGCAGCAAAACTCTCCTTCCCTTCCCTAAATACATCTGTCTCAGAGGGGTAGCTGTGTTCGGCTGTATCTACACTACCAGGTTATTTAGAAATAATAACTTCCAAAATAACTTTTGAAATAAGCATATTCCTCTTCACAAGCAGGAGTTATTATTTTGTAATAACGGGCTTGGTAGCATGGACGCTCGCCTTGTTGTTTCGAAATAAGGGGAGTCACTTCGAAATAACTCCCTAGCGCAGACATGTCCTTTGTTTGTAATGTTAAAAACAACAAGTAGTCCTGTGGCACCAGGGGGTATGTCTACACTATGGGACAAGGTTGAATTAAGCTACGCAACTTCAGCTGTGCTAATTGCAACTAAGGAAAACAAATTAAAACAGAGAAAAGTCTCTGGACACAATGCTAGATGGTGAATGAGGAGGGGAATCATAGATTCACACAGAGCAGTTCAAACCAAACCACAAAATAAAGAAAAAATACCCTGAACGCGACTATATTCGCTTAGCCCTTTTACTTACTTCCAATCTTCTCGTTATTCAGTCCACTCCCATGCCCCGAATTCCTTTGGGCACATGGTAGTCCTGCCTGGGTTTAAAAAAATTCTGTGTTTCTCAACTCCTTGTTTAATTTTCCACACACAAAGAAAGCAGGCAAGGAACCTATATCCAATTCAAATTTCAACACCTTTGCTAGCTACCTGAGTTTAACCCCTTAGTCACTGGGTGCTGGTCAGCACTCCTCCTGTCCATTACATCGTCAATGCCTGTTTGGCTTTAGTCTTCACTAAACAGGTAAATTGTGACGGGGTACGCAGTTCAATTAATACCGACAACAAGGGAAAGGCATGCATGTCAGAATAATGAAAGAACAGGCTAAAGACTATATCAATAAGATATATCAATAAGATAGATGTATGTATTCAAGTTGGCAGGGCCTGGTAAATTTATCCTAGTGTGGTTAAGTAACTAGCAGCAGCAATCTTGACACCATCAGCAATGATCTTTGAGAACTTCTGGAGAACAGCTGAGGTCCCAGAAGGCTGGAGAAGAGCAAACATAGCTCCTAGCTTCAAAAAATGGAACAAAACAGACATGTGAAATTATAGACCAGTCAGCCTAACTTCAAATACTGAACAATCACTTTGCAAGCACCTGCAGGATAAGAGGGGTATAAGGAATACCCAGCATGGATTTGTCAAGAAAAAAATGCCAAACCAACCGAAGTTCCTTCTTTGACAGGGTTGCTCTCCCAGTGGAGAGAGGAGAAGCAGATGTGAAATATCTTAAATTTTAGTGAAGCTTTTGACAGTTCCCCATGACATCCTCATAAGCGAAGAATGGCAGTGTGGTCTAGATGCAATTACTATAAGATAGATGCACAGCTGGTTGAAAGAACTGCCCTTTGAGAATGGCACCAACGGTTCGCTGTCAAACTGTTAGGTTGTAGCTAGTGGGTTTCTTCAGAGGCCAGTGCAAGCTCTGGTAATATTCAATATTTTCATTAATGACTTGGATAATGAAGGGCAGAGAAGGCTTATGAAATTTGCAGATGGCACCAACCTGGGAGAGATTTCAAGGAGGTTGGAGAACGGGCTTAGAATTCAAAATGATCCTGGCAATTTGGAGAGTTGGTTTGAAATTGACAAGGTGAAATTCAATAAAGATAAGAGCAAAGTACATTGCTTGGAAAAAAAAAACAAACAGATGTATGACTACAGTGACAAGGTCAGGCCAAAGGGCTGCTATGGAGTGGGGAAAAGGCAGCCCCCAAAGGCTGAAAGGCCTGCTAATTAGGGCTGAGAGCTGCAGGACAATTAGGAGCAGCTGGCAGGGAGCTGGCCCAGGCAGACTGGGGCCAGCTGACTCCACATCAGGACTGCTGGAGGCCTTTAAAAGCTTCCCCAGTTAGACAGTGGGAGAGAGAGAGTGAGAGGATGAAGGAGAGACAGAGAGCAAGAGGTTGAGACGGAGCACTAGCAATTCTAGAGCTAGAGACAGTGGGGGAAAGGAGTCCCAGAAGGACTGGCTTGGCTCCTTACCCCAGAAACCAGCTGCAAGCCCAGCCCCTGGCAAAGGGGGGACGGCAGCTGGCCCAAACACTAGCCAGGGAAAGAGGGGCCCTTACCACGCTACATGATGGGCTAGCTGGTAGTGCTGCTGAAAAAGACCTGGGGGTTACTGTGGATCACAAATTGAATATGGGTCTAAATGCAGGGAAGCTGCAAAAAAAAGTGGCTATCATTCCGGCGGTGGGTGTATTAACAGGAGTGTCACATATAAGACATGGAAGGTAACTGTCCTGCTCTCCTCAGGTGGAGTATTGTGTCAATTTCTGGGTGCAGAAAAATATGGATGCATTGGAGAGAGTCCAGAGGAGAGCAACAGAACTGATGAAGCTTTTAGAAAAGTTGGCCTCTGAGGAAAGTGAGAGGAGTGGGTGGCTGTGTCTATATTGGTGCGCTCTTGCTCCAAAGTGGCCGCTTTTGTGCAAAAGCTTGCTGCCTGTCTACACTGACGTTCTAATGTATGAAATCAGATCTCTTGCACAAAGGCACATGCCAGTGTAGACGCTCTCTTCTGGAAGAGTTTTTGCACAAGAACTCTTCTGCAAAAGAGTTCTGGCGCAGAATCATGCCAGTGTAGACGTAGCCAATGTGTTTAGTCTGGGGAAGATGACTGAAGGGGGAACGAAATAACTGTCCTGGGATATGTTAAGGGCTGCTACAAAGAGGCCAAGTGATCATTTGTTCTCCATGTCCACCGAAGGACAAGTAGTAATGGACTTAATATGCAGCAAGGGAGATTTAGGTGAGAGATTAGGAGAAGCTTTCTAATGCTAAAGGCAGTGAAGCTCCGGAACAGGCTTGCAAGGAGGCTGTGGAATACTCACCATTGAAAGGTTAAGAACAGGTTGGACAAACGCCTGTCAGGGATGTCCCAGATTTACTTGATCCTGGAATAGCACATGGCCGGATTCAATTATTTTTCAAGATCCCTTCCAGCCCATAATTTCTATGATTCTATGAATACTTTCATAAACTTACTCTCCACTACAGGTTTCCAAGGTTGGATTTTGATTGCAGTTCCCTAACCAGCTGCCACGTACATGGGATACAGTCACTCCATTTCATAGAAGGATACTCTTGTGGCTAGCACACAGAACTGACTTGGACTCCCCAGATTTGGGCATGTGACTTGACCTCTGTTTGCCTCCCATCCTCCATCTGCACTGCGGAGGTGCTCATCTTTCCCTCCCAGGGAGCTGAAAGGCTTAGGAAAAAAATTCAAAGTTGGCTATTAAAAGTTAAGTGCTTGAACAAATGGCCTGATTTTCAGAGGCACTGAAAATTGAATGCTGGGAGCATTATAGGGGTGGGGGTGGGCAGTGCTCACAAGCAGGTCGGTAAGCTAGGTGCATAGGCATGGAATTAGAGGCCTAGCTTCAGGCATGAAACTTTTTTTACTTCATGAATGAATGCTATTTGGAAAGCTTTATAGAAAGGCAGAGTGATGTTATTAATTCTTATTAATGTCTCCAGCATCTCTCACGCTGACTCCAGGTAACACTTCATTTGCTGCCTCGCAGATTTGAACAAGTCACACCTCATCTCCTCACACAGAAATAGGGGCACGGACCCTTCCGTCCTTTGAAACCCCATTCCCGAAAGCCCTCTAACCTTCAGAAGCCACCTTGGGCTTGATCTGTTCTCCCTCATCTCTGATTTTATCTTTTCTCTCACAGCTCTTTTAATGTCTCTCCTCACATTTCTGAACTCCTCGTCCTCCCTTTCCTTTCAGCACCTACAGCCAAACTGTCGATCAGCAGCCTGATCAAATCCTGCCATGGTGACAATGAAAGCTAGGAATTGCTTCACTTGGCTTCCAAAATGGTTCAGCATCCCCAGAATCATTTTACTGTGGTAACAGATCAGTGTAATGGCAATAGTGTGCCATGTCCATAGCCCGTATGCTACCAGTTGCCTTTTTCCTGTATGTTCTAGCAATATTTGTACTTATTTATAGAGCAATGATTATAGGGGGAGGCATGGAGTCTAGTTCAAAGAGCTTGTATTCTAGGCATTCCCTCCTGCATGCATACTTATGCCTAGGCATAGCCCCAATGCAGTAAACAGAATGATTCCAGGATGTTAAAACTTCTTTGGGCACACATTTTTATTTTTGATGGACTCACTCTCAGCTCCATTCAGTGCTTCATTAGAGGGGATCTTTCCCTGTGTCTCCCCCCACCCAGCAATTGGCAGAGGCTCCCCTGCCAGTCAGATTTGCTCACTGAATGTTGATGCTCGTATGTTGAGGGAAATTATTATCAGCAGATTATTCTCCAGAGACTAAACAGGGTCATCGTTATTGCTTGTATTCATAGACTCATAGAACCATAGAGCTCAAAGAGACCTCAGGAGGTCATCAAGTCCAGCCCCCTGCTCTAGGCAGGACCAATCCCAACTAGATCAACCCAGTCAGGGCTTTGTCAAGCCGAGACTTAAATACCTCTAGGGATGGAGACTCCACTACTTCCCTAGGTAACCCATTCCAGTGTTTCACCACTCTCCTAGTGAAATAGTTTTTCCTAATATCCAACCTGGACCTCTCCCACCACAACTTAAGACCATTGCTCCTTGTTCTGCCATCCATCACTACTGAGAACAGCCTCTCTCCATCCTCTTTGGAACCTCCCTTCAGGAAGTTGAAGGCTGCTATCAAATCCCCCCTCACTCTTCGCTTCTGCAGACTAAACAGACCCAACTCCCTCAGCCTCTCCCCATAGGTCATATGCTCCAGCCCCCTAATCATTTTGGTTGCCCTCCACTGGACCCTCTCCAATGCGTCCACATCCTTTTTGTAGTGGGGGGCCCAGAACTGGACACAATACTCCAGATGTGGCCTCACCAGAGCCGAATAAAGGGGAATAATGACATCTCTGGATCTGCTGGCAATGCTCCTCTTAATGCAGTCTAATATGTCATTAGCCTTCTTGGCTACAAGGGCACACTGTTGACTCATATCCAGCTTCTCATCCACTGTAACCCCCAGGTCCTTTTCTGCAGAACTACTACTTAGCTGGTTGGTCCCCAGCCTGTAACAATGCTTGGGATTCTTCCGTCCCAAGTGCAGGACTCTGCACTTGTCCTTGTTGAACCTCATCAGATTTCTTGTGGCCCAATCCTCGAATTTGTCTAAGTCACTCTGGACTCTATTCCTGCCCTCCAGCGTATCTACCTCTCCCCCTAGCTTAGTGTCAACTGCAAACTTGCTGAAGGTGCAATCCATCCCCTCATCCAGGTCATTAATAAAGATATTGAACAAAACTGGTCCCAGAACCGAACCTTGGGGCACTCCGCTAGAAACTGACCGCCATCCTGACATTGAGCTGTTGATCATTACCCGCTGGGCCTGGCCTTCTAGCCAGCTTTCTATCCATCTTACTGTCCATTTATCCAATCCATATTCCCTTAACTTGCTGGCAAGAATATTGTGGGAGACCATATCAAAAGCCTTGCTAAAGTCAAGGTATATCACATCCACTGACTTTCCCATGTCCACAGAGCCAGTTACCTCATCATAGAAGCTAATCAGATTGGTCAGGCATGACTTGCCCTTTGTGAATTCATGCTGACTATTCCTAATCACTTTCCACTCCTCCAAGTGCCTCAAAATGGATTCCTTAAGGATCCCTTCCATGATTTTTCCAGGAACTGAGGTAAGACTGACTGGCCTATAGTTCCCTGGATCGTCCTTCTTCCCTTTTTTGAAGATGGGCATTACATTTGCCTTTTTCCAGTCATCCGGGATCTCTCCTGATCTCCACGACTTTTCAAAGATAATGGCCAAAGTCTCTTTAATGAGATTTGCCAATTCCCTCAGTATCCTCGGATGCATTAAGTCTGGACCCCAGCAGGCCTTATGGTGGGATGTGATGGAGACACATAGGGAGAAATGGCTCCTGTCTTAGAGAGCTTACAGTTGGTTTTCAGACAAGATGTGACACTTGAATGGGACAAAAACTGTGAGGGAAGAGGAAAGGAAGGAGAGGGTAACCGTAACCATAACACTGTGCAGGCACACCAGCCATCTGGGTACACAAGTTGGTGGCCCCAAACTGTTTGCAACAGTGTTTGTTTGATTATTTTGCTCCTGACCTAGCCACTGTTGCTTGGCTGATCTCTTGTAGGTGGGTCTTGAGGAGAAGCCTGAAGAAAGAAGGGACAGTGACCTTAGCAATCACTTCCATGAGTCTGCAAAGAGAAGAAGGGGGAAATGAGCACTCCAGGCTGGCTTTACAGCAGATGAAAGGCAGCAGGAGGCTGAGAGATAATGGCCAACAAGTAGGAAGGGGCGGAGTTCTTAAGGGAGGACAAGACATTTGAACTTGCTGTGGTGAAACGTGAGGCAGTGGCATGGTCTGACTGCTGGGAAACACTGGTGATTGCAGCGGCCATGTTGTGCACAGACTGGGCGCAGGGCGTGAGATGGGTGTCAGGGAGACCAGAGAGGCAGAGGATGTAGTAATCCAAACAGGACACCAGGGGCCAAATCGGAGTTTTCACTTTGGAGGCAGAAGAACGAACCAGATTCTAGAAATGTTGTAGTAGGTAAATGTGGTTTGAATTGGACATCGTCTGGTTGTGCTGGGCAAAGGGAAAGGGGCCAAATATGCTCTAGGTTGCAGGTCTCCGTGACAAGAGGCTGGTGATGTCAGCCATGGGAGGCGGAGAGGCAGAAGGGAGGAAGTTGGAGGAAAGAGATGGCACTGAGCAGAAACACACAGGGGTAAGCTGTAGTTTGCTGACCAACCTTTATTTGCTCTAATTTTATAATGAGGACAATGACATTAATCTTCTTCTTTCTCATGGTGTGTTCAATGTGGTGGATGAATGGCAGCTAAAGTCCCCATCTCAGTGACTCTAGATAACCTCACCCTTACAGCCTGGCTTATTTTCAACAATGTGGTATCCTTCATAACTACAGTAGGCTAACTATACCATTAAATTTAATTTTGATTCTCATTAATCGTAAAACGTATATAACTTATTTAATTGTTATTAAAGCGCATCAATCAGCAAAATATATAATAATAGTTGAGGGCCCAGGGCCTTGTGAGTGAATTGGACACTCACTCTGAACCAAGGGAATGGAAGCTTTCACCTCTGCATTTCCCCTCCACCTTTCAGAGTGGCTTTTAGTTCTGGTGCAGCCACTTTCCATTGCTCAGTGGATGGTTGGTCCAGGAGAAACAGCCGGTAGACCAGCAGGAGGAGGTGCAGCAGTGCAGGCAGCTCTTTCACCAGTCCCAGCAGCAAAGCAATGGTCCACAATGATGGTGTGGCAGTTGGAGCAAAGGAAGGCTCCCCAGGAATTTGCTAAGGAGCACACAGTGACACACCACTAGATGCTGTAGAGTCCGAGTCCTGCAGCCCAGGGTGGCAGTAGAGCCCAGGAAATCAGACTGAGTAAAATGGTTCTGACAGATCATAGAATCCCAGGGCTGGCAGAGACCTCAGGAGGCATCGAGTCCAGCCCCCTGCCCAAAGCAGGACCAACCCCAACTCAATCAGCCCAGCCAGGGCTTTGTCAAGCCGGGACTTAAACACCTCTCGGGATGGAGATTCCACCCCCTTCCTAGGGAACCCATTCCAGTGCTTCTCCACCCTCCTAGGGAAATAGTTTTTCCTAATATCCAACCTAGACTTCCCCCACTGCACCCTGAGACCATTACTCCTCTGTCAGGGCGTACGCCCCTGGCGTGGGGTGCACCCCCCTCCTAAGGTCCTGTTGCCCACTCTATCAGGGGGATTACAACCCTAGCAGTCCCAACATAAAAGTCCAGGCCCCTCTATCTGGGTAAATACAGCATTACCAGTCTCCACATAAAGTCCAGGCCCCTCTATCCTGGTAAATGCGGCTTTGGAGGCTTAGCCGCTCAGAGAAGCCTCTCCTGGACCGGGGGTTGAATATCCAGGGAAGGGAAAAGGGGCGGCAGGGGGACCCGGGCCCTCCCTCTCCACCAGGTCCCAGCCCAGGGCCCTTTAGGCAGGGACTATGGCTCCTGCCCGCTCGGCGGGGAATCCAGCCGATACGCGCCGCGCTTTTAGCCCTTTGCCCTGGGCTGCTTCCTGCCACGCCCTGGTTCCCCGGGGGCCTATTCACCCCCAAGTCAGTACTTGCCGGGGCTGCCGTCGGGGCTGTGGGTGCACGCCTGCCTCCCGGGGGTTGGCGGCTGCTGGCTCTGCCTCCAGGTCGGGCACGGGCAGCGACTCCAGTCTCAGCTGCTGCAGAAACACCAGCCCGGCCTGTGCTACTTCCTCATCCTGCAGCCTCCCTGGCTGCAGGGCTCCCTCTGCTTTTATACCCAGGCTCTGCTGGGAGCATGCCCAGCAGGGCTGGAGGGGCGGGGCTTTCTCCGCCAGCTGGGCCTGTGCTACCCCCTGTCCTTCAGTGCGGGGCCTGTCCGCCCCGTCACATCCTCATTCTGACATCTGTCACTATTGACAACAGTCTCTTTCCATTCTCTTTGGAACCCCCTTCAGGTATTTGAAGGCTGCTACCAACCCCCCCTTCACTCTTCTCTTCTCTTCTGCAGACTAAACAAGCCCAAATCCCTCAGGGTATGTCTACACTACAGCACTAATTCGAACTAACTTAATTCGAATTAGTTAATTCGAACTAAGCTAATTCGAACTAGTGCATCTAGACCTAAAAACTAATTTGAATTAGCGTTTTGCTCATTCGAACTAGCATGTCCACATTGAGTGGACCCTGAACCGAAGTTAAGGCTGGCCGGAACCAGTGCCGGCAGGGCATCAGGTTAGGACTTAGAGTGTGGAGCTCCTGCCTGAGGATAACTGAGCTCCGTGCTTAAAGGGACCCTACCCCCACCCCAGACAGACAGTTCTCAGGGTTCCCCGCTTGCTTGTCTACCTCGATGAGGGACAGCAAAGCAGTCCTGTCTTGGAGTGCCCTGAGTGCCCACACTCGGCACATCAGAGCACTCGGCCATCAGCCCGGCTGCACTTGCCGCAGGCTGCCATCCGGGAGGGTCAGTCGGGGGCTGTCAGGATCCAGGAGGCCCTGCAGGAGAGCTTCCACCCCGAGGAGCCCGCAGAGCCACCCCAGTCCTCCCCATCAGGGGCTCGTGCCCCATTCCTCCCTCACCTCCTTCCACTTACCCCTCCCTAGCCCCCCTTCCTGATGTAAAAAATAAAGGACACGTGTTCAAAAATAGAAACTCTCTTTATTTAACAAAACTGGCGGGGGGTGGGGGGATTAACCTCTGGGGAGACTGGGAAAAGGAGGTGGGAGAGGGGAAGAAAGAGGGTGGGAGAGGGGAGGTGGAAACCTGGGAGGAGGGAGCTGAAAGGGGGAAGCCAGGGGAAGAAGGAGGAGGGGAAGTATAAAACTATAGTGCGCCATATCTTCACTATTGTGTAGAGATGTGGTCTCCTCACCTTAAAAAAGATATTTTGGCCTTGGAAAGGGTTCAGAAAAGGGCAACTACAATGATTACGGGTTTGGAACAGGTCCCATATGAAGAGAGGCTAAAGAGACTGGGACTTTTCAGCTTAGAAAAGAGGAGACTGAGGGGGGATATGATAGAGGTCTATAAAAGCATGAGTGGTGTGGAGAGGGTGAATAAAGAAAAGTTCTTCATTAGTTCCCATAATATAAGGACTAGAGGACACCAAATGAAATGAATGGGTAGCAGGCTCATGGGTTCGCATGTGGCCTTTGGTGGCCAGGCTGGCAGCTATCCTGCCCTAGACGGCCTCATTCCTGTGCCTAGTGCGGAGGTCGTGGACGTTGGAGGTCTCCCCCCAAACCTCGATGAGGTCCACGATCTCCACACTAGACCAGGCGGGCGCCCGCCTCTTGCGGCCCCGGGCAGGCTCCTGGGAGCCGCCAGCCTGGTCCTGGGAAGAGGGGGAGGGCTGGGTGGCAGCGGGTGGCTGGCTCATGCCGTGCCAGGTGCAGGGTCTGCTGGCTGGGTGCTGGCAGGCTTGCACCTGGCATGGGCACTGTAGCCAGACCATGGCCCTTTAAGGGCTCCGTGGCCGGGAGGGGGGCAGAAGAGGTTCCCTGGCTTGGCCCAGAGTGGCCACCAGGGCAAGCTGGGAAGAGCTAGCCTCCAACTAGTTCGAATTAAGTGGCTACACAGCCCTTAATTCGAACTACTTAATTCGAACTAGGCGTTAGTCCTCGTAGAATGAGGTTTACCTAGTTCGAATTAAGCGCTCCGCTAGTTCGAATTAAGTTTGAACTAGCGGTTTGCATGTGTAGCGCCTATGAAAGTTAATTCGAACTAACAGCTGTTAGTTCGAATTAACTTTGTAGTGTAGACATACCCTCAGACTCTCTTCATAGGTCATGTGCTCCAACCTCCTAATCATTTTTGTTGTCCTTCACTGGACCCTCTCCAATGCGTCCACATCCTTTCTGTAATGGGGACCCCAGAACTGGACACAATACTCCAGATGTGGCCTCATCAGAGCCGAATGAAGGGGAATAATCACTTCTCTAGATCTGCTGAAAATGCTTCTCCTAATGCAACCTAATATGCCATTAGCCCTCTTGGCTACAAGGGCGCCCTGATGACTCATATCCAGCTTCTCATCCACTGTAACCCCCAGGTCCTTTTCTGCAGAACTGCTACTTAGCCAGATGACATCAGGTGTTTCTCCAGACATTTGAGAAGATGGCTTCTGGCTGTATGCTCTGGCTGGATAAGGCCTCACAGGCTTTCTTACTGGCTCTCTATCCACAAGCTACATGTCCCTAAGAAAAGTCCCTGATGTATTCAATGATAAAGTACTCAGGGAAATACTGACATAAATTCAGAGCTGCAAAATGGACAGAGGGAATAAGGCCCAGAGCTTTCACACAGGTCAGACTGGCGTACCTGCTCATTGAGGGTGGTAAGCCAAATGCTGGAGGAAGTAATGGATGCTGTGATTTTGGAGCAGTCTTACAAAGTCCCTCTGAGGTGGCAAGTGTCTTGGTGCACAGTTATTAACTCTTGACTTTGGATACTGCAGTGAAAGTCTTGGAAGAGGCTGAGGGCACATCTACAGAGCAGGGCAAAAGTCTAATTGCCAGAGGATGTTGTGAAGGACAGGACTTTAACAGGGTTCAGAAAAGAGCTAGATGGATTCATGGAGGTTAGGCCCATCAATGGCTATTAGCCAGGATGGGTAGGAATGGTGTCCCTAGTCCTGTTTGTCTAGGAATGGATGACAGGGGAGGGATCATATGATGATTACCTGTTGTGTTCCCTACCTGTGGGACATCTGGCATTGGCCACTGTGGGCAGACAAGGTACTAGGCTAGATGGACCTTTGATCTGACTCAGTATGGCCATTCTTATGTTCTTATGAATTAAGCTACTCAACTTCAGCTACATCAATTGCATAGCTTAATTCAAAATAATTTAATTCGGCTTTTGTGGCTGTCTACACAGCAGGAAGTCAAAGGAAGAACATTCTTCCTTCGACTTCCCTTACTCCTTGTGAAATGAGGGTTACCAGGAATTGGAGTAAGAAGTCGTCCAGCTCAACATTATTTTGAAATAAAGGCTTGTAGAGTAGACATGCACTATGTTGTTTCGGACTAATGTCAGTTATTCCAAAATAACACTGCTGTGTAGACGTACCCTGACTTAATAAGGAGAACAGTTCATCCTTTGTGGGGATAGGAGATGGAAGAAAAAAAGATCAAGTTATGTGAGTGGACTCTAAGAGAGAAGGGAAGTCGAAGGAAATAAAATCTTTGGCTGCACTGAGAGTGAATCAAGGGAAAAACTGAAGTGTAATAGAACCCGTGAAAAATGGAATTGATCCAACAGCTGTGTCAGATGAGAGCAGATCCTGAAAACAGTAAATGAGAAGCCCACCCACAAAGAACCTCCTGTGTGTGAACAAAGCACTGGAACATCTACTGAAGGAATACAGTTCCATGGAGAAATGGGGGACCACTATGCAAAGGCGCCTGCTGGTGGATAAACTCGGCAAAAGGAGGTACAGCCACAAGAACATCACATCTAAGGAGCCTGTCACTTCAAAGAGTGGCAAAGGCTGGACCACACGAGTGGAGATGGGCTTGCAGCCAAGGAGAGGAAAAATTGATTCTCGTCTGATGTGACACAGACTATTGTTGAGTAATCTCTCCTGTTCTTGTTTAACAGCAATGCATGTGATATTAACTGCAGAGTAAGGAAAAGTAGCATGTGCAAGCTCCTAAATGTGTCAGTAATCTATTCTTGTAAGTAGTAAGTACTTGCTAATGTTGTCTATCATATATAGATACACATTTTTGAGTTTTCCCTAAACATTTAAAATGATCCTTTTTGTCTTGGTTTGCCTCTGCCTTCCCTCCCAGGTAGCGCAGCCTAGCCTAGCCTGGTGACATCCTTGGAAAAAGCAGAGGGTCGCCCATGAGAAAGTAGAGCCCTGGGAAAGAGAGACATCTTAAGGGATGAAGAGTGGGGAGATGTGTAACCGAGTGCACTGAGGCAGGAGCCAGATCAGCACCTTGTCACTCACGTTCCCATCAAAATAGGTCAACTGGCACCTAACTGAAGGATCGATCAGCTGATTATAGCCACAGCTGGGGGGCTACTTTGAGAGGGACACAACACAACTCCAAGGGTATGTCTGGACTACATGGCTCCGTCAACGGAGCCATGTAAACTAGTTTACCCGGCATAGTCAATGAAGCGGGGATTTAAATAATCCCAGCTTCGTTAAAATAAACATGGCCGCCGCGCTGTGCCGACGATCAGCTGATCCGGAACAGCGTGGCAGTCTAGACGCGGATCTGTCGGCTGGGGAAGCCTTTGCTGACCGATCCCTTATGCCTCGTGAAACGAGGTTTACAGGATCGGTCAGCAAAGGCTTCCCCAGCCGACAGATCCACGTCTAGACTGCCGCGCTGTGCCAGATCAGCTGATCGTCGGCACAGCGCGGTGGCCATGTTTATTTTAATGAAGCGGGGATTATTTAAATCCCCACTTCATTGACTATTGCGGGTAAACTAGTTTACATGGTTCTGTCGACGGGTGCATATAAACGGAGAAGAAGGAAGTGATGGGGGGATAATGGCAGAACTGGCTGTTCCCTTCCACAGAAGCACCTGGTGGAGCTTGTTGGGGGACCACAAACAGCCCCTGTTGCACTGCACAATAAGAGTAGGGGTGAAGGAGTCCTGGTGTTATCTGGGCCAGAAAAGCCTCACAGGGATCAAGCAGACAGCCCCGGGTCTCAGCAAGGGGATTGAACCTGCAACCTTAGGGGCCAAGTGCCTCTACCATGTGAGCTAAAAGCTGAGGCTGTAGAGCAGGTGTCACTCACCCTTGTCTGGGTTACACAGGGGTGCAGTAGGAGCACACCTCCTACAAGAACTTATGGCAGCATCTTCCAGAGTGCAGGGAGCTAGTCAGGCAGGGAGGGGGCAGGAGGAGCAGGTTCTGGGCTCTTTACAGCTCCACTCCGGAGTCTCAACTTTGACGTAGACGGACAGACAGATGCATCAGTTGTTGTCTATTCCAGCTGTGAAGCTCCACACAGCAACCTCTGCCTGAGTTTGCACAGTGACCTGGTCATTCCAATGGGTGCTGATGTTTATACTTTAAATAGCAACATGGTTAAGAGCTGTACTGATGAACGCATGCAGGAAAGGAGCAGATGGGTCATACTATGAAGACTATCAATCTAGTCTGAGCGCTCAAGGTGGGAAGGCCCATAATGGGCCTTCATTTTCTAGCTTGCAGAAGTTTGGGAAACTGCCTTAAGGAGAGGGACGTGACTACAGGTGAGGGCAGGGATACAGGGTGGGGAGTGGCATTGCACACCTCAAAAAGCACCTGGCAAAACCCTAAAAGTCATGCCGGGGGCTTAAACTGATTGTTAAAATAATAAGTTTGGGGGTTTCTTTTTGTTTGCTTTCTGGTGTCTGAGCCTTTAGGGGGCAACTGTCATATTTTCCAGCTTTCCTCCTTATCTGGAGCTTTAGGGGGAAAATATCCTGAGATAAAATCATGGGAGTTGGACACCTTGTGAGGATCCTCCCCAGCAATGTGCCCCCAGGTATGAGCCAGTGACAAGTAGGTTCTTTCTTGTGTTTGCTCCTGCCAGCCCTGCGGCGCCAACACAGCTATGGGAGAGCATGTGGGAGCCCGCTTAGAAACCATCAAAGGTCATGTCCACACAGCAGGGCTAAAGCCAAAAAAAGCTACGCAACTTCAGCTACGTTGACTGTGTAGCTGAAGTCGAAATAGCTTATTTTGGCTTTTGGTGCTGTCTACCCAGCTGGAAGTCCGGGAAAGAGCACTTTTCCCCCAACTTCCCTTATTCCTCATGAAATGAGGGCTACAGCAGTTGGAGTAAGAAGTCCTCCAGCTCAACAATATTTCGAGGTTATGTCGAAATAACTGTTGTAGTGTAGACATGGACGATGTTATTTCAGAATACGTCAGTTATTCCGAAATAACACTGCTGTGTAGACGTACCCAAAAAGCATTGGCAGTGAAAAGTGCAGGCAGAGCAGGGAGGTTTTTCCAACCATTTCTGGCTGTTAGATCAGATTCTGACCAGAAAACCAGGCAAACTTGATCTGGTCTCATGTGGGAAAATAAGTGTGTTACCCTAAGATATTTTTGTAGTCAGCATTTTTGGCTATAGCTGAACTTTTACAGACTAGAAATTGTCTTTAACTCCCTGAAGGGAGGTTCCAGAGGGGCTTGAGAGAGGCTGTTCTCAGTGGTGGCAGATGGCAGAACGAGGAGCAATGGTCTCAAGTGGCAGTGGGGGAGGTCTAGGTTGGATATTAGAAAGAACAATTTTCCTAGGAGGGTGGGGAAGCACTGGGATGGGTTCCCTAGGGAGGTGGTGGAATCTCCATCCCTAGAGGTTTTTAAGTCCTGGCTTGACAAAGCCCTGGCTGGGATGATTGAATTGGGGATGGTCCTGCTTTGGGCAGGGGGTTGGACTCAATGCCTCCTGAGGTCTCTGCCAACCCTCGGATTCTATTCTAGAAACTGCTACAGTGGCTGACTGCACATTCAAGCCTGGTCTCCTCTACAAGATTTGTTTTGCATTAATACATTGCGAAAAATCCACACCTCTGAGTAGCATAGTTAAGCCAACCCTGGTTACTACAGAAAGGTGGGTGATGTATGCCAAGAGGAGAGCCTATCCTGGCTCTGGAGAGAGTGTCTATCCTGAAGTAGTGTCAAAGTATCGACAACTTCTTAGACCTAGAATCTCATTGAACTGTCACTAGAGGGAGATGTCATGCAACCCTGAGCCAGTCATTAATTCTATAAATGGCCTTATGGCTGTAAATCCTCCACTCACTGGGCCATATTTCTCCCCCATGTAACTCCAGAGTCAGTGGATTACACCAGGGAGTCATTTGGACCATGAAGCTTTAAAATGTCCATGGGATAACCTAAGGCAATCCACTGAACTGGGACAGTCTGTACAATTGTCATGTAGCTGCTCTCTGTCCCACTCATTGGTGCTGCTGGCCTTCCCATGGAAGAAGAGGAGAAGCAGCCGTTACTTCCATTGCTGTGTCTTTGCCTGGCAATGGGGGTTCTAGCATCCCTGGCCCATTTTCTGGCTTACTTTTCACAGGTTGGTGCTCTGCCTGGAGGCAGAGAGCCACTGGTAAATGCTCGGGCAGTGGAATAGGTCAGTGATGGGAACACAGGGGCTGGCAATGGCTATTTCTTCCCTCTGATGGGCAACTCCTATTGTGTCCTAGAAAGAGCAGCAGAACCCTCGCCATTTCCTCTGCTTTTGGTCGCAAGGTGCCCGCATGGAGGAAAGACACTGGCGCCTTTGCTGTGTGTGTGCATGCCCACTCCTCATTACGGATTTGAGGCCACTGAAGCCAACAAAGTTAGGAGCCTAACTACTTTTGAGGGTCTGGACCTGTGTGTGCCTAATGCACCATAGCCTGCCAGGACCTCTGGGCAAAAGAAATTCAACTGTCATGCGGGAGTGCAGTGCCAGTTAAAATAGAGTGAGGAGAACTAGAAATATGAGTCAACAGTTTAACACTTGTAAAACCAACACCATTCGGGGATGTATGAGCAGGAGTGTTTTAAGCAAGTGACAAGAAGGAATTCTGCTCTACTTCATGGTGATGAGGTCTCCATTGGACTATTGTATCCCGTTCTGGGTACCACATTCTAGAAAAGATATGGACAGATTGGAGAAAGTTCAGAGGAGAGCAACAAAAAGGATTGGAGGCTTAGAAAACATGGCCGACGAGGGAAAATTGAAAATGTGGATTTGTTTAATCTGGAGAAGAGAAGACCAAGGGGAGCAAGATAATGGTTTTCAAGCACATAAAAGATATTTACAAAGAAGGAGGAGGGAGACAAATGGTTCTCCTTAACCTCTGAGGATAGGACAAGAAGCAATGGGCTTAGATTGCTGCAAAGGCATTTTAGGTTGGACATCTGGAAAAACTTCCCAACTGTCCGGGTGGTGAAGCACTGGAATAAATGGCCTACGGAGGTTGTGGGATCTTTATCATTGCTGATTTTCAATAGTGTGTTAGACAAACACCTGTCAGGGGTGGTCTAGATAATACTTGCCATGAATGCAGGGGAGTAGACTCTATGACCTCTTGGGGTCCCTTTGGGTATGTCTACACTGCAATGCTATTTCAGGATACCAGAGGTAACCCAAAAATAGCTACCCTGCGTCTTTTGTATGCATCCTCTATATCAAAATATAGCGGACGCGCTATTTCACCATCCCTGTAAACTTCGTTCCACTAGGAATAAGGGATGTATCGAAATAGTGCTTTATTTCGAAATTTGGTGCTTTGTAGACGTGCCAAATTTCAAAATAGCCTATTTCGAAAAAGAACCGAAATAAGATATGGTAGCGTAGTGCAAATTGCATATCTTATTTCGAGCTAAGGGTGCAGTGTGGACACACCCTTTCAGTCCTACAAATCTATGGTTAAAGAGTAGCTATGATTTTAAGTCTTCATATACCATCAAGGCTCATTCTAGTCAGACTGAATGCTATCTTGAATGTGACTCCTTCCACTAATTAAGGTTTATCTGTCTTTCCCCGGAGCTAACACCCTGAACCTTGCCCATATTTTGCTTTAAAGTTCTTATTTCACTGCAGCAGAGGGAGAATTTATAGCAAAGACTGAATCCCACAAAACAGAATTAGAAGGTGAAAGGGAGGGAGATAGGAAAGGAAAAGACACCTCCGTAACTAAACAGAATAGTTTGTGGTCAATTCTGTGGAGCTTGTGCCTCGTTTACAGAGTAACCCCAGTGTGCTGTTTCTCAGGGCAAACATGGGAACACCTTATGTCCCTTGCTGTATTCTCTTATGCTGCTCAGGGCTATAAAGGAGACAGAATTTCCCCAGAGTAGGGGCAGTATGGGCCCAACCTAGGCAGCTCTAAGGGTGTGTCTAGACCAGCGGTTCTCAAACTTTTGGGGCTCCGGAGCCCTTTACATGCGTAAAAATGTATGTGGAGCCCCAGCGGTCCACTGATTGTATGTGTTGTACTTATGCAGAGCCCCAGCGGTCCACTGATTGTATGTGTTGTACTTATGCAGAGCCCCAGCGGTCCACTGATTGTATGTGTTGTACTTATGCAGAGCCCCAGCGGTCCACTGATTGCATGTGTTGTACCTATCGATGTTCCCAGTTTGTCAACCTCACGGAACCCCGGAGATGTCTCGCGGAGCCCTGGGGCTCCGTGGAGCACAGTTTGAGAAAAACTGGTCTAAACTACAGGGTTTTTTCAAAAAAAGTGGCCTTTTTTCGAAAAAACTTCCCCTGAGTCTAGACTGCTGCCGCGTTCTTTCGAAAGTAAATTGAAAGAAAGCGGCAGTTTTTTTGATGTAATGCAAGCTGTGCTTTTTCGAAAGAAAGCATCCAGACTGCCTGGGTGCTCTCTCTCAAAAAAGCGGCTTGCTTTTTCAAAAGTACTGGTTGTAGTCTAGATGCTCTTTTTCAAAAGTATCTTTCGAAAAAGCCTCTTTTGAAAGAGGCTTGCAGTCTAGATGTAGCCTAAGAGGCACAGTGCAGAATCTGGTCTTTAGGCTGCAGGTTGCACAAGAACCTTCTCACCAGCTCTTCACTTCTCATGTGCCTTGCAGAATGACAACGCTCAGAAACAGGCCCCCTGGTCCCAACCATGGACTAAGCCTAGCTCGTGGCTTTGAAGTTTCATTTCATTACCTGTGTGAGGCAGGGAAGGTGACTGAGTTTCTATTCTGTGGTGCATGTCCGTGAGGTGTGTTTCAGTCATTTCATCTATCTTTTTACCTCCCGCTTTCCACCAGAAGCAGAAGAACCAAAATGCCATGAAAGGGAACCTGTTTGACCCCAAACGAAACTTTGTTTTTGAAGAATATTTTGACCTTTTTGTTTATAAATGTAACTAGATTTAACTACCCCCCCCCAACTTTATTTTGAAATGCAAAGTCAAATGGTTTGTTTCAAAAAATTAAAATGACATTTTTGGAATGGGTTTCCCCTTTCTTCCAGCTGAAACTATTTCAGTGAATTTGGATTGGATTAATGAATGGTTTCTGTTAACAGCAAACTGTATGTTTGACCAAAAATGTTCCAACTGGCTCTATAGCTCTTGCTTAATTCACAGCTAACCTGAATTAAAGCTGTTTTAATTCTGAATGAGAAAGTCCACAAAGAGGTTTAATGCAGTTAACTAATTCACTTTAAATTCAAGCCTTTCGTTAATTCAGATTAACTTTCCTGAGTGTCCCCCTGTAGACGAGCCCTAAGGGTAAGTGCCCTAAACTGGACTCCATCAATGGAAGGGGTTTTGGTGAACGTAGTTAATCCACCTTGTCATGGTTGATACAATTCTTCCATTGGCCTAGTTGCATCCACACCATGTACTAAATTGACTAAATTGACCTAACGAAATGTCACAGCCCTGAGTGACGTAGTGAGATCAATCTAACTTTTAAGTATAGATCAGACCTAAGTAGAGTAATAACACAAGTCCACTCCAGACATGTCACAATTACTCGGGTGAGGAAGAGATGAAAACCAGACCATCGATCATGAGAAGCAAGTACAGGCCATCCTTGCTATAAGTCCAAGATACATTCCAAAAAACTTGGATTTACAGCGAAACCACTGAACGCGGGGAATTTTTTCCCCACGGCTGACCTTCATTTGTGCAAATTGGGGTTTTTTTTGGTGCGAGATAAGAGCAGGGAACGGGAGGACTTATAATGCATCAGTTCCTACAAGCATCAACGGCTTTAATGTGGAACAGATGTACACTGGGGCAAATTATAGCGGGGACGCCCTGTAGCCACCCAAGGCATCTCTGGTTCTTAGTACCAAAATATCGAGTAGCTGCTGTCCTCTGTGATATCATCTACTGTCCAAAAAGCCCAGGACATAAGCAAAGACACGTTGCTTATCCTCCTACCTGTTTATTTTCTCTCTCAGTGATGGCGTGTTTGGGGGGAAGAGATGCAGCAGACCCTTTCCAGACTAACTGCAGACAGACCATCTGGTACCCACCACTTCCCATTTCACTTTCCCTTTTCAGGATTCCCCCCTTAATTTTTTGGGAATAATTATTTAAAAACCAGACAACCTCCAGCTTCCCCTCTGCCTTGAGTTAGGGACTGACCTTTCAGTAGAGGGAATTGACTGTCCGTTCTGGCAGCTCCCCTCACATCTAGTCAAACAGCATGAAGCAATAAGCCCATCGATTAAACCTTCCAGCAGCTGTGCCATGTCACCCGCTGCCTTTCCCCAGATACTTATGGGCAAAGGGAAACGTGGTAAAACAGGTTCGTGGGAATAAATCGCATGGGCTTCACTTTTTGTTTTCCCTTTTCCCTTCTTTCTCTTGTCTGACTTTCAGCCTCTTCCTTTAGCTACAGAACATTTTCTCTTTTGGCTTTGCTATCTCCACTACCTGAGAAGCAGCATTTCCACTTCCCTCCTTCACTGTCATTTCTCATTTATTCCTCTGCTTTCTGCACTACTGCCCAGCCAGTCCTTTCTCTTATCCCCTCTCTTCTGTTACCTCCACTTTGCTTGGTTCTCTATCCTATAGACTTTCTTTCTTTGGGTATGTTTACACTTGTACCCTCTTTCGATAGAGGGATGCAAATGAAGACATTCGAAATTGCAGATGAAGCCGGGATTTAAATATCCCACGCTTCATTTGCATAATCACGTTATGGCACTATTTCGAAATAGCGCTATTTCGAAATAAAACATGCTGTGTAGACGCGTTATTTTGAGAGAAAACCCTTCTCTCAAAATAACTGTTAAACCTCATTTTATGAGGAATAAGGGTTGTTTCGAGAGAAGGATTTTCTCTCGAAATAATGCATCTACACAGTGTGTTTTATTTCGAAATAGCGCCATAATGCGATTATGCAAATGAAGCACAGGATATTTAAATCCCGGCTTCATTTGCAATTTCGAATGTCTTCATTTGCATCCCTCTATCGAAAGAGGGTGCAAGTGTAGACATGCCCTTTCCTTCTTTCTTTCTTCTCAGGGTCTTTGGTGTTTCTTTTGAAGTCCCAGCTCCTGCATTCATGTGCTAATAGCTTTCATGTTAACAAAACTTCTAGCCCTTATAGTTTTGGGAAATGTGCCCCCCCTCCAACTTACTGCTTCTTAAAGCATAGTTGTTTTAAGCTCCTTTCCTGGAAGATTAACTTTCCTTTTTTTGATGCTGGGGTTGCAACAGCACTTCTATTCTCTCTTCCCATTTGCCTTCCTTTGCCTTCTGCTTTGGTTATGGTGTGAGCAGCTTTCTCGCTATCTCCATTTCTTTCTCACTTCCCCCCATAGCTCCACTGTCCCACCAACACTTTGATCCTTTCTCCTCTCTTTCCCATGTTTTTTCCTAGCTAGGTCCCTCCACTCTTTGTCTCCCTGCCATAGGCACCATTTTACTCAGATGTCAGAAGGTACTTGACCCCTGCTCTACCCCAGGCTCCTTCCCCACACTCTTCCTCTCCCCACCCCAAGCCAGATCCTCTTCCTGCCCTACTCCTCCCCCACCCCCAGCATCTCCTGCACACCACTGATGAACAGCTGTGGCAGCTGGGAGGTGTTATTTTTGCCATGGGTGTCCCAGCCCCAGAGCACCCATGGAGTCAGCAATTATGTTCCCCACCATCTTTCCCTTTCTTCAGCCAGCTGCACAGCCCTGCCTAGGGGGCCGAGTGGAGCATGGGCCAACAAGCAAACGCCAGCTCTTAGCAGGAAAGCTGTGGGATCTTTGATGGCAGGATAGGCCCGTCCTTGCTATCTCCTCCAGAACACTTCTAGGCAGTGAGCTGCCTGCAGCGCAGACCACGGGCCTCAGAAGGGTGGCAGGTGGACACAGCCCCATCCCCAGCAGCTGCATTCTGGGTAGCAACTTGACTGGCGCAGCTCAGACACAAGCCAAGAAGCTGGACTTGCCATGTTCAGCCAGAGACCAATTTCAAAAACTCCCTTTAAAAAAAGGTATGAAAAGAAACCAAACCAAAACTGCACAGAGCCATTGTAAGGCGGTTAAACCAACCTTGTATGACATTCACATTGTGCCAGGTCAGGTGTGAGCAGCCTGGCCTAGGAGTTAGCGCTGGGCATAGGCCAACGATCCAGGACTCACGCCAGGTTGGAGCACCGGGAGATCAGAATCCAGAGGCAAACCAGAGGGCAGGGAAACAAGAGTCTGGATCAGGTAACTGGACTGGAGGTCTCCATTTGCCAAGAGTCAGGCAGGATCAAAAGCAGGAGCAAGTACACTCAGGGCCAGCAGGGCTGTATAGATAGTTTCCTGATTTAGGCCAGTTAGCGTGTGCCTACATAGCAGGGCTTAACTTGAACTAAGCAACGCAAATTGAGCTAAGTGAATTGCGTAGTTTATTTCAAAACAGCTTATTCCAAATTGGGAGCGTCTACACAGCACTTATGTCAAAATCGAGCACTCTTCCTCCAACTTCCCTTACTCCTCATACAACGAGGGTTACGGAGTCAGAGCAAGAATTCCTCCAGCTTGAGAGTATTTTGATATTATTTCGAAATAACTGCCTGCTGTGTAGACACGGTCTGAGGTATTTCAAAATAGCGTTGCACTATAGACGTACCCTATTAGAAACCATGTAGTGCTTTGGACACCAGTTGGGGTTCAGGGACCCCAGGCCCAGTTGCTCTCTGTGCGTTACTGGCCAGACTATTGGTATGCAATGACTCACTTCCAGGGACCTGGGTTCAAAGACTCATGAGGCCTGACACAGTGAAAGGAAAACAGGAATCAATGCCCCCCTTAACCCGTTTTCAGGGTATAACTCTCGCTGTGGAGTTGTGAGCAAGTCATAGCCATAATATTCTTATCCCACCTGGTCACAGAATTGGACACTGAATTTTTTCGCACTCTCTGGTTCTCCACGTGACAGAGGGTGAGGCCTCGCTGGGATTATTAACACGTTCCCATCTTGTGTATCATTCTAATGCCTGCTCCTTTCAGAGCAGAGGAGGGGCCTAAATCCCCTGCGAACGTGAGGGTTCGTGCATGGACAGGCACAGAGGTGGCTGGAGACGTGGCCACGTGAGCAGCACAGTTAGGTGACTGTTGTAAGGCGGGAGAGGGAATCTTGGAAACCATGGCAAGAAAGGACTGGCTCCTGGGAAGGCGATGGAATGTACAAGGAATAAGAGGGAGGTGCAAATACAGGATGGTTCCAAAGGGAAATGTTTATTACATATTTAAAGCAGGGGTGGGGGATCTTTTTAGAGCCAGGGGCTGCTGACCCACAGGAAAATGAGCTGGGGGGCCGCACACAAGTGGGAAGCAAACCACCCCAACCCAAAAACCCGCCCTCACGGACGTGGCCCCTGACCGAGAAGGAGAAGGACACTCCCCACATTCCCCTCCCACACCAGAGCTTAGGGGGCTCCAGGTTAGTAGATTTTGTGTGCTCCAGCCCCATGGGGAGATGGCAGAGGGCTAGAGTGCCAGTGTGGGCTCCCCAATACTGGGGGAGACCCAAGCCTTGGGGGCTGGATCCAGGCTTATGTTTCCCGCCCCTGTTTTAAAGGCTCATGACAATCTGGCTGCCGCATTGATCCACCCAGCAGACGAGGTATCGGTACCAGACCTGGCCCATGGCATCAGGCAGGACGTCAGTCCATACTGCTCCCTACTCTCCAGATCCCCCAGAGCCTTTCTCAGGTACCCAATCCCTTGGTGAGATTATGGCAAGGATGCACCCAACAGGTGGCAGGTGCACAGCTTCGACTCATCCATTCCCCTCAGCTTCTTCCATGCCTGCATGAGTCCCCACAGTCACACCTGAACTGACCTCTTCCACATCAGGGTAGCATTGTAAATTTAAGGGCAAATCTTCCCTTACAGATGTGCATGCTGTGCCAAGAATGTGAGGTAGAAATCTTCTAGGAAGGACACATCAGTGCTTTTTTAAAAGCTCATTTTCTACAAGCATTTAAATGGGCCTTAATTTGTTTTAAATGGTCAATATTCTAGCAACTCAGCTGTATCATTTTAGGGCCACCATTTCAGTCTCTTCAATTGAAAATCTCTGCTTTCCTCTAAATCTTTCACTTCTGCCTTCTGTTTGTAGGCTGTCTTGGACTTTATGGCTCCTTGGGCTCAGAGACAGGTATGTAATTACAATGTATTTTTTGTCTCCTCCCTAATCTCAGGAAATCGGGTTCTGTTGGGGATTTCTCAACACATTTGTTCCTCTGTTGGAATAATTTGATATTCTGGGTGTTTTTTTTCTTTATAGCTGTGGGGGTGGAATTTTAACACTGTACACAAATAAACTGGCAAACAGATTTATTTTGTTTTCCCTGAAATACAGATCTTGGAGCACGCATCCCAAGCAGGAACCTCATATAACCTGGCTCCTGGTGCTAAAGATGCCAATATAAATGGTACCCGATGGGTGAGAGAATAAATAATCTAAACTCTGAGTAGATATTGTGGAGTGTCTTTATTCTCCTGGAAAAGGTTAATCAGTCAGCCACTCTTAGGGTATATCTACACTAGCCCCCTAGTTTGAACTAGGGAGGCTAATGTAGGCATTCAAACTTGCAAATGAAGCCTGGGATTTAAATATCCCGGGCTTTATTTGCATCTTCCTGTCTGGGCACCATTTTCAAATCCCCCTAGTCCGAACTAACTGCCCGCGGCTACACGCGGCAGTCAAACGTTAACTCGAATTAAGTCCTGGTTCGAGTTAACGTTTGACTGCCGCTTGTAGCCACGGGCAGTTAGTTTGGACTAGGGGGATTTAAAAATGGCACCCGAATGGGAAGATGCAAATAAAGCCTGGGATATTTAAATCCTGGGCTTCATTTGCAACTTCGAATGACTACCTTAGCCTCCCTAGTTCAAACTAGGGGGCTAGTGTAGACATACCCTCAGTGCCTAGTGAGCAGAGCAGAAAAGGGTAACGTGTCCCCTTAGCATTTGGTTGAAAAGAGTATTTCCATGCAAATGGGGGGCGAGAGGGAAGTGTTTCCAGCCCTTCTCGTTGCTTGCTATTGGAGCAGAAAGAGTGCCGACGGGAAATGGCAATCCTCTTTTTTTTATGGTTATTTACTAAAGCGTGTTAAGCTTTAGCCCTGAAATAAAATTTCCTGAAAAATAAAAACATCCACCAAGTTTTTATAGGAAAACCATCACTCTTTCAGGCCTTTTATAATTGGAGCACTATGGATACAAACTGGTCACTGGAAAGGAAAGAATTCATTTCATTTTCCCTGCCTTTGGCTTGTCTTCCTGAGTTAATGAACAGAACCGGGAACTAAAATAGTTGCCCTTTTCGGAGAGCAGTTGCACGCGTAGGAAAACAACCGCAACCCTGATCAGTCTCGTTTTCATGGAGGACTTGGATTGGTGACTGTGGGCTGTTTTCCAGCGGGAGAGGAGGGACAGACGAGGGGAGGGGTTCTTGTAAACGGAATGAGGTCAGACTGGTTCAGGACTTTGATCACCAGCAATTCCTTTGTATCCCGTGGTGTTGGCTGTTTGCTAGATGGTGTTCTCCCGTTGGAGTCAGCACAGCACCTGTGCCTCTGTACTGAGGATCACAGAGTACTGTGACCTTGGAAGGTCCTTCTGTTACACGAGACTTAAAAAGGAGGGTCTGACCACTCAATTAGGTTACGTCTACACTGCACAGTTATTTCAGAAGAAGCTATTCCAGAATAGCTATTCCAAAATAGCTTATTTCAAAATAGCACGTCTACACTGCAGGGAAGCCTCAAAATTAGTCCGAGGCAGACTTCCCTAATGTAGACATGCTATCGATTTAGAGCCCCTGGAGGAATAACTTAGCATGGCCCTAGTGAAATTGCAGCAGTGGAGCATCTACACACGCCTTATTTCGAAATAGCTATTTTGGAATAAGCGTTATTCTTTGTAGAATGAGGTTTGCAGAAGTCGGAATAAGCCGTCCCTTATTTTGAAATTATTTCAAAATAATGGAATTGCTGTGTACACCAATAATGGAATCTCTCGCCTAGTTATTTCGGAATAACAGCCGTGTAGACACACCCTTACAGGGCTACTTTGCAAAGCTGCAATAGGGGAAGAGAAAGAGAAGTCTGTTTTGTGTAGCTGTTTTGCATACGAACAGGGGAGAGTCAATCAAAAGCAATCACTCTTTCCCTTCTCACGTCCCCTTTGCAACACTCCTAATGCCGTGTCCTCTGCCCCGTTCTCCTCCCTCCTCTCTACCTAGATCAGGGCGTTTCATGTCAGGCTCTCCAGTGTCAGAAATCGGAGACCTGGGGCTCTCATTGAAAAGACAAGTCTTGCAGATGTATGAGGGACTGTTCTTAAACAAGACACGTGCGTTTGTACCTTATTGAACTGACACCTACAATGACTAACTCATTTTTGTGCCTTTCCAGTGTGTTCCTTGACGTGGCGAGACACAGGCTCTTGGCAAGCATCTTAGCTGCATCGTGGAAGTTTTGTCTTTATTAATCCTGTAACATCGGCATTGGAAAGGGCACCCCGTCCATTTAATTTCAGCCGCTTGTGTGTAGTGTCGCGTTGACTCTACAACTGTTACAGCTGGGATTGAATGGAGGGAGGCCACGTGGAGTGCTCGAGTACAGGCAGAATGTGGTAGTGACGGCAGCAGATGCTGACAACCAATTCCCTGGCTACAGCCTTGTAGACCCATAGGTCTCAATTTTAAAATTGGCTTTGACTCAGCCTTTGAATTTGCAGCTGGGTGCAATTTTGGAGGAACCAGTAATTGCAGGGCTATTTTATACTTGCTCTGTGGATGCAGTCAGGCAGTTAGATATGAAATGCTACCAATGTGCAATTATCTGAGCCAGTGTGCAAAAATCACAGGTTACTTGTCAAAATAGTGCCTCCAGGGCCTTTTTGTATGGAGATATTTGTATTTCATGAATGTTGCTGAGTGATTGAATGCCGAGGAGTGACTCAGTTAAGGACAGTGTCATTTCCATTCTTTGTTTTTAAATTTAAAGGATCTTTATTCACTAAATTCAACAAAATAAAATAAGATACAGTCTGAGATGCAACCTGCATCTTGCCAGTGGACAACCAGATGGTATGAAAACTGACCTGACCCTTCTCCAGAAACATTCAGCCCGTGATGGAGCTGGACATTTGTTGACTCGTGGGGGTGGGAAGTCAATTAGTCCCCTCAACCCTTTCTGTATTTCTCATGTTTCATGTGTCTCTGCAATTTCTGTTTCCGGGCAGGCCCAAAGCTTCGCATAGCAAGGCCGGGACTCCAGGAGAAAAGCTCTCCAGAGGGAATTCTCCACCTCAAAGCCATTGCAGGTACCTCACCAGAACTTTCCCGTGAGGTTTGCAGCCACTTGTCGCTGGTTTGGGACAAGATGGTGACTGCATTTTGGGAAGGTGTTGCAGGGAGAGGGCTTGTACAAGGTGCCACACAAGGATTTCTCACTGTTGCAATCTATAGTTGTGAAGACCAGGACTTAACAGGGTTCTAAAGAGAATTAGATAAATGCATGGAGGTTCGGTCCATCAATGGCTATTCGTCAGGCAAGGCAGGGCAGGGAGCGTGTCCCTAGCCTCTGTTTGTCAGAGGCTGGAAATGGGCCACAGGAGAGGGATCATTGATGATTGCCTGTTCTGTTCACTCCCTCTGGGGCACCTGGCATTGGCCACTGTTGGCAGACAGGACACTGGGCTAGATGGACCTGTGGTCTGACTCAGTCTGGCTGTTCTGATGTCCTGCCCCCGAAGGCACAGTCAACCTCAAAAGGGGTGGGGAGAGGCAAGGTTATAGCTCCTCCCCTGTCAGTCTGCATCAGCCAGTTTAGGGGGTTGGCCAGGGCTGGCCTTACCATGAGGTGAACTGAGGCGGCCGCCTCAGGTGCCAGACTGTGCGGGGGCGCCACTAGGACCCAGAGTGTAGAAAATTGTGTCTGCTGCTGGTGCATGTGTATTCTCTCTGCTCTAGATGCACAGAGATGGTGGCATGCTATGCTGGAGGAAGGAGGGCACAAGAGACATAACAGGCAGGCAGGAGAAAAGGGGGTATGGGGGCATCATTTGAGCTCCCCACCTCAGGTGCCAAAATGTTGTGGGCCGGCCCTGGGGTTGGCTGTGGAAAAGGGAGCATGCTGTCCCATCCGACGAGATGACAGGTCATCCTCTCCCTGCACACCAGGGTGCTTTGGGAGGACATTGCCTCTTCCAGGAGAAGTATGGCTCTGCACAGCAGTGCTGGGTAGCTGCACAAGCTACCCTACCCTCTCCACTTGAGAGGTGTTTCAGTCTGGAGTTTGGGGGACTTATTGCAGGATCCTCCTTTTTTGCCCTCCAGCTTTCTGGAAGTGCTCCACAGGCGCTGTCCTTGCTTTCTTTCTAGTCTCCCTTGACACCGTGTCTCTGGAAAAACTCACCTGCAAACACAGTTATTCAGAGCTCTACCTGCTAATGCCTCACTACTCCTCCTCTTTGCTCCAGACCAGTCTCCTTCTGTCCCAAGCAAGACTGCAGCATGTCTGTGCCCTCTCCTTGTGGCTTCTGCTCCAAGCTCAAAATGACGACAACAGAGTTCCTAATCTCACCCACCTTGTGGTGCTCCACAGCGATTCACAAGGTTGGGAGGAACCTGTGACCCTAGGCCAGTCATGTCAAACATGCGGCCCGCGGGCCATTTGCGGCCCGTTCAGATTTTTTTGCGGCCCGTGACTACATTTTTATAACTTATCTAAGTGCAGCCTGCCCGGTTACATTGTTTATAACAGGGGTGGCCAACCCTTGGCTCTCGAGCCACATGTGGCTCTTTGATTAAAGAAATGCGGCTCCTGGTGGTTCTGAGCTGCGCGCCAGGACTGCTCACGGCTGGCTGCTCTGTGCATGCGCCCCAGCACCTTGAGGGAGAAGCGTGTGGCGGCGGCGGCGGCGGCGGCGGCGGCGGCGGCAGCGGCTCTGGGACCCAGGCATTCGGTTAGAGTGGGAGGGGGGGGAGAGGGGCTGGGGGTGCCTGACTCTGAGGGAGGGGAGGGGGATTGGGTTAGAGTGGAGGGCCTGGGGGTGCCTGGCTCTGGGGGAAGGGGAGGGCATTGTGTTAGAGTGGGGGGGGGATGGAGGGGAGGGCTGAAGCACCTTAAACTCAAAGTCTTCATGGATGCAAATAACAACAATTTTACACATCAGATTATTGTATTATAGTCAAACAAGACCTGAAAAAATATAAGATATACCTAAAACATAATCTATAATAATAAATAATTACGACTTTCCGATAGAAGGACATTTTCTTTGGTGGTCCTGAAAGCTATCAGTTTTCATTTGTGTGGCCCTCAGTAGGCTTTGAATTTGACATGCCTGCCCTAGGCACTCCTGTACTCACACTCAACACATATTGAAATGATATGCATATAAAATATGCCTTGTGAGGTATCATATGAAAGATCATGACAGGCTGGTTATTAATTCAATTGTAAAATGCAGGTGTTAATGCTATATGCGAAGTTATGAACTTCCCTTGTGTGATGTCGCTAGAACATAGACGAATCCTAGAACACTCAAAGCTGAACACTCAATACCGACTAAACCATCCCAGCCAGGGCTTTGTCAAGTTGGGATTTAAAAACCTCTAGGGATGGCGATTCCACCTCCTCCCTAGGGAACCCGTCCCAGTGCTTCACCACCCTCCTAGGGAAATAGTTTTTCCTACTATCCAACCCAGACCTCCCCCACTGCAACCTGAGACCATTGCTCCTCGTTCTGCCATCTGTCATCACTGAGAACAGTCTCTCTCCATCCTCTTTGGAACCTCCCTTCAGGTATTTGAAGGCTGCTATCAAATCTCCCTTCACTCTTCTCTTCTGCAGACTAAACAAACCAAAATCCTTCAGCCTCTCCTCATAGGTCAAGTGCTCCAGCAAGAATCCACATCCTTTCTGTAATGGGCTGCCCAGAACTGGACGCAATGCTCCAGATGTGGCCTCACCAGTGCTGAATAAAGGGGAATAATCACTTCTCTAGGTCTGTTGGAAATGCTCCTACTAATGCACCCTAATATGCCATTCGCCCTCTTGACTTACTGTTGACTCATAACCTGCTTCTCATCCACTGTCATCCCCAGGCCCTTTTCTGCTGAACTGCTGCCTAGCCAGTCAGTCCCCCGCCTGTAGCAGCATCTGGTTCAGGACTGGTACAGTCAGCAGTGGAGGCCATGGCCTGGTGTGGAGCTGTGGCTGGGCCAGGAGCCAGGGTCCAAGGTTGTGGCTGCTGCTAGAACCAGAGCCAGGAGTTGAGCTGCAGCCATGGTTGGGGCTGGGGGCCAAGCCAGAGCTGGTTTGGAGGCAGAATGGGACTGGGTGGTGCATCTTACCTGCCCCCCGCATCTGAATGTTCCTCTGCACCTTCCTAGGGGTGTGCCCCTCAGTTAGGGACCATTGTCTTAAATACTTATCTCGCCCTTCTCCCTGTGGGATCTGAGTGCCTCATCATCTTCATTGCATTCACCTCGCAGCACCCTGTGCAATACAGCACTGCTGCCCTCCCTCTCTTACAGGTTAGGGCAGAGAAAGTAAGTGATGTGTCTAAGGGCACATGTTTAATCTGTGGCAGAGCAGGGACCTCAACCCAGGTGTCCCGAGTCCAGCACTAGTGTCCTAACCACACAATAAAAACCTTGACATCCAGGTAAAACCAAACTCAGTCCAAATCTTATCCCAACTTCCAGCATGCTCACGAGAGGATTGCTTTAGCTTCTAGATTGTACATAAGAACATAAGAATATAAGAATGGGCGTACTGGGTCAGACCAAAGGTCCATCTAGCCCAGTATCCTGTCTGCCAACAGTGGCCAGCACCAGGTGCCCCAGAGAGGGTGGACCGAAGACAATGATCAAGCGATTTGTCTCCTGCCATCCTCTCCAGCCTCTGACAAACAGAGGCCAAGGACACCATTTTATCCCCTGGCTAATAGCCTTTTATGGACCTAACCTCCATGAAATTATCTAGCTTCTCTTTAAACTCTATTATAGTCCTAGCCTTCACAGCCTCCTCTGGCAAGGAGTTCCACAGGCTGATTACTCGCTGTGTGAAGAAGAACTTTCTTTGATTAGTTTTAAACCTGCTACCCATTAATTTCATTTGGTGTCCTCTAGTTCTTCTATTTAGGGAACTAATAAATAACTTTTCTTTATCGGCCCTCTCCACACCACTCATGATTTTATAGACCTCTATCATATCCCCCCTCAGTCTCCTCTTTTCTAAACTGAAAACTCCCAGTGGCTTTAACCTCTCCTCATATGGGACCCGTTCCAAACCCCTAATCATTTTAGTTGCCCTTTTCTGAACCCTTTCCAAGGCCAAAATATCTTTTCTGAGGTGAGGAGACCACATCTGTACACAGTATTCAAGATGTGGGCGTACCATAGTTTTATACAGGGGCAGTAAGATATTCTGGGTCTTATTTTCTATCCCTTTCTTAATAATTCCTAGCATCCTATTTGCCTTTTTGACTGCTGCTGCACACTGTGTGGAAGTTTTCAGAGAACTGTCCACGATAACTCCAAGATCTCTTTCCTGATTTGTCGTAGCCAAATTAGCCCCCATCATACTGTATGTATAGTTGGGGTTATTTTTCCCGATGTGCATTACTTTACACTTATCCACATTAAATTTCATTTGCCATTTTGTTGCCCAATCACTCAGTTTGGTGAGATCTTCTTGGAGTCCCTCACAGTCTGCTTCTGTCTTGACTATCCTAAACAGTTTGGTATCATCTGCAAACTTTACCACCTCACTGCTTACCCCTTTCTCCAGATCATTTATGAATAAGTTGAACAGGATTGGTCCTAGGACTGACCCTTGGGGGACACCGCTAGTTACCCCTCTCCATTCTGAGAATATACCATTTATTCCTACCCTTTGTTTCCTGTCTTTTAACCAGTTCTCAATCCAAGAAAGGATCTTCCCTCTTGTCCCATGGCCGTGTAATTTACACAAGAGCCTTTGGTGAGGGACCTTGTCAAAGGCTTTCTGAAAATCTAAGTATACTATATCTACTGGATCCCCCTTGTCCGCATGTTTGTTAACCCCTTCAAAGAACTCTAATAGATTAGTAAGACAGGATTTCCCTTTACAGAAACCATGTTGACTTTTGTCCAACAAATTATGTTCTTCTACATGCTTCACAATTTTATTCTTTACTATTGTTTCGACTAGTTTGCCCGGTACTGAAGTTAGACTTACCGGTCTGTAATTGCCTGGATCGCCTCTAGAGCCCTTTTTAAATATTGGTGTCATGTTGGCTACCTTCCAGTCATTAGGTACAGAAGCCGATTTAAGGGATAGGTTACAAACCACAGACAATAGTTCAGCAATTTCCCATTTGAGTTCTTTTAGAACCCTTGGATGAATGCCATCCAGTCCTGGAGATTTGTTAACATTAAGTTTTTCTATTTGTTCCAAAACCTCCTCTAATGACACTTCAATCCGGGACAGTTCCTCAGATTCATCACCCACAAAGGATGGTGCAGATTTTGGAATCTCCCCAACGTCCTCAGCCGTGAAGACTGAAGCAAAGAAATCATTTAGTTTCTCCGCAATGGCTTTATCGTCCTTGATTGCGCCTTTTATAGTTCGATCGTCTAGGGGACCCACAGGTTTTTTAGCAGGCTTCCTGCTTCTAATGTACTTAAAAAACATTTTGTTATTTCTTTTTGAGTTTTTGGCTAGCTGTTCCTCAAAATCTTTTTTTGCTTTTCTTATTACATTTTTACACTTGATTTGACAGTGTTTATGTTCCTTTCTATTTATCTCACTAGGATTGGATTTCCACTTCTTAAAAGATGCCTTTTTGTCCCTCACTGCTTCTTTTACATGGTGGTTAAGCCCCGGTGACTCTTTTTTAGGTCTCTTGCTATGTTTTTTAATTTGGGGTATACATTTAAGTTGGGCCTCTGTTATGGTGTCTTTAAAAAGTTTCCATGCAGCTTGCAGGGATTTGGCTCTAGTCACTGTGCCTTTTAATTTCTGTTTAACTAGCCTCCTCATTTTTGTGTAATTCCCCTTTTTGAAATTAAATGCCAGGGTGCTGGACTGCTGAGTGTTCTACCCACCACAGGAATGTTGAATGTTATTATATTATGGTCACTATTCCCAAGCGGTCCTGTAACGGTTATTTCCTGGACCTGATCCTGCGCTCCACTCAGGACTAAATCGAGAATTGCCTCTCCCCTTGTGGGTTCCTGCACCAGCTGCTCCAAGAAGCAGTCATTTAGGCCATTGAGAAATTTTATCTCTGCTTCTCCTCCTGAGGTGACATGTACCCAGTCAATATGTGACTGGTTGTGGCCTAGGAAAGATTGTTCTTAAGGGGATTTTTGCATTTACAAAGGCCACCAAACTAGGTCTTTATCCATACTATCATATTATCAACCTTTTTTGGTTTCCCCATTGGCACAATTCCTACAATACTCTTCAACTCTTTTAGTTGGACATTTAAAAGAGTCAGGGGCCTATCTGGCTTCTTGGAAATGTTCATAAAGCAAATATTGTTCTGGCATATTTGAGCAATAGTGCGGAAAGCAAGATATGTGATGTAATGCTTCTATTTTATGTCACACTGATATGGTCCCCACTGCAGTATTGTGTCCAATTCTGGGCACCAGATTTCAGGAAAGTTGTGGACAAATTGGAGAAAATCCAGAGGAGAGCAGTGAAAATTATTAAATGTCTAGAAAACCTGATCTGTGAATGAAGATTGGGTTGGTTCAGTCTGTAGAAGAGAAGACTGAAAGGAGACATAATAACAGTTTTCAAACACATAAAAGGTTGTTACAAGGAGACGGGAGGAAAACTGTCCTCTTTAACCCTTGAGGACAGGACAAAAAGCAATGGGTTTAAATTGCAGCAAGGGCAGTTTAGGTTGGACATAAGGAAAAAATTCCTGTCCGGGCAATTAAGCACTGGAATAAATTGCCTGGGGAGGTTGTGGAATCTGTGTCATTGGAGATTTTAAAGAGCAGATTGGACAAACACTTGCCAGGGATAATACTTAGTCCTGCCATAAATGCCTGGTGACTGGACTACATGCCCTATCAGGGTCCCTTCCAGTCATGTGGTTACCTCACAACAGCCTATTGTCTCTTAGTCGGGATTGCATAGTTCACTCCTCCTCAGAGGGCTTATCCCTTCGCCCTCCCACTTCCCTGGTTCTTCTACCGTGAACAGACAACAGCAATACCCAGAGTCTGGAGATGCAAACAATTCAATGTTTACTGTGGTTAGCGTCCAGCCAGCATGATTCCAGTTTCTTTTTCTTTTCTTTTTTTGTTTTCCCACCCCTTTTCTGTTTGTCCCTAATATATAGAATATGGTTAGGTATACCGTAACCAATTATTTTTCTGAAATTTAACTAACCAGTTTTAACAATTGTAACATGATTATTTAACCGATTATTTCCACTCCCTTAATTGGTTTGCACCCAGCAAAATTAATTATGCAAAACCCCCAAACAATTAAAAAAACAGACAAAATCACACAAATTAACAAACAGGGAGCATAACAACAAAGCAATGAAAAAAATGAATTTCACAACCCCAGCTATTGATAAGTGAGTCCTTGCCAGACAGAAAGCTATTGACTTACGTTCTCATTACATTTTTTAAGCTCTTCCCTTTATTTGGAGGCAATAAATTGGATTGCCTTTCCAACAGCCCCAAACTGCCTTATTTCAATATGACTGGTTGGGAATGGGCCTTATTTTAATATACTTGGCCAAAATCCTTAGTCTCAGACCATCAAACACAGATAAACTATGATTTTTATTCTTTGTTCTTGTATTCCACTAAGAATACACCTAAATTCTTAAAGCAGAGGCCATCTGAGGCAAAGCTTGGCTATCTAGACCCTAACGCCTACTTCTGAGCAGCCTGTGATGCCAGCCTCAATAGCCCACTTGCTACATTTACAAACAAGCCCTTAGGCCAGGTCTACACTAGACCCCAGTGTCTCTTATTATGTGGCCGGAGATGGATATGTATGTGCAAATGTGTATTAATTGTGAAAGGAATTTATCTATGTAAAGCAGCCATCTGTAACAGTGTGTAGGCATGCAGAATCCTCTCAACTGTATGTTGTTGTACTGTGGAGTGCTCTTTAACTTGCAAGGGATTTGTGGGTTTGATTATTATTGTCTCAGGGATGGTTATTTGCACCAACAAAAAGATGCCTTGTTTTGGTAAGAATTCTGCTTTCATCCATCATTTATCGGAAGGCTGCATCTGTGTCCTTCAGGTATTTCCTTCGCCACCCTGGGAGATCTATATCGAATGAGAATAGATTAATGATATTCTGAAGGTACTCTAGTGTTTGATGTAGAAGGGTGGTGTGGGTGGAATAGTCTGTAGTTTCTTTTGGCACTTTTGAGAAGAGGGCTAGAGATTGTTTATTCCCACATAGAAACAGCTGTTGAACACAGCAAAACCTGTGGTTGGCCACATCTCTCGAGCAGTTCTGGAGGGGATGGATAATTCAGCTACACAGGAGGAATCTGGGCTGATGTACATTGAAAGGAGGAAACTTTAAGAGAGAGAGAAATTCACCGTACCTGCAACACATGGGTTCCCCACAATGGTTTAAAAGGCTTTCCACTTGCAGGGACAGCCAACAGGAGACACTCACCACCTGGTAAAAGAGAGATATTTAATCAGCTTAGTTTTTGTTCACTGTGGGTCTGAAGAATGCCCCAAATCTGAACGGGACTAGTTCCAAATAGATACTTGCAGACCTGCAACACATCTACGACGAGGTACGGCTTCTATCGACCATTATGGTGGCTGCTGCCCCCACTGGTTTTATAGGGCATGACATAGATTGTATGGATGTAAATAACTCGCTTACTGGACCTTCGTTGCAAGACTAAAATAAGACTGAATTGAACCTCAGTAAGGGGCTGCGGTGATTGGCCTGGCTAATTACCCGGTAGCCTCTATATTCAAAAAGTTGGATATCATGTTTGGTGACCACCTCTCAAAGCAAAACCTGTTAGTCTTATAGGGCCTTTATCGAACCGGAATTCAATGATAGCGGGGACACCCTCTCTACATAATTTGTCTGTTTTGCATAAATGCTCTGGAGAACAGAAATCAATGAGCTGTGGGGTTTTTTTTTCAAGGAACACTTTTGTTGAATGGTGAGGATGTTGAATGAATGGTCATGCAGTAAAGATGCCTTCTGCTTAATGGATGATGCAGCCAAAGACTTTGAACTCCATGTAATATCAGCTGGTCCTGGACTTCTGCCCGGGGCATATGGAGGCCCCGCTTTCCACTAATGCTAATTGGTGAGTGTGTGGGAATGAAAACATTTACAATCCTTGCAGGCAACAGGATTGTTAACCAGGAGATCCCATTCTTGGGGCAGTTATCCAAATTAGTTATCCTTGGTTTTCTGGATAATGATGTCTTTAGTGGAAATTACCTTGAAACCCCTTTTTACTTTGAATATTACAGTATTAATTTTGTGTCCTTTAATGTGGATGCTGAGCAGATACCAGCTAAGTTTCTACAACCAGACTTTTGAGGCCTGGAATTGCATATATGAGAGAGTATACAAATCTGGTGCAGACAGCTGACAAACACATAGGCAATTGCTGTCTCTTAATCAGCCATGAGGAATTTGCACAGGATTCACCTGGTTTGCCTTTGATCTTTCTGCCAGCCAAGAATACACCAATCACTATTCTCTGATTAAAACCGAGAGCCTGAGGACGTTTTGTGAAAATGTTGAAGTCACTGTCAACATAATAGTGTATGGAGTTTCTGACAACATCAATAAAGATCAATCAGAGGAGAAAAGTTCTGTTGGACTACAAGTGATTATGGACACCATATAGCTATTGAGTGTTTTTTCTGCGAACCTGTACACAAAAGAGAATTTCTTGAATGCATTCTCTTGCAAGTGGCTTCTGGGCAGAAGTCCATCTCAGAGACTCCTAGGTTTGGGAGTCAACCCTCACCCACACAATGAACTGGGAGAACACCAGTTCACTTTGTACAGGTGTAGTGTTACCATGGAGTTTTTGATTTTTACAGACATCTCCCAAATAGTGTGTCTTTTCCTAGAAGCATTGTGAATTTTTTAAACAAAAATGTCACCAACTCGGTGTTTCACATTAGACAATTGCAAGACCCCTGTTCTGTCACCCATAGCTATCACTCCATGTTTTTCTTACATCACTGTAACATTTATCTTTTGACCAGATTTAGAACTGTGTTCTCATGATTTAGTGCCAAATTACCAGATGGTGATGAATTTCTTAAAAAATAAAAACCATAAGATCTTAGGCATGTCTTGGCTCACTCAAAACCTGTTTCCACAAGCTCAGATGTGTTAATCTCCCAATGATTTTCATTACCAAGTTTCTCAGTAATGCATCCCAGATGAGGGCTTGTAGACAATTGATGTCTGTTGGGTGTTCAAAAAGTACACAGAGCTTGTAACATTTTCTGAAAAAGTTCATAAGCAGGAAAAGCATTTCACACCAAGCAAGTTTTGTGCTTTTTCGAAACAAAAAGGGGGCTGCAGTGTTGAGTCTTGATCAACCCCAGTGTCTGTGCTTGAGACCTCCAGATATCCCAGAAGTCCTCTGTTGGCTGGGTTGCCCATGATGGAAGGTGGTACGGTCAATTCCACCATGGCATTCATAAACAAATCCCAGATTTTAGGTGTGCATCTGCTAGGAACAGAATGTGCCGGAGTGGCAAATTAAGTTAACTGTGCTAGAATCACTAACAACTAAGACTTTGTGCATAAAAGCCTCTTTATTGTTCCATGAAAACAAACATTTTTATCCTGGCTTAACTTAATTAGCAAACATCTACATTTTCCCTCATAATGCCTCTTCATACCATCTAATACCTCCTGAGCAAGAAAGTCAGAATTCATTTGTGTTTGTTTGGTTTTTTTTGTTTTGTTGCTGGGGGCTTGGCAGTCAAATTCTTCCTGATCTGGTAGAAATAGACTTGTTTTCCCTTCTTCCAAATCAAAGTGGAAACAGCCTTGACAGGCAGATTAGACCTTTAATGAGAAAAATATTCTCATGGTCATAGCAGCCTGCTGTGCTCTGCATGACATTTGTAAAATTAAAGGGAAAATTTTTTGCAGAGGTGGAGCCAAGGTGGAGCCATTGGTGACTGCTTTTGAGTGACTAATAGTAGGACTGGAAGAAGGACTCAGTGGAGGGCTATTTGAATCAGCAAGCCTTTGAAAAAGCATTTTGACAATGAATACCCATAATGTTGGTTTTCTGTAATGCACCATTGCTTTTGAGCATGCTAGTATGGCCCTTGTCATGATGGCTGCATGCACGTTGGTTTTACTCTGTACATACACAGATTATCATTGTCTATGAATTTCACCAGCAACCACCATGCCTAGGAGACAAATCAATATTCATTTTCTTTTATTAAACGGCTCTACAAACATTTCTGTGTTCTTCAAGGGACACAATGATGAAGAGCAGGTTGTGAAATGAGGGTTTCCCTGCTGGGTGTATGTCTTGCTATCATTGTGAAACAGTCCGTAGGGGCAGAGTGACAGTTCTGTGTGGACTGCTGGGGGAGGAGCGCATGGATGTGTTCCACATGCAATGTAGTTGGGCGCCTCCGCATGTCTGTTTGCTCTGTTAGTGATCTGCTTCTGCCCCTGTTTCCTCTCCTCGTTACCCATTCTCAGTTTTCATTGATAGCTTCTCTCCAAGCCGTGGGCTTGCTATCAGCAGCAACAGATGATTGTAACACCTCCCCGAACATGTCTTCCTTACTCCTGCTGTTTCACCCCCTTCTCAGACACAGCTGTGCAGCGGCTGTGCAGGACAAGAACCTCAAATGCACATCTGCAGCTTCTAAATAAAACATAGACGGAGGCACAATTGTGAGTGCAGTCACAACATTGATTCATGAGTGTTAGTTACATGACTTGCATGCTTTCCCTTGGCAGGCACACAGCATGGTGAGAGGCCTAACCGTGGTGAGTTTGATCTGGCAGAGAAGGGGCAAGATGGGACAAAATGGTGGGGTTTCAGAGAGGGATCATTGCAATCGCCTTGGGACACTATCCTGAACACTGGCACCATTTCCCACAGGCAGGGATGATAAAAGCTGATATCTCATTCCTGAGGGTAGCTGAGGATGCCAGGGTACAGCCCCTGCATGCATGTGGCCACAGACAGATCCTTACACCCTTTGTCTGTGCTGCTTGGGTGCTTGGAAAATAAATTGTCAACTGGTGTAGCAAAGTTTCCTACCAATGGGGAAGAAACAAGGCAGCTTTTCCAAGGAAACTGTGCAAGAGGATTGCAAAATATCTCCAGGAAACAATGAGTAGTCCTGTGGCACTTCAGGGCATGTCTACACTGCACGTGTATTTCGAAATAAACTATTCCAGAATAGTTATTCTGAAATAGCTTATTTCAAAATAGCATGTCTACACTGCAAGGAAGCCTTAAAATTAGCCCGAGGCAGGCTTCCCTAATGTAGACATTCTAGCTCGATTTAAAGCCCCAAGAGGCACTGGGGAAGAATAACTTAGAATAGCCCAGGTGAGGGGCTGTTTTGAAATAGCAGAAGTGGAGCATCTACACACGTCTTATTTCAAAATAGCTATTTCAGAATCGGCGTTATTCCTCGTAGAATGAAGTTTACAGATTTCGGAATAAGCTGTCTGTTATTCAGAAATTATTTTGAAATAATGGAATAGCTGTGTAGATGCTTGCATTGTTATTCTGAAATAACGCTAGTTATCTCGAAATAATGGTGCAGTGTAAACGCACCCTCAAAGACTAACACAAATATATGTAGTATCATGAGGTTTTGTGGGCAAAACCCATTTCTTCAGATGAGCTGGAAGCTGGACTGGAAATAACAGGAACCCAGAATTTGTAACAGGAAAAGAAGGGAAGATTAAAAAAAAAGTTACCTGTCAACTGTAAAAGCGTGTCGGGGAGCCCCTGACCCCACGCCCCCACCTGCAGCCAGATGTGACTCTCAGCCAGCTCGTAGAGTAGAAGGTTTATTGGTTCCCAAAGACACGGCGTCGCTTAGGGTTGATGTTACCACAGGAGACAGGGCAGCCAGCCTGATTCCTCTCAGGATAAAGGGGTTCACAGGCCCCTAAATCGCCCTGTCCTGGATTTAGTCTGCTCTCCTCATGCCTCCCCCAGGCAAGACTGACCCAGCTCCCAGGCCCTGCCCCCCCAGCCAGGTGGCCGTCTCTGCCTACCTTCCTTTGTCTCTCCCTCTGGGAAGAGCCTTGTTAACTGCTCAGTCTGGGACTTAGGTGTCTGGGCTAATACACATGTGGAGTGTGTCATTGGGAATCACACATCACAGCACAGCCGGATGGGAACACCCGATTACAAAGCAGACAGCACCCCCACTACGTCACACCCATACTTTGCTTTTAATGTAAATTAGATGTTAAATGCATGGAAAGCTGGCTTTATAATGCAACATCCAATTAGTGTCTTTGTTCAAGCCCAGGGAAACAATGTCAAATTTGCATATGAAGGTCAATTCCACACACTCTCTCTGTAATTGGCTTGTGAAATTCCTTTGTAGAATGGCTACTTTTAAATCCTCTCTCCACCAGGCATGTTAAAATGTTCCCCAACAGGTTTACGCGTGTTACCATTTCTGATGTCTGACTTGTGTCCACTTAGCCTTTGTCACTGAGACTGTCCAGTTTACAAGGCAGAGGGGCATTGCTGGCACTTGATGGCACATGTCACATTAGAGGATGTGCACTTGTATGAGCCCCTGAAGTGGTGGCTGATGTGGTTAGGCCCTGTGATGGGGTCGCTTATATAGATGTGTGGACAGAGTTGGCAACAGAGTTTATTGCAGGGAAAGGTTCCTGGGTGAATATGTCTGAGGTGTGGTGTGTGGCTGCTGGAAAGAATTTGCTTCAAGTTAGGGGTTGTCTGTAGAACTGGCCTGTCTCCCAAGACCTCTGAGAGTGAGGGATCGTTGTCCAGGATAGATTGTAGATCAGTGGTGGGGAACCTTTTTGGGTCAGAGGCCACTGACCCACAGAAAAATAAATCGAGGGCTGCACACAAGTTGGGAGCCAACCCCCACCCCAAATAAAACAAAAAACCCCTCACTGTGGCCCCGACTGAGGAAAAAGACACTCCCCCCTGTTCCCCTCATACACCAGAGCCTAGGGGAGCCCAGGCTAGTAGTTTTGTGTGCTCCAGCCCTGCAAGGGGGCAGTGGGGAGGTGTGTGGGGGGGTTGGAGCACCAGCATGGGCTCCCCAATGCTTGGGGGGGGGAAGCCCTGAGCCTCAGGGGCCAGATCCAGACAAGCCAGGGGCCGCATCCAGCTCCCGGGCCTGAGCTTCCCCACCCCTGTTGTAGATGGTCAATGATACATTGGAAGGGTTTAAAGTGGGAGCTGTAGGGGATGACTAGTGGTGTTCAGACTAGTTACCTGTTGCCAGCTCTGTCCACACATCTATACAAGCGACACCATCACAGGACTGTAGTAATAATATCATGCCAACTAAGGGTTTGGTCCTTTACATTTTGTTCTGATCCTGGAGATACATGAAGAATGACGGTGCCCAGCAGCCACAAAGCCTGTCAGGGCTTAAGGGTCCTAATATTCCATTTATGGAGAGCAAACCAGGCAAAGATTGAAAGGATCTAAGAATGGCCCAACTCCTACAGGAATACTGTGCCTTGGTTTTTAATAAGAGCAATAAGGAGTGTGATGGGGTGTGATCTCAGAAGTCTCCTTGGGACTGGTCCCCAGCGTGCTGATCAAGCCACTGATGACCGTTTTCTTGCTCTCTGGGGCTCCCCAACACCCTATCCCCCAGGCCAGATCCCCTGTCTCCCCCAGACAATTCATAGAGTTGGGGTTACCCTCCCCGCCCACAGAGCAATGTAAACAATGAACCGCGTCAACTCTGGGAGGACTTCGTTCTAAGAGTTCAGCATCCAGGAAACCAACTGGGGACAATACCCTCCCTCCCAAACTTTTACTCAGGGAAAGCTAGTAAGGTGAGGTCAGCGCTTCTAATCAGTGAAAGAGAGATCTGAACAGTGGTTACTCTGCCCACCTTACTTCCTAGGTAACAGTGATTTACTCTGGGCTTGGTAATGTGTTACACTTCCGGTACAGCGCGGGATCTTTTTCAGGAGGATAAGGCAAAACGCCACATTTCTTGACAATGCAACACTATTCTGTTATATGCATATTCACACAACCACACACACACACAACCACACAACCCCTGTCTTGCTTTTCGTTTAAAGTTACCAGTCTGTTGCTCAGATTAGCTCACCGGCCAGGCGAGTTAAATGCGAGGAGGAGGAGCAGGGGCTTCTCTCGGTCCAGACCAATGCTCTGATCTTGACAAGACGAGACATGGAGTTTCATGCAAGACGCCCCATCTTTTATAAGACTTTTCTCCCATTCAGGTCGATACATTTTGCCGCGTCAGTTCTTAATCAATCACCATTTTAACATGTTTATCTGGAAGGAATTCTTCTTTGCCACCTGACATCAGTATGTTGGTGCCTCCTTCTCAGTGTTATTTCAAAGCTGTCTTGTTTGTAAAGGGATGCTTGCCCTTAGCTCCAAGGCCGTCCATATGTCTGCTTTGTTTGGGGCTTCAATTTATGGTACCTTGACACCTCTGAGTCTACGGCCTCTTCTCCTCCTTCTTTGACCATCTGAACTCTGAAACTGCTGAACCTTTATGTTGTTACACTCACATTCCAAACTCATTCATTCCCCCTGCCCAGAAACTACACAGCTTTTTCTTACACAGGAAAAGGAATACAATTGTCCATACAAAAGGTATCAATCAATTTCCAATACAAAGCTTCTGCTAATACAAACGTTTAATCATTCATCATAATTTCTTTATAACACGATCTATATTCTAACTACTTCTAAAAGCAACAGTGTGATCATGCTGAATCACAAGGACCCTTCTGATTTCCTTCTGTCTTGACAACAGATACAGGCACAAGTCGTCCATTTGTTGCTAACCAGAGAAGAGCCACGGCCAGAGTTATAGTTGTTTAACATTCATTCTTACATTACAATTAAACTAGATTTCATGAAACATTGTAAAATTCTCTACAAATGAACAAAAGAGTTTTTATTAAGTGTAAAAATTAGGATTTATGTGGTTGCAAGTGAAAACTCAGATCAAAATAAGTTACTAAATTCAAATGAATAATCCACTAAGAAACTTGTTACATGCAAATTCTTACTTTAAACAACTGTTCTTGTTTCAGGTAAAATCTTCAAATCACAGTCAACCCTTCACTTTGAAAATCTGCAGACCCAAGTCATTTTTGTATCCTCTTAGGGTGAGCCAGGCAGTTTCAAAAAGCAGCTGAGGAAAAGTAGCAGATTGCTTCCCATTGCTTCCCATTTTCCACAGGGTGGGAATCCTTTGTTTTGTATCTCCCATCCCAATGGAAAATTATTATGTTCAAAATGTATCCCTGTACCGGGTGACATAGTCACATGTCTTGCTAGAACCAAGGACACTCTGGGCTCACAGGACAAAAAGGCCGTTTACAAGTTTTTGATTTGATTACCAAATCATTGAATACCTGGGGTATCACTAACGATCCTCATTAACACATTTAGAACTATAAACAGATTCACAATCCATATTTCCAAATTCGCTTACAAAAACCATACATGCAGAGAAATGAGAGAGACAGATTCCGTAGATTGTAACATTAAAATGAATAAGGTTAATTAATAAAATTAATATGGTTACATAATGTATTTTGGCTAAAGCATCTTTAAGTTATGCATATTCATATTTGCAAGCCAATTCTCGTAAGGCATAGGGGAGGGGAGGAGTCATAAGGAGCATGGGGCAATTGCAGGGTGGCCACGGGGCAGAAGTATAGGGAATGTGACAGGGCCAGAGCAGAAGGTCATAAAAAAGCAGTGGAGGGGAGATCTATAAGCCTCAGACTGAGGAGATCCCTGCCCCCAGAGTGATGGGGGAGGGTGTGTGTGTAGAACTAACAGAGGCAATCTGAGGCAGTGGAACACTTGGGGCTAATTGACCAGGCCTGCAGAGTCAGGCCAGCCGCAGGCAATTAGGACACCTGGGAGTAATAAAGAAAACCAGTTCAGACTGGCTCTAAAAGAAGTGGCCTGCAGTGGTAGGGTGTGTGCCGCTGGGAGTAGGAGGAAGGGATTCAACTAGGAGGACAAACCGGAGAGGGGGAAGGGGCTGGGGAAGTAGCCTAGGGGTCTTGCAGCTGTATTCCAGCAAGTGTCGGGGATTCACATATGCAGCTACTATCCCAGAGCGCTGGGCTGGAACCCGGAGTAGAGGGTGAGCCTGGATTCCCCCCAACAGCCACCTCCCGGTTTCCACTCGGGGGGAAAGGAGTGTGGAGGTGATTCTCTGCTTTACCATACTCTGGCCAATGATGGAAAGAGCTTAGCAAACAGCAAACGAAAGCCCTGGGCATGGTGTCTAAAACCGTGGGCTGCTGTGAGCCTCTGAGGCGAGCAAATCCACCAGGAAGTGCAGGCCCCCCCGAGTTTTCATAAGAGCTGGTCATGGGAAGTAGAAATTGTCACCTCAAAGGTGGCCGCTAAATTCAATCAGCTTAATGGACCAAATCAGAAGACTCAGATCATCACCATCCAAGAATACTGAAAAAATTGGCACATGAAATTGCAAGCCCAAGAGCAAAGATTTTTTGTAGTGAATCTGTAAAGTCAGGGCTTGTACACTGTGTCTAGAGAATTGCAAATATAATATCAACACTTATGAAAGTATCCTTGGGAACTACAGGCCCTTTAGTTTGACCTCAGTTGGATGCAAGGTCTTAAAGCACATTTTAAAAGAGAGAATAAAGACCTAGTGGTGAACTGTTGGTGGGATAAAATAAAACAGGTTTATAAAAAGCAGATCTTGCCAGTCCAGACTGCTCTCTTTCTTTGAGAAGATAACTTATTTTAAAGACCAGGGGTTGGCAACCTTGGGCTCTTGACCCTTCAGGATAATCTGCTGCAGAGCTGCCAGACATTTCACTGACAGTGGCCGTCTGGAGGTACGGCCCTCCCTGCAGATCCCAGTGACTGGGTTCACCGTTCCCAGCCAATGGGAGCTGGGGGAAGCAGTATGGGGTGCAGGGACGTGGTGACTGCTGCTTCTCACAGCTCCCATTGCCCAGGAGCAGCGAACCTGGGAGCTGTGGGAGCCATGGCCAATGTCTGGTGACCCACTAGTGGATTGCCCTGAGGGGCCGAGACCAAAAAGTTGCCAGCCCCCATTCTAGACACAGGAAATAGTTACCTAATCTACCTGGATTTCAGTAAATCACTTCATACAGCTCCACACAGGAAATTATTAGTTAAATTTAGGGTTGCCAGGTGTCTGGTTTTCGCCCAGTCAGTCCGGTATTTGTGGCTCCTGTCCGGTAAAAAAAACCAGAAAATACCAGACATGTAAGATGAAAATGTTAAATGTTTTCTCAGATGGAAGGCTGGTGGGGATATTCTTTCTCTGCTGTGTCTGGCGGGAGCGGAGAGAGCTTGGAGCGTGTGAATTTAAAGGCACGGTGACTTTTTTTTTTGCTCAACAACTTTGGGGCCCCCTGTTTTTTTTGCTCAATCAATTTTTTTCCCCGCCATGTTCAGGATTTTTTGTGAAAATATCTGGCAACCCTAGTTAAATTGGAGGTGATGGGCAGTAATATAAGAATTGAAAGGTGGGTTAAAGGGGAGACCACAGTGTTTAATTCTGAAAGATGAAGTGTCAAGCTAAAAAGAGTTTTCTAGTGGAGTTCTTCTGGGATTGATCTTGGGACCAGTCTTATTTAACATTTTCATTAATGACGTTGGCACAAAAAGAGGGGGTGTGATAATAAAATGTGTTGGGAGGTGTTGCTAATATGGAAGAGGACCAGAATATCATACAAACATATATGGATGACCTTGAAAACTGGAGTAATAGAAATGGGATTAAATTTAACGGTGCAAAGTGCAAGGCCCAAATTTTATGCTACAAGTTAGGGATGTGTTAATTGGAAATGACAGAAGAGGAGAAAAACCTGGGTCTATTGGTTAATCACAGGATGACTATGAGCCACCGATTTTAATGTGAAAAAGACTAATGCAGTCCTAGGAGTTATCATGTGAAGTATTGCCTTTAGAGATTGGGAAATGTTATTACTAGTATACAAAGCAGTGGTGTGACCACATCTGGAAAACGGTGTGAAGTTCTGGTCTTGATAGTTTAAGAAAGATGAATTTAAATTGGAACAGGTGCAGAGAAGGTCTACTAAGATGATAAGAGGAATGGAGAACCTATCCTACAAGAGAAGAGCTAAGGAACTTGACTGGCATACCTAAAAAAAGGAAGACTGAGGGGAGATATGATTGCTCCCTGTAAATACATCAAATGAATAAACAACAGGGTAGCAGAAGAGTTATTTAAGTTAAGTTAATTGAGTTAAGGACCCAAGCAACACTGGGTAAATCTTCTAGTGATTTTAATATTTTGTTTTAGGGCAATGAAAAAAATGTTGGCATGGGGCCAAGAAAATCTCTCTGTGTTACTTCCCTGAAAACTCACCCATTCCTCTTTTACAATTAAATTTTGAGACATACCAGCCATCCAGTTTTTAACTTATTTAATATGCATCGTATTAATTTTGTATTGTTCTAGCTTTTTTACCAAAATGTTGTGCAGAACCAATTAAAATGTCTCTCAGAAATCTAAGTATATTACATTAACACTATTACTTTTATTAACCAAATATGTAATCTCTTGAAAAAAGATGCCAAGTTAGTTTGACAATATCTATTTTCCATAAATCCATGTCTATTGGTCATAATTATATAATAATTGTATTACCCTCTTTGACTTGTTATTGAGTAAGTCCTGTATCAGGTATTTCATTATGATGCCCAGAATGGAAGCCAGGCTGGCAGGCCTGTAACAACTCAGTCATCCCAGTTACCCTCAGAATATTGGCACGATGTTTCTTTCTTTCTTCTAAAATTGTCACAGTGTCTCAGGATTTCCTAGAAATCAGCTTTCTTGGTACAGAGAGATCTTTGGTCAGTTTTTTAAAAACTCATTGGTGCCAGTTATCTGGACTTGCTGATTTCAATTATGAAAACATGAAAACGTTTTGTTTTGAAATTTTTGAAGTGAAAAATATAGGGCGGGGTTCTGTGGAGCATTTGTTTTGAAATGCCCTTCTCATTGTATTTCATTCTTGCAGCGTTAAAAGTCCTCAAAAAAGAAAAGAAATGTTTCATTTTGGGTCGAACAAAATGTTTAGCTTGCCCCACAATGAGGGCTTTTCGGATTTGCTGAAATTTCAGAAAATGTTTTCAGGCTGACCCCAAACAATTTTTCTTTTGATTTTTTTCCAGAATGGCCAGAAAACCAAATAAATCAGTTATTCACACATGTTTAATTGGGACAGCACTTTTCATGGCCCTTTTGTGAACCTTTTTGGCTGACGTTCAAAGAAGCAGTAGCAATGGACTTCGAAGGGCTCCTGATGATATCTAGGTATCACCCAGTGTTTGTGTATAACTTAGTTCTGCACCTTTTTGGTTCTATGACTATTCAAGGTCAGTTTACAGACAACTGTAGCTGTACAATAATCAGTACTGCATGTGCAATTGGCTAATTGTAGATGCAAATTATCAGACTTACCCATTTGTGCATGAAATTACCAAATCAGTTGTGGTCATTGCAAAGCAGGCACCCAATCTGGAGCCAGACCTGTTAAAAATCTGGTCCTTGCTTGTACTTAGTTTTGGTATAAAATCAGTAACATTTTTAGTAACTAATAGATCTTACACATAACTAGCTCCTGCCATTCATCTCAAAAGATTCCAAACCACTTCAAAAAGCTTCCAGATGCTACATACTGAAATCACGTCACCCAGCAGTGAAGTAGGGGAATGAAATGGCATCAAAGGTCACTGCTGACAACAGGAAGTGAGCAGGAATCCCGACTGTTCTATGTGCCACTCGTGGGCATACTATGAACACAGCTATGCTTCATCCAGAATGGCCAGCATAAATCTGTTTGCAGAAACCATGTGTTAAAACTAGGTTTAAAAATATTTCCCCCAAACAGGTGCCATTGCATTATAAATGGGTCCTTAACCCTCCTAAGACCAAGCATGTTGTCCTTATCTCAGGCCAGGTCTACATTAGGGGGCAAATTCGAACTAAGGTTCACAACTGCAGCTATGTGTACGTAGCTGGAGTCGTCATACCTTAGTTCGACTTACCGTAGCAACCCCACTGTGGAGGGTGGGTGGGAGAAACTCTCCCACTGACTTCCCTTTCTCCTCACAACCTGGTGGAGTACCAGAGTTGACAGGAGCCTGATCAGTGGTTGATTTAGCATGCCCTTACTAGACCCACTAAATCGACGCCCCGGGAGATCGATCTCTGCAGCGTTGTTCTCTCAGTAAGTGAAGACAAGGCCTCAGTTATGAAAGAGCTGCTCATCTCAAGTACAAAGTTAATGTGAGTTGTATCTCACGTGTAGCCCCTAACTTGAGTTCCATCTACTCACAAAAGCCCTTAACTTGAGCTAAGGTGGTAGTACCTTTAACTTGAATTAGCTGGCCTGAGGGAAGGTATAAATTAAAATGTGAGTGTGCACAACTCATCAACTGCTATCATGACTGCTATAGTGTGGACATGGGGTATCACCACTCAAGTGGCGCTAGTCCTCCAGTAGCTCCCCATCCTATCCCCTCATGCTCAGAAAGGTCAGGGAAGTTCTCCCACAATTCACTGAGAAAGAATTCATGTTTCCATTAGGTCCCTTCATAAACTGCACATGTTCTCCAGTGAAGCCAAAGGAGATATGTAGGATTTTGGTATTTATAGTGGGAAAAATAATGTAGGAAACTGATTTGAGCCCATCTTTCAAAAAAAGAACAAGTAAATTACACAGACAGATAAATAAAGACTTGATCCTAGCAACACACCTATTAGAAGAAGTGACCCTTTAACACATGTGCTTGCCATTAGTTTAAATTATATGTCGGGAAAATCAAAAAGAAAACATCCAATTAGAAAGGGTCCACTTTCTTGCCTCTAAACATCCTAAATGGGCCACTGATGGATCCCAAATGTTCAGTTAAACATACACATTTTCTTTGGAAAAATTAGTAAACATTAAAGAAAATGAAAGATATTCAAGTTCAAAAGGGGTAAAGTGAAATAATTTCAATTTCCTTTTTTCTCTTAGTACCTCTCACCCTCCTCCCCGATTGTCTGTCTCCTATTTACTCTGACAAAATGTAGGAGGGCGGAAGTCTGGGTTATTTTCTTAGTAGTAGTTCTGAAGTAACAGTTCTGGAATCTGAGTCATTTCAGATGATCAGTTTCACCCAGATGAAATTCCAAAATGCTCAGATCACAGAAACACCAATTTAAAAGTAAGCACATGACAGAGAAGTAACTTGTGAAACGGGGAGAAAGAGGTGTTGCTGATTCTTGCAATATAAAGACTTGTAATACAAAACTAAGTGATTGGGCAACAAAATGGCAAATGGAATTTAATGTTGATGAATGCAAAGTCGTGCATATTGGAAAATATAATCCCAAACTATAGAAACAATATGACGGGGACAAATTGAGCTACAACTACTCAAGAGAAAGATTGTGGAGTCATTGTGGATAGTTCTCTGAAAACATCCACTCAGTGTGCAGCGGCAGTAAAAAAAAAAAAAAACCAAATAGAACGCTAGAAATCATTAAAAAAGGGATAGAGAATAAGGCAGAGAATATTTTATTGCCTCTGTATAAAACCATGGTACACCCACATCTTGAATACTGTGTACAGATGTGATCACCTCATCTCAAAAAAAAGATATATTGGCACTGGTAAAGATTCAGAAAATGGCAACAAAAATGCTTAGGGGTTTGGAACAGGTCCCATGTGAAGAGAAATTAAAAAGACTGGGACTTTTCAGCTTAGAAAAGAGGAGACTGAGGGGGTATATGATAGAGGTTTATAAAATCATGACTGGTGTGGAAAAATGAATAAGGAAAAGTTATTTACTTGTTCCCATAACATAAGAACTAGGGGTCACCAAATGAAATTAATAGGTAGCAGGCTTAAAACAAACAAAAGAAAGTTTTTCTTCATGCAGCACACAGTCAACCTGTGGAACTCCTTGCCAGAGGATGTTGTGAAGACCAGGACTTTAAGAGGGTTCAAAAAAGAACTAGATAAATTCATGGAGGTTAGGTCCATCAATGGTTATTAGCCAGGATGAGTAGGAATGGTGTCCCTAGCCTGGGAATGGGTGACAGGAGAGGGATCACTTGATGATTACCTGTTGTGTTCCCTCCCTCTGAGGCATCTGGCATTGGCGAGTGTAAGAAGACAGGATACTGGGCTAGCTGGACCTTTGGTCTGACTCAGTATAGCCGTTCTTATGGGTTTTTTTTCTGGAAATAACCAGAGTGTCTCAGCTTTTATTAAAACAAAAAATAAGGGTACAGCGCTCTTAGTTGCAGATAAAGTTTGAAAATATAACCTCTAAAGACTCAAAAAAATTAAAGGTAAAGAAAACATTTTTTTAAACTAACACTTATAATTTGTAAGCCAATCTCATGATTTTTGGGGGCCTGACTCATGATTTGTGAACATGTGGGGTTGACGGTACTTAAGAAAGTAAGGAGAATTTTGGAAGGCTTCAGGACTTGATCCAAAGGCCAGTGGAGTCAACTGGAATCTTTCCAGTAACTTGAAAGGACTTTAGATGAAGCCCTTCGTTCCTACAGATGATTAGTAAAGCTTAAAGAAATCTGCACAGAAAGATCTCAAATTGCAATGTGGCATGTGAATGAACAGGTATAATAACACTTCATTCTTTATTTAAGATCCGTCTCACCTTAGCTTGAAGTCTGTCCATAGACTTGTCTTTGCTGCGGAGTTAACTTGAGCTATGTCTCAAGTTTTGCTCCTAACTTGACTCCTGTCCGCACAGAAAAATCCCTGGCTTGAGATAAAGAGTGCTCAAACTGAAGTGAACTGGCCCCCCCGTGGGAGTGGGTGAAGCTTGAAAGAAGCGGATACTGGAGTTCGTAATGAAGTGGGGCATGCAGCGTCTCAGGCGTTCCAGTCACACTGGTGATCCAATCGCTCTTTTTAGCTCAAGAGCTGTTTCACAGTGTGGTCTCTCCCGCTTGAGCTAAGTGTTACTGCATGAGGAGAGCCGCATCTTGGCAGTGAAGACCAGGCCCAGGAACAATTTAGGCTTCAGCCTTGCAACACGTGCTCAGATGTATTCCCACCTCCAAGTCAGTGTTTGCAGAATCAGGCCTATGCTGGCATCTCAAGCACTCACAGGGAAAATACAAATGCCACCTGTCATGTCGAAAATGTGGGTGGCTGGCAGTCACCGTGCCCTGGCTGACAGTAGGAAGTGATCGAAGGACCCCTCAGAGCTAAAAAGCAAGTCTTCTACAGCTAACTCCAAAAAGGCACGCTCTAAGGGCTACCATTGACTCTCCTCTGGACGTACGGGAGGGGGATGTAACACATGATTTCCAGTGACTTCCATATGCATCAAACCAGAGCTTTTGATCACTATAAAAGCCAAAATGCTGACAAGTTAGTGTCTCAGCATGTGGCCTATTGTTTATTGTACCACAAAACTACACGTCATGGCACTGGAAAGAAAATAGCGTAGCAATCTGTTGACCATTTGAACATTTGAGGGCAGCGTCAATAAAAAGACCATTTTTACGTAGCCTTTGAAAAAATGAGTAGCCACACATATTCACGCACATTAATTTTATTCTAGCCTGGCCTGTTTAAAGTACAGTTAAGAGTGTTAATGTTCCATTTACTGGATGTGCGTATAATGTGTGTGTGTGTGTGTGTGTGTGTGTGTGTGTGTGTATAGCTGGCTTACTTACAAACAGATGCTTTGTGCTAATTTCTAATGAGGCCCTGATCCTGCAATGAATTCTGAGTAGGCAAAGCCGTGTTCCTGGGCAACACTCGTCTGCTTGCCGGGGACTAACTGTCCATGTGGACACTGCTGATGCGTGTTAACCATTTGGTAATGCACTTCCATCAACTCTCGTTTCAAAGATGGCTGCTACAGAGCCAGGCTGGCATGCTGGCAGGCGGCTAGGCTGGACTTCATCCCCCATGATGCACCATGGTCTCTCCCTGTGCTTAGTATGCTGCAAGTGGTAACCTATTTCCCCCCCTGCTCCTCCTCTGTTTGGAGCATCCTTCTCAGGGCAGACTGGTCCAGAAGACTTGGGCAAGCTTGGTTAGTAAACAGCCAACAGTCTTACCTGGCTGATGACAGAACAGGCCCTTTACCAAACAGGCCTCTTCTGCCAGGCAGGTGCTGGGGTGTTTCACACAGGGCATGGCACTGATCCTCCTTCACGCACAGAACCCAGGCCCGGCAAGCAAGTCAGACACTCTGATTTCAGTCATCAGCTTGACTCTTGTTTGGCATTTGTACTTTTCCATTATATTCTTCAAGACGGATTAACTCCTCTGGAGTGGTGTAATTTGGCATTTCCTCTGCTAACCAGAAAGATTCACTACACCATACACATTTATTTAAGCAAGTGACACAGCTTAACATTCACTTATTCATAGCCTTAATTTTAACATTTTATATTTAAAAATGATACGTGATACATTTATTTACTGGATAATGAATTTTTTACTAATGAGTTTTGTCGAGCTAAATTTTCAGGGAAATTGGAATTTAATTCAGAATGCAGAAAACCAGCATTTAAAAATGGTTTGATTAATTAAATAAAACTACCTTAAGGCTACGTCTACATTGTGCTCTCTTGCGCAATAACATATGCAAATGAGGCGTCATTTTGCGCAAGGGGCTTTTGCGCAAGTAGGAGCAGTTTACACTTATTTTCAGTCAGAATGGCTCTTGCACAAGAGGGGGTTCTTGCGCAAGAAGGAGCAGTGTAGACTGCTCCTTCTTGCGCAAAAGCCCCTTGAGCAAAAATGGTGGCTCATTAAGTATGCAAATGAGGCGCGGCGATATTCATCGCCACACCTCATTTGCATATGTTATTGAGCAAGAGAGCGCAATGTAGACGTAGCTTAAGCATATTGGAGGCATAAGAAAAACAAGTGAGTTACTCAAAATGTGTTTTGTATTTAAAAATAATGGACTTTCTAAACAAAGGGGCTGCGTCTAGACTGGCATGATTTTGCGCAAAAGCAGCCGCTTTTGCGCAAAAACTTGCCAGCTGTCTACACTGGCCGCTTGAATTTGCGCAAGAGCACTGACGTTCTTATGTAAGAAATCAGTGCTTCTTGTGCAAATACTTTGACGCTCCCGTTCGGGCAAAAGTCCTTTTGCGCAAAAGCTTTTGCTCAAAAGGGCCAGTGTAGACAGCTCAGATTTGTTTTGCGCAAAAAAGCCCCGATCGCGAAAATGGCGATCGGGGCTTTCTTGTGCAAAACCGCGTCTAGATTGGCACGGACGCTTTTGCGCAAAGAGTGCTTTTGCGCAAAAGCGTCCGTGCCAATCGAGACGCTCTCTTGCGCAAATACTTTTAATGGAAAAACTTTTCCGTTAAAAGCATTTGCACAAAATCATACCAGTCTAGACGTCGCCAGGAAGTATTCTCTGGAATGTGATTGTTTCTGGTCACATGTCCTTCAAGAATTTAGAATTTGTAACTCTCATCTTTGTGCACTTAGTTTTTATTCATAGATTAGAAAAGGAAAACAAACTTTCCTGCTTCTTCAACTCCCAAGTGAGTTCTTAACTTTGACTGAACTAGCTAAAGAAAAGATTCTCTCTGGACTTGGGTTGGATGATGGAGATGCTGCTGACCAATGGGGGCCTTGAGCTGGACTCAGGACCACAGCTGCCCAGAGCTGTATGGGGCTGTGTACTGGGCTTGCACCTTTGCACTGGGAAGGAGGCTGTAGCTAGCTAAGAGAGGAGTTGTGACTGTGTGTGGGTAAGAGGCCACCAAAGGGATTTGTTGGGGAAAGTTTACTGGTGCCAAAGATGACCAGGAGCACCCAAGAGTCACCATCACACTGGAACTTTACCCAGGATTCATGAACTCTGTGTGCAGACACATTGTTCAGTGTCTGCCCTTTTAGATTATCATACCAAGGGGACTGTGGGTCCTTGGGTCAAATGTAGCCCTATTTTACCACTCCTCCTATTTCCTTCTGCTGTTTTTCACCATTCAGCCCTCTGTGAGGCTATGTCTACACTACACAGTTATTTTGAAATATGCTATTCCGGAATAGTTATTCCCAGTGCTCTTTTTGTACATCCTGGTGCGTACCGTCACAATACAAACACTGGTTATTCTGAAATAGCTTATTTCGAGCTAGCATGTCTACACTGCAGGGAAGCCTAAAAATTAGTCCGAGGCATCCTCCCCTAATGTAGACGTGCTGTCTCGCTTTAGAGCCCCAGGAGGAATAACTTAGAATGGCCCTGGTGAGGTGCGATCTCGAAATAGCAGAGGTGGAGTGTCTACACACGCCTTATTTCAAAATAGCTATTTCAGAAAAGGCATTATTCTTCGTACAACGAGGTTTACAGAAGTTGGAATAAGCCAGCCGTTATTTCGAAATTATGTTGAAATAACGGAATTGCTGTGTAGACGCTTGCATAGTTATTTTGGAATAACGGCCATTATTCTGAAATTAATTTGCTGTGTAGACACACCCTGAATAAATATTTCCCTTCACTGGATGCCTGAAGGACGATGGAAACGTGGGAGGCCCAAGACAACATGGCAGCGTACTGTTGAGGCAGATATGAAGAGAATGAACTACAACTGGGACACACTGGAGAAAATGGCCAAAAACAAACAAAAACGGAGAACCTTCGTTGCTGCCCTACACGGCAGTGGGTGTAATAGGCATTAACTAACTTTCCTATATTCACTGGAGAGAGCTTTCACTCCAGAGGATTTGGAACAGGTGCACCTCTGGCAGATGGGATTTTCCCTGATAAATATCTGGGTTAGCCTGTTCTCAGCTGGAGCTCGGTTACATGTACATTTTGCTGAAAAAGGTATATTTTCCATGAAACATTTTTTCATTTATATGAATTAAAAAATAAATAAATGGAGATTGCCTATCTCCTAGAGCTGGAAGGAACCTTGAAAGGCCATCAAGTCCAGTTCCCTGCCTTCACAGCAGGCAGGAGTACCATTCCTGACCAATTTTTGCCTCAAATGTCCTTCTCAAGGATTGAGCTTACAAGCAGGGGTTCAATAAGCCAATGCTCAAACCACTGAGCTATCCCTCCCCTGTATTTACTTAGCAATTTTTTGCCAGACTCTAGCAGAGTTTCTGATCACCATGCATATCACATCTCTTGCCCCACTAACAATATTACAGGTCCTTTGTTGCAGTGCCTGCTCAGTCTAATCCCATTATTTGCAAACCCGTGATCTTTGCAACAATAAACTCATGTTCCAAGCATCCAGATTAAAAAAAAGCAAAAATTCAAAACAGTGTACACATTCACGACAGAAATATTCACGTGTAACATGTTTCTATAATTATTGTTCAGAGTCAGAAATGGAAAATGAATCAAAAGGTTCAGAATTAGTTTCTGTTGATGTGCAAAACTTTTCCTGTTCATTCCCAGCAGCACAGGTTGTATCTATAAAGTTCAAACTCTCATTGCTGGGGAAAGACACATTTTTCTATTAAAAAGAGGAACACATGAGTGGAATTTTCATCCTGTTCCCCAAACTGGTGCATCTTTCTGGTTCAGATCACATGCTTTCAGTGCAAGACATATCAGGATTCCCCTTCCTTTCTCTCAACGCTTTCATTTTTACAAAAACACATTTTCCATATGATACAGTTTGCAGCCACCAAACAAGTCCTCTCCTCATTGTGATCAGTGTCATGCTGACTTCAACTGAGATTAATTTGGGTTTGCACTTAACAGAATTCTAGCATGGTCAGGCGAGAATTTGTTTTGTGAAGTGTGCTAATGTTGTAGATCGGGGCAGGGAACCTTTCTTGGGTTGGGGGAACCTCTGATCCCCAGAAAAATCAGAAAAATAAACTTGAAGAGAAAGACACTTCCCATATCTTGCTCGTACACCAGAGTTGGGGGGGACCAGTGGGGAGTGGACCAGTATGGGCTCCCCGATTCTGGGGGGAGCCCTGAGCTCAGGGGCCAGATCCAGGCAAGCCAGGAGCTGCATCCAGCCCCCAGGGCCTTATATTCCCCACCCCTGTTGTAGATGATATTGCTACACTAAGCAATATTTTGTAACCCAGCTCATCTCCATAAAATCCTTGTCTGTAGCTGGCTACAATTCTGCTAGTTGAAACGACATTTGTCAGAGAGGGTCTGATTTCTGATCTGAGTGTGGACTGATCTCAATGCAATGTGTAACTTAACAGTGTAAAACCCAGATGCTGCAAAGACTTACGCACGCTGCTTGCTTGAAGTACATAGGACTATTCGGAGTGCATAACATTAAGCATGTGTCGAAGGCTTTGCAGGGTCAGAAACTGAGTTAATGTCATTTTGATTTCGAGGCTCACTCCTGCAGACACATCCCTGTAGCAATGCAAAACCTCAAAAGTGTCTTCACTGGGGCTTCACCTGAAAGGAGCCTGTTACAGGATCAGGACCAATATACTTGTATTTCATCCATCATTCATGAATTAAGCCTCACAACACCCCTGTGAGGTAGAGAGGGTAAATATTTCACCCATTTTACTCATGGGATTGAACTGATATGCCTGAGGAAGACTCAGTGAAATCTGATGTTAACCTCTTCCTTTTCACTGCCACCTTTTGGAATATTCCTTAAGGATGGATCTTATGCACAGAGGACGCCGGCAGCTTTCAATAGGCTGTGATGAAATTTGCCTTGCTCACAAACAGAAGTTGGGCCAATACATGATACTTTCTCACCCATCTTGTCTCTCTAATATCCTTGATCAACATAGCAACAACAGCAGCGAATTTCAAGTTATTAGGGCAGTGTTTCTCAAACTGTGCTCCACGGAGCCCCAGGGCTCCGCGAGACATCTCCAGGGGCTCCGTGAGGTTGACAAACGGGAAATGTCGATAGGTACACCACATACAATCAGTGGACCGCTGGGGCTCCACATACATTTTTACTCATGTAAAGGGCTCCGGAGCCCAAAAAGTTTGAGAACCATTGATTTAGGGCCTCAGACTCTTCCAGAGAAAGGGATTTCACAAGAGATTCTGTTTCTAAAAACACTAGCGTTCCTTTAAGAGGCAGAGTATGAAGTACAAATCAATGGTGGTTTTTGTTAGTTTCTCAAGTGCGGCAGGACCATTTGTTGTTTTTTAAGTTATACCAGAGATTAATGCCATGAATTACCAGGCTATAGCACACTCAGATGAGGTTCATAACTTTTGTCTGATAAAAGGATCTCTTTGAATTAGATATGTGTTCAAGCTATCTGCTTAGATGAATCTCACTTGAACTGAGATTTATGTAACTGTTACACATCAAAGCTAAAATAGTTTTGTGTATTAGCGTAAAAGAAACAACCTACGTCTCAGAAGCTCTAAGTTACAAACAGTTTCAAAGTATTGGATCCTTTTCATCCTATAAGGAGAGAAAGCCCCAGAGGGAAGATAATGTTGTTTTAAAATGTTTGAAATATACAAGGGACACTGTTAACATTGTTTAGTGTCTTCATAGTCAGTTTTCTGTTGTGCAAGATAGTTTATTATTCAGAGTATGCTAAGCCCAAATTTTCCATTTCATATCCAGAGTTTGTTATTCTTGTGCAAAGTTATTCCAGTCTATGCTGAAAAGCTCTTTCCAAGTTGCATGATATAACATGTGTTAGGTTCTAACTTGGTATAAGCAATTCTCATCTGGGCATGAGGAAAAAAGAGAGTATCAACATTCCACTCAATTTAGAGTTTGGAATTGTTTTCATAGAGTGCTATCCCTACATTTTCAATACAAAATTAAATCCCAAAAATGATACGACATTTGGAGTGAGTATATCAAACTGCAACTGCTAGCATTAATGCCACACAAAATGTCAAAGCGAAATAAGAATGAAAACTATATAAGAACATATATTATAATGCTCACATATAAGAATTATAGAACTGGCAAAAATGTATTTGAGAATGCACGCAATTTTTCAACTTACACCAAAGAACAAAAATGTGTAGTTCATTGAAGTAATTATGGATTCTGTGTCCTTACCATGAAGAATAGTGAAATATGAAACTGCTCTAGTCTGGAGTATCATAAAGTAGGAACAGATATGATATCTTGTTCAGTGGATTAAATATTATGCAATCATGTCTGAAGTTTATTTTACATGTTTGTAGAATACAATTAGTCAAAGCCCTCATGCGAAATATGAAGGAAAGAAAAGAAAAAAATATTCACCCAAAGATTTATGAACGGATCTCTTAATAGATTGTATCTGGGTAGGGAAAGCCCAGTAAAGTGCATTTTAAAAGTCTGTTTGAAATGTTTTGTTATGTTTTTAATTAGGTTAATTTTTATGATTAAAGGCTTTTGAAATGATAGCTGTTGTTAGAGCTCCATTTCACTAGCTCAAGCCTTTCCTTAATTCTAAAGAATTCTTATTTACTGTCAGGCAATCTTTGTCAGCATGTAAAACAGAGTAAAAAACTTATAAAGCTTGATGTTAACATAAATCAGAACTATAAATGCTTTCTAATCATTTGTTTAAGTCAGTCTGAAGTCTTTAAGTGAGTTCATATACCCAGCATGTAGTCTCAGGCTTTGATTAATAGGTAAAAAAACATCAAATTGGTTTTTAGAATAATGTTCTGGGACACTGTCTTGAATCACAAATTACCCTTAATACAAGACTCTATATAACTCAACATGAATATAATCAAGCTATGCCGGGCGTGGATTAGACATTTAGGCATTGATTAGGAAGCAACTTGTAAAGTGGCCCATATTTTTATCAGATTTACACTTAAAAGACGTGTAGCTCTGAGATTTATTTTCACAATGTGAAACCAGTTCAGTCATCAATGTGTTATTTTACTTCTGTCTCTCTCTGTATAGGTTTTGCGAGCACATGTCTACGTCCTGGAAAATGAAAGCAACTGTCCCTACGAGCCACTCACGAGAGTACTGTGGAGATGGAGATAGTGTTGGAAATAGCAGTGTTGGGGGTGCGTCTGCACCTTCCGACTTGAAGTGGTTTCATTATGTACAGGGCTTACAGTCTGGTTCAGTGGCTCTCAGTTCCCCATTATGCAGATTGTCCTTGCACCCCGCGTTATGGATACACAGTCATAGGACTTTGCTAATCTGCTCTTTTACCATCTAAACTTGGCCGGTGTCTCTCCACTGCACGGTAAATGGTTATTAGCCGAGTGCTTTAAGGAAGTCTGACTTCTAAGACACTCATTATTTTTCGTAAAATACGTGACCTTACATTTATTAGTCCTTCATGAAATATTATCGGGAATGTGTATCAAAGCAACAATCCAGTGGTCATTTAAGGACAAGTTAGAATTTTTTAAAATGCGTCTATGATCCCATTTCCTCCTCTATTTTATGCTAGAGGCAACTTTAAAGAAGTGTGTGGTTTGTTCCTATACCTAAATGTCACTTTCATATTCATTAGTCGTGTTATTAGGCGTGTTTATTCCAGGACTAAGATGATTTTAATTTTCATTCATGTCTACACATATTAAAAAAACAGGCCATTGGGGCCCACTTTCCATATGGGAAAAGTTTCTGCTTCTTTGAACAATGAAGAAATACTGATAGCAAGATTAATAATTGTATATGCAAACAGTATACATTGCCCTTTATTTTCAAAACACTTTTCTAGCTTTTCCTCACAAGCTGTCACAATACTGCTATGACCAGAGTTACCAGCAGTCCCGTGTGACAAGGGATGTCCCTTGTTGCCTCATCTCTGTACAATTGATCCGGTTGCTGAGTGCTGCAAAAGGCAGCAAGGAATACTCCTGGGAAATGCAAGTGAGTACTGCTTATTCTTATTTACTATTATCATCATTAATAATAATCTCAAGCAGAGGGGTACTAAGAAAACAGCCTCTTATTTTTGAAATACGGTGTTGGCAAACCTATCTGTGGTTAAGGTCATTATTGTGAAATGCCTAAACAACTGCTAAAAAGAATCACAATCAAGACTAATTTTTTCATCCAATTTGTTTAATTAAAAATATCCCTGTGGGTGCTTTTTTAATGCAGAAAAAAGCTCTGCGTGTGTTTGGTTAATTAAAAAACAAACACACAATACTCCCCCGCTCCACACACACTAATCGAGCTAAAGAAAAAAGTGAAAAAGAGATTATCTTTTAAAAATGCAAATAGATGAAAAAGACAATGAAAAGGAGCAAGCATTAAATTAAAGTTAAACATGCCGAGGCTTAGTAATGATCCTGTATTCTTTGTACTCCCATTTCAATCCACTGCAGTTCTATATATGTTCCTGTAATTTTAATAGTAAAAGAGATATTTTAACATGTCTGTGAGTTGTGTTGTGTTCTAATTTCTTGTATAGACATACTTAAATATAAAAGCATGGTGTATTATTTTCAAAAACAATGTCCAGTAAAGATATTCCTTACAAAGAAAGAAATTAACCACCAGGTTACTAAGTATGCTCCAAATGCTCAAACGCTTTTGTGTGTATCCACAAACAAGATATATTTCTACTGATCTTATACTCCAAAACCACTACTGTATTGTAAAAATAGAATTTCTTTCACCAAATTGTAAAGAAACAAAAATAATTCTTCTTCATAGAAAACGATGGTCATAGATATTTTTAAAATCCCTCTTAAATTTTTTGAGCTTGAAGCCAAATGTAGTAGCATGATTTCTTGAATGTATAAAGACATTCTACTTGCCATATTAGTCTAATACATTTTTGTCCCTGTCTTTTCATTCCTAAAAACCATAGCAATATGCAACAAAACAAATGCTACTTTTAAACCATTATTAATGATACATAATCTCAGCAGTGACAGCTCAAACTATTAGTTAGCAAAGCTTATCTTGCTATTATCTGTACTGTTCCTTTCAGTATGCTGCTTAAACTAGTCTCCTATATATCTCACATATCAAGACTAACTATTTGTCATTAGACAACCATTTCCAACTTATTTTATTTTCCTTTCCCATTGCAAATGTAGAGTAAAACAAATACAGTCACTTACGACATTCAGAGAGCACAACATACTCTACAATCTGTAATCTTACCAAGGAATATGGAAGGAAGGACATAGAGTTATCAAAGCAGGATGGGGACAGAGAAAGGAATGCTTAATAGTGGGGTAAGAGTATAGTTGACAAGCTCTGTTCCTACCTGAAAAGAAAGCGGCTCTATTTATCCTATCTTGAAAAACCTCAGATTCTTGCTTGTGCAGAAGGATTTGCTTTACAACTTCTTACAGAGAAAAGTTGACAGCAAGAGCAATCTGGCACTAATGATGAATTAAAAGAAAGAATCAAACTTAATGTAGCAATGCGATGGCAAAGAAACACGACCAGCACCTTGAATGCATCAGATCTCTCTCCACCCCCACCCAGAAATCCATCACTCCTATCCCCAAATCCAAAGAAAAATGCCAGCCTCAGATCACACAAAAAGTTCTCTCTCCTCAAGATGCAAACTCCATATAGTCACAGACTAAAGCATAGTTTAGTATCTCTTTCCTGGTTCTAATTTGCAGTGAAATTCACTGGCCCTGTTGATTCATTTCTGGTCCCTTGGAAATGAAGGTACAACTTCACTCACTGTATGGGGGGGAGCAGACATCCTGTTTTCAAAGGGACAGACCCATAATTAAACCCTCCTGCAGGTGTCCTTTTTCTTTAAAATGGGCGAATTGTCCTGTATTGTCTGTCTTCTCTCATTCATAGAATCATAGAATCCTAGGGCTGGAAGAGACCTCAGGAGTCGAGTTCAGCCCCCTGCCCAAAGCAGGACCAACCCCAACTCAATCATCCCAGTCAGGGCTTTGCCAAGCTGGGACTTCAAAACCTCTAGGGATGGAGATTCCACCCCCTCCCTAGGGAACCCATCCTAGTGCTTCCCCACCTGCCTAGGGAAATACTTTTTCTAATATCCAACCTAGGCCTCCCCCACTGTAACTTGAGACCATTGCTCCTTGTTCTGCCATCTGCCACACTGTGAACAGCCTTTCTCCAGCCTCTTTGCAACCCCCCTCCAGGAAGTTGAAGGCTGCTATCAAATCCCCCCTCACTCTTCTCTGCTGCAGACTGAACAAGCCCCAATCCCTCAGCCTCGTTATGCAGGTCATGTGCTCCAGCCCCCTCATCATTTTGGTTGCCCTCCATTGGACCCTCTCCAATGCGTCCACATCCCTTCTGTAATGGGGGCCCCAGAATTGGACTCAATACTCCAGATGTGGCCTCACCAGTGCTGGTGGGTCCTACTGCTGAGTGGACCCTTGTCTGGCAGCCACAAGGTCGGTGAGGGGCAGAGATGCAGTGCATTGTCTGTCTGCTCCCCCTGCGGGTTTGTCAGCGCAGCCCCTGCTGCATCCTGGCTCTCAGGCAGCAGGGCCCCGCCCACGATCAGTTTCCAGCCAGCACTGCTTGTGCACTGTGAGTTGTGGGGCTTGGTGTGTGCATGCAGGTGCCAGGTGGTGGATGGTTACATGTTGCGATGACCCCTTCCCAGGCTTTGTGAGATTGGCTCTTGAATAGGCATAATTCAAACACAAAATGCCTGATGTAACCTGTCCATTGTAATGTCACACTCTGCTCGATCGGGATAGCCTCTTTCTGTGCATGTATCATTAACATAAGAACATAAGAATGGCCACACTGGCTCAGACCAAAGGTCCATCCAGCCCAGTGTCCTCTCTGCTGACAGTGGCCAATGCCAGGTGCCATAGAGAGGGTGGACCGAAGACAATGATCAAGCAATTTGTCTCCTGCCATCCTTCTCTAGCCTTTGACAAACAGAGGCCAGGGGCACCATTCCTTAACCCCTGGCTAATAGCCTTTTATGGACCTAACCTCCATGAATTTATCTAGCTTCTCTTTAAACTCTGTTATAGTCCTAGCCTTCACAGCCTCCTCTGGCAAGGAGTTCCACAGGTTGACTGTGCGCTGTGTGAAGAAGAACTTTCTTTTATTAGTTTTAAACCTGCTACCCATTAATTTCATTTGGTGTCCTCTAGTTCTTATATTATGGGAACAAGTAAATTACTTTTCTTTATTCACCCTCTCCCCACCACTCATGATTTTATATACCTCTATCATATCCCCCCTCAGTTTCCTCTTTTCTAAACTGAAAAGTCCCAGTCTCTTTAGCCTCTCCTCATGTGGAAGCTGTTCCAAATCCCTAATCATTTTAGTTGCTCTTTTCTGAACCTTTTCTAATGCCAAAATATCTTTTTTGAGGTGAGGAGACCATATCAGTACATAGTATTCAAGATGTAGGCATACTATAGTTTTATATAGGGGCAGTAAGATATTCTTCGTCTTATTTTCTATCCCTTTTTTAATAATTCCTAGCATCCTATTTGCTTTTTTGACTGCCACTGCACACTGAGTGGATGTTTTCAGACAACTATCCTTGATAACTCCAAGATCTCTTTCCTGATTAGTTGTAGCTAAATTAGCCCCCATCATATTGTATGTATAGTTGGGGTTATTTTTCCAATGTGCATTACTTTACACTTATCCACATTAAATTTCATTTGCCATTTTGTTGCCCAATCACTCAGTTTGGTGAGATCTTTTTGAAGTTCTTCACAGTCTGCTTTGGTCTTGACTATCTTGAACAGTTTAGTATCATCTGCAAACTTTGCCACCTCACTGCTTTCCCCTTTCTCTAGATCGTTTATGAATAAGTTGAATAGGATTGGTCCTAGGACTGACCATTGGGGAACACCACTAGTTACCCCTCTCCTAAATTAATGAGAGCCATTACTGGTGCACAAGGCACCCTTAGACCTTGACCCCTTTCTGCCTGCGCTGTAGCTGGGGGACATGAGGTGGCTGGGTTGTGTCGGTGGCCAGCAGCAGTCTGGAGGGGTTAGCTTCCGTTCGACGCTGTGCTGGCAGGAAGGGACCAGTTGCTTCCAGCCATGAGGGATGAAGGGGGGAGAAGAGATGAGCTCTGCAGAGAGACAGGCAAAATCATCCTTTTGTCCACCCTCCTACCCTGCAGCTGAAAGTAGCGTCCATCCTTCCCCCCCTCCCAGGGCCAAAAAGCTGCTGCTGGCCATATTCTGGTGTGGCAGAAGTTTGGAAGGAGGGGGCATGTTCCCGCACATGCCCCCACGTTCATTGCCTCTGGAAGACATGGCACCAGGAGAGACCAGGTCTGTTCTGGGGGCTCAGCCAGGCACAAAGGGGACAGAGTGCCAGGCAGGGAGGGTTGGGAAGGCCTCCCCCTGTGTGAGAGAGATGAACAGAGATGTGTGTGTGTGTCACCATTCACTGTGTGTGCGTGTGTGTAAGGGAGGGTGTTAAGTGTGTACTGTTTTATTTGGCTATGCTCAGGTTATCACCCGTTTATCTCGTCCGGGTTGCCCCGGGCTATGCTCCCGGCTGAGACCTCTATACAAAGCAGGATTGTCAAATGGAGTCTCCGTCCCCTTCTGGGAGACTACAACCGCCGCCAGGTGGCAGGGGGGGGTCCAGGCCCACCCTCACTCCTGGACCCCGGCCCAGGGCCCTAATGCTGGGAGCCGAACTCCCAGTGGTAACAGGTGGGGATCCTTCCCCTAAACTCGCCTGTTCTCGGGCTCCGCGACCCAATCCTGGGCCACTATCAGCTCTGCCACTGGCATGCTCTTCAACCCTCCTCAAGAAGAGTCTCCTCCCGTGCTCTCATCACGCCAGCCCCCCTCCCCATTACCTGTCGCCCTGGCTTCCTCCTCCGCCCTTTGCGCCACCCCCCCCCTTTACCCTCTTCCGCGGGTGACGTCACCCACCCCGACTGTCCCGCTGGTGCCCATGCCCCGCCCCTTTGTGTCACGCCGGCAACGTCAGATGACGTCAGCACTCGAGGCGGCCACTCGCCTGCCGCCCTGCTTCCCACCTGTAGCGCAGCGGTGCTACGCGAATCCGTCCCGGGTTCCTCCGGCGGCGTTCAGCTTGCCGCCGCCTGTGCCACGCCCGCGCTTCCCCCGCCCGTGTTCGTCCCCACTGGGTGGGGATCGTGGCAGGGTTGCCTCACCCCGTCACAGAGGGGCTTGTGTGTCACTCCTCCCTGTGTGAAACCTACAGCCTTAAGGATAGGAGAGTAACTCAAGGCTTATCTGCCCTACCACCTGCCAGCTTTTTGTTTTATGGCAGAATTATTCCTGCTGCCTTTGGGCCTGACCTGCCAACGTTGCACCTCTGAGTAACTTGTGTTCCAGATGGGGCCTTTTAGTCTAGGTCAGCATCCTGACGTCTGTGCAAGAGGGGACCCTCCCTCTGTGTGTCAAAAATGTGACAAATCCCCCATAGCATAGAGCCAGCAGAGCTAGTTCCTACCTGTCTCTCCTCACAGCCCTGGGAGATAAGAACCTAAAAGCGGCCACACTGGGTCAGAGCAAAGGTCCATCTCGCCCAGTGTCCTGTCTGCCCACGGTGGCCAAGGCCAGGGGCCCCAGAGGGAGGGAACACAACAGGGAATCATCATGTGATCCCTCCCCTGTCATCCATTCCCAGCTTCTGACAAACAGAGGCTAGGGACGCCATTCCTACCCAGCCTGGAGAATAGCCATTGATGGACCTAACCTCTATTAATAATCCATCTACAGTAGACTTCCGATAATCCAGCACCTTTGGGACCCAGGAGGTGCCGGATTTTTGGATATGCTGGAGTATCAGGAGGTACTCCGGGGGGAGGGGAGGGCGGGAATGTGATTGGTCTGCGGGGTGGGGGGGTCGGCAGGGAATGGTGCGGCGAGGGGCGAACCCTCCACTGTTTGGCAGGGAGGCGGGGGAAGCCCCATGTAGCCACTGGGGAAGCGGCGGGGCAGAGCAGCTGGGGTGCTTGCCGGGTTGGTCCCGCAGCGCCGCCCCTCGCCTCGCCCCCTCTCCTCCACCACCGCTTGCAGCCCCAGCTGGCCTGTAGTAGGCAGCTGCACAGGGCTTCCCCCCGCCTCCCTGCAAAATGGTGGAGGGTTCTCCCCTCACCACGCTGTTCCCTGCCAACCCCACCCCCCAGCTGGCTGCAGTGCGGGTTCCGGCAGACCGTCACAGGGGTATAATCCCCTTCCCTTTTCCGGCACGCGTGGGGCTCACAGGAGCTCCAATCGTCTGGCTGGCTGGAGCACTTCCGGGTTCCAGTTGGTGCCGGACTATCAGGAGTGCTGGATCACTGGATTCCGGACAATTGGAGTTTTACTGTAGTTCTTTTTTGAACTAGACAGGAGGTGGAGACAGGCAGTGGAGAGGGAGATTGGCTAATTTGCTATGCTCCTGCTGGACAAGTTAGAGCAGCCCCCAGGTTGCTCTAATGTTGGCTGGAGTAGAGACTCTAAGAGATTATTGGTACTCCACTTCAAGCCTTTGTCTACACTGCAGGGTTTTTGCACAAGAAGCTTTTTGCGGAAGAGATCTTCCGCAAAAACTTCTTGCACAAAAGTGCGTCCACACCTCAAAGCACATTGCAATAGCGATGTGCGTTTGCGCAAGAGAGCGTCCACACTGCATGGATGCTCTTGCACAAGAAAGCTCTGATTGCCACTAACAGGATGGCCAACAGAACACCTGTGCTTTTTCGGATAGGCTCTTTTTGCGCAAGAAACCCCTGTTGAGCGTCCACACACACCTTTTTGTGCAAAAACTCTTGTGCAAAAAGGCGTTATTCTTCGTAGAAAGAGGAATGCCTACACCACAAAAAGCCCTCTGTTCTGCCGTTCTACTGTAAATTTTCTTGCATAAAAACGTGCTTGAGGTGTGGACGCCCAGCGTGGTTTTGTGCAAAACCCCTGTAGTGTAGACATAGCCCTACTGAGCAGGGAGAGGGGAGCCATCCTTCACTGGTCACTGTCCTAGGCTCAGCAAAGTGAGGTGAGCTCTCTTCCCACTTTCCCTGGGGCTCCCATAACGATCACAGCTACTTTTCCTTGCCTCCCTCCCTTGCAATGCAACACGGGAGCAGGGAAGGGCCAGTCTCTGTTCAGCTCAGAGCAGCCCCTGCTCACACCAAACCCACTCCTCGGGCATCGGGGAAGTGGTGGGAGGTAGTTACGGAGGTGGCACCCCCAACTTCTCTGCCTTGCCACGCACCTGGCTCTGGCATCAGTTTAACACTCACAGGGCGTGGCACAGGGAGCTCATTTTCCACCATAATCAAATATGTTTGTTGTTCTTAAGATGGTCACCTCCAAGGCCATCATTTGGGGACCACTGTTCTGAAGGTATCACAGTGAAGGGATTCCTATGGTTGGATCTCAGATCCCTTACACTGCACAGGCCAGATGCCCCACGCCACCTAGGTACCACATCTGCATCTCTCTAGCCTTTTCCACACTCTGCTTGGCCACAGCGATGCTGTTCTCCACAACTGCCGTGATCTGTAGGCAGAGCTGCATTTCTCTCACCTTCTGAGTCCCCATGAACAGCCCCCTCCTCGGTGACTCAGCCATGAGTTTCTGCAAACATGTTGTTCTGAGTCTTCCTTCTTCTCCCCTCAGTTTGGCCTCAGGGCCAGATTAGGCTATAGCGGGCTCTGCGCCAAACGTATTTACGGATTCCTATGGGGAATGAGGATAAAAGACAGGGGATCAGCACAGCCCTACTCTCTCACACAGCACCCAGATGCACAGATTTTATGTATGATATTTACAAGTTTAATTTGCAGCTGGCTGTCATCAGGGTACCGGCAGTGGCAGCTCGAGGGCAAAAAGATGCACACAAGCGTACCCAGCGTACGTTGTAAAAGGAAAATCACAAAATGAAGTGCAGCGGGCGAAGCCAGCTAACAAAAGCCAGAGCAGCCAAAACTCCAGCCATGTGCGGCTCTCACTTAACAGGAGCTTCATGCTTTCTCACCCTTCACACTTCTCCTGTGAACGACCACGGCCCGAACTGCACTTTTGTATGAAATTGGGGCAGATTTAAAACATTTTACAATTAAAAAATATGAAAAACTTCCATAAATGTTATGTGCAGTGTTATTATTCACACTGGCCTTGCTTGTCCTTCCCGCCAGGCAAACAGGCATGGAGACCAGGGTGAAGGACGAGCTATGCCCCAAAAGACCAGGCCAACCCTCCATATCAGATGAGACCCACATCCCACCCCAGAATGACCCCACAGGACTTGACCAGACCTGCATTCCTCTCAGACCCAACTGGACCAGTCCTCTGTCAATCTGCCCCCTTCTCCTCTGTGCTGAGCTGCACCAGGCTGGGCCTCACCAGGCTGCGGTTTGGCCAGGTCTGGAGCACAAGTGGGTCAGGGAAGCACAGAGATGCCTGAGGCTCAAGTCTCCCCTAGGGGTGCTGGTGGGGGTTGGGGTGCTAGTTACCTGGTGCAATGAGCACCAACGGTTTGGGATGTGTGTCCACTGGGTGCCGCTGCCATCTTCTGTCTAGCCTGGTCCAGGGTCCTCTGTGCTCCCGGCCTCTCAATTCAAATAATGGTGGGGCTGGGGCAGGCTCCAAGGGTGAGGGAACTGCATGTGCCCCACCCTCCCACAGGCACTGCCCCAGGTGTGGAAGGGGCTTGAGTGCCCAGGGACCAGGCAGGGCCCATGCTATCTGTGCATCAGTGCCATGTGACAGCCTGAAAACCTTGTGTCCCCCCATTTCTGCCAAGTGGTACGAGCTGCTGGGGAGAGGTGGGCTGCCAGACACACCTGCTGCCTCCACCACACACCTGACCTAGGATTATGGGTCCCTTCCCGAGTGTGAGCCCGAGGCCGCCGTGCCCTAGGTGCCATTGCAAACCCGGCACTTGCTGGCCAGCCTGTCAGCATACCCAGAGGCCCTGAGTGTGGATGGGGCAGGTGCTGTGGGAGTAGGAGGCAGAGAATGGTCTTATTCCACACGGCAAAGGGCAACCAGCAAGCTACGCTGCCAAGTTGTTCACCAGGATGGGTCCCCCAGAACTGCTGCAGGAACGGAATGGGCTGGCATGCTACATTGGGGGCCTGGGCACGTGGCTGTTCCCTATAATGTATGGAACAAAAATGGTGCGCTCTCTCCTGCAGACATAGAGAAAGTGCAGGCAAAAATACGCAGGGTCCTGCAGTGGTTGCTAGCCACAGGGCAGCTGTGCCTCCATGAAGAGCAATACGGTTTGTGCCTTGACTGGGCCTGCAATGTGCACCGCTACCTCAGGCAAACTGCAAACCTGAATCCCAGCCCTGTTCTGTGAGGGTATGTCTACACTACAGTGCTATTTCGAATTATCTTAATTCAAAATAGTTAATTCGAATTAAGCTAATCCGAATTAACACATCTACACACAAAATCTATTTTGAAATAGCGTTTTGCTATTTTGAAATAGCGCGTCCACACTGAGTGTACCCTGAACCGAAGTTAAGGCTGGCCGGAACCATTGTCGGCAGGGCATCGGGTTAGCACTTAGTGTGTGGGGCTCCTGCCTGAGGCTAACTGAGCTCCGTGCTTAAAGGGACCCTACTCCCACCCTAGACAGACAGTTCTCAGGGTTCCCCGCTTGTCTACCTCGATGAGTGTCACCTGTCTTGGAGTGGCCTGAGTGCCTGCATTCGGGACACCACAGCACTTGGCCACATGGAGCCAGAGCTGCCCCTGGGCACGCCGGTGAGTCTTGTGGGGTCGTTGGCATCAGCCTGGCTGCACTTGCCGCAGGCTGCCATCCGGGGGGTCCATCGGGGGGCTGTCAGGATCCAGGAGGCCCTGAGGGAGAGCGTCCGCCCCGAGGAGCCCTCAGAACCTCCCCGGTCCTCCCCACTGGGGGCTCGTGCCCCATTCCTCCCTCACGTCCTGCCACTTACCCCTCCCTAGCCCCCCTTCCTGATATCAAATAAAAGACACGTATGTTCAGAAATAGAAACTGGGTTTATTGAACAAAACTGGGGAGGGGGGAATGAACCTCTGGGGAGACTGGGAAAAGGAGGTGGGAGAGGGGAAGAGAGAGGCTGGGAGAGGGGTGAGGAAACCTGGGAGGAGGGAGCTGGAAGGGGGAAGCCAGAGGAAGAAGGGGGAGGGGAAGCTCAGGGCTCAGGGTTGGGGGTCTAGCCGGACCAACTTGATTTTCATGCAAACCTGCTCCTGGGGTCGCATGTGGCCTTTGGTGGCCAGGCTGGCAGCCATCCTGCCATAGACGGGCGCATTCCTCCGTCTAGTGCAGAGATCATGGACGTTGGGGGCATCCCCCCCAAACCTGAATAAGGTCCATGATCTCCACCCTGGACCAGGATGGTGCCCGCCTTCTCCAGTCAGGCTCCTGGGAGCTGGCAGACTGTTCCTGTCACCCCTGTCAGGCTCCTGGGAGCTGGCAGACTGCTCCTGGGAAGCGGTGGAGGGCTGGCTGCCAGTGGCTTGCTGGCTCATGTTTTGGGGCCACTGGGTCAGGGGCCCCGGTGGCCACTGCTGGCTCTGGGCTGGCAGGCTTGGAGCTGGCACAGGCACTTTGGCCAGGGTCTATCCCTTTAATGGCTCCGGGGCTGGGGGAAAGGAGAGTGAGTTTTCCTGGTTGTGCCCAGAGTGGCCACCAGGGCTCCCTGGGAAGGGCTGGAGGCCCCCTATTTCGAATTAAGTGTCTACACAGCACTTAATTTGAAATAGCTATTTCGAATTTGGCGTTACTCCTCATAGAATGAGGTTTACCAAATTCGAATTAAGCGCTCCGCTATTTCGAATTAATTTCAAAATAGCAGTTTGCATGTATAGACGCCATTAAAGTTAATTCGAAATAACGGCTCTTATTTCGAATTAACTTTGCCATGTAGACATACCCTGAGTGCTCACTCTGTACGCAACAGGGCTTTGCACAGCTGAATGCTTCCATCTTTTGACTCAGCCATGGGATGCAGTGGGGGTGGGTGAGGCACAGACTTGGACTGCGCGATGCACCAGAAGGGTGTGCATAGGAAGGCAGGGATTCCTAGCTCACACCTGACACTAATAATAAAACATCAATTGTAAACCTTAGCAATTACATTCCAAACTCCCTCCAGGGAAGCTGGATCTTTGTTCCCAGACTGGATTTCTGGCTGGGAAGCGGGCTCAGCCGATGCAGGGCAAGAATCAGGGGCTGTTGTAGCAGGGAAGGACTGGAGTCTTAGTTGGGATGGAAAGTTTTATTCTTTTTATATTTACATTTAGGTTTAATAATGTAGCAATGTAAGGTAATACATTACCACATTTAATATTGTAGTAAATTAAACCCTTTAGTTAAGCATATATTTCTTTGTTTTAAAGCTTAGTGAGTTTAGTAAGTAAAAAGACAGAGTTTTGGTATTGTGCCTATGTTAATGAGATTAGAGGAATGCTGAAGCCTGGAGTTTTAATTGTTTGATTTACAATGTTCTTTCCTTTGCCCAATATGAGATGCTTTGTTTATACCGTTGTATTATGCTTTTCTTTGCAAGGCCTTGTGAGGATTGTTTATGTGTGAAAGTGATATGTATGTGCCGAGATAAAGGTGTGAAGGTTATCCAGATGGCCAAGGAAGGAGGGGTGAAGCGTGGGTGAAGAAGAAGACGACAGACTGATCGGCGTCAGAGGAACCATCAGCAACCACTAGTGCATACCCATGGTCAAGGAGTGATCGGATTGGCAGATTGATGGCCTTAAAGTGGAGCTAGCACCCCTAAAAGACGATTGATTACAGGATGAGCCTTTGGAGATGTTTTGGGAATGTTTGACATCAACAAAATAATGCACTGGTCACAGACTGACACAGTGAAATCTGGGTTTCAACAGGGAAAGAGGATTATAAAAGCCGGGTGCCTTGCTATGGGACTTTGGGTTCATCTTGCCACTAACTCCAGGAGCATCAGATTGCACGACCAACAGAGCTCGGCTCCCCCTGTGTGATCGATCTGGCTGGCCACTAGATTGATCCAGACTCTGGACTGGTAACTATAACATCATCTGGCGGGATTGTGTGTGTGTGGTGTTTGTGTGTGTGAGTGACTGAAAAACAGATGCTACTGTTGTATTCTCAATAAATGCGGCATACTGCCTTTTCCCCTATAAAAGATCTCATGTGCTTTGTTTAAGCATAACATCCTGAGTCACAAAAATGTTGGTTGCTCTCAGAGGAGAGCTTCTCTGTACTGTTCTCCTACCCGTTCTCTAATGGGTATAGCCAATTATCCTCAGTTGGGGGAGAATGCAGGCAGCAGGCACTGGGACAGGTCGGCTGTAACCGTGTAGAATCTTGTTGAGTTCATCAAAAAAATGGACAACTCGTCTGTCCCCTGCCAAACTCTCTTTTTATCCTTTGCTTTAAAATACTTTCTCCTGAACTACTTGGTCTTTATCCGGTACTGGCCAGTGTTTTCGCAGAAAGTCAACCCAGCTACCGTCTTGTATTTTATAAGGTCCATCTCAATTCTTGTGGCTGTTGAAATAAAGAAGGGACTTTGTAGCTCTCTTTCAATTGACTCGGACAGCTTCTGAATTCCCTCAGGGTACTGAGCACTGCCGAGTGCTGACACAGCACTAGGACTCTGCTTGTTAAAAGTCTCTCTTCAAACCACGTTTGAGTCTACTTCAGAAATCTTAAATGTAACACTATTGTACAGCTTAAAATTGGACACAGAGCTGAGTAAATAGGCCTCCTTGCTTAGGCTATCTACCTGATTGCTTTGCTTTGACACATGTTCCCAGCACCCTTCAGTTTTACCTTTCTTGCATGTTCTCCTGCTGGCTGGCCATAATTCACTCTGTTCTCCTCTGTTACACTTGCCATATTTCTGAGCAGTGGTATTCTTAAGAAGCATTGCAGGTTGAACCTCTCTAGTCCAGAACTTTCTGGTCTGACAACATCCGTGGTCTGGCATGATTTTAGTTAGACGGATGTGCACTTACCATGGGCGTGGCCAAGTTTCCCATGGTCCCATAAAGTTTGTTTATAGACACCAGTCCTGGCTCCCAATGTTCTGTGCTGTTACTTTGCTCTAATTTACCCCAAGGGTACGTCTACACTGCAAGCTTATTTTGGAAAAAGCTATTCTGGAAGATGTCTTCTGGAATAGCTTGTTTCAAAATAGCGCATCCATACTACAGGAAAGCCTCCAAATTAGTCCGAGGCAGGCTCCCCTAATGTGGATGAGCTACCTCGATTTAGAGCCCCAGGAGGCACTGGGGAGGAATAACTGAGAATGGCCCTGGTGAGGAGCTATTTTGACATAGCAGCAGTGGAGCATCCACACCACCCCCCCTTCCAAAAAAGCTTTTTCGGAAGAGGCATTATTCCTTGTCGAATTAGGTTTACCAATATTGGAAAAAGCCCTCCATTATTTCGATTTTCTTTCAAAATAATGCAATTGCTATTTGGACGCTAGTATTGTTTTTCCAGAATAACGGTGCAGTGTAGATGCACCCTAAAAATGTCTTCTAAGAACCCAGTTAGCAGCGTAGGGCTATGTCTACACTCACGGTTTCTTGCGCAAGTACGGCCGTTCTTGCGCAAGAATCTGCAGAGCGTCCACACTGCCCACCTGCTCTTGCGCAAGGAAATTTACAGTACGGCGTGGTAAGAGAGGGCTCCTTGAGCAAGAGCTACGCTCTTTTTTATCAGGTGTAAGCCCTCTTGCGCAGGAGCTCTTGCGCAAGAGGGCAATGTGGACGCTGGGCAGGGGTTTCTTGCGCAAGAAAGCCCTATGGCTAAAATGGCCATCAAAGCTTTCTTGCGCAAGAGAGCGTCCACACTGCCATGGGCACTCTTGTGCAAAAGCACAGCTCACACATGGCAGTGTGGACGTTTTCTTGCACAAGACTTCTTGCACAAGAACACTTGCGCAAGGTGTTCTTACGCAAGAAGCCGCCAGTGTAGACAAAGCCGAAGTGTTGTTAATGCGGCTAGACAGTATTGACTTCCCATCGTTGGGCAAATTCTCTAGTTCGGAACTGGTCAGGTCCTCAGGGTGCCGGACTAGAGAGGTTCAACCTGTATTTCTATGGTTTCCCTTTTCCCTTTTCAAAATTTTTCTTTCCTGTGTCTTGCACTACGCTTCCTCTAACCCTTAAATCAAAGTTTAGGGGATTGTGCTAAGGAATCTGTATTATATCTCCTCTTGAACAGATGAACATTATGACATACGTCAGGTCTAATTCCATCATGACTGAGAAATACATTATACTGTAAATTAACACAAATGTCAACAGTGTGATCATTGCAGGCTGGAATGTGTTTGCCATTCTAGGTCTATGGAAATACACTGCGCGTGTCAGGATACTGACATGTGCAAGTGAGCTGTTTTAAACACTCCCGTGACAGGCTGGATCCCAGAGGCCCCTTGGGGCTGTCACCTGGCATGCCTACCTGCTCTCTCCTGGGCCAGGAGCTCTGGTCTTGCTCTAAGAGTTTCCATGTGAGCAGTGGAAGTAGTTGAGCTTTGAATGACACACGCGTAAAACAAAACCATATGGAGTGAATTACTCACAGCAGAAGTCATTGTCATTTATTCTGTATTTATCTAACCCAGTCATTTTCAACCTGTGAGCTGCAGAACCTCAGGGAGGGATCGGCGCAGGGGATGGCTAAGATTTCCATGCCACTGTTTGAAAGTGTTTAGGTGACTGCAAACGAAAAAAAAAAAGGTTGAAAACGGCAGACCTAACTGCTCCCTCACCACTGCTGCAGCAACACTTCCAAAGCAGAGTCGCTTGAATTACAGTAGAAACAAAATGAGATGTGACTTAGAATCTGTTATGGTTTTTTTGCATAACTGTGAATCGGTCCCACTTACAGACCCAGGACGTCAGGTTTTTAGAAGGATTTGCTTGTTTCACTCCTGACATTTTGTGGGTGGATATTTATGCTTTACATTTGCCTGGACAGCCAGGGTGCGTCTACACTGCACCTGTAGCTCAAAATAAGCCACCCAGTTTGAGCTACGCAAATCATGTTGTTTATTTTGAGTTGATTTTGAAATTGCTTATTTCAAAAATTTGGTTATGTCTACACAGCACTAATTCCGAAATGTCCCTTACCCCTTGTGGAATGAGGTTTTCAGGGACATTGGAACAGCGAACCTGTTATATTTCGAAATAACAGGCGTGCTCAAAAGATGTGAATAGCTATTTTGGGATCCCTCTGGTTTCCCGAAATAGCGCTGCGGTGTAGACGTAGCCCCACTGAGCTTTGTTAAATTCTAGGACCTGGTCTACATGAGACCAGGAAGGCTGGCTTAAGGTAGCCAAAATGTGTAGCTGGAGTCGGCTTACCTTAAGCCAAGCCTTGGTGTCCACACTGCGGGAGGCCGAGGGACCAAACACGCCTGTCAGCTTCTCTTCCTCCTCGCAGAAGGAGTACTGGACACCAGTGGGGTCTGTGCTTAGCATTCAATTTATGAGCCTATATTAGACCTGCTGAATTGAGCGCTAGAAGCTCGACCTCTGGAGTGTCAGGCTTCTCGCAAGTGTAGACGTGCCCTAGATGTGACATTTCAGGCAAATTAGGACACAAGCTGAATCCTTGCAAATGGTCCACTTTCACTTCCTGGTCAGCACGCCGTTCCCAAGCAGTGGTGGGGGGCACGGAGCTGCACAAAACTCGGCAGCGGTGGCTGGTGCAGGTGGGACACAGTCTGGGAGGCTGCCGGGATGTAATGGCAGGGAGTCTGGAGGGGGAGAGGAGTGAGTCCCGGACAGCGTAGGGGTGTCTGTGAGTAGAATGGGGGCTCAGTGCCGGAAGGCGTCTGGGGACAGCGGGCAGGTGCTGGAGGAATTGAGTGTGTTGGGGATGGGTGAAGTGGGGCCCTTTAGAGGTAGGACGGTCTGGGGTTCCAGTGGGGGTTAGGCTTCTGGAGGAACTTTCTGAGGCCAGGCAGGCTATGAACTGACGGAGGAGGCCAGCGCTGGAGGGGGCACCTGCAGGGCCGGCTTGAGCCATTCCTGCGCCCTGGGTAGCGGGCGCGCGACACACGCGCAGCTCCGCCCCCGGGCGCACGGCGCATGCACGGCCCTGCCCCCCCGGCATGCGGCGCCCCTTACAGCTGCCATCAGGCACCCCCATAGGTTGGCACCCCGGGCAGCTGCTGGATAGCCCCCCCCAATCCGGCCCTGGGTACCCGTCTAGGTGCGCCAGGCCCTGCTGTGGCTGCTGCCCTGCTCCTCCTCGGGCTGTGCTGGAACAGGGGAGCAGCGTCAGGGGAGGAGGGTTCTTGGCAGCTGCAGCGGCGTAGTGTGGCCATGAAGTGCAGCTGGATGGGACGCCTCTCCACCGGGCTGCAGGAACAGAGGGAGGCCACACCCAGGGCAGGCTGGGTCTACCTGCCAGTCGAGATTTGCAGAAGTCTTGTTAAATGCTTGTGTCTCTCTGCTGGGGCCGCATGCAGCTCTGGAGCTCCAGGAGCTCTGGGCCGAGCGGGCAGCGTAGGCACTTGCCATTGTTGGAAACAAGCCGCATGTCGCATGCCCAGTGCCTGTGCCACTGGTGGGAAACCTGCAGCCTGCGGCCCAGTGGGGTTCCACACCCGCCCACACACCCTGTCCCTGCCCCCACACCTCTCACGCACTGGAGCCCTGCTCTTACTCCCCCCCCCACCCCGCAGCACCATGAATCAGCTGATTCATGCTCTGTCCCTGCTCCTCTCCCTCCTGCCCAGAGCTTGAATGTTGGGAATCAGCTGATTCAGTTCTGGGAGAGAGGGGAAGGGGAAGGGCGTGCAGGGCTTCAGGGCCCCAGTGAGCAAGGGGTGTGGGGGAGGAGGCAGATAGGGGGTCCACAGGTTACCCACCATGGGATTTGACTCCTGTGGCCCACTGAGATGAAGGAGGCCAAGCAACACGTCAGCTGAGCACTCTGGGCCGGATGCTGAGCTGTCCCCGAGTGACATTAGCTCTTGTTTTCAGTGAGAACTCAATCGCCAATGAGCTTGCCGGGCGAGAGCTTTGGAGGGAGTGATTCAGACCGAGTGAAGTTCAAGACCACTACAAGGCTCTCTGTGTGCCCTTCCCACTGCCCTCCGGGGCTTTCACCTATTGCCCGCTGCGTAATCCCACTGCGAGTGCACAGAACGCCTTCCCCACGCTGCCTTCCCGTGTCAAACAATTGCAGGCCTTTCCAATTGAGTTGTGTCCTCCCACATGACAAGGGAAGCAGCCTGTGCCACCAAGAATGAGCCGTGGAAAGATCTCAGTGTACATGTGGTCTGCACTCTGCTCCACATTCATTTGTACCCGGCCTGAAGTGCCCCTATCATGGGGGAGGGAGGTTGCATTAGATATTGAAGGCCTGCTTGTCAGAGATGGAGGACCAGGATTATGCATGCGCACTTCCATGTTTACTTGAGCATGTGTGCATGGTGCACCACACAGAGGTGGAGGGGCCTCAGCGAATCCCATCCCGCAGCCCTCATGGGAAGCGCGGGGCATGCCAGGGAGTAGAAGAGCAGGGCACTGCAGCTCCAGACGTCCTCCCCATGCGGCCAAACTGCCAGCAGAGCCTTCTACAGGCTCTGGTGGGTGACGTCACCCTTGCCTGGCCTGGAGAGAAGCCCTGGGAGGGCGTGGAGGGGGAGCTGCTTGACACAGAGATGAGGAAGCAGGTCCCAGTAGCCACAGAACAGCCCCGCTGGACCCCAGTAGGGAATAGCCCAGGGGAGTGCTGCTGGGAAACAAGGCGGTGACTGCAACTTTCCTCACCAGCTCTTCTAGGGCTGTGGACTGGGACCCACTGGAGCAGGGTGGGCCTGGGCTTCCCTGCCCCCTAGTCCTGCTCTTGTGAGCACTAACCCTTAGGCCAGCTGGCCTGAGCCACAGACTTTGCCTGCTCAGCCCTGACCCCAGTGCCCTGAGCCCTAGACTGTTTATCTGTTTACCCTTCAGGCAGGGCATCTGAGGCACAGACTGCATGCTGGCTTCGCCCCTGCCCAGGAGGCCTGAGCTGCCTTTGGTGCCGTGGCTTGGCTACACACCAGGATGCCTGCCTGACTCACCCACGCAAGCCCCAGTTTCCCACTGCTGCTGAACGAGAGGCCCCAGGGACCTTGCATGCCGCATGCGTGCACAGCTCCCCAGGGGCATGCAGACACGCAGCACGTGTCTACACAAAACATGTGCACACGTGGGCCTGTAGCTTCAGAACACGAGGCTCTGAATCCTTGACAACAGCTAAACGTGAGGGCAAAAATATCGCTGCACTCAAAACTGCTCCTGGGGGGCGACATGCAGCCCCGGGCAGAGGGGCAGCACTTAACTGGTGCATAAACCTTGCACTGGCCCTCTGCACAGGCCTGAGTTTCATCTACCCTGGACAAAGCACATTCAGTAGGCAGAAGATGTTTTATACATACCATCCCTAGATCAGTCCCACAGCCTTTTACGCGTGTTCATCTATCTATGGTGGCAGCCGGACAGTAGGGGGCTGCAGAAGCCGGGGGGAAGGCAGGTACATGGGGAGTTGGGTGTGTGGTTTTACATGCCCTGAGTAGGCTGCCAGAGATGGGGGCCCAGCCATTAGGACACCTGAAGCCCATCTGCAGTCAGCCTGGAGGGAAGGCTGATTAGAGCACCTGCTCCTAGTGAAGGCCTATGGGCGCACCTTAAAACCCTTCCCTCAGGCAAGGCAGGGAAGGGAGAAAAAGGGATGGGCCAGAGGAGAGAGACTGAGTGGAAGACAAACCTGGAAGGCAGCAAACTAACTGGGCCTGTTCCAAGACACCAGGGAGGAGGTACCCAAGAAGGGTTGGGGATGTGGCCCAGGGAGGGGCTGCTATTTAGTGAGCAAGTGGGTGGGGCTGGGTTCCCCCAACCCTCCCCCGGCTGATGGGCTGCCAGTAAGCAAAGACTATCGGAGGGACTGACCTCCAAAATCCCGGACTGGCCAATGCTGAAAAGGGCTCTTGGAGTGGGGTACCCTTGTCTTCTCGGCAGTGGTAGGGACACTGCGAGCCTCTGAGGCGCCCGCCAGGAAGCGCAGGACCCAGGGGGCTTAGCCCAGACTTCCCACACTACCTTATTTCAAGGTACCAAATAAGTCAAGGAAGGCTGTACTAATGACGAAAGGCCTAACGCCCGGATTAATGCCTGGTTTGGTCAAAGACAGGGTGTGGAAACAGCTTGACATGTTTAGGACTTAATTCTTTTCTTGGTTACACGGGCAGAACTCTGCGGGGAGCTGAGCCTGTGTAACTGATACCGCCAGTTGGAACATTTTTGCCAAAGTGAAATCTGGGCAAAATATGCTCTTTTAAAGTGATGCGTTGCTTTCGATAACAATGTCATTAGGAAGGTTTCTAGGTCAATGAGAGACAAACCCAACCGCTCCACGGTTTGCAACTGGCCCGGGATGTGGGCACTGTAGCTTCAAGTCCCTACTCTGTGAGTCAGAGTGATGTGGGATGAAAAACTCTGCTCTGAATTAGGCAGAACAAGAATTGAATCTGCGTCTCTTGCTCCCACAGAGCAGGCTGGCACTGGAGCTACCATGGTCTAGAATGATAGACACGCATGTTTCTGCTTTCCCGACAGTGTTCAAAAGGCTTCATTTTTATTCCAATGGAGAACAAAACACAAATTTCAAACCCTCAAAAGTTGCCATGAAATGGTATTGACATCTCCTGGTCAACTCTCATTACAGAGTAGATATTGGCTTTCTGGCATTAATTGCACCTTGTTATGAAGATCCCATTTAAGAATAATTAGAGTCCAAATTCTTCAGATCTTCTTCTCAGTCATAGCTCCCTACATGAGTAGATTCACAGGAGCTAATGCAATTTACTTAGGCCAGTAAGTGCTCCTCCAAATGAGTAAGCGATACAGAATGAAATCTTATATTTTGCTGTTTGAGAGAATTAAAATGGATTTCAATAGATGGGCTGTCTCCTCATTTTCTGCTGAAAAGAACAGCAGGAACTAAGACAAATGTTTAACTCACATTCCTTTTCTTCCCTGTGTATTTACTGTCGCCAGTCTCACTTTGGAAGGAAAACCCCCCAGAATTGGTCTTATCCGGATAGCCCACTAGTTGTGAAATAAATATCTACTGTCCTGCTGACATTGAAGAAAAGGTGACCCAGTTTCTGTGACATCTGTCTTGGATGAACCAGCTGATGCCCAAGGTAACTATGGGCCTGATTTAGCAAGATATGAATTCATGTGTGTAATTTTATGTGTAAGTAGCTCCACGGCCTTCAGTGAATGCCCAGGGACAAAGCTGGATATGGGAGCCTCTTGGTAGGATAACACTGGTGCTTCATGCTTCAGCTTCCACAGTGAATGGTTTAGCTGGATCTGTACGGGGGCTGGGGGCTGTGGTGAGCCCTTTTAGCTGATCAAGGCAGACGGGAAGTCTGAGGACCAGGAAAGCTGGGTTTTTCTTCACAAGGTGCCATCACGGGGGTGACCAGGCTAGAGAAACACCAGTGAAAGATAGTGAAACCCAGGAATTGCTTTATCCCTAGTCTTACTGTTGGCTCCTAATCGGATCTCAATCACTTGCCCCATCCCCTAATTCTCAGTCCCTCTTCACCATCCTCTCTTGGTCCAAGTCTTAATTTTGACCCTCTAACTTCCTGTCCCAATTTCTCTTCAACCATCAGTACCAGTATTTCCCCCACGAGGCTCCTTGCCCCAATCTACTCTCCCCTCCTTACCTACAACTCCCCTGGGCCGGTCCATGTCCCCTCTTTGTTTAGTGACTTCCTCCTCCATGTTGCCTGAGCGCCAGCAGGTGGCCAGTGAGGGTGCGTCTACACAGTAGCTGAAACTCGAAATAAGATACACAATTTGCGCTACGGTTCCTCCCCATTGTAACCTGGGATAGAGAGGACAAACTTACACTCTCTGATCAGATTGGCAAGCCTGCCCCACCTATATTTCATGATAGTTCCTTCTCAGGCTACAATATACAGTAAAACCTGTGTTATCCGGCACGCTCGGGGATTAGGGCGTTCCGGTTATCTAAAAATTCCAGTTATCTGAGGGCCCCATCAAGCTAGGAAAAACCAGCAGACAATAATAGTAAAACTCAAGTTTTTAATATTGGTAATTTTGTAGTGTGAGGCAGTTGGTCTCATATTTCTATTTTGAGTTAAAGATGATTAGTACTTCTTAAATAAAAAATTGTTAAGCCAATCACGGTAGACCAAGCCAGGCCTGTGCACCTGAAGATGTGACAGTATTGTGACTGGGGGCAATGCTGGTTAACAAAGTTTTCTGGTTAACAGAGTGCCGGCTAACAAAGGTTTCACTGTATTTTGAAACAGCTTATTTCATCATTTGACGCTGTCCACACAGCGCCAAATTTTGAAATAAAGTGCTCTTTCGAGCCATCCCTTACTCCTTCGTAGAATGAGGTTTACAGAGACGGCAAAATAGCACGTCTGCTATATTTTGAAATAGCGGACGTGTTCAAAAGTCGCGGGGTAGCTATTTCGGGATCCCTCTGGTATCCTGGAATAACTTTGCTGTGTAGACATACCCTGAGAGTGCTACAGAGACAGACTCCCCGCTCTCAGTTTCCGGGAAATCCACACGGCAGCTGGCGGCGTAACGCCCAGCCTGGAAGACAGTTCTGCCCAATCTAGTGTGTTTAAAATAGCAGTGTGGGCAGTAGGGTAGGTTGGGCCAGCTGCCAAAGCTCAGACCCCATGGATTGAAAGGGCTTGGACTAGTCCATGCTATGTGCAATGTCTCAGCAACCACACTGCTATTTGTAGTGCACTCCCTGGAGCAGGGCTAACACACATCTTTCTACCCAGGCTTGGAATCCCACATCTCCCTGCAGTGCAGACACGGTTCCGATGCCCAGCGCCTGCCCCACCCTGGCCAGGAGCAGCCATTGCTAGGAAAGTCCAGCTTCGCCCCAGTAGCTCGGGTGGAGGGATATACTCAATCGCTATGTGGGGATGGCACGTGTGCAGGTTGGTCACAGGTAGGAGTGGAGAGGGGGTGGTGCGTGCTCCGTGACGCTGGAATCCTCAGGGATTTTAAGTGCAAAAAAATCTCAGACGTCTCTTCTGAGTGTGTATGGACTGCAATTCTTCAAAGACTTACACCTTGGCCAAACTGGGGGGGCGGGGATTTGGGCCGGAACAGAAAAAGGCACCTCTCAGTCACAAAGTCCCCACATTTCAAGACCACATGCCATAGCATGGGGCGCTAGAACGTTTCAAAGAAAAATCTGACCATTTAAAAAAAAAGTTGTTTGCAAGGTCTTCTTCCCTACTCTTGTTTATGGAAATGGCTGAAGAGATGTGGCTCCAATTCTCCAGAGAAATCCAGCCCAAGGCACACTCCCCACATGTAAAATTTCATCCCAAATAGTTACAGTGTAGCAAAATTAGAAGCCACTGATAACAGAGTCTTACATTGGGTAGTGTTGGGCAGCCTTAATTGGAGGGCCTGATAAGGTAACTTTTTCTGCCATTTATGAAAGCAAGAGGTACCATGATGTGACTATCTGGCCTGAAGGAAAGTCGTGGATGTTAGCAGACTCACCTCTAGCCTTTGCTCTGGAGGATTAAGCACCATACAAGAAAAAACCGATATTGCACGTGAATGTGAGCTTTGACAGATTCCAGCAGCTTCCATTTAAAAACGGTCCTTCTTCTGTAATCATGAAAGTCTTCGACAAACGTGTAATTCCTTCATTTCTCCCGTGAAATACTACAGGCACGCTGCGGGTTTTCAACTCGGGCAGTTCATTACACGGTTAGCCATTGCAATAAGAGCAGCATCTGGATCTCTGCTTGGTCTTCCTGTCTAACCTCCTGCAAGGGCTGCCCTCGGGCCTCCTTTCCCTGCTGGAGACTTAGTAGGTTCAGCTGGAGACATGCAAAGTAGAAAGGGCCACCTCATGAGCCAGTGCCCAGCTGGGTGGTTTGTTGTGGCTGGGTTTTGCCTTTAGGAGGCTGCATTATCCCAAGTTATTCCAGCTTTCCACTCCATGGAAGGAAATAGTCAGAGGATGTTGCTGGGTTTTTCCGAGAGTTGTGGAGCCAAGAAAGCTATTTGGCACTGGTGAGGCCACATCTGGAGTATTGCGTCCAGTTCCGGGTCTCCCATTATAGAAGGGATGTGGACGCACTGGAGAGGGCAACAAAAATGATGAGGGGGCTGGAGCACATGATTTATGAGGAGAGGCTGAGGGATTGGGGCTTGTTTAGTCTGCAGAAGAGAAGAGGGAGGGGGGGATTAGATAGCAGCCTTCAACTCCCTGAAGGGAGCTTGCAAAGAGGCTGGAGAGAGGCTGTTCTCAGTGGTGGCAGATGGCAGAACGAGGAGCAATGGGCTCACGTTGCAGTAGGGCAGGTCTAGGTTGCATATTAGGAAAAACTATTTCACTAGGAGGGTGGGGAAGCACTGGGATGGGTTCCCTAGGGAGAGGGTGGAATCTCCATCCCTAGATGGTCCTGCTTTGAGCAGCGGGTTGGACTCAGTGACTCCTGAGGTCTCTTCTAGCCCTAGGATTCTATGATGCTACAAAAGTCCAGGGTAGCCTGCTGAGCTGGGACATCTGGAAGCCAGCCAGCCTGGGAGCCAAGTGGCCCACCAGCCAGACTGGCTTGTGTCTAAAGGGCCAATGGAACAGCCATGCTGCTGAGGAACGTCTGGATTGCACCTAATCAGCCCTTCCTGACGGCAAACTGCTCTGTCACAAAGTGTTCGCCTAGCTCTAGCCTTTGCCCTGCACACATGCCCATGCCCTCCCCTTGCTTCCTCCTGCTCCCTCCCCCATTGCCGGGGCTTGGGGAAGCAGCCTGCAGGCACTGTGGGAGCAGCAGACCCTGTCCTTTCCCACCGACCTGAGAATCGCAGGCATGACTCTGCATCTGGAGGTGACCTTGAAGTACAGAGGAGGCACCATGATTTAGTCCCAGAAACCCAGCTTTCCCCAAGGCACATTCATAGGACAGATCAGCTCAGGGTGCACAAACCTCCAGCATTGGAGGAGAACAACTCCAAAGCCAATAGCTCCTTGCACCAGTGGCGACTCTGTTGGTATCAAACACCTGCCAGGGCACAACTTGTAGCAGTATCAGCCTTAGACCAGGAAAATGAGTCTCCCGTTTGCTCCCGGAGGCAGATCTCCCCTTGCAGAGTGGGGAAGGGGCAATTATGGAACACAAAAGGGTAAAAATTGGGACCATGGTTACAGGCTACACGCAGTTCACGTCGTGCGCTGCGATCCGCAGCTAGCACTTCTGCTTGGTGGGCACGAATAACGGACAGGGGCTCAAGCCAGCAGCCTTGTACGGGGTGTTGCTGCACTCCGCATGGATGGCTGAATGCTGCTGTCATGGCTGATGCATTGGGGATGGCGCTAGGGACCCAATAGACCTGAAAGCACTGCCAGGCTCTGTAGCTGGTGTTGGATCAGGCGCTGACATGGATGCATAACACTCCGCCCTGGCCTACGCTAAGGCTTTATTTCAAAATAACCCCCCTGAGGTTGAATTAATAAGCGGAGTGTCCACACTACCAAGCCCGCTATTTCGATATAACGGGCCACTTATTTCAAAATCCGTACGCCTGCTTTGCTCGGGGAATAACGCTAATTCTGAAAGAGTTATTTCGAAATAGCGGTCGTGTGGACGCTCTGGTGCTGCTATTTCGAAATAACGACTCCCCAGAGCCATTCGAACTAATTACTCCCCGGTGTTTCCTGGGGCTCTAAGTCGAGGTAGCACGTCCACATTCAGGGAGCCTGTCTTGGATTAATTTCAAGGCTCCCCTGTACCGGGGACACGCTAGTTCAACTGCTAGCTTGGGAGTTATTAAATCAAGTTTAGTTATTTCGAAATAGTTTCCTGGGGTGGACATGCCCTCACTGACCTGTCACTAAGCGGTGCCTTGAGGGTCCTCACCTCTCCTCTTGTGTCTCTGCAGAAGGGTTAGACAGAAAGCTGCTCATTGTACAATCGCAATGTCCTGAGGGAGCCAGCAATCTTAGGGAGACTTTCATGGACATAATGGAACAACAGGGCCTAATGTCAGTCAGTTTGAAAACTCAGGGTCACTCCAGATCATCTCATCTGAAGAAGTGGGAGTTTGTTAGTCTCAGCCATATCTACACAAGGAAAGTATTTTGAAATTAGTAAATTTCACTTAACTCCCGATTTAACAAAATCAAAATAGTGTGTCCCTACTATGGGGGAGCCTCGAAATGCGTCCGAGGCAGGCTCCATTAATGTGGACGTGCTACCTCCAACTTAGACCTCAGGAAGCATGGGGGAACAATTAGTTCGAATGACTCTGAGGAGGAGTTATTTCGAAATAGCGCCACCGGAGCATCCACACAACCGCTATTTCGAAATAACTCTTTCAGAATTAGTGTTATTGCCCGAGAAAAGCAGGAGTACAGATTTCAAAAGAAGCGGCCTGTTATTTCAAAATAACAGGCTTGGTAGTGTGGACGCTCTGCTTCTAGATTCAACCTTAGGGGGGTTATTTCAAAATGAAGCTCTAGCCTAGACCAGGGCTAAGGTGCCACAGGACTGCTCCTTTTTCTGTTTGAAGTTACAGACTAACACGGCCACCCCTCTGAGAAGTTTGGAAAGTGGGCATTTGTCCAATTTGCTTTTGCCTGTTGATGCTCAGTGGCCAAGAGCAAATGGGACAAACGCCCGGTTTGGCCCCAAAAGTCCTGATGTCCAGGATGGAGCTTAGACAGGGGATTGTCCCAACCAAAACAGGCCAGATGATCATCCTAGGTAGATCTGCGTGTCCCACCACTGGGGGGCCCTGATGAAGAGGGGAGGGTAGCATTAGAGATGAACTGCTTTGAACTGACCGTGTCTCCCCATAGCACCCAGAAAAGCAGCGAGACAGGAAGACGAGTTAGGAGCACAGAGGGGCAAAGCCTAAGCAAATAAGGTCCAAAGAACACTCCAGCCCGAGCAGCACAGAACTCCACCGTGCATAACTATGATGTGTCTGTGATGTCTGGGCTGCCCTGGGGCAGCCTGTAGCTATCTTGGGGATGCTACCCTTGATGCTGCCACTAGCTAGAAGCCTGCTCTACTGTGTATCACAGACACATGTTAAAGACTCTGGAGGGAGGCACATTCCTTTGGTGGCAGCGTTTTAAGGATACCAAAGGGACCACGGTTCAGAGGGGGTGGATAAAAGGACCCTGTCCCGGCTCATCTTGAATCCTAACCCAGACAAGAGCTAAGAGAGCCCAGCCAGAATCCTGAACTGCAAGTGACCCCAGGAAACTTGTATAAAGTCCTAATCAGCGCAGGCAACTCCAGCCCAGACATGGAGTTGTTTCTCAAGGGCAAAAATGGGCAGGAAATAATGCAAATGGGAACCAGAAATGCTTTTTTTCTCATGCTGAGAGCTATGTGAAGTGGCTAGAGGCAGAATGGGATGAGCCAAGAAACAGATGGCAGGCTCCACAGATGAGGTGTGGCGTTGGGAAACCTGCAAGATGTTTAGGGGGAAGCAAACCTTCTCCCCCCACCTCTTTCTCAAGCGCTCTGTGGAAGCGTGTATTTTGTAGTCATTAGTAGGTGTCCAGAGAAAAATATCAGGGATTGAGTCAAGCCCTCGGAGTCTGGGTCTGTACCGGAATTCCAGCCCATCAGCGCTCCAGGATGGATTAGCTCCTGGGTAGTACCGGAGCCAATTATAAAGAGAGGACCAGTTGCAAAAAGTGGCATGAAAAGCAGTTCCAGGCTTTTGGGGGCGTGCTGAGGCCTGCTTTTCATTTGGCCCATACCTCTGTCTTGCCAACTCGTTGCAGATGCATGAAATTTGTTAGAAACAACCGATGTCTGTTCCCGCCCTGGCTCTTTCGTTCGCTTTTCACCCCTCCCACCCGAGTCTTTATCTTCGATCTCCCCCAAGTTGTCTCCTTCACACTCCTCAGTTTCCCTCCCCTGTATAATTTCTGATTTAACACATATTTCAGGCTGACTGAAAAACCCGCAATGAATAATTTACATGCTCAATTTTAGGGGCCATTCTCAGCTAGGATAAATCAGCACAGATCTGTGGACTTCAGTGAAGCTCTGCCAGTGTATAGAAGCTAAGCACCTGGCCCCGGGGCCTTTTAATTCTTTTTAAAAGCTGATTGAATGAGCGGCAGAATTCTCAGTTAGGGTCATTTTTCATGAATTGCTTCAGGAACTAACTCAGACCATTCAAAAGGCAGGCGCTGCGGCCAGATATAAGAGTTGCAGTTTTCACTGCAGCCTCTCTAACTAGCTTACCCCCATGGCAACTCTCTCCCTTAGTTTTCTGTGAAGATCTCTGTCCATATATAACATTATCTCTGTAACTATCGTGTGTACCTCTACTTACTGTAGGGAGCACTGGGGTATTCAGCAAACCCCGGGTAACGCTGTTCAGTTATCGAGAATCCTAGAATCCTAGAACACTATAACTGGAAGGGAACCTCGAGAGGTCATCGCGTCCAGCCCCCTGCCCTCACGGCAAGTGTGAGGTGTAAAGGTTGTGTGAAGTATAGAAAGGCCACCTTGTATATAACAGACATTGACATTTAAGACAGCTCCAAAGGAGCATTTCAGGCTTTCCTGCATGAGACTTAGTAGTTGAGGGTATGTCTACACTAGCCCCCTAGTTCGAACTAGGGAGGCTAATGTAGGCATTCGAAGTTGCAAATGAAGCCCGGGATTTAAATATCCCGGGCTTCATTTGCATGTCCCCTGGCGGGCGCCATTTTTAAATCCCCCTAGTCCGAACTAACTGCCCGCGGCTACACGCGGCAGTTAAAAGTTAATTCGAACTAAGTCCTTAGAACATAAGGTCCAAAGAACACTCCAGGAACACTAAGTCCTTAGTTCGAATTAACTTTTAACTGCCGCGTGTAGCCGCGGGCAGTTAGTTCGGACTAGGGGGATTTAAAAATGGCGCCCGCCTGGGGACATGCAAATGAAGCCCGGGATATTTAAATCCCGGGCTTCATTTGCAACTTCGAATGCCTACATTAGCCTCCCTAGTTCGAACTAGGGGGCTAGTGTAGACATACCCTGAGCTAGTTGGGAGAAGTGGAATTTTGCTTTGTTTTTGAAACTGCTCTTACAGATGTTGTAGCAGGAGAAAATAAATGGAGAGGCCAGGCGTGTGCCAAAAAGGAGTAAATAGGGAAAGGTTAAAGGGATACTCACCATTGGCATCAAGTAAAAATGACTGTAAGACCTCCTGAGAGAGAGAGTCAGACCATCTGCACATTGGATGTCGGCTGCCAGGGAACTGCAGGGGAGGTTTTCCGCTGCTCTTGGTAACTGGATGTCTCTCTGGCCATGTGCTGTCTTTGTTAACTGGTAAATCGATACATCCAGCCAAAGCTGACTCACTGGGGTTTGTTGTTACTGAACTCGAGTGAAGGTCTTTCAAGCACTGTTAACCAAAAGTTGATTAACATTTTATCAGTCAGTTGGTTATTGACAAGCTAGTCATTATCAGTTATTAACCATCAATACATGGGGGCTGCCACACTGCATTAGGCGAGTGGTTGATCTAGTCCTGCAACCTATCAGCGTAGTTTTGGCTGCTAAACACATCTCGACTAGTCTTGTTTCTGATGTGTGGAGCCCGAATATCCATAGAATAGCGCTGGAGTGAGGATGCCTTCCTACCACACACCAAGCCATTGCACTCTTCTTCCAGATTTACAGTCCCCTCCCCCAACCTTCCCAATCCCTCCCCCAATCCCAGTTTTGATCTGTAAAGGGAGCAGTGCCAGAGATGCCAGCAAGTCCACTAAGGGCTTCACCGTTGCTATTGATTTTACGTGACAGACGCTCAGATACCACAGTGATGGGCAGCAGGACAAACCCCTAAAAGTGGTTGATCTTTGAAATGACTTTGATGAAATTTTTCTTACCAGTGCTATCACTTATATTTACATATACGTGAAATATCAGAAGCAAATGCACACACCCTTCCTGACCTGTACTTGGGCTGATTTTTTTCGTGACTATGTTACCAGAAGTGGCTTGAATTCCCTGGCACAAAAATCCGCAGCGGATAGATCTGCACTCCCCCTGCAGGGCTAGAGCGTCTTGGAACTTTCTTCTGAAGCATCATCAGCGGGCAACTGGGCTTGGGAGGCTCAGGTGGCAGAGGAAGAACTCCCAGCAGTTAGCACGGGAAGTAGCAAGATCAAGCCAAGCAGTATCAGATGTGCTTCCCTGTATCAAACCATTTCAGATTCCATGTCTAGCTGCTGTGCTAAGTGACACAAGATGGGACAAAGATGGACAGCCCTTGGTGGGGAAAGAACAGGTTAGGAACTATTTAGAAAAGCTAAACATACACAAATCCATGGGTCCGGACTTAATACATCCAAGGGTACTGAGGGAGTTGGCAAATGTCATTGAGGAGCCTTTGGCCATTACCTTTGAAAAGTCATGGAGATCAGGAGAGATCCCAGATGACTGGAAAAAGGCAAACGTAGTGCCCATCATTAAGAAAGGGAAGAAGGATGATCCAGGGAACTATAGGCCAGTCAGTCTTACCTCAGTCCCTGGAAAAATCATGGAGGGGATCCTCAAGGAATCCATTTCGAAGCACTTGGAATAGGGGAAGGTGATCAAGAATAGTCAGCATGGATTCATGAAGGGCAAGTTGTGCCTGACCAATCTGATTAGCTTCTATGACAAGGTAACTGGCTCTGTGGACATGGGGAAGTCAGTGGATGTGATATACCTTGACTTTAGCAAAGCTTTTGATACGGTCTCCCACAATATTCTTGCCAGCAAGTTAAGGGAATGTGGATTAGATAAATGGACGGTAAGATGGATAGAAAGCTGGCTGGAACGTCGGGCCCAGCGGGTAGTGATCAACGGCTCAATGTCAGGTTGGCGGTCGGTTTCTAGCGGAGTGCCCCAAGGTTTGGTTCTGGGACCAGTTTTGTTCAACATCTTTATTAATGACCTGCATGAGGGGATGGATTGTACCCTCAGCAAGTTTGCAGATGGCACTAAGCTAGGGGGAGAGGTGGATATGCTGGAGGGCAGGGATAGGGTCCAGAGTGACCTGAACAGATTAGACGCAGACACAGGACAGACCCCAGCGCCGTCAGCAGGCTTACAGCCTACGTATAAGCTGGAAGGAGACATGGTTGCATGTCCATACTAAGTGCACTGCATGCTCCTCTGTACAAGCAAAACATGGACTGGGCTGGCCATCAGAGTCAGACACAAGAACACAAGAATGGCCAGACAGGGTCAGAACAAAGGTCCATCCAGCCCAGTGTCCTGTCTGCTGACAGTGGCCAATGCCAGGTGCCCCTGAGGGAGTGAATACAACAGGGAATCATCAATGATCCTTCTCCTGTCACACATTTCCAGCCCCTGACAAACAGGGGCTAGGGACACCATCCCTTCCCATCCTGGCTAATAAGTATTGATGGACCTAACCTCCATGAATTTATCTAGTTCTTTTTTGAACCCTGTTAAAGTTCTGGTCTTGACAACATCCTCTGGCAAGGAGTTCCACAGGTTGACTGTGCCCTGCGTGAAGAAAAACATCCTTTTGTTTGTTTTAAACCTGCTGCCTATTCATTTCATTTCGTGATCCCTGTTTCTTATGTTATGGGAACACGTAAATAACTTTTCCTTATGCACTTTCTCCACACCTGTCATGCTTTTTTAGACCTCTGTAGACCCCCTTGATCTTCTCTTTTCTAAACTGAAAAGTCCCAGTCTTTTTCTCTCTAATCATATGGCACCTGTTCCAAACCCCTCATTTTTGTTGCCCTTTTCGGAACCTTTTCCAATGCTAATATATCTTTTTTGAGTAACCAGCATGTAGTGTGGTTTGCCTGGATTGACACACTGCCTATTAATGCCAAGTATTTGTGCTAGTATTTGTTAAGTGCTGCCAACTCACATGGGCTGGAAACCACAAAAGGAATTAGGTTCCTAAATCCCTTTTTTAGATGCCTGAATCTTGGTTTCAGCACAAAAAACTTCCCAAACCGTGTCGAAATCTAAACGCACGTGGCAACTATGTTTTTGCAGTAGGAGTTCCCTTAGGCTCTACGTTTCTGGGTGTGAACATGTGCACTGTTGCTTCCCTCCAGGCACCTGGACACCTGTCTCCTGCCTAAGCCCCAGAGTGATTCACAGCCCAGGGAAGATTGGTTCAGCTGCCCAAGTCACATGGAGGGCCTGATCTGGTAGCAACCTCTGATCCAAGCTTGCTGGATTGGGCTCCCCCCAGTGGGTTTAGACAAAGCTGTCGGGGGGAAGGGCCTCTTAGTCGCTGCTGTGGAAGCTGTTTCTCTCTGGGTGCCTCATTACAGTTACTGGAACAAGCATGAGTGACTCCCCCATGTCCCAGGTGCAGAAGCGGTGCGAGGAGAGCTGCCGGCAACTGGTGCCCTAGGTGGAATGTGCGATCGGCGCCCCTGCCTCCGTAGCCCTCAATGGCATGAATCATCATTGGGCGCCGCGTTAAACGTGGTGCCCTAGGCAACTGCCGAGGTTGCCTACGTCCACGGGCCGCCCCGCCCAGGTGAGGGAGCTCATGACCAGCTACAGAGTCATTCTTGCTCTGTATGCCCCCTCTGACTGTATGGGTGCGTCTACACTGCACCGTCACTTCGACATAACAATGCGAGCGCCTACACAGCCATTCCGTTATTTCGAAATAATTTTGAAATAACGGATGGCTTATTCCGAAATCTGCAAACCTCGTTCTACGAGGAATAACGCCTCTTCCGAAATAGCTATTTTGAAATCAGGCGTGTGTAGACACTCCACTGCTGCTATTTCGAAATAGCCCCTCACCAGGGCCATTGTAAGTTATTCCTCCCCAGTGCCTCCAGGGCCTGTAAATCGAGATCGCACGTCTAAGTTAGGGAAGCCTGCCTCGGACTAATTCTGAGGCTCCCCTGCAGTGTAGACATACTATTTTGAAATAAGCTATTTCTAGAGTAGCTTATTTTGAAATAAGTGTGCAGTGCAGACGTACCCTTAGTGGGATGGTCCCAGCATGAGAGTGACTCTGTAGGCCAGTGGTTAGTGCCCATCCCCAGAATGTGGGAGACCCACTCCTGATCTGGTAACTCTTTGAAGGCTCCAGAGAGCCAATAGCTGAGGGTGAGGGAGCTTCACGTCAGAATCTCCTGTAGCTCAGAGGTGGCTGGTCGCCGTTCAATGCCCTTCTTTCTCCTCGGGTGGCGGGGGTCTGGAATCAGGGGTCTCCCATGTGACAGCTGCAGGTGAACCACTGGAGTTAAGTTAGGGAGGAGTGGTCCTCCTTCCCCTTCTGGCTAAACCAGCATGGAGCACCTGATTCCTGGCTGGGAACCACTAGCCGAAATAGGCACCTCCCTGAAGCCAGGACTTGAGCAGCTCTCTCTGAAAAAGGGGCGGGGCATACACACACCAATCAGACCTCCTGTGCACTACAGGCCACCAGCACCACCCAGCCACCTGCTCACTGATCCCAACAACCAAACCGAGACCAACGATGTGCAGCCTATTGGCCTGAGCGCTGGGTAGCGTGGCAAAGGGAGGTGTTGCCTTCCCCAAATTGCCAACATTCCTGTTGGCCAGGAAGGCAGGGCCGTTAGCATGGCTGCCCAGCTGCCTGGGAAGGAGCAGGCTGCAGTGTGGCTGCCCAACCGACTGTTAATGTAGCCAGCCAGGAAGGCTGGGGCCATGGTGCAGGGTGGCTCCCAAGCTGGCCAGGAAAGCTGGGGCTGCCTGGCCAGTTGTGAAGGCTGGGACCATGGCATAGCTGCCCAGCCAACAGGTGCTCTGGCCAGCTGGGAGGGCTGGGGCCACATCACTTGCGAGCAGGGGATATGCCTGTTATGCTTATAAGAAGCACATGGGATCTTTTCCAGCATGGCCGCATTTATTGAAAATGCAATATGAAAAGCAGCCTTTGCGTTCTCTCTCTCTCTCTCTCTCACACACACACACGTGTCCTGCAGATGTGCTTGTAGCCGGGCTCTGTCGCTCTCAGTTCGATGCTCCAAGGCTGGCAGGACTGATCCCAGGAAGCCATGGCAAAAACGCCCCATTTTAATACTTTGTATGTTTGCATTGGAGTGGGTGGGTTTTGCAATGCCATACTGCAATCCTTGATCCTTCAGTGACGTCAGTCTTGGGGTTTTCCCACAGTTGCCCTTCCGTGGTTGTTGTCAGGTTTCCCATCCTTACCTCTTTTTTGTCCTTTCCCCTTTGGGAGTGTCTGCCTGTCTTCAAGGCTCCTCAGGTTTACTCAGTCATTCTACCTTGGGCACACAGCATGTTTTCTGCTCATCTCCAAGTTTGTCACATCGTCTTGACCATCCGGACATTCACGGCGGCTTTCACCCTTATCCTGAACTATGCACACACCCTTCGCTCACACCAGACAGTTTTACAGAGAACTTCAGACAAAGGATTACTGACTTACTACAGCAATAACAAAAGAACCTTACCCACCTCCCATGCCTATAGCAGACTAGATTGTTATGTGCCATCATGGGCAGAGAATAGGAATGAATAGCAGCAATGTCTAGGCTCCCCCAGAAGTAGGGAATGGATTAAATGAGATACACCCGGGTAATCCTGGAAAGCGACCCACAGCCATATGCTGCAGAGGGAAGTGCAAAAAACCCAAGCAGTGTGATCTGGGGGGAAATCCCTTCCTAAACCTGCATATGGTGATCAGTTAGCCCTTGGGTATGTGAGCAAGAATCAGCCAGCCAAGCACCTGCAAGAGAAAATGCTCAGACACATCGCAGACCCTGCCCAATGTTCCTTCTCCAACCATGGCCAACCTGATGCTTCATTAGAAGGGAATAAAAAAATCTTTCCCTGAATACATAGTGGGAGAAGTCCCCTCCTGACCTTGGCCAGTATATGGCTGGAACCCTGAAGCATGAGTGTTAGGAACAGAAGACACAAGCATGTGTGTAAAGCTAGTGGAGGCTGTACCCCCCACCCCCAAACATACACTCTCAATAGGAATTACTTCCATTTTAGATAGACCCAAAAGGCAATTTCTGAGGAGAACACAGTGTGCCCATCTGTAGCAAGTTTCATCAGCTCTACCCCCAGAGAACGGCAGCTTCACCTGAAGGAAGGCAAACACCATAGACTGGCAAATGTGCATCCCACAGGGAACACAGAGAAAACATTTACACCGTTCCCCTACACCACAACTCAAAATGCACTTCTGGTGTTGTTATTGCATGACACTAATACCTAGCAGTCCCAGCTGAGATCAGGCCTCTTTGTGCTAGACGCTGTACAAACAGTAATGAGAGAAAGTCCATGTCACAAATCCCTTGCAATCTAAGCAGTAAAAAGTAGGAGGAGGGGGAAAGAGAGGCACAAAGTGGCTTGCTCATGGCCTGACAGCAGAGCCAAGAATGGAACCCTAGGCAGTGCCCTAACCACTTGTTCACACTGCCTCTTACGTGTTTCCTCTTCTTGGTAAATTCCCTCGTGTTGGACTCTACACTAGCAAGTATTTCAGCTATGCTGGCACTCTACTAAACTTGCCTTTTAACTGTGAACACAGAAATGGATTTGGAATTGGAAACATTTTTAACTGGTACAAAAGGCTTGCCCAGAATTCTGGCCTATTTCCATGCAAATATCAGTCTGCCCTGCAAATACAGCTCAAGAGAAATGTCAGCAATATTTCAGGAGAGCCTGCTTGTCACCATTCCAGGATATGTTTCAATTATGCCAACCACATTTCATTCCCTATAACATGCAGTAGTATGTGAAGGCTCTAATCTATCAAATGTCACGGAGCTTTATGAAAATCAGATTTGCAGCAAATGAGTTGCCTATTTTTTTTTCTCCAGCACACAGGCGATTTTCATTCCCATCATGCTTCTGGGGGAGCATCATATGTGAGCCACAAGTTGCCACAAACATTCCAGCCAATGGGCGAAACTTCAAGGTCGATGCCGTTGTGGTTGCTAGAGAGACCCAACCACAATGCATTAAAATCAAATACCACACACGTCACTAGAAATACTATTGAACAGACAAGAGAAACAGCAGAAGCATGTGCTGACACTGCCAATATAAACATTGCTGTTAGAGTTGGTTGAAGATTTTCAGAGAAAACCATTTTCCACTGACTATTACTGATTTGGAAAAAAACCCTCAGTTGCTTTGTAGAAATGTAGTGAGACTTTTCTTTGGGCAATTAACTAACTGCTTTGTTTCAACATTCTCTTGAGAAAAGAGACAGAATCACCAGGCAGCTGAAAGGCGCTGGTTGGGGGCGCCCCCCACCTGTCTAGAACTTTTAGGAAGGACGGGGGGGCTGAAGCTCACCCCGATTCATACGGAAACATTCCTGGCTGTTCCCCTTTGTCAGGGAGCAAAGGGAAAGTGCAGTTTCCTGCATTCCTCACTTTGGCTGGCAAGTGCAGGGGGCAGACAAACCTGGACTTGCCTTAGCCCGGGGACATGTACCCCTCCTCCGGCTATGCCCGCTGCAGCAGCCATGGAGAGGTGCCTCTCACCTGGCCCGAAGCTGCTGCAGTGAGAGAGGGCTGGGGTTGTCCTCCCTGCCCGGGCAGCCTGCGTACAGAACCCCTCACCCCCTGCCCCACCCCACCCCACCCCCAGAACAATGATTCAAATGAAGCCTGGATGTTTTCATTTTATTTTCCAAAAAGCCAAAAATTAATCGAGGTAAGGACCCGAGCAACACTGGGAAAATCTTCTAGCTTGTGATAAAGCCTCACCAGAGCAAGTGTCTTGTCTCCTGTCTGCTGTAAGCGGCAGAAGCTCTTTCATTATCTTTGTGTCTGCTGGTTAGTAAAGGAAATCTGAGAGCACACCGAGAAGAGTTCCAGAAAGTGCACGTTGTGTTTGGGACCGGAACAAGAAGGGTTTCATTTGATAACCTGGAGCAAGTTTCCAAAATACTGGGGACAAATACTTCTGTTATGTCTAATCAAGCAGTGCTCAAGAAGTCATAAGAACGTCAGAACGGCCAGACGGGGTCAGACCAAAGGTCCGTCCAGCCCAGGGTCCTGTCTGCCCACAGTGGCCAGCACCAGGTGCCCCAGAGCAAGGGAACACAATGGATAATCCTCATGTGATCCCTCCCCTGTCACCCACCTCCAGACAAACAGAGGCTAGGGACACCATTCCTACCCATCCTGGCTAATAGCCATTGATGGACCGAACTTGCATGAATCTATCTAGCTCTTTTTGGAACTCTGTTAAAGTCCTAGCCGTCACCACATCCTCTGGCAAGGAGTTCCACAGGTTGACTGTGCCCTGGGTGAAGAAAAACTTCCTTTTGTTTGTTTTAAGCCTGCTGCCTATTAATGGTTATTAAGTCCATAATGGTTTTAGTAAAATCAAAGTTTTGTTTCAATATAACATTTTACATTTTGAGATATTTGTTTTAATTAATAAAATAAACTGTGGGATGAGTAGAGCTGAGAGGTTTTTTTTTTTTTTTTTTTTTTTACTGCAGCTGTTTTTGGAGAAAAATGCAGATGAAATTACACCGAAATATTTGTCCACCTTATGACATCTTTGACAGATTGTGTTGGTTAGGAAAAAAAAACCCCTAAACAAAATTCCAGAAATATTTAAATGTTTTATTTTTGATGTTTTATAAACAAAGCCTTTTGTTTTTTTCTTTAGTTGAAATGACTTTTACAATTCTTTTAATTTTATTCCAAAATATTTCAAAAGGCTCAAAATCAAAACAAAAGTTTTGATTCACAGATTCTTTTTTAATTGTGTTGGTTTTGGATTGACCCAAACCAATGAAAACTTTTCGGAACGGACACCAGCCTGAAAACTGCATTGTTTGCCCGGCTCTGGGGAGGAGCGCAGCCTTTTCTCGTATGACCAGCCTCAGCTTCCCTGCTTCTCCCTCCAGTGCTTTGAAGCAACTTCCATCACATTTAGTCTGACTGGTGTCAGAGAAGCAGCGCTAGAGCAGATCCTACTGGCTCTGCAAAGGCGAAGCTCGGTTCCTGACAGAATTTCAAGCACTTGAGTGGCAGCTGGAGTGACAAGCAGCGGTGATTTCATGTCATGTGTAGCGGGACACAGAACCAGAGCAGAAAATATCCTCCAGATGGATTATTAGTGTCAGAAAAGTATTACAAATGTATGTAATTTGTACAGAAAAGTACAGTGTTAACAACAACACATACTGAAAAAAATGTGAAAATAATGTATTAAAAAGGAAACATTGTGCTCCAATAATTAAACAAAGGCTTTTATTTCTGAATAACTGTATCATGAATAAAGATACTTGTGTCTTGTCTTACAGTTTTTCAAACTGAATTTTATATTTGTGTATCTTATATTCTTTTGTGGACTCCAGAACACTCAGAGGAAGGAACTCTCGGCTGCCGTCTATTGATAAAATGAAGAAAGGGACAAAATGAGAAGAGCTCATTTGCATGGTTTACACCCGCTGTGCCAGTGCAAACTGTTGGTTTCGGTTCAAATTAATTTCAGTTTGGTGTGTGTGGTCGGGGGGGGGGGGTGGAATATTGTTACACTTACAGATTAACCATTGTCTGAGGAGCTGCCACAACTGAAACCTCATTCTCGAACGGCTGGGTCACGTGACTGAAAACACACCAAGCCGTAGGGAGGCTGGGGAAGGGATTAGCAGGAGGAATTGATTCCGGGTCGTGTGCACTCTGCTGGAAGGGTCCTGCAGCCGCTATGGAACCTCCTGCACAACGTCATGACAGAGCTGGGACGCTGGCTCTGATGTCATGGGGAGAGATTATGGCAGCAGCAGTGCTGAGTGAACTTGGGGAAGGGTCTCCCTTCACCCAGCACCCACAGCGCTGAGCCTTGCCACCAGACATGGCACTGAGGCTAGAGGAGACGACAGTGCAGGTGGCTGTCCACCAAAAGGGCAGAGGGCAGCCACAGATCTCAGAATTCCCCGGAGGAGCACAGGAGCCATTGTGCTGGAATTACTGGGTGTCTTGGGACCACCCTGGATAAGAACATAAGAACGGCCACACTGGGTCAGAGCAAAGGTCCATCTAGCCCAGTGTCCTGTCTGCCAACAGTGGCCAAAATTTCATTTGTCATTTAGTTGCCCAATCACTTAGTTTGGGGAGATCTTTTTAAAGCTCTTCACCGTCTGCTTTGGTCTGAACTATCTTGAGCAGTTTGGTATCATCTGCAAATGTTGCCTCCTCACCGCTTACCCCTTTCTCCAGATCATTTATAAATAAGTTGAATAGGATGGATCCCAGGACAGACCCTTGGGGCACCCCACTAGTTACCTCTCTCCTCTCTGAAAACTGACCATTTATTCCTTCCCTTTGTTTCCTGCCTTTTAACCAGTTATCAATCCATGAAAGGACCTTCCCTCTTATCCCATGACAACTTACTTTGCTTAAGAGCCTTTGGTGAGGGACCTTGTCAAAAGCTTTTTGGAAATCTAAGTACACTATATCCACTGGATTCCCCCTGTCCACATGTTTGTTGACCCACTCAAAGAACTCTAGCAGATTAGTAAGGATCAGGACAGTGACACAGCATGAGCAAAGGAACCAATGCAGAGATGGCACAATGGTTAGAGGCAACAGCAAGGCAGCTCCTCAAACGTTGCAGCCAGAGGGGATCGTGGTGAGCATCCATTTTGACCTGCACATCACAGGCCACAGGACCTCACCCGCCCACTCCTGTAATAGATCCCTACCCTCTAGCTCAGTTATTGTGGTTCTCAAATCAGGAGTTAAAGACTTCTAGTTCCAGACAATCTGCCATTTAGTTTAGGTCAAACCAGCAAGTGTCCCGGGCTGTATGCTGCAGAAGTAAAAAAAGGAAAAACAAAACCAAAAACAACCAAGGTCTCTGCCAATGTGACCTAAGTTACAATTCTTTCCCAAACCCAGAAATGGCAATCACTTAGACCATGGGCATGTCAGCAAGGCCCACCATCCAGAGATGTGGGAGAGAAGTAACTGTACCAACAGAGGGCACGTCTACACTGCAGGGCAAAAGTTGAATTAAGCTATGCAACTTGAGCTACGTCAATTGTGTAACTTAAGTCGAAATAGCTTAATTCGGCTTTTGGCGCAGTCTACACAGCAGGAAGTTGAAGGAAACACACTCTTCCTCCAATTTCCTTTATTCCTTGTGAAATGAGGGTTACCAGGAGTCGGAGTAAGAAGTCTGCCAGCTGGCCCTTATTTCGAAATAATGGCTTGTAGTGTAGACACACTCTTTGTTATTTCAGAATAATGGTAGTAGACTGACATATAGACATACCCTCAGAGCCTTCCCTCGCTAGGATCACAGCTCTGGCTGCTGGAGATATTTGCTACTGGTCATTGCATATCAACCATATGCCTCCATAAATGTAGCAAGCTCAGTCTTGAAACAAGTTAGGATTTTTATCCATTGCTGCTGATGGAAGTTTGATAATACAGGAGGCAAAGAAAAAAAATACAGGTCTTAAGGAACACATTTGAAATAATGGCTTGTAGTATAGACACACTCTTTGTTATTTCGGAATAACGGTAGTAGACTGCCGTACTGTGCACCTCAAAGAAATGTCATGTGAGAGGCACAAATTTTTCATGAGAAGCCAGACAGAAGAGAAAAGTAGAGCCCAACATGTGACTGATTTAAAACTGGCAGCACCATCTTATGAACCTGGAAAACTGAAATCCATCCCTTAAAGACCTCTCCGTATGTGGTTCCGTGTCAGCATGAGCTGCCTTGTTGAAAGACATTAATCTCACCTTTGAATGTGCTGCAGAGAGATGTCATGCAGATGAAATGACTGCAAACCAGTTGACATGGCTGAGTGAACTTGGGAAACATTAGCCTCATTGCAGCTTAAGTCTTCAGGAAACATCTAGTCATGAACTGGGGGACGTCCTGCTGCTAAGAAAAGTTTGATCAAGAGAAGCAAAAAGAGAACAGTCAGAGGCAACCCACACAAACTGCCTCATTATTATAGACCAGGGGTCAGCAATTATTTATGACCGGGGGCCACTTCAGGCCCTCAGACAGAAGGAGCGGGGCCAGGACACTTCCATGTTTCCCTGTCCAGAGACCCTGATTGGTTGGTGGGTGGGGGAGCGAGTCAAGTCTTTGCCCCCACCCTCCTCAGAGAGAACTGTCAGCTGGCAGTGGGAGGAGACTTCGCATGCTCCCCTCCACCTCCAGGTTCCCTCGAGGTGCCCGCACCCCTGGTGGTGGGAGACTTCAAGCACCCCCCCTTCCCACCCCGCCCTCAGCTGCTGGTGGTTGACTTTCAGTGCTGATCCCCTTGGGCAGAAGGAGACTTTGCACGCTCCCTCTACCCCCAGGCCCTGATAGGCCTGAGGTGGGGGGGAGCGTGAAGTCTCTTGCTTCTGGCGCATGGCGCTTAGAGTCAACAGCCAGGGCTGACTCTAAGCACCTCGCACTACCCAATCCCTAGGCCCTGATTGGTCTGGGAGCGGAGGAGTGGAAGGACCTCTGAGGGCCGGATCAACCCACTTGGCGGGCTGTATCCAGCCCACGGAGGCCCTTTTGCCCACCCCTGTTGTAGACTACTAATCAGATTTCTGATAACTAGGTACACCATCAGTTGCTACAACAGTGACCATCATAGACAAAGCAATGAAGCATTTCAGCAAGAATAGCCCATCACATCATTTCATTGCTATACCAAAGCCAGTCACCTGGCAACACTGCACTGGCAGGGAAAATCGCTAAGACTCTATTAAGATAGCTGCAAAGAGCAAAGAAAAGATATGGTAAACCATTCCTGAATGAAGAAGCTCTCCCACAGAAGGCATTAATGACAGCCCAGCACAATGCTTGATGTCAAGATGTACATGCACCTTGCTACGCTCTATATAGCCACATCATTACTACAACCAACAGTGGAAGAAAGAATGCAAAGCAAAAAAGAAAAGAGATGCTCAAAGGTCAACACGTACTACTGCCAACAAGCTAACGATCTCCCAGAACTACAGAAAGGACACCCTGCCACAATCAGCCTATTTCCTCAGGAAAATCATGCACATTAAAAAATCGCCGAGGGGTAGTCATGTTAGTCTGTAACTTTAAAAACAACCCATAGTCCTGTGGCACAGTGGAATGCATTTAGACAGCACTGCTATTTCAGGATACTTCCGGTCTCTCGAAATACCATTTTCTGTATCTTGACAGTGCGCCCATTATTTCGAAACAGCTTTTGAAATAATGGGTGCGCTATTCCGACGTCCCTGTAAACCTTGTTCCACAAGGATTAAGGGACATTTTGGAATAGCTCTCTATGTCAAAATTAACTTGAAATACGCTACACAATTTGCGTAGCTCAAATTGCATAGCTTATTTTGAAATAAGGGTGCAGACACACTCTTAGGGTATGTCTACACTTGCACCTTAGTTCGAACTAGGGATGCAAATATAGGTGACCAAAATTGCTAATGAAGCGGGGATTTAAATATCCTGCGCTTCATTCGCATGATCTTGCCGGCGCGTTACTCTGCTCAATAGCTGTTTTGAAAGTGAAAGTGTGCGCCGGGATGCATTAGTTCGAACCAAACCCCTTGGTTCGAACTAACGTTACCCATTTTTTGAGGAGTAACGTTAGTTTGAGCCAAAGGGTTTGGTTCGAACTAATGCGTCCCGGTGAGCACTTTCACTTTCGAAACAGCTGTTGAGTGGAGTAACGCACCAGTGAGATCATGCTAATGAAGCACGGGATATTTAAATCCCCGCTTCATTAGCAATTTCGGTCACCTAAATTTGCATCCCTAGTTTGAACTAGGGTGCAAGTGTAGACGTACCCTTAGAGACTAACCAAAATGTATAGAATCATGAGCTTTGTGGATAAAACCCACTTCATCGGATGAACTGGAGAAGAAATAACAGAAACCAAGAGATATATATAACAGCAGAAGAAGTACCTGTCAATTGTAGGACCCATGTTAATGAAGCTAATTAAATGAGCTGGATGTGTCCGATACATAGCTTTTGATGTGGAAATGTAGCTGTTAAAGGCAGGGGAGAAACTGGCTTTGTAATGTGCCAACCAGTAAATATGTTGGTTCAAGCTCAGGGTAACAGTGTCAAATCTGTAGGTGAATTCCAGTTCTGCAGACTCTCTCAGTAATTGGTTAGTGAAATTCCTTTGTAGAAGGATGGCTGCTTTTAAATCCATGAGGGTATGTCTACACTACCACCCTAGTTCGAACTAGGGTGGTTAATGTAGTCATTCAAAGTTGCAAATGAAGCCCGGGATTTAAATATCCCGGGCTTCATTTGCATCTTGCCGGGCGGGCGCCATTTTTAAATGCCCTTAGTTCGAACTCCGTGCCCGCGGCTACACGCGGCACGGAGTAGGTAGTTCGAATTAGGTTCTCTAATTCGAACTACCATTACACCTCGTTCCACCCATGTTAATGAAGCTAATTAAATGAGCTGGATGTGTCCGATACATAGCTTTTGATGTGGAAATGTAGCTGTTAAAGGCAGGGGAGAAACTGGCTTTGTAATGTGCCAACCAGTAAATATGTTGGTTCAAGCTCAGGGTAACAGTGTCAAATCTGTAGGTGAATTCCAGTTCTGCAGACTCTCTCAGTAATTGGTTAGTGAAATTCCTTTGTAGAAGGATGGCTGCTTTTAAATCCATGAGGGTATGTCTACACTACCACCCTAGTTCGAACTAGGGTGGTTAATGTAGTCATTCGAAGTTGCAAATGAAGCCCGGGATTTAAATATCCCGGGCTTCATTTGCAACTTCGAATGACTACATTAACCACCCTAGTTCGAACTAGGGTGGTAGTGTAGACATACCCTGACTGAGTGACCAGGCAGATTAAAATGTTCCCCTATAGGTTTATGTGTGTTGCCATTTCTGATCTCTGAGTTGTATCTTTGTTGCGGACTGTCCGGTGTGGCCAGTAGACATGGCAGAGGGACTAGTGCCAGCAATATGTTGTTTGTACGTTTATGGCATTCTACGTATAATTTTGCTATATCAGGTAAATGTGACCAAAAGGATGTTACATTGGATAGCTTCTCAGCAGCGAGCGCCATAGGAAGAATGTGTCTGGGAACTCAGAACACTCATTAACCCCAGAAGACACCACTCCACATGCACATACAGCCAGCAGGCCTGCAGAGTCAAGTCAGGGTCCCCATCGGCCACCTCCTTGCACTCTAACACTTCCTCACTTTCCTGCACACCTCTGCCCCTCCCCACTCCCTGCTATTATCTTTCAGCACAAAGTCCCTGGCTGCTGCCCTCCTCCGCTCGTGCCTGCTTTAGGCTCCATTGGTCTGCTTCTCCCACAGCCAAATCTCTGCTTTCTCTTCTTTACCGCTGGAAAACCCTCCCTGCTTCGATCCGTTGTGCCACTGTGACCGTGCTCCGCAGGGCCCATTCCCACTGTGATGCCAGCCAGCCAATGGCAGCGAGTGACATGGCAATCAGGGGGAATGCCCCCCCACCACACTGCCGATTATTTGGATCCGTTAGGAGCCATCAAGTGGGACTGCAAATCCTTGTATAACCATAAGGCCTTATTTCCATTATCCTCTTCCCACCTCGTGTTTGTCATATTGCATCATCTCTCAAACTGGATTGCAAGCTGTGTCCAGCAAGGACCATGTCTGCCAGGGTCTAGCACAATGGGGTCCTGATCCTGACTGGGGACATCGGTTGCTACCACAATACAAATACAACCTGATTCAGGGAAGAGGCGCCTGTAGCTCTACAGAAAGTCAATGTTAGTTGTGGGTGCTTGGAACCTCTGAAACCAGGGCCATAAAAAATCCCACTAGTAGGAAAAGTGAGGTGATCCCCAAAGCCATATTGTATGTAGCTGTGCAGCACATTGTAACATGTGAGGAGCAGGGTATGTTACTATAATCATTCTTATTTTAGCATAGTTTCTTTACTCCCCCTAACTTTCTAACATGGATTTTCCAGCCCAAATGGCTCAGCAGGAGTGTTGATACATTGCATCTTCCTTGTTCATCTCAGCAGAGAGGGCAAACATTGTGTTTTAAATTAACTGTGCTCATGAAAAGAAGAGACAAGCAGGACAGAGATGAATGGCAGAGACACTGGAAATATGCTGCTTTTTAGGACAGCGAGAAACAATCTGACGGGCGAAATGTGGCTTGCGTATGTGGGTTGCATTTACTAACATTTGTGGTTACTATGCTTTCCAGATCTTTGTGCTTTGGGTTGCCTATTTACTGCTGCATTAATAGGAGTCATAAGTGTGGACATGAAAGGAGGAGGAGGTGAGATTAACTGTTGTACAGTAAAAGAGATTTCCTGGGGAAAGGAAAGCACAATGGAGAAGGGTTTGCGGCTGCTCTCCCATTGGCATCACTCTGGTGTAACTCCTTTGATTTCAATGGAACTGGTCCTGATTTAGGCCAGAGGGCGAGGGGAATGAGGCCCAGAAGGAGGCGAGCAGAATTACTCCTTATTTATACCACTGTAACCAATCAAAATCTGTGGGCAGATTCCCCTTAAAACTGTGCACAGAGGAGGCGTTCACACATGATTCGGTTTGGGGTGGCTGGGGGAATGTGCCCCATACTCCACTCTTGCCCCAAGGACATGTACTTGAAAAGGTTTACATAGGTACAATGTGTTTGGCATTTTCTGACAAGTATTTAATTTTCATATTTACAAGTAATTTGCATAGCACAGCCTGAATTTGACGCTCGCGTGTGTACTGATTAGCATACTGTCATATATTCTGTTTTCACACATGGTCATCAAGCAGGACAGGCACCAAGAGCTGCCATATAAATTCCATCCACTTAAGCTATAGCAGTAATTGCTGTTACATTCTGTATGAGAGGGTCAACTTGCACGCTATGCCAGTGAGTTACACTAACGTTGGCTGGAGGCAACGAAATGTTGACTATCACAGGTTCTGGTCTTTGTTCTGGGAGCCAAGTAATCAGAACAGTGATTTCAATACCTTGGGCCTACACATTGATTTGGCACAGTCGTTCTGCAAGGCAGCCTGACTGATGAATGAATTAAACCAGTCTCTACCATATCAGGCCCACGTGCCTTCCACAGGCCGAAGAGTGTTTGGATGGGAATTCTCTTCTCATCCCCTTTCCCAGAGATATGGCCAGAGGCTGCAATCTACATGGGTATCATGCAGCACACACATCACAGAAGGTGTGGCTAATACAGCCTTCCTTGCAGGTGTCTCCAGAGCCTGGGAGCTGTGGTGGCCAGAAGGAGAGTCCCAGGTCTCAACACAGATGGCCTTGGGATGAGAAGGAACTTAATGAGGCCTCCCACCTGTCAGATATAAAACCATGGTGCACCCACATCTTGAATACTGCGTACAGTTGTCACCTCATCTCAAAAAAGATATATTGGCATTGGAAAAGGTTCAGAAAAGGGCAACAAAAATGATGAGGGGTTTGGAGTGGGTCCCATATCAAGAGAGATTAAAAAGACTTGGACTTTTCGTCTTAGAAAAGAGGAGATTAAAGGTGTCTACAGAGTCTATAAAATCATGACTGGCATGGAGAAAGTGCATAAGGAAAAGTTATTTACTTGTTCCCATAACAGAAGAAAAGGGGTCACCAAATGAAATCAATAGGTAGCAGGTTTAAAACAAAAAGGAAGTATTTCTTCACACAGCCCAAAGTCAACCCGTGAAACTCCTTGCCAGAGGATATTGTGACGACTGGGACTTTAACCGGGTTCAAAAAAGAGCTAGATAGATTCATGGAGGTTAGGTCCATCAGTGGCTATTAGCCAAGATGGGTAGGAATGGTGTCCCTAGCCTCTGTTTCTCTGGAGGTGGGTGACAGGGGAGGGATCACGTGAGGATTCCCTGTTGTGATCCCTCCCTCTGGGGCACCTGGCATTGGCCACTGTAGGCAGACAGGATACTGAGCTGGATGGACCTTTAGTCTGACCTGGTGCGGTTGTTCTTATGTTCTTAGATGTTTGCCCTTATCACTGGGTTGTGGGATATTCTCATGTGAGATTTCCTCCATCTCTTCTGATGAAGCTGTACAGTAGTAACTAAATACTCAAACAGGGCCAAGAAAGCATGAGAGTGACTCTATAGCCCAGCGTTTTGGGCACTTGCTTGAGAGCTGGGAGATTCAATTCTCTTCTCATCAAGCAGCATGAGGAATTGAGACAAGGACTTCCACATTCTGGGTGAGTACCCGAACCACTGGACTAAACGTTATGAGGGAGAGCACTGCTCCTTCTGCTGGTTGTTTTGTATGGAGTTCCGAGAATGGCGTAAGCATCACAGGCCATGTCTATGGCTCAAACTTAGGCTCAGGCCTAACCTTGTGTCTACACACAAACTGTGCTAACCCAGGGCTCAGACACACAGTATCTCTATGGGCTTGGAGAGTTTGAAACTTAGGGGATGTCTATGCTGCAAGCTTCTTTTGAAATAGGCTTTTCCGGAAGAGATCTTCTGGAAAAGCTTATTTCGAAATAGAGCGTCTACACAGAAAAAGCGCAAGGAAATAGCGGTTTGCTATCTCGAAATAGAAAAAAAAAAGACCTTTGTTTATTATCAAGCTCAGTGTAAATAATCATTTCTTGGGCAGGGGGCAACCACTGTGCAGATCTCCCTTTCATTGATAAAGTGGGTGGACCTTATGAGTTTTCCAATATAAAACTTTTATATGGGATAAGATGGCTTTCTTTGGGGTGTTGGTCCCTTTTGGGGGTTGGTCTTCTGGGTGCTGAGCCCTCCTGGAGCTGAACTGGGGGGCGGTAATTCCAACTCTGTGCCTTGGCTGGGGGAGAGCAGAGGTTCTGGCCCAGTAGGACAGGGTGGTGGGGAGCCCCAGAGGGTAGAAAGGTGTGCAAAGTGGCTTGATCAGCACACCAGGGGACAACCCCCAAGGAGATTTCTGTGATCTAATCTGTCACATGCATTTCCCTAGCTTGCTGACATGCAACTGTGTCAAAAGCCTAAAAATCACACTACCTATTCCTTTCCTGTCCGTTCCCCCCCCCCCCCCATCCACTAGGCCAGTGGTCTCCAACCTTTTTACACCCAAGATCACTTTTTAAATGTTGGGGCAAGCCAAGATCAACCCTATCCCTTCCCCAGAACCCCACCCCTTCCTTGAGGCCCTGCCCTCTCCGCTCCCCTCCTCTCCATCATTTGCTGTCCCCAGCCCTTACTCACTCTCACTGGGTTGAGACACGATGTGCGGGCTCTGAGGTGGGAATGAGGGATTTGGGTGTGGGAAGGGGTGAAGGTACAAGCTCTGGGAGGGAATTCAGGTACAGGAAGAGGTGGAGAAGGGGTTGCTGGCTCAGGAAGGGGGCTCCAGGCAGGAGAGTGTTGGGGGTCAGGTGGAGGGTTGGGGTGCTGAGCAAGCCACAGGCTTGTGGATATGGGGTGCAGGAGTTTAGGGCGGGGGGGGGTTGGGAGTATGATGGGCTCAGGACACAGGAGTGTGTGGATGGTGCAGGAGTGTTGTGGCAGAAGACTGGGGATGTGGGGGGTGCAGGAGTTTGGGGATCTGAGGGGCTCAGGGCAGCGGGTTCCAGTGTATGATGAGCTCAGGGTTGGGATCTGTGGGAGGAGCAGGAGTGTTATGATGCTGCAGCCTGATGGGGGCTTGGCCCCAATTGGGGGCTTGTTGACCAGGCTTCATTTTTAAATACAATATTATGTCCAACACAAAACATTTCAGCATTGTCTTTATTTATGGGAGGGGCAGGGAACCCGTTTTGGGTCAGGGGTCACTGACCCACAGAAAACACAGTCGGGGACCACACAAGTGAGGTGCAAAAAAACCCGCGCTCCAACCCCCAAGCCTCACTGATGTGGCCCAACTGAGACATCTCACTCCCTCAGCACTCCAGCCCCAAGTGGGGGGAGGGGAGGTAGGATTGAGGTTCAAGGCCTCAGGCCAGATTAACTCTTCTGGAGTTCCAGGGTTAGTGGATTTTGTGGGCCCCTCTACGCTGTGAGGTGGGGACAAAAATGAGGGAATCTAGTGTGTGGGACAGGGTTGCTAGTGAGTGGGATAGGGATGGGGGTGCAGAATCTGGGTGGAAAGTGGGGTACAGAAACAAGCTGGGGGTAGGTGTCCGGACAGGAGGGAGGGGGCAGGATGCTGGTGGGGGTCTGGTGAGGGTCCTGGTGGGTGTCTGGCCTGGGGCCAGGGTGCTGGTGAGGGTCTGGCCAGGGGGCGCAGGGCTGGTGGGGATCTGACCAGGGGAGGGGGCACAGTGCTGGTGGGGGTCTGGCTACAGTGCTGGTGGGGGTCAGGGCCAGGGGAGAGGGGTCGGGGCAGCTTGGCCAGTACCTGGGGGTCTCCAGGGATGAGGATCTCTGGGGCAGGATCTGCAGGCAATGCAGGAAGAAGTGCACATGCGGCTCCCTTAAAAAATCTAGCTGCTCTAGTTCCTGCACCGCCATCTTAACAACCTCCTCCCCCCCGCCGCCTTCCTGGAGCATGGCGAAGGAAGGGAAGACAAGAAAGCACGTGCGCTGTTGTGGGCACACTTTCTTGTCTTCACTTCCTTCCCCATGCTGCCTTCCTTTCTTCCTTCCTGCAGAGTGGGGGGGAGTCCCGAGGCTCTGCACCAGATCCGGCTCCAGTTTTGCAGGAGGCTGTAGCGCCAGCGTGGGCTCCTCGTTGGGGGATAACTGATGATAATTGATTATGGTTCTGAGACTGCTTCAGCTAGTTCCTTAAGTACCCCAGGATTCTTTCTCCTGATCTTTCCCTGTTTTGACATATGTTTCTTTCCCCTTGTTGTTAATATTAATTGTGTTGAGAATACGGTCACCATGAACCTTTTTAGCAAAGACTGAAGCAATATAGGTGTTAATACCATCAGCCTTCTTGATGTCAGCAGTATTAGCTTTTCTTCCCTGCCCCCGAGGCCTTACCTTTCCCTTCATCACATGAGCAAATCCAGCTCAGAACTCTTTCAATGTTCTCGCGGTTTTGTTTAATCCTCTAATTTTCTTTTTTCCATATGAAAGCAGCACTAGGAAAACACCAATGCCTACAGACAACTAATGGAAAAGCCATAAATCCACATATTTTTAGTACCTGCAAATTCCAGTAATCTTGGTGATATTGTACTATTAAATTACTACCAGTTTCCCAAACATTAACACATTTTAAAAGCAGAATTAGGGTTGGCAAATCCATCAATATCTGGATCAAAACAAACTTTATTTTTGTTATGCCACATTTTAATTGAAGCTGGTTCCTTCATGTTCTGGTTTCTAGCATTCTTCCAGGAATTTCCTTTTTCATGCTCCTTCTGGGCATGTTTACATTGGGGAGTTATTTCGAAATAACAAGGCGAGCATCCACACTACCAACCCTGTTATTTCGAAATATTGGGCTTGTTATTTCAAAATAATAACTCCAGCTTGTGAAGAGGAATAAACTTATTTTGAAATAGTTATTTTAGGAGTTATTATTTCAAAATCAATTATTTCGAAATAATCTTGTAGTGCAGACATAGTCTTTAAGAACCAGAAATAGCATCCTGGGGGAATGATTGTATTTACTAAAGTGTCCTAGTGGTCAGCTGCCCTTAAGTTCTGACTGGGGAGGCAGTTTCATTAGAAGCCTATTGTCAGATGCCAACACCTCATCCTGGCCGTTCCTAGCCCTGACTCTTTTTTCTTTCTCTCCCCACCACGTTGGGAATATTTCCCACATGCTTCCATCTAATTTAAATTGGAACTTGAAACAAAGGTCGCCAACTTTTAACCCTGATTTCCACATAGCACACAGATTATGGGCCCTGCATCCTGGCTTCATGTAGCATGGAGAAAGGATAATTTATCACTCCTGAACAGATGAATCATTAGAAATGTTTATGTTCTTTGGTCAGTAGGCCCCGTGAGACCAGATAAAAGTACTTGTGGAAGAGCTGAGCACTTCATATAATGGAATACAATTCTCACTGGACAAAAGGCAGACATGGACTTCAGCCCTCAGTTACCAACTGGATTCCCAACATGATGGTGTGCAGGTGTGCATGAATGCATGGACCAACAAAATCCCATGTGCAAGCATGTATGAAGTGCAGATTCACTTCATCATCTTTTCATTGGATTGTCACATTTTTCTTTGCAGCCTTTTTGCAAAAATCATAGAATACTAGGTCTGGAAGGGGGCCTCAAGAGGTCACCATGACCAAGTCCCTGCACTCATGGTAGGACCAAGCACCATCATCCCTGACAGATGTTTGTCTACATAACCTCCTTGTTGTTAGCAACCAAGGCTAACACGAATGGTAATCGGTTAAGGAGAATAGTTTTCTCCCTCCTTCTTGTAACATCCTTTTAGGTACCTGAAAATTGCTATCATATCCCCTCTTAGTCTTCTCTTTTCCAGATTAAACAAACCCAATTCTTTCAATTTTCCATCACAGGTCATGTTTCCTAGACCTTTAATCATTTATGTGGCTCTTCTCTGGACCTTCTCCGATTTCTCCACATCTTTCCTGAAATGTGGTTCCCAGAGCTGGACACAATACTCCAGTTGAGGCCTAATCAGCACACAGTAGAGCGGAAGAATTACTTCCAACACTCCTGTTAATGCATCCCATAATGATTTGTGCTGATTTTTTTGCAACGGTGTCACACTGTTGACTCATATTTAGCTTGTGGCCCACTATGACCCCTAGACCCAAAGAGTCACTTCCTATTTTGTATGTGTGAAATTGACTGTTCCTTATTAAGTGGAACACATTTGTCCTTATTGAATATCATCCTATTTACCTCAGACCATTTCTTCGGTTTGTCCAGCTAATTTTGAATTATAACCCTATTCTACAAAGCACTTGCAATCCCTTCCAGCTTGGTTTCATCTACAACCTTTATAAGCATACTCTCTGGCTGCGTCTAGACTGGCATGAATTTCCGCAAATGCTTTTCACAGAAAAGTTTTCTGTTAAAAGTATTTACGCAAGAGAGCATCTAGATTGGCACGGACGCTTTTGCGCAAAAGCGCTTTTTGCGCAAAAGCATCCGTGGCCAATCTAGACGCGCTTTTGTGCAAGAAAGCCCCGATCGCCATTTTCGTGATCGGGGCTTTTTTGTGCAAAACAAAACTGAGCTGTCTACACTGGCCCTTTTGCGCAAAAGGTTTTGCGCAAAAGGACTTTTGCCCGAACGGGAGCGTCAAAGTATTTGCACAAGAAGCACTGATTTCTTACATTAGAATGTCAGTGCTCTTGCGCAAATTCAAGCGGCCAGTGTAGACAGCTGGCAAGTTTTTGCGCAAAAGCGGCTGCTTTTGCGGAAAAAGTGGCCAGTCTAGACATAGCCTCTGTGACATTATCTAAATCACTGATGAAGACATTGAACAGAACTGGTCTATAAACTGTCCCCTGCAGAACCCCACTCGTTATGCCCTTCCAGCATCACTGTGAACCATTGATAACTACTCTCTGAGAACAGTTATCAAAACAGTTATGTATCCACCTTAGAGTAGCCCCCTGTCTAGATTGTATTTCCCTAGTTTATTGACAGGAAGGTCATGGGAGACTTTATCAAATGCTTTATTAAAGTCTAGCTATGCCACATCTACTGCTTCCCCATATCCACAAGGCTTGTTATCCTATCAAAGAAAGCTGTCTGGTTGGTTTGACATGATTTGTTCTTTACAAATCCATGCTGGCTGTTACCTATCACCTTATTATCTTCCAGATGTTTGCAGATGGATTCTTTAATTATTTGCTCCATTTTCATTCCTGGCATAGAAGTTAAACTGATTGGTCTGTAGTTTCCTGAGTTGTTCTTATTTCCCTTTTTATAGGTGTGCACTAGATTTGCCCTTTTCCAGTTTTCTGAAATCTCTCCCATCTTCCATGACTTCCATGAAATCTAAAACCCTTTGGGACCAGTCCTTTGACAACATTGTTGCTCCTCATGTATTGATTCCATGATGATCAGTTATGCTACATAGCCTCACAGCCTGTGTTCCTGGAGGAACCAGCCAGCCCATACCACCAAATAACCCTCTAGCCACATGGGAGGTTTCTTGGAATAGAGGAGAGGAGGCTCAGAGTTTAAATCTTATTCTCTGACTGCTGTTTACGTTCTCATACTATTCATTACCCTTATCACAGGGTAAGATCATGAAGAACTTCAGCCTAGAAGGCAGTCTGTGAAAAGTTAAACCCCTTGGCTCTGCCATTTCTAAAATAAACTAGTAGAATGCTTATGTTTAACAGGCCAATGGGATGCTGAGGCAATGTTCTATATAACGACACTGCCTAGACTCCCCTTTGTCTGCACCTCAGCTTAACTTTTTAATGACGTGCAGGTGGGAGTCCTGCCTTTTCAGAAAGCCAGAGTAACACAGAGTAACACAGATCTATTGTATGTAAACCTCTGATCAACAGATGTTAACAGTTCCCCGTCAATTTCAGAGAGGACCATACCCTTTTTTTAGTAAAAGAAACATTGAATGCACACGGAAAGCCTGGTAAGTAATATTTAAAATGTTACAAATAACTTGTAACCAAAAAGCAGTAGACTTGTGTCGTGAATTCCCCACTTTAAGAATGTCCATACTGGGTCAGACCAAGCATTTAGCCCAGCATCCTGTCTCTGACAGAGGCAAGTGCCAGATGCTTTAGAGAGAATTAACAGAATCGAGTAATCGTCAAGTGATTCATCATCCCCTGTCATCCAGTCCCAGCTTTGGGCAGTTGGACGTTTCGGCACACCCAGAGCATGGGGTTCTATCCCTGATCATTTTGGCTAACAGCTGTTGATTAATTTATCCTCCGTGAAATTATTTTATTTTCATCTGTCTTCCGAAGAAGTGGGTTGTGCCCACGAAAACTCATGATACTATCTATATTTTTTGTTAGTCTCTAAGCCCTGGGCTACACTCAGGAGTTATTTCAAAGTAACTCCCCTTATTTCAAAATAACAAGCAGAACATCCACACTACCAAGCCCGTTATTTCGCAATAAGGGGCTGCTTATTTTGAAATAACAACTCCTGCTTTCCATGGGGAATAACGCTTATTTCAAAATAGTCATTTCGAAATAGTGGGTGTGTGGATGCTCCACTGCTGCTATTTCGAATAGTTCCTCCCCAGGGCCAAAGAAATTACTCCCCAGTGTTTCCTGGGGCTCTAAATTGAGGTAGCGCATCCACATGAGGGGAGCCCGCCTTGGACTAATTTCAAGTCTACCCCGTAGTGTGGACAAGCTATTTTGAAATTTCGGGAGTTATTATTCTGAAATAAGTTATTTTGAAATAATTTCCTAGTGTAGACATGCCCTAAAATGCTATAGGACTTCTTGCTGTTTTTTAAGGGTTTTTATTTCTAAATTACAGACTAACATGGCTATCCCCTGAGATTTTTTCAAACCCAGTTACACTTTTGGCTTTCACAGCATGCCCTGACAATGAGTCCCACAGGTTCACATGGTGTGTGAAGAAGTACTTATGTTTGTTTTAAACCTGTAGCCTATTAATTTCTTTGGGTGACCCCTATTTCTTGTGTTATGTGTCAGTCTGACTCCCATAAACAGCTCCCTGACAATTGCCTGACCTCTAAGCAATGGGAGACTTTTTAGTTGTTTGCGGTTCTTTTGATCCATTCATTCCCAGCCCTGGCAAAATAAATTTTGCAGTTTGGCTGGAGCCTGGAAGTAATAACGTCATAGCTAATAGTTCGAGCATTGTCTCAGTGAAGTGTTCCCCGGTTGTTTTATCTGGAGCCATTGTTCCATCATCTTGCTTGGTTCCCAGCAGCTTGCTATTAAATTAAGCCAACATATGTATATTGTAAACATCTCAATAACCCCCCAAAAGCCATACGATGAGTATCCCACTAATCAGATCACATACGGTATCCATAAATTATTACAGAGCAGTATTCTTTTGTTACTGCATTGCAGCTCCACACCTAGCACACAAATGCTTATAACAATCAGAATGAAAGAGTGCACTGAATGAAATAGTGCATCATTTCTCTGGGGATTGTATCATGAACTTTCTGAGAGGGGTTCAGTGATTTAAAAGTTATTTTCGCTCTCTGATTACTAAAGCTGGGGTTTTCAAAGGAGCCTATGAGTTAGGCACTGAATTCCTATTTAATTTCAATGGGATTTGGGCAGCTAATTCTTTTAGACCCCTTTGAAGTATCCCTTTGCAAAGTGTCTTCCTCGGGGTAACACAGAGTTGGAGGCAGAGTCAGAAGCAAACCCCAGGAGTCCTGACTGCCACTCCTCTGTCTCACCAAGAAAGCTCTGCTACTCATTAATTGGCAGTTCAGTTTTCCTTTCCAAATAAAAAATACCCACATGTGCATCTTGTCATTGAATACTGACTGACAAATGAGCAGAGAACTGATGTCTGAGGGTGTGTCTACACAGCACGCTAAACTTGAAATAAGATACGCAATTTGTGCTATGCAAATTGTGTATCTTATTTCAAAACTATTTTGAAATAGCTTATTTTGAAATTTGAAGCGTCTATACAGAGCCAAATTTTGAAATTTTGAGACATTGAGGGTTACCAGGATGCCGAAATAGCGTGACCTCTATTTTGAAAAATATTTCGAAATACCAGGTGGCTTGTGTAGATGTGGGGTAGCTAATTCGGGTTATCTCTGGTATCCCGAAATAGCCATGCAGTGTAGCTGTACCCTCAGTTTCAACAACCTTGGGAAAAATGATCTGACTAACCAACTTACTAAACAACAATAGAGATCCATGCAGTATTCCTATCTGATGATGGAGAACTTTTGCTTTGAGCCAACGATAAGATTTCCCCTGAAATCTACCCAACTAACATCAACTGTGGGATCAATAGTGAACCCAGAGTAGACATGCTGACTGTGAATCCAAGCAGACCATCGCCCCCATAACTCTAATTCAGGACACATTGGTTGCATCTAAGTCCCCAGGCTTTAAATGTCCATTTGATTTCTGTCAACTAGGAGTTTAAAAACCCCACCTTTGTTAGGAGTTTTCCAGGCATGTGATTTGGCCCCATACTTACACCAAAGTTTAAAGTTCCCTATTATACATAAAAACGTGCCTAGTGCAACTGAAGATTAATAGTGTGTTATGTTTGTCAGACCCTTATCCCAGGACAAAGTACAAGACCTGGGAATTGGGAGCTGATTTAAAACGACTTCTATCAGATCTGTGTGCCCCGTTACAGTGCCTAGAATCCATGGATTTCTCAGCATTGGCTCAGTACATGCCTTTTAACTGAGGTTGGAAGCCAGTGAAGGGCTGCTAAATGTCAGAAAACCTTTGCAAGAGTGCCCTCTGTCAGCAAGCACTGGAGAAAATGCCCAATGCCTGCTAAATGAAACTAACAGACACTTCTATACTGCAAACTTTTGCTGGCATAGCTACTCCAGTCAGGGTGCAGAGACATGTGATCCTTGACCAACAGAGCTGTGTCACGGAAGCTGCTAGTGTAGATGCAGCTATACCAGCAAAACTGCTTTTACCAGTATAGCTTGTTTTGCTCTTGAGGCCAGTTTAGCTACCTCCACACTAAGAATGCTTTGCCAGTGTAACATATCATGTTCCTAGCCGGTAAAATGCTCCCAGCATGGACATACAGAGCCTTCCCTTTCACTAGCCTTTATCTGGAACTATACAGCTTGATGACAACCATCAAATGAATGCATTTACTGTACTGTCAGGAAAAAATAAATGGCTTTATTAACAAAGAAAGGAACAAACAAGTAATATACAATCCAGCCCAAAGCTTCTACTCCTAATGGTCCTTCTTTAAGACTGCTCAGCCCCCATAAAGTAAAGCTCTAGTAAAGCTACCACCATCTCCCTTATAACCAGATGAGGTCATGAGTCTGCTAAACAACCAGCAGGGCCAATGGATGAGCAAGATTCTAAAGGCGCACTTAAAGACAATAAAGTCATTGCGAAGAAACAAAACTCATTCTGTGCACCACTCTTCATGGCTAAGGATGTTAGGGAGATTCCCAAACCTGAGCCATTCTTTTTAGGTGACAAATCTGAGGAATTGTCCCAGATTGAGATATCATTAGAGGAGGTTTTAGAACAAATCGATACACTTAACAGTAACACATCACCAGCACCAGACGACATTCATCCAAGAGTTCTGAAAGAACTCAAATGTGAAATTGCAGAACTACTGTAGTTTGCAATTTTCAAAAATCTTCTGTACCAAAAGACTGGAAGATAGCTAATGTGATGCCAAGCTTTAAAAAAGGCTCTAGAGGTGATCCTAGCAATTACAGGCCGGTAAGTCTAGTGTCAGTAGTAGGGATGTAACAGTGTAGTCAATTAAACAATTAAACAATAAGCAAAAGCTTATAGGTTAATGCTATAGACTACACGCATTTTCCCCCTCCCCCTCACCAGTAAATTTTTTAGCAGGCTGGCCAACAGCCTGTCTCAGTCCTGGCTTGCGACGGTCCAGGACCTATTTCCATTGTGGCTCTGCATTTAAAGTGTTATTACGAAGTAGGCGGGCAAACAGTCTGGCTCAGTTTCAGCTCACGCCGGGTCCAGGAACTCAAACCACCCCCTCAACAGGGGCTGCTGACATCAGAGGCAGCAGCATGGGGCAACAGGGAGCCAGGCCATGAGGGGAGAGCCGGTTTTTAAACTGGCTCCTTTCACGGACCAGCTCCTGCTTGGCACCCACGCTGCTGCCTCTGATACAGAGGCAGCAGTGCGGAGTGGCAGGGGGTGTACGGGCAGATTTCGGCAAATCCAGTAATGTGCCTGAACCACTACTGCTTACTGCTTAAACTTTAGCAACCAAGCTAACAGGCCCAAATTAGACCTAGACTGCGACTTCTGTATGACCACAGTTAGGAAAAAAAAGGGAGTTTGGGTGCCACAGAGAGGGCAGCTTGACCCCATGTCCTTCCTGAGACCCAAATCTCTAGTGAAATCACTGAGCTATACATTAAGAAAAACAGGAAGTTTGTCTAAATGCCCTAAGACATATATCTGTCAGGGCCCCCGAGCATGGAGTCTCTGAAAAAGAAAAAATGTATCTAGTGAAAGTGATGATCAGAAGAAAACCTCTTGCCTAACCTTTAAAAAGTGCTTGCCTAACAAGTTTTTGAGTGACATGTTATTGTAATAGGGATAAATGGATAAATAGGGAAGGAAAGTTTGAGTTAGTGGGACAATTTTGGGAACACTTAGAGGGATGCATTGAGGACTCTTTGAGAACTCTTCACATCTGGACGCATCTTTGTCCCCACCAGACGGAAGACTGGCCATCGGAAGCCTGCCCAGTGTCACTCGAGAGCCACACTCAACTTCGGTAATTATCGAGGGTGGGGGTGTTTTACTAACTTGTTGTGGACGCGTGTAAGTGCTTGAGACTAAGTAAAGTTTAGCTTTAAGTGAAAGCACTCTCGTGTTGTCCTGTTTGTACCATCCATCTATTGGTTGGACGACTGTGTCTCCCCTGAATTATTTCCTGACACCACCTTGCAGAGAGAAGAAGTTACTCACCTTTGTGCAGTAACGATGGTTTTTCGAGATTTGTCCCTGTGGGTGCTCCACTCGTGCTGTTGGGCTCGTCCCGGCGCCACGGATCGGAGACTTGCATAGCCATGCTCCGCTGGACCGCGCATGCGTGAGCAGTGGCTCGCGCCGTTCGCGCCTTTGATTTGTTGTGCACGGTCCGGCCCCCGCTCAGTTCCTCCCAGCCGCCTGAGCATCTGTAACGATAAAGAATTAATTCCGAAGTGGGGAGGAGGGCAGGTCGTGGAGCACCCACGGGGACACATCTCAAAGAACCATCATTACTGCACGAAGGGGAGTAACTTCTTCTTCTCTTCGAGTGGTCCCCGTGGGTGCCTTTTCCTTCGGAGCAGTACCCACAGCAGAAATGCAGTTTGGAATTACAGTTTATTAACAGGAGGGGGTACTGCTGCTGCCACCGAAGAGTCTGAAGCCCAATGATGCAGTATTGCATAATGTCTCATGAAAGTTTCATTGGAGGGCCACGTCGCTGCTCGGCAAATGTCCTGAAATGGTACTCCTCTTAAGAAAGCTGTAGATGTGGCCACTGCTCTCATGGAGTGGGCTTTAGGTTGGGCTAGGAATGGTTTGTTATGTAGAGAATAGCATGTAGTAATGCATATCACTATTAAATTTGCAATGCATTGGGAGGACAGTGGTTGCCACTTGGAACGAGCTGCCAGTGAAACTATAAGGCGGTCCGTTCTGCGGAAATCTCGCGTTCTGTCCATATAGAAAGCTAGAGTCCTGCATACATCAAGGGTATGTAGAGTTGCCTCACATGATGACGTATGTGGTTTGGGGCAGAAACATGGAAGTACAATGGGCTTGTTGATATGAAAGTCTGAGCATACTTTAGGAAGGAATGCTGGGTAAGACCTTAATGTAACTGAGTCTTTTGTAAATACGGTATAAGGCGGTGATGACTTGACGGCTTCCAGCTCGCTCACTCTACACGCCGAAGTTAAGGCTAGTAAAAAGAGAGACTTAAGTGTAAGCAGGTGCAGTGAAGTTGTAGCCAATGGTTCAAATGGGGGATGTGTCAACGTATCTAGCACCAAATCGAGATTCCACAAAGGTGGTGGAGGCCTCCGCGGTGGGTTAAGATTCATAAGCCTCCTCAGAAACCATTTTGTCATGGGATGAGAAAACAAGGAAAAACCGTCTATCATGTGGCAAAAGGCAGTAATTGCTGCTAGATGTATTCGTAAGGAGGCTATAGATAGACCCCCTTGTTGCACATATAATATATAGTCGAGTATCTTATGCAACGGTGAAGTATGGGGGTCGATATCATTCTCGACATACCAAGCCTGAAATCTAGTCCACTTAGCAGAATATGTGGCCCGTGTAGAGCCCTTCCTGCTGGACATTAGTACATGTTTGACTGGATCAGAACAGAGGTTCTCAGATGTCGTGAACCACTTAGCATCCAAGTGGTCAAATGTAGGATTTTGGGTCTTGGATGCCGTAGAGAGCCATTCTGTTGAGTTAGTAGGTTAGGTGCAACAGGAAGACGGTATGGGGTTTTGATCAACAGCTGGTGAACCATCAAGTACCATGGTTGGCGAGCCCAAGCGGGAGCTATGAGGATCATGCGAGCCGCGTCCATTGTGATTTTTTCTATGATCCTGGGTACAAGGACCACCTGTGGGAAGGCATAAAGTAGAGATGTTCTCCAATGAAGGAGAAAGGCATTTCCCAAGGAGTGATGGCCTCTTCCCCCTGTGGAACAATATTTTGGACACTTTGCATTGTCTTGTGTTGCAAAGAGGTCTATTAATGGAAAGCCCCAATGTGAAAAAATCCAGTACAGAATGTCGGTTCGGATCTCCCATTCGTGATCGTGGGGAGACTACCTGCTTAGTGAATCTGCAATGACGTTGTTGACTCCAGGTAAGTACAACACTATGAGGACTGTATCGTTGTGGAAACACCAATTCCACAACCAAATCGCTTCCATGCAAAGAGATCGAGAACGGGCACCGCCTTGTCTGTTGATGTAATACGTGGTTGTGACATTGTCTGTGAGCACTCTGGTTGTTGTGCCCCTTATGTGCAATTTGAAATGCTTGCCTGCTCAAAATACTGCCTGTAGTTCGAGTATATTGATGTGCAGTAACATTTCTGCTTTGGACCACTTGCCTTGAACTGTTAGGTTGTCCATGTGGGCACCCCATCCCATAAGGGAGGCATCGGTGGTTATTTGCTTTGACGGCTGGGGGCGATGGAAAGGGACACCCCACAAGAGATTTTCTGGGTTGGTCCACCATTCAAGGGACGCCCTGAAGTGTGGCGGTAACACTACCAACTTGTGGATGCTGTGTTTCACTGGAGTGTAGACAGAGGCTAGCCAATGCTGGAGACATCTGAAATGTAACCTCGCATGTCGAATGACCAGAGTGGCAGCTGCCATGTGGCCCATCAACTGTAAGCAGGTGCATATTGGCATCATTGAAGGATGCGTGACGGTGTCTACTAGGTCCTGGATTGACTGGAAGCGTTCTGCTGGTAAGTATGCATGAGCTGCCTTTGCATCTAGTTGCACTCCTAGAAAAATCAAGTTCTGAGTTGGTTCCAGTGATGATTTTTGTATGTTTATGATGAGACCGAGAGAATTGAATGTTTGGGTTGTTATTTTCACTGCCTCGCTTGTTTCTGCATAAGTGCAACCCCTGATGAGGCAATTGTCCAGGTAGGGAAAAATCATCCCCCTGCTTTGTGCAGGTGAGCTGCTACTGCTGCTAAGGTCTTGGAGAATACCCTGGGAGCACATGCCAGCCCAAATGGAAGTACTTTGTACTGGAAATGTTTGTCTGCTACTGTAAACTGAAGAAATCGTCTGTGTGCCACATGTATTGCAATGTGGAAGTAAGCATCCTGTAAGTCGAGGACTGCAAACCAATCTCCCTCATTCAAAGCTGATATAATTGTAGGTAGGGTGACCATTTTGAAGCATTGTTCCTGGGGGTATTGGTTTAGATTTTGTAGGTCCAAGATGGATCTCCATCCTCCGTTCTTCAGAGAGTGAGGAAATATCAAGAGTAAACCCCTTTTCCCTGGAATTCCTTGGGCACTCTCTCTATTGCTCCAATGGTAAGCAAGTGATGGACCTCCTGTTTCAACTGATCCTATGAGATGAGTCCCTGAAAAGGGATGGGATGGGTGGGGTAGTTGGGGGAAGTGAAATGAAGGGAATGGTGAGACCGGAAGCTACAATTTCCAAGACTCGTTTGTCTGTGGTGACAGTGGACCAATGATGGTAATAGGGTCTTAGATGATGTTGAAAAAGAAGTGAGATGGGAGCTTTGTTCGCATCTTCGACCACACCTTCAAATTTGCTGTTTTGTAGATGACTGGTTAGAGGTATGGGTAGGCTGTTGTCGCCCCCGCTGAGGACGCTGACGGGATCGCTGATGCTCCAGGGTGTGAGTTTGCTGCCTATGGAAGGAGAAAACATATCTTCTTTGGTAAGTATAATAATGCTTTCATCTGAAGGGGAGTGTATAAATCCCTAGTGTGCAAAGCGTACTTCGGGAATCCTTCCCTGAGCGTAGGACCTCGTCTGTTTTGCTAGCGAATAGTTTGTGCTTATCAAAGGGCAAGTCCTCAACTTTATTCTGGAGTTCCTTAGGGACTGCTGCTGATGATAGCCATGAAAATCTTCTCATTGCCACCCCTGTAGCAGTGGCTCTTGCGGCAGTGTCCGCCACATCCATGGCGATTTGTAATGCGGCTCTGCATGAAGTGTACCCCTCTTGCACTATGGATTTGAGCAACGGTCTTTTTGAGTCAGGGAGATGCTGTAGGACTACCAATTTTGAATAATTGTCAAAGTTATGATTGGAAAGGAGAGCAGAATAGTTAGCAATATGTAGTAGTAACGTGGCTGAAGAGTACACTTTCCTTCCAAAAATATCCAACTTTTTATTATCTTTTTCTGGAATGGTATTTCTGTATTGTGGTATTTTTGATTTATGCTGTACTGCGTCGACCAACAGTGAGTTAGGCTGGGGGTGGTTAAACAGAAAATCCAAGCCCTTAGAAGGGACAAAATACTTCTTAGCTGCTTCTTTACTCATTGGGGGGAGCGGATGCTGGAGTCTGCCATATTTCCTCCGCAACCTCCATGATCGCCTCATCAATGGGAAGTGCGATTTTACTCCGGTGCTGTGGGCGTAGGTTCTTCAAGGTGTTGTTTCATTTGAATATCTGCTAACTGTACCTCCTGGCTATCTGCAACGTGTTTGAAGAGATCCTGAAATTGTTTCACATTATCTGGTGGGGAGATGTCACCTGGGATCACCGCCTCATCTGGAGAGGATGATGAGTGGTCTGTTGGCGATGTGCCCTGTTGAGGGCCCTCTGGGGCAGACAATTGTCCCTCTTCCGGCTCCGACTGTTCCAACTGAACTGCTGGGCTCTTTGGAGGAGGAGGCAGTGAATGATCGCGTTGAGGCACTGGAGGTCCGTGTCAAGAATCGGGAGATGAACAGCAACATGTGTGTCTCCTGTAGCATTTGGAGGTCCAATCATGATGAGTAGGGTCATAGTACGCCCTATGGTAATGACCATAGTATCGTTCTGAGTGTGCTGGGGATGAGTGCCAAGAAGATAACACACTATTATGCCTTGTATAGTAATGACGCCTTGGTGACCATATAGGCGATCGTGAATAATGTAATGAACGCCATGGAGATGGGGACCGTGAGAGAGACAGCCTCTTCTCTCTATATCTTGGCTCCCTATAGCAGAAGTAACGATTGGGAGATACTGGGTTGCATGCCCGATTGTGACGCTGATGATGTAACTGCGAGGAGGGGGATGGCCCCGGAGAGATAGCTGGGGAAGGAGAAATGAGCCCTGGATGCATGGTCATATGTGCAAGGGCTTCCTCTGGTGCTGCCATGATATTCCTCTGCAGTGGTGCCGGGGAATGCAGTGCTGAGCGCACTTGCTCCGGCACCGGTGAGGTTATGGTCTGCGGCTTAAAAGTTGCCAGTGCTGTTGGCGCTGGTGCCGTGGGCACTGATACTGTTCCTGCTGCCAGCACCGACGCGCCCGGTGCTGCTGTTGCGACTGTCAGTTTCCACGGTGCCGATGGTGTTGGTGCCGATTGTGCTCTCGGTGCCGCAGGCGGAGGTTTTTTTCCATTGGTGTCTGGCGCCCGCTGAGACCCTGCAGTGGCTGTCCTTAATGTGCCCGGACCATCTTTCAAGCCCTATCCAGTACTAAGAGCCGCTGGGAGAGACAGAGTTGGGGACGGCTTGGACTTTTTTGGGGCAGACGTATCGCTGCTAGTAGTAGCGTGCTTGTGCCCAGAAGGGGTAGACAATTCAGCAGGCTGTAATGCCTTATCCATTTTCAGCATTTTCAAGCGCCTCTCCCGGTCTTTATGGGCTCTGGCTGTCAGCTTACAGCAGTGCCATGGCAAAGGCAAGTAGGACCAGTATTGCAGTACCGAGACTGCCAGATTGAGAACTGAGCAGAGGTCTGGGACCCAGGGCTATGTCTACACTCGTGGCTTCTTGCGGAAGAAATATGCAAATGAGGCTAAGCGTGGAATATTGCTGAGCCTCATTTGCATACCTAATGATCTGCCATTTTTGCAGAAGAGGCTCTTGCGCCAGAAGGAGCTGTCTATACTGCCCCTTCTTGTGTAAGAAAAACCCTCTTGTGCAATGCCGCTGCACCGATTATTTTCAGGAATAACGGCATTGCGCAAGAGGGGTTTTCTTGCACAAGGAGGGGCAGTGCAGACAGCTCCTTCTGGCGCAAGAGCCTCTTGTGCAAAATGGTGGTTCATTAGGTATGCAAATGAGGCTCGGCGATATTCCACGCTTAGCCTCATTTGCATATTTCTCATACAAGAAGCCGTGAGTGTAGACATAGCCCAGGAGTGGGACTACCCTGCCACAGTATGTTGAATAGGATTGGTCCCAGCACGGAGCCCTGTGGGACACCACTGGTTGCTTCTTTCCATTCTGAAAACTACTTATTCCCACCCTTTGTTTCCTATCTTTTAAGCAGTTACCAATGTGAGAGGAACCTCCCCTCTTATCTCATGACAACTTTATTTAGGAGCCTTTGGTGAGGGACCGTGTCAAAGGCTTTCTGGAAATCTAAGTACATTATATCCAAGGATCATCCTCGTCCACATGACTAATAGATTAGTAAGGCATGATTTCCCTTTTACAAAAATCATGTTGACTTTTCCCCAACAAATTATGTTGATCTATGTATCTGACAATTCTGTTCTATGGTTACAACTAATTTTCCCAGTACTGACTAGGGGTTAAATATCGGTTAATTGAATAGTTGAGTAACCTCATGAACTCTTATCGGTTACTCGACTATTCCATAGTCCATAGGGGTGGGTCTGGCAGTCACTGTGCTCCGGCTTCATTCCCAAAGAGCTCCCTGCCACTCCTGCCTCTGTATCAGCGAGGGGTGCCAGGCGGTAGCTGGTCCGTGAGAGGAGCCAGTTAAAAAAACAGCTCTCCCCTCATGGACTGGCTCCCTGTCACTCCGTGCTGCTGCCTCTGATACAGGGGTGGCAGCAGCCCCTGTTGGGGGGTGGTCTGAGTTCCTGGACCTGGCGTGAGCTGGAACTGAGCCAGGCTGTTTGCCCGCCTACTTCGTAATAACACTTTAAATGCAGAGCTGCAGTGGAAATAGGTCCTGGACCCATCGCAAGCCAGGATTGAGACCGGCTGTTGGCCAGCCTGCTAAAAAATTTACTGGTGAGGGCGTGGGGCAATGCGTGCGTAAGCTTTTGCTTATTGGTTAATTGGTTAATCGACTACACTATTATATCCCTAGTACTGACGTTAGACTTACCGGCCTGTAATTGCCATGATCACCTCTAGAGGCTTGGGAATAGGACCCACAGGAATAGTCCACACACCCAAGGCTGCAGACAGACACTGTAAGCAGCACAACGTGATACTTTCTCCTGGCACTCAAATACACAGCCCCTCTGGGAGATGAACCCCAGATAAATCCATCTTATGCTGTATAGAGATCTGTGCAGCATAAGCTCGTGAAATTTGTCCTCTCTCAATGTAAAGCGAGGTGCCGTGCTCTCTCAGGGCATATCGACACTAGAGAGGAAGATTGAAGATACCGCTGTCGATCTTCCAGGGTTCAGATTAGCGGGTCTAGTTAAGACAGCTAATTTGAGCTGAGAGGGGCGCTCCAGTTGACGCCAGTAGTCCTGCTTTCATGAAGAATAAGGGAACCCAAAGGGAGAGTGTTCTCGCTGCCTACAATCTAACAGCTGTTTTGGCAACAGTAACACGCAGGTTGTCAGCCCCTCGCCTGTCAGAGATCAGCTGAGGCTCCTTGGCGGGGGGCTCCAGGCCCCTCTGCCCCACTACAGCGCCATCTCCGTGGGGCCCGCCCCCTCTCTGCCAGGGCCTCCCGCAGCCCTGTCTCCCCGCTGCCCACAGCCCGCTCCCCAGACACGCCCCCTCTTTCTACGCCTGGCCCCGCCACCTGCCTCCAACGGCGCCGCCACTCCCGCGACCGCCTAGCCCCGGACGCATGCGCGCCACGGCAACTACGACTCCCGAGAACCCTTGCGCCTGGGGCTGGGGCGCGTGCTGCGCCTGTGTACATCCGGGACTCGGCTGCTCTGGGCGCTGATGCAAGAGAGCTGAGCGCGGCGGCTGCAGCACGTTCGAGAGGCGAGCGGCGGGCTGCGCGAGCCGCGTCGTAGTAGTGACCGTCTTCGGCGACTGGCCCTTCTCTTCTTCCGTAGCGCGCGCTGTGCGAGCCCGGCCCGCAACCATGTCGGGAGACGAGGTGAGGGGGCTCGCGGCCTGCGCCGCCCGCGCCATGTGGGGAGCCGGGCTTGGGGCCTGCGCCGCCGCCGCCGCCGCCATGTGGGGAGCCGGGCTTGGGGCCTGCGCCGCCGCCATGTGGGGAGCCGGGGCGGAGCCGGGCGCCGGCCGTTCCGCGCGGCCCTGCTGAGTGGGGGGAGCGGCGCTTGGCGGGGAGGGGCGGGAGGAGGATTGTGGCGGGGGCTGCGCTTGTCTTCCCGTGCGGGCGGCGCTGCTCGGTGGGCGAGGCCGCCTGCCGGGAATTGAGGCTTGAGGCCTGCTCAGGGTGTGGGTGTGGGAGGGGGGAGCCTGCCTGGACCCCTCCCGGGGTGGGGTTCCTCTTTGGCTCTTTGAGGTGTTAAAAAAGCTGTTTCCGTCTATCCAGTGGCCTCCTTTCCCAGAAAAAAAGTGTGTGTGATGGGGGGGGGGGGGCTTAAAAAATGGACACGAGCCTTGCTGGCCCTAGTCTCTGTAGATAGAATGGAACCCCTTCGTTGGATATCTGTTGCAGCGATTGACAAGGGCATTAACAGTTCTGGTGTCAAGCGCTGCTCCCCACCCACCCCAGCACTTGGTCCGTGTTTGAGCTTTATAACACGTGTCACAGTGCTTCTCTCTCTCCAAAAATGGGGGGGGGGAGGGGAGAAAGGTCTACTGTGGTTTGTGGTCCAAACAAAGTTGGTTTCACTTGTCAAAAAACACCATCAGTTCTTCACTGTTAACTGAGGAAAATTAGAACCTCGAAGAATGCAGTGTTGCTCCTGTTTGCATCAGTTAATGATCTTTTTTTTTTCCATTTGTTTTCGGGGGGGCAGGAAGAGCCTTCATTTGTGGACAGGGGTTGCAATGGTGGGTGGATGCGTGCGTGCCTGCATGGGGAGGGGTGGACTCTCCACTAATCAGTACCTTAATCATCCCCCTTTTTTTATACTTACCACCTATTTAGGCTCAGTCTGCATGATGTGTTTCTACTGGTATAATTACTTTGGGTAGGGGGATAACTTTTTTTAACCAGTATAATTCTACCAATACAATCTCTTGTGTGGATACAGTTATTCTTGTATAAAGGTATATTTAAATATATCCGGCTAGGGCTGTACTCTTGCTGCTGTCCTGGGCTGTACTCCCGGTTGCCTGCCCTACTACCTCTGGCCTGGGCGGGGCTACCATTCCCAGCTATGCTGTGCAGCCAGCCCCTGCTAAGCTGGCCCGCTGCCCTGGGGCTGTGCTCCCTGCTGCCAGCCCTGCCACTGCTGCACTCCCCACCACCAGTACACCCCTGAACCTGGCCAGCTAGAGCTCTCTGGTCCAGCAATGTGCATGGTCCTTCCAGACCACAGATGTCGCTAGATTAGGGAGTCCAGGATTTTAGAGGTTCAACCTGTACTTATATACAGGACTTGACAAATCAGCGTATCTACTCGCCCGTGGCGAGTAGATTTCAGCTGGTCGCCCCGTTCACTGGTGGCGCGCGCATGCACAATGCGGGTCTGGCGCATGTGCGGTGCGGGGCTGCCGAGTGGATTTCACCACGGTTTGTCATCCCCTGCTTATATAAGATACTTTTTATGTCACTATAACTAGTCACAGTAGGAGGATATAAGTGTGCAACTCAGTTTTTGTCTCATCTGCTTTTAAAAAAAAAAAGATTAATAAGGTACTGTTGATTGGATGGTGATCCACTCGTACTGCAACCCGTGTCCAGTGAAGGCTAGCTTCCCACTCAAAATACTCCTGAATTTACTGGTTTCTAATTGATGTAAGCAGGGGACAAATGACCATTGAAGCCCCTGAACTACACCAGTGCTTCAAATAGGTCTTGCCTACACTTGGAATTAGCCCCTAAGTTTACTAAGTGGAAGTTAGATATACTTTTTCATTTTGTAACGTATGCCTTTAAAAGCCCTCTGGTGTGTTTAGTTAGTTTCGTTGTTTCCATGTACGAGCAGTATCAGGATATGAAAATTCCAGCTGCCTATTGCATGAAAGAAATGTGTAGATGTGATGCAACTTGCATCACATTTGCAGAGTCTAAACTATTGTTTGTGAACATGTAACTATCCAGTTGTGGCTCCAAAGAGAATCTTCCAGCTGCAGAATTGACATCATACATTCACTTGGCAATCCTGTCATAAATGCTTACATCATTGGGAGAGGGGGAAACCGAGAAATTGTATGTTTTGGCCTGTGGGAAGGTGCACTGGGCTGGAAGCCAGGAGGCAGTGGGTTTTGGTCTTGCCATTGCCACTGAGTGCTGTTAATATTTGTGTGAAGTTCACAACCCTTGTTACTGACCATGGCCTCACATCCTTAGTATAGGAGATAGGCAGCTATCATTCCTTTGTTTTTACAAATAAGATAACTAAGAAGGGTACCACGAGGTATCTCCATATCTGGGAGTATAACTCAAGTCTCCATTATGACAGAGCTAAGTCTGATCCTCTCTGCCTCTTATAAGCAGTGTACCAATGCATATGGTTAACTAGCCTCGGTGTAACCACAGCTCTAAATACTAGATCATATTCCCAGAACCAGGAGTAGGACCCAGGAATCCTGATGCTAAGCATTCCGTTGCTGTCACAAAAATAGTTGTGACCTACTACTGTTTTTGAAAGGAAGCTTGTTTTTGTAGGTTTGTCAGTCATTCTTATTTGGGCCTGGATGACCCAGAGCACTACCAAAGAGTTGTAGAACCTTTCACCAGTTTGAATCTACCATCCAGTCTACATGTGATACCCTTATAATCATTTCATGTTGAGGTCTTCTACCACACATTTGTCACCATGGTTTGCACTAAATGACAGGTTGACAGAGGCCAGAACTATACTGGCCATAGATACCATCCAGGTTAGCCCTAGCAAAGCAGCATGTGTGAAACTTGCCCTGATGCTCCCTGTAGATGAAGGTGACTCTCTTCAACAGAGATCAAATAGTTCTGTACTTTCTATCAAAATGATTTTAAAGTTATTTATGTAAAATTATAAATATGCAAATTAAGTCATTAAATTATTGACCCAATGTCTCACATTGCTGCATGGAACTTGGAAGCTATTTAAATGTGACCTGAGCGTAAATCAGGCTGTCTGAGTCTAGGGCGGCTTTAGTGCCTGTATTGCAATTTAAAGCTTTTTCGTGGTGCAACAAAATGAAAACTCCCCAGTTGCAAGTCTGTTCAAACTTGTGCTATTCAGAGTCCTGTGGGTGGGGAGGGAGAGGAAGCAAGCAGCAGAGGCAAGTACTGGAGCTGTTCAGAGGGATGGAGAGCTCAAGGCACATGGCCCAGTTGAAGCAGCTGGCATGTGATGAAATCATAGGGTACTAGTCCACTCCCTCCGTGTTGGGAGGCAGGAAAAGTAGAGAGAGAGAATGGCATAGGATGCTCTTCATATCAGCCTGAAGGCATGGGGTCTAGTGACAGCACTGTCATAGGAATCCCAGTATGTACTGCATTCCCTGCAGTTTGGGGATAAGATTTTCCTACCTGAGAGTTGCCTTTGGACAATGGGACCCTCACTTTTTCTGTTGTCACTAATTAGATTTTGTTACCTCTGGTGTTGAAGGTTCAGAGAGTTGTAACTTTTTGTGTGAAGGTGAGAAGATATATGTGGGATTGGACAGAGGAGAGGGAGATGGATGGAATGAATTGGAAGGATTAATGTGGTTGAAAAACTTTGGGGGAGGGGAATGGGAGGATAAATGAGGTAGAAAATAATAGAGGAGTTGGTAACTACAGCAGCATAAGGAAATAATGTAAGGTCCATGGAGCCCAGCTGATTATTTTTTGTTTGTACAGTGCCTAGCATAATGGGATTAGCTTGGTTGAAAGCTTAGGTGCTCATCACAGCAAATTCAAACTGCCTATAGCTACGGTGACGATATTTTCTGAACCAAAAATAGGGACACGTTAGCCATGCCCCATATCCCATTAGCCATGCCCACTTGCCACAGGAAGTACAGCCCCTGGGGTTAGTATTTTCAGGGTCACAATGGACACATGACCGGAAGTAAAGGGTATCATGTGACCTCCCCCAGGACTCCTCCCACCATCCTCTACCAATAGGGATGGGTTTGGGCCCCATAGGCGCCTCCCCCCACATGCAACTATACTGCAATTGCATTAACCCAGGGTCCAGACCTAAGGTCCCATGACACTGCAGTGCTAGGGGTCCAACCTTGATTCAAGATGAGATCCAGGATCTGAGACCTATTACTTTGCAGTGTAGCTGCAGCTCCATTTGACCCAGGGCCTGGGAGTCATCCAGAACTATCCCACAATTTCATGGGACAACTTCCTTAGTCATCTTAATGGATGATGCTTAGCTGTTCCAAATAACTGGTAACCAGAGGGGACTGGAGCAGCTCCCCATCTGCTTCAGGTAGGGGGCTGTTCCAGCCCAGCAGAGGGCCTTCTGCAGACAGGGATTGCTCTTGTCTGGAGCAGCCCCTGTCTGTGGAGTCCCGCAGGCAGGGACTGCGCCAGTGTCCGGAACAGCCTCTCTCCATGGGGAGTCCAGCCTGCTGGGAACAGGCTGCTCCGGAGGGGGCTGGGAGTTGGCTGCAGCCCCAGTGTGACCTACATTTCCCATGGAGATATGTAGGCCTGGGCTATTTTATATGTAAAGCTACTGAGAAATGTATATGATGGCAATGCCTATATTATGTAAATAATACCTAATAATTAGGAACTTCTTGCCAGAGGAGGCTATGAAGGCTAGAACTATAACAGAGTTTAAAGAGAAGCTAGATCAATTCATGGAGGTTAGGTCCATAAAAGGCTGTTAGCCAGGGGGTAGGAACGGTGTCCCTGGAGACGGATGGCACGAGACAAATCGCTTGATCATTGTCTTTGGTCCACCCCCTCCGGGGCACCTGGTGCTGGCCACTGTCGGCAGACAGGCTACTGGGCTAGGTGGATCTTTGGTCTGACCCAGTACGGCCATTCTTATGTTCTTATAATTGCCAAATGAGACCACTTCCTAACCTGCTTACAAAGGGCCTGATCCAGTTTAAACTTTAAGCTAGAATTGGGCCCAAAACAATCTGTTGACATACCAAAGAAGATCTAGTTAACATTTAGTCACCCTTCAAAAATATAAGGGACAAGTTATGAAAACCCCCTCTGTAGAGAGACGATACGTCCTGTCTCACGTGGTCTCAGGGTGTGGCTTGGAGGGAGGAAAGGGTGCAAGAGTGGGCTGGCAGTAGGGTGTCTGGTAAGGAGGGTGCAAGAGCTTTTTAAATCAACTGCTTGGACGAGGAAGACTCACAAAAGTCTGTCCGTCATGCACGCTTGAGTGACATGGTGATTTCTCTGCTTTGGTATCAGACTTGATCTCTCTGTGGGCTTTTGTGGAGCAGCAGGGAGCTCGGGGCAGTCTCTTGGGGAGAGAGAGGGGGTGCCTCTACTTCAATGGTTCTCAGTCTTTTTGGCCTGTGGCTCAATGTAAACTGATGTTCAGGGCTTCCCATAAGCCACATTTACTTTTCTGGGGTTCTGGAGTTAGTGGATTTTATGGACCCCTTTAGGCTCTGGGGTACGGACAAAAATGAGGGGCTTGGTGTGTGGGATAGAGATGGGGTGTTGAAGTCGGCTGGGTCTGGGTGTCTGGCCAGGTGCAGGGATCAGGAGCAGGCTGGAGGTAGGTGTCTGGCCAGGGGTAGGGTGCAGGAATGGACTGGAGGTAGGGTGTCTGGCGGGGAGGGAGGGTGCAAGAGCGGGCTGGTCATAGGGTATCTGGCGAGGGGGCGGGGAGGTGCGGGAATGGACTGGGGGGAGGGTGTCTGGTCAGGAGGGAGGGTGCTGGAGGGGGCTTGGAATAGGTTTTCTGGCCAGGGAGTTGCTCTGCAGCATGCATCTGGGAGTGTTTTCAGGCTTCTCCCTGCAGGCTCCAACCCCCATTTTTAATAAGAGAAAACAAACTCCTGGGGTGACAACCACTCTCACCGCGAGCCCTTGCTAAATGTGCACATACCTAATACCATGCAGTGCCTGCCACGTTAGTGCAGGGAGCTTGTTCCAGCATGGACCCACAAGCGCCAAAGGCACCACACCTGGTCCCTGCTCCTAGCCAGAGAGTGCTGCGGTGCGCGCACTTGCACGCCGTAGTCACAAGTGGCTTGGCCGGCTTAGCACAAGGCCGCATGTGCAGTGGCCACCTTTTCCTATTCACAGCCCTGCCCATAGAGAGGGGTGGGACTATAGCCCCTGCCCTTTGACTGGCGCATTACCTCGTTCCAACATGCTGATGTCAGGGTGCCCTGTACCCCCCCCTCACGGATGCCAGTGTTCCCAGGGCATCTACGACTGCTGGCATCTGTGACCTCCCTAGATTTAGGGCAGCTGGTGCAGGAGGTTGAGGTGCTGGCGGCCCACAGGAAAGATGCTGCTCACATGGGACAGGAGGACCATTGTGGGGGTGTATTTGCACCATGCCCCCACCCCGGCCTGTAAATCCGGGACATTTAATTACTCGATGGAGAAACCAGGACAGAGTATTTAAAAATAAGGACTGTCCCAGAAAAAATGGGATGTATGGTCAGCATACCTATAGCAGCTTGATGCCTGCTGCAGAATCTCCTGCATGATAGGAATCCCTAGGACAGGAGATGTGAGAGGTTTTTGGCCAGGCAAAACAAAGGGCTTTGGCTAGGCAAAACAAAACAGCAAAGGGCTGAGTTTGGCCTTCAGTTTTAATGGAGGTTCACAAGAGGACAGAGTTAAGGTTGCAGACATAAATAATTCATGGGATTTACTGTTCAGGTTACTTTTTTCTCAGTGGTTCATATTGAAAATCTACCTTATTTTGCTGAGTACTTTTAAACCTTTCAGTTGATTGCTACAGAAGTGTATTACTCTAAAATACTCTTGAATTCTTGATTATCTGCATTCTGTGTATCCTGATAGCATTTAAATTTTTTAAAATACGAGATAAACATATTTCAATGCTCATGAAAAAGAAATCCTGTTTGTAAATACCATAGTAATCTGCTCTGTGTATGCATGTGCGTGGTTCTGCAAAGGTTCCCTTTATACTGGGTATTTGAGGCTTGTTCGGATAATGTCTAAATTACACCTCTTAAACAGTTTAACGCTTGTGCTGCTTACTGTCAAGGTGGATTCAGTAGTTATTTAAAATAACAAACTATATTCTGTCCCATGCATACCCTACGATACCATCTTTCAGATGGTATCACTGTTTTGGAATACTGATGGCTATTGTGAACTGGGACTAAGCAACTTAATAGCTAACTTTTACTTGAACTAACTTTTTCTTCAGCATAACTATTGCTGTTAAAATAATTCTAGTTCTGTTTAGATGGCAAAATTTTAGTATGTCCACAGAAATAACTTATACTTAAACTTGCATCTGGGCTTGTTGTACAGCTTTATATTCAACCTTAGCAACATGCTTAGCACTACTTTGACGAAAAGATTTGTTCATAAAGGTTGCATTCTGAGCAGAACAAACTTAAGATCTGCTGATTTCTAAATTAAAATGTAACAAGTGTGTTACTTCAAAAAAAAAAAAAAAGGAGGTGTTTTTTGTTCGGTGAGGTGAGCAGTTTTGTGCTTCTGCTAACCAGCAATCACAGATTGACCTACTTCTCATCTCATATGCATTTTTAATATCTGAGAAGCTATAAGTGGCTTGCTTCTGATGTCTTGCATCATCCTCGTTAAATTGAGTCATAAGACATAATCCTAAAACCATCATTATGTTTATATTCACCAACTCTAGAACTGTGGAATGTTTTCTATGCAGAACACCTTCCCTCTTCTCAGCTGGTCATACAGTTGGTCAAAATTGAGAAAGTTTGGGCTTAATGTAACTTTCAAAGTTGATTCCAAACTGTTGTGCGCTAGGGATGTTAAATTTAATCAACTGGCCGATGGATTTTCCATTGACTAGTCAAAGCCGGGGAGCCACAGCGGGGTTAGTGCCCAGCCTGTATTAAGAGCCTGTTGGGTTCTGCAGTCTTTGGGGTGGGGCCAGGGATGAGGGCTTTGGGTTCTGAGGGGCTCAAGGTGGGGCAGAGGGTTGGTACTCTGGCTGATGGTGAAGAGGGGCCTCTTTTCCTTGGCTGCAGAAGTTTCGTGCTGGGGCCGGCAAGTAGAGACTCCTCTGACAGCTCCATGCTGGGGCAGCATGATGGGGCACCCTGTTACCAGCCCAGGCACCTTCAGTTCAGCTTCATCTCTCCCCGCTGCAGCCCTGAGCCCCTGCACGGAGTTGAATGGGAAGCTGTACAGCTTCAGGCAGGGTTTCCCAACCTATGGGTTGGGACCCAAATATGGGTCGCCATTACATTTCAAAAGGGTCGCCAGGTGGCTCTTAAGGAGCCATTCACACATTTTTTTTAAATTGCCCTGGGTCACCAAGTCTTCCTGAATTGTCAAAATGGGTCCCCATCTGGAAAAGTTTGGGAACCGCTGGCTTAAGGGGAACACTAGCTTCCTGGTAATGTGCAGGACAGGCAGTAAAGTTTTTCCCACGGTGCACCGCAATAGTAGGGCTAGAGTGGCTACATTTCAGGCTGGGAACAGGGTCCTTGACAGTGGGAATCTAGGATATGATTACTTTGACTCAGGTCTCTGTACTGCAGGGTGGTTGCCTGAGCCATGGACTCAGCATGGGTTAGAGAAATCTTAACACAGGGTTAAAATATAATGAAGATGCTGAAGTTCTCTAACAGGTCAGCTGGTCAAGTCCCACTAACACTGGTCTTACATTGCATTGTAGGCATACCCTTAGTAACAGCCTTGCTGCTGCAGTAATTGAAGCAGAAGAATAGAAATAACAGGTTAACTGGGGAGTGAATAATGCAGTCCTTTATCTCCTATTTGGATATTTTTTGGAAAAAAAAATTCTAGCCTCTGACACAGGTTAGATTTAATGGGGCACTGAACCTTTCTCAGACCCAGGCCTGATCTGTGTCTAAAACACAGTCTGTCTAAAACAGTGAAGGAAAACTCCCTTCGCTGTAGTGTGTACACTATGCAGCTGTACTGCATTTCTAATGTTGACATACTCTAAATCTTTAATAATAATATGCTGAAAATGGAAACGCAGCTGGTGGCCAGTATGTCCTATGGTTTCCAACTCTAATACTTATTTAGCTGAAGTTAGGGTTGATGAAATAGATTTTTTTTATTTACATTGGATTTTTTACTTTGTTTACATTACAATGAAATCAGGATTTGATACAAACTATGTTAAAGCCTAAACTACTTATAATGACATAACATTGAAATAATAAATGTGCTGAATCTGAGTCTCCATCAGTCTTTCTGTATAAAGAGAGATGTTCCTCTGCTTCTAACTTTTGAAGTCAAGCTCTGTAAATATGGCACCATCATGCAGTGTTCTGTATTAAGGGCTTGATCTGTGGGAGATGCAGGGGCTGTGCTACTGGGTGCAAAGGACTAGGAAAGACATCACAGGCATTGGGACCAGCCTCTGACTCCAGGAGACCTCATCATGTGTCTCCTCATGAGGTAGCAAAAAAGATGTACCAAAACTAGTATAAAGGCTTTATTTAGTTATAAATCACCATAGCTAATGGTTATATCAAACAATGGTAATTCATCTTATTGTAGTGAATAACAGAAGAATAAATCGGAGTTGATTTAAAATCTATTTAAATTGAGGCTTTCCACATGGGGATTTAAATCCTGATTTAACTTAATCTACCCTGACTGAACCAGTGTTAAATTTTGAAAAATTTTACTAATGTGAACAAAACGAAAGAGCCTTAGTACTACAGCAAAGGGTAACTTTAGAGATGTGTCCTGGGACCAACATTTATCAAGTTTCTAAACAATCGCTTGCAATCATATTAGCTAACAATTAGAGCATGCTAATTCAAGTTAAAACAGAACCATGAGTTATAGTCTAGACAAACTCCCGCTTGGGACTAAAGCCTGAGGATTGTTGAGTTAGTTGAAAAGAGAGCTATAAAATGTCAGGGTAACCTGTCTAAAGTTTGCTGGTGCTATTGTAGCAAATTAAATAATGTTGCTAATGAATAGTTCACTTTTTACAGATGATTTTTGATCCCACTATGAGCAAGAAGAAGAAGAAAAAGAAGAAGCCCTTCATGCTGGATGAAGAAGGAGGAGACACTCAAGCAGAAGAGACACAGTTGTCAGAAACAAAAGAAGTAGAGCCAGAACCAACAGAGGACAAAGATATAGAAGCTGATGAAGAGGATAGTAGGAAGAAAGGTATAGTGAAACATTTCAGTTGGCAGTTTCAGAACATAACTTCCAGTTGGAAAAACTTAAAAGACAATGAATAGTCTAGCAGCACCTTAGACTAACAAAATATGTAGATGGTATCAGCTTTTGTGGGTACAGCCCACTTCTTCATCTTAATTTACAAGAATTTTGCTTTCAGACACTCCCCCTCATTTTATTGAGTTAATGTTTAACCGGTTAACTAACTAAACGGGATTTTACATCCCTAGCTCAGAGTAGCCAGCTGTGGGGGCCATGTGCCTCTGAGCGCCACTGTGGAAGAAGAGGGGAGCGAGGCTCTTGCTGGGATGGATGTGGTGGCTTGGCAGGCTGGATCTTGGCTTGGCACAGGGTCCTCCAAACAAACAGATCGCTTGGTACTTCAGTCAAGCATTACGTAAACTAACAGGACATGAAAATGATATTTATCTGTAAAATTAACCTGACTTTTAACACCCAAGATGATTTAAAAGACAGTTTTATCTCTTTTCCACTTTATTTTTTGATGTAGTCAAGTTTCTCTGTTAAAAGTACACATTTCCTTTTGGTGTCAGTTTCCCCTTGTAGACTCATAGACTCATAGACTTTAAGGTCAGAAGGGACCATTATGATCATCTAGTCTGACCCCCCGCACAATGCAGGCCGCATAATCTCACCCACCCACTCCTAGAATAATCCTCACCCCTATATCTCAGATATTGAAGCCCTCAAATAGTTTGAAGACCCCAAGATGCTGAGAATCCTCCAGCTGTGATCTGTACCCCATGCTACAGAGGAAGGCGAAAAACCTCCAGGGCCTCTGCCAATCTACCCTGGAGGAAAATTCCTTCCCGACCCCAAATATGGCGATCAGCTAAACCCTGAGCATGTGGGCAAGACTCCCCAGCCAGACACCCAGAAAGTTCTTTATAGTAACCCCTATCATCCCTCCATTGACCTATTTACCACTAATAATGACTAGTCAATTAGTTACCAAGACCATGTTATCTTGTCAAACCATCCCCTTCATAAACCCATCTAGTTTAATTTTGAAGCCAGGTAGATCTTTTGCCCCCACTACTTCCTTGGAAGGCCATTCCAGAACCTCACTCCTCTAATGGTTAGAAACCTTCGTCTAATCTCAAGTCTAAACTTCCTACTAGCCAGCTTATATCCATTTGTTCTTGTGTCCACATTAGTATTAAACTTAAATAATTCCTCTCCCTCCCTAGTATTTATCCCTCTAATATATTTAAAGAGTGCAATCATATCCCCCCTCAGCCTTCTTTTGGTTAAGGTAAACAAGCCAAGCTCCCTGAGTCTCCTTTCATAAGACAGGTTCTCCATTCCTCGAATCATCCTAGTGGCCCTTCTTTGTACCTGTTCTAATTTGAATTCATCCTTCTTAAACATGGGAGACCAGAACTGCACACAGTATTCCAAATGAGGTCTCACCAATGCCTTGTATAATGGCACTAACACCTCCTTATCCCTACTGGAAATACCTCGCCTAATACATCCCAAGACCATATTAGCCTTTTTCACAGCCATGTCACAGTGGCGGCTCATAGTCATCCTATAATCAACCAGGACTCCGAGGTCCTTCTCCTCCTCCGTTACTTCCAACTGATGTGTCCCCAGCTCATAACTAAAATTCTTGTTATTAATGCCTAAATGCATAACCTTACACTTCTCACTGTTAAATTTCATCCTATTGCTATCACTCCAATTTACAAGGTCATCCAAATCTTTCTGTATGATATCCCGATCCTTGTGTAGGGAGCAGCAGCAGGGAAGAGTTTTAAACTAAATAGGAAAACATGACTGTATGTTACACACATATTATAGGAGTAATCTGAAGTATGTGTAGTACTTGTAACTACTGATCTAACTATTTCCCTCCATGGCTAGTTTACCCTAGCCTAGATCATACAAATGGCCATAATGGGTCAGACCGAAGGTCCATCTAGCCCACTGTCCTGTATTCCAAAAGTGGCCAATGCCAGGTGCCTCGGGGAACAAACGGAACAGGTAACCGTCAAGTGATCATCCCGTTGCCCAGTCCCAGCTTCTGCCAAGCAGAGGCTAAGGACACCGTTCCTGCCCATTCTGGTTCTTTCTTGAACCCTATTAAAGACTTGACCGTCCCAACATCCTCTTGCAAGGGAGTGGGTGTCCCCTTGAGTCTTTCTCAGGTATGTTTTTGAGTATTCATATCTGTACCTTAATACTTAGGGTACGTCTGCTCTGCAATTTAAACCCCAGCTCAGCTGGACTTGAATTAGCTGACCCGTATTAAGGAATTAAGGCTTGAACATCTCCATTGTATTTTAACCCCATCTTAAGCCTTTGCTAACCAGTGCTCAAACCTAAGGGTCAAGCATCTGCACTGAAACATGCAGACCTGAATCATAGTTGCCATATCCCAGAGTCCCTAGCGCGCACATCCCCCCCTCCTCTGAAACGTGGCTGCTCTAATTCTAGAGCTGTAGTGCACTGTGGGAAAACATGACTTCCTGCCGGCTTGCTCTCCATTGCAAACCCAGGAAGCTCCCCGGTAGAGTGCTTGTAGACGCCAGAGCAATAAGGAGAGCACAGGGAGGCTTTGGGCCGTTCACAAAGCTTTTTTTTCCTGACAGTGATATGACAGTAATTCTTGTTGCTCTTCACGAGGTACCCCCTGCATGAAGTGTGCTACTGTGTAATCTCCACCCACCATGCAACACAAGAAATAAAGATACTGTTCTCGAGAAATCATGCATTTTTATTTAAGGAACATAAGGCAGCGCGGACAGGGCAGGAGCTTCAGGGGAAGATGAGGGACAGTGGCATGTCACAACCCCTGTTCAGCAATCACAGTGTGTGAGAATGATGGCCTTTTTATTCCGGGACACAGAATCATAGAATACTAGGACTGGAAGGGACACCTCCTTGGAGGTTGAGTGTAAGGCTGCCTTTGACTCCTCCCACTCCCCCCACCTCAGGTGCCTAGGACGCCTGTGAGAGGAGGCGGCTCTGGAACTTGGTGAGGAGGAAATCATGGAGTACTAGGACTGGAAGGGACCTTGAGAGCTCATCAGGACAGTCCCCTGCCCTCACAGCAAGACCGAGCACCATCTAGATCAGCGGTTCCCAACCTTTTCCAGATGGGGACCCATTTTGACAATTCAGGAAGACTTGGTGACCCAGGGCAATTTAAAAAAATGTGTGAATGGCTCCTTAAGAGCCACCTGGGGAGACACCTGGCGACCCTTTTGAAATGTAATGGCGAAGGTTGGGAAATCCTGATCTAGATCATCTAACTTGCTCTTAAATAGCTCCAGTAATGGAGACGCCACAACCTCCCTAGGCAATTTTTTTCAGTGTTTAACCACCCTGACAGTTAGGAAGTCCTAACGTTCAACCTAAACCTCCCTTGCCACAATTTAAGCCCATTGCTTCTACTCCTATCATTAGAGGTCAAGGAGAACAAATTTTCTCTCTTCTAAAGGCATGTTGTAAGGAGGTGCTTAAAAACTGCTGTAATTTCCCCTCTTAGTCTTCTCTTTTCAATCTAAACAAACCCAGTTCTTCAGTCTTCCCTCATGTTCTCTAGATCTTTAATCATTTTTGTTGTTCTTCTCTGGACCCCCTCCAATTTTCTCCACATCTTTCTTGAAATGTGGTGCCCAGAACTGGACACAATACTCCAATTGCGGCCTAATCAACACAGAGTAGAGCGGAAGACTTTTCATCTCATGTCTTACAATAGTTCTACTTATGCATCCCAGAATCATGTTCATGCTTCCCCCCCACCCCTGCCCCTGACAGTGTTGCATTGTTAACTCCTATTTAGCTTGTGGTCCACTACGACACCTAGGTCCCTTTCTGCAGTACTCCTTCCTAGACAATCACTTCCCATTCTGTATGTGTGAAACGGATTATTCCTTCCTTAATGGAGTATTTTGCATTTGTCCTTTATTAAACATCGTCCTAATTACCTCAGACCAGTTCTCCAGTTTATCCAGACCATTTTGAATTATGACCCTATCCGCCAAAGTATTTGCAACCCTATCAGCTTGGTATCATCTGTGAACTTAATAAGTGTACTCTCTGTGCTAATATCTAAATCTTTGAAGATACTGACCAGAACTAGTATCAAAACTGATTCCTGCAGAGCCCCACTTGTTAGGCTGAAAGGACATGACTGTGAACCATTAATAACTCTCTGAGACTGGTTATCTAGTCAGTTGTGTATCCACCTTATAGTAGCCACATCTAGGTTGTATTTCCCTAGTGTAGTGATAAGGTCATGTGATACCATATCAAATGCTTTACTAAAGTTAGGTATACTGGGTCCACTGCTTTCCCCTTATCCACAACACTTGTTATCCTATCAAAGAAAGCCATCAGATTGGTTTGACATGATTTGTTCTTTACAATCCATGCTCGCTGTTACCTGTCACATTATTTTCCAGATGTTTGCAGATGGATTCCTTAATTATTTGCTCCATTGTCTTTCCTGGCACAGAAGTTAAGCTGACTGGCTCATAGTTTTCTGGGTTGTTCTTATTTCCCTTTTTATAGATGGGCACTGGATTTGCCCTTTTCCAGTTTTCTGGAATCTTTCCCGACTTCCATGACTTTTCTAAGCTGATAGCTAATGGCTCAGATACCTCCTCTGTCAGCTCCTTGATTATTCTAGGATGCATTTCATCAGGCCATGGGTTTCAGCCAGCATCCCCCCCTGCGGGCTTCCCTTTAAAAATGTGTTCTGCTTCTTGGGTAGTCAACTACTTCTTTACATCCTTAATTAGAAGTGAAGCTCTAAGTTACAGAACACCAAACACGAAAACAAAAGTATTGTAATTTAAATGAAAATCCAAGATTATAACTGGTCTTTCTTACCAAGCATTTGTAAATTAACTTTCATGTGTTTAAGAAATGTTGAACAGTTACTTTGATTTTTCCCCTGTATGGTAGTTTTAATAAATTACCAAAATAAGTGAAACTGGTGTGATTGTATTGCATTATTTTGACACATTTGTAGAATTTTGGATTTTTGGTGGAGAATTCCCCCAGAAGTAAATAGGATTCATACCCAGGGTCCTGGCAGCTTAACTCAAGCTCAGACCCTCCAGACCTAAGAGGTCCTAGGACCATGGGTCCAAGCCCTGAGTCAGTGCAACTGCAGCGCAGAGGCAGAGGGAAGGGGTTGCAACTAGAGTTCAGGGTCAAGCCCGGGCTCTTGTTGAAGTGTAGATATACCCTTAATGTCTAAACTGGTAACATTCTTGCTAATCCTGGTCTTTCTTTCAATTTTGTGGAGTTTAGATGCCTCCGATGACCTGGATGACTTAAACTTCTTCAACCAAAAGAAAAAGAAGAAGAAAACAAAAAAGATGTTTGATATAGAGGAAACAGAAGAGGGTATAAAGGTCCGTTTGTGTAATTAAATCCAGTTGGGCTTACGAGAAATTCCCACTTTCCTCATCCACCTGCGTCATTGTCCTGTGTCCCCATCTCTTCCATTCTTTTAAGATTGACAGTTCAGGAATTCCAGAGCAGTCTGTCATCCACCCAGAGAGTCACTATTAAATGATGCATAATTATACCCCAAATAAATTCACAGCCATTAAAGAAGGCGGACTGTGAAATCTGGTTCTCTCTCTATGAAATCTGATCTTTTGTGTGTTTTACCCTATACTACACAGATCTCGCAGGGGAGACCCACCGTAAAGACTCATTTCTTAGGTCATGAGTTTTTGTTAGTAAAACCCACTTCATCAGCTGTGTTGGAGTGGAAATTACAGAATTTGGGATGTATGTTACAGCAAAAAAAGTTACCTGTCAATTGTAGGACCAGTGTTAATGAAGCTAATTAAGTCAGGGTGGATGTGTCTCATTCATGTTTGGTGTGGAGATGTGAATATCAAAGGTGGGGAAATTGTCTTTATAGTACATTTTAGATGATCAGTTTTCATGGATGTTTCTCAAATGGGGGCATCCTGACCCAAATTGGGATCAGATTATTTTGGGAGGGAGAGGAGAGCTTATGCTCTGAAGGCAGCTGCACCGCAAGCATCATCTCCGCATCACAGAAGTAGGATAGCAGCACTGCAACCCTCCCCCATGCACACTCCTTTTTGGGTCAGGACCCCTACAGTTACGCCATGAAATTTCAGATTTAAATAGCTGAAATTTACTGTTTTGAAATCCCTATGACCATGAAATTGACCAAAATGGTGGTGTCCAGGTTCATAGTTTCATTACTGTCTTGATTTGAGAGAAGTAGTATGGATAAGTCCAGAAGCCACATGTATTTGGTTTCACAGAAGATTTAACAGTTTCTCCTGTAAAATCTTTTGTTTCTGGTCCTCAGTTTCTTTACATGTTTGATGCAACTTGAGGAGTTTCAGGGAATGTCTGTAGTATTTTTACTCTGGATTCCTGTTCTTATAAATGTGACAAGTAAGTATATCGCATTGCAGCATGGCTGATAAGCCTAAAGAGCAGCAGAGCAAGGGCATATGCTATACAATATTCACATTTCTCTGGGCTCTGACCTAGGGGGAAAACGTCCCCTGTGACCTTCAGAGCAGCTCTAAGCTCTGTTGTTCAGTGTTCTTCACATGTTCATAAATTTCTTTATATGTAGGGACACCAGGATTGGAGGAAAATTTTGCATTAAGTTTCACTCATGCATGGAGTCTCTTGTCCTTGTTTTGTGTCAATGTGACTGAAGCCCACGACAAGTCAAAGGGATTATGTGACCCTGTAATAGTCCATAGGTCAAAAAGTGCTAATCGGTTGCAGTAGGGAATGGCCGTAGTTGGTCACATGACCCCATGTTGGCTAAATTGTTTGGCAATCCAAGGGAATAAAAAAATTCCCCGTTCTTAAAAATATCAAGGCTAGACTTTTACACCTGCAATCCTTGATTTGTGTATATGCACCAGAAAGTACACCTCCGCTCTGCATGCAAAATTGTGGTTAAAAGTCTGGCCCCAAATTCCATCTCAGTACTGTAATTAGCAAGGGAGAATGTTGGTCATCTGTCTTCTGCATAATCTAGCTTGCTCCTTCAAACTGGACTGCAAAGGACGTTCTGTCTCATTTCCAGCATGCTATGTTAGGTGTCACCGTCATATATTCTGCCTGATTTTTTTTTTTTTTTTTTTTTTTTAAATTTGTGTAGGATTTAAAGATTGAAAGTGATGTGCAAGAGGCAGTGGAACCAGAAGATGACCTTGATATCATGCTTGGCAACAAAAAGAAAAAGAAGAAGAATGTGAAGTTTCCAGATGAGGATGAGATATTGGAAAAGGATGAAGGTAAAAGCACAACCAACTTACCAAGAGTTCAATTCCTGGCTGGTGTGGCTGTTGAAAGTGGGTAATCTTGCAAATGAAGTATACGTATTGCCTAAATAGGCACAGACTTTTTCCAGGTAAAATGCGATCTTCTTGATTTGGGATGTTTGCTACTAAATTTTATAATAGAAAGTAATATCTCAATTTAGAGCCATATGGTCTTTTCCTATTCTGGACATATCAGTACATGTATGGAGGAAAACTTTAGTTCACAATGCCCATTTCTTGGGAATCTGGTACATACTGCTAGAAACAGCATTAGCACTGTGTCTAACAAGTCCACCTTTTTTAACAACTTGTGCATCGTGAACCTCAAATACCTTTCTTTTTCTGCAGCTCTGGAGGATGAAGACAGCAAAAAAGATGACGGAATTACTTTTAGTTTTCATACTGGACCCGCATGGGCAGGGTCAGAAAGGGACTACACATATGATGAGGTAAAGTTAAAATGTTTTCCAAATATTTCCCAGGTCCAGTGATGCAAATGCTAATACATTTCATGTCCATGTGTATATTTCTAACTTAATCCTTAGGTACATGTGATCAAATAAACACAAAATTGCTTAAATATAAAATAAGAACCTGATGTGGCAATCAGATGCATCTGGGAAGATACCCGTGCTTCACTGCTGACTTCATTGGAGGTCCACATACACACAAGGATTCGTGTGGATCAAATTATGAGATTTGTCCCCACATATTAAAAGCTTGTGCACTTATATTTTAAGTGTTTTTATATGCAGTGTTGTAGCTTTGTTGGTCCCGGGATATTAGAGACACACAATGTGAGATCTTTGGGTCAACTTATGTGGATAAAAGAAACAAGCTTTTTAGCTTACACAGAGCTGTTCTTTGGGAAGTATACTCAGGCTCTCTACACTGCACTTTTGTTGGTAAAACTTTTGTCAAAGGTATGGAAAAATCACATCCATGACTGGCCAAAGTTTTGCCAGTGAAAAGTGCTGGTGCAGCCAGTGTTTTGTTGGCAAGAGACACTCTTACCAGCAAAGCTATCTCTACTTGTTGGAGGGTGGGTTTATTTTGCTGGCAGGAGAGCGGTTATATGTACGACCTTAAAGCAGCACAGTTGTAGTGCGCAATGTAGACATAACCGCAGAGTGTCATGGCCAAATAGGAGGTGGAACAGATTGTTTTGAATTCAAGTGGTTAACATGTGTTTCAAAGACCATTCAAGGAAAAGTGGCTTGTTAACACCTGTCCAGTCATGAGGACAGGAGCAAGGGAGAGGGAAACCTGGGTTGTGTGAGTAGGTTATAGATTGTTGTAAAAAGCCATAAATCAGGGACTGGCAAGAAGATATGGCCGGTGGGCTGAATCAGGCCCACCAGGCCTTTTGATCCAGCCCACACCTGCCCCTGCAGGGAGCGGTGCCAAACAAAGCAACTAGCTGCTTTTTGTTATAGTTAGGCTGTATAGACTAGAGCCGTTGATTCATTTTTGAGACTGTAAGTATATGTGTAGCATGCTTGTGATAAGGTTTAATTGTAACTTTTTAAATGAGAAATTTAGTCTTTTGTTGATTTAAAAAAAAAATCCGATTTAACTATTTTTTGGTAGTTTTTTGTTTTAAATAGTTGACTCTTTTTTATCCACCCTGCACATGTTGCTGTAAACATGTTTGTTTCTGCAGTTGCTGAATCGAGTATTTAACATAATGCGGGAAAAGAATCCAGACATGGTAGCTGGTGAGAAAAGAAAATTTGTCATGAAACCACCACAGGTTGTAAGAGTAGGAACCAAGAAAACATCATTTGTCAACTTTACAGATATCTGTAAATTGTAAGTTTCATGGCTTTGAAGACCTGTTAGGGACAGAGAAGGAAATACTGCAGCCTTCCTATTGTACATAGTTAACGATTGCTTCACTGCATGGACTTGTAAAAACTACATTAAACTACTTATTGATCACTAAAAATTATACATGACAGAGGTACTCTGAGTCCTCATGGGTACTGAGTAGATTGGGACAAATTATCTTCAGCGTTTTATGTACAATCCTACTGTTGATACTAGGGGTGTGAATATTCATTAAGGAAGTTACTGATTTAACAGTATAATTTTAGTTGTTTAACTGGTTAACCGTGGAGGGCGGTGGGGACTCCCAGCTGGCGTCTGGCTCCTCCAGCCCGGCCCTCCCTGGGTTTGACGCTGCTCCAGCCACCCTGCTGCACTATGGGGTGGAGAGGTGCTTTGGTGGGGGGTGCTGCATTGCTAGGGTTGCTGCTCTGGAAGCGACCAGAAGGGCTTCAGGGGAGAGGGGCCAAGGGCACCGTGGTGGGCTGCTCCAGCCTTTCAGGTAATAGGTTACCAGATAAGCATGCCGCTAAGGCTAATGCTTACAGGGTAACCGACCTTTTACATCCCTAGTTGATGTTTTTGCAATTGATTAATGCTGACTCATTCGATTTGTGATCCGCAACGTGTAGCCCTCAAATCCTTGTCAGTACTACGGCTTAGCTAGTTATTCCCCTTTTTGTCATTGTGCATTTGATTTTTTTCCTACCTAGGTTCAGAGCACTACACCTGTCTTTTTATTGAATTTCATCTTGTTGATTTCAGACCAACTCTTGAGTTTGTCCAAATCATCTTGAATTCTAATCCTATCCTCCAAAATGGTATTAGTCCCTGCCAGCTTGGTGTCATTAATGAAACTATTGAATAGTACAGGATCCAGGAATGACCCCTGTGGGACTCCATTAGATGTGCTCTCCCAGTTTTATGGCAAACCGGATATCTGATCTTTGAGTACGGCCTCTCAACCAATTGTGCACCGACCCGCTAGTATCTTATTTTATACCGTATTTCCCTAGTTTGCTTAGAATGTCCATGGGACTGTGTCAAAAGCCTAAAAGTTTTTTTTCCAAGTACTGAAGTAGGCTGACTGTTCTAATTCTCTTAGCTCTATTCCAGATATGAAAATCATAACCCTGTTTGTGCCTGCACCTTGTAAACAGGCTTGCTGTTCTGAGAAGTCCTTATAAATTGTTGTGGGTCTTGTTGTTTTTTTTTTTTTTTAATACCAACTTTTGAAAGGTAGAGGATAAAAATAACTTTCCTTTCACTTTTAGATTGCATCGTCAGCCAAAACATCTCCTGGCATTTTTGTTGGCTGAATTGGGCACAAGGTAAGTGGCTTTTACTCAGACAAAAAAGGGGGGGGGGGGAGATTTGCCTTAGTCAAGTGTGCTTGGAGTCCGGTCCCCATGTACGTAAGTGGGCATGCTTCTATTCTTCTAATGGTGAGAGTGGAGATGCCACATGGTAAATAACTCTTTCCTTGCCCTTCAAGAGCATCTATGCTGTGTGTGGTTAAGTTGGTCTGGTAGGTACAGGGCAGTTCATACACCATCTATCACAGTATTAAAAACCCTATGAATGGATTCTGCATGACTTGTAGTATTACTAATTTTCAGATTACATAGTGGTGGTTTGCTGTCTACAAAAGACAAGCATGGGTAGATTTAAGGACTATTATCTGCAGATATACAGTAGGGATATAAAATGGTTAACCAGTTAAGCCTTGAGTTTATTTTCTCTCTTTCCCCCTCCCCCGCTGATGATGCAGCCCTGGTTAACAAGTTAACCATTGACATCCCTAATATACAGAGAACTGAATAGCCTAGTTATGAAATGTGTATTCAGGGATCGAGTTCCCTTTATCTCAAACTAATCTTACACTAAAACTTGGTTTGAAAGACCACTGTTAAAATTCTTTCTTGCCTGTATCAGCATGGCTAGAAAATGTGTGTGCTTTTTGCATTTACAACGCTATTAGGGCATGTCTAAACTACATCCCTCCTTTGAAAGAGGGATGTAAATTAGGCAGCTCGAAAGTGCAAATGAAGTGGGGATTTAAATATCCCGTGCTTCATTTGCATAATCACGTCACAGCGTTCTTTCGAGAGAGGATATTTTGAAAGTGAAACTGCCATCTAGACGTAGTTCTTTCGGGGGGGGGGGGGGGGGAACCCTTTTTCGAAAGATCTTGTACTCATTTTTTGAGGAGTACAGGATCTTTCAAAAGAGGGATGTAGTTTAGACATAGCCTTACAGATTACCTCCCAACCACGTTGTGGTGGCTGCTTGTCAAATCAGCACAAGTACTATGTTCACTTAACCATTGAAGAGCATGACTATATTTTCGGGACTCGTGGGTTGCCAATTAAGTTGTTGTCTTCACGATAATTACTGCATTGAGTTATATTCAGATGAAGATGGTTCCCTGATCATTATTGAAATCTTTCAGCAGTTTCTTTTGCACAGACAGATTAAATATTGCTGCTAGATTCGGGCCTAATGCTGTTTAATAAAAGCAATCGCATGTTTCAGATCTTCTTGTCCTTTCTTTACAACTTGTTCTGTGTTCTGATTTGCATGTTACTGAATTACTTGTTCTTTTAAATGTAGTGGCTCAATAGATGGTAATAACCAACTTGTAATCAAAGGAAGATTCCAACAAAAGCAAATAGAAAATGTTTTGAGAAGATACATCAGTAAGTACAATTCTCGCTAACAAGTTTCTCTTCCTAGCATCTCTGTTATCTTTAGATAATTCCTTTTATCCTTACTCAGGCTATGTCTAGACTACCCTTGGCTTCTGAAAGAAGATATGCAAATTAAGCACGAATATGCATATCTTCTTCTGATCCCTCTTTTGGAAGAGGTTTTTTGGGGGGGGGGAAAGCAGTTTAGATGTGTTTTTTCGCACAGCCCCCCCTTTTTGAAATAACCCTTATTCCTCAAAAAATGAGGCTTACAGGGTTCTCTCGAAAAAGGGGTTTTTGTGCAAAAAACCCCATCTAGACTGCTTTTTTTCCTTTGGAAAAAAATCTCTTCCAAAAAAGGGATCGGAAGAAGAGATGCAAATTTATGCCTAATTTGCATATCTTTTTTTTGGAAGCTGAGGGTAGTCGAGACGTAGCCTCAGACTTGCACATGTAGTTTTCTCAGTGTCTTATGACCATTACAATTCAGTACAATGTCATTTACGTGGAAGTAGTCCTATATTGGAAGTTACGCCTATATTGATTCATATATCTTCTTGTGATACACTTAGGTACCTATCTGCAAATTGTACATGCAGGGGACGGGGGGGAGACACAAACTAATAATCTCGGCCCAATGCTGGTCAGTTTTTTTTTTTTTTTTTAAGTCCTGGATAACCCTACACCACTGGGGATACTAAAGAATATACGACCGATTGTGTTTATAGATTGCTTGTTCCTGAAAGCAATAAAGAAAGTCCACGGGAGAGGCACTGGTTTGGCTCTATCTGTAGACTGATGATATGGCGAAAAAGCTAGTGAGGATATTGCAGCATTGCTTCCTGCCACTCTGTGACTTTCACTTGCCTTGGCAAAGGGCTGAGGGGGGGGTGCTGTAAACAGTGACCGACCTCTTGACTAACCGATGTTGTATGTGGTAATTATTTTACTAATAAAATGCATATGCTACAGTTCTAAGGACGCTTCAGGAGATCATCTGCCCTAGTTCTCTAGTTGTCATTCCTTTCTATGCAGATCTGACTTTTTAAGCATTGCCTCTCGAAGAAATGGTGAGTTCTGGAAATGCTGCCTCAGCCTGAAATGTATCAATTGCAGGTTTCAGGCATCTGCAGTTAGTAAAAGATTTTAATTGGAGCCACTTTTTATAGCATTGGTGTGAGCGCTCAAGGCAGGCAAAACATACACCTTGTTGACCAGTAGCTTGACTTTGCTTTTGAAGTCCATATACTAACCGCATGTAACTTGTAGGACATGGCTCAGCTGCTGCAAAAGCTTGGTAAAGCTGTCATGTTTTAAGACTCAAGTAGCATTTACTGGTGAATAGATGCCTCTTCTAGTGATGTCTTAATGTAATACCTTTCAATTACAACTTCATTTCTTTTCTCCAGAGGAGTATGTAACTTGTCATACATGTCGATCACCGGACACAATCCTGCAGAAGGACACCAGATTATACTTCTTGCAGTGTGAGACCTGCCATTCTCGCTGCTCCGTTGCCAGCATCAAAACTGGTTTTCAGGCTGTCACAGGCAAGAGAGCACAGCTCCGTGCCAAAGCTAACTAGTTTGCTAATCGACACTGGATTTTGCAAAGTGTTCTGGAGAGATATGACTGGACAGGTTTACAATCGGCGTGGATTTACCATTGTATTAAACAAGGTTGTAAGAGCTACCAAGATATTTGGCTTTTGATTGATTGGTCTGTGAAATCCTTGCAAGATGCAGATCCTGAAGCTGTTCACATACATTTGCTCATTGAGTATATTTTACCAACTATCAGAGAAATATGATGGGAAAGGAGGTGCTTTTTAATCCATTCATAGACTTCTGTACAATGCAAGATAAATTAAAGTTATTCTAACAGTGACTCTTTCATTTGAATTTTTCCTCCAGTTTTTCTTTCTAAGTTGTATCTGACAGTTGCCACGAACACGATTTTACTATGACTACATGCAGGCTATGTTAATGAATTATGTCCAAAGAACAGGATAAGACTTCAGCACACACTTCAGAAGTGTATTTTTCCTCTAGAAAGCTCCTTTTAGGGAGCCTATAGCTAGAACAGACAAAGCAGTTGTTATACAAAAGGGTTACTGGCTAAGATTCCGAATGGCGAGAATAGTCCTGTCCATGTGAAAACTGCCCTTTTTTAATACATGTAAGGATGCCTGGTTCCTTTCCTTTACTACTCCTGTACTCTCCTCCTTTGCTATTATGAGAACTGGCTTATGAAGTGATGACCTGTTCAGTATCACTTCCCTTAATGTTCTTGCCAGCTATTAAGGGCATTTTATCTGTTAAATGCAGCTGAACAGTTTGGTGCAACTTATTAAGGAGAAAATGCAACCCCTTAGGCAGTTCAGAAGATCAGTCCTGAATGTCCTGTTGATACTGAATGTACATGTAGTGAGGTGGTAAGCTATTGTAAACATGCACAGTGTCACTGCACTAAATTCATAAATATGTTCATTTCTCTCTCTCGTCTCACTTAGTTCTCTATTTTGCACCACTTTAAATGACTAATCAAGTTAAATGAAAAGGGTATTGGTAACATATTGCACACTGGCTCCAAGGCAATGAAAATGTAAAAATAATGCCTGCTAGCATCAAATTTTAATTCAAGATATTTTGGGTTCCAGGCTTAATGTACAAACACTGTGTGTACTGTAAAACATGCATCTTTCTCCACTAGCAAAAGGTATTTTTGGAAAAGGGAACTCTGGCACTGATTTGAAAAAAGCCACACAGCCTCTGAACGTTAGTGTAGGTCCTACACACATCTGTGTGCTCCTATCCTCGTGTCTGGTTCGTGCAGTGAATGTTGCTGTCTCCAGTTTTCTTGCCCGAGAATAGTTAACTGTTACCATTCCCGAGGAATGGGAGTGGGTGGGGAAGGGGGGTGGAGAGAGGCATGCTTGCCATTATAGTACTGTCAAACCTAAGAAATGTGTCTGTTTGAATAACTGACCTCTAAAATTGAAGTGCTGTGCCAATTGAGGGAGAAATTCAGCAGCAGGCTGGTGGCTTGATGGGATTTGAATGGCTTCCCTGCATGTAACCCTAGTATCCATTCACCCAGTAAATGAAGTGAGGATGAGGGTATTATTGGCTCATTTTAAGGCTGCAATTGAAGGGTTTCAGTTCTGAGTGTTTTAATCTGTGTGTGTATATACTAATATACAATCCAGTTTTGCTGGTAAACCATTTTTATTTGCTATTTGAAACTACTTGACAATACAGTGTGGTTAAAGTCAAGGTTTTATAGCTGGTTTCTTAAAAGCCTTTTGAATTTGAAGAGTGAGCTGTAACAAATGTTGGCTGTGTCTTTAAGTGAATAAAACCAGGATCAGTGCCTCTTGTGTAACATAAGTATTGTCTTGTTTTCTTTAACAAATAGTACAGAGTGGCTGACAGATTGTAATGCTTTAAACAAGCATGTTCCACCTGTAGTTCCTCAATATGGATGTTTAAAATATTGTGCTAGTACTGAAATTATCCGTCAATTATGTTATCACTCAATTGTCTGCATGCTTTCCTCATGTGATACTGTCAGTTGAGTCTCTGGGGAAAAATTCAGAGAGGCTAAGCTACTGTAACTTTTTTTTTTTTCCTGGCACTGCCCTCCCGTCTTGTCTTGGTCCATTTTACAGTCCCTTAGGCTGAATGCTCCCTGCTCCCTTCTGGCTTCATGTGTGGACAGGAGTTTCTTAAACTGGGATATGTGCATGTTGCACACTCCAGCTAGTGTGATTTCCTGCTGAGCCTTGTCTGTACAGCTGTCTGGAGACTGGCTCGTTAGATGAAATCGAGAGGATTGGTAAGAAGGTGTATTGAGTGAGAGATTTAAGGGGATGAAATCACTGTAATTTGCAATTAAAGTGTACCAAAATGTCAGTTACACACCGGCTTCAGTTTGGCTCAGAATTTTCCCCTTTTTAAGCGTAGGCTCGTTTTCCTTTTCTTCACATGATTGGAGCTCTTTACCTTGTTTAGTCATTAAACCCTGAGCAGATGTAATAATCACTGCCCCCCATGAAAACCATTTCCTCAGTATTTAGGAGTATAGGGGATGTGAATGAGGGGGAGATGTGTACTGTAAAGACATGATAAAGCAAGGGGTAGGCAGACTTCAAATCCTGCCATGGAATCTCGTATGAGCTGCCTTCAGGTGCAAAGAAAAGTACTTCTGTGGGGCTGCGTCTAGACTACATCCCTCTGTCGGCAGAGGGATGTAAATGAAGCAGGGATTTAAATATCCTGCGCTTCATTTGTATAATCACGTAATGGCGCTCTTTTGAAAAAACGCCATTTCAAAATTGAAACCGCAGTCTAGATGCATTTCTTTCGAAAACAGGGCGCTTTTTCGAAAGATCCTGTAAACCTCAAAAAATGTAGCCATGCAGGACGAGTGAGAAGAGTAAGATACTAGTTAAACTGAATTAGGGGGTACCTTCCCACTCGAATAAGATGGGGCAAACCTTTGCTTCCCTTAGGGTAATTCGTACTCCCACAGTCCGTGGTGCTTCCTTGGATAAGGGACAAATTTGCTCTTTGATTTCTCAGAGTTATCAGGCTTTTCCATTCTGACCCATCCTAAATTTAAACTCAGGGCAAAGTCAGCTGTACCACCCCCTTCTCCTCCTCCCCCCCCACTCCCCCAGTGTGTTGTCCTCTGCAAGCAGGCTCCTTTAGGAGATGCAGACATTACCTCTTTCCAGCCAGCCCAGCCCCTCCCCTCGCTCCACCCTGCAGCCAAGCTGCTCCAAGGATTCTCCTGTGAGCAGAGGCGGGTGGGGAGAGCTGAAGTCAGTGTCTCCCCCTGCCCCGTAACCATCTCTGCAGAGATAGGAGAGACAGAGGAGCTGCTCCAGTCTGAAGCATGGAGGGTAAGCGACTCGAGTGGTGGGGAGGAGACGGCAGAGCAGGACAGATTTCCCTTAGGGTGTGGCAACTTCCCCTGCAGCAACCACCACACACCCCGAGTCTATGCCACACACAGTCAGTCGTATACACTCTGCCACACACACACACACACACACACACACAGTGTCTCATACACTTTGTCTCTGCCCATAGTGGTGCAGCATGGAATTGAACCAGAGTCCCAGACTAGCATCCTCTGAGGTTAACTATCAATGCCTTCTGCCTCTTCAAGGCTGTACTCAGTGAAATACCGATAGCTTGGCAGCAGTGCTTAATGCTGGGAAAAATGTCACCAGGAGTCTCTCAAATGGCTATCCTGGCTAGTGTGCATGGGGCCAAACCTCTTCAGGATCTACCTTGCCAGAGCGAGGATGAACAGCGCTTCCAGCATGCCTTGAATTCTTCCATTGCTGTGGATAGATCTGTAGGTGGTGGATCTTGATTCCATGACTGGAAGATGCCCCCAGCTGTGCTTTTAGCAGTGCTCCCGAGAGGCCAATAGCTTTATGCACAGTGGGCTGTGGCCCAAGGCATTCTTCCCAGGTACTTACACTCCACCCCCAAGCCCTCATCTATGTCAATGAAGGGCTGTTTACACAATGGGAACCATGCAAATTGCAATTAGCATTTGGTTCTCCTTGCCCTAGTTTAAGGTCTATGGCTTCTGTGCTGTGGGGATCTAGAATTGAGGATGCTGGCTGTGTACTCGGAAGCCTGGAGAGGTTATGAATCAGTGGCAGAGAGCCAAAGACTGGTCTGCACTACACAGTTTAGTAGACAGAAGCTGCCTTATGTAAATTTGACACTGTTGAGCGGCAAGAATAAGGCTGGGGTAAGTGCCCTACTGCACCGATGAGATGACTCAGGCTCTGTGCCTCACAGTGGTGATGGTCATGAATGCTGCAGACTGTGGGTACTGATAGTATGTACATGGGCTGTGGTGTCAGAGAGCTAGAACTCCCATTTCCTTAGGCCATGTCTTCTCTAAATGGAAGATCAATGCTGCTGTGATCGATCTTCTGGAGTTCAATTTAGCGGGTCTAGTTAAGACACTGGAAGTGAGTGTAACCACATAAACAGTTATCTGATGAGCCCATGCCTGAATTTTTCAGTGGTTAGACGGTTACTTACTTACATGCATTTTAACATCCCTAGTTAAGACCTGCTAAATCGAACTCGGAGGGCACCCTTGTTGGCAGCCGGTACACCTGCATCTGTGAGGAGTAAGGGAAGCCAGTGGGAGCGTCTGCTTCCAGTGGCCTCCTGCCGTGGGAATGGCAGGGAAACTCAAAACAAAGTACGTCAACTCCAGTGATGTGATTAATGTGGCTAGAGTTGCATATCTGGACCTTCCCCTTTAATGTAGACCTGGCCTTAGTCTGATCTGTTAGTCTGTCAATCTGGAGTAATTCAGTTGGGGTGCCTCTATGCTGCACCCTTATCTTGAAATAAGCGATGCAATTTGTGCTGCGCAAATCCTATAGCTTCTTTTGAGGTAACTTTGAAAGTGCTGTTCCAAAACGGACCTTAACCCTCATGGAAGGAGGCTTATGGGGATGCTGAAATAGCACGCCCACTATTTTGAAATAACAGGCATGCTCAAAAGATGTGGAATAGCTATTTCAGGATACTTCTGGTATCCCGAAACAGCTCTGCTGTCGTAGCCAGGGAGACAATTGACTCCAGAATTACCCTACTGTGACTAGGCTATTTCCTATTGAAGACCTGAAACGTCAGCTCCTTGATTTGCAGGTGGACAGGTGCAGCTCTGTATCAAAGGCTGTGAATTAAAAACAGCTGCGGGTGTCCTTCGGTCTTGAAAGGAGTTCCTGCAAAGGGAGGTGGCAGTAATGGGATGTCACTGTTTAATGATGTATGGAAAAAAAGTTTAAACTTTTTTCAGGGGGGAGGAGGGTTCTGTTTGAAGGGGCCGAAAACACCGGAAGGGTTAGTATTTCAGCTGCGGTTTGCAGACCCCAGTAATTGGATTAGAATGAAAGTCCCCGCCTCATTCTGTCCTCCAGTTAATTGTTGTGATTTTACAGCCACTTCTTCCTGAGCTGAACATGTTCCCTCTCCTGTGGCTGTTTGGAAGATCCACCAAAAGGTTACTTTGGGGCCCTGGAGATAGTCTGAGATGGATTGACACTACCCTGCCATATCCTCGATAAACTTTCTTGAAAGCTACTTCTGGGATTCACTGCACTAAAAAGTCCGTTGGGTCTGTGGTGTGTTGGCTTTTGGAGGAGGGGGATGCTAACTGTCTGCTGCTTCTGATAGCACCAGATCCACAGGACAGGCATTGCTGCTGTTGGGTACTATCCCTGCCCCCACCTAGAAGCATGCTCAGGTATGACATAGTGTTTCTTGAGTTGCCCACAGAACAGCCTGTGGGTGAGTCCCAGCCTGATTTCAAAGGATGGTGTAACCTTGGCTGAGCTCTTAGGTACAATCCTACCTCGGGTTTGTCATGCCCTAGAGCTGGAAGATCTGGAAACCCTGTGGAATCACCACTGTGCTGATGCCCTGGGGCTGTTCTGTAGCAAACAAGGGGCTGTGCTGATACAAGTTTGGCAGGACAGGATGCATTCTAAACAAGGCCATCAAAATGATGGTCATGAGGGGACCCTAAGAGTTGACCATGACCAGCAAATGCATCTTTACACACTGCCGGCTTTGGCTACACATCAGGGCTAAAGCTGAAATAAGCTACACAACTTCAGCTACGTCCATCATGTAGCCTAAGCCAGAATAGCTTTTTTTTGGCTTTTGGGGCTGTCTATGCAGCAGGAAGTCCTCCAGCTCACCGTCATTTTGACATTGTGTCGAAATAACGGCTTGTAGTGTAGACGTGCACTATGTTATTTCAGACTAACGTCTGTTATTCCAAAATAACACTGCTGTGTAGATGTGCCCTAAATGCACTGAAGAAGAGTTTGTTAGTTAATACTTTAGCATTTGCCAAGCACTCCTAATTTTTCTAGTCCTAGACAGAATGCAAAGGGAATTCTGGCCCAGGGATTAAAAAATTCCAAGGGGTGGCCGTGTTAGTCTGTAATAGAAAAAACTTAAATACCGAATAGTGCACCACAAAAGCTTGTGATACAGTCTACATTTTTTGTTAGTCTTTAAGGACTATTTGTTGTGTGGGGTGGGTGGTGTGTGTGTGTGTGGGTATTGTGGGGTTTTTTTTCCCCCGGGATTAAAAGGTAGCACAGGTTCTCCACTATCCTGCCTACAGTCAATGGGTCAGTTTCTCCTCGTTTATAGAGTTTTACACCTGCTATGCCCAATCCAGACGTTCAATAATCATGAATCAGACCCCAGAGAAGATGAGATTATTCTGAAAATCATGAGGTTATTAAAAATAATAATGGGTTTTGCTTTCTGTTTTCTGAACCTTTAGGTCACTTTTGGTTCATTCGCTCAAGCTTGTCTCTGCATCCCGGAGGCCTAGAAACTTACTTTAGAAAAGGCAAGATGTGTCTCGCCAATCATATGCCTCCAGGAGGTGGGGGTTTGAGAAGAACACCAAATGCCACGAGACTTTCCATACACTGAGGAATTTGCAACATTTGCTTAGAGACCGTCTGAGACCATTGCAGGCTGGTGTAAGTTAGATCAGCACTTGGGCTGTTCTGACCTGTCGAGGTTGGGCCCCCAGTGCAGATGTGCCATGACTCAGATCCAAGGAGTTGTAGCTGCCTCTTGGATGGCTCCACCCTGCTGTCCTGCACTGAGTGGACTCCACCTAGAACAGAATTAGGGGCTTACAGACAAAATACCCTCAAATCCAGAAGAGCTTTGTTCAACCCTCATCCCAGGCAAAGCCAAGCCCTTGGCAGAGATGAAACAGAAACAAGTGACTTCAGAAACACTAGCCCGGGTCCCAGAGATCCTGAAAAGTCAGAGAGAAGACATCCGAGGTGGAATAATTCCCCTTTTTTATTATACAGGATTTTATGTACAAGGCCATCTTCTTCCCAAACAGCAGCATCGCGGTCAGTTCATAGCAAAAATTGCAGCTCATCTCTCAAAGCCTAGACTACAATGGTACAACGGCTCGGCACAGCACGATGGACAAACAAATGGTCTGGGAACTGAAACGTGGAAGGAAGAGAAGGAAAAGAAAGTAACGTTCTTCCCTTGTAGCCCTCAAATATTTCCAGTGAAGAAATGCAAGTAAAACGTTGTGCTTCGACAGCCAGGATCACGAGTAGGCCAGGTTCTCTCTGAGGCAAGCCCAGTCCCATGGCTTGCTTTCCACTCCATCTCTATCCTAAAGACTGAGAGAGGCCTGGGTTTGAGTGCTGAAGTAGAAAGCAGGAGGCCGCTCTGACACTGGTGGAGGGGCTCTCGGTCGCTCTGCTTAGTTTCATCCTGGTTCTTGGAGTCTGATCAAGGAGACTAGGGCGGCCCTCCGCGGGGCTGGGGAGACGGCCCGCCAGTTGGCCTGGCAGTGCAGTCTCAGCTCTACCAACGTCTGCAGCCAGCGACTAGGCACAGACCCAATCAAGAGGGAATCCAGGACCATGCAACAAGGGAAAGTGGGGGGAGGGGCCCTTTTGCAGACTGTTTTGCATAAAGAAACCCCCCCCCATGTCTGCTGCTGCCCTTTGTCTTCTGGGTGGTGAGTGGCTGAGGGCAGTGCGGCTGCAGGGCTGGGGTGGGAAACGCTTAAAGCCCCTCAGGCCCAGCGGCCTGGGCTCTAACCCTCACAAGTCTTTAACTCAAAGCAGCGCGATGCAGAGCGCAGCTTGTGAGGTCTGGGGCAGGGGCCAGCTCTCCCCTCCCTCAGCCAGACCTCGCAGGCCCCGAGGGAGGCTGGAGCCAGGGCTGGTGTGTGGCCATGCGGCTATAGGGGGCTGAGTCGCCTGTCGAACGCTGCGTGGATGCTGGGCCGGAAGGGAAGAGGTGGCAGCGCACTCCTGTTTGTCCAGTAAGCCGGTTGTACACTAGCCACTTGGGTCCATTTTCATTCCCCTCCCCCCCATTCCACAGTGACTCTATTTACCCTTCAGTGACACATGGTCAGTCGGACGGCTCAGAAACCAGGCCTCTGGTGACGACAGGTGCTTTGTAGCTGCTGCTCTGGTTCCCTTACTCTCCTGTCAGTGGCTTCCGCCTCTCTCTCTATGCTGGCCCAGTGTGCAACAAGGGCCATGCTACCGATTCCCTTACCCCGGGGATGGCCGTGCATCCCTCGCTGGCTGAAAAGGGCTCGGGAGGAGGTGACTGGGTTGGGGAGGGAAAAGTTGCCCCCGTGCCCTGTTCATGAACATGGTCAAATGTGTGAAACTACAAATTGTCCAGACCCATTAACAAACAGGCCGTCCCCTTCTACCGCGAGAGCTAAATTCTTTATTGGATTGGACTAGCTATCTCTTCCTGCCCCTACGGACGGCTCTCACACGTCCCCGACTCATTTTATAATACAACCTCCATCCCAGAGTCTGAGCAGTGACGGTCATGGAGCATGTGTCTGTCCGCTGCCCAGGCCGGCAGCCGGGCTCTGAGGAGCAGGAATCCGCTCGGGGGACTGGTGGTCTTTGTTTTTGCTTTTACAGATGGGTTGAAGATGTCGGTCCATGTTTCTCCTTTGGAATGCCAGGCAGAGATGGCAGCAGCCCTGCATTTTCTGCTTGTCCGGCTCAGCATGCCCGGCCAGGGTATAACCTCATGCTCTCCTCACGCTGGTGTTCATCGCTGTCCCGAACATGCTACTGGAAGACAGGAGGGAGAAAAACAGGTGCGTCAGTCCCCTTGTGATTGAGGAGAGGCGCACAGGGGGTGAAGCCAGGCTTGGGTGCTAGGAAAATGCAGAGGGTTTTGGGGGAGACGCATCTTCCGAAGCAGCTGAGATACATTGGGTGGAAACGTGGCCCCCAAATCCAGCATGCAGCTTGTGGAGACTTGAGAGGGGCACTCGCTGTACCTGGTTACTGTAGGCTGGAGTCCTCCACATCTGTGTAATGGCTGCTCTCCTGGCGGGAGGGAAAGGGCAAGGAGAAACAGGACCAGGAAATCAACATTAGCCCCTCCTCCCGAGCAGTTCCAGCCCAGGGAATTCAGTGATTAGCTCAGGCGGAGCCTGGGGAAGGGGTTAAATCATCCAGGAACATGGATGGGCTGTAATGCTCGGAGGAGCAGGAACAGTTGGGGTCCGTTGCCTGGATATTCGCACACAACACCGAAAGCATGCGGGGACTGTAACTAAAGAGGTGGCTTGTTATTTATGCCCTCTCAGCCTTGTTTGTTGAAGCTGTTGCATTCTGAGTAAATAATTAGCGGCGTTGGAGCAAGAGGACTGGATCCTGGGACTAACCACAGAGCCTCTCTCTGGGGACAGCGGGTGCCTCTGAGCGTGACACTGTGTTCATGTGCTGTGTGCACTCACTGGGCTTCTGTTACTTGCTGTGTCCGTGTGTTAAGGGTGGTGGTGGTTTCCCCCATTTTCCCTTGTGCATGCGAGACGGTTTCTCCAGGGGAACTGCTTCTGAGGGGTGTAGTGGTTTGACCTGCATCACTGGGTTTGGTGTGCGCTTGCTGTCTCCTCCCCTGGGGAGGGGGTGTTGCTGAGGGAAGGAGAGGTTATTGACACAATGAACAAATCTGAAGTGGTTTTCCTGGTGGAGGAGCAGGTTGTGAATCACTTGGCACAGGGAAGACTCTAGATCAAGGAATTTGTTATTCAAGTTTTCCCCATGTTGACTTCTGTTACTAAAGTTGTTTTTTCCACCTCAAAATCCCAATCTTCCTCCACACTGAAATCCTAGAACACTAGACCTGAAAGGCACCTCGAGAGGTCATCAAGGCCAGTCCCCTGCCCTCATGGCAGGACCCAGCACCATCTAGATCGTCCCTGGTAGATGTTTGTCAAACTTGCTCTTAAATATCTCTAGTGATGCAGATTCCACAACCTCCCTAGGCAATTTATTCTAGTGTTTAACGACCTTGGCAGGAAATTTTTCATAATGTCCAACCTAAACCTCCCTTGCTGCAGTTCAGTCCCATTGCTTCTTGTCCTATCCTCAGAGGCCAAGGAGAACAATTTTTCTTGTAACACCCTTTTAGATATTTGAAAGCTGCTTTCATGTCCCCTCTCAGTCTTCTCTTTTCCAAACTAAACACACCCAGTTCTTTCAGTCTTCTCATAGCTCGTGTTTTCTAGGCCTTTAATCATTTTTGTTGCTCCTCTCTGGACCTTCTCCAATTTCTCCACATCTTTCTTGAAATGCTAGTGTCTGATCTCTCCCATTATAGGATGGGCGTTTTGCTCGCAAACATGCAAGAACCCAGATGGGAGACATATTTGTCATTGTGGTGCTAGGGTTAGGCGGTTCTAAAGAACCCTGAACTACCCTGGAGCCTGGTTTTAAAGCATTGCCTAGATAGGACAACCAACCTCTGCAAATATGAAACGTTTCCTAGATGGTGATGCTGGTCATATGGGGGGGGGGAGGGGTTCTGTCCATGCATGACTGGCTCAGGGGTGCCTGAGTAGAATATGGGACTCCAGGACAGGGTGAAGGGGGCTAAGCCAGCGAGGGACCTGCCTCTGTACTGCTAGATTCTACCCCCCCCCCCGACGTATGTTGTCTGTTACCCAGGGAGCAGCCCCCCAGAGAAACCGTCTGCCGTGACCCCTTGAGCTCGTATTAGGAGTGCTGGGGGTGCTTGAAGTAGTAAAAGCAAAAGCAAATGCCTAGTTTCCATCACCAGCACCCCCAGTACTCACCTGGTTCCAGCCCCCTCCGGCATCACATACAAGAGCAGTCTTGTGATGAGGACAGGCAAAGGCACTGGACCTCATCAAGCATGCCCAAGCAGGAGAGAGCGAGTCCGTGACTCTAGCCCAGGGGTCTGGGCACTCCCCAGGGATGAGTCATGTTAAAATCCCTGCGCCGATGAACGCGAGAGACCCGCGTTGAAATCCCCCAGATCCCAGAGGTTGGGGGGCTTGTGGGAGAGCTGGGGTCCGTGGGCAGCGAGCAGGGTGTGGGATGTTAGTCATTGCAATGGGAAGCCCTTCCTGCTGACCTACTGGGCGTTCCGGGGCGCGGGCTGCCTCCTGTAGGCCATGGCACCTCACCCATTGTGAGAGGCCCCCGGCTCCATTTCAAATTATGGGCTATCGGCAGGGGTGTAAATGTGGGGCTAGGGCACCTGACTCCCACTGGGGGCACAGGGAGCCTGGCAGAACATGGCCTCTGTGTTATTCCTGAGCTTCTAGGCTGGGATTTCTATAGGGGACGAGGTAGATGCCCTGCGTCTATTGACTTTCACTGGGACATTGGCACCTAACTCCCATGTGCTCATGGAAATGCCACCCCCTGAGCACCCATTGTAAGTATTTCCATGTGCTTATCGGCAGTGTGACCTAGCAGCTAGCTCGCTGGACTGCGACGCAGGAGACCTGCATTCCAAGGCCAGGAGGGACTATCACGTTAGTCTGCTCTGGCCTCCTGCTTAACACAGGCAAGAGAACTTTCCCACCGTAATTCCTGCAGAAGATGTTAGGGGGAAAAAAAAAATCCAATCTTGATTTAAAAATAGCCAATGATAGGGGGTCCAGCATCGTCCTTGGTAAATTGTTCCAGTGGGTTCTATTCCCAGCTCTGACACGGGCTGGTATGTGACTTTGGCACGTCAATTGACATCTCTTGCCTCAGTTTCCCATTGGTAAAATGGGGCTTCTGAGCCCAAACTCTGTTGGAAAGCATGGCTGCAATCTACTACGGAAAAGTGTCCTCGAACAGCTAACTATTCTACTTCTTTATCTACAGGTGATGTACGTGGCCAGTACTGTCCAGATTTATGCAGGAGCTTTTGTTCAATGGGCTCCTCTCCCACGGATGGTTCTAAGAGATGCCACCTCACGTTAGAAGACCTGCGGGGCAACTCCGGCCTGGAGCGTCTTGGAAAGTCTGCAGGAAAGCTCTGCTCCCACTCACCTTCTAAGCCAGTGGGGGGCAGCCTGCAGGCCTCAAGGTGAGCCGCTGGCCACCAGACAGTTTCTGTCGTGTGTGTGCAGGCCTGGCCAGCCACAGCTGCTGGTGGCCATGTTTTGCCATTCCCAGACAACGGGCGCTGAGGGACATGGCAGCCAGCAAGTCCCTGTGGCCTGCACCACTTTCCACTGCTCTGAGCTGTGCTCTGCAGGCCTGAGGCAATGGCAAGAATCTCACCCGCTTCCACGGTCTTTGGGTGAGACCCTCACACTGGTGAGAAGCTCCCCAAAGGTGCGGCGAAGGGCAGCTCGCTCAGCTAAAGCTCATTTGTATCTGCCCAGGTCTAAACTGACTGAGGCATAGGCTCAGGTTTGGAGCCCCCAGGCCATTGTGGTGAAGATGCCTATTGCCATGGAGACGAGCGGCTCCAGTCAGGATCGAGACCTCGTTGGGCAGGGTGCTGTATGTGCCCAGGAAGATCCAGGCCCAGCACCTCATGAGCTAACCGTGTCAGGTGTGTGGCCCATCTGCACTAAGGTTCCATCCATCTGGCTTTCAACCAGACAGTCCCGTTTGGGGCTTCTGTGTCCAAGGGCCATTTAGGGTTGCCAGGTATCCTAACTGGCACCTGAACCATGGGGACAAGGGAGGTGCAAGGCCCTCCATGTTAGATCCTGCTCAGCCAGGGCTGCCTCCTACCTGCAGGCAGGCTCCTGGATGTGCAGCTGGTGATGCGGAGAGAGGGTGAGGAGGAGCAATGGGGACTGGGCTTTGGGGGTGAAGCAGGGGAGGAAGATGGGGGGAAGTACAGGCAAAGGGGGTGACTCAAGAGAAGCAACAGAGCATGGCTAGAGCCTCAGGGGTTCAGATACCAGAAATTAGAAAAGTGGCAACACTAAATCAGAGCAGGAATGAATAACTTTGTTAGGGATGAAATTTCTGTGAAGATTTTTATTGGTGTCTCGATCGTCAGGGATGCCGCCAGATGGGGACTGTACTTGTTAAAGTGGTGTGAAAACCTGTTTGCTTGTTTATTTTGTTCACTGGCTGGTCGGGGGGAAAAAAAGTTTGTTTTGGAACAATTGCTGTTTGATTATCCCCCATTGCTGTCCCCCCATTCAATTGCTGTTTGAATTTTGTGAGACACCAATAAGAAACATCTCTGGTTTCAGGTTGAAGACAACGTGATAGGCACAATGTACTGTTTTATTTGCAAGCTCTTGAAAGTAAATTGAAGTAAATTTCTGAACCAAAAGTCATTTTGCACTGACAAATTGAAACATTTTGCTTTTTTCCAGAATATTTTTAGGCTTTTTTCCCCCCCAACCAAAATAGTTTAGTGAAATCCACATGAATTCATAGACTATTTCAATTGCCTCGAACCTGCCTTTTCAGCAAAAAAAGTCTCAGATGACAAATTTCACCTGGCTCTGATGTTTGGAAGTGAAGGGACACATGGAACAGAAGAAGCCAAAACACGCCTGGGAAGTTATTTCTGAAATGTTCAGACACAAATGGATTTTGTGATTTTTTTTTTTTCTTCCCTCTTAACAGTTGAGAGCCAATGCCATCTGGTGGTAAGATACAGCCAACACGCGGCAGGGCCTTGGAGCACTTTTCCACCAAGTTAGAGGAGTGTGTGTGTGTATTATCAGTCTTGCTGTAACCTTTATTTGGGAGAAACAACCAAGCTCTCTCACTATAATATGCATTGCTAAGGCTCCTGTCATTTAAGTAGTTAAGCAGTGTCCTGCTCTTACAAAGCACTTAAGCAGGTGCTTAACTTTAAGCAGGTGAATAGCCCAGCTGGCTTCAGTGGGAGTACAGTAGTCACAGCCCCAGATCCATACTTCTTACCAGTTCATCTTCACAGGCATCTCGCGTGAGTCCCTCCTCTTCTCCTTCCTCCCCGTTCAGCGGCTCCTCTGTGTTGATTTCTGCCTCTGATGCTGTGTCGTCCTGGGAGATCTCGCTTTTGTTCCCATCTGCCTTCTTTCGTACCTCTGAGGCCCAAGAGCCAGAGCAGCAAGGTCAGTGGGTGCAAGGGACATGGAGGAGAAGGAACAGTTTGGAGTTAATCTCAAATAGTCCAATGGGGGTCCTGGGTCAGATATTCAGAGCCCATGAGGGCTATTTTATACATAATTAGAAGACTTAACTGACATTGCTCAGGTCCTTCAGGGCAGGGGACTGGTGCTGTGTGTGTGTGTGTCGGGGGAGGGAGGGCACAGGAGTCAGGGCAGAAGGTTGGGTGGCAGGCTCAGAGCAGGGGAGAGGGTGGGGGTGCAGGACTCAGGGCAGGGGGGTGGGGAATTGGGGTGCACAGAAAAGGAGAGGTGAAGGACTCAGGGTAGGGGGGTGGGAGGATTGGGTGATGGGGATGGGAGGATTGGGGTGCGGGGTGAAGGATTCAGGGTAGGGGTGGGGGCTCAGGGCAGCAGGATGGGAGGATTGGGTAATGGGGAGGTAAGGTTTGGGGGCACAGGGAAGGAGGGGTGAAGGACTCAGGGCAGGGAGATGGGAGAATTGGGGTGCACAGGGAAGGAGGGGTGAAGGATTCAGGGCAGGGTCAGGCCCTGGGAAGGTGGGGCTGCATGGCCCTGCTGGCTCCTGGGGGGAGGGACTGGGTTGCCCCGCCCCACCCCAGCAGGCCCTCAGGGTATGTGGAGGGGACCAGGACTGCTGGGGGGGGGGGGCAGAGCTCCTTGGGAGGGCAGGGCTGTGCTGCTCGGCTCCAGCACTGCTCTTGGGGCAATGGAACCACTGAGTGGCAGGGACCGTCCCATTTAGCGGTGGAGCCAAGGACTGGAGAGGAAGGTTTTGTGGGGATAGGAGGGGTCCTTTATCTGTGGCTGGTGGCCAGCAATATGGAGCAATCTAGCCCATTGGCCACGCTCTTCCTAGTGCCGCCACCACCCTGTGGTCACTCTGCAGTATAACTGTCCCCTACGCTCACTGCCACAGTGGTCATTGTGGAGCATACCTGTCCCTGCTTCCAGCCCCCTCCCGTTCCATGGTAGGGAAAACAATCCAATTCCAGGCACATCCAATTTTCTGGGAATAACCAAACCCCGGCCTTGCTTTAAGTTAGGATGAGAAGAAGCTGCAGACCAAATTTAGTGGCCCTAGCTCGTACTGTTTAGGAGGAGTTCTTGAACAAAGGGACTCATGGATGGACTCTCAGACATGCACATATATAGATTGGTTGGTGTCTCTTCCCGCAGTGGGGTGACGACACTCGGGTGGAGCTGAACCATGCTGGTGTGTGTAGTGGGGGCAGAGGGGGTGGGATAATCGGGTCTGGTGACTCAACCCTCACCGGCAGCTGTCCTTTTCCACAGTGGGAGTCCCACTGGCTCTCAGGTGGGGGTTTTGCGGGGTGGATGCCTGTCTACTAGCATCCTCAAAGCGGAAATAGTTGGTTTGGAACATGACTGCTCTGCATGGAGCTCCTGGCCCTCTTGGGGCCATGGACAAGGCGTTTGTGTGCCCCCCACTGACCTGGGGCTGATTTCTGTTCTTCGGCAATCTGCTCCAATCGGCTCAGAAGAGCGTCGATGTTGGATTTGATCTGGGTCAGCTCGGTTTTGATCGTCTGCAGCTCGTTGCATTTCACTTCAAAGGAGGGAGGGAGAAGCACAGGGGTTACTCCAGGTGGCTGCTTTACACACTCGCGGCTGATGATTTCAGACTCGTCCCAAAGCCTTCAACCCTGGCAGAACTTGGTGGCTGCAGCAACACCATGAAATCCCTCCCAAGATGGGGGAACAGCAATGGGGGATAATCTGGAGTGTCAACACGGAAACCGTTCTGGGCCACTGCTGAGACAGGTGGGGAGTCAGGGACTGCTTGACTGGACACTGCCCACTGCTGGTCACTGACCATGCCCTTGGGCGAGTGGTCCCAGCAGCCGGGGGGAGACAGGCCGTTAGGCTGCAGCCTGAGCGGAACTGGGACGAAGCCAGTCTGGGCTGGGAACCGTTGCAAGGCTCAAACGGTCCCCAGCTAGCAGAGCTCCTCGCACTCTGCATGTTACGCGCCCCAGCCACTCGCTGTCGGTTCTCCAAACAACGCCCCCCAGTCCCGTTCCTGCGCAGAGCATTGGCTGCTTGGGCCAGCAGCAGCTGGGAGTTGGGCTGCGGCTGCCCACCCCAGAGCTCACAGGAGCCTGGGATGTTCCCAGCGCAGTCCTGCAAGTCCGCACTCCAGGACCAAGTCCCAGCTGACTCTGGAGGTTGGATCCTTACCCGCAAACCCCGCATTGGCCTGTGCCAACAGACACACGTGTGAGCGCCTGGGCAGCTGCGTGCCACGAGGGGAGAGAGGCATGTGCTCCCCCATGGCTCGCACAAACGTGCTGCTGGCCATTCTGGGGGTGTGGCAGCTGCAGTGTCAAGCATTTGAAACTCCAGCCTGCATCTTCACCCCTCGACTTTGGAGGCCAGCAAGAAGGCTTGGGCTGACTATGATGGGACCTGCTCGCTGCCAGTCCCCTTACGGCAGGGACGGGCCAGGACTCACAGGTGGGTGGCTCTGGAACAGGAATCTGTTGTACCTTACCTATTTGTAGCAGAGCATAAGAACGGCCAGACTGGGTCAGACCAAAGGTCTGACTAGCCCAGTGTCCTGTCTGCCCACAGTGGCCAATGGCAGGTGCCCCAGAAGGAGGGAACACAACAGGGAATCCTCACATGATCCCTCCCCTGTCACCCACTTCCAGACACCCTAAAGCTAGGGACACCATCTCTACCCAGCCTGGCTAACAGCCATTGATGGACCTAACCTCCATGAATCTAACTAGCTCTTTTTTGAACCCTGTTAAAGTCCGAGCCGTCACCCAAACCTGTGCTATTCCCAACCGGGAGGGGTAATCGTTGTATCTTGGCCTTAACCATGTGCCTGGGGTCAGTGGCTATTTCAGCTTGCGTACATTTACCATAGCTTCTTGGACTATAGGCCATTTTCTCAAAAGGGAGGCGTCCTGCTTCCCCACAGAGCAGCAGGGAATGACGCTGCCCATGCCATCGGAGCCTCTGAAATCTCAGAAGTCAGTGGTCCTGATTTGCATGGAGCCGTTGATATGCAGGACACATCACACCTTGGGGACAATCCTCCCCCAGCCCAAATTCCGGGCCGGGACTTCACAGCAACCAAAGGGGAGATAGCCTATAAAGAGCTAGTTTTACACGGAGCCTGGACTTTGGGCGTGAAGTCAACTCTCCCCGCTCCTTGGGCGGGAGACACAGGCAGGAGGCAGACACGTCTCTGGGTGGTCTGAGACATAGTCATGTGCAGTCCTGGGCAAGCAGTACAACCATGGAAATGGTGAGCAAGGAGCAGCCTTTGGCTGGCGTCTCCAGTAGGGCTGAGTGTACGCAGCAGTATTCCCTGTAAGCTGTGTGCTTGGGGGGCCATCCAGGAAAGATTCCAGGGCTGCCCAGCTGATTAGTAGATCACCTACAGCCAGCAGCATGTGTTTCCATTGGTGGTGTACATCCTCATGTCTTGGTACACATGGAAAATTTATTCTGCACATCAATGGAAACAGTAGAGAGAACATTGATATGCAGCTGTAGGATTCTACGCTAAGTAACCATGTGCGGCCTTACGAGAAAGTGTAATCGATACCCAAGTATACCAAAGCAATTTTTGGGGTGAAATCCTGACCCTTCTGGTGGCAATGGAAGCCGCTGACTTTCACCCTTTGTAAAACACAGAACCTCACTGGCTTCTCTTGATTTGCCTCTGATCAGCTGCTGAATGGTGGCAAGAGAAGTGAAACAGGATGAAAAAGAGTCAAGTCAGCACATCCCTGAATATTTTTCCTTGGTTCATTTGGAAAAGAAGTTGGGCATTACTTATTTAGGCAGCTTCACAGCCAATGAGTGTGGGCTGAAAGGTGGGGAGAGACGGACTCGATGAGTGTGTGGGAGGAGGTATGCAACACAGCCCAGTGCAAATTAGAAGCTCTCCTACTGCCTTACAAAGTAGGTGGGTGCCATTACCCAAATATTACTTTCCTTGCAGAGCCGTGGGGGTGGGGGCCAGTAGCTCCCGGCACCCAGAACCAGCCAGGACTGAGCTGGGCTGCCTGCCCACCAGCTCCTAAATCACATTTCATGCAGAGCCGCAGCAGGGGTATTGCTGGACCTGGCACAAGTCGGCTTAGAAACGGGTCACTGACTTTTTAAATTTTTTTTTTTGTAAGTTGGGTGGGGGTCGGCTTATGAACGAAGAGGCTTATGGCCAAATATGTCTGGTAATCAGAGTCATTCAGGAGGAAGCATGATCTAATGGTTAGCACATGGAACTGAGAGGCAGGACATCCAGGTTCTATTCCCTGCTCCATCTTGTCCAGTCACTTCCCAGCTCCATGCCTCAGTTTCTCCATCTGTTGGTTCTTAACAAATGGGGGCTGCGAGGGTTAATTGATCAGTGCTTGGGAAACAGTTTCTTAGATGGCCAGCGGTTTGTCATCTAGCGTGGCTGTTCGGGGGCACTCAGTGATGTGGACGTAGAGGTGAGCCGACGGGGTGTTTGCGCCTATGCCGTACGTCCGATCTGCTTGCGTTCGCAGGTACTCACATTTTAATCTGGCAGAGCTGTTTGCAATGGCGGCTGATCTGGCGAAAAGTTTGACGGGGAGCGTTGCTTTTACGCGGCGGACTAAGGGGATGGTCACCCGGGGACGCTTCACCGGCACCACCCTGGGGACTGGAGAGACCCGGCCTCGATACTCAAAAAGCCTGCGTGTCAATCAAACAGGTTACAGTCGACAGGGTGGAGCGAATGCGGCGCGCTCAGCGCGGAACAGGGCTGGAGACAGGCTGGGAACAACCACCCAGGGGAAGGAGGTGTGATCGAGACACTAGAGGTTGCTGCCGCTACACATTAACAAACTGCGGCTGCAGGGCACCACGAGGCCAGAGCCGAGATGGTGTGTGTGTGGGGGGGGGGGGGAGTAATATCTTCGATTGGGCCACGGTCCGCTGGTGAGAGAGACAAGCCTTCCAGCTACACGGGGCTCTGCTTGTCTGGTCCCCACAGAAGCTGGTCCAAAAGAGGTGGGCCCTCACCCCCAGGGTCTCACTAGGGACGGAGCCAGGAATCCAACGCACAGTTCGACTGCCCACGTTTCAGCCCGCATGGTGGCAGTTTCTCTGCAGGCCGAAGCTTTTCCTTTTGGAGACTGCAGCGGGTTGAGATTTACCTTAACTCGCCCCTGAAGGTTTTTGTTCTCAGGAACAATTGAAAGGTATCAGCACCCTGGAAGGGCGGGCGGGGGGGAGGGGGAGGCGGAGGGAGAAGCATTTACAGGGGACAGACCTTTGGTTTCTCTCCTCCCTTCCATTTGTCCCCTCCTCCTTCCTTTGCATTACCTCTCCCCTCCCCCTAACCTCCGTGTACCCCTGTGTTGCAGGGAGCTGGCGGGACGGACCTTCGATTGTCCATGGCGCTGTCTGCCTGCCCACGAGGTGTGACGTGAGCAGGGGAGCTGGTGGGACAGTTACCTAGGTGGCTGCTCTGTCCCCTCAGGCCACCGGCTTCGGCAGCGCTGAGCAGGCAAGGGCCAGAGGCTGGGCCTGGGGGGCTGGCAAGCAGAGAGGCAGGCACTACTGCTGCACGGCAGCAAAAGGGGCAACCGCCCCGAGGCCTGGCGATTCAAAGGGGCTCCGAGCCACCAGTGCCGTTACTGCAGCAGCGATGATGGCGGAAGCCGCAGGCGCTTTAAATCGCTGCTGGCAGAGCCCCGGGCAGTGCGCTCCGGGTGGCACTGGGGGACGGTGCGGTATAGCCCTGCCCATTCTACCCATAGCCCCGCCCCTTCCAGGAGCATGGAGCTGCCTCCCCTCCTCTGCACACCTCGTCTGGCAGCTCGCCTGCCAACTGCTGTTTGCTCCTTGGTCTCCCTGTTGAGCCAGCGCAGCTCCTGCAGAGCAAGCCCCCTGCCCTGCTCTGTGCGGTGTTGGGCCAAAGTGTTTGTTCATTTCTGACCCCCGAAGCTCTATTCCTGGGGGTGTCCAGCCCTACGGCTGAGGGAATCCCCCCATGCAGACAGACAGCACGAGGCCCCTGGAGGCGAGCGTCACCCGCCTTTCCGGAAATCACAGCTGGACCCCAAAACACAAAGGCCCAGTTCCAGCCCAGCTGCGTTTACATTGCTACGTCAGGGCTCCTCACAGGTTCCCGGGCTTGAGCTGTCTGCACCGGGGGAACATCAAGTGGACGGGACCCTGAGTTCACAGGGTTGCCAGCTAGAAATCACACCCTCGCCCCGGTCAGCTTTGCTCTCCAGGACACAGAGGGCCTGATCCTGTGAGGACTGGATAAAGTCAGTAGAACTCGTGGCCAGAGGAAAACAGCACATGAAAAGCCAAAGACCGGAGACAGGAACATACCTGGGTCTGTTTGTCCCTCCCTCACTGATTTCCAGATGGCCCTGTGCTATTGACCCTCCTTCCACCTTCCCAGCCAACTCCTGTGTGGCCTTCATCTACCACCCCCACTGCTCCCAGCTGTCAGCCTGGGCGGGCAAGGAACCTGGAGGCAGCTCCTTCTCTTCCCGATTCCCTGTCGCTTCTGCTTATCTAGCATGGCCGCCTTTCAGTCTCCCCTAGCTGGTGCCTGTCCTGTTCCTCCCCCGCTGGTTCCAGACTTCATTTGAAAACGCCTCTTTCCTCCCGCTGCCTCATCGTCTCGCTCCTCCAGCAGGGCTGGCCTTCAGTCTACCTGCTGCCTGCCCGCCCCTTCCCCATGGGCTGACTACCGTGCTGCTGGCATCTATCGCCTCCGCTCACCTGTCGTAGAAGTCATCTCTGTAGTAGTCGTAGTCGAAGTCGTAACCGCTGTAAAGACAAGAGGATGGAACACTGATTAATTAGCATCAGCACTGTCACTGTGGTAATGAATCTGGGCCTGCCACCCAGTGACCTCACAGGAAACATTCGACATGATTAAAAAATCCCAACCCTTCAGCTTCATGTTCTAGAGCAGGGTTTTCCAGGTGGGAATGTAGCCAGGCTGTCACCGTGGGCCCTGGCTGGAGCACCGAGACACAGGAACTGCCAGCCTGCTCCACAAAGCTCAGTATCTTGGCTCTGATGGTGACCAATACCACTTGCTTCATATGAAGGTTTAAGAACCCTGTAATAGGCAGGCTGTTGTGGGATAATCTACCCCCATGAAGGTTACCTTCTAATCCCTATGGGCATGCCTACACTGCAGGGCAATGGTCGAATTAAGCAACGTAGCTTCAGCTACAGCAATTGCGTAGCTGAAGCTGAAATAGCTTAATTCGGCTTTTGGCGCTGTTTACACAGCAGGAAGTTGGAGGAAGAACACTCTTCCTTCAACTTCCCTCACTCCTCATGAAATGAGGGTTACAGGAGTCAGAGTAAGAAGTCTGCCAGTTCAAAATTATTTCAAAACAATGGCTTGCTGTGTAGATGCCTACTTGTTATTTTGAAATAACGTCCGTTATTTCAAAATAACGCTTCAGTGATCTATTAGGTTGACTGGTTTAAACCAGAAATGTGAGATCTTTATCCCTTCCAGGATTGGCTGTCTGCATTCACTGTTGTAACATCAAGTTATTTGCCTCAGCATCACCATGTGGCAGTGAGTTCCACAGGTGAATTAGTCATTGCATGAAAAAGTATTTCCTTCCTCTATTTTGAGTTGGCCCCTTTGGACTTTCACTGATTGTCCTGTTGTTCTTGTGAGACAGGGAGAGCAGAAGTTTCCAGTCTGCCTTCTCTGTCCTCATTGTGATTCTATACACTTCTGTCATGATGCCTCTGACTTGTTTCCTGTCAGGTAAATAGTTCCCACCTTTTCACTCTATGAGCTCTGAAGGTTGCATTCTGCCCTCATTTGCATGGTGTACGTCAGAGGCAATATTATTTACGTCAGTGGAGTTACTTCTGTGAAAAATTGGTGCAAATGAGCTCTGAGTCAGACTCTCAGCCTTTTCCCAGCACATAAGGATCTGGGTCAGCACAGCCTTGTCAGGGAGAGAAACATGTAGGTTGCTTCAGATGATTATCCAGCTTCTCTTTCTCATCTCAGGTTTTACCAAGCTGGTGCAATAGCCTCCTCCTGCCCTGCTTGCTCCTTATAGGGCTGGCTCTGAGTGACCCTCTCTCAGGCCACGTCTACATTTAGGCAGAAATTTGATTTAAGCTACACAACTCCAGCGACATTAACTGTGTGGCTGGAGTCGATGTACCTTAGTTTGAACTTTGGCGCCGTCTCCACAGAGGGAGGTCAAGGGCACAAATGCTCCTGTCAACTTTCATGACTCCTTTACTAGACCTGCTAAATCAAACTTGGGAAGATCAACCGCTGAAGTGTGAATTTTCCGGGCAGTGAAGACGTGCCCTTAGGCTTTGTGTTTATTCTCCCGCTTTGCTTCCACCGCTCTGTGCCAATTTCTCTGTGCTTGTGCCTTGCAGATTACGTACATGGTCCTAAGATGCTCCAGGGGGCTCCGGAATTTCTCTCCGTGCTTGCGCTTTACTGCACAGCTGCCCTTTGAAATCGGTCCACATTCAGGCTAAACGTGGCAATTTCCTTCCCCAGCCTCAGTCCCTGCCATTTCAATATGTATAATGCTTATTAGCGAGGCTACTCAGTTCTGCCCCAGCACTCTCATTACACCTGCTCCTGATGCTTTTATAAATGATGTTGACCTTTTCCCTGATTACCCTCCTCTTTGCTTTCTGGCAGTGTCTGCTGGGAGATACAGCTCCACAAAGACAACATCCACTTCTAAATGCTTCTTTCCTCCCCACGTCCTGGGAAATATTGGGCAGGCAGCTTTCCATTTGCTTAGCTCCTGCATAGCCTGAGGTCAGAGAGAGACCCTCACCCCAGCAGGCAGTATCTGTGCTGGGGGAGGAGAATGGAAGTGGCTGTCTGCTTATCGGAGGCAGGCAGGTCAGAGGTGGGAGGGTGACCTGTACTGGGGCGGAGGGAGGGTAGGGGAGTTGCAGGTGATCTGCAGTGGAGCAGCAAGTTGGGGGGGCTAGAGGTGATCTGCTGTGGGAGGAAGGAGGCGGGGAGCTTGGCTGCTTTGTCTGGACTTGGTGACCACCTGAGGTCTCTTCCAACCCTGGGATTCTAGATGTGCGTGAGGCACGCCCTCTGGCTTGCACCCTGGCCCGTGTGCTCCGACGAGGCCCCACTGTGTAAGGGTTCATGCCAAAACATCCACGTGCTTTGTGCCCACCCCGTGGGTGCCCGAGTGTTGTCTGAACAGCACGTGCAGTTTGGGGTGTTGCCTGTGTGGAAAGAGGAGTCTGCGCTTTTACACCTGCCCAATGGAAAATGTGAGCGTGTTACTCAGAGGGCAGCTCTGGGTAAGTAGGACCCAACCTGAGCGTTCATCCCCGCCCGCCCAAGCCCTTTCAGAAGTTCAAAGCCTGCTTAGCTTGGTGTCTCTGCACCATGGCTCTGCAATTCCTGGTTTGAAGCATGAGCAGAAAGCCATAATCCCTGTTTTCAGTGGTACCCGTTTCGGTTGGACCCTTGTCTAGCCTCAGAGCTGACTTAAATCCTAAAAGCCTGTGTCTAAGGCTGCAGCTTCTGGAGTCACTGGATTACATCTGGATTCCAGGTCCACCTTAAAGAGTAGGTTTCTAGCCCTCTTGGTTGTCTCTAACAAAGAACTCTGAATGTGACAGGGGAAGAGAAGTCCTGCATGTCCAGCCTGCCTACCTGAGCAGATAGGCTCTAGCTGCAGGGCAAAGTATGGGGATGCCCCAGTTGCTAAGCCTGGGGGGAGAAAAGGAGCCCCCATGCCACTGCCCCCTGGGACCGGGCCTGTGTTGTCTTATGAGGAAGGATCTAGGTTACTGTCATCAGGCCCTGTCAGTCCTAAGATTTCTAGCCCTCCTCCTAGACCAGAGAGGTTTGGAAAAAGATCTGACCACCTGAATGCTCATCTGACAACAGCCTTTCAGAACATTCTGCTTTTAGTTCCAGCAAGTTTGTGGGCTAACAAGTCCTAGGGCTAGTCAACCCTAGAAAATTGGGCTGACCCAACTGTGTGAAAAATCCACACCAGTGTGACACCGATAAGCCAACCTAATTTCCCATGTAGACAGCTCTAGATCGAGAATTCTTCCACCAGCCTACCTCCTGCCTCTCTGGGAGGGGGTTTAATTACACCCAGGGGAAAGCCTTCCTGGTAGTGTACATAGTGTCCACACTGATGCCTTACAGTAGCACCTTTGTAGTGTTTCGGGTGTAGACAAGCCCTAGTGTGAGTGAAGGGAACTAGAGAGAAGAGTCCAGGCTCTCGTTTGTTGAGCCTCATTACATTCACATGCTTCGGCATCTCTCCCTAGCATCTAATCACACTTGTTTCTGCATTATCCAGCTCCCCCGCCCCCACCCTCCCTGTGTGTCATTGGGTGAGTAAATAAGTGTCAGGCTTGTGAAGCAGGAAAGCAGTCGGATTCAGCCGCTTGTCACACTGGAACCATTTGGACAAGCAATGGGCAGCCAAGGCCAGTGAGTGGGCCGCATGGGCGGCCCTCCTTCATCTCAGTGGGCTGCAGAAGTGAAATCAGTCCTGTGCACTAAGCATGACCCCAAGAATCCGATTAAATGCAAATACCTGGCTTGCGGAATATCTCAACACAGCTAGATGTGCTTTAATCATTCATATATTAATAGAACTGTCATCAGCTCCAAATCATTAAACAAAGAAACTTTTACACTTACTCTACAGTATCACATCCCTGCCTGGCCTCCCCCCCGTGCCCTCCCAGCACTTCCGGAGCACGGTGAAGTGTCTGATGTGTGGCGTTCAGGCTCTGGGAGGGACGGGGAGGAGCAGGGATGGGGCGCGACTCAGCCAATTCATGGCACTGCAGCAGTGCTGGGAGAGAGGGGGGAGGAGGTAAGTGCAGGGCCCTCAGTTCCCGAGAAGCTGGGGGGCAGAGGGGGGTGCACGGGCCACACATGGAACCCTGGTGGGCCGCATGTGGCCTGTGGGCTGCAGGTTGCTCACTGGTGGGTACAGCCCTAGGAGCCCAAGAGAGTTAGCTAGCCAACTCCTTTTGAATTCCAGTGGGATCCGGGTACTTCCTTCCCGTACCCTGCATGTACCAAGACATGCCCAGAGAAACTAACCAGGCACTTGGGACTAGATCCCCACCCGGTGTAAACTAGCCTAGCTCCTTTGACATCACTAGAGCTACTCCAATTGACTCCCGCTGGGAACCCGTCCCTTCGGCAGTGGCACAAGACTGGCAGAGGGATGATTAAGGGGCACAGGTTGCTAAGAGGATGTTTCACTCACTGCTTGTCCTGCTGGGATTCCAGCTGTGCTCATCAGAACCAACCCGGTGCTGTTTTCTTAGTCCAGCCCCACTTCAATGAAGATATGGCAGTTTGCTTGACCAGCCAGAGACAGCGCATGTGTGTGTGCATGCCCGAGCGTAACTGCAACATTTCTTGCCTTTAAACCCCCCTGGAGACTTGATAATATTCTCTCCAGCCTGCAGCTGTTTTTCATGAGGCAGAGGGAAAGACTTAAGAAGCACAGAAGAGGGAAACACATAAGAAGCCGGCTGGATATCCTTGTGATGTGCCAAGGAAAATGCTGCTGAATGTGCCAGGATCGTCCAGGTAAAACACAGCTGCTGCCATACGTATCGGTGTGCACCCGCTGTGCTGCTGATTAACACAAAACAGTGACTATGCTGTTGACTAGCTAGAGCAGGTTCACTTGAGGTTAGGAGGGGTGGGGAGGCTGAGGCTGAATAAAAGAAGAAACGATTCTGGCAGCGGTTCACTCGGGGCTCTCCTCATTGTCTTGTGTCCCCCACGGCAACACTCTGGGCTGTGACAAAGAAGACCCGGTGTCTGAGGGCGGTGGGCGCTGCTTGGGTGGGCAGGAGGTGCCATGGGGCTTGTGGTGCAGGAAGGTTTGGGACAATGGGGCAGCACTCAGTGGGCTTCTCGAGTCTACTTTCTCGGATGGAAGGTTTCATAGAATCGTAGGGCTGGAAGGGACCTCGAGAGGGCATCTACTGCAGTCCCTTGCCCTCGTGGCAGGATTAAGTCTAGACCATCCCTGACAGGGGGATGTCTAACCAGCTCTGAAAAATCTCCAACGATGGAGACTTCATAATCTCCCTAGACAATTTATTTCTAGGCCTGCCCACTCTGACAGGAAGTTTTTCCTAATGTCCAACCTAAACCACACTTGTTGAAATTAAAGGCCATTGCTTCTTGTCCTATCCTCAGATGTTAAGGAGAGTATTTTTTTCTCCCCCCCTCCTTGTAACAACCTATTATACACTTGAAAACTGTTGTGATATGCCCCCTCAGTCTTCTCTCTTCCAGACTCAACAAATCCGGGTTTTCTTAATTTGCCCTCATAGCTTATGTTCTCTAGACCTTTAATCATTTTTTGTTGCTCTTCTCTGGACCTTCTCCAGTTTCTCCACATCTTTCCTGAAATGTAGTGCCCAGAACTGGACACAGTACTTGAGCCTAATCAGCACAGTGTAGAGCAGAGGAATGACTTCTTGTGTCTTGTTCACAGCACTCCTGTTACTACATCCCCAAAAGATGGTTGCTTTTTTTTTTTTGGAAACAGTGTCACACTGTTGACTCATATTTAGCTTGTGGTCCACTCTGACCCCTAGATCCCCTTCTACAGTACTCCTCCCTTGACAGTCACTTCCCATTTTGTACATGTGCAACCAACTGTTCCTTGCTACTTGGAGAATGGCCTTAGTGAATTTGCTGCAGTGGTCCATAGTGATGGCTGGGATGAACATAAGAAAGTACCTTCCCAAGCTAGGCCAGGGCCATTCAACAGCTACTGCCCACACCAGTAACTGTAGGGGATGGTTTTTGGCTTGGGCTTCAGCTGTAGTGCAAAGGTGCAGGACTGATGGCAGGGTAAAAGGGGAGGCTTTGACCTCATCCCCTTGTCGGTGGCAGAGTGTGGCCTGGCTGAGAACTTGACCCACCAATTGTGCTCTCACGGTACATGATAACTGGTTACCAACCAGTGAATTTTAACCATCATCCCACAGTTCTGAAGGGACCCAGAGAAAGTCTATTGTGCTCAGGTAGAAGAATTGTACATTCCAGCAGCTTCCCATCCCTACCTACGAGATGACCCATGTTCATCTTGCTGAACACCTTTCTGTACCTGGCAGTCAAAGCAGATTCCAAGTACAGCAGCTCCTGCTGGACAGGTGAGGAGACTGGGGATGCTACAGAGGGAACTGTTGCCAGAAGCCATAGGCTGGAGAGGCAGGTGGTAGCATCTGTGTATGGCTCCCATAACTCCAGGGAAATCACTCTCTGGTCCCCACAGTAAGTCATTCCATGTGCAAGCACAGTACCCAACATGCCAGCCTTCCTCTGCTCTTGCAGGTGGGAAGTTCGCAGTGGCTGGGGAAGGGGAGGGGAAGGAAGGTCACACTGGAGGCACACAGTCCAGTACCCTCATTACGTCTTTGACCCATTCTCACTTCTCTCCTTTCCTGTCCTGCTGCTCTTTCTCTGCTCCCCTGAGACTGCGGTTGGTCTTTAGTCCCAGGTGCCACCTCAAAGCTTGCTTCGAATTGGTGTTCCCGTACTCAGAGCCAGGTGGGCAGAACTAAGGGTCCTCTGGGTTCCACTTATGCAAGGGCCTCCCATGTGGTTCTGATGGTAGAACCTGAGCCTATTTTGTGGATGGCCCTAATCAAGTGTTCTCCCGAGGAGGGGAGTAGCTAGGAGGAAACAGTGCCAGTGAAAGGACAGGAGCCCTGCCTTTGCTCCGAGGTTACCAGTCAGCCCCTGATTTTCACATAGACTCTACATAAATGCCTGTTGCTCCTCTTTCTCTGCTCAGAGTCCCTCCCCTGAGGGCTCATTAGCTCTAATGACTTAGGATACAACACAGTAACTCGACAATGCTTTACTCATAGACGGGAAATAATCGGTGTAATCCATGGAGCCACACAGTACATTGACCTCTCTCGTCATTCTACTGCCAGGTGCCAATATTCCCTGTTCTTGGGGAGTTACATGAACCCATCCCAAGGGAACGCGTAAAACCCTGACGTGCCCAGCATTCAATGAGTGGGAGCAGAAAGCACAATAGCATGTGGGTGGTCTGATGGTTTCACCAATCAACTATCCTGTTTGTTTGCCAGATCAGTTTCCTTTCCTTTCCTTGACCCGCCATACCAAACCGGTGGCTTTGGAGTGCCTCTGACTCATTCTCAGAATCCGAGCTGTGTTGTTTTGGATAATCCCCGTCAGAACCGCTTCTGGATCCGCCCCAGAGCAGCCAAGGAAGGGGAAGCCTTTCTAATGCGAAAGGCCACACATTTGTAAAGACTTAGGCCCATCTTGAATCTGTCAGGCCAGTACATTGGTATTTTGAAGTGGCCTGTAGATGTGCGAAAAGTTGCACGCCTGCTTTCAGCGACGAATGCCTCTCGGTGCTATTGGGGGTATGAGACATGGAAGGGCAGATTCCGAACCCCTCCCGTTTGGCTGGTGGAAAGATTCATGAGAACAATTTTGCACCTCATCGTTGGCAGGCTCCGTTGATGTTTGATATTTACATACCTGAGCTGCAGGGGCAGCCAAGTCCGTTGGCATCTCCAAAGAAGCAGGAGTACGAAAGCGGATGCTGGATCAAGGAGGGACTGAAAATCAGGCTGTTGCTCTCTTGAATATGGAGAATCAAACTTTGGGATGGGGAGCTGGTCTGGTTTCAATGCGGGTAAATGCCATTTTCAACACCTGCCAACCATGCCCCAGTGATCAAGGAGACAGCTGGTTTAGGCCAGAGATTTTCATGGCACTCGCATGATATTTACTCCAGGGAATTCCTTCAGTGGCTTTATGGTAAGGAAAAATTGCTAGAGTGGGGAGAGAGACAGTTTGGGCCTCATAGAATCATCTGCTATCAGACTTTCTACCAACAGGCAAGTACTGAAATCCCTCCCTAATGCTGCATACACCTTACAGGGGCACAGTGAATTCTGCCCCAGTTGGGAGGTCTGTAATGTGAATGAGGAAATAGATAGACCTTCCTCAACTGTAACCTGGCTACGAATTGTGATCCTCGCCATTTAACAACTGACATTTGGTTTAACTTGGAAGGAAGGGGCCTGATCTTTGAGCAGTTTGCACTTGATAGCATCATGTTCTCGGTAGCTCAACAGATAACGCTGCACTTGCTGATGTGCTGAGGAGCCTGGCAGCCCATTGCTAACATGCCTAGCAGCTACTCAAAGGCATTTAGGCACCTAACTCCCATGGGCATTAGACACTCCAATACCTTGGAAGATCTGGGCCTTAGGTACCTCTTGCAAGAGGCAGAGAATGTGGGCACGGATACCCTAACCAGAGACTGGTCTCAGTGCATCAAACGTATTTTCACTCTAACTGCAGACTGTGCTAATTAAAAGTGGATTGTCTGGTGCCACAGATTGAGCTGTTTAGCTGTACGTTGTGTGCTTGGTAATTTCACAGCTCATGGTTCTCTTTATCTTCAGGCATAATTGTTGCAATTTTCCAATCAGTAGGAAATAGGACTAGATAGCCTGTAAAAAGTAACATATCCACTATGTAAGAGAGCCAGCCCTGTTCTGGAACGCGCTGATAGGCATAGTCTCAGCTCCAATCTCTTTCTTCAGCGTCAAATCGCTAAATAACTGATTTATTATCTATCACCAGAGGTTCATGACTGGCAAGTTAAAAGGGCCCACAGAGAGACTCTGTGTAGCCTCGTGGGTTCATTTTGTAGAACTCGTGCTACCATTTCTGAGAATGTAACTTAAGTTGACATAAGTTACATTGACTTGACATGGTGTCTACACCATGCTATGTAGACAGGAGAACTCTCCCATTGACATAAGTAATCCACCTCAATGAGAGGCAGAAGTTAAGTTGATGGGAGAGTGCTCTTCTGTCAGCTTATTGGGGCTTTCCCAGACCACGAGATCGATGCCTGCTGCATTGATCACAGTGGTGCCAATTTAGCCCATGATGAAGACATGCCCCAAGTAGCTGAACGCTGTGGGAGAAGTATGGGAGAGTGAGGGAAGTGGCATGTCCTTTGTGGACACCTCGACTTTGTACGCAAAATTTATGAACACACTTATCTTTGCATGTACCCAATCAGCAAGAGTACACTGAACTCCCTCTTCAAAGCTCTGATTTGTGAGAAGAAATTGTCCATGTTCAAATGGATATTTTTGCTGGCCCCGTGAATGGGGCCAGAGTCTTAGCTAGTGTAAGGTGTCATGTCACGGACTTCATTGACAGCTGCAATGATTTATACCAGCTGTTTCTTGGGGTGGGGGAGAAACAGGAGGGAGAAAGAAAATACTTGATGGCGTGTGGTGATATAGCTAAAGAAGAAGCCTATGCTAACATCAGTTCACAATTTATAAGTGGTAAAAGTCACATCCTTTGTGAGTGTACCTATCACCAAGGGATCTGAATGCTGCCACAGCATTGGTCTTTGATACAGACAAATTAGAACCAAAACATCTTCAAAAACTTCTAAAATGTTTAAACGACTGTTTCTATCGATTAGGTGCTGTGATTTCAGTATCTGAAATCTTATAACTTATCAGGAGTAGAGATGATGACAGCTAGATATCCCTAAAAAGCTGGGATTCAGCACTCTCCAGTATGATGCTGTAAATGTTTCCTGCCCTGAAAGCAAAGTTTAAATCTCTCATTGGTCTGCTAATCCTAGAACACGGACCACTATACTTTTTAGTCACATGTTTTACTTGATCTTTGGGGAGTGTGTTGGGGCGGACAAGGCCCTGAGGCTTCCTGCTGAAGGCCTTGTGGTTCTACCATGCCCCATCCCAGAAAAAGGGTTACAGAGAGGTCCTTCAAGTAGGCTAGAGTGTCTATGGGGGTAGCGGCCAGTCAGGGACCAAGGAGGCCATATAAAGGAGCTACAGAACAGAGCAGCTGTTGGTTGCTGCATGGAGCTCAAGGAGTGAAAACTGGGTGACTGCCATGACCTCTCCACAGAGCTGCTACTCTGCCAGCCAAACAAAACAGAGCTCTGAGGAAAGGGGGAAGATGGCCCAGGGCTGTGGGGAGGAGTGGCCCAGGGAATTAAAGCAGCAGTGGAATAGCAGCAGCTGTTATCTATAGGGTCCTTGGGCTGGGGCCCAGAGTAGAGGGCAGGACCAGGTCCCCCTCCCCCCAACTGCCCAGTAGCCACTGGGGGAATTAGCCTGGATCTTGAGGCATCCTAGAGCAAGGGATTGGACATCCAAAAGGCTGGAACCAGAAGGGTCCTGAGAGGGCAAAGACATTGCCTCCAGGAAGGAAGCCCTGGAAGTCCTGCTCTGCTCCAGAGTGGGAATGAACGGAGAGGCATTAAAGAGGGCACCAAGAGAGGCGCTGTTGGACTTGCACTCTGGAGGGCTTGTTTTATTTTGCGCACACACGAACTATGGGGGACTCGGCTGGAGAGCTGAGTCACTGAAGGGCCACACTAAACAGAGCACGTACAGGCACATGCAGTTGTGAGAGGTGAGTGAAGCCCGTTACATTTGGTACTAGGAGTGGGGGGTTTCAGATTGGCCTCATGGAGGAGCTGACAGGTGCATGAGGCCAGCAGCAGCCGGCTGCAGGGTCTGCCCAGCGGCAACACTGTGAAACCTGGGAGGAGCTTCAACAGCAGCAACTCCAGGATCACCAGTCCTAGGCTTGGCAGGGAGCTTGGCAGCCATGACAGCATCCACCCTGAGACTGCAAAGGCAAGAGTCAGAAGACCCCCTATGGGGCACTACAGGTACCATGGGCAAGTGGGGCAGGCGAGGTGGGCTTGCCCCGACACTAGGCATGGCCATGAGGCCAGACCAGTTGCCTTGAGCTCTACCAGACCCATGTAGGCCAGGCTGACCAAGACCATGAACAACTGAGGCACTGACTACAGCAAATGCAGAACCGAGAACTGTTGGGACTCAGTTTTGGACCTGGAAAGCCCCCCAGGGGCAACCTGTTCCCATTGTGGGGAAATGGGCCACCTAAGAAGGGATGTGTCTGATGTCCCTCTCTGAGAACAGCCTGCGCGGAGACCTTTCTAAGTTCAGAGCCCAAGAGTGAGCATCTAAAATCAGTAGTAAACCTCTTATGATAATGCACTGGATTTGCATACTGTGCCTTTACCCACAGGGCTGTTCAGTGAGAATATGACTGATGGTGGCATCAGGTTGTCGGCCGTGGATTTACAAACTGTTGCACACAGTTACGGGGCGGAGGCCATTACAGTGTGTGCTTTGTTCTAAATCTCTGCCCCCCGAACAGAAGGGAAATGAACTTCCAGCAAGTCAGGCTGGGCAGGAAGGGATGGGCCTGCGAGGAACTGGCATTATGGAGTTCTAGCACAGCTATTTCACAGCCATAACGCTCAGCACAGAGGGAAAGATCACGATGCTAAGTCATGGAAAATAATTTCTGAACCAGTGAGGGAGTAACAATTTATACTTCAGCTCCCAGGTCTCTAGCTCCTGGACATACGGGCACATAAATGGACATAGTCAGAGGCAGAGTTGGAGTATGTTCTGCACCTGTTCACAGTAACCATGAAACACACTGCAGGGGACGCGTGGGAAATAACGGCTATCCCCTAAGCCAAGTCCTGCCCAGATTACACCCTCATTGAATTCTAGGCACCAGATCTCATTGTACTTGTCTTTGTAGCTTAAATCTGGAATATCTCCTTTGCAGTAATTTGCAATTAGAACCGGGCCTTCTGGGTTTGCATTTAATGCAAGTCTGGGAACATTGGGCCCTCTCTGTGTATGTGGCTGTACAAGTAGACTGTGGCTAGAGAACTTTTATTTAGTGTACACATCCCGCACATGTGGTCCATGATATCACCTGCCTCATTCCATGCGCCCGTAGCATAAAGTGCATTTATTGTGCATCATTTACTCCTCCCCCGCACTAACCCATTTCCATTGCAACAATTAATGTGCCAGATTTCTGAGCACCTTCCGAACTGCTGCCACTCTGGAACAGGCTTCCTCCCTGGAGATGTCTTTGCCCTATCAGGGCCCTTTTGATTCCAGCCCTTTGGCTGGATATTATAGTCCAGTTACCCTCCTTTAGGATGCCTGAAGATGCAGGCCACTTTCCTCAGTGGTTAATGGACAGCTGGGAGGAGTGAGACCTGGTTCTACCCTCTACCCAGCCCAGGGACCTTATAGATAGCAGCTGTCTGCTATGTCTGTTCCATGGCTGCTCTAGTTCTCTGGGCCTCTAACTCCGTGGGCCTCTCCCCATAGACACGATTAAGGTTTGGGTGTCCCCGAAACAATGCCAATCACCCCATTCATCAGGGTTCTCCCTTCTGGCCTATCTCCCTCAGGGAGTTTTATTAGCCCTTCGCTCCACAGCCCTGTAGTGTATTCACCCTTACCTCAGGGCTCTGCTCTGCTCGCTATGAGCTCTGCATGCTGAGCTGTCTGTGGAACTGCTACTCTTCCAGTCAGTCACCCAGTCTCTACTCCTTGAGCACCATACAGCAAGTAGGGTTGCCAGATGGTTTAACAAAAAATACCGACCCCCCCCAAAAAAAACTGGGGAAAAAATTTTGTTGAAAAAAAGGGGGGAGGACCAAAATTGTTGAGCAGAAGAAAAAAAAAAGACCCAGAGAATGAAGCAAAAAAAAATTAAAAACCAGCATGGCCCCTTTAAGAACAGGAGGGGCAGGGCTCTGCCTCTCCTAACAGGCTGCCAGTGCCCATCTTGCCTCCTGCCCTGCTCCATGCCAGACAACTCCCCTGCAGGCAGTGGGGAGGCTGGGCCTGATTGCTGGGGGTGTGTAGGGTTGCCAGGTGTCCGGTATTGACCCAGACAGTCTGGTATTTTTGCCCCCGGCCGGGAAAAAATCAGAAAATACTGGACATTTTAAGTGGCTGGTATTTTCTGAATTATTTTACTGGACAGGAGTCGAAAATACCGGCCTGTCCGGGTCAGTACTGGACACCTGGCAACCCTAACAAGTTCTGCAGCTCCTTTTATATGGCCTTCCTGAATCCTGAGTCACCGCTTCCCCTGCAGCCTGCTTGGAGGACCTCTCTACTGCTCTTTTTCTGGGTCGGGGTGTGGCAGGCCCACAGGGCCTCCAGCACGTCCACCCTGTCACACACCTCTCCCCCCAGACAAGATTAAGGTTTAGGTGCCCCCCGCCTCCAAGCAGTGCTAACCACCCCGATCATCAGGGTTCTCCCTTCTGGCCTCTCTCACCCAGGGAGTTTTAATAGTTCTTGCCCCAGTTTCTCAGGGTCTTCCTGGAGAGATGTCGCAGTCCCTCACCCCACTGGATCAGGGTCCTCTCTCCAAGGCTTGCCTACCCAGAGAGCTTTTAAAATCTTCATCCCTTTCAGTCAGAGTTCTGCCTCAGGCCTTTGTACCTGGAGAGCCATTCGCTGTTGTCTTGTCCTTTCTGCCTGAAGAGGTTTTGGCAAAGGGCAAGGATTACCAGGAGACCTTTCCAGGTAGAGCGGCCTAGGAGAGAGGCACTCTGAGAAAAAGGGCAGTCTGCTGGGCCCCAGCAGATCAGGGTCTTCTCCCTCAGGCATACCTACTGAGTTCTTCACAGTTCTCGCCCTCTGAAACAGGCTTCTCTTTCCCCAGGCCTATTTACCTGGAAAGCTGTTAAAATCTTTACCTCTTTCACTCAGGCTACATCTACGCTGCAGGGTTTTTGCGGAAGAGTTCTTGCGGCTAAACTCCAGCTGTGTCCCCAGCAGGGCTGCTGTATGGAGCTGGAGAGGAGGTGGCTGGGAGGGACGACTAAGGAAAGCAGCAGAACTGGTCCCCCCCCAATGTGGGAGAGGAAGATTAAGGTTTAGGTGCCCCCCCGCCTCCAGCTGGGGGCCCCAGGCTGGGGGCAGAGCAGAGTCATGTCAGGGGAGGGTCATGTGGCCTCCTCTTAGCTGGTCTGCGCCCCCATCAGGAAGAAAATAATTTTCTTTTCACCCCTAACTGTGTGGTGTTGGCAGCACTTGCAGACAACAAGGGAAGGAGATGGGGTGGCGGAGGGACTCTTCAGAAAGAGGAACCAGGTGAGAATAGGCTTTTTTTCTCCTGGAGTATGTCTACACTAGAGTTTTGTTGGAAAAACAGCTGTTTTTCTGACAAAACTTGAGGAACGGCCACACTGCAATTGCGTTCTTCTGCGAGAAAATGGAAAGAACGGAGGGGTTTTTCCGGCATTGGTAATCCTCATTCTACGAGAAAGAAGCCTTTTTGCGAAAGAGCTCTTTTGCAAAAAGGCATGTGTGGACGGGGAAGAGGGAGTTCTTTTGGAAGAAGAGGAAAGAGGAAAAAGCACAGGTGCCCTGGTAGACATTCCATCCATAGCAATCATAGCTTACATGTGAGAAAGTGTCCGTTCAGTCTGGACGCTCTCTTTCGAAAAAACAGATCGCTTTTTTGATGCACTTTGGCAGTGTGGACGCTTTTTTGGAAGAAGTTTTTCTGGAAGATCTCTTCCAACAAAAGCTTCTTCCGAAAGAAGCCTGCAGTCTAGACGTAGCCAGCTGGAAAACAAAAAGTGGGGGTGAGGAAGGGAAAACAAGAGACGCCCACAAGGGCAAGTGTGAGTGCCAGGGAGAGACGGCAGAGAAAGAAAATGCCGAGAGAGGGAAAGCAGTGAGACGGAGCAAAAGAGAAGAGCAAAGACTGGAAGAAACGGAAAATGAAGCATGGAAACACAATTCTCTGTCCATGAATCAAATGCCGTACGTGGGGCGTCTGCTGCCGTCTTCCCAGCAGCAATGTAACCAGGTGTAGCCTGGTTTCCATTTCGCCCAGGAGCAGCTGCATTTTATTGATGTTTCCCTGGCAGGCGGCACACTGCTCTGTAATTGGTGGGAGAGAAGGTGACAGACTGATGCTGCTTTGGGGATTTGAGTTTTATGACTTGGTGGCTGGTAAAGTAGGGCAGGCGTTTATTTATTCTCTTTAATTACATGAGCCAGTGGTGGGTAATGGATTCCTACTGAGCCTGGAGCCCCTGATTTAGGCCATTATGAAGCACCTGGAAATAATTAACAGGCAAAAATTAAGAGGAGCAACCGAGAGGGAAACAGAGCAGTGGAGACGATGGGAGCCAGTTTGCTAACCGGCAGCTCAGAGGGAAACACACCACTTCTCCAGCCACCAACTGGCTTTGCTTTCAGCCAGCTGGTCCCCCAGACAGGCAGCCGGAGCCCACAGGGGGAAAGGGCCCAGCGAGGTATTTGCCTCCGGATGGGTGGAGATTTGAGAGTGAAATCCTGGCATTGACCCCCCGTGTCTTTAAGTTACGCAAACGTTGCTGGTGATGTGTTCTGGCTAGTGAGATTGAGTGGCAAGTGCCCTCGGGGTTGCAGCTCCTTCGTTTTTATTACCTCCAGTCAGCTGTGTGGCTCCCCTCCCCAGGAAGATGTGAGCCCTCGTACCTCTGATCACTCTGGTTCAGGTGCCAGAGGTGGAGGCTCTGGGGCTCAAATTCCTCCCTGGAGGCACCTCCCTTCTGGTGACATGACTCTAATCTGGGCCCAAGCTAACCAACCTTCAGGTATCCCTCTGTCTGCATCCCAGAACTCAGTCAGTCTCCTACAGACACTGTCCTCTCAGCCTCCGGGCCAGTGGTGGGCAACCCACAGCCCATCTGGGTTCTCCATGCAGCCCAGGAGACATTTTCTTTACCATTGCCCATGTGGAGTGTTGCCGGATTCCGCGGGTTTCCGTCCACGTAGGCTGGTATTGCTAATGTGACACACCCATACAGCACGGCCGCACCAAGCGAGGACTCTGCTGATTGGCTGCAGAGGGAACCCCCGGCTCTCACAGGCAGTGCTGTGTGCAATCGCAGTGCTGCTACGGTTCCAGCGGCAGCCCCCGCAAACTCCAGGTTCGCAAGCGCCGTGAGCAAAACTGCCCTGTCCCGGGAGCCCGTCTTGGTTACAACGATCTTGCAGACCCCTGAGGAGGCCACCGACTAGCCTCATGGCCCATCGCGGCTCTTGACAGCTAACTCTTCCTTCCCTAGTCTCCTCCAAATGGGCTCACCCGCCTTGTTCCCAAGCCCGGGCAGCAGCTCCCGCCCAAGTCACTTTCTCCCTGACCCTGCTAGATGGACTCCTTGATTGTCACCTTCCAGGTCTTTGTGTCCCAAGCCAGACCGGCTGGGAGGGGTTGTTGGGGGCAGTACAGAAGCCAGAGGAGCTGCTGGTTTTCTGCTCCTTCTCCACTGCTCCTCCCAGCAGGGAAATGAACAGAACCCCCAGCTCTGCTCACCCCAGCCCTGTCCTCCAGCGGGGCTGCTGCTGTACCAGCTGGAGCAGGAGGAGATGCAAGGGGAGGGGCTGGTATTTCTGCTCCTCTCCTTGCTGGGAGGGGCAGTGAGGAAAAGCACAGAAAGCCAACAGCTCCTCCAGCAGCGATACCATCCCCTGGCCCCCGCTCCCAGTAATGGAGGATGGATCATGGGGCTAGGAGGGGGAGAGCATGAGGGCCTGGGGCTGGGTGGGGACAGGGTCACATGCAGGGTCATGTGGGGAGGTCACATGCCCCCCTCTTAGTTAGTTTCTCCCTCCCCCAGTACCACTAAGAAATTGATTTTACTCGCATCACTGTGGGGATGGGCAGCATTAGGCCTGGCTCTGAGATTTATGGTGCAGGCCAGGAGGGGGAGCTGAGAGAGCCCAGCCTGCAGACCCTCGTGGATCAGCCCCGGTTCGGATCCACGGGTGAAAAGCCCTCACCGCACCTACCTGTACAAGGCAGAGGTTACTCTCTTCAGCCCTTTGGGTCTGTTGGGTTTAGGTTCCCCAGCCATGTTGATATCTGCAACGAATCAGACCCCTGCATTAATGTCGTCATGTAAAGATCATCTCACTCACGCAGGGCGCTGGCTTTCTGAGCACGTGTGGCTGCCTTGTTCCACGCAGGGGCCGTCCCCCGGCATACGGTTCAAGCACCCGCCCATCCAGACTCCTAGCAGGGAGCTGTGTCTTGTGATAATCAAACAGCTTTGCTGAGCGTCTGCTGGCACGCTGGGCCTCCTGCTGGGCCTTGTCCACATGTCCCAAGTAGGGACGTAATAGTGTAGTCGATTAATTGATTAACCGCTAAGCAAAAGCGTATAGGTTAAGCTATAGACTACATGCTATTTCCCCCCGCCATCTGCTGGTACATTGTTTAGCAGGCTGGCCAGCAGCCCAGCTCAGTCCTGGCTCGTGCCGGGTTCTGGACCTACCCCTGCTGCGACTCTGCATTTAGTGTATTAGGAGCCAGGTGGGCAGGCAACACGGTTCAGTTCTGGCTCGGGCTGGGTACTGGAGCTCAGCCCCTCTCCTGGACAGGGGCTGCTGCCACCCTGTGCTGCTGCCTCTGTATCAGCGGCAGCAGTGCGGGGCAACAGGCAGCCCGTCTGCGAGGGGAGCTGGTTTTTAAACTGACTCCCCTTGCGGCCCAGCTCCCGCCTGGCACCCCACACTGCTGCCTCTGATTCGGTGTGGAGTGGCAGGGGGGCTCCTTGGGAGTGGGGCCGGAGCACACTGGCTTCCAGCACCACCCCCAGGGACTATAGAATAGTCGAGGAACCGATAAGAATTCATGAGGTTACTCGACTATTCAATTAACCGATATTTAACCTCCCTAGTCCCAAGCAACCACTCTCCCTACCGGCCTCTGTCCCTTACAATCTGCTTCTAATCAGAGCTCCCACTGCCCACATGCTAACCCAGGCCCCCCACGCTCATGCCCGTGTAGGGCTGGCGTCCAAAGAGAACACAGGGCTCTCTGTACAAAGCAGGGCTGATGTGCAAGCCCCTTGCCGCTGCTGGCTGAGATACAATTTATTTCTCTTCCTCCGAATATAAAATTAATTCTCAGTATCAGACACAAAGGAAAGAACTGGGGCCCTTTGAGGTCTCCTCTGATTGGCCCATTCTAAACGCCACATGGGATGCAGACGCATGCCTGCAGTCACCCCAATTGATCTCGGAGGCAGGTTTCATTCCAGTGCCGGCGAGAAGGGAATTTCCGGAGCGGCTGAGGAAATCTCTGTCCTGCCCCTCCATGCTGAAGGCACACAGAGGACGTGAGAAGAGCGTGATGAGGCCAATTTCATGGTGCCGGCACAATGCCTGAGCAAACCAACTCGGGGCACGGACATGGCACTGCACCTAAACAGCCCATCAGAGAGGTGACCTGTTGCACTGTCCTACTTTCCTTGCCTGGGGGGGGGCAATTCTTTGCTGCCTGGCAGAGCCTCCCAGGCCTGCCCCAGCTCCTTGTGACTTGCACCCCCCCCAGTGCCAGCGGGCCAGCCCCGCCTTTGAGCCCAGGAAATGCCGCTGGCTAGTGGTGGGCGGGTGCTCTCCCTCAGTGTGCTCATCCTGGCCGAAGTGATGGTGGAAGTAAGATGAGGGGCTGAATCAAGCCCCCATATCACAGGCCAGGTGTGAAGCCCAAGGCCTAGGCAGCAATGGTCAGGACTTTGCTAATGCAAAGCAAAGCAAAGCCGTGAGCAAGAGGCAGGCCCCTGCCCACAGGAGGTGGCAAGAACAGGACTGGTATTACAGAAACACTCCTGCCCCTGAGGTACTAGGCACAGGCCGTGAACATACTTCAGAGGGGCTGTAACAACACCTTGTGTAGAAACACCTTGGTACTAACACCCCCCCCACACAAATACCACACATACTGACCCAGGTTCAAGACAGGGCCTAAATTGACAGCATGATGGATAGTAATTGACACCACCCCCCCTTGTGTGAGGTGAGGGGTAGTAACTAGGCAACAGGGCGGCAATCTGATGGGGCAGGAGTGGTGTGTAACTTGTTTGTACCTGTGTATACAAGCCAGCCCCCAAAAGTGGTTGCTGGCTGACCTAAGGGGGCAATGCTGAATGCAGAAAACCTGTCAGGAACCCATCGGGACTGATGACAGAGAGAGAGAGAGAGAGAGAGAGAGAGAGTGTGTGTGTGTGTGTGTGTGTGTGTGTGTTGGGGGGAGTACACAATAGTGTGTGTGGCACTCCCAGGAGTTTGCTGGGTTTGATTCACACTGGGTTTCTATTATTATTAGTTCTAATCTTTAGTGCCATCACTCCCAAGAGACCCAGCATCCCACTATGCTAGGTGCTGTACAAACAGGGCAAACCCAGCCTGTACCCCACAGATGTTACAGTCTGAGTACAAGACAAGCTGGTGGCTGTGAGCTTGGCTACGAGTACCCTTAGTTAGCCCCAGCAGCCTCCTTGGAGCAATTCCTCTTCGAATTCTCCTGGCCGCTTACTCATGCAGTTCTCACGGGCATTTCTTCCATCGCCCTGTCCCCAACAACACTGCTGGGCTGTAACGCTCTTTGTGGGTTTGGCTACATGGTGAAACATTCCAGCCCCGCAGCCAGGCATCCCCCAGGCCAGGCTGACGACTCAGCTCGCGGGGCTCGTACTAGTGAGAGGCTAAAAGAGCAGTGTAGACAGTCCTGCTTGGGCTGGAGCCAGGGCTCCGAGACTCCCCCCTGGCCAGATTTCATAGCCTGGGCGGCCCCTCTGTGCTGCTATTTTTAGCCCCGCAGTGCAAGCCTGAGTCAGCTGACGGGGGCGCTGGACGTGATGCCGCCTGGGCTTTGCAGGGCAGACATACCCTGTGTTGCACACGATCTGGCTTTGGTAGTGGCAGCTCACCTGGTATCACCGCTGAGCCTGCAGACCATGCGTAGCTGTCAGATTTCGAGCAGCTCCAGTTGTGGCATTTATGCAAATTGTGAGAAGGGCTAATCCGCATATTGTAAATAATTTACCTATCTTCATAAACGTCAGCTCCTGGTCGCTGCAGCCTGCCCCCAACCGTAGCGGGGACTGACTGGGGAACTGCCCCGAATGGGCAGCTGTGGACCGGTAGGTGAAAGCATGTGGGCACGGCTTGGGGGGAGGTGCTGGAGGCTGCCTGGCATGTAGCTGAGGGGTGGGGGAGGATGCAAGGGGGCAGCTGAATGCTGGGACACCCGCAGTGCGTGGTGGGTCTGGGGACTTGGGGGGAGAGCTAGTGCTGGCAGGGGGGATCTGAGGAGGAAGCTGGGGGTGTCAGAGAGGTAGCTGAATGAATGAAGACTGGGGTAGCTACAGTGCCCGGTGTGGTAGCTGTAGATGCAGGCCAAGTGGGGCTGGGTGTCAGGCTGTCTGTGGGTGCTGGGTTGGAGAGTCCGGGAGGGAGTGTGGGCAGATGCTGGGGTGCTGCTGAATCCTGGGTAGCTGGAAGTGCCGACCGTGTGGGTGATGGAGTAGGTGGGAATAGCAGAGTAGCTGGAGCTGCCGTAGCCAAGGGTGACCACATGCCAGCTGTCTTAGAATCACAGATTTCTAGGACTAGAAGAGACCTCAGGAGTCATCGGGTCCAGCCCCCTGCCCAAAGCAGGACCAACCCCAACTCAATCAGCTCAGCCAGGGCTTTGTCAAGCCAGGACTGAAACACCTCTAGGGATGGAGATTCCACCACCTCCCTAGGGAACCCATCCCAGTGCTTCCCCACCCTCCTAGGGAAATAGTTTTTCCTACTATCCAACCTAGACCTCCCCCACTGTAACTTGAGACCATTGCTCCTTGTTCTGCCATCTGCCACCACTGAGAACAGTCTCTTGCCAGCCTCTCTGGAACTCCCCTGCAGGCCGTTGAAGGCTGCTATCAAATCCCCCCTCGCTCTTCTCTTCTGCAGACTAAACAAGCCCCAGTCCCTCAGCCTCTCCTCATAGGTCATGTTCTCCAGTCTCCTCATCATTTTGGTCGCCTTCCGCTGGACCCTCTCCAGTGCGTCCACATCCTTTCTGCAATGGGCGGGGGGGGGGGGGGGGCTTCTCACGAGTGAGCGCTGCGGTGCCTGGGGCATGTTAAGAACATAAGAACGGCCGTACTGGGTCAGACCAAAGGTCCATTTAGCTCAGTTTCCTGTCTGCCGACAGTGGCCAGCACCAGATGCCCCAGAGAGGGTGGACCGAAGACAATGATCAAGCGATTTGTCTCCTGCCATCCCTCTCCAGCCTCTGACAAACAGAGGCCAAGGACACCATTTTATCCCCTGGCTAATAGAGTTTAAAGAGAAGCTAGATAATTTCATGGAGGTTAGGTCCATAAAAGGCTATTATAGTCCTAGCCTTCACAGCCTCCTCTGGCAAGGAGTTCCACAGGCTGACTACACGCTGTGTGAAGAAGAACTTTCTTTTATTAGTTTTAAACCTGCTACCCATTAATTTCATTTGGTGTCCTCTAGTTCTTCTATTTAGGGAACTAATAAATAACTTTTCTTTATCGGCCCTCTCCACACCACTCATGATTTTATAGACCTCTATCATATCCCCCCTCAGTCTCCTCTTTTCTAAACTGAAAACTCCCAGTCGCTTTAACCTCTCCTCATATGGGACCCGTTCCAAACCCCTAATCATTTTAGTTGCCCTTTTCTGAACCCTTTCCAAGGCCAAAATATCTTTTCTGAGGTGAGGAGACCACATCTGTACACAGTATTCAAGATGTGGGCGTACCATAGTTTTATACAGGGGCAGTAAGATATTCTGGGTCTTATTTTTTATCCCTTTCTTAATAATTCCTAGCATCCTATTTGCCTTTTTGACCGCTGCTGCACACTGTGTGGAAGTTTTCAGAGAACTGTCCACGATAACTCCAAGATGTCTTTCCTGATTTGTCGTAGCCAAATTGCCCCCATCATACTGTACGTATAGTTGGGGTTATTTTTCCCAATGTGCATTACTTTACACTTAGCCACATTAAATTTCATTTGCCATTTTGTTGCCCAATCACTCAGTTTGGTGAGATCTTCTTGGAGTCCCTCACAGTCTGCTTCTGTCTTGACTATCCTAAACAGTTTGGTATCATCTGCAAACTTTACCACCTCACTGCTTACCCCTTTCTCCAGATCATTTATGAATAAGTTGAACAGGATTGGTCCTAGGACCAACACTTGGGGGACACCGCTAGTTACCCCTCTCCATTCTGAAAATTTACCATTTATTCCTACCCTTTGTTTCCTGTCTTTTAACCAGTTCTCAATCCAAGAAAGGACCTTCCCTCTTGTCCCATGGCCGTGTAATTTACACAAGAGCCTTTGGTGAGGGACCTTGTCAAAGGCTTTCTGAAAATCTAAGTATACTATATCTACTGGATCCCCCTTGTCCGCATGTTTGTTAACCCCTTCAAAGAACTCTAATAGATTAGTAAGACGGGATTTCCCTTTACAGAAACCATGTTGACTTTTGTCCAACAAATTATGTTCTTCTACATGCTTCACAATTTTATTCTTTACTATTGTTTCGACTAATTTGCCCGGTACTGAAGTTAGACTTACCGGTCTGTAATTGCCCGGATCGCCTCTAGAGCCCTTTTTAAATATTGGTGTCACGTTGGCTACCTTCCAGTCATTAGGTACGGAAGCCGATTTAAGGGATAGGTTACAAACCACAGACAATAGTTCAGCAATTTCCCATTTGAGTTCTTTTAGAACCTTTGGATGAATGCCATCCGGTCCCGGAGATTTGTTAACATTAAGTTTTTGTATTTGTTCCAAAACCTCCTCTAATGACACTTCAATCCGGGACAGTTCCTCAGATTCATCACCCACAAAGGATGGTGCAGATTTGGGAATCTCCCCAACGTCCTCAGCCGTGAAGACTGAAGCAAAGAAATCATTTAGTTTCTCCGCAATGGCTTTATCGTCCTTGATTGCGCCTTTTTTATAGTTCGATCGTCTAGGGGACCCACAGGTTTTTTAGCAGGCTTCCTGCTTCTAATGTAGTTAAGAAAAGCAAAAAAAGATTTTGAGGAACAGCTAGCCAAAAACTCAAAAAGAAATAACAAAATGTTTTTTATTACATTTTTACACTTGATTTGACAGTGTTTATGTTCCTTTCTATTTATCTCACTAGGATTTGACTTCCACTTCTTAAAGGATGCCTTTTTGTCCCTCACTGCTTCTTTTACATGGTGGTTAAGCCACGGTGACACTTTTTTAGGTCTCTTGCTATGTTTTTTAATTTGGGGTATACATTTAAGTTGGGCCTCTATTATGGTGTCTTTAGAGCCAAATCCCTGCAAGCTGCGTGGAAACTTTTTAGTCACTGTGCCTTTTAATTTCTGTTTAACTAGCCTCCTCATTTTTGTGTAATTCCCCTTTTTGAAATTAAATGCCAGGGTGCTGGACTGCTGAGGTGTTCTACCCACCACAGGAATGTTGAATGTTATTATATTATGGTCACTATTCCCAAGCGGTCCTGTAACGGTTATTTCCTGGACCTGATCCTGCGCTCCACTCAGGACTAAATCGAGAATTGCTTCTCCCCTTGTGGGTTCCTGCACCAGCTGCTCCAAGACGCAGTCATTTAGGCCATTGAGAAATTTTATCTCTGCTTCTCTTCCTGAGGTGACATGTACCCAGTCAATATGGGGATAATTAAAATCCCCCATTATTATAGAGTTCTTTATTTTGGTAGCCTCTCTAATCTCCCTCAGCATTTCAATGTCAGTATCACTATCACTGTCCTGGTCAGGTGGTCGGTAATATATCCCTACTGCTAATTTCTTATTATTGGAGCATGTAATTACTATCCAATGTTGGATATGTTGGCTGGTGCTTTGTGATGGGGGAGCCGATGCAGCTTGGTGGTGGGGGTCTCCTCTCCCCGCCCTTTCCTGGTGAGGATCCAGCAGCGTGAAACACGGAGAGGAGAGGCGGACAGCTCATGTGACTGCAAGGAGCCTTCCCCCAGCCCAGCTGGAAGCATGAGAACCCACTGAGCTGTGGGAACATGGGACAGGGCTGCTGCATACATGAGTGTCAATGGCGTAGCCCCGATGCTGCCAGCGAGGTCTGGCCTGAAATGAAATCTTGAGACATTTGTGGCATTAGATTAAATTTGTCAGGAGCTGCCACTTTCCCCATGAAATGCAATGGGGAAACTTTCTCCTCTTTGTTCATTATTTATAGTGTGCCAAAAGTGTGTGCAAGGTGCTGTACAGACAAGTAAGGACACCCGGCCCCGCCCTGCGGAGCAGCCCATCTGCATACAGCAGGCACAGGAACCTGAAACTCACTGGATTTCAAGTCAACTGGCACAGGTCATTTTCAGGAGCTCCAGGCAAGCTGCAGAGCTACTGAGCCCACAAAACCCAGGGCCTGGGCCACCCATTCAAAACATGGCTGCACGAGAACATCTGAGGGGCACAGACCCAAGACCAAATGCAAAATGGTGCTGTCCATGCAAGTATGCCCGAGGTCTGGGCTCTTGAGAACTTAGAAAGGCTGTAGGGCCAGTCAGAGGCCCCCCACGAGAGTGCCCAGCCTCCAAGGCATTCCTCCCACCCTTGTGGGGGATGGCCTTCAGCGCCTCGGTTTCGCCAGACACTCAATTCCTAATGACGCTAAGGCCTGGAACACACTGGGTGAGACAGTGCCCGGTGCTGCTGCTCAGTCTGCCCTTGGGTTCAGGCTCTGGAGCTTCCTTTCACCTCGCGGGGTAGGGTGGCTGCTACAAGAGTTGGCTGGTATGGCACCACCACTGGGCCTGTTAGCACGGCTGATGTTTTGTTCCTGGCAATGGCTACCCCTGTACATTAGGAAATAAATGAAAAGGAATGGGCAGGAATGTTCCACTAGCTGGCACCCGGTGTGGGCACTTTATCCCTGGGCGAAAGCGGGGGTCAAACGCTCCCGAATCCATGCGGCAGCACTTTCTACCCACTGAAACGTGGCCTGTGAGGGCGGGGCTTGGCGGAGATAAGCAGGTTACCCAATCTGCTCAGACACGACTGGCAAACACAGAAGCACCGACACGCCCTGCAGAACATTGGGCTTTTCAACAGAGTTTGAGACTACTCCTCCGTGGGTGCTAATTTCTCTTCTTGTCAGAACAACAGCTGCAGGAAAGACACTGCTCTCCTGGAAGGGCTGTTTCATTCATAGAGCGCCTATTGTGTTTGCTCCGAAGCCACTCAAGTCAGAACTGGCAATAGGCCAGGCTGTTCAAAAACCAGCGCACCTGGGCGGCCAGCGAGGCTGGAGGGACTGATCGGATGAGATATCACAACAGGTCCGAACTTTCACCTCCACTCAAAGGCAGAGCCTTTTTCCAGGCTTGAATTTGTTGGTCTCATCAGAGCTAATCAGCCAGAAGTAAAACCAAAGTGCACGGGGCTGGATCTACACATGGTGTAATCAGCATAGGTCTGATGAAGCATGGCCAGTTTGCCCCAGCTTAGGATCTGGGGCTCCAAGCAAGTGGCTGACATTTCTGACCAGTCTGCTTGTATTGCCAACTCTTAGGCGTTATCGTGAGTTGGCGCTTGTTCTTAAGCCCTAGCCTCTGTCATGTGCGGAGGTGAGATTCGCAGATTTCACTGGAACAAAAGGGAATGTCTAGCTGGCGTGGCTGCAGAGAAAAGCTTGAAACGTGATCTGAAGGCACCCTAACCATTCAACACCCAGCAGGTAAGAGAGCACCAAAGTGTTTGTTGTTGTTTCTGATTTCTGGTCTCATGATTTGTAAGCCAACCTCGTGATTTGGAGGGGGGATTGGCTTGTGATGTTTGAACTCACGGTGTTGGCTGAACTGGAGACCTGCCAAGAATGACTGCTCTTGGTTTGACTTCTGGATCCATTTCTACATCCATCTCAGCCTGACTGTAAGTTTAGAGAACCAAAGCTCTGGTGTCGTTGAGGGAACGTTTCACTGCCGGAGGTGAATCGAGACTGTCCTGACCCTCAGCCCGCCCCAAACTTGCCCCCACCAATAAAAAATAAAATACTGCAGACCCGCTGAAGAGGCAGCACTCGGACAGTTCCCAGTCACTGCGTCCTCCTCTGATCATGGCTGAATGGGAGGTGACATGGGAAGATTGGGGGAAGTCAGAGAGGCCGCTCACAGAAATAGAAGGCAAGGGGCAGGGCTGGGCATGGCAAATGAGGCATGTGGTGGTGCGGCTGGTAGTGGGTTCAGCTCACCTGGCCTCTGCTGTCCCACACTTCTTGGTCAGTTTCTCTCTGTCTGTGGAGACCTAGGAAAGGGCATGGACTGCACAAAGTGGGGGCTGAACTTCCCTACTCCATGCACACAGCTGGGAGGGCTAATCGCCAGTGATGTTAAATATCGGTTAATTGAATAGTCGATTAACCTCACGAATTCTTATCTGTTAGTCAACTATTCTGTAGTCCCCAGGGGTGGTGCCGACAGCCAGTGTGCTACAGCCCCACTCCCGAGGAGCCCCCTGCCACTCCATGTGGGGTGCCAGGCGGGAGCTGGTCCGAGAGAGGAGCCAGTTTAAAAACCAGCTCCCCTCGCAGATTGGCTGCCTGTCGCCCTGTGCTGCTGCCTCTGATACAGAAGCAGGGCTGGGCAATGTGTGTCTGTGTTTAGTGAATTCTGTAGTGTCTGCTTCCAGGGCCGTCCTCTGCCAACATGCTCCAATCCATGCAACTGTGAGCTCTAGTGACCACTGGGGTGACACCTGGACTGGAGTAAGTGATGCTGATGCGGCGTTTCGCCTCTGGCCTTCCCATCTGCTTCTGCTTTGGAGGGAAGACACGTGAAGGGCAGGTCTACACTACGGCGATCGACCTGCTGGAGGTCCATCTTCTAGCATTTGATTTAGCGGATCTTGTGTAGAGCCCCAAATCGAACACTGAGGGCAGCTCCCACCGGCATCTGGTACTCCTCATTCTGCGAGGGGTAAGGGAAGCCGCTCCCATCAGCCTTCTGCAATGCAGACACCTTAAGCTGAGGTGCCGTGGAAAGCCGATTCCAACTACGCATTTTGCATAGCTGGATGGTGTACCATAAAGTGACCTGCCTGGCCTAGTGTAGACCAGGCTGAAAAGTAATTTCCATTGCAGGCCAAAATCTGCCTGTTTGAAATAAGCACTTGAATGGTGCCTGTGTTCTACAGAGGCTGTTATTTATCCATCTTGGGTTTGTTCAGATTGTTGTCCTCAAATCCAAGTAAGGTGGGAATGGCTTTCAGATCTCTTATAGCAGGTGACTAGCGCTGACGGCGCCCTCCGCACAACCCTGGCTTGCTGCAGCCTCCGCAATGCCAGTGTTTGATTAAAAACGCTGTCTGCAGCGCTAATTCGCAGTGCGCGCCAGGTGACAAGAACTCCTCAGCATGTGGCACTTCAGAGCAACGTGCAAAACAAGGATGCAGCTGGGGACGGTTTGGCTCGGCAAATGATAACGGGCCAGAGTGAAGCTTGTCAATGTGGGAGATATGGGACTTTCTCTGGGAAAGGTCCCAGACCATGGGATGAAATCCCTCTGGAATTCGGGCCCCTCACCGCTTTCCTTTCATTTCTGTGACCTTGCTGCCTGTGACACAGCCACAGAGCAATGGGTGTAGTTATGGTTTTAAAAGCAGCTACCCAAACAAGACCCTCCTCTGCATGTGCTTCCACCTCTGGACAAGAGAACAAAGAGCCTATGAGAGATGTGAGATCATGCTGCCTGATGAATTGCTGGGCTGTGCTCAGATGTTATGGCCATGAGTTTGGTACATGCTTTGCTGATGTGCCCATGCAACAGGAGTCAGTGTTGTCTGACTCCTGGCCATCATGTGACTGGCCACCATCTCTGACACTGGATAACCTGTGATGGCATGAGCAGTAGCCCCTTTCCCCATCCCATGTCATACACAGGGAAAAAATGGATTAGTGCTGTTCCAGTTTTTAGATTCCACCTGAAGCCAGCCTGAATGTGACCAGTAATTGCAAGAACCTCATCGCAGAGATTTCTCCCAGTCTGAAAGCAGCCTGTTGCTTTGGCAGGATGGCCTCCCCCAGACAGACCTTCAACAACACTGGGGCTCTCGTGGTGATTTTAATGGCCCGGAGATGCAGCTGCTGCTGTGGCCAAGGCAGCAGCAGCTAGGAGGCCTGGCCCTTTTAAATTGCTGGGGCCCGGGCAGGTGTCTCCCTCCATCAGCGGCCCTGCCCTTTGTATGCAACAGGCAGACCTCCCGCATTGGCCCACACAGAGCGGATCCCGCGGTTCTTCAGTGCTGCTCCACACAAGGAATCTTAACAAACATCCCGGGATGAGGCGACAGCCTCCATGTGATGCTCTGTCACGCATTATTGCCTCACAGAACCCCTTTCGCTGACCTGGTCTGATCAGCTCTGCCACCGAGCTCCTGTCTTACCGTGAAGCAATCACTGTTCCATTTGTTCCCATCTCACCCCTTGCTGGTTTAGTTTCCAGGCTGCTTGGGACAGGGAAGGCCTCTCACTCAGTGTATGTATACTGCCTAGCACAACAGAGCACTTAGTTAAGTGGGACCAGAATATAGATAACAACAAAGCCTTTTGCTCCTCTGACTTTTAACCTCTATGGTCCACCCACTGTGATAAATAAAATAAAATACCTACAGAGAAACACGAAATGACACGTACATGGATTGCGAACACCTGTGTCTCCAGGCACACGCCCTGAGACCCAACTTTGTGCCTTGACTACAAGGAGTGGAGAGAGGTCCTGAGGACTCCTTACCCAACGTCTGCCCGGCGAGCACTCGTCCATTCTCCCCCAGGACGGCGGCCCGGGCGTGCCTCTCATTGGCGTACTGGACAAACGCATAGCCCTTGTGCACAGAGCAGCCCACCACTCTGCCGTACTTGGAGAAGATGGTTTCCACGTCTGATTTCTTGACCACGGCTGTGTTGAGATTCCCAATGAAGACTCTGGAGTTGATGGACTTGGGGTCATTCTTGTTTGTGATGTTACTCGTCTGCACCTTCAATGACATCTTGAACACCTGAGGGGACAAGTCAGGAGGATCAGAAAGGGTGTGACATGCTAGAGGGAACAACATGGATGTGACACAAATGGGGGCCGAGAGACAGCGGGTGAGTGGGATTACCGCCTGTCACCAAACTGCCCACCAGTGAACAACCCCTTCACTTCATGCAACGGGTGGTGGGGACTGCGGGTGGCCCCAGACTTGGGGCTGGAATAATGGCTGCAGAAGGAAGATTGCAGTTGAGGGGGTTTCATGTCCCGGCCCCACATGTAATCTGCCCTGCATGTGAAGTCCATGCTGTTTTTTGTACCCACTTCTGTTCCTAACCATTCAGACAGGCCTAAAAAAGACAATGGAAATTCAGCCTTCTGCCTGCAGGGCATGCTGTGCTGAGCTGCTATAGGACCATGCTATTCAGCAGCTCTGGCACTCTGACTGTACCTAACCATGCACAATAATGCGGCAGCCCCAGCCCTCCAGGTGGCCCGGAAGGATTGGGCTGGGGTTGGGCAGAGCTTAGCTCCACCAAGGGGGCAAGATTGCAGAAGGGGCTGGGCCTCGGGCAGAAGGGGCGGGGCTGGGGCTTGCTTTCCCCAGCCCCCATGAGCTTTGTACTTTGCATTAGAAAGCCAAACAGACCAGGGCGTCAGACTTGAACTCTCATTTGCTTTTCTACACCACAAAGTCAAGGTAAGCAGAGGCAGCTCAGCTCTGAGCTGGTGTCACTAAGACCACTCCCAGGGGGTGGCTCGTTTGGATGGAAACCAGACACCTGGCAACTGTAAGGACCCAGGAGGACAGTCAGAAGGGGCCCTGGCAGCTCTGGTCTGCGCTGCCAACAGGCCTAAGACAGGCTCCTGCCTCCCTTGGCTCCGCGAGGCTCCCGGAAGTGGCTGCCAGGTCCCTGCAGCACCTAGGCATAGGGAAGCTCCAACCGTGCCCCACCCCCTCGCCCACAGGGACCGCCCCCGCAGCATTCCTGGCCAATGGGAGTGGCAGAGCCATCACTCAATGCGGGGGCAGTGCGTATAGCACCCCCTCGGCTAGCAACCACGACCAGTGGGAGCTGCGGGGGCGGGACCTGGGGGCACAAGGACAGCAGGCAGGGACAGCCTCCCTGAGCACAGGACCCCATGCCTAGTAAGCACCACCAGGACCCCACACACCAACCCCAGCCACAGCCCAGAGCCCCCTACTGCATCCCAAACCCTGCCCCAGCCCAGAGCCCCCTGCCACACCTAAACTCCTTCCTGTAGCCCACACTCCCCACCCCTCATCCCAATCCCCTGCCCTGGCCCAGAGGCCCCTGCTGCACCCCAAACCCCTCACCCCCAGCCCTACCCAAAAGCATGCACCTTCAGCCAGAGCTCTTGCCCCTTGCCCATGCACCTCAACCCCAGAGCCCTCTCCTGCACCTTGAATCCTCATTTCTGGCCCCACCCTGAGCCTGCGCCCTCAGCCAGATCCTTCACCCCAGCTGCACCCCACCCCCTGTCCCAGCCTGGAGCCCTTTTCTGCACCCACTCACCCCTGGCTCCACTCCAGAGCCCACACCCCAAACCAGAGCCCAGACCCCCAGCTAGCATCCTCCCCCTGCATCCCAACCCCCATCCCAGCCTGTGAAAGTGAGTGAGGTTGGGGGAGAGCAAGTGACAGAGGGAAGGGGGATGGAGCGAGCAGGGGGTCAGGGCCTTGGAGAAGGGGCAGGGCCTCAGGGAAAGGGTGGGGCAGGGGGGCAGGGCAAGAGGGTTCCATTCTGTGCAATTAGACAGTTGGCAGCCCTCTGTGCCCTCCAGCCCCTGCCTTCCCTGGCGAATCCTGCTCCAGGCTGGTGCAGAGGGATGTGGTAAAGCCAGGCCCTGGTCCCGTCGGCTCTGTGCCGGCAGGTATTCCCAGGAGCCTAAAGTAGCGGCCGAGTGCATCTGACAAGCACCGAACGCCCTCAGCTCTCCCTAGAGCCGACTGAGTTCTGGCTGCTCCAGGCTTCTCCGGATCGGAAGTCACGGAGCTCTGTCAGGAGCAAGTGTCCTTTCCCCGACAGTTGGCAGCGCTACGAGGTGTAATCTGGGCATTCTAGATAAAACGTTCCGTCCTCGGACTCGCTTTCCTCTGAGCAGAGGACCCCAGGAGGTTCCAACGGCTCCGGGGAACTACAGGAGCGGGGGCTGTGATGTGGTGAATTGCCTGCACGGGGCGTGGCATGGTCAATGCTTTACACGTTATTTCAAATACCAAAGCAATCCTAGAAAGTGCGGAACGATCTCATGCAGCACCTGGTTCCCCTGCCCTCCCCGTCTAGCTGCTTACAGACAAGCTCATGGAGGGGTGGGGCTCACAATGACCCCCCCCAGGGCTGGTTTCTGAGTGCTCTCGAAGGGCTGCCCTGGGCAGAAGGTGGCTGTGACATCACCCACTCGTGCCGCTGGGCAGGGGCCACTTATTTCGGTCCCTACATGTGGATTTTGCTGGCAAACGTTAGACTCTGCCCAAGGAATGAGTCCTTTCTGGCCTGCGAGTCAGGCCTGGAGCCCCCCCCGTGCTGAACAGAGTGACGTGCTCTGTCCTGCGAACAACACGCAGCCTGCCCTTCCCGCAGCTGGCACCGCTCGCCAGTGCACGTTCGGCGATGCGGCGACATTTGGGCTCCACGCTGAAATCTCCGAGGGGTCTCCTCATTGACACTGCTACCCAGGTGAGCCCTGCCAGTCGCACAGAACAGCCAGCCCGGGCTTGGCACAGGATTTAAATGCCTCTGAAGGCCCAACTAAGGCTACATTGTGTCATCTAGGCCAGGCCTGAACTGTGTGTGTGTGTGTGTGTGTGTGTGTGTGTGTCTCTCTCTCTCTCTCTCTCTCCATGGCATTCCCAGCTGGCTGATGGGAAGGGAACAGTGGCCCCGCCTCCTTCCCCGACCTGGAGGGGTGGGGTGGGTCTAAACACCCCAAGCAGAGGGACTCTGTTTGTGACAAGCCCTTGAGCACCACATGCAACAGAGAGGAGCTGCCTCCTCCCACAAGGGGCAGTCTTAGTCTACTCTGCATCTGTCTGTGTGTCCCGCTGCCCGTTTGTCAGGAACTCCGAAACGGCAAGCGCTAGGACCACCACATTTGGCCTTTTGTCCTGTCTCAAAGCCAGACCAGGGTTCGGTTGTGTCAGGACAATGGGATGTGTGTGGAATGGGATTGCGTCTCCTCAGATGGAAAGGGAGGGCAGAGATAGCAGGGACAGTTATACTCCCAAATGACCACGGGGGGCAGCCCACACCCCAGCCCTGGGGAGCAGCTGCTGGCTGGGCACAGTGGCCTCCATTGCCACAGCCTGGCCCTGGGGAGCATCCACCAGTCTCCACTGCAGCCCCCTGCCATCTTGGGCCAGCCACAAGGAGCAGCTAGTGGCCAGGCTGCATGACCCATGCCACCCGGGGTTAGCCTGGGGAAAAACCATTGGGGGGGCTGCATAGGCCCAGCTGCCCCAGAGAACAGCTGCCAGCCACCCCCACCCTCTTCCCTAAGCCCCCCACACTTCCCAACTCCCTGCCCTGCCTCCTGTACCCCCACCCCCTGCCCTGAGCCTTTCGTCACCTCCTGACCCTGACTTCTGCACCTCCATGGCCCCAGCCTCCTTCCCTGAGCCTCCCACATCCTGAAGCTCCTGCCCTGACTCCTGCACTCCCCACATCCCAAGCTCCCTGCCCTAAAGGATCCAAGCAACACTGGGTAAATCTTCTAGTGTCCTCCATAAGTGCCAGACATCTCTTGGAGCACAATGTATTAAATGTCCACCAGGGAGTTCAGTCACTTCTCACAGCATAGAGTCGAGTCTTTTTCCCTTCCTGAATGAATCCTGTGAATGCAAAACTATGTGTCCTTATTCTTACTGGGGTGAAATGTGAGAGCAACAGGGATAGATAGATTAGACAGATAGACAGCAATGTGTATATAGGGAAGGATAGATAGATTTGATTTTTGCATTTAGCCACAATTTTTTATAATAAATAGAAAAAGCCCCAGCAGAAATATGGGAAAAAATATAGGAACTGAGCATATTTGTCACACTCTTGTAATACATCCCAGTGACTGGGCTGACAGGGCAGTTTGGCTTGGAAGCCAAAACTCCTGGTCATAGTAAATCATTTGTGCATTCACAGGGCAGACAGCAGTAGCTCGGCTTTAATGGGGTTAGCAGTTTATTTTGGTTTCCCTTCCCAAGGGTCCTGGCTCCTTTGAAATTAGATTTGATTGGAATCTCCCTGTCCACAAACTGCTTGTCAGATGATTTCACGCCGAATTTTGCATGGTTCTGAAATCACAGCTCAGCCCTTTTTCACGCTGGCCCTGAATCAGCAGGCGGCTTAAACCACCGAGTAGGGAAAGTGAGGCGTATGGTGGTTAAATTCATGCAGAATCAAGATTGATGACCTGTGTCCGGATGTGCCTGGAAGGCTGCATATCTTACAAAGCTTTGGCTGGCTTTGCGACCAGACCTGGGCTGTCTGTCTTGGTTTGGGGGTTGGAAATCCATATTCTGCAAAGTTCTACTCAGAATTTTCTTGATCCCGGAAACAATAAGTCCCTGTGATGAGCCCCGTTACCTAGTTACCCTCACGCACAGGCCATGGGCTGTGGCTACATGACCGTAATGTTCTTTTGGGGGGAACGTGTCACTGATTTGTCTGTTGTTCCCACAGCACGTCCGCATCGGCTGCCCCGCCCCTATTACAATCTCTATCTCAGCTGCTACTGAATTTCAATATCTGTTATGTTTCCATTCCGTCTCGTCAGTCTCATTCTCCTGAGACTTGGACACAGAGGAGAGTGTACTGAGCTGATTTCTCACTCCGGGAGCTTCTTTTTTCATCCAGCTCTGAGCTGATGGATTGCAAACCCCTCCCGGTCACTTGTAAAAAGGCACAGTGAATTTGTAGGCCTCCACACAGTTCCCGGTGAATTATAGCTCACACCACAAAACAACAGCTTCCTTCTTGAGGAGCCAGGCAGGTAGCAATCTCAGCTATGTACCAACATGGAATAAAAACAATATAATAACATTGGTTCACTGGATAATGGGTTTTGGTCACCCAGGGTGAAATTCCCTCCTCTGCAAAGGGTAGCACAAGGTAGTGTTCCTGTAGGCTGAGCACTTGGGTGTCCAACCAGGAGATATTCAAAGGCAGCCCAGTGATTAGCAGGTTGCCCACAGCTGGCAGCAGCTGGCAGCATGTGTTTCTACTGGTGGTGCACATCCACACATGACTCAGTACATATAACAAAATTCATTCTGCACACAGATGGAAAAAATTCGAGGGAACGCTGGCACCAGGCCTCAGTGCCACATATATCTCACATAAGCTTTAGTTTGGGGAGCTCAGTGGTGGGTGAACAAGCCTTTCGTGGATGCTCCTAAAAGAACAGTACTTGTTGCACTTCTCTACTATTATGCTACCTGTAAGTGGGGTGTGTGTGTGTGTGGTTGCCACATTTTTATGGCTGTTTAGTGGCCCACGCAGAAAGAGCTGGTGACTGGAGTCTGCTTCCCAATGGGTCGGCGTCAACGTCAGTTATCACCACTTGCCCTGCCATGCCAGTCTCCTCAGGGAGTGCCATGGATGCCAGAAATCCTCATCGGCTGGTCCCTCCACAGCAGGGCTCAGGCATGTTGAGAGGACAGAGTTGGGACATGGGCAGCGGGTATCAGAGGCAGGGAAAGGCATTGCCTTCCCAGCGAGCCAGCCATGGCTCCGCCCACACTCCACCCCCCTGCTTCAGCGTGGCTTCAGGGCTGCCCCCGGGCTTCAGCTGCACGGCGGCTGGGACTGTGCGCTGCTCGCCATTTGCCTGGTCCAGGACAGGAAGGCTCACGCAAGGGGCTGGAGACCTGCCACTGCAGTGGGAGGTGCTTTGCCGGGGAAGGAGGAGAGCTGGAAACCTGCCCTTGTGGTGGGGGCAGGGTGCCCTTGTGGTGGAGTGCTTGGCTCTGGCATGATGCAGGGCCTCAGCTGGAAGAAGCGGGGCTGGGGGGGTTGCCTCCCACCACCCTAGGTTCACCCACCACCTATGAGTTAAGATTACACAGTATCTGCCCTGAGTGCTCCAGCTATGTCAGGGTTCTAGTCTAGCACTTAGGAATTAAATGCATTCAGTATTGAACTAGAGTTTCAGCAAGATGCTCTTGCAGGGAATCTCAGTCAAAGCTTTAAAAATAATATAGAAAAGCTTTTAGCTGCTGGCACTTACTGAAAGTGCGAGGGCCCCGTCTGTAAAGTGAGCTAACCCCAGCTCCTGCCTTTTATATTTCATGCCCAGCAAACGCCTTTTAAAAATGTTTGTCACTCAAGATAAACAAAAGGCCGCTTTTGAACCAGGGATTTGCACTTGCAATTAGCCTGGAGCTCAGTTTTGGGGCTGCAGCTGATGACATTTGGGTGTCAAACGCCCTGTTCTGCAGCCTCCGGCAGTCTGATTTCTCTCTGGTGTCACCTTTATATTTCAGTTACAGAGTTTGTGAAGTCAGCCTCCCTAAATGCCTCCTGCTGCAATTTGCAGAATTTCTGATGATCAGTGGGTGTCACTGTTACCTTGGAAACAGGCAGGTTGTCAGCCACTCAGTGACTTGGCTGGTAACTAATTCTCAGGACCCTCCCTGGGGGAGTGAAGAGCCCTGGGCAAGTCACCTGTATGGGGCCCGCCATTAACATTTTTTATGCAGGTTCAATCTGGTTACAGTGAACTTCAAGGGCAGCTACTGGCTGCAGGTTAAAAAATGATAACGCCCAGCTGTATAATTACACTGCTGTTATATTGTGGCTCGGTTTATAATTATAATCAAGTTCATAGAATTAAAAAAGAGCCCACTGATCAAGGTCTGTGTCACACCGCTTACATTCTGAAATCCATCTTCCTGGACTTGCAGCTAACTCTGCTATCAGATCCTGGTGGCCCAGGTTTGATGCTCCCTCCTTCCTTCTCAATGCACAGGCTGGCAGGTCCACCCAGCCTCTCTCGAGACACAGCTGGCTGTAGGTAGGTCTTAATTTTTAACTTGGAAAAATGTCGCTACCCTGAAGCCACAGCGATTGGGATTGTCAGCAAAACCCTGTCTACTCTGGCTGTGTCTGGGAAGGCACCGCCAAGTGATTTAAGAAACCAAAGGGCTTGTTCTCACAGGGATGGATCCTCGGAGCACCGGACGCTGTGCTGGCCATGGGATGCCAGCTGGGGTATAGGCATGTTGGAGTGTAGAGCTGGGGTGTAGAGGAGCCTGGAGGAGCAGCAGAACGCAGGGCTTGGGGGTCACTGGAAAAGCTGGGTGGTGCTATGTCTTCCTCACCTGAACCCCCCAATCTGTCATCCCTCCCACCCATCTCCCTCCCCACAATCCTTCTCCCTTCCCCCCACACCTCTCACCCTCAAATCTCTCCACGCCTCTGACTCCTAATCCCGGTTCCTGCCCAGGATGCATTCACATGCCTGATTTGCCCCCCTTGGCCCTCCAGACAGACATGCACATCAAGTCCAATTGCCCGCGCCTGCGATTCACAAGCCGTGGCACCTTTCAGGCCTCAGGTGCCAACCCCCTTCTGCCTGACGAGCTGTGATGGGACGTGGCCTTAGTGCTGCTAATGGAGGCTGGGTGAGGTCGCACCAGCTCACACGGTGGCGGCGGCTGCCAGGCCCTGCACGGCCTGCCCTGCTCAGTAGAGCAGAAGGAAAGAGGTTCAGGGAGCAGCCTGTAACTTGGGGCCCCTTGGCCAAATGACACCAGCTTTGGACCCCCAGTGCTGCTCTGCGTCCCCAAGAGGCAGACCACCTCCCGGCAGTCAGAGGGAGGGGTCAGATTTCAGAGCACTTGGCTGAGGCTTAATGCTCCTAAAATGGTGGAAACCCTCTGAGCCGTGGGTCCCTAGGCTCCAGTGCTGTGGGGAGGGGAACAAAGCTGGAGCTTGCTGCTGGGGAGCTGAGACAGGCAAGAAGGCCCCGGAGGCTGGGAGCGATAAGGGCTGCTCCCCTGGCCTGGAGCCTGATGGCAAGGAATATCTCCCCCCCCCCACACACACACACACAGTGCAGGGAGAGGGGAGAAAGGTCAGGGGAAGGGGGAGGTGTGGGGTCCTGTGGGGGGGGGGGAGTCACCAGTTTTGGGCTATGGGTGAGGGGCCCTGATGGGGACTGGCTGCTGGCTTTCGCCTGTGCTAGAAGAGGGCACTTGTCGTGATAGAGAGGCTGTATGCTCGAAAAGGCTGGGACCCCAGACCTACTACATGGATCCCATTTCTACTCTCTGAGTCTATTAACCCAGCTTGCCTGCTAGGTTTCACTATTAAAAAGCTGGGGGCTTGGCTAGGATGACATTTCTCTTTTCACTCCTGGAGCTTAAAATAGCCAGAGGTGGGTTTTTTCTTTGTTTCCCTCGGAGCTTTTTGTGAAACCCACCTTTTAACTTCCCCCACCCGTATATAATGGCTCAGCCCAGGAGACATTTAAAGAAGAAAAAGAAACAGTTATCCAAATCCATAGGAACTGAGGCCAGATCCTCAAAAAGCTCCTAACTCCCATTAAAATCAATGGGAGTCAGGCACCTAAATAACTTTGAGAATCTGGGGCTGGGCACCATACTCCCTTTGGTTTCTTTGAACTCCCAGCCTAAAAGAATAGGAATGATGCTTACGTAGCACTGCCCAGCTCTGTCCTGTTTGTACAGCTCCCTGCACAGTTTGATTCCAGCCTCTCCATGCTACTGTAATACCAACAATAGAGGGACATGGGGGAGGTAAGACCCCTTATTGGGCCAAGCTTGGTTGGTGAGAGAAAAGCCTGCAATCTTACCCAGAGTTGTCCAAGTTCTCACAGTACAGCCCTGTGTGGATACAAAATCGATATCCGCATCTGCAAAAATGACCCACGGCTATTGCATTTCCTTTTCAAAACCTGGTTCAGGAGGTGGGCAAACCTCAAGGGAATCTTGGTAGAATGGGCAGAAACTAAGTCCTTTTGCTGGTTGTTATTAACACATGCAGCCTCCGTCAGCATCTCAGGTTGGCTTTTAGAATCAGATGTTTAGAATTTGCATAGCATTTGATTTGGTTTATTTTCGCTCCCAATCTGCTCATAGCATGAAGCAGGGAAGCTAAGGAGACATTATATCTGGCAGAAATGGGCCTTTTCCTTCTTCTCTCAGAGGGTAGGTCTACACTAGCCACCCTAGTTCGAACTAGGGTGGCTAATGTAGTCATTCGAACTTGCAAATGAAGCCCAGGATTAAATATCCCGGGTTTTATTTGCATGTTCGTGGGTGCCTCCATTTTTAAGTGCCCGGTAGTTCGAACTCCCTGCCCGCGGCTACACGTGGCACGGGCTAGGCAGTTAGAACTAAAGCCCCTAATTCGGACTACCGTTATTCCTCCTGTAATGAGGAGTAACGGTAGTCCGAATTAGGGGCTTTAGTTTGAACTGCCTAGCCTGTGCCGCATGTAGCCGCGGGCAGGGAGTTTGAACTACCGGGCATTTAAAAATGGCAGCGCCCGGGAACATGCAAATAAAGCCCGGGATATTTTAATCCTTGGCTTCATCTGCAAGTTCGAATGACTACATTAGCCACCCTAGTTCGAACTAGGGTGGCAGTGTAGACATACCCTCAGGGGTCCTGGGAACCCTGGTTAGGAAAAAAACCCACCCAAATCCTAACACCAAATCAAATCAAATCCTGCCTGCCCTCCCCGCTCCCCACTGCGTCTCTGAAGCACAAAAATGCCAATATCTCAACTGCTGGCTTAGAAAAGCGTCAGCCTGCTATTAGCCTAAATGCTTTCCAAATTCTAATGAGCCCAGAATGGTGATATTTACAAATGTTTGAATCTTGGACCAGCTGTTTGTATCTGTAAACATGAATAACATCAGCAAGCTGAGCTCTCTCCAGCTGCCTAGGAGGGATGTTAGTAATGCTGCCTCAGTGCTGCAAATATGTGGGGTAGATACAGGGGTTATATGAATAACTCTTAGTGGACTAGCTGGCTGGATCCCCACCTGGAATCAATCAACATGTTGTCACTGACATCAGCTGGGCCAGATCCTTAGGGCAGTTCCATTGAAATCAATGAGGAAGATCCTTAGTGGGTGCAAATGAGGGCGACGCCATTGAAGTCAGCGGAAGCCTGAGTGCTTTGTTTTAGTAAAAATCAGAAAAAGCACAAAGCACACCTTGTTCCAGTACTGCTACCCCATGCGCCTTTCGCTCCGAGAGGTGACATCTCAGTGCTCTGTCAGTTTAACTTACTTGCTAATAAAACACAATCTTAGTTCACATTTTCCACATTCACATTTTCCACCCCGAGATCTCAAAGCTTGTCACAGAGGTGGGAAATCACAATGGTCCCCCTTTTAAAAATGGGGAAACTGAGGCACAGACATGCCTTGGGTCACCTAGTAAAACAGTAGCCAAAATAAATCCCTGCAACTTGCTCTGTCCAACTGCTCTGCCCTCAGACCGGCCTACGTGTTCACCGGGGACTCTGACCATGGCTGTTCCTGGCATGCAACTGCCACCCGTAAGCAAGCTGCAGCCGGTTGAGAACTCAGTAGCTCACATGTGCAGAAAAACAAGGGCTCAAGACAGCTGTGCTCTGATCTCTCTGCTGGCCCCAGTGGAAAATGGCTCCGATTTCCGTATTGCAAAGCGGGTCTTCTCCCTCAGCTCCATGGATGTGGGAGATCAGAACCGTTCCAGACAGACACAATTGTACTGCCATGGACCTGCAGAGTGACACTAGTGTGTGAGGGAGGCAACTGTCTCACCAGATGTCCCAGCCTCTGGCGGTCACTGTCAGGCCACATCAGGCTGAGCAGGAATCAAAGGGAACCCCCAAGTCTCTCGTTACCATTCCCTCAATACCTTTAGCAGATCCCCTCCCCCTGCCTTAAGAAGCAGTGAAGTCTCAGCTGACAGAGAGGCCTCTCGTGCCAGGCCTGTGTGCACTTGTTACTCAGAGAGGAACATAGACACCATGGGGATGAAGAGCCAAAGGAACCTCCTTGCAGCCTCCATGCTAGCTCTCTGCTTAGCCAGCCACACACCCATGCAGCCATATAGGGTTTATGTCCTTCATTGGCCTGCCTGGGACTCTACGACCTCCAGTGGCTCACTTCTCTCCATCCCCCTCTGGCCCCAGATCTCATCACCCGCCTCCTCATCTCTCCAGCCAGCTCACAGGCACGGGCACTCCCCTCCCGCTCTCGCCTCCTTCCTCTCTTCTGCCTGGCCTCTGGCCTCTCCTACCAACCTGCACCTCAGCCTGCGTGTGACATTCCTTCTTCTTCCCCTCCTCTGCTGACCTCACTCCCGGAGCAGTGCGCTCTGCTACGCCCGTCTCCATTACTGTACGTGGTGCTTTTCATGCCACCTCCGTAGCTCCCTCACGAGCTCCCCTCGTGCCCCTTCCCAGAATCCTCTGCAGCTGTGTTGGCGCGTGTCCCCCTCTTTCTCTGGTGCTGCCCCATCTAGCTGGGTTCTTTTCCTCTCTCCTTCTGGGGCAGCAAGTCACTGCCACCCTCTGAATCCAGTGGGGAGAGCAGACTGAAACTGGCGGGGAACTCTCTTTGGGTTGGTCATGGGAGAGGGGAACTTCTCCCTGAGCCCACCCAAGAGTTGCCTTTGCAAACAAGAGCAATTACAGGGGACTCTGAAAGGGGAAGCTCTGTTCCCTCCCCTCACCCCTTTAGGGCGCCTTACTTTGTCATCCTGGTGCAAATCTTTCTCTCCAGCGCGTGACCAGTTCTCAGTCTGGGAAGCACCCTGGGCGCTGAGGCTACGTCTACACTGCAGGAATTTGTCAGCAGAGGCAATGCAAATGCAGCGCTCATTAGCATTTCCTGTGCTCTCATTTGCATAGTCTCGTCCGATCCTTTTTGGGGAAGAGGTTTTTGCGCAAAAAAAGCAGTGCAGACAGGGCCATTTTGCGCAAAAAACCCCCTTTTGCACAAGATCCCGTATACCCCTGGGGAGTAGTGCGGGTGCTGTCTGCTCTGTATCCCGGGGTCCCCCTGTGCTGTGATGTGTGATTCCCACTGACTCACCCACACGGTGTGATATAGTGTCAGTACCTTGCTGGTTGCTGTGTTTGGGTTGTGGGCTGTGAATGTCTATGACCCTACTGGCCTCTGCCTGTGAGCACGGCCCAGCAGGGGGGCTGCCTAAGTCACAAAGACCCAACCGGTCAGATGAGTTGGGGCAGCGAATGAACTAGGGAAGTGAATGTTCGGGGGAAGGGTCAGTCCAGGGCTAGAACCATGAGGGAGACCGATTGAGGTTACTAGGGCTGAGGGCTAGGGGGTGATGGGCCCTAACCCAAAGGGTCTGAACCACCCTGGCCCTGAATCCTGTAAACACACCACGTCTGTGCTGTGCTGTATCGTGGAGGAGCAATACAACCTCGCTATTCTACTGCTGGCAGAACCTGTTCTTGCTGCTACAGGGGTGCAGGATTGGGGGAACCCCGAATGCGTCGTCACAATCTCCTGCAGTGTAGACGTAGCGTGGGTGTGAAGCAGGTTACAGCCGATGGGAGCCTTGCACAGGCTGGATAATGGATCTCCTCTTTCAGAGTCCCGGGTAACTGCTCCTTTGCAGGGGTGGTTCCGGGGTTAAAGTGTTCATGCCAGACTGAACTAGGACATGGGCGTTGTCACGTTATTGGATTTTAAAGTGAACAGACAGATCACTGTTGTACCCCCCGGGTGGTGGTTGTCCCAAATTCTGTACAAATTGGGCCATGTGACGTGTCAAATGAAAGCTTATGCTCTGCTGATTGCATGTATGATACTCAGGTACTTGTCTGATGTTCGTATGTGGAGTTATGGATATGGGCTCTGTTCTTGTGTTGTAAGTGTTCTCTGTCTGGGAGGGAACAGTGGGCCTGGACTGCCTGTTGTGAGGAAGGATTGTTCAGTGACTGGCTGTGCTAACTACCACTGCTCCATGGACAATGGCTCTTGGAGTGGCCAGTACACACCTGAGGGATGTGTCTGGAAGCCTGCAGACCGGCCAGTGCCTCATGGCTACTGGCATGTGAAACACAGACTCATAGACTCATAGACTCATAGACTTTAAGGTCAGAAGGGACCATTATGATCATCTAGTCTGACCCCCCGCACAATGCAGGCCGCATAATCTCACCCACCCACTCCTAGAATAATCCTCACCCCTATATCTCAGATATTGAAGCCCTCAAATAGTTTGAAGACCCCAAGATGCTGAGAATCCTCCAGCTGTGATCTGTACCCCATGCTACAGAGGAAGGCGAAAAACCTCCAGGGCCTCTGCCAATCTACCCTGGAGGAAAATTCCTTCCCGACCCCAAATATGGCGATCAGCTAAACCCTGAGCATGTGGGCAAGACTCCCCAGCCAGACACCCAGAAAGTTCTTTATAGTAACCCCTATCATCCCTCCATTGACCTATTTACCACTGATAATGACTAGTCAATTAGTTACCAAGACCATGTTATCTTGTCAAACCATCCCCTTCATAAACCCATCTAGTTTAATTTTGAAGCCAGGTAGATCTTTTGCCCCCACTACTTCCCTTGGAGGCCATTCCAGAACCTCACTCCTCTAATGGTTAGAAACCTTCGTCTAATCTCAAGTCTAAACTTCCTACTAGCCAGCTTATATCCATTTGTTCTTGTGTCCACATTAGTATTAAACTTAAATAATTCCTCTCCCTCCCTAGTATTTATCCCTCTAATATATTTAAAGAGTGCAATCATATCCCCCCTCAGCCTTCTTTTGGTTAAGGTAAACAAGCCAAGCTCCCTGAGTCTCCTTTCATAAGACAGGTTCTCCATTCCTCGAATCATCCTAGTGGCCCTTCTTTGTACCTGTTCTAATTTGAATTCATCCTTCTTAAACATGGGAGACCAGAACTGCACACAGTATTCCAAATGAGGTCTCACCAATGCCTTGTATAATGGCACTAACACCTCCTTATCCCTACTGGAAATACCTCGCCTAATACATCCCAAGACCATATTAGCCTTTTTCACAGCCATGTCACAGTGGCGGCTCATAGTCATCCTATAATCAACCAGGACTCCGAGGTCCTTCTCCTCCTCCGTTACTTCCAACTGATGTGTCCCCAGCTCATAACTAAAATTCTTGTTATTAATGCCTAAATGCATAACCTTACACTTCTCACTGTTAAATTTCATCCTATTGCTATCACTCCAATTTACAAGGTCATCCAAATCTTTCTGTATGATATCCCGATCCTTTTCTGAATTAGCAATACCTCCCAACTTTGTGTCATCTGCAAATTTTATCAGGACACTTCCACTTTTGGTGCCAAGGTCAGCAATAAAAAGATTAAATAAAATTGGCCCCAAAACTGATCCCTGAGGAACTCCGCTAGTAACCTTCCTCCAACCTGACAGTTCCCCTTTCAATATGACCCGCTGTAGTCTCCCCTTTAACCAGTTGCTTATCCACCTCTCAACTTTCATATTAATCCCTATTTTTTCCAATTTAACCAATAATTCCCCATGTGGTACTGTATCAAATGCCTTACTAAAATCGAGGTAGATTAAATCCACTGCATTTCCTTTATCTAAAAAATCTGTTACTTTCTCAAAAAAAGAGATCAGATTGGTTTGGCACGATCTACCTTTTGTAAAACCATGTTGCAACTTATCCCAATTGCCATTAACCTCAATGTCTCTAACTACTTTCTCCTTCAAAATTTTTTCCAAGATCTTGCATGCTACAGATGTCAAACTAACAGGCCTATAGTTACCCGGGTCACTTTTTTTTCCTCTCTTAAAAATAGGAACTATATTAGCAATTCTCCAATCAAATGGTACAACCCCTAAGTTTAGAGATTTATTAAAAATTTTTGCTAATGGACCTGCAATTTCATGTGCCAGTTCCTTTAATATTCTTGGATGAAGATTATCTGGGCCCCCCGATTTACTCCCATTAAGCTGTTCAAGTTTGGCTTTTACCTCAGATATGGTAATATCTACCTCTATATCCTTAGTCCCATTTGTTATATTACCATTATCCCTAAGCTCTTCACTAGCCTCATTAAAGACTGAAGCAAAGTATTTGTTTAGATATTGGGCCATTCCTAAATTATCCTTAACCTCCACTCCATCCTTAGTAATTAGCGGTCCTACTTCTTCTTTTTTTGTTTTTTTCCTATTTATATGGCTATAAAACCTTTTACTATTGGTTTTAATTCCCTTTGCAAGGTCCAACTCTACCTGCCTTTTAGCCTCTCTCACTTTGTCCCTACATGCTCTAACCTCAATAAGGTAACTTTCTTTACTTATCCCTCCCATCTTCCACTCCTTATATGCTTTCTGCTTTTTCTTAATCACCTTTCTAAGATGCCTGCTCATCCAGCTTGGTCTAACACACCTGCCTATAATTTTTTTCCCTTTTCTTGGGATACAGGCTTCTGACAGTTTCTGCAACTTTAACTTAAAATAATCCCAGGCCTCCTCCACCTCAAGATCCATAATTTCTTTAGACCAATCAACTTCCCTAACTAATTTCCTTAATTTATTAAAGTTAGCCCTTTTGAAATCAAAAACCCTAGTCTCAGATTTATTTTTGTTTATCCTTCCATTCAATTTGAACTGTATTAGCTCATGATCACTCGAGCCAAGATTATCCCCTACAACCATTTCATCTATGAGGTCCTCGCTACTCACCAAAACCAAATCTAAAATAGCATCCCCCCTTGTAGGTTCAGCAACTACTTGATGAAGGAATTCATCAGCTATCACATCTAGGAAAATCTGAGCCCTATTATTATTACTAGCACTTGTTCTCCAATCTATATCTGGAAAGTTGAAATCTCCCATGATTACGCAGTTTCCACGAGTATTTATTTCATTAAAAACATTAAAGAGGTCTCTATCCATATCTAAAGTGGATCCTGGTGGTCTATAACACACCCCAAGCACTATCCCAGGGGAGGATCTGATAGTTTTCTTCCCCAATGTGATTTTTGCCCAAACAGACTCTGTCTTCTCCATTCCATCACTTTTTATTTCTTTACAATCTACCTCATCTTTGATATACAATGCGACTCCACCACCTTTACCCTTATTTCTATCTTTCCTAAACAGCACATACCCTTCAATACCTGTACTCCAATCATGCCTAGTATTCCACCATGTTTCTGTTATTCCTATAATATCTGGTTTCACTTCCTGGACCATTAACTCTAGTTCCTCCATTTTGTTACCCAAACTCCTCGCATTGGTGTACAAACATCTTAATTTTTGCTGTTTGGCCTCACTCACATTCTTTACCCAATTTGGCACGGACGTTGTACCTCCAATATGACCTGTTAGACTAGTATCCACCCTACCCTTCCTCATGTACATTCTCCTACCCCCAGCTATATCCTTTACTTCATTTGCCTCCCCCTCAGTGTTAAAATCTGGCGTAGAGATTACCTGAACATCTCCCAACCATCTCCCCCAAATTCCTAGTTTAAAGCTCTCTTTATCAGTTGAGCCAACCTCCATCCTAGAAGTCTATTTCCCTCCCTACTTAGATGAAGTCCATCCCGAGAGAACAGTCCTCTGTCCATAAATGCCTCCCAGTGGCCATACATCCCAAAGCCCTCCTTATAGCACCACTGCCTAAGCCAATTATTGATCATCATAATCCTGTCACATCTTAGTTGCCCTTCTCTAGGAACAGGCAGGATGCCACTAAAGATCACCTGAGCCTCAATTTCCTTGAGCATCCTCCCTAGCCTAACATAGTCGCCCTTAATTCGTTCCAGCGAAAATCTAGCCGTATCATTTGTTCCTACATGAAAGATGATCAACGGATTCCTTCCTGCTCCCTTAATAATACTCTTCAACCTCAGTTCCACATCCCGTATCTTAGCACCTGGCAAACAACACACCCTTCTATTCTCTGGATCAGCTCTGGTTACAGGCCTATCTATTCTTCTCAATAAGGAGTCCCCAATCACATAAACCTGCCTTTTCCTAGTGACAGTGTGATTGCCTGGTCTATCTCTAGCTTCCTCTAGCTGCAAGTCCTTGCCATTCCTGTCTTCCCTTGTAATCCTCTTTAACCCATCCTGTATCTTCCTAATACTCATTATTGGTGCTGTTTCCATTAACTCTTCCCCTTTATCTATAGGGCTAGCCACTCTTCTCTTCTTCCTTACCCTTCCATCTTCATTATCTGCCTGTTGTACCCCTCCTTCATTCTCCAACTCCACATACCTATTCTTAAGCTCTATTTTTCCTTCACTAACCCATCTTTTCCTCTGCCTGGTTCTCTTAGTCACATGCTTCCACTGTCCATTTTCTTCACCCAGCAGTCCCCCCTCTAAGGGGCTTGATCCTGCTTCTATCTGCATATCTAAACTTTCCCCTTTAGCCACGTCATGCCTTTGCTCCATCATCTGCTCAAACCCCCTTCTAAACTCAACCAAAGTTTCCACCTGCATCTCCAGTCCTCGGATCTTTTCCTCCATCAACTCTATCAGGCGGCACTTCATGCAAACAAAACTCCTTTCGGGTAACCCCTCCAGAATCATGTACATACCGCAGCTACCACATCCAATCATCCTCCTTGTGTTCTCTACTGCTTGGGTCATGGCACTACTGCCTCTGTTATATCTACTTTCTCTTCAAAATCCTATTAGTCCGGTGAACACAAAAACAAACCAAAACACCCCCTCCACAGCAAAAACAAACCCCAAACAAATCCCAATATCCAAACTCCCCTTATAAACTCCCACTCAAACTCCCCTGTTTACAGCTCTGTTTGCTGGCTCCTGTGCCGCTGCAGCTGTCTGTGCTGCTGCCTGACTAGAAGGCTACCTTTATAGGACCCCTAATCAGTGAAGCCCCGCCCCCTAATCAGGGCTCAGCTTCTCTCCCAGCACACTACCCCTACAAGCCTCTACACATACAAACAATACAAATACAAACTTCTCCTCCAACAGAACTCCCACTCAAACTCCCCTGTTTACAGCTCTGTTTGCTGGCTCCTGTGCCGCTGCAGCTGTCTGTGTCACTTGATCATGTGACCAGCTCCAGTTTGGGAGGCAGCAGGAATATCAAAGTACCATGAGGGCATCTCCATCTTGTCTTCAATCCTGCTTCTGCTTCCAGATGCATCCTCGCTAGGGACAGAGAGCCGGGGAGCATTGCTGACCCGTCCTGATATGGGATGTACACCAGAGACTTTTCAGCCAGCAGTTTGTTACATCTCTGCTAAGAGCCTGCATCAAGAACTTGGTGACTGATGTGTGTGATGTATTCTCCTTAACAATTTCACGCTCAACCTTTTCTTCCTTTTATTAATAAACCTTTAGATTTTAGATTCTAAAGGATTGGCCCAGAGTGCTCTTGTGGGTAAGATCTAAAGTGAAAATTGATCTGGGATGTGGCTGGTTCTTTGGGACCAGGAAGATCTGTTCGGAGTTGGTGAGATCGGGTTTTATAATCTCTCACCTGTGTGTAAGGTCTGGATCTGATTGTGGCACAGGGAAGCTGGGGTGCCTGAGGGGTTTTGCTTGTGAGGCTTCCTGCTGGCTGGATTGGCAGCTGAAGCACTCTGTGTGACTGGTTTCTGGCCTATTTGGGAAAGGCCTCCAGTTGAGGGCTGTCAGTAGCCTTAGTTTTGAGCAATTTGCCCTGAGCTGATGCCCTCAGCGGTGCCCAGATCTGGCCCGGTCCATCACAGGTGCTCAGGTGCCAGATGGTGAATGCAAAGTCGGGCCAGATGATGGCCAGGCCACTGAGAAGGACTTGGGATGGAGGCATCAAGGGTCTGACGTCACCACTGGCATGCTAAGCAAGACACTATGTGAATGCACATCAAAATATTCCTTTCAAGCTGGATAAGGAATAATAAAAAAACACCTCTGCTCTGGGGCCAAAACCCGTAGAAAATAAACAAACGTATGGGTTATAATCCTAGCTGTGGGAGGGAGTGTGGTCTAGTGGTCAGAGCTGGAGGCAGCTGGGACTCCTGGATGCCAGCTCTGACTTGCTGTGAAACCCTTCTCTCTCAGTTTTGAAATACTGGCCTGTCTGAGTCTTAATTAATTGTTTATAAAGTGCTTTGAAATCTTGGACAAAAAAAGTCTGCAAAGGATAATTCTGCTGGCGAGAAAGTAACCCGTGCCAGTCGCTTGTTCCCCAGAGAAAGCACCTTCTCTGGCCCTTTCACAGCATTTCACTGAGGGCTTTTTCCCCTTTTTTTCTTTAATTTATAATATTCATTTCACAGCATTAGTGCCCCTGTTACCGTAACAACTAAAACCGGGACATTTTTAATCATCACATATTAATATTTCATGCTTCAACTAATTGCATTCTAGCGATGTGAGCAGTACACGGCATATGCAGATTAAATCCAGCTGATAAATCCTTATCAACCACACTGGCTTTAGTCCCTTCCAGGGGGGAAGCGGGAGAAACTACAGCTCTCCGGAAAGCCGCTACATGGTGCAGCACCTTATCAAGCTGCTCTAGCCTTGGTATGCTGAGTAAAAGGCCAAGGTGAGTCCTGCCTTGAAAAAGAGCAGGGGGCCTTGGTGATAGGTCTGATTCAAAAGGGCCATGCTGCTGAGTCTGGCTCTTTGTGGTTACGTGAGGGGGCGTCTGCTTCGCACCGTCCCGGACCAAGGGTTAAATCCAGCACTGGGAGAGGGATGGGGCTGTGGAGAAAGTAGTTGTGGTCTTTAGCAACCAATTAGGGCCCAGGTGGGGCTGTATAAATAAAGGCTTCTGGAGAGGAGGGAAGTAGAAGGGACCTGGTTGTTGGTAGGCCTAGAGGGGTGGGTGGGCTGGGGAGCTCTGGCCAGGCAAATTCCCAGGCTGAGGCCTAGCTCTCAAGGCCTGAGGGGACTAGGGCTGTAAGAAGGCAGCCAGTCCATACCCCTTGCGAATGATGAGTGGCCATTTCAGATACAGTTTGCCCTGTGACAGGAGGCTGGATGACTGGCAGGGGGTTACTGAGGCAGGGTGGGTATGGGGGTTCGGGGTTGCCTGGCAGGGAAGGACAGTAATGCTACTGGAAGCATGTACTTCCATGGGTTTGGCTCAATTGGGATTTAAAGGTGTGACGTGAGATTAGATTGAGCTCGCTAGCTCAATATAACTAATGCCGCCTCAAACTGTAATCACAACCAAGCATGTTATACGGCCGCATGTGCTTGCCGATCGACATGAAGCCTGGCTTAGCCTTGGCTCTAACTTGACCAGCTGAGCATGTAGTGCCTTGTTTGAGAACGCAGTATTCCCCGCCCCAAGCATTGTGCATAATGAGTGAACCCCCAGAATCATCAACCTGGCATAAACCCCCACACGATTTTTAAAATTAATAAACGTTGGGTCCCTTTTTCTTTTGCGTTCAGGATTTTGAGATTCTAGGGGGTGGCGTTTTCCACCTTTCCCCCACAATCAGGAGGCTACAAACAGCCTTTTCCAAAATGAAAATTGAGCTCCTCGCCAAGACTGATGCACTACAATGTCAATAACTGCTACCGGGAGCAGATTTTGAGAGCTACTGACTCTACACGGGCGCTTTAGAAAACACTAACAATCACAGGACTCAGAATAGAATTGAGTTGAGAACCCTGAGACAGCATTAAGTGGAGCTAGCAAATGAATTCCAACATTTCACCGCTATATCCCAGTCAAGAAAAATGTGTGTGTGTGTCCTATAAATACTGCAATCACTTTAAAATAGCACCTACCCAGGAGATCATTAAGTGCAGGGGAATATTTATTTTCCTGTGCAATTATATTGCATTAAAAGGAAGTTTATGTTGCAAACATCTGCACCACAGTTAGTCACTCGGGTGACGATTTTTATTCTTTTAAAACTCCCACCTGAAGAGCAGAATTTCTTTAATGCTTTTTTAAACAGCTGTTTACTCACATGCCATTTGACATGTGGTTTACCATTGACACAACCACTGTGAAATACAATGGGGTAGAGCCATTTATAACTAAGCCAGGTAACACAAGGCCCAATTTAGTGTTCCGCTATACTTGTGTGTATTCGTGGTAGCTCATATGAAGTCAGTCAGGTTACTCTGGATTTACAGTAGTATAATGGAGAACAGACTGTGCCCAATAGGAGAGCTCTTTCTGTTCTAATGCCAAGACCAGTTAAAGAAACATAAATGTTCAGAGGAAAATCATCACTGTGAACCATTCCCCTTGGCTGGGAAGTAGCTTTAGTTATTCCCCAAACTCCTGTTTCAGAAGATAATAAGAAGAGTTAAGAGTCCTTGAGACTGTATCATAAATCTCACATATCTGGCCTTATTTTCCAGCACCAGCTCGTGGAGCCATGTGATTAATGGAGACTTTCAGCTTTCAATGACCTACCCTCAATACATTTCTAACCCTTGTGGTTGCAGAGAACATCTTGAAAATGTGACCCTCAAAGGCTCAAAAGACAAACAACAATAACCTCCTTTCTCCTTTTGAAACGATCATGGTGTTGAAATCAGCCTCCTGATTTTGCTTGCTTTGGATTGGTGACATCATTCAGGGATGTATTTTCAGAAGTGTTGTGAGCAAGACACGAGGAGTCATTCTTCTGCTCTGCTCTGCGCTGGTTAGGCCTCAACTGGAGTATTGTGCCCAGTTCTGGGCACCATATTTCAGGGAAGAGGAGGAGAAATTGGAGAAGGCCCAGAAAAGAGCAATAAGAATGATTAAAGGTCTAGAAAACACGACCTTAGGGTTGGCTTAGTCTGGAAAAGAGAAGGCTGAGAGGGGAAATGATAACAGCCGAGAGGAAAGTAGGGCGGTGCACCTCGGTGCGCTGCCCTGACAAGAGCCTGCTGGGGTGGAAGACCTGTCGTGGTTGGACTAGCTGGCAGGTGTGCGCAGACAGGCAGCTGAGGGCAGCAAACGCTCAAGTGACTCCCACTGCTCTGCAGCTGTTCGGGCAGAGGGGGAGCGGGCTTGGGGGTCTGGGCACGCAGTGCATGCTGGGAGATGGCTGGGGCAGGAGTGCTTGGGTCTGAGGAGCGCTCAGTTGTTTCTGTGGTGAGTGATTTCCCCTCCCTCTCCCACCGCCCCGGGATGCTCTGGAGGGCAGACGAGCGAGTGAAGATTTGAAGCTGTGCTGGGGTGGGACGGGTGCTGGGCACCCACAAGGCTGCGTCATAAGTGGGGCAGCAGCCCCTGGAGCCCCTTACGCCAGACCTCAGGGAGGGGCTGCACTCCCCACTCGGGACATGGCTTCAGGCGCCTCCCCCACCAACCCAGGGCAATGCTGCCCGAGCAGCGTTACTGCCCAGGGAAATCAAACATCCGGACTCTCCAGCTGGGTGAGTGTTTCCCTCTCTCAACCTACTTTAGTCTGCGGGGTTTGTGCTCAGTGCAGCCCCCCAGAGCTAGCTGCAGCCACATGAAAAACAAGCCTCTGCCTCAGGAACTCCAGCCAGCTGAAGGAGCCCCAAGACCAGGGGTCTGCAACCTCTGCTCTTGCTTAGCAAGGCTCTCTCTGGCCCCAGGCTCCCCTGGGCTCCCTCTGGCACTGGGACAATCTGGCAGATCACAGACAGTGTCAGACAATCCCAGGAATAGTTCATAGCTGCATTCCAGCATCCTGCTGAGTTAAGGGGAATATTTTAAAGGGAAGCTCCAGGGAACAAAGTAAACAGTCGATTTGGCTAAATTTTACACTTAGCCTTATGTCCCCAAGGGACAAATGTCTTCCATTCCCAGCCTCTTCAGTCTTTCTGGTAGGGGCATGAGGGAGGAAGTAAAGTGCAAAGAAGCTTAATGACAGAATGGCTTTTACTTTGTGGGGGCATGAGCTCACCCTCCCTTCTATGACTTATTACCATTGTGTTAAACTCCCTCCTTACATGTTGCTTAAAACTACATGCAGTGAGCAGATTTCTCCTTGCAGGAAGGGCTGGATTTTACTGAATGGGATCAGGGTGTTGAACAACCAAAAGTTCATTGGTGAGGAGAGCAGGGTTAGCAGAGGAAACTAAGGCCAGGTCTACACTGGACCCGGCAGCTCGGATTAAGGTTTACTTAACTTAAGCCCAGCCTGTTGGTGTTTGCTGCCGTCAGCTTCTCTTAGTCCTTGCAAAAGCAGGAGAACCAGACTCTGGCTAGGGCGCGCTCTGAGTTTGATTTAGCAAGACTTAACTAGACCTGCTAAATCGAACTCAGGAAGATTGATCATGGCCGGAGCGATCTTCCTTTCAGTATAGACAAGGCCTAAGAAATAGTGCTCTAATCTTGTCCAGCAAGACTACTCTGCTCAGAGGTGAAAGAAAGGCGGTGCGCATCTCCAGAGACAGCTGGCTGGGGCCTGCTGCTGTAGGCATGTGTGGTGCGACTTGCGGTGAGCTTTCCCAGCTGGGTTCCTGCTGCAGGCTGGCACTGGCGACACAGCGCACACAGCCAGGTCAGGCAGGCAGGTTAAAGGGGCCACCAGGGGACATGTTGTAGGGGAGGTGGGCGCGCTCCCAGCTGGGCTACTGGGGTGTCCGCACCTGTCCTGCTGCCCCTCTCAGTGTATGCCAGGTAGCACACAGGGTGTCCATAGCGTGTGTGGCAGCCAGGTACTCCTTTGCACTGGTACCAGTTTCCCAGTAGCAGTGCCCCACACAACTGCCTCACAGTTTGCTTGTGGCAGTGGCAGTGAATAGGGGCGGGAACCCATCCACCAACCAGGTAAAGCAACCTGACTCCCCCACACTCTCCCCACCCCCTGCCCTGACTCCTGCACCTCCCCCCACATCCTCAGCCCCCTGCTCTGACTCCTTGCAGCTCCCACACACCCCCAACCCTAACTCTTTCACTTTCCCTTCTGACTCCTGCAGCTCCCACACACACAACCCCCTGCCCTCAGCCCCTCACTTCCCCCCAGCCCTGACTCTGATATGCCCCCACATGCCCTGACTCCTGCACCTGAGCCTCCTCCCACACTCCCAGTCTGCTGCCCTGATGCCCGAGCTCCCCGCATGCTATCCCACACTTAGATTTCTTACAGGTACTGTCCTATCACAACCTGCCCCCCGGGGGCGCCTCAGGACAGCAGGGATGGGGTGGTGGGTTATGATGATACAACAGTACCTGTAAGAAATGTGAGTTCCTTTCACCCCTCAATGATACTTTCAGAGCAACCCTACGGTTGCTGGTAGCAAGGGGCTACTGCCTCGTTTTATTTGAACCCTTCTTAAAAGCTGTCTCTAGTGTGGCAGGTGCCAAGTTCCTGCAAAACGCCGGGTGGGTAACATTTTACCCTGGCAGAAATGACTGTGCGAGGAGTGGCACAATGGTGAACTGGGCCTCAAAGGTTCTCCCTCCAACCAGGGCTGGGCTGGGCTGCTGAAAATCCTGTCCCAGCACATTAACCCTCTGTCTGCAAGACCAACCGCTGAGCCGTCCTCCTGAGGTGCAAATTTATTTCCTCTGGGGTCAGGCTCCCGCCTCGCACAGAGAGCACCTTCGGCTGGAAGAACCCTGCATCCTGTCTGAGGAGAGGAGTACAGTCACACTGGCCATCTCCCAGTCAGCAGGTGTCTTTGGGGAAGAGCCCCCAGCCCCATAAAAGGGAGCCCCCCTCCTTGCCTCCCTGCTCTCTAATCCTGGGACCGACACTCCCCTTAGATTTCATGCCCAGTTAAACATGCCAGAATGAGGCTTGTTCACCAAGGCCAGGGCTGGAACAATTTACATGAGATTAATTTAGCTTTGCATCCCCTAAAGGTCAAGGCGCTCTGGCAGCCTCGCTCGCTTTCCTGGCACGGGGAAGAAGCCGAGTGCTTAGCAACGTCAAGCAGCCTCTCTGATTACGCCCCCTTCTCCAAGGGAGAGGCAAATTGGCCAGGCTGCATCCTGGGCCCAGAAGGGGCCATGACCAGCCCTGAGAGGTACAGACCCTCCTTGACACGGTGCCTCAGCCCACAGGCTTTCTGCCTCCTCCCGATGAGAACAGGGCTGCTGGAAACCCCGCCGTGGCCACTGCGGTCGCTACCATGCAGGGATCCCTCACAAATATTGATACATGATTCAGTCACAGCCTATGGCCGAGCTGCTTCGCTTGATAAGCTGTTTTTCCTTCCCGCTCTAAGTGCTTTGCTTCACAGATTAGCTGCTTAATTGAGAGCCAGGTGTCTGAGGCCCCAGAGGACTCAATCTTAGTGATGAACTGTCAGTGAAGAAACAGAAAAAAACCCCACTTCTCGCGGTTTGCACGAGGCTCTCCTTATTTCAGAGCCAGGCCGGCACACAGCCAGGCTGCTCTGGCCTCCGTAATGCACTGGTTCACAAAGGGCAAGCATAAGCCCCAGCTCGGTTTGGTACCAAGTGTCCCACAAGTTGGTTTCTCTGAGAATTTAAAAACATGAAACAAAAGCCTGTCACAGAGGAAGGCTGGGGGAGGGGAGGGTTCCACAGTCATCCAGCCCCTCTGCTCGCTATCAGTCGCTCACGCTCTGCAAGGGAGATGCCCAGTTCTAAACACTTTAGTGGAGCCTCAGGCGAGCTTCAGTGGCAGAATTTAGCCCCAAGGCTGTTCCATGAGGGATGAAAACATCGCCTTGGCTGTGGTAGCTCCAGCCTGGTTAAAAGCAGCAAAAGACGCCAATCTTTCAGCAGCAGGTTAGCCTAATTGTCATAGCAGAGGATGGGGAGAGGAGCTCGACTCAACTCTGCCTCTCATTCAGAGTGTCACCTGATTCAGGTCACTGAATTTCTGCACCGCAGTCCTCCTGGCTGTAAAATGGGCTTACTGGCACTTACTGACTGCAAGGTGGGAGGTGCTAGAGAAGTGCATAGGAGTATTCTCTTGTGTGGTCAGAATCCCTCTCCAGCTTTGCAGACTCTAGAGTTTGGGGCAGTTTTAAGAACTATTCAGAGTTTTGTATCTGTTCTAGGCTGAGTCTCCGTGGAACCGCTCAGCCCATCAGCCAGGCCCTTTGCGTGGCCTCCTGGCAGACGTATCCTTTTTAAGGAAAAAAAGCAAGGGATTCCAGACAAATTACTGAGAGTCTCAACCCCGGCTGGCTTCTTGATCTCTTAGCACAGTCGTGTCAATCTGATGAGTTAGTTGCCCCGTAGGATGATGCCAATTGGCAGGACCCACATCAAAGTCCCGGGGGCCTCTCCAAAGCAAGTGGTTTGTTAATAAAAGATGGAAACCAGCATTGCTGCTCATTTGGATAAGGGAGGGTCTCTGAGCCCAGCTGCTTTTGCCCAGGAAGGTCACTTTCTCATCAAGAGTGTCCAAAAGGGACAAGTGGTGCTAGCAGCTTCTTTCCATCTCTGGCCCTTGTAATTCTGCAAACCATCAGACTTAGGGTTATCAGGTGTCCGGTTTTTGCCCAGACAGTCTGGTATTTGAGGCCTCTGTCCGGTAAAAAAAACAGAAAATACCAGACGTGTAAAATAGCCGTTATTTTCTGTTTTTCTCAGACGGAAGGCTGGTGGGGACATTCTTCTCCTGCTGCATCTGGCGGGGGCAGGGGGAGCAGGGGGATTTAAAGGTGCAGTGACTTTTTTTTTTTTTTTTTTTGCTCAACTGCTTTTTTTCCCTCCATGTTCGGTCTGGCAACCCTAGCCAGACTGAGGTCTCTCACCGATCGTCTGTTCAATAGGGGGTTGTGTTCTGTGGTGGGGAACAGGTGTAAAACAAGGTGCAAGCCCTGGGACTCTGAGAACACATGGCTCTGCTGCAGGATTGCTGGGTCTTTGGTTTGCTGAAATGCTTCAGTCCCAGCCTGCAGTCTGGCAGACCCCCTGCCCTGAGGAGCTGTGAGTGGCAAGGTTCATGTGAAAGGACTGCAAGCACCCAGGACTGTCCAGCGTGGGTTAGTTCTCCTTTCGCTCCCTCCTGCTGCACAGGGCAAAACCCACTCCAAGGGCTGCCCCGGACATGCGCTATACCCCATCTGGTGTCCCAATAGCTACCTTTTGCATATTCCTTTTGTCCGACTACCACATCAGAGCTCTCGGTCCAGCTCTTGGAGTCTCTCCCCAGGAAATGAACTAGCCAGAGATTTTAGAAAGAAAAAGAAAATCCACCTACACAACAGGGGGGATTTTCTAATCACACGCATGACACAACAGGGAATTGTCTGATTCTGTGCATGTACACACCGATACACACACACAACACACCATCTACCTCAGAACCGATCATCCTTCCCAAAGAGTGAAACCAAGTTCCAAAGTCACTAAAACAAACACTGCCCTCTTCTTAATAACCCAGTCCCCCCCTGTTCCTTCTCAGAAAGCTGGAGGGTCTCAGCGTCTCTCCCAGACAGTGGAAAGACCCATCTCGCTCTGGCGTAGTTCAATAACTAGAACAGAGCAGACCCCCAGCACAGCGTAAAACAGCTGATGGGAATTTGGGAATGTGCCTCTGATGCTCTCATCTGCTTCAGAGGGAGGCCTAGACGTTATTAATAACAGAGGCAAACAAAAGCATCCGAGTTATTGAACTTATTCTGTGAAATTGACTTTGCCTTTTGGGGAATCTTAAATACGCCAGTCGAGTTGGAAATAAATTCAAGTTTAGGGCAAAAGACACTATTTGCTGGGTCTACTGGCCGGTCTGGGGCAAACCCCCTGGTTCTCATTGCAGCACCTGGTCTATGGAGTTCATGCGCTGGCCAGTTAGGAAGGGGAGGTGTTATGTGGCAAACAAGGACACTAAAATGTGTCTTGAGGCTCAGATGTGAGCCATCGAATTCTAAAAGAGGTAAATGGTCGCCCTCATTCATAGTGCCGGGGTGCAGCTGATGAAGACAAGAATGGCAGGATTTGCGGAGTAATTATAAAGGGTTAAAGTCCAGGAGAGTGAATTGTTCCCCTACTCCTGCATATGGGGCCTTTGCAATGGCTGATCCTGAAGCCAGAGAAGCTGGAGTGGAAGGAGGTTTAGAGTGACTCCAAGGAGGACCTGCAGAGCTATGGAAATATCTACCCTATATGGAAGTGGAGGCTGTCAGGGACTGTGTCTCCATAGAATCCCAGGGCTGGAAGAGACCTCAGGCATTGTCGAGTCCAGCCCCGTGCCCAAAGCAGGACCAACCCCAACTCAATCATCCCAGCCAGGGCTTTGTTGAACCGGGACTTAAAAACCTCTAGGGATGGAGATTCCACCCCCTCCCTGGGGAATCCATCCCAGTGCTTCCCCACCCTCCTAGGGAAATAGTTTTTCCTAATCTCCAACCTAGACCATCTGCCCCCACTGAGAACAGCCTCTCTCCACCGTCTTTGAAACCCCCTTCAGGTAGTTGAAGGCTGCATCAAATCCCCCCTCACTCTTCTCTTCTGCAGACTAAACAAACCCAAAATCCCTCAGCTTCTCCTCGTAGGCCATGTGCTCCAGCCCCCTAATCATTTTGGTTGCCCTACACGGGATCCTGTCCAATGCATCCACATCCTTTCTGTAGTGGGGGGCCCAGAACTGGACACAATACTCCAGATGTGGCCTCACCACTGCCTAATAAAAGGGAATAATCACTTCTCTGGATCTAAATTAGGATCTCTAATTCGAACTACTGGTATACCTCGTTCCACGAGGAGTAACGATAGTTCGAATTAGAGAAGCTAATTCAAACTACCTACTCCGTGCCGCGTGTAGCCGCGGGCATGGAGTTCGGACTAGGGGACATTTAAAAATGGTGGCGCCCGGGAAGATGCAAATGAAGCCCGGGATATTTAAATCCCGGGCTTCATTTGCAACTTTGAATGCCTACATTAGCCTCCCTAGTTCGAACTAGGGGGCTAGTGTAGACATACCCCAAGAGAGGTCACTGGTGTTACTCTGGACTTTGACCAGTGGGACTGAGAGCAGAATCAGGCACAAAAAGCTCACTTGCCAAAACTGGATGACTTAATCTGGGCTCCCAATTCTATATTGGCATGTTCACATGATCATTCATGCCCTGGTGACTTAGGGGTATGGCTTACATAACCGGACGTCTGAGGTTCAACCCATGGGGAAGCCATCATGGCAGTAGTGAAACTTATGGGATCTTTGGAGATGAGAGTAGATGAATTTATGGTCCCTTCAAGTCTTAAAATCTACAAAACTGAGCCCCTGAATGCCAGTGGGAGCGGTTAATAAACACCAGTGTTTGAAGCTCCAATACATTCTGTAGGCCCATTTTAAATGTGTCTGCGTTTTGAGTTTCATATTAAAGTTCTTGTAAGCATTTCCCTTTACCTCCCACCCCCAAAATCAAAGTTGGATTCATCCTTTGACTTCCAAGAATGCAACAAACAGACTTTTCAACACTCTGCTGCTCCTAATCACCTCCAAAATCTCTCTTGAATGGGCTAACATTCTTTTTGACAGAGGCAAAATAAATATTAAAGGTCAATTGAATCAGCGAGGCCTGTTTTGGGAGCACTTTCATACTTGGAATTCCAGGGTTAACATTTAGGTTATTTTAGCAAATGGGGAAGAAAAAAGATCTTTGGAGGAAAGAATCTTTAAAAGAAAAAAAAGAAAGAAAATGGAAAAGAAACAGCAATTAAATAGAATGTCATCGGTAATCCCATTGGTGCAAAAACTAATGATTACCTACTGGGCAATGGACAATGGTCTATGTATTAATCTAATTAAATCCTTTGATAGAGCACTTTTAGCCAGCTCATTAGAGTGCTACAAGATGATTGTTAATGGCTGGCCCTGACTAATTTCTTGAGAGCTGCACTTTAATTCTTTATCATTCACATCTTAATAGGAAGACATGATGCTCCAGTTCCCGTCTCCTGTTCTCATCCACCTTGTAGAAAACTTCTCCTCAGTTGCCTATTGACATCCCGGGAGCTAATGAACAAACCCCAGAAGCGCGAAATCTGCTTTAACTACAAATGATTTATTTGAGGGGAAAATTAAATTTCCACCAAGTGAATTTTTGGGGAAGTTTCTCTGTTGTACAACCAATTAGCATCTCTCTTGGGGGTTTGAAATGAATCTAATTGCTGGCAAAAGGGGCAGCGTCATCAGCTTTGGAGAATTAACTCCTGCTTTGCTCACACAATAGGTGCAGCCAGCGGTAAAAATAACTTACAATTCCCTACAGGTACTGCCCTATTGCAACCGGGGTCCCTGCCAGCTCTTTTGCCGCAGCTCAGCCAGCTCTTGCTGGAGCTATGCACCAGGACGCACCTGCTGACCTTCACCTCTGGGTGCAGCACAAATTAGCCTGCATGGCTCATCGTGCTTTGCTCGCCAGTGTGTGTCCACTGCCGCCTGGAGTGTAATGAGCAGTGCTGCCGGCTCCACACAACCCTGGGTGTCCCTTTGCGGACCTCTAGCTGTGTGGACTAGACAACTCCACTAAATTCACACAGGCCGGGGGACACATGCCAGATTTTGCACACCTCGTGCCCAGGGCAGGGTCTGCACCAGTCACTGCTAGCGCTCCTGCTGGCCCTGCTCCCTGGCTAGCGGAAGGCACGCTGGGGCAGAACATCAGAACAGGCCAGGAGCGGGAAATACAGCTCTTCCCTTCAAAATAACTCACGCTGCGCCCCAGGAGGGCCCCCCACCGATCTGCAGGTGGTGCCCCGTGGATTGCTGACAGACAGCTGCTAGCGTAACAGCCGTACCAGGGACCAGGAGCTGCTCTGAGTGAATCCTGAGCCCTTTGCCCCCTGGGGTTGCTGTTTCCTACTGATAAGTTCCTTGGGGCAGTGATGTTCTTAGTTCTGTTCTATGTTTGCACAGCTCCCAGCGCACGGGGGCCCAGGTCTGTGCCTGGGGCTCTGAGGTGCTCCAGTAAGACCCTACCCCTGCCAGTCTATGCTTTGTCCCCTGCCATGGGCCCATCCCCCACCCTCTTCCCCTCACTAGGTGCAACGCCACAGTGACAGGAAGGCTGCTCCAGCGGGTCGTGTCCCAGGCCAGACCAGGGGAGACCTAGTCCCTGTGCCACGCGCTTCCGGTGTGACCTCGCATGGGTCCTGTAGCCTCTCTTGGGCTACAGGAGTGTTGGGGGGGGCACCTTGTCAAAGACTGCGAGGTGCCCAGCTGAGGTGGTGACGGAGCCCTCAGACGTATCCAACCCTAGAGAGATGGTTTCCTTTCAATAGGTCCTTCCTTCCCGACTGCCTGTCTCCTCCAGCGCGGGCGGGACGGGATTCCCCTCATGCAGCGCCAGGGTTACGTTCCCCTGCCCTGGGCCCTGGGGAGGGCGGTCCCCTGAGCACCTACCAGGGACACTTCTCGGGGTGGGGAGGTTTTGCTCCTGCTGCATCATTGCATGTTCGGTGTCACCCTTTCCTTCCCCACGTGTTATCTCGTCTTCCCTGTGGTTGACTCTCACGCTTGCTTCCTGGCCTGGGCACAGGCCCCTCTACATGGCTCTTGAGCCAGGACTTTGCCGGGAGCCTCAGCTTTTGAAAACGTGGCCATTGAAGCCGTTGGTAAGTAGCTGCCTCAGTGCTGCTGATGTGGGTGCAGCTGGCGGCAGGAAAGAGGCGCTCGCCCAGGAGGCTGCGTTGAGGCATGGACCAGCGTCGCTGTCCAAACACAGAGTCCAATGAGCCCGGCACCTCCTGATGCTGCCGGGATAACGCGCAGGGTGCGTGCCGGTCTGGAAGGCAGGCTCCTGGTGTCTGGGATAGCAGAGGAGTGGGAGGGGTGGTCAGAGTTTAGAACTCTGCGATCTCTCTGTCCTGTGACTATTGGCAAGGCTGATTTGCATATGAGACGGAATCGGTGTGGCCAATTAGGGACCTGAGCAGGCATGAGGAGGAGCAACACTGCTGCCCTATGTCAGTGGGGCCTGCTCACACCTAGTATGAATTCATACCTGTGCAAGGCAGGAGGTTATACCAGGGAAGGCTTCTCTGGAGCCCCACCAACATGGGCATGGCAGGGACTGTCCTTCCCAGCCCAGTCATCTGCTGCTTCTGGTCTTTCTGCTCTGGGTATCTCCAGCAGAAACAGCTGTGGACTGGTGGACTTACCCACTGGGCTTGTGGCCATTCCTCTTCAGCAGCCAACCAGAGCCTCAGGCCTTGTCTACACTATGCTTCTGTACTCCAAATCCTTCCCCCCCGTTTAGCTTCCGCACTGGTAGCACTGGATGGGATGATTAAAATGCTGGCAGCCCACTGAGCGTAGAGAGAAGCAGAATTGGTGCTCGCAATGGAGGGGAAATTTGGGCACAAGGCCTAGCATAGGCCCTCCTGAGTCCCCCTCTCTGGCTCTGCAGCGCCCCAGAATGCATTGCTGGATAATTTTATCAAGTAACGTCGCCACGGAGACTGCTTCCACTGATGTAATTGTAGTTATTCATGTCTGTTGTTCCCTAAACAAAAGCACTTCATCTTAATGCTACAGACTCTTTAATACACAAATGCTGTCTGCTGTTCAGCGCTAAAAAGGCCCGTCTCTTGCTCTGGGTTTTGTTGTGTTCTCAGTGGCAGCACCTGACGACAGTCCCTATAGTTTAGGTCATTATTATTGTCTCCATTTTATTCTTGGTCTGAATCTCTTTGTCCAACTTCACGTTTCTGAACCCAGGATGGAAGATGAAATTTTGCTCCTGGCCCACCTGCAGCCCAGGGAGGAAATTCTGCATCAACTGGAGATGGGGCAGCTGCTACAGGCCTTGTCTACACTGGCAGGTTTTGTCACCAAAAACTGCCTTTTGCTGACAAAACAGTGAGAGCCAGTATCCCACAATGCCTGCCCTGATAGCTGTGCTCAGTGATCGCAAATCTCTGCTGCCCTGCAGGCATGCACCCTTCCCCCTTCAAAGCTCTCGGAAGTGTCTGACGGCTGAGTGAGCTGCTCCGTTTGGGGAACAAACAAGTAGAGCAAATCACTGGAATGCTCCTGTTCTGCCCTGCTAGGGACACAGCAGCAGGCAGACTGCTGCTGCAGGAGGAGGGTTGGAGAGACGGCTGTGCTGCTTTGATGTTCCTCAGCATGGAGAGCTCCCAGCAGCTGAGAATGCTGTGGGAGAACTCAGAGAGAATCCTGAGAAGAGCAGGGATCAGCTCTGCCTTCCCACAACATTGCACTGTGAGATGCTTCCCCACAATGCTTCACTCTGTCTGTTGACAGGGGAGCTGTGGCCTTGAAATGTCGACAACGGGAGGCAGAAAACCAGTTTGGCCGCTTTTCACTTTTGCCAACTTTTGCATGCTGACAGCACTTTTGTCGCCAAACCTTCCCAGTGTAGACACAGCTAAAATCATTCCATGCTCTGCCAGTGGATTTGGCATTGCCGGATTCACACTTCCCATAATGCCCAGTGCCTGGTTCAGGATGTGCTCTCATCACTGGTCTAGCCTGTGTTCATAGATCTCAAATCAAGCCCCCCAAAAGCATGAGACACTTACAAATCATGATTTTTAAGAACACACTACACTGGGGAGTTCTTTTCATTTGCCTTCTGGGTTCTATGCCCTTAGGGTACATTCAGGTAAGGCTTCCAAGCTTTTCTCTGTAATCATGAAGGCTAGAAACCTTTTTGTTACTAAGGACAGGCTGTGATTCTCACAATCACATGTCTCCTGCAGCTGAGGATTTAAGAGAAGTAAAAACAAATCCCAAGAGTGGGCAGCACTGCAGAGCGGGGGGGTCGGGGGGAGAGGGGGCGGTAAATATGATCAGCAGCGGAAGGTCAGAAATAGAATTTCTTGTGTCCCATGCTGATGAATGTGTGTGTGTGATTTCTATGACTTGCTGGAAGAAGGAGGCAGATCGAGTAACTCCCGAACTCAGAGTATAAGGGCATGTTAGCTTCTTGGGATGTGCCATTGAGTGGGGGGGTCTCTGAACCTATTTAGAGGTAATGGGGATGGGGAAGAGGAAGTTAACGGAGCCTATTGAGTTGTCCACTGCTGACAGTGATTGCTGATTGGCTGCAGCTTAGAGGGAGTGGGATTCAGGTGCTATAAAGCTTGCCCCAGCTTTGAAAGAGTTAGTCTAGGTTGGGAGCCTGCTCTAGCTTTGGAAGGCTTAGTTGGCTTGGAAGCTGGCTTGGAAGCCTGACCTAGAGGCCTGTTTGGAAGATGTACTCCAGCTTTGGAAGGCTTTGCTTAGGGGCTTGGCTTAGGCAGAGGCCTGCTCCAACTTTGGAAGCTTTAGTTGACCTGGGACTAAAGTTAATCTGGAAGACTGTCCAAGGGCCGCCCAGCCTGAAAAGATTTTACTGAGCATGTTCTGGTGGTGTGGGCTTTAGGGTAGCCCGGAGCTCTAGTGTTCATACGTTGCAATGGGAGTTTCAGGAACTTATTTCTATCCTCAAGGGGCCAAAAAGGAAGGTTTTTGTCTAAACTTTTAATGCTCCTGAGGCTTTTTAGTTTCACTTCCTTTCACAGTATCTGAGCCTAGGACTCAGAGCTGACCTGGGTCAGCTTGCCATGGACAGGCCTTTTCAAAGGCAAAAGGGCTTGTGTGGGAGGTGTGGGTAACACTTGCCCAGCCTCAGTCATCTTTGAGGCTCATGCCAATCTGGAAGCATGTGCCCTCAAGTGCTAGCAATGCCCCTCTGCCATGTGTATTGGCCAAACTGGACAGGCTCTGCGACAAAGGATAAATAGACACAAGTCAGACATCAGAAGTGGCAATACACACAAACCTGTAGGGGACCATTTTAACCCGCCTGGGTGCTCATTAATGGATTTAATAGTACCCATTCTTCTACAAAGGAATTTCACAAGCCAACTTCAGAGAGTGCGGAATTGACCTTCCTATGCAAATTTGACAGTCTCCCTTAGCCTGAACAAAGACTTGAACTGGACGGCCCATTATAAAACCAACGTTCCTTACATTCAACACCCCACTGACATCAAAAGCTGAGTATGGGACACTTCCAACCCACTGAATTAGCCTCATTAGCACCAGCACTATAATTGACAGAGACTTTTTTTTCTCCCTCTCCCTTCTTATTCTGAGGGTTCCCCTTTTTCTCTCTGCTCAAACTCATCTGATCTCAAGAAGTGGGTTTTGCCCATGAAAGTTCAGGATACTATATATTTTTGTTAGTCTCTGAGGGCAGGTCTACACTGGGGAGTTATTTCGAATTAACTCCCCTTATTTCGAAATAACAAGGTGAGCGTCCACACTACCAAGCCTGTTATTTTGAAAGAAAGGGCTTGTTATTTCGAAAGACTAACTCCTGCTTGTGAAAAGGAAGAGCGCTGTTTTGAAATAGTTATTTCGGGAGTTATTTCAGACCAACTTATTTCGAAAACTCCCCAGTGCAGACATGCCCTATGATGCCACAGGACTACTTCTTGTTTTTAAAGTTGCAGACTAACAGGCTACCCCTCTGACACTTGTAAGATAAGGGTTGATAGATGGTTTAAGTCAGAAGGGAAAACGGGTCTGGTGGGATATTTCTCTCCCGAAGTGAACCTGTCTGCATAATAGAGGAAAAGGAGAAAGCTTTTCAGCTCAGTCCACCTGCTCCTTTTGGTATCTCTTAACTCCGCCTTCACAGGCAACTGGTGCCTGCGGAGGGAGGAGAGCAGGCAGGGTCACCTAGAACAGTGGTGCTCAACCTTTTTTCATTTGCGACCTCTAGAGGAAAAAAAAAAACCCACAAACCGCTGGAAACATTTTGTTGTGGCCCCTTTAATTTAAAGTGCCAATCCACTCCCCTACCACTCCCCCCACCCCTGCATGTACGTCACTGAGCCGGGAAAAAAAAATGCTGTCCAGCTGCTGCGACCCCCAAGGAGGACAGCCACGACCCCCAAAAGGGTCGTGACCCATGGGTTGCACACTGCAGACCTAGAGGAACAGGGAAGGGGCATGAGGAGGTACTCCATTTAGCAATTAAGATATTATTAGGGGCCGGCGGGGGGCAGTGTTACCACAAGTCACCTATGCCCACCTTCCTGGAGACTCCTCTGCTCCTCAAGAAACAAAGGAGTGTCCACTGGGTCCATCTACACCAGTGTTTCTTAAATTGTGCTCTGCGGCACACTGGTGTGCAGCGAGGCAGTTGGAGGTGTGCCATGGAGAACAACAGAGTTCAAAATGGCCGCCCTTAAAGGGATAGGTGACTTTTTTTTTTTTGCTCAATGACTTTCCCACCGACCTTTCCCCTCTCCTCCCACCCACTTTTTTTTTTCTCAACAAAAAATCCTTGGTGTTCCTCATAAAAAAAAAATATTGTTTGGTGTTCCTCAGTCTTAAAAAGTTTAAGAAACACTGATCTACCACAGTTGTCTCCCTCCATCATTTATTCTCTGCATCTATTACGTGACATAGGAGAGTGTGCTGCTGGAAAGGCTTGGGGAGATGTAGGTCCTGCTCTGGGAAAGTCTCCACTGATCTGTCTCCTCCACCAGCATCCTCACTTCTGAAATCCACACCTGTGTGTCCTCACTCACTGCAGGGCCCTTCAGGTTCCTCAGCCTCTCCACACAGTCTACTTACCTTCCCTTCCTCCTGGCGTTTGCAGGAGTAAAATGCCCATGTGCCGCAGAGTTGGGTTCAACATTATTTCTCTTGGTCTGATGACCCTGGGTTGGTGAGCGAGCTTTTGGCTTTTTTATTTTTATTTTTTGTTCTTTATTCTTCACAGTTATCTGTTGACTAACTTTCCCAGCTACTTTAGCCACTAGGTGATCTTTTCAAAAGCACTCAAGTAATGTAGGTGCCTGAGTTTCCTGTGAAAGTCAATGAGACTTAGGCTCCTAAGTCAGTTAAAAGGACAGATATTCAAAAGCAGTTGTCTTTTTTCCATGTACTTTTGTATTCACTCCCTGCCTCTTTCATTTATTTATATTTGGCCACAACCTGTTCTCTTTCCAGATGTTTTAAACTCTTGCCTTGCTTTTCTATTCACCCTGGCCCTTTCTGCTTTACACAGATGCAGGAGATTAAAGATCAGGCCTGATCTTTCAGAATTACCCCCATACAAAGGATCACCACACTCACATGCACAGTGTCGCTGTGCTCCCAAATGATCACAGGGAGTCAACTGTTGGGGAGACTCATATGCGATCCTGCTATTTCTGCATGCAAATGACATGACACGGGGTGTGGTCTGAGCCTACACACATACAACCCGAATGTGGGTTGAACCTCTTTAGTCCAGTACCCTTGGAACCCGACCTATTCTGAACAAGAGAATTTTCCGAACCATGGGAGGTTAATATTGTCTAGCAGCATTCCCAACACTGCCACTGCTTGCTGGGCTGTTAGAGGACATGTAGGGGTAAATCAGAGCTAAATAACAGCATAGATCACTGAGAGCCAGGACTGGTGGCTGTAAACAAACTTTACGGGACCATGGGAAACTTGGCCATACCCATGAAAAGTGGACACCCGGCTAACTAAAATCATGCCGGACCACGGATGTTTCCAGACCAGAGAGTTCTGGACTAGAGAGGTTCCACATGTACCAGTCTTTACTTCTGTCTTCTCTAGGTCTGACCTCTCGTGGTTTGCTGGGCTGGGCTCATTGACTCAGCTGAGGTCCAGCTGACTTTGGATCAAGCCTTAAATGCACATATACAGTTTGTTGTTTGAAACCCACCGACAATAAACTCCTGCCCTGGATGAGCTCTGCCCTTTCTACAGAGATAGTGGCTGAGAGTCGCTCCTCCTAGGCTTCCCTTTGTGACTGGCTGCTCAAAGCCCTTTGCAGTCTTCCACCCTTCCTTGTGGGGTGCGGTGAGCCCGGGTCCCCCCAGAGCATTAGGTCGCTCTGCAAAGGGTTAAGCCACATGTTCCTTTTTTAATACTATGGAGAGATGAGTAACCCATCATTGCTCGTTGATTATGGTCATTCGTTTCTGTAAATGAAGTTTAAAAGTCATTAAAAGATTTGTCAGCTGTGACTTATGAGTCCTTCCCGCTGTAGGGAAGTGAAGCAATGACAAATGCCCTCCACTGCCACTTCATCTGTTACGTGCTCAAAGTTGCAGCGTTCCAATTACCAGGGACCCATGGAATCCGAAAAGCAACTCCAATATCCTACACAGGAGCTGTGAACATTAGTCAGAGCTGGCGGGTTTCACTGTGGCGCGGTGCCAGGTGGAGGGTGAGCTGGTAATACATAACGCTTTGCATTCACGTAGCCAAGAGTCTCTGACCACTGGATGGATGTTAATGAAGCAGCACATTCACCCTGGATTAGGTAAGTCAGTGTAATTATCCCTGTTTTACAAATGGGGAAACTGAGGCACAGCACTGGGGCTGTGACTTGATGAAAACCATATCCTAGATCACATGCTGGGCTCTAGAGAGGCTGGCGGAAAAGTGTAGCAGAACAAGCTGCTTCCCTGACCGAGGCCGGTCCATCCTCATGTACCCATGGCTGTGGATTCTGGTGTTCAGGTGCTGGGTTCCCCCTCTGAGGAGAGATCGGAAGAACGGCCTTTAGTTGTGGGAAGAGGCACCACCATCAGGGGTGGCCCGAGGCGGGCTGCCGGCAGCTGGCGCCTCAGGAGGAATGTGCGATCGGCGCCCCCACACCCCAGGTGGAATGTGCGATTGGCGCCCCGCCTCCACAGCCCTCAATGGCGTGACATCATCATTGGGCACCCCGTTTAACGCGGCGCCCTAGGCGATGGCCTAGTCGGCCTATACGCGCAGGCCACCCCTGGCCATCATGGTCCTCCCGACCTCGGCATCAAGGGCATGTCACATTCTCCTGAGCGAGGAAGCTGCTGCTGCCTGACACTAATGGGACCTTGTTTGGGAAGGGCCGGAGCTACTGAAGAAAAAGTGAGTTCACATCTCCGGACCTCAACAGTTCTCTGCCCCTCCCTGCCCAGCCCCAGAGATTCTCTCCTCTTCAGCTCTCCTGGGGATCAACTGCTCCCCTGGCTTCCCCTTTGCCCCCTTGTTCTATAGGCCCGCTCTCCAATTGCCCCGTTGCCTTGCACCTTTCCTGCTCAGCACTGAGAACTTGCACTGGTGTGCCCATCCCTGCGTGGAGTCAGGGTATACCCACGGATCACACCAGGGTTAGTGAGTTCCTGGCGCGTGCCTGCCAGCGAGGAAATACAAGCACGGACCATTCCAAAAGCACATGGGTGCAGCAAGGGGGGAATAGCCTGCAGTACTGAACCAGCTGAATCATATTAAATTCCAATTTGATCATCATTTTGCTTAATCTCCTACAAGGGAATGTTAATCGCCCATGGAAGTTTACTGCCTATTTGGCTTTAATTTGCTGGGCATGACAGCTAAACTTGGTTTCCCAGGCAGCAAAATGCTTCACTGGCCTTGATACAAGGGAAAACTCCTTCTGATTTCACCTGAATCCTCTACTCAGCTCCTGTGGCCATGTGCTGTAATCAGCAGCGTTTGAATTCTTTACAACCCGCTCCATTCATTTTGCAGTAACGAGGGGGCTTCGGGCCCAATCCAGGCCCAGTGTGACGAGAGAGGGATTTGTGCTCCTTTGCATCAGAACTGAGCCTGGCCCTTAATGTCTGAGCTCATAACACAAACTGAAACCATTGTATTCATTACCAAGGCATGGCCCTGAGTCCGAACTTATGCAAACTGGGAGGAGTATTATTAACGGAAGCAGTTAAACTGGTTCATAACCAGCGTGAAGTCTGAAACAACCTGACATTGAGATTTGAGCAAATAACTGATCTGGGGGACGGAAGGCCCAAGCAAAAAAATCTGAAGGAAAAATATTTAATTTGGTTTTAATCAAATGTGATTTTTTTGGGGGCAGGGGGAGGGTAACCTCACTGACATGAAAACAAACAAAACCTTTGTTTCAAGTTGAATTAAACCTGTTATTTAACTTGAAATAATTATGTTTTTTTCAGGTGGTTTTTAAACGTTTCTACCTTTCAATTAAAAATTAGCTACATTTCAAATCAAAATGCTGTTTAAAAAGGGAATATCAAAATGCTTCATTTCGAAATGGTTAAAATGAACCATGTGAAATCCTGTGGCACCTTATAGACTAACAGATGTACTGGAGCATAGGTTTTCGTGGGCAAAGACCCACTTCGTCATATGCATGTAGTGAAAATCCCAGAGGCAGGTATAAATATACAGGCATAAGAAAAGAGTTCCAATCAAGAGTAAGGTAAGAGATAACGAGGTCAATTCAGTCAGGGAGGATGAGGCCCACTTCTAGCCACTGATGTGGAGGTGTGAACACCAAGAGAGGCCCTGGCCACTTCCAGCTTTTGAGGCCTCGAGCCTTAATACAAATAAAAAATGATGACACATGAAAACCAAATAAGGCACCAATAGAGTTGCCAGGTGTCCAGTATTGACCCGGACAGTCCTGTATTTTCGGCTCCTGTCCGGTAAAAAAATTCAGGAAATACCGGACACTGAAAATGTCTGGTATTTTCTGATTTTTTCCCGGCCAGGGGCTAAAAATACTGGACACCTGGCAACCCTACACACACTCAGCAATTGGGTCCAGCCCTCCCCCCGCTTACCTGGTTGTGCAGGGGAGCTGTCTGGCCCCGAGCAGGGAAGGAGGCAAGATGGCCATCAGCTGCCGGCAGCCTGTTAGGAGAGGCAGAGCCCAGCCCCTCCTGTTCTTAAAGGGGCCATGTTGTTTTTTAAATTTTTACATTTTTTTTTTTGCTTAATAACTCTCTGGGTCCTTTTTCCCCCCTTTTTTTTTTTTCAGTATTTGTGGTTAAACCATCTGGCAACCCTAGGCACGAAAAAAAAAATTCAGATGGTGTCTCACTCTTTTTTTTTATTTCACAAACGCTTTTCTAGCCTTTTTAACGTCCTTTATTTGCTTACATGTGCGGCTCTGAGCTGAGGGAGGCGGTCCCTGTTTGATCCCAGAGGGATGCACATAAAAACAAGTTGCAAAATTTATCAAATGCCAAAAAATTAACACGGGGCTCAATTTGAGGCCCCGTTTCAGCTTGAGGCCCAGGCCAAATGGGCCGCCTGGCCCCCTCTGATGGGCCCTGTTTGCACTGCCACCTACAACCTGCTTTACTAGCACCAAGAACTCCAAGCAAAAGTAGATCTGTGTGCACAGTGACTCTGTTTAACACTAACACTCCTTGGGAAAGCTACAGAAGAATGAGTTCAGGTTTTAACCTTGAGCTCCCCACTGCCCTGCCTGGGATAGTTTCCTTGCATCATTTCCCTTGTACGCGAGTCTCGTGGTCACCACACTGATCTCCTGTCAGACGCACCGAGCAGCTCCCAGATGTGCTCCGTAGCCAGGCCTTGTGCTATCATGCTCTTGCACAAGACAGATGGGCTGTGCACCCCGCAGTCCAGCTATTCATTAACACACAAGGCCAGATTCATCCCTGTTGTAACCCTAATGACTTTAGTGGGTTTTTGCCTGGGAAGACTTTGGCCCACGCTTTCTTCAGCCCGTTAGTGTTACTCTGGAAACACTAAACAAGACAGGTGAGAATTGCCCCAGCTCTGCTCTGCTGGGCAGCCTGTAATAACAACACCGCTGCCACCATCAGTCACTCTGCGATCTGCAGCACAAGGCCCGCAGCCAAATACTTGCTGTTTGATGAACTGAATCCAGCACGGCTAAGGTAGGGAATTCAAGCTGGTTTATGAAATGTTCATGGTACAATAGGGCAGAGTTTCAATCATTCACTTGGCACTGCACATAGTTTTTCTATGAGATACATCCATTTGCTATTCTCATTACTCCCTCCTACCCCCTGCCATGCCCCCCCCCAATACAGAGGAACCCAGACAGACCCAAAATCTTGTTTTGTTTGGAGTTTGAACAAGGAATTGACAAGGAAAGTGCTCTGTGTAACCACTGTTCCTATGCAGAGTCCAACACACTGTCTACATACAACATAAATAACCCGGGGAACATGCTTCTGCCGGGTATTATCAACCATTCAGTTGCAGGTGGGCAAAACCAGGGAAATTCCATCAGCCTCCATGCAATCTGGACCCTTAAATGATCAGGATTTGAGTTTCTAAACACCAGTAGCCAAGAGTTGCCTGCAAAATTGTGTGCATAACTGTGCGCCTAATCTATTTCTGGCTGCTGGGGACTGCAAATGAGTGTGAACTGAGTGGGAAGTGGGATCTGGTAGCTTCTAGTACAACTGAGTCTTTAGGGAATTGGCTAAAGGCTGGTGCAAGTTTGTATTGTGCACGTAGAGACATCGACCCTGGAGGCTGTTTATTTGAAATGATCATATCACTACTGAAAGGAGCTGTGCTTGCCTCCATCAGATACAGCCACCCCGAGTCAGAGCCAATCAGGTCGGATAAGGATCTAGATCCCACCAGTCCTTCTGCCTTTGGAGCTGATGGGTGTTTTGCCATAGGGAATAGGATTGGGACAGAGATGCGCATGACTCAAAGTTGCCCATATTTCAGGTTCCTATAACTCACTGGGTGTCAAGCCAGCTCAGAGAGTCTTGTGCTCTTTTTATTTTTTTTCCAAAGGAAAAATTAATAAGCAGTCATGTTCATCTTGCAAGCTCAGCAGTTTTTAGAAATACCATTGGGACTGCTGACCTCTCTTTCCTGAGCTGTGAGGAGTAACTAGGATTGCAGCTGCTTCCCCTGAAGATATTTAATTTCTTAATTTGCCCATATGGCTCAGACGCTTTTCGCATCTCTGTCACTGTCTGCCTAGCTGCGCAGTCTATTGAAATTCCCAGGGTGTTCCAGGCCTCCCTTTCAAGGCCTGGATTGCTGCGAGGCTGACAGAGTGAGGGGGAAAATGGCCAGGACACGTGACAGAAAAGTTACAGGCATGGCACGGTCACGGCAGGGTGGCCATTTTGTTCTCATTGTGCCTCTGTTGGGTTTCAGCCCTATCTCGCTGCCCTGCCCATCAGCAGCAGCCTGACTGCAGACCAGCCTCTGCAGGTGGTGGGGGCTGATTCCTGAAAGCCTGTGGTGAAGGGGTTTTAATGCTCACTGGGCTTGGGAGCACACTGAGGGGCATCTTTCTTTGGCAAGTGGCAGCGTGAGTCTGGCGCTCCTCCCCGGGCTTTCCTCCTTGCCTGCGGTTGGGGGGCTGGATTCACTGGGGGCAGCACGAGGAGGTGAACCCTGCATCCTTTGAGCCCCACCGAGGTTCTCACTGCACGGGACACACTGTGGCACAGACGATGAAACACACAGGGACAGGGAGCTGGGCACCCCACTGAAAATCGTGGTGCAGGCTGCAAGTCTCAGCTTTCCCGTCCTCCTTCCTGAGGCAGTGAGCCTCCCTTTCTACCAAGGACTCACTGTCCTTCTGCTTCCCTTGCCTGCACTAAACACTCAGGCAAAGCCCCAGCCTCAGGATGTAGACAGTGGGAGCCGTTACTACAGAGGAATTTGGTGAGTTTACAGCACCTGTGTCTAGCTTATTCCTGCCTGGATGACTCCCACCCAGAAATATTAGGGTTACAAAGGCACTGACCAATGAGAAGGGAAGGGAAGGCGTTTAAAAAATGACCAGGGTGCAGGATCTTACGTTACAACAGATGTTCAAAACCAATTCACTGGGGGTTTCTCCCCAAGGAAAGTCTTAGGATTTATTCTTGGGTAGTTTTTTTTCCCCTCCAAAGAAATGGTTTGTTTGCTCTGGGCTAGGGTCTTGCAGCCTATTTTATATGGTGAAGACACAAATAGCTGTTTCCGCGTACCCTAGTGTAAATTGGGGAATATCCTACATTGCTTCATTTCTCCTCTGGGTATCCTCACAATAACATGTCCTAGGGTTTTCTCCCCTCAGTTCAGTCTGTTCCACCACAGAACAGAAAATGTAGCTGGGCTTTGCTGTGCCTCTGAGAATTCACTTCAGTTTTGCACTGTGAACTCTTCCAGGCCCTGATTTCTGCTGCTCTCTGCACTCATGGTCAATCTGACTTAAGGGACAATGAGTTATCTTCTGCTTGCTCCGTACATCATCGTTCATTGCCACAGCACCAAGGAGGACAGGGCTGGCATCGACATGATCAGACCCTGTAAGAAGATTAATACAGTGACAGCTCAGAAAGGTGAGCGACTCCTGCCCCGCCTTAACTCAGCAAGATATGGAGGAAGCCTGTGTTTGATATAATTTACCGGCTACAGTCTTTGCTCCCAGCATGCAAAGTGGCAGAAAAATGATCTAACAGGAGAAATGAGGGTTCCCCTCAGGTAGGGAAATCCCCCAGTGAAGAACATCTGGCCTGGGCGGCTCTGTGCCAGCGATTCCAGGCCTCTCCTCCAAGGGGTGTTTGGTGGGGGCACGGTCACTGTGCTCGTGAGATCTATGGGACAGCCCTGAGGTTGCTTTCAGGGTACGTCCACACTACAAAGAAGATCGAAGCTGCCGCTGTTGATCTTCCAGGGTTCGAATGAGCGGGTCTAGTGAAGACAGCTCATTCGAACTGAGAGGGGAGCTCCGGTCAATGCCAGTGGTCCTGCTTCCACGAGGAGTAAGGGAAGTCGAAGGGAGAGCGTGCTCCCTTCAACTTCCTGCAGCGTGGATAGTGCCAAAAGTCGAGTTAAAGTCCTTCAACTTCAGCTACGCAATTAACACAGCTGAGGTTGCGTAGCTTAATTCGACCTTCTCCTGTAGTGTAGACATACGTTACTCCAGTGGCTAAATCACACCCTGGGGTCCAAGAGGAAGGTGCTTAGACCCAAAAAAAACCCCTTCATGAGCCATTGTTTACGTTTCCCTAGCTCTAGTTTTTAACAAGCAAAAAACTAAGTAGCACAGAGTCACAGGCTGATTCTTTCTACCTCCAAAAAAGAGCCCAGTGAAAACATCCCATGGTTCAGAAACAGGCACCGTGTGTCCTCTTGGGCTCAGGTGCAGAGACCGTGAAATAACAGTGAATATGCAAGAACCAGGAGAAGAGGGAAGTTTCACAGACAGTAAGGATCTGGCACAGTGGAAGTCACGTCGTGATGCTTCCCAACTGGCTGAGTGTCCAAGACTTGCAGAGGCATTTTTAAATGAATTCAGCGATAGATTCTGGCCAGGAAGCCTCATCAGATCCCAAGCCTCCTCAGATTGCATGATCTGACCTCAGGCCAGTTTTATCCACTTATATTGCTAATATGGCCTTTGTTAAAGCAACTGTATACAATTAACTCTCCTCCCAGTTGATAGCCAAAGATAGAAGCAGCAAGGCTAAGCATTCTTAACCATTTCAAAGGCTGGTTTGTTAGGCAAACACAGCTCAGATTCCAGAATAAAAAGGACACGATCATTCCCTTTAGACACAAAATTATGTTTTGGTGAGCTTCTTTTTTTAAATAACAAAGGTGCGGGAAGGCATAAAATTGAATACAAGTGGAAATGTTGCCAAAGTTTTGTTTTAGTTTGAGTTAATACAAGTTTTTCTGGAGGTCAGTCCTCACCCTAATGACAATAGGCCAGTGGCAAGAATGTGACCTACAAAATGAAACTGACTAGAAAGAAAACTGAAACTGACTAATTGGTTTTTGTTTCTAAACTCTGTGAAATGCAAAAACAAACAATTAAAACAAAGAGTGGGATAGGGTTGCCAGATGGTTTCAACAAAAATTCTGGACACACTTGACATGACATGACAATCTACATTACATCTTATTTAGAAAATACCGGACATTTCTATTTTCTCCATTTGTTTCCCAGACAGAAAACTCAAATACTGGACTGTCCAGTTCAAAACCGGACACCTGGCAACCCTAGACTGGGATGCTCCAAAGAGTCTAAGGGAGTTAAGTGCCAGCATCCTGAATGTTACTTTGAGAACCCTAGCTAAACAACGACAGATGCTACAAAGGCAGTTTTAATTCAGACCACCTTTTACTTTCTAATGATCATACTTATAATCATACAGTTAATCTGTTCACAGGAGCAGCCCCCTGCTTGCGGCCTGCCGTGGGTAGAGTGTTGCTTCAGCTCTGCCTGGCACCTGTGAGGGGCCACCAGTGGGCAGCCCACCTCGCCCACCTGGCAGCTGGGGCCGGGAATCGGACCTCCAGCCCTGTGCAGGGCTGGGAGCAGGAGCCCTGAGGGCTGGGGGCTGCTCCAGCTGGGTTGGAGTGGTCCCCCACCGGAGATCCCCTTAGTCAGTTAACCGGTTAAATGTCAGGGTAGCCTAACATTTAACTGGTTAACAGATTAATCAGGACTGTACTTCCGTAAGTTAGGACAGGTGATTTGCCCAAACTGTGCAGCAGGCCAGAGTCAGGAACAGAACCCACATCTCCTGAGTCGGGGTAGGGAACCTTTTTGGGTTGGGGGCAAACACCTCAGATGTGGCCCCTGACTGACGAGCAGAAAAAAAGAGACACTCGCCTCACTCATGCCAGCCCCTTGCCAGCCCAAGACTCAGGGCTTCCCTCCAGGAATGTGTGAACTCTTCTGGGGGTCTGGGGCTAGTAGATTTTGTGGGGATTCCCTCGGCTCTGGGGTGGAGCCAAAAATGAGGGGTTCAGTGCATGGGAGGGAGCTACTGGGAAGCAGGTTGGGGGGGGGGGTGGGGTTGGGGCAGGAGGTCAGGTACAGGAGCAGGCTGGAGGTGCAGGCTCTGGGCTGGAGGTAGGATGCAGGAGCGGGCTGTGGGTGGGGATGTGAGGGCTCCCAGTTTCCCCTCTGCCATTTGGACAGTGCTGTTGAATATGTCAATGTTTCCACAGATTGCAAAAATGATGTGGAAAGCTTTGCCTTACCACACTCAGCATGGCCTCTGATGTTTCTGTAGCCGCAGCAGGGCCAGTGGTGGGGTGGGCGTTAGTGGAGAAAACACCTGTAAGACTATCAGCTCTTTGGATTAGATTTACAGAATGCCGTGGTTGAAAACGTGTTGGTTGTGGGGCCGCAGCTACACTGAATCCGAAGGGGGGGGGGTGACAGGGAAAAGAAGGCAGCATCATTCATTGGAGGGGGACGAGCAACACAACTTATCAGTTTGGGGGAATTCCACTTACAGCTGAGAAAAACAAGCCATGGCCACAGAAATGATGTGTGACAGGAAAGGACAAGTCCTTCCCATTGAAAACACCCCAACGGTTCAGAAAACCCCTGCGAGGACCCACACGCCAGAGCATCGTTCCACTCTAACGGCGGTGTCAGAGCGGGACACGTCCTGCTGGACAGCAGGGCATGTGCTTTACGTAGCGCACAAATAGCCAAATTGAAAAACAAGAGCAGAGAAGCAAAGAAAGCAAATGGGACCCCAACAGGAGAGCTCGGGAATCTTGATTCGCTGGGCTGATATTTCATGGCTCGGTGTTACATTGCAGGAGCCTTTTGATTTAATTCAAAGCACATAAATAAATACATGAGAAATGCCTGATTCCAGATTGGACGGGGGGTGGGGCGGGATATGAAAGCAAATGATAATAACGCAAGCCAGAAATGGTTGAAATTGTTCCCGAAGGCAAAGCTTCCATCTGGTTCTCCAGCTCCTTGTTTATTTGGCTCAAGTGAAACACGAACCTCCGGGTCAAGAGCATTAAATTCAAACTGCTCTCAAGTTCGCTGGTTCCACAGCAGTGAGCAGCAGCCTTCTACTGCCATGTTCGTAACTGTCAAGCCCTAAAACCCAGGGAGATGTGTCTCTCCTTCAGGAGGGGGGAGAAAGGTCTGATGCATAAAGGCATGTCGGGAGAGGCTGCCGTTTGGAATTGACTGACCACTGGGGGAGGTCTAGGTTGGATATTACAAAAAACTATTTCCCTGGGAGGGTGGGGAAGCACTGGGATGGGTTCCCTAGGGAGGGGGTGGAATCTCCATCCCTAGAGGTTTTTAAGGCCCAGCTTGACAAAGCCCTGGCTGGGATGATTGAGTTGGCGTTGCTCCAGCTTTGGGCAGGGGGCTGGACGCGATGACTCCTGAGGTCTCTGCCCGCCCTGGGATTCTATGATTCTAGCGGCAGCTATTTATGCCAGTGCTAATAACCTTCCCTTTAAAGAGTGGAGGGGACCATGGTTCACAGGCCAGCCCCATCCAGAATCCAGCAGGTGAACATCACCGCACAGGGGGAAAGCTGAGATCTGCAGCCAGACCCCTCTTGAGTTCTGATAATGAGAGAAGCCTCCTCGGAAGGAGAATGCACCCTGCCCTGAATCAGATTCCAGAGGCAGCTGGGTTAGCCTAACCCTGAATCGGGTCAGTCCAGTATTTGGCTGCTGCAGTTTTCCCCTTACATTCTGATTTTGCTCAGCACCAGCAATTCCAGAACCCATTTGGGGCCTTACGTCTATTTAGTTTATCGAAGAGAAGTTTAAGACTTGATCATGGTCTATACGTATCTACATGGGGAGATTTGTGGTAACACACTGCTTGTTAATGCAACCGACATGGCAGAATAACAGCCAATGACTGGAAGTTGAGGCTAGATACATTTTAGACTAAAAATAAGGAGCAGATTTTTAATACTGAGGGTAATTAACCACTGGAGCAACTTACCTCGGACGATGGTGGATTCTCCATTACCTGAATTCTTTAAACCCCTCTTAGATAATTATATACTCCCAGTGTAGTGTAGTGTTGCAGCATTGGTGTACAGTCTTCCAGTCCGGCAGAGCTGGCAACCCTACCAATGAATATTTAATCATCAACCCATTGCTTGCTGCGAGGCCTCTGCCTAAGGGGTCTCACCTGCCATGGCTTGCCCTCCACTGAGGACTTTGCACAGAGCCAGTGCACAAGTGAGCTTACCGGGAGAGGCGGTGCCGAAGGGACTCTTGGCTGAAGCGAGAGCCCCTCTACCTTGCTCCAAGCAACGGAACCAGATGACGCGGTAGAACCGGAGCACAGGTCCGGGCTCCGTGGCAGCTGGAGACATCCGGTTGCCATTCTGGACTCTGTGTCTCTCCTACCCACTGCGGTCACACCAGGAGCCGGGTGTGGAAGGGGGCCAGCAAAGCGTCAGGAACACTGAGCTATCAGCTATTCCCACAGGCAGGTGGCTGCCCTCCACAGGGGGCTTGCAAAGAGTCATAGAATCCTAGGGCTGGAAGAGACCTCAGGAGGTCATCAAGTCCAGCCTCCTGCCCCAGGGTGACTGAAGGGTGATTGCTAAAGATGCCAGCAGGGGGCGCTACTCATCATCCATTTGGAGGTGGGGTTGCTGGCTGTTCCCAGTTTGGTGCTGGGTTCTCTTGCATCCTCATGCAGCTTCCCCTTATTTCATACACAGCCTCAGTGCTGGAGGGAGGGGAGTAGTGTCGGGTAAGGGGGCCGAGGGAAGGTCGTTAGTTTTCCCAGGGACCTCAGCAGGGGCTCAAGCTAGTGTGCGGGTTAGCTATAAGAGGAACCACTAGACATCTGACCCCACCTCTGATGATACTTGGCTTTCGGGACACACACGTAACAAAATGAGGGTTTGCCATGAACTGCCGTTCTCTGGTCAGGAGACAAAAGGCCCATGCCTGGCAATGTGTACCAGATACATTAGGCTTGTGCTGAGCTGTTGTTTCCATTCCTGCTGTTGCCTCTAGCCTCGCTCCTTAACTACCTGCTCGTGCGGGCTCCTCCTTAGACCGTCTATTTTCCACTACTCCCTAACAGGCCGATTTCTGTCTCAGGGATGCTGGTGTAGATTCACTGAGGCCAGTGGAGTGACTCTGGATTGACACTAAGCAGAATATAGCTTGGCAGTGAAGACACTCGACCAGCCGGGTTGCATAGTAGGTCTGACTGGCTCACAAAAACGTACAGGGCCATGTCCTCCTCTGGTGAAAATTGGCAGAGCTCAGTGGAAGCCCATGAGGCACTGCAGATTTGCACCAGCTGAGCCTCTGACCCCCATGCAGGAGAGGTCCACACTTAATGAATTACCCGGAAAAAAAATGAAGTTGTTTTCTTTATTTTTCCCACACGTCCCTTCGGATTGTACAGATACTCTGGGCTCTAGTCCTGATACTGGGAGAGATCAGCCATCTGCTTTGGCGCCACTAAAGTCCTTTTAATTAAAGAAATCAGCATTTGCTGCCTGTAATTAAGTTTTGGTGTTCCTTCTGCCTGGCAATAGAGAGGAGGCTTAGTCTCTGCCTGTTCTGGCCACATGCCCTGGTGCATAGTCTGAATGCTGCTTTATGGTGATCTCCCACCGCCGCTTTCCCATGCCTGTCCCTGCAGCCCAGCTGCGGGGTTGACGCTGGAAGGAGCCGGAGCAAACCACACGCGTATCTTGCTCTTCGGCAAAAGCAGATCTAACCCCAGTGCGTGAGCGAGGGGCTGCTTCCAACCCGCTGTATTCAGAGGGTCCTTCCATGAGTTTCAAGGGCCTTTGCCTGAAAGACGCTCAGCCCCATTGAACAGAGAAACTAAGCACTTGCCCTTCCATATTGAAGCACTGGGACTATTTTCATTGAGTTCAGTGATCAGTCAGAGAAGTGCAGCCACAAGCTCAAACTCACACTGGAAACTGATTACAAAGAAAGGAAAAACAACAAGGAGTCCCTAACCCCAGCCCTGTGGCACCACAGAGACTCACGGATTTATTTGGGCATCAGCTTTTGTGGGCAAAGACCCACTTGTGAGAGCTGAATAAACAGATCGGTTCGACTCTAAGCTGGCTCAGGACTCCTCGTTGCTTTTGCAGCTACAGACTAACACGGCGATGCCTCTGCAACTCGTCACAAAAAAAGGAAAATAACCCCGGGGTCCCGAGGCCTCGTCTCCAGTGTTCTAAGCAGCCCCCGCCGCTTCCCGGCTTCATATGGGTGATGTTTCTACGCCAGGTCCTACACAAATGTCCCCCTGGGGGTATCAGCGCATAGGATTAAAACCCTTTTACGGGCAGTCAGTATTTCACTTGTTATCATGTTCATTGTCCTACCTACAAATCACCAATGTGGACTGGCAAGATGGTGCATTACACACACACACGTATGCGCACGTGCACACGCACACGCACACACAGATTTGGCCACGAAGAAGCCCAGTCCCCTCAGCCTTTGTGTTTATTTCCGAAGCATTTACCCAGCTGAACAAAGAGCAAGAGGATTCCTCCTTAAGGGGTTAGAACAGGTAGGGACTAAGTCTCCTTCCTGTAAGGTGAAAAAATCCTCCACTACAAATATTGGCCCCGATCCTCAATGAGAGCCTGGCTACGGAGAGCCCAGAGCAGCTCAGGAGAAGAGGTACAGGGGAGCCCATTGAGTTCTCCAGATTCTGACCCTGCTGTGTGCCAGATGGGTCCCTCAGGGTAACTGAGAGCAGCCCAAGGGTTGCTTTGCATTACACTGGCTGCCAATGGTCTCGGAGCTCATGGGAGAGCTGGGCTCCTCGGGAGAACTGGGGTGCCCCCTATGTCACACAGGGACGGGGCAGGTCGACTAATGAAGAATCTTGCTGAGTGAGGACGGTTTCCCTGTAGCTGGTTAAAGTGGGTTTGTGGGCAGAATGGGCAGGCAAGTGCCTTCCCCGTGCCCGGGGATTTCCCAACACCCCCCCCCCAGTTTTGTGAACGAGTTACATGCCAGTTTAGTGATTGTTTGGAAATTTGAATTGAAATTGAAACATTAATACACACTTTAAAAGCATATAGGCTGTGTCTAGACTGGTGCGATCTTGCGCCAGAGCTATGCAAATGAGGCTCAGCGTGGAATATCGCCGAGCCTCATTTGCATAACTAATAAGCCGCCATTTTTGTGGAAGAGGCTCTTGCGCAAGACGGAGCTGTCTACACTGCCCCGTCTTATGCAAGAAAAACCCTCTTGCACAAAGCCGTTATGCTGATTATTTTCAGGTATAACGGCTTTGCACAAGAGGGTTTTTCTTGCGCAAGACGGGGCAGTGTAGACAGCTCCGTCTTGCGCAAGAGCCTCTTCCGCAAAAATGGCAGCTTATTAGTTATGCAAATGAGGCTCGGCGATATTCCACGCTGAGCCTCATTTGCATAGCTCTGGTGCAAGATCGCACCAGTCTAGACACAGCCATACAGGGTATGATAAGATGTGTATGAAAAAGTATAATAGATTTGAAAAGTATGAACATAGACGAGCTTCTTTATACAGCTGTTGTTTTTTATGACAATGTCAGTGCATTCATTTTAGTGATGTTGGCCAACCTAATCATTTCAAATTATGATTTGTAAACAAAGTCAAAATGAGCTCTCCCTGACAGCTAGGCTGCGTCTAGACTGGCATGATTTTCCGCAAATGCTTTTAATGGAAAAGTTTTTCTGTTAAAAGCATTTGCGGAAAAGAGCATCTAGATTGGCACGGACGCTTTTGTGCAAAAGCACTTTTTGCGGAAAAGCGTCCGTGCCACTCTAGACACAGTTTTGCGCAAGAAAGCCCCGATCGCCATTTTCGCCATCGGGGCTTTTTTGCGCAAAACGGTTCTCAGCTGTCTACTCTGGCCCTCTTGCGCAAAAGCATTTGTGCAAGAGGGCTTTTTCCCGAACGGGAGAGTCATTGTATTTGCGCAAGAACACTGACGATCATACATTAGATCATCAGTGTTCTTGCGCAAATTCAAGTGGCCAGTGTAGACAGCTGGCAAGTTTTTCCGCAAAAGTGGTTGCTTTTGCGGAAAAACTTGCCAGTCTAGACACAGCCCCTAGTGATGAGCTCGGGGCTGGGGGGAAAGGCTTTAGGACCAGATTGTATTTACATTCACACCTAATCTACCTAGGTATCCAGCAAACAAAGCTGTGTTGCCCAAGTGATAGATTTTGGCTGGGGTTGGGTTACAAATCACTTGAATGCGGGGGTGGGGGGGATGAAATTTTGTTGTTCTTATTGTATGAGTAAAGGGCAGTAGAACTGTACTTAACCTGTACTGATTGGGGGCATCAGGAGAGAGGGTAGGGACAGGTGTTTTGCTTGATGGTCTGTCTGAGTCACAAGTACTATTTGACCTGCCCCTCTCCACTGTTTAAAGACAGAGCTGACTAGGCTCCATATATAGTCTTTTGTTTTGTTAAGTGACCACTACAGCTGAAATCACTGATAATCAGGTCTAAGTGCTTAGTCCTGCTGTGGGGAGTGTTCCTGTGGGTACAGTGTTTTTGTTTTTGAGACAGCCCAGACTGCACTAGCAGCCAGGTTCCCCTACTGAGAGCTCAGCTGAAATCACTGAGAGCTGGGTGGAACCTCAAGAGACCAACTCGCAGAGGTCACAGTGGCAGGTGACAGCGCAGGGCCATTGGCAACAGAGCGATGGAGTGAACGGTGGCACAATGAACAACAGTGGCCAGAGCGAACAGTGAGCAGCTGGAGGAACAAGCAAGGTGCCTTCTTGCCCCCCACCTGGGAGGTGTACTCACGTGAAAGCACCTCTGAACTCTGAGTCTCCACTGACCCAGGACAACACCGGTGAGTGGGGTGAGGTGGAGGGAAAATTGAGGGGCATGTTAAATAAACATTTGTTTGTTGGACTCTATGTTAGTGACTTTGCTCCAGAATGCTAGATTTGTGACTGGGAATGGAAACTTATATAAATGTATTTCCTTGTAGGCCGAGATTTTTAAAATGCATTATTTGCCAAGGTTGTTATCTCACGTTGTTGCTATCTTGAGAGGTCATTATGTTGGGGAGTTTCTGTACTAAACATTTTTATTATTATAATGAATTTTTACATAAGAATGGTCATACTGGGTCAGACCAGTGGTCCATATAGCCCGGTATCCTGTCTTCAACAGTGGTCAAGGCCAGGTGCTTCAGAGGGAATGAACAGAACAGGTAGATCTTTGTCCAGCAACAGAAGCTACATTTGGATCAATCAGAGAGCTATCCATTGAAAAAGTACTGGAAGAAGCAAAGATTTCAGTCCAGAAGCTGACTAATGAAGGCATTTATATTGAATCCCTAAGTGAAGAGGACAAGAAGTGTTTGTTAAGACAACTGAAAAGATACACAGACTTGATTCTTAAAAATCTACAACAGCGACTTCTAGATTCTACTCAACCTCTCCGTTGCTGCTTTTACAGATGCCTGTCCTATAAAACACTGACAGTTGAGTGGAGTGAGGCACTACCAGCAATGGGGCTGCCATGTGCTCAGGACAGAATAGAGAATTTGAACACAGAGTGGAATATCATATGACGAAGGAATGAAGATTTGACTTCAACTTGTTTTTTATCATCACTAGTGGCTCGACCGGATCTTTGTCCTACGTTTCCTGGGATGAAAGAAGTAGGAATTCATCTCTTGCTACTCCAGTCCCAACAGCTACAGCTGAGCGTTCTTTTTCATCATCGAATAGAATTTTGTGTTCTGAAAGAAGTCGCCTTCTGCCTGATCATGTGAATGAACTAATGAACATATCAATTGAAGCCAGACACACGAGAAACCACCGAAGATGAACGCATTGCATTAGAGAACTTCATTAACAGAGTTGTGCAAAATTATAACAAGAAACCAAGAAGGATGTAGACGTAGTGCTTCATAGAAGGCTTGAGTAGCCAACATTCATTTGTGTGATTTTAAAACATGAGTTAAATCTAATAAAATGGTCATGAAACATTTTTCAGTTTTTACTATGGTGCCATACAGCCCACCTTCACCCTCACAGTCTCACCCCTTATCAGCCCTGACGCCCCCCCACCCCGTGAATTCGAACACGCCCCCTAATTTCAATTCCTGGGGAAAACACTGCCCACGCCCCAGGAGTTGGGGTGCTATTAACAACAACCACAACAGTAACCCCCCTCCAAACTTACAGAGGCGTTTTTTCATCTGAGAGGTTGCATTGCTTTTCCCACACTGTGATCAGTTAGTATTGAAACCATAGCAACGGACCAGATAGTACTACTAAAACTGGGGTGTAAACAACAATCATCTGTGCCCACAAATGTAAAACTGACTTGTCTCAGTTCTTACAAAAGATTTTTAGGTTTGAAGTGTATGTGGCCAGCTGGGGATGCCCTCTGTGTCCCTGGACGTGTTCCTTAATCTCCCTGTCTCTGTCTCATTTTCTGTAACATGGGCTCTGGCTCAACCCTCCAGCCATTCCTCAGGCAAAACTCTCGTTAATTTTGATCCCAATCAACCCGGCTGGATACTCAAATGTGCCCTGCACAAGGGGCCTCAAAATTCCCCCATGTATCTCTTCCCCCTCCAAATTTCATGCTCCATTTCAGTGACATTTTCACTTGCATAGAAAATTCTGTGCAACTGTGCACTCCATGGACTGCTGGTTACAGTGCATGTGCACGGCGTGTCGACACAAGGAGTGCGGCCGGACTAGCTTGCAACGTTGGGTCCTAAATTACTTGTGAAATTATACAGGTTGAACCCCTCTAGTCCAGCACCCTTGGGACCTGACCGGTGCTGAACCAGAGAATTTGCCAGACCACGGGAGGTCACTATTATCTAACAGCATTACCAGCACTTCCACTGCTTACTGGGTTCTGAGAAGACATTTAGTTTTAAATTAGAGCCAAATAACAGCACAGAACACAGAGAGCCAATACTGGTGGCTGTAAACAAACTTTATGGGACTGCGGGAAACTTGGTCACACCCATGATAAGTGGACATCCGGCTAATTACAATCATGCCAGACAAAGAGGTTGCTGGACCAGAGAGTGCCGGACTAGAGAGGCTCAACCTGTATGGTTTTAATATGAAAAATGGCCCTACATTTTAAACTCTTTTTAAAAATCCATCAAGAAGATCAAAGATCAGCAAATATGGGTGAGTAAAGAAGTTGGCAATGACCCTTATAAAAATAACGCGTAGTCCTGTGGCACCTTAGCGACTAACAAAAATATAGAGAGCATTATGAGCTTTCATGGACAAAACTCATGTTTGCCTGTGAAAGCTCATGATGCGATAGAAATATTTTTGTTGGTCTCTAGGGGTGCCACAGGACTACTCGTTGTTTTTAAAGCTACAGACTAACACGGCCACCCCGCTGAGACCGTATAAACATGGTACAGTATAAATAGCCCCTGAGAGAGCCTGAGTGCTCAAAAACCCAGCTCCTATTTACACAGAGCTCAGTGCTGGTGTGCTGGTGATGCGGGAGGAAACCAGGCGATTCGCGAATGTTTTCTGTAAATAACAGTGACACTTGACATAGCAGGCAGAGAACTGTGCGGTGTTGTTTGTATCATGGCAGTGCAGAGGACACCTTGTGGCTTCTCTAAAAGTTTTAAACCCCAACTGGATGTTTTTCTAAAAACGATGTGGTGGGCCTGAGGGGCAGCCAGGCCCACCACGGACACAGGCTGCTCTGGCCGGGACGTCGGAGCAGCCTTTGTCCGCAGCGGTTCCCCGTGGGGCTGGAGCAGCCCCCTGCCTGCAATAGGGGGAGAGCTGCTCTGGCCCCCACCGGTTAACTGTAAAGGGTGAAGCTTACTGGTTAACCATTCCATGATCTGTGAATCATGGACCAGGAAGGTAGGTGGTGCGCAAATACAGAACAAGAGATGGCCTAGACCCCACAGAGTTTATAGTCTGTCTAATTATTACTTATGAGTCATGAAAACTGAGTTGGCTGTTGGATACAGGGCCGGCCCACGCCATTCGTGTGACCTGGGCCCCGGGAGCGTGGCGCAGCCCGTGGGCGTGCGGCGCATGCATGGCCGGGGAGCATGCGCGGTGCCTCCCCGCTCCGGCCCAGCCTGGCAGCCCCTTGCGGTGCCCCCTACAATGGGGCACCCTGGGCAGTAGCCCAGTCAGCCCGTAGCTTGGGCCAGCTCTGGCTGGGTATTTATGAAAATGGCAACGCCCCTCGATGGATTGAATTTTATAGGGATGCTTACTTGCTCTGGAAAGCATGGGATGTGTTATTCTGTGGGGTAAAGTACTCCCGTCATTGAATCCAAAAGTAGAAGAAAAGATACTATGTGCCATAGGCCACCAGCCACACAAAAGGAACAGTTCCTCAGCCACTAGAGCTGGCCTAAAACCCCCAAACGTGGCCGGGTGGGGAGGGGGCCGAGGAAATATCACAACATTTGTGAATTTGGAATCTCAAAGCTCAGCACATTTCCTCCAGTCTGGTAGTCTGAAAATGAGGGGAGAGGGGGGCCTGGTCACGATTCCATTTTTATTTTAATTCCTGTTTTTTTTTCTTTCAGATTTCTGCAAAATTTCAGAATTCAAAGAATTTGGATCAGCATTGTGAATAGCCCATACTTTGGGAATTATGTTTCTGTGTGACTATTTAGTGAAAATATATGAGTATCCAGTCCACTCAGAGGAAATCCAGATGAGTGAACGAGGTACTACACTCTGTGGGATGAGTGGGATCAGAAAAAGGAATCGTTGTACAGAAATGGGGCATCTATTCGGTTATTTTTGACAATCTGCTTCACAGGAAAAATAGCAGAAAGAGTAGGAACTGGCCTAAGCAGCTAAAGATAACCAACTCTGACCTAAATCATGTCTGATCTGTGCTACGCTAGCTTTTAATTGCCCATATGCTGAATCAGTTGTACTGTCGCAACGTCCTTACAAAAAATAAATGTGGTTGAACAGAGGCATCCATAAAAGAAATAAGAAGTAAACAATGTGACAGATTTCCAGTGGAGACTAACACTGCTCCCCAAATAAATAACAGGACTGGGACAAGGAGCAGGAAAGGTACTGAAGCAGGTAGGAAGGAGTAGGGCAGAAGAATGGGTGCTATATAAAATCATGACTGGTGTGGAAAAAGTGAAAAGGAATAGTTATTTACTTGTTCCCATAACATAAGAACTAGGGGTCACCAAATGAAATTCATAGGTAGCAGGTTTAAAACAAACAAAAGGACGTTTTTCCTTCACACAGTGTGTGGTCAACCTGTGGAACTCCTTGCCAGAGGGTGTTGTGAAGACCAGGACTTTAACAGGGTTAAAAAAGAACTAGATAAATTCATGAAGGTTAGATCCATCAGGCCATTAGCCAGGATGGGTAGAAATGGTGCCCCTAGCCTCTGTCAGAGGCTGGGAATGGATGACAGGGGAGGTATCACTTGATGATTCTCTGTTCTGTTCACTCCCTCTGGGGCATCTGGCGTTGGCTACTGTGGGCAGACAGGACACTGGGCTAGATGGTTGCAGTGGGGGAGGTCTGGGTTGGATATTACGAAAAACTATTTCCCTAGGCGGCTGGGGAAGCCCTGGGATGGGTTCCCTAGGGAGGGGGTGGAATCTCCATCCCTAGAGGTGTTTAAGTCCTGGCTTGACAGAGCCCTGGCTGGGATGATTGAGTTGGGGTTGGTCCTGCTTTGGGCAGGGGGCTGGACTCGATGCCTCCTGAGGTCTCTTCCAACCCTGGGATTCTATGATTCTAAGGCAGTGGATTGGGATGGGACTCACTAAATTCAGGAGCTCTCTCAAGGGCTGAGCTAATTTCACATTCAATTACTGTAGCTGGAAAAGGAGAGAAGTTTGTTGAACAGGTGCTTGAAAGGGCTGTAAGATCTTCCAGGTGCACAGGCTGTCTGCCTTCCACCCCCAACTCTGAGCAAATCAAATGTCAAGGGGGCAGATTAACCTGAGGAGACCTTGCCATGTTCCCTCAAGCCCCTTCCTTCCGAACTCACCCCTGGGTCGCAGGGGTAATTACAGCAGCCAGGCACCCTGGCACTGACATCTCAAAGGTTAAAGCAGCTGTTAGTGTTCCCCAAGAAGGGTGTGGGAGGTGGGGGGTGGGGGAAGGGAATGGTGGTGCCACTGTAATTTCAAGGTCTTTGCTTCATCCACTTAACAACAACTAAAACTGCGCAGGTGTATTAAGGGTTCTGACAATTGATTGGCCATTCAGTTATCAGAACCCGCCTAATTACTCAACTTCTCCTCTCTTTGTTGTCTGGAAACATGTGTTAGCAATTAAGCACATCTATCTCATTTCCTCCAGTTTGCGGGAACATGCACATGGTGTTTTCCAGGTTTGCAGAGCACAGCAGCAATGTGATTTGTGCCCCCCTCCCCAGTTTATGATCTGCTGGCTGAGTACTGATTTGTCATCCTTTTTTCTACATGCATGTGGAGCCCACGCTGCCTTCCGGCGCAAGGGGACTGGCGGGGGAAGCCTTCTCAATTGTCTATCTATTCCGTATTTTGAAGAGTTTGTTTGTGGATTTGTTTGTGCAAAATAAAGTCATACTTCGTGATTACCTACAGATACCAAATTTTGCATAAACAATCCTGCCACTTAAATTAGTGTAATGCACTACTTTTTACACCGGAATATGCAGGGTGAAAGGTTTAAATAATTATTTTTGGTTTTCATCAGAAAAAAGTCATGAGAATTATGATTTGAGTTCATAAAAATATTTGCGAACAAAATGAAAATCGAATCGCTGATCAAACTGCCATTTTCTAAGTGCAAAGAAAATGTTTACTGTTACAAATCACAAAATCATTCAAATTAGTTACGGAAAGAGGAATGGAAGCTCTACGAATTTCTGATTCAAATGTACAAGGCATGGCAATTATTCAATTACATGAATAATATTTGAAGCTGAAATCCCACAAATTTAAAACTGTTTTTACTTCCCTTCGGCAAGCACATTAGTAAAAAATTCTGTGACAGATATTGAATTTCTTGACCTTTCCTATAAGCGTAAGCTGTGCAAAATGACTTTGCCTGGTCAATGACGGGCCTTGCTTGCTAGTATTTTTTAATTTTAAATGGTCATTTTCTAGGTATTGACCTGATTCTACATTCATGCCCATGGCCTTGTGGATCAATGTGAAGCAATAACCTACTTTTTTAGAAGAGTAAAACACAAAAATAGGCCTTACTCCAGGGTTCTCCAAGGAAGCACAGCTACAGTTATTAGTATGCTTGGACCAGGAGCATCAGGGCCTATTTGCATGGGCATTTCGGAGCTGTAGCTCTTTGTGCACAACTTTTCATAAGCACCACAAGAAACCAGAACAGAAATGGTCCCTTCATAACACTGCAGATCTCACAAGTGATGCCAAGAGCCCCAATTCAGTCATATGTCAGAACTCTAGCATGCTGCAGAAAGGTAACATCCGTCTCCCGCTCTCCCTCCTTCTTCTCTCTGACACTCAGTTGTGTCATGGGCGATTCTGAGCCAGCAGCTATGTGTGTGTATCAAAGTGCATCGAAGTTGTGGGGCACAAGCTTGGCTGTTTTAATAGTGACCTGTTGCTGGCAGAGTGAACAGATGACTCTCAATCTGCAGCCCCTACAAACAGAATGCATTGCAGGGCGTGTGATGAGAGGGCTTGATTTTTAGCTCGGTCAATTACATAATGAGACACGGCCTCACGAGGTCGCTGTTCAGTGGAGCTGTGGGGATCCGTGGGGCCAAATGAACGGCAGTGTGTCTGCTCTAGAGGCCTTTTGGGCTTGGGTTGTAAGTAAACATGAGTTCACAGGCAGGCGTATGCACATACCTGAGCTTCTATGTGTGTTCGTTTGTATGTGTGCGAATGTGGGTCTACAGATAGGCGTGCATGTTCATCTACCTGTGCGTTTGCACACTGCTCCTCTGTAGGGATGTGGCAGTGTGCACATGTAAACGGTTAACTGATGAGCCTGGGCTCATCGATTAACCGTCACGGTTACTCGCAGCCCCTCCTCTCCTCACACTGCTGCCTCTAATAAAGATGGCGGGGGGGGGGCAGGATCCAGTGCTCACAGGAAGCTGGCTTTTAAGAGCTTTTAAATGAACTTTTAAAAGCTGTCTCCATGCGACCACTGGCTCGTACCTGCCCCCCCTTCCTGCACTGCTGCCTCTGATACAGGGAGGGGGGAAAGCAGGCTTAAAAGCCAACACCCTGCATGCACCAGCTCTAATGAAGCCAGCCCCCGTTCCGCGTGGAAATGTATACTCACTCAAAATTTCCTCCAGGAACACTTGGTAGGGCTTGATTTTGCTTCCAACTTTCAGCATACAATTTGCATCCAGAAATAATTTTGTCTGCAAATTGCTATGCCTGCAATGTATTCCTGGCATAAACAGCGGGGCATGGACATTTCTCCCATATTTCCTTGTAATGAAATCACAGCACTAGGATTTTACCATCAGAACAATCCAGCCTTGTAAAATTGTCATGAAAATGTTACCAGCCCAAGCACAAGATATGCAAACATGCTCCCAAGGTATTTTATCCATCCATCAAAAATGAGTGGGATTACAGAACTGTGCAAAATTCTGGACACGTCTGATTTGGCATTATTTATCCAAAAAGGATATAACCACACAATGAAAGGTCATTACGGAAAAAGTCTTATGAGTTTTCTTGGGATTGATTTAAGCAGGAGGTATTATTTCTTCCTGGAACTAAGACTCCTCAAATAGTATCTTGAATAGAGCTATCCTCACATTAAAGTGTCTTGAGGAACTGGATTTGAGGAAAATAAAAGGAGAGATAATCATGCTTATTGATTTGAGTCCTTGGTGCCTGGAGCTCAACCAGCTGTTTCCATGTTATTCATATTTATTGAGTTTTTGAGTCTCATTGAAAGTGACAAACCATAGATCAAAACTAGTGGTATGAAAAAAAGAGGCTGCAGCCAGCAATGCAGTTAGAAGATCAGATTCCCAAACACCAGCCAAGAGTAACATGCATGTGCTGCTTTCATGACAATTACCCAGGAAACTCTACAATGCAAGTGCTCTAGGACTCGTGAGAAAGTCAGAGATCCCCCCCATAGAACCGCCACACTTCCTAATTCACCCTTTAACTCAAGAAAGTCAAAGAAGCCGCTCAGGCTACGTCTAGACTGCAAGCCTCTTTCGAAAGAGGTTTTTTTCGAAAGATACTTTCCAAAAAGCCTCTTTCGAAAAAGAGCTTCTAGACTACAACCGGTACTTTTGAAAAAGAAGCCGCTTTTTCGAAAGAGAGAACCCAGGCAGTCTGGATGCTCTCTTTTGAAAAAGCACAGTTTGCATTACATAGCGCCTTTTTTCAAAGGAGCACTTTCGAAAAAAGGCGTTATTCCTCCTAAAACGAGGTTTTCCGCCGTCGAAAAAACTGCTGCATTCTTTTGATTTACTTTCGAAAGAATACGGCAGCAGTCTAGACGCAGGGGGAAGTTTTTTCAAAAAAAGGCCACTTTTTTCGAAAAAACCCTGTAGTCTAGACACACCCTCAGTTTCACCTCAGCAAGAAACAAAGGCCTCAATCCCAGTCTCAAGTGGGACTTCGCATGAGCGTAAAGATCCCTCCACTTTAATCCAGTTTCAGGATGTGGCCCCAAACCTCGGATTTCACTGTGGCCTAGAATGATGCACAGATACGAGGGGTGGCCTGTGAGCATAGGCAGACTCGGTGGTCGCCTAGGGTGCCGCCTTCAACGGGGCGCCCAGGGTGCCCAATGATGATGTCACACCATTGACGGCCATGCAGGCGGGGGCGCCGATTGCGCATTCCGCCTGGGGTGCCAGCTGCCGCAGCCCGCCTCAAACCGCTCCTGACAGATACATGTGCACACATTTGTACACCTGATTTTTGTGTACAATGCTATACTAACATGTCCTATGCACCCACAGGATTGTTCATGAAGTCACACAAAGGCCCAGATCCAATGCAGCCTTTAAGCAGGGGAAAACTGCCAGCATGTGCTGAAGTCCAGTTGACTTTGGTAGCACGGATCACATTCTTAAAGTGAAGTATATGCTCAGATGCTTCCTTGAATAGAGATGCTTTCCTAAACAGAGGCCGTACTTAAAAGTGTTTTGCTGCATTGGGTTTGCTAACAGGTCAAGCAAACAAGCATGCAGTTTTGCACAGAAGGTTCTGTGAATCTGGGTGTCTGGGCCTGTCATTTCAGCCGTTTTCTTTTTGTTCCCCAAAACCTGAGAAACTTGCCCATCTAATTTTTATGGGTTCATCCGATATTTTCCCACCTTCCGGCAATTTTTTAAAAATATTTAACTATCCCAATAAACTGGGATGTTAAAAAAGATAAGAATCAACATAAGTGCTGGACGGGTTTTTCAGTTCATGTGGGATGGTCAGTGAGTGAGACAGTCAAACAGAGAGTTTAGGTAGCATTCCCTACATCCGGCACTTTGTACTCTTTAGTCTGTGCATCACAAGCAGCAATAAATTAAGTTAGTTAGATGGATAATTTAATTCCTTCTGATTAGGTGCCAGAAATAAGCCATTGGTGAATGACAAGGTTTTAATGAGTCCAGTGTCTATGGAATCTTTTTCTTCCCTGGGTCAATTATAATTTCAAAGCAAAATTCCTATGGGACCAATTTACTGGGACGGCAAAGAGCCTTTTGTTCGAAGGTTCCCGGTCTACAGAGTGTACCACCTGACCCTGCGTCTGTTTGCTTTCCTGGGATTCTGCTTACTCAGATAAGCTGCTGAATGCCACAGCAGAAAGCTCCTGGCTCCCAATCAATATTCCGGTGCGATTCCTTACAAAGGCGATAAATAACCTGCCCAATGAAGACGCTTCACTGATTTCTGTGGCTGTCCTGGGGTTTTTAGAACAGCGCACTGTGGAATTCTTCATCCATGCACTGCAGGAACTGGGCCTACTTCAGAACACCCAGCTGTAGGCATGCGCAAGACACTGTGAGCGAGCTCCTGACCCAGGGATGTTAAATATCAGTTAACTGAATAGTCGATTAACCTCATGAATTCTTATCGGTTACTGGATTATTCTGTAGTGCCCAGGGGTGGGGTCAGCAGCCAGTGCGCTCTGGTCCCACTCCTGAGGAGACCCCTGCCACTCTGCGCTGTTGCTTCTGGGGTGCCAGGTGGGAGCTGGACCATGGGGGGAGCCAGTTTAAACACCAGCTCTCCTCGCGGACCAGCTGCCTGTTGCCCCGTGCTGCTGCCTCTGATACAGAGTCAGCAGCGTGGGGTGGCAACAGCCCCTGCCTGGGGAGGAGGGTCTGAGCTCCTGGACCTGGTGAGAGCCAGAACTGAGCTGGGCTGCCTGCCCATCTGGCTCCTAATACACTGTAAATGCAGAGCTGCAGCGGCAGGTAGGTTCTGGACCCGGCGTAACCTTGGACTGAGCTGGGCTGCTGACCAGCCTGCTAAAAAATGTACTGGCACAGGGGAGAGAGGGGGAAATGTGTGTAGTTTATAGCATTAACCGACACGCTTTTGCTTATTGGTTAATCAGTTAATCGACTATACTAAATCTGAGGAGGAATCCTATTGTCTCGTATTTTCTGTTGACGAGCTGTGTTGCATCAAAGGAGAAATGCAGCGGAAGGCTTTTCGACTGACTCCACAGATGCCCAGAAGTATCCAGGCCCTCCCGTGGAGCTCTCGGGCTTGGGCAGTGGATAAGAGAAGCGCCCTGCAGAGAGCTGGCAGCTAGATCCTCGTGAGCAATGATCATTTTTAAATCCCTGGGACTCTTTGCTGGGAGCTAAGCAAAGCATGAGAGAAAGGCGCTAATCATGGGCCGATCTAATTAGAAGAAGAGGGAGTTTCTGCGCAATGTGAAGGTGCTGAATTTGCCCAGCGGACAGGATGAGAAAAGGGAATGATCTTGTCTACCAGCACAATACACACAAATCAACAGCACGGCACCCTGGGCAGGCACCACTGACTCATTCTTTCTAATGCTGCTAATGAACAAAATGACTGTTTAATATTCACTCAACCTGCAGAGCTGATGGAGCAGAAATGGTTTTAGCCACCCAGGCAGCCTGGCTGTAAATGTGACTGGAGAGTGTGGATCAACCCGGCGAGGAAGCCAGGTCCATGGAATTTAGTCTTTTCTGAATCCACTTTTGGGACATTTCCTGCTGTGCCTACAAGAGGCACCAGCCGAATCAAGCTGGGCTGTCTCTAAGCCTGCTGCAGAAGTGGGTAAATAAATGTGCACCTCCTCTGCACGAGGGTGGTGGGGCAAAGCGCATGCACCAGCATTAGTGGCGTTACTTCCCTGGAAAAAAATAAGCAGGGCATGAGTGAGATGCAGATGCAAACCAAATCCCATGTCAGCTGAGAGGGAAGGGGAAGTGAGCAAGCCCCCTACCTCCCAAAAGAGCAGCGAGCCCTGGAGGGCGGCATTTCCAGAGCACTGTTCCAGCTCTGTTCTTCAAGTCAGTAGAAGTCGACTTCAACGGGAGTTAGGCCAGTGTGGAGCACTTCTGAAAATCCCACCTAGCGTCACAGAATCCTAGAATCCCAGGGCTGGAAGAAACTTCAGGAGTCATCGAGTCCAGCCCCCTGCCCAAAGCAGGACCAACCCCAACTCAATCATCCCAGCCAGGGCTGTGTCAAGCTGGGACTTAAACACCTCTAGGTATGGAGATTCCACCCCCTCCCTAGGGAACCCCTCCCAGTGCTCCCCCACCCGCCTAGTAAAGTAGTTGTTCCTAATATCCAACCTAGACCTCCTGCACCTCTGTCTATCATCTGTCGGGGATGATCCAAACGGTGCTTTAGTGGCATTGCAAGAGGGGTCGGGGGGGGAGCAGTTGCCCCTGGGCACCACACTAGGGGGGTGCCAATTTAGTTCCCCTCCACTCCCCCTGTCATCCCTCGGCTCGCCTGCTCCTCCTTCACCTGCCACCTGGAGCCTCCTCCCTGTTCCCAGCCCGATCCTCCTCCATCTCCACTGGTGGGTTAGTGCATGCGGGGCCCAGCCCCAAACTGGAGGAGGAGGGGGAAGACGCAGTACAAGCTCCCTGCCCTCCTCCCAAGGTCGGGCTCAGCCATGCGCCAGGTTCAGGGCCCTGCCGTGTGGCGGCGGCATGGGGGGAGGCGCAAATTTTGCCTTTGCCCCCGGGCGCTTAACACCCTCGCTACGCCTGTGTGGTGCTTGGTCCTGCCGTGAGGGCAGGGGACTGGACTTGATGATCTCTCGAGGTCCCTTCCAGTCCTAGGATTCTATGATTCTATCTGAGACACCCCCTTGTGATGAAAGACAGGCCACGCGTAACTCACCACGGCACAGACACTCGTGTACTATCCTTTGCTGGGAATGACCATGGTCTCCACACTGGCAAATACCTCCTGCTGTATGTTTCAACCTCCTCTCCGGAAGATATTGTCATTGAAATGTGAATAGTACATTTAAAGGGACACAGGCAATTTGAAAATACCATTTCTGCTGAAAGCTTTGCAGAGACCAGGCAGGAGTGGTAATATCTTTAGTGGGGCAAACGTCTGTGCCTGAGAGAGACAAGCTTTTGAGCCCCATGGAAATGTGCTCCTAGCTCTGTAGAGCTGGAAAGCTGGTCTCTCTCATCAACGGACGTTGGTCCAGTAAAAGATATTGCCTCCCTCATCTCGTCTCTCTAATGTCCTGGGATGACACTACTACAGCACCAAGGAATGCTTTGCACAGTCTGGAAAGAAGCTAATATCATTTTTCTCCATGTTTCAGTTTACTTTGTTCACCCAAACTCACTTGGGCCCTGAGTCTTCATTTAGCCGACGTCTCCTTGCAAATTTATCCCCACTATGAGGCCCCTTTATATTGTCAGAAGGGTGTAAAGGGACCCTAGAGTAAATGAAATCAAATTTTATGTTTCGCTTGTTCCATGTGTTAGTTTTGCTGTGGATAGGCATGTAGCAAGCCGTAAGAAGAGTGGATTAGTGGCTAGGACCCTGGTGCAGGCTTCACAAACCCAGGGATCAATTGCTGATTTAGCCACAAACTTCTTGTGTGATCCTGGACAAGACATTTCACCCATCCTTGGCCTTAACTCCCCGTCTATACATTGGGGCAAATATTTCCATAATGCCGTTGAGAAGTTCAAATCCTTTAGGGATTGTGCGGTGCTCATATACTACGATATTAAGGACACAGACAAGGTGGAAACTAAGTGAAATGACTTTTATATATAAGCAGGGTCTGAATGAACTCCCCTTTGACAGCTAGTTGGGAAAGGGGAGAGACTTCAGGAGCAAACTGTATTTACATGCTTCAGGGGGTAGCCGAGTTAGTCAGTTACAGAAAAAAACAACAAATGGTCTGGTAGCAATTTATAGACTAACAAAACATAGATGGTATGAGCTTTCATGGGCACAGCCCACTTCTTCAGATGACCGGAGTTATGAGTTTAGGATGTGCACACCCAAAATAAATAGGAGAGGGGAAGGGGAGGGAGGAGGGAAAAAAAAGGGGGGTGGGAGACAGGGAGCTAGAGGGAATCATTAAGTATCTGAAGATTGGGTAGTTAAAACGAAGCAGATAAGAATCAAAGTCCATAGATAGTATCCTTCCTGACATAAGAGTCTACACAAAGAGCTGTTTGCACCTAGCAGACAGGAGCTGCATAGCTCCATGTGATCAGCTTTGCCTGGTGTTGGGTTACAAATCACTTTAGTACTGAATGCAGGGGGAGTCAGATGTTGTTATCAATGTTGTCTTCATCATAGGACCAAAGGGAAGCAGAATGGTGCTGAGCTTGTCCTGATAGAGGGGTCGCCCTCAGCTGAAAGGAACTCACAAAGCCTTGGGGCTTGAATGCCAGACCCCTGGGAAGGTGAGGACAGGTGTCTCAGCCGGAAGTGCTGAGGGACAGACTGTCCCTACAGATGCTGGGTCTGGTTTAACCTGTTCCTCCCCACTGCTCAAAGATAGAACTAAATAAGCTTCGTTAGGAGCCTTTTTTTTTCTTTTCTGAATACTCAAGTAGAGCTGAAGTAACTTGGGATGGGCTGTGTCCCTGCCCAGCCTGCTGAGAGCTAACCAACACTAAGAGACTGACCTACCAAGGCCATAGCAGGCATCCGGAGGTGGAGTGTAATTTTCCCAGGATACTGGGTGGGGGCTTGAGCCGGTTTCGGTGCTGAATGTCTCGATTTTGAACCTAGCCTTGGTTGCTACCAGCTCCCCTTGGCACAAGGGTTACCTATGGGTATCAGCATGCAGGTCCGGCCCTAGGGCAAGGTGAGCAAAGCAGTTGCTTTGCCACCTGCCTGGTGGCTGCCCGCCAAGCTGCTTGCTCGCTGCCCTGACTGGCCAACCACCATATGCCACCTTGGGCCCTGCAAACTCTTTGTCCGGGCCTGTCAGCACGGGAGCAGAGAAGCCTTATAAAGCATTTTTGAAGATTTTTTTCAGTCACAATGTAATGGGCCTGCTCCTGCCCCATCCCGATCTGGGAACGTGCACTGCTGAGTGACTGTACCGGGGCCGGCTGCTAGAGAGCGAGACCTGCGGTGGGCAGAGAACCAGGCTCTGCACTGAAAGCGGGAATCGTCAGGAGGGACATGTGTGTAACTGGCATCCGTTCAGCCATCTGCTGCCTGGGAGCAGATGTCAAGAGAGATTAACTGAGGAGAGGGGAAGAGAGGAACATGACCCTGAAAATAACCTTTGACGCGTGACCAAGGCCAAGACAGGGATTTAGAGAGGGCTGGATTAAGCTTTAGCATTATCCCATTTAAATCCTCAAGAGAAATTAAATTAAACCAGGGATATCTTGCCTGTCACCTCTGTCAGGACTAAGTGGGCACGCAAAGGGGGCAGCTGTGGACAATCAAACAACAGGAAAAGCCCCAGAAGGGCCTGGGGATCTCATTAGACCTACAAAGTAGGTGGGGACTGTCAGCAGAGGGGCGGGAATGCTTCAGCCACGGGGGGGGGGAGGGGGGGGGTGATGAGACACACAGAGAGCCCTGAACGACAACCCCCCCCTTTCAAAATCCCACTGGTTCGCAGAGGGAGGGGGTGTCCATGGCGCAGGGGGGAGTGGGCTGCAGGAGGCATTGCAGGGTAAGAACAGAGGTCACGTCACCTGCTCTGACCTGAGCCCAAACTAGCCCTGGGAGGGGAGTGAAACGAAGACTGTAAGCAGCTGAGACGAGGGCATCTGGAGTTTTGCCACCAGGGCGGGCAGCCTTGCGCTGAGGTGGCATCTCACCTCCGGGGCTGCAGAGCCCTCCCCTTTCTCTTGTGCCCCCCTCGCTCCCTCCTCCTTAGCGCCGCCCGCTCCTGCTTCCCCTCTTCCCCGGCTCCTTTCAAATGACCGTGGCCTACTCCTGGCTGCCTCCCTGCTCCAGGAACCCTGGCTGGCTGGGAAAACAATCCACGGTGGACAGGCCCGGCGACGGGAGGAGGGCATGGGCAGTGGGTGAAGGTAGGGCTGGGGAAGCAAGCCCCAGCCCCTCCCCTTCTGCCCAGGACCTGCCCCCCACAGAAGCCAAACTGCCCCCCCCCCACACCACGGGGAGGTGGAGCAGTACACAGCCACAGCCTCCCCAGCCCCAGAGCATGGAGGGGGCAGACCCTCAGGGGCAGCAACACTCCACCCCATACGTCTCCAGCAGGCTCTCTGGGGCGGAGTGTGGGCGGGGCCAGGCTGGCGGTTTGGAAAGGCAATGTGTACTTGCCACCCATGGAGCTGGGGGTAGGGGAGGGGCAGCAAAGGGGGGTCCCGGTGATTAAAAATGGCCCAGGGCTCCTGGCGCGCTCGGGGCAGTGCTGAGGCTGGCTGCCCCAGCCCCGCCCCTTCCGTCCGAAGACCTGCCCCTTCTGGAGCACGGAGCTGTCTCCCAATCTTGCCGAGGGGCTCGGCAAGTCTGTTGGCCCCGCTGACCATGGAGAACAGGCCATTTACACCATAAGCCGTCTGCTAGGGGGGCATATGGCATATGTCTCCGCTGTGCTGCTTTTGCACCCACCGTTCAGGTCCCCTGCACTCCAGGGCTGCCAGGCGCCTGCTTTTCGACCAGGATGCCCAGTGGAAAAGGGTCCCTAGCGGCTCTGGGCAGCACCATGGCTCCCTTCCTGGCTCCCTGCCTGCCCTGGCTCTGCGTGGCTCCTGGAAGCAGCCGCGTGTCCCTGCAGCCCCTAGGTGTTGGAGACTCCATGTGCTTCTTCTGCCCCAGGCGCTGGCTCCACAGCTCCGACTGGCCAGGAAGCACAGCCAGTGGGAGCTGTGGCAGCGGGCAGGGCCTTAGCCCGGCTGGGCTGCAGACTAGGAGTTGCCTGAGGTAAGCGCCACACAGCCAGAGCCTGCACCCAGAGCCCCTCCTGCACCCCGAACCTCTCATTCCCAGCCCCGGCCCAGAGCCTGCACCTCCAGCTGGAGCCCTCACCCGCTTCCACCACCGCAAACCCCTCCTCGGCCCAGGGAAAGCGAGTGAGGGTGTGGGAGACCGAGCGATCGGGGGTGGTGGAGTGCAGTCAGTGGGGACGGGGCCTCAGAATGGCGGGAACAGGGCTAGGGGCCTGAGGGAAGTGGTATGAGGGGCGGGACAAGGGTGTTCTTTATTTGCAGTTAGAAAGTTGGCACACACACACACACACACACACACACACACACGTAAATGTCCAAAGCAGCCTAAACAACAAATACAAATAATTGTGAGTGTTAAACTGCAACTGCAAATTGTAAGTATGAAACTAGAGGCCACCTTCTGACAAGCTGGTGCTGCTTTTGTAATAAGGACGCATAAGGGACTGTGTTGCACTAAAATAACCGGCTACTGGAGGCTTCAAGGCAATATTTTTCTGCTCACTAATTGCTATATGCTAAGTAAGGAGGGGGTCATTATTAACCAATAAGTTTAGAAGCTCCAAGATATAAGAAATTCCAAGGGTGAAAATAAGCCCTAAAGACTCGTTCTCACCGTTGCTGTGAAAACCGAATAGGTTTCCAGCAGCCGGCGATGCCACTTTCATAATACGGCAAGGGACCTTAACCGAAACATTAGCAAGATGAGCATTAACTTTGCTAAATATATCCCCATAGGTCAGCAAAGTGTTAGTCAACATCCAGTGCCCAAGCCTTCAGATGTGGCCCACGTCTACACTGGGACTGTATAGCACTGTAACATTCTCCACCAGGGGTGTGAAAAAACACCCTCTCCGCTCAACAAGTCACAGCGTTGTCAAGTTCTAGTGGGAATCAGGCTACAGCGCTGGGAGCCAGGTGCCAGCACTGGTCACTACTCCCCTCGTGGGGGTGGTTTACATAGAGCGCTGGGAGAGCTGTTTCCCGGCGCTCCTGCTGCGGTGGGACTTTCAGTTTCAAGTGCTGCTGTTGCTGGGCTCTAAACTGTGAGTAGGCAAAGCCTGAGACTTTTAATCGAGTGACTAATTCCCTGCCCTTTGAGAGCAGAGTCCAATGCAAAGAGATGTGCTTACCACAGAGCAAACTTCTCCAGATCCCTAAGCGCGCCAAAATCTAGGAAGGATTATGCAAATAAACCCCCTCTCTGGGCATGCTTAAAAGAAGCTAGGATGCACCAGCCTTGGAAGTGCTTTGAAATTGGGATGGGTTTATTATTAGGGCGCAGATCCCGACTTCAGCAGAACTACAGGGACTTACAATAGCGAAGGATTTGGCTCCATGTTTATGGTACTAGATTTGTGCTCACACAGGGTCTGCCCACACTGCCTTGAAGGGTGTGACTTCCACTTGAGTAGCCATTAATAGGTAGCAGGTTTGAAACAAACCAAAGGGAGTTTTTCTTCACACAGAACATGATCAACCTGTGGAACTCCTTGCCAGAGGAGGTTGTGAAGAGCAGGACTTTAACAGGGTTCAAGAAAGAATTAGATAAATTCATGGAGGTTAGGTTCATCAATGGCTACAAGCCAGGATGTGCAGGAATGGTGTCCCTAGCCTCTGTCAGAGGCTGGGAATGGGTGATGGGAGAGGGATCGCTTGAAGATTCCCTGTTGTGTTCCCTCCCTCTGGGGCATCTGGCACTGGCCACTGTCGGCAGACAGGACACTGGGCTAGATGGACCTTTGGTCTGACCCAGTCTGGCTCTTCTTATGCTCTTATGGAGACATGCCCAAGCTACCTTTGAGCTAGCTAATTTGGCAGCACAGGTAACAGCTTGGGCTGTGCAAGTCCACCTGGGACTTTAGATTTATATTCAACCAGCTAGTCCAGGCTGCCGCAGCCTTTTCCCTAATGCAATCTGTGCTCGCTTGCCTGCCACAGCCTTCCTGGGCTGCAATCACACACATGACAGACAGTCGCTTGAATTCATCCTCCCTTTCCTATGTTAAAAGCCAGGAGACTCCATCTGAATTAGCACAGATACAACAGGAAGTGACCCACCCATCGGCCAGCACACAAACTGGGCGGGAACCAGAGCTTTTACAGGACTCAGAAAAATTCAGATCACTTTCTCTTTTTTCCCTTCATTTTTTCTCAGCCCTCTCCCCCCTCCCCCCAACAGGCTGTTCTGAGATCTCCAGCCCGACGCTTGTCACTCCAGATGTTCAGATGAGGCATGGGTATGCATCTGACCGTTGGGGTGTTTATGTGAGTCAAACACCGCAGCCTCCCATGGGCTGCGTGTCCCGGGATACTAGGGCAAAAGAAATAATGTCATGAAAGCGCCAGGGACCAAGAACAGGAGAGAGGACTCAAAGATCAATATACACCGCTTGGCTCAGTGCCACCGCCTGCAAAGGGGGAAAGGCAAAATCAGAGACCAGAGACCCAACCTGGGGCCGGTGTGATACACTCACTGTCACCCCAGCGGCTGTCTACACAGCTTGGGGCGGTGTCAGACCTACCTGGCATGTCTGAGTAGCGGGACACGCTAAAGAAAGGGGGCACGTGGGACACAAGCACTGCCTGTGCAAAAAGCCCCTCTATGGCTTGAGGGCCTGCCCCCCCCCCCACAGTCGCCCTGCCCCGGGCTGCTCTGCTAGTAGTGCCTCCTCTGTTTCATCAGTGGTGAAGCCAGAGGGGAGGGTCAGGGTCTCGTCTGACAACCTGCCTCCCACAGGCCAGAGAACGCCACATCGCCCTACCCTGCTGCTTTGTGTAAATCAGCAGTTCTCAAACTCTGGCCCGTGGCCCACCCTGCTCACGGCAAACCCTTCTGCAGACCACCAGCCAGCCACCCATAACAACAAAATGGGGCTGAGGGTGAAGGGGTCTGGCCAGGACGCCGGGTGCAGGAGCAGGCTGGGCGAAGGGGAAAGTCTGGCCAGGAGGTTGGGTTCAGGAGTGGGGGGGGGGGGGAGTCTGGCTGGAAGGTTGGGTGCAGGAGTGGGCTGAGTTGGGGGAGTCTGGCTGGAAGGTTGGGTGCAGGAGGGGGATGAGGGTGGGGTGTAGAGTTTTACTATGGACTTTAATGGGAACAGCCAGTGCTGAGCACTTCTGAAAATCCCCTCCCCTAATGAAGATTGCAAATGTTTTAGGGCAGGGACTGTCTCTTCCTATGTGTATTTAAGGTGCCTACAATGGCGAAGCCCTGATCCTTTGGGGCCTTTGGGTGTGACAGTAACACGGACACTGACACTAAGAGTGGCTGGCCATGACAGCCTCGTGGGATTACACTCTGGTCTCAGTGACACATGTGAATTGAGATCCCAGGGGAGTTTCTCTCCACTGGTATCCAAGGGTATGTCTACACTAGCCCCCTAGTTCGAACTAGGGAGGCTAATGTAGGCATTCGAACTTGCAAATGAAGCCCGGGATTTGAATATCCCGGGCTTCATTTGCATGTTCCCGGGCGGGCGCCATTTTTAAATCCCCCTAGTCCGAACTAACTGCCGCGTGTAGCCGCGGGCAGTTAGTTCGGACTAGGGGGATTTAAAAATGGCGCCCGCCCGGGAACATGCAAATGAAGCCCGGGATATTCAAATCCCGGGCTTCATTTGCAAGTTCGAATGCCTACATTAGCCTCCCTAGTTCGAACTAGGGGGCTAGTGTAGACATACCCCAAATGACTGAGATCAAGATGTGGCCTTTCCCTTTTCTGAGCCAATGGATAAAGAGAAGAATGGCTTGAGCAAATCACTTGGAACAAGTATTCACCCATCTTTTGCCAGCAGCGAAAGCACTGTCTAGTGAAGTGTTTTTCAACCTTTTTTTATAAAGTACCCCTTAAAAAATTATAAGTACCCCCAGTATCTATAGTTTTCAGACACACAAATTTTTTTCTACCATTGCAACACATTTGTTTAAATGACTTAATTGTAGCCAGGCAGGCGATGAAAGTTTTGGGTGTAAAAAGCACAAAAATAATAAAGCGCTGTAAAACTTAACACAAAAATTCAGTTTTCTCCAAATTTCAGTTGTGCTGATGTACCTCCTGGACTTCTTTTGAGTACCCCTAAGGGTACGCATACCACTGGTTGAGAAACACTGGTCTAGTGCACTAGGAGTCTGCTGCACCCAGTCCCGGTGTCTCCATTTTAAAAATGCTGGTTAAAAATGTTGAGATAGGGCAGAAAAAAGACCCCCAAATGATCCAAGAGTTGGAGAAAATGCCTTACAAAGAGACGTGAAGAGCAGTTTAGCAGATAAAAAGAGAAGATTGAGAGGTAACTTGATTACAATGTAGAAGCATCTTCACAGGGAGAAAATTCCGAGACCTAAAGGGCTCTTTAATGTCGTAGAGAAAAGCAGAACAAGAACAAGTGGCTGGAAATTGAAGCCTGACAGAGTCAAGTGAGAAAGGAAGCACAAATTGCTAACAACAAGGGTGATTAACCACTGGAACACACGGCCCAGGGAAGGGTCAGATTCTCTGTCTTTTGAAGCTTTCAGATGCAGACGAGATATCTGTGTGGGAGATTACTGGGCTCAGTCCGGGGGGAAAAGGGGAAGGTGGACGGCCTGAGCTATATAGGAAGGCACTAGAAGATCTAACGGTCCCTTCAGGTCACTGGCTCCTACGGCCAGCAACCGCTTTCTGCGGTGGGTCAATTTCTCAGGGATGTGAGCGGGACAATTGTCAGGATGCTGCTGTGGGGCAGAATGAGTTTGGGACACCGGGATTCAAACGCCAGGCCAGAGGCTGGTCTAGCTAGGCAGACACCGGCCCAAAGCACAAGCTGCACAGAAAAGAGGAAAAGCCAATATGCCCAAATGCGCTTAGCTCCAGCATTGTCTGGGTCTGGGGGAGCATCACGAGAGCAGGCAGGCAGTTTCCGACATTGCACAGCATGGTTGGTTTATTTTTAACTACATGGCGAGATTAAGGCCTATTGTGCCCATCATCCAGGGATTAAAAGTCCTTCACAGTGTGCACTGGACCATTTGACCAAGAGTGGCCATACGGGCCACTGATCTGGGGATTACAGGGGCGCCTCACACCCTTTCAAGGAAATCCTAGGTCAGTGTTTCTCAACCTTTTTTTTTTTTATAAAGTACCCCTGTAAAAAACTCAAACATTATTAGTATCCCCAGTACCTACAGTTTTCGGACACACACAATTTTTTTCTACCGCTGCAACACATTTGTTTAAACAACTTAATCATAGCAGGGTGGGCAATGAAATTTTTGGGTGTAAAAAGTACAAAAATAATAAAAAGCTGTAAAACTTAAAACAAGAATTCAGTTTTCTCCAAATTTCAAGTTGTGTTGATGTACCCCCCCAAGGGTACCACTGGTTGAGAAACACTGTCCTAGTTCTCTCCATTGTGCTTAAGCAGGTGCAAAGGGCGAGGAATGTTAGCCACCGCCAGCCATTTCTCAATGGAAATTGCTAAGCCCTTCCCCTTATTATTCAGATCAGGCCATGGAGGCTACAGGGGAGTTTGCTGGTGTCTCCTGCTAGTCTTGTTTAAGGTCTCTACTGCGGTATTGCCTCAAGACCCCGACCAGGGACGACACACACCTCACTGCCTGCCCTTGAGCGCCCACACACGCTGTGGGAGGAGAACGTAACAACGGAATCAGGTGCATTTATAGGCCTTGGCAGTCGTCATTGGAATCAGAGCATTTCGGAGCTTCCCTGCTTCCCAAATTCTTCCAGGGCAAGTCTCCAACTCAGCCTACAGCCAGGTGCAATGGGAGGCAGTGTCACCCCAGGGAAGCGGGAGAGGGAAGAGCCATCACCTTGCAGGCTCAGGAGTGATGCCGGTTGGCTGATGCTTGGTGAGGCAGCAGTCCTAACCCCCTGGCAGCCTTCTGCCTCCATGGCCTGACTCTCCAATGAGCTGAGCACCGGCTGCTCTCGGTGGGATTCAATTCGCCCCATGATCCCTAAGCATGTCCTAATCTGGAGGATTATTCCCCCTGCTTTGTGGGGAGCTCCCCACAGAACCAGTGGAAGTCACACCATCTGCACCGGGTTCTCTCTCTGAGTGACCACTGCTCTAGTCAAGTTGGCTGCCATGGCTGGGCCATCTCAGGAGGCTGGGAGGAGACCACATCCCCAAGAATATTTTAGGCACCAAGATTTTAGATGCCGCTAGAAAGAAGAGTCACCCTTTGGAGTGGCACCATGCTGTGTGCAAAAATTATATGACGTTGTTCCACATCAAGTGTAAACAGAGGGGAGGAGTGTGCAGAATCCCCTTCAATCTGGAGGGAACATCAACTCCTTGAAGGGGTCAAGTATCAGAGGGGTAGCCGTGTTAGTCTGGATCTGCAAAAAGTATCAGAGGGGTAGCCGTGTTGCATCTGATGAAGTGGGTCTTTGCCCATGAAAGCTTATGCTCCAATACATCTGTTAGTCTATAAGGGTATGTCTACACTAGCCCCCTAGTTCAAACTAGGGTGGCTAATGTAGGCATTTGAACTTGCAAATGAAGCCCGGGATTTAAATATCCCGGGTTTCATTTGAATGTTCCCAGGCGGGCGCCATTTTTAAATCCCCTTAGTTCGAACTGACTGCCCACGGCTACACGCGGCAGTCAGAAGTTAATCCAAACTAAGTCCTGAGTTCGGATTAACTGTTACTCCTCCTGCAATGAGGTGTAACAGTTAATCCGAACTCAGGACTTAGTTTGGATTAACTTCTGACTGCCACGTGTAGCCGCGGGCAGTCAGTTCGAACTACGGGGCATTTAAAAATGGCGCCCGCCTGGGAACATGCAAATGAAGCCCGGGATATTTAAATCCCGGGCTTCATTTGCAAGTTCGAATGCCTACATTAGCCACCCTAGTTCGAACTAGGGTGGCAGTGTAGACATACCCTAAGGTGCTACAGGACTCCTTGTCGCTTTCCCTGAAGGGGGGGTTCCAAAGAGGCTGGAGAGAGGCTGTTCTCCGTGGGGGCAGATGACAGAATGAGGAGCAATGGTCTCAAGTTGCAGTGGGGGAGGTCTAGGTTGGATATTAGGAAAAACTATTTCCCTAGGAGGGTGGTGAAGCACTGGGCTGGGTTCCCTAGGGAGGGGGTGGAATCTCCATTTCTAGAGGTGTTTACATCCCAGCTTGACAAAGCCCTGGCTGGGCTGATTGAGTTGGGATTGGTCAATGACTCCTGAGGTCTCTTCCAGCCCTAGGATTCTCTCTCTGGAGAAATGGCTGAGTATCAAAGGACAATGTTTGTGGAAACATTGCACAGGATTGTGATAGAGGTGGAACATAAATAAGGAAACTCACAGCAGTGTTGACAAGCAAGAGGCATCCCAGACTGCTCATGAGGGACCTCAGAGCGGGAGAGGGGCCCACCCTGTTAAGTCTCCAAAGAAAAGGCCACCAGGTTCCTATTACCACTGCAAAACAATGCCCGTTTCCTCAGCCCCATTCACAGAAACAGCTCGACGGTTTGCTCTGCAATGGTCCACAATAACTGAGCCCGAGGCAGACACTGGGCGTGGAAAATCTGGCACACAGTTATAGCATGGAAAAGAAACCAGCAACTGAAAATGGTCCTACAATGGGGAGAGTCAGGCAACTCTACTACTAGGCAATGCTATCAGCCTTGCCTATCATTTTTGGGAGGAACATCTATGGGACCTAGTTGGTTTCATCCCCATGAAATACTATAAGACTCCATGTAGATTAGTGGGGTGGGCAAGAATCTGACTCTGCTCCCCATCCCCATTGGCTGGCAGGTCAGAGCTGGTACCAATGGGCCCTCTGAAAAGCAGCAGTCTGCGCTCCTCCTAGATTTCTATCCTTAGCACCCATGGCAGGACTGGCCTGGCCTTTCCCCTCCAAAGGCAGAATGGTGGGAGGGAGGGGTCTGGTGTCCCAATGCAGCAGAGGCAGCTAAAGCCCTTTGTGTCTGTTCTGGAGGAGAGACGTAGTGGAGGTTGCAACTAATGAGGACGTTGACAAACAGATGCTATTGGAGGAGAACGATTAAGGGGGGAGGAATTCTGTGACAACCTGACCATTGGGAGATGTTGCTGACCCACTTTGAGGTTATGGGATGAATACTGTTACTATGGAAACAAGGCAAATGTCTTCAAGGAAGGCAGCATCTTCAAGAAAAACATTGAACAAGGTGAGATCTGTGCCCCTCCTGCACTTGTGTTTGTGTAATGTTTGATCTGAGAATGGAGGGAGAGGGGGTGGGGAGGGAAGGGTCCCAGAACCAGGCATATTCCCAGCTTGCCAATTTGTCTGTGTTATTTTATGCAGCTTGTGCTGTTCTCAACCGGCTTGGAAGCTGATTTCTGCCTCGGAAATGAATGTGTGCTCCCTCCACACATTACGCGTTCCTATTATGTGTGCTAGTAGGGCTAGAAGAATTCATGGGGGTTTAATATAATTTCAGCAATTATTTTAAGCATATTTTAGGTGTTTATCAACTACATTTTCTCAGTTCCATGAAATTAGAGGAAGTGAGACAATTATTTAATGGTAGTAGATGTTGAAATTCAAACAGTTAAAGCTGTGTAAACCATTGAAACAGAAACTGTCAACTTCATATGTCAAAATATGCACAGTAAATATCCTTAAATCAACAAGTCCTACTTGTTTTTACTATTCATTCATTAGCCCACATGTAACAAACCTAACTAAAAAAGTCTAATTCACTAGATTTGGATTCTGAAGGCACATCTACATTATGAGGAAGATCCATGCTGCTATGGTCGATTTTCCGGGGTTTGATTTAGTGGGTCTAGTAAAGACACACTAAATTGAACTCAGAGGGTGCCCCATTGGAGCCAGTACTCCTGCTCCTTGCAAGGAATAAGGGAAGCCAAGGAGAGATATGTTGACTCCGGCTATGTAATTAATGTAGCTGGAGTTGCATATCTTAGGTCAACCTTCCCCTCCAGTGTAGACCAGGGCTAAGTTCCCAAGTAGTTTTTTCTTACTTTGCCTGTTTGTAGCTGGAAATATTCTTGTGCCAGTTTCCGTGTGGATGGTGAAATCAATGTTTGCTGACAACAATCGAATCCTTCCAAGCCTATAAATGGATCAACGTTTAGGGATCTCCTGTTGTAAGGGAAACCCAGGCTTACATTCTTACTCCAGATCACGGATTTGATGTTGGACCTACTCGTGTTGTGAAACTTGGAGAGATGACCTGCTTTGGAATGGGAAAATTCTCTTAGCTATTGTGACAATCAGCACAGAGAAAGAAACACTGTCCTGGTTCTAAACAAATTTAAATCTTGATTTAAAATCTGCCAGGGAGATAGAATCCACCATGCGCATTGGTAAGTTGTTCCAATGATTAATTACCCTCACTTCGCAGCAGGTATTTCAAATTCTTGGCCCACGGGCCATCTATAAGTCAGACCATATTTGCAAACTAGCCCAGGAGACCCAGCAGCCCAGAGGGGCTTGTCCGAACCTGTCTCCCAATTCCTGCCCCTTCCTGCTACTGCCCCGCCCTCTCACCTCAGCCTCGGGGAATACCAGGAGGCTGGCATGGGGTGGCAGAATTGGTTGGGCCCCCACACTCTGCACGGCAGCATGGGCCACAGGGAAGCAGAGTGAATTCACTCACTGAGTGCCCTCTGCTTCACTGTAGCTTCTGATGCTGTGGGTAGCGCGGGCTGGGGGAGGCGACCGCTGCTGCCGTCCTGCACCAGGCCTCCCCGGTCATCCCTGGGGCCAGGTCCCTCGGGGATGGGGTGTCATGGGGGGAGAGCACGGGCTGGTGGCAGGAAGGGATGGGACTTGAGGGACAGGTTCAGACATGGCCCCCCCAGCCACTGGGTCTCCCAGGCCAAACTGCAAATTTGCTCCGGCCTATAGATGCCCCACGGGCGGGGAGTGTGAGACCCCTGATTTCCAACTTATCTCCAGTCCGAATTTGTCTAGCTTCAGCTTGCAGCTGTTGGATCAACTCATACCTTTCTCTGCCAAGAGCCAAGAGTCGCTGCTGGCAAAATGGGAACCCCTCATCGTCCCTTTACCTTCATTTGTCAAACTAAGCAGATTGAGTTTCTGGAGTAAAGCACATTTGCTACCCCTTCATTCTGGTCACACAGTGAGCTTTACACAAACAGCAATAAACTCTTTGCTGGTTTTCTCCCATACACACACACACATACATATATAAACACTTGGCCCTTCTCCAGCATTTATCAGAGACTGTCAGTTCTCCAAACATTATCATTAAGCTGTAACTTGATTTATCCGCATTGATATAGATAGCACTTTATGTAACTTCATCTAAAAATCTTATCGCAACATAGAGGCATTAGTCAACCAACCCCTAGTGTGATAGGTAGACTAGTCACAGCATTTTACAGAGAATTAAATTGGGATGCAGAGGGTCTGATTTTCAGGAGCTGAAACAACTCCCCCATGCCCTTTGACATCGGTGTTAAAGCTCTCATGCCTTTCACGGTGCAGGCTGGGGGTGGGTTGGCACACACAACCAAAAGGGCACATACATGTCTGGTTTCCATGCACCCACGCAGAGATGTGCATCTGTCTAGACACACAAGCATCCCATGTTGCATGTGCAAAGTACACGTATGTACCCGCAAGCTGAGGGGCTAAAGCCATATGCCTCGGAGCAGCTGGCCCTGACCTCACTCTCCCTTGCCAGTGGTCTCAGCGCCTCTGGGTTACACGTACACGTTTGTGCCTAGAGGAGCCTGAAACCAGGGCCCAGCACCATGAGGTGATTTCCCAACATGATCAGTGACGAAGCCAGGAGTCCACACTCACAAGAAACCTGCTCAAAGAGGTTGTCTAGACCTGCCAACACCAACCATCCCAGCTTTGCTGAGAGGTGGGACACAACGCTGACCTATCGGAGGAGGCTGCGGTTTTGTGTTTCCTCAGGATTTGTCTCGTAACTTTACTCATTTTGAAGTGTTAGGAGTAAAATCCACTCAGCTTTTCTCCACTGGTGCAGTGTGATCATCTTCAGGGGAGCATCATTGATTGACAGCAGCCGTGGGGCCGGTTCATTACTTCAATGGAACGACATCGAGAGTCACCAGATGGACCTGTGGCTTATTGATAACAAGGGGGTTGCACTAAATTACACTAGCTCAGGAAAAGGCCTGTTGACTTCAGAGGCGCGAGGCTGATTTCCACTTGCTGAGGACCCGGCCTGCACAGTTCATTGGGTTTCTTTGTATTATTTAGATTGTGTTGTGTTAATAATTCCCGTGAGCACATGATGAGAGGAAAGGGGAATTTCCTGGTTCCTGTTCATACATCTCACTCTTGCGTCAAGGGGACGACTCCTCTAGGTACAAAATGAGTCCACCCCAAATTTCTAAGCTCATTGGTGTGGCGTGACGTGAGGAGCTGATGGCGCCCGACAAGCTGGAAATCGCAGGAGAAAGTAACGTTCTCTGCGAGTTCCAACCTAACTGTCTGACTCGGAGGCTGGGATGGTTCCTCCTGGACACAGAGCCACCTCTAAGGAGGAACTGTGTGGCTCCGCACTGGCCACACCACAAGGCTGTGGAGCAAGCAGTTGCAGCAGATAACAGCCAATTAGGGCCCACCTGGAGATGGTATAAATAGGGGCTCCTGAGAGGAAACCTCTCTCACTCTTGCTCCAGTGGTGTGGCAGGAGGGACCTGGCTGCCAGGGGAGATAGAGGCTTCCTGATTTAGAGCAGGGCTGGGGAAAGGCCGGCAGATCTAGGGAGCTCTAGCCATGCTGCAGGGCCTGAGGTATCAGGGCTGCAGGGAAACAACCAGGGCAGGCAAAGGCAGCAGGTTCACACCCTCTTACCAATGAGGAGAGGCCATGTCAGATACAGTTTGCCTCTGAGGTAAGGGGATAGTTGAAAATAGGCAGTGGGTCACTGAGGCAAGATGGGCATGGAAGGTTGGGGGCTCCCTGAGGGGGAGGACCCCAAAGTGTGGGAGCACTGTAGAGCGCAGTACCCAGAGGGAAGGGCATTGCGGTCCGGGAGGGCTGTGGCTCCTAACGCAAGGTGGAGGAGCCATTAACAGGGAACAGTGGGCAAGACTCATGCCAGAAGGGGGCGCTCCAGGGCTGAATTAAGCAAATTCCTGAGTGACCAGCAGGGGGCACCATGTTACCTGGTGCTATTTATTATCCCATAAAGGATGGTTTCTCAGCCTGAGCCAGTGCCTTCCCCAGGAATTGAAACTGGGGGGGGAGGAGGGGCGTTCGAATTTATGGGGGGGGGGGTGTCAGGGCTGATGAGGAGTGAGACCCTGAGGCAACTTGGGCAACACAGCTCTGTTTGCTGGATACCTAGGTAGATTAGATGTGAATGTAAATATAATCTGGTCCTGAAGCCTTTCCCCCCAGCCGATCACTAGCTGTCAGGGAGAGCTCATTTTGACTTTGCTTACAAATCATAATTTGAAATGATTAGGTTGGCCAACATCACCAAAATGAATGCACTGACATTGTCATAAAAAACAGCAGCTGTATAAGGAAGCTAGTCTATGTTCATACTTTTCAAATCTATTATACTTTTTCATACATATATATCTTATACACTGTATATGCTTTTAAAGTGTGTATTAATGTTTCAATTTCAATTCAAATTTCCAAACAATCACTAAACTGGCATGTAACTAGTTCACAAAACTGGGGGGGGGGTGTTGGGGAAATTTGGGGGGTATACACCCCCATAGGGGGAGTGTAGGGAAATCCCTGGCACCCTGAGCCCAGAACAAGACAGGACGTTTGTGTCCAAAGGGAAGTGTAGACTCCAGATCAGTGCAGACTCTCGCAAAGCCAGGAGAGAAGGGCTGGATTCTAGAAGAAGCCACCTGCGAACAAACGCCCAATCTGCCTGTTTTTGCACCTCCTCCTACCACCCCAGTGTGCTGTTCAGTGTCACTGCGCGTACCAATGACCACTGCTTCTTGCACTAGCAGAGACGCGTGCGGCGGGCGGGCGCCGCTGGGGAGGAGAGAGCTTTTGGTCAGAGTGCACAGGGTATCACAGTCTGGGAGTCCCTGTGTCTGTCCTATGGCAGGCCAAAACAATTTGTGAAGCCAGCTCAGGGTGCAGGGCTACCACGAAACAGGGAAAATGGCTGCTCTTACAAACATGGTGCTTCCTAGAGATGAACGGGGAGGGGAAGGAAGAGCCACAAAAAGTTAATACTAGAGATGAAATGCCACCACCCGCAATCCTATCGGAACAGATGTGTCTGCCTGGTACAATACCATCCTGGAGCAAAGTCATCCCGACCATGCCCACAAAACCCAACGTGTTCCTGCACTGCTTAACCGCCTGTGCGTGGCTCTGGGATAAAGCACAAGCATGTGTTCGTGCGGATCTTCTCACCACGTTGGCCTTTTATAACTTTTCCAAGTAGTCAGCATGTTCCAGCCCGCATGAGCTCTGCAGGGCTGCTAATCCAGCTGCAGAGAAGCGCCTTGAAGCCCCCCGCGTATTGTTCCTGTTACATTTCAACCTTCAGATCCGGAACAGCGTGATTGCCTGATGGTTTGAAATCATTTGACACTTGTTAAGAAAGAAAAGAAGTTGGCTGTTCCTGACTGCAGCCCAGCTGAGCTTTCCCTTGCAGGCTTCACAAAAGAAAAGGAAACGATCGTGAAACCGCAGCAGCGAGTCACACATTCATCGGCACGAACAGAAGCCTGCAGGCACAAGTTGTGCAGCTGTGTGCGCACTCAGGCATTTGGATGGACATTTACTCATTCTGTGTGCGCACTCAGGCATTTGGATGGACATTTACTCATTTGCACGCACAATTCCCCACTTTCGCAGTTTTCCTGCTTCCGTGGGCCCCGAACAAACGTGTGCACACAACATTATACGGGTGATCCCACTTGGGCATCTTTCACAGGGGCAACTTACGAGCCTTTCAGGGGTTTTCTAAGTCCTCCCTTCCGATGCGCTAATTCTTCAGATTCCCTCCTGTGTGGTACCGGCAGTGCTGTTACCTGTGCAAGAGGCCTACGCTGCCTACCTCGAGAGTGTTCGCAGGAAATAGCTTCAGACTTCACCGATCTCAGCTAAAAATCAGTGCAGCGCCATCCTGCCGCGCAGGGATTAATCGAAAGGACCTCAGACGTTGTATTGCTTCCTGCCTCTTGCAGGGCCTCGGATCTAGGACGGCGAAGCAGAAGCCGTGTGAACTGACGATACCAGATAGAGAACCGGCGCCGCAAACCTGACCACCAGCTGCAGGAAGGAACCCTGAAGTGCTTGGGGATGTGCAAACCTGCGAGATGCAAGCCCAGGCCATGGTTCTGGAGAAGGAAAGGGGGCTCCGGTGCGCCAGGGTCAGGGGCACGGATCACATTTCCCAAGCACAAGCCGGGGGAGCCTGGGACCTTGAAAGAAAGCGGGTGCTGGGCGAGCGGGCTGTACGTGGCAGGGGGGCAGTTGCCCGACCAGGCGCGGAGAGGGAGCCAGGGCAGGCAGGTTCCTTAGGGAGGAATCACAGAGGGCCTGATTCTGCCTGGCGCTGTGAGGGGCGCAGGGGGGGACGGGCGCAGGGAGCATGCCGGAGTGAGGCAGGGCTGCTCTCTGCTGCTGGGCCTGCAGGCGCTGCCCCCTCGGCACCCCGGGGGCAGGGCTGGCTGGGCCACCAGAGTGGGAAGGGCTGGAACCTGCCCCCCTGACCCGACTGCAGCAGCAAGCGGGCAGGCGGAGCGTCCGGCAGCCGCAGGAGGCGGAATGCCTCCTGGCCCGCCCCGCGGGGAGCGGCAGCTACACAGGGCGCCCGGTTAGAGGCATCCGAGAGCGGGGAAGCCCTAGTGAGGTTTCCCCCGGCATGACCGACCCCTTCCGCGAGCCGGGACTCGGGAGCCCCGGGTCGGGCAATCTTTGCTCTCTCCGCCGATGGTGACTCTACCGCCTCCCCGGCTGCTTCTTCCATCCCCAAAGCGCTCTCGGAGTCTCGGCACCAGCGTACGGGCGCTGAAATCCCCCTGGGACGCGGAGAGGGCGCCGGGGCAGACCGGCCCGCAAACCTCTTCTTATGGGCTAAACTAACGTTTTCCTGCTGCATCATCCACTTTGTCCTTGGCGACCAGTGAGAATCACAGATCCCTGCCTCTCTTCCACCTGCGTGTCACCCAGCGCTGGCCCCTTCTCGTCCTTAAGAAGCCCCCGGTGCTTTGGGTTCAGAGCAGTGGTGCTAACTCCTGTGCGTTAGCGACACTTTGGTTGGTCCTACCTAAAATTCCCTCTGTTGCCTCAATTCCGTGCAGCAGCCTCATTCACCACCAGTGTGTTCTATTAAGTGGTTGGTTCACTTCACCCCAGAAGTGGCCGCAGTGACTCATGCCTGTGTAACCCAGTTTGTATTAGCACTATTCAGTTGTAACACCGGGGCTGCGTCTAGATTGGCATGATTTTCCGGAAATGCTTTTAACGGAAAAGTTTTCCGTTAAAAGCATTTTCGGAACAGAGCGTCTCGATTGGCACTGATGCTTTTCCACAAAAGCACTTTTTGCGGAAAAGCGTCCCTGGCCAATCTAGACGCGCTTTTGCGCAAGAAAGCCCAGATTGCCATTTTAGCCATCAGGGTTTTTTTGCGCAAAACAATACCACGTTGTCTTCACTGGCCCTCTTGCACAAAAGCATTTGCGCAAGAGGGCTTTTGCCCGAATGGGAGCAGCACAGTATTTCCGCAAGAACACTGACGATCATACATTAGATCGTCAGTGTTCTTGCGGAAATTCAAGCGGCCAGTGTAGTCAGCTGGCAAGTTTTTCCGGAAAAGCGGCTGATTTTCCAGAAAAACTGGCCAGTCTAGACACAGCCCTAGATGCCAGGCTTCACTGCACTAGGTGCTCGCCAAACGTTTAACAAAAAGACAGTCTCTGTCCTGCAGTGCTTCCTCTCTCAGCCCTGGTCTACACTAGGGCGTTATTTCTATGTAACCACCCTGAGGTCGAATTTATAAGTGGAGCATCCACACTACCAACCCCGTTATTTCATTATAAAGGGCCGCTTATTTCGAAATCTGTACTCCTGCTTTCCTCAGGGAATAACGCTAATTTCAAAATAGTTATTTCGGAATAGCGGGAGTGTGGATGCTCCCGTGCCGCTATTATGAAAAATTACTCCCCAGAGTCATTTGAACTAATTACTCCGCAGTGCTTCCTGGGGCTCTAAGTCAAGGTAGCGCGTCCACATTAACAGAGCCTGCCCCGGACTAATTTTGAGGCTTCCCTATAGTGGGGATACGCTATTTTGATTTTGTAACATCAGGCGCTATTAAGTTGAATTTTGTTATTTTGAAATAGATTGCTCACTGAGGGCATGTCTACATTAGGGAACTAAGCCAGATCTGTGCAGATAACTTGCTTTTCAGCTTGCTGGAAGTTCCAAACTGTAATTTGGAATCAACCTGAAATCAAAATCTTTTGGAACTTCCAGAAAATCAAAACCTTGGAAAAAATTGTTTCAGGTCAGACAACATATTTTGTTTGATCTGAAACTAAAAGTTTGTTTCAGTTTTGGGCATTTTTATCCCCCCTTTCCATCCCCTTTTGTTTAATCAAAAGAAAATGAAATGTGGAAGTAGAAAGCTAACTTCACAGGCACTGTTCACAAGCAGCAAAGAGGTGGTGATAGCAACAGCAACACCCTTACACTTGAGCTTGGAAGAATTCAGGTTTTTTAAAATACTATTTATAAATAGTATGTTGATATCTATTTTGAGGCATTATTTTATTTTTACCTATAATTTTTCACAGTTGGGAAAATTGTAGAGTGGTCAGCTGATGCCAGGAGAGTCAGACTATAATTATTTAATGACAGGATATGCTGAGATTCAAAACGTTAAAGCTCTATAACCATTAAAACACAACTTGTCAACATCACCTGCCGGAATGAAAAAGTAAACACCCTGAATCACACTCTAATAAGGTCTCAAGCAGCATTTTTTGTACTTTGCCTGTCTGTAAATTTCAGTTGTTATAGATGAAAGTATTTTTCATCAGTTTGGGGATGTCGAGGGAACACAGCGGCTACCAATAAAAATCTAATCCTTCCAAGCCTACTGATACTGTATAGCCCTTGGTTAGCACACAAACCTGGGGTTATTATATACTAATTCACTGGGATCTGGGGTTCTTCAGTTCTTCAGGTGAGTTCTCTCACCACTAGGTTATGGCATGGAGTCTTTTTTCCTTTCCCTTGCACAATGATTATTTAATTATTTATACAAAGTGTAACAGCTTCAACTGGAGAGAAATGCATCCCAGAATACCCAATAGACTAATAACTAGGGCACTGAAGTAGGAGACCTGAGTTTAAGTCCCTGCTTCCAAAAAAGGGTTCAGACTTGCCTCTTTTATTGGACAGGTGAGACCCCTAACCCCAGAGCTGTTGGGGTACACGGAGGATATTACTTTCTCCTGGATTTTTTTTTAGTAATGGTTCCTTTATGTTGGCGGTAGGCACCTAATTCCCTCTGGCTGTTCTGAAAAGGTCAAAATGAACTGCTTTGGCAGGTCTAGATATTTTCTTCCTCTCCTGTCTGCCTGAGACAATTTGCCAAAATCAAACCAAGTTTGCAAGACGTTCAGTCAGTCTGAATCTGCATATTTCATTAAAAAGAGCTATGAACAAAAAATATTGGCCGTCTTTGATCTAATCACAGTCTAAAGCCAAGTGATTACAATTTCTTCCCAGTCCCCTCCCCCTGGGTAACACAATAGGAACCGAGCTAAACTCATCTCAGCTAGCAGCTTCTCTTTGCATCCCCTCTCCACAGTTCAAATCTCAAATGTTTCATTCGTTCATTCAATATCAGCCCCCGTGCTAATTTGTTCAGTTCAGTAATTTTCTCTTACTGGAGAGTGTTCGCCCAGCCCGAGCTGCTTGTTAGTTTGAGCTTTGATAGAATATAGATCTGTTTGCCTCCCAGCTATGAACTTTGCTGACTCAAAGGAAAACGATCTTTAACAATCCCCCAGAGAGCTGTATTTTTCCTACCTAAGTGCGCCCAAATTGCAACCTACAACCAATTAAACCGACAGTTTCTCGTTTTTCACAACAAATGTAATTTGTAATTCCAAAATGTCAATAGAGAGTCCTTAGCTTTTATATTCCACAATATTTTCAGCTAGGTTCAGTAATTTTGGAGTCAATCAAAGAAGGTGACTGGGGCAGTTATTTGAGGATCATCAGGTGACTTGATATAACAAGCTGCATGTTTATTCACGTGCGTGTGGTTCTCTAAAAGATAATGTCACAGTCAGGATGGCTCCATTCCATTGTTGCAATGATGCCTTCTGGACAGTGATTCCCTTGTTCTCCCAACTTTAAAAACTTTGGACCCCTATGGCTGCATTGTGGGTGCAAGATCGTGGGGACAAGGAACCACAACGTGGGGAGAAGAAACATGGACATAGCCCCAGCGTGGTGCTGCTCACTAGAACTGCTTGAAAAAATGGGTTTTCTGCCAGAAACTTAGATAAGAAATTAGTGTTGTCTCTGGTTTTCACAGGAAAGTCAGATTTTGGGCAGAATTTTAAAACCCAAAACATTCTGGCTGTAAACAGGAATATTTTTCTAGAAATAAAAATGAGGAAAGGTCTAGAAAACATGGCTGACAGGGGAAGACTGAAGGAACTGCGTTTGTTTATTTAGGAAAAGAGAGAACTGAGAGGGGACACGATAAAAGCTTTTAAATACCTAAAAGGGTGCCATAGGGAGGAGAGGGGAAATTTGTTCTCCTTGGCCTCTGAGGATAGGACAAGAAGCAATGGGATTAAACTGCAGCAAGGGAGGTTTAGGTTGGACATTAGGAAAAACTTTCTGTCAGGATGGTTAAATGCTGGAATAAACTGCCTCCGGAGGTTGTGGAATCTCTAACACTGGAGATACTTAAGAGCAGGTTAGATAGACATCCATTAGGGATGATCTAGATGGTGCTTGGTCCTGCCGTGTGGGCAGGGGACTGGATCTGATGCCCTCTCATGACCCCCCTCCAGTTCTACGATTCTGTGATTGAAATTCTTTGCTCCGGAAGTGTTGTTGCTTGGCCTCATAAGAGCTGGAGTACAAATGCCTCATGCTCACATTCTCCTCCACAAGCCAGGCTTCCTCATTGGACTACATCTCCCATGGGGCACCATGGTCTCCCCTCTTGTAGAGGGGATGTGGTTCGTCATGGGACTGCGGCCATAGTGCATTGTGGGGGATGCAGTCCAGCTGGGGAGCATGGCACATAGAGGAGAATGGGGACAGCAGGCTCTGAAGCAGCATCACCAAATTGCAATATTTTGTTCTCCTGATGCTGCAGAAGAATTCATTGAGTCGAAAAACTTGTGTGCTATTGAAGATTTGCTGCCAGCCCTGCTAGCTGGTCTACAGGCAGTGGGCTTAAAGGGAAGCGATGGCTCACTGCTCCTCAGTACCGGCCTGCAGACAGCACCTGGGAACCCTTCCCAAGATTGGCCCTGGAGCTCTCTCTCTTGCAATCCAGTGAGACTTCTAGTTGAGACCCTGGAGGGGACAGCCCCTCCATGCTGCCCATTCCTAGGTGAGCTCTTTCTTATGGACTTGGGGGGGCAGATCTGGCCCCTTTGCTCTGCTCAGTGGCAGAGGGTTCTGGAATCTGGCTGTAGGTGGCCAGTGGAGAATTCCTCACGGGACTCGTCGCTTGGGTAAAAGCTGAAGGAGGTGGATTCTGTGCAGCACCTTGGCACTCCAGCTTAGGCGGCATGTCCAGGGAACAGCAGAGTTCCTGGAGGGGTCTCCTCCACTGGAGCCTTTAAAAACTCCTCTGCCGGCGGTGAAAGCTGGAGCAGACTCTCCGCTGTTCTAACACTCATCAGGGGTAGGATGGGCCCTAAGGATCACGGAGCCATAACCAGCTGCCTGATGGCCTCTGGCCTCCTGAGCAGAGCAGATTTCAGCCAGGCGAGCCCTTAACTTGGTTCTGTGTATCTAAGGACAGGGAGGCGCTGAACAAGGAGATGAACTGAACTAGCTGAAGGAGCACAGGCCGTGTCATCGGGGGGCTATTAAAAGGTTGTCTCATGGACCTGCAAAACCCTTTCCTGAAAGCCCCGCTATGGAACGCTGCCCTCTACCTATTGCTCCCTCTCTCAAGTCCTCCCCTCACTCCTCCACGGCCAGCTCACAAGCAGGCACTTCCCAAGCCGGATTGTTATTCTTTCTTCGCACCAATATTCCGATTCCGAGGGGACCTGGCTGATGTGACAGATTCGTTCCACACTGACCCGTGGAGCCCAACGCCCCGACGTGCAGGCACATGCCCAGACACAAGGCAGCACGCGCCGCGTTCTACAGCGCTCCATGGGAGGGGGAGCTCTGATCTCAGAGTGCGAACACAGTTCAGCACTAGGCGGATGGGCAGCCCGCCACCTGCCGAATTACGATTTCCTGCAGCCCGTGCATCATGCAGACAAAGACCAGAGTTTCTCTAAAGCCTAATATCTTGGTACTTTACGAGTTAGAAAAATGAATACAGAGACTTCAGGGGAAAGCGCAAATGAGCTGAAGACAGCCGTTGCTTCTGATTTGATGACACCGTTGCTGGGGGAGAAAGGGTTCTCCAGCAGCAGGGGGATGCTGCTATCAATATTTCAATGGTGGGAATTGGATTGTAAAGAGGAAAATCAGTCAGGGAAGTCCACAGTGTGCCCCCAGGTCCTATGCTCAAACAACACAGTAGCCCAGTGGTAGGTGGCTTAAGGTACGTCTACACTGCACGGCTTTTTTGAAATAACGGGCACGCTATTTCACCATCCCAGTAAACCTTGTTGCACGAGGGCTAAGGGATGCCTTGAAATAGCGCGTTCTTTTGAAATTTGGCGCTGTGTAGATGCGCCAGATTTCAAAATAAGCTATTTCAAAATAGATTTGAAATATAATACACAAGTTGCACAGCACAAATTGCATATCTTATTTCTAGTTTAGGGTGCTTTGTAGACGCACCCTTAGAAATACTGGTCAGTCAGTCAAAGGGACACATTAGATTCATTAGAGGTTGGATAAAGGGGAATGGAAAAGACAGAGAGGAGATAAGATCACAGGTTGGATAAAATCACAGAGCCGGGAGAGATAAGACAGACAGATGCAGCTGGCACCCTTATGCTGTGATGGACTGCACCCTGCTTCTTACATATAGCAAGGGGATCCTGCAGAAAGCACATAACCCATCATGCACTGCTCTCTTTGAATCAGACTCGGTGCCCCTGGGACAGCCGGAGTGCCATGTGGCAGCTAGTGGGAAGGGCTCCCTCATATGGCTGTTGCAGGGTGCACTGCCTGCTCCGCCTACCCGCCCGCGACACCGGGTGAGCTATCTGCCCGCCCCTGGGCTCCATGGGGAAAGCCCAGCTCCTGGCTTTTCTGTCAGGAGCATGACACTACGCTGTGGGCTCTTCCTCGGAAGCAGTATCCTGTCCAGCCCTTTGGCTCCTCGAGGGGGCAGAGCGATAGACACGCCCCTCGTGGCTCCCTTTTAGCACAGGTGGGGAGAGAAGAGAGAATGGCCCAGGGTCAGCCCCTAGTGGGAGGGTCCCCCATACAAATAGGCCAGGTACCAGATGGCCGAAAGCCACTGGTTCAGAGGCAGGTGCAACAGCGAGGCAGGGGCAGAACCAGGACCCGCAGTGACAGAGCCACAAGGTGATGGACGTGTGATGTGTAAAACAAGCTTCCTCAGCCAACGAGGTGGGGGTCACCCAGAATAACTCTTTATGACTGTGCGCTCTTCTTCCCCCCTGAGACACACCACCTCAGAGGGAGTCATGAGCTGGCTCCTGGCCCGGGCGATAGCAGCAGTTCCTTTCACTCAAGCAGCTGAGGCCTTTAGCGTCACAAGAGCTGGGTTCTGGCCCCACAAATAACCTCACAAGGGGCCTCCTTGCACATGTACGAGAGCCCAATTGACGGGCACTTGGATTCGGGTTCTGTTTCCAGGCCAGTCGAGAGCCAGCCAGAGCCCCCTCAGGGAAGGGCTTTGCCCCGGGTGCATTGCCCGACCTGTGACTCTTTCCCTGCAAGGGAATAGCTGGGGGCCCAGTCAATTATTTATATTTATGATAATTTTGCATTTAATATTTCGTGAGTCTCTTGCTCTTTTATGTGTTCCACTGGAAATGGTGTTTGATTTCTACTTCTGTTAATAAAACACCCCCAATGACCATATAGCACTAAAACCAGCGTACAAGGGACAGTGTCTGTCCATGAAGCTCTGTTCAGCACCTCACGGTAGCCCCTAGCTCCCACCAGGATTCAAAGTCAAAGCTCCCCCGCGCCAAAGCTCACTGGACAGGCAAAGCGGGTCGGGCCTGACAGCGTTCGCTGTGAAACTGGCACTCCAGAACCGCATCAGCCCCATGAGCCCTGTAATCAGTCACCCCATGAGACCTCAGCTCTCTTAGGGGTCTCCCCTTGAAACATCACCAGTACTGCAGCCCCACATACCCTCCCGCCCATCCCCATGCAGCAAACAAACCCCATGAGGCATCATGGACCTCCTGGAACCCGGGGTGGGGAAACTAAGGCCCAAGGGCCGGATGTGGGCAGCATTGGGGAGCCCGCACTGGCACTCCAGCCCCCTCCCCTCCCCTTGCTTCCCACTTGTGTGTGGCCCCCAACTGATTTTTCTGGGGGACAGCAGCCCCCACCCAGAAAAGGTTCCTCACCCCTGCCCTAAACCCTACTGCTTCTGTCTCCACCCCCCTCCACTCATCACATTAAACTTCATCCCATTCACCCCAGAAACTCCTGCCTGACCCCCCTTAAACATTCCCTCTCCCATATTTAGCCCCAGTCTCCCATTAGTCCCAGGGACCCCTCCCCTATTTTCCTTGGTCAGGGACTATGCTGGGTCAGAGCAATGCTGCCCTCCTAGGTGCCAGGTTGCAGAGCCTGGAGCAGAAAGACAAGCCCAGCCCCGGCAGAGTGAGTTTCTCATTTGAGGTCATTTTGGGTTGGTTTTCTCGTGTGGTATTTTGCAAACGAGAAATACACCGGACTCTCCTACTCCCCCACTGGCTCTCCCAGAAAGCCGCCGTTTGCAGGCTGAACTGCAGGAGGGAAAGGACAGATAAAGGGTAAACAGGAGAGCGAGAATCTGATCGCTAAGCTCCATAGTGTGTGTCTTTGCTCTCCAGAGCAATTGAATTAAATCCTGAGAAGGGATGGGGAGGGATTTTCAGGCCACATACGGTACAGTAAATGGAGTCACTGATCTGTGGATTACTTTACAGGAAGGTGTCTCTGCAGAGAAAGGAAGTTTTTATAAGGATTAAAAGGACTGGAGAGAAAGGCAATTGTTAAAACCGACAAAGTTGGTAAAACAGAGTTAAAACTTGCACCTGGACACCCTGTTGGGCAGGTGGCATACAAGGCCTGATCATAGCTCCTCTCATCTCAGTGGAAAGGCTTCCAGTGACTTCAGGGGTCTTGGATCAGGTTGATCACAGTGATCGCGCACAGTTCAAAGAGACTTTATGAGGCTCAGCCATGCAGATCAACACTGCGTGTTTAAATACACTCCTGACGAGAGCTGGGTAAGTAACCGACTTGTCAGTTCACCGGCAGTGCCAATCAAAAACACATCAGGGTCAAAGCAAACCCAACCACTGCAAAAAGTGCCAGCAAATCGAAAAACTCCATTTTGGGGTTCAACTACAAACCTTTTGTTTCAGGGATTTTTAACAAGGGCTAAATCCACACAATTTCCAGAGAAGGAAGGGGTGCTGGTGGCTTTCTTGTGACCTCTGTCCCAGTTGTTATAGCATGTCTGGAGCAGGGATTTGAACCCACCTCTCTAGAGAGTGCCCAACTGTAATGGGGCTAGGCCCTAAGGCCAAAAGAGCCATAGAGAAGTCCTCCAGGAGGCTAGAGAGACTCTGGAGTAACTGGCCAATCAGGGGCCAGGGAGGACTACAAAAGGAGCTGCAGCCCAGAGCTGAAGGGAGAAGGTTAAGAGGGCTGGCTGGCTGAACCAGGGTCAGCTCAGCATGGGGAGCTCTTCGGGACAGTCTCCAGGAAGAGATGCTGCGGAGGAGGTAGCACTCGCCTACTGAGTGGAGAAAGAGAGGGAGGGGAAACAGGCCGAGAGACTGGACTCAGAGGGACACTCTGCAGAGGGAGCTGGGATGGGCCCGGGAAGGGGTTTGAATATGACACAGGAGCGTGACTCAACCGGAGGGCTGAGTAGCCGCAAGGCTTTGTGAGACTGAGGCGGTGCAGGAACCTGCACTCGGCCAAATGGGGGCGCCGTTGCACCAACCCGCTGAGTTAGGGAATATCTCATGGGTAGTCTCTCTCAGCCTCTCCTGTTCCAGCTGCTCTGAATTAAACAGTCAGTGGGGGGGCCTCCAGCAGGAGGGAAGAGTCTGTCTACATCACAGAGCCTGTAGCGACACAGCTCTGCTGGCATAACCGTGTTGCGTAGATGCACCCTACACTCCTGCGGGGGGCGGGTTTACAGTCAGGGTAGGGATCCCCGAAGGCTGGTAGCTAGGCGCTGGGAGCATTCTTCCATCGGCATAGGTCTGTCTGCACCGGGGGGCAGGGCGGCCTAGCTACAGCAGTGGTGTGGATTTGTCGTACCCCGACTGATGTAGCTACGTCAGTCGAACTTTTCAGTGCAGACGAGGCCTAAGGACTCTGTCTCCAGGTGGCTAGGGCATTCCCTAGCATGTGGGAGACCCAAGCTAAACCCCAGGTTCGTTCATCACTTACGTACACCGCACTTGTATCCATACGTAAGGGGGGCAGGCTACTGAGGGAGTCAGGAGGCCGGCCTGGGGCTGCAGCAGTCCGGGGCCGGGTGCAGTGAGCAGCTGGGGAGCAGAAGGACTAGAAGAGCGGAGATCCAGCACAGATGGACACCACCAGTCACGAGGCCTTGCAGGTCAGATTTGGAGGGGGCTCGGCCCCCCAACTCGGGGGAAGGAGGGGGAGAAGGGCCCTGCCCCCCAGAACCTGCAGGCACATGGCCACCGCCAGAGCAAGTGTCTGACCTGCAGCATCCCTGCAGCACAGTCAGGGCCAGAGCAGAGGCCTGGGACCTAAGAGGAGCAGCCTGCAAACTGCCCAGAGATGCTGCGTGTGGGGTCCCGGTGCCACGGAGCAGGGGGACGTGTTTTCCTGTAACCTCTCCCATTTCCTCCTCATTCCGTCACAATTGGCTGCTGTTTGAGAAGGTGGATTTGCTGTGCACTGCCTGCAATACCCAGCAGGTCAGGGACGTGTCCAGGGCACAGAGCGCCCCCCCGGGTGGGGGCACCCTAGCCCCTGTCCTAAGTGACCACAACTAGGCTGGGGGTCAAACTCCCCAGGAAGCCGGGGCCCGGCCTTGTTGGGATGACGAGGGCTCTGCCACACTGGGAGGAGGAAGGGGAGCCCTCGAGATCAGGGAGGCCTCTGGGTAAAGGAAGTGGGAGTAGGGACTCGGATCATTTCAGTGGCCCATTTCACCGGGGTCGCGTAGAAGCCAGGAAAGCGCCCCTCAATAGTGGACCCCGTCCCCCACTCACACATCGATCTCCAAGCACTTTACAGAGGCAGGTCCCTGTGACGCTGGTTTGCAATGGGGAAGTCCAAGGGACGCTAGGGCAGGGGGTATATTTGGGATTAGGTGCCAGATGAGAGAACTGGCGACAGCTGGGCACCTTAAACCCAGCCAGGCTCACCTCAGCTTGAAACCAGGCTGAGCTTGGGGAGCGGCCGGGGAGGCTGCCTCCGGCCCCAGCTCCGCTGCCGTTCCCCTCCAAGGAGGTGTCATTACGCACACTTGCAGGGCCTGAAACGGTCACCCTGAGAACTTCCTGGCTTGCGTTCAGTCAACCGGCGGCCAGAACGCAACGCCAGACGTGAATCCCACAGGACAGGCAGGCTGCACAGCCCACTCATGGGCAGCGGGTGCTGGCAGCTCTGGCCCAAGGTTTCTTGACTCTAAGGCATGTGCCTCTCTTCATACATCATCTGTTGGTGGGCAAGGGAGAAGAGAAGCCACTGAACAGCCTGGGTGTGATTTGTCATTAGTGGAAAGTCCCTGCAACATGATCAACCCTGTTCTCCAAATACAAATCAATCTGAGGTGGCTTTTTCAATGCTATGGTTTTTTCGTGCCAGAAAGGAGCACCTTAGCGCTTTCTAAATTACAATACTTCCCGATGGATTTGGCTCACAGAATCCCTTAATAGTCCATTTTGTTTGCAACATGCTAAGGAAAAAGATCAGATTCTGCTTTCTCCTCCCCTCCCCCTCACAAATGCAGGTCTTGTTTTTTTAGAGTCTCCCTTTCCCCACAGAGCCTGTATAGAAATGAGATGCAAAGAGCCATTTGCCGGGAGAGAGAGATGCGTTATACCAATCCTGATGCAAAGAGGGCTGGGCCATGTCACAAATGAATTTTCAAACCTCAGTTCACAATGGATGATAAATTACCCAAACCCTTGGATGATCCCTGCTGGATGTGTTACTGTCTCAAAACAAACTAGTTAAGTACAAAGAAAAGCTTTCAGTCTAACTATAACCGAAAAGCACAAAGCTCTGTTCTGCAGCTTGTAATTTTACCTAAAAGTGCATTCCTTATAAATATCACAGGATTTTCCTTTGTGTTTTTAAAGGTATAAAAAGAGACATCATACGTGCATCACAAATCTGTCGTCAGCTAGTCTCCTCTGACTATGGAATCGGGCATAGCCCAGGTGAAATTGTTCCTTTGATTGCCAGTTTTTCTGACTTTGTCTTCATTTGGTTTGGCGGGAGCACAGGAGAAAGTTCTCTTGATAGGAATGAAATGTAAGCTGCTCTATCTAGGCTATGAGCTGCCTGCAGGTATAGGGCTGTCCTTTCATTAAAACAAGGCTTATGGAGGTATCTGTAGATATAGGCTCATCTTCCAGACATCACAGAGAACTCTTCTGATGCCCAACCAAAACTTGGCATGGAAGGAAATAACTTCCTGACTCAAGTGGGGAGAGGAGGACCGATCCCAGCAGCTTTTCAGTCTCAGAGCTCTACACAAGTCATGTTTTACCATCTGAGGAATTACCCCAATGCCTTGGGGAGAGCGTGGTTAGCATTGGGGTTTGTACGACACCCACCACTTGGGTAGCTCAACTCATTATGAGATGGGAGGAACAGAATGGGAAGGAACCAGAAAATCCCATACGTCTCTACAATATTTGCCTTCTACAGACGCTCCTAAGAGGGAGCTGTGACTTCCACCGCCAGGGCCGGCCCACAACATTTTGGCACCTGAGGTGGGGAGCTCAAATGACGTCCCCATACCCCCTTGCTTGGGCCAAAACTTTGAAAGTTCTCAATTCTGATTTCTTTCTGTTCTACTCCTCTTGTGGTACTGCTCTGCTATCTACATCTGCACCAGCAGCAGACACAATTTTCTACACTCTGGGTCCTAGTGGCGCCCCCCCCACAGTCTGGCACCTGAGGCGGCCACCTCAGTTCACCTCATGGTAAGGCCAGCCCTGTCCACCACTTCCTGATGCTAAACCTAGCAGCCTCTGAGGGCTGTCGCCGTTTGAGGGTGACCTGATAGCTTGTGTGGTGTCAGTACAGTTCTCAGTGGTGTCTAAATCACACAGTGTCTCCACTTGCGTTAGCACTAATTGACCCCCCCACTCCATCCTTGCTGGCGTCCGTTGCAGAGACCAATGACTTAGTGATCCATGGAGACTATTCTTGAGGGAGAACAGCTGGGCAGTATGGAGAATCTTGTCCTGGTGTCCCTCAGCCAATATGCCCAGACATTTAGGCTACATCTACACTGGCGTGTTCTCATGCAAAAACTCTTTTGTGGAAGAATTCTTCTGCAAAAACTCTTCCAGAAGAGAGCGTCTACACTGGCATGTGCTTTTGCGCAAGAGCATCCATGCCAGTGTAGACGCTCTCTTGCGCAAGAAAGCTCTGCTGGCCATTTTAACCATAGGGCTTTCTTGCACAAGAAATTCATGTTGCCTGTCTACACTGGCCTCTTCTGGAAGAGTTCTTGCACAAGAGGGCTTATTCCTGAGCGGGAGTGTCAGAGTTCTCGCACAAGAAGCCCTGATTTTATACATTAGAATGTCAGTTTACTTGCACAAGAACACATGGCCAGTGTAGACAGGCAGCAAGTTTTTGTGCAAGAGCGGCCGCGTTTGCATGAGATGGCACCAGTGTAGACACAGCCTTAGATGCAAGCCACCAAGCAGCTCCCAAACCTTCTGGGTAGAGCTTGGGGTGACCAAGGAGTCCCCAGCCTCTTCCACAAGGGAGGTTCAGCTGGTTGTGCTCACTTACTGCTTAGCACTGAGGAGGGGCAAAGAACCAACAGGGACACAAATTCATGTCCCCCTGGGGATCCTGCCAGCATAGTTTCTGCCACCTATTAGCCCCAATACATCAAACCCCTTCAGCCCAAAGGTGCTTTCAACCTCTCTCGTGTTCACCCTGGAGCCATCAAGCTCCACTAGGTAGCACAAGTCATGAGGAATTAGTCTGTGTCTAGGCAGGGTACCAGAACCTGCTTTTATGGCACCTCAGCAGAGGAAGGGGCCCGACTCCTGTGACAGGGTTTCGGAAGGTGTGACTGGAAAGGGACCGTTTCCTTCCCTAATATGGGAACTTAGACGGAAGCCACTCCTGACCTGGACCAGATTTTAAAAGGAATATAGACCCCTCATCCCAAAAGAGCCATCTCCTTGCAGCCACATCAGTAATGAATATGAGAGCCAAGCCCCAAATGAGAAGAAATAAATTCAGCAGAGCAATTTAGGGGAGATAAAACTGGAAATGCTGGGTGAAATCAAATGGGAAAAAATCAATAAAGGAAAAGGACACAGAGGGGAAATGGGCAGTGTGAACCATAAATGAGAGGCCTGCCCAGAGGTTATGATGGCCGGTGAGCAATAAATTAAATAAAACAGCGCAACAGGGACGAGCGAGAGTGAGAAAAATTAATTAAAGGGAAGGGAGGCAGGATGTGAAGCGTAAAACACTGTTGCCTAGAGGAAAGATTTGAGAGTGCTGTGAACAGAGGGGGTCTGGGAACAGTCAGGGGAGCCAAGGCGCAGGATGAAAAGGCTGTGACCGTGCACATGGGTCTGATCATGTTTTCAAGCATGTCAGAAACAAGAGGCCATTGAAAGAGTCAGGGGGTATGTCCAAGTGGGTAAGGACATTGATTGACAGGGGAGGTAGAAGCTAAGGTGGGTCAGAACTTGGATGCTGGAATTAAAAGAAAAATCGTTTTGTATCAGTCCGAAGTGTTCGCTATAAAAAGGGCAAGGACATTCCGCTTCCGGTTTTTCTAGATGAAACTGACAAAGGCTCCCTGGGCTGCCCCAGCCCCTAGGTGGGTTATCAAGCGGGAGCCTGGCAGCTCCAGCATCCCCTGCTCAAGCTGGGACAGTGAGCACACTCGCCGGTGGGATGCCTCATTGAGCCTCTCACGGGTGCTTAAGCACATCATGGCTCGGAGTGGCTCATTAGCTGGGAGGCAGCGTCGGGGCCTTGGGCGCCTTTGCACACCCTGGCCAGAGACATGTAGGCACCTCCAGGGCTAGCAGCCAGCCGAACAGTGAGCTAAGGGTGTCAGTGACTCCCCAACGTGGGACATAGGCACCTCAATAAGCCCAGAGATCCATCATTGTGAATCTGGCCCTCGAGGATCTGCAGGCTATCATCTCATCTGCAGCTTCAGACCCATCCCCAGGGCAAAGGCTAATTAGTCACAGGGGGAGGCTAAACACAATTCCCCTAAAGGCCCACCCAGTCCAGGGACAAGAAATATTCTCAATGCCAGAGATCTGCACTGAAACATGTTTTGTTGTCAGAGCCACACCCCATCTTTGGAGTGACAGCCCTGGCACAGCCCAGCTGGTCCAAGGGGAAAGCACAATCTCCAAATGACGCTTAGAATTTTTAAAAAGCCCTCCCATTATGCTGTCGCTCTGCAGGCTTGGCTTCTGTGCTAGAGCATCCCTTCTTTACTGGCTGTTGACCACCGGTGTATTTTTGTAGGGTTGCTCGTGGGCACAGACACTGTTGTGTGATCGTGGAGGTTCTCCTGAGCACTGCACCACATTTGCGGATTTATTAATCCAGAGCTGCACCTTAGCCCTGAGGAGTGTCTGATGGTGTGTTACTATAGAGTCGGTGATGTTCCCAGTGCTTCCTCTGCTGCTTTGTTATTGTGGGGTCACTCATTATGAGCAGTAAGGATGCGACTTGTGGAAAAAGAGCGGTGACTCGTTTGTTCAGGGGAAATGCTTTCCGGCACAGAGAATTGCGAAGACTTTGAAATCACAGACTGTGCCCTAGAAACACCTAAGACTGGACAAAATGTGGAGCCTGTCCACCTTGATAGCATTCCTCTTAAATTCATCATCCGTCTCAGTGTTCACCACGGAGAGTGAGAAACAGAGACTAGGAAATAGGGGGAGAGGAGGAGAAATACTAAAGGAATTCAGAGCCATCCCCAACCCAGTGATCGAGCAGTTAGACTGTCCCCAGACCAACCAACAGATATGAAGTGGAATTTCTTGAAATGGAGAGTAGCCCCTGCATGGACACACACTACCAATGGCAGCACAATGCAGTTTGGAAATGTTCCCGGCAGGTTTGATCTAAAGTCCATATGAGTCAATGGAAAGACGTCTAACAACTTCCGCAGGCTATGAATCGCACGCACTTACACAGAGCACGTTGGGTGCAGAGTAAATGTGTATTCAAGATAAGGCAGAGGAAGCTAAATGGGGTTCCCAACCTCCTTCTTCCCTAGCCACTTCTCTGGCGTTAGCTGAAATCGGGTTATAAACAACAGGCTCAGTGACTATTTTGCATTACACATAGTGCCTTGACCTCACGGTCTAAACAGACAAGGCAAAGGGTGGGTTACCCTTACCCTCCCCCCATTTACAGAAACAGAGGCACCGCAGGCTGAAGAGCCCAGGTCAGTAAAGCACGGGTTTTGCTTTACGTGCTTTGCTGCGTCGGGTTCTACGTGCCTTGCTCAAGGACGCTGAGGCTGATGCAGGAAGTTGAACAGAGATCTCCTATTCAGTGGCTTACCTGCAAGACGACCCTTCCTAAATTCTCTTAACACCCACTGACCACTCCTGCCACTGAAAATCCTGGTGCGGGTTTTCTGCCTCCTATGCCATTGTCAGTTGAGAAATAGCTGATAACGCTGTTGACGGTGCCTGAGTTCTGCTCGCTCTCAGATTGTGTTACGGATTATTAACATCCACAAACATTTGCTTCTCTCCGTGCAGCAAGCAGATGTGACTCTGAAGTAACACAGGCAGCAGTTCTGTTCTGTGAGGTCCTTTTTAAAGTTACTTCTCTGACCAAAGCAACACGTTCAGTGTTGGCAATTTGGCACAGCCGCATCACTTTAATTACCAGCCTCTCCTACTATGAATGGTCAGTGCTCAATAACAGAATATTAACAAGGCATTTAAATTAGACTTTGCCACCTAGATCGTAATCCAGCTCCAGAGAGCTGGAAGAGAGGTGTTGGTAATTACAGAGATAGTCCCACTGTTGATGACCAGCTAATTTCAGCACCTTTGAATATGAAATGTTTTTTAAGGGATTTCACGTGAGGTCTCTGGTATTTCCTGCTTTTGACTGGGTCAGAAGAAATTTGGATCTAGTATCAAGAACCACTGGGTGGGATGCAGACGAAAACGAGACTACCAAGTGTCATACTCACTGTCGCCCTCTTTCTGCCATGTACAATATTGCACTGAAGAGAAGATCTCTGGTTCAACAGTGCTTTGTGACCTCAGAGCACCATGAAGGCTCCAAGGTTCATCTGTGCAGCCACCCCCAGAGAATGCATAAGTGAGAGCAGATGTCACCGGGCTGATTTTATACGCTGTGGTTCTGCATTCCTGAAATGACCCACAGGGGGACTAATAGCACTGCAATTTAGGGTGGCCCTATCCTGCATGGTGCTCCAAAGCCACCTCACCTTTGTTCTTGTGCCAAAATAGGGTGAATCCAATCCGAGCCACGTGGAAGCATGGATGTTTGCCTCCATCTGCATCATTAGGTATTGGTCAGAAGTATGGGGACAACAGGGGTGGCTCACATAATGTCTGAGATTTCTCGGTGCAGATGGGACTCTGTCTGCCCTGGCCCTGGTTTGCCAGGCAGTGCGACTAGCTGCATGACAGTGCCTCCGAGAAGAAAATCAACAGGCACGCTGAACCATCATTCGCCTTTGCGTCTGTGGCAATTATTGTAAAATGATATTTATGACCAAGCAAGGAGCAGCCAGAAACAGCTGTAGACTGGCAGCCAGCAGATAAAGATCAGAGTGTTGAATCTACTCCGTCCCCATGCAACACTGACCTGGAGGGAGAGCCCCCAATCCTGCAAGGAAGGGAATATAGAGGCTGCCCCCTCTCTCGCCAGGAACTCAGTGTTATGCAAAGAAATCTGCCTTTCAGGGCAAGGCAATTTCAAGGCACCAATGTTGGAAATATGAAGGGATCTGTGCTCTCCCTTTGATATGGGTACGTAGCTTCAAGCAACATTCATGGGGGAGAAATATGCACGTCATAGAGGAACTAGACCCTATTTTTTGTATTGTGGGAAAGGGTAAATAACATGTCTCTTCACTTTTTCCACATCATTCATGATATCATATCTCCCCTGAGTCACAGAATCATAGAACACTAGACCTATCATCAGAGGCCAAGGAGAACAATTTCCCCCCCTCCTTCCCATGACACCCTTTTAGATACCTGAAAACCTCTATCATGTCCCCTTTCAGTCTTCTCTTTTCCAAACTAAACACGCCCAGTTCCTTCAGCCTTCCCTCATAGCTCATGTTTTCTAGACCTTTAATCATTTTGTTGCTTTTTTCTCTGGACCTTCTCCAGTTTCTCCACATCTTTCTTGAAATGTGGTGCCCAGAACTGGACACAATACTCAATTCAGGCGTAATCAGCTCAGAGTAGAGCAGAAGAATGACTTCTCGTGTCTTGCTCACAACACACCTGTTAATGCATCCCAGAATCATTTTTGCTTTTCTTGCAACAGTAGCACAGTGTCACACTGTTGACTCATACTTAGCTTGTGGGCCACTATGACTCCTAGATCCCTTTGTTTTCAAATGTTTTCATGTATCCTCGAGGGAGGCAGCCTGTAAAGCCAGAGTCCTCTTTTTCCTGAGGTGAACAACCCCAATCTTTTTCAGTCTCTCCTTATGTGGAAGTTATTCCATACCCTTGATTATTGTTTGTTACCTTTCTCTGAACCTTTTGCTATTCTGCTATAGTCAAAGTGTGGGTTCACTATGGATTTGAATAGCGGTACAATATGATGATTGTAAGGGTATATTTCGTATTTTTTAGGGAAATATGCTTAGGAATATGAATATGCCTAACTCGGAAATGCTTTATGCAAAATGTGGCATGTAACTTATCATTGGAAAGCCTCTGAATGTGTATATCGTACTTGGGTGCATGTACCATTTCTGAAATATTGTGAAATTAAGAATATTGACTATAGATTTATGATCACTGCATTCATGTTGAGAAAAGCCTATTTCCAGCCCCCCCAGGAATAACAATGAAGAGGCCAAAAACTGAGCTAATAGCCCATTAGCAAGCGACAATTGAGTGGGGGAGAACTGGTTCCCTGCAGACTTGCTACAAAGACATGTATCCATGTCACCTGATGCTGGACTCCATCTTGAATTTTGTACTTTTTCACAGGGGTGTGGAGAATTGGACAAAGACTTCCCACCATAAGACAACTGTAATTAAGGAAAGGGAAGTCAACAGTGATGATAGTCAGCTGGCTTTACAGACTGCCTCCCCAGAGGACACATGAAAACATTTGGAAACAAAAGGACCATAACAACAGGTGTGGAGAAGTGTTGGACCCAGGTCAGAAAAGACAACTCTGGTCTGAGAAGGACTTTACCTGCAATAGGATTTGGGGAGAGAAATTATGATTTGTAACAACTTCTCCTAGGCCTGGTCTGAACTATAGCGGAAGGTCAAATTAAGATAAGCAACTCCAGCTACGTTAATTATGTAGCTGGAGTTGTCGTATCTTAAATCGCATTTCTGCGCCTTCCACACAAAGGGAGGAGTACTAAATGCCAGCCAAAGCTGCCCTCAGTATTTAATTTACTGGTCTGTACTAGATCCACTAAACTGAACTCCAGAAGATCAACCTCTGGAGCGTCAATCTTCTGCGTAGTATAGACTTAGCCTTAGTGTATTAATCTTAGCTCATGTGTTTTGTTTTATTTTGCTTAATAACTTACTTTGATCTGTTTGCTATCATTTGCAAACACTTAAATCCCACTTTTTATACTTAAAATCACAGTTTATTATTAAACCCAGTGTAAATAATTGTTATGGGGGGGACAACAGATGTGCATATCTTTCTTTCATTGATAAAGGAGGCAAACGACTTATGTGCCCATTCTGTCTACACTTTATGCAGATGCAGAGTGAGACAGATTTATCTGGGGTTTTGGTCCCCTGGGGTCTGTGCACCTGGATGCTGTGTCAAGTCCCTTTGACTGAGCCTTCCCAGAGCTGAGTGAACCTCAGTGTTTGTGTTGCTCTGCTGTGGGCTGTGACCTCAAATCTGTGCCATTGCTGGGGGAGACCAGAGGTTCTGTCTCAGCAGGACAGGGTGCTAGGGTGCTCCAAAGAGCAGGGAGGAGGGCTTAGGGGTATTTTCAGTACAGCAAGTGACAATCTCACGGGGATCTCTGTGACCAAAGCCATCACAATGAGATCTTCTGTCTTATTCTTGATCCCTTTCCCATAATTCCTAACATTCTCTTAGGCTTTTTGCTGCTGCTGTACACTGAGTAGAAGTTTTCAGAGAACTAGCCATGGTGACTCCAAGATCTTTTTCTTGAGTGGCAACAGCTAATTTAGATCAGACAGAACGGGATGGGGGAGTAGGTTGGGAGGGTGAGTTAACAATCGAACTGACAGAAAAATGAAATCACAGCTTGATGCTTGCCTGGCCAATGCCAGGCAAGAGTGACTCATAAGCATCCTCGCCGAGCTAGGTTTTAATTAGGGATTTATAAGAAGATAAGGTGGCAGCTTTACCAGTTTTGATGGAGTTTTCTTTATCCACGGGGGCAGCCTGGGAAAAAGCGTAGGAGTGTAGGAAGAAGAAACAGACAAGTGGGTGATCAAAATTGCCATCAGCGAAGGCCCTTTTTCTTTCTCTTCCCTGTTCCAGCAGGCGAGAACATCTACTCGTCTGTGACAAAGAATCTGCATTTCCTTTCCTATAAAGTTTGCTTCCAAAGGCCAAATCAAAGCCCCAGATCTGTCCCTGGCGATTAGGGACATCGTGAATTCAGCCTGGCTGGATCTCTGACCTGGGTTACTAATGCACCTTTCACTCTTGTAATGAAAACACAATGACACAGTGTGGGAAGAACAGTTCCCTCCCAAAAGCCCATGGGGGAGGGTGAACGCGAACGTCCTGAAGATGCCCAGGTACGTAGTGGGAAGGAATCATAACCTGAAATCTCCCGAGCGCATAAGATTTCCTACGCGAGTGTCCTTTCTGCGCTGTCACATCGCAGCCTTGGAAAGGTCAGCGCCTGATAGAACAATCACGTACACTAATGGGATGCTGCAGAACAGAGGCTGCAAAAGGAGCAACTGCCCGGCTAATTCTTTCAAACCCCTAATTTCAAATCTGGCAGGAAGCCGACGTCAGGCCTGGTTTATCACTGGCGACGGAGTCTGTCCATCTGCTTGTCTGTCCCTTGCTGCTCCCCACCACACCATATTGCTCTCTTTAATTTTCCAGACTCACACGTCACATTCGATGCATCAGACAGCGTCCTGCCCGTCACATCCCATCAGGCACTCTGCAGGGCCAGCCTGCGAACGAGTCAGAAGCAAGATGCATGCAATGGGATATACAGAGAGAGAGACTCTTTATTGTAGGGGGGCTATTTTTTATTTTGTAGCTTACTGGGGGGCTGTGCCCCATGCTCGCTACACTCACCAACCCCCCTCTCTCTGGCTGCAAAAGCCTGTGAATCTTGCACTGATTATATAGAAAAGCGAACAAACAAAGCTGTATAGAAAAAAAACCTGTTCGTTGCTCTATTGCACACGTACTGCATGTCGCAGACAGATCTCAGTTTGGCAGTTGGTTCGGGTTGAAGCGCAAGTCAGCGAGACGCTGAGACTCCGCTTTCAAGTAGGCTGATGACGTCATTCTGTGGCACCAGGAAAAACTTTTTATATAGAGAGAGAGATGATCAGTAAAGGGACCCTGTAACCTGGTGGAACTCACCACTGCAGTGCCCCCTGCTGGTCACTCTGGGAATTAACACATCAGCCTTGGAGCACCGTGTCTCGCCTGCTGTTACCTGTTATTGGCTCCGTCACTCTGTGTTAGGATCCACTGTGGCACCTTCCCTCTGGGCACTGCCCTGCCGCAGCGCCCCCATACTCTGGAGTCCACCCCTTAGGGAACCTCCAACCCCCTATACCCACCTTGCCTCAGTGACTCTACTACCTGTCGTCATCTAGCTCCTTATCTCGGGGCAAACTGCATCTGAAATGGCCACTCTTCGTAGGCAAAGGGATGTGGACCTGCTGCTGGCTCCACAGCCCAGCCCTCTCTCCCAGGGCTGGGTTTTAACCCTTAAAGGGCCAGCGCAGGGCAGATGCCTCGTCACAGACCCTGAGGCTATTTCACGTTGCTTTCTGAGATGCCTTATGCCTCACCACCTCAAGCTGCAGTACCCTCTCAGAGCAATAGTCACAGTGCTCCCTCTCTGATGGGCAGGTAGCCTTTCTGAGGCACCTGTAGGGCCCTATTGGCATAGGATTTGAGCGACTCACAATTCAATGGGTTTAGCGTCACAGCACAGGGAGACAGGCCATTTGCAGAGGGAGAATTAAGGCCAGATCCACAAAGGTTCTTAGGCTTCTAATGTCCACTAGAGCTTTGTGGATCTGGGACTCAGTGACTTGCCCAGGGTCATGGGGAAAGTCCAGGGCACAGGAAGGATTTTCTAGCTAAAACACTGTCTAGTGAACACCCTAACCAGGAGACCAGCCTTCCTCTCCATGACATGCAGCCTTCTGCCGCGAGGGCTGTGAGTGCTTCCCCAGGGCTGATGGGAGAGGCAGGAAATGCCTTGCACATGGTTCCTTCTCTTGTGTTTGGCCTTCATCTGATTTACGGCCTGCCAGCTCAGATCAGACCATTGGGCAGTACAGCCTATTATCAGTAGTCAGTATTGGATGTTTCAGGGGCATGAACCCAGGGGTTTTGTGCTTTACTGGGAGAGCAGGAATTCTCTCTTAACCCCCAGGGCTATCCACCATGACCTGAAGGAAACCATTTGTTTATCCGTACCTTGCCATGGCCAGCTACTAAACTGGGGGATTACTGGGGGGAGGGGGTGTCTGATTGTTCATTTTGCCTCTGTACAAACTGACTGCCATTGAGTTTCCTTTCCATGAACATACATGTGCTTGACACAGCACTATGCATGCTCCCAGAAAGAGAATCCTAGAGCATGCCCACACCACTGCTCCTGGGAAACAAGTTTTAAACTTGCCATGCACATTTGAACTCACGCGTGGATATAAGAGTTACGCTTGTGGAATCCAAGTGCAGAACAACACCATGACTTGCATGATCACCACCCAGCTGAGAAATGCAGCAAGTAACTGAATAAACAAACTGAAAAAAGTTTCAGAGAACTTTAGTTTAAGAGGGTAATAGCATTGTCCTGCCCAGTCCAGCTTCAGGCTAGTCGCTACCTCAGTTTCCCCTCACACAGGCCGATTCTCCCAACCTTGGAGGTAGTGGTGAATGTGTAGAGTAGCCACTAGGCAATGAAGAACAAAGATCAAGAGTCTGGGCAGACAGGAAATAAAGACACATCTTAGGGTATGTCTATACTACAGAGTTTTTTCAGAAAAACGGCTGTTTTTCAAAAAAAACTTCACTTACGTCCACACTGCAATCATGTTCTTTCAAAAAAAAGAAATCAAAAGAAGAGAGGGTTTTTTCTGACATTGGTAATCCTCTTTCTACGAGGAAGAAGCCTTTTTCCAAAAGAGCTCTTTCGGAAAAAAGCGTGCGTGGACGGGGGAGAGGGAGTTCTTTCAGAAGAAGAGGAAATAGGAGAAAGCACAGGTGCCCTGGTGGCCACTCGGTCCATAGTAATCACAACTTAAATGTGAGAGAGCATCCATTCAGCGTGGATGCTATCTTTTGAAATAGCAGATGGCTTTTTCGATGCGCTTTGGCAGTGTGGATGCTCTCTTTCAGAAGAAGCTTTTTTGGAAGATCTCTTCTGGAAAAGTTTCTTCCGAAAGAAGCCTGCAGTCTAGACATAGCCTCACTTTAACTCCATCCATGATGTGCCAGATCTCTAAGCTCTATCCACATCTTCACATCAAGGACTCATGTCATGCCCAAATCTCTTTCCTCATAGAATCATAGAATCATAGAGCTGGAAGAGGCCTCAGGAAGTCATCAGGTCCAGCCCCCTGCCCAAGGCAGGACCAATACCAACTAAATCAACCCAGCCAGGGCTTTGTCAAGCTGACACTTAAACACCTCTAGGGATGGAGATTCCACCATCTCCCTAGGTAACCCATTCCAGTACTTCACCACCCTCCTAGTAAAATAGTTTTTCCTAATATCCAACCTAGACCTCCCCCACTGTAACTTGAGACCAGTGCTCCTTGTTCTGCCATCCGTCACTACTGTGAACAGCCTTTCTCCATCCCCTTTGGAACCTCCCTTCAGGAAGTTGAAGGCTGCTATCAAATCCCCCCTCACTCTTCTCTTCTGCAGACTAAACAAACCCAAATCCCTCAGTCTCTCCTCATAGGTCATGCGCTCCAGACCCCTAATCATTTTGGTCACCCTCCGCTGGACCCTCTCCAATGTGTCCACATCCTTTCTACAGTGGGGGGCACAGAACTGGACACAACATTCCAGATGTGGCCTCACCAGAGCTGAATAAAGGGGAATAATGACATCTCTGGATCTGCTGGCAATGCTCCTTGTAATGCACCCTAATATGCCATTAGCCTTCTTGGCTACAAGGGCACACTGTTGACTCATATCCAGCTTCTCATCCACTGTAATCCCCAGGTCCTTTTCTGCTGAACTGCTATTTAGCCAGTCAGTCCCCAGCCTGTAACAATGCTTGGGATTCTTCCGTCCTAAGGGCAGAACTCTACACTTGTCCTTGTTGAACCTCATCAGATTTCTTTTGGCCCAATCCTCTAAACTGTCCAGGTCACTCTGGGCCCTATCCCTGCCCTCCAACGTATCTACCTCTCCCCCTACCTTAGTGTCATCTGCAAACTTGCTGAGGGTGCAATCCATCCCCTCATCCAGGTCATTAATAAAGATGTTGAACAAAACCAGTCCAAGAACCGATCCCTGGGGCATTCTGCTAGAAACCGACAGCCAACCTGACATCGAGCCATTGATCACTACCTGTTGGGCCCGACAGTCTAGCCAGCTTTCTATCCATCTTACAGTCCATTTATCCAATCCATACTCCCTTAACTTGCTGGCAAGAATATTGTGGGAGACCGTATCAAAAGCTTTGCTAGAGTCAAGGTAGATCACATCCACTGACTTCCCCATGTCCCTCATCCTCCTCTGTCTGTCTGTACCGATCTGCCTGCTGTCTCCTCTCACAGTTCAGGTCTGTCTATGGTTAAACAGCTCCAGCAGCACAGCGTCAGTATAAACAAGTGATTCTCAGCCCTCAGTGGCTTAGGAGCCGAAGTAGGGATCACTATTACCCCAAAGAGCCACCTCAGTGTGAATTCCCCCTTTCACTGACTGGAGTGCTGCACCGAGACATTATTCTCACAGCAGAGACTTGAATAACTTAGTGGAAACTGATAACCGAACTGGTGAGTGAAAGTGTCCTGACCAGTTAACGATTGGATTGGTCAGTAATTAAATCACACCGCGCTGCGATAGCCTGTGCTGCAAAGGGGCTGCATTAAGGAACTACGTGTGGCTTGCAAGTCCAGTCTGAGTGTAGCCTTTCCCTACGCTGTCAGCATAGATGATCCGCTGGATGCACTGGCTGATCGAGCGCCATCTCCAGGGTCCAGAGGCTGGGTTCACAATGGCACTCAGGGCGTGGATGCTGCCTACCCCTAAGAGTTAGTGATTCCACCCTGATTCTAGTGTAGAGCCGGCCTTAGACTGCAAACTTCTGAGGGCAGAGACTGGCCCTTGTGGTCCTGGGAACAGAACAGGAGGAGGGCTCCAGGCAGTAGAGCAGAGGTGGGGAACCTAAGGCCCAGGGGGGCGGATGAGGCCCCCAGCTTACCTGTGTCTCGCCCCGGAGGCTCAGGGCTTCCCCTGCCCTAGCATTGGGGAACCCATACTGGTGCTCTAGCCTCTCTGCTGCCCCCTCTCCATGGGTCCACTAGCCAGGGCCCCCCTAGGCTCTGGTGTGTGAGGGGCATGTGGGGAGAGTCTTTCTGCTTCTCAGTGGGGGGCCCCCTCAGGGAGGGCTCGGGGTTTTTTTCTTTTCACTTGTGTGTGGCCCCCAACTGATTTTTCTGTGTGTCAGTGGCCCCCCCAACCCAAAAACGGTTCCCAGCCCCGCAGGAGAGTAACATAATGATCATCCCTCCCAGTGTCGCTTATTCTGCTAGCGTAACACTGAGGCAAACCGTAAGCAGTTCCGCTGGGCACCCTGGGCCACTGCTCCCCAGGGGTTTCCCTTGGCTGCTCCGTAGCAGGCCTGTGCCTGCTGACTTGGGCCCTGGGACGTGGGCAATGGGATTGTTTAACTGCAGTGTCCATCTTCAGGCTCTGCCCAAGCTGTGGGACCCTTCCACCCCACAGGGTCCTAGGGCCCTGGCTCCAGGCTAGGCCTGGAAATCTAGACTGCCGTAGCCCAGCCCCTCAGCTCAAACCCCATTGAGCAGGCCTGGGTGTCCAACTGCAGTGTGGACAGACCCTTTCAGAGGGGCTGGGAGGACAGACCCCACATGCCAGCCCTCACAGCAAGAGCCCAGTCCCTGCTGCACCTCCATCATGAACTCCTTATCCTTGTGTAGGAATCACCAGCCCTTTCTCAGCTGTGTCTGACCCAAACCAGGCTGGCCCTTCAAAGGGGCAGGGCACCCTATCACAAGGACTCACGACTGGCCAGCGTGTGGAAGGAACAAGACCTCATTCACAGAATCAGTCCTTCAATATGAATGAATCACTCCGCTCTAACAATAACACATGCTTTTTATTGGTCATGGTAAAATTAATGAGCCTGTTTATAAATCTGCCATAGAACATATGCCAGAGCCAGCAAGGAACTTAAACACTCGCATCATTGAGCTCAAATGTTCCCATTGGCTGTGTCCCATTTAGGTGCCTAACTCCCACTCCCATCACTAGGAGATCAGAGCCTAAATAACTTGGCGGCTAGGGGCCCACAAGCTTCAAGTTCAGGTGCTTAGGTTGAATTGAGCAAACAGTATAATCTACAGGCTGACAACAGGCAATATGAAAAACACAACACCACATTTCCTTTTCTGCACAAACCTTGCTTTCCATTAGCTGCTTTCAGCGAGGCGTTATCCTGGTATACAGAGAAATGATTGAATTCACTAACTTTCCCTTCCTGGGCTAAATAAGCAATTGTGAGGCAGAGAAATCTGTTCTCCTATGCATGGTGGAAAGAAACAGGGGGAATTTCACATCTGAGGGATGTGGAGCAGACTAAAATCTGGAACTGAAGTTTGCAAATGGCACCTCCTTTCCATGAGCCAAACTACCGGTACTCCTAATAACCTTCTTTTAAAACAGCCCCTTACTATGGTTTTCTTTGGGTCCAGCCAAGCAAATTGAGGAGAGTTTCATTGCCGATGACATAGTCTTTTACTCTGGTGCATGACGTGCCTGATCTAAAGTCAATCTATGTTGAGATTACTCAGGGTATGTCTACACTATAAAGTTAATTCGAAATAACAGCCGTTATTTCGAATTAACTTTAATGGCGTCTATACATGCAAACCGCTATTTCACATTTAATTCGAAATAGCCAAGCTCTTATTTTGAATTTGGTAAACCTCATTCTACGAGGAATAACGCCAAATTCGAAATAGCTATTTTGAATTAAGTGCTGTGTAGACACTTAATTCGAATTAGCTGGCCTCCAGCCCGTCCCGGTTTCCCCTGGTGGCCACTCTGGGCCAAACCAGGAAAACTCTTCTCCTCTCCCCAGGCCCGGAGCTCTTAAAAGGGTAGACTCTGGCCACGCACCACGTGCCAGAGCAGGAGTGACCCGAGGCCGGCTGCGGCAGCTGGTGCCCCAGGCGGAAGGCGTGATCGGCGCCCCCGCCTGCATGGCCATCAATGGCTGTGATGTCATTTGCTAGTTTGCTTAGGCTTACGGGCTGCCCCTGTGCCAGAGCCAGGCCTGCCAGCAGCCGCAGCCCCTCACCCAGTGGCTGCACAATGGCAGCCAGTGGCAGCCAGCCGTCCCCCACCCAGTCCCCCAGCACCCAGGGGCCAGCCAGGGGCCGTAGACAGCGCGCGCCCTCATGGATTAGTGCGGAGATCATGGACCTCCTTGAGGTTTGGGGGGACGCCCCCAACGTCCATGATCTCCGCACTAGGCGGAGGAACGCGGCTGTCTACGGCCTCATAGTGGCAGCCATGGCCAGAAAGGGCCACAGGCGCACCCAGGAGCAGGTGTGCCTCAAAGTCAAGGAGCTGCAGCAGGCGTACGCCAGGGCCACCAGGGGCAGTGCCACAGCAGGGGCTGACACCTGCCCCTACTTCCCCGCCCTCGACCGCATCCTGGGGGGCGGGACGGTCTGCGCTACCCCAGGGGGCAGTGAGCCGGGACTGGAGGGCCCTGACCTGGGCATGGCAGAGGGGCCATCGCAGAGGGTGCCACACCGGCAGGACCCCCAAGCTGTCCCAGCCCCGGAGTCAGCAGGGTCATCCAGGGAGGCCACATCAAGTAAGTGCCATCACCGTCCCCTACCCGGGGGGGGGGGGTTGGGGGTGGGAGGGAGACCAGGGACCGCGCGCGTGGCCCTTGCCTACCACACATCACGCAGCCACCTGTGCACGTGCGAGCACATGCCACGCCACCCTTGGGCAGGTGGCTCCAGCTGCGTGACACCCAGGGGCTGTGGCCTGATAGGCACACGCGTGTGTGAAGAGACCTGACACGCTCCTGACCCCGGGGCGGGACCCAGCAGGACGCCCTCCCTTCACACGCCCCCTCTACACAGAGGCAGGGGACATCTCCCCCCGCCTCAGCCGCGCTATACACGGCTCAGGGGCATGGGTGCAGTCTCGGGGCACCTCCCACTCCCGGGGATAGCTGGACATTCCAAACATGGCCTCTGGGCAAGCACAACGGCTCTGACGGTGCAGGGCACGGTCATCCTCACCTCGCACGGGGGGCGGGGCGGGGCTGGGCTTCACCCACTGTGTCCCCAGGGAGAACTGACCACTTCTCCTCTTTCTCCACAGCCGCACCAGCTGCACATGCACCCGAGGGCTCCGCAGGACCATTGCAACACTGCAGGGGTACCACGGGCAGCACCTGGCGGCCCTGCGAGACCAGACCCGCATCATGGAGCAGCAGGCGCAGGAAGAACGGGAGTTCTGGCGGGAGCTGCTTGCCCAGGGTCGTGCCATCTGTCACCATCTGCAGGCCTGGTGCAGAGCGTGCTGCCTTGTGCCGCTCCCACGCCTGCTGCTCCCCCAGCTCCCGCTCCTCCTCCCACTCTTTCTCCCCCTCCCACCTCTCCCTCCTCAACCTCTACACCCTCCTCCTCAATCTCCACACCCCCACCTCAACCTCCACACCCTCCTCCCCATCCCCCTGGGGACGCTGAGGCCCCCGCACCCGCCGTGCTGGGAGACATGTGGCCTGGCGAGACCCCCACCCCTGAGCCTTGAGCTTCCCCTCCCCCTTCTTCCCCTTGCTTTCCCCTTCCAGCTCCCTCCTCCCAGTTTCCCCCCTCTCCTGCCTCCTTTCCCCAGTCTCCCCAGAGGTTCATTCCCCCCCAGTTGTTTTAAATAAACAAACAGAGTTTTTATTTTTGAAGAGATGTGTCTTTTATTTGACATCAGGAAGGGGTAAGTGAAAGGACGTGAGGGAGGAATGGGGCACAAGCCCCCGGTGGGGCAGACCATGGAGACTGTTAGTGCTTCTCGGGGCGGACGCTCTCCCGCAGGGCCTCCTGGATACTGACAGCCCCCCCATGGACCTCCCGGATGGCAGCCTGCAGCAAGTGCAGCCAGGCTGATGGCAACGCATCCACAAGACGCACCAGAGTGCCCAGGGGCAGGTGTGTCTCCATGTTGCAGAGTGGTAGGGTGTCCCGAGTGAGGGCAACCAGAGCACTCTGAGACACAAATGCTTTGCTGTCCCTCATCGAGGCAGACAAGCAAGCAGAGATACCTGAAAACTGGCTGTCCGGGGTCGGGGGTAAAGTCCCTTTAAGCACGGACCTCAGATAGCCACAGGCAGCAGCCCCACATAGCAGGTCCTGACCTGGTGCCCTGCCAGCACTGGTTCCGGCCAGCCTTAACTCCGATTCAGATTCCACTCAGTGTGGATGCACTATTTCAAAATGCATTTTCTGTGTAGATGTGTTAATTCAAATTAGCTTAATTCAAATTAACAATTTCGAATTAACTTGAATTCACGCTGTAGTGTAGACATACCCTCAGTGTTTCCAAACTGCTGTATTGTTCATCTTGGTTTTCTCACTCCCCAGTTGTAGTCCCCAGCCTGTTTGTCACTGGACAAAACACAAACCCATTCCAAGCGAGTTATTGGCCTGAGAGCAGTCTGAGAACAATGCAGGCCTTGTTAGCCAATTCTTTTCCGCACAAGCCGCTGCAGGCGATTCTTGGATAGCACCCACCTGGAAAGGATTCCAACTGTGTTCTTCCTTTATTGGCTTTTTTTTTAAGGTCCAGATTAAAGGGCTCTCAGCATCTGAAGAACAAAACTCTCTATTTTCCACAGCCGGCGATGAAGCATCAGCGAAACTGCCCTGCCACTTGATCGCTCCGGGGGATTATTTTTGAAAAGGAGCTGATTTTTCTATGCCAGTTTCCTCCTGCTTCTGGAGGCCACCCTTTCTCAAGTCATGCACAAAGTGCCGCCTGTGCGTGAGGCGCTGACGGTTCACTGAGAATTCATTAGGATCACTAAGGAACTACACATGGAGCTCAGCCTGTAGGAAACTGGATCCCACAGGGTCCTGAGCTGAGAGGTTCTCCAACAGAAATCCCTGCTCTCCATGGGTAGGGCTTCTCCACAGCGTGTGACAAGTAGAGGGCCCCCTCTTTTGGGAAATGGGCCACGAATTATGCTTGGACCGTGAAGTACCAATAACTGTACAGATGGCCACAGAGACAGCACCCCCGTGCAAAACAAGAGTGAACTCATCTACCTGTCCCCGGGTTCACTACTGCATTTTATTGCGGTGTTTTAAAAGATCCAGGGGGTTATTTTTCTGCTTTAACTTGAAAGAAAAATGCAGGGAAATTCCCCAATTCAGCCACACAGTTTTGGTCCTGAAAAAGCCATTTGGAATAAGCCTGGCTCCTTCTCACCACCCAGGGCTAGTCGGGTGTGAGCAGCATTTTTCATGAGCCCCGCAGGCTAGACTAGCGCATGCAGGCTGGTTGCAGTCTCCTTCCTCTTTGAGCTTGCAGCGATGCGAGAAAAGACTGGAAGGGAGTTCGGGGGCCGGGGAATTCTTTAGACTTTGTATTCTTCAGACTTTAATATTCAGAACGAAAGCAAAATAGTCCCATTTGGCTTCCCCAGAGCAGGGTTTTTAAATCAGCTCTATGTGTGTGCACGTGTGTGTGCGTGTGCACATGTGTGTGTGCACATCTGTTCTCTCAGTCCCGCCAAACCAGCCACACTGTGCCATGCCACCACTGACGTGCCATCCTGGTCCTTGCTTGCACCTCATTTCAAAAATGAACCAGGACAGAACTGGCCCAGTGCACTGGCCCATGTTTCTTAATAATACGCCAAATGGTGACGTTTACAGCAGTGTAATTAGCATGCTAGTAAGGGGATGTGATTGCCCCGCACTGTAATGAGACACCCCTAAGAGTCAATTTGAGCCCTTACAGTAAATTTCTGACAAATGCCTTTTACCACCTATAAATCAAGGCCGTACAGCTCAGAACCTCTGACTAGAGTATTGAATAATCCAAAGTAAAAGAGAAATGCTACCATGGTTGCTATTGGCAGACATGGGTGAAACAGTTCCAATGAATAATACTAATACTGTGCAACGCAATCATCCTTTCTATCGGCGGGTCTCAGTGCTCTTCACAAACATTGAGGTTCAACAAGGACAAGTGCAGAGTCCTGCCCTTGGGATGGAAGAATCCCAAGCATTGTTACAGGCTGGGGACCGACTGGCTAGGCAGCAGTTTGGCTGAAAAGGACCTGAGGATTCCAGTGGATGAGAAGCTGGACAGGAGTCAGCAGTTCGCCCTTGTAGCCAAGAAGGCTAATGGCATAATGGTGCTTGACCCTGCCGCGAGGGCAGGGGACTGGACTTAATGACCTCTGGAGGCCCCTTTCTGTTCCACTGTTCTAGGATTCTGTGATTGTAAAACGCCACCCTTCCCCTAGTGCATCTCCCCCAGCTGCTCTGGGAATGGAGTGTGCAGGCAAGGAACTCCGCTCACCCAGACCCCAAAACTGGGCAGACTGGAGAATGCCGTGAGTGGTACAAGTCACACATCAGCCCTACACAGTATGGTGCCATGTTTTCAGGACTGTTCCCATTCTCTTGTGTCATGGGGTCATTCAATAAGGGGATGGGACAATGAGAGGATTTAGTTATTCATTTTGCCACTAACTGAATTATTGCTTCCGTAAGCCCCCAAAGAGCTACAGAAAATCCAGAAATAGGTTGTCCTGTCCTCACCAGTTTTACCAGTCCCAATGACATCTCACCTTGGGGCACTGGAGAGTCTAAGACCCCAAAACACCAAAACTCCAAACCCTTCTTTTTTTCTGCAAAGGACTTTGACCTCTAACCCTACAGAACAATGAGACCAATTCTAAGACAAGAAGTTGTCCTGGGGAATTGCAAGCTTCAGGGGAACGAAAGAGGAAATGTGACTCACACTGATCTTCACGGATACGTGGAGGGCTCTCCACAACCTCACAGCCCTGCACTAACTCTGCTCCTACTGAAGTCAATAGTGAGCACTTGGAAAATCCACCTCTCCCCTGTTTAGTTCATAGAAAAATCAGAGAGTGAAATAGGGGATAAGAAAAAGACCTAAAACTTAAATGTGTCCAGCTAATCATCTGCTTCCCTGTCTTCTCTCAATTTGTGTTATCCAAGTTTGGGTTCCCCATACCGTCTTAGCCGACAGAACAGTATTTGCTTAGAATTGTGTCTTTCGAAAGCAGAGGGGAAAGCTAGACGTGGATAATATACATTTAGAGAGAAGGCAGGGGAATGGAAGATTAGCCTGAAATATTTTAGGGAGAGGGCTATTTCTAAACACTAATCATGATCTTGTTACACGTGAAATCGCCCCAGAAAGTGAAAGAGTGACAGGGGCTAGTTAACAGCACATCAGGATCTCAGCCTCCTGATCTATCAACTAGACAATTTTCCTTCGCTGCATGAGAGAAGTCTAACTGCTCCCGAGTTAGCCTGACTTCTGGAGAGGATGTCATGGTATCAGGCACTGTGGAGCGATAAGAATTAAATGGGACACGGATCCAAACACACTCACCAACTTCCCCATCAGATGCACCCAGAACTGTACAGCAGTCCAGTGTCAAAATTATAATATCCTATCAGCTGATTATAATCACTTCCTGAGAACAGAGAACTGGGCAGGCGGCAAGTACCTGCCAGCGGTCAAGGGGCCAAAGTACGAAGCACTTGCCCATCTCTTGCTGAAAAGCTACAGTTGCAGGGTGAGTGTGATAGCCCATGGATTGATATTAGCTAAATTAGCTCCCAAGCCTTTCCTTGGTGCTTCCATTCTAATGTGCTGGCGTTGTGTTCTCGTGGTTTATGACGTGGTTTATCAGTGCAGCCGTGGGACTGAATTGCAGCTTTGTAGTCACTCCAAATGCACCTACTGCAGATCCCTTTCGTGGACAAAGATCTCGCAGGCCTGGAAGGATAATTTGTCCATAGAGTTAAGCTTTTCTTGACTCCGCCACACAGCTCCGTTAACCCTTCCGTTGCAATGACACCACCTCCGCCACGCAAGACTTACAATAACCAGCTACAGGCAGAGCCTGACACATACGTTCAAAATGCATCTCGATTTTATACAAGTAGACCCACTTTATATCTGCGGGCACCCGCAGCTGTGGATGCGGACATCTGTGGATCATTTTTGCAGATGTGAATGCAGATACCAATTTTGTGTCCGTACAGGGCTCTGCTAAGAAGGTCACCGGGAGGCCAGGGCTTACAGTGCTATGGAGTGCTCTACTAATCCCAAAAGGACAGGAACAGCCATGGCTGATAACTGACCTGAACGAGCGATTAGAGTCAGGATTAATTTGTGATTAGTCCCCGTGACTGAGCTCAGACACACTATTGGTTTCTGAGCGGGGAGACAGAGAGTTTCATGCATCCTCTCTCACCTGAGAAACTTGGTTCATTGGAAGAAGTGGATGGTGCCCAGGCAAGCTCATGACATCATCTGCATGTTTTGTTAGTCTCTAAGGCACTGCATGACTATTTATTGTTTTGAAGGGTTTTTGTAATCATTGGCAGTACAACGAGAAGTCCTGGGGTGCCTTAAACTAGCAGATTTATTTGGGCATAAGCTTTGGTAGGTATAAACCGTGCCACCAGACGCATCTGGCAGTACAAGAGCTACTTCAAGCCATGCACCCTTCCCCCACTCCTGCCAGCTGATGGACATTCTCACAACCATTTCTAGATTGCCAGAACTAACGGTCTTTTCAAAACATCCTCTGGACACTCCAAATAATGGGCATTTCCATTGCCCTTCCTGGAGAGCCAGAACAAGGGCATTTTCATGTCCCTTTCTGGAATAAAATCTTATTTCACTGGCTCCGAATTCTCTATGGGGAGGGGTGACAAATGAAAGACACAAGGCTCCGCAGCAGGAGAGCTGCCGCCCTTTCCACAGAGTTCAGGAAGCCAGCAGGATGGTGGACGTTCTGGGCTCTCCTGTTCAAACCTCGGCTGCATTCAGGTCCCAAGACTTTCATGCTCGCTTCACTCAAGAATGAGAAAGGCCACTCTCCTCAGAGTCAGGAGCTCAGCAGGGTCTGGGCACTGCAGAACTGTGTTCAGACACGGTAGGTATTGGGCAGAAAAATGATGCTCCACAAGACAGGTGGGAGTTCATTGCACACATGATCACACTGAAATTAAACAACTGCTGAGGGAGTTATTTAAAAGATATGCTTAACATTTTAAAATTAACCCTTTCCTTCCATGCTGCTGAATCCTTAAAGTTTCACACCGACACCTTCTTACACCATAGTATTTTCCTTATCCATTGAGAAGAGGGTTTTCTGTTCCCCCATTTTGTTTATTCTGCCTTTATAATGGAACTTTTCAGTTCCATTTTGTATCGAAACCTGTTCAGTAACGCCACAGGGAAAGGTAGAATCTACTAACCCGGAAGCAGAAACTGATTCAGCTGAAATAAGAACAGTTCTCAACCGTCCCCCTCAATTTTAGTCTCTGATCCTCATTTCAGATTTGCAAAACTGCGAGTGACTTTTTGTTCCTTAATTATTTTTCAGTTTTGTGGACCTCGGCATTTCTGCCTAGGGGTAGGAGTGTGAGAAATGTGGCATTCCAAGTAAAAAAAAGTCTCCTTTGTGCTACGGCCATCTCAAACAAAGCCAATGGTACCAGAGTGTCACTGCTCCCATGTATTGAAGATCCATGATGTCCAGAGGTGCAGCTGAATTTTTGGGTGCCCATCTGAACTTTTCTGAGGTCCTCTCATCATTATCCGAAACATCAACCATCCAATGCGGGGCTCACTGGATTTAACAATTTATTCTTTCTGCCCCTGAAGGGTTCCCAAGGAAAACTCTGGCCCAATCCCCAGCCAGAACAGATTCTTTGCAGGGTATCATAAACCTAACAGAATTTGAAAATGATGTCCTGCCTCTACCTGCCTAGCTAGGAACTGGTCACTGCTGGGAAAAAGTCACTGCTACGAATATAACACCGCAGCCTCATTACCATGCAGTGTAACATGCGCCACATACAGAAATATAATTACTTTGGGGTAGAGTCATTCAGTCCCTATTCAAGCAAATCTCCATATGGATCAAATCCTGGGAGTTCTTTTCCGTTTTTACACACACAAATGCCCAGAGAAGACAATAAGAGGTTGCTGATGAAGGACCCTGGGGGCAGCTGTGTCTGAGTAGTTCGGGCTAAACAAACACTGAGGGATCATTCAGGAGTTCTCCTCCAGGTCCCACTGTGATAGTGAGCCTAGGACCAGCAATTCCAGGGTATAATTCACCACAGCCCTAGGATTTCTCCCAGGTGCTGCTCCAAACCCTCCTTCCCCCCCCCCCGCCCCGCCGCCACATACCCTCTTATCTAGGTATGGTGCTGCTTCCTGTCCAGGCTGGAGGTACTGGCTAGAGTCAGGTGTTGCTTTCCTTCAGGCTTGGCACCCACCCACTTTCCAAGAGGGACACATGGCAAATCCCTCGAGTGCGGATAACCCTCAGCTGCCTTCCTGCAATTCCCCCGTGAGACCAGATGGACAGAGAGTGTCTCCCACCACTCACTACAGCAGCATAGTGCACTGCAGCACAAAGACCCATGGGAGCTGCCCCCAGAAATCCTGGTGTCACCCAGGCATGAGTGTAGCACCGGGAGGACACGGTAATGGGGGCTGGGCATTGCCGAGTGGCAGGTTGTTGCAGTGTGGCAGCCCATGCCCCGGCGAGGCTAGCTCAGGGGCCAGAGAAGGCAAACCTCAGTCATTACCACGCTGGAAGTGCCCTGCCCACTGGTCCATACTGCTGAGTTCTTTACCTCCCCAAATGAGAAGGGCTCCTTTAAGACACTGCCTCACTTTGAGGGAGAGTGGAGCTGCCTCGCCCCAGTGGGCGCTCTGGGAGGCCCCATGTCCCAGCCTGGCATGGCCCCGCCGAGCTCCAGGCGCCAGAGGGAGAGCAGCCCGTCTAACACCACATTGGATAGTACACAAACACTAGCAAGGCCTTGACTTACCCCGGCCATCCCCTGTGCCCACAGCACTAGCCCTGCAGAGTCCTGGCTCTCCCTGAGCACCAGCATTGCCAACCTTCAGCACGCAGCAAGTCCGAACCACGCCCTGCCCCTAGCGTAACCCGAGGGCTCAGGGATGTTTACTTTCATGCAGCCGAACACCTTCACAGACCTAGAAACCTGGTTAACCCTGTGAGTGGCCCCTCTGCCCCCAAGCACGTGGCAGCAGGAGCACACACGCAGTTCGGCCCACACGCGTCGGATTCCAGCGCGCAATAGAAGATACGCTCAGTTACTCACCGGGAATGGTGTCTGGGCTCTGTGCTGGTTAATCCCTCCTGTCACCAGTCTGGGATCCCTTTATGGACTCGGCTCCAACCTAAAAGAATCAGGACACACAAATTGCTGCCTCTTGTGGTAAGAAGATAATCCAATACTTCCTAATCCTCCGCAGGCAAGGGTGGCTGCCTACTGTGGTTGAATTAAAGGACGTAGCAATGCCTGCTGCTGTTGTATCTCTGGCAGCGATCCAGCCCAGGATGTTTGGATCCCAAACCATGAGCTTTGCAGTCTAAAGGACCAGCTCGAGCCAGGGAGGCCAGGCTGCGTTAGCATGGATTTCGCACACGGGGAGAACCTAGCGGGGGCTGACTGGAGAGTGCCCGGCTGTGGGGAAATACCATTGAACACACCATTTCGAGGAAACAAATGCACAGAGGTCACTGGAGCCGGGCAGCCATTTTCCACTAAAACTATCCCCCCCCTGCACAAGGAAAATGGAAGATTCCTCACAGTGAAATATCAGTTTTGCTGAACTTTTCGACTTTTCTGGTGAGAAACCAAAATGCGCATTTTGTTTAGGGTTGACCCGAATCGCAGAAATGTGGGTGGTTGAGTGGAACTGAAGCCTTTTGTTTCAGGTCACTACAATATTCATCTGTGTCTGCCTGAGCGGCGAGGGTGCCCGATGGGAGTTGTCGTTCAGGTGCCTCGTGCGCTCGTTCAGCCCTGTGGGCCAGGCTCTCTGCCCGACTGCAACTCCCATGATACAATCCACCGATTCCCATCTTTCAAGGCCTGGCAAGAAGTGCCCAGTGTGACAAAGGCAGGACTGTATTCACACTGTTCGCTTTGTTATGTCGCACGTGGCTTCTACTGTCCTGTGATAACCCTGTGTGTGTGCCTCAGTTTCCCTGGACACTGCATATCTAGATGGGGATGGGAATTCCAGGTGCGACTCACTGCGGGAGGCTGGCCAGACCAGCACATTCACAATGGCCCAGGCTAACTGTAACATGAGCTGGGGGGGGGGGCGGTGCAACCAGGCGACACCTTTTGCCCTGGAAGCTGGACAGAGGAGCAGTCAGGGCTGCCTGCAGGGCTGGGACTGGCTGCTGAGTGTGTGGGTGAGTCTCTGCTGGCTTGGGATGCAGGGAGGGAGCCCAGGGCCCTAGCCCTGGGCCCCCCACCCCAAGATGGATGGTACTGACTGCTCCTGGTTCCTGTGCTTCAAGTCTGTGCTACGCTGTATCCCTGTGAACCAATAACCCTTCTGTTCTGCCTGCCGGATGAGAGTCGCATCCTGGCTGCAGATGGGGGTGCAGGGCCCGGTGGCTCCCCACCCCTCAGTGACACGCAGACAGGGGAGTTCCTAACAGAGGCAGCAAGCAAAGAATTCTACAGCCAACAGCTGGACCAGCAGGAAGTCACTAGCCCACTACTTGCTGTGGAGGGAACCCCCACAGCTACCGAGCATGACAGCTGGCACCCCCACAAACTGCTTTCCCCTTGCGCGGGTCTCCTTTCCGCTCCGGCACAGCAGGGAACGGTTTTGGGACCGAGATGTGTATAATCCTCAAACAGCTGCACTAAGAACCCAGCTTCTCCTGCTCTTCCATACAGAAGTACCTCAGTGAGGAGCAGTCCCAATGGAACCCACAGGCCTATTCAGGTTGCCTGCACGGCAGGTGCTAGTCTTACAGCCCTGGAGTTAATCAGAGTGTACTTTACTGTCCTGGGAGTTTGCTGGCATCACTGCAGCCAATTCTGAATGATGCTCGAAATTGGAGGGAAAACAAAACACTGCCACGCTACAGAGAAAAGAAAACAAAATCTCCCAGACAAAGGAAACCCACTAAAATGTTCCGTTTTATTCTTGTTCTGGGCCCCCAAAGCATTTCCCTTTCCTCCCTGAATGAAAACAGCGATAAAAATTAAATATAAACTCTCCAGCCACCCCCCAATGCACATGGCAGGACAGTAAATCACCGGGAGCAGATGGCATTCGAGGGAGGTTTGGGAAGGGAATGAAGGATGAAATCACAGAGATACTAAGATCTATCACCGAGCTTTACAAACAGCAACTCATCCTCAGGGCTGGAGACCCACTCCTGTGGTGCCTCTGTCTGAAAAAGAAGCCGGGGGGAAGGCAGGGGACTGACAGACGGTGGAGCAGCACCTCAGAAATGAGTGGATCAGAGACCAGCCAACGTCACTGCAGCAGGGCTGGAAGGCTTCATTCCCCCCTTTCTGTCCCACTCGGGGGCACTGCACCCCGGGAGGGAGTCACCCCTGACTCGCTGTGACTCTCCCCTGGGAATCCGGCCATCTTCAAACAGTGGCGGAGATTCCCTGATGGCTGTGCGGAGTCAGGCTGTTCCCTGGTACCCTGCCCATGGGAACACGCTGGAGAGCGGCCCCCTCAGAGGGATGCAGAAGGTCCTTGACTCACCAGAGCCCCCCAGAGAATGGGATTCTCACCGTCAGGGTCCCTTTGGCCTGCCCCATGCAGGCAAAACTGGTCTCCAGCCCAGGCTTGTTGGGTCCCGGAGCGTCTGAATAAGAAATGAATAGCTTGGACTGATGTTCCCCAACGGGGTCACCCCAGGCCTCTCTAACCTGCTGGAGGTTTTACAAATGAGACAAAGGTGACACCCTCTGCTTGGGTTTCATCACGGGCCAGTTTGCCTGGGCTGATGGCTGGCTGCGGTTACCCCAGCTGAGGAATGGCAAACAAAGGGCCGTATCATGCAGGGCTGTGGCAGAGAGTGGAAAGCAAACGGGTGATGTCTGGGAATGGACACTATAGCCTGTACTAAACTACAAGTTTAGGTCGACCTTAGCCTCATCATGTCGATTTTCTAGATGAGTCTGCACCGCCGATCCTTTCTGCTGATTTTAAGTGCTACATCACATCCGACTTCTCACTACCCAGTGTCCCAGAGGGACTCCAAGGAGACCAGGGGACTTCACTGCAAAAGGAAAGACGTGCCAGAGATTCTGTGAGTGCACTAGAGGTTTCTGTATTGCTCCCAAGTTTCCATGGAAGTTGCACAGGCGGTACAGAGGTGGAGGGCAGATAAATTCCTTCTAATCCCATCTTGTCAGCTTAAGAATTTGGGCACTTGTTAGATTATCCGGTGCCTGGCATAAAATATCCTCATTATTTGGTGGTGGATACGGCGAGAACATGGGAGAAAGGGGTATATTCCAGTGGGACAGCCAGACTTTTGTGACTGTTCCCTCAAGTTTCATTGCCCTTGGGGAGGGGGGGGTCTCCTGCCCCACTCAGGCAGCAAACTGACTAGGCTGCCATATGGTAGCAAGATGTTTTGGAACACCACATTGCGCTGCAAGGTCACTTTCAATTTTGCAACTGCCTTCTACTTAATTCAATTTAATGAATTAGATGTGATTCTGCAAGTTATTTCCGGGTGGGGCAGGAAGTGGAGAGACATGGAAAAGGAAATTCATGGTGGGGGGAAGGTTGCTTTTAACATTGTATAGCAGTTTTTAAAAGGAGGGCAACTTGGGTGCAAAGTTATGTCAAAAATCGCAACAGCAGCATCTTGCGCCCAGTTTGCATTGATATAAAATAACAACTCAAGGGGAGAATCAGAAAAGGAGTTTTTGGCCGGTGTGAGTATCTCAGCCCTGGAGCAGTGGTTCCCAAATGGTGGGTCCCCCTTAAGGGGGCATGAAGGAATATTCAGGGGGGCATAGCAGGCACAGGGCCAGCCCCCAAAGGGGATGGGGAAGAAGCCCCGTCCTGCCCTGCTCCACCTCCAGCTCTGCTCTGGCCCCACCCCAGCCTCAGCCCTTGACCACAGCATGGTCGTGGCTCCATCTCTGGCTGTGTTCCTGCTGCCAGCTGTGGCCCCAGCCTCAGCCCTCTTTCTACTGCCCACATCCCCAGCTGTGGCCCTGTTCCCAGCCCCAGCTCTGGAGAAGGACAGGGCTAAGGGGGGGCCCAACTCTGAAAAGTTTGAGGACTCCTGTTCTAGAGTATCCAACATCAGGGTCATGGCCCAAGAGCTGGGGATTTGGGGGGCAGTGAGAGCCTCATGTTAGCACTTCCCACCTGTAACGTGTGTGGGCATCAGCCCTCTATTACAGCCCAAACAGTTTTCAGTGGGAAAACTTGTCAGTGGTGGAGATTGGGTCTTCGCACTCGTGACTTATTGCCTCCTCCAGGTCTCTGGTTAAGTGGTGCAGAAAAGGAAATATTGACCAAATCTAGTTTGCTCAGGGTAACATTGAGGATCTAAGCTAGAGACACATCAGTTTCCATGGAGACTCTCAACAAGACCCGTGGACGGGGGTATTTACTATCTGCTCATTATACCTAGGCAGATAGTTAAGGATGGAGCTTCTGCAATTCATGCCAAGTTGCTTTGTTAATACGGGTTAGCTAACTGTACTGGGAGGCAGGAGATGTGGAATCCATGTTTGGCTCTGCCCTCGACTCCCTTTGGACAAGTCACTTTGGCCAAAAGTGGGCACTCATTTTCGGTGGCCGCTTTTCAGCATGTCTGGTTGGAGACCATTCAGTATCAGTATCAAATACTGCTTGTGAAAATTGGAGCCACAACGTTGTCGTGCCTCAGTTTCCTCATCTCTAAAATGAGAGTGCCATTACTTTGCCAATCTTTGGGGTGAGAAGTGCCAAGGAAGTGCTCAGTTTTACTGAAAAGCAGTAAAGTGTTGAGATCCCCAAAACACTAGAGTTAAAGGTCGACTCCAGCGGGTGCATTTCAAAGGTGGATTGAAAGGCTTTGGTTGCATGATGGTATAGTTCTCCTGCAAGAGGTGGTGCGTCACGGAAACTTGGAACCAAGCAGGGGGCTTCATTCTCTGAGCTGCTTTTTTGGCCAATTGTGGCAGCAATAAAATCCTAAATTCAAGTCTTGCTGGTGCTCGAGCTACGGCTACCAAGAATAAGTGAATTGCAAGCCCTAATAGGTAAGATAAGGGGACACATTTGCCGTTTGTGAAGCTCCCGTGGGTATTCTGATGCTAATCTCAGATCTCAGAAAATGCTTTTTCCTTTTCACATGGCATCTCCATTCACCTTTGCTCCTCCAACAATCATGTCATGTCATATTCTCTCCCCCGTGAATCTTCATAGGCTCTAACTGGAGCGTGCCCGCTCATTCAGCTCTGGGTGTGTTTGTTTAGCCAGGAGTGTATCAGACACTTTTACTTGTTGAATCAATGGAGCTGAACGTTGCGAAGTGGCTGTTCGCTGCATGCAGAAGCATCGTGCTGTTCAGGTCTGTTTGCTGTGAGCTGGCTCTCTTCCTGCCACTCATCTCTCACTCACCCATGCTGGCCATGCTGGCTTGCTTCATGAGCCACACAGCATGCAAGTCCCATGTTCAGACCAGGTCACAGGCTATTCTATCCAAACTTGAGACTCAACTCACTGCCCAGTCTCATCACTAACATATCACCAACTACACCAGGAAAGCATCGGGGGTAAGGCAGGGCGGAGGGGAAGAATTGCCTGGACATTACGGTACCGGACTGGAAACCAAGAGGTAGGTTCAGCATCCGGCTCTCACAGACTCCCTACACGACCTTGGACATTTCTGTCATGGTGCTTCATTCCTAAGTCTTTAAAATGGGGCATTTGGGAGAGGTGATGGAGAATGGGAGAAGGCAGGGGTCTCCCAGGGCATACATCAACTCATCTAGCTACTGGCATATTTTTTTGAGCACGCTGCATAAAAACCACTGATGTGTAGGGAGAGTGCTGATACGATGGGCCCGGGTGAGAATCTGTCTAGATAGAATTTGCCTCGCTCTTCCACCATTGAGCACAGGGGTGAATGTGACCGGCTGCACGGAGTGTGGATTCTTTTTGGACAGTGGTGAATGTTCGGAGTTGTTCCCTACTAGTTGGACTAAGATAAATACATGGGCTGTTTGTGCCGCTGTTTAGACCGAGGCAATGGATTGACACAGAGAAGCACAGAGCCACTTCTTGTGCAGAAGACAGCACAAAGCCTCATTTCATGTCTGATGAAGAATTACCCATTTAGGCCACAGAGTGATGACATGGACAAGAGCCGTCTGGAGTGTCTAGGTGAAGAACAGAACACATCTGGTCTGTCTACACCCGGAGCTGGGGGTGGGATTCCCAGCTCACCGAGATCATAGAATCCCAGGGCTGGCAGGGACCTCAGGAGTCATCGAGTCCAGCCCCCTGCCCAAAGCAGGACCAACCCCGACTCAATCATCCCAGATAGAGCTTTGTAAAACCGGGCCTTAAAAACCTCTAGGGACGGACATTCCATCCCCTCCCTGGGGAACCCATCCCAGTGCTTCCCCATCCTCCTAGGGAAATAGATTTTCCTAATATCCAACCCAGACCTCACCTACTGTAACTTGTACACTACCTCACAAGAAGATAGTGAGCTAACAACCCGAGTGTAACCAGGCAGCACAGGCAGCAGAGGCCTGGGGTAGCTGCCTTGAGTACAAACCCACCTGAACGCCTTGGGCAGGTACTTGGCCCAGCTCACCCCTGCTGCTCACCACTGCCTGTGCCACTGCAGCCCCATTGCTGTCCGTAGCTGGCTCGCTTGATGAGCGCTAGCGCGACTATGCCAGTGCAAGCTGGGAAGCCCATCCTCCCACCTCCAAGTGTAGCAGTGGCTGTCATAAGAGACCCTCCTTGGCCCAAAGCACTTAGCACCACGGACAAGACAGACAAACCCAAATCCCAGACTTAAACACCCCTCAGCTTTGCCACTGTCTAGGTCCCAGTCCAGACTCTGTGGCTGTCCTTAGTCTCAGCAGTGGGCCGCATGCAAACCCCAGATTCAAATTTCCCTCTTCCCCACCACTCCAAACACAGAAACACAGAGCTGGAAGGGCCCTTAAAAGGTCATCTAGCCCCATGGTTCTCACTCAGGGATATGCATTCTCAGTGGGATACGCAGCGGTTTCCCAGGGAGTACATCAACCCATCTGGATATTTGCCTCGTTTGATAACTGGCTACATAAAAAGCACCAGGGAATTCAGAACAGACTAACATTTAATCCAGCCAATGACTTGTTCATACGGCTCTCTACACCATACACTGGAAGATATGTACAATCTTTATATTCAGATAGATTTATTTTAGAATTATATGTTAAAAACTACTTGTTTACAAAATCAGACATAAAATACAGACACGTTACAGGACACCGTTGCTGACGCTTTAATTTTTAAGTGAGATGTAACTTGGGGGCAGGCAAGACAAAGGAGACTCCAGCAAGGGGTAGAGTCGTATGGAAAAGCTGAAACCCAAGCTAACCCATCCCCTGACGCTGAGGCAGGCTTCCATGTGGCTTTGGGAGAGTTAGGTCTGCCCTGGAATTTTGCAACACAGGCTCAGCTCCACGCCAGGGACGGCCCATCCATAGAGGTGAACTAGGCAGTTGCCTAGGGCGCCAAGTTAAATGAGGCACCAAATGGTGGCGCAATATCATTGAAGGGTTTGGAGGTGGGGGCGCCGATTGCATGGTTCGCCTAGGGCGCCAGGTGCTGGCAGCTAGTCTAGGGCCGCCCCTGCTCCACGCATGAAAAATTAGGACTAGATTCTGCCTCCTCAGACAGACAAAGCTCCTGTTCCCTGCCGCGTCCTCAGTGGAAGCGTGCAGGCCAGAATCAGGCCCTGAGGAAAGTGACCCTCAGCTCTTTAAAATTTAGAGTCTAACCCCGCCCCCCCAAAGGATACTAAAATAAAGAGGCACCTGTCTGACTTCGCAGGTCAAGGATTTGGTGCTCCAGGCCAGGCCGTGCCAAGGGGACCTCTATAAGCAGAGGAGGATTCCTCTAGCACATGGGAATTACCAGGTCTCTGTGCCTCTTCCAGCAATGCGCAGGAAGAGCGAGGCAGGAACCTGCTCCCGGGATCCCACCAGTGGAATCTAGAGGGGCTCTAAATTATACCAGCAGCTGTACCGCCCCCAGATCAGGGTGTGGAGGGGCATAGGGGGGGAAACGGGATTGAAAAGCTACCTCCCCAGTCTCCTCGGGTGCAGGTGCCATGGAGAACGGAGCCTGATGTCTACCAAAGTGGCGGAATGTAAAATGCTATCCCTTTGGGCCAGGAGATCAAGAGCCACAAGGGGCGGAGGGTGTGAAGAGCCTTTTAAGGGCCTTGTGGTCCTTGAGCAGGGACTGGCCGTACAGTCACACTCCCCTGCTCCTGGCTAGTCCCTCCAGGAACCCAAAAGGGCCAGGGAGAGGCGAGGTTGTGACCAGAGCTCCAAGCAGCCAGGAGAGCCGTGTGACGGTGGGAGCCGCCACAGCAGTGAGGCCTGGCTGGAGGGGCTGTTGGCCCACAACGCCGCCTGGAAATCTCGCGGAAGCAATCTGGCTCCACGCTGCCCCCAGCTTTGTGCAGCGATCGAGCTCCCGGTTTGTAAAACCCATTAGCATCCGGCAGGGCAAGCAGCGCTCTGTGATTGCGACAGCTCAGAGAATGAAAAGAACCTGCCGCGTTCCTCCAGCGACAGCTGGAAATCCACCTGGAACGGGTCCGGCTTTGCGGAGAGACATCATAATGGCGCAAACAGGGATTTATAAATAATTGCCACTGACCCGGATTCAAACAAGGGCAACTGTGCGGCTGCATTAAACAAACGTAGATGCAGAACAAAGCGTCGCGCACAGGAGGAGAAAGGGGAGGCTGGGCCCGGACACTGTGGCCCTGCCTCACTTTCTCACACAGGAACGGGGCAGGAGAACAGCCTGGCCTCGGGTTTTATCATTATAGGCAATACACGGCAAAGCAAGGTCTAAAGGGCTGATTCTTCAAGGTGCAGGGTGCCCTTACCCCCGATGGAAGGGGAGTCCAGCAACGCTCTGGATCTGCACCACTTCCTCAGTCTGGTGTTTTCAATCCGCTTGTGGTTGCTCACCCGACTTTCAGATTCACTTGCTTGTCCCCAACAACTCCATCCCGTGCTTTTCGTTTCTTCCTCAAAGCCCAGAGAGATCCACCCCTGCAGGGCCTCAGCCACATGTTTCTTGGCTTCATTACAAGGCAGGCTTGTGCTAAAGACCAGACTTTGGACTTTTTCATGCAACAGCTGCAGCAGATCCTTCTGTTGCCAAACCTACTGGGACTGATCCCTTCCAGATGTGAGTTGCATTGTTGTCGCAGATGGGTGCCTTCCATGTCTCTGGCACCTAATGCCAAGCAACCAGTGTAACAAGCAACCCCTCCTGAGAGGAAGGGCAGCCACTCTGGTAGAACGAGCTTACTGTCCAGATAGCTGAGCGTGGAATGGTCAGAGGAACGGCTGGATCCGAATCCCACTGCTGACACCAACTCCCCCCAGGCTATGAAACAACGCACTTAGGGTGAAAATCTTCAAACCTGGGTGCCAAAAGAAACAGTGGCCTGATTTTCAGAGCTGCTGAGCACTGCCATTCTGGCTGCAGTCACAGGGACAGACTGGCTGTTGCCTTGCACCTAGTGGAGTCAATTACACCAGGCAAAGTGGGGGCAACGACCATGTAACTGCTACTGCTCTGATCAAGTCACATTTTAACATCCCCTTTGCACTGGTGTAAGTGGCTGCATAAGGTTCTGGGAATTGAAGAATCTGGCCCGATGCTGGGAAGCACTTTGTGCACGAAAAGCCCGCCCCAAGTGCTAAGCACTGGCATTATCACACTGCGCAAAGGGGCGCTTCTTCCCCGGAGTTCTAATGACACAACCCTGCTCCCCTGCCCCCGGCTTAGAGATTTACAACACCTGAAACGCTGCTGAATGTTCCAAATGCAGCCCACGAGCTGCTCTAGCCAATGCACCAGCTGTGCTGCTGAAAGCCTCCGGTACAGGTTGGACCTCTCTGGTCCAGCAGCCTCGGGACCTGACCCGTTCTGAACGAGGGAATTTGCTGGACCAGAGGAGGTCCCCAGCCACCGGCTCCCCAGACCACCTTCCTTCCCCGCTGCTGGGCCCAGCTGGCCCCCACCTCCGGACTGCTTCCCCCCAGCCCTGTTATCAGGGCTGCTGCGTCCCTGGCCCTGCCACAGCCCCTGCTGCACTACCAGGGCTCCAGCACCGGTCCTAGCCCCAGTTCTGCCGGGCTCAAAGCCACCAGCCCGCTTGGGGAATCCCAGCCAGGACTTCTGGGTCCAGGAACACCAGTCCTGCTGGACCACGGATGTTGCCGGATGAAGGAGTTCTGGTTTTGGGACGGACGTCCAACCTGTACAACAGACTTAGTGCGATAGCTGTGCTGGTCGGGGAGCCCTTCCATCCCATGGCCTTCCCTGAAATATTGCTCGGGACGGCAACGTGGCAGGGGCAGCAAGGGAAGGGCTAAATCATGTCGAGTTTCTCACATGGGCTGATGAAATCCTCACCTAGGGGCAGCCCATAATTGCCTTTTAAAATCAAATTAGGGACTTGAGACTCTCACGTAGTCTGCAGCCTAAACTCCAACATCCCATTCGCACCTGAACTGAACTCTTTAAAATATTTCCATACTGCATGCGCGGCCTGATGGGAGACCAGTCATCTACTGCCCTCTCTTGGAGACGGGGGATCAAGCTTTCAGGCGACATCCGAAACACAGTGGATTGCTCAAATTCATGCCATGCCACACTCATGTTACAGGCCAGGGTTGGCCTTACTATGAGGAAAACTGAGGCAGCCGCCTCAGGTGCCAGACTGGGGAGCGGGGGGAGGGGCGGTGCCACTAGGACCCAGAGTGTAGAAAATTGTGTCTGTTGCTGGTGCAGAGAGGAGGGATGGGGGCGTCATTTGAGCTCCCCGCCTCAGGTGCCAAAATGCTGTGGGCCGGCCCTGTTACAGGCCCTCCATTTCCCCTCGACGGGAACCCATTTCCACAACACCCTGGAACGTTTGCCTGGAAGGGAGGGAGAAGTCCCGGACACTCATTCATCCCATCTAGACAGTCCGTACAGCACCAGCCCTGGGAGCTGGGCGCTGGGTGCTGGGCGCTGAGGTAAGGCACCAGGTGCTAAGGTTATTACGCCAAGACCACATGGAAAGAACCCAACCCACCTGTCACCACACCTGCCCCATAGCTCCACTCCCCGACTCCCCCACGTCACTTCCTCCCTCATCCAAGTGTGTGTTTAACCTCCCGTGTGCTGGAGATGGGAAGAGGCCGGGGACCACACCCCCACCACTGTATGTAACACTGTCTGGGACAATTCCCCTCCCCATGCCAGGCAAGGGATGCCTTGTCTTTCTCTTCCATGGTGGTAGCTGGTCACACCGCTCCAATCCCATGGAACTAGGATATGCAGACGTGGGCGCACCCCACTGCCTTTCCCCTCCTCCCCCTCGTGTCACGCACTAAGACCCCCGGCATAGCATGCCCATTTCGGTGGTGATAACTAGCTTGTGGGCATTTATCCCGTGGCCTGATTATCTACTCCATTTGATGCTAGATTTTAAACAACTACCATCCAGGCTGGGCATTGCTCTGCTCATTCTGTCCCTGTCTATGGATATTGTATCTGTCCACTAAATCTTTTGCAATAGCTGTTTCCTCACCTCTCCGCCCCCCTCGTTTTAATTCTGGAGCCATCAGCACAAGGCATTGGAAGAGGCTGACATTTCTCTGAGTAATTTGCAGTGTAATTGTCACTGGCTTGATGCAGTCAGCTCGTTCCCCCAGCCGATGTGACCTTAATTATTGTTAAATATTCTTCTCGGTTACACAGAGGTCTGTGGAGAGAAAGGTCAATGCCTGCACCCCGACAGAGCCAGTTGTCGCCACTCCTCGAGCCTGCTCCACCGCTCCCTACTGCTCAATTCCCCCCCCTCCCCCCGCAGCGTGTCCAGTTTTCATTAATTCTGGCTCAGCTAGACAAACTGACAAACATGCAAAATGCCTCAGCTGTTCGGATCAGCTCCTGGGTGGGAAATGATTCACTCGGCTTGTGCCGGCGGCACCGGAAGGTCAGCAGCTCAAGCCGTGGCACCTCATTAAGGAGCCAGGCATCGAACTATGAAAAAACCCTTTTTGTTTTTAATTAAAAGTCAGCTCCGGCTGGAGAGGTGAAGGTGAAGATTTGCCCTGGCTGGCTTCTCGCAGCTGTATTTGGGGTGGGGGGAAACGATACACGCTTCCATCTTTCCTTCGCCCCAGGCTTGGAACTTGAAGGCCAGACTCTGAGCAGTTCTCTCGCCAGATTCCCCAGCGCCATGCCACCTTCTCAGCTCCTCCAAGAGCCAAGAGAGGGCAGCCCAGTTGCACACAGGAGGAAGGGGGGAAGGTAATTGCAACACCTGCCCTATAGCTGCATTCCCTGACTCCCACAAGTCACTTCCTCCCTCACCCAAGTGTGCGTTTAACCTCCTGTATGCTGGAGATGGGAGGAGGCCGGGGACCACACCCCAACCATTGTACGTAACCCAGTCCTGGGCAATTCCCCTCCCCAGGCCAGGCAGATCCCAAGAGAGGGCTGCCTTGTCTTTCTCTTACATGGTGACAGCTGGTCACACCACTCCAATCCCATGGAGCTGGAATCTGCAGACATGTGCCTTCCCCCCCCCCCTCCTCATGTCACGCACTAAGAGGCCCAGCATAGCACGCACATTTCAAATACGCATACTTTGCTGGCTTGCTGGAAGTGAAGACTCCAGCCGGTGGGAGATGTGACCTTTGTGCGGCACTCCCAGGGGAGGGGACAGTCATCCAATCTTACACCTGCCTACGTCAGCCCAGCACAAATAACCGAACGCAGAACACTTAGCCTGCGATTGCAAACATCACGGAGAAGCCACGATTCCGGCACTGTCCTTGCCAGCATCTTCTCGGTGGGGAGGAGGGACTTGCTGGGCTCCAAGCCCTTTTACTACTTAACAAACATGCTTTAGGCCTCAGTCCAGCAAAGCACTTCAGCATGTGCTTAACTCTGAGCATGTGCGAGGGACGTCAAATACTGCAGTCAGGTCCCAGGCTTACATCGGAACATGCTTCCATGCTTCCCTGAGTCGGGACCCCATTGCTGGAGGCCTGGCAGTGAGGAAGGATGGACGGAAACGCAGGAGACCTCGGACGTCACTTGACATGGGTTGGCGCTAACCCTATTCGGGAGTGGGAGGTGCTCAGATAGCACCGGAGCTGGCGGCAGTCTCTAGACAGAACACACATTTAGGAATAAAGGGAGAGGGGCATGTTCCAGATTAAAGACAATTCACTAAAGATGGAAGTGACAGAAGATCATCAGAACGGCCAGACTGGGTCAGACCAAAGGTCCATCCAGCCCAGTGTCCTGTCTGCGCACAGTGGCCAATGCCAGGTGCCCCAGAGGGAATAAATAGAACACTTCATTGCACCTCAGAACACCCCTTAGACCACATCTTTGGCCGGGGTGGGGGACACATTCCCCATGCCGGAGTTAGGGGAATGGAGTTTGTTTGGAGAGACACTTTCACGAGAGTAACTAATAGCCCAGTTCCCATTTCATTCAGCATGTTTTAGATGTAGGCCAGGAGCCTGATTTACCTTCCCCAACATGTGTGTCCTGGTACCCCAACACCACAGAGCCGGATTGCACCACAGTGTTTCTGGTGGGTTCTTGCCTGGTTTGACCTCAAGCTCACTATACAGAGACAAAAAGGCCTGAATCTTCAGTTCTATCCAATCCAACTTTTTCAGCACAAAATAACTCCTAGAAATAAAATATGTTGAGTAAAGTTAAGCTATATATGGGCCTGATACTGATCACAGAATCATAGAATCCCAGGGCTGGAAGAGACCTCAGGAGTCATCGAGTCCAGCCCCCTGCCCAAAGCAGGACCAACCCCAACTCAATCAGCCCAGCCAGGGCTTTGTCAAGCCAGGACTTAAACACCCCTAAGGATGGAGATTCCACCACCTCCCCAGGGAACCCATCCCAGTGCTTCCTCACACTCCTACAGGAATAGTTTTTTTCTAATATCCAACCTAGACCTGCCCTACTGCAACTTGAGCCCATTGCTCCTTGTTCTGTCATCTGCCACCACTGAGAACAGCCTCTCTCCAGCCTCTTTGGAACCCTCCTTCAGGAAGTTGAAGGCTGCTATCAAATCCCTCCTCACTCTTCTGCAGACTAAATAAGCCCAAATCCCTCAGCCTCTTCTCGTAGGCCATGTGCTCCAGCCCCCTCATCATTTTGGTTGCCTTTCACTGGACTCTCTCCAATGCGTCCACATCCTTTCAGTATAATCCGTATACTCCAGATGTGGCCTCACCAGTGCCTAATAAAGGGGAATAATCATATCTCTAGATCTGCTGGAAATGCTCCTCCTAATGCACCCTAATATGCCATTTGCCTTCTTGGCTACAAGGGCACACTTTTGACTCATATCCAGCTTCTCATCCACTGTAACCCCCAGGTCCTTTTCTGCTGAACTGCTACTTAGCCAGTTGGTCCCCAGCCTGTAACAATGCTTGGGATTCTTCCGTCCTAAGGGCAGAACTCTACACTTGTCCTTGTTGAACCTCAGCAGATTTCTTTTGGCCCAATCCTCCAATTTGTCTAGGTCACTCTGGACCCAGTCCCTACCCTCTAACATATCTACGCTACCTCTGCCCCCTAGCTTAGTGTCATCTGTAAACTTGCTGAGGGCAACCCATCCCCTCATCTAGGTCATTAATAAAGGCATAACAGTGCCCGTGTGGAATAACTCCTGTGAGGTGCTCCAGACTTTCACCAGGGATGAGGGTCTAGCCCTGTCCATTTATAAAGGTAACATTATCCACCAGCTTCTTCATCTAATGTCCCTCCAAGTTTGGAGAAAGGGGTGAGGTGCAGCTAAAAATACAGAGGCCAGCAGAAACATCAAGACTAGCAAGAGACACTCACAGGGGGCCAAGGACAAAAGGAGCCGAAGCTGGAGCCAAAGACATTCCCATGAGGGAGACTGACGCTTTCTCACACATGCTGCGGGTATGATTGATGGGCTCCCACCAGCTGCAAGAGTCAGATTTACTGTCCAACCACTGGGGTTTCCCTCGCCCCTTCCCCCGTCTCAGGCTGGTGTCTTTCACACTCATTATTTTTAGCTGCAGCTTGACATGGAGTAACAGGCATGGGTGTGTCATGCTAAGGTGTCAGGGTGAAGAGTGATGCTTCCAGTGCCTGGACACCCCCGCTGCCAAGCCTAGCGGTGTGAGGCGAGCTGGCTGATTCCTCAGCAATGGGTCCCCCTCAGGGCACATCCTGTAAAGCGCAAAAAGTCCCTTTTTTGTGCAAAGCCTGGGGGAGCGTCGACACGTCCCCATGACTTCTTGCAGTGAAACTCTGAAATTTCACCCCACAATGCAACCCACCCCTCCCCCGGGAGTCGGACAGCTCTCACCGGTGATGCACTTGCGAGGGAAGACACCTCCCTGTTTGCAAAGCTTTTAGCTTCCGGAGGATACCCCCTGTGCTTGGGGACTGCTCTGGCGCGCAGCTCTGCTGCTCTCACATGGGGGCACTGGAAGGGTTTTTAGGGTGAAGATGCTGAGTTAAGCTCCCCCCCCACCCACACCCCCACCCTGGCCCTCTGACAAGTGCCAGTTCTTCCAGACTGGGCCGACTGGATGCCATTTGCAGCAATGGCAGCTGGTCTGGGTGAGTTGACAACCCCAGCCCCTTGCTGCCCCAGTCTGGGGCTGCAGCTGTTGAGCCCTGGGCCCGGGCCAGGAGCAGAGCCCCGGGCTGGTAGCAGGATGTCTGGTGGCAGCAGATCCTCCAGGGCTAGTGGCCTGGACACTGGGGCGGGTCATGGAGCCTGCAGGTGGCAAAGCCCTGAAGGCCTGCAGAGCCCACAAGACCAGCAGGCAGGGGATCTCGAGGGGTGGGGGGCAAAGCTCATGGGCCAGCGGGACCTGGGGCGGGTGAAGTTGGTGGGTGGTCGACAGTGGGACTGGCTCTCAGGCACCAAGAAGCTGGATGCAAAACATGAGGGTGCTGTAGCACCCCCTGTGCCCATATTTCCTGTGCCTATGCTCTAACACCAGGTAAACAGGGACGTCCCCCCCGTAAACCCCTGGGAAATTACAAACTCCCCTTCCTCTTTTCTTGGCAAGTGCTCACTTATCTGGCCAGGTGATAATGCCTGGAGTAAATGATCCCCTACTTGGAGCAATGCTGAGCTCCTGGAGCTGATCGGTGGTCAGGGAAAGAGGCTAGGCAGGGACCCAGGAGGCCCTGCAATCAACCCCCTGCCCCTTCCCACAAGTTCTATCATGAAAATGGTTAGAGCTGCGTGCTGGGATAGCAGCCCTCAGGCCGCTGCTCGCATCTGCAATGGAAGTGCTGTAAATGTGAACAGGATGCGACACCCGGGGAAGTGAGCGAGTATACAAATCAGGGGTTTTCTGTCACCAGGTCCCACGCACCAGTGAAACTGACAGCACAAAACCCCAGCAAGTGTAGACATGGCTTGGGTGCCATTAACCCCTTGTGCTGCTCTTTCAGGTGCAGTTAGCATTTCCCAGGTTGGGGGTCTGCTGCATGAAACAGCACCAAACTGGCTAAATCCAGCTGCAGGGTCCAGGTAGACTCAGTAAGGCTACGTCTAGACTGCATCCCTCTGTCAACAGAGGGATGCAAATCAAGCACATCGAAATTGTTAATGAAGCAGGGATTTAAATATCCTGCGCTTCATTAGCATAAACGTGGCTGACACTTTTTTTCAAAACAGTTTTTTCGAAAAAAAAACCCCGGCAGTCTAGGTGCGGATCTGTCGAAAATAAACCCTTTTTCGAAAGATCCTGTATTCCTCAAAAAATGAGGTTTACAGGATCTTTTGAAAAAGGGTTTATTTTTGACAGATCCGGGTCTAGACTGCTGTTTTTTTCGAAAAAACTCCATTTTGAAAAAAAGAGGCAGCCATGTTTATGCTAATGAACCACAGGATATTTAAATCCCTGCTTCATTAGCAATTTCGATGTGCCTGATCTACATCTCTCTGTCGACAGAGAGGTGTAGTCTAGACACACCCTGATACAGAACGTAAGAGTGTACAGAACTGAGCAGTTGTGGAGTTAACTCAGCCCAGTCTTGCGGGATCCTGGCAGTCAGAGGTTTAGAATTATTCCAAACACAAGGTGAGTCTTTAACCATCCTGGCTACTAGCCATTGACAGACCTGTGCTCCAGCTATTAAGCTAGTTCTTTTTCTTACCCTGTTATACTTTGGCCTTCACAACATCCCACAGTAATGGGCTCCCCAGGTTGGTTGTGCACTCCGGAAAAGTATTTAATCTTGTGTTTATTAAACCTGTTGCCTATTAATATCATCAGTTATCCCGTGTTTTTGAATTGTGGGAAAGAGTTGTTAACACTTTTCTATGCGTGCACAATCCACGCCACCCATGATCTTAGAGATCTCGGTCATACCCCCCCTCCCGAACCATCTCTTTCCTAAGGGTATTTGTACGTTACAAAATTAGGTCAAATGTCTTAAGATCGACTTTTCAGAACCCGAATTTACCAAGCTGAAGGCGCGTGTGGGGCACACGAGGTTGACAGAGCACATCCCCCAGAATGGGCGTTTCCTTTGACTTTCCAAGTGATGCACTGTGGGGACCATCCCACAGTTCCTGCTGCCCCTATGCATTCTGGGTTAGGCTCCCAGTGCCTGATGGGACAAGGCCAGTGCAGTGGGCGGTTCCGGGTACATGTCGCCAACCTCCCATAATGCATTCATCTCCTCCCCTGCCCCCCCGCTTGAAAGCAACGCCCAACAAATTTTCATGCCCTTTTTCCCTGGTTATCTGTGCAGATGCCACAGCAGGGCAAACAGACCCCGTTCCCCTGCACAGCACTGTGGCATTCATAGCAAACAGCCCTCACGTGAGAGGTCATGGCTCCCGTTTAGTTCAGTGCACCAGTGTGCACCATGGCTGTAGTCACTTCAAAGTACGATAAACATCCACTCACTTCCATCCCCTACAGCAGGGCTGGGAAACCTCAGGCCTAGGGGCCTGATGTGGCCCCAGCTTGCCTGGATCCAGCCCCCAAAGCTCAGGCCCCCCCAGCATTGGGGACCTGCCCTGGCATTCCCCTCCCTCTCCCCCCCCATCCACAGGGCTGGAGCACACAAAATGTGGGCCCCTCAAGGCTCTAGTGTGCAAGGTGATTACGGGGAGAGTCTTTTGACTTCTCAGTCGGGGGCCATGTCAGTGAAGGGAGGTTTTTTTCTTTTTTTGTGTGTGTGGGTTGTTGGGTTTTTTCACTTCTCACCTGTCTGTGGCCCCCGATTGATTTTTCTGCAGGTCAGTGGCCCTCAACCCGAGAAAGGTTCCCTGCCCTGCCCTAGAGTAAGCAAAAAGCAGCCCATCCCCTGACTAGAAACTGACCTGAATGCAGAACTTTTATGGTGATCACACACATCCTTTGGCCAAGATGTCAGCGTATCGGTCAGGTGGTCTGGGCACACCGGAGTTCTCTGCCTTAGCATGCCAAAGCCACCATTCCGGATTCCCACGTCATGCCTGCCTGCCTGGCCTAACTTGTCTCCCTAGAGCTACAAGGATGAAAGAACCTAACCCTCCAACCGATCTTGCGCCTTGGCCGCCATATGCTCAGCCCACGGTGGCACCTTTCTGCCCTGCCAGCCACAGGCAGTGCACGAAGAGCTGTCGCTATCGAGGTGGTTTGGGTGGCTAAGGCACTGCATGGGGGTTTCTCTTGGCTCTGTCACTGCACCCTGTGTGAGACCTTGGGCAAGTCACTTCCTCATCCCCCCATCTTTGTATGTCTTTTCTAGTGATGCTGTGAACTCTTTGGGGAAGGCTGTTAATGCAGGGCCTGGATCTCGACAGCTGTAAGAACCTCACCTGTCCAAATGGCCTCTCCAGTCAACAGGGAATGACCTTAACTATCACCCTTCATTCCCAAGCATTTCAATTAACTCGGTGGCTAAAGCCGTTACCTCCACCACCACGGCCGATGTGCGGCAGCGCCTGGGACACGCCTGCTCTTCTGCTCAGGACCAGCAGGAGGACGGAATACACTCCCCAGCTGAATTCCCGGGAGGGAAGTTAGGCAGAATCTAATGATCCACACTCAAAGTTTTTCAAACACCAGGACTTAGACTTTTGAAAACTGGGAACAGCGACAAATATTTCACAGCTCATCCAAGAGGCTAGTTCTTGTGTTTCTCTGCCATGCCCCTTAACACCCCTGCTGTCACTGGGACTTGCCACCTACTGGACCCCAAACCTATTTCCACAGTATATGAAGCTTCCAGGCAGTGTCCCATGTAACTGTTGTTCAGCCTGATTCTGGTTAGGCTGGCAGACAAATACGGAGCTCCTGAAATGAGGTGATATATATTACTTGCATGGTTCTTGAATAGCTTTCCTGGATTTACACCAGTACACCGGAGAATCTGCCCTTCCATGAACTGAAGAAATGAATTTCACATTTGTTCAGCTTCATGGCCCTGTTATTTTCACCACCCTGCCTTATTTTGGCTCGCCATCCTACATCTGGATACTGGCAGGGAATGCACCAGGGGAAAACTAGAAATCAGCTGTAGCGCGATGCCATGGGACAAAGTGCTAGACAAGTTCACAAAATTGAAGCAGCAATAGGAAAAAGAAAAGAGACTTTGCTGTTTTCTTAGGACTGACTTGGACATAAACAGCTTTGCACAAATATTAATAGAAAACTCCACTCAGGCTTGCAAGTGCATGGATTAAGGTTTGTGTCTTGCTGTGAGAAACTGTCTCCTTCTATATGAATGCTTCTGGAGTGCTTGTAAAGTGGGCACTGTGTTGCAGCTGATAGAAAGAATCAATAAACCAGGGCATCAGTTAGCAAAGGGCTGACAAGCTATCTGGCGCCTGCATGGCGTGGCTGGTATTAGTTTACTGACTGTTCCTGCTCATGTTGGTTATTCACCGCTATCTCCTTGCTGGCTTCCCTCACGGGAGAATCTGACCTGAGACGTTTTACAATGTGCACTTTAATCAGACAGGCTGTGTCCATTTCAAGCTCTGGTGTAGTTCACTGAAAAAATTACAGCTTGAAAGAAGAGAGATTTGGCTTGTGGAAAATACAAATTCCCACCAGAACATCCTGTAGAACTAAGATCAAAGGTCTGGATGCGCGTATGCCCAGCTGTCCCATACTGAGAGAAAACACACTACATGGTTCCCAGCTTGCAGCCCAGTGCTCAGCCAGGATGTGTGAAGCATGATAGATCTCAACTCAGTCCTTCAAAGCTGAATGCCCTCTGGACATAAAGGCAAGACTTTCCTCATCCCCAAACCTTAATATATTCTTGGAGGTTCTTGTTATGAAGAAGCCAGCAGGATATATTAATGGCCAGATTTTCAGAAATAAGGGCACATGTGTAGGCACGTGTTTCAGTGGGCACCTGGGTCAGGCATGCAAACCTCTTCATGCGTGTGCATGCGCACATGCATAGCTGTGCATGTTGGTTCTGTCCCAAATCCAATGGTTTGCTATGACACGAGCGGTGTAATGGGCATGGCACTGTGATCAGTGGGAAGAGTTACACTCAGAGTCCAATTCTATTGGTGTAACTACAGACATATGTGGTCTGTATGCACTGTGGCTCGGTGGAGGATGATGACAGCTTGGATGTGGTTTAACCCTGTGAGCTATCACGGCGCCCATGACGGACAGACCACCTTGGACAGAGCAGCCTGTCCATGGTTGTGTGTCATCTTCAGTGTCTCACCACCTTTGCATGAAGGGTTAAAAATCAAGTAATCACAGGCACCAGTATGGTGAGATGTTCCAACAGCTCAAAGTTACAGCACAACTTTTACAGGTGTAAAAGTTTGGTGGCTCAAAGTTACAGCATAACTTTACAGGCATAAACTGTCTCCACTAAGAGGGAGGCTGGTCTGCACTCTGGCTGTGCACCGAGTGTAACGTTGGGCTGGTCGTTAAGGGTATATCTACACTGCAGGGCAAAAGTCAAATGAAGCTATGCAACTTCAGTTAAGTCAGTTGCGTAACTGAAGTCGAAATAGTTTAATTCGGCTTTTGGCGCTGTCTACACAGAAAGGGCTCTCTTCCTTCAACTTCCCTTACTCCTCGTGAAATGAGGGTTACTAGAAGTCGGAGTAAGAATTCCTTCAGCTCGGCATTATTTTGTAATAAAGGCTTGTAGTGTAGACGCGCACTATGTTATTCCAAAATAACCCTGCTGTGTAGATGTACCCCACATGACTAGCGCTAATGTCAATGGCTCTTGTCATGTTCCCATTGAATCCAATGGCAGAACTCCACTCCATTTTAAGGGAAGCAGGATCAGTCCCCATTTTGATTGAATCCCATGCATAGGAAACGGCGACTGGTGTGTGCTGTTGCTGCACCACCGACAACATGCTAAGTAGAATTACAATGCACGAGGAGGCATTAAAGCCCACCGGTGGGAAGTTGTTTTCTAAGGGCTTGCTCCAACCCCACTGCTGTCAAACAGAAATGCCCCCAAAGTGCCAGCCTCGGGCCTTAACGCAGATAATGGCTGTTGGCGGCTGAAAACAAGTTAGAACAAGAGAGTTCTTGCCTAGGAAATTGCTCCCCACCCTCCCTCTTCCTGCCTCGTGTGTATGGGACTGGTCTCCTTGGCATGCTATTCCCTTAGGGGCACTGCTTTATTCTCTAAGCTGGAGATTTCCTTCCATCCAGGTGTCACTATCATAGGATATGTCTACACTACAAAGTTAATTCAAACTAACAGCTGTTAGTTCGAATTAACTTTAATAGCGGCTACACATACAAACCGCTAGTTCGAATTTAAATCGAACTAGCGGAGCACTTAATTCGAACTAGGTAAACCTCATTCTACGAGGACTAACACCTAGTTCGAATTAAGTAGTTCGAATTAAGGGCTGTGTAGCCTCTTAATTCGAACTAGTTGGAGGCTAGCCCTTCCCAGCTTGCCCTGGTGGCTACTCTCGGCCAAACCAGGGAAACTTTTCTGCCTCCCTCCCGGCCCCGGAGCCCTTAAAGGGGCATGGTCTGGCTACAGTGCTCGTGCCAGTTGCAAACCTGCCAGCACCCAGCCAGCAGACCCTGCACCTGGCACGGCATGAGCCAGCCACCTGCTGCCACCCAGCCCTCTGCCTCTTCCCAGGACCAGGCTGGCGGCTCCCAGGAGCCTGCCCGGGGCCGCAAGAGGCGGGCGCCCGCCTGGTCTAGTGCAGAGATCGTGGACCTCATTGAGGTTTGGGGGGAGGCCTCCAACGTCCACGACCTCTGCACTAGGCACAGGAATGCGGCCATCTAGGGCAGGATAGCTGCCAGCCTGGCCACCAACAGCCACATGCAAACCCAGGAGCAGGTTTGCATGAAAATCAAGTTGGTCCGGTGAGACCGCTGACCCTGAGCCCTGAGCTTACAACATAAGAACATAAGAACGGCCGTACAGGGTCAGACCAAAGGTCCATCTAGCCCAGTAGCCTGTCTGCTGACAGCAGCCAACACCAGGTACCCCGGAGGGGATGGACCAAAGACAATGACCAAGCAATTTGTCTCGTGCCATCCATCTCCAGCCTTCCACAAACAGAGGCCAGGAACACCGTTCCTACCCCCTGGCTAATAGCACTCCATGGACCTAACCTCCAGGAATTTATCTAACTTCTCTTTAAACTCTGTTATAGTTCTAGCCTTCACAGCCTTCTGTGGCAAGGAGTTCCGCAGATTGACTATGTGCTGTGTGAAGAAAAACTTTCTTTTATTAGTTTGAAGCCTTCTACCCATTAATTTCATTTGGTGTCCTCTAGTCCTTATATTATGGGAACTAATGAAGAACTTTTCTTTATTCACCCTCTCCACACCACTCATGATTTTATAGACCTCTATCATATCCCCCCTCAGTCTCCTCTTTTCTAAGCTGAAAAGTCCCAGTCTCTTTAGCTTCTCTTCATATGGGACCTGTTCCAAACCCCTAATCATTTTAGTTGCCCTTTTCTGAACCCTTTCCAAGGCCAAAATATCTTTTTTGAGGGGAGGAGACCACATCTGTACACAGTACTGAAGATATGGCGTACCATAGTTTTATACTTCCCCTCCTCCTTCTTCCCCTGGCTTCCCACTTCCAGCTCCCTCCTCCCAGGTTTCCCCTTCCCCACTTCCACAGTCTCTCTTCCCCGCTCCCACCTCCTTTTCCCAGTCTCCCCAGAGGTTAATCCTTCCACCCCCCGCCAGTTTTGTTAAATAAAGAGAGTTTCTAATTTTGAACACGTGTCCTTTATTTTTTACATCAGGAAGGGGGGCTAGGGAGGGGTAAGTGGAAGGAGATGAGGGAGGAATGGGGCATGAGCTCCGATGGGGAGGACTGGGGTGGCTCTGTGGGTTCCTTGGGGTGGAAGCTCTCCTGCAGGGCCTCCTGGATCCTGACAGCCCCCCGATTGACACCCCTGGATGGCAGCCTGTGGCAAGTGCAGCTGGGCTTATGGCCGAGTGCTGTGATGTGACGAGTGTGGGCACTCAGGGCACTCCAAGACAGGACTGCTTTGCTGTCCCTCATCGAGTTAGACAAGCAAGCGGGGAACCCTGAGAACTGTCTGTCCGGGGTGGGGGTCGGGTCCCTTTAAGCACAGCCCTCGGCTCGCCTGAGGCAGCAGCTCCATGCTCTAAGTCCTAACCTGATGCCCTGCCAGCACTGGTTCTGGCCAGCCTTAACTTCGGTTCAGGGTCCACTCAATGTGGACATGCTATTTCGAATTAGCAAAATGCTAATTCGAATTAGTTTTTAGGTCTAGATGCACTAATTTGAATTAGCTTAGTTCGAATTAACTAATTTGAATTAAGTTAGTTCGAATTAGTGCTGTAGTGTAGACATACCCATATGGATCAGAGAAGAAAACCAGCTCGCCCCACTCTGCAGTTCTTTGGGTGCAAAGGCCCGCTTATCTGTCATGCAATGGAAGGGCTCCCAATGATTCACTGAGCCCGCACTAAAGTGTGGTCGTTTCCCTTATTCTTTAGGTTTGACATTACAAAAGCAATGCCCACACAAAAGCTCCGAGCGGTCTAGCAATAATTAGACTGGCAGGAACCATCTGGCAGCATTGCTCCTGACAGACAAATCCGCCAGACAGTAGCCTTAAATAATCCAACGGAGAAAACAATTTTGCTCAGGCAGCAGATAATGAAAAACAGAAGGGCGCCTCAGACACCTTTCACCCCCAGATCATATCCAGGAACGTACCCTCCTCCTGTCCCATCAAGCACTGGGAGGCAAACACAGAATGCACAGGGGTGGGAGGAACTGTGGGATGGCTGCCCACAGTGCATCGCTGTGAAAGATGACGGTAGCCACACAGTGGGAATATGCACATTCGACTTTAAATTATCGGGTGCAGAAAAAGAAATCAACCTTCATAAATTCGACCTCATCTCGTAGTGTAGACCTGCCCTAAGTGTGCTGCCGCACAACGCCCCATGCTGCAAGGAGACCCTGCTTTGTCAATGACCCGGTATGTGCCCCTCCCAAAAGTCCCTGGAAGATGACCTGTGGGTCCCAGCACTTTCTCTGTTACCAAAACTTCCCCCAAATCCACTCTCACTGATGAAACACTTCTAACACTGCATCTCTCTAAAGGCAAGAGCCGTGGCCAGACCTGCCTTCCAAACCCTCCCTAAAGGCCCGGATGTTTGAATTTACAGAGGGCCTGGTCGGACACAGAGGCTGTCTTGAGAACAAAATCAACCATGGCAGAGGGAGCCAGATTCTGGCATCCTTGCTGGGGATGAGAGGAGCCAGATTGTCAGGTCCTGGGGCAGACTGCAGAGCTGGCAGCTAAAAGCAGCCCTAAAAACGTTGCTTGATTTTTACCTTTCAATGTGTAAGTGGAACAGAGTTGCTGAGATCTCACAGAGGCAAAATAAAGATGGTGTCACTATTGCAGCATAGTTTAATCAAGAGTCAGGTGCTACCAATGAATAGGAATATGCTGCCACCTTGTGATTTCTGTTCCTGCACCTAGTGGCAGCAAAAGGCTTGCTTCTCAGGCTTCATTTACACGTTCCCCACATTTCCCTTGTTTCCGATGGAGACAGGAGCCCGTCTGTCATGATGTCCAGGTGCAGGGTCTTCAAGGGGCACGAAGATTGAAGCTCTGCTGTGGGCTAGAGCACAGTGTGTGCTTTGAAGGGCTACGGCTCTCTCCGTGCCATGCGGAGGAAACCTCCAGTCCTCCCAACTGCAGTGGAAGCTCAGCACCTCACCGGATTTGCTCTGCACCATGTCACAACCTCCATGCTGAGAAACCAACGTTGCAAGAAACCATCAGGCCCAGAGGAGATTGGCTTGGTGGGCCACGCTCTGCTAGGAGATACAGCAGCCAGGAGCTCTCTGAACCTTTACGCGTCCTTCACACGCCAGTGACACTTAAAAGAAACCTGCTTGCACCACTGCTGTAAGACACAGCCCAGATCTTCAGAGGCAGGTGAGTAGCCGGTACTGACGGCAAGCGCTGGCGTGGATTCAAACAAAAGTCTTGGAGAACAACCGCTGCTCTGAGTGGTGCAAGCTGGACCGATGAGGTTCCTTGGGGGTCAGTGTGACCGATGTCATTACTGAGATTGCAAATTCTTCTTGGCTGGGACTGGTTGGGTATTCCTTGGTGTGCTCTCCTTCTCTACAGCTCCATTGGTCAATAGGGCTCTCTACCAATCGTAATGAAGGCAGGGCGAAAGGTTTACCAAATGAAGAAGAAAAGGAATCTGGCTGAATTTGCCCCTGGATACAAAATAGGGATGTAATAATGTAGTTGATTAACTGATAAGCACAAGCTTATGTGAACAAGATGAGAACACTTGCACTGATCGGCTGACACGGCTAAGCTGAAAACTCAACATTCTTCAGAGAGCAGATATTTTTGAGGGAAAAAATAATAATTTAGCTGAAAACCCAAGTTTCCATCAAAAAACGGTTTTGACGGAAAATGTTCATCCAACTCATCACCGCAGTGCATGTGTTTGCCACCTCCTGGCTGGACCGTTGCAGTTCATGCCACGTGGATCCAGGGGATGGGAGATGAGGAGTCTGTTGCATAACACAGCAACTCACGGCAAAAAAAAAGCCACTCTGCATTACACAGCCCGTGGTGGCTATGACATGCCTACCAGACACCCTCCACACCTAGAGCAGCTGTTCTAATCACTCACGTTCTGAACACGTCCTGGGGGCTGCTTTTGGAAAGGGCAGCCTAGGACACCCGCTCCCTGGATGGAGGGTTAGTTATGAGCTTGGGGAAAAGGACAAGGAGCGTATAAAGTTCCCTGTCAGAGTGATGGACTTGCCTGGCCGGGGGCCTCCCTTTAGGTGGAAATTCAATCTCCCGTTTAGCTGCTCAGAAGAAAACAACCGTTAGACAAAACTCAGAGCCCTGTTGTGAGGCCTGGAAAAGGCAACATTCAAACTCAGACTGTACCGGAGCCTGCCCACAACTATTAACATGCCAACATCAAACAACTCAGCCCAGCCCAGCAGTGCTGGTTCGCCTTTCCTGCTAGACTGGCTGTTGTTACAGATGGGGGGCCTCCAGAAACATATGCCAAAAAACAAGGCCGTCTCCTTCGTCATCTCCTGATTGCCCGCTCCCCCAAAAGTACTGGGTGTGCTACACAAGGGCGGAGTGGGGCCTACTACCCCCCAAGGAAAGTGGGGCTTGAAGGGTCTAGCCCATAGTCTGTTAGAACAGAAAACCGCATCTGATGAACTGAAGGGCTTTCCAGTGCACATGTGGGAGATGTTGAAGCTACTGAACTATGGCCTGGAGCTTACAGGATATTCAGCCTCTGGGTAGCTGGTTGTAGCAGCTCTGACTGAAATGACGTCTGATAATACTGACAGCCAGCGGCGCTCTGTTTAAAAGAACAAGAGCCACCCTTTGGCATCAGTGTCCATCCCTGGCAGGGAGACCCGCTAAACCAAACTCAGAGGGTGCCCCTGCTCCTGTGAGACAGAAACGTTTGCCCCCATTGGCCTCCTGCTGGGGGGACAGCAGGGAAATGCGAATCAAGGTGCGTCGACTCCAGTTACGTCGTTCAGCCTTCCCCTTTAGTGCAGACCTGGCCTCAGTGACCTAGGTGACACTGACATAAGCTGTGTGGACAGCACTAGGTTGGCAGGAGAGCATCTCCAATTGACACAGATTCTGCACCTTGCAGGGGCTGGAGCGGCTAAGCCAACAGGAGGGTCCTCTCCTATGGCCTTACAGCAGCTACATGAGAGACCTTCCTGAGGTGCAGCTGCGTCGCTGTGATCACTCTTGCGTTGCCATAGTTTCATATTCCCGTTGGCAAAGTAAAGGTCCTTGTTGTCTGTCTTGTCTATTTGAATTGCCAGCTGTTCCGAGCCAGGGCTGTTTCTCACAGTGAAGTTGTGCAGCGCCCAGCACCATGGGGCAGTGATCTTGACTGGGGGCCTCCAGCAGCTACTGTACCAAGGCGGCTTACTGTGACGGGCTGGCGGCGACCAACCCGGACTACAACGGAGCCAGGCCGGTTTTCGAGCAAGCAGGGCTACTCTAAGCAACAGGAAGCAGCAATGAGGAAAAGGCTATGATGGGCAACTGAGTTGCAGAGACTGTGAGGGGCTGGAGGCCAGGCAGAGGCTGCAGGGCTATTAGAGCATTTTCAGGTTTGGTTTGCTGGAGTGGGAAAATAGGTAACAAACACCAGGAGAGTGTTTGGTTGGTGGGAATGCAATGGGAGAGCTCCGAAGATGGGAGAAATTATTCACAGAAGCACTGCTAGGCACAAAGAGGTGCCTGGGAGGTGGCAGAAAATACTGTGGTACCATAGTATGAATACGGCTAGCGACAGCAGCAAGCGTACTTGGGCTTGTGCCCATTTCCTTCTGTGGACACAAACTGCATCTGTGGAAAGAAAGGCTGGACCTCAGCCCAGGGGATAACTTACCCCTTCAAAGTGTGACTGCAGATTGAAAGTGGTGCAAAAAAGAACTAGGGGTCACCAAATGAAATTCACAGGTAGCAGGTTTAAAACAAACAAAAGGACGTTTTTCTTCACACAGCGCACGGTCAGCCTGTGGAACTCATTGCCAGAGGGGGTTCTGAAAACCAGGACTTTTAACAGGGTTAAAAAAAGAACTAGACACATTAATGGAGGATAGGTTCATCAATACTTATTAGCCAAGATGAGCAGGGATGGTGTCCCTGGCCTCAGTTTGTCAGGGGGTGGAAATGGATGATGGGGAGGGATCACTTGATGATTCCCTGTTCTGTTCATTCCCTCTGGGGCACCTGGCATTGGCCACTGTTGGCAGACAGGACACTGGGGTAGATGGACCTTTGGTCTGACCCAGTGTGGCCATTCTCATGTTCAAAACAGGCAGTGTGGTCCCATTTTCGCCTTCCTCTGTAGCATGGGGTACAGATCACAGCTGGAGGATTCTCTGCATCTTGGGGTCTTCAAAGTTTTTGAAGGCTTCAATATCTGAGATATAGGTGAGAGGATTATTCTAGGAGGGGGTGGGTGAGATTCTGTGGCCTGCATTATGCAGGGGGTCAGACTAGATGATCATAATGGTCCCTTCTGACCTTAAAGTCTATGAGTCATTTTTATTCTCATCCAGTTTTTGCCCTCTCTGAGATTGGTGGCCAGGAATGAGAAGGGTTTGGGGGAAGGGAAATGGATAAAGGATTCTGGCAGCACACACCTGGGGGATCTCTGTCGCAGGACAGGATCGAGGTAAGCCCAGGTTCTGCACAGTATATGGGCTCTGAATGGCACCGGCTGACAATTAATAAAAGGGGATCCTATGTGCCATTCCTCATTATAGCTGCTCCGTACGCTGCTAGAAAAGCTCGCACATTATTTGTCCATTTCCTTCCCTAAACGGAAACCAGCATTCTCCTCTGGAACAGTCTGTGCGCTGCACTGGTTGCTAAGCGGCTTTCCTCCACCTTGTTGCATGCTACCAATGCATCAGCGGCAGCAGGATTTGCTTTCGCTACCTTTAAAAGGTCAGCAAGACTGTCATTTCACTCGACATCTTGAAACCTGTTTTAGGACTTTGTATCCAGATGCAAACGACAAGAGGAATCTTGACGGGCAGTTTGTACGTGTGTTGAAAAGGTCTCTGAGTCGGACAGGATGGCAAGTCACCCTTGCAATTGGTGTTCATTTCCCAGGCTCCGAACAGACAAGCAAACAGGGTGAAGGCTCAGCTTTGCTTTGAAGAGTGTGTGTCTACAGATATCCAAGTGCAGCTCTTTGTGACAAGGAGGGGTCCAGTCATTCTCCTTCTAATGCTGAAAGCTGTAGTGTATTGGGCCCTTACTAAAGAACACGGTGGTCTTTTCTCATGGGACTGTTTCACCACAGGGCGCGCCGGCAAGGGGAGATGGGACACCTGCAGACAGTGGTTTTGTTTAAAAGATCGGTGCGAGTATAGAGCCCCAATGGTACTCAGGCGTTTCACAGAGTGATGTGTGGCTAAGCTCCGGCTACATCCTGTAGGTCTCGTGCTGCCGGCAGACAATGTTGGCCTTAGAGGCTCGCTGTGTCCTGCCACACGGCTCTCTCCCTTGGGAACCACAGCCTACCGAGCCATACTCTCCACAGGATACTTCGTAAGTCTGGGGTAAAATCCCCTCTGGAGTTTTGATCTCCCTTCCTGAGGTGGAGGCTGAGAGGATGTGGGGAGGCTGGGGGAACCCGGGACCCCCCAATACTCCAGGCTCCGGCCCAGGGTTACTGCCACTCACAATCTGGCAGCTTTTCCCTGGGGCGCTTCCCTCCCTGCACCTTTCCTTTGGCACCTGCTCACCAGTCCTCCGCTCGCCCCCACCCAGTTCCTGCACACAGCACTTCCTCTTCCCATCCTTCGCTCTTTTCCTTCCCCCTTCCTTGCCTGGGGAGCCCTTTTAAAGGCCTTAATTGGCTGCAGATGTTTAATTAGCCTGTGGCTTCTAGCAAGTTCCAGTTGACCCCAGGTGCCTGCCTGATTATGCTGCAGTTAGGCTTTGCTCTTTTTCCACTCAGGGAAGAGAAAGCTGTTTACCCAAGCCCCAGCATGTCTTCCCTCCACCAGTGAACGGCAGACGGCTGGTCTGGGTCTGTCACAGATGTAACCTGGTGATGAAATAATGCTCATGCACTTTACTAAAGGGTGACACTTACCAGCACAAGAGCCTCAAAAGGTCCCTGGTGCAGCAGAGATTATGCAGTGTGAGGATGGGCAGCTGCAAACTGGGTATAAATGGGCTCCACCAAACCTCTGTAAATAGCAGAGTTGGATTTGGAAGGTAGGCTTGGAAAGATTCGATTTTTATCAGCAGATGTTTGTAACCAGATTTCACAGGCCACATGCAAAAAGGACAAACAGCTCCACTGATATGAATCCATTTACAGACAAGAGAAGAATAACGGTCATGGAGGGTTTAGTCAGAACCAGTGACTTGGACTTTTGAATTAAGCTCATTACAAATAGACTAGCAAACAAACAGCATAAACCAGGGACGACGTAAGGCTATTGATGTCGTATATTTGGACGTGTGAGGTTTAAAGCAAGTTGTCACTTTCTGAATTTCAGTAGCCATCATTAAACTATTGTCTCCCCAGAATTTCCTGCAGCTGTGATAATACTCACCTAAACGACTGACAATACATACCTAAATGGTTAAGAATAGATTACCTACCAAAAATCTATTTAAAAAAACTGATTTCTGCCCGTTTCTTAGAGATTAGCCCAGAGAGTTGAGGCTGGAGGGACAGCCAAGGGGAGGGAGGGGACACCACAAGCTACTCTTCCACAAGGACATGAATCTAATGGCCAGGAACTCTCAAGAGTCTTGTCTGCTGTTCCAGACCAGGGTTTGAAACAGCTGGCCAAGGAATTAAGCAGGGCTCTGCCCAATGCTCAGGAGAAGAGAAATGATTCCACGGCTCCCCAGCTGTCATGTAATTCCCTACCCAAAGTGGTTCACTCTGGCTTTGTGCAGCAGGGTTGGGAGGGGAATTACACAAGGTAATTGGTACTAGATGGTACTAGATGACACAGTTTAAATGTGTGACTCTAGAATGTGTCAGCTGACACCTCTAATTCACATGTGAAAATACAAGGAACATGGTCTAGCTGGCTGAGTTAAAACCTAGGGAGGTCCCTAGGGTAAAATTTGACAAGCTTAGAACATGTTAAAGTACATGCTGCCCTGTCTAAACTAGCTTCTTAACACCTGTTGGTTAGAACATGGATAATAGCACAGCTGTAAATCCCAGTCTAGAGCACGACTTAGGGACAAACGTTCAAAAGCTCTTGGAGCAACTGAGGGTATGTCTGTGCTACCAAATTGTGCCGAGGAAACTAACGGTGACACACAGAAGTCACCAAAAAGAAGTCGCTGGAGCATTTCACACTTGCTTCCTCCGTTGGCAGATTGTGCCCGCATCTTTAGCTCCCCTGTCGACAGCCGGTGCATTGCACTATGGGTATGTATCCCACAATGCCTGGCGACACCATCTGTTGTTAGGTCTTGTGAGAACTCAGAACAGAGTGTGAGACATCTGGGACCATGCAAAACGTCCCATCAAGCACTGCTTTGTTCAGGGGCTTCTGGCTTCCTTTTGTGCCTTTTTTCCAATTGCCATTCTCTGCTGTGCACTCCGGCATCTGCAAAAAGTCTGGATCCCGCCCTTCTCTCGCATGCTCGGTTAACTGTCATGAGGACTTGCACGTGGCAGGGGAGAGCACTGTGAAATTACCGACAGAGGACGAGGACTTGGAGGAGACTGACAGTTTGCATGATATGGAGAGTGGCAACTGGTCATTGCATTTGGCATTCGCAAAGCAGCTGTACAGGATAAATCGGTGTTGGTGCTGTACTGCTGCAAGTGTGCAGGGCAATAAATCCCATTCTGCTGCGGAGGACCGTGCCTCTAGGAAGTGTGCATGACATGGTAGCTGGCTTTGTGGACATGAGATTTCCCAACTACATAGGGGAAACAGATGGCACTCCTATTCCAGTTTTAGTGGCAGCAGGTACATCAACAGGAAGGGACACTTTTCACGGGTGCTTGTAGATCACCATGGTTGTTTCACAGACATCAACACGGGGTCATCTGGAAAGGCACATGACGCATGAATCTTCAGGCACACTGGCTTATACAGAAAGCTGCAGGCAGGACTTTCTTTCCAGACCACAAGGTAAGAGTGGGGGATGTGGAAATGTCCATAGTGATCCTGGGAGACCCAGCTTACTCCTCAACTCTTACCTTGGGCACCTGGACAACACGCAGGAGCATTTTCACAGGCTGAGCAGGTGACCCATAGAATGGGGGAAGGGGGAAGAGTCTGTTTCCTGCCCAGCTGAATCAAGGATGGCGCCCTGCTGCTACTAACAGAGCTGGGGAGTGATACCAGGCTGCAGTGTTTAGAAGCGCCCACAGGACCAGATTAAGGGAGGGGCTAGCTGGCCGCATGGCGCCCCTTAGAGCTGCCATCAGGCGCTGCACACCCGGGGCCAGGGGCCGCACGGCACCCCTTAGAGCTGCAAAGCGCACCGGCGGGCGGGGCCGTGCATGCGTCATGCGCCTGCTGCCCGGGGCGCAGGAATGAAAAGCATTTAGGGCAGCTCTAAAGGAAGCCCTAGTTCCAGCTCTATTTCAAAGAGAGCTTCAGACAAGGATCCAGGCTTCTGGCTGCAGTTACATCAGCACACACAGCTCTCCCTGTCCCCATGGGCGCTGGTTTCTTTAACCGGTTACCACAGGAGCAGAGTGCATTGCGGCACTGCTTTGGGACACGTCAAGGCTCCTTCCCCACTCTGGCACAATGAATGCACAAGTGGGGGCCCACAAAAGTACCCCAAAACCTTATCGTTCCAGGCTTTGATAAAAAACTCCCCCCCAAAATCTTAACAAGGCATAAAGGATCTGCCGACGATGGGTTCTGGGGTCGGCAGATCCCCATCTAGACTGCCGCGCTGTGCCGACAATCAGCTGATCGGCGCAGTGCAGCGGCCATTTTGATTTAAATGAAGCAGCTATTGTTTAAATCACAGCTTCATTTCCCTTTGCCGTCCTGCCTAATCTACATGGCTCTGTCGATGGAGCCATGTAGTCTAGACACACCCTAGCTGGAGAGAAACTGCCCAGGAACAAAGGAGAGAAAAACCCAAAAATTTCTTTGTCCCAGTTTGAAATTCCTACCTGAATTCCTATTGGCTGAATCGACCTGGCTTAGGTAAGGGACATAGTTAACTCCTTAGTCCCCAGGCTGCTGGCTAACCCCTCATGATCATGACAGGGCGGGAGCTCAGTTTTGTCACATCTTGTCTCCTTGAGGTCTCTGTAGGAACTTTCTCCAAGATGGCCACTCGTATGCCACATGGCCACTCCAGCGCTTATGGGTCTCTACAGAAAATAGATGCTGATTCAGCTTGGACGTTGGCTTTCCACAAAGACAAAACTAACCCTTAAGTGGTGCCCGTATTATCTTTCATTGACCGTGTCTAGGCACAGGTTTTCTGAAGGCTCTATGGTGGGGGTTGGAGAAGTGTTCATTAAGCATCGTGACTTCTGTCTGCCCTGCCAGGAAACATGGCTAGTGCAATGAAATCAAAGGGGGGGGGGTGTTAAAATTATTTAAAACAATTTTAAACTGCATGTTTCAGTATTTCCATTACTGTAAAACTAAGGATGTTTTGTTCAATGTGGTCTCTGAGGGTATGTCTACACTGCACGCTTATTTCAAAATAACAGAGTGCACATCTACAGAGCAAGCCTGTTATTTTGAAATAATTTTGAAATAACGGGCTTTTTATTCTCACTTCTGTAACTCTCATTTCACGAGGAGTAAGGGAAGTCGGAGGAAGAGACTGCGCCAAAAGCCAAGTTAAGCTACTTCGACTTCAGCGACGCAATTAATGTAGCTGAAGTTGTGTATCTTAACTCGACTTTAGCCCACAGTGTAGCCATACCCTGAGTGTTTGCCTTTTACTCTGTGCAGGGGAAAATTACACACACATACAGCCACACCCACATGCCAGTGCGTCACTGCTATTGGCACTTGTGCTAATTAGTGCAGAGTTAACTCATGGGTGTCTCCACATGCTACAATCACAGATGTGACCACAATGTGGATATAGTCCTGTTCCCTGTGACCTACTCTCCCCAAAACATGGGCTGCTGCTCCGTAGTGGGCCTCACCTCCTCCTCAGGCAGCAGTGATGGTCACGTGATTTAATTTTTGCTTGTTCCCACAAACTCTTGGGATGAAAGAGGAAGACAACTGGGTACCCACAGGCTCTGCAGCATGAGTATTGTGTAGTTCTCTTACACTGGTCTCCCAACAAGTACTGGCTTGGTGCCCAGAACACCACGGGAGTTCTCAGTTCCCTGAAACAGCTCCTGCCTAGACTGGGCTTTGGAATATGCACCCAGGAAAACCTGCCAAAGGCAACCACCCATGGGAGTTAGCAAGAGTGGTCACTTGTAAGGGGCGAGCTCTCTTCAAAGGTTTGCACACCTCAGAGGGGGGGGCCTCTGCACTTTTCAGAGGTGGTCCCCAAGGACATGTCTACACTAGGAAACTATTTCAAAATTACTTAAATCAACTTAATTCCCAATTTCACAAAATCGAAATAGCACGTCCTCACTGTGGGGTAGCCTCGAAATTGGCCCAGAGGCAGGCTCTGTTAATGTGAATGCGCTGCCTCAACTCAGAGCCCCAGGAAGCCCTGGGGAGTTATTAGTTCAAATTACTTGGGGAGTAGCAGCACCAGTGCCCATACTACCGCTATTTCGGAATTAAGGTTATTCGTCTAGGAAAGCAGGAGTACAGATTTCAAAATAAGTGGCCCATTATTTTGAAATAGCGGGCTTGGTAGTGTGGACGCTCCACTTATTAATTAGACCTAAGGGGGCTGTTTTGCAATAAAGCCTAGCGTAGGCCAGGGCCAAGGCAGGCTTTACTGTACTATACAATCGATCAGCCACACAATGAGGTCAGGTGAGCACTAAGGTTCGGGAAGCCTAGCCGCCTGGAAGGGCGAATACTATGCCTGGCTCAGGGAGAGGCATGCCGCTGCTGTGCCTGTGTCCCTTCGGCCACATGGAAATAATTCCTGCTTCAGGAGAGTTCTGAGGCTTTATTCATATTTTAAAAGTACTCTGAGGCCCCCAAACAAACAGCCGGGCCAAGCATGATCACAATCTGCTGTACATTTGAGAGAGGTTGTATGTGTGGGCATCTGGGCCCGAGTCTCTCTGTGCATCTGCCTGTTTGTTCAAAAACTCCTGCTAAATAGTAAGAGCTAGGACCACCACATTTGGTTGGCAGCTTCCCCTTAACTTAAAGCAAGGTCAGGGCTTGGTTGTGCCAGGAAAATGGAATATGCCAGGAATGGGCTTGCTTCTCATAAACCCATACACAAGAGAGACAGAATCTCTAGGCAGGTATAAGAGGCTAGCAAGGGGCCATGCCCCACTTTCAGGACTGCCCCAGCCCCAAGCTTCCCACTTCCCAGGTGCCCTTTTGGAAGAGCAGGGGAGTTGGGGCTTCCCCCATTCCTATGGGAACATTGCTGGCTATTCCCCTTCAGCAGGGAGCGAGGGGAAAGTGCACAGTTTGCTGCATTCCTCACACTGGCTGGGAAGCGCAGCGAGCAAACAAACCTGGACCTGCCCTGGCTGGGGGACATGCAACCCTCCCCTGGCTGTGCCAGTTGGCAGGGGTAAGGACCCGAGCAAAGGCAGGTAACTCTTCTCGTGGGTACATAGTGCCCTTTTTAATATTCCAAACTAGGCCAGGGGACTGGAGACGAATGATGGTCTTAAGGCACTAGACTGGGACTCAGGAGACTTCCTAGGTAACACTGGGAAAGTCAATCTCGCTGCGCCTCCTTCCCCCCTCTGAAACGTGGCGATGCCTTTGCTTCCTTTGGCTGTTTTGATGGCAACTTCTTTGTGTGTGTACGTACAGCACCCAGCACAGTTAGGGCTCTGATTTTTCTGTTCTGGCAGTGCTGTTATCAAGATCAAACAGAACACTTCACTCATTGACAGCTAGCTAGTGCGTCAGTGCTCAGCACCATGAATGGGCGTATTCTACAACCTAGCCCGAAAGAGGGAATTTTATTTTTTTAGTGTAGCCTGACACTGATGCCAGCTGTTAAGCTTAAGAAAAGCAACTGGTGCTAAAAGGGTCTTTTAAGTCCCTTCCCCTGTTTAGAACAGGCCCCGTTACATTTTAAAAACTGCCAAAAGCGTAGCATCAACGGAGGGTGAAACATTAATGAACTCAGCTGGATATGGAGAAACCAAACAGACACATGCAGATGTTGCCTCACCCGGATTCAAACAAACATGTTCTTAAAGCAGGGAAGAAAAGGTCCCTGTGCACCCCACCATGGAATAGAAATGAAGCTGTAGGGGAGGCCAACAGGAGGCAAGCAAGTTAACAAGGGGATTTTTCTTTCCATACATACTGGTATCAGCTAGATATGGGATTTCCCCACCCCGCCACCCCCACAGCTAATGCAGTTTAATTGGGAGGGGGGCAGTGCTGAGTAAACTATCTTTTCCCCCACTAGCTCCCAATTTTCTCTGCAGAACTGAATTTGCTGCATCCTTGTGGGTTTATTCTGCTGAGCTATATTCTCCCCTCCCCCCCATTTTATTACCACTTACCGGACTGGCTACCAACGAGCCTTCGGCAGCCTATTACCATTGAGCAGCAAAGTGCCGGCGCCTGTGCCCAGAGTATAAAGACAAGGCATTACTCTGCAGGCATCCTGGGACCTGCGGCATGTCCTGGCTGGGGCCCACAGGAAGGCCGGCTCCTACTTCACTGCCCATTAGCTGAAGTATTCCCAGGGGAGTGCAGGAGCAACGGCCGTGTGCTCGTCAGCCACAGCGATGCCGGGCTGCTTCCTCTGCAATTTATACTGGGATTAACTGTACATTGCATTGCGTCTCCTCTCACACGGGCTTGGGCCGAGGGGTGGGGGCGATACAAGCGTAGGTGACCCCAGGCGCGTGGGAAGACCTGTGCTAGCTCCTGCCTGCAGTTCAAGCAAGCACAGAAATCTGGCTCTGTGTGGCATCCATAGCCCCGCGAGCATTTCATTTCCAGCAAGGCAGCTCGTGCTTCCACAGGCGGGGGGATGGGGTGATCGGCCTTCCACCTAGTGCTCTGCCTGCTCGGGGCCAGGAGCGCAAGCAGACTCAACCCATTAGTGGACCCCTGGTCTGACAGCGAAGATGCCTCAAATGCCTTGCAGTAGTCAAGCCCCCAGCTGCCTGGGCCCCCCTTGGAGCGATGCTGAACTGGCTTTGGCTGCCAGGCCTCGGGTGGAAACACAGCTGGGGCCCCAGAAGCTCCAAAGCAGGGCAAGCACATGGCTCCGCTGCTGGTGAGAAGGGCGTCTATGGGGCTGGTGCACAGAGGAATGCTACACCCTCAGGCTGCGTCTAGACTACACCTCTCTGTAGACAGAGAGATGGAGATTAGGCATGTCGAAATTGCTAATGAAGCAGGGATTTAAATATCCCACGCTTCATTAGCATAAACATGGCCACCGCTTTTTTTCAAAACGGAGCTTTTTCGAACCCCCCCCCCCAGCAGTCTAGACACGGATCTGTCAAAAAATAAACCCTTTTTCGAAAGATCCTGTATTCCTCAAAAAATGAGGTTTACAGGATCTGTCGAAAAAGGGTTTATTTTCGACAGATCCACATCTAGACTGCCGGGGTTTTTCCGAAAAAACTCCGTTTCGAAAAAAAAGTGGCGTCCATGTTTATGCTCATGAAGCGCGGGCTATTTAAATCCCTGCTTCATTAGCAATTTCGACATGCCTAATCTCTGTCGACAGAGAGGTGTAGTCTAGACGTAGCCTCAGTGTATAGCACAGCAAGAGACAGAGGCAGCTTGAGCCTCCCGCCATATTCCCTTCACGGGCCTCCTGGCCCTGCCCCGTGGGAGCAGCAGCATGATACGTTTATGCTCCACCCACCCAGGGAGAACGTACGTGCGTGAGGAGCAAAGGGGCCTAGCAGAGAGGTGGGTGGAAGTGGAGTGGCCTGGTGGGGATGCAGAAGGATCAAAAGGGGAACAGACTTGGGGGTGGGGGAGATATGCAGGGAAGACGCCTGGGAAAGGAAAGAGGGCCGGGGGGATGTATGGGTGAAGAGACAATGTTGGAGAAAACAGACTAGGGCTGCCAGCTCTGACTGAAGCTCTTCTGGGAGATTTTCCTCCCCCGCCCCACCTGATGGAACGTCTTTTCCTTAAAATAGCCTATTAAAATCTCCAGGGTACTTTCAGGAGTCACTGGGCTAGTGGTGCTGAATGGGAGTGACTCCTGGCCAGTCCTGAAGGGCTGGCAAAGCCTGGGCCAAAGAAGGGGGGAGGGTAGCGCTAGACATGGAGGGACACTTGAATGTAAAACAACTCCCGCACGTCGCTGAGTCACTCACAGCAAACTGCCCGCCCCCCCGCCGACTCCTCCAAGGAGCGCTCCACAACGTGGCAGTTGCGAGCAGGGCAGGTGCTGGCGAGAAGTGAGTTCAGACTCTGGGGGATGAGTCCACAGGCCTCTCTAGCCCCAGTTCCTGGCTGCCAGGTCTTCAGAGAGGAAACATTCCCGCTGCACCTGTGCGGGGTTTGGATTAACAGCCCCCACGCAGGCATGAAGACTGGTACGACAGGCATCCCCTCTCCAAACTGCCTCCCGGCCGGACACGCCCCACACTGCCACCACGGTGGTACCTCCTCTGACACCTGCGGACATGAAACAGCTAACCCACAGCCTCACTCTGGCAACCTGCTCCCCATTAGCCCCATTTAGCTGGAATGCCAGGGAGGGCAGAGCCCCCGGGATGGCTTTGCGGACATGTGTATGCCAGTATCTTTCATGCCAGTGGAATTCATCCGAAGAGGTACATTCCAGGCATGCCTCTGCACAGAACAAAAAAGAGCAGCTGAGAAGTAGCTGTGGTCTGCCTCGGCCCTGTTCCCTGACAGTCGGACCCTACTGATCATTTTCTAATTAAGCCCTAAAATGTGTGACACTCCGCCCATACGGTCTGCGAAAGACACTGAATCTCGGCTGGCTGGTTGCCAGCAGTTTGAGTGTGTCCATGGACAACGCTGGGATTTATACACTTCATCCTCTCTCATTTTCTACCCTAGAGGAAGCGAGCATCTAAATTGAATTATCTCAAAGAAATCAATTGCAGATCAAACCTCTGTGAAATTATAATTGTGATACTGATCTGCAGGCGGGAGGAATGACAGCGCCGAGACCAGGCGCTGTACACTTACCGTTCAATTCATAAAGTGCCTCACCGGATCAGTCTTTGTTCACGGGGAGTATTAGCAATTTCTAATTATGCGTTAATTTAATCTTCCATTAATTTTCAATCCTTGTTATCTTACAGGAGCTTTTTTCCTCGGCTACTGAATTGCAAGCAGCTCTGCAGCTAACCAGCAAGAAAGCATCATGGTTTTATTTAAGCTTAAATATCTAATTTTGATGAAGACATTCCAGCTGAAAAACATTAAGAAAGGCTCATATGTCTTTCTTTCTGACTCATCCAAAGTGTTATCAGCTGCTGGTTTAGCCTAAAGGCTTAAACCACTCAGGTATCCCTGTTTGTAGAGACTCTCATTAGAATTGACATTTTGACAACACTGGAGGGAAGAAAACTCCTCAAACTCACAATATCTTGAGTAATTTAAAAATAACCACCACTGGCCGAACAAAGGCGAAGGAGGGAGAACAAAATCGCTCTCACCTCTTTCCTCCCGGAAAATATTAGTGACTATCTAAAAACCACGCTAGCTTCCTCCATGGATTGTCTCAGCCTCCCCTGCATTATGCATTAGGATGAACGGCACTGCCCGGGCTGCAACCAAAGCTGGCCTGCTGGATGGAATACAGGAGGCTGAGCAAATGTGTATGGATTTAATTCTTGAATTTCACATGCCACGGATCCTGCCCCTTGGGAAGCAGGTGGCTCTAATGCAAACTCATCCATACTGCGGAAAGAGGCCATGGCCCTAAGAGGCACCTGGATCCAAATGGGCCCAACAGTGATGGAGCAAGATACGTCACAATGCCGGTTTTGGTGGGCGTGGCTGAGGAGAGGTCAAGGACTACTCCCTTGTGGACACTGGTTGAATTTGTATCTGTATGAAATTCACTGCATTCTGGAAGACTTTCCATTAACTTCAGTGAGCTTTGGTCTCTGGACTAGGGATTGTCACATTTGTTACCCTAGCTTAAGGACAGTCTGCAGGAGGGCTCCATACCCTTTCTCCTGCCCAGACCCTGCTGGAGGGAGGTGAGAAATAGCAGCGCACAGGAGCCACACAGGCTGGTTTTATGCCAGCCAAGGATTTCCCCAAAGCAGGGCAAGTCCCCTGTGGCCAGCCAGCCCATCTCACTGGCTTTTGTGCCTTGGGAGCCGGGCAAGAGGGCTGGAGCAGAGTCACACATCTGGCCTAATATGGATGTGATTCAAAGTGCCGCCCCCCAAGTTAATCGAGAGACTCTCCTGACTTTACTGTGCCTGGGATCAGCCCTTCAGCTGTCATTAGGACAATGTTCTTGATTCAGATGAAAAAGAGGGACAAACGGGGCGGGAAGGGGGGGGGGGGAAGGAAGCGAGTGAGTTCCTTTGGGAGGAGACAGATTTAATCGGTCAGGAATCAAATGCGAATGGTTTGTGAAATGGCAGTAAGTTTGGCAGCTTCTGATTTTCTCCCCTTCAGGACGTTATGGGCCTTGTTGCAGAAATCACTTGGCGAAATTCTCCAGCCTGCGCTATACAGGAGGTCAGACGAGATGATCATAATGGCCCCTCTTGGCCTTAAAACTGGCGCAGTTTCCCCAATGCAGCATTACAGCCTGAATTTCATGGTCAGTTGCTGAGAAACCTCAGTGATCAAGTGGCAGACTCCCTCACATCCTTAAAACTTGGCCAACAATTTGCACAGTGACACAGCAGAAAAGAGAACCAAGCAAGATTTTCCAGAAGGGCCAGTTCTCATGTCCACAATAGCATCTTGCAGCATTCCTTGTAAGCTGGACGCTTGTGCAGCCACCGAGGAGAGACTGAAATGCTGTTCAGCTGACTGGCAGAGTGCCCGCAGCTGGGTTTTATTTCTACTGGTGGTGCACATTTGCACATGCCTCGGTGCACAGAAAATTATTCCGTGCATGGACAGAAAAGATTAGAGAAAACATTGGTGCAAGCAGCTGCAAAATACTTATTGTAGCATCCAGAACTTTGATCTTGTTTGCACAGAAGCCCATGAATGTAACACGGTGAGTGGAGTCCGTTCTCTCCTCATTCGGCAGGTGCAGCTGTCCCTGAGATTCATGGGAATTAGGGCCATAATCAGCTCAGCGTCTGCCCCCTGGACTGAAAGAGGCTGTCCATGTTTGGGTACGAAAGCTGTGCTTTTGCTGTGGACAGCAAGAGCTCAATGCACAGCCACCAGACTACAGCTGCAAGTCTGACCTAGCCTCCGCTACAATCCATATGTGGATATCACCTCTTCCAGCCTCCTAGAGGTGTTGCTGCCATTCTGTGTTTTACTGCTGCCTGAATAAGAACATAAGAATGGCTGTACTGGGTCAGACCAAAGGTTCATCTAGCCCAGTAGCCTGTCTGCTGACAGTGGCCAGCGCCAAATGCCCTGGAGGGGGTGGACCGAAGACAATGATCAAGTGATTTGTCTCGTGCCATCCATCTCCAGCCTCTGACAAATAGAGGCCAGGGACACCATTCCTACCCCCTGGCTAGGCCTTTTATGGACCTAACCTCCATGAATTTATCTAGCTTCTCTTTAAACTCTGTTATAGTTCTAGCCTTCACAGCCTCCTCTAGCAAGGAGTTCCACAGGTTGACTATGTGCTGTGTGAAGAAGAACTTTCTTTTATTAGTTTTAAACCTGCTACCCATTAATTTCATTTGGTGTCCTCTAGTCCTTATATTATGGGAACTAATGAATAACTTGTCGTTATTCACCCTCTCTGCACCCTGGGGTTCCACGAAGTGAAAGTAAGGGTTCCATGAGAACTCAACCCACCCCCCCTTAAAGAGACAGATACACAAAGATGCGGGCTCCTTCTGTGGCTCCCTGCCGACTTTCAGACACCTCCCCTGCTCGACAACTTCTCTCCCGGTGCAGTGGTTTGTTTTTTGGTTTTTTTGCTTGATTAATTTTCCCCTGGCAACCCTAGGCCCAGCTGGTGCACCACTGTATTAGGTGTTCCTCGAAATTCTTTCAAGTTTAAAAGGGTTCCGTGGCCAAATAAAATTGGAAAATACTGCTGTAGAGACAGCACAATTAACTAAACCAACCTACTTATTGCCAAACAGGACTGGGGCAAAGCCCACTGCCAGGAACTCTCGCCTCGGTTTCAATAAGACTGCCAGTGTGCTCACACAGGGCCTTTTCTTCACTGATGAGCTGCAGTCAGGTTGCAGGGATTGACATGAATCCCATGGCGCTGGCTTTTGGCCTGTGCAGGACAGAATAATTGCGGGGGAGAAAGAGGGTTAACCCCAGTGAGGTTAATGGAGCCACTGCACAGACCCCCAGATGTAGCCAAGAGCAGAATTCAGCTCCCTTTCTTAGCAATGGTAACTTTGAAAACAAACCAAATTGCTCAAATTCCAGGGTGAAATCAGCTGGCCTCCAATCTCAGCAGCTGGAGCATGGAGGGGCCCTACCATTCCCTCCTCCCACACACACAGGCACTGTTTGTAGTGTTGCTGCAGAGGTAGGGATGTTAAATTTAGTTTAATCAACTAAATCGACGAGTCAGCAGGCTCTTAATACATTTAAAAGACTTATTTGCATTCCAAGCCCACCCACAGTGCTCCAATTGCCGCCCATGCACACACAGCGAAAGCTGATACTCCCCTGCAGAGCGTATGACCGAAGCAATATTAGGATCATCGACATGAGGCCCTGTATAAGTCTTCACTAATGACCCACTGAAGAAAGTTATGGCAAGTGTTATCTCAGGCGAGCGCTAAAAGCTGATCAGGCCCAAGCAGAAACGAGTACGCAAAGGATAAACTTTCAGAAGATCAGTAGTGCACCACTGGAGACAAAGGAGCATTCCTTTCTTGAGCAGGAGTTGGTGAATTTCTCACCAGGACTCAAAATACACTGGAGCAGTCTGTAGGTCCGGGAATCCCGGCACTCGCGTTGCTCGGATGGGGATTCAGCCTGAATGCGCAGCTTGCCAAATGTGAACACGCGGCTGGCTTGGGCCTTGCAGAGATGGTAGCAAGTGCTCAGCAGAGTAATCCCCGACATGGTGGGCACCAAACTGAGCTGGCAGTCCTGCAGGAGGAGGCGTTCCCATCCGGTGACTGGGGGTCCTGATGAACAATGGGGTAAGTGGGAAGAGCCTCATTGAAACTTGTGCTGAATTTGTTCTCTCCCCTTTCTCACTGAGATTCCCCTTTATAAATCACTGCCAGGGGCCCAGCCATGGGCCAATCTTCCTGGTCTCTATGAACAGTCACAAAGGATGAGGCTGTGGCTTTGGGCACAACCTGGAGGACAGCCTGATGGACACCCTAGACACTCCCACGATAGCGCTGGCCCGAAGGTATGTCCATCACTGCCCCGTAAGCCCATGCATGAGCCTGAGTGCAGGCCTAATGCCCCTTGCATCTACATTGCAATGGCACCAACTCAGGGCTCTGCTCCAGGGTCCCCGGACCTTGCAGGACTGGAGGATCCGAGCTCAAGTTAAACCAGGACCCAGGGCACGAGTCCTATTGCTTTGCAGTGCAGACAATGCCTCGCTTGACTCAGGTCCTGGAATTCAGCCAGAAGTACCCCTCAATTCCATGGGCAACTCCCTTAGTCCTATCAACAATCTGCAATCCACACTATCGGAAATGGAAGGTGTCCCCCTATGCTGACAACTCAAGCGCTAACCCCTTCTCTTCTGATCACCCCCTGCAGGCAAGCCATCAGAAACCCTCCCGGGCTTGCAATGAGAGCACATGGATCAGGGCTTTTGCCAAGCAGGCCATTTCCTAGGAACATGCAGAGTGGGCGCATTTCCCCCACAGTGCACCATGGTCCTAGGACAAGACTGGTGAAATCAGAAGGGAAGGGGCATGCCAGGGACTTTGGGATATGGTTATTTTAACCAGAAGTTCAGGCACAGGTTTGAAGAGTCTTCGCACAGGGTTCGAATACAGTGGAAATGCTCAAGCCCGTGGTTCCCTAACACAGTTCATCTGATTTGAGTCCCACTCATGCTGGGCTTACACTGCAGCATAGACATACCCAGAGACAGCCTAAAGGCAGACTGTGACTCCCTCAGAGAACTGATGGGCAGGATTCCCTGGGATGCTAACATGAAGGGGAAAGGAGTCCAGGAGAGCTGGCAGTATTTTAAAGAAGCCTTAGTGAAGGCACAGGAACAAATCATCCCAATGCGCAGTAAGAAAAGCAAATATGGTAGGCGACCAGATTAGCTTACCGGGGAAATCCTTGGTGAGCTTAAACACAAAAGGAAGTTTATAAGAAGTGGACACTTGGACAGATGACGAGGGAGGAGTATAAATATACTGCTCGAGAATGCAGGGGAGTTATCAGGAAGGCAAAAGCGCAATTGGAATTGCAGCTAGCAAGGGATGTGAAGGGGAACAAGAAAGGTTTCTACAGGTATGTTAGCAATAAGAGGGTGATCAGAGACGGTGTGGGGCCCTTACTGGATGAGGGAAGTAACCTAGTGACAGATGTGGGAAAAGCTGAAGTACTCAATGTTTTTTTGACCTCTGTTTTCACAGACAAGGTCAGCTCCCAGACTACTGCACTAGGCAACACAGTATGGGAAAGAGGTAGGCAGCTCTTGGTGGAGAAAGAACAGGTTAGGAACTATTTAGAAAAGCTAGAAATACACAAATCCATGAGTCTGGATTTAATGCAGCCAAGGGTACTGAGGAAGTTGGCAGATGTCATTGAAGAGCCTTTGGCCATTAACTCTGAAAACTCGTGGAGATCGGGAGAGGTCCCGGATGATTGGAAAAAGGCAAGTGTAGTGCCCATCTTTTAAAAAGGGAAGAAGGACAATCCAGGGATCTACAGACCAGCCAGCCTTACCTCAGTCCCTGGAAAAATCATGGAGGGGATCCTCAAGGAATCCATTTTGAAGCACTTGGAAGAGGGGAAAGTGATCAGGAATAGTCAGCATAGATTCACAAAGGGAAAGTCATGCCTGACCAATCTGATTAGCTTCTATGACGAGGTAATTGGCTCTGTGGATATAGGAAAGTCAGTGAATGTGATATACCTTGACTTTAGCAAAGCTTTTGATACGGTCTCCCACAATATTCTTGCCAGCAAGTTAAGGGAGTATGGATTGGATAAATGGACTGTAAGATGGATAGAAAGCTGGCTAGGATGTCGAGCCCAATGGGTAGTGATCAACAGCTCGATGTCAGGTTGGTGGTTGGCTTCAAGCGGAGTGCCCCAAGGATCGGTTCTAGGTCCGATTTTGTTCAATATCTTTATTAATGACCTGGGTGAGGGGATGGATTGTACCCTCAGCAAGTTTGCAGATGACACTAAACTAGGGGGAGAGGTAGATACACTGGAGGGCAGGGATAGGGTCCAGAGTGGCCTTGTCAAATTGGAGGATTGGGCCAAAAGAAATCTGATGAGGTTCAACAAGGACAAGTGTAGAGTCCTGCACGTGGGACAGAAGAATCCCAAGCATTGTTACAGGCTAGGGACCAACTGGCTAAGTAGCAGTTCAGCAGAAAAGGACCTGGGGATTACAGTGGATGAGAAGCTGGATGTGAGTTAACAGTGTGCCCTGGTAGCCAAGAAGGCTAACAGCATATTAGGGTGCATTAGGAGGTGCATTTCCAGCAGATCCAGATTATTCCCCTTTATTCGGCTCTGGTAAGGCCACATCTGGAGTACTGCGTCCATTTCTGGGCCCCCCACTATAGAAAGGATGTGGACGCATTGGAGAGGGTCCAGTGGAGGGCAACCAGAATGATTAGGGTGCTGGAGCGCATGACCTATGAGGAGAGACTGAGGTATTTGGGCTTATTTAGTCTGCGGAAAAGAAGAGTGAGCCTGATAGCAGCCTTCAACTTCCTGAAGGGAAGGGAGGTTCCAAAGAGGATGGAGAGAGGCTGTTCTCAGCGGTGGCAGATGGCAGAACAAGGAGCAATGGTTCAAGTTACAGTGGGGGAGATCTAGGTTGGATATTAGGAAAAACTATCTCCCTAGGAGGGTGGGGAAGCACTGGGATGGGTTCCCTAGGGAGGGGGTGGAATCTCCATCCCTAGAGGTTTTTAAGTCCTGGCTTGACAAAGCCCTGGCTGAGATTATTTATTTGGGGCTGGTCCTGCTTTGGGCAGGGGGTTGGACACGATGACTCTTGAGGCCTATCTCCATTACCTCTGTGTTCCCAACACCAGCAAAGCATTACTGCACTGCCTGCGCTGCTGTGGCTACTGGACAGAGGGACAAATCGAAAGATCCACCCATTTCCCAGTCCAGCCCTGTGCCCACTGGGCAGGAACTAAGCAGACAAATAGCCCTACTCACTGCTATACCTCTGGATCCAGGTTCTAGGCCCAAGGACAGAGTCTACATAAGGATGCAAGGTTGGGCATGAGGGGAGTTCTTACTCCTCGTTTTCCTATATGGGAACAGAACCCAATTTTATAGGTTAGTCAACTGATAGTGAATGCCAGGCCACTGTCGAGATTTCTCTACCTTATGCTGGGGATGAACTGGCCCTGGCTCACCCCAGGATCCAAGAGTTGTAACGGCGGCATGAAGCAGGGTCTGGCTGGACAAGAAGCCACGTGACAAAGAAGTGGGTGAAGGTATTACAGTGCTACTGACCCGAGGGCCATGTGACCTACCCCAAGTTTGCAGAATGATGCATAGGACTGACACAGGGACACAAATATTTAAATTGTTGTTGGGTTCAAGAAGCAGCGGGCAAGATGAAAACAAAGAGCAAAAGAATCAACACAGAGAAAGCATGCAAACCTAGTGCATTGCCCGCAGCAGGCAATTAACACGGCAGAAGTTGGGGGAAACTATGAGCTAAACCACGTGTATAGGTGAGGTCACGAGGCAGATTTATTTTGGGAGAAGGAAGGAATTGAGGGTTATGGTGAAAAGGCAGGAAAATGGGATGAAAAAAATCCCAGAGGAAGTGGGCAGGTTGAACTTTCTGGCCTTTTTGTATTCTTCAGACTTCTTAGTTCGGTTCTTGAGACTTTACCTGTGAAACCGCAAAGGGTTGTCATGGAAATTCCTGGGCTAGCGGCCCACAGACGGGACAGACTTCACTGCAGTTCTAAGGAACCTGAGAGGGAGGGAATGGGCTGCTTGAGAAATAGCTTGGTCCTGATGCTATCACTGTTGTCATTAGGGCCCAACTGTGACGAGCAGGATTCCTTTGATACTGTAATGATGCATTTAGACAGCGCCTTCCCCAGCAGGCAGTGTGGGGTCTATAACCTAGGCTGCTCCTGCACTTGGAGCTGGGGAGATGATTCCCTGCTCACAGACACTCTCGTGCCGGCTTTCAAGAGCAGCCCAGGCAACGGCAGCACAGGTGACCCACCCCAAGTGCAAACCCACCGGGATCCCATGAGTACGCCCGTGCAGCCCTGTCCCAATCAAACCTCTGCTTTCTCTAAGCTGGTACAGGTTGCACCTCTCTAGTCCGGCACCCTCGGAACCTGACCGATTCCGAACCAGAGAATTTGCCGGACCACAGGAGGTCAATATTGTCTAGCAGCATTCCCAACACTTCCCCTGCTTATTTGAAGGCATTAGGGGTAAATTCGAGCTCAATAACAGCACAGAACACAGAGAGCCAGGACTGGCGGCTGTAAACAAACTTTATGGGACCGTGGGAAACTTGGCCACACCCATGACAAGGGGACACCCGGCTAACGGAAATCATGCCAGCCAATGGGTATTTCCGGACCAGAGAGTGCCAGACTAGAGAGGTTCAACCTGTATTGCAATGTGGAGCCCCTTGCTGCCAGCACAGGATCTAGCGTTTCTGCTTCACAAACTTTGCTTCATTGCAGTCACCAGGCTGGGGTTCTAGAAACAGCTGCTAGTGGCCTTATGCAGTGTGAAAGGGCAGTTTTGAAAAGACAGGGTCCCCCCTCCATTCACCCCCTAACTTTACAGCACGACCCCACACTGGGAAGGAACTATGTAAAATAGCCCCTCCTTACGCAACAGTAGAACTGGTCAGAAAGCAGCAGGCAAGCCATGAAAAACTAGTTTCCATTTGCTGGTGCCATTTTGTTTTGTAGGAATCCTTCTGACTCAGAGCCTAAGAGGCTCCTGCTGGTTGTCATAAGCAGGTGAGATTTAGAGCAGCCTTAAGATGAGCTAAGTTGTATGGTGGGGGCACGGGGGAAGCTGCCCCAGGAGAAGGGGACGAAAGAGGTGGAAAGGGGACTAGAGTGGTGGAAAGCTGCCAATGCCCCCGGGTACCAAGCACTCCCAGGGCACCTGAGGACAGGTACTGAAATGCCAGAGCACCACAATTCCATGCGCGGACCATAACCACAGAATGCACTGCCGTGTCCTCACCAGGAGCAGCTGGGCCATGTTGATGAGCCTTGGTTAACAGCGCTAGAAACTAGCGGCACGGACGGTAAGATCTAAACTTTCCAGGGTCAGCCCCAGCTGATCACACTGCACCCAGAGCAGAGCTGTTCAGCAGATGCCACGCATGCAAATAGTTTCAAGCCCCCATAGTACCAGAAGAAAGATAAAAAAACCACACGTTTTTTGTGCATGCAGACAGCTGTTGACCCGTATCCAGGGGGCAGATGGGTGCCCAGCTTCCTGCTTTGCAGGAGGAAATAGAAGGCGCTGCAGAGTCACGGGGGGGAAAACGGCCACTTTTGCCAATGCCATTAGCAGCACACCGGAGTGGACCCACCAAGGAGGAGCCTATAGCTGATCCGCACTCCCTTGTATTTCATCGCTGAGCTGCAGATAGGCTCAGGCAGGCTGGATTCTCTAGAAGTGCCAACTTCATCCAGCTCATTCTCAAAGGGTGCCTTGTGCTACAAAAATATTCACCTTGCCTTGTTTTGGTTCAGTTCTGGTATGTAACTGCCGGGCAGGGAACATTGGTTTTTTATTATTATTATTCCCAGAAAATGGGGATTTCACGCCCTCTGTTTAGCATCAAATCAGAGTAAAACTGAAAAATATCTTTGTGTCTCTGTTTGCTTTGTAACAGGAATCAGTCAGGACACGTTGCTGACAGCCCGGGGCCTGTAGCCTTCTGCTTACAACAGCAGCAGGGTAATCTTCCTTACACCACCCTGCATGTCCTGATCTTAACTCTTAGGGCTTTGTCTCTGTCCATCACCAGAGTATCCAAGGACCCTCCGCATCAACCTCAATAGCAATAGCCAGGCCCTCTGCAGGAGCTAAACACCAACGGCCTGGTCCAATGAAGCAGTGAGAGTCTTTCAGCTGAGTTGAATGGGGTGTTATCACTTTGCCCTGTGCTCACCTTCCCTACCAGTAGATACAGAAACAGGTGTACACATACAACAGCAGGAGAGAGTGGGCTTTACATTTACATATATAAGAATCACAAGCTTCACCAAGTTTATAAAGAACAAAGAAGGGCAAAAGCATCTGTTAGAAGCAGCCCAGAACCCAGTCGTATTTTGCATTGTAAAACTAATCCGATATGACAGCGCATCAAACCCCAGGTACACAGCACAGAGAAATCTTTCATCACTCACACTCAATGGCCCAACCTGAAGCACATAATGATGCTACTGCAGCTCACCTGCATGCATTTCCCCTGCAGGGCTCTGGCCTTAAAAACATTCCTGACGGAGTTCGCACCCTCACTGGGTGATTCTCTGTCCTTCCTTGCACAGAGGCAAGGCTGTCAAGTTTTGTCTTCATAAAACAACTAGCATGTATCTGACCTACATAGAGTGCGCGGATGTGAATGGCCCTTCACAGCATGGCACAGATGTGTGTGCACGTAAATTCAGTGCTGCCTACATGCCCGAACAGATACAATTTACCTTTGTGAGCCCTTTAACGAAAGCCAACCCGAGAGTCAGTCCCACTGCACTCCCACTCCTTCCTGTGCAAACAACACACTCAGAAGTGAGCACATCTGCACTGCTTGGGCACCATCCTGTGCTCCGTTACAGTGTCAGACTGGGACTAGAGCAAATGGATAGTGAAGTCTATGCTCCAGCCAGCACACCTGACATTTCTCTCACCCCCTCGGTCAGGTAGGCACCCAGCTATTTTTAGGATCCACTGGTAGAGTGGAACAAAATGCTCTTTCTTCTGCACAAGTGAAGAGATTTTGATGGTACTAAAAAATTCCTAAGCCTGCTCCTCTCCCAGGCCTCTGTCCCTAAGGTGCACCATCTCTCCTTGATAGTCAGCCTGGTCCCTCCCTGGTCCTATTGACAAGGCCTTAGTCATCCAGTCAGGGACCAGAAAGCATATTATGTAATTTGGGTGACCAATCACAGCCTGATTGCCAAGTTCTGAACTACAGAGTCACCTGAGGAGCCCAGAGAGAACCAACAAGCCCAAAACCTTTCAGTTACAGCTACCGGTACAATTCAGAATAATGAACAAATATCAGGAGCACAAGGAACAAGGAATGAACTGGTCACCGCGCTGGAGATTATGCAAACAAGCGACTTACAGTAGCACCCAAAGGCCCTAGATAAATTCAGGGCCTATGGTGCAAGGGACTATTCTGAACACGCAGTAAGAGACAGTCACAGAAATCTTATCCGCTAAATAGAGAAAACGTGGCAGGGGAAACCAAGGCACAAAGAAGTGAACTGTCTTGCCTCAGGTCACCGAAAGAGTCAGATATCTGCTACTCAACACTGCCATGCTCAGAGCAGGAGAGTTTGCTCCAGATCTCAGTTGTCAAACAATGGATTAATTCCCGGGAAACCAAACATTGGCATAGTCGTGGCTAAATATGGTAAACTACATTCCCCCCAGTGGGGCTAAGAGAATCCCTGGGAGAAGAGCCATGGGTGTGCCTGAACAGCCCCTTGCTACTGCTGCAGTGTAAAGAGGAATGGTGGGAACAGCTAAGATGGACTCCGCGTCTGAAGTTCTCTGAACCAGGGTTCATACGAAGGACTCCCCCAAGGTGCCTATAAAGTCCTCTAGCTCTCTGGCCCTTCCCCCAGAGGGGCGGGGGGGACACTGGCTTTTCTTATCAGACAGCTTCACTCTTATTCTTATGAAAAAAAAGGGGTGGAGGAGCAGCAGCATGGGAAATAAGCAAATGCGTTTGTAGTCACTGTGCCTGCTAGTCTTCCGTCCACTTGCTAGAGAAACTCCCTCTTAGTTGCAAGAACAATTTGGACTTGGAATAAAAAGAGTGAAACTTGGGTACAGGAAAAAAACCCTCCAAACACCTGCTTTCTCCATTTCCACACTCAATCAAAAACATGTTTTAAATAACAGCATCCCAAAACCGAGTGCTTTCCTCACTGCAGTCAGCGACAGAGGGCGTCTCTCCATCACTGTTCACACAGAAGCAGAAGCCTCCATCCAGTAACAAACAGCATCCCAGTGCATCAGAAGGGCTGAAAAACTTCTGCATTTTACCAAGTGACATTTAGTTGTACCATTATTTTACTAAAAAACAACAAAAAGTCTAGTAGCACCTTAAAGACTAACAAAACATGTAGGCGGTATCATGAGCTTTCAGGGGCATAATTACACACTCGACAACATTTGCTGCAATCATTCAAATTGCCCTACCTGCATCAGTGATCCAGCAAAGTTTCAGATTTGTGGAGCCACCTGCCAAACGGTGAAGAACTTTCCTCTTCATTCCCTGCCCTAAATTGCTTGTAATATTGCATGTGTAACCCAGAGGCACCAAGACCAACATAAGAACGGCCAGACTGGGTCAGAGCAAAGGTCCATCTAGCCCAGTGTCCTGTCTGCCCACAGTGGCCAATGCCAGGTGCCCCAGAGGGAGTGAACAGAACAGGGAATCATCAAGTGATCCCTCCCCTGTCATCCATTCCCAGCCTCTGACAAGCTGGCTCTCAGAGAAGGCTGGAGAGCAGCCTTCTGTTTCCCTCATCAGCAGTCTCAGTGCCTCTGGTTTACACAGGCATTAGGAAGCATAACGGAGTTTGACTGACTCCACAGCAGGCTGCATTTTTGGCATTACACATAGCAATCTGCTTGGATGCAAAGTGTGCTCATCCCGACAGGAGCCTGCTACCTGAGCAGCATTGAGTAAATACAAGACGTTCGCCTTTCGTAACAGTAGGAAGGATAGCCTGATTGTTAACACAGGACTGGGAGTTGTGGGTCAAATCCATAGCCAGCTACAGACATCCCGAGGGACTCCAGGCAAGTCAAATAACTCACTAAGGCAGTGGTCTCCAACCTTTTTAACCACCAGATCACTTTTTGAATTTAAGTCAGTCCAGGATCTACCTCAAATCCAAATACCGCTCGCCCACCCCTTCGCCAAGGCCCCACTCTGTGAAGATGGGGTACAGGAGAGGGGGACAGAGTGACATCAATGCCCCTTCGCCTCTGTCTCCCCCACTCTGCACAACAAGCAGGAGGCTCCCGGGGGCAGTTCTGAGGCTTTGGGCAGGAGCAGCAGGGCAGTGGGGGGAGGAGCAGCTGACGTGCAGGCACTTGATAGCCTCCCAGCCAAGCCAGTCAGGATCCCCTGTCAGAGGCTCCAAGATCGACTGGTAGATCCCAATCGACTGGCTGGTGACCACTGCACTAAGGGCACGTCTGCACAGTAAAGAAAAACCTAGAGCGGGCTGGCATCAGCTGACTCAGGCTCATGTTGCTCTGGCCGTGAGGCTGTCTCACCGCTGAGTCGACTTCTGGGTTTGGGCTGGAGCTTCAACTCTAGGACCCTCCCGCCTCAGAGTCCTTCAGCCTTGGCTCCCGCCTGAGCCCAGACGGCATCGACACAGCTGTGAAACAGCCCCTCAGCTCGAGCTCAAGTCGGTTGGGAGGGGCCAGCCACCGGGGGCTAGTGGTTGTGTGGCCTAGGACCTTTGTTTGCCATGTATAAAAAGGGGCTAATAGTAGGCAAGGAGTGCTGTACTTTTTCCTCCATCCGTGTTAGCAGCTTGTTAGACAGACCTGCCAGAGGGCCACGGAGCTGGGATCAGTGTAGCGGCAGAAGGCATTGCAATTAAAGTAAGGAATGAAAATTAAAGTATGGAAACCCTGCTTGGAGTCCTTCACATGGATAATCCCCTGTATGCTTTCAGAGGTAGAGAAGTGCTTGTCTCGTACATGCAAACTAGTACACTGAGACACACTGTAGGAGCAAATACTGGCAAGTAGCTGAATAATGAAGGCTGTGATGCACTCCATGATCACTGCTTAGAAATCACATTTCAATTGATGGCACTCTCTCTGCTCACAGCACATATTAAGGATTAGAATTAGGGTGTTAGAGAAATATCTGCATGCATAAGGTAGCAGCCAGGAATACAATGCCAGGGAATAGCTTATTAATGTTTGTTAGTACACTGGAGTGCTGCCACCCCACCGGCTTATTCTGTTGAATATCGACAAAAATGAGGCCTTGCTGCCTTTATACACACAGCAGGTAGATGGGGAGCTCTGTTCTCTCGAGGATCAGACAGCAGGCCCTTCACCATGGCAGGTTTTCAAGTGGGGAAAATTATAAAATCATAGAATACTAAGACTGGAAGGGACCTCGAGAGGTCATTGAGTCCAGTCCCCTGCGCTCATGGCAGGACCAAATACTGTCTAGATCATCCCTGATAGACATTTATCTAACCTACTCTTAAATATCTCCAGAGATGGAGATTCCACAACCTCCCTGGGCAATTTATTCCAGTGTTTGACCACCCTGACAGTTAGGAACTTTTTCCTAATGTCCAACCTAAACCTCCCTTGCTGCAGTTTAAGCCCATTGCTTCTTGTTCTATCCTCAGAGGCCAAGATGAACAAGTTTTCTCCCTCCTCCTTATGACACCCTTTTAGATACCTGAAAACTGCTATCATGTCCCCCCTCAATCTTCTCTTTTCTAAACTAAACAAACCCAATTCTTTCAGTCTTCTTTCATAGCTCATGTTCTCTAGACCTTTAATCATTCTTGTTGCTCTTCTCTGGACCCTCTCCGATTTCTCCACATCCTTCTTGAAATGCGGTGCCCAGAACTGGACACAAAACTCCAACTGAGGCCTAACCAGCGCAGAGTAGAGCAGAAGAATGACTTCTCGTTGTCTTGCTCACAACACACCTGTTAATGCATCCCAGAATCATCTTTGCTTTTTTTGCAACAGCATCACACTGTTGACTCATATTCAGCTTGTGGTCCACTATAACCTGTAGATCCTTTTCTGCCGTACTCCTTCCTAGACAGTCGCTTCCCATTCTGTATGTGTGAAACTGATTGTTCCTTCCGAAGTGGAGCACTTTGCATTTGTCTTTATTAAACTTCATCCTGTTTACCTCAGACCATTTCTCCAATTTGTCCAGATCATTTTGAATTATGACCCTATCCTCCAGATTAGTCGCAACCCCTCCCAGTTTGGTATCATCTGCAAACTTAATAAGCCTACTTTCTATGCCAATATATAAATCGTTGATGAAGATATTGAACAGAGCTGGTCCCAAAACTGTGGAACCCCACTTGTTATACCTTTCCAGCAGGATTGTGAACCATTAATAACTACTCTCTGAGTATGGTTATCCAGCCAGTAACGCAGGATAAAGAGGATGCGATTCCCCTCCACCACCCATGCCACTATATTCAACTGTGGAACCAACAGTTATTGGTCCTGGGCAAGAGACCCAGATGTGGCATTCCTCCGGCTGCTGTTACTCTGTCATGCGCTCACCCTTACGTCCCACAGAAAGGACAAAATCTCAACTGTGCTAATATGGGAAGAGCCATTTGCAGACAAGACCCAGTGCCACGGTTCAAGCCCTCAACGTCTGCATTTTTCATCATGGAAGCCAATTGCACTTTGGTGTCTCATGATTGTTTTCATCACACCCCAGCTTGCCTTTGGGCCCCAAAGCTTGGCTGTGTGCAGAAAGCACTGGAGGGCAGTGCCGAGAAGGTTTTCAAGCAAACGGCAGGCACGAAAGCTGCCCCTGATTTATGCTTCAGATGAAAAAGCTCTGCCACCTTTGAGTACACAAAGCCTGTTCATTTGGGAAGAGAGGTAATTTAGGGTCCATTTTGTAACTTTGCTGACAGAACAAAGAGGAAGGGCCATAAGAGATGATCAATGCTTAGCCCTGCCTTCAAAGTGATTCAATAAGCTGTAGAAAATAAACAAGCAGGGCCCAGGAGCCTGGATAAAAGCGGACAATGGAATTGCATTTTTTCCTAAGCAAGGATTGCCCAGCTAATGGCTGGGCTCAGAAAGGTCCTAGTTCTTTGAAGAGAGGCAAGTGTACTTCCGCCTTTGTACCTGTGTGGTAAGACACCAGCATTAATACCTTCATGGAACTATTCTAATGAAAAGCTTATAAACCAGGGACGGGAAAACTTTGTTGGGTCAGAGGCCACTGAGTCACAGAAAAATCAGTTGTCCCTTAACGGACCTGGCCCCCGACAGAGAAAGACATTCCCCTCACACCCCAGATTCTAGAGGGGGGATTTTGTGTGCTCCAGCCCTGTGGTGAGGCAGCAGGGGAACTGGCGTGCCAGTGCTGGCTCTCCAATGCCGGGGGGAGTCCTGAGCCTCAGGGGCTGGATCCAGGCAATCTGGGGGGGCCACATCCGGCCCCTGGACCTGAGGTTTCCCACCCCTGTTATAAACCCTCTGCACCTCGCTACCACTGGGGGCAGCTTTGTTTCCAGAAGGGAATAAGCTACAGCTTGTAAACACATACAGCCCATGGGAAGATATTATTTACACCAACGCCAAGGGGTGCCTTGCCCATCTGCTGGTGAGGGCAGCGACAGGCCCTCAGAGGCTCCTCAAACTCCCTCCTAGGCTAGGGTGGCCTAACAGTCAGAGTCTCTGCACTGCAGCCTGTACTAAGGATAGTACGGCCTAGTGGCCACAGAGTCTAGGTGCTCCCCTCTGTGTTCTGGGTAACATGGTCTCACAGCCACAGAATCAATACACAGTACGGTCCAGCGGTCACAGGGTCAACATACAATAGATCCGCCACGCAGACAGCTTTGTATCTGAGGAGGGGGTAGGGGGACCTGGGCCCTTCCCATCCACCAGGTCTCAGCCCAGGGCCCTGTCAGCTGTGGAGTGGTCCAAAGCTAGCTCAGCAGGGAAGCCCCCTGCAACACACTGAGCTCTCAGGGAGCAATTCCCCACCCTGGGCTACTTCCTACCCACATCCTGTAGGAAGTTCTCTGTCTCCTCACTCCAGTCTGGAGGCTTCTCCATCAGTGCTTCCTCCCGCAGAGCAACTACAGCACCTCCTTCCCCTGCGGCCATCAGCCCTGAGTGAGCAGCTCCAGCGGCCTTTATAGACAGCCTCCAGTTGGAGCATGCCCAGCAGGGCTGTGGGGGTGGGGCTTCCTCAGCCAGCTGAGCCAGGTTAACCTCTTCAGGCCCAGTGTGGGGTGGATACACCCCGTCACAACCACATTCAAATTATTGGAGAACAGCTTCTTTTGCTCCAGAAGAGCCTTTCATTCACATTTAAGTTGAAAACCAAAACAAAATATTCTGCTTACCTAACCATACTTTAACAGATCTGCAGGTGGCTGTCTTGTCACAGGCCAGCTCCACAAGCCAAATACATAGGGAAGGACTGGAATCTCACTTCATCCATAAATTCAATTCACATGCTAATGGACTCAATGGAGATATGGGCTGGTTAGGACACTACCTACTTCATAACCACTGAAGGTGCTAACAGCTCTGTGAGCGGTATCCTTCCTGTCTTAGCTTCTATCTATTTACTCTGATCTGCTTAGGTTTAAGTACTCATTCTCCAGATACTTAATGATGCCCTGTTTCAAACACCCCTTCCTTTTTCCTTTTTTTCTTTTTCTCCCCGTTCTCCTTCCCCTCTCCTATTTATTTCGAGTTTTCTTATCCCCTACTCATAACTCCAGTCATCTGAAGAAGTGGGCTGTGCCCACAAAAGCTCATGATGCCATCTACATGTTTTGTTAGTCTATAAAGTGCTATCAGACCATTTGTTGTTTTTTAAAACAAAATACGTTTGATGTTTCTTTCGGTGCCAGTGATTGCTCATGTGTTTGATCTCATACAGTAGAATATTCAAATCATACCATAATCCTTTGGTGGAATTTTACCCTCACATGGGGGTCTCAACTATTTCTTGCATTCAGTTAATACAGAGACTAGGGTTTCCGGGTGTCTGGTTTTGAACTGGACAGTCCAGTATTTGAGCTTTCTGTTCGGGAAACAAATTGAGAAAATATAAATGTCTGGTATTTTCTAAATAAGATGTAATGTAGATTGTGATATAATGTCAAGTGTGTCCGGTATTTTTGTTGAAACCATCTGGCAACCCTATCAGAGACTGTTACAGTAAATGTATAGGGTGCTGAGCGGGCTTTTTTGATCAAGGATCACTGAAAAAGCAGCAGTGCCAGGGTTTAGCTTCGAGGCTTAGGACAGCGATCCACAATTAGAGGAGTCTACCCACAGGTTCCTTGGCAGGGTCAGGGCCTTCGCTTCTATGGCAGGTGCTGGTAACAGTCACACCAGCTAACTTTTAAATTGGCGTGAATGGCATATGTGCTACCAAAACCTTTGAGGCCCACTTATGCGATGCTGCTACTTGTCTCAGTTATGGCTCACCAGCATGAGTAAGCACTGCACCATTGGGGTCTAAATTCAATAGCAAGATCCAAGGTTCAGTCGAGTTTAACTTAACTGTGAGCAATTACTGGGGTTTTTGCATGTATGACAACAGCTCTGTGTTCCTTTTATAACACAATCCAACAGCCACAAGAGTGTACTCCCTGGCAACCAACACCCTCATGCAGAGCGGACACATTGACACCTGTCCAACAGAAATGTAGCGCTGAGCACAGAACTAGAACAAATGGAGATGGACTTTTCTAGCCAAACAGGTAGCAAACCTGAAGCCAGCAAGCAAGCCTGGGATTTGGGCTTCCCTTAGTTAGATCATGAGTGTTTCATCTTAAGTCTTGCAAAGCATCCATATAGCAGGGCATCTAGATACAAAGGTGATGAGCATTAGGAACAGCAGCTTCTATTCACACTCCCCCATGCTAGAAGACATGGGCCGGGCTCCAGAGAATTGGTAGGCAATGAATTCCTTTCTTAAAAGAAGAAAAACCCCAAATTCTGGCAGAATATGTCAGGCTTCATATACATGGCTGGTGCCCATCACCACTGTATCTATTGATACCTAACAGATTTCACTTTTCACCCTCATGTCCATCCTAATTCTTTTACTGAAAGGCTGGACCCCATTTGGAAGGTTTTGGTGTGTCTCTTCTTACTAGCAGTGGCACAGCATACAGGCTGGGCATAGCTAGGGCTGGGACTGTGATAGTGGAGTGGCTGGAGCAGAACTTGCTAGCACCCTCCCCCTTATACATTTATCTTCCTGACAGCTGCTTGTCACAGGGATCAGACACCGATAGACTATTAACCGCACCCTTGGGTTGGAGAGAGCCCAAGCTGTCTGCTGGGCAAACCATGTGAATGATGAAGCCGCACCACGGTCCGTTTCTAATCACCTGTGGTACTAGCATATGCTGCGTTGATGCTGTAGATTTCAATATCAGGCAGGAAGAGACAGGCAGAGGCCAGAGGTCCCCATGCCATTTAGCTTGTTCCTGTGGTCTTAAAAAAAAAAAAAAAAAAAGCATGCCATCCACTTTCCTTTGGTTTTAAGAAAAGATTTTGTTTGAAAGAAAAGAAGGCAACGAATGCAATGTCACTGGTAAACTCTCCCAAGAGCGAAGTGCACTAGAGGAACAAGGAAGATTTATGGCACTGGGGAAACTGGGCTCTAAAACCCTAGCTTTAGGGTTGTGGCTCTTGCCTCTTCCCTCAGGCCCAATGCAGAACCAGTTCCTTTAATGTCAATAGAACTCCCACTGTCTTCCATGGGAGGCAAGTCTGATTCCAACACGCTGCAGTGATCCTCTCTGGTAGGACCGAGGAGAAACAGTGGTCTCCGTTTTAGGCTACCATCCTGTTTCTGACTTACACGGAGCAGACTGGAAATGGCTCTTGCCTGTGCTTTTCAAGAAAAGGAAGAGCCACTCTCCTTTTGAGTGGAAAGAGCATCTGTGGAAACTCATAGCAGCCCTGTGCAGACAGACAGAGCAACACAAAGATTCTGGGCTGACAGACTAGCGTCCCGATAAGCTCAATAATGAAGACGCTTGTCATTTTGAGTCTGCATGGCAGAGTTCAAGGCTGAGCTTTCTCTGTCTGTGTAACACTTGTTTGGTTCAAATATGACTCCTGCTGCTCTGAACAGATTGTCACACTAATTAGCATCCTCTCTCTGTTCAAGCCGGACTGTTTATAATGAAAAAAATATGCACAGTTAAAGAAAAGCAGCTACCTTGGAGTTTGAGTTTGTTTTAGAATTTGATCCTTGCAGCATCATAACCACCTTTCATAATTTCACTAACAAGTTGGCTTTGGAAGGTTTTATTTATGCCCCTTTAATGCTATCACAACTTATCTTATGTGTGGACGGATGGATTGATGGACTGAGCCTTGATCGATGGATCTCATTTTCTCTGACACCGTGGGTGAGAAACGAAGCCAATCTTTGATCAGCAAATCCGATTATAGATGCCACATAAAAATTACCCCATCTGTGGGTGCTGTATACTCTTTTCAGATCCTATGCTTTTCGTGTAATGTCTGGATAGGTTGACTCTCATGGCGTTTGAGAATCTATACAATAATTTGGCAGCAAACCAGTCTGTCCTGATTTCCAGGTCACTGGGAGATATGCCACATGACTTCACGTTGGCCTTTAAGATATCTTTACAACGCTTACGCTGACCACCCATAATCTGCTTTCTGTGAACAAGCTGGCTGTAGAAGACCATCTTCGGTATCCATGTACCATCCATCCTCATAACATGACCAGCAAAATTCTTTGTTCATAAGCGTTGCTTCCACGTCCATGTCACCACACAGCTTAAGGACCTACGAGTTAGGAATTCTGTCCCACCAACTCAATTTTCCTGAGGCAGCACATATGGAATTGATCATCTAATACAGGGGTGGGCAAATACCGGCACAGGCCAGATCCAGTCCAACAGGGTTAGCCCCAGCAGGGTCCAACACCACCGCATTTACCTGTGCCTCCACAGGTATGAGGGATCACAGCTCCCATTGGCCACAGGTCACCATTCCTGGCCAATGGGAGCTGCAATCACTCGCACCTGTGGAGGTGCAGGTAAATATAGCAGCAGCAGCCCACTGGCCCCGAGGCTAACCCTGGTGAACCATCATCGTTTATTGCCTACCCCGGTCTAATATCTAGTATCTAATATTGCTCATCTAAAGCATGGGTGTTTGGGATCTTTGAAGCAGCAACCTGTTCTCAGCTTTCACCCCATTATTAAAATTGAAACAGTTAGCTCCGAGGTGCCTAGTATTTGGCTTTTAATAAAACAGATAATTTATCTTCTCCATCATTAAGATCCTACAGAGCACAGGTTCAGCTTTACAATCTTTGCACAGATGGTCTAGTCACTGGCCCCAGAGCCTGCCCCACAGCTGATGGAAGTTAATAGAAAGATTCCCATTCACTTCCAACAGTCTCTAGTTCCTGTCCACCACCTAGCAGAAACTGGCTTCGCCTGCTCCACGCAGCCTTAGATATAAGAAAGGTTTGGGAATTTGGAATAAAGTCAAATGTCTCTTTTGCGATTGGCATGAATGTGTATCATTTAGAGGGGAATAGAGGATTACCTAGAACATGCACAGTCCTCCCTTGTTCCACTTTATGTCACTATAGTCTGTCACTGGAAAAATCTCAGATTCCAACCCTAACAGTATCCCACCTGTAAAGCCATAATCTTACACTCACGTGTCAAATCTGTAGAATGCCCAAAAGCAGCTCTTAAAATCAGTCTCTGCTCTTGTATCACCATAATCCCATTTTTTGTAAAGTGGGTATAATTAAGTTTACATCAGCAATGCAGCTAGCAGAAATTTGACCCTCTAATTCAGGATACACTTCTGAGTCAGAGGAACTAGAAACTCTCAATAAACGGGGGGGGGGGGGAGGGGGGGGAGACAATAGACAGTTCAAACAATACAAAGGAACAGGGCTGCATTCTTGCGTGCTGCAGAATCAATGTAATCACAAATGACAACTTCTGAAAACCTTCTTTGGATTCATCCCTTGCAATTTTCTAGGCCAGCTTGAAAACAAAAGCTTTGGTCGTCTTCTTAAAATGCAGTGGCCTCAGGCATCCCAAAAAACAATATAACTCAGCTTGGAAAAATGCCTATTCGCTTTCAGATTCTCCTAAGAGCTTCTCTTTATTATTCAGCGGGATTCAGACCAGCATGTATTCTACCGATTAACCTTCTACTACGAAGATAGTTATGAAAAGCACCGATTTCAGATTATATTTTAACTACCTCATTACAACTTTATAGTTATGAGAAATAGCTTGTTATTTGCTTGAAACATTTTTCCTTCTTTCCCCTTAGTGTGTTTTATGAATTTAGAAACCATTTGCTGTAACATTTTATCCTCATGTTAGCTCTCTTCAGCTCATTATTTCAGGTTTTTTTCCCCCAGCATGTACCACTTGCTAGATATTTCCATCATTCCTACTTCCTGGTTTCAAATCAAGCCAGGGTTTCAGACTAGCTTCCAATGCAATTGAAACCTGAACACATAGAGCCATACATTTTAACTCAGAAATACTGTACATTCCTTTTGTGTTTCTCCAAATAGCAAGATACAAACCTGTGCAGGAGGGGGACACAAGAGGGAATGACTAAGCAGGGGAAAAGTAATAGAGATGTATTCCTTTGGTATATATGGTCATGCCAATTCTCTTCCAGAATTTGATCTGAGGAAGTGGGTCTGGCCCACGAAAGCTTATCACCTAATAAACCATCTTGTTAGTCTTTAAAGTGCTGCATGGTCCTCTCTTTTGTTTAAGCAGGGGAAAGGAAGAGATGTGGATCTCTTTGACCATCTCTGACTTGCAAAACTAACATTTTGGAAAATTCTGCAGTAGCTTTAGTGTATCAGGAGCTGCTAAGATTTGTACACCCTGAGGCCATTTCCTTTGACTCGACATAAAATTCTAGGCCTGAAAGTCCCTGTTGCAGCCAGCTACTCATAACACAAATCATGGAAAGTTCTGCTGCTTTTATTTAATAATTTGATGCACAGGTAGCTAAAATGTCTCTTGGCTGAGAATGCTTTCAACTTTTCTTTTGGGAGAGACACAGTATTATTTCACACAAGCCACTCTGTTGAGACACTTAACGCACCCCTTACAATCTGTAAGCAAAACATCCTTCCAAAATCACGGCTTTTTCTACAGGAAATGGTTCTTAAAGGACGCACCTTCTTTTGCTTTTCCATTCCTGTAAAATTCCTCCACAATGTTATCTTGACAGTCAACCCCAACATTCAGGCAGTCTTTCATTCGTAGCCCCCTGAGAACTAAATAAATAAGCACTCAGGTTCAAACAAGCCCAATTCTCCTGCTAAAAAAATTAGTTTTAAAAACTTCTAGGACTATGCGGAATAGTCTTTGTGAGAATCTTTGGAAGTGGGTGAGTTTCCAGAGATTCTAAACAGCTTTTTCTTCTTACACATCTTTGGTGCAACAGTGTCTAGGTTTTGTTCACACAACATGTGTGTCTTCTCCCACCCGCAGGAGCAGGAAGAGGAATCTCAGGTAAATTAAAGATGCAATACATTTTACATTGCTTTGAAGCTCCTTCTGCATTTGCAGTCTTTAGTGCATTTACATGAAACTTTTTCCTAAATAAAAATGAGAACCAGCTCTTAAGAAACAGCAAAATGAGAGGATACAAAAACCCAGCTCAACCTGCCCCACCCCACCAGAAGTGACAGATCCTAAACCAACAATTTGACTACCTGAAGTGGATTAGCCTAACTGGAATCTAAGACAGGGGAAGATGGGCTAGATTTTGAGGTATTTGCCTTAGTAAATGCAGGTCTGAGCCCAGGCCCTGTTCTCTCTCATTCAGAACACTGGCATGCAGAGGTCTCCCATATCAGGTCCCTCCTGGACACCACATATTGACACAGGCTATTGATGAGCACGCTTATGGCCCTTAGTCACAGAAGACAAGTCAATAATAACCGCTTTAATATGAAACAGGATGCATCCTGCCTCAGAACTGTCAAATGCAGCCTTAAAACCTTCCACCTTCTAAAGTTCAGAGGAGAGCTACAGATAGAACAGTGGCAACCCGTCAGCTCCAATTATTATATGTAAGAAAACTACCACTTAAAAGCAAACAAAAAAAAAGTGTTTTAACAATAACAGGCAAGAGATTTATTTCCAGCCCCCATTTGCTACAAAGAAAGCACTTTTGTTCAGGTATGGTTCAAGCTGACATGGGATTTGATTAGTGCATTCAGTCAGCACAAAGCATCTTAAATAAGTTCCAACAAGCACAACAGCAATCTTAGCCTGAGAGAGTCCAGGGCTTCAATTTTACGAGTGCGATAAGATAACCTGTTATCATTTCACTACTACTTTTCCAAGCTGAACCCCCGATTGCAACAAGGGATAAAAATATTCTTTTGAACATGGCACAGAACCAGCAAATCCAGCCTCAAAAATACACAGCAAAAAACACAAGACACACCTGGGTCAATATATTTCCATCAGTAAAGCGCTGAGACACAGAATGGTCTGTCATCCAATCAGAACTGGTTTATTGTTTCCCTCCAAGTGGATTAAGGTAGAAAAGATTTTATCCCACACTCTGTGGGCAAAATCTGGGCCCCATTCAAGTCAATGGCTTCTTTGCCATTGACTTCAGTGGGGCCAGGATTTCACCCAGACAGTTTTTGGAAACATGAATGTTTCTCATCCTTCAGCCCACCAGGGTGGATGCCTCTGTCCTCTTTCCCCCTTGCTGTTCTCCCCACATCACCAGACAGATGAAAAACAGTGTAAGCTCCAAACTCCCAAACAACAGTTAAAAAGGAAGTGGGGGGAATTCTCATTGTCAACAAATCCATATTTTAAAAATCTCTCTCAAGAAGATTCTATGTATTTTTGCAAGCCGCAATGCAAACAGCCAAGAAAAAAAAAAAAAAGGAGGAGGGGGAGGAGACAAAAATTGTAAAAAGTTAAGAGAAAGAAGAAACCCCACACAGCATTCAAACATTGCACCTGCCACAAGATGGATAAACGCCTCTGAAACCAGAGCAGTGCTTAAAACAAACACACTTTCAAAAGAGACTTTTTTATTTAAAAAAAAAGGGGGGGGGGACTTAATTAGTTTTTTAAAAGGGAAATAAGAGGGATGCAAGGAGGGGAAAATCAGCGGGTGCATCGGGAGGCGCGTTGAGTTGCTAAACCTCACCCTGCTAGGGGCCGACACAGAGCAAAGGGGTCTGAGTTAGAAAAAAAAAATCCCAGGAAGCTTTTGTGGGAAAGACGTGGGGGGTGTTTTAAATTAATGACCAGAAAAAGACTCGGGGGGGGGGGAGCCGCCCAAGAAGAAGGAAGAAAAAATACTCACCGAGCAAGAAAATGTCAGAGGTAAAAATGTCAAAGAAGGAGAAGGGAGTGAGGAGGGGGAGGAGGAAAGAGGGAGAGCCAGCCCCGCGCACCGCACCGCACCGCACCGCACCGCGGCCCCGCCAGCCAGCGCCCGGCCTCCGCTCTAGGGAGCCGCCAGGAGAACTGACAGCCGCAGCGCCCGGCCGGGCAGCCGAGAGCCCTCCCCGCGGCCGTACCATTGCCGCGGCCAGGCGGGGGGGGGGGGAGAGACCCCGCCGCCGCCGCCACCTCCTCCTGGGCTCAGCAGCGCAGCCTGCAGGGGCGTGGCTGGGCAGGGGGACGTGGCTTTAATAGGCCCCTCCGGGAGGGTCGGAATGCCCCGCATGTGGGAATGGGGAGGCGGCTTCCCCCCCCCCCCCGGCGGCTGATGGAACAGGCCGACTCTAGCAAACCGGGGAGCGGGGGCGGGGCTGGCAGCTACTCCGCGCTGGGCTGCGTCCCAGATGTGCCCAGCTGTGCCCCCGCGCCGGCTGGAGCCCTGCCAGGGCTGGTTCCTGGGGGGAGCCCTCAAGACAGACGCGCAGCTCGCCTGGATGTCGGGGGGCAGCGCAGAGAGGAGCCCCCGGGGCCAGCCCGGCGTCCTACCGCACCCCGGTCACTGCCGGCTGCGGGGCACGATCCGGGAGCCCTACGCACGTGAGCAGCCCTCCCCGCACGGCGGCAGCGGAGCTGTAGCGGGGGGGGGTCCCGCTCCTTGAGGGGGGTCTGCGGGGTGCACGGAGTCGCACGGGCTCCGCGCTGCAAACTCCACACACCTCAGTCAGGCCCTGTTGATGCGAGAGCGTCTGTCCGTCCGTGTATCTGTGTGTGCAAGAACTCCCCCCAGCCGTAAGAGCCAGGACACCCCATTGATCGTGCAGCTTCCTCTTCTCCTGGCTTAAACCAAGCGAAGGGGTTGGCTGTGCCAGGGACACAGGATGTGCCGGAATGGGATTGCTTCGCCCCCAGACAGGAAAGAGACAGACTGGCCAGGCAGGTGAAAGGACTGGCTGGGGACCCTGAGCCCCTCTGGCTCTGCCCCAGCCTCCCACTCCCATGAAGGGCAGGGGAGTCTGAGGCTCACCCTTCAGAGAGGATCATTGCAGAGGGTTTCCCTTAGGGAGCAACGGGAAAGTGCCCAGTTTGCTGCATTCCTCACTCACGCTGGGGAACACAGGAGCAGACCAACCTGGACCTGCCCCAGCCGGGGGACATGCGCGCCCTCCCTCCATTGTGATGCTGGGGCTGCAGTGGCCAGGGAGAGACGCTTCTCACCTGACCCCAAGCTGCTGGGGTGAGAGCAGGCTGGAGTTGTCCTTTCTCCCTGGGGCAGCCTGCATCCTGAACCCCTCATCCCCAGAGCAATGATTCAAATGAAGCCTGGACGTTTTCATTTTATTTTCTAAAAAACAAAAATTAATTGAGTTAAGGACCCAAGCAACACTGGGGAAATCTTCTCGTTTAGGAAGATAGCAGTTGCAGGATTGGAACAGACTTGGGGCACATCTATACTTTCCGGAAAATTGATGTTCCGGAGGTCGATCTTCTGGTGTTCAATTTAGTGGGTCTAGTATACACTCCTTTTGTGAGGAGTGAGGGAAGCCAACAGGAGTGTTGTCTGCCATCAGCCTCCTGCAGTGTGGACTCAGCCAAGGTTCAACTTAAGGTAAGCCAACTCTAGCTATGCATTTTGCACAGCTGGTGTTGCGTACCTTGTGCTAACCTCCCTGTAGGTGTAGACCAGGCCTTGGTCTCCATCTGACCCAGTATCTGGTCTCTGACAGGCAGTGGTGGCCCATCAATACAGGTGACCTAGGCGGTCGCTTAAGGTGCCAAGAAAAATGGCCGTTGAGGGCTTTGGAGGCGGGGGCACTGGTTGCGGGCCGATTGTGTGTTTCACCTAGGGCGCCAGTTGCCAGCAGCTCGTCTATGGCCACTCCTGCTGACAGGGGCCAGCACCAGATGTTATAGAAGGTGCAAGTATGAAAAAGCACAATTATACAATTATCTGCTGCCTACAGATGAAGTTTTTCCTTATGTGCTCTAAGCTTGTACCTTGACTTGTGACTTGAGAACTGAGGGTTTTATGTTTAAAATTCTCTGTTTAAAATTCTCCTGTGTAAAGTGATGGTATCTAATTTTTATTATAATTTTTATATAGTATCTTAATTTTTAAGCTTTGATATTGTCATCACTTTAAATCTTCAGAGTTTTGGTAAATTATGGGTGTCAGACAATTATATAATTACATCAATGTTGAGATTCAACAAGCTGCAGCTTTGCAACTGTAAACAGACAAGTGGTAAAATTACACATGGCAATAGCCTTAAAGCTAAGTCTAATAAAATCTTAAGCACCATATTTCTTTCTTTGCCTGTCAGTGTTAATTATGATCAATGGAAATATTTTCATTGGTTTGTGCATATGGTGAAATTGGCTTTAATCAATAAAATCTAACCCTTCCAAGATTAAGTATGTTCTATTATTCATGTAAATAAATAACCCATTAACATTCCCTGTTTACCTCTTTGTTTTAGTAATATCCTGTGGAAGAGTGTTCCACAGGTCAATTATGCAAGTCCAGATCCAATCCTGAAAACCACTATTCAAGTGAGAAATCTCATTGAAATAAAAAAAATTGCTTAACATTTTTGACAAAATTAGGCCCTCAGTTGGTGGTGTTGGTGAGGGGAGGCCATGATTTATGGCAGGCAGGTAGCCCTGGCACCATTTTCCCACAACTACAATAGGCAAGACAACCACGGAGACTCATTGAGGTTGTAGTCAAGCTGTGGATTGTGAGTCAGAAGAAGATTGTGAAGAACTGAACTACAACTCCCAGGAAGCATTGCAGTGACATTTCAGAGTAAGATATGTTTTTGGTTTTGGCCACAAATCTTTCAGTGTTTAGCCATTTTTTTTATTTATAAAGTTTTTGGGCTTCCAGTTTTTGTCAAATATCTTTTTCCCTCAAAATTGGCCACTTTTCACAAGAGTTACATTTACTCAAAAGTCCCATTTTTTTTGAGCCACCCTAATCCCAGTTTTACCATCCTTTATAAAGCCATTTGAGATCTGTGGATTCAGAGCAGCATGAAAACATTTGGTAGCATCAATTAATAAGAAAAATTGATGAAATAATTCTTTGGATAAGGGTTTTTGCCATGGAAAGGAAAGTATTGACTTCATACCTACAACCTTTTTCTTACTAATAACCCTGCAGATAGGTGCCCCTTTGAGAAATGCTGCAAAAATGCTTCTGAAATTAAGACTTTTGATCAGAAAGAGAACTATCTTCTCCTATGACTGGCTGAATGGGGTTGGTTGGGGCATGTTTTTTGTTTGGTTGGTTTGGTTTGCTTTTTCTTTTACTCCCCCCCCCCCCCACAGGGCAGAAAATATTATGTTACAACATGGGTAGGGAAACCATTTCTATTGGTTGTTTTTTAAGTTTAAAAATCAGTGAGTTGGCCAAGGTCCCATAGTGCATCTGTGAAAGAGCTGGACATGGGATCCAAGAGCCAAGCTCCTATTCCCACAGTAGGAGGAGAATATAGCATCAAATTAACTTCCCCACTGTCCTTCCTTTCACAGAGGGCCCATGGAACCAGTGCCATTCACATGTAGAAACAGGGGTCTGCACCAGGGAACTGTGCTCAGTGTGTGTCTCTGCATCCAAGCCCAGAGGAGGAGGAAGTGTTCAGGGGGAGGCCTGGGTCAGGGATAAGTGAGCAGTGGAGCCAGTGGATCTGCAGCTTTGAATCCACCAGCCATTCTCCCTTTCAGAGCGATAGTGCCCTGGGCCCAAGACAATATGTCCAGCAATTCTCCTGCTTAGCAATGTCTTCAGCTTTTTGCCTCTCAGCCCGCGGAGGCCCTGCTGCTCCCCTGCCCCCAGGCCAATCAGGGCCTGCGGGCGGGGGAGCTGCATGAAGCTTCCTTTGCCCTGCCTCAGCCCTGCGAGGAGCCCACGGAACTTCAAAGTGCCACATGCTCCTCACAGGGCGGGAGGAGGCTTCCCGCACTCCCCAGACCCCGACTGGCCTGGGGGTGGGGGAGCATGCCAAGCCTCTTCCAGGGCATCAGTGCTGAGTGGGAAGGGGAGGCAAAGGGGCTTCCCCACCCCCAGACCATGGTCTCCCCAATCATGGTCTGGGGATGGGGTAGCCCTGCCCCTTCCTGTTTAGGCCCCTCCCCTTCTGGGTGGCCCGGGGCTACTTCACAAATTTTTGACGTGGCCCCCAGGCAAAAAATATTGCCCAGCCCTGCGCTGAACCCATCTTCCACCTCCTAGCACTTCTTGCCCCTAGAAATGGAGGTAGAAAATCTGCAAAATCTAGACCCAAAGTTATATCTGCAACAATATATTTAGACCTTCTAAAATGTTTGGGTCTTCCCATCCCCAGATCTCTCTGACCCTAGTCCTCTGGACTTGATTTTGGTCTGGGGAACAGAGGTAGGGCAGTTGGATACTGTTTCTCTCTGATTGTTTTTATTATTATTTTCTTCCTTAGGTACAGAAAGAATAACAAGGCAGCAAACTGTCAGAGTGAAAAGAACTTGCTGCAAAGTTACACAGCAGCAAATCTGCAACAGCAGACTTTAAGAATTCCAATAAAGAGAAAAAATAATTATTCCCTCAAGTACCCCAGAGTTATTTGCACCTCCTGAACACTGAATCCTGTCATATGCAACCACCTTTGGGTCTGGCCAAGAGAGAGAGACTAACAGAAATGGATTCCCAATAGAGGTGAAGCAGCAGTGTCCTGGAGGACAAGAGGTTGTCTAGTAAGGATGACAGTGGGTCCATTACTGATAAGTGTCAAGAACTGTTGCTGAGTTAAAAAGTGCTGTCCTGTCTACACTTTCAGCTAAATGTTCTTCAGGTACCACACAATAACCCCCCCCCCTGCTGAGACCAAGCACACACAAGGTCTGGTCTAGTTTTTGTGTTGTGTGTTAGTGGTTTTACTGTTGCTGAACACAGTTACAAAAGGTGCCAAGTGCCATCTATGATGTGATTTCAATGGATGTTATGGTAGGATTGGGTAATAGACCAGTTCAAAAATAATTAGGCACTAACCAGTCAAATCTTGTCAAGTAATGTCAAAAATTGTCAAATATTTTAGAGCCCAGATTAATCAGAGCAGTAACAAAAGAGGGAGACTTCATACTCTTCAACTTATTAGTCTACTTATGCCTAATAACGAAACCAAGTTGCTTAATTGTGTTATTTTAACTCAGAAAAATGTGAAATGAAATGAAGGGTTTTTTTTTTTTTTTAAAGAATGGCTCTGTGATGCAATCAAAAGGGTAGGCTGCCCCCTACATTAAGGTATCCTTGAGAGAATACTTGATGGAATTTAACCATAGTCAATTCACATCACTTGAACAGTCAACTGGCTAGCCTGACAAGTCTAAGTGAAGGTCTCATTCCCTCACAAGATACAATCTTTGTTCAGCATCTTCCACCTGCTGATCTCAATGCTTTTTACAGCCAATAAAAAGACAGGAGGAGGGGGTATTTTTCTTTTTTAAAAGTTGCAAACAAAATGAATGGGCACAAATTCATTTTGAAGTATGCACAAATTTTCATCCTCTTGACAGACAAAAAGTCTTATGCATGCACACTAAACTAGCGAGTGAACATACTGTGAAACATGTCTGTGAAGTCACGTGTGCAAAATTGCTTCATTTTATAATGATCCAAAGTTAACTTAGTTTGGACTATTTCTAAGAGGTACTTTGTTGAAATTGGTATTTTCCCAGTGAAAAAGTTCACTATTCCCATATTTTTCCAATGGAAGAAATTTCCGAAAAAAGAAAAAGTTAACCAGCTAAAATTCTAGAATTGTGCTAGGAGTTGAGTGCTAGAAAGTGAAACTGTATAGTTTGTTTCCACTCTGAAAACAAGTACATCTACACTATGGGAGAAGGTCGAATTAAGGTACGCAACTTCAGCTGCGTTAATTGCGTAGCTGAAGTGGTAGGACCTTAACCAGATTTTCGGCGCTCTCCATGCTGCAGGAAGTCAGTCTCTCTTTGACTTCCCTTACGCCTCGTGGAACTAGGACTACCGGCATCAACCGGAGTGCCCCCCTCAGTTCAAAGTAGTGTGTCTTCTATAAGACCCACTGATTCGAACCCTGGAAGATCGACAGTGGCAGCTTCGATCTTCTCTGCAGAGTTGATGTACCTTAAGAAAGTAAATAAATACAATCATTATTCCTTCAGTGTGGCACCCTGTCCCTTTCTGGGCACTGTTCGGATATGCTTTGGGGTGGGGCTGGGGCTGAGGGGTTCAGCATGCAGGAGGGAGGACAGCCCCAGCCCTCTGTCATCACAGCAGCTTGGGCCAGGTGAGACACACCTGTCGATGGCTGCTGTAGCAGCAGTGAGTGGAGCCAGGGGAGGAGTGCATTTCCCCCAGCTGGGAGACAGGCAGATGCACAGAGAAAAAAAGAAGGGTCCTGTGGCACCTTAGAGACTAAGGGTATGTCTACACTACAGTGTTATTTTGAAATAACGCGTCTACGCACAAAATGCATTTCGAAATAGTGCGTCCACACTGATCGGATACTGAATCGCATTTAAGGCTGGCTGGAACCGGTTCTGGCAGGGCATCAGGTCAGGAGTTACTTTGTGTGGCTGCTGCCATCTGAGACCTGTGCTTAAAGGGACCCCCCCCCCCCCGGACAGCCGGTTCTAAGGTTTCCCTGCTTGCTTGCCTACCTCGCTGAGGGACAGCAAAGCATTTTTTTCTCTGCGTGCTCTGGTTGCCCTCACTCAGGACACCACAGCACTCTGCAGTATGGAGCCGGAGCCGCCCCTGGGCACTCTGGTGCTTCTCCTGGCCGTGTTGTTGCGAGCCTGGCGGCACGTCCTGCAGGCAGTAACAGTCTCCCTGGTGTGCCCCACTGGGGGCTTGTGCCTCATTCCACCCTCACGTCTTTCCACTTACCCCTCCCTAACCCCCCTTCCTGCTGTACAATAAAAGACACGTGTTCATTACAACAAAGCCTCTTTATTGAACAAAACTGGGGTGGGATGGGGGGGGGAATGCAACTGAGGTGAGACTGGGGAAAGAAGGTGGGAGAGGGGAGGGGAAACCTGGGAGGAGGGAGCTGGCAAGGGGAGGAAGGGGGAGGAGAAGCTCAGGGGTGGGGGTCTCGCCAACCGAACTGTCTCCCAGCACCGTGGGTGCGGGGGCCTCGGCGTCCCTGGGGGTGTGGGGAGGAAGAAGCAGGAGGGGGAGAAGGAGTGGGAGGAGGAGCGGTAGCTGGGGAGGCAGCAGGGGCTGGAGCAGCAGGAGGCAGCAAGCTCTGCCCCAGGCTTGATGTCCACCTGAGGGGCACGGACCGTCCTGCCCCCCAGGATGCGGTCCACGGCATCAAAATAGGGGCAGGAGTCTGGATCTGCTCCTGGTTGGGAGCTGCTCCCTGTGGCCCTGGCATACACCTGCCGCAGCTCCTTTACTTTCATGTGAACCTGCTCCAGGGTTCGCATGTGGCCTTTGGTGGCCAGGCTGGCAGCCATCCGCCTGTAGATGGTTGCATTCATCCATTTAGTGCAGAGATCATGGATGTTAGAGGCATCCCCCCAAACCTGAATTAGGTCCCTGATCTCTGCACTGGACCAGGCAGGCGCCCGCCTTTTCCGGCCCCTGGCAGGCTCCTGGGAGCTGGCAGACTGGTCCTGGGGAGCGGTGGAGGGCTGGCTGGCACTGGCTGCCTGGCTCATGCTGGGGCCACTGGGTCAGGGGCAGCAACTGCTGGCTCTGGGCTGGCAGGCTTGGAGCTGGCACAGGCACTGTGGCCAGAGTCTGCCCCTTTAAGGGCTCGGAGGAGGGAGAGGAGTTTTCTTGGTTGTGTCCAGCACCCTGGGAAGTGCTGGAGGCCCCCTATTTTGAAATAAGTGTCTACACAAAGCTTATTTCGAAATAGCAATTTCGAAATTGGTGCTATTCCTCGTGGAATGAGGTTTACCAATTTCAAAATAAGCCCTCCGCTATTTTGATTTAATTTCAAAATAGCGGTTTGGCTGTGGAGACGCTGGTAAAGTTATTTCGAAATAACTGTGCTGTGTAGACATACCCTAACAGATTTATTAGGGCTTAAGCTTTCGTGGGTAAAACCCACTTCATCAGATGAACTGGAGTGGAATTTACAGAGCCATAGGCATACATAAGGACAACAACAGAAAAAGGATTCTTGAGTTAATGAAGTTAATCAAGGTAGGGTGGAAGTGGCTCATTCACAGCAGTTGATGTAGAAATGTGGATATCAAGAGAGGGGAAGTTGCCTTTGTAATGCGTTAACTAGTTAAGATCCTTATTCAGTACTAAGCTGATAGATTTCCTGGAATTCATTTACAAATCCAATACTGTTTCCTAACCTGCTTTTGAAATTCTTTTGTAGGGGATGGCTACTTTTCAATCCATTACTGACTGTCCAGGGAGGTTAAAGTGTTCCCTACAGGTTTATGTGTGTTACCATTCCTGATGTCTAACTTGTGTCTATTTATTCTTTGGCATCCGGTTTGGCCAATATACATGGCAGAGAGGCATTGCTGGCACTCGATGGTGTATATTACGTTAGTGGATGTGCAGGTGGATGAGCCCCTGATGATGTGGCTTATGTGGTTAGGTCCTGTGATGGTATCGCTAATATAGCAATGTGGACAGAGTCAGCAATAGGCTTTGTTGAAGGGCAGGCTCCTGGGTAAATGTTTCTGTGGTGTGCTCTGTGGCTGCTGGAAAGGATTTGCTTCAGGTTGGGGGGTTGTCTGTAGGCGAGGACTGGCCTGTCTTCCAAGGTCTGTGAGAGTGAGGGGTCATTTTCCGGGATAGGTTGTAGATTGTCAGTGATGCGCTGGAGGGGTTTGACCTGGGGGCTGTAGGTGATGGCCAGTGGTGTTCTGTTACAGCCTCTCTCCGAGTTATGAACGAGTTACGGACCAAACACTTGGCCGTATCTCGATCCGTTCGTAACTCGGACCCCATTGGGTTACACGCAACCGCGCTGTTCGTAAGCGCAGGTAGCGTTCGTAACTCAGGGACCACCTTTACGACCGCTCCATGGGAGCTTTGGTCGTAAGTGCGAACGGTCATAACTTGACCGTTTGCAACTCGGGGAGCGGCTGTATTTCCCTTTTGGGGCCTGTCCTGAAATAGGTGACTTCTGGGTACTCTCTCAAATATATAGTAGAAAGCTTTCCCTTTCTCCACCACTGCCCCTTGCTGCCCCACTGGGGCCATAGCAGTCCTGGTCCCCATCTCTGGCCCTTTGCTGCCCCCCGTGGTCATTATATAGTATAAGTGTCCCTGCTAGGAGACCCCTTTCTTTCCATTTTATGAGAAATAGTTACATTCCAGGTATATCCCTTTGTCCTGGCACAATCAAACCCTGACCTTGCTCTAAGTCAGTGGTCACCAACCAGTAGACCAGGATCTATCAGTAGATCTTGGAGCCTGTGACAGGTGATCCTGACTGGTTTGGCCAGGAGGCTATTGTCAAGCGTAGCACTTCACTTGCTCCTCCCCCCACTGCTGCGCATCTCCTGCCCTTTGCCTTGGAGCCGCCCCTCTCCCCCTGGGAGCCTCCTGCTTGCTGTGCAGAGCAGGGGAGGGAGCTGATGTCACCGTGTCCCCCTCCCACCCTGTATTCTATTTTCACAGAACAGCGCGGGGGGCACAGGAATTGGGATGGAGGGAGTTTGCTGGCTGCTTTTGGGAGTGGGCCAGGGCCAGGGCCAGGGCGAGCCTGCTTTAGTCCCACCACACCACCGCCCAGGAGCCACCTGAGGTAAGCAGCGCCGAACCCCTACCCCAGTCATGAAACCCTCCTGCACACCAAGCCCCTGCCCTAGCCCTGAGCCTGCAGACCCCCAACTCCCTCCCAGAGCCTGTATCCTGAACCCCCTCCTGCACCCCTGCCCCAGGCTCAGTTCAGAGCCCTTCACACTCCAAATCCCTGAGCCCAAGACCAGAGCCAGTGCCCCAACCCTCTGCCCCTGCCTGGTGAAAATGAGTGAGGATGTGGGAGAGGATGGAGTGAGCAGGGGCAGGGCCTCAGAGAAGGAGCATGAGGGAGGTGGGCAAGGGTATTTGGGTTTGAGCTAGATCGTCGATAGCACTTACATTCAAAAAGTGATCTTGTGCTTAAAAACGTTGGAGACCACTGTTTTAAGTTATGGTTAGAGGAAGCTGTTTACCCAATTTGTTGATCCTAGCTCTTACCGTTTAGGAGGAATACTTGAACAAACAGCCTCAGAGAGATGGACAGGCAGACTCAATCGCTCAACTATACAGTATTATATAATGTCAAACATTGAGACCTGCTGCTCCCACTGGCTTCAGGTGCTTGGCATTTGATTCTTCTCTTTGATCAGCTCTGCCTGGGCCAGCAAGGACATAGCGCAGAGCAGCAAGAGACAGAGAGCAGCAGCAGGTATCCACCCTCTCCATATGCAGTTCCCCAGCCTATCCGAGGAGCCATCCCATGGTCTGACCCTGCGGTGGCAGGGAGAGGCATGGCCCATGCTGTAGCTGTCCTGGTTTAAACAGGAAGAGAATCAAATAGGGGGAAGAATCATTTGATCCCATGTCAGTTTCCTGCTTTGGGGACCTTCCTTTCTGTGACTTCTCTAGCTGCAGGAAGGAATGTGTGTGCATATGAGTGCTGACCACACTGGTTTTCACAGCTGAGCAGTAATTTCCCTTCTATAATATGCCAGGCACTAGCACAGCAGCCCTGGTCCAAAGTGTCTGGCATCAAAGAGGATTTTCTCAATCGCCCTGGGAAATCCTACGCCACGTTCTTCGGACATAAACTTCCTCTGGGTTTCCATCAGTAAGCATCTCAACATTCCAGGCAGCAGCCGTGGAGGTGAAGGAAGGAGCCAATTTAGACCTAGCAAGAAATTAGGAGCTTTCATGGGGATTATGAGATCTGAGTGCCCGGAAATAGCAGGCAGCGAAACTGGAGGAGAGGGATCCTGAGACGGGTTAGCTCTTGGAGTTCATGCTGACGGCTTTGCAGAGAGCGAGAAATATTGAATGAAATTAGACAGGCAGCAGGAAGGAGAGAAAGTTCAGTGGTGACCTGGGGAAATGTACCAAAAACCGAAGCTCCCAACCAGCCTTTTGCAAGAGATCTGAGGCCTTTATTATTTGTACTGTATTGTAAACACAGAACCCTCTTTCCTATCAGACCTTGCTCTGCTTCCCATCGAGTACTTTTTTCTTTCTTATTTTAAATAAAGGGAAACCAAAAAGAAGCAAGATCCTTTGACGAGCTGGAAGGATGACTTCCACTCAGCACAGAGGAGGGGAGGGGGAGTTGGAGCCCACCTGGCTCACACTGCAAGTGTTGCTTCTTGGGAAGGGTGGAAAACAAGCATTTCCCAGTGACCCTTTTAGTCCATTCATTAGCTGCACAGCTGCAATCCACTTTAAATGCTTTAATTAAAATCGACATTAAGAACCCACTTGCTTGAGCAGAAGAACATTCAAAGGAATATAAATGGGGACGCTTTTAGATCTGTGAATTTGTTCTAATGAGAAAACCTTTCCCTAATATCCACCCCCAGATTCAGAAAGATTAAAGTAGGACTGCTCTCATTTGCAAGCATGGGCCCTGTCATTAGCATCTCCAGCTGCAAAGCAAGGATCTGCAATTCCCTAACATTCACAGAGCAGCCCGAAGCTGTGCCTTAAAAAGCAGCATAGATGCACACACAGAGTTACACAGGTAACAGGTTGCAAAGCTATTGCCACAGTATCCATTTCAGAACCGGGAGAGAGGAATACCATTATAAGTGACACGGAGCATTCCCATGTCACCTAATCAAAGACATGTTGCTGCAAAGTTTCAAGTCTTGAGGAAGGGCAGGGAAAAAATCTGTCACTAACTGGCTGGGAGGTTTAAGCTGGACATGAGGAAAAACTTCCTACCTGTCAGGGTGGTTAAACACTGGAATAAATTGCCTAGGGAGGCTGTGGAATCTCCATCTCTGGAGATATTTAGGAGGAGGTTAGACAGGCATCTATCAGGGATGATCTAGATGGTGCTTGGTCCTGCCGTGAGGGCAGGGGACTGGACTTGATGACCTCTCAAGGTCCCTTCCAGTTCCAGTATTCTATGAGTCTATGAAAATAAGAAACACCTCCAGTAATTTACTGAAGCAGGAATATTTTCATCTGGAAACACTGATAATGAAATGTAAAACAACCAGAAAGAAGCAGAGAGCAAAACCTCAATAACTGCTAATTGGTGATCCAGCAAGCCACCCCAGCAATATGTTAGATAGCTAGCAAGATGGAATACACTGATGTTGCAAGTCCTCAGTCAGTTACCCTTCTGAGACATTTCTGGTCATAATCACGTCCCTATTACCTTGTGCTTCTCCCATCCGATTGTTGTATCCATCTGTTGACTCTCACCTTAGACTTAGGGCTTGTCTATATAAACACTTAACATACAGCAAGCTGGGGTATAAGTCTACCTCCTGAGGCTTGGCTGTATGCTCGCTGTGTGTGTTATCTCTGCTGCCAGGCCCCAGAAGCTCCATAGCGCATTTTGATCTATACCATTTTGAAACTGTAGCGTAAGCTCTTTGGACTGGACCCTCCTTTTTTATGTGCTTCTCCACCACTCGCTGCAATGAGTCTAGAGTTTCTGGTTCTGCTGCAATACAAATTACAAATGGCAATAAGAAGTTGTATGGTGGCAACCCAAGAAGTCTCAATACAACACACTAAGTTACTAGCTACTTTTATCAAAACTGTTGGCCACCTATTTTTCTGTGTCTTGCAGATGAATATTATGAACAATGGAAACATGTGACACTTCTGTGGTGTATCTTTTGACTCAATTATCTTATATTATGCTATAAAATGATCAGATAAAACAATTAACTAGAGTCTCTCAAGCATATGGAAAACCCTAATCATCCATGATCCTTAAGGGCTTTCTGTTTTGCCATAGTATCACTTTTCTAACAAAAAAGCCTTTGAAAAATTATTAATGCACCAGTCACTGCAGTTCTGGGTGATTTGCTTTACTGTTCTAAAAAAGTGAAACTCTGTTCCAGCCCATCTCTTCCACCACTATAAGCTAAAGCCATGGCTTCGGATATATGTAACAGTGCAATTTACAATGTAAACATTAGCCTGCATCAAAATCCAAGATCTAAATATCTTCAGACTTTGGGAGAAATTGGATATGGATTTCACCCCTATTTTTGTAACAACAAATCAGAACACTCAAATTCTGTTGACGTTTAGATCCGTTTGTGGTGGGAATCCATCTTTAGTTCAGTGCACAATATTGTCTCATTAAGATAGAAAGCAGTTGCATTTGATTTATTTTTAATTACCCATATGTGTCTAGATGATAGTGCTGGACTGATTTTAAAGCAGTAGTGCCAGATGGACTACATCTGAATTCCTTTTTCATTGGCTTGCTGAGAATGCTCCGGCATGATTTTACTTGTGGTAATGTTCCCAGAAACACAGTGTTCAAAGGAGTTTTAGGGGAAAACCCTTGTGAAAGCAGCTTTGAATACATGCTTGTGATTATTCACATTGGGAACCTGAGTCTCAAAGTAGCGTTCTTCTAGTTAAGAAACACCGCGTGACCTGTGCAACCAATCAAAGCAGCTTTGATTCTGAAGATTGAATACTTGCAGCAATGTCTTTCAAACAAGCTACATGCCCAGGATAATTCAGAGGTCAGATCCTCCTCTGGTGTTAAAGCTTCACTGAAGTCCGGGAAGCTACAATTATTTATACTAGTTAGTATAAAGTAGACCTAAATATGATTTGGTAAAAAATGTTAAATACATCTGATAAAAACCTGTCTGCTAGTCTACCTTTCTCCCTAACTCAGTACCATCTGCAAAATTGCTGAAGGTGGAAGCTATTCCATCATTCACATCATTAACGAAGACATTGAACAAAACTGTCCCCAGGATCACCCTCTTAGAGCACTCCGCTTAATACCGGCTGCCAACTGGACATTGAGCTGTTGATCGCTACCCATTGAGGCTGATCATCTGGCCAGCTTCCCATCCACCTTACAGTGCATTCATCCAAGCCACACTTTAATTTGCTGGCAAGAACACTCTGGGAGGCTGTATCAGAGGCTTTGCTCAAGTCAAGATATAACCAGTTATCTCATCACAGAAGGCAATCAGATTGGTCAGGCAGGACTTGCCCTTGGGGAATCCATGTTGACTGTTCTGCTCACCTTCCTCTCCTCTAAGTGTTTCAAAATGGATTCCTCAAGGAGCCACTTCATGCTTTTCCCAGGGACTGGGGTGAGGCTGTCCAGTTTGAGACACTGGGGCATCTCCTTCTTCCTTTTTAAAAGATGCCAGAAGGGCCCTGCGTGTGCCTTTTCCCCATCATGCAGGACCTCCCTCGATTGCCACAAGTTTTCCATGGGATTGACCAGTGGCTCTGCAATCACATCAGTCAATTCTCTCAGCACCTTCAGTTGCATTAGAACTGGCTCCATGGATCTGTGCCTGTCCAGCTTTTCAGAATAGTCCTTAACCTGTTCTTTCACCACCGAGGCCTGCTCCTCTCCTCCCCATCTTGTGCTGCCCAGTGCAGCAGTCTAGGAGCAGACAGGGTCTGTGAAGACAGAGACAAAAAAAGCACTGAGTACTTCAGTTTTTCCCACGTCATCTATCACTAGGTTACCTCCCTCACCCAGTAAGGGCTCCACACCCTCCCTTACCTCTTTCTTGTTGCTACCATGCCTATAGAAACCCATCTTGTTCCCCTTCATCTGCCTTGCTAGCTGCAACTCCAATTGCACTTTGGCCTTCCTGGTTACACCCCTGTGTGCTCAAGCAATATATTTATACTCCTCCCTCAGCATCGGTCCAAGTGTCCACTTCTTGTGAGCTTCCTTGCTGTGTTTAAGCTCGCTGAAGATTTCCCTGTTAAGCCAAAGCCGAGCAGGTCTCCTGCTATATTGGCTATTTCTTCTGCACATGGGGATGGTTTGTTCCTAGGCCCTCCTCAAGAAGTGGAACCATTGATCAATGCAGCCACTGGCAGGGCAATACACACTGAGCCTACATCCCTGCCTCAGTCTCCTCACAGCCCAAGGCATTCCTTAGGCTGTGATCCAAGTCCATGGCACCCCTGGGCACAGGAAAGCAGCAAGGCCTCCTTGCCCACAGAGGCTGCTACATACTGAGGGACCTCTCCCTCCTGGAGCCCTTTGCTCAGACCTCTGACTTTGCACTCTCCCAACCTTTGCTTCCTCGACTTGCCTTGTCCCTGTGTTTCTCTTTATTTAAACCCCTCGTGGTCCTGGGGACCCTTTTGTTTTGATCCAGGTCACTTCCCATTGCTCCTGCCTCCCCCCTCTCTTGTGGGGAAAGAAAGCAAACCTGGTTTTCCACGGCTGGAGCTGCCTTCAGGCATAACCTTTCGAAGGGCTAGGAAAGGAGGTCACTCACTGCATGCCCCTCCTTGTGGCTAGGTCTGGGAATTAATTCTTGCCCTTCCTGGAACCCTGCTATTGATCACGCATGTTACAGCCCTTTCTCTCTCTTCACAATGCACCAGGTCACTATACGGCCTCCTGCCAGAGGTGAGGTGAGACCTTGCCAAGCACTGGGGGGAGCCAGCTCTGGACCTCAGAAGGGGCAGGGCCTCAGGTGGAAGGGGCAAAGTAATGTCCTAGTCTCCTCCAACCAGCCCTTCAGCGTCACAGGGTCCACAGGGCATGTGTCACCAAGGGGCTCCAGCGGCAATTTAAAGGATCTGGCGCTCTGACCACTGCCACTGTCGAGCTAGTGGTGGCAGTGGTGGGGGGCCCTAGGCCCTTTCAAGATGCTAGGCCCTGGGGAAGTTGCCCCCATGGGTTCCCCCAGCCCTCCATCGGCAGCCCTGCCTGCCCCCCATCTTCCAAGCTAAGGAGGGTGGCTGAACACTGTCTCAGGGGACCGTCTGCGCCAAGTCTAAGTCTAGGGTCACTTTCCCAGTGGCTGGTAAGGGAACTCAAACATGCCCCCTACTCTGAGTTCCAGCCCAGGGATGACCTGGTCTGCCCAGACTCAGTCCCAGTAACCATTTCCCTGGGCTCCTTCCTACCGCACCTCTCTATCTGGGGTGGCCAACTTTCTAATTGCTGAAAACTGAGCACCCTGCCCCCACCCTGGGGTCATGTAACGAGTTTGTTGCCAGAAGGAGGTCACAGTGCAGTGAAGTCTGAGACCTGCTGCAGTAACCTCTCGTAGTACATCTTCATGGTGTCGAGCAGAATTCATCAATTGTACAGAGAGAGTCCCAGATCATCACAGAGTGACTTCCGGGTCCTGTTTGCAGGCTCTAAGGAAAGCCACCTCATCTGGGCCCTCTGAGGTAGGCAGCAGACATCCAGGCTAGAAAGAGCCAGTTTAAAACAAGCTGAGGAGAACTGTGCCTCTGTTTTAAGGCGTTTTGGCTCGCTCTCTCTCTCTCTCTTTGCTGTGTCCTTATATATTATCCTTCTGGGCATTAACGAAAGTTGTATTCAGATGCAACTTTCCAGCCAGAGTATTTATGTTTTTATCTAATTTCTTTGTATGTGTCTATTGTTGACACAATAATAACAAGGGTTTTCTGTGCTCCCAGATAGTTTCTAATGTGCTTCTCCACCTTTTTACTCTTCCTACTTTGTTCATTTACCATGGGTGACCCATACCACATACAGGGAGATTTCCCAAGCCCATCAATATATATATTAGGGCTGGCAAGTGATCAAAAAATTACTTGCAATTTTAAAAAAATCGATCTTGATCAATCACACTGTCATTAAAAAAATACCAATTATTTAAATATTCTGGATGTTTTCTACATTTTCAAATATAGGTGATTTCAATTACAACACAGAATACAAAGTATACAGGGCTCGCTTTATATTAGTATTTTATTACAAATATTTGCACAGTCATACAACAAAAAATATTTGAACATACAAATGTAGAATTATGTAAAAAATACCACTTCTGTCAGCATTACTGTTGTTTTAAACCTTATGCTGGAAATGGCTTTATAAAACGTAATGGGATTAGCTGTGGTGTAAGGCACTACATGGATTGGAATGATCAAGGCTGTTTAAAATAAAAGGTAAGTGAAATTCACCCTTCAGCATTCGTTGCAGTGAGATTGTTCTGCATTCGTTATGCCATGCAGAAGACTAGAACTCAGGCCTAATTACACCTCTCTGGATTCGTAACATCCTTGATCTTCCAGTGAATTCAAAATAACACCTAGCAAGTGTAGAACTAAGTCCTTTCAAATAAGTAACTACAAAGTGCATAAAAGTGCTTAAGGGGAAAGAGCCTTTGTACTGAACACAGCATGTAAAGTCAGATCACATTGAAGGACTGAACAGAGCGGTTCCCTTTGCGACTGGACCTGATAGAAAAGACAGAGGCCCCAACCAATATCAGGCCTTCGTTCTGCTAGGTGCTGGAGACAGGCACAGCTAATCCCCATCCTGAATCCAAACAGGCGAGGCAATGTGTGGGAAGTGGGGGACGGTGTTATGCTCATGTTCGATACAAAACAGGAAATACTCTTGCTGGAAGGGTGCAGTGTAATGCTACTTTATTTCTTAGAATCCAGAATGACAACAGATGGTAACTGTACTGGGGCAGCTGCCCCACTCTGGCTGGAAGGAGTTAAAGCCTGCACTGAGCCTGACCAATCGGGAAAGGGCTTATAAAGAGCCAACCACCAGGCAGCTTGCCAGGGCAGCCCTGTTATAAGGAGCAGCTCAGCACAGCAGTGGGTCGTTGGGTCCTAACCCGAGAGGGGGCAGGACTAGCTCCCAGTGAAAGAGGAAGCACCTTCAGTAGGGCAGTGCTGGGCAGGCTCAGAGGAGCTAGCAAGAGGGGCTCCGGCCTGTTACCTCCCAGGCTGGAATAAGGGCCAAGAGGCTGCCAGGGTGGCATGACAGTGGCCCAGAGAATATGAGCAGTTAAGGGAGAGTGAAGGAGGGGAGGACAAGGCTGTTGCCAGAGTGTCCCTGAGCTGGGACCTAGAGTAGGGGCTGGCTGGGCTGGGTTCCCCCCACTGCCCCCTTACACCACACCTTGCCTCCAGAGAGAGTGGCCTGTGCAGACTGTGGCTGGCCCCTGAGGCCAGGGGCTAGAGTTTGGGGCAGCAGTTGGCCACCGTGGCTGGTGAACCTGAGGTCTGCTGACCCCAGAGCCTGGAGCAGCGGGCATTGCCAGAGGCAAGTGTCCTGAAGAGGGTGCCGTGGACCTGAGAGTGACATGGGGCTAAGAAGAGGCAGCAGAGTGATGGGTGAGACGCTGGCCAGAAGAGGGCACCCTGCTGAGGGTCACAGCTGATCCCTGGAGTGACCAGCAGGAGGCGCTGCGGCGTGAGCCGCCTCCACCTGCTGCAGTAACCAATTGCAGAAAGAGACAAGGCAGGCTGTTCCCTAGAACAGAAAGGCACAACTCACCCCACCTTACTCAAGACTGCTACCCCCCCCCCCCCACAGATTATACGCTTCACTCCAGAGTCCCTTACCTGGCCCAATGGGCCAGAAAACACAGTGGTAGCTTGCAATTCCAGTTCTGTCCCAAAGGCTGTCAGCCCTAGCACCTCTCACCAGCCTGAAACATAAGATACTGCTCATCAGAGGTGCTTCTGGCTGTCGAGTGTTTACACTGGAGGGTCTCACTCTGGTAGGTTAGAGCAAAGGGGGACTTCCAAACTTCATTACATGAATCAGAGGAGACTGGGTTGCATTAGGCTGCAACGAGAAATGCAAAATGTTTGCAAGTCAAGTTTTTCCAACATTAGGAACACGTAAGAACGTACGAACATCCGGACTGGGTCAAACCAAAGGTCCATCTAACCCAGTGGCTAACATCAGGTGCCCCAGAGGGAGTGAACAGAGCAGGGAATCATCATGTGATCCCTCCCCTGTCATCCATTCCCAGCCCTAGACAAACAGAGGCTAGGGACACCATCCCTTCCGAAAAAAGTTTCTTCTGAAAGAAGCCTGCAGTCTAGAGGTAGCCTTGGTGACTCTCTGAATCATAACCTGCCTCCCATTGCATCTATTTTTGTCTCAGGACCAGACAAATCTTAGAGAAGCAAGACCCTTTGGCTGAAAACTGGACAAGTGGCCTGCCTACATGTCATAGTGGTGAGGTGGGTTTTTTTTTTCGGGGGTGGGAGCATTTATTTTTAAATTGAGGCAGGTGTAAGGCGGTAGGGAACAGACTTAACTTCCAATGCAAGGACCAAATAAGCACTGGAGGTAAATCTAGGGCAATCGTCCAGAACTGAATTCGTTGGCTACTCGACAGCAGAGTATCCGTGTCACTTCTCTTGCCATAAATACGAGCCTTTGGCTTGGTGCTTTATGCCTGTACCTAGGAAACTCTCTATTCATCCTGAGATGTGCTGCCTGCTATCCCTTATTGCTTAATGAAGCCATTTCCTATGAAGAAAAACCATCCCCAGCAGCCTGCTTTCCACGCACAATGAAAGCCCTCCAGGCCTCCCCAGGCCCATTTGGATGATCCTGTCTCTCCACGAGTCCAGGCCCCAGGCAGTGCCTCGGCAATGGCTGTGAGCTCAAAGCATGGCTGGCAGGCGAGTGATTCAACAGGCAGCACGCCAAGCATGAGGAACCCCTTCCCTATTCTCATCTCTAGGATGCCTCTGGTGAGATGCATTCAGCTTACAGCCAGGGTTGCTCAGGTGTTGAAGTGTCCTGAAGATCTACCGTCCTGCAAACTTCTAGGGCAGGGGGGGCAAGAGGCAGCCCTTAGGCACAGAGCTGCTCACAGGGCTTTAAACAGCTGGCTGCTCTGTGCTCTGGACTCTGGGAGAGGGAGGGAGGGAGGAGGTTTGGCGTACTGCCCCTGCCCTCCAGCAAAAGCTCGCAGCTCCCATTGGCCAGTTTCAAGCCAATAGGAGCTGAGAAATTTTGCTGGGAGCAAGGGCAGCATGTGAAGCCTCCTCCCTCCCTACCTCCCTCCCCCCATACAGAAGCAGAGCCACCAGCCATTTTGACCCACCTGGGACTGCAGCAGACAGGCAGGGAGACTGCCTCAGGTGCCTGCAGGCCTAGATAAGCAGGTCCTGGCCACAGCCTGCCTGTGGCACCCTACCCCCTCTCTCCCTCCAACTACCTGCCCCAGGTCACCACCCAAACCCTCTGTACTCCCTCTCCCCACCTCCTCCGGGTTCCTCCCAGACCCTGCACCCCCTCCTACATTCCTCCCTCAGGCCAGAATCCTGTCCTGCACCCATATCCTTTCCCAAACCCTACCCCCCAAATCCCTGATCCAGATCACAACCACCTCCTTCACCCAAACGCCCTCTCAGACCTCACACCCCCTCTTGCACCCCAGTCCTCTATCCCAAACTCCCTTCTGCACCCATCCTCCGTCGCAGACCCTGCCCCCCTGCATAGAAGTGCAGCCCTTGAACTTGGCCCCCCCATCAAAGTTATTGCCCACCCCTGAACTACAGACAGTTGTTCAAATGCCCCCAGACCATTATTTCAACAAAGGGGACTAGATGCCAAGTGCCAGTGCCAAGAGTCTCACCCACCACCCCAGCTATGCCACAGCCCCCAGCTTCCCCCCAACAATGGCCACAATGCGTACTTGCACGGTGAATGCAGAGAGCTGCACCACACGGAGAACTCAGGCAGCGAATGAAAGAAAAGGGATTTTGTATAAAAACAGAGAACACAAGGGAAAATGGCACGGACTGTATTATTCATGGCCCTGTCTCACGCGCTAGAAGCCCCTAGTTTTGAGTTTATGAGAAGCGGCTGTAAATGTGCATGAGTATTTCAGAACTTGGCACCACTGAATTCACCATTGGGTCGCCCTGGAAACAGGGAGCCCAGGCAGAAGGTAGGCTCCGCACACTGCTGATTGTACTGGTACCACGTAGGCATGTCTGTGTCCTGCCAACACACACTCTTCCTGTCTGAGGGTATGTCTACACTACAGTGTTATTTCGAAATAGCTTATTTCGAAATAGTTATTTGGAAATAGCTTATTTTGAAATAATGCATCTACACACAAAATGCATTTCAAAATAGCATTTTGCTATTTTGAAATAGTGCGTCCACACTGAGTGGACGCTGAATCACACTTAAGGCTGGCCGGAACCAGTTCCGGCACGACACCAGGTCAGGACTTACTGTGTGGGGCTGCTGCCTGAGGCTATCTGAGGTCTGTGCTTAAAGGGACCCCTCCCCCTGGCCAGTTCTCAGCTTTCCCTGCTTGCTTGTCTACCTCGATGAGGGACAGCAAAGCATTTTGTCTCTGCGTGCTCTGATTGCCCTGACTCAGGACACCACAGCACTCTGCAACATGGAGCCAGAGCTGCCCCTGGGCACTCTGGTGTTTCTCTTGGACGTGTTGCTGCGAGCTTGGCTGCACTTTCTGCAGGCTGCCATCCGGGAGGTCCATTGGGGGGCTGTCATGATCCAGGAGGCCCTGCGAGAGAGCTTCCACCCTGAGGAGCACTAAGAGCCTCCCTGGTCTGCCCCACTGGGGGCTTGTGCCTCATTCCTCCCCCATGTCCTTCCACTTACCCCTCCCTAATCCCCCTTCCTGATGTCAAATAAAATACATGTATTTTCATGAGCACAAACTCTTTTTATTTAACAAAACTAGGGGGGAGGGAATGAAACTCTGGTGAGACTGGGGAAAGGAGGTGTGAGAGGGGAGAAGAGAGGGTGGGAGGGGGGAAGGGGAAACCTGGGAGGAGGGAGTTGGGAGGGGGAAGCAAGAGGAAGAAGGGGGAGGGGAAGCTCAAGGTTCAGGGGTCTTGCTGGACCAACTTGCTTGTCATGCAAATCTGTTCCTGGGTTCGCATGTGTCCTTTGGTGGCCAGGCTGGCAGCTATCCTGACAGACGTCCGCGTTCCTCTGTCTAGTGTGGAGATCATGGACGTTGGGGGCATCCCCCCCAAACCTGAATAAGGTCCATGATCTCCACCCTGGACCAGGAAGGCGCCTGCCTTCTCTGGGCCCTGGCAGGCTCCTAGGAGCTGGCAGACTACTCTTGGGGAGTGGTGGAGGGCTGGCTGCCAGTGGCTTGCTGGCTCATGTTTTGGGGCCACTGGGTCAGGAGCAGTGACTGCTGGCTCTGGGCTGGCAGGCTTGGAGCTGGCACAGGCACTGGGGCCAGAGTCTGCCCCTTTAAGGGCTCCGGGGATGGGGGGAGGGAGAGAAGTGTTCTTGGTTGAGGCTGGAGTGGCCACCAGGGCACCCTGGGAAGGCTGGAGGCCCCCTATTTCGAAATAAGTGTCTACACAGCACTTATTTTGAAATAGCTATTTCAAATTTGGTGTTATTCCTTGTAGAATGAGGTTTACCAAATTCGAAATAAGCCCTCCGCTATTTCGAAATAACGGTTTGGCTGTGTAGATACTAGGAAAGTTATTTCAAAATAAGGGCTGTTATTTCGAAATAACTTTGCTGTGTAGACATACCCTGAGGGAGGAAGATAAAAGATGACTAGCAGCTCAGTGGGGGGAGAGAAGAGGCGAGGGGGGTATCTCTGGGATCAGCGCTGACTAACAGCTTTATGGTACAAGTTAAAGAAACTCTCCCTCTCTGGGTAGCAAGCGTGACATTGTCTTTAAAGACACAAAGCCTCATATAACACAGCCATGGCACCCCAGGCTTGCCTTGCTGCAGCATATCCTAGCACAGGCCAGCTGAGTTGGCTGGTTGAAGATTAGGTGGGAGATACCAGGAGCTAAATCCTGCTGCTTATCACCCAGGATTGACTCCATGGGGTAGAGTGGAATCACTCGGGGGGTAGAGCCACGAAGCTGACAACAGAACATAGACCAACATCCACACTGCGTCATCCCCTCCTGTGGCTCTCCTCCCAGCTCCGCGCTGGATGTTCTGCTGGTTGTGTGGCTCCCTCGTGCCCTGTCCAGGCAGACGATGAGAGCGATGAAAACCGTTCATTCTCCAGACACCACTCCCCATCCGCAGTGCCAAGATGATCAGCAAGCGGTGCCCAGGCATCTCAGAGAGGTTAGACCAGCAAAGGGCAACCAAGACTAAAGCATGGCCCATGTGAATGGCCCTCCCTCAGCTCAGTGGACCACATGACTGATATCCAGTGGTGGACAACCTGTTGCCTGCAGCCCATGGACCCCTTATCTGCCCCCTTCCCCCATGCCTCTCACGCACTGGAGCCCCACACTTCCTCCCTCCCTCCCTGCACTTCTGGAACACCATGAATCTGTTCAGTCATGCTCTGTCCCTGCTCCTCCCCCTCCCGCCCAGACCTTGGCCAGTTGTGAGAAGCTGATTTGTGGTGTTCAACCTCTGGGAGGGAGGAGGGGGGACGGGGCGCGCGTCAGGGAATTCGTGGCACTCTGTGAGTGCTGGGAGGGGCGGGGAGCAGTAGGAAATGCAGGGCTCCAGTGCACCAGAGGCATGTGGGGGAGGGGAGCAGAGATGGGGTGCACAGGTACCAGGGGGAACCCCAGTGGGCCACAGGTTGCCCACTGCTGGGTTCCACAGTCATCACCACCAATTTTTTTTCTGACTAGAGATGGCTGAAATAAGGTGGGGGGGAAGCTGCTGAATAGAAGGGAAAGGGCTTGGCCGATTAATCAGATTTGAATCCTTCCCTCCTTGGAATGTGGAGAGCAGGGTTGGGGGACCTAAGGCCTGGGGGCCGGTTGAGGCCCCCAGCTTGCTTGGATCTAGCCCCCGAGGTTCAGGGCTCCCCTCCCAGCCCGCTCCTACATTCTCCTTCCTGTTCAGATCCCAAACTCCAAGCCTCCTTCCCAGCAGCCCCTCCCACACACTGAACCCCTCATTTTTGGCCCAACCCCAGAGACTGGGGGACCTAAAAAATCTACTAGCCTGGGCCCCCCCCAGGCTCTGGTGTACAAGGGGAGTGTCTTTCTCCTTCTCGGTGGGGGACACTTCAGTGAAGGCTTTTGGAGGGTTTTTTTTGCTTCTCACTTATAAGCGGCTCCCAGCTGATTTTTCTGTGGGTCAACAGTCCCTGACTCAAAAAAGGTTCCCCATCCTGATCTAGTAGCTGGAGGAAAGACCTGGAATTGGCAGTTCTGTCTGAGTTCCTGCTACCTTCCAGTGTTGGCCCTTGGGAGTCTCCATGTGTCCCAAGAGAGATCATCGGGCTGATTGTACAAGGAGAATGGAGCAGGCTGAAAGAATGAAGTAAAATTTCACACACCTATACAGACACTTAGATTTTTTACACTTTTTTACGGGCATTTGCCCTGGTTTTGGAATCTGGTTCCAGCTAAATGAATCATTCTGCTTTCTTGTAAACAAGGCCCTTATTAGATTCAGGAGCATGTGTGTGTTTCTATTTATACCTCTGCTTCATATTAATATTTGAGGACACTACTGTGCCATGCTTGATTTTTTTCTCTCTCTGACCTTTCTCCTCTATGATTCCCCCCTCTCCTGTCTCTCTTTCTTCTCTTCTCAGCCTGACGGTCTGTCTCTGACCCTCTCTCTCTATTGGCCTGATCCTACAAGGTGCAGAGCGATTCCTTACAGAGTCAGGCCTCATCTCTCTTCTTCTCTTTCCCTTTCTGTCTGTCTAAACAACAAGAATTTTGGAACAACTTCCTCAAGAGCTGAACGCTTCACAGCCATATAAGGGGTATGAAGTCCCAGTTCCATTCACCATCAATGGGAATTCGGTGTCCAAATCCTAAGCAACTCAGAATTCCCACCTTAAAAATGTCTCCGCTCATCAGTTTTTTCCTGAGGTAAATCACTAACCCCAGGGTTTCTTGCACCCTTGCTCCTCCTGTTTATAATAGTTATCTTACTATTTCAGTGGATCATACTGCTGGGCTTCAGTAAGTAAAAAACAATGCAGTGCTCGTGTTCTCTCCATGTCCTGCATTTGGGGACAGGGTCGTGTGGGTGCTAGGAGCAGCTGTCTAGAATAAATGAGCATCTCTTGTGTCTTTTATAAGAACCAGCTTTAGCAGCATCCCTGAGAGTGTGGAGGGAAATGGCAGTGAAAAGCAAAAGAACCCAGAGGCTAATCTACACTTAAAAGTGAGGGTGCCATAGCCGGAGTATCTCAGGGTGTGAGAAATTCACACCCTGCATCCTATAGCATGCTGACCCAACCCCCCTGTGTAGATATGTCTAGGCCTACAAGACGATGCTTCCACCAACCCAGCCAGCATGGATGATCTACCGTGACAGAAAAAACCCTTCCGCTGCTGTAGGAAGCATCTCCGGCGTCTCCAGTGCTGTTGGGTTGCTGGAGCGTCCACAGTGTAGACTGGTCTATGACTCCTCTCTGAGGTAATTAACAGGAAATTAAATTAAAGGGACACACACACACACAAATTCTGGGCTTTTCCATCTGAGAGGAGAGACTGCTACCAAGCTGTCATTAGTCACTCTTGCCATCTTCCGTTTTGTTCCCATTTTTCCCTTGCCAATTACCAGGGGAGAGGAGAAAGAGAAAGATAATAAAGCAATATGATAATTCTCATTTACATAATAATTTCCCTGTATTGTGCTTAATAGTCTGAAAGCAGCTGTAAAAGTATAGCGAGTCCAATCTTTAAGAAGCTTCAATGCACTAATTGAAATTAAATTACATGGAACTCGGTCTCTGTCTTCTGCAAGGTGGGAGATAATAATGCACGAGCCCCAGTTTTATGCATTATTAATATTGATAAGTGAACCACTGTGACCACCCCAAAATTGCTTCCTAGATGTATTTTCCCTTCCCTCATGGAGGATAAGCCTGGGATGATATTTTTCCACATGAAAATGCCTTATTTGGTTCCCATGGGAATGCATTCAACACAGTCATTATAGCAGGTAGCAGAGCCTACCAGAGGTGCTAACGCTGGGTAATGCAACTGCATTCTCTTTTTACATTTCTTTACATACGTTATAGCTCAATTAATCTGTCAGGGTGACATTTCCATCTCAAACTAAATCTTCAGTGAATTTCATGCTAGATTGCAGAAAGCAGAGACTAATGTTTTATTCTCAGATAACTGGTCCAGCAGCAGAAAAACCTCCCGCTATGCTCCGTGGGGAGAACAGAGCCTCGGGTGACAGCGGGCGGGCCAAGGAGGAAAGGCACAGACCCTGGTGCATTGACCTCCCTTGATCCAGCAAATTCCCTGGTCCAGGACCTTTCAGGTCTCCTGGATCCAGACCAGGAAGGTTCAATCTATATCAGAAACATCCTAGTAATGTGCTGGTCCAGTGTAGTTTGATGTTGTTGGTTCACCTTGATATTCCTTTTTTTAAGGATATGCTACACAAAAGAGTTGCAAGTTTTAAACAGATAAATAATCAGATGTTCTCCGGAATACTCTTTTATTTGTTACAATGTTTTCTGTTTACATTAATAATGCATATAAAATATTGTAAGCACACAGGCTAACTGTGTCAAGTGTCTCTTTAGTTGCTTGACTAAATAGAAGATACAAAACTATTACTACTACTGGCTAATTGAATTACTCCTTTGCCCTATGGGCAGGGCTTAAAAATACTGACGTGTCTTTAAAACTCAATTTAATCTGTTCTTGGACCACAAATACTGATATCCATTCAGTGGAATAGGGCTAGTGCAGGGCAGAGTTAAGGTTCCTTGTGTGCCTCAGTTGTGCATTTCTTACCTTAACATGTTTGGATTTCTCTTCAGCGTAACCATCATTCTGAACTTCCCGGGTTTATAATGCTGGGTTTTGAGATCATTGCAACATCCCGGAGTCCCTTTTGTCCTTAAGTTACTGATACACCCTCTCAAGTGTAACTCGTTCTTAACATAATTTAATGTCCAAGCCTCAATAAAGTCTCCTCACATGGTATTCATGTGCTAGTCAATGTGCCTCCAATGGCCCAGATCACAGGAGATGGCCCCTTGCTCCAGTGTCACTGGGACAACAGTGCATTTAGTGAACATGAGCACTACAGGAGTTGGGGAGCCTTGCTCCAGGCAGTCGCTGCTGCCAATGCCTGGGTGTTATGAGAAGCACAGGAGGTGTGTTACCAGCATGGCTGGGGCTTGCAATACCTGGGAGACCAGGCTTGGCAGTGTCAGCACAGACACTTCCCTGAGACCAGGATCGGGGCCAAATTCCCAAGACCTGCCTGAAGATCATGGATGCCTCCTGAATGGTGCCTCTCCTGAGCAGGAAAGGGCTGGCAGCCTCCGTCTCTGCAAGCCCCTTGCCGAGGGGAGGTGAGCATGCCACTTTCCATTAGAGACACAGACCCACCCTGCGCTGCGCTTCAGATGAGTCACCAGCTCGAACACCCGGGAAACATTCCTGAGAACCTCTTGTCAAATAGACTCTCTGTTAAAGGGAGCATCCGAAAGAGCAAAGTGTTTTCTTGGGGGTAAGTTGAAGCTCTGAAGTTAATTAATTGGGGCACATGCAAAGAGACGGATGGTCTGTATTGTGCAGCCTGTCTGCTGAGTTCAGGATCTCAAAGAAATTATTCAAATGGGGAAAAAGACAGCAAGAGGAAAGGGAGCCGGAGGTCCCCAAATCTTTGGTTTAGGAGATTTCTTCTTTGAGAGACAAACCCTGAAATCTATGTAGTCAAACTCTAGGATCCTCCCTGGGGCACAATTCCCACCGGGCTCTATGCTGGCTTCCTTCCCTCCCTTTTTATTCAATCTCCCACTGACTTTCTTCTTAAGGAGCCCAGGTTTTTTCCATGCTGACTTCAGTGGGAGCTATGCTTGGAAACAAGCCACCAAATTTGGCCCTTAGCAATGGTTTCAGGCATTCTTCTGTGGTGCAGGGAAAAAGGAAGATCAGGGCAAAATCCAGTGAGTTTCAAATGGGGGAACATGGAGGTGTTGCCTTGTTTCTCAGACACAAAGTAGATTTGAATACAGGCCAAACAGCCCAAGCCAAGTGCAGGCCGTGTGCGTTAAGGCACTCATCAGTTTTAGGCATGTGAAGATGGATGTGAAGATGAGAAATTAGGCCAGTTTTGGCAAGGAGCACTCTCTGTCAGTGGTTGCACATGAGGTCTCTATCTCATAAGAACATAAGAATGGCCAAACTGGGTCAGACCAAAGGTCCATCCAGCCCAGTACCCTGTCTGCCGACAGTGGCCAATGCCAGGTGCCCCAGAGGGAGTGAATCAAACGGGTAATGATCAAGCAATCTCTTTCCTGCCATCCATCTCCACCCTCTGACAAACAGAGGCTAGGGACACCATTCCTTACCCATACTGGCTAATATCTCCACACCAGCGGTGCCGATGCAGGCCTGGCCACGCTTTTTACGTTGGGCTCTCTGTTCTTCTTCATGGAGACAACGCTTGATCTCAAAGTGTTTGGGCACCATTCTTCCTCGTGGTCCTGCAGGTTATCCGATCCTCTGCCTGTCTCTCCCAGGTGTCAACATCACCATCACACTTTACCAAGGTGTCCTTAAGGACGTCTCTGTAGCACTTCCTGTATGCTTACCTGTTAACATCTCTAGTCCAGAGTGACCTGGACAAGTTGGAGGGTTGGGCCAAAAGAAATCTGATGATGTTCAAAAAGGACAAGTTCCAAGTCCTGAAGTTAGAACCAGAAGAATCCCAAACACTGCTATAGGCTGGGGACCAACTGGCTAAGTAGCTGAAGAAGAGGACCTGGGGATTACAGTGGATGAGAAGCTGGATATGAGTCAACAGGGTGCCCTTGTAGCCAAGAAGGCTAACGGCATATTAGGGTGCATTAGTAGAAGCATTGCAGCAGATCACGAGGGAAGTGATTATTCCTTCTGGCGGTATGATTTAGTTGGGGTTAGTCCAGCTTTGAGCAGTGTGCTGGAAAAGATGGACCCCTGAGGTCTCTTCCAACCCTAATCTAGAGGCTCTGACCAGTGTGAGCCCAGCAAAGAGCCGTGTGTGTGTTTGCGGATGGGTGGTCTCTTGCTGTTGCCAGCTCATCACAGAACTGCTGGCATGTTGTTAGCAGGAGCGCAGGACTTTGGGTATAAGGGTCAGTCCTCCCTCCTCTTGGATGGCCCCCAGCCCACCTGTAGGAAAGACTAAGTGGTAAGGAGAGGAGGAGAGTCCCTTAGTTTGCCACAATATGTTGGCCATCCCTTGTCCCCCAACCCCTCACAGCCCTACAGGTGGCTCCTGGGCAGTGCCCCTGCTCCACCATCACAAGAATGAGCAGATCCAGAGCGAAAAGTTGGGGCCATGGGGCGAGGGTGGGTGCAAGTGGTCACCAATGCCACCAAATTGTCTTCATCCAGCCATTATCTTAGGGCTTGCGCATGAGGCCCTCCCAGGGCATGTCTACACTAGGAAACTATTTCGAAATAACTAAAATCGATTTAATAGCTCCTGGAGTAACAAAATTGAAATAGCATGTCCCCACTATGGGGCAGGTTCGGTTAATGTGGACGCACTCTCTCGACTTAGAGCCCCAGGAGGAATTAGTTCATATGACTCTGGGGAGCTGATTCGAAATAGCGGCACCGGAGTGTCCACACGACCGCTATTTTGAAATAACTCTTTCAAAATTATGTTATCTCAAAATCTGTACTCCTTCCCTCGAGGAATAAGTGGCCCGTTATTTCAAAATACAATCTTACATAATAAATAATTTTCCACTTTAGATATTCTCACCTTCTTATCCACATCCACCCTGACTGAATGAGCGCAGACGTAACACTCCCATCTCTGTAGCCCTCCTCTCTATTTCTTTGTCCTTTCACTTCAGGCATCTGACAAAGTGAGTTGCAACTCACGATAGCTTATGCCATCATAAAACTGTTAGTCTTTAAGGTGCCACCAGACTCCTTGCTGTAGTTATGACAACAGTGAGATATGTTTTAAGAGGAGCTTGGTATAGACGCAGAGCCCTGCTGAGACAGTAGCCAGGTTACAGAGTCTGTAGCACATTATAAAGTTTGACAGGCATAGGGTTTTATTGCCTCTTTTGGGGCAGGGACTGTCTGCCTTTTCTCCAACTTGCCGCCAAAGCCTGTTGCCAAGGTTTTTCTTCCCTCGGATCACTTGGTACTTCATCTAACCCATCTCAGGAGCAATACGTCTTAGGGAAAGAAGTTCTTGACCGAGCCCTGGCAGGCTGGTTCTGGAGAGCGCCTAGTAGGGCAACATCTGCAGAAAACCTTCATTGATATGGTCTTCCTTCATCTTGCTGAGAACTAAAAATAAAGCAGTGCAGTGATCAACTAGATTGACTAAGACAGATGCCGCTTTTAACACGTGTACTGTAATTAACTTACACCAGGCTAAAAGGATTCGGCTCAGCATCTTCCCATGGCAGAGCTAATTTGGATTTCTAATAATAGGAGCTGGTAACACGTGTTGAATTATAAAGTAACAAGCTGGTTTTGGCACGGAGACTCCGGATTTGTTGTGCTTCCTTTGAATCTCCCCATCTGAGGGGAGTTAATGTCTGAATTAATAGTAGGTTCTACTGTTCTGCCCTTCGATCCTCTGGACTGCCTCCCCTCTCCTCCAGGGAAGGGCAGGAAGTCTTCCTCGATGTGCGTATAGCAGTCATTTGCCGTCCCGGGCTCAGACGCAGGCACTGGCACAGCATCGCATGTTGTGTTATTTGCAGTGCCCCCCACACTGCCTGATGCCCCTGCGCCAAGCCCTAGACAAGCACACACACAGACTGCTAACTTATCTGTGCCCCACATACACAGCAACACTGACGGAGCCACGCGGCTCGGTGCACGCACTATTTGAAAACCCAGGAAGTGGGCAGGCTAAGCCCGCCCACTTCTAAAAGCCCCTCCCCCAGCCTTGAAGGAGGGACGACTAGACCTGGGGTTCAACTGAATACTTGGGACAAATAATGAAAAACACGGTCAGGGGGTGCTGGTCACAGGGTCAAAAGAAGAGAACCGGATGGGGAGGCTCGGTGCACGCCAGCTGGCCAGCCACTGAGCAGGCGTTTCACAAGGCTTAGCTCCCCCGCTTCCACCAGCGCGCTCACTGCACCGCTGACCTACCGGCCGATCCCTTCGTTTCGCGACTAGCTGATGTACCCGGAGTTGCTCGGGTCTTTACCTGGAGGGTTTTGTTTTAAATAAATGAATAATGTCCACGCGCGCTCTCAGTGATATGGAAAATGAAGGCTGGCCCGAGAGTTCGGGGTGAGGAGGGCAGGCGTGTGGGTGGCTTAGGTTGGGAGATGTGTGTGTGTGTGTGGGGGTGAGGGGTTAAAGGCAGGGGGTGGGGGCTTAGGGGCGGGGTGCAGAAGTCAAGGCAGGTGGGAGGCGCAGGACTAAGGGCAGGGGGCTCAAGACAGGGGGCTGGGAGGTCAGGGGGCTTAATGGGGCCACCCATGGCAGCAAGAATGGCAACTCCTCCCAGGGGGCCTGGGCAGCCTTCATCAGCACCCACCCCTGCAGGCTGTCTGGGGGAGGGGAGGTTCAAGGGTGCCACTGCAGGAGGGTAGGGGGGGCAGCAGCCGTGCACTGGGACGTGGCTTGCCTTTCCTCCCATTCCCCAGACTATCAGGGAGTGAGGGGAAAGCACCTGCAATCGACACACACCTCTCACACCTGCCCGGTGAGCTCCCTTCGTGCACGGAACGCAAGCGCTTTCCCCTCACTCCTTTAGCGTCCGGGGAACGGGATGAAAAGCCAGCCGTGTCCCGGAGTCCATGGCTCCCCCCCACCCTCCTGAAATGGTGCCCTTGGTGAGGCTCTGGGGGCTGCCCCCAGCCTGCAGCCCCCCCCCCACCCGTGGCCTGCAGGCTTTTGAGGTGGAGGTGAGGCTCTGGGGGCTGCCCCCAGCCTCACGCCTTGCAGCCTGTCTAGAGGGGACCAGGCTCTGCGGGCCATTTCCCCTCTAGTGGCCCTGGTGGGGGCCAAAGTCCAGGGTGCCGCCCCCCCTTCAGCTGTTGCCCCGCAGCCAGTCTGGGGGGGGAGGGGAGTGAGGCTCTGGGGGCTGCCCCAGCCTGCAGGCTCTCCCGGGGGGGGGCAGACTCCAGGTTTAGAGTAGGGGGGCCACTTACCCAGTCTGGGGGCAGGCAAGATGGCAGAGTCCCAGCCCCACTGGCCACTCTCTTGGTGTTGCACTCTCAATAGCACATCCCTCCTCTCTGTACCCCCCCCCTTCACGTACCTCCTCTCACTGCCCCCTCCCTTCCCATGTTATGGGAAACAGTCCCATGCCTGGCACTTTCCGTCTTCTGGGCACAACCAAACCCTGACGCTGGTTTAAGTTAGGGTAGGAGGAAGCTGCCTACTAAATTTGGTGGTCCTAGCTCTCTCAATTTAGGAGGAATTCATGAACAGACAGACTCACAGACACACAGTCAGACAGACTCACAGACTGACGTACACTCTCTATATAAAGTTAAATTTGAAATTATGACAACCTAGGTTGGCTAATTTAAAATATTATACACATTAAATTAAAATATTAAATCAAATACAAAAAATACTAAACAATGCATGTTGATCCCAAGTTTTAAAGAAACCCCGACTGCGAAATTAGTGGAAGTCACCTCACCTCAGTTCCTGGAAACATCATGGAGCAGGTCCTCAAGGAATCTGTTTTGAAACACTTGGAGGAGAGGAAGGTGATCAGGAACAGTCAACATGGATTCACCAAGGGCAGGTCATGCCTGACCAACCTAATGACCTCCTATGATGAGAGCAGGCTCTGGATCCTTGTCCCCATGTGGACCCCCTCCCAACCCCAAACCTCGGGCTGCCTCCCCTCCACAAACCCTGGCTGCCCCCCCGACCTTTGGGTTGGGCTAACCTCCCTCCCTCCCTGGCCCAGGAAGTACTGATAGGAGCCTTGTGCCCCTCCCGCCTCCCTGAGCCAGGTCTGCGCGACACCGGGTAAGTCTCCTGGTAAACGTCTGTACATATGGCGCATTCTCCAGGTGAGCAAAAAGAAGCACCAAATTCAGTGCACCGGCGGCGTTTATTTGCCGACAGGTATTTGAGTGGTCACTCAGTAATGAGAATCTGGTTTTTAAGGAAAATTACAATGTTCAAATGCAAAACACAATTATAATCAGGGATTTAAATCGCAGGGCCCTGATTACTGCAATCACTCAATTACTGAAATCAGCAATTTGCTTTGATTGAAATCAGTCCACCCTGCTTGAAAACTTCATCATCTTTTCCATCACCCAAGCTTGCAACCTTGGTGTTCTCTTTGACCTCCCTCCATTCTCCTCCCTGTTACAATCAGGCTCTTGGAAAGGCTCTCCAAACGCTGTCCTTTCTTGCCCATCCTTACCCTCAAGACGCTGCCAGCCCATCTGCAGGACTTCCACATGGATCCGCATTGGTCTGGTTTTCCACACCCAGGGGAATTTGTGTATATTTGGCTCTTCTCACAATCAGGTACAAGTACAAGTTATCCAGCTAGACGAACAAACAATAATTTTTGATTGCTTGTGCCAGGGGTGGGGAATCTAAGGCCTGGGGGCCAGATGCAGCCCCCGGCTTGCCTGGATCCAGCCCCCAAGGGGAGCCCATGCTGGCGAGGGGTGGGGTTTTTTTGTTTCTCACTTGTGTGCAGCCCCTGAATGATTTTTCTGTGGGTCAGTGTCTCCTGACCCAAAAAGGTTCCCCGCCCCTGGCTTATGCCAATGCAAAACCCACTAAAGTCAATCCAAATCCAAATTTGGAGCTCAGCTCAGCTCCTGCGTTATTTGTCACATAGTATATAATGGTGATGGTCACTTACAGCATAAAAAACCGTGCTAGGATTATTCAGTTTAAGAGACTAGCCAGAGCAGATTACAGTAATTTTTCCTTTCAATATGTCAAACTAGTGGACATTTAAAACAGAAAACACCTTTGTAATGGGGGGGAGGGAGCAATCCCATACGTGACAGGAAGACACTCTGTAATCCTGTTAACTAAATGGTCCCCACAAAGCTGGCTGTCCCTTATGACTTTCATTTCTATCTGTTGAGTTTCCTAATGAGGACTCATGATTTCACTTCATGCAAATGTCACTTCAGTTCAGCTGATGCAAATCAGGCTTTCTGCTTTGTACATTAGCAGAAGGAACAGGGACGTCATGTCTCTGAATCCTACATTAAAGAGAGTGACAAACCAGTCGTGGGAGATTTGGTGACATCTCTAACTGCAGTGAAGGCAGAGGCATTGTAAAGCCCAGATTTGAACATCCCTGAACTAGTGGGTGTATGGAGTCCAAATCCAGAGATCCAGGTATGAAATTTCCAGCTTGGCCATATGTGATATCTGGGGTGGGTGAATCAGCTAGATAGCAAATGAGACAGAATATCTTATTACCTCTGTATAAATCCTTGGCATGCCCACATCCTGAACAGTGCATGAAGATGTGGTCATTTCATCTCAAAAAAGATATGTTAGCACTGGAAAAAGTGCAGAAAATGGCAACAAAAATGAGTAGGGGTTTGGAACAGCTGCTATATGAAGTGTGCCTATTGGAGTCCGGGAGGTGGGCAGGTGTTAGCCCACATCTAAAGGACCTCCCCCCAGCCTACAGGGAAGGTCCACAGAGCCCAGAAAGCCAACTGATTACTTGGGACCAATAAAGACAAAACAGGGACAGGTGTGAGGGTCAAAGGGCTAGAACAAGGGAACCGGATGGGGACACCGAGCAGAGAACCCCAGACAGTGCCCACTGCCCCGCGACGGTCTCCAGAGAGCCAGCGGACGCCGCCCAGTGGAAAGTTGCTCAGATGCGTGAGCAGACACAGGCACGGAAATAGGTCCCACGGTCACAGGCCCCTCCCCCGGCCAACCTCTGCTCCCTGGTTTTATAAATCGCCATCTTGGCGATAGCCAGGAGGAGGTTGACCAGGAGGTCCCGTGACTTTGCGGGGCCACAGATGGGGTGTGCGTAGATTAATAGGTGAGGGGAGACATGCAGCCAGAACCTCAACAAGAGGTTCTGGAGGAACCGAAAGAGGGGCTGTAACCTGGCACACCAGGGACTCCCTCACGCCACAGAAGGGGCAAGTGTCGGGAACAGGGGTGAACCGCGCCAAGTACACGCCCGTGCTCACAGTGCCGTGCAGGATTCTCCAGCTGATGTCCCCGGTGGGCCGTGGTACCAAGGTGGACTAGAGACTGGCGGACAGGGCAGGTTATAGGGCTGGGTGGAAGGGGGGAGAGGCAGTTCTTTAAAAAACAAAAAACCCAGCAACGGCCCTGGCTAATCAGGGGCAGCTGAGACAGGGCTGCTATAAGTCAACGAAGGGCCCCGGGAGCTAATTTCAGGCTGCCACCTCTTTTAAAACCTCCCCTGTGGGGGAAGGGAAGGGAGGGCAGAGTGGAGAAGGGGTCTGGAGAGAACAACTGAGCAGGAGACTCAGAGGAGCTGAGCAGAGCACTGCCAAAGGCTGCAGGGGGAGGTGAGGGGCTCCGACAGGGAGTGGTTGGAGGCTCCCTCCCCTCCAGGTGGCCAGGACCTTCAGCTGGTGGCTGAGGAGGGCTGTTTGTTCAGCCCTGACTCGCCAGGGGCATCGGCTCCAGCACCCCTTTGTTTTGCTGAGGGACAGAAGGCCAAACACTGAGAAAAGACTTGTACCGCAGCCCCTAACCTGCGGGACAGAGGGCAGAACAGGAGTCTGGGAGCCAGGAGAGATTAGTAAGACTGGGAGTGTTCTGCTTAGAAAAGAGATGACTAAAAATCACAGAACACTAGAACTGGAAGGGACCGTAAGAGATCATCGAGTCCAGTCCCCTGCCCACGACAGGACCAAGCGCCCTCTAGATCACCCCGATAGATGTCTATCCAATCTCCTCATAAGTATCTTTAGACATGGAGATTCCACAACCTCCCTAAGCAATTTATTCCAGTGTTTAACCACCCTGACAGGTAGGAAGTTTTTCCTAATGTCCAGCCTAAACCTCCCATGCTGTAATTTAAGCCCATTGCTTCTTTTCCTATCCTCAGAGGTCAAGGACAACAATTTTTTCCTTTCTCCTTTTAATACCCTTTTAGGTACTTAGACGGCCATCATGTTCCCTCTCAGTCTTCTCTGTTCTAAACAAAACAAGCCCAGTTATTTCAGCCTTCCCTCATCAGTCATGTTTTCTAGATCTTTAATAATTTTTATTGCTCTTCTCTGGACCTTCTCCAATTTCTCCACATATTTCTTGATATGCCCAGAACTGGACACAATACTCCGGCTGAAGTCTGATCAGCGCAGAGTAGAGTGGAAGAATGACTTCTCATGTCTTGCTCACAACATTCCTGTTAATGCAGCCCAGAATCATGTTTGCTTTTTTTGCGACAGTGTCACAACTGTTAACTCACTCTGAGCCATAGATCCTCTTCTGCGGCACTCCTTCCTAGACAGTCGCTTCCCAGTATGTATGTGTGAAATGGATTGTTCCTTCCTAAGTGGAGCATTTTGCATTTGTCCTTAGTAAACTTCATCTTATTTACCTCAGACCATTTCTTCAGTTTGTCCAGATCATTTTGAATTATGACCCTGTCCTCCAAAGCAGTTGCAACCTCTCCCAGCTTGGTATCATCTGCAAACTTAATAAGCGTACTCTCTATGCCAATACCGAAACCGTTGATGAAGATATTGAACAGAAGCGGTCCCAAAACAGAACCCTGTGGAACCCCTCTCGTTATGCCCTTCCAGCATGACTGTGAACCATTAATAACTACTTTCTGAGAATGATTATCCAGCCAGTTATGCCTTATAGTAGCCCAATCTAGGTTGTATTTCCCTAGCGTATTGATAAGTAGGTCATGCGAAACTGTATCAAATGCCTTGTTAAAGTCTAGGTATTCCACGTCCCCCACTTCTCCCTTATCCACAGGACTTGTTATCCTACTAAAGAAAGCTACCAGATTGGTTTGACATGTTTACCTGGCTGTTACCTCTCACCTTATTATCTTATAGAAGTTTGCAGATGAATTCCTTAATTACTTGCTCCATTATCTTTCCTGGCACAGAAGTTAAGGTGACTGGTCTGTAGTTTCCTGGGTTGTTCTTATTTTCCTTTTTATAGATGAGCACTGTATTTGCCCTTTTCCAGTCTTCTGGAATCTCTCCCGACTACCATGGGGGTGGGAGGAAACATGATACAGGTCTATAAAATCATGACAGGTGGGGAGAAAGTAAATAAAGAAAAGTTATTTACTTGTTCCCATAACAAAAGAACTGGGAGTCACCAAATAAAATTAATAGGTTGCAGGTTTAAAACAAATACAACAAAGTATTTCTTCATATGATGCGCAATACATCTGTGTCACTCCTTGCCCAAGGATGTTATGAAATGATGATGAGGGGTTTGGAACGGTTCCCATATGAAGAGAGATTAAAAAGACTGGGACTTCTCAGCTTAGAAAAGGGGGGATATAATAGAGGTATATAAAATCATGACTGATATGGAAAAAGTGAATAAGGAAAAATTATTTACTTATCCCACAATATAAGAACTAGGGCTCACCAAATGAAATTAATAGGCAACAGGTTTAAAGCAAACAAAACTAAGGTTTTTCTTAGTTTTCACTCAGCACATGGTCAACCTGTGGAACTCCTTGACAGAGGATGTGGTGAAGACTAGGACTTTAACTAGGTTCACAAAAGAGCTAGATAGATTCATGGAGGTTAGGTCCATCAATGACTATTAACCAGGATGGGTAGGAATGGTGTCCCTAGCCTCTGTTTGTCTGGAAATGGGTGACATGAGTGGGATCATGCGAAGATTACCTATTGTTCTCTCCCTCTGGGGCATCCTGTATTGGCCACTGTCAGCAGACTAGATGCTGGGCTAGATGGACAGTTGGTCTGACCCAGTATGGCCGTTCTTCTGTTCTTATGAAATCCAAGACTATAAAAGGGTTCAAAGAAGACCCAGATATATTAATGGAGAATAAGATCATTGATGGCGTTAACCAGGATGGGCAGGAGTAGTGTCCCTAACCTCTGTTTGTCAGAGGCTGGGAATGGGCGAGACCGGGGATGGATCACTTGGTGATTCCCCGTTCTGTTAATTCCCCCTAGGGCACCTCACGTTAGCCACTGTCAGAAGAGAGGATACGTGGCTAGATGGACCCCAGGACTCCTTGTAGTTTGTACAGACTAACATGGCTACCCCTCTGATACTTGCTCCTATTAATAAGACCTGCTATGCCCTTAGCCTGCTTGGCTACAAGGGCACACTGACTCAAATCCACTGTAATCCCCAGGTCCCTTTCTGCAGAACTGCTGCTTAGCCAGTCGGTCCCCAGCCTGTAACAATGCTTGGGATTCTTCTATCCATCGGGACTGCACTTCTCCATGTTGAACCTCATCAGATTTCTTTTGGCCCAATCCTCCAAATTGTCTAGGTCACTCTGGACCCTGTTGCCATCACTATCCTCCAGCGTATCTACCTCTTCCCCCGGCTCAGTGTCATCCTCAAACTTAAATGGTCACCAGGGGACACAGCAGAGATAGGGTCTACCCTCTGAGCTTACTTCGCACCCGCACACAAAGTACCAGTGTGGGATTGAAAGGCTTGGCCCCCCACTACAGAAAGGATGTGGACGCATTGGAGAGGGTCCAGCGGAGGGCAACCAAAATGATTCAGGGGCTGGAGCACATGACCTATGAGGAGAGGCTGAGGGAATTTGGGCTTGTTTAGTCTGCAGAAGAGAAGAGTGAGGGGGGATTTGAGAGCAGCCTTCAACTTCCTGAAGGGGGGTTCCAAAGAGGCTGGAGAGAGGCTGTTCTCAGTGGTGACTGATGGCAGAACAAGGAGCAATGGTCTCAAATTACAGTGGGGGATATTAGGAAAAGCTATTTCCCTAGGCGAGTGGGGAAGCACTAGGATGGGTTCCCTAGGGAGGGGGTGGAACCTCCATCCCTAGAGGTTTTTAAGTGTCAGCTTGACAAAGCCCTGGCTGGGTTGATTTAGTTGGGATTGGTCGATGATTCCTGAGATCTCTTCCAGCCCTAGGATTCTATGATTCTATGAATTTGGACACTTAAATGAGTTAGAGAGAGTTCATCTGTAAAGCTAGGTGTTGGGGACATTGTGTTATTGCTGGGAAGGAAGGCACAGGGGGAACGGAGGAAGATGCGCAAACCAAAAAGACTTATTCCCAGCAGAGTTATCCTTTGATCTCAGATTACAGCCAAAAGGAGCTGAGAACTGAACAGAGACTCTGGCCATGTGATTTATGTGTGATCCCAAACTTTCAAAATTCAGTCAAAACCCCTTGCATCTAGTTTCATGCCAGCCCGCTCCCGCTCCCCCCCCCCCAGCAAAACTGAATTTCATGCAAACCCATAAACTATCAAAGGTTGCATCGCAAGATTGGTGAACTTTAGCAAAGCCTTTGATGAAAATGGACTGAGATTCATGTGTGTAATGAAACCCCAAATCAGTCAAGTTTCAGATGGTTGAAAATATGCCTCACATCTCTGATCAAAGGTATATTCAACAAGAATGCTGCTTTGATTCTGCACTATACCACACTCCCTGAAATTTTCAAAGCGAAGCCCAGGGATTTAGCTGAGAACGATGTGTTAGGAGTGATGCAACTAAATTTAGCAGTGCTTGGGGGGAAATGGCACAAAGATGTCATATTTTCAGACCAAGCTGCATTTCTCCAGGGGCAACTTTTTAATTCCACTACCCTCCCATCAAAGTTCAAAAAGCAGCGTGAACCTGAATGCATGATGGTAGCGAATAGCTGTCTGTTATGTAACAATTTCAAGTATTCTTTTCTGTGATTTCACTCAATAGGCAGGTATCAGCAGAATTATTGCTTTTCCTGAGTACAGGTTTTTCTTCTAAGAAGAAAAACCTGAGTATATTTTGAGGAAGGAAAGGTTTTAATATCGTGCAATTGGTTATTGACCCACATTCCAGCTGCGAGATGCAAGTGCAACTGTAGCAGCTACTACTGTCTGATTCCAAAGGTTATATTTACAACAGACCTAGGAACTGAGAAAAAAAATCAGTGTGTTGTGAACGTAAATGGAATCTTTTAATTTTTCTTGCTGAAACAAAAATATGGAAAACAATCATTTGGGTTGATCAAAATGTGTTGAATCTTGTTTCAAATTGACCCTTTGTTTCAAAACGTTGTTCTGAAACAGCATCAAAACTATTTTTTAGTAAGTGCAAAAACTTTGACAATTCCCTTTTTTTCCCCAAACCAAACTATTTGCTAAATTTGAACGGAATTTGCAAATAGTTTCAGTGCCCAGAAAGTAAAATTGCCAAAAATAAATTATTTGCTACAATTAAAAAAAAATGCACCCAGCTGTAGGCATTTGCCTTTTCCAGCACATCACTGTAAATCATCACCTAAACAAATCCAGAGGATGGCTGTTCCTGAAACACCAGACTCGGTGGCTAACACCCATTCCCCAAGGACCAAATACTGAATGTCATTTTTTTCTTTCCTCTCCTCCCCTCCCCTCCCCATAATCATAGCGCTGATTTTGTGACATGTAGATTTCTCCAGCAACAGACTGTGAAATCTTTATTGGGATTGTGACTCTGTTACATTCTATTCTGTATAGGTTCTTGCCCTTGAACTTTGGCTCCTCTTAAGAAACAAGAAGAAGTGGAGAATACAGGAGGCTTAATGCCTGCATTGAGATACTGTCCAAAAGAACAAGGAAATGCTGTGTTTTTCTTCAAAGCTCACTAAGGCTATGTCTACACTACAGAGTTTTTCCAAAAAAACTTCAATTACATCCACACTGCAATCACATTCTTCTGAAAGAAAATGGAAAGAACAAAGCGTTTTTTCTGACATTGGTAATCCTCATTCTACGAGGAAGAAGCCTTTTTGCGAAAGAGCTCTTTTGCAAAAAGGCTTGTGTGGATGGGGAAGAGGGAGTTCTTTTGAATAAGAGGAAAGAGGAAAAAGCACAGGTGCCCTGGTGGCCACTCCATCCATAGTAATCACAACTGAAATGCGAGATAGGGTCCACACTGAATGGATGCTATCTTTCGAAAAAGCAGATCTCTTTTTCAATGCGCTTTTGCAGTGTGGACGCTCTCTTCTGGAAACGCTTCTTCTGAAAGAAGCCTGCAGTCTAGACATCGCCTAAATGTCAAAGACCATGAAGGGGCTTTTGCCTTACACGGGGAGAAAGCATTGACTAGTGCACTGGGTTGGAACTCAGGAGACCTGGATTCAATTTCACAATTTAAGTTGTGGGCTATAGGTGATGACAGGTGGAATGCTGTTGTTTTCTCTTCTGGGCCTGTCTTGAAGTAGTTCATGTCTGGGTACTCTTCTGGATCTGTCGATTTCTTTCTCACTTCTCCGGGTGGGTATTTCAGTTTTAAGAATGCTCTGTAGGTCAGAGGTGGCCAACCCATTTTACAAAGCAAGCCAAAACAGTGGCGGACAAAATGCAAAGAGCCACACCAGAATTGTGAAGCAAAAAGAAAGAAAAAAAGCTCTGTCCCAGAACAGAATTGTTGAGCAAAAACAAAAAAATTAAAAAAAATATTTTTTTAAAAAGGAGGCTGCCCCTTTAACATGGCTGCCATCTTGGGTGCCATTTTAAAAACCCCGCAGCTCCAACTCGGTGAGCACAGGGAGGCCGGGGGTTGGAGAGAGCCGGCAGGGGCCGTTTGGGGGGGGCATAGGAGTGGCTTCACGAGCCGCACTTTTGGGGGACAAGAGCCGCATGCGGCTCGCGAGACACGGGTTGGCCACGGCTGCTGTAGGTGTTTGTCTCTGTCTGTGGGACTGGAGCAAATCCAGGCTTGGCTGTAAACAATAGATTGAGAAATGTGTCTCGGATGGAAGCTAGAGGCATGAAGGTAAGTGTCGCTGTCAGTAGGTTTCCAGTACAAGGTGGCGGAAATGTGTCTGTCATGTGATTGTACTGTAGTGTCAAGGAAGTGGATCTCTCATGTGGGCTGGTCCAGGCTGAGGTTGATGGTGGGGTGGAAGTTATTGAAATCTCTGTGAAATTCTTCAAGGTTCTCTTTCCCGTGGGTCCATATGATGAAGATGTCATCAATGTAGCAAAGGTAGAGTGAGGGTGCTAGAGGGCAAGAGCTTGGATCTCAGGCCAATTCCACAAGCCAAATACACAGGGAAGGGTTGGAACTTAACTTCATTCACAAGTTTGATTCCTGTCATAGAGGTATGAATAAAGTCATTGCCTGGCTAGCACACTACCTTCCACATCCTAATGATTTAACCAACTAAACAATGGGATCTTAGAGAAGGTGCAAATTGTTCTAATCAGCTTCTTGTAACTTGAACACACTAATTCACTTTTCTCCGCTCCCCTCTCTTCCCCCCTGCCCTTTCCCATATTTATTCTTGGATCTGGACTTTTAATGCTCCATTCATCTGTAGAAGTGGGTTGTACCCACGAAAGAAAGCTTATGATGCCATCTACATGTTTTGTTAGTTTTTAAGGTGCTGCTAGACTATTTGTTGTTGTTTAAGTTTTTCCAGTTACAAACTAACTCGGCTACCCCTCTGCAGCAGATAATAAAGTAAGTCATTTTCATATCCCGCGTCCTATCAGTGCAAATAATGTATGCACATGATGGAGATCAACCCAGCCAACAAAGGAACAAATGCTGTTTGGTTAAAGATTTGGGGGAGCGGAAGGCTGTCAATGAGTTTTAGAAAATTACCTACTTTTCTGTATGTGGAGCATCACTTTCATGAGGATTTTATAGTATTTGTACCAAAAGCTTATAGTAAGTGGCTTAGGAACACTTCTTGTGAAGGCAACAGTTATAGCAGCTCACTGCTCCTTAACTGCAAAACTAGCACCTTGTGCCTGTTATATTTCATTTCCGTGTTTCTAGGTGCTCTCGTGCAGAAAGGCCTGCATGTCAGACACCGGCCCAGGACTTCAAAGGCCACACTTTGAAAAGCCATGGCATTCCCAGGGGGACCCACAGGATCATCAGAGCAGTACTGAGCCTTCTCATCTGTATGCTAGGGCTGTGAGCATAATACTACTAATTAATAAATCATGAATGTGGCAAAGAGCTGATTTCCAAGCAGACAGGAGGACGCTTTCTAATGGGTCCTAACTACTCCTGGAGCCCGTCTTCTGGGGATCCTGTAGGAGAGACAAGACAGACGGGGGACAGAGCTGAAACAGCTGCTTTTTGTCTCCCAGATGTTGAAAGCCTGTGACAATGGCTCACCCACTCCATGTCCTTTGTAAGTCTGACTGGGTATGTCTACACTACAACACTAATTCGAACTAACTTAGTTCGAATTAGTTAATTCGAACTAAGCTAATTCGAACTAGCGCATCTAGACTTAAAAACTAGTTCGAATTAGCGTTTTCCTAATTCGAACTAGCATGTCCACATTGAGTGGACCCTGAACCGAAGTTAAGGCTGGCCGGAACCAGTGCCAGCAGGGCATCAGGTTAGGGCTTAGAGCGTGGAGCTGCTGCCTCAGGCTAGCCGAGGGCTGTGCTTAAAGGGACCCGACCCCCACCCTGGACAGACAGTTCTCAGGGTTCCCCGCTTGCTTGTCTACCTCAATGAGGGACAGCAAAGCAGTCCTGACTTGGAGTGCCCTGAGTGCCCACGTTTGGCACATCAGAGCACTCGGCCATCAGCCCGGCTGTACTTGCCGCAGGCTGCCATCGGGGGGGGTCATTCGGGAGGCTGTCAGGATCCAGGAGGCCCTGCAGGAGAGCTTCCACCCCGAGGAGCCCGCAGAGCCACCCCAGTCCTCCCCATCGGGGGCTCGTGCCCCATTCCTCCCTCACCTCCTTCCACTTACCCTTCCCTAGCCCCCCTTCCTGATGTAAAAAATAAAGGACACGTGTTCAAAAATAGAAACTCTCTTTATTTAACAAAACTGGGGGTGGGAGGATTAACCTCTGGGGAGAATGGAAAAAGGAGGTGGGAGAGGGGAAGAGAGAGGGTGGGAGAGGGGAGGTGAAAACCTGGGAGGAGGGAGCTGGAAGGGGGAAGCCAGGGGAAGAAGGAGGAGGGGAAGTATAAAACTATGGTACACCATATCTTCAGTATTGTGTAGAGATGTGGTCTCCTCACCTCAAAAAAGATATTTTGGCCTTGGAAAGGGTTCAGAAAAGGATAACTAAAATGATTAGGGGTTTGGAACAGGTCCCATATGAAGAGAGGCTAAAGAGACTGGGACTTTTCAGCTTAGAAAAGAGGAGACTGAGGGGGGATATGATAGAGGTCTATAAAATCATGAGTGGTGTGGAGAGGGTGCATAAAGAAAAGTTCTTCATTAGTTCCCATAATAGAAGGACTAGAGGACACCAAATGAAATGAATGGGTAGCAGGCTTCAAACTAATAAAAGAAAGTTCTTCTTCACAAAGCAAATAGTCAACCTGTGGAACTCCTTGCCACAGGAGGCTGTGAAGCCTAGAGCTAGAACAGAGTTTAAAGAGAAGTTAGATAAAGTCATGGAGGTTGGGTCCATGAAGTGCTATTAGCCAGGGGGTAGAAACAGTGTCCCTGGCCTCTGTTTGTGGAAGGCTGGAGATGGATGGCACGAGACAAATTGCTTGGTCATTGTCTTCGGTCCATCCCCTCCGGGGTGCCTGGTGTTGGCCACTGTCGGCAGACAGGCTACTGGGCTAGATGGACCTTTGGTCTGACCCAGTACGGCCATTCTTATGTTCTAAGCTCAGGGTCTGGGATCTCACTGGACCAACTTGATTTTCATGCAAACCTGCTCCTAGGTTCGCATGTGGCCTTTGGTGGCCAGGCTGGCAGCTATCCTGCCCTAGACGGCCGCATTCCTGTGCCTAGTGCGGAGATTGTGGACGTTGGAGGCCTCCCCCCAAACCTCGATGAGGTCCACGATCTCCGCACTAGACCAGGCGGGTGCCCACCTCTTGCGGCCCCGGTCAGGCTCCTGGGAGCCGCCAGCCTGGTCCTGGGAAGAGGGGGAGGGCTGGGTGGCAGCGGGTGGCTGGCTCATGCCGTGCCAGGTGCAGGGTCTGCTGGCTGGGTGCTGGCAGGTTTGCACCTGGCACGGGCACCGTAGCCAGACCGTGGCCCTTTAAGGGCTCCGGGGCTGGGAGGAGGGCAGAAGAGTTTCCCTGGCTTAGCCCAGAGTGGCCACCAGGGCAAGCTGGGAAGGGCTAGCCTCCCACTAGTTCGAATTAAGTGGCTACACAGCCCTTAATTCGAACTACTTAATTCGAACTAGGCGTTAGTCCTCGTAGAATGAGGTTTACCTAGTTCGAATTAAGTGCTCCTCTAGTTCGAATTAAGTTTGAACTAGCGGTTTGTGCATGTAGCGCCTATGAAAGTTAATTCGAACTAACGGCTGTTAGTTCGAATTAACTTTGTAGTGTAGACATACCCTCTGTGTGGACCAGATCTGGAGATCAGTGGGTAAGACAGGGGGATTACAGTTAACCAGGGATTCAACTTGTCAGCTGGGGACTGTTAAGGGGGAAGAGAGGAAAGTTGGAAGAAGGACAGATAAGTTCAGGATTGGAGATCTCTTGCCTCCTTTCTCCTCCGTGCCTAGCAGGTAGGTTGAAGCTTGGGGCATGGTGGTGGGACATGAAGCTGTATAACACTTTGTAAATAAAGAGCACTATGGTGAACTAACAAAAGTGTGAGAGCAATGAGCAATGAGAAACCCGGAGTGAGGGATCCCCCTCTGGCAGGACTTAATCCCAGGTACTTCGCAAGGCAAAAAGCTTCTCTTCTCTCTCCAGGTCTTTGTGAGCGTGCGCTGAAATATCCAGGCCTATCCTTGTTCTACCTTTATTGAAAAACGATCTCCATTTGGCCTTGTCTTTTTTCAGCCTGTAGAGAGGTTCTAATTACTACAGACGAGGAGGTACATTTTAAAAAGCAGTCTGGCCTGAAGGGTAGAACATTTGATTGGGATTCAGGAGACCTGGCTTCTATCCCTGCCTCCGAAACTGGTCTGCACTGTGACCTTGGGGAAGTCCCTTAACTTATGTGCCTCAGTTTCCCCATCTCTAAACTGGAGCTAATGGTACAGACCTCCTTTGACAAGTGCTTTGAGGTCTGTTGATGAAAAGCATTACATAAAAACTAAATGTTCTTCTCCAATGCTGAAAACTCTGTAGTGCCATTTTCAAAAGTGAATCATCGCTTCCATGTAAAATTTAGATAACTTTTACGTATCAGGGGGTAGCCGTGTTAGTCTAGATCTGCAGAAGCAACAAGGAGTCCTGTGGCACCTTATAGACTAACAGATGTATTGGAGCAGAAGCTTTCGTGGGCAAAGACCCACTTCGTCAGATGCATGTAGTGGAAATTTCCAGCGGCAGGTATAAATATGCAGGCTAGAGATAACAAGGTTAATTCATTCAGAGAGGGTGAGGCCCACTTCTAGCAGCTGATGTGGAGGTGTGAACACCAAGAGAGGAGGAACTGCTTTTGTACTTGGCTAGCCATTCACAGTCTTTGTTTAATCCTGAACTGATGGTGTCAAATTTGCAGATGAACTGTAGCTCAGCAGTTTCTCTCTGAAGTCTGGTCCTGAAGTGTTTTTGCTGCAGGATGGCTACCTTTAGATCTGCTACTGTGTGTCCAGGGAGATTGAAGTGTTCTCCTACAGGGTTTTGTATATTGCGATTCCTGATATCTGATTTGTGTCCGTTTATTCTGGACAGTCTGGACCTATACATAGAATGCTTCCGCCGATGTGCACAGGCAGAAATTGTGGAAAAACAGCATCGCTTGCCTCATAACCTCAGTCGTGCAGAACGCAATGCCATCCACAGCCTCAGAAACAACTCTGACATTATAATCAAAGCGCTGATAAAGGAGGTGCTGTTGTCATCATGAACAGGTTTGACTACCAAAAGGAGGCTGCCAGACAACTCCAATACATCTGTTAGTCTATAAGGTGCCACAGGACTCCCTGTCGCGATAACTTTTACGTTGGTCTGGCAGGGGAAAAATCCACCCGCCGGGTGACGTAGCTGTGCTGACCCACCCCATTTGGATGCAGCTAGTTCAAAGAAAGACTGTTCTGTCAATGTAGTTTCAGTCATTCAGGGATCTGGTCTTCCCACGGCATCAGACAGCCTCTTCCGTTGGCATAGGCTGTGTGTACACTAGGCAGGCCGGCTGGCATTGGAACAGAGCCATGCCGAGACAGTGCCCAGAAGGTAGATGTGCTCGTAAGCTCTTACCTCAGAGTCTGTCCACACTGTGGCTAGGAGCGCGCTTCCCACCCCAGGCAGAGACCCCCATTGGCTGCATTGGAATGAGCATGCCCAACGTGGCAGTACAGCTGGGGGCAGCAGGCCTGGCTAGCCTAGGCTATGGCTCAGGCTCACTGGTGGCGGGACGATGGGGGCAATTGCTCTGGGGCCCGGGTCTCCCAACACTACTGTGGCAGCGCCCGAGCCCTTTAAATTGCTGCCAGGGCACCGCCACGGCGCTCCATGTGGTTCCGAGTGCGCCTGAGGAGGTGGGGGCGCCGCGCAGTGTGCTCGAAACAGCACCGGGTGGGGGTCGCCATGCTCTGGGTGGTGCTGAGGGCCAACTGTGCATGGCCACGCCCCTTCTGCCCTCAGCTCCGCCCCTTCTAAGAGCATGGTGCCAGGGTCTCCTCCTCCCACTTTGCCGGGGGCCTGGCATGGCTGTTGGCTCCTCTGCTCAGGCTACACATCCCCGGATCTGGGTGGGTTTGTACAAAGGTGGTTGGCCTGAGCTGCAGCCTGTGCTACCCCACGCTACTGTGGCCCAGGTCACAGGCCTCTCCAGGATTCGGGACACCTTGATTCATATCCCCATTCTGGGAGCAGGCCCGGTGGGTGTCCATGCCCTGCCCTAGAGGCTGCTCCCTTTCTATACACTAGTAAATAGTGCTTGGAAGAGGGACTGGAATGTAGGTCACCAAAATCTGAGCTGAGAGGCCTAAGCCAGGAGGTTTCAAACTTTTCTTCTCATGATCCAGTTGAAGAAAATTATTGATTCCACAACCTGACACAATTTGACTAGAGTGTGGGTCCCTCCTGCCCCAGCTGGGGGTGGGTTGGGGCAGGAGGGGTTTACCTCAAGTGGTTCCCAGTCAGTGGTGCAGTGGGGGGGCGGGGGCGGCCTAAGGCGGTTTCCTGCCTCTCCTAGCCCCTCAGACCAGGCTGCGCCCCAGAAGCAGCCAGCAGCAGGTTCCCAGCCCATGGGAGTACGGAGCTGGTGCTCAGGGCAGGGGCAGCGTGGGGAGCCCTGTCCGCTGTTCTGCCCCCTCCCCCAGAAGCTGGGCCTGCTGCCGGCTGCTTCTGGGGCGCAGCGCAGTCTGCAGTGCCAGGACAGGCAGGGAGCTGCCTTAGCCCCCCGCTGCTCATCTCATCGCCCTGCAGCAACGAGCCCCACACCCGACATCCCACCACCCAGTCCTGGGGCACGACCCACAGTTTGAAAGCCACTAGCCTAAGCGTTGATGTGTAGAGTCATTCTGGCTCGCGCTGTTGCTCCAGCTCAGTGACAACGTAAGAACACAGCTCCTCACTGCTTTGCACCTCGCGGGATCCAGCTTTGTTTTCCTCATTGGAGGAAGTAGTCAAAATTCTGCCTGTTCTGTGGTAACTGAATATTTTCTTCCCCTTTAAGGAAATGAGTGGTTAATTATTTACAAGTCTGTCCATGCTACTCTGTATTACATGCTGAGATTTACTTGATTTATTAACCCATGTGGCATTAAAAAAACCCCAAACCCTCTGTCATGATCTGTCAGGGGAACAGAAAAGCTTTTCCTAGCAAAAGAAAAATACTTAAACACTTTAAAAAATGCTGAAGATCCCCAAATCAGCAATGCCTGCCTTTGTGTACTGCCTTTTATCCACTTAGATAAATCATCTGCCTGCCTTTCACTCCAAGGGTTTTGTGGTGGAGGCTGATTAACTGACTCACCTTTCACCAGGGACGAATTTAGCCCCTTGGAAACTATTTTCCCTTCGACTGTGGCTTTTTAAGGGGCTGACTGGAAGTGGTCAAGGGGCTTTCAGATACTGCCTCTTAGCCAGTGGTCTACAAAGCAGCTCACAGGGAACGGGCTATGTGACTCCCAAGTTCATGGCTCTCGGTCTTCGCTCCTGTAACCTAGCAAGTACGTCTGTATCAAAAAAAAAATGCGCCTATCAGGCCTCCTGGATTTTGACCGTGTACAGTTCAGAGCACCCCCCGCACCCTCATCCTGCTTCCATCGAAATCCAGGGGAGCTTGGCCACTTTCTTCTATGGGAGGAGGCTTAGGCGACCTGGTAGGTGTTGAATATACTCATTGTCCAAGCATGAGGAGTGAGCCAAGGCAGTGCAACCGTCAGCCTTTACTCCTTCCTTCACTTAGCCTGCAACAACCACTTCCTGGAAGGAGAATTGTTTAACTTCCTGGACATGGCAGCACTTTGTTGCTAAGCATGCTGTCATCATACGGTAGCTCCCATACATCAGCGCTGCCGCACGATCCCTTTTGTCACATATATTTGAGATAACATTAAACCTAAATAACCTGCTTCCTTATTGAATATTCTATTTCATTCCCTAACAGACTACGTTATATGTATAACAATAGCTGCTCATTTTTTTTTTAAATTAAGTATTAACTTGGTTGGGAACAAAGATATTTTCCTCTGGGGTTGCCACCATCACTTCTGCTCCAGGGACCCACGTAACTCCTAGGACCACGGTGTCCTCCTCATGACACAGTCCTTTGGCTTTGCCACACTTTGTGTCCCCCCCCCACCCCCTTCTGGGGGAGGGGCAGCATCACAGTCCCTCAGTCCAGCAAGTTCCTCATGGTCAATGAGAAAAGGGGGACCCAGGCTAGGTTCTGGGATCTCCAGCTAAGGGCTCGGATGCGTTGGTGGCCCAGTCTGTGAGGGAGGCTCTCTCTGCTCTTGTCCCTCTGACACCTACGCCATGGTGGAGCAGAGGTTGATAATGCCAGTCTTCATGGCTGCCCGTCTGAGCATTGACCAGGAGCTGATCAGCCTGGCCTAGTGGTCAGAGCAGGAGTCGGAGAGTAGGCAATCGGAGTCAGACTGTGCCAGAGGGCAGACCTCATGCCAGGAGACAGGCCCATTATCAGGAGATCAGTCAGAGAGCGGGGCAGGTAGTGCAAGAGAAGCGATGCCACGGCGGGAACACTCAGATTCACGATCCGCTTGCTCTGCTCCTAGTCTGGTTTAAATGCAAGGGGGGGAACCATCAGGCCCCCTAATGTTCTGCCAATCAGATCCCAGGGCTGGAGTCTTCTGCTGGAGTTGTGCTTCACTGACAACCAAGGGCAGGTGGTAAGTTCCTGGATCTCACTGGTTCCTGATTTCCCAGTGGGCCAGGATGCAAAACCCACAACCCCCGATAAACTGACACTAAATTCACTTCAGAATATGCCAGCTGCTTCTTTCAGACAGTCAGGAACGACATCGCAAGCGTGTTCTCTCCTCAGGGCTCTCACTGGTACAGTGTCCAGGCAACAGCGACACCATGGTCATGTTCACTCCCCAGCGCTCACTGGCTCCTCTGGCTTTCTTCCCACTCAACAGGTTTTGTTGTTTTGCAAAGAAGCAGGCGCCTTCACTGAACAGATATAGGAAATAGCATGGCAGCCAGATACACAGACCGGTCCTGTTTCCTCCACAGCTGTAGAGTCCCTCACACTAACCAGCAGGCAGGTCCAAAGACAGACAGGTGCAGCAGCTGAAATAGTGTCACAAATACGTCCCCTCACATGAGGGAACATTCACAACTCAGGCTGGATGAATGACTTAATCTGTAATGGTAAACGAATCTCCTCCCATTAACCGTCATGCACATCTGCTTCAGCATCGTGGAAAGTGAAGTCCATTTTTATTCCATTCCCAAGAGTTCATTCTCCTCTCACTCCCATCAGTGTGCATTGGGAGTAACTCCAATGAAGTCACAGTTGTGTGAGACTGGGGTTAATCTGGTTTAAGTCAGAGGGGAATCCGGCTCCGAGCCTTTGCAAAGATGGACTGCTCAAGCCTTCACCCTAACCTGGGTTTGGCTTCTCTTTCGTCTCTCTATGGGGTGTGGAAATGAAGCCAATTCAAGCCTTTCTTTTCATTCCCAATCTGCCAAATGCTTTGGTACCTTTCCCATGAGATATAGAACTATGCCCCTTACATCCCCAGTGTGATCTAGGCCTAGGAAGGCTAGGCTGGATATTAGGAAAAAAACTGTTTTGCTAGGAGGGTGGGGAAGCACTGGGATGGGATCTCCATCCCTAGGGGTGTTTAAGTCCCAGCTTGACCAGGCCCTGGCTGGGATGGTTTAGTTGGGGTTAGTCCTGCTTTGGACAGGGTGTTGGACTCAACGACTCCTGAGGTCTCTGCCAGCCCTAGGAGTCTGATCTTACACAGAGTCTGCTGCCACTGTCCCATCGTTAGTTTCAAAGTGGGATTATACAAAGCATCCAAAGTCAGAAAGAGAAAAAGAAAACGAAAGTGCTGGCCTCTGCAGGTGAAATCAATTTCTGTTAGTATTCAGTGCAATGAGATAGAGGCAATTCCATGTGCTCTGTTTTAAATGCCATTGGATGTCACCCTCTGCAGAAACTGATTGTTCCATTTTCAACCTATTGATTTCCCATTAAATCAATTGTTTAGGGTGAAGTCTCCTGTCCAGCCATAGATCTTAGTATGATGGATACAGCAGTTTCCTGCGTATCCTTTGGACACCGTACTGAATTAAGTATCTCTGAGACCATTGTATTAAATGCAAAGTTCACATTTTATTTTGGGCAGGAATTGTACACAGCCTGTCTGGGAGGGAGATGTGACAGGTGTAAGACCTGGACGTTCAAAGGCACCGTATTAAAAACGGTCCAGCCAAGAAGAGATTTTTGGGATGATGAGTGTTAAGTGGAGTTCCTGGGGAAGTTCAAATGCCCACCTCTGGTTTGGCAAATGCCTTCCCTGAGAGAAGAGTGACTATTGAATAGCTTCTCAGCTTTTGTTCTGCTTCTAAAAGATCTTGTAACTACAGGGGAAACTCGGTTGTGGCTTCTGAAAGGTCGACTCCGGCCAGAGCCTGAGCTGGGGTTGGGGTGATCTCTAGGAAGCCTCTAAGCCTGTGTAGGCTCTTGTAGTCCCTAAAGTTTTCTTCATAGAACCATCAAAGTGCAGATGCTGGCCGGGTTCAGCAGCCTGGCTTGCTGGGGATCTCCTGGTGTAGGCAGACACTGTACATCCTGGACAGATTCTGCTCAGGAGTGAGTGACACAGAGGTCTCTGCCCAAGCGAGATGATGACAGGGAGCCAGAAAGCTTTCAGTGGGTGCCCTCATGGACCAACAGATGGGGAATACAGGCACAGTTACCCTGACACTGCATCACTATTGGACCTCCCAGCCAAAGGTCACAAAGTAAAACCTTAATAGTGACACCTACAGGCGTCATGTCAATCATCCGCACAGCCACCTCTGCAGTGGAACAGAGATAGCAGGTCAACCCAAGAGGTGACTACAAATGAAAAAGAATATTACAGCCAATCTAAACTACAGGGGGAATTTGGGGTAGGGAGGGTAGAGTTCCCTAAACTGGAATCAGGCCAGGACCTCCAGGCTCCACTGATAGTGTCACGGGATTTTCAAACCCCACCACCACACAGGACATCCATTGTATGCCTCCATTGGAGGATGGCTGTAGCAGCCCTGTGGGTGCCAGCACCATGCTCACACAGTGGTGTGGTCAGTCTGAATTCCGAGAGAAGAGCACCCCCTCCTGAATCGCTAATGCCACGTCTTGCAACACCAACGTTCTCCCTTCCGGACCCATTCTAGAGCTGCTTAAATCTTGAGATCTGGAGGAAGAACCATCTACCGTCTGCGGTGATGCTAAGGCCCTGTCAGTTGTCCTCTGGCTAATACACCTCACCACTTGCTTAATGAGGGTAAATTCAGGTGAGCAAATGATTCCAGCCTTTCAGCAGAAACAGATGTGGAGCCAGGGAATGGTCTAGCTACACATATCTTAATACTTATACCGCATCTACTAATGTAACCCCATTGATTTCAATGGACACACTGACAGCTACTTATAAAATACCACATAAAAGAGCATGACACTTTAAAAAGCCAGGCAGCCTGGCCAGGCAGTCACAGCAGTACAGAAGCAGGTAGATGAGGAGAAGAAAAGTGCGGGGCTCTTTTTCCCTTGACGACTGTCGTGCTCAGTGATCACTCAGTGCTTAAGGTGCTTGCAAGAGATCTGATGTATTAGGAGGTGTCTGGTTCCAGCTGGCTGTCCATAAACAGGAGCTTCACAGCACCCCACACACACTGTCTGGGAAGCTCAGGCCTTGAAGCCACACTTATCCATACCACAACAACTATGGCTGCGTGGACTATTCCTTAGGAGGTCGTTGGGGCAACAGCCACGGAGATTGTGTACTAGCACAATGGAGGAATGGGAGACAAAACCCTTTTGAAAAACTCCTCTAGCACTTAAGGAGGAATGAGAACTGTTCTGTGTTCTTGACCCATGAAATAGAATTCAATGGAGAATAAAGTCCCTGCTATATGATGCTGTAGGATCATTCAGAAAGCAGAGAGAAAGATGCTTATTCTCCAATAAGCGCTAAAGGTTTTTAGAGTAAATTCTACAGAACCCAGGAGTTCTTAAAGTTTTCACAGACTACGGCCAAAAGGGACCATCATGAACATCTAGTTCTGACCTCCTGCGCATCGCAGGCCCAGAACCTCACCTTTAGGCCTGGAGTAGGCCCCTAACCTTTAAATCCTTATTTAAAGACTTCCAGTTATAGAGAATACACCATTTGCTCTAGTTTAAAGCGGCAAGTGGGCCAGAAGCTACATCCTTATGAAAAGGTCCTGTCCACTTTAAGAAAAGGTAGTTACAGGAAAGTTGTGCTGATTAGTCAATACAGACATGAGTTTACAAAGTCTCTGTGGTGTGTGTCTGAGAGACAGGATGCATCTTGAGCTTCCAGAGCCACAGGATAATGGTCTGGCTTTCCTTTTCCCCACTGGCTGGGTGGCAGGTGAGTGTGGCTGGAAAGAGAGGCGGGCGGAGGAACGGGAAGTGGCGGGGGGGAAGAGAACAAGCACTGTTGTGTGAAGACTTTGGCCTGATTGCATTTGAAGGGGGTTGTTTTTCGGACAATGTGGTCCTGCCTTTTGAAACATCTGATGTGATGACATGCTGCATTTCTCATGCGCAGCTGACAAGTTTCCCTGTATTGTGCCCATCACTTCGTTTCCTCAAAGCACCTTTCATTTTCTAACCGCCATCTGTCAGCGAGGCTTCGCCAGCTTCCTGCAAACGTGGAATTCCCTTCTGAAAACCATCAGGCTAGAGGGAGCGTGCAAAAGTCATTTTCTTTATGCCCTGCCAAGATGCTGGACTTGTGTCTAAACCATCCAAGAAAGATGGCAATTCAGGCTCCTTTTGAATGCAATTCTACAACCTCCCTTGGCGTCTGTTCCAGTGTCCTATTGTTCTTACAGGTAGGAGGCTTTTCCTGGAATCTAAATCTGCTGAGCTGTAGTTTGAACCTACTGCCTCATGTCCTGCCCTCTGTGGCACGAAAAAACAATCACAATCTCTCTCTCTCGTTTAAGGCAGCCTGTCAAGTATTTGAAGACCATTATCATGTCCCCCCTTGATCGCCTCTTTTTCAAACTAAACAGACCCAGTTCATGAGCAGAAGCTGAAGGTGGCAGGGGTTCCATCCCTCTGATCCCCTTTATCACTTGCCTCTGGGTCCTTTTGGATTTCTCGACCTCATTTCTCTATAGTGGTGACCACAATGGGACCCAGCACACAAGCTGAGGTCTACCCAGCACCAGGGGAGGAGGGGGAGGGTGAAGTGGTCTCCATGCTGCATTTTGGCCACACTTTGAGCCCCCTTTGCTGGGTTGAATGTCCTGTTGCCAGTGATGTTGGCCCAGCCATGAGAAGCAGACACTATGACCCTACCCCAGGCCTTGGTGAAGTGTCCATGTTCTGGCTATGCCATTCCTCACATGCCTGCATTATTTCAAAGTATTGGGTGAATAATCTCAGGGGATAATTTCTGGCTCATGGCTAATATGAATATTCCAAAGTTTTGATTGGCTGTATAGGATCATGTGCTACTGTTTCTGTTCCATGATTGGCTAGGTATTTCTCAGAGTCAGGTATTTCCAGAGCAAATGCTATAAAGGTTGTGTGTTCAACATTTGTTTTCTGCCAATATTTGTGTGTAATTAATTAATTCCCACCTGTTCTTTCCTCCAAAGCAGAAAAGTGAGCAAAAATAGCTCTTGTGAAACCAACATTTGTGAAATGTCCTAAAAATTTGCCCAGTGGAATCCCCATTTAGCAACCAGTTTCTCTGTCCCACTAAGAAATGACAGAAATACCCGTGTGTCATAGAATCATAGAACTGGAAGGGACTTCGAAATGTCATCAAGTCCAGTCCCCTGCCCTCGCAGCAGAACCAAGCACCATCTAGATCATCCCTGACACTTCCTTGTTTAACCTGTTCTTTAATATCTCCAGTGATGGAGATTCCACAGTGTCCCTAGGCAATTTATTCCAGTGGTTATCCTCCCTGACAATTAGGAAGTTTTTCCTAATTTCCAGCCTAAACCTCTCACTGCAATTTGAGCCCATTGCTTCTTGTCCTATCCTCAGACATTAAGGAGAATGTTTCTCCCTCCTCCTTGTTACAATCTTTTAAGTTATTTAAAAACTGTTATCCCTACCTCCGTCTTCTCTTTTCCAGACTAACCAACCCCAATTCTTTAAATCTTCCCTCAGAGGTCATGTTTTCTAGACCCTTTAATCCTTTTTATTGCTCGGTTAAGCTTCAGTGGAGACAAGCCTTCAGTCATTCACAGCTCCGAGTGTCCTCTCAGTGTGTGACAGGAAACGTTGCATTTGGTTTTTACAACCTCGGACTCCTGCAACAATGGGAAACATGCAAGAAATTTCTCCTGAAGGGAGGATGGAGCCCTTTGGGGGCCACTTGTCTGTCAGTGGCAGTTAAAGGTGAGCCGAAAAGCCTTGAAAAGTTCAAGAGCCCAGTTCTGTGACAGACTCCCTTGGAGCCCACATTACAAATAAATACATTTTAAAGTTACTTCCGCCTTTGTTGACCTATTGTTAGTGCTGTTGCAGGGGAAATGGCCGATTGCACAGCTTTGGTTTTAGCTTGTAAGACACTTTCCATTTCTCCTGCAAATTCATTTCATTTTCACCTGGATGTTAGAGTTTAATTTCTCAGTTCAGAATTTGTGACCCCCTTGTCCATTGTGGTCCAGTGGCAACAAGCTGTTTTGCTTGTCGTCCTTCTTCTGATCTCAGCTGAATTTCATTTGTAAATGCTAGAATTGGGGAACTCAGGCAAAAGTGTGTGTCTGGACGTGCTTTGGAAAAAAGTCTGTATGTGCCTTGAGCTGAGATTAAATGCCTCAATCACTTTTTCTAATCACTTACTCAGCTGTCTTTTTATTCATAATAATGTTGGTGCAAGTGTCAGGAGTGTTCCTGCAAATATTTGCACTGGGTGAGTGAGCACAGCTACTCCAAAAATGCTGTGGGGTGATGAGTCCGAAGTTCATCCCAACAGACAATAGAATCGATCCCATGGGACTTCACATTGCAGTGTTTTTGAATTGCAAGTGTTCAATTAGTTTGCATAACACGCTAAAACTATTATGAAGGAGTGAAAATTATGGTCCATGGGCAATACAGATTTACCAGAAAAATTCTTTATTGCAGACTAGAAGATGTACCTGGCATTGCTCTGGTCCTTACTTTTTTATTTGTGGGGAGGGGGTGCAGGAGTCAGGTCAGAGGGCTGGCAGGTACAGGGGGGGCTGAGAGCAGGGGGTGGAGGATGAAAGGGAGCTAAGGGTAGGGGGTGGGCTGTGGGGGTGGAGGGGCTCAGGGCAGGGTATTGGTGTGGGAGGGGGATGGATTGAGAGTTTGGGGGTAAGGAGGGGCTTAGGGCAGCACTCTGTGTTATGGAAAACAAATCAGAACTCCCTTCATCAGATGCATGTGGAATGATTTAACTGTGACTGGCCCTGCATTGAGTTGGGGGTTGGACTAGATGACCTCCTGAGATCTCTTTCTACCCTAATCTTCTGTGATCCTAGTCCAACCCCCTTCTAAAAGCAGGACCAACCCCAGCCAGGGCTTTGTCAAGCTGGGACTTAAAAACCTCTAGGGATGGAGATTCCAACCTCGCCCTAGGGAACCCATCACAGTACTTCCCTGTTCTCCTAGGAAATAGTTTTTCCTAATATCCAACCTGGACCTCCCCCACTGCAACTTGAGACCATTGCTCCTCGTTCTGTCATCTGTGACCACTGAGAACAGCCTCTCTCCAGCCTCTATGGAACCCCCTTCAGGGAGTTGAAGACTGCTATCAAATCCCCCCTTGCTTTCCTGCAGATTAAATAAACCCAATTTGCTCAGATTCTCCTCAGAAGCCATGTGCCCCAGCCCCTAATAATTCTTGTTGCCCTCTGCACGTTGCCATGTTAAAAAAAATCACACAGCTGTGTTAATGAGATGCCCAAGCACCGACCATTCTTTAGAGCAGAAGCCTGATGTTTGGCAGAGGGTTCACTTGTTGCTGGGCGCGCCCCTTTTGCCAGTCCCAGGAAAACGTGACCAAATTTGGCCAGTAAAACTCGGAAAATACCCAAGACAGGCAGCCAGCTTGTCACAAGGTTTCCTCTGTTCTGAACACATGCCAACCCCGCCCTGTGACTGGACTGCACCTGTGCCATCCCCATGGAGAGAGCAAGCCCTTTCTTTCCCAGAGCTGAGGAGGGCATTCACTGCCATTGTTCCCCACAGCTAGCAGAGGCTGCTACGGTGCTGAGTGCAGGTAAGGAGCAGAGGGAGACCTTCTCCTGTGCCCTCGACTCACCCAATGCCGCAGCCCGCTTAGCGAGGAGAAGGAGGCCGTAGCCTGGTGCCAATGCAGAGGGGTGGGGCGTTAGTGCGGTGGTGGGGGTGGAAGAGATGCAGGGCTAAGGGGAGATGGGGAATAGGACCTGATGAGGAGGGAGGTTAGGAAGTGGAGCTGAAGGGACAAGAAGCAAAGAGAGGGGATTAAGGCACAAGAAGGGGGAGAATGGCAAGTGACAAGGATAGAGGTAGACCAGAGCATGGGATAGGGGAAGGGCAGGAGCATCTTAAATGCACATATGACTTACTCTGGGACACACTGTGTACTTGGTCACACAACAAGTACTTGGGGGAACCAATGGCCAGGAAACTCCATAAGATCTATCCTGTGGAATTTCCTTCTCTGGCTGTGAACAAGCCAAGGTGCATGAGCCTGAGCCAGTAAGAGCTCTTTCCTCAGCCTCATGAATCCCAGACCCTGCACCTTCCTTTGCTGCCTCTCCTGTCACCTGGCTGCACAGCTCCAAGAGGCTACGGCTGGCTGCTTCCCCAAGGGCTGGAGCACAGTGGATTAGATGGCTCCGATTCAGGAAAATATTCCTGTTCACAGAAGTATTTATGTTAAATATCAGAAGAGTAGCCATGTTAGTCTGAATCTGCATAAACAACGAGAAGTCCTGTGGCACCTTATAGACCAGGGGTTCCCAAACTTTTGACACGGGGACCAGTAAATCCATTCACGAGCTTTTGGAGGACTGGTAACATTCATTTGCATATTTATTAAGCAAATGATGAGTATTCGGATAAGTTGTTTCTGGTCCTCCCAAAACCCCCAGTGCCAGCTTTAGCAAGGCTTTTGATATGGTCACCCACAATATTCTTGCCAGCAAGTTAAGGGAATATGGATTGGATAAATGGACTGTAAGATGGATAGAAAGCTGGCTAGACCAGGGTTTCCCAAACTTTTTTCTTTAGTTGGAACCCATTTTTTTCAGTACTGTTTTTTGCAGCCCAAAAATATAAACGCATATAAAAAAAAGAATTAAAAATGAATACATTTTCATTGTTTCACCTGGATGCATCCTCTGCCCAGCCTGGCAGTTTGCAACTTCTCAAGCGAGGGTATGGGGGGGGGGGTGCAAAATGGAATCCCCAGGGCCGGACTCACTTGTGTGCCTGGGTCTGCATGTGCCCAGGTCAGACCCGCTTCCTGCCGGCCGTTTCACTCCCCCCCCCACACTTCTCCCGATCTCCCCTGGCCAGTCCTGCTGCACCCGTCCAGCCCTGCTTCCAGCGGCTGGTTCTCCTGTCCTCCTCCTTCTGATCTCCCCCCTCCAGCCTCGCTTCCGCCGCCCACCCACCCCGATCTCTGCCAGACAGCCCCGCTGCTCCCAACCCTGCTTCCACTGGCTGCCTGCCTGCCCACCCCGATCTCTGCCGGACAGCCCCGCTGCCCCCAACCCTGCTTCCGCCTGCCGGCTGGCTGCCCTAATCTCCGCCAGACAGCCCCGCTGCCCCCAACCCTGCTTCCGCCGCCTGCCCGCCCTCCCTGCCCCCGATCTCCGCTGCACAATCCTGCTTCCCGGCGGCCGGTTCTGCCCCCCCCCACCCCCCACACCTCCTCCCAGTCCACCCTGCCCCGCTCCTCTCCCGGCACCCACGCTGAGGCCCAGTATTTTTTTCCCGCGGCCCGGTATTGGGCCACGGCCCATAGTTTGGGAAACACTGTTATAGACTAACAGATTTATTGGAGCATAAGCTTTTGTGGGCAAAGACCCACTTCATCAGATGCATGTAATGGAAATTCCAGAGGCAGGAATTTTCATGTGCCTGTATATTTATACCTGCCTCTGGAATTCCACTACATGCATATGACGAAGTGGGTCTTTGCCCACGAAAGCTTATGCTCCAATAAATCTGTTAGTCTATGAGGTGCCACAGGACTCCTCGTTGTTTACGTTAAATATGTGTTTTCCTGGATAGGCATAAAGGTAAGGCATGCGCTTATGTGGTCTCTGGACGCAGGCGAGTCAACGTTTGGACTGCAGCTAGCAAAGTGACTTGGGATTCTCCTGAGGGAAAGGCCTTACGTAGCTATAAACCATCATCATTAGTCCAGAGAAAATAGGAAGATGCACATTACAGACCAAGTGCCATAACTAGGCCTGGCTCTGAGACAAGATCCCGGCTCCGAAGTGCTGACGCTCCAGCCCTTTCATTCCTTAACTCACTTGCTTCCTTTCTAAGTTTTATTTTTAGTCTTGCTACAGTGCAACCACAAGAGTAGCCCAGAATGCTCTCACAGTGCAGGCTATTCTGTGCCAGCTGATTTCTCAGCAGCCTTTGATGGTGCGTTAGGTGCCCGGGAAGTGTTACTAGACTCAAGGTGGCAAGGTGATGGTCTTCCAAGGACTGGGAATACGGCAGGGGTTTTGCAATATATCATCCACCGTTGTGAAAGTGCTAGCCTGAGTCGCTCACCAGCCATATGCTCTGAGCAGCAGTTAGGCCTTGGCTTCCATGGTTTTGAGAAGGGACACCACTGCAGTGGCTTGGAAGTAAAACTTGTTGCATAAAAAGCCTCCGCCTGAGCTATTACTTGATTTTACACATGCATTTTCTGGAAATACACTAAACTGTAAGGTCCTGCCAACACATGACTTAGAGACTGACAAAAACCAGCTGACTGCATTGCTGGGGAGGGGACAATTGTCTTTTAAGTCACTTCATTGCTGATGGTTTGTCTGCATTGTCTTTTGAACTCTGCAACTTGTAATCTTTGTAAAACCTGGCAACTTTGTAACTCTCAGCAACTTTGCTTTATAAGTTCAGAAACTTACTGTAAGCTGCAACTTTGTAACCTTTGTAACTCTCAGCCACTTTACTTGTAACTTGCTCTAAACTGCATTCTGCCCTGAGTGAATGAAGAGAGAGGTGTGGGTGTGTGTGTGTGTGTGTGTGTGTGTGTGTTTTTGAAGTTGCAAGGCTGGGCACATGGTAATGAGTCATCAGATTGCTGCTCTGCTGGACCAAGGGAAGTCTGGGCATGCTCTCTGGTGACAAAGATAGATGAGTTACAGAAGCTATACAGAAATGATACAAGGAGAGAGCATGTGACAGAAGGCCCTCCCCCCACCCCTCTTCCTGAGAACCTCCTCTTTTTATAGTCAGTTTCTTTCCTGACCAGCTCCCCAGCCATGATCAGCAGACAGACCCTCCAGAACCAGCATGCCTTGGCTCCTTCTGCAACCCATATGCCTGTGTAAGTGTGTAAGTGCCCAAGGGCAGGAATGAATGTGTGTGAATGAGGGAATGAATGGAGTTGTGTGTGTGCTTGTTTGTTTGCGTGTGTGAGAGAGATAGCTCGTTCCCTCTTTAGTTTAAACCTTTGGTTTAAACCTCCATCCTCTTTAGTTTATCAATAAACCCATGCTAGTGTAACCCAGGGTGGTCTCCAGTGGGAATTTTTGGGGTAACAAAACTCTCTCTGACTGAAATATTTTGCTTTAGCTGTCAGCACAACATGTATTGGATTAAAAAAAAATAACTGACTTCTACAAATGTGCTTCAGTGAAGCTGGGCAAACAGGTATGTTCGGCTCCAAACCACCAACTGCCTGGGATAGGATTTCTGATCCTCTCTCTTTGTTTCCCAACATTTATGCCAATAGCTCTTTTTGCTCCCACGAGAATTCATAGCAAAGGAAGCAAACAAACATTAATGGAAATGGCAAGGAAGTCTTCCAAATACTCCTGCATCCATATGCATGAAGTTTCACATCAGAAACATGCAAGCATCTCATTGATTTCCTTTGTTTTAGTCATGTTCCAGGCAGCCTATCTAGGAGGGAAAACACAGTACCATGTGACTAACCTAAGCAGTCACACCCCACACGTAAATGAATAGCTAACAGTCAAAGGGAATAAGCTGCAGACAAATCCTGGGGTCAGAGCTGTTTAACTGGAGTATTTGAACATTTCTGAATACAGATCAAATTCCTAAGAAGAGCAAAGGGCAGCTTCTTGCCCCACACAAGTCAATATTATAGAATCATAGACTCCTAAGGCTGAAAGAGACCTCAGGAGGTTGGTCCAGCCCCCCCGCCCAAAGCAGAACCGACCCAACTCAATCATCCCAGTCAGGGCTTTGTCAAGCCGGGACTTAAAAACCTCTAGGGATGGAGATTCCACCACCTCCCTAGGGAACCCATCCCAGTGCTTCCCCACCCTCCCAGGGAAATAGATTTTCCTAATCTCCAACCTAGACCTCCCCCACTGCACCTTGAGACCATTGCTCCTTGTTCTGCCATCCGGCACCACTGAGAACAGCCTCTCTCCTTCCTCTTTGGAACCCCTCCGCAGGTAATTGAAGGCTGCTATCAAAGCCTACCTCCCTCTTCTCGTCTTCGGTGTCAGCTGTGCAAAGCACACTGCCATGCAGCTGAATGTCCGTAGCCCATTTCATTGTGTTCTGGTGACAACGTGATTCTTCCCAAATCTGCTGGATCGAGAGTGAAAGTCCAAGGGCCAGACCCTCAGCTGATGTAAATCAGCAAAGCTCCACAGACTTCAGCAGAGCTACCCTGACGTCCCCCAGCCGAGGCTGTGACCCAAGTGGCAAATAAGACAGCTGCTCAATGAACCTCTGCAGTAGGGTTGTCAAAGTGTAACTGTGTAAATGGGGGTAGATAAACCTTCACGGTAACACGCAGGCTCTCAGTAGACACGGGGAGCCAGCTTAAAAGCTGGCTTCCTGCATGCACAGGCTCCCAGGGAGCCAACTGCAGCCCTGCATGTAACTGCTTGAAATCTTCAGCATTACACAATTACTTAGTTACACACATTTGAACACCTCTACTTGACAGCCAATAAGAGTCTGGTGATTCTCTTCACTTGCCATTACATAAGACGTGTTAGAAGTAGGGGTTTTTTTACCTAGAAAAAATGTGTTGAAAGGGCCTTTTGACTAAAACAAAAGTTTTCTCTGAACATTTTCATATCTGTCAAAATTTTTCAGTTTCTCAACAAAAACTAGAACTGACAAACCCAACATCTACAGACTTTGGTAAAAAGTTTCATTGTTTGAATTTGTAACAGGTACTTTATTTGACACATTTGACCTTTCTGCTAGTGAACGGTCCTTGTGGCAGCTTCTGACTTCCTGTCCTGTCCTGGCCATTCAAAATCATTTCCTGGATAATTTCTTCAAGCAACTTTTAGCTTTTTGATTCTTCCTGAACAATCCCTTGTGGGTATTCAAAATGTGTTTCATTTGGAGCGGACACTCACGGCAGGTCACATGCTACTGGTTCTGGTTTTTGATTGGCTAGACCATCATTTTCTCTCTCGGGTCTATGAGTTCAAAATTTGCCTTCTGCTAATGTTCAGTACTGGTGGTTTAAATGCATTGTTCTTGCTGGTAAACTTATTCTCAGAGTACAAATGAAAAAGGGACACTGTAAGAGAATAGTGGGCCCACTAAATGCAACTGGGTTCGGTACTCCTGTTCTAGTCCAGGTACTCCCAATGGGACCAGTTGAGAGGATGGGACAGCCCTGGGGACTATAAAAAGTCAGTCAGGAGCCAAGCAGGAGATGAGTTGACTGAGGTGGAAGGTGGTTCCTGGAAGAAGTTTGAAGAGCAGAAAGAGGGTTTTGCTGGCTGGTGTCCCTAAGTCAGGGCCAAGGGTTACAAAAGAACCACAAGCAGTCTCTGGTATTTCCTTGACATGGAGGCACCAATGGGCAGATGCCTAATGTCTATTGCGGCATTATGGAGCCACTAGCAAGAGGGTCATCCCTTAATGGGCTAGGAACCAGCCTCTCTGAGCTTCCCTTAGGGTTAGCCTACACTTACAGTGCTGTAGCGCTTAGGGACGATGCTACCTACTCCGACAGGGGGCTTCTCCTGTCTGCATGGATACTCCATCTCCCCAAGTGGTAGCCATGTCAAGGGGAGAAGCTCTCCTGTCAGCATAGTGCTCTCTATGTTGGCATGTAGCCCAGTCGGGGCAGTCCTCCACCCCTCAGGGCTCAGTGTGGGGTTCCTCCCTCTCTCAGTCAGTGGGTGACCCACTCCACCCCACTCCACAGCTACTCAACACACATGAGGAACTGGCTGCACACACTGGTCCTGTGCCTCAGACCTGCAGTCAGGCCAAGCACAGAGTCAATAAGCCCTGGCCCTCACCCAGGGCAGGCAACACTAGGCCAGAGTTCAGACGGAGCCTTTAAACCAATAGTCAATAAGCCCAGGCCCAAACTCAGGGTGGGGCAACACATGGTAGCAACCAGTCCCAGTGCTCAGGCCTACGCACCGTCCGAGCAACAGTCAACAGGGGCCCAGGTCCTGGCTCAGGGTGGGGCACCAAACAGTCGGGTCTCCTAGTTCAGGCGGAGAGCAGACAGTCGCAGGCGGTTGGCCTACAGAAGTGGAAGGAGGGAGAGACTGCTACCTGTGGACTGAGTGGCGGGGGGATGCAGGCCTGCCCGCTCCACTGCATCCCAGCCCAGCGCCCTAACAGTGGCAGATCCATCTGCCACTGCGTCAGCAGGGATCCTACCTGCCACACGCTGACTCTTTCACAGGTTCTGGTTCAGCCAGAGTAAGGCTGGCTATTTCCAATCTCCCTCTCCAGGGGAACATGGCTCAATAACAACAGGTCTTTGAGGCCACACCCCGCAGGGGCAGAGTTCTACCAATATAGGTTTGTAGTGTAGACCAGGGCTAAACCAGCATCTGTGGAAACATCTCTTGTGCTGGGCCAGGTGCTGTCTGATTTCCAGCCTGATTTCTATTCCGAAGAACATACGCCTACTTACTATTGAGATTCACTGTTTTAAGACGGAAAGCATCAAACAACACCGCTTTGCGGAGATCTAAAGTGTGTCTGAAATTTTTAAAACTGTTTCCAAGATTGGTAATGAGGAGAAGATTTGACTCAGCAGGAAAGCTATCCATTTTCTCTTCTGTGTGGAGCTGGGCTCATATCAGATGGTTATGTTGCATCATAATTTTATTTTACAGCACATACAGGGCTGAATTCTGCATCTCTTCCTCCTGCTGAATATATGAACTCTATGAGGAGTTCTGCTGACTTCAGTGAAGTTCCTCCAGTGTGTAAAAGAGTCAGAATCAGGCCCTATAGCGAATCTCACACGTGCAGCATGTAAGTCACGGGATATTGTAATTACTTCTTCAAGTCAGCATGTTTTCTTCCATCCCCGAAATAAAAATCAAGAGAATTATTTGAGTGAATAACCAAGAGGAAGCTACAGAGGAAACTTAAATGATGTGCAAAATACAAGATGTCGAGGTCTGACATTTATCATAACTTGTAAGAAGACATCTAATAACTCATAAGTGAATGTAAATGTCATATCATTCCTAAAACGTTTGGCATTCTCTATCACCCTCAATAATAAATGATTATGAATGTCCCAGTGCATAAACCACCAACAAAACAAACACGAAGCATGAAATTAAATTAAAGAAGCAAAGCAGAAAATAACGATAATGCTCCTGTTCCCTACAATTATATAGTTCCTCTCATCTAGAAGGCTTCTGAAGCACGTTGCACATCATGGCTCAGGTCCTCAGCTTGCTGGCTCTAATGGAATTACATTGATTTATACTTACTGCAAATCTGGTGTGTGCTCTCTCTAATATCGTTTCTGTTGCAGCTGTTGGCATGTGGGAGCTATTGCTTCTGACTCCCTGCAGATTGAAGCCTTGTCTACACTACACTACACGGAAGATCGCCGCTGCTGCGATCGATCTTCCGGAGTTCAATTTAGCAAGTCTAGTTACGACTCGCTAAATCAAACTCAGAGGGCACCCTCGCTGGTGTCTGGTACTCCTGCTTTTGCGAAGTGTAAGGGAAACTGAGGGGAGTGTTTGCTCCCATCAGTCTTCCGCTGTGGGGACGCCGCCAATCTCGGTTTACGGGAAGCCGACTCTAGCTACATATTCTACATAGCCAAGCTGCCGGGTCTAATGTAGACCAAGCCCAAGGCATACACTGCTGCATCAGTTCCATTCAGATCATTTTTGGAAGATTTTCTTTTAAGTTGCTAGAAACATATTTTTCTATAACACAAGCTTTTGGTATAATCCTCTGACTCCAGGAGCTGGCACCTGTGTGCCCGTCACCCTGGCACATGACTGATTTTCAGCTGGTGATGGAGTGTCTGGAGAGCTACACTCCATGTTAAGCAGCTTAAGGAATCCCTCTGGTGGTTGCTTTCCTCTCAAGCTGGCCACACTTCTTGGTTTCCAAGTAGCCTAGCAGTAATGACTCAGACGTGCACAGCTGTTTGAGAACCCTGCCAGTCGATGTTTATTACGTTGATGTGGATTCAATTCAATTCAACAGGGTGAGGCCAAGGATTGTGGACTCTGCAGGAACAGCCGAGATAACGGGAGATGGAAGAGTTTCAAAAGATCTCACCAAACTAAGTGATTGGACAACAAAATGGCAAATGAAATGTAATGTTGATAAATGTAAAGTAATTCACATTGGAAAACATAATCTCAACTATATACACACAATATGATGGGGACTAATTTGGCAGCAACTACTCAAGAGAGATCGTGGAGTCATTGTGGATAGTTCTGTGAAAACATCCACTCAATGTGCAGCGGCAGTCAAAAAAACAAACAGAACGTTCGGAATCATTAAAAAAGGGATAGCGAATAAGACAGAAAATATCTTATTGCCTTTATATAAATCCATGGTACGCCCACATCTTGAATACTGCGTACAGATGTGGTCACCTCATCTCAAAAAAGATATATTGGCATTGGAAAAGGTTCAGCTTAGAAAAGAGGAGACTAAGGGGGGATATGCTAGACGTCTATAAAATCATGACTGATGTGGAAAAAGTGAATAAGGAAAAGTTATTTACTTATTCCCACAATATAAGAACTAGGAGTCACCAAATGAGGATTACCTGTTGTGATCCCTCCCTCTGGGTCATCTGGTATTGGCCACTGTCAGCAGACAGGATACTGGTCTGGTTGGACCTTTGGTCTGACCCAGTATGGCCGTTCTTATGTCCTTATGGTTCAGCACACACAGAGATAAACAAGGAATACAGACCTTCTGGCTTAATTAATCTGAATAGTTCAAGCACAAAGCTATAGCCAGGGAAGCTGGGAGCTGGAGTCACAAAGGGACTGAGGCGTGATGACTCTGGGCATTGACACTTCTGAAATGGGTCTCTACTGCTTTATTTGTTCCGCAGGAGATAAATGAGAATGCTTGGAGCAGAGGGCGTGGGCCCTGGGTCTTCCACATCCTGGGTGAGTGTGCTTATGTAACCCACACACCTCGTGTGAGTCACTGTCCCATGCAGTGGCACTTTGACCACTTACAGCGAGAGATAAGAACAAGGGAGCTCTACAGCCTAAGCTGAGAGACAGCTGGCTTTATAGCTCAAGCTGTAGAGGCTTCTCTACTCGGCTCCAGAAGCACATGGGTCAAATCTGCCCAGTGGCAGTTACACTAACACCAGACTGGAGTTGTCCCCTCCTCCCTCTTCTTGGCCCAGAGGTTCTTCCACAGTTGTAACAGGAGAGACTGAGGGAGTCTCAGACACAGTGCATGTGATGCTGGGTGCCTCAGGCTTTGGGGACACCTCTTGAGACCCCGTAAATAACCAGGGGCCAGAGTTTCAAACCTGGTTAGTGTGGGTGGAGACTAATATCATTTGGAAAGCTGCCCAGACTCACCACAATGGGGGCAGGGCACTGCAGGTAGCCTGTGGGATGCAGGAGGTGAGAGGGGATGAACTGCTGACCTCTTTTGGCCTCAAACTCAAAGACAACAGAAGCTGATGGATGCTGAGTTCTGAAAAAAACTGGCCCCCTCAAGTTCATATTCTCTGTCCAGTACTACCAGGAAGACCATATTTTGGTGCCTGCATCGGACTAAAAGTCTGTCCTTAGATATTTGAGTTCCCTACCACAGAGACACCTCCGCAATGGTGCCAGACTCCAGCAGCAGTACAGCAGCCAGAGAACAGCCTGATGGAAAAATCCTATAGCATTTAATGGACTTATACGCCTTCCTATAGGCTTCCTGAACCATCCTATTCAACCCTACAGCAATCCTATGTTCTATTAAATCACATAGGTTTGTAGCATAATGTGTATAGAAGCCTATTAGTTTCAGACCGATTACATTCTACCAAGCTTTACCATGAAGACACAGGCTGAGTGAATAATTCACAGTGAGTGATACATGCATCTAACTTACATTCTTTTACTGCTCCCAATTTCCTCAAGTTTATTCATTTTTCTACTTCGTTTGAATAGCTCTTCAGATGTGTTTCTCTGTGGGTTGACTGCAAACCGCAGTTAACATTTGAACACGCTCCGATTTCTGTTCCCTGTGTGAATCGGCATGCAGGGGCTTCTGATAGAAACTATTTTAAATTCAGGGCATGTCTACACTAGGAAATTATTTCAAAATAACTAACTTCAAAATAATAACTCCCGAAATAACAAAATCGAAATAGCGTGTCCTCACTATGGGGGAACCTCGAAATTAGTCCGAGGCAGGCTCTGTTATTGTGGATATGCTACCTCAACTTAGAGCCCCGGGAAGCATTGGGGAATTATTACTTTGAATTACTGTGAGGGGTAGTTATTTCAAAATAGCAGCAACAGAGCATCCACATTAATGATATTTCAAAATAGGCGTTATCCCCTGAGGAACGCGGGAGTACAAATCACAAAATAACCAGCCTGTTATTTTAAAATAACGGGCTTGGTAGTGTGGACATTCAGCTTATTATTTTGAAATAAGGGGGTTATTTTGAAATAACTCCCTAGGGTAGACCAGGGCTTAGGGTGGGATTTCAAAATATTTCTGCATGCTGAGTGCTTGGAAAATCTACCCCATAAATATTGGTTCCATGAATACTTGTCCATGTTACTTTGATATTTGTTGAAAGGAGAACTTTATTTTTGTTTGAGCGTTTGTCTACATGGGCAGGTTGTGTCAATCTTGCTGTTGTAGTTAAACCAGTACATCACTTCATGTCAACACACTATTCTGGAATCAGAGTGGCTTTTGGGGGGTCTATTTAAACCCCTTCCAAAGAGAGAGAAACGCAACTAATCAGTATAAATAGATCAGTCTAAATTCACATGCTGGTTTATAGTAGTATCATTTCCCCATGCAGATAAGCTCTGGAACAGCATGGTGACATCTGAAATCTGTTAGTCCATCGTTCTTCACAGAAAGATCATGTTCAGAGTTTGCCATTTGTAACCGCTGATGACAAGATATAATTAATGAACAAAACTTGCATGGAAATCTCGGGGCAAATACGAGTGTTTAAAAACAGTGACTACATAATTCACAATCAAATAAGTAATCTTCAGAATAAAGTAAATGAGCTTTGCTATTCAGCTGTTATAAATACTTAATAAATCATTCACAACAAACTATTGTGTATGCAGATATAAATATTAGATAGCTGCTTAAAAAACCTTATAGGAAAACCTAAAAAACAAAAAATTGTAATGTAAGTGGTGATGGTTGGCCAATAGATCTAGTCAAATTATTTATTATTGGATCATACTTATTGCAGATTAGTTCTTTGGGAGGGGGGGAGGTTGACACAGCATTAAAGAGCTAGTCCGATTTCTATAAAATTGTTAAGTCACCCACAGAGCTGGGTGCAGATTTTCCATCAAAACTGTTTTCTGTTTTTCATAAAAAGTGAAGTGACATTTTGCATTTTTTTGGGGGGGGGGGGCGATCTGAACGAGCGATGTTCCTCTTTTTTCAGTTAAAAAAAAAGTACAAAGTTCAAATAAGAAATGCCACTGTAGTACTTTGTGAAATGTGTAGTTCTGGGGTTCTTCTCCCCATTCTCCTTTTTGGGGCAGCTTTCCTAGATAGACTATATCTACCAACAATGCACCTTGGCCAGCCAGAGCCAGATTTTAGTAGCTGCAGCCCAAGGCCCCATGCTGAGCGGAGATCTCCAGGTCACCAAAAGTGCTGATCTTTTTGCAGCACAGCTTAGCCCAGGGCCATGGGCTGCAGCTACTGAAGTCCCTGCCATATGGCCCTGCCTGGCAGGGTAAGGGGAGGACATGGCTCCGCATGCTGTCACAAGCTCCCTTCCCAGGGCTGGAGCTGCAGCTGAGAGCACTGGGAAGCTCCCTCCCCATGCCTCCCTGGTTTGTAGGTTCCGCCTCCGCAGCTCCCATTGGCTGGGAATTGCGGCCAATAGGAGCTGCACGGGGTGGTGCCTGTAGGTGGGTGCAGGGTAGCTGCAACACAGAGCTGCTTGTGCTGTCCCCTCCCCAGGGCCTGTGCCATCAAAGAAAAGCTGCCCCAGGAGGCGCCTCACTCGACAACCCCATGCCCCAGCCCTGAGCCCCACCCACCCTGGAGCCTGCATAGGACATAGCAGAAAGGTCTTTAAATCAAGAGATGTTGCAGCAGGCAGGTTGGGCCCGGGGAAGGGAGGGAGGGAGGGAAGTGTGGTGCAAATATCCTGGCGCTCCACTGAGCAGGTGGGGGGCCAGTTGGGTCAGCCCAGGTCTCTTGTAGAGGGGGAGGGGCAGTTGGGGCTTCTCCTGGTGTGTGGGGGCTTGTGGCCCCAGCTGAGGGAGAGGGCAGAGGGCCCTTTATTGTACCACCCTGGGGCCCAGAATTGCTGTCAGTGGGCCTGCCTGCTGCTGGCTTACGTGGGTTGTGTCTTGGTGAGACAGGCTAGCCCAGCACAATGTGTCATTACAAAAATAATTGCCATGTATAGGCCCTGGTGCTGGACCCAACCATCCAGACAGCTCCCTGTGACCATGCAAAGCCCCATTCACTTGGATTGTGCAGGCTCAGGGTCTCACAGCCCTTCTCATCCAAGGATCGCCATCTCTGGGCCAGTCCTACAAATCCCTTGCAAGAATAGTGGGGGAACTGAGGCACAGAAAGGTTAAACGACTTGCTGAAGGGACACCCTGAGTTAATTCTGGCTCCCAACCTCCTGCCATGCCACTGAAATCCATTCCAGCCTCCCTCTACACAGTGCACTCATTATAACGTACATTAGTGACTAATAATGTATTGACAGGCAGCCCTTCAGGAGAAGATATTAAATCAAGGTAAGGCAACTGCAAATACGTCAGTGTTAGTTTTTAATTTTTCATGTCAATTTAGTGTTCAGATCAGCAGCTCTGCAAACAAAATCAGCTTTACCACAGAGTAAGAAAACCCTGGGGATGGCAATAAGAGTTCTCCAGATCGCACTATGTTAATGCTTCCTGCCCGCTAGCCTGGAGGACAAGCTTGAGTTTCAGTGGCTATTGAGTCTCTGGCCTCTCGCCTGAAATTGATGCCGGAGAGACTACTGCTACCAGGGGCAATATTTAATTTTACTATCTAGAGCAGGGCTACTCAACTTTGGAAGCCCTGGGGGCCACAATGATACTCACAGCACATGCCGAGGACCGCAACTTAAGTATGGTTGCATATACATGCAAATATTTATGCAAATATATGCAAATAGCTTCTTTCACACTGACGGGCATGAATACAAAGATTAAGCTGCGGTGCCAGACCCAGACATGGCCCGTATGAGCCAGTCAGCACCTCTCAGGCTCTGCCCACAAGGCTAAGCAGCCAGCACTTCCCACAATGCCCCAGCGCTCCCAGCACCTCCTCCCTGGGGGCTAGAAATGTGACACCCTGAACCCACCTGTTCCAGCTAGCCTGTCCGCTTGCATTTTTGAATGCTCACCCTGCCTGGGAGATGTCTCACCATTGTGGAGGCCATGTCCAAAGGATCCCACCCATGGGCCATGTGTTCAGCCCTGAGTAAACCCAAACTGCTCCGCAGGCCACAAACAAACGGGCCATGGGCCGCGTGTTGAGTAGTCCTGATCTAGTTACATAATCCTGAACAAGTAGGTGCACTCGATTTTATCATGAGAACATAGACCAGGGATGGGGAACCTTTTTTAGGGTCGGGGGCCACTGGCCCAGAGAAAAATCAGTCGGGGGCTGCCCACAAGCGAGAAGAAAAAAAAAAACACAAAAGAAGAAAAAAACCCACAAAATCTCACTGATGTGGGCCCCATCTGAGAAGGAGAAAGACTCTCCCCTCATTCCCCTCACACACCAGAGTCTTGGAGGGCTCAGGCTAGTAGATTTTGTGTGCTCCAGCCCCGCAGGGAAGCAGAGTGGGGGCTAGAGCACCAGCATGGGCTCCCTAACATGAGTCTCGGGGTCCAGATCCAGGCAACCCAGTGGTCGCATCCGGCCCCCAAGCCTGAGGTTCCCCACCCCTGACATAGGGTGTGTCTAGACTACAAGGTTTTTTCGAAAAAAGTTGCCTTTTTTTTTAAAAAACTTCCCCTGCATCTAGACTGCTTCTGCATTCTTTCAAAAGTAAATGGAAAGAATGCAGTAGTTTTTTCGACCACAGAAAATCTTGTTTTCCAAGGAAGAAGGCCTTTTTCGAAAGTGCTCTTCCGAAAAAAGGCGCTATGTAATGCAAACTGTGCTTTTTTGAAAGAGAGCATCCAGACTGCCTGGGTGCTCTCTTTTGAAACTGCGGCTTGCTTTTTTGAAAGTACTGTCTGTAGTCTAGACGCTCTTTTTCAAAAGAGGCTTGCAGTCTAGACATAGCCATAGATAGTGGATCTTTTTATTTAAAGGCCTGGCATGTGGAGTCCCAGGGATATTTGGGGACTCTCATATTTCCTTTCTTTTTAAAAGGTGCTTTTCTAGCCTTCATGGTTACAGAGACCAGACGGGGAATGGAGCACTGAAAGCGTCACACACCAAAATGCAAATCAAAAGAACGCAAGATGTATTGTTCTTCAAAGTCTTGCTATTTTTGGAGGCACTCTTGTAACTGCTGGGGGCGTGGCTTGTGATTTTCGAATGCTTGGTGGCAGGGATGTTGTGCCACACAACACACGTGCCGCAGTGCAAGAAGAACGATGGCATTTGTTTTTCTCTCTGTAATGTGGATTCGGGGAAATGCTCAGAGCATCACGAGTTGATTTCACATCTTCAGCCCCTGACAGTGTTCAGTTGCTACCAACCTGAGGTGAACGAGAGCCAGCCAGCCAGCCAAACTGGGAATAGCCTCTGTCACACTATCAAACCTTTGAGCCTTCCAATCTACCTGCTTGCGTATGCTTTAGGAAAAAGCAGCAGCGTTTTCAGGATCACGAATTCAGAGTCTGCCCCAAGCCCACACAAGTCAGAGGGAATCTGTCAGCTGGCTTCGAATCAGGCCCTACATTCACCAAACAGTGCTCAGGAAAAGCGAGGTGCTCTACTCATAGTGTATGCATCCCAAACCTTATTGGCCATCTCCCCTTTCTCATACAGGCCCCAGAATGCAGAATTCCAGGCCCCCACACTGTGGGTATGTCTAGATTACAAGGTTTACAGGAGTGGTCGACAAAGGCTTCCCTTGTCAACAGATCTGCGTCTTGACTCATGCGCTGTGCTAACGATCAGCTGAGCCGGCACAGCGCGGTGGCCATTTTTATTTTAATGAAGCCAGGGATATTTAAATCCCCGCTTCATTGACTATGGTGGGTAGCCTATTTTACATGCCTCTGCCGACAGAGGCATGTAATCTAGACATACCCTGTGAGGTACCAGACATCGGCTGTAGTTAGGGTGATACACAACCACGTGGTATCCAAAGGAGCCAACCTCCTCCTGACTTCATAACTCCTCCTGGATCACCATAAAAGGGTATTTTGTGGGAAATATTTCAAGGCAAATCGATTGTCTTTCTGTTTCACTAAAACATCTGAAACAGAAAAGCACAAAGCAGGGCCTCGTTGCCCGCTCAGAGGGGTTCCAGCAATCTACAGTGCTCACCTCGCTAGGCTGGGCTGCAGCAGGTGCTACTTGCCTAAACGAGGTTTGCAAATTAGCTACATCGTTGTGAACGAGGGCTGAGCACCAGTGCTGTACCAGCCCTTTGATCACTGTCACCAAGTAAGTCACTCCAGAGTAAACCTGGTGAGCAAAGCTGTACCCGGTAGACCGATTAGAATGAGCTGTAATGATCTGTTTGTTCAAGGAGTAGATGAAAACACAGGAAGGAAGTGGAAGGGGGAGGGGAGGGAAGGGCAGAAGTTGGCTGGCTTTGAGAGCTACAGCAAAGGAGATCTCCCTGGTCTAATGGTGGGGCTTAGGGATTACACATGAGAGCAGGGCTACTCAACACTGCCTGTGGGCGGCCCGTTCGTTGCGGCCCACGGTGCAGTTTGGATTTATGTGGGGCTCAACACACGGCCTGCAGGTGGGAGCCAAAACAAAAAAGTAGTCAATATAATGGTCTTCTGTTTTAGTAGTTAAATTCCTGGACTGTCATTGCTCATTAAAAGTGCTGTCAAGTGGGAGGAAATTGGAAAAATATTACATTGTATTAATATCAGCAGAACTGACTTATATGGGGCCTGCGTGTTGTGTAGTCTTGCCTTAATCTTTGTATTCATGCCCGTCAGTGTGAAAAAGCTATTTGCATAGATTTACATGTATATTTGCATGTATATACAACCACACTTAAGTTGCGGCCCTCAGCATGTGCTATAAGTATTATTGTGGCTCCTGGGGCTTCCAAAGTTGAGTAGCCCTGCATTAGAGGATGCTGTAAAAGTGACGGAAACATTAAATAAACCACACACAGTGTTTGCCAGCACAGAGTCTCCAGTCTGTGAGTAGAGGAAAAGAGGAGAGGAGGGGGCAGCCTGATAGATTTCTGCAAACTCTTATGCATGTGCACAGCTCTACTTGTGTACGTGGTCCTCTTGGCTTGTACGTCACCACCCACATAAATAATGAAAGCGCATGCATAAGTGCCTCTGGGTCTTAAAGAAAAGAGAGAAGCATCAGCGTTCTAGAAGAGATGGCATTTGTTTCAGGTCAAATTCCTGTCTCTATCAAACTTTCTGAGTGTTCTTGGGAAAGTCATTTAATGTCCCCCATGCCTTAGACCAGGTCTACCCTGGCGGAGAAAATCAGTGCAAGATTTGCAACTCTAGCTACATGAATTGTGTAGCTGGAGTCGACGTACCTTGCACAGGTTTTCTGGGGCAGCCCCACAGTGGGAGGTCGATGGGAGAAATGCTCCCATCAACTTCCCTTATTCCTCACAATAGCAATAGCACAGAAGTATCAATGCCGACGGGGGCACTCTCAGCATTTGATTTAGCAGGTCTTTACTATACCCACTATATTGAACCCCGGAGGATCGATCACCAGAGCACCAATCCTCCAGCAAGTGGAGACATGGGAATGGTGTCCCTAGCCTCTGTTTGTCAGAGGTTGGGAATGGATGACAGGGGAGGGATCACCTGATTCCCTGTTCTGTTCACTCCCTCTGGGGCACCTGGCATTGGCCACTGTGGGCAGACAGGACACTGGGCTGCATGGACCTTTGGTCTGACCCAGTCTGGCTGTTCTTAGTTACAAACTGGGAGTAACTTTTCCCTTTCTCGCAGAGGTCTGAAGATTGAATTCCATTAATGACTGTGAGGTGCTCAGACACTATGGTGAGGAGGATCAGGTAAATAACTAGGTAGAGAACATTTGAGTTGACAGTCTTCAAAACAGAGTTGCTACTGTAAATACAGCAGATTACAAGAGGCATTGGTCATATAGAAAATAACTTCTTTATGTGAGCTAAAGTGGGCAAGATTAGAACTTCCTCGCAATTTATAATTCTGTCTTGCCTAGATTAGGCATTCCTATGTCTGATGTATTGTTGGCACAACTCAGGGAGTGTTAAATGGCAAATTTTGATTTGGGAATGTAGAAATTTTTTAGAACAAGCAAATTTTAAGACAATTCTGGCTAGAGTGTGCCTCTTTCCCCGTTTGATACAGGCTGAACCTCTGTAAACCGGGACTCTCTTGTCCTGCAACATCTGTGGTCCGGCATGACCACAGGTGTGCCAGGACCAGGGAGGTCCAACCTGTATTTGGAAATTCAGCAAAACGTTGAAAAATTGTCAAGTTCACAGTTACCTTTTAAAGATGACGTAGAAAATGTTTAGTGGGTTATTTTAAGGGAAAATGGAAGAAATTACCCTACGAGATCATTCCCAGTCACAAAGGCTTGAACTGTGTGAAATACTGGTTGTCAAGCTGAAGAGGGTTTTGAAGATTCCATTGAAGCAGATGGAGGAGCCCCAATTTTTGCCTTCCAGAAAACACAGCTCAGTTTTGTTTTGGTTTTGCCCTGATGCTGGAGTGTTGCAGAGTCTCAGCGGAGAACTGGGAGAGCTGAGAAGCGCAGTATTGTAAGAGCCGTGCTAACGGGTAATAAAGAAGTGTGAAGCTTTCTGTGCACGGACTCCATCCTGGAAACAGCCTGCCGCCTGCATGGATCATGACCAGCATGGCATGCGCGTTTGTGACGGGCCGCAGGCGCCGGTGCCGGAGTGCTGCAGGGGTGCCGGAGTGCCGCAGCTTTGCGGGGAGCAGGCGGCGGCACCAGTGCCTTCCCCCACGGCTGCGCCGTCCCACGACGGCTGGCCCCGCCCCCTGTGTGCGTTCTCAGGGGGAGGACGCGCTGAGTGACGGGCGGGGGGAGGCAGGTGAGCCCGCCGCGTCCCGCGAGGGGCGGGGCTACGCGGGCATGTCACAACCGGCGGGCTGGTTCAAAAGGGCCTGCCGGCAGCGAGGAAAGGGGCAGCCAGCGAGGCCGGCCCCTGGAACGCCCTGGGTCGGGGTCGGGTCGGCGCCACCCCCAAGGGTGGCCGGTGTGCAGACACCAACCCCCGGAGGCCCAGGACTCCCGCGGAGATCTCCCGTCGCTGGAACCACAAACGGACCCCAAGTGAAGATGCCCACCGAGCCGAGCGTCCGAATTATGGTAGGCCCTGGAGACCTTGCGGGCGGGACCTCGAGACTCTCAGAGGGGAGGAAGCAGCCCGGGGTGGGGCCCTTTTGGCAACCGTGGGCAGACGTGTGAGGGAACGCATCCCATGTTTGCCGTGCAGGAGGCTAACGGACCCCTGCACTTAGGGCCCCGGGCTGGGACCCGGAGGAGAGGGTGGGCCCGGGTCCCCCTCCCCTCACACCACCGCAGGAGCTGGTATCGGCGCGACTCTGCGGGAACCGAGCTACTGAGTATCAAGGGACAGAGAGGCCCCGATCGAGGGGGAAGGATTCAGGGTTCACAGATCCCCCCTCTGCCCCCCGAGGCACCAAAGGGGGGGTGATCGCACCCGACGGCGCCGGTGTGAGACTTGGCCCGGCAGCCGGCGACCTAGAATTGGGCGTTGGGGTCCGCTGAGCCCCCCTGTAAAAGGGCAGGGGGTGATCGCACCCCAAAACACGCTCACAGCGTTGTTGATGATTCTATAGGAAACAACAACAAACAAGTGTTCTCATGCTCAGGTGCAGGAATGTCTGGTGTAGCTGCTCCCTGGCAATAGAGAGTGGGCACACAAAAGCCCCAATTATGCAAAATGCACAGGCATAGCTTTACGTACATGAGGATCCCAGTGAAATCAATGGGAGATGCCAGGCGAGAAGTCCTTTGGAAACCTGGCCATCTAATTCGGTGCTGAGGTGGGAATTTAGAAGCCTTAAATGTAGGCAGCTGTGCACAAAAGGCCTGGGGATGACAGTGGATGAGAAGCTGGATGTGAGTCACCAGGGCGCCCTTGTAGCCAAGAAGGCGAATGGCACATTGAGCTACATTAGTAGGACCGCTGCCCGCAGATCGAGGGAAATGAATATTCCTTTATTCGGCACTGGTGAGGCCACACCTGGACATGGCATCCAGTTTTGGGCCCCTCAATACAGAAAGGATGTGAATATTGGAGGGCAACAAAAATGATGAGGGGGCTGGGACAACTTTTTAGCAGAGGTAGAGGGAACTGGGCTTATTTAGTCTACACAGAGAAGCATGAGGGGGGGATTTGATAGCAGCCTTCAACTACTTGGAGAGGGGTTCCAAAGAGGATGGAGAGAGGCTGTTCTCAGTGGTGGCAGATGGCAGAACAAGGAGCAATGGTCGCATGTTGCAGTGGGGGAGGTCCTGGTTAGATATTAGGAACGACAACTTTACTTGGAGGGTGGTGAAGCACTGGGATGGGTTACCTAGGGAGGGGGTTGGAGTCTCCATCCTTAAAAACCTCTAAGTCCCAGCTTGACAAAGCTCTGGCTGGGATGATTTAGTTGGGGCTGATCCTGCTTTGAGCAATGGGTTGGACTCAAACTCCTTCGGTCTCTTCCCACCCTAAGCTTTTCTGATTCTATTACCAACCACCCCGAAGCATGGCATTAGTTTTGCATCCCAAGACCTGTGTGTGGGAGCACCAGCCAAGAGGTGGAGCTAGCTTCTCTCCTTTTTCCTAGCACCTATCCCTGTCACCTTCCTGCTGAACGAAAAATCCAGTTTTATATGGTGACTCTACCCCCAAAGAGTTTCTGCACAGAGAGAAAAACAAACCTTTGCTCTCTCAGCTGTGCTGGGTGGATCTGCTTGGATCTCACTACAGCCCTGCAAGGGCTGCCCCTCTGCACTCTCCACCATCTATCCAACCGGTGGGTCATAGGACCTATTTTTGCAACTCAGAGAGACCAGAAAATACATCCGAATTCGGAAAAGATGTGACCAGACATGAGAGAGGAGAATAGGAAAGATGCAAATTTGGTTAATTCACTTCCATTCCCACCCGGAGGGTTCTCAGCAGGTCTCTCTCCAAATGGAAAAATCGAATTCAAAGTGACTGTATGTTCACAAGGGCCACCTGAAACCAATTGCCTAGATCCCAATATGGCTCCTATTCCTGTTATTCCTTTTTTAACTCCAAATTCCGTTCCTTACAGTAACCAGAGTCACCGGGAGGAGAACAGATGCAAACCCCTTCGAACTGTCTTTGTGCAGTTGCTATCATTCCATACACTGCATCCTTGCTCCTCAGCGTTCCCCGTGTGGTAAAGTCAAAGAGCATGTAGTGCTGGGGAGGGCTCTAATTTTCTTACTATTGACATTTTCAGGAGTGAGATAAATCCCAGTTTGAAATGTGGATAAAAGAAGCCACTGACGTCCCAAACCTTACAAGGAGAGGCCAGAAGAGTGTGGTGTTCTGAGGAAAGGAGGAATTCTCTGTTGCAAAACAATGGAGACTCATCGGCACAGGCTTTTACCCATCTACCTTTGGTTTTTATTGTGTTTGTTAACATAGTACTTTGCAAGTTAGCCATTTTTTTGCAACTACAGTAAAACTCCAATTGTCTAGCATCCAGTGGTCTGGCACTCCTGATAGTCCGGCACCAACTGGAACCCGGAAGTGCTCCAGCCAGCCGGACAATTGGAGCTCCTGTGAGCCCCACATGCTCATGGGCCGGGAAAGGGAAGGGGATGAGAGCGGAAGGGGATTATACCCCTCTGACAGGTCTGCTGGACCGCACTGCGTCTGGCTGGGGGGCGGCGAATGGCGCGGCAAGGGGCAAACCCTCCATTTTTCAGGGAGGCGGGGGAAGCCCCACGCAGCCGCCTGCTACAGGCCAGCTGGGGCTGCAAGCGGCAGCGGCGGACTTGGGGAAGCGGCGGGGCAGAGCAGCTGGGGTGCTGCCGGGTTGGTCCCGCAGCGCCGCCCCTCACCTGAGCCATTTCAGAAACTGCGTGAGAGAAACCTGTTGTAGAAAAGATAAATGAGGAGTTCTGAGCCTGAGTTAGAGCTGGTCAAGAAAAATTTGACAGAACAATTTTCCTTTGTAAAATGAAAATTTGTTGAAATGGAAATGTGATTTCAATGAAATGGTAGACAGAAAAGCATCAAAACAAATGATTTTGCTTTCTCATTTCGAGACTGTATAAACATTTTCATTTTTATGAGAATACTTTGTTTTGACTATCATTTCATTATATTTAGTTTTCACTTATGTTGGGATATTTTAATATATTGTATTATACTTTACATTGTACTACTATTATCAACTAGATATATTTTTGTTAGTCTCTAAGGTGCCACAGGACTACTCTTTATTATTGAAGTCACAGACTAACACGGCTGCCTCTCTGAGACATTATATTTTATATTCTGATGTGCTGCAGGGGAGGGCAAAAGCCTCTCAGTAGGCCAGATGCAGCCTGCCTTGGGCTTTGATCCGGCCCGTGAGGCAGTTACAGGTCCCGCCCCTAATTACAGGAGATCAGCCCCACCCCTCCACCTCCTATGCTGCCGCTGGAGAGGAGGCAGAGCTGGGGCTTAGGTTCCTCAACAAGACCGGCTCTGGAGGTGCCGCTTCCGTGGCCACGCGGTCTGGAGCTAGCCCCGGAGGTTGGAGGTGCCGCTGACTCTGGCCTCCTGCCTCCCTCGACCCAAAAAGGGTTCCCAACCCCTCCCCTAAATAAAGAAAACATTGAAACCTTTTGTGTTGGACATAATATTTTACTTTATTTAAAATGAAGTTTGATAAACTAATACGAGAAAGTTAAAACACTTAATCTGTTTTATAATTTAAAATTAAACTGTTCTCACTAGCTGCAGCTGGTTCAGAAAATAAGGTCACCGTACCCAGCAGGATCATTCTCAACCCCGCCTCTTCTGGGTCGGCCCGCAGCCACTTCCAACATTTGTGAAGTGGTCCCCCCCCTCCCTTCCAAAATTATTGCCCACCCCTGTTGTGCTAACATTATTAAAACCAAATGCATTGGTGGTTCTGATTTGAATATTTTTGGAACTCTGTTCTCTGAGGAATTGAAACATTTTGTTCCAATTTGGAATAAAAACAAAGTTGGAAAAACCAGAATTTCCTGTGGAATTTCCCCCTGGCTGTAGTCTGTACACCTGTTGAAGTCATGCATCTCGAGAATTTCTACACCACCTCTGAGAGCAGTTCCCTCAGCTTCTTCAGGAAACCTTCCAAGTGTGGTGGCTTTCCAATTCACTGATTACTCTGCTGTTCTGTTCTTGGCTTGCAGATTACCTCTTCTACACTTGAGGTTTCCTGTTCTTGGTCTGTGATGTATCGAATACCCTGAGGGAACCAGATAAACTAATATTGGACTTGCCAGATTTCACTGACATAGGCTGGCTTGTCTGATCAGTTGTCTTCTTGGCCAACTGATTATTTGCTGGATGGATGAATATAAAGGAATCAACAAATACCAAGCACTAAGTATTAACATTCCCAACCTTGCAGTCTAGTCTTTGTTTTCTGAGAACTTTTGAAGTTCACTGTAATCAGGCTTTCCCTTCTGTGGCATGTGTTGGTTATTTTCATGGACAGAAGCTATTTCAAGGCTTCAAGGATGTAGCTCCTCAACGTGGAAAGAAAAATGGAACAAACCCTATTTGTAGAGGGAAGGACTTTGCGTGATGCAGAAGCTGAAACTTGGCTTCAGCTGTCCTGGAACTGAAAAGATTCTAGTAGGATTTAAGAAAAGAAAAGAAAAGCTTTGAATCCAAACATCCATTTAGCATGTTTGAATCTCAGAATGTCCTTCTTGTGGACATGACTCTCAGGTAAGCAGTCTAAAGATGCCATGAACACAGCTCCAGCAAGCTGTGTGTCTCTGGAATATCGTCACAGACTTTTCAAGCATATGTCTCCTCTATTGACATAACACTTGTTTGTTTTTTTCCCTTGCCATTTTTCTTTCGTTTTTTCTTTTCCCTTTATTTTTAACTTGGATGTCAGCCACATGGCAAGGTTATTCTGTTAGACAAGCTGGCAAATGACAATGACAGGATTATAATTAAGTGCCAGGACATTCAGCCAACACAATTACCATGCTGTTATTACACTCTATGATGTGCTACAGAAGCTCATAAAAATGCCGTAAAGAATATAAATCACAGGGCACATACACAATCAGGGAAGAAAAATGTTTCCCCCCCTTCTTATATCTGAAACCAACCAGTTCAGATAACTATAATGAAAGATGTTTTCTGCACTGACATCATCCTCAGTCCCAGATGGTGCTAGCAATAAGTAGCGCTTTTGTTCTACTTTCTTGCATGGGGCTACACAGTTTAATAACTCTAATATTGACTCAGACTTCCTTTCCCATTGGTTTCCTTTTGTCCTTTGTGTATCGGCAAATCTGGCTAGAGCTTATCAGTTGCTCAACTTTTGTTTCCTTTCTCTTTGCACGTGCTACGACCAATGCCATCTTCCGCGGAGTTCCTGCTGGTCTTCTCCTTGATCAGATGGTTCAAGCAACAGCAGAACTGAGACTGATCACTGAAGACAGAAGACCCCGGAAGTGCTTGTGAAATGTCATTACATAAAGCACTGATTAATAATGCATGTCCCCAAGTGTTATTTCAGTTTCTCTTATTCTCCAAATGAATATTGAATTTGGGATTCTCTCTCCTCAACATTTACCTTGAGTCAACACATTTTGACATTTAATTTAAAAGAGAATTTGATCTGTTACTCCACCGAGCAGCAGTAACCATAATTTCTAAGTCCTTGGGGGCGGGTTAGGTCTGGAATTGAATGCCCCCGTTTCACAGACCACATTACTGTACAGTCCAGCTGGTCAGAAATTCTTTGATGGAATCATTTTCTGCTGGAAATTACAGTTTGCTCAGAATTGAAATGCTTCATGAAGTTGTGTCCATTTTGCTAAACTTTCATTTGGAGGGAAAATAAAGCTGGGGAAAAAATGTCTGTTTCCTCAATTTCAGTAGCAAACATTTCAAATTTTCCTTCCAAAATGATTTTCCATTTTGACTTTTTTTGGAAATGCGCATTGCGTTGTGTTGTGTAAAATAAAAGTCAGAACTGAAAGAAGCTTATTTTAAATAGAGAGGTGGGGTAAAATACTTTTAAATGAATTAAAGTAATTAATTAATTGATTAATTGAAAGAAGTGGTGTTGTAGCTGTGCTGGTCCCAGGATGAAGGTCCACATTGGACCTGAAGAGCTCTGCATAGCACTAAAGTTTGTCTCTTTCACTAACAGAAATTAGCCCAATAAAACATTCCTTCACTCTCCTAATCTTTCTACAAAATGTGTCCTTGGGCCTGTAATGAATTTTTTTGGGGGTGGGGGGGGGAGGGATTTTCTTTGCAGAAAATTTTGAAATTTCCTGGTGTCATGCCAAATCAGAATGCAAATAGATTTCAAACTCCTTCATGAAACAGAATTTCCATCTGCCACAGGCTGGTAATCTCATGCCACCGTTGCAGCAATGGGGATAGATAGTTAATGGGTGAGAGTTTGAGGAACTGTATTTTTGTTTGTGTTTTGTGTGTAAGCCATTCTAGCTGCACTCCTTGGGCACATCTGTTAACCTCTCTCAGTCCGGATCTTCCACTCCACATACTGTTCAGATCCTGGGACACCCACCAATGGCTCTCCCAGTGTATCCCAATCCTGGCCAACAGTATGTGCCTATTAGCCGACTCTCACCACTTCACTGAAAGGGAGATGACTCTGAGACCTGCTGCAGCCGTTCTGGCCATGGTGAGAGAAGGCTCTGAGAAATGTTCAGGCCAGCTGAGGAGGCTGGCAGTGCCCTGCCCTTCCACCTCCAGGAGCTGGCCAAAGTTCTGGTGGAGCAGGAGGAAGAGAGATGAGTGATACCAAGCAGGGAGGGAGAAGGAGGGAGCAGAAACAGCTGACCAGGTCCTGTTCCTCTTCCCTCACCTTCCCCGGCAGCCCTATGATGGGGAAGAGGGCTGGTATCCATCCCCATGCAGCTGAAGGGGCGAGGAGTCCCCAGACCTGGCCTTCTGTGGCTGGGGGGGAAAAAATGAAGAGCTTTCCCTATTGCAGGAAGAGCAGAGCTGTGGTAGGAAGCTAGTGTGCCAGATATGGCAACACCGGACAGTGCCTGTGGGGACCATTCCTGGTCCGTGTGGGGTTATGTTCTGCTCCGGGGGGGCAGTGTGCCAGGGCGCTATCAGCCGCGCTCTCACAGTGGCATTGCTGCAGCCTGCCCAGCTGAGGGCAAATCCACTTTCTGGTGTGTGTGGGGAGGGGAAGGGGGATTGTGAGCAGCAGGGTGACAATCACAGGGCTCACAAGATAATGAGGGGGGATATAAGGAGAAGAAACAGGAAGCAAGGGGCAGCTGGAGAGAGAGTTTGGAGAGTGAGCTGGGGAGGGACGGGCTTACGGCACATTCCAGGTGGAAGGCTGGCCATGTGGGGAATCTGCTGTAAGGATGCAGGGATTTCCAAGGGCTTTTTCTCTGTCATGCTTTTGTCCTTCAGAGAAAGGTCCTTTGCCTTGGGACAGCTGCATGGCCGCGTGCAGCAGCTGTCACACACTAGTCAGTGTCCTGGGAGAGGAAGCCCAGCCTCGGTGCTGGCGGTTGGGCAGGCTGGGGTCCTGTTGGGACATCTCAGTGTAAGGCAGGGAGCAACCTGTCAACCTGAGTCGGAATAGAATGGCAAAGGGGCCTTGCCCGGAGACAGGCCCGTGGGTGTCCTGCCCTGGGGAAACCCACCACCAACCTCCCGACGGATCGAGTTGGCACACTTGGAACGTAGGAAGGATAAGGGCCCCCGTGAAAATAAGGAGGTTGGAGGGCTCCTCCAGTGTCACAATAGCCCCCCAGGTACATGAAGTTGAGGGCTCAAGCCCCACCCATCCGCCCCCGCCCCCTCGGCACAGAGCCAGCACCCTTGGAAGGAAGACACAAAGGATAAAGGGCACTCCAGGGGGGAGCACAAGCACCATCACCCCTCAGTTAAGGCAGCAGGGTGGGCAAATCTTTTTCTATAGGAAACACTTCAATTCTGTCGTGTTTTTAAAAAATGGCCCACTTTCCTCACATTTTCTTGGCTTCCTCTAGCATAAAATCAAGACAGTGCTTTAATCTTGTACACTTGATTCCTCTTCACCACATCAGACAAGGAGAGGAACTTGCACTTGCTGTGTTAAGCATAACCATCTGCTCTGCAAGCCTGACAGAAATTCGGTACTTCACAGCGAAGGCTAGTATTGGTGTCACTGAGGGCATGTCTGCTTTGCAATCAGAGGTGTGACTGCAGCATGTGTACCCACACGCAAGCTAGCTTTAATTAATCTTGGGTACCAATCGCCGTGAAACCATGGCAACACAGACTTCAGAAAAGACCAGCCACCTGCAAACATCCCCAAGGTCCTGGGTGGGACTGGGCAACGTGTGTAGACTCAGCTTCGCTGCTGTTGGGAGCTAGATGAAAGGTAGCTCAGGTAAGATGGTTACTGCAGACACACACCCAGAGCGCAGTGTAGACCCACACTCAGGCCCGGGCCTTACTTTGCTCTGACAGAAGAGTTACCACTTTGAAAATCCTCCTCAGAACACTTGGGAAAATTCTTCCCTACGTTTTGACCAAGCCCAACTATTTTTGAAAATGTTCATTGTTGTTTTATGCCTGGGCCTGTCTCTAGCCGCTCCGCTGTGCTCTGCGCATACCGCTGCTGTGCCGGTGTGACAGCACGGGGGAGGCTGTGAAGAGCCAGGAGCGGGGGGATGTCCAGGGCTGGAGGCAAGAGCTTGAAAAGCTAGGAAGTTTAGCAGGGAGTATATGTGGGGGAATGGGCTGGGGCCTACTGGTGAAGGCAGGATGTGGCAGGGCTTGGGGTGCAGGGCCAATCAGTGAGGGGTTGTCCTCACTTGCCCTGCAATTCTGTGTGCCTCAGATGGTTTCCTGCTGGGATTTCTACCATCAGATGCTCGCAACCAGCCTACAAGCGGGCTGGTCTGTGTACTAGATAGCCCTACTTCAATAGCTGTGACCCCAGCATCCTGTTTACAACCCATAGACCCACTCCCACCAGCCTTAGCCCTAGTCTACACTAGGGCTTTATTTCTAAATAACCTCCCTTAAGTCGACTTAATAAGTGGAGTGTCCGCATGACCAAGTGCATTATTTCGAAATAACGGGCCGCTTATTTTGAAATCCATACTCCTGCCAGTGAACAACATTAATTTCAAAAGAGTTATTTCAAAATAGCGGGAGTGTGGATGCTCTGGTGCCGCTATTTCAAAATAACGACTCCCCAGTAATTCGAACTAATTACTCCCCAGTGCTTCCTGGGGCTCTAAGTCCGAGGTAGCGCGTCCACATTAATGGGGCCTACCTTGGACTAATTTCAAGGCTTCCCCTGTACTGAGGACACACTAGTTCGATTTTGTTATTTTGGGAGTTATTAAATCGATGTTAGTTATTTCTAAATAGTTTCCTCATGTAGACATGCTCCTAGTTACAAACAACAAGATGACCCCAACAAACTTCTGGTCCTAACTTTCCCCAAAACCATATGCTCTGCAATGTCTCTGGACATTCAGAAAAATAAGTTCCTCAAAAGACACACAGATCACACCAGAGCTTATTAACTTAATTGAGTTAATACATACTCTTTCATTAAAGCACAGCACTGACTTGGTTTATAGTAAAAATAAAACAATTTTTAGCAATTGGGCCTAGATTAAGTGATGCCAAGCAAAAGGAATAAAGTTAGCAAGCGTTACAAGCCAATAAAAATGAAAGCCTGTATCTCTGAGTTAAAAACTGAATGTAGTAAGATATTTGTTTTGGTCAAGATGGTTTTTCACCTATAGTCAGTTTCCAGAGACTTCAAACCCCCACCCCACTCCGCAGAAGGACACCCCTTTCTCAGCTTGCAACAGCTCTCTTCTTCCCTTGTATCCGTCTAGTCCTGGAGGCCACAGATGGCCTCTGTCCCTGCTCATATCATCCAGTGTTCAATTAATTTTTTTCATGAGCCAGGATAATTCTTCAAGCTGTTTTTTCCTAATTGGGGGCTTCCCATCCCTCTTGATTTCTATGTAAATAGACCTTCTATTGTTCTGATTCCACCTTGCTTAATTTCTTTGGTGATAGATAGCTCCCTTCCCTCTGATCTGGAGGAAACCCATTTCACCCTGGCTGCATCTAGACTGGCATGATTTTCCGCAAATGCTTTTAACGGAAAAGTTTTTCCATTAAAAGCATTTGCGGAAAAGAGCGTCTAGATTGGCACGGATGCTTTTGCGCAAAAACTTGCCAGTCTAGACGCAGCCCCTTCGTTTGGTTACAGACACAAAAGCCCAATGCCCATGTGCATCCATAATTCTTTCTATTATGGTAATAGAGATCATTCAAAAAGAGATTCACCACCAGTTTAACAACTTTCAGAAAAGGTCTTGCTTGAAACACTTTTGTAATATGGTAATGTTGTATACAGTCAGTTGATTCCATTGCTTATCACCTGAAATTTAGACCCCTCTGTCTTTATAGCCTAATACACCTTTGAAATGTTTATTCAAGTCTGGTGGGGAAGGAATCTCCATGCTCTTTCTTCTCCCACTTGTTAGCTTAAGTAAAAAGGGGCCTAGATTATCTTTACCTGAAGACTAGCCTGGAAAGAGAATTAAATACACATTCCCCCATCTAAGGAAAACCTGTTTATGCCAAGCCCCCTGAAATGGCTGGTTTAAACACTTCAGCCTACCTCCATGCCCTTTGGACACAACCTGTGAACACATCATGCAAGAATATTAATGAGCAGTGAGTTATTAGATTTCAGATGATACTGCTGTCATGGCCCCCATGCTTTATGAAGATTGGCTTATGAATATGAATATGCATAACTCAAAGATGCTTTATGCAAAATGCATCATGTAACACATCAATTTTAAAGTTACAATCTGCTGAAGCTGTATATCTCATTTTTTTGCATGTATCATTCTTGTATGTGAAGGTAGAAATATGAAGCACGAATCTGGTTTTTAATTCTAACTGTGCTAAAGAGGCCCATTAGGGACACTTTAGGAACTTAGTGGCTCAGTATTCAAACCAACTACTACTGTACTTTTCCACTGAAGGAGAGAAGAGTTTGAACTGAGCACCAAGAACTCCTGCCATGGGTGAAAAGGATATCAAGGGGAGAAACCAAACAATAGGGGCAGTTTCCAGGAGAACCTCCCAATTGCCACCTAAAATGCCTGCTGGGAAATCTAAGATTGAACAGGGGGAAGGATCGGGCCCAAGCTAGGAGGCTGCTTATGACTAGAACATCTGTGTAGGGTAAAGAATTTGCAGGAAACAATTTTCTTTGTGGATCAGGACTAGCTGGCATTTGTTTTAATTTAGCGGTTTCCTTTGATCTGTTTTCACTTCTAACCACTTAAATCCTGCTTTTTGTACTCAGTAAAAACACTTGATTGTTACATGGGAGGGGGAACAAGCACGCTGCACCACTCCCTTTCATTGATAAAGAGGGCAAACCTAAACAACTTTCTCTGTGTAAAACTAGAGTAAGAGGGATTTGGGGGTTTAGTCCTTTTTTGGGTGCTGAACCCTTCCAGCTGAGCCCTCCCAGAGCTGAATTGCTTCAGCTTTGCTCTGCAGTGGAGTGCTAACTCCAGCTCTGGGCCTTGGCTGGGGAAGACCAGAGCTTCTGGCCCAGGAGGACAGGGAAATGAGGAGCCCCACAGGGCAGGAAGGGGATCAAACCCATCACAACCTCACAAGACAGAGTTTTGCGGGGGGGGGTGTGTGAATATAGGGGTGCTTAGTATCACAGCAGATGTGCTCATGTGTGTTTCGTCCAGATGTCTGTCCAGTGTAGTATCCCACTTCCATCCCAGTATTACAGGCAGTGCTTTTTTGTGACGGTACAGCCTGTAACAGCATACCATCACCTATTTTCCCAACACACAGAAAAGGAATGGCATCTCCCCCCTGCCCGTATCAGCACCTGTTTTCCCGGGGCAGCTCAGATTCTGACGGCAGCCTGCTTGGGCCATGCGGCATTTTTTTTTTGGCTCTTAAAGGGGCCGTGACCACATTCCAGCCCCCAGTGAGGTTTTTTTTGGGGGGGGGGGGGGGGCTCTAGAGTACTGGCACCTTTTTTCTTATAAAAAAAGCACTGATTACAGGCATGTCTTTTTATTAGAAACAATCAGACCCATGGTGTTAGATTAGATGGCCCCTGTGGTCCCCTTTAACACCTCTGCCCAGATGCATGGTTTACAGTGTCTAATCCATCCAGGACAGATTGCTATCCAGCCTCCTTCCTTGGAGGTTTTCTAAAGGAGTTTCTATAATCTCTGTCTGTTTCATTGTCCTACTGGTCTTAGTTAGGAAGTTTCTCTTGAGATTTAATGAGGATGGGCTATGCTTGAATGCATTACCCACTGTCCTACCCTCTGTGGCAAGAGAGAACAACTTCTTTCCATCTTTTTGGTGTCAGCCTTTCAAGTATTTGAAGACTTATATCACCCCTTCACGTCCTCCTTTCCAGACTGGGCAGGCCCAGTTTCTGCAAGGCCTGCATCCCCTCCCTTTGGCCATCTTTGCTGCCTGCCTCTGAATCCCATCCCAGGGTCTGTACATCCTTTCTGCACTCTGGTGACCACAACTGAACCCAGTGCTCTAGCTCAGGTCCCACCAGTGCAGAGCAGAGCCTTGCTCTCACCTCCCCTAGCTTGCAGGCTAGCCCTCTGGTAACAGCTGAATTTGCACCAGCATCACATCACTGTCTCCTGTTGAGGTTGGGATCTGCCACCCTTCCCAGCTGCTTCTCAGGTGGGCTGCTACCAAGCAAGTGCTCACCTATGCTAGATTTGGTTTTCTTAGTCATGGGGCCACCCCTCTTCCTGAGCATTAGAGGCTCTGCTTGTGCCCTGGGGAACAAGACCGGGGGAAGAGATCCCAGCCCTGTCACTTTTGCAAGGTTTTCCTACAGCCCCAAATTCAATTCAATTCAAGTCTAGCCTAGCCTAGCCTAGCCTAGCCTAGCCTAGCCTCTCCCTCCTTTCAGCCCAGCTGAAGCAGGAGGGTTTTATTAGGGCTTATGAGGAGCCTTGATTGGCTCCAGGTGCTCCAATTACCCTGTAGTAACCTTTCCTTAATCATCCCATGGCTTAAATACCTCTCCTCTCCTGCTGCTTTCTGGCCCTGCTGCAGTACATGGCTTACATTGGTCTGAGTTTCATTTGGTTTATAGTCCAGCTCTCCTATTTATCAAGCTCCTTTGAATTCTAGCAGTACCTTCCAAAGTGGTGGTTACCCTCCCAGCTTTGTGCGATCTGTCTATTGGATCAGGATGCTCTCTAATATGTTTATTAATGACTGGGTTGTAGGAATAAACAACACCAAACCTAGAACAGATTCCTGGGGATCCCACTTGGGACCTCCCTCCAGACTGGCATCATTCCAGTTGTTACACTTTGTTTGTGGTGGTTTTACCAGTTCTGTATCCACTTAATCCATGTTGCTCCAGCTTCTCTATCAGAATGCCACATGAGACCACCAAAAGCTGAAGTCCAATATATTTTGTCAACCACATTTGTTTGCTCCACCAAAGAAGTTAACCTGGCAAAAAGGAAATCAGCTGGTCTGGCATTATTTTTCTTAGTAAATCCCTGCTAGTTGTTAGTGATGACCCCTTCCTCCCCAAGGTGCCCACAGTTTGAATGTCTGATACACTAGAGCCAGCTTAGTCTGGTAAGCTAATACGCTGGCCTGTGGTTCCTCTGCTTTTCCCTTTCCCTCTTTTTAAAGATAGGCGCTGTGTTAGCTCGTCTCCAGTCTTCCAGGACCTCTCCATGAGTTAGCTGTTATTAGTGCCAGTGAATCCAAGATTTCCTCAGCTCATTCCTTCACCACGCTGGGGTGAATAGCATCCAGACCCACCGACTTGAATTCATTGACATTGGTCAGAAGATCTCTGATGTGTGTGTTCCTTATCTCAGGCCGCATCCCTTCTCTCTATTATGTGTGGCAACTTGGCTGGGTCATATGTCATTTGTTGTGAGACGACTGAAGCAAAATAGGCAGTAAACAAACAGCTCTGCCTTCATGTTATCTTCTGTTAGCAGTGCACCTTCTTCTCGGAGCGGCAAGCCCAACCCAGCCATGATGTCTTCTGTTGCCTCTAACACTCGGTGCAGCCGTGACTCATTCTTCGTCGTGGCTGCTCGGGTTTTGTCCATAAATGCTTGTGCTTGTCACACGTACGCTTCCTCGGTGATGTGCCCTTCCATGTCCTGTATGGTTTGGTTTTTAGATAGTTGAAAAGCTCCCTGGGCAGCTACATAGACCCTCTGAAGCTCTTCTTATCTTCCCTATGCATTGGAATAGCTTGAGGTTGAACCTCTAGTGACATCTTTTAGGGACTGCCAGCCCCCTTAAACTCCTTTTCATCCTAATTTGTCTTTCCATGGGACCCTGCCTACTATTTCTCCAAGTTGGTAGAAATCCACTTTTCTCAAGTCCAGTGTCCTTGTTTTGCTGTTCCCATGTTCTTCTTTCTTTAGGACTCTGGATTCTCTCTCTGTACATCACTTCCTCCAATCGAGCAGAAATGTCATCTAGCAGAACAACTGCAATGTCTTTGGAAAATTCAGAATTACCTTTACTTGGATTGTAAATGCTTTCTAGAATAAACTTTGGGAGGCAGGCTCGGGGGCGGGGGGAGAGTTGAAACAATTTTCAAAAAGAACATAACTTTCTTCAAGATCAAGCCAAGACTGTATACATTGAAAAGTTGCACTTTTACAAATTAAGATGCCTCTGATCTTAAAATTCAATAGTGACTGATACTCAACACCTACTCACACCATCTTAATTCTATTGGCATCTATTTCTGCTGTATAAATTTCCTGCAATATAGCTACATAGCACTTTTCCCCAGCATTTTAATTCCTTGTATTTCAGGAACACAATCTAAGAAAATTCATGGCCATTTTTAAAAGATATATTAAGATATATAGCCTTAGTCTAAAGATACATATTTTCCTGTTGATTTTGTAAAGCCACATCTCTAAGATATTATCTGAATTTATACATACTGGCTACGTCTAGACTGGCATGATTTTCCGCAAATGCTTTTAATGGAAAAGTTTTTCCTTTAAAAACATTTGCGGAAAAGAGCGTCTAGATTGGCACGGACGCTTTTCCGCAAAAGCACTTTTTTGCGGAAAAGCATCTATGCCAATCTAGACGTACTTTTGCGCAAGAAAGCCCCGATCGCCATTTTAGCCATCAGGGCTTTTTTGTGCAAAACAATTCTGGGTTGTCTACACTGGCCCTCTTGCACAAAAGCATTTGCGCAAGAGGGCTTTTGCCCGAACGGGAGCATCATAGTATTTGCGCAAGAACACTGACGATCATACATTAGATCGTCAGTGCTCTTGCGCAAATTCAAGCGGCCAGTGTAGACAGCTGGCAAGTTTTTCCGGAAAATCGGCTGATTTTCCGGAAAAACTGGCCAGTCTAGACACAGCCGCTATATACTGGTTAGTTTTGAATTCATTTATGCCCTTGTCTTTACTCCGCAGAAGATCGCCGCTGCTGATGACCATTGTCCCAGTGGGCGTAGTGTGGACTGGGCACCTCCTAGACCTGGGCCCTCAAAAAGCAACATCTGCAGACCTAAGGGATAACAACCTTTTCCTCAGCATTACCACAGAACTGCAGGGACCTCAAAGCAAGCGAGGGCCTCAGTCCTTCTGGCTGGAACATCCATCTCATTAAACTAAAATAAAAGCCAGGACAGGGAAGGAGGTTTCTGCCAAATCAACACTGGAACAAATTTTGAAATATGGGCCGGGCCAACCTGATTTACTCTCCCAGTAGCTAGTAATTAGTGGGGCCATTTGTACACGTCAGGCAGCCTAATCTCCGCTCCTGGGACTCTCCGTGGTTAAATCTCCCCCAGTTGTTTGCACTTTCTGTCACTTTGAAGGTGCTTGATGGGACTGCAGGCCGGGCCAGATCTCAGAAGCAGCAGCACCGAGGCTTGTGGGAGGGATGTCTCCACCTGCGTTAGCCCTGGGAATGTAAAGCATTATTTCTCATCAAGCTGATTTTGTGATAAAGGGCTGTCAAGAGCCACTGCTAAATCCAGCCAGGCACAACATGGACTTTTTCTTTTTCTTTCTTTCTTTCTTCACATTTAATCCAACAGAAGGCAAAGGCCTGTGCAGCTAATGGGGCTTTATTATTATTATTTTCAACTTGCTCTTTCATAACAGTGGAAACAAGAGGCTGCCACCTGACATTTCAATCAATCCCATTTCCCCCCCCTCTACATTTTAAAACTTAATGAGGAGCATGGCATGTTGACCTGCCACTGCAGGCAAGCATCTGACACCTCAACGGACTCCGACTTAAGGGCAGAGCCGTTCAGTCAGTGCAGACCCCACGCTGATACCTGCAGGTGTGCGGTGAATACAGAACACGGCCTTTTGTGCAGGGGAACATTTGGCACCGGATGGAGGGATGAAGGCTGGAAAGGAGAGTGCAGATATTACTTCTGCTAACTTGGCTTGATAAATATTGCAGTCGATTGGTATTTGTGTGTACGTGTGAGAGCGAGCGAGCAAGAGAGCACGCACACTGCTGCTGAATGGAATCGGAACGGTTCGAATGTGAATTATAGGCTAACACCTGGCAGTCACACAGAGCCCAAAGGGCACAGGGTCCCCTGGAGTGGGAGGGGCTGTGCTCTAGCCAAGCTGTTGCAATGACGTTCAATGGCTCACAGCAACAGTTGAGGCGTGCAAGACAGCCATTGAGTTGTTGCAGTATTTTTCTCCTCTATTTTGTCCATACAAAAAGGGGGAAGGATGGGAATAGCCCCCCAGAGGTGCCTGGATTTTCACTGACAGTTATATGGAAGGGAGAGAAGGCCAAGAATCATTTTGCCAAGCAGGCAAAGGCTCTGTAGGAATCCCTGGCCCTGAGCACCCAGCCATGTGGAAGGGCCTGCCTCTGCCAGCAGCCACTGTCCCTGATCCTTGATGGCTTTGTGATCGCTCAGCCATTTCTTGTTCTCAGAAGAGCTCCTCTCCCCAGAGCCTTTCCACATGCTGGATTGGATCAGGATCCTGTGCTGCCCCTGGCGTTTGTCCACTGTCTCTGATGGGGGACATGGGTAAGCACTGCCTCCTGCCTGGCAAAAGTGCTGCCCATAGCATCCAGAGCCAGATGGGCGGCGGGGGGGCAAGAGGTGCAGGAACTCTCCATGTTTAAGTATGGATGGGAAGGGTACTACCTGTAAAGAGAATTCCCGAAAAAATCCAGGAAGTGCTGGCAGGGAGCCAAGAGAGCCAATGGGAACAAAGTGTTCAGATTTGAACTGAAAAACAGGTTTTGCCTGCTTCAGTCTCCTTTGTGTGTCTCCTCTCGCAAGGTCTGTGAGAGACATGGAATGAGCCTAAGCTGCAGAAATTAAATTACAGCAATAACCATGTCTAAGAAGATAAAACTTTGAAGCAACAAATGTAAGTAGACAGGGAATGGTTAGTTAGCCGTGATCAGGTTAATTTCTTTTATTTCCTGGCTTGGAATGCCTCTGTGCTTGGATCATATGCCCATCACCCATATACTGTAACTGAAATTGAATCCCAAGGAAGCAAATCTCTGTGCTTTCATCTGTCTCAGTTGCTCTATTACACCTAGCAACCAAGTAGGCTTTACCAAGTAGCTTTTTGTTTTGTTAATAAAATTGCCTTTTTTTAAGACTATGAGCTGATTCTTGTGTCCTGGGAGGTAATAGGAGGTCTGTGTAGGCATGCCTAAGACTGGGAGGTCAGCTATCCGAGATTACAGTTACATTTTTTTTCAGGTTCTCTTGTGTTAAAAGAGCTTGGGATACCCCACAAAAAGAAGTTCCTTGGTTCAAAAAGAAAGTGATTTTTTTTCACTTGGGTGGTGGCAGCATGCCCCTTACAGCAGGGGTTCCCAAACTTTTTGACCAGTAAATCCATTCACGAGCTTTGGGAGGACCGGTAACATTCATTTGCATATTTGCATATTCATTAAGCAAATGATGAATATTCAAATAAGTTGTTTCTGGTCCTCCCAAAGCCCCTAGTGCCAGCTTTAGCAAAGCTTTTGGTACGGTCACCCACAATATTCTTGCCAGCAAGTTAAGGGAATATGGATTGGATAAATGGACTGTAAGATGGATAGAAAACTGGCTAGACCAGGGTTTCCCAAACATTTTACTTTAGTTGGAACCTGTTTTTTTTCAGTACTGTTTTTTGCAGCCCAAAAATATAAACGCATATAAAAAGAAGAATTAAAAATGAATAAATTTTCAGAGTTTCACCCGGCTGCATCCTCCGCCCAGCCTGGGTCAGGGCTTGGGGGACCCAGCGCTGCATGGGTGCTCCAGGAGGCGGGAGCAAGAGCAGATTGGGGGTAGGGTATCTGGCTAGGAGGGAGGGTGCAAGGAAGGGTAGGGTTGCCAGGTGTCCAGTTTTGTACCGGACAGTCCAGTATTTGAGGGTTCTGTCCGGGAAACAAATAGAGAAAATACCAGACATATAAAATGTCTGGTATTTTCTAATTAGGTACGTTTGATTATTATTAGGTGTATCAGTCCGTAGCTGCGAACTGCCTGGCTGGTAGATGTGCTCATACTGCGTGAGTGTGTCTACCAGCCGGGCAGTTCGCAACTACTCGAGGGAGGCTATGGAGGGGCGAGGGGGGCAAATGGAATCCCTGGGGCCAGACTCACTCATGTGCCTGGGTCAGTCCCACTTCCCGCCAGCTGATTCGCTGCCCCTCCCCCCCGCTTCTCCTCCCGATCTCCCCCATCAAGCCCTGCTGCCCCTGTCCAGTCCTGCTTCCGGCGGCTGGTTCTCCCATCCTCCTGCTCACGATCTCCCCCATCCAGCCCCCCCCCGCCCCACATCCAGCCCTGCTTCTGCCACCCGCCTGCCCCGATCTCTGCTGGACAGCCCCTGCTGCCCCCAACCCTGCTTCCCGGTGGCCAGTTTCCCCCCCACACACACCTCCTTCCAGCCCACCCCACCCACTTCCCTCCTGGCAGCCACACTGAGGCCCGGTATTTTTTTCCCGTGGCCCAGTAACGGGCCGCAGCCCATAGTCTGGGAAACACTGCCTTACAGAGTTGTTAAGCAGAAGCTTAGAGAGGTGAGGTATTTCTGAAGTCTCTTTCGGGCCCCCACCATCTGCACTCAAAGTGCCAGAATGGGGAACAGCCATGACACCATAATTTTCTGAGTTAGAAGCAGACAGATTTTCATGCTGGGCTTCAGCCTGGCCTGAAACATGACTCAGCTTGTGCTGCCTTATTTTTGGAATTACGTTAGTAAAAGTAACAGTTACCTAATGATTTATATTCAGCACACATTGCCACATCATCACCAATTAGCTGTGCTGTTCTCTTGCATAAACCACGGCACCATAGGTCCATAGTGTGAGTGTGACGCACCCCAAAGTTCCACGGAGTGTCCTCTCCTGAACTCAGTGTCGCCAGCTCTTGCAGTGTTTGCTGTTTTTCTTAAGGCTGCAGCCGCTGGAGCCAGGTGTGTATCTGGAAATGGCAGCCTTAAAAAAAAAAAGTGTATTTCCTAACTGCTAGGGTTGTTACACACTGGAATCAATTGCCGGGTGTGTGTGTGTGTGGAATCTTTATCACTGGAGATATTTAAGAGCAGGTTGGACAGACACCTGGCAGGGATGATCTAGATGCTGCTTTTGGTCCTGCTGTGAAGGCAGGGACTGGACTCAATGACCACTCGAGGTCCCTTCCAGTTCTGGTATTCTAGGACTCTATGGCTATGTCTAGACTGGCCAGTTTTTCCGCAAAAGCAATTGCTTTTGCGCAAAAACTTGCCAGCTGTCTACACTGGCCGCTTGAATTTGCGCAAGAGCATTGACATTTTTATGTAAGAAATCAGTGTTTCTTGCGCAAATACTTTGATGCTCCCGTTCGGGCAAAAGTCCTTTTGCGCAAAAGGGCCAGTATAGACAGCTAAGTTTTGTTTTGCGCAAAAAAGCCCCGATGGCTAAAATGGCGATCAGGGCTTTCTTGCGCAAAAGTGCGTCTAGATTGGCCACGGACGCTTTTGCGCAAAAAGTGCTTTTGCGCAAAAGCGTCCGTGCCAATCTAGACGCTCTCTTGCGCAAATACTTTTAATGGAAAACTTTTCCATTAAAAGCATTTGCGCAAAATCATGCCAGTCTAGACGTAGCCTATGATTCTATCCCTACTTTAAGAGAGGATCTTGAAAGCATAACTTCCAAAGGTTGGGGGAGGTCTAGGTTGGATATTAGGAAAAACTATTTCCCTAGGCCAGTGGGGAAGCACTAGGATGGGTTCCCTAGGGAGGGGGTGGAATCTCCATCCCTAGAGGTTTTAAGTCTCAGCTTGACAAAGCCCTTGCTGGGATGATTGAGTTGGGGTTGGTCCTTCTTTGTGCAGGGGGGCTGGACTTGATGACCTCCTGAGGTCTCTTCCAACCCTAGGATTATATGATTCAAAGGCTCAAACTACAACCCTCCACATGTGTATTTGTTTACAATTTCATGCGTTTTAAGCCAAACTTGTGATGGAGGGAGGGCTAACTCATGATTTTTGAACACTTAGGGGTAGCAATGCTGCTCTGGTAGGTTCCTGGCCATTTTATACCCTACCAACTGCTGCATCAGCCCGCTCATGCTAAATGGAATGGTTTCCTTTCAGAGTAGCCGCCCATTCATCTCTGGTCATTAGTAGGTGAACGTTGAAGGCTGGGGGTACAATATTCCTACTGTCCCAGTTGGGCTGTGTTCTAACTGTGGCCTGAGCCCATTGTTCCCAGAGTCTGTGTCTGTGAAGCTCAATGAAAGTCAGCGAGATCACTGAGTTTTGTTCAAACAGGCTGTTCAAACACTCACCTAAAAAGTTTTCCCCTTGGGGAGGAGAGGAGATGAGTGGCAGTAACTCAGCAACTATGTCAACTGACCTGATTTTCTACAAGTCAGTCACCCTGAAAACGTTAAGCATGAAAGACAGGAGACCTTGTAAAGAATGATAGCATCTGAGGGGCAGACTCTACCTTGGAAATGTTCAAGGAGGTTTTTTCCTCTCCTGTCTCCTGCCACCAGCTGAGTCTGAGAACATGTTTGCATTCCCTTAATTCTCATGTCTAACCTCATCAGAAATAATAATAAGACAAGTAATGCCAGTGGGAATCGGTGCCTGCCTTTGCCTGCCAAAAGCACGGATTGGATCAAACTTCTGAGATGATTCCTTTTAGTAGGAAAGAAATAGTTAGAAGGAAAAGATCGGGTGGCCTCCATCTCCACGGCATGGCTGCCATGTCACACTCAGGGGTACTCGGCTGCTTTCAGAGCAGGGACAGCAGGGCAGCATTGGAGTCACACGACCATAATTCAGGTTCGTTCTTGGCTTCTGTGAAGGAAAAGGGACCGGAGACAACCCAGCAAATGTACTTTGTTTATGAGATAACTAGTATGTAAAACCAAACTTGCAGGACTGGGAGAATTAGGCTCTGGAACAGCTTTCCAATTGGAGGAGTGGAGGGCAAATCACCTGGCTAGCTGATATATTTAGGAACAGGATGATGCAACAGGGTTGCCTGAAATAACAGGGAACTGGATTTAATGACCAAGAAAGGCCCTTCCAGTCCTTTATCCCATGTTTCCTAAAGCTTACCTTAATAATCATCTCCCCTGAAACACTGATTCCCACTACATACAGAACAGGAAGCGACTGTCTAGAAAGGACTACTGCTAAAAGGGATCTAGGGGTCATATTGGACCACAAGCTAAACAGGGGTCAACAGTGTGACACTGTTGCAAAAAAAAAGCAAACATGATTCTGGGATTCATTAACAGGAGTGTTGTGAATAAGACACGAGAAGTCATTCTTCCTCTCTACTCTGCTCTGATTAGGCCTCAGTTGGAGTATTGGGTCCAGTTCTGGGCACCACATTTCAGAAAAGATGTATACAAATTGGAGAGGGTCCAGAGAAGAGCAACAAAATGATTAAAGGCCTAGAAAACACAAGCTATGAGGGAAGATGGAAAGAACTGGTCTTGTTTAGTTTAGAAAAGAGAAGAAGAGAGGGGACATGATAACAGCGTTCAAGTACCTAAAAGGGTGTTACAAGGAGGAGGCAGAAAAATTGTTCTCCTTGGCCTCTGAGGACAGGACAAGAAGCAATGGGCTTACACTGCAGCAAGGGAGGTTTAGGCTGGACATTAGGAAAAGTTTCCTAACTGTCAGGGTGGTTAAGCATTGGAATAAATTGCCTAGGGAGGTTGTGGAGTCTTCATCACTGGAGATATGGAGGAGCAGATTAGACACACGCCTGTCAGGGATGATCTAGATGGTCCTTGGTCCTGCCATGAGGGCAGGGGACAGGACTTGATGACCTCTCGAGGTCCCTTCCCATTCTAGCATTCTATGATTCTATACCCTGTGCCTTACCTTGTCAGAAGTGAAAGATGCTCTCAGGGCCGGCCCACAACATTTTGGCAGCTGAGGCAGGGAGCTCAAATGAAGCCCCCATGCCACCTTTTCTCCTGCCTGCCTGTTATGTCTCTTGTGCCCTCCTTCCTCCAGCACAGCACTCCCCCATCTCTGTGCATCTAGAGTAGAGAGAAAACATATACACCAGCAGCAGACACAATTTTCTACACTCTGGGTCCTAGTGGCGCCTCCCCCCCCCCCACAGTCTGGCACCTGAGGTGGCTGCCTCAATTCACCTCATGGTAAGGCCGGCCCTGATTGTTCTCACCAATGTGAGGAAATTGGTGGCATGTTACATAGGCTGGGCACTAGTGAATCAGGCCTAGAGAGATCATGCCATACTTTTCACTCTGCTCAGGCCGGAACCAGACAAGCACTGACCCTGCCGGGCCCCATACAGCTTGGGGGCGTGGATAGCATCACAGTGCATGATGGTTTGGTTGCAAGATGAGGAACTGGTCCCTGTGCCATTATCTGTGACTATGGGCAGGGTGAGGTCACTTACGCTGCTCTCCTTTACCGTCCAGCATGGTACATGCCTCCCTCTGCGTCTGCTCCAGCGAGAGATACAGCTGAGCCGCTGGGATTCCATCCCGATCGCGCTTGGCAGCTACCGAGGGCCTAAGAAATACACAGCTGAGCAACGAGAGAACAAAGATGACAGCCAAGCAGTGGGCCAGATTCACTTGCTGTGGTTTACACCAGAGCACAGTGGGTTTAAAATGTGGCTGAATTCGAACGACGGTGAGTCACATGCCCTTTGCACTGTTGCCAATCCCTGCACACAGTCCCTAGATAAGGGAGAGAGCAGACCCAGAGGCTGTGTCTAGACTGGCGCAATCTTGCACCAGAGCTATGCAAATGAGGCTCAGTGTGGAATATCGCTGAGCCTCATTTGCATAACTAATGAGCCGCCATTTTTGCGGAAGAGGCTCTTGTGCAAGACAGAGCTGTCTACACTGCCCCATCTTGCGCAAGAAAAACCCTCTTGCGCAAAGCCGTCATGCTGATTATTTTCAGGCATAACGGCTTAGTGCAAGAGGGTTTTTCTTGCGCAAGACGGGACAGTGTAGACAGCTCTGTCTTGCGCAAGAGCCTCTTCCGCAAAAATGGCGGCTCATTAGTTATGCAAATGAGGCTCAGCGATATTCCACACTGAGCCTCATTTGCATAGCTCTGGCACAAGATCGCGCCAGTCTAGACACAGCCAGAGTGTTCCTTCTACTACCTCAGGCCTCTGTCTCTTGGACGTCTCTGCCTCGGGCCGGGCTAAGTCCGACGCCAGTGAGCGTGCAGGCCAGGGGAGCAATCTGCTGGAGGTGTGCCACACTGACTGGAGAGGAGTCCCTCAAGGTTGAATTATTTGCGTGAATCCTGGAGAGTGGACATACTCCCCGTGCTGCCGTTATAACCCGCACACCCCCCTGCGTGGCTCACTGTCCCATGTAGTGGCACTGAGACCACTTCCCGAGAGAAAGAATGAGTTTGCTCTACAGCCTTAGCTGCGAGCCAGCCGGCCTCTAGCTGTAGAGGCTCATGCACTAAGCTCCAGAGGTCCCAGGATTAGTTCTGCCTGTTGGCATTACACTGTCTCCCTTGTCTATGTCAATCCACGTAAGAGCTTTCTGCTCAGAAAAAGTCTCTGAACAACAAAACCTTAAATAAAAACACAATTTGATTTGCCCAGTTGACTAAGAAACCGCTGTTCCCAAATCCTGCTCTGTCAATCAAATGACCTGTTAAAAAATAGCCTTGGTTACACTTTGTTGTTGCAAGTCTTTTGTCAAGCAGCCTCCGCTAGAACAGTCATTCCACAGCTTTATGATCATGGAGGTGGGAATTTTTCAGTTAATTATCTCTACAAATATTGGGGAGGACTGCCTTAGAAAGCAGGGCAGGGATCCTGCCCATTTCCTATTAGGTTGGTTTCTTAGTCTGTAATCAGCTGTGCAAGTGCCTTTTATTTCAGATTTTGGCAAGAGCCATCCGTCCCACGCTTTCTGCTCCTGCAGCTGAGGCCACCATCAGTAATGGGATGGGCAATTTGGTTACTGTAAAAGTGCTGCTGGGCATTCAGCAGGTGGCACCCTTCTGAGCCACTCCTGGGGCCATGCGGTAGCACGGAGCTTGGGGCATTGTATCGCTCGAAGCTCATTTCAGATGAGACACGAAACTAGAGCTGGTCAGCAAACGGGTGTTTGAGCACCAGGAAATTTAAATTTTTGGAGGCTCAAATTTCCCAAACTGGACATTTTTGGCTGAAATCTAAAGCAGTTTCTATCTTTGGCCCAAGATTTCCCATTTTGTAATTTTTAGATTGTTATTGAAAAAAATCTAAACTGTACAGACACTTTCCAGGAAATTTTTCATTGATTCAATTTTCCATTGGGAAAAATAACCATTTTCACAGACATTTTCCAACCATCCATCCATAAATCCAGTGACTCACCCCAGTGAAGCCAAAGTCACACAGCACTTCTTGCACGGCAAGAACACTAACCGGAGTAATCAGACCGCATTCCCACATTTACAGTCTGCCTTCCCTGCAATCTCAATTAGATCAGACCATTTCCTTGCCTCCTTCTTGGTTCTGAAGACCATTGAATTGAACTGGGGTGCACTGCTGCTGTTCACCAACCAAGATGTGCATCCCTAGAAGTGGCTGCATGAACCCTTGTTTATCCCAAAGGGGCATTAGGAGACTCAGCCCCATTCTTAGTCCCATTAAGGCCCCTCTGTATAACTCTGGCAGGCCAATGAGTGCCTCATGGGACACTGTGTGCCACATGGTCCCCTTTGTGCTGCATACATGGAGATGAGTCTGTTGCTGAGCCTCCTGGCACAGAGCCTGGCTCTCAGTGTAAGCTATAGAGATTCATGCTCCTAGGTCTGGAGGTTGTTGCTTCAGTCCCCCGTGAGTTGTCACCTTATATACACAACTTAAGTCATACTGAAGCCCTGTTTTGAGGTCTTAGCCATGGGCGGCGTGTATGCTAGGCGGGAGCAGGCATTGGCTCCAACCACAGTCCTCCCCCAGAACACCTACTGTAGGCATCTGGGGGCAGAGTGTTGCTGCCCCCGAGTGCCCAGCCTCCCTGTGCTCAGGGACCAGGGAGGCTGGGGCCATGTGCTCTCCTCCCTCTTCATGCTCCGGGCTGGGGAGGTGCAGGCCTCATGCTGTTTGGGGAGGCTCGGGCCTAGTGCCACCCCACCTCCCCATGATGCGAATATGGCCTAGACAGAAGGGGTGGGACTGGGGGCAGGGCTGGGGACTTGCCTCCCCCAGCCCTACCCTCACCCACCAGTAGTTCCAGCAGTCCTACTGTCGGCAAGACTGCAGGCAAATCAGGAAGAGGAAGAAAAAGAACAGGCCCTATTGGGAACATGGAGATGAAGTATCTCTAAAACAGTGTTTCTTAAACTTTTTAAGACCAAGGAACACCAAACAATCATTTTTTTTAAAGAGGAACACCAAGGATTTTTTGTGGAGAAAAAAAAAACCGGTTGGGGAAAAAGGATTGGGAGGGAAAGTTATTGAAAGAAAAAATAAAGGGCTCCTGCCCCTTTAAGGGTGGCCATTTTGAATTCTGTTGTTCTCCGTGGCACACCTCCAACTGCCTCGTGGCACACCGGTGTGCCATGGAACACAGTTTAAGAAACACTGCTCTAAAGGAAAGTGGCAGTTTTACCATGGCAACTGTGAGAAAGTTGGTGGTTAACAGCCTCTGTATTGGTGATGTCACTTGAGGAAGAAACAGTGACCATCCATGGTCTGAACACTGTGTGGGTGTCTCCCTGAGGGAGTCGGCACCCAATTCTGACAGGGAATCAATGAGAGAAGGGCTGAAACCCTAAGTCAATTCTGGGAAGCCTAGTTGAAGCTCACACCCATAAGATTGTTGTCTGACCCAAATGGCTGTAATTGCAAATAACTAATATTCAGCACAAAAATCTTCAGTGCACAATTGAGCAGGAAATCTTTGCTGAGGAAATTCACAAATCATGTCAAACCACAAATGCCATCAGGGATGTCCCGGTCTGGTTGCAAATAACGAGAGGATGGGGCAGGGCGCGGGGAAAGGCAGCCTGCACCGTAGATCATTCTCACCGCTCTAGTTTGGATGTTCACAAGGCAGTGTGATTATATATGTCCGTCTTTTACGACGTTGTTCCCCACTGAGCATATTAAAAATTGTTTTATATACCAGGTGCCCCAGTCTGTCTTGTGGCATCTGGTTCAAAATCAGGGAGGAGGGGCCGGGAAGCATTCTTTATAGAGGACTCTGATGACATTTAAAGGGCAGATGGGAAAAATAATGTGTCTTTATTGCCTCCAGTATGCAAAATTACCTACTATAAACTACAGGTGGGATTGGGCCATTGGGCACAACCTCAGCATGGAGTGGGCTGTAATCTGCATCACCCAGAAATAACACTCAGAGACAGTGGGCCTTAAATCACAGTATCTCCCTGCTCCACCCTACTCCGGGGACTAGTCACTCATTTCTGGTCTTTCCCAGCTGCAAATTATCAATCCACCTGCACCGGTCCTACGGCCTCATTCACTCCCTGCCCGGCTGCTCCAGGGGGCAAAGGGAGCAAGTGGGCATTAAGCCCTTACTTTGGCATGCATACCTGGTCCCAAGATCTACGTAGCCCACACGAGGGTCTAAGGAGACTCTTACTCCGCTATAGGGTCCATCTAGTCAATGGTGAGCTGGTTACCCTGAATGGAGCTATGGCAGTAATGGATTGCTGAACCGGTCCCCTCAGCCAGAAAGTTTACCTGTCACAACTAGAGCAGGATGCTCCTGGGCAAAAGAAATCGCGGGTTCTCTGTGCTCCCACATTATGCATTTACATGGGCCAATGGGACAGAGAAATCAGTGCCGTTGTGCATATATTTGCATAGCCAGGTTTGCAGTAAATGAGATGGTGTCACATCACACGACAGAATAGGGGATACTCTTGGGGTGTGTCTACACTGCATTCCTCTTTCGAGAGAGGAATGCAAATGCAGCCGAGCGAAATTGCAAATGAAACGCGGATTTGAATTTCCCGCGCTTCATTTGCATAATCGCGTCCGGCCGCTTTTTCAAAATACCCTATTTCGAGATTAAAAATGCTGTGTAGACGCGGTTATTTTGAGAAAAAACCCTTCTTTCGAAATAACCCTTACTCCTTATAAAATGAGGTTTAACGGTTATTTCGAAAGAAGGGTTTTTTTCTCAAAATAACCGTGTCTACACAGCGTTTTTAATCTCGAAATAGGGTATTTAGAAAAAGCGGCCGGACGCGATTATGCAAATGAAGCGCGGGAAATTCAAATCCACGCTTCATTTGTGATTTCGCTTGGCTGCATTTGCATTCCTCTCTCGAAAGAGGAATGCAGTGTAGACATACCCTTAAAGGGTTCGCCCTGGTCTGCACTAGGGAGTTATTTTGAAATAACAAGCTGAGAGCCCACACTACCAAGCCCGTTATTTCGAAATAACAGGCTGGTTATTTGAAAATCTGTATGCCTGCTCGGGGAATAAGCTTATTTCAAAATAGTTATTTCAAAATAGTGGGAGTAATTTCTCCCCAGTGTTTCCTGGGGCTCTAAGTCGAGGTAGAGAGTCCACAACGACAGAATCTGCTTCGGACATATTTTGAGGCTCCCAGCAATGGGGACATGCTAGTTTGATTTTGTTATTTCAGGTGTTATTATTTCAAATTTAGTTATTTCTATTTCTAAATGCTTTCCTAGTGTAGACATGCCCAGATCGTCATGAATTTTTACTAGGGTGAGCTTACTGTGTACAAAATGGGGGTGGGAGACCCATTCATGTGCATTATGGTTAGATGTACATAGATCAATTGAGAACCTGTGTTCAGATACCAGTTGTGCCTTACCCAGTCTTTATCTTTATGATTCGAAATGCATGTGATGTGATGTGATGTAGTGATGGCAATGAACAGTCTTAATAAAATAAAGACTTTATTTGTGAACATGGCTGTCTTCAAAAAAACCCCAAACCCAATATTTCTGTGGAGCCAGGCAGCCCATCTGCCATTAGAACAGGAAACAACCATAATAAACAAACTCCCAAAGTAGCAATAAAATGAAGTGCATAAACCAAACCATTGAACAGTGCAGATCTTGCCATCAAAAAGCCCCCTAATTTTGTGTGTCCCCTTGTCCCAGCCCCCATTCTCATTTCCCTTGCTTGTGCATTTTGCACATACTGTGCTCTGCTGCCCAGGGTGGAGGGCTGTAGAGGGAAGGGGTGAGCGTGGGGGAAGAGAGGGCCTGCATGAGGTTAGAGGACTGCAAGGGGTAGATTCACCTGACCAGCTCCTGTTAAGTCCTGTTCCAGAACCTGTGCTGCAAGTCTCCCCTTGCACACTGCAGTTCAGTCCTTATGCTCCACAGCCCACCTGTGGCTCTCCTGCCTCCTCGCTTTGGAATTACACTGCTTGCTGGCCCTGACTGGCATCTCTGCTGAACATTCATGACCGGAACACTTCCCCTGGGACCCATCTGACAGCTCGTAGGCCCTGGCTTTTGCTGGAGTACGGGGGAGCTGCCGAGGCTACAGAGGTTGAGGGACCCGCAAGCAGACCTCAAACAGGACATTGATGGCTCAGTCCTTCAAAAAAGTCTTCACTTCATCAGCAGAGAAGAGGGGCCTGTAGCATCTCGAGGGCAAACGAGTTCACAAACTGGGCATGTTAAAATCACACATGTTGTGCTTAAAAACCGCAGAGCACGTTAGGCTTTGGGGAGTGGGGGCTGCGGGTTGCTACCTAAGCCTGCGCTGTCCTTTTGGGACTTTCACCATTTGGAGAACAGAACCATTCTTGTGGCCCTGAATGGAAAAGGGATATTTCATTCCAAGCTGCTGATGGCCAGCCAGCCCCTGGTGCGACAAGATTCTTCAAACTTATGGTGGCTGACGAGGCCATCTATGAATGGAATGAGCTGGTAAGCACCGAGGAGGGTCTGGGAAACACGCCCTTCCCTGAAACCTGGCTACCTCTCTGGAGGGCCTGCTATGGGGCAAGTTTGCGTGTATGCGCATCTAGAATTGGGTCAAAATTCATGGGGCAATCAACAGGATGCTGTATTGACATTCACCTGGATTATTGCCTCCCCACAGCTTCTAACTCACTCCTTATGGCTGCAGGCAAACGAACATGCTAATGTGAATTAGCCAACAACTACACACTTTCCCCTTGTGCCCCTCCCCCCCATATTTTTGAACTGCATATCAATCCCCCACCATATTTTGGACTAATGATCTTGTCACCCACTGATTACATTTAAGCTTCCCCTATCCCAAAAGTCAACAGTTTACAGGTATCTCCTTACTCTGTTGGGTTGGCGATGGTATAGAACAGTGTAATAACAGGGAACACACTATAAGGGTTTTAATTTTAACACACCACCCCATCTTTGCAAGAATGTGTGAGATTCCTGTAACGCTTGAATTGTGAATGCTTGTTTCATGCTTGTGCACACTTCCTGGTCTCCATTTTGAATTCCATGGTGTGTGTGTGTGTGTTGGGGTGTGTGTGCAACTCTATCCACCGTTAGTGGATGCATGCTGCTGCCCATGTAATGACTTTTGTACTAGGCCACAAACTAGAAATCCCTCCTATTGCCATAGGAATAACAACAAACGTGGAGTCAAACACTTATCAGGCTCTGGGGCTAATCTGCCCCCTTCTCAATCTGCTGCTCGTTCCATCATGGGCTGCTCCTTTGAGGGACCATCACACAGCTCCTCCCACAGTGAACCCCAGGACACACTTCAACTATGGCAGTGGCAAAGCTCCTGCCTGGAGTGGTCTGAAGCACCAGAATGTCTGCAATAGCCCGATCTGGCCCCTACTGGCTCCCAAGCATTTTGACAATAGAGTCTGAAGTCAGAAGGTTGGCATCCAGGCTGACTGGGCTGTCCTGAACCGCTCTTGAATCAGTGCTTGGTGCAGTGTCCAGTATCCAGTCAAACTCCTCCGCCATGGCGAAGGATCTGGGCAAGTTCCCGGGGGGGGGGGGGTCTCATCCCTGGCTTTCCAGTACTTGGTCTTGTGAATTTGTGCCTTGTGCCGGTCACTGGCATGGTGACTCCCCAACACTGCCAGCCTCCTTGCGATTCGGTGGTCGGCTGTGGAACCCTTGTTGCTCACCTCACGCCAGAGATTCACCAAAAACTGGCTGTGCTCCCCTGACCAGGAAGCAGCATGCCTGCCTAGGCCTTCTGCAAATGCAGGGATGATTCACGGGTTTGGGGCTCAGCAGCCAGAATAAGAGAAGGATTAAGCACCAAGCTGCTGTTCCTGAGCAAGAGGGGTTGCTTCCATTTCCTAGGAATCGGTTGGCTACCCTTGGGATAGAGAGGACAACGAACACTGGCCCATGGAATTGTGGGAAAGCATTGGTAGACTCTCAGGGCCTGAGACCAAACTGCATTCACACTGCAAAAGATGGATGGAGTTTGGGCCTGAGTCCTGGTGTGACTGGGACTCAAACCCCCCAACCCTCCTCCCATGGGGTACTAGGCCTAGGCCCAGAAGGGGTACTAGGCCTGTGTCAGACAGAAGTGTATGTAAGTTGTCATGGGATAAGAGGGAAGGTCCTTTCATGGATTGAGAACTGGTTAAAAGACAGGAAACAAAGGGTAGGAATAAATGGTAAGTTTTCTGAATGGAGAGGGGTAACTAGTGGGGTCCCCCAAGGGTCTGTCCTGGGACCCATCCTATTCAACTTTATAAATGATCTAGAGAAAGGGGTAAGCAGTGAGGTGGCAAAATTTGCAGATGATACCAAACTGCTCAAGATAGTTCAGACCAAAGCCGACTGTAAAGAGCTTCAAGAAGATCTCCCCAAACTAAATGATTGGGCAACTAAATGGCAAATGAAATGTAATGTTGATAAATGTAAAGCAATGCTCATTGGAAAACATAATCCCAACTACACATACAATATGAGGGGGATTAATTTAGCTACAACTACTCACGAGAGATCTTGGAGTCCTTGTGGATAGTTCTCTGAAAACATTCACTCAGTGTGCTGCGGCAGTCAAAAAAGCAAACAGAATATTAGGAATCATTAAAAAAGGGATAGAGAATAAGACAGAGAATATCTTAGGGTATGTCTACACTGCCACCCTAGTTCGAGCTAGAGCGGCTAATGTAGTCATTCGAACTTGCAAATGAAGCCCGGGATTAAAATATCCCGGGCTTTATTTGCATGTTCCCGGGCGCCACCATTTTTAAATGCCCGGTAGTTCGAACTCCCTGCCCCGGCTACACGCGGCACGGGCTAGGTAGTTCGAACTAAAGCCCCTAATTCAGACTACCGTTACTCAGTAACTAGTTCGAACTAGGGTGGCAGTGTAGACATACCCTTATTGCTTCTATATAAACTCTGGTACACCACATCTTGAATACTGCTTACAATGTGGTTGCCTCATCTCAAAAAAGATATATTGGCATTGGAAAAGGTTCAAAAAAGGGCAACAAAAATGATTAGGGGTTTGGAACCAGTCCCATAAGAGAGAGATTAAAAAGACCAGGACTTTTCAGCTTAGAAAATAAGAGACTAAGGGGGATATGATAGAGGTCTATAAAATCAAGACTGGTGTGGAAAAAGCGAATAAGGAAAAGTCATCTACTTGTTTCCATAACATAAGAATTAGGGGTCACCAAATGAAATTAATAGGCGGCAAGTTTAAAACAAATAAAAGGAAGTTTTTCTTCACTCATCACACAGTCAGCCTGTGGAACTCCTTGCCAGAGGATGTGGTGAAGAGCAGGATTTTAACAGGGTTCAAAAAAGAGCTAGATAGATTCATGGAGGTTAGGTCCATCAATGGCTATTAGCCAGGATGGGTAGGAATGGTGTCCCTAGCCTCTGTTTGTCTGGAAATGGATGACAGGGGAGGGATCACGTGAGGACTACCTGTTGTGTTTCCTCCCTCTGGGACATCTGGCACTGGCCACTGTTGGCAGACAGGATACTGGACTAGATGGATCTTTGTTCTGACCCAGTATGGCCATTCTTATATAGGCAGAAGGAGGGATTAGATTCCATCCTAAATCTTAGCTTTACCTGCAGAATCACACCCTTTTGCTACGTCTACACTGCATGCTTCTTGCACAAGAAGCCTTTTGCGCAAGAGTTGTTGTGCAAGAACTTCTTGCGCAAGAGCACGTCCACACCTCAATGCACATCGCGAAAGCGATGTGCTTTTGCGCATGAGAGCGTCCACACTGCATGGACACGCTTGCGCAGGAAGGCTCCAATGGCCATTCACACAACGGCCATCAGAGCACCTGTGGTTTTTCCCATCGAGGTTTCTTGCGCAAGAAACCCCTCTGGAGCGTCCACACTTGCCTTTTTGTACAACAACTCTTGCACAAAAGGGAGTTTTTCCTCATAAAAGGAGGTTTACCTATGGCGGAAAAAGCCCTCTGTTCTGCCCTTTTACTCTTGATTTCCTTGCGCAAAAATGCATTTGATGTGTGGATGCTCCACGGGTTTTTGTGCAAAAGCCTTGCAGTGTAGACGTAGCCTTATAGTTAGATATTGGCTACATTTTGAAGCATGAGGGTTAGGGTTCCTTTTTCAACATATGAGGTGGAGTAACCAGTATAGCACTGGCTAAAGAACTGGCATGGCTGAAGATGTTTTATGGAAAGACTCTACAGGATTTCTTTTGGTATTATTCATCACCCCATTGCTTATGCATTCGAAAATCTTGCTAGCCTTTTCAACCACACCCCTTTACATTAGCTGCATTATAGAACAATTCTGCATCTTGCAGAAATACTTACTACAGCTATGTGAAATCATCAGAATGATTGCTTTTCAAAAACTCCCTCTCAAACCTCGGGCCCATGGCACTTGCTGCCTATGGCTGTGAGCATCCTTGAATGTCTGGGCAGGGTTCCTGTTTCACTTGCACAGAGTTAACCTGGTTGTGCTGACCCAGATGGGTCTTTTAAAGTGTCCATGCTAATCCTAGATGCAGCTGTGGGACTGGGAACAGCATGTCTGGTTTGCAACAGTGAGACCGTGAGTGCTGGGAAGCCGGGAGGAAGGGATGCAACCCCAGAGAAATCGATATCAGGCTGAAATGTTGTGGTAGAACCCTCTAGAAAGGGACAGAGCTGCTTCCTCCTGCCCTCTCCCCATGTCACAGAGGCTGTAGAAAACCTCCTCTGAGAAGGTCCAATGGCAATGACTTCAGGCCTGCCAAGTGCCACTCATCTTGCAGGGCCGTCACACATGGCTGCATAGCTGGTCGCATATCACATGTCAGGGAAGGGTGACAGAGATTTGGTCCTCTTACCCTTGACAGCACACTGAGCGACAAGCCAAGGAGACACATGTTCTAATTCCAGCATATCTCTGAACTAGTCGGATGCCCCCAGCCTTCCGGAGGGCAGAGCTGACAGTCCCGTACAGGTCCCCAGGGTTACATCTTCAAGTCTCTGCTTCGCCATGCTGATCACATAGAGCATAGGAACTCGGTGCAGATTTGGGGTTGGGCCACACGTAAAGGCTTAGGAGGCTGCTACTGTTTTGCATCTACAGGCATTATTCTCTTGCTAAAACTGTAGAAGTGCATGCTTTTCAATCCCAAAGTCTCAGGTACACTGCCTGCAAGGAGCCTACACATCACCCTTGGCACTGCAGCCTCTCACCAGGTCAGATACAAGACCCAGTGGCTGTTGAACTTGGTCTCTAGAGCTGCCAGGTAGGACCACCTCTACTCTGCCACGCAGCAGCCCCTGGAGCTGGATTGCACTCCACTGTTGACCACCAATGGTGGACAGAGTCCATGGAAGTCCTACCCCAAGAGGTTCAACAGGCAGCAGCCTTGTGGCTCCTGACTGGCTCCTTGCACTATAAACCCAAAGAATGGTCCAGGGAGCTCTTGTGGTGGATCTCTTGTAGTTGTCGTGATTATTCCTGCTCTTGAATGGCTGGCCTTGATTTTAGCAGGGGGTTGGGCTTGATGGCCTCCTGAGGTCTCTTCCAGCCCTAGGATTCTAGGATTTGGACCTCACCTTCTGGTCTGAAACCTCACTTGGTCTTTGAGCCTTGGCATTGACCCTGGTCTGCAACCTGCCTACAAACTCTTCTGCTACTCCCAGCCTCAGGTTAGACCGGCTGTTGAGCCTGCTACAGTCTTGGCTAATTGAGAGAGAGCGTTTAGCTCAAATGGCTGAAGCACATGCATTTTGGTCCAAACACGCTTGGTTAATCTTGGCTCCTGCTAACCCAGCCAGAGGCAGGGCATTACAAAAGGCACAGTGCACAGACATGGTAAGAGAGTTCCTGCCTTGCAGAACTTGCAAGTGATAGAGGGAAACACAAGGTGGTCCAGATGGTCAAGCACCAGCTTGGAAAGCCCTGACTTGGGTTTGCTATGCAGAGTAGACATGCCCACGGTGGTGAAGAGTCTTGTGTAAGGCCACACAGCCACTCAGGGGCAGAGCTGAGAATGGATCGGTTTCTCCAGACTCTCTGTCTGCACAAAAACATGCTGCATCTCCAAGGGGCCTCGGTCAGAAGCATCAAGGTGTTGTTCCATTTAAAAAAATTGCTCAGAAACCCTTTTTTCAAGGGGAATTGTTTTATGGATGCTACTGCGGTGGATTTCTTTGCTGTAGGAAGACGTCAGTATAAGTCTGTAGCATACTGGCAGTGGGAGATGTTCTTTGTCCCAATGCTGTAACCGAGAGGACATCCCTCTTGTGCATAGGGTGCTCTTTTTACGGAGTGAAAGACAAACGCCTGCCTGGGCCAGCCCACTACACTCCGGTAATTCTGGGCTCTCAGAAAAGCTTATAGCTCAGATTCCTTTTGCTTGTTTGACCCTGTTCCTGAGATCAGATCTAAGGTTGTACAACGTTAGCTGCCTTAAGGGATATAGATTTCAGATTCCTTTTGCTTGCTGGCAAGTTGTATTCTTCCAGAGCTGCCCTTAGTTCCATTAACCTGGAATTAAGCTAAGGTTACACTGTTGGAGGAGCATAATAAAATGTCCTGCCCTGATTATGGAAAGTGTGCTTTGCCATGCAGCTTTCAGTGGTCCATAAACCCTGTGATGAATGATGGCTAAGTTTAGCCCTTCCTCACAATTCTATTGGGAACAGAAGCTGAACCGTCTCAGGCCACAATGCCTCTGGGCACAGATACAGCTGGCCTGCTTATTTTAAACCCGCAACAGCTGAAGTGAGAGTGTTCCCATTGCAAATGCCTGTAACGCAACACCAGCTTTGGCAGGGCCCTAATTCTCTCAAGTTGTGAAGGAAGCAGCGTATTCCCTGTACAGACGTCAGCAAGCACCAGACTCAAGGTCAGGCGAGTCTGAGAAACACGACACAAATGAAAGACGAGACTGAGAAAGGGAGCGAGGCTAAATAAGTGGTGTGAAAGTCACAAGCTCTGCCCTGTCTTTGTACATTGCTGGTTTGCTTTAACAAACAGCTGTCTCCAGTCTGCTGCAGAGCTGGGGGCTATTTCTTGTGGAAACAGCTCTGTTTCTGTAGAATGGCAGGAAACGGCACCTGGTTCTTCCTTTATTGCCGCAGCCTGTCATTAAATACCATGTACCTGTGGGAAAACGTTCCCTGTCGCATAAAACCATCAAAACGGCCAGACTGGCTCAGACCAGTCGTCCATCTAGGCCAGTGTCCGGTCCTCCAACAGTGACCAATGCCTGCTGCTTCAGAGGGAACTCACACAACGGGCGATCATCAAGTGACCCTCTGTTGCCAGCAAGAGTAAGTCTCAGGTCCGACACTGGGTTCTCAAAGTACAAAAAACCGCTACACAGGTATCTGTCAAACACAAGCAGTTTATTTCCTGACAGCTATCAGCTGTGCCCCTTAACTAAAAGAACAACATGATAGGAAAAGTGGCATTTCTTACATCCCTTCGGCTAGCCGGAAACCCCATTTTGGCTGCGGATGAAGTGGGAGACTGTCTCAGCTTCCGAGGTGCCAGTACCCAAAGCCCATCGGTGAGGTCCAAATTGTGGTGCTCTGGTGCAGCTTTACATACTGTGTCTCTACCTTTTTTGTGGCTGTTTGGAAATATCCGGGGGTTACTTATTGCTTGTTATAGTATGGCTCAGCTGTACTGCTTGTCCTTTGACTTTGTTTACATGATCAGTACATTTAAGTAAACAAGATTGTTATGTTCCCGCCCTTATCTACAATTCGTTCTTGCTACAATGGCGTATGTTCCTAGAGGTTTGCTTCTGGCTCATCAGTAGTAGGGAAAGCGGGGGGGAATGGGAAATGGGAGCGAATGCAGGCCTCACCACCCCTATACTTCACACATACAGAGTTCTTCCACAATTGACCCCTACACCATCCTCCATGCACTCCTAACTTCCTGGCTAATGGCCATTGATGGACCTAGCCTCCATGAAAATCGCCTCCCCAGGTTTGAGCTGCAAATTGTGGCTTTGGAGGCTCCTCTCCACTCAGAAAGATGAGGAGGAAAAGTAACGTTTGGATTCTGTGCTCCAGGCGTGACTGAAAGCGGAGCCGACAGCCCTTGGCTTCAGGCGGAGGGATCTACCTGGAGGAAGTCGGAGCTGTGACTCCAGGCTGTACAGAACACAGTCCTCCTGGGAGCTCCAGCCGAGCACAGCGAGCTGACGCAGAGTCGCCCACATTTCACTGCCCAGTGGGGAAGAGAGATCGGCCTTGCACTACAGGCCTCTCTCTCTGTAGGCCGTGTGGGAGGAGGCTCCTGTTACACTATATGGAGACGCCCGCACGTGTGCAGTGAAAGACATGAGCCAGACCTCACCGTGAAGTTGAGCTGATCCCGTAAGACTGGGGGTGGGGCATATTCATTGTGTGTAATTTCACGTGTCTCTGCACGCCCTGATTTAGCGTCTGCTGGAAGGAGGCAGAAATGGAAGCCTGCTCAGATGGTGTTTCTGCCTACACAAGAAGCAGGAAGCCTGGGGATCTCTGAGGAGGGCTGATGAATCTGATGTTAAACGATGTGGACGAGGCGAAGCCACTAACCACTGCCGCGTTTAGCTCACGTCGAGCCCTCGGAGGTTCTTTGATTGGGAGGCTACCGCACAGAACACACATTCACCAGTATTATTCCCCGCTCCTCCCAAAGGACTGCTCTACCCCCTCCAGCAGATTCATCAATCCCGTCAAAGTCCCACAGGCTTCAATGGGACGCCAGAAGCACCGACTCTTTGCGCTGCTGGGGGCTGAACCATAAACCTCTTAGATTGAACTTCTAGTAACTGCTGCAACAACCAGCCTGCTGATTGAGTGCATGGCCTCTAGGGTGTGGTATCAATTATGGAGGTGCCAAAGGAGAACAATTCCCCACTGTGCAAGGTGCTGTACACACCTATGGTACAGCCCTTGCCACACAGAATCACAGGGTATGTCTACGCTACAGAGGGTTTTTTTGAAAAATGGCTGTTTTTCTGGAAAAAACCTCCCGTACGTCCACACTGCAATTGTGTTCTTTCGAAAAAAATCAAAAGAATTGGGCGGGGGGGGAATCCAACATTGGTAAACCTCTTTCTACGAGGAAGAACACCTTTTCTGACAGAGCTCTTTCGGAAAAAGGCGCGTGTGGACAGGGAAGAGGGAGTTCTTTTGATAGAAGAGGGAAGAGGAAAAAGCACAGGTGCCCTAATGGCCACTCCGCCCATAGTAATCACAGCTGAAATGTAAGAGAGTGTCCATTCATCAGTGTGGTGCTATCTGTCAAAAAAGCAGATGGCTGTTTCGATGCGCTTGGGCAGTGTGGACGCTCTCTTTCAGAAGAAGTTTTTTCAGAAGATCTCTTCCAGAAAAGCTTCTTCCGAAAGAAGCCTGCAGTCTAGATGTAGCCACAGTCTATCAAGAGCAGATGGACAGAGGGTGGGAGAGGAAACAAAGGCACAAAAGGGAGAAATGGCTTGCCTGAGATCCCTCAGCAGGGCGATGAGAGAGAGGGGGCTAGAACTCCAGGAGCAGTCTCTATATTAGGCCCTTTGTTATGCTCATTGTGTTGTTCAACACCACAGAAGCTTCTGCGGGGCCCTTTCTGTTCTCGCTGTGCTATTGGCCCACAGAAGCAGGGAAGGCTGAGCCAGGTCACAAATGCTTGATATTCAGCCGTGTGTTTCTAGGTTCTGACCCATCATAAACGGAAAACGAATCAGGCACTTTCCGCCTGACTTTGGTGAGAAAATGCCCCTGCTTTTCTTGGCCCTCATCCTGATGCCCTTTACCTCAGTCAGAGCTACAGCTCTGGGCCCCTGAATGTGCCATTCACCACCCAGGGTATTTTGGATGACCCTCCCCACAGCCGCTCCCAAGTAGCCCTTGGGGACGCACTGGAGGACCATCACCTCTTTTCAGCCATCCAGCAAAGCTGACGAATTGCTTCAGAATCTCTGTCAGCCAGAGGGCAGCTCCTGCCTCGGCGCCAGGTGCTGGGGAAGTTTCCATACGTTGGCTCCAAAGGTTTTTGCTTTATCCAGAAAGAGCCTTTTCAAACGCCAGCGATCAAATGGGACTTCAGTGGGACCCCGTCCTGCCAGCCCTGGTGCGGGGGGGGGGGGGTAGATTAGCCTTTTGACAAGCGACTGACAGCCTGAGAGCTGAACAACGTCTCATCGGGTCAGGTCACTCCTTTGATAACGTGTGCGATGTTCAGGCAGCGAAGAAGGAGGGCTTGAAAGGAAAGAGCTTCGCTGCAGAAGGCCAGCCTGTTGCTGGACTGCTTGGCTCCGCTACTAACTAGACGCACGAAAACCCGTTTGAACGAAAAGGCCTTTGTGTCGCCCTGTCGACCTTTTATCTCAAGCCCTCCGTTTCCACCAGAAGCAATATCAAAGCCGAGCCGTGATGAGACGGGAACCGAGGTTAGGTGGAGGGAGTGTCGATATGTCCGTAACTCCCTGCCGCTTAGCGGCACAGCAAGCCCTGTGGCCAGGGAAGGAGGGAGGCTATGCTGCACACTTCACCGCAGAAGTTGTGCAGGTGGGAACAAAGTCCCCAGGCTCATGGGAGAAGCTGGCCAAGGGGAAGGGACAAGGAAGCTGGGATCTCTCATTCAACGGTGACATCTTGAAATCCCTGGGGATTATGACACTGTCCTCAACGGGAACAGGTTCAAGCCCAGAATCAGCTGGGCACGGATGTGCACCAAGTCCTATGGGTGTCTGGCTGAGAATTGTTTGCTTATTCCTCTATGAGTCTTCCAGCAGGACGTGAGTTTCCTGTGGGACAGTAACATTAACTTCCCGGCCCCCCAGAGATCAATTCATTACAACTGCAGCCTGCCCAGATACAACCATGAGACAAGCTATAGAAAAGCTTATGAACAAGGTCCCAGATTGTAACCACCAGCTCCATCCCCCATGCACCTGTCAGCAGCAGGATCTGGGGAAATGCTGGGGATGCAGGAAGAGTGTGGTGAAGTCATTTCAGATGCCTACCTTACCCGGCGTGTCCTCCGGAAAACAGGTGCCCTCGTTATCCTGATGAGGGGTCTCTCTGGAGCCGGTACATTTGCTCAGAGAAGGGAGAGAATGCTGTGCTTTCTCAGAGCCCTACAAATGTCATTAACCCACCAAATAGAATTTTGTTGCAGTGTCTGTCCTGTCTTGACCATGGGTTTGATCATTCACGGGAGGGGTGGTTAGCGCCATGGGGGCTCTGTTTGTGGAACACAGGTCTGGGTGTTCTTCCCATCCCAACTTCTCTTCTTTCCCCTCTTCCTTTCCTTTTCATTTGTAAGACTTACCGGCCACAGGGCTGTTCTATGCATCAGCAACTGTCTGCCACTGAACTCAGCACAGAAACCAGGCTAAAACAGGCCCCTGCCCTAGTCAGGTAGGCAATACAAAGACTGGTGGAGACATTATATATAGAAATTACTTTGAGATCAGGGAAGACCAGGGTACTTACCCAGTAGGTGAGGGGATTTTGTGACAGCCAAAAGTATAACAGTGAGCGGTCCTGTGGCACCTTAGAGACTAACCAAAATAGATAGAATCAAGAGCTTTCTTGGGTAGGACCCACTTCCTCAGATGAATTGGATCAAGTGGGTTTTGCCCACGAAAGCTCACAATTCCATATATTTTGGTTAGTCTCTCTGGTGCCAGAGGACCACTTGTTTTTAAAGTTACAGGCTAGCATGGCTACCCCCCTGAGGGGTCAACAAAGAATAAGATAAATTCATGGGAGATAGCTTCCCTCAACGGTGATCAGCCACAATGGTCAGGGACACATCACAGTGCTCTGGGCATCCCTAATTTCAAATTGCCGGGAGCTGGGAATGGGCGACAGGAGAGGGATCACTTGATGATCCCCTGTTCTGTTCACTCCCTCTGAGGCACCTGGCATTGGCCACTGTTGGCAGACAGGACGCTGGGCTAGATGGACCTTTGGTCTGACCCAGTGTGACCATTCTCATGTTTCTTCACATGTCCGCTTATTTCACTTGGCACATTTTAGAATCTTAATTTTACAAAAAAAATATTTGCAACCCCTTTTGGGGAGTCAGATAATCGGAACAACAGTTACAATAACCCCACAGACAGAAACGAAAACATTCAAAGGTCACTTTTTGGTTTATTCTAGCGCCTCTGCCAGCCACACGCACCCAGGGCAAATGAGAGATCACCCGCAACAGAAAGTGGATTCGTTTTAAAGGATCTGAAATATCTGATTAAAAATCTCTCGTGCAACCCCAGCATTTTACATTTTTGTGCCGTCTTGTACCTTTCACACTGCTGAAATACCACAAGACATTTAGGGTTAATGGCTTGTCTAGAAAGAAAAGCATTGGAAACTTATAGAATCACAGAATCCCAGGGCTGGCAGAGACCTCAGGAGTCATTGAGTCCAGCCCCCTGCCCAAAACAGGACCAACCCCAACTCAATCATCCCAGCCAGGGCTTTGTCAATCTGGGACTTAAACACCTGTAGGGATGGAGATTCCATCCCCTCCCTAGGGAACCCAGCCCAGTGCTTCACCCCGCTCCTAGAGAAATAGTTTTTCCTAATATTCAACCTAGACCTCCCCCACTGCACCTTGAGACCATTGCTCCTCATTCTGCCATTTGTCACCACCAGAAAGTGGTGAGATCTGACCTGAACTGTTAGGATGGGCTCAAATTCTCACAGAATGGAGTTGCCGCTGCTTACGTCAGATACAAATCAAGCCCAAAGTCTGGATAAGCAGCTTAAATACGGGGTCTGCAACCAAGCTGATCTGTCTGAGGGTCCACCTGTCAGTAACCGAAGGCTGCATAGCAGTTGCAGGTTTGTGCAGTCAGTGTTGTACATGTGAGAGAGACTTAGATACCCTCCTTTTCTCTCCTTGAATATCATGCAAACTTTGGTTCAGAGGTGATGTCTCCTTGGGGAGCACATGGTGTGTGGATAAATGGAGCCCAGTCTGCCCATTATTAGCACATCGGTGATGGGTTTTTTCATACAGCTACACCCAGCACTTTCTATTTAAAAGACAAAACACCTTTTCCCTCGCCTACCAAGCCAACATCTCAGTCACAAGTCACATGTGAACATTTGACAAGTCACTTTCCCGTTTATAAAAACGGCTTTTCATGTAAATAGCAAATGTCATGTTAAAAGTCCAAGTGCTGAGTTACTAGCCTTACTGTTACCCTGTCAGCAAAATGAATGTCCCACTTGCAAAAATCCCCAGTTCAACCTTCCCATCCACAGAGACCCATTGGGGTGTATTCTAAGCCCTCCTGACGAGTGTAATGTACGACAGCTTCTGTCACCAGTGCAGACAGAGTAGGCTCTTTGAAAGACTGTCTTGCCTTAAAAATAACAGGTGTGAAATGTCTCTGTTGCCAGGTTTGAAGAGCAGAAACACAGAGCGAGGGGAAAGTGGTTCAGAAGTGCATTTGCAGTGGATAATGTGAGCTCCAAAATTAGCTTCTTTTCAGCTAGGCTTTAAGGCTTTTTAAAAAGGTCAGTTTTAATGGAGAAAGACTGCAATTGACAAGACCAGCCAGTCAAAACCTTACACAGAGATGTGCAATAATAACACCTAGCAAGCACATTAAAAAGATTGGATCAGACTCACTCCTGCGTTCTAAACCTTCGGTGTTGCTTTGATGGCAGAAATGGCCAAATTGTGAATTTCCCTGGTGGGGGAGCTCTCAGTAAGTACCAAGCCAGTGTATTCGGTGCCTGCACTAATCAATCGCCACCCCCCAACCCTATCATAGGAACAGGGAGGGAGCCTTAGCCAAAGCACCATTGTGCTCTGGCAATCCCCAGCTGTCCCTCGGGGACCATGTCCAGACATAACTTATTTTGGGGTCCAGTGCTGGAGCAGATGCATTGCCAAAATCAAATAGCCTCCCCTCAGGAACACATCCATGTCATTGTCTGAGTCTCGTAGCACTCCTGCAAGGTCGCCAGTATTACTAGCGCCACCTGAAACCGAAAAAAGCTGGGCTAAGTGATTTGACCAAGGCCACAGAGAGTCAGTGTCGGCATTATTAGATTTCAGAATGCCCTGCCTCAGTTCTTTGCTCAGCCCACTTGCGTTCACCTTCCTCTCTCTCATAAAGTCACTCTTATCAATTCGGATTAACATTGGCTGTAGTGGTCTGAGGCACCTTCCTAATGTTCTGCCAGTTCTGGAGTTACATACATGGCACTGAACCTGTCCTCATCCCTGCATTCTGCACACTCCTGAGAAGCAGCGTTGAGCCAAGCTGCTGGGATTTTTAAAGAGGTCTATGGGAGACAGACATATAATTGACATTGAATTTCTAAGGGTTCCCAACTCTCTTAGGCTCCTTTGGAAAATCCCAGCCTCTCCAGCTGGCAGTGTTGCCAACTCTCCTACTAGTTATAATAACTGGCCATTTTCTTAAAGCCACAGCTCCAGGAATAATGTAACATGGGACACTCGGGGGGGGGGGGGAGGTTGTTTTTAAAGTGAGCTTCTAGCCCTCCTCACTGCAGAGAAAAGCCGAAAGCTCTGGCCTGAGTGTGACCCGAAAAGCTCAGCTACCACAAGGCAAATCAAAAGAAGCTGAAGTTTCTTCTTGGTATGAAATCTCATGAGTGTCAGGACCTCGAGTCGTGATTTTGAATGACTTGCATGTAACAGAACTATCTGGGGGCTTGTGTTTGGCTTCAGTAGAGTTGAATCTGGAGGCAAAACAGGAGAACACGCGCAGCCTAGATTCTGCTGAAGGTCTATGGCAGGAAAATGGCTTTGGAATAAGTCCAGAGGCCTTGTCCTCAACCCACTCTGACTGCCTGGGGGCCACTCATCTGTGACATTGCTGCCTGCGCACAGGCAGTGGAGAGCCAGGGCTCTGCTAGACAACCAGAGCAGCGACATCATGGGTACTCGGGGGTTCAGCACCCGGGAGCTGGAGCTTGCATGTGAATGGGATAAGTTCTGTACTGCTAACAACTCCTGCCCTTCTAAACAGAGGCAGGCTGTTAAGATAGCAAAAGGCTCAGAGAGCTTTGCCAGGCACTTGGGGTTAAAAAACTGGAACCAAAGGGCAGGAATCCAGGGTCCATTTTCAGAATGGAGAGTTATACATATTGGGGCTAATGGGTAGCTGGTTTAATAGGCCAGGGGAAGCTTTTGCCAGACATCCAGTTGCTGCACTTTAGGGGAGGAGTTTTTGTTTTATTGTGCCCCCTGCGGGAGATTTCAGGAGATTACCGATGAAGCCAGGAAGCCGGGTAGCGAATATTGCCTCCCTAGTAATTCCAGAGCCTGGATGGGGCAAATCAAAAGCTTCTTCAGATGAGAGTGAAAGGCTTTTCCCCACTCCCACTAGGGGTCTGGGGAGGGAAGGTGCAGAGAGACTACAGCTGGCCAGGGGACTTCTGGGTGGGTCGGGGGCAGTCAGGGCTTCATTTGGCCCAGGACTCCTCCAGGTGAGAGGGGGGCTGTTTGGGTCTCCAGCCATCCTGGGGCTTCTCTGGCCAAGGGGGATGGAGAAGGGGTCTTGAGGGCCTCAGCTGAGTGGGTGGTGGAATGGGCGATGCTAAGGACTAGCCTCCTTTAATGGGGACTCCACCCACTGCCCATAACTGGGGGATCAGGGCTGTTACACGTAAGTGATCTGTAACAGGAGCAAACAGTGAGGCAGCAAAGTTTGCAGAGGATACACAAGTACTCGAGAGAATTAAGTGCAAAGCAGATTGCAAAAAGTGATGAAGGGATCATGCAAAACTGGGTGACTTGGCAACAGAAAGGCCCGTGAAATTCAATGTCAAATGCAAAGTAATGCACATGGCAAACTGTAACCCCAACTACGCGTACAAAACGGCCGTGCCTAAATGAGCTGTTACCCGTCACGAAAGATTCTGAGAAGTGCTCTGGAAACTCTGGAGAACCCGGCACATTTAAAATAACCTTTCTTACCACGTCTGCATCCTCCTGAACTCAGTCTCCAGCTTGAGAAGACTTCAGAGCATAGGAACATAAAAACGACCATTTTGGGTCAGACCAGAGGTCCATCTCGCCCAGGGTCCTGTCTGCCCACAGTGGCCAGTGCCAGGTGCCCCAAAGGGAGGGAACAGAACAGGGGATCATCAAGCATCAGATCTGATAAACTCTTTATTCCTTACATCCTCCCACAGTCCTTTCTCGAGCCAGGAATACACTCAAGGGGGGGGAGTCGACATACGATACATAACTCCAGGGACATTAATGACATTTTTGTGCTGTCCATACCGGGGGAGGTCGACAGGAGCCACCGCTCCCATTGGCTTCCCTCACTCCTCCCTTAGCCTCCCCACCACCAGGCAATGGCGTCCTTGCAGTGCTCAGCTGCTGCTGTGGGAACAGGCAGCTGGACGTCCCCCCTTGCCCATTTTGCCAAGGATGGTTTTAGGGACAGGCCATGGCTTCCCACCTTTTCCTAGCCACACCCATGACAGCCACAGTCTTGCTGAGCAGCCCTCACACCCACATTTTGAAAAGTGGCTGCTATTGACATCCATCTGTCAGGGCAGCCTCCCTGGGCCCCGTGCTTTGCCCAGGGTAGCCTGGGCAGTTGCCAGGGGCCTGGTGCCAGCCACAGGAGTGGGGCCCGCCCTGGCACTCGGACGCAGGAAGTGGAGGGACCCAGCCCCAGCTTTCTCTGCTCCACCTTTCCCCCAGCTTCATCACTGAGCTTCACCACTTCCCCAGACCCCCAACTAATCCTCTGGGTCACATCGCTCGGGGTAGGGGGTGGGAGAAAGGGTGCAATGGGATGGGAGGGGAAGGAATTGGGGCAGGAAGCGGCGGGGTAGACCAGGAGCAGGACTTGGGGAAAAGGGTTGAGGGGGGACAGGGCGGGGTGGGAAGAGGCAGGGTGAGGCTTGGGGTGGGCTGAGGTTGTCCCAGGCCCCACACTCCCCTAGGGACGGCTGTTGCTGCATTCCATGACCTTTGGAGGTCTAACTTCAGACACCCTGTGGTATTTCTACTTCGACTCACAAAAATTAACTCACTCAAACTTCGACACTCTTGTAAAAGTTAACCTTAATGACTACATTCACAGGTGGGACATGGACATAGTATTCTGCATGTACCGAAGAGCCTGGGATTTGCTTAGTAAAAAGTTGTTTTTCAGCAGAGATCTCTGATAATTGGCACAATAGCTAGTAAGAGGGATGAAGAGCTGGTCTGACACATATTTATTAAAGGGGCAGATCTAAGCTGTAATAATCACCTTCATTTTCATTCTGAGAAGCTGTCAGGGTAGGAGAAGAAAGATTCCTTCCCTCCAGAGGGAATTGCTTTTCTTTCTCACAGACGAGTTCCTTGAATGTTTTCCCTCTCCTTTCTTCTCAAACGGAAAGCGCTGGAGTTTCCAGCTGGAAGTTTTTTGAACTGAGTTTACAGCTGAGAAAACTAGTGGAAAATGTGGTTCTAAGTCACCTTTCTGCCTCTCCCAATCCCGAGTCAGACATGGACATAAATAGCCCCAGCATAATTTAGAGCAACCTAAAAGTTCCTCTAAATTTTTCTGGCTGTGCAGTTCCATACGGACTTCTGCATCAGCTAAGGAGCAGGAGGAGTGCTGGCCCTCTGCCGGACCCTCTCCCCAGACCTGCCTGCCCTTGAAGAGCTGTCAGAGAGCTGCCTGGCTGGATACTCCTGGGAGATCTGATCTGTGTGGTCACGTTACAGATCCATCCTCGTGAGCCTGACAGGACCGAACCAAGGCTGTGCAAAGTCACAGGGGCAGTCCCGGCGCATGAATGCCATATAGCACCACTCCGCGGTGCCTTCGCAAATGACTCGGCTCAGAAGAAATGGGTGTGAGATTATTGTTGTGATTCTGTTGCAAGTGGTGACATGGTGAATCAGGGTTCCAGTTAATGCACTGGACACACGCAGGTGTGTCGGTGATCAAAATAACAGACCTCTGAACACCACATCAACAAGTCAGGGGGTGTAATTGGGATTCCAGGCGGAACAGAACAGTGGGTTTCAGACTGTGGCCCACGGTCCCCCGGAGGGTTGCATGCTGTGTCTGAGATTTCCAAAGGGATTCGCACCTCCATTTGCAATTTTTTAGGGGTCTGTGAATGAAAAAGAAGGGTTGGAGACCACTGGGACAGAGCAGAAGAAATGAGCAAAGCACATTTAGATGGGGGCCGACTCAAAGGCTGCTAGATACTCATGGTGCCAAACTCCCGCCCTCTGCCTCTTCCCCCCCGTCATGCACTGGTGGCCCTATGCTCACCAACTTCTCCCCTGCCCACCCAGAACTTCTACATCCTTAGGCAGGTGGTGGAGCAGTGGGATGGGTTCCCTAGGGAGGGGGTGGAAGCTCCATCCCTAGAGATGTTTAAGTCTCGGCTTGACAAAGCCCTGGCTGGGAAGATTTAGTTGGGATTGGTCCTGCCATGGGCAGGGGGCTGGACTTGATGACTCCTGAGGTCTCTTCCAACTCTAGGATTCTATGATTCTAGGACAGGGTGCGCTTGGAAGAGGAGGGGCGAAGAGGTGGGGTGGGAGTAGATCAGAGACGGGAAGAGGCAGGGTGGGGGCAGAGGTTTTGGGGCAGGAGGTGGAGTAGGGTGGGGCCTGGAGTGAAGGGGGGGTTGAGCACCCCACTGGCAAAATGAGAAGTCGGCATCTCTGGTACGTTAGGTATTTGCACAGCATCACCTGCAGACCTCCTACAGGGTGCAGAAACTCTCCCATGACAGGCAGAGGCACAGTAGAGATGATACGGCCTCGGCCATATTTTCCCTGTTGTGCACACGTGGGTCTGGGCTTTGATGGAGTTACAAGTGGCTGCTTTGCTGGGTCTCAAGCATTTGGGCTGTAATTATTCCTGCTGCTCGGTGCTGGACGGGACCAATGGCCAGTCGCATGCCAGGTACACCACAAGTCCGAGGCAAACAGTGCAGGTACTTCAGCAGCTAAGCCTTGTCAGCACTAGCCCTGGTGGGGGCCGGTAACTGTCCCGACACATGGCTTAGGGGACCCGTGATTTTACTAGGCAGGCAGGAAAGGGACAAGTTTCAAATACCCTAGGTAGAGAGGCTTAGACAGGGCACGTCTACACAGCAGGTTAAAGTCAAAACAAGCTACGCAAATTGTGCTACATCAGTTACGTGGCTGACGTTGAAATAGCTTATTTCGGCTTTTGGCTCTGTCTACACAGCAGGAAGTCCAAGGTAGAGCACTCTTCCCCCAACGTCCCTTAAGCCTCGTGCAATGAGGGTTACAGAAGTCGGAGTAAGAAGTGTTCCACCTCGAGAGTATTTTGACATTATGTCGAAATAACCGCTTGTTGTGCAGACGCGGACGATGTTATTTCGGAATAACGTCAGTTATTCTGCCAAGTATCAGAGGGGTAACCATGTTAGTCTGGATCTGCAAAAGTGACAAGCAGTCCTGTAGCACCTTATGGACTAACAGATGTATTGGAGCAGAAGCTTTCGTGGGCAAAGACCCACTTCGTCAGATGCATGTAGTAGAAATTTCCAGAGGCAGGTATAAAAATGCAGGCCAGAATCGGCTAGAGATAACGAGGTAAATTCAATCAGGGAGGATGAGGCCCACTTCTAGCAGCTGATGTGGAGGTGTGAACACCAAGAGAGGAGAAACTGCTTTTGTACTTGGCTAGCCATTCACAGTCTTTGTTTAATCCTGAGCTGATGGTGTCAAATTTGCAGATGAACTGTAGCTCAGCAGTTTCTCTCTGAAGTCTGGTCCTGAAGTGTTTTTGCTGCAGGATGGCTACCTTTAGATCTGCTACTGTGTGTCCAGGGAGATTGAAGTGTTCTCCTACAGGGTTTTGTATATTGCCATTCCTAATTCTGCAGTAACCCTGCTGTGTAGATGTGCCCTTATAGTCCATGCTGTTCCTGTCTGGGTCACTGGGGCTGTCCAATCAGGAGTCAGGGCTCTGTAGAGCTAATGCATGGGGTGCTTCTCCAGGCCAGTCTCCATTCAGAGCACATGGGGCCTGCAGTTGTCCAAGCCAGCCTCAGCCTCTCCCACTGGGACCACTCTGCACTTCTGAAAGTACCTGCCACATGCCTCAGGTAGATGTGACCTGACTGGGTCTTCTGGTTGGATCATTCGCTTCCTCAGCTCTGGCCAGGCACCCTCCCACCCAGACCTCTGCCCAGTGGTGATGTCCAGGACAGCCTGCAAAGGTGACTTTCCTTGATAATTCCACCAACAGGAGGGAAGGGTCAGGAACATCATGGCAAGAACACATCATGTTCAAGGCCATAAAGGACTATTATGAGAATTTAGTCTGATCTCCTGCATAAAACAGGCCACAGAACTTCACCTCCTTGGTCTTACGTCAAACTCAGTAACTTATGCTTATCATAAAATCATAGAAAACTAGAACTGGAAGGGACCTCGAGAGATCATCAAGTCCAGTTCCCTGCCCTCACGGCAAGACCAAGCACAGTCTAGATCATCTCTGACAGGTATCTGTCTAACCTGCTCTTAAATATCTCCAGTGCTGGAGATTCCACAACCTCCCCAGGCAATTTATTGTAGTGTTGAACCACCCTGAATGTTAGGACATTTTTCCTAATGTTCAACCTAAACCTCCCTTGCTGCAATTTTAGCCCATTGCTTCTTGTCCTATCCTCAGAGGCCAATGAGAACAATTTTCCCCCATCCTCCCTTTGACACCCTTTTAGATACTTGAAAACCGCTATCATGTCCCCTCTCAGTCTTCTCTTTTCCAAACTAAACAAGCCCAATTCCTTCAGCCTTGCCTCAGAGCTCATGTTTTCTAGACCTTTAATCATTTTTGTTGGTCTTCTCTGGATCTTCTCCAATTTCTCCACATCTTTCCTGAAATGTGGTGTGCAGAACTGGACACAATACACCAACCGAGGCCTAATCAGCGCAGAGTAGAGAGGAAGAATGACTTCTCGTGTCTTGCTCACAACACTCCTGTTAATGCATCGCAGAATCATGTTTGCTTTTTTTTTTTTACTCATATTTAGCTTGTGGTCCACTCTGACCCGTAGATCCCTTTCTGCAGTGCTCCTTCCTAGACAGTAGCTTCCCATTCTGTATGTGTGAAACGGATTGTTCCTCCGTATGTGGAGTATTTTGAATTTGTCCTTATTAAACTTCATCCATTCTCAGACCATTTCTCCAGTTTGTCCAGATCATTTTGAATTATGACCCTCTCCTTCAAAGACCTTGCAACCCCTCCCAGCTTGGGATCGTCTGCAAACTTAATAAGCGTCCTCTCTATGCCAATACTGAAATCATTAATGAAGATATTGAACAGATATTAAACCTGCTTGAGCTAGAGCATGTCTTTTCAAGGGACATACACTTCTGATTGAAAGAGTCATGTGATGGAGAACCCACAACATCAGAAGACGTAGCATGTAAATGGCTGGTTACATCTCCACCATATAGACTGATTCTCACAATCATGTCACTATTTCCTACCAATGTTAGCCAGACATTTTTTGGATAGCCTGATGGATGTAAAATATCAGAACTCTCCATGAGATACAAATATCCCCATTCCTGCTTTTTAGGAGAGAAGTTTCAAGGCTGGCATTAAAAAGGAGGGGGAACTCTAGAAACTTGGCAGAATTGGAAGAAATGGGAAGCGATATTTGCTGGAGTTTTCTGTGTTGTCTGTGGCCCACAATATCATAGCTCTCCACTATATTCCCCATTGATGGATGCTTTACACATGTGAAGGACAGGACTTTGACAGGGTTCAAAAAAGATAAATTCATGGAGGTTCGGTCCATCAATGGCTATTCTCCAGGATGGGTAGGAATGGTATCCCTAGGCTGTTTATCAGAGGCTGGGAATAAGTGACAGGGGAGGGATCACATGACGATTCCCTGTTCTGTTCACTCCCTCTGGGGCACCTGGCATTGGCCACTCGGGGCAGACAGGACCCTGGGCTGGATGGGCCTTTGGGCTGACCCCGTGCGGCCGTTCTTATGTTCTTCTTATGCAGCTAAATGACAAAGTTGGAGCTCACAGTGAAATTACATTTGCTTGTATTGCTTTGCTGCCGATGTATTTCAGCAAATACAGTCATGTGACCAGGAACTATCAATGAGATACTAGGTAGCTGATGGTAAATTTCAGCAACAGGTCCTCACTGGGGGAGAATCTTCCCAGTGCCATAGACTTGGTTGGAGCTGTCAGTCTTCAACCACCGAGGATCTGCCCTCGGGCCTCTGGACCCACAGAGGAGACAAGGGCAAGGAAAACAGGCCTTACCCAAGCCTTTGTTAACTGAAACTCTGGTTCCATGAGACCCAGTATGGTAAAGACACCTGCTATTTTGCCTATGACAGCAGCTAGTGGAGTACAATATTCTTTCCCTTCTGCTTATCTGCAACGCACTACAGTGACTGAATGGATGAGCTTTCCTGCTTGTTCATTGAGCACTGGCCTGAAATATTACCCATGTGATAAGGTGTAACTGACTGCTTGGTAAAGATGCTTAAGACCTCAGAGATTATGCTTATCTAAAGAATTTAATATTGAGCAGCTCACAGTCTCTCCTAAACATCCAGCTAAACAGTAAGGAGGTTATTTATATAGTGTAACTTCCTGGCAAACTGTCCCCAGCCGTGCCACCTTCATTGCAAAGTCTGAGATCTGTGACTACTAAGTCATATTGCTTTTGTTATATAGTCCTCCTTTTCCGTGAGGTACTAACATCTCGTCCAGTAATTCTGCATGCCTGACTGGCTGCGAATAAAAGTCAAACATCATCAAATGCCATCCTAATTTTTCATGTTGCATTTTCTCTGGAATTGAGTAGCAATAGAGAACACACAACTGGAACTACGTAGATTAATTCATTTTCTCCCAATGTCACCTGCCTTTCAACAATCAAAATGCAGCTCGGTTCCCCTTCGTCTACGTGCCCAACAAATAAAAGCATACATCTACCTCTAGAAGCACCTCAATTAAATACCATCAGAATCTTTAAAAAGATCAATGAATTGGTCTACCACTTAGCAGATGCACTTTTTCCTGCCAATTGATTTCACAATGGGCTGTACCGCATTCCATCCCACCCCTCAACCTCTGCCCTGTTCTGTCCTTGAATGGATATTTGGACATTTTCTTCCCTGTACACTGAGGCTGCATCTAGACTGGCAAATTTTTGTGCAAAAGCGGCTGCTTTTGCGTAAAAACTTGCCAGCTGTCTACACTGGCCGCTTGAATTTGCGCAAGAACACTGACAATCTAATGTAACATTGTCAATGTTCTTGTGCAAATACTATGATGCTCCCACTCAGGGATAAGCCCTCTTGCGCAAGAGGGCCAGTGTAGACAGGTAAAAACTGTTTTGCGCAAAAAAGCCCCGATGGCGAAAATGGCGATCGGGGCTTTCTTGCGCAAAACCGCGTCTAGATTGGCACGGATGCTTTTCCGCAAAAAGTGCTTTTGTGCAAAAGCATCTGTGCCAATCTAGACGCTCTTTTCCGCAAATGCTTTTAACAGAAAAACTTTTCCATTAAAAGCATTTGCGGAAAATCATGCCAGTCTAGACGCAGCCTGACATTTTCTGAAAGCTCTGATCAGTTATACTTTCACCCAGGAAGAGCTAAGGGGAAATTTACATCACCTTACATATTCTAACATAAATAATCACACATATAAATGTATTTCTAAGATGCAGTTTGGTTAACACTTTGCAAAGAAAAGTGAAAAAAGCATGTCAGTGCATGAAGTTATTGCTAGCTGAAGTATCACTGGATTTTCTAGATGAGAATGTATTGAAAAGAGGGACTTGATAGGGGTGTTTCTACATGTGTAATCAAGAAGCCAAGAGAAATTTTGCATGCTGTGTCTAGTGGTGCTTAACAGATTCTGTGCCTGGATCCAGTCCCACTCCTGGGAATCCCCTCTGATCTAGCCCACTAGCTATGTACGAGGAGTAGGGTGATCATGACCCCTACTGTTTGCTTGTGACCCTTATGGGGCCACAATTCCCTGGTTGAAACACCATGCTTAGCTCAGTAGTCTAGACCCTTGGCTATTGTATATCACCAGACTTTCAATAAAGCTAATAGTGCTGCCTTGATTTGCATTAATTTGGGATCTGTCTCTTTATGGAAAGTGGGGGAAGGGCTGTCTTATTAGTGGGAGATACATATGGGCAGGAGAAACACAAATTACTTTTTATGTGTCTTTTAATGGATTGAGGGGAGGGGAAATGGTATTTTTTTTTAAACCAGGAAAATGGCTTTGACATTTATATACTAATATTTATCTTTAGATGGCTACATGAATATTTCCACATAAGAATGTTTTCCTATATATTCCTATATGGAATGTATCTGCATGAAAATATTAGACGTATTACTCCAGCGATACACCACAGTGGCTATGTCTACACTCCCAGGTTATTTTGAAATAAGTTACTTGGAATACTTGGGAGATCTGTGATTTCATTGATACAGATCACAATGTTTCCATGCCGTCCTGCTTTGTACAATTCTCGTCCACGTCCTTCCATGAATCCTCCATAAAGGATCCACTCAACGTGCTGGGGACTTTCCTCTTGTTCTTTCTACATCTCGTGGATACCAATGGAGTATATGCGTGGTCCATCTGTTGTCTCTCAGTCTCACTACATGGCCTGCCCATCTCCTTTTCTGATCGTACATAACTTGGATGTGTTATTTTGAAATAATAACTCCCGAAATAACTATTTTGAAATGAGCTTATTCCTCTTCATAAGCAGGAGTTACTATTTCAAAATAAAACGCCCCTTATTTCAAAATAACAGGCTTGGTAGTGTGGACGCTTGCCTTGTTATTTCGAAATAACTCCCCAGTCTATTATCATTTGCTAAGAGAGGAAAAAAGTACCTGAGAGCAGTTTTAAAACGCTCTATGTTCTAATGCCCCACATTCTGAGCCTTAACTTCTGCTACTTTCTTCTAGGATCTCCATTTTTTAGAAATTGGAGGAACTATGTGAGCTACTATGGAAGAACAAACTTGAAAAACAACAAATAGTCTGGTAGCACTTTAAAGACTAACAAAACATGTAGACGGTATCATGAGCTTTCGTGGGCACAGCCCGCTTCTTCAGAAGACCGGAGTGTTGTATGTCCAGAACCAAAATAAATAGGGGAGAAGGGGGGAGGGGAGAAAAAAAGAGGAGGGGGGGGACAAAAGGAGGCAGTTGGTATATAAATATCAAAGGGAAAACCGAGCTGGTATGTAATAGGCAAAACTGATAATCTATAAGCACCTAAAAACTGGATAGCTAAAAGAAGCAGATAAGGACCATTAGTTAGCAATTAGAGAGGAAAAATAGGAATATCAGAATCTACACAGACAAAGAACCATTGGCACCTTCATCGTCTGGTTGGTTGATAATGTCCCAGCCATCCGGTATCTCAATTCAAACCATTGGCGTGCAAATTAAACTTGTGACTGAATTGTAGTTCCAACCCTTCCCTGTGTATTTGGCTTGTGGAATTGGTCTGTAACAAAACAGCAGCTTGAAGATCTCTTAATGAATGACCTGGCAAATTAAAGTGTTCACCAACAGGTTCCTGTATGTTCCCTTTATGAATATTTGATTTGTGTCCATTGATTCTTTCCCATAGGACTGTCCAGTTTGTCTAATATATATGGCAGTGGGGCACTGCTAGCATTTGATGGCATAGATCACATTACTGGATATGCAGTTAAATGAGCCTCTGATTACAGAAGAACAGGCACTGTTCTCTGAACGACTTCTTCGTGAACACAGCTAGTGGCAGTATTTGACTCTGAATTGAAATTAGAGGGGGTGTTTGAATTTACAGGGGTGTGAGGGCCAAGACAGTAAGTGGCACATGTTAATAAAGCCCTTCCACAAATGCATGAACCATAGACAGGAGGAAAGAGGTGGACAAAAGGAAAAGTCAGAGCTCTGCCGTTCTCTTACCTGCCACCGATGCTCCAGGGGAGGTTTTCTGACCCAGCAAAGCCGCGGAGCAGAGTGCCAGAAGCCCTCCCCTCCAAGAAGCACACCAGCATGGCTCCGGAGTTGGCAGCTGGCCATCATCACACCAGCACAGAGGAGGGAAGTCAACGTGTTCCCTTTCATCAGAGCGCTTCACGACCCTAAAATCGGTTCCCATGCAGATAGCTCATTTGTTGTTTTTAAAACCATCGCCTTAGTCCCAGTTATTGTCCAGGTCCTGCCTACACTGCTTTTGGGCCAAGCTGCCATGCCATCTCCAAAAGAGACTTTCATTTGTCCTGGGTGGAAGCCCATTGGCAATAACAGCCTCACAAATGCATGGCTTCTCTAGAGTTGGGACATTGCTACTGTCGCTTCTTCTGTGCACTAGCCCAGTCACACTGGTGCTACCTCCCCCACGGACGTCCTGCACCAATGCAAAACAGGGCTGGTCAGAGAGCAGGTGGGGCACAGCCAAAAAGGTGTAAGGTGGCTGAGGGGTTAGGCCTTCGCAAAGGAAGAGATCCTTTCAGGACTTCTCTACACCAAAAAGTTAAGTTGACCCAGCTATGTAGCTCAACGGTGTGAAATCCACCCCTCCCCCTGAGCAATATAGTTAAGCTGACTAACCCCCTGGTGTAGACAATGCGAGGTTGATGGAAGAATTATTCTGTTGAGGCAAAACCCCTCCCGTCAGCAAGGTAGGGTCTATACCAGGGGTGGGGAAATACCGGCCCGCAGGCCATATCCAGTCCACCGGGGTTAGCACCTGGTGGGTCCCCACACCGCTGTATTTACCTGTGTTGCCAGAGGCTCCCACTGGCCATGGATTGCTGTTCCCAACTGTGACGGGCCACTAGTGGCCCGCACGCCGGTCAGCAGGGGGAGGGGGGAGGAGAGCGGGGCTGTGGGCAGGGAGCCCAAGCGGCGAGACACCGCCACTGGGCGGTGGCGGGGCCAAAACCTGCCTCCGCGCCTGCGCAGCAGGGAAGATGCTGGCCCCGCCCCCAGTGTGCCGCCGGGGGGGGCGGGAACAGTGAGCGATGGCCCAGATGTGGTGGGGGAAGCCCCCACATCACGGGGAGGGCGGGACCCCTGGGTCACGACACGACCGGCGGCCCATTTCGAAGGAGCCCACCGGAGTAGGGGAGGGGGGAAGCCTCCGTGGCAGAGAGGCAGCGAGGGGCAGCCTCCACTACTGGCAGACAGCGAACCCCAGCCAAGGGGCAGCCCGAGACGGCCTCCACAGCTGGCAGCCGGCGAACCCCGTCCGCGGCACAGCCCGGGGGAGAATCCGCAGCCGGTGGCAAGTGAGCTCGGGCGGAGGAGCAGCTCGGGTGAGCAAGTCCCCGGAAGGAGCGTCGGAGGGCCCACCCAGGCACCGGACACAGGAACCACGGTAGGCACGCGGGAGCCAGAGTCCAGTCCCCAGGAGGCTGTGGGGGGAAGGAAGCAGCCCGGGGTGGGGTCCTTGTGGTGCCCGTGGACGGATGTGTTTCGGGCGTAAACCCTGTCTGTCGTGCAGGCGTGGTGTGGCACCCTGCACTCAGGGCCCCGGGCTGGGACCTGGTGGAGAGGGCGGGCCCGGGTTCCCCTTCCCACCCTTTGCCCCACGACCCAGCGTCCAAGGATACGCCAGTGCATGCCGGAGTCGGCAGTCTTGACGGGCGAGGCTGATAGGCCCACCCCGGTGAGGGGCTGAACTTGGGGCATAGGTCCCCACTAACTATACCTTGGGGGGACGGTGAGTCTGCTGAATCCCCCCTGCTTGCTCGAGAGGGGGTGATCGCACCCGATTAACCCATCCCCAGGGCAGAGGACCCAGACTGCAGTGCAGAAAGTCGGACAGGGGGTCCACGGAAGGGCGGTCGCACCCAGGAACCCGGCCACACCAACCAATGGGAGCAGTGATTGCTGTGCCTGTGGAGGCGCAGATAAATGTAGCAGCAGTGGCCCACCACAGGCTAACTCTGGTATCTGCCGCCATTTTATTGCCCACCCCTGCTCTATACTGAAACTCTACAGCAGGTGTAGATAAGTCTCAAGTGAGGTGTGAATCCAGGACCACCTGGGAGTGAGGCAGAAGGGGCAGTTTGCCCCAGGCCCTTCGTTTGAGAGACCCTGCTACCCAAGTGGTATTTCAACCTGGTTTGTGGTATTAGGAGCCAGGCCCCACCGGACAGGAATCACTGCTGCTGAGGGTATGTCTACACTACAGCACTAATTCGAACTAACTTAGTTCGAATTAGTTAATTCGAACTAAGCTAATTCAAATTAGTGCATCTAGACCTAAAAACTAATTCGAATTAGCGTTTTGCTCATTCGAAATAGCACGTCCACATTGAGTGGACCCTGAACCGAAGTTAAGGCTGGCCAGAACCAGTGCTGGCAGGGCATCAGGTTAGGACTTAGAGCGTGGAGCTGCTGCCTCAGGCAAGCCGAGGGCTGTGCTTAAAGGGACCCGACCCCCACCCCGGACAGACAGTTCTCAGGGTTCCCCGCTTGCTTGTCTGCCTCGATGAGGGACAGCAAAGCAGTCCTGTCTTGGAGTGCCCTGAGTGCCCACACTCAGCACATCACAGCACTCGGCCATAAGCCCGGCTGCACTTGCCGCAGGCTGCCATCCAGGGGTGTCAATCGGGGGGCTGTCAGGATCCAGGAGGCCCTGCAGGAGAGCTTCCACCCCGAGGAGCCCACAGAGCCACCCCAGTCCTCCCCATCGGGGGCTCGTGCCCCATTCCTCCCTCACCTCCTTCCACTTACCCCTCCCCAGCCCCCCTTCCTGATGTAAAAAATAAAGGACACGTGTGTTCAAAAATAGAAACTCTCTTTATTTAACAAAACTGGCCGGGGGGGGGGAGGATTAACCTCTGGGGAGACTGAGAAAAGGAGGTGGGAGAGGGGAAGAGAGAGGGTGGGAGAGGGGAGGGGGAAACCTGGGAGGAGGGAGCTGGAAGGGGGAAGCCAGGGGAAGAAGGAGGAGGGGAAGCATAAAACTATGGTACGCCATATCTTCAGTACTGTGTACAGATGTGGTCTCCTCACCTAAAAAAAGATATTTTGGCCTTGGAAAGGGTTCAGAAAAGGGCAACTACAATGATTAGTGGTTTGGAACAGGTCCCATATGAAGAGAGGCTAAAGAGACTGGGACTTTTCAGCTTAGAAAAGAGGAGACTGAGGGGGGATATGATAGAGGTCTATAAAAGCATGAGTGGTGTGGAGAGGGTGAATGAAGAAAAGTTCTTCATTAGTTCCCATAATAGAAGGACTAGAGGACACCAAATGAAATGAATGGACAGCAGGTTTAAAACTAATAAGAGAAAGTTCTTCACAAAGCACATAGTCAACCTGCGGAACTCCTTGCCACAGGAGGCTGTGAAGGCTAGAACTATAACAGAGTTTAAAGAGAAGTTAGATAAATTCATGGAGGTTGGGTCCATGGAGTGCTATTAGCCAGGGGGTAGGAAAGGTGTCCCTGTCCTCTGTTTGTGGAAGGCTGGAGATGGATGGCAGGAGACAAATTGCTTGGTCATTGTCTTCGGTCCATCCCCTCCGGGGTACCTGGTGCTGGCCGCTGTCGGCAGACAGGCTACTGGGCTAGTTGGACCTTTGGGCTGACCCAGTACAGCCATTCTTATGTTCTAAGCTCAGGGCTCAGGGTCGGGGGTCTCACTGGACCAACTTGATTTTCATGCAAACCTGCTCCTGGGTTTGCATGTGGCCGTTGGTGGCCAGGCTGGCAGCTATCCTACCCTAGACGGCCGCATTCCTGTGCCTAGTGTGGAGGTCGTGGACATTGGAGGCCTCCCCCCAAACCTCGATGAGGTCCACGATCTCCGCACTAGACCAGGCATGCGCCTGCCTCTTGCAGCCCCTGTCAGGCTCCTGGGAGCTGCCAGCCTGGTCCTGGGAAGAGGCGGAGGGCTGGGGTGGCAGCAGGTGGCTGGCTCATGCCGTGCCAGGTGCAGGGTCTGCTGGCTGGGTGCTGACAGGCTTGCAACTGGCACAAGCACTGTAGCCAGACCGTGCCCCTTTAAAGGCTCTGGGGCTGGGAGGGGGGCAGAAAAGTTTCCCTGGTTTGGCCCAGAGTGGCCACCAGGACAAGCTGGGAAGGGCTAGCCTCCAACTAGTTCGAATTAAGTGGCTACACAGCCCTTAATTCGAACTAGGCGTTAGTCCTCGTAGAATGAGGTTTACCTAGTTTGAATTAAGCGCTCCGCTAGTTCGAATTAAGTTCGAACTAGCGGTTTGTATGTATAGATGCTATGAAAGTTAATTCGAACTAACGGCTGTTAGTTCGAATTAACTTTGTAGTGTAGACATACCCTGAGTGAGTAAATCCTGGCTCTTTATTTGTGCCCAGGAACCACCCAGGTTCTTTGGAGACAGGCACAGACTAGCAGGAATGCTTAGTAGGAAAAAGCTTTCTCGGGAAAACAGTTCACAGAACGGTATTTACAGGGCACAATTACTGGTCTAAATGAGCTGTCAGTCCGAACCCTGCTGCCTGCAGCCCGTCCTTGGGGAAAACAAAGCTACAGGCGCGTTTCTCTTTGCCTTTCTTTGCAATTTCGTCTTAAAAAGCAAGTGAGCTGCATTGGGCCCCGATTCTGTCATCCTGGTACGCTCCTCAGCAGAACTCTTTGCAATGGATCAAACAGCAAAGATTTCCAGGCCAGACTGTTTCATCTGAAACCCAGGCAGCTTGAAAGGAAAATAGTTTGGGCACATAAAGAGGGGTGGTTCAGTCCCTCACCAGCATTGGAAGTGTAGCAAATGCAGGAAGGAGGGCAGGGCTGGGATCTTTTTTGGTCCCTGGCACAATTTACAACAGCCGTAGGGTTGTTTTAAGTGCACCTGGCCACCTTCAAACCCAAGGGCCATGTGTTCTCTGTCACCGAGGTGGGGGAGCCACCGGACCCTGTACACACACACACACACCCGCCTTCAGATGTGACTCAGCCCGCAGGTAGAAGAGAAGGGCAACAGGGACACAGCGTAGAACTGGCTTGTACCGGAACTAGGAGCTGTCAGTGCCTTTCATCTTGGGAAGAGGGAGTTCAAAGTTAGGCCCCTGACCCCCTCCCAGCACCCCAAGCCAGCCAAGGCTGACTCAGCCCCTGCCTATACCCTGGCCCCCAAGCCCCTCCTCTGCCTTTTGTTCTCCTTCCCAGGCAAAAGGTGTCACCCAGATGCACCCCCTCTTGGACTCAGGTTACAAAGGCATCAGCCACTGTGGCTAGGGTAGCTTCCCCATTTAGGTATTAGTGCAGTACCCTGGGAAACTGAGGCACAGCCACAGGGTTACTATAGGCGGTAGAATTCACACGCAGCATAACGAAGGGTATACAATCCCCGCTGCGTCACAGCTCTCCCCCCTTCGAGGCCGAGCTGAGCCGCATCACGTAGCCAGTGGCCTGGGGAGGGCTGGGCCCCCGCTCCGTGATGAAGCATCGGCTCTGACGGTAGCGCTCCCCTTAACACTGGCCCCCTCCGTGTTGGGATCCTGCAGGAGCAGGCTCCACCTCCAGAGCTCGGCGCTGGCTCCGTTCATTTGACGCAGCCCCATCAGGAGAGAGTGGCTGGTGCCCACCGTGAAATGCCACCCAAATTGACCCGGCTGCAGCTTTCCGAGGGCCCCCGCCGACAGCCAGGCGTCCTTCTCGACGGCTGCATAGTCCTGATCCAAAGTCAGCAGTTTCTTGCGCAAGTACACGATGGGGCGTCACTCTCCCTTTTTCCACCTGCATTAGCACCGCTCCCAGCCCTGTGTCGGAGGCGTCAGTGAACACCAGGAAGGGCTTGTCAAAGCCTGGAGTTACCAGCACTGGGGCTTGACCAAGGCCTCCTTCAGCGCACAGAGAGCCCTCTGGCACTGCTCGGTACAGACCACCCTGTCTGGCCACCCCTTCTCACACAGCTCAGTGACAGAGTGGCGATGGAGCTAACGTGGGGCACAAACCTCCGGTAGTGCCCCGCCAGACCAATGAAAGCCTGGACTTGCTTCTTTGTCCAGGGACTGGCCAATCTCTGATGGCCTCCACCTTGGCCAGCTCTGGCTTTAAGCAGCCGCTCCCCACCTTCTGGCCCAGGAAAGACACCTCTGCAATCCCCTCCTTGCACTTCCCAGACTTTACAGTCAGCCCAGCCCCCTACAGCCAGCCCAGCACTTGGCTGGCCTGGGACACGTGGTCCCTCTGAGTCTGGCTAAAAACGTAAATATCGTCGATGTAAGCCAGGGCGCCACTTGAGGCCAAAAGGCAGGAGTAGGACATCACAGAGCCCCAAAGGGGTCATAAAAGCTAATTTCAGCCTGGCATCTGGGTCCAACGGCACTTGCCAATAGCCCTTGGTGAGGTCCATACAGCAAATTTTTGTCTTACTCTGCTGAAGCTAAGGTGGTTGCTTTGGATTTACACTATAGTAACCAAGCTCACCTCTCCCCTTCCTCCTCCCCCACTTCCCCGACAGCATTTAAAATGATTTGAATCAAAGTTGCATTGGCCAGGAGTCTGACTGGAGGATCTACCAGGATTTCCATCTGTGATGTCTGTCATTGGGCCCTGAAGGAGCCCTTGTTAAATGCATGAAATAAATTAACTTCCCATCAACTTTCAGGTGGCTGCTGGATGTTCATGAGCTTTTCAGCTGGAACTCCCAGGACTTTTCTCTCTGGGAATACGACCATTATACACAGCAGAGTTGAGGCATCAGAAACCAGAACACTCTGTGTTGGTGAAGATTGAGAGGGGACATGATAGTGGTTTTCAGGTATCTAAAAGGGTGTCACAAGGAGGAGGGAGAAAACTTGTTCTTCCTGGCCTCTGAGGATAGAACAAGAAGCAATGGGCTTAAACTGCAGCAAGGGAGGTTTAGGTTGGACATTAGGAAAAAGTTCCTAACTGTCAGGGTAGTCAAACACTGGAATAAATTGCCCAGGGTGGTTGTGGAATCTCCATCACTGGAGATATTTAAGAGCAGGTTAGGTAAATGTCTATCAGGGATGGACAGTGCTGGGTCCTGCCATGAGGGCCGGGGACTGGACTCGATGATCTCTCGAGGTGCCTTCCAGTCCTAGTATTCTATGATTCTATGAATGTGACTTTCCTATTTTATCTCCTCCACCCTCGCTTGTGTCTTGGGGTTGTACTTTTTTTTGGGGGGGGAAGCTATTTATGGGGCATTTAGCCCTCTAATGAACCCTCTTCTCCTTCCCACAGCTCAGCAGCTGGCCTTAATGTCTCTAAAAGGACAGATTGTGCCCCAACTCTTTCTCTCACTGAATCAGTTGCCTATGGAGCATCTGGATGCTGTCACTTGGCTTTTATCTAGTAAATGGCTGGTGTCTTTGTATTCCATGCAGTGCCCTAAAATAAAACCACACAAAATTATATGGGCAAAGTCCTAGGAGATTTGTAATTCCACAAAGATTATTTTTTGTGCTCAGGCTATTAAACTGTTTCTTTTTTACTGCAGCCAGACCAAGAAGTTGTTTCCATAATGAAATGGAATTTATGGTTATGTGCCATTTTTGTTGCACTTGCCATAGGACCCTAGTTCATTCTTGCATGTTATGCCTCTGGGATATATGGTCTAATTACACCACTTCAAAGGAGAAAACTCACGCCACACAAACTGGTGATGAGGAAGCACACAAGCAGTAGTACAATCATAGAACACTAGAACTGGAAGGGACCTCAAGAGGTCATCGAGTCCAGTCCTCTGTCCTCATGGCAGGACCAAGTACGGTCTATATTATCCCTGATAGATGTCTGTCTAACCTGCCCTTAAATATCTCCAGTGATGGAGATTCCACAACCTCCCTAGGCAATTTAATCCAGTGTGTAACCACCCTGAAAGTTAGGACATTTTTCCTAATGTTCAACCTAAACCTCCCTTGCTGCAATTTAAGCCATTGCCTCTTGTCCTATCCTCAGAGGCCAAGGAGAACAATTTTCCCCCCTCCTCCCTGTGACACCCTTTTAGATACCTGAAAACCGCTATCATGTCCCCTCTCACTCTTCTCTTTTCTAAACTAAACAAGCCCAATTATTTCAGCCTTCCCTCACAGGTCATGTTTTCTAGATCTTTCATCATTTTTGTTGGTCTTCTCTGGATCTTCTCCAGTTTCTCCATATCTTCCTTGAAATGTGGTGCTGAGAACAGGACACAATACACCAACTGAGGCCTAATCAGCTCAGAGCAGAGCCGAAAATGACTTCTCATGTCTTGCTCACAACACACCTGTTAATGCAGCCCACAGTCATGTTTGCTTTTTTTGCAACAGTGTCACATCGTTGACTCATATTTAGCCTGTGGTCCACTCTGACCCGTAAATTCTTTTCTGCAGTGCTCCTTCCTAGACAGTCACTTCCCATTCTGTATGTGTGAAACTGATTGTTCCTCCCTAAGTGGAGCACTTTGCATTTGTCCTTATTAAACTTCATCCTGTTTACCTCAGACCATTTCTCCAGTTTGTCCAGATCATTTTGAATTATGGCCCTATCCTCCAAAGCCCTTGCAACCCCTCCCAGCTTGGTATCATCTGCAAACTTAATGAGTATGCTCTATGCCAATATCGAAATCATTGGTGACGATATTGAAGAGAACCAGTCCCCAAACCGATCGCTTCTATAGAGCCAATCCCTGCCCTTGCTGGGAAGGAGAGTTGTGTTTTTAACTAAGAGCTTTTCTACCTCAACAATGAGGTTTGCCTTCGCTTCATGTTGTGAGAGTCAAATTCATGCTGCCGATCCACTGCTTTGTCAGGGAAATCATAGAATACTAGGACTGGAAGGGACCTTGAGAGGTCATCCAGTCCAGTTCCCTGCCCTCATGGCAGGACCAAATACTGTCTAGACTAGTGGTCCCCAACACGGTGCCCACGGGTGCCATGGCGCCCGCAGGGGCATTTGTGTGCGCCTGCCAAGTGCTCAGGGCTGGCCCCGCTCTGGGTGCGTGGCGCGTGCGCGGTGCCGGAGCCAGCCCTGGGTGCATGGAGCACGGGGAGCGCTGGCCCCGGGCGCGCAGCGAATTGGCCGTCTGCGCTCCAGGCGTGCAGCTATGGGGGGCGCCGGCCCAGGGAGCGTGGCGCATTGGCTGCCCATGCCCCGGGCGCGTGGCTATGAGGAGCGCCGACCCCGGGCGCGCGGCTATGGGGGGTGCCAGCCCCGGGAGCGCGGCAAATTGGCCACCCGCGCCTCGGGCGCGCGGCTATGGGGAGTGCTGGCCCCGCGCGCGCGGCTATGGGGGGCGCCAACCCCGGGAGCATGGCAAATTGGCTGCCCGCGCCCCGGGTGCGTGGCGCATGGGGAGCGCCAGCCCCGGGCGCACGGCAAATTGGCCGCCCCAGCCCCCGGACACGCGGCTATGGCGGGCACCAGCCCCGGGAGCGCGGCAAATTGGCCTCCCTGCCCCCAGGCATGCAGCTATGGGGGGGGGTGCCAGCTTTGGGCGCGCGGCTATGGAGGGGTGCCGGCCCTGGGCGTGCAGCTCTGGAGGACACTGGCCCCAGGCTTGCTGCGAATGGGCGGCCCCGCCTGTGGCCACGTGGCGCATAGGGTTGCTGGCCCCAGGCACGTGGCTCATGGGGGTGTGGCGTATGCGCGGCCCCACCCCCAGGTGCGTGAGTGTCCCCTCCCCCTGGCGCCCGGCAGGTGAACGGCCATGCCGGCACCTTCAAGTGGTTGGGGACCACTGGTCTAGACCATCCCTGATAGACATTTATCTAACCTGCTCTTACATATCTCCAGAGATGGAGATTCCACTCCCTGGGCAATTTATTCCAGTGTTTGACCACCCTGACAGTTAGGAACTTTTTCCTAATGTCCAATATTTAAATCCCTGCTTCATTAGCAATTTTGAACGTGCCTAACTTACATCTCTCTATTGACAGAGAGGTGTAGTCTAGACACAGCCAGGAAGAGTCTGTCTCCGTGCAATTAGCCCCTCAGCCAGTCCAGAGGAACGGTGTGTGGCAGAACTGGAAAAGAACTAACTCCCGGGCAAGCAGCTCCCCATTTGTAGAGGGAGAGTGAGCCAGAAAGGCAGTGTGCCAAACTCCGAGTCGCTCAGATATGCTCTTAGGTTTGGGCCCCATTTCTGACACATCTTTTGTCCGTAGGGACCCTACTGTCTGTAATATGTATATGCAATTGGTCACAGTCAGAACCTGGGGCTGTGAGATGTGGGGGAATAGCATCTCACAAAACTGGGCCAGGTTTGAGATGTTTCCTGTCCTTTTTCACTGCTCCCCAGGATACGAAAGATAGGGATGAGAGAGGCAACAGGGATTCAGTTCATGCTTTTCTGCATGAAGGAGCAATGACTCTCAAGCTTGATTAACCTAGCAATGAATCTTCAGATGTCTCTGCTTCACAAAGGAGTTATGCTACTGCAAGGTTAATTGTCCATTCTAGGGAGGTTTAAAAGGAAAACTTGGATGATCCCTGAGACTCTGAAAGTGAAGTCAACAAATCTTGCATCCTTCAGCACCAAATTAATCAGGTGACCAAAGACCATGGCAATGAGTATAGATCCAGATACTTAGGTAGATAGAAACTAGGAAAACTGAAAGTGGTGCATAAAAGACAAACTTTTATCTTCTGGGATTGTTTGTCTGCATCTTGATTGTTGGATAAAACAGAATAAGATAATTAAAACAAAGGGCCTGGCTTTTCGGCCCCTTCTGCACTTACAAAAGTGGTTGTAAGTGCGGGGGGTCAGAACGCGGGTGGTGGCATGTTGGGGGTTTCCTGTACATACAAATTTATATTTCAATTTAAACATTTTATTTCCTAATCCAGTCATTTAAATAATGCCAAACTAAGCAGAAACCCGGCTAGATGCTAATAAATTCAGTTGCTGTCATCAGCCAATAGAGTAATTCAGTTGATAAGGTCCATCTCTCCTCCCCAAATCAGTGGGCTATCCAAAATGCTGTCCAAAAGCAACTGAGTGCACCAAGGTATTAATGCTTATAGGATAATAGCAATCTCATTTTACTGATACAACTTGACATTGTTTAGTTTTCTATAAATAATGCCCAGCAAAAGAAAAGACAAGAAAAGACCGAGAAGGGACAGGATAGCAGTTTTCTAGTACCTAAGCGGGTGTTACAAGGAGGAGGGAGAAAAATTATTCTCCTTGGCCTCTGAGGATAGGACAAGAAGCAATGGGCTTAAACTGCAGCAAGGGAGATTTAGGTTGGACATTAGGGAAAACTTCCTACCTGTCGGGGTGTAAATAAATTGCCTGGGGAGGTTGTGGAATTTCCATCACTGGGGATATGTAAGAGCAGGTTAGACGGACATCTATCAGGGATGGTCTCTAGATGGTGCTTGGTCCTGCCTTGAGTGCAGGGCACTGAACATAAGAACATAAGAACATAAGAACGGCCGTACCGGGTCAGACCAAAGGTCCATCTAGCCCAGTATCCTGTCTGCCGACAGTGGCCAGCACCAGGTGCCCCAGAGGGGGTGGACCGAAGACAATGATCAAGCGCTTTGTCTCCTGCCATCCCTCTCCAGCCTCTGTCAAACAGAGGCCAAGGACACCATTTTATCCCCTGGCTAATAGCCTTTTATGGACCTAACCTCCATGAAATTATCTAGCTTCTCTTTAAACTCTGTTATAGTCCTAGCCTTCACAGCCTCCTCTGGCAAGGAGTTCCACATGCTGACTACACGCTGTGTGAAGAAGAACTTTCTTTTATTAGTTTTAAACCTGCTACCCATTAATTTCATTTGGTGTCCTCTAGTTCTTCTATTTAGGGAACTAATAAATAACTTTTCTTTATCGGCCCTCTCCATACCACTCATGATTTTATACACCTCTATCATATCCCCCCTCAGTCTCCTCTTTTCTAAACTGAAAAGTCCCAGTCGCTTTAACCTCTCCTCATATGGGACCCGTTCCAAACCCCTAATCAATTTAGTTGCCCTTTTCTGAACCCTTTCCAAGGCCAAAATATCTTTTTTGAGGTGAGGAGACCACATCTGTACACAGTATTCAAGATGTGGGCGTACCATAGTTTTATACAGGGGCAGTAAGATATTCCGGGTCTTATTTTCTATCCCTTTCTTAATAATACCTAGCATCCTATTTGCCTTTTTGACCGCCGCTGCACACTGTGTGGAAGTTTTCAGAGAACTGTCCACAATAACTCCAAGATCTCTTTCCTGATTTGTCATAGCCAAATTAGCCCCCATCATACTGTACGTATAGTTGGGGTTATTTTTCCCAATGTGCATTACTTTACACTTATCCACATTAAATTTCATTTGCCATTTTGTTGCCCAATCACTCAGTTTGGTGAGATCTTCTTGGAGTCCCTTACAGTCTGCTTCTGTCTTGACTATCCTAAACAGTTTGGTATCATCCGCAAACTTTACCACCTCACTGCTTACCCCTTTCTCCAGATCATTTATGAATAAGTTGAACAGGATTGGTCCTAGGACTGACCCTTGGGGGACACCACTAGTTACCCCTCTCCACTCTGAAAATTTACCATTTATTCCTACCCTTTGTTTCCTGTCTTTTAACCAGTTCTCAATCCAAGAAAGGACCTTCCCTCTTATCCCATGGCCATGTAATTTACACAAGAGCCTTTGGTGAGGGACCTTGTCAAAGGCTTTCTGGAAATCTAAGTATACTATATCTACTGGATCCCCTTTGTCCGCATGTTTGTTAACCCCTTCAAAGAACTCTAATAGATTAGTAAGACAGGATTTCCCTTTACAAAACCCATGTTGACTTTTGTCCAACAAATTATGTTCTTCTACATGCTTCACAATTTTATTCTTTACTATTGTTTCGACTAATTTGCCCGGTACTGAAGTTAGACTTACCGGTCTGTAATTGCCCGGATCGCCTCTAGAGCCCTTTTTAAATATTGGGGTATACATTTAAGTTGGGCCTCTATTATGGTGTCTTTAAGAAGTTTCCATGCAGCTTGCAGGGATTTGGCTCTAGTCACTGTGCCTTTTAATTTCTGTTTAACTAACCTCCTCATTTTTGTGTAATTCCCCTTTTTGAAATTAAATGCCAGGGTGCTGGTCTGCTGAGGTGTTCTTCCCACCACAGGAATGTTGAATGTTATTATATTATGGTCACTATTCCCAAGCGGTCCTGTAACGGTTATTTCCTGGACCTGTTCCTGCGCTCCACTCAGGACTAAATCGAGAATTGCCTCTCCCCTTGTGGGTTCCTGCACTAGCTGCTCCAAGAAGCAGTCATTTAAGCCATTGAGAAATTTTATCTCCGCTTCTCTTCCTGAGGTGACATGTATCCAGTCAATATGGGGGTAATTAAAATCCCCCATTATTATAGAGTTCTTTGTTTTGGTAGCCTCTCTAATCTCCCTCAGCATTTCAATGTCAGTATCCCTGTCCTGGTCAGGTGGTCGGTAATATATCCCTACTGCTAATTTCTTATTTTTGGAGCATGGAATTACTATCCATAGCGATTCTATTGAACATGTTGATTCATTTAATATTTTTATTTCATTTGATTCTACATTATCTTTCACATACAGTGCCACTCCACCACCCACCCGGCCTGCTCTATCCTTTCGATATATTTTATATCCCGGTATGATTGTGTCCCACAGATTTTCCTCATTCCACCAGGTTTCAGTGATGCCTATTATGTCAACCTCCTCATTTAATACTAGGTACTCTAGTTCACCCATCTTATTAGTCAGACTCCTAGCATTTGTGTAGAAGCACTTTAAAAATTTGCCACTGCTTATTTGTCTGCCCTTCCCTGATGCATTGGATTCCTTTGTACACGGTTGTTTGTCTGCTCTGGCCCATGGTTTGCCCTCTCCCCTCCTCTCTTTCTGACTACAGCTTAGAGAATCTCTATCAATGGATTCTCCTCTAAGAGTAGTCTCCCTCCGATTTACGTGCATCTCCACACCAATCGGCTTTCCCCCATCTCTCAGTTTAAAAACTGCTCTACGGCCTTTTTAATGTTTAGTGCCAGCAGTCTGGTTCCACCCTGGTTTAGGTGGAGCCCATCCTTCCTGTATAGGCTCCCCCTCTCCCAAAAGTGTCCCCAGTTCCTAATAAATCCAAACCCCTCTTCCCTACACCATCGTCTCATCCACGCATTGAGATTCTGAATCTCTGCCTGCCTACCCGGCCCTGCGCGTGGAACCGGAAGCATTTCCGAGAACGCCACCATAGAGGTCCTGGATTTCAGTCTCTTTCCTAGCAGCCTAAATTTGGCCTCCAGGACATCTCTCCTACCCTTCCCTACGTCATTGGTACCTACATGTACCACGACCACCGGCTCCTCCCCAGCACTACACATAAGTCTATCTAGATGCCTCGAGAGATCCGCAACCTTCGCACCAGGCAGGCAAGTGACCATACGGTTCTCCCGGTCATCACAAACCCAACTATCTATGTTTCTAACGATCGAATCACCCACTACTAACACCTGCCTCTTCCGAACTGGCTTTCCCTCCCCCTCAGAGGTATCCTCAGTGCGAGAGGATACCGCAACATCCTCTGGGAGGAGGGTCCCAACTACGGGATGGTTTCCCTCTGCTCCCATTGAATGCTCTGTTCCCTTGAGACTTTCATCCTCCTTAAGAGCACTGGGGCTCTCAGACTGGAGGTGGGACAGTACTACAGTGTCCCAGAAAGTCTCATCCACAAATCTCTCTACCTCCCTTAGCTCCTCCAGTTCAGCCACCCTGGCCTCCAAAGCCCGAACTCGGTCTCTGAGGGTCAGGAGCTCCTTGCAACGGGTGCACACATACGCCACCCGCCCACAGGGCAGGTAATCATACATGTTACACTCGACGCAATAAACAGGATAGCCCCCACTCTGCTGCTGGGCTTCTGTCTCCATTTTTCTAATGAACAAGTTTAAGTATAAACTGGGATTCTTTTTAAACCTCTGGAATATAGATTACGATAAGAGTTATGTTTTAAAGAAGGTCAGAAGTCCCTCGTGCCCTCTAACCTCCCTCTCCAAACTCCCTGTTAGCTGCTCCTGGTCGCAAGCTCCCTGGTCGCTGAGTCACAGGCTTATATAGCTCTGGTAGCCCCTCCCCCTGACTGAGGCTCAGCCAATTAACAGAGGCTTCTAGATTTCAAACCTTTTAGAAGCTCCTTCAAGCAATCAAACAATCAAACCAACCAACCAAACAGATAAACACAAGCTCTGCACACAGCAAATAACTCCCCCACACACAAACACACACTCCAGACAGCCACTTACCACAAGGGTCCCGTTTTTACTCCTCTTTCACCTGGAGAACTCCCTCTCCAAACTCCCTGTTAGCAATTCCTGTTCGCACTGGACCCGATGACCTCTCGGACTCCCTTTTAGTCGTACACGTCTTTGATTCTGTGAAGGCAAGACAATCGAGGTTCTACTGCAAACTAGCCTACACAGCTCCCGGTACTGCCTTTGCTCCTGATTTTTCTTACTTACGCCAGTTCTACAGCTGCGTAGCCCCACTGAGTTCAGCTGAGAAGATCAGAATCTTGCTCTATGTCTGTTCACATGATGTCCAGTGTAACAAGGCAGGGAGGGACAAAGGGAGGGAAATATTTTTCCTTTTCCTTTTGGAAAAAATATGGACCAAAATGTTTGCAGATGTAAGATGGGCAGAATTCCAACAAGTTCCATTTTTTTCCTGGAAAGTTCTTCCCATGTTTTGTCTGGCCCCATCCCAGGACATGCTGTCTGGCATGCTACAGTGCCATTTAGAAACATAGGGTGAAATCCTAGCTCCACTGAGAAGATAAAGGCAAAACTCGTACTTGTAATGGGCCCAGAATTTCATCCACATTGGAACTGGGTAGCCAAATGCAGCCTCCTTCGTGTCTTGTGCACATGTATGAATCCTCGCATATAGGATCGCCCTGGATATTTTTAATTCAGCAAATCCACTACAATTTTTTACAGGGAAGTGACAGGATGATGTGGAGGCTTGTGGATATTTTTTTTTTTTTTTTGCCTGTCATTCAGTACATACTTTATTGTAGCAGCACAGTAGGCATTGATTTAACCACAGGAAGTTTTAATTACGATGTTGATCTACTTTATTTAGTTTTATAACTGAGTTTTAAAGTCCTGGTGTAGCTCCTTGAAGGAATGTGGGTGGATGTTTTAGTGCATGGGTGGCTTATAAACTCAGTTTGTAATGATTATAATTATCAGTCGTGGGTGGTGCCCACTATAAGTCGGGGACAGTTCTGAAAGACCGTATCTCCCTCCACCTCCACTGTCTCCTCCCTTTTGCTAAGCATATGAAGTGCCCAGAGTAAACACACTAGTGAACAATAAATCCCTCCCCTTCAAACTCTTTCATTTCTAGGCATTTTCTTTAAAATGCTGACAGAAATGTGATCTTAAAGTTCATCATGTCGGAGCAGGCTAGTGGGCAGAGCACCGACCTGGGGGCGGAGAGACGAGCTTCTGCCATGGGCCTGCTTGGTGATCTTGGAAGCTGCATCTCCTGCCTGGCTTGTGCCTTTCTTTCCCTGTCTTTAAAATTGGGGTGAGGATTTCCTTTGAAAAGCTCTTTGAAATTTACCCAGACAAAATGCCAGATGTACTCTTTGTTGTTCTAAGGAAATACTCACTTACCCAGCATTACCCGGGGTTGGCCCAAAAAGGAGGGGCCCGGCCCAGGACCACGGGGGAGGCAGCTTGAGGTTTGGGGAAGGGGGCTGACTTGGGATTTGAGGTTGGGGGGCTGGCCCGGCGCCGTGGGCTGGGGGAGGGATGCAGCCTGGGGAGCGCAGGGGAAGCAAGGGGTCATGCAGGCCTCCCATCCGCGCTCCTCAGGCCTGGCCCTTGAGTTGGGGGGAAAGGGAGGAGCCATGTAGGCTGGCTCTCAGTGGCCACACTGGGCAGCCCAGCAAAGCAGGTGGCGGTGGGGGGGAGCCTCCAGTGGGTCCTCTAGGGGCAGCCCGGGCCGAGCTGGTGACCCTGGTGGTGCTCTTGGGGGCAGGGGCTGCAGCGGTGGGCCCAGGTGTTAGGGGGAGGACTGGAGTTTGAAACAGGGAAGACACTTGCCAATGGAAGGTTAGATGGTGAGCCCCATCCCCAGCTGGCCACTCTATTGGGGTGCGGCTTCCCACAGTGGGGACTCTGCAGGATAGCTCTCCCCTGCGCGCGCTGTCCCCAGGTGTGACTGAGGCTCATGTCCCTCCCCTCTCTGCCCCCTCCCTTTCCGTGCGATGGAAAACAATCAAATTCCAGGCACATCCCATTTTCCTGGAAGAACCAAACCCTGATCTTACAGACACAGACACAGACACAGAAATCTCTAATACATACACACACACACACACACTCTACAGTGCTAATACTTGTGAGGAGAGATAGCAATTGGTTCTGTGTATTAGGTTTTCCAAAAGTGTATGATCTAGAGACCTAGGTGAATACAAACTTTATATCATGGGCTCCCTCACTCTCTGAACATTGCCTTTAGAGAGCCTCTGCGTAAAATCCAGTTCCCCCTGAACTTAATGTGATGCTGGTAAACCAGGTGTTAACTTATGCCAAGGTATCAGGACTCACTGAGCGCTTACAAATGAATAGCTAGAAGCCAGTCCTGCTTACCTATGTGTTAGCATGATGAAAATTTCTATTAGAGGTTAAGTTGATAAGAATGTGTTTAGTGTTTAGACTTTATAAAATGCTTGTAGGATGCTGCATTCATTGATATCACTTATCACCTCTATAGCCCACGGTATATAGTTTGTACAGTAAACCACACAGTTGTGTAACTCACCAAACAGGAAAAGAAGCATGAATTAAATGCTGGGGATGGTCCATTGAAGCAAATAAGGTGTTATGCAGCATCAAAGGAGAGAAGCCCTCTTGCATTGCTCACCCCCTCTTGGAAGGGGAGACCTAGAAATAAACTCATCCCATCCATTTTAGACTCTGGAACAGAGGGAAGAAATATCCCTGACAAGGAGAAACTCCATTTCTTTCCTATTATCTAGACTTTGAAGGGTAAAGTTTTCTAAACATAAGCAAAGATCCCTGAGATGCTTAGCGTGGGTTTGTCCTGAAAGACATTTTGAACCGATAGATTACTACAACTGTGTCATCTTTGGAATCATGGACTGAGGCTTATTTGTGCTGAAAGATCAAAAGATCCACGTCTAGACTGCCGGGGATTTTTTTTCAAAACAGCTCCATTTAAAAAAAAAAAAGCGGTGGCCACGTTTATGTTAATGAAGCGTGGGATATTTAAATTCCCGCTTCATTATCAATTTCGAAGTGCCTAATCTACATCTCTCTGTCAACAGAGAGGTGTAGTCTAGACACAGCCTTAGTTAGTTTATTACAGGACTGGCTGCCAGCATTGTCTTTGGTATGTGATCTATATAGAAACTGATCCAGGGTGGTGACTGGTGACTGAGACTAACCTCTGTGTGTGTGGGGGTGTGTGTGTGTGTGTGTGTGTGTGTGTGAGTGACCATGTATCACTAAGTGCAGCTTGCATGGGTGGCAAGAGGACTGGAATGCCTAAGGGGGTTGCCCATATCTCCATGATAAGACTGTTACTTTACTTCTGGGTTGGTGACATCTAACTGTAGAACACACCACCCATTTGGGGTGTCTGCCCTGCTTTTGACAGTCTGCCCGCAGATAGGCACTCAAGCTCGAGAACCACTCCAGACAGCTTATGAAGACTAAAATCCAGACTGAAAACCCAATCTCTAATTAGCGTTTTGAAGCCTGGACCCATATAAACATCCTGTGTAGGTAAGAGACAGAGTTGGGCTGTAAAGAATACAGAGAGGATTCTTTATTGAGGGTCCCTACAGAGAGACCCTGCAGTTTTTTCTGCTCCCTGGCCACTCACAGATCCTAAATCCTCGTCTGGACTAAACAAGGATCCGTCATATTATGCATCCCTCTGTATGCCACAATCCCAAATGCTTTGGCTGTCAGTCTCTGTGAGCCAGCGACACCCTGATGCCACTGGCAGATGGCACAGAGATGCACAAGGGTCACACTCTCTTTTGCTGCGGTGTGTCTAAGTCTCTCTCTCATTCAGTATCAAATCCCTTGGAAGAGGTCTGTGTGCACATGGGGCTGCACAGGCTGACCTCATGAAAAGGCTGGACATCAGATGGGAGGAACCCTCCCAGAGCCCTGCCTGCTTGCTCCCTGCTCGTGTCGGAACAGCTGAGAGACGTGCAAGGGGGTTAGATCTGAGCCCTAGAACTGCTGTTCCAGAAATAGCCTGTTGTATTATGTATGCTCCCGTCTGGCCCCGGGCCCCCGGGCAAGCCTGGCCTCAAGGCTGGATATCTCGAAAAAGGGCTAATCCCCAGAGGGTGGCACTAATGGATGGTATTGTTTTAAAGTGGTTTGCAGTTGGCTGGTGCATTATTAACCAACACGTTAGCCTGGAAGCTCTTACCTTTCGAAACTCGACAAAGGGATGGACTCCTCGCTGTGGTGGGGAATAGGCTGCTCCGTCTGGGCCAGGCACTTGTTGTTTGTGTAGGACTAAATTCTGCCCGCCCTTGGGTTAGGATGAGGAGTAGAGGTAGGAGTTAGGGTTTGGGTTAGGGGTTAGGGTTGAGGTTAGGGTTTAAGATTAGGAGCTAGGGTTACGGTTAGGAGTTAGGGTTGGGGTTAGCATTAGGGGGTTAGGGTTATGGTTGGTTAGGGGGTTAGGAGTTAGGGTTGGTTAGGGGTTAGTGTTGGGGTTGGGGTGAGGGGTTAGGGTTATGGTTGGTTAGGGTTAGAGGTTAGGGTTAGGGCTAGGGATTAGCGTTGGTGAGGGGTTAGGGTTGGGGGTTAGAGGTAGGGGTTGGGGTTAGTGGTTAGTGTTGGCTAGGGGTTAGTGCTAGGGTCAGGATTGGTTAGGGGTTAGAGTTAGGGGTTGGGATTACGGGTTAGGGTTGGTTAGGGGTCAGGGGTTGGGGTTAGGGGTTAGGGTTGTCAGGAAGTATAAGAGGGGAGAGATTGTAGGTTGGTTATGTGTCACCTTCAGCATGTGGGGAGGGGAGAGTCAGTATTGCAGGGTGAAATCTTGGCTCCCTTGAGGTCAATGCATGTTTTGCCATGGGTATCAATGGTTCTGGGATCTCACCCATAGTGTGTTACATTCCCTGGGGGAATTTCCTTTCATTCAGAGAGACATCCCAAGCCCTGTGCATCGCTCACGTCCCACTAAAATCCCCCAGATGAGACAGTAAGGGATGCATAGGTGGGGCGCTGACCCGCTGCACAGAGGGGAAAGTCACCCTCTGAGCTCCAGGCGGTCGGGAATCAGAGCAGAGCCAGTAAACACCCCAGAGGTGGTAGGACTAGAGAGCAGAGTGGAGTCACCCTGGTTCCTCCTCCTTCGATGTAGATTGGCGCTGTGGGGACGGGACTTGTTTCTCCTTGCAAACATGACTCGATTCATTCTGCGATGCCACATGGACCTAAGGGGTGGGCGATCAGGAAAGGGCAGAGTGTGCTACTGGAGAAACATCGGGGGATCATATCCCTGAAGACCAAGGGTCTGATTCTCTACTCTCACTGGTGTGCAAGGAAAATGAGGCCCGGTCCAGCACCTCTTATGCCTAAGGAGCAGGAGGCCCAGTGAGCAGCAAGGCCTCTAGATGTGCATAGCTCTCTCCGAGTGGGGTGGGGAAGCCTGTTGTGCCCTCCCTAATCCCCTCTTGCCCACCAGCTATCTGGCTCAGAGGGTGGCCCCATGGCCCAGTGGGCACATCAACACATGTACTAGAGCCGGGGAATCCATGGCCATCTCCAGGCAGTCTGTGTCGGGCAGAGGGGATTGGTGAGGTGATAGGCCTCACACCCCAGCTCTGCCTCGCCTTCTCATGGCCCACATCCTCTCCCTCAGTGACGCTCGCCCCCAGAACGACTTCCATAGGGTGGCAAGAAATAGGGATGGTGCCACAGAGGAACCGGAACCTTCTTCCATATAGGAGAGGGGTGATTTCCACCAGAAGGGTTCCCCCCTCGATAGCTCTGGGACACATGATCAGGGGGTCACTCCGGCTCCCAGTACCAATGGGTTTAGTGCAGGGGTTAGAGTGGGTTGAACCAGGGAGAGCCACTCTCACCACCTCCATTGTAAAGGAAAGCTGGACAGGAGCATGTTAGCCCAAGCTGGGGAAGGGGGAGGGAGTCCCCCAATGCTTTGAGCAGAGGCGGGGGAGCCATGCTGCTTCTCTTCCCCTTGGCTTGACCCTTTGGTTTGGCAGTTCCAAGATGAGCTCCTCTTGGTGCACATGAATCCCCGCACCAAGCAGAGCCCAGCAGGTGCCATGGCAGGTCTGAGTGCAGGCAGGATTCTGTCTCAGTCCAATCAATGCCACCCCTCGGTCCCTTCCAGCGGCTGAGCAACTCCCCTTCAAGTACATAAGAACGGCCACACTGGGTCAGACCAATGGTCCATCTAGCCCAGTATCCTGTCTGCCGACAATAGCCAGATGCCTCAGAGTGAGGGAACACAACAGGTAATCATCACGTGATCCCTCTCCTGTCATCCATCCCCCCCTTAGTCTCCTCTTTTCTAAACTGAAAAGTCCCCGTCTTTTTAATCTCTCTTCATATGGGACCCGTTCCAAACCCCTAATCATTTTTGCTGCCCTTTTCTGAACCTTTTCCAATGCCAATATATCTTTTTTGAGATGAGGCAACCACATCTGTATGCAATATTCAAGATGTGGGCATACCATGGTTTTATATAGAGGCAATAAGATATTCTCTGTCTTATTCTCTATCCCTCTCTTAATGATTCCTAACACTCTGTTTGCTTTTTTGACTGCCCTGCACACTGAGTGGATGTTTTCAGAAAACTATCCACAATGACTCCAAGATCTCTCTCTTGAATAGTTGAAGCCAAATTCGTCCCCATCATATTGTATGTGTAGTTGGGATTATGTTTTCCAATGTGCATTACTTTACATTTATCAACATTAAATTTCATTTACCATTTAGTTGCCCAGTCACTTAGTTTGGTGAGTTCTTTTTGAAACTCTTCACAGTCTGCTTTGGTCTTAACTATCTTGAGCAATTTGGTATTATCAGCAAATTTTGCCACCTCACTGTTTACCCCTTTCTCTAGATCATTTATAAATAAATTGAATAGGATTGGTCCTAGGACAGACACTTGGGGGACTCCACTAGTTACCTCTCTCCACTCAGAAAACTTACCATTTATTCCCACCCTTTGTTTCCTGTCTTTTAACCAATTATCAGTCCATGAAAGGACCTTCCCTCTTATCCCAGGACAATTTACTTTACTTAACAGCCTTTGGTGAGGGACCTTTTTAAAGGCTTTCTGGAAATCTAAGTACACTATAACCACTGGATCCCTCTTGTCCACGTGTTTGTTGACCCCCCTCAAAGAACTCTAGCAGATTAGTAAGGCATGATTTACCTTTACAGTAATCATGTTGACTTTACCCCAACAACTTATATTCATCCATGTGTCTGACAATTTTATTCTTTACTATAGTTTCAACTATTTTGCCCAGTACTGACATTAGACTTATCAGTCTGTAATTGCCAGGATCACCTCTAGCGCCCTTTTTAAATATTGGCATCATGTTAGCTATCTTCCAGTCATTAGGTATGCAAGCTGATTTAAAGGATAGGTTACTAACCACAGTTAATAGTTCCACAATTTCACATTTGAGTTTTTTCAGAACTCTTGGGTGAATGCCATCTGGTCCCGGTGACTTGTTACTGTTAAGTTTATCAATTTTTTCCAAAACCTACTCTAATGACACCTCAATCTGGGATAATTCCTAAGATTTGTCACCTAAAAAGAATGGCTCAAGTTTGGGAATCTCCCCAATATCCTCAGCCATGAAGAACGATGCAAAGAATTAATTTAGCTTCTCTGCAATGATTTTATCATCTTTGAGTGCTCCTTTAGCATCTCGATCATCCAAGGGCCCTACTGGTTGTTTAACCGTCTTTCTGCTTCTGATGTACTTAAAAAACATTTTGGTATTACTTGTTGAGGTTTTGGCTAGCTGTTCTTTAAGCTCCTTTTGGGCTTTTCTTATTACACTAGCCAATTAGTCCATCATAAGATGGGATTTTCAGGTCTCTCCTCCATGTTGGTCTTCTCTCCTGAGCCTCCGGTCTCTCGCTCCATCTCTCTCTCTCTTTCTCTCTCCTCCTACTGCCTCCCCCTCTCTCTCTCAGCCCTCCTCCGCCTCCTGCCTCTCTCACCTTCTGCCTCTCTCTCCATCTCTTTCTTTCTCTTCTCCCCCTCCTGCCTCTCACGCTCCCTTTCTCTTCTCCTCCTCCTCCTGACTCTCTCTCCCCTCCGTCTCTCCCCGCCCCTGTTCCCCTTCCCCTTCCCCTCCCGCCATGGTGCTCGGCTGAGTGCTGCCTACTCAGCCGGGCCACCGCGAGGGAGGGGGGCGGGGCGGTGTATGTCACGGTGTATGCCACGGCGGGAGGGGAAGGAGGGGTGGTGACATACACGGCCCCACCCCCTGGCCGTGTACGTCACCGCCCTGCCCCCTTCCCCTCCTTCCGTGGCGGCTGGCTGAGTGCTATGCCGCTCAGCTGGGCTGCGGTGGGGGAGCAAGTGGCGGCAAGCAGTCGTTTGGGGTCCACGCTCCCCATGCATCAGCATTACAGACTCACAGACATTGAGCTACTTTATATATGATTTTTATAGTTAATTTGACAAAGTTTATGCTCCTTTCTATTTTCCTTGCTAGGATTTGACTTCCACTTTTTAAAAGATATGTTTTTATCTGTCATTGCTCCTTTTACTTGGTTGTTAAGTCACTGTGGCACTTTTTTGGTTCTCTTACTGTGTTTTTTAATTTGGGGTATACTTTTAAGTTGGGCCTCTATTATGGTGTCTTTGAAAAGTTTCCATGCAGCTTGCAGAGATTTTACTTTTGTCACTGTACCTTTTAATTTCTGTTTAACTAACTTCCTCATTTTTGTGTAGTTCCCCTTTCTGAAATTAAATGCTACAGTGTCGGGCTGCTGAGGTGTTTTTCCCACCACAGGGATGTTAAATTTTATTACATTATGGTCACTATTTCTAAACAGTCCAGTTATATTTACCTCTTGAACCAGATCCTGCTCTCCACTTAGAACTAAATCAAGAATAGCCTCTCCCCTTGTGGGTTCCAGAACCAGCTGCTCCAAGAAGCAGTCATTTAAGGTATCAAGAAATGTTATCTCCGCATCCCATCCTGAGGTGACGTGTACCCAGTCAACATGGGGATAGTTGAAATCCCCCACTATTATTGAGTTTTTAATTTTGATAGCCTCTCTACTCTCCCTTAGCATTTCATAGTGACTATCACTGTCCTGATCATGTGGTCAATAATATAGCCCTACTGATATATTCTTATTATTGGAGCATGGAATTACTACCCATAGAGATTCTATGGAACATTTTGGCTCATTTAAGATTTTTACTTCATTTGATTCTACATTTTCTTTCATGTATAGTGCCACTCCTCCACCAGCATGACCTGCTCTGTCCTTCCAATATATTTTCTACCTTGGTATGACTGTGTCCCATTCATTGTCCTCATTTCACCAGGTTTCCGTGATGCCTATTATATCAATATCCTCCTTTAAAACTAGGCACTCTAGTTCACCCATTTTACTATTTAGACTTCTAGCATTTGTGTATAAGCACTTTAATAATTTGTCACTATTTATCTGTCTGCCATTTCCTGATGTGTTAGACTCTTTTTCATTTGATTATGTCTCATCTGATCTGACCCATACTTTCATCCTCTCCTCCTGACAAGAACATAGGGCATCTCTATTAATAGACCCTCTCCTAAGAGATGTCTCTGTCCGATCCATGTGTTCCTCCGCACACGTCAGCTTTCCCCCAGCTCTTAGTTTAAAAACTGCTCTACAACCTTTTTAATGTTAAGTGCCAGGAGTCTGGTTCCATTTTGGTTTTGGTGGAGCCCATCATTCCTGTATAGGCTCCCCCTATTCCCAAAGTTTCCCCAGTTCCTAAGAAATCTAAATCCCTCCTCTCTACACCATCATCTCATCCACACATTGAGACTCTGAAGCTCTGCCTGCCTATCCAGCCATTCGCGTGGAATCGGAAGCATTTCAAAGAATGCTACCATACAGGTCCTGGATTTCAATCTCTTTCCTAGCAGCCTAAACATACAGTGAGTGCGGCCAACTGCTGAACTCTCCAGAGTTTCTTGAGTGGGAAAGTCACCTCCTAGGACTTCTGGAACTAGATCAGTGTCATACATCTGTCTGACAGGCCAAGTAAATAACTCCTCACTGAACTCTCCAGGCGTAATTCCCCTGCCCCCAGCAGCCCGAGCACATAAGAAAATGATGCTGCCAAAGGGTTTACAGAAATGAAATATTTAATTGGCTGAAACCTGTTTTCCATTAACATTGAGAGAGCAGCAGAAACTGGAGGCCTAGCAGAGGTGGCTCTTGAACCAAAGGCCATACTGAAGGAGGGAACCTTATGGATACTTTAAAGACATTGCTTAAGATAGCGGCTTGCCCAGTGTAATGACCCTTTTGATGTAATGCATCCCATACAGTGTTCTAAGTTTTGCTTATCTCTCTGTATTAGCCTGCAGCAACATTCCCCTGGCTCCCCACCAACCTGTCCTTCCCCTCCCCCCTCCTCCAAGCCAGGCAGCTGCATGCCAGGATAAAACTTACTCAGAGATCTCCAAAAAAACAGAATTAATAAAATATGTCCTGCCCATGCATTATGAAACACATCTGCCTGCAGAGTGAAATGCCAACTTTAATTTTGACTAGGACTTGGGGGAACTGGTTGGGATGAAAATAAATGCCTTGGTGAGCAGCAGCCTCCAAATGTTCACAGAGATCCAGAGACAGCAAAGAAAAACATTGCTCTCTGGCTCGGATGAAAAATTTGCAGATGAGAACAAGCTTTGTGCAAGTGGCTGTTGGTTCTGAATAGTCCATGTTCCCCTAGCTTAAGGGACAGAGGAATTGCTATAGCAGGGCTTCATCTAGTCCTATAACCTGTCTCTACTGGGTGCACATAGGACACCACATAGAGGGCAATCATGCAATACCTTGCTTTGGAAGGAAGCTTTTTGCTTCACTTACAGCGGGTGGTCTCCAGTGGAAGGGTTTCTATCACTCATAAGAATATAAGATCAGCCATACTGGGTCAGACCAAAGGTCCATCTAGCCCAGTATCCTGCCTGCTGACAGTGGCCAATACCAGATGCCCCAGAGGGAGGGGACACAACAGGTAATCCTCACGTGATCCCTCCCCTGTCACCCACCTCCGGAGAAACAGAAGCTAGGGACACCATTCCTATCCTGGCTAATAGCCATTGATGGATCTAACCTCTATGAATCTATCTAGCTCTTTTTTGAACCCAGTTAAGGTCCTAGCCTTCACCACATCCTCTGGCAAGGAGTTCCACAGGTTGACTGAGGGTATGTCTACACTACCACCCTAGTTTGAACGAAGGTGGCTAATGTAGGCATTCGAAGTTGCAAATGAAGCCCGGGATATTTAAATCCCGGGCTTCATTTGCAACTTCGAATGCCTACATTAGCCACCCTAGTTCGAACTAGGGTGGTAGTGTAGACATACCCTGAGATCTGAGTGAATAAAAACTTCCTTTTGTTTGTTCTAAACTTGCTGCCTATTAATTTCATTTGGTGACCCCTAGTTCTTATATTGTGGGAATAAGTAAATAACTTTTCCTTATTCACTTTTTCCACAGCAGTCATGATTTTATAGACCTCTATCATATCCCCCCTTAGTCTCCTCTTTTCTAAGCAGAAAAGTCCCCGTCTTTTTAATCTTTCTTCATATGGTACCTGTTCCAAACCCCTAATTTGGCATGCCTAATCATACATTTTGTACTTTGCAGTTTAAATGTGGATATTCTTATTGTTCATATAGCAACATTTTTTTCTCAAACTTTTTTCTTAACTTTAATAAGACCCTGTGACAGAGAGTCCCACAGGTCAATCATCCATTCTGTAAATTAGATGTCCTTTTGCCAGTTTATATTTGCTGCCTTTCACTTTCAATGAGTGAAAATATATTTCATTTTCAAGACAAAAAATACCTATAGGACTGTGATAGATAGGAGGAGCTCTGTCCTTTTCTGGACATCCCAGCATTCAGCGACTAAAGGGTTAAACTCAGATAGCTAGGAGGTGTTGGCAGGGAGCCAGGAGAGCCAATGGGAGAAGATGTTGAGATTTCAATTGGAAGGAACCCTGCTTGCTGTTTTCCATTGTGTGAGTTTAAACCAGGAGCTGAGGGGAAAAATGATGCATTGAACCGGGCAGGGATATCATACCTAAAAAAGAAATAACCAGGCATAGAAATGGACTGGACCCTGAAGTACAGGTATGTGAGTAGACAGGGAATGTTTATTTAGATGCAATCAGGTTATTTTCTTTGTTTTGCTGCTTGGTTAAACTCCTCTGTGCCAAGTCCATGTGTACCCTCCCATACATTGTAACTTTAAAGCTGAATCCCAGGGGATACAATTCTCTGTGTTTAATCTCTTCTTTTCTCAGTTGCTTTATAACACCTAGTATACCTTTTTGTTTTGCTAACAAAATCACTTTTTTAAGGCTATTATCTGATTCTTTTGTCTTGGAGATTGCAGTTTGTTTTCTTTTCTTTTTTTCAAACTCTCTTGTGGTAAAAGAGCTTGGGGAGTACCCCTCTGGAAGAAGTTCCCAAGTGCTTTCTTCCTGGGTTCAAGAAGAAAGGTTTTTTCCCCTCACTTGGGTGGTGACAGCTACCTCCCAAGGCCAGGGAATATGTGAGCATGGGGAGCTTTTAAGCAGACACCTACAGAGCCAAGTTATTTTTAAGGTCTCTTGTGGGCCCCCACCTTCTGCACTCGGACTGCCAAAGTTGGGAACAGCCTTGACAAGCACCAAGCCAAGAAACTTAGTCTGGATATATTACACATTGTACCTTATAGCAAGGTCAATTCAAACACTTCTGAAGGTATGTCCACATGACAGCTGGAATGTGGAATGTTCCTGCTGTGACTGAAACACACCCTGTATTCACACCCTACCCTGTGACATATCTTTTGAAAATGAATAACTTGCTAGTAAAAATATGGTAAAATGTATGTAGCAAAATTATATGTACAGTTATGATTTCTCCCGAATGATGTTGGTGGCACATGTTCAAACCCATCTAGTAGCAATTAGGCAGAACTGGACAAGTAGGCCTCTTTTAAACAAAGGGATCTGTGTGTACCTTAATTTACAGAGAAGTAGTAAAGCTGGTCGTTGAGGCCACAGGAGGGATAGGAGGCAGATCTGCATTTTAGCTAGCAACATGGAATCTCTTTCACTGCCATACTCCTTGTCTCTGTCCTCACAACAGGAGTGAACTTTTACTAGGGGTAACCCTGAGGAAAATGCGTTTCAGAGGGTGAGGGACCAAACCACCCCAAATTCTCTCTCCCTATTCATCTCTCTCTTTACCCTGTAAGAAGGTGAAAGAAACAGCCTAGGGACTTTGAGAGCGGATCCTGACCTCAAATGGGATCAGCAGTATTACTGGGAACCATTTCAGATTTTAATGCTTTATAGGGTACGTCTAGACTACAGGCTTTTGTCAAAGGAGGCTTTGTCGACAGATACTGTCAACAAAGCTTCTGTCGACAAAGAGCATCTAGACTACATCCAGTTCTGTCGACAAAGCAAGCCGCTTTGTCAACATGAGAGTGTAGACGCAAAGGACAGTGTAGATGCAATAACGCCTTCTGTCGACAGAACTCTGTTGACAAAAGGCGTTATTCCTCGTAGAATGAGGTTTACAGCTGTCGACAACACTGCCAAGTTCTGTCAACATTATGTTGACAGAACTCGGCGGTAGTGTAGATGAAGGTATAGTTTTGTCAACAAAAGTCCACTTTTGTCGACAAAACCCTGTAGTCTAGACACACCCATACTTTGGCTCACTTACATCCCTCTCTTTGTAGTTAATTAAGGAGAGGGCTGGAGAGTGCTGAACACATTTGGGAGAGGGAGGAAATGGAGGATTAGGAGTCTGTAGGGGTCACCCCACAGGTAATAACTAAGGCTGGTGGAAGTCAGACTGGCTGGTGTTTGCCAACAGGCTGCTGGACTCAGAACTGCTGGACCAGGGCTGTGGCTATACACAGATCCTCCGGCAGTGACGTGCATGCTGTTTGAAAGGAGCCTAGGTTGGGAGCAACAGCAGCAAAGCATTGTAAGGGGTTCCAGGTTGCGGGGCAGGAACGACACAACCCCTCACCAGTTTGGATTACATGCTGGGACATCAAACCTGACTTAGCTATGACCGAGCTAAAAATTGTAGCCACAGCAGCTCAAGCTTGGGCACAAACTCAGATGTCTAGTCCCTGCTACAGTTCATAGCACCACACCTACATTTCTCTTCTCAGTGCATTAGTGCAGGGAGCTGGAATTTACACAGTCTAATACAGACTTACCTCAAGGCCCCTACACTCTGTGATGTTCCTCCGTGTAATCATTTGGGTTCCCTGTCATTCACTTGTGAAAAGGTGGTTTGTATTTTGCAAGCAGGCGGTGAAAAGAAATAGGAACAAATGAGAAATGAAAAGAATCCTACACAAACCGCCTATGGGAGTGGACAATGACAGAAGCGGAAGTCATTTTGGATTTAGCTGAATAGAGGATGGTTCCAGGAAGAACGTTCCACCTGACAAAAAATTCAAGGAACAAGCCTCGTGTTCCTGCTTATCCAAGCCAGTCACCGAAACCACAAGGAATGTTTCATGGAGCTTCCCTGCCACAAATATCTGAGGAAGAGTTTGTTAATTTTGTTAAAACAAGGAGTTTTGTGCCACCTTAAAGACTAACAGATTTATTTGGGCGTAAGCTTTACTGTGTCAAAACTATGCAGCTGATGAAGTGGTTTTGACCCATGAATGCTTCTACCCAAATACATCTGTTACTCTTTAAGGTGCCACAGGGCTTGTTGTTTTTACAGATCCAGACGAGCACCCCTCTGAGACTTGTTAATTGTGGTTACTTTCAATGTATATTAATTGTTATTTTACATCAGCCTCAGTTTCAGTTTAGTTTAAGATTCACATCTTAAATGATAATATGAGCATTTGTCTTGAATAAAACATTTGTTAACCTAGACGAGTTCATTACATTCTTGAAGGTGAACTGACAGTTTAAAGAAGCCTGGAAGCTCCTGACATGCTTTACAATAGGAAGGATATTAATATGGAGTTAAGAAAAAACAGAATCACACATTTAAGATATTTCAACTTCAAATGGATCGTTATCTTTCCTTGTTATTTCCTGTGAACTGTTCCACTTCTGTTCTAACTGCAAATTAGCATCTAACCTAACCCACTTCAAAACCTAATGAGATGCCATTTTACATTATTAATAGTGCAAACTACTGATGTTTCATGGAGGTCATGGAATAAACTCCGCTATGTTGATCTTTCACCTAATTAGCCTTGACTGTGTGGGACTGAACATGTGGTATTAGAGTGTGTGGTTAGAGTGACCGTAATAACATGGAAATGATAATGATAGTGCTGCGGTGTTCGAGTTGCAAGGATCAGCTCTGGGCGGGGGAGAGGAGATATGTCCTGCATTCATTTGGTAGAAATCCCTCTTCTGCTGCTAACTCAGTGCCTTTCAGTGGGAAGGATGATGTGAAATAAAATGGAGCATGGCTCTATTCTTCTGCCTGTTCTGGAGCAATTCCCTGGAGAAGGATGGAGGTGAAAGCAGAATCAGACTGTCTACGTCTAGACTGCCATGATTTTCCGCAAATGCTTTTAACGGAAAAGTTTTCCGTTAAAAGCATTTGCGGAAAAGAGCGTCTAGATTGGCATGGACGCTTTTCCGCAAAAGCACTTTTTGCGGAAAAGCGTCCATGCCAATCTAGACGCGCTTTTGCGCAAAAAAGCCCCGATCGCCATTTTCGCGATCGGGGCTTTTTTGCACAAAACAATACCGCGCTGTCTACACTGGCCCTTTTGCGCAAAAGCTTTTGCTCAAAAGGACTTTTGCCCGAACGGGAGCAGCATAGTATTTCCACAAGAACACTGACAATCTTACATGAGATCGTCAGTGTTCTTGCGGAAATTCAAGCGGCCAGTGTAGACAGCTGGCAAGTTTTTCCAGAAAAGCTGCTGATTTTCCGGAAAAACCGGCCAGTCTAGACACAGCCACCCAGAAAACAAGCATCATGTGCTAACACCAATGTGCAATGAATTACGAGACATCGTTACCCAGGATAATGAGCAGACAGCAGAGCTCCAATCCTTTTCCACCTTGGGCCCCACCTACAGATGGTCTCCCAAGGAATGTGCTTCTCGGGCTCTCTGGAATAAGGCATGTGGAGCAGTAAAGGCAGGCTTCCACCCTGCCCTCTTATCTGAACTCTGTCCCTTTTGAAGATGGGGCAGTTCAGATCCAGATCCAAACACTGTGGCTCAGGCCGGTTTCTAGCAATGGGCTCCAAAGACTCGCCTGTGCGGTATGTGATCCTGAAGTCTAATTCTGAGAACATGCTGCAAGCTGTGGGCCAAATTCTCCTCTACCCCACTGGTGCAAATCTAGTAACGCCTACAGTTCAGAGGCGTAGAGAGGGTATTATGCACCCGGGGGCAAAGGAAAAATTTGTGCCCCCCCCCCCCCGCAGCTGCCACCACTGCTGCCGCCGTGCAGCAGGGCCCCAAACCTGGTGCACAGCTGAGCCCGACCCTGGGAGGAGGGGGGAAGCTTGTATCGTGTCTTCCCCTGCCTTCTCCAGTTTGGGCCCCACATGCACTAACCTGCTGGCTGAGATGGAAGGGGGTCGGGCTGGGGGCAGAGAGGTGGGGAGGAGACTCCAGCAGGCAGTGCGGGCGGAGGAGGAGCAGGCAAGCCGAGGGATGACGGGGGGAGTGAAGGGGGGACTAAATTGGTGCCCCTCTGGCATGGTGCCTGGGGGCAACTGCCCCCCCCCGGGCCCTCTTGCTACACCCCTGCTACTAGCCAATCAAAAATACAGCACTTATTTAATGCATCAACCTTTTAGCCACTGCCTCCTGTTTCCCGGCCTAGTGACGAGCTATACTGGTCGCTCCAAATGCTGCAGCTGTGGGACGCAATGCCTCGCGTGCCCTGGGAATTTGCCTTGATTCCAGCGGTTGCTGTAGCCAGAGTGGTGGAGCTGCATGTATGCAAAATGCAAAGACAGAATCTGCTTCTTTATGCTGGCTTTACTGCCCTAGGGACTCTGCCATAGTGCAGCCACACGGGACCGATCCTCTACGTGGGCAAGACCTGAGAGTTTCTGAATTGCCCCCGGACTGTCAGTTGGGAAAGGTGCGGTGGCAATGCACATTGCTAAGTACAATTGTAAATATGTTTTGGACACCTGGGGCCAGATTCCCAGATGAAGTCAGTGAAGTCACTGAAGTCAGGGGAGGTATACAGATTTACACCTGCTGTAACGCTGGCTGGGCATGGGATTTTACAGCTGTCAGAGAATCTCAGAATTTGTGGCTGTGTTGAAATGTATGTGCCGTTAGTCCAGGGTATAAAACCTGTCCCGTTTTTCTTTCGGGTGGCACTGGCTGTAAAGGAGGGAATAACTTGCCTCTTAGGATGGACAGGAAAGGAAGATGTGCAAGTTCATCATAAGTCAAATTAAAAATGCAAGGCCACATGAATATGGGTCAGTCCCCCAATCTTTTTATCTTTGCCTGGGCCACATAATAGACTGCTCGATGGTGGGCTGTAATATTTCGGTCTCCCTTCAATTGTTGGATTTATGGCATGGGTGCTGGGTGGTGCTGCTGGCCTCTAATATCCAGGAGGTCAGACTAGATGGTCTGCTGCTCTCTCTGGCCTTGAACTCTGTGACTCTGGTCTGAACTCTTGGCCTTTGCCTGAGGAGATGGCATCTCTAGGAAGAAAGCTGTTAGTTGCTCTCCGTGCTCTGTGGCCTGTTTCAACTGCACACATTACAGTGATGTCGGTGGTGATTAGTAGAAGAATGCAGGGAGGAGGGTGTTGCCAGGACCCAAGTTGGGGGAATAATGAGAAGTCCTGGAAATGCCAGTCTGTGATTTACTGCCCAATGAGGAGCTGGGTTCACTGTGTGTGTTCACCTGGCATGTTGCCGGGTGAACCCACAACAGGACATGGGAGCTGTGGGGCATTCAGGCTGTAGTTCTACCATGTGAAGCCAAGAGAAGCATCCCCTGGCTGAGCAGGGAGGTAACAACTAAAGCCAGTCTCAGCTGGGAGAGGTTCTCTGGAGATGCTAATTCCTGGTGCAAAATTCCAGCCAGGAACAGCGTGCTGCCTTCTGCAGAGAGGACGTTGGATCTTCCCTCTACCCAGTTCCATGGGGGCACATGCCATACAGAATGCTGCTCCCCGGCCTTTTACCCCTCACAGCACTGACCGCTCACTGTGGGTGTATGGGGACCTGGAGGGAATTTGCCTAGAATCCCTCCACCTCCGCTGCAGTGTGCAGCGTGGAATGCAGCACCCAGCCCTGCATCAGACCCACGCTGGAGTCACAGCGGAGTCTGTTGTGTGCGCCACACAGAATCGAACTGTCCTAAAGTACCTCTTGGCTCCAGCAATGCCATGGGAAGGGGAATGAAAGCAGATGTTCTCATTCAGCGCTCAGAGGCCTAAGCAAATAAACACACCAGGTGGGAAAATAGCACAGGGCTTAAAACAGAGACAGGGGCACTTAGAAGGATCATTCTAGTGTCTTGTTTAATCCCACAAGGATTCCTGGGCGGGGGGTGGTATCACAATCTGTTGGCCTCCTCACACTAGTCTGAGGGAGGTTGTGGAGGTTTGGGGTGATGTGTTCATGTGCAGAGAGGGGGGTGAATGAATGCACCAAATTCCTTCCTGGGGTTACTCTACTTAAGGGAGTTAAAGCTGAATCTTACCCATGGAGACTTTCACCCCTGAGGTCACTGATCCGAACCCAGTCCAAGTCAGCAGTGAGCCAGGTATGCTGAGATCGATGTGTAGTGACCTTATGTAAAATGACATCATGGATAGCTGGAGCTAGCTGGCCACCTTTATGGAACGAATGCTCCTGGAGCACCGTAGAGACTAACCAATAAACCACTGTGAGCTTTCATGCGCCGCACCCAGTCAGATGAGCGGAGTGGAGAGAAAAAGCTTTATGGACAGTCATTCCAGGAGTTGGAGCACATGAATTATGAGGAGAGGCTGGGGGATTTGGGTTTGTTCAGTCTGCAGAAGGGAAGAGCGAGGGGGGATTTGAGAGCAGCCTTCAACTCCCTGAAGGGAGCTTCCAAAGAGGATGGAGAGAGGCTGTTCTCAGTGGTGGCAGATGGCGGAACAAGGAGCAATGGTCTCAAGTTGCAGAGGGGGAGGTCTGGGTTGGAGATTAGGAAAATCTATTTCCCTAAGACGGTGGTGAAGCACTGGAATGGGTTCCCTGGGGAGGTAGTGGAATCTCCATCCCTAGAGGTTTTGAAGTCCCAGCTTGACACAGCCCTGGCTGGGATGATTGAGTTGGGGTTGATCCTGCTTTGGGCAGGGGACTGGACTCGATAACTCCTGAGGTCTCTGCCAGCCCTGGGATTCTATGATTCTGTGATCCTAGGGATGTACAACCGCTGAGTTGCTTTCACTACCACTGTCCCTACAAGCCCTGTGTAGTGGCTGTATAGTCAAGTCCTCTCTTTATGTTTGCAGTTAATCTGGGGCCTTTCAAAGTGCTGCCCACACTCATGATTTTATCATGAATCTCACAATATTTGGAAATAGTCCCCTTAGCTCCTTAGAGACTAACATGAGCTTTCATGGGCAAAACCCGCTGTCTTTTCCAGCCCTGACTTCTCAATTCATGTAAGAATATCAGGTATCATTTTTTAAAGTTTCTAGACCTCATGGTTGCAGGGAAGATCTAGAAGATCAGACTCCAGTGCACCTTAAAGGGTCAGCAATCAGAAGGCAGGTCAAGAGAAGCTGATTTAAAACCAAAGTCTCAGGATTGTTAAGACAACCTCGTGATTTTTGCACGCTTTAGCAATAGTGAACGCTTTGTGCAAGACAACTCAGCTGTGTTCCCGATTGCAGGCTAACCCTGATACAGGGCCAGCTTGAGCTCTTACCAGCCCCTGCTTCCTGTGGACAGATGTCCTGCTCCCTAATATCCCGCAAGGAGCCAGAGGTCCAGAGGAAAGCTGAGAGGGACAGGTATTGTAGGGGGCAGGAGGTGAGATCAGAGTTAGAGCATGGGCAGCGGGTATCCTAGGCAGGGGAAGGCATTGCCTGGCCCTGCCCCCACCTCCCCCCCCAGAACACCAGCTGTAGGCATACTGGCAGGTGGCACGTTGCTGCCCCCAAGCGCCTGCCCTCCCCGTGCTCCGGGCCCAGGAAAGCTGGGGCCGTGTGCAGTTCGGGGAGGCTGGAGCCTCACACCACTCCATCTCCCCGTGGCGCTGCATGGGGAGTAGCTTGGCTCCTGTGGGGGCAGGGCCTGGGAAGAAGGGGCAGGGCTGGGGGCCCCTTCGCCCACCGCCCATGAGGTTGCACCAGTCCAGGGGGCAGAGCTAAGCTTAGCAACAGCCAAACAAGGCAGCACAAGCACGTCAGTGATCAGACAGCCGGGGCTGGGAGTTGGTGATCGGTTTTTAAGGGCAGATGGGGAGGGTGAGAGCAGAGAGAGCCTCACTGGGAGAGGCTGAGGGGAGCAGCCAGGGAGGTGGAAGCCCAGTCGGAAGGTGAAGGAAACTTGCTTCCCATCCTCTGGGGCTGCCAGCGTCTCCTCTAGAATGTGTCCCATGCTGGGAAGGGGAGACGCAGGGCACATATGGTGGCATTTGACTTACGGATGAGCCAAGCCTTACGGAGAACAATGGCGCAAGGTCGGCTCAGCTGCTGTCACGACGGGCTCCAAACCCGGAGGGAGCAGCCGTGCGCTTGTGTTTGGGCTCTGGAATTGATACTTTAATTCAATTAATGAGGTGGGCATGCTTTACACTGGCATGTCACTTGCACCGCTATTTAAAGCCCATTTCAATGTTTGCACAGCTTTTATGGCTGTTAATTAACAACTGGATGGAAAATGGAGAACACACATGTGGAGTTTTCAGACAAGATGCCAGCCCAGGGACCCTGAGGGGCCAGATATCCCTGCTGGTAGGGGAGGGTGCCAGCTACCAGCCCTCACAACAACTGTTTTACATCATTAGGGAGGGTGGGAGCCAGCCCTGGCGGCTCCTGCTTTAGGGGAACACAGTGGTGTTGATCCACTGAACAGCCTGATGAAGGGTGAACTAAAGTAAGAACTGGGGTCAGCCCAGAAATAAATGCTGAGTAATTTATCAGGCTGTTTGTGTGGGAGAGAGGGAGATTAAACAGAGAAATAAAATTTTAATTAGGGATGGGCTCGAGTTTCCAAACTTATTTCTGGCTCAGGAGTCAAGTTAATCTAAAATTTAGGATAACTAAGACCCAGGAATGAGGATCAACCAGTCCAACAACAACACCATCACACTGGGAGGGGATGATGACCTGGAAGATGCGGAGCAGTTCATCTACTTGGGGAATATTATGGGCAGAGACGGAGGAACGGACAAAGATATAAATGCTAGATAGGGAAAGCAACAGCTGCATTCAAGACTCTTCATTCCATATGGAGTTCACAAATATTATCTGTGAAGACAAAACTGCGAATCTTCAACACAAATGGGAAGAGTGTGCTCTTGTATGGATGCGAGACCTGGCATACTAAAAAGTCTTCAAATCACAAGCCACAGACATTCATAAACAGATGCCCAAGGTACATCCTTCACATCAAATGGCAAGACTTTGTCACAAATGAGGAGCTTTGGAACAGAGCAGGACCAAAACCACTTGACATTCAAATCAAGAGAAGAAAATGGGGATGGCTAGGCCATGCTCTCAGGGATAGCTCAGTGATTTAAGCATTGGTCTCCTAAACCCAGGGTTATGAGTTTAATCTTTGAGGAGGTCATTTAGCAACCCGGGGCAAATCTGTCAGGGATGGTACTTGGTCCTGCCATGAGGGCAGGGGAGTGGACTCAATGACCTCTCAAGATCCCTTCCAATTCAATGAGATAGGTATATCTCTGAATAACATATTCCGTCAAGCTCTCACATGGAAAAAGGAAGACCTTGGACAATGTGGAGAAGATCTACTGAGATTGAAGGACAACTGGGGTACTCTTGGAGTCAGCTAAGAGTTTTGTCTCAAGACAGAGTGAAGTGGAGGAGACTTGTAGATGACCTATGCTCCACTCAGAGTACAAGGGTTTAAGAAGAAGATGACCCAGGAGTGTGGCCCAGGCTCATAACTTGCTTTGACTTACTTTAAAAACTGTATCTCACAGGGATGAAATCCTCCAGTGCTTCCTCATATGCTACAGCCATCCCAGGATACATCATTCTGTGATATTCCAGGAGGCAAAATACATCTCTGATATCACAGGATGATGCATTGTGAGACAGTGTTAGTGAATAAGGAAGTGATGTTGGATTTTTGCAGAGAAGAAAAAGAATTACATACAAGTAAGTTAAAACATATTGCTGTGTGTGGTGGGGTGGACTAGAGCCCAAAGCCCCCTGCTGCAGGTTTGTGGACCTGCTACACCCGCAACAAGAAGAGAGCAGTAGAAAAGTCCTCCACGCTCCCAGAGTGGCGGTGTGAGAAGCAGCCAATAAGGGCCCAGCAAGCGAGTATAAAGACAGCTGCTGGGCCAAGCTAGGCAGTTCCTCTTTGGAGCTGGAAGAGTTCAGGCTGCATGACTGGCTGGCTGTAGTGGGGACAGCTCACTGTACAGACCTTACTACACATAGGACTGAGGCCCAAGCATAGCTGCTGAAGGCCAGGTGCTTGGCTGGTGGGAAGAGCTGCAAAATGCTGGATAGAGTGGCACTGGGATTTTATTGAGACAAAGCCCTGAAGTAAGGGCAAGGATGGTACAGGGCCATGGGGAAGTGGCCTAGGAAGTTAGAATAGCAGCAGAACTTTAATGAACAGAACATAGCAGACAACTGCAATTTACAGGGCTGTTGGGCCATGACCCAGGGTAAGGGCTGGCCTGGGTCTCCTTCAGCTCCCCATGAGCTACTGGGGGAGGGGAAAGAGGTCTGGGCCTAAGGCAAACCAAAGGATGGAGCTCTGGGGCATCACGCCCTCTAAGAACTGGAAGAAATAGTACAAGAGGATGCAGGCACATGCCGCTGGCCACAAGGGGGCATTCCTGAGAAGAGAGTGAACCCGTTACACTGTGCTGATTGCCCCACTAGGCGCATATGTCCATGATCTCCCCTGTATTCCTTCCCTATTCAATGTTGACCTTTTACAGAAAACTGGATGTAATATAAAGCATATTGCATTCATTGCAGCTAATTACAGGCCCAGTGATTAATTAAGTCACTGGCAAATTTGATCTTCCACTAATTCATTTAATCAAAACCTCTGGAACAAAATCATTTGTTGTAATGCAAGTAACATGACTTGGACTCTTTGTTTTGAGGACTTCTGATAGCTGTAGGCACATCTTTGGATAGCTGTTCACTCGCTGCCAAAATCGCCATTTAATTAATCAGGGAGTGACTCAGGTACTGAGCTACATAGAGCTGGAAGGCCCAAACCAGCGGTCATGTGGCACCCTGCGGACATCCAGCGGTGTGGCACTCACTGCAGGATTACAGCCTCATTCTAGAAGCTCCCCCATGCTGGAATATGAGCAATATAAGTTATCGTCCTGATGCTTGGTAGGCTGGCTGAGTAGCCCTCTCTGATTGGGTCTTTTAAGACAGCAGTGAAAAATTTGAGACATCTGCTCTCGACGAGGATTGCGTGGCAGAGATGAGCAAATCAGCAGCCACCTTTTTGGGGTGTGGAGTTTGTTTTTTGTGTACGTGCAAAGGAGAGCTATTGGTGAAGCCAGTAAAGCAGATATTCAGACTAACATGGGGATGCAGTGGGGCCTTGCTGTGGGGCCCATTACGGGTCCCAATTCAGAAAACCCCAACCCTTAACCTCACCTATACTCCCTGATACTCAGTTAAAGAATCTTTTTAAACCAATTCTATGCATGTGTAAGGGTGTCTACATTTGGCTAACTACCCTCCCTGGAGCTGGGGACATATGTGAGAAGGTACCAACTAAAGAAGTCGTCTCCTTCCCTTCACTTATCCCCTTGTATCAATCTCCTCCTCGTGTGTGTTCAACTAATTTAGCTTTCTTTCGACGTGGGATTGTAAAACAGTCTGAGTGCCAGGAGACATCCTTTCTAAATTTGGTCCACCATGTATGTCCAGCTGCCCTAAGTCCTGGAAAAGGAGATGGAATTGTCACTTCTGCTTTGGCAAAGGGAGATGAAGAGTGGTTGGAGGCCTCCGTGAGCTGTTTGCAACTATCGGTACATATGTCTCCGGCAGTTGGACAGCCACTGGCGACCCTGTTGTGGATCAAAATTTTCCACTTATACAAATAATACGTTTGATCTTCGTTTTTAATCTTGATTTTGACTTTCAGTATAAATTACCTACTCTCAGGTGTCACTTTAAATTGATTTGTTATGCTAAATACTTGCCAAATAAATAATGAGCTCCCAAATTGGTCTGTATGCAGTATGACAAAGAGTGAATTATTTCTAACAATTCCTTTTATCGGGCAAGGATTAAATTATTTCTGTGCTCTGACTCCCAGGGCCAGACCCTCTCTGAAAATGTGCTAGCAGCACTTAGCAATGCCAAGCCCCCCTGTATGCTCTTTTCGGATATTAAATGTCACCGCTTTCCACATTTTATCACATTATTACAGCCTGGAAGGGATCATATTAATGAAGGCTGGAAGAATCTAACATGTGCACATGGGATGTTGCTTATGAAATCATCCTTCACGCTTTAGAGCAAGTTCCAAGGTGACAGTAATAAGGCTGAAGACCAAACCCAATCTAAGGGTATGTCCATGTTATGGGTTGGACCTCCCTGGTCTGGCACCCTCAGGGTCTGACCGGTCCTGGATGAGGGATTTTGCTGGACGAGGGGAGGTCATGTGTGCCCCCCGCCTCCCCGCAGCTGGCTCCCCCCAGCCCTGGATTGGCTGCAAACCCCACAGCCCTGCTGGTCTTCCTGTCCCCTACCCCTGACCCTGCTGCCCTGCCGGTCCCTGCACCCCATGGCCTGCCACGCTGGGCAGCCCAGCTCCAATCCAGCTCTCAGCATGCCCGGCTCCCAGCCCCACCCGGCAGCTCAGCTGGGACAAGCTGAGCTCCCTGTCCCACCCGGCAGCTCAGCTACAGTGCACTGGGCAGCCCGGATGTGGGGAGCTGGGCTCCCAGCCCCACTGGCAGCTCACTGCCGGCAGCCCGCTGGGCACTTAGCCCCGAGCCCTGCACCGGGACTGTCTGGTCCTGGAACATCCGTGGTCTACAGGGCTGTGAGTGGAGGTGCAGGGGGCACTGGGCCAGGCGGGGCAGGGCTGCAGCTGCGTGGCTGGAGCTGCGGGGGAGCTGCAGGGGGCATGGGGTCGGCAGGGACAGGGAAAGGGGTGGGGCTGAGGGGGGTAGCTGTGAGGGGAGCAGAGGGGCTGTGAAGGGGGCTGGGAGGGGAGCAGGGGGGCTGTGAAAGGGTCTGGGAGGGGCATCACCCTGGTCTAAAGAGCAGCAGGGAGCGTGGGGGATGTGCAAAGTGAGGGGAAGGAGGGAAAGCTGGAGCACCAAGAAGAGAGGGGAGGACAAAAGGGCAAAACTGGGGTGTCAAGGAAAAGAAAAGGAGGTGGAGTGGAAGAGTCAGAGTAGGAGCAGTACATGGGGGGGAGTCACATCCGTGCCCCCCAGTACTGGAGGGCAGGGGCGGATGAGAGTTTTGCAGGGCCCAGAGCGTGGAGCCGATTGAAGTGCGGGGCCCGGGGCAGCACAATTTCGCGCATGTGCCACGGCCACAGCCGACAGGTAGTAGTGCGTGCACGGGGCCTATTGAAGTGTGGGGCTCGGGGCAGCTGCCCCGCTCGCCCTGCCCTATATCCGCTGCTGCTGGAGGGGGTGGAACAAGGGGCCAGCCGATGATGGGGGGCGGAGCCTCTCCTCTTCCAGCCACACTCTCCCAGGCAGCCTTTGGCAACGCAGAGGAGATGCTGGCGGGAACGGTGCAGCAACAAGGGACAGACCCCCGCCCCCTGCACTTGGTACTGGGATGGGGCAGCACAGCAACCCTCCCTGGACACGCTGCCTGGGTCGCTGCTTGCTGCCTGGTGCCTCGCCGCAGGACAGAGACACCCCCCGCCCCCCAGTAACGTGCCATGGGGAGAGCATGTGGGCTGGGGTCTAGGGGCAACGTGGAGAGGAGTCACGTGGGGGGAGGTCACATGACCCCCTGTGGCTTGTGCCCCCTTTGTGTCCCTCCCCTCTAGTCACTCCTGAGTCAGAGCATAAGCAGGGCGGGGTGGGAAGCACGAAGACGGAAAATCTGGAGCAGCAAATGCGATGAAGCCTGGAGGGGGAGGATAGAACAGCAGGGAGAGGGCAGATCTGGACAGCAAGCAGAGAGAGAGAGGCGGGTTCCTTGCAGTGAAAAGGGTGAAATGACATGAAGGCCAAAGAAATGAAACAGCTGCTCTGGAGCAGCACTGAAGGAGACAGTGCAGAGAGACTGGGGGTGTCCTGAGCTCTAGAAAGAGCCCCAAAGTATCCCAGGCCTCTTAGGAAATGGGGCCAGATTGCACTCCACTTGGCAATAGGCCAGTACAATGGGTATTTCTTTTTGCTGGTAATTTGGAGAAAGTGAGAAAGAAAAATGATCAGTTTGGGGCAAACTGAAAGTGGCATTTTCCAAAATCATGCAGCGCCTCAGGAAGTTGAAACATTGTTTGAGTCAGAATGAAATGTTTTGCTTCCCTCTCACTCCAACAATTTGCTTTGATTTCAGATGCTTTGACAAAAGCCCAGGCGCACTAGATGGGCGTGAAACTGGAGGAGCGGGTTTTCCCCAAGTCTCCATCATTCACAGTGGTACCCTCACCACAGGGCTAAAGGCAGCTGATCGTGCCCCTCCCCAACCCTCTTCCCCCCCAAGGTTTTTGTGATTGAAGTCCTCCTAGGCTTCTGTTAAAATGTATGAAATTGAAAGGAACCGTTTTGCCAAAATGAACTGTTTTGTTTCAGCACCTTTCATTCTTTTTCAGTTTCGCACTGGGATGGGTTCCCTGCGGAGGGGGTGGAAGCTCCATCCCTAGAGGTTCTTAAGTCCCGGCTGGACACAGCCCTGGCTGGGATGATTGAGTTGGGGTTGGTCCTGCCTTGGGCAGAGGCCGGACTCGATGACTCCTGTTTGGTGAGAACTCTTTGGTGTACTCGACAAATTCACCAAGGCTGTGTCTATACTGGCGCGATCTTGCGCCAGAGCTATGCAAATGAGGCTCAGCGTGGAATATCGCCGAGCCTCATTTGCATAACTAATGAGCCGCCATTTTTGCGGAAGAGGCTCTTGCGCAAGATGGAGCTGTCTACACTGCCCCGTCTTCCGCAAGAAAAACCCTCTTGCGCAAAGCCGTTATGCTGATTATTGTCAGGCATAACGGCTTTGCGCAAGAGAGTTTTTCTTGCGCAAGACGGGGCAGTGTAGACAGCTCCGTCTTGTGCAAGAGCCTCTTCTGCAAAAATGGCAGCTCATTAGTTGTGCAAATGAGGCTCAGCGATATTCCACGCTGAGCCTCAGTTGCATAGCTCTGGCGCAAGATCGCTCCAGTCTAGACACAGCCCAAGAGGGCCAGGGTGAGCCAGCCTGCCCTTTTCAGCATCAGAGAAGGATTTGCCCAGCTCAGTTCTCAGTTGCACAAACTGAGAGTAACCCCAGTTGAGTCCATGCTAACAGGCCACAGGATCTGGCCCGGTTTTGTGAGATTTCCCAGGTGGAAATGAGGAGCAGAGACAGTCGAGTAGAGACGTGCTACAGGTGGCAGAGCCTGTCAGAGGCTACCTGCAACAAGCCCTGTATCTGCGCCTTCACATATTACTATGTACCACTCTGCACACTTTGCTGAAGTGTGTGACTTGAGCTGTCTTAGCTCCCTTGCTATTTTATGGTCAGCCCAAGCATTCCGAAGACACTGCCTTAAACATCACAGGGGGTTAAACATTAATCATTCTGGGGTCATTCAGTTTGATTTTTGGTTTTGGAGCCTTTGGGGTTCATATTTTCCATCTTTGCAATGACGAGGGCTTGAAACTTCGGTTTTCTAAAATAAAATCTAAAATGGTCACATAATCCCATGACTCTGGGAGCTGGGTCTTTTGGACAAACACCCAACACAGAAAAACTTACGATGAAATCCCTGTCACTTGCCATTATGGCCCTTGCCCATCACTCCCTTGGGCTCAGATTGGGGTGCAGAGCCTTCTGCCTTTGTAATTGGTTGGTGTAACGGTGTGCCGGGGGTCCCGATCCTGCACCCAGATGTGACTCTCTGCCAGGCAGTAGACTAGAAGGTTTTGTTGCTTCTCAGCAATACAGCACAACACAGGCTCAATGTAGACACAAGAGGATGGGCAGACAGCCTTAGTTCCCTTGGGGGCAAAGGGGTCACAGGCCCCTGAGCCTCCTATACTGGTTTAGGTCTGCTTTCTTCATGCTTCCCCATGCCAAGACTGCCCCTTCTCTCTTGGCCACGGGTCTCTCACACCCCCCCGGTAGCCACACCCCTTCCTTTGTTCAAATTCCTTCCCCTGGCCAGGTGAGAAGTGGCTGGGCCATGGCAGTGCACACAGACACACACACAGTCTCTGCAGAGCAGCATAGGGCAGTAGGGGTCACCCACAGCACAACACAGCAACCAGTGACTGCCAAACCAGAGTGGGCCTAGGGCCACAAGACTGGACAGCCCCCCACTACATCACAGTTGGTATGGCAGAGAATCTAAGACATACACCATGGGGTCTTGCATGCCAGATCGCTGTCAGAATGGGAGTGGGAGACTACCAGGACCATCCAGCTCCAACAAGGGGGCTGACAGAATTGCCAGGCCTCTGGGCAAGGTTGGGGGGTAGCTCCGTGCACTGGGCCTTGGGTGGAAGGGACAGGATTGGGGGCAGTCAAGGCTCAGCACTGCCTGGAGTGCACCATGCCAGGCACCCACCCTCAGCCAGCCCTCAGAGCTGCCCAGAGTGTGCTGTGCAAGGCTCCAGCAGCAATTGGAAGGGCCTACTGCCGCTGCCACAGTTCCTGCTTTGGAATAGTTCTAGCACTGGCGCAGAAAAACTCTGGTAGTTTGTTACCTGCGTTTGGGTCCTATGGGTTAATATTTCATCTAATAATGTGCAAGTTAATTTGATTTCATAGGTGGTAGGAACTGGGAACAGACAGAGAGAAAAGAAAAGAGATGGGGTGTGTGTGGGGGGGGAGGGGATGAAAACAGAGAAGGAAAATCCAGAGAGAGTTCCTTTTCCTGGCCAATTTAGAGGGCACCTCCCCCGTATCGGGTGATTGACCAAAAAGACATTTCCCAATCTGAAAAAAAAACATTTGACCCAAATTCCAATGTACAGAAACTGAGCTCATAATAGACATGTGCTATGGGGAATACCTAGGGCTCATAAAAGGGGGAAAGTTGCAGGAGTGGTTGCAGTCATGAGAGGCAGGTGTTACAATTTACATTATTTTTAAAGTTGCTGCCACTGTGAAGAGTTTTTAGTGATGGCATAGCAGAATGTTGCAGGGTCAGACACTCTTCCTGGCTAAATGCACAGTGAAGAGAATAGTTACAGCAGGAATGTATTTGAACCATGAATGTATGTTGCTAAGATCTAATAGCCAGGAATTACTTATCCCTCAATTTATACATGGGGAAATTGAGGCACAAAACAGCAGTTTGACTTGCCCAAGGTTATGCAGTGAGACAGTGGCAGAGTTGGGAAAGGAAAGGAAATGAAGAGCCATGGATTTCTGTCCTTGACTCATTCCGCTCAGCATGGCTGCCTTTAAAAAAATAGTAGTTTTGGAATGTTAGTGAACCTGTTACACTCTGAAAATTGGAGAGAGCCATGAGGAGACCATCAGAAAAGCAAAACTCCTTTGAAAAACTAAGCAGAATTTTTTTTACAGGCAAAATAAAACATCTCCCAGTTACCCCTTATCTTTTCAGTAACACTTGCCTGTGCTTTTGCGTTCCTGGAATTTCAACAAACAGCCAGCAGCAACTAAAAGTCCTTTGAAACATGCTTGTATTCCCTGAATGTCAAATTAATTCAAATTAGTGAAGTACAAACCAGGTTGCCTAAAGTAAGAACGAGCCTGAATTTTCACCTAAAAATGCAAACAAACTCAGAACTTTTCCTTACGTTCATTTAATTTTCCCCTGCCACATTGTTAATCAGGTGGCTGGCTGCTGTTTCTGCTTTTCTGGATTGAGGCTGGGATGAAAATTTGAAATTTCTTTAAAAAAATGTAGTTTTGAGATAGGGCAAAGTAAACATGGAATTATGAACATTTTAAAATTAACACGCCATAATTTTGTTTTATCCATTTTGGTGCCGACTATTTTTTTTTTTTTTTTTGTGAATTGTGGGCAAAAAAATGATTTGTTTGCTGCAAAATATATGCAAAGCCATGAAAAATGCGTATACTGTTACATTTGCTTGAAGGTTCAATGCAGTTTTCTATGTAGTCTGCAAATAGTCAAGAAACCAATGAATCAATATATAATGTGCATTGAAATCAGAAAGCAGTGTTGTCTTCAAGTCGTCATTGTCAAGTCCAAGTCGAGTCTCAAGTCACTACAGTTCAAGTCTCAAGTGGAGTCTCAAGTCCCTAAAGTCACCTTCAAATCAAGTCCTAAGTCGAGTCTCAAGTCTTAATTTTAAAAATGTCAAGTCACTTTTGTACAAACCATCAATATCGGCATTTTCGGACAATTTTTTCACCAAGTCGATTTAACAAAATTAGCAAAACTAAAGTCGAGTCTCAAGTCACAATGAACCCGAGTCGAGTCTCAAGTCAAGTCACCTAGGCGACTTAAGTCGGACTCGAGTTCAAGTCGTGGGACTTGAGTCAACAACTCTGTTAGAAAGGGATCAGGGTCTCAGTATGGCAAAATTCACTGAGTGGGCTCCAGCCCAGAACACAGGGCCCTTCACCAAGCCTTTCTGGAAGAATGAAAGATTATTTTGGGTGTGGAAAGAGGGAAATATTCCAGAACACGTGGTACTGCCAACCCCAAACATTCCCAAATCAAGGCCTTTCCCTCCACAACTTAAAAATTGTGAGATTAATCGTTAATAATAATTCATAATAAATGTTGGGTGCTTTTTATTTGCCTTCTGATTTTTTGAGCCTTTGGAGTTATACTCAGGTCCCAATGTCAAGCTTTTCTACCCAAGTAATGTGGGCTAGAAACGGGTTTGATTTTTTTTTAATGAAAGCTGAGATTCTCATGTACCCGCATCATTCCAGGAATTTTAAGAAAAACACCCAGGGTGAACTCCTGGCCCTGTGGAAATTGATAGATATTTTGCTATAGATTTCAGTGAAGCCAAGATTCTACTTAAAATATCATGAGTTTTGACTCATGACAAATTACGAGAGTTGGCCAGGTTGTTTTTGGATAATGGGACATCTGATGACTGTATGGAGGAACTGGCATGTGGGCGTGTGATAATGATAAGGTTAAATGAGTGCAGGGAGGGAAGAAACCAGCATTTTCAGTTGGTAGGTCTATAAAATCATGACTGGTGTGGAAAAAGCAAATAAGGAAAAGGTATTTACTTGTTCTCATAACATAAGAATTAGGGGTCACCAAATGAAATTAATAGGCAGCAGGTTTAGCACAAACAAAAGGAAGTTTTTCTTCACTCAGCGCACAGTCAACCTGTGGAACTCCTTGCCAGAGGATGCTGTGAAGGCCAGGGCTTTAACAGGGTTCAAAAAAGAGCTAGATGGATTCATGGAGGTTAGATCCATCAATGACTATTAGCCAGGATGGGTAGGAATGGTGTCCCTAGCCTCAGTTTGCCAGAGGCTGGGAATGGGCGACAGGGGAGGGATCACGTGATGATTCCCTGTTCTGTTCATTCCCTCTGGGGCACCTGGCATTGGCCACTGTCAGAAAACAGGACACTGGGCTAGACGGACCTTTGGTCTGCCCCAGTCTGGCCGTTCTTATGTTCTTATGAGATCAAGTGAGCTGCTTTGCTAGTGCACATATCACATTTAGGGAGTGGAGTGTGTCTGTCCAGCAGTCAGATCCTCCATCTTGAATCCCCTGCTGGGAGTGGGCAGCCTAGTGGATTTCTTGCACACAGCGGTTCAGTACACAGAAAGCGCTCTGAGGATGGGGGCCATGTAAGAGGCTGGATGGGAGTTGGCCCAGAACATTGCTGCAAGCTGTATTTTTGGAAGGAGAAAGAGCTTTTTTTCTTCTCTGCTGTCCTTCACTCATCAAATCCGCCGTCTTCCCCTTCTCCAGCTTGGCCCTGCCTTTGCTCCCCGTTCACTAGTATTAATTGCTTTACTTATGTCTTTACGGAGAAAGAATACACCGTGAATCATGACTTTGGCTCCGTCTCCTATTGTCAGGCCTGTCTGGTGAAACATATTACAAATGAAAGGGAATGAAACTAAAAGCAGGAGTGAAGGGGAGTTGGCTGGATTTATTCTCCCCTCCCCCTTGCTTTTCTTACATTGCATCTCTTTTGTACAGAAACTTCTTGAGTCGACACCATTTTTTATTATAAAAAGAAGTGAGCCAGAGACAGCCGATGAATCAGAGGGAACTAAAATTCTGCTAATAGCGGGAAGCTTTTATTTGTCCCGATGTAAACAATCCTAATCATTCCAATAAAATCAAGCCCATTGTAAGCAGCACTCTTGCGATCAATTCCTTTTTCTAAATCATTGTAAAGCTTAGATTCAATTCTAGCCATGGGACCTGCTTGGGACATACCACCAATCTTCTGTTACCAGGGTCCACCAAGTCCCAGCCCTGAGTGCCAGTCAACCCTGTGCTCAGTCAAGTCAAACCTTAACCACAATGTGGGAAAAATCTACTGTCTATTTGAGAGAGTTTGTTTGTCTGTGGGTGTGTCTCTCTGTCTGTTCAAACAGGAAGTGCTAGGACCACCAAATTTGGTTGCAGCTTCCTTTTACTATAACTTAAAGCAAGGTCAGAGGCTGGGTTGTGCCAGGACAATGGGATGTGGCTGGAAGGCGAAGGGTCTGCTGGCATGGACAGTTATATAAGTGATTTGCATAACTTAAAGCAAGGTCAGAGGCTGGGTTGTGCCAGGACAATGGGATGTGGCTGGAATGCGAAGGGTCTGCTGGCATGGACAGTTATACTGTATAATGACCTTAGGGGGCAGCAAGGAGCCAGAAATGGGGACCAGGACAGCTATAACCCCATTGGGCCAGCAGAGGGCAGTGGTGGGGAAAGGGACAGCTATCTACTATATATTTGAGAGAATTTGTCTGTGTGTCTGTCTGTCCCCCAGCTGTGGGACATGAACCCTCTCCCCCAGCTCTCCCCACTGCAGCTGCAGAGGCATGGACAGGCACTTCTCACCTGGCCCCAAGCTGCAGTGAGAGGGGGCTGGTGCTCTCCTCTCTCCTTAGGGCAGCCTGCACCCTGAACCCCTCATCCCCATCCCCACCCCAGAGCAATGATTTAAATGAGGGGAAAACAAATCATAGAATATCCATCCCTAGAGGTGTTTAAGTCCCGGCTTGACACAGCCCTGGCTGGGATGATTGAGTTGGGGCTGGGCCTGCTTTCACCAGGGGGCTGGAATTGATGACTCCTGAGGTCTCCTCCAAACTTTGAATTCTCTGAGTCTATGATATTTGAGTTAAGGACCCAGACAATGCCAGGGAAAACTTTTAGTCCAAAATAAAAAGTAATAACGCTGATTTTTTTTGAAAAATACAATCATTTCAATGAAGCATGAACATTTTCCTTAAAAAAAACATAATTCAGTTAAAGACCCGAGCAATGCCAGGTAAATCTGCTAGCAATAAATATAAATAGTAACTTATATTTGCATGCCAGCCTCCTTCCCAGATGTGCCTTCCATACTATGCTGGTAGGAATCACTTCACCCAGCACTAGAGTACCGCTCTGAGGTGGCATGACTTAACACTGCCCTGCACCACCAGACAGAGGTTTAGGACAGTGAGCGGAGAAGACCGTATGCAGGTGAAATGCTCAGGAGAATCCAGCGTAAGAAAGTAATCACGCACATTTGCAACTGACAAGGACTTGGGGGCTGTCATCCCAGCACCTTGGAAAAGGATGTGTAATGACCCCGAGTGATTGGGGGACTCAGTTTCACAGCTTAGGTGAAAAAAATTGCACCCTTATACAAAATGAGAACAGTACTGATTCCAGGTTCAGAAAAGAGCAACAAAAATGACTAGAGGTCTGGAAGGGGTCCCATATAAAGAGAGATTAAAAAGACTGGGACTTTTCAGCTTCAAAAGAGGAGAATAAGGGGGGATATAACAGAGGTCTATAAAATCATGACTGCTGTGGAAAAAGTGAATAAGGAAAAGTTATTTTCTTATTCCCACAATATAAGACCTAGGGGTCACCAAATGAACTTAATAGGCATCCGGTTTAAAACAAACAAAAGGAAATTTTTCTTCACTCAGTGCACAGTCAACCTGTGGAACTCCTTGCTAGAGGATGTGGTGAAGACCAGGACTTTAACAGGGTTAAAAAAAGAGCTAGATGGATTCATGGAGGTTAGGTCCATCAATGGCTATTAGCCAAGATGGGTAGGAATGCTGTCCCTGGCCTCTGTTTCACTGGAGATGGTTGGCAGGGGAGGGATCACATGAGGATTACCTGTTGTGATCCTTCCCTCTGGGGCATCTGACATTGGTCACCGTCAGAAGACAGGACACTGGGCTGGATGGACCTTTGGTCTGACCCAGTCTGGCCGTTCTTATGCACCTGCCTCTGGGCAAAACTTTCAGGTCGGCTGTGAATGGAGTTCAGTAACTCCGCTCCTCCTCACAAATTCAACGGAAGGGTTGAGCTGTTTTCATGTGGCAGCAAATGAGGGGCATTTACTGCCTGAGCTACAACAGCTAGCTCCCATGGCCCAATTTATGAGGCAAACTTCTGCACATTATCTGCTTGGCAAATTGGAAGCAGCCACTGGCTCCTGAATGTCCACGTGCACAGACACTGCCAGCTGGGAATGGCTGTGGGCTCAGGGTCTGTGTTGTTAGCTGCAGACTGCAAAAGCATGAGCAGAGCTACAGTACTAGCCAGCAGTCCACAGTCAAGCGTTTGTTTCTCCAAATGCTCCTGGAAAAAGGGCAAAGCAAATTGCTTCCCAGTGTATTTGTGATAACAGTGCGGAAGGAAACACTATTTCAACATGACACCCTGGTAAGGAGGGGAAGGGGAAAACAGGCGGAATAATTAGGGCCCGGGGGAGGAATGCAGTTCTGGGGTTGGAGGGACAGCAGGGAATAGGCAGTGCAAGGTAAAGGGCCAGGTTTCCTGGTAGTGGAAGGATGTCACTTGTTCTTTTGGGGACTGATCCAAAGCCTGGTGCAATGAGCAGAGTCCCTTGACTGTAATGGGCTTTGGATCAGACTATCAAAGTGTAGTGCTGGTGAAAGACACAGGATGGAGTCTATGGAGACGGATGCCTTCTACAGCGGCACAGGACCTGACCAGAACTCGGAAAGAAATTCTGAAATTAAAGAAAAAATCATTCCAAAGCAGAATCATAGAATCATAGACTCACTGGGTTGGAAGAGACCTCCGGAGTCATCAGGGCCATTTGTTGTGAAACCCCCCTTTTTCGCAAGATCCTGTAAACCTCAATTTTTCAGAAATAAGGAAGGGATCTTGCGAAAAAGGGCTTTTTCCCGACAGCTGGCCCCGTCTACACAGGGCTTTTTAGTGGCAAAACCTCTTCTGCAAAAAGAATCGGAAGAAGATATGCAAATGAGCCTCCTATTTGCATATCCTCTTCCACAAAAAAACCCGCAGTGTAGACATAGACTTACATGGATGCAGAGCGGCTGTGAAACATTGTCATTCTGCTCTGACAGCTTCTACCTTTGCTTTGCACGGGGGAGGTTATGACACAAGGCTGAAGACAATGGTGCAGCCAGTGCAGAGATACCAACCTGTCAGTGGGGCCGGGAGGCAAACGCAGTCAATGCTTGCCACGTGCATTATGGTCTTCCGGGGGAAGGCTGCAATGGCATGACACAAAGCTGCGCTAAGATACAGAGAGCCGCTTCAGGGCAAATAGCACTGTCAGGGAGGAACGAAGAACCCAGTCCGCTAAGATGACCTAGACGTGGGAATACTGCAGTTGGCATGCCCTCAGGCACCAAGACAGCCGTGCAACAAAACAAAACAGAGCAAAAATAACCGGCCTCTTGTGTATTGCCTCGGCACATTTTGGGCTGAAGGCCTGTTCCCACTCCCTTTTAGGAAGCTTTAAATAGAGCCATATTGCAAATTGTCATGCTCCACCCTTCTCTCCAGCCACTTGCAGGTGCTGTTCCTATTCAGGAGCAAATGGCTAGACTAGGATCCCTATGTAGAAAAATGGTCTCTCTCCCGAGTGTTAGTTACTGGGAGCTGCGTGAAGCTCCCAGCCCGCTCAGTCAAAGAGCCTGTTTCTCCTTTAACTGTCTCTCTCGACAAATGGGAACTGTAGTTAATGTTCACTCCGGATGAAGCTAACATGTTTTTCCTGCTGTTTTACACTTTCCTCTTAGTAGGGATTTGTCGTCTCCGGCTGTTCGAATACCTGTGCGTTCCCAGGCTTTTAATGTCAAGAGATGGTACCGAATGCGATGACAAAGAGTGAGAGCTGGAGGAGCCTGAGAAAATAGATTGCTTTAATGGACGGAGCACTGCCACTTTGCACCCTGCCTAATGCTAACCAATCCAGCCCAGCCACGGTGAGATATCACACAGACAGGACAAAAGCAAGCAGCCAATGCACTTCATTGGCTCGGCATTGTTTTTATTGGAGCACCTTTAATATTCTCCTGCTCCGAGGGGCAGTCCTTCCTGCCACCATCAGCTGCCTGGCTCCAGCATCCTCACAACGCATGATTATAATAAACGTTTCAACTGATGAAGTGCCCCCCAAGTCTTTATTTCCCTTGCGCTTTCTTGCTTCTGCAACGGGATTTTCCTATGAATCAGACAACTCGGAAATGGATGTAGATGCTTACCGGTGTGAAAATGCTCTGCCTGAAGCGCCAGCTTCACACTGGGCTGATGTATTAATCCTTCTCCCTTGGACAGCCATAATCACTCTCTGTCATTGCCCGAGCTGCAACTCAGCACTTCTGCACTCGCTGCTTGCTGCCTTTCAGCAAGTTTGGGGTTTAGCCCCCAATTCTGAGACAAAGCCTCTTGGGGCTTCATCCTGATCTGCCCCACTCTGGTGTAAATCAAAAGTGAGGCGACGCAAATGGGAGTAAGAGCGAGCAGAATCAAGCCTGCAAAATGCCCCCATCTCCCTGTGGTTTTGGAGTGTTTACAGTTCTGAAATCAGACCCCTCACATTGGTTTGACACTGGCCAGCCTGCAGGCAGCAGATTCTCTGCTCCAGCTGAGCTTTGATTAGTGTGGTACCAGGGATGAAGCAAAAACGCTGTTAAATTACCAGGAAGCTGCCTGTCTTTATGTGCTGGGTTTGTACAGGGCCTAACACTATGGGGTTTTGCTCCACGATTGGGCTCGTAGGTGCACACTGAACAATGATAGTGCATTTGCTGCTACTCATAATAATTAATAATAATAATAATAATAATAAACAAACACCCCTGGTCCTGGGATCAGCAGCTAGCGGGTTAGAACAGCCTTCAGTCTGCCACAACTTATGCCAGGCTGCCTGTCACCACCAAAGGGGGCATTCTGACAGTGTCCCAGGGTGACGGGTCCTTTAAGAGGGAGCAGGTCCGGTGCAACTGTGACTGGTTACCCAGGTGGGCTTAAGGGAAGGCGCCTGGGCCTTGTGAAGGGCCCAAGCGCAGCAGGGGCGGGTGGCTGCCCTTTGACCTCTCTCAGACTCGGGAGGGGAAGAGACTGCTCCGGGAGGTTGTGGCAGAGACTCATGCCCGCCCCTGCCAAAATGCAAAGTGTGCCGCCACACAGGGCACCACAACATTTGTGGCACCTCCTGGGTGTGCGGGACCTAGGACACCCTCCCTCGCTCCACCCACCTCTCCTCCCCCCCGAGCAGTGAGGCCCAGGGGCCCCTGCACTTACTGGTGGCAGCAGGAAGAAAAGTGACCTGGCCCAGCCCGCACTGCCGGCTCCCAGCATCGCTCTGCTTCCAGCCGCTGGTGGGCCCAGGGGGCGCTTCCCTCCCCTTCCCCCCAAGCCTCCTCCTCCAAGCACCATGTGGGAGCGGAGCAGGCTGGGGCCGGGTCTCTCCACTTCCCGCTGCCATGAGTGCAGGATGGGGCTGAACCCCGCTGCTTCCCCGCCCTACTCCTGTCCCCCAGAGCCAGGGCCCCGAGCACATCTCCCCCTGCAGAGGGGCTGCCCCCTCCACCCAGGGAGGTTCTGTGCAGGGCCCCAAAACTTCTAGGGATGGTCCTGCAGCAACCACAAAGACCAGGAGGTTCCTTCAGAGGAGCCAGCAGAGGGGCAGGAGCAGAGCAGAGGAGGTTTTGCCTGCAGGGCTGAGCAGAGTTAAAGGCTGAACTCCTAGCAAAGAGGCTGAACTCTGAGGCTGACTGCTTGGTGAAGAGCACACCAGAAGAGCTCCAGGCCTGGCAGGAGACGCCAGCGCTGGGCATGAGCTTTTGTCTGGCGGTGGTGGACTTTGTCTTGGGACTTTGAGGATGGATTTGATCTGTTTGTTATTAAACCAGCCCAGGCAGGAGAGGTGTTAGCCTGGCTGGAGTTCATGAAGGGTCCCCGAGGGAAGTGGAAACTGAGACCGGCCTCTGCAGAGCCGGTCAGGGCCAGCAGGGAGTGCTGCAAAACAAGCATGTCCTCTTCCAAGCAGCTAAAGACTTCAGGGCAGAGGGAAACCATAGCCATATATATATCTATAGAAAGGGGTGGCTGGGTGGGTGATGTGTGTGTGTATAAAGGACAGTGAAACCAAATGAAAGGCTTGGAAGGAAGTGGGGGCTTCTGTTGCTGAGTCATTTTCTTGGAAGCAGTCTGGTTTGACAGATTTGGAGGTTACCAGCGGCTGAGGGGTAGTGCGGTACAGTTGCATGCTCTCTCTTGGGGGAAGCACAGCGCTTGGTACACTACAAGTTTCTAATCCCCTGACCATAGAGCTACTTTAGTGCCAGGACATGGAGCAATTTGCTTCTCCGTGCAGCCGTGGAATCCATCATTCCTGGCTTTTGGCGAAGGGATTCCTCCGAGAAAGAAATGAGAGAACAAAGCACAATAATTACAATGGCAATTAGGGCAGGGTGGGCTGAATATCACATTTGCTAATAGCATGAACATTGGTGCTTTAAGCTAGTGAAATATTGCCTGAGGGTCATCCTGGGTGAGTGAAGGGACTTAAAGCAGGCTGCTGTATCTCAGGTCCCAGACCCAGGCAGGCAGGGGGAGAGAGGTAAGGAAGGGAAGGGGTCAGGTAACATATGGATCTGTCATGAGCCAGGAGAAAGTCACCTGCTCTGCCTTCAGACACACAGCATCCTAAAACCTGTCTGGAAGGGAATTTGAGAGGTCATCTAATCCAGTCTTCTGTACTCATGGCTGGACTAAGTATTATCTAGACCAGGTGTCTGTCCAACCTGCTCTTAAAAATCTCCAGTGATGGAGATTCCACAACCTCCCCAGGCAATTTATTCATGTTTCACCGCCCTGACTGGCAAGAAGTTTTTCCTAATGTCCAACCTAAACCTCCCTCGCTGCCATTTAAGCCCATTGCTCCTTGTCTTGTCCTCAGAGGCTGACGAGATCAATTTTTCTTCTTCCATCTTGTAACAACCTTTTATGTATTTGGAAACTGTCGTCATGTCCCTTCTCTGTCTTCTCCAGACTGAATAAACCCAGTTCTTTCAATCTCCCCGCAGAGCTGCCCTTTTGTGCTTTTACACAATACATCCTTCACTGATAGACTCCTCATCGCTCTCCTGCTCCAGAATTGAAGTATGAGTGGAATTCATGGACTTGCTTTGCTCCCCAGTGACTTTATTACTCATTGCTTTGTTCCTGCATCTGCTCCCTTGCTGCACGAACTAGCTGTGCCCAAGATCCCTATTTAATATTAGTTTTCTGCGTTTCAAAACTTATCTCCTAGCTCTTTTAACCCTTTTGTCAATGCAAATAAAAATAGCTCTGCCCAATTGCGTGGGCCCATACAGATTTTAAAAGCATCAATTAGGGCTTTAATATAAAGCTTTTGTAGCATTCTTATGTTTTGCATCTTCCATCTCATGATCTCAAAGGGGGCATCTACACTGCACCCGTAGCTCGAAATAAGCTACGCAATTTGAGCTATGCAAATTGCGTAGCTTATTTTGAGTTAATTTCTAAATAGCTTATTTAAAAATGTGGCGCTGTCTACACAGCACCAAATTTTGAAATAAAACGCTATTCCAAAATGTCCCTTAAACCTCATGGAACAAAGTTTACAGGGATGTCGGAATAGCGAGCCCGTTATTTCGAAAGCTATTTCGAAATAATGGGCGTGCTGTCAAGCCACGTAATAGCTATTTCGGGATACCGGAAGTATCCTGACATAGCACCGCAGTGTAGACATACCCAGGATGTTCTCTCTGGGTGGCAAATCTGGTCTAATGTGATTTTCCCAATATTATACAAAATGCCTTGGAACCATGGAATGAAATTCTGGCCCCAGGGAAGGATACAGCACAATTCCCATTGACGTCAATGGAGCCAAGATTTTACACCAGATCTTCTGACTCCCAGCACTGAGCGCCAATGGCAAGTTAAGGACACCAGAGTTACAAACTGACTAGTCAACCACACATAATAGAACCAAAAATACTCAAATAGGCAGCACCAGAGACAAAAAAGAAAACAAATACAGAACAATACTGAGTTAAACATAAACTCTAAAAATAAAGGGAAAGCAGCATTTTCCCTCTATGTAGTAAAGTTTCAAAGCTGTATTAAGTCAATGTTCAGTTGTAAAAGGACCATAATGTTTTATTCACAGTTACAAACAACTTCCATTCCCGAGACGTTTGTAACTCTGAGGTTCTACAGTAAAAATAAAGAAAATCAATAAAGGTTGAACCTCTCTAGTCTGGCTCCCCGGGGACCTGACTGGCACTGAACCAGAGAATTTGCTGAACCACTGGAGGTCAATATTGTCTGGCAGCATTACCAACACTTCTGCTGCTTACTGGGCTCTTAGAAGGCAGTTTTGGAGCTGAATAACAGCACAGAACGCTGAGAGCCAGGGCTGGTGGCTGTAAACAAACTTTATGGGACCGCGGGAAACCTGGCCACACCCCTGATAAGTGGACATCCAACTAACTAAAATCATGCTGGGCCCTGGATGTTGCTGGACTAGAGGGTGCCAGACTAGAGAGGTTCAACGTGTAGTAACTTAATTAACTACTTGTATTATTTTGTGAAAACTGAAAGCTCAGGAATGGGATCAAATCAAATGCATTTCCATTTGGAGAGAGTCTTTTCCTATGAGTCTGCCTTGGCCCCTTCCATTAGCCGCTGCTAAGGGCTTTGTTGGAATTCGAAATCGGTCGGCTTCCCTCCTCCATTCTCTTCTGATCTCCATAAAGCCAAGCCACACTTCTCTCCATGCCAATTAGCTTTGTTATTAGGAAATGACTCCTAGGAAAAAGCTACGTGAATTTCCTACATACTCCATCCCAAATTCCTTGCTTGGGATGACGTACCGGTTATCCTTCCGATACATTATGACTTGAGGAAGAAAACAACCCACACTTTGAAAAGTCACTGTCAGATGCCTGCACTGTTAAATCATTATTTTCCTCACACCAGACTAACTAGTTCGTGTCATGTCATGGAAGGATGTCCCCTGATTTGATCTAATAGGAGTGCAATTTGTCTCATAGGTCAGCAAAATAAGTTTAGAGGAACCTACAATCTCATGTTCAGAAGGAGTGTTGCAATGTGCAGTGTCACATTTGATAAAGAAGATAAATTCTCAGCCAAAGCCATTAGCAGAGGACCACTGTGATTCCTTTAAAGGGACGGTGCTGTGCTAAAAATACTGGGTCCTGCTGCCCCCCGCCGGGAGTTATCATTTACACTTGTGCTAAGTGGGTGTGGCACCACTGCCAGTCAGCATGCTGCACTCACTCACTCACACTGACGGTGAACGTTGCACTGGTGTCAGTGGTGTGTTCACACGGATCCCCACCTGCACACACTAGTACCGTTTTCGTGCACAGAGCGGTGATTCTTCAACCATGTGTGCAAATGAAAATCTGTCTATATGAGGCCTACTCTGCAATGAAGATTTACACCAGCATTCTATGTCCGTTAGGGTTGTGAGGAAAAAACTCACACCCCTGACGGACATAACTGTGCAAATACTAACCCTCCCAGTGTCAGTGTAGACTCAGCCATGAGGGCCTCCATCGACACAGCTACCTTGGTTTGGGGAGGTGGTGTTCCTGTACCTGACAGAATGAGGGCTGGATGATGTAGGTGAGTCTACCCCGCAGGGGTGGACATCGGATGGGCATTAAGCTGATCTGAAGTCCCTGTCCTGAATCCTCCATGGACAGGGACTCCATACTGGCTTGATACCCTGCCTGATGTCCTCCCCGATAAACGATGTAGCAAGTGAGTAGAGTTCATGCTGTATCTATCTATAGACTTGACTATAAAAATAACCCTGATCCCATAACGACACTGTCACAGATCCACAGGGCATGCTAGGTACCTGACTCTTATACCGTCTCTCTGGCAGTGTACCCAGTCATGGATCCATTTTTTGCAGGAGGGAGCCCTGTGACTCCACAACCGCAAGACTAGGCCTTAGCTTCTTCACTTCTGTTGCTCACTGTGGCTCCTTCAGTGAGCCCAAAAGAGTTTGAATTCCTGTTGGAAACTTGGCCCCTGTGGGTACAGGCACTGACTTTTATTTTTCCCGGTGATGCTCCACCCTCACTCTGACCTGAAGCCCCGCCCCCATTATGCTTCTTCCCCTGATGCCCTGCCTTCACTCTGCCTCCTCCTGCCCCTACTCCACCTCCTCCCCCGAGGCCCTCCACTTGCTGCTTCCCACCTTCCCCCGAGCAACTCCCACATCCCTTCCAAACTGCAGTAGCTGGTGAGCGATGAGCACCCCTCTTTTTGTCTCACGGGTGCTTACACCCTGCAGCAATTTCAGAGTCGATGCCAATGCCTGCGGAAGTTCTAGTGCCAGCTGATGTGTGCAGAGACACAGGGCAGCCTTTTCAAATGAGACAGCAGTTATTAGTGAAGTAGAATACATATGGGGGTGGGGTGGGGGGTGGGGGGGGTTATGTTAGAATGGAGCAGCTGAGCTTTCATTTGCGCCGTGCTGGCAGCCCAGCCTGCTTCTGGTTCAAAGCATCCAGAAGGCCATCCCTCCCCGTGCACTGGGCAGCAGCTCTTGGCACAAGGTCCTGATGCCTCCTTCTTCATGTCAAATACTCTGCCCCTTGTCTGCTTGTTATTAAAAATTAGCGTCCAATCCTGGATCTTCCATTTTATCCCCACGGTAATACCCCGTTCATGTGTTGTATGCTGTGTCAGTAGTAGCAGCCATGTGGGTCCCAGGATGTTAGAGAGACAAGGCAGGGGAGGTAATATCTTTATTGGACCAACGTCTGTGGGTGAGAGAGACAAGCTTTCAAGCTACACAGAGCTCCGGTTCAGATCTGGGAAAGGAACTCCCAGGATCAGAGCAAACTGCAAGGTGGAGCAAATTGTTTAGCATGAGTAATTAGCTTACATTGTAAGGGACTGTGGAGTGGTGAACTAGGTCCAGAGACCCCCTGCTGGAAGCCTGGAGCCTTGCTACACCCCACCAGTGTTCCCTGTAAGCTGTGTGCTCGTGTGGCCACTCAGGACTCGGTTTGTGTTTTTACTGGTGGTGCACATTGGCGCATGCCTTGGTGCACATAAAAAATAATTCCTCCCCTGGATGTTAAAAATCCACACATGGATAGAAAACAGTGGAGGGAACATTGCACCCCACTCCAGAAAAGGACAGTAGAGAGGTCCTCCAGTCTTCCTAGAGTGGCTGTATGTGCAGCAGCCAATCGGGGGCCAGAAGGGTGTATAAGAAGAGTTACAGGGCCAGAGTGAGTTTGATTCCTTGCCATAGAGGTGTCTGGACCTCACTGATCACAGTATTCCCATGGTTATCACAGGTTGTTGCACTTTACATAATTTGCCTGATTCGGGGGGACTTGTTTGCTCAGGGGGAGGAAGGGAGATGGAGCACTGAGCACAGTGCTTGGCTGCAGAGTTTGAGCAGCTAGACAATAGAGCTGACAGAGGGGCACAGTGACTGGTCTGTGACATTGTTAAACGGTGACTAAAAGCACAGAACCATTCTAAAAGTGTGCCTGTATCCACTGGAAAGCAGTGCAATAAAACATCCCTCCCCCAGGTGGTATGGGAGGGGCTGGCAAAGTGTTACAACTGACAGATGTGTGTAGGTGCAGGTATCATAATCAGTGTGAGGAGACGGGGGAGAGTGCATGGGAAAATATGGACTCCAAGACAAGCAAAAGGAATGTGAGGGGGCAGGGGAGGGGCACTGCTGGACACAGAATTTGAATTAAACCAAAGAGAGAGAGCAATTCCTACAAAACCAAAGGAAGAGATCCAGAGATGGGAGTGCCCTTCCTCTCTTGTCTTTTCTCTTCCAGCATCTGAAGAAGTGCAAAATATCGTCCCCACCACCAGACTCCTTGGTGTTTTTGCTGAAACAGCCTAATACAGCTCCCTCTCTGAAAAAGCCGTTCATGAAATTCTGTCCCCGATTTCCAGTTCCAGTTCCTATTTGTAAAATCATCTCAGTCCTAAGGACTGCTCTGAACATAAGAGAGTCCCTGGTCATTTTACATGGCCCAGTGACAACTACACAAAATTGGCTAAATATAAAATTGGCAAAAAATAAGCCCCAGGGTCCATGAGCAGCCCTTTAGTAAACACACCAGCTTCACGACCAGCCCTTATACAAGATGTGTGCAACAGATGAAATAAATTAAGGAGACAGATAACAGTGGCAAACTTTATAGGTCCTTATTGTAAATAGCCAGTGAAAAATGTATTTAAAAAATTATGAAAAAATGCCTTGTCAGTATGCTGTTAAGTCAGCTAGAATATTTCCTCCCCAGATAGCATAGCTATCTATTTTGTTATGGCTCTGCCTAACCAAAATCCTATAAGAAATATCCCCAGTTGTTCAATAAATAATAATGTTATAGAATTTAAAATAAGAGACTGGATTATTAAAGTTACAAATCTTTGTGGTCTTTATATGTTTAATAAAACATTTATCTATTAATAATAGATGCTGTTTCTACCTTACTTATGCTTTAAATGAAAAACAAAATGACCAGTGAAAAGTCACCAATATTTCTTTATCGTCCCAAGCCAAGCCTGACAAAACTGCTGTTGCATTGACAAATGGTTCATCATTTACAAAAGTTTAAAATTTTTAACAGCGCTACGTAAATTGAAGACTCAGTGTTTAGCCTTGAAGGCATGCAACAGGAAAAAGTAATCTGGAGCGTCCGTGGAGATAAATGTTATAACTCCATAGCCCTTTGTGCATAGTTAATGGAACAGTTTGGCTCACATGAAACACAATATACACATCAATACAGCATTAAACTTTAACGTACACCATACCAGGAGACCTCCAGGCAGTTGTACCTTTAATGTTTGTTAGCTGAAGTGATCCTAATGGAATAATAATGTATTATGAAGAGGGTGACAATTTTTAAATGGCAGGAAAAAAAAAAAAGTAGATGTAAAAAAAAAATTGCAGGAAAGTGATGTAAATCATGCTGGCAGAAAAAGTCACAGCGTTATTCCTGTGAGACAGGGAAAGCTGACAGTGCTCTCCAAAGCTCCGGCAGCTGTTTGTTGAACTCATTGGGCCAAATTTTCAGCAGGCCTCTGTTTTAACACAAACTAGGCAAGAGTGTTGTACTGAACACAGAAACTCCCCTACTTATGGCCATAAAAACATAAGAACGGCCAGACTGGGTCAGACCAAAGGTCCATCTAGCCCAGTGTCCTGTCTGCCAACAGTGGTCAATGCCAGGTGCCCCAGAGGGAGGGAACACAACAGGGAATCCTCACATGATCACTCCCCTGTCACCCACCTCCAGACAAACAGAGGCTAGGGACACCATTCCTACCCATCCTGGCTACTAGCCACTGATGGACCTAATGAATGTGACCTCCATGAATGGACCTCCATTGATCCACTGGAGCCATTGATGGACCTCCATGAATTTATCTAGCTGTTTTTTAACCCTGTAAGTACCTGCATGTGCCACTTGGGCTAAATCCTGACTGCTTCATTCTTAGTTTTTTTGCTTTCGTTAATCGGGCCTCGTTCCTTGTGACTTCAATAAGAATGTTGCCTAATTAAGGATCTCGGCATTTAGCCAGTGTAATTGGGGTATTTGGGGAGCATGTGCTCACTCTGCGTGTGCAAACATGAAGTTTTGCAGAGGCACATGGATACATTGTCGAATATCGAGAGTGCCATTAATCATAAGTACTACCACAGCACCACAGCAAATCCGAATGGCCGGATGCTTTTGAAGGGACCCCCAAATATTTGTATTTATCATCATTACTGTTATTATTTCACATAGAGTGTTGACTTTGACTACATCTTGACCAAGAAATTTGGACCTTGTCAACAAAATAACGAGCTAGCATTTTTCGTTCACAGAGCTCACAGTAAGCACCATTGTTCCCAATGGTGGGGTAATTTGAGGCACGTAGATGTCATGTGATATGCACAAGGCACTGGAATAAGTCAGTGCAGGAAGTCAAGCATTGTATGAAAATGTCTTGACTCCCAGTCCAGTGCATTGTCCATTGGACCATGTTTAAGTCTAGGGAAAATGTATTGTGTAGATTAAACTGTAAAATAATTCTCACTTTCCATATCTCTAAGTGCAGTGAGTCTTTATTAAAGTCTGCTGTGCAGAGATGCAGCACTGAAGTGCAGTGGACTTACTGGGAAGATGCATTGTACAGGTTCAACCTCTCTAATCCAGCACTCTCTGGTCTGGCAACATCTGTGGTCCATCATGATGGTAGTTATCTGTATGTCCACTTAGCATGGGTGTAGCCAAGATTCCCACTGAACCATAAGGCTTGTTTACAGCCACAAGTCCTGGCTCTCAGTGTTCTGTGCTGTTATTTAGCTCTGATTTACCCCTCAATGTCTTTTAAGAGCCCAGGAAGCAGTGGAAGTGTTGGGGATGCTGCTAGACAATACTGACCTCCTCTGGTCTGGCAAATTCTCCGGTTTGGAACCGGTCAGGTCCTGAGGGCGCCAGACTAGAGAGGTTTGACCTGTACCTTCAAGTCATCCATCCATTATCCTGAAATCCCATTCTTTTTGGGCAAGTTGATGTGATGGTTAATGATCCATCTTCTGGGGTTCTCTGGTGACAAAAGTCATCACCTACACTAAGCCACTGAACAGGGACAGGAAGCTTCAGGGGGTAGCCAAGTTAATCTGTACAGGACAAACTTAAAAAACAACAAATGGTCTGGTAGCACTTTATAGACTAACAAAACATGTAGATGGCATCATGAGCTTTCGTGGGCACAGCCCACTTCTTCAGATGACCGGTCTCGGCACCAGCCTGGCTGGAGAGATCAATGACATGGAGTCATGTGCTTCTTTCCTTTCAATTAATATGTTACGTGAATGACCCTGGGCTTTCAGTCCCGCAAGGGAGCAGTCAGCTGCCAGGAGGACACAAACAAAAACCAACATTTTCCTATAATGTTTTTCATTAAAAAATCCAATTTGGAGTTCTATGAAAACTGAATTTTTTACTGAAAGTAGTTTTCAGAACCTGAATTTATTTTCAGTTTTCCCTTTTGGATTTTGGTAAAAAAAACAGAAAAGTATTTTGGGAATTTACACACACGCACGTACACACACACATACACCTAGAAGTCTTGCCCAGCGTTGCCTGGGGTCCTTCAGGGCAGGGGGCTGGCAATGAGGGGGGAAGAGATTGCAGGAATCAGGGCAGGACTTTGGAGATGTGGGGGAATGGGGCAGGAGTCTGGGGGTATAGGGGTGAGAAAGTGAGGGTTGGGGGGTAAGAAGGGCCTCAGGGCAGGGGGTCCATCTGGTGGGGCTTTCTCCCTCCTCCCCCCGGCCAGTGGGGCCTTTTCTCCCTCCCCCCAACCTCCCCAGCTGGCAGGGGCCTTTTCTCCCTGCCAGGCCGCATAGTCAGCATGGGCTTTCTCTCCTTTCCCCCCCCCCAGCTGACATGGGCCTTCTCTCTCCCTCCCCAGCCCCTCCAGCTGACAAGTCCCCCCCTCCCCCAGTGCTGTGGCCACTAGCCAGAGATTGGGGCAGGGGGGCTATGTACCCAGTCTGGTGGCAGTCAAGATGGCAGAGCCCTTGGCCCAGCTGGCCATTCTCCTGGTGATGCGGCTGCCCCCAGTGGCCTCTCTGCAGTATGGTTCTCCCCTGAGGGCTCACTGCCCCCCGTGGCCACTCTCGTATCGTGTCCCTCCTCTTTGTGCCCCTCCTTTTTCTTCCCGTGTTCTTGGCACAACCAACCCCTGACCTTGTTTTCAGTTAGGAGAATAGGAAGCTGCCTGACAAATTTGGGGATCCTAGCTCTTATGGCTTAGGAGGGGTTCTTGAACAGACAGACGCGCAGACAGACACGCACATACAGACCCACATGTACCTCTGATAAATAATGTGGCACTCTCTAAATGGCTCTAGAGGGGAAGATCACTGGCCCACAGGGTCCCTCCTGATGGTGTTAGAAGCGGGAAGCTCACGCTGGCGTGTGGTAGGAAAGGCCATGCTTGGCCATGTCAGGGATGCCGGCAGGGCACGTTCTTCCCGTGTGTGCTGGTTGCCTCGCCGCTCAGTGAGAGCAGAAAGCAGAGATCCACAGAGTGCTGGATAAAGGGGGCCTGAGGCACCTGCCATCCCATGGACAGCTGCAGGCCATACCGCTGCACACAAGTGATGTGCTAATAAGTAACAGAGGCAGAGGAGCTGACAAGGAGCATAGCTGAGGAAGGTCACCAGCACGGCATATTCCCTTTGTGACTGTATACCCCCTCCCCCCACACACAAACCACTACCCCCGCGTTATGAAATTGTCTTATGGATGCAAATATGCATAACTCGAGGATGCTTTGGCCAAAATGCCTCATGTAACCTACCAATGTTAATGTTACAGTCTGCTGGATCTGTGTGCATGTATCATTCTTGTACGTGAAGTTAGAAATACGGGCTAGGACACTGTGTATGGTTTTACATATGCAGTTGTGAGCCCTCAGTGGTGCTCCCAGAAGCCCCAATGACTGGGGCTATGTCTACACTATGGGGGTTTTCCCGGAAAAACTCCACCACGTCCAGGGAATGAGTCTGCTCTTCCGCTTTTTTTTTTTTTTTTTTTTTTTTTTTTTTTTTTTTTGCGGACAAGCAGACGTGCTCTTTCGGAAGCCCTGTCTTCCGCCTCCCATGAGGAAGAAGGGCTCTTCCGAAAGAGGAGGCTTTTCCAAAATTTGGCCCAGCGTAGACGGGCCAAATTTTGGAAAAGCCTCTTCCAAAAAAACTATAGGAAAAAGGTATGCAAATGGAGGAGCGCATTTTGCGTGCCTTTTGCTGGTAGAGCATTGTAGTGTAGACTTAGCCTGGGCAATCAACTCAGTGACATGAGAACAGCCTGGGTTTGTCTCTCAAGTTTGAGCAGTGGTTGGTTCTGGAAAGACATGTGACCAAACCAATTGATCCTGCTGTACCAGTTTAACTAGGGAATTTTCCATGGAAGGGGAGGGGGTGCAGAAACAAAAGATTCCCACCTAAAAGGAAGTCTATTTAAGCTGGAAAGCTATCAGTCTCTTTGTCTTTGGCTGGTGTGACACACCCAACAGGGGAGCTAGGAGGTCAGAGTAAAAGATCTTCTCTGACTTGAAGGCCTGCTTGAAATAAGAACAGTTTTAGGGTAAGTTTGCAGTAAGTTTTAGTGGGTTAGAGCTAACTGTGCATTTTCCTTTATTTTAAATTTGTAATTAACTTTGCTCTGTTTATTTTCACTTGCAGCTACTGACATCCTACTGTTGCACTTAATAAAATGACTTTTATTTACTATCAAGCCCAGTGTCAATAATGGTTACCTGGGGTGGCAGCAATCAGTGTGCACACCCTCCGTTCATTGTTAAAGGGGCTTTGCCTGAATGAGCTTTCAGCGTGTGTAACTCTCACACAGGGAAAGGCGGATTTATTTGGGGGGGGTTAATCCTATTTGGGGGTTGGTTTCCTGGATGCTGTGCCCTAGAACTGCATTCTCCCAGGCTACGTCTAGACCGCAGGCTTCTTTTGGAAGAAGCTTTTCCAGAAGAGATCTTCCAAAAAAACTTCTTCTGAAAGAGAGCGTCCACACTGTCTAGCCTTTAAACATCGAAAAAGCCATCTGCTTTTTTAACAGATAGTATCCACGCTGAATGGATGCTATCTCGCAGGTAAGCTGTGATTACTACAGACGCAGTGGCCACCAGGGCACCTGTGCTTTTTTCTCTTTCCTCTTTCTTTCGAAAGAACTCCCTCTTCCCCGTCCACACATGCGTTTTTCCGAAAGAGCTCTTTCAGAAAAAGGCTTTTTCTTTGTAGAAAGAGGTTTATCGGTGTTGGAAAAAAACATCCGTTCTTTTGATTTTTTTCCGAAAGAATGCGATTGCAGTGTGGACGTAAGTGAAGTTTTTCGGAAAAATGGCAGTTTTTCCGAAAAAACTCTGTAGTGTAGACGTAGCCCCAGAGCTGACATGAGTCAGGGTCTGCAATGCCCTTCAGGAAGTTGGGGAGGGGGATAATAGCACAGCTCTGTACCTTGTCTGGGGGAAGCCAGGAGATCTGGTCCAGCAGGACAGAGTGATGAGGAGCCAGCAAGCAAGAAGGCAAGTGTCAGTGGCTTTATCAGCACACCAGGAAACAGCCCCCAGGAGTCTCCTGTGACTGCCCCCCGTCACACCACTAACTCCTGCTGACCCAGGAGACGACCACAGTAAAGCAGCCCACCCCGGGGCATCACGATCAGCTGAGACAATGGAACCCCAGAATGACTATATACGAGAAACCCCCAGATCGCCACTGACTCAGCCATCCACACAGACGCACCAAATAATCTGTTATCTACAACCGAGCACTGAGCTACCACAGACGTTGCTCTGAAGAGAAAGTCTGGGGAACCCACCTAAACGCACTTAAGCCTGCCTTCACGAAACAAGGACACTCTACTGAAGAAGTAGATCACATCATGGGAAGGGACACCCAGGTATCCCAGGAAAACCTGCTTCAGTACAGGTAAAGAACCCCCCTGACCACACACCTACCCCCCCTGCGTTTGAACCCACTGAGGTAAATCACCTACACTCTACAGGCCCATGTCCTGACAGTAATTGATCCTGACTTCCCCTGAGTAGCCTTTAAACAACCCAGCGGCCCCACCAAGCTGATCCCCAGAAGCAAGCTGCCCACAGCCCAGGGCTGCCCAACTCAAAGTAGCACCACATCCTGCCGGAACAACAGAGGGACACCTGCCAATCCATCTCATCTGCTACCATAATCAATACCCCAACCACACAAGATTTGTGGGGCGTACACATCCCTATCACAACCGGTAGTGCGCACCTTACCCTGTGCACCAAATGCCCCACTAACACAAGTGTAGGTGAAACCAGACAGTCACTCTGCTGTGGAATAAACACTCCTAGAAAACTCACAAAAGCCAAAAGCACCATGTTTCCCACAGGCCCACACTTTTCACAAAGCCATCTCACCCTACATCTGATCTTTCAATCTCCTCAAAGGATTGCTCTTAAATGTGTGCAGGGGGCACATTTCCACGTGCATTTTCTTGAGTGTTATGTCACTTAGGAAAGGAGGGGAAAGAGTTAAATGAGTGCATTATAGATCATAAATGTTGTCGTATTGATAGATTCAGAGATTCAGCTGAGAATGCTGTGATGATTTAGTTTGACCAGCCGTGTAACATCTCTGACACAAACTGCTGCCCAAAGTAAAGCAGTAACACAGCCAGTCTTCATTTAAAAACTGCCCGTGATGGAGAATCCTTCGTGACCCTTGGTAAGGTGTCCAAATGGATAATTCCTCTCACTGCTGATTATTTACTTCTTATTTCCAGCCTGAGTTTGTTTAGCTTAAAGGATCCCATTTGTGCCTGAGCTTTATCGGAGATGGGAGAGAGAGAGGTGCAGTCAGAAAGATGATTCCTTGCTGGGTTTTTATTGTTTCTTTACTGGTACCTAATGCTTCAGCAGGTTTGGTTGCAGTTACTTAACAAAGGCCTCTATGTCTATCCAAAACACTAGATCTATTTCTTTTGTTTGAAGAATGGATAGAAAATAACCTTTTTTTCCCTCCTGATTGGTAGTGTAGGAGATTCAAGTGAATAGAACGTAAGGTGACAGCCCTTGTTTGCCAATGCTGTGGCAGTGTGGCCAAGGTGTGGGGATGGCAGCATAGACTATCCCTAAAGAAGCATTGCTGCTTATTGTTTAATTTCCACACATCCTGGATCTTGAAGGGCGAAAGGGTCTCCGCAGGTAATGAATGCACCGAGACAATGTCCTATGAGGAGAGGCTGAGGGATTTGGGTTTGTTTAGTCTGCAGAAGGGAAGAGTGAGGGGGGATTTGGTAGAAGCCTTCAACTTCCTAAAGGGAGGTTCCAAAGAGGCTGGAGAGAGGCTGTTCTCAGTGGTGGCAGATGGCAGAACAAAGAGCAATAGTTTCAAGTTACAGTGGAAGAGGTCTAGGTTGGCTATTAGGAAAAACTATTTCCCTAGGAGGGTGGTGAAGCACTGGGCTGGGTTCCCTAGGGAGGGGATGGAATCTCCATCCCTAGAGGTTTTTAAGTGTTGGCTTGACAAAGCTCTGGCTGGGCTGATTGAGTTGGGGTTGGTCCTGCTTTGGGCAGGGGGCTGGACTCGATGACCTCCTGAGGTCTCTTCCAGCTCTATTATTCTGTGATTCTATCATTCTTGGCCGCTCCGGGTCTGTATGCCAATATGGATGCTTGAGGGTAGCCAGGGTATCTATTTTGAGCTCGAGGTGTGATCCCTAGCTTAAATAGACATATTGCATTTGTTGTCCTCCAGTTAGCATGCTAATAATAGAGTGTTGCTGTTATGTATAGAGTGTTAGGTCTGGGTTGGGCCCATGCCCTTTTGAAGAGTTAATTACATTATATGTTTGGCTCACTACCTCAGTGAAAGCAAGTGAAAACATGGCTGCTTGAGTGGAAATCACAGCCCAGCTCCAAGTTCAGATGGGCCCTCAGTTCTTTCTCCACCTCTAAGATCCCTGTAGCTGTTCTGGGACCCCTCTTGCTTCCATGTGTGTGAACGTAAAATCGGAAAAATATACTGGAACATTACACTGCATCATGCTGTTCAGCCACGAGGAGGCACCTTGTGAAACACACCTTTTTGAAGCCAGTCTGAGTCATGCATTTGAGAATCGAATGGCAAACACATCTGGAGGGCATAAACAAGCTTGTGTCCTGTATGTCTGCCCTTAAGAGCAAGTGATGTGTGGAATGAGGGCAGAGAAGGTGCGTGATAGATGGATGTTGTAGAAGAACAGGGGACCCAGAGGCGGATGGGGTAAAAGGGCACCTTTATTTCCGATACTCATTCTGTCTCGGATCCTGCCTGCCTGGGATGCGAGTGAGCAACAAATTAACCCCAAGTACACCTTTTTAGCTTAGTTAGTATGTAAATACACTTATCAGTTACAGCAGCCTTTAAGCCCTAAGGCTATGTCTACACAGCAGGGTTATTTCGGAATAAAATCTCGAAAAAACAGAGTGCGCATCTACACAGCAAGCCCGTTATTTCGAAATAAATTTGAAATAATGGGCTTCTTACTCCGACTCCTGTAATCCTCACTGTATGAGTTGTAAGGGAAGTCGGGGGAAGAGTGCTCTGTTTTGAAATAACGGCTGTGTAGACAGCGCCAAAAGTTGAAATAAGCAATTAGCATAGCTCAAGTTTAGCCCCGCTGTGTAGACATGCCCTAATTTAGTAGTCTGAACACCCATCTAATGCATAATCATGACCATGTGATGAACATAATTATACCTGTCCCTGTTTGCTGTCTGCAGCTTTTTAGCTGATGTAGGTAGTTTTCACATCACAAAACTCCTTGAATCAGCAGTGTACAAGGGGTACAGGAGGTGTGACCCTGAATGTATAATTCAGAGTGAATAAGGGAGTAAGGAAGATCGCATGGCTAACACACAAGCCATTCATTTCAAAGTTACATCTCGGGTACAGCTGCATGCTCATCTGTTCTGAGCAAGCAGGGAAGGAGGAATCAAAATAAGTCTGTACATCAACAGAAGCAGAGTCTGCCTGTGCTGTAACCCATTCCCGTGGCTGTAACTACCAAGACCCTTTATTTAACCCTTACACGCTCCAACAAGTGGGACTTTGGGGAAAGAGGAGAACCACTGGTGGGGCCTTGGGGAAAGAGGCCAAACAGGGACAAGGCCATCAGGCGTAGTAGGGGCAGGGACATGGCCTAGATGCCCCACCCCAGTTTTTGGGAGCTTTTAGCAGCAGCACTCAAAGGCTGGTGCACCTCCAAGGGGAAGGGGGCCAGCATTCCATGTCATTTGAGGAGGGTTTGTCTCCCCAGGCCTGGTGTACCCGCCACCCCGGCCACCTACCCCTCCTCCAGATGAGCTCAAATCACCTTCCGCAGCCTTGGGATGCTCCCGTTCCGAGCTGGCTCCAGGTATCTGCAAGCGTCAGGCCCAAGCCATAATTAGTAGTAACGTGAAGAATCTGGCCGGGCAATTCCAGCTCCGCTGGGAGACCTTTCGCGTGAGAGCCTCGTTTTCCCGATCAAAAGCCAAAGCAGAGGCCACGAGCTTTAAATACCATCGTCCAAATGTTCAACATCATCAAGCTAACGCTGCTGCAGCTCTGCTGGCCTCCTGTTGAGCGGCATCTGAGAGGTGATTATGCTGCCGAGCCTCCTGCTGTGAGAGGATCACAATGACAGCTGGGAAATGGCTCATGAAAAATTATGTTTCTAATACGTTAAGGCTGAAATTACCCAAGCGCCAGAAGAAGACACGAGGCGTGGGAGGGGCGGGTTGGCTGGCGGAGGGGCTGTTGCAGTGCACACAGGCATGGGAAGCTAATGGAAATGGATTCCAAGACTGCCCAGCTCACAAGTGAAATGAGTTCGGCTGCCTCTGCGGCTCTAGTAACTTTGCTACTCTGTTGCTGTGCAGGGGCTGCGTGGAGGAGCGGGGAGGGGAGCAGGCTGCAGAATGTGACTGTGGAGCATTAGTGGAAATATAGAACCAGAAGGGACCATTGCCCTTGTAGCCAAGAAGGCTAACGGCACATTGGAGTGCATTAGGAGGAGCATTGCCAGCAGATCCAGAGAAGTGATTATGCCCCTTTATTCAGCTCTGGTGAGGCCACATCTAGAGTACTGCGTCCAGTTCTGGGCCCCTACTACAGAAAGGATTGGAGAGGGTCCAGCGGTGGGTGACCAAATTGATGAGCGCATGACGCATGGAGCGCATGACCTATGAGGAGAGCCGGAGGGATTTGGGCTTGTGTAGTCTGCAGAAGAGAGGAGTGAGGGGGGATTTGAGAGCAGCCTTCAACTTCCTGAAGGGGAGGGATTCCAAAGAGGGGGGAGAGAGGCTGTTCTCAGGGGTGGCAGATGGCAGATCAAGGAGCGATGATCTCAAGTTGCAGTGGGGGAGGTTAAGGAAAAACTATTTCCCTAGGAGGGTGGTGAAGTACTGGGGTGGGTTCCCTAGGAAGGGGTTGGAATCTCCATTTCTAGAGGGTTTAAGTCTCAGCTTGACAAAGCCCTGGCTGGGTTGATTTAGTTGGGGTTGGTCCTGCTTTGGGCAGGGTGCTGGACCAGATGACTCCTGAGGTCTCTGCCAGCCCTGGGATTCTCTGATACCAGCCTACTCACAGAACGCACGGCCTTCATACCAGTGTACCACCCTCAAAACTTTTGGACAATCTGAGGCAGCATTAGAGCCCAAGGCAGTGCTTAGTGTCCCTTATGCCCACGGAGCATCACCTCCACCATGACGGCCATGGAAATGCAAAGGGACCCATGGCTTTTGTTAGCAAACCCTCCTAAATTACCTGAATTTGAGCAGTTCAAGTAAGCACCTGTCACGAGGATTAGCTGCTTGTTCTCAGCCAGTCACGATACTCCTGGGTGACGTCTTCCGTGGTGTCTTCCGACAGAGCTGCTACTAATGGTTAGCACACCAAGATGCATGTTCCGGTTTGATCAACCAGAAGATTGCTTCAGCCTGTCCGCCTCATTACATAGCAGCTGTGACCGTGCTTGAAAAGCAGACTGACAGGTCTCTAACTCAGATACACATTCATGTCAGCTCTTGTAAAGTTTGAACTTCGGGAGAACCTTGTTTTATGCCGACGCTTCCTTATAGGCATGCATCCTCTTGCTTGCAGACTCCTGCCAGTACAAGGAGCATGCACTTTATTCGCCAATTATGAATTCTTTCTTCTCCCTTCCATGTGCTTTATTGCCACTGAAAATGTCCAGAAAATTCAATAGGCTCATTTAAAAAATATGCCATAGCTGCAAACTATGTACATGCATACATACAGTTAATTGTACATCCTGCAGGAATAGAGGCATACGTACAAATGCTTGTGAATGTGGGTATGTCGTTTCCTGTTTGTGCATAAAAATGAGCATATTTTGCGGGTGCTATTTCAGGCCTGATCTATGAAAAGTCAGAACTCAGAACTAAATTTTTAAATAAGTTGGGTATGAAAATGCATGCACAATTGCCTAGCTTGCACATACAATTGCTCCGGTTATGCGCACAGATGAAGTAACTATTGCAGAGCAGACTATTGTTATTAATTGCGAGTAGATATAAAGTGTGGCCTACAATGAATCAGAGAATCCTATGTCTGGAAGAGACGTCAGGAAGAGATCTTTCTGTGGGACTCCTTCCTAGAGAGTCACTTCCCATTCTGTATGTGTGAAACGGATTGTTCCTTCCTAAGTGGAGCACTTTGCACTTGTCCTTATTAAACTTCATCCTATTGACCTCAGACCATTTCCCTAGTTTGTCCAGATAATTTTGAATTATGACTCCAAAGCAGTTGCAACCCCTCCCAGCTTCGTATCATCTGCAAACTTATAAGCATACTCTCCAAGCCATTATCTAAAGAATTGATGAAAATATTGAACAGAAGCGGTCCTAAAACTGACCCCTGTGGCAACCTGCTTATTATGTCCTTCCAGCATGGCTGTGAACCATTAATAACTACTCTCTGGGAATGGTTATCCAGTCAGTTAGGCACCTACCTTATAGTAGCCCCATATAGGTTGTATTTCCCCAGCTTATTGATTCGAAGGTCATTTGAGACTGTATCAAATGCTTTATAAAGGTCTAAATTTACCATGTCCACCGCTTCCCCTTTATCCACAAGGCTTGTGATCCTGTCTAAGAAAGCTATCAGATTGGTTTGATAGCTTGTAGATAGATGATTGGATAGATGATTTGTTGTTTACAAATCCATGCTAGCTGTTACCTATCACCTTATTATCTTCCAGATGTTTGCAGATGAATTCCTTCATGACTTGCTCCATTATTTTCCCTGGCACAGAAGTTAAAATGACTGGTCTGCAGTTTCCTGGGTTGTTCTTATTTCCTTTTATAGATGGGCATGTGGTCTGTCTGTGTGATAGTGTCTAAGTTTGCACAGTCTGGTTTGGGACCTTTGAGAAGCTGTTAAATTCTGCAGGGGAATAATGTCCATTGACTGTCCTGTGCGACTTGGTAACACAGCCAGACTCTGTCATTTCCCTTGTGATGTTTCTATTGTGCTTTCAGTTTCTTTCCTTGTGCACATTAATCAATCAAAGAAATAAACAGTGTTTATACAAATCAATCAAATGTATACAGAAGGATTGTCTTACACCAAGCATGGCAAACATGCTGCCCGATCGAATTTTTTTGTGGCCCGCAACTACATGTTTATAAAATAGCTAAGTGCAGCCCGCCGGGTTACATTGCTTATAACAGGGGTGACCAACCCTTGGCTCTCGAGCCTCATGCGGCTCTTTGCTTAAAGCAGTGCGGCTCTTGCTAGTTCTGAGCCATATGCCTGGACTGCTCACGGACAACCACGCTGTGCGCATGTCCCAGCACCTGGAAAGAGAAGTGCATGGTGGCAGCAGCTCTGGGTCCCAGGCATTGGGTTCGAGTGGGCAGGGGCTAGGGATGCCTGGCTCTGTGAGAGGGGGAGGGAATTGGGTTAGAGCAGGGGGCCTCGTATCTCAAATTTTCACAGAAGCCTGTTCTATTTGATTAACCAAGTTATGTATCATATTAAAAACATAATTAAAAAGTAACTTAAATTTATATTTAAATAAAAAATGATTATATATGAGCAAATAACAACAATTTTACACATCACATTATTGTATTATATTCAAACAAGACCTGAAAAAATATTATAAAATATGCCTAAAACATAATCTCTAATAATAAATAATTATGACTTTATAATTATAAGTATGATAAAGTACATTTTCTTTGGTGGCCCTGAAAGCTATCAGTTTTCATTTGTGTGACCCTCAGTAGGCTTCAAGTTTGACATGCCTGTCTTATGCCGACCTGCCCCAGAGATTCTCTCTCTCCAGGGAGTCACAGACCTTCGGAGCAGGCAGCTCCTGTCAGCCTGAAGGAGGCATCATGCATAGAAGACACCCTGTAAATGAGTGACTAGAGGGAAAGCATCCAGTTCCATGCACACATGCCTGCTTGCTGGGCAGAGACTTGCAGCTGCTGGTGGCTGGCCCTGTCTTTCTTCCCTTGTCCTATGTGGCCACATTCAAGGGATTGCCTGTTCTGTAAAAGCCACCTCTCATGTCCCACACTCTGGTGGGATTTGAACCCACCACCTCTAAATAGCAAGCTTGACTCACACAAAGCACCCCAGCCAACACACTTGCTATTGGGCCACTGAGCCTTGTAGGCTGCTTAACCTCTCATCTCCTCACTCTACTTTGCAACACTGCAATTGCTGTGGCAAGAGGCAGGAGACCTGAGCCCAAGCTGGCATTGGCTGGGACTTGAGCCCAGACCAAGAACTTGGAAGGCAGCCACGTTAACCACCACAATATCAACAGTCCCTGTGCAGGCCCGGAATATGGATCCCTGGAACCTGTCTGTGCCCACAGCGCAGCCAAAGTGCCTCTGGCGCAGTTCAGTCGTCTCCTCTGCTGGGTTTTCACTTGCCCTGTGAGGCCACACAAGCGTGGGCTGCCCCCTGGTGCTGGGACAGTTTCAAATGGGGACGCTGCACCACTCAAATCCTAACACAGGTGTCTTAAGTCCAGCTCAGGGTGGGCAAAACCTCCTGTGGAGCAGAAGGGCTCTGGGTGGCTCTTTTCATGAGCCTTCTTTGTTCCGGAATCCGTAGGGGCGCCGGAGGTGCAGATCCACAAAAAACCAGAACACCGGAGTGTGTTTGTCCTGCTGCAACTTGTACCAGAAAGAGCTGGTCTTTTTGCAGGCAATTCTGGCAGGAACCTTTGCCAGAGACACGGTGATCAAAGATGCCCGTTTCTCTCCTTAGACCTGGCCCAACAGGAAAGAAGGAAACATCCATTCTGCATACCTCCGGAGATGGGCCATCATTCTCACTGTTTTGTATTGCTCCTGGAGACCCAGAACAAGGATCAGGGTCATGCTGCACCAGGTGCTGTACAAATTTAAAAAGCTCGTTCCTACCCCAGAGAGCAAGAACAAGGGAGCTGTTACAGAGCCAGACGAGAGAAATATTTGGGAGTAAGAATTTTTGACATCTAAGTGCTGCAGCAATGAATTATTTTAGAACTCCCTACCTCAAAGGGTTTGGACTTTCTTGCCTTGCAGTCAGCTAAAGATGCCGATGCCAATTTAGTAAGAATTAAACATATCCTCTCAACTACTGACATTTCACTTGAGCTGCCTTAAGTAGAGTTTCTTTCCCTCACTCCTTCAACTTCCTCAGGCTTCATGGTTTGTGACGGAACAGAAAAAAACCCAGAAAGTTCTAATCAGACTTGCTAACCTCACTGTCAGTCAGCTGTCACCCGTGTGAAAGTTTTGTGGGTGCATACTGAAATGTCTCAGTGAGCGATCAGAAGTTTTCGCACATTGCTATAGAAATAAAAAGGAAGCTGGATCTCAACAAGACAAAATCCTGCATCTCTTTCTCCAGTTGTGGTCACCATGACGACACAGTACCAGCATTCTCCAGGGAAAATGATTTACACCTTTCCAGAGCTATCCTGAGGTAAAAGGGCACAAACTATTTCCTTAGCCCATGTACCTCTTTATCGGCATAAAGAGTAATGAGCTTGGATACACAGCGTGGCCAACTTTCACAAGTTTCCCCAGATATCTGGTAGCTTCCATGTGTCCCCATCTCTAGATTCATGTCATTTTGTGAGAATGTCTATTTTGATTTAAAAATAAAATAAATGTCAGGCCTTTTGTGGATGCAGAGGAAAGCCAATAAAATAAAATGTAGCATTTTTTAAAAATCTTACTCTTTTTGGAACCAGATGCATGTTGTTGATTTGGAGCCGATCTCATGATGTTGGAGGCTGGTATGACTACAAATACCAATCACCCCGTCCTTGCTCTCCAATTAAATTCACCAGGGTCAAGGGCCAACATAAAGTCTGTGCACTCAAGTCTGGGGGACTTGAGTGCTGTATCAGCCGCATGCTGGCCCTCTGCACAGGGGTGAATTTCACCCTCTGTAGACATTTTATTTGCTGGACCATTCTTTCCCCACTTGACATGAACTTTCCACCTGCCCTCATTATATGACTTTCCTGACCTTCCTCTGCTGATTAAATATATTTAAGATCTTCTCTTTCTTAGCACTTGAGCCTTTGTGGGGAGAAAAAAAGCCCACAGTTCCAAAGCCTCCACTTGTCCTTGCTGACAAACATTGAGTGAAAAGTCAGCAGTGGGAATTTCTTTTGGGAGAATCTATTAGAAGACAATATTTTCTCTTGCATGGGTGCCCCCACCATGTGTCTCCCCAGGCAGACAATACAGGGATTGGTGCAGTAGCTACAGTCCACGGTGTGTTGTGTATCCTGTATTCCTCTCAAAAATGGTGTCTGTAATATTGCCAGTGCTTCATCTTATCTGGAAAAAAAACCCCAAAGCACAAGAAAACAGAAATGCCCTCTCCAAAGCCATTCTGCCGTTGTTTGTGTTTTGAGAGCATATTGCCATGGATATAGAAATAACCCTCCCAGAATGCCAATGCGTGAGCTAACAGAAATTCTGGTAAATAGTCACAGCACAATCAGCTGCCTCTCAGTAAGGCTGTTTGTGCTACTTTCTCCTGGGTATAGAGCTGCTTTGAAACCTGTCTCCGTTTGAAGTTCATTATTATCTACTGCGTACTGTCTCCTTCCCCTTTTTAGCTCGCCCTTGGCTGTTTCATTCCAATTCTGTCTCCCCTTTACATGCCTTTATGGGAACTGCCCTTGCACTAGGCCGGGGTATGTGTGTGAAGAAAAGCCATCGGCCGGAAGATGATATGGAAAATGCTGCAGAGAATGGTGCTGCAAGCATGTCACAATAGATGCTTGTGGTAATCCATTGTGCTACAGAAGCAGACGGAAGAGACAGAGGAGTTAAGATGGCGCTGAATGCCCAGAGAGCTGGAATATGGATTCCCAAGCTGCCTATCGTACTACTCATTCAACCAGGCTAGACTGTGACTGACACTGGGATGGGATTTGCCACACGCCGGCCTAGAAGGCTTTAATGAAGCAGAGAAAGGGCCAATTAACCAGCTAGGCCACAGCTGAGGGGAATTAGGTGGCCTCTGTTATCCCCTGAATGATGATGGAGCCCAGCTGAGAAGCAAGAGGCAGGGCTAGGATAAAGCTGGAAGCTGCCAGGCAGGACTCCCTGGGGGATAAGGATGAGTGAGAGAGAGGCTGCAGGAGAAGGCAGTCTGAGTTGGTACACTGGAGGGCAGGTGATGGAGGAAGAGGACCAGGGACAGAGCAACAGGGTCCAAGGGCAAGCACATGCAGAGCCCTTGGACTGAAATCTGGAGTTAGAGGGTTGGTCTGGGGTCCTACATCAACTACTGGTGTGTGGCATCGTCAGGGCAGTGCACCTGAAAACTTCCTGGAACCGTTGGTAGGGAAAGACCGATCCCTAACAGGGGGATACTATAGCAACCTGGCCAGAGGGCCAAGCCACAGGCCAGAGGCAGAGCTCCTGAGTTACCAGCAGTGAAAGAGAGAGAGGCCAAGGTGCACATCACATAGTGGGAGGGAGAGTCAGGCCTGGGTGGAGCTAATCCCCAGCTGTGAGCAAAAGGCTCCTCTCAGTAAGGCATCCCCTGAGAGGCCTGCATAAGTAGAGACACTGAGCCAGCTCAGTGTCTATTAACGGCCCTCTCCGTGCACCCCAAGGGTCCCCAAAGACAAGGCCATGCCCAGCCTCCCTCAGGCACTGCCCCCCCCCCCCCCAGAGCTCACCTGGTGAAACAGTCAGCAAGGCCTAAAGGATGGTCTGGTCTCTACCTGCTCCTGCCCCCAGGGCCTTAAGGAGCAAATGTTCATCTCCGATGCAACCAGCACGAGCGCTACCCTGTGCCTTGCAGCTCCTTCCTGGCATAAGCATTTGGCACCATCTAGCCCAGTGCTGATGCAGTTGGGTGAAAGGCAGCTCTCCCTTACTGAATCTGGAGATGTGCCAGTGGAGAGATTTGAGGCTGACACTAGAGTGAGTTGGAGCAAAGCTGGTTCACCCGTGGTTCTTGGGTCACTAGCGAGTAGGCAGGCTTTCACATGTCCACAGGCTCCAGGCGAGAGGCTTCAGTCTAATTCCCTTTTTCATTAATCATTGGGACAGAGTCAGAGAAATTAAGTGATTTGACCAAGGCCATGCAGTGAGCAAGCAACAGAACACAGGAGAGCCTGCTTCCTAGGCTTGTGTCCTCCTTGTAGTCCACACTCCCTGTGACTTCAGTCCTGCCTTCCTCCATGTGCTCCCCACCTTTTCCCTTTGTTTTCACGTTTTCATAGCGTATAGTGTGAGGGAAGGACACAGTGATAGCCTGTCTTGGTGCAAACCTGTAGCTTGCCACAACCAGGCAGATCATATGAGACCCTCTCAAGGAAAATCCATGAAAGTAGGGGTCCTAATCTAAAAGCCTTGCTTCCTCATGTGAAAATGGCCTGCACATGTGAGCGCTATTGGTATACTGGGTGGTGCTCATGAAATGCTGCCCATAAATGAATCTTGAATTTTTAATTGGAGGGGCTGTGGAGGATTCTCCATGACTGTCAACTACGTTTTTTTTCCAATTGTTTTTTTGGAAGAGGCTTTTCCGAAATTTGGCCTGTCTAAAGTGGGCCAAATTTCAGAAAAACCTCCTCTTTCAGAAGAGTCCTTCCTTGTGAAACCCTCTGCACTAGGATGATTTGAAGGAGCTCTCTGGCCTGTGTTACACAGGAGGTCATATCACAATGATTCCCTTCTAGTCTTGAAATCTCTGAGACTCTAAATTTTCTTGTGTAAAAGTCTCAGGATTACGGGTGAGGTGCCAAGTTCCTGCGCGAATGTTTAGTAGCAATGCTTCAGAGGTGGAGGAGTTTGATTTTTGAGATCCTTATTCTGTGTCACTTCCCAGGGAGATTAAAGGCACAAACCATCAGAGAAGATAACAACGAAGACATACGTATGTTGACAGCCACATCAGAACTGTTAGGCTGTGTCTAGACTGGCATGATTTTCCGGAAATGCTTTTAACGGAAAAGTTTTCCGTTAAAAGCATTTTCGGAACAGAGCATCTAGATTGCCACGGACGCTTTTCCACAAAAGCGCTTTTTGCGGAAAAGCGTCCCTGGCCAATCTAGACGTGCTTTTGCGCAAGAAAGTCCCGATTGCCATTTTAGCCGTCGGGGCTTTTTTGCTCAAAACAATACCGCGTTGTCTACACTAGCCCTTTTGTGCAAAAACTTTGCGCAAAAAGGACTTTTGCCCGAATGGGAGCAGCATAGTATTTGCGCAAGAACACTGACGATCATACATTAGATCGTCAGTGTTCTTGCGCAAATTCAAGTGGCCAGTGTAGACAGCTGGCAAGTTTTTTCCGGAAAAGCGGCTGATTTTCCGGAAAAACTGGCCAGTCTAGACACAGCCTTAGTGAAGTATTTCTCGACCTACCAGTTAGTCTGTTAACACAAGCCTTTAGGTGCCTTATTGATTTAAGCTCAGGAAAGCCAGATGCTGGACCTGCTGGCTAGTCAAGAATTGGCCTTTAGTATATAAATGTGTAACTGGTTAGAATAAAGGGACTTACACTAGGGCTGTGTCTATACTGGCGAGATCTCGCGCAAAAGCGGCCGCTCTTGCACAAAAACTTGGTGCCTGTCTACACTGGCCGCATGTTCTTGCGCAGGTAAACTGACGTTCTAATGTATAAAATCAGGGCTTCTTGCGTGAGAACTCTGACGCTCCCACTCAGGAATAAGCCCTTTTGCGCAAGAGCTCTTCCAGAAGAGGCCAGTGTAGACAGGCAACATGAATTTCTTGTGCAAGAAAGCCCTATGGTTAAAATGGCCATCAGAGCTTTCTTGCACAAGAGAGCATCTACACTGGCATGGATGCTCTTGCACAAAAGCACATGCCAGTGTAGACGCTCTCTTCTGGAAGGGTTTTTGCAGAAGAACTCTTCCGCAAAAGAGTTTCTGCGTGAGAACGCGCCAGTGTAGATGTAGCCTAGGACTTTACCTTATATCTACCTACTTAATATAAATGTGGACTTAAATTAGTGCTGCATCGGCTGCCCTTTTAGTAGACAAATATCTTCCAAGTGATGTATTTCATGGTTTCATCCCCAGATTTGAAAGCTTGTCCACGTCCACCCACAAAACTTAGCAGCAAACCCCTAACCTTTGCCTCTGGTCATATTTGCTTCCTGTGATCGTAGAATCATAGAATCCTAGGACTGAAAGAGACCTCAGGAGTCATTGAGTCCAGCCCCCTGCCCAAAGCAGGACCAACCCCAACTCAATCATCCCAGCCAGGGCTCTGTCAAGCCAGGACTTAAAAACCTCTAGGGATGGAGATTCCACCCCCTCCCTAGGGAACCCATTGCAGTACTTCATCACTCTCCTAGTGAAATAGTTTTTCCTAATATCCAACCTAGACTTCCCCCACTGTAACTTGAGACCATTACTCCTTGTTCTGTCATCTGCCACCACTGAGAACAGCTTCTCTCCAGCCTCTTTGCAACCTCTCTTCAGGCAGTTGAAGGCTGCTATCAAATCCCCCCTCATTCTTCTCTTTTGCAGACTAAATAAGCCCAAATCCCTCAGCTTCTCCCCGTAGACCATGTGCTCCAGCCCCCGAATCATTTTGGTTGCCCTCTGCTGGATCCTCTCCAATGCATCCACATCCTTTCTATAGTGGGGGGCCCAGAACTGGACACAGTATTCCAGATGTGGCCTCACCAATGCAGAATAATCATTTCTCTGGATCTGCTGGCAATGCTCCTCCTAATGCACCCTAATATGCCATTAGCCTTCTTGGCTACAAGGGCACACTGTTGACTCATATCCAGCTTCTTATCCACTGTAACCCCCAGGTCCTTTTCTGCCAAACTGCTGCTTAGCCAGTTGGTCCCCAGCCTGTAACAATGCTTGGGATTCTTCCGTCCCAAGTGCAGGACTCTGCACTTGTCCTTGTTGAACCTCATCAGATTTCTTGTGGCCCAATCCTCTAATCTGTTCAGGTCACTCTGGACCCTATCCCTGCCCTCCAGCATATCTACCTCTCCCCCTAGCTTAGTGTCATCTGCAAACTTGCTGAGGGTGCAATCCATCCCCTCATCCAGGTCATTAATAAAGATGTTGAACAAAACCCGCCCCAGAACTGAGACTTGGGGCACGCCGCTTGATACTGACCGCCAACCAGACATCAAGCCATTGATCACTACCTGTTAAGTCCAGTGATCTAGCCAGCTTTTTATCCATCTTACAGTCCATTTATCCAATCCATACTTCTTTAACTTGCTGGCAAGAATATTGTGGGAGACCGTAAGAAAAGCCTTGCTAAAGTCAAGGTATATCACATCCACTGACTTCCCCATGTCCACAGAGCCAGTTACCTCGTCAGAGAAGCTAATCAGATTGGTCAGGCACGACTTGCCCTTGGTGATGTCCCAGAGTATTCTAGCTCAGCGAATCAGTCCTGTCTCCTTGGATCCCACCTGCTCCCATATGAGCGTTTCACCATCTACAGCATTGCTGCTGATTTTTAACTCAAAGAGCCTCTTTCTTCAGCAAAGCAATAGCTGTGCACTAGTGGCCACAGGCCACACAAACCTGCATTTGCTCCTCTGTGCCTGTTACCAGGTCAGAGTGAAAGTTCAGTGGCCAGGTGCAATTTTTTTAAATGAAAGTATGTGCTGCAGCACAAAAGTCCCAGGCCTCCTCTGACAAAGAAAACAATATTAATCCAACCTCATTAAAGCCTCATAGAGCATTCCAGGCACCAACAGCCCTCCAGCCAGCTCCTAGAGGGCCGCAGGGGACGAGCTTATGGAAGACTATAAAAGCTTTATGAACAATAAACTCACCACACTGCTGTTTAACCAAGGAAGCGAATGGCCAAGCCTGTCTGCCTCGGAATGCCATTCCTCATAGCGCTGTCCCTCAGGCCTGTGCAGTGTGTTTGAACTCTTCTTTTGGCACATGCCTAAGAGAAATACACATTTGTTTCATGTACACACCAAGCCAAAATAGCTGTCTCTCTGGTGTGTCTTAGGGAGCAAGTAACCTCCCTGCTCTTTACCAACAGCCAAAGAAGAGGAGGGAGAACCTTCTCCCATATCTCTGGACATGTCCATTAGAAGAGAGCTTCAAGCAAGAGGCTGAGAAGATACCCTCACCCACCTGGGCTCTTCTGCCTGTGCTGTTTATATGGCCCCTTTAGCCATGGCATCTTACCACCTCCCCATCTTGAATGTATTTGTCCTCCCAATACTGGTGTGACAGTGCAATTATCCCCATTATGCAGATGGGGGAACTGAGCCACAGAGGGGCTATATGACTTGCCCAAGAGAGCACAGGATGTCGGTAGCAGAGAAGGAAACTGAGTGCCAGGCTCTCCCATCTCAGGTGAGCACCCAAATCCCCGCCAGACCTTCCCTCTCTCTCTTCCTTCCTTTCCTTTTCCCTTTGTTTCTTTTTTCTCCCTACCTTATCCCATTTTCACTTGTCCAAAGTTTGCTCGGCTCAAGTGACTGTTTCTCCTCTTATTCTTGTCGCATGTTTATCACGCTAGTCCTAAACTTAATTATTTTTTTATTATTTAGGCCTCTTTCCTTCAAAACTGAGTTGAGAAGGGCTTCTTGTCTAGATTCCCTCCTTTACCCATTGTGGGCCCAGCACAGCAAAGTACTTAGCCTGGGCTGGAAGTTATGCCCATGCACCTGTGCTTTGCTAGATCACAGTTCAGAGGCAAATTCCTCTTACAGCTAAGCTTCCCCATGAGCCTGGATCGCCATCCACAATGAGGCCGTTCCGTTTCTCAGAGCTGAGAGCGGGCAAACAAGGCCCAGCTGAAAAAGAATGGGAGGCCCCCATCCTGCAAAGTAGCATCTAGAAATGTGCAGATCCCAGCTCGTCGGGTCCTGAGCTAATCCAGACTGGCCCCCGGATCGTCTGCAGCAAACTGAACAGAGGCAGAGGGGCAGAGCTCCAGCAGAACTCCCTGGGCTCAGCCAGACGTGGTCCTAAGGAGTTCTGGCTGCCTCACTGCCCTGCAGAGGACCCAGCATGAGCCCTCCCCTGGCACTTGGCTAGCTCCGCTGGCTGGTTTATGTGGGGCTATAGAGCTGAGGCTGAGCTTGCCTCTGTTCACCTCTTCCCCAGGCAGCTTGAGCCCATGTGGGGCTAGGAGGGAGCACAGCCTCCCAAAATGCGGTGGTGGCTGCCCGGCTGCTCCTGCGGTGGGCGGTTTGCTCTGGGACTGCTCCGTGGCCCGGCTGGGCCACACGTTGCTGCGTGTTTCTGCCACGGAGGGGTGACCACCAGGTGGCCTGTCCCATTCCAGCCCCGTCTTCGGATCTGATCCAAAGCTCCTGGCAGTCAGTGGGAGCTGCAGCATTCTCTTCTGTGGGTCATGGACCAGGCCCTAAGCGCCTGTATCTCCACTCATTTTCACACAGTGGCTGCATAAAGCAGGGGTGGAGAATCTCTGGCAGGGGGCCAGATGCAGCCCCTGGCTTGCCTGGATCTGGCTCAGCCACCCCCTGTCCCCCATACTGGGGAGCTGCGCTGAAGCTCCAGCACTCCCGCTGCCCACCCACAGGGCTGGAGCACACAATCTCCCAGGCTGGGCCCCCTAGGCTCTGGTGTGTGAGGGGAATGTGGGGAGAGTCTTTCTCCTTCTCCACTGGGGGCCCCCTCAGGGAGGGCTCGGGGTTTTTTCTTTTCACTTGTGTGCAGCCCCCAACTGATTTTTCTGTGTGTCAGCGGCCCCCGACCCAGAAAAGGTTCCCACCCCTGGCATAAAGCGTTCAGCCTTCCTGCTACTAGCAAATTCCACGATCTTGAAATAGACCCAAAAAAAAAAAGCCACCAGCCCAGCGCTCCACAATGTAGATCTTTATCTCACTGCTTCGCGAGGGGCTTTGCAATTAAAATAAAACAAGTTGCTGATAATTAGCTCTAAAGACACACCAACAATGGTGCTTTCTCGGATACAAGCACTTTGATAATAGGCAAGGCTGTGTGCCATGAATTGCTAATTAATTATTTTTAGTCAAATGTTTTGCTTAATGAAAGGGTGCACTGATTTATAAACATGCCTCCCTAAATATTACTCATTCTGCATCTGTGAGGAGACATGCAGGCTGTCTCTGGGCTGCAACATGGCCCTTCAAATGATTTCATTCCTCCCAGCTCCGCGCCTTCATCTCTGAGGGTATGTCTAGATTACATGGCTCTGTCGACGGAGCCATGTAGATTAGGTTTTTAGACATAGGGAAATGAAGTGGTGATTTAAATAATCACCGCTTCATTTATATCAAAATGGCTGCCCCGCTGTGCCGATCAGCTGTTTGGCGGCACAGCGCAGTAGTCTGGATGCTCTGCGGTCGACAAGGGAGGCCCTTGTCGACCACCCTGTCATGCATCGTGGAATGAGGTTTACCTGCAAGACGTGGCTGCATGGGCACCGCCACCCGCCTTTCCCAGCAAACCTGCTCCCTGGCACCCCGGGAGCTGCACTGTGGGCTCCGGGCAGTCCGCCTTCCTCCGGTACAGCACATCCGCCAGTTAAAATGACAAGGGGGCTGGAGCACCTGTCCTACGAGGAGAGACTGAGGGATTTCGGTTTGTTTAGTCTGCAGGAGAGAAGAGTGAGGGGGGAGCTGAGAGCAGCCTTCAACTTCCTGAAAGGAGGTTCCAGAGAGGATGGAGAGAGGCTGTTTTTAGGGGTGGCAGATGGCAGAACAAGGAGCAATGGTCTCAAGTTACAATGGGGGAGGTCTAGATTGGATATTAGGAAATATGATTTCCCTAGGCGGGTGGTGAAGCACTGGGCCGGGTTCCTTAGGGAGGGGTGGAATCTCCATCACTAGAGGTTTTTACATCCTGGCTTGACAAAGCCGTGGCTGGGATGATTGAGCTGGGGTTGCTCCTGCTTTGGGCAGGGGGCTGGACTCGATGGCTATGTCTACACTACCAGGTTATTTTGAAATAATAACTCCTGAAATAACTATTTCAAAATAGGGCATTCACACTACGGGGAAGCCTCGAAACTAGTCCGAGGCAGGCTCCCTTCATTTAGATGCACTATCTCAACTTAGAGCCCCAGGAAGCACGGGGGAGTAATTATTCTGAATAACTCCGGGGAGTTGTTATTTCAAAATAAGAGCAGCTGAGCATCCACACAAACCCTATTATGAAATAGGTGTTATTCCTAGAAGCATAGAGCTGGAAGAAATCTCAGGAGGTCATCAAGTCCAGCCCCCCTGCCCAAGGCAGGACCAATCCCAACTAAATCAACTCCTCACTCCTCTCTTCTGCAGACTAAACAAACCCAAATTCCTCAGTCTCTCCCCATAGGTCATACGCTCCAGCCCCCGCATTGTTTTGGTTGTCCTCCACTGGACGCTCTCCAATGCGTCCACATCCTTTCTATACTGGGGGGCCCAGAAATGGACAGAGTACTCCAGATGTGGCCTCACCAGAGCTGAATAAATGGGCATAATCACTTCTCTAGATCTGCTGGCAATGCTCCTCCTAATGCACCCTAATATGTCATTAGCCTTCTTGGCTACAAGGCCACATATCCAGCTTCTCATCCACTGTAATCCCCAGGTGCTTTTCTGCTGAACTGCTACTTAGCCATTCGGTCCCAGCCTGTAACAATGCTTGGGATTCTTCCGTCCCAAGTGCAGGACTCTACACTTATCCTTGTTGAACCTCAGCAGATTTCTTTTGGCCTAATCCTCTAATCTGTCCAGGTCACTCTGGACCTCCTGCATATCTTACTCTCCCCCTAGTTTAGTGTCATCTGCAATCTTGCTGAGGGTGCAATCCATCCCCTCATGCAGGTCATAGAATGAGAGATTATTATTTTGAAATAATCAGCCCATTATTTCGAAATAAGTTTATAATAATGGGCTTGCTGTGTGGACGCTCACCTTGTTATTTTGGAAGAACAGGAGTTATTTAGCAATAACTCTGTAGTGTAGACATGGCCAATAACTCCTGAGGGATCTTCCAAATCTCTGATGCTGTGGATCTAAGGAGGTGCAGGTCATACAATGCCCTGGCTACATGAGTGGCTCTTTGATTTCAACAGGACAAGTTATATGAAGAAAGGTTTGCAGAATTGGTGCCGCAGTTTGTCGGCATACACGCTCCAGCTTTCTCCTGTCCTCTTGGCCCCCTTTCTCCCTGACAGATGGCCATGTACCATGCTACAGATGGGGATGATGCTATGAATACAATTTTTTTCAGGGGGATCACTTTCCCTTCTGAGGCTGGCCGCTTGGTTTTAAGAAAGGGATTTTTGAAAAATACTGAAATCCCAATTCAGCCTCTCAGCCACCTTGGTAGATTAATGGAATTAATTTATGTCCCAGAGCATTAATTGTAAAATGTGCTAAGGTTAAGGACAAGGTCAGCGCTTCGCCGCAGAACGTCTCCTCTATAATTCATGTGCCAAGCAGCCAGGCAGCGGGTGCCCTGTAAGAATGAAGGATGAACTCTTTCTGCGCCCAGGACTCGGGGGAACATAACCTTGCATTACAGATAACTGTAAGCGAGTGGTGGAGAAAGGTTCATGGGAGGTGTTTTATTAGATGAAAGGTTGAGAGCTATTTTATGGTACTTTAGATCTGGAGTCGAAATTAGGTCTTGGATGTGTCCATCTTTAAAATGGATGAAGGGCTCTGTTCCTCTGCGCTGGCACAGGGCGTGCAGCCCCTCTGACTCTCAACACGCGCGGGGCTTAGCAAGGAGGCTGCAGCAGGATCTGCCAGGTGGCTGGAAGCCTCATCAGTCAGCCCCATAAGGAGTCAGTCAATAGGCCAGCCGGTAGTGACTCTGCTCTGCCGCTGTACGGAGTCAGGCGGGCGTTGTGCTCCATGGGCATTGTGCTCTGTGGGCGGCAGCCGGCAGGCGGGGAGATGCGTGGGAATGGATTGGGCGGGGGGTGTCTGTTGGCTACTCAGAGGAGAGGTAGCATTGAGACACCGATGAATCCAGGGAGTCCTATGGCCTGCGTGAGGAGGGCACGCTCTATGTCACAGTCTCTGGCCTTGGACTCTGTCGATAAGAGGGGTGGTGGTGATGCCACCATGGCACTGAGCAGCAGAACCCAGGGCTGCTCTGCACACCCAGCAGTCTGGCACATATGGTACAACCTGCAGGCTACTTCTGTGTATGTGGCTACTGCGCTGGGCAGTTCAGACCCCTATGCACCCCCCCAGCCCTGACTAGCAAAGGAAAACTGCAGCACTGGAGTTAGACGTATTTCCCATTGGCTTAGGTTGGGCTTGCAAAGCAATCGGAGGTGGGACTGGAGCACGTGAAGACACGTCCTGGAGCTTTGATCCAGCTAGCTTCAGTCACAGCAGAGAAAACGCTGCAGCGGGGGCTAGTCACTTAGCTCCATAGACACACTCCTGGCTGGGCTCGTATGGACGGTTTTGCTACCCATGTTGCAATGTTTCATTACTGTGATTCTGAGCTCGCTCACCCAGGCACCTCTGCATGGGCAGTGGCACAGACATTGGGATGGGTGGGGGGAATCACAGAAATCTCCTCGGGATTTTCCCCCTGCCACAGATGCCGCCCTCGCCTGCATTGAGAACACTCTCGTGCATTCTTATTCGTATCATAGAATCATAGGGCTGGAAAAGACCTCAGAAGGTCATCAAGTCCAGCCCCCTGCTCTAGGCAGGACCAATCCCAACTAAATCAACCCAGCCAGGGCTTTGTCAAGCCAAGACTTAAACACCGCTAGAGACGGAGACTCCACTATCTCCCTAGGTAACCCATTCCAGTGCTTCACCACTCTCCTAGTGAAATAGATTTTCCTAATATCCAACCTGGATCTCTCCCACCACAACTTGAGACCATTGCTCCTTGTTCTGCCATCCATCACTACTGAGAACAGCCTCTCTCCATCCTCTTTGGAACCTCCCTTCAGGAAGCTGAAGGCTTCTATCAAATCCCCCCCAACTCTTCGCTTCTGCAGACTAAACAAACCCAACTCCCTCAGCCTCTCCTCATAGGCCGTATGCTCCAGCCCCCTAATCATTTTGGTCACCCTCCGCTGGACCCTCTCCAATGTGTCCCCATCCTTTCTATAGTGGGGGGCCCAGAACTGAACACAATACTCCAGATGTGGCCTCACCAGAGCAGAATAAAGGGGAATAATGACATCTCTGGATCTGCTGGCAATGCTCCTCTTAATGCACCCTAATATGCCATTAGCCTTCTTGGCTACAAGGGCACACTGTTGACTCATAGCCAGCTTCTCATCCACTGTAACCCTCAGGTCCTTTTCTGCAGAGCTACTACTTAGCTGGTTGGTCTCCAGCCTGTAACAATGCTTGGGATTCTTCCGTCCCAAGTGCAGGACTCTGCACTTGTCCTTGTTGAACCTCATTAGATTTCTTGTGGCCCAATCCTCCAATTTGTCTAGGTCACTCTGGTACTGGGAATACAAACGAGAAGCAGAAAACCACACAGATGTGCTGTACGCTGTGCACTGTGCAAAACCTACCAGTCTCATTTCCAAAGGCCCAGGCAATGGTGACCTGTGCAAAATGTGTCTGCCTCCGTGCACTCACCTGTGTCCAGGTATGGAGATTTGTATACAACAGACACACACATATAGACCCATTCGGGGGCTGTTGACTTGATTACTGAGCCATTAAGTTTCCAGAGCATCAGTAATGGCCCTTTGTAGCACATTTAGAACTATAAACAGAGCCACATGTCATATTTCTACCTTCACATCCACACAAATAGGATATGCACATTCAGCAGATTGTAACTTTAAAATTGACCCATTACATGTTGCCCGTGAAAATAGGGTTGGCTGCATGGGTGGTTCCCATGCAATTGCTGAGCATGTGTGTACAAATGCCTGTGTGTGTGTGAACCAGTGGGGGATTTTGCACCCCCAGGGTGCGTCTACACAGCAAATGGCGTATCTCATTTCGATTCTATTCTGAAATAGCTTATTTTGAAATTTGGCGCATCTACACAGCACCACATTTTGAATTAACACACTATTTCGAGAGATCCCTTAACCCTTATTCCGGTTACAGGGATGCTGAAACAGCACGCCTGTTACTTTGAAAAATATTTCAAAATAGCGGGCGGCTTGTTAAGACACCAGGTAGCTATTTCGGGATACCTCTGGTATTCCGAAAGAGCCATGTAGTGTAGACATACCTTCAGGGGACACATACTCTGCTCACCCACTGCCTGATGTGTGGAAAATGGGTCCCTATTTGAGGGGGGCAAATTTTCAAAAGGCCCATTGCAAATGGTACTTGGAGGCACATTTATTTCTATGCTGAAGATTGGTGACTATACAGAGTCCTATTGCCACATGGAGACAATAGGCTAAAATTTAGCCTTGACAAGGCCATGACCCAAGCAATGCCAGGTACACCTGCTAGTATATATTATACTTCTCTTTGTCCTGTCCCTTAATTCTGTGCTGAAGCATAGGCTGGCATTCTGGCTTTTCAGGAGTTTCCAGAAAAGCCAACATTAGCTTCAGAGGGGTAGCCAAGTTAGTCTGTCAGGCTACGTCTACACTGCTGGTTTTTTTGCGGCAGAAGATATGCAAATAGCACTCTTGTTTGCATATCTTCTGCAGATCCTCTTTGTGGAAGTGGTTTTTCTGCTAAAAAGCCCCGTGTAGACGGGGCCATTTGTCGGAAAAAAACCCTTTTGCATAAGATTCTGTAAACTTCATTTTTTGAGGAATAAGAGATTTTGCGCAAAAGGGTTTTTTTCCGACAAATGGCCCCATCTACATGGGGTTTTTATTGGCAAAACCTCTTCTGCAAAAAGGATGAGCAGAAGATATGCAAACGAGAGCACAATTTGCATATCTTCTGCTGCAAAAAAACCAGCAGTGTAGCCGTAGCCTGACAGGAAAAACTTAAAAAAACCCAAAAAGTCTAGTAGCCCCCTAAAGACTAACAAAACATGTAGATGGGATCATGAGCTTTTGTGGGCACAGCCCACTTCTTTGAAAGCTTGTGATACTAGAAGTATTTTGATTAGTCTCTAAGGGTGTGTGTAGACTACATGGCTCCGTTGACGGAGCCATGTAGATGAGGTTTCTAGACATAGGGAATTGAAGCGGCGATTTAAATAATCGCCACTTCATTTACATCAAAATGGCTGCCGCGCTGTGCCGATCAGCTGTTTGGCGGCACAGCGCGGTAGTCTGGACGCTCTGTTGTTGACAAGGGAAGCCCTTGTTGACCACCCTGTTATGCCTCGGTTACCAGCTGACGTAGATGCTGCTGAGAGAGGAAGCCTGCAGGCTGTATCCATAGTGGCGCAGGGATTGAAACCAGCCTATGAAACATCCATCCCCTGGATTTCTATGAGGCATCCATGCTCTAGGGCCCTGCCTTTGCCCCATAGGTTCAGCAAAGTGAAGTAACCGTTCGGAAACCTGCGTCTCACTCAGCTCTGCCCCATTCTCTTTTTAACCTGATCCCTGCTCAGAGCTGTTCCCTGATCGTTCAGCGTAAGTTCCACATGTAGCCTCTCGGGGTGAGAGATGTTCCCTCCTCCCAGGGGCCCACCGGAGAACTCCCACAATAAGTGAAGCAGGGAGAGCACCTTTGTCCAGCTTGGAACAGGGACTGGGCCCAGCCCTGACAGCATACGTATTGCTCAGTCCTATGCTGATCTCCTGCCAAGTCGGCCAGACTGCCTTATATTTCTAACCTGCCTGCCCCCCAAAGGCTCAGAGGGTAAAAGGAAGGGGCCTGCAAGCCCTCTATTAAAACTGCTTACCCAGCCTAAGAATCAGCTCTTGAGCATGTCTAATAACTGGATGGTTTGGGATCCTTTTCATGTGTGTGTGCAGAGACACAGAGGATCCAGACCATAACCCGCGTCTCCTCCCACTGCTTGTCTCTGTCTGTTGGTTTACCAATCAAATGCTGCGGCATGAAGTGGGCGGGTTACCGTCTCCCCTACGTGCATGACGGATGTCCTGGCCAGACATCTGTGACTTGCAACAGTGTTTTGCCCATGTCTTTCTGCACAGTAAAACAGGAGAGGAACGAAGGCCCAAAGAGATAGTATCACGTGGGGATCTCTGCTCTTTCAATAATAGCAAAGTCAAGGGCATAGTCCCCAGATTTGACCAGCTGGCTTCTAGCGCTTCCTGTTCAGCGAGGTCTCATGGGTCTCTCCGTTATGGTGGAGACTGGCAAATTCACGTCCACTCCAGTGGAGAGCTCATATCACAAAGTGCATCCGGTCTGTGATTCCCCATGCTGATCTTCCTCAAGCTGGGAATCTGGTTTGGGGCAAATTCCTCTGGCAAAGGACTGAGTTCAGACTGCAGAGTTGAATCAAGTGACTCATCCCTTTCCTGTCTACACACCTGGATAGCCACTTTCTGTCCCGTTCTGCCACCTGCTGTAATCCCTTCCCAAACTGCTACCTCCGCTAGCTCTGGGCGAAAAGGAATCAACGCGGGTAGAACCTGTCACTGGGAAGCATTCAGATGGGATCTTCTGTGTCTGTCTGAACCTTGTAGACACATGGGAATCACCACTAGGATCATATGTTCTAGCAGCTCCCCACAATCTATCTGCGAGCTTTTGATTTCCTCTGGGACTAAGACTGTGTATCAGAGCTCTGCCTTCTGGTTCCACGGTAGATGTGCACACTTTAGCATCTCCTCACCACTTGGTTGCCAGTTGGTTTTCCTCACTTTCTTTAGCTGCTAAATCATAAGCACAGTGAAGTATGTGCTATAGGAAATCACGGCGTTTATCACAAATAAATACTTTAGTGCTAACAACCACAATTTCTGGTTGCTCTGGCTTAGTCCTCCACTACCACAAGTAATAACTTAGGGTGTGTTGACACTGCATGCTTATTTCGGAATAAGCTATTTTGGAATAGTTATTCCAAAATCGCTTATTTTGAAATAGCATGTCTAAACTTCAGGGAAGCCTCAAAATTAGTCCAAGGCAGGCTTCCCTAATGTACATGTGCTATCTCGATTTAGAGCCCCAGGAGGCACTGGGGAGGAATAACTTTGAATGGGACTGGTGAGCAGCTATTTCAAAATAATGGAAGTGGAGCGTCTACATATGCCTTATTTCAGAATAGCTATTTTGGAATAGGCGTTATTCCTCGTAAATTGAGGTTTGCAGATTTTGGAATAAGCCATCTGTTATTTCAAAATTATTTCAAAATAACGGAATGGCTGTGTAGACGCTCACATTGTTATTTCAAAATAACGCTAGTTATCTCGAAATAACAGTGCAGTGTAGACGCCCCCTTAGAATAATAGAATCCTAGGGTAGGAAGAGACCTCAGGAGTCATCGAGTCCAGCTTCCAGCTCCCAGCAGGACCAACCCCAATTAAATCATCCCAGCCTTCTAGCTTTCCCTCTCATACCTGGCATAGCATTGCTACTAGTGTGGTAGCATCATAATGAACCAGATATGGGGTTATAGTAAATTCCAGTTCCAAGCTTTCAGATGCTTCTTTGTGGGTGGAGTCCATATGCCAAGTTTCAAGTCCCTGCTCCAAAGTGCGGGGATGCTCATACTTCTCAGAAAACGTTGCTAGGATTTTGATACACACTTTGTAACAAATTGAGGGGCTACACAGAGCGGTAGCGGGAGGCAATTCTCTGGCCAGTGTTACGAAGGAGATCAGAGTAGCTGATCTAATGGTCCCTTCTGGCCTTACAAGCCTATGACTCTCTGAATCCATAAATCTAAAGCAGATCAATCTTTTCCACAAAGGACTCGAAAGACTGTCTCAGAAACCAGCTAAGGGCATTCCTAATGAGAAGAAGCCTGTGTAGATTAATCTAGCAGCACATCACCTGATAGATAGCCCCTCACAGCACCTATGGTTGAGGACCATGAACATCTCTTGATCTCAGCCATCGCTCTTCCGTATGCCAAGCTACGATTCTTGTGCAACAAACGACAGTGGGGCTGGGCGGGAACATGATTCCATCCACACGGGGCATGCGCCCCGCCCACTCAGGGATGTGCAGGACTTGCCCTGGAATAGCTGCTCAGGGGTGTCATGGGCCAGGCTGGGCCACACCACTGGCACTCACAGTGAGGAGCCGATGTCCTGGTGCCCTGGCAGCGTGGAGGAAGAAGCTGCCCGATTCATACGCAGAGGAGGTAAAAGTCAGGCAGGAGGGGAGGCCGGGAGAGCAGGTGCTGGCACAAGGGGCGAGGTGGGAGGGGACGGGGCCTGGAAGGAGGCTGTGGGGTGGGAGAGAGACATTGGAACCTGGCCTGACATGGGTCTGGGATTGCCTGCGCAAGGAGGCTGGAGCTGAGAGCCAAGGAAGGAAAAGGGAGGAGGCTGGGGCATGCTGGGATGGCTTGGCCAGGGGACTGGAGCTAGGGACCCGTTTTGTGTGGGGAAAGGAGACCAACCTGAGGAGGAGTCAGGGTGTGGCGGGAGAACTGTGACTGGATGGCTAATAGGACAAGAGCTGGAGAAGGGAGTGGGGGGGGGACACTGCGCTTGGATAAAGAGTCCAGGGAGAGATGCTGGCACTGGGAGGCAGTAGGATGAAGAACATCAGTGGAGGGTGGTTGCGATGAGAGAAACTGGAACCTGGGGGGAGGGCGGGGGAGACTGATCAGAGGAAGAGCCAGGGCAGGGGAAGCCGGGGCTGGCCGGAAAGGAGACTGGGCCGTGGATGAGACACCTGAGGAGCAGATGCTGGGACTGGATAGGTGAGGAGCATGGGCCAAGAAGCGACAGGGTGAAAATGGAGGGTACGCAGAGGCAGAAGCCCAATTCCACCCGAGAGCTGGGGAACTGTGAGATTCCACCCTAGGGGAGGTGGAAGCAGTTCAGAGGGGAGCCCACAGAAATGGAACAGAAGTCCCACTTGCCCTGTAGCCCACCCAGCGTCTCCTACCTTCTGAGTCCTGGACGTCACAAGTTGAATAATGTTCTTTGAATGAAATGCTGGCACTGCCGTGTATTTAAAACCAGGAGGGGAGTTGAATGGAGTTAAAATCTGCCGTCCTTATACATCGATTATGATTTTAAAGTTTTAGAAAGTTTGTATTCCTTTATCAAGCACTCAGCCATGGCAGAAGAGTCCAGTGAGTACAATGTCACTATGTTTTGCTGTTAACAATTTCACACAGCTTTTTGCTATTATCTGAGTGACTTGTATGAAGAGTCCCATTTTCAGCCATCTAGCCTCTCTGGAGATTTCACTTCATGTTTGTAAAACTCTTTCTACACTTTGTGTCCTCAGGCAGTTGTGTGTATAGCTCTTAGGAGACATGCACCTCGCTTGCTGTCAGTACATCTGTGATCGACCTGTGAGGTGTAATTCCCAGAGCGCATACACACACTCACTCTAGCTGTGTCCAAGCTGGTGCCTAAAACCAGCAGGGTCTCCACCCATCCTGCTATTGACATTTTGCTAATTTTAGGTGCTAGCTGGAGCACAGCAAGCGCTGGTACGTCTGCGAGAGCTGGAAATCACACCTTGCACCTTCTCAGAGCTGGGCCAGCAATTCATGGGGGGAAAAGGGGAGAAAAACGAAGTGCTTTTCTTTTTTTTTTTTTTTTTTTGTTACGTGAGCAAATTGCCCCCCAGAAAAGGGTACTAAATGCAAACTTTTGTGTCAAATGAAAATGGTTATTTTCACAAAAAGGGGCTTAGGAATGTTGTAGTTGCCAGACTTATAGCAAGGACAGGGGTGATATTACAGAAACACTCATATCAAAGGGGTACTAGGCACAGCCCATAAACACATACCAGAGGGATGGTTCCAGGCAGTGATTTTTTTGTAAAAAAAACAACAAAAAAAACCAGGTGCCTGTACTCCAGGGAAAAAGTTGTTGAACAAAAAAAAAAAAAAAGCCAGGGTGGGGCTGGCATTGCCCTTTTAAGAGATGTGGCCCCAGCCCCTTTAAGACACATGGCCCAGCCAACTGTCGGACATTTGCGTACAGAGGCGCCAGTACACTCCGTTCTTTCCAGGTAAGCTCTGACTGGAGGTGCCAGTACTGCGTACCGAGCAGTACCATCACAAAAAAAGCACTGGTTCCAGGGCACCTTCTTAGGAGACATCTTGGTACCAGCGCGCTCCCCACAGAGAAGAGGAACATACTGACCCAGGTTCAGGACAAGGTCGAGCATGATGGATAGTGATGTTCTGGCTGAATCACCATGAATGAGGTGGTATCTAGGTACGTCAGAGGGTGGCAAGCAGATACATCAGTAATGATGTGTCACTTGTTTGTACCTGTGTATAAAAATGTATCTTAGAGGGGCTGTCCTTGTCCAGCCGAGGGACAGTGATCAATCCCATCACTGACTGAGCTGAGCCCATTGTCATGGGCCCACATTCTTAGTATCCTCATGGAGTCTATCTGTTTCTGAGCTTCATTTACAATAAACCTGGCCTGGCACCTTCTCACCTGTCCGTGCTGGCTATCTGCACAGAGCCAGCACAACACACCAGGGGAGCACATGCATGCAGCTGAACAGTTATCATCATATCCGTCAGGACACCCTGCTCAGATTTTTCAAGGATGGCCCAAGAAATAACTTGGTCAGAATGGGACATGCACTATCTAAAGAATCAGTAGCATTTACTGAAATCTGGTCATTGCTGGTTTTCTTCAAAGAGATATACCACTCCCTCTTTGCAATGTGACATGTGGGAGGTGTGAATAGCCACAAAAGTCTAATCAAGCTATTGTGTTGCATATGGCAAAAGTCTTCGAAAAGTTAAATAATTCATCACAATCTGAAGAAGAAGAAGAAGAAGAAGAAGAAGAACTGAAAGGAACGCTGTTATCAATATGACATGAAAATAAATTTTGAAACTTTCTTTTATCTACTAAATCAGAACAGGACTTCCTTGGAAATGAAACGTTACATGATATGAGAGCCCGATGTGCTTCAAAGCCTGGTGGGTCCTTCTTAAGCAGGGCTCTGAAATTCCAAACCCAGGGTACTTCTGAAGTGCTAGCAGACTAAGATTAAACAAAACATAATGGACAGCTTAGCAGTCAGCAGTCTTCGAGAACATGAAGTAATGCAACATTTGCTATAAAGTGCAGCAAGATAGCCACAGAAGTAACAGGAAAATGGGGTCACATGAAGTGGTAAAAGACCTGAAATAGCCCAAATTTTGTGTCCAAACATTGAGGCTCACTAAATCTTTACCAGCTTCCTCTTTGAAATCTTTGTTGCACATCCACATTTGTTGGCTTCCCTAAGGACATCGACTGACATAGTGAAACATTAGGAAGATGGGCATTTGGGGGTGATATTTTAAAAATAAAGAAGATTTCAGCTCTACATTTCAGAATCTGCACAAGGCTCTTGTGTTTATTTGCAGAGACTGACGAAAGCTCGGGAGTTATTTCACCCGGCAGCCATTTGTCATGAGATCCCGCAAAGAACTGCTAAATGCATTCATGTGTTTCCTTTTCCAGGGCCTCCTTCCTGGAAGACGACACCTGTGTAGTAAATATTGCCTGCCGCATTTCCAGCACCACTGTTTTAAGAATTGCAGGGAAATAGTATTACTCCTTTCTTTACCCATCCCAGAGAAAAGCCCAGCTTGGAAGACACTCTCTCTCTCTCTCTCTCTCAAATTCCCATGGTTGATGGAAAGAGAGGCTCGGGGAAGCCCTGGTTTCCAAGATGCAATTCTGGTTCTGCGGTCCTGCTAAGACTCAGGATGCATTCTCCTGCAGTCATGATCGCTTTGATCTCTCACATATATCAGCTTGAGCTGCAAACATATCCCATGGCTGCAGTACAGATGTACCCTCAGTCCGGAACATGGATGTGACACTGAAGCCAAAGAGGTGTTCACTCCTGGTGAAGAGCCTGGCCCAACACCCAGGGAAGTCAATGGGAGTCTTGACTGGTCCCTGATCAGCCCCTAGGCCAGCAGGAGCTATGGTTAGGCTCTGAGGCCAGAAAGGACCATTGTGATCATCTAGTCTGACCTTCTGTAGAGCACAGGCTCACAGCTGTGGTACCTCGCTCACTCCATCCTGTATTGATCGGCTAAACTCTGGTTAAGTCGCTAAAGTCCTCAACTCATGATTTAAAGATTCTGAGTGGCCTCTAAGGCAAGCCATCTATCAAGGTCCTTTTCTGGCCCTCATTGCCATGGTAACTGAGCACCTCACACTTGTCAGAGGGTTTTATCTTTGGCCTGGCTAGGAGGCAGGCTTACTCTTATCCCCATTTCACGGGTGGGGAAGTTGGGCACAGAGTAGAGTGAATGACCTGCCTTAGGTCATACACTGAGCCTAGGGCTACACTGGGAAATGAAGCTAGGTCCTTTGTGTCTCCCTTATGTGTCTCCCTTATGCCTCCACTCCACAGACCAAACAGCCTAGTTGCTTACACCAGATGCAGGAAAAATAAAGAGCTGGGTCAGAAACAAAGGGAGAGCAAGTGGGAAGTTAAAAGCAGAACCTGGCATCCCTGATTGGTCATGGACGGCGAAGACGAAAGAACATAAGAACGGTCAGACTGGGTCAGACCAAAGGTTGATCTAGCCCAGTATCCTGTCTGCCGACAGTGGCCTATGCCAGATGCCCCAGAGGGAGGGATCACAACAGGTAATCCTCACATGATCCCTCCCCTGTCACCCACCTACAGAGAAAAGCTTTGTGGTTTGGATGTGGGTTGTGCTAGGACAATAGAATATGCCTGGAATTCAATTGTTTCTCATAAAATGAAAAGGGAGAGGTCTGATAGTAGAGACCTTTATACTGTAGAATGACCACAGGGGGGCAGCAGGGACCCAGAGATGGAGACTGGGACATCTCACCCGGCCCCCTGCATGGATGGGAAAAAGATCACTGTTAGAGGACATGATAAAGATGAAACTTGCACTATCTCAGTTAGTAAATCACTCCCTTGTCAGTCATGCTCAAGCCAAGAGTGGGCTTTCTGTAGCTTGTCTGGCATTATTTTATATTTATGAAGCAGAGAAATGAAAGTAACGGCTCTTTGGATGCTAGCAAATAACAGAGGCGCATACACACAGAACCTAAATTAAAGGAAATGCATCCTCGGAGGCTTGTGATTGACTCCAGCTTATAAAGGTTTGCATGCATTTCTAGGACTCAACGCTCTTTTCTTTCAGACAGAGATAGGGGCATGCACCCACCTATTCCAAAAAGCAAGCAAAAGAGGCCATTGCTTTAGCTGCCCCTTTAGGGCCTGAGCCAAAGCCCCTGGGAAGTTTTCTATGGACTTCAAAGGGCTTTGGATCATTCACACACTTTGAGATCTCATGCCAGGGCAACTGATATAGGGATGTTAGTATTGCAGTGGCCCTGACAATGTTGGCAATGTGGTGTCGCTGTAGCCACTAGCATAGGTGCAGCGTACACCACCTGGAGTTCTTCTGTCACCTAAGGAACCCCACCACCCTGAATGACATCCTGTGCTGCCAGAAACAGTCTCCTCTTTGCAATGCTGCACCAACACCAGGAGTTTTCTTGTTGCCATAGTTATGTCACTAAAGGATGTGGGTTGTGCTAGGACAGTGGGATGTGCCTGGAGTTCAATTGTTTCTCATAAAATGGAAAGGGAGGGGTCTGATAGGAGGGACAGTTATACTGTAGAATGACCACAGGGGTGCAGCAGAGGGCCAGAGATGGGGACTGGGACAGCTATAATCCCATTGGGCCAGCAGGAGCACAGAAAGGGACAGCTATCTACTATATATATATAACAAAGTGTCTCTTTATATGTCTGTCTGACTGTGTATGTCTGTCCTCCAGCCGATGGGACGTGTACCCCTCCCCAGGCTATGCCTGCTGCAGCTGCCATGGGGAGGCGCGTCTCACCTGGCCTCAAGCTGCTGCAATGAGAGAGGGCTTGGGTTGTCCTCTCTCCCCAGGGCAGCCTGCGTACAGAACCCCCCAGCTCCAGCCCCACTCCAGGGCAATGATTGAAATGAAGAAAAACAAAACTTATTTGACCCTGTGACGGGGCATCTGCCCTGCAGTGGCCCTTTAAGGGATAAAACCCAGCCCTGGGAGAGGGCTGGAGCTGTGGAGCCAGCAGCTGTGGCCTGTATGAGCCAATTAGGGCCCAGCTGAGGGCTCCTGGAGGGGTGGAGACAGACACACTCTTGGTCTGGCTGGGGAGCAGGAGGGACCTGGCCATTAGGGAAGCTGGAGGATTCCTGCGACAGGGCAGGGCTGGGGAAAGGCCGGCAGGGTTGGGGAGCTCTGGCCTGATCTTACTCCCAGGCTGCAGGGCCTGAGGATACTAGGGCTGTAGACAGAGCAGGGCTGGGGAAGCTCTGGCCAGGCAAGCTCCCAGGCTGCAGGGTCTGAGGCAAGGCCTGAGTGTACTAAGGGAGCAGGGAGGCAGCCAGGGCAGGCAAAGGCAGCAGGTCCACACCCCCTTGCCAATGCTGAGTGGCCATATCAGACTGCAGCTTGCCCCTGAGGTAAGGGGCTGTCTGACGACTGGCAGTGGGTCACTGAGGAAAGGAGGGCATAGGTGGTTGGGGGTTTCCAGAGGAGGAGGACCCCAGAGAGCAGAGACATGGGGAGACACCAGCCAGAAGGGGGCGCTCCAGCACCAAGAAGCTAATTCCCAGAGTGACCAGCAGGAGGCGCCCTGGTGATGAGTCACACCGTATTACAGACCCAAATAATGCCAGATAAATCTTCTAGTAACACATATGCACTAAGTGTACAGGCAGCCGTAATCCTGGCATTGCCCAACTTTGGCGTGCTTGATGTTTCAACTATAACATACTTGTAAGGCTGATATTTGTAACTAACGTATGTACGTGTGTCTGTGTATACATGTACATCTACATCCAGCTTTATGCTACGCTACATCATCGTGTGTATGAGCGTGACCTTGTACAGCTGATTTCAACATGAAAAAGGGATGGGTGTGATTATTGGAATACATTATTGGGGGGATTAGTGGGCAGAAGGCATGAGAACAAAGCTGCATGGTAAACACAACAAATACACAGCAGCCCCCTGTGATTATTTATTTATTTATTTAGTCTGATTGCACCATATAATTATAAAAAGAATGCAATGCAATCAGGGACAAAAATGACAGCAGCAAACCCCTGGCCTTTGGCAAACAAAACAAAGCCTGGATCCAAAACAATTTGCAGACCCACCAAACCTCATTCTCTATATCACAGAATCCCAGGGCTGGTAGAGATGTCAGGAGGTCATCACGTTCAGCCCCCTGCCCACAGCAGGACCAACCTCAACTCAGTCATCCCAGCCAGGGCTTAAAAACCTCTAGGGATGGAGATTCCACCCCCTCGCTAGGAAACCCATCTCAGCGCTTCCCCACCTGCCTAGAGAAATAATTTTTTCCCCAATATCCAACCTAGACCTCCCTCACTGCAACTTGAGACCATTGCTCCTTGTTCCGCCATCTGTCAATACCCCCATCCAGACCCTCATTCTTCTATACTGTAGATCCACTGTTTAGCACAGGGTTTGGATTTTTTACATGGACATCACCATTGTGTATATTCTGTACTGAGGATTATTCTAACCTGTAATAGAAATAGATCTGTACTGCTCAGTGAAGTGCTGTTGATCCCTTACAGGTGTTGTATTAGTATTCTAGCAATGCATCATGCCTAGTTTTTCCCATTTATAATTTAGCCAGTGCCAAAGGGTTATTTTCATCAGATGTAAAAAAAATGGACACATAAAAATGCATAGGTTTTAAATTGCTCAGCAGTTGGAGTAGTTATAAGAACTAGCCCAGGGAATAAATGCGTGTTTCTCACATTAGCTCGTAAGCCATTTCCATACAGGATGCAAAGCCTAATGGAATCCATTTCTGTTACTACAGCGTAGGACTGTTTTTCTTCTGTTACTTCAGACTTCAGTCTCCCTCTTAGGCCTTGTCTGCACCTGACCAGATAGAAGGTGTGCCACCCAGCGACACAAAATACATAGTTGGATTCAGCTTACCTTAAGCTGAATCGCCACAGTGTCTACACTGTTCCCATCAGTTTCCCTTACTCCTCACAGATTGAGGAGTACCCAACACCGGTGAGGCCTGCCCTCAGCATTCGATTTGGGGGATACACTAGATCTGCCAAATCGAACACTAGAAAATCAACCTCTGGAGAGTCAATCTTCTTCGTAGTGTAGACAAGCCCATAATGCTTTATTAATACTGTTAAAACTCAGTGGTTTAGGTGTAAGAAATCACATTTAGTCTGAATGAATACATTTGAAACACCACTTAGTTATATTCTACCCTTATTTTTTGCTATGTCTGAGCTGGAATAATGAATCGATATAGGTTCCTCCTTTTATTCAACAGTGCAGAGCCTGTAAAACAAAGATACATGTCCAGTGTGAACTTGTAAAAATTTGTTCTGCTCACTACCTGGTAATGTCAGTAAGGATAGCAGCTGCCTGACCCTTCTATAGCTCTCCCAGTGGAGAGCAAAATGCAAAGAAGTCAGGGCCCTTTCAGATGACTTTTATTAGATATGCACAGAGCTTGTCCCATGCTATCCCAATTAAATCTTTCTCCAGGAACTGTGTGTTTGTTCTTAGCCACTCTAGTCCTGCTGTGTTTGGAACTCTACTCACAGTTCACAAAGTTAAGCACATGCAGGTGTCTTGTGTGATTGGAACCTTAGTGTTACACACATGGCGAAGCTCCTGACAAGTGACATTCATATTTTGTGGGCATATGGCGTGAAATCCAGGCTGCATTGAAGTTAGTGACAAATCTGCAGTTGATGTAAATGGGGTTAGGATTTTACCCCATGGACTTTTTCAGGTCTCCAACCTAGGAACCATCTCCTTTTATCTCTGACTGTATAGTACTCATTATCTGGGGCCCAGATACTGAATGGGGCCAGTGGGCATTATTATAATAAGAACCATTAATAACAATTACAATGGAATGTTCCATTGGAAGTTTGCATTGAGGATACGGCTCCTGACTCTTGTCAGGATCTAGCCCTCCAGTTACAACCTAAGCAGCTTCAGGGATGGTGAAGTTGTATGGAAAGGTAACATATGTCTAACCATGTCTAAGGGGCATTTTAATTGATGGTAGCAACATTAATTTTGTCATTTACACAGCAATATTACGTGGTCATGTTCGACTTCTTCTTTCCAAGAAAAAGGAGAAGGGCAGAAGAAGGGGGAAAGGGGAAGCAGAGGAGAAGGAGAAGAAGAGAAGAAGAAAGAGAAGATTATTCTAATATAAAATGTAATGCCCCCAAAATACCGGTGATTATAAAAAATAAGATCTACACGACAGACTAGAATGGAAACACAGGCAATGTCTGTACAGTAAATCAAGTTTCCCATTTTTCTTTTTTAAACAAAAGTGACTCTGACTGGCTCTGTTACTGCAGGACTGCCTGGCCTGTAAGGAGCGGCAGCCATATCTATTTGGGTGGCGCTTTACGGTGTACGCTGAGCACCCCCTGCGGTACCTGCACCAGGGGAAAGGGGCTAGCGCCAAATTCCTAAGCTGGAGTCTGATCTAATGGCCTGGAGATATGGGGGACCCTAGTGACTGGGTGACCAGGTGACCAAGAGGCCCAGCCCAACTTGGCAGGCAACCAGTTCTGGCCAGTGGGAAGACAATGGGCTGAGGAGAAAGGAACCTGTTGACCTGACCAGCCAGTTTTAGCGAGAGGGGTACAAAGGACAGAGGAGAGAGGGCCCCAGGGACCTGTTTACCTGGGATGGAAGCCAAAGGACAAGGGAGGAGCTACTGGGGCTGGGATACCAGATGCCTTGAAGAAAGAAGGGGGAGATTTGGATGTGCTTTGCTGACGGAAGCCAGGCCTACAGGCCTTAAGAGTTCTGATGCTGTGTTCAGATGCTCAATAAACCTGTTTGATGCTGGCGGAGAGTCACCCCGGTCGAGAGAACAGGCTTGCACTATTCCTCTGGGAGTGGAGGCCCCAGGGGTCCAAAGCCAGTGGACTCCTGGAGGGGGGCCATGGCGAGAGACAGGCCTGCTGAAGTCTCATGGAGGTGCAGTCCCAGAAGGCAGAGGGGCTTAACCCCCAAGAAACAGTAGACCCCCCCCCCCGAAGGGCGGTCGCATGGAAGGTGGTTTCCCCCAGGGACCAAACAGGCCAAGTGTGGGCACAACCTGTGAATCCGTATTGTGGCCATGCTGAGAGCCATTGCATCTGACCGTAAACCCTTCATCTAGTAGAAACCACGTCACACAGTTGAACATCCTGTGGGGAGGCTTCCAGGTCCTGATGCCCATCACTCAGAGCCATCTGACAACTGGAATCATTCATTTTTTAAGAAAAGATTAAACTTCCCGTCAAGTACAAACTGTTTTAACTTGGGTCAAACGGAATGCTTCATTCACCCGGAAACAAACACCATTTTACTGTATCAGTTCACTGTAAAATGTAAAGAGAAATCATCGTGGGGTTAAAAAAATGTTGGTTCATCCATTGAAACTCCCTTCCCTGCCCCTCCTCCCCCATTGCTTAGTCACACAAATCTATTCCCACTTCCAAAGGAAACAGCCAGAGTCTCCAAGTCCAAAATCTAAAGGTGAGAATTAATGAGCTGCAGACCATTCCTAATTAGCTGCTCCAGCAGCATCTGAATGAATAATTATCAAAATACATCCAAGCCATTCACAGTATTTGGAATATTTCTCTTCCTCTGTGATCACATGGAAACTGAACGCAAAAGTCCAGAGCTGAGCTTGTGATATCAGCCAGGGCCCTGTCACTCCATTCAAATCCTTGAATAAGTCTGTCAGATCTCATTTCACAGGCTTCCCGACATCAGTGAGATTAGCACGGGGGTGGCCTGTATTTTAACTTCCCTTTCTGCTAGTTCTCAAGGTCTACCCTTGAATTAACAGGTTTTAGTGACTAATTAGAGAAATGAAAAATTCTCTGGTTTCAGATCATAAGAATTAATCCAGCCTTTGGTTTGAGTAAGATATGGGACTAAACACTGTCTAAGCACCAATAGAAATTTGGGGTGTTCAGAGTCCGGATCCTTATCTACATCCCAGCTCATCCCCTAGTTTCACTTTGTCTAAAGTGACAAACTCTTATATTCACTCTCAGTTTTGGTGATGAATGAGCCAAAAATCCACTTATGAAATGGTCATTTGTTTTGTCTACTTTCACATCAAAATGGTAACTCACAGTATTGCCAACTCTTGTGATTTTGAGGGCGAACTCTAACTCCTGCTGCAACATAGAATCTCAGCTTTCATGAGTAATTTTTAGCCGTCATGGCTTCAGAGAAAAACTTGAGAAGAAGGAACCCAGTGTTTATTCACTTCATATCTTGTGATTTGTGTGCCAGTTGCATGATTTTTTTTTTTTTTTGGTGTGTCAGACTCACAACATTGGAACACTGGGGGGTGACAATACTGGAACTGGGTCAGGTTCATTCCAATTTGGACTTTGAGGTACAGCTTTCTCACCCCCAAAGTGAATGGTTAGACAAATCTGAGATGAGATTTGAATTTCTACTGAAACCCAACTCAGGCAAGGTCAGGTGTCTGTAGTTATATTTCTTCACAAAGCTGTGGAAAATCTTAAGGACTGAAATGTAAATATGTGAGGTGTCCAATTGCACACTTAGTTTGTGTGCTCATTAACTGCAAGTGCACACAGACACTGGTTTATTGCACACTCAAATGACCATAGTTACTCAGTCATGGATGTGCTTTGTTGATTGACATGTTCACCGATAAATTAGATGCAAATAGTTGTATTTGCAAACTACAGATTGATAGGAGAGGCCCATATCTTCATCACCAATCATCATCATTGCAGTGCCTTGGAGTTTTAGGAAGTCATCTTTTCAACCTTTTCTCTGTAACCATAAAAACTAGAAAATTACCTTCAACAAACAAACAAACAAAAGCACATTCTTCCATAATCATCTGACTCAAGGAATAGGCCTTTAAGAAAACCCACACATAGCATGGAGACATACAATGGAATTGTTTGACGAAGCAACACTGTCTTTCTGTCAGGATCAGAGACTCCTCAGTGGATTCATCTCCACTGACCAGTGTTGAAGATTCAGCACACTATTTTCATCCCTTTTCTGTTGGGGTTTGGTAGGTCACATCTCCATTTTCAGCACCTCCATGTCTGCAAACTGCTAGTGCAACATGCAAATCTTGCCAGAAATATGACGTCTCAGAGAGGTGGCTGTGTTAGTCTGCAACTTTAAAAACAATGAGTAGTCCTGTGGCACTGCAGAGACTAACAAAAATATATCTAGTATCATGAGCTTTCATGGGCAAAACCCACTTCCTCAGATGATGAGCTGAAGAAACAGGAACCCAGAATTTATAACAGAAGAAGCAGGGGGAGAAGTACCTGTCAATTTTAGGACCAGTGTTAATGAGGCTAATTAAGTGAGCAGGAAGTGTCCCATACTTAGCTTTTGATGTAAAAAGGCAGTGCTAAATGCAGGGAAGGCTGGCTTTATAATGTGACATCCAGTTAATGTCTTTGTTCAGGCCTAGGGAAACAGTGTCATATTTGCAGATGAATGTCAGTTCCACACACTGTCTGTAATTTTCAGGTGAAATTCCTTTGTAGAAGAATGGCTGCTTTTAAATCCATTGATGAGTGCCCAGGCAATATGAAGCCAGTAATGGAACTTTGCTGAAATGATTTGCACATTAGTTTGAATTTCAGGCAAAGATGGTTATTATTTGACACAAGCTCCAGCCCAAACTCCACATCTGAACCAGCCTCAGTTTGGGGGGAGGGAGCTGGAACCCTAAGCCTAGATCTAATCTGAATATTGCAAAATGCAGCTTTGTAATAAACTGAACTAAATCCCTGGATCTAAAAACTGCACACCTGGGAGTGTAAAGCTGTGGATCCCATTCTCAATTTTGCTCATCTTGTTTTAAGTGCACTGATTAACTCACTCCTGATGTCTACGTGGCCTGATCTGGAAGATTTTAATCTTGTGGTGAAACTATTGACAAGTGGGAGTCCTGGTTGAGTGAGGGCAAAATATGTCAGGATCAGGTCAAACGGGAATCTGTCATTTTACTCATTCACTCTCACTTGCTCAGGAAGTGACATATCCTTCCTATAACTTAACAATGCAGGGGGGGTTTTCTGGGGAAAAAAAGAGAAAATGGTAAAATACCTTTGTATGGGAAGTGATTCCTGTGCTTTAACACCTTCCAGCCAATGCTGTTCTTACCCAAAACACTTACTTGAATTATTAATAGTTTCCAACTACTCAGCTTGAAATCATTTAGCATTGGAAAGAGAAAAGTCACTCACATTATCCAAAGTGGTTATTAAAAAAATGCTCCCTAAAAAAAATCTGTATAATTTGTATCTTTCTCCAGAGACCCACCTGAGAATGAGATCCAGAGAAATCCCTGTGCACTTGCTGAAGGTTAATTGATAAAATACAGTATAACAGAAAAGCTTGCAAATTCCCTTTAAAACTGAGACATACTCGTCTGCTCCTTTAGTTGTTTTAGCTTTACAGGATTTTTCATATTTGCAGTCAGAGACGGCTTGATTCGTCTGGAGGCTTGATGCCAGAGCTGGCCAAATTATTCATTTCAAATACAGATACCTTTTAACTGAGCAGTGCTACAGTTCCCACCAAACAATCTATTTCATTTGTCAATATGACTTTACTAGATGATTTACCCAGCGTTGCTCGGATCCTTAATCAAATAAGTTTTGTTTTTCTTCATTTAAACCATTGTTCTGGGGTGGGGGATTCTGTACGCAGGCTGCCCCGGGAAGAGAGGACAACCCCAGCTCCCTCTCACTGCAGAAGCTTGGGACCAAGTGAGAAGAACCTCTCCATTGCCACCGCAGCAGACACAGCTGTGGGAAAGGTTCATGTTCCCCAGCTGGGGGACAGACAGACACACAAACAGACATACTCTGAAATATATAGTAGATAGATATCCCTTTCTCCACACCTGCCCCCTGCTGGCCTAATGGGGTTATATCTCTCCCAGTCCCCATCTCTGGCTCCTTGCTGCCCTCCTGTGGTCATCCTACAGTGTAACTCCCTCCTTCCAGACTCCTCCCTTTCATTTCATGAGAAATACTTAAATTCCAGGCACATCCTAGTGTCATGGCACAACCAAACCCTGACCTTCCTTTAAGTTATGCTGCAGTTTCCTCTTATACTAAATTTGGTGGTCTTAGCTCTTACCGTTTAGGAGGAGTTCCTGAACAAATGGACTCACAGAAAGATGGATGGACATATAGTCAGACAGATGCACAAACTCTCTAAAAATATATAGTAGATGATGCATATTTACAATCACTTCAATTAAATCTGGCACCTCATCAGATGGGCATCTGAGATACCACACAGTAAATATTACAAAAGCCCCACATACCTTGGTAATGATTTTGAAAGTTTTAATATATAGTTTTAATATATTAAAATATCACAACCTCATTCATACAAGAGATTAAGTCATGATAGTCAATTGAGGCTAGGTTGTTGCAATGCAGGCCTAGTATCTAATAGTCTGTTACCTATTATCTAATTTCTATAAAACATGTAAGTGTAGAAACCCAACAGAGCAAGGTGAAGTAATATTGAACCAGGTTGGGTATGTTTATGTCCACTGCAATATTAAAGAAATGACTAAAACTTGATTTCAAAGTTAGAGATGTTGGCAGAGGAAGGAAGGCATTGATCTCCGCACACAGGGATGTCATTTCCCTCCTTCTGTTAGTTTGTTTAAATTGATCTTCTTCGGTTCGGGTGAGAAATCATATTGACCGTGAATTTGTCTTATTTCCATCAGTCTTTCAGAATATATTCATCGTATCAGGAATACGTGGTTCTTTTTTTTTTAATTGGGAAGCATCAGGGTAACTTTTTCTTAAAACCTATTTGCAAGTTTCACAAGTTTACAACCTACCAGAGAGCATTCTATTAACACTTCCTGTAGAACAAGTAACAAAGGAGGACCCCTGATTTGAATGGAGACGGTAGGGTGATCAACTGGCTATCTAAAGTGTTTGTACACAAATGCGAGAAGCCTGGGAAACAAACAGGAAGAATTAGAAGTCCTGGCCCAGTCAAAGAACTATGATTTGATTAGAATAATGGAGACTTGGTGGGATGACTCACATGACTGGAGCACTGTCTTGGAAGGGTATAAACTGTTCAGGAAGAACAGGCTGGGGAGAAAAGGAGGAGGAGTTGCATTGTATGTAAGAGAGCACTATGATTGCTTGGAGCTCCAGTATATAGAGGGTGAAAAGCCTGTTGAGAGTCTATGGGTAAAGTTTAGAGGTGGGAGCAACAAGGGTGATGTTGTGGTTGGTGTGTGCTGTAGACCGCCAGATCAGGTGGATGAGGTAGACAAGGCTTTCTTCAGACAACTGAGAGAAGCTTCCAGAGCACAGGCCCTGGTTCCCATGGGGGATTTTAATCACCCTGACATCTGTTGGGAGATCAATTCAGCCGTACACAGACAATCCAGGAAGTTTTTGGAGAATGTTGGGGATAACTTCTTGGTACAAGTGCTGAAGGAACCGACTAGGGGACATGTGCAGCTTGACCTGCTGCTCACAAACAGGGAAGAACTAGTCGGGGAAGTAGAGGTGGGTGACAACCTGGGAAGCAGTGATCGTGAGATGGTAGATTTCAGGATCCTGACCAAAGGAAGAAAGGAGAGTAGCAAAATACACACCCTGGACATCAGAAAAGCAGACTTTGACTCCCTCAGAGAACTGATGGGCAGGATTCCCTGGGATGCTTACATGAAGGGAAAAGGAGTCCAGGAGAGCTGGCAGTATTTTTAAAGAAGCCTTATTAAAGGCACAGGAAGAAACCATTCTGATGCACAGCAAGAAAAGCAAATATGGTAGGTGACCAGATTGGCTTATCGGGGACATCCCTGATGAGCTTAAACACCAAAAGAAAGTTCACAAGAAGTGGAAACTTGGACAGGTGACTAGGGAGGAGTATAAATATATTGCTCAAGAATGCAGGGGAGTTATCAGGAAGGCGAAAGCGCAATTGGAACTGCAGCTAGCAAGGGATGTGAAGGGTAACAAGAAAGGTTTCTACAATCATGTTAGCAATAAGAGGGTGATCAGAGAGAGTGTGGGCCTTTACTAGCTGAGGGAGGTAACCTAGTGACAGATGATGTGGGAAAAGCTGAAGTACTCAATGCTTTCTTTGCCTCTGTCTTCATGGACAAGGTCAGCTCCCAGACAAATGCACTAGACAACGCAGTATGGGAAGAAGGTGGACAGCCCTTGGTGGGGAAAGAACAAGTTAGGAACTATTTAGAAAAGCTAGAAATACACAAATCCATGGGTCCGGATTTAATGCATCCGAGGGTACTGAGGGAGTTGGCAAATGTCATTGCGGAGCCTTTGGCCATTATCTTTGAAAACTCATGGAGATCGGGAGAGATCCCAGATGACTGGAAAAAGGCAAATGTAGTGCCCATTTTTAAAAAAGGGAAGAAGGACAATCCAGGAAACTACAGACCGGTCAGCCTTACCTCAGTCCCTGGAAAAACCATGGAGAGGATCCTCAAGGAATCCATTTTGAGGCTCTTGGAAGAGGGGAAAGTGATTCACAAAGGGCAAGTCATGCCTGACCAATCTGATTAGCTTCTATGATGAGGTAACTGGCTCTGTGGATATGGGAAAGTCAGTGGATGTGGTATGCTTTGACTTTAGCAAAGCTTTTGATACTGTCTCCCACAATATTCTTGCCAGCAAGTTAAGGGAGTATGGATTGGATAAATGGGCCATAAGATGGATAGAAAGCTGGCTAGACTGTCAGGCCCAACAGGTAGTGATCAATGGCTCAATGGTTTCTAGTGGAGTGCCCCAAGGATCAGTTCTAGGGCTAGTTTTGTTCAACATTTTTATTAGTGACCTAGATGAGGGGATGGATTGCACCCTCAGCAAGTTTGTGGATGACACTAAGCTAGGGGGAGAGGTAGATACACTGGAGGGCAGGGATAGGGTCCAAAGTGACCTGGACAGATTAGAGGATCGGGCCACAAGAAATCTGATGAGGTTCAACAAGGACAAGTGTAGAGACCTGCACTTGGGATGGAAGAATCCCAAGCATTGTTACAGGCTGGGGACCGACTGGCTAAGCAGCAGTTTGGCAGAAAAGGACCTGGGGATTACAGTGGATGAGAAGCTGGATATGAGTCAACAGTGTGTCCTTGTAGCCAAGAAGGCTAATGACATATTAGGGCGCATTAGGAAGAGAATTGCCAGCAGATCCAGAGAAGTGATTATTCCCCTTTATTCAGCTCTGGTGAGGCCACATCTGGAGTATTGTGTCCAGTTCTGGGCTCCCCGCTATAGGAAGGATGTGGATGCATTGGAGAGGGTCCAGCAGAGGGCAACCAAAATGATGAGGGGGCTGGAGCACATGACCTGCGTAACGAGGCTGAGGGATTTGGGTTTGTTTAGTCTGCAGAAGAGAAGAGTGAGGGGGGATTTGATAGCAGCCTTCAATTTCCTGAAGGGAGGTTCCAAAGAGGCTGGAGAGAGGCTGTTCACAGTAGCGATGGATGGCAGAACAAGGAGCAATGGTCTCAAGTGGGGGAGCAATGGTCTCAAGTGGTCTACAGTGGGGGAGGTCTAGGCTGGACATTAGGAAAAACTATTTCACTAGGAGGGTGGTGAAGCACTGGAATGGGTTACCTAGGATGGTGGTGGAATCTCCATCCCTGGAGGTTTTTAAATCTTGGCTTGACAGGGTCCTAACTGGGTTGATTTAATTGGGATTGGTCCTGCCTTGGGCAGGAGGCTGGACTTGATGACCTCCTGAGGTCTCTTCTAGCTCTATGATCCTATGACTCTAAGGCTTTGCCTTTGAGCTAATTTGTGGAGCTTTGATAAGTACTCGAAGTTCCTCTGAAATGTATCAACGGCCATTAGTATTCTGCTAAACAGAGAGTCAGATTTTCAAACACGACTAATAGATAGAAAGGAAATAGGAGCCCTTGAATAAAGTAAAATGAATTGCTTGCTTTATTCTGTGACCATCCCCTTTGTGTCTTGGCATTTGTGAGAATATTCATAGGTTGCCCTACCTCCACCTCTCGTTACTCGTCAACAAACTGTATTATTTAGCTATTAAAAGTTAAGACCCTTTCGGGTACATCTAGACTGCTAGCTTCTTTCAAAAGAAGCTTTTTCAGAAGAGATCTTCCAAAAAAACTTCTTCCAGAAGAGAGCGTCCACACTGCGAAAGCGCATCGAAAAAGCCATCTGCTTTTTTGAAAGATAGCGTCCGCACTAATTGGACGCTATCTTGCATTTAAGCTGTGATTACTATGGATGGAGTGGCCAGCAGGACACCAGTGCTTTTTCCTGGAGGCCTCTTCTTTTGAAAGAACTCCCTCTTCCCCATCCACACACGCCGTTTTCCAAAAGAGCTCTTTTGGAAAAAGGCTTCTTCTTCATAGAAAGAGGTTTGCCAATGTCGAAAAAAAACCTCTCTGTTCTTCTGATTTTCTTTTGAAAGAATGCAATAGCAGTTTGGACTTTAGTGATGTTTTTTCTGGAAAAAACCCTGCAGTCTAGACGTACCCTTACTCTGTGTAAACATTAAAGATCCCCAAGAGCAGACCTGTAATTCAGTGGAGATCCTAAATCTTTGGTCACTTTCCCCTCATGATTGCACAGAATATCATATGCCTATTGTTGTATATCAGGGACGCTGTGTGACGAGTGGTTCTCCTCTGCCCCTTCACAGTAGAATCTGAACACCTCACAGTCTTTAATGTATTTATCCTTATAACACTTTACAAAATTATCCCTATTTTACAGATGGAGAACTGAGGAACAGAGACGCTAAGTGTCTTGCCTCTGATCATACAGGATCTGTAACTGAACCCATTTCTGCCGAGACCAAGGGTTGTGCCCCGATAAATTTGTTAGTCTGTATGGTGCCACTGGACTCCTTGTTTTTCTCTCAACGTAGCTGAAGTTTCATAAGTCTGCTCATAAGCTTGTAAGTAATTAATGCACTGCATCCTTTGCATTAGTGCATTTTCTACAGCAATTGGTTTTATAGACAAAAAAGTTTGTCATCTTACTGCAGAATTTACACCATGGAAAATTACAGGATTGTATGCAAAAGCATCTGTAGCATAATGCTTTAAAATTAGAGGCAGTTCTGACAATGCTGTAAAAATGAACATCCCTTCAGGCTAATCCCACTAATAACGTGTTTAGTGCTGAAAGGGTTTTCATCAAAGCATCACCTGTGTTCAGGGGAAGAATGAGGAGAAATGCAAAGAAAACACACAGGCCTATTTACTTCAGGCACTTAACTGGCTCCCAGTGGGACCCATTCTATTGTCTTCTTCCTCAGGACTTAGCCCTATTGCACCCAATTAGTAGTATTGGGAAATGTAGGTGGGAGGAGGGGGTTTGGAATTTAAGATGGCAGCAAAACTTTGAACAAATTCTGGAACCTGCTGTCCCTAAACCAGTAAAATGACTGAGCAGGGAATGAACGTTACAGTCCGCAAGGCCTCTTCCCCTTGATAAGTCCAAGAAAGCAAACTGAGGCTATGTCTAGACAGCAGGCTTCCTGCACAAGAAGCTTTTTTCAGAAGAAATCTTCCGAAAAAACTTCTTCCGAAAGAGAGTGTCCACACTGCAAAAGCACATTGAAAAAGTGATGCGCTTTTTTGAAAGAGAGCGTCCAGACTGCCTGGACGCTCTCTCACATGTAAGAAGTGATTGCTATGGACAGAATGGCTACCAGGACACCTGTGCTTTTTCCTCTTTCCTCTTCTTCTGAAAAACTCCCTCTTCCCCATCCGCATATGCCTTTGGCTGTGTCTACATTGGCGCGATCTTGCACAAAAGCAGCCGCTTTTGCGCCAAAACTTGCTGCCCGTCTACACTGGCCGCAAGTTCTTGTGCAAGAACACTGACATTCTAATGTATGAAATCAGTGCTTCTTGCGCAAGAACGATGATGCTCCCACTCAGGAATAAGCCCTCTTGTGCAACTGTTCTTGCACAAGAGGCCAGTGTAGACAGGCAACATGAATTTCTTGCGCAAGAAAGCCCTATGGTTAAAATGGCCATCAGAGCTTTCTTGCACAAGAGAGCGTCTACACTGGCATAGATGCTCTTGCGCAAAAGCACATCTCTTGAGCAAAGGCACATGCCAGTGTAGACGCTCTCTTCTGGAAGAGTTTTTGCACAAGAACTCTTCCGCAAAAGAGTTCTTGTGCAAAATCATGCCAGTGTAGATGTAGCCTTTTTGTGTAAGCAGGGGCTGAACTGCTGCTTGCTATCAGCCAGCTAAAAGGAGAGCGCTGTCCTGGGGTGGGTGTGCCCACTACAATTGTTTAGCTCTGCAAGATAATTAACTGTTAACTGTTGAAATGTAAATACAGCTCATGCCAGGAGGCGGAGGGAATACGAGGTGTGGCTATGTAAATCCCATTCAGCCAGGGCTGATGGAGGATCAATGTTGGAATGGAATGTGGTGTATTGTAAATAATTTGAGGCTGTTGTGGGGGTCACAAATCATGCTACCCCTAAATGTGGGAACTGTAAAACATGCCACCAGTGCTTGCAGGAGAGAGATCCTCATTGTAAGAGGTCTCCGAGGAACAAGCCTCCCCCCTTCCAGAGTTGAGTGAACTGAGCTGGGGGGAAGGGTTAAAGGGCTTGAGTCAGCCTGCTCCACACCTGCCAGGTGTGAGCTGTAAGACTGGCCCAACCTGCCCCTTTCCCCCTTTGTTTTAAGGACAGACCTAAAGCAGACTCCATGAGGAGTCTTTTTGCTAGTCTGGTGGAAGCTGGAATCTTTGCCAGTCTAGGTGGTGGCTAAAGAGTTGAAATCACTAAGAGCTGAAATCACTGGTTTGGCTGGGAGCCAGACCCATTGCAGCCAGCGAAGCGGCGGTGGCCAGCAGAATGGCCGGTAGGAGCGGCGGCAGGCGACCAGTGGCACGGCGTGGCTGGTAGGAGTGGCAGCAGGCGAGGAGCAGCGGCAGGCGACCAGCGGCACAGCGCGGCTGGTAGGAGCGGTGGCAGATGACCAGCGGAGCGTCCGGTGGAGTGGGACGAGACAGCTGGTGGAGCGTGGCGGAGTGGCTCACGTTAAAGACTGCAGCAGACCCTATGGAGAGGTGGGCCTTTGGCCTCGGACCACGTAAGGTGCCCCTATCTATCCCCCTGCCTCCATTTCTACCCAGGTTGGGAGGTAAAACACTGCAGGTGAACTTTGGGACTCTGGGCGGCATGACCAGGGACAGAGACTTTTGGGGTATTAGACTTTGGGACTTCGGGTGATTCTTGGCTGGGGGGGCGGGAGGCTTTGCTCATGTTTGGGCTATGAACTCTGTTTGTGGTATTTTCCCAAGTTAATGCCATATGACTTCTCTCTCTGTTTCATTAAATGTTTCTTTCCTACACTCAGACTCTGTGCATGCGAGTGGGGAAGCATTGCCTCTCAGAGGCACCCAGGGGTGTGTGAATTTCCCAGGTTACTGGGTGGAGGCTCAAGCCAGTTCGGTGTGAGATGGACCCCTAGATATTGAACCCAGCCCTGGTTGCTGCCAGGCCTACCCGGCAGAAGGGTTACATTTGCAAAAGAGCTCTTTCGCAAAAAAGCTTCTTCCTCATAGAATAAGGATTAGCAATTGTGCAAAAAGCCCTCTGTTCTTTTGATTTACTGTAGAAAGAATGCACTTGCAGTGAAAACATAAGTTTTGTCAGAAAAACGGCTGTTTTTCTGACAAAACTCTGTAGTCTAGACATAGGCTAGGTGAACATGTCTCAGAGGGGGAGCTGTGTTAGTCTGTAACTTTAAAAACAACAAGTCATCCTGTAGCACCGTAGAGTACCCAGCAGCGTTATTTCGGAATATGTGACATTATCCCAAAATAACAAAGAGCTCATCTACTCTACGAGTCTTTACTTTAAAATAATGTCGAGCTGGAGGACTTCTTACTCCGACTCCTATAACCCTCATTTCACCAGGAGTAAGGGAAGTCGAAGGAAAAGTGTTCTTTTGATTTCCTGCCGTGTCGACAGCTCCAAAAGCCGAATTAAGCTATTGACGTAGCTCAATTCGACTTTAGCTTTGCTCTGTAGATGTGCCCTTAGAGAAACTGCTCATCTGAGGAAGTGCATCGTGCCCAGGAAAGCTCATGATACTGTATCTATATTTGTTTGTCTCTAAGGTGCTACAGGACTATTTGTTGTTTCTTAAGTCATAAGAACATAAGAACATAAGAATGGCCATACTGGGTCAGACCAAAGGTCCATCGAGCCCAGCATCCCATCTGCCGACGGTGGCCAATGCCAGGTGCCCCAGAGAAGGAGAACAGAAGACAATGATCAAGTGATTTATCTCCTGCCATCCATCTCCTGCCCTTGTTATGAAGGCAAGGGCACCATACTTTATCCCTGGCTAATAGCCATTTATGGACCTAACCTGCAAAAATTTATCAAGCTCTTTTTTAAACCCTAATAGAGTCCTGGCCTTCACAGCCTCCTCGGGCAAGGAGTTCCACAGGTTGACTGTACGCTGTGTGAAGAAAAATTTCCTTTTATTAGTTTTGAACCTACTACCCATCAATTTCATTTGGTGTCCCCTAGTTCTTGTATTATGGGAAAAGGTAAATAATTTTTCTATAATCACTTTCTCCACACCATTCATGATTTTATATACCTCTATCATATCGCCCCTCAATCGCCTTTTTTCCAAACTGAAAAGTCCCAGTCTCTCTAGCCTCTCCCCATATGGGACCCTTTCCAAGCCCCTAATCATCTTAGTCGCCCTTTTCTGAACCTTTTCTAATGCCAATATATCTTTTTTGAGGTGAGGAGACCACATCTGCACGCAGTACTCGAGATGTGGGCGTACCATAGTTTTATATAGGGGAAGTATGATATCTTTTGTCTTATTATCTATCCCTTTTTTAATAATTCCTAACATCCTATTTGCCTTACTAACTGCCGCTGCACACTGCGTGGATGTCTTCATAGAACTATCCACTATAACTCCAAGATCCCTTTCCTGATCTGTCGTAGCTAAATTTGACCCCATCATGTAGTACGTGTAATTTGGGTTATTTTTTCCAACATGCATTACCTTACACTTACCCACATTAAATTCATTTGCCATTTTGCTGCCCAATCACTCCGTTTGCTGAGATCTTTTTGTAGTTCTTCACAATCCCTTTTGCTTTTGACTGTCCTGAACAACTTTGTGTCATCTGCAAACTTGGCCACCTCACTGCTTACCTCATTTTCTAGATCATTGATGAACAAGTTGAACAGGATTGGTCCCAGTACTGACCCCTGGGGAACACCACTAGTTACCCTCCTCCATTGTGAAAATTTACCATTTATTCCCACCCTTTGTTTTCTGTCTTTTAACCAATTCTTGATCCATGAAAGGACCTTTCCTCCTATCCCATGACCACCTAATTTACGTAAAAGCCTTTGGTGTGGGACCGTGTCAAAGGCTTTCTGGAAATCTAGGTATATTATATCCACTGGGTGCCCCTTGTCCGCATGTTTATTAACCCCTTCAAAGAATTCTAACAGATTAGTTAGACACGACTTCCCTCTGCAGAAACCATGCTGACTTTTGCCCAACAATTCGTGCTCTTCTATGTGCCTAGCAATTTTACTCTTTACTAGTGTTTCTACTAATTTGCCTGGTACTGATGTTAAACTTATCGGTCTATAATTGCCAGGATCTTCTCTAGAGCCTTTTTTAAATATTGGTGTTATATTGGCCATCTTCCAGTCATTTGGTACCAAAGTGGATTTAAAGGATAGGTTACAAACCACTGTTAATAACTCCGCAATTTCACATTTGAGTTCTTTCAGAACCCTTGGGTGAATGCCGTCTGGTCCCGGAGACTTGTTACTATTCAGCTTATCAATTAATTCCATAACCTCCTCTAATGTCACTTCAATCTGAGTGAGTTCCTCAGATTTGTCACCTAAAAAGGCTGGCTCAGATTTAGGAACCTCTGTAACATCCTCAGCCGTGAAGACTGAAGCAAAGAAATCATTTAATCGCTCCGCAATGGCACTGTCTTCCTTGATCGCTCCTTTTATATCTTTATCATCCAAGGGCCCCACTGCTTTTTTAGCGGGCTTCCTGCTTCTAATGTATTTAAAAAACATTTTACTATCATTTTTTGAATTTTTGGCTAGCTGTTCCTCAAACTCTTTTTTGGCTTTTCTTACTACATTATGACACTTAATTTGGGAGTGTTTATGTTCCTTTCTATTTTCCTCACTAGGATTTGACTTCCACTTTTTAAAAGCTGCCCTTTTCTCTCTCACTGCCTTTTTAACATGGCTGTTTAGCCATGGTGGTTCTTTGTTAGGTCTCTTACTGTGTTTTTTTATTTGGGGTATACATTTAAGTTGGGCCTCTAGTATGGTGTCTTTAAACAGTTCCCATGCAGCTTCCAGGGATTTTAGTTTAATTACTCTCCCTTTTAGTTTCTGTTTAACTAGCTTCCTCATTTTAGTGTAATTCCCCTTTTTGAAATTAAATGCCAGAGTGTTTGACCGCTGCGGTGTTCTTCCCAACACAGGAATATTAAAAGTTATTATATTGTGGTCACTATTTCCAAGCGGTCCAGTAACAGTTACCTCTTGGACCAGATCCTGCGTTCCAGTCAAGACTAGGTCGAGAATCGACTCTCCCCTTGTGGGTTCCTGTACTAGCTGCTCCAAGAAGCAGTCATTTAAGGCATCAAGAAATTTAATCTCTGAATCCCGTCCTGAGGTGACATGCACCCAATCAATATGGGGATAATTGAAATCTCCTATTATTACTGTGTTTTTTATTTTGGTAGCCTCTCTAATCTCCCTTATCATTTCAGCATCACTATCACTGTCCTGGTTAGGTGGTCGGTAATATATTCCTAATGCCATATTCATATTAGAGGAATGAATTGTTATCCATAATGATTCTATGGAACATTTTGATTCCTTTAGGATTTTTACTTCATTTGATTCTATATTATCCTTCACATATAGTACCACTCCGCCACCCGCACGACCTGTTCTGTCTTTCCGATATAATTTTTTATCCCGGTATGATAGTGTCCCACTGATTGTCCTCATTCCACCATGTTTCTGAGATGCCTATTATGTCAACTTCCTCCTTTGATATGAGGTACTCCAGTTCACCCATCTTATTAGACAGACTCCTAGCATTAGTGTAAAAGCATGTTAGAAAACTACCACTATTTATATGTCCGCCTTTCACAGACACATTGGATTTTTTTATGCACGATTGTTTCACATCTGATCTTGCCCATATATTATTTCCCACGTTCCCTATCTGACTAACTTCTAGGGAATCCCTACCTATGGAGCCTCGTGTAAGAGAAGTCTCCGTCCGATCCAGGTGCTCCCCCGCACCAATCGGCTTTCCCCCACCTCTTAGTTTAAAAACTGCTCTACGACCTTTTTAATGTTTAATGCCAGCAGTCTGGATCCACCTTGATTTAGGTGGAGCCCATCATTCCTGTATAGGCTCCCCCTACCCCAAAAGTGTCCCCAGTTCCTAATAAATCTAAACCCCTCTTCCCTGCACCATCGTCTCATCCACGCATTGAGACTCTGAAGTTCTGCCTGTCTATCTGGCCCTGCGCATGGAACTGGAAGCATTTCAGAGAATGCCACCAAAGATGTTCTGGATTTCAGTCTCTTTCCTAGTAACCTAAATTTGGGTAAATAGGAAAACTGAGCTCCTCAGCCAGATGCAGCAAGCCCTGAGTCTGGCATGCGATACACTCAAAGCTTTAAATCACACACTTCTTCTTTTTTAACCACTACACCGGCCATGCAGCTAGGTTAGAGCCCTTAATACACATGCTTTCCCTTTAAGCCTCGTCTTCTCAGTTCAAGTTTTTGTCTCAGAGTTTGTGCGGCCGTCAGTGTGCATGGAGGAGGAAAAGGGTAAAAGCATGATGCCTCTGTCCCCAGTTTTATGCTCTCAGCCCATGTGCCCCGAAAACACAACCCCAGTCACGTCCTGGTGGGTTTTGCCAAGCCCCAGGGTTCAGCAATCTCCATGGTGATTTCTTGAGCAACTAAATCACTGCATGGTGCTTGCCCAACTGTCATGGAAACACAAATCCCTTGTTTAATACTCCCCTGCTGTTTGGTGATGATTGTTCTATGCCCACTCAGGTATTGGTCACCTCCGCTGCTGTAATCACTGGAGAACTAACATAGGGCGACTCCTGCATTTAAAAACCATTTCACTAGCAGCCATACACAACGCCATGCCCAGTAACGGTAGACACACTCTGGCAGAATAAAGGGTTTCAGGAGGTGTCTTTCATATGACAGCTGACCTGGCCTGCTTTGTGTGACAATCAACCCCCCCACGAATGAGGAATATAGGGTTCCAGAGTACTACTCCAGTGTGCACAGATTGCCTGATGGCTGGGGCCTACAGGGGAACAAGGATCCTCCCCCAGCAAAACCTCTTGGTGGGGTACAGGCAGCCGCCCCCGCCTCCCCCCCGCCAGATTGTGTTCCTTAGGTTAGATTAGAGGGCAGGGGGAGGGGGGTTGTTGACCTTGGGTGATTAAGGAAGGAGCAGGCTCAGAACTACCTTGAGAAAAGAAACTACAATTCTGTATAACCCTTCTGCCAGGCCACACGCTGCTCTGATAAATAGTATCAGAGGCGTACCCGCGTTAGTCTGGATCTGCAGAAGCAACAAGGGGTCCTGTGGCACCTCATGGACTAACAGATGGATTGGAGCAGAAGCTTTCGTGGGCAAAGAGCCACTTGCCATGCATCTGACGAAGTGGGTCTTTGCCCACGAAAGCTTCTGCTCCAATCCATCTGTTAGTCCATGAGGTGCCACAGGACCCCTCGTTGCTTTTGTATTGATAAAGAGAGTCCTCCAGTAGTGACTAAACAGGAAGGCAGCTTATCAAAACAGATAAATCAATAGTTTCCCTCAAATAGATACAATACAGAGCCGGTCACTTCCTCTGAATATCCACGAGCATTTGCCCAGATAGCAAGAGAGATTCAATTCTGTCACATTCGTGTTCCTTATTAGATCCTGCAAGGATAGATTGATTTAAAATCAAAGGGATTTTAAATCCTGGATTTTAATTAAGTTTTAAATCAGCAAGCAGGACAATTTGATTTAAATAATTGATTTTAATATTGTTTTGAATTTGAATTTTTAGGTATTTTCCAAAAAAAGACTGATTCTAATTTGTTGGCAACTATGAAAACATTTTGACTGACATTTAAATGAAGGCTTTACACTAAATTTTGCTAATCGGAAAGATACACTATACCCATACATATTTATTTAAGAAAGTATATAGCTAAACATATAGCAATTTAATGTTAATTGTAATTGTTTTATGTTAGAAAACGGGGAATGAATTATGATTTCCCAGATAGTGATTAATTTTTATTGGCAATTTGTATCAAGCTCCATTTGGCTGGAAATAGGAATTCACAAAAGTAGCATTTTTAACAATAAGTTAAATAAAACTACATTAATAGGCTGGATATACAAGAAAAATAAGCTTATCAAGTCATGTGTTGCTTTTAAAACTAAGGGTGAATCTACACAGTATGGTTTAACTCGAACTAAGCTACGCAAATTGAGCTATGTCAATTGTGTAGCTTAATTTGAAATAGGGAGCGTCTACACAGCACTTATTTCAAAATAGAGGACTCTTCCTCCAACTTCCCTTCCTCCTCGTACAATGAGGGTTACAGGAGGTGGAGTAAGAAGTCCTCCAGCTGGACAATATTTTGACATTATTTTGAAATAACTGCCAGCTATGTAGACGCTAGTTATTTCAAAATAATGTTGCTGTGTAGATGTGCCCTAAGTGATTAAACAAAGGAAGTAGATAGTGAATTGAACTGATTATTTGGGGCATCACATCCTTCAAGATTTTAGAACTGGATCTCATCCTCTCACACCTCTTTTTTTATAGCTGGGCAGATAAGAACAAGCTTTCCTGCTTTTTTAACCCTAAATTAGATTCTCAAGTGTGAATGAACTTAACTGGCTCAGTGCTTAGAACTCCTCATCAGTGTTCCCAGGAAGGTACCCACACTATGCTCCCAGGTCCTCTGTAAGCACCTCTCCTGAGCTGAGACCTGCATCTCTCTCCCTCCTGACCAGGGCTTTTTCTAGGCTATAGAAAGTGCTACACTAGGCTATGTACAACAAGCCAGACTGCCTAACCAGGCAGGTACCTACACTTGGCTTTCTGATGGGGTTCTGAACAGGGGAATTGCTCACAGTTATAAGATACCTCCCAGTTCTTTATAAGCAATGTAGTGAAGTCTATTGGAAACACCTGGGAGGTGGGTGGGTACAAACCCACCCTCTCATAAAACCCCCTCCCCCAGCCTTGCGGGTAGGACCACTGCATGACTGGGGGGATGGTTAATGAAAAAAAGGTTCAGTGGTTTAGGTCAGAGATTCAAAACGAGGGAAACAGAGGGGAACACCAAGCAGAGAACCCCAGACAGTGCCAACTGCTACTCAAAGCTGTCTAGGGAGCCAGCAAACGCCACCCAAAGGAACTCTGCCCGGATGCATGAGATGAGGGAAGAGCAGCTATAGGTCCCGCAGTCTCAAAGCACACCCTCCTCCAGCATCCTCCTCCTGGTGGTGTAGATTGCAGCTTTGGCTAGGACCAGGAGGACGTTGCCAAGGAGGTCCCACGACTTGGCGGGCCACGGATAGGTTGTGCAAAAATATGGCGGTGTGGGGAAAAGTGCAGCCAGAACCTCAACAGGAGGTTCTGGAGGAGCTGGAAGAGGGACTGCAACCCCTCAACTTGTATTCAATGGAGCCCAGAATGTGGGGCTATCAGGGAGGAGGGGTGCTGCTTTCATTTACAGACACTGCTGGGGCTGGCTGAGAAGGAGCTGGTGCCCCTTTTTTAGGCACAGTGATGGCAGCTGGAGCTATGTTTCACGAGGCATAAGGGAGCAGTCAACAAAGGCTTTCCTTGTCGACCAATCTGCGTCTAGACTGCTGCGCTGTGCCAGATCAGCTGATTGTCGGCACAGCGCAGCGGCCATTTTTATTATAATGAAGCGGGGATTATTATAATCCCCACTTCATTGACTATGTCGGGTAAACTAGTTTACATGGCTCCATTGACGGTGCCGTGTAGTCTAGACACACCCTGAGAGTCAACTTTCCTCTGACTCCTCTCCACCTCTGCTGACTCTCCCCACTCCTATTCACGCCATCAGCTCATCTTCCTCCGCCTTCTCATTTGGGCGACCAAAATGCTGAAGTGGCGGGAGCACATGACCTACGAGGAGAGACTGAGGGATTTGGGTTTGTTTAGCCTGCAGAAGAGAAGAGTGGGGGGGGGATTTGATAGCAGCCTTCCTCTTTGAAACCTCCCTTCAGGAAGTTGATGGAGAGAGGCTGTTCACAGTAATGACGGATGACAGAACAAGGAGCAATGGTCTCAAGTTACAGTGGGGGAGGTCTAGGTTGGATATTAGGAAAAACTATTTCACTAGAAGGGTGGTGAAGCACTGGGCTGGGTTCCCTAGGGAGGGGATGGAATCGCCATTCCTAGAGGTTTTTAAGTCCCGGCTTGACAAAGCCCTGGCTGGGTTGATTTAATTGGGATTGGTCCTGCCTTGGGCAGGGGGTTGGACTTGATGACCTCCTGAGGTCTCGTCCAGCCTTGGGATTCTATGATTCTGTGATACTACGATCTCTGGGGGCAGGACTCAGGAGGTGGTAGCTGATCAGTGCAGGCATGCTGCGCTGCTCCGAAAATGTGGGGGCGGGTCTTAATTTCTTCCTGCCTGGCTGCTCATCCACACACTTTATGGGGAACTACGATGACAGTCTATAGATATCAATATGGAGGACAAATATTTAATAATGGGACAGGCAGAGAAAGGTCTAACCACAGTGCAGTGGCTGGAAGTCAAAACTAGACTGGAAATAAGGCACCAGTCATGATTTTGTAGACCTCTATCCTATCCCCCCTTAGTCATCTCTTCTCCAAGCTGAAAAGTACCAGTCTGATTCATCTTGCCTCATCTGACACACCGCAATCATTTTGTTGTCTTTTCATTTTTTTAGACTAAGCAACCACATATGCATTCAATATTCAAGACATGGGCAATATTCAAAATATAGAGGCAATACAATATTCTCTGCCTTATTATGTATTTCTTTCTTAATGATTCCCAACATTCTGCTTGCTTCTTTGCCTGCCTCTGCACACTGAGTGGATGTTTTCAGAGAACTAGCCACAATGACTCCAAGATCCCTCTGGAGAGGTAACAGCTAATTTAGACCCCATCCTTTTATACATACAGCTGGGATTATGTTTTCCAATGTGCACTACTTTGCATTTATCAGTATTGAAATTCATCTGCTATTTCATTGCTCAGTCACCTAGTTTAGTGAGATCCTTTGAAATGCGTCAGTCAGCTGTGGACTTCACTATCTTGAGCACTTTTGTAACATCTGCACATTTTACCACCCCTTTCTGCAGCTCATTTATGGACGTTAACTTGGAATGGTCCCAGTAGAGGCCCCTGGGGGATACCTCTCTAGTCTGAGAACTGACCATTTTTTCCTACCCTTTGTTTCCTCACTTTTAACCAGTTTTCAAGTCATGAGGGGTGTGGAAACATGTCCCAATCCACACAGAGCGTGGGAGTATCTGTCTGCATCAGATAGTGCAGGGATTTCCGCTTGGGCCTCCCAAATCCTACCTGAGTTTCGTAAGCACGAGGTTATTGGCTACTCTGAGGCAAGGGGGGGTCCCTCTTTTCCACCCTGGCCTGTGACTCCTGTCCAACAAAAGCTTTGTCAAATCTGGCACATTCTGGGGAAAAAACATGGTTTCGGTTTTAAAATCTGTTGAGTTGAAAATTTCCCAACTAGCTCTACTAGGGAGATCTTTTCAAACGTTTTGCAAAATTACCAGCTTGAAGATTCCAGCAGGTGCTGTAATTTGAAGACAGAGACAGCCCCACATAAAGCCTTGCAAAGGAACATATTGCAAACAATATATTTTTGTACTTAAAAATATTCTAGTTTAATGATAGCTGACCAGTCAGCGTTTGGAAGTAAATCAGAGTGCAAATGGCAAAACAATAATGTTCTTTAAACAAAATTATTTGTAAACAAATCTGTCTGGAAGGCAATGAATGCATGATGCATTATTCATTTCTATTATCAAAAAATACTTCCCCGGCTCCCACAGACTGGTAATAAAGTATTCAGAATACGGTAGCCGCCATCCCAGAAACCAGTCTCTAATGTGATATTAAAGTTAAAAGTGAAGTATATTACCCCAAAGCAAGATATTTGAATAATCCTGGAATGAATCCATCTCATGATCCTTTTGAAAGTTGGGTTTATTTTTTTCCTAACTACAGCACTTTGATTACATCCAAAATGAAAAATGTTCACTGCTCTGTTCTTTCTCCACCGCTTGAATGTCTCCCAAGACCTCTTGGTTTATGTAACAGATGAAGAGCCACCCCCCTCCTCCGTCAGGAGCCAGCCTGTCTGAGGACAGCCTATGCTACTGGGACACTGTATGGACTCAGAGTCTGGAGGTAGAACATGGAGATTGCCCTTCTGGATCTGACCCAAGGTTAGTGTCCTGTTTCTGACAGTGGCCAGTACCGGCTGCTTCCGAGAAGGTATCAGCACCATGCAGTAGTACATGTAGGCTCATCTGTTCCCTCACGCCCCCTTTAGTCCTTGTCCCAGTTCCTAAGGCACTGTAGTTCCCAGCTCACTAGCTCGCTAACAATAGCAGTGAGCCAGCTCAGTCTAGTTGCCCGAGTATATACTGAGGGGGCTGGGCACAGCAGTCATCAGGCAGCTAGTTCATGCGCTGAAGGAGAATTAACGTGCACATCTACCCAGTCCCAAGCTGGGAATTGCACCTCCCCTTGGTGCAGATGTCACCTCACAGAGATCAGCTTAAGCCTGGAAACATGGGGCTTAGTATCCTAACGGTACCGCACAATGCTTCAAGACCACACAACTGCAGTGTGAGGTGGTGGAGTGACCCTCAACGGAATAGAGAGCACTTCTCGTCCACAAAAGCCCCACTAAATCTGGAACGCTTGGAGAGGATTCCCATGGTGAGGTCAGTAACCACCATCAGCCTCTCTGAAGATGCAATTAGCTGTTCAGAAAATGTGGTGGCAAACATTAAATCACCAGAGGCATGATAAATCCTGCTGCTTTGCTCTCCCTGCGCCTCCTAAGACCCCAGAGAACGCTATCACACCTTCCCTGGCCAGTTTTCATCACTATCCCTGTGTCTGCCTTGTTTCAGTGTCTTCCCCAAGCCATGTGGGGAGGAGCTCCCAGCCATGTCACCAGTCCCAGAGGTTCATGACCCAGCTCCCAGATTCTGACATTGGGGGGGTTCATCCAGACCAGTATGGAGCTGTGTCATCACCTGCCTTGTAACCCCGGGACCTTCTGTACTGTCCAGCTTTGGCACAGAGCCCTGCCACCAGCAGCCTGCCTACAGCACAATGTCCTCACCCTGGCTTCTTCCACTCTGGTTACGCTTTCAAGGGTAACCCCTGACAACGTGCCTGCTCCCAGTCACCCCAAACCCCATGTTCAGCCCCTCTCATTGCAGCCCTCCCTAAACCAAGTCACATTTACTGCCCCTTTCAAGAGATAGTGTACAGCACCCCCCTGAGGATTTCATTCTGCAGTTTCAAACACTACCCAGCCATGGCTGTGGAAGAAAACAAGAGCAAGGTATTTAAGTAATTGGGATAGAAGTGGTTGGAAACAAAGTGCTCCGAACACTAAAACCTAAGGCCTGGTCTACACTAGAGCACACTCTCTATCGGCTTCCCTTGTACCTCACCGAATGAGGAGTATAGGCAGGAGCGGCCTGAGACGGGCTGCGGCAGCTGGCACCCCAGGCGGAATGCGCACTTGGCACCCCCGCCTGCAAGGCCGTCAGTGGAGTGACATCATCATCAGGCACCCCGGGTGCCCCGTTGAAGATGGCGCCTTAGGCGATGGCTGAGTCAGCCTGTAGTCACGTCCGCCCCTGAGTATAGGACTGCCCTCAGCATTTGATTTAGGGGTCTGCAGTAGGCCCACTAAATCGAACACTAGAAGATCAACATCTGGAGAGGGTCGATCTTCTCCAGAGTGTAGATGAGCCCTCACTTACCAAAGGAGGACCTTTTATTCAGGGTGGTTTTCTCACCACACTTGTCCCAGGATAACTGGCAGGTTCCTAACAAGGAACCAAAAGAGAGCTCAAAGTGCTTGCGTTCTTTGACCCCTCAGGTGAAGGGTGCCAAAATGGTTGTCACTCTATGCTTACGCCCTCAGCATTTCCCTTTGTTTTAAAAGTCCTGCAGCCTTCCTGGGGGCTTAGCTTGCTGAGCTCATTAGGGAGCTGAAGCAAAGTGAGTTTTTGCCGTCTCCCGCACCTCCCGTTGGGATAACTCCGTGCCATCTCCCTCACTTACTTGCTAGTCTGAGGGTTTTGTTTAATGTTTGGGAAGCATATTTCCATTGTCCTCACACTGGAGATTAGAGCAGGCAGGACCACCTGCCTTTGTCCAGGGCGGGGTGATTTCAGCCCTGCCGGACAAACATGTTTAAGACACTTTTCCAGCGTATGGAATATGTAGTCACATTTCCCCCCCAATAATATTCATTACCAGTGTGCTACTAGTCTGCAGATGATACCTCACATGACGTGTGTTCAGTGCAGATGACGACAGAGAGTTGGGGCCCAGTGTTCTGCTTAGGCCAGCTGAGACATCCTGCCAGATACCAGAGAGTCTCTTGCCCTCTGGCATTGGGGTGCCCAGAGGGCCATCGCGGATAAACTCTGCAGAAGGGAGTAGGTGGTATGGGGCATGCAGATGACGCTAGAGACCAGGAATCATCTCCAGCTACAAGATGTCTAATTGCACCAGAGAGCGCAAGCTGAGGAATGGGGAGATTTCCCGGTGTGGAGGGATGACGTATATGCAGAGTGCATGTCACAGACTATGGGGGATTTGCAATCAGGCCCATAGGGAGCACGTCAGGGGCTGGGAAGGGTTTTGAGAAGCAGGGCTGGCATCACTCCAGAATAAACTCTCCCTGCCTTTCACCTGCTAGAAACCCTGCCCAACAGCAATTCTTGGGCTAGCGCTTAATTTGACCCTTCCAAAAGTGTCATTTTCAAATGCATGAATGACACCAGATCTCTATAGTGACTAACCTTTCAGCCTGTTTCACAGAAGGTTGTTAAATGGGGGTAACCATCTCTTCTTCTGTGTGTGCACAAAGCAGCCCTGGCCCAGGACTGAGCCTCCAAGGGGCAAAAATAATACAAATGAAAAGATGAATAATCATATCTTAGCATGGAGCAGGGAGTCTGGGACCAACCCTGATTGTTAGAAACAGATCAGCTGCAATGCAGCAGCTCAAACCAAGCGTGAGCTTTGGGAACGTTGTGCTGTGTAAAACAGATGACTCCTTCTTGCACAGCTCAATCACAGATACAGAACTGGTGTAGACAATAGGCTGGGATGGCAAAGATACCATTGGCCAGATTCTGATCTCCATTACTATGGTGATTCCATTTAAAAGAGCAGAATATCTCTGGGCTGATGCATGGGGATGTAAGGGAATGCTAAATAGTGTTACACTATTCAACGACTGTGTAGCACCTTGTGCCATGTACCTGTAGCTCATTATGGTCATTCCTGGCAGTGTGCTACAGGAGCTTACAATAAACACAGCTGGTGTTAACTCTCTAGGAAGGAATTTCTGAGCCAGTTCATAACTGTTTATAGTACAGAAGCCTGACTTGCTAGCAGTCCTGCAATGCACAGGAAGTCCATGCTTGGCAAAGCCCTGGCTGGAATGATTGAGTTGGGGTTGGTCCTGCTTTGGGCAGGGGACTGGTCTCGATAGTTTCTTCCAGCCCTAGGATTCTAGGAGTCTATGGCTTGGTGTGAGAAGTGAACTAGTGCCAGAGAAAAACAGAAGGAAAAGTAGCAGCACAGATTTCAGCTAGAAGGTGGGAGAAAAACAGAAAGTTGCAGGATCTCATAAAAATGCAACCATCAGTGCCCCAGAGAACTTCAGCTTGGCTATCCTTTTAGACTGCACAGACTGGAAGCAGTATGTTCGAAGATTTCACATTGCTACCAGTCTCTGTGAAGAAGCTGGAAATATTCAAGTATCGTATTTAATTTATGCACAGGGAAGCAGGAAGAGCATGTTTTTAAATCATTTACCTTGACAGTCAAAGATGGTCACACCGATGCTATAAAGGAGTTTTGGCTCTTTGATGCACACTTTACACCTCGGGGAAATTACAAAAGAGCATGTTTCCACAGGAAAATTCAAAACCCATTGGAAAATACTGAATCTTTTACACAAGCTGCATGCATTGGCTGAAAGCCATGTTTTGGGGATTGCAAAAAACATGAAAGTATCAGAGAGAGGGTAGTGATTGGGTTCACAGACAAGAACCTATCACAGCGGCTGCAATTAGAGAGACTTAAATCTACCCTCAGTTATACAGACAGCAAAGTAGTTGGAACTAGTCAGAGAGCGGAACAAAGCGCAGCGCTATCATGGGGCGCACCACCTACTGCTGGTTTGCTGCCTCCTGCTGGTCACTCAGGGTTGATGCCCTCTTCCACAGTATGCTTGCTGGCACCCTGCCTCTCCTGGGCTGCAACCCTTCTCTCAGCCCGTCTCATGACTCAGCCTCCTGGCTAGGTCACTCAGTGTTCCCCTCTTCTGGGGGAGCAAAGTCTCTTCAATCTAGCGGTTCTAGGCAGTCTTCTTGTACACTGCCTCTGTGCCATTCCCTCAGTGGGTGGCAGGGGAATCCACCCCCCCGCCTTATTCCGGGTTCCAGTACAGAGACCCTCAGCTCAGCAGTTCTGGGCTTTCCTCTCTCCTTCCCTGGACTGCTTCCTACCATTCCTGATTCCCCTTGTCGCTCCTTCTGGATGTGCCACCTTCTCAACTCTCCTTCATCCTCCCAGGAAGTAACGTTGACCTGTCTTTCCACAGTCTTGCCCAGCTGCTTCCATCTGTTCCAACTCCCTGGCTCTGTACAGACTCTGCCTCTTCCTCACAGCTGAACCCGCTTCCAGTGAGTTCTGCGGTTTAGAGCAGGTTGGATAGACGTCTATCAGGGACGGTCTAGACTAGCTTCCCGTGGCTCCCCTTGGCTGCAAAGGATGAAATGGAGCCAATGGGAGCCATGAGGCTCCGTAGCTGTGGTGCCAGTAAATAAACAACACGGGGCGGCCAGTTAATGTGTTTCTGAAAGTGATTTCGTGGAACACTTTCAGAAACACTGGTCCAGAGGGTGCTGGGTCCTGCCATGAGGGCAGGGGACTGGACTTGATGACCCTCAAGGTCCCTTCCTGTTCTAGGATTCTGTGATTCTATCCTCTTCCAGTTGTGGCCTGTGGCATTAATTGGCCTGCTTGGCCATCTAAGCCCTTCCAATCCTGTGTGAGATGGGCTTCCCATTACAAGCAGCATCTTGAAAAACCAGAAACTAGCTTGGATGCTGTAAACAGGCACACAGTGAGTGGGAAAAGTGATCATCCTAAAACCCCCGTGGCTAAGAAGGACCAATTTAAGGCCTTCAAGTGAAACAAAGAAGCCCTTGAGAAATTCATAACCCAAAAATGTATGTTTAGTCAAAGATGCAAGATGTAATAAATGCACAAAATATGGATGTTTTGGAGCTGTTGGCTTACCAATGCAGCCAGGGGGGAGCTGACAATCAAAAACATTGTTTCTGGACTCTATAGCACATGATAAAAGAGAGTGAACTAGAGTATTCATGGCAGGACAATTGACTATAAAATTGACCCAGGAGCAGAGATGCTGGCCATCTCAGAAGGTAATTACAATCATCTTCAGACAAATCATCACACACCTCTGGTGTGTCTCTAAGAAGGAAGCCAGGTTGCCAGTCCATATCTGTACAGAAGCCTGACCTACAAACAGCAGCCCTGCAGGCCTAGCAATTCCGGGCCCCATTGCAGAACAGTCCATGGGCCCCCTGCACAGGCCTCTTGACATTTGGGTAGTGTAGCCCCTGTGCTCTTGGTGCCCACCAAGCTGCTGGCTTCACCAGGCTTCCACATTCCTGCCTGGTAGGGTTGTTTCATTGTACAAATCCAAAGATCCTTGCCTTGCCCCTTGCCTGAGGCCCTGCCCCGTCTCTCCCCTACACTGCCGCCCTTCCCTGCTTCCTCCATCCCCCTTCCCTCTGGGGCTCACAGGCTAGTGTCTGGATAACTGCAAATTACCTGACTTGATGGTCGTTGTTAGCAGAGAGGACACTCCCTGCCAGCCAACTGATTCTGTTTAGCAAGGGAAATCAGAATTTCATCCTACCAGACAAGGAGGACAGAAAGAGCTTCATTTTGCAAAGGGAAGCCATGGGCTAACCCTAAAGTACCAGTGGTATTGGGCCAAAAGTGGGCATGGCAAAAATGACTGTAAATGTATACTTGCAATGGAGGTGCTAAGGTTGACTCTGTTGCTGATATAAAAAACTGTAAAAATGTACAACGTGCATGAGCGTTTGGAAAAACCCTTGACCATCGTAAGAGTGCTCCATAAGCACACACTGTATGTTGAAAGACCTTGTGGAGGTGATATTTCACAGTTGGTTCCTGGGAATAGTCTTGAAAGTTTCCAAAGAGAAAAGACATTCCAGATCTAATGTGCTGTATGAAAAGGGAAACTGAGTCACACTACCATATTGATTATGTGGCAAACATAAATATCTACATTGACTTGATGTTAATTGAATTAGAAGAATTTGCCAGAGCCTGTATGGCTGAATTAACTGCTTTCCTTAGCTCTTATCAAGATCACATAACATACAGGAACCATGCTACAAGAGCAGATCCAATCCGCTACTGGTCTAACCAGGTTTTACCTTGAATTTGTAAAAGGATGCAGAAATATTGTTGCTTCCATAATTAACTTTACAGTGAGGAAGCCTGTTCAAACAAACATGATTTTCCTAGACAATTCCTGTTATACACTGAGATTTCTAACATTGGGTTGAAACCCGGAGTAATACAGAACCAAGAATGGGAAGTCCCTGGGAGGCAGCCATATGTCATCCGTTCCTACATCAATTTTGCATTGAGGGTGGTGCGTTATTTGATTGAAATATGAACAAACAAATCCTTGTTGCAACCACTGTTATAGGTTTGCAGCAAATATTGTACAAAGTGTGCCAAATGAGGTGTCTATGAAAAGCTTATAATTCATGGGTTATTATTATGCCATTCATATGATGTATCATTTTTGAATTTGAGGTTATGAGTATTGGCTATGTTCTTGTATTTGAAATATTTGCTTCTGGGAGACTAACGGAGGTTTGACCAATGCACTATGTAGGAACTAGTCATGTTGAGTAGAAGTACTAGACTGACAGTGGGCCTTTAGAGTGCCAGTTCACATCTGATGAGCTTTCTGTGAACATTCAGACTAGCATGGAAGCAATGGCTTCTACCTGTAAAGAACCGAGTCAAATATGGACAGGTGATTTGCTCACGTGACAAACTCCATCTTGTAGCTGTACTTTTCCACAGCAAGAACAATGGGATTCTCTTCAAGTGGCAGGAGATATAAAGGACAATGGAAATCCCTCCATTTTGTCTTCAGCCCTACTTCTTACCTCTGGAGGCTCTTTGCTACAAACTTAAGATCTAAGGACTGGATGACCCTTCCAAGATGGATGTACTCTGGAGACTGGCGTTGTGATTGAGATAGGAGGTTATCTGAAGTTTACTGTAGGAAGTGTCTCAGAGTTATGACGGAGATGTGTTGGTTAGTTGGTATATCTTTAGTGGATTTGCTATGAGCTGAACATGCTAGCAACATATTGCTCTTCATGTCCTAGAGCAGGGCTACTCAACTTTGGAAGCCCCAGGGGCCACAACGATACAGCACATGCCGAGGGACGCAACTTAAGTGTGGTTGCATATACATGCAAATATATATGCAAATAGCTTCTTTCTCACTGACAGACATGAATACAAAGCACTTCCCATAATGCCCAGGTGCTCCCAGAACTTCCTTCCTGGGGTCTAGAAACGCCAGCACCCTGTAGCCATCTGTTCCAGCCAGCCCATCCGCTTGTGTCTTTCAGTGCTCACCCCACCTGGGAGACACCTCGCCGCCGTGAAGCATGTTCCCAGTGGAGGCCACATTCAAAGGATCCCACCCGTGAGCTGTCAAGGCTGTTCCCCACTCTTGCACGATGAATGCAGGAGTTGGGGGCCTGCAAGAGCACCCCAAAACCTTGCCTCTGTAGGCTCTGGTGCAAAAAAAAAAACTTCCCCCCAAAATCTTAATGCCCAGATTTTGGGGAATCTGCTGCCACCATCAAGTACTTTTGAACCCACAAAGAGGGGTAGTCACTCGAAACCAACCCCAGGGGTACCCCAAGCTCTTTTCACCAAAAGAGCTTGAAAAAGAAAAGAGAAAAACAAGTTGCAGTCTCTGGTAGCTGACCCCTCAGTCAGGCATGCAGACACACACAGACAGACCTTCCAGGACACAAAAATCAACCAATACTGGCTAATTAGAAAAAAGAAACAATAGTTTATTATCAAAACGAAACTACAGTTGTAAGCATAGTGAATTGGCTAGATGGAAAGAGCCACCATTTTGATATAGATATTCAGGGAAAATCCCTGGGCTGAAGACTTAGTTACAAAAGGAAAAAAAACCACTTAACAAGCTCAGACATTATTTCCACATCCCCCAACAAGGAAAACAATAAATCCTGACGAACTAGCTAAACTTTTCCCTATTTACACATTGTAAGAAGTCTGTTCTTGGAGAGAGAAGTGTCTCCCATCTCCCTCAGTACTTGGAAGAAACTGCTCTGCCTCTCAAACAAAAAAGAGAGAGAAAAACCCCTCTCTTCCAGTTTGAAATTCCTACCTGCATTGTTACTGGCTGACCACCCCATACCTGGCTAGGTACAGGAGACATTAGTTAATACCTTAGTCACCGGGTGCTGGTCAGCACTCCTGATTATGACAGCACCGGAGGCCACAAACAAACGGGACATGGGACGCATGCAGCCCTTTGAGTAGCCCTGTCCTGGTGCAAAGGAAAGGAGAAAGACAAGTGCTCATAGGGACTGATCCAAAGCTCACTGCAATTTGGTTTCCCATTGGTTGATTGGTTTTGTGAAATATACATGCTTTTTGGGAGCGATTGATAATTGTCTCACACTTAGTATTCCCTGAAAAATTCCAGCTGTTAATTCATGGTCTGTTGATTGTTTGTGAGCGGTTTGTTACAAATATTCAGTATTAAAAATGGGAGCTGAGCTGATTAGCAAAGATTGGCTGTGTAGCTCAGCAATATTTCTGTTCCATGACTGGTTGAGGGTAACTCTTTAATAATCAGTTCCCATGAGTATTACCTAATATTCACTTACAACTGCTATTTACCACTATTCCCAGAATTTGCTCGACTATTCTGGGAAAGCAAACACAAGAAAGGATAGGCATAAACAAAAGCAAACGAACGTAAATAAATATTCAGAGAAGTACTTTTGAGCTATTTGCTCAGCTATTGTTTCAGGAATAACAATTCCACTTGTCACGCCTACGTCATTTGCATCCTAATTTTATTTATAGATGGCGTGAAAGCTTCCTTACAAACAACTACCACTGAAACCCAGACACTGCTGCTGTAAAAATATGTAAGTTGAATGGAGGATTTGGTTTGCAAACGCCTTGAATGTTTGGGGGTGTTCCGGGTTTTGGGTTTAGACCCGGCTCTGATAAGTAACTGAATTGGAATGAGCAGACACTCACCTTTCAATAAGGAATTCACAGTAATGCACACAGAGCACACTAGTGAGTTTTTATTATGACAGTTATGACCACAGCTCTTTAACTAGTAACTTCCATTCTTATACAAGTATATAAAAAGATTAAGGACACCGAAACAGCAAGTAGCTGGGAGAAGGTCTCCTGGGGTCTCTTCCAACCCTGTGATTCTATGATTCTAAGGTCAGGGCAACCATGTCTCCAATCAATAATCCTTCTGCCGCGTTAGAGCTTTAAAATCTCACAACTCACTTGGGACCAGCCAGAAGACCAACACGAGTGAGTTAGCAGGGCCCTCGGGAATACAAATGTGACAGGACCACAGCATACTTGCAAAGGCAAACAAAATAGCAGCGCAATAGCTTGCTGTCCTTTTCCCCCAAGGCTTGCTGTAAGATCTGATTTGAATTACCTTTTATGAGTTTGTCCCATCCTATAGACTATAAGTCTGCAGTAAATGAAACAGATTGTGCTCAGAAGGCTTAGGATGAAATACTTTCTGTCCTTGCTCAATTTACAGGATTACGGGTCTAGTATATTAGACCCACAAACCCCCCCCCCCCATTATAGATTTTAATTGGGCTTCTAAAAAAAGAAGAAATTGCTAATTTTATAGAACTTGAAGTCTATGAAAATGTATTATAATATTCAGTTCAGGAGCAAGGGCATAATAATGGTGGGGCATTAGGATAAAAGCTTGATGCAAAGACTATTAAAGTAAACAGGCGTCTTTCCACAGACTTCAGCGGGCTTTGGGTCAGGCCCAAATATAGTCTTTAAAGTCTTGGGAGCACTTAGTGGCTGCTGCTCTCTGTTTTAATAGTTGCAACCTGGCATCACTTCAGACATCCGGAATGGTGTTTGAAATTCTACTTACCTGACCTGGGTGGGAGGGGGATTTTCAGCTGTCAGGAGCTGCCCCTGAATTCTCATGACCCAACAACACACCAGAAGGGCAAGTAAACAAGACAAGTGCCCAATCCTGAGAAGCCTCCAAGTTCAGGAGGGACGGGACAAGGGAATGGAAGGCAATGCAGAATGGGGAGGCCAGAGGAATGGGCGGGAGGCCAGGCAGTAGATTAGCGAGACAGCACAAATCTTTCTGATTTCTTTGCTGCTTTATGCTATTTCTTTTGTGCTATGTGTGTAAATTGTTTGCCATCTAGAGATGGCTGGGTGGGCATGGATCTGTGGATAGAAACCAGGCAGCAGTGCGGGACGGGGGGTGTCGAAGGGGCCAGTGCGGTGGGGTTCATGGACTGGCTGGGCAGAAGCTCAGGAAGATGTTCTCAAGCTGAGATCCATGGTTCACTGGAGTCTGTGCTAATGCAGGGCCAGCGATGGGCTGTCCCCGCGCACTGACTTGCAGTCAGGAGACCGGTGGTGGAGACTGGCTTGAGTCAAGTCAGAAACCAGAGTCGAGAGTCCACAGCAAAGCAAGGCCTGGTGCGTAAGCCCCCAGCCTGAATCACCGCTCAGACAGCTGCTCCTCATGGCTTCCTAGTCTCTATACCAGCACGGGCCAATCAGTGAGCTGAGGGGGCTGCCACTCGGGCCTTGCAGTACGGGACTTCCTGCTGTGTCTAGCTTCACAGGGTCCCTCAGAAGAGTCCTGGTCTGAGCTTTCAATGGTAGCAGCATTTTAGACCGCCCGTAATTGCTGCCCTGATGAGCCACATGAAAACACAACTAAAATACTTTCAGTATTTTGCTAGTTACTTTCCGCTGCTGGTACAAGCCACTGCAGTTATGTCCCTTAATGCAGAGAGCTGGATGCACATTCTCCAACGGAACATTTTTACAACAGGAAATGCCATTTTGTTGAAAATGAAACATTTTGTTATTGACCCAAAACTCTTTTCCCGGGGTGGGGGGGAGGGAATGGTCATTCAGCAGGAAATGTGGAAAATTTTATTTTCGTTCTGACATGAAAAGTCAAACATGCTGAAGTTATGGATTTTCCCATAATGAATTCAGCCCATTCCCTCCCCATCTTTCTAATGGGAGCAGAGGTGGCCGGGGGCAAGGGCTACTGGGCAAGAATTGGAGGGATGCTTTGCAATCCCATGTTGCGAGATAGTCCCTCTCTAAAAGCAAAGTGGAAGGGAAGATTTTCCATGATAGCAGTTTTCAGGTGTCTAAATGGTGTCACAAGGAGGACGGGGGTGGGGGGGAGGAATTGTTCTCCCTGGCCTCTGAGGATAGGACAAGAAGCAATGGGCTTAAACTGCAGCAAGGGAGGTCTAGGTTGGACATTAGGAAAAACTTCCTACCAGTCAGGGTGGTCAAACACTAGAATAAGTTGCCTAGGGTGGTTGTGGAATCTCCATCACTGGAGATATTTAAGAGCAGGTTGGATAGACATCTATCAGGGATGGTTTAGAGGTGCTCGGTCCTGCCGTGAGGGCAGGGGACTGGACTCAATGACCTCTCAACTTGTAAATGAAATCAAGTTCTGCAGCCTCTCTTTCAAGCTGTTTTTTTTAACTGGCTTGTGGGGTGGAAGTTGTTGAAATCCCTGTGGAATTCTTCAAGGGTCTTCTTCCCATGGGTCCATACGATGAAAATGTCATCAATGTAGCATAAGTAGAGTAAGGGTGCTAGGGGGCGGGAGCTGAGAAAACATTGTTCAAGGTCAGCCATGAAGATGTTCGCATACTGGGGGGCCATGCTTGAAGATATAAACTGCAGCTATGTTAATTGTGTAGCTGGAGTCGACATATCCACAAATTCGCCATCCACAAAGTGGGCGGTTGACAGAAGAAAACGCTCCCGACGGCTTCCCTTACTCCTTGTGAGGAACAGGAGTACTGGTGCTGATGGGGGTGCCCTCTGAGTTCGATTTAGCATGTCTTCACTAGACCCACTAAATCGAATCCTGGAAAATTGACTGCAGCAGGGGCTATCTTCTCCATAGTGTGGACATGCCCGTAGTCTCTCAGTAGCCCAATTACATCCTTTATCTCACAGTGGTGTGGCAAGGATAAATACATTAAAGATTGTGAGGTGATCAGAAATGAAAGTGCGGGAGTCCTTAAGAGGTTCTTAGATTGACAGAAGGTGCATTTTCAAACTTTCCGCTACAATTATGAGGCTACAATCTTACTTCCAAAAATGTTGAGAAGCTCCTAAAATCCCATGACTCCAGGTGCTGAGGCTTTAAAAACACAGAGAATGGTGCAGACCACATGGGTTTTTAAAATGTATTATGTGAGCATTTCACCAGCATCTATCTTCTTGGGAAGCTGGAAGTGAACACCATTGCCACTGTCCGGGAGAACACAGCACAGTGAGGTGTTGGGGCCCACTTGGACGAAGTTATGTGCTCTGTGTCATGGCCATGCTTTTATAAATCCAAGCTGATGTTGCAGCACCAAAGTTCAGAGACACAGGGCCCTCAAAGCAGGGCTCATTAAAGCACACTGCATGCAGCCATGCCAGGTATTTACAGGAGTCTGTATAAATTTGAGCCATTAATCAGATGAGACTCAATTAGAAAGCTTACAGTAATTTCCAGTTGTGTTTACTCCAAGTTACACAGTAAATCACTTCCTTTTAATAGACCTGCTCAGGAAATTGAGATGGAAACAAACAAATATAAAAATCCATGAATCTCATTTTACTGTAATAAAAGACTGTTAATTGCTTGTGTCCAAAGGGGCATTGCCTTTATGCTAGCATTGTGTTACTCACTTCTAAATTAAGTTGACATTGCAACAAACAGTCCTCCTGAAACATTCTGGCTGTGTCTAGACTGGCCAGATTTTCCGCAAAAGCAGCCGCTTTTGTGCAAAAACTTGCCAGCTGTCTACACTGGCCGCTTGAATTTGCGCAGAGCACTGACGTTCTAATGTAAGAAATCAGTGCTTCTTGCGCAAATACTTTGACACTCCCGTTCGGGCAAAAGTCCTTTTGTGCAAAAGCTTTTGCACAAAAGGGCCAGTGTAGACAGCTCAGATTTGTTTTGCGCAAAAAAGCCCCGATGGCTAAAATGGCGATTGGGGCTTTCTTGCGCAAAAGCGCGTCTAGATTGGCCACGGACGCTTTTGCGCAAAAAGTGTTTTTGCGCAAAAGCGTCCGTGCCAATCGAGACGGTCTCTTGCACAAATACTTTTAACGGAAAACTTTTCCGTTAAAAGCATTTGCACAAATTCATGCCAGTCTAGACGCAGCCTCACTGACTACCTTGGCAGCTTCATCTTCGTTACAACTCGAGCAAGCGGGCGTGTTCTTTGTTGCCTACATGTGCTGGCACTATGAATTAGTGTTTCATTAAAACAATGTTGTTTGTTTTGAGGAATCAGCAGAGAGAAACCCTGATTTGGGAGGTTTTTGAAGGTCCCAGTAAACGTGATGCCCAATTTCCATTAAGAGGAATCCCTTCAAAACTCAGCTGAACTATGAACCTTTCAAACTAGTTTTTTGTGGCTCATAAATTATCCCAGTGGGGTGATAGGAGTCCTTCTAACCAGCCACTCCTGAAATTATATTGCAGAATATTCCCAATTCCAGGTTTGTCACCGGCAACGTGCATCTTATACTGCCCAGCACCCTCCTGTACTATATAGACGTATTTTAAAAAGCCCTCTCATTTTGTTAATAGAAAATTACTAGCTGGACTTACCCGGCGTTGTCCGGGAAACCGGAGGAACAAAATTTAGAAAAACAGAAGCTGGTCCTGACAGCCTCCAGCCACACTGCAGCTGCCAGTGCCTGACATCTGGCCATTATGGCAGACCCCCAGGCTTTCCTACTGCTGCATAAAGCAAAATCTCTGACTCAAAAAAGAGGCTTTGCAATGTTGAGGATCAGAGCTATTTGGCTTGGCAAACTTAGATACAAAAGTCACAGTAGAAACTATGTCTCTGCTTTCTTCCCATGTCATGAGTCTTGGAGCCATTAAAAGCACAGCGGAAGGGAGAGCCCCCAGATCACCATGGCTTGTTTCCCCACCATTGCTGAAGCATGTGGAGGCCTCTCTTCAACAGGGCAGTGTTTTGCTTCCTAGCAGATGGTATTTTTGCTAATGACCCTTGTAGATGCTACTGGTTTTTTGGTAGGGACGTAGGGGATAGGCATGCTGGGTCTGCAAATTCTCATCCAAGAGCTGAGTATAGATAGGGCTGCCTCAATCCATGGGGCTGGCCCTGCTGAATCTGAGAGATTTCAAGGTGACACCTCAAACTCTTCTCCCACCTTTTTTGATGAAACTATGAGTCAACTACCTGAGCCTGCTGGCACCTCTATAGTCCCTCCTCCAGCACCACCCCCTTGACCAGCTGCCCCTCCCATGGACTGCATCTCTCTCACACCCCCCCCAGGATCATCCAGTATCAAACCCAGGACCAGAGCCCAGATTTGAGGGATCCCCCTTCCCCCACCTTGAATTAATTTCTCACCCACCCAGCATCATCCAGTGCTGCCCCTTGGGCCAGTGCCCCTCAAAAGAGAACACCCCCCTTCCCCCCGCCATGGGCTTCATTTCTTACTCTCTCCCTGCAGGATTGTCCAGCCCCACTTCCTTCATCCCCCTACAGTCCTGCCCTCCCCCCACTTGCCCCCAACAGTCCAGCCCCACCCCCCTACAATCCTGCCCTCCCCCCACTTGCTCCCAGTCGTCCAGCCCCCCCCAGACCAGCCTGCCGCCTGCAATGATCCAGCCCCCCGAATCCTGCCCTCCCCCCCTGCACCCTCAATGGTCCAGCCCCCCCGGACCAGCCCCCCCATTCATTCCTCACCCCCTCCGGCCCCTGCTTTCACCTCCGGGTCCCCGATGCACCTCCTTCCGGATACTTTTTCAAAGTGACAGCTGAGCAGTAACAGCAGCCCCGTCCCCTCCACCTACAGCAAGCCCTGGCAGCAACCCGCCCGCCCACTGGTCGGCCGCCAGGCCCCGAGCCAATCGCAGTATTGAAGAGGGGCCTCCATATGCTTCCAGCAATGGCGGGGAAGCTGCTTCTCCCCGCACTGCCAAGCTCCATGCAGCCCCGGGGAGAGGCATCGGTCTCTCATCTCTTCCCTCCCACAGCACCTTAAAACCTTCTCCTGGAAGAAACGTTCTCCCATGGAAAGTTTGGTTGCGGTAGCTCTTACAGTGTCCACGTTATTAGAGCACAAACATACAAACTTTCTCCTTTATATATTAGGGTATGTCTACACTACAGCATTATTTCAAAATATCTTATTTTGAAATAGTTAATTCGAAATAAGTTATTTCAGAATAATGCGTCTACACATAAAATGCATTTCGAAATAGCACGTCTACACTGATTGGACGCTGAATCGCATTTAAGGGCAGCTGAAACCGGTTCCGGCAGGGCATCAGGTCAGTAGTTGCTTTGTGTGGCTGCTGTCTGAGGCTGTCTGAGGCTTGTGCTTAAAGGGACCCCCCTGGACAGCCGGTTCTCAGGTTTTCCTGCTTGCTTGCCTACCTCGCTGAGGGACAGCAAAGCATTTTTTTCTCTGATTGCTTTGGTTGCCTTGACTCAGGACACCACAGCACTCAGCACCATGGAGCCAGAGCTGTCTCTGGGCACTCTGGTGCTCATTTTGAATGTCTTGCTGCAAGCCTGGCAGCAAGCACTGGAGACTGCCTGGCAGCTTCTGTGGCAGCCCAACCCCCCAGTCCTCTTCCAGACCCCTGTGGAGGAGCAGCGGCCGGACACCAGCGTGCCCCACTGCATCTGGCATCTGGACACCAGCAGCAACTGGTGGGACCACATTGTCCTGGAGCGCTGGGGAGACCAACAGTGGATGGATGAAGAAGGGACACCTTCCTTGAGCTCTGTGAGTGGCTCGCCCCTGCTCTGTGGCGACGGGACACGCACATGAGGCCCGCCATTCCCCTCCATAAGCATGTGGCCATCGCCCTATGGAAGCTCTCCATGCCAGATAGCTACCGATCTGTGGTGAATCAGTTCGGTGTGGGGAGATCCACCATTGGAGCAGTGCTCATGCAGGTATGGCAGTCTCCAGCCACTGTGGTGGGGAGGGGGAGTGCGAGGAGGGGATGGGCTGCCCTAGGGAAAAGGGGGGGAGGCAGTGCAAGTCCCCTCCACGGGAGGGTTTGTTCTGTCTCAGCCACGCTACAGACTGCCCGCGGTGGCCAAGATTGGAGGGGGGGTTGCTCCTGGGGAGGGGGCATGGGCAGTGGCGGGGAAGGAGCACTTTCAGCCACCCTGGCACCCCAGTGACTCTCGGTGGTTTTGTGTGTCCCTCTGCAGGTGGTCAAGGCCATCAACAGAGCACAGCCCCGCAGAGTCATCCACCTCACTGATGTGGATGCGGTCACCGAGGGGTTTGGCGCCCTGGGCTTCCCCGACTGCAGGGGGGCAATTGATGGGACGCACATCCCCATCCGTGCCCTGGAACACCAGGCCTCCCTCTACATTAACCAGAAGGGGTACTTCTCGGTCATCCTGCAGGCTGTGTCTGACCACCGAGGCCACTTCCTGGACATCAACGTGGGCTGGTCCAGCAAAGCACACGATGCACGGGTGTACCACAACTCCTTAGTGTGCCAGAGGCTGCACGCTGGGACCTTCTTTCCTGACCACCACATCAGCGTCGGGGACGTGGACATGCCTGTGTGCCTGGTGGGGGATGTGGCCTACTTGCTATAACCCTGGCTCATGAAGCCCTACATGGGACACCTCAACCCCTCCCGGCAGACCTTTAATGCCAGGCTCAGCAGGGCCCGCATTGTGGTGGAGGGGGCCTTTGGCTGGCTGAAGGCCCGATTTCGATGCCTCCTCACCCACCTCGACCTCTCCGAGAGGAATATTCCGCACGTGGTGGTGGCGTGCTGTGTGCTGCACAATTTGTGTGAGCAGAGGGGGGAGACTTTCCTGCCAGGCTGGATGGCAGAGGCCAACCATTTGGCTGGCCTGTACGTGCAGCCCCACACGGCTGCCAGCTGGGAGGCCCATTGGGGGCTACTGGTATCCGGGAGGCCCTGAGGGAGAGCTTCCAGACAGAGGAGGAGTGAAGTCTCCCTAGCGTGCCCCACTGGGGCCTTGTGCCTTATTCCACCCTCAAGTCCTTCCACTTTCCCCTCCCTAACCCCTCTTCCTGATGTCAAATAAAAACACATGTGTTGCCAAAAAAAACTCTATTTATTGATCATAACTGGGGTGTGGGGGGTGAGGGTGGGAGAGGGGAGGGGGAAACCTGGGAGCAGGGAGCTGGAAGGGGGAGGCAAGGGGAGGAAGGGGGAGAAGAAGCTCAGGGTTGGGGGTCTTGCCAGCCCACCTGTCTCCCAGCACTGCGGGTGTGGGGGCCTCGGCGTCCCCAGGGGGAACAGGTATGGAGCGGGGGCAGAGGGGGAGGAAGGAGTGGGAGGGGGAGCAGGAGTGGGAGGAGGAGTGATAGCTGGAGTGGCAGCAGGCAGCAATCTATGCGCCATGGTCTGTAAGTGGTCGCAGATGGCACGGCCCTGGTCACGCAGCTCCTGCAAGTTCTCCCACCGCAGCTGAAGGTCTTCGTGCACCCAGTGCTCCTGGCTGTGGACCTGTCTTTGCCGTAACCCCAGGTGCTGCCGCTTGTATCCCTCCTGGTTCCAGGTGAGCCTGCTGGCGGGAGGATGTCCCGGGCGGGGTGGTGCGCCCTGCACTCACAGCTGGTGCAGCTGTGGAGAAACCAGAGAGGTGGTCATTTCTCCCTGGGGACACAGTGGGTGAAGCCCAGCCCTCCTCTGCAAGGTGAGGACAGCAGGTCTCCGCACCATCATGTCCTGCTATCCCCGGGACTGTACCTATGGCCCTGTGCTGTATATAGTGTGGGTGTGGGTGTGGGTGTGGGTGTGCGGGGGAGGGGGGGGGAATGTGCCCTGCCTCTGTGTAAAGGGGGCTTGTGGAGGGAGGGCATCATGCAGTGTCCTTCCCCAGGGTACGGAGCATGTCATTTGCCTTCATACATACATGTGTGTGGGTAACGGGCCAGGGCCCCTGTGTGGCAGCCAGCCAGGGCCAAATGCCCCAGCTGGCATGGCACATGCACAGGTTGCTGTATGATCCATGGTCAGCAAGGCCCATACACACGGTCCCTGGGCTCCCTCTCCCCCTCCCTGCCCCCCCTGCATAAGGGAACAGTGATGGCACTCACATGTCGAGGCCTCCCCGGCCTCAGAAGACAGCGGTGAAATTGCTGCTGGTATGCCTCGGGGGCCCAGGGTGAGTGCCATGCTCCCTCCAGGCTTCTGCAACTCCTGGCCATTGTCCTTCTGCTCCATGCCCTGGTCAGGGCCCTCTGCCCCAGGGTCAATGACCACCTGGGGGGCACAGACCATCTGGCCCCCCAAGATGCAGTCCAGGGCCTCAGAGTAGGGCAAGGGGTCTGGGTCTGCCCCGGGTTGGGAGCTGCCCCCTGTGGCCCTGGCATAGACCTACCTCAGCTCTTTTATCTTCATGCGCACCTGCTCCTGGATGAGCATGTGGCCTGACTGTCAGCCATCCGTCTGTAGACGGCCGTGTTCCTGCATCTAGTGCAGAGATCATGGACGTTGGAGAATTCCCCCCAAACCTCAATGAGGTCCATGATCTCCACACAGGACCAGGAAGGCGCCCGTGTTTTCTGGCCCCTGGCAGGCTCCTGGGAGCTGCCAGCCTGCTCCTGGGGAGTGGTGGAGGGCTGGCTAGCACTGGCTGGCTCACTCATGCTGGCAACTGGGTCAGGGGCAGCACCTGCAGGCTCTGGGCTGGCAGACCTGGAGCTGGCACAGGCCCTGTGGCCAAACAGACTCTACCCCTTTAAGGGCTCCAGGGCTGGCGCGGGGAGCAGAAGAGTTTTCCTGGTTTGGCCCAGAGTGGCCACCAGGGCACCCTGGGAAGGGCTGGAGGCCCCCTGTTTCGAAATAAGCGTCTACACAGCGCTTATTTCCATTTAGCTATTTCAAATTTGGCGTTATTTCTTGTAGAATGAGGTTTACCAAGTTCGAAATAAGCGCCCTGCTATTTCGATTTTATTTTGAAATAGCGGTTTGCCTGTGTATACGCTATTAAAGTGAATTCGAAATAACGGCTATTATTTCGAATGAACTTTGATGTGTAGACATACCCTTAGATGTGCACAGAGCCTGTTATCTCAGATGGAGGTTCCCAAACACTTCAAACACAAACATTAGTTTACATCAAAAAATAAAACACATCTACTAACTACAGAAAAATAGATGTCACGTGATTACAAGTAATGAGACATAAAAGCCAGAACTGTTTACAAAGAAACAAAAGGTAAAACACAGACTAATACCTAACTTAATGAGCTAAATGAATTTACAGTCAAAAAGGTTGTTTCCACCACATGTTTATAGCAGTCTGGGAGGTGAGGACCTCTCCCCCAGTTCAATGATGTGTCTTTATCTTTCAAATACTGTTGATGCCATGATAGAAATAAGGCAGGGGGAGGGGGGACAACCTCTGTTCTTTGTTTCTATATCTTTTCCTCCTCCCCAGAATCATCTCTAGCTGGGGTTCAGGCAGGAAGTGTTGCAGAGATGTGGCTGAGGTATGAGGAGATTTGTTGTTGAGTGTGTGAAGTGTCTCAAAGTTGAGATTGGTATAGAGGGATATCTACAGGTTAGTGTAAGAAGTGTCTCAGAGTTATGACAGAGGTATGGCAAAAATAATTGTAAATGTACATTTGCAATGGATTTTTCCTTATTGCTTAACAACAGTCCCCGTCTGATCCACTGCCAATATGTAAATTTCTCATACACATCCTCTCCCTGCCAACGAATGGCTGCTTAGTCAGATGGTAGTCCACTTGATTTTGTTGGCACCCAGCTGAGATGTTGCCTAGCTTTTTGTTTCCGGGGAACTGCTTTGAAGTTGTTGCCCCAGACTTGGAACATGCAGTAGCATTTTATAACTTTACGTGCACTGTTACTACACATTTTACCAAGACAATAATGTTCAGCAAATTATGAGTTTTCAAATAATACCTCACAAGGTATACTTTGTACAACATTTATCATAATTTTGTAAAAGGGGTGACCATTATAGTACAGGACCTCTCCAGTGTGCATGCTACATGAAGAGAGTTTGTGTTCTATAGGGGAAAATATACTGCTAAACGTAGTTAGTAAGGCAGGAAAGTTCTTGAGGCTCTCAGAAGTTGGCAGTTCTAATCTCTTCAGATAATAGTAAATTGAACTGACTCCTCTGATGAGGGTTTTCTGTAACTGAATCATACTCATAAAATAAGAGAAATGGGCACTGTCTCTCCTGCTTACTGTTTCTTCATTTATGTAAGTTTTTAAACAGCGTTTCTTCCTTGAGACACATCTGATTTACCACATTCTAAATGTAAACTTCTCCTATAACAATGCCTTTTTTCTATCAAGATTTGTAATCAGACTATTTTCATTGAACTGTTGTTACTCGTGTTATTAATTTGTCATTTCTATGAGAATATGATCACAGAAAGTGACAAGCAAAGGCATTTAACCACCTAGAGACAGATCAGTATATATGTAATTACAGCAAAGAAAGCTGAAGATTTTATTTTTATATCTGCCCAGCAGTTTATAAGCTTGCACAGCAATTTGCATGCATTGATATGCATATTAGTATTTAAAATCACACATCTCATTTGATTAATGATAATGACTTTGTCAGGATCATAGCAAACGTCATGTTAAGAGAATGATTTTTTTCACTATGGTGATGTTCTTTCCTGGGCCAGGGCAAGAAGCCATTGGAAACTGGCATTTAATAAAGATTTTCTTCCCCCTGGGAGGAGAGCAGAAGGAAAGTGCCATTATTCCTGGAAGCTAAGAGGCTAAGAAGTGTTGTTTGCACCTAGAGTGGCACTTGTTTTCTACAGATGACTGAGCAAAGGCATTTCAGTTATTCTGTACTGCTGATATCAAAATAAACCCGAATGAGAGACCCTTTGGGACATGCTTGGTACCCTTTGTGTAATGTACATTGAGGCCCAGTGCAAGGAGAGGGGCAGGGGTTCACATGCTGTACAAGGATTTGGGCTCATGCCCCCTAGTTGGGCTGGGTGCTCAGATGTTTAATGAACTACTTTTGTCCCTGCTGCTGTTAATTATGCATGCTTTGGAGGGGGGTTTGGCCACAAATGGTAGCAGACGCAGAATTTTAAATGTGCACATGGAAGTCATTGTGCGATGCACAAAGTCACCGTCCATTTTGCTCAGTTTCATGGCCAGAGGGTTTTCACATTGGTCAATTTCATGTTTCAGTGGTTAGGTCTGAAATGTCCTGGTAGTGTAACCATGGGGGCCCCAACTCACAAGGTATCTGCAGGTGCATCTGATCTACATCCCCCATGCTCCCTGCCTGAGCAATCGTGCAGGGGAAGGACAAGTCGTGTCCAGCCTCAGCCTGACATGGGGGATATTGGAGATCTTCCAGCCAGAGAGGTCTCCCGGGCTGTTACCCAACTTGAGAGCTTTCTGCAGCAGGGGAAGGCACTCAGAGACAGGTCTGAGCTGTCTCTAAGGCTACATCTACACTGCAGAGTTTTTGTGCAAAAACTCATGGAGCATCCACACTACAAGCGCATTTTTGCCAAAGAAAAAGTACCGTAGATCATCAGAAGACAGGGCTTTTTGCACAAGAGTTATTCCTCTTTCTACGAGGAATAAGCCTTTTTGCACAAGAGCTCTTGCACCAAAAGGCATGTGTGGATGGACTACTGGAAAAAGCACAGGTGCTCTGATGGCCATTCACAGAATTCTGTGAATGGCCATCAGAGATTTCTTGTGCAAGAGCATCCATGGCAGTGTTACCCCAGAATCTCAGTAACAAGCAGAATCTTTTGAATTAATTTAGAATTTAGGAGAAGGGATCTGATTGATGATGTTAAATGCTTGGTTACCAGAAGGGAGGCCCCTGACACCGTATCTGATCACCGGTGATTCCTCCCCAAAAGAAACATGCTTGGAGTCCAGATTAAAGTTCACTAATATATTGTAAGAATTTAAATTGACAAGTGCATGAATAAGAACAAGAACAACCAACAAATCCAACTCCTACCCCAAAACAGAAGAGAAGAAAGACAGAAAGATCCCCAATACAGGGAAGGTATTTATACGTTACAAAAGTCTCTGTGTCGCCGATGGTGGCAATGGTGCTTGCGACCTTCTACCTTTGGGCTCAGGTTAGCCCTCAGGGAGGAACCACAAGTGATCCCTCGCAGATGGATCAATTGCCCTCAGTGGAATCCTAGGCTGTTGCCACAGGAGCCAAGGCTGATGATGAATGGTGGTACAGTTCTGGTACGATTCTCGTTGGGCCTTCACCACAACGGAGTGTTTCAGGGACGATGACAATGTTATGGTCCGAGGCAGGTAGAGATCAAACACCTCTGCTTGGTGTATCCCAGATCACCAGTGCTGAGCCTTCGCCACAGTGTGGTATGGGAACCCACCGCAGTTGTGAATGATCCCTATGCCTTTTCCCCCTGTGGCGCTGTCAGGCTGGAACGCTACTCTTGGAGGGTAACCGTCATTGGATCCTGATCCTTCGATACAGGGAAGTGGGCTCTCAATGGCGTAGACGCTCCCTCTCTGACATACGCTGTCCTCACAGACACAGACGGAACACGGACCACCCCCTCCCTTGGAGTGCAGTGCTTTTGTAGAACCTTTAGCGGGAAAATTTGTGTAGGGTGGTGTACACAATTTCAGGCTGGGTGCAAAGGATCTGCGTGCCTGGTGCAAGCCTCTTCGTGCCTTGTGCACAGCTTTTGCCTGCCATGTGCATAAGTTGGTAATGAGCGCAAAGACTTCTGGCAGGAAACAAGTCCAGATCTTTCCACAGAGTTCTGATGGTAATCTCCATTTTGTTTTCCAGTCACTGATGACAATCGCCATTTTAAGTGTGCACCTGACCCAAATTCTGTACACAACAACTTGCACTACAACCATTATGAACAGATCAACATTATAACGTTAGAGTCCTCTAACAGCAGTGAGGAGGCGCTCTTGCGAAATAATTTTTTGCGGAAGATCTCTTCTACAAAAAGTTCTTGCACAAGAAGCCTGCAGTGTAGACATAGCCTAAGTGTGGCCATAATGGGAAAAAACAAGTCCTGTTCGTCCCCAACCACGCAGCTAGGAGCCCTATGGCTGTGGCGCTCCCAGCAGCACAGAGCAGGGCCACAAACAAGCAAGGGAGGTGAAGAAGGGGCATTTTCCTGGGAGCCCTGGGGACTTGAATGGGCCCGGCACTCCTGGCTGCTGCTGCAGCAGTGATAGCGGCGGTTGGAAGCCCCCGCCCCTTTTAAATCGTGGTAATGGAGATGGCTTGAGCTTGTCCCACGCACCGTCCAGCCACTGTCTGTCGTCCACTTCCATGCCCAGCAGCGTCGGGCAGCCAGGGCCACTGAACAAGGACAAAAGGGGCACCTGCCCTGAGCCCTTTCATTCACTGCCAGAGCCCTGGGCGGTGTTGGCTGGGCAGCACTGAAGGGCTGGCTGGGGGAGGCCAAGAGTCTGCCCATGAGCCCAGTATTTGTGTCGGCAGCCCTGGCCTGGGAGATCAGATTTCACAGGGAAGGGCTCATTTCGCCATCCGACACACACAGTTTATGGCCAGGACATTGGTCGGGCCTATTTTTTCCCCTGATGCGCCTTTCATTTGGGGGTTTGCAGCAGACGTGCACACATACATATGTAGCAGCAGCCATGGCCGGCTGACGTGCTATCTGCTGACATGAGAGAGAACCAGGCTAGCTGAGTATGATCCCACTATCTCCATGCGAATAATAAAAAAAAATTGCAATAAACAAATCATTTTTACTGATGCCTCAGCAAGTCAAGTGATCTTGCATCTAGTTTTTAGGAGCACCATATAACTGCCTTCGACAGCCAGGTCTAATAACAATAAAATGGCTGAGTGACTCAGTAGTGCATTCTGACATGAAAGCAGCGAGTGGATTTATCCCACAAAAATTCGTCTACCGTGGCTAAAACCTTGCCCATTGAGTTCTGTATTTTGGCTGTTAAATAAATTTTACAAAATAGAGTGACGATCGAAATGTTGCTACCGCTCACCTCTGGCAATGAGATCTTGTTAAAACATCACTTAGAGTAATTCACAGCATTTTATTAAAACCCATTTTTAAATAAACTACCCTTCTCCTTCTCGTTCATTTGTCTTTTATACAAGGGATAAGGCGTTACATTTGAACTGGGTTGGTTCGAAGAGAAATTATGTGGTTATTACCCACCCCATAAAACCTTTGCTACAATTTGTTATTAACTACGCTGTATTGAAGCTTGCCAAGAGATTGAGTTAAAACTGAGAGACGAACGGGATACCTGAGGTGTTACTGCCTGCCACCACAGCCAGGGACCACTGGGGGGGGCATAAAATAGCAACACTGGGGGAAAGAGCCTTAAATTTGCTGCACTGAAAATGTGTGTGTGTGAGGTGCACACAGCAAGAGTGTGCATGTGTGCAGAGGAGGTGTCTGTGTGTAAGCAGGTCTGTGTGGATGGGGCTAGTTTTGTATGAAGCGAGGACTTTGTGTCTACCTGTCTATGTAAGGTGTGTATGGCTATGTCTACACTACAAGGTTTTTGCGCAAAACCGGCTGGTTTTGTGCAAAAACTAGCGGAGCGTCCACACCTCAAGTGTGTTTTTGTGCAAAAAAAATACAGTAAATTGACAGGACAGAGGGCTTTTGCCGGTAGAGTTATTCCTCTCCCCATAAGGCATAACTCTTTTTTTGCACTACAGCTCTTGTGCAAAAAGGTATGTGTGGACACTCCGCAAGGGTTTCTTGTGCAAAAAGAGCCTATCGGAAAAAGCACAGGTGCTCTAATGGCCATTCTGTTAGTGGTCATCAGAGCTTTCTTGCGCAAGAGCATCCATGCAGTGTGGACGCTTTCTGGCACAAAAGCACATCGCTTTTGCGATGAGCTTTTGAGGTATGGACGCGCTTTTGCGCAAGAAGGTTTTGAGGAAGAACTCTTCTGCAAAAAGCTTCTTGCGCAAAAACCCTGCAGCGTAGGCAAAGCCTATGTGTATGAATATGGTTCTCACTTCAGCCTCTATTCTCTGTAGGGAATGGAAGCAAGGCCCTGTGTATGCCCAGGTCATGTCAGCATCAAACCCCAACTCAGTCCGAGTGATGGCTGCTCAGAGGGTAACAGTGCAGCGGGGCTGACTAGCAAAGTGTTTCCATGTCAGCGCACAGAATTGTTGCATCTTTTTTAAAATGAAGAAACGAGGCTTACTCCCCCAGGTGGTGTTTCTGGAACACATCTGTAAAACCATTGCTGTTTTGCTGTCTGTATGGTTTGTAGAGCAATTAGCTGCCAGCATCGTCGGCTTCAGGAAAGGGTCTGTCTCCATGGGGACTTAGAGCTGCTTTCTAGCACGCAGGTTTGGGGACTAAAACAGCAAATAAAGCTGGAGATGTGCAAACCCACTGATTCATAGATGCCGAGGCCAGAGGGGACGGCCGGCAGTCAGACCAGCAGTCCTCCAACTGTGAGCTGGGACCCCAACATGGATCATGGGACCCCATTTGAATGGGTCACTGGGGCTGGCTTAGACTTGCTGGAGCCTCAAGGCCAAAACCGAAGCCTGAGCCCAGCTGCCCAGGGTCCAGGCTGAAGCCCAACAACCTGGGACTCAGGTGACGGCTTTGCCACCCCTCTCCCGCTTACCTCAGGCGGTGGAGCTCAGGGCTTGGACCCCAAAGTGGGGCAGCAGAGCTTGGACAAGCTCGTTCCCCCCTGCTGGGCTTGTGTGGTAATTTTTGCTGTCAGAATAGAGTTGTGGAGCCATGAAGAACCCCAGGTTTAGATTGAGCTGAGGTATAACACGGGCTATGGGACGTCTCCATTCAGGATGGGTGTCGCACAGAGAAAATACACCATGCTCCCCCTCTCTCTGGCCCTCTCCACCTTCAGCATTGCACTGGCTTAACTTTAAATTGGATCATAAACCAATCTGATTAAACTGTTTCTGTGTAGACATTTGCAAACTGATTTATAGCTGGCGTCTGTCCAAAACTGAGCTAGAGCAATGTAAACCAGGCTTCCGGAAGTAGGCATTCACAGAGTGTTAGCACCAGTGTAAGGCTATGTCTAGACTGCAAGCCGCTTTCGAAAAAGAGCGTCTAGACTACAACCAGGACTTTCAAAAAAGCAAGCCGCTTTTTCGAAAGAGAGCACCCAGGCAGTCTGGATGCTCTCTTTCGAAAAAGCACAGTTTGCATTACATAGTGCCTTTTTTCAAAAGAGCACTTTCGAAAAAAGGCCTTCTTCCTCGTAAAATGAGGTTTTCCACGGTCAAAAAAACTGCTGCGTTCTTTCGATTTACTTTCGAAAGACCGCAGCAGCAGTCGAGACACAGGGGAAGTTTTTTTGAAAAAAGGCTACCTTTTTTCGAAAAAAACCCTGTAGTCTAGACACACCCCAACTGAATTGGTTTAAAAGTACAACTGGAGATGCACCATTGCTAGTTTGTTTGCAAACCAGGCTTTGCTCTCTTTTGGGGAGATTGTGGATCTGCTTCTCCGGCACCCTGCACCTAGTGTCGTCGTGTGCCCCTCTGCAAAAGTAACGCCACCGTTCTGAGTGGCTGGGGCTTTCTACCCACTTTGCACTGGGGCCAGGGAGGGGAGAATCAGTCTCTCTACTCTAGTCTAGTGGTTTTCAAATGACAGGTCACAACCCCGCACTGGGCCGTGGAATTTCGGGCCCGGGGTCTCGTTGCTGCTGGGAGTCAGGTGAGCAGTGAGGGGGCTAAGGTAGCTCCCTGCCTGGCCTGGCACCGCAGTCTGCGCTGCGCCCCAGAAGCGGCCGGCAGCAGGCCCCGTTCTGGTGGGGGCAGGGTGGAAGAGAGTGCACAGGGCTGCCCACACGGCCCCTGCCTCAAGCACTAGCTCCGCACTCCCACTGGCTGGGAACCTGCTTCTGGGGCTCAGCCTGGTCTGCAAGGCCAGGAGAGGCAGGAAGCTGCCTGAGCCCCCCACACTGCACCGCTGACCAGGAGCTGCTGGAGGTAAGCCCCACTTGCCCCAGCCCTGACTACCCCCCCCCCCAAAGACAGAGCCCCCTCCTGCACCCAAAGCTCATCCCCAGCCCTGCCCCGGAACCTGCACTCCAGTCACATGATGTCGGGTCACGGCATCAAAACGTTTGAAAATCCCTGGACTAGTCTCGTCTCTTCTATTTGCAGAGATCCAGCGTGCTCTGCTCTTTGTGTAACACAAATGTAACACAAATCATGCTACAAACAACCTTGTGAACCACCATTCCCTGACAGTGGGAAAAGCAACAAGTAAATGGGGGCGTTTCCCCCCACAACCCTTCCCCTGTTGCAGGACATCCCTCAAGCAAGCAGAGCACGGTTGCAGTTGCAGCGTTTTGGCAATGCCTAGTCCGTCTTGTGCAGCACATCTCCCTAGCACTGCACTTGGTGGGGGTGGGGGGCGGGTGGAGTGGAGGCCTTAGTTCCACTAAAGTGCGTGCCTGCGCGGCTGTGCACAAAAAATTCTTCCCTCGCCCACCTCTTCTGGAGAGCTGCGCAGCAGCACTTGCGTGGCAGGCGGCTGCTCTGGTGGGCGGGGCCGGCTGAGACGGCGTGGGGCGGTAGGCTGGGACCTGCCACGGCCACCTGGTGGGGGAGGCCTTCTCTGGTGACTAGGACTTCCACGTGGGCGAGGGGGCAGGTCTGTTCTGGCCACTTGGGCCAGGAACAGGACCTGCCATGTGGCGGGGGGGGGTCTGCTCCAGGAGTTGGGAATAGGACATGCCGCCCGGCAGGGGGGCGGGGTCTCCTCTGGCGGCCAGGAACGTGTGTGTGTTAATAAATTGGGTGCCATGGCGGCGCACATCCAAACCAGTGCACACGACCTCAATACTGGTGTGCAAGCCAAAACTCACTCCGCTCATGGTTGGAAAATCTCAGTGGGAACCATGGTGGAGGCGCCCCGTTGTTTAGCATTGCTTTGAAGAAGAGCCAGGCTTTATAATCCCCTTGCTGTGTGCTCTGCCTTTCTGAGCGTGCTAGCAGGGACCTGGCAGGGCTCTGAAGAGGGATGCTAATCATTGGCCTGATTGAAGTGATTGCGCCTTTGGTGTTGATTTGTCTTGTCATTAGCCCACTGACCTACAGGATGGAGCTTTTAATCTTTGAATGCCAGATGAGTCTCGTGTTTACACTCCGGCTGTGAGGATGAGATGCTGGGTCTGCCGCTCATCACATCTGATTCATTTCGCGGTGCCAGTAGATAGGGGTCAGGCTAATACCTCGCTCAGTAGGGCTGAGAGAGCCTGGAGACTCAAGCCCCCAAGATAAAGTCAGGGGGTTAGATTCTCTTCACTCCAGGATCACTTATACATCATTTGAACTCCATTGATTTAATTGCTTGACTCCCGATTTACCAAAGTGCCAGCAAGAGAAGAATCAGCCCCTTGATGTTAAAGAGAGATCCTCAATACCCTGGTATATTCTGATCAAACCTTACGGAATTCAGATCGTCTATGTTGATTTCAGACCAACCTTACTGAAGTAGGGATTTCACCTCTGAGCTCCAGGGTATGACATGCAGCTATGCGTGTGCTGTTGCATGTAACTCCTTGCGTCAGGGGTGGAAGCTAATGTCCTTCCTCGGTATGAGCCCCGTGAAGCTACCATCTGGAGACAGTCACATCTACTCATTGGGATTGGATTCTCTCGGGGCCGGCAGACAAAGAGAGGGGTTTGGGGCAGATAGGCTGGTTTTAAGCAGGCGCGGGCCTTCTTCCTGTTCCAACTATCAGACAGGCTCCTGCCCCGCGGCGGGCCCAGGCCTTAGGGTGGGTTGGAAGGACCGGGCCGACGGAGGCCCCGTTGGTTGCTAGCTCTGAGCTGAGGCGGCGATGGACTTGTCACCTCAAGGAAACCCCTTGGGTGGGGATTTGAAGGACAGCTCCTGTCAGAGCCCATGTTAGAGCTGGGGTGGTGTCTGGTAAGTTTATTCGCCCGCGTGTTGGTTCTTTTATTGTCTCCGGGATGTTTTCTCGGTACGCTTTTGCCACACAAATAAAACAGGCTTGCCCGGAAAGGGCTGGGTGGTCTTACAACTGCTGTTACTGGTCTCTGAAAGGGAAAGCCAGTGGGTGAGAATAACACAGGGACCCATGCAGGCTGGAAATACTCTGCCGGGATGGGAGTGAGCCATGGGTCTTTACCCAGAAAGGCAGCTGCTGGGGAACCGGAAGAAGCTAAAACCATTGTTCAGTCCCTCAGGGGAAACACAGGTGCCCCCGGGGGAACTGGGGTGCAGTGCTGTGGTGCATACTCCCACTGCCCATGCATCAGGGCAGTGTAGACATGTCTTGCACTACATCTGCATTGCAGCCGGGAGGGTGTGAACGGCAGCTCACAGAAATGTCACCAGGCTAGTTGCACTCTAGCTAATTCATGGAACATTTTCAAGAGCTGCCCTGCACCCCCCTCCCCCCCCCGCTGCAATGTAGGCCTGTCGTCAGTGCCACGGCTGCATGAGTGGAACAGAGAGAAGCCGACACACCCGTGAGATGTAACAGCTGCGATAATTGTGTGACTGAAATGACACAGGCCAACGAGACCCGCCAGGCCAGTGGGACACTCATCTGAGCAGCCTCGCTGCTGGTGCGCAAGCCCGACCCCTGGGCACTGCCCCTGCCACTTGACTGCTTACTGAACCGGGGGCTCTGTGACCAAAATCAGCCCCCTCCATTATTGAGTAGACACTCAGTTACTCTCTAGTGTACCAGGGGTAATGTTGAGTGATTTATCTGGGCATGTCTCTCAGGTTTTGTGCCATTAACCCCCAAACAGGATGTCTGCTCAGCTCCTGCGAGGGGATTCCACAGCCATCCAGAGCAGCTGCGAGAGCCTGGCTAAATGCTCGGAAACAGAGCTATCCGTCTGGCCTGATTTAAAGTCTCCAGATTCCACCCAGATATGAATTTTCTGAACATTTGTTCCTCTCTGCAGGAGCTATTGTTCCTGACATATTTATTCAGCTCACCGCTAACTCGAGAGAGCATTTTTGACAGAAAACCTTCTTACATTAAACATCCAAATGTACTGCACGGAGGGAGGAGATGCGAGGATTAATGGCTCAGGGGATAACGAAAAAACCCCTCCCATTAGCTCTTCTTGTCCTCAGTGGAACGTGTGTTTCTATCAGGAGAGGAAACGGGGGTAAGGGGTGACCAAACTGATCAAAGGGATAATGAAGAAGGGAGACCACAGGTTTGAGATTTAAAGCAAACTGCTGTTTAAAGAAAGATCCTGGAAGGAGAGACCAAGAGCATCAGATAGAGCAAGAGCAGGTGTGCACTATGAAAGCAATCCTGATGCATGAAAAGGCCATTGCTGGCATGTGAATAAAGTAGACGAGATTCCGTCCAACGAATAAACTAGCCTTGGGAGGTTCAGAGCTTCTACTTGGATTAGCAGGACCGCAGATCTTTTTTTGTCCATCCTACACTTTTCTTCTTCAGGCCTTTCTTGACCCCTTTTCTACTTCGTCACTCACCAAACCAATCTGCTCCTCTCAAGGAGAGAGGCCCGGGCTACGCAGAGGGCTGGGAACAGGAGGAGATGCCGGACCCCAGGTGTGCAACAACCCAGCTCAATCGCTGATAGCCCTAGCCAGATTTTTTCAAAACTGGCCACTCATTTTAAGGGCCTCTGTTTCAAGGCGCCCAACATCAGAGAGGCAGCCTGATTTCAAAGGGTGCTGCCGACCCCCAGCACCACTTGAAGCCACCCACCAATGGAGACAGCCCAAATCAGTAGGTGCTTTTGAAAAGTTTAGCCTTCACTTTTTATGACTCAGTTTCCCCATACATCAAATGGAAGTAATGTGATACCTCTAAATCCCTCACCCCAGCACTGCACATCTACCTGTGTAGGTAAGACCTCTACTTGTCTGCTAAACTGCACCTTCATCCTTCCCGACCCTCTTTGCTTGTTTTGTCTACTTGTTACATCTTGACTGACCTGGAGTTGTAATTTCTTTAGGGCAGTTTTCTTTGTTACTCCTCTGCATAGCGCCTAGCAGAGAGATGCCTTGATCCTTGATTGAGTAGCGTAGGCTATTTAACAATGCAAATATAAATGAACACTGGAGAAGTGCTTTGAAGAGCAGTGAGTGTTTTCATTCAGTTCAGAACCAAAAAAGGTGAACAGTGGAAATTAACTTCCCTGGCCCATAGTGAACTGCAAGATGTGCTGGTTCTATGAACTGGAGACATATATTTGCTGCTTCTCTGTTTGCCAGAGGCTGGGAATGGGCAACAGGGGAGGAATCACTTAATGATTTCCTGTTCTGTTCACTCCCTCTGGGGCACCTGGCATTGGCCACTGTCGGAAGGCAGGACACTGGGCTAGATGGACCTTTGGTCTACAATCTGCTGAAGTAGGATCGTAGGGTCCCCAAAGCGTCGTTGTGTTTCAGAACCATAGCACTAGGGTGTCTTATAAATTCTGAGGGTGGCAGGTCTGAGTGGCAATAGGGGAAGAAAGGAGACAGGCATCCTGGGATTTTCACAAATGATAAATGATCCCTTGTCAAGGCTGCTCGAAGCATTTCCTTCTTTTCAATTATTCCACTGATTATGAAATTCACTTGATTATTCTTACACCCCACTTAAAAATGAGTCAGATCATACAATTTGCTCCAAATTGCTGCCATCCATCATCTGCCCCAGCTCACTGGAAAGACGATCTCAACGTGATACTTTTCTCCTTGCTGTCATTTCCCTACAACTACCTACAATTTTTCTTTTCTCGGTGCCATTGTTTTTTTTCTTAGTGATGAAAATACTCCTGCCTCCCCACCCGCGACCTTCCCTTCCCAGAATGAAAAGGTTGGTTATTTGCCACATCAACATTGTGAATAGTCTCTGCTGCTTCTTTGTAAAAGTGGTTTATTTTTGAAGAATTATTTAGACCTGCTCTCCATCAGCTCGTACCCTACTGTATGAGCAGACACATTCAACATGGAGTTTATGCAACAGCAACATCATCTGTATGATATCATGCTGCCATGCATCTATAATTAAGCTGGAACTTTATGATTCAGTAGCTCTGCTTTGTTTTCTCTCGGTGAACTGCAAGAAACTCTCTGGAGGCAGCTGCTTTTTTTTTCCTGCTTGCTTGATTAAAGTTCTATTTATTCCTTCAGAATCCTCTCCTCACATAAAGTCAAGAGCGCTTTTTTGAGAAATGGCTAATCTATACAGTGAATTTTACAGCCAGGTTCCTTTTTTAAAAGTCTAAGATAAAACCAAGGCACCAAAAAGAAAAAAGAGAGAGAGAGAGCAGAAAAAGAAATAAAAAAGAAGATAAAGAGGTCCAAATCAGAAAATAAAGCAAATATTTTGTAATATGACAAGAAAGCAGCCAAAGCTCTATTGTTTATTACAATATGTTGGAGGAGAGTGGAGGAAATTCACATGAGAGCTTATGAATATTGCTGGATTCTAACAGAATCTTCCAACATTTACACATGAGGAATTTTACACATTCAAGCTATTTCCATGCAACTCAACAGGCTCGACTGTGTGCAAACGTGTCAATGTTAAACATGTATTTCTCCAGTTTTGCTCCTGCTCTGCACTGGCCACCCCTGTCCTCTCATACAATACAGCTAGTGCCTGGGCCTTCTCCTCTGAAGTTCCTTTCATCTGCAGCTTGTCTCCTAGCCCCCTCAACTCTTATCAACTCGCCATCTCGTCAGTGAAATAATGTGCTACCATTTCATTCTGCGGGCGTTGTGTTTTATTCCATGCACTGGTTTGGAATTCAGTTTGCATGAAAAAGGCTGGGATGAATATTTGGGTTGGGAGCAGAGTTAAGTAGGTGTCTAGGAATGAAAGAGAGCAAAAGGCTTGTTACAGTGCAATAACTTGGTGTGTGTGTTTGTCCCCCTCCAGCGGACAGATTAGGTACAGAGATGTCTGAGTCCACTACTGTCTCTGTGGTAACACAATTGGTCTGTTTGCTCTAGCAGTGGAGACTCCCACTTTCAGATCCAGCAGTCGTGGGTTTGCTCCCCACAGGCAACCTCTTGTGGGGAAGAATTACAGGCTAAAAATAGCCCCTATTTTGTGTGGAACATGTTAAGAAAGGAGGAAACTGGCGAGGGAATAGTATTAATGCCAGGGGCATCACTGCAGAAATAGTTCTGCAAATCCACTTCCCTCTTTTCACAGATGCTTGGGGTGGCAGGTGTGGTTGTTGTTGCACCAGAGAGGTGTGGGGCGGCTGGGAGTACAGTGGCAAAGGCCCAGAGTCTGGCGTGCATCCAGAAACGGAGCAGGAGCCCTGCCAGAGGCTGGCAGCAAAGACAGGCCTGCAGCCTGGAGACCAGCCAGTACTGTGGCCAGGCAGCTGGTAGCCTGGAGTCCGGGTGGGCAGTCTGTGACCGGCAGTGGAGCCGGAGCCTGGCCAGGGGCTGGGAGCAGAGCCAGTCCCATGACAGCGGCCTGGAGTCTGGGCGGGAGCTGGCAGTGGATCCAGTCCCATGACCAGGGAGCCATCAGCAGAGCAGGTCCCATGGCCAGGGAGCTGGTGGCCTCGAGCCTGACTGGGGGGCTGGGAGTGGAGCCAGTCCCTTGGCTGGGGTGCTGGAAGCATGGAGCCCGGCCAGGGGGCTGGGAGGGGAGCCAGACCTGCAGCTGCGGAGCCACCAGTCTGGCGCTTGGCCCGTGGTGGGGTGCAGAGGGACACGCTCCCTGTACACCAAGCCATCAGGCTTTGTAATTCAGGGAAGTCCTGTTCACTAAATACCTAATACATGAATTAAGGGCTAAATAAAACCCAACTCAGTGACGACCAACCCTCCTCACTGAGTAACCATGATCAAACGAATACATCAGCAGGGTGTCAGTTTATGGGACTGTCATACCTGAGCGAATCTATTGGAACAAATAGCCAGTGAAGTGAACTATTAGGACAGCAAGGCCGTGCATTTCATCGGGCTCCATCTCTCCTGCAGCCATCCCACGGAAATCAAGAGGACCTCTGCTGCGAGGGGACCAGCCCCTGCTGACCAGATCCTCAGTGGCACTTGGAGCCTCTTGCAAGTGTTGGGCACTGTTCGGTGTGGGTCCTGCGGAGGAATTTTTTGACCAAATATCTGTTGTAAAAAAAAATGCCAGTTTGTCCAAATGAAAACATTTCTCATTGAGTTCCAGGCCAACAGGGACCATCGGGATGAGCTTTTTTCTTGAAACAGAAACTTTTTGCAGGAAGGGGTTGGTGTCAATGAACTTCCTGACTTGAGAAAATGGTGGGGAAAATTTCTGGGATTGTTGAAATGCCCTGCATTGACATATTCAAATTACAGTCTTTTTGAAATGACTAATTTTTTATAATTTAAGCTAATTCTATTACAAACATTAAAAAAAATCAACATAGTTTGAAATGGAACGTTTGTCGAAATGAAGAAAACAAAACGTTAATAGGCGACCGATTTTTTAAAAAATACAAGAAAATTTTCTTCTCGCCAGAAGGCGTTATGAAGGCCAAAGCTATAACAAAGTTCCAATGAGAACTAGGTGAGTTCATGGAGAATAAGTCCCTGAATGGCTATTGGCCAGAGTGAGGAGGGATTTGGGGTTCTTCATGTGCCTCACCTCCATTTGCCAGACACCGGGGATGGGTGACAGGCGATGAATCACTTCATGCTCTTTTCATTCCCTCTGGAGCACCTGGCACTGGCCTCTGTGAGAAGATAGGATAGTGAACTAGATGGTTGTTTTGATGTTCTTATCTAGAACCCAGATGTATCTTCCCCCTGCTGTTATCCCCTAGACCCCATTCTCCTCCCAGAGCTCAGAGAGAGTCCAGGAGCCCTGGCAGGGCAGTCAAGGTGGTAACAAAGTAAAACTAGACATTAGCATGTCTAACCTAACCAGTGGCCCTTGAATGAGTTGCCACAAGGCGTCAGAACATGTTGGTTTTGGAAGTGAATGAGTCTAATATTTATTTATTTATTTCATGAAGACTTAGATACAAGGGTTCTGTCAGCTAATTGTTATCTGACAAACAGAGAGCTTCAGGGTTAAAGTTGTGAGCAAGAAACGAGAAGTCATTCTTCCTCTCTACTCTGTGCTGATCAGGCCTCAGTTGCAGTATTTTGTCCAGTTCTATACTACATTTCAGGAAAGATGTGGAGAAACTGGAGAGGGTCCAGAGAAGAGCAACAAACATGATTAAAGGTCTAAAAAACATGGCCTACCAGGGAAGACTGAAAGAATTGGGTGTGGTTAGTCTGGAAAAGAGAAGACTGAGAGGGCACATGATAGTAAGCTTTCAAGTACCTGAAAGGGTATTACAAGGAGAAAGGGAAAGATTGCTTTCCTTGGCCTCTGAGGATAGGACAAGAATCAATGGGCTTAAACTGCAGCAAGGGAGGTTGAGGTTGGACATTAGGAAAAACTTCCTACCTGTCAGGGTGCTTAACGACTGGAATAAGTTGCCTAGGGAGGTTGTGGAATCTCCATCACTGGAGATATTTAAGAGCAGGCTGGACAGACAGCTGTCAGGGATGGTCTAGACAGTGGTAGGTCCTGCCATGAGGCAGGGGACTGGACTCGATGACCTTTTGAGGACCCTTCCAGTTCTAGGATTCTATGAAAGTTGCCTCCACCCATCTGAAATGGTGCTCCTGCCGTTCAGTTATGCCTACTTCACAGTGCTCTGAACCTCCTTCTAGGGTCTCAGACCCTTTGAAAGCACCATCTGACCAGTGATTGGACGTTAACCGTAACATACGGCCCCAATTCCAGCCTCCCTCCTACTCAGGACAGGACATTGTGTAGGTGATATTCCTCTCACACGCTGTCCTCACTTCCCTTGCACACAGACAGATGGGCTGGCATGGGAGTGAGGCCTGCTGAATCCAAAGACACTTCCATGCCCCCATTTCAATTTAGCAATGCACAGAAGCATATTTTACATGCAAACTGGCCAATTAAGATGGCAAATGTTTTAAAATACAAGGATTTATTGGCATAAAATGTGCCATCTATCAATGCTGTATGAACAGTTTAATATAAAAAGCCATCTGGAAACAGGTTGTTTATCATACCGATTCCATTACAACTTGCTGGTTTAAGTGTCTGCCTAGCTCATTAGCTGTCAAAACGGCTTGATGTCAGGGCCAAGAGGTGGGCGTATTTGAAATTCCACACAGGGCATGTGCGTCAGCTTAGGATTTTAGGCGGTTACTTCATTGTGGATGAGCATCTTGGACAGGGCTGAAATCATTTTGCTAGAGAGGAAAACAAGCCAGGGGAGCGACACAGAACCGGTTTCCTTTCGCTTCACCATCCTGGACTTGAATGGAAAAGGGGACTGGCAGTTTTGGAACTGCAAGGCCAGTCATCCACCTGGCCTCATGAGGGGCCACAAGGGAGGCACAAGATTTCATGCCTCTAGCCAGGGGTGGTGGGTGAAGGTAGGGCTGAGGGAGGCAAGCCCTCCAGCCCCACCCCCTCTGCCCATGCCCTGCTCCCAGGAGCCAAGCCACCCCTCCCCAGAACCACCGGGAGGTGGCCAGTGCATGGACCCAGCTGCCCCCCAGCACAACAGGGAGGGAGGAGAGCACGCGGCCCCAGGGAGCACAGGGAAGGCGGGTGCTTGGGGGCACAGCAACACTCTGTCCCCAGAATGCCTACAGCAGGCGTTTTGTGGGCAGGGCCATGCCTAGCGGTTTGGGAAGGCGGAGCCTTCTCCCGCCTCTGATACCCGCCACCCCTGCCTCTAGCCCCAGTAAAGAGCACAGCAACTGTGTGACTCTCATGCTGTAGCTAAACTCCCCAAAAGAGGCCGGACAAGGACAGGGTGTAGCCCCAACTTTTTTTTATTCTGCCCAACGTTGCTGGGCTCAGACTGGGGAAAGGAAGTGCAGGCTTCACCCTATAAAAAGGGGACATAGATTGATCTTTTGGGGGCATGCGCCCCTAAAGTTATTCTGTGTGAGCCACCCACTGCTACGTAGTCCTTCCTCTCTACAGAATGACGGGAAGCTTCGAGGTCACGGTACGTGGCCCCTGGATGAAAGGCGTTCTCCGGTTCCTCTGGGGTTTAGTAATTACATTACATTTAGGTCGGACGTTAGGGAAAACTTCCTACCTGCCAGGGTGGTTAAACACTGGGATAAATTGCCGAGGGGGGTTGTAGAGTTTCCATCTCTGGAGATAGTTAAGAGCAGGTTGGATACACATCTATCTGGGATGGTCTAGATCAGGCGTGGCCAACTCGCAAGCCGCATGTGGCTCTTTCCCCCCAATAGTGCAGCTCGCAAAGCCGCCCCTGCGCCCCCTGAACACGGCCCACACCTCCCCGTTCCCTTGTGCTCACCAGGGCAGGGGAGCCGTCCGGATCAAAATGGCGGCTCCAATATGGCTGCTGTGACCAAAAAGCCTCAAAAAGCCTTCTTAAAGGGCCAGTCCTTTTTTATTTTTTTATGTATGTATTTATTTATTTTGCTCGACAACTTTTTGCCCCAGCTCTTCGCGCTAGAGCCAGCTGGATCTTGGCTCTTCGTCTGGAACGGGTTGGCCACCCCTGACCTAGATGGTGGTTGGTCCTGCCGTGAGGGCAGGGGACTCGACTAGAGGACCTCTCGAGCTCCCTGCCAGTTCTAGGATTCTAGGATTCCTCTGGTTTTAAATGCCACCTCTCACAACACGACGCTATTTGATGTAGCACTGAACATTTCTTACAAACGACTCCCAACAACACTTTGCAGTTACTATAAATAAGAAACCAGAGCAGAGCAAAGGAGCCAGGTACAGCAGAAAGGAAGAGAATCTCGACATGGCCAAGGCACTGCACTACGAGGCAGAAGTCTGGGGTCAAGTCTCATTTCTACTACGTCTGTCTTGTGTGCAGGATGCGGCAACTCCCCTTCCCTGCGGTGCTCAGCACCTCTGAGCGTTGGCAACTCGCCCTCTGTCTTCCCCATTGATCTTGGGGACAAAGGGGCTTACCTTGGTCAAGTGGTTTAAGGTACGTAGCTAAAAACTGCCAAGTGCTGCAGCCCACTAATTGCACCAGTGTCTTCCTCAGGGGCCCTCTGGAGGCTAGTAAAGTGATTTTTCTAATCACAGTTCTTTGTGCAAACAGAATAACTTTTGCCTGCATATTGCCCTCCGCAGCTAAACCTCGACACTACTCACTGCCTGGTCAGGATTTATTGGAAAACGACAATCGGAACATTTAATTAAAATCACAGCCCCGAGTTGTTGAGCTTCCTTGGAGGGGAGGAGAGGTTTGAGATTAAAATATGGGCTAGTGGATATTTCAAGTGACGGGTGCGTTATTTATGTGCATCATGGATATGAAAGGGGAACAGTTCATCTTTTGCACGTGGACAAATTAAACTACGGTGTCTGACACATGCTCATAAATCCAGAACCTTTACTGTCAGGAAGAGTAATTGATGGGAATAGCGTCTTCGCCACCATCTTGTAAAGGTGATCAAGAAAACACGCGACTCCAGGGAGACTACACGCTCTCCCAGGGCAGGATTTTGACAAGCGCGTGGATTCCAATAACAAGCAAGGAACACACAATCAGGGAGAAAGAGTCAGGTTAGTAACCGTCTCCAGGATGAGGCTGTGGTTGTGCATGCAAATTAGCAATAACATCCCAGTTCTCTTCATTCACACTCGACAGCAGTGAATCCCAGCATAGATCATAAGTAAAGGAAATGGCTTTATCTGTTAACCTGCTTCTGTTATTAATCTTGTAACAACTCCACAGCCATTAGGCACTTTATAGCTGTCACTACATCACTCAGAGCCTCCCGACAGCAGGGTTAGAATACAAATCCCCCTGCTTCAAGTACACAACTCCTACCACCTGAACAAGGGGAAAATCATCAATAGCTCTTAGCTGTGTAGCGGGCTCCGACACACACCTGAGAGGTTCTGAGTCTATCCAGCGGAAGAGAAGGGCAACAGACCTGTTCCTAAGGTCAGCTAGCATCTCATTAATCAGAGCGAGGTCGTACATGCTGAGGAGTGATGGGAGATTTGGTTCCGTTAAAACACTCTTGATAATTTGGATCCACACTTTCTGAACTAGCCCAGTCTTTCGAGTCTGCCTAACTGGGCTGGAATGCTCATGAAAAGAGGCAGATGAAACTTGCCTGCCAAAACCTTTTTGGTGGAAAATGCAGTTTCAGGAATGCTAATTTTTTTTGTACGTGAATTCATGTTAGTTTTGTTACATTGTTTCGTTCTCAAAATGGTTCGTGTCAATTTTTCCCTTCCAAATAGCTTTTTATTTCAAATTTCCTTGAATTTTACAAAAAAAGAAGAAACACGTTTAAATTTGGTTAAAACTGAGAACATTTCAATGTTGTCAAAATAAAATACTTCAGTCTCATTTCTTTTTAACTTGCCAAAATGTTCAGTACCATTATTGCCAGTTCAATTCCCAAATTCTTTTCCCGTGTGATTTTAAAATTGCCCATTAACTGAAAAATCCGTGACTTGCCTGGATCTGCTGAGGAGAACAGGCCTGTTGTGAGAAATGTCATACAGCATCCTGCTCCTCTGGACAATGACATGGTGTCACATGAAGGTCACATGTGGGTCCTGCAGCTTAGCAGGCCTGGGATGAAAGTTTCCATCCCTGCTGTACCCAGCAGAGCATAGTGCGGGACCCTGCAAGCCCAAACAGCAGCTGGGCTTTATCAGCTCTAACAGGTGCCTTGAGCTGGGAAACTACTGAGCAGTAAACAAGTTTGACCTAGGTCACAGCCCATAAGAGTGATAAGAATGGCGTTGAGCCAGGTACATGCACACCCGGTAAACAACTGTAGTATAAGATCACTGGGAGTCCCACCTCTCTGGGAGTCTCAGCAGGAGCCTAGATCTCGAAGGGTGTCCTGAATCCCCCTAGCTGGAGCTACGTCCACTGCGGCTGGGTGCAAGGTCACCAGAATGGGACTCCCCGCAGACCTAAACAGGCATAAGCGTTTCCAAGTGCCTGTTACTTTTATATGCATTGCTTGCCTATGCTTATTTGTATTACTTTGCAGTAGCTGTGTAACCATCTGGCAGTATTAAGCCTGTAATAGTAGTGATGTAGGGTACGTCTAGACTACAGGATTTTGTCGACAGAAGTTTTGTCGACAGACACTGTCAACAAAGCTTCTGTCAACAAAGAGTGTCCGGACTACATCCAGTTCTGTCGACAAAGCAAGCCGCTTTGTCGACATGACAGTGTAGACACAAAGGACAGCGTAGATGCAATAACACCTTCTGTCGACAGAATTCTGTCGACAAAAGGCATTATTCCTCGTAGAATGAGGTTTACAGCTGTCGACAAAACTGCTGAATTCTGTCGATGTTATGTCGACAGAACTCAGCGGCAGTGTAGACTCAGGTATAGTTTTGTTGACAAAAGTCCACTTTTGTCAACAAAACCCTGTAGTATAGACTACAAAACCCTGTAGTCTAGACATATTCCTAGTTGTCACAGGGGAGTAGCCCATGGACTTCAATGAATGTTGGGGCCAGGAGGAAGGGAGGAGACATTTACAAAGAGCCTTTTTCAACAATGCGGCATTCACCCATTTCTGAGACCTGTTCAAAATCCCCACATTATGCCTACCCTGAAAGGATTACTGTTAGTGGCACTGAGGCAAGCTGGAGTTTGGTGAGTTGATTAGGGAGGTATATTCATTAAATAATTGTCATTGTATTATGTGGAGAATTATGGGCTTAAACCTTAGCTTTGCTGTGTTGTTCAAATGCCCACTTGAACAAACATATTTCAACAAAGATTTGTGTGTGGGGGGGTATTCCCTACATTTTTAAAAGTACAGATTTACAAATTTTAAATGAGAAAAAAACAACAGAGCGAGAGAGAGAACAGTTATTTCACATTTTCTGTTCTAATACTTGCATAAAAATATCCTGAGAGGAAAATCCAGTACATTCAGGTTGGGGGGGGGGTTGGTTTTTTGGGGTTTTTTTAATGAATCCATATTTATTTAAGAACAATGAGTAGTCCTGTGGCACCCTAGAGACTAACAGGGGAGGGAAAGATGCATTGAAAAGTTCTCTCGGCTTTAAAAAATAAACCGAAGAAGCCTTAGGAAAAAAATGATAATAAACTAGGCTCTTAACAGAACACGCTGTTTTACATACACATGTTCCTGTTTCCCTTGCATGAAATTATGTGAGTGCAGTAAAGCCATGATGCCCTGGTCATACTTGGGAATATTTTTTACACACTCAGGAAATGACGTAGTAAAAGATAAAAAGAAATTATATGCCACCTTCTGCAATGAAAACAAAGCCTATGGTATGCATTCTGGCTAAGCACCCGCTCTAACTGACTCCTTGAGACAAAACCCTGCCGTGGGTCAGAAGTTGGATGTGATGTGCTGACAAGTGTCTTGCTCTGTCCTAGGATGATAATCGTTCAGTCACGTGTGTGCTCCCTCCATGTGTTGCACTGGCTCTATGCAGGAAGCCAACACAGCAGACTCTAGGGTACCTCAAAGGCCACCAAATCAGATAAGGTGAGAAGGTGTTTCCCACACATGAAGGCTGCGTCTACACTGGCATGATTTTGCACAAATACTTTTAACGGAAGAGTTTTTCCATTAAAAGTATTTGCGCAAAAGAGCGTCTAGATTGGTCCCGGAGTTATCGTTATAACGATGCACTTTTGCGCAAAAGTGCGTCTATATTGGCGGGACGCTTTTGCGCAAAAGCAGAAGCCCGGAACCATTTTGAAGAGGGCAAAAGGGCACCGGCCCTTTCTGGGGGGGGGGGGGGGGGCTGGAGCTCCTTTGAGACACGTGCTTAAAGGGATCTCCCTGGACAGCCGTTTCTCTCCTGCTGCGTGCTATAGGACCTCTTGCAGGGACTGACAGCCGTAGCAGTTTTTGTGGTTGCCCTCTGCCTTTATGGACACCACTGCCTTGTGCCTTTTAGTGCCTTTGCCTGTTTTTTTTATCTACTTTGTTTTTTGTGCCATGGAGCCAGGGGTGGCCATGTGCCTGCTCTGGCCCCGTCCAGCCATTTTGGAGTGCCTGCAGCTGGTGCTCCAGGCTGCTGCATTCCTCCTCCAGGACCTGGAGGCGCAGATCGCTCTGGACTCCCTCACCAGGGAGGCCATGGCATCCCTGTAGCATCCCCACCCCACCGTGGAGAGGCCACTGTGGAGACTGGACACCAGTACCGACTGGTGGGACCGGCTGGTCCTGGGGCAATGGGACGACCAGCAATGGCTCCGGAACTTCCGCATGAGAAAGCAGATGTTGCTGGAGTTATGTGCCTGGCTCGCCCCTGCGCTCCAGAGAAGCACCACCCTGCTGCGGGCACCCATCCCCGTCAACAAGAGGGTCGCCATCGCAGTATGGAAGCTGGCCACCCCGGACAGCTACCGATCAGTGGCACACCAGTTCGGGGTGGGCAGATCGACCGTCGGTGCCGTCGTGATACAGGTAAGTCCCAGAGGGAGTGGGGAGTGGGGTGGGGGCAGGGTGCTGCACTCCATGGCCAGGGGCAGCCAAGACTCCAGGCTGGGTCACCCAGGGGTTTGGGCCGTCCCTCCCTTACACAGGCCTGCTGGTGGGGGGGGGGGGGTGGCGTGGGGTAAGGGGGCCCTGGTGTGTGTGTGTGAGCACAGAGGGAATTAACCCTGCCTTATGTGATGTGTTCCCCTGTGTTTCTCTGCACCCTTCTGCAGGTCGTCCATGCCATCAACGACGTCCTGCTCCCGAGAGTCATCCGACTGCGCGACGTGGACACTACGGTGGCCGGCTTCGCTGCCCTCGGGTTTCCCAACTGCATGGGAGCCCTGGATGCAACCCACATCCCCGTCTGTGCCCCGGAGCATCGAGCGGCCCATTTTATGAACAGAAAGGGGTACTTCTCTATCGTACTCCAGGCCCTCATGGACCACCGTGGTCACTTCCTGGACGTTTATGCGGGCTGGTCCGGCAGGGCACACGACTCCCGCATCCTCTGCAACTCCAGCCTGTTTTGCAGGCTGGAGGTGGGCACTTACTTCCCCCGACGGGAATTTACTGTCGGGGATGTGCCCATGCCCATCTGTGTCATGGGGGATGCAGCCTACCCCCTGCTGCCCTGGCTAATGCGGCCCTACACGGGGTGGCCAGACCACAACCGGGCCCGGTTCAACGACCACCTCAACCGGGCCCGCAACCAAGTTGAGTGCACCTTCAGGCGGTTGAAAGCCCGGTTCCGTTGTTTACTCACCCGTCTCGAGATGGGTGAGCGGAATGTCCCGGAGGTAGTGGCCTGCGTGCTGCGTGCTCCACAACTTCGTGGAGCAGAGGGGGGAGGCCTTCCTCCCAGCATGGATGGCATGCGAGGGCCAGGTCTTCGAGCAGCCCTGCACAGCTGCCATCCGCCAGGCGCACCACGATGGGGTGTGCATTCGGGAGGCCCTCATGGAGCTGTTCTCCCAGGCCCCAGAGTAGGGTCGCCTCAGTCTCCCTCGACATCTCCCTCCCATCCCCAACCCTTCCCTGTTCTCCTCCCCGTACCTCCCAATAAACAACCAACACAGTTTTTTTGGAAAACAAAAGCCAACTTTTTATTTACAAGGGGGAGGGGGCTCTGAACTGGGAGGGGGAGGGGGCTCTGAACTGGGAGGGGTGGCCCCTGCGACTGCTTCTGCAGGGGCAGACCTGCACATGGGGGTCAGGCCACATCGGGGCAGGCAGCACGGGGAGGTGGGCAGGAGGGGCCATTGCAGGAGGGACAGGAGCAGGAGGGGCCATTGCAGGAGGGACAGGGACAGGAGCAGGAGGGGCAGGAGCAGGAGGAGGAGGGGCCATTGCAGGAGGGGGCAGAGGCAGTGCTAGGGGAGGGATTGCGGGTGGATGGGGCACGGCCATGCCGTAGTGCACAGCATGGCCTATGTGTGCTGCGAGGGCAGTAATTGCCTCGCCCACCCTATCACAGTGGGCCTGGAAGTGGCACCAGGCCTGCTGGCGCCACTCCAGGTCCACCTCCACCCGCTGGGCGATGGATGCCTCGATTCTTTCGACAGCCTCAACATGCCTCTGAAGCAGGTGGTCCTGGTGCCGGACCCGCCGCCTTGGTGGTTGGGTGGCTGGGGGTGTTGCTGCTGCTGCTGCCGCTGCCGCAGGGCTGGAGGGTCCCCGGCTTGTGCTTGGTCCCACTGCAGGGAACAGAAGAAAGGATGGGTCAGTCAGGCAGCCCGGCCACTGTCCCCACACCTCATGCCCTCCACCCCTGAGCCTAGGTGACACCACAGTAGTGTGGCTTGGGCCCACTCGGTTACTCCCCTCCCCCCTGTGTTGTATGTTTGCATACAGGACCGCCCCTGGAGTAGGGTCCTCCTCCACGTATTGGAACCACCGGTCTGTGTCCTGGCCCCTTGGAGGGTGGGAGGGCGCTTGTGTTTTGTTAACCTGTGGAACTCCCTGCCGGTGGAGGCTGTGAGGCTTTGGGCTAATCAATGGTGTTTGGCAGGGAGCGAGATGAATCCCCACACAGTGCCTGGGAGCACATCTGGCAGACGCGGTCTGGGCTCTCAGATCCCCATCATGTGGGATGTCTCCTGGATGGAACCAGGAGAGTGACAGGGGAGTGTACCATTCTTGCAGCAAAACTCAGGCGGCCCTAGGGCCGGCCCGAGCATTTCCCCCCCTCCCCCTCCCGCTAGCCCTCACACACGGTAGCCCAGGGACATGTGTGGCCGCAGTGGGGAATTCCCTCGGGGGCCAGCCAAGGCACAGGGAGCAGGCGAGGGGCTCAGTGGGGGCCATGCTCACAGGCTGTGACACTGCGGTTTTCCCAGGAGCAGCTGGCTGTGCCTCACAGCCAGGCATGGGACAGTGTGCCGTTCTGTGTGCTGCACCCTTGCGGAGGTGCGGGCTCTGGCCTGAGTCCCTGGGGCCCTGGCTGGTTCCAGCCAGCATCCACCCTCCCCCCCGGTCCTGCCGGATGTGTGTGAGCAGCACGATCCCAAGCGTGCCCTGGAGCTGCCTGCCACGGCCACATGCCACTCTGTCACCAGGCTACACGAGGTTGCACGTGCTGCATACTGCCTAATGCTACACAGCCCATGTAGCTCACGTGGCCTGAGTGACGTGCTCTCTTCCTCCCCCCTCTGGGCACCTGGCTCCCCCCCCAGCCCTTGTGAGTTCAAAGTGCAACACTCACCGGTGGATCCTTCCCCGGCCTCCGTGGACGCACGGGAGACGTTGGGGCTGCTGGAGGGAGCCTGCAGGGTGACGGTGCTGGCCTCATCCTCCGACCTGCTGGTGGTGTCTCCTTCCCCCGCCTCGGTGGTCCTGGAGACGGGGGGGGGGGGGGGCGCACGCTGGTTTCCACAGGGACAGCTGGTCCCTGTGGTGCTGGCTAGCCCAGGATGCAGTGGAGCCGTCGGTAGTGGGGGCAGGTGTCGGCTCCTGCCCCCTGGCCCTCGCTGGCCCGGATATAGCCCAGGCGCAGTTCTTTGACTTTAGCCCGGACGTCCCTGCTGGGCGAGCACCTGGGCCATGCATTGAAAAATGTCCGCGTTACGACGCCGGGAGTGGGTGCTGTGCAGGGCCTCCTCCTCCTGCCAGAGGTCCAGTAGGGCCTCCACCTCCCCCGGGGACCAGGATGGGGCCCTTCTTTTTCTGCCCCTTGGGGCCTCCTGTGCTGGGAGTGCGGGTGGTTGATCCCCCCCTGGAGCTGCCATCCTGCTCTGGGTGGCATTGGGGACGGCAGGGGCCACGTGGCAGAGCTGTCTGCAGAGCATGGCAAAGCTGCTTCTGCCTCATGGCCTCTGCAGGCTGCGTCTGCCTTTAAGGGGTCTCGGGTTACCAGGAAGTCCAGGAGCAGCTTGCAGCTACGGAGCCTGCAAACGGCCACTGAGGCTTTTTTCTGTTTAGCCTGCTTTTGCACAAAACGTCTTAGCTGCCTGTATACACTGGCCCTCTTGTGCAAAAACATTTGCGCAAGAGGGCTTATTCCTGAACGGGAGCGTCAGAGTATTTGTGCAAGAAGCACTGATTTCGGACAGTAGAACGTCAGTGCTCTTGCGCAAATTCTCGCGGCCAGTGTAGACAGGTGGCAAGTTTTTGTGCAAAACCAGCTGCTTTTGCACAAAATCTTGCCAGTCTAGACACACACACCCCCTAGTGCGGTTCACAGACCCATGCAGTGGCACCTAGACCACAGCAACAGAGAAGACCAAGAGACCTCTACAGCATGGGCTGGGAGCCAGCTAGCTGCTATTTAGCTTTTAGCTCAGAGAGTAGAGGCTCCTATACTAAGCTCCAGAGGTCCCAGGTTCAAATTCACCTGCTGGTGGTTACAAAGGCACCAGGCCAGGTTTATTGTAAATGAAGCACAGGACAAGTACCTGGTAGATGCTATGAGGATACTAAGAATGTGGGCCCGTGACAATGGATTCAGGTCAGTCAACAGCAGGATTCTCTGTTGCCCCCTTGACTGGACAAGGACATCCCCTCTAAGATATGTTTTTCTACACAGGTGCAAACAAGTTACACATCACGAATGAGGGTGACACCCGCTGACATATCAGGGTTCCAGCCATTACCTTGTGCATGGTGGTTTAATCAAAACATCTCCATCCATTATGCTGTCCATTTAGAGAGACCCTGTCCTGAACCTGTGTTGGTATGTCCCTCTTATCTGTGGGGAGTGTTGGTACCAAGATGTTTCTTAATGAGGTGTCCTGGTACCATCCTTCTGAAATGTGTTCACGGCCTGTGCCTACTACCTCTGGGGTAGGAGTGTTTCTATAATACAGCCCTATTCTTGCCAAGTTCTGTGAGCAGGGAGGGGTCTGCCTCTTGCTCACTGCCTCATTTTGCTTTACATTAGCAAAGTCTTTGACCATTGTGGCCTAGGCCACACATCAGGCCCGTGGCACGTGGACTTATGTTTTACGCCCTCATCTTACTGCTTTAACAATGTAAACATTCATTTTAAAAGTTGCGAAGGAGAAGTCAACCCTCTAAGTGGTTCTAAAATGTATCTTTTTATCCAAATCTGGTTTATGGATGTGTGCGGGTATGAATGTGACCTGAGATATAACCCAATCTCTCCTGCAGTGTGTTACTTGAATGTTGCATTTCTATTAGTTAAAAGGCTGATGTCATTCCACAAAGTCATATCAGGGCGATGAGGGGACAGCCCAAACTATCACTCTCTGATGACATCACATTTTTGAAATAGGGTTATTTTTTCACTCACTGGCAGTGCAGTTTCTCCGCTCCAGGCACGAAATGTCAATAAATGGATATTAAACCAATTTATCTGAGCCAGAGCATTAGCCCTCAGAAATCAGGGGATTTTATAGATTGGGGTGTATTTCACTGTAAGGTCATGAGTTCATAGAATCATAGAACCACAGAGCTGAAAGAGACCTCAGGAGGCCATCAAGTCCAGCCCCCTGCTCTAGGCAGGACCAATCCCAACTAAATCAACCCAGTCAGGGCTTTGTCACGCCGAGACTTAAATACCTCTAGGGATGGAGACTCCACTATTTCCCTAGGTAACCCATTCCAGTGTTTCACCACTCTCCTAGTGAAATAGTTTTTCCTAATATCCAACCTGGACCTCTCCCACCACAACTTGAGACCATTGCTCCTTGTTCTGTCATCCGTCACTACTGAGAACAGCCTTTCTCCATCCTCTTTGGAACCTCCCTTCAGGAAGTTGAAGGCTGCTATCAAATCCCCCCTCACTCTTCTCTTCTGCAGACTAAACAGACCCAACTCCCTCAGCTTCTCCTCATAGGTGGTATGCTCCAGCCCCCTAATCATTTTGGTTGCCCTCCGCTTGACCCTCTCCAATGAGTCCACATCCTGTTTGTAGTGGGGGGGCTCAGAACTGGACACAATACTCCAGATGCGGCCTCACCAGAGCCGAATAAAGGGGAATAATCACATCTCTGAATCTGCTGGCAATGCTCCTCTTAATGCAACCTACTACGTCATTAGCCTTCTTGGCTACAAGGGCACACTGTTGACTCATATCCAGCTTCTCATCTACTGTAACCCCCAGGTCCTTTTCTTCAGAACTACTACTTAGCTGGTTGGTCCCCAGACTGTAACAATGCTTGGGATTCTTCCGTCCCAAGTGCAGGACTCTGCACTTGTCCTTGCTGAACCTCATCAGATTTCTTGTGGCCCAATCCTCCAATTTGTCTAAGTCACTCTGGACTCTATCCCTGCCCTCCAGCGTATCTACCTCTCCCCCTAGCTTAGTGTCATCTGCAAACTTGCTGAGGGTGCAATCCATCCCCTCATCCAGGTCATTAATAAAAATATTGAACAAAACCGGTCCCAGAACCGAACCTTGGGGCACTCCACTAGAAACCGACCGCCATCCTGACATCGAGCCATTGATCACTACCCGCTGGACCTGGCTGTCTAGCCAGCTTTCTATCCATCTTACCGTCCATTTATCCAATCCACATTCCCTTAACTTGCTGGCAAGAATATCGTGGGAGACCATATCAAAAGCCTTGCTAAAGTCAAGGTATATCACATCCACTGACTTTCCCATATCCACAGACCCAGTTACCTCATCATAGAAGCTAATCAGATTGGTCAGGCACGACTTGCCCTTTGTGAATCCATGCTGACTATTCCTAATCACTTTCCTCTCCTCCAAGTGCCTCAAAATGGATTCCTTAAGGATCCCTTCCATGATTTTTCCAGGAACCAAGGTAAGACTGACCGGCCTATAGTTCCCTGGATCATCCTTCTTGCCTTTTTTGAAGATGGGCACTACATTTGCCTTTTTCCAGTCATCCGGGATCTCTCCCGATCTCCACGACTTTTCAAAGATAATGACCAAAGTCTCCTCAATGACATTTGCCAACTCCCTCAGTACCCTCGGATGCATTAAGTCTGGACCCATGGATTTGTGTACGTTTAGCTTTTCTAAATAGTTCCTAACCTGTTCTTTACCCACTAAGGGCTGTCCATCTTCATTCCATCTTGCGTCACTTGGCGCATTAGTCCGGGAGCCCACCTTGTCCGTGAATACAGAGGCAAAGAAAGCACTGTGTACTTCAGCTTTCCCCACATCATCTGTCATTACGTTACCTCTGTCATCCACACACCCTCTCTGATCACCTTCTTCTTGTTAACATACCTGTAGAAACTTTTCTTGTTATCCTTCACATCCTTAGCCAGTCGCAATTCCATTTGCGCTTTCGCCTTCCTGATAGCCCCCCGGCATTCTCGAACTATACATTTAAACCCCTCCCTGGTCATTTGTCCAAGTTTCCACTTTTTGTAAGCTTCCTTTTTGTGCTTAAGTTCACCAAGGATTTCCCCTGTAAGCCAATCCGGTCTCCTACCATGTTTGCCTCTCTTGCTACGCATCGGGATGGTTTCTTTCTGTGCCTTCGATAAGGCTTCTTTAAAATACTGCCAACTGTCCTGGACTCCTTTCCCCTTCATGTTAGCATCCCAGAGGATTCTGCCCATCAGGTCTCTGAGGGAGTCAAAATCTGCTTTTCTGAAGTCCAAGGTGTGCGTTTTACTACTCTCTTTTCTTCCTTTGGTCAGGATCCTGAAATCTACCATCTCATGATCACTGCTTCCCAGGTTGTCACCCACCTCTACTTCCCCTCTTAGTTCCTCCCTATTTGTGAGCAGAAGGTCAAGCTGCGCATTGCCCCTGGTCGGATCCTTCAGCACTTGTACCAAGAAGTTATCCCCAACATTCTCCAAAAACGTCCTGGATTGCCTGTGTACTGCAGTATTGGTTTCCCAACAGATGTCAGGGTGATTAAAGTCCCCTATGAGAACCAGGGCCTGCGATCTGGAAGCTTCTCTCAGTTGTCCGAAGAAAGCCTCATCTACCTCATCCACCTGATTCGGTGGCCTATAGTAGACACCAGCCACAACATCACTGCTGTTGTTTGCACCTCTAAACTTAACCCATAGACACTCAACAGGTTTTTCTCCCTCTGTATACTGGAGTTCAGAGCAATCATAGTGCTCTCTTACGTATAGTGCAACTCCTCCTCCTTTTCTCCCCTGCCTGTTTTTCCTGAACAGTCTATACCCTTCCATGACAGCGCTCCAGTCATGCGAGTCATCCCACCAAGTCTCTGTTATCCCAATTAAATCATATTTCTTGGACTGGGCCAGGGCCTCCAGTTCTTCCTGTTTGTTGCCCAGGCTTCTCACATTAGTGTACAAACACCTCAGATACCAGTTGATCGCCCCATCTTCTCCATTCGAATCAGGGGTCCTCCTTTCTTGCTTGTTCCTCTTTGCATTCCTTCCCGGTATCCGACTTTCCCACTCCCCTCAGGGTGTTGGTCACCGTCCCTCAACAAACCTAGTTTAAAGCCTCCTCACTAGGTTTGCAAGCCTGCCCGCGAAGATGCTCCTTCCTCTCTTCGTTAGGTGGATCCCATCTCTTCCTAACAATCTTTGTGCCCGGAACAGAGTCCCATGGTCGAAGAAACCAAAGCCCTCTCTGCGACATCACCTGCACAACCATGCATTTACTTCCTCAATTCGACGATCCCTGCCCAGTCCTTTCCCTTCAAAAGGGAGGATGGACGAGAACACCACTTGCGCTCCGAATTCTTGGGTCCTTCTTCCCAGCGCTACATAATCCACAGTAACCCACTCAAGGTCATTCTTGGCCATATCGTTAGTTATAAAGAGCCAACCTGTCATTCGAACGGATCTGTTTTATTCACTTCACAGATATATTGGTGGAAAAGGTGGTGTCATTCGAGCTATACACGTTGTAAAAGAATTTCAGCAAAAATACTTCAAAGGCTCCAGATTTATGTTTTTTTCAGAACAGAAGAGACATGTGTAAAGGATCCAAGTAACACATTAGAAAAGACAGCTGATAATGGAAAAGTTAGACTCAGTATGCTGCAGACAATGGAACATCTCATGACCTGGGCTCATGGCAGAGGAAGCCATGAGATCCAAGCACAGCGTCACCCTGGCGGGATGAAGTGTGAAGGGCCACCTCCATAGATTCCTTTCCATCAGCTACGCCGGTAGGGTCCAAGAGATAAAGATGAGACCGGGACAGAGCATGCTCAGCATAACTTCATGCTGCCCACAATTCTTCGTACAAACTCTTCAGCTCATTCAGTGTAGCTGGGGTAACTATGTGTCTCTGTGACACGTTGCATTGGGTATCCATGGAATTGCACAAGGCAGGAGCAGTGTGTACAGCTGTTCATCAGGAAAACATGCCTCTGTGCAGCAAGAGAATCCATCATGAATAAGCAGGGCCTACACCAATGCCAACATCTGCCAGGGTCCATTGGGTAGGTCTGATGTTTGAAGTAGTTGGATTTGTCAATAGATATTTATCTTTGCTTAGGACAGTGGCAGTCTGTATTTCAGGAGTTCCTGAGCTATTCTTGGGTAGCTTGACCCAAGAAAGACAATGTCTAGTCTTGGTGTGACCTTGATGTCCTTCCTGAGCAAGGACAAGTGCACTTGGTTGAAATAAGATGAGAACAATGGGCCTGGTAACTTGTGGAAGATGGAAGGAATGGCCATCAGCTCTTGGTGAATATTATGGAAGGACTTTCAGGGTTGAATATTTGCTCAGGTCTTTTATGATGAGTCTGTGGAAGAGTTTTGGGAGGATTATACAACGCCGACGCTTCAGGGTGGAAGCCAACATCTAATCAATCAGACTTAGAAATCCACCTCGTGTGTGAGTAAATTATTCCAGAGTCTCACACCATCTATGTCTTAGGTAGCACTTTTTGCCCATAGCGCTCCAAGTGCTTTGCAAGTGAGGTCCCTATTGTACAGAGAGGTGGACTTGTCCATGGTCACCTAGTAGAAACAGCTGGCGCTGATCATGCTCAGAGATGGGACATTGGACTAGATGGACCAGGCGCTCATCCCACCTGGCTAGTCCTATACCCCTTATGCAGTGTCACTAACGTGCTTTGAGACCCTTAAAAGAAAGATGCTCTTTAACCCAAAGTATCATCATGCTATTGACACTTTGACCCTGCACTGTGAACCTGGCACCTTGTCTTTGCTGGTGCAGTAAATCTCAACTTCCCCAGGCTGGATTTGGAGCTTCACCTAGATGGATTCTAAAGATTGAACATGGCACAGCAGCAGCCCATGGAACAGGCATGGTGCGAAAATAAAGAGATAAACATCATAGCTCCGTTCTAGTCACATATTTCCTTTGCCTCGGACTCAGGCAGACGTCAACAAGATGTAGTCCCCCCCCGGGGTTCAAATGCAGGAACAGCCCCTTCCCCGGGACTGCTGTAATGTAACACAAAGCCATTGAGCCTGCGTTCTGAGACTCCAATTGCAGCTCAGCTTACTAACAAGGGGTATGGCAGAAAATGCATGTTGTAATACACCCGGGCCAGACAACCCTTGTATTGACAGGAACAGAATAGAGGAATCCTCAAGGGGACAGAGTAATAACCCAGCGAGGTGGTAATCTTAAGAGCCTGAGTGCATTTGCACAGAGCTGTATAATGTAAATGTCACTGGGCTCATTCCTCCCCAGGATCTGGAGATAGGGAACTGAAGCCTAGAAACCAAGCGGGCTGTGCTAATGACCAATGCCTGCTCACTGATTGGACAGCGCGTCTTCTGCTTCCCTCTCAAGCAGCTCTCCTGTCAAGGCGAGCTGGTGACATCTCCCACACAATCAGAGACAGGAGGCCTTTGTCCAGCCCAAACGAACCCCAACCTGAACCTTCACCCAAGACTCAGCACAAAGCTTCCCAGTGTCTGAGAAAGTCTCATTTAGCCCTGGTCTACAGGAGGTCCTTATTTCAAAATGACCACCCTTAAGTCAAATTTCTAAGCGGAGCGGCCACACAAACAAGCCTGTTATTTCAAAACAACAGTCTGTGGAATTCGAAATCGGTACTCCCGCTTTTCATCGGGAATGACGCTAATTCCGAAATAGTTATTTCGAAATAGCGGTCGTGTGGACACACGGGTGCCGCTATTTTGAAATATTCGAACTAATTACTTCCGAGTGCTTCCTGGAGCTCTGTGTCGAAGGAGCATGTCGAAGGAGCCTGCCTTGGACTCATTTCGAGGCTCCCCTGTAGTGGGGACACGCTAGTTAAATCAGGAATTATTAAGCTGAATTTACTAATTTTGAAATAGTTTCCTAGTGTAGACATGGCCTTCGTGGTTAGCCTATGCACATCTGGATTCCCTCAGGAATGGGATAGTAGGGCTGAAACCACAGCAATCTCATAGAGAGTCATGTCTAATAAGAATTTCCCATCCCAGGAGATTGAGATACTTCAGGTACAGAGAAACACCTGACCAGTCAGATCTTTATCTGAACTGATCTTCAGTCCAGCCCAGCTTGAGGTTCTTCTATAGGTGGTGGTTAGAGCAGCGGTCTGAAAGCTATTGTCAAGGACTCTGTCGTTGCTCTAGATACAGACCAGACAGTCAGAGAGACCAGAGAACGTTAATCAACCAGTACATATTAATTATTCAAAACTGGGATTAAACATTCATGTCACATTGAAAATCCTCAATGTGTGTGTCAAAGCTTATGAGCAGGCAAACAGGAAATCTGTGTGGTAGCACCAAGGAGGTATTAGTCAAAGGGAGCTGCTCCCTTTCAGTCAAGAGGCAGAGTGCCGCGCTCAAATTGGTTAAGGGTAAGAATCAAATGAAATATCAGGAATTTTGCACCGTCCATGCCTCTACCACAAAACAACTGAGTCACAGAATCCTGAGTCAGAACAAGAACCCCAAGCATGCAGAGTCAATAGTGCTTTGTAGTTTTCAAGCACGGTACATAATTAACGAATCCGGCCAACACCTCTGTGCTGCTAGTGGGTATTATTTATCCCAGAAACTAAGGGACATAAGAGGTGGCCCAGGCCAGTCAGCAGCATAGCCAGGATTGGGACTTGGCGGTTCTTGGCTTTCAACCTAGGATCCAGCCGCTTGACCACACCACCCACTGGCTCTGCTGAACCTATCGCAACCTCAATTGTATCTGTTTTTGGTTCCTCATAAAAATCTCCCTTCTTCTCCTGCAGGCTGGCTCCCCTCTCATGCAGCCACCATTTTCAAGCCATGCCCATGTGGGCCCTGTGTTGGCCTGCGGCTCCCTAATGTGTCTCAGTAAGTCTGGGACTGGGGGAGCAGAGACTGACGTGCTTGTCCATGAATTGAGAGGTTTCCACATCTATGCCAAATCGCACATCTATTGCACTGGTGATTTTAGAACACGTTCCAAAACATCAGACACAAATACAAGCCAGGCACGTGATGTGACTGAACAGGCAAGCACCTGCCCACTGCGTCTCAGCTCCTAGCCATCGCTTCTTCCCAGATTTCTGCAGAAAGAAATGAGCTCTGCAGTTAATAGGCAGCAGGTTTAAAACAAACAAAAGGAAGTTTTTCTTCACATAGCACACCATCAACCTGTGGAACTCCTTTCCAGAGGATGTTGTGAAGAGTAGGCCATTAACAGGGTTCAAAAAAGAGCTAGATAAATTCATGAAGGCTAAGTCCATCAATGGCTATTAGCCAGGATGAGTAGGAATGGTGTCCCTGGCCTCTGTTTTTTGGAAATGGATGGGAGGAAAGGGATCCCATGAGGATTACCTGCTGTGTTCCCTCCCTCTGGGGCATCTGGCATTGGCCACTGTCAGCAGACAGGACCCTGGACTAGGTGGACCTTTGGTCTGACTCACTATGGCCCTTCTTATGATCTCATGTTCTTATGTTTGCATGCAGGGGTAATAAATCCGTGCAAGGGAAGGAAGTGTGTGTGGGGGGGGGCACAAATTATAAAGTTGAAAGGATTCTAGCACCTCTTCTCACTGCAGCAGACTCCATATTACACAGAGAGAGGGGAGCACTCATGTAAGCGGATCCCAAGATGCCTCGAGCGTTCTCTCTCAGACAGCCCCCCCACCCCCCCATGACAGGATCTAACTGGATGCACTGTACAGATGCTGGAGTACAAGTGTCATTTGCTGTGTGTATAGGCTTGCGCTTAATAAGGACACAGCTGCCTGTTGTCCTAGCGACAGGTTCTGAATGGCCTCCTCATGTACCTTGGGTTTCAAGGAGGGCGAGGGGTGACCATGGCAAACCTGGGGACAACTATGTAGTTTGTTGGCAAACGTAGCAGATTCTCTCACTGCGTCACATGTAAGAAGCAAGGCTGTGACCCCCGAGCCACTACTGCGTGAGCTCAGTAACCAGCACTAATAGTTCAGAGGTAGACACGTAAATCTCAGTTTGTGCTTCAGCCACTGGGGAGGCTAAAATACCCATTTGGCCAGTGTGTTACGCAAACACAGACTTTGAAACAGCAACTGGGGTATCTCAGCATAGCGACAGTGAGGACAAGAACACCATCCTCTATTGACACAGTGCTACCCATCCTGAGGGGTAACAAAGCACTTCATAACCTGTAGGTGTACAACAGCATCTAAAATGCAGCCACCTCTGAGGTGGTACCAGCAGCTGCTTAACAGCTCACAGCAACAGTAAACCTCACTACCTGGCTGAGGCCAGAATTGAAGATGTACAGAGATAAAATGGCTATATCCTAACTGAAAGCCCAGGGTAGATTGAAACTACAGAGTAGCTGATTGGTAGATAGGCATATCTGGGCCATGTAGTTCATTCACACTCTTCCAAGCACTTTAGTACAACATGTAAAGGTTGTAATACACTCCTACAAAATCCTGTACCCAATATACCCAATCCTACACTGGTTGTAACGCCCCGTTCCTCCTCCCAAGAAAACTCCCTTATAAAGCATCACAAACTGCAGAAAGCTTGAAGACCAGAGAATCAGTAAAGAGAATGACAACTTGTCAGGGGAAAAGATGACTTAAGAATAGAGGCAGGTAAGGAAGAGCCCAGCTGATCAGAAAAGCCCATGGAGTTGCCCTATCGAACACAATCAGTGCCCGGAGTCACCCGGTCCAGAGTCATCCAGTCCCCCTTCCAGGGCGTTTACCAGGAATCCTCCCACTGCCTCTGGCCTCTGCACAGGTGTACACGGTCAGACACAGCAGGGAGCCTTCCCCCTTTGCTTTCACACCTGTATCGGGGCCCATCTAGCCCTAAGGGTAGGCAGGGCTGTGTTCTTGGCTGCTGAGGAGGTGTCATCCTAAAGGGTGCGGCCGTGCGGCACGGCTCCCATCCAAGGGCCCAGTCTGGCTCTGCCATGCGTGGTGGTAGAGAGCTTCCGACAGGGCAGGAGTGGGAGCGGGTGATATGCATGCAGAACACCACTCCTGTCAGGTCAGCTGAGCATCGGCTTTCCTCGGCCAGGGAGGAGACAGAACTGGGCATCTCGGAGCAGGTAAACGTAGAACGCCTGCCACACGGCACCTCAGGGAATGTTATCGATCCGGGGTGACAGACTGAAATGAGCCCAAGCTCATTACAAGCTACTTCTTGTGTTTGCTTCTCTCTCTCTTGGGAAATTCATCACCTCGTGCTCTTGACACACTGGTCCTGAGGGGGTCTGTGCTATTGAGTAACACACCAGGCCCTACACATCTCAAGTCTGTGGGGGGAAAATCAATAAACTAAGTTAAGAAACCAAGGACTCCCTTTTAATTTAAAATAAACAATCTTGGTTGAATGTATACATGAAAAGCGAGCCCTGGGGCCAGGTTCTGGCCTGCCTTGCTCTTCTGCCATCCCCTGTGCCCTCTCTGCACCGGTGTGGAGCCCATGGGACTTAATACAAATATTTCCTTCCAAAGTCTCCCTATCCTTTCTGGCCAGCCCCGCTCTCCTTTCACCCCCTTACTGAAGAGAGCCCTTAAAGGGACAACATGAATTTTCTCCCCACTATCTGGACAAATGAGTTTTCCTTTTACTTCTGACTAGGTGTAAGAGAACCCTCCACTAAAATTAGCACCTTACTAAGATATCAAGTCCTTTGATGTGGCTAAAATCCTTGGACCCATATTTTAACAGAAATATATAGTGACATTTCATAAACATGTCTTGTTATGAAAATCACACAAAGAAGTGTTCCCTTTTTCTAAAAGCACCGAGTCTTCATTATGAACACTCTCTGACTTATAGTTTAAAATAATGTCTTTGTTTCAGTGAGTTTAAATCTGTAGCAATCTGGAATGATTATGAAGGCTTAAGAGTATATTTAAAATATAAAATCAGCTTAGAAATACTGATGAAGAAAATGTAAAATAGAGAAAAGCTGTACCATGTATTCCACCATATTCCATGTTGTATTCAGCAGGACAACTGACTTGCCCTTACTACAAAGTTTTTGCAAATAAATCTTGACAAATTTCAGGGTATATCAAAAAACCTGGAAATCAGAATTTGACCCCTAATCCACCCTGATTCTGTCCATCAGAAGGACTTTTGTAACGAAAAAATAAAGCCTTTTGTTGTAATTTTCTAATGACAGGAAATGGGTTTGAGCACAACAAGGCACAGACTGCTTCCAGGCTTCCGAAAGGAAGGACCACGGCATTTTATCTGGCAGAATTATGGGAAGTTTTTCCTACAGTAAGAAGATAGTGAAATGGAACAAGAAGGGCCTGTCCTTCTTCAAACTGTTTTTGGTTCTTGCTTTCTACATCAGACGAAGATGTTCCACAGAGAGATCCTCTTCAGAAAAAAATCAAGAGTGAGTCATAAAACAAAATTCAGTCCTGAAAGTTACATTCACTTCCCGACCCCAATGTCACGTTACTGAATTTGAGGGAAGCAGCCAGATCACTGCTGCACCCATGGGGGGAGGGGGGGTTGGCCCCAAAAGTGGTACAAAGGGGGCCATGTGAGGTGTCAAATAGAAGCTTACTTTCTTCTGATTCTATATATGCTATTCATGTAATTGTATAATGCCTGTGTGTGAAGTTATAAGCATGTACTTTGTATGAGTACTGAATGTTTCTCTGTGTGTGGTTGAGCAATGGGCAGAGCTCAGCCTATGGTCATGCTAATGAGCAAAGCTCTATGTAACAATGGCCCAGTATAAGCCAAGGACACACCTCAAGAATGGTGACTGATGCCTAAGGGCTACCAGCAGGGGACACAGGGATAGGCCGCTGGCCAGGTGACCTGCTGCAGCCAAGAAGAGACCAGAAAGGAGGTATAAATATGCCATGTGGCCGACTCCATCTTGGTGCTCAGCTCAGCCCTTCATCCCAGAGGCAGCAGTGCAGGGATCGAAGAGCCGGAAAGAACTGTGGACCCATCCTGACATAGGATGTTCATCAAAGACTTTTAAGACAGCAGCTATAACATCTCTGCTGCAAGCCTGTGTCGAGAACTGGGCGATTCGATGCATGTAATGTATGATATTTTAACAACCTTACTCTCGTGCTTTTCTTTCTTGTAGTAATAAACTTTTAGATGTTAGATTCTAAAGGATTGGCTCAGCGTGATCTTGTGGGTAAGGTCCAGAGGGTAAATTGACCTGGGATCTGTGGCTGGTTTCTTGGAACCGGACAGAACTTATTCAGGGAAGGTGAGATTGGGCTCTAAAACCCCTCACCTGTGTATGAGGCCCGGGGCCATCTGGGGAACGGATATTGCTGGGGTGCCGGAGGGGTTTTGCTCGTGAGGCTTCAGGCAGGCAGCTGAAGCGCTCTGTGGGACTGGTTTGTGGCCTGTTTGGGAAGGTCTCCAGTCGGGGGGCTGTAAGGAGCCCCGAATATGAGCAATTCACCCTGAGCGGACGCCCTCAGCTGTGCCCAGATCTGGCCTGGTCAGTCACACCCTACACCCACATTATTTCTACTTTCTCTTGCTTTTCCCTTGTCTTGGCTGAAGTCTTGGCCCAACCGAAGTCAATGGGAGCTTCGTAAAGTGGGGCCAGGATTGCATCCCTTATGTCTAAGTGGGATGGATGCAGCAGATAGGACCAGACACCCCTAGGCTAAGCCAGGCTACCGCAGAACATGTGCCCAACAGCAGGCTACCAACCTCCGCGTGGGCGAGTGCAGCCCTACTAGTGGGCAGAGGTGTATTGTGATCTACCCTGGCGGGGCTGTAATTGACCGGACTCTTGGGGAAAAGGGAACATGGGGAGCTGGGCTGGAAACGGCTCAGGGTCCCATAAAGCCCCTCTAGTTCCCTTAATCTGCTCTCTGAGTCACTCTGCAAATGAAGCAGAAGGCTGTCCGGAGGGGACCAGGCCCAGGAAGGCCTTTACTCTGCTGCTCTGCCCGGACAATGGCCTTCCTGCAGCTCCCCAGCAGTAGCTTAAATCTGCCCTCCCTGCTGGAATCGCCCAGGCAGCCCAGCACTTCGTTCCCCAATGGATGAGCTCCCGCAAGGTGCAGCGGCCACCAGTGTAGCCTGGGGGCAGGGGGGCGGCTGAGCCTTCTGCCCCGACCCCTCCTGAGCTAGTGAACAGACACTGCCATGGCCTGATTATGGAGTTTTCTGGACTAGGCTAATCTGCCCTATGGAATCAACCAAAGCAACGCCAGAGTTACGATGGGCGCGCATACCCCTCAGTAATTAACGGCGCCAGAGTTACAATGGGCGTGCATACCCCTCTGTAATTAACGGCGCTTGACTCTAAAAGTCGCTTCGGAGGACCAGCGCTTCTCCACTGGTTTTTTGGAAGTTTCCTTAATTGCCCCTTAGGGTATGTCTACACTAGCCCCCTAGTTCGAACTGGAACCTCCTGGAATGAGGTTTAACAGGTAGTTCGAACTAGGGCTTTATTTCGAACTACCGGGTCCCTGCCATGTGTAGACGCGGGCAGTTAGCCTGGACTTGTAAATTTAAAAAATGGCGACCGGCCAGGAAGGTGCAAATCAAGCGCGGGATATTTAAATCCCAGGCTTGATTTGCAATTTCGAATGCCTACATTAGCCTCCCTAGTTCGAACTAGGGGACTAGTGTAGATGTACCCTGAGAGCTTTCTGCAGCGTGCCTGCTGCCACCGCAGGGGGGTGGAAGCAGCCTTTCCAGACAGCCCAAGCTCCGCAATGACCGAGCGGGGCTGGAGTACTAAGTAGAATGATGCTCAGCCACGGGGCTACCGAATCACAAGCAGTGTCCTAGGCAAGGACAACAGGTTGTGGGCACTTCCCACCGGATTCCCAGCCAGCTTCCATTGCATGGGCCATGCACAGAACCTCCCAGCAAAGGCCGGGCCTGGAAACAGCAGCTGTAAAAAGCAACCTTGTGTTGGTGATGGCCAGGGAGGCCGGAGTTTGCAGGCAAACATCAGAAAATGGGCACGCAGGTGGAGATGAAGCCAGCTCCTCCTCACATCCAGATTCCCACGTGCTTCTCTTCGATGCAGCCGTGATCAGCTTCACTCGGCAAGACAGACGCACCGAGGGCTCACGGCTCATGCAGCCATGTTCTTCCTGATGCTCGTCTGGAGATACAGGGGACAACAGAGAAGCTGCATCTTGGCAGTGTTCCTAGTTCAGGTTCTGTCTGGCTTCTGCCATCGTTATTAGCTCTTGAAAGAAGAACCTCCCCGGGAACACGAAGCATATTGCTGCTGGGCTGCTGCGTGCTAGGATGAAGGCAGCTACTGGAGACCTGTCACTTGCCAATCAGGTTGGCCTCAAATAACTTGTTTTGTTTGAGTTGTTTAAAAAGTCAAGCTTTTCTATTTAATGTTCTTTTAACTGACATCTGTTTGGGCTCCTCTGAGCTCCTCGCCTGCCTGCATTCATGGGTACTCAGAAACAAAACTATTGCAGGACAATGGGGAATGCAAATTGGACCCAACAAACTAGTTTGTAACGGACCTCAGAATTTGATCAAAACTCAGTGGGATGCCTAGAAACTTCCCTTCTTTCAGCATCCAAACCCTTGCAGTTCTTTGCTGTTGTAGATTGTACTCTGGTTTTTTATGTGTCTCTGCACACCCTTGTTTCCATTGGAATGAGAAGTATGCAAACTATTGTTATTACTCAATGTCCAAACTGTGGTAAAGCCTTGAGGCTTCAATCAGGCAAAGAAATTGTGAAGCAGCCCAAAGCATTTGTACCTAACGCTAGCAGTTAACGTACAAAATCAGATCGGAGCTGAAGTTGCTGGAAAGAGGCAGGCTTGCGGTAAAAGTGCTGTGCCTTCAGGGTTTGGTTACATCGCACATTATCCTTTTGCATGATTCCACCAGACAACCTGGGTTTCAGATCGCTCGTCACAAAGGCTGGTGCGCTGGGATCAAAAGGCCCCTTTCAGCCTTTGCGCGGATGGAACGAAACTTTGAGACAGATCTGTAAACTGCCAGCTAGATAGGGCACAAGTCGCTGGATGCACTTATTGCAACCCACTCACCTGCTGGGTGTGGTGTCCTGTCCCACCTAGGAGTATGTCTACACTATAGAGCTTTTTTCGGAAAAACAGCCGTTTTTCTGAAAAAACTTCACTTTCGTCCACCTGCAATTGCATTCTTTCGAAAGAAAATTGAAAGAACAGAGGGGTTTTCTGGCATTGGTAACCCTTTTTCTACGAGGAAGAAGCCATTTTGTGAAAGAGCTCTTTCGGAAAAAGGCGTGTGTGGATGGGGAAGAGGGAATTCTTTCGGAAGAAGAGGAAAGAGGAAAAAGCACAGGTGCCCTGGTGGCCACTCCGTCCATAGTAATCACAGTTTAAATGCAAGATGGCGTCCAGTCAGCGTGGATGCTCTCTTTCGAAAAAGCAGATCACTTTTTCGATGTGCTTTGGCAGTGTGGACGCTCTTTCGGAAGAAGTTTTTTCGGAAGACCTCTTTATGGAAAGCTTCTTCTGAAAGAAGCCTGCAGTCTAGACATAGCCCTAGTGACAGTGGGGTCACTTACAGACCAAATAACAAGTTTGCTCTATAGCCTTAGCTGAGTGCTTACTGGCTTTTAACTCACGCTGTAGGCACTCGTGCACTGAGCTCCAAAGGTTGCAGGTTTGATTCCGCCTGTCAGCATTACATTAGCACATTTCACCCAGTGGTAACAGTACTCACATGGGAGATCCAGGTGCAATTCTCAGGCATTTATTAGTCATTTTCTCCTCATCGAGCAATCACTGCATTGATCAGGATCAGTCACAACGCTGTTTTAACCAGATCAATGGCTTGATGATCCTTCTCGTCACTTATTAACCATTTCCATAGGAAGGTATCCTTATCAAGGCGTGGCCTGGGCATATGGTGTTAAAGGTATTGTTAGAACATTGAGAAAATTTGTATGCTGCAGGAAATGGGGTTTTCCTATTAGCTACAATGAGGAAAAGGTGACTTAGCAGGTGAAATAGAAATATATATATATAAAAAGAAATTCACTGCTGAGTTTTGGATTGAATCCTGCTTACCTGCGTTGACCTGCATGTAAAGATATTGACAAAGACTAGCAGGGACAGGCAGCAGTCAGTTCAGATTCCGTTCTAATAGTTGGAATTAGATAGACCAAACGAGCTGGAATTATTCATTAAATCAGCAAAATCTGCTTGTTGCTTGCCTTTGTGCATGATGAATGCCGACAAGCGAAGGCCTTACAGCTCTCCCGTGCCTGGGGCTCACTGCAGAATGGGAATGTATGTGTGGCATCCCGGAGCCCTTGCACCGGTGTCTCAGCCTCTCTAGGCATGTGTCAAGGCTGTTGCCCACTCTGGCACTCCAAGTGCAGAAGGTGGGGCCCACAAGAAACCTGAAAAATACTTTTCCTCTAGAGGCTTCTGCTTAAAAGCCCGGCTCCCAGATTCCCAGGCCTTCTGAAGTAGCTGCCACCACCCAAGTGGAAAAAAAACCCCTTGCTTTTTAAACCCAAGAAGAAATCACTTGGGAAGTTCTTCCAGGGCATAGATCTACACTAGGAAACTATTTCGAAATAACGAAAAAGCAATTTAATAACTCCAGAAACAACAAAATCGAACTAGCGTGTTCTCACTACGGGGAAGCCTCGAAATTAGTCCAAGTCAGGCTCCATTCATGTGGATTCGCTACCTCATCTTAGAGCCCCAGGAAGCACTGGGGAGTAATTAGTTCGAATGACTCTGGGGAGGCGTTATTTGGAAATAGCAGCACCGGAGGGTCCACGCTGCTGCTATTCCGAAATAAGTAGTTCAAAATTAGTGTAATTCCTCAAGGACAGCAGGAGAACAGATTTCGAAATAAGCAGCCTGTTATTTCGAAATAACGGGCTTGGTCGTGTGGACGCTCCGCTTATTAATTGGATCAAAGGGGGGTTATTTTGAAATAAAGCCCCAGTGTAGACCAGGGCCCAGAGGGGCACCTCAAGCTCTTTTGCCACAAGAGAGCTCGAAAGCTCTGGTAGCTGACCTCTCAGTCTTAGGCAGGCGTACACAGACCTCCTATTGCCTTGCAGGCCACAGGAATCAGATCATAGTCTTTAAAAGGTGATTTTATTTACAAAACCAAAAATATACATGGTAAAGCACAGTTGGTTGCTAGGTGTTATAGAGCAACTGAGAAAAGAACAGACTGAAGCACAAAGAATTGCTTCTCTGGGATTCAGCTTTAGTTACAGTGTAAGTGGCAGGGGGGCACATGGACACAGCCCAGAGGAGTTTAACTAAACAAATTACCTGATTGTGTCTAAATAAACATTCCCTATCTACTCTCATACCCGTACGTCAAGGGGCCAGTCCATTTCTAGGCACGGGCATTCCTTTTCTGGGTATGAATATCCCTGCGGTTCAGTTCGTCTCCCCTGCCCCCCGCCCACCACACCTCCTGGTTTTAAAAAACTCCCACAAAGAAAAACAGCAAGCAGATGCCTTTTCCACTCAAATCTCGACACTTTCTTCCCATTGGTTCTCCTGGTTCCCTGCCAACGCTTCCTGGATTTTTTTCGGGGATTCTCTGATTCTTTGCATTTAACCCTTTATAGGCAGCACTCCCCCCCATCCATCACAGTATGTCTATACAGCAAAGAAAAACCCACCCTGGCTCATGCCAGACAACTCAGGCGCACAGGGCTCTGGCTGCAGGGCTCTTTTATTGCTATATTAGCTTCCAGGCTTCAGGGCCTGATGGGGTGGGAGGGTCTCAGACCTCAGGCTCCATCCTGAGCCCCACAACTCACGCCCCATGTGCCTGAATTGGCATCACAGGCTAGCTGCATATAGGTGTGGACGCTGTGGGTGCTCTTAGGGCAGAGTGCGGCCTGGGGCAGAACGTGGGATTCAGCACCGCTGGGGCCCAGAGGAAGTCAGCACCTCTGTGGAGGCCAAAAGTGTTTCTATGTGTGGAAGACATAGCCACTGCGACTAGTCCGTCTGACAGGAAATCATGAGAAGATTTCAGCAGCAACACACAGTGCTTTGGTTTTGCCTGCAGGGCAAAGGATCCATGGGATGCGGAGCGATCTGGCACATGAGGAAAGACTGAAAGGCACTTTCCAAGCTGGGCTCACTTTCGAATGACTAGGAACAGTACTTTGCAGTGCCACTCTGTATCAGAGGCTCCGAGAGGCTTGTGTGTTTATGCTCATGAATTGAATGGCCAGAAGGATGTATTCAGCCCCAGCCATTTTTTAGGCTCTACCTACGGATCCTATATGGGACCCATGACCCAAGTGGTCCATAAAATCTGGGGCAGAATCCCAAAACTCAGATCCAGATTTCAAACACTGAGAAGGTTGGCGGCAGTGTTCCCTCTAAGATTTTCCAACCATGAGCGGAGTGAGTTTTGGCTTGTGCACCAGTATTGCAGTCATGTGCGCTGGTTTGGATGTACGCCACCATGGCACCCAATTTATTAACACACACACGTTCCTGGCTACCGGAGCAGAAACCTTGCCTCCCCTGCCATGCAGTCTGTTCTGTTCCCGGGCGCCGGAAGAGACCACACTCCCATGGCTATGCGACATGTCACATTCCCAGCTGCCGGAATAGACCTCCTCCCCCCCAGCCATGTGGCAGGTCCTGTTCCCAGCCCAAGTGGCCAGAACAGACCCCGCCCACGTGGAAGCCCTAGTCACTGGAGCAGGCCTCCCGCTCACCATGCAACCACGGCAGGTCCCGGCCCCCCACCTCAGTGGCTCTCTCACCACTCTGTCTCAGCCAGTCCTGCCCGATGGAGCAGCTGCCTGCCACGCGAGTGCTGCTGTGTGGGTCTCCAGAGGAGGTGGGCGGGGAAGATTATTTTTGTGTGTGGCCACAGAAGCGCGCACCTTAGCGGGAACTATGGTTAGCAGTGTCTTGACAGAGGGCTTGGGTTAGCCCCCTGAAGTATGTCTACACTGCAACTGGAAGCAAAACCAGGTCAACAGACAGGTGCTAGTGGAGCTTGTCCTAGGATGCTAAAAACAGCTGTGTGGATGGTGCAATCAGCCTGGAGCTCAGTAGCTCAGTATCTCAAACCTGGGATGGGGTGGGGACTGTGTGCTTGAGAGTCTTTACATGACTTCTCAGAAGGTAGAGAGAATTAGATTTTTAGAAGGTTGCAGGGCAAGTGCCAAGAAAGTAGGTTTCGGGCCTCATTGGCTGGGTTCGTATCTCCCATACAAATCCTTCAGTCCCCCTGACTTCGTCTTCTTTACAGACGCAACCTGTGTCTTTTCCAAGGACCAACAGAGCTGTTTGCATCTGAAATCAAACACCGTGTCTGGAAGGGAATTTAGTTAAACAAAGCTCAGGCCCAGCAGGGATGGGATGGAAAGGAAACTTTTCCATAAATGGCTTATCATGCCAGCTTTCAATGACTTGAGGTCAGAGGTTTCGAATCTTTGCATTTTTCAAAGCCTGCTTTTTGTGGCAAGGGCCCTCGCTCTCTGTTCAGGCTGTTTCTGTATGTCTGCCGGCATAAACGACTCAGACGATGAGGATAAATGATTTTCGCTTGGGTGGCCAACCCATCTCACTGCTGTTTGCTTTCATCACACAGCGTCTAATTCACCCCTTTGCTCGTGATATGGCAAGAAGATTCAAGGGGAGGGAAAAACCTCTCTTGTTGATTTGGTACATTCTGCGTGCTGCTCTCTACTCACTGGCATGCACTCTGCTTTTACTACGACTGCCACTACAAAGACCCAGATTCTAAGCCCACCATTCTCACTGGCCCACTGGGGAACTTTGGGCAAGTTTGTGTTGCCTCTCCATGCCTCAGTTTCCCCATTTGTAATAATGCTACTTACCTCTTTTATAAAGTGTTTTGAGTTCTACTGATGAAAAATATTATATGAGATGTAGGTATCAGTAATAATACATGGACATGTAAAACTCTCTTTTCCATCCTCATATCAATGAAAAGTAGTTTGAATGTTCCCCACCAATTGTAGGTCAAATTATATACCTGCTCCTTAGATGGTAAAACTTAGCGTAACTCAGTGAAGAAAGCAGAGACTCTGGCCCCTGTGTCCCAGACACATCGGTGAACAATCTTGTACTAGTAGGAAGACGGACAAACTAACTTGTTTCCCAGACCTAAATTCTAGGATTAGTTTGTAGCTTCAAAGGAAGAAAAGGAACTAGCTGCTTCAGACCCCAGACTGTGAGACCCTCCCCTCTCACTGGGTCTCTGAGCCAGGGCTCCAGCCCCGTAACATGAAACCCGCAAGCCCAAGTCAACAGACAGGAATGGCCAACATGGATTCACCAAGGGAAAGCCATGCCTGACCTCGCTGATTTACTATTTCCCTAGGAGGGTGGGGAAGCCCTGGGATGGGTTCCCTAGGGAGAGGGTGGAATCTCCATCCCTAGAGGTGTTTAAGTCCCGGCTTGACAAAGCCCTGGCTGGGATGATTGAGTTGGGTTGGTCCTGCCTTGGGCAGAGGGTTGGACCCAATGACTCCTGAGGTCTCTTCTAGTCCTGGGATTCTATGACCCAGGCTCTGGGACTTAGTGACTTAGGATAATGCTCTGTAGGAAGTGGGGGGAAAGAGATGGGACCCCCCTTACCCAGAAAGGAGAAGAGCATCTTCGCCCACTGAGTCCCCAGTCTAGTGAGGAAAGCTTTAACCTAGGTTCAAAGCTGCCAGTGACAGAAGCCTACAGGCAAACATAAAAAAACAGAGGGCTAGAGGTAGGGAAGTGGGAAAGTACAACAGGGTCATAGTAACAACAAGAGGGAAATCAATGGGGGGAAAATCTCCATATTGCAAAGAAAAAACCCATATCACTAAATCTCAAAGCCTGGGTCCCTTGGCTTGGGCTCATAGGGTTCATATGGGGTTAAAACAGCAGTGTAGAATATTCCCATTTGGGCTGGAGGACTAGCTTAGAAACCCAGTGAGTGGGGCGGGTCTCAGAGTCCAGGCTCCAGCCTGAGAGGGAATATCGCTCCCAACGGCTTCCCTTACTCCTTGTGAGGAGCAGGAGTACCATCGCTGCTGGGGGCGCCCTCTGAGTTCAATTTAGAGGGTCTTTACTAGACCTGCTAAATCAAATCCCGGAAGAGCGACCGCGGCAGCATCGATCTTCTGCGTAGTGAAGATGTGGTTTTAGAGCCTATTCAAAACTCTTTCCACCCCTGCTGCTCCTCCACCCAGTTCTGCCCCCTTCCCCAACTGTGCCATGTCCTCTCGCCACCGCCCTCTCCCCAGATCCTCCCACCTGCATAGTGCAAAACAGCTGATTGCAGCAGGCGGAAGGCTCTGGGGAGAGGGAGAGGTGCTGATCCACAGAGCCCACCACTGGGCACGAGATGCCCTGGGGGGGGACTGATGAGGGGCTGCTGGTGGGTGCACCAGAGCATCCTCTGAGTTGGCACTGATGCCATCGTTAGAGGTTTTTAATAGCAGGTTGGACAAACACCTCATGGGGATGATCTCGGTTTATTTGCTCCTGCCTCTGTGCAGTTGACTAGACTTCAAGACTTCTCAAGGTCACTGCCAACCCTACAGCTCTATGTCCTAGGACTGGGACCCTAGACATTAGGAATAGCTATTTCCTGTTCAGGCATCTCACCCGCTCTCTTACCCATTCCAAATGCTTCCCTGCAGTGCGCTGTTGAGGGCTTTGACCAGCCTCAGTTTTAATGATTCATGTACATGACAAATTACTTGAGGTCTTTGTGAATGTGACTGTGGCTGTCTGGAGGCAGACCTGCCTGTTAGGGCTGGCTTTCTGAGCTGATCACTCTGAAGAAACCCTTAGTGCACAACTTCCGGAGGTCTTTCCATAGCCATTAAGCAATTTGCCTTCTGTCGCTGCATATTAGCCCAGCGTGCACCTGACAAACCGATTACATTAGAGTGGAACAATGGCAGTATCAGGCCTTGATGAATGACGCTTAACCCCAGAGGAGTCAAGGTATCCGCTTAGCCTTGACAACTACCATTAGTTTACGAGGGGCCAAGTTCTGTCCGTATTGCTTCTGTTTCTCAGTCTCGCTGCAGACAGCCCCCATGCTCTGTCGGTGCCTCTCCGGAGCCAATTCAACGAACCAAAAGAGGAGGACTTTGTAGCTAACAGTAAGACACTCTGCTCTCCCAGCTACCATCTCCCTCGATTCTTCTGCCTCCTCACTGCACTGACCAGCAGAAGGAAAGGTGGGGCAGGCACCCTGGGAGAAGAGAGGACAAACAGAGAGGGGGAATGAGGAGGAATGAGGAGATATTAAGGCAGACACCCCATCCATTTTGGACCCAACGTCACCCCCATTTTCTGTCTGTTATTTGGTCTGCTCTGGCCGGCCATTATGCGGATGCTTCAGCAACCTTTACAAACCATCTAATCCAGCTCACTGGTAAAAACTAATCAGCTTTCCCTAAGATGTAGGTTAAATATGCTGATTCTAGTGTGATACACCCTCTATCTACCGCAAATCAGTGTGATTCCCTCCCAGCCCCTAGCACCTACCCACACATTGGCTGCATTCTTACCTCTGAAGAGCTTCATGAGACAACCTTTTATTCAGGCACTTTTCAAGATAAGGTCCTCCTGAGGCATACCTTCTTTGTGGTGCAGGCTTCAAAACTTGAGCCCAGCACTTAATCCCTTGGTTAGGAGCACTAGCGTAGTTACAATATTGCTGGTTCTCAGAAAAAAAATAACCTCAGCCATAGAGCACTAGAACTGGAAGGGACCTTGAGAGGCCATTGAGTCCAGTCCCCTGCCCTCACAGCAGGACCAAGCACCCTCTAGACCATCCCTGATAGATGTCTATTTAACCTGCTCTTAAATATCTCCAGTGATAGAGATTCCACAACCCTCCTAGGAAATGTATTCCAGTGTTTAACCGCCCTGACAGGCGGGAGGATTTTTCTGATGCCCAACCTAAACCTCCCTTACTGCAGTTTAAGCCCATTGTTTCTTGTCCTATCCTCAGAGGTCAAGGAGAACAATTTTTCTCCCTCTCCTAGTAACACTCTTTTAGATACTTGAAAACTGCTATCATGTCCCCTCTCAGTCTTCTCTTTTCTAAACCAATTCTTTCAGTCTTCCCTCATAGGTCACGTTTTCTAGACCTTTAATCATTTTTGTTGCTCTTCTCTGGACCTTCTCCAATTTCTCCACATCTTTCTTGAAGTGTGGTGCCCAGAACTGGTCACAATCCTCCAACTGAGGCCTAATCAGCACAGAGTAGAGTAGAAGAACGATTTCTCATGTCTTGCTCACAACACTCCTGTTAATGCATCCCAGAATCATGTTTGCTTTTTTCTGCAACAGCGTCACACTGTTGACTCTTATTTAACTTGTGGTCCACTATGACCCCTAGATCCCTTTCTGCAGGACTCCTTCCTAGATAGTCACTTCCCATTCTGTATGAGTGAAACTGATTGTTCCTTCCTAAGTGGAGTACTTTGCATTTGTCCTTACTAAACTTCATCCTGTTTACCTCAGACCATTTCTCTAGTTTGTCCAGATCATTTTTCATTTTGACCCCATCCTCCAAAACACTTGCACCCCCTTCGAGCTTGGTATCATCTGCAAACTTAATATGAGTACTTTCTATGCTATCATCTAACTCATTGATTGGATTGGATAAATGGACGGTAAGATGGATAGAAAGCTGACTAGAAGGCCGGGCCCAGCGGGTAGTGATCAACGGCTCGATGTCAGGATGGCGGTCGGTTTCTAGCGGAGTGCCCCCAAGTTCGGTTCTGGGACCGGTTTTGTTCAATATCTTTATTAATGACCTGGATGAGGGGATGGATTGCACCCTCAGCAAGTTTGCAGATGACACTAAGCTAGGGAGAGAGGTAGATACGCTGGAGGGCAGGGATAGAGTCCAGAGTGACTTAGACAAATTGGAGGATTGGGCCACAGGAAATCTGATGAGGTTCAACAAGGACAAGTGCAGAGTCCTGCACTTGGGACGGAAGAATCCCAAGCATTGTTACAGGCTGGGGACCAGCCAGCTAAGTAGTAGTTGTGCAGAAAAGGACCTGAGGGTTACAGTGGATGAGAAGCTGGATATGAGTCAACAGTGTGCCCTTGTAGCCAAGAAGGCTAATGGCATATTAGGCTGCATTAAGAGGAGCATTGCCAGCAGATCCAGAGATGTCATTATTCCCCTTTATTCGGCTCTGGTGAGGCCGCATCTGGAGTATTGTGTCCAGTTATGTGCCCCCCACTACAAAAAGGATGTGGACGCATTGGAGAGGGTCCAGCGGAGGGCAACCAAAATGATTAGGGGGCTGGAGCATACGGCCTATGAGGAGAGGCTGAGGGAGTTGGGTCTGTTTAGTCTGCAGAAGAGAAGAGTGAGGGGGGATTTGAGACCAGCCTTCAACTTCCTGAAGGGAGGTTCCAAAGAGGATGGAGAAAGGCTGTTCTCAGTAGTGACAGATGACAGAACAAGGAGCAATGGTCTCAAGTTGTGGTGGGAGAGGTCCAGGTTGGATATTAGGAAAAACTATTTCACTAGGAGAGTGGTGAAACACTGGAATAGGTTACCTAGGGAAGTAGTGGAGTCTCCACCCCTGGAGGTATTTAAGTCTCGGCTTGACAAAGCCCTGACTGGGTTGATGTAATTGGGATTGGTCCTGCCTAGAGCAGGGGGCTGGACTTGATGACCTCCTGAGGTCACTTTCAGCTCTATGATTCTATGATTGATGAAGACGTTAAACAGAATCAGCCCCAAAACAGACCCCCACTTGTGATGCCCTTCCAGCCTGATTATGAACCATTAATAACTACTCTCCGAGAACCGTTATCCAGCCAGTTATGCACCCACCTTATAGTAGCCCCATCTAGGTTGTATTTGCCTAGCTTATTGATAAGAAGGTCATGTGAGACCATGTCAAATGCCTCACTAAATATAGGTATACCACATCCATTGCTTCTCCCTTATCCACAAGACTTGTTATCCTATCAAAGAAAGCTATCAGATTGGTTTGACATGATTTGTTGTTTACAAATCCATGCTGGCTGTTAACCTCTCACCTTATTATCTTCCAGATGTTTGCAGATGAATTCCTTAATTACTTGCTCCATTATCTTCCCTGGGACAGAAGTTAAACCGACAGGTCTGTAGTTTCCTGGGTTGTTCTTATTTCCCTTTTTATAGATGGGCACTCTATTTGCCCTTTTCCAGTCTTCTGGAATCTCTCCTGACTTTTCAAAGATGATAGCTAAAGGCTGAGATACCTCCTCTATCAGCTCCTTGAGTGTTCTAGGAGTATTCTGGTGACTTACAGACATCTAACTTTTCTAAATAATTTTTAATTTGTTCTTTTATTTTAACTTCTAAACCTACCCCATTCCCACTACCATTCACTATATTAGGCATCCAGTCACCATCGATCTTCTTGATGAAATCCGAAACAATGAAGTCATTAAGCACCTCTGCCATTTCCATGTTTCCTGTTATTGTTTCTCCCTCCTCTCTAAGCATGTCGTTAGGCTGCTGGCAACATCAGCTGATAAGAAATGTTCTACCGTCCCTGCCACACTTGCAGCCTAGAAATGTAGGTTAAACATGATAATGGAATGACTGTAATTACATGGGCTCCACAATGCTAGTATTTTGTGGTTATGCTTTTAGATACCCATAATTACCACTAATTCATGTAATTGGAGGGTTAAATTGTTCATTATCACTCCAGCAATTTCCTCGTTTTTATCCTCTGATTACTTTGAAGTTAGACTTTTGTACATTCACCTTGTGCAAAATCCTATTATGCTACAATTGCAGCCACTAAGTACAAATGAACTTTCACTGTTACATGTTGGGAGGACTGAATTCTTCTCCCAGGAATGTAAACCAAGATTGTGGATCCAAAGATAGCTGCTCTATCACATAAGCCAATGAAAGCAGGGGCAATGTAAGGCCCAAAGAACAGGTAGGAACCCAATCCCCCTTGATTTTCATTGAGATTAATCATAGAATCATAGAATCCCAGGGCTGGCAGAGACCTCAGGAGTCATTGAGTCCCCCTGACCAAAGCAGGACCAACTCCAACTAAATCATCCCAGCCAGGGCTTTGTCAAGCCGGGTCTTAAAAACCTCTAGGGATGGAGATTCTACCCTTGGTTCCCTAGGAAACCCATCCCAGTGCTTCACCACCCTCTTCATGAAATAGTTTTTCCTCGTATCCAACCTAGACCTCCCCCACTGTAACTTGAGCCCATTGCTCCTTGTTCTGCCATCTGCCACCACTGAGAACAGCCTCTCTCCAGCCTCTCTGGAACCTCCCTTCAGGAAGTTGAAGGCTGCTCTCAAATCCCCCCTCCCTCTTCTCTGCTGCAGACTAAACAAGCCCAAATCCTTCAGCCTCTCCTTGTAGGTCATGTGCTCCACCCCCTCATAATTTTGGTTGCCCTTACATCATAAGTGGCAGAGTGAGGCCAATGGGAATTGAAAGGAGCTCAAGGGAGTCATGCTCAGTGTAAGTTGAGCGCCTAATTCTTTTAGGCTCCTTTGGAAAACGACGCGCACTGCCATGCTGTTGGGTGGACTCATTGGGAAAACCCAAACCAGCGCACAGTCCGAAACTTCATTAGGTGCACTCATCTGTGGGTTTGCAAATGAGTCAAAGCAATCCAATATTCTTACTGCATGGAGTTCAAATGCTTGGAAATGTTCCCTGGAGCAGGATGGTCACAAAGAAAACATGCAACACAAAGCCAAGCAGAAAGGAGCCATCATGAAATATTTGATCTACCACAGCATCATTACTGGGGACTAGGAAGTAACTGAAAAGACATGGGAAAAACTAGCTGATCAGATGGATTCTATACTGATTATCATAATGTACATGCCAACAGTAATTTGCTCAAATCAGAGAGATTTACGTCTAATGTGGAAACTAAGTTTGTGCCTAATCAAAATAAAATCTATGTATATTTGAAAACAGATTAGTGTAGTATAACAAAGCCATAATTGTTGGTCATTATCTTGTTCAGCACCAAGAGGGTTACTTTGCTTAACTACATGGACGTTCAAAATTAATTAAGTCAATGTAGTATTAGCCAGTGATTTGGGAATATTAGAATGAACTGCCCTTGATTTAGTGTGTCTTTATTTTCTCTGCCCCCACTTATCACAAACCTAATTTGTATACTCTCTTACATGGTGATAGTTCCTAAAAGTGACAGACTCAGACAGCGTCAGAGTCTCTAAAGTTTTAATCATCCTTCATTATCTTTTCCCATTTAATCACATCTCAGCTCTAGAACATTACTTGCTTTTGTCTTTTGCTTTGAGTTCTCTCAAGACGGACACGTGACTGGAAGCAAAGGGTGTCATGTGACCTTTCTAAGAACTCCTCCCACTGCTCTCTACCAATCAGGATGAGTTTTGCCTATAGAGGAGGAATCTGACCAATCTGAGGGAATTCCAGGGTCAGGTGATCAGTCGGGAATTGAGTCATGTGACCTGTCTAAAAACTCCCCCCACTGCCTCTACCAAGTCCATATGATCAGTTGTTGAATTGCTTCTGCTTTAACCACTACTTGTCCTCTTTCTAAGAACTTCTCACAGGTCCCAGATTGAAAAGCTATTTCCTGTCATCAGAGTGAAGAGGAGACAGCAAGGATATTCTAATGCCAGAATGCCATTGCTCATTTCTCTCTCTCTTTGAAGGAGGAACCATTTATGTTTGCATCTAAATGTCACAGAGTTGAGAAGCTTTCACTGAGCTGTGAAACTTATCGAGCTACCTCAACCATTTCACCAGTAGCTGCTTTTTTCTCCCTTTCCTTCGTCCGCTAGAACCTTCTCAGTCTTTGTCATAACCATGAGGGCTGGCCAGCAGCCTGGGGACTAAAGGGTTAACTATGTCTCCTGGCTCTAGCCAGGTATCTGGTCAGCCAATAACAATGAAGGTAGGAATTTCAAACTGGGACAAAGGAATTTTTAACTTTCCCTCCTTTGCCTGAGTCAGAGCGGTTTTCTTCCAGGTAACATGGAGATGGGAGGCCATCTCTTTCTCCAAGAAAAGTCTTTTCACAATATGTAAGTAGAGTAAAGGTAGTTAACGCGTCAGGCTTTATTGTTTTCCTGGTTTGGGAATGTGGAAATGATGTCTGTGCTGTTAAAAGTGGGTTTTCCCTCTCTTTTGTAACTAAGTCCTGAGCCCAGGGGATTCCCCTGAGTATCTAGATTAATTGGTGGCTCTTTTTCATCTAGTCACTATGCTGGCAACTAGAGTATTTTTTTGATAATATAAGTTTGTTTCTCTTTTTTTTTAATTAACCTGGTATTGGTTCATTTCTGTGTCCTGGAAAATCTGTGTGTATCTGCATGCCTCTGACTAGCGGATAGCTACCACAGACTGTAGTTTGTATTTTCTCTTTTCTTTTTCAAGCTCTTTGGGGAAAAGTGCTTGACGTACCCCTGAGGTTTTTTAGGGAAGATATTACCCAAGTGATCCCTTCCCTGGTTTCTTTGGAATACTTGCGTTGTGGCAGCATTTTTTTATTCTTCAAAATCCGGATATTAGGATTTTGAGGGAGTTTTTGTACCAAAGCCTGTAGAGATCAAGTTTTGGGGTGCTTTTGCGGGCCCCCACTTCTGCATTTATTGTGCCAGAGTAGGGAACAGCCTTGACAGTCCTATAGATCCTGTCTCGTTTGGGATTTACTTTTTGTAATTTACTTTTTGTAATCTTTTAATCAGCATACAGGTCTCTGGCCTGTGTTTAAGGCTTCATCTACTATGAATATCCCATTGGTAGACATCCATTTTTAAAATTTTTCAAAAGATCCTTTGGTTTTAGAGAATCTCATGGAAGGGGCAACAACTGGTTTTATTTTAAAACAGTCTCTGTAAACGGTTTTTCATACCTTCAGAGAATTTGAAGGTTTAACACCAGCCAGTCCGGAACTTATAGTTCTATGAAAACTCTCATTGTACATCTTTATAAACTGAAATAACACATTGATGTAGTGAAAGGTATTATGGGAAATAAAATCTCTCCACATCTTAGATTTAACGTTCTGTTAAATTGCTTCACAACCCTTGTTTTGAGTTCATAGAACCATAGAAGAGACCTCAGGAGGTCATCAAGTCCAGCCCCCTTCCCAAAGCAGGACCAACCCCAACTAAATCAATCCAGCCAGGGCTTTGGCAAGCCGAGACTTAAATACCTCCAGGGATGGCGATTCCACCCCCTCCCTAGGGAACCCATCCCAGTGCTTCACCACCCTCCTAGGGAAATAGTTTTTCCTAACATCCAACCAAGACCTCCCCCACTGCAACTTGAGACCATTACTCCTTGTTCTGTCATCTGTCACCACTGAGAACAATCTCTCTCCCTCCTCTTTGGAACCTCCCTTCAGGAAGTTGAAGGCTGCTATCAAATCCCCCCTCACTCTTCTCTTCTGCAGACTAAACAAACCCAAATCCCTCAGCCTCTCCTCATAGGTCATGTGCTCCAACCTCCTAATCATTTTGGTTGCCCTCCGCTGGACCCTCTCCAATGCGTCCACATCCTTTTTGTAGTGGGGGGCCCAGAACTGGACACAATACTCCAGATGTGGCCTCACCAGAGCCGAATAAAGGGGAATAATCACCTCCCTCGATCTGCTGGTAATGTTCCTCCTAATGCACCCTAATATGCCATTAGTCTTCTTGGCTACAAGGGTGCCCTGTTGACTCATATCCAGCTTAGCATCTACTGTAATCCCCAGGCCCTTTTCTGCCGAACTGCTGGTTAGCCAGTCAGTCCCCAGCCTGTAACACTATTAGTAACAAAACGGGTAATATCATACCTGCTTAAACTTGCTTAAAGGTTTAGTTAAAAATTCTTTTCCCCGACTGGTTTGTTTTTGAGGCACTCGACCTTCACTGAAAACAGCTTTAAAGGCCTTGGCTACCTCACTTCCCATCTTGTCTTTTAGGCTGAAAGCCCAGGCATATTTGGATTAGAATATCTATTGCTGCTGTGTTTGGAGAACTGATGCATATCCACCAAATCTGTCTGCCATTCCGCATCCACATCTGAAACAATGGTTTTGTTTCTTTGCAAACAGGTTCAAGCCAGTCTGTGGAAAATGGAAGCACCTTGGTCTGAAGGCCAAGTTGTTATGAACGGGCCTGTTATATTCAAAGTCCTACTATGCTTTTTGGCCACTTGAAACAAAGACTCTGCCCCGCTGAAGCTCCCAGCTTCCCTACAGATGTAATATCTGTTCTGTAACAGAGCTGTCTGCGTGGCCATGGCAGTTAATTGTGTTAGTAAAAGATGCTATAAGTATGAAGGGGACCCTTTCACTCTGACAAATTTCATCGAACATAAGAACATAAGAACATAAGAATGGCCATACTGGGTCAGACCAAAGGTCCATCGAGCCCAGCATCCCATCTGCCGACGGTGGCCAATGCCAGGTGCCCCAGAGAAGGAGAACAGAAGACAATGATCAAGTGATTTATCTCCTGCCATCCATCTCCTGCCCTTGTTATGAAGGCTAGGGCACCATACTTTATCCCTGGCTAATAGCCATTTATGGACCTAACCTGCAAAAATTTATCAAGCTCTTTTTTAAACCCTAATAGAGTCCTGGCCTTCACAGCCTCCTCGGGCAAGGAGTTCCACAGGTTGACTGTGCGCTGTGTGAAGAAAAATTTCCTTTTATTAGTTTTGAACCTACTACCCATCAATTTCATTTGGTGTCCCCTAGTTCTTGTATTATGGGAAAAGGTAAATAATTTTTCTATAATCACTTTCTCCACACCATTCATGATTTTATATACCTCTATCATATCGCCCCTCAATCGCCTTTTTTCCAAACTGAAAAGTCCCAGTCTCTCTAGCCTCTCCCCATATGGGACCCTTTCCAAGCCCCTAATCATCTTAGTCGCCCTTTTCTGAACCTTTTCTAATGCCAATATATCTTTTTTGAGGTGAGGAGACCACATCTGCACGCAGTACTCGAGATGTGGGCGTACCATAGTTTTATATAGGGGAAGTATGATATCTTTTGTCTTATTATCTATCCCTTTTTTAATAATTCCTAACATCCTATTTGCCTTACTAACTGCCGCTGCACACTGCGTGGATGTCTTCATAGAACTATCCACTATAACTCCAAGATCCCTTTCCTGATCTGTCGTAGCTAAATTTGACCCCATCATGTAGTACGTGTAATTTGGGTTATTTTTTCCAACATGCATTACCTTACACTTACCCACATTAAATTTCATTTGCCATTTTGCTGCCCAATCACTCAGTTTGCTGAGATCTTTTTGCAGTTCTTCACAATCCCTTTTGCTTTTGACTGTCCTGAACAACTTTGTGTCATCTGCAAACTTGGCCACCTCACTGCTTACCTCATTTTCTAGATCATTGATGAACAAGTTGAACAGGATTGGTCCCAGTAAATCGAAGTTTATTAACTGCCTGGTTAACGCCCTCTTATGGATGCCTGCAAAAATGAATGCCATTAGGGAGTCTAAACTGGTTCATTCTACCATTTTGTCCTGTTCCAGATTTTCCTTTCAAGCAGACACAAGCAAAAACCGTTGATGCGTGATAGATTCATGGCCACCGATGTGTAGGTTTTCAAAAGCCTTTAGAAAGGCATCGTAAGCTGTCGAGAGATTTTCAGAGAGGAAACAGCATGAGCTCCCCACTGCTTGTTTTTAAATGTATGCCATCCTGGGTCGGTTTCTACACCCACTACATCCAATCGTTGACGATCGCTTCTTAATCCTTCATTTACCAGTGCAACTTCTTTTCTGTTCACTCTGACCGCCAGCGAGCTGCAGCCTCCTTCCTCCATAGGAGTGGACAACAAGAGTCTGTTTGCTGCCTCGCGAGCAGTTGGGTTTGGGGTTCTGGTATATCCATCAGCAACTAGGCCAAAGGGAACCCCTCAGCCTCCTCAGAACTGTTACTGATCTAGCACTTTCTCTACAGGCAGTTTAGCGTCCAAGACTTCTCAGACTGGCCTAACCCACCATAGACAGAAGGAGTTTTATCAGTGACTTCAGTGGGAGCTCAGCTCGTCTAAAATCCATCCCTTCACGCAACGTATTTAATATTACAGGTGGCTTGCAAAGTGCTTTCAGAGCCTTATGGCTACTGTAACCTCCAGTAAGTGGGCATTACAGGCTGTGTCCAATCCCCAGGAGATATGATCCTCTTACAACAGCTGCCCCTAAGGATCCTGCCTCTTCAGTTCAAGCTGCAGCCTTATCAGCTATAGACATCCCCAATTCATTCCCCAGGGTGTTAGCCAAGATGGCATGTTTAGCATTACATCAGAATCAATTGATGTGCCCTGACTATCCAGTAAGAACCAAAGTTTTGACTGTGGGCAGGAGGGAGCTCAGAGTCTTCCTGCCCATCCCTGCTTTGGGTGCTCAAATAGCCTGAACCATGAAGGAAGAAAAGAGAGCAGCAGGATATGGACCCTGGACTTCAGACAAGCAGACTTTGACTCCCTCAGGAAACTGATGGGCAGGATCCACTGGGAGGCTAAAATGCGGGGGAAAGGAGTCCAGGAGACATGACTGAATTTTAAAGAAGCCTTATGGAGGGCCTAGGAACAAACCATCATGATGTGCAGAAGGAATAGCCAATATAGCAGGAGACCTGCTTGGCTAACAGAGAAATCTTTGGTGAGCTTAAACACAGAAAGGAAGCTCACAAGAAGTGGAAACGTGGACAGATGACTGGGGAGGAGTATAAATACATTGCTTAAGCATGCAGGGGTGTATTTGGGAAGGGCAAAGCACAATCGGAGCTGCAGCTAGCATGTGAAGGATAACAAGAAGGGTTGCTACAGGCATGTTAGCAATATGAGGGTGTCTAGGGAAGGTGGGGGACCCTTACTGGATGAGGGAGGTAACATAGGGTATGTCTAGACTATATGCCTCTGCTGACAGAGGCATGTAGATTAGGCTACCCGACATAGTCAATGAAGCGGGGATTTAAATAATCCCCGCTTCATTAAAATAAACATGGCCGCTGTGCTGACAATCAGCTGATCCGGCACAGCGTGGCAGTCTAGACACGGATCTGTCATCTGGGGAAGCCTTTGCCAACTGATCCCTTATGCCTCGTGAAACGAGGTTTACAGGATCAGCTGGCAAAGGCTTCCCCAGCTGACAGATCCACGTCTAGACTGCCACGCTGTGTCCGATCAGCTGATCGTCGGCACAGCACGGCGGCTATGTTTATTTTAATGAAGCGGGGATTATTTAAATCCCCGCTTCATTGACTATGTCAGGTAGACTAATCTACATGCCTCTGTCGGCAGAGGCATGTAGTCTATACATACCGCTAGTGAGAGATGATGTGGGAAATGCTGAGGTACTCAATGCTTTCTTTGCCTTGGTCTTCACAGACAAGGTCCACTCCCAGACTGTTGCACTGGGCAGTATGGGGAGGAGAGGAGCAGCCCTCAGTGGTGAAAGAACAGGTTAAGGACTATTTAGAAAAGCTGGACAGGCACAAAACCATGGGGCCAGATTTACTGCTTCTGAGGGTGCTGAGGGAGTTGGCTGATGTGATTGCAGAACCTTTGGCCATTGTCTTTGAAAACTCGTGGTGATCAGGGGAGGTTCCGGATGATTGGAAAAAGGCAAATGCAGTGCCCATCTTTAAAAAAAGGGAAGGACAATCCAGGGAACTACAGACCATTCAGCCTCACCTGAGTCCCTGGAAAAATCATGGAGCAAGTCCTCAAGAAATCTGTTTTGAAACACTTGGGGGAGAAGACGGTGATCATGAACAATCAACATGGATTCACCAAGGGCAGGTCCTGCCTGACCAACCTGATGTCCATGTATGATGAGATAACTGGCTCTGTGGATATGAGGAAAGTGGTGGACTTAATATACTTTGACTTTAGCAAAGTTTTTTATATGGTCTGCCACAGTATTCTTGCTGCAAAGTTAAGGAAGGGTTGCTTGGATGAATAGACTTTAAGATGGATAGAAAGCTGGCTAGATCGTTGGGCTCAATGGGTAGTGATCAATGGATTGATGTCTAGCTGGCAGCTGGAATCAAGTGGAGTGCCCCAGAGGTCAGTCCGGGGGCCAGTGTTTGTTCATTAATGAGCTAGATGAGGGGATGGATTGCACCCTCAGCATGGTTGTGGGTGACGATAAGTTGGGAAGAAAGGTAGATACGCTGGAGGGTGGGGTTGGGGTCCAGAGTGGCCTAGACAAATTGGAGGATTGGGCCAAAAAAAATCTGATGAGGTTCTCTTAGGATGCAAGAATCCCGTGCATTGCTATAGGCTGGGGACAGTTCTGCAGGAAAGGACCTGGGGATTGCAGTAGACAAGAAGCTGGATATGAGTCAAGATCAGGCCCTTGTTGCCAACAAGGCCAATGGTATATTGGGCTGCATTAGTCAGACCATTGCCAGCAGATCTAGAGAAGTGATTATTCCCCTTTATTTGGCTCTGGTGAGGCCACACCTGGACATCCAGTTTGGGGCCCTGCACTACAGAAAAGACGTGGACAAATTGTAGAGGGTCCGGCGGAGGGCAACTGAAATGATGAGGGGCTGGGACGCTTATAGGGAGAGGCTGTGGGATTTGGGCTTGTTTTAGTCTGCAGCAGAGAAGAGTGAGGGGGGATTTGAGAGCAGCCTGCAACTTCCTGAAGGGAGGTCCCAAAGAGGCTGGAGAGAGGCTGTTCTCAGTGGGGGCAGATGGCAGAACGAGGAGCAATGGTCTCAAGTTGCAGTGGGGGAGGTCTAGGTTGGATATTAGGAAAAACTATTTCCCTGGGAGGGTGGGGAAGCACTGGGATGGGTTCCCTAGGGAGGGGGTGGAATTTCCATCCCTAGAGGTGTTTAAGTTCCGGCTTGACAAAGCCCTGGCTGGTTGGTTTAGTTGGGGCTGGTCCTGCTCTGAGTGGGGTGGAGGTGGACTGGATCTCCCAAGGTCTCATCCAACCCTAATCTGCACTGATTCTATCCTGAGCTCTTGCACAGACACTAGGATATTTGTGCAGATCAGTTGAGTGTGCATAAATGTGTGAGTGTATATCTGGGTGCACACCTTTCACAATATCATTGAGCTGCCGTGCTGATGTTATTAGACATGCAGACAGAGGGATAGATGTAGGTGCTGATTTTAAATGTACACTACCTGCTTGCTTGTACCTCTGGAGGTTAAGTTGGTAGAGTGCTGCTGCTAAAAGCAGAATCAGAGCTGAAACAGTGGTGCAAATGCTTGGATTCTTCCTGTGTTTCCTTCTGAAATCTCTGCCCATCTGCTTTGCCAGGTGCTTATTATCCATCCCACTTTTCTAATTCCTGTTTAATCTGCACTACAAGGTGAAATCGGTGTGGGTTAGCATTTCTGCAAGCCTGCTGTGATGTCAAATGTGTGCAGCCTAGGCCCTGTAATTAATGACTTTAATCACCTTGAGCCAGCACGTTAGCTAGTTGTGGGTTTGGCCTGGAATCCCAGTGGCTAACGGCTCTCCTGCTCCGCTTGTCTGTATAATCTTCCAGTTTCTACACTGGCCTTTCAGGAGCTGATAAATCATATCAAGGTCCCATCAGCTGTCAGTCGGTGTCGATGTCCCTGCCACAATCAGCGCCGGAGGCGGAGGCATGAAAGGAAGCAGCAAGCTGAAAGGGGGAATGTGATTGCATCCAGGAGTGTTCAGACCTGGGCTGCTTAACAAGTACAGCTCAGGCTTCACCAGTCATGTATCCATCCCCCTTGCTTCCTGGCTACCGCTGCCTGTGAGGTCTTCGAATGCAGGCCCTGACACTCACAGTCATTAACACGGCGCTCCTCTGTTTGCATCAGCCACACCGACAGGGCCCTTTCTTCCGGCTGCACCAGCCATCTGACCGGCCTCTCTTCACTTTCCCATGCATGCGGCCCCAACCCCAACGCAGTCCTGTGGACAGTGCAGTATGGGAAGAGCAGGCAGGGCCGTAGCTGCCATCTCACACTGGTGACCCACATTTCCGGCAGCCGTGGGGGGCACGGCAGATTACTCGCCTTGTCGCCTTTATTCTCTCAGAGCCATTTTCGAGCCGATGGTGTCAGTCAGTTTCAAAATGCATCTGGGGTGTCACAAAGTCAGGGCAGGGGGGCTGCCACAGAGTGGGGAAAAGGCAGCCCTAGGAGAGAAAGAAAGAGCCAACTCCCTTGTTAATGCAGAGCGGGCCAGTTAGGAGCAGCTGGCAGGGAGCTATCTAGGCAGATTAGGGATCAGCTGAGACAGGGCTACCTTGGATCAGTTAGAGCCAGCTGACTCTACTTCAGGCCCACTGGAGACCTTTTAAAAGCCTCCCTGGCTAGGTGGAGGGAGGGACAGAGGAGAATGAAAGAGTGTGTGTGAGGTGGGTACAGCCCCACTCATCGTTACAGAGTGAGAAACAGGAGGGGAGTAAGGTGCTCCAGAAGGAGAGGCTGGGCTCCCTCCCCTCCCTAGGGACGGACTGCCAAGCTAGCTCACCTCTGAGGAACCGGCTGACTGCCCTGACACGACAGATGGGGGTGTTTGGCCTGAGGCCCTTCTCACCAAGAGGAGAAGAGCAGAGTCTGGCAAGGTTAAGAGGGGCCCTTGCCATAGGGGCCAAAGTCAAGAGCTTGGACCAGAGCAAAGAGGGGTGAGAGAGAATCCAAATGAGAGCCAGAGTCACACATCAAAGACAGGAGACACCGAGATGCACCTTTGCCTTCACCGCTCCCCATGGTGCACCCACATTTTGAACACTGCATGCAGATGTGGTTGCCTCAGCTCAAAAAATGTCTCCTGGCATTGGGAAAAGTTCAGAAAAGGGCAACAAAAATTATGAGGGGTTGGGAATGGATGCCACATGAAGAGAGATTAAAATGCTTTTCAGCTTAGAAAAGAGGAGACTAAATGGGGGGGAATATGCCAGAGGTCTATACAATCATGACAGGTGTGGAGAAAGTGAATAAGGGGAAGTTATTTACTTGTTCTCACAACTTCAGAACTAGGGATCACCAAATGAAATGAATAGGTAGCAGGTTTAAAATAAACCAAAGGAAGTACTACTTCACACAGTGCACAGCCAGCCTGTGGAACTCCTTGCCAGAGGATGTTGTGAAGGCCAGGAATTAACAGGGTTCAGCAAAGAGCGAGATAAATTCATGGAGGTTAGGTCCATCAATGGCTATTAGCCAGGATGGGTAGGAATGGTGTCCCTAGTCTCTCTTTGTCAGAGGCTGGGAATGGGTGACAGGGGAGGGATCACGTGTTGATTCCCTGTTCTGTTCATTCCCTCTGGGGCACCTGGCATTGGCTACTGTCGGAAAACAGAATATTGGGCTAGATGGACCTTTGTTCTAACCAAGGCTATGTCTACACTGGTGGCTTCTTGCACAAGAACACATCCACACTGCCACGTGCGAGCTGTGCTTTTGCACAAGAGCGCCCATGGCAGTGTGGACTCTCTCTTGCTCAAGAAAGCTCTGATGGCCATTTTAGCCATAGGGCTTTCTTGAGCAAAAAATCCCTGCTGAGCGTCCACACTGCCCTCTTGCTCAAGAACTCCTGCGCAAGAGGGCTTACACCTATTAAAAAAGAGCATAGCTCTTGCACAAGACGCCCTCTCTTACCACGCCGTACTGTACATTTCCTTGCGCAAGAGCAGGCGGGCAGTGTGGACGCTCTGCAGATTCTTGCGTAAGAGCGGCCGTACTTGCGCAAGAAGCTGCGAGTGTAGACATAGCCCGAGTGTGGCCGCTCTTATGTTCCAGAAGTCAGAACACACAAGATTCCCACTAGGTCCCCCTACATCCCAGGGCTGCCAAGTCCCTCAGGGTTTCAGAGTTCAGCTCATCAAGGTACTTTCCTTCTGCCTGAGCCGGAAATAGGACAGTGCATCCCTCGGTCAGGGACAGGCAAGCCCCAGCCCACTGCGGAAATGGCCGAACACGAGCTACTTGTGAGCGCTGGCTTTATGCTGATTTTCACGTGGCTGGATAGTTCTGGCTGCCCTGGAGCAGGGCATGGAATTGATGCTCCTGAGGAAGGCACAGAAGAAAGAGCAGGGGGTGGAACTGGAGCAGGGCTGGGATGTTCTCCGGCTGCATTTCTAGCTCCCCCGCCTCACCAGGTATCCCGGGAGGAAAGGGACTTTACATGGGAGGGAATAGAAGTACCACCTCACACTTGGATAGCCCCCATCTTCCTGAAGAAAATCCAGAGTACTGTATCAAACATGTGTATGGGCCACATTGGCAGGAAGCTAGGAACTGACGGACCAAATCTGGTCCACCTAATCCAGCTTCCTGTCTCAGGCAGTGGCAAAGGGAATGGGAAGCCTGCAGGCCAATTTGCCAGGGGAGTAGAGCTGGTAGCTCTGCTAGTGAGGTTGTTTCTCCCTCTGGTGAGCTTCCTGGGTGCCACCATAATGGAATGAAAACAACAGCAACAAAGGAGCTTCCTATGAAATGCATATCCGATATGAAACAGTTTGCATTGATCAAGAAGATCCCAGTACAGTATATTTTGCTTCAAATATAAAATACTAAGAAATTGCCACAAAAAGTCCTTTTGAACAATGACATTGAAACATTCCGTTCCAAAAATCACTCTGTTCTGATTGTTACAAACCAAATGTCAAAAAGCAACACTTTTCGGTGAAGCATTTCACTTTTGATGAATTGGCATTTTCCCATGGGAAAAGGGTTCCGCTGGGAAATTTTTGAATCAGCTACCCCATTTCGTGGCAAATCTCGCTGCAGTTGAACTCTAGAGTTGCAGTCAAAGTGCCCATAATATACAACGAATAACCGCAGCACAGAAGCACAGGATGGTTTTCCTGTCTGACAGGACGGAGACTTACTGAGGTTGGAGCCACTGAAAGAGAAAACGAGCAAACAGAGAGTAATGGGGAGATTTCACACAGCTCCAGACTCGACGGGGTGTCCATGCTGAGAGACAAAAGTTCCAATGTACTGTTAGTGCCTCAAAAATGCTCCCCGCTCAGTACTCAGCACCCGTCCCCCCATGCTCCTGTGAAGAGAATGACTGGAGATGTTTGGCAATACCAGAATAAAACCAGTGAGGGACTGGCTTTCAAGTTGGAGGTAGCAAATGTGCTGGAGAGAAGAGAGTAATAAGCTCTCATAAAGGAAATGGAGCCATTCTTCCACTGGCAGTGTTTCCAATGGCTCTAGACTGAGAGAGCCAAATTCGAAAAAGTTCAGAGCTGCTGCCCAAGTAATAATGTTGAGATAAAGGATCAAACTAGACTTCAGAAGCACAGCCGGTGAATACCACTGTATGAATTTATCAGCCACTACAGAATGGTAATGGACCATGTGCTTCATCCTTTTAAAGTCATCTGAAAACAGGACAAAAAATGTTACTGCCACAGATTTGAGCGGCACATTACGAACAGGGTTTTCTTCCCACTTTCCCCCCTGTCTTCCTCGCGCAGGTTTATAATTACAGATGGGAATTTGACAAGTCAGGTTCTGAATTATGGCAAAACTAAACTCCCTGATGTGAATCAAGAGAAGGTGAAATGGTTTTGCAATGCATATTTATTAAGGCTATTGGTGACTGAAGTCACTTTCAATCACCAAAGTTATATTCTGGAGTTTATCTGCCCCAAAACTTTATCTCTAATGAAAAAAAGATTTTTTTAAAAAAGGAAACCAGAACAAACCCTGTCTCCAGCAATGGAGAAATGCTCATCTGCTTCTCATGCAGAAAAGATATTCTGCAGACTGGGAAAAATTTACATTAATATATTATCAAGTGCAAAAATCTGAGTAACAGAAGTGGAGAGGCACAGCAGTCTGATTCCACTTAATGGAGGCAAGAGAAGCAGTTTTAGGATGAACTAGCAAATATGTGTTTTATTGACAGGGCACAGGAGACAAACGCCGCTCAGTTACCTATCTCATCTCACTTCCTTCTCGCTACCAAACAGCGACATGTATTCCTGTGCATAGGACTAGCTCAAGACATGTGCAACACTTACAGCCCATTTAAGCTCTGAGGGAACTTTGGCCCAGATTTCCAGAAGAGCCTCTGGAGACTTAGGTTTTGATTGTCGAACCTGGAAACCCTTATCAGAAGCACCAAGTCACCCCCACAGCACTGGAAATCGTGGGAGCTCCAGGTGCTCAGAAGCTGCAGACTTGGACGTGTTTGCTAGGCCTCTCCGTGTTGTTCTTCCACTGTGTGAACTACAGTAATGGCTGTGACTCGAGTCTCCTGCATCAAGCCAATCTGAGGCTTGAATGGAGTGTTGAGAGGCAATTTGAGCCCTTGGATGGCTACCAGATGGGTCCAGCCAGGAGCAGAACCTAGGGCTGGTCTCTTATCAATGCAACTATTATCCTCTGCCCTCTTATTAATACAGTCCCACCTGTCCTGGAGAAGATGCCAAGTGGAGATAGATGAGCAGATCTGGGCTGACTCCTGCTCCACATTGAACTTGGGGAAACCCTCTAGACCAGGTACCTTCTACTCTCCATTGCAGCTGCTCAGATTATTTCCAGCTTCTCCTGCACACGGCAAATCCCTTGTCCATAAGGTTCCAGCTCAATCATGGCTCACTCCCAGGTAGACTCTACAATATCAGCTGGCTCACGAAAAGCTCTTTCCAGCTCAGTTCTCCATTTGCTCAACCAAACCTCAGCACTCTGTTGGCCCTTCCTACTTTCAGGTCAATGGGTTGGTCCAGCTGCCTGCCAAGATCTGGGAATCTCCCCTTTAAGCCTCCTAGGGTATGTCTAGACTACATGGCTCCGTCAACGGAGCCATGTAGTCTAGACGTACCCCTATAGTCTAATTTGCATAATATAGCTTGGGACATATTGAACCCCTGCTACAAACCTCCAGGAACTCAGGGGGAGGCTGTTACACCACATCCAGCCCTGAAGAACCTGGAGCCCTGGGACCTACCTACCACCCAGTCCCTGGGTGCACAGTCAGCAGGGAGAATTTGGTTTGGGCAGCGGAGTTCATAGCCATCTCAGAAATAACCCCACATGCCCGGGATTCAGCCACCCGCAGCAGAAATGGGGCCAGGCAAGGATGCCCTATAAAACTGGTTCCTGATGCAAGTCGCAGGGACACAAATCCTTTCCCTTCTGTTATACTCCCAAGCCTCAGCAGAGTGCAGACAGATTATGGGAAGGTGCTAAGATTCATGCACCTTCGTCTGTTTCCTCCTAATGCAATTTTTATCGCTGCTTTTTAGACTAGCTAATAGAAATGGAGATTCATACGAGGCATAACCCAGGAATGTCTCCGCCTAGCCACAGAGGTAGGGGGAAGAATGCTGCACTTCAGCACTTTGATTAAGGGAAACGACCTGCATATGTAATATTTACACTTAGTTCAGATCCATATACAAATTAGTCCTTCAGCCAACCCTCCCTGTTCCGCATCCCGGGCGCTCTCAGAGGTAACGCCCCAAATCAGGCCCTTTCAGGTGCTCAATGTAACACTTAACATCACCAGCTCTTTTCAAAATCTTGGGCTGGAAGTTTTTAATCAGCGGTCAACAGAATGTTCTGAAGGAGGCCACAGGGCCTGGTGCCTGGGAGTGTGACCTTGTTCTTTACCTGCCTCTGTAAGTCAGTCCTGAACTCACTTCCCTTGTTAGTTTCACCATCTCCCTTTCAGAAGCCAGGAACAAGCTCGTCCTGCTGAGCCTCTGTAGCTAGGAAGAGCCTGGCTGGGCTCCTGTTTGGGATTGAGCATTTGCGTCCCATCCAACCAGCAAAGCTTTGCCAAGTCCACTTTTTGTTTCGGCTCGTCCCAGTGTGCAAATCTGTCAGAGGCTTTTCTGCTTTCTCACAGGAGTCCAACGTCCATTTCAGGATACAAAAATGGAAATATCCTTCCGGGCTTAGAAAGTGGTCCGATCTTCCGGTTAAATCCAATGATTAAAGCTATCCGCGTCTCGGTCAAAATGCTCATGGAAGGATTTTCTGGCAGTTGTGGGTTTTGGGGGGGTGGGGGTGGAAATCAGATGAAGGATGTATAATTCAACCTCGGGGAATGTAGATAGCCCTGTTCAATGTACAGCCTGCAGACTAACCACAGAAGACGGAGTCACAAAGTAAACTTTGTTCCTTTCTACAAACGAATCACTGCCTTTTATTTGTAGTCCCTGTATACAAAAATAACAACAACGAACTAGAAAGCTTTCCATCACTCCCAGCCTCTATTTTACTCGGCATCTCAGCTCCTCCTCACTCTTTGGCTTTCAACTGGGAGGCAGCCAGCTGTGCTGGACTGTTAATTTGTTGCCTCTTGGTGCAGTCACATCAACACCTGCATCCCTAGTGAGTTGAGCCCCCGCACTATTTACGGCCCGTTTCCCGTTGTAACAGCAGGAACGGGCGCTGTGCTAGATGTTACAAAATAGCTCGCCAGACACATGGGGAAGCCGTGTTAAATTCTAAGGGGTCAAAAGTAACTTCATTACAACAGTCGCTCGGCGCCGAGCAATGATGCCCAAAGTTGTAGGCCTCAGGTACACCCCTGAATACCCTCACTGAACAGAACTGTGGAATACACTACTTACCAGCCTCCTGTTTACCTTGGAAAACCATCGCTGTAGCTGGTGTCGCAGGGGCAGCCACAGCAGAGGCATGGCGCAGTTGTGACGAGTACAAATCTGGTTGGTAGCTACTTGGCCCGTCTGAGCCGGGCCTCTGCTACACTGCTAGTTATACTTGCATTACCTCCATGAGAGCCAGAGTGAACACCCTAGCTCGTGTAGTGCAGACATGATCACAGATACAGATCTGGATGCATCCACACAGCGCTCTGATCCTGATCTGAGTTGCTCTTAATTTTGACATTACGGCAGGCAGAAATATGAGTCACGGCCTACACCCTTAAGTTGGTGCTCATCACTGATTCATAGAATCCTAGAATACTAGAACTGGAAGGGGCCTCAAGAGGTCATCATGTCCTGTCCCCTGCCCTCACGGCAGGACCAAGCACCATCTGGATCATCCCTGAGGGTATGTCTAGACTACAGGCTTTTGTCAACAGAGGGTTTCTCGACAGATACTGTCGACAAAGCTTCTGTCGACAAAGAGCGTCTAGACTACATCCAGTTCTGTCAACAAAGCAAGCCGCTTTGTCGACATGAGAGTGTAGACGCAAAGGACAGTGTAGATGCAATAACGCCTTCTGTCGACAGAACTCTGTCGACAAAAGGCGTTATTCCTCGTAGAATGAGGTTTACCGCCGTCGACAAAACTGCCGAGTTCTGTCGACGTTATGTCGACAGAACTCGGCAGTAGTGTAGACGCAGGGATAGTTTTGTTGACAAAAGGCCACTTATCGACAAAACCCTGTAGTCTAGACACACCCTGTCAGATGTCTGTCCAACCTGCTCTTAAATATCTCCAGTGATGGAGATTCCACAACGACCCTAGGCAATTTATTCCAGTGTTGAACCACCCTGACAGTTAGGAAGTTTTTACTAATGTCCAACCTAAACCTCCCTTGCTGCAATTTAAGTCCATTGGTTCTTGTCCTGTCCTCAGAGGTTCAGGAGAACAATTTTTCTCCCTCCTCCTTGTGACACCCTTTAGATACCTGAAAACCGCTATCACGTCCCCTCTCAGTCTTCTCCTTTCCAAAGTAAACAAGACCAATTCTTTCAATCTTCCCTCATAGCTCATGTTCTCTAGACCGTTAGTCGTTTTAGTTGCTCTTCTCTGGCCCGCCTCCAATTTCTCCATCTTTTTCTTGAAATGTGGTCAGTGTCTCTCATCTACCTTTCATCTGCCTCAAAACAGGGCTAACTTCATGGACACTGGTTGATGTCACTGCAAACAGAACCAGGTCCAACGGGCCAGTTTGCTGGGTTGTTAAAATACAACTCCAACAAGAAATGCAAAATTATCTCATGTACAAAGCAGGGACAAGAGAAACCTGCCATCATGCACCCATGTGTAACGTTGGCCAACGGCTGGAGATTCTGAGCCAATGGTGGGGGAGAGAGGTGCTAGCCTCCCATAGAATGGGGAACAGGCAGTGCACCCTATGTGATTTTTGGAAAGTTGGTGTGCACAGAGATGCATGTGAGTACCTGAGAATAACCCCCCGAGCTCATAGGGTAGATGTAGCTTAGTGTGTGTGAAATCACCCAGGAGGAACATAAAATGTTGTGGAATAAATTTCCATGAAAAATGCATCAAAAGTGAGATTTTCCACAAGCCTTGTCATTGTCATAAGTCTGTACGCCAGCCATTTGAGTCCTGGGTCCATGACCTGTGCTCAGGCCTGTAAGTACAGGTCTAGAGCTGGAAGAGTACAGGTCATAGAGCTGGAACAGACCTCAGGAGGTCATCAAGTCCAGCCTCCTGCCCAAGGCAGGACCAATCCCAACTAAATCAACCCAGCCAGGGCTTTGTCAAGCCGAGACTTAAAAACCTCCAGGGATGGAGATTCCACCCCCTCCCTAGGGAACCCATCCCAGTGCTTCCCCACCCTCCTAGGGAAATAGTTTTTCCTACTATCCAACCAAGACCTCCCCCTCTGCAACTTGAGACCATTGTTCCTTGTTCTGCCATCCGTCACTACTGTGAACAGCCTCTCTCCAGCCTCTTTGCAACCTCCCTTCAGGAAGTTGAAGGCTGCTATCAAATCCCCCCTCGCTCTTCTCTTCTGCAGACTAAACAAACCCAAATCCCTCAGTCTCTCCTCGTAGGTCACATGCTCCAGACCCCTACTCATTTTGGTCGCCCTCCGCTGGACCCTCTCCAATGCGTCCACATCCTTTCTATAGTGGGGGGCCCAGAACTGGACACAATACTCCAGATGTGTCCTCACCAGAGCCGAATAAAGGGGAATAATCACTTCTCTGGATCTGCTGGCAATGCTCCTCCTAATGCACCCTAATATTCCATTTACCTTCTTGGCTACAAGGGCACACTGTTGACTCATATGCAGCTTCTCATTCACTATAATCCCTAGGTCCTTTTCTGCAGAACTGCTACTTAGCCATTCGGTCCCCAGCCTGTAACAGTGCTTGGGATTCTTCTGTCCCAAGTGCAGGACTCTACACTTGTCCTCGTGGAACCTCATCAGATTTCTTTTGGCCCAATCCTCTAATCTGTCTAGGTCACTCTGGACCCTTTCCCTGCCCTCCAGTGTATCTGCCCCTCCCCCTAGCTTAGTGTCATCCACAAACTTGCTGAGGGTGCAATCCATCCCCTCATCTAGGTCATTAATAAAATTGTTGAACAAAACCGGTCCAAGAACAGATTCTTGGGGCACTCTGCTAGAAACTAACCGCCAACCTGACATTGAGCCATTGATCACTACCTGTTGGGCCTGACAGTCTAGCCAGCTTTCTATCCATCTTACAGTCCATGTATCCAATCCATACTCCCTTAATGTGGTGGTAAGAACATTGTGGGAGACAATAGCAAAAGCTTTGCTGAAGTCAAAGTATATCACATCCACTGACTTTCCTATATCCACAGAGCCAGTTACCTCATCATAGAAGATAATCAGATTGGTCAGGCATGACTTACCCTTCGTGAATCCATGTTGTCTATTCCTGATCACTTTCCCCTCTTCCAAGTGCCTCAAAATGGATTCCTTGAGGATCCCCTCCATGATTTTTCCAGGGACTGAGGTAAGGCTGGCTGGTCTGTAGTTCCCTGGATTGTCCTTCTTCCCTTTTTAAAAGATGGGCACTACATTTGCCTTTTTCCAGTCATCCAGGATCTCTCCTGATCTCCATGAGTTTTCAAAGATAATAGCCAAAGGCTCCTCAATGACATTTACCAGCTCCCTCAGTACCCTTCGATGCATTAAATCCGGACCCGTGGATTTGTGTATGTTTAGCTTTTCTAGATAGTTCCTAACTTGTTCTTTCCCCACCGAGGGCTGTCCACCTCCTTCCCTTACTGCGTTGTCTAGTGCATTAGCCTGGGAGCTGACCTTGTCCATGAAGACAGAGGCAAAGAAAGCATTGAGTACTTCAGTTTTTCCCACATCATCTGTCACTAAGTTAACTCCCTCATCCAGTAAGGGCCCTACACCCTCTCTGATCACCCTCTTATTGCTAACATGCCTGTAGAAACCTTTCTTGTTACCCTTCACATCTCTTGCTAACTGCAATTCCAATTGCACTTTTGCCTTCCTGATAACTGCCTTGCATTCTTGAGCAATATATTTATACTCCTCCCTAGTCACCTGTCCAAGTTTCCATTTCTTGTGAACTTCTTTTTTGTGTTTAAGCTCACCATGGAGGTCCCTGATAAGCCAATCTGGTCACCTACCATATTTGCTTTTCTTGCTGCGCATTGGAATGGTTTCTTCCTGTGCCTTCAATAAGGCTTCTTTAAAATACTGCCAGCTCTCCTGGACTCCTTTTCCCTTCATGTAAGCATCCCAGGGAATCCTGCCCATCAGTACTCTAAGGGAGTCAAAGTCTGCTTTTCTGATGTCCAGGGTGTGTATTTTGCTACTCTCCTTTCTTCCTTTGGTCAGGATCCTGAAATCTACCATCTCATGATCACTGCTTCCCAGGTTGTCACCCACCTCTACTTCCCCTATTAGCTCCTCCCTGTTTGTGAGCAGCAGGTCAAGCTGCGCATGGCCCCTGGTTGGTTCCTTCATCACTTGTGCCAAGAAGTTATCCCCAACATTCTCCAAAAACTTCCTGGATTGTCTGTGTACTGCTGTATTGGTCTCTCAACAGATATCAGGGTGATTAAGGTCCCCCATGAGAACCAGGGCCTGTGATCTGGAAGCTTCTCTCAGATGTCTGAAGAAAGCCTCATCTACCTCATCCACCTGATCCAGTGGTCTATAGAAGACACCAACCACAACATCACCCTTGTTGCTTCCACCTCTAAACTTTACCCATAGACTCTCAACAGGCTTTTCACCCTCTATATACTGGAGCTCCGAGCAATCATAGTGCTCTCTTACATACAATCGAACCCCTCCTCCTTTTCTCCCCCACCTATTCTTCTTGAACAGTTTATACCCTTCCATGACAGTGCTCCAGTCATGTGAGTCATCCCACCAAGTCTCCGTTATTCCAATCAAATCATGGTTCTTTGACTGGGCCAGGGCTTCTAATTCTTCCTGTTTGTTTCCCAGGCTTCTTGCATTTGTGTGCAAACACTTTAGATATCCAGCTGATTCCCTACCATTCGAGTCAAGGGTCCTCCTTTGTTGCTCGTTTCTCCTTGTGTTTCTTCCCCATATCCGACTTCCTCACTTATCTCAAGGCTTTGGTCACCGTCCCCCAATGAACCTAGTTTAAAGCCTCCTCACTAGGTTTGCAAGCCTGCCCGCGAAGATGCTCCTTCCTCTCTTGGTTAGGTGGATCCCATCTCTTCCTAACAATCCTTGTGCCCGGAACAGAGTCCCATGGTCAAAGAAACCAAAGCCCTCTCTCCGACACCACCTGCGCAACCATACATTTACTTCCTCAATTCGACAATCTCTACCTGGACCTTTTCCTTCCATCGGAAGGATGGATGAGAACACCACTTGCACTTCAAATTCCTTTATCCTTTTTCCCAGCGCTACACAATTTGCTGTGACCCGTTCAAAGTCATTCTTGGCCGTATTGTTAGTTGTGACATGGAGAAGCAGGAAGGATCCAAAGGTTTAATCACTTTCGGAAGACTCTCGGTCACATCCTGAATGCGAGCTCCCGGTAAGCAGCACTCTTTTTGAGACTGCAGGTCTAGACAGCAGATGGATGACTCAGTCCCTCTAGGAGGGAGTCCCCGACCACCACTACCCGTCTTCTTCTTTTGGGGGTGGTGGTCATGGAACCCCCATCCCTAGGAATACACATCCCCTGCCTTCCGGTAGATGGTGTTCCCTTCTGATTCCTTCCCTGGGAGGTCCCTGACAAAGCATTTTCTATCACAGTGCCTGTGGAGAGAGCCCAATAGTGATTACTTTCCTCTACAGGAATGGGGGATACCCAAGTTGGCCTTCTTCTCCATCTAGAGGTTACATGCTGCCAGTTCTCTTCCTTGTCCTGTATTGCCCTGACTGGCTCTTCAGCCTCCCGTGGCTGCAGGATTAAATGCTTGCGAACAGGAACAGCTAACAGGGAGTTTGGAGAGGGAGTTCTCCAGGTAAAAGAGGAGTAAAAGCGGGACCCTTGTGGTAAGTGGCTGTTTGGAGTGTGTGTTTGTGTGTGGGGGAGTTATTTGCTGTGTGCTGAGCTTGTGTTTGGGTGGTTGGTTGGTTTGTTTGTTTGAAGGAACTTCTAAAAGGTTTGAAATCTAGAAGCCTCTGTTAATTGGCTGAGCCTCAGTCAGGGGGAGGGGCTACCAGAGCTATATAAGCCTGTGACTCAGCGACCAGGGAGCTTGTGAACAGGAACAGCTAACAGGGAGTTTGGAGAGGGAGTTTAGAGGGGGAGGTTAGAGGGCACTAGGGACTTCTGACCTTCTTAAAAACCCTAAAAACAACTCTTATAATAATCTATATTCCAGAGGTTTAAAAAGAATCCCAGTTTCTGCTTAAACTTATTCATTAGAAAAATGGAGACAGAAGCCCAGCAGCAGAGTGGGGGCTATCCTGTTTATTGCGTCGAGTGTAACATGTATGATTACCTGCCCTGTGGGTGGGTGGTGTATGTGTGCACCCGTTGCAAGGAGCTCCTGACCCTCAGAGACCGGGTTCGGGCTTTGGAGGCCAGGGTGGCTGAACTGGAGGAGCTAAGGGAGGTAGAGAGATATGTTGATGAGACTTTCCGGGACATTGTAGTACTGTCCCACCTCCAGTCTGAGAGCCCCAGTGCTCTGAAGGAGGATGAAAGTCTGAAGGAAACAGAGCATTCAATGGAAGCAGAGGGAAACCATCCCGTAGTTGGGACCCTCCTCCCAGAGGATGTTGCGGTATCCTCTCGCACTGAGGATACCTCTGAGGGGGAGGGAATGCCAGTTAGGAAGAGGCAGGTGTTAGTAGTGGGTGATTCGATTGTTAGAAACATAGATAGTTGGGTTTGTGATGACTGGGAGAACCATATGGTCACTTGCCTGCCTGGTGCGAAGGTTGCAGATCTCTCGAGGCATCTAGATAGACTTATGCGTAGTGCTGGGGAGGAGCCAGTGGTCGTGGTACATGTAGGTACCAATGACATAAGGAAGGGTAGGAGAGATGTCCTGGAGGCCAAATTTAGGCTGCTAGGAAAGAGACTGAAATCCAGGACCTCTATGGTGGCATTCTCGGAAATGCTTCCAGTTCCACGTGCAGGGCCGGGTAGGCAGGCAGAGCTTCAGAGTCTCAATGCGTGGATGAGACGATGGTGTAGGGAAGAGGGGTTTGGATTTATTAGGAACTGGGGACACTTTTGGGAGAGGGGGAGCCTATACAGGAAGGATGGGCTCCACCTAAACCAGGGTGGAACCAGACTGCTGGCACTAAACATTAAAAAGGCTGTAGAGCAGTTTTTAAACTAAGAGATGGGGGAAAGCCGATTGGTGCGGAGATGCACGTAAATCGGAGAGAGACTTCTCTTAGAGCACACTCCATTGATAGAGAGTCTCTAAGCTGTGGTCAGAAAGAGAGGAGGGGAGAGGGCAAACCATGGGCCAGAGCAGACAAACAACCGCATACAAAGGAATCCAATGCACCAGGGAAGGGCAGACAAATAAGCAGTGGCAAATTTTTAAAGTGCTTCTGCACAAATGCTAGGAGTCTGACTAATAAGATGGGTGAACTAGAGTACCTAGTATTAAATGAGGAGATTGACATAATAGGCATCACTGAAACCTGGTGGAATGAGGAAAATCTGTGGGACACAATCATACCGGGATATAAAATATATCGAAAGGATAGAGCAGACCGGGTGGGTGGTGGAGTGGCACTGTATGTGAAAGATAATGTAGAATCAAATGAAATAAAAATATTAAGTGAATCAACATGCTCAATAGAATCGCTATGGATAGTAATTACATGCTCCAATAATAAGAAATTAGCAGTAGGGATATATTAACGACCACCTGACCAGGACAGTGATACTGACATTGAAATGCTGAGGGAGATTAGAGAGGCTACCAAAATAAAGAACTCTATAATAATGGGGGATTTTAATTATCCCCATATTGACTGGGTACATGTCACCTCAGGAAGAGAAGCAGAGATAAAATTTCTCAATGGCCTAAATGACTGCGTCTTGGAGCAGCTGGTGCAGGAACCCACAAGGGGAGAGGCAATTCTCGATTTAGTCCTGAGTGGAGCGCAGGATCAGGTCCAGGAAATAACCGTTACAGGACCGCTTGGGAATAGTGACCATAATATAATAACATTCAACATTCCTGTGGTGGGTAGAACACCTCAGCAGTCCAGCACCCTGGCATTTAATTTCAAAAAGGGGAATTACACAAAAATGAGGAGGCTAGTTAAACAGAAATTAAAAGGCACAGTGACTAGAGCCAAATCCCTGCAAGCTGCATGGAAACTTTTTAAAGACACCATAATAGAGGCCCAACTTAAATGTATACCCCAAATTAAAAAACATAGCAAGAGACCTAAAAAAGTGTCACCGTGGCTTAACCACCATGTAAAAGAAGCAGTGAGGGACAAAAAGGCATCCTTTAAGAAGTGGAAGTCCAATCCTAGTGAGATAAATAGAAAGGAACATAAACACTGTCAAATCAAGTGTAAAAATGTAATAAGAAAAGCAAAAAAAGATTTTGAGGAACAGCTACTCAAAAAGAAATAACAAAATGTTTTTTAAGTACATTAGAAGCAGGAAGCCTGCTAAAAAACCTGTGGGTCCCCTAGACGATCGAACTATAAAAGGCGCAATCAAGGACGATAAAGCCATTGCGGAGAAACTAAATGATTTCTTTGCTTCAGTCTTCACGGCTGAGGACGTTGGGGAGATTCCCAAATCTGCACCGTCCTTTGTGGGTGACGAATCTGAGGAACTGTCCCGGATTGAAGTGTCATTAGAGGAGGTTTTGGAACAAATAGAAAAACTTAATGTTAACAAATCTCCGGGACCGGATGGCATTCATCCAAGGGTTCTGAAAGAACTCAAATGGGAAATTGCTGAACTATTATCTGTGGTTTGTAACCTATCCCTTAAATCGGCTTCCGTACCTAATGACTGGAAGGTAGCTAACGTGACACCAATATTTTAAAAGGGCTCCAGAGGCGATCCGGGCAATTACAGACCGGTAAGTCTAACTTCAGTACCGGGCAAATTAGTTGAAATAATAGTAAAGAATAAAATTGTGAAGCATGTAGAAGAACATAATTTGTTGGACAAAAGTCAACATGGTTTCTGTAAAGGGAAATCCTGTCTTACTAATCTATTAGAGTTCTTTGAAGGGGTTAACAAACATGCGGACAAGGGGGATCCAGTAGATATAGTATACTTAGATTTTCAGAAAGCCTTTGACAAGGTCCCTCACCAAAGGCTCTTGTGTAAATTACACGGCCATGGGATAAGAGGGAATGTCCTTTCTTGGATTGAGAACTGGTTAAAAGACAGGAAACAAAGGGTAGGAATTAATGGTAAATTTTCAGAATGGAGAGGGGTAGCTAGTGGTGTCCCCCAAGGGTCGGTCCTAGGACCAATCCTGTTCAACTTATTCATAAATGATCTGGAGAAAGGGGTAAGCAGTGAGGTGGTAAAGTTTGCAGATGATACCAAACTGTTTAGGATAGTCAAGACAGAAGCAGACTGTGAGGGACTCCAGAAAGATCTCACCAAACTGAGTGATTGGGCAACAAAATGGCAAATGAAATTTAATGTGGCTAAGTGTAAAGTAATGCACATCGGGAAAAATAACCCCAACTATATGTACAGTATGATGGGGGCTAATTTGGCTATGACAAATCAGGAAAGAGATCTTGGAGTTATCGTGGACAGTTCTCTGAAAACTTCCACACAGTGTGCAGCAGCGGTCAAAAAGGCAAATAGGATGCTAGGAATTATTAAGAAAGGGATAGAAAATAAGACCCAGAATATCTTCCTGCCCCTGTATAAAACTATGATACGCCCACATCTTGAATACTGTGTAGAGATGTGGTCTCCTCACCTCAAAAAAGATATTTTGGCCTTGGAAAGGGTTCAGAAAAGGGCAACTAAAATGATTAGGGGTTTGGAACGGGTCCCATATGAGGAGAGGTTAAAGCGACTGGGACTTTTCAGTTTAGAAAAGAGGAGACTGAGGGGGGATATGATAGAGGTCTATAAAATCATGAGTGGTGTGGAGAGGGCCGAAAAAGAAAAGTTATTTATTAGTTCCCTAAATAGAAGAACTAGAGGACACCAAATGAAATTAATGGGTAGCAGGTTTAAAACTAATAAAAGAAAGTTCTTCTTCACACAGCGTGTAGTCAGCCTGTGGAACTCCTTGCCAGAGGAGGCTGTGAAGGCTAGGACTATAATAGAGTTTAAAGAGAAGCTAGATAATTTCATGGAGGTTAGGTCCATAAAAGGCTATTAGCCAGGGGATAAAATGGTGTCCTTGGCCTCTGTTTGTCAGAGGCTGGAGAGGGATGGCAGGAGACAAATCGCTTGATCATTGTCTTCGGTCCACCCTCTCTGGGGCACCTGGTGCTGGCCACTGTCGGCAGACAGGATACTGGGCTAGATGGACCTTTGGTCTGACCCAGTACGGCCATTCTTATGTTCTTATGTTCTTCTAGCAAGGAAGTCTTCATCCTCTCTGATAGAATGTAGGGTCGATACCTGGGCCTCAAGTCCTCTAATTTTTTCTTCCAAAATGGTGACCAGCTTGCACTTAGTGCAGATGAAATCCCTTCTTTCTTCCAGGAGGAAGACAAACATGGCACATGCTGTGCAGGTAACAACAGCAGACCTATCACCATCCATACCTGCCTTCCTTCGGAGAGATTCCTCAGTTGTTATTAAATGCCTCCTTGAAAGGCAGGAGTGTAATGAAAAGTTTTTAAAGAATGGTGAGTGTATCTCACCCCCTTCCCACTCCCCTTCCCAACTCCCTCTCCAAACTCCCTGTTAACAGCCCCTGTTCACAAGCTCCCTGGTCGCTGACTCACTCCTTTATAAACCCCTGGACTGCCTGATAGCCCCTCCCCCTGATTAAGGCTCAACCAATGAGCTTCTAGATTTCACCCCCTACCTGTCCCACCCATTGGCCTCTGTGGAGTTAAAGGGGCAGGACCCAGCTCGGCCCACCCGGGCTCAGCAAGGGGTTTTTCCCCCTCGGGGTCAGTGAGAGGCCACCCCTGCTCACTACACTGCTCCTTTGACTTGGATGGGAAGCAAAGGAAACTAATACCAAGTGACTGTGGAAATCCCACTATGCCAATTGGAGTCATCTATTGGAAAATCCAATACTGAAATCATCCCACTTCTTGCATGTGGCCCTCAGCTCCTGTTGTCTGATGTATCTGACCATTTTAGACACCAGCGTGCGGAGCACTTCGACCATCTGGCCCCGCACGACTTGTGGGAAGACAAGGAAGTCTGTGGAAGAGCAATCCGGGCCCCTTGAGCAGGAGCTTTGCTGTGCGTTTCGGCAACTGACCCCCACGAAGCACAGTCCAATAATCAAAGGGGTCAGGGCCTCACTGCTTCCTAATGAGATTATACAACTTTGAATTGTTGTTGAATTGCCCACCAGGGACAACAGCACTTTACCCTGAATCTCAATTGCATTCTTATGGGAACAGAGACGATCAATGGGTGCCCAGTGACTGTAACTGTGACCCAAAGGAAACCCTCACGCTGATCAGCAAATCCACGTTCTTAACAGCAGTGTGGAAGCAGGACTGGGCTTCCTACAACACCATGCAAAGCAGAGTGGTGATGGCGAGCAAAACAGCATTCACCAGTGGTTATTGCCAACTAGCACCCAGCTGTGAAGACTTCCTGATTGCCAGAAAACAAGGGATTAATTCCACACCAATTCCCACCTCCGTTTGTATGGGTACATGGACGAGGCATGTGAATGGCTGCTTGGAAGCAGGGTGAAAGGCCTGATCTACACTAAAGGGGAAAGTCAACTCAAGTTACGCAACTCCAGCCATGTTAATTAAGTAGCTGGAGTCGATGTATCTTAAATTGTGGTTTTGCTCCAGCCTCACAACAGGAGGTGGACAGGAGCACACGCTCCCCTGGGCTTCGCTTACTCCTCGTGAGGAGCAGGACTACCGGCATTGACGAGGGCGCCTTCTCAGTTCGAATTAGTGGGTCTTCACTATACCTCACAGATACCACTAACTATTAATTGTTAGAAAATACTGAATAATGACCACTCCCAGGATGGCAGCTGGACCCAATTAACTGGGGGGGGGGGTGTTGATCTCCTGCTCCATTAATTAAAAAGCTAAACAAAGAGATTTGTAAGATGAATAATAATGGGCAAATTGACTCGGAGAAGATAAGGGCTGGACTGAAACTGGGTAGAATCTTCAACTCACTGTCAGCTCCGACAATAATAAAATGACGCTTGTTCAGACTCATCGCTTCTGGGAGTTTTGTCCTTATTTTAAATAGAGGGAAATGAAACATCAGATTTTCTGTCGCAAGGGAAATTCTGATATTTCACCTTTTTTTCATTGCACATTGAGAAGAGAAGCTGAAATATTAAAATTCTTCACAGAAAGAAAAGTTCAGGGGAAAAATAATTTAGAAATGGTGAAACATTTTATTTTGACATTTTTTGTTCCAAATGAGAACTTTCAATATGCCTCAATTGTTCAATTTGTTGAACAGACTCAAAAAGTTTCATTTTGAATCCATTTGCTCTTAAGTTGCATTTCTCTAGGGGTCGCACTGATTCATGGGAGCTGTCATTCAATTTCCTCATGGCCCCATGTTCTCCAATGGGCCAGGCTAGAGCACATCTCCCTTGATGCACCAGGCAACTCTGTCAGAGGGGAAACTGCAGCACATCTTGGGAAAAGTAGTTCAGCCAAGCCACGCCCATAGAAGAGAATGGGAGCAACAGGACAGGAGAACTACAGTTCCCATGAAACAATGGGGCTCCATAGGGAAATGCAATGGAATGTTCCACTGTCTCAGAATGAAACATTTCAGTCGGTTCAATAAACGAATATTTGTGTCAAACCAGCCTGAAACAAAACATTTCAATCTTCCCAACAGAAAACTGGAAAATTCCCACATAAGCAAAATTTGCCTTGCACATTTGTGATTACCTGGAAATCACAATTTCCTTCCCAGAAAAATCTTGATGGAAAAGTCCCAGCCAGCTGTAATCTTAAATTAAGTGACAGTGCCCTGAGGCACGACTGTACACACCAGCACAAGCCTGAGCACCATCAGCTAGCTGACCCTAGGATTGCTCCAGGCAGGATGCTCTGTTCTTTCCCACTCCCTGCTCTGTCTAGCTCAGCGAGGCTTTCACCTTTTGTGCTCCGAAGTGGAGCTAATGGGATGCAACAGGCCCTGCTGCTGAGGGGCATCAGAGGCCTAGCTCTGCATCTCCATAGAGAGCCCTCTGAAGCGTGACAGCCAGTTACCCGGCCCAACCCACACTGGAACCTTCTCATTTTAAAGCTAAGCACCTGGTCAAAGCAGAGTCCTGCCTCTCCTCCATCATCTTTGAGACCCAGAGGCGGGTTCAACTGGCCTGGCACTCAATTGACGGGGCACACTGGTGTCTGGCTCATATTTCCTCCCTTCTTAGTCACACCCCAGCATGCTAACCAGAAACCCCCAGAAGGTTCAGTCCTTTTGTGAGCCAGGTGTGTAATGCATTATGGGCATCAAGTGCCAAGGGAAGTACATTTGAATGAAGCAAATACCCCACACCCTGTAAAGAGCTGGCCTGGGCTCCTGGCCCCCATCGCTTTGCCTGCTTCTACTTATGGGGAGATGACTGTGTGTCCTGCCCAGCTCTTTCCCTGTGGCTCAGGGAGTGCTTCTATGATACATCATGGCTGGTAGGAAAGTCCTGGGTATGTTATGGAAGGAAAGAAGCAGAAATGGGACGTGTTAGGAGGGTAACTGGTGGTGTTGTGTAGCTGGGCAGTCAGGTTTCTAAGCTGGTCGGTGCCCAGAGTCCACCTGCAAGTCCACCTGCAACCCTGGAAGCTCGCGAGGGAACAAGAACCTCTGCAGCTGGGCATTGTGTGCCCGCGCAGGGAGAGAGCAGAAGCTGAGCATGCTGGGAATGCAGTGAGGACTAGGCTGTGTTCTGTGGGCTCTCTTGGGGTACATCTACACAGCAGGGCTTAACTTGAACTAAGCTACACAAGCTGAGCTATGCTAATTGTATAGCTTATTTCAAAATTGGGAGCGTCTACACAGTACCTATTTCAAAATAGAGCACTCTTCCTCCGACTTCCCTTACTCCTCGTACAATAAGGGTTACAGGAGTCAGAGTCAGAAGTCCTCCAGCTTGACAGTATTTCAACATTATTTCAAAATAAGTGCCTGCTGTGTAGACGTGGACTAAGTTATTTCGAAATAACTCCAGCTATTTTGAAGTAATGTTGCTGTGTAGATGTACCCTTGCTGACGTCCATTTAAAAATCTTAGACTGTGCCTCTCTTGTGCCTACCCAGGCTAGAGCACATCTCCCTTGATGCACCAGGCAACTCTGTCAGAGGGGAAACTGCAGCACATCTTGGGAAAAGTAGTTCAGCCAAGCCACGCCCATAGAAGAGAATGGGAGCAACAGGACAGGAGAACTACAGTTCCCATGAAACAATGGGGCCCCATAGGGAAATGCAATGGAATGTTCAACTGTCTCAGAATGAAACATTTCAGTCGGTTCAATAAACGAATATTTGTGTCAAACCAGCCTGAAACAAAACATTTCAGTCTGTTTCAATCTGAAACATTTCTCTGCTCAGGCAGAGAGAGATAGAGAGGTTAGTGGCATGGGAACACTTCTTTATGATGAGAGAATAAACCCATGCAGGGGTGCTACAGAGTGGAGGTGGCTAAGAAGGGACATGATAAAGGCATGCAAAATATTGAATGACTCAGGGAAGGGAGAAGGCCATTTCTATTCGCACTCACTCATAGTGCCAGGGCAAGGAACCCATCTACGAACCGGAAGGATATTCAGACATTTCAGTCTGAGAGAAGGTTACACTTTTTCACACACTGTGTCACAAGCCTGTGGGACACCTTGCTACCAGGAATCAGAGGCCAATGATCTTTGCAGAATTCTGAAAGGGATTAGAAATATACACCGGTAAAAGGACTGTCAAGCATTATAATGCTAAGGATTAAAAAGGATAACCACCATGAATTAGAGGTTGGCTTCTTTCCTGAAGGGTTTAAGAAGAAATTTCCTTGGGGCAGTTACCTCATAAGGGTCTTCTGCAGAGTCTCTGGCAACTTCACCTTAGCAGCTGATACAGGCCATTATCGGAGCAAGACAGAGCTGCAGGGATCTCTGTTGTGACCCAGTGTGGCAAATCCAGTGATTTGAACTTTAACCCCAAATTTAAACTGGACAGGACCCTTTTCAGACTAGTAACAAAGATGGTTATCGTTGATGTTGCTTCCATTGTCTCTGCACCGGTGCTTCCTGCTTTGGAAGGAAATGAACAATATCACAAGGGGAAGTCCTTCTACTGGGGAAAAAGAGAAGCCATAGGACATTCCCCCAGCCTCACAAGGCAGCTCCCTCAGCTCCCAGGCTAGAGGCAGTGAGATCTGACGTGTGCTTCCACCATGTCCACTCCTGGACTAGATCACTGTCTGCACAATCCAGTGTTCCTGGTCTAGGACCTGAGACATGTTCATACTGGTGGCTGCTGCTTGCAGAGCTTCTTGCAGACAAAGCATTGCTGCCATAGCTCATAAAGTAACAAGAGATGCAGTGAGCAGGCAGAGCAGCGAGAAACAGAACTTGCTAAGAGGCCAGTGGTATATGCTGAGTCTCCAGTTTTCATCTTGCTATAGTCTCTACTGGCCTCTCTAACTCCATGGTTCTGCCCCCATGTTGGTCCCCCTTGAGATCTGACCCTCATTCTCCAGGTTCGTGTATCATATCACAGAGTGTTTCAAAGCACTCCAACTTCTGCCTGCAATCCAAAGCAAGCCCCCAACACTGGTCCAACTCAGCTTCTGCTGAAGTAGATGGGAGTTTTATCCTGGACATTCAGGCAGGAGGAGGGAGAGCGGCAGTGTTAGGCTACTCCTGAGAGCCTTTGAAAATCCCATCTCACGATTATCACCCGCCACTACAATTGTCCCCTCCTAGGTTGGAGGAGAAAACCCACTCCAGCCTCTCCAGTACTGCCAGAAAAGTGTCTTCTCCCTTCTGCCAGAACTAGCATTTTGTTCTTTGCCCTTTGCAGTGTATTTATTTTAGAAGCCCCAGATGATAAATGACTAGACGTCCTCATTAACTGCAATGCTTTGTCAGTTTTCCCAAAGCAATCAGAGTGTTAGTGAGATCCAGGGAGCAAATGGGAAGCTAAAAAGCAAGCCAAGTGCAGCCCTATTAATCCTGTGGTATGGATCGACATTTGTCAACTCTACTGAAGTTTGTTCTACTGAATAGAGCCCAAGAGACCACTCAATTACTTTATCTCTTAGCAATTAGGAACCTGCTCCTTCAGGTCAATCAATTAGCACCAAGGGGGGAAAATGGAGACAAGATTAACCTAGAAATCTGTGGCCTTTCGCGCTGAGGTTTTTTAAAGGAAAGGGAACAGAGTGTTTTCTTTAAAATGCTCTTTATTTGGATTCATTTAAATCAAGGGTCTGGTGGGATTCTCTGACATATTTAATCTCTTGTGTTACACTTGATCCCATAAAGCAATGGTCACCAACCGGTCAATTGGGATCTACTGGTAGATCTTGGAGCCTCTGAAGTGATCTTGTGGTTAAAAAGGCTGGAGACCACTGACATAAAGGAAGACTTCCAAAGTTGCCATCTGTCAAGAGGCAGGGTTGACATGTTCTGGTCACCTGCCTCAAACGAAAGGCAGAGTGGATGTCCGGAGCCCACCAACAAAACATACTACAGGTGTGGAGAAACTGCCCTATGAGGAATAAAGGGGGGAACAGGGTATAGTACACAGAATAATGAAGGGTTTAAAGAAGGTAGGTAAAATGCTTCTATTTTATTCTCTTAGGGTATGTCTACACTACATGACTCCATCGACGGAGCCATGTAGATGAGTTTACTAGACATAGGAAAATGAAGTGGTGATTTAAATAATTGCCGCTTCATTTACATCACAATGGCCACCATGCTGTGCCGATCAGCTGTTTGGCAAGTCAGCAGGGCAGTCTGGAAGCGCCACGGTCAACAAGGGAAGACTTTGTCGACCGCTCCGGTATGCCTCGTGAAATAAGGTTTACTGGAGCGGTCGACAAAGGCTTGCCTTGTCGACCGCGATGAGTCCAGACTGCCCTGCTGTGCCGTCAAACAGCGCAGCGGCCATTTTGATGTAAATAAAGCGGCGATTATTTAAATCGCCGCTTCATTTTCCTATATCTAGTAAACTCATCTACATGGCTCCGTTGACGGAGCCATGTAGTCTAGACATACCCTTAAGCAATTTCTACCCTACAGAGGACCTGTTAGAAGGAAAAAAACAAAAAAGAAAAAAGGGGAAAGAAATAATCAGAGTGTTCATGCTACATGAAGCTGATAGAGAAGGTGCTAATTGTTCTTAAGTACCCATTGTTTGGTTTTTTATGTCATTAGGATGTGGAATGTAGTGGGACGTCCAGCTAATGTCTTTATTCATACCTCTGTTAGAGGAATCAAACTTGTAAATGAAGTTAAGTTCTAAGGCATCCCTGTGGAGTTGGCTTGTGAAATTGGCCTGAGACAACACGGTGACTTTGAGATCCACTAACAAGTGCCTGGGCAGGTTAAAATGTTCTCCAACAGGTTGCCCTTTCGGATATCGGATTTGTGTCCCTTAATTCTTTCTTACAGAGACTGTCCAGTTTGGCCAATGCACATGGCAGAGGGGGCGTTGCTGGCACTTGATGGTATAGATCACATTAGTGGACGTGCAGTTGTAGGAGCCTCTGATGTGATGGTTTATGTGGTTATGTCCTGTGATGATGTCACCTGTATAGATGTGTGGACAGAGCTGGCATCGGGGTTGATTGCAGGGGTGGGTTCCTGGATGAGGAAGATGGACATGTAGACATGTAAATGATCATCCCTGGGCACAAGGGCAGGGGACTGGACTCAATGACCTCTCAAGGTCCCTTCCAGTTCTAGTGTTCCATGATTCTATGATTCCTTCCCTGAGAGGAATGGGACAGTTAACGCCTCTCCAAGCTAATGTTCCAGGTGCTCTACAGATTTAGGCAGACATCTGTGGTCACAGCGGAGTTACCACAGCCAGAACAGCTACTAAGAATCCCTTTCAATAAAAAGCATGGGAAGCACTAGTTTCAGGGAGGTGCCGGTGTGTCATAGCTCTGTGCCAGCTGTCCCCAAGCTTCAAGGGGCAGCACTGAAGTAGCTGAATCTCTCATCTCAGAGGGATTTGGCCCATCTGAGTCCTTAAGGCTGCTTTTTATAATTGCAGCTGAAAATGCCAGGGAGAGCCTGCAGTGAAGCGAGTTCCCTGCTCATGGGTAACGCATTCTGCACCTGCTGGTCTCTGTGGGGAACAGGTCACGCTGTGCACTGGTTCCAGAAACTGAGCCCTGGGAGAAAATACAAAATCATCCCTGAGAGTTTACAGATGACCCCACTGGGGAAGTAGTAAACAAGGAGGACAAGCCACTGATTCTGTGTTGCTTGGTAAGAGGGGTACATGCACACCAGGTGCATTTCGATACAGCTCAGTGTAAATTGCTGTATCTAGGGTCAGTGAATATCGGCCATATTGACAGCGTGGGGGACTCTACCCTGGGGAGCAGTGACTCTGAAAAAGCTTTGGAGGTTCCTCGTGGTGCATAACCAGCCGAGACCTCAGTGGAATGCTGTGGCCAAAAAGGCTAATGCAATCCTTGGATGCACAAACAGAGGGGTCCCTAGAAGGAGCAGCGAGGTTATCTTACCTCACTATTTGGTGCTGCTGCCATCTCCAGTGGAAGGTGGGGTCCGTTCTGGTGCCCACAATTCAGGATGGCTCTTGGTAAATTGGAAGGGGTTCAGAGAAGAGCCGCAAGAATGATTACTGGGCTAGAAACCTGCCTTACAGCGACAGTTTCAAGGGCATCAATCGACTTAACTTTATAGAGAGAAGGCTGCAGAGTTACTTGAACATAGCTTGGAAGTATGTATACGGGGCACAAATATGTAATACGGGCTCTTCAGTTGAGCAGAAAAATGTATAATATCGAAAGGCTAGACACTGAAGCTATGTACATTCACACAAGGATATAAGAGCAATGAGCAATCCTGGGGCACCTTAGAGATTAACAAAAATAACTATGTAGTATTGTGAGCTTTGGGGGAAAACCCACTTCTTCAGATGAGATGATCTTGAGGATATAAGGTGTTTTTAGCAGGGCCGTATTTAAGCATTGGAACAACTTCCCAGGGGTCATGGTGGAGTCTCCCTTGTTGACCATTTGAAACAGAAGTTGGATGTTTTTCTAAAAGATCTGCTCAAGGAATTGTTTCAGGGAAGTTCCAGGACTTGTGTGATGCAGGAGATCTGACTAGGTCAGTGGTCCCCAAACTTCGTATGCCACCCCCCATCTGACCTGTATTGTAATCAGTCCCTGCCTCCTCCCCCATGAGCTAGGATGAGAGAGGGGCCGAGGGTCAAGCTGGCTGGGGGCAAGGGTTAAGGCTGTGGCTATGTTAGCAGCCAAGAGTGAGGCCAGGACCTGGACAGGGAGTGGGATGGAAGCTGCGCCGTGGTCGGGACTGGGAGCCAAATCCATGGCCTTGGCTGGGGTGGGGCTAGGGCCCAAGTACTGAACTGTCCCCTCCTAGGTTGGGGGACAACCCCAAAGAGGGGTTGCATGGTGTTCCCGCCCTGCCTCCCATGGTGGCTGGCCCAGGCCCTGCTGCGCCCTCAAACACGATGAGGACAAAGTCACCAGTCCAATGAAAAATGTGGCTCATGCTGCTACCCTGGTAACAACAAACACTTTACAAATGCGAAGTCAGTGCCACTTACCCATTCCTGGTTCTCCCCCTGGCCTGCCATGTTATGAAGGGAGGGGAGGGAGTTCATTTGTTTTTGAGAGGGAAAACCAAGGCATAAATGGCTCTCTCAAAGGAGTGTTGTGAACCATGCATTATTGATGCTGGTAAAGTGCTTTGAGATCTCCTGTTGCTAGGAGCGAAAGAAATGCAAAGCAGTGCAGAGCTCCTTATGTAACACCACGCTGGATTTGCCATTTCTTTGGGGGAGAAAAGAAATCTGCCTTATTTATACTGCGTGTTTTGCCTGCGCAATAAAAAGGCCAGGAAGGAAAATGCTTTCTGATTAGTGTGAAGCAGGGTGGCTAAGGTCTCAGCTGCAGTGGGCAGTATCTGTAGCCTATCAGAGCAGTAAGAATAGCTGGTGTGAACGTAAACTTCCTTTAAAGTCAAGGTAAGCCTGGACAAAGGAATTCTATGTCCCTGCAAAAAGAAGGCAATCCAGCCTCATAAAATCCTTCGCCTTATGCAATGCCTGTGTGTGTATATTGGTTTCTTATTGTATTGATTATATTGCAGAGATAAAATATAAATTCGGTATACTCAGCAAAGACAGCTTTACTGCTTTATTGTGCTGATTATTACAGAGTGCGTAAATTGGATCATAATTCTGAAGAGTCATCAGAAATCCATACCCCACTCAAAGGTGTTCATCTGAAATAGTGTTTATGAGGCATTCGAGAGAAGATCAATATATTAGTGTGTACGTGTCACTCTATCTTGTGGGTGTGTGTATTTAAACATGCAGCTAGATAATCTGCATTTCTGTTTCCCACTGCTTCCCCGGAGGGTTTGTCTTCGTCTTCCCCCAAATCCCCAGACATTGCAGGGGAAGCATGTCGGAGGGGGTTTTCTCTCTTTCCTTCCAGTCTTTATCAGTGACAATGCTAGGCAAACCCCTGCTCCTTTCCTGAGAGGAAGGTGGAAGTGGAAGGAGAGATCCCTGGTTTTATATCCTCGCCAGCCCACTCCCAGCAACTGAACTTCTAACTTCCCCCTCAGACATACGGGGAAAATGAAATGGAAAAATCCAGTCAAAGAAAGCCAAACACATACATTCAGTTCAGTGCATGGCCCATAACACTATGCCCCTTTCTTGCTTATTCCCATCTTCCAGTTCTTTAAACCTACTTCTCTCCTTCAACAGCTGCCCATTAATTCCATCTCCAAATGGTTTGGCTTCCCCTGCATTTTCACACATTGATTTCTCGTTATCAGTCTCTTGCCATTCTTTAACAGGCAGCATCTCTCTCTGTCGTTCTCTCTTTCCCAGTCCTCACACGGTCTCTCCCATGTTATACTGCTTCCCCCACCCTTCATTGCTCCCCTTCTCCTGTTTTCTCTGTCAGCTGTGGCCCCTGTAGTCCCAGCTCCACTCCCATACTGGAGGTCAATAAACTTGGAAGGAAACCTACAGTAGTTCACACTGCCTAGTTGTTGACAGTAAAGGGAGAGGGAAAGAAAAAAGTCCCTCATCGAGGTGGACTTTTTTGTTGCCATACTGGGCATTTGCAGCCACTTTGAGGAGATTTTGGGGACAAAATTTGCCAGTGTAGACAAGGCCTCAGAGGCAGGAACTTTGACCTTGTAAAGGCAGATGCTGAGTGAGTTTAGGCTTCCACAGGGTTCAGGAGGTGTTTTGTGGATAGCAGTGGAGCCAAAACTGGGAGTCAGGTACCTAAATCTGGGGTTTAGGCACCTGAGTACCTTTGTGGATCTCACGCTATGTTTCGGTTTGTCCTGAGTCCCATTTTCAAAAGCAACAGAGTCACTAAAGTGCATTTAAAATGAGACTTAGGCCACATCTAGACAGCAGCACTATTTCGGGATACCAGATGTATCCAAAAATAGCTATTCCGCGTCTTTAAACCCTTCCATTATTTGGAAATATATTTCATAATAATGGGTGCGCTATTCCAGCATCCCAGTAACCCTCCTTCCATGAGGGTTAATGGACTTGTCAGGATAGCACTGTGTAGATAGCACCAAATTTAGAAATAAGCTATTTTGAAATTACCTTGAAATAAGCTATGCAATTTGCATAGCACAAATTGCGTAGCTTATTTCGAGGTAAGGGTGCAGTGTAGATGCACCTTTAATGTCCTAAGTCACTTGGCTAAAATCTTGTTCTACTTCCGTCCTCCTCTAACATGTTTTTGAACATAGGTGTCCCTAGATTCTGACTGCCAGAAGCTGGGAGTAGAGGATGGGGATGAATCCCTCAGTGACTGCCCTGTTCTGCTCATGCCATCTGAAGCACTTGGTGTTGGCCACTGTCACAAGTCAGAACTCTGGGCTAAATGCACATGGGCTGACCCCCGGTGGCTGTTCTCAGGTGCTGATTTTCTTGCTACCAAAAATCTCTCTACTTTATGCATATCCGATAAGGGAGCACTTCCATCAGTCAGACATTGAGCTATTTTCCCTCCAGGCTGGGAAGAAAAGCAGCCAAAGAGACGGCTACGGTGATGCCTCTCGAGTGGCGCTCAGACACGGCACTGCCAGAGGTCAGGTGGGATCCCAGAACTTCAGGAATGGCAGGACAAATGCTCGGAACGACCGCAGAGAGGCAGCAAGCTGGGACTGTTTCAAACGCTGGTTATAGATGTTCCAAAGTGGGACTCACTGGACCGTTTGCTCATTCAACTCTGAGGCCCTGGATTTTCTGTCGTGCAGACTCCAAGTTGGCAGCGAGAGGCGATGGAGAAAACAGCCTTAGAGACTCTCCGGCAGGCGGTTTGCAGCGCCCTCAGGGCTGCTTTTCTTCCTTTCAAATCTCACCCTCTCCTAAGAGCTTGAGCAGGTGTGAAAGGGGAAGCGCCCCTTTGTCTTGTAATGTGAGACGCTAAAGGGTTAAATCTCAGGTGGTTTCCCACCTGCCATATCGTGACCAAAAAGACCCATTTTACTTGACTCTCCCGTCTGAGTGCACCCTTAAAATCCAAAGGTGACGCAAATCTACTCAAAACAAAGCAAAGCAGGCTTAGGAGACATCTTGTTTAAGGCCGTTCCTGGCCTTCCCTTCTCCCCTCAGAGGAGCTGCAGAAGTGGAGCAGATTCCCCCATTGCTTGGCATCCTGGACTGTGAGTCACACCAATGGGTGTCAAATGGGACCAAACGTAGACTCCCTTGGCATGGTGCAAAGGGTGACAGGAGGTGCGTGGCGACAGTGCACAGGTCCACGAGGAGTTTTGGGTTGTGATCTTGTTTTGTTGGCAATTGCTGTCTTTCCCTGTCTGTGGAGGGATTTACAGGCAAAGCTCCCTTGCTGTTCAGTCACAATTGTGTGTCAGCAGCTTGGCCCTGAGACAGAGGGCAAGGGCAATACACTAGCACCACCGAGGTGATTTGTGGGATCACCTTTAGAGCCAAACTTGGCCACACTCCCTGCTGCTGGGCACAACGCTGAGGTAGATGGAGCTATGCCTGTTTACACCAGCAGGTAATTTGTCCCCTAGTTTCCTCGGTCCGTTCAGTCCATGGCCTCTGCTGAACTTGCCAAGGAGGCAAAGAGCTAGCACCAAGCACACTGATATGGGTACGCTCCTGCTGGGATCTGCTGGGACTTGTCAACCCTGCACCAGCAGACACCCCGCAGAAGCTACAGAGAATAGAAGCTAGTGAGCTAGAGACTGAATTCTCCTCCCGAGCCCCTGAGCTACTCCCTCTCCTGGTCCTAGGGGAAGTCCAGGAGCCGCCAAGGGGGTAGGCTGTTTGTCCAGCCTCACTTCCCCTCCCCACTAAGGAGTGGGCTTCCTCGCTCTGGTAGGTGGACACATGAGCTCTGCTCAGATTACCATGCAAAAAATAGCAGTGTAGCCGGGGTAGTACTGGTGGCAGCTGGCTTGGGCTAGCTCCCTGGCTACAAAGCCATCTGGCCCCCCAGGTGTGCACTTGGACTGTTGGCCTGAGCCACTCCCCTGCACTGCCAGCCCCATTGTTTGCTTTCCCATGCTAGCTAGAGCACAGCTAGCCATGCCCATCTCCCAGAGGTGAGGAGCACCCTCCCGGCTGCGGTGTAGACACACCCTAAAAGATGCTCCTGCTAGTTCCACCCCACCGTGCTGTGCTCCTCCGCATCATCCCCAGCAACTTCCATCTTCCGAGCCAAGAGGGAAGGATTTCCACGCCCAGCTGCAGAGGAACGCCACGTGAGACAGTGGTTTGTGCATCTCCAGCGTCGGCTCCAGCTATATAGACTTCCCCCATCTCCCCTTTGTGGGATTCCATTAGGAGCAGGGGAGCCAGCTCAGATAAAGTAAGAAGCAAGCTGAACTTTCACCCGGGGCATTTACTGAGGTTGGAAACGTTCAGGTAGAGTTCCATCCTTATCCATTGTCATTGTCTCACACATGATAGTTTTGGCCAGTAGGCTAGAAAAACCCACCATATCCCACCCCTCCTGTGAATCAGAAAGTGCCTGGAAACCTCACACGAAACCAATTCTTATAACATTTCCAGCCTCACTTTGCAGCCCAATAGCACCGATCAGCTTCAGATCAGCACCTCGTCTTCTGGTTGCTCCTCCAAACCTCAGGAGCTTGACTCAGAATAGATTTTTCTCTCCTTTTCACACTGGGGCATTCTCCATTTGTTAGGTTTACTGAGCCATTCATCACTTCTAAATTACAGTCAGAGGAAGTGACACTAAAATAACAGAGGTCAATAGCTCAGCTCTCCAAGATTCATAGCAATCACCTTCTATGCTGGGCTGTAGATGTGAAACGTTCCCATTAACTTATTTGACCACTTAATAAAGATATTTAACAGCTTTAAGACTAAATTCAGATGTGAGTGGGTGCAGATCATGACTCTGAACATTCCCCGTGTGCTAGAAATGTTTTATAGCTCTCCCCTTTATACTGAGTGGCTAAATCGAAGAGACTTAAAAAGGCAATATAAACATTATGTCGTATCCCACCTGTCAGGGCTGTTCCCCACTCTAGCGCCTTGAGTGCAGAAGGTGGGGGCCTGCAAGAAACCTTAAAAATACCCTACAAGTAAAAGCTTCTGCTAAAAAACTCCCCAAGGGCACAGACTCCCTGACCTTGAGTGGGATGCTGCCACCACCCAAATGCAAAAACCGCTTTTTGAACCCAGGAAGACGCACTTGGGAATTTCTTCTTGTGGGGTAACCCCGAGCTCTTTAACCCTCTCTCAGCAGAGAGCTTGAAAACAAACTGAAGTCTGTTAATAACTGATTTTCAGTCTTAGGCACATGGACTCCTGCCTTCTGTGACACAGGAATCAAATCATAGTTTTCAAAAGGTGATTTTATTAACAAAACAAAGAAGATACATTTGGTAAAGCAGACCTGGTTGCTAGGTGTTATAGAGCAATTGAAATAAAAAGCAGATTAAAGCACAGAGAATTGCTTCTCTGGGATTCAGCTTAAAACTTAAGGTGTACAGGGTAGGAGGGGGTCAGCACAGAGGAGTTTAACCAAACCAAACCAAAAAAATCCAAACAAACAAACAAAACCCTGGTTGCATCTAACTAAACATTCTCTGTTCACTGAAGCTATGTCTACTCGGCAGCATTATTTCATTATTCCGAAATAACAAAGATCATGTCTACACTGAAAGCCATTATTTTGAAATAATGGCAAGCTGGAGGACTTCTTACTCTGACTCCTGTAATCCTCATTTCACAAGGAGTAAGGGAAGTCAGAGGAAGAGTGCTCTTCCTGCGACTTCTTGCTGTGTAGACAGCGCCAAAAGCTGAATTAACCATTGGTGTAGCTCAAGTTGCATAGCTTAATTTGACTTTAGCCCTGCTGTTTAGATGTACCCTTACACATCCTTTGTTCCAAGGTTCAGTCTTTCCTTGGGCATGGATATCGCTGAAAAATCTATGCCTTAATATCTGTCTTAGTCCCTCTCTCTCCCCAGCTCCTGCTCTGAACTCACACACAAAAGAGACTGAAGCAGGCAAAACTGTTTCATTTCAGATCTCTCACCCTCTTCCCATTGGCCCTCTGCCAACACTTCCTTGGATACCCACTGCTCTGGGTTTAACCCTTTTGTTTCAGAATGCGGGGATGACTAGAAAAAGGAAGTACCCATCCCATCCATCACAAGCTCATGACTATGTACTTAGCCCCAGGCGCTATAAAGGTTTTATATTTACTCTTCCCTTTATGCTGAGTGGCTAAATCGAAGAGGCAGATTAGCAGTATTCAAGCACTCCACCATGAATTAAAGGCTATTTAAGCTTTACATGGCATCATATTAATAAAAAATGGAGGGAGAAAACTTTGACAGATATTCTGAAACAAATAATGCAAACAGAAACCACATCCTCTTCCCCTTCTTTATGTCAGTCCACAAAGCCTAGCATGGCTATTCATTGCTTGGATAAGATATACAAGCACCCAATGTACCTTCATCGGAGTGAGAGGAACTGACAATAGGGAGGGGATCTGAATTGGACTGTGGGCTTCCTGCCTCTCTTTTCCACTCGGGAATCCAGGCTACTAGGGAACATAAGAACTAATATGATACTGCAAATATGGCAACCTCCGAGTTGAGTTCATGACCCTGACTGAAGGAAGAAAGGAGCACAGCGAAATACAGACCCTGAACTTCAGAAAAACAGATTTTGACTCCCTCAGGCAACTGATGGGCAGGATCCCCTGGGACTCTAACATGAGGGGGAAAGGAGTCCAGGAGAACTGGATGGATTTTAAAGAACTGGATGAATTTAGGAAATTCAGGTTCCTAAATCTGAGCCAGCCTTTTTAGGTGACAAATCTGAGGAACTCACTCAGATTGAAGTGACATTAGAGGAGGTTATGGAATTAATTGATAAGCTGAATAGTAACAAGTCTCCGGGACCAGACGGCATTCACCCAAGGGTTCTGAAAGAACTCAAATGTGAAATTGCGGAGTTATTAACAGTGGTTTGTAACCTATCCTTTAAATCCACTTTGGTACCAAATGACTGGAAGATGGCCAATATAACACCAATATTTAAAAAAGGCTCTAGAGGAGATCCTGGCAATTATAGACCGATAAGTTTAACATCAGTACCAGGCAAATTAGTAGAAACACTAGTAAAGAGTAAAATTGCAAGGCACATAGAAGAGCACGAATTGTTGGGCAAAAGTCAGCATGGTTTCTGCAGAGGGAAGTCGTGTCTAACTAATCTGTTAGAATTCTTTGAAGGGGTTAATAAACATGCGGACAAGGGGCACCCAGTGGATATAATATACCTAGATTTCCAGAAAGCCTTTGACACGGTCCCACACCAAAGGCTTTTACGTAAATTAGGTGGTCATGGGATAGGAGGAAAGGTCCTTTCATGGATCAAGAATTGGTTAAAAGACAGAAAACAAAGGGTGGGAATAAATGGTAAATTTTCACAATGGAGGAGGGTAACTAGTGGTGTTCCCCAGGGGTCAGTACTGGGACCAATCCTGTTCAACTTGTTCATCAATGATCTAGAAAATGAGGTAAGCAGTGAGGTGGCCAAGTTTGCAGATGACACAAAGTTGTTCAGGACAGTCAAAAGCAAAAGGGATTGTGAAGAACTACAAAAAGATCTCAGCAAACGGAGTGATTGGGCAGCAAAATGGCAAATGAAATTTAATGTGGGTAAGTGTAAGGTAATGCATGTTGGAAAAAATAACCCAAATTACACGTACTACATGATGGGGTCAAATTTAGCTACGACAGATCAGGAAAGGGATCTTGGAGTTATAGTGGATAGTTCTATGAAGACATCCACGCAGTGTGCAGCGGCAGTTAGTAAGGCAAATAGGATGTTAGGAATTATTAAAAAAGGGATAGATAATAAGACAAAAGATATCATACTTCCCCTATATAAAACTATGGTACGCCCACATCTCGAGTACTGCGTGCAGATGTGGTCTCCTCACCTCAAAAAAGATATATTGGCATTAGAAAAGGTTCAGAAAAGGGCGACTAAGATGATTAGGGGCTTGGAAAGGGTCCCATATGGGGAGAGGCTAGAGAGACTGGGACTTTTCAGTTTGGAAAAAAGGCGATTGAGGGGCGATATGATAGAGGTATATAAAATCATGAATGGTGTGGAGAAAGTGATTATAGAAAAATTATTTACCTTTTCTCATAATACAAGAACTAGGGGACACCAAATGAAATTGATGGGTAGTAGGTTCAAAACTAATAAAAGGAAATTTTTCTTCACACAGCGCACAGTCAACCTGTGGAACTCCTTGCCCGAGGAGGCTGTGAAGGCCAGGACTCTATTAGGGTTTAAAAAAGAGCTTGATAAATTTTTGCAGGTTAGGTCCATAAATGGCTATTAGCCAGGGATAAAGTATGGTGCCCTAGCCTTCATAACAAGGGCAGGAGATGGATGGCAGGAGATAAATCACTTGATCATTGTCTTCTGTTCTCCTTCTCTGGGGCACCTGGCATTGGCCACCGTCGGCAGATGGGATGCTGGGCTCGATGGACCTTTGGTCTGACCCAGTATGGCCATTCTTATGTTCTTATGTTCTTAAGCCTTGTTGGAGGTACAGGAGCAAACCATACCAATGCGCAGGAAGAAAAGCAAATCTGGTAGGCGACCAGCATGACTTGATAGTGAAATCCTTGGCGAACTTACACACAAAAAGGAAGCTCACAAGAAGTGGAGGGAGGAATATAAATATTGTGGCAGGGCGTTGCCCCGCACTGGCCCTTTAAGGGGCTGGGGGCTGGAGTGAAGGAGGGAAGCCCAGCTGAGGCAGCTAATGAGGGACCAGCTGGAGGCCATATAAAGCAGCTCCTGGAAGGAGGAGGGAGACCTGCCTGCAGTGAGAGAGGCTTTGGCCTGGCAAACCCAGGCTACCCAGCCTGAGGCCCTAGGGGCTGCAAGGAGGCAGTCATGGGGGGCAGGGCTTGCATGGAGGCAGCCCTAAAAGGCTGGGCTGCAAGGAGGCAGCTGTGGTAGTATGGGGGAGTTCGAGCCAGGGAAGCCCCGGGCCATAAGTCCACGAGGCAGGGTTGCAGAAGGCAACTGGGCAGGCAGAGTGGGAGATGAACTAGGGGTCGTAGGGAGGACCCTGAAGGAGGAGCGGAGAAAGAACAATGACTCCCCCCCCCAGAAGGGGGCACGGACCAAGACCGGAGTGGACACTGCCAGAGGGCAGTGCCCGAAGGGAACACCTCACCCAAAGGGGGCGCGTTGGAGCAGCCAGCTACTTCCCCAAAACCACCCTGAGGGAAGAGCCGTGCGAGAAAAGTGAGTCGAACCTGCTACAATATATTGCTCAAGAATGCAGGGGTGTAATCAGGAAGGCCAAATCATAATTGGAATTGCAGCTGGCAAGGGATATGAAGGGGAACCAGAAAAGATTTTTCACAGGCAAGGTCAGCTCCCAGACTACTGCACTAGGCAGAGTCTGTTGAGCACTTACTTTAACTAAAGGGGAGTCTTTGACACAATGCAAAACAACTTCTGGGAGCCATCTTCCCTAGTTCCAGCAACATCCTGAAAACCCTGATTAAAAAAAAAAAACAATCAGAAGGGGAAGAGCTTTAAACACTGCTCTTTAAAGTCTTCCGGGCAGGGGCATCGTGAAATGCCAATAACTTTCTTACACAAATATTCGTTGCTTCATAGAAACATAGGGCTGGAAGGGGCCTTGAGAGGACAAGTGGTCCAGGCCCCTGACTGTGTGGAGTTCCCTGACGCAATTTATCTATGAGATCAAGAGTTTAGGAGGACTTTTATTTTAAAGTTAGCCCTTTAGCTATGCCATTACATTAGATAAGGTTCAAATGTTACAAGGGACATCAATGCAAATGTTTTAGGGCATATGCCTGGGGTCAGCACAAAACTTCCCCTGTGGTAGATTAATCACAGAATCATAGATCTGGAAGAGACCTCAGGAGGCCATCAAGTCCAGCCCTTTGCCCAAGGCAGGACCAATCCCAACCCAGCCAGGGCTTTGTGAAGCCAACACTTAAACACCGCTAAGGATGGAGATTCCAGCCCCTCCCTAGGGAACCCATCCCAGTGCTTCACCACCCTCCTAGGGAAATAGCTTTTTGTAATATTCAACTTAGACCTCTCCCACTGTAACTTGAGACCATTGCTCCTTGTTCTGCCATCCGTCACTACTGTGAACAGCCTCTCTCCAGCCTCTTTGGAACCTCCCTTCAGGCTGCTATCAAATCCCCCCACACTCTTCTCTTCTGCAGACTAAACAAACCCAAATCCCTCAGTCTCTCCTCATGGGTCATGCACTCCAGCCCCCTAATCATTTTGTTCACCCTCTGCTGGACCCTCTCCAAAGCATCCACATCCTTTCTATAGTGGGGAGCCCAGAACTGGACACAATACTCCAGATGTGTCCTCACCAGAGCCAAATAAAGGGGAATAATCACTTCTCTGGATCTGCTGGCAATGCTCCTCCTAATGCACCCTAATATGCCATTAGCCCTCTTGGCTACAAGGGCACACTGTTGACTCATATCCAGCTTCTCATCCACTGTAATCCCCAGGTTCTTTTCTGCTGAACTGCTACTTAGCCATTCAGTCTCCACCCTGTAACAATGCTTGGGATTCTTCCATCCCAAGTGCAGGACTCTGCACTTGTCCTTGTTGAACCTCATCAGATTTCTTTTGGCCCAATCCTCTAATCTGTCTAGGTCACTCTGGACCCTATCCTGCCCTTAATTATCTTGGAGTTAAAAATCATGGAAATCGGGAAAGATTCCAGAAGACTGGAAAAGGGCAAACAGAGTGTCCATCTATAAAAAAGGGAAATAAGAACAACCCAGGAAACTACAGACCAGTCAGTTTAACTTCTGTGCCAGGGAAGATAATGGAGCAATAATTAAAGAATTCGTCTGCAAACATCTGGAAGAAAATAAGGTGATAGGTAACAGCCAGCATGGTTTTGTAAAGAACAAATCATGTCAAACCAATCTGATAGCTTTCTTTGATAGGATAACAAGTCTTTTGGATAAGGGAGAAGCGGTGGACGTGGTATACTTAGACTTAAGTAAGGCATTTGATACGGTGTCGCATTATCTTCTTATCAATAAACTAGGCAGATACAACTTAGATAGGGCTACTATAAGGTGGGTGCATAACTGGCTGGATAACCATTCTCAGAGAGTAGTTAATGGTTCACACTCATGCTGGAAAGGCATAACGAGTGGGGTTCCACAGGGGTCTGTTTTGGGGCTGGTTCTGTTCAATATCTTCATCAACAATTTAGATATTGGCATAGGCAGCATGCTTATTAAGGTTGTAGATGATACCATGCTGGGAGGGGTTGCAAGTACTTTGGAAGATAGGGTCATAATTCAAAATGATCTGGAGAAATGGTCTGAGATAAACAGGACAAATGCAAAGTACTCCATTTAGGAAGGAACAATCCATTTCACACATACAGAATGGGAAGTGACTGTCTAGGAAGGAGTATGGCTGAAAAGGATCTAGGGGTCATAGTGGACCACAAGCTAAACATGAATCAAAAATGTGACACTTGCAAAAAGCAAACAAGGTTCTGCGATGCATTAGCCGGAATGTTGTGAGCAAGACACGAGAAGTCATTTTTCTGCTCTTCTCTGTGCTGATTAGGCCTCATTTGGAGTGTTGTGTGCAGTTCTGGGCACCACATTTCAAGAAAAATATGGAGAAATTGGAGAGGGTCCAGAGAAAAGCAAACAAACATGGTGAAAGGTCTAGAAAACATGAGCTATGAGGGAAGACTGAAAGAACTGAGCTTGTTTAGTTTAGAAAAGAGAAGACTGAGAGGGGACATGATAGCAGTTTTCAGGTATGTAAAAGTTAGGGAGAAAAATTGTTCTCCTTGGCCTCTGAGGATAGGACAAGAAGCAATGGGCTTAAACTGCAGCAAGAGAGATTTAGGTTGGACATTTGGAACAACTTTCTGCCTGTCAGGGCGGTTATACACTGGAATAAATTGCCTAGGGAGGTTGTAGAATCTCCATCATTGGAGATCATTGGGGGAAAGCCGATTGGTGTGGAGATGCACGTAAATCGGAGGGAGACTACTCTTAGAGGAGAATCCATTGATAGAGATTCTCTAAGCTGTAGTCAGAAAGAGAGGAGGGGAGAGGGCAAACCATGGGCCAGAGCAGACAAACAACCGTGTACAAAGGAATCCAATGCATCAGGGAAGGGCAGACAAATAAGCAGTGGCAAATTTTTAAAGTGCTTCTACACAAATGCTAGGAGTCTGACTAATAAGATGGGTGAACTAGAGTACCTAGTATTAAATGAGGAGGTTGACATAATAGGCATCACTGAAACCTGGTGGAATGAGGAAAATCTGTGGGACACAATCATACCGGGATATAAAATATATCGAAAGGATAGAGCAGGCCGGGTGGGTGGCGGAGTGGCACTGTATGTGAAAGATAATGTAGAATCAAATGAAATAAAAATATTAAATGAATCAACATGTTCAATAGAATCGCTATGGATAGTAATTCCATGCTCCAAAAATAAGAAATTAGCAGTAGGGATATATTACCGACCACCTGACCAGGACAGGGATACTGACATTGAAATGCTGAGGGAGATTAGAGAGGCTACCAAAACAAAGAACTCTATAATAATGGGGGATTTTAATTACCCCCATATTGACTGGATACATGTCACCTCAGGAAGAGAAGCGGAGATAAAATTTCTCAATGGCTTAAATGACTGCTTCTTGGAGCAGCTAGTGCAGGAACCCACAAGGGGAGAGGCAATTCTCGATTTAGTCCTGAGTGGAGCGCAGGAACAGGTCCAGGAAATAACCGTTACAGGACCGCTTGGGAATAGTGACCATAATATAATAACATTCAACATTCCTGTGGTGGGAAGAACACCTCAGCAGACCAGCACCCTGGCATTTAATTTCAAAAAGGGGAATTACACAAAAATGAGGAGGTTAGTTAAACAGAAATTAAAAGGCACAGTGACTAGAGCCAAATCCCTGCAAGCTGCATGGAAACTTCTTAAAGACACCATAATAGAGGCCCAACTTAAATGTATACCCCAAATTAAAAAACATAGCAAGAGACCTAAAAAAGAGTCACCGTGGCTTAACCACCATGTAAAAGAAGCAGTGAGGGACAAAAAGGCATCTTTTAAGAAGTGGAAGTCCAATCCTAGTGAGATAAATAGAAAGGAACATAAACACTGTCAAATCAAGTGTAAAAATGTAATAAGAAAAGCAAAAAAAGATTTTGAGGAACAGCTAGCCAAAAACTCAAAAAGAAATAACAAAATGTTTTTTAAGTACATTAGAAGCAGGAAGCCTGCTAAAAAACCTGTGGGTCCCCTAGACGATCGAACTATAAAAGGCGCAATCAAGGACGATAAAGCCATTGCGGAGAAACTAAATGATTTCTTTGCTTCAGTCTTCACGGCTGAGGACGTTGGGGAGATTCCCAAATCTGCACCGTCCTTTGTGGGTAATGAATCTGAGGAACTGTCCCGGATTGAAGTGTCATTAGAGGAGGTTTTGGAACAAATAGAAAAACTTAATGTTAACAAATCTCCGGGACCGGATGGCATTCATCCAAGGGTTCTAAAAGAACTCAAATGGGAAATTGCTGAACTATTATCTGTGGTTTGTAACCTATCCCTTAAATCGGCTTCCGTACCTAATGACTGGAAGGTAGCCAACGTGACACCAATATTTAAAAAGGGCTCTAGAGGCGATCCGGGCAATTACAGACCGGTAAGTCTAACTTCAGTACCGGGCAAATTAGTCGAAACAATAGTAAAGAATAAAATTGTGAAGCATGTAGAAGAACATAATTTGTTGGACAAAAGTCAACATGGGTTTTGTAAAGGGAAATCCTGTCTTACTAATCTATTAGAGTTCTTTGAAGGGGTTAACAAACATGCGGACAAGGGGGATCCAGTAGATATAGTATACTTAGATTTCCAGAAAGCCTTTGACAAGGTCCCTCACCAAAGGCTCTTGTGTAAACTACATGGCCATGGGATAAGAGGGAAGGTCCTTTCTTGGATTGAGAACTGGTTAAAAGACAGGAAACAAAGGGTAGGAATAAATGGTAAATTTTCAGAGTGGAGAGGGGTAACTAGTGGTGTCCCCCAAGGGTCAGTCCTAGGACCAATCCTGTTCAACTTATTCATAAATGATCTGGAGAAAGGGGTAAGCAGTGAGGTGGTAAAGTTTGCGGATGATACCAAACTGTTTAGGATAGTCAAGACAGAAGCAGACTGTAAGGGACTCCAAGAAGATCTCACCAAACTGAGTGATTGGGCAACAAAATGGCAAATGAAATTTAATGTGGATAAGTGTAAAGTAATGCACATTGGGAAAAATAACCCCAACTATACGTACAGTATGATGGGGGCTAATTTGGCTACGACAAATCAGGAAAGAGATCTTGGAGTTATCGTGGACAGTTCTCTGAAAACTTCCACACAGTGTGCAGCGGCGGTCAAAAAGGCAAATAGGATGCTAGGTATTATTAAGAAAGGGATAGAAAATAAGACCCGGAATATCTTACTGCCCCTGTATAAAACTATGGTACGCCCACATCTTGAATACTGTGTACAGATGTGGTCTCCTCACCTCAAAAAAGATATTTTGGCCTTGGAAAGGGTTCAGAAAAGGGCAACTAAATTGATTAGGGGTTTGGAACGGGTCCCATATGAGGAGAGGTTAAAGCGACTGGGACTTTTCAGTTTAGAAAAGAGGAGACTGAGGGGGGATATGATAGAGGTGTATAAAATCATGAGTGGTATGGAGAGGGCCGATAAAGAAAAGTTATTTATTAGTTCCCTAAATAGAAGAACTAGAGGACACCAAATGAAATTAATGGGTAGCAGGTTTAAAACTAATAAAAGAAAGTTCTTCTTCACACAGCGTGTAGTCAGCATGTGGAACTCCTTGCCAAAGGAGGCTGTGAAGGCTAGGACTATAACAGAGTTTAAAGAGAAGCTAGATAATTTCATGGAGGTTAGGTCCATAAAAGGCTATTAGCCAGGGGATAAAATGGTGTCCTTGGCCTCTGTTTGACAGAGGCTGGAGAGGGATGGCAGGAGACAAAGCGCTTGATCATTGTCTTCGGTCCACCCCCTCTGGGGCACCTGGTGCTGGCCACTGTCGGCAGACAGGATACTGGGCTAGATGGACCTTTGGTCTGACCCGGTACGGCCATTCTTATGTTCTTATGTTCTTATGAGATATTTAAGAGGAGGTTAGACAGACATCTATCAGGGATGGTCTAGATGGTGCTTGGTTCTGCCGTGAGGGCAGGGGACTGGACTCAATGACCTCTTGAAGTCCCTTCCAGTTCTAGTGTTCTATGATTCTATGGTCCTTACCAGGGAAAGTGAAGCATCTCCTGTGCATCGGATACCGGCCATTGCTGGAGACAGGACTTACTGTCTTGATTCTCAGACAGGGTTTGATTCTTTTATGTGACCCCTCGTAGAGGGGGGACATTCTGCACAGTCTGTGAGCTCCATACGTTCCTCAAATTTATTGGTGCAAATATTCACTTTGTGGCATTCAGTCAGCTCTAGTGTAGGCAGTAGCTGCACTTCCATTATTCTATCAGTTTGAGTCATTTTCTAGACCTACAAACAGGAGCACCACAAAACCAGGAAAAGTTTTTTCAGTGCAGCCACTGTGCCATATACGTGTGTGTCTACCCCAGCGAGTTCAATTAGGCTTACACTTAGTGAGTCTGCAGACTGAGACAGCGGGTGAGATGTTCAACTAGCCATTTCTGATCTGCCTTTGGAGGATTTCTAAGGGGAATTGAAATTGTCCTGTGATGAGTGGCAGTCACCCAGTAAGCAATGTTTGCCGAAAAAGGAACTGAAAAAGAAGCAAAGGCAGAGGATGAAATCCCTGTCGGGCAGCTAACCTGCTAGCAAGCTACAGAAAATAGAAGCCTGAAATGAGCCCAAGCATCCAAAAATGCTGAATAATTTCTTCTGGTTTCTAGAGGGCAAATAAAAATCCAATTGCTCAGACTGTGCACTAATAGTATCTTTAATTCATTAACTTGTATAATCACTAAGGGCTTGTCTATATGACAGGAAAGATTGACCCTCCGGAGGCCGATCTTCTAGTGTTCGATTTAGCAGGACTAGTGTAGAGCCCCAATCGAATGCTGAGGGCAGCCCCTGCCGGCTTCCTGTACTCCTCATTCTGTGAGGTGTAAGGGAAGCTGACGGAGCGTGTTGTCCCGTCAGCCTCCCACAGTGTGGACACTGGTGGCTTGGCTGAAGGTAAGCCGAATCAGCTATGCAAAATGCATAGCTGGATGGTGCACCTTATTCTGATGTGCCTGGTCTAGGGTAGACCAGACCTAGGACAATAACAAACCCAGATCCATGTGGAAGTAAACAGGGCAAGCCTCAGTAAAACATTTTCCTTGGTTTGTGCTAGAAAAGCATTGATTGCCAGCAGTGTGTAAGATGTGCTTTTGTGTAACAATGCTGTACCTTTGTTTTTCTGAGAACCTTGCTCCTTTGTGTTAATCATGCTGGTTTCCATTTGAATTATATTCATTTACATTGAATATAGATTGTTTGGTGCCTGAAGCCCTGGTTTAAATGCAGCCACGATTTATTAGTTTGGAGGTAGTCTACGTTGCTCTTGGTGGAATGCCAGTTTGGCTGCGTGACATATCAGCTCTAAGGTGGTGATGGATTGTTTCATGTGAGGTTTTTGCATTCGTGACCGGAAAGTGCTAAATGGAACTTAGAGATTCATATGGATATTGCCACTAAACCAAACTGCTACATACCCTTAAAGATATGGGCGGGTTGTGTTCAGGGGCCCAACCAGAATTACATACATGCCAGGCTCAGTGGCATTCCCAATGTAGTTTACTGGCTGTTCAAAACAGAATCACACAAGCATCGAATCCCAGAGCTGGCAGGGACCTCAGGAGTCATCAAGTCCAGCCCCCTGCCCAAAGCAGGACCAACCCCACCTCAATCAGCCCAGCCAGGGCTTTGTCAAGCCAGGACTTAAAAACCTCTAGGGATGGAGATTCCAACCCCTCCCCAGGGAACCCATCCCAGTGCTTCACCACCCTGCTAGGGGAATAGTTTTTCCTAATGTCTAACCTAGACCTGTCCTACTGCATTCTGAGACCATTGCTCCTCATTTTGCCATCTGTCACTACTGAGAACAGCCTCTCTCCATCCTCTTTGGAACGCCCCCGCAGGGAGTTGAAAGCTGCTATCAAATCCCCCCTCACTCTTCTCTTCTGCAGACTAAACAAGCCCAAATCCCTCAGCCTCTCCTCACAGGTTATGTGCTCCAGCCCCCTCATCATTTTCGTTGCCCTCCGCTGGACCCTTTCCAATGCGTCCACACCCTTTCTGTAGTGGGGTGCCCAGAACAGGATACAATACTCCAGATGTGGCCTCACCAGTGCCGAATAAAGGGGAATAATCACTTCTCTAGATCTGCTGGCAATGCTCCGCCTAATACAGCCTAAAATGCCATTAGCTTTCTTGGCTACAAGGGTGCCCTGTTGACTCAGATCCAGCTTCTCATATTCCAGGTCCTTTTCTGCAAAGCTGCCACTTAGCCAGTCCGTCCCCAACCCATAGCCGTGCATGGGAAGAGACCTCCCCTATTTCAGCAGTAAGACTGTAAGAGGGCTTGGTCCTGCCCCCATTGGATCAGTGTGAGTTTTGCCCTTGAATTCAGTGGAGACAAGCTCAGGCCCTGCATACCCCAAGGGGAAGGTACAAGCCTAGAACATTCCTGGCTTTCCAAGCAGCACCCTCGCAGTGTGAGCGCCAGGGGCTGCAAGCGGCAAAGGGGACCAGATGTTGAAACATTTCTGAGGATGGCTCAGACCCTGGCTCCCGTGATGAGGATCACAAACTTTTGGCATCTGCAGCTTTGTTTAGTTCATGCCGGGAGGCGGGACACGAGCTGTGCAGCAGCTCTTATGCTGGCCACTTGCAGGGAGGAAGGAGGCTTCCAGCATCACTGAATGGAAGGAGTGAGGCTGACACAAGAGGCTGGTCTAGTGGTGACCTGACAGTCCCCGGTGAGGAGAATTCCATCTTGGAATCTTGAGTTCACCTGGCCAGCAGGGGGCAGAGGCACAGCAGAGAAGGCAAGCTCCAGGCCTGGACCTCCCTGGTCTGGCACCCTCGGGACCTGACCGATCCCGAACGAGAGAGTTTGTTGGACCAGGGGAGCTCAGTTCTGCCCAACCTGCCCGGCTCCTCTTCTGGATCCAGCTGCTGCTGCCCTCCTGGCCCTGACTGTCACTACCACCTCCAACCTTGGCCACCCTCCCCCCGCTCCATCCCAGACCATCTCCCCTTCCAGTCCCAGCTCTCTTGCCATCCTTTCTGCCACTGGCCCCAGCTGGGCTACTGACCACCAGCTCTGCTAGGGCTGCCCCCTCCAGCCAGGCTCCCAGGCATTGGCCGCCTTCGGGCTGCCGGACCCACTAGCACTGCTGGCCCTGCCATTGGCCTCACTTGGGCTGCCTGCCTCAGCTGGGCTCCCGGACACTGGCCCTGCTTGGGTTGCCGGCTGCCAACCCTGCAGAGCTCCCGGCTTCAGGCCTGCCTGCCACCCGATTCTGTAAACCTCATTGCACGAGGCATAACGGATCGGTCGGAAAAGGCTTTCCTTGTCGTCCGATTCCCATCTAGACTGCTGCTTTTTGCCAGCAAAGTGCCGCATCAGCAAGAAGCGGTGGCCATTTCTATTCAAATGAAGTGCAGGATATTTAAATCCCTGCTTCATTTGCAATAGCGATGTGCCTAATCTACATCCCTCTGTCGGCAGAGGGGTGTAGTTTAGACACACCCTTAGAGGAACAACACACAGGGCTCACTCCGTTTCCAGCTGTCTCTGTTCCATCACTATTCTCTCTGCTCATACTGCCTGCAAGCATGGGACTGCAGTGAAGGGGACACTGTCAGTTTGTGGAGACGCAGAGAAAGTGAGTAATAAATGGGGAGACAGAATCAAGGCTTGTTCATTTCAGCTGTGATGGTTTCTTTTCTCCTGTGGGCCCCCATTGCCAAAGGCCTGTGCTGAGACTTATGTCTCCAACGGCAGCTTGCAGTCACTTCTCGCTTTTTGTGGGATCACACTAACAGCTAACTGAGACCCACTCTCTTCTGAATGTCCATTTCCACTAAGTCCCCTGGCCACGTTCTGCACACAGTTCCAGCGGTACAGTCCTACCGACAACAGCTCTTGTCTTGTGTGATTTGAACAGAGAACAGACTCTGGCTCACAGCATAAACTTCAGCTTGTGACACGAGGGGCAAATAATCAAGGGGAGCCAATGAGCCCCCAAGGGAGAAAGCTCCTGTTTTCAGGAAACCCCTCCTCGGTGATAAAGGGTACAGCAGACCTCTCAAGGAGCTGATCCGCTTCTAGACAGAACGCCCAATCAGCATCCGCTGCTGTCGAGGGGCAAGCCCCCTTGACGATCCAGAACTCCCAAAGTTTGTGTCACTGCCCCCTTTTTCCAGGGCAGACATAGCCCATAAGCTCAGTTCATAGCAAATTTCCCTCTATCAGAGTATATAGGGCCTGGAGGCCTGGTCCAAAGCACAGTTCCCTCTATCAAGGGGATATACGGCCTGAAGGCCTGGTCCCCAGGGAACCCTCCCAGACCCCTAGGAAGCTTGTCGGTTGTGGGGTGGGGACCCAGGCCCTCCTGCTCCACCAGTGCGGTGGCAGGTTCTGCTGCTTGCTTGGCGGGGATTCTGGAACATGCCGAGCTCCCAGAGGACAATGCTCTGCCCTGGGCCACTTCCTACCGCTCTTGGGGTGTCGCCCAGTGGGTTGGACCCTCTTGGACGGCCCCCCTGGCTGGGGCTGCTCTGGAGCTCGAGCCTGAGCTCCTTCCCCTCTGGAGGTCAGCCCCAACTGAGTGTCTCCCGAGGCTTTTATACCCAGCCTCTCTTGTGAGCATGCCCAGCAGGGCTGTGGGGGTGGGGCCTTTGCGGCCAGCTGAGCCAGGGCAACTCCCTGCCCCCTGCCCTTAACTCTACAGTTTGAGTCTCCTTCCGCAGTTTCGCTTAGTGAGTCAGGGTATCCCCTCTGCAGAGACCCAACTGACACAGCCGTCCACAGTGGTGGAGAGGGGGGTCCGGGCCTGCCCTCACTCGCGGACTCCAGCCCAGGGCCCTAAGGACACAGACCTGTCTCGTTCTGGTCCAGCTGGCGGGGCTTCCTGCCGAAACGCACCAGCCCACGGGCTTTACGTATGCCCTGCCCTGGGCTGCTTCCTCTCCCCTTTACCTATGTTCCATGCCTCTCGGACCGCGCCTTTCCCCCCTCCGGGCCTCAATTCATCCGTTTCTTTCTTTAGAGTTCCCGCCCTCCAGTCGAGTGGCTTTCCTCCCTCTTATCTACCACCCGCCCCCTTATAGCGTCGGGTGGAGATTACGTCACCCTCGATGTCCTACCTTTCCCCCTCCCCTCCCACTGATTTGGCTGCCTCTGGAGCACGCCGCGCCTTCGCCTACTCGCACCCACTTTCTCCAGAGCCGGCGTCCTGCTTCACCTCCCCGCTTCCCAGCTGTTGGGTGGCATCTAAGCACGCCACACATGCACTCAACCCCACTCACCGTCCCCCATACAGGGCCGGCGTGGGGGCTTTTGAAGTGCGGGGCCGGGGCGCCCCGTCACAGAGAATAATGAAGCTGGGGGGGGGACTGTGTTGTTTCCTTGCCTGCAGTTTGTGGTGGTAACTGAGCTAGCATGAAGTTCCTGTGCTACAATGTCTCTTAAACAATGTCAACTAATTGTGGGTCTGTAATGGGGTCAGCTCTCACCTCACAGAAGCGCCCCCCCGTCTGGCCAAGTGCGGGTTCCTGCCCTGCCTCGGCTTGGTACCAAAAGCCTCTTCGGCAACTCAGCCCTCCGGCCAAGTTACTCCCTGTATATCGCAAACCCCTTCCAGGGTACTCCGCTAACAGGGGCCCATCCCGGTGCCCACTGTAGAGTCTCTCAGTTCAATGCCATTCTCTCAGGGTATGTCTACACTAGCCCCCTAGTTCAAACTAGGGAGGCTAATGTAGGCATTCGAAGTTGCAAATCAAGCCCGGGATTTAAATATCCCACGCTTGATTTGCATCTTCCCGGCCGGTCGCTATTTTTTTTTTTTTTTTTTTGAAATTTACAAGTCCGGACTAACTGCCCGCGTCTACACGTGGCAGGGACCCGGTAGTTCGAAATAAAGCCCTAGTTCGAACTTCCTGTTAAACCTCATTCCAGGGGAACGCAGCATGGGAAGCCCAGGAGATGGCTATAGATCACAGTGGCCACTGGGGAAAGCGAGTACAGGAGAGAGCAATGCTGGAGACCCTTGTGATTCACAGAATCGGTGTTTGCGGTTTTGTATGTTTGTGGGGGGGGTCTCCTGTCATGGCTGGGGTGGGGCAGGCGGGGTCCAGGAGCAGTGGGGAACTCACTGCAGCTGCCAGGAACCACAATTCATTCCCAATGGCTCCTGAGAGCTGCAGGGAGTTCCCTGTGGCTCCTGGCCCCTGTGGTGAGTTCCCCACGGCTCTCAGTCCTGGAGTGAGTTTGGGAGCCATGGGCAGCTCAGAGTGGGCTGGGAGCTGGGGCTCCCAGCATTCGTGAATTTCACCACGCCCGGTGGTGCCAGGAACACATCCACCAGGAATGGCCAGGGTTTTCTGTACTGCAGAGTGACCACTGGGGGCAGTCATGCCACCAAGGGAATGGCCAACTGAAGAAAGGGCGCACCATCTTGCCTGCCACCTGCCCAGGTAAGTGGCATCCCTGCCCCAGAGTAAGCGTCCTGCGACCCTCCCACCCCAGGAGGGGCAAGGAGGAAGGAGAAAGCCCCTAACCCCTTCTACCTTGGGAGGGGCAAGGGGGGGTGGAGAGAGCCACCCATGGCCCCAGCTTCCTGTCCTGACTTCTGCACCCCCCCCCCACACCACCAGCTGCCTTTCCCAAAGGATCGGGACACACCGGGTAAGTCTTCTAGTAATCAATATGTTGAGCAGCAGATTGCATGATGGGACTTGTGTGCCTCAGTTTCCCCCTGCAGCACTGGCGGCATCCCCAATGTTCTGTAGGGCACTTCAGTGTGAGGCTGAGTCTGCTTGGTTCTCCTACAGGTTAAGCCTGATCTCCTGGGCTTTCATTGGAGAGGCTAAATGAATGTTGCTGCTCAGAGTCAGAGAGCTGGAGAGAGGTCACCGGCAATTCTCTATGACTGGGCTCTCCGTAGCTGTGGCCAATGCATGTCTTTTGTGCATCTTCCCTGGAAAGATTTGTTTTAATTCCCAAAGCTGGTGAGGCCCAGACCACATCGGGACAGCATTCTACAATGAGAGAGGAGTAAAAGCCTGTGCAGACAGTCCATGGGTGATTCGGGGGGACAGCTTGTGCAAGAGTTATGGGACGGGGGTTAAAGCGAATGCAAGAAATATATACCGGCCATAATATACAAATATTGAAGCAAGCTGCGAGGACAAGGCACTTGACGCTGGCCTCACACTAGTGCAAATCAGCGGTAACTCCAGACTCAACAGAGCTTGTCTGGTGTAAAATAGGTGTGAGTGAGATGGGAATTAGGTTTGTAGGTGCAAAACACGGGGAACATTTCTGTGCTCCAACATAATCAAAGGGCAAGAGGAAGGGGTGAAAAAAATCAGTTGATAAACTGGCTACTAAATCCCAGTATGGAGCCCCCGCCACATTCAGTCAAGGAAACAGCAGACAGTCAACACTAAAGTAACACATTCTTGAATCCTTCATCCGTAATGCTCTGAGTTCATCCCAGAAGCCTCGTCCTCATACATCTCTGTAGAGGAGTGACAGATTTGTTCAGAAGCGAGGGATCTGTTCCACTTTACGTATGATTTTTTCAGGGCAAATCCATAAAGAAATGCAACATAAATATCGCCCGAAAGAAAGGAAAAATGAAAAAGAAAACCCCATCCAACCCTGAAACCTGCTTTGTCTGTGTGCCCTTCTGCATTTGCTTCCCACAGACATTCAGCAAGATTCCTGGCAGGAATATCCCCCGGCACAGTAAACTGAAATAGCGGAGAGAATAGAGAATTGTACCATACTTCTCTGACCCTGGGTTTCTTTTCCCCCACCCTTTCCTGCTCATTTTCATTGAGCCTGATTAGCAATACAGCTGTGAACCAACCCCAGGGTTAAAAAGCCGTTAGTCAAACCTCCCCTCCACAAAACCCACGAGATTTTTAATATATAAACAGACATTAGGATTGTATTAATTTAGTATTATTTGCCAGTTGGGTTTTGCAGCATTTGTCGTGGAGAGATACACATGAATGCATTTTTCTGTTGTTAAATGCAGCTGAGAACCTCAGGACACCCACAGCCAGGCCTTTAAGAGAGCCCCCAAACCCGGACTTCCCAATAAAATCACATGGCTCGGTGCTGCTTTGTGCTCAGACCCATACACCTACCCAGAGCAAGTGCAGAGCGGGGTGTCACAGCCTCCCACCCCAGCATCCTCCACTCTCGCACGTCGGTGGGAGCACATGGCACATCACACCCACTTTGTAGGGGCATCAGTGAGGTGGGACTGAAGCTGGGTTTACTGCAGTAAAGAGTGAAAAACAGGGAGGTCTCTAAATCCAGGTCAGAGGGTTTAAATGACTCAGGCGATGGTTACACTGCAGCTTAAGCTGAAGATAACGGATGCCATGCAGGGGTGTGTACAGCCCATCCTCCCAGGGAGATGTAAGTTACACTGACCTAAGCATTGATGTGGACAGCGCTGTGTTGGCAGGAGAACTCCTGCTGACGTCGCTGCCGCTGCTCGTTAAGGATGGATTAAGTAAGTCACTGCAAGCTCTCTCTCCTGTTGGCAGAGCGGCCCTGGCGCAGCTGTACTGGTGTCAGCTTGTGTAGTCCCAGCCTCCCTTGGCCAGAGTCTGGGTGGTGGCAGGAGGGGTTGAGGGAGGGTTTGTGGGGATCATCAAGTCAGACGACCCTGATCCAAGTGTTGTCACTCCCGGCTTGTCCATTGTCAAGAATATTTGGGAGCTGGAGCATCCTTCTGTCCTGGAGAGTTTGTCTAACTTGCGGGCTCCTGCACACGGATAACAAGTAGCTCGGGCGTTTGGAAAATAGAGATAAAATAAAAACTCCCGCGATTTCACAGCATCTGAAATGTTCATTCTTTTCCCTTGATTCTTAGGGTTTTAGTATCAATTATTATTATACAGGTGGGACTTCCCTAGTCTGGCAACCTTGGAACCTGACCAGTCCCAACCAGGGAATTTGCCGGACCCTGGGAAGTCCGCTACCCCAGCCCCCCAGCCTACCCACTTTCAGCGCTGCCAGCTCTGGGGGCCCCCCCCCCATCCTCAGCACTAGCTGGGCTGCCTACTGGGTTGCTGACCCTGCTGCCGCGGCCCTGGCCAGCCTGCTTGTTGGGTTGTTGCCGGCTGCCGCAGGCGTCAGCTCTGGCCCCATGCTGCCATGGGCTGCTGGTGGCTGCCAAGAATTCAGGCTCTGGTTCCAAGCCTGGCCCTGCTTCCGTGAGCATCCCAGGGCCCCAGCCCTGCACTGCTGCAGGCTGCCTGGGTCTGTGGGCCTGGCCCCACAGTGCCACAGGCTACCTGGGGCTCTGGTCCCAGCCCTGTGCTGCTATGGGCTGCCAGAGGCTGACATGGGCTTTGGCTCCAGCCTGCAGCAGCCCACGGGCTTTGGCCCTGCTTCCACAGGCTGTCCGAGACTCCAACCCTAGCTCCACATTGCCACGGGCTGTTGCCAGCCTGGTCCTGTGCTGCCGGGAGCTGCCCTGTGCCCGATCCCAGTGCTGGGGGCTGCCAGGGGAAGCTGCCGGCTCTGTCCCCACTGCTGGGTGCTGCCACCAGCCCCAGCCCCTGCCCCATCCCACTGCTGTGGGCTACCAGGGTCTGCCGTGGGCTTTGGCCCACCCTTCTCCAGAATGGCCCTCCTGCCACTAGGCTAACAGCTTCCCTCCTGGTTCAGGTTCTTCCTTGTCAGGTCTCTTCATGTATTTCCTCTTAGGGTGAGGAGGCAGTTTCAAAAGCCAGCTAATGCCAATCTTTGTTCGCTCCCCTTCCCTTCAATAGAATTTCCCCAGGGCAGGAATCCTTTGTTCAGTTCCTCCCATCCCCATGGAAAAATACCAGATTCAGGATGGCTTCCATGTGGCATGGCCATGTGGCTGTGTAGGCTTACAGGAAAAACTAAACCACATTCAGATCATTGTCTTGAGCACCGGGCCATTACATTTCACAAGTACCGCTAATGACTTCCAAGAGCTAGAGTTAATAAAACAGGCTCACACTTCATATTTCTCACTTCACATACAAGGATGATCCACGCGCACAAAGAGAACATGCACTTTCAGGGTATTACAGGCTCTTGAATGACAGGTAGCTTGCCCTGTTTTGCATAAAGCATATTCAAGCTATAAATAGTCATATTCAAAAACATATTTCCATAAAAATATGGGGGAGAAGCATCACAGACACCAGGGATAAGAAATGGGTTAGAAGATACAACAGCCATGGGTACCCCAATATCTATAGAACCCAGCTATTCCCATACATCTGGCCCCAAACACACCCCATTACAGGGCCGGCCCACAACATTTTGGCACCTGAGGCGGGGAGCTCAAATGATGCCCCAATGCCCCCTCGGTTGGGCCAAAACTTTGAAAGGTCTCAATTCTGTCTTCTTCCTGTTCTTCTGCTCTCATGGTGCTGCAGAGAGAATACATCTGCACCAGCAGCAGACACAATTTTCTACACTCTGGGTCCTAGTGACGCCCCCCCACAGTCTGGCACCTGAGGCGGCCGCCTCAGTTCGCCTCATGGTAAGGCCAGCCCTGCCCCATTATCTGTATTCCCATCCATCTCCACGCCCACCCTGCTATCTATCCATCCATCCATCACTGTAAACATTCTCTATCGCTCCTCACACACTGACACCCATCGCTATAATGTAATTAAGTGAATGTAATAATTTAATAATTCAACCTAAATATGTGACAATAAAAAGAATGGCAGAAAGTATAACATCATCAGCCCAGGCTCATAAATTAGCCTCAGGCTCCTCCAGCATGGTCCTCAGTTTCCTCCAGCACGGCTGTCTCCTGACCTCACAACTCCAGAATCCACTCCCTTCACCTTTGCCAGGGGCTCAGCTGTCTGTGGGCCCCCCTGAACAAAAACACTGGGAAGACAAAGACTTGAACTGAGAAGACTGATCTCAGGCTGAAAGGGGAAGCCCGTGCATTAAAGACTGTGATCTACCTGCACTGTCCATCAGGTGAGAAAAACCGCTTGTTGCCAATATTGCTTTGTCCTACACGGTGCAGGGTTTAGACAGCAGGTTTGCTGGTTTATTGCTTTGGTAACGATCTCTGATCTTTTGTGCCTACCTCTTACAATCCCTTCAAAACCGTCTTTCCGGCAGTTAATATATATGTATTATCTTTTACCTAAAGCAGCATGTTTGGGTTGAAGTGCCTGGGGACATCGCAGCTTGGCTGACCAAGGCCGGTATCTGTCCTTTCCACATGGAGATGGGGAGGGGACTGAGTAATAAACTAACACTGGTCAGGCGTCTGACCAGGGCAGGATGTTACATTCTGGGATCGTATGGCTTGGGAGATTTGCTGGTGCCTTTCTCTGAGCGGCTCGGGGAGCATTCATGCACCTTAGTTGGGGGTTGGGCTCCAGAGGCTGTTGTGCTGAGTGATAACATTGCCTGAAGGGGTTTGTCGCTTGTGATTAGCAAAGCATCATAGGAGACAGCCCAGGCTGGAGAGATAAGGGGCACAGCGGTATCCCAGTTCCAGGTTGTACCGCAGGGAGCCCATGACAGATACCCAGAGGTGCCTTTGACGCAAGACTTCACTGAAGTCAAATCCCCTGCTCTAAAAGCCAGGCATGTCGCTCAGGATCCGTAGAAAGCCGTAAAGGCACAAATGGAGGGAAAATGAAGTGGGCACATGTGGAGAATTAAAGCCATAGAACACTTGGCAAAGAATGAAAGAAAGAAGATGAGGTAGTGTCTAGCGGGAAGTGAGGGACAAGTACCCCCGTGATTGCATTTAAAATTCAAATCAGCTTCAGCCCGTGCTAGGCCGTGCGTCCATTGCGCAAGTGGAGAGGAGCGGCTATAGGGGGCAATAAGGTGTAATTACTTACATTATAATTATCAGAAACAAGGAGGCACTCCATCATTTCCAAGGGTTGCTGAGAGCCGGAGAAGAGATCTGAAAACATATTATCCTCTTTTCAGGGGACTCTGGTGGTGTTCGTTAGTGATTTGGCTGTGAAGAATGAACGTGGCTGTTATCATGGCTAAATAACATAATTACAGAGGAGCAAATGGGTTTGGAAAAAATCAGAAAGAACCCAAACTTTGTTCCTCCCTCATACTGAGCCCACTTTAAAGCTTCAGATGGGTTCAGAGGGGTTCAAATTAATTTACTCTCCTTCCTGTCATTTTGCTTGCAATGTCATAGACAAGATCAGAAAGGGAAATGCCAAAATGCCACAGAGAGAACAGTGAGTGTTCTACCTTCAAGCTAACCAGGAGTGGGAAGCAGGAGATACCTCATGCTACAGCTAGTACTAATGAGTTTGAAAAGCCAAGGGCTTCTCTGAACCTTTTGAAGTTCAAACATGACTTTAAATGATGCTATGGAAACTCACATGCCCACCAGCTGCTTTGGCACTAGAGCTGAGCAAATAATTAATGTTTCAGTTCCATGGCAGAGTCAAAAACATGGTTTGTTTTAAACCAAAACTACTTTTTTTGTTGTTGTTTTCCCCCGAAATAAAAAATCCAATTTTTTGTTTGGATTGAATGACACATTTGAGCAATTTGACATGGAATTTCATTTAGCAAATGTCGTTTCAAAACAAAACATCTCCAAGTTTTGACCGTCCTCCCCCTTTCCCTCTCTCTTTCCCCCCTTCCCCCCTTGCTGAAACTGTTTTGCAAATTCAACTCACATTTATAAAGAGTTTTGGTGCCCTGAAAAATGTATTTTTCAGGTAATTTATTATTTGCTGGGGTTTTTTACCCAGCTTGAATTGTCACCTCATCTCCAGCCACCCAGCCTCCTTCATCCAGGAACAGCTTCAAGAGCTTCCAGTGGATACACTGGTGGAGGGATCCTCTGGCAAGGAGTTCCACAGGCTGACTGTGTGTTGTGTGAGAACCACTGCTCTAAATTTAGGTCCAGGGACCACGCTGGACCCCAGAGCAACCTGGATTAGGGGAGGCACAAAAGCGCGTTTTGTGCCCAATACCCTGGGCTTTGCCTCCCAATCTCAGCCTGAGTTCCTCTTTTAATGGACTAGTCTCATTTAAAACAAATATTCTTAAATGCTAAAAAAAGTGACCTTCCAAAGGGTAGGAGTCATGGTGTGATGGCTATCATTGTAGATAAGAGCCTGTATCCTAGGTTAATTCATCAATCAAGTTTGTTTAAACTTGGGCCCTCTACAGTCTGACCTGTGGCTCCTATAACCACCAGATCATATGTTAGAAAAGTCTCACCTTAGCTTTTATACTTGAGAAGGGTACAGATGTGAGGCTGACTTCTTTGGAGCATTTCACGAGATTCCATAAGTAAGAAACTTTAATTCCATCGATGGAATTAAAGTTTCTTACTTATGGAATCTCGTCCTCTCCACTGAATGAGTTTGACACCCTGACCGGCAATCAACAAGACCTTCTCATGCTATACTATGGGCAGGGTGAGCTGCAGGACTTTCCCCACTGAAGGCTCAGATCTCCAGCATGCTCTACCTCTACAATATATCGCAAGGGGGAGACATGTTACTTTGAGTTGACGAGGCAATTACCTGACGAGAGGTTTCGTTACACTGGCTCAGATGCTCCACTTGGGGCAGTGGTTTAGGACCTTTGACATTTTCCAGTTTCATGATATGAATGGCAACCCTCATGCTTCCAGACTCAAGCATTTAAAACCTAGAGATAAAAATATTCCATTGAGGGTGTTGGGTGGAGCCACCAAAGTGGATTATGACAGGCTCTTACTGGGGAAGGAGATGAAGAAAAGGGACAGCAAGTAATGGAGGTACGTTAATTAACTAAAACATGAGGGATTCAGTTCTGTTTAGATAAACCTACTAAACCCTCACCACAGCTTATCAAGGTCTTGGTCTGGAAATGGTTATTTCTCAGTGAATAAAGTCAGGAATACAGTACAAAGAACATAAGAACAGCCACACTGGTCAGACCAAAGGTCCATCTAACCCAGTGTCCTGTCTGCCCACAGTGGCCAATGCCAGATGCTCCAGAGGGAGTGAACAGAACAGGGAATCCTCAAGCGATCCCTCCCCTGACGCCCATTCCCACCACTGACAAATAGAGGCTCGGGACACCATTCCTGCCCATCCTCGCTAGAGATGGACCTAATCTCCATGAATTTATCTAGTTCTTTTTTGAACCCTGTTAAAGTCCTGGTCGTCACAACATCCTCTGGCAAGGAGTTCCACAGGTTGACAGTGTGTTGTGTGAAGAAATACTTCCTTGTGTTTGTTTTAAACCTGCTACCTATTAATTTCATTTGGTGACCCCTATTACTTGTGTTGTGAGAACAAGCAAATAACTTTTCCTTATTTACTTTCTCCCCACCAGTCATGATTTTGTAGACCTCTAGCCTATCCCCCCTTAGTTTCCTCTTTTCTAAGCTGAAAAGTCCCAATCTTATTAATCTCTCCTCAGACAGTAGCCGCTCCAAACCCCTAAACATTTTTGTTGCCCTTTTCTGAACTTTTTCCAATGCCAAGAGATCTTTCTGAGATGAGGCGACCACATCTGTACACAATATTCAAGATGTGGGCGTTCCATCCCTTTCTTAATGATTCCTACCATTCCGCTTGCTTTTGTCACTGCTGCTGCACATTGGAGGCTTTCATTGCCATATTTTTATTTCAGATCTGGATTTGTGTGACCATTTAAAAAAAGTTTTAACCTAGAGTTTTACTTTTTCCACTAAACAATACTTGCTAATTACTGAAATGATAATGGGATTAATTAGATCCTTTTCATGCTTGCCACATCATAGGAAAGCTCTCTTGGAGATATGGGAACTTTAATGGAGAGAAAAAAAATCCATTCAGGTCAAAACTCAGTAGGCTGAAGTTTGCATTACAAGCTGAATCTCAGGCGCGGTTTCATCCTAGCAGCACTAAACAGTAAGTTGGTGCTGACAGCTGAGTTTTACTTTGAATGAAATTCAAAGAGTGAAGAGATTTGTCCAGCAAACCTAGGAAGGGGGTGCATGGGTCGCTGAGATGCCAACCTTTTCACTTCCAGACAGTTCTAGTTTCCAGCTAGTTTTTCATGCTCATTGGCCTCCGTTTCTTGGTACCTCAGTTTACTTCCCTTCTTCAAGTCTTCTTAAGGGAAATAGCAGAAAATTGAGGTAAAAATGCTCTTGCCCAGTGACAGATCCTCAAAATTCCACCAAATGGTGGCAGAAGAGGTTTGGGTTCTGCCTGCCACAAGAGCCACCGTGGATATGTGAGAGCTGGCACCTCCTTCTCCCACTCCCCCACCTCTGCATCTTCAGCCCACCAAATTGCTGAGATGGAAGACACCAGCCCCCATGGTGTGGAAGGCTAGAGGACTCCAGGCAAACACCCTGCATTGGCACCCAATATCCCTCTCTGGGGTAGCCCTGTGACCATGCAGGAGACTGATGAGCCCAAGATTAAGCCTGAAGGCCAGCATGCTCTAACCTCAAGCCCCAAGACCACTCAGAAGACACCCCCTTCCCCCGCATTTGTCCCTCTGGAACACCCTCCACAGCCACTGCTTGCTTGTCTGGGGGAAGGATTCTCCCTTCCTGCTGGGGGACAGGAGAGCAAGGCCAAGGAGACGGATATTAGGCAGTGAAGTCGAAGTATTCTGCAGGCATCTGGCTGGTTCTGTTTTAATTCTCAGTTCCTTTTTAAAATGTTCATAGTGATGCTGCATGCACTAGTTCCTCCCCACACACAAGCACAGCTGCCAGAAACCCACTGTAAACGCGCCTCACACATCCCTTCACTAATTCTTCTCAAGACTCCCTAGGCATTGAGCAGGGCCCCTTCACTGTGGGGTGGCTCACAGTTGTGAACAGTGACACAGAAGGAAAGTGCAATTTCACAGAGCAGACAAGCATAAGCCAGACGGTGTCATACCCGTGTAGGTGCATTGCTCTAGTAACACATCCTTACCTAAATGACTGGCCAATGTCTATCAGCACGAGGGCGAGTGGGAATGTTGCCTGCATGGTGATATTCCTGGGATTGTTTTTAACTGCATTTGCCTGGGTTGTGGAGCTTCATTTCAGACCTGAGGTTTCCCATTTTACCCGTTGTTTCAAGGCGTAGGCACAAATTGCATCCCAGATTTCCCTACCCTGTGGTGACCCAGCAGTCAGGATGAACATTTGCTGGATCAGGCTGTCTATAAATGCTTTGGAAGCCAATCCTTTCCTATGTCCCACAATACTCACCTTTGGTCTCACAAATATTATGAAGCTCATAGCACACCACAATAAAACAGACAGCCTCAGCCATGTGTATAGGCTTTGCCAGCCAGCCTTCAGCCACCCAAAGGCACACGCCACTACCAAAGGCACACGGCACTACCTTTCATTCGTAGAGAAACTCTCCTTCTGCTGAATCAGTGATGTCTGGGCTGGGATTCATTAGCCAGGGTAGGAGCAGGTATTCCGGGGGACCCCACATAGCTGTCGGCTTGGAGACACCATGCAGAACCACATCATTTCTTGGGGAGCATTTTGGGGTGTGTCTACACAGCACAGTTATTTTGAAATTACTGATTTTATTTCGAACTAACAATGCGAGAATCTACACAGCTATTCTGCTATTTCAAAATAAATTTGAAATAACAGACGTCTTATTCCGACTTCTACAAACCTCATTCCACGAGGAATAACGCCTGTTCTGGAACAGCTATTTCAAAATAGCTGGAGGCTCTACTGCTGCTCTTTCAAAATAGCTCCTCCCCAGGGCCATTGAGAGTAATCACTCCCCTGTGCCTCCTGGGGCTCGAAATCAAGGTAGCACATCCACCTTAGGGGAGCCTGCCTTGCACTAATTCTGAGGCTTCCCTGTAATGTGGACGTGCTATTTTGAAATATTTTGAAATAATAACTCCCAAAATAACTAAGTTATTTTTAAATAATTTCCTAGTGTAGACATGTGCTGAGTGTCATGAACCCTTTCTTTGTGTCTGATGGCAGTGATTACACACCTGCCTTTCCCCTCCACTAGGAGTGAGTAAGCCAATCAGAAAGTGTACCATTCACTCCTCCTTCAAATCCCAGTGGAGCACAAAGTGTGGGGCTATGGGTGCTACTAATGGCCCCACACCATTTGGAAATCCCATTCTCTGGGACCCTCTATCATTTCCAGACCTTTGGTGGTGGTGGCCACCCATGGGAGTGCCGTTAGCTTTGTAAGCCTGCACCTCAGAGGGCCTGACCCTGGATTTCCCTCCCCAACAGTAGCTTGTGAGTGACCCCCAGCATTGCCAGGGTCAACAGGGCAATGGCCACCCACTTCTGCACCAATATGGAGCTCTAGAACCAAGTGTTTGCCACTGTAGGGTGGAAGCCAACTTCTCACACAGCGCCAGGAACATCTGCTTCCTCATTCTGAAGCTCTTCAGTCACAGCGTGTCATCCCAGGTTTCCAAGACAACGTGATCCCACAACACCATGCTGATCCTCCTGGCCAAGAAGTGGTGGCCTGGCCATGGAAATAGAGTCACAACACCAGCAACCTCCTGCATGTCTCTGGCATAGAGCATCAGAGGATTGGCCACTATCCCAGGCTACCTCTTTGCGTTGTGACAAAGGTTCAAGGCCATTCAACCGAGATTCTTGCAGGTCACGAACTGCAACTCGGAGGCATCTGTTCTGCAAGAAAGAGCAGGAGCAAAACTACATCCTCGGTCACTCACTCCATGTCTTCCACCAACATGGACAGGGGAGAGCAGTGAAAGGGAGCTGTCAGCACTGAATGCATGAAGGCAACTGCAGTGCCAGCAGCACACTGCAAAGAGGATCCTACACGGCCTCCTGGGACACAAAGAACCCTGGGATACCACTCTGGAAATGCTAGTGTTCATTGGGTGTACCAGAAAACACAGTATGGCTATGGGTATTCCTGGGGTACAGAGCGTAGAGACGTGCCCACCACAGTGTGTTCGGACATTCAGCACTAGGACAGAGTACATGGGTGAGCAGTCCCACAGCCCAGTGTCCACGTCCAGATGCCAGTGTAGATGTAGCTTCACTGTCTTCTATGGGACGCTCTCAGGAATTCTTACAAGCATTAATGAAGTCAATCTCCCAGCCCTGACTTTGAATAGTATCTCCACTTTAGAGATGGGGGAGAGCAAAACACAGAGGGCCAGATCCTCAAAGAGAGCTAGGCTTCAACTTTCATAGAAACCAATGAAGATCTAGGCCAGAGAACCTGAGGAACTGGGCCAAGACCACATGGTAAGTCAGTGGCAGAGGTAGAAATAGAATCCAGACCTCCTGACTCGTTTCTAGGCTTTAATCACTGGGCTGTTCTAATTTCAAGCAAAGAACCATTTATTTCCCCCTATCCCTGCCTCTTACCCAACCAATACTGCAGCCCCCATTGGCTAGAATACACCATGTTTTTTTTGCCGTGTTTCCTCAAGCGGTCAGTGTAGTGCAGCCCATCACATGGCTTTATAAAAGGATACAAAAAAACAAAAAGCCAGGGGGGTAGGGAGAGGAGCTGCCTCTCTCCCCAAGTCCAGTCCCTCCTGTGCATCAAATAAGGCAGAAGGCCCGTTGAAATAAGTGCAATATAATCACGTAACTGGAGACAGCATCCAATTACAGCTGAGCTAATAAGTGAGATGTTTTCAGTTTAGTGGCTGTCACTGAGGGATGGGGAGCCACTGGGCCCTGCACCCCCCTCCACAGCCAGATGCGAGACTCAGCCAGCAGGGAGAACAGAAGGTTTATTAGGTCACGGGGATACAGCGTAGAACAGACTTGTTAGCACAGGAACAAGGAGCAGTCGGTACCATCCATCTTGGGGAGAAGGGGCCCAGAGCCCTGCCCCTCCCCCATCTCTGCACCAAGCCAGCTAGACTCACTCACATACCCAGCAGCCCGGTTCTGTTCCTCCAGCCCTGCCTCCTCCTTTGTCCAGTTTCCCAGGCGGAAGGTATGACCTAGTCACACCTCCCTCCCAGGCTCAGGTTACAGCAAGCCTGGCTATTGTAGCCATGATGGTCTGCGCATATTCCCTCAGTGAGTCACACCCGAAATCCCCATCCCCATCTAGATAGTAATGCAGTGTCCAGGGAAACTGAGGCACGCACATGGGATTACTACAAGACAGTCAAAGTCACATGCAACATAACAAAGCACATAATTTGTCTCAGTGGCTAAACCAAAACAATCTGAACAAAAAGTCACATAATTTCAAACCAAAAGAAATTATTTGGAGCAAAGCGAAATGGCAAAACGGTTCATTCTGACATTCTTGGAAACAAACTGCTTCAACGTTTTTGGGGACAGGGAGGATGAAATCATGTTATTTTTTTCTTCTGCTGAAACAATTCACCCATCTCCACCCCAATTCCTAAGTAGTTTTCTCCAAGATAGGTTGTTTTATACATCCTTCAGCTAGCATTTTCTAACTTGAGAGCTTGACTTTAATGGTAACATTCTTCTATTATTGCAGGGATTATGCAAAATAGCATATAAAATAATGAAATTATTCCCTGCAGTGAGCATAGGGAAATGGCATATCTAGGGAGGTAACCAGATAAGCATCAACTTTTTGTGGTCACAACAGTAGTTTTTTTCCTTATGAAAATCAGCCATGCCATCAAGGCTATTTGCTTTGCACAGAAATTTCCCCATTCTCTCAGCTGTCCCAGGGAAGAGGCTAATGATTTATAGCAGCTCCTTTGTTGGGCCATTATTCATATTGATAGCTGCATCCCGTCTTGCAACTATTTTCCCTGAGCAAGCTTCTGAAGTAGCAGGTCTCATCAGCTTCGTAAAGGTTTTTCTTTGACTTTCACATTACTCCTTGCCCCTCATTCTCTCTTGCTCTTCTAGGTATAGTTTGATGTGGAAAAGACGTTTTCCATCCTCTAATCCCTCTCTCTAAGGCTGTACGATATAGCTTCCGGTTTTCTCCACTCCGCATTTAGGGCATGTTTACACTACAGAGTGTTGTTGGAAAAATGGCCATTTTTCTGACAAAACCTGAGTTACATCCACACTGCAATTGGTTCTTCTGAAAGTAAATTGAAAGAACAGAGGGGTTTTTCCAGTGTTGGTAATCTTCTTTCTATGAGAAAGAAGCCTTGTTTTGCAAAAGAGCTCTTTCGGAAAAAGTCGTGTGTGGACAGGGAAGAGGGAATTCTTTCGAAAGAAGAGGAAAGAGGAAAAAGCACAGGTGCTCCAGTGGCCACTCCATTCATAGTAATCAGAGCTTAAATGCGAAATAGCGTCCATTTAGTGTGGACGCTATCTGTTGAAAAAGCAGATGGCTTTTTTGATGCGCTTTTGTGTGTGGACGCTCTCTTTCAGAAGAAATTGTTTTGGAAGATCTCTTCTGAAAAAAAGTTCTTCCGAAAGAAGCCTGTAGTCTAGACATAGCCTTAAAACCTTCATTCATTTGTTCGACACTTGTTGTTTGCAGAGCTAAACTAAGAGCTCTGCTTAAGACTAACCTCAAGGCATGGATAGCCCACGTCCACTGCTGTGAAACCACCACTGAGTAAAGCTACTAAGGTGCTACTAAGTACATTCCAGATGTTCCATCTTCCTTGTGATTTTCAATGGACTTCCTAATGCTAAGCTTTTCCCATTCTCTTTCAGTAGATGCACTGATATCTTGCAGTATTATTCCAACCATGCATGACTTTCAGAAAACTGGAGCTCCTCATCCTGCAAAGCCCCCACAGTAACGCATTAAAGCACTTAAATTGTAGGTCAAGCCCTCGAGTTAGGGAATGCCAGACTGAAGGATGCTTCGCGCTCCTGCAATGGCAGACTTTGCTGTCGTACTTGCACTCCACTGGTTTACTTCTCCGAGATGCACTGAGCTACCTTTTCTTTCTCCCCCCCTCCCCCCCCACATAAGGTTGACACAGTTTGAGGTTCTCTCATCTGCCACAGTAGTGATACCTCCCCCCCACACTCTCACACCCTATAGCTTAGTCCTACTTGTTACTTTCGCTCTCCGCATCAGAAAGAGTTGCTTAGGAAGTAGGGCCTTGCTCGGTCACTCGCCCAGGAGATTCTGCTCCATCCATGGATAACAGCAAGGGGCAGAAGTGATACGTATGGATTCGGCTCCAAATCTGCCAACCAGGATCCTCTAATATGTTCTCAATGCACACATGGTTCAGGGGACCAAGTGCCCTTCCCTGGGGAAAAAAGAGCCTGTGTATTTGTTCCCTCGACACACCTGAGCAGCACAGGACAGAGGTGGGAACCTTTTCTGGGGCTGCTGACCTACAGAAATATCAGTCCAAGGGCTGTGGGGAGGCAGCAGGGGTGGGGGGAGGCCTCAGGGACCAGATCCAGGCAACCCAGGGGCTACATCCGTCCCCCAGGCCTCAGGTTCCCCACCCCTGGAATAGGAGGATACAACTTTCACTTTTGCTACTCCATGCACACATTGTAGAGGTGGGAATGAGAGCCCGGCGGTCCCAGTTCCCACCCTTGAGCACAGGTTAGTTCCTCCTAACTCAGGATGGACAAAAGCCATTCTACTTCCCTGAGCTCCAGTGACAAGTATTACAGGTAGGGTGCAACCTCTGCAGAGGGTCAAACTTTAGATTTCTTTGCAGAAAAACTTTTTTTTCTTCACACAGCACATGGTCGGCCTGTGGAACTCCTTGCCAGAGGATGTGATGAAGACCAGGACTTTAACAGAAAGTTAAGAAAGTCTGGATTGGATAAATGGTCTGTAAGGTGGATAGAAAGCTGGCTAGACTGTCGAGCCTAATGGGTAGTGATTAATGGCTTGATGTCAGGTTAGCAGTCAGTTTCTAGTGGAGTGCCCAAGGATCGGTTCTAGGGCCGGTTTTGTTCAACATTTTTATTAATGACCTGGATGAGGGGATGGATTGCACCCTCAGCAAGTCTGCAGATGACACTAAGCTGGGGGGAGAGGTAGATATGCTGGAGGGCCAGGATAGGGCTCAGAGTGACCTAGACAGATTAGAGGATTGGGCCAAAAGAAATCTGCTGAGGTTCAACAAGGACAAGTGTAGAATCCTGCCCTTGGGACAGAAGAATCCCAAGCATTGTTACAGGCTGGGGACCGATTGGCTAAGTAGCAGTTGGGCAGAAAAGGACCTGGGGATTACAGTGGATGAGAAGCTGGCTATGAGTCAACAGGGCGCCCTTGTAGCCAAGAAGGTGAATGGAATATTAGGTTGCATTAGGAGGAGCATTGCCAGCAGATCCAGAGAAGTGATTATTCCCCTTTATTCGGCTCTGGTGAGGACACATCTGGAGTATTGTGTCCCGTTCTGGGCCCCCCATTATAGAAAGCATTGGAGAGGGTCCAGCAAGATTACACTGCATTAGGATTCCACACCAGGGTTTGTTAGGTGGATTTTCAGCATCTTCTCTGAAGAGGATTGCAATTTGATGTGACGCCAGGTTCCTTCCCCATCAGCTGCCTCATGAACAGATGTTTGTGTCTGGCAAAGATTCTAGCTGTGTCCTCTAATCTGTCTCTGCTTTAGAATCTTCCTGGCTCTGCAATTCTGCTGAGGTTCTAGTAGGGAGGGAAAGGGTCCCACTGACCAGGAAAGGAGAGCACTGTGAACCACATATTCAAACAGTCCATCCACATATTCCTGGGCCTGGAGCAGTTTCTGCTAGCTGTAGGTCAGGATACTGCTGGACAGGTCCTAGAAGAAGCTGGCATTGGAGAGCACAGCATGGACCTCTTGTAGCTTGGAATGAGCCTGTTGCATCTTGTCCTGATTGCTGGTGGGAAGGCCTTGGACTATAGTCAGTAGGTTCAAGCACATGGTCCACAGCTGCTGGGTGACTCTCCAAGACATGGCTAGCACCAGGGTATCCACCTGTGTGGGTGAAGCAGATCAGAGTGTTTAAAGAGAAGATATTAACACACATGGTGGGGCATCACTGCCAACATGAGTTAGTGTCCAAGTACCTCTGGCTGTGCAGAGCCCTTATCAATTGCTGCAAGCTCCCGCTTCATCCACTCCAGCCACAGCTGGTGCCGCTTCTCCTGACCATTGTGGTCTCTTACCCACACTCTGCTTGAGACTCCCAATCTGAAATGGGACAAAGTTGTTTTCCAACTGGACTGGGGAAGGACCAGCCTATGAAGCCAGGATACGAGCACAGTCCTGTCAGACCAGTCTCCAGTGGATACCAGGGAGGTTTGCTGTCATGCAGTCTTTCCACACTAAGGGCTCCCGACCAGGTCGATGGTGTACTGGGCCTGCGAGAGGCTCTCCTGCATGTTCTCATGGAGCCGCCTCACTTTACCCCTGACTGCAGGTAGTTGTGCTGGCGGAGCTCAGTGGACAGAGACCCCAGATGCACAGAGGGCTTCTGCTGCTCTTCCACCAAAGCCACGTCAAGCCCCTCCCCAGAGGCAGCTCGTTTGACTAAGGAGAGAAGGGTGCAACTTAGGCAGCCTGGCCAGTGCTGAGGCTTCCGTCAGCAAGGCCTTGGCTATTTCAGAGCCCTCATTAATATCTGAGTCAACTGCTAAAAGGCCTTTTCCTGTCAGTACAGTGTCAGTTCCTGTCCATCAGTTCCCTGGAAAGTGGGCCTCCCCCCACCCTCCCGAGTGATGTTTTCCACTTGCCTAAGAGCGTCTCCCGTCTCTCCCTACATTCCATTTCCAAAGTCACGTTTGCGGCCCAACATGTTCATGCAGATTTCACGGAAGAGGGACTTGCTGACGATTCAAGGACTTACAAGATGATCTACATTTGTTCCCACAGAGGAGTCTATGGGAACCGTTCCTATGGATGCACATAAGCAGCATTTCACAGCCCATTAGCCAGAGTAACGGGCCCGAGACTGCCATTGTTCGTACGGGAGAAAAGTCTAGCCCATGGGGAGTCCCAGACTTTGGTCTGAGAAGTCAGTGATTGTCACCCAGGTATTTTTCCCAGCCTAGTTCGTCATCTGTGACTCGGAGGGAGGGAGCCACCAGGTCTCCCCTGCCTGGCTTCTGTCCCATTCCTAGCCGCAGGACCGGCTCTGGATCCCATCCCTGTGCTCATGCCACTGGTCCTTGCTGGTTTTGCTGCCTGTGTGGTCTTGTCCAGCACCTCAGTCGCCCTGTAGTTCATGGCATCCCTGGCACCAACTCTTGGATCTGCAAAAAAACCTAGAAAAAAATCAAAGCAAATCATTTCCTGCTACTTTGCACCCACGATTGTCTCCAGGAGGGAACTAAAATTGCAGGATAGAAGCCAATATGCTCCTCTAGGGATGCTTGCAGAGAAGACACCATGTCAGTGGAGCAGTCACCACTAGACTGGGCAGAAGGCCACAGCAAGGATCAGAAGTCATCCAAGCTTGGTAGCTTTGGCATAAGGTATAGCTAGCTGCCGCCATAAGGAAGCGGTCAGCTCCACTCTCCCAAGCCTTGAAACTCAAGGGGCTGGCTGCATTCAACTGCCTCCACAAGTCTTTGGCTTCAGCTAGACAGACATATTTAACTGACCAAGGCCCTCCCTTCCACTGAGGGTCTCAAAGATCTAGTTACCGTATCAAGAGGGGGTTGAAGGATTGGCAGCTTCTCCTCCAGCTTCTCTAGTCCTTAGCAGGCAATTTCATTTGCTGCTGCAACTGTAAAAGTTCACACCGTGAATTTCTTTTCCCAAGTCTTTAATGAAAGAGCTGTAATAGCTGACAGTCCTTCCTGCTCTGAGAGACTCTGGTTCTGCAATATCCTTGCCATGGGCCAAGGCACAAAGGCTCTTTCTAGAGTGTTTGCTTCCAACATACGGTGGGAAGTGTCTCTGATTAGAGAAACACTGCCTCACTGCCTCTTTCTCAATGATATTCCATGGACAAGCTTCATTTATCCGGCCAACCTACCCCAGGAAAAACCTTAACTTGGCATCTCCTTGCATATTATGGGAACCTTTTGCCATAACCCAGTGCCAATACCACATGTAATTACTCAGGCCTTGTCTTCGCTAGACAGAAGACCACCTTTGCCGTGATCGATCTTCCGGAATTCAATTTAGCAAGTCTAGTTAAGACTTGCTAAATCGAACTCAGAGGGCACTCCCACCGGTGTCCAGTACTCATGCTCTTGCCAGGAGTAAGGGAAGCTGACAGCAGAAGCGTTTGCTCCTGTCAGCCTCCTGCTGTGGCGACACCGCCAAGCTTGGCTTAAGGTAAGCTGACTCCAGCTACATATTGTGTGTAGCTGGAGTTGTGCACGTTAAGCCAAGCCGCTGGGCCTAGTGTAGACTGTGGCTCCGTGGAATCATCTCCAGACAAGTCACTGGGAGCATAACACAAGACCTCCATTGTGAGCTCATTCTTTCCCAGACATGGCACTTGTTAACGCTGACGATTAGCGAGTGTTACGCAGGTTGTAACTGAGGTTTTGCATTATACCGGGAGGGAGATTAGTGAATTGTACATTTCCTTATCAGTCAAAGGCAGAAGGAAGCTGTGATCCTGCCAAGGGAATTCACCCAACCTTAATCCTGTTTGCTCTGTTGGTTTAATATAGAGAGGGAGGAGGGTTCCAGAGGCATGGATACCTCCCACCTTGCTCTGGCACATGGGGATCTGCAGGGAGCAGAGGGCTCAGCTTTAGCATCACTTTAGTGCCAGCGGACACCAAAAGCCAGGGAAACAGAGCAGATGCAATATCTGGTCTGTCAGGGCAGCCACAGCTCCTCAGAGTCCATGTGCAACCTGCAAAGGCTGGAGAGCTGCCAGCGCTGGGGACCAAAGCTTCTCGCCCAGTAACCCCAGATTTCACTCCTGGGCCAAGCTGTGGTTCCCAGGGTAGTTTCTCAACTCACCGTCCTAATGAGGTGAACACGTGGGGTGGCCACCTCCCAGGTGGAAGCTGCCGACAAACATCCCGTTGGAGAGACCCAGGGAGGCTGACAGATAGGGAAATTTCCCATAATATTTTGAAAGACCTTATTGGATCAAGTGAATCTATTATTGTGGCCCGGGAGCATATGCGGCCTCCCTCGGGTGGAAGATACAGAACCCAGGGAGTTCAAAAGGCTGTGTTGAGAGTATGCAACGTCCAGACCAAGTGTGAAGTGGATTTCCTGGGGAAGCTCTAGATGAGGTTAATCACAGCTAGGGAATTTGCATTTTGTAAATAGCCCCTGCTATCCCCGCCTCCCCCGCTCCCACCTGCAGCCCTAGGGACACTATCTGCTATTGATATTCTGTCGCCTACATGGATTATCTGAAGACTTGCCTAGGATTGAATTCCTTAGCTTTTTAAAAAATGGCTTGGGGCCTATAGGGAGAAGTCTCCTTAGCAAGGTTCCCTCTAATCTTTTCCATCCACGTGAGGATTTTTCCCATCCATGTGCAGAATAAATGTTAAGTGCAATGAGGCATGTGCAAATGTGCACCACCAGGAGGAACAAAACATCTAGCTGTGGGCACTCTGCTAGTCAGTTGGGTGACATTTGAATCTTCCCTGAGTGGCTGCGCAAACACCCCACGTACAGGGAACACTGCTCCTTTGACAGTTTATACCAAAACCCAAGCTCAGGCATGTTTCAAGCAGGGTTGCACTTAAGTCAGTGGTCACACCAGCAAGCGCTACCTTGCCACATTAACCTATTAAGCAAAGAGAGTTAACCTCCAGGTTGGCTTCCCAGATTTGAAGGACATTTTCTCCACCCAAGATGGTGAACCTGGTTTTAGCCCACTGAACCCAATCCTGGCAGTGCCTGTAATGCGTGTTTATTAACCAGTCCGGCTATTTTCCTCCCAGTATTGTAATTTTTTTATCTGAAACATTGTCCCACAAAGGCAAATGCCTCTTAAGGATCAGACCAGACCCACCATCCCTATCACTGACACGTGTTGCATAGCTGTTTGGCAGTTGCCTTTCAGCTGTGGTTTGGGTTGAGGTCAGAGTTGTTCAGTGAGATTTCAGTTCTTGGAACGTGGTGGGGCCAGTTTTGTTCTTGTTTAGAAGGATCAAGCACGTACAGTGGAGACAGGTCAGCCTGTGGCAAGAGGTTAGTCGTGCACATGGCCTCTGCCAATCACCTGCTCCTCAACCCTGCATGCAAAGAGAATCACATTGATAGGCACAGACACTGCACCAAGCAAGCCCAGTAAGGGCAAGTCTGTTTGAGCTGCATTTGTCCAGATGCTGAGTGACTCCGGGTAGGTCAGAGTTCTAGAATGAGGGAAGGGAATGTCTTTCCCCGAGGAGAGGAGACCGCATGAGGTTCTCCTGCGGGATTTTACACAAAATAAGCTTGTGTGATCACTTGAGACACACACACACACACATATATCCTCTGTACATCTTTATGCCATGGATTACTCACTCTGAGGTTCACGTTTGGACAGAACTGGCTGTGCACAGTTGACTGGAGCTGCAGTCATGGTCTTCACTCCTTTAGCTGCCACCTCACACAAAGACCTGATGCCGGGGTGGCGCTCTTTGGTGGAGATGGAAGCCAAGGCAACCAGGTCCCAGGCCTAGACAGCAGGCCTTTTCCTGCAGGGGAACATATGTCCCAGGGGAGACCTTGGGGCCGTGTGCTCAGGCAGGCAGGCAGGCAGTTGGAAGCTGATTAGGTTTGAATTGAAACACCGTGTGCTGATTGGCTGAGCTGTAGGCAGAGGGAGGAGCTATCAGGGAGGCTGAGCACTTAAACCCTGCTGGTAAGCGACCAGGGAGCTTTGCGACCGGGGTGAGTGCTAACAGGAGGGAGTTTTGAGAGGCTCTCCTGGAGGAGGAGAAGGAAGGAGCAAACTAAAGCACCTTGGGGCCGTGTGCTCAGGCAGGCAGGCAGGCAGTTGGAAGCTGATTAGGTTTGAATTGAAACACCGTGTGCTGATTGGCTGAGCTGTAGGCAGAGGGAGGAGCTATCAGGGAGGCCGAGCACTTAAACCCAGGGAGCTTTGCGACCGGGTGCTCGCGAACAGGGTGAGTGCTAACAGGAGGGAGTTTTGAGAGGGGAGTTTAGAGGGGGAGCTTGGGGGGAGCCAGTGACTTCTATTGCCCTTAAACTAAATCCTTTATAACAACCTCTATCTGAAACATTTAATTAACCCTCATATATAATTAGAGTAGGAAATGGAGGCAGAAGCCCAGCAGCAGAGTGGGGGCTATCCTGTTTATTGTGTCGAGTGCAGTATGTATGACTACCTACCCTGTGGGTGGGTGGCGTATGTGTGCGCTCGATGCAAGGAGCTCCTGGCCCTCAGAGACCGAGTGCGTGCTTTGGAGGCCAGGGTGGCTGAACTGGAGGAGCTAAGGAAGGCAGAGGTGTTTGTGGATGAGACTTTCCGGGACATAGTAGGGCTGTCCCACCTCCAATCTGACAGTCCTGATGCTGTTACGGAGGATGAAAGGCTCAGGGAAGGAGAGCAGTCAATGGGAGCAGAGGGAAACCATCCCATAGTTGGGACCCTCCTTCCAGAGGGTGATGTTGTATCCTCTCGTGCCGAGGATACTTCTCCGGGGGAGGGAGCTCCAGCTGTTAGGAAGAAGCAGGTTTTAGTAGTGGGGGATTCGATCATTAGAAATATAGATAGTTGGGTTTGTGATGACCGGGAGAACCGTATGGTTACTTGCCTGCCTGGTGCGAAGGTTGCGGATCTCTCGAGGCATCTAGACAGACTTATGGGCAGTGCTGGGGAGGAGCCGGTCGTCGTGGTACATGTTGGTACCAATGACATAGGGAAGGGTAGAAGAGATGTTCTGGAGGCCAAATTTAGGTTACTAGGAAAGAGACTGAAATCCAGAACATCTTTGGTGGCATTCTCTGAAATGCTTCCGGTTCCACGCGCAGGGCCAGATAGACAGGCAGAACTTCAGAGTCTCAATGCATGGATGAGACGATGGTGCAGGGAAGAGGGGTTTAGATTTATTAGGAACTGGGGACACTTTTGGGGTAGGGGGAGCCTATACAGGAATGATGGGCTCCACCTAAATCAAGGTGGATCCAGACTGCTGGCATTAAACATTAAAAAGGTCGTAGAGCAGTTTTTAAACTAAGAGGTGGAGGAAAGCCGATTGGTGCGGGGGAGCACCTGGATCGGACGGAGACTTCTCTTACACGAGGCTCCATAGGTAGGGATTCCCTAGAAGTTAGTCAGATAGGGAACGTGGGAAATAATATATGGGCAAGATCAGATGTGAAACAATCGTGCATAAAAAAATCCAATGTGTCTGTGAAAGGCGGACATATAAATAGTGGTAGTTTTCTAACATGCTTTTACACTAATGCTAGGAGTCTGTCTAATAAGATGGGTGAACTGGAGTACCTCATATCAAAGGAGGAAGTTGACATAATAGGCATCTCAGAAACATGGTGGAATGAGGACAATCAGTGGGACACTATCATACCGGGATATAAATTATATCGGAAAGACAGAACAGGTCGTGCGGGTGGCGGAGTGGTACTATATGTGAAGGATAATATAGAATCAAATGAAGTAAAAATCGTAAAGGAATCAAAATGTTCCATAGAATCATTATGGATAACAATTCATTCCTCTAATATGAATATGGCATTAGGAATATATTACCGACCACCTAACCAGGACAGTGATAGTGATGCTGAAATGATAAGGGAGATTAGAGAGGCTACCAAAATAAAAAACACAGTAATAATAGGAGATTTCAATTATCCCCATATTGATTGGGTGCATGTCACCTCAGGACGGGATTCAGAGATTAAATTTCTTGATGCCTTAAATGACTGCTTCTTGGAGCAGCTAGTACAGGAACCCACAAGGGGAGAGTCGATTCTCGACCTAGTCTTGACTGGAACGCAGGATCTGGTCCAAGAGGTAACTGTTACTGGACCGCTTGGAAATAGTGACCACAATATAATAACTTTTAATATTCCTGTGTTGGGAAGAACACCGCAGCGGTCAAACACTCTGGCATTTAATTTCAAAAAGGGGAATTACACTAAAATGAGGAAGCTAGTTAAACAGAAACTAAAAGGGAGAGTAATTAAACTAAAATCCCTGGAAGCTGCATGGGAACTGTTTAAAGACACCATACTAGAGGCCCAACTTAAATGTATACCCCAAATAAAAAAACACAGTAAGAGACCTAACAAAGAACCACCATGGCTAAACAGCCATGTTAAAAAGGCAGTGAGAGAGAAAAGGGCAGCTTTTAAAAAGTGGAAGTCAAATCCTAGTGAGGAAAATAGAAAGGAACATAAACACTCCCAAATTAAGTGTCATAATGTAGTAAGAAAAGCCAAAAAAGAGTTTGAGGAACAGCTAGCCAAAAATTCAAAAAATGATAGTAAAATGTTTTTTAAATACATTAGAAGCAGGAAGCCCGCTAAAAAAGCAGTGGGGCCCTTGGATGATAAAGATATAAAAGGAGCGATCAAGGAAGACAGTGCCATTGCGGAGCGATTAAATGATTTCTTTGCTTCAGTCTTCACGGCTGAGGATGTTACAGAGGTTCCTAAATCTGAGCCAGCCTTTTTAGGTGACAAATCTGAGGAACTCACTCAGATTGAAGTGACATTAGAGGAGGTTATGGAATTAATTGATAAGCTGAATAGTAACAAGTCTCCGGGACCAGACGGCATTCACCCAAGGGTTCTGAAAGAACTCAAATGTGAAATTGCGGAGTTATTAACAGTGGTTTGTAACCTATCCTTTAAATCCACTTTGGTACCAAATGACTGGAAGATGGCCAATATAACACCAATATTTAAAAAAGGCTCTAGAGGAGATCCTGGCAATTATAGACCGATAAGTTTAACATCAGTACCAGGCAAATTAGTAGAAACACTAGTAAAGAGTAAAATTGCAAGGCACATAGAAGAGCACGAATTGTTGGGCAAAAGTCAGCATGGTTTCTGCAGAGGGAAGTCGTGTCTAACTAATCTGTTAGAATTCTTTGAAGGGGTTAATAAACATGCGGACAAGGGGCACCCAGTGGATATAATATACCTAGATTTCCAGAAAGCCTTTGACACGGTCCCACACCAAAGGCTTTTACGTAAATTAGGTGGTCATGGGATAGGAGGAAAGGTCCTTTCATGGATCAAGAATTGGTTACAAGACAGAAAACAAAGGGTGGGAATAAATGGTAAATTTTCACAATGGAGGAGGGTAACCAGTGGTGTTCCCCAGGGGTCAGTACTGGGACCAATCCTGTTCAACTTGTTCATCAATGATCTAGAAAATGAGGTAAGCAGTGAGGTGGCCAAGTTTGCAGATGACACAAAGTTGTTCAGGACAGTCAAAAGCAAAAGGGATTGTGAAGAACTACAAAAAGATCTCAGCAAACTGAGTGATTGGGCAGCAAAATGGCAAATGAAATTTAATGTGGGTAAGTGTAAGGTAATGCATGTTGGAAAAAATAACCCAAATTACACGTACTACATGATGGGGTCAAATTTAGCTACGACAGATCAGGAAAGGGATCTTGGAGTTATAGTGGATAGTTCTATGAAGACATCCACGCAGTGTGCAGCGGCAGTTAGTAAGGCAAATAGGATGTTAGGAATTATTAAAAAAGGGATAGATAATAAGACAAAAGATATCATACTTCCCCTATATAAAACTATGGTACGCCCACATCTCGAGTACTGCGTGCAGATGTGGTCTCCTCACCTCAAAAAAGATATATTGGCATTAGAAAAGGTTCAGAAAAGGGCGACTAAGATGATTAGGGGCTTGGAAAGGGTCCCATATGGGGAGAGGCTAGAGAGACTGGGACTTTTCAGTTTGGAAAAAAGGCGATTGAGGGGCGATATGATAGAGGTATATAAAATCATGAATGGTGTGGAGAAAGTGATTATAGAAAAATTATTTACCTTTTCCCATAATACAAGAACTAGGGGACACCAAATGAAATTGATGGGTAGTAGGTTCAAAACTAATAAAAGGAAATTTTTCTTCACACAGCGCACAGTCAACCTGTGGAACTCCTTGCCCGAGGAGGCTGTGAAGGCCAGGACTCTATTAGGGTTTAAAAAAGAGCTTGATAAATTTTTGCAGGTTAGGTCCATAAATGGCTATTAGCCAGGGATAAAGTATGGTGCCCTAGCCTTCATAACAAGGGCAGGAGATGGATGGCAGGAGATAAATCACTTGATCATTGTCTTCTGTTCTCCTTCTCTGGGGCACCTGGCATTGGCCACCGTCGGCAGATGGGATGCTGGGCTCGATGGACCTTTGGTCTGACCCAGTATGGCCATTCTTATGTTCTTATGTTCTTATGTCCCAGGGGCAAGCAGCATGGGAAGGTGCCAGCCAGGCCAGGAGCCTGTGGACAGGGCGGGGAATGGGGCAACTTGGCTTCGCTCTGGGCCGTGCACACACTGGGTCTGGCAGTGGCGGCATCCCACAGGGAGATGACTTCCATCCCTGCCCTCTTGAAGGGAGGAGGAAGGGTGTTGGGGGAGATGTATGTGAGTGGCAGATGCTGCTTGCTGAAGAGCATGCTACTGGGATCCCCTCCACTTTCTCCCTCCTGGCAGGTTCCCCTGGCTTGGGCTCGGTGTCCTCCACCTTGCTGCACTTGGATGAGATCAGCTGCTGCCCCAGGAGTGTGGGCATGAGCCTATGCCATGTGTGACACTGCTGTGTGGGTCCCTGACCTCAGCCTCCTTAGTGGTGGCTTGTGATGAGAAGGTGTCCCACCACGGGGTCAGGAGTAAGGCAAGCCTCTCATAAGAACGGCCATGCTGGGTCAGACCAACAGTCCATCCAGCCCAGTATCCTGTCTGTTGACAGTGGCCAATGCCAGGTGCCCCAGAGGGAGGGAACACAGCAGGTAATCCTCACGTGATCCCTCCCCTGTCACCGACTTCCAGAGAAACAGAGGCTAGAGACACCATTCCTACCCATCTTGGCTAATAGCCATTGATGGACCTAACCTGCATGAATCTATCTAGTTCTTTTTTGAACCCTGTTAAAGTCCTAGTCTTCACCATATCCTCTGGCAAGGAGTTCCACATGTTGACTAAGTGCTGAGTGAAGAAAAACTTCCTTTTGTTTGTTTTAAACCTGCTGCCTATTAATTTCATTTGGTGACCCCTAGTTCTTTTATTGTGGGAATAAGTAAATAACTTTTCCTTATTCACTTTTTCCACACCAGTCTTGATTTTATAGACCTCCATCATATCCCCCCTTAGTCTCCTCTTTTCTAAGCAGTCTTTTTAACCTCTCTTCATATGGGACCCGTTCCAAACCCCTCATCATTTTTGTTGCCCTTTTCTGAACCTTTTCCAATTCCAAGAGATTTTTTTTGAGTTGAGGTAGCCACATCTGTACGCAGTATTCAAGATGTGGCCGTACCGAGTTTTATATAGAGGCAAACCCAGAACCCCTGAAACCCTGCGAGAAGGAGTGCAAGGTTCCTTTGTGGCGGCCTCATGTGGCGTGTACTCTGGACTGGTGCGCCATATGCACAGGCTGCTGTGTGCTCCCCAGGCCGAGTAAGGAGCACGCAGCCCCTCGCCATCTCACCCCGTGTGTGTCCATGGAAAATAATGGAATTCACCTGATGGGCCTTCCCTCACCTCATACAACCCCCTAAGTGACATCCTGGGAGGGCGGTACCAGGTCCAAGGACAGGCTGACCTCCTGGCTAGAAGGCATCATCTCCTGGCTGGCCTCGTCTTCCTCCTCCTCGTCCACGAGCCCACCCTCTGGGAGGCTGAGGATGGGTGTATCCAGTCCAGCATCCACAAGAAGTAGGGGGAAGGGACTGACATTCCTCTCAGGATGCGGTGGAGCTGTTCATAATAGGGGTATGAGTGGGGTGCCACTCCAGAGCGGGAGCTCTGCTCCCTGGCCTTCATGTAGGCCTGCCTTAGTTCTTTAACTTTCATGCACACCTGCTCCTGTGTGCACATGTGGCCCTTCTGGCCCAGGCTGTCGGCCATCCAGCCATAGACATCTGCATTCCTGCGTCTGGGGCAGAGATCCTGGAGGTTAGCCTCCCCGTCCCAAGCCCTCAAAGAGATCCAGGATCTCCAAACCAGACCAGGATGGTGCCCTCCTCTTCTGCCCCCAGGCAGGGGCTTGCGAACTAGCTGCCGGCTCGCTAGCAGCCATGGAGGGCTCACTGAGGGCACGGGAGAATGCCACGGCAACACAAATGGGTCCTGCTGCATGGCACGGGGCTGGCAGGGCCTTCCTTCTGCCACAAGCCCTTTCCCCTGTGGCTGCAGACTTAAAGGCTACAGGGGAAGGGGAACTATAGGGTTCTGATGGACAGAGTGGCCACTAAGGCAGCTGTGAGAAGCTGTGGAGGCCAATTATTTTGAAATAACCACAGCTGTGCCGTCTACACACAGCCTATTTCGAAACAGGCATTACTCCTCATGAAATAAGGGTTTATTCTTCTGGAATAAGAAGCCTGTTATTTCAAAATAATGGGCTTGCTGTGTAGACACTCACCTTGTTATTTTGAAACAATGGGAGTTATTTCGAAATAATGCTGCAGTGTAGACGTGCCCTCTGAGACTAACAAAAGCATCATGAGCTTTCATAGGCAAAACCCACTTCTCCTCAGATGAGCTAGAGACTAATCAGTGATTTTAGTCACTAGTGACCTCCCACAGGTTTGGCAGGATTGTTCCTCACCGGGCAAATGTTACAAGGCCATAGACCCCTGGAGAGTCTTTGCTTTCAAACACTGAAGGGTGCTGCTGCAAATTTGACTGGTGTCCATTAGTGGCCAGATAGCTCCAGGGTGATCTGAAAGATGAGCTACCAACCTGCCTTGCCTGTTGGTAGGTTGGGGTGTCAGCAACAGGAGTTTGGCTTTTGGCTTCAGCCATTGTCTAGTCAGACCATGAAAGAGGAAAGAGATAAGTTTGACTAGTTACAAGTCAAAGCTTTAGACCTTCCCTGGACAGTATTAGTGCATGGAGTCCAGAATGGAGACAGTCAGGGCTGGATTAAGAAAGGGGCTTTAGAAATTGGAGTCCAGAGCCGCTGGCAGATCTTTTTGCAGGCCCAGGGCTACAGCCACCAGAGCTCCAGTTCTGCCTGGCAGGGGTGTAGAGGAATACGGGTCCACATGCTGCAGTTCCTCCCACCCAGGCTGGAGCTGCAGCTGCGGGTGCTGGGAAGCTCAACCCACATGATTCTGTGGCCAGTGGGTTCTTCCCTTCAGCTCACATGGGGCAGGAATTGCAGTCCATGGGAGCTGTGGGGGGTGGTGCCTGTTAGCAAGTGCAGGACAACACAGAGCCACCTGCCCCCTCTCATCCCTGGGGCCTATGACACTCCAAGTAAGCACCCTGCACCCCAAAGCCCTGTCTCAAGCCCCCTCTCACACCCCATGCCCCAGCCTGGAGCCCCCATCCCCAGGGGCCTCACCCCCTCTTGCATCCCAAATTCAACCCCCTCCCATATTCTGATCCCCTTATTTTTGGCTCCACCTCAGGTCTAGGGAATGCGCAGAATGCAATAGCCCCAGCACCCCAGAAGACAGTAACATGTTCTCCTCTTTCAGCTTGTCAGGGCACCAAAGCCTGACCTTTGTGTACAAGTCATTCAGATTTACTAGCTCTACATGCAGCTACCCAAAGTGCTGGCTCTTTCCATTGCCTACTAACGGGGCTTGTACCAATCAGCATACTCTGAGGCTACGTCTACACTGCAGGCTTTTTACGCAAGAACGACCATTCTTGCACAAAAACTTGCAGAGTGTCTACACTGCACACGCGTTCTTGCGCAAGTAAATTTACAGTAAAGCATCGGAACAGAGGGCTTCTTGCACAAGAGTTATTCATCTCCCCACAAGGAATAAACCCTCTTGTGCAAAAGCTCTTGGGCAAGAAGGCAGTGTGGATGGGCAACAGGGGTTTTTTGTGCAAGAAACCCCTATGGCTAAAATGGCCATCAGAGCTTTCTTGCTCAAGAGAGCGTCCACACTGCCTTGGACGCTCTTGCGCAAAAGCACATGGCAGTGTGGACACGCTCTTGCCCAAGATCTTTTGCACAAGAACTCTTGCACAAAACAGTTCTTGCACAAGAAGCCTGCAGTGTAGATGTAGCCTGAAAGTGCTCCAGATCACCTGCTGGAAGAACGTATCAGCCACACAACCTGCAGCTGTTTTCACTTCCCCACCCTGCTCTGGAGAAGATATATGGTCTCTTGTTAGCAGCTCTGTGATTGAGAGTAGCTTAATTTCCCCTCGCTAGTGCCAGGGTTAAGGTTGCCACTGTTATAAAAAGGAAGCAGTTTATCATGGGAACACTAGTGAGCAGATCTCAGACTCTCCAACAGAGTCCTGGCTGCTTACAGTGTTTAGACTAGGAAGTGACAGTCACAGGATGCTCCCACTAAGAGTTAGGAGGGCACTGGGATCCAAGTTTGGGAATAGCTCCTGTGCAAAGGCAGACAGCTGGTCCCTCACCACCAGGGAGAGTTTCTAGAATTTGAGATCAAATTGCGGTGGCAACAGATAAAACACCCACAGCAGTGACTTGTTACCTTGAAGCCACCTTTACCCTTCAAGTTATAGAGGGAAGTTTCCTTTTCATCTGAAGGCTTTAGTGGGTTATTTAGTTTATTAGAATAGGACTCCTAGGGTATGTCTAGACTACATGCCTCTGCCGACAGAGGCATGTAAATTAGACATACTGACATAGTCAATGAAGCGGGGATTTAAATATCCCCTGCTTCATTAGAATAAAAATGGCCACCGCGTTGTGCCAGCTCAGCTGTTTGTCGGCACAAAGCAGCAGTCAAGATGGGGATCAGTCGGCAAGGAAAGCCTTTGCCGACCTATCCCTTATGCCTCATGCAATGAGGTTTACAGGATCCGTCGGCAAAGGTTTTCCTTGCCGACCGATCCCCGTCTTGACTGCCGCTTTGTGCCGGCAAACAGCTGAGCCAGCACAACGTGGCGGCCATTTTTATTCTAATGAAGCAGGGGATATTTCATTGACTATGTCGGTATGTCTAATTGACTATGTCGGTATGTCTAATTTACATGCCTCTGTCGGCAGAGGCATGTAATCTAGACATACCCCTAGTGTGAGATTAGGCACCGTTTTCCTGAACTGTGGAGTATCTCTCAGATTCCAAGTATAGAAATACGAACTAAACAAGGGGAATTTCAGGTGGTAAACACTACTCTTATCAAACCTTCAACTAGTAGCCTTTGCAACTATTTACATTAACGCCAAGCAACTCTATTGGAACAGAAATAAGAGCCAACCTCTTACCATCAAGGAATAAGTTTAGAATAAAAAAGAAACTTCCCCACCACTTATAAATGATTTTTCCTCCACTTTACAGATCAAAAGCAAACCTCTTACCTCTAACAGATCAAAAGATGTCTCTACCCAACCAGTTTAACGTCACAGAAAACAGCCCATCTTCTGCCTTTATGGAGAGGAAAGTGATGTCATCAAGGAAGGGAATCAAAGGACTGATGGCTCCGGGCAGGAATGAGAATGAACAGCATTGTGCCTTGACCAATGAGAGTTGGAACGGGAGAGAAAGATTTTAGTTAAACTGCTGCTGTTCATTCCCCTCATGCAATTCAAGCTGATTCTTCTAGTTCTTGGATCCGAATAAGCCAAGGGATTTTAAGAACACAGAGGGCTCAGCTAACATGCTTAGGGCTATGGGTTTTGGGTGGCAAGACAAGAAAGACAATGGAACAAGCTGCTAGTTCCAAAGAGCCCATCTTCCACAAGTGACAGGCCTTGTTTTGCTGAAATTAGAGATTAAGAAAAAAAGAACTTGTAAATCTTTTCTTAGGGGACAAAAGGGAGAGGGGGATATTTGTCAGAGTCTGACTCCAGGGAGACAGGTGGATTCCAGGGACTCTGCCCAGGGAGTCTAAGCAGCAGATCTAGGGGCCTATAAGGCCTTAAGAAAAAGGTAGATCTTTCTGTAGTCTATTCTGGTGTTTTTAAGAGCTGTTTGCTCTGAAGGCTTTTGCTCTAAGCAAATAATACTTTGCTCTAGAGAAGATTCTTAGTCACAAGTGTAATTGCTCCCAATCCAGAAAGGAACCAAGTTCCAGGTACTGAAGAACTGTAGCCCTGCTGAGGCATTGGTGCTGGAACTATTTTTACCGTAGGGGTGCTGGCAGCCATTAAACAAAACTGTAAACCCTGTAAATGGTAGAAACCACTTCACACCAGGGGTTCCCTCACCTCTGTGCCAAGGTAATCACAGCTAGTGTCTGGGAACCACAACCCAAGGCACAGGCTGAGCAGGAGAACCATGAGATCCATCTCAAGTGAGGTGACAGCTTGTGGCCTGGTGGCGGGGGGTGCACTTGAAGACACCAGGAAGACTCTGAGATGCCATTATCCATTTTAATCCTGAGGGAAGGGAAGGGAAATCATCAAGCGCTGATCATAAAACTTATCATTGGTCCAGTCTGACTATTGCCTTGCTTGGACCTTGGTGGTGGTGGTGGTCATAGAAGTGGTTCTCGATCTTTTTTGACTCGGGATCCACTTGCAAGTGTTTATGGACTGTTGTGACCCGGTAAATAGTCTGGGAATGGTGGTTCTGGAGCAGAGCCATCACTAGGCATCTTAGCGCCTGGGGTGAACAAGCATATTGGGCCCCTCCCAGAGGCAGCACATGGGGGAGAGATGCAAATTGTCGTGTGCACCCTCTGAGATTTTTTGGTTGCACCTCCCAGGCCAGACAGACTTGGGCAAGTTCTGGCCCAGATTCTTGATGGTATTTAAGTGCCTCACTTCTATTGATGCCAGTGGAAATTAAGAGCCTAAGTACTTCTAAGTATGGGTCTTGGTACCATAGTTCCCCAGCTAGATTTTCCCTACCCGACTCAGATACTGTAGTGACAAGGGCTAGATCCACACTACAGGCTGAACCGCTCTGATCTGGCAACATCTATAGTCTGGCATGATTTTAATTAGCTAGATGTCCACTTACCATGGGTGTGGCCAAGTTTCCCGTGGTCTTGTAAAGTTTGTTTATAGCCTCCAGTCCTGGCTCTGCATGTTCTGTGCTGTTATTTTGCTCTAATTTACCCCTGAATGTCTTCTAAGAGCCCTGTAAGAAGTGGAAGTGTTGGTAATGCTGCTAGACAATATCGATCTCCCATGGTCCGTCAAATTCTCTGGTTCAGCAACAATCAGGTCCTGAGGATACCAGACTAGAGAGGTTCATAAGAACATAAGAATGTCTATATTGGGTCAGACCAAAGATCCATCTAGCCCAGTATCCTGTCTTCCAACAGTGACTAATGTCAGGTGCCCCAGAGGGAGTGAACAGAACAAGTAACCATCAAGTGATCCCTCCCCTGTCACCCATTTCCAGCTTCTGACAAATGGGCTAGGGACACCATCCCTGCCCAGCCTGGCTAACTGACATTGATGGACATTACCTTCATGCATTTATCTAGGTTTTGGGGTTTGTTTTTTGAACCCTGTTAAATTCCTGGTCTTTACAACGTCATCTAACAACCTGCAGGCAGTAGGTGTCCCAGCTACAACGCAATAGCTGTGGTGTCTTAGGCGGCTATTGCTGCTAACTGAAAGTAACTAATCCCTTTTCAGTGGCATTTGCCATATCATATATATAGTAGCCTAATATCTGTGAGTCTGTAACGCTGTAGCGTTACAGTCTTGCCTCTGCGGGGCGCTCTTGCATCCCGCCGTGGCCCTGCTGAGCAGCACAGAACTCAGCCGAGCGCCACGGCGGGAGGGGAAGGGGGACGGGGCGGTGATGTGCATGGCCAGGGGGCGGGGCCCAGCCATGTACATCACTGCCCCGCCCCCCTTCGCCTCCCGCTGTGGCGCTTGGCTGAGTTCTGCGCCGCTCAGCCGGGCCGCTGCAGGGGAGCTCAAACGGCCACTTGCTCCCCCACGGCAGCCTGGCCGAGCGGCGCAGAACTCAGTCGAGCGCCATGGCAGGAGGGAAAGGGGGGCAGGGCAGTGACATACACGGCCCCGCTCCCTGGCTGTGTACGTCACTGGGGTAGGGTGTAAAAAAAACCTGACACCCTTGATCGGGGGCGGGAGGGGGGAGGGACCGGCCGGGAGAGGAGCGGGGCTGGCTGGGGGGGGGGGGGAAAGCAGAAATGGGGGGGTCAGAGGCAGCGTAGCTGGCCAGGAGAGAATGGGGGAGGGGCAGCCAGCAGGAAGCAAAGCTGGTCTGGGGTCGGGGTCAGAGGCCGCGGGTCTGGCTGGCTGGAAGCAAACTGGTCAGGGGTGGGAGTCGGGGGCAGCGAGGCTGGCCGTGGGAAATCAGGAGGAGGAACTGGCTGGCGGGGAGAGGGAATCAGCCGGCGGGGAACCGGACTCACCCGGGCGCGTGCAGATCCCAGGGTGCTGCCCACCCCGGTCATGCATCCCCCACGGAGACAGAGGAGAGCGGAGAGAGAGTGAGAGGCAGGAGGGGGAGAAGAGAAAGAAAGAGACGGAGAGAGAGGCAGAAGGTGGAGGAGAGCTGAGAGAGAGGGGGGGAGGCAGTAGGAGGAGGAGGGGAGAGAGAGAGAGAGAGAGAGACGGAGCCGGAGCGAGAGACCGGAGGCTCAGGAGAGAAGACCTACGTGTAGGAGAGACCTGAAAATCCCGTCTTATGATGGGCTAATTGGCTAGTAAAGAGTAATGGGGTTTCTTAGCTGACTATCTCAGGGTTCTTATCTGTTGTGAAACTTGTCAGTGAGGTGGTAAAATGAGCCTGTTGCAATGAGCATGGCCTTATGGGAAAGCATCAGAGTGAAGGGCACACAATCTCCATTATGGGAGAATCAGAGCAGCCTCACTCTAAAGCTTTCTTGTCTCTCCTTTGGAGCTTTTCTGCACAATGATATTCCTTGGGGGATAGAATTTCCCACAGCCAGGCCCCAGTCCTGCAATGAGCACCATGCCCTCTTCCTGGAGAGCTTCCTGATTCTAACCTGAGGTGTCATTGCCATTTTCAATCACGGAGGGCATGTTTTTCTTTCTCATTAAATGTCTTCAGCTACGTCCAACTTCGTCACTTAAGCTTTCTTACTATATTTGGTGCTGGGACTTGTATCGCCAAGTCATGCATTAATGAAAAAAGCTGTTCCTAACTAGCAACTGGTGTGATGTAGGGTGTGCCTTCCAAGACAGACCAGCTGCCTGTACCTGTCAATTAAAGAGCTAGGGTCTCAACTGGTGTCATGTGTGGTGAAAAAGACACTCTCCTAGGATCTGCTCCTCCTGCCTAGATCTGCAACTATGTTCCATCACCCACTGGTCAGGACAAACAATGCACCTGGCTTGTGTGAGCTCTTATGCCTATGCCCCTCATTAGCCCTAGATTGGTGTCAGTAGCTGTATATTAAGGGCAGAGTGAGGGGTGTATTGTATGGTGCTTGATTCAGCGAGTGGAGATTGAGAAAGGAACATAGGTGAGTGGGGTGGTTTCCGAGTGTTGGACTTGTTTAAATCCTGGTTATTTAATGGTATGTAGTGAAATTGTTTCTCCTTGCTGTACCAAGGTTGGGGGGAGGGTGGGAAGTGGTGTAACTATTTTTAAGTAGTGGAGTAATTTCCTCCCCATGGCTTATCTTTAACTAATAGATTTCTTACTATTAGAATACCTTTCAGTTTAGGGTTAAAAGTGCTTTTTGTCTCTGTAGGAGGTAGAATGCTGGGGGGTGTTTGTCTAACAGCAGGACTGGCTGACTGGTTTTGAGGTGGGAGCAGTAAAAGTACGGAGGGCTCTTCTTTGACTCTGCTCTCCACCTCTGAGTAAGAAAGGAGGTGGGTTTGTACTAGGATCACAGCCTTTGATTAAGAAGGAGCTGCCAAAAATGCTAATAACTTTCATTGTATTCAACTCTCACCTATATGAAGAATCTCCTTCATTAAGCAAATGTCTAGGTATCCTAATTTGAGATGCTAATAAGGCCCACTCCAGGTGCACCTTTAATATTTTATATCTGGGTTTTTGGAGTCATCAGGGTTCAGGCATTCCAGCTTTCCCTTCACAGCTAGAGATGTTCTTAACACATGCTTGGATTCAATCAATTGCATATGTTGCTGGAGCTCAGGGTGGGTGGGAAGAAACACTGGAATACAGGGGTCAAGTGCTAAGAGTCCGATAGCCCCTTCACACAAATACAGGTAACTTAAACTACCTGAGACTACTCTGATCTGGTGTAGAAAGCAGGCCAAAGCGCTCTAGAAAAACCTGTAGGTCCCTGATGGGTACACCTATAATCTGTCTGAGAGATCCTGTCCTCAAAGCCTCTGTATCATGTTTCAAAATATTCTTACAAATTAAGTAAAAGCAATCTTGTTTCCCTTACTGCTTGTTTTGGCTGGCATAGTCAGTGTTTTGACTGCTATTTCTTGCACAGTGGAGGAAAAATGATTATACATTAATAAGCTTTTATCTTTTAAATTATAAAGCAGAGAGAGGATAGAGGAAACAAATGACAACACCCTGATAAGCTGTGCTCAAAACTTGCCTCGATATGTGATGCAATGCACCCCTCTTGCTGTATTGGGGAAGATGAAAGTGCCCATGAACAGCATACAGAGAAATCTCAAACTGCGTAGAGTTTAAAGTGCTTGACCTTTCAGTCTTTCAATTTGATGTGAGGTCTGTAACACTTTCCAACAGAGAAATGAAACTCATGAGTAGAGAGGTGAACTTAATTCCTGGGACCTGACTGAACATATGCGTGGGTGTTTGCCAAAACAACAACTCCACCAAACCGTCCCTCAATGGCTGCTGCTGGTATGGTGTAGGCAGGGCCTGATGTTACCATGGGAGCTACCAGCACACATTCTATGGTCCAGAATTGAGACTTTATTATTAAAATTGACATGTCTGGTTCTCATACCTGTGAAGAAAACCTCCAAGCAAACTAGTGATGACCTGACAACCAGAAACAATGACCCTTAGGAGCATGTCCTGTTACATCCACCAGCTGGGAAACAGATCTCTGAAATTCACTGATAACTAGATGCCCACTATGCATATCCCTGAAATGATTTTTCCCATATCCCCAGACCCTTGTTCCTACTTCTCTAGTTACCAAAGCATCAGGCTTTGTCAGTTATGCCCCCATTCTGTATGTGGTTGGGGAGGGAGCTGTGTTTGATTTTTAAAGGAAGCATTGTATTCAAAGTCAAACTTTAGGAGGAAACCTGCCATCGTCAACTTGCGCTCAGTGACGACACAAGGGGACTGACTTGTACTAAACTTTTTTTTTTTTTTTTTTTTAAGTTTCTTAAGCAGCCCAAACTGTGGGGCCCTTGCAGAAATGGGCAGTTGGAGTAAGCTTGCCACAGGCTGGCTCTGGGTTAGCCATGGTTGTCACGGTACAAATGGAGGAAGGGAGCCTCCCCCAGACTTGCCTGAGGGATAAATGGGTTCTCCAGTCAGTGACCCCCAGGGGAAGTAGGCGATGCAGTCCGCATCCCGGGGACACGTTGTAACTGGCTGGGCGGGGTGGCCTGGCACAGCAGGGGGTGTCTGTCGGGGGCGGCGTGCTGGGCTGGCTGCATCGCACCAGGCCTCAACTCCAGCCCAGGGCACCAGGAGCCTTGAGTAGCCCATCCGCTCGGCCCAGGTAGCTGGTGTCAGGGCGGACGGGGCCGGGAGAGGAAGGGGAAGGTTTAAAATGGCCGTGGAGGGGAGACCCTGGGGCGGGGACACAGTGGCACATGCTTGCCTTGAGCTGCTGCAGCGAGTGACTCTCGTGATCCTGCCCGCAAGGCGTGAGCAGGCCTGGCCGCCCCTGAGCCAGGCTGGGAAATCCACAAGGCTTCAGGCTGCCCAGGCACCAGGCACGGGACGAAGCTGGATCATGGCCCCTCTGAAACTTCCCGGGGGGGACTGGGATTGCCGCTTGCCCTCACAGCAGAGCTGCACGCCGTGGCGTCGAGCGAGTCCAGACCAGGAAACGGTCTGGGTGGGGGGAAAGCTCCTTGGCCCCATGCTCCAGAGCAGGCTGCCGGCTCCAGGACTACTTGGCTGCTGTTCCTCTGAGCGCCGCTCATCCACTGCTCTCCCAGGGAGGCTGCCTGCAGCCGGGCTCCTTGGTGACAGCCACCTTGCAGAAAGGGGAGAGGGCGCGTTGCAGCTCTCGGGCCAGGCTTAGTCTGTTTTGGAGGCTGTAACTTGATTGCACTTGCCTTTCAGTCCCACCTCGCCGGAAGATGTCTGAGGGCCAAACCCCTGCAACTGCCCCGGAGAGCCAGGAGCAGCAGGTAACTGCCCCCACAGCACAAGGGAGATCCTGAGCTGCGCTTCTACCGATCAAGGGAGGCCGCTTAGTCCTTCACCAGTGCCACAGCATGCAGTCCTTACCCTAGCGTAGCAATGCAGGGAACGTTTTCTTAGGCCTGAACCAGCACCAAGCTATCAGAGCTAGTTCTTACCACTGGTCGTCTTGCCACCACTGCTTGGGCATAAGTCTTGTGGCCGTTCTCTGCTTGGGGAAAGGATCCTAGAGCATGCTGTGGGGTAATCTTGGAATGACATCAGGCAACTCTAGGTGAACATCTAGGCAACTTGTACTTGCTGCCCTGGTCTGGCAGCAGCATGCCATGCAAGCTTATGGCTGGGGGGGGGGTGTGAAGCACAGTTACTAGTTCTCTGTGCTACCCTAGAATTCCCTGCTGAAGAGGGAGATTCAGGACTGACCTGCTGAAGGGCAGCTGACTGAGTATGGTGAGGGGTATCCTGTTTGTGGGAGAGGGAAGCACCCCACCATTCCAGTTCTGGAGAGTTCAGGACTTCAGTGCTGCTTTGGGGGAGTTCCTAGCAGTATGGCTTACAATATCTGGGGAAGGTGTTTGTCAAGCTCACTTTTGTGCCTAAAGCTTGGTGACGGGTAGGTACCTGGAAGGCTGCCTAACCGTTACTGGCGAAAAGGCTTTCAAGGGAGTGGATCTATGGCAATGAAATGTGTTCCCTATAGTGAGAGGCCTAAAAAAGGACTGACTCTGGTTTGGACTGTCCCTTCATTTACATGGCTGCTCCTCTGCCTTGTTAGAACACAGCAAGTCAAGTGGCTGGTCTGCCCTTGTTCAAATCTACTTATGACATGGTCTCCTCTGCCCTGGCCTCTGCCAAAGAAACTCACCCGTCAATCAAATATGTGTGTGAGGTGGCAGAGAAAGGAGTGACTGCCATTGCTGGTGCTGCTGTCACTGGAGCATCTCTGGCTGTGGCTGTGATGGAGCCTCTGTGTGAGTAAGCCATGGGCTGGCACTGCCCTTCCCTCTTGTAAGGCAGAGGGAGACCAACGGTGTGGTGGTGGGTAGCTTGCTTTTTTTTTTTTTTTTTTTTTTTTTTTTTGGGGGGGGGGGGAAGCACCTCACAGCTAGAGTTCTGGACTTCAGCACTGCTTTGGGGGCATTACTCTAGAAATAAGCCATAACACAGTAATAAGTGCATACACCAGCAGCTTCTGGAAGGCTTGCTGGACAAATAATACTCTAGACTCTGCCAGTGTAACCCACACACCTAGTGTGGGTCACTGTCCCATGCAGTGGCACTTAGACCACTTACAGCGAGAGATAAGAACAAGGGAGCTCTACTGCCCAAGCTGAGAGCATACCAAGCCTAGAGTAATACTACCCACCCACCAAGAGATCATTCACACAACTCAAACTAGCAAAGGAGAATACTGCTCTTCTCTCTGCCTCCAGCACAGAGGTTGTCTAGAGCACTGAATGCCGTGACCAGGAGACCAAATCTGGTGTGGCCAGGGAGCCCCTGTTAGCTTTTGCAGCAGTGGACTGGGGAGAGAGAATTGGGAAGAGTTGAAGGTGGCTGCTGAGTGGTATGGGGTGCACTAAAGTCCTGCATATCTGGGGTGATGAGTCTGCTCTTCTCCAAAACAGGCAGTATAGAGTGGGCTACCTATTGGGGAAGGGGTGGGGGTGGGGGGTTAAAGGCCAGATTTTAAAACTGCTGAACACCCACATCTGGGCCTTTCAAGAGTGCTGAACACCCAGCCACTCCCACTGAGAACAATCAGAGCTGTTGAGCACTGAGCACTTCTAAACATCCTATCCTGGCTGCATGTCTCCAGCAAGGCTCACTCTGGTCCTTGCTGCACTGGTATCGACACCTCTGGCTTCCAGCATCACCCCCTGTTAAAGTGCTAATTCCTCAGCCTGCCATCAGCGCCATCCCTCCTTGCAAACTGGGTTCTCTGGCAGCATACCTTCATTTGCTATTCAAGATTGCTTGACACCTGAGCTGCCGAAGGAGACCGCTCCCCCTTTGCTCTGAAGACTACTCCTCACACCCCTCCTGACTTTCCAGCTGCTCAAGGCATAAACAGGGGAACCCAAGCAGTGGGGCTATCTTGATCTGCTCCACACACCACTTCCATTGACTTCAGTGGGAGCTCTTCCTGCAGAAAGCATTTGGAGCATTGACCTATTAAATATTTGGGGGGGGAGGCTACCACTCTTTGCAAAGATGATGACGGGGCAGCATTGTTCTTACCCAGCTTAATAGCACCCAGACTGAAAGGGAATACTGCCTGAAATAAGGCTGCTTGCAGAGGATCTTCACCTAACTGTCTGTATCCATTGTCTTGGACTTGCCGTTTGAGCCGATGGCTTCAGAACTCCTATTCTGTGGGAAACTGCTTCCTTTCCTTCCAATAAAGATGCATCATTGCAGGAAAAGTACAGTCCCCCAAAACAATTCTCAGAAACATTGAAATTATTAGACTAAATGAAGTGTGGTGGTGGTTTGACTAGAACAGCAAATTTTAAACCAGTGCAACTCCCTATGTTTCTTAACTTGACAAGCCATGTCCTGCAAAATACTCTGATTTGTCAGCTGGGTAAAACCCTGCTTTTTCAGTGTCTGAAATGACTAATTCTCTAGCGCATGTTGGTCTGTAACCCTAGAGAGTCCACACTTAATATCTTGTAGCACCAGTTGCAAATGAGGGTAGTTGCCAGAGCCTGGAGACACTGGAGGAGAAGCTGCCAATCCAAGAGCCAGCTGACAAGGTAACGACCTCTCTTGGGTGGGAACATTTTGTCAATGTTCTAGAGTTAGCTCAGAGCTGGCCCCTGTCTCTTCTCCCTCTCCCCCCCCTCCAGTCTTCTTCAGGCTAGTTAGAAGTTGATCATTTGCAGAGAATTACTTCTGCCTAGAAAACAGTAACAGGCTCTTCTCACCCCTGCCCTTTCAGGTGCTAGTTAGAGCTCGACATATAATTCACAATTAGCTTAGCAAACTCTAGCTCTTACTGTTGGCATTTGCTATAAATAATGTTCTTTGACCATTTATTTGAAATTGCATGAAGATTGTTACCTATGGAGTAAAAGTTAAAATTGGCCAGCAAAGACCATCTAAAGCTAAAGTGATAGGACTCCTGCAGGTTTATGATAGATGAAGGCTTGAAGCTTTTCTCAATTTTTCTATCAAAACAAGTCTGTTCTTAGCTGGGAGATCTAACTTTTGAAGGGGAAATAAATCCTGAAGGGTTTTGCTGTTCATGCAAAACATTAAACAGACTTTTTTAAGAAACAAACCACTCTCCCCTCTCAACTGCACAACTTCTGTTCTCTTGCCCCTTGCAGAGATTCACTAGTTTATCAAGCCAGATGAGACTTGAATTTCTCCATCAGATCTCACTTTTTTTTTTTTTTTTTTTTTTTAATCTGAAACTCCTCAAGCCTCTTGGGCAAAAGCTGTCAAAGGGCACAAGCCCAGCTTAGCCTCTGTTGACAGTTCTTACATGTAGCCTATATGAGGGATTCAATATGTAAGCTGTCTTAGCTATGTGTATAGGTCGGATGGTGTATTTATCATCCCTGAGCAATTGAGTGTCTGACTAGTTTCAAGATCTCTGAAGATACTGAAGCTTAATGTGAAATTTTGCTCTGAACAAATATTCACTAGCTGCTGTTTCCTGCTGCTAAAATCCTCTGAGAATATGATTTGGGGGCATGGGAGCAAAGAGTTAAATCCACTAACAAACTCATAAAAGATGCTCCCTGTTTGAGCAGTCAGAAGTAAAAGTCCCACTGAGTTAGTCACTTAAGTGACTTGTCAAACCCCATTTGCAATCTCTAGAAATATATAGTCCACTCATTCTGGTGCCCAAACTATATCCCAGCTGGCTATAAATCCAGCATCTCCACAGATGGTAGTCTCTTCTCCAGGTTAGGCCTCTGTAGTACAACACCAGCATAGGTGGAAACATCAAGTTGGTATTAAACTCCTTTCTTCCCCCTAGGATCTCTTAGACACCAAGGAGGTGGATGCCAAGGATGCTGTGAACAACAGAATGACTGAGGTGGTAGATGTAACCAAGGAGACTCTCCAGGGCAGTGTGGAGACTATGAAATCAGCTATGATCAGCACAGCCATGGGTTCCACAGTGTGTCAAATGGCTAGAAGAGGAGTAGAAGCTGTGCTGGAAAAATCAGAGGGTCTGATGGATCACTGTCTCCCCATCACAGATGAGGAACTAGGTCAGAACACGTGCATGACAAACAGTCTGTTTTGTTTTGTCTCTTCCCTTCACCAAATGGCTTTCCTATGAGGAGTGGAAATACGGGGCAAGGAAGATGTGATGCTTCAGCATCACTGTAGTAGCCTTGCTGAAGGCCCAGCCATTCTGTTACCTGCATCAGTGGTCCGACTGGATCAAGTTGGGCTTCTGGCAACAGCTGCCTCTTGTGAGGCTAATGAGGGATGTAACCTGGGCTCTGGCAAAATTGTTTCTATCAAGATACCTTCCATCCTATTGAGAGTCCCTAACCTTCAAAGGCAGGGAAGGGTGCACCATACAGGGCCACTGTTCCAAGGTACTATTGGAGAGATGAGGCCAAATGCTGAGGTGGGCACAACTTTTAATTCCCCTCCCTGAGCTAGGCCTGCAAAGCCAAGGATAGGTACTAGTGACTCCGTTCTGGCTCTACCATTGAAGAAAAGGGCATGGTTTTTGGAAGCTGCAGGTGAAGTAGGCTAAACTGCCATATTCTGAGGGGCTCTGAGCATCCCAGGTCACTCCAGAAAGCAGGTTAAATAGCTCTGAGGGGGGCACTGTCTCAATCTGTAGCAGGAAGCCATGCTGAAGGATGGAGAGGCTTCTGGCCTGATGCAAGAAGAAACTTTCCGGACAGCATCGCTTTCTTGACCCTAAAAGGCTTCCTTTTAGTGCTTAAAAGTAAGGGGCTAGTTCTCCACTATGGTTACTAATGGTCATGGGACAACCTTGCCTGGTAAAGCAACCATTGTTTTGTTCCCACTACGTGAACCTGAAAGCTACGGAACAGTCAAGATGTCACTGCCATTTTCCTTCCTCTCGCTGCATGTACAAATAGCAAACTGGGCACCACTAGAACAACTGTCTGGGTCAACTTGTACTTCTGGGAGGGACAGACTTTCAACAAGTTAAAAACAATTACCTTCCCCCTCCCTCCCCCCACTTTCCTGTTTCTTCCCCAGCTGAGGTAATTGTGGGGCTGTGGTGCCCCATTGTGCAAGACATGTGTGAGTTAGCCAGATGGCAGGGGAGGGGGAAAGCTGCAGGTTGCCCACCACAGTGCTAAAGGGTCTTAGAGCCTGTGGGGGGGGGGGGAGAGGGACAGTTATCTAAACCCTGGGTTATTCTATGGATCTTCAACTCAGCAATTCCATGACCTTCATCCAGCAGGGTGACTAATCCTCTCCTTCCTTTCAGCTTCACTTCCTGTATCGGTGGAGGGAGCTGAAGGGTCTGCTGTCCAGCATCAGGGCTACTTTGTGCAGCTGGGCTCCTTGTCAGCTCAGCTCCGCCAACGTGCCTACCACCATTCCTTGGGCAAAGTGAGGCAGGCCAAGCAGTGCATGCAGGAGAGCTTCCTGCAGTTCCATGAAGTCCTGGACCTGGTAGGAACCCTCTTCTTAAGCATTTTGTCCAATCACTACTCTTTGTGCAAAGTGCTCTCTCTCTGGCCCCAAGAGGCACAATCTGGACAGGGTAAAGAGGAATGCTACTAGTGCTTCTGTGTGTGTGTAGGAGCCTCTTTATGCTGGTGTTGCCATCTTTTTATATAAAGGCTCAGATGGTACAGTACTAAATATTCAAGGCATTCTCCTAGCAGAGATTCATCCTGTACCCTGCACTAATGTCCCCTTCCAGATTGACGCCATCCAGCAGAATGTTGATCAGAAGCTTCAGGACAGCCAGCAGAAGCTGCATCACATGTGGCTTGAGTGGAGCAGCAAGCCGTTGGAAGGAAGTGATAGTGCACCTTCTCCAGAGCCAGAGGTACTGGGCTAACTGGAGAGCAGTTCTGGAGTGGGACATAGCTGCAGAGAAGACACAGGCATAGCTCACATGTCCTCTAAACCTTCCTTACAGCAGGTGGAATCGCATACTCTGGCCCTGTCTCAGAGCATCACTCAGCAGCTGCAGGACATCTGTCAGAGCCTGAAGGCCAGCATCCAGGGTCTCCCCTCCAGCATTCAGGACAGGGTGCAGCAAGTTTTCCAGAACTTAGAAGAGCTCCACAGTTCCTTCTTTGCTGCCAAGTCCTTCCAGGAACTACCCAGTGCCTCGCAGAGCCAGGAGAAGATAAGCAAAACTCAAGAAATCATAGATGAGCTGCTTGAGTATGTAGAGCACAACACACCTTTCTCCTGGCTGGTAGGACCCTTCACCCCATCTGGCAGAGCCTATGTAACGCCAAAGGAGGAGGTGACCCAGAAGAAGACAGAGTAGGAACCATGTTATATTGGTACCTTGCAAGGTCTCTATACATTAGATGCTTTCCTGGGGAGGAGTGGGGACAAACTTTCTCTGGCTAGCACCAGCATTAAAACTCAAACCCAGATTGTTTACAGGTGGATGCCTTGAAAAAGCAAGCAAGTTCTTAAATGTATTAGACTATGGCTTCACTTCCAGGCATCCCTGATAATCAAGAACAGTTGCATTGTAATAGACTGTCAAGCTTGTTAAAAGTAGGTAGGCTAAACATTGAATAGATTGCACCATATATTGTCTCTAGGAGGATTAGAGGAAAGTCTCTTTAACAGGAATAAAGCATTGTTCTGTCATAATCTTTTGACTAGTGTCTGGAGTTTTCACTGTCTTCTTGGGCCAAATACTGCTGGATGGCGGCAGCAGCGCTTAACGGGAACTATACCCCGTGTCCTCTGATACGCCCCCCCCCCCCCCCAATATTCTGGTTTAGGACTACTCCTATGTTCCTGGTCCCAACAGCTTCAGACATGGGGAAACAACCGGCGTGTATGTTTAGCTTTTGAATTAAGTGTCCCCAGTGTTGTGTGCAGCAAGGGAGAGAGGAACACTACACAAGCACTGAACTATGACTCAGGCAATAGTGTGCTTTGTCCTAGTGCTAGGTTTAAAAGTCTATACTCTGGTCTGGAGAAACCTCCACCACTCCTCTAGAACAGAAGAGGATGCTTCTATCTAACAGCAGGTCCCAGGAGACTAGCCTTAGTCATAGAAAAGCCATTTGAGGTACCTGCAGGAACCGATGTGACTATTCTGTCTGAATCCTATAAAGTTAGTCTTGGCTTGAACCCACTTTTTCACTAAAACTTGCACTACATGGGATGCAGACCACTACCCTCCTCATCCTTGGGAAAGAGCCAGCTTTAATTGCTTCTCTTGGAGAGAGTCCAGAGAAGAGCAACAAGAATGATGAAAGGTCTAGAGAACATGACCTATGAAGGAAGGCTGAAAGAACTGGGTTTGTTTAGTTTAGATGAGAGAAGATTGAGGGGGGACATGATAGCAGTTTTCAGATATCTAGAAGGGTGTCATAAGGAGGAGGGAGGGAACTTGTTCATCTTGGCCTCTGAGGATAGAACAAGAAGCAATGGGCTTAAACTGCAGCAAGGGAGGTTTAGGTTGGACATTAGGAAAAAGTTCCTAACTGTCAGGGTAGTCGAACACTGGAATAAATTGCCCAGGGAGGTTGTGGAATCTCCATCTCTGGAGAGATTTAAGAGCAGGTTAGATAAATGCCTATCAGGGATGGTCTAGACGGTACTGGGTCCTGCCGTGAGGGCCGGGGACTGGACTCGATGACCTCTCGAGGTCCCTTCCAGTCCTGGTGCTCTCTGCAAAGAGCCATCTCAGTAGCTCACTTGTCTAATCTATGGCTCAATGCTTGTGGCTTTTTAGAAACTGAGAGAGGCAGGAAATGAAGGTCTCTTCCCACTCACTACAGCTCCTGGCCTTCAGAAACTTCTCAAGTGAGCTGAGAACACAACATATGATGGCTGTTTTTGTGACCTTCAATTTAGTCTTAACCTTTCCCTACAGAACTTCTCTCTTCAGGTCATAGAAACACTGTTCCATCGGCGGGGTGAGTCAGATGCCTCATGTTTGGTTTTGTCTGTGGTGACTCTTGCAACTGGGGCTCCTGTAATCTCTTTCTGGGGGTGGGGGGAGAGGCACTCCGACACAGCAAAGTAGTCCAGGCTTAAGCTGCTACAGCTGGCTTTTGAAAGCCAGAAGAATCCTGGGTGTCCTTCAATGTATAGGCAGCACATTACCCCTTGCAAGGCCCTCTGCTCTCCCACCCCACCCTGCCTCCTGTGCTGTGCACTGGTCTCTAGATTATTTGTTGGTAACAGTTGAATACTTCAAAAACTATGGTTTGAGTGAGTCGATGCAGAAGCTTAGGGAGTGTATTAGATGTGCAACGCTTTGTGCTTACGGGCCTTAAATCTCATAGACCCTAAACAGAATAGGCTACCACAAAGATTTGAATAGAAAGAGCCTAACACTAGGCTGAACACCATAGTACTTGAGCTGAACTCTTAACTGAGTCTGACCTGGTTTCAGATTGCCTGAGCAAAGGATCTGAACTGACTCTCAGGTGTAGTAATAAATACTTCCATTCCTCAGGAGGCTGGCCACTTATCAGTGATTTTGAACAGCCTAGTTGAGGAGCAGAGTTGCACAGTGCCCGGACAAGCTGCACAGCAGAATTCTTCCAACCCAGCATGACCTAGATTCCTAAATGGTACAGGGATGTTAGTTTTCTGATGTGGGGCCCAACTGTGTTTAACCTATGTTCAAAGTGCTTGATTAGAACTTGGTGCCTAACACAGGCAAATCAGGGTCTGGTCCCATCTACAGCAGTTTTACTCTAAATGTCTTCAGGCAACATTAACCAGCTCCGTTTTTAAGGCCATGTCTTCACTGCCTGGAAGATCAACACTGGGGGGGGTTGGTCTTTCAGAGTTTGATTTAGCAGGCCTAATAAGGACCTGCTAAATCAAATGCTGAGACTGCCCCCATTGTCACTGGTACTCCTTGATTCACCAGGAGGAGTTGGCAAAGTGTTTGTTCCCATCAACCTCCCACTGTAGAGAGGGCACCACAGGTTGAATGAAGGTGTGCCAACTTCAGATAAGCAGTTAATGTAGCTGGAGTTGTGTATCTTTACTTGTCTAAATTCAACATTCCAGGTAACGCCTTTGTGACCAATTCCCTGGATGAAAGGCTTTTGTGAGGTGCTTCATAGGAGGCCCAGAATAACTGTTCCAACTGTGATGCTTGTGCATGAGGTAAACACCAACTGTACAAAGCCCCAGGTGTGCTGTCAAAATGGGTTTGGTATTGGATCTGCAGCCCCGGTGGGCTCGCCTGCTGGGAAGGAAGGTATGTCAGAATTGATCTGTCTGTAAGCGGCGAGATGCGGCAAGCTCCAGGAGGGGAGGCCTACAGCTTCCTTGCTGACACCGTGTTGGCATGATTTAAAGTGCTGCAGCAGTGTTCTGCATGCCCCCTGCCTCCCGTTCAGCGGGGCGGGAGGATCAGAATGTCAGGACAGGTTCATTAAGTCGGTTGCTACATTCTCAAAGTTCTAGACAAACAACTGCCCTTCTATTTTCCCAGCTAAAACTCTCCTGTTGATTTTTCTGGACACGTTTTCACTTTATTCCTCTCTTATACAATCTGCTGGGAGTGTCTGTCAGCTCTGGAAGCAGACATCTGGCTACAGAGACAAGCACTCAGATCAGGGCAGTGTGAAGCATAAGGGTTACAGCGGAGTCCTTAATTCAGTTTTACCTTTCCAGGCTATGTCTAGACTGCAGGCTTTTTTCAGAAGAGATCTTCCAAAAAAAACTTCTGAAAGAACATCCACACACACAAGTGCATTGAAAAAGTGATCTGCTTTTTCAAAAGATAGCATCCACACTGAATGGACGCGCTCTCACATGTCAGATTATTATGGTTGGAGTGGCTACAGGGAACTCCCTCTTCCCTGTCCACACACGCCTTTTTCTGAAAGAGCTCTTTTGGAAAAAGGCTTCCTCTTAGAGGATTACCAATGCCAGGAAAAACCCCTCTGTTCTTTCAATTTACTTTTGGAAGAATGTGACTGTATATGAGTCAACAGTGTGCCCTTGTAGCCAAGAAGGCTAATGGCATATTAGGTTGCATTAAGAGGAGCATTGCCAGCAGATCCAGAGAAGTGATTATTCCCCTTTATTCGGCTCTGAGACCACATCTGGAGTATTGTGTCCAGTTCTGGGCCCCCCACTACAAAAAGGATGGGGATACATTGGAGAGGGTCCAGCGGAGGGCAACCAAAATGATTAGGGGGCTGGAGCACATGACCTATGAGGAGAGGCTGAGGGAGTTGGGTCTGATTAGTCTGCAGAAGAGAAGAGTGAGGGGGGATTTGAGAGCAGCCTTCAACTACCTGAAGGGAGGTTCCAAAGAGGATGGAGAGAGGCTGTTCTCAGTAGTGACCAATGGCAGAACAAGGAGCAATGGTCTCAAGTTGTGGTGGGAGAAGTCCAGGTTGGATATTAGGAAAAACTATTTCACTAGGAGAGTGGTGAAGCACTGGAATGCGTTCCCCAGGGAAGTAGTGGAGTCTCCATCTCTAGAGGTGTTTAAGTCTCGGCTTGACAACGCCCTGGCTGGGTTGATTTAGTTGGGATTGGTCCTGCTAGAGCAGGGGGCTGGACTTGATGACCTCTTGAGGTCTCTTCCAGCTCTGTGATTCTATGACTGCAGTGTGAACACAACTCAGGTTTTGTCAGAAAAATGGCCATTTTTCCGACAACTCTGTAGTGTAGACATGCCCCCAGTGATAGAAAACCTCATCCCAAAGCACTGCTGCAGCTTCTTTTGGACTCGATGGATTGCATCAGGCCCAAGTAATCCAGGAAGGGCTGCCACCAGCGGTTTACTTAGACCCATTGCCTGCAGGGACCCCCATGTTTTAGTCTAAATAGCAAGGGGGTCCATGATGAAATGCTGCTCCCCATGGCTTACTGTACTGACCTCTAAAGCCCTTAGGAGCCTAAGGGGTTAGGTTCATGACTATTTTAAAGGCGCATGACTCCAGCAAAGTTACCTCGGGCCAGTATGTAACTTTAGCTCTCGGTACGCTGACCAAATTTTCACAGCTGATTGAGCAGGAGTTAAAAAATTGTTTCTCTTTTAATGTTTTTCGTGGCTTGTAAAGACAATGACCTAGCCAATAGACCCAGGATGCACAATTTACAGCGCAGTGCTCTATCCCCAGTTTTGTCACTTTCCTGCTGGGTGACCTTGGGAAAGTCCTGTTGTCTCCTTATGCCTGTTTTTCCTGTCCATAGAATAGGGCTAATGACTCTGACCGCCTTTAGAAAGCACTTTGAGATCTATTAGTGAAATGCAGCCTTTGCAAGCTAGGTATTATTGATAGAAAACTAGCCCGCTGCTACTGGAAAGATGCTGTTATGAGCGGCTTTAGCACAGCTCATGCAAATCTGTAATCCTGAAACTTGTGAGCAGATGGTGACTAGACTCAGAGGCAATCAGAACTTTCATCCCTAACCTTGCTTCTCTCCAGGACAAGAGAGCTCATTTTGGCTCTGATTTAGCAATCTGCTTTAGCCCATGCCAGATTTTAAGTAGACCCGTTGACGAACAGAATGTTAGGAATCATTTTAAAAGGGATCGAGAATATCTTATTGCCTCTATATAAAAGCATGGTACGCCCACATCTTGAATACTCGGTACGGATGTGGTTGCGTCCTCTCAGAGAAGATATATTGGCATTGGAAAAGGTTCAGAAAAGGGCAACAAAATGATTAGGGGTTTGGAACAGGTCCCATATGAAGAGATATTAAAAAGACTGGGACTTTTCAGCTTAGATAAGAGGAGACTAAGGGGAGATATGCTAGAAGTTTATAAAATCATGAGTGGTATGGAGAAAGTGAATAAGGAAAAGTTATTTACTTGTTCCCAAAACATAATTTTATTTGGTGACCTCTAGTTCTTAATAGGTAACAGGTTTAAAGCAAACAAAAGGAAGTTTTTCTTCACACAGCACACAGTCAGCCTGTGGAACTCCTTGCCAGAGGATGTGATGAAGACCAGGACTAACGGTGTTCAAGGAAGAACTAGATAAATTCATAGAGGTTAGGTCCATCAATGGCTATTACCCAGGATGGGTAGAAATACTGTGCCTAGCCTCTGTTAGAGGCCAGGAATGGGTGACAGGGGAGTGATCATGTGACAATTCCCTGTTCCATTCGCTCCCTCTGGGCTACCTGGCACTGGCCACTGTTGGAAAACAGGCTACTGGGCTAGATGAACCTTAGGTCTGACCCAGTCTGGCCACTCTTATGTTCCTCCTAGGACTGTGCATATGCTGAAGTATATCAATGAGCTGAGACCTGAGAATCTACATTCATAGGAAGTGTGGGTGTAGTCACAGGAAACACTGACAAATCCCAGAAGTGGGTAGAGCTGGCTACTTTAGATCTGCAGTAGCAAGAGGGGGATGCAGCAATTTGAAAATATCCTTCACTAGCAGAGCTGTAGCAAGGATCTTGACTAAAAGAGCAAAAACTTTTCCCTATCAGGACTGAATCTTGACTCATGCCTACCAGCATCATTCATGGTTCTAGCCAGCCCTCTCACTTGCCTTGCACCTCAGTGAGCTGCTAAAAATGTTAGTTACATCCTAAAACCATGCAACATAAAACTCACAACCACCCTAAATCTTCCCTGAGAAACCATAAAAGGGTCCAGTTGGCAATTACGATTTGTCTTGCTTAACTCCTGTGATCAACTTTTAGGCCAGTACTAAGAATCCATCTCCAGGGCCATGCTAACTCTTGCGCCTTCTGCGCCTAAATAGGCAGCATGTGCCGATGAATTCTCCAAGCCCCAGAGGTGGCAAAGGGTTCAGTAGAATAATTTTGCTACCAGTGACCAAAGAAGAAGAATTGGCTGATGTTCAAAATAAGAAAAGAGATGGGCTTTCCCCTTCCTTCCAGCCCTGGGGGCATCTAGCTCAAATAAAGGTTCTGAGAAGGGTGTTTATACCAGGCTGGGCTTTGTAGCTGGAACACACGTACACTGACATCCATTCAACCATCCCTCTCCCTGTGACACGTGTCTGTCATCATAATATCAAGTCTTTGTTGCTACAATATTCAAACCATCCCAACTATTGTAAAGCAGAACAATAACAATCTCTGCGTGAACTCGGTGAGGCTGTTATCTTGGGGGGGGGGGGTGGAATTAGTTTTGTAGACTGGGCCAACCTCCTGTGGAGATTCTGCTCTTCCATTCACAAGCCTCACCTACTGGTTTTCTGTTTCATGATTCCAGTGAACAGAAGCTGCTGCAGAAGCATCTGTCTGGTAGCTAGTGCCAGCCCAGACCTTTGAATAGTAGGTAAGGGGCTCTGTATGCCATGGGGAGCCATAAGAACACCAGCATGATGTGGTCAAAATGACCTGTGCTGCTCAGCATATGGGCTGATGCACTTTTGTCCCAGCTGGAGCTTTTTCAGAATTTTTGGCCTCTTTTCTAGAAATATGTAATGAACTGCAATAATCAAGCTCATGGGCACATGGATTGGTTTGCATGAGTGTTTCATAATTTCCTTGCCACGTTGGCTGATAGTCAAAGATGTTTGTGGTTTAACAAGAACTTTTCCGATTTCCAGCCTAGATTCTGCTCATGCTTGTGATTTGGCTTTCTGGCTCATAGTACCTTCATCAGCTTCCTGGACATATATGGATTCAATTGCAGAACTGGCCTATTTCCATTCCACTTGGGACACAGCTGGAATCCAGCAAGAACAGCACCCTGAAACCTAAAAGCTTCATTCTGCTTCCAACACAAAGCTGAAAACCTACTCCAGATCCAAACACTGCCTCCTCAGCTCATCTCTAGCTTTACTTCCTGGTCTGGAGCAATCATCTCAAAGAATGAGAGAACCGTTTGATTTCTGTGGCCTATCAAGAGAGACACTGTCAGTGTAAAGAATCTCGGATGGACAAGCCTTTCCCTTCCAGACTCAAGTGAATTGAATTGACGGGGAGAGGATAGTTCTGAATCAACAGGCTACATTCCCTACAGGCATGAGCTGTAAGACTGGTTCAACCTGTTTCTCTCCCCACCCCCATCCTAATGATAGAACTAAAACAGACTCCATAAGGAGTCTCTATTTTCTGCTGGCCTGCGCTGTGCGTCAAGAGCTGAAATCACTTGGTTTGGCCCAGATTCAAACCCATCACCAGCAGGTGGGCGGCTGGCAGGAGCGAGCAGCCAGCAGGTGGCCAGTGGGAGCAGCAGCAGGTGCCCAGCCGGGCAGCTGGTGGGAATAGCCGGCAGGCAGGAGCAAGTGGCCGCCAGCCAGCCGGCGGGGCGGCTGGCAGGAGCAGCAGTGAGTGGCCAATGGAATGGGTGAGACGCCTCCTACCAGAAATGCCCGGGGGGGGGGTGAATTTCCCAGGTTACGGGGTGGGGGCTCGAGCCAGTTCTGTGTTGGATGAATGAGAAGAAACCCCTAGATATTGAACCAGGCCCTGGCTGCTGCCGGCACTACCTGGCAGAAGGGTTACACATGAAATAAGTGCAAAGCATCAGGGAAGTGGCTGCAGGAAGAGGTTCTGAAATCCATCTCCTTACCTCCTTGTTGGATAGCTTGTAAGTGTCTTGTCTGGATACAGAATAAATAACAATAATGATGATAGTGTGAGCTGTAAAATAATCTCACAGCTTTTTTCTCTGCAAGGCTTTCCAGTTTCTGTGAATCACATGATCTTCTGGGCAACCAAGGGGAACCAAAACCCTCTGTACAGATAGCTCAGCAAAAGAGATGCAAACACCTTTTTTTTTTTTTCTGAACTAGTTCCACCCAATATCTTGTTTGCTTTAGCAAGTCATGCATTTGCTGAGCTGTGATGCCTTTTCAGCAGCAGGGCTAATTGCTTATGGAATACACAGAAGACGTGCTGGAATTAAGCATGGAGAGTTGTCTAGGAAGCAAAGTTTTCTACTATTCCTCAGGAGAGCCAATTTCTTTGGGAGACCTCCTCTCCCCTCCCACGAATATTAAGAAAGGATGACCTTTCGGTAGAAGTAATGGTGAGGGAAAGGCCTGGAGAAAGCAAAGGAAACGTTTATTTTTCTTTGAGAGATGGTGATTGCATCCAACTATTTCATTTTAAGCCCCATGAAAATGTCTGCACATGCAGGGCTGATGCTAATGTAGCCTCTATGGGCATGGCCCTAGTTTACTCCAGGTTCTTAGACTGCATCACTCACCCGAGTAACACCTTACCCATTCTGAGCAGTGATAGCGAGAGAGCCCCTGGTGGGCACGTATCAGGGAGCCGTAAGCCTGTGCAGGCAGAAAATGAAATCAGTTTGTTATTCACTTCCACCCTGGTGCCCTGGGTGTCTGTAAGCCCTACAAGCTGCAAGAACAGGATTAAATAGAGACCCAACAGATCACAGCAGACCCCTGCAAGAGAGAGGAAGGAAAACAGAGACACGATCCTCCAGCTCAGCCAGGCCAGCGGGAAAGCTGCACAGAGTTAACCAGAGTATTTGGTGCCCTGGGTTGAGCAAATAACCACAACAGAGAGTGGAGAAGTGTGATATCTGTGCTCATGTAGAAGCACCTTTGTCATTTTGCTAAGCTGCCCAGGAACCTCCCATACACCTGGGTCCTGAGGTGGAGCTTATGAAGAACTCTCTGGCAGCTCACATAGAATCCTAGAGTTGGAAGAGACCTCAGGAGCCACCGAGTCCAATCCCCTGCCCAAAGCAGGATCAACCCTGACTAGTTCATGTGCCACTGACAGAAAATTCTGCATATCCTCTCCCAGCTAGGAGGGCCCCAGCTAAGGAAAGAGAGTCTCCTGCATCCCTGGGGTTACCTGAGATCTTGAGAATCCAAGAAAGTCAGAGGTCTAATAACTGAATGTCGTGAAAAGGCAGAAGACTTCCCATCCCTGAGAGAAGGCCAAGAGTTTGGCTGGTCTACCCTGTCCTTCCTAGGGCCGTTTATTGTTTTTTGTGTGGACGTTGTATTGAGTTACAGGTTGCTGCTGTTCCATGAAAAATGTGGATGAAGGTTAGCACCCTTCCTCTTTCGCTGGGGACTATGGTGGTCGTTGTGAAAAGATGAAGCACACAGTCTCTGTAAATGCCACATGTTGGCTCCCCCCTCCCCCAATCCTGGCCATGTTTGCGCTTGTGAGAGGACAGTGACTTTTTCATTCCGATGTGCAGCTGGTGAGGTGCACGGTCACTCTGACCTCCTGAGGAAATGAGCTCCACAGCCCCCTGCCAAGAAGATGTCACTGACCCTCGCTGGTCTCTCCCTGGAAGCTGACGGTGTCATTCCTCCGGAGGCATGCATGGTATGGCATGGTCGTGGAAAGGGAAGCTGTCTCATGGGTAGCCCGGGGCCAATCCAGGGAGAGCTTTAAAGGTTAAGACTGGATTCTTGAATTGGATATTTATTCCATGGGGAGTCAATGAAGTCAGTAGCCCAGCATGATGGGCTTTGGGTCACCCATGTTGTCAGTAGGCGGGTTGCTGAATTCTTAATCCACTGGAGCATTTCACAGTCAGCAGATCCGATTGTCTTCAAAGTTTACCCCAGTGCAAAGTGTGTATGGAGGGGGTGTAACCGTAGCGGCTCACACCACTTTGCACAGATGGAAGTGTACAAGGCAGGGGAGGCCTAGACCCTGTTCTTTCATTTATAAGCACTGTGCATTGTAGCAGATCATGATGGACAGAAAATCTACAGATGCAGCTGGAAGAAGGTTGGTCTTTCCACTGGCATGGCGCATGTGTGCAGGAGAAGTGGAGAGTCCTGCCGGACCCAAGTGCTTCCTTTGATCATTTGCAGCTGAATCCTGTGGAGTGATCTTGAGGGTAGAATGCTGGGTCCTAATCCAGCAAACCAGTTTTGGGCATCTTTGAAAAAGCTATGTCCATCAAGGCCTTGGTATGGTCTTCAGAGCATTTTGCTCCACCACTGCTCCTGTCTTTCCTGCGCTGAGTCGTCATGAATAGGTCAGAGTACGAACAAGAGGCTTCTAGGCAACTCTCCAACACCACCTTCTATGGGCCACTATCCTTTGATCCCACAGAGGAATACCAAAATAAACTACACCATCTGCTCAAGAACCTCCCTGCAATTGCACAGGACCAAATCTACACAGACACACTTCTAGGGTATGTCTAGACTACATGGCTCCATCGACGGAGCCATGTAAACTAGTTTACCCGGCATAGTCAATGAAGCGGGGATTTAAATAATCCCCGCTTCGTTAAAATAAACATGGCCGCCACGCTGTGCCGACAATCAGCTGATCTGGCACAGCGTGGCAGTCTAGACACGGATCTGTCAGCTGGGGAAGCCTTAGCTGACCGATCCCTTATGCCTCGTGAAACCCTCCCTCTTCAGCCTCTATGCTACCAGCACTCCTAACTATCTTTGAGACACCACTGACTTTCTGAGGAAACTAGAGAGCATCAGTGATATTCTTAAAACACTTCCCGGCCACCGTGGATGTAGAAGCTCTTTACGCCAACATTCCACATGAGGATGGACGACACGCTGTCAGGAACAGCATCCCTGACGATGCCAAAGCACACCTGGTGGCTGAGCTATGTGACTTTGTCCTCATCCTCAGCAACTTCTGATTTGGGAACAATTTATCCCTTCGAGTCAGTGGCACTGCTATGGGCACCTGCATGGCCCCACAACCTTACAGAGGAGTTTGCTCCAGTTAAATTAAATCAGTTTAAATTCACCCTTTGATCTAAGCCTGTGTAATTCTTCTTGAAGAAAAACTTGTAGACCTTGTATAACTATCTCCGTGTAGCTCTGAGAGATGGCAGATTGGGTTGGTGGGGGGAGAGGGATGTAAATATGTGTCACTTGCATAACAAGAGAGCTTACAGAATAGCTAGAATGATAGGTATTATGTGAGAGAAGTAGTGTACATTTTGTAGTAGTTTTTTGAAAGCTTTTCTAACAAAATGATGCAAGTAAGCTTATGATTATTATTATTCCCCAAAAGAGTGAGAACTGCAGAAAGGGTTAATAAATCGTGTGTGCGCATTATTTCTGAAAATTTGTTCCTGGCATCAGTGAGGATGCTGGGAAAAAAATCCCAGGCATTCTGGTAAGAAAATATTGTCTTGAAATACGGAGCAAAGAGAGAGTTGTCAGTGCACAACACTGCTGTAAAGCAGAGCAGCATATTCCAAATAACCCACGTCTGTTATTCGATAAATTGGTGGCTGTTGGTTGAATTCAGCAGCTCTTTTCTCTGACGGGCAGAAACTCGCATTCCTAGTTCTTACCGAGGTAGAATGTAGGCCAGTCACTCCCCAAGAGCAGCACGCAGGCTAGAACTCACTCCGTCTTGTTCTCAGCAGGTATGTCTCCACAATAAATGCAACCGAGACCACGTGCCACACTTGCCTGGTGGTGCCTTCCCGGCAATGCCACTGCTGCTGTTGCCACGGGAGGGTTGTATGCTCATGGATGGGGAGGAAGAGAGCCGCCTGGGATGAAAGCTGTTCCCCAGCCAAGTGCTCCCCAGCCCCAGAGTACTGAGGAGCAGCGGCCGCAACCCCGGTGCACTGGACAGCTGGCTAGCACTGCGGCATCGCCCCCAGACCTGGAGCGCGTGCAGCCTGGATGCAGGCCCTGCAGCGCGGCCCCCACCCCAGCCACCCTGAGTCCCTGTGGGAGGTAGGCCGGCCAGCCTGGGGGAGGCATGAAGGCAGAGCGCTGGGAACAGCAGGAGGGGTCTGTGGGCAGCGTGCGGGCGGGGCCATGGCAGGCTGTTTGGAGTGGCGCAGCCTCCTCCAGCTGACACGCCCCTGCACAATGGGCATCGTGGGCAGAGCGTGGGAGGGGCTAGGCCATGCAGATTCTTGCAAGGTTTATAGCAGGGGGAGTGGCAGATTAGCCACAGGGCTATGGGGCCCCACCTAGCCAACTAGGAGATCCCAGAGCCCTGGCTGCTGGGCTGGCAGTATGGGGAAAGCCCCGGCACCCCAACCCCACCACCTGGTAGCAGTGGTGGGTGGGGAGGGAGAAGGGGACCCCCGCTGTGGCCCTGGGAATGCAGATGCTTTCACTATGTGTCCCAGCCCCATGGCGGGGGGAACTCTCACTCCCCGCTGCAGCCTTGGAGCTCTGAGGGGGGACAAAGCTTCTCCAGCCTTGGGCAGCAGTGGGGGAGACCAGAAAGTAACAAATGGGTTGTGGGGCCAAAGAGGGGGGTGGAGTGGAACAGGGTTGGGACCCTCTGAAAGGGGCAGAAAGCGGTGGGGCTGTGGGTAGGGCCATGGGTGGAGGGGAGCTCCCCACTTTCTCTGGCCCAGGGCCCCAGGAAACTTTAATCTGCCTCTTCCAGGCTGGGGTGGAGGGCTGAAAATATCTATTGCACCGTAAGCTCTGGCTGACTTTAAGCCCTGCAAGTACAACTGCAAACCAGATCCCTAGAGGGAGGGAGGTCTGGGCCCTCTTGGTTGCTTGCATGCAGGGTAGAATCACCACATAAGTGTGTCACTTCTGCTAATGATGATATGGACACTTTCTTACACCTTTGGGATCGCACTTGAAAGGGAAAGCTAGAGGCGATGCTGACGCTGCCAGAGCCTCGCGGGCACCGGGGCTGCTCCCTCGTGCGAAATGAATAACCCTAAATTAGCTGAAGGGCGAAATCCCAGTGAGCCCAAGAGCAGAATGCAGCCGTCGTCTGACCTTTAAGCGCATCCTCTGTCTGTGCAGCAGAGCCAAGCTAGCCACAGAGAAACGGTTCCCCAAAGAACAGGAAAGGCAGGAGGCATTTTCTCTGTTTCAGAGAACTCGTTACCACGTAGCACTTACTATTGATCTGCTGCAGCCTAGATTCATTTCTTGATGTTTCATTTATGAGCCTATTTTTATGAGCTTATAAATCAGCTGTTATAAAAAATAAAGAAAGGGGGGAAATTACAGAAATGCATAAAACTGCTGAGAGTTTTGCTGTGAGGTGCTATATGCAAACCATCTCTGGGACCTCTCAGATTGTCACTGTCTATGTGCTGATGACCCCCAAACTTACCACTCCCCAGGAACACATTTAGGGGGTACAATAGCAGTGGTCTCACAACCTCTGTCAACATGACCAGTTTCTCCCATATGAACACCAAACAGGAAGCTACTTAGTGGGTGGTTGTACAGCTGTTTGTAATACAGCACTCCCTTCCCTGTCTTGAGTATTTGTGATATAATTTAAATGTCAACTTTGTTTACTATCTCCGAGGGGTTGCTGTGTTTGTCTGTATAGTGTATATCTACTCTACATGGCTATTTTGAGATACCAGAGGTATCCCGAAATAGCTACCCCATGTCTACACAAGCTGCTCATTATTTAGAAATATTTTTCAGAATAATGGATGTGCTATTTCGCCATCCCGATAAACCTCATTGCACGAGGGATAAGGGATGGCTCGAAATAGTGCATTATTTCAAAATATGCTGCTGTGTAGATGCCCCAAATTTCAAAATAAGCTATTTCGAAATAGGTTTGAAATAAGATGCAATTTGAGTAGCACAAATTGCGTATCTTATTTTGAGTTTAGGGTGCTGTGTAGATGACCCCCACCTGCAAAATCAGTTAGCAGTCCAGTGGGCACCTTAAAGACTAACAGATTTAGTTGGGCCTCAGGTTTGGGGGGCAAAACCCCACAAAAGCCGATGCCCAAATAAATCTGTTAGTCTTTAAGGTGCCACAGGACTCCTTGTTATTGTTTACAGTGACCATTAAGTTTCAGCGTTAACAGCAAGCTGGGAATAATGACGGTGACACTATTATGGCTGTTGTCTGTTACAACAATTCAGGCAAGCCCATTGTACTAGGTGCTGCACAAATACGAGAAGACAGTTGCTGCCATAAGAAGCTTACAGTCGAAGTATAAGACAAGACCACAGATGGCTGCAGAGAGATGGGGAGGACAAGGAGACAATGAGGCAATGTTGGTCAGTGCTCTAGGAAGTAGGTCTGCTCGCTATCTTAAGCACAGTAACTCTCACATGCCTGCCTGAGCTGTCTGCATCAGCTGATGGTCCCATTTTAACGGTTCATTTAGGCCTCTCTGCACACTAGCTTTGCAGTGGTGTAACTGTTGGTGAGGAGGGTGGTGGTTTTAAAACTGATGAAGTTATACTGATGCAGTGGGAATAAACTACACCGATCCAAGCACTTTTATACCAGCAGAACGGTCCCCATGCTGGGGGGATGTAAACATGTAACTACACTTGGAGAGAGAAAGAAGGATAACTATTGTGGGTAGACAAGTCTTTGTCATCCAGGGCCACTTGAGCGTTTATTAATGATTCATTACTCTTATTGCCAATGAGAGTGTCGATTCTGATGCACAGGGTGTCAGCCTCCAGAAAACGTGCCAACTCTCCAACTCAGCCCTCCCCTTTCTGCCTCCCTGCCAGGGGCGGCCCATCCATATCGGCGAACTAGGCGGTCGCCTAGGGTGCCAAGTTAAATAGGGCGCTCAATGGTGGCGCAATATCGTTGAGGGGTTTGGAGGTGGGGGCGCCGATTGCATGGTTTGCTTAGGGCACCAGTTGCTGGCAGCTAGTCTAGGGCCACCCCTGCTCCCTGCTTCAGCCTGGCTACACTCACCCCATTTCTCCTCCCAACGCTGCCTGACAACTTACCACGCGGTGTAAGTTACACCGCTGTTTGTCACCCGACTTGACTCCTCACCTGCTGTGTTCTTACGCATGCTACACATGGCGGAGGGGGTTGGATGCAATCAAGCTAGAGGCACCTGAGCATTTCTTCCTTATCCCTCTCAATTGTAACGGGCAGTCTCTGGGCAGGCCGGCACTAGGAAATGATTTCAAAATAACTTATTTCGAAATAACTCCTGAAATAACTGTTTCAAAATAGCATGTCCACACTACAGGGAAACTTCAAAATTAGTCCGAGGCAGGCTCCCTTAACGTACAGAGTCTCATCCCAGTGCACAGAGCAGCGAAAGACAAACCCCTCACACACAGAGCAAGCGGGAAGGCAGGAAGTGGGGACAGCAAGTCTCTTCTGGTTTGCTGAAGGTTGGTGTCTGTTCTGCCATGAAGCAACCAGCCGATTACGCAGCTGCGGGGAGAATGAGGAGGACAGCCACGGTGGGCAGTTGGAGAGAGGGGCCCAGAGGTGTAGCCACAAAAGGATTTTTAAAAATCATAATGAGATGCAACTTGTTTGCCTAGTAGATGTTTTTTATGTTTGTTTTGTTCCTTTTCCCTCCTTATGGCTCATTTGAATTATCATAAGTAACAACATGCTTTTTTTTGAGGACCGATGGTCCCCCGCAGGCCTCTGCCGTGTGGAACGTCTGCTTGGATTGATTTCCCTGGGTGCTCCACAGCCCAAACTAATGACCAACGTAATGTGCACTAAACCCTGCAGCCAGGCCGGCGTTTCATCTTTTCGACTAGAGAAATTCAATAGAAATTTGGTTTAAACATTTCTGAGAGGCTCCCTGAGCGCTGGAGCCTGTAGATGAGACTTTGCCCAGTTGTTTTTCCCAGCTGGATGTTACACCTTGTTTATTTTTATTATGTATTGAAATGCCAAGAGCCAACCCTCAGGTACATCAGTGCAATGCAGAATATTCCATGAATGGAGGAAGAACCGGGCAACAGGTTATTGTGTCTTTAGTCCCCTTGTTGGGTTCACTGAGAGGGGCCAAGCCACTGGGTCAGTCCGTGAGGGAGGCCTAATCCCACATGCCGGAAGAGAGGACAGAGACATAGATGGTTGTGTGCAGTGAGCCTTGGGCTCTGTAGGTTTAACTCCAGGGTCTGCCACGAATTCTCTGTGTGATCTTGGGCAAGTTATTTCCATTTTCTGTGCCCAATTACCCATCAGTAAATCAGTGTGGGGAACCTTTTGTGCGGCGGGGGCTGCTGGCCCACAGAAAAATCAGTCGAGGGCTGCACGCAAGTGAGAAGGAAAAAAAAGTCTCTGATGAGGCCCCTGAGAAGCAGAACGACACTCCCCATGAACCTCCTTAGGCTCTGGGGTGGGGTAAAAAATGAGGAGTTCAGTGTGTGGGAGGGGGCTGCCAGGAAGCAGGCTTGGGATGTGGCATCTGGAGAGGCGGGAGGGAAGGTATAGGAGCCTCGGGGGCCAGAGCCAGACAAGACAGGGGCCAGATTTGGCCCACGGCCTATATGTTCTTCACCCCTGAGTTAAATGGAGAGTCAGATACCCCCTTTGTCTGTCTTGCCTGTTTATTCTGTAAGTTCCGAGTGGCAGAAGCCATCTCCTGCTCTCTGTACAGAGGAAGGTCTTGGTCGGAGCCTGTAGGTGCAACCTTAAGGCTAATCATTATAATTAATAACTTTGCCCAAGTTTCAAATCCCAATGAGAGTAAATTGTCCCAAAACGATCCACACGTTGTCTGACCCTAGGCCAGGGAGGTGTGATAAGAAGCAAGCCATTATGTCAACTAGAAGCGCCCTGCAAATCCCCCCCCCCCCTTGTAGCTGTTCTTCCCTCATTTCTTGTGGTCAGAGGAGGCTAGGGCTGGCTTGCTGTGTACATCAAACCAACCCTGATCCAGCTTTGAAAGAACTGGGAAGCAGCAGCATCCCTGAGCTTTTTATGTTCCCTCATAGCTCATGTTCTCTAGACCTTTAGTCATGATTGTTGCTCCTCTCTGGACCTTCTCCAAGTTCTTGAAATGTGGTGCCCAGAATTGGACAAAATGCTCCAACCAAGGCCTAATCAGCACAGAGTAGAGTGTAAGAATGACTTCTCGTGTCTCTCTCACAGCACTCCTGGGAACGCTCCCCAGAATCATGTTTGCTTTTTTTTGCAACAGTGTTGCACGGTTGACTCATATTTAGCTTGTGGGCCATGATGATCCCGAGATCCCTTTCTGCAAGACTCCTTCCTAGAATGTCACTTCAGGAAAAATCAGGACTCTTTGCAGTTTGTCCAGAGGAGAGCAACACATGTGTAAAAGATTCGGAAAACCTGGCCTGTGAGGAAAGGTTAAAAACACTGTCTGGGTTTAGTCGTGAGAAAAGAAGAGGGAGCCAGGATCTGATGACAGTATGTTAAGGGCTGTTATAAAGAGGACAGGGATCAATTGTTCTCCGTGTTCACTGACAATAGCAGGGCCTTGCAGCCCTCCATGGCACGGGGGGGAGGCATTCAGGGCTGTGGGGGCAGGAGCTGTGGGGGGCAGGGCAGGGAGACAGCAGGGCACTTGCACTCACAATCGGTGGCAGTAAGCAGAGCAACCCGGCCCCAGCCTGCCCTGCTCCCCTGGCTCCCGGGCACGCTGCTAGGGGGAGGGAGCTCGAGGGAAGGGATGGAACTGGCCCTCAGACTCTCCTGCAGTGGCAGGAAGCCTAGTGATGCAACTGTGAACTGGCAGAGAGGGCTGGCACCGGGTCGCTCCACATCCTGCCGCTGGTGGTGAGCACAACCACTGCTGCCGGGCCTTGTCGCTCGGGGCAGGGGGCAGAATGGGCAGGGCAGAGGAAGAGCAGGGGGTGTCCCGGGCCCCGCACCCTCCAAGGGACAGCCCTGTTGGTGCAGCCCAAGGAGGGAAAGCAGGCAGGGGGATGTGGCTGGCTTCCAGAGCTGGCGCTGCTCCATACATAGCACACAGCTGCCTAGGGCACCATAACATTTGGGGCAACTTGGTGGTGCCCTATGGGGCTGTGAACTTTGCATATGGGTAGGGACAGCATTGGACAGCAGAGCAAGAAGTGATGGGCTACATCTGCAGCAAAAAAGATCCAGGATGGTGAGCAGGGAAATGGTAGTGACACTCTTGAATACTGAGTACAGATGTGGTCACCTCATCTCTAAAAAGATCTCTTGGCATTGGAAAAGGTTCAGAAAAGGGCAACAAAAATGATGAGGGATTTGGAACGAGTCCCATAAGAAGAGAGATTAAAAAGACTTGGACTTTTCAGCTTAGAAAAGAGGAGACTGGGGGGGATAGGACAGAGGTCTATAAAATCATGACAGGTGTGGAAAAAGTGAATAAAGAAAAGTTATTTACTTTTTCCCATAACATAAGAACTAGGGGTCACCAAATGAAATGAATAGGCAGCAGGTTTAAAACAAACAAAAGGAAGGTTTTCTTCACTCAGCGCACAGTCAACCTGTGGCACTCATTGCCAGAAGATGTTGTGAAGATTAGGACTTTAACAGGATTCAAAGAAGAGCTTGATAGATTCATGGAGGTTAGGTCTATCAATGGCTATTAGCCAGGATGGGTAGAAATGGTGTCCCTGGCCTCTTGTTTCTCTGGAAGTCGGTGACAGAGGAGGGATCATGTGAAGATTACCTGTTGTGTTCCCTCCCTCTGGGGCATCTGGCAGTGGCCACTGTCCACAGACAGGATACTGGGCTAGATGGACCTTTGGTCTGACCCAGTATGGCCGTTCTTATCCTCTGCATCAGGCTTCCTAAAGGGGTCATGGAAGCTCCATCCCTGGTGGTCTTTCCAGACAGGTGGGACAAACTGTTGTCTGGGGTGGTCTGAGTGTACTTGTTATTGCCACCGCACCGGGGGCTGGAATAGATGATTTCTAGGACCCCCATCAGCCCTACATCTCTATGATATGTTTGTACAGCACCTAGCGCACTGGGGCCCTAACTGGCACAGGCCAGCTGCCGGTGACTAACTGCAGTGTAGACATGCCCTGAGTGTTACCACAGTAATAAATAGCCCTTTCAGCTTAGGGTATTTGTATGAAGTGATCCCTCCCACTGAGAATGTGGAACAGAACAGATAATTTACCAGCTCCAGTTAACTAATGTATTTTGCAAATATTTTTCCAGCATGGCAAGCACAATATGCCCATTATTTAAAAACAACTGTAATTTTGTAGGTGGTCTGGATCTGGAATATTTATTCAGAGAGCCAGCCCTTCCTGCAGATGTGTCATTTCATTTCAGGAGCATTCTCCTGGCAGAGAGCAGATGAAACAATAGCGCCATGGATTGAACACAAAGCCTCATTAATGGAAACATACTTAGCAATTACAAACACAAGCCAATTAGCCATAAATCCAGCTAAGAGCCACAGCGGACACTTGTCTTTTCCCCTCTAATTAAGGTGAGTCAGCATCAAGCAAAGACCATTCTGTGATCCTTGCCTCTGCCTTTGTCTCTTTTATGAATCCATTTTCCTTTCCTGTTCTAGCTCTCCCATGCTGACCCCGTGCATGGGAACAATTTGTAAGGCTGCCTGTGTACCCTCTCTTCAATTCTTTCTTAAAACCTACGTCTAAAAATCACCCTCCTCTGATGTCAGCCAGGCAAGCAGGTGGCTGTGACTTCAGCTTTCCCACTAAGTGAATAATGAAAAGTTATTTACTTCTTCCCACAATATAAGAACTAGGGGTGACCAAATGAAATTCATAGGCAACAGGTTTAAAACAAACAAAAGGAAGTTTTTCTTCACACAGAGCACAGTCATCCTGTGGAACTCCTTGCCAGAGGATGTGGTGAAGACCAGGACTTTAACGGGGCCAAAAAAGAACTAGATAGATTCGTGGAGGTTAGGTCCATCAATGGCTATTCGCCAGGATGGGTACGAATGATGGCCCTAGCCTGTTTGTCACAGGATGGAAGTGGATGACAGGGGAGGGATCACTTGATGATTCCCTGTTCTGCTCGCTCCCTCTGAGGCATCTGGCATTGGCCACTGTGGGCAGACACGACACTGGGCGAGATGGACCTTTGGTCTGACCCAGTCTGGCCATTCTTATGTTCTTATGTCAGCTGCATGTGACCTGATGATCTCCCAACCATCCCATTTGTCTGTACCCTCCATATGTTGCATCTAGTCTTACATGCAGATTGGGAGCTTTCTGGAACAGGGACCATCTTCTTTGGGGCATGCAGTGTTGTTGCAACTGTGCTGGTTCCAGGATATGAGAGTAACAAGGTGGGGGAGATAAGGGGTCACCCAAGGCGAAGTGCCCAGTGATGGAGGGTTCGTGGCCGTGTTGGGGGGGGGCCATGGAGGGTCTAATGTTCTCCCGTAGATTGGCATGGAGGGAGAGGGACAGAGTCCTTGTCTCCCTGCCCCTATTCTCTTCCCCACCCTGCACATTCCTGGCTTTCCCTGGCAGAGAGGCAGGGAGCTGGACAGAGTCACATCTGTCAGAGGGGCTGGCAGTTTGCTCCTTGCCCGGGCTCAGGAGACAGAGACAAGGTCCAAGCACACCAGGAGTTCTACTTGCTCAGTCTCTGTGCCTGCCAGTCAGGCCCAGGGTGGGGGTGGCCTGCTGCCATCCCAGCAGGTGGGGACAGTGCCCGAGTGAGAGAGACGGCTGGCATTTCTGCTGAAAAGTTTAATGGGGGGAAGGAAAAATCTCCAAACCAATTGTGTTAGTTGTGTCTCTCTCACTCGCTGCGCATGCCTGTTAGAAACTGAACACCAAGCTGGCAGCTCATGAATCTCGCAGTATTTGGTGGGTTTTTTCTTAAAGTCCCAGCTCCCAGAATCCTGTGAATTAGAATCTCAGCTTTTTTTAAAAGTACCTTTCAAGCCCTCATGAGTGCAGGGAAAAGCTTGAGAACATGATACTTGTGCATCCCCAAGGCATGAAACCCCAACAATGAATGAACCCCACATGTTATTATTTTCTTTAAATCTCATGATTTGGCGGAGCATGGGGCCTGGTTTTTGAAGGCCTGCAGTTGGCAGTACTGCTAACATGCTGCAAGATGGGATCCTCGCTTAGTTCCAGTGATACCTGCCTCTCAGGGCAGCTGCCCCATACAAGGCAGGAGCGTAGAACAGCAACGCGGCCACTGACTCTTTGTGAGGGTGGCTGCAGAATGAGCAGGCCCAGACAGAGAGCAGAAGATGGCAGCAGAAACTCCGGAGCTGGCTCCACTGTTGAGAGCCCTTCACCGGGTAGCCCGGACAGTGTCATGTAAAGTCCTCACAGATCCGCTGCCCCGAAAGCCCTGTTCAGTTCCTGGCTGTCGGGAACAGAAGAAACTTATAAAGCAACGAATAGTCCTGCAGCACCTTAGAGACGAACAAAACATGTAGATGGGGTCATGAGCTTTCGTGGGCACAGCCCACTTCTTCAGATGACTGGAGTTATTAAAGGTCCAGTTTCTAAATAAATAGCGGATGGGGGGAGAGAAGGAAAAGAAAGGGGAAAAAAGGGAAAAGAATAGTCAGAGTGTCCACGCCACATGAAGCTGACAGAGAAGGCACCGAGTGTTCTTAAGTACCCATTGTTTGTTTTTTTATGTCATTAGGATGTGGAATGTAGCAGGCCATCCCCCCAATGTCTAAGTTCATACCTCTGTTGAAGGAATCAAACTTGTAAATGAAGAATAATAATAGAGAGGTAGCCGTGTTAGTCTGATCTTGCTAAAACAAAAGGAAAAACTATGTAGCACTTTAAAGACTAACAAGATGGTTTAATAGGTGATGAGCTTTCGTGGGCCAGACCCACGTCCTCAGATCATATTCTAGAAGAGAACTGGCGTGACCATATATACCAAAGGAATATAATGAAAAGTGTCGACTATGCAGCACTTTAAAGACTAACAAGATGGTTTATTAGGTGATGAGCTTTCGTAGGCCAGACTCACTTCCTCAGAAAGCTCACCGCCTAATAAACCATCTTCTTAGTCTTTAAAGTGCTGCATAGTCCTGTCTTTTGTTTCAGCAAGACCAGACTAACACAGCTGCATCTCTATCACTAATGAAAAGTGTGTTCCTTTGGTACATATGGTCATGCCAATTCTCTTCCAGAATTTGATCTGAGGAAGTGGGTCTGGCCCACAAAAGCTCATCACCTAATAAACCATCTTGTTAGTCTTTAAAGTGCTACATAGTTTTTCCTTTTGTTTTTGTAAATGAAGTTGAGCTCTGAGGCCTCCCTGTAGAGCTGGCTTGTGAAATTGGCCTAACAGCAGAGTGCATCCTCCAATCAGAACAGTCACACTATTACAGAGACTAGCTCTGTATGAGCGAGATGCTAACGGAGCACTCAGAGATGATAACGTCATGGTGGAGAAACTAAATGAATTCTTTGCTTCGGTCTTCCCAGCTGAGGATATCGGGGAGATTCCCAAACCTGAGCCATTGTTTTTAGGTGACAAATCTGAGGAATTGTCCCACATTGTTCCAAAACCTCCTCTAATGACACCTCAAACTGATAAACTTAACAGTAGCAAAAGCTTCAGGAGGGCTAGCGGAGTTAGTCTATAACAGGAAAAACGTAAAAAACACCAAATAGTCTTGCAGCACCTTAAAGACTAACAAAACAGAAAGCTCATGATACAACCTACATATTTTGTTAGTCTTTAAGGTGCTACTAGACTATTTATTGTTTTTTAAGTTTTAACAGCAACTGGAACCAGATGGCATTCACCCAAGAGTTCTGAAAGAACTCAGATGTGAAATTGCAGAACTATTAACTGTGGTTTGTAACCTATCCTTTAAATCAGCTTCCCTACCTAATGACTGGAAGATAGTTATTTACTTATTCCCACAATATAAGAACTAGGGGTCACCAAATGAAATTAAGAGGCAGCAGGTTTAAAACAAACAAAAGGAAGTTTTTCTTCACACAGCACACAGTCAACCTGTGGAACTCCTTGCCAGGGGATGTGGTGAAGGCTAGGACTTTAACAGCATTCAAAAAAGAGCTAGATAGCCATTGATGGACCTAACCTCCATGAATCTATTAGCCAGGATGGGTAGGAATGGTGTCCCTAGCCTCCATTTCTCTGGAAGTCGGTGACGGGGAGGAATCACGTGAGGATTACTTGTTGGCTATGTCTACACTGGTGGCTTCTTGCGCAAGAACATCTTGCACAAGGATTCTTGTGCAAGAAATCTTGCGCAAGAACACGTCCACACTGCCATGTGTGAGATGTGCTTTTGTGCCAGTGTGCCCATGGCAGTGTGGACGCTCTCTTGTGCAAGAAAGCTCTGATGGCCATTTTAGCCATAAGGCTTTCTTGCACAAAAAACCCCTGCTGAGCGTCCACACTGCCCTCTTGTGCAAGAGCTCCTGCGCAAGAGGGCTTACACCTGTTAAAAAAGAGCGTAGCTCTTGCGCAAGAAGCCCTCTCTTACCACGCCGTACTGTAAATCTTCTTGCTCAAGAGCAGGTAAGCAGTGTGGACGCTTCCGGAAGAACTGTTGTTCTTGTGCAATAACCCACCAATGTAGACATAGCCGTTGTGTTTCCTCCCTCTGGGGCATCTGGTATTGGCCACTGTCTGCAGACGGGACACTGGGCTGAATGAACCGCTGGTCTGACCCAGTGTGGCCATTCTTATGTTCTTAACTCAGTCCATTAGCCCCAAATGGGCACACTAGGTACTTGTGGCTAACGCACCATTTGGCACGAAGCCACAGGTTGGCGATAGCTACGGGGCGGGTTATGTTCTATTTAACTAAACAGGGAACACAAGTGCACAGCCATTTACATTATGTTGTCATGATCCAAAGCTTATTTATGGCCCTGACAGACAGAGGCAGAATTACAGAGCCGGGGCCTGGCCCCTTTGTACAGCTCCAGCAGTGTAAAGAGGACTGAGAGGTGCCATTAAAGAGCAGCCAGGGATTCCTTGGGTAATGCCCAGCTGGCGTAAATATGGCCTAGCCTAGCCTAGGGGGCATTCCTGGAAAGCCTGCTGGTGGGAAGGAGTGGAACATCATGCACTCATCAGCCTGGCCCACAAATTAGGTCCTAGCTTGCTCTAATACTGAGCAGCACTTAGACTTCTCAAAGTGACATGACAGCCAGTTTCCCTGAACTCTGGATCCTGCCCAGCTCAGCCACACCGGAGACTCTGGCCCCTGGTAAATCCGAGCTGGGAAAGGCCTTACGGGGTTATCACCACCCTGCACCATAGCAGGATGGATCCTTAGAGCAGATTTTCCAGGGCTTGTCCAGCATCATGTTAAATATCTCAAATGATGGGGCAGTGGCTAGGCCAAGGGGAGAACCCGTCCCTTGATCGGCACTGGCTCCTTGGGGACTTCACACCCCTGAGCAATGAGATTATGCTGATCTAATTTTCTAGTGCAGACCAAGACTCCTGTTCCAGGATGAAAATGATCCCGTTGGAGAATTCTCGGTACCTGCCAGTGCTGCATCCACTGTCCTTTGATCTCCCTGACAAGCCAACCACCAGCTTATAGAACTGCTAAATCAGGCCCCTGTTAGTGTCATTTCTAGCTCATCTTGCTTTTGCCTCTACTCCTGCACATGGGATTTTAGTTCATAAACTCACATTCTGTGCAATCTGCTTAGCCACTTTTGGGTGTAGAACCTCTGTCCCTTCTCTCAGATTGGAAGCCTTGGCAGTGTTCTCATCCCTGCGCCCCTCACAGCAGCTGGGTAGCTTCTGCAAACCCTCTGGCATAATTCCCTCCCTCACCAGCTCTCTGTTGAGCATTACAGTGCTCTTCCTTGTCACCTCTCAGCCACTCTTAGTGTCTCCCGCTTGTCATCAATTGTGGATTCAGCCCCTTTTCTATTAGCACTGGCTTGGATTATTCTCTCCCTGCTGCTGCCTCCCTTCAGCTGTCTTCTCAAAGTGTAACATACACTTCGCTCTTAGCATTTAACAGCACATCGCCGCTTGCAGGCCGGTGGTGAGGTGTTATACGGCCTGGTTCCTCACAGGCTTGGTGGAGTGGAACACACCTGTCACCCACCTTAGATTGACTGTTCCCTGGATCTGACACCACTGGGGAGCCATTCGGAAGCCGGGACAGCTGCAAGGCCTTGGAAGGCCGGAAGCCTCAGTCTAAACGGGTGTATGCGGAGCAGTTATTGTCCTACTTGCTGGCTTATTTAGCCCTGAGGGGTGAACGAGATGCTAAGCTATTTCCCCACATCTTGACTTAGGCAGGAAAGCGGCAGCTCTGGTGAAGGCTGGTGTTACCACCTCCATTTCATGTTCAGTTAGGTTGGAGGGAGTGAAAAGAGGAGATCGGCTAACGGAGGGTGCACCTCATGTTCCCATTTGTCATCTATGGGAAAAGAGGGGAGGCAGCTTTATTTTTGGCAGTTGATTTCATCTTTTCCGAATTAAAGATTAATGTGGGTGCAGAAACCCAGCATGTGGCTACAGGGCTGAATGCCTGGGGCCAGCGTAGGGGGTGACGTTATCTTGACTGAGGAAAGTGAGCATTGGGAGATCTAGCTGTGGCAGCTGGGCACGGTGGCTGAACTCCGTAACCGTGAACACTCTGCCACATGCTGAGCCGCAGTTCACTGACTCGGTGGTGCCGCCCACGCTGGCAGGGCAAGCACAGACCTGGTGCTATTTCCTGAGAGCCCCAGTGCCTGGGGCCCCCTGAGAACCACAGCTTGCTGTTGAAAAGTGAATTTGTCATCTCTGTGGCGATGGAGAGATGCCTGGACACTGGGCCCCTCTTTGCCCTAAAAGAGGCACCACAAGGCACCGTGTATTACCTGTAAGCGGTGTCACTGCCACACTTTGGGCAACCGCACTCGCTTCCCTTCAGCAGCCCAGCCAGGGCCCTCTCTCTCAGCTTTCAGCCCTGGCCCTTTGAGGATGGAGCCCCAGCGTGCACTCACATCGGACCAGGGTTTTTACCGGCTGCAGAGGTCAATGCATTCACTGCACTATTCCCAGCACAGGCAGGCAGCCCAGGCTCACCCGCTGGCCTTCCCTTTCAGAGACCAGTAACAGCAGTTGTAAGACCACCCAGCCCTTTCCGGGCAAGCCTGTTTTATTTGTGTGGCAAAAGCGTACCGAGAAAACATCCCGGAGACAATAAAAGAACCAACACGCGGGCGAATAAACTTACCAGATACCACCCCAGCTCTAACGTGGGCTCTGACAGGAGCTGTCCTTCAAATCCCCACCCAAGGGGTTTCCTTGAGGTGACAAGTCCATCGCCGCCTCAGCTCAGAGCTAGCAACCAACGGGGCCTCCGTCGGCCCGGTCCTTCCAACCCACCCTAAGGCCTGGGCCCGCCGCGGGGCAGGAGCCTGTCTGATAGTTGGAACAGGAAGAAGGCCCGCGCCTGCTTAAAACCAGCCTATCTGCCCCAAACCCCTCTCTTTGTCTGCCGGCCCCGAGAGAATCCAATCCCAATGAGTAGATGTGACTGTCTCCAGATGGTAGCTTCACGGGGCTCATACCGAGGAAGGACATTAGCTTCCGCCCCTGACGCAAGGAGTTACATGCAACAGCACACGCATAGCTGCATGTCATACCCTGGAGCCCAGAGGTGAAATCCCTACTTCAGTAAGGTTGGTTTGAATTCCATAAGGTTTGTTCAGGATATTCCAGGGAATGGTCTGTTGCTGACACACTCTCTGGGCAGTAACTAGCCAGCTCTCCCTGCCCCTGGTGCAATGTATGAGATCCAACATGGGTGGGGCAAGGCGAGGGAGGAGTGCAGCCTCGGTCACATCATGGCACTTTTCTCTTGAGCCGCCGCATGGGTGGGTGGTCTGGAGGGCAAGCCAAGATCTGGAAGGGAATGGCTGGAGTGGTAGCTGCCCTTTGAGGCATCACCAAACCCTGCATAGAGCCTCTCTCTACATGCAATGCCGACTGTGGCAGGATTTGTTTGGGTGGTTTCTCCCTCCGAGCTCTGAAATCTTTCCCAGGGGAAGTTCTGGAGACAGCAGCTGATCTACGGAAGCTCTGCTCCATCAGTCACGCTGCTGTGGGGAGAGGACAGGGTGGCCCAGAGATTAGGTCACATGGGTAGGACATGTAAAGTGGGGTTCAAAGCCCAGCTCTGCCACAGACGTCCTCTGTGGTCTTAGGCAAGTCACTTACCCCTTCTGTACCTTACTTCCTATTTGTATAGCAGGGATGATAACTTTGCCCTGCCTCATGGGTTGTGTGGGGCTAAATAGGCTAAGGTGCTGATGTAATGTGAAGGCCTCCATAATACCTTAGTTGGAGGCACAGGATTATATGGCCCAGATTCTTAGGGCCAACAGAATAGGGCCAAGTTTTTCAAGAGAGGTCAGTACCCAGTGTGTCTAAATGGGAGCTGGGCTCTGGGAAAAATCTGGCCCAGTTGGTGAGCTCTATGGAAACGCTGGCTCATGACACCTGAGAGCGCTGCTATCATCTTTGGATTGTTATTAAAAAAGAGCTCAGGGAGAGTGAGTCAGGTGCTTCTGACAGTGATTTGACACCTGCACCATCTGGCCACTGCCCTTGCTTTTGGTAGATTAAGGACTAGAAAGCTTTTATGAAGTCAAAAAAAGAAAAGAGCGATGCGGCATCTGGGTTTCCCACTGTTTGCTGGTAATTAAGTTTGTCACAAACTTGACAGAGCTGGGAACAATTGAGAGGGGCAGAAAGAGAAGACAAGGGAGGGAAAATATAATGAATCTCTCTCGAGCGTGCTTTTGCTCTGACTCTGTTACAGAAAAATGATTAAAAGAAATAATGGTATTTTCAGGGTGTTTTCCCCCAGTTCCATGACAGATATAAATCAAGCCTAATAAAGTGGGGTTTTGTTTGTTTAAAGCTCAGGTAATGTCATTCCGATATCAATTGGTTACATTCCAGTTTGGGTCTTTTGTATCAGTTCAACTGTAGTTTCGCTCTTTGCTTTTTGCTTACTCTAACGTAGGGACTAATATTGTACCTCAATGGTAAAGTTTCCCGGGTGTGGACTGGGCTACTTCTCAGCATAAGGAGCTGCCCAGGTAATTTTTCTGTCATGAGGTTTGTCGAGCTAGCTGTAGGGGAAAGCGTTCCTTATGTTTCCTTTTCATCAGCTGGCGGTTCATCTCACATCACCTTGTACTGCAAACCAAAGTAAACTCTGAGGCAAGTGTTCTCTGAGTGGGCATCAATCCCATTTGTCTCTCTGGAGGATGGAGTCCAGAGGCGAGTCGGTTCCCGTGGAAATACAGCACGGTGCCGCGCTGGAGGAACTGAGCAGACACTGAGTGATGGGAGCGGGGGAGAGGGTGGGGAAGGTTTTACCTCAGGAAAACCAACACTGAATGGGTCTCACAAGGTTCCAGGTTTGGTAGGGCGCCTGCACCACACACAAGCCACAATGAACATCAGAAAATGGCAAGATCAAGGCCAAAGGGTTTTGGGGAGTGGAGAGAGCAAAATGTAATGACCCCTCCCTCCCCCCCCCCCACACACACACACCTCAGGTATTGCATCTCCCCACACGCGCTCAGACTCCAGCCCTTGGGCAACGTGCTAGCTGCAAGTAGGAGGCGGGGAGAAGGACCGGGCCGGGCCGAAAGGAGAGAGGAAGAAAGGCAGGACCCGAAGGTGGGAAGAGGACGTCACTCTTTGCAAGGGTGTGTGACAACGTGGATGCAGGCGCTGTGCCCCTTGGCATGCCCCACACGGCTGGGTCGCCTCACCACCGTGGTGCCTCCTGCTGGTCACTCCAGGAGTTAGCGCTGACTCTCCACAGGGAGCCCTCTTCTGGCTGGTGTCTCACCTGTCGCCGCTTTCCGCTTCGCTCATCGTCTCCACTGTCTGGCTCTGGACCCGTGCACCTTCCTGGCCAGTTGTGTCCACACTGAACTGAACTGGATCTGTGCATTGGACCCTTAGCTGCAGGAGGTGGCTTAAGCTTTAACAGGGCTCTATTTGCTCTCTCTTTCTCACCTGCAGCTTCCACGTTCCAGCCTGTGGTCCTGTCTGAGCTCCTACACCAAACCTCATCAGGGCTGCCTTAAGCTGGACGGGAGGCCTCAAAAGGAAAGCAGGGGGTGATGTGAGTTTACAGGAGCAGGTCAGTGGCCCAATACCCAATCTTGTCAGTCAGAGGCATTGTGTTGCTGGAAGTGACAACTTCGGGATCAACTACAAGCCAAAGTCTGCTCACAAACTCTTGCGGATATGAAAGGTGCATTGTGCTCTGGGATCTGGCCAAATTCCAGCTCCACTAATTATGATCTAACTACCTAAAGTTCTCCCTGCAATTTCGGCTGGACGTGATATTCTCAACCTGTTCCAGAGCTGCTGTGCTCTATTAGGGTACGTCTACACAGCAGCATTATAGTGTGCGTCTACCCAGCAAGCCGTTACTTCGAAATAATGTCGAGCTGGAGGACATCTTACTCTGACTTCTAGTAACCTTCATTTCACCAGGAGTAAGGGAAGTCAGACAAAGAGTGCTCTTCCTTTGACTTCCTGCTATGTAGACAGTGCCAAAAGCTCAATTAAGCCATTTCGACTTCAGCAACGCAACTGACATAGCTGAAGTTACATATCTTAATCCGACTTTTACCCTGCAGTGTAGACGTGCCATTATTACATTGCTGCTGGATTCCACCCTTACAAGAGGGCACTTAACAGTAAACTGAAAAGAAAATTGTAAAAGTGGTCGATTTTTACCTTTTTTTGTTCCTGAGTCATAAGGAAATCTGGTCTCACACTTTTTAAAACTTTCCTGAGTGACCTTGGCAAGAACGTTGGTGGGCCTGAGCAGGAATGTTACATCCTTGTGTCCTAAGCTAGTAGGCCACATCCCTGCAACTGATTCTGAAGGCTTGTCTACATGAGAAAATTCCACCAGTTTAACTCTGATGTGTTTAAAAAGAGATTATGTTAAAGTGGTGTTAAACCCTGTGGAGACACTTAGTTTGGTTTGGGTTAAGTCAGTAAGGAATTAACAGCTGGTAAATTGGTAAAAACTATCCTTAAACCAAAATAAGAGCATGTCTGCACTCAAAGGCTGCGTCTACACTGCAACGCTATTTCGGGATACCAGAGTAACCCTAAATAACTATCCAATGTCTTCACAGCAAGCTTGTCTTTTTTTAAATATAATGGGTTCGCTATTCCGACATCCCTGTAAACCTGATTCCATGAGGAGTAAGGAACGTTTCAGAATAGCAGGTTATTTTGAAATTTGGTGCTGTGTAGACAGCGCCAAATTATGAAATAACCTATTTTGAAATAAGATTGAAATAAGATATGCAATTTGCATAGCTCAAACTGAGTATCTTATTTCAACCTACGGTGCAATGTAGACACACCCAAACTTGCACTGGTTTGGTTTTAGGTGTAGTTTGTGTACAGACAGGGCTCCTACCTCAGTACCCCATCTGCCCACCAGTTCTGGTGAGAGAACTGCAGGTTACATCTTCATGTCACACCTCTCATCAGATCCCCCAGAGAACCTACTTACTTATTCTGTTTGTTTATTTAGGTCTTTGGCATGTGCCAATTCTGCGCTCTGCTCTCCCATCCCATCTATTACACTGTATTGCACATTTCTTCTCCCTTGGCACATCAGTAAAGGATAATAGAGTTGACTTCCAACCCTCCCATCCTCCACCTGCTCCTTGCCAAAGGCCGGTGGGGGGAAGGTGAGGTTTGCCTCTACTTTATACTGTCAGCTCTTTGCAACAGGGACTGTGTTTTGTTCAGTGTTTGTTCAGCACGTAGCACCAGGGGTCCCTCCCTTGGACTTAGGGGCTATGGTAACACCAGCTATTATTGTTGTTTATTTTGTTCCTAATTTGCCAAGACCAGCCAGCCTGATGTTGCTACTGATTCCAGTGTGAAAAGCAATGGACAGAAACTTTGTTTTTGTGGGGTTTTTAAATTTCTGGACCTGTCTTTATATAAGAGCACCCAGGTTTTTCTCATGTTAAAACACATGGAGGGAAAGCGTAACTTTGTAAAAAGCTTGGAAGAGCACAATGACACAGTAAAAAGGGAGGAGGAGTTGCTCTGGGCATTCTTTTTGTGTCGCATTTTGCCTTTTGGTCGTGCATGAATGGATGCTTCTTTCTGTTATTTATACTCCTGAAAAAATGAGGTATACGGGTTCTTTCGAAAAAGGGGTTTTTTTCCTAAAGAACCCTGTCTAGATTGCGGTTTCTTTTTTGAAAACCCCTTTTTCAAAAAAGCGTGCTCACATGATTATGCAAATGAAGCGCAAGATTTGTAAATCCGCACTTCATTTGAAAATTTGATCAGCCTCATTTACATTCCTCTTTCGAAAGAGGAATGTAGTTTAGACATAGCCGGAGTCGGGTCCCCTATAAAGTTCACTAGCTACCATTATTACAGTGAAATGCGTCACTGGCTTTGAGATGTTGCTTCATTAAATTCCCTGTTAAGGTTGGTTAGATGTCACCTCTGTCTTTCCCCCAGCATCCTCTTGAACATTTTCCAGCTTAGACAAATGAGATTTGTGCCCACCACATCCCCCACCCTCACCCATTGCTCTGTGTCAGTTGTTTTTCAAGGGTGGAAAGTGCTTGATTTGTCTGAACTTGCAGCTGCAGCTAAGAGCACCAAAACAGAGCCTGCCAACTTGCTAAATCGAAGCCCCATGCTTTGAAGCAGTCTCATTCCTAACATTGCAGTCCTGAATGCTTACTGAGTTGTCATGCTGGGAATTTATGGGAGTTATTTAACAGTGCCTAAGAAATATTGCTGTCTATTTTTTGGCTGACACACTGTGATTCAAGAAGCCTCCATGACAGCTGGTGTGTCGGAGAAGTCTCCGAGCATGATTCCACTTGGCCACCTTTGTAGTCCCCTATCAATTAAGACACATTGGGGTGATAAAGATGAATGTGTCAGCAGGACTAAAAGAAGAAAGAGGCAGAAGCTGCTTCCAACTCGAGGTATAATCCTCTCGGTCCCCTTTCATGTTATCCGTCTCAGTCCTCCTGACGAGGAGAATGAAGGAAGGCAGCCACGGTTTCAAGGGAGAGAGAAACTCTTCAACTTTCTGGCAACTTGCTTCAAATTTTCATTTATGTTTCAGTTAAGGTATTTCAAGTTTTCTGCTCTGGTGCACTATACATGGGGTAACACCTGCTGAATACAAAACTTTGATTCACTCTTTCCACAACCCCTGGTCCCTCTGCCTCTTGGTGACAGTTGTGCCTGGATAAGCCAATATGATCTCAGAATATTTTAACTATCTTTTGCCAGACTCTGATTACCATTTCATAAGTCCCAGCCCAGCTCACCAGCAGTCTTCCTGGAAGGCCTTTCACATGTTCATTACACAGACTCAGGATCGGAAGTGGGCAAGCGTCACACTATTGGCTTCGAGGGAATGACACCAGTTACAACGTGGACGGCTGAGCAGTCAGCTTGCAAGTTATCCCATTTGTCAGAGCTCTGTGTGCTGCGGGGTGTGTGGGACTCACTCCCCACTGAATGAAACATCAAGGGAGTGAAAATGAGAACAAAAATGATGCAGGCGGTTGACGAAATTCTTCATCGGGAGATTTTCCTTTGTGCTTTGAGTATTGTCAGAGGCAGAGAAAAGTGTTGGAGATGCCTGGGGCCCAAGGAAAATCCAAGCTTATGTGCTTCCCATGGTAGGTCCCTCAATCCACACTGAGCCCTGAAGTCTTACATCGGGTCCTACTCTGGTGGGAGGCTCTGCCATGATCAGCTGGAAGGATCAAGAGCAGAGATAACTGTGAAAGGAGGAGATGGATCTTGCTGGGGGAAGGGGTTAGAAAATGGGTGGGGGAGTGTAAATGGAACTGGAGGAGCACACACCTCATGCTGGATGTGGTAGGAAAGTGAAAAATAAAACATTAATTGAAATTTACTTCTGTCCTGGAGTTTGTGAACAGCACAACTGCCAAGCTGCCTGTGGCTGATGATGCCAATTTTATGTTTCCGAACACTCATCCTCTGCTGCATGCGCTGCCAGAAGCTGTGGAAAGGCAGAGCAGTTGCAGAAGCAGGGAAATTCCCCTTCTGGAGCTCAGTGATTGAACTGCCCTCATTGCTTATTCTCCAGAAAACGATGGAAGTCTAAGCATTTGTGGACCCTCTAGCCCAGGCCCCTTCCATATTTCAGAGAACAACAGGTAAGCTCTTCCCAACTCCTCACCTCTCCTGCCACCAGTACCGGGCAGGGACCACGTTAGTCCTCACCACAGAGGCAGCTCACAGGTGAGTTTCAGAGGGCATGGAGAGAGCTTCACACCAGTGGTGTGACAGTGTCAGTGACCTCCAACAGATGTGATGGGTTCTCTTTCCTGCAAGAAGCCAGCTGGGACTTCCTGGGCATGAAGTGCAAGAGGAGGTACGGATCCACGCATCCCAGACGTCCAGTGTTCCAGGGCTGGGATGGCTGGGCTGAGAAGCACAAGCCTAAGGCAGAAGGGGCAGATCTGAGGGCGAGCCTCCCCCAGCCAGCTGTTCATGGTTTCTCTGAATGCTCAAAGGAGAGTGAGTTAAACTCACTGGCTCTGTCCACACTAGTGGGTTATCCATGTGAGCACCGACATATTTTCACTAATGGACGTATTTTGCCTTGTCCACAAAGGGATTGTAACCCGGGTCAGTTACTGTGTTAAACGTCCATCTTTTCTCCTAGTGTAGACATGGTCCCTCAGTTACCTTAACAACCCTGTGCATCTGGTGACGGCATCAATTACGGGCCCAAAGACAACATAAGTACTGGCAACGGTCCAACCAGTCCACAACTGCGGGGACTGCTCCTGCGCCGATGTATGGCAAACCGCCAGCGGGTCTCTGTCTGGTATGTCCTGGCAAAGGGACAGCCCCAACTGGCACTGAAAAACCACGGCAAGAGATCCCAGTGAACATGTCTGGCCTTCCTGTCGGCCTGCAATTAGACTGTATTAAAAGCAAAAGCCATTCCATGCTCATTGCTGACCTGTTGTGGAGCTGCTGCTAACCCGCTGTCTGGCAAATATGCATGTGTCTTTTCTTTATGGCTTCCTGGGTCAAGTGAGGATTATTTGCACCTGGGGACAATATAATCCCTAGCCAGGTGGCACCACACGACAATTTCCAACATAAATCTGTGCAGCCATGGCGAATTCTAAGGGTGGAATATTTAGTCGTGCCAAGATAATTAGTCACGAGGGCCCAAGGGAAGAGAAGACAGCATGAAAATATCAAAAGTGGGCTTGATGCTGCAGGGGTGGTGCTAGGGAGGGCAAGCAGGTGCTCTAGGTCCCCCAAAACTTGTCTCAACCCCTCCTGGCAGCCATCTCATAGCAGCCGCTGTTCTCCAAGAGCAGACAGAACAGCAGCTGCTGGCCAGATGCCCAGCTCCAGCAGCAACACAGGAGTAAGCCTGGGCCAAGGGCAGGAGTGCCTGAAAGCAGCCCCTGACCCATGTCCTGGCCTTCCAGGGTGCACCATCCAGGGCAGAGGGAGAGTCCGGGGGTCCCCACGGCAGCCTGGACTGACCACTCTGGCTTGGGCTCCTGGGTCCCACAGCCTGCAGTCGCTGCTCTCCACTCCCCGAGGGCAATGTTGTGCAAGGCCCAGCTCTGGCTGCTGGCCTCTGAGCGGGTCAGGCAGTGGGGTGTCAGGGGAAGAGGAGGATCAAGGGGCAGGGCCTCATGGCAAGGATGGTTCAGGAACAGGTCATTTTCATGCCAAAACTAGTAAGAAGAAGAGGCACGTATCCTGCAGTGAAAGGATACGCCCCTCTCTAGTGCAGGGGACCATCTTTGGTTTCTGTTCACAGACGGGGATCCCCGTCTTCTTTGCCTTCTTGTTGACCCGTTTTGGCCCGCCAGGGGTTCGATTGTTTGCTGGTGTCTCCAATGGTTTCCCATTGACAGTTTGGGGATTGCGCAAGGCAGGCGGCAAGTTATCCAGGCCCGTGGTGCCCAGGCACCACCAATATTCAGGAATATGGGCCCAGCTCCATGAGTGGTTGGACTTATAGTCAGAGGTGACCCATCCACAGGGGAAACCACCCAGGCCCTGTGCTTTGGGGGGCCTTGCGCTTCAAGGGGATGTTAATGGGGGGGCTTAGCACCGGTAGTAGCGAGTGACCTGGCCCCAGCCCACCCCAACTCCGCTCTGTTCTGCCCTGGGGCTCCTAGTGTCACTCGGGGGAAGGGGCAGAAGCTGGAAAGAGTCAGGAGAGGAGTTTGGAGGAAGGGGTGGGGTGGAGTAGGGTGGGCTGGGCTGGGTGGCTCACACCTGCCAGCATCAGGTCCCCCAGTAACCCTTCTAGGCCACCCTGGACTCCTTGTGCCCCTGAAGTGTGGGGCTCCCCAAAACATGGGGCACAGGCGATTGCTTCTGGCTCTGTGGCTCTGTCCTGGTCACCACCAAGAATTCTACAAACCTGGTGCGCACGTCGAGCCAGGCTAGACAACTGAGCCGTGCATTGTATCACTGCCTAACTGGGGAGGCGCGATGACTCCCTCCGGCCCGAATGGACTGTCCCCAACATCTCGGCCCCAGTGCCTGCCTGGCCTGGAGGCAGACTATCAGTGCATTGTTGTGACTAGGAACCCTTTTGCTAGCACATCACAAACAGAAAAAGTGCCCTTGTCCCAGATCTTCACTGCGGATCATGTCGCTGTGTACCCAGCTCAGCGTTCTCTGAAGATGTGCCCAGAAGCATCCCCTTGCGCGCAAGCCAGGGTGGCCCCATTATCTCATTCCAAGGGACATCTTCGGTAGCCTTCTCTGGGGGAGAACGCCCCCCGCTGGCCTCCAGGGAGGGGAGCGTTCGCTCTGCTCCAGAAGCAGCAATTGTATTGATGGTTAATAATTAAAAATCAAAATCACCGCTTGCCTGCAATTGCTGGTGCATTAAATTGCAGGGGGGGGTCTAGGCCTTTTACATTCGCTTGGGTGGAAATTTCCCAGAGCATCCTTCACTAGACACATTTGGGAGGTAGGAAAGGGGATCAGGTTCATGGCAGCGATTAACAATGTTTCCCTTCCCCAGCAGAATGCAAAAGCATTTTCAATGGTTTATTTTTTACTTTGCTGCTCAGCATGAATAAATTCAGCATCACAGCTAAGAACCTAAGGGTATGTCTACACTAGCTCATTAGTTCGAGCTAGGTAGGCAAATGAGGGCAACCAGAGTTGCAAATGAGACCCGGGATTTAAATATCCCGGGCTTCATTTGCATGTTCCCGGGCGCCGCCATTTTTAAATCCCCCTTAGTCCGAACTCCGTGCCCACGGCTACACGCGGCACGGACTAGGTAGTTTGAATTAGAGATCCTAATTCTATTAGAGATCCTCGTTCCACTCGAACTACCTACTCCGTGCTGTGTGTAGCCGCAGGCACGGAGTTCGGACTAAGGGGGATTTAAAAATGGCAACGCCTGGGAACATGCAAATGAAGCCCGGGATATTTAAATCCCGGGCTTCATTTGCAACTCCGGTTGCCCTCATTTGCCTACCTAGCTCGAACTAACTAGCTAGTGTAGACATACCCTAAGAATGGCCAGACGGGGTCAGACCAAAGGCCCATCCAGCCCAGTGTCCTGTCTGCCCACAGTGGCCAATGCCAGGTGCCCCAGAGGAGTGAACAGAACAGGGAATCATCACATGATCCCTCCCCTGTCACCCATTCCCAGACAAACAGAGGCTGGGGACACCATCCCTGCCCAGCCTGGCTAACAGCCATTGATGGACCTAACCTCCAGGAATCTATTTGGCCCAGGTGGGACTTCAGTAGCCTGGTTAAATCCTATTGCTGGCCCCCAACAGCCCACCTCCAGGTAACTACAGTGGACTTACTCCCCTGTTACCACACTGCTAAGGAGAGATGCGGCAGGGCCATCGGGGTGCTACAAACTATTGCCACAGGATGTGGTGAAGACCAGGACCTTTAACAAGGTTCAAAAAAGAGCTAGTCGGGGTAACAGGAAGGTGGCTTGATCAGCACACTGGGTGACAACTCCAAGGCGACCTCTGTGATCCAGCCTGTCACAACGGGGCTTTCAGAAACGTGCCATAAATGTCACGAGCCATGAAACCCCTGCAAGAGCTGCTTACGTGGTGCACCACACTGGAGAACTGCACTCAGCGTTTCTGCCTGTAGGCAGATCAGCCCGCCCGAGCGCAGGCGAACTTCTGGCACCAAGACACAAGATGTGAGGCCACAGGCGTTTCCTAAGGAAAACAGCAGCACGCTCCAAGCAAGACACCGGGGCATCCATGTTCTGCTGCCCCCGGGGATGTCATCCTTCGGTCGAACTCCTGCTACGGCACAGAGACCTCACCTGGCTGCACAGCATAACTGCACCTGCATGTCATTACCTGTGCCAGGGAGGATGGGGCCCAGGGGCCCAGACAGCTGCATTTCTACATGGAAAAGGGGGATTTATACCCACAGGGCTGACCCTGGGAGCCCTGGATTTGGTACCGTTGGGGTGTCAGTGGCACACCTAAGGACTTAGCAAGGTGCAGTCCCCAGAGCTAGGGAGCCTAAAACTGGGCCTTTCCATTTGAAAAGAATTAACAGCCACTTACCTGAGGGCCAGAAGGGACCGTTGAGACGATCTAGTCTGACTTTGTGAATGCCCCAGGCCATGGAATTTCACCCCGAGATTCCTCCATCACGCCCATCCCTTGCTCCCCCGTAAGCCGCAGCATCTCCTCCCGCAAGGTACGCTCCTGTTCCCAGTCCTCTTGCTTGCGGTGCATGTTGGGACTGGGACGCACGTTGCTCGGGGACTGCCGCTGGGCTGCCGTGGAGGATGTGCCCACAGACAAGGCTCCAGCTGCAAGAACCCAAGGCACAAGGGCAGCCTTCCAGATCATACCAGGCTCCAAGCGCCAGGTTAACGCTGGCACTGCATGGAGCACACCACCACAGCGAATACATCGCCAGAGGTGCAAGGTCCTATTGTGTCTTTTAAAAGAAGTGCCCGCCTGTGAGGGCTAACACAAGGCAGTGCGCCGGGCAGCCCACGATTTGGTTTGCACGAGAAGCCCCCCAGAAAGGGAAGGGAAGCCTTTGATGGCCAGTTCTCAAACATCTGGGACGAATGGCTTCAGCCTGTAGCCATCCCCCTTCCCACAGCAAGCAGGATGGCGCTTGAGGGCAGGTACCAGCGCCCAGCCACACAGAAGCAATTTGAGTGTTGGTCAGTTTGCTTGTGTAAAGAGACAGCACTGGGTTGGGGTGGGGAGGAACAGGATTTGCACAGACAGTGTCACATGCCCTCCCTTCCTTAACATGTGGCCTATGATCTGGGATGATCCCTTCGGCCCTGGTCTACACTAGGGAGTTATTTCGAAATAACTCCCGTATTTCGAAATAACTAGCAGAGCATCCACACTACAAGCCCGTTATTTCAAAATAACAACACCTGCTTTCCACGAGGAATAACGCTTATTCTGAAATAGTTATTTCGAAATAGCAGAAGTGTGGACTGTCTGGTGCCACTATTTCGAAATAACGACTCCCCAGAGTCATTCACAGTAATTCCTCCCCAGGGCTTCCTGGGGCTCTAAGTCGAGGTAGCATGTCCACATTAATGGAGCCTGCCTCGGACTCATTTCAAGGCTTCCCTATAGTGTGGCCATGCTATTTCGAAATAGTTATTTTGGGAGTTATTATGTCGAAATAAGTTATTTTGAAATAATTTCCTGGTGTAGACATGCCCTTCCAAGTGCAAGCAGGGCACGCTCTGGAACATTTTGGTTTTTATTTTTGTTGGGGATCATCAAACGGTGGTGGATGACTTCAGGACGAGCATTTATGAACTTCCCCCATGTCCCCTAGGTCACTGGGGGTAACGGGTGGAAAGGGAGCAAAGGTGCAGGCGTATGGGCATAGACCTGAACCGTGCCCTGCTATGCTGTGTGCCGCAGTGATGCCAGAACACTTAATACCTCGTGGGGTGGGAAAGTGTCCTACCACGGGGGCTGGAATAAGGCAGCCTCCCCAGCAACATTCTGCAGAGTGCCTCCAGAGAGCTTCCTAGCGATGGCCATGGAGGCTTCCCAGTCCATCCCCAGACACATAAACAGCCTCCTCCAAGAAGCACCCTCTGGGTAGCATCCCAATTGTTCAGCTCCCGTTAAACATTCCACACAGCTGTATTTAACCCCTGCAGTGAGACGACCAATGTGCACTTGCTAGAAGTGCCCGACCCGCCGTCACGGTTGGGCAACAATAAGTCCTGGGAGGGAATTGGTTCTAGAGCCAGGGAAAGGACCTGGCTGTGGGAGAGATGGGGTATAATTACCTCCGCTTGCCTGCCGTGCATTCGCCTCTTCCTCATCAACAACGACCTCCAAGTTGTTGCCTGAGGCCCTGGGGCAGTGTCAGGGTACTGGTGGGGTCCCCGCCTACAGGGGCACACGCCATGTCTGTGGCTCAGAACCGGAGCCTTGTCTGAGCTCCTTTATTTAGTACGTTCCATCCTGCAGCACGTTTGTGGCCCCGGGCACAGTCAGCTGTGCTGAGCTCTTCACGCTGGTCAAACAGGAAATGAATTCACGGGGCGTTTCCTGTGTACCTGGCTGACGTGCAGTTGAGTTGAGAGTGCTCTCCAGAGCGGTCATAGCAAAGCACTGTGGGACGTCTCCTGGAGGCCAATCCCTTCGAATTACACGGTGCTGTATCTACACTACCACAAAGTCAACTCTAATGCTATGCCTGTTGCAGAGGTGGAGTATTTATAACAGTGGCGGGGAACCTTTTTTGGGTCGGGGGCCACCGACCCACCTTAAAATCAGTCAGGGGCTGCACACAAGTGAGAAGCAAAAAAAAACCAAACCCCTACTGATGTGGCCCCCCGACTGAGCAGCAGAAAGACTCTCCCCACCTTCCCCTCGCACGCCAGAGTCTAAGGGGGCCCAGGCTAGTAGATTTTGTGTGCTCCAGCCCTGTGGGGGCAAGGCAGGGGGGCTAGAGCGCCAGCATGGGCTCCCCAATACTGGGAGTGGGAGCCCTGAGTCTCTGGGGCAAGATCCAGGCAAGCCAAGGGCTACATCTGGGCCCCGGGCCTTAGGTCAAAATAAGCTGCGTTAGGTCGATTTAATAATGAATGTCTCCAAACTACCGAGCCCTTGCCACAGACATAAAAAGCTTTTAAATCAGGGGTGGGGAACCTAACACCATAGTGTAGACCAGGCCACAGAAAAACATTCTGCCGCAATGGTTACACTGCTGTTTAGGCTGACTCAGTGATCTCAGTAAGTAAAATAAACAGATTGTTCAACTGGATTCTTTTGATTCAAATCCTGCTTGCCTTTGGCTCATATAGATGTTCAGGGATCTTAATCTCAACGCATTTGCCCCAGGTTGCAGGCTGTATTGTTCTTTGTTAAATTATAAATCACTTAAAAATATCACGCAAAGAGAACTTTGCTAGCTCCCCACATGCCCAAACCTAAATCTCGTTAGCTTGGAAAAATGCATTTGGATGAATGTAAATGGAATGTAAATATTAATTCATGTACATGTTTTCCATTGCATAGCTATATATAAAAGGTCAAATAAATAATGAATGCTGTGGAATAATTTACATGGACCGTGTTTCTTCCTTTGGATGTTATAATTACTGTTATGGATATATTCCAATGAATTATTGAAATGCACAGCATAAATAATATTAACATTAATTTGTCCCCAATAAGTATGTGAATAGCTGAGTTCAAATACCTGTTTAATTCTGCTCACCAGTTGTGTTCTAGTGACGCTAGCTCCCTCGCTGCCAGTGGAAGGGGTAATGCTTTCCATGGGCTCCCGGTTGAGTTTCTCCATTGTTAAATTCAGCAACTGGGGCAGTAGAAGCAATTCTCATGTATTACGCCTTCTCAGCATCATAGAGATCAAAACTCCTTTATGAAGCACAGGGCACAGGGGTTCGGTATAATGACAACACTAGCCTTGTATAAGACTGTGATGACTGCTTTGTGCTTCTATACCACCTCACGGCTGAGAATCTCACAGTCGCTTACAAAGAGCAATTAGTTAAAGACCTACAATCGCCCCATGACATCTGTGTTATTGTCCCAGTTTCAGAGCAAAATTAAGTCTAGAGAGGTTAAGGGCCTGCCGGTGCAGTTGCATGCCTGCTTTGTGTGAATAACTCCAGCTGTGTGCACAGGTTGGGCAGTTGCGCAGACAGCTGGTCAGATATTAACATAACTAGGCATTTGCAAGTTTGAGTCCCTATTTTATGCAGGCAGCCCAAGTAACAGCCTGCATAAGTTTGATGGTTTATGCCATACAGGCATAATAACTCAGCACATTGGTGACACAGGGCCATCCACAGTTTACTCACTTAGGGTACATCTACACTAGCCCCCTAGTTCAAACTAGTGAGGCTAATGAGGGTGACCGAAATTGCTAATGAAGCACTGGATTTAAATATCCCATGCTTGATTAGCATATTCCCGGCCGGTCGCCATTTTGGAAACTGACTAGCCCGAAGTAACTGCCCGCGTCTATACGCGGCAGAGAAGCGGGATTCCAAGATAAAACCCTTAGTTCGAATTAACTGTTAACCTCATTCCACGAGGAGTAACAGTTAATTCGAACTAAGGGTTGTCATCATCTAAGCATCATGTAAGCCATCACTGAAAAAATAGTCACTCACTGATCATGAATATTCTTGCATGACGTGTGCACAGAGTGTGTGCAAAGAGTTAGGAATAGGCGCTAGAATTATGTTCTTAAAAAGTGTTTGGCAGGTAATGTGTAACCCTTGTCTGCCAGAGACAAAAGGATGCAAATTTGCTAGTTTCTCCAGGTAGAGACAATGAAGGCCCATTTACACATAAGGTGAACAAAGACAGCAGGGCATCTACACCCCAAGAAGAGAGAGTCTTCATCTGTGCTATAAAGAGAGGGGGTCTGAACCTCAAATGATAAGTAATTGAATCAACTGATTGTATGCAATATTATTATACAAAAAAGTGTATCAGATAAAGTCTTTCCTGAATGCTAATGGCACATGGGTGATTAATAGCATTGTGAAGTGTATGTATTAATAATGAGGTATTAAGATGGATCCATAATGCTATCATTCTTTAAAGTCTGAGGCCAAGCATGGGGAAAAATAGGATCCCTCCCAGACAGTAGCAAAGGTGACAATCTACCTCTCTCCTATGACGTTCAGCAAAGTTTGTAACCAAAGCAACAGAAGCCCTGTTTACATACAAATCAGCAAGGCTGTGTCTACATTGGTGTGATCTTGCGCAAAAGCAGCCGCTTTTGCGCCAAAACTTGCTGCCCGTCTACATAGGCCGCGAGTTCTTGCTCAAGAACACTGACGTTCTAATGTATGAAATCAGTGCTGCTTGTGCAAGAACTATGATGCTCCCACTCAGGAATAAGCCCTCTTGCACAACTGTTCTTGCGCACGAGGCCAGTGTAGACAGGCCACATGAATTTCTTGCTCAAGAAAGCCCGATGGCTAAAATGGCCAGCAGAGCTTTCTTGAGCAAGTGAGCGTCTACACTGGCATGGATGCTCTTGTGCAAAAGCACATCTCTTGCGCAAAGGCACATGCCAGTGTAGACGCTCTCTTCTGGAAGAGTTCTTGCGCAAGATCATGCCAGTGTAGACGTAGTGCAAGTGGATGTGGAGTCCACAGTAAAGGAAGACCAGGGCAAGGTCATCCTGAGACTGGCAGCAAAAGAGTAAGTTTGGGAAGCTATAAACAGAAAGGACAAGCCACCCTAGTGTCCATCACTAAGTAGACACCAGGAGACAGAGCTCTTGCAAGCTGAGCTAGATGGGCCTCCCACAAAGGCAGCTGAAGTCTGTGAATGGAAGATTGGTAAGGACTTTGAACAAAGACTATCACTGGGAAGGCTGGTCTCAGCCATGAGAAAGCCCATGTTTACTCTTGTCTCTTTGTGACTCTGTTCTTCACACTTAGTATAATTTCACCTATTTATCAGGGATGACTAGCTTGGTTCTGCCATGAGGGCAGGGGACTGGACCCGACGACCTCTCAAGGTCCTTCCAGTTCTAGTGTTCTAGGATTCTTTGTCCTTTTTGTCAATATATTTGTGCTGTGCTGTGCTGTGCTTGAAGGGAAGGGCGTGTTTACCCCTGTGAAGTTAATAAGCACTGATGTGTCTTTGTCTCTCTGAAGACGTGGTTTGGGGAAAATTCAGAGCGGGGCATGTGTTGGTGTCACCGCTGTGCAAGGTAATCGGGTGACAGACAGCAGAGTGGGGCTGTTGTGTTGTAGACCGGCTTGCTGGTCAGAGCCCCACACCAGGGCTGCGTAGCACACACAGGCCCCTGCATGCTTGTCTGCTAGCTGCCAGTGTCTGGGCAGTGAGCCCTGGCCGCACGGCAACCACAGTGCTCAGGATTGCAGGGTAGGGGATGCCACCACCCTCCCCAGTCTGCATTGCACCCCACCGCGTGACAACTGGGTGCTGAGCTCTCTTAAAAATCTGGTCCCACATGACTAGCCCAAGGTCAATGGCACTGCTAGGAACAAATGGTTTATGTGAGCAACCTTTAGCCTATGGGCTATCTGCAACCTGTTGAGTTTAATTATTGCTTACTAAAGGTGTGGACACATTGGAGAAAGGGCAACAAAAATTATTAGGAGGCTGGAGCACATGACTTACGAGGAGAGGCTGAGGGATTTGGGCTTATTTAGTCTGCAGAAGAGAAGAGTGAGGGGGGATTTGATAGCAGCCTTCAACTTCCTGAAGGGAGGTTCCAGAGAGGATGGAGAGAGGCTGGTCTCAGTAGGGACGGATGGCGGAACAAGGAGCAATGGGCTCAAGTTGCAGTGGGGGAGGTCTAGGTTGGATATTAGGAACAACTACTTTACTAAGAGGGTGGGGAAGCACTGGGCTGGGTTCCCTAGGGAGGGGGTAGAGTCTCCATCCCTAGAGAAGTTTAAGTTCTGGCTTGACCAAGCCCTGGCTGGGCTGATTGAGGTGGGGTTGGTCCTGCCTTGGGCAGAGGGCTGTACCTGATGACTCCTGAGATCTCTTCCAGCCCTGGGATTCTCTATGGCTGTGTCTAGACTACCTCCCTCTTTTGACTGAGGGATGTAAATTAGACACTTTGAAATTGCAAATGAAGCAGAGATTTAAATATCTCACGCTTCATTTGCGTAATGGCGCTCTTTCGAAAAAGCACCATTTCGAAAGTAAAACTGCAGTCTAGACACGGTTCTTTTGAAAATGGCAGGCTTTTTTGAAAGATCCTGTACTCCTCAAAAATGAGCTTTACAGGATCTTTCAAAAAAGCCTGCCATTTTCAAAAGAACCGCATCTAGACCGCGGTTTTACTTTCGAAATGGCGCTTTTTCGAAAGAGCGCCATTACGCAATTATGCAAATGAAGTGCGGGATATTTAAATCCCCGCTTCGTTTGCAATTTTGAAGTGTCTAATTTACATCCCTCTGTTGAAAGAGGAATGTAGTCTAGACACAGCCTATGTATGATTGGCCACTGCCATCCCATGGTGCTGTTTATGTTTCCTGATTGAATGCATCCAATCATATGGCATTGGAAAAAGTTCAGAAAAGGGTAATAAAAATGATGCCATATGTGAAGAGATGAATAAAACTGGGACTTTTCAGCTTAGAAAAGAGGAGACTAAGGGGGGATATGACAGAGGACTCTAAAATCATCACTGGGGTGGAGAAAGTGAATATGGAAATGTTATTTGCTTGTTCCCATAACACAAGAACTAGGGGTCACCAAATGAAATTGATAGGTAGCAGGAGTTCACTATCCAGTTGCATCAGAAGCCCCCAGCTTGTCCTTACCACGAGGGTAGCCCAACTCCACTTCGAATGTCTGAGCCCAGCTAGGTCCTGGCAGCTCAGAGAGACAACGTCCTGATGGACTATGGAAGCCCTACTGGGAATTCACTCAAAACTCCCCTAGCTGCTAATCAGACTCATGGGGAGCGTATCGGGGCAGAGTGCCATAGCGCTGTGAGGTCCCCGCCACCGGGCATCGAGGTGTTACTACATCCCATCACAGCTCGATGCGAAGAAAACTCATTTCAATTATTACTTCACCAAACTGTGTTTCAGGAAATGGTGCTGACGCTGATTTGGGTGATGCTGTACCCACGGGGTCAGCACAGGCCTAAGTCCTTATGGAAAAGACTTCCGGAATCCAATAAGGATGAAGAAGAATGGCATTCGTTCTGTGGGGCTTTAAGTCTTCTTTTAGGATTTAAAGTGCAAACTCCAAGGGTAGCTGATCCCCTGCAAATCACAGCTTTACTTGTCAGCTGTTGAGGTTTGGTACAACACTGACTGTTGTATGGGAGAGATTGGGTCTACTCACATGCTTGAAGATGGACACATGCTTAAGTACCTTCCTGAATCAAGGCACATCACAAAATTTTTTCTCTGTAGAAAATGTTCAGTAAGAAGCCCACTGTTTATTAAAGTCATCTCTTCAGGGAAGAGAAATAACATTGTCTGACTCAGGTGAGCTGTAAGACAGCTTGAATATCAAATGACAGTAGCTGCATGAAAAATGGAATAACACATTTTTTAAAATGTGAAAATTCAAAATTACTTTCATTATGAAGGGTCTGAAATAATTTGTTTTTATTAAATAATTCCATGATTTTTTCCAGATTTGTTTTATAGAAAGATTGTTCACATCATATTTTGTTTTTACTCTTTTATCCTTTCTTTCTTTATTTAATTTTTATCCAGTGGTTATTTTCAAATAATGGACATTTTTTTGGAAAAAGCAATCTGATGTAAATGTTTAAAAGCTGTTTAAAAGATTAACTCTGATTAAAAAACTTTTTGTGCAAAAATGTTTTGACCAGCTTTACAAGTGGCAGTACTTGACTGGACAAGAGCAAGCAGCGAGTGAACAATCCACTCTTTGAGATGACCATACAGAAGATTATTTGAAAGGTTTCAGTGAGCAAACAAAACTGCTGAAATTAAATATAGTTTGCCCACAATTTGCAAACAGAAATGATCGCTAAAGTCACCAAACCCCCTGTTAGTAACACATCTTCTAAATGAGACTGGATAGCAGAGGGGTAGGTTCAGTCAACACAAACCACAATTTTTCTTGTTTGCTGTTGGCCTTTGGCACAATTACACCAATTGTTGACCAGTGCTTAGTAAGCAAAAAAGGATATGTCAGGCAGGCAGTATGTGGGAAGAAAATATTAAGAATGCTGAGAGGTCACTATTACACACTGAGGTTGTAGAGTTTGTGTGTTAAACACCTGACCCCAGCTTGCATTATAGCGGATCACAAGCTAAATATAGTGTAATACTGTTACCAAAAAAAAAGCATCGTTCTGGCAGGTGTTAGCAGGAGTGTGGTAAACAAGAGATGAGAGGTAATTCTTCCACTCTACTCCACTTTCTCCATGTTGAAGATGTCTCCTCTTGCCACCATTCAGGAAAGATGAGGACAAATTGGAGAAGGTCCAGGGAAGAGCAACAAAAAATTGATAAAAGGTCTGGAAAACATGACCTGTGAGGGAAGATTGGAAAAACTAGGCTTGTTTAGTGTAGAGAAGAGAAGACAGAGGGAGGGACTTGATAACAGTTTTCTAGTAATCAAAGGTCATTCAGAAGAGAAGGGTTAAAATTGTTCTCCTTGGCCTCTGAGGATAGGACAAGCAATGGGCTTATATTGCAGCAAGGGAGGTTTAGGTTGGACAATAGGGAAAACTTCCTAACTGTCAGGGTGGTTAAACACTGGATTAAATTGCCTAGAGAGGTTGTGGAATCTCCATCACAGAAGATGGAAGAGCAGGTTAGACGCACACACGTCAGGAACAGTCTAGTTATACTGAGTTCTGCCTTGAGTGCAGGGGTCTGGACTAGGTGATCTATTGAGGACCCTTCCAGTCCTACAGATTGGGGATTCTGTGATGTTTCACCTGAACTAATTGAAGAAAGAGCATCCTCATTTTTAGGGACATGTGGGTCATATACACCAACATTCTTTATTTTACTACATTAAAATGTTGGATCACAAAGAGAGCCAGGTATTCCATTGCCCCACATCTCATGCTGATTCTCGAATCAGTGCAAAGTGGCTATAAAGGATATAACCAGGGTCTGAAGGAACACTTCCATTGCAGCTAGCTGGAATGGGAGAGAAACCCAGAGGGTGTCTATGTAAATACAGTTTGCTGCTGCTTTGCTTAGATTTGTTAGATATTGAGCAGATGGAGTGGTATTTTGCTCATTGTAATCAATTTAATCTGTAACCCAGCACCAGCTATGTTTGTGTTAAATGCAGGGACAGCTAACATATGGTTACCAATGTTTGTAATTTTGTGGGAATGCAGAAAAGGAGGATTGTGCTAGATTGTTCCAAAGGAGAGGGCTCACAGTGAGCAGAAAGAATCTTGCTAATGCAGGAGCTTGGCTTTCAGAGTCCTATGAAAGAGAAAGTTATTCTGGTCAGGAGTTATTCTGTCCTTGCCTTGACTGCTAGTTTGACCTCTTTGTTTATTTAGTTACTTACATGCATCTACCTACGTACCTAACTACAATTGCATTGGAGCTGTGTTTCTTCTACCTTACTTGTTAAGGCTTGAAATCACTACGGCTACATCTAGACTGCAGGCTTCTTTTCGAAGAAGCTTTTCTGGAAGGGATATTCTGGAAAAGCTTCTTCTGAAACAGATTGTCTTCACAGCAAAAGCACAATGAAAAAGCAATGTGCTTTTTCGAAAGAAAGCGTCCACATTGATTGGATGCTATCTCGCATTTCAGCTGTGATTACTGTGGACGGAGTGGACAACAGGGCACCTGTGTTTTTTCCTGAAGGCCTCTTCTTTTGAAAAAACACTCTCTTCCGTGTCCACAGGCGCCTTTTTCAGAAAAAGGCTTCTTCCTCAGAGAATGAAGTTTCCTGCCGTCGGAAAAACCCCTCCATTCTTTCCACTTTCTGTCGAAAGAACACAATAGCAGTATGGATGTAAGTATTGTTTTTCTGGAAAAACAGCCATATTTCTGGAAGAACTCTGCAGTGTAGACACACCCTGAGAGCTGAAGACATGTGAGACTGATGGGCAGAAGTGACAGCCAAGAGGTGGACGCCAGAAGAGCAGAGGTGAGATGCATGGCCAGCAGAGCAAGTAAGATGCCCCTTTACCTCCCCTCACTCAGTGAACTCCACGGACGCACCTCTGAACTCTGCGTCTGCTCTGAGCAAGGGCAGCGACTGGGAGTGGGGTACAGAGAAGGGCTGGGCATGTGAAGGGGACAATTACATGGCTGGACTTGAGAACCTGAAAGGAAAAGGACACTGCCCAACCTAGTCGTGATGGGACTGTTACTCATGGTTTTGTTTGTGCTGTTTTCCCAAATGAATGCCAAATTACTTCCCTCCCTTTTATTAACTTTCTTTTCCACACTCAAACTCTGTGCATGCGAGTGGGGAAGCATTGCCTCCCAGAGGCGCCCGGGGCAGTGAATTTCCCAGTGTTGCTGCGTGGGGGTTTGAGCAGTTTGGTATTGGATGGATGCAGAGGAACCCCTAGATATTGAACCCGGCCCTGGTTGCTGCTGGCTCCACCTGGCAGAATGGTTACAAATGCTTCTGTTGTATTTGGTAGTATCCCCCCCACACACACATACACACACAAAATGTATAGGTGTAAATGACAGCACAGGATGCAGGACAATGTGGAATCCAGGCCCCTTTTGTGATCCAAACTTTACTCTCATAAAATATTGGCCCTTCAACACCAGTAGCACAATCCACAGTTCTCTAACTCCCTGGAAACCTCAACTTCAGGTGTTGTCTCACGAGGACTGAAGATGGAGCAGGTGTGTGGTGACATCTCTCCCATCATGCTCAACAGCACGGCTGACAGGGGGGAGGTTCCAAGGAGGAAGCTACCAGGGCCTGGTGAATTAAAAGGACCCGAGGCTCCCAGCCTCTGTCACTGCTCCTGTGGAAGTGGGAGCAGCTGGAGCCTTGGGCCCTGAAAATTGCAGCCAGAGCTCCGGGTGGCATGAGCCAGGCAACACTGAACAACTGGCTGGAGCAGGCTAGCCCCAAACCCTCCCCTTCTGCCTGAGGCCCCAGCCCTTCCAGGGTTACCAGTCTGCTGGTAAGCTGAGCACTCCTACCAGGACTGGTTTTGCACTCAGCACCGGGAGCAGGACGCACCTCGCTGGGGGAATATGAGGACCAACGGGGCTGGAAGGGGGCGGAGTAAAAGGGCAAAGCAGGGAGAGGACAGTCGGGGGGGAGCATGTACAGAGCTGATGGGTGGACAACAGAGGCGACATGGACCGGCATGGGAAGCAGCCGGCCCCATGGGCTGCATCTTCACGTCACCATCAGCCTAGTACATCCACCTCCATCAACAGCTACTGAACTCCCCGCTGACCACTGTGGGCAAGTGTAGGCCAAGCCAGGCTCTAGCCAGCAAAGGGACCTGCCAGTACTGATGGGGGGGAGGACAGAAAATATGGGACAATTGGCCCATTTTTAAGAAAAAGTTGGGATACCTGCAGGAGAACTTACATAACGGGTCTGTCCCTTTGAAAACGGCATGTCTGCTCACCCTAACTAGTCATTGAATATTTAACTGGCACATCTTCTATGAACTTCATCTTATCAGTGATAGCTCAAACAGCTTTTTAAAAACCACACCTTTCCATAGTCCTTGAGCACTTTCCTAAGGAGAGATAATTATTGGGCGCACATTGCATGCATAATGAATTTTCAGGCATGTTTGTTTGATCTATAGCCTTGGAAATAATTGGTGAGCTTGTTAAACTAATGGGATTTTTTTTTCCAGAGATCATTGAGCCCTCTTCAGTGAAGGAAGTTACATAAAATTGAAAGTGAATGGGGTGGGGGAGGTGGTAATTTGTTGTTTGACAAAGCAGAAATAATTTTAAAAAATTTTATTAGATACCATGGGTTTGAGTGTAGTGAACAGTCGGGAGCTGAAGCCTATTTTCATTACAAAATGTAGGTGTCAAAGGGATTTGATATCCAGGGTCATTTTGAAGGACTGTTCCAAAGCTCACTGAAGTCAGCTGAAAGACTCCTTCACACTGGTTCCAGTGGGCTCTGGATCAGGTCCTTCCTATGTTAGGCTGGTGTGAACCTCAAGCTGTTACTATCTGATGTCATATGTGTTGGTGGCAATAGTCCAGCTTCTAAACATCTGTATGTTGACAGGCACTGTCTGCTGGGAGCACAACGGACAGAGCCATGGAGACCAAATCACCATCACTGCCCCTAAATGTGGTCCTCCAAGTTCAGGGCTAAAACCCTTTGATAGGACACTAGATGTGTAGCCTGCATTGCCCCTCTTCTGTGCTTATGGAGAAGCTTAATCTCTGGGAAGGAACATGTCTGGCTGCTCTGAATGGGTGAAGTATATGTAGTTCAGTCAGAATGTTCAAGCTGTGGGGGGATGGAGCATGCTCAGTTCAGCCAGAGCTGTGGGGGGATGGAGCATGCTCAGTTCAGCCAGAGCTGTGGGGGGATGGAGCATGCTCAGTTCAGCCAGAGCTGTGGGGGGGATGGAGCATTGCTATTCCACTATCTGAATTACTTAATATCTGTTCTACCAACATCTAGCCCAAGGGTGGGCAATAAAACAGGGGAGGTTCACCAGGGTTAGCCCCTGGTGGGCCACCACCACTATATTTACCGGCACCTCTGCAGGTACTGGTGACTGCAGCTCCCGTTGGCCGTGGATCGCCGTTCCCAGCCAAGGGAAGTGGCAGGAAGTGGTGTGGACCGGCACAGCGCTTCCCGCAGATTCCATTGGCCAGGAACAGCGATCTGTGGCCAACAGGAGCTGCGATCACCTGTACCTGCAGAGGCGCAGGTAAATATAGCAGCAGCAGCCTGCCAGGGGCTAAACTTGGGGAACCCGCTCTAGCCCACAAGCTGTATTTGCCCACCCCAATCTAGCCATTCCCTGGAGGTCTCCCATCAAAATGGGAAAACACAGTGCACTTGCTTAGCTTAGAGGATGTGCTAAACCCCCAGCCGGCTATGCGTACCACATTAGCTGAGGGAGAAGGTAGGCTGCTATGGCACACATTATGTCAGGGAATAGCAAGGTTTATTTTTCTGCCTAATTTCAAAGAATTTCTCCCTGCCCAATTCTTCAGGCTGAAGGCCTCTCACCAGCGCATGGCCTATCTGGTAACATCTCGTTTCCTCCCATCTCAGACACCCTGGGGATGGCCTAATGTGATGTGACATGGCACAGAATGAAATATCCCCTGATCTCAGCCTGACAGTTTATACAGGGGGATACTTTAAAACCCACATTCTTCAGAGGAGAGGAAAGGAGCGGATCACAGCAGCTGCAGAGAAGATCACAGAGCGAGCCGGTCCCAGGGCACTGTGTAGAGAGATTAGAAAGCAAGCAGGTAGGGTTGCCAGGTGTCTGGTATTCAACCAAACAGTCTGTTTTTTGCACCCTCTCTCCAGTAAAAAAATTCAGAAAATTCTGCTTTCCAGCTGGGCGCCCTACAGAATCCTGGCGGGGGCGGGGGAAGTGGCTGGGGAGGCAAAGCCACGATCGGTGCTGGGAGGTTCATGTAGTCAAAATATATTATGTAGATTGTTGATTGTTGATAATAAAGTTCCCATTCAGTGTTAGCATAGTTGTGGTGGGGTGGTTTTGGTTTTTTCTTTTTTTTTTTTTGCTCGACAAATATTTAGCACGTGTGTTCGGTATTTATGGGGTGGGTTTTTTGCTCGACATTGTTAGCACGTGTGTTCCGTATTTTTTGGGAAACCATCTGGCAACCCTACAAGCAGGTCACAGGAGCTAACATGGGAAGTCACCCTCGCTGGGCCTGCTGGGAGTGGTGCTTGCTGGTGAATTCAGTGCCAATGAACGGTGCTGCTGTGGGAGGTGCCTCTGCTGTCCCTCTGACTGAGGACCTAGCTGGCCGGCAGAGGGGACGATCTGTCTGTCCTGCAGGGACTCTGTCTGGCTCAGGCTGCCTGGCTGGCTGAGGGACTGATAGGCCAAGCCAGAGTAGGTCGCTATTTCACATCTTGCCGTTGTCAATAACGCCCCCAAAGCTGTTGCTCCCTCCAGGCTTTTCCATGGCCCACGGGGGTGGAGGCCGCTCGGTCTCCAAGGAGGGAGGGCCTGGTATCGCAAAGCCCAACTGCTCTGCTCTTGGACCCATGGGCAGCCTTGGCTGAGAGGCTGCTCCCTCCCACACCGGCACCGGGAAGCCTGTGTTACAGCTGCTGCTGTTTTACCATCTCTGCAGATAAAACAGGCCACTGGCCCCCGGAGCTGCCGGTCCAGCCCCATTCACTGGCACCAGAGATGAATGGGCACAGCAATACCAGCTGCTCTCCAGGGCACTGTACCCAAAGCGGAGCCCCCCTCCTTTCCCAGCGTGCCCCCAGTGGGCTGCAGTAGATGCCAGTCACCAGCTGCCTTGGGCTTGCAGGGCGTTATCACTCCGACCCTGCTTATGAACGGCTTATCACTGAGGCCCCATTGTAGACCTGGGGGGGCAGACACGGTGTTATGGCCAGAAGCCGAAGCCGAGCAACATCACACTAGAAATCAGTCGGACGTGTTTCACAGTGAGGGTCCTTAACCATTGGCGCAGTTGACCTGGGGGTGTGGAGGGTTCTTGAAGCTTTTAAATCAAGGCTGTTCATCTCTTTAAAAAAGCTGCTCTCCACCATCAGACACCTGGCTTTGAGGTAGGAACCATGGGTTGGAGTGGCTGGTTTGGCTTATGCTGCAGGTTAGCTAGATGATTGTTCTGGCCTAGATGATGCGCCTAGCTACGGAAGAGTCCTTGGGAATGATGGGTTTGGAGAAAGGCTGCCATTGGCCCCCGGAGCTGGGGAAATTGACATTGTGAGAGAAGGACAGCTGGAGCCCTGTTCTAGGACAGAGGGAAGCCAGAAGTTCAAGACATGAAAACTAACTGTGCATGTGTAACCCACATGCCTACTGTGGCTTGCTGTGCCATGAAGTGGCACTTTGACCACTTACAGCTAGAGCTAAGAAGAAGGGAGCTCTGTAGCCTAAGCTGAGCACAAGCTGGGTTTTTAGCTCAAGCTGTAGAGACTCCAGAGGTCCCAGGTTCTAATCCACCTGCTGGCCGTTACACATGTAAGGGACAGGTAAGATGCTGCCAAGGCAACACAGCCAGCACCTTCCCAGGGACTGGGGAGAGAGCTGCCAGGGGCAGGAATGGTGCTGTAGGGTAAGCCTGCTTTATGATTTCACTAGGAGCCATAGGGTAAGGATGGTCAATTAGGAGGATTGGCAGGAAACATCTTGGGTCTGATTCTCTTTACTGAGCCCACTACCCGTACTGAGAGTACAGCCATGCACTCTCCAGCAAGCTTGACCCAAATTCTTTGACAAGGCTCCTGAATTCTGAGTCACTTCGGTGCTGCTGGAAGAGATGCTGCTGCTACATCAGATACATTTTAGAAGTGGAAGGTTTTATTGAATAAAATATGAAAATGCATAATGCAGTGGGTGAAGGATACATTGAATTCAATAGCAATTTAAATAACCCAACATATTTCATCCTCTCCCCCCCCCATTTTCAATTTTCAGAGAGCTGCAGACTGTTTTACTGAAACCACCTAACTGGGCTGTAAAAACTGCCACTGGAGAGCTGCCATTCCTGGCAGCGGGGCAGGAGGCAGGTGGGATTTTTTTGCATATAAGGTGCAGGAAGCAGTTTGGAAAACGTTTTTGTAAATTGACTGGCAATGCAATAGTATTGCTGGAGACTCTTGAAGAATTCCACAGGGATTTCAGCAACTTCCACCCCACCATCCACCTCAGCCTGGACCAGTCCACACAAGAGATCCACTTCCTTGACACTACAGTACAATTAAATGACAGTCACGCTTCTATTACCTTATTCCGGAAACTTACCGACTGTTACACTTACCTACATGCCTCTAGCTTCCATCCAGGATACATTTCATAGTCAATTGTTTACAGCCGGGCCCTAAGATACAACCAGATTTGCTCCAGTCCCACAGCCAGAGACAAACACCTAGAGAATCTCCATCAGACATTCTTAAAACTAGAATACCCACTCAGAGAAGTGAAAAAACAGACTGACAGCCAGATGAATACCCAGATACCAACTTCTTCAAGACAGGCCCAATAAGGGAAACAACAGGACACCACTTGTCATCACCTACAGCCCCCAACCTTAACTCCTCCAACGCTTTCTCAACAATGTACAACCTATTCTGGAAAATGACCCCTCAGTCTCACAGGCCTCGCCTACAGACAGCCCCTAACCTCAAACAAATTCTTTCCAGCAACCACGCCTCCCACTTCCATCATACTCACCCCCAAAATCAACTCCAGTGCCAACTCTGTCCACACATCTACACAAGTGACATCATCACAGGACCTAACCACATAAACCACCGCATCAGAGGCTCATATAACTGCACATCCACTAATATGCTCTTTGCCATCAAGTGCCAGCAACGCCCCTCTGCCATGTGCATTGGCCAAACTGGACAGTCTCTGCGAGAAAGGATTAATGGACACATATCAGATATTCGAAAAGGCAACACACAGAAACCTGGTGGTGAACATTTTAACTTGCCCAAGCACTCACTGATGGATCTCAAAGTCACCATACTATTGCAAGCCAATTTCAAAAGCCATCTCGACAGGGAGGCTGTAAAACATAATTTCATTTACAAGTTTGATATTTGCAACAGAGTCTATACAAAGACCTTACATAGACGGCCAGCTACATTCCACATCCTAATGGCATAAAAAAAAACAAGCATGGGGTACATAAGAGCACTCAGTACCCACTCTATCCGCTTCATTTAGCATGGGCACTCTGACAATTTTTCCCCCTTTTTTCCTTCTTTTTCCTTCTCTTCTTTCCTCCCCTCCCCCCATTCCCTCTCTGCTATTTATTTGGAAACTAGACCCCTTAACTCCATTCATCTGAAGAAGTGGGCTGTGCTCACGAAAGCTCATGATACCATCTACATGTTTTGCTAGTCTCTAAGGTGCTGAAAGATCTTAATTTTTTAACCTTAGAAAAGAGGAGACTAAGGGGGGATATGATAGAGGTCTATAAAATCATGACTGGTGTAGAAAAAGTAAATAAGGAAAAGTTCTTTATTTATTCCTATAATTTAAGAACTAGGGATGTTATGGACTAGTTGACTAGTCAACTATCCAATAAGCAAAGACTTGTTGATTCTCTCCCCTCCCCACCCGCTGTCTCTATCAGATAGAGGCAGCAAAGGGGGCTGGAAGAGGGGGTACTTCAAAGTGGCAGCACCACATAGCTGAGCCCGGGATCAGCTGTGTGATGCTGCCCCTTTGAAACACTGCCACGGCATTTCAAAGCGGCAGCACCGCATGGAGCCCGGTGTCAGCTGGGGACTCCCCAGCTGGTCCTGGGCTCCAGCACAGCATTTCAAAGTGCTCAGAGCCCAGGGTCAGCTGGGGAGTCCCCAGGTGACCCTGGGTTCTGGGGAAATGCCGTGGGGAGCATGGGGTCAGCTGGGCACTCCCCCACTGATCCCAGGTTCCTGCGTGGCATTTCAAAGTGACTCTGAGTCCCCCACTGACCCCAGGCTCCATGAGGGCACTTCCACTTTGAAATGCATAAGAGCCCCCGCTGAGGCTCATTTCAAGGGAGGAATGCAGAAGTGCCTATTGACTAGTTGAATAGTCGATGGAATTTCCATCTAGTAAATTACTCATTACTTAACATCCCTAATAAGAACTAGGGGTCACCAAATAAAATTAATTGGCAGCAGGTTTAAAACAAACAAAAGGAAGTTTTTCTTCACTCAGCGCACAGTCAGCCTGTGGAACTCCTTGCCAGAGGATGCAGTGAAGGCTCGGACTTTAACAGGGTTCAAAAAAGAGCTAGATAGATTCATGGAGGTTAGGTCCATCAGTGGCTATTAGCCAGGATGTGTAGGAATGGTGTCCCTAGCCTCTGTTTGTTAGAGGCTGGAAAAGGATGACAGGCAAGGGATCATGTGAGGATTACCTGTTGTGTTCCCTCCCTCTGGGGCATCTGGCATTGGCCACTGTCAGCAGACAGTACAGTGGGATAGATGGACCGTTGGTCTGACCCAGTATGGCCAGTCTTATGTTCTTAAGTTATTTCATTTGTCATTGTGTTTCAGAGCTCATAGCCTCAAACAACAACTCTGAGGGGTGTCTGCAGACTCAGGCTGAGAGTTTCTTTGCTGCCCCTGGGGCTAGACATTTGATAATGTTGCAATGCAGCTCACACAGCCCCTTAACTGCAGTACAATGTTCAATATATGCAATTGGAATGGCGGGGAGCTGAAGAGCTTTCGGTCCAATCCCAAAGCAGAATGTTTGCTCCTCAGAAATCTATAGGGGTACCCAGCAGGCTAAAACATCCCCTCTAGAGATAACGGAGCAGTCTCTGACAAGGAATTGAGTACTACTTTTCTTTCAATTTGCTGTCAAATTGTAATAAGCTGCTGCCAGTGGGAATCAATTCCCTCCAGGCCCTGCACTGGCTCTATAATTAAAATGTGTTCTGACATGCTTGTGCTATCCTGAATCAGAATAAGAGAAATGTAGGGCTGGCAGGACCTTGAGAGGTCATTGAGACCAGCCCTCTGCATGGAGGAAGGACCAAGTAAACCTAGACCTTCGTGGCAGGCGTAACTTGTTCTTAAAATCCTCCAGTGGCAAAATTTTACACCCTCTGCTGGAAGCCTAGTCCAGTGCATAACTATCTTTAAAGTTCAAAAGAGTTTCGTAATTGCTCACCAAAATCTCCTTTCATGCAGATAAAGCCTATTGCTTCTTGTCCTGCCTTCAGTGGACATGGAGAACAATTGACCATCATCCTAGTTACAACAGCCCTCCACAGATGTATCAGGTTCTTCTTTTCTCCAGACTAATCATGCCCAGTTCTTTCCACCTTCCCTCAGAGATTTCTAAACCTTTTGTCATTTTTGTTGCTCTCCTCAGGACTCTCTCCAGTTTGTCCACATGTTCCCTCATGGAGGGCACCCCGAGCTGGACAGAGTCCGCCAGCAGAGGCCACCCCTGCACCCTTCATTGAATCTCCTCTTGTTGAATTCAGACCCACTGTCCAGTTTGTCGAGGCGCTTACCATGAATTCTAACCCTGTTTGCCAAGCGCCCTTTCCACTCCCTGGTTATTTATACTCCCACAGTCCCCTGGCGATGTTACAAAGCTAAGTGCCTGTCACAGGGATCTGAGGAAGTGGCTCTGGCCCACGAAAGCTCATCACCTAATAAACCATCTTGTTAGTCTTTAAAGTGCTGCATAGTCCTGTCTTTTGTCACAGGGAACCGTGTTGCCCACCTGCCTGCCTGTGACAGAGAATGAGCCAATCCAGGCCCACCTGAGGCTAAGTAGCTGGCAGGAAGTTCATTAAGCAACAAGCACCTGGGCCTAATGAAAGGCTTAGGAGCACTTGCTTAAAAACCTGGTAGAGTGCTAAGGAGAAAGGCGGCTCTGGGGTGGGGGAGAGGAAAAAAACGCTGTGCTCCTCAGACAAGGAGGCTGAGCAGACTCCAAAGCTCCTAAGAGAGGAATGGGAGAGACCCTGAACAAGCAGAGGGGAAATTACAGAGCTCTCTGTGCATCAGGGATGCCTGAGGCATTAAACAAATGGAGCTGAGCTCTGAGGGAAAAGCCTTTAACCATTTGACAAGTGCTGCCTTGGGAAGGCTTTATAAAAGGGAGATAAACTGCAGCAAAGCAGAGTGTTTGGCTTCTCCTTGACTGGGACCAGTGCGGTTTAGCATAATCCCAAATGATCTGGAAAAAGAGGCAAAGGGTGAGGGGGGAAAAGGGGGCAGATGAAACAAAATTACTCAAGATAACTAAGTCTGGAGCTTGCTGCAAAGAGGTACAAAGGGAATGCCCAAAATGAGGTGAATGGGCAACAAAATGGCCGATGAAATGCCTTGTGGATGAAAGCAGCAAAGTCATGCACGTTACAAAGCATAATCCCAACTCTGCATCTGCAATGACGGGCTCTAAATTAGCTGCTACCACTCGAGAAAGATCTTAGCGTCATTGTGGCGAGTTCTCTGACAACATCTGCTCAAATTATAGCAGCAGTCAAAAAAATAACGGAATGTTTGAGCCCTTTAGGAAAGTCCTGGGTAAGAGGGTAGAAAATATCATAATGCCACTATCTAAATCCATGGGACGTGCACACTTTGAACGCTGCATACCGTTCTGGTCACCCCCTCTCTAAAAAGATGTGTTGGAATTGAAAAAACAAGTCTAGAGAAGGGGGGGGGAGATTAGGGGCATGGAACCGCATCTATCTTAGGGGAGATTAAAGACTCAGACTGCTCAGCTTGGAAAAGAGCTGCCTAAGGAAGGATCTCACAGAGGCCTATACAGTCAGGCGTGGGGTGGAGAAAAAGGATTATTCGCTCCTTTACGTGACACATGACGCCGGACTCACACAATGCAATTGATGGGCAGCAGGGTAAAACAAACGAAAGGAAGCAATTCTTCACCCACGCCCAGCCCGCGTGAGGAACTTGTTGCCAGGGGAGGTTGTGAAAACCGAGACTGCCACTCCAAAAAGGAATGAGAGAAGTTACTGGAGGCTGGGTCCGTCCGTGACTATTAGTCATGATGGTCAGGGACTCAGTCCCATGCGCTGGGTGTCCCTGAATTTCTGACCGCCAGAAGCTGGGAGTGGAGGACAGGGGGTGAATCACTCAGGAACGGCCCTGTTCAGTTCATTCCCTCTGGCGCATCTGGCACCAGCCATGGTGAGAAGACAGGAGAGTGGGCTAATGAACCATTGTTCTGGCACAGAATGGCCCTCCGTATTGTCCTTATGGGTGTTCAGTGAGGTAACAACGACGTCACTTTAGGTGGGAAACTGAGGCAGGCCACAGCAGAGCCAGACGCAGCCATAAGGGTTTGCTCAGGAGATGATGGTGCCCCTCGTACAGCACCCCAGATGAAATAGGCTGCGGAGGAGGAAAGAGCTGCTATTACTGGCCACATCAATTGCTTTCTCATAGTTCCTGTCCTTTTTAATGTCTGCTCTGATGTGAAAGCCCCCATGGCATCTCTCTTCTAGACATGTTCCTAGACATGGCTCTGTCATCCTCAGCTTGCTGTCAGTAGCTGTGGCAGGCAGGGTCTGGGTATCTTCATCATGAGGGACATGCACATTGGTCCACCCAGCAGCTTTCTTCTTCTTCGGCTGTCCACCTGCCAATCTGCGTTTGCAATGCTCATTTCCTACACTTGCCGAAGACACGGCAGCTAATAATAGAGCACTGTGACTGTCTGCCAGCTAATGCAGAGTGACTGGCGGGATCTTCATCAAAACGTACCACCGCAAGCTTCAGTGAAGGTGCTGATATTGGAGAGGACTTGATTTTCCCATCTTACTTACCGAGGCTCCGACACAGAAACTTTTCAATGTCACCTGCATGCCTTGGGAGGCTGCGTTGCCACATGAACACTGCCCACCTGCTATCAGGGGCGGGATAAAGACCTCTGCAGAGCTGCCCTTCTTAAGCGAGGCACTGACATAATTTCAGAATAAACCAAGTTGGACAGTTCTTAACTGGGCCTTGCAGGGCACAAGAGAGAGGGCCTAAAGCACTGCCTCTGCTTCTTCCAAGCACCAAGGACCAGATGCAGGCTTCCTCCGGGTCAAATGATACGAGGGAACGGCGGCATCGTGTGCCGGATGGATTGTCACCAGGCTGGGGGATAAGCTGCAAGCTCAATCCAGAGACTCAGAGAAGATTAGGGCTGGAAGAGACCTCAGGAGGCCCCTACCCAAAGCAGGACCAACCCAACTAAATCAGCCCAGCCAGGGCTTTGTCAAGCCAGGCCTTGAAAGAATTCAAATTCCTCTGGGTCCAGTGTTTCCTCTAAGCTGCGCAGCACAGTCCCACAGCTGCTTAATGAGCCCCACCCAGCCAGGGACCCAGGACTCATAACTGGCAAGGGGAGGGGCACTTTTGCCTCCGCGACAGCAGCAGTTCGCTCTGAGGACAGAGCAGCGACTCTCTCCCAGCCGGTAGGGAGGGGACGTGTCTGGCTGGATAGTTTCTGGCATGTAGCTGGTCCTTTAGGTTTGGACATGGCTGTGACTATTTCCAGGACATCCACGCTCTGGTAGAACTGGCTAGGCACGCAGCTGGAAGCACCTACAGCACTTGGCTGCAGACATGCTGCCAAAGTTAACAGCCCAGTTCCCCAACAGGCCTCAGGGGCTGCTGGCGCGGATACTTCCCACTGCATCCCACATCTGAGAGTCCATGGCACAGCACAGTCCTGGCTGATTTCCATGTGAGATTGCTGCCCTGCAAGTGAGAAGCCAGGACCCTCCGCTGAATTCAAGCCCCTCTCCCTGCCCTCAGCTAGCCAGCCTGGCCTCTGCATTGACTGAAGACCCCAGCAGGCACGTCCTTAAACCCTGCAGCAGCACTGGGTCCCTGGGTGCCCAATAGCGTCCCGTTCCTGCTCTAGTCCTCAGCTCCCTCCTGGCTCACGTTCCTTCTGCTGCTCTCCTACTCCTTGCGCCCAGTTCTTGGGCCTGCTGCTGCTCTGGTTGGTACTTTGGTTCTGATCGTTGGCTCTAAAGTATCTAAAAGGGTGTTATAAGGAGGAGGGAGAAAAAAATTGTTCTCCTTGGCCTCTGAGGACAGGACAAGGAGCAATGGGCTTACACTGCAGCAAGGGAGGTTTTGGTTGGACATTAGGAAAATCTTCCTGCCTGTCAGGGTGGTGAAACACTGGAATAAGTTGCCTAGGGAGGTTGTGGAATCTCCATCTCTGGAGATATTTAAGAGCAGGTTAGATAGACATCTATCGGGGATGATCTAGATGGTGCTGGATCCTGCCATGAGGGCAGGGGACTGGACTCGAAGACCTCTCGAGGTCCCTTCCAGTTCTGGTGTTCTAGGATTCTGTTTCTTCCTCTGGCTCACCCCTTGGAGTTGACATTTGGCTTCTGACTCCATCTCAGAACCCTTAACTTCTCGTTCCTGGCCCCCGATTCCAGCTTGCTCCCTGGACTTGGTAACTTGGCTCCTGATTCAGGGTCTGAGCACTCGGCCTGGTGGCCCTATTCCAACCATTAGCCTGGCTTCCCATTCTGACTGTTAGGCAAAGCCACCCACGGCCCGCTCCATGCAGCTGGAATCCAGTGGGAGACGTGACATTCATCCTTTGTGCGGTCAGGCTAGGACATGGCTGTTGGTGCCAGCTGACTTCCCTCTGTCTGCAGAGCTTGGATTTCCTTTAATCAGTCCCACGTTTTTCTCACTTGCCATTTTTTCTTCCCAGCTGTATTTTGACACTCAGGTCTGTCTTTGATCATTCTGCTCAGCTGGGCCTGTTACAGACCACGGGTGAAGCTGTGTTCTAAGGCTGTTTGCAATCGAGTCATGTAGATGATCCTATTATTACAAGCAACTGCCTACGACAGACCGTTTGAGTTAAAGTCACCAAAAAATTGTCTTTATTAGTTCCCCCCGCCCCCACCCCCGCCTGCCTGTCACTTTCTGAGTCTTTCACTTTTTAGAGTGAAAGTTTCCACGACTGGTCTTTGCCTGAAGCCTTTTTTGGGGATTTGATTTCTTGAGGGTTTGTTTGATCAAAATGCCTTTGGTCCTGTTTGACGTGCCGGGAAGTAATAACAAATATGGACGTTTTCCCAAGCTTTAAAAAACAGCTCACTGGACCTTTTCAAACAGGCACAGAATAAAAATACCTAAGGGTTGAGACCAGGGTTCCCTCTAAGGTGCACCAAAAATTTGCCTCCCCCCTACCTGCTCAGAAGAGCCGCACAATGGCTGCTCAGTTGCTCAGGGCCAGGGCTGGTGGCAGGTGGCTGCCCCGCCCCAGGAGCAGCAGGGCAGTCCCACGCGGTCCTGGCCCCAGCTTCAGCCATTCTCAGGGCTGGAGCTGCGGGCCTCATGGTGGGCTGCAGCTGCTCTGCCGGCCCGGCCAGGGCCAGAGCTGTGTGTCAGGAGCTGCATGTTGGGCGGCGGCGGCCCCTGCCAGGGCCAGCGCCGGAGCTGCATGTCGGGCGGCGGCGGCCCCGGCCAGGGCCAGCACCGGAGCTGCATGTCGGGCGGCGGCGGCCCCGGCCAGGGCCAGCACCGGAGCCGCATGTCGGGCTGCAGCCCCAGCCGGGGCCAGAACCAGAGCCGCGTGTCGGGCAGCAGCAGCTGTTCCAGCGTCCCCAGCCAGGGCCGGAGCCAGAGCCATGTCGTGGGTCGGCAGCGGCTGCTCCAGCTGTAGTAAGTCTGTTTCCATGCTTTGGATTTGTAGGAAGGTGCATAATCATCCAGGACTAGGATTCATTCATATACTCTGGCCTTCTCTCCGAGGTGGGGGATTGTCAATAGGACTTGGTGTGTAATCTGGAGATTTCACTGTGTATCTATAAATGGAATATTTGTATATTGAAGGAAGGGAGGGGGCGTATATGAATGGTGGGAAGGGGTCTTCTAGAAAGCAATAATTTTGTGCACAGAAGGCAATCATTTTGTTCATCTAATTCAGGCCCTTTGGAATTGCACAGGTGACCATGTAACTACTCTGAAGTCTGTCCTGGCCCTGTTTGAAAGTATCATCTGCAGAGTCGTGAAAACGTTTTTAATGGGTATTTCCGTAGTCTGGTAGTTCATAGGTGTTGGTGGCATTGGCGGCTGGTCTGCAGACTCCTCCAGATTCTTTTCCTTTAGGATTTTTGTTTTCATTTCTGTTTGGTATTGAGTCAGAGTTTCATTATTTTCTATCACCTGCTTGTCATTTTACTGGGTTATAACCTGTGTTATTTATGTTGAACATTCTCTTTATACCCAGCTCTGGCTTGACTGGTCTTTTACTTCAAAACTCCATGAAATTGAATTAGAAATAAGAGGGAAAGCCATTAACAATGGGAAAGTATTACTATGGTAAAATGAGCTGTTTAGACCGACACTGGCATGGTATCACTTTTATTGTTCATTGATTTGACCCCTCTCTGTGAAACTTACCTGGCTCACTCCAGATTTCACACATGGAAGGAACATTTCAGGGGAAATTTTTTAAAAGCACATAAACCAGTGGGGGGACAAACCACATGGAGTTGCCATGGAATTAATTTTCTAAATCTCTTGAGTGCTTTTCAAACTATTCCCATGAATGTTCCAGTTCATCTGCTGGCAGGGGTGGGCTCAAAGGAGACCAATGCCCTGGGGCCTGGCCATTCAAAAGGGCCGGGGCTCCCAGCCACCGCTGCTAGCACTGTGGCAGTAGTGGCCGCGGGCACCCCTGGCTTTGGAGTTCTGCTGGAGTACAGAGTGGTGCAATCCAGGCAGCACTGCAGGCTGGCTGCCCTGTCACAGCCCCACCCCTCCACCTTGCCTAGGGGCCTGGCGAGTAGGTTCCCATGAGTTCAGTTAACCCATTGCCACATTTTTCATTGAAATTACGGATAAGATGGCTCAAGGAGCAATGGTCTCAAGTTGCAGTGGGGGAGGTCTAGGTTGGATATTTGGAAAAACGATTTCCCTAGGAGGGTTGGGAAGCACTGGGATGGGTTCCCTAGGGAGGGGGTGGAATCTCCATCCCTAGAGGTGTTTATGTCTCGGCTTGACAAAGCCCTGGCTGGGATGATTTAGTTGGGATTGGTCCTGCCTTGGGCAGGGGGCTGGACTCAATGACTCCTGAGGTCTCTTCCAGCCCTAGGGTTCTATGATTCTATGAAATAATTTATGGGTGCTCAGGTAACTTTTAATGATGCTAGACAGACAGAACGTGGCCTCTCTCGCAAGACAACGCTGGGGAATGTTACCCACTAACAGATTCAAAACATCTTTCAGTCTTAGATTCTGGGGACTGATTTTGCTCCATGACCATTTATAATCCCATTAAAAATAAATACATAAATAAATGAATGAATAACCGCTGAGCTCCGTTAAATTGTCAACATGAGCAAAACGCAAAAGCCCAGGAAAGCTTACAGTGCTCTTTAGTAAAGGGGTAGCAGAGACATAAATGTCGAAATTAGCTCATTTAGGTAAATGACGAGTGTTAGCATATTTTGGGGGGTGGACTCGTTATTTATCCCTCGTTTTAGTGTTCTTTCTTCCATAACATTTTATATATATGTATATACGATATGTGTTAATAACTTGGGTGCCGTGGTAGGATACATCCGAACGAGCGCACATGACCTCATTCTTGGTGCACAAGACAAAACTCACTCTGGATCTGAGGGTGAAACTCACTCGGTGCAAAGGGCAAGCGTAAGTCCTGTGCCCCACTGCAGCCCATACAGGCCTGGTTGCCCTCCCCATCACACCACTGTGGCCTCGGGGTGAATCCACTGGCATGGGAGGCGAGTGGGGCCATAAGAGATATGCGTCTCTGGCTCCAATCCCCCAATGGATGCATTTTCAATGATGGGACTATAATCCTGATCCAGGGGTATAGGAGACTCAGGCTTTGTTCCTGTGGAGTCTGTTTCCAGAAGCCATTGATGTGTTATACTCCCCACTCCCCCAACCCACAACGCAGTGTGTGTTCCAAATGAGCCTTATTTACCTTGACTGGCTAATCGCTGTCTACAGGCTCTCCAACAAACTGGGGTCTGACCCCACTAATGCGTATTCCTTGGAAAACTTGCCTTTGAATTCAGTGGGAGAAGGATTAGCCCTTAACCCTTTACTGACATAGCGGCTCCTGGTAGCCTGTTGAATTAATGTCAATCGCAAAGAATTTATCTGATGACTGGGATGGGGGGAGATGACTAATGGATCTGAGTGATTATTATTCATCCATCAGCGAAGTTGGCCAAGTAATGAACAGAGGTATTCACACCCTCATTTATCCTACAGTGGGGAAGTTGGTGGAATTAATTGTTCATAAACGTTATTTGAACTCCACCTGAAAAGAAGAAATAGATGAAGGTTAATGGTTAAAAGAGCAGGAATTTCTCCCAGGGCATGTGCATGTCACCACGTGGATACCTTTGGGCCATGTGGTGGATTCTTATTCCCAGGACTTTAGCCACATGGAAACCATTATATAAGTCATGATACAGTACTGCCAAAAAGCCGCAGCTGCACTTTGTGTCCTGTCTCTCTCGGTGCTGTACAAACTGTGGGAGAGCCCCTGCCCCGTCTTACAGTTCTACCACTACAGTTAAGCCAGCAACACCTGGAAGAGGACACAGGCAAACTGATAAGAATGTATCTATAGTGCAGTAGCTGATACTGCTTTCCTGACTGGCATAAGCCGCACAGTGATAGAGGAATAACTGTGTCTACACAGGGCTTTTACTTGCATGGCTCTGTTGGTGGAAACTAAGACTCCTAATCCACATAGCTATGCCAATAAAACCTGCAGGTGTAGGCCCCGCCCAATGGCGGAAGAAAGGACAGAGGGGAAAATGAGGCACAGAGTCTGACGGCCAGATTTCCAGAAAATGAGTCTCTGATAGTGATGAGTGAAAGCACGGCCCCGCGAGGCTTGCAGAGAGACTGTGGCCAGCTGAGAATTAGACTAAGCTTTGCTGAGGCCCTGTCCTGTGCCTTCACTGACTAATCCTCCCTCCTTTGTAACAGGAGCGGGGTGAGTTAGATTGCCACAGTCGGTCCTTCACTAGTGTGGTGCATCTCGTTTTTCTGGATTTGGTCTCTGTAGATTGTATGCTCTTGGACATGGAGACCACATGTTCCCATCTATTTGTGCAGCCCCAATCACATCGGGACTAAGATCCTGACTGGAGCCACTGGGCTGCTCTTAGATTGGAAGCTTCACTCTGTAACCCCCACCTTCTTGTATTGTCGTTATTCATAAATGATCTGGATCGATGATACTGACTTCCTGTGACTTGACTGCTGTGTTTTAGCATTTTTTATATGGAACGTTTGGTGTCGCACACAGTTACAGTCACTCTTGCTCCCTTTAGAAAGCAATAAGAATTAATTAAGCTGTAACTCCACCAAGGTAAAGATGCTGATAGGAATTTGAATGCAAGTACCATCTTTACAGCATGGACCAAGTTCTAGAAAAATAACATGGAAGGACTCCACATTTCTAAAACTAAACTGGCTCTTTATTTTTTTTAAAAAAGTATACACAAAGATGCTGCAACTGAACCTAGCATTCTAGCCATGTGCGCACAGACTAACTTCCGGATGTTTCCTTCAAAGTCTTCACTCATGCAACGTGTGCTCCTCTGTCCAAGTTGCTATATGAATGACTTTGTCTCTTAGGGTAAGGCTACACTAGCTTGTTAGTTCGAGCTAGGTAGTCTAATGAGGGCAACCGGAGTTGCAAATGAAGCCCGGGATTTAAATATCCCGGGCTTCATTTGCATCTTCCCGGCTGTCACCATTTTTAAATCCCCCTTAGTCCGAACTCCATGCCCGCAGCTACACGTGCGCGGCACGGACTAGGTAGTTCAAATTAAAGATCCTAATTCGAACTACCGTTACCTCTCCTGCAACGAGGGGTAACAGTAGTTCAAATTAGGATCTTTAATTCAAACCACCTAGTCCGTGCCGCGTGTAGCCGCAGGCACAGAGTTCGGACTAAGGGGGATTTAAAAATGATGGCGCCCGGGAAGATGCAAATGAAGCCCGGGATATTTAAATCCCGGGCTTCATTTGCAACTCCGGTTGCCCTCATTAGACTACCTAGCTCGAACTAACGAGCTAGTGTAGCCTTACCCTTAGATTGCAAAGGAATTCATCTGTATGCTGGGCTTTTCCCTTGGATTAACAACTCTGACAACTTCAAGTCCCTGTTTTGGTTACTTGAGGGTTCTCAATACTAGAAGTGAATGCAGATTCATAAAGATTAGACTGTAGAAACTGGCATTCACTGTGTCTTATATTTCCACATTTAGGACAAGCTATATTTTCAGTATGATCATTTGGTTTTATTTTATTTCTTTGTATCTGTGGAGGGGGTATTTGTAGATACTGGTCAGAATATGCCCAATCCAAATGATGTAAGTCCATCAGAGACCTCAGCAGCAGAGCCGGCATCCTCCATGGAAGAAGTTCACCCAGAGTCTGTGAGGTCCCAGCCGTTCAAATCCCGGAGAAGCCCACACTTACTTACATGGCGAGAATTGAGCTGGGGACTCCAGAACTAAAAGTCTGAGTCTCTGTAGGTTAAACTAAAGAGCCAGCCTCATAACTAGGCTGTAACTGAATCACATCTTCTATGGATCAGGTACAGAGGGGACACCTCACATACAATGATCAATGGGTTACACCAGCACAAAAGCTGAGCACCACTTCAGTGCTATTTAGAGAACGTACCTGGGGCCTAGGTTGAGTGCACAGGGGTGGGTCTCCCCAGTGTGGTTCCGTGGAAGGACAGCTGGCTATGCAATTCCAAATTTTCATCCATTGTTGAAAAAATGTGCCGGGAAACCTGAGCTTTTGTTTAATAAAAAATAAGGACCAAATCCTGCTCTTCTTTCCATAAGCGTAACACCAGAGTATCTCCATGGGCTTCAGCGCTGGCGTCAGCTTTACCCCAATGTGAAGGGGGACGGCAGCTGTCTACCTTGTGCCAACAATTCTACCTGTTCAGCCGTGCTCTGTTCCAGAGAGAAGAGGCACTTCCCTCCCTCGATAAGGAAATTGCTAGGGGGGCCTTGAAATAGTGCTTTAGTGTCAGACGGCAGGCAGCTGCCTCTTTGACTCCAACGCACCACTTATGCCATGCACAGAACTGCTCCTTGCAGTGTGTCTTTGGGACTTTCAGATGGATGGGATGAGCCAAATGGGCCCGTATTCCCCCTAAATGACAGGAGAAATATCAGAGCACAGTTACATCTGTCAGGGATGAAAAGACGATATTTCTGCCTCGCTGTGATCCGCTCACTGGTTCCGGGGCCTGGTGTCCTCCAAGACGGGTTGCAGATCTACGTGAAGTCCGTGGGCACTGGGTTTTGCATGTGGCTCCCTGGCTGAGTTGAAAGGTGTTTAAAGTCAGCTGCAGAGGGACTACTCCCAGTTGCCCACCCATCTGATCTGTGTAGGTGCATGTGTCGCTCTGGCGCGGCTATGGAATACAGCCGGTCCCCGAGTTGCGAACGGTCGACTTACAACCGTTCGCAGTTACGACCGAAGCTGTCGTAAATGGCAGACCCCGAGTTACGAATGCGATCCGCGCTTACAAACAGCGCGGTCGCGTGTAACTCTACGGGGTCCGACTTACGAACAAACCGAGTTACGACCAATTGCTTGGTCTGTAACCGGTTTGTAAGTCAGGAAGAGGCTGTACCTCGCTCTCAGACGGTGCAAGTGGATCAATTGTGGAGCCAAAGCGACCTGAGACCAGTTCAATGGGGCGCTTCTGAAGGTTCGTTTAACTTGGATACGGACCCCACAAGTCCGAATGCTTCTCTGCATACACCTACACCAGTGGTTTGCACATGTGTTCGATTGTGTCTCCCTCTCCCCGCCTTCTGTGTTTCTGGAGCAGTTTAAGTTGGAGCCAACGTATCTGACATCATGTTTCCGTGCTGTCCACATGCTCCCGCCGGCTACCCTCACTCTGTGTGAGGAGCAGGAGTACGGGTGCCGATGGGGGCGCCTTTGAGTTCAGCCTAGCGGGTCGACGCTACACCTGCTAAATGGAACCCCGGCAGATTTCCTGTGAAGTGTAGATGTGCCCAGCGCTGAAGGCACAGCCACGAACAGAGCCTGCCAGCCAGGCGCCCAGCTCTGGAGGAAGCACCCCCAGCAGCACCTGATCTGCACCTGCAGTCCCTCAGTGGCGATAAACTGCACCTCCAAACAGGGAGGCTCCCTCTCTCTCTGAAACCTGACACACATGGGCCCTTGCACCCTGGATAATGCACCTGGAACATTCTTGCATGTGCAATTACTGGTTTGTGCTCAAAGTCCATGTGGGCAGGTTATCCTCCAATCAGTCTGGGAGCCCCACCTTATTCCCTTGGAAGCTCGTGCACAAATGCCTGCTCCGGTTTCTGTGAAGGTGGATGGGGAACTTAGGTCTTCACTTGGCTTCCCACTTGCACCTGCCTTCCTCTAGTTCAGGGGTGGGGAACCTAAGGTTCAGGGGCCGGATGTGGCCCCTGGCTCGCCTGGATCCAGCCCCCTGGTCTCGGGGCTCCCCCCCAGCATTGGGGAGCCTGCACTGATGCTCCAGTCCCTCCCCATCTCCCCATGGGGCTGGAGCTCACAAAATCTAATAGTCCGGGGCCCCCAGGCTCTGGTGTGCAAAGGGAATGTGTGAAGTGTCTGTCTCCTTCTCAGGCAAGGGCCACATCAATGAGAGGTTGTTTTGGTTTTGCTTCTCACTTGTGTGCGGCCCCCTTCTGACTGATTTTTCTGTGGGTCAGAGGCCCCTGGTCCAAAAAAGGTTCCCCACCCCCACTCTAGTTAATTAGGCAGCCAAAAACATTTACAGCACAAGCTTTGCTATCCGGCATTCACGGGGAAGGGGGGTTGCCGGTTACTCAAGCTTTACACCCATGATTCATTAATTTTTCATCATACACTAGCTATAGTTGCTGGAGGGGTTAGATAACAGCCGATGATGGTATTATGCACAGAAGCACGACAAGAACAAACTACTGTCACAAGTTAACCAACTTGACTTCCGCAAGTGCTGAAAAATGTCGAAAAATGATTCCGGATGGCTACTGGAATTTTTCCAGTTAACTGCGGGAGGAATTGTATTGCCTTTATGACAGATGCCCCGTTAACCAAGTTTTCCGGATATTAAAGTGCCGGATGGCACAGTTTGTACTGTATAGTGATCTTCCAGGTCTCATGTTATCCTCTAGCTCCGCCAAGCACATCCTGCTGCTCCTACTGCCTGGCTGGTCGACTCCTATTACAATTGGCCACCTGTAGCTACCGTCAAGAGGGCGCGAGCAACTACGCCAGTGTCAGCAGGTTTGCAAAGCTCTGAGCTCCCTCCTATGTTTTGGATTAACTGCTGCTAATGTACAAAGAAACCCAAATGGCGAGGCAAGAGGGATGGTTCTCATGGGTGGAGGGAGTGCTGCCCCCAGGTTCTACACAGGGCTCTGCTCCCAGCCCAGCACACTGAGTTCTGGCCCCCTGCCCCATGCCCAGAGCTCAGGGCCTGGCCCCACAGCCAAGGTTCCAGCTGCCCGTCCTGCCTCTGGGGCTCCATTCCTGGCATTCCACACACACACCCCTCCCGGAGCCACGGCCCTGCTCCTGGACTCAGCTCTGGAGGGACACGGACAGCAGTAAGGGAGGCGCCACACCTCCACTCCAGAAAGTGCTCCAGCCCCACGAATGGTTCGTTTGGAAGGCGCTAATGAAAAAGCCTAGTCAGAGCTTCCTGTCCCGTCGTGCCCCAGAATAACGTCTCATGTGACACGATGACCCCAAATTCCATCCCACATGGCGGCGCACAGACACCAAGGGACCGTTTCCTTTTCTAGCCTAGCACTCTGTAGCCACCTAGAGCAGGCAGCCTCTAGGCTAACTTGTAATGCAGCTCCAGGGGGTAACGTCACAAAAATGTTTCTCCCACGATGCAGGATGATACATTTTTAACCCCAAAAGAATTTCCAGAGCCAAAACACCTTCCTCTGAGCCACGTTCCTCCAGTGAAATCAGCAAGGATCTAATTTCCCAGTTGAACTAAGGAAAGACTTGTGTATTTATTAACTGCTTTAATGACAGCTTCCGGGAAGGGGCTGGCTTCCAAAAGTTCTTTAGTGCAGATGGGTTTGCACACTCATTCACACTGTGATGGAACCACTTTAAACAAAGGGAACATCTATAAATATTTGAATAATGGCATGAATGATTAACAGAAACAATTGTTTCGGTTTTTAATGACCAGTTACAAGGTTTGCATTGTAGCAGGTTACAAACTGTTCCCAACTATTTCACAGATAGTTGGCACTAACTGGAGGTCACAAAACGATTAATACAACGTGTCACACCATGTTTACTCAATCTTATCTCCCATACAATGATTATGCTAAATGATGCTTAGAAATTGTTATACAGGTTGAACCTCTCTAGTCAACTGGTGCCGAACCAGAGAATTTGCTGAACCACTGGAGGTCAATATTGTCTAGCAGCATTACCAACACTTCCCCTGCTTCCTTGGAATTTATGGGTAAATTAGAGCTAAATAACAGCACAGAACAGAGAGCTGGGACTGGTGGCTATAAACAAACTTTCTGGGACCACGGGAAACCTGGCCACACACATGCTAAGTGGATATCCAGCTAACAGACATCATGCCAGACCACGGATGTTGCCGGACCAGAGAGTGCCGGACTAGTGAGGTTCAGCCTGTACTCTTTACAAACTCATGGTCTAGTTTCTCAGCTGCACCCAATATGCACGGGACACCCAGAGGAGGAAAGGGCTGCAAAGGAATGAGTTGTGGCTTCTTTCTCCTGGGAACAGGTCTGCGCTGCTGTAACTCAGAGCAACTTTGAGGCTGCTCTAAATTACACTGGCTGCATATGGGCCAGGGAGCGCTAATCACTGGAGCACATGGGCCCAGAATACTCTCTCTACCAGGAGCCAGAAGCAGGTATTGTAGGAGTCAGCTAGGCTGACTTTACAGTGCCCAGGGATTCCCCCACACCTGCGATATTAGCTGGCCAGAGCCATTGGCTTTACAACTCCATAGTGCCACCAAACTGGCATAGAGAGGGAGTATAGTCAGACAGAACTTAGCCCTACATAGTTACATGTTTATCTATCCTAGCATCTCAGTAGTATGCTTCAGTCTGCAGAGACTTGCATTGATTCACTGTACCTGTGGCTCTCTGCACTCTGAGAGCAGCTTGGGCTAAAATTTGAGAGTGGAGACCCAGAAATAAACCAGCTTCAAACCCAGGGCTGGATTTATCCTGGCGGTAGGAAAGGGTGAGGTGAATGAAGACCATACATCTCCTATCCCCCTTTGGATGGCCTAGCACAGCTGGCGGGAAATTAAGGGAGACTGCATGATGCACCCTGCAAAAGGGTAACACAGCTCCTGCAGCTGCACACACACAGTCAGCCGGTGTGTCTCCTGGGATTGTGGTTTTAATGCAGCTTCCCCTTGCAGGGCTGACTCTTCTGGGCTCTGCAGCTCTTAACATGTAGGAGATTTTCCTCCCAAGACCTTCTGCAGTTTAATTGCAAGTAAATATTGCAGAAGACAAAACTGTAGTCAAAGTACACTTCATTCCCTGACTAACGGGCGTCCGAAGGGAATCGGGAAGGAATTAAACCGCCTTTTATGTGCAGGTCCTCTGTACTGAATCCTAATTCAAGCTGGAGTTGCTGTGAATAAAACTTAACCAGTAGGGAAGGCCCACACTGCAATCACTTCCGCGTGAAAACTCAGGGGCTTTTCCAGAGAAGAGTGTAAGCCGTGAAGATGAGTAATGTCTCTGTCATGTGAGTGCCTTGTGCTTCTTGGGAATGTTTCCACACTGCACAGAAGAGGGTTAAGGAGGGCTGGCTATGTGTGATTTAGGGGGATTGCTGCCGGCAATTACAAATGTAAAATGCAGAATCTCCAGCTCCGGAGTTCAAAACCCATGAGCCAGGCCTGAAACAATCAAGCTTCCAAATTATGACAGTAGCACATTCTGGATTCATTTCCTTTACCTCCTAGGCTCTGAGCATGCTGGGGACACTCAAGTCATATTTTCCAGCTTTTCTCCAGAACTTCAAGGGTTAGAAACGGACTCCTTCCCCACCCCAAAAAAACGGAAGCTGGGGGTACGTCTATACTGCAAGGCGATTTTGGGATTCCAGAGGTATCCCTAAATAGCTACCCCACGTTTTTGAACGCGTCCGCTATTGTGAAATACAGCAGACCCGCTATTTCGGCTTCCCTGTAATCCTCGTTCCATGAGGGATAAGAGGTGTCTCGAAATGGTGTGCTATTTCAAGGTTTGGTGCTATGTAGACATGCCAAATTTCAAAATAGCCCATTTCGAAACAGAATCGAAATAAGATACGAACTCTTATTTTGAGCAATGGCTGCAGTGTAGAGGCACGCTGAGATTCCCCCTAAATCACCTGGCTCCAAGAGACAAGGCCTTAAAAAACCTCCAACCATCACCATAAAATCATGAGAGTCGGCAGACACTGACAGGGCCGGGGGTAGCACAGGAGCTGGTGCAGAACCACCCTAGAGGGGTAAGGACACTTCCATGTGTGCTCATCTGCCAGGTCCCAAGCTCCTGCCCTACCTGCCTGGCCTGGGAGATGTGAGCATTCCCAGTTCCCCCTGAATTCAGTGGGTTTCATGGTGCTTAGCTGCTCTCCGGAGGAGGTGAACTGGTGTCCTTGAGCACCCCTGCAGTAGTGAGGTGCAGTGAGCAGTGGTTATTGCACCATATCTATCAATCTCCCTGTCCCCCTACACCCTCTGTATCTATCCCCACACGCCCCCTCTGTCTATCGATCGATCTATCAGTCACTGCTGTGCTGCTCTAGCTCCTAGCTAGCTGCTCTTCCATGTTGCCCTCATCTCAGAAGCATCAGAACGGCCAGACTGGGTCAGACCAAAGGTCCATCCAGCCCAGTGTCCTGTCTGCCCACAGTGGCCAATACCAGATGCCCTAGAGGAAGGGAACACAACAGGGAATCCTCACGTGATCCCTCCCCTGTCACCCACCTCCAGTGAAACAGAGGCCAGGGCCACCATTCCTACCCATCGTGGTCAATAGCCATTGATGGACCTAATCTCCATGACTCTATCTAGCTCTTTTTTGAACCCTGTTAAAAGTCCTAGTCTTTACCACATCCTCTGGCAAGGAGTTCCACAGGTTGATTGTGCGTTGTGTGAAGAAAAATTTCCTTTTGTGTGTTTTAAACCTGCTGCCCATTAGTTTCATTTGCTGACCCCTAGTTCTTATATTATGGGAATAAGTAAATAACTTTTCCTTATTCACTTTTTCCATACTAGTCAGGATTTTATAGACCTCTATCCTATCCCCCCTTAGTCTCCTCTTTTCTAAGCTGAAAAGTCCCAGTCTTTTTAATCTCTCTTCATATGGGACTCGTTCCAAACCCCTAATCATTTTGGTTGCCCTTTTCTGAACCTTTTCCAATGCCAGTATATCTTTTTTGAGATGAGGTGATCACATCTGTACGCAGTATTCGAGCTGTGGGCATGCCATGGTTTTATACAGAGGCAATAAGGTATTCTCCTCCTTATTCTCTGTCCCTTTTTTAATGGTTCCTAACATCCTGTTTGCTTTTTTGACTGCCACTGCACACTGATAAACATGTCTGTGTCTCTCAGCCGCTTGCTCCCAACCATTGCCTTCTACTCCGTCGCCCCCCCGAGTCACCATAGTGCTCTGATCCCACCCCCTCTTGGACTCCATGTCCATCACAGGGCCTGGCTCCGACTCCTGGCTTCTTTGTGGCTTTGTTTCTGGAAGCAGACTCCTAGCAGCCCGCTGCCATCCCCTGAGAACCGGGCTGTCTGGACTCAGCGTGCGTCACTGCCCTGTCATGCTCATTGGCCAGCTAATTCCTCCTTGGCCCAGTCCCCCCAAGCACACCTTTGGGTCCCAGGCTGGGAAGGCTGTCTCCTGGAGCCTGCTCATGGGCTCCTTGCTTCAGAGTGTCAGGCAAACACCTGACTTAGTCTCTTTTCCCCACTGCTGAGCCGGGTGCAGGAAGCTGCAGTCTTCTGTCAGCCATGTTAGTGTTCCTCCGATAGCCGTTACACATTCCTCCATATTGCCTCCACGGGGGAAGTGAAAGGGTTTCTTCATCTTCTCCCCTGATGAGCCAGCTGCGCGGAGTTTGGCAGAGGCAGCAGAATTGAGCGGGGCCTGTCCTCATCTATTTAGAGATCGCTCTTGGAAGGGTTTGCTTGAGGGACAGTCCCCACCACTCGCCAACATGAAAGCTGTTCTGCTTCCGGTGCGATCAATGAGCAGTTGCTCTTATATGGAGAAGAGCCCGCACCATACTTCTCAAAATCTGCCTCATTGACCCAGGGTGAGAAGGCAGTAAAACATTTCCAGTGGAAGATCAAGCTATTCTTTTTCACCAAACAGATTCATTAGGCTTGTTAAATTTGGATGCTTTTACTCCAGTGAAAAAGAGCCCACCTCAGAGCCAAACCAGGCCCATTTCAAGCCAGATCTCCAGTCTCTGGATTTGTAGGCACAAATACTTGTGTGCACACTTTTCTGCTGGCCATGATTTGCCTCACAAAAAACATAGAACACAAAAAACACTTTGTAGTGGAAATGCGGAAGACAATTGTGAGGTCGAGGAAATTAGGTGGTGTATCACAATCGTTCCTTTTGTGCCTGCATTTTCTAACAGGCTTGGATGCTCTAGGCAGCCATTTGTGCTTTTGCTTCTTATTATTCTTTTGTTATTCTCAAAGAGTTAGCTCAAGATGGTACAGTGCAGGAAGGCACTGTTGACTTTCAACAAGTTCTGGGACAGGTCCCAAGGCCAGCCACCTGGCATGGGAGTGCAGGAGGGCTTGGGAAGATCACATAGCTATCTTTACTGAATGTTTCCCACCTGATAATGCTAATTATTTGGCCTGGGAAAATAGGCAAAGTATGAACAAGCTCATTATTGGATATGGGAAAATATGTAATGTATCAACAATCTTGTTAGGTTCTGAAAACAACAGGGGTGATTACTGTAGATCCAACAGTACATAAGTGCCGGGGATATTCCTAACATTGGAACCTCGGCATAGACCAAAGCCTCAGAAGGTGGTACGCACTGGCCACTGGGGTCCATCCGCTATCCTTCTTCAGGGGGTTCTCGGCAGCAGAAGGGACGTAGGCATTGCATTTTATTCTGAGATCTGCTTAGGCTTATTAAGTATTGTACTTTCTTAATAAGCATTGCATTTTATTCTAAGGTTTGCTTAGGCTTAATAAGCATTGTATTGTTTTAGTAAGCATTGCATTTTATTTTGAGGTTTGCTTAGGCTTAATAAGTATTGTATTTTATTCTAAGATTTGCTTCATTGTATTTTACTCTAATATTAAGCTTTGTATTTTACCCTAATATTTGCTTAGTAAAATCTTTAAGTCTTCACCCAATTTGTGTGCTTATTGCCTCCAAATCCCTTAAGGGAAGAACCATTGCCCCTTGGCAATACACACTTTTCTGCTGGCAATTATTTGCCTCACTCGCCAAGGCCATGGTGAAAATGTGAAAGCTAAGGCTAGACATTTTTGGTGCCTTGAAACAAATAATTTCAGCAATGAATTTATCCAAATAAATTCTGATTTTGGACTTGCAGGAATTTATACATTTCCCTGGTGTAAATAACCTTTTAATGACACTGAATGTGCAGTCAAAGTAAAGCTGAACTGTTTTTACCTATCACAATCAAGTTGTTTCAAATAAAATGTGGCTTTAAAAGTGAATCTGTGATGTTACTGACATTGGAAGGAAACCACAGAAGGAAAATGCAGGTAGCAGCTTTGTGGAGTTTATTCCTCATTGAAACTGCAATTAATGTGCATCCTGTGTACTAAAGTACAGGGGAAAATACAGTCCTCGCAGCAGTTAAAATGCATCTCATTAGCACTGAAACTACTGTATCGTCAAAATGTATTATCTTCAGCTAAAAAAAGTGTAATTGAATTCCCATCAAAGCATAGTTCATCTAAATCAAATCAGACACAGCTCATACTGCAGTTCATTCGAGCTGTGGATGAAAATTAGGATTAATTAAAATCCCTGCTGGTAATTTTGAGTGAGTGCACAGAGAGTTCTGGAGCTGGGGGGGTAGGGGTTGACTCAAAACCAGTGCACATGGTCACATGCACTTCTCCAATATAGTAATTTCTACGGGACAGTAAGATAGATACGCTACAGGAACATGGTGTTCTGTGACAGCGCCCGTCTGTGGAGACCTGTCCACATGTGACCACAGAGCATCTGGGGGAGAAGGGTTAGCTTGGGAGCAGTGGAAGCACCTGCAAAGCCCTGTCCTGCTTGGAGTTGTCCCAACCTTCTGGGGGAGCCAAGCCAGAGTCATGGGGGGGCCTGGTATCTCCATCTTACCGCTGGCCATGTAGGTTTGCCACAAAGGAACCTGAACCTCCAGCACAGACCAGGCATAGAGGGGGAGCAAGGAAGCTGGGAAGTAGAAGGGACAGCAGGGGGCCAGCATGGCTCACTGAGCTTTGCCATCCCCATCGGCTTTCAGGCAACACATCCCTTAAGTTCGTTCTTGCACCCAGAGACTCATTCCGGGGCCCTGCTGCCAAAGGGATCTCTGGGGCCCTGGAGATGCAGGGTTGGGGGTGGAGAGTTGTGAGGTGCTGGGGTTTGGCGCTCCAGGCATTGTGCTGGCTTACCAGGCACTGGCGGTGACGAGCTTCACCGGCTGTCTCCTCAGCCTGACCCGGAGCAGGGTTTCTTGTGGGAGAGCAAGCCCAGCGTGCGGTGGGCACAGGGCCAGCTCCGCTGGACCGAGCAGAACATCCTCAACAAAGGAGGAGGCAGATGCCTGCATCTCCTCCTGTTGCTGAATGCAGCAAACTCCTGCCCACAAACATGGAGAATGTTCTCCTGGCCCTGGCTGCTACCAGGAAACTCCCAAAGTCAGGGGTGCTAGGCCTGTATTCTCCCTGAGCTGTCTCCTAAAGGCGTGTCTTCACTGCGGAGCTAACTCAGGCTCTTCCTTGGATTCTGCCCTCCTCCCCGCTCCCACACAGAACCTGCTCCGGCAGGGTGTTAGTCTCCCAGGCTAACTGCAGGGAAGACACTGGGTCCCCTAAAGGTGGGGACCAGCACTCAGAGCCCCCAACCCCTTTGGTGAGAGAGGCAGGGCAGCAACTGAGGCTTGGGCTCCGGCAAACCCAGAAGCCATGGGACTGTGTGTACTCTGGGGCCATGCGAGCTTTGTCTGCAGAGCGGCCGTGCCAGTCGGGAGGGCTCTGGGGCCGTGCCAGTCGGGAGGGCTCTGGGGCTGCGTGAGCCGTGTGGGCAGTGGGGCCATGGGGGCCCAGGAGTTGTGCATGCTCTAGAGCCGTGGGGCTGTGCAGGCTGAGGAGCTGTGGGGCAGCGAGGCCACGCACACAGTGGGGCTGCAGGATAGGAAAGAGAAGACAGACGGGGAGAGAGTCCCAACTCTCCTCCATGGGTGAAGAGCCCAGGTGGAATCCTCCTGCTGTGTGAGGACGTAATTAATAAAGGTTACTCCACCCAAGCGGCGTCCAATGTCCAGCGACCGAGGGGAGAGCTGGCCGGTAATTAGGCATCTGCAGCAGGCCCACGCTCAGACGAAGGGGCTGTTTAATTTCTATGTAGCCATTCAGGCTCAGGCTGCAGCCCAATCTCTGGGCCTCTCCCACCCCTCACAGCATCCTACAGGGCAGGCTCCAGCCAGAGCCCAAATATCTGTCCCTTAGCCTGAGCCCTGCAAAGCCGAGTCAGCTGGCAAGGGCTAGCTGGGGGTTCCACTGCAGTGTAGATGTACCCTGGATGATTCCTGTGAACAGTCTGACAGGTCCAAACGTTGCTCACAGTTCCCACTACCACCCCATCAGTAGGATCCTTGGGCTGCTTGCATGCTGCTCACACACAGTGGTGAGGGCTGTGAATAGAATCACAGAATCCCAGGGCTGGCAGAGACGTCAGGAGTCATCGAGTCCAGCCCCCTGCCCAAAGCAGGACCAGTCAATCATCCCAATCGGGGCTTTGTCAAGCCAAGACTTAAACACCTCCAGTGATGGAGATTCCACCCCCTCCCTAGGGAACCCATCCCAGTGCTTCCCCACTCGCCTAGGGAAATAATTTTTCCTAATATCCAACCTAGACCTCCCCCACTGCAACTTGAGACCATTGCTCCTCATTCTGCCATCTGCCACCGCTGAGAACAGCCTCTCTCCAGCCTCTTTGGAATCCCACTGCAGGGAGCTGAAGGCTGCTCTCAAATCCCCCCTCACTCTTCTGTAGAGTAAATAAGCCCAAGTCCCTCAGCCTCTCCTCATAGGTCATGAGCTCCAGCTCCCTCATCATTTTGGTTGCCCTCCGCTGGACCCTCTCCAATGCGTCCTTTCTGTAATGGAGGGCTCTGAACAGGATGCAGTACTCCAGATGTGGCCTCACCAGTAACTCTGTGACCTGGCAGCAGAGGACGGAGGACCTGGGCAGGAAGGAACCCTGGGGCAACGGGAAGGGGGAGGCCAGTGCACCCATGGGGTTTGGAAGGGACTTTGTCGGGTGACTGGCAAAGATTCTGCCAACAGCAATAAATCTCCAAGTCCACACAGTGACTTCATCCCTTACACAGAGCCTGCAATATTAGGCAGGAGCTGGGTATTGCAGATAAGCCTGCTGCAAGCTTCCAAAGAACAGGGGCTTAGTGAAGAGTAGTGAAAAATTGCAGAACTGGGCTTCAGGTAGTCCTGCCGCCCATGGAGCATCGGGCAGACTGGCAAAGCTTTGCTAAGGGGCACAGGGAGCAGAATGCCAGGGCCTCTGCAAAGGCAGGCCTGGACCATGCGAGCTGACGGAGGGCCTGTTTTGATAAGTTGTCGTATTGACATATTAGCCCACCGACTCCAGTGGCCTCACTCCTGATTCACCCGGGAGCGAGTGGAAATAAAATCAAGCCCAGCGCTTTTACCCACTAACTGGAGACACAACCACAGCTAGGAAGGGCAGGGCCTATCTAGCGGAGGGCCGTGGTACGTGCCCAACAGAACACTGCAAAGTCTTGCACAAGTCTTGTCAGACAATCTCATACTCAGTGGGCCAAGCAGCCTGGGGGTTGCTGGGGCAGGCTCACGCTATGGAGGGGGGAGGAGGGTCACAGAGGAGATGGGAAGGACTGGCGATGTGAGGAAGGGAGCCAGCAGGGTCAGAGAGCAGGTGGGAAGGGGAGGGGGAACCCTTTAGGGACAGAGAATAGTTTTCTCTTTGTTTGCATTCCCCTTCCACCATGGGCCCTGCTGGCTCTCACCAGCAGCTATTTAGCTGGTCTCCAGTCTGGCCTAAGGGGAAGCCCTGAGTTGCCAGACAATTGGCAACTCTGAGCCTTTTCACCTCTGGAATCCTATTGACATTTAATAATGGGTTTAATTGAACTCCCGTCCGTGGGGAAAGTGCTGTTGGCTTTGCTCACAGGCAGGGAGAGACACACACACACCCCCAGCGACCCGAGGGATCCGTGCACAGACCAGCCCTCTCCATGCTTCTCCTCTTTTCATTGCTTTCTGGAGACCCACATTCCCACCTGGAATCAAAATGGGAATTCTGCATGTCAGGAATTCCTCACTCCTTTGTATTGGGCCTGCTCCTTTTTGCACAGGAAACGCGCCGGCTAGCAGTGACATAGAACAGTCTCGGAACTGGTGACTCGTTGCTTAGTCACTTACAGAGAAGGAGCCGCGTCTTCAAAGTGCCTAAGTGACCGAGACACCTGAGTCCCATTTCCAAAAAAGGATTTAGGCACTCGAGAGCTTGAGTCCGCTGACACATGGCCAGAAATAGTTAAGCATCTGCAGGATAAATGACCCAAATTCAACCGTTAGGGACACAGCGGTAGATAATGTTTGTGGGTTTGCATGTTCACATACATATTGCTAGGTTAACAATGCAACCACGTGTCCTGTCTGTACTGTACTTATTTCTCTTTGAAGTGTATAGCAAACCATCAGTGACTGATGGAAAACACACCAATTGCCTTATGTTAGTCCATATCGCTAATTACCAGAGATGCTTCGGAAACAGGTCTCATTGGAAGTGTCCGTGATTGCCTATTTTTCACCTAAGGACTCCCACCGATCAAGAGAAGGCCTGGAACTGTATAAAAATCCCATAGGTCCTGATCCCTTTTTATCATCAATCTGCTTCGGCTTCATCAGAGGACGTTTGAGTTGCAGGACTGAGATCTCCAGTCCTAAACTGGATTCACCCTGAATATGGACAGAGGTGCCAATCCACTGGACTATATGGAGCCACAAAGCTCCCTGGCTCTGCTCTTAATCTGACCTCTGAAGTGTACTCATGTCTGCATGTGAACTGATCTTTTCACCAGTACACTCTCTCTCTCTTTTCTTTTTGAATAATTGTTGAGTTTAGTTAATAAGAATTGGCTGTAAGTGTGAATTTGGATAAGAACTGAAATAGGAATTAACCTGGGAGGTAACGTGCCTGACGGGACAGGATTGACAGAACTTTCTTATAGGATTTTCAGTGACCCTCATCATATTTGACTTGGTTGTCCAAGTGGGAGCCTAATAATATAATATAATAATAATATATGGAGATACACCTACCTATCTCAGAACTGGAAGGGACCATGAGAGGTTATTGAGTCAGGACCCTGCCCTCATGGCAGGACCAAGCACCATCCCTTGGTAAGGCTGGGCTGCTTTCAGGGGACTGTGTTGTGGGCTTCTGGGGAACCAGTAAGGCATCTTCTGTGCTGGCTTGGTAAATCTAAGTATTGGAATAGCCACCAGCTCTGGGAATTGGCTGCTCCAGTCTTTGTAGTGAACTCAGGTGGCTCCCTGGGACCCCAGTCACACACACTGAAGTACCCCAAGGGCTTAAGCCCAGCCCCCCAAAGATCTCTCCAACGTGCTCCGCTCGCGGTAGCCTGGAGGCAGAGTTTCATCAGATCCCAGCACCTCACATGCACTCTATGTATTCAGCATTTTCCAAAGTCTGGCCCTCTCCATTCCTGGCACTCTTGCTCAAACCCAATTAGTACATTAAACACTTCTCACTTGCTCATTAATCTTTACAGACAACCACCAAACATGAGTTTGCATCACATACACTCCACCCAGCAATGGGCAACGTACATCTAGCGCTTAATGAGGGCTCCCATTAAACTCTCCATTTAGTACATGCCTGTGTCAAGTCTGGCAATAACAGCCAAGGCAGAAGATGTGTCTGGAACATAAGAATGGACGGGTTGTGAGGCTGTTCGGATGCTGTGCGCAGCTCCCCTTCCGCACCTCAGGGAAGGGCAGGGGAAGCTCATGCTATGAACGTAAAGCCCAGATCCTGCAAATGGGCTGTGTGCAGGGGGGACCAGCACGGGGGACACGTTGTATTGAAAACTGTTAGAATTATAAACTACCGCTTTACATTTCCAGGGCATTGTTTGGTCCCGCATGCAGGCGAGCGTCCTAGCTGGAAGCATGCCATGTAGAGAGAGACTGTGGATGCATTGGAGAGGGTCCAGCGAAGAGCAACAAAAATGATGAGGGGGCTGGAACACTTGATTTATGAGGAGAGGCTGAGGGATTTGGGCTTATTTAGTCTGCAGAAGAGAAGAGCGAGGGGGGATTTGAGAGCAGCCTTCAACTTCCTGAAGGGAGGTTGCAAAGAGGCTGGAGAGAGGCTGTTCTCAGCGATGGCAGATGGCAGAACAAGGAGCAATGGGCTCAAGTTGCAGTGGGGGAGGTCCAGGTTGGATATTAGGAAAAACTATTTCCTAAGAGAGTGGGGAAGCACTGGGATGTGTTCCCTAGGGTGGGGCAGAATCTCCATCCCTAAAGGTTTTGAAGTCCTGGCTTGACACCAGATGAGCCATGTCCAGGTTTATATCAGTACTGGACAGGGAACAAACAGTCAGAAAACAAAACTATCTGGCTTCAAACTGAAGAAATGGCCCATCTACCAGCAAAAGTCCATTTGAAGTCAGCCAGCCTCAAAGTAAGGAGGGGTGAATAGTCCCTCTGTTTGAGGTAGCAGCCTGATTTGTCTCCTGCTGTTTGGGGGGGGTCCCATCGGTGCAGGGTAGATTTAAATTGAAAGTAAAAGAAGTTATTACAGAAGGGTATCATATTGAAAGTGAGTTCAAGTATGAAGCACAGAGGGCGAAATGGTTATAAGCACATTAAACGGAAAACAGGCTACAGGCTTTGCTACCAATCTACCTCCCAGCAAGATGGCTGCCCAGCGCTCTGCTCAGATTTGCCCTCACAGTCCAAAGAGCTTGGTTCCTTTGTCTTCTGAAGTGAAAGAGAACTTAGGGCTCTCTGCCCCTTTCTTTACAGGCTAGTGACCCTTTGAAATGCACTCTTCTCAAGGGCACGCTCCCCTTCCCCACGGTCAAGTTCATTCGAGCTGTGAGGAACGTGACATGCCATCTGCTGGTGGCAGACCTTCCACGCTGGTCTCCTTCCCCGCTGATGTTTTGCGGAAGTGCAGATTGATCTACTGCCTGTATCCTCCGCCCCCGGCTGGCCTCAGGGTGCTGTTTACTTTCTACCGAACTTGCATTCCCATTGTCTCATAATGCACTTTGGAGACTCCTTACAGGTGGCAGAACCAGCCTGTGTTTTGAGCAACCCTGGCCCTGCCTGGCCGACACGCTTCCCATGTTTTCCAATAATGTTCACTTCCAATTTACGTCATTTCCCAGCTGTAGGGTTGTAATTTTGAATTTGTCCTCTGCCCAAAAATATTAATGAGCAGTGTGGTGTTAGCTTTCTCCTGGGGCCCTGCATGTCACCCGTTGGAGGCAGGTGAGGACATTTATCAACGGGGAAATTGTCAGGCCAGCTGGAACTCACTACCGGATACCAATAAGCAGCAGAGCCAACAGCCTCCATGGGCTTCTGGGCGAGGTAGGGGGGGTGATTCGGTGCCATGCTTCCAGAAGGGGCAGAGCCAAGGGCAGAAGGGGTGGGGCCAAGAGCAGAGGGGGAGGGGCCAGTGTGCCCTTTAAGTTGCTGCCGGAGAACCATGCCACTCAAGGGCTGGGGGGCAGGGCACCATGCTCTGGGCAGTGCTGCCACAGGCCCTGCCCCCCAGCCCTTGAGTGGCATGGTGCTCCAGCAGCTATTTAAAGGGCCCAGGGCTCCGGCCACCACTGCTAGTGAATCAGTACCAGCAGCCAGAGCCCTGGGCCCCTTTGAATCACTGTGCCCCAGGGCAACTGCACCATTTGCCCCCCCATCATCGGGCCTGCCAATGAGCCCCATTTGCCCCCCTGCCAATGAGCCCCCTTGCCCTCTTGCACTGAGGCTCTGCGGGCCTCAAAGGAAGACGGATTTCGCTGGCTTGGAAGATGGGAGGGAGGAGAAATGGGAGGCAGAAAAGAATTCTCCAAGCATTTGATCCAATCCCTAGCTCCTCGGATCTCATCCAAAGGGGCCTTCTGCCTTTTGCCCACCTGGTATTGTGATGTGATCATCCCCCCACGTTATCTGGAACTAGCAGTGGGACAGTCCAAGTCAGAGCGCCCGAGAGAGCGAGCTGCCCACAGCAACAGCGTGAAGAGGAGCTGCGTGCAGGATCCAGGCAAGGAACAGGGGCCCAAATGAAGAGCCAAGTGCAAAGGTCTTGCGGTGAATTTCCTTACAAAGAGCATTTTCTAGAGCTGGAATGAGCTCACAAGGGCCGTTTGTGGCAGGGGTTCCCCTTTCTCTGTGCTTTCCACTCGAGCCAACACCCTGAGCTGTGCTGTCACAGGTCTCTGGTTATTTTGCACCAACAACATGCTTCGAACTAGGGGTCCACAAATGAAACTAGGAGGTGGCAGGTTTCAAACAAACAACAGGGAGTTTTTCTTCACACAGCGCATGGCCAGCACTCCTGTCCAGATGTGTCGACAGGGGCACCTAGACGGCACCGCTCCACTCCACGCGAGGAACCACTCACATCCACCCTGTGCCTGGCGTTCACTCTGGGCTGCATGAGGCTTTCTAAAAGGGCAATAGAACGTGCTAGTGCAGGGGTGGGCAAAAGCCCCTCAGTGGGCCAGATCCAGCCTGCCTCGGGCTTTGGTCCGGCCCATGCAGCTGTTCCAGGCTCTGCCCCCTAGTTCATTGCCTGGGAGGCGGAGACACGCGAGCCCTTTTCACTGCTTCTGTGTAAAGGGCTTGTGCCTTCCCTGCGCCTGTCGGGCAACGCGTCGCCTGGCAGCCGCAGGGGAGCCCTTTCAACTCCTGCTATTGAAAGGTCCGCCCCTTCTGCATGAGGCCCCGCCCCTTCTATCTGAGGCCCCGCCCCTTCCGGGGTGGCTCCTGACCACTTCAAAAATGGGCGCTGATGCCTCTTGAAGGCCGCTTCCCCGGTGCGAGGGCAGAGCCTCCTTCAAACACTGGCAGTTTGAGGTTCTCAGAAGGAGGGACTCAGCTCCACACACGTTGCCAGCCCATGCAGGTGCAGGACAGCCCGTGCAACTGAAGAGGAAGGAAACGCCCGGGGACTGCGGCCTCTCGGGGCAGCTCTGTGAAATCTCCCCCCCCCCCAAAAGCTGGAGAAGGGAATGCCAAGCGAGCTCCGCCGAGCAGTGGTTTCCACCATCCAAGTGAGCTCTGTGCCAGGGATGGACTCTGCTGTGAAAGCACCGAGGCTCGCTAGCAAGGGGACAGCCCATGGGATTTTGTATCACTCGCTGTGGCCATCTTGGGCAGATTGAAGAGCGGAGAGCCTCTCCCTGCCTGAGAATGTCCAAGGGAGAAGAAGCTGGGTTGCAGCAGAACTTCTCAGCTGAAATCCTGACCCGGTCGGGAGAGTTTAGGGTTTCACCTGCGCTGGGCGCGAAGAACCGCTGAGCAATAGAACTGGGGCACATGGAATCTCTGCCGCAGGAAACATCCCGAGCCCAGCAAGACACTGCGCTCTGGGATGACTCCGGGCTCTTCACAGCCCTGTGGCACTGGAGACTGGACTTGGTGGCTGATTCAAGGGCCTGCCTGGGCAGAAGGTGTCCAGGGGTCTCACAGGAGGCAGCCTACAGGGCACTGCGGGGTTCACATGGGATGGGGGGAGGCAGGGAAGCAGCATTACAGGAGTCCCTCTGCTTTCCTGTGCTCACCGCCTGGGAGAGGCTCCAGGGCCTGCCTGCGGTCTCAGGAAAAGAACGTGGGGAGCAGCAGCTCTGACTTGGGCTCAGGGGCCCCACAACCCAGGGACGAGAGAAGGCCCAGCACGAGGGCGCAGGGAGCTCTGGGGTATAGTGGACCCTCAGACGCTGAAGCCTTCATTGAGCATGCTCGTACCCTGGGCTCCGGCTGGGAGGCTAACGAGAAGCAGCCAGCCAGCTGACATAGGCAGTGGGACTTGCTTTTCGTCCTACGTGCAGACGGCAAACAGGCCAAGAAATCTGAGCAACTCTTGGCCTGGAGCATCCTTGCAGGCGGCCTGCTGTGTGTCTTCAAGGTGCGACATTCCCGCTGCCGTGATTGGCTGCACAGGTCCATTCCCGCTGCTGTGATTGGCTGCACACATCACATGGCGGCGTTTCTGTTCCTGGATTGGCTAAGTTTGGCTTTCGGACTCAGGTTTACTGTTCTTGCTGTTGGTTTTTCTTTACCGGATGTGAAATGTGTTAGCCCCTGGCCCCTGCGGGCACCCAGCGGGACTCCTGTGAAGAACGGGCAAGGTGGCAAGGCCGATTTTACACCCCCCGTCCCCCCGCGCACACCCTCCATCTGCTTTTGCTCCTGAATGCTGTGGCCAGGGCGGCATTGGGAATGGCCGAGGGGCTGTGCTGGCTGCACACCCCAGGCCCCAGCACAATTGGAGAGCCTCATGTGCAAATCAACAGCTACTGACACAAGCCGCCTGGTCACAGCCTGCTCCATCTACCCCCCGCTGTCAGAGGTGCCTATGACCGGAAAGACACCATGTGCCCACTTCATCCCCATGGTACCCTCAGTGACTTCACCGGGGGTGGGGGTTGGCTTCACCTTCCTTCTCCCCCTACTAGAGGATATGCAAAGGGTGTTTAGGAGACTGGAGCTGTCACTGGGGGGGCTCAAATGGACCGAGATGCCATTTTATTCCGGCTGGTTTGCCCTGGAACCAGGCCCTGCCCTTAGGTGTGGTTTGGAGCCCTGCTCCAGTCAAGCATCTCCATCCCATTCTAGCGGCCTATTGGGGTGCCTTAGGAGGAGTGCCGCCAGCAGATCTAGGGAAGTGATTCTTCCCCTCTCTTCAGCCCTATCTCTGTCAAGTGGGGGAATCAACCTGTGCTCCAGGAAAGCGCCGAAGCTTCTGTTTTGTTTTATCCCCTGATTTTCGTGCCAGGACAATTCATAGATCCCCCCTTTGCGGGAAGGGACAAATCTTCTAACTTCTATCATTTCCATCAAGAGAATGGGCTTTACTGTCACGCATCCAGCAATTTCTCAGCCAATCCAAGGTGTGTTAAATCATCAGTGCTTGGCACTCTTAGCTGCCCATTATGGTTTAGAAGGTTCAGGGCTTTTCTTGTTTTCCCAATTCATCAAAAACCAATTCTGGGTCAGAGAGACCGATGGAACACGCGGAACGGCTCTGGGAGCATTCAGAGAAAGCTACCCTGAATGCTCCGGTTTCTTTTGGACACAGATTGTGTATAATACCTTTGCCAGCCCTGGGAGGCTCAGGGAGACTGACACACAAAAGCTCATTGACAAATCATTGGTGACAAAGGACGAATGGACTCAGATCTGTACCGCAGTCCAGAAATGTGATTCACTTTGTTTCTTCCTCCAGTTTGCACTGGGAGGTGGGGCATGCGTCGTTTCAGTGTTTTTACTTCAGCTTTTCATGGACTTAGTTAAAGCCAAGGGGCCCTCATTTAGGAGTCCAAAATAAAGTCTTTACAGGGGCTGAGGGGGCTGACATGGTGAGAAGCCCAGAGTTTGTGTTTGAGCCTATAATTAGCAACCTGAGGAGCTAAAAACACCCATGAAGAACAACTGCCAGGGAGAGTCCTACCCCCTTTCCTGGGCTAAACAGATTCAAATAAGTTCCTGTCAGCTAAGCGTCCATTCCAAACAGGCCCTCTGAGAGGGGAAGGGGGAAAGCCGGCCATTGTCCCGGGACCTGACAATTCAAAGGGGCCTGAGATGGGGGCGATGACCGGAGTCCAGGGCCCTTTAAATTGCCGCCAGAGCACTGTGCTGCTCACTCGGGTGTCTCTACGGGCCGGTGCGGGGGAAGGTATGGCACTGACATGCACTGGCAGCACTTGGGGGGGCCTGGTGAGGGGGGAGTACCAGTGAGGACTGAAAATCATTGGTACAGCGGGATGTAGGTGAGACCAAACAATGCCTGGCTCAAGCTGGTGGCTTTCATCCTGCAATTTCCTGTTAAACAACTCACTGTTTGTGCACAGAGGCAGCTGAATTGCTGGCCTCTTTCATCTGCATCTTCGTCCCTCTTCCCCCCGAACCCTGCGAGAAGTGCGCAGGCAAAGAAAGGCAGTAGCTGTCCAGCCAGAGGTGCCAAGCTGGTGACTGATGGCTAGAAAAGTGGAGAACAAATGGCAAGGAAGGACAGGGCTGATTTCAACCAACTGGTTAATGATTTCCTAAAGTTGGCAATTTGTTGGCAGTTCACGTCAATTCATGTTTAAAGGAGAAACTTTAATATTCAGCCTCCAAGTTGGCAGCATCAGAAATCATTGTTAAGAGGCTGCAAATAAATCTGGTTGGACTCATGTTAGATCCTTCCCCCAACCCTCGCCTCTCTCGAAACATTTGATAACTGACATCCTGGAGTCTCAATGGCAGCATAATGCTCCTCCAAGCTGTATAAATCATGGGCTAGGAACTGAAATTAAGCTTGTAAGGTCCCCTAGGAGCTCTAAAAAATTCACAGCTGGTGTGACCTAAACACAGCATTCCTTTTCTTGCCCTAGGAAAGATACCGACGCAGGCTCTAACGCCCTGCGAGGCAGAGCCCAGCAACGTCAGGGGGCTGGAGGGGCTGAGGTCAGAGTATTCTGATGGGATCATTCTCATTACTGAAGAAATGGCTGCCACGATTAATAGTGACAAGGTCACAGGACAGAGGTCAGACAGTCTCAGAGGGGTTGCCGTGTTTGTCCTGGTCTACACTAGGACCTTAGTCCAAAATAACCACCACCCCCCCCCAAGCTTGAATTTGTAAGCAATGTGTCCACACTACCAAGCCCCTTATTCCAGTATAAGGGGCCGCTGAATTCGAACGCTGTACTCCTGCTTTTCATCAGGAATAATGCTAATTCTGAACTTGTACGTCCGAAATAACGTTAGTGTGGATGCTTTAGGGCTGTTAAGTTGAATTAATTGGCTACTGGGAGGCCTCCTGCAGCTCCCCAGAGTGCTCTGTGTGTCTCTGAGTCCGAGGTAGCGCGTCCACATTAACAGAGCCTGCCTCGGGTTGCACTCGATTCTTCCTGTAGTGAGGACATGGAACTTCAAATTTGTAAAATCGGGTGTCCAGAAGTCGAACGTAGTAAATTCGAAATAATCTCCTAGTGTAGACCTGGCCCTAGTCTGTTTCAGCAAAAACAACGAGGAATCCAGTGGCAGCTTAACAACTAACACGTTTATTTGGGCTTAAGCTTTCATGGGTTGTAAATCAGGAGTGAATTCACTGAAGTGAGTGGAGCTACACTAGTGTAAATCCAGAGTGAGTTCTAGCAAAATCAGATGGTGGACGCATAGGACTCTTGGGAACAGTTCTCTGCTGATGCAACCCAAGTGGACACCTGAGTCTTACTCAAAAAGACTTTGTCACTGACTGGGAATGTGATTCTCTTTAAGCCTCCTCCCAGCTCTCCGCGTGTGGCTGACAACGCTTGCCTCACAGGGACACTCGGAGGGCGGAATGATGTATGGTGGTGAGGCACTTTGAGATCCTCTGCCATCCAGTGACCAGCATTAAACTCACAAATTCCTGGCCTGCACCAAACACAGGGGGGCCTGGACATCCTGTCACTCGCACCAGTTTTACGCCAGTGTAACTCCGAGAGCTTCAGTGGACTGACTCCTGATTGACGCCAGTGTAAAAAAGAGAAGAATTAGGCTCCTATGGACAGATCCTCCTCTCTTAGGCTGGGTCTACACTAAAGGGGAAAGTCAACTTATGATACACAACTCCAGCGATGTTAGTTACGTAGCTGGAGTTGACACATCTTAAATTGTGTTTTTGTGCCATCCACACAGTGGGAGGTCGATGGGAGCAAACGCTACCATCAGCTTCCCTCACTCCTCACAGGAGCAGGACTGCTGGTGCTGACGGTCAGTTCGAATTTGCGGCTCTTCACTAGACCTGCTAAATCGAACCCCGGAAGATTGACTGCGGCAGCGTCCATCTTCCGCACAGTGTAGACATGGCCATACAAGGACATAAATCCACACTAGCAGCAACAACTTCAGTGGTGTTACCTCCTTTTCCACTGGGCCAAGGGCCCCGTGAACAGGACACAAGTGAATGAATCACAGAATCCGAGGGCTGGAGGAGACCTCAGGAGTCATTGAGTCCAGCCCCCTGCCCAGAGCAGGACCAACCCCACCTCAATCATCCCAATGCTCACCCTTAGAGTGTTCTTTTGCTACTCTCAGATTCACGTCCTCTCCTTCTGATGAAGACGGATCGTTTCTTTTGTCATTTATCTCCTGTGCGTATATTAAAGCACTCTTAATACATGTTAATCTTTTTAAAGTTCTGTTGCATTGCTTGCTGAAATGCTTGGTATTACTGCTAATCATCCCAATCTCTGCTCAGCTAATGATCTTACTCTCTAATTCACCCTCCAGCTCCACAAAGCCTTTAAAAACAGGGATTCGATGGCAGTGGCTCAGGGGAGAAAGGGAGGGAGCGGAGGGGACATGGCAGTGCTGTCTGCCAGCCAGATGCAGTCTGCTCTTTACCTGTGGCTGTAAAACGAACCAGAACACACATAAGCGGGTCGCTTTTACCTACCCAGGATGCCATGGGGAAGACAAGAAGAGCGATGGACTGGTCCATCACCAGCCTCCTCTGCAGAGAATCTGAAACTTGTGACACTGGTGGGGGGATAGCAGCTTGCCCAGAGTCTAAGGGCTGCACCCCCTTTGCCTGCATATTTGCATATTTTCAAAACAAACAGCCCACCCATAGTATTTGTTTGTGTATCTTCTCCATTAAAAATAGCAATTAAAAAAAATCATTTTGCTGTTTCCCAGGCATGGCTCCCAGGGTATTACAATTAATACTTGGGCAACATAACATTGCATTTATAGCGCACCTTCATGTGAGACTCTCCAAGTCCTTTACAAGGGCAGGTCAAGCTCACAGTCCTCTGGGGAGCCAGTTTTGCAGCGGGGGGAACACAGGCCCAGAGAGAGCGAAAGGGCCACATGCTAGACAATTTAATTCCTCGTTGGCAGCACCCACAGCCTGTCGTGATTGGAATCGGTGACACAGCCACGCTGAGGGCCACGTTTGGCTCTAGCTTTACAATCTGAGCGGGTTTTCTTCTGCTTGTAGTTACCCTCTTTTTGGCACCTTTTACTCAACCGCTACAGTCCAGTGCAATGAACAGAAACTCCCCAGCCTATGCCCGGTCTTACTTCTGAGGACATAAATCATAGATAGAATAGTGGAATGTAATAATAATAGAAATTGTTAAAGTGCTTATATACAAATGCTAGAAGTCTAAATAATAAGATGGGTGAACTAGAGTATCTCGCATTACAGGAGGATATTGATAAAATAGGCATCACAGAAACTTGGTAGACTGAGGACGATCAATGGGCCACAGTCATACCAGGGTACCAAATATATCAGAAGGACAGAACAGGTCATGCTGGTGGGGAAGTGGCACTATACGTGAAAAAATGTAGAATCAAATGACATAAAAATCTTAAATGAGACAAAATGTTCCATAGAATCTCTATGGGTAGTAATTCCATGCTCTAATAATAAAAATATAGCAGTAGGGATATATTATCGACCACCTGACCAGGATCGTGTTAGTGACTATGAAATGCTAAGGGAGATTAGAGAGGATATCAAAATAAAAAACTCAATAATAGTAGGGGATTTCAACTATCCCTATATCGATAGGGTATATGTCACCTCAGGACAGGATGCAGAGATGCAATTTTTTAATACCTTAAATGACTGCTTCTTGGAGCAGCTGGTTCTGGACCCACAAGGGGAGAGGCTATTCTTGATTTAGTCCTAAGTGGAGCACAGGATCTGGTTCAAGAGGTAAATATAGCCGGACCACTTGGAAATAGTGACCATAATGTAATAAAATTTAACATCCCTGTGGTGGGAAAAACACCTCAGCAGACTAACACTGTGACATTTAATTTCAGAAAGGGGAACTACACAAAAATGAGGAGGTAAGTTAAACAGAAATTAAAAGGTACAATGACAAAAGTAAAATCCTTGCAAGCCGCATGGAAACTTTTCTAAGATACCACAATAGAGGCCCAACTTAAACGTATACCCCAAATTAAAAAGCACAGTAAAAGAAACAAAAAAAGTACCACCATGGCTTAACCACCAAGTAAAAGAAGCAGTGGGAGATGAAAGATTTCCAGGAAGCCTTTGACAAGGTCCATCACAAAAGGCTCTTAAGTAAAGTAAATTGTCATGGCACAAGAGGGAAGGTCCTCTGGTGGATTGATAACTAAACTGCTCCAGGTAGTTAAGAACAAAACAGACTGTGAAGAGCTTCAAAAAGATGTCACCAAACTAAGTGATTGGGCAACTAAATGGCAAATGAAATGTAATGTTGATAGATGTAAAGTAATTCACATTGGAAAAAAACAATCCCAACTATATGTACAATATGATGGGGACTATATATTCTTGTGCCTATTCAGAACAGCTATCGTGGGTCAGACCAAAGGCCCATCTAGCCCAGTAACCTGTCTTTCTATAGTGACCAATGCCAGATGCCCCAGAGGGAATAAAAAGAAACAGGGAATCATCAAGTGATGCCTCCCCTGTCATCCATATCCAGCCTCTGACAAGCAGAGGCTAGGGCCGCCATTCCTACCCATCCTGGCTAATAGCCTTTGATGGATCTAACCTCCAAGAATTTATCTAGTTCTTTTGTGAACCCTGTTAAAGTCCTGGTCTGCACAACATCCTTTGTCAAGAAGTTCCACAGGTTGACTGTGCACTGTGTGAAGAAAAACTTCCTTTAGTTTGTTTTAAAACTGCTTGCTACCTATTAATCTCCCCAAACCCTAATCATAGAATAGAATCATAGAACACTAGAACTGGAAGGGACCTTGAGAGGTCCTCATGGCAGGACCAAGCACCATCCAGACCATCCCTAATAGATGTCTATCTAACCTGTTCTTAAATATATCCAGCGATGGAGATTCCACAACCTCCCTAGGCAATTTATTCCAGTGCTTAACTACCCTGACAGCTAGGAAGTGTTTCCTAATGTCTAAACTAAACCGCCCAGGCTGCAATTTAAGCCTTCTACTTCTTGACCTGTTCTTGGTGGATAAGGAGAACAATTTATCCTCCTCCTCTTTATAACAACCTTTATGTACTTGATGGCTGTTATGTCCCATTGTCAGTCTTCTCTTCTCTTCTCTTCTCTTCTCCAGACTAAACTAAACCAACTTTTTCAATCTTTCCTTGTAGGCCCTGTTTTCTAGACCTTTAATCATTTTTTGTCACTCTCCTCTGGACTTTCTTCAGTTTGTCCACATTTTTCCCCAAAATGTGGTTCCCAGACCTGGACACAATACTCCAGTTGAGGCCTTATGAGTGCTGAGTAGCTGACAACACTCCTGTTTAGGTATCCCAGCATGAGGTTTGTTTTTCTTGCAACAGTGTCATTATTGACTCATATTTAGCTTGTGGTCCACTCTGATCCCGAGATCCCTTTCTGCAGGACGGTCGCGTCCCAGTCTGTATGTGTGCAACTGACCGTCCCTTCTTAAGTGGAGAACTTTAACTTGTCTGCTGCACCTGTCCCTTTACCCCACCAAAGTTGAACAGCTGTGGCTGAAAGCAGAATTTGGCTCTTGCTGCTGCTCTTCCAAAGAGCAGGTGCTGCCCGTAATTGACTGCAGCCAATTCTCCCTGATCCATGACTCGCGCACCAGCCTCTTAAGGGGCCATTACATCTATGCCATTAAGTTTTTGTGTATGGGCTGGTGTCTTTGTGCAGATAACACTGTAATCATTAGACTTTAAATGGGTGTTTGTTTGTCGTCTTTGTTCTTGAATACTAAATACGTAGCATGTGGCTCACTTAATAACCACTCCAAGGCAACACGATTGTTCCCTCTAGACATAAAACCACCCACCTAGGGTTTGAGTGGGCTGGTAGCTACAACTGGATTAAACCCATTGGTGGCATTTGCCACTAGGTTTCTTAGTGCACAGCTGGGCTGACATGACTTCAGCTGGGGAGTGGATGGGCTGGAGGCTACTTCCTAGCTGGTGGGCCCCCACGCTTTGTCTGACACCCCCGGCTGATTCCGTAGGAACCCTCTGAAAGTGGCTGCACCTAGCAGTGGCAATGGGCATTTTAAGCATTGGCAATGACAGCCAATGCTCCTGGTTCTGCTGCTGACAGCCTCCTCCCCGGTCTCTCTGTTCCAGAGTTTACATGTCTGACTACTGGAGCTAATGATATCGGCCTAGCTCCCAGCAGCAGTTTGAAGCTACACCCCAATTTAAGCTGGGAAGGACTAGATTTTGACAGTTGAATGCTGATTTCATCCTGTACACCTACCCCCCCCCCCATAAGAGAATATTCCCATTGGTAGGTGCTGAAATGCACCGAGAGGCACAGCAAGAAAAACTCTACTGGAGAACTTATTAGAGTTTGATTTAAGGTGATGAACTCTGTGTATTTTGATGTGATGCCAAACTACTTATGTTCTACCGGTGGCCTAAGCTTTAACTTTTTCCACCTCGATATCCACTGTCATTGAATAATTAGTGTCTGACCTCCTGTATTCTTCTCCATAACTGTGACCATTTAATGCATTTTTTTCCCTATCTTTAACATTGATATTATCCATGGAAGGTGTTGATGACCTCTCGCTCTGCCAGTGTGATAACAATGCTTTGCCTTTTCTTTTGGGGATCTCAAAGCACTTTACAAACCTTAAAGAATCTGGCGTCCTAGGCCCCTGGCAGAGGGAGGTTCAGGTTAACAGAAGGACAGCAGGCTCATGGTGAGGAATCAGGATCTGGGTTCTAAGCCTAGCACCTTGGGCAATGGGTGTTCCTTTCCCCATGCAGACAGGCGCCCCAGTAGGATTTCCAACAGTCCCCAAGCCACTGAGGTGCCTGGCACCTACTGACTTCACAGATGCCCAGCTACTTCCCTAGGCCCCGGCATACCTTTGAAAATCTGGCCTCCCATGCCTCAGTTTCTGCACCTGTAAAATGGGGATAATAGTGCCTTTTGAGATTTAGCATTGAACGATATTAAATATGTAACAGGCAGAGAACGTGACTTGTGCATGGTCACACCCTGGACTGGGGCAAGGGTCGGAGCAGAATGCAGCCCCTTGCTCGAGGTCATGCTAGGCCATGCTACCTCCTCACTGTAATTCATGCTCAATAGATGCATCTACCACGGAACAGCCTTGTACTCTCAAGGAATTTTTCTCACCCCCTTTTTATAGACAGACCAAGACAGAGCGCAACAATAACAGCACAATGAAGGGACTTGCTCAAGGCCCCATGGTGTGGCCAGGCTCAGCTCTGACACTTCATGTTCAGCCCAACTCATGCCGATTTTTCCAGTCAGTGCCCCCTTGCTCCTCCCGGACACTGACTTATATCTGCTGCCATGTGGGCTGTGTTCCTTCAGGTGGCTTTACATAGGTGCAAGCACGCTGCAGTGCCAGGGCTCAGGCCTAGCCCCTAGTGGGGTGTCACAAGTAGCAGACCCTGTTAATGTTCTCCCGTATCCTGTACTCAGAAAGAAGAGGCAGCCGAATTCTGGTGCCTTGGGGGTCAATCTGCAAGAAGACAGAAGAGCTTCCTTTGCTATCTGTGTGTCTCAGCCCATGTTGGAGCAGCAAGGGCCCAATCCTAGATATTTACAGGCTCCCAGCCCAGTGGCAGTGGATATGGAGAAGAGTGGGCAGATATGGTCAACAGTCAATGTGAGTCGACAGTATGACACTGTTGCAACAAACGCAAACGTGATTCTGGGAGGCATTAACAGGAGTGTTGTGAGCAAGACATGAGAAGTCATTCTTCCACTCTGCGCTGCACTGATTAGGCCTCAGTTGGAGGATTGTGTCCAGTTCTGGGCGCCACATTTTAGGAAAGATGTGGAGAAATTGGATAAGGCCCAGAGAAGAGCAACAAAAATGATGAAAGGTCTAGAGAACGTGAGCTATGAGGGAAGACTGAAAGAATTGGGCTTGTTTAGTTTGGAAAGGAGAAGACTGAGAGGGGACATGATAGAGGTTTTCAGGTATCTAAAAGGGTGTCAAAGGGAGGAGGGGGAAAAATTGCTCTTCTTGGCCTCTGATAGGACAAGAAGCAATGGGCTTAAACTGCAACAAGGCAGGTTTAGGTTGGACATTAGGAAAAACTTCCTAACTGTCAGGGTGGTGAAACACTGGAATAAATTGTCTCGGTGGATTGTGGAATCTCCATCACTGGAGATATTTAAGAGGCGTTTGGACAGACACCTGTCAGGGATGGTCTAGATCATAGGTTCCCAAACTGGGGGGCGTGAAGAAATTCCAGGGAGGGAATTCCCCCGAGAAAAAGCCTAGTCTGTCCATTAAAAAAATTCAGAAATGTCTAGTATTTTCTGACTCGGTGTCCACCAGAACACATGCAGCTTGGGCTTGCTGGGGTGGGGGGAGGATCGAGTGTCCCAGGCAGACTTCACAATGGCCGCCTTTTTTTTTGGTCAACAAAAAAGGTCCCGGCACCTTTTTTTACACTGGTCCCGGTCAGTTCCTTTTTTTTTTTTTTTTTGCGCAACAAGTTTTGCTGCTTTTTTGGGATGAGGCGTGAGGGTTTCCCAAAAATCAAAAAGGGGGCGTGATGCCAAAAAGTTTGGGAACCACTGGTGTAGATGGTGCTTGGTCCTGCCATGAGGGCAGGTGACTGGACTCGATGCCTCTTGAGGTCCCTTCCAGTTCTAGGATTCTATGGTCGTGTTCTGCAGACATCTCTGTGTCTGGCTCCACTTGACCATTGCAACAACAGACACAGAGGTGAAGTGGATTCTCCATCACAGAAAGTTTTCTATCAAACAAGAGCCCTTTCTGAAGGAGATGAGTTAGCTTGGCCAAAAGTTATGGGCTTGATACAGGAATCTGCAGCTCAGACCAGAATGGTCCCCGCTCCATCTTAAAGCCCTCTGTTATCGCTTTGATTCCTGCCCTCACCACAAGAAACAGATAAAAGAGGCTGGCTGAAGATTTTCCTTGTAATTTATTTAAATTGTATTTACATAAAAATTCCCAACGTTAATCAACGCATTCAAAGCAGCCCAGTTGCGATGGGTTACACTGTTTCAACACCGTGTGCTTACAGTTATGGAAATGAGGGATTAGGGATGGGGCGAGCACATGGCCCCAGAAGACAGCTCTTTCCAGCGTGGCGGCGTGTGGCCGTCCATACTAATTGAGACAAATTTAATTAGCCAGGCTGCTGCGCAAGCTTGACACATTCTAACCACAAACACGGCAACTGTGAAAAGAGGAAACAGCAGATCCCAGCTTCGCCAAGCTCCCAGGCCCGACAGTGGGACGAGAAAAGACCCAGCTAGAGGTGGAGTCGTGGGACTGGGGCTGGGCTCTGAGATGAACTCTGGACAGCAGCAAAGGGCTTTTTTTGTGCTGCTGCTGCTCATGCTGCCCCCGTTTTCAGGGGAAGGGATGACTGAGGGCCTGGTTCAGCTCTCAGCCTGGGGGCAAACCTGGAGTGACTGAGATTGCAATGGAGGTAAATCTGGTGCAAGAGAGATCAAGATCAGGCCCCCTCTCAACAAGGGTGGTAGCCCAGCCCCTTTGATCAGCCCCAAACTGCTCTCCTAGGCTAGCAGGCCAAGGGAACCGTTCCATGATGGGCAGCCTGCACCCCACCCACGTTTGTTCTTAGGAGAAGCAGCTAGAAGATCTAGCGATGAGGGAAGGGCCTGCACGGATGGCCCAGGAGATGCAAGTCCTCTTGCCTTTCTGCCCAGGTCAGTGCAGAAAGAGCCATGTAAACTCCCTCCCCTAAGTGTGTGCCTTGCTGTGACCTTGCAGGGCCACCTCTGGAGCTGCGAGGGGAGCCCAGCCTCCAAGGCCAGGACCCTGTCTGTAGAGATTGCCAGTGAGGGGGCTAATTAGTGCCAGGCTTTTCCCATCACCGTCCTACCTCCCTGGTCCTTCTCCCGTGAACAGAGAACAGCAATACCCAAAGTCCGGAGATGCAAACAATTCGATGTTTACTGGGGTTAGGGTCCAGCCAGCATGAACCCAGTTTCCTTTCCTTTTTCCCTGTTTATTCCGTAGCCGTATTGGAAGGCCTAAAGCCTACAGCCTTCATCTGAAGCCAGATTGAAAGAGCAGCAGCCATTAGCTGTAAATCAGGGAGTCACAGACTCACAGTCCTTCTAAATTGCATTAAAATAGCGTATTACCAGGCTGTTAAGGCGACTCTGTCCTAATGGCACCTGCTGTCACCAGAATCAGAAACAGATCTCGAGCTGGGTAAAGAAAACTGAGTTTAACAGCAATTCATCAATAGCTGGGGTTGTGGAACCCTTATTCTGTGATTGTGGTCCCACGTGTGTATTGTTTGTATGTTCTCTGCCTGGTTTGCACTTGCTTCTGTCTGCTGCATAATTGATTTTGCTAGGTGTAACTCAGCGAAGGTGGAGCGGGCCAACTGGTTAGGTAATTCTGTTACAATATGTGAGGATTGGTTAGTAAAATGTTAGTAAAATACTTGGCTAAGGTCTGGCTAAACAGGACTCCGATTTCACTGTAGAAAGTGGGGTCCAAGTGGGAGACCAGCAGGAAAGGAAAAGGAACAGAAAGAAGAAGAAGGCGGGAAGATGTGGAAGAAGAACTCACCTCCAAGACCCAGCCTAAGGCCAGAGCTGCCAGGACTCCTCTGCACGACCATGATGTGCAGCAACCAAGACCCAAACAAGACCAACCTGGCCTGGCCACCAGGGGAAGTTCACCTGCCTTGGTCAGGATCGCTGAGCAGGGCGCCATGTGCTCAGCATGTGTGTTTTGCTTGCTAGGGAATTGTCAATAAATAGAGAGTGAGGGTGCCTCCACCTGGCTCCTCTGCTGGCCAGTCTGGCTCCCATCTTGGCCATCAGCCTGGCCGCTGGGCTCCCTGCCCCAGGGCTGCCGGCCCCGGCACCGGGCTCTGCATCCTCAGCTGGGCTGCACTGCCGGTCTGGCCTCAATCCCAGCCACCAGGTGGGCTCTGCACTCCCAGATAGGTGGGTCCAGCTCCAGGCTTTGCGCTGCCAGCCCCAGTACTGGGCTCCTGGCTCCTCCCCCCAGGACTCTCTAGTCCTGCAGCATCCGTGGCCCGGCTGGACCAGATGGTCCCAGGCCACAGAGGTTCAAGCTGTAGTGACATTTCTATGTCTCTCTGAGGATCGTGGTACATTGTGTGTGAACTCTGCAATGGATAAATGACCTTGTGCTGATTGCCATGCTGTGTGGGAGACAGAGGTCATGTCAAAAGCACAGTGTGCTCTCCCAGGCCCAGAGGCCGCTGCTGCAAAGTTATAGAGTCCCCTTGGACCGAAGCCTTTTGGTTTCAGATCTGGGTGGATGTTCCTGGGGAAAGCTGCCAGCCATAAGGAATGAGATCCCAGGAGATCCCAGTGGCCCGTGGATGGACATCGACTTAGGTCTCAGATCTGCTTGAGGTTTCACAAAGGGGAAACCTGAGCCGGTGAGTGAGAGAGGGCTGAGGTAGTGTCTCTCCCCGGGGCAGCCTGCATCCTGAACCCCTCCAAAGTGAGCCAAAGGAAGCCTGGGCATTTTCATTTTATTTTTCCAGAAAATTAATTGAGTTACGGACCCGAGCAATGCCAGGTAAATCTTCAATAAGTAATAAGAAACTGCAAGGTTCCTTCCTGGGAGAGCTTCTAATCTAGGCACACAAGTGACATTTAGACCCTGTCTACACTAGGAAACTATTCTGAAATTAGTAAATTTGACTTAACTCCTGATTTAACAAATTCTAACAAGTGTGTCCACACTATGAGGAAGCCTCAAAATTAATCCGTGGCAGGCTCCGTTAATGTGGACGTGCCACCTCAGCCTTAGAGCCCCAGGAAGCACTGGGGAGTACTTACTTCGAATGACTCTGGGGAGTTGGTATTTCAAAATAGCAGCACTAGAGCGTCCACACTCCTGCTATTTCGGAATAATTCTTTTAGAATTAGCATTACTCCTGATGAAAAGCAGGAGAACAGATTTCGAATTCCACAGCCTGTTATTTCAAAATAAGGGGCTTGGAAGTGTGGACCAGTGATAAATTCTGAAGTAAAGCCCTAGTGTAGACTAGGGCAGAGAGGCAAGTAGCTGAATTGATATAGCGTTTAGGTACGGTGCCAGGGCCCACTTACATGTGGTGGCACCTCCTACTGGCTGTACTGGGAGAAGCTCTGGTCTGACATCGTGCTCTGCGCAGCGTTGACTCTCCTGGGGAATCCCTCTCACAGCAGGTCCTGCAGCCTTCTCTTCATGACTCGGTCCTTCGAGGGTCACCACACACATGCCTCTTCTGGGGGGATAGCTGTCATCTTGCTATAACAAATTGTGCTTCCCTAGCCTCCAAGGGGCAACAGAGAAGCTGTCTTTCCCCTGTGGGCTTGGAAGCATTCGATTTTTATCCATAAATGACAGTTCACCGTACATGCACAGTGGTCAAAAGAAAGAAAGAAAGATTCCCATTAATAACAACCAGGGGACGTCAGAAGAATTCTGCTTAAGAACGTACAGAGTGTGGCTTAATGATATTTGCTTTGTATATGTTGACATGTGACATGGACAGTTTATTTTAATGGTTACAGTTTTAATTTTTTATTTATTTTTTAATCTCCACATCTGCTATCATTACACAATTATTGTCTGTCCCTTCCCTTGCTGGGCCCCTCCACATAGTTTTCTGCAACTGTGACCATTTAAATGGATGAAAATGGAAAGAAATGCTTAAATAAACATCGATATGATCTATCAAAATTATAAAAAAGTAAAAATCAAACTCTGCCAAGCTTCAGTACGTGCTTTTCAGCAGGGCTCTGAGCATTAACTTAATGGAGGTGGGGGAGGTTCTCTGTGGTAAACCTGCTGCATTTTTGTCCTATTAATAAAATGAGCCTGGGATTTAATGAAGGGCACATTAAAAATTCTCACTCTTTTTATGAATAGCCATAAACTCATCAGATAAGCTGACCTCTCTGTAAAATCTTGAGTTAAATCTCTCCAGACTTTGCAGTAAATCAGACTTTAATTGTTTGCAGAAAGGAAGTTCAGATGAAAGCAGACTGCAGTTCATTAACCCGCTAGGTAATGAGGACGACACGGGAACAAAACTGCGCATGTGCTACACGGGCCAAGACTCGTCTCCTGCAAACATTTACTCCCACGAGTAACGGGAGGTGGGAGAACAACCCCATGGACACTACTCACTGAGGTAAGGATCTGAAGGGACGGGACACAAGCAGTACAGAAGTGCCGCGAGGGCACAGTGTCTCGTGCTGTCTGCATTGCTTGGTCGTCAGAGGGATTAAAGTAACTCATGCACCTCCTGTCCCACATGCTCAGATTGCATTAAGTGCCCCAATTGCAGAAGGGGGGTTGGGGTCAGAAAAGAGCCACCTTTGTGCGTGCCCTGTATCAGGGGTGCTGTGCACCACAAGTTGCCTCAGCCTGAGGTCTGCTCCTGTAACCCCCACTCCCGCTGGGGGTGGTGTGCTGGCCCTCCACTGACACTGAGACCCCTTACAGAGAGAATAATGAGACTTCACCTCAGCCTTGCTACCAGCCAGTTGGCTGTCAGTTTGGAGGCTCATGCCCTGAGGTCGCAGGTTCGATTGTGCCTGTCGGCATTACACCCAGCCACCTATGACCCTACAGGTTTGTTACAGGCGGTGAGGATCTCCGCATTCCCTGGGCACAAGCAGGGGCAGTGATGTAGGAGCCATGATGCTGCCTCTGTGCGACTTGCAGTGTCCCACCCTGTGATGACGGGTAACCTGTGGGCCCAAACTTAGCCAAGGAGAGGGGCCTGCACTTGCAGATCTGGACAGGAACCTAATATTCACATTCATCAGCAGCCTCTCAGGCAGGGATCCTGTCAGCTCCCACAGGCTCATCAGCGTTGGGGCACGTGAAGGGAGCTGTGCTCGACTAAAGAAGTTTGGGCCCTATGCTCTGTGATGGTTAGGGGGCCGGCACCTTCACTCAGATGTGGCCTGGGATTGGTCAAGTGGGTGCTGGTTAATCCCGGCCTCAATGGGAGACCTCCGGGAACGCCCCCCCACTGCTGCAGGCTGGAATGCTGGTGCTTCATTGGTGTTGGCACCAGCTCATCTCTGAAGGCCACCCACACCAGGCCCAATGTCCTAGGCCAAGAGCCAAGAGTGTGCGCCCATGTAAATCCTGAGACTGGGTAGCTCTCCCTGGGAGACAGACTCCTCCCATCTGCCCAAAGCATCGACAAACCAGAGTGCATGGTCCGGCCCCGAGCACTCCAACCACATGGCATAAAATTCACTTGCAATGCAACAGAAACATGATCCCATGTGAAACCCGAGCTAATTAGCTAAGCAATATCCAAATGTTATTCATTCTGCAGCTCTGAAGTAGCCATCACCAATTTATTTGCAATAATAGCGTTTCCTCTGCAACGACGTTAATCATAATGAATGTATTGGGGGCCGTAATGGGGATGGGACATTATTGCCCTCCGGGATCCCAACTGGAAGCCTCCCCACGTGGTGGGGTGACTCTTAGGCTGCGTCTAGACTGGCAAGTTTTTCCACAAAAGCAGCTGCTTTTGCGGAAAAACTTGCCAACTGTCTACACTGGCCACTTGAATTTGCGCAAGAACACTGATGATCTAATGTATGATCGTCAGTGTTCTTGCACAAATACAATGATTCTCCCGTTCGGGAAAAAGCCCTCTTGCGCAAATGCTTTTGCGCAAGAGGGCCAGTGTAGACAGCTGAGAACTGTTTTGCGCATAAAAGCCCCGATGGCGAAAATGGCGATCGGGGCTTTCTTGCGCAAAACCGCGTCTAGATTGGCAATGGACGCTTTTCCGCAAAAAGTGCTTTTGCGCAAAAGGGTCCGTGACAATCTAGACGCTCTTTTCCACAAATGTTTTTAACGGAAAAACTTTTCCGTTAAAAGCATTTGCGGAAAATCATGCCAGTCTAGACGTAGCCTTATTGTTTTAATTCTTAATGTCACACTCGTTAATGTGGCATTTTACCATCCCTTTGTGCAGATGAAAACCACAGAAATAATAAAGGCACTTCCTGCCCATCAGGGTGTTCATGAGTACGTCTTTCAATGCAGCACCACAATTCACAGGCTGATGCCTGGGGGCCAAGCGGTATCCTTGGATTCACCGACTTCGGGGGGGCAGTTTTCGTCCCGTCAGTGGGAATTTGGTTAGAAAGCCTGACAGGCAATGCTGAAGAGGATACGGTCATGGGTTAGAGCAATGTTCCAGAAGGAAAAGCTTCACTAGATCTTCTAAGCATGTTGCAGATGTGAACAGTGCATGCTATAGATGGTTTTAAAGCATGGTTAGAAGCAACCCTTTGATCTGATGGCCTCTATCACCAACTATAACAATTGATTCACCATTTATTAAAGCAGCTATTTCTAATGGACTAATCCTGTCTAAGCGATTGATCAATGGAATGTGCGTGCCCCAAAGTAAGATGTTTCATTACATAAGCATCCAACCATTGATGGGCTTTCCAGTTCTAATTCTTCTCATCTGCGCTTGGTTACCTAGGTGCTGGAACCAGGGTGCGGGGGAAGGAGGGGTCTGCCGCACCCCCTGGCTTGAAGGGGTTTTCATCACACAGAGTTTACAGTTTGGCTCAAGGGGTCTCAGCGCCCCTGCTCTTCCCCCTCCCCCGTGGGTGCGAAATACGACTTTCCTCACCGCTTTTCACTATTGCAGCGGCTGAGCCCACTCGGCCAAGTTTCTTAGAATCCCTTAAAAATAAAAACAAAATGTTTGGACTGAGTTTGGGGGCAACGTTTCAGTCTGGGCCCTTATTTTATCCAAAGCGGCTCTGGCTCCTCATCCTCCAGACGCTTAGGCTACGATCCTGCAACAGCTTCCAGACAAGGAGCTCCTGGCTCCGGTGCCGATTTGGAGACCTGGCGCTCTCGCTAGACGGGACGGCTGCTCCCCTCACTCACACGATGGGACCTGTCATGTTTCTGTCACTAGCACAGGGGTAGGCAATAATTTTTGAAGGAGCCTCTGGGGACTGTGGCTCCTGTGGCCACACACCCCAAATTTGAGTGCAGAAGGGGCTAGGGAGGAGGCACAAATTCATAGTGATGGGAGGAAACCCTGGTCTGCTAGGGATGGAGTCTGGGCCTTCCAAATTGATAGTTAACTGCAGGCAGCTGAGACAGGTCCTTGGCTGGGCTAACCAGAAGGTGAGCTGAGGAGAACATGGCTCTGTAGGAGTCCTGTTAACCTGCAGGCCGCTTCGTACAAGGGAACCTCTCTTTCCTCCCTTCCCTCAGCACTGGTATTTGTATCACACTAGTGTCTAGGAGCTTTCACTGAGATCTCAGCCCCTCGGGGCTCGGGGAGAGAAACGGCACCTGCCCCAAAGAGCTGCTGAGCCCCACGGACAAGGCAAAGGCTACGTCTCTGTATTTCAATCCTGGCCTTTCCTATTATTTATTATTTAACACTGCGGTTGTCCCATTGGACTCCTGTTTGGAGATACAGCTTGTGCAAGAGGTAATAGCAACAAAATAAAGTTCTCGTGTATAGTACTAGCCTGACTGCAGGGCTTTGTCAATATTTGCCCAATATCCAGGTGAACTTTAACTGAGTTAGGCTGTGAAATAATGCCACATATTGGATTGTAAAGTGCAATTGAGAACTCCAAAGTGGGAGCTTTTAAAGCGTTACCAGCTGTTAAGCTAAGCAGGTTTTCTTTTTTCCTCCCCACTTTATTTTCTAATCTCGAGGCAAATTGATTGTGAATTACATATTATGCATCCGCAGGGTCTATTGATACATAAAAACAGCAACATACCGTATGCTCAGCAGGGAGAGCTAATCTGTACCCTTGTTTCATACTAATGAAAGGAAAATGCATTTCTCCATTCCTTATTGTACCTCCCAATCCATGCAGATCCCATTCTGATGTTTCCTTCAATGTCATAAGCAACCAATGTCCATGGCCACATCTAGGCACATGGCCAGTGTTATCAAAAATAGCTAGGAGCTAGCTACCTACATTGTCTGGCCTGCGTTCCTGGTGGCGTGCAGCTATGCTCACTCCGCCTGGTGCTGCCAGTGGTGTGCAGTGTAGACGTGCCTTCAGGAGTGACCCTGACAGTATGGCTACACTGAACACCACTGATAGCGCCAGGTAGGCGACACGGAGCTGCATTCTGCCAAGAGGACTAGGCAATGCAGATTTGTCCGGAGCTGCCAGAAGCCCCTGCAGAATGCCTGGTCGAAAAGGGATCCCGGAGGTTCGGCTCAGCACCACTGACTGGGCTGTTAAACGTTGGGTCAGTGGTGCTGCAGGTCTACAGCAGGCTAGTCCCCGCTTGTCCTGGCACCATACCGCGCCCTGGAAGGGTCCGGCTCTTAGGTGGAGAGGCCACAGGTCTCTGCATACTGCCCCCACCCCAAGTACTGGTTCTGCGCTCCCATTGGTCAGTTGCCAGCCAATGGGAGCATGAGGGCAATGCAAGAAGGCAAGAACAGGGTCCGCAGCCTCCTGACCCTCCTTCCACCTAGTTGCCGGCCTGCTAGGAGGTCTGGTGTGCCGAGCTCAGGCAGCCTTAGCCTCGTGGCACCGCTAATGAGGAGCTGCCTGAGATAAGCCCCGGCCTCAGCTTCCTCCCCAGCCCTGGTCCCCCCAGTCTAGAGCCCCCTGATCCCTGGCCCCACCTCAGAGCCAGACCCCCAGCCCAGAGCCCTCTCCTCGTCCCACACCCTGACTTCCTGCCTCAACCTGCAGCCCCTCCCACATTCCAAACCCCTTAGCCCCGAGCCCCCATCTGCGCCCAATCCCCTTTTATCAACTCGAGACTCCTGGAGTGAATCTGCCCCCGTGTTCCCTGCATTAGGGCGGTGTGCGGCCCGCTCTCCAAGTTACTATCCAGCGGCCACTCGCTCTTCTCTTGTCATTCAATTACCTGCATGCAGTGTCTGAGCGCTCGCTCGCCAGGCCACTTGCTTCTTCTCTGGCCCCAGTAGTAATCACGCTGGGGCTTGCAAGACACAGGTGACTCCGCATAGCCTTGCAGCCCGCTCTTCTGCGGCCACATGACACCCTACCAGAAGGCACGCTGGGGAAATGGCACTGAAACAGACATGCACACAGAGAGATGGATGCAAGGAAATGGCATTGCATGAAACTGTTCAGCCCCAGGTGGTCTCCTGTGTAACATACCCTATTTAAGCTCACCACAGCCATTCCTGGCAGAGCATTAAAGCATTTTATCCTGAACACATCTGCTGTGTATCCTTTGGAAGTCAGTCCATATCTGCTACAGAAGGCTGATCTGCTAGTAACAGCCCTCCCACCCAGTGTGCACAAGGTGTGTATGACACAGTGTCGGAAGTAAACTAGTGCCAGAGAAGACCACGCACAGAAGGAAAATGGTAACAAAGACTGCAAAGTCTTCATCAGCATGCCACTCCTCCCAGTCCCAGAGACTTTCAGCTTTGATAGATGTTAAGAATGGGAGATCAGATGCAGTATTTTGCAAAATGTTTGCGTTGCTACAATACTCCACTAGAAAACCAGAGATATACAGGTACCAGCTTTAACTTATCCATTGGGAAACAGGCAGACTAGATCTATAAATCTTTTGACTTTGCGGAAGTTAGCAGCACAGATGACTATGGACGGTTTCTGGCTATATTTGATGCACACCTTATATCTCAGAAATATGGTTTATGAAAGAGCACGTTTTCACCAGCAAATTTCCAAAGCAGGAAAATGTTTAATCTTTTGTAATTGCACTGTATGCATTGACTGGCTGAAAATTGACTTGGGAAATGCAAAACATGAAAATATCAGAGAGAAGCTGGTTATTGGGTTAACAGACAAGAATCTCTCACAGCAACTACAATTAAAGACCAGACTTAAACCCACTCACAGCTGTACAGACAGCAAAGCAGTCTGAACTAGTCAAACAACTGAACAAAAGGCAGCAGCAACTTGGAAACCTGCACTTGGAACAGAAGAATCCCAAGCATTGTTACAGGCTGGGAACCGAATGGCTAAGTAGCAGTTCTGCAGAAAAGGACCCGGGGATTACAGTGGATGAGAAGCTGGATATGAGTCAACAGTGTGCCCTTGTAGCCAAGAAGGCTAATGGCATATTAGGGTGCATTAGGAGGAGCATTGCCAGCAGATCCAGAGAAGTGATTATTCATAGAATCATAGAGCTGGAAGAGACCTCAGGAGGTCATCAAGTCCAGCCCCCTGCACCCTTTATTCGGCTCTGGTGAGGCCACACCTGGAGTATTGTGTCCAGTTCTGGCCCCCCCCCCCACTATAGAAAGGATGTGGATGCATTGGAGAGGGTCCAGTGGAGGGCAACCAAAATGATTAGGGGGCTGGAGCGCATGACCTATAAGGAGAGACTGAGATCGTGCCCCCTCCCTCCCCAAGCGCGTCTTGTGCCCCCATGGGTAGAAATGGGGGAGCGCGCAGAACTCTGGCTGGGCCACCATCTTATCTGGGGGGAGGGGAAAAGAGGGAGGGAGGCACCTCCTGCTCCACCTCCTCCTGCCGCCACCTCAGCCCCAGCACTGCCACCGGCAATATCGGCTGCATGGGCGTGGGGGGAGCATGGAGCCCCGTCCGGGCCTCCATTAATGAGGGGGAGGTGGGACGGAGACGCCTTCTGCTCCGCCTCCTCCTGCCGCTGCCTCAGTCCCAGCGCCACCAGCGGGCAAAATCAGCTTCCACGGCTGCTGGAGCTGAGCCGCCACAAACAGCCAGCTTCAGCTCCAGCAGCCGCCACAGTCCGGCAGCCAGTGATTCGCGGACTGGCACCAGTCTGCGGACCGGTGATTGGGAACCGCTGTGCTAGCTAATCAACTTTGATCTGTTCGCTAGCACTTAAAATCTATCTTTCTGTCGTTGATAAACTTAAGCTTTAGCTAACCCAATATGCTTTGGCGTGACGTGTCTGGGGGGAAAATCTCAGCCTGGTTAGCAAACGTTTGCTGCGTATTCCTCTCCACATTGAGGGAGGGGCAAACTGGCTAATCAATTCATGCTGGTCGGGATTTCAGCCAGGGCAGGATGGTACCTCTCTGGGGTCTTAGGCTGGTCTTAGTGGGGGTCAGTTCAGCTATAACGTCTTTATTGTTGGTTGATGCGGTGGCTGGCTGCAGCCAGTTGGGTGTCCCCCCTGCCTGTGTGAACGCTGGAGGGAGTGTAGGGCTGGGAGCAGCCACTGCTTGACATAGCAACACAGTGCTGAGAGCCCAGGCTGATGCATCAGAGAGCTCAGGTGTCCCCTGAGGAGCCCATCACACATGCACAATAAATGGGGATTTCACAGCTGTTCACCTTACCAAGGCATGGAGGCAGATGACCAATATTACAGATAATCGAGCACCATTGCTTCTGGGGTCTATCACACGTGATGGCACAAAGCCATCATGGAGAGTGAAACTGAATATTAATGGCAAGACTATTGACTTTAAAATGGACTTGGGAGCTGACACAACAGTCATCTCAGAAGGGGGTCGTAAGCACCCTCACCACCTCCTAGAACAAATCACCCGACACAGCTCGGACTAGCACTGGAAGGGTCCTGAACTGCATGGACTGCCCACCACAGAAACAACTTGCAAAGACAAAAGCCGTGCATTCAAACTGCACATGATCAAAGGGGGCTGGAGCATGTGACCTACAAGGAGAGGCTGAGGAATCTAGGCTTAGTTAGTCTGCAGAAGAGAAGAGTGAGGGGGGATTGTGATAGCAGCCTTCAACTTCCTGAAGGGAGGTTCCAAAGACGATGGAGAGAGGCGGATGGTAGTGATGGATGGTAGAACAAGAAGCAATGGTCTAAGATTACAGTGGGGGAGATCTAGGTTGGATATTAGGAAAAACTATTCCTTAGGAGGGTGGGGAAGCACTGGGATGGGTTCCCTAGGAAGGGGGTGGAATCTCCATCCCTAGAGGTGTTTAAGTCTCGGCTTGACAAAGCCCTGGCTGGGCTGATTGAGTTGAGGCTGGTCCTGCTTTGGGCAGGGGGCTGGACTCGATGACTCCTGAGGTCTCTTCCAGCCCCAGGATTCGATGATTCTATGATAACTATTGGATATGGTTCAGCACAACTCCTGGTGGGACGGTAACTCAGAACTACTGTTCCGGCTTTGGAAAACAATCTCTGCCCAGATAGGAAGAGAGTAGCCAAACCAGACACAAAGGCAAAAAGAGCTTATGAACACTTTTACAACAGAAGTCACTCAGCAGAGAAGTGCTTGGTTGGCAATCTGGAGACCATATTTGTATCAAAATGGATTGAGAAAAAGGATGGATAACTGCAGCTTTTTATTCATGGCCCAGATGTGAATGAGACCAACAGTGGAGAGTTTAACAGATACCATAAACATCTACTAGTTGTTCTTCAGGGAGAACAATCAACAGAGCACTCTCCAGATGTCAGAGGCAGAACAACTCAAAGATTCCAAATTCCAGTCATTGCAATCAATGGACAGCCAGATGACCAGGTTATTATATGTTTGGATTGGGTAGAAAAACCAGTGTGATTCAGAGACACTTAACAGACTGCTTCATACTGAACTTTAAAGATAGTATGAGTGTGTCAATTTTCTAAAAGCTAGGAAAGAGAAACTTAAAGGGGGAGATGTCGTAATCTTAGTCCGCGTCTACACAGCGGGCAGTTAGTTCAAAATAGTGTCAAAATACTGTCAAGCTGGAGGACTTCCTACTCCAACTCCTGTAAACTTCATTGTACGAGGAATAAGGGAATTCGGAGGAAGGGTGCTCTATTTCGAAATAAGTGTTGTGTGGACACTCCTATTTTGAAATAAGCTATTTCGAAATAAGATACGCTATTGACATAGCTTTCTGTCTGGCAAGGACCTGCTCCCCATCTCTCTATTGTTTATCTCTGTGGTCTCTGGCTGCTTCTTGGATTGTTTGTCTCCTGTATAATTAATTGTGCTGGGTGTAAACCAACTAAGGTGGTGGGATAGAAGTGGTTAGATTATCGTGTTGCAAACTAACACAGCTACCCCTCTGAGACTTTGAAATATGTTACAATATATTAGGATTGGTTAGTTCAATTTCAGTAGAATGATTGGTTAAGGTATAGCTGAAAATATTGTTATATATACTTGGGGTATATATAGCTCTATACTGCAGGGCTTAACTTGAAATAAGATACGCAAATTGAGCTATCAAACTAAGTTTCAACTACGGGTTTGGAATGCACTTTCCTTACTGGGTTTGTCTTCGCTCTTGCAAAGGCCTGCCTATAAAGGCCTCTGTATCTATGTCCTAACATGGCTCAGGACCAGTATTCAGACTGGATCCAGTTCTGCTCTTCTACTCCCTGAGCAGCCCTCATGACCTCAGTGGGTTCGTACTAGAGTATCCAAGAGGTGTGTTGGTGAAGTGAGTGGTGGAAGGGATCTATTAAGAGGGCACACCAAGGATAATATTCCCGCAATATTCTTGCCAGCAAGTTAAGGGAATGTGGATTGGATAAATGGACAGTAAGATGGATAGAAAGATGGCTGGAAGGCCGGGCCCAGCAGGTAGTGATCAACGGCTTGATGTCAGGGTGGTGGTCAGTTTCTAGCGGAGTGCCCCAAGGTTCGGTTCTAGGACCGGTTTTGTTCAATATCTTTATTAATGACCTGGATGAGGGGATGGATTACACCCTCAGCAAGTCTGCGGATGACACTAAGCTAGGGGGAGAGGTAGATACACTGGAGGGCAGAGATAGGGTCCAGAGTGACTTAGACAAATTGGAGGATTGGGCCACAAGAAATCTGATGTTCAACAAGGACAAGTGCAGAGTCCTGCACTTGGGACGGAAGAATCCCAAGCATTGTTACAAGCTGGGGACCAACCAGTTAAGTAGTAGTTCTGAAGAAAAGGTTACAGTGGATGAGAAGCTGGATATGAGTCAACAGTGTGCCCTTGTAGCCAAAAAGGCTAATGGCATATTAGGTTGCATTAAGAGGAGCATTGCCAGCAGATCCAGAGATGTGATTATTCCCCTTTATTCGGCTCTGGTGAGGCCACACCTGGAGTATTGTGTCCAGTTCTGGGCCCCCCACTACAAAAAGGATGGGGACGCATTGGAGAGGGTCCAGCGGAGGGCAACCAAAATGATTAGGGGGCTGAAGCATATGACTTATGAGGAGAGGCTGAGGGAGTTGGGTCTGTTTAGTCTGCAGAAGCGAAGAGTGAGGGGGGATTTGATAGCAGCCTTCAACTTCCTGAAGGGAGGTTCCAAAGAGGATGGAGAGAGGCTGTTCTCAGTAGTGACAGATGGCAGAACAAGGAGCAATGGTCTCAAGTTGTGGTGGGAGAGGTCCAGGTTGGATATTAGGAAAAACTATTTCACTAGGAGGGTAGTGAAGCACTGGAATGGGTTCCCTAGGGAAGTAGTGGAGTCTCCATCCCTAGAGTTGTTTAAGTCTCGGCTTGACCAAGCCCTGGCTGGGTTGATTTAGTTGGGATTGGTCCTGCCTAGAGCATGGGGCTGGACTTGATGACCTTCTGAGGTCTCTTCCAGCTCTATGGTTCTATGATTCTATGATAAGTGTTGCTGTGGGAGAAAACGATTCCACAACGTCTCTGTTCCAGATGTTCTACAGAAGTTCAAAACTGCTGGTTCAAATAACCCAACCACTCCTGCATCTCTCTCACCACAGCAGGAGCTGTGACAAAAGCTGTGATACACAACAGAGCCGCCCCATGTGTTTCCAGCTCGACCTGGGAGAGCCACCTCTGGAGGTGAGAGCGTTGCTTAGTCTCCATGGCTCATTGGCCTCTCTGAGGAGACTGCTATGGAGATGTTCCTTTGGGGGGGGGAGGGACACCCACTTGCAGCAAATTGAACAGGCCCCACCGAGCTCCTTTCTTATAAGGCCCATGACAGGGTCATTGCCTGCTCACCACATTTGGTCACTACCCACCAAGAGGCTCTCTTCTCTCACTTGCGCTCAGGTGGGCTGGGATTCACTCCCTGGAAGCCAGAGGAGCTAGAGCCAAGGCCAGTGAGAAGCAAAGCAGGCTGCCGAGTCTGGGACTGGAGTAAAAGGTTGTGTGGCCGTGGTACCATCCCCAGGGCTGCCTGGCCCCCCGGTGTGTACACTGGAATACAGGAACAGTTCACTCACTGGGGTTAGCGCACAGTGTCTTTCTCCCTGTTTTGTATGCATGTGCCTACACACTCATGCACAGTGTGAAAACACCCCCCTCGCATCCGCTCGCTCTCCCTGAGAGAGTGTCAGCAGCCCCAGTCTGATGTTGAGCTGCTCTCCTTTCCATCTTACCGGCTGGCTTCGGACCCGCATCCCTTCTCGCCGGAGCCAGCCCAGCTGGCTGCCTTGATCCCGGCTTTGCACTTGCAAAAGTGGCCCAAGACACCCGATTCTCAGAGCACTGGCCTCCCTGCTGCGACCCATGTGAGCCACCCGCAATCCTCAGACCCAGAACCTTGGCCTGGGTGTGTTATGGGCAGTGCCACCAGCATGCAGCAGAGCAGAGCCACCATTCCTCCCCGTTGCTCCCACACAGCACACAACTGTTGCTTTTGCAAAATGCTTAAATGTCATTATGTGGAAATGCCAGACGCCCTGTTTGCTGGTGACATTTCGGATGTGTCTGTCACAGCTGCTCGGTGCATGCCCGGAGGCTGTGTTTATTACTCGCATATTTCCATAGATAGGGATTTCTCCCATTACGCGGGGATTCACACACCTGCTCCTCCTTGCAAAGCACCGTGCTGCAAATGCTACCTTCTCTCACAGGCTTTAGGGTCTTATCTCTGGATGAAAAGGGCCCTTATTACTCTGGCATGGGGAGGGAGGCTGTGAATATGACTTGCCTAATGGGTTTGGCCTCAGTCATGCTCCTTGGGGTCTCACATGCTGGTATACGGGGACCCCTGTTTTAGAGCTCTCCACCTGAGGCTGCTGCTCTGACGTGATCTGATTGTCACGCTGTCTCTCTCTGGTCCCTGGGGCAGAGTCTCGGGTCTCTTTGCAGACAACACCCCAGTCTTGTTGGTAGGAAACACAAGCCAAGAGGTTCCACGGGTCTGAGGCTTGGGGGGGCTAATTTTTGGCTGTTGAGCTTAAGACTCCAAAGCAGAAGGAGCAGCAGGCAGACCAGCTGCCTTGAGTAAGCACTTCCACCACTGCTGTCCCCACACTTCCACAGGCAGTGTTCCTTAGGGGAGATATCTGGCTGCTGGGGGGCCAGGGAATCAAGGGAGGGTTTTCTCCAATTCTGTGGCCTCCACCCAAGCTCTTATGCAGCTGGTCAGTGGGCTATGATGACGCCCTCACCCCTCATGGCCACATGGCACAAGGATGTTACCAGGAACGGGACAGGAGACAAAGCAGCGTTGTGGCTTGCCCAGAGTCTCCAAGAGACGTTTGTGGAGCTCTCTGAGGCAGATTCCCATGAGGGAACCCATCAACACCCTGTTCCACCGCTCTGCCTCGGCATGTGCTTGTATGAGCATCGCATAGACGGAGGCAGCCTTCTCTCACAGAAGCAGGACGGCCCTCTTCAACCTGTGAGTAGCTAGCCTCCTCTGGATAGAGAAGAGCTCCTGGCTTCAGACATCTCTGAACATCAAGTCATCCTTAGCCTCAAGGTCCCTGTCCCCCGCCACATCCGCATCAGCCTTTCCCCCCTCGCTCAGTCCACTCTCGACTGACCCCTGAGCTGCCAAAGTGTCTAGGGGCTCTGTTCAGCGGAGGTGACGTCACCGCCGAGTACCACATCCAGCTCTTTGGAGCAGCGGCAGGTCGTGGTGCAGCACCAGAGCAGCGCTTTGCCTCCTGTGGTGGGCATTCCACATCTCCTTCACGTCAACCCTGCCCTGCAGTGTGCCCTGAACACAGCCCCTTTCCACACACAGCGCGGGATTGTCCACAAGAGTCAGAATTCCTGTGGCTGGAGCACAGCTGGGACTGGACAGTCTCCTCTCCCCAAATGTGGATGGGGTCCAGCACCAGTGCCCCACGGGGGTGCCCAGGGCATGGCACGAGCATGGCAAGATGTGCACAGAGCACTGCACATGTCCCCAAGAAAACTTTCAAAATTCCCAAGGAATGCAAGGGCAGGACTGAGGGCCGGTCACCTGTAGGGAGGGCACTAGAGTTCAAACCGATGAGCAGAGAGCATTGTGGGACATCACTGAAGGCCACTTGCAATGCCTTAATAGACCAGGGTGTCTATGCAATGCGCACAGACAGAACTGCACCTGGGACCTCTGGAGCTCTGTGCTTGAGCCTCTACCACGTGAGCTAAAAGCTGGCTAAGGCAGTAGAGCAAACTCATTCTCTCTCTGTAAGAATCATAGAATCCCAGGGCTGGAAGAGACCTCAGGAGATCATTGAGTCCAGCCCCCTGCCCAGAGCAGGACCAATCCCAGCTAAAGAGGTCTAAGTGCCACTAGATGGGACAGTGCCCCAAACCCGGGAGGAGGGTTGCCAGATAGTTTCAGCAAAAATACCAGACACACTTGATAAAAATTTGTTGACCAAAAAAGAATATACATGATATGGGAAGTTTATTGACAACAATCTACATCACATCGTATATTTTACATTAGATTGTTCAGGTTTAATCATTTTTATTTTTCAAAACCTCATCTTTGGCTTCCAAACAAGTGAAAGGTATATTAAAAAAAACCACAAAGTTGACTTCTTACTGACTCAACACTCAATCTGTTGCATTCATCAGTCCATAGATTTCTAGGAGGGGATTTCTCCCGATTAGCCAAACTCTTTACCTTAAAAGAGCGCTGCGAGATACGAGAAAGATGAAAGCTAGACAAAGGACAACATTGTCACAAATCGTACATTTATAAAAGGAAAATATTCAGCACTACTGCGTAGTTGCGTACTGCCTAGCTGGTAGACACGCTCACACAGAGTGAGCGTGTCTACCAGCCAGGCAGTACGCAACTACCTACTGATACTCATATCCAAGTGGCAAATTGATGTAGTACTGCATAGCACAGGCCAAGAGAGTGAGTGAGAATACTCGTGCACAAGTTACGTCATAACATGATAATAATAAAACGTACTTAATTAGAAAATACAGGGCATTTATATGTCTAGTATTTTCTCAATTTGTTTCCTGGACAGAAAGCTCAAATACCAGACTGTCTGGTTCAAAAGCGGACATGTGGCAACCCTGCCCAGGAGGTGTGCGGGTTCCATCCACACTGGCATTGCGCCAGTGTAGCCCCTGAGCTGATAACTCGATGCTTCTTGTTGGGCTGATGTTTTAACAGCACTGCCACTGCACAGGCTCTGCGCACAAAGCTGCGTAGCAGCTCGTGCGCCTTGGGAGCCCCTGTGCTGGAAGCTGCATCACTGCGCCGAGCCTTGGCCGTGGAGACATCCCCTTTGGGTTTCTTCACCGTAGGCACATGCTCCCATGGAGGATTCAATCTCACTTCCGGCCCACGGATCTGCTTTGCTCCTCCTCCCCTAACCCTCTGCTCCCATTCACCCTCTCCGGCTACCATGGCCTAGGCATTGTCTTCTCTTGGCACCATCTGGGGGGGTTCCTTAGCTGGGGCAGGCTGTTCACACGAGCTGCGGGCCTGCTCCTTTTCTTTCTCTCTCTTCCTTTACCCCTTAGCAGCCGGTATTCCTTTGGCCGATGGCTCCGGCCCTTTGATCTGCAATTCAGAGCTGCTCTGAGAGTGTTCCACTTCTGAGCTAAGGTCCCTGGTTATTAAGCATGTAGGATCCCACTCTCTCGCACTTGCACCCACGTCACCCCGTTGATCTACATCATTGTAAGAAGACAACCTGGCCCTGCAGGGGTCGATGGAGTTGACGAGCGCAAGCTAAGTAGAATCTCGTCGCTGGGGCACGAGTGCCTTTCAGAGCGTGTCTGGGTGTCACCTGCAGATGTTTTACTGAGTCCCTCTGTTCCTTCACCACACTCGTGAGTGCCACTCACAACATCCCCCATTTTCCAAAAAGGGGGAGTGTGAGTCGGTGGCTACCAACTCGCATTTTGCATCCTGAAAAACCTGGCATTAACAACCATGCTAATAGCACAGCAAAGCCATTAACTACCTTTGCTAGTTGGTAGCAGGCCCTTGAGCACCTTCCTGCCTCAGTTATGCCTTCCACTTCTCCATACCCATCTTCAGTTCTATGCAAGGTCCTCTGCTGCCCATGCAGATTAGCGCCTGGTAGCTGACAGCATGCAGGCCCCACGCCACGCTTGGCACGGATAAGCCATGCTTTTAAAATGGTTACAACACTGTGCAGATAAAAGAGAGTGGCTGTCAACCCACCTTTGGCTACATACTGGCCATCAGACCTGGGCGGATGGTAATGTAGGCAAGGGAAGGCCTAGCCATCCCAAAACTGCCGACATGCCCGGCCGCTGGGGAAGACTGGGCCCAAGCTGTGGCAGCCCAGCTTCTCCCAGCTCCCAAGGAGGCTAGGGCTGTGGTGTGGGAGCCCTCCTTCCCCTGGCTTCCAGGGAAGGCTGGGGCTCGGGGCTGCAGCACAGCAACTCCGGCCTTCCAGGTGGCCAGGAAGAATTGGGCTGGGGATGGGCGGGGCTTGGCTCCAGGGATGGGAACTGGGGCAAAATGGGGAACTGGTGCTTGCCTTTCCCAGCTGGGCCTTCAGCCACCGCCCCTGCCATCAGACACACACTGAAATGTGGCTGTCGCATTAACAAGACATCTCTTGCATTTGTTTCTGCAGGTCTGACTGGCCTCTGCCGTGCATCCATCACTAATCAAGTTCCTGAGCATGTTGTTGTGTCCTTAGCCTGACGTGGGAAATCAGTGATTATAGACTTATGTTCTCTAATGGGCACATCTAGGGACATCCCAACTCTTGCAGTGGTAACTTGCCAGCACCCTGAAGGTCGTTCCTAATTTACATCAAGTGTTGCGATTTATCTATATTACAGCAGTGCATCATACAGAGACTACAGGTCCCAGCATACAATGCTTCACCTTGAACCAAGCAACATGGCCATTTGACTGGAGGCCTGCACACTGGGATCTGTGGTCTGTAGGCTGTCTTATGAAATCCATCCATGGGTAGGGCTGTAGAACCCTTGCATCACATTGTATATGGGGCTGCACCTTAGAGCACTCATCCTGCCTACTAAGTAGGGCAACAAACAGCCTCAGATCCTCCCACTCTGGCTTTTCACATTTGCTGCCATGCTTAGCTAAAGGGGCTGGCCCAGAAAACCCCACCTGGCAGAGGGCCCGGCCCTGCTACAAGAACAGAGCACGTAGATGATAAGAAATGTCTTGGAGGAACACTGTTCTCACAACGGGCTTGGGAGAGTCCCCTTTCCTCTCGGAGACCACAGAGCAGGGGATGACTTAGACAACCCTCTTCTTTACAATCAGCACAGATAATCAGCCAAAATAACTTCCCATGGCAATAATTAGCATCCAGTCAGTACTCCTTGCCAACCTCCTTCTCGGGGCCTCTGCACTGATTAGCTCAGCATCACACTAAGCATTACCACCCGGCAGATGGCCACCCACTAGCACAGTTATGCAAAGTTATGACAATTGTCCAAAACATTTTGGCAAATAATTAGCAAAATCGGTGCACAAGTCAAATCTAACTATCATCTCAACCTGAGCGCGAAGGAGGGAGAAATGACAGATGATGACACCAGCATAAATAACCCTTTCCTAAACACCTCGGAGTTGTGCAGGAAAGGTGTCAGCCTTTCCTGTGAGAAAACAGGCCTCTGATCAGACAGCTTTAACATTCGCCCTGGGCCTCATGCCTGCTGAGTCTCGTAATATGAACAGTGAGAATGTGGCCAGCAGTGGGCCATGGAAAGCAAAACATGTCGCACGGTAACAACCCCTCAGCCAGCTCATGCTGCCCGCACTGTTGGTAGTGGTGTTAAATGGCAAGATGTTGTACCAACACATGGGGAGAAAGTTTCTGCCCCGAGTGCGTATAGTCTAGGAGACAGAGGCTGGGATACTAGAAGTGCCCATGGCTCTGTGGTACCCTGCGCTCTACAGGCTGGAGGGAGGTCACGCTGGTGCGTTGTCTTAGGGGTTTCATTGTTGGCCTTGCCTCACCTCGAGGCATCAGCAGTCTACATTCCTGGCCCCGTCTGGTGGCGGCAACTCTGTCACAGCTTGGGGCCTGGGCCCAAGGGCTTTGGGCATGCTAGTTCACAGCCCCACAGCAGGGCCGTGCAGTAGCTCTAGCTATGAGGGGAAGCAGCAGGAAACTGGTGCTAACGCCGCTGCGTGACCAGCTCCATCTGACGGAGGGGAGGAAACAGCCCCGTGCACTGCTGTTCCTCCTCTCCTGCCCCCCCCACCTGGGGGAACCAGAGCAGGGAAGTGCTCATGTGCAGGCTCCACCCTGTCCCTCCCATTGGCCAGGAATCACAGCCAATGGGAGTGGCAGGGGGCGGTGCCTGCAAGTGCAGGGTGGCATAGAGCCATCTGTGCCCCCCCGGGAACCATGCCAGATAAAGGCTCCAATCTCCTGTCCCCTCCCACATCCTCCCTCCCTCCCAGACCCTGCACCCCCATCCTGCTTCTGCACCCTACTTATGCCCAGACCCACCACCTCAGCACCCAGCAACCCCCTCCTGCACACTGAACCCCACATTTCTGGCCCCACAGAATCACCCAGCCCAGATCCCCAGAAGACTTAAGCCAGTCCTAGGGATTTTTCTGTGGGTCAGTGGTCCCCGACCCAGCAAAGGTTCCCCACCCCTGCTGTGTAGGCCCTGGGATGGGGCTGAGCAGAGAGCAGGGACCGAGCTGGGGCTTGGGCCAGGCGGCCAGCAAACAAACACAGTCTTCTGGAAGCTGGAAAGAGGGAGAAGTGCCCACATAGTCTAGGGGCTGAAACAGGGATTGAGAACCTGTCAGGCAGTCTAGCAAGGGGGGTTTCTGGGAGCACAGGTCTTCTGGCAAAGGGTGGGGAGTCAACCACCCACGGTGGGGTGTCTGGGGGCTATGGGACCACCCTACTCCACCGCGGCCCAGCCCAGGGCCCTGACAGTGGCTAGTGGCGTAATGAGGGGGGGACTATTGCCCCCAGGCACCATCCTAGGGGGGCACCAGTTTAGCTGCCTGTGAATAGCCCCTGCAGCGCTGCCTGGGCGAAACAGTGAGACCCGGCTTCTTTTTATGCTGACAGCTGCTGGGTGGGACTGGAGCTACCCCACCGTGGCGACCCTGGATTCAGGGGATGGAGGTGTGGCAGCTGGAGCTCAGGGCTGACACCAACTTCTGCCCTCTCCCGGTCTGGCTGGGGCGCAGTTGCAGGCCAGGCAGACCCCAGAGCTACGAAATCCCCAAGAGCTGCAGGGGCTGTTGCAGGGGAGGGCCGACCCCTAGAGCCAGGCCTCTCCACTCGCCGGAGGGGAGTAGATGGAAACCGGGGCAGCTCCTGGAGTGCCTTGCTTCCGTGAGGATCACACTCGCCACTGGCCAGCTCCAGTAAGCTACCCCTGCCTTCCAGTGCCCTGCCGTGAGCCCTTCCCCTCCCACCACCATCCCTGACTCCTGGACCCTCACCCCCGTCCCTGAGCCCGCCCCCTGCCTGACTCCTTAACTCCCCCCACACCCCTCCAAAAACCAACCCCCGGTCCCAAACCCGCCTCCTGACACCAGAATCCCCTGCCCCGAGCCCCCCTTCAGGTCCCATCACTCTGCTGAAGAACACGAGCAAAGCAGGGGACATTGTTCGGCGCTCTACAGAGACCGGCTCCCACTCCGGCTACGCTGCAGCGGCTGCTCGCAACACAATGCCAGCCAGGTCCCGAACTTCCCACAAGCCACCGTCGTGCTGCCAGGCTTGGTGCGGACACACCGGATGCGCCCAACGCACTGTCCCCACACAAAGCTCAAGCAATTCTCCGGCCTCAGCCACCCACGTGGGTGCGATTCATTGTCACCCCAAACCGCCGGGCCCCGCTCACCTTGCAGGCTGTGAGCTCCCGCTTCTTACGTGGCAAATTCTGCACTTTGGCCGGAGGGGGGGGTAGCTCGGGGGGTCCAAGCCAAACCCTGTTGGCATGTTCCCCTCCCAGCACACTTTGGAATGTGTAAAGCCCCACAGGGAGTAACAAATGATTGGGGGGCACAAATTTTGCCTTTTCCCCTGAGCGCATAACACCCTCGCTATGCCGCTGACAGCGGCAGGGTGGCCTGCCACCCGGCTAGCGGGGAACCAGTTGTAACACACCGAGACAGCCCATCAGCCAGCCATTCATCAGCTGCCCTTGGGCTCCTTCCAGCTTCCCTGGGGTGTGGTACCTCTGGCCCCAGTGGCCCTCAGGCTCCTCAGGGTACACAGCCGAGGCAGCCCCAGCAACTCCTTGTTGGGCTCCATTTCCTCTGGGGCCAGGAGATAGCTGGATGCAGGCTCCCCCCCGGGTGCCGAGACTGAGATTGCTCAGGCAATGTTGCATGTGACAACATGGGGTTGTCAGTCGTAACTATCAGAAGCACTACCAGGGGCTACAGTCAGACATGTTGAATTTTGTCAGGTGCTCCATGGACTCCCGAACCACCCTTCGTCTGCAAAGCTCCGGTCGTTAGCATGGGCCCCAGCCAGAAAACGCTGGTCCCGCCTGAGCTCCCTCAGTGGTCTGGTTCTGACTCACACCAGAGACAGGTTCACATCCCAAAGTTCAGTCCCGGTCCAACTCAGAAGCTGAATCCCCCCAAAGCTCGCGACCCAGCTTTGCTGTGTGTAGCACTGACAGATGCTGCTACTTTCTGTCTCTTCTAGCAGCTCGGTTATTTCCTTAGCAACGAATGCAGTGAGATGGAGAACTAATATGGGGGGCTGGGAAAAAGACAACGAGTGAACAGAAAAAACGGCATAAATAAAAAATGGGACAATGCAGGGTGTTGTAAAACTTTTATTGCCACTTCTTTGGGAAGCCCAGCTCAGCATGCCTGCAGCCAGCCCAGCCGAGTGGTGCTCAAAACTTTATTGTATGGCTCACCAGCAGATACTTGTCTCTTTGCTCGCTCTCTCTGCCTTCCCCACACAGTCCCCCACCTCCATCTCCCTCTTCCTCTCTAGTCATTCCTCTCGCCATCTTTCCATTCCTCTCCCTCTCCTGTTGCTCCCTGGTGTGAGTGGGTTTGGGGACATCCATAGGGACCCAACCCACCAGCCACCACATGCTCTGGTAACTCCAGTCAGCCATCTCAATGCCAAGCCCTCGCGGAGAAAAGGGAATGTCGTTTTTACCACGAAGTCGCCAGGGGAATCTAGCCCTAAGTGGGGGGGTTAAACAGTTACTTCAACAAGATACATGAAGGTAGAAACCACCTCTGCCTTGTCTCTACAAGACTCTGATGCTGATTAGCTTTCTCACCTTCCTGCCATGAAAACAGCCTTCGTGTAAAGGAGTATCTGGCCCCAAGAGAGCCATAGAGTTTAAGGTCAGAAGGGATTCTTACACAGGAGGGCAGACTGGATGATTTACCACAGGCCACCAGCGCCCCCCCAGCCACCCACTCGCTAAACCCAACAACTGAAATGAGACCAAAGTACAACCGCCCTCAAGAGACGAGGTTGCTCTGTGCCACAGGCGGAGAACGGGGGGGGAGGTGTCGAGATGCCCTAGTGCCCCAGGAAATGATTCAGTGAGATCAACGCAGCTGCTCCTGGGGAGGGAACCACCCTACACACTGCAGAGGAAGGTGCAAAACCGCCAGTCTGACCTGGATGGAAAAGCCTTCCTGCCCCCACCTGTGGTGATCAGTTAGACCTGGGCATGTGAGCAGGAACCAGCCTGCCAAGCCCCTGAAGAAAAGGAAGAGTGCTCAATGCCACCTCGGAGGGAGGGAGGGAAGAGAGAGAGAGAGAGATCGATCATCTCTTCCTGGCCATCTGAAACTGTGAAGCAGGAGTTTTTAGGACCATTGGCCATGAACCAGGAAGAACCCCCAAAGGTGCCAGGCCCTGCTCCCCCTGACTGCGAAGTCTCCAGGCTGTGGGATGAGAAGGGCGTGGAGACTCGGCAGTCCTCCGCCAAGTGAGCTAATGGCCTGAGGCAAAATGTACAGCTCTAGCTTCTTCCCGCTAGTGGCTGCGGCATTCAGCATCGCAAACCGATGCGGGAGCCAGGGCAGGCACAGGATAGCCCATTGTCACTGTGGTTTGCTCAGATGTTGGCGGGGGGGGTAGGTTCCCTCTGGGTGTCTCCCCAGCTCTGCACACGTAGCTGGTGAACGAGACCTCAAGCAAACTGCCCAGTGACCACAAGATCCATTAAGGTTCAAAGGCGCCTGACCAATGAAGCACGGTACTCGTGCTCCCGGATGCTACCATAGCACTAGTGCCTGTGTGTGTGAACAATAGACACAGCTCAGTCAGTAGCAGGATTTCCCACTGCCCCCCGGGGCTGGACAAAGACAGCCCCTGCGAGATACACCTTTAGACACTAATACAAACACGTTGTGTGTCACTCTTGACACCTCTAGGTGCCACCTCCTGCCTCTCTTTACCTTGTACATATTGGTCCGATCAAAGCATCGCTATCGATCATGCTGTGTCCTGACCTCGCCCGTAGGCTGGGTCAGCGAGTTCCTGTTATCTGTGGGTATGTTCGGGTACCAAGGGGTTCTGGCATATTCCCTTCTGGCCAGCCTCCCAGGTCTGGGAGTGAGGGATAATCATCTATGACAGGTCGTGGATCCTTGCTGATGTGCAGAAGAGGTTGTAGCTGGTAATGGCCAGTGGCATTCGGTGGCTTTCTTGTAGGATTTGTCCTGGAGTAGGTGACTTCTCTGGAGACTCTCTGCAACATCACACGCATAAAGCTCTCGCTCTCACAGACACACGCACACTCCCTCCCCCTCTCTCACACACATACACATGCCTGAACAGAGTCATTGGGGGGGGGGGGATTTGAGTTTTTAAACCCAACTTTCCTGAGTAAATCTGCTGACTTCAGTGAAGTTACTCTGCAAAGACACAACTGTGGCTGAGCTCAGAACTTGGCCTTCACTGGCCAATCCACACAGCCGCTTATATGGCTGGTCCATCCTGTGACGTGCGATGAGAGCTCCTGGTCAGGGTCAGTGCTTGGGCCCAGTGTGAGATCCTGACACCGGCCCTGGCCTCTCATCCCGCTTCACAGGATGGACCTGCCATGTCAGAGAAGAACTTCCCCAGAAGCAAATCGGAATCCAGATGCCCTTAATGGCTTTGCAACCCACAACAGAGCGAGGCTCCAGCCTATCTGAAGCTCCAGGTTCCCTGTGGAATAGTCAAGCCATCGATGGAGGAATGGATCCTGCCTCTCGGGCACGAGGAAAGCCAGTGTGGAAAAACTGTGCTCCCCACTCAGCGCAATCCTCGCTGCTCTCAGCTGAGCAAACCTCCCTGCGGAAGGCAACACACAAAACCTACACCGGTTGCAGAAAGGCTCCCTGCTTCTGCACTGAACTCCAGACCCCTGGGCAGGATCAGTGGCTTACTCCAGATCCACACGAGGCAAAGGGACAGGAACAGCCGCCTCAGAGACTTCTGCTTGCAGGGTGGTTTTCATCTTCTCCTCAGAGGTTAGGGCTAGATGTGTAATGAGACTAGAGCTCACAAACGTTTCCTGTGATTCCACTGACAGACCTAAGGGTCCCAGATGGAGTTTCTCTGTTGGCTTTGATCCTTAGGTGGAGGGTCCATGCAAATTCCAGCTTTTCCAAAGATATCTTCTTCGGGGTAGAGTCACTTGGGCTGCCATGGAGGGTCCCTGCGTAATACAGCAGCACGTCCTGGCAGATTCTGCTCATGAACCACTCGTTAAATGTGTGCTCTGCAGACAGGGTTGCGTGTTGCTCTTCGTTACTAATTGAGCCATGCACTTAGGAGACTCTGTGAAGCACAAACCAGCACATAACCATTTCAATGGATGCAAGAAACACACGTGGCAGGAGCAGCCGTCGTTCCGGGTGCCCGTCCAGCCGACTTGGATGTGACTTGGTGTGTTCCCAGGGTACGCTGGGGCTGATGCCGCAGAGGTCTGCTTTGGAGGAGAGGTGTGATTACTGTCAGGACGTGGCAGTCTAACCAGATGGCTCAATACATTCACTTAGCAACCTTATACATGCACGCATCAGGGCCTGGCTCCTGACTCTGGGCTGCAGAAACAGGCCTCAGGCTGATGAGCCAAATCAGTTACTTCTCTCCGGCATGCAACAGACAAGACCTGTCAGCAAATCGGGTGGCCTCTCCTACCCAGCAGAGGACAGTAACATGTATGTGCCTGCTGTCTGTGGTGTGTCCCACCCAGACCACTTACCAAGAGAGTAATGACCCTGCTCTGCAGCCTTAGGTACCAGCCCATTGACGTTTAGCTCATGCGATAGAAGCTCATGCACTAAGCACCACAGGCCCCAGCGCACTATTTACGAAGATCAATATGGTCATAAATTGCTCTCCCAGCTGTGCAGAGGAGGATGTCGCTGTCCCTGGCGACTGTTCTCAACCAGCCAACTGGATACCCAATTGGCCACGGAGAAGTGAAACATAATTATTATTATGAGGGTCGGTACCATATCCATGCTGTATCAGGAAATTGTCATTTCCAAACAGGGTGGGGAGGCAGGGCCTATGCCCAGAATTAAATCAAGTCAGATGAAACTGCTTGAAGATTTTATCATCTCGCAAGGACAGTTGTTTCCCTATGCAGAGGTCAGCCTCGCTCTAAGGCCTTTGGAAATGTTTATGCAAATGACAGGGAAAATTTAGGGAGGTTTTATGGTGCAACCAATCCCTCACCTTGTTTTAAGTTAGAAGAGGAAGCAGCCTACCAAATTTGGTGGTCCTAGCTCTTGCTGTTTAGGACCAACAGACAGACAGACAGATGCACATTTCTAAAATACACAGATTTCTAGAACAGTCTGATCCATGAAGGAACGTTCCTTGAGATGGCTGGTTGGTTGGTTTTCTGCAGAAAAACAAACTGCCAGATGAGACTGTTGGGATATAGGCTATAGACCGATCTAATATGGTAAAATCCTATGAAGTTGAAGAGTTAATTGATAGACTAACACAGATCATGCTCTGTGTGATGAGCTATCCTGCACAGAGTGTGGTCTGTAATTAGTCTTTTAACTCTTCAAATTAGATAGGTCTGCAAAGAAATGTTCTTGTGCAAAATGGATCTCTTTTTTCAAAAGCAGGTGGTGTGGCTAGCTGCAAGGCTAATGAAAACTGAGTTCCCCAGTTAAAGTGTTAGCAGCAAAGGAACTAAATCACATCTAACTGAAAATGCAGAAGGAGGCACAAAGAGAGAGTGTAAAGGTGAACAAACTGCTGTTTGCAATAAATACCGAGCAAATCAAAGCACAGGGCAAGGTCTTCTGCACAAGGGATGTGGTAGCACGTGAGAACAAAAGGCAAAAGCAACATGCCGTTGGAGGGAAAAGCTCTGGAGAAGCCCTTGGCTGGCTCTGTTAATGAACACAGTCATGAAGCAAGGTTTGTGTGTGACATCTGAAATGCACAAACAAAGAGTTAATTTCAAAACTGACACAGAAGCTGAATGTTCTGGACTAACAGCAAGAGGAGACACAAAGTGGCTGGTGGCCACCCAACCAGCTAATTTTTTTCTTATAAAAAGCATAATCTGGTCCTCTATAAAAGAATAAAGCAAAAGGGGGATTGTCTGTGTGAGGACAGAGACTGCTCGGCAGAATTTGAAATAATGGAGCAGGAAGTCCCACATGTGTTTGATCATCTGTGATTGTAGGTTGCTCTTCCTCCCAAACAGGTGCATAACTCGGCCACTCCTCGGCATTTACTCGGCAGGTAAATGGCAGCCATTCCTAAACTCAGAAGAAACTTTGTATCAATTAGGCAAAGCCTCTGGCCATTGTGCTGCATGGGAGTTTGCAACAGTGGAGCTAACATGCTGTGGTTTATAAATGAGGGGCCAGATTCTGATGGCCAGGGGCCAAACAATAGTCCCAGGAATAAAGGAGGGACAAGTTGCTTTCTCTCATTGCCTGAGTCAGGATCTGGGGACGAATGGGAGCTCAGATGTCTGAGTGAGGGAGCTTATATGCTAAGGGGTCAGAGAAGGGAGATGTCACAGGGAACGCATCTTGCAGACGGCTACAAGAAGGTCACTTCCAAACTGAAATAGGAATGCGCACATATTAGGCTACATATTCTTGTGCCTATTCAGAACAGCTATAGTGGGTCAGACCAAAGATCCATCTAGCCCAGTAACCTGTCTTCCTAAAGTGGCCAATGCCAGATGCTCCAGAGGGAGTGAAAAGAAACAGGGAATCATCAAGTGATCCCTCCCCTGTCATCCATTCCCAGCCTCTAAGAAGCAGAGGCTAGGGCCACCATTTCTACCCATCCTGGCTAATGGCCTTTGATGGATCTAACCTCCATGAATTTATCTAGTTCTTTTGTGAACCCTATTAAAGTCCTGGTCTTCACATCCTTTGTCAAGAAGTTCCACAGGTTGACTGTGCGCTGCGTGAAGAAAAACTTCCTTTGGTTTGTTTTAAAACTGCTTGCTACCTATTAATCTCCCCAAGCCCTAATCACAGAACAGAATCATAGAACACTAGAACTGGAAGGAACCTCGAGAGGTCATCGAGCCGAATCCTGTGCCCTCGTGGCAGGACCAAGCACTGTCTAGACCATTCCTGATAAGATGTCTATCAAACCTAGTCTTAAATATCTCCAGACATGGAGATTCCACAACCTCCCTAGGCAATTTATTCCAGTGTTTAACCACCCTGACAGGAAGTTTTTCCTAATGTCCAACCTAAACCTCCCTTGCTGCAGTTTAAGACCATGGCTTCTTGTCCTATCTTCAGAGGCCAAGGAGAACAATTTTTCTCCCTCCTCCTTGTGACACCCTTTTAGATACCTGAAAACTGCTATCTTGTCCCCTCTGTCTTCTCCTTTCCAAACTAAACAAGTTCAATTCCTTCAGTCTTCCCTCATAGCTTATGTTTTCTCGATCTTTAATCATTCTTGTTGCTCTTCTCTGCACCTTCTCCAATTTCTCCACATCTTTCTTGAAATGTGGTGCCTAGAACCAGACACAATACTCCAACTGAGGCCTAATCAGTGCAGAGTAGAGCAGAAGAATGACTCCTCGTGTCTTACTCACAACACACCTGTTCATGCAGCCCAGAAACGTGTTTGCTCTTTTTGCAACAGCATCACACTGTTGACTTGTATTTAGCTTGTGGTCCACTATGACCCCTAGATCCCTTTCAGCAGTACTCCTCCCTAGACAGTCACTTCCCATTCTGTATGAGTAAAACTGATTGTTCCTTCCTAAGTGGAGCATTTTGCACTTGTCCGTATTAAACTTCATCCTCTTTACCTCAGACCATTTCTCCAATTTATCCAGATCATTTTGAATTTTGACCCTGTCCTCCAAAGTACTTGCAACCCCTCCCAGCTTGGGACCATCTGCAAACTTAATAATCATACTCTCTATGCCATCATCTAAATCATTGATGAAGATATTGAACAGAACCGGTCCCAAAACAGACACCTGCAGAATCCCATTTGTTATGCTCACTAAGCTCACAAAGTTAGACTCTCAGGCTACATCTACACTGCAGGCTTTTTGCACAAGAACAGCTGTTCTTGCACAAAAACTTGCCAGGTGTCTACACTGCACGTGCTTTCTTGCGCAAGTAAATTTACAGTACAGCGTCGGAAAACAGGGCTTCTTCCGGAAGAGTTATTCCTCTTCCCACGAGGAATAAGCCCTCTTGCGCAAGAGCTCTTCCACAAGAAGGCAGTGTAGACAGGCAACATGATTTTCTTGAGCAAGAAACCCCTATGGCTAAAATGCCCATGAGAGCTCTCTTGCGCAAGACAGCGTCCATACTGCTATGGACGCTCTTGCACAAAAGCACATCTCTTGCACAAAAGCACATGGCAGTGTGGACACGCTCTTGTGGAAGACCTTTTGCACAAGAATTCTTACACAAAACAGTTCTTGCGCAAGAAGCCTGCAGTGTAGACGTAGCCTCATTCTTTTACTACCTATGGGCTGGCCCACATGACAAACTTGTGTTTGCCCAGGACAATGAGTTATTAAGTTAGATGGTATGATCCTACCACGACGTCAATGGTGATTCACTAGAATGACACTGAAGAACATTTGTCCTTTTCTGTGCTAAGTCCCAAGGCAGTTTTGTGTCATCTACCTTGACTGAACACGACGGACGCCGAAATGAAGACAAATGCCAGACAAGCTGGACCCACCCCTCTGAATCTGACTCTTTGTTGGGCAAATTGATGGCACTGTCCCAAATGGAGTCGTTACAGGTTACTGTTACATCCGTGCTGAGCACGGAGCAAGATACCACAGGAAGGGGAATGCTCTGAGGTAATCTGAACACTAGCGTGACCGTGTGATTTGACTTGGACTGCTGTGTGAGTCACTGTTTACTGGCTTGTGTAAGAGTAGTGAAGGCAGAGGGTCAAAGTTTGCTTTCACTTACACCAGCAAACACTCCCAGAATCAATTATGTGGCCCCAGTCTGAATGGGAGCAGAGTTTGGGCCCAAACTATTTTTTAAAAACTCTTTCTGGTCTCACATTGTTGCTCTTGTCAGCCTAGAATCATGTGAAGGCCCGTGAGTTGTAACCAGCATGTAAAGCTGTTGGATTTTTGTTCTGCTCAGATGAATACGTCTGTTCCCTGTCAGAATTAATGGAGGTGAGGCTGGCTTTCTGTCTGCTCCTGTCCATATTATGTTTATTCGGTATAACTCGTCAAGCTTTGCTCCTTGAAACAACAAGCCTCTTACTGAGCTTATGATCCAGAGAAAAATGTGCTTGATTAGGACACAGAGGGCCATGTCCACACTAGCACACTACTTGGAAATAACTAAAATTAATGTAGTAACTCCTGAAATAACAAAATCGAACTAGCATGTCCTCACTACAGGGAGGCCTTGAAATTAGTCCAGGGCAGGCTCCATTCATGTGGATGCGCTACCTTGACTTGAACCCCAGGAAGCCTCAAGGAGTGATTAGTTCAAATGACCCTGGGGAGTCGTTATTTCGAAATAGCGGCACCGGAGCGTCCACACTCCTGCTATTCCGAAATAACGATTTCAAATTAGCGTTATTCCCCGAGGAAAGCAGGAGCAAAGATTTCAAAATAAGCGGCCAGTTATTTCAAAGGAACGGGCGTGGTAGTGTGGACGCTCCGCTTATTAATTTGACCTAAGGGGGTTGTTTCGAAAGAACGGGTACGGTAGTGTGGATGCTCCGACCTGAGGGGGGTTATTTCGAAATAAAGCCTAGTGTAGACCAACGTAATGCAGTCTGGATTTGCGATGAGGCTTTTCCTTAATTTACAAGCAAGCAAGGGGGGAAGTGCTTTGCCTCCTAGTGCACTCGCAAACAACGTGCCTGGTGACTGGTTCCTGCATTGCACGTCTCACTAGCATTAATGGGGTCGCCTCCTTCCTTCCCTGGAAGCCACTATGGCAAAGAATGCCTTGGCTTGTGGAGCAGATAACTTGCATTTATCACTGCCTGCTCGGAGGATGCTATTGTCTCTGGTGACAATACAGGTGCACAAACCCAGTTAGATGCTCCCAGTCTCACAAAGCCAAACAGAATGTTCCTCCCTGGTCTGCTGGGCTTTAGAGAACAATGCTAACATTCCTCTTCTCTCCGCCCTGCCCGGGAGAACGCTAATGTGCCCGGCTTTCCCTGCCAGGGCGGGAGTGCCAGTCGGGGGTGGGGAGGGGGGAAAAATGGGAAAACTTGGAGACAGATCCTGGGAGGGGCTGCATCCCAGCCCCGGGATCTCCATCCAACAGGGTGTTGAGCACCATTCAGGGCTTGGCCCTTTTGAAAACAAGCACCCTCTCCCGGGCAGACGCTGCCGTTCCCCGCCCCAGCCTGCTCGGTGCTCAGCCTTGGAAGGCAAGGAGCGTTCTGTGCTGGGGACTCACTAGAGCAGGGCTGGGAAACTTTTTTGGGTCGGGGGCCGCTGACCCACAGAAAACTCAGTCGGGGTTGGCACACACGTGAGAAGCAAAAAAACCCAAAACAAACCCTTGTTGAAGTGGCCCTGACTGAGGAGACAGACTCTCCCCACACTCCCCTCCCACAGCAGAGCCTTGTAGATTTTGTGTGCTCCAGCCTTGAGGAGGGATGACGGGGGGTGGGGGGCTGGAGCACCAGCACAGCTTCCCCAGTGCTAGGGGGAGAACCAAGCCTCAGGGGCCGGATCCAGGCAAGTCGGGGGCCGGATGTGGCCCCTGGGCATTACTAGACTGTGGTGGGCAGGAGCCTCCCACAGGATCAAGTCGGTGCCAAGTGCCATGAGCGTCCCTGGCTGGTGAACAACGGTTATTGGTTCAACCCTCCACACCTGGGGCTCCAACACAGGAGAAATCAGCAACCCCCCGAGTCTCTGGATTAACCTTGCATTAGGCTGGGGGTGGGCTCTAGGCTAGGCCTACAAGGGCCTCGTGCACCGTAGCTGTCAGCATTGCCGTGCCTGGCCCACGGGCACCCTGCTGCCCACTGAAACTCACAGCACCCAGTCAGGTGTCCGGGCTCCCCCCCTCCAAGAGGAGTCTCAGAAGCCAGTGATAGACACCCTCACCCCTTCTAGACAAAAGCCCCATAGTGCAGCCTCTTACCGCAAGGTGGGACACCTGGGGTCAAGTCCCGGCCCCGTCAGGCAGAGTGGGGATTTGAAAGCGGATTTCCTTTCCCTAGGGACCTGCCCTCACCGCTGGGCCGTTGGTGTTAGGAAAGCCCTGTCCACTCACCTGCGGCTTGTCTCTGCAAGGCTGGAGCCATAGGCACGCTACCCACCATATTGACCTCCACAGGCTAGGGGAGGGCCTGTTTCCTAGGCAATCTCACCTGCAGCACCACTGGGACACCATCCCTGCCAGGAAAGCATCCTTCTCTCCCCGGGTCTCCCTTGAAGGAACCTTGAGGTTCCTCTGCTCAGCCCCAGGTGAGGGGAGCAGGTCAGGCGCGGGTGCACTGCGCCTTCGTAAAGGGCAAGGACCATGCTGTGACAGCCCAGTCAGTGAATCCCACCGGGGTATTGGCAGGCGCTCGGGAACAAGTGCCTCAGCGTCATGCAGCCCTAGGCAGCTTTCCACATGCCCACAGGAGGACCTGGGGCACCTGCAGGTCAGGTGGCAGGTGAGCTGGCATGGAGGCTCTCAGCAGCCCCTGACTACCAGACTTGGGCATCTAAAGCAGCAGTTTGCCTCCAAAGCCCCTTTGTGGGCTTGCCCTCCAGCTCCAAGTGGGAGCAGGCTTTCCACAGGGCTCAGAGTCTATTTGTGTCTCTGCCTGGGCCGAGGTACTGACCCAGCATCTATGTTTCCTGCACCCTCTTTGTAGAAAATTGCTCACAGGCCCATTCGGACTAGGGCACAGGTGGAGAGATGGTACCTCTGCCTGGGATGTCCTGCACCACAGACTGGTAGAAGGCTGGGAAGGTGGGCACAGCCGTGTGGAATGAAAGACCCATCCCCTCAGCTGGGGAGAGGACACAGAGCCCACAAGTCCACAGACCACGGAGACATGGCCTCTGATAGTCAGTGTGAATGGGGCAGGCCTCTCCTCTGGCCATGGAGTTTCAGGACAAACACTCCACAGTGGCCCTGGGCCTCTGGTCTGGTGCGTCTCCTGTTATATGGAAGCAGGATTTTCTGAGGAGACTCCTCTGGCAGGAGCCCTCGCTCCCTGAGGGGGTTGTGAAGTGCAACCGCACACCCTGTTTCTTACCCCCTGCTCTCTGACTGGTACACAGGGATCGGCACTGGGCCTGTTGCTCACTAGAGTTCCCAGCCAGGACACTCTTTCTGGTGGCAATCCCCTACTCTGAGCCACCCTTCAGGCACAGTTTTTTTCCCAGACCATGTTTCCAGAGCGGGTGAGCCGGCGCGCCAGGATCTCTGCCTTAAAGCCATCTGTGGTTTCACATTCTGTCTGGGCATTGCAGGCAAGCAGCCCCCAACGATGCCTAGGCGGAAAGCTAGGCATGGACAGATGGTTGGAACGACGGAGCCTTTATTCAGGCAAGATACTGTAAATAAACAAGGTGCTTAATTCACATAGCAGCTACCCTACAACGCTGGGTGTGGCAGGGGAGGAGGGTGCATGAGTGCGCGGGTGGGCAGGTGGGTGTCAGAGAGCGGGAAGGACCAGGGTGCCTTTCAGGCATTGAAGTACTTCCTGGTAACTACCACTGTGTAATTAGCACCTGATGCCCGTCAGTTGAGTTGGACCAGGAAACGTAACAGTTTGATCCTGCCTCACTTTTCTCAGCCGCCCAGAATGTTAATGAAAAAAATAAACGATAAATAAAATCCAAACCTCTATGCAGCAGCATGAGAAACTGCATGCACATTTCACTGCCCTTTGAAAGGTAATGCCCACGCTGCCCCTCTGTGGTCAATACAAACTGTGGCACGTGCGTAAAGCCTCTCACTGGAGATCGGGCTTGGGTGGGACAACGACCGTGGGGCGCCATGGGGCCCTGCTCTCCACACAGGGAGGAGTGTGTGCGAGTCACTGCTGCATTGTAGACAGAATTACTTCGTTGGCTTGGCGTGGGCTCACCCTGTCTGTGGCCCAGCAGTCCTTGTTCACCAGGTGGGCCCAAGGCTGCCCTCAGGAGTAGCTCTGGAGAAGCCAGTGGAGCAACACAAATGTAGAACAGATGGGAAAAAGAGAAGATTCGGGTCCTATCTCCCTTGTTTTGTGCTCCCAGTCTTTCCCTCTGCCCCTTCTTGCCCCCCCTCTCATTCACCCATCAGGGCTTCCTCTGGGTGGCCCTCTCTGCACCACGTCCTTCTCCCCCCATGTGCTCCTCCCCGCAGGAACCAGTCCCCATAAGCCTCCAGTTTGAAAATGACACAATTACAATAATGATTCGGCCCATTCTCAGTTCCTGATCCATTCCCAGCAGTGCCAGGGTCACACCTTTCCAGCCCCAGCGGCCTGCCCAGTGCCCCTTCACAGGCCTGAGCTCAGTCAGCTGACAAAGCAGCCGCCCAGGGACATGGCGGAATCCCCTTAGCTGAGGCCAGTCATGGGAATTGTTCAGCACCCTTGGCAATGCTCCCAGCTGTGCTCGGTCTGAATCGGGGGACCCCACGAGCGTGTGCCGTGCACTCCCCGGCTGCAGCTCCAGCGGGTGCGGGCACAACCCTGGGAAATAGAAGGGCCTGTATTAGAAAGCCGGTGGCTGCTTAGGGTCTGCCCACCCGGCGCTTGTGTCACAGCCCAGCACTGCACGGTCAGGCTGCAAACTGTTTTCATACGCAGGCTGCATCCAGTACAACGCCGTCCTGGCTCCTGTCAGGACAGGGAAGTGTTCGCAGTGCCAGACCGCGGTGCCTGCTCCTTCGCATGAAACCAACACGTTGTACCGTAGACGTTAATTATGAACTAAGACCTTATTTACGTTATTCCCTCTCCCCTCAGGTTTGTGCATTGAGGCTGCAGCTCCCTGCATACTTTACATTGAGCGGCATCATCCTGCGCCCTCTGGATTTCCATTGTTGCACTGCCCCCTGCTGGTGAGTGTGAGGAATAAACTGTTCCGGCTCTGTGCCTCTTACGACAGAACCAGTGAAAAATTGACAGAAAAAAAACATTTTTATCAAAAAAATGAAGATTCAGCAACTCCAAGCATGTTTCCAATTTGTATCAATTTTGCCAAATTGTTTCACTTGGCAAAACTAAAGGGGAGAACTAAAATAAACAGAATATAATCTGAAATGTTTCATTTCAACAGTTTAAAACCATGATTATTTGGACTGCCTTCTCATTTTAAATTTTTTGTTAAATTGGGGGGTTTTTTTAAATCTAAAATGAAAAATAAAATTATCAGAATAAAAATACAATGTTTTGTTTAATCTAACATGATTTTTTTACTTTGAAATACCTCTCAACACCTGTTTAGGTAGGGACAGTTTTATTATCTCCATTTTACTGTTGGGGAAACTGCGGCATGGATACGGTTAAGTGACTTGCCCAAGGCCATGTAGCATACAGCAGCAGAGCCAAGATTAGCACTTGGGAGTGCTACACTCACAGCCCCATTCTCAGTGCTCTGATTGCCCTGTCCCTTGCAGACAATGCCACTGTTTTGCAGCCTGATTGCAGGAGGACCAAAACAAACTCTTTTTAATTAACGGAATTTTTCCAAAGCTCACTAACGATCCTTTGATGATTTGTATCCAGGACTCAGGATGTTAATAGGTTCCTAGCTTAACTGCTCGTCAGCTTGTCTGAAAGAGCCCCTGACAGATTCCTGCTAAGATGCCAGGCAGGCTGGCTCAGCAGGACGCGTGCCAAGTACAGGGACAGCCTGGCCAGCAATGACACAGCGCCTGGAGACATCAGAGCAGGCTGGACAGACTCCGCTGGGCTATCAGTTAGCAAAGCCAAGACCTCCCAGCCTCACTCCTACACATTAAGCACAGACTGAGGCTGGGTCTGGGTGACAGTTCAGACAGGTTCCTGGTGAACTGAGCTAGATGATATAGGACACAGAGACAAAATTCTGCCCAGCCTGCTGAACCCGAGAGTCTGTTCTGCCCATAAACTGGGGGAAAGGAAAGCCGCTCCCTAAACACAAAGTGTCTCGACACCCAAGCCCACAACTGCAAGAGCAAAGGGCCGGCAGAGTCACTGACCACTGAGAGCGACATGTTCCATTCTGGTTGGAATAATCTATGGGCAAAAGTGTTTGCTCAGAATCCCCTGTCCATCTACTGACCCCCCATCAGTTCACACCAGGGCTCCAAGTAGGACCGGTTCTTGTAGCTTTTGACCATGAGAAATTTTAAAAAGCAGCTCACCCGTGAGCAGGTGATATGGGAAACTGGCCCTTTGTACAACGTTGCCTTCTATTGTAACCAGTGTTCCCTGTCAGCTGGGCACTTGTGAGGCCGGCCGCTCAGGAGAGATTCAGATGCTGTCCAGCTGATTAGCAGAGTGACCCAGCTAGGCTTTTTGTTTTTACTGGTGGTGCACATTTGCATACGCCTCAGTGCACATAAAAATTATTCCTCATTTGGATGAAAAAATTTGCATGTGGATGGAAAAGATTAGTGGGAACATTGATTGTAACATGGCTTTATTTACAGGATTTTTGTGTATTAAAGAACAGGGTGCAAAACATGAGCATATGTGAATCCTGGAGGAGTGGTAGCTACCACTCTTCATCCTGCATGGCTTTCTACACACAGAAGGGGTGTGGTTCCACATTCCCTGGTCCCCTCTCTTTCCCCCTATCAGTTCAGAGCCTGTCATGCATCAAAGCCTGAAACAGACTCAAAGAAGTGTCGGCCTGACTTCTTCGTCCACGGGAGAGATTTGATACCTGCTTTTAACTACACCTGCAATGAATTTCAGGAACAAATATCCTAATTAGATACCTGAGTTCCTGACTACACTTGCAGAATGGGTACTTAGATGTCTACACGGCAGGTTTTGTGCCTGCAAATTTACTGGAGAGTAAAAATTAATTGGGGTTGCTCATAATGTTTGGGTATCTTAATATTACATTCCCATACTTACGAGTGTGTGGAGTTCTTTTAACATTAGCTTTGCATTCCCTATATATATAAAATGCTTGATTTGGGATGAATACACCAACTCTTTAATGTGCCTTCCCCCCATGTTCTCTACAGCTTAACTCCACCTTAATACAGCTATCTGGCTGAGAATTTTCTTCATGGGTTTTTTTATTTTTTTTAGTACTGAACATTTTGTACCAGAAGAGGAAACAAGAGATGCGAAGAGAATGCTGCCGTGTGGCAGTTCTAAGGATTTAAGATCGACAATCATGTATATTTTCACTTATTTAAATTTTTATGGTCTGATTCATCGTTATGTGCAGGCTGCTCCGCACCACACTGGAGTAGCCCGCAGCAGCCAGAGCAACCTGCTCAGTTAAACTGGATTTACAGCTGCCTTACATTGCCAAGGACATGCCATGCAGATGGAGTGGATGGCGTAGTTTCCTCCTCCTTTCAGTGCCCCGCATTCTTCCTCCCTCTCCCTCCCCGGATGCCTCACAGCTCAGGAGGAGTCCAATGTTTGGCTGGAACACCCGGCCAAAAGGGGGCCCTGGTGGCTCCAATCAGCACCCCCGACCAGGCCGTTAAAAGACCAGTCTGTGGTGCCACAGGGCTAAGGCAGGCTACCCCCACCAGTACTGGCACTGCACTTCACCCCAAAGTGGCCACAAGGTCCTGCTCCTAGGCAGAGCCCATGGGGCTCTGCTTGCTGCCCCTGCCCCGAGCACCAGCCAATGGGAGCTGGGGGGCAGTGCCAGTGGGCAACAGCTGTGTGTGGAGACTCCTGCCCCCCCCCAAGTGTTGAACCTGTTGGCCATTTCCAGGGTGCAACATGGAGCCAGGACAGGTTGGGAGCCTGCCTCAGCCTCACTGTGCCGCTGGCTGGGAGCCGCCCTGAGGTAAGCCCAAGCCCCAGCCCCTCCTGCACCCCAATCCCCTGCCTCAGCCAGCAGCCCCCCTCCTGCACTCTCAATCTCTTGCTCCCACCCCCAGCCTGGAGCCCCCTCCTGTATCCCAAACCCCTCATCCCCTGCCCCGCCCCAGAGCCTGCACCCTGAGCCAGAGCCCCCCCCGAACTCCGACTCCCTGCCCCGCCCCAGAGCCTGCACCCTGAGCCAGAGCCCCCCCCGAACTCCGACTCCCTGCCCTGCCCCAGAGCCTGCACCCTGAGCCAGAGCCCCCCCCTGAACTCCGACTCCCTGCCCCGCCCCAGAGCCTACACCCTGAGCCAGAGCCCCCCCCCCGAACTCCGACTCCCTGCCCTGCCCCAGAGCCTGCACCCTGAGCCAGAGCCCCCCCCGAACTCCGACTCCCTGCCCCGCCCCAGAGCCTGCACCCTGAGCCAGAGCCCCCCCCCGAACTCCGACTCCCTGCCCTGCCCCAGAGCCTGCACCCTGAGCCAGAGCCCTGCCCCCCCGAACTCTGACTCCCTGCCCCGCCCCAGAGCCTGCACCCTGAGCCAGAGCCCCCCCCGAACTCCGACTCCCTGCCCCGCCTCAGAGCCTGCACCCTGAGCCAGAGCCCTGCCCCCCCGAACTCCGACTCCCTGCCCCGCCCCAGAGCCTGCACCCTGAGCCAGAGCCCCCCCCCGAACTCCGACTCCCTGCCCCGCCCCAGAGCCTGCACCCTGAGCCAGAGCCCTGCCCCCCCGAACTCCGACTCCCTGCCCCGCCCCAGAGCCTGCACCCTGAGCCAGAGCCCCCCCCCGAACTCCGACTCCCTGCCCCGCCCCAGAGCCTGCACCCTGAGCCAGAGCCCTGCCCCCCCGAACTCCGACTCCCTGCCCCGCCCCAGAGCCTGCACCCTGAGCCAGAGCCCCCCCCGAACTCCGACTCCCTGCCCCGCCCCAGAGCCTGCACCCTGAGCCAGAGCCCCCCCCCGAACTCCGACTCCCTGCCCCTGCCCCAGAGCCTGCACCCTGAGCCAGAGCCCTGCCCCCCCGAACTCTGACTCCCTGCCCCGCCCCAGAGCCTGCACCCTGAGCCAGAGCCCCCCCCGAACTCCGACTCCCTGCCCCGCCCAGAGCCTGCACCCTGAGCCAGAGCCCTGCCCCCCGAACTCCGACTCCCTGCCCCGCCCCAGAGCCTGCACCCTGAGCCAGAGCCCCCCCCGAACTCCGACTCCCTGCCCCGCCCCAGAGCCTGCACCCTGAGCCAGAGCCCTGCCCCCCGAACTCCGACTCCCTGCCCCGCCCCAGAGCCTGCACCCTGAGCCAGAGCCCTGCCCCCCCGAACTCCGACTCCCTCCCCGCCCCAGAGCCTGCACCCTGAGCCAGAGCCCCCCCCCCGAACTCCGACTCCCTGCCCCTGCCTCAGAGCCTGCACCCTGAGCCAGAGCCCTGCCCCCCCGAACTCCTGACTCCCTGCCCCGCCCCAGAGCCTGCACCCTGAGCCAGAGCCCTGCCCCCCCGAACTCCGACTCCCTCCCCCGCCCCAGAGCCTGCACCCTGAGCCAGAGCCCCCCCCCGAACTCCGACTCCCTGCCCCGCCCCAGAGCCTGCACCCTGAGCCAGAGCCCTGCCCCCGAACTCTGACTCCCTGCCCCGCCCCAGAGCCCCTCCCACCCCCCAATCCCCTGCTCCAGCCCAGTGAAAGTGAGTGAGGGTGGGGAGATGGAGCTACTGAGGGAGCGGGAGGCAGTGAGTCGGGGGCAGGCATCAGGGGATGGAGCAGGCCACGGGTGTTCAGTTTTGTGAGATTAGAAAATTGACTCTAACGGCAGCAGCCTCCTGACCGCCGCCTCCATATGTGCACACACCTTGTTCCCGTTCCAGGGCGCAGATCGGATGCGCTGGGTGGCTTGGGAGCAGAAATCGCTCGGATTTACGGTCACTTTCTGCAGGGTTTCATGCAGACACAGGTGCATGAAAATCTTCTCCTTCCACAGACAGAGTTTCGTTGCCCTCTTTCCAAATGGCCGCCCTCGCCCACTGTTCTCCTCCGGTCTGAGGTCCCTCTCAGGCAATCTGTGGCCTCAGTCTCACTGAGAGCAATAGGACTAGTGTTTAGCAGGTTATGGTCAGTGAGGGTAGCCTATGGCCGTACTCCTGTGGGAGACATTGGGGCTGGCGGCCATTTGGAAAGAGGGCAATTCTGTGGGAGTTTCTCTGCAGACCATATTTCCCTATGCCGAATACGGGACACCCAGGGCGAGGGGAGCCACCGGCACTCAGGGCTTCGGCCGCACAGTGGGGTGGGGAGCCACCGGCACTCAGGGCTTAGGCCGCATAGCGGGGGGTGGGGAGCCACCGGCACTCAGGGCTTCGGCCGCACAGTGGGGTGGGGAGCCACCGGCACTCAGGGCTTCGGCCGCACAGTGGGGTGGGGAGCCACCGGCACTCAGGGCTTCGGCCGCACAGTGGGGTGGGGAGCCACCGGCACTCAGGGCTTCGGCCGCACGGTGGGGGGGGGAGCCACCGGCACTCAGGGCTTCGGCCGCACAGTGGGGTGGGGAGCCACCGGCACTCAGGGCTTCGGCCGCACAGTGGGGTGGGGAGCCACCGGCACTCAGGGCTTCGGCCGCACAGTGGGGTGGGGAGCCACCGGCACTCAGGGCTTCGGCCGCACAGTGGGGGGGGGAGCCACCGGCACTCAGGGCTTCGGCTGCACAGTGGGGGGGGGAGCCACCGGCACACAGGGCTTCGGCCGCACAGTGGGGTGGGGAGCCACCGGCACACAGGGCTTCGGCCGCACAGTGGGGGGGGAGCCACCGGCACACAGGGCTTCGGCCGCACGGTGGGGGGGGGGGAGCCACCGGCACTCAGGGCTTCGGCCGCACAGTGGGGTGGGGAGCCACCGGCACTCAGGGCTTCGGCCGCACAGTGGGGGGGGGAGCCACCGGCACTCAGGGCTTCGGCCGCACAGTGGGGTGGGGAGCCACCGGCACTCAGGGCTTCGGCCGCACAGTGGGGTGGGGAGCCACCGGCACTCAGGGCTTAGGCCGCATAGCGGGGGGTGGGGAGCCACCGGCACTCAGGGCTTCGGCCGCACAGTGGGGTGGGGAGCCACCGGCACTCAGGGCTTCGGCCGCACAGTGGGGTGGGGAGCCACCGGCACTCAGGGCTTCGGCCGCACAGTGGGGGGGGGAGCCACCGGCACTCAGGGCTTCGGCTGCACAGTGGGGGGGGGAGCCACCGGCACACAGGGCTTCGGCCGCACGGTGGGGGGGGGAAGCCACCGGCACACAGGGCTTCGGCTGCACGGTGGGGTGGGGAGCCACCGGCACACAGGGCTTAGGCCGCATAGCGGGGGGTGGGGAGCCACCGGCACACAGGGCTTCGGCCGCACAGTGGGGTGGGGAGCCACCGGCACACAGGGCTTCGGCCGCACGGTGGGGGGGGGAGCCACCGGCACTCAGGGCTTCGGCCGCACGGTGGGGGGGGGAGCCACCGGCACACAGGGCTTCGGCCGCACGGTGGGGGGGGGAGCCACCGGCACACAGGGCTTCGGCCTCACAGTGGGGGGGGAGCCACCGGCACTCAGGGCTTCGGCCGCACGGTGGGGGGGGAGCCACCGGCACTCAGGGCTTCGGCCGCACAGTGAGGTGGGGAGCCACCGGCACTCAGGGCTTCGGCCGCACGGTGGGGTGGGGAGCCACCGGCACTCAGGGCTTCGGCCGCACGGTGAGGTGGGGAGCCACCGGCACTCAGGGCTTCGGCCGCACGGTGGGGTGGGGAGCCACCGGCACTCAGGGCTTCGGCCGCACGGTGGGGTGGGGAGCCACCGGCACTCAGGGCTTCGGCCGCACGGTGGGGGGGGAGCCACCGGCACTCAGGGCTTCGGCCGCACGGTGGGGGGGGAGCCACCAGCACTCAGGGCTTCGGCCGCACGGTGGGGTGGGGAGCCACCGGCACTCAGGGCTTCGGCCGCACGGTGGGGGGGGAGCCACCAGCACTCAGGGCTTCGGCCGCACGGTGGGGTGGGGAGCCACCGGCACACAGGGCTTCGGCCGCACAGTGGGGTGGGGAGCCACCGGCACACAGGGCTTCGGCCGCACGGTGGGGGGGGGAGCCACCGGCACTCAGGGCTTCGGCCACACGGTGGGGGGGGAGCCACCGGCACACAGGGCTTCGGCCGCACGGTGGGGGGGGGGAGCCACCGGCACTCAGGGCTTCGGCCGCACGGTGGGGTGGGGAGCCACCGGCACACAGGGCTTCGGCCGCACGGTGGGGGGGGGAGCCACCGGCACACAGGGCTTCGGCCGCACGGTGGGGGGGGGAGCCACCGGCACACAGGGCTTCGGCCGCACGGTGGGGGGGGGGAGCCACCGGTACACAGGGCTTCGGCCGCATGGTGGGGGAGGGAGCCACCGGTACACAGGGCTTCGGCCGCACAGTGGGGGGGGGAGCCACCGGCACTCGGAGCTTCGGCCGCACAGTGGGGTGGGGAGCCACCGGCACTCGGAGCTTCGGCCGCACGGTGGGGGAGGGGAGGAGCCATCAGTGCTCAGGGCTCCAGTGGCTGAAGCTCCAAGTGCTGGCAGCTCCCCAGTTCTCAGAGCTTCAGCCGCTCAAGGCCTGAGCTCTGGCAGCTCCTCACTTCCCCTCCCTCCACCCGCCCTCCCCCCCCACTGCAGGGGAAATACGGGACAATGTGCCCTTTTTTTTTTAAGCCGGGATGCCAGGAGGAGGGCTTAAATAAGGGACTGAGCCCGTAAAAACGGGATGGATAGTCACCCTGTCTGAAGGAGAATGTCATTCTTCAGTCTCTTCTGAAGGAAATGCTTTAGTTTATGGAGGTTAATGGTAAAACTTCTAAGCAATTATCTTCCAAAACTACTTGTTGGCCCAGAGTTCAGCCCTTCCAATTTCCATGTTGCTGGACAAGGCCCCAGTTGAGATCACTTGGGACAAAAATAAAAAGGCCTGGCCCAAGGGGCTAAATTTCTAACTGGATCAGTTAACAATCATGGAAAACGAATGAGCAGTGGGAACTCAGTGTGTACAATTTGGGGGCAGACATGCAGTGTTCTTCACGTAAGCTCAGCGGGAAATCCCGGCTCTGGGTGCAAAGCTCCGCTCCGCTCTTCGGCTGAGCTGTGAAGGGCACCCCCACCTGGTAGTTAGGATGTGTTGTATATATTAGGGTAGTGCCCTGGGGAGGGAGACCCCACTGAGGCAAATGCTCTCCAGACCCATGGGGAAATGCCCTGGGTACTGATAGCCACCTCCTGTCTCTTCCCTTAACAGAGCCTGAGACCAGTCGTGGGTTGGGTGGGACGGGGAGGTGGCACAACAGTGAGGCTTTGGCCAGCGTGCCAAAAAATAACACCCCGTTCTCACCTGCAAATGCTGCCCTGGACTCCGGGCCATTCAGTCAGCACTGATGCAGAGGGAAGAGCGCCAGCATCTGAACACCACCTGCTGCTCCCTCTGGGTTTTCTTTGAAGGTCACCCACCCAAGTAGCGAGCAGGCCTCTGCCTCCTTACCTCGTGCATCCTGAGGAGATCACAGGCTGACACCATATGGCTGCAGGCTGTTCTCATTCTCTCTTCTTTCTGTTCTGTACCTGCCTCCCTCTGATGCATCTTCCCTTCTCTCTGCCTGGAGTGATCCCTGTGGAGCAGCACAGCATCCGAACTCTCTCTGCCTGGGCTATTTGTGGGCTTGTTTCTCCTGTTTTCCTCTTCCTGCCATATATATTCTTCAGCGGGTAGCAGACAGCCAGTCCAAACTTTTCCCGGGGCTAATTAGGGAATCAAATGACCCTAAGAGGAGGGTAATTTTTGTCCTCCTTGGAGAATTCACTGCAACAGCTATTTTATTACCTGCACAGATCTAGTCATTGCCCATGGGAGCTGTAAAGTCATGGAGACAATACCAGAGCCATTGACTTGTAACAGTCCGAAATCAGTTACCTCTAATAAGACCTGCTGCGGTTGTGCTGAATCCCAGCCTAAATAAATGTTTGGCTATTGGAAGTCAAATAGCTTCCGTTGCCTAATCACGGTCTAACAGGCAAAGCAGTACCAGAGCAGAGGATGCACTTACCAATAAATAATCCCTCTGGTTCTAATTCTTGGCATTTCTATACTGGTGCCTGTTAAAATGACTCCTTCCCTCTCAGGAGCTCGGAATGCTTTTCAAACATGACTGCGCCGGGCCCAGCTGCCTCTCGCACCCGGTCTCCTCATGGCGTAGCTGATGTGGCAGTAACGGCCATCGGCTTCCTGCACATGGTGGAACAGCAGCCAAGTGTGGGGTCAAATTGCCAGAAGCTGAGCCAGGAGGAGAGCAGGGGATCTTGGTTTGTTTGTGCAGCACCTAGCAGCGTGGGGGCTGGGGCTCCTTGGCAGTCCCACAATACAGACAACAAACAAACAGGATAGCACCAGCATGGTGACTCCCAGCCACTCGATTTACCCAGCTCTGTACTCCCATCCTCAGCCACGCTGATGCTTTACTAGGGGAGCAGACATCTCCTACCTGTTCCTCTGCTTGTCCTGGACAGGCCAGGAAGTCACAGGAATTGCCAGTCTGGATCAGCTCCATGGTGCACCTAGTCCCGTGGCCGGTCTGAGCGTGGCCTTAACACCAGACGCTGCAGAAGACGATGCAAGAAACCTGGCTGTGGGCCCACCCCCATTCCACACGTTGGGCCCCCTTGCAAACCCCAGTGCCCCAAGCACCGAGCCAGGAGGCTGACTTTCAGACCCCCATAGAGCTCTGTAGGCCCAACAAGAATGCTGTTGACAGCATCACAGTCGCTGTCTGTGATCTCCTCTGCCATGCTGTTCTTGTGATCTGCAGCCTCCATTGGCTCCCAGATCCCTTCTGCTGCAGACCTTGGTCAGGGCCAGCTGCATCGCAGCCTACCCGTCCAGGCAGCAGCTGAGCTGGGACCATCCCCCAGCTCTCCTAAAGCCTCGCTGAAAGCAGCCCCTGGATGAAAAGCAGCTGGGCAAATGGGCCCTCAGCATGCGGGCTTGGACGCCCTTCTGTGCTGCCAGGGACCCTGTAGCCACTGTGGCAAAACCACCCTCTTGGGCTGAGACAGGCCAGAAGGTCGCTTGTGTCTCCTCCAACCAGACACAGGCCTGGCCAGGGAGTTTCATGTATTCCTCCCCACCCCCCCAGGCCTGTAATGCTGAAGTGAGCAGAACGGGGGTGGGGGAATTAACAGTGATGGCTGGGTGAATGTCTCTCCTGGAATGAGCTCTGTTTAAAGCACTAGCCTCCGATCTATGAAAACTGAATGCGGTGGAGAGGAGACATGGGAAATACTTTACAACCGCCCGGCCATGCCAGGAGCTCCAGCACCAACGGCACATTTGGCCAGGCCCTCCTGGAGCGTTCGCAAAGAGCGCCCTGCTGAAAGGCACCAGAGTGAGACCCTTGCAGCCTCTCCCTCCGCACCCCAGAGCTCCTGCCAGCATGCGCTGACCTGAGCCCGCGAGGAATGAGACTGACCCTTTCCCTGCTTGGGCAGCTCAGCGTGGAGACCAGGCAGGGAGCCTGTTTGTGACATGAATATCGTGCCAATTTACCCACGAAGGACTGGACTGAAAACGCTGGCTCACTTCTCAGCAGAATTCCTCCCTTGGCCTGCGATTACGCCCAGCGGTGAGGAGGTGGGGCCGAGAGGCAGGGAAGGGGAGAAAGGCTGGGGAGTCTCTGTGCTGAGACAAAAACGCTTTCAGATGAGCAGAGGCTCGGACGGGGACATGGAAGAGCCCTGGAATGCACAAGACCAAATCTGGAAAGCCCACAGATGTCTGTCTGTCTGTCCCATTCCTAGCTAGGAACAGGCAGGATCACAGAACCATAGAACCTCAGGGCTGGAAGAGACCTCAGGAGGCATTGAGTCCAGCCCCCTGCCCAGAGCAGGACCAACCCAACTCAATCCTCCCAGCCAGGGCTTTGTCAAGCCGAGACTTAAACACCTGTAGGGATGGAGATTCCACCCCCTCCCTAGGGAACCCATTCCAGTGCTTCCCCACCTGCCTAGTGAAGTAGTTTTTCCTAATCTCCAACCCAGACCTCCGCCCCCTGTGACTTGAGACCATTGCTCCTCGTTCTGCCCTCTGTCAGGGATGAAGAACATCCCTTTTAGGCTCCAGTCTAGGGCAGCAAGAGCCCCATCAGTGCCAGTGGAACGTCTCCTCAGTGCTGCAGGCTGCCTGGGCAGTTCAGAGCGACCATGCCAAGAGCTTGGTGACACTCAGGAGTCTGGCCAAGTGGAGACCTGCTGAGGTGAGTGGCTGCCGACCCACAGACGGGGCTTCTCCAAAGCCCAAAGACTCCTCACATGATGGGTTGGGTGGGAGCTGTCCCTACCGTGGGGAATGAGTGAAATTCTGCTCTCGTCAGGGGGAGCAGGGCAGTAAGTTCAGCAGAATCCCATGGATGTTGTTTGCCACGTGCCCAAGGGTACCCCATGCTGGCCATGCACTGAGCTCTGCGGGCCAGGCCCGTCCTGGCCGGACGCTCTCGCAAGCAGCAGCGCTACCCTGCCCTTGGGCAGGCAGCCGCAGTGCATGTCTGGGAGGAGAGTGACACCTGCTTTCAGACACAGCCCACGGGCTTGGCTGTTCTCTGCTCTCATCAGCTGTGCGGTGGGCCAGTGGGCAGGAGGGCGGCTACGCGGGATTACTCACGCCCAGGTGGTGGCAACTCTAGAAGCCTGGACTGAGGATCAGGGCGCCGCTGTGCTAGGTGCTGTACAAATGCACAATGAATGGGCAGGCCTGCTCCAGAGGCCTCGCCAGACTTGGGTCCCACTGCACAGTCCGGCTCCAAATCCAAAGAGCCCACAACTCCCATGGGGGTTGGGTCCAGGCCCGTCACTGCTTACTGGCTCTGGGCCGTAGATACCCCTTTGCTGGTTCCCAGGACTTCACCGTCTCTGGTTTGCAAGGAATCTATTTGTACCAAGTCTCCCACTGACCTCTGAGGGCTGGTAAGCCCCACTTCAAGCTCGTTTGGGATAAAACAGAAAGAATAAGTGTGCCTCGGCCTCAACCTGGCAGGAGTGACCCATGCCTGTTGGAAGAGGCGGGGGGAAAGTGAGGGCAGCTGGCTTCAGCATAGGGTTGCTAGATGGTCCCCCAAAAAATACCGGACACGCAAGAAAAACTCCCAGCCACTCCCCCTGCCCCCGCTAGGCTTCTGATGCGCTAAGAGCGGCGATCACGGCCCCGCCTCCCAGCCTGGGAGTCCCAGCCACTCCCTGCGCCCATGCCAGGCGTCCGTCCGGTGCGCAGCCGGAAAAATCAGAGAATACTGCACATTGCACATTGCACATGTCCGATATTCTCTGATTTTTTTTACCGGACAAAGAGCGCAAATACCGGACTGTCCGGTAGAACACCGGACACCTGGCAACCCTACTTCAGCCATGCTCCTGAGCATGCTCAGTACAAACCCAGTAACAAATCTAGTGGGGCTCATGACCCCACCTCTGCATCGCCTAGTGCTGAAGGCGAGGGAGTCTGAGGCAGGAGGCTACATTCTGCTCTCATGTGCCCTGTACAAACCCAGACCAGACCCACTGAAGTGGCTGCAGCTGCGGAACTGGGGACACCAAGAACAGGCCTTGGCTCTGTCTGTCCCCAGGTCCTCTCGCCAGGGCACAGATGTAATATAACTGCAGAGAGGTCACCTCATGGCAAATTGCTCAGACCCAGGGCTCCTTACAGCCCACGACTGGGGGGTCCTTCTCTCCAAGGCAGCAAACCAGTCACACCGAGCATGTCTGCCCCCACCCTGGCTAACAAGTCACACAAGCAACCCCTGAACACTCCAGCTTGTCCTGTGCCACAACCAGCTCCGCGCCTTCCATGGACGAGAGGGTCCGAAAACCAGTCTCACCAACCCCAAGCAGGTTCTCCCGATCCCAAAGGGCCTGCCACAGCCCCAGGCAGATTTAGGCCTTTGTTTCATGGAACAATTTTACTCTCGACCTTTTTGTTCTTTCTTAGAGCTTACCACATCTAAAAACAAAGTCACCGCCACCAATCACGGGGTTCCTGGTGCAGGCTCACGGCAGCGATGGGCGGCGCTCGGTAGGAATGGTGGGGGGAAAAGACTCCCCAGCGGAGTCTGTTGCTCCTGCCTTTCCTAGCCGGTCTGATAGGATCAGGAGGTGTCTGTAAAAGAGGTGATAGGGCAAGGGGAGCATCCTGCCGCTTCACCAGCCAGCGCATGTTATTAACTCCCCGCGAGCGAGCTTGTGGCTACATCTCTCCAATTTGACTAGGGAAATGTTTGCTTGCTTTGTGTGACCCATGGCTGATTAGCTGGGTAAGACACCGGATTTCAGCATGACAGTCACCTGAAGGGAGGCAGCATCAAGGAGCCAGAAGCAAGTAGAAAAATCCCACACTTGGCTCAGTGATGAGAGGTGGAGTTAAGGTGCCTTAGGGGTGCATGTGTGGGAAGAGAGGCCTGCCCTGTAACCAGCTGGACACGGCCTCTTCCTTGTTCAGCATCTCACTCAAGACTTTGGAGCACCATAATCCGCACAGCTGGTAAATTCTATCGCTCCATCGGTGCTTTGATTTACAGGGATCCCGGCCACCGGGCTCATGAGCTGGGCGGCAGAGGGAAGGTAGAGCTGGACCAGAAAAGATGGGGTAGGTCGCCTGTGGGCCCAAATGCATTGTGGGAAATGTAGCCTTTGGGGAAGTATCCCAGCCGGCTTGGAGAGCATTTGCCTGCAGGAAATGAAAATGCAGCAGCACTTCCATCCACCTCTTCACCTACTCCCCCCCCCCCACACACCTTTTCTCAGCCCCAGAAAGCATCAACGAAAAGCAAAGTTGGGGCTATTAAAGATCAATGCTGTGTTGAATCTGTTTCCGTTTTAGTCTCCGTCACTAGCGAGTTGGGCGGTGTTTCTATTCAGTCAGCTCGGCACCCCTGAGCAATTAGAAACACCAACAGCGATGTCTCTTGCTTCCTGCAAAATAGGTGAAAATGCACCACAGCTTTAGTGCATCAAGCAGAAAAAAAATCCAGCTCTGTTTAAACAAGATTAATGGACATCAAGGAAAATGCTTATTATGCATGCACATTCAGCTGCTTAAATTGCCTCTGCTTAGCCACTTTAGCAATAATAAACCTTAAAAGCCAGCAGATTATTTCAAGGGACGGTCTGGCTGACTATTTTGTATTTCTCTGTCCAAAGGTTTGTCTGGAACGGCGCAGCTTTGCCCTCCAGTGTTCAGACACAATATGACACGTCTGTGGCATGAGCTGATCCAACCCTCTGAAACACCGTTTACAAATTGCACTTCCCGGCTCCCTGCGTTCGTGGGGGAGGGGTGTGAAAGCCAGTGCTATGGAGTGCTTGGGGGCAGCAAGAAGAGGGTGAGGGGTAGCATCTTCTGAAGGCCCTGCCAGCCCCCACTCTGCACTCTTCCAGAATGACTGTCACCAGAGTGAAGAAAAGCCTGCATCCCTTTGGGAAGCTGGGCCTTTGGAACATAACTCCCGTGGGCTTTTATGCTACCCAGTGTCTAAAGAGCTTTTGCAAATGGGACACTGGCTCCTAACTCACTTAGGCACTTTTGAAAATCAGCCCCAGCTGTCCTGCAAAAGGGCCCTGGTCGAGGTAATGGGCCAGATTTCCAAGTGCTCAGCAGGCAAAATTGGATCAGATTTGCGCAGAGATGCAGCTCATAGTTTGGGCACTTGTGAAAATCTGGCCACCTGCATCCCCGAGTCAGCGATTCAGGCCTGTCATCTAACAGCCTGGAAATGGCTGACAGCAGGGCAGAGGGATGGGGAGCTGGAGAAACCCATTTTGATTCTGTAGCAACAACCAGATGCTGACACTGGAACTCTCAGGCTGGTATAACGGACTCCGGGGAGGATCAGCTCACACCCGGAAAGATACTAAGCTGGTGGAGCAGGCCCTACACACGCACACTCACACGCACGTCTCCTGGGCCCTACACACACCATGACCCAGGGCTCTCTTTGGACCCAGGCCTATTTGGAATGTGCCACCCTGACAGGATCCATCTGCTGGGGGCGGGGGGGCACCACCATTTTCTTTGAGTGAGCTAGGGCATCTTCCACCAGCACAAGAAATGGCTTCTCCTTCTCTCTAGGAGTAATGGCAGTTCCAGGGCCAAAAAAGCAGCTGCAGAGGGGCCACTGTAGCCAGACATGAACCCCATCTTGTTTTCCCCCCCTCCCAGAGAGCAAGAGAAAGGCAGTCAGCCTTTGATGCCCTGGGAACGCAGGTGTGCTGCCTGTCTCTGACTCTAATAAACAGAAACCAGACAGTAAATGGGCTAGCTGACGACCCGGGGCCTCCCGCCGCCCTGATGGCTAGCACCAGTAATTGACACGCCTGCACTGTCCCAGGAGAGGAATCTTCGCCCATCACATACCAGAGGTGCCCAGTGTCTGCATTTTCCCAGGTGTGAATTATGCTTTGCACCCTTCGTGGGAAACTTGCCATTCAAAGCCATTTTCCCTAATTGGCCACTTGAGACCAGGAAGAAGCCCACGTGACCCAAGGGGTATAAAGAGGGGTGTAGTAACCCACCCCATTTGAGCTCCAATCATCTACACCTGCTGGCAGGTATTGGTTGTCTCCCGAGGTCTGTGGGACGCCCAACCTCGCCCTACTTCTTCCCGAGGGATTGAGAGAAAGACGCTGGCCACGCCAAGTCTGGAACGCAGGGGTGAGAATATATACCTGCTAGGTGTCTATTTTGCAGGCATTTAATAAGAGCTCAGAGAACCAAAAGGGTTTCATGGTACCTGTAAGTGACTTATTAGTGTAATTTCTGTCCTGTCCTTTGTAGTGGCTGTGTTATCTGTAACACAGTAGTAGCATTTAACAGCTAAGTTTACCCTGTAACAATAAAATAGTAACTGTTTAAGCTGTGACCTGACTCCTTCAGTTGCTGTAACAGAACCAAGCACAATTGTAAAAAGAACTCCAGCCGGTCATAAGGGACAGATATAGGGAGAGCATGAGCGTTGGATCGTGTCGCTTCCAGGGGACAGATCCGTTGGGGCATCTCTCAGCCTCCCCAGGCTGCCCGCTGCGAAGGGATCGTGCATCCTAGCAGTCAAAAACTGAGGTGTAATAAGCTCTCCCTGTAAACTTCTTGGGGCGCCCGTCAACCTCCTCCAGGTTGCCCGCTGCTAAGGGACCCCAGTCCTAGCAGTTGAAGTCTCGGGTGTATAACACACACACACCACTCACTGCCCTGACCACCAGCTGACAGCCACCTAGTACTTATACATCAGCCACGGTGTCTCTGCAAGGGGCACTGGCCTCCCAGTCATCCCCTCCTCCGGCAGGGCACCCGTGTCTCTTGGCGAGGCCATGGCATGGAGAGTCCCTACCTACCTCTCACAGCATTGTTCCAGGCTCTCTGCAAACTCAGGCGCTCGCTACTGCAGCCCTCCTGCTACACTTGGGTGACGTTGCCAACCTTTTCAACCATGAGAACTAGAAACTTGTGTTAAAATAAGGTTCAGTGATCCCATTTGCTGACCCAAAAGCCTGTGTGAAGCAAATGTCAGGTCTCTTACTGGAAGGGGCTATTTGAAGGCAGGTTCACCTGGGGCCCATTCCAACCAACACTCATTAATGCCTCCAACTGTCCTCAATGTGCATTGCAGAAGGGCCCCCCGTCTAAGCTGCCAGAGCTAGAATTCAGAGTTAAGGCGGGGGGGGGGGTGGCCTGTGGTATATAGTCCCTGCAGTTGTGGTGGGCCTACGGGGGAGGTTCGGAAGGAAGAGGTACCGGCATTGTTGGGGACCTAGGGTTGCCAGGTGTCTGGTATTCAACTGGACAGTCCAGTTTTTGAGCCTTCTGTCCAGTAAAAAAATTCAGAAAATACTGGACATTTGCAATGTCCGGTATTTTCTGGTTTTCCAGCTGGGCACCCGAGGGAATCCTGGTGGGGGCGGGGGGAGTGGCTGGGAGGAGGGGCGCAATCGGCGCTGGGAGCCTGTGGTTGCGTGTGATGCCTTGGGGAGGAGAACAAGCCCTGTATGTGCTCCTGAGCCGCACCCGGACTCACTTGTGCTTCACCGGGACTGTGCGCGGGACAGGCAGCGCCCTGGGATCTGCACATGCCCGGGTCAGTCCCGCTCCCCGCCAGCCGATTCACTCCCCCCCCCCCCAACCCCGTCCCGGCTGGCCAGTTCTCCCCCACTTCTCCTCCCAATCTTCCCCAGCCAGCCCCACTGCCCTAAACGCCCCCCCCATCTACCCCAGCCAGCCCCGCTGCCCCTGCCCCTCCCCCCCCCACCAGCCCTGCTTCCCACCACCCCTCCCCCTCCTCCTGGCCAGCCCCACCCGCCTCCCGGCTGGTCCCCCACCCCCATCTGAGATCAAGTGTGTCCAGTATTTTTTTTTAACTTAATGAAAAGCCAGGTCCCCATAGGGTTATCAGGTATGTTGCTTTTTTGGAATTGTGTCAGGTAAGTTGAGTATGGGTGTAAAATAAGGGGCAGTGGGCAAGCATTTCCTGGCAGAACGAGTCAAAAACAGGTCAAGAATTTTTGTGGGGAAAGTGGTTTTTCAAAAAGCACAATATGAAGAATATTTCTGTGGTGGGTTTCTCCCCCTAAACTTTGCTTCCTTTTTATATTTTGCCAGAAGAGAGGGGAGGCAAATGGAGCCGAAAAAAGTTGTTAAATGTTTTTTTTAAATAGAAAAATGGTATTTTCCACACTAAGTTAAAAATGGCATTAAAAATGACAATGAGTTTGGTTCCCAAGGTTTATAAACAGTGTTTCAGGACTACGTTCCACCCCTACAGCAAGAGTTGCACAACCTCTTTGTTTCTCTCTTCCTTTGCCCCCAATCAATTTTTACTAAAAGTTTGGATAAAAAATGTGCTACATTAGCAGCATAAAATAAAATTCTTTGATGATGTCACCACAAAAAATAATTGTAATGGACAAATTTTCAATTAAAAGCAAAACAAAGACTTTTAATTTGAAAAATTCCAGCTGGTTCTACTCCAGTTAATGGAGATATGCAACATTTCATTTCAGAAATAATGATTTGATAATTTACATTGCTTTGTGCTTGGTTGGGACCACAGGAGAAATGCACAGCCCCTGGTAGCAATTCTATATCATTAAAACAATGCAGAGATTTCCAGACGTGACGTTTTCTGAGCGCTGTAATTTAACAGAGACCATGTCGGAAAATGTAAACACGTCAAGCTTTTGAATTTCAAATCCCTTCTTCAGAAAGTAGTTTAGACAGAATATGCTTAGTGGTTCCATTATCTTCCAATGGAGTCTCGTGAGCTGCCGGTGAGCTTACACTGGGACGAAGAGTTGAAGAATCAGTTTCTCTCTTTTCAAGACCATTCTGACATTGAGGGGGCGGGGGAGGGAGGTTGAATTTCCTAAGGGACTTGTTTTAAAAATGCACTGTAAGGCTGGGTGGGACTGCGGGTCAGTGGGACCTTGTGCTCCTCAGTCACACAAGCATTTTGAGACGCTCCCAGCACAGACTCAGTGGTTCCCTGCACCTCCAGTCCAGCCTGCAAGAGGAGACGCTGTCCAGGTTGGGGAATACACTGCATGTTGCCGACCCAGCAGAGAGACTGCAGGACAAAATTCTCCTGCACCTTAACAGACAAGAGGGGAAACCTCCATAATTAGCATGGTGTGCACAGGCCTTATACAGACAGGGGATCTTGTGCTAGCTTCTCTACAGAAACCGTTCTTGTTCGGAAGCATTTACAGTCAAATGGACAAAGGGCTGGGCTACACTAGCAAGCAGGGCTCACTTAGCGATGACGCTCTGGGATGTGAAAACCTCACGCCCCAATAGAGCTACCGAAGCCCCCGGGGGGACAGGGCTGGAAGAAAGGTTCCATCCTGCCGCCTCTCAGAAAGGCTTCCCTGGCGGAGCCGAGCGCAGGGGGCTGGGGAGGGTGAGAGGCAGAGTGGAGCAGGCTGCGGGGTTGCTCCAGCTTCCGCCGCCGTGGCGAGGGGCCGACCCCTGTTGCTGCCCTGCACCAGGCCCCCCAGCAACCTCCTTTAGCTCGTGTCACTCTGCTCTGACCCATTGGCCACAGCTCCCTCCTCAGAGGGGTGTCCCAAGGCCCTGCATTCCCGTAGGGACAACCCTGATCCCAATTGTCTGGTTTTTGTGCTACCCAAGAGATTAAGTGAGTTGCCGAAAGTCACAGGCCATCAGGGACTCAGGGCAAATACCTTGGTGAGTTGCTGTCCGCCCCCCCCGGGTGAGAAAAACTGTGCGAAGGTGCTCAGCAGCTCTGTTTAACAGATTTCACCACGAGTGCTTTTTGTGGAGCCTAAGCTAAAGTTTCATATAATGACTTGTTGAGAGTGCTCTATATACTGAAATAAGCACAATATTTGTGAGCCAGCTGATTGATTTATGGTAAAAACGAGGCAGTAAACAGTGAGTCAGTAATCATGGGGCTGCAATACTTGTAGTTTTAGGACTGATTTGGTAAGCAAGGAGCTTTTAAGTGCAAGACAGCTCCCATCTTTTCCAAACTACTGTCAGGGGGCTGATCTATTTCCGTAGAACTACACAACCATCCTTCCTTCCCAGCGGCAAAAGCCCAGACCCAGGACATGCCAGGAACCCACCCAGCATCCCCGGGAAACACTTTAATGTCCCAAGTGCGACTGTGATTTTTGAAGTGGCCCCGGGCTGTCCCGGAAGGGGCGGGGCCAAGAGACTGGTGCTGGGAGCTGTAGGGGAACCTTGCTGCACAAGCGGTGGAAGGGACCTCTGCCCCCTTGCATCCCGATGGAGCTGGAAAATGAGTAGCCACAGCAGGGGTAGGCAAAGGGGCCTCCATGGGCCAGATGCAGCCCGCCAAGCGGTGGAGCCAGCCCATGGCCACCCTGCCACTCCCCCACCCCTAGGCCTGGGGATGGGGAAGTGCACAAAGTCTCCTCCCCCTGCCAGGGGCATGCGACATCAGCTGGAACTGTCAGCTGTTTTAAAACAGATGGCACTTTTCTCTAGACATCAGGGGCGGGTGCGGGGCAAAAACATTACATGTTCCCCTGCCCCCAGGCCAATCAGAGCCTGTGGATGGGAGAGCAGGAGATGTATCTTGGCCCCACCCCTTCCAGGACAGCCCCGGGGCCACTTCAGAAATGTGTGACGTGGCCCCTTTTAAAAAATTATTGCCCACCCCTGTGGCACACGATGCGATTTCTCAGGCTCCAATCATGCGGCGCACATGAGCACGTCGGAGTGACGTTTGGAAGCAGCTGCTCCCCGCCGGTAGATGAACCGCCGGCTGAAGATACCCTGCTGAAGAACATTAGCGCGCGGCAAGCTCTGGGCTGACGAGATAAAGCCGCCTCCCCTGGACGGGGCGGGCTGCGGTGCTGAAGGCCGCAGGCTCTGGAGAACCGCCCGTCCAGGCAGCGAGCCGGCCCGCGTGGGCGTTTCCACGTGACGATGAAATCAGGGAGCGGTGTGGTGCCCAGGTTGAACGCGCGCTGGCTGTAGCGGGGAGCAGACCAGAACGCGACGTAATGGCCGCCAGAAGGAACCCGACTGTTTAAAAAGCTGCGACTCCAGCCGGCGCGTCCAGGTCTCTCAGCAGGCGCGGGGCAAGGGGGGAGCCCGTCTCACAGACTAATGGGATTGCAGCTCTCTGGCTGACATCGCCACAGTACCTGGCCTCCCGTCAATCGGCAGAGTCCCTTCCCCGCTCGCTCAGCAGCTGCACAGTTCAAGCCCAGCCCTGTGGGCCAAGCAGACCAGACTTCGGAAAGCCGGGGCTGCCGCACGTGTGTGAGGTTAGCCTGCCATCGGGCGCGAGTGTCGCTCCAATGGGAAGGGAAATGGCATTAAAACCCGTTCAGGGAACTCATCAGGGGAGGCCGCTCTGCTTCCTTTCCAGGCACTGCCCAGCGCAAGCTGGGGGGTGGGGATGCCCTGGCGGCCGCTAGACCCTGGGCCATGGCTGTGGAACAGCTAAGGCAGAGCAGGAGGGAACGCCGGGCCAGGGCGCTGCACCGGCGCTGCACTGGCGGAGCGTTGAACCACGGCTCAAGTGTCAAATGAGGAGCTCAGAACCTGAGGGGAGTGAAGGGAGAAGACGTTTGTGACTGACAAGGAGGGAGCTGGCCAGTGACAGCTCCCAGCCCCAGGTCCCTCCTCGGCCTACGCCCGCTGACTCCTGGGAAGGAAGGGAGCTGCAGCTTGGAGGTGGGATGGGACGGAACAAGGCAGGCATTGGGCAGGACACAAAACCGCATCCAGCCTAGCAGTTTGGGCAGAGACCCAAGGGGAGATTTTGCAAATTTACAGTGAACACTGGAGTGACTTTGGCTTTAATTCTTAAGTGAAATATTGTGGTGTCAGCCTGTGCTCTCCCTCAGATGGCAGTAATTGAGAGAGAAGAAAGGAAATGTCCTCCCATCTCCCCACCCTCCCAGTCGGTTGCAATTAAATACATGGATGGCTGGGATGAAAATTCCCTGTGACCAACACAGAAAAGTTACATTTGGCTGCAGGTACGTAAGATTTCGGTTCCGTGCTGACACCCAGGAGAGCAGAACAAAGCAGGGGTAGCTCCGACCCAAGAGCTGCTTCCTGGGTTCAGCTACGGCCGTCTGCCCTTCTGGGGCTGGACTCAGCTGTTGGGAAGCACTGCGCTCAGCTGACGCTTTTCAATGCTATTTCCAACCAGTGAGCTGGTTCTGGTAGGACCCATGTTGGAAGCCCTTGGAGAAGCATGGGCACAGCACCAGCACACTGTGATGTGCAGACAGTAGCACGCAGAGGCTCTTGTGCATGCTTTGGGATAGGTCTCTCCGCCGAAGAGTGTAAAATTCACATAGGTTCAGTCAGGGCCTGGTTCCTGAGTGGCGCACCAAGGTGCTCCAAGGAGAGCACGTCTGCCGGACACATCAGAGCAGGGTGTAGCCCATCAAATGGGGACTTACGAGGAGAGGGGTTGTCTAGTGAGACCCCTGGCTTAGTCCTTCTCTTCTGTTCTCATTCCTCACCCTTCATTACTTGAATGCAGGGGTGGGGAACCTAAGGCCTGGGGAGTGGATCCAGCCCCCAAGGTTTGGGGGCCCCCTCCCAGCATCGGGGAGTCTGTGCTGTCCCTCTGCAGGGCTGGAGCACCCAAAAAGCTACGAGCCTGGGCCCCCCTACGCTCTGGGGTACAGGATGTACGAGGAATGTCTTCCAACTTCTCAGCTGGGGGCCACCTCAGGGAGGGCTGGGCTGGTTTTTGGTTTTGCTTCTCACGTGTGTGCAGCCCCCAACTGAGTTTCGGTGGGTCAGTGACCCCGACCCGAAAAAGGTTCCCACCCCTGGCTTAATGAATTCTCCCTTCTGGCCCCTTTCCTTTCCCACACAGGCTGCTACCGGCAGGCCTCAGGCTCTGGCCTCCTCAGCTACCCAACCAGAGCGGATCAGCCATTGTATGACAGGCCAGGCAACCTCCAATCACTGATGAGTCCAAAAATGGCACCATGTCATCCTGCCTTGGCTCCGTGCCCGCACAGGGCAGAGATTCTGTGCTACTGGAACACAAGAACAGCCAAACTGGCTCAAACGGCCCGTCGAGCCCAGTCGCCTGCCTTCTGATGGGGCCAGGACCAGCACTTCAGGGCCGAGTACAGAACAGGGCAAGTTTGGGGACAAGCACCCTCCCCCCGTCTAACCCTCCTGGTTTTGCGTAGTCAGACGTTTAGGGTCACTTCAAGTATAACGTCCACCCCCAACCCTCTTGGCTAATAGCTATTGCTGGCCCCCTCCTCCATGAACTTACTGAGCCCTTTGTGAACGGCAGGGCCGGCTTTAGGAAGTGCGGGGCCCCGTTCGAACAATTTCGACAGGGCACACACCGCACACACCCCAGCTACCTCCCCCGCAAAGCCCTGGAGATAGCTAACACACACACACCTCCACAGCACAGGGAAACCCTGTGCTCAACTCACACCTCCTGCGGCGCAGGCAGCCACCACACTCCTCCTCCGGGGCCGACGCCCCCTCCCACAGCGCACCCAGCACACTTCCGGGCAGGGGCGGCAGGTTTGTATAATTTTTGGTGGTGCCCCATTAGCCATACCCCCTGAGCCCCATTAACCACGCCCCGACCCCCATTAACCAGGCCTCTGGAGGTAACATGCTCAGGATGGACACATGACCAGGAGTAAAAGGTGTCATGTCATCCCTCTTGAAGGACTTTTCCCACCATCCTCCTACCAACAGGGATTAGTTTGGCCCCCACCAAACCCCCCTCATGCAACTATCCTGCGATTGCATTAACCCAACGTGTGTGACATGAACTCGGGGGCCGAGAGGCTGGGGGAAGTGTTCCCTCTCAGGCTATGTCTACACTCGCGGCTCCCTGCGCAAGTACGGCCGTTCTTGCGCAAGAACCCACAGAGCAGCCACACTGCCCGCCTGCTCTTGCGCAAGGAAATGTACAGTACGGCGTGGGAAGAGAGGGCGCCTTGCGCAAGAGCTACGTTCTTTTCTAACAGGTGTCAGCTCTCTTGCGCAAGAGGGCAGCGGGGATGCTCGGCAGGGATTTCTTGCGCAAGAAACCCCTATGGCTAAAATGGCCATTGGAGCTTTCTTGCACAAGAGCGAGTCCACACTGCCATGGATGCTCTTGTGCAAAAGCACAGCTCGCACATGGCAGTGTGGACGTGTTCTTGTGCAAGAAGCCGCCAGTGTAGACATAGCCGAAGAGTTTCCTCCATGAGCAGAATGGATGGTGTGTTGTGCACCGGTACTGAGTTCATGGGGCTTGTTTGGATGTGCCACCGTGGCACCCAAGTTATTAATAAATATTTTATAAACCTTTACCTTTTCTCTCTGTTGTCATGTCTCCTCCCCTTGCTCCATCAGCTCCCCTGGTGCCTGCTGCCCCCCAACTCCTCACCCTCCTCTGCTGTCCTGACTCCTGCCCTTCGCACTGCCCTCAGCCCTCCTGCGACCTGCCTCCCTTCACCAGCCCTTCTCTGCCCCCTGCGCCCACTCCTCCAGTAGCCCCACTCTGATCAGGTGAGCTACCCCTCCTCATCCCCTCTCCTAACACCTCCGTCTACACACCTGCCCTGCCTCTCTCCTCTGGTGCTGGTCCCTCCCCTGCAGGTCTCTGCCCTTCCGCTTCACCCCCAGAATCCCCTGGCACCTGCACCTTCCCTTAGCCCTGCACCCTCCTGGTGCCTCCCCCTTCCCTTACTGCCCCTGCCCCCTTTGCCCTCTTTTTCCCTGATGCCCACCCCCTCACCACCCTCTGCCCCTGTTCCCCTCATGCCCCTCTGCGCCCTCACACATGACTTGCTCCATCCCCACCTTCCTCATGCCCACCCCTTCCTTCAGTCCTTCTTCCAGCACCTACCCCTCCCCCCTCTAGCCCCCAATACCCTTCCCCTCTCCTATCCTCTCCCAGCATCACCCTGTCCCCCCTCCCACTGACACCTCCCCTCCTGCCCTTTTCCTCATTGTCTGCACTTGGCCCCCTGCCATTTGTCTCTCCTCCACCCTGCATCTTGGTGCCTTCCCCTTTCTTCCCCCTCTGCACAAGCCCCTTCCTCTCCCACCCCTTCTCCCATTTTCCCCCTCCGCACAAGCCCCTTCCCCCATTTTCCCCTTCCCCCCTCCACACAAGCCCCTTCCTCCCCCTACCTTCTGTCTTCCACTTTGCGGGGCCAGAGTCTGCGCTTGGGTCCCAGAAATCCCTGGACTCTGAACCCGGAGCTGGGCTGCGCGGCGCAACACGGCGCCGAGCAGTTTTAAAGTCCCAGGCCATGACGTCACATCACGCCCAGGCGTATCCCCACGCACCTGGGAACACCGCGCATGGTAGCAGCAGCCGGCAGCGTGCGCCAGCGAGGGGGAGCCAGATGTAAAGCTGTGCACGGCAGGGCCGGGCTGGGGCCGGGGTAGGAGGACACGCGGGGGGGCGGGGGAGAGACCCAGCTCCACATATTGGTGGAGCAGGGCCCCTGGCTCTGAATATTGAAACATGGGCACCATGAGCCCATATAACTCGCCGCCCATGCTTCCGGGTTCAGGGCGCGGGGCCCGATTCGGGGGAATCGGACGAATCGGCCTAAGGCCAGCCCTGGTGAACGGGGCTGCATTTTGGCCATTACGACACCCCCCGCAGGTCAGGGTCTGGAGCTGCCCTCTGCTGCAGAAGCCGAAGGTCCAGTAAAACTTGGTCCCAAATGGAGGTGTACAGTTCTGAATTCTGCTTTTCACCGGCTGGCTGGACTGCCCTGGGGGCTAGTTGAGCAGGGCAGCGAGTGCCTGGGACTGTTGAGCATGGACATCCTTCTCTACAGGCTGCGATAGGGGACCCTTAAAGACCACCCCGCATTGGACTCCCCTGTGCCCCCACTTCTCGTGAGCCACCAAACCTGCATTTGACCCCAGGGAACAAGGGAAGCTTTGAGGCCTGCATTCTGGAAGTGACCCCTTTCTGAGCTGAGAGGGGAGACCCAGGGCAGCCGAAACCGATGTAGCTACGAGTGCTGACAGACCAAGCAAGTGCCAACTCCACTGTAGGAACCAGCTCTTCCCCAAGCTTTCGGAAGACACTTATTTGGCCTTTGCTGGGCCTCAAGTTAAAATATGCACAGCAGCAGCAGCTCAATGCAGTCACCCCTGGAGCCGACACGGGCTGTTGCTTTGCTGCCCTAGATACAATTTAACTCGCCCAGGTACTGGACCTCCACATAGTGAATTTGAACCACTTCCATTTACACAGGAAGAAAGGAGCCAACTGTTACTTCTCTCATACCAGAGCAGACCATCTCTAGAGCCTGGGAATGATTTGGGCCTTCCTGTAGCTCCGGAGAAATGCCGGCATGACCCTGCAGGGTACACCCATGGAAGGGGTTTTGCCACCGTTGTAGGAACATCTCCCCAAGCAAGATGGACGCATCCTTCTGTCAACCGAGCTGTGTCTACACTGGGGGTAGGGCAGCATAACTACGGCCCTGAGGACTGCAGAGTTTTGATCTCTGTAGCTATGTTCACATTTCAGGCTAAGCTGGGCCATTTCACAGCCAACTAGGGAACAGAAAGGCCATAAATTCATCCAGCAATGGTCACTCTACACAGCATCAAGGGCTTTGACCCAAAGGGTCATTCTACATTAAGCCAGTCGGGGAGGGTACATGGCACTTGGCCAAGACAAACGGGGCAGTGGCTCGTGGGAACCCCCACCCCCACTTACCCTGTGCTCTAGGCAGGTACTTGCAATGGCTGGAGCCTGATGCCCATGCAGGGGGGAGTGGCTGCACCCTACCTTTAGATCCCGGGGTGGGGTTTGGAGGCCAGACGCCTGTGAACGCAGTTGGCAGAACTTATGCATTCAGCTGCCACAGGGGAAAAGGTAGTTCTAGGCATGCCAAGTAATCTCAGGCACCAGCTAAGGCAACGCCTGGGCTGCAAACATTCCTAAAGCCGTCCTGGACAAAGTCCATCTTCGACTTTGTGCTACCAGCCGAGGAAGCTCCCCCTCCTGTAGAACTAGAGGATGAAGGTAAGTGACTGATTCCTGAGTGGTGCTACCACTACAAGCTGATCGGCCTTGCCAGGTTTCCTAACTGCAGGTAACTCCCTTTGGGCTGCATCCTTGGCTTTGTAGCCTGCATTCAGACCAGCAGCCCTCGGGTGTTGGCTGGGCCCATAGGGGCCCTTGAAAGCCCCAGCTCCCTTGTGCTGCTTGCAGCAGGAAATAAACCTGCTCTCCTGGAACGTAAGGGGGGATGTTTTCCTGCAGCCAGCCCCCGTATCCAGGCAGCCCCAACACCATTTCAGACCAACTTCTGCGACCAACTTTAGCTAGGACTAAACCTGCCTCAGTCTAAAATCAAACATTACTTGATTAGTCTCCATCGCACTCTTCTCCTCCACCACTCCTCCACCCGGGGAAGCCTGATTTGCCAGGCTCCTCCTCTCTTACTGGTCCCACTGCAGGGCTTTCGGAAAATGCAAGGCTTCTTAGAGCCCTAATGCTTTCACTGTTCACGCTCTGGCGCAGGATAACTCTCAAATTCGATTCCTCTTAGAAGGTGTTTATTACCACCAAACGTGTGAAATAGCTAGGCTGCTAGTTTCCAGGAGTAGCAACCCTTGCTGGTCCTTCTGGAGAGGACACGCTACCCTCACAAAGGGATATAAATGTTGAGAGTCACGCTGTCAGATGCAAGAATTTCCTTTACCAAGCAGCACAGGAGAGACTGAGAAGAGTCCAAAGATGGTCCTTGCTTTGTACTTTACAAAAGTGGCAGGTAAGAGCAATATCCTGGCATGTCCCCAGGGAGCAGGAGTTGCCTCTTCAATTCTCCACACTGCCTCACCCTACAATGTCACCACTTTGCACTCAAAATAGACCCAGAGCAAAGGGATTAATTGCTCTCCTCCCCAAACCTGGATGGGCAAATTCCGCTCTGAGTAAAGAGCTTGGAAGAGAGACTGTTACAGTCTGTGCTTTGGCAGTTAGACAGGCAGAAAAATCCAAGGATACGCTACAGGTTGGAACCAGCAAATTTCTGCTGGGCCAAAGGTTATTACCCAGAACCGGGTAGCAACTACCTACTCACACAGCCTTCAGCCACGGATGGAGAAGCTACTTTGGCAAAGGGAGAAGAACACACCTAAGGCAGCCATAAGGCTAGAGTAGCTCTAAAGTGGCAGTTTAAAGGGGGGCACTGGGAATGCATTTAAATTCTGAAATTGTCTTTCCTTAGGAAGGATCTATGGCTCATGGGATTTCACTGCAGAAGTGTAATGGGGGCTGACGTGGATTTGGGCATGTGGTATTTGGTCACTTTTCCTATTCTGCAACTGGCACGTGCAGAGGTGGGCCCTGTGCAGACCAAACCCAAGCCGGAGGTCTCTACACGTGCCAGCTCAGGGAAGGTGGCAACAGTGCGAGTGAAGTCATTTCAGCCAGGGAGATTTCCTTTGACCAGGCCAGTGGTTAGAGCTACTCTTGGCATTATTCTCCTGCTCCCAAGCCAAACAACTTCATGTGACTGAGGAACAGCAGGGTCTCTCCAGCACACCGGACAGCACTTAGCGACAAAGAGGTCACTAGTTTCTCTTTATTAACTTGCTAAATGACCTTATGCCCAAGCCACAAGTCCTATGCCCATCCATACAACGAGAATCAGACTTAGCACCTTTGAAAAGGGCTGAAACATCTTCAGATGAAAAGCAACATGAGGGAAAGTACTGAAGATATTCGCCAGCTGGATCACATTTTTCCCTACTGTAAATGTTGAAAGGAGAATGCTGCCTAAATCCCGCAGTTTGCCTCTTAAATATGCGATTAGGCCTTTATTTTCCCAGTATAAACAACGGCAGTAGCTAAAGCTTAGTTGCTTTATTGTATGTCTGCGCAATACCAGCAAAGATCCTGTTTGGCTACTACAATGCAAAGTGGCTAGGCAAAGCAACGCTGGCCCAACTCTCGACATGATGCCTATTTCAGATTACAAAATGGCATGTTTTGTAACTAGCCTTGGGGAATTAGCTCCACCACGCAAAAATGCAATTGCAAGCATCCTGTTGACAGCCACAGAGCTTAGGGTAGGTACAGCTCACCATCTTTCAAAATCATTTGGCTGATTTCAGAGAGCTAGACTTACCCATTGAATGAGCCTGGACTTTAATAAAAGCAGAAGTGAGTGAGGTCTATTTCCTTGTTTTATTCTTTAAGAGCCTTGTTTATACATTCCAGCTGTTCACTGATGTAGGCAGGGGAAGGAGAGTCAGGAACACAAACCAGAAGTGAGGCTCCAGACCAGCCGTTATAAAACCTCACATGTACTAGATACATAGCATTGACCAAAATAAGGCTTCAACCACCTGCTATTCATTAGAGGCGGCATCTCAAGACCAAACAAAAGCGCATGGCTTCAGTTATTCCCGATGACTGGCCAACAGAAAATAAACAGGAGTTATGGTGGTCAGTTCCAATTCTTGCAGTCATCCCTCATTGCGAGAGTCGTGTTCCCTTGTTGACTGAAGAAACAGGGTGATGGTACAGACAGGAACCTGATACTGACTCAGCTCCACCTCCCACTCATCTTCGGAGCAGTTAATGGTTCTGTCACCTCTCTTCTTTCCACGTAGGTTTTCTGGACTCGCGTGTCAGTAACCGAGGTAACATTCTTAAGATAATTTACACTGGGGTAGGCAGAGAACTACACAGCTAAATCTACCTGCTCAGCCTTCAAACCAGTTGCTTCAACCTCAAATACAGCAACTCCGAGGGCTCCCTAGCTGGTGTTCCAGTAGATCATTGCACTAAGATGGAGTAACTGAGCTACAGGAACACGCCCAACCATTCTGCTCAGCTAAGAGAGGAGTTTGTATGGTAAATGACCTGCCTGCATCTGTGTTACCCTACTGGACAGAGCTACAATTATGGACTCAAAAGATAGACTGATGCCAGAGAGTCTGTTTACTCCTCTATCAGGCAGGACAGAAACCAAATTGACCATAAGTTAAATGTCTTTAAATCTAATACAAACAGACAATTGACGACACTAGCCAAGAATGAAAATTAATTGATATTTAATACAGTGCAAACCATAGCTTCTTAATTAAAATAGATGTGTGCATGTATCTGAATGGTTATCAGTTATCACAAATAGCAATGAACACTGCACTGCTATGTAGAAAAAAATGTACAGCTGGATTTTAAGTGCAACTCTCCCATATTTTCAAGGTAGTGTTTATCAATTTCAAATCCATTTCACTAATTAAAAATGGGAACCATGAGTAGGTCAGTGCAGTGATAGAACGGTGATCACAAAGTCAATGAAAATAAATACAGATTGCAAAGAACTAAAAACCTAACGCATTCTTACACCTAAACATGAGGAGCCAACGGTGGCTTAGGACTTTTCCTTTTTAAATGCCTTACAAGACTTCTAGACGCACGTTCAACTGACTGAAAATGACAGGCTGCATTTCAGACCATTCCGATTAGTTACGCCCCAAACCCTACACGATGAAGATACAGCAGTGGCATTAGCATAGTCTGGAAGCTGAATGTTGGATTTTGCAAATATATTTTATTTTACAGAAATTCAACATTATCAACTGCAGGCAGCGCTCCCTGACCCCGTTACCTTGCGCAGACCATGCTATGCAGCGTGCAGCAATGCAGTGCCCACTGCTTTGGTTAAAATGAAAGAGATAAAGACATTTTGCTTAATGTTTTCTCCCCAACACACTACACATGCACCTATAACAGGTGGCCAAAGTCCATTTTGTTTTTCCAGCCTGTGGCTACATGTTTCCAGCCCAAGCTTCCAACTCTTTCATGTCATCATCATCTTCTTCTTCTTCTTTCTTCTTGGCTGTAGCACAAAGAGAGTGTTAAGAATTAGCAGCAGATACTTTGGTGCACCCCACAACATCCTGCTGACCCTGGACAGGGAGCTCTGGACTGCACAAGGCACTGGGTCCCATAGAAAAACAAATATGCCACATGTGGTTTTCAGTTACAAGACTCGGGTCGGGGCGGGGCGGGGGTCCACCCCAGCCGCTTTGGGTGGGGAGCAAGGGGGTGCTTTAGCCCAGCCATTCTGGAGCAGCCTCCCCCACCTGCCCCCATTTAAGCAATTAACAGATTAAAAAGGATTTTATCTTCCTACTATTTCCAGGACCTCACCAGCCATGAGAAAACAGACACCGATATGGTGACTGGACAGGAACTGCTGTGCCTTCAAAATACACACACTAGAACTTGTGCACTGTGTCCATGGTGTTGCGGTACTATGCCAAGGCAGGGCCTGCAGAGCAGGTCCAGTGAGGAGATACATCATATCCTGGACATCAGCACAAGCAAAGAGGTTCCATGTCCGCTGCATTTCATTAGCTAGGGTGCGTGCTCTAGATACAGGATGAGGAGCGGTTGTTTGGAACACTACTTTAGTAGCTTTGAACCAAACCCGCATACATTTAACACTTCTCCCCGTTCCAGCCCACGCCGGCCTGGGGAGAAGTGGGAGATGGAGGCAGAGAAAGGACAATTCTACCTTCGCAGTGCAGCACAGAGAAGACTGGCTTTTCCCTCTCCCTCCCTTCACTTCACTTTCTCCTACAAGGTGTTCTACCTTGACACCGAATGGCCAATGAGTCCAGCTAGCACTCTGCCTATGGAACATGAAGTCAGGCTGAGAGAGGAAGGGCCCCCCCCCACTAATAATGAGAGAGCTGCTCTTAGGCCTTCCCACAGGCTCAGAGCAAGCAACGGCTGTCACAGAAGCATCCTGTAGGTCTGATGGGGCACTGGGAAGCGAAGTCTGGGGAAGGCAGTTAGCAACGTGGTCTGAGTCTGGGCTCAGCAGGGATACGCAGATAGACGAGAAGGCTCTTATAAAAACCCATCTCCACTAGCTAGGTTTTTGGGTGTGGGATCACAATAAGCCTCTGCCAGAGCTTGGCTCCTCTTTCTACCTCGTATACACCACTCTGCAGCAGCATCTTCAGCTCCAGGGGTGCAACTGTGGTTGCTGAACAGAGCAGGCAGAGAGGACGAGACCCCTCGGGGCTGGACCCAATGGCAGAACATACAAAGAACTCCACTGCAACACAATTAGGCTCGTGTGGAAATTTTCTGCGCACCAATAATGCACCTGTACCACCAGGATCTGTCCTTAGGATTTGCCTCCTGACAGGCTTTTGCGCCAAGGTTTTGCCCAAGACTCAGTTTGATGTTGTTTCATTTGAGCGTCACACTTGCAAGACCACAAGAGCCAGCAGTATTCCCCCAAAACGGGATGCTACAAAACAGACAGTTTTATTGTGCAGGACCACAGCATCCCAGCACAGAGGTGAGAGCACTGAGACCCACTTGCAGGACTAATTTCCAAGGACCATTTCTCACTCAAGTGTCCCTTGATTTTACTGATGTGCTTGGTTTTGTCAGGGTTGCTTCCCATTACATCAGCTATCATTAGAACAAGCCTGCATCTCCTCCTCCTCCGTCTCCCTTCTGTATTGAACCTTGTCTTTAAGGCAATATAGTATAAACTGAATTGCAGAAATACATGCTAACCGCTTCTGTTACTGCTACTAACGTTCATAGATCTAATAAAGGCAAGAGAGGATCCCTTGAGAACACATCGCCTGATTCATGAAGCATTTCCATATTAACTCTGCAAGCTGCTAGTAGCTTGAAAATTCAGAATTCAGCTTCTCATTAAGAGCTGCTGATGTGATGAAGGCACATGCTAATGAGCCAAGGTAGCTTTGGCAAAGGCAAGCAAGTACCTGGTTTTGATGGTATTGATATTGCGGGCACATTTGGTAGTGGTACTGTCTCAGGACCACTGATCTCCAGCAGGTTTTTGTCTAATTCTTCCTGTTCTAGTTCCTCCAATTCTGCCATCAGTTCATCCTAGTATCGTAAAGAGAAAAAGAAGAATGCAGATCACACTTGCCACCAAGTAGCACAAACACAGAAAGACAGTCAGGACTAGGTGCATTATTACAGGAGACAGCCTAAATGACACCACCACATGACCCCTCAAACTGTGAGGGCAGACCCTGAATCTTAAACCGATCTAAATGTATGGACACACTTTCCAACATGCACAGAATTAGCTGATCTGAAAGTCCCCAAAACCTTGGAGGTCTGACATCCCATCGGTTTTGTAGCTGCCATGCACACACCTTTTTCTGAGGTGAAAGAGATGAATTGGTAGGATCGGTTTTGCATCCTAGAACTTGCACTGTGTCTGAATGCACGCAGCACACCGATCACTAAGAGACGGGTTTTAATTTAAAACAGAGCAAATCTTGAGCTGTCTGTTCTGCTACATCCTTACCTCATCAAAGTCTTCCCCAAATCCTACAGGCTTTGAAATAGCTGTTGAAATTTCATCTGCCAGCTCCTGCTGTTCTGCAATATCCTGCATCAATTCGTCTACTTTGTCGATATCCCTGCAGAGAGACGTGTACAACAGGTGAGGCCATTAACCTGGCTTACTGCTACGGACTGCATTTGCTGATTCAGTGGCAATGCAAACGCCACCCCAGGATGGCATTTCAGGTGTGCATGATCTCACATATCCAGCCACCACTGAGCTCCTTCTCTCAACTGCTCCGTCTCAAGCAATCTCCATTCCCTACTCCCAGCCAACGAATTGTTGCCACTCAACATCTTGCCATTTTTATCCCCTGCAGGACAACAATGACGCTTCCTCTAAGCGCATGCCATTTCTGCTGTGCGGCTTGGGCAGGAGGCAGTGCTCACTCCCAGCAGATTACCTCCCTAAGGATTCTGTTTGCATCTCAAACTTTTCTCTTTGGCAGAATTTTAGTGCTGTAAGATGGACTGAGAGCCCTGGAAGGCAACGGCCTTCCATTTACCCTCAGGACAGATAAACATGGCAAGATGGACTGATCCCCAGAATCATCTCTCACAGGTGGCCAAGCAGCCAGCGGCTGGCAACTACTTTGGGATACTACTACAGATCTAAATCAGCCGGGGTGAAAGACTGTTATCCTGTTAAACTGGTAACTGGATCTTGAGGGCTTGTTTTGAACTTAATTCTCACTAGCTCAGATCTATTTGCTTTAGTCAAGGCTGGAATGGAAAAAATGCCTTCATGGGACACAAAATCATCATCATTAGCGTCAACTCCACAGTGCACTAAAGGTAAGTTATGGGTGAGCTGAGTTTTGCACTTGAAGCAGCGATTCAACATCTTATGTATGAAAAATACAAGCTGTGCTTTCCAAAGTTCTACCGCTTACTCAGAGCACAGAATGACTTTAAAAATCTAGAAGCAAATCCACTAATTAAAAATAGATCCTGTAAGAAACTTGGCACCTGTTTTGTCAGTTTTGTCCCCAACATCCTTAACAGAATAATGCAGACTTTTCCAACTTGCCATATATTTAACTCACTGAAATCTTGTGCACAGGTTATCTTTAAAGGGTTTTCTTGTTTGGTTTTTAGGATTGTCATTCTCCACACCTCTCCTCTCAAACCCCCTTTAGTCTTCATTTTCAAGTTTGTCCAGGGGTAGAAACTCAATACACTTCAGAGAATTCCACAGAGACCTGCCCTCTTCCAAATAGCCACTTTTTGCCACTGTTCTCAATGGGACTGAAGCAAGACTGCCCCATAGTAACAATGCCCATTGCATCTGTTCACCTACTCCTCGGTGTTCTTCTCCACCTCCTGATAGCTGTCCTGACTGACCTTTCCTGAGGCTGTTGACCCTCACTCCACCTGGGGGCAATGCAATACAGTGGCATTTGGAAAGAGGACATAGTAACCGAGGTCAGCACCTCCTCTCATTGTCATTTCAAAACATGGGGGATGACAGCCATTTTGGAAGAGTACAGTTCTTCATGAGATTCTCTGGAGAATATGTTACGTGCCAGCTTCTAACTGAAAGTGCTTCTGTTGTGAAAAACAGTGAAATATTTTAAAAAGTGAGTTACCCGTTGCACCAAAGTTACTCAAGAGTAGGGGGGGGGGGGAAGAAGGGTATGCATGCAGGAAATTGTAGGGGTAGAGAAGAGAAATCTGAGGTACATGTGACATCACGAGGCAAAAAAACCTCAACAATCTCAGGCCTTAAAAACACCCTAATTTCATCTTGAACCACAAACACTAAAATTCCCTAGTCACATGGGGTCACCACATGGCTGAGTTAAAACTATTTACGTCCCTAACTAAGCATTCCTATCTCTGAACAGGTTTAGATTTTTCAATTTAACCTTAGTTCAGAGTTTCCTGGGTTTACAAATACTTGCTTTGTGTTAATTACAACATCTGTGATGTAAGTTTACGCTTAGTTACTGATATGTAATCGCAGCCATAACTCCATCTCAATGTCATTTTTGTCTGTAAATTATATTGAGCAGAAGAAAAAAGGAAAAGACTATGCATCCCTTTTAAAGGTGGTTTTTAAAAATTGTGCTGGTATTAGATGGATCTGTGACTGCTATATCTTGGAAGTCACTTCAGACTGTTATTGACACTATACTTTAGATAGACAAAAATTGTGTACACTATTGAGGGCTTTGTACCCTCAATGTTTGTGGATTGAAAAATCCTAGTCTTTTGTAGCTTGATCAATAAGCAAATGAAGCTAGTATTCTATTTTAAACTTTTTTTAAAAAGAAGCTTCGCTGCTCTGTAACCCGTACAAAACTGCAGTTGTTTCATGCCAAGATGATGCAGAGCATTTTAACCGATTGCATGGGACCCGGTTCTTCATTCTCTTTCTATAATTTCTGGTTTGATTTTGATTGAGTGGACACTCATTCATGGATACAATATGAAATTTCTTACATGTTGTCGTGAGCAGCTTTCATAGCGTTAGCAGCCAAGCCCATAGTCTTCAGCACTTCCGTATTGGTGTTGGCATTTTCAAGGGCTTCCCTCTGGAACTCAATTGTTGATAACGTGCCATCTATCTGTGCAAGCTGCTTCTCATACCTCTTCTTGCGTTTTAGAGCCTGAAGAGCAGCTAGATGAAACAAAACAAAATAGGACATATATGACCTGTGTCCAAAACAGCCATTCAAAAGCATACAAAATTTCACTCACAAACTATTGCTCCTACTTTCTGGTCCTTCTAGTTTAATTGTTCCTGTTGTGAGACCCTGCCTAAACAAATGTAATGGTAGCCAAACTTCTGATGCCCACTTCATGTCAACATACAGATTATAAATCAGCAACTACAACACTGGCAGTCTAAATGCTCAGCATGGATGATGCTACAGAGCACTATGTTTTATAGCAAACACCATGTCTCAAAACATACACATGCCTATGTCAAAAAAATATCATTTTTCTATGGCAGCAGGTCCTAGAGAGTCCCCAGGAAACCTAGGCAAACAGGAAGCGAACTGGCAGGAGGCCAAGAGAGCCCATTGAAACAGGAGACATGAATTAAGCTAGGAAGCCAGGCATGGAGAACCCAGTGACATCCATGTCTATGGAAGGACTAAATCTTAGAACTACAGAGGTGAGAGTAGAATGTTTAGTCAGATGTGTTATTTCAGCCTTGGCCTTTCCTAGACAGAGCTGGAACTGAATTGTGGGGGAGAGTCCCTTCCCCACCCCAAAATTATAGGTTTCCTGAAGAGAGACAGGCCCCCTTCTCACCTCCTCTAGAATAACAGCTTCAACTAACTCGAGTGGCTGCAACACAGGTGACAGGGCTGATCTCCTTGAAGCTGACCGTACTTTAATAGAGGCCACATACGTGCTGTGCAGCCTGTCTTCATGGGTAAAAGGAGAGCTATCCAATTGTGCTCAGTTGAAAACACACACCTTTCAAAACCATCAAGACAAGGCTCCTGGGGGACTGCACACTACACAGTCCTTTGGTCTTAGAACCATAACCGAGAGATCCTGAGACTATTTTATCGTTACTGTGTACCACATTACAAAACAGAAAACTAGGTATAGTTACAACTGAAGCTGCCAAGCACAAATCGAAAGTACTATTGATCACGTCCACTGAAACAATCTAAACAGTCTGAAAGCCAAGCCAAACCAAGTCACATCATCCACTTTGATCCCACCTTTGCACAGTTCGTGCACAGTTCGTGCACATACTGCTGAAACAAATATTTCTGTGACCCAACTTATGTCCCTAGTTTAGGTCCAGTCCAAATCCCATTGACAAGAGTAATAGACTTGACCATGAAAGGGAATGCCAAACTTTCACAAAAAAGGGACTGGACTTCCATAAAATAAAAGCATCCAGCATTGGTTGTGCAGTGTCATGCTGGTGGTTCCTGCTTTGTGCCATGTCATACAATTATGTGCAATCCCTTAAACAAGTATTGGGCAATAACCAGACTAAATACAATACAATATGGGAATGATGAAGTTCTGTTGCTCAAAAGGAACTACCTGCTTCTGGATGGGTGATGTCACCAGACAGAAATTGGACGAAGAGTGGCAGGATATTCAGAACTGTTGTACAAACACAAGTACAGTACTACAGTTGAAGTGCAGTACAGGCAGTACTTTTTTACAAGGGCAGAACTTAAACTATAGGGGCTGAACATTGAGAATATGTCTTTTATGGTGTGTGGTGATGAACTTGGTATTGGTGTACTAACCAGAATTCAGTAACTGTTGCTTTCTACAGGTTGGACCTCCCTGGTCTGGCACCCTCGGGACCTGCACAGTCCCAAACCAGGGAGTTTTCTGGACCATGGGAGGTCAATGCTAGCACCTTTGCTGCTGACCACTGGACTCTTCCCCAACCACCAACCCCACTCCCAAGCTCCCCTACTGGCTGCTGACCAGATTCCTGATCCCAGCAGGGCCACTGGCCCCACTCCCACCTGCCGCAGAAGGGCTTCCAGCTGCCAGCCCTCCTGCCACCAGACTTCCAACTGTTGGAGCTCTCTTCCTACTCGACCACGGATGTTGCCAGACCAGAGAGTTTAGAGAGGTTCAACCTGTATCTCCAGTCCATTGTTTTCTATTTTCTTCTCTCTTCTTCTTTCCACCCGAAGGCTGTCCACTCCGTGTATTTCACTTCAATTGCAGTTGCTAATCTTAAATCATTTCAAATGTTTTTGTTTTATAACTTCTTTTTTTAAAAAACTCTGGTTGAGTATGTCAGGCTCCTATTCCTTCATGTGAAAAGTTCTGTGCATGACCTCAGGCTTTGGCTGACACTTAAATTCTCTCCAACCCTTGGCTCTCCAGTCAGTCTATGGTGCCCTGATCCGGGACAATCCATGCCCCAGCATTAGCCCTACTTTCCCATGTTATCCCCTGAACATTTTTTCTAAGAGCAGGAATATTCTGATACCCAGTTGTGATCATGACCTTGATTATACATCTCACTACTCAAGTTTTCCACACTTCTTTCCATTTCGCAGACTGCAGGATTACGAACATAAGAACGGCCAGACGGGGTCAGACCAAAGGTCCATCTAGCCCAGTGTCCTGTCTGCCGACAGTGGCCAATACCAGATGCCCCAGAGGGAGTGAACAGAACAGGGAATCAGCAAGTTATTCCTCCCCGTCATCTATTTCCAGCCTCTGACAAACAGAGCCTAGGGACACCATTCCTCCCCATTCTGGCTAATAAGTATTGATGGATCTAACCTCCATGAATCTATCTAGCTCTTTTTGGAACCCTGTTTAAGTCCTAGTCCTCACAACATCCTCTGGCAAGGAGTTCCACAGGCCAACTGTGCGCTGCATGAGGAAAAAATTACTTGTGTTTATTTTAAACTTGCTACCTATTAATTTCATTTGGTGACCCCTAGTTCTTATGTTATGCTATGAGAAAATGCAACACACTCATGTATACACGTGCCACACTTTCCAACACTTGGACAATTCAGGATAATACTTACCCAGTCAACGTCTAAATACAAAATACATTTTTGAAATGGAAAAAAGACTTTATATAATTAAATCTTATTATACCGGGCATTAAAAAAATGTACTAAAAGAGCCAACAAGACACTGGAATGTCTTTAAATCAGAGGATTACACCTTCCTATAGTTTACAGAGGTTAATTAATAGCAACTACATTTCCACAACTATGCTTTACTCCAATTTAGAACTGTTACCATTTACAACGGGAATCTTATTAAATAGAAAAGATTGTGAGATTGACAGGCTAATTTGGGTCATTTCACATTCCTTTTGTCCTGTGAGCTCTTTTAATTCATTTATCCCCCACGATAGTACGTATTTCACATTCAGGATTTTTCTTTTTTGCATAATCTGCTCTGCCTTTTCATGGCTTAGTTTTCACAAATAAAATCAAGTCACAGAAGTCAAACTATGAATACAAGTGAAGAGAACATTCTGTCCTACACAAGAATATCCCCACCAGATCTTTCACGTTAGAACATTACAACTTCCAAGCAGACATTATCACCCATTATTTATCTTGGGTACCAAACCAAAACTCAGATGGAATTAAAATATCCTTTTTAACGCTAATCTAAAACTAAATTTTTACTTTTGACCTTTAACATACATAACAATCATGATGATACAACTGAGCCACTAACTTTTGTAACTAAAACATGTGCTCTTCTAGGATGTTCATGGGCTGCTTTAATAGACCAGACTCAGTGGCAGCCATAACAAACTCAAGTTTAATTCCCAGACACAACAGAGTTCTGCAATCAAATCCACTAGCACATGTTGCAGATCCATTCAGAACAGGGATGTTACAGTTTAACCCATTAACCGGTTACCAGATAAGCTGATGCTTATGGGTTAAACTCTGCCTGGGGATCCTGGCTCCAGGATCAGGGCTGGCAGCCCTGCTCTTGGGGAAGCTTCACTGGGGGCTCTGCAGTATAAAGCTTATTTTTAAAAATCTTAGTGGTTACACATTTACCTTTTTAACTGACTTTTTACATCCCTGATTCAGAAGCTTGTATACTGTGAATAGGAAAACCTGACTTAGCCAAACAATTGGCCTCATTTGCTGCCTATCACTTCTAAGTCATGTCACAGTAACTGCACACATGTAGTTACAGGATATTAATACTAAGAAAGGAGACTACTTGTTAAACTAGTAAAAATTGGGTAAAATCAGAAGCAATTAGAAAGAAGTCTGCATATCAGAAAAAGTTTCCTAACCTTAAGGTCTATAGACGTGTTACAGAGTTTTCCAAGGGAACTAATAGAAGAAGGCCTTTCTCTTGGGTGTTGTAAAACTAGATTCGCTAAAATACTAAAAAGTTAACTGGTCTTTTCTGCTTCAAACTTCTAATTCTCTGATTCACTCCCCACCAGTGACCATCCTCTACCTAACCAAAAGTGTTCCTCTTGTCCATTTTTAATACAGACTTCTAATCCGCAGCCCCCTTATGGTTCTATGAACTACCACTGACCATAAACAACTCAAGTTCCCCTACACTTGTCATGCCACAGAGTGAGAATCCATGACATTTCAAACTCTGATCTGCCACATATTCCCAAACCAACACTCCACTGTAAGCAAAAACGTCAAAATTAGCTCATTCAATCTCTAACGCATATTTCTAGAGCCACAAAGGGAATTTAGTTGCCAACTGGATTAAGCAGCAGTTGAACAGGGGTTTTGCAGATCTAAGCTTTGGACTCAGGCACCAAAATCTCATAATTCCTTGTCTTTCATTTTTAAGATGGTTCAGAAACTGCACCATTGGCAACTGTGTGACTTGTAACTCTCTGAAAGAATAGAGAAACCACACCATGAGTTTACACATTTGTAGCTGCAAGTATGTTGGTGCAATAGTGGTGACAAAGTCAATATATTTTGCCAGGGTTATCAAACGAGGGCATAGCAGATTAGCTCTCTTTTCCCAATATAACAAAATGTCTGGTATATGGATATGATGCTAGTAGTTAGAATTGTAAATGCTAACCAATGTACCAGATATGAAAGCCAAGGATATGGGGCCAGTTAAGATTGTTTACAGATCTTCACTTATGAATTTCCTTGCTCTCAATTTTTCATTTTTAAGAAAACTGCTTTAGATTATTGTATTAAAATGTCAAGAAAAAAATGCTGGTCCCACAGCTACTTGTACCCCAAGGCTCAAACCTACAAGTGCACCTGCAACGCTCCACTACACCAATTCATCTGAAGGAGTGGAACCCAATATGGCAACTAGACTAGACCTGAGATGACAGCTGTGTTAAAGGTTACCACCAAAGGATGAAAATTTAAAAGATTTTGGTGATATACGAAAGGGGAGGGTGGCAGGAGAGGAGTTTTGTTTTTTAATTCCCAAGTTTTTTCTTGAAACTTCAAGTCTTCTTTAAGGTTTATTACATCGGATAAAAGGAAGTGGTATTTATTTGGATGATTTTTTAACCAGTGTTGAAGGCCAAGCAAAGTTATAGGAGGCCACACACCACCCATTCAGTTAAGAAATGCTTCTGAAAGGCTTTCAATATACTCAGTGTACTGGTATGAGGCACTGCCATGCAGCCTCAACTGAGTTAACAAAATTTTGGGGCGGTAACAAATGGGTGTACTTGTGTTTGTGGCGGAGGAGAAAGGGGAGAAAGCTGAGGTGAAATCTTTCAGATTTCCTTTACACGACCCAAAGCAAGGCATGGTACAAAGCCAGTGTTTTCCTCTTTACAGACTCTCTTTTACTTCAAGTGTGCTGAATCTGTTCTAAGCTATTCTCACACAAAGTACCAAAGTCCTTCAGGCAGAATAGCCCTAGTTCATACACTGCAGAGAGCTCCGACTTCAGTGAAAAACATTCATCTTAGGAATGCAACTCTCTCATATTTGAATGCCCTGTTTCACATGAGCACGCCACAAAACTTCAAATCAAAAGAATAAACTGTCTTATATAAATTAAACCACGCCAGCACTGAAAACCCTAATTTCTCTCATTCTCATGTCTACCAGTGTCTTGGATAGCTAGGTCAGAAATATTTTGAAAAAATATCCTCTGGCAAATACCACACAAAAAAATCTGCAGGGAGTGGGAGGAAAAAAAATACTGTTTACATGGGGAAAATTTCAGTTTAAAATGGGAAATTAGTCTATTACAACAATTGTTGTTGCAGCAAGCTTTTCATCTATTACATTCAGTGCTTTAGAATCACCACAATGACTCCAAGGTATCTATTCAAGATGTTTTTGTTCAAGTTTACAGCTATTCTATATGAACTCAACTACAATATTTAATTCGGAAGACTGATGAGAAATTCTGCCATCTTTTTCTAGAGCCTATAGAACAGTCCTTGCTATCTGCATATTTTAAGATGTGAGGTACTATTATTGTACATAACTGTATTAAAAAATTCAGTGAAGCCAAAACTTCCCCCACAAATCCACTACCATAACTTCATATAAATATTTAAATAACAGACTCCTATGAATTTCTCCTCTAGCATCTCATTAGTTCACACACCCAAAATAAAGCAGCATGTTTATCCAAATATAAAAACAGCCATCTTTGTTCTTTATGAAGGCTGATATTACATTAGGCAGTTATGAGGGAGGCAGCCCTTGGGATTTGCATATTTAATTATGCCTTTGCTATTTCCAAGACAGTAATTACAGAGGCAGACAACATAACCTAATACCCAATTTTATTTGCCATGGAATTGCTTAAGCAAAAACAACTGTAACCACATTACATTTAAACAGCTATTCCCTACACTAACCTGACAAATTTCTACATAGCAAAAAATAATTGAAGCTAGAATAGCCACCAGTTCAGTTACCCGGAGAGAACACAGATTTATGTGTTCTCGTCAAAGCACCAATTTCTTTAGTCTCGATCTTTTAGGGGGAGAAGCTGTATATGTGCGGCTGCCAGGTGTCTGATTTTCAACTGGAACACCCAGTCAAAATGAGATGCTGGTGGCTCCAGTCAGCACTGCTGACCAGGCTATTAAAGTCCAGTTGGTTGCCCACAAAAGAGGGCCCTACCCAGGTCCTGGGAAGCTGCCAGCATCACTCCGAGGCAGGGATGGCCACAGAAACACTGTGTTGCCCTCATCCTGAGCACCCTCTCCGCAGCTCCCATGGGCGAGGAACTGTGGCCAGTGTGAGCTGAAGGGGCAGTGCAAGGAGCCACCTGGCTGTGCCTTCACCTAGGAACCAAAGGGAGATATTGCTGCTTCCAGGAGCTGCCTGAAGTCAGCGCTGCCTGGAGCCTGCACTCTAAACACTCTCCAGCACCCCAACCCTCTGACCCAGCCCTGAGCATCCTCCTGCACTCTATGCCCCTTGGCACCAGCAAGGGCCCCCTCCTATACCTCCAACCCTTCATCCCCAACCCCATGCCAGAACTTGCACCTAAGTGGGATCCCTCATCCCATCCTGTACCCCAACTTGGAGCTGCCTCCCACACTCTAAACTCATCTCTGGCACCAGTCCAGAGCCTGTCCCCCCACCCCCTCCAGCCAGAGCCCTCACCCTCTCTTGCACCCTTACCCCAGCCCGGGGAAAATAAGCGAGTGAGCGAGAGCAAATGACGGAGAAAGGGGGAAATGGAGTGAGCAGGGCGGGGCCTCAGAAGGGGAGGGGCAGAGCAAGGAAGTTGTTTTCGGCAAATTGAAAGCGGGCAACGCTATGTATATGATAAGCTCTTTGGGGCAGGGACCCGATGTGTTTTCTGGGAAGAGCTTGGTACAGGTGGGTTCTATAATATAGGTAATATTGACAGTTGCTTGCCAGATTTCAGTATGCAGAATAAAGACATTTTTATAGTGTGTCATGGTATATACTTGTGAGCACACAACTGTGTTAATACAGAAGCTAGCACCTGCAGACATTAATGCAAGATTAAACCGGTTTGTAAATCTAGCTGGTTTGGGAACCACATGCTGGAGCAGAGGGTGTGTCTATTAAGGACTACTCAGAGTGGTTTTGCTTCTGTGCAAAGAAAATTGATATTTGCCTTTAACACAATGCTTCCGTCCCTCTGCATACAGAGGTTCTGTGCACTGATGGACCCTGGGAACAGGCTTAGATAGATGCTCTAACATAAATGTGCTCAATCACATAGATAGCTCTGTCAAATTTCCATATCCACCTGCAGAGAGAGACCCGGGCTGCTCTGTGCTGACACAAGGAGAGATGGCCACCAAGAGGTTTAGAACTTTGCTGTTTATACAAAAGCAACAAAAATCGACTGAGGTCAAAGACTCATTCACAAGACCAGGATAGTCTCTCCTCACTGAGAGACTTAAACCAAAGAACAGCAAAAATAATCTAATGCTACATCACACAAGAATCATCATAAAGGACCATAGCAACAGTTCATCTATAACAGTACAGGTTGGACCTCTCTGATCCAGCAACCTTGGGACCCAGCCGGTTTCAAACAAGGGATTTTCCCAGACCAAGGGAGGTCAACTCCAGCCCCTCAGATGATGGACTCCGAGCTCTCCCCAGGTCCATCAACAGACCCCACCAGGCTCCCCACCTGGCTTCGCTGCTGCACTGGGACCCTGCAGGTACCCAGACCATGGATGTTGCTGGACCAGAGGGGTTCAACCTGTATGTCATTTCTTAAGGCAAAAGAACATAAGAACAGCCATACTGGGTCAGACTAAAGGTCCATCTAGCCCAGTATCATGTCTGCTGACAGTGGCAAATACCAGCTGCCCCAGGGGGAAGGAATACAACAGGTAATCATCACATGATCCCTCTCCTGTCATCCATTTCCGGACAAACAGAGGCTAGGGACACCATTCCTACCCATCCTGGCTAAAAGCCATTGATGGACCTAACCTCCATAAATGTATCTAGCTCTTTTTTGAGTCCGAGTCTTCACCACATCCTCTGGCAAGGAGATCTGCAGTTTGATTGTGTGCGCTGAGTGAAGAAAAACTTCCTTTTGTTTGTTTTAAACCTGATGCCTATTCGTTTCGTTTGCTAACCCCTAGTTCTTATATTGTGGGAATAAGTAAATAACTTTTCTTTATTCACTTTTTCCACGCCATTCATGATCTCTATTCTATCCCCCTTAGTTTCCTCTTTTCTAATCTGAAAAGTCCAAGTCTTTCTAATCTCTCTTCATATGGGACCCGTTCCAAACCCCTAATCATTTTTGTTGTCCTTTTCTGAACCTTTTCCAATGCCGATATATCTTTTTTGAGATGAGGCAACCACATCTGTATGCAATATTCAAGATGTGAGCATACCATGGTTTTATATAGAGGCAATATATTCTCTGTCTTATTCTCTATCCTTTTTTATGATTCCTAACATTCTCTTTGCTTTTTGGCCTGCCACTGCACACTGAGTGGATGTTTTCAGAGAACTATCCACAAAGACTCCAAGATCTCTCTCAAGTGGTTGTAGCTAAATTAGTCCCCATAGTATTGTATGTATAGTTGGGATTATTTTTTCCAATGTGAATTACTTTACATTTATCAACATTACATTTCATTTGCCATTTTGTTGCCCAATCACTTAGTTTGGGGAGATCTTTTTGAAGCTCTTCACAGTCTGCTTTGGTCTTAACTATCTTGAGCAGTTTGGTATCATCTGCAAATTTTTCCACCTCACTGTTTACCCCTTTCTCTAGATCATTTATAAATAAATTGAATAGGATTGGTCCCAGGACAGAACCTTGGGGGACTCCACTAGTTATCCCTCTCCACTCGGAAAATTTACTATTCATTCCTACCCTTTGTTTCCTGTCTTTTAACCAGTTATCAATCCATGGAAGGACCTTCCCTCTTATGCCTTTGGTGAGGGACCTTGTCAAAGGCTTTCTGGAAATCTAAGTATAGTATATCCACTGGACCCTGCTCCCCTTGTCCACATGTGTGTTCACCCCCTCAAAGAACTCTAGATTAATAAGGCATGATTTCCTCTTACAGAAACCATGTTGACTTTCCCTCAACAAATTATGTTCAATTTTTTATTCTTTACTATAGTTTCAACTAACTTGCCCGGTACTGACATTAGACTTACTGGTCTGTAATAGCCAGGATCACCTCTAGAGCCCTTTTTAACTATTGGCGTCATGTTAGCCATCTTCCGGTCATTAGGTACAGAAGCTGATTTAAAGGTTACAAACCAGTTAGTAGTTCTGCAATTTCACATTTGAGTTCTTTCAGAACAGGGCAGTTCAATAAACAGTTACTTCAGTCAGTAGCAGATTCTAGAGAAAAGTTTTATAGTCTCTAAAATTAATTATGCACCAACATGCTTACAAGATATTCTTAACCTTTGGCAGTTTGTGATTTGGCTTTGGACCTAACCCAGGAGGATTTTGGTCCACTGTAAAGCTATCCTGTATAATGGCAGATAGAATTCAACTAAATTTTCTTGTCATTCATAGTAAAATTGAAAAGAATTGGGTAAGTTCTTTGGTTCAGTAAAACTTTACAGCAGCAAGTGCCGTTGGTTAATTATGCAGTTAAAAAAGCATTTGTTTCTTATTTGTTTAAAATGCATTGCCTTTAATGTAACTGGCTGACTCCTTGCTCTTATTATGCTACACAGTCAACAGGAGCAATGACTTCCCTATGCCATTATTTTAACACATCTGTTATCCTGTCACCTCTCCAAACTGAGTAGGGCCTGATTTTCACTCACAAGGGCTCATCTACACTGTTCTCCCAGAGGGGAGGCAAAACCAATAAAAAGGAACTTGGGCAGAGGCAGCTAGATTTGCTCTGTCAGCTTCAATTGCTTGAAAGAACAGTAATTTTTAAAAAGGGAGGTCTTTAAACCAATCGTCAGCCTTGTTAGTATATCACTACTTCTTTCCTTTTTGGGGTCTTACACTGCAAAGATGACAGTGTATTGTTTCTTTAGTTCCCCACTGCTTGACAGAACTGCAGTTTTTACAGAGGAATTCTCTCGACTAAAGTTGCACAGTTAAAAATGTTCCACTATGATGAAAATGATGAATCCGGGACCTTAAATTACCTTGTAGTGATAACACAGGTTGCCCCTCCCAAAACTGAAGTTCTTTGATCCAGCAACATCCATGGTCTGGCAGGACCATGGATGCTCCTGGATTAGAGAACCCTGATAGCCTAGTGGCAGGAGGGCAATCCAGGAAGCGCTGGGCTGAAGCAGCAGGAGGGGGCAGACTCTGGCAGCAGCCCCCTGCAGCTAGACTAGAGCTGACAGCAGCCTGCAGCACTGGGACCGGGTCACCGCAACCCCCCGGCAGCACAGGGCCAGGCCAGTGCAGGACTGGGGCCAGAGCCCTGGGAAGCCCACAGAAACAGGGCCAGAGCCTGCAGACTGCTGAGAGCTTGAGCTCCTGCCCCACAACAGCCAGGGCTGGGGCTGGCAGCAGCCTCAGCAACTGGACCAGGGTAGAGCCAACCCCGGCAGCCTGCAGCAGTACGGGGCCAGAGCCTATGGCAGCCTGCAGCAGTGCAGGCTGCTGGAGCTCAGCAGGCAGTCCGGCAGGGGCAGCAGCAGCAGGGCCAGCAACCCAGCAGGCAGTCCAGCAGGGGCTGGAGGCAGTCGGGCCCCCGGAGTTGGCAGAGTCAGCAGCTGGGAGCTGTGACAAATTGCCTGGTTCAAGACCACTCCGGTCTAGGGACGTAAGGGAGTAGTCGACTACTCAACTACCCAATAATAAGCATATGACTGGCTTCCCCTCTTGCCCCCTCGCTGCCTCTGCGCAGAGCCACAGTGTCCTGGAGCCGGTGCGAAGCGAGACTGCGAACTGCAGAGGCTCTTACTACATTTAAAATGCAGAGCCACAGCTGGGCTTAGCTCCTGGGCCCAGCGCGAGCCGGGACTAAGCAGTCCCGGTTCATGCCACCCTAGGGCGCTACACCTGCTGCACCTCCAGTTTAAATGTGGTAGGAGCTGGGCTGCGCCGTGCCCGGTTCCTACTACCTGCAGAGCCACAGCGAGGATACCGAGTGCGCCGCGCCGCCGCCGCCCCCCCCCACTGACTAATTTAGGAGTTGATGGAAATTCCATTGACTACTCAATTAGCTGATTAACCACAATTTAACATCCATAGTCAGGCCTCGAGGGTGCCGGATCAGGGAGGTCCAGCCTGTACCACAAGACTGATAAGCATACAGTCGTACCCTCTCTGCAGCTGCCACCCCCACTCCTTCAATACAGGAGCTTCCGCAAGACAAGAAGATGGGAAATGTTTCCATCAGGCAACCCTCCTCTACCATGGTTTGCAGTCTGAAGTCAATGCAACAGGTGCTCCTCAGCCATGCAGGTACTTTTGAAAATCCCACTTCAATCTGAGTTGTATTTGAAATCTTTGGCCCACATATAAGAGCTCACAATAACGCTTTATTAACATCATAGAAGTCTGAAATTTTGCAGCAATTTTTTTCAGTGAAAAAGAAAAGATTTTGATACAATTTGAGCCTCAGATGCTGCAAACATTTATTGCCCATTTGCCTTTAAGTGGTGTTTCACTGTGCATGGACGTTAGGGACCTGCTTTAGTGCCTGTCAACTCGGGGCCTTAGCATTTAATATTTTATTTTTTTGAGTACAGCAGTTTAAAGGTACCTTATTAGAATTTTATGAAATGCCCTTATTGGTAGTATATTACAAATGTCAAAGAAAACCCAAGAACATACAGGGTTCCACATACCCATAAAGCCAATGTTGATATTTGAAGTGAAAATGTGTCAGGTTTGGCAACAACAGAAGACCTATCTAAATTAAGTACTATGAAAAGTCTGGAATAAAATTCTGATATTTTAATACAGAAACAGACATGCTGTAAAGATGACTACAAATGTGAATTTACAGGATACACCCTCACTTGATCCTTCATGATTTTCTCTCTCCCCCCCCCCGCAGCTACGTTCTTTATTACAGAAGACAGGCTGACATACTTGATACAAAAACTGAAAGACATGTGGTCCAGCGAAAACCCAAGGTATAACAGCTCTGCTCAGCAAGACTGAAGAGAAACTGAAATCCCAACCCACGCATTACTTCACTCTAGCATAACAATTTGAGCCAGTATCCTATCAGAAGCAGACATCCCATTAAAACAAAGGAGGGAAATTATATAGATTTGGAAGGAAAAAATTCTAGAAGCAACCTCAAATAAGGGTGTATCAATTGCCATCCTTACAGAAAGAGAATATAAAATGACTCATTTATGAAACTATTTATCCCATTTGCCTGACTCTTCTGGACAGATCCCGCTAGTTTCTATAATCCACATAGTAAGACTCAGCACCAGAGTAACGTATACTTGAAAAACATCTGAAAATGAATAGCTTACTATTCTATGGCTGCCTTCCACACAGATACTTAACAATCAGGCAACTGAAGCCAAAGAGTACATTAATTTAGCTGTTTCAGCTCATATTTGAGCCCACACTCCTGCTGCTCACCTCATAGCCAAGAGACTGAATCATCAAGAGAATCTCATTTCAAAGGCAGCAAGGACAAGTGTTAGAAATACAATGGTGGTTCTGCGGATGTAAGCAGCCTGCTACATCAACCTAAGGGCACAGCTCACATAAGGGGAGTTCAGCTGATGTAGTTAAGGTGACAGTGTCTGTGTAGGGGTTGTCAATTATTTTTTCCTCAAGATCCAGACTCTCACCCAGCTCCCCTCTCCTAATAGGCTGATTGGGCTGCCAGCTCCTCTCCTGCCTTGCTTGGGGCTGTTAGGTGGCCTTATTTCCCCAAACTGAGCACAGGATGCATAGGGTAGGCCATTGCCACCTGGCATTGCTGCTCACCCCTTCCAAATGTTCCACGTGTCCCCAGAGAGAAGATGAGAAGGGGAAGGAATGAGTATGGGCTGGGATCTGGGCAACCAGCAGGGTGTAAATGTGTGTGAGTACTTTTGAGCTCAGAGCCAGATGTACCGGGTGATACTTACCAGTAACTGGTTAACTGTCCAGAGCAGCCCCCGCTTGCACTGCTGAGTGGGGGGGTTCTGCCTGGCAGCCCCCTGTAACAGGCCAGTTAACCGGTTAAACATATAGTTTAACCCAGGAGTGGACAATAATTTTTGACGGGGTGGGGGGGGGGCCCACTTCAAGACTTTGGAAAGTGGTTAAAGGTGACACTTCTCTATGGAAGGGGTGTGGGGTTCAGAAGGCATGAAGGTTGAATGCAGACAGCAGCTGGGAGTAGGGGATTGTGGCACCCCCCCCCCAACTCCTTTTTGGGTCAGGACCCCCACAATTACAACACAACACGTAGCGTACCTCACCCAGTGCGTTCAATGCCCCAACAACAACTATGTGGATGAAACCAGACTATCACCATGCTCTGGAAAGAACTTACACAGAAAAATAACAAAACAAACACCATGTCAGCTGAAGGTGACCTGAAGGATACTGGATTTATGACTTCCTATAACACTCTGGAATCTATTTACACATACCCCTTTTGTTCCATGACTGCAAGCCACTTCAGCTTGAATGGTCTCTCACAATGTGTGTTCACCTATGCTCAACAATGTGTTCCACCTTGCATTTACCTATAACTCCGAGTACTTTTCCCAAAGAAGAGCTCTGCATAGCTCAGAGATTGTCTCTCCACCAACAGAAGTTGGACCAATAAGAGATGTTGCCTTTATCTCTCTAAGACAACTGCTTTTATTAGCACTTTAATTTCCTCCAGGAACATTTATCTGCAGTTTAAGATAGAAACATGCTAACATCTGTAAATGTATTGTTCTCCAAGAACACACAATCCCACTTAGCCAACACCAAATTATAGCCACGTGCATGCAAAGATGAATTACAATGTATAGTGTCCCGTTAGAATGTAATGTTAAACCAAAAGAAGCAACAGAAAACCAATTGCAGATATATTTAACCTGGATTTTTTAAATCTGTTCTAAACTAGCAGGAACCTTTAAATGAGGCAGCTGTTGTGCTTTTCAAGTTACTTAAGTTTCCTAGCTATAGGACACTGCCAGTAATTCAGCCAACCTCAAACTCTGCATTATCTTTCTTACATTCCAATAAGCTATCTTCTTACAAGGAAATGGAAGTCGTTATTATACCAGCCACGCTCAGCCATCATGACATAATCATCATGTGATCAAGTGTATACTTTAGAACAACTTCCTAACATAAAACCTGCCCTTCCCTAATTGCCGTTACAGATGAAAATTTGCTAATTCGGAATAAGTTTTACATTTTCAGATTCTTCCCCCTCCCTCCCAATCAGTCAGAAAAATGGCTGTCTAACTTATCTCCCCCTCCCTTAAACTCATATATTGGGCTCTTCTATGGCTTTGTTTGTCTACTACAGCTTTATAAACTCCTAGTTACGCAGCTATTAAAACAAGTCGCAAAGTGATCAATAACTATTCGAGGACATACATGGTGTCTTCTATCCCAGAATCTCTCCTCACAAGTGTAAAGTTTCACAATGTTCTCTTTAGATCCTATCCCCATTTTTAAGACAGAAGCGAAGAGGAGAAGTTACTTGCTCAGGATCATTCAACAAAACAAAGTCAGAACCAGGACTAGAACCTAGGTCTGACAACCAGTCCCACTAGATCATGCTACCTATAATGGGTTTTACACCTACACTATCCAAAAGGAACACTTACACTTTGAAAATGACAATTTTAGAGAACAGCTATCAGTGGTAGGCAACCATCCCCTGAGAGATTAGCAGAGCACCAACTGCTAGCAGTGTGTGATACTACTGGTGGTGTACAACTGCATATGCCTTGGTGTACAAAACTTATTCGGTACATGGATGGAAAAAATAGAGGGAACACTAGAGGTAAGTCTCATTGCACAGAAGCTGAAGACAATTTTGTTTCATTCATTTCACCAGGGGATAATCTTTGCAGAATCAAGTGCTGGGAGAGCCACTGCTTGCTGATAACTTGTGTCAGCAACAGGTCCTCTGTCAGAGTATAAGCCTAAATATTGGCCTAATATTGATGCACATTTGGAATGCGAATTAAAATTTACTGAATGCAGAAAGTGTTTGGTGCTATACAGAATGTCAGCGTTTCTATTGCAAACAACGTATAACTAACTTACACTGTACAGAGACTGGGTCCAGAGAACTCAAGTTAGACTGGGGTACGTTTTGCTCTGTCTCCTGCCACTGATGATAGGGAAGACAACCAATATAAATGCAACTTAAACTGAAGCTTCACAACACTAAGCTAGGAACCTAGCCTTACAAGTCACCATTTGATAGGACCTCTCACCAGTGCTCCTGTAATTTACCTGACAGGGCAGCCAACACCGATAGCTTGTGGAACCTAATCCTAGAACACACAAGCAAGCTAGATTATTCAAGGGATCAAGATTCAAGTTAAAACTAAGTAAGAAAGCAACAAAGCTACTCTGAACTCCTTCCCTCCCCCATATAGCTCCAAATACACTCCCACCGGCGCCCAGGGCAGCGGCACTGAGGAAGCAGAGGGCTGAGCCTTGGCCAGAAGGAAGGGATGTTCTGGGCAGGGTGTCAAGCCGTGCCCAGGACCTCGGGACCCAAACGCCTCACCAGCGCAGCCCAGCCCATCCTGCTCCAAGGCCCGTCCTTACGGGCTATGCGGCCTGGGCGCTGAAGGAGAGCAGAGCACAACCAAGGGTCGGGGCTGAAGGCCCAGAGCGGGGCTCGCCAGGAAAGGCCGAGAGAGCAGCCAGCCCGGCCCACGGCTCCACCCCACTGCGCGGCGGGCCGCCGTCAGCCCCCCGCCCGCCCTCACCCCCGGCGCCCTGCACCCGCCACCGCCCCGCCCCTCACCCCGCCCCGCCCCGCCCGCCCGTCCCCCGGCCCGGCCCTCACCCTCGCCCCGCCCCCCCCGCCCGGCCCTCACCTCCCCACCGCCGTCCGCCCGGCCCCTCACCCCAGCCCCGCCCCGCCCCCGCCGGTCGTACCCCCCGGCCCGGCCCTCACCCCGCCCCACGCATCGCCCCCGCGGCCCGGCCCTCACCCCGCTTGTTCTTGGTGCCGTGCTTGCGGGCCGCCACCAGCTCCTGCTCGATCTTCTTCTCCAGGAACTCCTGCTTCTTGCTGAGCATCTCCTCGGTGTCGCGCAGCCGCTGGATGGCCTCCTGCGGGGACGGGCCCTTGCCGGCGCTCTTGCCGCCCGCCCCGAACAGCTTGCCCAGCATCCCCGCCATGGCCGCGCCGCACAGAGCCTGGGCCGAGACCTCGCTACAGCCGCTCCCCGCCGGCACCGCGCACAACGCAGCGGCCCCTCACCGCCGCCTCGGCTGCGCCCGCCTGACTCACCGCCGCGCCCGCGCCCGCGCCCGTCACTCCGCACCACGGCAACGGCGGCGCCCCGCCCCCGCCACGTCGCCGCGCCCCGCCCCAACCGAGCAGTGCATGCTGGGAGCGGTAGTCCCCCACCTCGGCTCTCCCCTGGAGGCAGCGGTGCATGCTGGGAGCGGTAGTCCCCCACCTCGGCTCTCCCCTGGAGGCAGCGGTGCATGCTGGGAGCGGTAGTCCCCCACCTCGGCTCTCCCCTGGAGGCAGCGGTGCATGCTGGGAGTTAAAGTCTCCGGCTCCCAGCTGAGTCGAGAGAGCTGAATTTCACGTTAACCGCCCCCATCACCCACCATGACATCATCGTCATGTGATGAACCCGCCGTAGAAACCTCGTGACGTCAGCGGTGGAGTCCTAGCGACCGTCACGGGACAGACGCTTTCGCCCCGGGCCCGCTCGGGTGCTGCAGCCTCGCCCTGGCCGGTCGGAGACGCGGCGGGGCTGGAGCAAGGGCCGCGTCCGCCGGGCGGAGGCTCCCGGGGGCATGGCCCGGGCCGCGCTGCCGGGCCCGGAAATCAGCCGACACTGGCCGTGGCCGTGGCCGTGGCCGTCAGTTTCGTGGCATGCAAGAAGCGCGCAGCGCAGCGCAGCGCAGCGGTTGTTCTGCAGCCGCGGAACCTGGACTCTCTAGTGGTTTATTTAGCTCAATAGAAAGCTTCCAGGACCGTGCCTAACTAGGTGAAAGTGAGTTAACTAGCGTGGTGTTCTTGTGACGTGTGAAGGACGATTACTTTTCACTTTGGGCCACTTATGTCGTCTTAATACAGTATGCAAATTATGTCCGTAAATGAAATTGCTGTGGGTTGGCAACCCTGGCCCTGCCGCATGCTGCCGTGTTCACTGGAAACGCGCCACTGGTGCCGCTAACCCATAGCTGGATGCTGTGGACAGGAAGCTTCCCCTGCCTGGCCGGTGTAGGTGGTTAACTGGTTAAACAGAGCAGGTTCACTGCTGGAAGGGGATTTTACATCCCTAGGCACAGGACTGTTACTCATCGCTGCCCTTTGCTGCCTTTGACATCACAACTAATGGCTGGGGCGGGAAACTCAGCAGAGGGTTATATTTAGACACACACTGGGGCTGTTTCATAATTGGCAATCCAGGAGAATTAGGCAAGGATAGACTTGAACTTGCCGCACCTTTATGGCAGATTTATCCCTAAGTAGGGCTGGAGCCTGTCCCTTCAGAACAGAAAATGACAACAGAAATGATACAATCTCTGGAAGTTCTCCTAGTTTTTAATACCTGCTTTAGGGGGGGAAGGAGCAGGCAATTCTTTATAAAAAAAAGTTTGTTTCATTCTGATAATTGCTATAGAAACAGCAAACATGCAAGAGTTAGACCACCTACAACTGCAGTGTTGGCCATCACAAGGGATTGGGGCTAAGTTAATAATACCATGAGAAACTTCCTAGAAATATGGAGGTGCTACAAAAAGTGGTCCAGGAAGATCTTTGAGAGTCACTATTGAATTAATACCCAAAGATGGTGTTAGGGAGCGTTGGTAGTATAGGAGGGGACCATCCTTCACCTGTGACATAACACTGATACCGAGTATAATCATTTTTCAAGAGGGGGACTAGCACCAGTTTTGTGATTTAATTTCAATTTTTCTGGGTCCTTCAACTCCGCTCACATTCATTATACATAGTACTATCAGTGCTTTACCTAAATTATATTATACTGCTAAACAGCGACCATGTTCCACAGTAGAGGCAGCTGCATTTCAATGACAGATGACACAATTCTTATGCAGAATTAACACTGCACTTTGTTTAATGTCTTTGGGACAAAAGGCACAATATAAATAATATTTGTATCTGCCAGTGCTTACACGCAATACAGTCATTAATCAGATCCTTGCCCTAGGCCTGTGAGGTAAGTATTAGCTCCATTTTACAGATGGAAAGTTGACAAAATGGCTCATTCTCATACTTGCTAACCCCAGTGAAGTGTGAAAGCTTTGTTTAAGAAACTTGAGCATGGCCACATGCCCAATGATAGAACTGGAACTGAGAGCACTGTATAGCATGTTGACTATAGCATTGTTTTCTTGTACTTTCCCCTCAGTCTGTGTGTAGCCATCTGTTATCAGCTCGTCTTACACTTAGACTGTAAGCTGCTGAAGACAGAGACCAGCTCTTTGTACAGCAACTAGCACAATGGGATCCAGGCCATGACTAGGGCTTTAAAATGCTATGGTTATGCACTGCTCTGTGCTCACCTACCTGCTCCTATGCATACATGTAGAATATTATTCAAACTAAAGGCAATTATGGATCACACGTTTTCCCTGTAGCTGCAGAAGACTCTTCTAAGCTGAGCCCTAGATCTCTTCCTGGCAGACCTATTTCAATGTCTGAGTTTAAACTTCAGGCAGCAGAGCTGGAGGCACACGAGAAACTTTTTTAAAAATTACAAATCAATCATCTATTTCCTCCCTCATCTACCAGAAAGAAACGGGATTCACCCATATCTACCTACTGAGGGATTCTCAACAGGACAGTACAGCAGCTTGAGAAACCAGCTGTCCTAGCTCCTGTTTGCAACTATGCAGCCTGAGAGATGAGACACACTGCCACTCGTGAGGGGCGATGGGATCTCGTAGTCTCCACCAGCCATGCTCAGAGCTTCCAAGACAGAAGATCCACCATAAATACAGCTTGTTTTCTCTCTTGTTCCTAGATCTCTATAAACCTCATTCTCTTTTTTGGCATTCAGACTTTCCTTCTGGAATAGCAATCATGCCAACTAAGTTGGGTGGGAGCTGGGACATGGAAGCCAGTGCTAGTTTTTGGATGTAAATGTAATAAGACAGCTTTCCAAAGCACAGTCAAGTGAAAAACAATGAAGACTCCCTCAGCCTCTGACTTTTCAAAATCATATTGCTTGAAGTCCTGTTTTTATTCTAAGATCTGGATTACTTTCCGCTACAGGCAGACTGGGCAAAATGCTTTTATCATCTCACTGGACATGACAGGCTACCTAGATTGGAAGACCATCTCCATGATGCCCTAATATACATAGGAAGAATGATGAGTAGTCCTGTGGCACCTTTGGGCATGCAAAATTATTTCAAAATAACTAAATCTGAAATAATTCCTGAAACAACAAAATTGAACTAGCGTATCCCTCCTATGGGGGAGCCTCAGAATTAGGTCTGAGGCAGGCTCCATTACTGTGGACACACTATCTTGACTTAGAGTCCCAGGAAGCACTGGGGAGTAATTTCTTTGAATGACTCTGGGAAATAGCGTTAGCATGGACATGCCGCTGCTGCTATTTTGAAATGACTATTTCAAAATAACTATTTTGAAATAAGTGTTATTCCCCAAGGAAAGCAGCGGTACAGATTACAAAATAACCAGCCCATTATTTCGAAATAACGGGCTTGATAGTATGGATGCACCACTTGTTATTTCAAAATAAGGGGAGTTATTTCGAAATAACTCCCTAGTGTAGACCAGGACTTAGAGACTAGCAAAAATATAGCTAGTATCATGAGCTTTCGTGGGCAAAACCCACTTCATCCTATGATAAGCTGGAGAGGAATAAATGGGTCTACTGGTTTCTGTTATTCCTCTCCAGCTCATCATCTAAAGCTCATGATACTAGATATAATTTTGTTAGTTTCTATGGTGCCACAGGACTAAAACAAGTTATAGACTAACACGGCTCCCCCTCTGAGAGGGGAAGAATGAGCCACTCACATACCAGTCTCAAACCATAGGTGATGGTAATGCTGTAGTAGGTGCTAGCAGCCACATAATTACATCCTGCAATGTGGGAAGGTAGAGACGGAAAGCAGGAGAAGTATATTTAGCAAACCATTTCCTGATGGTTGTTCTGCTATCTGCAATGCTGGGGATTTCAAACAAACTTTTAGGCAAATAAAATCTTAACCTCTGAAATGGATGAAAAGTCTCATACAAAATGCTTGAAGGCAGCAGAACAAAAGCAGCAGAAATCCTGAAAAGGTGGTATGGGAGGACTTCAGGAGGATGAAAGTGAGCAAAGGGGATGGGAAGCAGGAAACAGTTGGACAGGGGATGCATTAGACCAGTGGTCCCCAACGCGGTGCCCGCAGGCGCCATGGCACCCACCGGGGCATTTATGTGCACCCGCCTAGTGACCAGGGCCGGCCTGAGACATTCTTGCGCCCCGGGCGCCCGGCACATGCGCGGCCCCATCCACGGCAGCCCCAAAAGGTTGGGGACCACTGCATTAGACCATGCAGTAGTCTGCCAAGGGAGGAGGTAGAGGTCACATCATCTTGTTACCCAGCCCTGGAGGGGCTGTGAGGGAACAACCTTGCCGGGGCTGCCCTGAGAGAACACAGGTGTCTTGTTCATATCTCTGAGGCCTGTGCATTACTGCCTCTGGTTTAGCATAACACACCACAGGCAATAGGAAGGACATCTCTGAACCATGTGCTGTGAGCAAGCTGCTACACATGGGACAGGATGCTGGTCAGCCAGGTCATTGCATTGTAGCATAATTACTACTGCTCTGGTTGCCAGAAACTTGTGCACAATTTCAGCACATTTTCTACAAGCTCTCTCATGTATAAGGCAAGAAGGGGACAGAGAAACCAGAGTTTCTGAACACTGGACATCCCCAAAATGAGAGTCTGCAACACCCCAGCCTTCCTACAGACAATGTAACAGTGATCAGCTCCAGGAAATGTAATATCTCGGGTTCTTAGGTACACAGCAGCACTAGCGAAGGTCAAGCCTTCCCGCTGGAAATGCTGACCATTGTCCAAGTTCACTTTTACTCTGAATCCAGGGCCCAGCACAGAAAAGATACCCAAGAAGGAAGTTCCAGCACCGGAGTAATTTACAATGGCATTAGACAAAGTAATGGAGAAGCCAGTGTTGGCACTAATCCCAAAGGAGGCCAGGTAGGAGGTGAGAGGGTGCTCTAATTCAAGCTGCCCCTTCTAATGATCAAGTAGCTGTTTCAGGCATGTGCCACTGTGGTCTGCACAAGGAGGCTGAAGTGTGGCTGGGCTACAGAAGATCCTCCAGCAGGTCAGGAAGGAAGGAGTCACAGCTCTTGCTGCCCACATCCTACCGGCTCTATGGAGGCCAAACGTTGGTCTGTTGCACTCCCCACGCATCTCTCTTCACCAGCACTAAATGAAGTTCATTTTAAATTAATTTTCCACCTAGGGTTGCCAGGTATCTGGTATTGACCCAAACAGTCCAGTATTTGTGTCTTCTGTCCAGTAAAAAAAAAAAAAAAAACAGAAAATACCAGACATGTAAAATGTCCAGTATTTTCTGTTTTTCCTGGGACAGAAGACTGCTTGAGACATTCTTTCCCTGCCGCATCTAGCGTGGAGGGGGAAGCATGGGGATTTAAAGGGGCTGTGACATTTTTTCTGTGCGGTGTTTTTTTCTGTTTGTTTGGGGTTTTTTTGTTGCTCAACCAATTTTTTTCTGCCATGTTCGGTATTTTTTGTGAAACTATCTGGCAACCTTATTTCCACCTGCTTGCACGGAGCTTCTCTGTGTCAGGGAAAGATTGACTGGGGAGTGCCTCCGCTGCCCATCAATCCCAATACACAGCATCTGATAGAGGGCTGGGAGAAGCTCTCTTCCCACATGGAGTAAAGAGCTCCACTGGTGCAAGGAGCAGGAGCCAGCACAGGCAACTGAACATGGTCGCCCATGGCTGCATGGTAGGGCTGTGAATGTTTAACCGGTTAACTGGTGATGGCTGGATCAGCTCCCCACCAGTCATGGGAAGGGAATTGCTTCAGCCTCAGGGGCGGGGGACCCGCCACAGACAGGGGCTGCTCTGGCCGGGCTACAGCAGCCCCTGTCTGGCAGGCCTGTGCTGGCCGGGCTGGAGCAACCCCTGCCTGCAGGGCGTGCTGGCTGAAGTATCCTCTGGCTACGGCAGACCCAGGTGCCCAGCAGCCCCTACCTGCAGCACATGGGGGGGTGCTACTCCAGTCCAGCATTGGGCAGAGGCCACTCCAGCCCTCCCATTTAATCAGTTAACAGGTTAAACAATGCTTAACCAGTTAACCAATTAAATGAGATTTTAATCCCCGTTAATCAGTTAAACGTTAGGTCAACATAACATTTAACCTGTTAACCAACTAGCGGGATCTCATGGCTCCAGCGCCCCAGCCCATGGGGCTCCTGCTTCCTCATGTGTTTTGGCCAGTCTGGCAACATCAGTGAATCTTGCATTTCTAACCGTTAGCAGGGAAAGGAAAGGAGAGGAGAGGTGCTGGGACAGTTTTACAGTGGGGGTGCTGAGACTCATTGAACCAAACTCTCAAACCTGTCTATCACAGAAACCACTTCAAGCCATGGTCCGTATCCCGAGTTCCAGCACACAAGAGAAAGCGTGGAGAAGCCCGGGGTGGCATTAGACTAGCAGACAATCTGGCTTCAAGCCCTAGCTCTGCACTTCCTGTGTGAGCTGCGACAGGTCACTCACTTGCTGTGCAGTGGTTCCCCGCTAGACAAGGGAAGAAATATTTAGTATTTAGCTGCTGTGAAGATTAACTCATTTGTGTCCATGGCATTTGGAGTCCCTTGGCTAAAGAGTGACATAGACTGTGGGTACAAAGCTGCAGCTGCTGGTCACCCCAATTTCATGCAGACCAGCTGCAGCACCAAAGCCACTGTGTTTGTACATACAGTGTAGATAGTACAGTCTTTCTGCTAACATACACAGATGAGAGAGAGAGATTGGCAGTTTCTATTAGGATTTTTATGAACAATGTTCCCAAAGGATATCAAGAGGTCAGTAGAAAGGACCATGTGTTTGCACTTGGACGTGCCCCTCCCCATATAAGGGGCAATATGCATTTTAAAATAAAAAACATGAATGGGGCAGAGGGTGATTTGCAAAACCTTCTGCTCATGGAAGCATTTACCATTTGTTCTGAAGATCTTCACCAGTCTTTCTACTCTGATTCAGGGCTCGTCATCACCCCTCCCCTACACAGAAAAGTGCTGAACAGGGGCAAGAAAATGTAACCATTCCCCTCCAGGCAAGCTGGCCATCACTGGGTTCTATGCAGTCATGTACCCGGGTAGGTGGAGATGAAAGCCACTATCTCCATACCTAAGAGTTTTGGTCTCTGTATCACTGTGATCCAGACACTTTAGCCCATCTCGCCTTGAGTCTGGCAACACCAGCAGTGCACGAAGAAAATGTGGATCCCCTACCAGTCACCAAGCACACAAAGGTCACATACTATCAGTCTGTAGTCTGAATGTAAACGGGCACAGCCAGCATTGCACATGGCACATCAGTGCCAGTCTGCAACTCCGCCAGGGCAAGACTGGACGCAATGCTGCTGGGCTGACCAGGAACTACAAGGTCCGAATCTGCAGCTGCCGACCCACCAACCACGATGGACAGGACTGCATCTGACTCCCGAAACTGTTCTTTGTTGGGGTCACTCTCCCGGGGGTTCTCTCCCTCTGCACTGTCCTTCAGCTCTGCCAGGGCCAGCTGGCTGGGAAGAGGAAGGCCCACCTTCCGCCGAGCTCCCCGCTTTCTCTGGGCCTTCCTGATCTGCATCTCTTTGTCCTTGGGGGAGTTCAGCCGACACTTGTGGTCCTTCATGTACTTCTGACGCGTGAAGCCCTTGCTGCATGTGGGGCAGCGGTACTTGTAGTTCCCAGTGTGTGAGCGCTGATGTTCCACCATGTGAGCCCGCCGACTGAAGGACTTGTTACAGTACTGGCACTTATGGATCTTCATTCCTAAGTCAGGCCCAAGACGAGAAAGAGCTTAGTTTCTGGTCCCTAGAGGGTGGGCGGACCCGTTAATCACACTGCAATGGGACAGGACGGCTGTACCTGCTCTTCAAAGCAGGGCCATTTTTTAACTATTGCTTGGAAAAAACAAGACAAAAATCCCCACCCAAAGCACTTTTTTGGTGCTGTTTTACTGCTTAGAATAATCAACCTCCTCCCCCAAGAAAACCGATTTTTTTCATTTTCTATTTTTAAAAATTTGCACATAAGCAGAGAATGTGTGTGGCAGGCTGGAGCCGGAAGTGGTTTGGAACTCTAATTTCAGGTTTGTTCCTGCCCCTAAAGGGAATTCTTAAAAGCTGAGCGATACACCATGAAAGCAGTTTCAGGAGAGCACAGTGAAAAGTGAAACGCGTGCTCTTAAACTTAAGATAGTTCTGGTTTAGGAACCCTAAGGACAGTGAACTGATTTTTTGAAACTCTTTATTTTCATTGGAGGAACAAAGTGATGTCCCCCATCAGTTACATCTTTGGTGTATACTCCATCTCGCTGCTCTGTTCAGGGCTCTGCACATGACAGAGACAGGGGAGTGAGAGATCTACACTTGTGCTACTTGTCAGATAAGAACTGCAGAGCTCCTGGGAGTTTGTTTCTAGGAGCGTGGCTCGGGAACTCGGACAAACGCTCATCTGAATCCCAAGAGATTACTTTTGACATAGGAACATTATTGGGTATGAGGCAGACAGAGCATTCTAGCTATTAATATGCAAATGAGCACACCTAATCTCCTGGCTTTGCTTCCGAATGCCTATATCCTAACCTGGCCACACTGTTTATTATTTATAGAGCTTCAAATGTGCATGGATCGGACACAGCTACAAACTGAACAAGGGCCAGGGGCTGATTGCAGAGTCAGTGAGTTACGCTATTAGTTTTACTGCACAGGGAACTCCTTATACCAGATTATGGAAAATCTCCTGTGGGAAGCGGTGGATGCCTCATCACTTAAGTGATAGCCGGACAAAGCAGGAGTGTATTCTTCAGGGAAGAATCCTGCAGTGTCAGGGGAATGGAGCGGATTGATTTCACAAAGGCTTTGGCATCTCTTGCTTCTATAGATTCTAGGACAACGTACTTAGGGAGTGGAATCAATGTAGACAAGTGTTATCCAGCAACAGTGCTGAAAAGGATAAGAGTCCTATTAATCACAGCCATAAAGGGGGGCTAGCAGTCCACTCACTTGACAGTTCTTAGGCATCTTACCCCTACTATTGCTCTGTTTGGAAAATAAAGCCAGAGATGCCTGCTGGTCTCCTGTCCAACAGCACTTAGGTTGAACTGAAGCACCATTTTCATTCACAAATACGGGCAGCAAGAGAAAACCCACAGCACCACTTACCCGAATGGGAGAGTATATGAGCTTTCAGCTTGTCTGGCCTGTTGAACTCTTTATTGCAGCCCGTGTGGTTTCTGTAAGAATAAACATCCATGTAACCAGCCTGAATTGGTTGGGGGATGGTGAGGACAGAAAGAGGTACATACATTTGCTCTCAGACACCATCCCTTACCACCCACATGCCACAGAGAGCTCTGGGTGTATCCACTGGGCGTCATGACAAGGGCCCCACAATTTCAGCCTCCCAATTGTGCTACAGGGTAAGTGTGCTGCAATGTGGATGCACATGGCTTCCACTGGAAAGTCACACAGAAGCAGCATCAAAAGTGCAGGCAGAAGCAGCATCAAAAGGGCTGCAAACTGACTGGGTGGGGCAGGCCAGATCTCGGTCAAAGGTTGAAAGGCATTTTGAAACCTTCCCAAGTGCCTCATGCTCTAGACAACACCACCTTTGAGGGCAGAGCACATGGGATTTATTCACATTCAGGCACACACCTTCAGGTGAAAGGACTGGGCAAGCAAATGACAGAAGCTCGGATTGGACCTCGGGACTTGCCGGTTCCCAGCTCCCTGCTCACAATCACTACGGCATGGAGCCTCCCCAGAATGTGGTCAGTTAGTGCCACATGATATGGACTGTCCATGCACTCTGAGAACCTGTAACAGCCCTTTCACTGGGCAGATGAGGAAGACCTTATTTCCAAAAGACCAGTGGGATCTCAGGAACAAACAAAGGCAGCTCTGTGCCTGACTGTTAGGGGCCACTTGGTACATACGAGAAGGGACATTTGTACTTCTTGAAAGGCTCATGGATCAGCATGTGGCGCTTCAGCTTATCTTTCCGGTTGAAGGCTGCATCGCACACAGTGCACTTAAAGGGCTTTTCACCTGTGCAGGACAGAAGCACAGAGTCAGGGACATACAGGCGGCATATGGCCCCAGAACTTCTCACTGTTCTAATAACACTTTAGTCCCTCCACATGGACAGCAGCATCAGCCTCCACATTAGTGCTTGGTGATGTCCCCTGCTTTCCCAACAAGCTAGGTTACCCACTTCAGCACAGGAACGTGACAGCCGCGCCGTGGAAAGGAATTTCCTCTAGCTACATCTCTCCCAGTAGCAAAAGCATGACCTGTTGCTAATGAAGCCAAGTCCCACCCTGCCCCAGACGAGGGTACTTCAGGAGATCTCCCTGGAGCCCACTGTTAATATGCTGGCCAGGAGCGATGACTGTGTGAAAAGCCCAAAGGATAACACTCAGGGGAGGGAGCCCAGGTGACAATGACGGATCTCCATTTCCCTCCGCAAAGGGCATGTCCGTCTGCCACTTCTGAAGACAGCACAGCTTTTCCAACCTGCCAGCATCACTTGCCCCCCTGCTGTGATAAGGCAGGCAGCGGAGTCAGAGGAAAGCACCATCTTGCAGACCAATCAAAACAGAGGTAAGCCTGGAGAGGCGAATCACCTCCAGCCCGCCCCCAGGGACTGCTGCTCCCCAAAGAGAGAGCCCTCCATGCCTCCTCAGGCCCGAGCGCGACTGGTATGCCCTGATTCTGAAGGAGAGAACAGGAAAGCCCAAATCATGAGCCCAGGAAGTGGTGACACCTTCCCACTCCCACAACTGTCTCTGAAGTTCCTCCCTGAAAGGCCCCATGCCAGCAACACTCACTCAGGCCAATGGGTGGATGGCTACAGCTCCCACTGAGTGCAGCTATCCCCAGCAAGGCTGAGAAGGCAGGAAATCAGCTCACTAGCTTAACAGCTAACACTGTCTCAGCAGCATGGCTCTACTCTGAACCGCAGCCGGCATCTATGCTTGTGCAATACACTACTTACTCCAGCCAGCACGCCGTACTGACCCTTGCCCAATACCATCCGGACAGCTCGTCCCTGGGGGATTCCTGAGAGAGAAAGGAGGCCCAAAGCAGCAGAGAGCATACGCACCGGAGTGGATGTGGGCATGTAGCTTGAGGTAGTGCTCTCGGCGAAAGAATTTCTTACAGATCTGGCACTTGAACTTGCCGCCGCCTCCGTGCGTGGGCAGATGTCGCCGCAGGTACCGCTCACAGGGAAACACCTGTGAGCATGGAAAAGGAGGGGCCTGTAACAGGATGGTTTGCCCCAGCCAGCCCTGTTCCGAGGCAGAGCCATTAAGGGTACTTGGGGCCCAGGAGTTTGCCAGGGGTTGCTGAAAACTGTCAGTGCAAACTGTGCACAGCACCCTGAAGAAAGGGCCTGCCCAGACTGGGCATAGCATTAATCCCTCCATTAGAGACCCAGAGCCTGCTGGAGTATGTGCAAGGGATGAGGGATTTTACCCAGAGAAAACTCAAGGAGCTATACTGCCCCTGTAACAAAATCCCATAACAAGGCTCTCTGCTCAGGAGAGGAGGCCTGTAGAACCCCAGGAGGAAGACACAAACACAGCTTTAAAACAGCTCCAGACGCTACTGCAGCACAGGCTGCAAGCTCTGCAAACAGTGCTTGTAACAAGAAGGAAATATCTGAGATGCTCGCTCTCTGCCCACTTCCTGGGGCTAGGGCTAAGACCAGTTGTGTGAGGGGCCCATTGCACTTCGTACTAACAGCACTGTCGTCCCCATCGAACCTCGCCCATCACAGCACTTGGCCATGACAGGTAATATTTGTCACGCTGACATTAACAACACTTCATTTCACACACAGGGGAGCTAAAACCCACCAGTCCAATGGTCTGCTGATGACAATGCTACCAGTCCACATGAGAGCTAGGCAGAGAATCCTGGTCTTCTAGCTCCCAGTGCTGCGCTCTAATTACTATGTTACATTGCTTCTGCGTGGAGGCAGTCTTAGCAACTCACAAACACAGAAGCAAAAAACGTTGCTGTTTCAGGCATGTGCCACGTGTTTTCCTAGAGCAGCAGTCACAGGCTGCCGTCCCTGCCAGTTGGGAAGTCCCACATGATCAATGGGAGACAGAGAAGAGACGACCCTACATCTAGATGTAAAAATCAGCATTCTAACCCTAGCATGGGCACACCCTGGTGCAGAGAGCACCTGTCTCCTTGGGGGCAACAGAGGATACGTAAAGAAAGATGGGTTACTAACCATGCAGGGACTGTGTTTCCCCTTCCCGAGCTACCTCAGTACAAAGTGGTCACTCCTCAGAGATTGTTCCTGCCCCCACTGCAAGATTTGCAGCTCCTTAGCTATAAACAGAGGAGCAAGGGTTCATATTTTAATCTAGATTTTCAGACAACGTGTATTAGATTTCAACACCCACAATTCTGCCCCTCAGCCCCTGGGGGAGATGTGATCAGAACATTCCCAGGCAAAGGCTGCCCGGGTGTTTAGCTCCAGTCACGCTATCAGGACAGGCTTGTCCTGACAGCCTGCATCCAAACCAGAAGTAACAGTGGGAGGGACACACCGAGCGTTATCTGAATGAGACACAAGTGACGATTTAGCGAGCTGTGGTGCTACAGGATGCGTCAGCCAGGCTCAGTTCCTCAGTGAGGGAACAGACTAATAGTCACAGTGGGGGCTGAAGGAGAAATCAAGGAAACCCCAAAACCACCCTAAAGCCAGCCTCACTCCTCTTGGCATCCCTGACTCTGGGAGAGGAGGCAAGCCAGCCTGATGCCCCGTACTGCTGTGCTGTGAAAAGGTCGGATCCTGTGAGGTGCTGAGCGCCCTCTATTGTGAACAGATAACTGGGGTTCAGGATGCTCAGCCCTTTGCAGGGCTGGGGCTGAGGGGACAGAGTTCAGGGGATGTCAAGAAAAATCAGAGAAAAGTTCATTGATCAGAACACGGCCTCCTTCCTTTTGAGAAGTTCTAGAGGACCTGCCAGTCTGTACTGAGGTAGGAAGTAGGGATAGCCAATTAAATGGGATTTTGCAACTGGTTAAACATATTGGTTAACCGATTAAAGGGGGGCGCCCAGCTTGGCTGGAGCATTCTCCCCCAGCTGCCGCTGAACTGGAACACCTCCCCTCTCTGCTGCAGGCAGAGGCTGCTCCAGCCCAGCCACAGCAGCCCGTCTGCAGCAGGCCTCCTGCGGGGCCGGAGCAGGAGTTGTTCCAGTCCCACAGGTTAACCTTAACCTGCAGGCCTCCCCCATTAAGGGTAAGGCATACTGGCTAACAGGCTAACCCTCCCGTCCCCTAGAGAGAAGGGAGAAGAAAGGGAGGCAGATTCCCCACCCCCCCTCAGAAACCCAAGCATCTCTTCCGGGACATCTGCACAAAGCCCCACCCACCTTCTGGCAGTGAGGGCAGGGGAAGTTGTGCGTGGCTGTCTGCAGATGGTGCTCCAGCGCTTCTGGGGTGGAGTATTTATTTACACACTTGACACACCTGAATGAGGAGAGACAGGAGCAAGCATGTGAGAGAACTAGCCAGGGCAGCCATACCACACCCTCCCCTGCAGACATCAGTCTCCAAGTACTTCCTCTGTTCAGTTCTCCCAATGTTTGGTTAGGAAGAGTAACAAACCACACAGTATTCTGGTAACAGAAATAACCTCCTTTCCGACCCCAATCCCATCAGTTTGCAAATCCAGATTTCCACTTGATAGTTTCTGCTAATTTAAGAATCCTTTCCCTACACCATTACAAGAAATACAGAATGTGGGGGAAATCAAGCCTTAACAGCACCCAGCTCTCAAAGACAATAACTTGTCTGTTAGCTCCCACTGAATCCCAACCTCTCTAAAAGCACAAGGACGACTAAAAATTCCAAGTCTTTCTCAGGAGCAGCAGTCACATAATATAATGGCACCTAAATCAGTGTTCCCTGTAATATGAGCGCTCGGGTGGCCACTCAGGAGAGGTTCTGGTACCACCTAACTGATTGGCAGTGCGCTCGCAGCTGGCAGCATGTGTTTCTACTGTTGTGCACATCTGCACATGCCTTAGTGCACATAAAGTGTGCACACATGAACGGAAAACCTAGAGGGAACGTTTACACACTTGCAGGGGCAGCCCGAGGCGGAATGCGCGATCGGCACCCCCGCCTCCACAGCCCTCAATGGCGTGACGTCATCATTGGGCGCCCCGTTTAATGCGGCGCTCTAGGCGACGGCCGAGTCGTCCTATACACACGGACCACCCCTGCACACTTGACACACCCAATCCAGGAAAATCTCCCAGATGTATTCCAGGAAGTCACTGTACTTCTTAATCTACTTCAGTGGTCATCAACCAGTAGATTGGGATCTACTAGTAGATCTTGGAGCCTCTGACAGGTGATCTTGACAGGGCTGGCCAAGGGGCTACCAAGTGCCCGCACTTCAGCTGCCCCTCCCTCCACTGCTGCGCCTCTCCTGCCCTTTGCCTTGCAGCTGCCCCTCCCTGGGAGCCTCCTGCTTGCTGTGCAGAGCAGGGAAGGGAGAGGAGGGTGCCCATGTCATAGTGCCCCTTCTCCTCCTGTATTCTATCTCCACAGAGCAGAGAGGGGGCACAACAGGGCTTGGGATGGAGGGAGTTTGCTGGCTGCTTTTGAGAGTAGTGAAGGGCCAGGGCAGGGGTGAGCCTGCTTTAGCACCACTGCACCACCACCCAGGAGCCACCTGTGGTAAGCAGTGGAGCCAGCTCTGATCCCTGTCCCAGTCGTGAACCCCCTCCTGCACCCTAACCCCCTGCCCCAGGCTCAGCTCAGAGCCCCTCTTACACTCCAAATCCCTTAGTCCAGCAGTTCCCAACCTTTTCCAGATGGGGACCCATTTTGACAATTCAGGAAGACTTGGTGACCCAGGGCAATTCAAAAACGGGGGGAGGCGGGGGGGAGGAGGCAGTGCTGTAACTAGCTAATTTTGCACCTGAGGCAAGAACATAAAATTGTGCCCCCTCCGGTTTATATATTCATAGTAGTTATTTCATAAAAAAACTGAAAATACATTAATAAAATAATAACACTACATTTATTTGAGTTGTGGTGGGGGAAAGACACTCATCCCCAAACCGCTCCCCCTCCCCCCCGGCTTAAACCCCACACTCAGAGGCTGGAAGAATCACACTCAGGGGCTGGAGGGGCTGGTAGTCTCTCAGTCAGGAGCCTGGGGGGCACAGTCAGGGGCCTGAGAGTCACACAACAAAGCCTACTACAGTTGAAGACGAGAATGAGACTGTTGTGGAATGGTCACGTTTGCCTGGACACAGCTCCCATGCCCCCTGACTATGTGCTGTGATATGTAGCCACCCTGTGCTCCATACGGAAATACAGGAAATTCCAACAGCCACATTTGCACCTTGGCACTTAAACCCTCAGACTCACAAAGTGTTTGGCCACAGTAGTGAGGCAGCAGGGCACTCAGCTATGCACCGCGGGTGCCCAATGTAACTCCAGAGGCTGAAAAATGAGGTCCCCCATGCTTCCCTCCTGTCCTTTCAGCTCTTGGTCTGAGAGCACAGGCACAGCCTGAAACGTGAGGCTGTCACTCTGTCCTACCACGCCTGGTAACCTCGGCTCTTATTGCTACCGTACTTGTACACGGCCACCTCCTTCTTGGGACTGTGCTGGGGCAGCAGGCTGTGGGAGTACTGGTGGACACCCAGTTCATACAGGGAGGGGAAGTCCTTGCTGCACAGATGGCAGCGGTAGCTCAGCTCTTCCTGGTGGTTCTTGATATGTTCTAGAAAGGACTCCAGCTTCTGGAATGTCTGAGCGCAGCTTTTCACCACACACTTGTACACCTGGAGGAAGAGCCGGGGGTTATGGGAGGAAGGGAGAGGCACTAGAGCGATGCCATTGGGGATAAACACAGTGCAATGCCCCTACCAACAGCTGCCATACACTCCAGCAGGGGGTTGACACTCCACTCCCTCTGTGCTCACGCAGCAGGAAACCCAGCCGTCTCCAAGCCCAGCAAGCCCAAATGGACTAGAGGCACACAGTCACACACGCAGTAACTGCCAGATGGGGGCCAAATGTGGGGGAGCTCTTCTCCCAATAGGCAGCCAAGATTCTGGGAGCAGGCAGCCTCGACATTATCACAGCTGAGGCCAATGGGGACCCACAAGCAAAGCAACAGCTTCAACAGGTAAATCCAAACACTCCTTACCCCACCCCCTGAGCACTGTAAACATCTAAATCTGTGGTCTTGGCCAGCAAGTGGGACAGGCCAGAGAAGGGAGGCTAACAGGAATGGAAATAAGCCCATGTGGTTCCATAGGCAGCTACTCCACAACTCGATGGCTGCTGGCCATTTTAAAAATGTTCTGGGTTTGATTGTTCCTGCTCTCCCTGGCTGCCAACTAGCCCACTTCTTGGCTTATTTCTTCCAGGCAACACAGCAGGACTGGGGCTCTGCTGGGAGCTACTCTTTCCCAACCAGACTACCAAAGGAGAGCCAAGAAGCACAATGCAGCAGGCTTTCTGACACAAATGCACTTGATGACAGGAGCAACGAGCACAGTGTAAAGACAGACATCTCCTTGTACCAGGGAGAACCTGCCTCAGAATCTGCCAGGTTCGTTCCACGTCTACCTGACCGTCACTGATAATTAGAGCAAGGACACTTGGAGCAAACGAACATCTCAGTCTGATTATCCACGCGGGCCCCACAAGCAGGAGTGTTCATAACATGTCACTCACCTGCTCGTTCTTGTGCTGTGTCATGTGCGACTTGAGCTGGAAGTAGGTGTTGAACTTGCTGGGGCAGAACTGGCACTGGTAAGAGCTATCAATCAGGACCACCTGCTTGGCTTCCAGTTTGCCAGCCTCACTCTCTTCCGTAGGGGCCACGGCCTGAGGCTGCCGGGGAGAGCTCCTAGAGGCCTGGCTTAAGCCTGAAGGAACAGGCAGAGGCACACAGAGAAAGACAAATCAAAGTATCCTGAGGTCAGTTTCTGAACAGCTCTGACCAAGGCTCTGACACACCCGGCTTTGATTCCTGGACCAGCCTCTTGCTCCAATCCCAAGGGCCAGTTCTGTGGGCTAGACAACTCAATTCCCCAAACCTTTCCTTTACAGCAGATTATCAAGGGCCCCAATTATTCTGGCTGCCCTTCCATGACCCACTAGTCTTACCTGTCATGCTTTTAGCTGTGCGCCCGTCGTCTCATTGAAGAGAGCTCAACAGGTCCCTGACAATCTAAGGCCATGTTCACTCCTCCTTCAAGGAGGTCAGAGCAGGAGATGAGAGGCAACAGCTAGCCAGTTATTCATCCCTGGTTCACTAGCTGCCCAGCTTCAGTGCACATTAGAGCAGCCCCAAGATTTCTGTGACTGTATACCCTACAGGACCATACACACCCATTGAGAAAAACACAGCTGAGTCATGCTCCACTTCACCCTCCATGCCATGGTTTGGGGCGAGCGTTTATAAGTGTCAGCTACACCACTAGAAGCCAGCTCAGAGCTCCTCCATACTAAGAGCATTCTGAATTGGCCTGGTTATGTTGACCGTATATCCCGTTTTGGCCAGGGCAGGCCCTTTTTTAAGCCTTGTCCTGGCTGTCTTGACTTTCTGACAAAGGCAGGCATTTGTCCTGTTTACTCTTGTCAACTTGATCAGTTGGTAGGAGCAAACGGGACAAATGGACACTTTTGGTAGAAAAGTGGGGGGTATGGAGGAACATGCCAGAGGTCATGGGGACAATGGCAATGCCAGCCCTTCACAGGGGGCAAGGGCAAGGCTCAGGCGGTGGAGAGGCAGGGTTCAAGCAAGCAGCAACACCAGCCCCAGCTCCATACAGGGACAGGCAGGACTTGGGCAAGCAGTGACACTAGTCCCATGAGGGGGAGGGCAGCCTGGGCCAGTCCCACACTGTGTTCTGTTTTCCGTTTAGGAGCTATAGTCATCCTAGGCTGGTCAGACCAGTCTGCACCACTGAAAGCAAAGCCAAACAGCCAGAGCCCATAGGATTACATTGGTCCACATGTCTGATCTCTGCATTAGTCTACTAGAGGTTGCTGAACACTCAGTTTCTAGAGGGTGGCAGCACTGGCATTAACTCTAGAAGAAGCTACCATGAGAGGGACATGGATGGCAAGGAGCTGGGGGAATGAGGAGTGTTCAGAGATCCTGGAAGTGATGTTCTGCCTTCTAGAAGACAACTGCCAAGGGCAGCACACCTGTGTTCTCCTCGTCCTCCTGCTGGTTGGGGTTCAATGCCATGACCTGTACCGTGATGGAATTGCGTGAGATGGTGCACCCGAGCCCTGGTGGCCACACCTTATGGGTCTGCATGTGCTTCTTCACATTGGACTTCTGCGCAAAGGCTCGGCCGCACACGATGCACTGGAATGGCTTCTCACCTGTGTGGCTGCAGGGCAGAGGGCAGCACATCAGTGGTGACGCAGGACAGGAGCTAATGGCCTGTAAGCATAGCTCACAAGGAGCAGCTGTCCCACAAATGAACTAAGAATCTTGCTGCTTGGCAGATTAACCCCTGGGCATCTCCAGCAAAGGGCTAGAAACCTGATCAACTCATGCACTGGATTTCGTGGGCAAGCAGGAGAAACAGGCCGTTTATGGTGCCGGAGAAGTCTGGGGGTGGGAAGGAGCTAAGCAAGGCAGTCTGAACAGTCATCATCATATTTTTCCATCTTTCCAATAAGACACTCGACCATCATTGTTTGGCTTAGAAAAAAACCCTTTCTTCTGCTCCAGCATCAGGGGGGACTGGACTTTTTCTTGTCCCCCCAATTCTGCCTCCAGCCTGGCGAAAGAGGAACCCCATCTTCCTTTCTCTTTCCCCAGCCCCCAATTACAGGGATGGAGATCTTTCTGCTCTCCCTAGGCCCAGAAACCACTTCTGATGCTTGGTGGTTATGATGATTCCTCCCCCCCCATACTTTATGAAATTACCTTATAAATATAAATATGCATAACTAACTCAAAGATGCTTCATAACCTCATGCAACTTACCAGTTTGAATGTTAGAGTCTGCTGGATCTGTGTATCTTATTTGGGTGCATGTATCATTCTTGTATGAAAAGTTAGAAATATGAGGTGTGAAATTGTTTGTGGTTTTACATTTTGAATGTAAGCCCAGAAACCTTAATGACAGGGTGAGCAACTTAACAACTTGAAAACAGCCTTGTTTGTCCTTTAAGTCTAAGCAGTGGTTGGTCTTAGGAAGATATGTAACCATACTATCTGGTTGATCAGGTAATTTTCCATGGAAGGGGAGGGGAGGCAGAGAACAAAACATTCTGGCCCAGTGTTTCTCACTTTATACCAAAAAAAAAAAAAAGTACCCCCTTTTTAAAAAAAAAAAAAATTGTAAGTACCCCACTACATATAGTTTTCAGACACACAATTTTTTTTCTACCATTGCAACACATTTGTTTAAACAACTTAATCGTAGCCAGGCGGGTGATGAAATTTTGGGGTGCAAAAGTACAAAAATAATAAAGCGCTATAAAACTTAAAACAAAATTTCAGTTTTCTTCAAATTTCAGTTGTGTTGACGTATCCCCCAGACTTCTCTCCAGTAGCCCTAAGACTACTCATACCACTGGTTGAGAAACACTGTTCTGGCTCAAGGAGAATCTGTATAAACAATGGGAAGCTATCTGTTCTTTTGTCTCCCACTGGCGTGGGGAAGGGCCTGGCCCATTAAGATACAAAGGGAACCCCCAACTCAGTAAACAATCATCTTTGACCTGAAGACTGGCCTGAAATAAGGACAAGCTCTTTAGGGTAAAGAGCTGCTTGTAATACGTGTTCCAGTGAATTAGAACCAGCTATGCATTTTCATTCTGTAATTTACTTTGCTCTGTCCATTTTCACTTGCAATCACTTAAATCCTACACTTGCTCCACTCATCTGAAGAAGTAGGTTATGCCCACGAGAACTCATGATCCTATATATTTTTTGTTAGTCTCTAAGGTACTACAGGACCACTTGTTTTTTAAGTTACAGACTAACACGGCTACCCCTCTGAGACTTTTAAATCCTACAGTTTCTACTTAATAAAGTCACCTATGTGTACTGTCAAGCCCAGTGTAAACAACCCCAGTGTACCTGGGGGAGCAATCAGTGTGCATATTCTCTATTTCATTGATAAAGAGGCCATGACCTTTCTTCCTCATGACCTTTGTTAGTGTGAAACTTATTCAGAGAAAGACTGATTTATTGGGGGGGGTTGATTCCTGAGCGCTGTGCCTCAGAACTGCATTGTGCCAGAGCTGAAGGGTTCAGTGTCTGTACTGCAATTTGGGAGGCAGTAACCCCCACTCTGTGCCTTGTCTGGGAGAGACCAGAGAATCTGCCCCAGCAGGACAGGGCGGTGGGGAGCCCCGGAGAGCAGGAAGGTCAAGGCATAATCAGTACACCAGGGAATAGTCCCAAGGGGTCATCTGTGACCGCACCCCGTCACAGTGGTCCCCACAAAAGGGGCCCCAGGATGGACATGGAGTTTAAATGACTCCTGCTAGCTGCTCATCAAGCTTTTAAATCTTTGCTCAGAGGCTGAGACTAGAACTGGATTTCTGCTCCCAAGGGTGCAGGGCAGCTGGAAAGATGAAGGTGCTCAGGCATCCAAGTAATAGGCACTACAGACGTTCTCTTCAGCCAGTGAGCAGAGGACTCCAGAAACAGCTCATACTCAAAAAGAAGATGCAATTTCCTATGCAAGCAACAACCCACCCCACTCAGCCATCCCTGTGGATCTGGTTAGCAGCTCACCGTTACCTTCTGATATGCTGCTGCAAGTCAAAGTTCTTGGTGAAGGCCTTGTCACAATAAGTGCACTTCAGTTTGGGGGATTTAGGTTTCCCTGAAACAGAAAGATGCACAATGGGAATTAGCTTTCCCACTTCAGCTGTATTCAGGACCAAAGAACATTTGATGAGATATGGCTGACCACAAGAGTTTGTCCCACAGGACAGTAATAGGTGCCAGTCCTACCATATATGCCCAATATGGAGGATTATAGACTAGTACAGGAAAATGGCAGTCTAACAGCTTGGGTGTGTCTATGTTTCAAATTGCTATCTGTCCTGGTCTGAGTATAGTACTGCTTGTGCAGCATTGTAAGAGTACACTGCTATCCGCTTGTTAACAACGTCTCAAGAGCTTCCAGTCTAACAGTGCAATGCAATGGAGACAGTGGGCTAGGGGTTCGAGCAGGGCTGGCCAGAAGGTGACCTACCTTCTTGCAGCCCACTGTCGTTTTTGGACTGCCTGTTTTTGGAGGTCGAGGTGGAATCAAAACTGGCCACGTTTCCTCCGGCCACAGTGGTCAAAGGAGCAGCAGTGCTAGTGCTTTTGGGTTTGAAGCCCTGCTTCCCTGGGCTGTACACTGGAGGGGAGGGATACACAGGACTTTCCACGCACTGGCTTGGCACCTGGAATAATGCAATCACCAGTGAGAATTTACTTACTAATTCTGTGCCACGTGCAGCCACCTTCCCCGCATCACTTCTGACACGTCTAACAGGAGAAGTTGCCATACCAGATCATTAGTCCATCTAGTCCAGGCTTCTGCCTAGCTGGACCAAACCTCTGCTCCATTAATCTCTCTCTAACAAAATGGAGGCTAAACCAATGCACGGGGCAGCTCAGACTGAACCTTGCCATGAATTAGCAAGAACATAAACTCTCAAAACAAAGAGCTAGCTAGTCTCCAGTTAGCTCCTGAGCTGATCACCCTCAGCCTGGTTTGGATTCAAAACAGTGACCTGGAGGCAGAAAGCTCTATCACCTGTTACCAAGCCCATGGAGATTTCTGAAGGAAGTTCTGCTGAGGAGATTCATTACACACAGGGACAATGTTACTGGCGAGGTGAAATGAGTTGTTAGTAAAGCAGACCGAGTCATCAGTGTGGAGTAACACAGTTTGAGATCTTTTCTAAAATGCACCCTGCAAAAGTGATGTCAACCCATATACAGGTTGGACCTCTCTGGTCCAGCATCATCAGGACCTGTCCGGTCCCGAACAAGAGAATCAGCCAGACAAGGGGAGGTCTTCTGCCACCGGCCCCCAAGCCTGTCACCTGCTGCTGACAGGCTGCCCCAGCAGGCAACTCTGCCTCACCTTGCCCCCACCCCAACCTAGCTGGGCTGCCTGCCCAGCTACTGCTGGCTCCCTGGGCTACACAGGCTCTGGTAGCAGCCGTGGAGCTGAGGCTCCAACCCTGGCCCTGCGCAGCCCCAGACTGGCGACTTGTACATTGATAACTCAACTCCACACCAACTAAAAAGGGCATCTAGAGAAGTCTGGCATGTCCTCTCCTATCACATACGCTACAGTTCCATTTCAAGGTCCCAAGTAACATGGCTGCGACCATCTCCCCTGACAGACTATTTAGCTGCCTGATGAATCTCTACATTAGGGTATTTTTTTCTGATCTTCAGACTAGCTTTCCTACGCTAAGTTTCAGCCCACTACTCTTAACACGATCCCTTTGTGACATCTCTGCCTTCCCAGCTTGTATCTCTTCCAGTTCTCATAGGCAGTTGTAGGAAATTCCCCCACCCCCTTAATCACATCAGCATGTGTTTGGCTCTTTTAATCTCTCCTCATAAATCAATCCCTCCAGCCCCTTACTTTGTTTCTCACTTTCTCCTCATTCCCTTCAGCTTGTTGACATTTTCCTATCATTACTTCCCCCAGAGGAAATACTCGCTGATTGCAAGGCAAGCTAACACATCTTTCCCTGACACTATGACAAACTGCATTTCTAATCCAGCTGACTCACAAGAAGCTTTTTCTCCACAGCTTGTGAAATGGGCTTGCAGGAGGAGTCTTAAGTGTCATTCACTGGTCCGAAGGCAGAGCAGCATCTGAGGAACAACCCCTGGCCATGGTTGCAGAACGAGGCCAGGGACATGGCTTTACCTCTATGGGCGGGTAGGGCTGCATTCCCAGCGTCTGTATCTCCACTGTTCCGTTTCCTGCTATGGGAGCAGGTGTGCTGTACACTTCCACCACCCGGCTACCGCCGGTGCTGGGCTGTCCTGGTGCTCCCAAGCTCTGGGCGGGAGGAGGTGGAGGCTGAGGTGGGGGAGGTGGAGGAGGCGGCGGGGGAGGTGGAGGCTGGGAAAGGTACCCAGCTCCAGTGTGCATACTCAGGCTGCTCTGAAAACCAGAACAAGGGACAGAAAAGACATTGAAAACACAACACAGGTCCAGCAACCTCCAGATAGAGCTGCAGAAACCTCACTCGTGACATTTATATTTCATTGTCAGATAGCAAAGCAAACCCTGGGCACAATGCACTTTTCAACACAGATGTGGGCACCTTACTAAATACAGTATCTAGTCTCTAAGGAAGGAATGAGCAATCCAACCACTATATACCATGCAGGGATCAGACTGAGTGGGTATGCAACAGCTCACTATACTGCCACATGTCCTAGTCAATAGTCCTCGTGTGCTCTAGAATCCAAGCATTTGCTTCTTTTCTTTGTAGGCTTGGGTAATAGGAAAATCCTTAGACTAAAGAGAGATTAATGAGTGCAGAGACACTTGCCCAAGTCTGCAGACAGCATTAAACAACAGCTCTGAGAGAGGTGTCCCGCTGATTTCCCTGCTCGCTACATGGTCCCTGATGGTTACACATTATATCATGAGGAATCACAGCACACAAGAAAGAAGCAGGGAGGATCGCATTATGAAGCTCAGCACAATCTGCTGTGAGAGGCGGTGTGAGGGAGCAGATCCTGGTGTAGGCCCATCACTCCTCCCCGCACCTGAGCTCTGCTGTTAGTTTGGAGAAGGTGCCCACACACCAGCATCAAAGCAGCTCTCTGAATTGTGCAGCCAGAACTCTTGGCTCACTTTGCCCACTGGGGACTCAGTCTGCTTGGAAAGAGCATTCCCCATACCTGTACAGAAGGCTGCACCGTGGGCATTGGCTGGTCCAAGGACGTGAAAGCAGACATAGCTGACATCAGCACCTCATCACTGACTAAGATATTCCCCTGCACAAGCGTCTGGATCAGCGGAGATGGGGGAACCGTGATATACGTGGAAATTTGCTGAAAGAAGAAAAAACAGTGTTGGGGCTTGTGACCCGCACTGGCCCTAGAAGAGGGCTGGGGAAGCAGCTGTGGCATTTAGCAGCCAATTAAGGCCCAGGTGGGGCTGCATAAATAGAGGCTCCTGGAGAGGAGGGAAGTAGACACTCATGCTCCAGCTGTGGAGCAGGAAGGACCTGGCTGCTGGCAGGCCTAGAGTGGGTACTTGAAGCAGAGAAGTACTAAGGAAAGGCAGGCAGAGCTGGGGAGCTCTGGCCAGCCAAACTCCCAGGCGGAGGCCTTGCTCTCAAGGTCTGAGGGTACTAGGGAGGCAGCCAGGGCAGTAGAAGGTAACAGATCCACCCCCTTGCCAATGAGGATTGGCCATTTCAGACTGCAGTTTGTCCCTGGGGCAGGGGCTAGATGAAGACTGGTGGGGGGAGTCACTGAGGCAGGGTGGGCAGAGGGGATTTTGGAGTCCCTGGGAGGGGAGGACCCCAAAGTGCAGGGGCACTGCCACAGGGCAATATTGCAGGGAAGGGCACAGTGATCTGGGAGGGACTCAGGACCTGCAGTAACTCAGACATGGTTCAACAGGGGGTGCTCCAATGCTAATGAGCTAATTCCCAAGGAGACCAGCGCAAGGCTCAATGCTAGAACAAGAGAAGTATGTTTGGCCAATGGACTGAACAAGCCTCTGAAATGGCCAGAAACACAACAAGGGTGTGCTCTTTGCTATACCGAGTCTGCTATCTCTGGTTCTTTTCAATCAATTGGACACTACTATTTGTACCTTCACCTCTGAATCTATCCCACCATCCTGTAACAAACAAGAACCACACTGGCACTTTTCACAAAAGCAAGGGCTAGGCCTTCCAATGCTCTACTTCAAAAAGAATTATTTTGGGGCAGGTCTCTGGCCTGTGCTGAACAGGAGTCACACTAGATGATCCCAGTGGTATCTTAGATTCTATGGATGAACCAACCCTGGAAGAGGCTCACAGGACTGGAGATGAGAGAGGGAGTTGGCTACTGGTTTACAATTCAAAGCACATTTGCTGAATGCTGTAAGTAGGTGATGTGGAGAATTCAGAAAGGCCAGAGACCAGATGGCCAGGAAGACAGTACTTCCTTCTCACCCCTAGAGGTACTCCCTTCAGGTCACAGTTGGGATACACTGGGGCTATGTCTACACTGGCGGGTTCTTGCGCAGGAATATCTTGCGCAAGAAAACATCCACACTGGCCAGAACCGCATCGTAAGAACGCTGAGCTCTTGCGCAAGAAATCGTCCACATTGGCAGGAAGCCCTTCCGCAAGAACGTGTCTCCGAAAGCAAATCGGCCATGTCAAGAGGTCACCAGCAGCGTCTGTGGACATGCGCCGGACCCCCACTGGGAAACGTACTTAAAGGGACTCCTGGATGGCCATTTCCATGTGGCTGCATGCTCACGCACCCTTTTGAGGGAGCGAGAGCCAGAACAGCACCTGTCACCTCTGTTCCTGGCAAGTGCCCCTGGGCACCCTCGCTGCCACCGTCACAGCCATGGAGCCGGAGGAGGACCCCAGCCAGCAACATCCGCTCCTCATGGCCATTACAGAGGCTGTGGAGCTCCTCCACCAGGGAGCCACATTGCTCCAGCAGGAGCTGGAGACTGGGCAGCAGGTGCAGGACCTCGCCACGGCTGCAGCTGGGCTCGGGCACCCGCACCCCACCACTGACAGGGGCCTCTGGAGCTACGACACCAGTGGGGACTGGTGGGAGCGCCTGGTGCTGGGACAATGGGGAGACCAGCAATGGGTGCAGAACTTTCGGATGCGCAGGGGGACATTCCATGAGCTCTGCACCTGGCTCACCCCTGCGCTCCGGAAGCAGGACACCCACCTGCGCCCCGCCGTCCCCGTGGAGAAGAGGGTTGCGAATGCCCTCTGGAAACTGGCCACCCCGGACAGCTACCGCTCCGTGGCAAACCAGTTCGGGGTGGGCAGGTCCACTGTCAGCGCGGTTGTCCAGCAGGTAAGGCCCTCCATGGACCACAGGCTCGTACTGGGGGAAGGAAGGGGCTAGACCGGGTGGGGGGAGGCTGTAGGGGCAGGGGGAAGCCCCACACACAGGGGGTCATGCTGTCCCTCCTGCACACAGCCCCGCTGGTGGGGGAGGGGGAGGTCCCGGGGGACAGAGGACCCTGGCCTGCGTGAGGGGGAGGGGCCCCAGGGGCCCATGTACACACTGTGTCTCATTCCATGCATCCCCTGTGCTCCCATGTGCCCCTCTGCAGGTCGTCAACACCATCAATGACGTGCTGCTCCAGAGGGTGATCCGCCCCCGGGACGTGGACACCACCATTGCCGGCTTTGCCAGCCTCGGGTTCCCGAACTGTGGGGGAGCCGTAGACAGGACCCACATCCCTATCTGGAAGCCAGAGCACCAAGCGGCCCGGTTCATAAACCGGAAGGGCTACTGCTCCGTGGTGCTCCAGGCGCTAGTGGACCACCAGGGCCGGTTCCAGGACATTTATGTGGGGTGGTCCGGGCGGGCCCACGATGCTTGCATCTTCAGGCACTCAGGCCTGTGCCACAGGCTGGAGGCGGGCACCTACTTCCCCCAGCGGGAATTCACCATTGGGGATGTCAGGATGCCAGTCTGCATCTTGGGGGATGCCGCCTACCCCCTGATGGCCTGGCTGATGCGGCCATACACTGGCCACCTGGACCACAGCCAGGCCACCTTCAACAGCCACCTGGACCGGGCCCGCAATCCCGTCGAGTGCGCCTTTGGCCGTCTGAAGGCACGGTTTAGGTGCCTCCTGACCCGCCTGGACCTGGGGGTGCAGCACATCCTGGAGGTCATCTCGGCATGTTGCGTGCTCCACAATATTATTGAGGGGAGGGGGGAGGCCTTCCTCCCAGGGTGGATGGTAGGTGAGGGCCAGGCCGACCAGCAGCCCCACATGGCCGCCACCCAGCAGACCAACCGCCATGGGGTTCGGGTCCGGGAAGCCCTCCGGGTGATGCTGGACCAGGCCCCACAATAGGCCACTCCTACACCTCTGACTGCAGGGATGCCCCTGTGCCCCCACTTCCCGCTCCCATCACCACCCCTTCCTGCCACCCTTCCCTCACCTCCCAGTAAATACAATGCACTTGCTGTAGATAAGGCACTTTTTTATTTACATGGGGAAGGGAGTGCACTGTGGGGAGGGGGGGGGGAGGAGGGGACCCTGAGCTGGGAGGAGGGGGGAGGAGGGGACCCTGAGCTGGGAGGAGGGGGGAGGAGGGAACCCTGAACTGGGAGGGCCTCATGATGGATAATGGAGGCCTCTCCCACCCCCACGGGTGCGGGGGCGCCTCTGCCCCTTGTGCCAAGTTGGGGCAGGCGGCACCAGGAGGTGCCGAGGGTGGGGGACCTCAGGAGGGGGCATGGGCAAGGCAGGGGGCACCTCAGGAGGGGGCATGGGCAAGGCAGGGGGAGAAGCGGGCGGAGAGCTGGGGCGTGCAGAGGGGGGCCTGGCAGCATTGGGCTGCTGCACAGGGCCCATCCGGTCGGCAATGGTGCCCAGGAGAGTGCAAACACGGTCGCCGTGCTCCAGGTACTGGCCCCTCACCCGCTCCCGCCACTCTGCATCTGCGCGGATCTTCTCTGTCAGAGCGCGTTCCATGCGCTCAATCGCACAGACGTGGCGGCGGAGCAGGTGGTGGCGGTCCCGGGGGCGCTGCGACGGGCCCCAGATCCTTTGCGCTGGCGGGATGGGGCTGGAAGGTCCCTCGGTGGCAGGGGATCCCACTGCAGGAGAAGCAGAGGAGAGCAACATGGTCAGTGAGCCCTGCCCCAGATGGTGTTCCAGAGCCCCGTGCCCTCCTCCCAGCACGTCACGATGCCTGGGGACAGGTGTGGCTGGTGAGGAGGAATTCCCCTGGGGCAGCAGGAGGGGGGGTCTCAAGGTGGCCCAGGAGCCCCCAGGGGGGCCGCATGTGCTTGGGGGGCCCTGTTGTGCCTTCCCCAGGGGAAGCTACAGTGTCCCAGAGGTGGCCATGGATGTGTGCTGTGTGCAGCACCCTTTAGGCTGTGTGGGGTTAGGCCTGCAACCTTGGGGCTGGCCTACTCCTGGCCAAACCTCCCCCTCTCCCCCCCCCGGTCTGGTCAAGCGGAATCCCTGGGGTCCCAGGCGTGTGCTGGGGCGAGCTGCCGCTTCTCTGTGCCACTTGGTCTGGCTGCACGTAGGGTTGCCGGATGGTTTCAACAAGAATACCAGACACACTTGAGATTACATGACAGTCTACATTACATCTTAGGTAAAAAATACCAGACATGTATATTTTCTCATTTTTATCCTCTCAATTTGTTTCCCAAACAGAAAGCTCAAAGACTGGACTGTCCGGTTCTAAACTGGACACCTGGCAACCCTAGCTGCACGAGGTTGCACGTGCTGCATGCCTCTGCACAGCATGTGGCCAGGCTGTGCCATGTGCCGCTACTTCTCCCCCACCCTGTGGCCCGGCCCTCCCTTCTCCAGCACACTTGCGAATGGCAGCCACTGCACTCACCAGACAATCTGTCGCCGGCTTCGGAGGATGCCCAGGACACATCCTGACTGCTACTGGGCCGGGATGGTGAGGTCTGGCTGCTGTCCTCTGCCACCTCCTCCTCCTCATCCGAGGACCGGACTCCCTCCTCCTCCTCCCTCCTCCTCCTCCAGTGGCCTGGGTCGGACCACTGGGGTAGCCACCGCCATGTCCACCTGGGACAGCAGGGGAGTGGCCCCTTTGTCCCCCAAGATCTGGTGCAGGCGGTAGCTCTGCCGCCCCCACGCTCGCTGGCCCGCACGTAGGTGAGGCACAGGTCCTTCACCTTGGCCCGGACCTATTCCAGGGTCCGGGCCAGGTGTCCCTTTGAGGCCAGCGCCTGGGCCATCTGGGCAAAAATGTGGACATTTCTCCTCCGGGACTTGGGGTCCTGGAGGGCCTCCTCCTTTCCCCAGAGGTCCAGGAGGGCAGTCACCTGGGCAGTGCTCCAGCATGGAGCCCGCCGCTTGGTGCCCCTTTGGGCCTGCTGGGTGCTCTGGGGTGGCTCCTCTGTGGCGTGTGGCTGGGCTGCTGAGGCTGGGCAGCTGCCATTCCTCCCTCTGGCTGCTACCCGGGCTGCATGTGGCAAATGGCTGTGCTCCGTGCCTGTGCCTTTAAGGGGGGGGCCAATTAGGGGGAACCAACGAGTGGTGATTGCCTGTACGGAGTGTCGGAGAGGCCACCTGTGGTTTTCACTGGAGGCCAATTCTTGCGCAAGTACGCGCTTGCCGAACGTCCACACTGCCCTCTTGCGCAAGAGAGCTTAAGCCTGATAGAAGACAGCGTAGCTCTTGCGCAAGGAGCCGTCTCTTAGCACGCCGGACTGTACATTTACTAGCGCAAGAGCGGGCGGGCAGTGTGGACGCTCTGCGGATTCTTGCGCAAGAAGCCGCGAGTGTAGACGTAGCCTGGGAGTGACAGCATGGGGGAAGATTGTGCTCACACTGTCCCAGTTCTGTGGTTGAAGGGAGGACTGATGCCTCCAAAGTCAGAGGAGGCTTTCCAAAGTACTAAACTAACTTTATAGTAATTTTAAAAGTGTTTTCCCCTTAGAGTTCCATCTTTTTGGTTGATTTGAAGCACAGGAAGTGTGCTGAGTAGATCAGGGGACACAGGAGAACAGCTGCATGGATGCAATTCTTGCTTATGGAAGGTTCTGGGGAGGGGGAAGATTCTGTCTGTTTAATTCCAGCAAGGATCTTCTCACCAGACAGGACACAGCAAGGCTTGGGAGCTGAAGGAACCAGGAGCAGATCCAGAAATGAGGATCCAGCACCCTTCTCACCTTGTATAGGAGCCAGATGGTGGGAGTGAGGCTTGCTCCCACCACCATGTGCAGAAAGCAGCAGCTTATTGTGTAGGAGCAGGCAGGCTGAACAAACCCACAATACTATCACCTCCAGCTAGAACCAACATTCATAAAAGGAATCCTAGAACAAGTGGATACATGGATGAACTGAGGGGAACAAAAGAATAGCACAGGCATATACAGTAAAACCTGTGTTATCTGACACACTCGGGGATTAGGCCGTTCCAGTTATCTAAAAATTCCGGTTATCTGAGGGTCCCATCAATCTAGGAAAAACCAATGGACAATAATAGTAAAACTCAAGTTTTTAATATTGGTAGTTTTGTAGTGTGAGGCAGTTGGTCTCACATTTCTATTTTGAGTTAAAGATGATTAGTACTTCTTAAATAAAAAATTGTTAAGCCAATCATGGTGAACCAAGCCAGGCCTGTGCACCTGAAGATTTGACAGTACTGTGGCCGGGGGCAATGCCAGTTAACAAAGTTTTCTGGTTAACAGAGTGCCGGATAACAAAGGTTTCACTGTATGGGGAAAAATCAGAAAGGCTAAGGCACAAAATGAGTTACACCAAACAAGGGACATAAAATGGAATAAGAGGTTCTTTAACTATATTAGGAGCAAGGAGAAAGTGAAGGAAAGGGAAGGTCGTCTACTCAGGGGGAAGAAGAGCTAATAACTGATGAGGTCAAGATGACTGAGGCATTCAATGCTTATTTTACCTGTTTTCACTAAAAAGTGACCACATACTCCACATAATTAATACCAACAAGAGGAAAGGAACACGAGCCAAAACAGGGAATCAACAATTTAAAGAATATTTAGATACATTAGATGTGATCCAGGCAGCAGAGCCTGAGGAAATTCATTCTAGGGTGCTTAAGTAACTAGCAAAAGTAATCTCAGAACTACCAGCAATTGTCTTTGAGTATTCCAGGAGAATGGGTGAGGTCCCAGAGGCCCAAAAAAGCACAAACATAGTACCCATATTTGAAAAGGGAGACCAAAAGGACCTGGGGAATCATAGACCAGTCGGCCTAATTTCAATATCGGGAAAGATGCTGGAAAAAATGACTAAACATTCCACTGGTAAGCACCTACAGAAAAATAGGTTTATAAAGAAGAGCCAGCACGGGTTTGTCAAGAACAAATCCTTCCAACCAATATAATTACCTGCTTTGACAGGGTTACTGGCCAAGTGGCTGGGGGGAAGCAGACAACATTCTATATCTTCATTCTGGTAAGGATTTTGAGACAGCTCTACATGACATTCGCATAAGCAAATTAGGGAAATATGATCTAGATGAATTTATAAAGTGAGTGAAAACTGGCTAAAAGAGCAGGTGGTTCACTGTCAAACTTGTAGGACATATCTATTGGGGTCCCCACAGAGGTCAACCTTCGGTCTGACCCTATTCAATATTTTCATTACTGACACGATTGTGGAGTGGAAAGTATGCTTATAAAATCTGTAGATGAACCTAGCTGCAAAGTGTTGCAATTACTGTGGAGGGCAGGATAAGAATTCAAAAGGAGCAGATAAATTAAGCATTGGTCTGAAATCAATTAAATGAAATTCAATAAAGACACAGCAAACTACTTCTTAAGTAGGAAAAATCAAATGCACAGCTACAAAATGGGATGCAACTGGCAAGGTGGTCATAATGCTGAAAGGATCTGGCAGGTTTAGTGGTTCACACATTCAGTACGAGTCAATAATATGATGAAGTTGCTAAAAAGGCTAACAACATTCTGGGGTATATAAGACATAAGAAGTAACTATCCAGCTGTAGTTGGTTCTGCTGAGATCTTAGCTGGAGAGTACTGTGTCCAATTCTGGGTGCCACATTTTAGGAAAGGCATGGACAAATTGGAGAGAGCCAAGAGGAGAGCAACAAGACCAATAAAAGGTTTAGAAAACCTGACCTATGAGAAAAAGTTAAAAAAAATTGAGAGTGTTAAAACTTGAAAAAGGAAAATGGAGGAGGTACCCGATGATAACAGTCTTCAAAAACATTAAGTGCTGTTATAAAAGAACTACAGGTTGGACTTCCCTCGTCCGGCACCCTCGGGACCTGACTGATCCCAAACGAGGGGATTTGCCGGACCTGTGGAGGTCCCTTCCATCATGGCCCATGCTGCCCCTGGCTAGAGCTCCAGCCCAGCACCACTGCTGCTTGCCCAGGCTGGAGCTCCGTGGCTGCCACTGATGGTCAGAATGCCACGGCTAGGACTGGAATTCCACGGCTGATGCTTCTGGCCAAAGCTCAACAGCTGCGGCTGCTGGCCAGAGCTCTGTGGCTGCTGCTGCTGGCCCCTCGCTACCGCCGAGCCGTGGGGGCCAGAACTCCCTGCTGCGTCACCCGCCCCACTGCACCCCTCCCAACACCAGGATCCTGGCTGAGTCGCCACATCCCACACTGCTGTTACCCCACGGCCCGACCTCTCTATATCTGGCCTCTGTGGTCCAGGAACATCCATGGCGGACCATGGATGTTGCCGGACCAGAGAGTCCCGGTTAAGGGAGGTACAACCTGTATGAGCAATCATCTTCTGTGTGCACTAAAGGTAGGACAAGAATAATTGGTTTAATCTGCAGCAAGGCAACTTTAGGTTAGATAATAGGAAAATCAATCTAACTGTACAGGTAATGAAGCTCTGGAATAGGTTTCCAAAGGAAGTTGTGAAATCCCCATTGCTGGAGGTTTTTCAGAAGAGCTTTTCTTGGTCCTGCCTTAGTGCAAGTAGGGACTAGAAAGGAGCAGCTCTTGGTGACCTCTCAAGAAACCTTCCAGCTCTACCTTTCTGTGATTCCATAATAAGAGATCAAAATCTTTATTGAACCGCTGCTCAAGAGCAGACACCTTTCTTGCCCTCCAAAGTCAGAGACCCCCATGCATGCTGTGTAGCTACCTGTCGACTGGCACTTGGCGCCTGCTGCACGGACGTGATGGATGGAGTGTACACACTGTTGGTAGCCAGTGAGACAGTGGCCAGCGAAGGGGTGTTTCCCTGGCATTGCTCCCTCTTGTGGGTCATGAATGCTGGCAGCGAGTTGAACTGCTTCTTACACTTCCCACACAGGAACACATCCTCATCATCTGCAATCAGAAGGGCATGGATCATTGCTCTTCCTCCTCCGACAACGGAGCGACCTTCAACTACAGTTAGGGTCAGAAAAGGGACTGTACAAAGGGAGCCTTCCTGCTGTTAGCCCTGCAGAGCTGTCAGAGCTAGCAGAGTGAATTGCATTATTCTGCCTTGTGCAGCTTTAGCTATTTTGTCAGCTGAGCTCTAGCTATGGAAAGTCTTACTGAGGACGAGAAATAAATAACTAAACTTTGCATTCCCCTAGCTCCTTCCATTTGAGTACATCAGCAAAGCTCACATGGATCAGTCTGGGTTCAGCCTTTAGACAGAACAATGAGCTGTAATGCTTGGAGAAGGGAGAGATTGATTACCAAGCGTTCACTTGTGTGCATTTGGGGAAAGGTCACACAACAATTCTGCATTGCCCAAGTGAGCCCTGATGAAACACTGGCTGGCCTATGGCTTCCAGTTCTGGAGAGGGCAGCTCTAGAGATGTGTATTGCCGATAAATGGCTGAAGCGAAAAGCCAGAGTTCAGTAAGAATCTAAACCAGCAATTACTATGATATGCTCACCTAAATGATATGCTCACTCAAATAACTGAGTGAACCTTGCTGCAGCAATGGGCATTTGTACCATCCAAAAAGTGCCCTCCCCCACCTTCATGTCTTTACCGAAGTGCATGGCATGGACCCGTTTCTGAGACCAACCACAACTCACCCTCTCTTCCCCCGGACAACTAGGCCAAGTCTGTGACAGGTGACACACAGGGCATCCCTTTCTCCCCTTACATTCTGCCTTGTTTAGCTAAACATGCCAAGGGCCCTTTGGAATTAACACACAGCAGTGACGCTCTACCAACAGACAACTGTTCTGCCAAATCATTTCTGACATCACTCAGACAGGGGGTGCGGCAGGAAAGCCAGTCTGCAAGAGTCTCTTTCTGCTTGCACATGCAATGAAAGAGGGGCTCACCCATGGGCTGGATGTTGGCGGAGGTGTTGACATTTTGAGCAGATGGATCTGTAACTGCCCCTTGGCCATCCAGCAGGGACTGAACAGCCAGCACTGTCTGATTATCTATTCCTGAAAGGGAGACAGAAGACAGAATTAACAGGCAAACATACCCCTACCTTGGAGCATCCTAGCAGGCTCTCCAGAAGGAGAACTAACTCCGAAACTTCACTCTCTACTATCCAAATGTATCCTACAGTAAACACAATTTAAGGGACACTGCAGTTTGAATTTGTCATGCTTTGATGAATAAAGATGATACAGAGAGATTAATAATTTAAAAATCACCCCTTTGGGACAGTTTCTTCACCCCATTCACAAGGAATCTAAACCACTCTGGGAGTGGTTGCAAAGACATAAGGAATTATCACCGAGAAGGAGTCTGCTTTCCTCCTACATGCAAGGGTTTTATTCTACTGCAGTATAACTTTACTCTGAGAGCAGTGCCAACAGGGGCTACCAGCCCTTCTCCTGAGTAGACTGAGGCTCTGCAGTATAAAGCTTGTATATAAAGCTTTATACAACTGAGCCCACAATATGTCTAACTATGTAATTGCTATGATTGTTAGAGGTTACAGTTAACTTTTGCAATGACTTTTTACATCCCTACTAAGAACTCACTGCTCCTGCATCACCCACATGAAGCTAGTTAAAATATACTCAAGTAACAGAACCACCAAGTAACACTGCTTATAAGTTAACTGAGTAACCTGATCAGTCTGCCAGTAACCCGTCTGATTTCTCCACTTCCTTGCCTTTTGTTTATTAACCTTGCTTGTTATGTCTTATCTGAGCTCTCTGAACTCATCTGGTTCTCAATCCCACACACATTTACTGCCATAGTTGCTCACGTGGGTAGCTCTATTAGCATCAATGGCCTTACTCATATAGTTTCAATCACCAAATTGCAGGATTAGGAATTTATATTGTAAGCTCTGGAGAGGAGGGGGTGTTTCTTTACTTGTTTCTGTAAAGGACCATCACATTCCATAGCACAACAACAACAACACCTCTAATACCTGCCCCAAATGGGAGCATGGGGATGTTCTTTCTAAACAATTATTTTAACTGTTAAATAGGAGATGAGATCACCATCTCCAGCCCTTGCCCCAGAATCTGGTTTTGAGGCATGCTGTTTTACTCATCACATCAGGAAGCAGATAGGAGTCCCCAGAAGTTCTTCCACGGTTCTGTATGTACAATGAGACATGGCTTCTCTTCCCCCATTTCCTACTTTAAGAAACCAGCTTGTAGGCAGTGGCACAGAATCCCTCCCAGAATCCAAGGGCTGTTGCTGTGTGTATCTAGGTGAGATGCAGGGTGAAGAATCTTCTACACCTGCTGGGCAAACAGCACAGCTGGAGGCTGAGCAATTTACATCAGAATCAGAAGTATCCCTATGAATAACGGTGAGAAGGGTAGGTGGAGAGCCTTTCCCTTCCTCACTCCCCAGACAGGAGAATATCTGTAAATCATCATGCCAGATGCACCTCCTGTCTTCTCTTCTCCTACATCAGATGCACATAGGAGGAAAGACTGTGAGAATACCTGGTTCTGCAGCCCCAGGGAAGGGAGAGAAGAGCAGCTGTTATACAAATCATGCTCCTTTACATGGACTGATTTTGGAATACTCTAGAGCAGTGGTTCTCAAAGTGTGGTCCATGGACCACTACGGGTCCATGACCATCCTGCAGGTGGGTTGTGGATTCAGGGCATGCCCCCCAAGCTAGGAGCCTGCGCTCCTTTCCATACTGAATACTGCAGGAACATGCATATTTTGTTTGATTTTGTTTGTTTTTTTAATTTCAAGAGAAACTGTTATTTTAAAATACACACATATATTTACAATTACTCCCCTGCAGTATTTTCAAGGGAATCACTGCAGACTCCTGCATCAGATCCAGAGAATGAAACTGACAAATTTATTGTAATGTCCAAATGGAAACAAGCAAGCAGCAGGAATAGTGAGGAGAGGATTTGATACCTAGAATACTATTTTAATAGTTTATGGTAATAATTAAAACCTTAAATTACTGAAGCTCAAGAATTTAAAAAACCCAATTTGTGTGAATACAGTCAAACCTCTTTAACCCAGCAACCCTGGGAAACAAGGTTTGCCAGATTAAAGCTTTTGTCTGGCCAGGGAGGGAATGAGAGGAATGGGGCTAGAGTTCTTACCTGGTGCTCCACATCCCCCACCACTGCTGAGCACTGCCCCCTGCCACTATGGGAACAGCAGGGCAAGCCTCCAGCAAAGCGCGTTGCTGCACTGCCATTCCCCAGCAGGAGGGGAGGGGGTATGGCAGTGTGCAGAACCACTTCTGACTCTGCTTGCCAGGGCCCATGCCACAAGTGTTCCCAAATAGGGACACCCAAAATACAGCGGTTATCGCATAATCACGCCAGGAGTGCCAAACTCAGCATGTGAAGGGGGCCAGAATACATTGTAACAGGGCTGTCGATTAATTGCCATTAACTCACATGATTCACTCAATTTTTAAAAGTATGATTAAGTTGTGATTAATTGCCATGTTAATTGTACTGTTAAATGATAGAATACCAATTCAAATTTATTATTTGTTTTTCTACATTTTCAAATACAACACAGCATTGTACTAAGTTTATATTTTTATTACAAATATTTGCTCTATAAAAATTATAACAGTATTTTTCAATTCACTTCATATAAATACTGTACTGCAATCTTTTTATCATGAAAATTAAATTTACAAATTTAAGCTTTGTTACATAACTGCACTCAAACAAAACAATGTCAAATTTTAGCACTTGGAAGTCCATTCAGTCCTACTTCATGTTCAGCCAATCAATATGGCAAACAAGTTTATTTACATGTATGGGAGATAATGCTACCCATTTTTTATTTGCAATGTCACCTGAAAGTGAGAACAGTTGTTTGCAGGGCACTTTTGTAACAGGTATTGCAAAATCTGAGAGGAATCAGGTGTGAAGCATGCTTTCAGAAGTCTTAAAAGAGCAACACTCCAGTATGGAAACTATAGAACCCACATCATCCTCAGCCTCTGTTGGTGGCATCTGACTCAGATGATGAAAATGAACATGTGTTAGTCCACACTGCTTTGGATTGTTATCAAGCCAAACCCATCATCAGCATGGACATATCGTAGTTGAAACATGAAGGGACAGATGAATCTTTAAGCACATCTGGCACATAAATATCTTAGGATGTTCTTGCACAAGAAGCCTGCAGCGTAGACATAGACTGTGGCTACGTCTACATTGGCAAGATTTTGCACAAATACTTTTAACGCAAGAGTTTTTGCGTTAAAGTATTTGCGCAAGAGAGTGTCTACACTGGCATGTGCTTTTGCGCAAGAGATGTGCTTTTGCGCAAAAGCATCCGTGCCAGTGTAGGTGCTCTCTTGCACAAGAAAGCTCCGATGGCCATTTTAGCCATCGGGCTTTCTTGCGCAAGAAATTCATGTTGCCTGTCTACACTGGCCTCTTGCGCAAGAGGACTTATTCCTGAGCGGGAGAGTCATAGTTCTTGCACAAGAAGCACTGATTTCTTACATTAGAACGTCAGTGTTCTTGCGCAAGAACTCGCGGCCAGTGTAAACAGGTGGCAAGTTTTTATGCAAAAGAGGCTGCTTTTGCGCAAAATCTTACCCATGTAGACACAGCCTTAGTGTATAATGCCAGCACAGAGGCCAGGTCTACACTGACAGAAAAAAAGGATGCAAGATACACAACCCCAGCTACATGAATTAAGTAGCTGGAGTTGACATACCTTGCACCAACTTTCTGGGGCCCCAAAGCAGGAAGTCAACCGGAGAAATGCTCCCATCAACTTCCCCATCAGTACCAGCGCTGATGGGGGTGCCCTCAGTGTTCGATTTAAACCTGCTAAATCAAAACCCAGAGGATTGATTGACAGAGCATCAATCCTCCAGCAAGTGGAGACGTGGCCTGAGCTAAGTGCTTCACTGATAGATGTGAAGATACATCTTTTCCCCAAGGTTGAAAGCCACTGTTCTAGGCCAGTGGTTCCCAACCTTTATTATGCTGTGGACTGGCAAACCCACTCATAAACGTTTGCCAGACCAGTAACATTTTATTTGCATATTTGCACATTCATTATGCAAGTATGCAAATAAAATGTTACCAGTCCACCTAGCCCAACCCAGCCCCTTGCCCCAGTGCCCAATACCCTTTGACCCTTAACCTCTGACCCCTACAGTCCACACCAACACCTTCTTGCCCCGTGACTCTACCATGCCCTCACCCATCATCCCTTTGCCCCCATGCCTACACTCATCAGAGCAAGGCTGACCCCTCCAGGGAGCGTGGCCGTTACTGCCACATGGGCAGGGAGAACAGCCCTCCTCCTTTGTGCCCCCTTCTTCCTAAGTGCGTATTGCGCCCCTATGGGTAGAGGGGGGAGCGCGGAGCCCTGTCTGTCTGCCACTATGGGGGGGGAAGGAGGGAGGGAGATGCTTCCTGCGCCACTGCCTCAGCACTACTACCAGCAACAGCGGCCGCATGAGCAGGAGCCCTGGAGAGGCATGTATTGTTCCACCTCAGCCCCAGGGCTACCACCTGCAAAAGTGGCTGAGTGGGCAGGGGGAGGAGGAGGAGGAACCGCAGAGCCCTGGGGAGGCACTTCCTGCTCTACCTCCTCCTGCCACCACTAGCAAAAGCGGCTGCGAGGTCAGGGGGAGCAGTCATTGGCAGCTCGCACACCTCCCTCCTTCGCGCCCCCTTCCTCCCCACACGTGGAGTGGGGAGGAGAGAGGAAGGCACTTCCTGCTCCGCCTCCTGAGCTACCACAGATGCCAGAGTGAGCCGCCTGGAACAGCCAGCTTGAGCACCAACAACCAGCAGTTGGGCACCGCTGTTCTGGACTACTGTATCCCTTTCCACAGTTACTTGACTTGCATACTCCCAAGTTTTTCCTCACTTTAAAAATTACTTGCCTACAAAATCAGACATAAAAATACAAAGTGTGTAGCACACTACTACAGGAAAATTGCTAACATGCTCATTTTTACCATACATCCATAAAATAAATCACTTAGAACATAAATATTGTGCTGTACTTACATTCAGTATATAGTACTCAGAACAGTATAAACAAGTCATTGGATGAAATTTTTGTTTGCACTGACTTTGCTAGTCCTATTTATGTAACTTGTTATCAAACAAAGCAAATATTTATGAGATGATGTACCCCCAGAAGATCTCTGCATACCCCCAGAGATACATGTACCCCTGGTTGACAACCATTGGACTAATTGAGCAGAATGGTCTTTCTGGCCATGAATCTATTAGCTATCCCATCCCTCCATTACGAATCTGATCCACACTGCCACTTACAGCTCATAATGAACCAGTGTCCCAGCGTGCTGAATAAAAGATTCACATTTATTATTGAGGAGCTGAAAGGGAACTGGCTCCCAGCCTTGCAGGGAGAGGGGACAGACATCTCCAGGGGGCATGTCCTGCTCCCTGAGCCCTAGTAGTGAGCGTGGGGTGAAGTCACATTGGAGACAAGAACTCCCCTGAGGAAGGTACTGGGTCAATCAGGAGGAGGGGCAGGAGGACTCCCCTGGGCCCTGCAGGCTGGGTCCCTCAGGGGACTTGGAGACACGGGAGGGGTTCCCTAGGACATACAGGAACAGGATCTCCCTGGGATGTCCCACAGCACGAAAGGATCTTCCTAGCCCTGTGCTCTCCCACATGGGGACATGAGGGGTGGGGGAATTCCCAGAGGAGGCCACTGCTCTAACTGGGCATGGTCTCTGTAAGAGTGCCCAGAAGGGCATTTCTCCAGGCCAACTGGGTCTGGCTGGGGGGGGAAGCGATCACTGACAGGCTGAATCTCTGGAGGGGGTTCTCTGCGGGTGGGCACTGCACCAGGCAAGCTCTCTACAGGGACTGGTTTCTGGGGGGAGCACTCCCCTAGGCGGGCCAGGTCGGGGGGAGGGGCGGGGGGGATTGCTGTTACAGGCGGGCAGGGTCTATGGGAAGGGGCTGCTGCTGCTCCTCCTGGCAGGCATGGGTCTCTGAGGGGAGAGTCTATTGCTAATCCCATCGGGGAGGGCCAGGGTCTATGAGGGGTTCCCCTGGGAAGGCCGGGTCTATTGTGAGGAGGGGTGGGGTTGCTCCAGTCAGCCAGTGTCTCTTGGGGGGGCGGGGTTGCTCCAGGCGGGATAGGTCTGGGCGGGGGGAGGGGTTGCTCCGGCCGGACAGGCTCTATGGGGGGGGGGGGTTTGCCCTGGGCAGGCCGGGTCTATGGGGGGGGGGGGTTGCTCGGGCCGGGCCGGGTCTATGGGGGGGTGGGTTGCCCCGGGCAGGCCGGGTCTATGAGGGGGATTGCCCTGGGCAGGCCGGGTCTATGGGGGGGGGGGGTTGCTCGGGCCGGGCCGGGTCGATGGGGGGGGGGGCTGCTCCGGCCGGGCCGGGCCTATGGGGGGGGGGGTTGCTCGGGCCGGGCCGGGTCTATGGGGGGGGGGGTTGCTCCGGCCGGGCCGGGTCTATGGGGGGGGGGGGTTGCTCGGGCCGGGCCGGGTCTATGGGGGGGGGTTGCCCCGGGCAGGCCGGGTCTATCGAGCGGGTTCCCCTGGAGACACGGGGGGGGGGGGGGTTTGCTCGGGCCGGGCCGGGTCTATGGGGAGGGGGGTTGCTCCGGCCGGGCCGGGTCTATGGGGAGGGGGGTTGCTCCGGCCGGGCCGGGTCTATGGGGGGGGGGGGGTTGCTCGCGGCCGGGCCGGGTCTATGGGGGGGGGGTTGCTCAGGCCGGGCCGGGTCTATGGGGGGGGGTTGCCCCGGGCAGGCCGGGTCTATCGAGCGGGTTCCCCTGGAGACACGGGGGGGGGGGGGGGTTTGCTCGGGCCGGGCCGGGTCTATGGGGGGGGGGTTGCTCCGGCCGGGCCGGGCCTATGGGGGGGGGGGGTGCTCGGGCCAGGCCGGGTCTATGGGGGGGGTTGCCCCGGGCAGGCCGGGTCTATCGAGCGGGTTCCCCTGGAGACACGGGGGGGAGGGGGGTTGCTCCGGGCGGCCGCAGGGGGAGGGTGGCCCTGCCTCCTGCCTCTGTGCGCGGCTGTTCCAGGAACCCTCCCCCGGCCGGGCTGCCTGGGGCGGCCCCGCGGCCGCCGAGCCCCTGTGCAGTGGAGGGAGGGGAGACGCCCAGCGCGGAAGAGCCGCGGGCCTGCCTGGCGCGGCGGCGCCCCCGGGAGGTGTCGGCTCGCGCCCGCCCGGCCCCGCCGCCCGCTACCTTCCAGCGCCTCGAATATCGCCTGCGCCATCTTGGAGCCGCGGCGGCCGGGCCCGAGCCCCCTGAATGGGCATTGTGGGAAGGGAGGCGCCGGGCCGGCCGCCAGGGGGAGCTGCGCGCCGGGTGGGCTGGCTGGGCGGCGGAGTGGGGTAGAGCCCCTGTGGGGGATGGGCTGTCCCCGTGGGGGATGGGGTGTCCCTATGGGGGATGGGCTGTTCCTATGGGGAGGAAAGCCCGTGTGGGGGATGGGGTGCCCCTATGGGGGATGGGGTGTTCCTATGGGGAGGAAAGCCCCTGTGGGGGATGGGGTGCCCCTATGGGGGATGGGGTGTTCCTATGGGGAGGAAAGCCCCTGTGGGGGATGGGGTGCCCCTATGGGGGGTAAAGCCCCTGCAGAGGGTGGGTGTCCAGATGTGGGTTAAAGGTCCTGTAGGGGATGGGGTGTCTTATAGGGAATAAAGCCCTTATGGGGGCAGTAGCGTATCTGTATGTGGGTACATATGGCATGGAGGGATGGGATTGCCAACAGTATAGCTGAGCAGGGCAGGGCAGTGGTGTTTCATCTGGGAATGGTCACAGCCACAGAACTCTAGGGATGTTTATTGAACAGAAGTTCACAAATTACCCTAGATATGACCAGCAATGAGCTTTCAGTACTATAGCATCAGAATGCAGATTTCTGAGCTGGAGTGAGCGCCAAGGTTTGTATTGTGGTTATAATACAGAACATCCCCCTAGAGAACTCAAAAGCTCCAGAATTGCAACTTTTTAAAGGCTGATTGGAAGAATAAAAACTGAGTGGTTCATGTTGAAAACAGTTGAGAATGATACCTCCGTATGAATTGGTACCAGATACATACAAGGATGCAAATAAATGTGGGGACATTTCCTCATCTGCCAAAGTTGGTGCTTCCTCTAATTTAACATTCCTTAATTAAGTATTCCATGCCAGCAACACAGCCCTAAATCCTAACTTGCCTCCTTGAAATTGGTTTATTCTTTTTACTAATAGCTGGTGTGCTGGTCTAACTATGGAAGCACAAGTTACAACTCCACAGATACAACAGAGTAGAAAAAGAGATTTAGAGTCATTTTTGTGTGTGGAAAAATGAAGCATCTCTCCACAAACTCACAGCACTTTTTAAGCATGAATTTGCTTTGAATGTACATATGACTCTGTGAATTAGAGTTATAATTAATTAGAAACTTGGTCCTTTAAGAAAGTTAGCATTTCATCAGTCTTTTCTTTGGGTCAGAATTTTAAAGATATTTAGGTGCCTAAAAATGCAGATAGACACCTACTGGGATTTTTCAAAAGCAGCTAGAGCTCTAACTCTCAAAATCAATGGGAGTTAGACCTTTAGTTAACTTTGAAAATGCCATTAGGTGCCTATATGCATCTTTAAGCACCAAAATGTCTTTTTAAAGCTGACCCTTTTTCCTGAATTATCTTAAAAATGGAGTAAGAGACTTCAAAGGGTTCCATATGGTTAAACATAACAGATTTTGTGCATAGGATATATTTGAGGAAGTTGGGATATAAATAAGCTCAGGGTGAGAGCCACAAATGTGCTTAAATGCCTGAGTCCTGTTGTTAGGCACAACTGCAATCCACAGAACTCCCACTCATTGCTCTCTAATCCTGTAGGTGCCTAAATTTGTGTTCTGCCTACATTTGTGCAGTAAAAAACCCTCAATGCAGATGTTTCAGCCCCTGAGCATGCAAACTGCGGCCCCATTCTCAAGATCCCACCCTAAATGATTAGTAATTGTATCTAATTACAATAATTGTGTTGGTTGCAGGCAAGCTTGAGACAACTCAGGTATGTAACTGGGGTCACTGTGATAGTCTAGAGATATCTCAACCACTTCTCTAAAGCTAATTGACATTTAACAAATCTACTGGTAATGACTCAGTGATAGGAATGAGACTGCACATGTGTCAAAAGTTCTCAGTGGTAGATTAAGACTTAGCTTCTATGGCTGCATAGTAGCATAGGTATCAATGTTTGAAATAACTATTGTGCCCTCTAGTGATAGCACAAGGGGAACTAATCATAAATATGATTAGGTGCCTAAAAATGTAGGTAGGCATCTTAATTAAATTTTTCAAATTCACCTAGAGCTCTAACTCCCAAAAATTAATGGGAGTTAGACCCCTAGGTAACTTTGAAAATTCCATTAGGTGCCTATCTGCATGTTTATGCACTGTGCAACTGGCCAATTGCTATTCTGCTGAGGGCTCCCTCATGCAAGACTCTAACTTTTTATCCTCTTATTGCATGTGGACACAAGGCAGTTAGAAGAGAGTTAGGAAAGAGGTGTGGACTTTTCTGATTCTGCTTAGTGATGGAGACAAAGTTGATCACAACAGTTCACAGAGGACTATCAGCACCTGTCATAATGGGAGATCAGACTAACGGCAGAGTTATAACTGATAATAACTTGTTTGATTGTATCAACACAAGCAAGACCAAAATATGTTATAACATAGCTAAGGGTAGGGTAATATCATGCATGTAGCACTGATTAAAAGTGGTAACATCTATGATGTAATGGGGCCTAATCATAAAATGTTCCCCTACAGGTTTATGTGTGTTTCCATTTCTAATATCTGATTTGTGTCCATTTGTCATAGTATTGTATGTATGGAAAAGCCTCCCTATGAAGACAAACTGAAATGACTGTTTAGAGAAGATATGAGTGAGAGGATGATACATGACAAAAGGTATACACAATAACAAAGGGCGTAATGAAGCTAAATAAAGCGTTTCAATTATACTTTTATCTACAGGATAAAGAGTTATTCAATAAAACTAGGCTTTTAGGATTAGAGTTTTATTGGTAACTATGGTAAATATTCTTTCACTGTACACACACACACAGAGATGAAAAAAATATTCCTATTGGTAATTTAGTTAGGTAAAATAATAAAAATGCTGCTTGAGAACTTAGCAGAGTCCCACCTTAATGTGCATGGAACATGTTTTAATGTCAATATTAGCACAGCTGATTTAAGAATATGTATATATTTTGCCCCATGATGTTGACAATCGAACAGTTTATATAACTTTTAACTTTTTGAATATCAGCATTTACTGTCATTGTCTGCCCTCTCCATAGTTGCCTACAACTTTGAAATGTAAATAGATTTTAAAAAATCAAAACCAATACTTCCGCAGTTACAAAATTAACCTGAAATATGCTTTAAAATAAACATTGCTATCTCTCAAAATTATAAAAATGCTCAAATTCTGCCAAGCCTAGAAAGAACAAAGGATTTAAAAAGATTTAAAAAAACCTTTTAAACACAATACACAACTAACCTGTGGGACTCCTTGCCACTGAAAACAGTAGTTCATAGATTTTTTTTAAAAGGACTAGACATGCAATGAGATAGTTATACTGGAGAGATTAGAGAATACTTTTCTTTTAGAAGGAAGATAAAGTTACATCACACCACAAACCCATCACTAAACGGCAGAAGTTAGGCAGAGACTTTCCTTGGGGCAGGTTATTCCATTCATGCCCAGCACAGGGTTTTCGTGCCGGCCCCCGAGCCAATGACACCTGGCGAGGGGAGGCGCAGCAGCTGAGCGTCGGCTCCCGCAGCAGCCCCGTTGGCAGAGGTCGCTGCTGCTCTGGCCAGTAGCCGCAGAGCCGGCGGGAGGGGCCGTAGCACTGTGACCTTTTCCCCACAGGCAGACCACTCTTGAGAACTTGCCTTGAAGGGGCAGGGCGCAATCTCCCATTAGTCAGGAGTTTTGATGGATGGGTAGGGCAGCCAATGGGCGTGCGCTGTGCGCTGTGCAGCTGCGGAACTTTGCCCTGGCGTTCGCTCTCCGCCCGGACTGTTTGCAGCGGTGCCACCGGACCCCAGGAGGGCGGCTATGGGGGCGCAGGCCGTGCTTCGGGCCGTGCTTCGCGCCGTGAACTCCCTGCTGCAGCAGCGCAGATACCGCGCCGCGCTGGCCGTGCTCAAGGGCTTCCGCAACGGAGCGGTGTAAGCCGGGCTGCTTGGGGCGCCGTCGTGCCTGCAGGGCCGCTTCTCGGGGGCGTGCCCCTCTCGCCCCTCTCTTCGAGCCGTGCTCCCGTCCTGTCCCCCACCCCCAGGGCAAGGGCGAGGTGGGGGAGGGCGTTTCTTTCTGGGCCCGTGCCCATGATGTTCCTTGTATTGCCCGTCTCTCCAGCAGGGTCTGCTGGGTGAAAGACCTCCCCGGGAGCAGCTTCTGTCGCTTATTTTAAGGAGCTCTTTAAAGCTTGTTTCAGCAGTATTTCAAGATGGGTGGATCACAGGTCCAGAAAAAATATTTTAAATCAAGCTGCCTTTATGGGGGTACACTTCAAGCACAGTCTTACCAAAACTGCTGCTCCCAGGTTGTGATAGACTTACCCCCACCTTTTTCAGGCTATTTTAAGAGTTGTATTCTGCTATCTGTTGTCTCCTTCCATGTGGATAGTGACTTCGGACCTTGGCCTGATTATGTTGCAATTTGATGCCACTGTCTCCTTCTGCATGGTGTGTTGTGACACTGTGCAGTGACAGGTTGCTCTGGATCTGATGGCAATGTTTTAAAAAAGTGACCTCCTGGACTGATTGGGAAAGGGATGCAGCTGACAGTCCAGTTGTCTTTGCTTGACAGAAAGTGCCCAAAGCAAATTAGACTCTCTGATATTTCCAAACTTGCTGTGTGAGTTGCTACTTTTTTAACATACCCATAAACCAGGCCTTTGATTCAAAGTACTAGCATGTATTGTCAGTGGAGTGCTTACTGTGGGCTAAGTGCTTTACAGACAAGTAGGGCAATTCTCTTAGCACCATACAAAATAATTTACAGTCTGTTTGTGTCTTAGTTGGTACCTTTCAGAGGAGCTCTAGATGCATTCAGTTGAGTTGTGACTAAAAACCGTACATTGTATAGTTGTTTAAAAAATGCTAAAGAAGGCTTTATTTCTAAAGGGGAGGGGGGGGTCAAACCTGTTTCTATTGACTTGAGTGGGAGCTGAACTAGGCCTTTTATCTTTATTTGAGGAAGAAAACATACTTAGGTCTAGGGATGTTAAATATCGATTAATTGAATAATCAAGTAACCTCATGAATTTGTATTGGTTAGTTGACTGTTCTGTAGTCCCCAGGGGTGGGGTCAGCAGCCACTGTATCAGAGGCAGCAGTGCAGGGTGCCTGGCAGGAGCTGGTCCATGAAGGGAGCCAGTTTAAAAACCAGCTCCCTTTGTGGACCAGCTGTCTGTTGCCCTGTGCTGCTGCCTCTGAAAAAGAGGCAGCAGCGTGAGGTGGCACCAGCCCAGTCTAAGGGGGATCTGAGCTCCTGGACCCGGCATGAGCCGGAACTGAGCCGGGCTGCTGGCCAGCCTGCTAAAAAAATTTACTAGCAAGTATGGGAGGAGGGAAATGCATGTAGTCTATAGCATTAACCTATAAGCTTTTGCTTATCGGTTAATCGACTACACTATTACATCACCATTTTTGTCTTGTCTAAACAGTGCCAGTAAAACACACCCAAAGGCACTGCGAAGTGCACTAATGTGTTGTGTTCTAAGGGCCTTGTGTGATACTGCTGGTGCACTCTAAAAGGCACTTAGTTTATGTTAATGAGCTAGATGTTAGAGTGCAACACTTTACAAATCACACCACCCTGGTTCTTTGATCGAATTATCAGGTGATGTGTTGAAATGGACTTCAACTGATTAGCCAATGACTTGTAGCTTATTCCACTATAATATAAGGATTAAAAGATCAATAGTTGATTACAGTAATTAAAAAAAAAAAAAAAACAACAACCTTGAAAACATTGTGTGTATGCATATCATCATTTTCTCTTGCAGCTATGGAGCAAAGATCCGGGCTCCCCATGCTCTGGTGATGACCTTTCTCTTCAAGAGTGGAAGGTACACACATTACTCTTCCTTTCTGGCCTTCTCTGTAAGGAAAAGTGCATGCTTCAGCCAGCCATTTTTTAAAAGTGAACCTTTTGCAAACACCAGGCACGTTCAGGTCAAATGACATGAACATTTAGTTACATTGTCATAACTAAATGAGAAAATCCCACAACAATGTAACTTTTTAAAAATACAAAGGACAAGCAGAATGCAGCCTGTTGGAGGCTCAGGAAACTGATCCAGCTAGGCCTTGGTTATGCAAGGAGAACTACCATTTTCCCGTTGGGCTTATCTTGTTTCAAGCAGTGTTAAACTCCACCTGTGCAAATTGTATAGACGAGGAAAGCCAATGGATGGTTGTACTGGTGCAGCTGCTCCAATGGTTGGTTGACTGTCCATTTCTGGAATTATGGTAAATCATCAGGGTAAAAGGAGACAGAGACTGGATTCTGATCAGTGACCTAACAGTGAAATGAGCCATCCTCACATATTTGTTTTTGTTTAGCTCACTGGTCCTGCTGGATGTTCCTGGACCAGAGAGCCCAGGGCCAGGAGCCTAGTCACAGAAGGGCCGGCAGCAGCCTGTGTGGGGTAGTGGACTGGGGAGTTGGTAACAAGGGACCTCCCCTGGCCCAGCAAAACCGGTCCCAAGGGTGACAGACCTATATTTGTATTATAGTAGTGCCTACGACCCAATAAACAATAGGCCTCATTGTGCCAAGTGCTGTACATAAAGTTGTAGTTTGTTCCTGACCCAAAAAACTTAGTCTAGGTAGACCAGGCATGCATCAGGAGGGAGAAGGGGATGCAACATACCAGCAGAATGAGCAGTGTGATGACAGTGTTATTGCTTTACTAATGCTTGTTTGTTCCTTTGCTCAGTTTAAGAGAGAAACTGAAAGCGATTGCTCAGGCCACATATACTCATTCCCGAAACCTGGCGTATTTTGTGTTCACTTACAAGGGGCTGATGGCACTGCAGTCTCGACTACAGGGAAAGAACTTTCAGTTGCACTCCGTCCTGGCAGCCTGTGTTGGGGGCTGGTTAGTGTTTGGTGAAAACAATCATATCAACAGCCAGGTAAACAAACATGTTTGTGGAGTTTTATCTTTCTGACCTTGCCATAAAAAGACAACCAACAACTACATGTTGTGTAGCTGCTGGTTTGACTAGGATTTAAACAAACTAAAAAAGACTGATACTGTAAGCTGTGCTGTAATGTGATGTGCCCACTTTTCATAGTTGGCTCATTTACTGTCGAAGCCTAAAGGAGAACTGTTTGCATCAGAGGGTAGTGCACACAGCACTGGGAGCCAGATGACCTACCTTGTATTCCCATTTCTGCCACTGACTCACTGGTTAACCATGGGAAAGTCACACAGGCCTTTTCCACATACAAACTTGCACTGGAGTCACTGAAGTTGTGGTGTGAAACCACACAACTGCTGCAAAACTCTTTGGACTCACTTAGTTTGATTTAAACCTGCTACAGCTGCCAACACAACTGATTTTCCAAGTGGTAGCATGTTGCACCAGATGAAATCTATTGCTGAGCAGCACTAGAGTGCCAATGAGCAAACCAGGAAAATAATCATGTTGGGAGGATACAAACATACTTCAGTGTTGAAGGCAATTAGGTAGTGAACTATGGTCCAATATTAATCTTTTCTGTGTCTTTAACTTCTAAACTGCTTGATTAGGTCAGGTTTGCTAGCCATGTTACTGGACTATAATTCCTTGGGTTTTCTCTTTATATAGATAAACATGTACCTGCTGTCTCGTATTCTGTTTGGCTTGTCACGACTGGCAGTGGAGAAGGGTTATATCCCAGAACCCAAGCAGGACCCTTTCCCAATCTTTGCTGCTGTGACTTGGGGGATTGTTCTGTGGCTCTTTGAATATCATCGGCACACTCTCCAACCCTCTCTGCAGTCTTCTATGACTTACCTGTACGACGACAGTAATGTATGGCACGACATTTCTGACTTCCTCGTTTATAATAAAAGTAGTGCTCAAAAGTAATTTGCTAATCCCCAGCAATATTTGAATAATGGCACACATTCCCGCAACAAGGGGCGGGGGTGGGGGGGAAGGATTCTCTACTGTCCTTGATTTACACGTTTTTATTATTAGCATCTGTCAGACAAGAGTCCCCTCTTGTATTTGGCCAAAATGTAGTGAGTAACCTAATGATCTTTTCTTGGCTCTCTATCGGCCATACATACACTCCATAGAAACCTGTCCCAGTGCCACAATGAGAGTACAAGGTTCTCAGATTAATTTGGATTAAAAAAAGGGTTTTCTGCAAGAGACCTTATTTTCCCTACACTGTGAGGGTGCATCTACACAGCACAGTTATTTCAAAATAACTGATGTTATTTCAGAATAACAATGCGAATGTCTACACAGCAATTCTGTTATTTCAAAATAATTTTTAAATGACAGATGGCTTCTTTTGAAATCATTATTCCACGAGGAATAACGTTTATTCTGAAATGGATATTTTGGAATAACAGTAGTGTGGACGCTCCCCAGGGCTATTCAAAGCAATTACTCCCCAGTGCCTCCTGGGCTCTAAATCGAGGTAGCACGTCCTGCCTTGGACTAATTTTGAGGCTTCCCTGTAGTGTAGACGTGCTATTTCAAAATAAGCTATTTCGGAGTATTTCTTCCGGAATAGCTTATTCCAAAATACGTGCACAGTATAGGCGTACCCTAAGAGTTATTTATTTTTTAAGAAACTAAATGCACTGATTTTAAACACTGACAGCTCAAAAATCAACTGTGAATATAGTTTATATGATGTTGAAACAAAATATGGTGAAGGGAACTAATAGAATGCTCATGACCTCTCAAGATCACTATTAGCTTTAGAAAGAATGAGGTTATTTCTAACCATACCCCTGTGTGTCTTGAGTGTTTGTGATCTGATAAATGTATCTATATTCTGCTGTGAAATCAAAGTCATGTCAGAAGAAGGTCTTGATCTCCATGAAGTATTGGAAATCTAGACTAAAATTACTGCATTTTTTTCAGTGAGTTTTCTGTGCAGTTTTCCCTAATGAAGATACCAATATATTTGAATTTAAAAGCATTGGGCTTCTTTGGGATAAGCGTGGTACCTGGTGTTTTGAATGACCATTTACGCTCAGTCTTTGTCATTCCAGTGCAGAATATTTCACTGAGTATTCTCCCTATTTAATTACTAGCAAGTTAAAATGTCTAAACTTTTTTTGGAAGGACATTAGTTTATTTTTAATGTTTTAAACATACATGTTTATACAAAATATGATGAAGCTTGTGACTTGCACTCATATATCATGATGATGGGAGCTTTATAAATAAAAAAAATGATTAACAGTTCTAATGAGGTTTCTTATTCAGGGAAAAGATGTAACATGTTCTTTACGCATTTTCTCAGCCCCAGCCTTTGTCTGCACTGCAGATAAAACAATCTAGCTACACCCATATTTAAACACAATTGTAGAAAGCACAGTTTTGCTCCTGGTACAGTTGAGACGTTGGATTAAAATATAGTTGGTTCTTCCTTTTTTAATGGTATAGTGTAATTACATTTAAGAGATTATTAGAGTAGCCATTTTATCACATAGCAATGTATGTTACTGGGGCTGTAGCAAAGTTTTCACTAGGTAGATAAGAAAGACACCTTCGGTTTAATCAGAGTAAATAGGACTATAAATCTAGACGTGCTTATTAGAGTCATAATCTATTGATAGGTTTAAGCATCTATAAATCTTCTGTAAGCTGTTACTCTTAAAATGTGACACCATAGTTGTGTTGGTTATGTCCAAAGAATTACTGCTGCAGAAAAATATTCCAACTGGTTTCTGTGGGCATTTTAGAGATGATTCGTTAAGCTACCTATGCTTACCATTTCCCCTCTATCTCTGGAAGGTAAGAACACCATTTCTGTAATACACAAGGCACTATTGCTAATGATCCATGGGCTGTAAATGATCGCTCTTTCTTCCTGTCAGGATTTGGTGCACTCACTTTTCTTCCTGAGCTGCTCTTGTACCTTCAAGTACAAGAATCCAACTGTCAGTGCATCCTCTCTGCTTCTCCATCCAGGCCATGTTTCCTCATCTCCCTGATACATTTGTCCACCACAATTCTTTGCAGTCATTTGCCTACAAGTGTACCCCCTAATTCCATCCGTCACATCTTTAGGGTACCAGTGAAATGGGACATATGCTAGATATCTTCAGACTGAGTTCGTTGGTAGTGAGACTTGATCATTCAAACTGTATGCCTGGTCTGTCTTCCTTGTCCTTTTAATCCCTTTTATTATCTTCTTTGCTGTTTTATTTTTCTCTCTGTCCACATGACATCAACTGATCCACTTCTCTAGTTTAATTATGCAGTGACTTACAATGTAACCTAGCTGCCCTTCAGGACTTTAGCCCAATTTGACTGATGCCACTTGCTTAGAGACCGACTTTTTGTTATGAACCTTGGACTATGACTCCCATACAGTGGAGACAGCTGACCAAATCTACTGTAATAAGATTTTACAAGTGAGGGATTAAAAAGAGTTTGAGCCCATCCTGTGCAAATCCATGGTGTTACCTTTCCCTCCTGAGCCCTGTAAGGAAGATTCATCAATGTAAATTAAAGCTGGTATTGATCTTGGCCAAAAGGTTAATATGTCACACTAGACCTAATTGAAAACACTCCTTTAATTGTTCAAACTATTATAACAAATGCTGAATACTTGAGTTGGACCAGTGATCATCAGTGTTTCATATGATTTATGCATTTATAGTTTGCAAAAAGACTAATTTTGATTCATTTTTATATAAAATATATCACTTGAAGTTTCAGGGTTTATTTTCATTTCTCATATTACAGGCACATTTTTTTGCTTCTTTAGAATCACTATTGTAATCTACATAGGTGACGTCTTTGCATTGCTCATGTTTTGTCAGCAGAATGCTGCACTTGAAGTGTAATTTTAAAAGTGCGTTTTGATAATGTTCAACTTAGTGTAGAAGAAAAGATTGCAGAGTTTGCTAATTTCTTGTGGGATAGTGTCTTTGACAAGATTTCAGAAAACCATTTTCAAATCTATTACCTGACAGCTATGATATAATTGAGAAAAATCTTCTGAAAAAAGTCAGGTTTATAAACTAATATTAGTTGCCTTATTAATTACATTCACTTGTATAACAAGATACAAAGAGAGCCAACTGCATGAGCTATGTGTTGATAGAAGTTGTAACTTCTTGATTATGTAAGACAGTAGCATCTTACACTTGGTATTCTTTAAAAGGAAGTTTTTCTTCACACAGTGCATGGTCAGCCTGTGGAACTCCTTGCCAGAAGAGGTTGTGAAGACCAGGACTTTTAACAGGGTTCAAGAAAGAGCTAGATAGATTCATGGAGGTTAGGTCTATCAATGGCTGTTAGCCAGGATGGGTAGGAATGGTGTCCTTCGTCTTTGTCAGAGGCTGGGAATGGGTGATGGGAGAGGGATTACTTGATAATTCCCTGTTCTGTTCGCTCCCTCTGGGGCATCTGGCATTGGACACTGTCGGCAGACAGGATACTGGGCTAGATGGACCTTTGATCTGACCCAGTATGGCTGTTTTTATATTCTCAGTGAAAATCTATGCTTATTTCCCCTAAAAAATGTAAACTAAATTTCTGTTGGTGATAATTGTATGCGGTCTTAAAGCTCTGTAGTTAGCTACAAAACACCTTTCAGGGAATTGCTTCCTGCTGTTGCTCACCTGGTTGTTTTTGTGCTTTGGCATTATCTCCATCTTTTTCATGACTGTAGAACTGAATTCTAGCATTATTCCTTCTCCTCATGAATCACTGACCTCGCTTTGATAGTGAAGCATATCTGGGTCAGATGCTGGTTCACAGAGCCAGCTGCTGCCATCAGAAACCAAGCTAGAATCTCACCACAAGTAACAAGTTCTACAGATCAGTGGCCATTAGCTGTGTTTTTTAAAGATGGTTGTTTTCCTGCTGTGTGTTGATAGAACATTAGTCTGCAAGTCACTCCCTTTCCCAGGGAAATAACTGGAACAATTCTTCATTGGTACCAGCACACATCACTCTTATGCCCATCTATCTGGCTGTAGTGAAGCCCTTATGCCACTGATGAGGCAGAACAATACCAGTGTATAATAAGGAAGTGAACTAGAAATAATGTGTCTATCCATCGGCAGACTTGTGAATGTAATGTATGTATTCCACTCTCTCCCCCAATGTATTGTCTGGACAATTCAGTCTTCTCTTTGTGTTCTTTTCATTAGCATTAAAACCAAATAGCAAAAAAAGAGAGAGTTGTGAAGCCATCTGCAGAACAGCCATCTCGTCCACCCAAGAGGGGCACACCATTTTTCTTGCACCAATCTCTAAATCAAAACAGACACGAAAACAATTTATGTTTATCTCAGCCCAAAGTTGGATTGTTGCTTCTAACCAGTGGCAGAATTCTTTGAGGGGCTAAGTATCCCCTCACGTCACTCGCTGCGATGTCAGGGAAGGCTCAGCACTGTGGGATGAAGTCTTGGTTTGCCAGGACTTTCTTGCAAACACACCGGCCTGGTACCACAGCTTTATCTCTGAGGTTTCAGTGTGCAGAACAGAGAGGCAGAAACCAGAGGATTTTTTCAGTGTGTACTTCACAGGCCAGTCTTTCTGTGAAGAATGCTTCCATCGATCTAGCCACTTGTTGCACAGAGAGCTAATGGTTCTATAGTGACAGAAAAACCACTTCAGCGTAGGCTATGTCTACACTGCAAGGTTATGCCAGAATAATTACAGCACTGGGGTTATGCCAGTATAGCCCCATAGTGTAGGCGTGGCCTTAGTATTGCAGAGGGATGTCTTCAAGGGTTATATATGTGAGTATGGGAGAAATCTAAATGGGTTCAGGATATCTGAGTAATGTTATGGCACTGACAACTTATCTGGTCCTTGGATTGTACAGTATGGAGGGCAGCAGGGCAAATCTATACTTGTCAGTTGTCACTTTAAATCTTTCCACTTTAGATTCAGGAGAGAATCTGAGAGGTGCTTACAAACATTGCAGTTGTTGTAACAGGCTGTGTGCATAGCATGTTGATAAACTCCCACCAGTTAATGTCTGTCCAAATACTAAATGTATATGTGCTGGGCCAGATCTTCTGGAATGGCCAAAGAACACAGGGTGGTGTGCAAGGAGGCCTGATGATAGCGCAGCATGACTTTCTACCTCCTTGTTAGAGCAGATCCTCAGACTTTAGCCATATTGCAACGTCCATAAGAGGCCAAAACACAAGCCCAGAATCAGCAGCCATGTGTTCCCTTTTCTGCAGCCATGCCCTCTATCAACTCTGCCCTGCCCAAGAATCACCTGACATTCAAGTGATCTTTTCAGGCCAAGTAAGCTACCTTGGTGGGATGCTTACATGAGTAGTGAGCGAAAGCCAAGCAGCCCCCTCAGTCCTGAGGGTTTGGCTCATTGTCTCCTGGAGTTAAGACCTCTTACTGTCAGCTCCCTTTGTGGAAATTCCCTCCTAGGAGAAGAAATGCCTGTACTCCAGACGCATTTGTACTGACTCGGTACAAATGTGATCCTTAATATCAATCATTCAACTGTTTGCTATTTGCCCTTTGAAAAGCTCTTCCTGGATCAAGCTGGCCTTGATCTCAGTGGAGTCTATGCTGTTTCTAATATTGATTTTGAAGGACAGCCAGCAAAAGAGCAGCACTTTCTGTGAATTTTCAGTACACGTGATTATGTGGGTTTTATAATTAAAATCAGTGTTCTGTGGCTTCAGAGACTTTTGTTGTCAATTTTCTACATTTGTATGGATGACTTAAAACATGGGCACATGGGGGGGGGGTGCTCTAAGTTCAACAGACACTATAAGAAAATTGTTTCTATGCTTTTAATTCTAGCTGTGTCTATTTTAATTTACAATTATTGTATGGGAGACTGACCTACTGAAACCCTGGCTGATTTTCTAGTCATATAGAATGCATTAAGCACATAATTGCATGTGATGTATTTTAGTTATGCTGCTTAGAGGGCCTATGAGAAAGTCTTGCTTGCTTGTAAAACAAGGCCATTTTGGTAAAGAAAGAATGGCAGTTAGTGGACCAGGAGCCATAAAACTCCTTTTCCATCTCTGCACAATGTGTTAGTTCTATGCAGATGTCCTGCTTGCCTCTTGTGAGCATGGTTTCTGTATATTGCATCTTTGGATAGTATATTTTGCATTCTTCTCCTATATATTTGAGAGAGTTTGTCTGTCAGTCTGTTTGTTCTAGAAATCCTCCTAAACCGTACAAGCTAGGACCACCAAATTTGGTCTGCAGCTTCCTCTTATAACTTAAAGCAGGGTCATGGTTTGGGCGAGGGAAGTCTTGTTTCCTTCATTGGGTGCTATGCCTGGTCCCTGCACAAATATTTTCCCTTGACAAAGGCAGACATGGAGGTAGCATGGTCCAGTAGGTAAAGCACCATCCTGGAAACTTGAATTCTGTCCTGCCTCTGACCTGCGCTGTGATCTTGAGCATGTGATTCATTTTCTTGAGGTAAGATGGAGATCTTTGTGCCTGTTCCAACTTGAGATCTACAAAGGAGAAGTGCTGCTTGGATGCCAAGTATCTCAGCAACTGCAGCTGTTAGCAGGACACTAATAGACTGCTAAAAAGGAAAAAATGGTTACTGCAGGTTGAACCTCTCTAGTCCGGCACCCTCAGGACCTGACCGGTGCTGAACTAGAGAAATTTGCTGGACCAGGGGAGGTCAATATTGTTTAGCAGCATTCCCAACACTTCCACTGCTTACTGGGCCCTTAGAATTCTGATGTTTAGGGGTAAATTAGAGCTAAATAACAGCAGAGAACACTGGGAGCCAGGACTGGTGGCTGTAAACAAACTTTATGGGATTTGGGGAAACTTGGCCACACCCATGATAAGTGGACACCTTGCTAACTAAAATCATGCTGCACCAGGGATAGTGCCGGGCTAGAGAGGTTCAACTTGTAGTGAACTAAGGCCCTGATCTCGGAAGGCATGAAGTCAGAGGTGTGGGTGATTAGCACCTCGAAGGGGTAAGACCCTGGCTGGCTTGCTACTGTTACTGTGGTGCTTCACAGCCCAACCCAGGCAACCCTCAGGCAGGAGCTGCTTTGGCCTCCAGAGCAGCCTCTGTCTGCAGCAGGCCCAGGCACCCCTGCTTGCAGCAGGGAGGCTGCAGGCAGGAGCTACTCTGGAGCAGCCCCTGCCTGTGGTGGAGGAGCTGCTCCAGCCTAACTAGGCTGGAGCAGCCCCCTGCCTACCGCCTTTAATCAGTTAACTGGTTAGCCACTATGTTTAACCCGTTAACTAATTAAATGGGATTTTACATTCCTGCTACAGAGTCATTCTCAGTCTCTGCTCCAATGCCACCTAAGTTCCTCTGGGGATATGGGGCTCAGCTGCCCACTGCAGAATGGGGATAACAGCCATGCCCTAGCTCACAGGGGGCTGAGGAAAGGAATGCACTTGAAGACAGAGATACTCCAGTGCTGTTGTGATGAGGGCCAGGATAGTACCACAGATTGAGTCAAGGAGCAGGGCACTTTGGTGTGTGTAAATCTGCATCCCTCCAGCTAAGTATCTAGGAACACACGGGTGCTTGGGTGTCACTTCAGATCAGAAGTCTAGCCCAGTGTCTGTCTCCAGTAGCAGCCAATGCCCGATGCTCCAGAGGAAAGGAAAACAACCATCCAACCCAAACAAAACAAAACTACAACAGATAGGTCATAAAGCCAATTGTGAGGAAAAAGCAGGGGTGAGATTCCTTCCTGGTTCTACATGTGATCTGCTGGGGCCCCAACCTATGAGATGTAATTGTTTTATTTTACTCTAGTAAGCTACAAATGTTATGAACATTGCAGAATCAAGGGGCACTAGGCTCATCTTCTCTCCATGACCTAGAAAGGGTGAGGAGGAAGGTTCATCTCTTCTTGATACAGGCAAAAAGGAGGTGCGGAATAGGATTAATTTCCATGGAAAGCAGCAGGGTAATCTTCTGTCTATGACCTTAAAGATTGAGAACGGGTATATTCAGTTATTCCTTCCTCCCTCCCTCCCTGGTTTCATGCCTGCGTTTGCTGCTGAAGCATCTTTGGGATTCACTCATTAATGTGGCTTTTCTTTGCAATGTTTATCATTCATAAAAATCTGAAATAACCTGCCCAGTAACCTGTCACATATAATTAAGGCTTCCTTGTGCACTACAAGGCAGTGCGTTGTTAACAAGACACTGCCCCTGTTTCCGTGGGTCTGCTGCTCTGTCTTGTCCTCAAGGCTATATGGCTCTGCTCGCCCTGAATAAGTTGCCACATGGATTTGAAAATAAACTTTTTAATTCCACTTGGCATTTCTGAGTCTCCTGCTGCTGGAGCTGCCTGGCTGGGAAAATGACATCCTTTGTGGCACTATCAGCAACAGCTGGTGCATCAGCTGTGCCCCAAAACTGCACATTCAGATCACAGTAAGGAAGTGAGAGCCACCTGTGGGGAAGGAGGCACACACTTGCCACTCCACTTTGCCCTAGTTTTTCCTATGTGGAAAAAGCACCGTTCATTAATGTGCATACATCTGGTAATAGAAATGTAGCCGTGTTAGTCTGGTGTAGCTGAAACAAAAAACAGGACTATGTAGCACTTTAAAGACTAACAAGATGGTTTATTAGGTGGTGAGCTTTCGTGGGCCAGACCCAATCCTCAGATTATTTGAGGTAGAGGTAGACCACACGGGCTATCTTTCTGGTGCGTTATTGCCCCGGCAGCTCCCGAAGTGCTGAGCACAGAGTCCTAAAGCATAAAGCCTGTTAGGAAGTACAGTGGAACTGCATGGCAGCTCCACTGTAGACACAGCAGTCAGGAGTTAACTCATCTCTTGCCTCCCACATCCCTGCCACGGAGAAGGTCAGAGGTAAAGAGGCCTAAGGGCTAGACCCTTCTTGGTTGTCGGTGAGTCAGCAAATGGCAAGTTACTCTGTCTCCAGCATTAAAATATGGCTCCGGAAGCACACTGTGACACAGCTTAGCAGGCTGTCCATCCTGACCTCTAGCTAAGTTAGAAACCCCCACTTCCTAGCCCAGATTGGAATCCGCTCTGGCCAGCGGACTTGTTAGGAGCCAGGTTTCAAACACAGCTCCCTTCTCTGCACAGATGAGGCATGGCTGCAGCTCAGAGTGGCAAGGCTGGTTTTGTTTTCACCCAACTGGCTTTTCCTGTGTGCGCATCAAAGCGTTTCCTTGTTTGCCATCAGGCAGCAGGTGTAGTTGGCTATTCACAGTGTGTGACAGCACAGCCCTTCCAAGCCTGTGAGTCCAGCAGTGCAGAAATCTGCTTTATCTCTGCCATTTTCAACCCCATGTTCTGGTCCTGAGTGATCTTTAGTGAAGATGTCACTGTACTACCTGGGGCACTGCCCTCCCTAAGTGCATCTGGGTTCTGTAATGCACTCAGATTCCAGCAATGAACTCTGCCAAGAGCCCATTTCAGGGCACAACTAAGGTTTCCAGAACAATCTTGTTCTGCCTGTCATTAAGAGCCATGTCTTCTAGGTAAGCTGGTTTTGCAGCTTCCTTTGTTCTCCTCTTCCTGAGTTAGCCAAGAACCTGTACCCCTGACTGGTGTTAGAGGTTTCAGAAGGGTAGCCGAGTTAGTCTGTAACAGGAAAAACTTAAAAAACAACAAAACATACAGATGGTATCACAATCCTCTGAAGAAGTGGGTTGCGCCCACGAAAGCTCATGATACCATCTACATGTTTTATTAGTCTTTAAGGTGCTTCTAGACTATGTGTTGTTTTTTAGTGTTAGAAGATCATTGTGCTGGTGGTGGGTGGGTCCCTTTTTCGGATGAGAGAGAAGATGGGGTTTCTGACCACAGATGCCAGTAATGCTTCTGGTTCGGAACATGGCAGACAGCCACACTACACAAGAATTTAGGAGGAAAATGAAAAAAAATATAGTCTATAACTGAGACTGCAAAGGAGATTCTAAGCAGGCAAAATGTAATAACCAGGACTGGAATATGACTAAGATAGAGGAGTGGCCATGGAAGCAACTGTGTTCTGATAGTGAGTAAAGTGGTTCTGGCCTGCATTTTCTAAAACGCTTTGGGATTCTTTCATGAACAAGCCTGTTTACCTGTGCAACTTAATACAACGCCAGGAAAAGCACAATTCATAAATACGCTTTCCAGTTAATTTCTTTTTAAATTTAGCCTTCTGGCTGACTCTGTAGTACAGCTTATCAGCTTCCTACACATTGGGATGCCCATGGAGGGAATGCTACTACCTATGCCATGTTTTGTGGGTGTTTTACCGGAGCCTAGTGCATTTGGACAGGTATTAAAGGAGTTTGCTGTTATCTTTCTCCTGCTCTGCCTAATCAACTCAGGCGTGTCACCTGCTGCATAGTACATATTTCATGAGGCACAAGCCCAGAAAAATCAACATCTCTCTGATTTTCTTTCCACTTAATCCTTGGGAAAGATTGCCGAGTGCAGCGTAGCAATCATATGTGGGGCTCTTTCAGGGCCAATACCATGCATGAAGCCAAGGACTGCCAGCAGTAAAAGCACGAGATGCACAGCTTGAGCTGAAGAGCCAGGCTCTGCAGCTGAACACTGTCAGAGACCCACATTGTCTTCGAATTCTGCACAGAGTGGTGTCTAACAACACATATTAACCTGTGGGATATAATTAGAGCAAGGGGCTGATAGGACAGCAGGGCTGTTTCAGCTCTACCACTGACTTGCAGGGGCCAACCACACCACTTCACTGTCCCTTCATCTCTGCATGTGTCAAGTGGAGCTAATACCTCCTGGGTATTGGGAAGGCTGGTTCATGTTTAGGAGTTCTTTGACAGCCATGGCTGTTCAGCTGCTTTGAAATGGGAAATGCTATGTGTACAGGGCTTGCATTATTGTTCCTGGATGTTGTCCCCATGTATGTGAAAAGATCATTTTCTTTTTTGAATTGAGAGCTACAGAAAGGTCAGGACTTGCCTGTACATTTTAAATTCAATTTTCAGGCAACATCTAAGCCTTAATGCAGAGTACTGGGAGACCTGTAGAGCAAATCAGGAGGGCATGCTGGGTATTTGGGGAAAGTCTTTAAGCTTCAAGGTTTGAACACATTACAATAAGTTGCTCGGAGGAGTAGCAAGCTTATATGTTGCCTGTAATTACTGCGGATTAGGGATGTTAATGGCTAGATATTAAGGTTACCTGGTAAGCATCTCCCTTAATGGGTGATACTTACTTGGATAACAGCTAACTGGTATCCAGGAGTAGCCCTGCTGGGCCCCCCCACTTAGGGCTGCCGGTTTCCAGCTTGTGTGGGTTGGGAGCCAGCAGCCCCAGGTGGGGGCAGCAGGGGCAGCCACAGCAGCCCCCACGCGGGGGCTGGAAATTGCGGTGGCAGCAACAGCCTCCGCATGGGGGCCAGGAGCAGCTGGGCTGGAATAGCTCCTGCCTGCGGCATGGGCTCTTCTAACCCAATTCCAGCGGGTGGGGTGCCCCCATGCCCCCTTTAACTGGTTAAATGGCTAGAGGCAGGCAGCACTGCATTTAGCCTTTTATCCAGTTACACAGGATTTTACATACTTACTGCAGATGATGCAAAACACTCAGTATTTAATGCACTGGCAAAACCTGTGGGCCTGTACCTCCCTTTGTTTATTGTTGCCTGAAAACTGAATTAAAGTGCACAGGCAAGCGCTGACCTTTCTGCAGCTCTCAGCTCAAAAAAGAAAATGATCTTTTCACATACATGGGGACAATAGCCAGGAACAATAATGCAGATTCTGTTTAACAACAAACACGATCTGGAGTTGATCAAAGTAAAAGGACTCAGGTTCTCCAGTGAGGTCCCTTCGCTTCCTCCTGGGCACAGAATTAACAGACCAGAGAGGCGTATTAAACCATCTCACCCCTCCTTGTCCCAGGGCAGCATTGTTACTGTCTCTAACAACACAGTGTATGCTGTGGTGATTTGTCCAAGCTGCTTTCAGTGACTCCAGTGACAGGACTTCTGCTACCCCTCCTCCGAGACCTGATTCCACTGCTTAGTAGACCTCATGCTGCGGGAGGTTTTCTTAGTCTTCAGTTTGGCCTTCAACACTAGAGTATATAAGCATCTCCCAAGGATTTAAATAGAAGTAATCTCCTTCCTTATTTTCTTCCTTCCTTCCTTGGCCTGCAGAAGCAGCTTGACTAATGGGTAGGATTGTCAATGTGTGGAAGGCTTGTTAAGGAATCATCACCTCCCAGGAAAGATCATCACATTTAGTCCTGAAAGCGGTGACGCCCAGGGCATGAAGTTCACAGTCCAGCTCCTGTCAATGTCCTGGCCCCTTCACTCATAAGCTTCCACTTCTTGCTTACCAGTGCACTGCAGCTGTTGAAGAACAGGCTGATCATAAAGGGAGAGGTGCCTCTCTGGTAGGTAGGGCCCGTCTCATGGAGGGCTTGGAATATCAGAGCACAGACCGTTCGTGGGGCAGCCAGTGCAGACAATAGACCATTGGGGAGTTCTTACATCTACGGCCCCACGTTGCTGCATTTTCTGACAGCTGAAGCTATCCCAGTCTCTGCCACTTCATTCCTAGATATGATGAGTTGCAGTTACCGAGCCTGGAGGTCAGGATCATGTGGCTCTATGGCCACGTTTGCAGGGCAGGATTCAGGTTGTGAGGGGCCTAAGACTAAGGGAGGGAAGGGCCTAAATATGAATTACAAATTGAAAAAAATAGCGAGAGGTCCTGTGGCACCTAGGGACTAATCAAAATATACAGAATCCTGAGCTTTTGTGGGCAAAACCCACTTCATCCAATGAATTGGAGTGGAAATAGCAGAAACCAAGAAGTATATTACAGCAGAAGAAGTATCTGTCACTTGTAGGACCCCTGTTAATGAGGGTAAGTGTGCTGGATGTGTCCCATTTATAGCTTTTGATGTGAAAATGCCCACATATCACAGCCTGCTAAGAAGTGAATTTAAAATCCCTGAGAGAGAAGCATTGTGTTGAGCTTTCTCCAATGATTTTGCAACCCCCTTAACAGTAAAAGATGTGTTCTCCTGTGGAATTAGGCTGAGCAAAAGGGAAGAATTTGATTGCCTGTGCATGCAATACAGAAAAAATACATCCAAGAAAAAAATATTTTGATTTTTAGTACAGTTCAATACAGTATTGAAAACAGTGCATCATAAATCTGAAGCTCCTTGGTGAAAGATACTATAAAAGTCAGAGTGCTGGTAGCCAGAGTGGGAGGTTTGGTTTTTCTCAATGGATGGGAATTTGTTCCTTATACATGGGATAAGGGCAGGGGCCATAGTTCAGGCTGGAGCTGGATGGAGCGTCTGCAGATTCTGTGCAAGCTTCCCACTGCATTGGTACTGCCTTTTCCTTGTGCTCTGCTCCTCCCCACCTGCCACCTCCAGGTACTCACCAGTTGCCCAGAAATGAACCCAGCGCTAGGACCCAGGAGAGAGTGTCCTGAAGCTGTACTTGCCTGCCAGTCGCAGCGGGGAGGGACACAGGCCTAAACTAGGGAGTCTTGCCCTCTCTTCTCTTCCCCCCCCCCCCCCAACAGCCCAGCAGAGCTCTGGAGAAATGGAAGATGGGGAAGGGGAGAGGCAGTGCCTGCTCAAACTACACCCACAGAAGGCACAGGTTTCCATAGTAACCAGACCACATTTCCAATCTCTGGTTACCACTGTTAACCTGTCCTGCAGCTGCATGGGGACAGACAGAGCCTACAGGGAACACGGGAAGCAGGAGACTGTTGCCAGCAGCCACCTGAGCTCCTGCTAAGCTCCAGGTACTGCTTTACTTTTCCTGCTGGCAGGAATGCTCCCAGGCTCCAGCAGGACTACCTGAGCAAACTTACTCCACATCTCTCACCTGCCCTGGCCCTGCCTCCTGTGTGGCCTGGAGGGCCTAAGGCTATAGCCTTATCAGCCTAATGGTTAACCTGGCCTTGCAGGTTTGTATCCCATAGGGCAGTGGTCTCCAACCTTTTTAAGCAAAAGATCACTTTTTGAATTTGTCAGTCCAGGATCTACCTCACACCCAAATACCCCTGCCCTGCCCCTTCTCTGAGGCCTAGTCATCTTCAATCTGTGAAGATGGGGTACAGGAGAGGGGGGCAGAGTGACATAAGTGCCCCCCGCCTCTGTCTCCCCCACGTTGCACAACAAGGAGCAGACTCCTAGGGAGCGGTTCCGAGGCTCTGCGCAGGAGCAGCAGGGCAGTGCAGGAAGGGGCAGCTGAAGTGCCAGCACTTGGTAGCCTCCCAGCCAAGCCAGTCAGGATCCCCTGTCAGAGGCTCCAAAATCGACTGGTAGATCCCGATCGACTGGCTGGTGACCATGGCCGTAGGGTATGGCACTGTTTTGTGACTAGGCACAGAGGGAAGCAAGTTTTGCCACCAGGGCACTTGGACATCCAGTAGTACTGTGAAGGCTGAAAGGACCCAATGGCTGCAGACAGACAGAATCTGAGGGCAGGTGACCATGTTTTAGAGGGAGATGTTAGAGGAGTTAAATTCTCCAAAGCATTCTCCTTGTCCTACCAACATGATTTCCATCCTGCCTGGGGTCAGCACTAATCAGTCTCTCTTTGTCCAGGAGCTGATCTTGGCTAGGCAGTGAGGAAGCTGGAAGATGGTGCTGTTTGATGTGAGAGGCAGAGCTGGGTATCATCTGTGGGTTGCTGGCATACAATAAAGTGGCACTGAAGGCTTTGGAAGTGGAGAAGCAGCTGCTTGTGCCACACTGGGTTTGTTCTGAGAGGGTCATGAGCTGTGTCATGGCATTGCCATGCAATCCTACAGCTTCTTGAGCTGCAGAAGTGTTTGGTCATCGCCAGCATCAAATTCCAGCAGGTTGAGGATGGAGATAATCCTTTGTCTATGGACAGGAGGAAACCATCCACCAGAGCCACAAGAGTGTATTGACAACATGCTCTGTCCTGGAGAGGAATCCAGCATACTGGCAGCCAACACTGAAGGCTTTTTTGCTGCTTTCTGATGACCTGCAGCCCACCCTAAACAATTCCTCTTCAGCCCTGTCCTGAAGCCAGATGTATTGATCGAACAGGCTTGGGTTTGGATGGCTTTCCTTTCAAAGATTTTACAGTCTGCCCCAAAAAGCAGCTCTATGGAGAGCCCCTAGTAGCATTAGCACTGTCGAGTTTCAGATCCAGCCTTCACAGCTGCTGCAGCTCTACTATTAGCAGCAGTGGTGAGAGCTACGGGGGGGGGATTAAGTTTTATCATCTAGCTCTCCAGTTTCTCCCAAGGGTGGACAAGGCCCGGAAGGTTGGCCCCCTCAGCCCAGATGCCAAAGGAAGAAACTGTTTCTGAGGTAGATTGATATTTATAACAATTAAAAACTCAACCCTCTGCTAAACAGAATTACTGAAAAGCAGTAGAGGTATCATGAAAAACTTTGAAACACGTGTGACTTGCAACCAGTTCTATCCATGTGCCTGTAATGCTGCTCCTTATCCATAGGTATGTGTGGGTGAGTGCAGATGTATCCCTATGTGCGCACACATATCTTTGAAGTTCTGTATTTTTTATCCTCAGTTTCTATTATTGAACAGAATTTCATGGAGATTATAGCTAAATTGCTGGCATACCATCCCTGAGTGGAGACCTCTAACCCAATCTAGCCAAGGCCTGGAGAACACACTTTGTAGAATGTAACTAGAGTTTGGAACTTGGAGAGTGGGTGTGAAATATGGGGGCAAGAATAGCATCTTTGAACTTTCAAAAAAGAGGACTCTCCTGAGAGGGAGTGGATCTGTATCAGTACCTACCAACTCAGGTGGTATTCATGTGTGATACAGCTGTACTATATAGTATATATCACACATGAATACCACCTGAGTTGGTAGGTACTGATACAGATCCACTCCCTCTCAGGAGTGTCCTCGTTTTTGAAAGGTCAGAGCTGGCAACCCTACAAGGAAGGGGGAAAGGAAAAGCGTGTCTGCCCTCTGTAAGCCCAACAGGAGTGTTTCTGTCTGCACAGACACCCCCTCCCCGAGCAGAGTCTTCCGGCCACCTGGTGCCTCTGCAGGGGGATCAAGTGAGCAAAGCAGTGGCTCTCCCGCAGCCCAGCTGTGCGCACCCCAAAGCTCTGTCCGCAGGGTGCCCGGGGCGGGGCGGGGCGGGGGGAAGGACTGTTCCGGGGTATCCTGAGGGGGGGGGGCTTAGGGTTGCCAGATGGTTTCAACAAAAAGAGGGGGCACACTTGCCATGACATCACAATCGACATCCCAGCTGACTTAGAACGCAGCGGAGCGTCCTATTGTCTCTGTTCCCGGGCCGCGCGCTCCGAGACTGACTGTGCGTCCAAAACCGGACACCTGGCACCCGCGGGGGAGGGAGGAGTCCTGCGGGAAGGGGCGGGGCGGCCGCGCCGTGGGAACAGATGGGAGACGGGGCGAGGCGGCCACCCCCGCACCTGCCCCGGCCCCTGCTGGCCCCCGCCGCCCTGGCCGCAGCGTCCCCCAGCTGCGCGCTGATTGGCCGCCCCCCGCCGGCGCAGCCGCTGCGATTGGCCGGCTGTCAGAACGCTGGGCTCGTCACCGCGGCACCTCACGGCCGTGCGGGCCGTGGCCAATGGCAAGGCGGAGCGGCGCCCCCAGCCCGGCGCGGCGGCCAATGGGGCGGCCGCTCCCCGCCGGCGTGCGGCGGACGCAGCCAATGGGCGCGCGGACGCGTCGCTCCGGCGGCTTTCGCGGCAAAAAGGATTTGGCGCGCAAAGGCGCGCGGGGCCGGCAGCGGCGGGGACAATAGCCGGGCCGGGCCGGGCCGGGCTCGAGCGAGCCGAGCCGAGCGGGCGGGCGAGCGGCGGCCCCGGGCAGGGGCAGGGGCAGGGGCAGGGGCAGGGGCAGGGGCAGGGGCGGAGGCTCCGGAGCGCTGCCCGGGCGCCCCTCGCTCCTGGCCCCGCCGCCGCCCCGGCCCTCCCCGAGCATGGGGCGCGCCCCCCGCGGCCCCGGGCCAGGGCCCCCCGGGCCGGCGCCGGGCATGTGAGCGCCGCGCGCGCCATGTCTCGGGAGGGCCTGGCGGCGGCCCCGGACGGCGGCGCCTGCGTGGCCGAGCTGGCGGCGCTGCTGGGGGGCGCCGGGGCCCTGCACGTGATGGAGCAGCAGATCGTGATCATCTCCACGCCGGACGCGCCGCCCCCGCCCGAAGCGGAGAGCGAGGCCGAGCTGCTGCTCTTCGCCACCCCGCAGCCCCCCCGCCCGGGCCCGGCGGCGCAGCGGCCGGCGCTGGGACGCCCTCCGGTAACGCCGCTCGGCCCCCGCCCTCCCGCGGCCGCTCCCGCCCTTGTCCCTGCTGGGCGCGGGGGGGGACGTGGCAGCTTGGTCGGCGCGCAGGCCGCGCTGGGGGCCGGGAACGCCCCCGGGGCTAAAACAAAGCGAGCTCGTCGCGGGGGCTTGGTGGCAACGCGGGGCGACGTAAGGGGGGAGAGGGAACGGCCCCCCCCCCCCGATCCTGGGGTCATTGGCTCCAGCCTCAGCAGCATCCAGAGCCCTGGGATCGCTGATGGGCCACCTGTACCGGGGCCTCGGTGTCCCGGAGGGGGCTAGACACAGCCCTGTCTGGTGCCAGATAAGGCTGGGAGCTGCCCTTGCTGTGGCTGCACCTCTCCGGCTTCCGGCTTCATGCGATAAAGCTCCCAAGCGAGGGAGGAACCGGTAGTAATGTGCGAGCCAGGCCTGGTGAGAGCCAGGCTGCCATTAGACTGTGCAGAGCTCTCTGCCTTCCCGGCTCAGCATTCCTGCTCCCAGCTCTTCACGAGGAGAAATGGGTTCATATGGGACCTGTGAATTCTGGTTTTGAGATATCAGCTCTTACATCACACACAGGAGTGACCTACCCTGGTTCAGTGGAGAGGAATGGCGATTGGGCATAAAATATGCAAATCCATTAATAATAGTGGGGCGACATACACCAGTCATCAAAATGTCTGAAAACTCTACTTAAGAGCCAGATCCATTGTGTGGATTGTGTCTCAGATTATTCTCAGGTCTCGGTGTGTTGTGATGATACTTTAATGACAGCGTGGCAGCAGTCTGCAGGATAAAGTTAGAGTCTTGTGAAATTCTGCTTGTCCACGGTGGGAGGGCGTGTGTGTATACATGCTCAGGCATGTAACTAGAGCCCTGCGCAGGTACAGAATTTTGTATCTGCATCTATAGACACAAAAAATATGCTGTGGGTATCTGCATCCACATCCGCAGATATCTGTACACTTGCAAGATTCTAGATACAAAATCTGCAAAAATGGGCCTTGGACATCAGTATTCACATCCATGGATGCAAATACCTGTGGGTATCTGTGGATTTCCAGGGCTTTACATGTAACTTCTCAATAATTGTTAGGATAAACTCTGGAGCAGGCATTGTCTTCTAGTGTGTCTGCATGAGAGGGCTTTCATTGTGATCGGAACCTCTGGATGCTATTGTAATATAACACCTACTGACTGTGCTGTGAAGTATGGAGGGCTGACCTTTGCATCCATGCAGACACCTATTGTGTTCAGTGGGGCTCCCGGCAAGAATCTGCCCTTGTAGTTCTTGGTGCAAAATCAGGGTCCCACAAGGCAAGGCTGAACCAGAGCCTTCCTTTCTTTTGGTTTCCTGAATTTGTTTTCATAAGGTTGATTTAGACACATAAGCACGGCCAGACTGGGTCAGATCAAAGATCCATCTAGCCCGGTACCCTGCCTTCCGACAGTGGCCAGTGCCAAGTGCCCTAGAGGGAGTGAAGAGAAACAGGTAATCATCAAGTGATCCCTCCCCTGTCATCCATTTCCAGCCTCTGGCAAAGGCTGGATAAATACATAAATAACTACCACCGGCAATTGGACTGAAGCTAAGTGACAAGGGCTTGCATTTCTCCTTCATCATGGTGCAAACAGAACGCTGTATGGGATCCTTCTTGTGCACTTTGAGATTTTTTTTAAGCCATCATTTGGCATTGGCCATGGTCAGTGAATGGATCCTGGGCATAATGGGCCATTGTCCCAGTATAACATCCCCAAGCTTTTAGTGCAGTCGAAAGTGGGTGGGGGGCAGAGGAAAAGACCACAACATGCTTTGATAGTTAAACATACCATCTTCCAGAGGCTTGGAGTTTGAGGGGCCTGCAGCAGGCAGCAGCTTTACAGCTGATCCTTTGTTTTAATTGTTTGGCTCAAGAATCCATAATGAGTTTTCCCTGTTTGCTGTCTCCCTGCTTGTGGGGAGTGGGTGGTTGTGCTGGAGGCACTGCTGGTTTGCATGGTTGGAGTGTGGTTTCATGGAGACTCTTTGCTGGTGAAACCCTGAAACATGAGCTGCTTTTGTCCTAGCTGTAATCAGCAGCCTGGTACCCATGGGCAGCTCTGCACTTGCACCTCTGGCAGGGCTGCAGCCTGATGTTTGTGGGCAGTGAAACTCTAAACACCCTAGTGTGCATGAGCAAAGAAAAGGGGCAGAATTATTGTTCTGAGGTCCCCTGGGTGCTTTTCAGCAGTGCACTGGAATTTAGGTATCTGATGGTCAGCTGTCTAGGGTAGTGTGAGCAATAGCTCACTTGCTCCACGATCGCTCAAGGTGAGATACTTCCCTCCAGATACATGTCACTGGGCCTTGGGGCGGGAGGGAGTTCTCTAATTCATCTGTTTCTGTGCTGTCAGACTGTTTCCGTCTAGTAACAAAATAGGCCCCAATGACCGAGTCTCCTCCTCCTTCCCAAATGTCTCCTTCATGAGCGAGATCATCTTGTGCTAGAGGCAGGAGAGTAACAATGCACGAAGTCTTAAAGTTCTCTTGTCCCTGTGGTCCCAGGCAGATAGCTGGAATGCTGGTCTGAGCTGGAGCTTCGCCTGTTGGCACCAATGGGTGATCAAGGCAGGCACTCCACTTGGGGTTATCCTGGAAAGGTCTGATCGCCAGTTGGTGCGTAGGTTGTATCTTTGTGAGCATGTGAGCGGCATTGTGACGGCTCATTCTTACGAATGCTGCTTGTGTGAAGCAAGTGGGTGAAGTCTCCCATCCCTATTTTGGTTTCTCCTCTTCTGGAGCACATCTGCTTAGCAATGATTCCTTGGCCTTGAAATGCTCCCAAAGGGTGGATGGCAGGAATCCTTCAGCAGTTTTCCAAGGCACTGGGGAAATAGTGTAGCCTTCAGATGCGCTTAGAAGGCAGCATTGTGTCGTCTTGAATTGGATCCCTCTGGACTCGAGCACATGGATCTTGAGCTCCATGTTGCCCCCACAGCACTGAAAATGTAAAACCAGGGCAAGGGCAGCTCCTCACCCCAACCCCCCTGCCAGTTCCGCATTGAACTCCTGCCACCGTTGAGGTGTGGTAGAGCCCTTCTCCTTGCTGCATCCCTTGCCAAGGGCTTTCTCAATGCTTGTTGCGTTCACTCAGAGGCAACCGGAGCCCAAACTGCAGGGTGGCTTTATGGCGACGTGTTTCGAGAGTGCCCGTGCTTAATTTGTTAGGGGAGAGATGCTGGGGCCCGCACCGGGCAGCCAGAGCTCAGCAGCTGGTGGCCAAGTGCCCAGCTTAGAAGGCAGAGCTGCCGCCAGCACGCACAAGTAAGGCTGGCATGGTGTAATGTTATCCACTCTGTGGTGCTGCCTTCAGGGCTGAGCGGCTGCTGGCTGGGAGCGCAGAGATGGGGCTATGAACTGCCGAGCCTGGGAAACCCTGGTATAACTGGAGCATCAAATAGCACCCATCACTAGTGTGTCTCCAGGGAGGGAGGAAGAGAGGCCATGAACAGTGGAGATGGCAGGATGAGGGTGTTTGGCACTTGGACGCTATGGTGCTGGCAATACCTGCCAGTGGGTGTGTTGCCAGCATGCAGTTCTCCAGGCTGGTATCAGTCGTCCTCAGGTGATCACGTGGAATCAGCAAAGAATCCCTGCTGCCCATCTGTGGTGCCTCCCTGTCTGAGCCATGAGCACCAGGGAGACAGGCTGCTGAGGCGGGGCCCACGCATGTCCATGGTGCCTTACGTTTTGAGCGTGCAGTGAGTCGAGGAAGCTTGCAGCAAGGTGGCCTGCAAGGCACAGCAGATAGTGCTGGAGCCCTGCCAAAGCAGTGCTAGAGCACAGGCCGGAGAGGAGAACGCAGTGGGGATGGCCTGAGGGAGAAGGGAATGGCTCCATCCTGTCCTCCCCATCTGCTTGGCTTCAGCTCCCTGAGGAGGGCAGCGACTCCGGCCTCACGCTCCCCGGTCCCAGCTCCCTCTGGTGACCTGGCTCCTGCCAGCTTGGAGGATGCTGTGCAGCCAGGAGGGGAAGGAGCGGGTCCTGGTAGATGTACAGGCATGCTGTTCTGGAGCCTAAGGGCACCATTTCAGAACAACCCATTGTTAGGGGACATTGACCGTTCTGGGAGATCAGTCTCTTCACACACCAAGTTATGGTTCAAGTACTCTCCTATCAGTTACAAGGCGACCATTCCCTCCCTATTGCTACATCTTAGGGGATGTAGCAATAGGGAAGGAAGGGTTGCCTCTCTCCCCCTGCTCCCCCCCCACCATAGGCTTTGCCTCTCTCCTAGATCTGGCAGCCAGCCCTGCTACCATCCTGCTGCCGGCCCCAGCCGGCGAGTTTAGCCGTTTAAGTAACTGATAAACATCAGATTATTGGTTAAACTGTAACATCCCTTCTCCATGGGTTTTGCTCCTGCCTCATGCTTTGGCTTATTTGGTGGGTTTTCCCTTCAGTTGGCTTTGCCTGTGTGAAAGGTTAAATGCCTGTCGTTCAAGGCTCCCTTTGGTCCTGCTCCAGGGGATGAATCACTTGATGATTCCCTGCTCTGCTCATCCTCTGAGGCATCTGGCCACAGTTGGAAGCCAGGATACTGGGCTAGACAGGCCTTTGGTCTGTGTGACGGCCTTCTGTTCTCTCTGCTCTGGAGGCAGGGGAGGTTGGCTTCATAATGCAAAGTCTGGTGACATTCTGCAGGTAACATTTGCCACCAAAGCCATGCTGGTCAGTGCTGAGCCCACCAGCCCAGCTGCTGCTCATGCCTGTAGCTTTTGTTATAGACACTTGCCTGCTGGGTGCAAGGCTGAGATCAAACTCCCGTTGCACAGGCTACCCAGTAGCTGACTGGCTATCACTTCTGTCACTGTTGGCTCTGTGCTCTAGGGGTGTCCTGTAAGAGGAGGTGCTCAGCAGCAGGCTATTTCTTCACAAGCCTTCCTTCTCTTGCAGGTGAAAAGGAAGTTAGACCTGGAGACCGATCACCAGTACATAGCAGAGAGCATCCAGACTTCCCGGGGCAAAGCAAAAGGTACAGGTGCCGCTTCCTGCTGCCTCTACTCATTCAGAGCTCTGACCAGCTACTGCATCCCCCTCCCCCCCCTCCAAGTGGCCTAGTGGGACCGAGTCCTCAGTTTCATGGCTGAGCTGAGCTGTGGGGCTTGGGGCCGAGGCGCGTGAGGTCTGTTGTCCTCTGGAGGAGATCAGGTTCTGCAGTTCTCCCTTCCCCCACTGCAGCCTCTGACCTGCCTGCTCGCTGTGCAGAGCTGGCTCTAGGATGTCCTGAGCCAGCCCAATGCTAGTCGGAGTAATGGGGGTAAATTCAAGCTTTGTGGGTGCCAGGTCCCGCTCTGCCTGCCCTTTTCTCACCGGGTTGGGCATAACTATGCGTGAGTCCCTGCGCTGCCCATTCCGGAAGCCTGTCCCGGGCTGCGGGTTCTTAGCGGTGCCTCACGTACATCTGGAATTGGTCTTGGGCTCTCGAGTTGTCAGGTGGCAGTGGCAGAGCAGCCAGCCACAGGCGGCTAAAGTGCCTGGGAGCCAGTGGAAGCATTTCATGCCGGGATGTTAGCCCCGGCAGCAGAAGGAACGTGCTGTGTGCAAAGCCTATGACTGCAAGCCTAGCCTGGGCTGGCGAACTATCCGGGTCTGTGCCAGGCTGCCCTGCAAGCCTAGCCTGGGCTGGCGAACTATCCGGGTCTGTGCCAGGCTGCCCTGCAAGCCTAGCCTGGGCTGGCGAACTATCCGGATCTGTGCCAGGCTGCCCTGCGGAGATGCTGGACTTCAGCGGCGGATGTGCAGCACATGGAGGCTGCGGGTCCAGTGCCGGGATGGGATTGGAGCGGATCGGACGGGCGGGCCTGGACCTGGGTGGTTAAAGCAGTAATGGATTTGGCTGTGGGCAGCGTCGCAGGGGTTGCTGGCTGAAGGATTGCAAGCAGAGGATGATGACAGCAGTGAGGTTCCAGGGCAGTGGGATCGGGGTCCAGAGATCAAGTGGAAACGTCCCCGTTAAGGATCTAGACTAGGGAGCGAAGGGATTGAGTGTACGGACACTGGCAGATGCACAGAAGGAACTCCGTAAATGGGCCACAATGAATCCAGATAAATGTGGGAGCCCCTGTGCTGGCTGCCAAGCCCCTTTCTCATGCAGGGCCGGGGGTGGGCTGAAGGAAGCCCCGGCTCACTGAGTTTTTGACTTCTCCTATCTATATAGGTCTTGTAACAAGCAACTTCAATTGCATGCAGGTGTGAAATCTCCGGGGGAGAAGTCCCGCTATGAAACCTCTCTGAACCTGACCACTAAGCGGTTCCTGGAGCTGCTAAGCCAGTCGCCGGATGGGGTGGTGGATCTCAACTGGGCAGCGGAGGTCCTGAAAGTGCAGAAGAGGCGGATCTATGACATCACCAATGTCCTGGAGGGCATCAAGCTCATCACCAAGAAATCCAAAAACAACATCCAGTGGCTGTACGTGCCAGTGCCAAGTGCCGTGTTGTGCCTGGCTGCCATCCTGCACAGCCAGCAGGGGTGTAACTGGGCGGGGCTCCTAGGGCACATCCACGCGGCAAGGCAGATCCACGGCAGCTACGGCGCTTTGAACAGCTCTCTGGCGCTCAGACTCCGTAGCCCAGGGAGCACAGTGGGCTTCAGAGCCTGACCTCCAGCCCAGCCATCTACAGGCCCATCTTCAGCACCGTAGTGCAAGCCTGAGTCTGTCACCCTGGGCTCTGAACCCCGAGAATGGTTCAATAGAGCCAATGTCCAAGCATGAGTCGTGCCCGTGGGCAGAGCTCTGTGGGTAGGTTCCGGTTCTGGCTACCGGCTGGCCTGTCGTGTCTGGCTGTTGCATTGACACCTGCAGCATGTGAGTTCCAAGGGCAGTTTCGGCCTGTTCCCTTAGGCAGACGTGGCTGGGGGCGTCAGGCCCACAAGGCTGCATCTCCCCTAGTGGCTGGCTGTGCAGGAGAAGAGACGCCCCCTCCCCCCGGGCTGAATGCTGTGTCAAGGATCGCTTCTAGCGCCCTGTTGCGGGATCCACCCCACGGCTGTAGTGCAGCCCCCCCCCAGCATGCAGAGCCGCTGGCCCTTGGGGAACGGGGGGATGGGAGACCCTGCACTCGGGGGGATGGGCGGGGCAGGGTGCATCTGTGGTTGGGGGCCGGGTTGGGCTTTCCTCTGAGAGTGGGTGCTCAGCATCCTGGGTGCTACTAAAAACAAATAGTGGCCCTGGCCCTTGGGGTCCTGCAAGAGACCCTTCCCCAGCCCTCGGCCTAGGCCTGTCTGCTGGCCCCAGGTGGCCACGGCGGAATTCCCTGCCTCGCCCTTCCCTCTTCCAGGATTCACTTCCTAGCTGGCCCGGCTCCTTGTCACAGAGCCCAGCCCCCCATCTGCATGTGGGTGGGGTGTATTGAGGGGGCAGGAGGCTCGGGGGGGTAACTCCCATATCCAGGATCGCTCTGCAGAGCACAGTGGCAGCCTGGATGGAACACATTGACCCGTAGGCTCTCTTTCTAGGGGCAGCCGCTCTGCTGTGGGGCACACCAGTAAGTACCAGGGGCTGGAGAAGGAAATCCATGACCTGCAGGTGGCTGAGCAGCAGCTGGATGACCTCATCCAGATGTGCACCGTCCAGCTCAAGCTCCTCACCGAAGACCCTGAGAATCAACAATATCCTTGTTGGAGTGGGGCTGTGGGCGCCGCTTTGCCCATAGTGAGAGCTGGGGGCTGCAGTGCCTGTTCTGCGTGGCCCTGCTCTAACAGCTGCCCAGCTCCTGATGGGCAGGGGAGCTGCAAGGCGCTGACGGTGCCAGGCCCAGGGGCGGGCAGTGGTGTCTCATCTGTGCCATCTCCCCTCCGAGTTGCTGGAAAGCACCGTGCTGGCAGAGCGTTCGGAGAGTCGATCGCTAGGGCCCATCGCCTTAAGGAACAGCAGCACGGCGAAGGAGCTGTCGTCTTTGCTCCGTGTGGCTGGGAGCCTGCTCTCTAGTGGCCGTTGCTTTGCCTGTAACATTGTCTCTACTAGCCGCCTTGTTCGAACCATACAGAGCTGCCTGCTGTGACAATTTGGCTGGTAACAGCCAGTTCCTATACTGGGGGGATGGGTACGTTTATCCTTAAGGGGAGCAAGGCACGATGTCTCAGTGCTTGCATCTTTCACAGATGACCCTGAGTGCCTGACGACAAGGGCTTTAGTGCTTGGACTGCCCATGGTTCATCCTGTTGATGCCCTCAGTGGCATTTTGCTCAGCATGGGCAAGTCCTTTTGACTTTGCTTGCTGGTTCGGCAACATCTGGGCTGTGAACTCTGTGAGGGAGGCAGTTGGCTTGCTCAAGCCAGAAGGGCATCTATGGAAATCTCTCGTGCTGTGGAAATGTTTCTGTTCAGGCAGAGGTTTTAAATCTCATAGGAAACCAACACCTCTGGGCTGGATCCCTTCTCTGTGCTGGCCAGTCCGTAGCCAGGGCCCATCCCTGCTCAGCTGCCTGATATCTCATCTACCGCGCAGCCTCAGAGCCGCGCTTGTCAGAAGTTCCTGGCTGCACCTGTGCAACTGCTTATGCTTGGGTTCTCAGACCACCTGCCCAGTGTCGGTGCTGGAGGTCAAGGTTTGTCCGGCGCTGGCTGAATGACTTGTGCCGTGTGACAGCGGCAGAGTCTCGCCTGCAGAGCTGGGGAAGGGGTTTAGAGGCTTTGGATGTGGGCATGTGTCTAGGGCACTCAGATGCTGTAGTTACACAGTGGATACCTGCAGTGAGGACCAGCAGGCAGAGCATGGGGCAGACCTGCACGAACATCTCTAACACTCGAGCGGTTAGGGTGTTCCTGCCTTGGGTTCACTGGGCACCATGAGTGCGTGGAGCCTCCTACGGGCAGTTCTCCCCACCCACTGCCTGGCCTGGAGTAAGTCCCTGCCTTGCCTTGGTGAGCTGAAAGCTTGTGCTTAGGGTCTGACCGTTCCCCTGCTAGCTCGGGTATCCGACTAGCAAAGCTGCCTCTTGTCTGGTGGAAGGGAACAGCCACCATGCAGCCTTCCTTGACTGAGTGCACCTCTGCTTACGTGACCTGCCAGGATCTCCGCAGCATCGCGGACCCCTCCGAGCAAATGGTGATGCTGATCAAAGCCCCTCCAGAGACCCAGCTGCAGGTTTCAGACCCGGCAGAGGTAACACGTCCCTTCATGCCCCTTCCCATCGCAGCTCTTCCCGGCGCCATGCCTGGGAGCCAGAGCCCCAGTTCCCCCCCCCCCCCCATGCACAGGCCGAAATCCACACGGGGGCATAAAGCCACCTGCCCCATGAACCCAACACTAACCCCTCAGCCTTGGTAGCCCAGGTCACTGCACTGTCTGCCGCTGGCCTGTTACTTCCGGCAGGGGCCCAGACCCCCCGGGGGAGGCTGGTCTCTCAGCTGACATGGAGATTTCTTGGCTTGCTCCCACATTGGGGGACGGTGGCAGTGGAGAGGTCAGTGCTCCCTGGCATGGCGTGCTCTGCTCTCTGGCTGTGTGGTGAGCTGGCACGGCTGTGCCCTTGGCAAGCCCGTGGCACGTACCTTCCCTTGCTAGTAACGGTTCTTCGTCTTCTCTTCCAGGCTTTCCAGGTTTCCCTGAAAAGCACCCAGGGCCCCATCGACGTGTTCCTGTGCCCAGAAGACAGCTCTGGGGTCTGCAGCCCCGTCAAGAGCCCCTTCAAAGCAACTGCTGAGGAATCGTCCCCCGGCTCTGCTCAGGCAGCTGCCTCCCCGCTCGCGCACCATGCCCAGGATGTGAACTTACCATTGCTGCCTGGTGAGCAAGGTGCATGCGGTGCGGGGCCTCTTCCCTGGCATTCGGAGCCTGCTCGGCAGCTCCCTGAGCCGGGCTGTGCTGAGTGCAGGAGCCCTGGTGGGTTCAGCAGTAGGCGCAGGTCAAAGGGACCCAGCGGTGAGTGCTGATGGGGCTGCAGGGTTGGAACAGCCCAGTCGTCCTTCTGGCCGGGCGGAATGCTGCTCAGGGGTCTCGGACCACAAACCCAGCCGGCCGTGGGGCCGGAGGATACTGTCTCCCCTGCGCGGGGGGCGGGGGCAGGTTGCAGCTGTCGTGGTACTGCAGGTGCAGAGGGGGTTTGACGCCGGGGCCCAGTTCCCATGGCTAGTACCCATGCCGGGTGGGCCCCAGTGCAGCTGGTGGACTTGCTGCAGCTCAGGGAGAGGGGCCCAGCCCCCACCCACCCGTTTGGATGACTCACGGCCAAACGGGTTTGGTCAGGAATGTAAATCAGGGCTCCTCAGCTGTGCCTGGGCAAGAGACGGGTTTCTCAGTTCAGCTCTGAAAACTCCCTGTTGGGCTGGGAGCTCCAGCCCGGGGAGCCAGGGCCACCGTAGCTGCAGCACGGCTTGCACGTTGGCATCCCGCAGAGCAAACCCGGCCCGCTTCCCAAGGCCTGCTATATAGCGGTAGAGCTGCTCCCGGCGTGGCTTGCCCATTGGGGCTGGGCTTGCCCTGGGCCACAGCCACTGCTGGGTTAAGCCCACCTGCCCTGCCCTCGACATCACAGGTCCAGCCTGGTGCAGGGCTGGGCAGCGAGGGGCATAGCCAAACCAGGGATGAACACTGGTGGTATTTTGGGTGGGGCGATGGTAACGCTCTGGGCCTGTTACCTCTGCCCGCCTCAGCGTCCTTCTCCCTGGCCTGACTGTCCAGCCACGTGGCTTCAAGGTGCAGGCAGCATGTGTGCTGCTTCCAGGGAGCAAGGGCCCAGCCCGGGCAGTCTTGTCGTCACCCCACTCGGAGGCACGGCAGCGGCTTCCTCCCCGCCAGAGAACCTGCTTAACCACTTGAGGGAGGATGTTCGCTTCCTGTGCCCGGGCTTCAGTTTCCCCAGGGGCTCCTGGGGGGGCCATTCGGGGCACGGGAGTCTGAGGGAACAAACGGGCAGGCCTGGAGTCAGTGCCATAACCTGCTCCCTGGCCCTCTCGGCTGGGCGGGGGGCCATGGCTCTGCCGGGGGGCTGGCACGCGGAAGGGAAGGGCCACAGGAAAGGCCTTTTCTGCCTGTGTTCTCAAAGCAGCCCTTGGCTCTGCCGTTGACTCCTTCCCAACCAAAACCGGAAACCTCTTCCCTCGGCAGGGCAAATGCGAGGCCGACGTCTGTTCTGGCCGCCAGCCCGGCTCCTCAGCTTACCTGGACCCCAATGTCAGCTGATGAGCAGGAGAGCCACAGAACTGCCCCACCCACCTCCCAGATCACCTTGCCACCTGCTCCCCCAGGGGTTTGCACACACACGGGGGGAGGGATAGCTCAATGGTTGGAGCATTGGCCTGCTAAACCCAGGGGTGTGAGTTCCCTCCTTGAGGGGACTACCTAGGGATCTGGGGCAAATCTGTCAGGGATGGTGCTTGGTCCTGCCGTGAGGGTAGGGGACTGGACTCGATGAGCTCTCAAGGTCCCTTCCAGCCCTATGAGAGAGGTATATCTCCATATTATGATCCTTGCAGTACCCACACAAGAGTGCCTGAGGCACAGAAGATGTGTCTCTTCTTTAACCTGCTGTGGTCCCTGGGCTTCTTCCTGAACCTTTGGCTCCAGCCCCTGGAAGACTAATTCTTCCCCAGCCTTGTAACAAAGCTTTGTTCTTGGAGACCCCGCCTGTGAGGCCCCTGGGCTGGGTTATTCCCCCAGGAACCAGCTGCAGATCCATATGCCAGCAGCCTCCTCAGGCGGTTTGGCTGCTGCTTGTCTCTTGTGGGTCTGCTCGTGGGTAGTAAGCTCTGGGGGCAGCTGTCTGTGTGTCTGTACTGTACCGAGCATGCTGCGGTTTGACTAGTGATCAGCCCTGTCTGGGCAGGGGTGGCTTCAATAACAGAGATGTATCTTCTGCCCCTCGAACACGCTCCTCTGGGGTATTGCAAGGATCCTCCCGCCCCATGTGCGTGCAGAACCCTGGGGGGAGGAGGTGGCCAGGTGATCTGGGAGGCGGGTGGGGCAGTTCCCGGGGTGCTGTGGTGGGGAAGGCTGGTGGCCCAATGGGAAGACACTGCAGCCTCCTTGGGTTGGGACAATGCAGCAACCATCTGGGCGGGGGTTGGTAGCCTTGGTGGGGTTACTCTAAGCCACTGCCCTCCCGTTCTACATGCCCATGTCTCTGCAGAGCCCCTCCTGCCCGGGGAGAGCAGCCTGCCGCTGAAGTGTGCAGCCGACGAGGTGAGTCTCTCGCCGCTGGCCTCCGTGGATGCTCTGCTGGAGCAGAGCAAGGAGGACTTTGCGAGCTTCCTCCCGGAGGAGTTCATCAACCTGTCTCCGCCCCAGCCCCAAGACTACCACTTCGGCCTGGAGGAGGGCGAGGGCATCAGCGAGCTCTTCGACTGTGACTTTGGGGACTTTGCGCCCTTGGACTTCTGAGCCCCTCCCTTTGGGCCGCTGTGCCCAGAGCGCACAGCCCCCCAGGGCTGCTCCTCTGGAGGCTGGTGCCTGGATGTGGAGCTGCCGCTGACTCTGGCTCCGTACTGGAGGAAGCTCGGCGCTCCGGAGCTGGAGCACAAGGGGTCTGGTGCTGAAGGTTCTGGTAAATGGCTGCACGGATGGGGTTTGCAGGAGGGGGTGGGAAGCTTCGCAGCCTCTCCCCTCCTGCAGCCGCGGGGTGCAGCTGCCGTCTCCTACCGCCTCACACACGTGCCTTGCCCCGCGAGGAGCTCTGCTCCGGGGGCCATGCTCCTGGGGAGGCCCGTGCGGCTGCTGCCATAGTAACAAAGGCCACTTAACTTATTCTCCCCAACCACCTCTGACTCTCGCCTTAGCCAGACGCGTCCCTGCTGCCTCGGGAGCCAGTCCCCCCCCTCGTCTGGACGCCTGTGCATAGCGGGTTTGCCGCCAAGGCGCTTGCCTGGCCCTGCAGCCCAGCAGCAACGGGGCTTTGCTCAGCGCGTCTCCCAACGCGGCTGTGGCCTCGGCAGCAGGAGACTTGCCTCCCAGCTGAGCGGCCAGCGAGCACTGAGCCCCGCCTGCGTGCTGAGACGCTGCCTGGCTCTGCCCTCCTTCAGGAATGTAAATAGTAGCGGCAGGCTGGCTTGCGGAGGAATGCCAGGCTGGCGTGGGTGTAGGGGCCCCACTGGGCAGTGCAGGCGGCCAGGATCTGGCTCATGCTTCCAAAAAAGGGACGTGGGGCTGTTGACCAGCCAGCTGTAGCAGAGCCCCGTTTTCTGGCTCCCCCTGCAAGAGGGAAATGCCCAGAACTGTAGTTCCCAGACCGGCCTTGTGGGGCTCCCGGATCCCAGCTGGGCGGGGCGAGTGCAGGTCGGCTTGGTTCCCAAAGGTTCCTTGTTAGAGCTTTTGGGAGAGTCCTGTGTCGCGTGATTTTATTTATTTTGTGTGGTGGTTCCCATGGGGTGGCTCTGATTTCCCAGGTGGAATGTGTGTGGCTGAGCTGTGTTTTGGAGGAGGCAAAGGGCAGGGGGCTTTCCCAAGGCGGCGCTGTTCATGGAGGGGATTTTGTGTGAGTGGGAGGCAGCTGTGGTCTATGGGCCTGACAAAGCTAGGAGTCAGTTTGCAGCTCTGCCACAGATGTGCTTAGATGCACGGGGCATGTCACTTATCCTCCTGGTATCTCTGTCTCCCCTGCCAAACAGAGACCAGGAACCTGCCCCACTCGTGGTAAAGTGCTGCAGGATGTCCAGGTGGTAGGTGCAGTTCACTATTTATTATTTATATGGTCAAGAAGGTCCATGTGAGGCTTGTGGAAGGGGGAGTGAGTGAGTGTGTGTGTGTATGTGTGTGTGTGTATCCGTGCCCCCAAGCAGGCAGCTGCCAGAAGTGGGAACTGTGGGTGGGAAGGAGGCCGTTTTGTGTGGGGTTAGGCTAGAGAAATCCAGAGCCCCTTTCACACAAGCTGGGGGACGGGGGCCTTGATGCATCTGCATGCAGTGGGATACGTGACTGATGGGGAGGGAGGCTGGTGGGCCGCACGGGCTACTGATTGTAGACAGGGACTGAGCAGCAGCTCTGTCAGCGAGGGGAAGGGGGAGCAAGTCTGAGGCAGGAGTAGAGTCTGCTTGGGGATGCCCAGTGCAAGCAGCTCAGTCACGGAGGGGCAGTGGGCACAGAAGGGATACAAGGACGCGCAAAGCGGCCTCAGGGTAGCCTGGGGGAATGTTTGTTCCATGCCGGGGGGTGGGGAGCGTGTGGGGGGCCCCCTGTCCCTTGCTCTCCAGTGGGCAGAGGCGGGATGGGAGCTAACGTGACTTCTGTGTGCTTCTGGCCCTGGCCGGGGAGCAGCTCTCCCGCGTATAAAGAGAGAGGGCTCCGGGCAGAGGGAGTGCCAGCTGGTCTCTGTCTCGGTTTCCTCAAGCTGCGTGCCGCTGCCAGCAGGCCCAGTTGTCTCCCAGTGTTTCATACAGACACCAAGCTGCACAGACCTGGCCCTTCCTGTTCAAGGGCCCCACCTGCTCTCCAGCCCCCCTACTCTGCCAGGTCCTGAGCACGGAAACCTCTTGCTAGGTTGGATGGGAGTCTTGGCTGCAGGGGGTGGGCCTTGGCTATGCTTCTGGCAGTGCTGACAGGCCCCAGCAGCAGAGCGTAAGCAACCAGCAGCCAGGTCTGACCCTCCAGGGTCCGGGCTGCATGAGTCCTGGAGCCGTCGCAAGCTCAGGAAGCTGGACCACTTCCCAGGGTGGGGCAACGCTGGCCTGCCTGGGGCCCAGGGAGCAGCGTGCTGTGCTGGCTGAAGTGACCGTTGTGGGCCCTGGTGTACGGAGCGGGTTCTGGGGAGCTCCTGTGCTGGCAGCTGGGTAGGGCATGACCCAAAGCAGAAGGCTAGCGCTGGCTGCTTAGCATAGGGCTGGGGACAAGCAAGCACGTATTTGGGCTCTCGGGGGATTCCCAGGGGGTGCTCCCAGGAGGGCTGGCAGCACTGAGCAGAGCTGCCCGCAGGACTCGGCTGGGGAGCTAGGCCAAAGCATGGACCCTCTAGAGGCTCAGGAAAATGGGTATTGGAATGGGCCAAAGTTGGCATGTTCAAGCTGCTTCCACCTGGGTCTTGGGTAAATCTCACTCTGCCTGGACTGTTGCCTGGGGCTGGTAGCCTGTCCCCTTCCTGGAGGACCAGCTGGGTCCCCATCCCAATGCAAACCTAATGCAATTCGCTTTGACATTCCTGATGTGCACTGGAACAGAAACTGACCAAACCTCATAGAGGATGAATTGGGGGGGGGGGGGGAAGAGGAGGAATCCCTAGGGTTTTGACCTAAACGTCTGGAGACTTGTGCCAGAGCCGCCTCTCCTCTGCCAGCAAGTTATCCAGGCAGGCTTAGCCGGGGGTGGCTTCTCACGGGGGTAAAGAACACTGAAAGCACAACAGCGTACGGGTTCCTCCCGCTCCGGTGCCCCGCCAAAGGGAGGCGGCAGAGGCGTCTCGCCACAGGGGATTATAGGCCTGGAGCACAGCCAGTGACGCAGGCTGGGGTACTGGGGCAGGCGAAGGTCTGGGTGAGGGTGACATGTTTTGGGAGAGAAGAAAGGACAAGACAAAACAGAAGTGGGTCTCCCCCCCCCCCTTCTGTCTCAAGTGCCTCCTGCTCAGACAGCCGTCTCTTCTGCTCCGTCCCCGCACTGCCATGGTCCCTGGCATTGGGACACTCGGCTCACAGGCGGCAACGCACTTTCATCTACTGCCTTGTAACGAGCTTGGTGTACTGTTGTGCTTTGTGTTTCAATAAACATTTCTACTGAGTCTGAGCTCCTGGCCTGTGTCTGTCTGCCGGGGGCACAGCAGGCTGCTGGGTTGTGAATCCTCGGCTGAGAAGCCAGCGGACTGGAGAGAGCCCAGGTGAGGCTGACTCACTGACGTGCGGTAACGTTTCTCTGCCACTCCCCACTTGTCTAGTGCCCAGCCCCTGGGGCTCTGCGTTGGGGAGCAGCAGCCCACGGAGCTGGAGGGCTGGTCTTTGGCTTGTGCTGTGCCCTGGGAGAGTCACAAGCTGTGCAGTTACCAGCCTGAGCCCACCTGTTCCCTCCTGACAAACTATTGGACGTGGTGGGGAGACAGGCAGAGGCAAGCTCTGTTGAGACCCATGGACTTCAGCACAGCCAGGCTGTGCCCGCTCCATGGCCATGCTCTTGCGCTTGGACTGGTGCTGTAGGAACCCTCTTGTGCCTCCATCTCTCTCTCTCCTCTGGGGCAACCGTGGTGCTTCTCAGCCGTCGGCCTCCCAGCGCTTTACAAAGACGACTCGGCTTTGTTCATGCCATCGTACTGTGGGGCGCGCTACGGGGAGAGGGGCTGACTGACCCAGGGCCAGATGGGAGCAGAACCTGGTCTAACGTCCTGTGCCCGCTTGATGCACACTCGCTGTCAGGTCAGGAGGTGCTTTGGAGAGGGACGGTTTATTCCGTACTTGCCCTGAAGCCCTGGGGGGGGGGGGCAGCAGGAATTCGGATTCTCCAGTAGGGACAAAGCTACCGTTCTGGCACCTCAGTAACCTTTGTTCCACTCGGTTCTTTGGGCTGCTGGCCTCCAACTGGCTGGCAGCTGCAGACACACAGATTTTTTTTCCCTCCAAAAATCCCTGCTTGCCCAAATCAGAGTGTTCCATGACTTCTGTGAACCTGAGTTTTGAACAAAAAAAAATCTCCGTTTGACTTTTGGTTTCCTGTGTTGCTGTCTTGTGTGTTCCGATTTGAAATGAAACTTTGCACTGACTCTTCTCCCCCCCCCCCCCAATTTATTTTTTCGACTGTTTCATTTTGTGGGAAAGCTGGACCGTTGATTCAGCAGGAAAATGAACTCTGGCCGCATGGCTTCTCCTGCAAAGCACGAACGTTGGGGTCTGGCTGGATCTCGCCCTGATAACCGGACTAGCACTAGGAAAGCAGGGGCCAGCCACATTGCCAAACGCGAAGGTAACTAAGTGACCCGGGGCGTGTGCCAGCAGGGGCAGCCCAGTGCAGAGCCAAGCCCACATGTCTCCCTAGCTGGGGAATCACAGCCCTTCACAAATGGCCTTTGCAATTTCCCCTCAACTCACAGGGACTGTTTTTGTGGCCCGAGTGACTCAGCTGATTGTGTCTCACCGCTGATTTGAGCCACATCCCTCCGCAGCGCCTCGCTCGTTCTCACGCCCCTGGCCTGTGCTCCCGATCACTTACGGGGCCAGTACCGACCTGGCGTGCAGTGTGGGCTCCGCCAAACCAGGGCCACAATTTCAGATTTGGGTGGGGAGGGGAGGGTGACCTGTGCATGCTGATGGGCGGGGGGGGGGGGGAGTGAGGACACCAGCTTCAGTGGTGTTACTGAACATGCCCAGTACAAGCCAAGCAGCAAATGCGGGGGCCTGACCCCTTCCCCCGCCCACACCACCTCTTTCCCAAGGCTCCTGAAGCAGCTGAAAACACTAGTTTTTTGGCAGGTAGTGTCACGATTGGCTGACATGAGCCCTGTATCTAATTCCTAAGAGCCACTCAGCTCTAGCACTGACCTGACATCTTGGGGCAAGTCTCCAAACAAACAGGAGCTCAGCACGCAGCATCTTCTAGGAGCCCTTCAGGCTCCCCTTTTCCTAACCTAACATCTTGGTGCAGCTCTCCAGCCAGGTGAGGCTGGAGTAAAGGGAGCGATGGGCATTTACCTCCGCTGCAGGTCCAGGCCTTTGTGCTGTGTAGGCCAGGGGTCTCCAACCTTTTTAACCACAAGATCACTTTTCCAATTTAAGTACCCCGAACCCACATGCCCTTGCCCGGCTTCCTTCCCACCCCTTCTCTGAGGCCCTGCCCCTGCTCCACGCCCTCTCCGAGGCCTCACCCTGCTCACTCCATGCCCCTTCCTCCCCCCATCCTCATTCACTTTTGCCAGGCTGGGGTAGGAGGTTGGGGTGCAAGCTCTGGTCTTGAGCCAAAGGGTTCAGAGTGTGGGAGGGGCTCTGGGCTTAGCCCAGGGCAGGGGATTGGGGTCCAGGAGGGGTTTCTGGGAGGAAGCTCCAGGAAGGAGTTTAGGTGCAGGGGGACTCACGTCTGGGGCAGGAGGTTGGGTGCAGGAGGAGGTTCAGGGCTGGGACGGGTTCAGGAAGCAGGTTCTGGCTGGGCACTGGGTGGTGGAGCGGGGGGTTAAGGCGGCTTACTCCGGCCCTGGCCCTGCACCACTCTGGAAAGCAGCTGGCACGTACAGCCGTGGCTCCATGTGCTGCCCCTCATCTACAGGCACTGAGCCCACAGCTTCTACTGGCCACGGTTCCCTGTTACTGATCAATGGGAGCTGCAGGAGAGGTACCTGCAGTCCAGGACAGCGTGTGGAGACCCTCTGCTCTGACTCTCAGGGGCTGTAGGGACATGCCAGCCACTTCCAGGAGCACAGTGACCACAGGGATAATTACTCCAGCCATGCCAGGATAGGCTCCCTCCATCCCCTTCTCTCTGTGTGGGGATAGGGTACAGAAGTGGGGGGAGGAGGGACACCCTGACATCAGCGCCCCCTCTTCTCCCTCCCACACTCTGTGCAGCAAGCAGGAGGCTCCCAGGGGGCAGCTCCAAGGCCAAGGGCAGGAGCAGCATGACAGCGGGTGGAGGGGCAACTGAAGTGCCAGCGCTTGAGAGCTTCCAGCCAAACCAGTCAGGGTCCCCTGTCAGAGGCTCTAAGATCTATCGGTGGATCCCGAGCTCCTGGTTGGTGACCACTGGTGTATAGAATAGCATCGGTGTTTCCAGCCCCGAGGTGGCTGCGTTTCAGTAACAGGAGTGATCCCCTTCCTAGTGTCTGCCCTGCTGGGGGCCCCTGCAAGGTGGACGGCACTCGTGCAAGGGGAGGGGTGGGTGAGAGCTCGTCTCTGAATTCAGCCCCATTTCCCTAGAGATGGCAGCCCTGGAACCAGTCACTGGTCATGTTTTCTAACCAGTCCAATGGCCTGGCTTGGCCCCCAGTCCCAGCTCTCCCCCTTGGCACGAGGAGCAGCGAGGCAGACCTGGAATCTGGGCCGTCTCTGTGACTGCACGTGTTGCTAATGGGGTGTCCAGAGATGTGAAGAGCCCGAGGCTTCACCCCCACCCTGGCCGGTGGATCCAGAATCACTGAATTACTTCCAGCCACTTTTCTCCCTGCAGCACCATAGTCTCAGCCCGCGGGCAGGACGGGACTCTCCCCGCTGCCCTGATTCGCTGGCGCGGGCCTTGCAAAGCGCGTGTCCCTCCGCCCCTCGCAGAGCCCGGGGTGGCTGCCTGGCAGTGTCATGGTCTTATGCAGCAGGCTCGGGATTAGGGCTCCCGTTGAATGCACATCCCAGAGCGCTCCCAGGAGGCTGCTGTAATGGAGTTAGGAGTGAAATATTTATCAGCCCCACTGAAGAGCAGCAGGCAGGCAGGAAGCCAGGCCGAAGCAGGAGAGCTACACTAGCCAAAAGCAAAGGAAGGGCACTGCCTCGTCAGGAGAGCTGAGGGAGGGGCAGACCTGGAGTCCTCCTTCAACACATAGGAAAGGAACCCCACCCACACCACTCCGTCCTGGTGGGGAGGGTCTGACCCGTGGGGAAGCCGAGTCTCCCCGGCCCACCCGCCCTTGGTCTCTCGCCAGGGTGCCAGCAAGGTACTGGGATAGGGCTGTTATCTGGGGGACCCTCGTGTCTAAGGACAGAAGGGACCATTGTGATCATCTGGTCTGACCTTTGGGATAGCACAGGCCATATGGCTTCCCTGAACTCATTCCCGTTTGAACTAGAGAAACATCAAATCTTGGTTAAACATTTACCAGGATGGACAAGCCACCATGATCCCTTGTCAGGATTTCCAATGAAGCCTCGCTGTTAAATAGTCACTTATTTTTATATTGAACATACCTAGTTTCATCCTCCACACAGTGGATCTTCTTACATGTTTCTCTGCTAGACTGGAGACCCCTCTGTTATCAAATTTCTGTTCCTCGTGTGGGTATTTAAAGACTGTTCAAGTCACCCCCTAACACTCTTGTGATGCCCCCATATTTGTTGTGGAAATGTGTCTTTAAATATGAACATGCATAACTTGAACATGCTTTATGAAAAACGGGCCATGTAACCCATCATCCAAGAGCTAGTAATTCCCTGAAGGTGTGTATTCTATTTGTATACAGGCATGTTCTTGTATGTGAAGTTAGAAATACAAAGTGTACACCTGTTTATTAACCTAGGTCTTCTAGTGAAAGTCGTTAGTGGTACTAAAGGAACGTAATGGCCCTGTGCTCAAGACAATGATCTATAAATAGTCTTGTTTTTCCTGTAAGCCTTAATTATGGCTGGTCCTACAAAGACATGTGACCATGCCTGGTGCTGGAATCCATCTTGAATTTTGTAGTTTTTCATAGTAGTGGGGGGAATTTTATTTAAGGCATGGGAAGCAAACAATGATTGTCTTCAGCTGGCTTCACACACTGCTCTTCACCACAAGAGGACTCTGCAGAGGGAAGTCGTGTCTAACTAATCTGTTAGAATTCTTTGAAGGGGTTAATAAACATGCGGACAAGGGGCACCCAGTGGATATAATATACCTAGATTTCCAGAAAGCCTTTGACACGGTCCCACACCAAAGGCTTTTACGTAAATTAGGTGGTCATGGGATAGGAGGAAAGGTCCTTTCATGGATCAAGAATTGGTTAAAAGACAGAAAACAAAGGGTGGGAATAAATGGTAAATTTTCACAATGGAGGAGGGTAACTAGTGGTGTTCCCCAGGGGTCAGTACTGGGACCAATCCTGTTCAACTTGTTCATCAATGATCTAGAAAATGAGGTAAGCAGTGAGGTGGCCAAGTTTGCAGATGACACAAAGTTGTTCAGGACAGTCAAAAGCAAAAGGGATTGTGAAGAACTACAAAAAGATCTCAGCAAACTGAGTGATTGGGCAGCAAAATGGCAAATGAAATTTAATGTGGGTAAGTGTAAGGTAATGCATGTTGGAAAAAATAACCCAAATTACACGTACTACATGATGGGGTCAAATTTAGCTACGACAGATCAGGAAAGGGATCTTGGAGTTATAGTGGATAGTTCTATGAAGACATCCACGCAGTGTGCAGCGGCAGTTAGTAAGGCAAATAGGATGTTAGGAATTATTAAAAAAGGGATAGATAATAAGACAAAAGATATCATACTTCCCCTATATAAAACTATGGTACGCCCACATCTCGAGTACTGCGTGCAGATGTGGTCTCCTCACCTCAAAAAAGATATATTGGCATTAGAAAAGGTTCAGAAAAGGGCGACTAAGATGATTAGGGGCTTGGAAAGGGTCCCATATGGGGAGAGGCTAGAGAGACTGGGACTTTTCAGTTTGGAAAAAAGGCGATTGAGGGGCGATATGATAGAGGTATATAAAATCATGAATGGTGTGGAGAAAGTGATTATAGAAAAATTATTTACCTTTTCCCATAATACAAGAACTAGGGGACACCAAATGAAATTGATGGGTAGTAGGTTCAAAACTAATAAAAGGAAATTTTTCTTCACACAGCGCACAGTCAACCTGTGGAACTCCTTGCCCGAGGAGGCTGTGAAGGCCAGGACTCTATTAGGGTTTAAAAAAGAGCTTGATAAATTTTTGCAGGTTAGGTCCATAAATGGCTATTAGCCAGGGATAAAGTATGGTGCCCTAGCCTTCATAACAAGGGCAGGAGATGGATGGCAGGAGATAAATCACTTGATCATTGTCTTCTGTTCTCCTTCTCTGGGGCACCTGGCATTGGCCACCGTCGGCAGATGGGATGCTGGGCTCGATGGACCTTTGGTCTGACCCAGTATGGCCATTCTTATGTTCTTATGTTCTTATGACTCATGGAAAGACCTGGAAAGAAAAAAACTCAAACGAGGGTAGTGGGGAGAGAAGCAGATCAGAAAAAAGATCAACTCTGGATGGAGAAGAATTGTCCCTGAAATAAGAGCTAGGGTGAGAAATTATCATTTGTAACAACTTCTCTGAGGCTACGTCTACCCTGCAGGGTTTTTGTGCAAGAAGTCTTTTGTCGAAGAATTCTTGTGCAAAAATTTCTTGCACAAAAGTGCATCCACACCTCAAAGCGCATCGCAGAACGGCCATCAGAGCACCTGTGCTTTTTCCAATAGGTCTTTTTGCACAAGAAACCCCTGCAGAGCATCCACACATGCCTCTTTGCACAAGAGCCATAGTGCAAAAAGGAGTTATGCCTCATAGAAGGAGGTTTACCTACACCACAAAAAGCCCTCTGTCCTGTCGATTGACTGCAGATTTTCTTGTGCAGAAACGCACTTGAGGTGTGGACACTCCATGGGGTTTTTGCGCAAAAACCTTGTAGTGTAGACATAGCCTGAGTGTATTTGGCTTAGCTGGTGAGTTTTGTTTTATTTTGCTTAGTAACTTACTTTGATCTGTCTGCTCTCACTTGCAACCGCCTAAATCCGATTCTTTATACATAATAACATCAGTTTTGTTTCTTAATAAAACCCAGTGTAAATAATTGTTTCCAGCGGGAGGGGCTGTGCATCTCTCTTTCATTGATAAAGGAGGAGCTCTGCGGAGCTCCCTCTGTATAAACTTTATGCAGAGTGAGATGTATTTATTTGGGGTTTTGGTCCCACTGGGGCTGTGCACCCAAGTGCTCTCAAGTCCCTGTGACTGAGCCTTCCCAGAGATGAGCCGTTCTCAGTGTCCATGGTACTTTGCTGTGGGCTGTGACCCCAACTCTGTGCCCTTCCTGGGGGAGACCAGAGCTTCTGGCCCAGCAGGACGGGGTGGTGGGGCACCCCAGATAACAGGCAGGCAGGCTCAGTGGTGTGATCAGCACACCCTGGGGACAGTCTCCAGGGGGATTTCTGTGATCTAACCCATCACACGTCTCTCTGTTAGACTGAATAGAGTGAGCACCACAGTGAGGCAGATTTTCTACCCCTTTAGAGGATCATTCTCATGGGTTTTCTCAGAACCTTCTCCAACTTATCAGCATCGTTCTGAAAGCATTGACACCAGAACGGAATCCTGCAACTCAGCACAGAGAAGACACCACCAAGTCCCCAGAGGGTGGGTACTGCTCCTCTGGGCTGGACTGGAACCGGTGGCCTACAAGTAAAAGGCACCGATGCATATTCCTGAGGACTAGGCCTCCCCCCACCTTAGCTTTGCTGCCCTGTGCTCTGGTCTTACGGTGCCCGTACCAAGGGAAGGTTTCCACCCTACCAGGAACAGACCCACATGGACCAGTTAGTTCATCTTTGCACTAGAAGACTTGAGGTTCATGCTTTTAAAAGGTCAAAGTCTGAATCCCACCTTGGGTAGAAAGCTCTCTGTTCCGTACCGTTGTCTTAGCAGCTCCTTTGAATTCCACCTCCACTGCGCCTCTGCAGGCAGCACCTACTGACCTTGCACTCAGCCTCGGTGGCTGCTGGGCTTCCTCACTGATTCATTCTCATTTAAAGAGGACAGCCGCCTGGTGACAGGAGCCACAGAGCAATGGGGGGTTGGGGGGTACTCTCCCTGCCCTGCCAGGCTCATCAGCATCTTGCCCCAAAGGAGCTCTGCCTTGGATGTAACCCCTTCTTGGCTTTCTGCAGAGGCTACACACGGGGAGGGAGAGTTGAGTTGTGATGGGGGTTGTGACTGGGTGTGCACTGGGCCAGAAAGGCTTAATGCCCCATGGAGGAAGGAAGTCCCGCCCCGCAGCTGCACTGGGCATGCTCCATGGGCTGGAACAGTATAAAAGGGAGCAGCTTACCCCAGTTTGGGCTGGATGCTGGAGAGGAAGGACCTGCTAGAGGACCTCCTGAGGTGGACCAGCCAGAAACCTAGCTGATGGGATCTGGAGACCCAAGCAACTGTATTGAGCCTCCAGATGCAGTGGAACTGGAACCCGATGCTACGGAACCTGATGACCTGGAAGCTACGGGGACCCCCCAATGCCAGAACTGTAGGCAGTGACCCAGGAAGGGTGCACGAGTGGTATCTCCAACCCAAGTGAGCTCAGCATGTTGCCGTGGGAATCCCCACTGAGCAAGTGGTGGATCACTCCCCCCCTTGATAGAGCCCTGCATTGGGGTCTGGTGGAATAGGGCAGGCCCGGACCCCTCTACTGGGGCTGCTGCCCTACGCCATGTGACTCAAGCCATTAGGCTGTGCTGCCCTGAACCCCAGGTCTGTGTTATAGACTGAGGCCATTGGGCTGCACTGCCTCAGGATGGGGCGTATTCACGATGTGACGCTGGGTCTTTGCGGGGCTGGTCTCTGCTGTTGGATACTTGCCCACCGGGAGCTGAATCGAGGCTTTTCCAGGTGGGTTAATGAGCAGCCCTGTTGCCCTGCACTCGGCTGGGTCTGAGGAGCAGCACAGCCCAGGAGAGCCTCGAGGGAAGCAGGAATCAAAGACTCCTGGGCTAGCTCTGGGCCTGACGCAATGAGTGCAGCCCTGCCGGGGCCCGTAGCTGCAGCTCCCTTTCCCCGCCGCAGTGAGCGATGCTGCTGGCGAGAGCGCAGTGCAGCTGCTGTGGTGTGGGGCAGCGGCAGGCTCCGGTTGCTGGGCTCGGGGAGGTTTAAATAGCACGGAGGGGCCTGCGAAATGCCCCGTCTCTGGGCCCTCACGAGAAGAGCAGAGCACGTTGAATTAAATCTGCACACGGCCGAGCGGTGCAAGTGCCAATGTGATCAGGGGCCGCCGGTTCACAGGCTGCGTCCCCATCTGCCAGTGCCCCAGCCGCCCAGTCCCACGGCTGTATGGCTTGAGCGCTGCTCAGGCACCAAGTGACCCTTCCCTGCGTCCTGCATGCGGGGAACCGCTCTGATTGCAAGTGTCCAGAGCAAGGAGTTTCTGTGCTTAAATAAGGCCGCCCAGACAGCCTCTGCTGCCACCGCAGTCCTGTGCAGTTACTTCACGGCGACAGCAGGGTCCCTGCAGAACCCAGGCTGGGGAGCTGCAGGGCCCGTTGTTGCTTCTGGCTCATCTGGCGGGGGCAGGTGCCACTGGAAATTGACAAACAGCTGAAAGGCCCGGGCCATGCGGCCCTCCAGCGAAGCAGGGAAGCGACCTCCAAGCTTGGCAGCGTTGGCAGGGGCAGATGACGCTTCCTTGCGGAACGAAGGGAGGTTCTGGGGCTCGGCATGACACCCAGAGCGTTCGGCTCTAACCTCCTCTACAGGAGCGGGTGCTGCCCATCCTAAAGGACCCCAAAGTGCTTCCCAGGCTTGGGCCAGACCCTCCCCTCATGTAAATCAGCGCGGCTCCGCTGAAGTCCACAGACCTAGGCCTAGTCATGCTGGTTGAAGAGCTGGTTCTTCAAACACAGACGATGTTTCCCTGCCACTCTGGGATGCAGCCACTTCTGGGGAGGAAGGCCAAGTAGCTGTTTAAGACTGCGCAGCAAAGCAACAAGTGGCTAACCCAGGAAGTGAAGAGTAGCCAATAGCCATTAGAGGTGGCAATTCGGGCTGGGCATCATAAAATGGCCAGCCTTGGCTAAGTGTGCCCAGCAGGGGTGTTTAAGACAGCACCGCTGCCCTCTGGACTGAGGCAGGAAACAATTTAGGGGCAGCGAGTGGCAAACGCTGACTGTAGGTGACCTGGAGACGTGCTGGCACCGGGGGCTTGGCTCTTTCCTCTTGCTCCAAGTGCAATGGGATCTGCGATGGTCAGGGTCCCGCTTCAGCCAACAGCCCCTCTGCTGCTGTGTGGATGTGGGGGGAAGGGCCCGCACCTCCGCTGACCCTCCCTAACGTGTGAGCTGCACCGAGGCCCTCCGGAGGCAGGGGATGGCCGCGGGCCTGCCAGCTCTGTCCCCGCCGTGCGCTCTGGTGCCCAGCGCCTTTCCCGTTACCCCAGTGCGGGCCAACGTGGACACAGGTTCCCTCTGGGGAAAGGGCTAGAGACCCCGAGGGGAGACGGTGATATGTTGGCGCTCTGCCTTCTGAGTCCCTCGGACTGGGCCAGCATCGTCTCCCTCCCCTGCCCACTCTCCTCACGCTCAACAGCGCCAGATCCCAGCAACGCTCCTTCTGGTCCCAGGGGCCGGTGGGGTTTTCTCCCAGGGCCTGGGCGATGGCCGCCTGCCCCTCAGGCCAGCACGTCCAGCCCCCACCGCCCCGCAGAGCCAGCTGTGTGCCCGCTGGCAGGTCGCACGCAGCGCTAGACGCGGGCTGGCTCCGTCACGTCAAACCGCAGCACTGGGGCCATGGCCGTGGCCGGGGCTGGGCCAGCGCACACCACGGATGGAGCCTGTCTCTCCAGGGCCCGGCCCGTGTCGTAGACAGACTGGCCTCCAGAGCAGCAGTTCCCAGTTGTGGGCTGGGACCCCAAACGGGTCATGACCTCATTTTAACCAGGGCTGCTTAGACTTGCTGGGGCCTGGGGCCGGAGTCTGAGCTCCCCCTCCCCACACACACCAGGCCAAAGCTGAAGCCTGAGGGCTTCAGCCCTGGGCAGGTTACAGGTCCCCTGCTTGGTCTGTCCCCCTCCCCCTGCGCCCTCCAGCCCAGCGTGGTGGGGCTCGGCCTCTGCCTCCCCTCCCCCAGCCCAGCGTGGTGGGGCTCGGCCTCTGCCTCCCGCCCCCCACCCCCCCCAGCCCAGCGTGGTGGGGCTCGGCCTCTGCCTCCCGCTCCCCACCCCCCCCAGCCCAGCATGGTGGGGCTCAGCCTCTGCCTCCCGCCCCCCACCCCCCCCAGCCCAGCATGGTGGGGCTCGGCCTCTGCCTCCCGCTCCCCACCCCCCCCAGCCCAGCGTGGTGGGGCTCGGCCTCTGCCTCCCGCTCCCCACCCCCCCCAGCCCAGCGTGGTGGGGCTCGGCCTCTGCCTCCCGCCCCCCACCCCCCCCAGCCCAGCATGGTGGGGCTCGGCCTCTGCCTCCCGCCCCCCACCCCCCCCAGCCCAGCATGGTGGGGCTCGGCCTCTGCCTCCCGCCCCCCACCCCCCCAGCCCAGCATGGTGGGGCTCGGCCTCTGCCTCCCCTCCCCCACCCCACCCCCCCCAGCCCAGCGTGGTGGGGCTCGGCCTCTGCCTCCCCTCCCCCACCCCACCCCCCCAGCCCAGCGTGGTGGGGCTCGGCCTCTGCCTCCCCTCCCCCCCCAGCCCAGCGTGGTGGGGCTCGGCCTCTGCCTCCCCTCCCCCACCCCACCCCCCCCAGCCCAGCGTGGTGGGGCTCGGCCTCTGCCTCCCCTCCCCCCCCAGCCCAGCGTGGTGGGGCTCAGCCTCTGCCTCCCCTCCCCCCCAGCCCAGCATGGTGGGGCTCGGCCTCTGCCTCCCCTCCCCCACCCCACCCCCAGCCCAGCGTGGTGGGGCTCGGCCTCTGCCTCCCCTCCCCCACCCCACCCCCAGCCCAGCGTGGTGGGGCTCAGCCTCTGCCTCCCCTCCCCCCCCAGCCCAGCATGGTGGGGCTCGGCCTCTGCCTCCCCTCCCCCACCCCACCCCCAGCCCAGCGTGGTGGGGCTCGGCCTCTGCCTCCCCTCCCCACCCCCCCCAGCCCAGCGTGGTGGGGCTCAGCCTCTGCCTCCCCTCCCCCACCCCACCCCCAGCCCAGCGTGGTGGGGCTCGGCCTCTGCCTCCCCTCCCCCCCCAGCCCAGCGTGGTGGGGCTGGGCCTTTGGCTCTGGCTCCCCCAGCCAGGGCAGCAGGGCCCAGGCGAGCTGGGCTGGCCCTGGTGCTCCCCAGCCTGGTGAGCAGAGGGCTCAGTGAGTCCAAGGTTTGGCTGCCGCCCCGTTGCTGGCTTCCACGGGCAGCAAAGGAGCAAGTCCAGGGGAGCCAGGGGTGCCCTGAGCTCAGCTCTGGGATGGGCTCTGTGCCGCGGCTCCCGCAGGGCCCGCCCATGCCCGCCGGCAACAGGGGAGTGGTGAGACCGTGGCCGTCAGCGCTGGCCCCCTCCAGACTCAGGCCTGGCTTCACTGAAAGCTGGTTACAGGAAAGGCCCTGCCAGGCTCTCCGACCGGCTGAACCTCAGAGAAGTGTAACCCCGTCGCCTGCCAGGGACGGCCCCGCCCCACCCCTTGGAGCAGCCCCCACCCAGGAGTGCCCCTCATGTGGCCAACTGACCCTCCCAGCAGCTCCCTGGCCTGGCCCTCTCCCAGCCCTTCCACAGACCTCCTCGCTCAGCACCCCTCCTGGCCAACCTCCTCCCAGTGCCAGCCCTGCCCTGCCCTGCCCTGCCCTCTGACACCCACCCCTGCCCTGGCAGGCAGAGCAGTCGCTGCCTGGAGGCGGAGGAGTGAGGCCTGGGTGGCCGGCTGAAGGGGCCGCAGGACCATGGACAGACCAGGGACTGGGGGAGCTGGAAGGAGCTCCTAGCTGGCTGCTGGGACTGAGTGAGGGCTGGGAGGAAGACAGTGTCTCCATATCAGGGCTGGGACTATTTAAAGACTGAGCCCAGGGAGGTCTGCAGAGACACTAACTCGGGGCGGGGGGGGGGGGCGGGGAGGCAGAAGGGGTCTGGTTTGTGTCCCTTCCAGACTGAGAGAGTCTCCTGGAGAGCGGAGTCACTGAAACCTGCCTGAGACCCAACCGCCTGGCTCATCACAAAGCGAGCGACTGCAAGCCGTGTCCGCAGGAGGTGGGTCCCACCCCATCGCCGGCCCATAGGGGGGTTACTGTAGACAGGGCATAAGTCAGGGCCGCCTCATGGCTGCTCTAACCTGCAAGGGGGCACACTGCTCCCAGAAGAGGGGAGTCCTAAGTTACTCCCCCCACACCTTTGTCTCTGCCAGGCTCAGAGTTGGTTCTCCCCACTGACGACACGCTGGGCTCTGTGCTGGAGACACAGGCAAGGGGCGAGGTAAACTTTTATTCTTCAGGCACATAAAAACAGAGCATAAGAATGGCCACACTAGGTCAGAGCAAAGGCCCATCCAGCCCAGTGTCCTGTCTGCCCACAGTGGCCAATGCCAGGTGCCCCAGAGGGAATGAACCGAACAGGTAACGATCATGCGATCTCTCTCCTGCCATCCATCTCTACCTTCTGACAAACAGAGGCTAGGGCGGTGGTTCTCAGCTGGTGGGCCATGGTGACTTTTTCGGTGGTCCACAGGACCATTGTCCAAAGTCACACGGCGTGGGCAGGCACCAAAAATCTGTTAGTAAGAAATAAATTTCAAACCAAAATGTTTGTTGTCTGCTCTTTTTTATCATGTCTCAAAAAGGAGGTGGTCCACGAAAATTTTTTGATTGGCCTGATGGTCCGTGGACTGAAACAAGTTGAGAACCACTGGGCTAGGGACACCATTCCTTACCCATCCTGACTAATAGCCATTAATGGACTTAACCTCCATGAATTTATCTGGTTCTCTGTTATAGTCCTAGCCTTCACAACCTCCTCTGGCAAGGAGTTCCACAGGTTGACTGTGTGCTGTGTGAAGAACTTCCTTTTATTTGTTTTAAACCTGCTGCCCATTAATTTCATTTGGTGGCCCTTAGTTCTTATATTATGGGAACAAGTAAATAACTTTGCCTTATTCGCGTGCTCCACACCAGTCATGATTTTATAGACCTTTATCATATCCCCCCCTTAGTCTCCTCCTTTCCACGGCTGCAGGATACTTGTCTGTCAAAGATCAAATCTTCCCCTGCTGTCCGGGATGCTCTTTCACTGACAGCATTGCAACCAGGCATAAACTTGAATAGCTCCAGAGCCTGAAAGAGGCGAGATCAGAGAACCTGCTGACTCGGTGGCCATACAGAATAGGGCATTGCCTTTGTTACAATGGTCTGTGCTGGCTTGGGAGGTCAGGACTAACTGGTGCTTTAAAAGAACCATTCTGGAGCTCAGCAATTGTGGTAAAAATGGAAACCAGAGGCAAGGCAGCTTGGGGAATGCTCCTGCCTTGTCCATGGGGCTTCCTGCGCCGCAGGCAGCAAGCAATCACCTCATCATTTATTGCTGAACCCCTTCCTCTCCCCGTGCCCTGCATAAACAGCAGCTGCAGGAGAAAGGACATTGAAAACTGCTAAGATTTGCTGGGCACCAGGAGTCAGATGAAGCAAAGAATAAGTATGGCCTGGAGGTTAAGGAACAAGTCTGGGATGTGGGGGGTGGGGCCTTCCTGGCTCTGATAGACTCCTATGGGTCACTAGCTCATATGTGCCTCAGTTTCCCTACTCTAAATGGGCAGTGTAACCTCTGCACCTCAGACATGCTGTGAGGATCAGCTCTGGCAGTGTGGGCAGCCCTCTGCGGAGGCTGCAGTCTCGCAGTGAACGAACGCTCACACTGGAAAAGCGAGCCGCACCCATCCCCGTGGGGCACGTCGCCTATGCATCACCTCCCATCTTGCGCAAGGTGACTTGTGTGGCCATCGCTTGCAGCCTGCTCACCGAGCTCCTGAAGCCATCTCTGGCCCAGGAGCTCTCACACCAGCCTCGGCTGTTACCCCTTTCACTCCACAGGCTTTAGGGTGTGAGGAGGATGGGCGCATGGTGGCTTCGCTGGAGCTGCAGAGCAGCGGCGAGTGCTTCTGGGGGACAGACAGACGGGCAGAGTATGTGACTCTGGGACAAAACCCCACGGTGATACAGCAGGGCTATGGCAGTGGTCCTGTGGCACCTTAGACACCCAAATATAGAAATAGTATCATGAGTTCCATGGCCGCTTCTTCAGCTGGCAAATGTGGAGCAAGGAGCACAGAGGCTGAATTAGAAAGCAGAAAAAGAAGGGAGAGGGGAGAGAGAAAGGAAAACACCTGTCAATTAGTGTCCATGTAAATGAGGCTAATAGAATGGCTGTAAGTGCCTGATACGCCCACATGACAAAGGCTATGGGGAATATAACGGCCTGTCCAGTTCATGTCTTTGTTCAGGCGCTGGGAGCAAGCCTTCACAAGCGAATGCTCTCTTAGTTGTTCTGAAATTCTTTTGTAAGAGAATAGCCACTTGAAATCCACGAGCGAGGGCCTGGGCAGTTCAGATGTCCCCGCCAGGTTTCTGTGAGTTACCATTGCGAATATCTGATGTGTGTCCATTAACCCTTTGCCACAGAGACTGTCCGGTTTGGCCATTGTACATGCAGAAGGGCGTTGCTGGCACTTGGTGGCATCTATCACATTCGTGGATGTGCAGTTGTAGGCGCCCCTGATGTGGTGGCCTCCGTGATGGTCACTTGTGTAGCTGTGCGCACAGCGTTGGCCCGGGGGCTGACTGCAGGGTGGGTTCCTGGGTGAGTGTGTTTGAGGTGTGCTGCGGGGCTGCTGGAGAGAATTTGTTTGAGGTTGGGGGTTGCCTGTAGGCGAGGGCTGGCCTGTCCCCACAGGCCTGTGAGAGTGAGGGGTCGTTTTCCAGGGTAGGCTGCAGATTGTTAATGATGTGCTGGAGGAGTGTGAGTTGGGGGCTGTAGGTGATGACTAGTGGTGCTCTGGTGTTTTGTTTGTTGGGCCTGTCCAGCCTAGGCTGGAGCTAAGAATGGCTGGTAGCCCTGCTCTGCCCGGTGGGCGTGAGCCCTGGACTGCAGCTGTCAAAACTACCTCTCCTGGTGAGTGTATTTGGGTGCTAACAAGGATCACCCAAATAGCCTGGTTAGAAGAAGACCCACTGTCCAAACCCTGTAACCGCTCTCACAGACTTGGAATTCTTCCAAAAGCGCCCCTCTTTGGGCAATGGGGTTTGTAGCTCTTTTGCAAACACACCCTATGTCTCTGAATTCCCCGGGGGACAGGAAATCAGATGCCAAAAGAAGAAATAGTGGATGAGGACGTGTCACCTTCTCTGGGGTGACAAACAGGGAAAATAACATGGTTCTTGACTCAAGGATAAGGAATTTAATCAAATACTTACAGGGTCCAAGAAAATAACCCTCCCTCCCAGATGGCTTGAAGGGGATCTGAATGCCTAACAACTAGAAACCTAAATAAGGACCTTGCTAATTGAACAAGCTAGTCAATACTCGCTAGGCTCTGCAGCCCTCGTCAATGGGACCTCAGAACAAAGAGTGACTCTACAATTTTCAGACTCCCTCCTCTGCGCCTCCAAAAGTTGTTTCACAAATTCAGGAAGGGTGTGAAATGACGCGAATGCACATCTCTCTCGTCAGCATGAAAGCCAAGCTCTTAACAGAAAGGGAACAAATAGTTAAGAGCATTAATAATAGAGCACTATACAGATACAAAGTTGGTATCTGCAGCAGGATCTGCAAAAAGGAGTCATGGATACCCACAGATATAAAATAGGTATCTGCAAATTCGCAGGGTTCCAGATACAAAATTGGTATCTGCATCAGCATCCACAATAATGAGCCGTAAATAGCCACAGCTGCAGACGTGGATGTCCGCAGATTTGCAGGGCTCTCCTTATAAACCTTACACTGCCCAGGTAACATCTCCACACCATCCATCACATACAAAAATGCATCTTTCAGCACAACCACCTTAACTGTGGCCCCAAGGTTTTTAACATAATATATTTTAGTTATTTTGATTCTGGGATCTAAGTGTGTCATCAGATAACATTTATCAACCGCCAGTAGAATTGTTTGGTAATGTTCATATTATTGCTGATTTTTAACAGTGTTATATGTTGCCTATACAGTTAACTGAAGAAGTGGGCAACTGTCAATTTATGGGAAAATTAGATGCTGTGTTCACATGATATTGTATTCAAGGCTGACTAATACGTGCCTTTGTAGTGTACACGAACACTGACTATTCCTAGAGTAACCAACAGGTGGAATTGAACCTGGGACCTCTTGAGCTTAATGCATGAGCTAAAAGCCAGCTGGCATCCAGCTAAGGCTGTGGAGTAGACACAGTCCTTTCTAGTGGTCTTGGTGCCACAGTACACCACACACAGCAGGTGTGGGCTATGCTAGCATGTGGCGTGAGGGGGCCTTTTAGAAATGTGCCTCTCCTACTGCAGTGAGAAGGACACCAGTCACACAATGATTCGCGGAAAGACGTTTATGGGAGAACACTTGTGTTGGTATAAATACAGCTTCCAAGAGAGACTGGCTTTCCCATTCATCCCCATCTATAAATTAAACATTCAAGCTGCCAGCAGGAATTTAGCTGAGGGCTGATCTATTTTTGCTTTCACTCCAAGGGCCTAACAGAAGTTTTACAATTGATTCCCTGCACTTGGGGGAGGTGATACACCAGAGTTGATGTCAATAATAAAAGGAATAAAGTCTCCTTTTCCGGTGGCTAATATTTCCTTCTAAATCAATTGCAGGGTGCAGTCTACTGCGGGAACTGCCGTTGTGTGTGTTTCAAACCCCATTAAAACAGCCCCACTTGTACATAGAACTTGTAGCCTCATTTCTTTTGTTTAGATCTACTGTTCTGCTGTCTCTCTTTCCATCATGGCAGCTCTATAAAGCATGGTACTGCTCAGCCTGGTGGCGCTAAACTGACTGCAAACATCTTCTGTACAAAGGAAATAGGAGAGAAAACTCAGTTAAAACCCTTTTGTTAAAGCATGCCAGTTGTTCATGGTGTAAACCTTGGTGCTACATGAGGGTTTCAATTCAGGCAGCTACATAAGGGAATAAGGCAGCACTTTGCTGGATTGGGACTTGAGGAATGGAAGTGTAATCCCCATTTTACAGCAAGGGAAGCTGAGGAACTGAGGGGTTTTTAAGCCTGCAACCCAACTTAGGCCCTGCTCTCTGAGGTGGGAACCATGTCTCAATCCTGCCTGTCCACCAGCCAGGAACCCCACTGACAGCACCCCCTACTGGCCGTGCTTGGAACTGCACCTCCCACTGCAACTTCCCTCCGTAATGCAAACACTTAGGGTAACGTTGTTTCAAACCTGCTCTTAGGAGATGAAAGTCCAAGAATTCTACATGAACACGCACCAGCCCCCTGAATGCAGCCTCCTTCTTCCACCACCCTACCCTGGCCAGTGGCAAGAACCCAGCTCCAAGGTGCATGACTGACACCATTCCCGTCCATAGAGGACCATTACAATGCTAAAGTCTGTTAAACAGACCTTAAATGTGCCCTAACTTGGCCAGCTCAGTAACACAGGTTTTATCCCTCCCACTGTCACGTTGTAGGACACGGTGTGGGTGTGTGCAGGGCAATGCTAGGGGGCTGTGATGACACTATAGCCTGTCTATTAACAGAGTGCAGCATATTTGTGTTAAGGGTCTGAGAGCTGACCCATCTCTTTGGAAGAGTGATAAATCCCTTGCTACAGAGCTGCTCAATATAAGGAATGCCTGACCCACCAGGGCTGTAACTGCTCACAGGAGGGTCACAGGAAGACGCGCTACCTATTCAGTCTGCCACTGAATTCTCTTTCCAGTCAGTCTTCTGTGCTATTACTGAATGTTGGTCTTACTTGGCAAACAGTGATTCAGATGAACACTAGATAGATCCTGTTTATTTCAAAGTCACAGTAGCTGTTGAGAGAGGGGCTGAAAAGATTCTGGGCACTATAGTGAGGGATGTGCTGTTAAAGACACTTACACTGGACTTTACTGAAGCTGAACTAGGTATGCAGGAAGATCCTTGCAGATAGGGAGAAGAGTAACATCGATATACAACATTTTATATGGTCAATGCACCTTTGACCGTAATGTTGATTTATTAAGTCCTGTCTGGTGGGGGGAGGGAGAATAAATAATATATGGAATTATTTTTACAGCTGACAGGAAAATTGTCATACATTTTTACTAGGAAGTTGTTAAAAAAATCAATTTCCCATGACACTTTTTGTTTTGTCAACAGAAAATCTTCAAACTGAACATGTTGGGGTTAAAAAGCAGATTTCAGTACAAAAGTTTCATTTTTGCTAATTTTTTTTTTTGCTACTTTGTCATTTCCAGTTTGTTTTTGACGTTGGGAATGTTCTACTATAATGAACATTTACCATGTGTCTGTCTGGCTAGGCTGAAAAGACATTTTTCTCTGAACAAAATGTTTCAGCCGAAACATGTTGACCAGCTCTATAGATGCCAAGTCTGCAACGTTTGGACACTAGTGGCTAAAACTCTGTGTGTTTGGGTGACTGGCACTGAGGGGATGGAATGGCCTCTGGGTAACTCAGGGCTGCTTGTTAACAAGCCTCCTGTGGTGGATGGGAGGGGTACTACCCTTTTCTAGACTGAAACCCAGCATTCAGTAACTAAATTGTCTGTAAAGGATTAAACCCAGAGCAGTGGATATCCAGGAAGTGTTGGCAGGGAGCCAGGAGAGTCAATGGGAAGAGAGTGAGAGATCTGAAATGAAACAGTTTTGCCTGCTTCTGTCTCCTTTGTGTGTGAATTTCCAAGCAGGACCTGGGAGCGAGATGAAGTAAGCCCTGGAACCAGACATGAAATTTTCAACAGTATCCATGTCTAGAAAGGATGGAACTTGAAACAACGGATATGAGTTTGACAGGGAATGAATAGTTAGATGCAATCAGGTTATTTTCTTTATTTCTTGGTTTGTGGGATTTCTCTGTGCTGATTTGAACCCTGCTGTAGACTGAAACTGAATCCCAGGGAAGCAATTCTCTGTGCTTTAATCTGTTTTTCTAAGTTGCTCTGCAACACCTAGCAACCAAATATGCTTTACCAAGTACGTCTTCTTTGTTTTGATAATAAAATCACCTTTAGGAGACTATGATCTGATTCCTGTGTCCTAGAAAGCAAGAGGCTTTGTGTACCTGTGCCTGAGACTGAAGGTCAGGTATTAAGATATTCCAGTTTGTTTTCAAGCTCTCTCCTAAACTTGGGGTTACCCTACAGCGACGTTTCTTAACCTGTGTTCCCCGGCACAGCAGCGTGCCGCGAGGCAGTCAGAGATGTGCCGTGGAGAAAACAGGAAAAATTCTGCTCTCCCGCCCCTGCAGAGCCCATAGACAGCAGCTGCCCCCCTCCTCCCCCCAGCCCACAGGACGGCCCCAATCCCACAGGGCCTCCACTGCTGCACAGCCTCCTCCTCCTCCACGTGTGCAGGCGGCAGCTTTTACTGCGGCCGCTGCTGCTGGGAGGGGGAGGGAGAGGAGCGGCCGGAGCTGAGGAGTTGCTCCCAGACCTTGGCATTTTAAAACTGCCGCCTGCGGTGAACCCAGCTCAGACTCTGCTGCCCCCCCCCCCACCTGGGGAGCACTCGGGCTCTGCTGCCCCCCTCCCCAGGGCGCGCTTGGGCTCTGCTGCCCCCCATGAGCTGCTGCTCTCTCTCCCCTGCGCCCCTCCCCAGCCTGCTGGGGAAGTGGCAGAGTTTAATATGGAGGGGAAAGTTGTGGTTTCTACTCCCCCCCCCCCACCTTGCCAGCGGGAAGCCTGGCCTGGTGCTGCAGCTGTGCTGGGTTCCCTGCTGCATGGGCGGGGGGACGGGACTGAGCTCTCCACCCCCACCCCCCGAGGAACAAGAGCATGCCCCCTGGAGGCTTTCCCTGCTGCAGCACCTGCACCCAAACCCCCCTCACTCCCCTCATCCTGCCAAGATCCTGCATTCCCAGCTTGCTCTGACACCCTGCCCCAAGGCCCCTCCTCCACCCTCCCTCCTGGCCAGACACCCTGACCTGAGACCCTCTTCTACCCTCCCTCCTGGTCCGGTAGGGGGTTTTTTTGGGGAGGAGGGGTTGCTCAACACAAATATCCTTGGTGTTCCCCATGAAAAAAAATTATTGTTCCGTGTTCCTCAGTCTTAAAAAGTTGAAGAAACACTGCCCTACAGGAGGAAATTCCCACATGCATCTTCCTGGCACTAAAGGAGTTTTTGCATTTGGGTGGTGGCAGCATCCCACCCAAGGCCAGGGAATCTGTGACCGTAGAGAGTTGAAGCAAAAGCTGTTATGGGAAAGGTATTTTAAGGTCTCTTGCAGCCCCCTTCCTTCTGCGTTAGAAATGCCAAAGTGGGGAACAGCCTTGACACCCCCCACTTTTCCGCTCCTCTATTTGGTAAGCTCCAAGCCCAGAGCAGTGAGAGCCACACAGCCTGTAACCCATCTTGATGGCTGGAAGGCCAGGTGGCACCGCGTGACAAAGGTTAATGGTCACCAGAAGAGCCACTCTCGTCTGTCATGGAACAAAGAGCTTTATTCCAGCCAGCGCGAGAGAAGGCATTATCTGAAAGCTGCTCTGTTTCATTTAGAGCCTTCCCCAGCCGGCCTCCAGCCTAGCTTCTCTTCTGCAGATTTAAAGAAACAGTGCAGCAGCCAAATCTGGAAGGAAGCATCTGTGACCTATTGTCTTGTAGGCAACATATGCGTGATTGGAGGAGGAAGCATCTGGGCAAAATTGTGCCCTAGGCAGCAGCTGTAGTAAGTACACGGGGCCATGAGCAGACTAAGATCTTGCTGTCAGACTTTTCCCTGATCGCAGCAATGCCTCTAGGCAAGGCAAGTGCTGACGGCATCACACCTGCTATCTGTAACCCGTCCTGAGGGACTCCCCTGGGAAACACAAGGCCTGATCTAAATCCCATTGCTATGGATGGGAGTGCTTTCGCCCAGCCCAGCTGGAGATGATTGGGCCATTGGGAGCAGATTACTGGAACAGGCCAATGACCCATTTAGCCCAGTGTCCTGTCTCCGGTAGTGGCCATTTCCGGATTTGGGAGGGGGGGGGGGATCTAAAGCTGCCTTCACTGCACACCAGTTTGCCGTTCTCTTGGGAAACCGATACTGCACCAGACCTCGCGCCCAATAGCAGGGGTCGCCAACCTTCTGAAGCACAAGATCACTTTTAGAATTTAAATGCAATGTAAGATCTACCTCAGCCCCAAATACCCCTGGCCCCGCCTCCTTCCCGCCCCTCCTCTGAGGCCCCGCCCCTGGTCAGTCCATCCTCCCTCCCTGCCCCACCCTCATTCAGTTTTATTGGGGGGGGGCAGAGCGCTGGGGTGCTGGGGAGGGGGATGCAGGCTCTGATCTTGGGCTCAGGGATTTGGAGTGTGGGAGGGGCTCTGAGCTGAGCCTGGGGCAGAGAGTTGGAGTGCAGGAGGGGTTCAGGGTGCAGGCTTGGGGGGGCGGGGTTGGGTGCAGGGGGGACTCAGGGCTAGGACAGGGGTTTGGGGTGCAGGAGGGGTTCAGGACCGGGGCTGGGGTTCAGGATGCAGGCTCCAGCTGGGCACCGCTTACCATGAGTGGCTCCTGGGTGGTGGTGCAGTGGGGCTAAGGCAGGCGCACCCCTACCCTGGCCCTGCACCACTCCCAAAAGCAGCCAGAAAACTCTCTTCATCCCTGTCCCCCCTCTGCTCTGTGGAGGTGGGGTACGGGGGGGAGAAGGGCACCCAGATACCAGCACCCCCTCCTCTTCTTCCCATGTCTTGCACAGCAAGCAGGAGGCTCCCGGGGGTAGGAGGCAGCTTCAAAGCCAAGGGCAGGAGCAGCACGGCGGTGCTGAGAGGGGCAGCTGAAGTGCCAGCGCTTGACAACAGCCTCCCGGCCAGACCTGCCAGGATCCCCTGTCAGAGGCTCCAAGATGGACCCGTAGATCCCGATTGACTGGCTGGTGACCCTGTAGAGTGAGGAACGAAAGTCGTAGGTCTCTTATCCTAGCTAATGGCACTTGCTGTTCAGAGGAGTTTCCGCTTTGTAAGCACTTAAGCCTCTTTTAAAACCGTGCTCAGTAATTCAGTCACATCACGCAGCCCTGAGTTCTACAGGCTAATTCACACACTGCATTATAATGAAATCATTAATGCTCTTTTTTAATACTTCATCGTGTTTGCTTTGGTAAATAGAGCGCTGGGGCAGCTCTCTCTCCAGCCTCCCACGGTGAGGGCAGATACTAAGAGCCCAGAGTTGAGTTAACAGCGTCCTGTGTTATGAAGGTCAGAGGTGAGTTCAGCTGAGCTGGACTGAGATTACAAGCACTGAGGAGACAAGAGGAGGAGGTGGCTTTTCCTCCCACTGGCTGGGCTTGGCTCTGTGGTGAGCTGCTTGCTGGAGAAGCTTGGAGCAAATGGACCATTCAATGGGGCCAGAATTCATTTGGCTCCATCACAGTCTCCTAACCCTCACCTACCCCTCTTCCCTGCAGTGGTTTAGGCACTGCACTCAGTGGCCTATCTTCTGCGCCTGGTGCCCGTACACGGAGCTTCTGTGCTTGTATCACTCCCGCTGCTGTTCACGTTTCCTCTTAGCCCAGCTGAGGTAGAGCTGGAGAAAAAATTCACTCAAAAATTTGTTTGGGGGGGGGAAGACTTGGCAACACCTCAGCATTTTGCCTCATCATCAAATTCATGTCAGTTTCATGGAATTGTTTTAGTCCCAAAACCAAATCAAAATGTTTTGTTTCATTAGGCTTAATTCATTGGGCTCCGAATGACTTTTCCTTCCAAAAATTCCTTTTGTTTTATTTTAAAAATCAGAGGTGTTTGAAAAGATTGAAAGGAACTGTTTCCTTTGACCCCAACAAACTCCCCCCTCGTCCCCCGCTTTTCAGAATTGCCAAAAAATCTGTTGTTCCTGCAGTTCTACAGGGGGTGGGGGGAACCAGCTCTAGGGCCTGCCCTGGGCCTGGTGGAGGAGCTGTCTGGCACAGCAGGAGCGGCAGGACAGAGTTTTGTTTTAGGAAGGTTCAGTGCTCTCTCCCCCCCCCCCCCACCCAGCTTGGGACTACTGGTGGTGACAGGATCCAGTGTGTGACCTCCTGCCAGCCAATGTCACTGGTGGGTGCAGAGGGGCCTACAACTGCCATGGTGAGGACCTGGGTGCTGGTGCCTTCCCTGCTGCGCATCCCCCAGGAGCAGGCTTGGGTACCCGTAATACCTGGGCGTGGCCCTGGCCGTGGCCCCGCTGAGAATGGGTGAAAAGGCAGGACAATGGGATTTTCGAAATGAAATGTTTGCAGCGAGTTTCTGCTTCCATTGATGAATCGTGTTGGAAAACGGGGGGTGTGGGAGGAAAGTGCGTTTTCATCAGTTTTCAGCCCCAGTTGGCCACGGGCAGGGGGCTGCCCTGCTTACCCACCCATGCCCCAGCAGTGATGCCTTGCACTTTATTCTTCTGAGGAATTACGGAGCTGCTACACGGCATGCCCTGGCCATTTTCAAAGGCTTGCTCTGGCACATAGTTGTGCAGGCAGCACCTGCTTCAAATGGCGCGCTGGCCTGACTGCTGCGTGTATGAAATGACCCCAGCCGCAGATGTACAAACTCCTGTAGTCCCAGGAAATAGGCCGTTTCTTCAGTGGGCTTGAGAGGTGAAAGAGACGCCAGCAATACCAACGTGGGGCTGGAAGGCCAAACCGCTCTCCACCCCCTGCTACTTGACGTGCAATGGGATGGGGGCAGTAGAGTTTCATGAGCAATCTCACTGCTGTATAGACAACACCTTCTTCTGTGCGATCAGCGTTATGAATAACTTCAACCGACTGTTCAGTTTCTTTTTTCTCTGGGAACTGCACCCAAGGGAAGATTGTACTCAAAGAGTCATAGAGGTCACAGTTCACTTTTAAATATCCTGGGGTCTTGTGTGTTACGCCAGAGGATGTTGTGAAGTCCAAGACAATAACAGGATAAAAAAAAACCAAACCCTAGATACATTCATGGAGGTTAGGTCCATCAGTGGCTGTTAGCCAGCCGGGCAGGGATGGTGTCCCCAGCCTCTGTTTGTCTGGGGCTGGGAATGGGCAACAGGGGAGGGATCACGTAATGGTTCCCTGTTCTGTTCACTCCCTCTGGGGCACCTGGCATTGGACACTGTCGGCAGACAGGACACTGGGCTGGATGGACCTTTGCTCTGACCCAGTGTGGCGGTTCCTGTGTTGTGCATAGGTAGCTACCACATTTGTGCCCCACGATCGCTCTGGCAAAGGGGCCAAAGGAGGGATGGCAGGCCCAAGGGGCAGGCTTTGCATTGCAGATGCTACAGGAGAGGGCTGCACCTGGCCCCAGAGGTTTCAGGTATTTAATACAAGATTTGGGGGCCTGCTGCACTACACCCCCTCTGAGCAGCTGCATCACCCACCCGGGCTGCACTGCCACTGCCCACCCCCCAGTGCTGGCAGCACTGTCGCTGCCCAACCCTCTCCCCCAGCCGCTGGCTGCACTGGCACCTGCCCACCCCCAGCCACTGGCTGCACTGCCACTGCCCACCCCTCCTCCTGCTGGCTGTACAGCTGCTGCCTAGCACCCTCCCCCAACCATTGGCTACACTGCCCCTGCCTGTACCCCCCCCCAGCCACTGGCTGCACTGCCCCTGCCCCTGCCCATACCCCCCCAGCCGCTGGCAGCATTGCCCCTGCCCGTACCCCCCCCCCAGCCACTGGCTACACTGGCTACACTGCCCCTGCCCGTACCCCCCTCAGCCACTGGCTACACTGCCCCTGCCCGTACCCCCCCAGCCACTGGCTACACTGGCTACACTGCCCTGCCCGTACCCCCCCTCAGCCACTGGCTACACTGCCCCTGCCCGTACCCCCTCCCCCAGCCACTGGCTGCACTGCCCCTGCCCGTACCCCCCCTCAGCCACTGGCTGCACTGCCCCTGCCCTGCCCATACCCCCCCAGCCGCTGGCAGCATTGCCCCTGCCCGTACCCCCCGCTCCAGCCACTGGCTACACTGGCTACACTGCCCCTGCCCGTACCCCCCCTCAGCCACTGGCTACACTGCCCCTGCCCGTACCCCTCCCCAGCCACTGGCTGCACTGCCCCTGCCCGTACCCCCCCTCAGCCACTGGCTGCACTGCCCCTGCCCGTACCCCCCCTCAGCCACTGGCTGCACTGCCCCTGCCCTGCCCATACCCCCCCAGCCGCTGGCAGCACTGCCCCTGCCCGTACCCCCCTCAGCCACTGGCTACACTGCCCCTGCCCGTACCCCCAGCCACTGGCTGCACTGCCCCTGCCCGTACCCCCCCTCAGCCACTGGCTGCACTGCCCCTACCCCTGCCCATACCCCCCCAGCCGCTGGCAGCATTGCCCCTGCCCGTACCCCCCCCCCAGCCACTGGCTACACTGGCTACACTGCCCCTGCCCGTACCCCCCCTCAGCCACTGGCTACACTGCCCCTGCCCGTACCCCCTCCCCCAGCCACTGGCAGCACTTGGGGGGTTCCCCAGCCACTGGCAGCACTTGGGGGGTTCCATAGCTCCAAGCTGCTGTCTAAGTGGGGAGCAATGGTGCAGCGTACGCAATGCACGAGAAAGGACTGAAGACTAATCCACGAGCCAAAAGAAACCCCCCCTCAGCCACTGGCTGCACTGCCCCTGCCCGTACCCCCCCTCAGCCACTGGCTGCACTGCCCCTGCCCCTGCCCATACCCCCCCAGCCGCTGGCAGCATTGCCCCTGCCCGTACCCCCCTCAGCCACTGGCTGCACTGCCCCTGCCCTGCCCATACCCCCCAGCCGCTGGCAGCATTGCCCCTGCCCGTACCCCCCCCCAACCACTGGCTGCACTGCCCCTGCCCGTACCACCCCTCAGCCACTGGCTGCACTGCCCCTGCCCGTACCCCCCCTCAGCCACTGGCTGCACTGCCCCTGCCCGTACCCCCCCTCAGCCACTGGCTACACTGCCCCTGCCCGTACCCCCCCCCAGCCGCTGGCTGCACTGCCCCTGCCCGTACCCCCCAGCCACTGGCTGCACTGCCCCTGCCCCTGCCCATACCCCCCCAGCCGCTGGCAGCACTGCCCCTGCCCTGCCCGTACCCCCCCAGCCGCTGGCAGCACTGCCCCTGCCCCTGCCCGTACCCCCCCAGCCGCTGGCAGCACTGCCCCTGCCCTGCCCGTACCCCCCAGCCGCTGGCAGCACTGCCCCTGCCCGTACCCCCCCAGCCGCTGGCAGCACTGCCCCTGCCCTGCCCGTACCCCCCAGCCGCTGGCAGCACTGCCCCTGCCCCTGCCCGTACCCCCCAGCCGCTGGCAGCACTGCCCCTGCCCCTGCCCGTACCCCCCAGCCGCTGGCAGCACTGCCCCTGCCCGTACCCCCCAGCCGCTGGCAGCACTGCCCCTGCCCCTGCCCGTACCCCCCCAGCCGCTGGCAGCACTGCCCCTGCCCCTGCCCGTACCCCCCCAGCCGCTGGCAGCACTGCCCCTGCCCTGCCCGTACCCCCCCAGCCGCTGGCAGCACTGCCCCTGCCCTGCCCGTACCCCCCCAGCCGCTGGCAGCACTGCCCCTGCCCTGCCCGTACCCCCCCAGCCGCTGGCAGCACTGCCATTGGGCGACCCCCAGCCGCTCCTGCCCAGGTGGTTGTGAGCGCCCCGGTGCCGTGTCTGCAAGAGGCTTCTCCGCTTGCCCGCTGGGGGGCGCTGGCCAGCTCGCTGCCCCGCTGTGTTCTGTGCCCGGCCCGGCCGGCACGGCGCGGCCCGGGCGGGCGGCCAATCAGGCGGGCGCGGGGCGGGCTGCCCGCGGGAGCAGCCGCCGGGCGCGCGCGGCAGCCGGAGCGCGGCCCCGGAGCGATGCTGGCCTGCGCCGGGCTGCTGGCGAGCTGCCTGCTGCCCGCCCGCGCCCCGCGCCGCCCCCGCGCTGCTCCACGACGTGAGTAGAGGGGCGGGGGCCCCTGCGGGGAAAGGCTCCGCGCGGGTCTCCTCCCGGGGCCGCTGCCGCGTGTGCCGCGGGCGGGACGCGGGGCCGGTGGTGCGGGATCACCCCTGCTTTGCACCGCGAGCGAGGGGCCCGGCGTGGAAATCCGGCCCGCCCCGGCCTTGGGGAGCCCTGCCCGGCTCCTGGCCCCGCCCGAGCAACACGCACGCCTGTTCCGCGCCCCAGCTGTGCCCGGCGCCGCTAGCCCGTCGGCGGTCGCCTCTCGGGTGCCCGGGGCCGCGCCGTGTGCGGGACGTTACAGACTAGCACGGCCGCCCCCGGGCCGAGGGGCCGGGGCTTGTTCGTTCTCATGCCGGGAGAAGAGGAGGGGGCGTGTTTCGGGGTAGCCCGGCGGGCGGGCGGGGCAGAGTTTGGTTTGGGGACTGGTCAGTTTTCCGAGATGATGGAAGCAGCGCCTCCCTAAGTCGCCGGAGCGCGGTTTGGAAGCTCAGCCGCGGCGGGCGGTGGTAACAGAGCTGTGTGGGAGCCGCCAGTCCCGTTCCTGGGGGTAATGCAGGGTTTCCTCCTTCAGCTCCAAGGATGACTGGCCTCCCTGCCGGGTCTTTGCTTTTCACGTGTTGTATTTACTGCAGCTCGGTGGGCCGTGCCTGGGCTCTGTGTTCGCTGCCTAGGAGGAAAAGTAGCTTTGCAGAAATGATCTGCCCTGAGGCGTCCTGCGCTCCAGTGCTAGGAGCTGGCCCAGAACAGCTGCCTGGACTTCCTGCAGCTCTAGGTGCAGGGAAGAACTTTCTGTTGATTTCTTTCATCCTGCCATTCAAAGCAAACAGCCCATTGTGCTTGCTGCTCCCCTGAGTGTCTGGGAGAGACAGTGCCGGAAAGCCCCGTGGTTAACTGTACAAAAGGGAAAGGTTTCGGAAGCCAGAGGCTGGTGTTTCTCTCAGGCTCAATGTGAGGGCTTTTCCCACCCTCATGCACAGGCCTTGTCAGTTCAATCTCTGTTGCCTCCAAGTGTGAAGGATTTTAGGAACAGCCGGCCCTGCAGCAGCCGCCACAGGGACCCAGCAGATATTACTGGGGCCTGGCACAGGGCAGCTGTAGGAATGGGTGTCCCCCCCGCCCCGCCACCACACGGACGGCAGGAGCTGGAGTGGCCTGGGAGCCCGCTGCACCCCCCTCTCCCGGCTCGCTGTGCTTGGCTTCTCTGTGGCAGTGGGCAGCAGAGCTCTGGCCCCCAGCTCCTGCTGCCCGCATGGTGAGTGGGGGTGTATGACCCCTGCTGTCGCCCTGCGCCAGGACCCCCTTTCCCCGGGCTGCATTGCTCGGGGAGGGGGTAAAAGGTGGAGCAGGGGTGGGGCCCATGGATGGGGTGGAGTGGAGGCAGGGCTTGCGGCAGAGGGAGATTGCCCCAGGCCCTGAGCTTGGGCACTGCGGGGGGGTTGCCCCAGCCTTTCTCCCCCCCCCCCCCCGATGGCCCTTCAAACAGCCAATTGTTTCTTTTGGCTCGTGGATTAGTCTTCAGTCCTTTCTCGTGCATTGCGTATGCTGCACCATTGCTCCCCACTTAGACAGCAGCTTGGAGCTATGGAACCCCCCAAGGCATCATCTCCTCCAGGGGCCTGATACAGCCCCCCAGAGTCAAATGTGCCCAGCTGACTCCTAGTACATGGCCACCTGCTGCCCTCTCCCAGCTCCTGGTCATCCGCTGGGCTTTGCGCGACTGAGTCCCCAACAGCAGCTGAGGCCCCCCGTTCTGGGTGTGCAGTGATTCTTCATGTGCCAGTAACAAGCAGCATCTTGGCCCCTGGCCTGGCTGCCAAAGTGCTTCAGGCAGAGGCACCCTCCCACCTCCTCCCCTTTCCCAGCAAAGGAGGTGCCCTGGGGGGATTGAGATCAAGTGGGGGGTGGGAGCAGGAGCAAGGGGCAGGGTCTGGTGCTGACCCCCAGGGACAGGAGCCAACAGGAGCAGCCTGACTTGCTCAGGTCCTGGGAGCTGGGGCTAGAGTCAATGAATCAGTGTGGTTCTGCCAGAGTCAGTGGCGTCTGACCAGAGAAACTTCCTCTTCGCACCAATGAATAAATCTGCTCTGAGAACTCTAAGCGCAGGATGCCCAGGGCAGAGGATGTGTTAGCCCCCTGGGAGCAATGTCAGCGGGTCTGTTGATGGGAGCAGCTAAGCTTCTAGCTAAGACCAGCATAGACATTTGAGCTGGGATTTGCAATGGACCCTAAGAGGGTTAGGTGCCCAAATCTCTGGTCGGCAGGCTCTGAGTGCCCGATTCCCAAGGCTTCTTTGCAAATTCCCTCCTATGAAGTCGATTTGCAGTGTTAAAAGTCTGCAGCTGCAAGCACTTAACTTCTCATGTCAGGTGATCACATGCTGAACACAGGTGCTCAGATACCCTGGAGAGGGAACAGTGTGAGAGCCTGTAGACCAGAATCACAGAAGTTAGCACATGCTAATACATGCATGTAGTTGTCCATGCTGAACGTGGAAAATCTGGCCCTGTTTCAGAGAGAAGTGAAGTGGCAGAGAGCAGTAAACAGCAGTTCTGCCAGTTCCAAGTGCTTAACAATAAACATGAGTCAGGGCTCCAATAACTTATGTAAATACTGATGATAAATCTCGGGGTCATTCTTAGTAGATATTCAGGTTTCTGAGCCTTCAGGGATCATGTTTTCAAGATTTTATCTGCAGTCAGGTGGGCAAAATCTCACTTAAAAAAGAGCTGTATTCTCTGACCCAGGAGCTGGGGTGTTTAGGAAAGCACCAAATAGCATGACATTCCTGGTAAAACTCTGAGAGGTGGGATGTGCAATGGTTTGACAATGACACCCATCGTGCTTGTCTAATCTGGCTGCTCAGCCATTGGCTTGCAGCCTCTTAGCTGCGGGAGTTACTCTCCCTGTACGAAAAGTGTCAGCAGCCAGCGGGAGTCAATCCCGTTTGCTCAGGTAGGCGTGTCTGACTGACACCTCCTAGAGCAGGTGCCGCCCCAGAGACTTCTAGAATCCCTGCTACTGCTCCTCCTTTCGGTGTGTCCTCTCTGCAGGAGGGAGCAGGATCCCAGCTTGGGGAGACAGCACAGAACCAGGAGGTTTGTACGCAGGCGGCTGCCCCCAGTTATGCGGCCAAGTTTAGTGCACTAGCTCCAGCAGAGCTGGGCTGTCTGTGTCTACCTGAGCTGGGAACCATGCTCCCGGGCACAGCACAGAGACGCCCTGAGATAGCTCTAGGTTGAGGAGGCAGGAGCAAGGACTGCTCTCCCCAGTGGGATGGCCACTCACCCCACTGGGGATTGAGGGAAGGAGAGTTCCTTGTGTCCTACCAGGTGCCCCTTAGGACAGTCCCATCCCATGGTCCCCACAAGCATCTGATCCTCTTCTGAGCTCTGCTGAGGTGCCCCAGTGCAAGGAGCTCGGGCTGGCTGCTCCCCTCTAGGCTGGCTGGAAACCAACAATTCCTGTTCCTCGAACACTGGGGGGCCTCAGAGAGTTTTCATTCCCCATCGGAAGGAAACCTGGTGATGTTTGCAAACGGAGAGCCCCTCACCCTGGAAGAGCCAGTGGCTAGGATAAGGGGGGTACCTGGCTGGGCTGCAGGAGACTCACGGTCAAGAGCCCGTTGGGGCTGATTTAGGCACCTAAATACCTTTGGGGATCTGGACGCAGGTGGCCGGCAGCCTGTCGCTGCCACGTCCCATCGTGTGGAGGCGGTGGATTGGTCACAGGTGGGGTCTAGCCCGCGCCTCGTACAGAGCCACCCTTCTGTGACCGGCACTCCCTGAGGTTGCCACCCTGGCCAGGGTTTCACGGGAGCCAGGGTCAGGCCGGCAGGTGCTCTGCACTTCGAGTTGGAGCCAGTTTCCAAAGGAGGTCAGCCCCCGCTGCTCCGCTTGGTGGACAATCAGCGCACCAACTTCGGAGCCTCAGGGGGAGCTGTGCAGCTGTGCACAGGGAGCATCTCCTGGCCCAGATTCGCTTGCTGCACGTGGCTGGTGGCTCTTTGTCGGTGCCTCGGAGGCCCCGGGCAGGGCTGGCTTTAGGAAGTGCGGGGCCCAATTCGAACAATTTTGACGGGACCCCGCAGCAATTTTGGTTGAGCAAAAAAAAACCCACAAAAAAATCCGATGAACTCCTCCTCCAGGGCCAGCAGATTTGTATAATTTTTGGTGGTGCCCCATTAGCCATACCCCCTGGCCCCCATTAACCACGCCCCGACCCCCATTAACGAGGCCTCTGGAGGCAACACGCTCGGGGCAACATGGACACATGACCAGGAGTAAAAGGTGTCATGTCACCCCTCTCGAAGGACTTTTCCCACCATCCTCCTACCCACAGGGATTAGTTTGGCCCCCACCAAACCCCCCTCATGCAACTATCCTGCAGTTGCATTAACCCAACGTGTGTGACATTAAGTCGGGGGCCGAGAGGCTGGGGGAAGTGTTCCCTCTCAGGGTATGTCTACACTCGCGGCTCCCTGCGCAGGTACGGCCGTTCTTGCGCAAGAACCCACAGAGCAGCCACGCTGCCCGCCTGCTCTTGCGCAAGGAAATGTACAGTACGGCGTGGGAAGAGAGGGCGCCTTGCGCAAGAGCTACGCTCTTTTCTAACAGGTGTCAGCTCTCTTGCGCAAGAGGGCAGCATGGATGCTCGGCAGGGATTTCTTGCGCAAGAAACCCCTATGGCTAAAATGGCCATTGGAGCTTTCTTGCACAAGAGCGCGTCCACACGGCCGTGGATGCTCTTGTGCAAAAGCACAGCTCGCACATGGCAGTGTGGACGTGTTCTTGCACAAGAACCTTTGCGTAAGACGTTTTTGTGCAAGACGCCGCCAGTGTAGACATAGCCTAAGAGTTTCCTCCCATGAGCAGAATGGATTTTGTGTTGTGCACCGGTACTGAGTTCATGGGGCTTGTTTGGATGTGCCACCAGAGGCGTAGCGAGGGTGTTATGCGCCTGGGGGCAAAAGAAAAATTTGCCCCCCCCCTCCCGCCGCCATGTGGCACGGCTCCAAACCTGGTGCACAGCTGAGGGGAACTTGTACCGCATCTTCCCCCACCCCCTACAGTTTGGGGCCGGGCTCCCGCATGCACTAACCCTCCAGTGGAGATGGAGCAGGGTCGGGCTTGGAGCAGAGAGGCAGGGAGGAGGCTCCAGCTGCCGGTGGCAGGCGGAGTAGGAGCACGTGAGCTGAGGGATGACGGGGGGAGCAGAATGGGATTAACTTGGAGCGTCTCTAGCATGGTGCCCAGGGGCAACTGACCCCTCCGGCCCCCGCGCTACGCCACTGCCCCCCCCCCCGCAGATCTATCATCTTACGCATGTGCAAGTTCTGTGAGAGCCGTCCCATGAATCTGCAGTTAGTGTCTGTGGCGCCGGCTTCTGGGGGGTGTCTCAATGCTGCCACATTCACCTCCGAAGAGGGGGCTTCCCAAGCAGGCCCTTGCTGCTGACCCCCCCAAGGCATCCACAGGTCCAGTCTCCTTTCAATGGGCCCACTTCCCAGGGCTCATTGGTCTTGGATCTGGCCTCCATCCCCTCTCCAACCTTTGCAGCTGCCCAGAGGCGCTCACCTTCCGCCTTATCCATTCCCACCTCGTTCACCCCACAGGGACAGTCTCTGCCTCACTTGTCCTAGGGACTGTTCTACCAAGGCGTAATACAAAGTTCCCATGTAAAAGGACTCAATACAAAGCTAAAAACTTCAATGAGAGAATGATTAATACAGAGACGCGTCTACATCTGCAGCAGGGAGACACCTCTGCCTGCCTCCACCCCTCTCCCCCAGAGTCTACAGCCCCACTGCAAAGCGGGGGAGTGGAAAGAAAGAGGCTGAGGCCCATCTACGGGACTGAAGCAGTCATGAGCAAGCCATGCGCGGGAGCCATTCTCCTGTCCATTGCTGGTGCTGTGTTGCTTCAGGCACGCTGAAATGCAGTCACCTCTAGGGTGGGCTGGACAGCTGTTTAACACCTGCACAAGGTTTCAGGCAGAGGGCAGTGCGGGCTGCCTTCCTGTAGAGCCCCCGTCAGAACTACTGTGCCCTCCTGCCTTAGGAAAAGAATAAACAGGAGGATTGGAAATTAACCCGCCCAGTCTCATGTCCCATAGGCAGGGAATGAGCCATCTACATTAGGCCCCTGCTGGAGTATCATGTCCAGTTCTGGGCGCCACATTTCAGGAAACGTGGAGAAACTGGAGAAAGTCCAGAGAAGATCAACACAAATGATGAAAGGTCTAGAGAACATGAGATATGAGGCAAGGCTGAAGGAATTGGCCTTGTTTACCTTGGAAAAGAGAAGACCGAAAAGGGACATGAGAGCAGCTTTCAAGTATCTAAAAGAGTATCATAAGGAGGAGGAAGAAAAATTTTTCTGCTTGGCCTCTGAGGTTAGGATGAGAAGCAATGGGCTTAAATTGCAGCAAGGGAGGTTTAAGTTGGAGATTAGGAAAAACCTCCTGCCTGTCAGGGTGGTTAAACACTGGAATAAATTGCCCAGGGAGATTGCGGAATCTCCATCACTGGAGATATTTAAGACCAGGTTAGACAGACGCCCTAGCTCATCCCTGTCAGGTAACTCAACTTTGGAAGCCCCAGGGACCACACTGATACTTACAGAACATGCTGAGGGCCTCATCTTAAGCGTGGTCGCATATGCAAGCAAATATATACAAATAGCTTCTCTCATACGGACAGGCATGAATACAAAGATTAAGGCCAGACTACACAACACACAGGCCCCATTTAAGTCAGTTCTGCTGATATTGATAAAATGCAATATTTCCCCGATTTCTACCCATCTGACAGCACTTTTCATGAGCAATGACAGTCCAAGAATTTAACTACTAAAACACATATCAACAGATCATTACACTGACTACTTTTTTGTTTTGGCTCCCACTCGCCGGCCACGTGTTGATCCCCACATAAACCCAAACTGCACTGCAGGGTGCAAACAAACTGGCCGTGGGCAGCATGCCAAGTTATTAATAAATATTTTTAAACTTTTACCTTTTCTCTCTGCTGCCATGTCTCCTCCCCTTGCTCCATCAGCTCCCCTGGTGCCTGCTGCCCCCCAACTCCTCACCCTCCTCTGCTGTCCTGACTCCTGCCCTTCTCACTGCCCTCAGCCCTCCTGCGACCTGCCCCCCTCCACCAGCCCCTCATTCCCCCCTATGGCCACTCCTCCAGTAGCCCCACTCTGATCAAGTGAGCTACCCCTCCTCATCCCCTCTTCCAACACCTCCGTCTACACACCTGCCCTGCCTCTCTCCTCTGGTGCTGGTCCCTCCCCTGCAGGTGTCTGCCCTTCTGCTTCACCCCAGAATCCCCTGGCACCTGCACCTTCCCTTAGCCCTGCACCCTCCTGGTGCCTCCCCCTTCCTTCACTGCCCCTGCCCCCTTCGCCCTCTTTTTCCCTGATGCTCACCACGCTCTGCCCCGTTCCCCTCCTGCCCCTCTGTGCCCTCACATGACTTGCTCCATCCCCACCTTTCTCATGCCCACCCCTTCCTTCAAGCCTTCTCCCAGCACCTCCCCCTCCCCCTCTAGCCCCCAAAGCCCTTCCCCTCTCCTCTCCTCTCCCAGCATCACCCTGTCCCCCCTCCCACTGACACCTCCCCTCCTGCCCTTTCTCTCATTGTCTGCACTTGGCCCCCTGGCATTTGTCTCTCCTCCACCCTGTCTCTTGGTGCCTCCCCTTTCTTCCTCCTCCCCCACCGCACAAGCCCCTTCCTCTCCCCCTCCGCACAAGCCCCTTCTCCTCCCTCTCCCCTGCTGCACAAGCCCCTTCCCTACCTTCTGCCTTCTACTTTGCAGGGCCGGAGTCTGCGTTCAGGCCCCCGAGTCCGAACCTGGAGCCAGCCACACCCCGCAACGTGGCTCCGAGGAGTTTTAAAATCCCGGGCTGTGACATCATGTCACGCCCGGGTGTCCTCCCCGCCCACCTGCAACACAGCGCATGGCAGCAGCAGCCAGTGAGGGGGAGCCACGCTGAGAGCTGCGCATGGCAGGGATGGTCCGGGGCCGAGGGGGACGCTCTGGGGCTGGGGTGGGAGGACGCACGAGGGGGTCCGGGGCCTGCTCCAGGCAGAGCCGGGGGAGAGACCCAGCTCCACATATTGCTGGAGCAGGGCCCCTGGCTCTGAATAGTAACTCACCGCCCGTGGCCTGGCACACTTCTGGGTTCAGGGCACGGGGCCCCCTTAGGTGCGGGGCCCGATTTCAGGGAATCGGTCGAATCGGCCTAAGGCCGGCCCTGGCCCCGGCGGAGCAGAGCTCTGCCGGCGTGAGCCGCTCGATCCTTGCTAGGCCTTGAGGTCAGTCTTCAGAAGTTCTGGGATTCCCTTTGTAGTGCCGAGAAACCCAGGGCTCCTCAGGAAGGAGGTGAAAGGTGACGCTGTGCCGGAGGCCCAGCTTCTGCTAAGAGCCTCCAAAAGGCAGAAGAAAGCCCCTCTCCTGCCTGGGGACTTGAGAGCGTTTGGCACCGTTGTGCTGAGACAGCAGCGCTTTCTTCTAACTGATGGGGCGGCAGGATGTGCCCCTGCAGGTTGCTGCTGCAGGACGCCCATGGAGGCTTTTGCCCTCACTTTTCACCTGTTCCCTTCTCAGTAACTTTCCCAGATGAGACTTGGTCCTTCCCTATGGAGGCCTCGGCTTGTTCTGCTCCATCATCAACGGGGGGATTCATTAAGGCAGCAGCCTCTTCCCCCCGCTGCTTCCCGAGTCTCGTTTCCTGACTGCCCAGTGCTCTGCACAGTGGGTGGGGCTCACCACAGCTCCTTAGTGAATCTCAAGCCCCTAGAAGTGACTCTCACGGGGACCCTAAGGCACTTGGGCCCTATGGAGAATTGCTAAGATCATCTCCTGGCCTCGTGAATCCTTGGCGGGAGTTTTACACCCAGAGCCTCGCGGTAGGGGAAGGGCTCTTTTCAATCCCTTTCTTCAAGCGTGGGGAGTTGGGAACTACCCCCCCCCCCCCGACTATGGACAGCACCACAGGATATGTTGTAAGCAGTCCCGGCCAAAGAGTTTGTGGGGCCCAAGGCAGCCCGCTGTGTTTGGCTGAGCCGCATGGTCATGTGGCTCCCAGTCGGGGCAGGGAGCGGGCGGGTGGGGCCGGGAGCTGGGCAGCGCAGGGCCCTGAATGCGCAGGGCCCAAAGCAGCCGCCTTGCTCGCCTTGTCCCAAGGCCGGGCCTGGCTTCAAGGAGCAGAAGCAGAGAGGACAGGATCCCCTTCCATGGACTACATCCCCCACCTCTGGGAGGTGTGGCTCCGACATTCTGCTTTTGCTCAGCTTCAAAGACACTAGGGATGGGAGAAGCTGGATCCATTTGAGTGAAAGGTGCCCTTCCTGTGAGAGCCAATGTGGAATTTTCCTACACTGAGGCTGTGTAGTGTAGCAGTTAGAACAGGGCTCCCCTGTGCTAATCATGGATATGCCACTGATTCACTGTGTAACCGTGGTCCTGTCACCTCACCAGTGCTTGCCTTGGTTTTGCGGCTGTGGAATGGAGGTAAAGACACATGCTGACCGTACAGAGAGCGTTCAGGGTTAGTTTTGTTTGTGTTTGGAAAGTGCTTTCTGATCGTTGGCTAAAGGAAGGGATTGAGTGTAAAGTACAGTGTTCTTATTACACTTGTAAGAGGGCTGGAGTGCAGAAGAGTGGCCAGGCACTGGAGGTGTTTACAAGTTGAAAGGCTGCTGTAATGACCAGCCCTGGCATCTGAGCCTCAAGCCAGGTTCTCTCCAACTTGCTGCATTGTCATTAACACTAATGGTTCTGCATCCACCTGCTGATGAGGGGCAGGGGAGACCGCTAGGAGAAAACGCGCACATGGGAACACACTCTCCCCCGTGCAAAGGGAAGGTCCAGGTGCAGCCAAGTGAGAAGAACGTAGGCCCATTTCCCCCGGCACTTCCCAACCCCACGGGAGGGAATATTTGGAGCATCGCAAGTACTGTGGAGTGGTTAGGGCAGCCTGGGAAGGAGACGGGGCCAGGACCCCACAGGCAAATGATGGGAAACACCGGGGTGAGCCGCGGGGTTTGCACAGCCCGGGGCTTGCTGCTCATGCACCAGCACGTGGGACAAATCGGGCTGGGATCTATTTCCGCTCTCCCCCGACTCGCCGCGAGACCTGTGGCAAGTCGCGTGACCTCTTCTCCCGGTTCTGCAGGCAGCACGCAGCAGCCCCGGCGGGTTCCCAGTGCGTGCTGTGCCCCATGCCCCCCGTCCTGTACGGCTCATTCACGTGAGCAGGTCTCACTCCTGCATACGTGAGGGCAGCCCCTGGAATGAAGAAAGGCAGCAGGATTTGGCCCCTCCTGGTGAACCAGGCTGAGTACTCAAACCAAATGGCCATTTTTAAATGGGGAACAATATACCTGCTCCAGAGATGTAACTTCCTTTAACAGCGCGGTCCCTCCCATGGCGCTTAAAATAGAACGTTACCAATGGGAAAACCCACTCGCTAACTGCCTAGCGAGGGGCTAATTTGGGCTGTGTGGAGAGGGTCGCGCTTGCCATTCGCTGGGCTGTTTTGAAGACATCAAGGCAGCACTAATTAGGGTTCCTATTATTAGGATGCTTTGTTCCCGGGGAATCAAGCTGCAGTAGGATGGCAGGTTATCATTGCACCTGTCAGATTTCATCCTGGCAGTGGCTCACAGTGAGGAAGGCCTGGTGCGTTGCACGGGGGCTGGGTTGGTGCACACACTCGGCCTGCGTTCTAACGCGATGAGGAGGTATCAGTCGGGTAAGGAGGAGACGGCGTTGGAGGGGTTGCATTGACCAATCCGTGGGTTGAGTGCCGAGGGGCCCTATGTCACATCTCAAAAGGCCTCGAGATCGCTGCCTCCTGAGGCTTTTACAGCTGTCGCTCGATGTTTGGTTTTGGGGCATGCTAAAGAAGGGGATGCAGGCAAAGGAGGTTTGTGGCCGGTCCCCAGATCAGCACCAGTGGGAGGGGCTGTGTTTGCAGCCGGTGTAGATTGGTGCTGCTCCATTGACTTTCAGGGAGCTGTGCTGTTTTAGCCCCATGGGCTCGATGGAGCTCTGAACCTGCCTCGTGTTCCCTGGGCCTGGGGCACAGAGCCTCGCCGATCAGCCCTCGTGGTTACTCTGGAGCAGCCTGGGAAAGAGGTGGAGGGAGGGAGTTGAGCGCTACAGAAATCAGCAAGAAGCCAAGAGGGAAATGAGAGGGGCAGAGCCCACTGACTCGGGGCAGGTGCTGCCAAGGTTGCAGGGCGGACGGGCCAGGGGGTGGCAGGCGGGCATTCCCCAGGGGTGCGCCAGCCCCCACCCCCCAAGCAGCATCACTACCGCTGGGCCCATCGGCCGTTTTGTGAAACCAGGCTCGGCTTGGGGCCAGTCCCCTTCAGAATTTGTTCAGGACATTGGCAGAACCCGCGGCGGGCCAGCGCCGGAGCAGGGGGTCCGGCCAGGGGTCCCCACGGGCTGGCTCCCCAGTGAGGTGCGCACTGGACACCACTGGGCCCCCGCAAAGAGGGAGCCGAGAGCTTCCCTGGGTGAGGAGGGCTCCCCTGGAGACTTGTGGTCAGTCTCCCCATAGGGGGAGAGGGCAGCAGCGGGGCAAGGGGCCGGGGGGGGGGGCAAGCACCGGTTCTGCAGAGGTAGCAGCTGTTCTGCCGCCTGCCCGGGCGGGTGAAAGCGAGGGGCGGGTGCCCGGCCCAACGAAATCCCTCTGCCAGCCCCGGGGCAAAGGGCAGCAGCAGTTCCCGCAGGGCACTCGTGGGGCGGGCAGGGCTGCTTACAGAAGCAGGGGGCTCCCAGCCGCTCCGCCTTTGCCCAGAGGGAGGGGACTCAAGAGGAGGGAAAACGGCGCGAACGGCTCCATTATGACTCTGGAGCTCTTCGCCCTCCGCGCCGGCGGAGCGCTGGGCCGCGATGCCTGGGTCCTGAGCGAGCGCCACACGCCGGGCTGGGCGCAGGCCATCGCTCCCCGCAGCTCCCGAGGGCCGGAAGTGGCCGGCTGCGGGGAGCCGCAGGTAACTGAAGCGTCTGGCAGCCTGGCAAAGCCCCGTATGCCCCGCCCGCTGCCCACTGCCACTGCCTGCTCCGGCCAGTCCCTCGGCAGCACCCAGCGTCACCGCGCATCTCCTCCAAGCTCTGCTGAGCTGTGCGGCTTGTTGCCCCTGAGGCAGTGCCAGGAGCATTGCCCCACTGTCACCAGAGGGCCGGGGCAGCAGAAACCCCTCTGCCACTCACACTGCCTGCTCCCTACCTGCCTCAGGCTCGGGGAGGGAGGTTGAGTGCTGGGCGCAGGCTCTGGGCTGGGTGAGGAGGTTGGGGGGTAGGAGGGGTCCAGGCTCTCGAAGGGGGGTTGGGTGCAGGATGCAGGTTTTGGGAGGGGCTGTGGGTGCAGGAAGGGCTGAGGGGTGCAGGCCATGGCCTGGAGCAGCAGGTGGGGTGCAGCAGTGGGTGCAGGGGCAGGCTCTGGATGAAGTTTGAGGGCTGGAGGGGTGCAGGAGTTTGGGAGCCGGATGGGGGGTGGAGGTTCTGGAGGGAGTGCAGGGGGAGGGAGCGGAGGGTGTCACTTACCTGGGGCACCCCTCTGGCAGCAACTCAGTGGGGAGTGGGTGTCTCCACACACTGCTCCTCCTCGAGCATCCCCTGGCCCCACATGCCCCCCATGCCTCTGCTGTTCCGCAGAAAACCCAGGTGATTGAAAATGCTCCCGGGCAGCACAGTGGGGCTAGAGCGGCTGCTGGTGGGTGAGTCCCTGCGGCCTGGCAGGGGGCGAGTTTTCACTTGCTGCTCCAGTGTGGGGCACAGCGCCCAGAGACCCCCAGTCCTCACACCCTGCCCGGGGGCCGCAGAGAGGAGCCGCAGGGAGCGAGCGGCAGCAGGAGGCTGCTCTGGCCCTGCTGCGGTGATCCCGCAGTGAGCGCACCGAGCCCAGCATGTGCAGCCAGGGCAGCGCCATGGGTGCCACTCGCCCGCGAACAGGACAGGCTGGAGCTCCCTGGGGTCAGCCCCATGGGCACCCAGCGCCAAGACTGATGCCAGACCAGTGAAGCTGGGCCCCTCCGGAGCTTCAGCGCGGGTGGAAGCGAGAGAGGGATTCCTTCCCGCTTCCTGCCTGGTGTCAGCCGCCTTTCACCAGACCCCAAAGAAATCAGCCCCAGCGGCGCCCGCCATGAAACAGCCACGGGAGAGCCAGCAAACAGACCTTGGGTAGCCAGCTCCATCGCAGCCTGGCGCATCCGAAATGCGCGTTGTGGTGGGCACAGACCCGGCTGCCGCGATGCCCTCCCCAGAGGGGTAGTGCTGCTGCTGTTAAGGAAGCTATTGAGGGGAGGGAAGTCCCATTTCCTTAGTGCTGTCAGTAACTCGGTGAAATGCAGGAGCCCACCAGACCAGAATGGGCCTCCATATTCCTTCCTGCTTCCACCACTGGCTGAGTGACCGGGGGGTGAATCACAGCTCTGTGCCTCAGTTTCCCCCTTGGCAAAATGGGGACACTGCTCTCCTGGGGGAAAGCCCTCTGCATGGCCGGGGTCATCACAATTCTTGTTTAAAGGAGCCGAAACACCGAGGGCTTTGAAGCCGCGGTTATGGCCACATGTGCGTGGCAGGCCACCGGCTGCAATCTGGTTTCTTCCAGCTTGGGCCCCTCTGTGCGGGATGCTCTGACGCGAGCAGAGAGAGGCTCTGTGCACGTGCTGGGGTTTGCTGGGCCATACTCCGGCATTCTCAGGGCCCCGGGGATTGAAGGAGACAAGCAGCTGGAATAGTTTGCCATGGAGAATCTCCTCCCGGGAAGCCCAGCCAGTAGCGTAATGAACACTCCAAGGGTGTGTCCACTCGGCGGCTGGGGGCTGCTATCCGGCTCGGCTAGGCAGACGCGTGAGCTCTGCTCCAGCTGGCGCTTGCAAAGCCACCCAAGGACAGTCCAGGCCAGCATGGGTGGCGGGAGAACCTAAGGCTGGGATTTGCTCTGCGCTTCCGTCTCCCCCGGGAATGAAACGATGACCCCCCCATCCTCCTCCCCCAGCGTTACCCACGCTGTGTTTTTTCTTTGCAGGTTTTCCGGCGAGCCAACAAGAACGGTGAGTAGTCAGGGCGTCGTGTCCTACCCAAGCTGCCGGCAGGAAAGTCGATGTCGTTCTTTTCTTTCTCTCTTCTGTGGTTGGTTTGCACTCCAGCGGTATGAAGCCACAAGCCATGTGTAGGCATAGCAATGTAGGTACACAACTTCTCCAGAACCACACGGGGCAACTCCGTTTTCTGAGTGTGTGAGCCCAGCAAATCACAGAATCATAAAACCCAAGAATCCTAGAACTGAAAGGGACCTTGAGAGGTCATCAAGTCCAGTCCCCTGCCCTCACGCAGGACCAAGCATCATCCAGACCATCCCTGATAGATGTCTGTCCAACCTGCTCTTAAATATCTCCAGAGATGCAGAAATAATCAACTGCCACTCCAAACAGGTTTCCTTCTGCAGGTTTCAAATGAAATAAGCTGGTCTTGGGCTCAGAGTTCAGAGAGCAAAACCCATGCAGTTCCCTCCTAGCACAGGTGCACACCAGTGCGATTGCATTTCAGGCATCCTGGTTCTCCTGGTGTTTTGCACAGCTGACACGGAATTGTGAGCAGTCCCTTGTTAGCATTGTCCCTGCCGTATGTTGTGGCAGTGGAAGAAGAGGAGAGACGGCCAGCCCCTGCCTGGAACCTGACAATCAGCGCTGGCCCTGCCTGCAGCCCCCCCACCTGGCCTTGCTACCCTAGCTCAGGCCTGGGCTTTGCTCTTTCCCTGCAACCCAGAGAGGTTCCGTTGCTGCTGCTGTTTCTGTTTCTGTTTCTGCCTTTGGCTGCTGTTGTGTCCTCCTGGCCCACACCGAAAGCAAACTCGCGGCCTGTCCGAAAGCAAGAACTCCCCCCTGCAGCCCACCTCTGGCCTCCCGCTGGCTGGGGCGAGCAGTGTGAAAGCTAAGCCCCCTTCAGCATGGGCACAGGATGAGCCTCGTTCTCAGCTCCCTTCTGCCAGAGCTAATGCCTCCCCATGCCAGTGAGAGGGAAGGCGAAGGGCAGAGCCATCGAGTTTGAGGCCAGAAGGGCCCCGCTGATCACCCAGCCGGCCCTCCTGTTCCCCGCAGGTCGCCAGGAGCAGCCAGCGCTAATCTCAGCAACTGCCTGAGCCCAATGTCCATGCTGCCCACGGGGGGCTGGGCTGTTCTGTGCCCAGGCAGGGGCGTGCCAGTGCCCGCGCCCTGGTGGCAGCAGGGGTGAGCAAGAGCTACCCAGCTAGTCCTGGCAAGTGCCCTGCCCCCCGGTCACCGCCAACTGCCATGGGGGGATCGGACAGCCCCCGTTCTGCCAGCTGCGCACTGCAGAGTGCCTGCCCCAGAGCCAGAGGGCAACAAGCAGCCGCTCAGCCCAGGCACTCCTGGCCAGCCTCGGCTGGGAACTTGTCTGTAAGGTCTGGGGTCCTCCTGGAAATCGCTCTGCCGATGGGCCCTGACTGGGTAGGGAAAGGGCTGGCCTCGTGCCTGGGTCAGGGCTCTATTCCCAGGGCAGGTGCGGGCTCTGATTCCCTCGCCCCAGCTGGATTTGGGCTGTTTCCTTCCTCCGGTCACTTGCCTGGCCGTGTCTGGTCACTGTGTGTGTTGGCACATTGGGGCAGAACCGTATTTTGGCCTTTTCCGCCGTGGCGCAGTGAGACAGGCTAACGGTCACGCACCGAGGACCGGGACCCTCCCCCTGTGTGCCCGGCGCGTCCCCCGGCACTGCTCCCACGAGCTGGGTGTCGCCGCGGCGTCCCCCTGAAACACCTGTTTGGCAGGTCAGGGCTGGCTCCCTCGCGATGTGTCCATGAGTGGGCAGAGGAGTCTGGGGTCAGGGCACCTGGGCTCTGATCCTAGTCAGCCCACGCTTCTTGTACACTTTACGTGGCCGATCCACCTCTCTTTGCAGCCGCATAATTATTCCTTCCTTGTGCTTCCGTGCAGACGATGGCAAGCTGTCCTTTGGGGAGTTTAAGAATTATTTTGCTGATGGGATTCTGAGCTCCGAGGAGCTGTGGGAGCTGTTTAGTGGAGTCGACGGCTGTCATTCTGAGTAAGTACGTTGCTGCCCTCGCGGTGTCTGTGTCGCTCTGCTATGCACTGTGACCCCGGCTCTGGGCCTTGGCTGCTGAGACCAGAGCTTCTGGCGCAGCACGACAGGGTGGGGGGCACCCCACGGGGCAGGTGGGCAGGCCCAGTGGTATGATCAGCCCATCGGGGACAGCTGGAAAGGTACAGGGAAGGGCTACTAAAATGATCAGGGGTATGAGACCGGAGGAGAGATTCAACTGACTGGGGCTTTTTGGCTTGCGAAAGAGACAGCTAAGTGGGGATCCGACAGGCCTTGGCTGGTGCGAAGAAAGTGAATAGCTGTCCCAGTTGACAAGGGGGGTATTTTTTGACCGAGAAAAAGCTTGAAATGAAGTTTATCGAAACAGTCCAGGAGGGGAAACTGAGGCAGGCTGCCTGTCGCATGAGCCCAGGCTACGAGGTGGCCCACCAGAGAGCGCCCAGACGATTTGAAGGGGCACTGGCAGGGGGGAGCTGCTGGGGCTGCTCCTGCCCGGGAGCCCCATTGAGTCGGCACCCGTGGGCACATGTCCCCTGGCTGAGAACCACTGGTCCACTGCACCGGCACGTGGCTCGAAGCGCTGCTGTGAGCTGGGACTGGCACTTAGCTCTGGGGGGGAGGCCTGTTGCTTTCACTCTGCTGCTGTGCGTTTCTCATGCCGCTGGGCGAGCCGGGGCCTTGCTCTCCCCTCGCTGCTCAGCACCTGCTGGGAAAGGAGACAGGGCCGTGGGCTGCGCTGATCTGCGGGGACGGCCGAGCGGTGGAGGGAGGGGCGGGGCAAGAGACGCCAGAGCGAATGCAGCAGGAGGACGAGCGCGAGGGGCGTGAATCCCAGAGGCAGCGGTGAGGGGTCCAGCACATTCGTCCCCAACGGTCCCTGGCAGGGCCTTTCAGGGAGCAAGGGGCTCAGGAGAGTTGTTGAATCAGAACGTGTCTGCGTATCCGCTGGGGGCTGAGGGGCGAGCCATTGCCCCAGGGGGTGGAGAGCAGAGCCCACCCGCGCTGCCTCCTGGGCCTTGCCGAACGGCGCACAGGCCTTGTGGGGGAGCCAGGTGGAGGCTGGACCTGCGCGGGCGCATGGTGCTGCCTCCCCACCGAGCGGGCGCCGATTTCCCTGGGAAAGCCGGAGGACGCGATGGCACTTGGATCGCTTTTCCAAGGACGGCCGTGGGCCCGGGAGCCTGCTTCTCTGCAGACCATGTCCCTGTCTGCCCCGCACCGCGTGGGGACTAGCCGGCAGGGGAGTAATCAGCTGATTTGCATTCAGCTCAGTAGCTCCGTTACGGGAAACATTGTCACTGGCACCAGTCGCCCCTTGTGCCTCCTTGGCAGCTCCCCGCTGCCTCCAGCAGTCGGCTCCGATCCGCAGCAGGCTGACGAGAGGTGCTGTGATGGGAACCCCCCCGGGGCTCCCACCAGAGCAGGCGTATGACGACCCATCAGCCGCATTCCAGGCGGTGAGAGCAGCTGATGGGTCCCGGCAAGTTCCGCCCCAAGTGCTGATCGACTCGTGCACAGCGAGCGCTGCCCATGGTGGGTGATACTCTGGGCTCTGATTTGGATCCGCTGCAAGCTCCGGGGAGGGATTTGCAAGGCCTGCAAAGCAGCCAGAGCAGCCCTTTTAATAAGCAGCCGCCGCCTGTCTATCCTAGGCAGGATCCTATCTAGGTCACTGATGCCCGGCGCTCGGCTCGGCTCGTGCCCTGACACGTGGACAGGGTGTGAATGCTGCACCATCTACTTAGCCGAGAGAATGGGATACATCAGTTGGGGCCAAGTGCTGGGGGATGGTGCAAAAGCTGAGCCACCGGAATGAAATTGTCTTTCCCCACCCTCTGCCTGGTCTCGCAGCGTCGCTTTTTACCCTGCTGCCCAGGGCAGCCAGCTTCACTTGCCTGGATTCGAACCCAGGGGATCTCGGGATCTTGTACATTTGACTTGTTGAGCCCGGGTTTCCCAGCTGGCCCCTTGAAGCTGCACAGAACGGGAATGGGCCAGAGAGACGGGAGAGCAAAAACCAACCCAGAGAGACCCGGAGAGAGAAGAGCAATTTAGGACTGAACAAAGACCGTGAATAGCTAGCCAACTACAAAGGCAGTTTCTCCTCTCTTGTTGTTCACACCTCCACATCAGCTGCAGGAAGTGGGCCTCATCCTCCCTGACTGAATTGACCTTGTTATCTCTGGCCTTCCTCTTGATTGGTTCTTTTCATGTGCCTGTATATTTATACCTGCCTCTGGAATTTCCACTACATGCATCTGTGGCGGCGCATCGGGGTCCCCCGACTCCTGCACCCCTGTAATGGCACAGACAGACTCCACCAGCCAGTAGAACAGAGGGAGTTTATTGCTTCTCCAGGATACAGCACAGCACAGATGTCATCCGGTTACAGGAACCGGGCCTAGGATGCCTCAGCCCCCCTTGAGATGGGGGATGCTGGGCCCCTAAATTCCAGCCCCTTTCCCTAGGCTGTCTCCTCCATGATCCCAGACAGAAACTAACTCACTCCCTTCCAGCCCTGCCCCCAGCCAGGGCTCCACCCCCCTCCTTCCCATTGTTCTGCTCCATGGGAGATACCTGTCTGACGAGTTTCGAAGCCCCCTTGCATAATGACTCATCCCCTGCTCTGCTGGGCCGTGCTGCAGACAGCAGCCAGTGGAGGTCACTGACAACCCACCGCCCAGCATAGCAACCAGCAAGGTACCCCCACTACGTCACAGCATCTGACGAAGTGGGTCTTTGCCCACGAAAGCTTATGCTCCTATACGTCTGTTAGTCTATGAGGTGCCACAGGTTGTGCCTCAAACATCTTCTTGTTGTTTGGACTGGAAGGGTTGCCTGAGGGCAGGGGTCGGAAGAAGACCCCTCTGAACAAACGACAGGAGGTGTATTGTCCTAGGATTGGGGCCTCCATGACCACCACTCCCAAGGGAGGAGTCGTGGACTCTCTCCCACAGGCAATGGAGCCATCCATCTGCCACCCAGACCGGGAACTCGAGAAGCGCTGCTTGCCAGGAGCTAGAATTTAGGAAATGACGGAGCTCTGCTAAGACCGATCAAGCCATCAGACCACTACCCCGTCCTGCTTCTCCACACGGGCACCGCCGACACGGCTGAGAATGGCCCCGAGCAGGTCACCACAGACGACGGGGCTCTGGGAAGGAAGGATAAAGGAGCTTGAGGTGCAAGCCGTGTTCTCTTCCCCCCTCTCTGTGGCAGAAGAAGGCCCCGGCAGGGCCCATCGAGTGGTGGAGGCTGTGCGTGGTTGTGCAGGTGATGTCGGAGAGAGGGCTGTGGGTTCTTCGGCCCGGGGGTGCTCTCCTGGGCACAAGGATTGGTTGGGAGCCACCTCACAGAGAGGGAAGAGCTTGCAGACCTAGTGGGAGGCTCGTTGGGGGATGGTGGCCTAAGCCCTGAGGTCAGTGGGATACCAGGAGGAGACAGAAGGAGGAAGGTACGATGGGGAAGCTGCCAGGTCCCTACTGAGAGAGCAGGGCAGTCGGCTCATTCTCATAGGTGCCTGGACACAAACACAGAAGCCTGGGAAACAAGCAGGAAGAATTGGAAGTCCTGGCAAGGTCGAGACACCGTGAAGTGACTGGAACAACCGACGTGGGGGTAACTCCCGCGGCTGGAGCGCTGTTGTGGAAGGGAATAGTGCGTTCGGGGGCAGGGGCGGAGAGGAAGAGGCCGAGGAGTTGCCATGTGGGTAAGAGCCGGGGGTTGCTCAGAGCTCCGGTACAAAACTGGAGGTAAGCCTGTGGAGAGTCGCTGGGTTAAGATTAGCGGCAAGAGCAGCCAGACCGATGACGAAAGCTTATGCCCTAGCACGTCTGTTAGTCTCTAGGGTGCCACGGGGCTCCTGGTTTCTCAGATCCAGACTAACCTGGCGACCCCTCACAGACTGATGTCATTTTGGCCCCCGGACCAGGAGGATGAGGGAGACGAGGCTTTCTTTGGACAACTAACTGAAGTCTCCAGATCCCAGGCCCTGCTTCTCATGGGGGACTTCAGTCACTTGGCATCTGCTGGCAGAGCAACGCAGCAGCACAGACAGTGCAGGAAGCTTTTGGAGAGGGGTGAGGACGAGTTCCTGGTGCAAGTGCTGGAGGGACCAGCCAGGGGTCGTGCTCCTCTTGGACCTGCTGCTCCCACACCGGGGAAGTCGGAAGGGGAAGCAGGAGTAGGTGGCTACCTGGGCAGCAGCAACCATGAGAGGGCCCCTGGCGAAAGGAAGAAAGGAGAGCAGCAGGGTATGGACCCTGCACTCCAGACAAACAGGCGGACTCCCTCGGGGAACTGGTGGGCAGGATCCCTTGAGAGGCTAAGAGGCGGGGAAGGAGTCCATGGGAGCTGGCTGGATTTTAAAGAAGCCGCGTGGCGGGCACAGAACCAAGCCGTCCCGACGTGCAGAAGGAATAGCCAATGTGGCGGGAGGCCAGCTGCTCACCAGGGAAGCACGGAAAGGAAGCTCGCAAGCAGTGAAGCCTGAACAGATGACGGGGGAGGGGTATAAACACGCCGCTCGAGCACGCAGGCGTTACTCAGGGAGGCCAAAGCGCAGTTGCAGCGGGGGGAGCAAGACGGGTGGCTACAGGCATGTCAGCAATAAGAGGGGACAGGGAGGGTGGGGGGCCCTTGCTGGGTGAGGGAGGCAACCTGCTGACAGATGAGGTGGGAAAAGCTGACGTACTCAAAGCTTTTTTTGCCTCTGTCTTCAGAGGCAAGGCCAGTCCCAGCCTGCTGCACTGGGCAGCATGGGGCAGAGGCGGGCAGCCCTCGATGGTGAAAGACCAGGGTAAGGACTGTTTAGAAAAGCTGGACACACGCAAATCCGTGGGGCCGGATCTAATGCCTCCGAGGCCATAGGCAGCAAGTTGTATGGGCCTCTGGGAACAGGAATATTCCTGACCCAGGTCCAGGCTCTAGCAAAGCTCAGCTGCTGCTCCCCATGTGCCCGTCCCGTGCATCCCCCAGCCCCACCTGCCATCCCATGCACTCCCCCACCCCACACATGCATCCCGCTGTCCAGGAGAGAGTCGGGTTCCACCCAGCTGCTTAGCAGAGCACCCACAGCCTCTCCCAGCTGGCAGTGTGAGTTTCTACTGGTGGTGCACATCTGCACATGCCTTGGTGCACATACAATTTATTCCTCACATGGAATTATGGGTCTAGCTACCTGGCATTCGTTTCACCAAGCCCTTTGGACCACCCAGTGAAACGTGGCTTTGCTGGTATTGGTTTGCGATGGATTGAATAATGCTGCCCACCCAGGGAATTAATAAAGGCCATGTGTCTTTCTAGCCTGGGCCAGCCAGGGGTGCTATAAAAATGAAGGTCCATCCAATTCTCCCTTCTGCAAGTGATCGCCAGCAGATTGCTGTGACAGGGCAGAGGCTGAACGTAGGTGGCTGCTTTTTGGCCGTGTGAGGCCGGGTGTATTGAGGGAGATTAGGGAGGAGATGCTGAAGCTGACCATGGTCGTGTGTTGTCTGGAGAAGCAGGTAGAGACACAACGCTGGACATTTTCTCTCTCTTGTACGCCCACGAGAAGCAAGGAGGCCAGAGAACGATAAGGGCCTAGAAGATTTCTCCTAAGAGAAGATGGGTCTCCAATCTCAGGCAAAGGTCTCCAACTTCCAAGGGAAGCCATGAAAACCATCTCACCACTCTGCTGTGGCTGATTGGCATTTGCCTGCATAATGTCCAGGTGTTTTCTGAGCAAAACCCCAAGAATGCCGGCTCCGGGCTAATGGGTTAATTGGTCATTCATGGCTAGTCCAAGGAGGGCCCTGCGGCAGTGTGGAGACCCTGGCTAATGAGCCCTGCACAAGGCTCCTGGATCTGCTCTGAGTCAGGCTGGGGGCTGGGCGGGAAAGAGAAGAATCCCAAAGCTCACGCTCCAGTTTGTCCTGATCCCAGGCAGCCCTCCAGAGGAACAGCACGACCGGATTCCCGGCCGGGAGCTCCCAGTGCCTTCCAACGGCTGCCTCCTGGCTTGTGCTGCGGGAGCATTTCCCAAGTCCCATAGACTCGTAGTGATGTACGGCTGGGAGGGGCCCGGGAGGGCATCTCCTCCAGTCCTCGCACTGAGGCAGGACCCAGCAAAGCTAGGCCCCCCGCTGCCAGGGGTTCCACAGCCTGCCCTGCTCGCCCGCTCCACAGCATCACTCCCCTCGGATGGTTGCCCCGGTGTCTGGCCTAAACCCTCCTCGCGGCGGGTGCAGCCCGCTGCTTCTTGCGGGGCCTCTGTGGGCATGGAGCGCAATGGAGCAGCACCCGCTTTTAGCGCATGTGAAGGTTGTTAGGAGAGCCCTGCGCCGTCTCTTCTCTGGAACTCGTCAAAATAACACACACACACCCCCCCCCGGCTGAACTGTTCTGAATTCACCCGCCGGCAGCCCCGCTTTTGCAATGACCTTGCAGTGGCCCTGCCCCCCAGCCAGCGAGCGTGGAGTAGCTAGGTCTGGGTGCACACCACCGATGAGGCACATGTGGGCAGTCAGCTTTTGCTGGTGGTCCCCCGGGCAGAGAGGGGCAGGCCGGGGCATCCCGGCACACCCTGGAATGGAAACTTGCCTCCCGTTTGAATCCCCCAGCGTGCTGAGCCGGGATCGAGCAGCAGGAATCGCTTCTGAGCCTGGCTCAGTGTTAAATGATTCAGCGTGCCAATGATTAATTGATGTTTGCTAAGCATTTGGAAGGTGCCAGCATTAGTAATAACCCTGGGCCGCTGCTGAGAAGCCAAAACCGGGGCCCAATTGATGTCGGTGGCCAGTGGCATCGGAGCCGTGTCTGCAGTGGGGGTGCTGAGAGCCGCTGAACGCAGCTGTGAGCCTGGACCTGATGGAAATCACTTCAAGTGGGGGGGGGGGGCCTGGCAGCCCCCCCTTCTTCCCCCCAGTCCCAGCACTTACAGTGTAGCGGTGGCTCTTTGGGATGGCAACTTCTGCCCATCAGCCCTGGACTGACACCCGCCAGCTCGTTCCATGGGGCATCACTAAACAGCAGCAAAGATGGGCAAGTCAGCGCGGAATTGTTCTGTTTGGTCAGCTCACAACAGCAGCTCCTGGAAGCAAAACCGATGGCTTGAAACAAACCCCTCCAGTCAGCCGTCGGCCGAGGGATTCTGGCATGAAACCAATTCTCAGGAAACGTCACGAGGCTGCGTCTGGCTGGTTACTTCCACTCATCTAATTTTTGATGGCGCGTGTCACCCAGCGGGGCACCTCTGTGGCTTGGGTCCGGAGAGGCCTCTTCATGCAGATTGACTTGGAGTCACAAGCAGATTTATGAATGGCAGAGAGAAGCTGGGCCCTCCTTCCCCTGCCGTTCGGCCACACAGCCATGCAGGTGCGCGGGGGGGGGCGCGTTGCCGGTTTAGCAGCTAGCCTGCAGGCTCCAGAAGCTCTGTAGGGAGGGTGGAGTCCCATGTTTGCTACTGGGGGGGTTGTTTACAAAGAATGTGCTCCAAGTGCTATATCCCGGGTTGGGGGGACTCCAACAGTGGGGGAGGGGTTTCCTTTGTTCGTAGTCCCAGGCCTCTCTGCAACCGGCCCAGTGCCCAGAAGCTTTCTCTCTCCGTTTTCGCTCTGCGTCCTGCAGGGTCTGGCGGCGTCACATGCCCCCGGCTCTGCCAAAGCTCGCTCCAGGGTGTGCCCCCGAGTGGGGGAATCCCTCTGCTAGTGGGAGGTGGAGATATAGCCAGAGAGACATGGTGCAGCCGTGCCGGCTGCGTCGCACATCCCACCCATGGGGATGGCTGGGCTGACCGGGATGGCTGGCCTTGCCAGGAAAGGCTGCAGGCGGGTTAGGCAAGGGGCCGTAGGTGCCTAGGCCTTTGTTGCGAGCGCCGTGTGCCAGCGCATCCATGCACCTTTGTTTTGAAGAACCTGTGCCGGCGTCACTCCAGTTGGCTTGCTGGTCACCGGTCCCGGGAGGAGACAGGCCTACGGAGGCCACGCCCAGGCGGGCCGGTCATGGTAACGTGATGGGCACTGCAGCCCAGCAAGCTGGTCCCGGGGCAGCCGGATCAGGGCTTCGTCGAGAGAGAGGTGCAGGAGGCTGCGTGGGTGATGCGCCAGTCAGACGCACAGCTCGTCCTGCACGCCTGACGCTCCCCAGCGGTGCCTCCCCTCCTGCAGCTCTGGTCCCTTCTGGGGGCCGTGGGCTGCCCTCAGGTTTCTGTGATTCCATGTGCCTGGCACCAGCTTCTCCCACCATGCCCCCCCCCAGTGCCAGGACCAAGGTTCCTAGCCTGGTAGCTACTGCAAGAGCCTGGTTTTCCACTAGCATCAAGTCCAGATGACTGTTGCCTCCGGCATGCCGGAAGGGACCCGAGCTCATTGGAAGGGCACGTGGACCCGGCCCCGGCGTGATCTTGCTTTAAAAGTACGCTCTAAGCAGCGCTCTGCTTCTGGTGAGCCCCCGCCCTGGGGGCCAAAGCTTGCGACTGCCCGGGGCTTGCTGGGCCTCCCCGTTGCCGTGGGAGAGGTTAGAACGTGGCCCTTCGAACCCACCACCCTCCCGGTTACTGCTAAAAATATCACCCTGAGAGCCAGCACTGTTGGCTTGCATAGAAAACTGGGCAAAAGGAATCCACTGCGACCGGCCAAGCCCCCGCTGCTGCCTTGGAAGTAGCTGGGAGCAGCAGATGCCAAACCTCCCCCAGAGTCAGGCCCTGCAGCACACCTGTATAACTCATCTATTTTTTAAATCAAGCTTTTAAGAGCACGCTGACGGGCAGCGTGGGGACTAGGGATTTCGTCAGGGCCTCGCGTCGGCTGTGCTTGGCTATTGGCAGCTGCCATCTCTCTTGAGACCAGCCCCATCCTCTAACGAGAGGTTGTGTTTCTGTCTTTTGCAGCAACTTAGAGATGGAGAAGTTGTGCGGTAAGTAGGGCCACCGGCTCGGTGCTCTGCATGAATTAGCCCACAGAGAGTGTCTCAGAATTGCCCCAGTTTCTTGCTTTGCAGCATCAGGCGCTAGTCACTGGCGGAGGTAACAGGATAGTCGATTAACTAATAAGCAAAAGCTTATCGGTTAATGCTATAGACTACACACATTTCCCCCCCCCCCCCCCCCCCCGCAAAAAAACATTTTTTAGCGGGCTGGCTAGCAGCCCGGCTCAGTCCTGGTTTGCGCCAGTTCTGGGACCTACCCCCACTGTGGCTCTGCATTTAAAGAGTATTAGGAGTTAAGTGGGCAGGCAGCCCGGCTCAGTTCCGGCTCGACCCGGGTCTGAGAGCTCAGCCCCTCGCCCCCGGACAGGAGCTTCTGCAGCTCGCACTGCTGCTGCTGTATCAGAGGCCGCAACACAGGGCGACAGGCAGCTGGTGCGTGAGGGGAGCTGGTTTCTAAACTGGCTCCCCTCGTGGACCAGCTCCTGCCTGTCCCCCCCCCCACTGCTGCCTCAGCGCGGCGTGGCAGAGGACTCCCCACGAGTGGGTCAGGAACGCACTGGCCGCCAGCCCCGCCCCTGGGGCTATAGAACAGTCAAGTAACCACTGAGAATTCATGAGGTTACTCGGCTATTGGATTAACCGATATTTAACATCCCTAGTGCTGGGCTGGATGGACCTTCGGTCTGAGCCAGGGCAATGCGTGCGTCTCAGCCAGTGGGGCTAGGAAGAGGTTACAGGGGCTCTGCATGGCCCTTTCCCTGGCGGACATTGCGATCCCCAGGAGGGAAAGGGCGTTCTGCTCTCCAGTCCCGGGCTGGCAAGCCGGACTCGTTGCCCCAAAGACAGTGGGAGTCACAGGAGGCAGCGGAGAGCAGGGTTTGGCCGTGTTTCAGGAGGTCTGGCACTGCCAATGCCTGCTGTGGAGGAGATGAGCCGCGGCTGCCGCTCCAGGGCAAGGCTCAGCATAAACCAGCCTCCCAGCCGCAGGGGTCCCAGGGAAGAGCAGGAAGGAGCCAGGCCTTGAAGGAATCGCGCTGGGAGCTGCTGTTGTTCTTCTGTCCCACTCCAGATTATTTCTCGGCGCACCTGGGGGAATACAGCCACGTGCTCTCGGCTTTGGAAGCTCTCAACGCTGCTGTGCTGGCTGCCATGGACAGAGCCAAGCTGGTGAGGATGGGGCCGTGTGGAATCCAGAGCGTGGGGAGGAGGGAGCTCGTTGCTGCAGTGCCGTGTCTTTGTAATGCGGGCGTCAGGCCCTCAGACTCTTACTTAATAGCCCTTGCTGGGAAAGTCAGTTCATGTGCTTGCGTGTTAATGATAATGTGATTAACCGGCCAGTGTGTATGTGCAGCACTGCCTGCGACAGGCTGGGCCTCTCTAGTCCAGCACCCTTGGGACCTGACCGGTGCTGAACCAGGGAATTTGCTGAACCACGAGAGATCAGTATTGTCTAGCAGCATTCCCAACACTTCCCCTGATTCCTGGGTTCTTAGAAGACATTTGGAGGTAAATTCGAGCTAAAGAACAGCACAGAACACTGAGAGCCAGGACTGGTGGCTGGAAACAAACTTTATGGGACCACGGGAAACCTGGCCCCGCTAAGCGGACATCCTGCTAACCCCATGCTGGACCAGGGATGTGCCGGATTAGAGAGGTTCAGCCTGTAGTGGATGAAACAGAAACTCTTCAGCTGCATGTCAGAGGCAATGTTCCCTCTAATCTTTTATCCATGTGTGGATTTTTCCCATCCATGTGCAGAATAATTTTTGTGTCCACTGAGGCATGTGTGGATGTGCACCACCAGTAGAAACATAAAGCCTAGCTGTGGGCGCTGTGCCAATCAGCTGGGTGGCACTGGAATCTCCTGAGTGACCGCACAAGCGCCCGGCTTACAGGGAACACTGGTCATAGGCCCTATACTGCTAGCAGTCCATGCCGGTTCTAACTGAGCCCAAGTGGTAGCACTCGTGTCCGTGGAGCTGAGAGATCTGTGTTCTCGCCCTGCTGTCCCACGGCGTCCTGAGAGGCGGGGGGAGGGTGTACAGCACAGGAACAAGCGGGAGGCCCAGGTTAGAACCGGCTGTTGCAGCACTGAACTGGTTGTAAAACGTGGGCTGGGTGGGCACAGTGAAAACATGCTCCCTGCTGCCCAGTGCCAACGTGCAGCCGGGCTGGTGAGTAAAATCAGTGTTTTCCGAAGTCACAGCAGTGTGCCTCAGGCCGTGGATGGGTTTGAAAAGCCGAGGGGAGCAGGTCCTTGCCCGCATGTCGCCACAGGGCTACTGGTTGTTCTTAAACTTGTAAATCGCCACCCTTGCAATCTGACTCGGGGTTGCATGCCTGGTCCAGGCAGGGCAGGGACAACGCCGTGTGACCCAAAGTAGGCGTCCATTCAGAACTAACCAGCACAGCTTGACAACTGACCAGCCCACGGAACAGCGCTGTGGGTTGGGACGATGACGGATTGCCCAGGACAGCCACGCGCGAGAAGCGGCTCTATTGATTGGATGCGTTCCTGGCCACCGATCACTCACCCTGCTCCAGCTGGCTGGGCATTCCCCCTGCTCTGCGGGCATGGCTGGAAGGCAAATCTGTGGCTCTTGGCTAGACCAGGCAGGCTGCCTGCTTGTGTGTTGCATGGCAGCGATGCGCTGTGTCGGACCTGGGGCGCGTACTAACCACTGGGCTATGGGCTCTGTCTCTTAATTGCTTATGCCAAGGCGATCAGCTCCCGCCATGGAGCTGGTGGTCAGGGCACTCTCCTGGGATGTGGGGACCAAGGTTCATTTTGGGTCTCGCACGCAGCAGGTAAGTGCCCGGCCCTGGGCCTTTGTGCAGTTCTGGGCGGGGTGCTCCCTGCTTTTTCATGGCAAGCCTGGAAGGTTTTGGTCTATTTTGGGATGGAAACAAAAGTCGAAACCTTGAAATGTTCATAGAAGCAGAAATCTTGTTTTCCTCTCTCCCTCCCACGGCAGCGCCTTGGCGTGAGCAGACTCGGGGATCCACCCGCTAAAAAGCGGCTTAGAGAGTGCAGCCTTATTATCTAGCACCTCTGGCCCAGGACTCCCAAAGCTCAGCTGCTCCTCTTCCTGCCACTGCCATTCTGGGCCAGTCCCTTTGCGCTTCTGTGCCTCAGTTTCCCTATTTGTAAATGGGGGACAAAGATGCTGATACTCTTGGAAAAGTGCTGTGGGACCAACAGGTTAAAACCGACACATCAATCCTGCCTTGCACCACCCTGCTTGAACATAATGTGGGAACACCTGGTTTTCCCGTGCTTGCTTGTCGCCAATCACTGGAGCTTGTCTTCGTTCAAACGACCTGCTGGTGTTATGAAAACGCGAGAGACCCTCCTGTACCACCCCAAGCAGCATCCTTAGACATGGAGCGGGAGCCCTTGCACTGGACGGCAGTCCAGACAGAGTGGCCAGCTGGGCTGGGCCGGCAGTAAGGGGAGTGGTGGCAGTGTTAGTGTGGACATGCTCTCGGCAGCCAAAAGGGGCACGCAAGATGGCATTGCATGGCACATGCAATGAACAGACTTTCTCCTCGCCCCCCCACCCGCAGCGGGAGCCCACGCTGGAGATCCAGCATCACGCCCCCCGCAAGAGTGGCGCCAGTGCCGGCTTCCTGTGGGGAGGGGGGAAGCCTCGAGGCTCCACTTCCAAGAAAGAGCACGCTGCCCCTTCCCTCCCCCAGGAGGAGCCAGAGCAGAGCCCAGGGCAGGACACCAAGCGCGGGCCCGTATGCAGGAGGTGTGTGAAGGGTGCGAACGCACCCCCCGTGATCCCCCGGGTGGCCAGTTCTGGCTGGGGGAAAGGCAAGAGCGGGGCGCTGCCCCAGCCTCCCTGCCCCGTGCTCCGGCTGGCTGGGGGAAAGGCAAGAGCGGGGCGCTGCCCTAGCCTCCCTGCCGCTCGGCTGGGGGAAAGGCAAGAGCGGGGCGCTGCCCCAGCCTCCCTGCCCCGTGCTCCGGCTGGCTGGGGGAAAGGCAAGAGCGGGGCGCTGCCCTAGCCTCCCTGCCCCGTGCTCCGGCTGGCTGGGGGAAAGGCAAGAGCGGGGCGCTGCCCCAGCCTCCCTCCCCCGTGCGTGAAGGAGCGAATCGGAGAGTGAAGCGGCACGTGGTGGAGAGAGCCCCTCCCCCTTCCCCGGAGGGCGGCGTGGCCCAGGCCAGGAGGGTTCAATCTTGGCACGGTTGCCGACCCTGCTCTACGTTTGTCTGGCGCGTTGGCGTTGACGGAGGCGGGGCCTGCAGGAGGCTCCCGGCTTGTCCTGGGGAAATGCAGCATCTTCTTCCGCTGTTGTTGATGCTGAATAGTTGAGCACTCGTAGCGGCTGGATACTTCACCGTGTCCAGCGCAAGCCAAGGGACAAATTCTGCTCCCCGCCACACGGAGGCAAGTTGAGAGTTAACGCCGCAGGCTTATTTGGCCTGACTCCCAATTTACTGCAGCACAACACAGAGCAGAATCTGGCCCAGGCTCTCGGCCTTGAAGAGAGAATCTGTATTGAGGACTGGCTGACACCAGGCGGGAGTCCCAAAGAGAAGTGCACCGGGCTACAAATCATGCAGCTCCTCACTGAAAGCAAAGACACGACTTGACCGTTCTGGGGGATTTTGAATACTCAGTTGTTAGCATGCGAGGAGGCAAACAGGAGTGTCCCTGAAGCGGTCGGAGCTGTGCTAATCTGTGTGTGTCAGCCCCATCCCGATCAGCTCCACAGCTGTGGTGGGGGTGTCTCACCTCTCAAAATGAACAGTGGGGTGCCCCATTGGTCCCCCAGGACATGCCTCTCCATCCCAATTGATCTCTGTAGTGCCAGACTGACACAGCTCTACTCCCCCAGCCAGGGCTTTGCTAAGCTGGGGCTTAAAACCTCTAGGGATGGAGACTTCACCCCTCCCTAGGGAACCCAGCCCAGTGCTTCCCCACCCTCCTGGGGAAATAGATTTTCCTAATGTCCAACCTAGACCTCCCCGACTGCAACTTGAGCCCATTGCTCCTCGTTCTGCCATCTGCCCCCGCTGAGAACAGCCTCTCTCCAGCCTCTTTGGAACCCCTTTTTAGATAGAAGTCTGCTATCAAATCCCCCTCTCTCTCCTCTTCTGCAGACTAAGCAAGCCCCAGTCCCTCAGCCTCTCCTCAGAGGTCATGTTCTCCAGCCCCCTCATCGTTTTGGTCGCCCTCCGCTGGACCCTCTCCAGTGCGTCCACATCCTTTCTGTAGTGGGAGGGCCAGACCTGGATGCAATACTCCACGTGGCCTCTCCAGGGCCGGACAGCGGGGATAATCACCTCCCTAGATCTGCGGGCAGCGCTGCTACTAATGCGGCAGTTAGCTGTGATTTCATCAGAGGATGGGAAGCTGTCCCCCACTTCCAGCCCATCCTCCGTAATCGGATCCCTCCAGTACTGCGACTCGGGGCACACAGGCATGCGTGCTGCCTTATAAACCCGCGCCACAGGGTTTCAGAGCAGCCTGAGGGCTGGCTGAGTTTGAATGGGAGCTGGACTTCCCGAACCTCAGCTCCTTTGCGTGAGGACAGGTGGCTTGTCTCTGTCACTCTGCTGTCTTGCTCCTGGCTCAGCCAACCTTGGCCGAGGCAGCTGCCGGGGGACTGGCTGTGTACCCGGCTGAGCAGCGGCAAGCCCTTGGGTCAGGACTCTGAGTGACGCCCTGCGTGCTGCGAGAGCTCGGTTTGCCCCTCCTCCAGCCAGAGAAGAATTCGGGGCTAGCCCCACCGAGCTCCCAGCACCACCCGAATGGTGGCCGGGGCCCATTGTTGCTTCTCTAGAGGGGCTTATTCCTGGCCTGGCAGGTGAACGAGGAGGGTCATTTAAGCGCAGAGGAAAGTGCAGCTGCAATAGCATCGCCTCAGGCAAGCGCTCGGCCCGTGGCTGAGGCCCGTGGCTGAGGCAAGGTGCCACGTTAACGGCTGCTGTCCCTCCCCTCAGCTCTGACAGGAGCCGGCTCCGGCCTGACGTGCCTGACTAAGCACAGGCAGTGAAGTCACGAACGGCCGTGTCCTCCGGGCGTCTGACAGAAATGCTTCCCGCTCCGTGCACTCCCCCACGACGCCCTTAAACCCTACCCCTCTCCTCGCTTTTCGTATCCAGCTCCCGAAGCCGCAGCTCCAGCTGCTCTGGCAACAAACGTTGCCTTGCTGCGTCAGAGCCGGGCGAGTGACGGTCTTGTGGCACCCGAAGGAGGCAGCAGGCCCTTTTGGAAAGACGAATTCCAGGCCAGCTGGAAGATGATGGGTAGCTGGTAGGGTGAGCCCCACCTACGCGAGTCCGTGGAGCAAGGCTGGGAGCCTCACAACCAGCTGCCGTGTAGACATTCCCACGGGGCTATTACTCCCTTTGTGCCTCAGTTTCCCCTTCTGTCCAGTGAGGCTGAGTGACTTGCCCAAGGTCAGTCAGGGAATTGGATCTGGGTTTCCTAGGTGCTAAGCCAACACCCTAACCACTGGGCTCTACTTCCTCTCCCTTGCTGTTGGGAGCAATCAGTGGAGCTGAGCTCAGGATCCCAGTGTCAAGGGGGTGCCGCTGGCTTTATGCCCCCCTTGCCATGGCCCCTTTTCAGTGAGAGCCACCCTGGGCTCACCTTGCTCTAAAATGGGGGGTGAGCCTTGTGCTGGCCCCACTTCATGGCGGGGATTCAGCCTCTGTACGGAGCATTGCTAAGAGTTTGGCCGGCCAAAGAGCCTCTCCTTTCTGCCGTAGCCCATGGCAGCAGGCCCTGGCAGGGGGTGTGGGATGGCAGGGGGCTCCGGAAGGCCATCTGTTCATGCCCAGGGAAGAGCAGCTGTAGCAATGGCAGGAGACTAGATAATCATCTCCCCACCTCTTTGCTGTGAGGTAACGGGCACAGCGGGGAGGCAGAAATCCCTTTGGAAAGACGAATTCCACGCCAGCTGGACGAGAGCTGGTAGCCAGAAGAATCCAGGTATCACAGAATGAAGCATCATTCATTTTGCAGCCTTTATTCACACCGAGGACATTTACTCGATTTAATTGGGGGAAACTGAGGTATAGGAAAGGGGCAGTAACTTGTCCAAGGTCTTGCAACAAGTCAGTGGCAGGGCTGCGACTAGAACTCTGCCCATTGGACTGCATTGCCTCCTAGTCCTGGCTCCTAGACTTGAGAGGCCATTAGTCTGCTGTGACGTTCCGGCGCAGGCTTGTCTGGCGCGTGAGCAGTGCACAAGCATGAGGATCTGTACAAAATCCCAGCATTGGTTCTCCCAAAGCTACCGCCCCTTGTGCGCAGGACTGCACCCGGCCTCACATGCTAAGGGCGAGTGAGCCTGGACCCTCTTTATCTCCAACACTCGGCCCCTTCCTCTCGTGCAGCCACTTCGCTCGCACTCTTGGAAGTGCTGGCTGTGAGCGGGCTCCCTACACATGCTTTCCTTCAGGGCTTGCAGCCCTCAGCTTTTCCCTGGGCTAGCGTGAGCTGCAATAAGAATGGGAAGCATTCGACCTGGTTAATCTCATGGGAACCTGTCTTGGACACCCAGGCTCTGGAGAGCACATTCCCAATACCCAGCCAGGAGCAAAGTCTGACAGGCCTCAGCTATGTCGGGTGATTCATTTCTCCTCCGGGCTGCGTGATGCGGCGTTCCCATCGAGCCTGCGAGTTAGCCGTTTGGGAATGTTCCTCTCCCCTGTGTGTTTCGGCCGTGCAGTCTGGGAGCACTGCAGATCTGGCTCTAACTTGATTTGAGACTCGAAAGTTGACTGGACTGGAAATTAGACTCACCACTGAGAGATTCTAAGGAAAAGGCAAACTCGTCCGCTCTGGTCTCGCATGCAGGCTCTCCACCTGCCCCTGGGACAGGGGCTCGTTCTACCTGCCGGAGTTTGTGGGCGCAGGTCTGTAACCCTCCCTCTGCTAGAATGAAGTCGCAGAGGGGGCGCTGTGTTTAGTCTGAATCTGCGAAAACAACAGGGAGTCCTGTGGCACCTTAAAACTCACAGCTTGATTTGGCATAAGATTTAGACTCATTATCTCCTTACAACGGCACTTTCCCCTTCTCGGTGTTGGGAATGAGCCACTTCCTTCCCCCCTCCCCCCCCCGCATTTGCCTAATGAACACTGGTCCTGCCCTTGATAAATTACTCCCTCCTTCTGATATGCCAGTCCATGCAGACACCCGACCGCTGTGCTTTCCCCGGCTTGCGCCTGACGGAGCGGGGTTACCCACGAGCGCTGCTATACTGGTTCATCTTTCGGGTGCCACAGGACGACTCCTTGTTTCTGCTGGAGCCGCACTTCCTCAGGCTATACCTGCCCTGCGGAGCCACAGTCTGCGCTACGCATGTAGGTCAGCTGCACCACACCGCGCAGGGGTGCGACAAGTTTCACACTCTCTGCCGTGTAATGAAGCTCACCCAAGCGCTGGGATTGACACCCTGAAGAATTCTTCTGTTGATCTCACTACTGCCTGTTGGGAAGGTGGATTATTTGCAGCGTGGGGGGACTCCTCCTCTCTCTGTTGTCACCGCTCAAGTACTCCAGCGTACCCAATGTAAGGAAGACCATGTATGTGCACTGTACGCTCCATGTACACGCCATGCACACTCCATGTACGCGCACTGTACGCTCCATGTACACTCCATGCACACTCCATGTATGCGCACTGTATGCTTCATGTACACTCCATATATGCGCACTGTATGCTCCATGCCCACTCCATGCACACTCCATGCACGCGCACTGTATGCTCCATGTACACTCCATGCACACTCCATGTATGCGCACTGTACGCTCCATGCACACTCCATGCACGCGCACTGTATGCTCCATGCACACTCCATGCACACTCCATGCACACGCACTGTACGCTCCATGCACACTCCATGCACGCGCACTGTATGCTCCATGCACACTCCATGTATGCGCACTGTACGCTCCATGTACACTCCATGTATGCGCACTGTATGCTCCATGCACACTCCATGTATGCGCACTGTACGCTCCATGTACACTCCATGTATGCGCACTGTATGCTCCATGCACACTCCATGCACACTCCATGTATGCGCACTGTACGCTCCATGCACGCTCCATGTATGCGCACTGTACGCTCCATGCACGCTCCATGTATGCGCACTGTATGCTCCATGCACGTTCCATGTATGCACACTGTACGCTCCATGCACGCTCCATGCACACTCCATGCACGCGCACTGTACGCTCCATGCACACTCCATGCACACTCCATGCACGCGCACTGTACGCTCCATGCACACTCCATGCACACTCCATGTACGCGCACTGTACGCTCCATGCACGCTCCATGCACACTCCATGCACGCGCACTGTACGCTCCATGCACACTCCATGCACGCGCACTGTATGCGCACTGAATGCACTGTATGCTGATGAAAGCTGCTTTTTGGACGGTGTAGGAACACGCCCTCCCTGAAGGATATTAGCTACGCTCACAGCGCTATTCCATCGACTAGCGGGGTTTGGCGGCACAGCTGTACCTGCTGGAGTGTGGTGTATACACACCTCTGTCTGACGTGGCTGTGCCGGTGTACGTTGTAAGCGGAGACCCAGCACATAATTAGCAGCCGCACGCTGCCCAATACAAGTGCCACAGAACCGGCCTTGCGGCCAATAGGACATGGGTGGGATGGTCCGCGGGATAGAAGACTGCCGCCGTGAGTGAGGAGAGCTCAGGGGAGAGCACTTCCTGCAGCGGGGGGTGATGGGAAATGGGCAGAGGAGCCACCGCAGCAGCAGAGAAAATGCAGGCGCCATGGGAGGGGGTGACCTACGAAGGGAGAAGCCCCACAGATGGGGCCAGGGAGAGGGACCCTCTGGTTAGTGGAAGAATTACATTGCAGAGGGCGCAGAGGCCCCTGGAAGGGAACAGGCTGGCTAAGGCGGCCGTGGGGAGCATGGCTCTGCTCCTCTGGAGGGATGCTGGAGAATGAGAATTGTACCGTTAAATAACATGGTCTGAAGAAAACCTTCAACGTATCGTACCTGCTCCCAGGGCCCAGCGCGGGGAGCGTAGAAGTGACTGGCCCAGGTGAGTGCCTGCCCAGAATGTTGATTTACAGGTGACCCCGCCGAGCATCACGCATGCGAATACTTCCGACTGGCCATAAGAGGGTGCCCTTATGGACTTGCGTGGCCAGTTGAGTCATTTTGCATGCAAATTAGGCACACGGCAAGGTGTGGATTTTGTGGACAATCCCTAAACCAGTTCTGAAATGCACCCCCTCTTTGCAGTGTTCCCCTCCCTCCTCCCTCCCCCGCAGCAAGAAGGGCCAGCAAAGAAAACCCTCCTTTGGGGTCAGTGCTATTTCTCTTTCTCAGCGTCTTGCGAGGCAGTAGCCTCTCTAGACCTAACGTTAACAACGTAGGGCCTGTGGAAAACGCTGCCTAACCCCATTGGCTTCTGAGAACTGGGCCCACAATTAGGCCAGGGATTCACCCAAGTCCCTAAAATCCAAGACCAATAATTGCCAGAGCCGCAGAACTGGGGGCTGGGGCCGAGGCAGAACGTTTTGCTTGCTGTGAAGGGAAATGCGGAAGGGGTCCCTGAGCTATCGCATCCTAAGACTAGTGGTAGCTCGAATTGAAAAGGCCTCTTCATTTTTGTCCCTATGTAGCAAAATACGAGAGAAGGAAATGGAGCTCGTTAGCCTCCGTTAGCTGAGAGCTGCTGATTATGAGCTGGAACGTCAAAACCAGACTAGTTAATTTGGGATTGCTAACTGCGCTAGGGCGACGTGGGCAAGGACACTTCCTGTGCCTGCTGGTGTCAGCCACACCTCTGTCTGCTCCCGTGCCCACGCCCTGTTGATCTCCTGCGCTCTGCGGGAGTGGGCCCGGCAGACCAATGGGGTGTCTCTGCCTGCCATTCAGAAGGAAGGCTCCGCTGGGGATTCTGTCAGCATTCTGAAGAGCCGAGAGCCTTTCTAGTGACATGTAGGGACTTTTTAAAATAAGTAAGGCTGTAAGGCTGTTCTCCAACACAGCCGGCAGGTGAAGTTAAAGTTGCAGCCACGCACCAGTGCTGGGTGTTGTAGATCCCTGCAAGGCACAGGCTTAGCGTGTTAGTGCTGTCTAGACACAAACCAGGACCAGATAATTACATCCGTTTGCATTCATGCCAGCTTCAGTTGTTGTGGTACCTGTGGACTTACCTGGCATTGCCCAGGTCCCTCAGGACAGGAGTGTGAGAGAGGGGGTTGAAGGGTGAAGAGGGGTTTTGGGGGAAGGGGGGTGCAGGAGTCAGGGTGGAGGATTGAGGAGCAGCTCAGGGCAGGAGGCTGGGGATGTGGGGGGAATGTGAGGAGGGGCTATGGGAGGTGGGGGGGCTCAGGAGTCAGGGCCGGGGCTGAGGAGGGGCTTACGGCAGAGGCTGAGGTGCAGGAGTCAGGGCAGAGGGTTGGGAAGGGGACTCAGGGCAGCAGGTGGGGGTGGCCGCCAGCTTCTCTTGGAAATGGCAGAGATGCTTAATGACTTCTTTGTTTCGGTCTTCACCGAGAAGTCTGAAGGAATGCCTAACATAGTGAATGCTAGTGGGAAGGGGGAAGGTTTAGAAGATAAAATAAAAAAAGAACAAGTTAAAAATCACCTAGAAAAGTTAGGTGCCTGCAAGTCACCAGGGCCTGATGAAATGCATCCTAGAATACTCAAGGAGCTGATAGAGGAGGTATCTGAGCCTCTAGCCATCATCTTTGGAAAATCACGGGAGACAGGAGAGATTCCAGAAGACTGGAAAAGGGCAAATCTAGTGCCCATCTATAAAAAGGGAAATAAGAACAACCCAGGAGACTACAGACCAGTCAGTTTAACTTCTGTGCCAGGGAAGATAATGGAGCAGGTAATTAAGGAAATCATCTGTAAACACCTGGAAGGTGGCAAGGTGATAGGGAACAGCCAGCATGGATTTGTAAAGAACAAATCGTGTCAAACCAATCTGATAGCTTTCTTTGATAGGATAACGAGTCTTGTGGATAAGGGAGAAGCGGTGGATGGTATACCTAGACTTTAGTAAGGCGTTTGATACAGTCTCACATGATATTCTTATCAATAAACTAGGCAAATACAACTTAGATGGGGCTACTATAAGGTGGGTGCATAACTGGTTGGATAACCATACTCAGAGAGTCGTTATTAATGGTTCACAATCCTGCTGGAAAGGTATAACAAGTGGGATTCCGCAGGGGTCTGTTTTGGGACCGGCTCTCTTCAATATCTTCATCAACGATTTAGATATTGGCATAGAAAGTAGGCTTATTAAGTTTGCAGACGATACCAAGCTGGGAGGGGTTGCAACTAATCTGGAGGATAGGGTCATAATTCAAAATGATCTGGACAAATTGGAGAAATGGTCTGAGGTAAACAGGATGAAGTTTAATAAAGACAAATGCAAAGTGCTCCACTTAGGAAGGAACAATCAGTTTCACACACACAGAATGGGAAGTGACTGTCTAGGAAGGAGTATGGCAGAAAAGGATCTAGGGGTTATAGTGGACCACAAGCTGAATATGAGTCAGCAGTGTGATGCTGTTGCAAAAAAAGCAAACATGATTCTGGGCTGCATTACCAGGTGTGTTGTAAGCAAGACACGAGAAGTCATTCTTCCGCTCTGCTCTGAGCTAGTTAGGCCTCAGTTGGAGTATTGTGTCCAGTTCTGGGCACCGCATTTCAAGAAGGATGTGGAGAAATTGGAGAGGGTCCAGAGAAGAGCAATAAGAATGATTAAAGGTCTAGAGAACATGACCTATGAAGGAAGGCTGAAAGAACTGGGTTTGTTTAGTTTAGAAAAGAGAAGATTGAGGGGGGACATGATAGCAGTTTTCAGGTCTCTAAAAGGGTGTCATAAGGAGGAGGGAGGGAACTTGTTGATCTTGGCCTCTGAGGATAGAACAAGAAGCAATGGGCTTAAACTGCAGCAAGGGAGGTTTAGGTTGGACATTAGGAAAAAGTTCCTGCCTGTCAGGGTGGTCAAACACTGGAATAAATTGCCCAGGGAGGTTGTGGAATCTCCATCTCTGGAGATATTTAAGAGTAGGTTAGATAAATGTCTATCAGGGATGGTCGAGACAGTGTTTGGTTCTGCCGTGAGGGCAGGGGACTGGATTCGATGACCTCTCGAGGTCCCTTCCTATCCTCGTATTCTGAGATTCTCCAGCCCGGGGCGGCAGGAACAGGACATCCTGCCCGCTGGCTTGTCCCCGAGGCGGGGGGAGGGAGGGAGGCTGCACACCCTGCCTGCCAGCTGGGGTCAGGGCAGAGAGGGGACAGGCCAGCCCTGCCAGTGCTCTCTGGTCCCAGTCCAGGGGATGGGGAAGGGTTCAGGCTGGTGCTCCCCAGGCCCAGTGCAGGGGCTGGAGAGGGGGGGAGGAGCATGCAGACCAGCTCCAGTGGCACTCCCCAGGCCTGGCCAGGGGGTGGGTGCACTGGGTGGCCTGGCGGAGCTGGGAGGGATGGGCTGACTGGCAGGGCAAGAGGAGGCTGCAAACCAAATGTGCTGGTCCTAGCTCTTACTGTTTAGGAGGAGTTCTTAACAAACGGACTGGCAGATGGACAGACAGAAAGGCAGACAGATGCGCATTTCTAAAACATAAGCCTGTGGAGGTGCCTGTCTCAGATTAACAGTGGTCACATGCAGATTTCCAGTGAAATAATTAAAAGCAGTTTAATTACTTTAGTTCCAGTGCGTGTGTAGACAGGCCCAGAAGTAGAAAACTCAGGAAATCCAGGAATAAAGTGGCATTCCTCAAGCAATGGACTCACACGCACTCCGATAGTGATAACCTTAACTCTACCCCCGCAGAGATGACAGGACACTGGGATGCCAGGTGCATTGCTTTTCTTTATTCCGGAAACCTTTGTATTCCTGCCTCATCTTTCATCGGATAGACAGAATTGTGCCCTTTTGGGCAGCCAATACAGTGGCCATTTATTAGAAACTAGTTGAACTTCTTGTGCACGTACGCTGCCCCGCACTCCTGGTACTCTCTCTTTCTCATCCACATGTGCCGGAAGGATTTGAGAGAGGCTGCAATGGAGCCGCCAGCCCAGACTGCTAGACTCCTCTTTGGAGCAGCCAGGACTTTAATGCGGTAGCCTTTGCCGTGTAGCAGGGCGTCTAGCTCTGCACACACCCTCTCAGGGAAGCAAGGAAACAGTGAGGAGCCCCCAGACAGCACCGTGTTACCGAGAATGTCCCCCTTGCACTCATCCGGCGCCTTCTGGAAGCTTTGGAAAGCTAAAAGGTGGAGGCCAGGGGAATTCTGGTCCAGCAGTTTGGGCTGGAAGAGGGGCTCTGGGCAGCAGAACCGCTCCTTGTCCAGAGTTATCCACTGCCCGTCTGGAGTCTGGACGCCCACCGGGACCTGGTGAGCTTTGTCGCGGAGGTCTCTCTCATAGTCCATGGACACGTAGCAGCACTGCTTCTTCAGCTGGGTCACCGTTGCCTTCTGCAAGGCGCTCGGCAGCGGTGGGTCCTGGGCCCGGCTCAGCAGCAGGTTGTGCATGTGCTTGGAGAGGGAAAACCCAGCCACATCCAGGCGATAGGTGGCCTCCTTGCAGATCTGCCCAGCGCAGATGGATGTGACATGCGACACCCCAGCCCCAGCCTCCACAGCCAGGCCAGTGACCCTGCCCCAGGAGCAGAGAGAGAGAAGCCCTGTGTTCGCCACGTGCAAGGCCGGGACACTGAAGGCCTCGAAGAAGACCTCGGCCACCTTCTCCCGGTTGGTTGTGGGGCAGGAGGGGGAGTCGGTCATGAGCAGCGGACGGTCCTCAGGGGACAGCCTGAGCCCACAGAAGAAAAGGTGGCTCCACACGTTTTCCATGGCTTCCCAGTCCGTGATGATGCCATGCCTGAGGGGGTGGGTTTTGGGGGCCCTGGCGCCGCCCACCCCACAGCACGTGGCAGCGAGAGGGCACTGGGTCTCCCGCATCACCGCTGGGCAGGTGGGCGGCATGGACGCCGTCTTCAGCACCGACTTGGGCTTGTCCTCTCCAGCCAAGCCGGCCCGCGTGAAGCAGCTGCCGTTGTCGATGACAACCGCCCCCTTTGCCATCGCGTGAGCTGCACCCCGCAGCCTCTGAGCTCTGTCCCCTCCGAGGCAAGGCGAGGCCGATGCGCCGTCCGGGATCAGAGGGAAGAAGGGAAGTGGAGAGCCTGCCTCGTCCTGCAAGGAAACAGAAGGGTTCTTTAGAGCCAGTGCCTGGCCGCGTTAAGAGCAAATCCCTTCTTCCTGCCTGATGTAGCTGAGAAATGCCCCCCTACCAGGGGGTCCCTCAATAGCAGCAGCTTGGCCATGCTGTGGACAGGCCTGGCCACAGAGGTTGCAGGGCCCAAGGCAGTGTGGCTGAGCCACACGGCCGCGAGTGAGGGACAGGGCCAGGAGCTGGGCCGCGCAGGGCCCAAGGCAACCGCCTCGCTCGCCTTGCCCCAAGGCCAGGCCTGGCTGTGGAGCTGCCCCCCTCAGGAGTTGCTCTGGCTGGGCACATTGGCCCATCTCAGCCTGGCTGTGCTTGAGTGGCAAGGCCTGCTGTTACTTCAGATCGTCAGCGCGTTGCACGGAAACGTCCACAGGCCACGACAGGCAGGTGCTGCGGGAGCCCAAGGGCTTACCAGGACGAACAGCCATCCAGGTGGCTGCTCCTAGGCTGGGACTTTTCAAAGCTACCTGGGGGAGTTAGAGGCCCAGCCCCATTCACTTGAAACCTTGACGAGAGTGCGCGATGGAAGGCCTGGGCCTGGCTTTCCTACCCCAGGCTGGTCTGTGCTGTGCCTACGCCCCACTCCCACTAAAGACTTCACTCGTGCTCAGGCCTTGGGCCCACTGTCTCCGAGGACCCCGTGTTTCCCCTCCCCTGCGAGCATACGGGGAAGAGCGACCTCAGCAGGTGCTAGATGTGGCAGCTCGTGTGCGCCGTGTGACATTTCCTATGTTCTTTGGCAAGCAGCGCTGAGCAAGCCTGGCTGTGGATCCAGGAGCGGGCGCGGCGGTCGGGCCTCTATCGCTGACCTCAGTCTGGCCAGTGGTCAGAGCCTCCCCACCCCAGCCGCCTGCATGTGCCTCAGAAAGGACCTCATGGGCCGAGTTCAAGCAAAACCACAAAGCCCCCCACTGGGGCGAGGGTGTGAAATTTCACTCCCAAAGTAAATGTGCAAGGAGACTTGTGAGCCGCTGCAAACGGGCTTGGAATGGAGTGACCGTCTCACGGTGCAGCCTTCTGGTAAGTGACTATAGCACCTTCCCTGCCCCTGCCACGCACGCTCCTCAGAGTGTCTGCCCCCCACAGGTGGCCGTGTTCAGCAGGGGGGCTGTGGGCTTGGCAGTGGGGATTCCGGTGATGCTGGGAGCAGAGCTGGTTGGGAAAAGGCCCACGACGTAGTTTCAGAGCAGTGAGATCAAAGTGTTGTGCGGAAACAGTTTAACGTTGGCAGAATTCCTCTGGAAACCTGGCTAGAGCCACCTGAAACTCTCCCGGCAGCCCAGCCCCTCCGCAGCCCCCTCTCCGCCTCGCCCCCCTCCCCCCCCCCACAGCCCACCTGGCAGGTGTCAGGGATCAAAAACCTGGAAGCCTAAGGCACCGGGGTCTGTGGCTCTAGGACAGCGAGGGGGATCCAGGGCTTCCAGGGGCGTGGCCCACCTGCCAGGTGGACTGTGGCCTGCTCCACAGCCCACGCTCAGGTCCCTTCAGGAGAGCACTTGGAAGTAGGGATGTGAAGGTTTAACAGGTTAACCAGTCCACCGTAATGGGAGAGGCTTCCGGTTAAGGGTAATTGGTGGGGCTGGAACAGCTGTCGGCCTGCAGCTCTCTAGTGCAGCCCCTGCCTGTGATGGGCCCAGGTACCCCACAGGCACAGGCTGCGGCTGGCCTGGAGACACCCCTCCCCTTTAACCGGTTAGCCAATTACACGGGACTTTCCATCCCTACTTGGAAGCTTTTGCATTTTCATGCACCCCGAGACCAAAAGAAGATTTCGAAGCAGTGGAATCCCTCATAGAGCTGGGACGTCCTTTCTGCGCCGGAAGCCCTTGACTTGGGCACCTTTGGGGTAACTTGATCTAACGTGCTCATCTCGCCAAAGCCGATGTTCTGCCCCGTGCGCCTCCTGTTCTCTCCCCACCCCCAGCTGCTCCCCACGGGAGGGGTCGGTAGCAGCGGTGACCTCAGCAGCCACGGCTCAGGAGCAGTGCCGATTGGCAAAGACTTGCTCGTGTGTTGCTGACGTCCAAGCCAGCTGTGCACAACCAGGCTGACCGGCCCTGGGCTCGTCCTGGAGCTCAGATTCTTCAGCTGTAAAACCTGGCAGAGCAGTTTTGTTGCAGGGCAGCCGGTGGGTGCGTTCTAGAGTTCCAAAAGGGCCTTTATGTTGGGTGTGGGGCAGCCGTCCCCAAAGGTGCATCCGTTCCTCAGCCCTACCCAAACCCAGATTCTAATACCCCCGGCCAGGATGGAGTCATGTAGGTACAGCCCTCTCACCGGATTGCCCCTTCTGCTGACCCCCGGATCCTCTTGGAGCTGGCCTGGGGTAGACGCCAGGGCTCCCTGAACTGCTGGTGCAGGTGGGACTGGCTCCCGTGGGGTGGGCTGCTATGCCAGGAATTCTGGAATCTTCCCCTACCCCCGTGGCTTCTGTTCTTAGCCAGGGATTGTTAGCACCCATGACCTCATAGACGTGGCTGGAGGGTGGGTGGTACTAGTCAAATGTGGTGTCCTAGGAAAGCCCGACCCCTCATGGGCGTCAGACTAGGGGGGACGTGGCTGAGACCCCAGCCCACTGCCCTGCATTCTGTAGCGCTGCTGCGTGCTGTTCAGCAGCCCTTGTGTTCCGGCCAAAGGGGGGACCAAATGAGTCCTCCGCTTTTCACTTGGAAAACGCTGCGTGATCCTTTGGGACGAGAGAAGCTCTTTACCCTGTTTATTAACCGGGAGCTCTTCAGAGGGGCACAGACCGAAATGCAGCCACCTCTGAGGTGGAGTGTAGCAGCAACCACAGTAACAGAGGACGGACAGGAAACTGCAGGGGGAATTGTCGGGACGTAAGATTTGCCTGCCAAGCTGTTTCACACCCCTACTCTTGCTCCCATGGCTTATTTCTTTCCACCTCTGTTCCAGATCTCTTGCTAAGCACCTCAGGCAGCTCAGGGCAGGAGGAGGAGGCCAGTAGCGGAATGGTGTTGCTGAGCCCCGGTTAGAATCCTGTGCAAAGTCCATCACCTAGAGGTGAAGAAATGGAGAGGGCCGATGGGGCTAAGTCTGGTGTTCTTTCCTCCGTCTGTGTTTGTCAATTTGGAGACAAATCCTGCAAGGTGCTGCGTGCTGTTGGCTCCTGTTGACTTCAGGAGGAGTTGGGGGGTGCTTAGCACCCCCTGACAAGCACAGTACCTGGCAGCGCCATGCCTCCAGTAGGAGTTCAGGACTCAGCCCATGGAGCAAACATGTCTGCGGCAACCAAACCTGCCTGGTTTGTGCCCTGCTCCCATCAGCCGGTCTGTGAAGCCTGACTAGAAAGGAAGGGCTAACACCCCAGAGGCCAACATTGGTGCTGTGGGGAAGTTTGGTGCCACTTGCTGTGAGGTAGTGGGCTGCCAATCCGGGAATTCTGATCTGGGTTTCGTGGGCAAATCTCCAGCTTGGGTTCACTTGCTGTTTAACACCTCTCAGCATTCCAAGCCCCCTTGCCCCGTGTTCCCATTGCCCGGCTTTCAGACACGCTGCCCCGTCATCAGAAATACCCCAAACCCAAGGCCTGGCAGTAATAGAGGCCTTACCTAGCCAACATCAGCACAGCAAATCCAGCACTCCCAGCACGTTCCTGGAATGTGGGGTGGACACACCTTTCCCCCTGAGTGTGGAGGAAGTAAGCAGGGGGCAGCCATTTTAGACTTGACTCTGATCAGTTGGTGGAGTATCTGAAGGGGGAAGACCGGGTGGGCAGAAGTGCTTAGAAAATGTGACACTGCACGATCCTCAGGAAAGGGAGGAGTGACAGCAGCAGACAAGGGGACTTTGGAAAAGCAGATCAACAAACAAGGAGAGTGGGGAGGGAAGTCAGGTCTGGAAGAAGATCTCAGGGGAAAAGGAGTTCGGGGAGCTGGCACGTTCTCAAGGAGACAGTAGGAAAGGTTCAACTGCCAACTACCCTGATGCAAAGAAAAGATGGGGAGGATAGGAAGAGTCCAATATGGCTCTCTCCAGAGCACTTTAATGACCTGGACATCAAAAAGGAATCCTGCAAAGAGTGAAATGACAGACCAGTTGCTAAGGAGAAGTAGAAAAGAACAGCACAAGCATATGAGAATAAAACCAGGAAGCTGAGGCATGAAATGAGTTACATGTAGTGGGGAACGTGAAAGGGAATAAGAAGAGGTTCTTTTAATACATTAGAAACAAGAACAAGACGAAGGGAAGTGTAGGCCCTCTACTTAGTGGGGAAGGGGAGCTAATAACTTATGTCTTCAAAAAGGCTGAGGTATATAATGCCTATTCTACACCAGTCTACACTTAAAATGGTTAATGGTGTGGGTACTCAACACAATATTAACAACAAGTGGAAGGAAAAATAGGAAACAATCAGGTTAAAGAATATTTAGATGTTAGATGTCTACTAATTCACAGAATCATAGAACACTAGAACTGGAAGGGACCTCAAGAAGTCATCGAGTCCAGTCCCCTGCCCTCATGGCAGGACCCAGTACCATAAACCACTCCTGATAGATGTCTGTCTAACCTGCTCTTAAATATCTTCAAAGATGGAGATTCCACAACCTCCCTGGGCAACTTATTCCGGTGTTTAACCACCCTGAAAGACAGTTTTTCCTAATGTCCAACCTAAACCTCCCTTGCTGCAGTTTAAGCCCATTGCTTCTTGTTCTATCCTCAGAGGCCAGGGAGAACAATTTTTCTCCTTCCTCCTTGTGACACCCTTTTAGGTACCTGAAAACTGCTATCATGTTGCCTCTCAGTCTTCTCTTTTCCAAACTAAACAAGCCCAATTCTTTTAGTCTTCCTTCATAGGTCATGTTCTCTAGACCTTTAATCATTCTTGTTGCTCTTCTTTGGACCTTCTCCAATTTCTCCACATCTTTCTTGAAATGTGGTGTCTAGAACAGGACACGGTACTCCAAGTGAGGGCTAATCAGTGCAGAGGAGAGCGGAAGAATGACTCCTCATGTCTTGTTCACAACATTCCTGTGAATGCATCCCAGAATCATGTTTGCTTTTTTTGCAACAGCCTCACACTATTGACTCATATTTAGCTTGTGGTCTACTATGACCCCTAGATCCCTTTCTGCAGTACTCCTTCCTAGATCATAAGAAGTTCATGTGAGACCATATAAAATGCCTTACTAAAGTCTAGGTATACCACGTCCTCCGCTTCTCCCTTGTCCACAAGACTCGTTATCCTATCAAAGAAAGCTGTCAGATTGGTTTGACATGATTTGTTCTTTACAAATCCATGCGGGCTGTTACCTATCACCCTATTATCTTCCAGGTGTTTGCAGATAAATTCCTTAATTACTTGCTCCATTATCTTTCCTAGCATCTAATGTTAAAAAGGAAACAAAAAGGACCATGGGAAATTATAGGCTGGTCAAACTAATTTAGATACCTAGAAAAATATTGGAACAAATGATTAAACACTACAGGCTGCGTCTAGACTGGCAAGTTTTTCTGCAAAAGCAGCTGCTTTTGTGGAAAAACTTGCCAGCTGTCTACACTGGTCACTTGAATTTGCGCAAGAACACTGACGATCTAATGTATGATCGTCAGTGTTCTTGCGCAAATACAATGACTCTCCGGTTCGGGAAAAAGCCCTCTTGCGCAAATGCTTTTGCACAAGAGGGCCAGTGTAGACAACTGAGAACTGTTTTGCGCAAAAAAGCCCCGATGGCGAAAATGGCGATCGGAGCTTTCTTGCGCAAAACCGCATCTAGATTGGCATGGACGCTTTTCCGCAAAAAGTGCTTTTGCGCAAAAGCGTCCGTGCCAATCTAGACGCTCTTTTCCGCAAATGCTTTTAACGGAAAAACTTTTCCGTTAAAAGCATTTGCGGAAAATCATGCCAGTCTAGACGCAGTCTACAGGGTAATGAGGAATAGCAAACGTGGTTTTGTTAAAAACAAACCATGCCAACCCAACTACATTTTCTTCTTTGACGGGGTGTGGCTGGATAGAGGAGAAGTAGAGTGATAGATCTTGAACTCCTCTGAGCTCCTCTTCCCCCGTCTTTGGTGCTTAAACTGACTGGTCTGTAGTTTCCTGGGTTGTTCTTATTTCCCTTTATATAGATGGGCTCTAGATTTGCCCTTTTCCAGTCTTCTGGAATCTCTCCCATCTTCCATGATTTTTCAAAGATGATAGCTAAGGGTTCAGATACCTCCTCTATCAGCTCCTTGAGTATTCTAAGATGCATTTCATCAGGCCCTGGTGACTTGCAGACATCTCACTTTTCTAAGTGATTTTTAACTTGTTCTTTTTCTATTTTATCTTCTAAATCCACCCCGTTCCCTCTAGCATTCACTGTGTTAGGCATTCCTTCATCATCAGACTTCTTGGTTAAGATCAAAACAAAGAAGCCATTAAGCATCTCTGCCATTTCCAAGTTTCCTGTTAGTTTCTTGCTCCTCACTGAGCAGTGGGCCTACCCTGTTCTTGGTCTTCCTCTTGCTTCTGATATATTTATAGAGTGTCTTCTTGTTTCCCTTTATGTCTGTAGCTAGTTTGAGCTCGTTTTGTGTCTTTGCCTTTCTAATCTTACCCCTGCCTACCTGTATTGTTTGCTTGTATTCATCCTTCATAATTTGTCCTAGTTTCCATTTTTTATGAGACTCCTTTTTGATTTTTAGATCATGCAAGATCCCCTGGTGAACCCAGGGTGGTCTTTTGCCATACTTTCTATCTTTCCTACACAGTGGATTAGCTTGCTTTATAGTCCTTAATAATGTCCCTTTGAAAAGCTGCCAACTCTCTTTAGTTGTTTTTCCCCTTAGTCCTGCTTTCCCATCTTTGGTGCTTAAGCTAAAGCAACCTCAGAATCGTTAGCAATTATCTTTGAGAACTCTTGGAAAATAGCTGAGGTCCCAGAAGACTAGAGAGAGGCAAAAATAGCACCTAATGTTAAAAAGGAAATAAAAAGGACCATGGGAAATTATATAGGCTGGTCAAACTAATTTAGATACCTAGAAAAATATTGGAACAAATGATTAAACACTACAGGGTAATGAGGAATAGCAAACGTGGATTTGTTAAAAACAAACCATGCCAACCCAACTACATTTTCTTCTTTGACGGGATGTGGCTGGATAGAGGAGAAGTAGAGTGATAGATCTTGAACTCCTCTGAGCTCCTTTTCCCCTGAGATCTTCTTCTAGACCTGACTCCCCTCCCCACTCTTTGAGTTTGTGGATCTGCTTTTCCAAAGTTCCCTTGTCTTTGGTCTGCTGCTCTCACTCCTCCCTTTCCTTAGGAGCAGGAGATGTTCACTTTCACCCACTGACTTGATTTTAGTCAGGCTTTTCGCACAGTCCCACATGACGCTCTCGTACGCAAATTAGGGAAATGTGGTTGAGATGAAATTACTCTAAGGGGGATGTACAACTGGTTGAAGGACTGCACTGAAAGGTTAGTTCTCAGTGGTTCACCGTCTGACTGGGAGGTTGTGTCTAGTGGGGTCTTCAGCAGCCAATCTTGAGGCTGGTACTATTTGATATTTTCATTAATGACATGGAGTGGTGCATGTGCTTATGATGTTTATGAGGACTCCAAGGCTGGAGGGGATGCAAGCCCTTTGGGGACAGGGTTAGAATTCAAGAGGAGCTGGAAAAATCAGAGAATTTGTCTGAATTCAACAAGATGAAATTCACCGAAGAGACGTGCGACGCATTTCACTCGGGAAGAAAAACTCCAAATGTGCAGCTGCAGAATGGGGAATACGGCACTCGGACTGCTGAAGAGGGCCTAGGGCTTAGAGTAGGTCACAGATGGCATCTGAGTCAACAATGTGATGCAGCTGCAAAAAGGCAGACATCATTCTGGGCTGTGTTCACAAGTGTGTCTCATGTCAATCACTGGTAATTGCTGCGCTTGTTTGGCACGGGTGAGGCCCCAGTTGGAGTTTTATGGCCAGTTCTTAGCACCACACGTTTGGAGGCCTTTGACAAATAGGGGAGGTTCCAGAGGAGAGCAAGAAAATGATAAAAATGAAAAGTTGAGGCAAGGTTAAAAAACGTGGCCATGTTTAGTCTTAAGAAAAGACTGGGGGGGGGGGGGAGTTCTGAGAATCTTCCACTATGTTAAGGGCTGTTATAAAGACGACCGTGATCAGCAGCTCTCCGTTTCCACACGTGGTAGGACAAGAAGCACTGGGCTTAATCTGCAGCATGAGTGTTTGAGGTTAGATATTGGGAAAAGCTTTGGCACTCCTGGGATAGTGAAGGCTTTGGAGGGAGGTTGTGGAATCCCCCTCACTGGAGGTTTTCTCAGAACGGGTTGGACAAACAGCTGGCAGAGATGGTCTAGGGTTACTTAGCCCCTTCCCCATGCACACACTGTGCAGGAAGCTGAATTTGACTTCTTGAGGTCCGTTCCAGACCTATATTTCTGTTGGTCTGTGATTCTACCCACCTAAGCCCTGCTCTGGGATGTGGCTTCTGATTCACCAGAAAACCGGCTTTGTGGCTCTCTGCGGCCCAAGGTGAAAGCTCTCTGACTTGGAGCCAGGGGGCAAGGGTGGTGGCAACATCTAGATTTCACTTACTCTTTGCAAAAACCCCTTTCTGTAGGGGCTGACTCCTGGTTCACGCCGTGGCACAGTGCTGCCCGATTTAACTGCTCCACTCCAGAGTGTGACTAGCAACACAGCTGGACAAGGCCGGAGAGAGCACAGGGTGATTTGTTCCAAGGTGCGGTAGTGCCAGTGTCTGATAAAAGCCAGTGTTTAATGGCTTGGTCATGCTCATGTGGCTTCCTTGAGGCACAACAAAGGGACATCGCAGGAACCCAAAGCCTCCCACCTCGCTGCACACACGACTGCAACTCCTCATCTCCTGCCGCTCCAGGTGCCAGCATTCCCTTAGCCCCAGCTTCTCTTGGTAGCAACTTGGGTGCAGCATGGACGTCCCTGTAACTCAGTGTTCCAGAGCTTCGCTCATGAAACCCGATGGCCCTGCACTGCCCACTCCACTGCTGACAGTCTCCTCTCTGTGCAATGGGAGTTTTGCCAGTTTTGCCTTTTAAGAACATAAGAGCATCCAGACGGGTCAGCCCAAAGGCCCATCCAGCCCAGTGTCCTGTCTGCCCACAGCAGCCAATGCCAGGTGCCCCAGCGGGAGTGAACAGAGCAGGGAATGATCAAGTGATCCCTCCCCTGTCACCCATTCCAAGCCCCTGGCAAGCAGAGGCTCGGGACACCATCCCTACCCAGCCTGGCTAACAGCCATTGATGGACCCAATGTCCATGGATGTATCTAGTTCTATTCTGAACCCTGTTAAAGTCCTGGTCTTCACAACATCCTCTGGCAAGGAGTTCCACAGTTGACTGTGTGTAGTGTGAAGAAATACTTCCTTGTGTTTGTTTTAAACCTGCTACTTAGTCATTTCATTTGGTGACCCCTAGTTCTTATATTGTGGGAATAAGTCAATAACTTTTCCTTATTCACTTTCTCCACACCAGACATGATTTTATAGACTTCTATCATATCCCCCCTTTGTCTCCTCTTTTCTAAGCTGAAAAGTTCCAGCCTTTTTCATCTTTTTCAGACGCCAACTTTCTCGCTGGTCAGTTCACCTCTCTGAACCCCCTCCAAAGGCTGTGAAGGGAGGTCCGTCTCCAGGGCTAGTTAGGGAGCAATCACTCTTCAAAGCCAATTTCTTTCTTCCCTCCCACCCCACCCCCGTCTCCTGCACTGTCTCCTGGACAGGGCTCAGTCCCCTGTAGGCCCTCTCTCCAGCCAAGGGCTTCAGGGTGCTGCCATACCCTTAGGCTATGTCTACTCTACGAGTTTTCTCTGCAAAAAATATGCTAATGAGGGATTCATTTGCATGAGTCGCAATCTCATTTGCATATTTTCTGCCGATCCGTTTTTGCGCTGGGGTTTTTGCACAAAAACAAGCAGTGTGGACGTTTTCTTTTTGTGCAAAACCCCCTTTTTCCGCAAGATCCTTACGCCCCAAAAAAGGTTTACCGGTCTTGTGGAAAAAGGGGTTTTTGCACAAAAAGAAAACATCCACATTGTTTGTTTTTACGCAAAAACCTCAGCGCAAAAATGGATCGGCAGAAAATATGCAAATGAGATCACGACTCATGCGACTGAGTCCCTCATTAGCATATTTTTTGCAGAGAAAACTCGTAGTGTAGACATAGCTCCAGTGTAAGACTCTAATGTTTCCTGACTTCCTCCTGCCCCCTCAGCCCCATACTCCACACAGACAGTCCTTGCCATGCTTGAGTGGTTTTATTCGCCCCGCCCGTGGGTTCCGCCTTGGTTCCTGGCTGCGCTGCAGCATTGCCAGAGACAGGAACACGCCTTGAGCTGCTCACAGCCTGGGCCATCTGCTTGCAGCGCCGGGGTGTACGGTGTACCAGCACCTCACCCCATTCTTGGCCCCTGAGGAATCCCCTTCCTCAGCCTTGTCAGCCTCCACCAGAAAAAACAGGGTCAGGACTCTCCTCATCTTCTGGACGTGCCCATCTCCGGCTCCCAGGCGTGCTGATGAGGGGAACGGCTGGGGTGGCTGGGGAACCTCTCCCCTCTTGCTGCTGGGCTCCCATCTTCCGGGAGGGACAGAGAGCAGAGAGAGGGTCTTTGGCCTATGGGAAAGCTTCCCAAGAGGAGGCAGCAGCTCCACTTTGATCTGTAGAAGAAATTCAACAAACAAAGCTCTCTGTCCCGTTGGCTTGTGCCGCTCTCCGGGGGGGCCCGGCCCTGTGGCCGGACCAGGGGCCCCTCCCAAGCAGACATGGTCAGTTAGGCTGCAGAGAGGAGCTCCGCTCGAGCTACCTCACAGGACGTGCCCTCCTGGTGTTCCTGGGGCAGGTGTGGGCCAGCTGGCTGGTGGGAAGTCCCAAGGCTCCTCGTTAGGCAAAGGGGGTGATAGCTCTTTGGGAACTTGCCCTGGGCTATTGCTGTGTTTTAGGAGACCCTTCCCCAGGCCTGCTGCCCAGGGTTTTTGTTTCCTGTTTCCCTGAGAGTGAGAGACCGTGGCTAGTCTAGGGGTTCGCACTGCGATTGTTCCAGGTGGCATTACAACGCTCACAATGGTTCTTACCCCTGGCATTGCTGGGCACTGTTTAGAGCAGTGAACAGTATGAAAACACATGGACTCCTCGACCCACCAGCGCAATGCATTCCGCTCCCCTAAGAACGTCCTCCCTGGGCCAGCAGAAGCGTAGAGCCAGGGCTTGGCACAGGGCTGGGTGGGCTAGTCTTGGAACCATACAGCAGTGGCTGGTCTGCCACCCGAGGCTAGAGGAGAGCTGGAAGCCAAGTTGGGGGTGGAGCCTGGCATGTGTCTGTCAATGAGGTTGTGCAGGGGGCGTGGCAGGAGGGGGCGTGGCCACTTGGGGGTGAAGATGTCGAAGTGCATTTGCGGGTGATGTGCGGCTGACCCCACAGCTGGGGGTAAGTCACCTGCGGGCACTTACAATGGACTTGTTCTTTTTCAGGTAGATCACCAGTCGCCCTTTCTCCTTTTCCTTCTCCAGATCTGGGCACTTCTCCTTCCTCTCTTGCTTTGCTTTTTTCACCTTCTTTCTGGAGTTGTAATTGCCCATCTTGTGACTGTCACGTAATGGCCCCTCCTTCAGAGCTGGCTGTCACTGCCCCTCCTGAGCCGGCTGTGTCAGAAGCCAATGAGCGTCTGTGATGTCAGCCGTGGCCGGGGGTGTGACATTACAATGGATGAGGTGTGTCTGAGGCTGCCCGGCCCTGGAGAGTCCAGGCTCTGTGTGAACTCATCGAGGCATGGCGCGCCGGGAGCAGGCTGCACTGGGTGGATCCGAATGATGCCGAGGAGACCCCCACATCAGTTTGTGCCACTCGCTGCTTGTTCCTGCCTCATCTCCGTCTGCTGAGCTAGTGCAAGTCACGTGCCGGGTGCAGGACATGGCGAGGGGTCTCACCCAAACAGCTCGGGAGAAAATATTGTGTAGGAGGCAGAAGTGAAGTGGCGCAGGCCCTTTATTGTAGAGGTGGGTTGTAGCTACGCAGGGATCACCCCTTGCCTCCGGCTGTAACACAGCAGAGCACAGCGTGCAACACCCGGCCCGGCGCTTTGGGACTGAGAGGAGAGACAAGCGCCTCGTCCAGTGAAGGGCCAGCTGCAGGCAGAGTAACATGTCACTTCCTCCATGGGCCTTGATTTTGGCTTTGCTCTCTCCGCTGATGCGATGATGCAAAAAGGCTCCTACGCCGCAGGGGGGAAACGCTGCGTTTGTGCAGAAGCCCCAGCCCAGAGTCTGATGATATGCAGCTGTCGGCCGCAGGTAGTTAGAGCAACCTCTGAGTGACCGTGGCTGAATCTGCACGGCGCGAGGGTGCAGACCGCCCCCCGGCTCACTGGGCACCCCCAAACGGTGGGTGCAGAAGGGCAGGCCAGCATCTGTTTCGGAAGGGCCGTTCTCTGTGGCTTCCCCTGTCGGCACCTGCTTTTCACGGGAAACCAAGGTGCCTGACCACACTGAGCAGGGCCAGGTGCCTGAGGAGGAAGCGACCCACCCGCTGCTCTTTCAGATGGAGCTAAGGCTGCAAAAGAACCGTGGAGCCACCTGGCCCAGCTTCAGCAAGGGATGCAGCGTGTGCCAAAGATTGGCTGTGACTCACCTCACCCATCGGCATGGCTGGCTCAGGGCCGGTCTCCCCCGGGCGTGGCTGGCTCAGGGTCGGTCTCGCCCGGGCGTGGCTGGCTCAGGGCCAGTCTCCCCCGGGCGTGGCTGGCTCAGGGTCGGTCTCCCCCGGGCGTGGCTGGCTCAGGGTTGGGCTCCCCGGGCGTGGCTGGCTCAGGGTCGGTCTCCCCAAGGCTTAGCTGCCTCAGGGTCGGTCTCCCTCGGGCGTGGCTGGCTCAGGGTCGGTCTCCCCCAGCGTTTTAACAGTGCATCACCCAATCCAGCTGCAAATGCCCCATGCAAGGGTGATTCTCCACTGAGTGGGAGGCTGAGCAGTGTGACCCCAGGAACTCCCTGCCTGCTCCTTGTGCGAGTGGCTGCCCTTGACTTCTGCGTCTGTCTCCTCAAACCGCCTCCCGCAACTCACTTCCCCCTGGGGCAGTATCCGTAGCCGCCGGGTACCTGCAGGCCCCTCCTGTGCCCACGCTCAGCAGGGAACGGCTGTGGGCTAGGGCTGGCCAGTGGTTCTCTGCCGCTTCCCCCTGTGGGGGTGAGCAGATCTCCCAGCTGTCAGCGGGGTCCAGGCGAGTCGCGAGGGGGATTCATCTCTGCAAAGCTCTCAATACAGCCATGGCCCCCGGCTTGCCAGGATTCGGCCCCCGAGGCCCAGTGCCCCCCAGCATTGGGGAGCCCACCCTGGCACTCCAGCTTCCTCCCCCACGCCCGTGTGGGGCTGGACCACACAAAATCTCCTAGCCTGGGTCCCCTTGGGCTCTGGTGTGGGAGGGGAGCGCGGGGAGCTTCTTTCTCCTTCTGGGTCGGAGGCCACGGTGGTGAGGTTACCAACTGCTCTTTCTGTGGGTCAGCAGCCCCCGGCCCAAAATAGGTTCCCAGCCCTGCTCTACCTCATTCTAGCTGCTCTCCTCTGATCTCATCAGCCTCCAGGCGCTACACACCGTGGTCTCGCTCTCAGGAAACAGAACCTTGCCCAACCGTTCCTTGCAGGCTGGCAGGGGCTCAGGAACTGAGTGCAGGGTCTTCAGACTGCAAACCCCACCGGCCCTGTGGCTTCTGGCTTCCCCCCATCTCTGTGTTGCTGCAGGAAAGGAGACCACCAAAGCACCAGTGTTACTTTGGCAAGGCAGGGCCACTGGTAGGAGCCACCTCAGGCCAATGGCATTTTGCAAGAAGGGGAACAGGGAAGAAATGGAGGATTCGTGTATTTATTAAGGCCCCAGCAGGAGCGGCTGGGTTGAGCACTTTTTACGGTGTCTACACAGGAGCTCTGAGGGGTCCAGTAGCACCTTAGAGACTAAAGAAAATGTCTGAATAGTATCAGGAGCTTTGGTGGAGCAGGCGCCAGAACCAGGCTGCCTTGGATTCCTTCCTAGGCTTGCCACCGATTTGCTGTGGGACCCTCAGCAAGTCACTTTCTGTCACTCGGCCCCTCCATTTGCTTGGAATGGTGCCTTTATTTGCAGCCTCTCATTCAGCTGCAGGGGGTACCTGCGTGGTGTATGGTGTTCCAGACACGCTGCGCTCTGGGGTAAACAGGAAAGAAAGCTGGAACTCAACCTGTCAGTCGTAAAAAGCCCCAAAACCTCTGAGTGGGCCTTTTGCACCGTAGTTGTCATCAGAAAAAGGGGGCTGTGCCCACGGATGCTTGTGAGACCGTCGACTCGTTTTGCTAGTCTCCAAGGTGCTGCAGGAGCACTCATTTTTTAAGGGTTTTTTAAGTTCCAGGCTAACCCGGTTCCCCTCTGAGACTTTGAAACCTGTTGGCCTGTGAGTGGAGCTGTAGACGTTCCAGTGACTAATCCGCTCCTGTGACGTGGACTGTGACGCTAGACACTGACGCGGGCATCGTGCGTAGCAGCCATGAGATGGGCTGGTGCAAGGCACAATGCTTGGGGATGCTTGGGGACCGTGCGGGGGAAGTAAGAAATATTATTACAGCTCCTCTGGCTTTCCAGCTTCAGCCTTGTTCTCCACAGCCAGAGGCAGCGGCACGCCCCCGCTCTTGTGGCTCCTCTCTGCTTGCAATAAGCAAAGCCACAGGCTTTGCAAAGGAGCATGACCCCTTCCCACCCCCGCGCTCGCTCTCTGGCCTCAGTCCAGCAGCGTGCTTAACAGCGCCTGTAGCGCCGTTGGACTGGAGGAGGGTGACCACATTTGAACTCTCAAACAGGACGACACCTGGTGCCGGCTGGTGCCGCTGCAGCGGCAGCTGCTCCACTCGCACAGGTGGCCGGGCTCGGGAGCCGGCAAACTCGGGGCTCTGGCCGCCGCCTTGCTGCTGCCTGGGCTGCCGCTGCCCCCGCTGGCTCTCATGGTGCGAGGGGACAGCGCATGCTGGGCTCCCGCTTCCCCGCCCCACCGCCCTGAGATGCCCAGTAGCGCGGGCTCCAGCAGCGCCGCCAACCAGCCAGCGCCTGGGCTGCTGAGGGGCCAGGAGGAGAGAGTGAGGGACAGGGAGGCTGCTGGCTGGGGCCCATCCTGGGGCCTGAAGTTAAAGGCACCGAGGGGGGAAGTGGCCTGGCTGGAAAAGGAACCCAGGAATCCTGCTTCCCAGAATCTCTTCCCTTCCCTTCCCCTGCTCACCCCACCAAGCACCAGCTCCCATAGTCCTCACACAGCTGAGACGGGACCCCCAAATCTCACCCACAGCCCCACCGCCCACCTACAGGAAAGGAAAGAAGCCAGAAGTTCTCACACCCAGTTCCCCACTCTAACCCAGTGCCCCTGTCCTCCCCTAAAGCCAGACACCTCCCCAGCCCCCCCACTTTAACCCAACGCACCCACCACTCCCTCAGAGCCAGACACCTCCCCAGCCCCCCCCCCCCACTCTAACCCAATGCACACAACCCTCCCCCAGAGCCAGGCACCCCCAGCCTCCCCACTCGAACCCATCCCTCCCCTCTCACAGAGCCGGGGACATAAATCTAGCGGGGCGGAGGGTAACACCCTGGGTTTCCCGGGAGCCGCCACAGCCACGTGCTTTTCCCTTCAGGCGCTGGGGCATGTGCGCAGAGCGGCTGTGAACAGTCGGGCGCGCGGCTCCGAACTTTCCATTTGACAGGCACGTGCTGCCGCCCCCTCCCCCATCCCCTTTGCAGGGCAAAATCCCGACCATTTGTTGCCATTTTAAAAAGCCGGCCGGACAGAGATTTAACGTGTGAAAACGTGGACATGTCTGGGGCGAACCGGATGTGTGAGAGGACTTAAGCCAATGGCCAGAGTTAAGCAAGTGCCTGGGTGTGTGGCCGAATAGGGCTGGGCCACTGCTCAAGGCCCTGAGCAGGAGCATGTCTGTTGTTGGAGTTACCGGGCGTTTGTCAGTTTCTGCTTTTCACTGTTAATGTTGGGCCCATTTTGTCTGGGGCTTTAGGAGTAAAAATTAATATGTATCTGAGTTTAACCCTAGCCCTTGAATCTCTCCTACACTGGCCATCAGGAAGCCAGGCCCCTGGATAGAGGAGCTCTCTCGCAACAATACACCTTGATATTTCAAGGTTTTAGCTTTAGTAACACTGACTGTAACAGATCAAGCTGTTAGGCTCTTAGCCCTGCTCTCCACTGGGGAGTTATTTCGAAATAACCCCCCTTATTTCGAAATAACAAGCCGAGAGGCCACGCTACCAAGCCCATTATTTTGAACTAAGGGCTGGTTATTTTGAAATCCATGCTCCCGCTCTCCACAGGGATTAACGCTTCTTTGGAAATAGTCACTTCGGAGTTATTCAGATTTCATTATTTCGAAATAATTTCCTAGTGCAGACGTGCCCTGCGGTGCCACAGGATTCTTCGTTGTGCATGAAGATAGAGATTGACGTGGCTACTCCAGCGAGACTCTACTATTTCCATGTCTCTGATCTGGGTCAATTGACTGGCAAGCTGCTTAACCCTTTCTGGCCCTGTCCCCCGCCATCCCTGCTAGCAGGGGAATGGCAGAGCATTGTTATGTGGATTTACCAGAAAAGCCTCGTCTCAAACTTGGCCTTGGGTCACTTTGAACTCCGATTGGAAACTTCAACGTTAATGAGGCGTCAGCTTATCCTGGGTCACCACGTCACCGCTGAACGTCTGAACTTGGCTCTCAGAGTCCAGGCTGGGCACGGTCGAGCCAGAGTCAATGTGTGGCGAAGGCCGAGAGACGTCCGGTCTCCCCGCCGCTGGCTGAGCGCTGCGGTTCTGTAACCGTGCCGGGGTGGCACAGCACACAGGGCCGTGTACTTTCCCGCCGTCCCTCCTTGGGAGTCGGTAGAGTTGACCTGGGATAAGCGTGACTCCTGCTCGCTAGCTGCATTTGTGCGCTGAGGTCACCCCGGGAGGAAGAGCCGTGCAAAGCAAAGCTGTGACCAGCTCTGTGCTGGCCACGTCCCTGCTAAGGGGAGGCCTATGCAAATGTTGCCCTGAGGGGCGATGGGGGCGAATCCGGCAGTGGGGAGAGGTGCCGATGGGTCGGCTCCAGTCTCTCTGCTGGTCACCCAGCAAGTGCACCGGGCTAGCAAGGGGCCTGACCGGCCCAGGCTGCGGGGAGCTGGAGGAGAGCGGCTGCTTCGGCAAGAGCAGGCCGGCTGTGGTTTCCCTTTACTCTGATTGCTGTGGGAACTGACCCACCCCAGCCCCCACCCCTGGGAGCGTTTCTAGAGACGGACAAGCCTTTCACACACCACGGCTGGCTGCGGGGGTCAGGGTGGGGCTACCAGCTGCCTTCCCCAGATCCAGCCCTGCTGTGCCGACCGAGCAGTGACAGGACAGCTGATTGGGCGCTGAGATTCCTACCTTCTCGCCCAGGCTCTGCTACTGACTTTCTCCGTCACCTTGGACAAGGCATTTATAGGTGCTGATGTACCTAGCACTTAACTCCAGGCCGCCGCAGAAAGGCCAAGCCTGTTTTAAAATCGGTAACGTTTCTATGTATTTATGCACCTGCCCAAGCAGGAGCAGTCTCCGCTCATGCCTCAGTTTCCCCGGTAAGCAAGACGACATTAACCTCCCTGCCTGGGGCTTCGCTCTGAATGCGTGTCCAGTGCCAGGAGTGCTTTGGGCAGGGGTGGTGGGGAGCCAACTGATCTCCCCGCGCTGCTCCGGGTTGCGTATCAAATCCGGGACAGACTCCACAACAGCTGCTCCGGCCAAAGCCTGGCGAAGTGCTGGGCCCGGAGCAGGCTGCACCCAGGCGAGAGCTCTGCTGGCGCCCCATGGGCCCCCCCTCTCCTTCCTCACAGGCCTATGAGAGCTCCTCTGAGGCAGAGCAGTTCGTGACCCGCTTCCTCCTGCGGGAGACCAGGAGCCAGCTGAAGGGCCTGCAGGCCTCGCTGGAGTGCGCCGCGGACACGCTCGACCAGCAGGCTGGGCAGGAGAGGTAACGCCGAGGCGGCTGGCGAGGGGAGGTGGGGAGGACTCGCCGAGGACCCCGAGGGGCCTGTCACTGCCTCGGGAACGCTTGGCAGAGGACGTGGCCCAGGGTGAGCTGTGCCTTGGGGGCCCACCCTTCTGTGCTCGTGCCCCATGGGGTGTTGGCTAATGGCCTCCCGAGAGCCCGCCCTGCCGCAGGGCTAGTGCTCCACAGCCCGGCCCCCCGGCACTGGGCCCCCCGTGAGCGACGGTGCAGGGACTCGCACTCCCACGGGACGCTCACTGGCACCGTTCCTGCGCCCTGTAACCCGCTCTGCCCCCTCCGGTACCCGCAAACAGGCCCCGGGCTGGAGCTGGAGAGGCAGGTGGGGTGCTGGGACATGGGCAAGGCGGGCTCCATGCGCTTGCTGGGCTGGAGCCCTGTGCGTCTTGTGTGCCTCAGGCTGTGTCTGCACCGCACGCCCCTGGGGGTGGCATCAGGGCACACGGCCAGCCAAGGCCGAGGCAGGGGGGGCTGCTTTCCCCATTGCCTCTTCCCTGGGGCCGGAGCCTCTCCCCGCCCCGGGGAACCGCCGGAGCCTCTCCCCGCCCCGGGGAGCCGCCTGGAGCCTCTTCCCTCCCCTGAGGGTTGTGCAGAGCGCTGCCAGGCTGCCTTCTGCGGCTGCTTCAGTCCAAGTGTCCCCAGCACGAGCGCTGCCCAGCCCACGCCCTCTGGGCCAGCCAGTCCCTGGTAGGGGGTGCCCAGCCTGCCGGCCCCCCTGGCTGCTGGGATGTTTGTTTGAGCGCGAGTGGGGCTGGGGGCCGGTGCCCTGGGGCTTGCATGCTCAGTGCTGCTCCGGATCTGGTTGCAGGTGCTCCCTGTGCCTCGGCTGGGCAGCAGCGGCTGGTTTCCTGTCGCCTGCCGGCACGGTGTGCAGAGCCAGCGGGTGCGGAGTGTGCCAGCCCGCCGTGCCAAGGGTCGGGCAGCGCCCGTGCTGACGGGCAGGGCCTGGGCTCTTTGGTTTCACCCTTCTGGCCTCCAGCATATCTCCCTGGGGGGAAGGAGGATCGTCTTGCTGGCTCCCCGCCTCCTGCCCCCACCCTGGCGGGGAAGCCGGCAGGCAGCCCCAGGGCAGGTGCAGCCAGGGGCCGGGCCGAGTGCACCCTTGTTGTGTTTAGGAAAGGCCTGAAGAAACCTGCCGCCTGCCCCGGCCCCCGGCCTGGACGGAGACACGGTCGCAGAGCTCGGAAGCCCGTCTGCTTGACTCCAACGGACCCCTTTTCCGGGATGCTCACGACAGGTACGGGCAGGGCCAGGTGGAGCGGGAGACGCCCAGGCCACTGGCAGCCCGTCTCTCAGGGCTGCTTTCCATGAACCAACGTTGCTGCTTTGAGTTACAGCCTGAAGCTACAGCTATACGGAGGCTTTTTTCTGGCAGAAGATATGCAAATGAAGCACTCATTTGCATATCCTCTTCTGATCCTTTTTGCCAAAGAGGTTTACCATTAAAAGCCCTGTGCAGATGGGGCCATCTGTTGGAAAAAAACCCTTTTGCGCAAGAGCCCTTGTTCCTCAAAAAATGAGGTTTACGGGCTCTTGCGCAAAAGGGGTGCTCAGCTGAACCCACCTGGTACCGTGTCAGTAGCCTCGGTGGGGCCAGGGTCAGACCCCACCTGCAGTAGGGGAGTCCGTGGCGCCTGCCTTCTGTGGCCCTTGCATGCCGCTCGCTCAGCCTGTGTCCCACTGCCCGGAGCACAAAGCTGCAAAGAGCCTGGGGGTGCAGCGACCGACCCGGGTGGGCCTGGCTAACGACGACGTCTCCCTAGGCGTTCGCGTGGCAGCTGGCAGCCAGTGGGCAGCTCCGATAAACAGGCTTCAGCAGCTCCTGGACACGCTGGAGCGCCAGGTGAGCGGGCAGGGGCCAGACCTGTTCCACCCATGGCAACGCAGCTCAGCCCCCCCCCCCTCCCCCCGAGCGGGGGTCTGGACCCTACAGGCATCACCCTTCCTCTGCCCCTGCTGGGCTTGGCTGACTCGCCTCAGGCCTGACCTGCAGCCCTCCCGGCTCTTCCGGTTCTGGGCCCCCTCGGCCCTGCTAATGGAGCCCGCTCCTGAGTGAGCCCCCCGGGGCTGGGAGCCCCAGACACAGCACCGGTGTCGTCCCTCCCCCCTTGCTATTCCTGTCCCCAGCTGCTCCGGAGCAGGAGTCCCACGTCGGTTTGGCCAGTGGGCTAATGGCCAGCGGGGACTCTTGTGAAGGCCCTGACTGGTCATCCAGCTGCCCCCTGCAGCTCACATCCTCAGCCCTCTCCAGATGCTGCCTCTCCTGCCCGCCTGCCCCTCTGGCTCTTGCCAGGTGAGGCTGGACTCGGGCAAACCCTGTGCACTACGCTCTCCTTGGGCCTGCCGCCTGGCTCCAAGGCCAGCCCTGGCTGCTCCCTTGGCTTCCCCATCACCAAATTCACGCATTAGTGATGGTTTTGCTTTTCTCCGACTGCAGAGCCCACGGCTAGAGCCGCTGCGAGACGACGCTGTTTGCAAAGGGAGAACCGCGGTAAGTTCTAGTCCTGCTGCTCTCCGTGGATTGCTAGCGTGGAGACACAGAGCTTCTCTCTCACACCCGCACGCGTGGGCGCCAAAGGGCACGGGCATCCTGTCCCTGCACTGACACACGGGTGGGCAGGCCCGCCCCGGGCACACACCCGCATGCACATGCCGCGAGGCCCCTGGCTTTGCTCTGAGGCTGGATTTATTGGTCCAGGGTCTCACACCCGAGATGGGCCGGAAGTTTCCATCCACTTCCTCGGAGGAGAGCGCGTTTCCGCCCAGGGGCTGCAGGTGGAGAAAGGGCCTCACTGGAATGAGTCCAGAGGAAGCCCGCAGGCTCTCAGGGAGCGTGCCACTCCGCACGAGAGGCCCCTGACACGCCGGGACACGGCCGCGCAGGAGCACACCAGTGTAACCCCAGCGAGCAGGGCCCCGGCGGAGAACAGTCCACGCTGATCCCCACGGACAGCAGCCACGTGCTGCCTTGCACCAGGGAGCCCCCTTGCTGACCGGCGGGGACGTGAGCAGGTGGCTGCAGAGAGCACGAATTCCCCAGAGCCACGCAGAGACCCACGCCCTGCGGCTCCCCGCCGGCAGAGCAGGGCAGGCGTGATGCCGCCGGGCTCCCGCGAGGGCCTGGCACAGTTCTGCAGCGGCAGCCTTGCCAGGAGTTCATCACTGGCTGGTTAACAGGAGACGGGGCCTCCCGGCCGAGCTCCGGGCCCCTCGTGTTCCTCACACCACCTGAGAGGCCCTGGCCTGAGGAGGCCCTGAGCCGGGGGACGGGCAGAGCAAAGCGGGGCGAGGGGACGGCGAGTCCGGGTACAAAGGGCAGCCCCAGCGAGCTCCTGACCATCCCCGTCAGTCAGCAGCTTTGCCTCTAGCCAGGCCGTCAGGCTTGCCACGTCCTGACCCTGCTCTCTCTCCCTGCAGCACATCCTCGTGGCCCAGAGACAGCTGTGCGTGGCGGAGAGCGGCCTCGTGGGATTCCAGCAGGCGCTCCAGGCCTACACGGAGCTCACCGCCAGACGGAGCCGCTGCTTGCAGTGAGTGGAGGGGGCGCTGGGCTGGGACACAGGGAGTCTAGCTCTGCGGGGGCGCCATGCAGATGTGAACTGCCACCCTGCTGAGACGCAGGGGAACGCTGCCATGCGAGGTACCCGTGTCCGGTGGCTGCGCGGCGGGGTACTCCTGCTAACGGGCAGCAGAGATGCTGAGCAGCGTGGCCCAGCCTCTCCCCACCAGTCAGCGGCAGAGCAGGAAAGGCCCAGGCCCCCCCTCCCGGTGTTGCCATTCCCTGTTCCCTGCAGAGACGAAACGGGGCGACTCTTCCCTTTGGCCAGGCTGGGCAGGAGGCGCCCACACAGCGACTCCCATGGGCACGAGGGCCGGACCTGCACAGGCTTTCAGGCACCTACGGACGCCAGTGAGCACCAGGGGGTTAACCGAACCACCCGAGGGGGGCAGGCGTTGCACGCCCATTGAAGTCAATAGCAGTCAGGCAGCTTCGGTACCTGGCAGACCTGGGCCTAAGCACAGAACTGCTGACGCGCACCTGTGAAATTGCCAAGTAGGCCCCTCGGTGATGGACAGCCTGGCCCTGGGCGCTAGAGCTGGCAGGACCGTCTGTGGCCATGGCAGAGGGGGAGCTCAGTGCCGGCCAGCGGGTCTCAGCCTTTCCAAACTGCTCTGCCCCGGCTGACGCCTTCGAGCAGTGACCCTGGGGTGCTCCATCTCAGGAGTGGGGCGCTGCCATGCCTCTGGTAGCGCCTTGCTCACCCCAGCAGAGGCCATTGCTGTCTCCTTTTCAGAATTCAGTCCCTTTGGGTAACTGGGGTGGAGCCGTGCCTCTGGGGACCGGCGCCTTCAGGCTCAGGGCTCCCAGCCAGGCCCGACCATCCCTGCAAGCCCCCGGGGGATGTGGACACAGCACTGACGGGTGATTGATGTTCCCCACCTGATCCCTCCTCCCTTTAGCTCTCTTCTCGGGCTTTGCAACTGGAACCCGCTTACAGTCCCCAAAAGCACAGGCCTCCTGGTCTGGTTAGTAGCAGGCAGAGATGTTCACAGGTAACGGGAGATGGTTACCTGCTCCAGCCCCGCCAGGGCCCCACGGAGGGCTGCCAGCTTCCAGCCCACATGGGCAGCCCCACGCGGCTCGGCTCCCGGGAGCGGCAGCAGCTCTGCCAGCCCCCTTGGGGCTGCTGCTTTTTTGACTCTGCCCACCGGCTCCCAGGTGTCTGTGTCAAGTCCCAAAGGGGGGTTGCAGTTTTAGCTGAAAGATGATCTGGACAAATTGGAGAAATGGTCTGAAGTAAACAAGATGAAGTTTAATAAGGACAAATGCAAAGTGCTCCACTTAGGAAGGAACAGTCTCACGCATACAGAACGGGCAGCGACTGTCTAGGAAGGAGTACGACAGAAAGGGATCTAGGGGACACAGAGGACCACAAGCTAAACATGAGTCAATAGTGTGTCGCTGTTGCAAAAAAAGCAAACATGATTCTGGATGCATTAACAGGTGTGTTGTGAGCAAGACACGAGAAGTCATTCTTCCGCTCTACTCTGCACTGATTAGGCCTCAGTTGGAGTCTTGTGTCCAGTTCTGGGCACCACATTTCAAGAAAGATGTGGAGAAATTGGAGAAGGTCCAGAGAGGAGCAACAAGAATGATGAAAGGTCTAGAGAACATGACCTATGAAGGAAGACTGAAAAAATTGGGCTTGTTTAGTTTGGAAAAGAGAAGACTGAGAGGGGACATGATAGCAGTTTTCAAGTACCTAAAAGGGTGTTACAAGGAGCAGGGAGAAAAACTGTTCTTTCTGGCCTCTGATGGTAGGACAAGAAGCAATGGGCTTAAATTGCAGCAAGGGAGGTTTAGGTTGGACATTAGGAAAAACTTCCTGCCTGTCAGGGTAGTGAAACACTGGAATAAATTGCCCAGGGAGGTTGTGGAATCTCCGTCTCTGGAGATATTTAAGAGCAGGTTAGATAGACATCTATCAGGGATGGTCTAGACGGTACTGGGTCCTGCTGTGAGGGCAGGGGACTGGACTCGATGACCTCTTGAGATCCCTTCCAGTTCTAGTGTACTGTGAGTCTGGGGGGGGCGGGTTCCCTGCTGGACGTTTCAAACCACCTGGAAATGGAAAATGTTCATTTTCTGCCACCTTCACCGTCCATACGGATTTTGGATTTAAAGAAAACCAAACGGGCTTTTAAATCTAAACGAAAGGAAAATCTTTGTTTTGGCTTTTCCTGGGGTGGGGGGGAAAGGGGAGGAGTGCTGTAATTTTTCCCCAAGAGAAAGGTTCTCTGCAGGAAGCTGGCATGGGAAGCATGTCGAGTTGCTCTCTGCTGCCTTTCATGGGCTAGGAATCTGGAAGGGCCGTCCACAGGCCAGTGAGAGTAACTCTGAGAAGGCAGCAGCTGTGATGCGCTTCCGTGGGCCTGGGAGCTAACTGCACGGCCATGGAGTCTGACTGCACTAATTGTTCCCTTTGCACGCTGGGGTGCGAGCGCAGGGACTGCGGGTCTGCTCCTTGTGAGTCAGAGGTAATTGCATTCCCGCTGAATGGGGAATTCTCCTTCTTAGGCATTTCACAGTCTGTCCGTGCTCTGCCCCCACCCCGCATAGTGTGAACATGCCAGGCACTTGCCTCTCTGATTTACGTGGCCCTTGCAGTGGAAACCAGTATGCGTTAGAGGTGGGGATGAGCAAAGAGTAGGTCCTGGGGTCTCATCCTGGCTCTGCTGCTCTCTTAGGCTAGGTCTACACTGCTGCTTTTTTCCAGACAAAGCAATGCAAAATGCGCTCCACGTTTTGCATAGGTTTTTCTGATTCTTTTGTCAGAAGAGGCTTTTCCAACATTTGGCCCATCTAGACTGGGCCAAATGTTGGAAAAACCCCTCTTTCGGAAGCCCCCTTATTCCTCGTGGAACAAGGAGACGGGCTTCTGAAAGAGTGCGTTTGCTCATCCGCAAAAAAAGCAGAAGAGCAAACGCATTCCCTGGGCGCGGAACAGTTTTTCCGGGACACCTCCAGTATCCCACCAAAAAAACCTGTATAGTCTAGACGTAGCCTTTCTTCCCCTGTAAAATGGACCAATAACGCGGCAAGGCTGGATAAGCTATGTCTCTGGTCAGTGTTTTGAACACAGACGGTGCTGTGTCATGCGGGGTTTTTCTAACCTTCCGCTCCAGTGCCACGCAAAACGCTTTTGAAATAAAACCTTTGGGAATTGCTGCAATGCCTCTTGTTGGCTTTTTCAAAATGGAAAATTCCCCCTTGCTTTCACCTGCCGTACGCTATTTACAGTCAAAACAAGCAACCACCATTGCTAAAGGTCAACACTGAAACAAAGCATGTTGAAATCCTTGACGTGAAACATTTCCCTGTAATCCAGCTCTCGGCTTTTTCTGATTTTCAATTTGTGACAATTTTCAAGATTTTGACTTTTTCTCCCACTCTCCTGAAAGTGCCTCAAAGGGGGTGGGGGACTCAGCTCCTGCCCTGCTCTGGCTACCCCAGTGGATCAGGCTGGCACAGCCCCGGGGAAGGCCTGAAAGGCACTGCTTCTTTGCATAGCCAAGTGCACCCACTCCTGCGGCGGCAGGGGCTAGGAGCACCCAGCGGACCGGTATTTCCTGCGCCAGGGGGACGCGAGGCTCCGCAGTCCATGCGGAGCTGGGCATGCTGACATGCTCACAAGAACACGATTTTTCCATATAAGACGAAAACCCGTCGGTGAGTCGCTGCACATAAATCCCCAAGGCCCCATTCGTCCCAGCAGCCGGAGTACTGAGAGCGTTCGTTATTCTCTCTGCAGCGTGTCTGCCCACCAGCTGACGAGCAAGGCCCGCGTCGTCCTCTATGAGTTCTGGCAGGACACGGCTTCCTGGCGAAGGTCTGAGGCTGATTGCAATTGTTGCTGCGGGGGCCTGGGGCGGGGGAAGGCCGTGTCCAAGTGCAAGGCACCAGGCGGTATTTCTGTTCAGGATGCTCGCCCTTTCCCCCCTGCCTCCCTGGTTTTACACCCATCTGAACAGGGCAGCAGGATCTTGGGTTGTCAACTTCCTAGTCTCAGAAAAATAAACACCCTCGCCCTTCCCCCTGCACTGCCCTGCCCCTCCTCTGAGACCCTGCCACTGCCCCCCGCCCCACTCACGGCATCCCCCCTCCCTCTGTGGCTCACTCTCCCCCGCCCACCACCCACACTCATTTTCCCCAGGTTGGGGCAGACAGAAACTAGCGATATAACTAAATCAAAGGCATGGCCGTTAAGTACAAGCGTAAACAATACGCACCAGAGCCCCAGCTTAACAGCCTACTCCCAGCCTCAGCAAGAAGAGGGAAGATGTACTTGGACTAAGCTCCCTCTGTGCGTTAATGAGACAAGCGGCTTTCCACAGCACCGCCCCCTCGCTCGTGTAGCCACATGTCCCCTTGGCCCAGCATGCCATCATCCCCCCCTGACGTTTTGGCACACCCCCCCCCCCTCCAGCCCAGGAGAGTCTTGCGTCTCCCTCCCTGGACCAGTGACTGCAGCCCATGCGGGAGTGAGTCAGGACACCCCAACCAAACCCCTCCTCCACCTCACCACCCACACACCAGCCACCCCCCCCTTACCCCCCCTCCCATGCAATCTGCTCTACCCGGCCCCAGGCTGGGCTAGAATCCTGCCTCTCAGCTGCAGGCATCAGCAGCTGCAGCCCAGCTGGGTGTCAGGGCAGGACGCACCACAAAGGAATTCCCCACCCCCACCTCACCAATGCCAGCACCCACTCCCTATTTCCCACGCCGTCTGCCCCCCCCCCCCCCAGCCCAGGAGACTGAAGGAGGGTGCTGGCTTTCTCACAGGAAGCTGCAGCCAAACCCAGCTGCTGTAATTAGACTAGTCCTCTCCTCTCCCGGCTGCCCAGCCAGGAAACAGGACCCCCCCCAAACTTTCCTCCCCTCCAACTCTGCCCCCCCCCCCAGCCACGTACTCCCTCTCCCTTATGTCCCCTCCTTACCGGCTGGGAGAGGCGCTCCTCGGTCTCCAGCAGGGGGCTGTTGCAGCTGATGGAGAAGGGCCCCTCCCCCAGCCAGGCAGCTCCGTGCACGGTGGCCCTGCGCCCCCTGGGTGGGGCTCATTAAGCAGCCGCATGGCCACGCTGTCGCACAGCTTACAGGGACCCCTGGTTCAGGGTGTGGGGCACAGTCCCACTGGCTTGGCCGTTGTCCTAACTCTCCACGTTGCTTTGCAGTCACCGGCAGTCCAGCACCAGCAAGACGTTCCAGGGGGCCCTCGTCAACTTGCTGGAGTCCCCTGAACTTGTGACCACCATGATCTTGCCAGGTGGGGTCTTCTCCAGCCCAAATGTATTGAGCTGAGCAGCTAGCAGGGCCTGCAACCCACGTCCTCCAGCTGGCTGCCCTTGCCTCGGGCGACCACCCACTCGCGTCCTGCAGAATGTCCGTTCACCCCCACGCATGCAGCCAGATCTGGGGCAGAGCGCAGTAGGTGGTTAACAGCACAGAGCAACATTGCCCAGCTGGTTAGCACAGCAAGTGAGGGGGCAATTTAGAGAGACAGAGGGGAGTGGTTCACATTTGAATTTGGCCAAACACTGAGGCCAACACCTTGGCTCGGGCAACGTTGATTCAGTAAGGAATGAAGGGAGGAGGGTTACTGACTGTAAAGAGCTGTGAATGTGTAAAGCGCTGCCGCAGGCTGCGGCTGTGCTTTGCCTTTACCTCCCAGGCAGGCTGGTGCATTTGGGGAGCGTTCCCTGGACCCATTGCAACTCCTGGCTCACGAATCTCAGTGGGCGCCAAACCCTCCTGGTAGCAGCTTGGCTCTTGGCTTACACTGCAGCGTCCTTTTGTTGCAGCCTGAATTCCCCGCCCTGCCCCTGCCCTCTGGGTTGAGGTGTGGCTCTCGGGGGCAGTTCGTGGCCATTTGGGGACAGGCTCCCATTTTCCTGTCCCTGGATCTGCGTGAGGGGCGCGAGGCCGAGAGGCAAGGACTTAGCAGGGAGCCCGGCCTGCGGTGGCCCTGAGGGAGAGGGTCTGCCAGCCTTAGCAGTGGCCAGTACCAGCCCAGGTCCACCCTGCGCCTCACCCGAACCTGAGCTCAGGGTCTGGCTAATCTGGATTATTGCCCCACCCAGTTGACACGTCCCTCCCCAGCCCCCAGTCCCAGCCGTGTGCCTGTGAGAGGACCGGAGTTCGGTGGGGGACGGCGTTGCCCCGGGCAACAGCTGCCCCAGGGCTCTGTGCGCCCCGTGGCCTGTGGGAAGGCCCAGGGGGAGCGGTGATGAGCTGTCCTAGCCCGGCTTGCGGCTGGCTCTCATGAACGGCCAGCAGGCCACTCCGGGGAGCGGAGGGCAGCAGGTGCCCTGTCCTGGGGACCCAGTGGCCTGCCCGGGCGGGACTGGTTGCCTTTTGCATGTCTCCTGCTCTTGGCAGGGAGGGGCCGGCGCTGAGCTGAGGGGCCCTGCTGGTGCGGCCGGGCAAGCTGACCTGAACCGGGCAGGGCGGAGCTGGCGCTGGGCTCCGGCACGAGGGTTCGGGGATTTCTGCGTTGGGTAGTGGGGGAGGGGAAAGAGGCCGGGGGGGAAATGCTGCTGGGCTTGACCCTCCCGGCCCTGTGTCGGCGAAACTCCCGCCTCCCCCACAGCTGCCTTGCCCCGCTCTGAGCTCCGGGGGCTCTCAAAGCGCCTCGTGACTCAATCCCTGCACCCCCGGATCTTCTGCTGAAGGGGAACTGAGGCCCAGACAGGGTCAAGCACTTCCCCAGGCCGTGGGGGAAGTCTCGGGGATGGAACCCAGCTCTCCCCGTCTTTGCTGAACAGCAGCCAGGTGCCCCATGGCTCATGCGCCTTCCCTCTTTGCTTTCCCAGCCTCCTGGTGGATCATGAACAACAACTGATGCGCTGCTGCCCTCTCCGACAGACAAGAGATCCTCCCTCCTGGCCCCCCGGCTCTGCCCGCCCCCCACGTGTGTCAGCAGGCCCCCCCTCCTGTCGCTTGTACAGTCCCGGCTGATCCCCCCCGGGCCAGATCCACCTGTCCTTCCCGTCCCGCCCCGGGCTGTACCATTTTTGAAGTATGATGGGGGGCAGGGCAACGTCCATAAGTGGCAACCGAGAGACGTGATGTTGGGCTGGCCTGAAGTCCAGGGTCGTGTGGTGACTTGCAGGGGGCAGGACTGGGGGCTGCCCTGTGTGGCTGGACGCGCTGTGGGGACAGCGATGCGGGGCCTGAGCTGCATGGGGGGATGGGGACTGGAGGGGCCATGCATTGTTCTCAGCTGGGGGTGAATTCATGGATTGAGCTGTGCCCAGTCATGGCAGTGCGGGCCTGTTGGGGGGCAGTGTGGGGAAAGGTGCTGAGCAGGAGACCCCGCATGGACCCTTACGGGCTGTAGCCAGCTGTGGCCTCCTCTGGGTCTGACGGCCGTTACCCTAACTGCCGGCCCCGCCTTAACACCGCAGCCTGGTCTTGGGTGTCTCCCGGCCGGTCCTCCCATTGCACGTGTCCATGTCCCCAAGCCACCGGTCCGGTCCCCGTTGGCTGCCCCAGGCAGCAGCCAACACCTGATGGCCCGAGAGGCTGAACTCCCTTCTGGCTTCCAGCAGAGGTGCCAGAGGGTGAACTCCAAGCTCACGGGCAAGGAGGTGTGTGTGGGGGGGGGGGGCAGCTTGCACAGCCTGGCCCACGTTAAAACCGCATCAGGGCTGCATGGAGGACACTGGCCTCCCGGGCACTCTGTCTCCGAGCTAGGAAGAGCTCTCCTGCGCTCCCAATCTCCCGGGCCCCGCCGCCTCCGTGCCCCACCGCAGGAGGTCAGGCTACAGCGGCGGAGACACACCACAGATGGCACTTGCCAAATGCTGCCAGCCCGGCCCCTGCCCCTGCCCCTGCCCCATGCACTCCCACCCGAGGTGGCACGCCACACCCACAGTGCACGGGTGCAAGGGACAGCCCAGAGAGAGTGTGCGCCCCCCCTCTGCCCCAGGGCTCCAGGGTCCCCGCTGTGCCTCCCCTCAGCGTCAGAGATCAGGGAGCCCCGGGCCAAGGAGTGCCACGGCCTGTATGCCACGGGCCAGCAACGCTGAGTTGTGCCAGCCTCCACTAGCAGCGCCTGGGCTTCGGGCTCCAGCCAACGGCTTCAGGTCTGGCTTCAGGGCCTCAGGTTGGGGCCATCGCGCAGCAGTAGGGCCTCCAGCCCGGGTGTGGCAGGGCAACACGTGTCCAGCTGGTGAGACACCTCGGAGGTGGGAGGTCTGGCTGTAAAAGGAGTACCGCCTCCCCCCCGCTCCCCCCCCCCCCGGTGTTTCTGGTTTATGCTGGAAGTTGTACCTAGCATGCTAGGTGTATCTAGCCTGCCTGAGCCACCCCATTCCCCCACCCCCACCCTCCATCGGCATGTGAGCAACCCAGCCCACAGCAGAGCAGCCACAAAGCTGACACACCTGGGCAGCAGCTAGTACAATGCAGCCCTGTACAATGTACTCGGGGCCTCCAGCCCTCCAGTGTTCTCATGGGGAGTTCTTCCTGATTTTCATCCGGCCCACGCCAGCGTCACTCTGGCAAAACTTGCTATCAAGGAGGCAGGGTCAAGCCCTTTAAAGCATGTGGCACCGGTGCTGTTGGCTCCTCTCCCTTCATCGTTGCTTTGATCACCTTAGCACAAGGTGAGACGCCAGAGCGGAGGTGCGTGGTGACATTTGCATTGTTGTGGCTGTATCATGGGCCTGGCCTTCCCAGCCAGCAGCAAACCCCCTCAGTGCGACAGTCCTACAAGTGATGGGTGTGGCTTAAGCCAGGCCGAGTCCCTCCATCTGGCTGGGCTGACAGGAGCCCTGCTGAGCTGGTCACAGAAAGGATTTCCTCGTTCCCTAACGTGTACCCCATGAATGCTCTGGCCAACAGGTGGCGGCGCGCCGCAAGCCTGCTTCCTCCTTACACCCCAATTTTCTGGGTGAAATCACTGCTCCGTGTCACCGGCTTGAATTCCTAAGATGGCCTTTGTTCGGTGAGATGGGAGCAGCTGTTCACCCCTCGCTGCCCATCCAGGTTCCAATCCTGTGTCCATTGCGAAGGGGCAGCATCTGACGGAAGGATTCCAACCTAGGGTTAGTAGAGGCTGCGGTGTCCTTGGGCCACTGGGGCATGTCTACACTGGTGGGTCTTGCGCAAGAACAGCTGTTCTTCCACAGAGCGTCCACACTGCCTGCCTGCTGTTGCGCAAGAAGATTTACAGTAAAGTGGGGAAGAGAGGGATTCTTGTGCAAGAGCTATGCTCTTTTCTAACAGGTGTAAGCCCTCTAGCGCAGGAGCTCTTGTGCAAGAGGGCAGTGTGGATGCACGGCAGGGGTTTCTTGCGCAAGAAAGCCCTATGGCTAAAATGGCCATCAGAGCTTTCCTGCACAAGAGAGAGTCCACACTGCCATGGATGCTCTTGCACAAAAGCACATCTCTTGTGCAAAAGCACATGGCCTTGTGGACATGTTCTTGTGCAAGAGTTCTTGGGCAGGAACTCTTGCACAAGCTGTTCTTGCGCAAGAACCCGCCAGTGTAGACATAGCCTGGCTGTGCATCAAAATGTAGGCCTACAGAAACAGAAAAAAATTCCCATGCTAGCAATATCCACAGTTTGCCATCAGAGAGCCCAGTGCAAACGATCCCAGGTTTAGGTTTTCAAAGTGCCTGGTGGCCCTGGCAGCCCAGGGCTCCAGCAAGGAGCTAGTGCATCATGACAGCTGGAAACAAACTGATTTGAGCAAACAAACATCCTGGGGGAGGGTCAGCTTCCTGGCAAGAGCAGGGCATCACTGCCTTGGAGTACGGTGCCCTGCAAAAGGGTGTGGTACCCAGGGCAGGGCTCTGAATGGGAGATGGGGCAGTCTGCATGCAGCGCCCAGTGCTTCGCTCCCATTGCTGCCAGGCGCAAGGCGTGGCGGGCAATAAATCAATGGGGACGTGGCCGTTGGGTGCATGCAGCAAACGGAAGTGCTCTCGCTCACAGCTCCTACGGCATTGGCTCCCCAGCCCGTACACTCAGCTGCACCCCAAATTCCCCCTTGATTCACACTGGTCCAGGGTCTTGAATGGATTAGCCCCCGTGGGGGCCAGCCAGCCATCTTCAGGGGGACTTGAGAGGGGTTAACATGTCCCCCGAGCCCTGATTTCTTCCTTTTTGTGTCCCCCAAATGTTCACATCGCTTGTTCACAGCTGGCCAAGCAGCAGCTATGCGTCATTTCCCTGCCATGCTCCACCGATTACCCAGCTCTACCCCACCAAGCAATCGGTAACTACAGCCGCTCTCTGTGCTGCAGCCAAACGAGGACATGGTCCCGTTTGTGCCTTGTGGCTTTCCTCCCTCCCGTCCTGACTGTTGGGCCATATCTCCACCGGCGGGTGGCAAGCCAGTGCTGGTAGTCACAGCACTGTGGGGAAAACGCCACTGGGTGTCCACAGTCAGCCGCCAGCGCAGTAGCCTGACCAGACTTGCAGCACCTTGCAGCTCAAGGCATTCTGGGCAGCTATCCCACAGTGCACCTCTCCCTCATCGGCCACTGAGGTTTGTGGGGAGGGCGGGACATGGGGCATCCTGGGCCTGTCCCAGTGGTCCCTCGCTTCACATCCCAGCAACCCCTGCACTTCCGTCCACATTTGGTGCCATCGGCCAACAGTGTCTGTGCTGTGCGCTCGGCGCCTCGTCTGCCAGAACAGACCCCAGCGCTTGGAGAAGATGCTGATGGGGCTTAGCGTTGCGCTCAGGGCTGCTCTGTTGCCTTGCTACAGGCCCAAGGGAATGCGCTGCCAGGGCTGTGCCTGGCGTCAGTGTCGTTGCCGGTCTGTAGTGCAAAGCCAGGTTTCCAACACAAAGGCCACGCAGCGTTATTTCAAAACGTGCCGCTGCAGCCCTGAGCCGGAATAGCAGCCTGCTCGGCGGCTGCACCCGGCTGCTTGGTGCTAACTGTAAATCCCAGCCTCTCCCTGTATCAGTCAGACTGGCCCTGTAGCTGTGCACACCGGTTCGCTTGTCTGTTAATAAAGAGTTCCACACGGGTGCCTGGTGCTGGTGATTTCCTGGGTATGGGTCCACCTGAGGCTGTCTCTGCCGAGTAAGTTTTCAACATTCCTTGTTTGAACAACAGCCACAAAAGGGCATCCCCGAAGGAACCTTTTCCATGTGCTCTGGAGCCCGTCTCAAGTGGTCCAGGGGCCCTTGGTGGCACATGCTAAGGAACATGTTGTGGCCGGGATGGATGTGGAGGATTTGGGGTGTGCAGCTAGGACACTGGGTGGGAACTAACGGGGCATGGTGGGCTGGGTAGGACAGTGTGGGAAGGAACTGGCTTTCAAATCATGAGATTGTGTAACCATAATAGAATTGCTTTGCTTTTTATTTGCCTTCTGCTCTTGGGGCCTGCAGGGTGCCCTGGGTCACATCTGCAAAGTCTCACTGCAGCCATGAGGGCTGGAAACACACTTTGGCTTTAAGCAGGAAGGCTAGACTCATCCCAGAGCCACGCGACTCCGAGCTGGCGCTGTAAGGAAAACTGTCTGTCTAAGACTCAGGACAAAATCGTGAGCGTTGGCAACGCTTGGCCCGAGGCAGCCCCTGAGCCCTCAGCCTCCTGGCCAAAGAACCTGAGACCAGGAATCACCTAACTGGAGGGGCGGGGATAAATCCCGGGAGTGGCCGTAGGTGACACATTTTTCTCCTCCTGGGGAACGATATTCCAGCCATGTCCTACAGCCAGTTCTCCAAGCACTGCTCAGTCAAGCTAGGCCAGGGTCTTCTAGCATCCCTCCCTTCCCCCCCACCTCCCCCACCCCACCCCACCCCATCACAGTGTGACTCCTCACACAACCGTTCTCCAGCCAGGGCGTAACACCCAGGAGGGCTGTGAATCAACAGCTCTTGAGAAAACACCACCTGCAGCAAACAGAGCATCTCCTGTCCTGTGCTGGTGGCATTAGGGCTTGGTCGGCAAAGGCTTCCCCAGCCGACAGATCCACGTCTAGACTGCCACGCTGTGCTGGATCAGCTGATCGTCGGCACAGCGTGGCAGCCATGTTTATTTTAATGAAGCGGGGGATTATTTCAATCCCCGCTTCTGTGACTATGCCGGGTAAACTTGTTTACATGGCTCTGTTGACGGAGCCACGTAGTCCAGACACACCCTATGAGCTGAGGCATCGTGTTCCGTTTCCAGAGAGCGCTGAGCCATGCATGGTGACAGGTGCGTGGCGGGTGTGGCTCTGGGCTGACCTGGCCCCCCCCATTGCCAGTGACAAAGGTTCACATCCTGGGGCGGTGGGTAACGTAGGCAAGGAAAGGCACAGCCTGCCCCAAACCACCTGCATGCCCGGCCGCCCACAGCTGGGGCCCTGACCCTCCAGGTGGGCGGGGCTTGGCTCCAGGGGCAGGCCTCAGGCAGAAGGGGCGGGGCTGGGGCTTGCTGACATCCAGTGCCCTTAGGAATGCCCCACAAGCACCTTTATCGGAGCAAGACGCCCCAGTGGCAGCTGGTCTAGGTCTGCGTGGGGCGTTGGCTGCATGAGGCCCCGGGGCTGTTATGACATGTGAGACCGAGGCCACAGGCCCAGGGTGCCAGCTTCTTCCCTCAAGAAAAGCCAAGCTCTGCACAGCTGGTCGGCTGCCCAAGGGGATGGTCTGGGGCTGGCGGGAGAAAGTGCAATTCAAGCTGTAGCATTGCACATCCAAGCAGAAGCTGGGGGATTTTTTTAATTGTGCGGATTAAGCTCTGTCAGGGCAGAGGCACCCGCCCTTCCACCCGACCCCCTGCCTTCAAACCCAGGGCTGCTCCCAGCCTGTGGGTCTGGTACTAGCCTGGGGGGAGGGGGCGCATTCCAGACTGTACTGGTTGGCAGGACAGGCGTCCCGTGGCTAATGAGCATATTCCTCCCACTGACTCATAAGCAAAGTGTCTTCCACCATGGCTTATGGCTGGTTGTGCAACTCATTAACCACCGTGTTTGTAATGAGCCCCGCTTGGCCCCAGCCCTTGGGCAACAGTATTGGCTATTGATGCCCAGCTACAGGCAGATAGAAGAATCAACGGCTCTGTTAAAGCCAGTTGTGTGCCTTGGTTGGTCACATGGTTCGACCACGCCAGCATCTGCAGGCCATGGAGTTGGCTAAGACGCCGGGTAAATCCTACAGCTTATTCCTACTGACCCAGAGCAGCCCAGGTGGGCCGGAGGGCAGGTCTGTCTAGAACAGCATTTCTTAAAGTGTGTTCCACGGCACGCTGGTGTACCGCGAGGCAGCCGGAGGTGTGCCGCAGAGAGAACAGAATTCAAAATGGCTGCCCTTAAAGGGACAAGCCTCCTTTTTTTTGTGGGTTTTTTTCGGTCAACAACTTTTCCCTGGTGAATGGCTACCCTTAAAAGGGCAAGCCTCCTTTTTTTTTCTGCTCAACAAAAGAATTCTTGGTGTTCTCCATTAAAAAAAAAATGATTGTTTCGTGTTCTTCAGGCTTTAAAAGTTTAAGAAACACTGTTCTAGAAGGCCCCAGCACCTGCCTGCCTGTAAGGCTAGGGCTTAATCATGGATATTTTAGTAAAGGTCATGGACTGGTCAAGGGCAATAAACAAAAATTCAGTCCTTAACTTCAGCTGTATGCACTGACTAATCTTGGGTGCTCTGTTCAGAAGGCTGCTCTGGGCAGAGGGGGGGGCTGGGGGTGCCGCTGGTGCTGGGAGGGGGTGACACATGGCCTGGTGGTGTCGCTGGTGCTCTGGGGGAAGAGGGGGGCACAGCCCAAGCCTGCTGCTAGAGCTCTGGGGGTAGGGTGCAGCGCAGAGACCCTAGTCTGCCTCAGCAGCAGATGGAGCAGCTGGCTGGGGGGGCTGCCTGAGCTGGCCCTGGGGTCAGCCACCCTAGCGGCTACAGGAGTCACGGAGGCCCTGGGAGGTCACAGATCCGTGTCTCTCAGCCTTAGCCATGACCAAAGCGCCAGGGGACCTTTGCCAGATGGTTTCAAAAAAATACCGGATACACTTGACATGCCATCACAAGCTACATTACATCTGATTTAGAAAATACCGGACATTTCTATTTTCTCCATTTGTTTCCCGAACAGAAAGCTCAAATACTGGATTGTCCAGTTCAAAACCAGACACCTGGTAACCTTACCAGGTCCCGCTGCTGGCATGGGCAGTATTCATAGGCTGAGCCGGCAGCCTGAAATCCTGCCCTGTGGACATACAGCTCCTGGGGGCACGTGGGACAGAAGGACTTAGCACATACACTACAGCAAACTCCCCTGGTTACCACTCACATGCCACCCCTGCTGGAAAAGCTCTGGTCCTATTGTGTGAGCTAAATGGCAGCCTGAAAGGACATGAACCCTAGATCAACCCTCAAGGAATCCATTTTGAGGCACTTGGAAGAGGGGAAGATGACCGGGAATAGTCAACATGGATTCACAAAGGGCAAGTCCTGCCTGACCAATCTGATTAGCTTCTATGATAAGCTAACTGGCTCTGTGGATATAGGAATGTCAGTGGATGTGATTTACCTTGACTTTAGCAAAGCTTTTGCTATTGTCTCCCACAGTATTCTTGCCAGCAAGTTAAGGGAGTATGGATTGGATAAATGGACTGTAAGATGGATAGAAAGCTGGCTAGACTGTCGGGCCCAACGTGTAGTGATCAACTGCTCAATGTCAGGTTGGCGGTCGGTTTCTAGCGGAGTGCCCCAAGAATCTGTTCTTGGACCGGTTTTGTTCAACATCTTTATTAATGACCTGGTTGTGGGGATAGATTGCACCCTCAGCAAGTTTGCAGATGACACTAAGCTAGGGGGAGAGGTAGATATGCTGGAGGGCAGGGATAGGGTCCAGAGTGACAGATTAGAGGATTGGGCCAAAAGAAGTTTGATGAGGTTCAACGAGGACATGTGTAGAGTCCTGTGTTTGGGACGGAAGAATCCCAAGCATTGTTACAGGCTGGGGACTGAATGGCTAAGCATCAGTTCAGCAGAAAAGGACCTGGGGATTACAGTGGATGAGAAACTGGATATGAGTCAACAGGGCGCCCTTGTAGCCAAGAAGGCTAATGGCATATTAGGTTGCATTAGGAAGAGAATTGCCAGCAGATCCAGAGAAGTGATTATTCCCCTTTATTCAGCTCTGGTGAGGCCACACCTGGGGTGCATCTAGACTGGCAAGATTTTGTGCAAAAGCGGCTGCTTTTGTGCAAAAACTTGCCGCCTGTCTACACTGGCCGCGAGAATTTGCGCAAGAACACTGACTTTGTAATGTACAAAATCAGTGCTTCTTGCGCAAATACTTTGATGATCCTGCTCAGGCATAAGCCCGCTTGCACAAGAATACTTGTGCAAGAAGGCCAGTGTAGACAGGAATGTTAATTTCTTGCGCAAGAAAGCCCGATGGCTAAAATGGCCATCGGAGCTTTCTTGCACAAGAGAGCGTCTATACTGGGCACGGATGCTTTTGTGCAAAAGCAAATCTTTTGTGCAAAGGCACATGCCAGTATAGACGCTCTCTTGCGCAAATACTTTTAACGGAAAAACTCTTCCATTAAAAGTATTTGCGCAAAATCATGCCAGTCTAGACACAGCCCTGGAGTATTGTGTCCAGTTCTGGGCCCCTCACTACAAAAAGGATGTGGACGCATTGGAGAGGGTCCAGCAGAAGGCGACCAAAAGGATTAGGGGGCTGGAGCGCATGACCTATGAGGAGAGACTGAGGGATTTGGGCTTATTTAGTCTGCAGAAGAGAAGAGTGAGGGGGGATTTGAGAGCAGCCTTCAACTTCCTGAAGGGAGGTTGCAAAGAAGCTGGAGGGAGCCTGTTCTCAGCAGTGGCAGATGACAGAACAAGGAGCAATGGTCTCAAGTTGCAGTGCAGGAGGTCTAGGTTGGATATTAGGAAAAACTGTTTCCCTAGGCGAGTGGGGAAGCACTGGGATGGGTTCCCTAGGGAGGGGGTGGAATCTCCATCCCTAGAGGTATATAAGTCTCGGCTTGACAAAGCCCTGGCTGGGATGATTTAGTTGGGATTGATCCTGCCTTGAGCAGGGGGCTGGACTTGATGACCTCCTGAGGTCTGTTCCAGCTCTATGATTCTATCCTGGGGTACACGTAGAGGGGGGGAGGTTACACACAGCTCTTCAAAGGTTTTCAAGGGGTATCTCAATGTACAACAGGCTCCTGCACAGTCAGGGCAAACAGATATTTCCTGCAGCCAATGACTCAGTTGAAACGGCCCTGCCCAGTGCACACGGACATGTGAGTCCAATGTGCCCGTCCAGCTGGTTTATTTTGTAATTGCAAGCTAACAGTGGAGCAGCCAGCCATGTGGCAGGGCCAGTGCGGCTGGGCCATGTTTGTCTTTTCAGGTCTGATTCTGTAAGCCAGCCTTTGTAAAGGGAGGGTGTGACTTGGGGGGGACGCAAGACAAATCGGACTCTGGAAAGGGGTACAGGAGGCTGGCGCTGCCCTAGAAAGCCTGAAGATCTGGGCAGTTCTGGATCCATCCACTAGAGGGCAAAGCTGCACTTTTTATTCACAATGAACACACAAACTCCTCTGAACTTACCACCTGTTCTGCAGGCCAGTGTCTTCCCAGGTCCCACCACACACAAACCCTCCGGCAGGGGCACAAGGCACTGTAGGAACAGGTCTCTTGGAGGGCCTGCTCATGCAATATCATTTAAGGGCATAGCTTGAGTCTATGATCTGGAGAAAGGGGTAAGCAGTGAGGTGGTAAACTTTGCAGATGATACCAAACTGTTTAGGATAGTCAAGACAGAAGCAGACTGTGAGGGACTCCAAGAAGATCTCACCAAACTGAGTGATTGGGCAACAAAATGGCAAATGAAATTTAATGTGGATAAGTGTAAAGTAATGCACATCGGGAAAAATAACCCCAACTATACGTACAGTATGATGGGGGCTAATTTGGCTACGACAAATCAGGAAAGAGATCTTGGAGTTATCGTGGACAGTTCTCTGAAAACTTCCACGCAGTGTGCAGCGGCGGTCAAAAAGGCAAATAGGATGCTCGGAATTATTAAGAAAGGGATAGAAAATAAGACCCAGAATATCTTCCTGCCCCTGTATAAAAATATGGTACGCCCACATCTTGAATACTGTGTACAGATGTGGTCTCCTCACCTCAAAAAAGATATTTTGGCCTTGGAAAGGGTTCAGAAAAGGGCAACTAAAATGATTAGGGGTTTGGAACGGGTCCCATATGAAGAGAGGCTAAAGAGACTGGGACTTTTCAGTTTAGAAAAGAGGAGACTGAGAGGGGATATGATAGAGGTCTATAAAATCATGAGTGGTGTGGAGAGGGCCGATAAAGAGAAGTTATTTATTAGTTCCCTAAATAGAAGAACTAGAGGACACCAAATGAAATTAATAGGTAGCAGGTTTAAAACTAATAAAAGAAAGTTCTTCTTCACACAGCGTGTAGTCAGCATGTGGAACTCCTTGCCAGAGGAGGCTGTGAAGGCTAGGACTATAACAGAGTTTAAAGTGAAGCTAGATAATTTCATGGAGGTTAGGTCCATAAAAGGCTGTTAGCCAGGGGATAAAATGGTGTCCTTGGCCTCTGTTTGTCAGAGGCTGGAGAGGGATGGCAGGAGACAAATCGCTTGATCATTGTCTTCGGTCCACCCTCTCTGGGGCACCTGGTGCTGGCCACTGTCGGCAGACAGGATACTGGGCTAGATGGACCTTTGGTCTGACCCAGTACGGCCGTTTTTATGTTCTTATGAGTCCCATTGTTTGAAAATGTCCCCAAGGTTCCCAGAGAACGTGGAACCAGCTTTCCAAGCGATCAGCACTAAACCTGGCTGGAAAAACGCCCTCAGATCCTCGCTCATTGGAACGCTTCTTGAAATGGGGTTGCTTTTTTCTGGAATTTCAATTAGGATTTTTTCAACGTTGAAACACCATCAAACTGTCCCATCTTCACACTGTCTGCACAAAATGGTTCCACTGTTTTGTTTTGAAATGACTTTGCCTTGTTAAAAATGTTTCTCTAACATTATACACTGCGAGACAACAGGACGTTTTGAACAAGACAAAATAAAGGTGAAACAAAACTATTCACATTTTGACAAAATGAAACCTTTTGCGTGAGCCGACGCAATTCTCTCTCCCTGGATTTCTCTTCGTGGGGCATTTTGAGATGCTCGCTGCCTCTGATTTGGAACGAAGGCACAGTTCAAACTCTCCAGCCCCTCTTCCTGCCGTCCGCTGGGCCCTCGTAGCATCCGCTACGTAGATCCAGCGCCTCTGCCTGTGTGTGCCGGTGCCTGCTCCCTACGCTGCCACCTCTGATACAGAGGCAGCAGTGGAGGGTGGGGGGAGGGAGGCGGAAGCACCAGCTCCTCCAGTGGTTACATGTTTACAAAAATAAAGGTACTTTAGCATCCCTAGTGTTGACGGGGCTGCTCAGGCAGCAGCCCAGGTTCTGAGGCCTGGCAAGGGGGGGACCAAGGATGACAATAAGGGAAAACCAAAAGCAAAATAGGGGCCGATTGACCGGAAAGTCTTCCCTTAGCACAAGACGTGTTTTCCTCTCACACGCACGCGTCTGCTGCCCCCTAGTGTCCAGGTAATTACCATCAGCTTCACAGGGCCAAGGGATGGCCCTTGCCCGAAGGCCCGGGTGCTCCCCGGGTCCTCAGCACTGGAACCCCAGGCCAAGCAGGATTGGCTGCACCGCTAGTTCAGCCTGAGCCCTAAGAGGGCAGTTGCCAGCTTTCTAGTCACACAAAACCAAACACCCTTCCCCCTCGGCCCTGCCCCTGCTCACGCCATCACTTCCCTGCCCCCATTCACTTGTTTATTTTCACTGGGCTGCGGGTTAGGCTGTGTGTGTGTCGGGGGGGCAACAAAATGGCAAAATGCCTCTGGACAGCGCTTATCTCAGGGTGCTCCCCGGAAGCTGCAACACGTCCCGGCTCCTAGGCATAGGGTCAGCGGGGGGGGAGGGGGCTTGGCACACTGTCCCTGCCTGTCTGCGCTGCCCCTGCAGCTCCCATTGGCCCTGGCTCCCAGCCAATGGGAGCTGTGCAGCCAGCACACGGGGCAGGGGCTGTGTGCGGAGCCCGCTGGCTCTTCCTCCCCTTAGGCGCCAGAGGGAGATGTTGCCATGTCCAGGAGTCACGCAGAGCAGGGCAAGGAGCCTGCCAGCCCCACCAAGTGGCCTTTCAATGGCCTGATCGGGGGCGCTGACCGAAGCTGCCTGGGGTCCCTTTTAGACCGGCTGTTCCTGTCAAAAATGGGCCCCCTGGCAACGCTACCCAGCAGCCTTGGCCCAGCCTTTGAGCTGTGCTGCTGCAGACTCTTGTTTGCAGTGTAGACGTGGCCTCGGTTCTCCCAGGTACCTCCCAGAGGGTGCAGCCGCATGAGCTGGGGAATCGCCAGAAAGGCCACTTGGCCGGTTGGCTGGGCAGTCTCTTTGTGGCTGGCTTGTTCCCAGGCCCATACTGGGCATCCGACGGGGGCCGCCGGTTGGAGAGCGCCCAGCGTTACCTCACGCGGTGTGTTGTCAGGTCGCAGTGGTGGAGGGGCCCACGCTGGGCCCAGAAGGGCTGGCGTGTCTGACACCGGCACTGGGTACCCGTGTGACACATCCCACTGGGGCTGCCCTGATCACGCTGCCTTGGCACAACACCCACAGACCTGCCTCCAACCTGCATGTTTCTACCTGGACCACACCTGCATAGCCCGGGGGGAGGGGGCTCTTTTGCGTGGGGGCCACGAACCCAAAGAAAAATCCGTTGGGGGCTGCCCACAAGTGAGAAGGGGGAAAACCCACCTGCCGTGGCCCCCCACGGAGAAGGAGAGAGACTCGCCCTGCATTCCCCTCACACAGTGGAGCAGGGAGGGTGGGGGGCAGGCTAGTAGACTCTGTGTGCTCCAGCCCTATGGGGCACGGTGGGGGGCTAGGGCACCAGCATAGGCTCCCCAGTGCTGGGGGGGAGGGAGAGTCCTCAGCGCCCAGATCCAGGCAAGCGGGGGGCCACACCCAGCCCCCAGCCCTTGGGTCCCCCCGCCCCCCGGCTGAGCCGGAGCCAACTCTTGCCCTGTGGCAGCCACACACATTCCCCTGCAGTGAGTCACTGCGAGCGGCTGGCTCCAGGTTGCAGTGCCAGGTACCTGCGGAGCCGGGGGCGGGCCTGACGGGCCCGGCCCAGCCCGAACCTGTTGGAGGGCAGGTTCCCGAGGGGAAGGACGCAAAGAGCTTTGCTTCCCGGCCTTCTGCACCTCCTGCTCCCGCCGGCCCAGCAGCGTCACCTTCCCCAAGGCCTGTTTGCTGCCTCACGTCTGCCAGGGGACCAAAGACCGTCCCCCAGCTCATCCTGTGTGCAGTCCACCCGGGTGCAGCCATGCAGCTAAGGGTGAGTAGCCAGGCTACGCCGGTAACTTACCCTGCCAACCCGTGGCCCCCAAACTCGGCCCCCACGGGACGGGCTAAGTGGTTAGGAATGTACATCCCCCCTTCCGCCTGCCCCTATTTCACCTGCTCCCACTACCCCTTCCCCCAGGCCAGGATCCCCTAGTCCACCCCGGCCCACGGGGCTGTCTTTCCCCAGCCCCCTTCATCCTCTCCATTTCCTCATGCCCCCAGCCCTCCTCATCCTCCCCATTTCCTCTTTCCCCCAGCCCCCCTCATCCTCCCCATTTCCTCTTGCCCCCAGTCCCCCTCATCGCCCCCAGCCCCCCTCATCCTCCCCATTTCCTCTTGCCCCCAGCCCCCCTCATGCTTCCCATTTCCTCTTCCACCCATTCCTGGGTCCTTCCCTCTCTCCCCCTGGCCGGGGCTCTGTATCTCCCCTCATATCCTCCTCTGCCCAGTCCTGGGTCCTTCCGTCTCTCCCCAGGCTGGGGGCTTGCGTGTGGCAGCCTGTTACTCACCCCGCCTTAGCCGTGTGCACTGGCCAGCGAACCCGCCCTGGGGAAGCTGAGAGCCGGGGGAAGTTCCCCACCTGTGCAGGCCAGCGCGTTCCCTCCAGCCCTGGGGAATCCCTGCCAGCGGAGGTCGGGGCCCCTGGAGAGCGTCTGTTTCAGGGGTAGGTGCAACCCCCCAGGCAGTTACTGCAGCCGGGGTCAGGAGATCAGGCACTCCTCCGGGTGACTGGGCCACGTGAGGTCAGTTAGCACCGAGGGTCCCTACACCAGGGTAGTTACAGTCCGACCTCAGGCACCCTCGGCCTTTCCCTGGGACTCCTTATGCTTCACGCTCCTTCCTCGACCAGGGTGTCACGGGGCCCCGACCCGCCCGCCTGCGATGCTGCTGCATTGCACCCCAGAGGGGAGGCGCCCACGAGCCCTGCACAGAGCTGCGGTGCCTGCTCGCCCCTCTGCAGGCGAGAGCGCCCGTCCATTGCGGGGTTAGCGCCGCGCCCTGCGTTGCTTCATCCCAGTCCCGCGCTCCCGGCTGGGGAGGGCAGGTAGCTGGTCCCTGGGGGCCTGGGCTGTGAACTGGTGCTTGGCTCATTCTAGTGCTAGGAAGGACGAGCAGACGTGTGGCTTTGTCGGCGACTTTTACACCTTGTCCCTGAGGGGCGGTGAGCATGGGCAGCCTCCCTCAGAGAGTCACCCCGGGGTTCCCATCCCCATCTAGATAGGGGTGCAGTGCCCAGGGAAACTGAGGCACACACACAGGGTTACCACAGGACAGTAGAACTCACATGCAGCAGGGTGAGCAAGAGCCCAACAGCGTCACGCCCGTGCATACCGCTCCCCGTTGCTCATCTGCCTCCGCCTGCCTGCGAACAGGCCGTGCCCATGGCCCCATGTAGCGAAACAGGACACAGAGCCGGGGGCGTGAGGCAGAGCCAGTGGAGTGGGTGACGTGTGGAGGCGACTGCACCTAGCATGTTACTGCAAATGCAAACAAGCGTTCTTTAAAGTTGGGATTTTCAGACGGGTTGTTCAGCTCCCACTGACGTTCAGTGGGATTTGGGTGCGCGACTCCTTTTGGCTGGCTTTGAAACGTCAGCCTGAAACATTGGCCATGGCGTCACTGAGCGGAAGAGAGACGCGGCAGCGATCAATCTTTCGGAGGTTGATTAAGTGGATCTAGTTAAGACTCGCTAAATCAAACTGGCTGCGGATGGGGCGCAGGGCCGGTGGCTGCCCGCCCCTCGGGGACAAGGTGTAAAAGTCACCGACAAAGCCACACGTCTGCTCGTCCTTCCTAGCACTAGAATGAGCCGAGCACCAGTTCACAGCCCAGGCCCCCAGGGACCAGCTACCTGCCCTCCCCAGCCGGGAGCGCGGGACTGGGATGAAGCAACGCAGGGCGCGGCGCTAACCCCGCAATGAACGGGCGCTCTCGCCTGCAGAGGGGCGAGCAGGCACCGCAGCTCTGTGCAGGGCTCGTGGGCGCCTCCCCTCTGGGGTGCAATGCAGCAGCATCGCAGGCGGGTGGGTCGGGGCCCGTGACACCCTGATCGAGGAAGGAGCGTGAAGCACGAGGAGTCCCAGGGAAAGGCCGAGGGTGCCTGAGGTCGGACTGTAACTACCCTGGTGTAGGGACCCTCGGTGCTAACTGATCTCACGTGGCCCAGTCACCCGGAGGAGTGCCTGATCTCCTGACCCCGGCTGTAGTAACTGCCTGGGGGGTTGCCCCTACCCCTGAAACAGACACGATCTCCAGGGGCCCCGACCTCCGCTGGCAGGGATTCCCCAGGGCCCTGCGCCCCATCTTCATCTCTCCCCCAGCATGGCCCATGGTGCAGGTGGGGTTGGGGGCCCAAGACAAAGTCCTGACCTCTGCTGTGAGTCCCCCGCTCCCTCGGCGCCAGAGCGAGGCAGCCAGGTACTGGCACGCCCAGGCCTTCGCCGATCCCTCGGGCAAACAAATGCTGCACAAATGGGATGCAGAACTAAGAGGGCGATCCAGCCCGAGCCCAGCTTCTGTGGCCGATGAACTGGGCCACGTGGGCAAACCCCAAGGGAACTCAGGCGCAGGACCGCACGGCCCCGCTCAGCGCCTGTGACTCTGGGCTCAGGGCAGGAAGCTTCCCCCCTCCCAACAGACGCAGCCTGCCTGGCTGGGCTGCTGGCCCCTTGGCTCCGCAGCAGGCAGGGCCAAGCAGAGCCCCGCGCTGGCGGCTCAGTGAAGCAGGCCCGGAAGGCAGTGGCAGGCCCAGCTCAGGGCTCGCGCTGCAACGGCTGGCTGAGGAAACACCCGCGGCCTCTTTCCACAGCCGTGACCCCTGCCAGCTGGGAACTTGGCTTCACGGGCCGGCCCAGCCGGCGAAGGCTGGAATCACCCCCGGGCTCCACGAGTGAGGGACTCCTGCCGGGAGAGAGCAGAGAACCGGCACCTGCCCATGACTCAGCTTCCCAGGCGATGCAGGCTGGGGGCTAAGGCCCTGCAGTGTATCTTGCTCTGCAGCGCCTTGGCAACTGGCCTCTCATGGCGGGGGGGGCAGGACTGATCGTCCCTGGAGGCCAAGGGCATGGAAGGGCCTTGCCCAGGCCCCCAGCACAGGGCCAAACTGAGACTGGACGGGGCCCGAGGCAGTGCTATTTAACTGCTGCCCCTGTGCCTGACGGCAGCCGGGGGGGGAGGGCGGAGGTGATTTGGAGGCGCTGTGATCTGCAAACTTGAAACTCCGGTCCGGTCGACTCGCCCAGTGAATCCAGCACTGACAGTGCAGCCTGAGGGTGGCCAGTGGTTGTGAAACCACTTCATTACGGCTGACGGCTCTTCCCCAGCGTCAGGGTCTGCGCGCAGCCCTGGCCGGCTTTGCCGCAGTGAAGTTCACTAGTTCCTCTGCGGGGGAAGCAGAACCACAGACCAGGGCTAGGAAGAGGCGGATGGGTGGACATTAGGACCCAGTGGTGCCCCAAATTTTCAGGTGCCCCATGCAGCTGCATATTTACAGATGGGCAAGTACAGCCCTGCCCCATAGGCCAGTGGCAAAGCCAGGACTAGAACCCACATCTCCTGAGACCCTGTCCCCTCGCCCCTGGACCACGCTGCTTCTTAGAGGGGCAACTAGCAGCCAGCCCAGGGCAGGAGGCTACACCAACCCTGCCTCTCTTCCATCCCCCGCCACAGCCACTGAGTCACTGCACACTACAGCCCCCATAGCCCATGGGTGCTCGCCACACCCGGCCGCCGCGTGCCTCCTGCGCCCCCACCCAGAACAACGCAGGGCCCGACGCTGCACCACGGGACGTGGCTGGAACACACCTCGGCTGACCTGGAAGGGCCCAGAGTGCAGGGTTAGAGGCACTGATGCGGCTGCCCAGCCAGCTGTGACCAGTTTCCACTCCAGGAAATGCACTTTGGCCTGGACATGCAAATTGCAGGCAGCGCCGGAGCGGCCTGGCACGAAGGAAATGCCCTGCAGCAGCTGCCCGGCGCGCTGGGCCGTAGGAAAGGAGGAAGCCTTCCTTGTGTGCTCAGGGACAGGGGCCTTGCTGGAGACTCTGCCCCCTCCCCCCCCGGCAGCCTTAAAGCCACGTCTGTAGCTAAGGAAAACCCTGCACTTAGCAGAGCTCAGCCGTGCAGCTCCCCGCTCTGCTGCTCGGGGCATTCGCACTGGAAGGGGAGCATTGAGCTAGGGGGTGTCGCACGAGCTCTGCCAGTCACCGCCCGCCGTGCCAGGCCCACACGAGGAGCTCCCCCCCCCGGCTGTTTGATATTTAAGTAAAACAGGGGCCCCACCCCCGCTGCCGCACGGACAGTTTGGCCAGCGCCGTAGCACGGTGAGGCCCCTCTGGGACCAGACGGCTCCGGCCCGCATTGGGGCGCAGGACAACGAAACACCCTGGAAAGGTGACGGAAATTGGAAACCACCCAGCAAAGTGCCACCAGGTGTGCCCCGGGCCCTAGCCCCCCGCCAGGCCGCAGGCCAGGGTCGCCTCCCGGGGCTGCACGGGCCCTTGCTGGTCCGTGTGCGTATTCACGGCCGGGAATGCCGAGGGGCCGCAGGTGCACATGGCAGCCGGGGGCTCTCAGCCTGGGCACGAGTATGCCCCATCTTAGTGGAGACCTGGCCAGCCAGCCCGCTCCTTCCCGCCCAGCAGGGCTCCGCTGCAGGGAAACACCTTCAAAGGTACCTAAGTGACTTAGGAGCAAGTGCCCACAGGACTTAGAAGCAGCCCTCACTCAGCACCAGCTGCTCCACGGCTCCTGACCATCTAGGAATGGAAATCTCCATTGGTGCTACAGTAGGCACCTCCCTGTGCGGCGTGTGCGAGGGCCCCTCCCCGCTTAGCGGCCCTGGCCAGTCCCCCGCCCTGGGACTGGTTTGAGCCTCCCCCTTTTTCCCTCTCCGTGCCGCAGGTGGAAGTGGCTGCCCACATCGTGCTGGGCTTCGCCTGCTGCCGGGCGCTCAGCGCCCACCTTCCCTGCCGGGAGCCCTCCGGGGCAGCGCTGGAAGCCATGCTCAGCCGCCACCGAGCGCCGGGCAGCTTCTTGGCTCCAGAGGAGGAGGTGTGGCCTGACCGGGCCCCGAAGCCGTGCCCTGCGAATGCCAGTCAGACCTCGCCCCGCCTGCAGGACAGGAGCGCCTCGCCCTGGTCCTATCGGTAAGCCGCCGGGCCTCAGCAAAGGCCTGGAAATGCTGGGTCTGCCCTGGGCCCGTCCCGAGCGAGCCCCTCCCAGGAGCCCTTTCGAGACAGGCCGGGGCCTCTCCGCGCCACAGGCAGACGCCCCACGGAGCCACAACAGCCCGACCCGAGTGAGCGCTGCCAGCATGGCCCCCTCCCCGGCAGCGGCTTCTGAGCGGGGAGCTGCCGGACACCACCGGCACCGATGTAGTTCTGGCTGATTAGTGACCCGGGAGGTGGGAGGGGCACTTGCCCCACACAGTGCCTCAGTTTCCCCTCCTGAGAGCTCAGTGAGACACTGCCCAGCCCCTACCCCATGGCCAGTGCGGCAGCCGTGTTATTAACCCTTTCGGGCAGCTCGGCCAGTCCCTCGCTGGCGTGCACGGCCCGTGCTCCATCGGCCGGGGTGACCTTGTTAATCCCTTTGTTCCCACAGGGTGAACGAGGACCCCCGGCGGTACCCCCGCAGGCTGCTGGAGGCCTACTGCCTGTGCGAGGGCTGCCTGACGGGCCGGCGAGAGGACCGGTCGGTGCGCAGCGAGCCCTTCCTCCAGGAGGTGCTGGTGCTGCAGAACTCGGGCTGGTGCGAGGCGGGCCGGTACGTGTACCAGCCCAGCCGCCTGCCCCTTGCCCGCTTCTGCGTTTGCACGTTCCCTTGAACAGCGCGCTGGGAGCCCAGAGGCAGGGCTGGCTCGGGCACTGGCCCTGAGGAAGCACCACAGCGACCCGTGGGGGCCCGTGTCACGGCCCCACACCCCTGCTGCTGCGTGGGACGCCGGGGGCCTCCCACTGGCCAGTGCCTTTGGTTACCTGCTTTCCTCCGGGGGGCCGCAGCCCAGCGGCTGGCTGGTTTTGGGCTTCGCTGCTACGGCAGGGGTACCTGCGGCCATGGACCTCCCCAGGCCTGCTTGCACCTCGCCCCATTCTCACTGCCGGCCCGGGAGGCTCCATCTTGTGCCGGGGGGATGCTCCTCCAGCCGGGGCCTCCCGTGCTGGGACCCGACCTCTGCTCGAGCGGCAGCCTCCAGCCTGGGCCCGGTTTCTGACCCAGCTCCAGAGGACACAAAGAGCAACGTGTCTGTCCCTTCGCTGCGCCGGGCGCGGCTGCGAGGACACCCCCAGGGCCTGCACCCCAAAGGAGCCAGGGGACTTGCTTGCTCAGGGGAGCCAGAGCAGAAACGGAGCCGGGGGCCGAGAGGGCGTTGGGCGGCAGGCGCCAGCACTGGGGCATGCTCAGTTCATCACCCGACGCAGCCAGCCCCGGCCCGGCTACACCCTTGTTCTGGGTGCTGGTGCCCGTGGGTGCTGCACCCACGGAGCCACGCGCAGCGCTCGAGCTGGCGGCGGTCGCTTGATCAGGCTGCTTAGACGCGATGCATCGACCTCCAGGCGCGCTCCCGCCGGCGGCGGCCCTCCCCCAGGCCGGGAAGTCGGCAGGAGAGCAGCCCCGCCAACCAGGCTGTGTGGACGACGCGGCGGGAAGCTGCCGGCATTAGAGCGGCGGGGCAAGGGTTGGCCAGGCCCAAGCGAAGCGGCATCGTGCCCTGCCCGCAGTGGCAGCCCTGCTCTGCCTTCGGAGGCCGCCAGAGACCAGGGGCAGGGGCAGCTTCCCCCCCCCGGCCGGTGCCCACTGGGGGCTGCGAGTCCACAGCTGCCCAGGGCGACCTTATTGCTAGTCTGCTGCACTAATAAATGTTGCTCGCCTTGCCCCAGAGCCCTGCTAGTGGTGGGCACGGCCGCTCCCAACAGCTCCTCCCAGGCCACCTGCTCAGCATCTAGCTGCTGTGTCTGCGGCTCCCCCCTCCCCAGCCCACCCTGAGGCCAAGGGGGCTGCAGGCTGGCAACAGGCTACCCCTCTCCCTTTGCTGTGCGGCCCAGGCCTCCTGGCGCTTAGCGGGCCTGGCTCGTGCCGCTCATGTCCAGGACGCCCTGGTGCACGTGGACTCCAGCATCCCGTAGGGTGGGGGGGAACCTAGCACCGAGCGGCCCGGGGCGCGGTACAGACCTCAGCCCTGCGGGGTAGGCCCAGCTCGGGGAGAACTGGGTAAAAACCAGTCACAGTGGTGGGGCGGGCGGTGCCTTGACCGTCTCCGGTGCCTGCTGGTGCCAGGCCGGGTCTCCCACGCCGGGGCACTTCCAGGCTTCTAGCGGGGCAGGAGCAGAAGGGGTGAAAGACCAGAGGACGCCCAGCCCCGGCTCGAGGGAGGGTTCACACAGGGTTAGCCAGCGACGGGGGGCGGGAATCCCACCATCCCTAAGGACAGACCTCATCCGGTGGCAGACCCAAGAAAACGTTTGGGCTCAAATGACAAAGCTGAAGCCCCACATGAAGCGGCCCAGCTCTTCGCTGCTTGCTCTCAAGGCAGCAGCCGGCCCTTGCTGCCTCATGCACAGTGGCTCTGGGCTTGGACCCGGGAGGCTGTGCTTGGTAGGGTTACCAGATGGTTTTAAAAAAAAAAAAAAGGACCAGACACATGATCTCAGATGGGCGGGGAAGCGGCCAGTCGGGGGGAGCAGGGCTGGCCAGAAGGGAGCGGGGGTGGGGGGGGGACCGGCCGGCGGGGAGCGGGGCTGGCCAGAGGGGAGCGGGGGGGGGGGGGGGACCGGCCGGGGGGAACAGGGCTGGCCAGAGGGGAGCGGGGTGGGGGGGGGGGAGCGGCCGGCGGGGAGCGGGGCTGGCCAGAGGGGAGCGGGGGGGGGGGGGGGACCGGCCGGCGAGGGAGCGGGGCTGGCCAGAGGGGAGCGGGGTGGGGGGGGGAGGCCGGCGGGGAGCGGGGCGGGGAGGGGGACCGGCCGGCAGGGAGCGGGGCTGGCCAGGGAGGGCACCCGGCTGGCCTGCCCGGTCCCAGCGGGGCACATGGCCCAAGGGATTCCATCCCGCCCTGGCCCCGCCCCCCTCCTCTCTACTGCGTAGTTGCGTACTGCCCGGCCCGTAGACTCATGCCGCGTGAGCGTGTCTACCAGCCGGGCAGTGCGCAACTACGCCTTGATACTCATGATATAAAAACTTAATTAGAAAATACCGGACATTTCTATGTCTGGTATTGTCTCAATTTGTTTCCTGGACAGACCCCTCAACTCCCGGACTGTCTGGTTCAAAACCGGACACCTGGCAACCCGAGCACTTGGGGAAACCTGGCGGGGAGCCTCCGTCTCCACAGGGAGACTCCCGGAGCTCTGGCTGGGAAGGGCCATGAGGAGGAAGTGGCGGTATCCCCCCAAAACACCACCACGCTTGCAGCCTCACTGACCCCTCCCTCGCTGACCCTCCCCCCCCCCCCACACACACAGCAGCAGCCTCGCTCCCCCAGGTGCGGTGAAGCAGCAGGCAGCTGGCCTGAGAGCAGAGCAGCCCCTCGCCCACTGCATGGCTCAGAGGTAGGGCCACCTCCCTGTACCGTGTGAGACACCTCCTCTCTGCTGGCTTCTTCACACGCCAGTCGCAACCGCGGAGGGCCCCAGAAACCCTTCCCCCAACAGTGCACTCTGCCTTCTGGCCTGGGTGCCTGGGAGGGGGAAAGCCAGTGGACGCCTCCACACCCTGCCTTCCACACCCTCACACCCTGCCTTCCACGCCTCCACACCCTGCCTTCCACGCCCTGCCTTCCACGCCTCCACACCCTGCCTTCCATGCCCTGCCTTCCACACCCTGCCTTCCACGCCTTCACGCCCTGCCTTCCACGCCTCCACACCCTGCCTTCCACACCCTCATACCCTGCCTTCCACGCCTCCACACCCTGCCTTCCATGCCCTGCCTTCCACGCCTCCACACCCTGCCTTCCATGCCCTACCTTCCACGCCTCCACACCCTGCCTTCCACACCCTGCCTTCCACGCCTCCACACCCTGCCTTCCATGCCCTGCCTTCCACACCCTGCCTTCCACGCCTCCACGCCCTGCCTTCCACGCCTCCACACCCTGCCTTCCACGCCTTCACGCCCTGCCTTCCACACCCTCACACCCTGCCTTCCACGCCTTCACGCCCTGCCTTCCACACCCTCACACCCTGCCTTCCACGCCTTCACGCCCTGCCTTCCACACCCTCACACCCTGCCTTCCACGCCTCCACACCCTGCCTTCCACGCCCTGCCTTCCACGCCTCCACACCCTGCCTTCCATGCCCTGCCTTCCACACCCTGCCTTCCACGCCTTCACGCCCTGCCTTCCACGCCTCCACACCCTGCCTTCCACACCCTGCCTTCCACGCCTCCACACCCTGCCTTCCATGCCCTGCCTTCCACACCCTGCCTTCCACGCCTCCACGCCCTGCCTTCCACGCCTCCACGCCCTGCCTTCCATGCCCTGCCTTCCACACCCTGCCTTCCACGCCTCCACGCCCTGCCTTCCACACCCTCACACCCTGCCTTCCACGCCTCCACACCCTGCCTTCCACACCCTGCCTTCCACGCCTCCACACCCTGCCTTCCATGCCCTGCCTTCCACACCCTGCCTTCCACGCCTCCACGCCCTGCCTTCCACGCCTCCACACCCTGCCTTCCACGCCTTCACGCCCTGCCTTCCACACCCTCACACCCTGCCTTCCACGCCTTCACGCCCTGCCTTCCACGCCTCCACACCCTGCCTTCCACGCCTCCACACCCTGCCTTCCACGCCCTGCCTTCCACGCCTCCACACCCTGCCTTCCATGCCCTGCCTTCCACACCCTGCCTTCCACGCCTCCACGCCCTGCCTTCCACGCCTCCACACCCTGCCTTCCACGCCCTGCCTTCCACACCCTGCCTTCCACGCCTCCACGCCCTGCCTTCCACACCCTCACACCCTGCCTTCCACGCCTCCACACCCTGCCTTCCACACCCTGCCTTCCACGCCTCCACACCCTGCCTTCCATGCCCTGCCTTCCACACCCTGCCTTCCACGCCTCCACGCCCTGCCTTCCACGCCTCCACACCCTGCCTTCCACGCCTTCACGCCCTGCCTTCCACACCCTCACACCCTGCCTTCCACGCCTTCACGCCCTGCCTTCCACACCCTCACACCCTGCCTTCCACGCCTCCACACCCTGCCTTCCACGCCCTGCCTTCCACGCCTCCACACCCTGCCTTCCATGCCCTGCCTTCCACACCCTGCCTTCCACGCCTTCACGCCCTGCCTTCCACGCCTCCACACCCTGCCTTCCACACCCTCATACCCTGCCTTCCACGCCTCCACACCCTGCCTTCCATGCCCTGCCTTCCACGCCTCCACACCCTGCCTTCCATGCCCTACCTTCCACGCCTCACACCCTGCCTTCCACGCCTCCACACCCTGCCTTCCATGCCCTGCCTTCCACACCCTGCCTTCCACGCCTTCACGCCCTGCCTTCCACGCCTTCACACCCTGCCTTCCACGCCTCCACACCCTGCCTTCCATGCCCTGCCTTCCACACCCTGCCTTCCACGCCTTCACACCCTGCCTTCCACGCCTTCACGCCCTGCCTTCCACCCCTCACACCCTGCCTTCCACACCTCCACACCCTGCCACTGTGCCAGCACGTGCCAAGCCACTGCTTACCCTACCTTGCTGCCATTTGTTGGGCCAGCCAGACACGGGGGTTGCACTACGAGCCCCTCAGCCTCAGGGTGTTTGGCATGACTGCCCAGAAGCCCTTCCGCCAGCTCCACCAGGACAGGACCCCCAGGCTGTGGTGCTGACCCTGCCCGGCAGGCGAGTTGCCTGTGCCCAGAGTACAGGGCAGAGAAGTTAGTGCAAGTTCCCTGGACTTCGCACTGAAACGCTGGCCCCAGGCTCGAGCCGCCATTACACCCAGCACTGCCTGCTGGCTACGCCCACAGCCCCAGGGCCAGGGCACAGCTCCCGCCGAGGGTGACCCCCCCAGGAGTCTGGGACACAACAGGGATCGCACACCGGCCCTGACTCACGGGGGTGCGGTGGTGAGGTTGGAGTCCCGGCTGACCCCCAAGTGAGGGGGGATGTGTCGGAGCTGTGAGTCCCGATTCGCCAGCTCCGGGTGCTCCAACGGGTCTTACGGCAACACGGCCGAGCAGGCCCCAGGGCGAGCGAATCCAGACAGCCCAGCTCTCCACCGGCGCTGCTGTGTCCGTCATTCCTCCCCGGGGGGCGGGGCAGGTGAGGGCCGGTCCCTGGGGATGTTCCCAGAGCCCCCCCCGGCGAACCTCCCCAGCCTGAGGGAGCTCGCCCCAGCTAAGAGCCTCCTCGTTCTTCCACTTCCCGGCGAACGGCCGTCGCCCACAGGTGACAACCCTCCTTCTGGTCCCTGCGCAGGGGAAGGCGGAGAGGCCCCGGCCTAAACAAACCCCATTTGGGGCCAGGAAACACGGAGCAGAGGCGAGTTTGCAGCCCCCCCGGGTACCCCCTGCGGCCAGGCAGGTTCCACGCGAGTCACATTGGCGGCAGGAGGTGCCGGCGGCAGGGCTCCCAGCTCCCCACCCCCCGACATGCAAGCCTCTTGCATCCAGGCCAAGCGGCCGCAGCTCCCCCACCTGCCCTTCTAGGCCCAGGCGCAGCGAGGGGGAGGGCGGCTGCTGGGGCCTGCCAAGGAGATGAGCTACGGCCCAGCAGGACAGGACATCACGTGGGGGCCACGTGCTCCCCTAGATTTGAACTGAAGCCGGGTGCCCTCCCTGTGCCCCGCCCCCGCAGGGCCGTGTCACCTCGCGGTGCCCAGGCTGGTGCCTGGGTTCAAGGTGCGGCGCTTAGATGGGCAGTGTCAGCAGCTGGCCCAGGCGGGGCCGGTCTCACTGCCCCACAGCTGGCCTGCCCGGCAGGGGGACACGGTCCAGGCTGGGGGTGCCCGGGCGAGACCCTGCAGCTGGCCAGTTGCCTTCGTAGCAGGGGAAATGGGAACGAAGCGGGGCGGGGGGAAGCCAGGCAGCTGCAGCCCTGCCCTAGGAGGGAGGGAGGCTGGTTACAGGCACAGGCCTTCCCTGGCTCCAGCTGACCTGGCGCTAACCCCGCGGGAACCCGCCTGGCGGCGCAGGGCAGACAGGGGTTGCACAAGGCTCCCAAGGCAGCTGGTTAATGACCCGCGTGGACAGGCCCTGCTGCCTTCCGGCTTGCGGCAACGTGCCGGGCAGGGCTGGGGCGGCCCTCCCCTCGCGAGCGGCCCTGCAGCGGAGCCTGGGTGCCTGTTACGTCCACGGGCTGTCAGCTCCCGGAGCCTGGGATCCCCCCGCCCCGCCCGCCTCCTGCAGACACAAAGGACAAAAGTCCCTGGTGCAGCTCACCTGGGGCCTTGTATCAACTGTCAGCTGAGCGCAGGCCAGCTCTGCCCCAGGCCAGTCTGGGCGTCTCGCCCGTCCCTGCAAGCCAGGCTGCTCCCCACAGAGCCCGCGGCTGCATTTCCAGTCTGGACGGCAGCCTGGAGTTATTCTGGGGCCCGTCCCAGACCCACACGCTCCCACCCAGCAGCATGGGGCCAGGGAGGGCAGTGCTGGCGGGGCCCTAGAGGGTGCAGGCCAAAACTGAGCAAACAGGCGGGTTTTCAGGGGAGGAGCCAAACTGAAAATCCCCCCAAATTCATTGTGGTTCAAATCAAAACTGACATTTGGTTCCATCAGACTGGCATGCAGACCCGTGTCGCTTTCCCACTCAGGGTGGGGTCACGTGCCTGGTGGTTTTCACTTTTTATTGTTAAAAATTAGCCTAATTTTCAAACAAAGCGCCCCCGGAAATGGGAAGCCAAAACATTTCCTCCTGAAGTTTTCCCCAGTGCTTTTTTCAAGGGTTCTCAGCTGGGGCCACTGCCAGAATCCCACCTGGGCAGAGGACAAGCTTTGCTGCCTCTCAACTGCACTTTGCAGCTGATTTGTGATGCCCCGCAGGGCTTTGCCCTGCCTGCGTGTTGTCCCTTGGAGTCAGCAATAAAGCCCGGCTCCAGCACTGTGCAGCCGAACCGGGACACCGTGGCCCTGCCCTCGGGTAGTCACCAGTCTACCAAGATGCCTGGGGGATTAGCGCAAGCCACCGAGTTAAACGGCCCTTGTGCCTCCATGGGCTACGCTACTGTCCTGCTCTAAGCGGCTGTTGCTGTGAGACTGCTTCACACAGGAGGTGGCTGTCCTACACCGAGGGTTGCCAGATGGTCTCCCAAAAAATACCAGACACCCGGTATTTTTTGGTCAAGCAAAAAAAAAAAGGGGGGGGGGGGAAGGCGGGATAAGCAGCGATTGCAGCTGGGACTCCCAGCTGGGGGGCGGGGCCGTGAACACCGCTGGGAGCCTGTGATTGCGCCGAAGCCTGGTAGGGGCCGCCCACGTCAGGCTTCCCTCAGGTGCTGTAGCCAGACATGAACCCCATCTTGTTTTCCCCCCCCCCCCAGAGAGCAAGAGAAAGGCAGTCAGCCTTTGATGCCCTGGGAACGCAGGGGTGCTGCCTGTCCCTGACTCTACCATAAACAGAAACCAGACAGTAAATGGGCTAGCTGACGACCCGGGGCCTCCCGCCGCCCTGATGGCTAGTACCAGTAATTGACACGCCTGCACTGTCCCAGGAGAGGAATCTTCACCCATCACATACCAGAGGTGCCCAGTGTCTGCATTTTCCCAGGTGTGAATTATGCTTTGCACCCTTCATGGGAAACTTGGCATTCAAAGCCATTTTTCCTAATTGGCCACTTGAGACCAGGAAGAAGCCTACATGACCCAAGGGGCATAAAGAGGGGTGTAGTAGCCCACCCCATTTGAGCTCCAATCATCTACACCTGCTGGCAGGTATTGGTTGTCTCCCGAGGTCTGTGGGACGCCCAACCTCGCCCTACTTCTTCCTGAGGGACTGAGAGAAAGACGCTGGCCACGCCAAGTCTGGAACGCAGGGGTGAGAATATATACCTGCTAGGTGTCTATTTTGCAGGCATTTAATAAGAGCTCAGAGAACCAAAAGGGTTTCATGGTACCTGTAAGTGACTTATTAGTGTAATTTCTGTCCTGTCCTTTGTAGTGGCTGTGTTATCTGTACCACAGTAGTAGCATTTAACAGCTAAGTTTACCCTGTAACAATAAAATAGTAACTGTTTAAGCTGTGACCTGACTCCTTCAGTTGCTGTAACAGAACCAAGCACAATTTTAAAAAGAACTCCAGCCGGTCATAAGGGACAGATATAGGGAGAGCTTGAGCGTTGGATCGTGTCGCTTCCAGGGGACAGATCCGTTAGGGCATCTCTCAGCCTCCCCAGGCTGCCCGCTGCGAAGGGATCGTGTATCCTAGCAGTCAAAATCTGAGGTGTAATAAGCTCTCCCTGTAAACTCTGGGGCGTCTGTCGGCCTGTTGGCTGCCCGCCGCGAAAGGATCCCGATTCTAGCGGTAAAGACACGGACGTTAAATTCCTCGGGGCACCCGTCAGTCTCACCTAGACTGCCCACTGCGACGGGGCCTTGTGTCTCAGCAGTTGAAGTCTCGGGTGTATAATACGCACACAGCACTCACTGCCCTGACAATCGGCTGACAGGCGCCCAGCCGGAAACATCAGAGAATACCAGATACTGCACGTCTCCGGTATTGTCTGATTCTTTTTACCGGGCAGAGGGCTCAAATACCGGACTCCTGGCAACCCTAGCTACACCCGGGGTGATGTACCATAGAATCACAGAACCATAGAGCTGGAACAGACCTCAGGAGGCATCAAGTCCAGCCCCCTGCCCAAAGCAGGACCAATCCCAACTAGATCAACCCAGCCAGGGCTTTGTCAAGCCGAGACTTAAACACCTCTAGGGATGGAGACTCCACCCCCTCCCTAGGGAACCCATCCCAGTGCTTCCCCACCCTCCTACTGAAATAGTTTTTCCTAATATCCACCCTGGACCTCTCCCACTGCAACTTGAGACCATTGCTCCTTGTTCTGTCATCTGCCACCGCTGAGAACAGGCTCCCTCCAGCCTCTTTGCAACCTCCCTTCAGGAAGTTGAAGGCTGCTCTCAAATCCCCCCTCACTCTTCTCTTCTGCAGACTAAACAGACCCAACTCCCTCAGCCTCTCCTCATAGGTCATGTGCTCCAGCCCCCTAATCATTTTGGTTGCCCTCCGCTGGACCCTCTCCAATGCGTCCACATCCTTTTTGTAGTGGGGGGCCCAGAACTGGACACAATACTCCAGGTGTGGCCTCACCAGAGCCGAATAAAGGGGGCAGGGGGCTGGACTTGATGACCTCCTGAGGTCTCTTCCAGCTCTATGATTCTATGAATAATCACTTCTCTGGATCTGCTGGCAATGCTCCTAATGCACCCTAATATACCATTAGCCTTCTTGGCTACAAGGGCACCCTGTTGACTCATATCCAGCTTCTCATCCACTGTAACCCCCAGGTCCTTTTCTGCAGAACTGCTACTACCTAGCTGGTTGGTCCCCAGCCTGTAACAATGCTTGGGATTCTTCTGTCCCAAATGCAGGACTCTGCACTTGTCCTTGTTGAACCTCAGATTTCTTGTGGCCCAATCCTCCAATTTGTCTAAGTCACTCTGGACTCTATCCCTGCCCTCCAGCGTATCTACCTCTCCCCCTAGCTTAGTGTCATCTGCAAACTTGCTGAGGGTGCAATCCATCCCCTCATCCAGGTCATTAATAAAGATATTAAACAAAACCGGTCCCAGAACCGAACCCTGGGGCACTCCGCTAGAAACCGATTGCTATCCTACATCAAGCCATTGATCACTACCCGCTGGGCCTGGCCTTCTAGCCAGCTTTCTATCCATCTTACCGTCCATTTATCCAATCCACATTCCCTTAACTTGCTGGCAAGAATATTGTGGGAGATTGTATCAAAAGCTTTGCTAAAGTCAAGGTATATCACATCCACTGACTTTCCCATGTCCACAGACCCAGTTACCTCATCATAGAATCTAATCAGATTGGTAAGGCACGACTTGCCCTTAAAGTCTCATTTAGACTCCGCCAAGCTCCCTTGAGGCAGGGTGGGCCCTGGAAACAGACACCAGCATGAGAGGGGTTGGCGGGGATAAGGAAGGGAACAGGCAGACTCGCTACAGGTTCGACAAGCCAAGCTGAGCTGCTCTAGTTGGCTGAGGGATGGGTCGCTGGCCGCAGCTTTCACACAACACTCGGCTTGGACACAGCCTGTTAAAGTGTCATCGCCTGCAGGAACGGAGGCACCTGGAATTGCCGCACCGCCCGAGCTCAGGCTGATCCCTTTGTGCCCCTAGCAGGGGTGTCAGCCCAGGGCCCTTAGCTGCAGCTCTGCCAGGGAGGGGGAGGGGGGGTCTCTGCACGCTGCCATTCCCCCTTTCCCCTCCAGCTGGAGCCATGTGCATTGCTGCTAGTGCCACTCACCTGCCGGCTCCACCCCCACTGCTCCCACTGGCTGGGAATTGTGGCCAATGGGAGCAGCAGGGGCAGTGCCTGAAAGTGCAGGGCCACATAGCGCCACCTGTACCTCCTGGGAGCTGTGCCAGATAAGCGCTCCAATGCCCTGCACCTTCCCATCCAGACCCCACGCTGTCTCCCAGACCCTGCACCCCTTCTCCCATCCTGCTCCTGCACCTTGCCTGCCTCGCAGACCTGCAACCCCCCCCCCCCCCAAGGGGCAGAGCACTGGAAGAGCAGTGTACGGCTTGTGCAGACTCCCCAAGGGGAGCCCAGCAGCCGACTCCCCAAGGGGAGCCCAGCAGCCGACTCCCCAAGGGGAGCCCAGCAGCCGACTCCCCAAGGGGAGCCCAGCAGCCGACTCCCCAAGGGGCAGAGCACTGGAAGAGCATAAGAAAATAGAGTTGGGGGAAAGCAGCCTCAGGAGTGGTGCCCTCTCGGAGGCTGCCATTTCAGATTTTGATGGGGGGGGGGGGGGCAACTTTAACCATTATTCCAGGGGCTACACAGGCACCTGACAACTCCAGTTCTCTGGCAGATCATTTAGCCGTCAGCTGACAGGAGCCCTGTATCTAATTCCTACAGAAAAAAAGAAGACAAATATTAGCCCCACTCAGCTCTAACAACATGTTCTGACATTTTGTGGCAAGTCACTTAAAGGGCCCTGCTAGATTTAAAATGTTAATCTATATAGGTCACTAACTCTGTGCGCACGCACGCACGCACGCACGCACACCCCTCCTGAGTTCTTGCTCAGCTCTGGGAGGGGACTGGATCTAGGGGGTTATAGCAGAACCCAGATGTATCTGCCCCATGTAAGAACCTCAAAAATAGACACACTGGGTCAGACCAAGGGTCGATCCAGCCCAGTGTCCTGTCTGCCCACAGTGGCCAATGCCAGGTGCCCCAGAGGGAGGGAACAGAACAGGGAATCAGCAAGTGACCCATCTTGTGTTGTTCACTCCCAGCCTCTGACAAACAGAGGTGACACCGTCCCTGCTCATCCTGGTTAATAGCCATTGATGGATGGACCTAACCTCCATGAATGTATCTAGCTCTTTTTTGAACCCTATTATAGTCTTGACCTTCACAACATCCTATGGCAAGGAGTTCCACAGGTTGACTGTGTGTTGTGTGAAGTACTTCCTTTGTTTCAAAGCTGATTTGAAAGCCACAGCTTGTAGTTCCACAAATCCACATTTGAGTTCTTTCAGAACTCTTGGGTGAATGCCATCTGATCCTGGTGACTTGTTACTGTTAAGTGGTTTTGGAACAGATTGATAAACTAGTGACCACCTCAGATTTGTCACCCAAACAAAAAGAAAGCTCAGACTTGGGAATCTCCTTCACTTCCTCAGCCGTAAGTACCAATGCACAGAATTCGTTTACTTTCTCCACAATGACCACCTCATCATCCTTGAGTGCTGCTGTAGCATCTAGACCATCCAGCAGCCCCAATAGTTGTTTAGCAGGCATCCTGCTTCTGATGTATTTTAAAAAAATGTTTTTGCTATTACTTTTTGAATGTTTGGTTCGCTGTTCTTCAAAAACTTTTTTTTGGCCTTCCTCATTATATTTTGACACTTCATTTGACAGTTCATGCTCCTTTCTATTTTCCTCATTAGGATTTAAATTCCACTTTTTAAACAATGCCTTTTTATTTCTCACAGCTTGGTTGTCAAGCCACGGTGGCACTTCTTGGGTTCTCTGACTATCATAGAACACTAGAACTGGAAGGGACCTCGAGAGCTCATCATGTCCAGACCCCTGCCCTCACGGCAGGATCAAGCACTGTCTAGATCACGAGTGAGCAGGAGGCGGCTAGTGGACTCCACCTCACCGGCACCCTTACTACAGAGCAGCTACAGCCGCTCTAAACAGCAGGCTGCTAATTGCTCTGCAGTCTGGGCAGGAAGCAGAAAGCTTCACATGCTGTCCCTGCCTCCTAGCAAAAATCCCTCAGCTCCCATTGGCCATGCCCTCCCCCCAGGGTGCAGATGGAGAACTGAGGCCCAGGACTAAGATTTGCCCAAAGCCAGACGCAAAGTCTGTGAGGGTACGTCTACACAACAGTGTTAGTCCGAAATAACATCGGGCGCGTCTACACAACAAGCCTGTATTTCTCAACAATGTCATGCTGCAGGACTTCCTACTCCGACTCCTGCAACCCTCACTTCACCAGGAGTAAGGGCAGTCGGGGGAAGAGAGCTCTTCCTTCCACCTCCTGCGGTGCAGACAGCGCCAAAAGCCGAATTCAGCTATTTCGACTTCAGCGACGTGACTGACGTAGACGCACCCTGACAGAGCACGGACCTGAACGCAGGCCTCCGTCTGGGCAATCGTTACTGACTGCCTTGATGCACCGCATTGTACAGTGCATACCCCCCGCCTGCTCCAGAGAGCTCACAGTCCAAGCAGCCAAGACAAACCAGAGACCCAATATTCTCCCCATTCTGCATAGGGGGACGTGGAGGCACAGAGAGGTGAAGCGAGTTGCGCTAGGTCACCAGGAACAGAATCCAGAAGTCCTGTGTCCAAACCACAGGCCCTCACCACCCTGCAGTGGGATTTCTATAGCCCAGTCAGGAGGCAGGGTGCAAGGCCGAGGAAAGGCGGTTACCAGTCTGGGAACAATTGCCTCGGAAGTCTTGGCAATGCCAGCTAGAGCCAGGGATTAAGAGGAGGGTGCTGGTCCGAGCAGCTGCAGCGTAGGAGTAATTTCAGGCCATCCTTTCAGAGCTGTGCACAACTGCAGGGCTAGCTAACACGACCGGCGTTTCCTGCAAGCTGAGCGCTTGGGCGGCCACCCAGCAGACGTTCAAATGCTGCCCCACTGGTTAGCGACGGGTCCACCACACTCACAGCTAGCAGCACGCGAGCTGCCTCTAATGCTTCTTCCTCGGCCCTCGCGGCAGAGAACGGCGCCCAGGACAGTGCGCGGTGTCGAATCCGAGCGGCTTGGCTCCAAGACAGGCCGGAGAGCAGCTTCCGCGAGGAGAGCCGTCACTCCACGGGGCGTGAAGTCCCATCGCATCTGGCACTTGTCACTCCCAGTTTTGCCCAGGCCCTATAAGCAGGTTTCTCATGGGCATAAGCTTGCCACAGGAGACACAAGGCCTGAAGCCTGTGGAACGGGGCATGCCCGGCCCCTAGGGCATAATTCTGCTACAATGGGAACTAAATACACTCCACTGCGATCGCTAGGAGAGAAGAAAAACCCCAAAGGCCGCGAGGAAGAATCCTTTCTGCAGCAAGAATTGTTCCCGCAACCGCCACGGGAGGTAAGTAGTGACAAACGCTGTGGGGCTGGAAACACACCTTCTATCAGGACATAAGTGTCCAACTCGAGGGCGCTGAAGCCAGCCCAGCGGATGCTACTGAAGGGGAATCTCTCTGGCAATGGTGCATGCAGCACACCCCTCGCACGCAAAGGACAGGAGCAAACTCGCAGAGGAAGCACTTGGAGCAGGAGCCGGTGCTTTTCTGCTAATATGGAGCGATGTGGATCCCGGAGAACGCGCTACAGTAACAGGCTCCAAGCGTGGCCAGAGGCGTCTTGCTGCAGAGCAGGCGGTTTCGCTGTTCCGACGTTTTGGGCTGCTTCGCAATTCGAGAGTGAGCCAGCAGCAGGCAGGAGCACAGCTCTCACTCGAGAGAACGCAGCAGCTTCACGTTCAGGCTTGAGCCAAGAACAGATGCAAATTCGCATTGAGAAAAATCTCTGATTAGAGCAAATTATGGCCTAAGATAGTACCCTGGTGAATAATGCCATCCGCCCAGCAGGGTAAAACACCGGCTGCCACATACAAATGCATGTTTTCCCTCCTGGTTTGAATTTCATTTAAACAAACGAATTAAGTGTTTGTAAAAATGGCCTGAGAGCCCTAACGGCTGAAATCCTGGGATTATGCAGCATGTCAGAAGAGTAGGAAGCGCTCTCCAAATCTCCTCCAGATTGGACCTTGGCCATGGCTGGAACATATGCCAAGACAAAGCATGTGGCCTCCCAAATCCTCGCCTGTCGTGTCAGATAGGGATGTTATTGTTCACTTCCTGTCCCGAACAGCAGCATACCATCATTAGGTGTGCACCGATACGTGTGTTCCACCCCAGACACAGTGACATTTCAGGGGTGATCTTCTCCATAGGCAGCAGAGAGGCCACTGGGACCAGGTGCACTGGCTGCAAATGGCTGGAATGGGAGGGATTGTTTACCTGAAACATCCCATCACTTGGCAGTCACATCCCGTTGTGAAATGCAGGCATTGATTATAATTATTTACAGTATCTTCTAGACACCCCAGCCCACCTCAGCGATCTCCCTGCACAGCACTGTACGTACACAGCACATCTGCTGGCTTCACGAGTTTATAACCAAAACAGACATGGCGCTCAAACCATGGGAGAAAGGAGGCGGCCGGCCAAGCACAGGCAGAGCCGCCACACATTTCGGGGTCAGAAAGGACTGTTGGGATCATTTAGTTGGACTTTCTGAATAGCACAGACCCAGAGAACTTCCCCAAAATAATTCCTAGAGCTAACAGCGAAACAGCCAATCTGGACTGAAAAAGTGATGGAGAATCTACCACAACCCTTGGTGTTCCACTGGTTAACTGGGCTCATCTGGGACTTGAACCTGTGTTCTAGCCAATGCAAGAATCATACCACCAAAGCATCCCTTTGCAAAGCATTCGGCAGCATCTCGCTGCAGTCAAACGTCAGGAGCTGAGGGGCAGCAAGATGAAGTGACTTGCCGTTCCCTTCTTTTGTGGAAAAACGGACCTCCAGCCCAGCAGAAATCCGCCATCCTCTTTCATTTCTGCTCTTTACTTGCAAGAGAAACATCAGACCATGATACTAAAAAGTGACTGAAAATGCGGTTTGTCCCAGAGAAACCAATCCCAATGCATGCCAAGTTTTAAGCAGCAATTTGTTGCTAAATTATAGTTGCTTCCCGTCTACAATGAGACCTCCGCAAGTTGAAAATGCCAGCAAATCTAGGGGGAATTTTGAGTTCTGGCGTGTCCGTGTGCATATAAAAATCACAGCAATTTGGGGGCTAGAGAATACCCTTTGTAATAAGCAGCTTGGCTTCGGTACCAAAATCAACCCTCTCCTTAGAAAAAACCTCTATGCATGACTCAGGTTGGAACTCTGCATTTGTACTTGACTTTGGGGACTCATTTTGTGCTTCAGGCATGTGACAAGAAGACTGGTTTTTCCGCTTTGAAGTGGACAATTGCTTTCATTTCCCACAATCCTTATTAGCCATGACCTCCTGACAACACGGTTGCACTGTTCCTACAGACATTTCAAGGAATCTAAGCCTATTGCATGTATCATGATAAAATTCTTAAAGAGAGATGGAGGAGGCACTGTAAGATGAATATAGTCTTTTTATTGACTACTTTGAGTAGAACAAACTAAATACATCTGTAACAGTTCGGGTTCCTTTATACAGTACATTAAATAAGTTATGCACAGGAATTAAGTAACAAATTCCTATTACAGAATTAAATGACAAAATATAGAAAACTCAATCCAACAAGTCTTCCCATACCAGAATTTCACATTTATCATTCCATGTTTAAAAAAAATCATTCTAATCATGACTGTTAGTACTTGATTTATTTACACTGGGGTTAATTTTTACTTTAATACATAAGGAGCCATCAAAGCTGCATGAAAACAATGAAAGACTATTTACAAACAATTCCTTATAGCACGGTATTGTTCTCATCCTTTTTGGGGTCTGATCTTACAGTGACTGGCCTTAGTCAACTAACGCTTCAGTACTTGTAGCGAAATACAGTGGACCCACCAAACATCTGAGGCAATGTTATTTAGTTACTGGAGGCCATGGTAAAGGTTTTCAGGATTAGCACTGTAGCAAAAGGGTCCTTCATCAACCCTCTCATTGGGTGCACTGACTGAGCAAGGAGCGCAGAATCCAGCCCTCTGTTATGCAGGATAGTTTCATGAAAACTACACACTCTGCAGCTTCTCTGTTCTTTATGAGCCCAGCACAACGTTGAGGAATACTTGATCCTCGCTGGGAAGGTCCGATCGGTTAAAAGCAGAGAGGGACTTTGTAGGGATTTCACACTAGCGGTGCTGTTTCAGCAGAAATACACTGAATAGCAACAGGGGATGAAGGAAACAGAGATGAGAACCTTCCCTAGAATAAGAACTGTTTGCAAATAGGTTTCCGTTATCCGGGAGGCATCAGCTGTTCTCGGAGGTGGATACAGATGACTACTGAACAGCCTCCTCCCCGGACATGGCCCCAACTTGTGCTTCAGGTAGGTATGCCCACATCCATAGGGAAGGACTTCAGACGAGGAAGGAACATCGCCAGCAATTATCCCTGCACCCTGCAATCCAGATTTGTGTATTGCTAAGAAGCAGCAGAGTTTGTACTGGAGAAGTAGCTCTTTCATCTACTAGGGATGTAAGCGACTAGTCAACTACCTGATGAGCCTAAGCTTATTGGGTAGTCGAGTCACTACTCGACTAGTCGCTTGTATCAGAAGCAGCAATGGGGGGGGGGGGGGGAGAGGAGCTGGTGGGAACAGGCTTAAAAGCCAGTTTCCCCCAACACTGTCTCTGTGGGGGATAGGGGAAGCAGAGGCACAGTGGGGGAAATGGCATGAGCACAGGTGTGGGACTCTTATTACATTTAAAGGGCAGAGGCACAGCCAGGATAGCAAGCGCGCCCCCCCCCCCAATTGACTGATCGAGTAGTCGATGGAAATTCGATCGACTATTCAATTAGCTGATTAACTGAAATTTAACATCCGTATCATCTACCTGCACGCCGTATCGGAGTCCATGCTGTGAACTGTGGCACTGACCATCTCTCCCGGGATAAAAACGAGAGGCTCTTACTATGGAATTTCAGCCATGGGGAGTTTTGCGCCCACGAGCTGAGAGATTTGAGACATGAATTAAGCACTTCATTCCTGGAGGCTGCAGGCTCCAAATGACACTCCCTAGGGAGCACAGCAGCCAGATCAAGGAGCCAACTTGCTCACTACCTTCTAGATCACCACCAGCCATCTGCAAGCCCGGCGCCGTTGCGAGCCCAAGAGACACTGAATTCCATCTCCATTGCCAGCTTCCCTTCTACAAAGGGACCAAACAATCTGGGAATCGTTTGTCTTGCTTGGCGCCAACCCATAAGTCACAGAACAGCAGCAGCCGCCTCCTCGAAACAAAACCCCAAAGAAGATTGATACGCTGGGCCTACTCATGAACATGCTCTGATTCCTGTTGCGGTAGCTGCACACGTAACAAGCTCTCACAGGGCTCAGGAGTTCTTCTAGGTAAACCGTGTGCACCGAGCCAACCTTCCCTCCGGACCAGATCATGACACGGCGCCCTACTGGGCAGCCCTCTCGAGAGCAGGCTTTGAATGATGGGCAGGATGATCTGCACTGGTTTAAAGCACTCCAGAGCAGTGCGAGTAGGGGTATTCCTAGGGCTGCACGTCTCTGCCTGGACTGGAGCCAAGAGCAAAGCCCATGCCAGAGCTCTAGTCATCCCAGTTAGGCATAAATTAACACACTGCAAACTGCGGAGACTTTCCTTTGAATCGGCGTGCCAACGCGCTTGGACAGAAGAGGGTGTGAACGATCCACTGTAATCGCGTGGAGATTCAGAGTGAAAATTAAGCCGAGTCTAAAACTAGCAGCTTCCATGCAGTGGAAAGATCTTTTCTGCACAGGAAAATAACCCAATCCAGCCAGGAGGCACAATGACAAGTCAAGATTTGGTCTGAAATAGTCAGCAAACATGGAGAACAGGGGTTCCTAACTAAGCTGATTGATGAACAATGGACTGTCCAGTTAGAGAACAGAATGAAAAAATGGGCCATATAAAAAAGATCAACTGTTTCCTCTCGGCCCGGAGATGTGTCTGGCTTCCCTCCTCTACAGTACAGAGTTCTCTTCTCCAGTGAATGCCCATCCCCTTCAGTCCATGCGAGCTCAGGCCTGGGGAAAAGCAGAAATCTGTGACGAAAAAACTGCTGATTTCCCAGGGTGGAAGATTTGCTCAGGTGGGCAGCTCCTTGCAGAGTAAGTAAGTGTAGAGCCATCTGGGTAGATGCAAAGTATGCATCTGATGAAAGAGGAGGGGCAGCAAGTTGCATGGAGAGGCTGTGCCGGCAGCCCAGCCAGCCAGCCGAAAGGAGATCACCACACTTCATCCCTGGATACAGCGTGCTGGTTGTCTGGGTGCTCCTGCATGCCAAGGCAGGACATGGGAGCGCCTTCCCAAGGAAGTTCGGTTAAAACCAAGAGGAGGAGGCCATAGTCCTTACAGTCAAAGTGATGTGCTTTCAGGTGCCAAGACTTCACAACAAGGGGTGTTGCGGTCCCATTGGCTAGGCTGGCCTTGGTTCCTAACCACTGCTGATGGATTATAACAAAACAGACTAAGCCTCACAGACATTAGCTGAAGCATTAGGGCTCTGGCGTGGCCAGTGGTGTCTTGACAACCTTCCGTGGAGCAGAAGTGTGTTTTAAGTGTGAAAACAGGACAAGGTATAAAACAGACTGAAGGGAATGGAAGCTTTAGAGTCCATTAGTGTCTATTGCTGCCACGGAAGCTGGGGTAGAGGATCGGGAGGTTGCTGCAGAGGTCTTCTCTAGGGCAGGACTTGGAACCCCATCAGCTGGCTTGGCAGCGGCTGCTGCCAATCGCCCAGTTGGCTTGGCCTGGCTGTGTATTCCCTGTCCGCAGATCCGATGATGCCTCTCCCAGTCTTTGTGCTGGCAGAAAGAGCCACAGTAGCGGGCAATGTTGCACCCGCTGCACGTCTCACTGGCTTTGCGACCGCAGTTCCAACAGCTCTGCAAGAGAGAACACACTGGCACTTAAAATCTATGTCAAGGGACAGTGCTCTAGTTGGAGGGCTTGCTAGACACCTGCAGGGGTTGCAGGCACTGCTCTCCCAGATGAAACAGATTTTAAAAATCCCCCCCTTCTAGCCACTTCACACCCCTCCTAACCCACCAACAGCCCACGCCTCTGTGCTCGATCTAGAATAACTTGCCAGACTGTACCCAGCTGGTAGCCCCTGACATCTCACCCCACATGTAGGAACCATCGCTGTAGTGGTGCGGTAGTGGGAGAGAGTTCCAGACGAGCCAGGGGAGGGTTGCACAACCCTGGCCAACAAGGGCAGGGAGCAGTCAGCCTCTTGGGGCCAGGCTGGGCCCTAGAAAAAGGCTGCCTGGGCGGAGAGGAGCACAGCTGTGCAGCAGGAGGGACCAGGCTGCCTGGGAAACAACAGAGGGTACCTGAGGCAGAGCAGGGCTAGGGAGCCCTGACCTGACCCCACTCCCAGGCTGCAGGCCTGACACAGAGGCCTGAGCGGCACTAGGGCTGCAAGGAGGCAACCAGGGCAGCAGGTCCACAGCCCCTTGCCAATGAGGAGTGACCATTTCAGATACGGTTTGCCCCTGGGGCAGGGGCTGGATGACGACGGGCAGTGGGTCACCGAGCAGGGAGGGAAGAGGGGATTAGGGCTCCCTGGGAGAGAAGGACCCCAGAGTGCAGGGCACTGCCACAGGGCAGTACTGCAAGGAAAGTGCCTAGTGGGCTGTAAGGCTATGTCTGGACAGCGGTGCTGTTTCGGGATACTGGAAGTACCCTGAAATAGCCATTCTGCATCTTTCAACACCCCTGTTATTTCGGAGTAGACTGCGCCACTCCAGCGCTGCTGCATGCCTCCCTCCACGAGGGTTGGGGACTTGTTGGCATGGCGCTTTATTTCAAAACTAGCGGGCGTTACCCGGCATTGCTTGGGAAAGTGGAGGAACAAAATGTAGAAAAACAGTAGTCCATCTTTTTTTGAATGGTAGAAAAGTTGCACTGAGTTCTATAGGGATTAAAATATATTTAAAAAGGTATAAAACAACCAATTTTACATGTTATCACCAAAAACTTTACTGTAAACTATATTTTTTGTTTCATTATTCTTAACAAATATGTACACATTTTTTCCACTTCCAACTCTTGAACATGCAAGTGAAAAGCAATGTCTCCAGATCAATTCCAACTACTTTAAGTGACTGTCCTTGCACTCTGTCAGTATACATTGTTGAAATATGAGTTGACAGTTGATATAACTGAGGAGAGGCGCCTGAAGGGAGGGAGGGGAAGGGAGCCGCGCTCCTGCCGCCGGTGCCTGAGCCCGCCCTCCACCGGCCTTAGTGAGTGACTGGCCCCGCTGCTTCCCCCGGGAAGCCGCTTCTCCCCACACTGTCAAGCTCTGTGCAGCCCCGGGGAGAGGCGTCGGTCTCTCATCTCTTCCCTCCCACAGCACCTTAAAACGTTCTCCTGGATAAAAGGTTCTCCCATGGAAAGTTTGGTTGCGGTAGCTCTTGCAGTGTCCAAGTTATTCGTGCACAAACATACAAACATTCTCCTTTAGATATTAGATTTGGCACTGTATAGACACAAACAGCTGCTAAGAGACCAGGAAGTGAAGCAGCCGCAGGGGTGTCTCAGATGGCATTGCAAGTCCCTCTTGCTGCAAAGCTTGGCAGAAAAGGTGCCTGTCAGCAGGAGCTTGGCAGTTTTGTGCCTAACACTGTTTGCTCCTAGCAATAATTTCGTGGCTGGTAGCAAAGAGCCTACCTCCACTGCTTGGCAGTGGAACAGCTTTAGAGTCAACACGCGCAGGAGAGCCGTCCGTCTGCCAGAAGGAGACTGTGGAAAAATCCTTCACTGACATCTGCAGGAAAGCTTGAGAAACAGGTCACAGCTTGAAAGCCGCTGACACTCCTGCCGAAAGCGGCGCGTTTCACAGATCACAGGATACACTGCAGTAACGTGGGGGCGAGTGAATGATGCTCTCCACAGAACGACTGCCGAGCTTAGCCACGAAACAATCCCCTGGCTGGACAGCCCAGCGTTTTCTGGGGCACTTTCCAGAATCTATCAAGTGCTGGTACTTCTACCACTTCTCCTGGGAGAACTCTCACTTGAAGAGCTCTCACAAGCCAAGGGTTGCCACGATATTTCACCTAAAAATCATCCCTTTGCTTCCTTTTCTTTCATAACTTCGGTATCATGCTAACCGACTCCTCCCGCTTCTTGGCAGCCGCATCCTTCACTGCTTAGGCAACTGCTACACCCTCCCCTCAGACAGACCTTTCTTGGCCAACCTTTTATATCCATTGCTTTGTGTGTCTTTTCAGAATAAAATGGAATAAATATATCACTCCTTTCGGCCTGAAGAGGGCCTGTGTACCAGCTGTGTCGGACCTGGCAGGCAGTGCCAACCAATCCCAGGTCAGCGATACAACCCACCACCCAGGTGACCCTAAACCTCTACCAGAAGCTGGGAGGAGATAACAAGAGCGGATCTCTCCACAACTGCAATATCCAAGATGTTATTCACCATATTTATCTGCAGACAGACAGATAGACGGACGTGTGGTCACATCCTTACAGACCGATGTATAATTGAGCCACCTAAGTCTCTGAACCCCATCTGGAATGAAGTGAGGAATCAAACTTGAATGCTGTATCTTTCAGGCAGTAGCACAGCCTAGTGGGTAAGGGTATGTGGGCTGGGACTCAGGAGAGCTGGGTTCTTTGGTCTGCTAAGTCACTTTCCCCCTCTGCCTTTGTCTCCCCATGTGGGATAATGGCGAGGGTGACGAGACAACGAGGATGACAAATCAGGGACACTCTTTTTCAGAGGAGGTGGGGGAATAGCAGCCTATGCAGGACAAAGCCCCTAATATCAGGCCACTCTCGATCTCCTTGGCCAAGTGCTTGGAGAACTAGGGAGGGAACGCACTAGATAAGAGCTCAGTATTAAAGTCATTACGAAAAACTGAGCAACGTTTGTTAAACCACTTGAGGGAATGAAACCAAATCACCTACTGCAGGGTGGCCGTCGCCAGAGGGAAGTGCAGCAGAATTGTACCTGACAGCTCGGATTTCCCTTTCACACGGCGATGAACCTGGGGTAGCAATTGTGGCGCTGCTCCGAGTCAGGAGCCTCCAACACCAGTTTCATGTAGGACTGAGCCTCTTCTGCAGATTTCACAGCATGTCATAAAATCATAGAGCTGGCAGAAACCTCAGGAGTCACTGAGTCCAGCCCCCTGCCCAAGGCAGGACCAATCCCAACTAAGTCAACCCAGCCAGGGCTTTGTCAAGCCGAGACTTAAGAACCTCTCAGGATGGAGATTCCACCCCCTCCCTAGGGAACCCATCCCAGTCAAATGGAATCATTTCTAAACAGACTCTGCTATCCACGAAACAGCAGCCCACTCCCAGTCAATGTGAACCGGCACCTAACTGCCTCTCACCCTGGAACCCTGACCATCCTTCTCCCAGCCCAATCTGCAGGGCTATGGCCCTGGCGTCTTACCTCTGTAGACTCCTCCTGCTCATTAATGACTAGGAACGCATCCTCGGTAGCCTGGCGCTTTGCATCTGCAATGGTTTGTTCCATGCGGGCCCTCTCCGACGCAATCATTTCAAATGCCTTCTGCTCTGCCTCCGCCACAGCTTTCTGCACCTCAGACATGGCCTGGCGCTTCACCTCATTCACGGCTTCTTCTGGAAGAAAACACCCTCATCAACCGGCCTGACAGGCAAAGCCAGCCTGGGACAAGCTGGCAGAGACACTGGGAAGGGAACCCCCCCCCCGGGCAGCATGACAGAGGTAGGGTGGAGGCATTACAGAGACAATAAGCAGATAAGAATGCTGGCCCGTGCCAATGAACCTCATCCTGGAGCTGAAGAGGCAGCTCTAGGGGGAAGAGAGAAATTCAGTGGCTACAGGCAAGTCAAGCCAAGCCATGGCCACTCTGCCGAGGCCAAGGAGAAGAGTGCCTAGCGCCCATGGTTACGATGCTTCTTAGGATCAGCCTCCACTCTAGGAACCAGCCTGAATCTATCACCTGGTTCTACACAACCTTCTGAGAACCCTGATGCCTCCTGCTTCTGGTCAGTAGCGATTAGCTTGCAGCCACTGAAGACCAAAAATGGTGGAAATCCAGGCAGGAAGCCAAGAGTATGAAAAGGGAAAAAAAAGGGCTCGAAAAACTTGAGATTGTAGGCCTAAGGAAAGGGGGAGGAGCCCCAGATAAATGTGGATGAAATTATGCTGGGTTCCATGGCAATGGGATTAGTATCCCCAGGGCATTACTCCAAACCTCCACATTTGGCCACTGGGTACATCAAGTTCACGCCTACATTTTCCCAAAGGTGTCCCAGCACCTTTCCTGGGATTGATCCTTGTGGGGCCGTGCAGGCCCGGAAGGTGCCAGGCAAACTCCCAAACTGCACCCCCCACCTGTGTATGTGGTCAGCGCAGGCGCATGCCACTGTGCAAAGCTGGGCCAGCACACATCGAGCCCCCAGGACAACCCACATTCAAGATGCTTTTCTACAAGCATGACTTTGCATCTGGCCCTAGGCCACCCTCCCCCCCAGAGCTGCATTTACCCCGTGGGCTTGTGGTAACTCATCACGTGACCCCTCGACCAGTACGTACCAGCTTTTTTCCATATCTCTTCAGTAACGTAGCCTGCCCCTGACCTGCTGCTGAAGTCCCGCTGGGAATCTGCGGAAACAAGAAACACACAGGTGGCTCAGCAATGTCTCCTCTCCCTGAATGATTCTGCTTAAACAGGCACTCCAAGCCCTGCGAGAAAACTACGAGAACCCGCAGACAGGGCCTATAAACCTAACTAAAGCACCAAGGGACCACGATAGGCTTCCTAGTGAAAACCCAAGCAAGTGATTTCTCCAGCTCAGACCATTCATCAAATGGCAAGATGATAAATGAACTTTTAATTAGTGTCCTGCATGATTTATAGCACAGCACAATCCATTTCATCTTCCAATACTTTATAATCCCAGACTATATTTATAAATATACCTCATCTTACATCTGCCGTATGCAATGATTGTGAACATCAATCTATCCTAACAATGTATTGCATTAAATACAGCACTTTTCACAGGCAACTCACAGTCAAACTGAAGTACAAACTACGCCTCTCTTACAGCTATAGGTGCCCACACAACACACCCACACAACACACAGGGGGACCCAGTGTGAAAGGTGCTGCTACACAGTATCTCTAGTTGGCTTCAGGTGATCTCAGCACTTTAAAGATATATTTCCGCTGGAGAGGTTTTCGAAAGCCAGTAGTAGTGCGGCTTCTACACACAACCCTTTGGGGCGTATTTTTTAAAAATATGTTTTACTAAAGGTTCACATGACTTCAGAAAAATTAAAGTGAGGTCAAAGGGTAACGGAAGAGGCAGACGTGAGGAGTTTGTTGTTCAACAGGTTTCTATAAAACTCGGCACTGTACATACCAGCTATTTCACTGACTTGGAGGTTTCTGATCTAATTGCACCCCCTAGCTTAAAAGCACTGATACTACAGCTCTTGATCTTACAGCCTGTTAAGGGAGAACTCAACAAGATTCTTGCTCTTTTAAGCCTTTTTTAACACCTTGGTGCCGGCTGTAGCTACCTGAGCAGCTTTAAAAGGCTTTTCTGCTCTGAGAAGCAACTACGTTCAATGGTACTCACTCCCTGTTCTTAACAGATCTGCTGCCTGGCTGTGTTCAGTACCATCTTTTTACCACTTCGCTGAGCCAGCTAGAACTACCTGAAACAAAAGACAGAACTATGTAGCACTTTAAAGACTAACAAGATGGTTTATAGGTGATGAGCTTTCGTGGGCCAGACCCACTTCCTCAGATCAATATGTGGAAGAAAATTGGCACAGCCATATATACCAAAGTGATACAATCAAAAAAAATGAACGCATGTGAAATTGACAAATCAAATTTTAGAACAGAGTGGGAGTGAGGGGGGAAGGTTAGTTTCTGTGAGGTAATGACATAGGGGTGATAATTGGGGAAGCTATCTTTGTAATTCCCCAATCATCACCCCTAATGTGATTACCTCACAGAAACTTCCCCTATTATCACCCCTATGTCATTACCTCACAGAAACTAACCTTCCCCCCTCACTCCCACTCTGACAAATCAAATTTTAGAACAATTTCACATGCGTTCATTTTTTTTTATTGTATCACTCTGGTATATATGGTTGTGCCAATTTTCTTCCACATATTGATCTGAGGAAGTGGGTCTGGCCCACGAAAGCTCATCACCTAATAAACCATCTTGTTAGTCTTTAAAGTGCTACATAGTTCTGTCTTTTGTTTCAGCTACACCAGACTAACACGGCTGCATCTCTATCACGATAACTAGAACTACCGTGTTAGTTAGTAACTTTAAACACAAGCAGTCCTGTGGCACCTTAGGGACTAACCAATTTATTAGGTCATGAGCTTCTGTGGGTAAAACCTATCATCCCTGCAACAACCCCTGGTGCCAATGCTGTGCACATATCTACACAAGCAACACCGTTGCAGGACCTAACGACAGCAGCCACCACATCAGGGGCTCCTACAAGTGCACATCCACTAATGTGATAGATGCCATCAAGTGCCAGCAACGCCCCTCTGCATGTACAATGGCCAAACCAGACAGTCTCTGTGACAACGGATAAATGTACACACATCAGACATCGGAAGCTGTAGGGAGGTGGTTCCCAACCTATGGTCCACAGAGCCCTGGGGTCTGCGGCGGTACTGTAGGGATCCGCACAGAGCCTCTCACAGCCAGCACGTCCTTCAACCCATGTTGCTTCCTGCGGCTCGGGAAGCAGCATGAGCTGAGAGACTTGCTGGCTGCTGGCTTGGAGCCTCTCAGCTGGTTAAGAGTAGCCATTCATAGGGTACAACTTCTTCATGGCTTTACCCTGGCTGGCTGAAAAGGATTTCTTCCTAATGAAAATCTGCTTCTCAAACAAAGCCTACAGTTCCCTGGTACTTGTCGAGGTATCAGTGGGCTTTATAATTATGGCTGCAACCATTTCACACTCTATTCCCCCTCCTCCCCAAATATTTTAAAGAGTTATTTCTGTAGAGAAATGCTGAATTTTTGCTAAGCTTGGAGGAAGCTGCTCAACCATTTCAGAATTCCAGGCAGCTAGGAGGAAGCAAAAATTCTTCCAAATTTTTTAACTCAACTCACTATTTTTGGGTGCAGCTGAAACTCACAACAAGTTGGTTCACAGGTTCTAGAGCCATCGGACACTCCCAAAGCAGGGCAAAGGCTAATCTGGAGAAATCCTTTCAGCCTCCACGCGTACAAGCGTGCGCTCCCTCCACTCGCTCACTAATGCACGGAGGTTTCAGAGCATTATACCCAACCCAGTGCTGCCTGGCAACATTTTCCCCCCGCTGCTGTTAGCTCTCACCCCCTGGCAGGCAAACCAATGGGGATTTAAGCCTCTCGGTCCAAGCCTGGAGCCCGCTCCAGTGATCGCCGAGCAGTTGGCTCCCCCTCTTACCGCTGCTAATGGAGTCCGAGCTCCCAGGACTGTGCTGCCTCGAGATGAATTCGCTCCCTCCCTTTCTCGCCTCTGCACTCTCGCTGCACCGCCTCTTCCAGTAGTTGAGCTCTTCCCGGTCGGCCTCCTGACAGCGCCGCAGGACAGCCATCGAGCGCCGCGTCTTCTCCACCATTTCCATGATGCAGTTCAAGGCCTTGGGGGTGGGAAAGGGGGGTTTTCAGAACTCTTACTGAGGCCTGGGCTTGGGGTTCTCTAGAGCAGAGCACGGCTTCTTTGCAGACGCCGCCCAACGGGCAGCGTTCCCTCCCAGCAACCAGCACCGTCTGCTCACGCAGAACACAGAACGCGAGTCACTCATTCAGCGCCCTGGGGAACTAAAGCCGAACATTCTTTCCCCACAGCTGAGATTTCTCTTGCTGCTTCAGGTACTATTCAAATGGGCTCTGATTTAGCATCATCACATTCGTGATAACTGGCTCCTTTCGGACTTCCCCTTCTTTATTCTACAGACAAGCACAGGGCTGTGTCCCTGTTTGGGCTAACTCATCAGCACAATTTCAGCCACCGGAAGGTATCCGAAACACACACAGAGCCGGGAAAAAAACCAATTTCAGTTACTCTCACACTATTATTGTCCAAAAATAACTTCCATTCATTCCTCATTCTAAAACCTCCCTTTGAAACAGCGTGGGCAGAATTAGTGAAAAATTTCTCTGTATCGGCAACTCTGCAACTAACCAAGCCACTGATTTACGGAAGTGAAATTTCGTATGGCAACAGTTTTGGGCCATTTCACAGCAGCCCTGTGACGAAGACTGAAATCTGATACTCTTAATACTTCTACGGCTCTGCCCAAAAAAGTTTGAGAGCACACTGGATTCCAAATGTCTCTCCAACTCCCAGCATCTGGAACGGCACAGAACACAGGGAATGCAGCGATTCCCGTCAGCCAGTCAGACTGACTTTGCCTTAGGAAACAGACAGTTGTCAGGAGGGACCCTCGTTTTCTGTTTTTAAACTCCCCCCAAAGTTGTCTGAAAAAACAAACAAAAATTCACATTTTTCTATGGTTAAAATGAAACACTGGCCTCCCTAGCCACCCTACATATAGATATCAGTTGAACACAACGTTTTATTGAGAGATTTACAATTTTTAAGCACGTCTGAAGCCTACTAGTGCCATCAGTCATTGTAACAAAAACACAGGAATTGCTGCCTGGCTCTAAGGCAGTGCCCACTGCAGCAGCAGCGGAGAAGTACGGGCGGCAATGCCATTCCACGCCACACTTACTTCTGTGCTACTATCGGCAGCGCTGCCGCCAGCAGCTTCTCACACTGCCCCCGAATACATTCCACTTCCCCCAGGGGGCGTACCCCCAATTTGAGAGCTTCTGGACACTGGTAATTTCAAATCTACTAGGTATCTGAGGGAATGTGTCTGTCTGTTTGGTCAAGAACTCCTCCTAAACGGACTTGCACATTCGGCAGGCAGCTTCCTCTCGTCATAAAGCAAGGTCAAGGTTTGGGTGTCCCAGGAACATGGGATGTTTCTGCAATGGGATGGCTTCTCAGAAAACCAGATAAAACAGAATCACCAGGCAGGTGAAAGAGGCTGGCTAGGGGCATACCCCCAGTCCAGGAATGCCCCTAGAACAGAGTCGCAGAGGCCTGGGAAACTGGTACCAGCAGAGACAGCGCCTCTTGTGTGGCCTGCAGAGCCTCTGGTGCGGTCTGGGGACAGAAGGCCCGAGTGGGCTGGGGTGCTCCCCTCTGCTCGAGGCGGACCCTGTCCCCATCTCCAGGATTAGTGTCAGAAGAATGAACAGCATTTTGGGGGTAAATTTCCAGCGAGGCCTCTGTCCAGCCCCCACTTCTGCACACACACAATTAGCCCGTGTTTTGCTCAGCACTTTGCAGACGAAAATATCTGTTAAAATGCTAGAACTTGTAGCTGCATGTGCACTTGCGTGTACGTGCATGCAACTGGCAGCAGGGGGTCTGAGTGGTTTTGCAGGTACCGTGGTAACCAAATGAGCTCCCAGAGGCACTAGCTCATTTAAAAGTTATAAACAAGTGCAAGTCCTCACAGGTGTCCAGGCCTGCCAAGTGCAGGTGTAACCCACACAAGTGTCTGCTACAGATTCCCCGGGGCCTGACCCAGAGAGGTCAGAACTTCTGCTGAAGCTGCAGTAGCTCTGGAGGTCCTGGGTTCAATTCCCACACTGTCAGACAAGACGACAGGGGTCACAAAGACACACATTTGAGCCACCTGGCCATGTCACAGGCAGGCCTCCATTTCCAAACGGACCCAAGAAACTAGCTGTGCTGCAGCTCCACTTAGCACTGCATCACCAGCCACAACAAAAGGATTTGTTCTTCTTTAACTAGGACTTACTTTACAATGTAGTTCTCATGAAAAGAGATTGCTCTGCTGCCTCCTTACCTGCAGGATGCCCTGAGCCCTTCTGACTGCCTTCCCAGCACAAAGACATTTACCTTGTTTTACCCAAAATCCAGACATGACAGGTCAGACTGGCGAGGGTAAATGCAGCAGGAGTTTTCACACAGTTTCAGTGCGCACTACAAATGGGCCACTTGGAAAATGCTGCGTTGATACCGCCTATGGCACTGCCATGGAAATGTAGTAGCTGGTGGTTTGGATGTTGGGCCCTCAAAGAGGTTGTTTTTTTTTTTTTTTTATAAAAGGTTCCTTACATGATCGAGATGCTTCCACTCCTCAGCCCACTCCCTCTCTGTTAAGCGATGGTCCACCAGCTCATCCTGGTAACCTCCATTCAAACCTGCAATGAACACCACCCCAAATTAGGACCAGACCAGAGGATTTTCCCATTAGGCTTCACCAGGCAAACAGTGGTCTGGGCGCTCTAGCCAGCAGCTTGTTACACTGAAAAATGTAGGCTGCAATGGTGCAGAGCAGGAATTTGTTCAAGTAGTTCCCGGAAACTGGCCTCTGGGAACACGGCTGCACGGAGTCCAAGCCCAGCAGCCCTTCGGGGGGTGAGCTCTGGTGGCAGTGCTACGTTAGGGCATTAGCTTGAGCAGAGCCAAGACAAGTCTGTCCACCCGTGCTCCCCACTGCAATGCAGACACACTCGGGCTGCCTACAGCAAGAGGGACCAGGCAGAGGAGAGCAGATAGCACCACTCACGCTGGATTGTAAAGAACCGCAACTAGCCATTTAGATGCAGCTTCCCCCCACCCACATCTGCCTACAGGAAAGGGTTTCTGGCAACATGCATTTTATTGGCCAATCCCTTCGGTGCACTGTGCCCCCAGTTGGGTACGCGACCGCTCCATGGGAGCCCTACAACGACACATCCTGCAAGGCGATGTCTGGGACAGAGAAGGGCTGGGCCTTTCTTACTGAGATTGCGATGTCTGTCGCGCATCTCCCTCTGTTCCAGGAGCTTGCCGGGGTCTCTGTACAGGTGGGACGTTGTGATGTCTTCCAAGGTGTAGTGCTGGAGGGGCGGAGGGGTCGGATGGAACTGCCCCGCGGGATTCATGAGGGGCAGAGCCAGGGCAGGGCTGTGCCGTGGAGCTGGACTAATGGTGCACACTCGCTTGGCCGGCGGCTCCGATGGGAGGGGGTCTCTCTCAAAACTAGTCTCTTCTCTTCTGCAAACAAGCCAGAAGAGGTGGTTTGTCAGCACTATGAACGGACTCCAAAAGGGAAAGAGGGGACCTCAGCTGGCCAGAGAGTAACTGATAGCAGCAGGAGTCTGGGCAGCTGCACTTAGTGGGGACAAGCTAGGAAGCCAAAAAACATTTATTATGCTTGGAAAAGACCAAGCCACAAGTGCAGGACACTGCCTTTTGGGGGGGAGGGGGGAAAAGGGTGCTAATTCAGATTATTTCCCGTGGCTCTTCTCCAAACTCCAGGCACTTTCTGTGTAATTATACACAAAACTTTACCAAGGCTTAACACACCCCTGCAAAACGCCCCCTCCCTGGTCCCAGCACCGCCTGCAGAGCAGCCGCCCATTCCCAGGGCAAGCCTCAGGGACCGGCCCCCTCTTGCATCTGAGGCCACAGAGGACGCCAGTGGGACACTTGGACAGGCTGCTGGAGTGCCCATCGATGCTTGGAGACAGCCTGTGAGGGAAGCCTAGCGCGGTGGCCCCACAAGCATGCCAGCCTGGGTAATTTTTATGCAGCCACATTGGGCAAGGAAGCAGGGGCAAGAGAATTAGAGGGGAACAGGAACAATGGCCCCCAACAGCGTCCGGCTTCACTCTGACGTCGCTGCTCCTGGGACAGAGCTGCACATGCCACTCCCTTTACCTGTCCGGGCTGTGTCTCTTCCCAGTCCCGTTCCCCTCCAGCAGCAGCTCTGAGGAGTCGGCCGGGGACGCAGTGTTTGTGTTCAACAGGATGTGCTCGTGCTGAGCGAGGTACTGGGACGGCGTTTGCTTGGCAGCCCGGGCGCAGTGCAGCAGCTCCCGCTGCAGCAAAGGAAGGTTGGCCTGGAAAACAGGTTGCCCAGCATTGCAGCTTTGCTCTGTGAAGGCTGACAGCCGGGTCAGTTCCCTCAGGCTTTGCACCCCAGCGCCTGTTCACAGGCAGCGTTCACAGCTGCAAATCAATGTTGCCTGTGCCACAGCCTTGCTGGGCATTCAAAGGGGGCTTTATGTGCTGTGTGTGTTTGTGTGCACGCGCGTGTACGCCAAAACTGCTCTCTCAAGAACAAGAGCGGGCCTGAAACAAGTTGTGTTAGCAAACAACAAGTTACACAGGAGCCTTCCTTGCGACTCCAGCAGCTTGACTATTTCAGGGCCTTGCAAACCTGAAAGTAAGACCCAGTTAGATCAGCACCCCCCCCTGCTGAATTTAGCTCTGCTTCATCTTTCTGACACAGAAAAACACACGATGGTCTCTGTCTATCTTGGCCAGTGTCATGGTCACAAGGTTTTAAAAATTGTCTATTTCACGATTTCAGCTAATGACATCTGAAGTCTCACTGTGCTGTAATTTGGAGGGGTCCTGACAAAAAAACATTTGGGGGGAGGGTCACAATTGGGGTTGCAGAACTACTCCCCTTCTCTCTGCACTGCTGCAGGCAGCAGCGCTGCCTTCAGAGCAGGGCAGCTGGCGAGCAGCAGTTGCTGGCTAGGAGCCTGGCTCTAACAGCAGAGCCAAGGGTGGCCTGGTACAGTATCACCACACTCCCTTCTGCGCTGCTGCCTGCAGAGCTGGACCCTCAGCCACCTGGCTCTGAAGGCAGCACACAAGTAACGGTGGCACCACCACAACCCCCTAAAATAACTGTGTGACCTCCCCGCACAAGTCCCTTTGGGGCCAGCACCCCACTTCCAGAAACGCTGGTCTCTCCTGGGAAACCCGTAGAGAGCACAGGGCAAAAGCGCACAAGAGACCCTGGATTTTTCAGGGCTGTGATTCTGGTAGGGCCCTTGGCTATAACATGCTGTTCGGGTTCATGACAGGAACCAGACCATTTCCAACACGTGCTTTCCGCGAGAAGATGGCAGCATGCGCCATCACACAATTACTGGTGTGCCTGGGTGGCGTGGGCCATTTCTCTGAAACTCCCTTCTCCTCAGTACAGGCCGAGGGCTGCTGAAATGATAGCCCCTGGAGTTGAAGGGAATGTGTAGAGCAAGGAGATGACGGAAGACAGGGATGAGGGAATTCAGCCACCAATTTAGCCCAGGGGAAATGGCCAATACAGAACCGTAATGGTCTCCATGAGTCACACTGTCCCTCTGAGCTGGTCAGATTAGGCCATCACCACTGTCTAGTATGGGCTGAGACTTGATGGGCCTCCTGTCGACTGGTTCCCAGCGCTTGCAGTCAGGGCCATCCCTAGGGGGTGCAGGGTCCGGGGCAAATGTCCCCTCCCGCTCCCCCCCACTGTCCCAGACACAGGGCCCAGGGCAAGCCCTTCCACCACAGGCCCCGCCCCTGCTCCACCCCCACCCCGTCCCTGCTCTGCCCCGCCCCGCCCCCCAAGCAGCATGAGCTGGGGAATCACAGGGGCCTGATGTGGGGGGTGGCGGCGGTGGCAGGGGTCATCGTCCCCCTTCCCCGTGCACTCACCCTGGAGTGAGCCGGCAGCCCGCTCCGCTCCGTCCTGTCCCGCCGCCCTCTGCAGCAGGAGGCAGAGCGTCTCGGGGCGGGGGTGCTCTGGATCCTGCTGCGACAAAGCTGAGTGTAGTGGGCTGGGAGGGGCAGAGCAAGCTGCTGGGGTGCTCCAGCTCCTTCTGAGTGCAGGGGGGTCCGACCCCTGCAGCCATCCTGCGCCAGGTCCTTCCCCCCAGGCAATCTCCCGGCCCACCCTGGGCCTCATCCAGAGGCCGTGCTGCCGGACAACACAGGCTGCCCAGCTCAGCGTGTGCCATTAGCGAGACCCTGCACTTTCACCATCACCTTCAGAAATGGAATCACAAAGGGGCGAAGAGGGAAGTTGGTGGCCTCTTGGAGCTTGCAGTGAAATTCCTCAATCGTCACCGTCGAGTTCTGTGAAAAGAAACGCAGCTGAACTCCACCTTCTGCACCGTTCGACCCGCCACATAAATGCTGTGTGAGGACGGAAACCACTGGACCCTACAGCCAGCCTTTCCACGTGCCAGCTGGGATCAAGGGGCGCACCAGAGTCTCAGCAGCCCCTTATGAACTGACCCACCAGTCCACGGCCACAGAGGATGACTGAAAGATCGCCCCAACCCAGGGAACAGACCAGATTGTATTCCGAGTTGTAGAAAGTGCTTGAGTTTTGTGGAGGCCCAACTGCGACTTCACACATGGCTTTTAAAAACTGACTGGAAACACTGAGTGCATACCAGCCTTCTAATCTGCAGGCAAAGGGCCTGCTCGCACTACAATCATTCCCAACACTTGCACTGAGAAACCTTAGTGCACATGTAGGTGTGTATCAACCAAGCCTGGAGTCTCATATTTATGCAGGTGTTACCACCACTGAAAGAGTCTGCTCAGGCACTGACCAATTTGCAAAGTATGGGCACAGGCACGAAGAGGGAGGCCACTGAAAGTTCTGGCTTTAGCAAGTGAAGGCTGTTTTCAACTATTTTCATTTACTCTCCGAGTGTGTCCGCATGAAATTATGCAGGGCAGCCCAAACCTTGCATTGGGAGCACACAGCCATTAATGCACAGCCTGTGCTTTGCTCCATATCCCACCAGAAGCATTTTGCAGGCCGTGAGGCTCTCCACCCACTGACGGCTTAGCATTGACCTTTTTCTAAAACAGTGACGGAATCAGTGAATTTACAGAAACTGCCCCTGCACAGTAGTAGCCGGAGACCTTTCTCCTGATCGTCAGGAGAATATGCATGCAACCAGTCAGCCCCTTACTGAAGGGTACAGAAAATACCCTGGTGGCCCGTATATATCAGCGCTAGCACTTCCATCACCACCTTTTCATGGCACTTTACAAAACCTCAATCCATCTTCACCACAGGCCTGAGGCCACACAGCAAGTCAGTGGCAGAGCCAGTCTGAACTTGCAATTTCTGCACATTCCTTTTGCCCACACGGCCTCACGCAGCAAGGAAATAGATGTGGACCACACCGAAACCATGACAGTATTGAACAAATGGTGTGTGAAACTGGCATGTCTTCATTTGGAAGCCGATAAGAATGAAATTAATCAGCAGCCAGAATCAGGAAAATGAGGAATTCTTCTTATTCTAGAGGGTTACAACAGGATTCAAGGCGAAGGCTATATAACAGGCACTTCTCAGTTGCAAGGAAGCTCTCTCTGCAAGAAGTGGCTGAGGAGTGCATATTTAGGTCCCTTTAGCAGAAGATTTATATCCTAAGAAATTAGGGTTTTGAAAAAAAATCAGACCTGCTACTCTCCTTCCAGTTAAAAACCCCAAACGCATACACAAAATGCCTGTGATTTGTAAGGTAGTAAAGTTTAGCCCAAACGTCACTGGATTTCATGGAGCCTAGTGGCATCCAGATGAGTCCAAGAGCTTACTGAAGCCAAATGAGGACCATGAAAAACAGAAAAGTGATGAGAGTGGCTTGGGAAACAGCGTTCCCACAAATGCACAGCACAATACACACACTTCGGCTCAGCTGCTGGACTCCCCAGCACCAGCAGAGCTCTGGGCCCCCAGAAAAGCTCCACCAGCCATTTGGGAGGCCCTGGTTTTGAGTGGTCCCAGGAGCCGGGCAGTTGTTACCGCTTACCACTAGTGCTAGGACGAGGGTCCGGACCTTCTCTCCGATCTCTGGTGAAATGTCGTTACCGAACTGCTGAAGGGTGGTAAGGAAGCGCTTGAGTTTGCTGAGCTGCCGGGCCCCACAGGTTGCTGGGAGTTGCTGATTGGTCAGTGAGGATGAAGATGAGGAGGCAGGACCATTGCTGAAGCGCTGGGGTGGAGAGGGTGCCCCATTCAGCGTGGGGGGAGAATGGTTCATCCCATTGGGCACTGTAATGTAGAGCCAAACCAAAATATAAGCATCAGTGACCATGGCTGCACCATGCTGTGGAAATACCCCAAAGGCTGCCCAATAATTCCATGCTGGCTCGAGAGACTCAGGCCACTGACTAGAGAAAAGCACAGCCCCCCAGAACTGGGGGTTAAAGCAACACTACGGTGTTCAAATGGTCACTGAATCTATTTCCTCAACCCCGGGACCTGTTTCTCGAAGTGCTCATGCAAGCACAGGACGTGTCCTGCCGACGTGCTCATACACAAGGCCGCAGGCGCAGCTTTGCTTAGCCGCATTTATACCCATGACTTTTCAGTGTTCTAACCTTGCCACTTCTGGCTCGGTTGTCATATGCAAGTTTCAACATTCAGTCTCTCGCAGACCAGCTGTAAGAACTGCAGGCCAGTGCAGCAGGCCCTGGCTTCTTTTTTAAACCTACCAATCAGCTGGGTTTGTTAATGTTTCTCATCTGAATCCTACTGAAATTAGGAGCAGGGACTCCAGGGGGCCAGCTTCACTTCCAAAGACACAAACTAATGACTAACAATGAGGGGTAGGAAAACACGTTTTCTAACTAAATGCCTGTGGTTGCACTAGCTCTTGGGGGAGCTGAGCTTCACAGAGTTTAAGGGCATGAGCAGAATCGTGTCTCACATCTCGAGCGAGGGCTTCGAGACGCTGTAACTCACACCGAGGAAGCGTGGGCTGCAGGCCAGAATTGCTGAGCAATGTTCTCTGGCTTGCATTAAATCACTGCAAAGGTCTCTGGCCTTAAACACTGATGAATTAAGGTAAATCAATTTTGCCACTTAGCCCTGAGTTCTGCCAAGCACTTGACAGCACAGACACTGGCCCCCATGTGCAGTACTGCTGATATCAAGAGGCTTTTGCTGAGGTGTAACGGCCCAGTCATATGGACCCTACTGTAGGTCCATTCTGTGCAATCCTTTCCCATACACTGGGCTCAGTTCTGCAAGTGTCTGTTGGTTTTGAGCTGATCATATTGGTGACCTTGTTAAGATTATTTCAACAGGCTGACTACACTAGACTAAGTTGCTGATGTTTAGGGGCTTCAGAAGGGATTTGAAACATTGTTGAGATCCCATTACAGCTCTTGTACAATCAGAGGTCCTGTCTGGAAAACGTTTCAAGAGAGCACAGCCCTGGCTCCCACCCCCACCAGGCCCAAATGTGATATAAACTATGAACTGCAGAGTGGAAAAACACATCATATTCTAAATGTGCATTAAGTCATTCCACTGTTTCAAGACTCCCGGCCTAATTCTGGGCTTCTTGTACCCTAACCCCCACTGTAGTCCCTGAGAGTTTTGGCAGATCAAGACCCAAAGAATATAAAATATTGCACCTCCTCTTAAGGGGCACTGATTGGAGCAGAAACAATTCCCTGGGCTGGGCTGTCTTTTGGGATGCTGACGTGTGCACACATGGACACAGAGAGAAAGAGCGTGCAGAGATGGCTGTTCAAGAAATACACACACAACTGTTTCATCTTCCTTGAAAGAAGAGGAAATTCCTGCAACGTTTCCCAAACTGGACAATGGGAAACAGAATGGACAAACTGTTCACAAACTGAGTATTGTGCAAACCCTGACAGATGAATAAGAATTATAGACAGTTATTGTATCCTCCTAAATTGAGGTCCTTCAACTTCAAAGGGCAACAACAGTGAGATTTTTTTTCAAATGATGGGAAGGATCAGGGCAGTTAAACCGCTCAAGGGCTGCTCAGAGATCTGAGGTTATAAAAGCTCCACACACCTGCCATGGCAGTGGAGAAGCCAGGGGTAACCAAAGAAGAAGAACCAGAGTCAGTTAAAGATTCACAGGAAAGATAAGGGCAGAAAAAAATACCAAAGCTTGCCCATGTTAACTAAGGAGGTGAAAAGGCTGCTATGGAGGGATAATACTGAGAGACAGACAGTAGATCCATTAATGAAGAGAGGAAATGAAACTAACAGCCACCTTCTGTGCTCTTGTTTAAAAGGTGACCTGCAAAGAAAAAAAATGGGGGGGGGGGGGCTTGAAAGTTGTGTGTGTCACTATTATGGGCAAGGAAAGACCCTATGGAACACTGAAACACTTTGAAGGATGCCAAACTGGGTGAGGGGCATGCTATGATATTAGCATGCATGATGTAGCCAAGGGAAATATTGGGGACCATATTAGAAGACTGGCTAAATGCAAATGCAACGAATTTTAAGGAGGAGGATCCTGGCAATTACTTTCCCATAATTAACATAGATTCATAGTATAACTTCCCATTAAACGACCACCCCTCCATGTATTTGAGAGAGTTTGTGCATCTGTCTGTCCATCGAGTCTGTTTGTACAAGAATGTCTCCTAAATGGTAACATTGGGCAGCTTCCTCTCATCCTAACTTAGAGCAAGGCCAGGGTTTGGTTGTGCCAGGGAATCGGGATGTGCCTGGAATCGGACTGCTTTCCATAACACAAAAAGGGAGGGGACTGAAAGCAGGAGCAGCTCTGCTTCTCAATGACCACAGGGGGCAGTTAAGTGATCACACCAGGACGACGGTGGCCGGCTGGGGCCAGAACTCTCCATCCATATTGCCAGCTATGGATAAGTAGCCACCCTACTCCTAAACTCCTCTCTCCTGGGTCCTCAGCCCCAGTGCCGGGGGGGGGGGGGGAGGGCGGGAAGAGAGGCGTGCAGCCTCGCCCTCCTTGAGGGCCTGCCAGAGACAGGCCTGCACAGCCCTGGCTCCCACCCCCACCAGGGCCTGTCAGGGCCAGGCCACACAGTTCACCCGCTCCACCGGAGCCTTGGCTTAGAAAAGCTAAGCTAGTGAATGACCAGACCCCAGCAGGATTTTAGTAAAGCTTCGGAGACAGTATTCCACAGAACCTTGAGCAGTTCATTCAAACTGGCTTAGATAAGACTGAATAACCATAAACTAGGATGCCATGAATAACCCAATGGATCAAAGATAAAGGGGGAGGGGAAGAGGTCTGATCTGGTAGCCCAGTGATAAGTATTACATACTATTTAATGAAGCATTCCGGCAGAGGGGTTATGCAGTAAGTGACACTCACAGATGACACTAAATTGTGAGGAGCTGCACACATCAGTGAGGGTAATCCAACACTACACCAGCAGCTGCAGAGAGATAAGAAGTCTGGGTAAAAAACAGCAAGAATCAGCTTTTTAACAAATGCAGCTAGCTCACCTGAGGAAAGCTAATCCTTACTACAGCCACTGCCCAGAAGGCAGGAACGTGGAAAGCTGCAATGCTGAGAAATACTAAGGGGAGACAGCGGATAGTAAATGAGATACGCGTTTGCAATGTCATAATAGGAACAAAAAAGTCCAAGTTCCCTTGGACTGCGAGGGAACAGAAATCCCTCTCTGTACTGTGCTGGTGCGACTGCAGACAGACGGTTGTCGTTTCTGGGCATCACATTACCAGAAAGAAAAATCAGAGGGAGCCGAAGGAACAGCAACGGAGCAGGGATGCGGAGAGACTGAATTATGGCTGAGAGGGGCAATAATAGTCCATCCCTACTGACACGGAGAGAGATGATTCGGGGTGGAGGAGGAGGAATAAGCAGGAGCAATGAGATCTTCCAGGTATCCATCTGTGACTAGCCTTCAGAGGGTAGCAGTGTGAGTCCCAGCGCTTGTCTTATTTAAAACCCATCTGGAAAAACACAGAGTCAATGTAATCCAGTGACCAGTTTGGCACCAGTAGGGAGAGGAACTGGAGAAACTATCGAGTAGGATACCTTCCATCCCCCATCACAATTCTCACTACCCTGACAGGACATAATTAACTCTCTGCTCTGGGTCTTAGCGCACAAAACCAGCTGCAGCAACTTTTAAAAACCGAATGTTTCCCCTACGTCGAGATGAAGAGTCCTGTTGAAAAGCAGTTTCCTAACATCAGATCAGATCCGGGTCCAGAGAAGCCTTACATGCTGTAGGGGTGAAGGACACTGGCCGAGGTCCGCCTGGATTCACAGGTGGCAGGGGGGGCATGCTTGGAGGAGAAGATCTTGATTGTATCTTCACTTCCACGGGCGACCCAGGCATCACTGGCACCCTCTTCTCGCTAGCAACTGTGAAGAGAGGAAAAAGAGTTTACAGCTCAGTGAAGATCCAGCTTTTCCCAAACCAAATGGCTCCTCTAAACTTACAACGCTGCCATGAGAACGCATGAACCACGGTGTTCTGCAGTGGGGAGGGTGGTGTGAGAACCTGAAGAGAACAGGTTCAAACCTCTGCATGCAGAGCCTGGATATGGAGCATGTTCCAGTCTGCACATGCACACTGTTCCAAGGGTTTTTGTCTGGCTGTTTGTTAAATCTTTCCACAGGTACCAAACCTGCCAGGCAGCACCAGCCTACCCGCTCCAGCACACTATGAACGAAGCGACTCCGAAGCAAAAGTCCCACTGAAAGTCTGTACGATTTACACAGCTAAGTCCCTTGGCTAGAGCCCTGCAAATCTGCGGGTATCCACTGTCTAGTGAATGTAGCCTGGGATATCCATGGACCATTTTTGCAGATGCAGATACCAATTTAGTATCCGCACAGGGTACTACCCTGACGCACTTTTGAAAATCCTACCCAAAGAACACCGGGAGGCCCCAATGGGTTTTTAAAAAGGGCATCTGAAAAATCAACGACTTGTACATCTCCACCTCTCATCAGCGCCTGAGGTCAGGCACACAGCTCTGGGGAATCCCTCCACACAAGCAAGGCAGTTACATTCTTTACACTGCTTGAGGTGCCTGTGAAGCCATCACATGCTGGTGAAAAGAACAAACTCAGGCTTTGACAGGTAAGGAAAGGAGACACTTTTAAAGCTCTTTTGTTTCCGGGTTCAATATTCAGGGCCCTAGCAGGTGTGTGTTTGCAGGTGTCAAATGCACACCTACATGCTGTGCACCCTGGCAGAAGCACAGGGCTACAGAAAAAGGCTGTGCAAGCGTTCCGAGGAGTACATCTCGGCAGAGGAGTACTTCCATGGGCACTGAAAATCAGGACTATGCACTGTACGCACGCACATACCGGGCAGTGTTCTCCCAAGGATTTGGGTTCTTAAAACAATTGGATTTACACAAAACATTCCACTGTACCTGTAAGGCCAACCCCTCATTGCAATGGTGGTGTGGCAGTGCCCTGCTCACTAAATCCTAGTGGAGACATGGCACAGCAGTTTTCAATCTTGATACAGCCAGTTAATGTCAACCCTGAGTGGCGGGCTCTTCACTAGCTCTCTAGGCCAAACCTATGGCCTGGCAACATCCGTGGTCGACAGGTTTTAGTCAGCTGGATGTCTACTTAGCATGGGGATGGCCAAGTTTTCCTGTGGTCTCAGGAGGTTTGTTTCCAGCTGCCAGGCCTGGCTCTGTGTTCTGTGCTGTTATTTAGCTCTGATTTGCCCCTCAGTGTCTTCTCAGAGCCCAGGAAGCAGGGCCAGTGTTGGGAATGCTGCTAGACCAGCCGTTTTCAAGCTGTTTTTCTCATGACCCAGTTGAAAAAAATTGTTGATGCCCACGACCCGACATAACGCAATTAGAGTGTGGGCTCGGGGGGGGGGGGCTGAGAACGAGAGCTTTGGGGGTGTTAGAGGGGGCTCTGGCTTGGGGGGGGGCGGGGCTGGGTCAGGAGGGGCTGACCTTGAGCAGCTTCTGGTTGGTGGTGCGGGTGGAGGCGCCCTCAGGCAGCTTCCTGCCTCTCCTGGCCCCGCAGACCATTCTGCCCCCAGAAGCAGCCAGCAGCATGTCCCCAGCCAGTGGGAGTGCGGCGCTCAGGGCAGGGCAGGGAACCTTGTGCGCTCTCTTCCCCCTGCCAGGAACCAGGCCTGCTGCTAGCCGCTTCTGTGGCGCAGCGCAGACTGCGGTGCCAGGCCAGGCAGGGAGCTGCTTTGGCCCCCCGCTGCTCATCTCATCCCCCTGCAGCAATGAGCCCCAGCGCCCGGTATTCCACCACCCACTACTGGGTCGCCACTCAGAGTTTGAAAACCTTCCGGGATCCAGCACATTCTCCGGTTTGGCACCGGTCAGGTCATCAGGGTGCCGGACTAGAGAGGTTCAACCTGTAGTTACACCAATAAAGACTGTCTGTGTCTTGTTTCCACTAGGATTGACACGGAGATAGCACTCCACTTTCCTGGGAGCAGAGACAAAGCCCAAGTGTCTCCAGAGTGTGACTGCTTAACTAAGAGCCAGTAAACCCATATTCAGAGACTACAGATGCTTACTGCTGCTGCTCTGAGGACACTGGCATGTAGTTCGTTAAGTTTGTGACCCAAAATGAGCAACGCGAGACAATGCAATCCGTATCAGCTTCCCTCAACAATGTGACCACTTTCTGCGCCTGGAATCAATGCCTGTCTCATCTGATTAGTTCCCTAATGCCTTGTGACTATGTTGTAACATGCCCTTCATAAAAACTTTGAAAGGTTTCCAGCACATCCATCTGGGCCTGGCGTGTTCCCCGCCCCCCCGCAGGGAGCACGGGAAGGAAGGAACTGACAGTTGTCTTTCACTTCGATGTGTTGTGTGCAGTGTGAGAACCCATAGGGAACCATCGCTGCAGACCACCTGCTTTTTCAGCAAGGCTGCCAAAGGCTTGGAGGAGAGCTTAGCAGTGAGACATGTTTCAACCTTCAGCACTTGGCACAAGCTGGAATTCAGCGCAGCCCACAAGCCCTGCGCCGAAATGCCTGCTGACGCGTTGACGGGAAAGTTTGGATTCTTTCTAGTGTAAAACAAAAAGCCTCAGCTGCTAGGATACTTTTGTAACAGCTGAAACTGACTAATTGCCTTCAATGCTGATTGGCCACAGGCAAAGGACTAAGCACTCTGGGCACAGGGGGCATTGTCATTCAGGAAGGAGGGGTGGCTTTATACATAATGAAGCATTTTCCCGTATAGCAAACCTACCCAAGAGTTCAGCGCATGCTTGCATTAGGAAGCACTAGAGAAAAGTGGCAAATCGCTCCTCGCAGCTCCTTCACTGCCAAACCCAGATAGAACGTCTATCAGCGCTTCAGAGCAAGCTGGACTCCGGTCTGCCACGCGCCGCAGCAAGAGAACAGTCAGCAACCTTCTGGCTGCATCATCTTTTCTTATAAGCGAGGAATTAAAAGGCAGAAAAGACCCAGCTAGGTGTCTACTCTGGGCCTGATTAGCAACATCAAATGCTGCTTCTTAGCACAGAGCAGCCCTCCTCATCCTCAAAGCATTAACCATCAGGAGAGGTAAGCAGCACACACATTTTTCAAGCTGGAAAAAAAGCTAACTGACCTAAAACCTTGGAAGGAATGTGTTTCCAAATCTGAATTTGGACGTAGACCCCTGGCTCTCTGACCTGTATCCAGCCTGGAGAAGGAAGCCATTGACAGGGACTAAACCCCAAAATACTACAGAACAATGTTATTTTTGCCCATTATCAATTAACACTAAAGAACTCAATTATGTCAGGGCTTAAACTCTGAGTGGAACAATCCTATTTAAAAAAGGAAACTGACTGAACTGAGACTTTCACTGAGTTATAATCACAAAACCTGCTGCTTTATAGTTCACGACAGCAATCTGTTCTCCTCCAGAGAGGGGCTGGTTAGGGAACAATCTGGCACCAGAGCCCTTCTGCATGAAACACTCGGTACTGTCACACGGCCTGGAGCCCCTATGCGAGTCGCAAGCCCGTTTTTCCTGCACTCCCCCGGCCGCCAGTGTCTCGTTTATTCTCCTTGGGGAAAATCATCCATCAGGTCAGCATGTGGCATGCCACCAATCCCCCTCGCTGTGAGACTAGAGGGGTGACACAGGAGCGCAAGCAGTGAAAACCCTGCTCTCAAACAATTTAACTCGCTCCATTTCAATGCGTTTGCTCAAAATTAAAAATCAAATCAAATCTGCAGCCCTATAGTATTTATACAGCAGCAGGCATGTGTGGTAGCTAATTTAAGCAGGTTTCACAGCAGCAATTTTCTGTTTAAGTTTTGACTTTTCATCCATCGAGAAAGTGACCAGTGAGATTATTCCAACTTCCACGTGCAAGCTTTCATTCCCAATTTTACATTGATTCATACTGAATGGGTCTGTCCTCCTTGGGTGTTCACTTTCTACAAATACTCCAGCAGACACATTTATTGACAGAAGAGTTTGGGAAATGCCCCCAACAAGGAATAAGACACGCATTCCAGAATATTCACAGAGCGCAAATTTGCATTAGCAATCAAATGGATTCACACCAGAAACTTCATGCTAGAGTTGCACTCATCTGTTCATGGAACAGAAACAAACCATGGGACCTACAGCAGCCAGGCAAAGCAGTTCTAAGTGTAAATATCCCAAACTTACACTCTGTTGGAGAGCTACTCAGGACTGAAATGTGTTTGCATTTATTCAAATGATTTGTGCAAACAGTGAGCTAACTCCTGGACATTACACTCGATTGGCAGAGAATTCACAAACAGAAAAGAAGCTACATTTGATAAGTGTCATTCACTGTAAATTGTTCTTCTTGCCCTGGTTTACAAAATTCGGTATTCTCTCCTTCCTTTTCCTCCAACCAGACAACTCACCTATGAACATATGCAAGGTACCTCCTTTATTGCCTGTTTTCTTCACCCCTTCCCGCAAACGCATGGGGAACATGCTATGAGACGTACGATTTCTCACTGGAGCATGGCCTGGAACCTTGAGTTGATGAGCTCTCTCCAAACCAGGTGCAGGACACATTAAACATACTGGACGTTAGAGTAAAACCGATTAACCATTCAACCCCGAAGTTGCTGCTTATCGGTTAATGGGATCAGTTAAACTCAGCCAGCTCCCAGGGAGCTGCGGCAGGGCAGCAAAGCCTCCTTCCCTGGAGTCAGGCTGGCAGGGGCGGCCAGCTGGCGGCCCCACTCCCCAGTGCAAAGCTAAGCTGCAGAGCCTGCAGCACATGGAACCGTGTAACCGCTACGATTTCTAGAGGTTACACTGTTACCCTCTTACATGATTTTTAACATCCCCAGTCAAAACACTGCCAAGGGCACGTTATTTTTAAAAATAAAGTGTTTTTCTTAAAGCCCGAGACTGAATAGGCATATTGCCATTGTCAGCTATAACAAAAGTTCAATGGATTTCCCACCTCCACCCCAATAAACTATCCCATCCACTTGTAAAAAGTTGCAAAACTGCATTGCTCTATGGCCCTGTGTGAGAACCTGAAAGCCAAAACTCTCAAGAAATCAAGTGGCTTGTATTCATGGCTCGCTAGGAGAGAAATACAAAATGCAAGCAGCACTGTTAGATTTCACAAGCTTTCTGTTATTGGATTGTGGTGCCTGGAATTCAGATAAGGACATCGCTGTCTTTTAAACACTCAGACTTTATATATCCCTTTAATGGGAATAACATGGGTTTTACTCACCCTTACACAGAGAAGAATGAGTTAAAATGGGACAGTACAGACTGATGGATAGGGCCCTACCAATGGCACGGTCATAGGATTTTAAAAATAATACATTTCATGATTTCAGCTGTTCAATTCTGAAAGTTCATAGTGTTGTAACTGTCGGGGTCCTGACCCAAAAAGGAGTTACGGAGGGGGCTGAGGTACTGCTCCCCTTACTTCTGTACTGCTGAGGGGGGTGGTGCTGCCTTCAGAGCTGGGCAGCTGGAAAGTGGTGGCTGCAGGCTAAAAGCCGAGCTCCAAGGCAGAGCTGCCACTAGCAGCAGCAGCAAAAAAGTAAGGAGAGCATGGTATGGTACTGCCGCCTGCACTTCTGCCTCCAGAGCTGGGCCCTCGGCCAGCAGCCGCTGCTTTCCAGCTGCCCAGTTCTGAAATCAGCACAGAAGGGTGGCAATTCCACCACCTCCCTAAAATAACCTTGTGACTCTCCCTGAAACTCCCTTTTGGGTCAGGACACCCAATTTGAGAAATGCTAGTTTCCCTGTGAAACCTGTATAATATTGGGTAAAAGCACACATTTCATGGGGGAGCTGCTCTCCGTCTGTCCATGGTGCAGCTGGAGCAGTCCCCCATCTGCGGGGGGTCCTGCTTGGAGCAGCCCCTGCTGCGGGACCTCAGCTGCTCTGCACCAGCCCTTGGTTAACTGGTTAAACAATTAAAATTATATTGTTTCACCAGTTAACATTTTTAATGGGTGTTTACATCCCTACACCAAACAAGACAACCCTGGCAAACCACACACCTTCTTCCAAACCTACATTTGTTCCTACAGCCTCCCTTTAAGAAGAGCAGTTGCATTTGATAGCTTGACTACTCAGAATGTCAGTTTAGCATCACTTCCTAAATTGGAGATCTTAATCTGTTATACTTTAACCAGGCTTCCTTCCAAAATTCCAGACAAACTTGAATGCTAACTCCTGCTCCTCTACAAAGCGATCAGACTTGCTGCTCCATGTCTCCTGTGGGAAAGCTAGCTGACATGGTTGGTCTGATGGTGCCGACCGCATCTATTTTAGCCACGTTTATGAACTTGTGTCACTATTTTCCAAATGCTGCCTGCAGGACACAGATTGAACATGTTTATAGCACACAGCTTTTGCCACCAAGCTGCCAAACATCACAATTTTATGTGCCTGGTGCTGACTTTACTGTCAGAGATAGCAAATGTTGACTGGCTAATGAAGATGTGCTGAATGAACAAGAGAATATCCCTGCCAGTGCCAAGAAACTAAAGTTACACTAACCTGACCCGAAACAATCTGGAGTGCTAGCAGGGAATAACACGCACTTTTAGAAGAACCCTGGCCACCAAGATAATTGTCGAGTAAAGAATAAAACTGTTAGTGCCCCCATCCTCTCAAACTTGATGGAAAAAAGCAACAAGAACACAGTGGGTTTGAAAACCAGATTTTACAATGATTAATACACAGATTTCAGATGATTTCCACATAAAGCATCTGTAACAGCAAAGCTTCTTATTTTCTATATTGGATGGCCTGGAGGTAGAAGATATTTGGTTTGGGGGTCCCACTTAGGAAATCCTTCTGTGGAAAAACAGGGAATTTCAATTCATCCTTGTCAGCATGCATGCAATGTTGCTTCAGATGGCACGTGACCAGAAGTCATTACCAGGTTGGGTGCACTGGCTGGATCATTAGCTTCCCCAGCCTGAGCTGGGTACTGACGGGGAGTGAGAGACAAAGGCTCATCCATGCGCTCAAGAGCTGGGATTGATTTTGTGCCCACTTAAGGAACTGCTGCCCGCAGAGCTATACTGTATCCCCCGGGATGGGGAATATTCCCGCACTGGCCCTGCGGGTAATTCAGACTTAACAAACTGGCCATGCTGCACCTGGAGAAGGAGCCAGGGAGCAGGGACTGATTAATTCGATGAGAGGCTCAGCTATCTGGACAGGCAGGTCTTAACTAAGCCATGGAGCTGGCTAGAGAAATGGGCTGCAGGAAGGCAGGCTGCAGTCACTTGCTGGCAAAAGGGAGGCATGTCACAACCATAGAGCAGGGATGGCCAAGCTTACTAGCCATCAGAACCACAAACAACGATCAGACATCGCCTGCCAGGAGACGGGCCTTGGAGCTTCAGCCCCGCCCCTGATGAAGCTCCAACACCTGAAGCGCCAAAACCCCCCTTCCCATTGGGCAGAAGCTCCTATTGCCCCATCCCGCTGCCAGGCCGAGGTCCTGGCTCTCCCCATCCCACATCTGGTAGCTGGAGAATGGGGGGCGTGGAGGGCTCCACACACTGCACTTACATGGTGAAAGAGCTGCATGTGGCTTGAGAGCCAGTCTGGCCACTCTGCTAGAGGGGGCAGGCCACAGTTACTCCCTCATAAGCCCAAAGAGGGGTAACGCCGGAAGGCAGGAAGCAACAAGGGACAGCAGGGCAGGCCTTGGCTAAGTGGAGGCTCCCTGAGCAGGACCCCAAAGTAGAGGGCAGGCCCTTGTGCTCCTACTGGCCACTAGGGACATGGCAAATACCAGGCAAAGGACAGTGGACTGCCTGGGATGGTTTGGACCAGGGAAGACTTTGCTAGCTCTCTGGCTAGGTCCCGGAGTGTAAGTCACAACAGAGGAGGCTGCAGTTGCTGGAGCATGAGAGCTGCGGGACAAGACACAATGGGAGCGACACTGCTGGAGAACGACTGAGTACCTTGCAGAACGATCCAGAATGGCCAACAGAAGGCACCACCAGCAGCACGTGGGCCCATGACACCTTCCCAACCAAAAACTAGACTGCAGGGCACTCCAGTAGCTGGTCTGACTACATTTTCCTTGCATTGTATTTAATTTTGCTCCTTGTTATCTTAAGGTAGCAGACAAAGAGGAACAATTGCTGAGTACCACTGCTGATCAACTTCTCATTTAACAAGCACAGACTAAGCTCTACTGGAGGATCAAGTCCCAAAATGAACAAAGGGTTCGAAGAGGTTCTGGAGGAAGCTGTCAAGACCAACTCTGCCTTGATTCACAAATCAGAGAAGTTCTTCCCCTCAGCATCTGCGACAGCAGAACAACCCCGCTCTGTCCCCAATAGATGCGCTTTTCCAACTCAACAGTTTAAACACCAGCCAAGACAGGTTTGCGTGGTATTTACTTTCTTTAAATAAACCTTCCTGCAATTGCACTTAAGAAAGAGTGTTGCTATGATGAATGACCTCAAAAGAATAACCAATTTCTTACACTATAAACAACAAAGAAAAGTCTTAATCCTCCGTGTTAATATGGTTTTGAAAAAGGCACAATAACCATCAGAATAGCTGGGTGGCTAGGGAGTGTCTCAAAGGCTCCAGAAATTTAATTTCTATCGTGAAGTCTTTGGAAATGAAGAAAGAAACCGAGATAACCATAAGAAATAAAGGGGAGCAGGACAAAAGCTGGAGAAGTGGCTATCGTGAGCACTCAAGGGGAGGAGAAGAGAACACGGTAGAGAATAACCCTGGCCTGTGGTGGGACGAGACGAATCCAGAAGGAAGATCGGATTGGATCAGAGTGTGCGATCTACAGATTTTAAATAAAATGCTGTGTGTGAACCTGTTCAATAGCAACCTTTAACTCCACTATTAAAAAGCTGGTGTCCTGGCACATGAGGACTGTACCGTCCTAGAGTGAGACGGACGACAGCTAAGCACAGCCCAGTAGAAGGAGAAATGGAAAGTCACCAAAGGAAGAGAAGATTCAACTAGAAGCCAAGTGGAGCCAATGGCTGGGAGGATGCTGGCTGCTAACCTCGCAGTGCTGAGCCGTGCTGTTTGGGGGGCAGCTGGACAGAAGGTGGGAGGCTGGGTTCCGATGAAGGAAATCGGATTTTCCATCGTCCAGTCAATGCACAACAAGGAACCATCTTATATTAGTTCTAAAAAGGGAGTGGAAGATTTCCCAGGGCCAAAACTGGATGCGAGTATTAAGCTGGCTGGGGGAAAGTAGAGGAGTAAATGCTGATCCTAGCACAAAAGGCAGAGCCATGAGCTCTCAGGGAAGTATTACCGTGCAGGGAAGAATTGGACAAAGGTTACGGCTATATAGACAAGGCTGCTCCTGTTTGTACATAGATTTGATTCAGTGCTGGAAAAAAGTTAATTCGATTAAGGAAGAACATGCCTCAATCTGAAGTTAGGCCTGGTCTACACTGAACCAGTCGGCCAACCCAGCTGTGTCACTCAAGTATGGAAAATCCACCCTCTTGAGTTACATAGCTAAACCGACCTAACCCTGACAGAGGCTATGTCTAGACTACAAGCCTCTTTCGAAAGAGAGCGTCTAGACTACAAGCAGATTTTTCAAAAAAGCGAGCCACTTTTTTGAAAGAGTCTAGACGCTCTTTTGAAAAAGCACAGTTTGCATTCAATAGCGCCTTTCTTCGATAGAGTACTTTGGAAAAAAGGTGTTATTCCTCAAAATGAGATTTACTGTGATCGAAAAAACTGCCATGCTCTTTCGATTTACTTTCGAAGAACGCGGCTGCAGTCTAGACGCAGGTGACGTTTTTTCAAAAAGCCCTGTAGTCTAGACACACCCAGAGAGAGCACGAGGCCTGGAAATGGACCTCCCTCCCTGTGTTGGTGCCTGAGTGCCAGCAGTCCAGTTCCTCGGCACCCTCCCCACTGGCATTCCCTCTAAGGTGCAGGGCAGCACAGCCCCACGATTGATTAATCAGCCCCGCCCAGCCAGTCATCTCCTTGCAGGGAGCCCCAAGCCTCTGTCTGGGGGGGCTGATTAATCAGCTGTGAGGCTGTGCTGCAGTGCAGCTTAGAGGAAACACTGTCACATCAGGATGGAGCACACGTACGGGCAGCCCCTCAGCGTCAGTGAGGGGGTTTGTGTTTATATTACTTTTTTGCTTGCTGGGATCCAGGTCACAGAGTTTATGGTTTTGTTGGGGAGGGGGAGTTGTGCTTCTCCCTGGTGTGTGGCTCCCAACCGAAGAAAGACTCCCCACTCCTGCTCTGCAATGTTTCAAGTGTAGACAAGCCCTTAGTTTGTAGGTCCTAGCTGGAAACAAGCAAAGCTTCTGACCTGCAACACAAAAAAAATGCTGGCTGGGTTCAACCAACTTTGCTATTCAACTGATTTCTTGCATTTTGTACTAAAAACCAAACATGTAAGCTGCAGCAAGGCAGGAAAGCATCTCCATGCAAAATAAACCACGTTCACAGTTTTATGTATAGTAGGACCCCACCATACAGCAAAAGATTCCCTTTTCCCTCTCTACCCACTGTTCATCACAGTTGGAGTGATCAAAGTCAAAACTGAACTGAGTCAGCAAAGCGCTTGCACCAGATGACTGGATTCCAATGCCTGTACAGTATCCAGATTTTGTTTTTACATGATGCCTTCTGGAGTGAAGAAGTCCGCATATGCACCCACTGAAACACAGCCTCGCGTGAAAGCGTGAGTGCAGCACTTAACTTCACAGAAGAGAGAAAGGGGCCATTTCAGGTGGGACCCCAGGGCAAAACGCTGATCATACAATAAATGCCCAGAGATTGTCGAGATCCTCGCATAGCACACAGGACTGTATTTCCTCTGAAAGAGCCGCCACCCCCAAAAAAGGAAACAAACGGAACTCACATTTATCTGCCATGAAAGTGAAAAAAAGACTGAGATGATTCTGCAGGGTCATGAACCGAAAGGTTCCCGGAGTAGCAGCACTTCAAAGCGGAGGCTCAGCCCATGTGAGACATCCCTCAGACTGCCGCATGGAATCTCACCATTTAACAGGACAGAACATGAGATTTAAGATCACGCAAAGCTGTGCATTTCAGCACTGTGAGTGTGCTGTGGAAGTGTCCACATGCTGTGCTGCAGCACAGAAAGCTAGCACGCGGCAGATTCACCCCCGGCTTGCTGCGCATCACACCCCAAGCAGAGAAGCCTTCAGTCTGAATAGTAGGAGAAACACAGTTCAGAAAAGGAACAAGAGAGCAAGGGAGGGGATGGAGTTACCATCTCTGGAGACTAGTCAACAGTAAAACCAGATCCTGCTGAAAATCTACTGGAGATGGTTAGGATAATTAAATGTATGGTGCCCTGAAGCTGGTGGCTTACCAGACATCCATTCCAGCCCAAAGGACTCTGTGATTAAAAGGACACATTATCATTTCCTTGCTTTCCAGGAGATCCTGTTGATAATTTTAAAAGCAGCATCTGTGTAACTTGATCTGATAATTGTAAATAGGGTGGAGTGAAATATAGCTTGTCACCTTCCCAGCTTCAGCAAATGTTTATTTTGAATAAGGTGCTTATCTGCTCCAACTGCTCACCATCTGTTTTCAGTCTCCACCAAGCTAATCATTTTCACATTAGGAACTGAGAAATGAGAAGAATTACATTGACATTTTATTGTTAACATCCTTCCTTTGCTCTTGGAGATTGTCTTTGCCCCCTTCCCCGGAAGCTTCAAGTCACTTGAAAAAGCGTTTCCACTGTTGCTCAGTGCTTTGAGACTCAGGTGAGAGGAGTGATATGAAGATAAAGCTTTTGTGTTATTAGTCAGACCACTCCCCTGTTCAAATAGTTCAGCAATGTATCGGTCAACAGTGATACCGGACAGGGGCTGACTAGCGCCAACGAAAAACAGTTTGCCTAGAATATTTGCCAAAATATTTCTCAGAGCAGATCTTTCAGAAAAATACCTGATTTTGATTGAAAAATAGGGATGAAGAATCCATCCCCCCCCTTTGTAAATTGTTTCAATGGTTACTTACTCTCACTACTAAATCTTAGCCTTCCTTCTGATCTAAATCTGTCTAGCTTCTTTGCAAAGACAGCAAATATTACTGCTCCATTCAGTTAGAGAAACTGAGGCACATAGAAGCTGAGTGACTTGTCCAAGGTCCCACAGTAACTCAGTCGCCAGTCTGCGTTAGTGCATGTTCACTGACACCCAACACATCCCCCTTTATACATAGACAGTCTAAGGGGTTACTATTGTGATGGGTGGGTATAGGGTTCCTGCCTGGGTACTTTACTGAATGCGACCAATCCATTTGTATATTTCAGTTTTACTAAGCACTGGGGGTTTTAATCCCGTAAGATTCTGTGTGTGTGTGTGGGGGGGGGGGGGGGGGATCAGCACCTTACAGCAGAGCTTACCACCTTGCAGGACTCAGCCCCCAGAGTTTGGGACAGGCATTTCGCAACTCAAAAATAAATGAACGCAACTCCATTGCCATCTCTTCCTCTCCCACACACAGCTGCTTCACTTCCAAGCTGAGTGATGTGGAACTCAGTTATAAGAAACTGAACTAGCAGAATATGGCTCTTGCAGCCAGACTAGAAAGCAGTTAAGGTAAATAAGGTTAATAATTTCTTTTTCTTTTAAGGCTGATTGCTGATCCTTATCTGTCTATCCATCAATGAGTAGTGTGTCTGGCAATATAAAGTAGTTAGGAGCACTTGCTGGGGGTTTATCTTGATTCTTCCTATTTCGTTATCACATACATTCTCATTTCAGCTAGAACTTGCTTGCCTCCTTCATCAAACAGTGAAGTACTAATCGGGACATGGAACTGGCTCAAGATCCCATTGGGCATTTGTGGCTCAATTCTGGTTTGCAGGCTCACCCCAAATATAATGCTTACGAGAGGAAAGTGCCAAAAAAATTGGTCCACAACCTAATGACACACTTAGAACGCTATCGCTCGTGTCTAGATACTTGAGAATCTCTAAATACATAGCCCAAGTATGCAGGAAATCATTTTTCTAATTCACACGCACAAATGATCTCTGCCAATAGAAGTTTGCTAATGATGGATTTGCATCCCTGAGGATGAATTCTCTAAAAAGGTCTGAGGAGCACTGCTTGGTACAGTTTCTTTCTGCTCATTCAACGGGGTTTTATGGACTTAGATGGCAAAACAATTAACAGCTTTGACTTTCACCTACAGCCCAAGATCTTTAGCAGTCTCAGTCTAGTTCCTAACAGACATGGGGGAACATGGCTGCGCACTGAAAAGCTGGTTGGGCTTTTGATCATTCTGCAGTCATGTCCTAGCTCTCAATGGGACATGGCTGGGGTGGAATCAGTGTCGAACAAAATTTGTATTAAATGGACAGGTATGTGCTGTGGGGGAGAAATGAAGAGTGGGCTGGGGGAGGGGTGAAAGAATTGAAAGGAGGCAGCTGATGAGAGGGAAACCAAGTTGCATATTAAATTTTTCCCCCCTTCCCCCCCAAAAAATGACAAACTGCCCTGGCAGCAGCAGTTCAGGGTCCCAAAGCCCTTCTCCTCACTTTGTACTGCAAATGCCACATGAAGAGCTCTTCAATAGCCACCATTTAGACTTTCTGATAAAAAGGGCCGGGGAGAAGGGCTCCAGAACACCCAGGGACCATTTGTAAAATAAAGGCAGGGTCAGAAAAAGTCATTTCCTCTTGTTCTTCTGCTACTATTTTCCACAGCAGCAGGACACCCAGCGTTGGACTCCACAAGTGTTCTGGAGAGAAATGGGAGTAGCACTGCCTGCGGTGACAGTGTGCACTAGACAGCAACTTCTCCCTCAGCTGTAGGCACGTGGCTTATGGCCCTTGTCACGCAATGTGAGTGAAGTGGGAACGCAGAGGAAGCCAATGTACCCCTTAAAACACTTCTGTCGTGAAACCATACCCGCTGTGCACACAACTTACACTGAGATGTACAAGAATCAAGTTAGTGCAGCTGTTCCCTCAGGAGTCCATCTTTACTCTTTTTGAACTGTTGAAAGGAGCCAATCAACCTGTCTAGACTTTGGGCCTGGTGTTCTGCCGTGACAGAATGATGAAACACCTCCAAGCCCCTTCACAGAGGAATTTGCTTCCTTCCACGAAAAGCAAAACCCTATTCACCATCACAATCTAGCTGTCCCATGTTGTAACCAGAAACATAAAAACAGCCAGATCTCAGAAGACCAACTATGGTCAAGTGAAGCAAAAGTTCCTTGCAAATTAGCTTAATTATGGGGTGGGAATCCTTTTTGGGTCAGGGGGCTACTGGCCCACAGGAAATCAGTTGGGGGGGGGGGCGCTACACACTAGTGAGAAGCAAAAAAAAAGTTCTCCATCCCAGCTTAATTGGTAACATTTAACATTTTGGTAACATTTAATTTGTTTACAACTGCCCATGGGGTACAAAACAAGTTGAAAATCCATTACTAATGTAACAGATATTTAATCCTCTGCAATATTTATTTACTAGATTACCAGCATTTGGAATGAAAAATTACAGCTGCTAAGCATTTTTAATGGACACCAAAATAACATTCAGAGTTTAAAAAAAATATCTTCTTGCTTCAGTGCTCTGCAAATAGCCTTACTGTAATTTAAACTATTTGAATGTCATAACAATGGCTGGAACTAACCTTGCAGATGTGGACATCTGTCTCGCATTTGCCTTGCTGGTGAACACATGAGAAAGATTCATGTCTTCGAGTCCAGTGGAGCCCAGACATAAGAAAAGCTGGGATACACCCTAACAACACAGAGTAGCAGTTTCTATAGTTGAGCACTCACCAACTCTGAATCAAAGATGATTTCAGGGTGATTTCCTTGCCTGTATGTGTGAAGTGTATGCCCGTAAAAACAGGGCACGGAAATACACAGTCCAGTGGTAATATTTACATGAAAAGTTGTGAACAGAAGCAAACACTGAATATGAATATTTAAATTATGATAATCACCCTACTTGTCTATGCACATCTTCACTGTATGTGCTAATTTAAGAGCTACATGGAGGAAGCCAGATTATCCCGCTGTAAAAAAAAAAAAAAAAAAAAAAAAAAAAAGCTGGCTTTAAGCAGTTAAGCTTCCAAATGTTCTGAAATTATTCACTGTACAAGACAGAAAACGTGTTTTATTACATGCAAAGTTACAAATGTACAAACTCTCTCCCTTGAGTTCTCTGGCGTGATAAATACGGAGGCAGTGCACAGGTGATGCCATTCAGACAGTTTGGGAAGAGAATTCCTTCAAAATATTACTACCCAAGTCTCTGCTGCACCTACTGTTGTTACATTCCTTAAATCTCTGCCAAGGGCTTTTTAAAGAGTAAGGACCAGATTTACAAAGGTATTCGCAGCATCTTTAGGTGCTTTAAATACCTATGTAAATCCAGCCCTACTTTAAGTACTATGTAAGGTGAAAAAAAAAAAAAAAAAAAAAAATCTGTCCCTTCAGGCCAGTGGTGGGGAACCTCAGGCCTGGATGCAGCCCCTAGCTTGCCTGGATCTGGCCCCCAAGGCTCAGCATTGGGGAACCCATGCTGGCTTTCCAGTCCCCTGCCACACTCAAAATCTACTAGCCTGGGCCCCCTAGGCTCTGGTGTGCAAGGGGAACATGGGGACTGTCTTTCTGCTTCTCAGTCAGGGGCTTCTCACTTGTGTGCAGCCCCCAACTGATTTCTGTGGGTCAGCTGCCCCAGAAGGTTCCCCCCCCCACTAGGCCCCAGTTCAGCAAGGTGCTTAAGCACATGAGTACTCCCCTTGACTTCAACGGGAAACCTCTTGGCTCTGTGTTGCCCTGAGTAAGCCACAACTTTTCTGGCTCATAGTACCCTGGAGCTCCTCAAGGTTATTTTCTGGGTTTTGGAGGCACCAATTTAAAACTTATTTTCTGTTTAGTAACTGAGTTTCGGAAACAAACGAGTGGCCAGTCACTCCCTCGCTTTAACCAGCTTTCATCTTGCCTGCTCTTTCCACAGAATGTCACTTGTTAAATGGTGCACTATTACCCTGCTTGTTTGTTTCCAAGGCTATGTCTACACTACGAGATAAGGTCGAATTACATAGACTTTTTATACCTGATTGTGCAAAGGCAAAGATACATTTATCCAGAGTGTACAAAATTCGACATAGTTCAAAGTAGAGCATCCCAAGTAGGGTGGCTATTGCGAACTTTTGAGAGTGATGCACTAGGGGTGTTAAATTTCATTTAATCAACCTAATGGACTAGTCAATGGATTTTCCATTGACTAGCTGATTAGTCAATAAGCGGGGGAGCCTTAGTGCAGTTAGTCCCTGGCCCCAGGAGCTAACCCTGCTGTGGCTCTGCCTTTTAAATGTATGGCCCTGCCTGCTCCTAATACATTTAAAAGGCTGAAGTGCAGTGGTGGGGACCCAGCACGAGCCAGGAATCAGCTGTCCTGGGACAGTGCAACATCTGGGACTGGGTGCAACTCTGCTCACGCCCGGTCCCCGCTACCTCCTTCCCTCCCCAGCCCCCATGGAGATGGTGCTGGGGGGAAACTGGCTTTTAAGCTGGCTCCCCCCCCCCCCACTGCCTCTATTAGAGGCAGCAAGGGGGGGGGGGAGAGAAGCAACGAGTCGAGGGATTAGTTGACTATCCACTAAGCTTTTGCTTATCGGATGGTTAACCAGTCGCTTACATCCCTACGATGAAACAGCTATCCCACAGTGCTTGGGCCCCTTTGCATTCTGTGTTACGTTCCCAATGCATGCTGGGACCAAAACTGTGCATCAGTGGCCCATAATGCACTCGTTTCCTCCCTCCCTCTGCTGTTAAGACCAATGGCAAACAGTCCATTTGGGCCCTTTTTCCATTCGGTTATCCGCACAGATGCCATAGCAGTGTAAGCATGGAACCCAGCATGGATCTCGTTGAGCATCAAAGCATGATGATAATGATAACTTTGGTGCACCTAATGCTGGAGTACGTCTAGAGCCTATCCAGGGTCCACCGTAACAATGAACACTCTCGGGGGGCCATGAACACTCTTCTGCGAAGCACTTGAGTTGAGTGACATGAAAATGCCGCTGGTCTTCGATCCTATTGACACAGTGGGACGCTGGTGCTGCCTGAAAAGCACAGGCTGGTGAGACCACATTGTGATGCAGGTCCAGGACCATCAGCAGTGGTTGCAAAACTTTTGCATGCAGAAGGTCACTTTCATGGAAGTTTGCAAATTGCTTTTTCCCCACCCTGAAGTGCAGACAAATGCCAGGATGAGACCTGCTCTGACAGCGGAGAAGAGAGTGGCAATTGCCCTGCGGAAGCTTGCAATGCCAGACAGCTACCGGTCAGTCAGGAAACAATTCAGAGTGGGGACATCTACAGCAGATGCTGCTGTGATCCAACACCCTGCTACTATGGAGGGTAGTGACTCTGGCAAACAGTGGATATAGTTTTGCCGCGCTGGGGTCCCCTAACTGTGGTGGGGAGGTAGATCGAATGCACATCCCCATCTGCACACCTCACCATCCTGCCAAGGAGGACATAAACCACCAGGGGCACTTCTCAGTGGTGCTGCAGACGCTAGTGGATCCCAAGGGCCATTTCCCTATCAAGGTGGAACAGTCGGGAAAGATGCATGATGCACATCTTTAGGAACTCCTGCCTGTTCAGCAAGCTACAGGCTGAAACTTTGCCCCCAAACCAGAAAGCTACCATGCTTCATTGGGGAATGAGCAAATGGTGGTTTACTGCAGAGGCATCAGCTAACAGCTTCCCTCACTTCATCCAGGCTGCCATGAGAGAAATCCGTCTTCTCCGCATCACACAGAATGACAGGGAGTGGATGCTGACTGAATGTGGCCAGGAACCCGGGCCTCATGCTGCACTGCTTTGTGCTCAGATGCTGCCAGACCACTCGTGGCTGGCTTGACGTGGAAAGGTGTCCTACCATGGAGGACACAATAAGGCAGCCTCCCCAGAAAGCTTCTGAGAAGGACGAAAGAGAACCTGTGTGAGAGCGTCTCTGATAGGGATGTTGAGAGTTTAACCAGTAAGCTGATGTGTACTGGTTAAACTCAAACTCAGCTGGCTCCCAGGAAGGTGGCTTTGCTGCAACAGCCGGGCCGGCTGGGGCTGGCGGTCCTGCTCCCAGGGAGGCTTCACATCAGGGTGTGTTGGATAAAGCTTTACATTGCAGAGGCCGCACTGTGCACAATCGCTAAGATTTTTAGCAAGTACACGGTTCCCGTGCTGAACACTTGGTAATGTCCCTCGTCTAGGAGGCAGAAAGCCCCACGCCCGCAGAGGTGTTCCAGTTCAGAATAGAGAAGCGTTAGCCCTTTGTGCCAGGGCCACTGTGGTTTATTTCACAGCATACAGTTGTGCAGCCTAGGATTCCTGCTGATTGTTGCCGCGCCCCGCCTGTGGATGGCATCCGCAGGTATCAGGGAACAGAGCTACGAGGGAGCTTTCTTTGCATAACCTGCCTGTCTCCACCAGAGGGCCTGGGCAGGACAGAGTAAGGTCAAGGAGGGGGACCAGATGTCTGGCTAAGCTAGGGCATCCTTCTTGGAAGCAGAGGGGCTGCTGAGAGCAACCTGGAGAGAGGAGCTGAACAAGACAGTCCCAGTACTAAAAGGATGATCCAGCCTGGGCAGCAGATCAATTTGAGCACTGGGTACCTGGGGTCGCGGCCCCATGAGAGGTACCTATTTCTGACCTGGAGAGGGAAGGCCATGCTAGACTCGCTGTTTCCCTGTATCTGTGCATGTGCCCCTGAACGCATTCCACATTTTCCTTTCAAGAACTTTTTTTAAAACTTAAGTTTAACATGAAGCCACTGAAGGCTGAAGATGTGGCTAGAAGTTTAAGATCTGGCTCCTACACCTGGCCACAACATTGCCATGCAGAACTGCTGCGTGAGGAGTTAATGAAGTATCTAGCGCCGGGATGTGCATAAGAGAGGCCCAATTCTTTCCTGTTCATAAAGGATTTTGAGGTATTCAGAGGATTTGCCAGATCCTCAGGGGCTCTCCCCAAAGACTGCTCTGCGCTTCTAGCCCATTCAATTCTACAGACTGTTACCTGAAATACTCCATCTGATCTCAGCTGCATCCATGTCCCCCAGAGATGATTCTCAGGCAGCCAGCACCCATGCAGGGTGTTGTGTCACAGCCTGTTCTGAACAGCTCTCAACGGGCACAGAAGTTGGCATAGCCAGGAGGCAGTCCGCACTGTGGACACGGGTCTGCACAGGCTGGGCCTTCCAGGCAGCCCCAAGGAAAGCATTTTTGAAGTAACACTGTCACCGAGGCGGGGAGACCTGAAGGGGTCTGCACCCAAGAGAAATTCTCACATGAGAAACAAAGACTCGTTCGGCCCTTGATGCCCCATGAGAATCCAGGAGCAGGTGGAAAGCTCAAGAACAAATCCAAATCACAAGCTTCCTTCACAAAAGGTGGATTAAAACCCCATTAGTAATGGGACCATGCACCCCACCTTCATATCACAGCCTTGAGGTGATTCTTCCTAAACCGCCAGCAGCATGTTCATTTTGCCATAGCTAGCTCTTCCTACTTCCTAGCCCTAGCAAATCCTTTGTCCTTGAACCATTTAGGTTGGATGAAAGAAACCAGAGCTGCCTGTATGGTTCACAGACTGTAGCATGTTACTGTCTGACCTCAGCAATAGACATCATCATCCTTGGAGACCAAAGAAGGTAAAACAAAATGAACAAAAAAACTGAGTATAATTAGAGAAACAGATATTCCCTTATGATGCAGCAAATTCAGCATGCAAGCCCTCTAGCAAACCACCCCAAGTCTTGAAAGAAGAAACTCTAGACTCAGTAGAAAACGAGGGAAGGATATCTGAAATTCAAACAAAAAATGTAGAACCCAAGCAGCCATTACCAATTAAGTTTAAAACATTGCTGAAAAGCGTCAGGACCTTAGTAAACTTGGATTACCTCCACCGACAAGGAAGGAATCTGAGTATACAGACCCCACAGGTTATGAGCGATAGGTCCCAACATATCCAGAAACAAGACACACATGTAACCAATGTGTGTCAAACCACCAAATCAAGAAACAAACAAAACAGATAAAATCGTACCAGAAGTGTGCCTGAAAATGCCCATCAACTGTCCAAGTGTCATGAATAATTACTAAACAGCACAGTTAAAAGCACAGTCTTAATAATTAAACAGAGGGGCAGGGAGCATTGAAACCTGAACACAGAAGATGAATACATACAAGACCAGCTAGGGCAGGGGTCAGCCACTTTTCAGGAGGGTGGGCAATGGAGTGCACACATCTCGAAGAACTACAATTACTGCCCAGGGTGAGTAACCTCCTCCTTCTTCAATAGTGCCTGATGGGTGTTCCACTTCACGTGACTCCCAATCAGGAGGCGGGAGCTTCAGAGTTGAGTCCGTTACAGAGGAAAGAACTGCACCGCCAACTGCTGCATCCGATTTGGAGGCATCCTTGTCTAAAGCACCGTTTCTGAAGAAAGCATGCAGCAGAGCTCTGCAAATCTCAGCAACTGGGGCATTTTTAAGCGGAGCCACAGATGTACACAGTGACCTCACAAGGCGAATTGACATGCCAGCAACAGGGACTACTGACCGCACTGTAACAAGTTGTAATACATCCAGAAATCCAATTTGATAACCTCTGGGTAGACAGAGCAGAGTCTTTTGATCTGTTTGCAAATGAACAAAGCAGCTAGAGGATTTACAAAATGGTTTAATCCTATGTAGACAAAAAGATAACGCCTTTCTGACATCTACAGTATGGAGTGCAGGCTGCATGACGAATTGGTCGTTTATGAAAGAAAACTAGTTGGTAAATGATCCAATTCAGATGAAACTTCGAAGACACTTCAGAATGGAACTGGGCAGGCAGACCTAAGGAAATCTTATTCTTGTAGAAAACTGAAAGAAGTGTCCACTATTAAAGTGCCAATCTCTCTGACTCCGCAAACTCAAGGCAGGCTATTGTTCACAAATAAATCTGATAAGGAGCAGTCACCATCAGTTCAAAGGGAGTGTTCAAAAAACTTTTAAGAACCAGATTAACAGGAGTGTGCACTTGCATTGGTGGAGAGAAATGCCACAGGCTTTTCAGGAGCCTAGCAGTTGCAGCAGGGAACCGCCAACAGTGGTATGAAATACTCTTATGGCTGTCAGGGGAACTCTGAGAGAATTACGTGACAGACATGTTTTCTTTAGCTGCAACAGGTATTCCAGAACGAGCTGAACTGGGGCAGACTTTGGGACAGTGCCCTAGAATTCACACCAGCGACTAAATCTCCACTTCTAAAAGTAATTATTTCTGGTAGAATCTTTTCCTTAACTATTTAATAACAGGTGCCAAGCTCTGCAGAACAGGACTGACGTCCTGGGAACCATCGAGGAGCAAAGAACGCTTCAATGAGGATGCAACAATCAAGCATCAGCCGGAGAAAGACGTCGAGAAGTGACTGGAAGATTTATTGGTGGACAGAGAGTTAAGTGCAAGCCATAAGGAAACCTCACATCAGAATGGTTCTGGTCCTGTCCCATCTGGTTTTGTTCACCATTCTGAAGATCAAAGGTGCTGGGGCAACAGCACAAAACAGCCGCCCTGTCCAAGGGAGCAGGAAGGGGTCCTGGGACCTAACCCGCCCTTTGAATGCAACAGGAAGCTTTTTTGTGTTTGTAGCTGTTGCACAGAGGTCCGCTTCTGGTAATTCCCAAACATGAGCAATGCTGAGCTGGGCCCTGGGGACTCTGTTCCCATATGCTGTCTCAGGAAAAATACCTGCTGAGACTGTTGATCGTAAAACACTTTTCCTGCCTGGAAGATACTTACGCAAGATACCAGAGATTCTTATGCCATGTTTTACGCACCAGTTCCATCACCTTATTTCAGTGCAGTGGGAAAGGGGTCTCAGTCTTCCCTGCCCACAGACAGAACACGCGGGCACATTGTCAGTCATGCCCCTGACAGATCTAGTTCTAGTGATGGAATTACAGGTCTCTCATGTACAATATCCACAATTTCCTTTAATGTCAAGACATCAGAATTCAGCACCATCTAAGAGGCAGGTTAGAGGTCGCCCCACATGTTGCTTAGCTGTGGCTTTGATGTTGTAGCCATTAGTCACATTCCATTTGTGCCACTTTCTTTAACCCCAACACTTGCTACTCTGTCCATTTACCCATCTACCAGGGCAAACTAATCTAGTTATAATTCATGTTCGTTCTCCTTGGAGAAAGTGCCCGGTACACGCTGGGCCTCATACCTAACATTGGTAGATGGGAGGAGTTACCCGCGGCAGCCACTGGACGCTTTAAATTCATTTAGAGCTGAGCGAGTGACACAAAATGATCCTGGTCTAGCGCAGGGGTGGCCAACCGGCAGCTCTTTTCCCCAAAAGTGCAGCTTGCGAAGCCGCTCCTGCGTCGTCCCCTCCCCCCACAATGGCCCCTGCCCCCGGCTCCCGTGTGCTCACCAGGGAGGCGATTCAAAATGGTGCCCAAGATAGTGGCCATTGACGGGAGCCTGATATGACCAAAAAGCCTACGCGCTTGTTTCTTAAAGGGGCAGCCTCCTCCTCCTCCCCCCCAATAATTGTGGTGTGGCTCTTTACATTTTTTCTGCCACCGTTTTGGCTCTTTTTGTTAAATGGGTTGGCCATCCCTCATCTAGTGTATCTTAACACATGTTCAGCTGCTACTGTAGCTTTATGAATGTTGTTTGCTAACATGAACAGCATCGGTCACTTCATTTGTTTTAAAAAAAACTAGCCATGCCTAGTCTACAATGCAGTAGGGATGTAATAGTGTAGCCAATTAACCGATACGCAAAAGCTTATAGATTAATGCTATAGACTACATGCATTTTCCCCCCCATCCCCATCTGCCAGTAAATTTTTTAGCAGGCTGGCCAGCCAGGTCCAGGACCTACCCCCACTGTGGCTCTGCATTTAAAGTGCATTAGGAGCCAGGCGGCCGGGTTCAGTTCTGGCTCGTGCCAGGTGCGGGAGCTCAGCCCCTCCCCTGGACAGGGGCTGCTGCCACCCTGTGCTGCTGCTGCATCAGAGGTAGCAGCACGGGGTGACAGGCAGCTGGTCCATGAGGGGAGCTGGTTTTTTCAACTGGCTCCCCTTGTGGACCAGCTCTCGCCCGGCACCCTGCGCTGCTGCCTCTGATACAGAGGCAGCAGCATAGAGTGGCGGGGGCAGGGGGCGCATTGGCTTCTGGCCCCACCCCTGGGGACGATAGAACAGTCGACTAACGGGTAAGAATTCATGAGGTTAATCGACTCCCCCTACAATGCAGTATAACAAACAGATGCTATTCCATCTCACGAGTCCCTGGATTGGTGTTAGGCACTAACACACACCAGCCCCGACCAGCCCCAAGAGCCAGCAAAGGAAGATTCCAGCTTTAGAGAAATCTGGCATCAGAAACAGGGCCTTCAAAACCTGCAACAAATGTAAAAGCCAAGTGTGTTTCCAATGGCATTTTCCTTCTCCAGCCACAGCGCAGTCTACAAAGCGGTGCCTACAGATTTCCTCTCAGCAGAGGCAGAGTCCTATTTGTGTGAGAGGAGACTTTCCACAACTGAGTGCAGAGTGCCTTTCAATTACTCCCACCAAGCCATTAGGCAAATTAAATTTGCACGAGACAATATCTAAAACGACAAGGAAGACACCCTAAAGAAAACGCGATCAATATGCGCATGAATTATGCTGACTGCTAGTCAGGGCCATCCCAAGGGCAGTGAGAGGCATGGGACAACCCCTCCCCAAGTGCAGGGCCCAGGGCAACCCCCCTACCATCGGCCCCGCCCCTTGCCCCACCCCTGCTCCACCCTCTTGTCCCCTCCCCAGTAGCCAGGGATTATGGGGAGGCCTGGCACAGGGCAGCAGAGGTGGTCCCCCTTCTGCACCTACATGGCAGCAGGAACCTGAGCACCCCAGCAGCCTGCTGCCCTCTCCTAGCCCACTGTGCTCAGCTTCGCTGCGGCAGCAGTAAGAGGGGTGCCCTGGGATTGGGGCGCTGTGAAGTGGAGCGCAGCCTGCTGGGAGACAGCGGTGCAATGGAGCAGAGTAGGCTGCTGCCGTGGTGAGTGGAGGGGGCCCCTGCTGCAGCCCTACGCCAGGCCTCCCAGTAATCCTCTGGGACCTGCCTACAGGATAGTTGAGGTGGCCACTGTGGGGCCCTTTGGCTAGAGATGGAGAGTCCCCTGGATATTCAGTGAGGCTGCATGTGGACGTGCGTATTTTAAAAGACTTGGTGTGGTACAGAATTATAAGCCATGCTAACAGGCATTTCTTCACTTGATCCAGCACTGCTAAAACAGCCACCTATGTAAGGTGTACCCCTTCAAGATCAGTTTCTCTCTCACAACACACTGGACATTGGCTTAAGCCTAAGGCATTACTTTTCAAAACGAATGTGAACGGATTCTAACTATTTGCTTTTACTCCTTTTACCCAAAGGTCCATCCCAGCTCACCCTGAAAAAGCCACAGGTTCTGTTTCTTCTTGTGTCCATCAGCAAATTTATTTAATATAGCCCAACGAGCTACAACCGTGCAAACTTACTGAAGGGATAGGGACTGCACAAACGTCACTCAGGGTATAAACTGGAAGACCACTGACTGCAGCAGTTTCACGACTGATGATTGTGTGCAAAGTGGAGATAATCCAGCTCACCTCTCAAAACCCAGACTACATTTGCAAATTGTGACAAATGAGAACACTTGATCTAAAAACCACTGAGCTAGCACAGCACCTCCTGGTGCTATTTTCAGCAACGCTCTTCAGAGAACCATATTTCAAGTACACTGTCCACTAAGTATTAAGCACATGGCAGTTTTTGGTAACCTGAGCATGGATTTTGAACCTAGGAGCTTTGATTCTGGAGGACAAACTGTGCGAGTGGGAAAAGGGGGCAGCAGCGAAGAAAGAATTATATTAGTGTAATACAGGAGTCTGCAACCTATGGCTCTCAAGCCAAATACAGCTCAGTATGGAACCAAATATGGCTCTTTTGCCATTCCCAAAATGCATGCAACTTTTTAAATTAAAATGAAAATTAAATCACAATTTTAAAAATGTGTACTTATTCAGGTCTTGCTTTATGGATCTGAGACCTGGACTACCTACTCGTGCCAAGAGAAAAAATTGAGCAATTTCCACCTTTGCAGAATCATGAATATTAAGTGGCAAGACAAAGTTTCAAATGTAGATGTCCTATCAAGAGCTGGCATACCCAGTCTCATAGCGATCCTTAACAGAAGACTCCGGTGGCTTGGCCATGTGAGGAGAATGAGTGATAAATGTCTTCTCAAAGAAATCCTCTTTGGTGAACTAGCAAATGGAGCAAGGGCAAGAGGAAGGCCAAAGTTAAGAGTCAAAGATATATGCAAAAACACTATGAAAAGATTTAACATCAATCCATGCTCTTGGAAATCTACATCATCAGATCGCAACACTTGGCGACAATTATTACAACAGGGCACGTCATTTTTCGATAGGACCTGTGCAAGTCATGCAAAAGAACTCCGTCTCAGAAGGAAAAAGTCTCAGACTCATGAAAATGGAAGTAGACTGGCATGTAGCTATTGTAATTGACTGTGCAAATCCAATATTGGATGCATAAGCCATAAAAAGTTGCAGATCCAAGCACAACTCAGATTGTCACTGCTGCTGCTTACCACCGTCTCTTGAGATGAATGGGCCATATATACTTATTCATGTAGCTTGAATGCATGATGAAGCTGGATTTGACCAGTTATGATGTAAACTTCAAAGAAATGTGCAAACAGATGCAGCAGCAGAAGTCCCATTACTAAAGTCTGTGAGTACAACGTTTCATTTATGCTATTATTAATCATCATGCCAATTATCAGCAATATTAAATTGTATATTTTCAGTCATGCAAATGGGCATTCTGATAAAGCTCTTTGTGGGCCACTTGTTCTGAATTTTGATGAGTTTGGCTCTTTGGTTTGAAAAGGTTGCCGACTGCTGGCGTAATGTCTCATAAGTAGGCCACATGCAGTGACTTGAAATTAATTAGACTTCAGCAAGGTGTCACAGTATTCTCTGTATCTATATTTTAGAGATTTGTACATCTGCTTGTGCGTCTGTTTATTCAGAACTCTTCCTAAACCAGAAGAACTAGGACCACCAAATTTGGTAGGCAGCTTCCTCTTATCCTAACTCAGAGCAAGGTAAAGGTTTGGTTGTGCCAGGAAAATAGGATGTGCCTGGAACTGGATTGTTTTCCATGCCATGGAAAAGGAGGGGAGAGGAGGGATGCACTCCTCAGTCCCCACTGGGAGCAGTGAGCGCAGGGAAAGCTATCCTGCAGAGTCACCACTGGGGGCACCTGTACCTTCAACTAAGTCGCCAGCTGGAGATGGGGCTCTGCCATCTTGCCTGCCTCTAGTATGTAGATTCCCTGCCTTAAACCCCAACTCCTGGCCCCACCGCTACACCACCAAGGCCAGCCAGCCCAGCCCTAGCCACCCCTCACAGGACCCACTGGCGTGTCCACCTTCCCCCTTGCACCACTGGGCCACCCAGCATGACCAATGTGGGCCAGGCTGTGCTGCCTTCCCCCAGGCCAGGCCCTTGGCGCACTGGCGGGGGAGGCCTGTGCAGCCCCCCGCCCCCCTTCCTCTCTGCCCCGGCCATCCCAACTTCCAGGCAATTCCAACAAGCACTGGACTGCCCCTCCTCCTCCGACTCTGGGCTGTGCCAACTGGAAGCCTTCGTGGTCCCCGTCTGGACATGGGAAATGCCAGATAAGTCTGCTAGTTAATTTATTTACCCACAAGACAAGCGGGAACTCACATCAGGTAACATTTAAGCCCAACTCTTACATTAAAGGGACTAGCCAAAGACAATGGACACTGCCCAGTTCTGGACTCTCTCAATCCTTTGTGCCCCCTGCTGATTTGGGGATTACTTTGCCACTTTTCCATTCCCTTAAATGCAAAGTTCAAACAGCAGAACAGCTGCCTGATTTCCTCCCTCCTTCCCCTATGTTACTAATTAATCCCTCTTCAGAAGTCATGTGAGAATTCTTTCCATGTGCAGTCTTCGATAACAGGGTTTTACAATACATGTTTTTAAAATCAGGGTGTTAGTATATCCTGATCCATGCACCTGCCCCTGAAGAAGCAATCTATTTTACTAATGATAGTAATTAGTAATTTTTGGAAAACATGCTGCTCCAACCTTCTCATCCCAAGGACCTTAAACCAGTAATTTTTTATAAGGGAGTGAAAGGCAACGACCTCGACAGAGTCCCTCTGAGAAAAAGGTCCATTCGTTATATTGGTGAAAGACCGGGGAGATTGCTAAATGCATGTAAGATTAAGCAGCCTCACAGCAGCAGAATCAGAAGGTTATACCAATAACCTAGAGAAGGTCACTGGAATAATCCCCAGCTCATCTGCTGCTGAAAAGAACCTGTGGTTTCAGGACAGAGACATCAGATAAAGCAGCTTCTTTTGAAAGAGTGATACAGTAGGTAGGCGCCTTCCATATCACAGGCACTTTTCAGTAAACACCATATGGTCTAATCACTTAATTGGGGAAGAAAAAAAACCCTTAAATTTGGGATGTGACTTTGTAAATCTGAAGAACGTTCCTGGGGCTATTCTGAAAGGCCATTTTACCAGCCTCAAACGTTACATACACATTTTCTAACCTCCAATTTATCTACACATATCCCGTCCTCCCCATGCAGAGTGTCTATTACTCCAACTCCAAAGAAATGACCCCTTCGTAAGTGCAAAACCAATTATGTACAGCACTGAAATGCTTGGCCTGCACCCCCATCTTCCAGAGCCAGAGACATCTGCACTGCACACCTTTTGAGTGATCTCAGATGAATGCAAGGAAGACTCTGTGATGAATAAAGCTGTCAGAGATGTCTTCTGAAGGCTCAAGGTCCATTTCTTATCCTTTAGGGAACTGCCCTTCCCTGCGATTCTGATGATGCTAGAATGGCCATGGAGAACCAGACAAATGCCCTAAGGAATGACACAGAGTGGGGCCTCAATCTCATCAGATGATTCTATTCTCTTATCTGATCATCCCTTGGGCACCCCTTCCACAGGGTCACTGTGGTGCTGATCACAGATATAATCCTGAAGGCAGATACTGTAGCAGTAACAAATTCTCATTTTTAATCAAACAGACCCTTACTCTATCCAGCCCTTTTTCCTTACCTGGATATTATCCTTCTGCTTTGGTAAGATCATCCAGCAAGTGACAGACAAATGCAAATCTCCTTAGATTTGGAAAAAGGCACCTCTGGTGACTTGGCCAGCCTGACCATTCTATTCTGGATCCTCTGCCAATGGAAGCTGGTTCCCATGCATGGGCAGGAACTTGCTGAGCCTCGCCTCAAACAGCTGGGGGTGAGGAGAATAGTCTGTTCAGATCTCCCTCTTCCTGATGAGATCTGGACAGCTTTCCTAACTCTTGAGGAGAGAAGATGGAGGAGTATGAAGCCCCAGGACCTTCCCTAGAACAGCATTTGGATTTTTCAACTTGTGTTTATGGGAGCCCTACTCTACTTCCTGTTTCTCTTTACCAGTGCTTCACTGATTCCAACAGAGACCTTTCACTTGAAAGAAGCATTTTAGGAGCTGGAAGGCAATCAGGTCAATCTTTGGAGGCTGTTAGCCTTCTCTGGTTTCCAGTAGGCACAGTCTGGTTCCCTCCCACATGTGACTATGTAAGCAGTCTGACAGCGATCCACAAGTATCTGCTGCAGGGGAAGGCAGAAGAGTGCTAGCAATACACACACTGCAGCCAAGAGAAAGAAAGAGTTTCTTCATTACTTGGGAAATGTGTAGCAGACTGTAACAGCGAGAGAATTTAAACAAAGGTAGAAGTGTGGAAGCAGCCCAGTTACCCCTAGCTGACTTGAAACTCAAAAAGAACAGTGGATTTCACAAGGCTGCCCCTCTGCAAAGCCCACTAGAGAGCAGGGACAGCAGCAGTGAACTGCTTTGCAACCCTCCCCCATGGCAGCTGCTGCTGGGAAAGAAGATGTAGGCTGGATGGGTTCCTGAACTAGCAGCATCTCTGCAGCCTGCGGTTACTATTAAGTCTCTTGAGAACAGCCGGGGAACAGAAAAGTCTCTGGACTGGATGGCTACTCCTACAGCTAGAACCTTGTCTGGCCTGAACACCAACTGTGGGGGACCTGTTATTCTGAAAACACCAAAGAGATCTACTTGCTCCAGGCCCTGCATGCCAGAGCTGTTTCTCAATCCCATCTCTCTTCCCTTGCTTCACCAATTTGCCCACTCAGTCTGGAAGGCAGAGTAGGGAAAAGATAGCCACAGTGCCCCAGAAAGCTCAGCTCCCACTGGATTTGGTAAGGAGCAAAGCTGGGGATAAAAACGTAATTTTTTTTTTTTTTTTTTTGTTTAAAGATAAAAGAGGAAAACTGGTTTAAAAAGAAAGAATCTACTGCTTGGGCTTCTTTGGAAGCAGAGAATGCTGGGTAATTCCCCAGAAGGGGCATGCTCTAGCCCCTGCACCTCAAAGGTCTGCCCTCCGTCCAAGTTCTCTGGAGAAGGCTAGCCGGCTGTTTATGTGGCTGGTCACCGGTGGGAATACAACCAGGAATCCCAACACTTTAGTGAGGTAAAGCCAGCACTGGACGGATTAGCTTTCCCAAGGTCACAGCAAGTCAGTGGCAGAGCCAGGAAGAGAAGGCAGGAGTCTAGTTCCCAGTCAGCTGTTACCAGAGTGAGCTAGTGGGTACCTTAAGAGTGGGGCAGAATGTCTGCCCTCTGCATACATTGCCCAGTTTTCTTAAGTGGCCACCTAAATTGCAGGATTTCTACACGTGATTGAGACAAGCTCTTCTGAAAACAGAGCTCATAATGTATAATCGCTGGGGTTTACGTGAGCCTAATAGGCTTCCTCCTTCAGTCAGCATCACATGGGAAGTGGCTCTGTGTCGGAGCCATTCAGTGACTGTTGTCAATCTTCCCAACAGCAGCTTGCCACCCAGGGCGCAGGGGCGTGTGTGACAACTCTACCACTAAGTGCTCTGGAGAACACAGCAACTGAAATTAGCTGCTCACCCAGAAGTAACCTCTTCAGAACCCAGTGCATTACATTGCCACAGTTCCAGTGGATCTATTTCCACCTGGAAAGCTACAACAAGTATATTGGAAGTCTTGCATTAGCCTGTCCTCCAGTTTCCTGTGAAAGTTTCTGAACCCTTGTTCATAATGTAAATGTTGTTTTGTTCCACACGGAATTATACACCAGCCATGATTACCTGTACTGAGGCTGCTCTAGTTTCCTTAATGTCTTTCAAGGTTCAGTTCTACTCTAAAAAGTGACCTTTTATTCCACACATCCGCTCCCTTACCCTTTCACTGGGTGACTTTGGTGACAAAAGTTTTTGGTTTGATTCCTATTAATTCTGCAAGGTCCACACAGCTATAGGAGAAGTGAGAGTTTGATTCCTGTCTGGGTCAAGCAGCATAATAAATGGGCTCTCCGGGTGGAATAGAGAAACATTTTTTGCTGGTATTGATGATGCACAAGCCAGAAAGAAGGCAGCTTAATTTCACATCCTAAGCTGAGATGCAGGGCTGACATTCCCCCCCTTCCATCCTCATCTAAGCACAGTTAACCTGCAGTCACAAGGAGAAACAGGAAGCTCCAGTGTGCTATTTGTATAGTAAAACACACATGAAATGGTTTAGATTTAAAACAAAAACTCAACACACACCATTCTGGAGAGGTGTTCTATTAAAAAACAAGGAACGCTCTGTTCCGAAGAATTATATGATCCACATTTTTTAAAAAGTGTCTCTGCTTCCCCTCCCTTTGTCTGTCTAAACTTACGTAATTAATCAACTGGTAAAAACAGTGGCGTCTATTTTCTCATGGCTCCTCCCTGAATTGCAATTTGCTCACCAAGTTTATAAGGTGTGGCACCACAGGATATAAATGATGGCTAAATAGTTTCCATTACAGATCATCCAAAGACTAGCAGAATTTTCCTGTTAGCAAGACGCCTCATCTCTGAATATTTCAAAGATTTAGCTGGCTGCCCATTGGCCCTTGATTATTTCACTTTTACGGGGGGGGGGGGGAAGGATGAGAGAGAGAGAGAGAGAGAGTGTGCGCGTGTAATTAGCTTTGCTTGTAAAATGTTCATCACCCTCCTAACACTGAGTAGGATGTGAAGCCTATTGGGAATGGGGGGGGGGGGGGTCCTAGTAGATTTCAGTATATTGTTCTTTGTGAGTAATAAAGTTCATGTGGGGGGGAGGGAAATGAGTAAGTGGATATTACTTCTTACCACAACCCCATATGGAAGTAATCAAGCGCAAGGGTGGCAGCTGGGGCCAATAACAGTCACCTGCAGTTGAGGGACATGGGGGTTTCGGATGGGTTTTTAATGCTAATTTTCTTCAGAAACAATGAGCTAGAAAGAGCAGAGTAACAGACGAGGCTGGATGAATAGAGACCAGCCAGAACAATAACTGCACCTGGTGTTAAGAGCAGAGGAACAGAGCCGGCACGCGTCAACAGCATAGGGCACATCTGTTACCCTCACAATAACCCATCCTCCCTCCCTGCTCCTCCAGCATGGTAAGTAATACAAGGGCTTTAAACATTCACAGCGTGCGGCACAGCAACAGGTTTGAGTTCTTTCAAAGCAGCAGCATTCTCCCTCTGCACACTCCCCTTCGCTCATCAGTTAGATTTAGTTAAACAACAGGCAGCTGTCAATACACAGATGACTATTTAAGTTCCACAGTCAGACTGGAAGAAAATCATCCCATTTGTGGGCCAACTGGTAGATTTCTGGCTTCTCGTCGTGCAGCGTGTGTGGCGCTGAAGACTATCAGCAGACACTTAAAAGAGTTCGAGCCACTAATAATGTTGTTCTGCTCAAAAGTTGTGTCCGCCAACCTGATCATGAACTTCAACTGGGACACTGCAACGAACAAGAAAGGAGGAAATGGTGCATCTGAGCAGGGAACTCGAGACAATGAAACTCATAAAACATTGTTTTAAGAACTCAGGGTAGGTTTTGAAGTGCCACTGCCCAAAGCTGTTAATGTTAATTACTTGTTTTGTCAAGTTCTATAAAAATGCAAGGGGTTAAGCCTCTTCATACTGCGCGGATGATAGCAGTTTTACACATGGTGGAAATCCAGTTTATGGAGAAAGTCTATTGCCCATGGATATTGGTCAGACTAGAATTTCATGGTACTTCCTTCTAGCCTCAGAGTCTATGCAACTGAGGCACAAAGAAATTACACGTCCCGGACACACACAGTCTCTAGCAGATCCAGGAACGGAACCCAAGTCTGATTCCTAGTTTCATACTTTAACTACAAAACCATCATGACCCTGTACTTCTAGGTCACAGATACCACATGTAAGCAGAAATACAGGTATTTTCTGATTCACTTCAGAAGGGGTATCCAGTACTTTGTAAAAATGAAGTAAATCAAAGCACATCTCAGAAGTAAAGTTTAATTAGCCTTTATGAAGGGGACAACGTGGCTTTCCCAATGACCATTGGTCAAGTTTTTATTAGAACATAATTTTATACCTAATCTCTGAAAAACAATGTATGTAAATACTACCCAGCCATTAGGTTTGTTTAAGGGAGGTTTGCCATCTAGCCCAAAGGGTACAGAAAAGTCATCTCTTCTAGCATGTATAAAAAAAAGTCGGTGTCACTAAGTGATTCTCTCTCCAGTTCAAATTTAAAAACACATTATCTAATGCTGCCCAGAGGTTTTTTAACAAATAGCTGCTTCCACACATTTTACTGCAGTCTCTTCAAATTCTGTTGCACTAGAATATGTCTGGTAATATAATGGGGCCTGAGTCTCATTAACGATGAAATTAGGGATTCTCCAAATCATAAAAACTAGAACTGGAGAAGCCAACAAGCCCCTTAGTCCTCCCCATATCAAATCGGGGCTATAAACCATGGCATTTTTTACTAAGAGTAAATCAACATGGCATTGGGAGTTTCCATGTTTACAAAATGTTGCATCTGGAACTGCCAGTCTTGCAAACTCAACCTGGAACCCAGACAGTTCTTTTTCTTCCTTGTGCATTAGCATCAGGACTAAAAATTTCTGCAAGCCAAATGATGCCTTCAGGGACATGTGAGCAACCCCTTGCCTACAAGTGGATTTGCAAAAGTGCAACCAACTGATACTTGATAAACAATTGTTGACAAAGCACTGGAAGAAATTGAACCCAGATGTCTCTTAAGGTATGTCTAATGCTGCAATTAGACACCCTCAGTTGGCCCATGCCAGATGACTGGGGCTTGAGCTAGGGGCTGTTTAATCGCAGTACAGACATTTAGGCTCAAGTTGCAGCCCGAGTTCTGGGACTCTCCCACCTTGCAGGGTCTTAAAGCCTGGGCTGCAGCCCGAGCACCACAATTAAACAGCCCCTCAGCCCGAGTCCCGCAAGCCTGAGTCAGCAGGCACAGGCCAGCCGCAGGTTTTCAGTTTCACTGTAGACATCCCCTCAGGGCGACTGGCTCTGGAGACATGAGAAGTGAAACTCTAAAATTCGAATCCAATCCCAAACCTGCTGAAAGACACAGGATTTTTTCCCCTGACTTCTGTGGGTACTGGATGACGGGCTACTAGCAGATACAATTCAAATACCAAGCAGGTATTTGGAGTAACTAGATAACACTTTTCCATAGTCACTACTCACAGTAAAACTACACTGTGATGGTCTTTTCCAATTTTCAATGAATCACATGATGGTGCTTCCATCATTCCCCTAGGAAGATTATTCGAGGAGGAATTTATCCCAATGTAAGCTTCTCTGTGCTCTGAGAAATGTCTTACTTTTAACAATGCCCCACTGGCCTACTCCGAGCAATTCCCTCTCCCTTTGTGTGGCTATAGCCTTCTACTGCTCAGGCTACATCTATACTACAGTGGGGACCAAAGCTCTGAGACTGAACCACCAGCAGTCAATTTAGTGGGTCTAGCGAAGACCCTCCAAATCAACGGCAGATCACTGTGCGATCGACCCCTGTACTCACCTTACCCTTCACGTTGTAGGGCAAGGTAAGTCGACTGGAGAGTTCCTTCCCCCCGCCATCTACCCAATGCAGTGTACACCTCGCAATAAATCGACCTAAGGTATGTCAACTCCAGTTACTTTATTCAGTACCTTAGGTCAACGTTCTGCAGTAGTGCATACATAGGTTCAGTGTTGGTTATTGTATTGCCCTCAGTCATAAATCCTGCTACACATCCTGCATAGTTCTTTTCACCCTCAGCCACAAATCAGCCCTTCAAGCCCCTGTATTTCACATCTTTTTTCAATCCCCACCTCCTCCCGCTGCCATTTGCTGGTGTCTTTCATTATAGAGGTGCTCAGAAAAAACAGACCTACTCCCATGGATTCCAACAGGGAGCTCAAAACAGCTCACACTCCTACCTTCCCCACCTTCTCTCTCTAATGTCCTGGGACCAACACAGCTACATCAGCACTGCTTCCAAAATTAACTGTGCGTTAGTGTAGCAGAATGCACCCTTTGCATTGTGAAATAGTGAGGTGATGCTTCTTCTTGAGGGTGGCAGGATAAGGTCCTAAATAGACTACTAGAAAGTCATAAGCTTCCACTTCTTTTGAACTGCTGAACACTGACCAGATCCTGGTTTATCCACAATTCTCCCATTCCTATGTATCTATCTATAAAGATTACCCATGTAACTCTGAATTAAGGATGTTAAGTAACGGTTAATTTACTAGTCGAGTAGTCGATGGAATTTCCATCAACTACTCAACTAATTGATAGGCACTTGTACATTTCAATGGAGGAATGTGGAACTACGCATGCAGTCCGGGGCCAGCGGAATGTCCCGCTACACGCAGCGTGCTAGCTTTGAAATGTACAGGAGTCCCCCGCTGACCCCGGGCTCTATGCTGTGCTCCCAATTTGAAATGCCACACGCAGCCGGGGACTCCCCAGCTGATCCTGAGTTCTGTGGAAATGCCACCTCAGGGTTTCAAAAGGGCAGCCGCACAGCTGATCCCCAGCTCAGCTGTGCGATGCTGCCACTTTGAAGTACCCCCTTTCCCACCTCTATCTGATAGTGGCAGCCGGGGGGGGGGGGGGGAAATCGACTAGTTGACTGACTATCCGATAAGCATTTGCTTGTCGACTAGTTGACTAGTCCTTAACATCCCTACTCTTAACAATGTTAAACAAAAAATATAGCTAGATGTTCCCTCTCTGTTCTAAGCACTTTTCTCCCAAATGTTCCCTGAACATCCTGCAGTGTTCTTCTAATTGCCTCTTCTCGGGACTCAGTCTTCTGCAGAACTTGAACATGAATTTGGCAGGCTAGTTATTTAAAATAAAGACCAAGAGCCCAATTGTGAAGACCTAACATGGGCAAAACTCCTGATTACTTAACTAGGGGTTTGCTTGCCCAGTGACTGCAGGATCCAGTCTTAAACGGATTACAGGATAGGGATGTTAAATATCAGTTAACTGAATAGTTGATTAACCTCATGAATTCTTATCGGTTAGTCGACTATTCTATAGACCCTGGGGGCGAGGCCAGAAGCCAGTGCACTCCTGCCCCACTCCCAGGAAGCCCCCTGCCAGCCCACCAGATCACAGGCTGCAATGTGGGTGCCAGGTGGGAGCTGGTCTGCGAGGGGAGCTAGTTTAAAAACTGGCTCCCCTCGTGGACCAGCTGCCTGCTGCCCTGTGCTGCTGCCTCTGATACAGAGGCAGCAGCCCATCTGTGGGGAGAGGGAGGTCTGAGCTCCTGGACCCAGTGCAAACCAGGCCGCCTGCTTCCCTAATACGCTTTAAATGCTGAGCTGCAGCAGCAGTAGGTCCCAGACCCAGTGCAAGCTGGGACTGAGCTGGACTGCTGGCCAGCCTGCTTAAAAAAAAAAAAAAAAGGTACTGACAAGGGGGCAGGAGGGAAATGCAGATAGTCTATCATTAACCGATATGCTTTTGCTTATCAGTTAATTGACTACACTATTACATCCCTATTACAGTAACTTCAACAAGTAATAGCATTAATGCTGGCAAATTCGGCAGGTCTTCAGTACCATCCTAGCTGAAGCGACACAACTGCACCAGAAATAGCGCACATACTGATGCAAATAAAACATGACACAAAACTTCACTGTTAGGAAACCGCACATATGTATGGTTTGTGACATTCTTTCCTCATTCTGGCATGTTTGGGGATACTAACGTGCACACACTGCCCAGTACGCTCTCACAGCTACCTCACAGGTGTTGGAAATCAAGAAACAAAGAGCAAGTCCGAAGTCCCTTTCCTCAGTCAGGATGCTGGCTTACAAAGCATATGGAAACAGTCTGCACTCAGAGAGAGTTTGCAAACTATGAGAAAAGGGGGATTTGGATGGTCAGAGTGCATAAGGAGGAATAATGGAATGAGGCTAAGACAGGGACATTTAGCGTGAACAGCAGGATAAACTTGCTGCCAGTGAGAGCTATCAGGCTGTGGAACAGTGTCTCAAGGGAAGCCCTGTCACTTGGCAGGTTTAAAACTAGCCTGGACAAAGCACTAGTAAGCGTACAATAGGGAATAATCCTGCATTGGCAGGGAGCTATAGTAGATAACCCAACACAATTTCCATCTATGATTCTGAAGCAAAATTTCCTACCCGCTCTCTTAGCCTTCAGAACTTTAGTGTGGATTCTGGCATATTTGGTGCAACTGAGCAGCATAAGGGGATCACAATGGATTATAAATGCAGTAGCTCTGGAGTTTAATGCTGCAACAAAAGGAAGCCAATAGCTCACCAGGTATAATGGTATAATTTTTACAGTAGCATGACCCAAGGGATCACAGGAACATTTTAAAACTGCTGAACCTTTGCAAAAAAAGGAACACAAAGCAGGTTTAAGATGCATCTGAAAGACTGCACATTCCAGTTCAATAAAATGGAATCCAATGTACAGTGGCCTTGCAATGAACACTGTAGCAGCAAAGAGAGAGGTTACTGCATCACAACACTGAAGGGAGAGATTTAAATGTTGGTAGCATCAATAGCTGCTTTAGAGTATAAAGACAAAAAGGTAGCACTCAGGCACAATGCAGAAAAAATATGGTGGGGGGAGCATTCAACATTGAGAACATTTGGGAGGTGATGGAGGTCACTTAGCCCTATATATTTACTCAGAATAAAATATTTTGCAAAACTGAGACCAAGCCTTCCTACAATGAAAATCACATTGCATTCAAAAAAATATCCTCCCACTTTTCCATTTGCCTAGGAAATGCTGAATACTAGCCTTCTACTCAGGAAAGCCAAACCCTTCCACAGCGACAGAAGGACAGCAAGCTCCATCACAGCTTTCCTTAGAGAAACAGTTTACTATTTTTTCAGCTGCATAATCCACACACCAAGTCAGCTCATCTATTGAAGTTTTTACCAGCAGACCCACTGCAGTCGAAATGAGGTGGTTACAGAGGGGAAGGCGATATTGCAAAGCACTACATATGTGAGGGTTCCCACGCACAGATATACACCTTCTCACACTATCTGAGCTCAAGGTTCAACTGATCCACAGAACAGAAAAACATTTCTACTCTTAAAAATTAGCAAACAGCAAAACAGCTGAACAAAAAACCAAATAAACCTCATTAACATTTTAAATAACCTAATTTAAAAATTTGCTTACCCAAAATACCCAGGAGGCTACAACAATCCAGCTATTGTAGAATACTCCTAATTTCTTTGACATATAAATAAAATGCTCTTCTTTTTCTGCTCTTAATCTTCGAGCACAGCCTCAGACCAGCCTTCCTCCTTTCATTAGCTGGACATGTGTCAGCTCTCTCACATCTGCGATTTCTCACTGACTAGAGCCGCCTGTCCGATTCCAGGGAAACACAGATGGAACCCAGATGGGAAGGTCCAGCCAAACAGACCAGCTCTTTACCTCGCCAGAATACCCAGATATACACACATCCTCTCTCTCTCTCTCTCTCTCTCTCTCCTCCTCCTGCTTGCTCTGTTACCAGGGCTCCTTGCCAGCTGATGTCACTAAGCACACACCTACCAGTGACTCGCAACCACTTTGACATTAACTTGTTAAATACACACATTTTGTTTGTGGCTGACAAGAACACTGATAATGCACTGCAGGACAATGATCCATGCTAGGTCCCAGTGAAGAGGGGCTTCAAAGGATGTTCAATTGGACTGCCCATTCCAAAATCCTTTATTATGCCTTCACACTTGTGCAGCTCTTGTTTGTACAGAATGCCTGTTGTAAATCACTCTCACAGGCAGCCTGTAGTGCTGAAGAGAGCCTTAACTGTAGAACTCCGTTTTAAAAACTGGATTTGGATATGCTGTTTGGTAAACAAATTAATTTTCCAAAGGTTTCCTAGTGTATGTAAATCTTTCATGTAAACTGCCTTTTTTAAAGTAAATTGCAAAACTGGCATGTGTTAACAATTAGAAGCAATAAGAATATACTATTCTCATGGTGCAGGGAAATCAAATTAGGGCTGGAAAACTCAGAGGAAGAGTTGTTAAATACATAACATCCGAATCACAGTGGAGGGAAAGTGTTAAAGGAAAACGTGTCTTGTTGTTTAACACTACATGGAGTGGATTCATGGGATAAATCTTTTAGCAGTCACCGAGCAAGCTCACAGAAGAAAGTGATTCCCATGAATCTGTAAAGTATTTGGGGCTAGTCCACACTAGACAATTACATCGACCCAGCTACATCGCTCAGGGGTGTGAAAAATCCACACCCTAGGCTGACCTAGCTCTTGTTCAAAGGAAGACTTCTTCTGTTTACCTAGCTAGTGCCTCTCAGGGAGTGGAATCAGTACAGTGACAGGGAACCCCTCCCATAACCTTAATAGGTGTCTACACTGCTCCACTGCAGTGCTTCAGCTAGGCCTCTGTATGGTTAACAAGCACAGCCTTACACATGACCATTTTGCAACATGAAAGCACCTCTGCCAGGACTCCCCCTTTCTTGTAGCCACTCACAACATACACCTTGGACAACAGAGCTCACCTGGCAGCAACTCCAGTGCATCAGGGCTTTGCAGATGCCAGACGCTGGGAACTAGGGCAGCATGGCTTACGTCCACAGCTGACACCGCACACACCACGGTCTCCTGCTTGAGCTCAGCACTACTTTGGCTCCTTGAAAGAGCAGAGAGATGACAGCACCACCACACTGCTCCTGGGGACTTCCTTGAGCTGTGCAGGTTCAGTCATGTTTCCTGGCCCTTGGAAAACCCCGTGGGCATCACTGAAAGCTAGGCAGCTCAACAATGCCCAGCACCTAATGAGAACGTAAATCTCAGCATTGCCAAGGCTCCCACTGCAGACTTTAAAACAATGGAAATCTTGACTAAGATACTGCGTTTCTGAAAATCTTTGCCATGAGTAGGACAGAGGTGGCTGACTGAGGTGACACGTTCAGTTTCCCTGAGAACTGTACAGCATGATTCTAGCACAGTAAGGGCTAAGCATACAATCTGACTGCTCCGAACAGACAGTACTACTGTGCATGGCAATAAAATACTTGCAGGAACAGGGCCCAAGCTACAGCGAGTTATACAGAAATTCAATGGCCTCAGCCAATCAGAACCCAGGGCTGCAGGCCCATTTCCAACCCCAAATGGGCATCTCTCAATTAACTTCCCAGGGCTTTGCTTGGTTATTGGTCCTCAGAAACTCACAGTCCTAGGCTCACAACAGATGTGGCCACTTCCGTGTCTCACCTCCCTTTTCATCCCCCAATTGCCCTATTTCTCCTCATTCCGAGAGAGGTTAAGATCCCCTCGTTTCCCTTGGGAAGGAGGAATAGAAGGGGGGCTAGGCAGGAGGAGGAGCTGATTAAGGTGAAGTTAAAACCTGTGTGGGAGAGGGAGCTAGTCCTTCCTAAGCAGCAAGGGGGTAGTTAAAGGCACACCTGAGGGAAAGAACTCCAGCTGCTTGAGCATGCCAGGCCCCTACCAACTCAGTAGTAACTAGGGATGTAATAGCATAACCATTTATATGGTTAGCCCATAAACTTGGGCCTACTGGTTACCGTTAATGGTTACACGCAGGCTCCCGTGAAGCCGGCTGCTGCCTCGAATACAGGCGGGAGACAGGGTTCAAATGAAAATGAATAAACCTGTCACTTCACTATAGCTTTCCTTTGCAGGGCGGCAGCCGGCTCCATGGGAGCAGGGCCGGCAGAGGGAGCTGGTATGTGCCGGGAGCTGGCTTAAAAGGTGGCTTCTGGCGTGCACCCACTCTTGGAGAGTCTGCTGCTGCCTCGCGCTGCAGGCTCTGTGGTACAGAGCTTATACTGCAGAGCCCGGCAGTGCAGCCAGCTCCCCGGGAGTGGGGCCTGCTGGCTCTGCTCCCAGGGAGCCAGCTGCACTGCAGGCTCTGCAGTACAAACTTTATACTGCAGAGTCTGAAGCACGTAACTGCTGAGATTTCTCAGCAATCACACCATTGCCCAATTAACTGCTTCTTAACACTGCCGATAACAGCAGCACCCTGGGCTAACATGCACTTCTGTCTTCAGCTTTGGAGTTCCAGCCCAGAGCCCCAATCAGGATGTAAGGATCCAGAAAATGCTCCCGAGGTATGCCAATAGGTGCCTTTCAAGCAGCCTCTATCACAGCATGCCAAGGAGGGGTCTGCTCACCAAGGAGAATTCCTCCTAACTAGCCTATGAAGTCATCCAGTCACAAGGTTTCACACCTTCAACTGCTTGGGATTGGTTTCTAGATCTAACTAAAACAGGTCTATTCAAACATCCTAAAAGCCTCTTATTTGTGCGCTACAGTCAGCCAACCAGCCAGCAGAGGGGGCACTAGATTAAGCCTGTTCTCAGATGGCTACGTCCCAAGAAATGACAACCAAGATGTCCAGTACACCAATACAAAAGGTAGCCACAACAAACTTAGGTTTATTCATTTTCATTTGAACCCTGTCTCCTCAAGGAAGCTGAAATTTTAACATAACGGTCCCTTTACAATCACTTCCCTTTGCCCTTGTGCACACTTTTATCTAGCTTGTTATTAGTACAACACATCAGAATGACCATTCATTCCAAAGGCATGGGGAGGGCCTCACTTGGAGAGCTGGCACATTTAGCCTTCCTGCCCACAACGAAGTTGAACCAGAATTTACATTTGCAAAACAGCCTCATACAGATATGCATCTGTTCTGCAAATAATTTATATCAGGGAGATTAAAGCAGGTAGAGGTCTGATCTGTTGGGCTTTGTACAAGTGGTAAACACACCCAAAACCTGTGTAAAATACTGAGGCTCTCAATATTTCACAAAACAAGACAAAATGTGCATCTTAGTTATGCAGAGACTAAAAAGTTTTAAAAAATAAAATAAACCTTTATTCAAAACTTACAAACTATTTCCCTTATGTTTTGGCCTGCAGTCCCAACCACCAACAGGGAAAAGCCAATCTGCAGCAGCTGCAGACAGCTGGTTAAGTCCAGATACTAAACATAATTAGGGAAACTAGTCAAATATTAATGCTGCAGTTTCACAAAAGATTGTTCAGTACTGTTAAGTATTGTTTTAATACCGCTGCTGTGCAAAGGTATTTCCCCGAACTCAGAGCCTCTGGAAATCTCTCTCCATCCTCTTATCCAGATGGCACCTTACTCAGACCAGCTGTGTGGTGCAGATTCATCTCTTTCTTTTGTGACAAAAGGTTTTCCCTTTTCATCCAGAACTCAACTAGCCAAGAGGAGTTAAACTAATTTTTCCCTCTGTCAACTAGATTCCATCTGCAGCATCCCTTAATTGGTTATGGCGCAGAAGCCAAAGAACCCACCTTGGTTTCCAGAACTCAAAGTGAGTTTGCAGGGCGTGTCATTAAAAGAAACCAGCCAGACTGTTAAGGGGAACAGCTGAAGCAAGGGGACATGGGGGGGGGGGGGGGAGTATAATGGTTGCTCTTGCTTTCCACCAATGCAGCTGTACATATGGCTGGTTTCCCAGCATATATTAGAATAGGCTAAGACTGCTTAAACTCTAGCTACAACCAACCCCCATGGGCCAAAGCTACAGTCAGGAACAGACAGCACAAGGGAGTCCCAACCAGCGTTCCCTGTAAGATAAGAGAACATAGGAGTGGCCAGACTGGGTCAGGCCAAAGGCCCATCTAGCCCCAGTGTCCTATCGGCCAACAGTGGCCAATGCCAGGTGCCCCAGAGGGAGTGAATAGAACAGGGAACCATCGAGTGATCCCTCCCCTGTTTCCCATTCCCAGCCCCAACCAACAGAGGCTGGGGACACCATCCCTGCCCTGCCTGGCTAACAGCCACCGATGGACCTAACCTCCATGAATCTCTCTAGGGTTTTTGAATCCTGTTAAATAGCTGGGCAGCTTGGGCAACCACTCAGGAGAGACATTCAGGTGCCACCCAGACGACTAGCAGAGCCCCCACAGCCGCCGGCAATATGGGTTTCTAGTGGTGATACGCATCTGCAAATGCCTTAGTGCACATAACTCAATTTATTCTGCACATGGATGGACAAAAGTTAGGGGAAACACTGGTCACAAACACACCCTCTTTCCTCTAGTCAACCCCATATGCTGGCAGTTGGGTGAGGGGGGCAGAGAACGCTCTATGCCAGAAGAAATCCCTCAGGTGTTGGGATGATCCTCCCAGGGCCAAATACACCAGCTCAACAGTCAGACTCTCTACACACTGCCATACAAAGAGGACACGTTGCACAGATGGATCTGGTCAAACAGGGGCATCACTATAATAAAAGCAGCACTCATTTGGTTCCTTTCATCTCCAGCTATCAATCATTTCACAACAGCGAGTGCCATTACCCCCATTTTACAAATGGAGAAACTGAGTCACTTTGCTTAGGGGCCTCATCCAAAGCCCACAGAAGCCAACAGCTGTCTTTCCACTGACTCCCATGGGCTTTGGCTAAGCCTGGAGTGACCTTCCCCATGGTTCCATAGCCCACCAATGCAACCGCTGAAAACAACGTCGCCAAACCTCCTGCTCAGTATTCCATTCATGACGAGACCAAAAGGGAATGGCTTTTGTATCCTTTATTCTTTCTTCAGAGAGGAAAGCATTCAAAAACATGTTATTGATGACTCCTCACAACAAAAGCTCAGCAGTTGAGAAAAAGCACAACTCCTTTTACAGTGGTGGGATTTCCCTGGAGCAGGTCTCTTGAATGAAAGTTTCTGCTTCCACTAATTGCTCCTTTGCCAACAGAAGGGAAAATATAAAGGTGAGATCCACCAGCAAGAAAAAATAAACCATATAAATCGCCAGTCATCAAGCAGGATCCCTAGTTAAAACAGGCAACAAGCTAGCTTGCTCTGACAGCAGCCATCCCTAAGGATTATGCTACCCAGATGTTGATATTGTGCATGAACACCACAATGGAAAGAACGAATACAGTTGCAGCAGCTAGGAAAATTGCTTCCCTGTCTCTGTGCACTAATCTGGTTCTACTTTCTTCACATGGGAACGTTCCATGGAAAGAACTATGAAAACAAAGCTTGAACACTGCAGGCTATTGATACCTGCTGCTAGCTGTGGTTTCTGGGAAAGCAGAGAAGTCTGGAAAATTTTTTGTTTCCAGTGGAATTTTTATGCCTATCACAGCCTATTTCCCCAGCAAGCAAAGAAAATCCGAACTCGCTTTGACTTCTATTAGATTCCTCACATATTTCGTGACGGACTGAGGCATTATTTTTGCTTTCTATGCTCTTATCTTGGAAAGTCGCCTTGCATTTATTCATGGCAACCATGTTTGCCATCTTACGCGCCTCACTTTCCACTGCCCAGAAAATAAACCCAAGTACCAGGGCAGCCAAAGTCATTTAACAGAGTAAATGGAAACTGTAAATTCACGCTAAATAGAATCCAATGGAAACCAGTTGGGATCCTTTTCCTCTAGTCTCCAAGCTGGGCAGGAAAGTCAAACATCAGGTTGCTTTGTTTATTCCTTACATAAAAGTCACTAACCCCAGGAGGGACAGCAGACTTAGGCCATGTCTACTCTGCCACTTCACTGTGCTGCAGCTTTCTGGCTCAGGGTGTGAAAAAACACACTCCCTCCTAAGTGCAGCAAGTCACAGCACTGTAAAACGCCAGCGTAAACGGGCTCCCCATGCTGGAAGCCACGCTCCTTGGTTAGGTGGTTTACATACAGAGCTGGAGCCAGGGCCGGACATTCATTTCAAAGCACTGCTGCGGGAGCATACTGTATTAATGGTTTAAGTGCAGACATAGCCTCAGGTGTATGTGAAAGTTCAGGTGAGGCTCACCTGTCTATCGCTGTCTAGGAAAACCTGGCGAATGCTCATCCAAGTTACCCAGAATGCTGCATGGAAGCCACTCTCTCAGGTACACTGTCTGCAGATTAGCTCTATGTGTTACTCCTGGGGGCGTTCTGGGTCACAACATTAAACATTCTCTGCACAATATCTTAACATTTGGCAAAATTCTGCAAATGTTGTCCAAACCAACACTGCATAATCACACTAATTTCAATAATTTTTGTAATTTATTTCCAAATACCAGTCAGCAAGTATGTTGGTAACAGCACAGACACACACAAATTCACCCAGGAGTAGAGAGCGAAAGAATCCCCTAGGACAGCCCAGTTTCTATCTCTCTGCCCCCTTTCCCTCCACAGAGCCCAACCAGGAGGTCAGACACCCATACCCCCCTACACACAACAGTACATCCAAGCCCCCTAACCCTAAGCCCATCATGGGGTCCCCCAACCCAGAAACCCACACTCTCCCCCACCACAGCCCAGTTGCAGGGCCCCCCCCCATGCCCAGATACCCTCCACCTCCACCCCGCCCAGAGACCAGGCATGCAGAAACAACCTGATGTTCAGTCCCAGGCTCGCATGGAGTTTCTTGCTTGCAGCCCTCTCCTTCCTTCATGCTTCCTTCATGCAGCTGTCAGGAATCCTTAGCCCAGGGCTGGGCAATAATTTTTTATGGGGGGCCAAGCCAAGATTTTCCTAAGTGGTCAAGGACCACATTTTTCTATGGAGGAGGTGCAAGGTCTGCGACAGAGGCTGGGTGCAGAAGGGAGCTCAAGTTAGGGGGCTTGGGGCACAGGAGAGAATGAGGGGTCTGAGAGGGAGTTTGGGTGAAGGAGAGGGTTGTGACCTGGGTCAGGGGCTTGGGGTTCAGGGACTGGGAGCTGTGACCTGGTGGAGGTGGGAGAGCGGGATGCAGAGGGTTTGAATGGTAGCCTGGGGCAGGGAGTTGGGGCTGGAGTGCCAGGGGCAGGCTGGGGCTGGGAGGCACTTACCTAGTAGGAATGTAAAATCCTGTTTAGTACACCAGTTAAACATGAGTTACCCCATTAAAATGGGGGTGGCGCAGAGGGACACTCCAGCCTGGCTGGGCTGGAGGGGTCCTCCCACCCGGGCTGGAGTGGCCCTCTCACTGTGGGCAGGGGCTGCTCTGGCTGGGCTGGAGCTGGCATGCCTCCTGCACATGGCAGGCCCAGTGAGAATGGAGCAGCCCCCTGCCCATGGCTGGCGGGGAGCTGCTCCAGCCCCCACTGGTTAACCGTCTGGTAAGCATCAGCTGGTTAACCATTCACATTCCTATTACCTAGGTGGCTCCTGGCCAGCAGCCCCTGCAGAACCCGGAGTAGGGTCCCTGCCTGCCACAGCCCCAGGCTGCTCAAAATAACTAGCTGCTCCCTGTGGCTCTCTGCTCTGGGCACGGGGTGGGGAGGGGGGCTTTGTGGGCTGCCCCGGCGCCTAGTAAAATCTCGCAGCTCCCACTGGCTGGTTTCCATATACCCTCCTCCTCCCTTCCAGCACCCAGAGCAGAGAGCCACAAGGAACAGTCAGCCGCTTAAAGGTGGAGTGGGGCTTCTCTGTCCTGAGTGCTCTGGCAGGGTGGCCCGCAGGCCGGATCCAGTGGCTCTACCTCTCCCCAGCAGTGGAGGGGAACGAGGAAATTCTGCACACATGCCAATTCCTGCAAAATTCTACATTATACAGTGGTGCCATATTCCCCTAGGTGGGTAATAATTTCAGAACATTTAACAAACTTCCCCATTTCATTCTTTGAACTAGCACATGGCAAGTTCTGTTAACAGGGTCATTTATCGTAACAGGCTGGCCTTACCAGAATGCCTCCTGTTGGTGCCAGTGCAATTAATACTGATTGTTTACATGGACTAAGCAGTCAAGGTTTTACCAGTTGGTTTTACTACATACTGAAGCCGGATGCAGTTAAAATGCGTAAGTTTCCACACCTTAAAGTAAAATAAATTACTTACACACACACACACACACACACACACACACACACACACACACACACACACACACACTGAGGTGATGTCAGCTCATTTCAAAGTCTGAACTGGAGGTGCACGGAATTTCATTTAACAGTAAGGCGGCCTAGGAAAGAGGCTGGGAATGAAAGTTCAAGAGCAATGAATAAGCAGACAGTACAATGCAGTCTACCGAACTGATACAGATGTTTGCCATATGAGAAAAATGGGAGGAAATATAAGCTATTCATTGTTGCCACTCAACATCAGGAGTGCAGGAAAAAATACCTGAGAAGTTTGTATCCTTTCCAACAAAAGGAACTTTTTCTACATCTAACCCTCCTTGTCCTGACCAGAAATCCAAGTGCGTGTAGCTGTCCTGGGTTTTAAACCAAATACTGAAAAATGGAAAATATGAGTAATCCTATTAGGAAAAGAGTAAAACCCAGCCTGTAGAGGATTACATTTAAACAGTTCAATAGCGCTGTAACTCAACATTTTCCAAAAGGCAGAGTGAAAAGACACCAGATTCTGGATTCATTCAACTTCAGATGTTCATTAAAAGATAGATATACACACACCTCATAACTCCAATTTCCGCAAGTCTTATTTCTCATCAGAGTTACCAAAGATATTTACCAGCTTTGGAACATAAACTGGTTGAAGTATTTTTCTGGCATAATTAACTCAATCACCACACTCAATCACTTCAAAAAACACCCAGCATTACTCTCCGACGAATCACATTGAAAATCGTTGACATTTTGGGGTAGGTATTTAAAGGGCTTCAACCTTTTGTATCCCTCTGTGCCCACAAGTCTTTTCTTAGGAGTTAAAATGACTGTGCATTTGTATTTAGAGAGTTTTGAAAATCTATTTCCAAGTTCAATCACATCTCTCTTTTTTCTACACAGCCCTGGGATTCCCAGGCACTTATTGGCAACATCTGTCAATTCACTTTGAAACCCCTCCCCCCACCAATTAGTCAAACCTTAGCCCAGGAGTGGGCAATAATTTTTGCCCAGGAGCCACTTCAAAAATTTTTGAAGTAGCCCTGGGCCACCTCAGAAGGGGCGGGGCTACCCACCCCCAGACCATGATTGGTCCAGGAGTGGGGGAGCCCCTTTGTCCCCCTTCCCACTAGACACACATGCCCTGGAAGAGGCTTGGCATGCTCCCCCACCCTCAGGCCAAGCACGGTCTGGGGGCGAGGGAGCGCAGGAAGCCTCCTCCTGCCCTGCAAGGAGCACGTGGCATTTCGAAGTGCCATGGGCTACCCGTAGGGCCAGGGCAGGGCAAAGGAAGCTTCACACAGCTCTCCCGCACCCAGACCCTGATTGGCCTGGGGGCGGGGGAGCATGCAAAGCATCCTCCTCTCTTCTCCCCCCCGCCCCCGGCCTGCTTTGAAGCACTGTGCGCTGCTCACGCCACGTGCCGCTCGCAGGGCGGGAGGAGGCTTCGCGCGTTCCCCAGCCAATTAAGGCCTGGGGGCGGGGGAGCAGCAGGGCCTCCGCAGGCCGGATCCACCCGCTTGGCAGGCCGCATCCAGCTACAGAGGCACTTTTGCCAACCCCTGCCTTAGCCCCCATGAATGCCAACAGATAGTGTTAAAAACCTTCGGAAACAAGAACTTTTAATACTAAGATTTGCTGAATTTGTCTCTTGTTGTAGGAATAACATGCACAATCCAGAATATGAATAAAATTAATGTGATAGATCCCAAACACTTCAAGTATGCTGTAGGAATTAATGCCCCACAGGTAGTTTACTTCCTGGTACTGTACATTCCTCTATCAGTACTTCAGCCTTTAAAGAATGATGACTTTTCCCAACCGAGCCCATAGCTTGTTTTATTGCTATCTCTATTTTAATAGAGGTTTTTAATACCTCAACATGGGTTTATTTCTTGTCTCTGGAGAAAACTGCAGCACTGAGCAATTCTAAAGTCTTACACGAAAATAGCGTTGGTTATCTTTTCAATTGCACTAAAAGAGCATAACATGCTAACTGAATAATATTTACTATCAAGCGGCTGCTTCCACATGCATCTTACCTTCTGTGGAGAGGCACAGAAGGAAATCAAAGAAATGAAGGGCTAGAAGAGACCTCAAAAGGTCACCCAGCACAGGTTTGCTTTCACAGCAGACACTAACCCCATAACTTGAGGTTTAAAACCAAAGATTCTAGCCCAAACCACAGCCTCTCTTAAAAGAGCGCACCCAGAAGCTATAAAGTTGTGTCCGGCATAGTACTGCGAACCACCAACTAATGGATTGGAAGTAGCACTTTCCAGTGAAGTAATATAAATTAGAACGCTGATGGCTGCCAAACTTTGTTAGCTTTGCAGATGTAATGCTGAATGAAATTCTCACTCTCCTCCCTGATTAAAGACAAAATAAAAAAAAATGTGACTTCACTTTCGGTTTTGTTTTTATCTGAATGGAAACTTTTTCCTCCCAGAGGCAATTTTTGCCATCCTGCTCTTGTTGTCAACTGGACCTCTGGATCATTAGCCTCATAACAAATGGTGGCAGTTGGAAGAGAGACAGACCTTTTGTGCCTGCAGTGGCATTCCAAGCTCTCAGCTCTTGGCTCCATGAAGTCTGATTTAGCAGCACTGCTGGGAGCTATTAGTTTATGAAAGAACCAGCACGCCCACCCAAGCACACTAGACTGCAAGAGGCTCTTCACATGGATGCCATGTGCCTTTCATTCAGCCTAGAGGAGTTTGCAAGGTTGTGGTTTCACTTAGTGCAAGCAACCTATCAAACCCAACATGTTCAGGGGAGGAGAGTGGAGGAGATCAGACAGGAATGGCCAGATCTCAGCCATACTGTGGTGCTGCTAAATACAAAGGAGCAGTTAAAGCACAACTCAGGGGAAGCGTTTGTCTTCCCCCCAGCTAGTAACTTTGAGATTATGAATTCCAGTACCTCCCTTTCATTTGCTCTTCACTTCTAATTTCCCTTCCTTCTTGGGGTGTTTCCTGCACATTTTCAGCATCTATTCTCTTTTGGTCCTTTGTGTAGTTCTTCCTTTCCTTCAATTCTACCCTCAACTCCTCCTCTATTCCTTAGAGTCACAGAAATCACTAGTCCTAAAATAAGCTCCTTCTACTCCCTTCATCCCCCCCCGCCCCACACACACACACACACATCAAGTCCAGCTGCCTCCCCATACTCTTCATTCCTGTCTCAGATGCTCACTCCATCCAAAAGCATACCATTCAATCAATACACCGAACGAGGAAGGATGGGACCCATGAGGTTATTTCTCTGCTGCCTGACAGCCCAGCCTGCCAGGATCTCTCTGACAGAGAAGGAAAGTATAGCTGACTGCTTGCTTGTTCAAATGGCATCACTACTGACAGAAAACGGCAGGCCTCAGAGGGTACGTCTACACTGCACCGTAGCTCGGAATAAGATACGCAATTTGAGCTATGCAAATTGCGTATCTTATTTCGTAAATTTCTAAATAAATAACCAGCTACTTCAAAAAGTCCCTTCCTCCTCCTAGAACGAGGTTTACAGGGAGTCAGAATAGTGAGCCTGTTATATTTCAAAATAACAGGCTTGATGTTAAGATGCGGGATAGCAGCACTGCAGTGTAGACATAGCCAGATGCTCCTTCTCAGATGGTGTAGGGCTGGACCACGAAGAGTCTACAGCTTTTGGACTTCTACTGCTTGGAACAGGGATGCAGCAATGGCCCTGAACTATGACCTGAAGTAAACATGGCCATGAGCCACAGGCAGCTCTTTAAGTACCAAAGGCCAATTTTAAACACATTTAGGAACCCAAAGATGCAGATAAGCACCTACTGAGATCTTCAGAGCACTTATTTGAACCTTGGCTGCCAGCGCAGGTATAGTCTAGATCTCACAACCCACAAGCTTCAATGTTTGGGCTCCAAACAGAGCAATAAACAGTTAAATCCAGCCCAGCAAATATTTCCTTTGACTCTTTCAAAGTTCACATACTTCTATTAAATAACAGATTTCTTTTCCCCATAAATTCTGTTTTGGGCACAAGCTACGTGTATCCATTAAAATGACAGTTTAGCGTTGCATTACCATACGTAGGGTTAATGCTGAACTGTGAGGAATTAAAGATCTGAGATTCTTAAAGATTTTTGTTTCCTCACTCTGTCCTCTTACAGGATACAACCTGGTCAGGTGGAGAGAGCCCTGGACTGAAACCTGCGAGACCTTGATTCTATTTCCAACTATGGCACGGATCTGCTGGCTGACCTGGGGCAAGTTACTTTCCCTCTTGGCTCCTCACCTTTCCCTTTTGTAAAATGGAGATGATGACACTGACCAAGATGGAACTTACCTGAGGCCAAACCTCGGGATCTAAATGTAGACTCCAAAATCTGTATTTCAGCAACTAAAGAAAAGGCAGCCTGGTTTTCAAAAGTGCCAAGCATCAACAGCAACCCTTGCTCAGCACTTCTGAAAACTGGGCCACTTAAATCTGTAAACCCCTAAATATGGATTTAGGAGCCTAAATTCCAGGCCAACAGGTTTGAAAAATCTCGACCATCTTTTGTCACAAATGAAGCTTTCTTCCAGCACCATGGAGAATTTCAAACCGGGTCCACAATTACCCATTTCCAGGGTTAACGTTTACTTTCCTGCTCCACGGTGAGAAGTGCTTCTCCCAGGGGAGAATTTGGATTGCCATGCTGAGCAGAAACAGGCAAAGCTCTTTCAAAATTCCCAAACAAGTTATCTTATGATTGAACAAAAGTTCACCTGAAGAAGAGCTCTGGGTCAGATGGCAAGCTTGTCTCTGACCCCAACAGAAGTTGGTCAATAAAAGATATTACTGCGCCCATCTTTGTCTGTAGAATTTAACAAACAATTCTGTTAAGGACACATAAAATACCAACTCCAGCTGGCTCCCTTAGCGGAGAAGGCTCAGCACGGTGAACAGGAGGAAAAAGCAAGGGGAAAAAAACTTTTTTAGTCACTCAAGTGAGCCAATATGACAGAATACACTTGAACCTCTTTAATGCAGCAACCTTGGGAAACAGGCTAAGCCAGATTATGGAATTTTCCAGACGATGGGTGTTCGCCATAATGAGGGTAAACAAAGTCTACTACTAAAGCTTTTGAATGTACAAACCATTATAGAGAGTGATACACGTATAACATGTCATAAAATAAATCCTTAATTAACTTTATTCAAACTGCTATTTTGATTTTAGCATCATATGTAGGTAATCAAGCAGACAACCACTAATTGCACAGTACAGTGCTTTGCCATTTTTCATGTCTATAAGCTAAATTTGTGCTAGGCAGTACAGTATGTATACTTTCTTTTGTTGCATTCTATTTAAACTTAGTTTTTATTATCATTATACACTTGCTTAATTTCACACACTCAAAACAGTCCTTTACATTCCAAATGTTCAGATCATAAACTCTTTGTGACAGGAACTGACTTACTACTATGCATTTGCCGAGTGCCTCACCCAGTCATCACAGACCACAGCCTGCAGGTATTCCTGCAGTGCAAATCAATAATACATGGACAAGCTTTAAGAAAACCATTCAAAAAGTAGAACTTTTCATTTACATTAAACAGTTTTGCTGAATTACAAACACAACTGGAGATCAGAGAACTTTATAGAGATTTTATGTTTATGGAGCCACAACCAATCCACATCCAGTTTAAACTAGGGATCTAAAAAAGGTTTTAAAAAAGTAACCATGTAACCGCTAAAAATCCTAGCAGTTATACCTTATACTGCACTGCAGAGCCTGCAATGCAGCTGGCTTCCCAGGAGATATAGTAACCCTGCAGGGAAGAAGAGTTGAAGTTAAATGGAAACCAGTAAGATTATGCTTATCGATTAACTTGTTAAACTTTTACATCCCTAGTTTGTGCATGGATTCAAATTAATCACAGTTTGTCTACAATATAGTTTCATGGCAGATTCCAACAGGCCAATTCACCAAATAGTTTAAAAATACAACCTTTTCAATATAAACATTAATTAAAACAGAATGGACCTCAAGGAAGATGGCAAAAAAAAAAAAAAATCAACGCTAAAAACACAATATTTCAGTAACATGCAGGGCTCATCATTAAGAACCTTGGGAAGCAGGCAAATCTCCCCAATATTCAGTGACCCTCAAACAGCTTTTGAAATGGCTGGTTTGATTTGACAGCTTTGCTGCCCAAAGAGAACAAACACAGCTGAAACATCCATTTTTGTTCAATTTATAAATCCTGTGCCAAGCTGACACCTGTGTTAAGGTGAGGCTGTGTTTAATTGCATGTGATTCCCCTTGGGGTCCATTTTAACCAGGTAAAATAGCACATAGAGGTCTTTTCTTAACTTTTACCAGCTGTGTTTTGTTGACTGCCCTGTGTATCTCCACCTGTTACCACAGATGGTGCAGCTGCAGTTAAAGGCAAACACCTGGCCTATAAGTAGATTAGAGTTACAACAGCTTCCCACAGTACTGACCTCGTTAAGGCCATATCAAGCATTTTGACTGTAAAGCCTACTTGGGCACTTAAAATGCTGGCCATTTCAAACACCCCAATCTGAAATTTCTGAATGTCACACAGATTCTCATATTGACAAGGGCCATTAACATTTGCTTAGCTTTTGATTGACAGTTTAGCATAAACAATGGAAGTCCCTGAGTCTCATGTGGTCTGTTTTTTGCCAACCCAAAACCTTGATTTTTTTTAAAGGTACATTTCACACAAACCAACAAACCCACTACCATCCATTAATTGTCCGCAAGAAAATGTTTTCAGATGGCTGACATGTTACATTTGTAAGTCTGACTTACAAATATTCTTCACCTGGGCAGGTTCTGAGTGTCTGTCCCAGGGAGAACAAGCACGAGAGCAAGCAGGCTGAAGTCCGAGAGACTATGTTGATGCTGGAAGCAACTGGAAGCCACAGCACATGTAATGTGACCATCTTTGATCAAGAGTGTGACTCATTTGTGACCCATGCCTGTCATCTGGGGGTACACAAATGATCACATAGCAGCTTTGTCTGGGAAGGCGTTTTACAGCCTTTACCTGGCTAGATGATTATAAATGCTTCTTTTGGATGTGGACTTGGCCAGTTACCTTTGCCTTTTCCACCTCCAATTTGCAACCTGGGGTTACAATTGATCCAGAAGCTTACTAGTGCAGAAAGCAGCAGCATGCTTCCTGGTGCATGCACGACGCCTGTGCTCCATGAGCTGTTCTGCCTGCTGCTTGGCTTTCAGATGGAAGACGAAGTGTTGGTTTTGAGCAATAAAGCCCTAAATGGCTTCAGGCCTTCTTATCAGGTGGGCAATAATTTTTGCAGGGAGCCACTTCAAGAATTTTGGCTGTACTTTTCTATTATATTAGTGGAGAGGGGGTGAGGTCCAAGAGGGAGTTTGGATGCAAAAGGAGGTTCTGACCTGGGACAGGAGTATAGGACGTGGTGGAGGATATGGGAGGGAATTTGGGTGCAGGTGGTGGTTCTGACCTGGGGCAGAGGGTTAGTTTGCGGAAGGGGTGCCAAGGACAGGTTCTGGTGCTAGCTGGGATGTGCTACCATAGGTGGCTCCTGGCCGGCAAGCTGCCTGAATGCCATGGTGGCCTCACACCGTTCTAAACTGCCAACTGCTGTAGGCAAGAGTGTCTCTGCACACCCCGTGAGGGGAGGGGGATAGCAGGTCTCTGTGCTGCCTGAGCATGCAAGCACCGGCCCTGCAGCTCCCATTGGCAGGTTTCAATCAGTAGAGACACACCAGCTAAGAGATGGGCCTGGCATTGGAGCATTCTCCAACAAGATCCTCAGTTCTGGAACAAGCTCAGCACAAGTCTAAAATAGCCCAGGACTGCTAGCCTTCAGCAAGCTACGAAACAGGGTGGGTCTTGACTAAGGATGTTACGTAACGGTTAATTTACTAGTCGAGTAGTTAGTGGAATTTCCATCGACTACTCAACCAGCCGATGGGCACTTCCACATTCCTCCTTTGAAATGTACAAGAGCCCCAGCCTCCCTGTTTCAAAGGGACAGCCGCACAGCTGATCCGGGGCTCAGCTGTGCAGCACTGCCCCTTTGAAATACCCCCTCTTCCCCTCCTCTTTGCTGCCTCTATCTTACAGATAGCGTTCACTTATTGGATAGTCAACTAGTCCCTAACATCCCTAGCCTTGACTGGGGTTAGATGTGGAGGAGGGGAGTTTTGATGAGGTGTTTTATTTGTTTTTGTCATTTAGGGTAGGGATACCTGGAGGCTTGGATAGGCTCCATTCTATTTATAAATCTAGAGAAAATGGCAAAGGAAAATGTCCAAGTAACAAATGCGTACTGCTATTGTTTCATACATTGGCCATTTTGAATTATACCTCTGTACAACCTGCTCTTGCAACATGGATAAAGTAGTTCAGAAAGAGCCTAAAAATCCAAACCTTATTTCAGCGAAGCTAGTAATAAGTCTGATTGCTCCACGCATTGTTACTTTTAGCTTCACCACCACAACCACTCTCTGCAAGCTTCCATGGAAGCAAATGAGATGTCTGTATTGCGACTGCAGACGCAGTGAAGAATGGGCAGTGAGAAGAAGCACTGGACTCATCTCCATGGGAGTGAGTTCTCTCAGCCTGCCCAACCCAAACATGGAAAAGATCAGATGAGTATTTCCCACGTGAGATGAATTTTACTAAAGTTGTATGAAACTGCATCAAATGCAATAAACGTAGAAATGAGGTAAAGTTTTTGCAGTGGCCAATGTTATGTTTAGGTGTAACAAGGAAACAATAATCATCTGACAATCATTTCAAAAGAAGCCTGAGTGGTCATCATAGAGAACACCTCTAGGCAAATGAAAACTGTGGAGTCTCTCTCAATTTCGTTTGGTGTTAGGCGTAGAAAACTCTGCATTCTTTTCCTAAGGTTAGGATTTTTAAAAAGCAATTAGCGAAGGCTGGAAGGAATCTTTAAGACAGGACTCTTGAATGATAAGAATCACCAGAGATGCTGTTTTCAAAGACAACCCACAAGTCTGTCCCTGTGTCTGAAAGTCAAACACAACTGAACTGATGCTGGTAAAGTTTCTCTCAACTCTGGTCACATTTTCAAAACTTTGCAGTGCTTAGCCTCCTGGATCCTGAAAACTCTGCAAATTTACAATGGCTCTGTAGCCAAGAGGGTTTTAACGTAAAAATGGAAGCACACTGCTTGCCCAACGCATGTGAAATGGATAATCTCAACTGGATAATCCTGTTTTAATGAAGAAACAGCAAAGTTTTTCATCAAGTGCAGAGATTTTCATGAAAGACCTGTAAGACCTCTCCTTCACAGCCCTCTCTCACTAAGGTTGCAATACAGACCTCTAAAGGGTCTTTTGTAGAAGACTATTATCAGTCATGTAATGAAACACAAGGCAAAGGTACATTTTTCTCCTCTTTGTACACAAAATATTTCAAAACCTGTAAAATCCTAAACACTGCAAACTTCCCTTGTATCTACCACCACAAGAAAACCCCCCCACCACGCATATTGCTCTTCCATCAGTGTGCCTCACCTCTTACTCAGGCAGGCTCCTTTCTAGGCATCTGAGAGCCTGCATCCACGGTCTTTTTAATTCCTGGCATCTCTACTGAGGCCGCCAAAAAGGGACCAACTGTGATATGGACACCTGTCTGCTAGGAAATGGACTGAAACCAACAACTCATTTCACACAGGCCAACAAACAGCTGTCTGATAATAAGAACTTTGTCAATGTCAACCTGGGCTGCAGTCGATCTGGAAGTGGAAGGCTTCATACACCACGGCTAAACTGCTAAGCAATCTAGCCTCTGTATGCTTTAATATCAGAGCAATCTGTTACATGTAAAACCATGGATTTTGAACAAGTTATCATTGTAACCTCTGCATAGCCCTCAATACTATATTCCATGGACATAAATCCTCAATTACGTGTATTTTTTTAAAAACCCTTTTTCTTAAAACAAGAACATTAACACAGACCCCACTGAAGCAACAGTTCACAATGGTGAAAATAAACAGTGATTTTCTGGACTGACATAACCAGCAGTGTTGGTGGGATAATTCCTGGGCTGTACCACTGACTGGAATTACCAAGGCTTTGCCAGCAGCTTAATGAGATGGAAACTCACATTCCCAATGCCAGGAGGTATTTGCTGGGTATAAATTACTTGGACATGCTGCATATTGTGCTGCTGTTTTATAAAACAGGTGCAAAAAGCACTGATGCACCCCTACTTGTCGATGGTGCAATCCTGGTAAATGTAACCAGTTGGAAAGGTGTACAGGGTGGTTCCAGATCCCAACCAACCCAGGCACTGTTTACTTCCACCCAAGTTATCCCTACAACAGAGAGATCCAGCCACTGCTGCTTTAGCTGTGTACCTGGTTACCAACAGGAGACAGGTGTTTACACTGAGGCACATGACCCCAAACTAGGTTTAACTTCTTTGTAATGGCTCCAAGTCCACACAGCTTTGAGAGTGAGAATAGAACAATTTCATGAAGATGATGGAGTTTGTTTGTATCCAATGTGCTCATACTAGACAGTTAACCTGCTTAATGAGCAAAGATTGACCCACTGGAGTCTGAGGCTTTGTCTACACTGCTGATGTCCGTTCACAGGGGCTTAAAAAATCCCTCCCCTCTGCAAAGGACAAAAGGTTTGAGCCACACGTAGGGGTGGAATTACTGTAGTTAGTTGACAAAAGGTTTACACTGCCAGACCTTTCCATTTGGTTGACACAGCTCTGTTGCTAACGGCTGTATAGTGCAGTAGACAAAGCTTGAAGGTCAACAGCTCTCACAGGTAAAATAATCTGAACACAAAGGTGGTAGGAGCTCATAAGTGTTTCTGGCTAAAATTGCTACTTTGTTTTAAAATTCTTCTCAATGTAATGATTTAAAGAACATCTTACTGAAATCAAGATAATAGAGATAAGACCTTCCTCCAACTTGGGCGAAGCTGGAACGAAGATGGTTGGTTCTATTTGGGGCAAATCCTGATATTCATTCTATTGTGCTCTGCAACTGCATCCAGTATTCCTCTTTATTCCTGCCTCAACTATTTCTTCGCATAACTGCTACATTTCCAGTTGAGCTCGGGTGCAGAAGAGGCATTTCTTGGACACAATTTTACACTTCAGAAACCTTTTGGATGCAAAGATGTTCTATAAAACAATCATTATTGTTTGCTCCATTACTCACCCGGCTTATCTGTTAATGCTGCCTGAACCTGCCATCATCTCAACACTAAAACTGGCAAACAGGGGGTTGGCACATGCTGAATGTGTTAGTCTGTGCATCAGAATAACGTGTGTCAGCCTCAGGCAGAAGCAGCTTTGATACCAAGAGGTTCCACTCGATCTAATTTTGTTTGTTGAACTGATGGCTCTGCAACTCTCTCCCCACAAACTAGTTAACATTTAGTTGCGATAACAGCAATGCTTCCACTGGAATATTTGATACAGATGCAAAATACACATTTACTGACTTTATTGTAATAATTCTGAAGACCTCTAATCACAGTATTAAAATAATCAGTAGAAAGGTTACATGTATACAAACAAATCAACAGATGCATTGTACTTGGCTGTATATCATAAATAGGACTTAATGGATTTAATCACAGCTCAGGAAGTTGCTTGAGGAGCAGATGAAAGTTACAAAGGAAAAGTATTGCTGAGAGTATGTGCAACCACTTACCAATTTCTCCTGAACACTCAGCACTTTGAAATATCTGATGGCACGAGAACAAATTCCTTCTCAGGGCTAAGTACCTAAAATCCCCCTTGGAGCGCCTGCCTTTTAGTTAGCATGCCTGGTACATTTCACAGCTGAAAGTATTGGGCCTTAAGATATCAAATCTGTAACGGAAATGCAACTAACAATAAAGATGGCACTGGGCACTGCAGTAATACCACTGTTTCCCCATGGCTGGAAGCAGCTCCCTAACACAGAGCTAGTCATTTAACTGTCAGTGATAAATTAAAGACAATATTGCAGCCATGATTTAGTCCCTATCAGCTTCTTCAAACCATATGCCAAGTCCCGAACCATGAAAGGAATAAGATACTGCATTACAGTCTGCAATATCCTGTTCAATACATGCAAATTCCATTTCAATATCACCAAACAAAGCTGATATAGTCTAAATAAAGTTCTGTTTTTTGTAAAAGCCATTGTGAGAGTCTGAGACTGCCTCCCACGCAATTTCACAGGAGTCAAACATTACAAGATCCACCAGACCCAAGAGAAAACAGCCAGAGGTAACAAACCTCGGACATGAAAAATTATCACCAGCAAGCGCGATCTCACAGAGCACCAGGCTCACTACAGTGTTGGCAAGAACAAAGCAGAGTCCTCCAGGGCTACAGGAAGTCAGCCAGATAAAAGTGCATTACAATTTGCCCTTCCTCATTACAGGAAAAGAAAACTAACTACCCTGTAGGGTCTCCCCACCTGGTTGTGCTAGAGGTGACAGCGCAAGGGCTTGTCTTTCCAAAATTTTCTTCTCAAAACTTTTCCGCTTTCATTTAGACAAATATTATGGAGATTTAAAATTAATGGCAGACTAGAAAACCCTTTAAAATGTTTTGTCCAAGTATTTCCAAAGCTTTTCTGAAGGGGGCCGGAGGACAAACCCTCCAGCCATTGATACAGCTCCTCACAAAGAGAGATCAAGGCTCAGTTAAGAAAGACCCAAGCCACCTCTCTGCTCTTCCCCTGCTGCACTGAAATCCATGGGCCCTGGTGTGTTCTGATTGTTATGTAAAACAGGCCCCTGTTCCTCCTGAGGCCTGCTCAGAGCTCCCTTGTAAACAGAGCCTGCTGAATGAATAGACTCCACTTACAAAAGATCTTTTGCTTAAAGCAAATTTGCCTCCCCAACACATGGCCAAACTCTCACACAATAAATTAACTATTTGGCAGCGGCCAAACTCTTGCTGGAGCCAAACCAATTAGGAGTTGAATGTGATCCCCATTTCCTATTTCTGAGATGGGTGGAACCAAGGAGAGGGAAAGAGAGGGGTGTGAAGTAAATCCCCTCTTCGTTTATAAATCTTTGCCAATCATCCCAGATAAACCTGTCAGCCACAGCTCTAGGATCTGCATCACACTAACTTTCCCAAATGCAGGGCTATGGGAAATTGCACATGGTATTCTGTGGGTCTGACATCCAACATGTGGTTTTCATATTTTGGCAATTCAATCATTTAAAAAATATTTACAGAGCTTTAACTTTAATTAGAAAAACATGTCCACAGATAAGTCAAGCTTAGCACAAGTTATGGTTTGGGAGCTAGAAATGTCAGGCATCAGTGTGATGTCACAACACAAACCCAGGCCCCTGCCTGAGTATGGCCCATCAGGGAACCAAACACCTTAAAGACTTTTTCTCCTCCCCAGCAAAACCCCTATACAGCAGAGTCCGGAATATCCAACAGTCTCTTGGTCCCTCACAAAGCTTTGGATAAGGGGAAAGGAAGATCCTGGCTGCAGACTTGAAACCCTGCTGGCTGGGCTCCTTGAACAGAAGAGCCAGGACTGTGGTGGAAATCCTGGGAGCGGATGGGCTCCCTGGTGTTTTGGCATCATGAATCAGTTAAAACACTCCACACCCTGGCTCCTCGGCTCTTCACCCACAGACTTACCCAGGCAGCCCTTTACTGAAGCTCCCTGTATCTGGAGTCACTGCTGCTTTAGAAGTTTAGATAAGTGCGTCAGATATTCTAGTTTGCAGTCTCAGACCGGTAGCCCTTGTTTTTCCTAGTTTGCAGTGTAACCACAGGGACAACTGAAGATTCGATTCCACAAAACAGCCATTGGAGTAAGGGCCATGCAACCTTCATTAGCTCTCAGGAGGTATGGCCTTGGGGAAAGAACAGCCCCACATGGCTTTTAAGCATCTCTGGTTTAGAACAGCATATAATTAAAATGCTGATATCGCTGCAGAATTTTAGCAAAAAGAGTAAGTGGGACAGGAAGCCCAAATCTAGAATATATATAGTTGGAGGCACTAGAAGTAGAGACATTAGAGACAGCAGAACTGACCATTTATCCTTTTTTAAAAATTTATTGTAACAAAGACCAGCTTACATGGCCTTTAAAAGTGGCAGCAGTATTCATCTACAGCACTGTTTCAAATTACCAAAACATCACGTACAGCCCAGCCCACCCCACTAGATACTTCCTTTAAACAGTTCCTTCTGAGATGATCCACAGAAAAAATGTCTAATATTAACATTTTCAATCACCAGCAAGTTCTGAAACCCAGCACTCCAGTTCAATGGCTTTTTGAGTGGAATGAGGCATTCTTGTGTCACTGTCCAGCTCCATCAGGCCAGCCACAGATGATGTAAAGCATCCTTACAACCAGAAGGGGTGAGGGCTACTTTCAAATGATGTCTCACATTTTCCAGAATGCTCTAGGGAAACGTTGCATGAAGACTCTGCCCTCTCAATGGGTTGTCTGCCCACTAATCTCGTGTGTCTACTTATAACGTAAAAGTTGATGTATAGAACCAAGCTCAGCTGCAGGATAACTCATTGCTTGTAGCAATTAGTGTTTCGCTTTCCAGAAGGAGGGATTTTTGTGGAGGTGAAAGAGGGGGGATTTTTGCACTAACAAAAGGCACAGGTTTGATAACCCTGGAGACCAAAGTTTATTCTGACAACAGAACAGACATCAGATGGTACCTTCCCTGTTGAATTAGGCTTCGGGTGTGGGGAAGAGAAGACAAATCTAGGGACACTTCTCTGCCACACAAGCCTCGGAAAATAGTTTAGAACTTCCTGGAATAGTTTTGGTCAAATCACTTATCTAGGTTGAGACTCTGTTCATTCCCTTCTCACTAACATGGGATTTATGCCATGCTAACTCCATGGATGGACTTTTCCTCATTTACATCAATGGAAGTGAAAGCAGAGCAGGCCTGGGTTTTTTTGTTTGGTTGGTTTTTTCCCCCTAATTTTAAACTTCAAAGGCTTCTGTGAAAACTGAGCTAATTGTGAGACCTGGTTAAAATATGATGGAAGTCTTAGTAACAGTCAAGTTTGGTGATTTTTCATTTCAACACTGCACTGAAGTAAATCAGTTCCTGAGTTCTACCTCATATACTTGCTGTTTTCCAGCCAATCCTCAGAAGAGTTGCACACCATACACAAGAAAATGCTTCTCCTATTCAGACAGCTCTAAAGATTCATGGCCCACTTCTAATCTTACCTATTCTTGTGAAAAGGAAGAGTAACTCTACTAAAGCTAATAAAATTACCCCAGTGTAAAAGCAAAATCAAGTCCCTAAGGGCATATCTACACAGCAGGGCTAAAGCCGAAATAAGCTACACAACTTCAACACCACCAATCGCATGGCTTAAGTCAAAACAGCTTATTTCGGCATTTGGCGCTGTCTACACAGCAGGAAGTCTGAGGAAGAGTACTCTTCCTCCAACTTCCCTTACTCCTCGTAAAATGAAGGTTAAAGAAGTTGGAAGAAGTTCTCCTGCTCAAAATTATTTTGACATTATGTCAAAATAATTGTTTGTAATGTAGGCGTGCACTGTTACTTTGGAATAATATCAGTTATTCTGAAATCACACTGCTGTGTAGACGTACTCTAAAAGATCAGTTTGTGCATCAGCACTGTCCTCACTATCATAAAGAAAGGGATATGCAAGTGAAAGCTCTTAGAGTCATTGTAGACAGTTCTCTGAAAACATCCACTCAGTGTGCAGTGTCAGTCAAAAAAGCAAACAATGTTAGGAATCATTAAAAAGCGGATAGAGAATAAGACAGAAAATATCTTATTGCTTCTGTATAATCCATGGTACGTCCACATCTTAAATTCTGCATACAGCGTACTGCCTCATCTCAAAAAAGGTATCTTAGCATATGAAAAAGTTCAGAAAAGGGCAATGAAAATTATTAGGGGTTTCAAATGGCTGCCATTTGAAGAGAGAGTAAAAAGATTAGGAATTCTCAGCTAGGAAAAGAGATGACTAAGGGGGTACATGATAGAGGTCTATAAAATCGTGACAGGTATGGAGAAAGTGAATAAGGAAAAGTTATTTACTTCTTCCCATTACATAAGAACTAGGGGGTCACCAAATGAAATTAATAGGTTTCAAACAAAAAAAAAAAAAGGGAAGTATTTCTTCATGCAACACAGAGTCAACCTGTGGAACTCCTTGCCAGAGGATATTGTGAAGACCAGGACTTTAACAGGGCTCAAAAAAAGAACTAGATAAAGTCATGGAGATTAGGTCCATCAAAGCTTACTAACCAGGATGAGTAAGAATGGTGCCCCTACCCTCTGTTTGTCAGAGGCTGGCAACAGGGATCACTTGGTGATTAACTGTTCCGATTCATTCCTCTCCTCTTGAATAGCTTTTCTGAGTAGTGTATTAAAACACTGTCTTTGCATCGGAGGCCTGGTGCCCCACCTACCTATTCATAGCCATGCAAGACACCTCATGTTCCATGAAATCTTGTGTCCTCCAGTAAAGGCTGGCTTTTTGTGTGCTTTTACCCTAGACTACACAGATTTCACAGAGGTCACCTGCATTTCTCAAATTGGAGGTGCTGACCCAAAGGGGAGTGGCAGGGGATGACAAGGTTACTTTGGGCAGGGGGGGTATGGTATTGCCCCCTTACTTCAGTTGCCCAGCTCTGAAGGCAATGCAGGAGAGTAATGGTTATACTGTTGGCCAGGTGCCCAGCTCTGAAGGCAGCACCTTGCCAGCAGCACTGTAGAATTAAGGGTGATAATACCACATCCATGTCTCCCTGATTCTGTGCTGCTGTTTTCAGAAATGGGTGTCCAGAGAATGGAGGCTGATGACTAAGGGCCCAGCTCTGCAAGCAGCAGCATAGAAGTAAAGGTGGCAATACTGTGCCAGGCCATCCTTACTTCTGCACTGCTGCTGGTGGTAGCTCTGCCTTCAGAGCTGGATTCCTGGCCAGCAGCTATCGCTCTCCTGCTGCTCAGCTCTGAAGGCAGAGCTACCACCAGCAGCAGCGCAGAAGTAACGGTAGCAAAACCACAACCCCAAAACAATAACCTCGTGGCCCACACACAACTCCTTTTTGGGTCAGAACCCCTACAAATACACCACCATGAAACTTCAGAGGTAAATATCTGAAATCATGAAATGTACCATTTTTAAAACCCCAGGACCGTGAAATTGGCCAAAATGGATTGTGAATTTGGTAAGGCCCTAAATGTACGGTGTCTTATCTGCATCACTGACTACAAAGTCACTCTGCACAACAGTCACAATGGGACTTTGAGCAAGACACATCCAAGCGGAAGAGCACTCTCCCACAGCCTGCAAATGTGTGACATGTAATTACATGATCTAACCTGTTATAATGTGACCTTTCTACTGGAGTTTACTTCTCTCAGAAGCCATCTTGGCAATACCGTATTTTGAGTGTGCAGTTTGATACAAAAATATTTTACTGGGGTAGACTGGCACAATACCCTCACTCCCAGTACATCCCAGTATATTTTGTGCCTCCCAGCAAAGATTCATTCATCATCTGCACTTTCTTTCGTTTGGCAATTCATTCAAAGTAACCAGGCGTATAGCTTTTCTGGCTGTTTCAGCATTATTGCTGGCAACTGTCTTTAGGCTGATTTGCTTTCAGGACAGCTAAGTTCATTTTAAAATGCCCTAATTTTCTATGAGCTTTGGGATGCACTTTCTCTGGTTGCCTTTCTTCACTATAGTCAACTTGTCAACACGCTCACACTCAGGATACAGTTTAGCAGTGAGGTCAGAGGATAGCAATCCTATTCCATAGTTACACAAAGACATCACATTGTCTTCCAGCACTTTACTACTCAGCCCCAGTTCTTGACATTAATTCTGAACACACAGGTTTATCCACAAATCAACAAGTGGTGCACATATAAGAAAAGATGAAGAGAATGAACAGGAAGCTATTTCGCTATATATACATACCAATATAAAGCAGCACAACACTAATAGTGCAGACAATTATACCTATATAAGTGTTTATATCAGGTTAGCATATTTTCGTGTTGAAGCTGAATAAGCTACTATACTAACATACCATATCTGAAGGTGAGAGCTATTCCAGCATAGCTGTATCAGCTTAACTATACTGGTACAATGGTCAAAAAAATTCACACTCGCAACCAATACAATTGCAGAGCTGCTATTTTACTGTGGACATTTGACAGCTTACACTCACAAGCAAACAGGAGTCATATTAATTTTTAATAAAGCTGTCAATTAGCCACCATTGACTTACACGATGATTCAAAAAAATTGAGATTAAGAGCACTGTTAATTGATTTTTTTGAAATTTTGAATGTTTTTCTACATTTTCAAATACATTGATTTCAATAACACCACAAAGTGTACAGGGCTCACTTTATATTTAATTTTGATTATAAATATTTGCATTATAAAAGTGATAAAATAATTTTTCAATTCACCTCATACAAGGACTGCAGTGCAATCTCTTCATCAGGGAAGCTGAATTTACAAATTTTAAATTTTTTTTGGTTACATAACTGCGCCTACAAGTTTACTCATTCCTACTTCTTTGTTTAGCCAATCAAGTTTGTTTATATTTATGGGGGATAGTGCTACCTCCTTCTTATTAACAATGTCACCTGAAAGTGAGAACAGGTGTTTGCATGGCACTCTGCATGCAATATATATGCTAAACATTTGCTTGCCCCTTCATGCTTCCATCATCATCCCAGAGGACATGCTTCCATGCTGATGCTCATTAAAAAAATAATTAAATTTGTAACCAAAGTTCTTGGGGGGGAAATTGTGTGTCTCCTCTTCAGTTTTACCTGCATTCTGCCATATATTTCGTGTGATAGCGATCTCGAATGATGACCCAGTACATGCTCTTTTTACGAACGCTTTCACAGCAGTGTTGACAAAATGCAAAGAAGGTACCAATGTGAGTTTTCTAAAAATAGCTATACCACTCATCTCACAGTTTAAGAATTTGAAGTGCCATCCAGTCTTAAAAGAGCAACACTGATGCAGAAACTACAGAACCCAAACAACCAAAAAAGAAAATTAACCTTCTGCTGGTTGCATCTGACTCAGATGATAAAAATGGTCCATTCTGCTTTGAATTATTAACGAGCAGAACCCATCATCAGCATAGATGAGTGTCCTTTGGAATGGTGATTGAAGCATGAAGAAACATATGACTCTTTAGCATATCTGGCACGTAAGTATCTTGCAACAGCCGCTACAACAGTTCCATGCAAACACCAGTTCTCATTTTAGAGGACATTGTAAACAAGTGGGCAGTATTATCTCTGGCAAATTGTAACCAAATTTGTTTGGGCAGTTGGCTGAACAAGAAGTAGGACTGAGTGGACCTACAGGCTATAAAGTTTTACACTGTTTTACTATTGAATGCAGGGTTTTTTACATAATGCTACATTTGTAAATTCAATTTTCATGATAAAGAGATTACACTACAGTACTTGTATTAGGTGAATTGAAAAACACTATTTCTTTTGTTTTCTACAGTGCAAATATGTGTAATCAAAATTTAATATAAAGTAAGCACTGCACACGTATTTTGTGCAACAAATAAAAATGTAGAAATATTCAAAAATTTAAATAAATTATATTCTACTGTTTTATGAAGAGATCATAATTAATTGCTTGATAGCCCTAATTCTTAAATGTTACATGACACTGCACTAATTCTTGGAGTAAATTGATCTAATTGAGCTGTGTAATGTAGCCGAGTTGCAGAAAAACTTGCATTTGTTATGAAAACAAATTTCCCAGAGAAAAAAAAGTGCATAATCCTCAGGTATCCATAAAACATTTACCTTCAAGGTTTTGCTCAAAATTAAGAGCACACGTTTGTAAGTTCCGATCACAATTAGAGAGAGTCAAGTTTTTTCCCCCCCCCATCAACGGGCCCGATCCTGCTATCTATTCCTTCTTGGTGAAGCCACGTGCATACAGAGAGGCCAGCCTTATTAGCATGCTATCTTAACATTGAGATCATCACTGCCTCACAAGAGGAGAAATATACCCCAAAGCTGAATGCCAGCACACAGCCTATATAACAGTTCAACCCTTGCACTTACTCATTGCCCAGAGGCAAATTTTACCACATGGGCCCAGTCCTGCTCTCAGTGAAGTAAACAGACATCTTGACTGACTTCAATGAGACCAAGATTTGGCCCCTAGAAACCTGAGATATCTGAACTACAGACTTCTTTTCTCCAAGCCAAATGGTCATGGAATGCAACTACAACAAAACGAGGCCCACTCCAAACCCGCACCCCCATTCCCTCAGATCACTCTCAAGAACACCGCTTTGCAGATGAATCTCTCTCATGTTCATCTCAGCCAAGCAGCACTCTCTTCTTTTACTGAATGTATTGCTTGAGGCTGTTTTGTTCTTTCAACATCCGTTTGGAAGGGAAAAAAAAAAGCCAGAAGACTCTTAGGCGTTCAAGCATTCCACAGATTTAGCCCAGAGCAAGGGCAATGGAATCTGTGCACCAAATCCCTTCGAAAATACCAACTCGGGACAGACGAGCTCAAAGGCAGAGCTGGGCAAAGGGAGACAGGACACGGGGAGGGGGCCAGCACCGCTGAGCTCGCACCGACTCACACACCGATCAGGCCTACGCTAAGGTGCATCAGCCCCCCCCCCATCTGACACACCTCAGGGTGCCCGGTTCAGGCCAACAGCTCCTCCCCCGCTCCGGGCCCCGCGGCAGGGCCGCCAGTAAGGTGGGGGCGGTGACCGGGGGGGGGGGCCCAGAGAGCGGGCGGGGCGGGCGCGGGGGGGCCGCGGCGCTTACACTGGAAGGCTCCCGGGATCCCCACCATGGCCCGGCCGGGCCGCGCTTTGTTCCGGCGGGGCGGGGCGGGGCGGGCCGGGCCGCGCGCGCCACACACCGGCACGGGACGGCGGACGGGCGGCTACTGCCAGCGCCGCGCGAGCCAGGCCCCGCCCCGCCGAGATGGCCCCGCCCCCCGCGGGGCGCTTACGTCAGCGCGCCCGGACTCAGCCAGGCGACTGTCCCGCCTTCGCAAGCCCTGATTGGCCGACGGAGGAACCAGGCGGCTATGAGTGGCGTGAGCAGAGGGGAGGGCGCGGCCTAGAAGTGCTGGGGGCGGGGCGTGGAGGCGGGGGCGGGGTTGGGGTTTGAGTGGCAGCCTTTGACTCCGGGGGGGGTAGCTGGGGTCCAGTCGCTGCCCGTGCAGGCCCTGCCCCTGCAGCACTAGCCCCCTGCGGTGTCCCCCCTCCCTCTGGGGGGCCCGGGAAAGCGGATCCTCTGCAGCACTCGGGTCCCTGGCTCCCCCGCCCCCGCCCCCGCGGCTGCTGCGCCCCGAGCGTCCACTCCCGCGCCCCGCAGAGGGGCTGCACTTGTGTTGTTAAAACAGACAAAAAAGCTGTTTTGCGAATGGAAAAGAAGTTCCCCCTGCGCCTTCCGTGACGCGCGCTTCCCCGGGGCGGTCACATGGCCCACCCCCACCCCCAGCCCAGCCCCTGTAAAAGTTCATCCCCCGACACAAGCCAGCGCTGGAGCGTTTTCCCTCGGGAGGTGAGTGTCTTAGAAAGCCGTGAATAGTGTAAAACCGGGGCTAAGAATGCAAGGGCGCGGGAGTAGGGATGCGAACGGTTAACCGGTTAACCAGTAAGCCTCGCTCTTAGTGGGTGAGCCTTACCAGCTCCAGCTAACCAGTGGGGCAGGGAGCTGCTCCAGCACTGCAGGGCCCATTGCAGCCAGGGGCTGGTCCGACCGGACTGCCGGAGCATCCCCTATCAGTGGCAGGCCTGGCCCAGGCAGCGCATCACAGCCACAGAATGCTCTGCCCAGCTGGCCAGAGCCGCTCCTGTATGTGGCTGGCCCGGCCCAGCCCCCCTCACCCCCACCACAGGCAGGGGCTGCTCCAGCCCGCTGTCCACAGCAGCCCTTGTCCACGGCGGGGAGGGAGGAGGCCTACTCCAGCCCATCCATGGCAGGCAGGGGGGCCGCTCCAGCCCAGTGGGGTTGGAACAGCCTCCCCCTCCCCCCCCTTTAATCAGTTAATCCAAGAGTTCCCAATTTGTGGTCCGCAGACCCCTAGTGGTCCACGATGGTACTGCAGGGGGTCCACGGAAAGTTTCAAAATAAGAATTGGGCCCACCCTGGTGGACCCAACCCTTACTTTTCTTTTCTCTTTTTTTTCTCCCCGGGGGCGGGGGGGTCCATGAAATTTTAATGGAATGGAAAGGCATTGGTATGCTCAGAAAAGTTTGGAACCACAAAATGTTTAACCAGTTAACCAATTAAACAGGATTTTACATCCTTACTTGGGAGCCTGAACTCTGAGTACTGCTAGGGCTCCAGCTATAACAACTAGATAACCTTCTAGAAATAATTTTAAATTGTGCATAGAGTTAATCTATCTAAATCAAAGACCAAGGTCTTTTGGGGCAGGACTGTAACATCACTAACACGGATATTTCTCTGTTACTTATCACTACCTAGAATTACAGTGTGTAACACAATGGAGCCCCAATCCCTACTCACTGGATGATGCAATAATCAGTGCAACATTAAGCTGCTGTGGTTAAACTTTAAAGAGGAAAATGCATAGTTAAGATTCCATTTGTAACAAAGTTTAATTCTACTTTGCAAAGTGACCATAAAAATGCCATGACATGGTTCCATTTGTGCTTATTGTATCAGTAATTTCAAATGAACTGCCAGCAGTTACATGCATCTTTATTTCTCATGCATTACAATGCAGAAATGAAATTCTGCCCCCAGTTATAGCTACATAATCCTGTTGCTTTCCATTTATCTTCAGTTACTCCTGTTCTGCTCTTATGCCCAGGTACAATTTCAATGGCGGCTGAGAGACTGAAATTGGTATTGTGATTGGATTGTGGTTGTTAATTCTGTTCAGATGACACAAGGGGGAATTGAATCCTGCTCACTTTTTTACAGTACCTGTTTTAACTCTGCAGTGTTAATAGTAGCAAAAAGCAGGGGGAGAGGACTGTGATTACACAGAGAGCAGATCTGTTGTTTAAATCATGTTTTATTTGATCACTTTTTAAAGCAAAATGGCACATGGCATCAGTGTTCCTGTAAGATGAGTGCTTGGGCAACCACCCAGGAGAAATTCAGCTTCTTTCTACTTGTGGTATACATCTACATGTGCCTTTGTGCACATAACAAAATTTATTCCACATGTGGATGGAAAAAATAGAGGGAACATTGCATGGCTGTTTTATTCATTATTTGTATTACCAGGGCTCAACAAACAATACAATCTACCCTCCCGTGGTGAGTAGATTTCAGCTGCGCACCCTGTTCATTCGCGGCGTGCGCATGCGCAATGCGGCTCTTGCGCATGCGCAGTATGGGGCTGGCGAGCAGTTTTTGCCACCATTCATTAAGCCCTGTGTATTACCATAACAGATGGTCATAATGGTCTTAATAATGGGCCAGCACTCCACAGTACATATTTTATGTTTGACATTTGGTTGGTTGTTTTTTTTATAATTTGGATAGGTAATATTGAAGTTTACTTTTAAACATTTTTATTTTTTATCTATTTCAATCTTCACAGTTACAGGAAATTATGGGGCAGCGACAATTATCTAATGACAACGGACATTGAGATTCAAAAGTTAAAGCTCTATAAAGTGTTAAAACACAAATTGTCAAAATATACAAAGTAAATATCCTTGCATCAGCAAATCAGACCCGTTTTTACTATGCATTCAATAGACCATTTGTAACAAGTTTAATTCGAAAATTGAAATCAGTGGATTTTAACTCTGATAAGTTCTCAACCAGCATTTTTCTTACGGGGCATATATGTAAATTTTGATTATAATCAATTGAACTATTATTTTGTGAGCTTTTTGCAAGCAGTGAAATTGATATTTACTGACATTTACTAATAAAAAATAAATCCTTGCAAGCCTAGATATATTTAACGTTTTCGGCTCCACTTTGTCTCATTAAACACATATATGAACAGACTGTAAAATACGCATGTTGGGAAACATAGATGAGCTTTCTATTACTAGTGCTGGTCACATGTAGTAAAGGCCTCTGGCTAGATTTTGACCTTGAGTCACTTTTCCTTTTCCTCTGTAGCCTCTGAATACTTCAAGACAAGCAGCTTTTGCTTTAGCTTCTTTTGGAATCTTATGGATCTTTTGACCTGCCGTGTGAATCTTCACAAAGAGCCTAGAATGGTGCTTTTCAGATTCCTGCTCCAGTTCTTCTTTCATGTTGAGAGCTGTTTCTTAGTAGTCTCATTCTGTTTAAAGTGATTTTTCTTTCATTTTCCATTATCTTTGGTAAACATCAATTCTGCCTCTTCGAATGCAATTGATTCATGTTCTTTCTTCCCACTTACTTTGTTCTGCCTTTGGATTAGATTTATGCTGGCAAGATTCGTTATTTCCACCGGCCATCAAGTCTGAGCCTTTATGATAGCAGCATCCGTATGGTTGGCAATATTTCTGATATTTTCTTGCCTATTCCTTTTCACACTGCCATAAAGTTTTCCCTGAGGCCTTTTTACGTATAATTTGATATTTACATTTTTGTTGTTGCATTATCATCTGCTCCTCGCCATTCCGGTATGCCTGTATTAATCTTTTCACCTCCTCAAGAGAGTTGCCCCCATTATAATTGTATTACAGCGCCTGGAAATGGACTAAATGCTTTATACAACATATAGGTATGGACATAGTCTGTGCCTTGAAGACTCTCCTATCTCATTTTAGACATGGCACTGTGCATGGGAGAGGTAAACAGAGTAAGAGCGGGACAAGAGAGAAGCAAGAGTTACTAGTAATGATTACTTAGTAGGTATGTGCACAACTTAATGGTTCACAGCGAGGAGTCCAGTGGTACCTTAAAGACTAATAGATTTATTTGGGCATAAGCTTTCGTGGGTAAAAACCACTTTGTCAGAGGCATGGAGTGGCAATTACAGAGGTTCTTCATGAAGTTGATGGATTTCCTCCACTTCATAAGGCTAAATTCAGTGCCTTGCATGGCGACAAGTTTCAGAGGGGTAGCCATGTTGGTCTGTGTCTGCAAAAACAAAGAAGAAATGTGACTCACGGTCAAAATCTAACCTGAGGCCTTTCCTACATGGTGACCTAGCACTAGTAAGAGAAAGGTCATCCATGTTTCCCAACATGAAGTGGAAATCCATCAACTTCATGAAGAACCTCTGTAATTGCCACTCCAGTGCATCCAACGACGTAGTTTTTACCCAGGAAAACTGATGCCCAAATAAATCTGTGAGTCTTTCAGGTGCCACAGGACACGGGGTGGGCTGGCGCTGGGGGGCAGCAACACTCTGCCCCCAAAATGCCTACAGTAGACCTTCTGGGGGCAGAGTGTGGGCGGGGCCAGGCTGGCGGTTTGGGAAGGCAATGCCTTCCCCTGCCTAGGATACTGGATGCCCCTGGTCTGCCCTCTGCCACCAAAATCTGAAATGGTGCCCCTGTAGACAGGACAAATATTTAGAGAGGCTATAAACTCACATGAAAACCAACCAGCTGAGTAGGAAGGTAGAAGGACACTTACATGGATCTCACATGCCATAGTAAGAGGGGGTTTTTGAACTATCCTTTGAAGCATCTGGTACGTGCTACTGTCAGCCCTTGTCTACGCCAGCCATTGATTTATCGCGTCTGCTGTAGATGCACTAAATCGATCTCCGAGAGCATTCCCATTGACGCTTGTGCTCCATCCAGGTGAGAAGAGTAGCTAGCGTTGACGGGAGAGCAGCCCCCACCAACCTTACTGCGTCCAAGAGACCACAGTGAGGCTGTGAACTTCACCGCTGCTGTTTGAGTAGCTGAATAGGTCGATGGTACAGGGAAGCGTAGACAAGGCCTTAGAGACAGGATGCCAGACAACACAAACATTGAGCAGTGTGGGATAAAGAGCAGTCAGAGGCTGCCTGGAAGAAGGCCATGGGCTTGCTCCCTGAGGGAGGGCAAGAATGAACCAACCCACCCACCGAAACCGTTTGACCTTGCAGGCTCTGGCTAGGAAGGCTGGAGAATGAAAAGCTTGAGGAAGTAGTCCAGGGCAAGAGCAGTGCGATCAATGGAGTCCCAGGCCGTAACTGCTTGCTGTAGGGCCTGGGGTGGAACGCAGAGCAGAGGTGGGCCTGGGTCCCCCTGCCTGCCACCGCAGAACAGAATTGCTGGAGCGGTGAACAGGAAGATGGCCTGAGTCACTGGAGGGGTGACTTGGTCAAGGTAATGGGCATGGGGACGCCCTGGTGCTGCTGGTACAGAGACTTTGAAAGGGCAAATCCCAGGGTGAGCTGGCCATGAAGAAGCTGCAGTGTGACTCTGTGAGCCGGAGGAGAGCTGCACTTTGGAAGAGCAGACCAGGCATGAACTGCGGGGAGCGACGCCCCAAAACTGCCAGAAGGAGACACTCACCCCGTGATGAGCAGAGCACTGGGTGACAGCCTCGCTTAAGAAAATAAACTAACTTCCACAGGGTAAGCGGGGGAGCTTGAGATTCCACAGGCCACAGCTCATCCCGGGAGAATTTTCTGGGAGAAAATCCAGAAATGGACTTTAACGTTAGAGCGTCTGGAAAAAAACGTATCTGGAATTCATTTCAAATGTGGCTTGGGGTGTAGAGTCTCCTAAAGGGCTCGGGCTAGCCACTCCATTTTCGCTCTGAGTCGTTGGCCTTTCTGAGGAGAGGTGCCCTTTAGAGTCTCTGAGGAATTTTGTGGGGGAGAAACTCTGGTAAAATGTAAAAATCACTTTCTAACATGCTAGACCCGCCCCCCCAGCTTCCTGCAACAGATGCTACTTTAACACCCGCTGGGGGACTGACTGATTGAACAGGGAGCACGAGGGGTGGAGGAGTATGGGAACCCGCACTCTGCTTTGCTGGGGTTGGATCTGCAGGCGCTCGTGCATAGCAGACAGATTTCAGTTGGGACTGGCTCTGACGCCAGCGGCAGATGGATGCCTGGAGAAGAGGAGGCCGGACAGTCTGTTGTGCAGAAACAGTAGCACCCCACAGCCACCACCTCAGCCTGCAGCCGTACAAACAGCTGATTCTCCGTTGCCTAGGCTCGATGGCTAGATCACCTGTAGGAAAGGCAGACAGTGTCCTCTCTGGAGCAGCGATGCTCCAGCCTCCAACAACAGGGGAGAGGGCAAAAGGGGCAGTTGCCCCCGGACTTGGCAATTCAAAAGGGCCTGAAACTCCTGGCTCCCACGGCTATTTTAAAGCGCCGCTGGAGCCCCAGGCAGCATGCTCTGAGCAGCGTGAACGGCTGGCTGGGAGAGGAGGGGGCGCAGCATGGCACACGCTGGGCAGTGCTGAGAGCTGGCTGCCCCAGCCCTGCGCTTACCCCCCCAAGGCCCTGACCCTTCTGGGTGCACAGAGCCACCCCCTGCTGTGCACAGGGGTCTGGTGAGGCTGTCCGCCCCCCTGCGCTGCTCAGATAATTGAAAACATGGGCTGATTGCAACAGGCATGCTATTGAATACAGGAGGCTCTTACCAGATGTGGCTGCAGCTAACTGCTCAGTTTCTGGAAAAACTTAAAAAACAACGAATAGTCTAGTAACACTTTAAAGACGAACGAACCATGTAGATGAGATCATGAACTTTTGTGGGCACAACCCACTTCTTCAGATGACTGGACACCTGAGGAAGTGGGTTGCACCCACGAAAGCTCACAATACCATCTGCATGGTTTGTTCATCTATAAAGTGCTACCAGACCCACTCAGCTCCCCCTCTGAAGCTTTTTAAAAACAATGAATAGTCTAGCAGCACCTTAGAGACGAACAAACCATGGGATCATGAGCATTCATGGGCCACTTCTTCAGATGACTGGAGTTAATAAATGTCCAGTTCCAAAATGAATAGGAGATGGGCAGGGGGAAGAAGGAAAAAGGGGGAAAGAAATGAACACTCTAATTGACTATTCCTTTCCCCCTTTTTCCTTCCTTCCTTCCAAGTTTGAAGCAGTAACAATCCTTTCACCCCAGCACTTATGTGACATTTTGCGTCAACAGAGATCAGCTTCTCCCTTTCTGCCTCTTGGCTCTCCCCGGAGAGCAATCATTCACCCAGGAACCCTCTTGCCTTGAGCGTTAGGGTTATGGATCCTTCTGTGTGACCCCATAATGAGCCAGGAGTGTCTTGCAGCTTGCCGGGCAGACTGAGGTACAGCAATCAAGTGCAGTCGCTTGTATCACCCACAGAGGTTAATTGCCATCTTAGCCCAGTCCAGCATAGGGAGCAGTTTTTATTTGCTGTGCTAAAAAAACCCTGACCTCTTTCTCTGTCTATGGATTTATGTTCTGTGTGCAACTGAGCAGCGTCCGTCCGTCTGTTTCCCTGATGTGTTCTAGGAGCTGTCCTTCTGCCCAACAGATTTTAAATAGCTGCATGCACTGGGGAGATGTATAGGCACAGGGAAGAGTGGCCCTGTCTTCATTTGATCATTACAAATGCAATTCTTGAACTATGCTTTGGGTGTAAAATGCAAGCTGTGTGTTGTGTGCTTGAACACTGGCTATAGCAAAAGCAGAGTACTCAAGTTAAAGTCTAGGACTCAGAAGTTAGGAAATGCCAGACTGAAGGTTGCCTGTCAAGCTTCTGAGTACATATTGTATTGTACTGTTGAAGGACATGATCCCGTGTTATTTTTCCACTACGCCATGTCTCATTCAGGGCCCAGGAATCAGAGCACACAATGAATGAGCAAAAAGTCTCAGAGGGCAGCCGTGTTGGTCTGTAACTTTAAAAACAAAGCTTATGGGGGGAGCCGAGTGAGTCTGTAACAGGAAAAACTCAAACAACAACAAATAGTCTAGTAGCACCTTACAGACTAACAAAATATGTCGATGGCATCATGAGCTTTCGTGGGCACAACCCACTTCTTCAGATGACTGCAGTTTTAGACAAAGGGCCGTCCTGCGGCACCACAGAGACAAACAAATATATTATATCATGAGCTTGCGTGGGGAAAACCCACTTCCCCAGATGCTGAGCAGTTATTACACTATTATGCTTCTTCTCATTGTTCCGTGGATGGCTCCAGGCCGCATTTCCACATGCCATTCAAAGCCAGCTCAGAAGACAATTATTAATGGCCTTGGCAGCTGCCTGCCGTGTGAGTACCAGCCTCAGGGCAGCCGGTTAAGAGCTAGGATCCAACCCCCAGACTGGTTATGATGATTTCTATACACGGATTTCACCTACCACTTATTAAGTGTGAACCCCTCAGGCACTGTAATAGCCTTAATATGGACTCACACCTGCCTTGCCACTCAGATAAGCCTGCCTGAGAGAGAGACGGCCCCTTACTCTGACTATCTATGCACTTCTCGGTGTAACTCGGGCCCAAAGTGCCAGTCACTTCTCCAGCCAAGCACATCTTAGATCTCAACCCAAAGACCACACTTGTTGCCAGTCTATAGTACAATACATACAGCTGTGTTAATAGGAAATGGAAACAGGAAAGTTGTAGTATAAGGTAAAAGCAGGTAAATCTAAGAGACACCCAAGTGAGTCAAAAGGTAATAGAAGCTTTTATACTAAGCAAACTCTATAGGTCCTTAAGGGCTAGCCAGTGGGGGGATCTCTTGCTCATGCCTAAAAAACCTTGCCCTCCAGAGTCAAAGCCACATAGAGATGTGGTTACTTGTTAGGGGTAGTTATCCCCCTCCTGTCATGTTTATGTTGTTATAGAGGCTTACAACGCCAGTGCTCAACTACTCCCTTCCAATAGGGGAAATGGATGGTATAAGTGAGACTAACGCATGGCCGCAACTCACAAGCATTCAGTAAAATCTAAACACGGTCTCGCAATCCCAATGCCTGTTTCAACAACACTAATGCTTGGGAGAGCCAGACTGATTCCAGCTCTGTATTTGTCAGTTGAGACGTGGGGATCTCGGCATGAGCTGCTCACACATCGTCTGCCAGCACCACAGTCCTCATGAGCTGTTCTGTGGTGCTCATCACTTCAGGGTCGAGTGCTTCCCAATCATTAATGGATTTATCTGCAGGACTCTCCTTTGAGGCAGCAGGGTGGCATTAGCCTTATGTACAGATGGGCACACTGAGGCACTGCAAAGATTAAGGTCAAAAGAATCCACTAATTTTGGGCACCTGATCTGAGAACCCTAGAACCGGAATTTCCACGTTTTTAGCATTAGACCAGGAATTAATGGGTCCAAGGTGTGGCTTTCATTGACTCCAGCTGCAGCAGGGAGTGCTTAGCACTTCTGTAAATTGGGACCGCAGGGTCTCAAGTCGCGCACTCTGAAATCGAAGAAAACTAATTAGTGGCCACTTGGCAGATCGACTCTGGCCGGAGGTTTTAGGAAAATAAACTAACAACAAATTAAAACATCAATAAAAAGTTTCTGAAAGTTCAGAAGAGGAGCTTCCCCAGGCACGGTGGCCAGGATGGGACTGGAAACGTGGCGTGCGACCCTGCACTATCGCTTTCCCACGTGCCAGAGGGGCCAACTGGCCACCTAAAAAAAATTAGTGGGCATTGACCACCTCGCGGCAGCCAGCTGCACCCTCCCTGCAGCGCCCCCTGCCTGCCAGATTGACGACTCCACCACCCACCATGATTAGCTGTTCCCGGGATGCAGGAGGCCTGGGGGAAGGGGCCTGGCATGGGAAGAGGCAGGGCCTTGGGAAAGGGGGCAGAGCTTGGGGTAGAACAGAACGGCTGTTGAGCACCCCCAGGGCCTGGAAGAAGCCAGTGCCTGTGCCATGCGCTGTGTGTGACCCCTGCCCTATGGCTTCCCCCTGCAGCGTGGGCGACGTCAGCTCTGCCCCGTCCCCACACAACGTCCGGTGGCGCTACAGCCCCCCGCACGGTGCATCTGTTTCAGCTTCCCTGTGCAATGTACACCACCACGGCAGCGAAGCCTTCCCCAGGCAGCCAGCAACACAGGAGGGGCTTGTCTTCCCGTACAGCACGACAGCATGTCAGTGAAGCTGCCCTGGCATGGGCGGGACAGCCGAGGGGCAGGAGCGGGGGCCACGGGAGAAGCTCTCTCTCCACGCTGCACCAGGAGGGAAGGTCAGTGCGCGTGGATTTCTCAGTCCCCGAATAACGGGATAGCCCTGCACTGCAGAATTGCTTGGGTAAGCGAAGGAAGTGCCTGTACTTGGCCAGGCTGTGACCGGGAGAGCTAAGGGAAAAATCTACCCAGTGAGTCTGGACTCCTCACTGAGTGTGTACGTTTCTTTCACTACCCTTCCCTGGGGTGAAGAAACTTTTGTAACCAGATGGGAAAGTGGAGAAGCCCTTTGTTGCTCGTGGATTGCAGGATGGCTGAACTGAACAACAGCAAAGGGGCTGGAAGGAAAGCACCATGGAAAAGTGCTTGCCACTAACAGCTGTTTTGCTCTTAGCATTCCCATGAACGTCAGTTTCAGCTCTTGCTGGAGAGGCTCCTGACTGATGCATCCACACTTCAATCCCTTGTGCGTCAGTTGCTTTTTGACAGGAAAAAGTAAACAACAACTAGGGCTCACCAACTGAAATGAATAGGTGGCAGGTTTAAAACAAACCAAAGGAAGTTTTTTGTTCATGCAGCGTGCAGTCAACCTGTGGAACTCCTTGCCGGAGGAGGTTGTGAAGACCAGGATTTTAACAGGATTCTAAAAAGAGCTAGATACATTCATGGATGTTAGGTCCATCAATGGCTGTTAGCCAGGATGGGCAGGGAGGGTGTCCCTAACCTCTGTTTGTCAGGGGCTGGGAATGGATGACAGGGGAGGGATCACTTGCTGATTCCCTGCTCTGTTCACTCCCTCTGGGGCATCTGGCACTGGCCACTGTGGGCAGACAGGACACTGGGCTCAATGGACCTTTGGTCTGACCCAGTCTGGCTGTTCCTAAGTTCTTATGTTCCTAATAAGGAGAAAAGGACTTGATTGCTTTGTAGAGGGCTTTGTGATCCTCCAGTCCCAGGCTCTGTCTGGCCTTCATCCCACAAGCCACCGAGCGAGTCGGTGGGAGCTGAAACAAGTGCTTGTACCTCTAGAGTGAGGCCCCATGAGTGGGAAGGAGCACTGGTAGGGTTAAAGCAGAAACCAGTAAGGAGGAGGGCTGTCCCTGGGGTACGGTGCCCAGCTGGAGAGGCCAGAAGAGATGTGAGCTGATCTTTAACCCCGCGGAGACCTGGTGACCCCGAGTTGTCCCTCTTCCCCTTCTTTTTGGTTTATTTTTGTGAGTCCCGGTGCATGGCTCGCTGTGCTGGCATCTCAGCGTGGGTTCCCCTGCCTTCGCTTGGGTTTGGTGTGCGCGAGTGGTTCACACCGGCCACTGTCATGCCAACACCCTCCGGGGGCACAGCTGATGAGGGGGGGCACCAGTGATGGACTGCGAGGAATCTGCATTCGCATTCAGCCTGAAATGGTGTTTTACTTCTGGAGCTTGAAACGGAGGAGCTCAGGATGTCGTTTCCTCTCAGCCCCGCGCAGTGCTAGCGGAAGAGCTGGGATTTGAGTACAGGTTCCTCTCCGTCAGCTGGCATCATGCCGGATGTGTTGGGCTGCTAGCCCCATAGGAATGGCCCCAAGAAACAGCACTGGCCTGGCTGCTCCAGCATCTTCGATCTGTCTCCTCTGGCGTCCGAGGAAAGCCCCTTGTGCTCTGATGCCGAGCAGAGAGCCTGACTGGTGAGCCGCCTAGACGCACGAGAGCCCTTCTCCTTTGGGTCTCAGTAAGTGTAGTCGTAGCTTCTTAGACCCTCGGCCACTGAAATCTCTTTGCCTGGAGCTTGGCTCTGGCTGGATCTCAGGCAAGCTGGCTGAGGCTTTTTATTCCTGCTCTGGAGATTAGCTCCCATTGTTCCTGCTAGGCAGGAACACAAGCTCAGAGGTCAGGGGCAATAGCAAAGGCTAATGCCTCTGGGCTGTGCCTATGCGCAGAAGCCCCCCACCCCCCGTGCCACCTGGCTAGCAGAGCAGCTCCAGCATGAACATGGGCCCAACGGCGAGGCACTGTGACGGTGCGGACACGCCGCTGTGGAGAGGTGCGGCTCAGAGCGCTGCAGCAGATAAATCTGGTGCTCCCCAAGCCGGCCAATGTTTCGGTTTCAGTGTGGCTCTAATCTTTCGCCGTGGTGAGCCTAACAGCCTGCCTGCCATCTGCCAGAGGCCCCTCCTGCGGCCGTAAGCACATAGGAAATGCACAGTCAGAGCATGTGACACACAGCGAAAGGCGATGCCTTCAAGCTATATGAGCCTTGCTACACACACAGCATCTGGAAGCGAATATTTGCTTTCTAAAGTAAACGGATATTTGGGGCGTTGGAGGAGCTCCCTGCCTAGCAGATGCCACGCACGACAGCTCTGTACCAGGGTCAATTTGCGGGATGGCCCCAGGGAGCATACAGTCCCGCCCCCCCCACGCCTGGGGTGCAGAGCCAGGCTCTTTCTTTGCAAGCGGTTACGTTGGCAGTCACTGGCTTCAGCTCTGTGCGCGGCAGGTGGAGAGCAGTTCTAAGGTCTCAGCCAGCGAGCCTCATTACAGGGATAGCTGGGCAGCAGGCCAAGGAGAAGGACTTGAATCTTAACTGCTTCTGTGGGAAGGGAGACCAGGGAGACTCAGACTTGGAATGGAAAGGATGTTGGGGCAGGCAGTGAGGCCTAATGGATAGAGCATTGGCCTGGCACTTGGGATACTTGGGTTCTATTCCTAGCTCAACTGCCAGGTGATCCTGGGCCAGTCACTGCCTTGCTCCCTGCCTCAGTTTCCCCATCAGTCAACTGGGGATACTGATACTGCCTCAGATCTACTGATGCCAAGCACTAGAACCGTTAACAATACCCACCCGTGCCAGATTTCAATGCGTGCTGGAGTGTTAGATAACCCACGTTAACAGCCGAGTGGAAACGAGGAAGCGTGCCTTGAACATGTCATGTGAAAGCAGCGCTGTCAGGTGTTTCTGCTGCTTTGGCAGAGGTGTTTAATTAAAGCCACTTCCCCGTGGGGAACAGGCTGGGGTACGCAAAGGCGAGGGGGGAACATTAAGTGGCTCCCTGACAGAGAGGCCGGAATGGATAAGGGAGCCGCTGTCTGCAGAGACAGAGAGCACCACGCCGGTGTCACCCATCACCTCTGGCCATGGATGGGGCCAGGGGAGCATCTCTCCTCCAGCACGCAGGCCGGGAAAACACCAGCCTGGACAGGCCCCTGGGGTTCCCCAGAAGAATAGGCAGAGCGAACCCACTCTGCTGCCACAGGGCAGGGTTGGAAATAGCAGGGATGCAGGGCAAGGGGCAGGACGCCGCTGATGGCTCAGGGGGCTCCAGCAGCAGTGCCTTGGTGGGGAGGGGCAGGCTGGCAGCATGCCGGGGGCTGGGGGCAGGTGCTAGTGGAAGAACCAAGCTGGCAAATAGAAACGTAGGCAGGGGAAGGGCAGGGGATTTTGCTTAGGGCTGAACTTTGAAAGCGGAAAGCAGCGTGGGCTCTGTCCTGGCGTCCCTGCGAATATTCCCCCATCCCGTTCACCAGGAGTCCCGGCTCGTCCCTGAAGCGCCAACCCGCCCAGGCCTGCAGGCAGTGTCCTGCGTGGCACGCTGAGGTTCCCCTCGCTCCCAGCCTTCCTCTACCTCCTGTTCATCCTTGGCTTGTGAGTGGTCTCCTGCGTCCTCTGCTCCTGCCCCTCGCCCTCACAGTGGCCTAGGGCCCCTTAGCCCCACTGCCTTCCTCCCCCTGTGCAACGGGCCAGCCCTTCCTGCTGCCCCGCGCCCTGCTTTGCCCCTCCTCCCACACCAGAACATTTCAGGGACCTTCAGGCTTTCCTGCTGAGCTCCTGCCCGCTGGGCCTGGCCTTGCTCACCCTGCTGCTGCGTCTCCTTCCTGCTCCCTGACCAGCCCACACTGTGCCCCAAGGAGCCTGCCGCAGAAGTGGTGGGGCCGTAATGCGGCCCCTGGGCAGGCACTGTTTGTGGGAGCTAGTGGAGTTGTACTTGGGGAGTCAGGTCACGAGAGCCGGCTTGCTCTCCCTGGCGGAGTGCCGCCACATGCTGCTGGTGGGGTTCTCCCTTCTGAGGGACAAGGGGGGGCCTGAGGACTGAACCCCGCCCCAGTACTCCGAAGCATCCCGCCCCCCAGAGTTCAAACCCAGCCTCTGCAAGTGCCTCCTTTAGCTTTCACCCAGGCACAGAACAGCTCGTCCTCCCTTCCTCCTTGGTAACAGGTCGGTAACATTTCCTCTTCCTCGCCTGACACAGACCTTGAGAGAGTTCCCTAGTTCACCTCTGCAAGTGCCTTGAAGGCATAAAGACCAGTGCATGCTACATATTAAGAGCAACATTCCTGTAGTATTACACCTTGGGCTGGGGGTAGGGGATGGGATGTGAACACTGAAAATCCTTGACATGTCTATACTAACTACTGGAATAGTAGATGCAACGCCAGCATGGATTTGTAAAGAACAAATCACGTCAAACCAATCTGACAGCTTTCTTTGGTAGGATATCAAGCCTTGTGGATAAGGGAGAAGCTGTAAACCTAGACTTTAGTAAGGCATTTGATGCGGTCTCGCATGACCTTCTTATCAATAAACTAGGGAAATACAACCTAGATGGGGCTACTATAAGGTAGGTGGGTGCGTAACTGGCTGGATAACCATTCTCAGAGAGCACTTATTAATGGTTCACAATCCTGCTGGAAGGGCATAAGTTCCACAGGGGTCTGTTTTGGGACTGGTTCTGTTCAATATCTTCATCAACAATTTAGAGAGTATGCTTATTAAGTTTGCGGATGATACCAAGCTGGGAGGGGTTGCAAGTGCTTTGGAGGAAAGGGTCAAAATTTAAAATGATCTGGACAAACTACAGAAATGGTCTGAGGTAAACAGGATGAAGATTAATAATAAGGACAAATGCAAAGTGCTCCACTTAGGAAGGAACAATCAGTTTCACACATACAGAATGGGAAGCGACTGTCTAGGAAGGAGCACTGCGGAAAGAGATCTAGGGGTCAGAGTGGACCACAAGTTAAACATGAGTCATTGTGACACTGTTACAAAAAATGCAAACATGATTCTGGGATGCATTAGCTCCGGAGTGTTGTGAGCAAGACACGAGAAGTCATTCTTCCGCTCTACTCTATGCTGATTAGGCCTCAATTGGAGTCTTGTGTCCAGTTCTGGGCACCACATTTCAAGAAAGATGTGGAGAAATTGGAGAAGGTCCAGAGAAAAGCAACAAGAACGATTAAAAGTCTAGAGAACATGACCTGTGAAGGAAAACTGAAAGAATTGGGCTTGTTTAGTTTGGAAAGGAGAAGATTGAGAGGGGACATGAGAGCGGTTTTCAGGTATCTAAAAGGGTGTCACAGGGAGGAGGGGGGGAAATTGTTCTCCTTGGCCTCTGAGAATAGGACAAGAAGCAATGGGCTTAAATTGCAGCAAGGGAGGTTTAGGTTGGACCTTAGGAAAAATGTCCTAACAGTCAGGGTGGTTAAACACTGGAATAAGTTGCCTGGGGGGGTTGTAGAATCGCCATCTCTGGAGATATTGAAGAGCAGGTTGGATAGACACCTGTCAGGGATGGTCTAGACAGTGCTTGGTCCTGCCGTGAGGGTGGGGGACTGGACCCAATGACCTCTCAAGGTCCCTTCCAGTTCCAGTGCTCTATGACAGAAAACCCCTTCCGTTGCTGTAGCCAGTCCTAGGATTGGCTTACTTACATCTCTCTACCTCTAAGCAGTGGCTAGATCGACCTTCGTTCTCAGTCTTGACCAGGCCTCAGACATGCTCCAAGCAGAGACAGATGGTTGAAGACCAGTATATAATCAGCACTAGCACTTCCAGCATTGCCATTAGCTAGGGAGCTGTGGTGGTAGAACAGCTGGAAATCGCAGGTAGAAAAAGGCGACTCAGCCCAGCCCTACGGGAGGAGATGCAATTCAAGACTCCTCTGTGTGTCGCCTTCTTTCTTTGAATTTTCTCGCCCTCTGTTCATGTTTCCTGACACATCCTGGCCTGGGTCGGGCTGGGCCTCCAGGCTCAACCCAGCAGATTCTGGCATGTAACTGGCATTTTTCACCTCAGGGAGAGATGCTGAGGGCGCTTTTTCCTAAGTTAAAGAGAGAGAGGCTGGGAGGGAAGAACACCGTGATTCAATTAAGCATCCAGCGCGGTGCAGTGGTCCCAGGAGTCCGCCTCTCTGTAGAATAACATAATTGGCGTCATCCCAAGGGCCGGCAAGACGTGGTGCCTAACCCATCGGTGCAGGACGGCCATCTCCTGACTAACTGGATGGGAGCCCTGCGCTCTGTCGCCCTCGGGCACCACCTGCTCTCGCCATCCTACCACGCAGCTGTCGGCTCAGAATAACAACTGACACCCCCTTGCCGAGGCCATTCCCTGCTAGGCGTGACCAGTAAACCCATTAGCCAAGCCCCGGTGCCAGGCAGGGCAGGCGGGAGAGGGCAGACCGGATGGCTCACCGTAAAGCACCACATGGCAGCCTGGGGTGTTCACCCGGCCAAGCCAGCAGTGCCAAGAGACGACTGCCGAAGAGAGGAGCGATACGCAGCTCCTGTCCCTGGGAAGGAGCTGGGTGGACGCAAGTCCGTGTCCCTGCTTGTACCAGCTCTAAAGCCAGCCAGTGAGCATAGACCCCCCCGCCGCAGGACCCCCCAGCCGCCGGTGTAGGCCCCCCGCCGCAGGACCCCCCAGCTGCCAGCCCCCCGCCGCAGGACCCCACAGCTGCCGGCGTAGGCCCCCCACCGCAGGACCCCACAGCCGCCGGCCCAGGCCCCACACCGCAGGACCCTGTGGTGTCCATGTAGGTTCTACAATGAAGCCTTCCAGGGTGGCTGCGATAAGGAACTGTGCATTGTGAACTGTGCCGCGTCCTGGGCTGGATTACGGCAATCCCGTGCTAGGCACAGGCCCCATCTGACACCCAGCGACTTGCTGCTGGTTTCTGCTCCCTTTACGTGGAGCAGAACAGGGCAGGAAATCTGCCCCCAAAGGTTCGAGCCTGGCCCCTGGACCTTCCTGGGACGATCATCATCCCTCAGACTGGACGAGCTGGACGCCTGAGGAAGGAGGCCATGGGAGACGTCCTTGTAGCCACCTCTGGCTCCCTTAAATATTTATTGCCTGAGTAGCAAAGGGCAGTAGCCGTGCCCACGAGCTCAGTCAGGGAGGGTATGTCTACACTACAAAGTTAATTCGAACTAACAGCCGTTAGTTCGAATTAACTTTCATAGCATCTATACATGCAAACCGCTAGTTCAAACTTAATTCAAACTAGCGGAGCACTTAATTTGAACTAGGTAAACCTCATTCTCCGAGGACTAACGCCTAGTTCGAATTAAGGGCTGTGTAGCCTCTTAATTCGAACTAGCTGGAGGCTAGCCCTTCCCAGCTTGCCCTGGTGGCCACTCTGGGCCAAACCAGGGAAACTTTTCTGCCCCCCTCCCAGCCCCGGAGCCCTTAAAGGGGCACGGTCTGGCTACGGTGCTCATACCAGTTGCAAGCCTGCCAGCACCCAGCTAGCAGACCCTGCACCTGGCATGGCATGAGCCAGCCACCCGCTGCCACCCAGCCCTCCGCCTCCTCCCAGGACCAGGCTGGCAGCTCCCAGGAGCCTGCCCGGAGCCACAAGAGGCAGGCGCCCGCCTGGTCTAGTGTGGAGATCATGGACCTCATCAAGGTTTGGGGGGAGGCCTCCAACGTCCACAACCTCCACACTAGGCACAGGAAAGCAGCCGTCTGGGGCAGGATAGCTGCCAGCCTGGCCACCAAAGGCCACATGCGAACCCAGGAGCAGGTTTGCATGAAAATCAAGTCAGTCCAGTGAGACCCCCCCTACCCTGAGCCCAGAACATAAGAACGGCCGTACTGGGTCAGACCAAAGGTCCATCTAGCTCAGTAGCCTGTCTGCCAACAGCAGCCAGCACCAGGTACCCCGGAGGGGATGGACCGAAGACAATGACCAAGCCATTTGTCTCGTGCCATCCATCTCCAGCCTTCCACAAACAGAGGCCAGGAACACTGTTCCTACCCCCTGGTTAATAGCACTCCATGGACCCAACCTCCATGAATTTATCTAACTTCTCTTTAAACTCTGTTATAGTTCTAGCCTTCACAGCCTCCTGTGGCAAGGAGTTCCACAGGTTGACTATGTGCTGTGTGAAGAAGAACTTTCGCTTATTAGTTTTAAACCTGCTGTCCATTCATTTCATTTCGTGTCCTCTAGTCCTTCTATTACGGGAACTAATGAAGAACTTTTCTTTATGCACCCTCTCCACACCACTCATGCTTTTATAGACCTCTATCATATCCCCCCTCAGTCTCCTCTTTTCTAAGCTGAAAAGTCCCAGTCTCTTTAGCCTCTCTTCATATGGGACCTGTTCCAAACCCCTAATCATTGTAGTTGCCCTTTTCTGAACCCTTTCCAAGGCCAAAATATCTTTTTTGAGGTGAGGAGACCACATCTGTACATAGTACTGAAGATATGGCATACTATAGTTTTATACTTCCTCCCCTCCTCCTTCTTCCCCTGGCTTCCCCCTTCCAGTTCCCTCCTCCCAGGTTTCCACTTCCCCTCTCCCACCCTCTCTTCCCCTCTCCCACCTCCTTTTCCCAGTCTCCCCAGAGGTTAATCCCCCCCCTCCAGTTTTGTTAAATAAAGAGAGTTTCTATTTTTGAACACACGTGTCCTTTATTTTTTACATCAGGAAGGGGGGCTAGGGAGGGGTAAGTGGAAGGAGGTGAGGGAGGAATGGGGCAGACTGGGGTGGCTCTGTGGGCTCCTCGGGATGGAAGCTCTCCTGCAGGGCCTCCTGGATCCTGACAGCCCCCCGATTGACACCCCTGGATGGCAGCCTGCGGCAAGTGCAGCTGGGCTGATGGCCGAGTGCTGTGATGTGCCGAGTGCGGGCACTCAGGGCACTCCAAGACAGGACTGCTTTGCTGTCCCTCATCGAGGTAGACAAGCAAGCGGGGAACCCTGAGAACTGTCTGTCCGGGGAGGGGGGGGGGGGGTCGGGTCCCTTTAAGCACAGCCCTTGGCTTGCCTGAGGCAGCAGCTCCACGCTCTAAGTCCTAACCTGATGCCCTGCCGGCACTGGTTCCGGCCCACCTTAACTTCGGTTCAGGGTCCGCTCAATGTGGACATGCTAATTCGAATTAGCTTAGTTCAAATTAACTAATTCAAATTAGTGCTGTAGTGTAGACATACCCTGATGGACTAGCCAGCTTAGGGGCTAAGGTGCCCAGCCCTGCAACCTCAAGGGAGCTTTTTGCAGGGCTGGGGGACGGACGGACGGACGGACGGACGGACACACACACACACAGTCTCACCCTGCTACAGACGATCGATGTTCTGGCATTCACTGTGTTCTGCACAGCAAATGTCTTACGCGCGTATGGCCAGAGCTTGCCTGCCTCTGCCCTACCACGTTGCTCTCGCTCTCCAAGCTCTGTCTGGCCCTGGGAGCAGCTGCCTGCCGATGACGCCGTTGCCCCTAACATGACAGCGGGGCTACCGGAGGCTTCTTGCAAGCGCTGGGGCTCCTGATGGATGAAAGGGCAGCGAGGATCACACTCTTGGCAGAGCAGGGCCTGCGCTCCCTTCTCACCCGGGAGCCTGCCCAAAGCAGGAGGGAGGAAGGTTTCACTCATTTTCATTCTGTCAGCTCCTCCCCCCACCCCTGCCGGGCTAGCGGGAGCCACGGCTGCTCCGGTGCAGGGTGCCGCTGCAGGGTCCTTTCGGAAAGAGGAGCCAAAGAAGCAGAGTCTTGTGCTGTGCGGACGAGCGAGACCATGTTTAGGGACTGGAAATTCGTGTGCACCCAGCAGTGGGTCCAAAGCTAGTAGAACTTGTCCCCCGGTTCTTTTTCTAAGGATTTCCACCCAGCATTAGGCCCCGGGGCAAAAGTGTTCCCTAGCCAAGGGGCGGCTCTGGTCTCTGCACCCCTGGGCGCTGCTTTCAGAACATGCCGTGCCCCCAACACTGCACCCGTCAGCCCCCTGCATGTGCCAACAGCTTCAATTCTCCTCCAGGGTGCCAGCTGGCCCTAGCTACCGGTGTCTGGGTCTGAGAGCAGAGCCCAGGAGCTCCACCTTTACCTGCCTGCTGGAGGCTTCATTGTCAGGGCTAACTCGGTCGCTCTCCTCCTTGCCACGGTGTCCCGGTTCCGAGAGCTCAGTAAACCCCATGCTGCCCTGTGAAACCGGCACAGCCAGACCGCAACAAAACCCCCGCAGCCCCAAGTCTCAAAGCCCAGAGCCGCTGGCTCAGGCTTGTGGGCCTTGGGCTATCCAAGTGCAGTGAAGATGTTTGGGGGCAGGCTGGAGCCCAGGTTCTGAGACACCTCCCCTCTCCCACCGGCTACAGGGCCCGGCCGCCAGCCGGAGTTCCCATGTCTACACTGCAGTTTTGAGTCTGAGTCTCACAAGCCCGTTGGCTTGTAGTGCAGCTGACAGGTGGGGAAACTGAGGCAGTGAAGTGGTGAGATGCTCATACCTAGTGAGCAAATGGCAAAGCCAGGACTATAGCTTGGGAGTCCTGGGTCCCTGTCTGTCATTCTACCCCACAACTCACAAGGAAGGTGAATGCCACCCTCTCCAATGCCAGCCATGGAGTTTCACCAGCATCAGAACAGGGTGGTGCCCTCAGCCTTTGGATTCAGTCACCCCCAAGTCCACCTGAAATGGGGAGGGGATGATCGACAGCAGCCTCACCCCAGTGCCGCAAACCTCAGTGCTGCCTGGGTGCCAGGTGCCTGCTCTAAAGCTTTCAGCGTCCTCCCCATCCCCATATACACCCCAGGGCACAGCACTGCAAGGAGAGCTAGGGTGAACATCTGCCAGGGATGAGAAACAAACAGCTGCCCCCAGACATCCTGCTCAGGCTGCAGCCAGTGAAAACCTGCCTCTCCTGGACTCCTCACTCCGCTCCAGAATGGCCAGCCCAGCCACTAAGCGCCTGCAGCCCTCACTGGACTGAGCAAGGAGCGGCCGTCACACTGGGACACCACGCCCCCCTATTTTATGGAAATACGCAGATCCATATTCAAAACTGTAACTCAGATATGCTTCGTGTGACACAGGTCACATCACCTGCCATTCCCCAGCCTGGGGTCCCCTGCCTAGCTATCTTCTGTGTGTGCACATGTAGTAGTGTTGGATGGGAAGACAGAAAAGAAGTGTAAACCTGCTTCTTAATGTAGAATTCCATTCGGAGTGAGAGCCATTAGTGGTATTTAAGGGACTTACTGGACGATGGTCTGTAAGTGGTTTGTTTGTCCTGTAAGCCCGAAGTGTGGTTGGTTCTACAAAGACTTGTGACCATGCCACCTGGTGCTGGAATCCATCCTGAACTGAGTATTTTCCCTTGGGATGGAGGGTTAAGCAAGGGGTGCCTGCCCTGGAGCAATTCTATTTAAGGAATAGAAAGCAGCCAAGGGTCATCCTCAGCTGGCTTTTGAAAACTGCCTCCCCACCTAAGAGGACACACAGGAGGCTGTTAGACCCAGGCCAGGCCAGCTCCGGACTAGGGTGAGAAACAAGCAATAGCATGAGAAATGCATTTGCAACAATTTCTCTTCGTGGACTAGGCTTAGCTGGTCTTGTGTTCATTTTAGACTAGAAGATTTGCCCAGGACCTTAACTCCATTTAGTTTCTTGGAAAATAAAAAGTGTCCTGGCTTCATTGAAAGCACTGCTCAGGGGCAGGGCTGGGGGGAGGGGTTCAGGGCACTGGCTGCCCCGAGGAGACACTGCCCCTGCCCTCTCTTGCCAGATGAGGTGCCTCTCCATGGCTGCTGCAGCTCCAGCGGGCACAGCCAGCGCATATCCCCCAGCTGGAGCGGTCCAGGTACTTTTGCCCCCGTGCTCCCCAGACAGAGTGCAGAAAGCAGCAAACTGGGCACCTTCCCCTTGCTCCCTGACAGAGGGGAACAGCCAGCAATGTTCCCATGCGTGGGGGGGGGCCTTCAACCCCTCCACCCTCCCTAAAGAGCTCCTGGAGGGGGGGGATGTCTTGGAGGGGGGCTTGCCCCCCAGCCACCTCTTTCACCTGCCTGGTAATTCCCTCTCATTTCTCTATGGGTTGGTGAGCAGCAATCCCATTCCAGGCACATCCCTTTTCCCGGCCTTGCTTTAAGTTATCAGAGAAAGCTGTGCAGTCCTCACAATTGACACAACTGAGCGACTGTTGAAAGAGACTGGACCACGATGAGCCAGAAAAATTGGCTGAAGCTGGGATAGGCATCTCAATAAACCTGAGGCTGTCTACACTGTAGAGGTTTTTTTGGAAAAACGCCTGTTTTTCCAAAAAAAAAAAACAAACCCTTCACTTATGTCCACACTACAATCACATCCTTTGGAAAGGAAATCGAAAGAACAGAGGGGTTTTCCGGCGTTGGTGATCCTCATTCTACAAGAAAGAAGCCTTTTTGTGAAAGAGCTCTTTTGGAAAAAGGCATGTCTGGACGGGGAAGAGGGAGTTCCTTCAAAAGAAGAGGAAAGAGGAAAAAGCACAGGTGCCCTGGTGGCCACTCCGCCCATAGTAATCATGGCTTAAATGCGAGAGCGCATCCATACAGCGTGGACACTATCTGTTGAAAAAGCAGATGGCTTTTTCTATGAGCTTTGGCAGCGTGAACACTCTTTCAAAAGAAGTTTTTTTGGAAGATCTCTTCCGGAAAAGCTTCTTCCGAAAGAAGCCTGCAGTCTAAACGTAGCCTGAGGGAGAAAAAAAAAAGAAAATAGAGAAATGTGGAGTAGCGCTCTGTTTTGGCACAGCTAAATCAATGCTTAAGATTTGAAAACAAGAAGAAAATGTTATTGGAAACCAAATCAGCTATAGCCCTTTTTGGTTAAAACATAGGAAGTGATAGGAGTTTAATAGGGATGAAGAAAAAACACACTTGATGGAATTCTCATTTTAAAATATTACTAAAAAAATTCAATGGACAACTTTAACAATCCCTTTTAAAGAAATCCAAAATAAAAGTGAACTTCATAAAAATAACACTTCTTTAAAAATACTGGCATTTAAATCAAACATGTACATTCTCCTTTTATTTTAAAAAAAATAAGGACCCGAACACCAGGTAAATTTGCTAGCACTTAATAAACCCCTTCTTTGTATTATTAAGCACAGTATAAATCATTGTTACCTGGGTGGGGTGACAGCTGTCTCTCTCTCTCATTGATAAAGGGACAAAACATCTTTGAGCTCTCTTGGTGTAGCACTTTCACACAGAGTAAAAGGGATTTATTGGGGGGTTGGCTGTGCTCCTGGGTACTGTCCAGTCCTTATAAATGAGCCCTCCCAGAGTGGAGTAGCATTTGGGTTGCTCTGTCGGGGGGGCTGTTTCTCCAGCTCTGCACCTTGGCTGGGGGAGACCAGAGCTTCTGGCCCAGCAAGACGGGGTGATGGGGAACCCCAGAGAGCAGGTAGGTGGGTTCAGTGGTATGATCAGCACACCCTGGGGACACTCTCCAGGGGACCTCCGGGATCCAGCTCCTCACAATCACACCATCTATTTTCAAGGTAAGTCACTTGCCAGAGGCCCCCCACCCCAGAGCTAGGACCAGATCCCAGCTTTGCTGGATGCCATGGCTGTACTCCAGCCACTAGACTGCACTGCCTGCTGGTCACAGGGCCTTGGCTCTCATGTCCGCACAGGTGACCCACAGGTGTTGTTTGACAGCATTCTGCAGCCTGCCTGCCACCTCAGGCGTGTGTCCCTGGACCCATGCCCTCCCTGGACTACACCAGCCAGCTGCTGTCATCTCACATCACCGGGGCGGGCTGGCACCAGCAATGGGACCACAGGTGAGAAGTGGGTGCTGGGCCGGCTCCAGAGTCAACACACTGAATGGAGGGAGAGCCCTTTAGACAAACAGCCTGGCCCTTCCCAGCCGCCTCCTGCAACCCAGCCCTGGGAAAGGAGCGCACTTGGGGGCAGACAGGGAAGGCAGCTGGGCTGGTTTTAACCCATCCCCAGGTGTTCTGAGCATGGCCTGTATCAAAGCAGCCAAGCTCTGCTCTCTAGCTGGGGCTCTCAGTGCACTTGGCACACACCTGGGAAGGAAGCCCCCAGCTCCCACTGACCTCCCATTGTACAGGGGGAGGAGGAAGGTGACTAGTTCCAGGTCACAGAGTTAATGGCAGCACGAGAACCCGGGTCCCCTGAGTCTGAGGCATTTGCTTTGGTCCCTGTCAGACGGTGGGTATGCCCAGCCCCCTGGGGGGGGGGGGGGGACCCTAGGCCTCACAACTGCCCAAAGAGTGCATCCACCCCATGTGCATCTCAGTCCCTTTGGCTCATGGCCAATCGCTACTCACCCCCATCCACCAGGGTAGCTCGCCTAGCAGCCACGGGCAGTAAAACACCCCCTCTTGAAGGGCAGTGAGGCCTAGTAGCCAGAGTCAGTATCACAGCTGTAGGAGTGGGCTAGGGGAACCCAGGCCCAACCTATTCACCAGGTCTGAGCCCAGGGCCCTGTCAATGGTGAGCATATCCCACCGCTGGCTCAGCAAGGAATCTGCCCAAAACACACTGAGCTCTTGGGGAATTAACTCCCCACCCTGGGCTACGTCCTACAGACTCACCAAGGGACAATTCACCAGTTTCCACCAGACTGGAAGCTTCTCCAGCTGCTCCCCACTGACTGGCCTCTGTCAGTCAGTCCCACTAGCTCTTCCTCCGGCACTCTCATGCCAGCAGCACGTCCCACTGCAGCAGTCAGTTCTGACTGAGCGGCTCTGCCGGCCTTTATACCCGTCCTCCAGCTGGAGCATGCCCAGCAGAGCATGGGGGCGGGGCTTTCTAGGCCAGGGAGCCCTGGTTAACCCTTACAGGTCCAGTGCGGGGTTGGTGCACCCTGTCACAGTCTCAAATCCCTCAGTCCCCACTGATGAGCTACTGAGAGGGCCTGAGAGTGAGCCCGAGTGCCCGGCCTTGCACTGCTGGCTGGGGAGGGGTGGTGGAGGTGGGCCAAGGACCCTTCTTTCCACTGCACCCTCTGCTCAGCCAGCCCTGGTGCTGCATGTGGCCCAACCACAACCCGTCGTTGCAGCCAAAGAGCGTCCACGGAGCTCGCGTTCCTGGGGCCGGCTGCTCGTCAGGCTGAGCGGTAAACTCCAGCTCCAAGCAATGTGTCTGCACTAACTGATCGAGCTGCCACGTCACACACAGGGGACCAGCGGTGGGAGGGGTTTGCCTCCCAAGCCCACGCCGAGTGTCTCAGATGGGCACGTCCTCAGGGTGGCTAGCTTCCGATCCGATCTGTGGGAAGCACTTTCCTAGCAGTTCCCTTGGGCAGGTGGCAGGACAGTAACAAAGGGCCTTTGGATACGCACGGCATCTCCCGCCCCCGCCCAGCTCTGAGCTTGGACACCGAAAATATGTAACCTTGGCTCTGCAATGGGAAAATGCAACATTTTCTTCATCCGGGCATCTTCCCCTTCAGGGTCAGCGTGGCTGAGCCTAAAATGAGATCTGTCCAAGCTAGGGTTGCCAGGTGTCCGGTTTTCTCCCAGACAGTCCGGTATTTGCACTCTCTGTCCAGTAGAAAAATTCAGAAAATACTGGACATGTGCAATGTCCGGTATTTTCTGAATTCCCGGCTGGGCGCCAGACGGAAGCCTGGCGGGGGCAGGGGAGTGACTGGGAGGCAGGGCACAATTGGCGCTGGGAGCCCTGTGGTCTCGTGCAAAAGCCGGGGGGGGGGGCCGGGACTCCCAGCCACTCGCCCCGCCCGGCTTCTGCACACAACCAGAGCCTCCCAGCTGGGAGCCTCTGGTTGTGTGCAGAAGCCGGGCGGGGGGAGTGGCTCCCAGCCCCTCCATCCGCCCCCACCCGGCTTCTACTAGCAACTCAAGGTAGTGCCTGCCAGGGGCGTGGACTCCGGCTGTGGCCAGTGGCTGCACCCCCCCCCCCCCGCCAGCTCCACTTCCTGCCTTCCTGCCCCCCTTCCTCCAGCCCCCCCCTCCCGTCCAGCCCCGCAGCCCCCGACCCTCCCCAGCTCTGCTTCCTGGCCCCCCCTTCCTCCCAGCCCGCCCCCCCATTCCTCCCAGCCAGCCCCGTGCCCCCCCCAGCTCTGCTTCCCGTCCCCCCCTTCCTCCTCGCTAGCCCCGTGACCCCCGCACCCCCCCCGCCAGCTCTGCTTCCCGCCCCACCCCCCTCCCGGTTGGTTCCTCCCCCCCACCCATGATCAAATATGTCCGGTTTTTTGGCGGGGTCTACCTGGTAACCCTAGTCCAAGCCACCTGTGTGTGTGTGTGTGTGTGTGTGTGTGTGTGTGTGTGTGTGTGTGTGAGACACAACACGTGTTCATTGTCCACACTGAGTGTCTTCTTCCATTCTTGGAGCAACCAGGGAATTGTCTGAGGCAGAACAATCATCCCTCCAGGTGCTTTGGAGAGCAGAATTCTTGTATATTTCAATAGTCTGCACAGAATTGCAGAGCCCGGATCTGACACTGGAATGTGTCTCTCTTTCCTCCCTCCTGTTTGAGGGCCATGTGCGCATGTGTCTGTGGCCCTCTGTGCATGTGCAGCATTATCGGTTTTAGAAACACGACCATTCGCTGACAAACAATAGCCAAAGACCAGGGAAGGAACAGGGCTGAGTGAGCACTCCTCAGTCCCAATAAGCCTTTGATGTTGCCCCTGCATCTCCATCAGCTGATCTGACAACACACCTCAGCGTTATTCGGAGAGAAAAAAGGGGGCAACCTGATCAGGGGATGCATTGGAAAGACTTGGCTCTTGTGTCTGATCCGGGGAGCTGCTGATTGAGGGCCCCCAACTTCCTGTGATTTCAATGGGAAGGAGCTGAGAGCTGCAGCCGTTGTATTGCTCTGAGAGGAGTAGCCGTGTTAGTCTGTAACTTTTAAAAAACGGGAGGTCCTGCAGCACCTTCGAGACTAACACAGAAATAAAAGCTCCGGACAGTATCTGTATATTGTTGTTAGTCTCGAAGGTGCTGCAGGACCACTCGTTTTTTAAGTTTTTTTCCGTTATATCAAGTATGTCTCACATGTCCCACCTACCCTCTCCCCCAGTCCTCCCAGAGTCATATGGGCCCATGGTGCCCGGGTACAAGGAATATTCCCGGCCCAGGGCCTGGCTCCATCAAGGTTCAGGACCAGCTATTTTACAGTTATCTGGGAGAGAGGCTGATTTCAGTGATAGGTGACATACCAGTTAGTAGTTCTGCAACTTCTGGTTTGAGTTCCCTCGGCATTATACCCTCTGCCCGATCGGTGCTTACTAGCCTTACAGCCGGAGAGCAGCAGGTGATTTGGATGCAAGCAGCGAACGCTAGCAGGGCTGGCTTCCGGTCGTCACGCGGAAACTCTGCCAAGGCAGAGACATGGAAGTGGCAGGTGCTGGCCCCCAGTGCCCTCCTTGGGAGGCGGTTGGAACAGTACTCGTAACGGGGTCCAGGCATGGCCTCTTCCCTAAAGAGTCCATGCTGCTGTACGGATTTCCCCTCAGCAGGGGGCAGAGTCTCAGGAAATGGGTTTTGGTTTGTAAGTTTGGCTCCCCCCACGGCGTGATCCCAGCTTGTTCTGCGCGTCCGGTGACTGCCCGTGCAAGAGGTCGAGCAGCAAGAGAGAGATACACGCACGCTCGTGCAACGTGCTGGCTTTACTCCTTCCGCCACATGCTGTTTTCTCTCATCAAGCACTTCCTGCAGGCAGAGCTCTCGAAGGGCCTGTGCATACGGGCACCCTGACGAAGTGTCTTTTCTGTCATGTCAGGGCTTAGACCGGGGTAGGGAACCTACGGCGCTGGGGCCGGCTGCAGCCCCCTGCTTGCCTGGATCTGGCCCCCGAGGCTCGGGGCTCCTCCACCAGCATTGGGGAGTCCATTCTGGCACTCCAACCTCCTGCGGTTCCCCGTGGGGCTGGAGCCCACAAAATCTACTAGCCTGGGCCCCCTTAGGCTCTGGTGTGGGATGGGAACGTGGGAAGAGTCTTTCTGCTTCTCAATCGGGGTCTTGGCCAGGGCCGGACTGAGGGGTGAGCGAGCCGGGCAGCTTCCCGGGCCGCCAACCGATGGGGGGCGCCTGATGGCAGCTGTAAGGGGCACGCAGCATCTCTTGTAGCTGCCATCAGGCGCTGCGTCGCCCGGCTCCCGCAGTGCCTGCCCCGCAGCGCTGGCCAGCAGCGCCCTTCCCCCCACAGCTGCAGGGCCCTGCACGGCCCGGCGCACGCACCAGCAGCAGGGGCCGGGCCAGGCTGGGCAGCGCATGCGCCATGCACCCCGGGGGTGGGTCCCGGGCTGTGCGCCAGCGGCCGTGGCCAGGCCACGCATGCGCTGAGCGCCCCGGGGGCCGACCCGTGCACCCTGGGGGGGCAGGCCCACGCCCCATGGGTGGGCCCACACATGCGCCGTGGGCCCGGGGGCGGCGCTGCATGCCCGGGCCCGGGGCACCAAAATGGCTCGGGCCGGCCCTGGCCATGGCAGTGAGGGTTGGGTTGGAGTTTTTTTGTTTTTTGCTTCTCACTTGTGTGCGGCCCCTGACTGATTTTTCAGGGGTCAGTGGCCCCCAACCCAAAAAAGGTTCCTGCCTCTGGCTTCGAGTTTCTCCCTCTAGCGTTGAGGGAGCCTGGAGCAAATCTGCCCCATTCCTGAACTTGACAGGGGAGGCACAAGAGCTTCTTTAAATGAAAACAGAATGACATTTCCTTAATCCCACTGCCCTACTGCCTCTTCTTGGGCTGCCCACCAACCCCCGCTTCTCTCTCTGCCCCCGGCAGCCCAGGTCCAGGGACCCCCCACCCTTCCCCTCCCCAAACAGGCACAAACACCGACAGCTCTTCGCCTTTTCCCCTCGCTGCACATGGCCCTTCTGCAGCCTGCTGCTCAGCTTCCTCCACTCAGCCCTCTCTCGGGAAGGGGTTTTAAAGGTCATTGGCTGCCCTTAATTGGACTCAGCTGTCCATAATTAACCTGCAGTAACCTCTTTCAGTTCCTAGGAGAAAGGGCTTTAACCATTCTGAGGCTCACGTACCTGCTTTCTGTCACCCTCCCCGAACTGCCAGGGGTGACTGTCACAGCACACGCTACAGTGGACCCCACTGTGACGCTACCTAGGCCACATCTATACTTACAGCGCAGCGACGCTCTGGAGGTCGATTTTCTGGCATTCGATTTAGCAGGTCTAGTAAGGCCCCACTAAATCAAATCCTGAAGGTGTCCCCCTTGACATTGGAACCCCTCGATTCGTGAGGAGTAATGGAAGTCGACGGGAGTGTTTCTCCGATCGACTTCCTGCTGTGGGGACAGTGCCAAAGTCTGAATTAAGGTCCATTGACTCCAGCTACACAATGAATGTAACTGGAGTCGTGTATAGACCGCACATGCTGGTATAGCCCCAAAGGCAGACACGTCTCTTAACACCAACTCTTCAAACACACAAACACACACTTTCACTAGAAGTGTGCTTGGAAGCTCAGGTATTGTCTTCTGCCTCCCTATTGGACAAAGTCTCGTATAGACTTTGTGGGCAAAGTGATGTGGCGGTTAGTGCAAGTCTTTCTTGTAGTGACCGAAAGCTGCGTGGTGTTTGGTTCTTGTGGATGGGGGTGTTTTGCATACCCTGTCTAATACCTATAGGTCGCTTATTGGCCTGTGTTCCTTCCCTGTCTTGCTGGTCAAGTTCTAACAGAGGGCAAGATTTCAACATCCTCCCCGTGCATGTTTTTGTCTTGTGTTCATACGGGGTGAGCGTATTCACACTTGGTGAAATATATGGCCCCTCACTGCTCATATGAATAAGGATTTCTCTCTTCAACACACGTCGCTTGCTTCCAGGAGCACCATTTGTCTCAAGGAAACAGCTTGGTCCGGAAACGTTGTCCCGGTTGGAGTTCGGGGTGGTACTTAGCTTGTCAGTCATAATAATCTTTGGCCTTTACTAGTCTCTCTTGTTTTTTGTCCATTACTCCTTCCATAGCTGTGTGCATTTAGACATCAGGCTTTGTACTAGGCAGCTATTAAGGCTTCAGTGGGAGTGTTTCTCCAGTCAGGAATGGCTTGCCATACATTTACCTTGCTCTTCACAGCTATCTTTAATAGAGCCTTAACAATTTTACCTGCCAGTTCAGCTGCCATTTGACTGGCTGTATAGTACTGCGTTGATGGATCTGACCGAACTCCCACTCCCACAAACTCAGAGCAGGTAGACAGATCTGTTGTCTTAACTGCACAGTTTGCGGGGCCAAGCCCAGTGCGTCATTGCTTTCTCTGGTCGATGGTCACTACTGTAGTGTCTCATTATCTAGTTCTCAGAAATCTGTCGGCAACAGTAGTTTGTGGGATTTGTAGTGACAGGGTCTATTCCTGATCCACTTCAAGTCTGGTGGGAAGAATGTGTATTTCATTGTCTCTTTCTGCTGCTTGGCCTGCGTTTCTCCACATGTACCAGGACTCCTCACCTGGTCTCAGAGCCCCTCGCTGTGTTTGGCCAGGGTGTGTTGCCTCTCGCTTTCATGGCTGCGATGAAGTTCTGCATGCGGAGAATGTCTGTGCTCTGTGATCAGAGTGTTCTGTATCAATGGTCTTTGCTCAGCTTATCTCTCTCGGTCTGCCAGTCGGGAGGTGCACATGGAACCTCTCCCTCGTGTCTGGCCCCCCGGCAGTATGATAGGTGTGAGCACTTGGCAGCCTCTGAGTTGTTCTCTCCTTCTTTCCAGCCCTTGCCTTGAAACTGCCACAGAACTGGCTTGGGTGAGGCTTTCTGTGTCCTTCTGTGGCATTTGTATTTCTAGCAGGGTGAAGGTCTCATATGCTTGCTCCGCTGCCATATTACAACTTCATGCCGCAAGTTTCTCCAGATAAGAAGCCAGCTACATGCATCAGTCCCTGTCTTGTCGTAGGCGTCTCAGCTGTGGTGCTGCATTTTCGGTGGCATAAGCTGAAGATGTTTTGGAGCTGCTAGCAGTGGCTTTTAAACATGCTGACTAATAATTTATGATCATTTCTACTCTCCAACATTACTATTTCACGATGTAGAACCTCCCCATTGGGCTATGAAAAGTCAGTCACTTTGTTTTGAAACCTCAGTGAAACTATTGTTGAAATCAACGTGTCCACAAAACAGTTCAGTGTTGATCAAATGGCACTTTTTCACAGAAAAAAGTGTTGCTGAAAATCTCTAAGTCAGCTCTGATTGTACCAACGACGGTCATCCATGCGGAGGGGTGCCTCATTTGCATGCACGTTCAGGGTAATTGCACATGCAAAATGAGGCACACAGTTGACTGTGCAACTTAAAAAAAGCAGCCGTGGTTTGAACACAAAACCAGTTTGGATAGAGCAGTGGATTATGATGCAAACACGCATGCAAACATGAGCACACGCACATACATGTCCACATAGTACTGTCAGCTTCTTGATGGAAAAGAAAAATGTCAGTGGTATCCCTATATTATAAATTAGAACAGCCTGCGCCTGTCCTGAGCATCTAGTACAGACTGGAGTACTTGGAAGTGCCGCTTGGAACCAGCTGAGAAATCTGTAACAACAACAAAGCTTTTTCTTCATCAGCCAACACCAACATCCCTCCCTTCCCACTCATCATTTGTAGGAACATTTACACTGGGAATATCAGGGGTTTGCTGTCCTGGGTGTTGGTTTCTCCTGCTGCTCGTTGTCTAGGTAAAGCCCAAATTCTTGACCTATAACATCACAACGGGCTGTTGTGGAAACATTATGGTGTCCCGAACAACGTACAGGTGGTACCGCCCTGGTCCGGCACCCTGGGACCTGACAGGTCCTGATGGAGGGGATTTGCCTGACCAGAGGAGGTGCCCTGCCACTGGCTCCTAAGCCCACTGCCCCCAGTGCTCCTGGCTCCGCTACCGCCCCAGCTGGCTGTCCCCTGCCTATGGCCCCCCTACCGCCAGCCCCAGCGCCGCCAGCTCTGCTGCCTCTGACTTCCCACCCATCTGGGCTCTGGCCCTGGCCCCACGCTGCCCCAGGCTGCCTGCAGCCCGCCTGCCTCTAGGCTCCCTGGGCTCTCTGGTCCAGGAACATCTGGGGTCCTGCTGGACCCCAGATGTTGCTGGACTGGAGAGTGCCCGTTTTGGGAGGTACAACTATTCAGGTGGGATACAAGCAACCAAAACCCCAAGCAGGTCAGTCTTTAGCTAGGAAAGTCAGGCATGAGTGTAACTTAACCTTCTTACAGGGATTACTGCATGAACCCCCCCGGGGGAGCGGAGGGCAGCGATATGAGAGCGCCTGTAAGAAGTTTAAGCGTAAGGTGGCATGCAAGGGGCTCAGGGCAGTGGGTGCGGATGTGGGGGGAGGAGGAAGCTGGGGGGGGTGAGAGGGGTTCAGGGCAGATGGGTGGGTTGTATGTGGAGGGGTGCAGGAGCCAGGGCAGGGGGCTGTGGGCGAGGAGGGGCTCAGGCCAGGGGGTTGTGGTGTGTGGTCAATGCAGGGGCGCTGAAGCTCCTGCCCCTGATTCCTGTGGACACTGCTTGTTGCTTGGCTCTTCCTCTTCCGTCAGGGAGCAAGGGGACAGCGCCCAGCATGGGTCACTCACTCCTCTGCCCCCGCCCTCAGTGCCAGGAGGGACAGGAAGACAGGTGAGCTGCCAGCTTCCCTCTCCCTCCCTCACAGCAAGAGGGGGGACAGCAAGCAGCAGGCCAGGGATTTCCCTACAGCCCCCCTGAATTTCCCCAACACCCCCCCCCCCAGTTTTGTGAACTATGGAGCCATACAGCCCACCTTCACCCTCACGGTCTCACCCCTCATCGGCCTGGACACCCCCCCCCCATAAATTCGAACCCCCCTAATTTCAATTCCTGGGGAGGCTACTGCAGCAGGCAGCTTTGGTAGGAATGTGGGGGGTGGGGCTTCAGCCCCTTTGCCCCCCAGTTGCATTCTGGGGGGTGGCTGGGCAGTCCCGGACCAGGTGTAGGGTGCACCCCCAGCCAACCACTTTCCCTTGCCTGCTGCTTAGCAGGGCAGCCTGCAGGAGAGACCCAGGAGCCCAGCTGGAAGCCCTCCATGTCTTTCACCAGCCAAAGCCAGTGGTCATGGGCATCTGTGGCTCTGTAAGCCAGGCTAGAACTGTCCATCTGAACCGTCCATCCAGCCACAAACCTCCCTTTTCCTTTGACTCCTGCTGCAGAAGGTTCAAGACCTGCATGTCCTGCCGCAGAGCTGTGGAAATGCCTTTGTTACCAGACTGGGTCCAGATGTGAGCAATCCCCAGCCATGTGTAGATTCCAGATTTGTTTTGGCAGCAACTGCCCTGGAAGATGTGCTGGAATCAGACTTTCCAGGCTGGCTGTGTCAGGCAGCTGGAGCAAGGCTCCGTCGCTGTGTGGGTGTATTGGGGGGTGGGGGGGAAGGTAGGAGCGCATTCTGTCTTTTAGGGTAACTCTCAGAGACTGGAGTCAGCTGGAGAAAATGCATGGCCCCCAGGTGCTAGTGGCAGACAACCCACCCCAGCAAAACCACCTCTCCAGATTGTTCTCAGCTGGAGGATGCTGAGCTGAAGCAATTCACAAAGCAAGGACACTTCTACAAAGGGGACAGAGTCAAAGATCTCGCTAGCCCAAAGTCAGAGGGTTCCCCCCTCAAGCTGTCTCTTTCGACAGCGAGGCTCCGCCAGGCCCAGCAACGTCCCCATTTGCAAAGGGTTATTTCTGAAGCTTCCTTGCTATAAATCTCCTTGGCTAGGGCCCAAGGGCATTTCTGACCACAAAACTTACCATCAGTTACATACAGGAGACAGACTGTGGGCCCGAATCTTACTGACTGGGCCCTTGGTAGAAGGGAGGACTTAAACCAGGCGCAGATTACATGCCCAGTGCCTTCCAATGGCTGCGTAGCCCAAGAAGGGCCTTTCCCCGCCAGTCAGATGCTGAGAGGCCCTGCGAAGATCTGCCCCGTGTGTGCTGGGTTCCCAGGCCTGGGAATAACTCTTGTTTAAATGGGGCGATAAAGCTAGTAAATCCGCTGGATCCAAACAGGCCACTTTTAGTCCCCGCCCCAGGGGTTCTGGGTGCGCCGCGGTGTCTGAGAGCAGCCTGCCCTTGGGGCAGCAGGGCTGGGGGCCCGGGGGCCTCTGGCATCCTCCCTGACGGCCTGTGCTCATCCTGCCCAGGGCAGCCCCAGCCAGCAAAGGGACTTGGCTTGTGGTGGATCCCTTCTCTTCAGCCAGGGCAGCAGTGGCAGGGCACTTCCAAAGGACGGCTGTGCCCAGTGCCTGGCTCGGCAGCCGCGAGAACCCCGCCCCTCCCCTCCTTCGTCACTGAGCCCAGGGGCCCCGCCCAGAGCCCGCGCCTGTCAGCGCGTCACTGCAGACGTCTCCTGGAGGGCTGGGTCTCTGCCCCGTCAGTCATCCCCAGGTCTCATCCGCCGTCTCAGGCTGCAAGGCTCCGGGGCAGCCATGTCCCCTCCCCCCGGGACAGAGCAAAGCCCCAGTTCCTCAGTTCTGCCCTGTTCCTGCCATGGGGCTGTCTGCGCTCCCCCGGCAATGCTGTGACCTGGGGGGGGGGGGGCCCTGAGCCGAGGGAGGCCTGCCGTCTCCCCAGGGAGGGCTGGAGAGCTATCGCCCGGAGGAGGTGCCGTCAGGTATCCCGAGATGCTAGTTGTGTGTCGCTCTGCTCCTCCTGGACAGCGACTGTCCCCTCAGGGGGACACTATGCCGCCCGTGCAAGGGAGCTGGCTAATGCCCGCGAGACAGCCTGAGCGCTCAGGTTAGGGCGCAGGAGGCTCTGTTCCACGCGCCTGTCGCTAACCCACGCGGCATCTCCCGCCGGCCGGGGCTAACACCCCACCGCCAGCCCCCAGCAGAGCCCAGTGACTCGGGGAGCCAGGCCAGCCTCTGCCAGGCAAGGATCTGTCCTGGCAGGCTCCCCTTGGAGCCTGGTCTCTGGGACTCTCCTGCCTGAGTCTCAGACGCGGGCCTGGCAGATGGAGAGCCAGCCCCACGGCCTGCAGCTGCTCAGGTTGGCCGGTGGGACGGGCTGGCTCAGTGCTGGGATGAGAGCCCAGGACGATTTATTACAATGTGGCGGGCAGTGCGGCTGCCGGCTGGAACCGGCTCTGGTGCTCAACAGCCTCGCAGTTGCCACAGGCCTGCAGCTGCACTCAGAGAGGCAGCTGTTACGCTGGTCAGGAGCACATGGGCTCTTGTTCAGGGGAAAAGGCTACACGCCGCATTGATGGAAAACACAACATGGAAAGCAGCAAATGCATTCACATGCATGCACATACACATGCACACACACACACATTCACAGGCATGCATACACACATGCACCCACGCACATACATTCACATGCATGCACACACACATGCACACACGCACATACATTCACCTGCACGCACACACACACACATTCACCTGCACGCACACACACATGCACACATGCACATACATTCACCTGCACGCACACACACATGTACCCACGCACATACATTCACATGCATGCACACACACATGCACACATGCACATACATTCACCTGCACGCACACACACATACATTCACCTGCACGCACACACACATGCACACACGCACATACATTCACCTGCACGCACACACACATGCACACATGCACATACATTCACCTGCACGCACACACACATGCACACACGCACATACATTCACCTGCACGCACACACACATGCACATACATTCACCTGCACGCACACACACATGCACACACGCACATACATTCACCTGCACGCACACACACATGCACTCACCCACACACATTCACATGCACACACATGTCAAGTGGCCAGTCAGGCTCAGGCCTGTTGTGGGGATTCCCATTTCAGCGCAGTGCCATTGGCACAGGGCTGAGGTCTGGCTGCTCTGATCTTGGAGCTGTGTCCTGGAGTTGGTTCCCAAAGAGCTTCCTTTGGGCCCCTGTCTATTCAGTGAACCCTGAGACCTGCTTAGCTCGACCCTGAACAATTATTTTACTATAATTTTACTAACTGATTGTCAGCGGCGGATTTAGGGCAGGGCGAGCGGGGCGGCTGCCCCGGGCCCCGCGCTTCCCAAGGCCCCACGCATGCGCCGTGTCAAAGGGGGGGCCCCGTGAAATTTCTCTGCTCGGGGCCCCGCGGCGCTGCCCTGGGCCCCGCAGCACTCTCATCCGCCCCTGCTGATTGTAACATACTGTAACCGAATATCTAACCAATCAGACTCCACCATCTTAATTGATTTACGCCTAGCAAAGTTAATTATCCAGCAGACAGAAACAATTAAAAACCAGGCTAAGGTCATATAGACAAACAAGATGGCAAACTGGGAAGCACAATGATAGAATAAAGGAATGAGGATTTCACAACCCAGCCATCAGTAAAGCGTTTCTTGCCACAGGAATTGCTGCAAGCTAAGTTTTCTGTAACCAGCTCGAGATGGGTTTCTGTGTCTGGTGACAGCGGGTGCTGTTAGGGCAGGGTCTGCTTCTTAGCAGCCTGATACTGAACTGTTGTAATGCAGTTTAGCTGGAATGTGAGGGTGTGACTCCAGGCTTTGCAGCTCTTTGCTGCTGCTCTTCAGTCTGGCTGCAGACAAGAGCCGTAGGCAGGCCTGCACAACTCGGAAAGCGGCGAGGGCCATATTACTCCAAAGAAAACAGCTGCGGGCCGCAAGTAGGGTTACCAGATGCTCTCCCCAAAAATACCGAACACACAGGCTAAAAATTTTTGTCGAAGAAAAAAAAAAACCCCACGCATGTCAGGCATACAAAAAAAACCTCGCACCGCCCAGCTTCAGCACGCAACCACAGATTTTGTCGAAAGCTCAAGATTTTGTTGAATAAATTCACACACAAGGGAAAGACTCACGGCCACACACAAAGAGAAGAAATATCTCATGGCGCAAAATTCGTTCCCTCTGATACAAGTTATAATATTGACAGGGCATAGATTTTACCAGCTGGCGAGCTGTGACGGGGCGCCCCGCACTCCAACAGCGCTAACCCCCATGCTGCACGGGGAACGCGGCGTTCTGACAGCGGTCTGCACCGCGGAAGCGGCCGCCCAGCCGAGCGGCGTGCAGGGGGGCCGAGTCCTGGGGCGGGAGCAGGGGCCAGAGCGTGCGTGCGTCCCTGACGTCAGGGGGAGAGGCGCCGGCACAAGAGAGTGCCGCATTCAAAAGGGGAGTAGAGGAGAGCGGAAGAGAGAAGGGAGGAAATATTATTTCTGAAAGTCGTCGTGGGCCACACAGTGAGCCCCTTTGGGCCACATGCGGCCCGCGGGCTGTATGTTGTGCAGGCCTGGCCTTAGGTTTTAGCCCTTCCAAGATGGCCTCCTTACACAACACAGGTTAGTGAGCTGAGCAGGGAAGGGAGAGCCAGTGACGCCAGCGGTCTCCTCCCTGCTCTCCTGCTGCTGCTTGTGGCTTGGGTCTCAGAGGGGCCACGGCTTCGTGGAAGTCAGGGCAGTTCGTCTCCTTGGAAAATCTGCTCCCTGCTGCGGCGCCCCCAGCTGTGAAATGGGGAGCCCCCCATGGGGCCAAGAGTCCTCGGGGTCTGGAGAGAGTGGAGATGCAGCATGCACCTCACCTCCCCGGTTGCTGTGGAGAGGGGATCCCTTATGGTGGTGGGGCGAAGGGGGGTGGTGGGGCCAGCAGAGAACACCAAGGCTGGCTGTGCGGGGATGTGAATCAAACGGAAACATTCCTCTGGGGAGCGTCACGCTGGGCCTGCAGCTGGGAAGGGCCGAGCTGGCCTCAGGCACCCGGGTTAAGTGGCTACTGTAACCCTCTGCCTCGGCAGGGAAATCCCCACGCCCTTTGATCAAGTGGCGCACAAAGTGGGGCCTGCTGGGACAGACATCTCTCTGGGCTCAGGCCGGCTGGCAGCTGGCAGGGCCCGCAGAAGGGGGCCATCGCGGAACGCCAGGGAGGTTAATCGCATTATCACCGAGGGCATGGGGTCTCGAGCAGACACGGGGTTGGTGACCAGATGGGCAGACTTGTCTGTTTAATCATGTGAGCGAGGGCCTATTAATCACTACAAAGGAGGTGCCCCTCGCAGCAGCTGGCCACACGGCCGAGGTTAAAGAGACACGTGTCGGGGCAAAGCACTAGAGTGGGGGGACAGCTCGGGCTTTGTCTCAAGGGTCATTTTCCATCTGATGAGAGAGCAGGTGGGGCTGGGCCAAGTCACAATACTCAGCTTACACCTAGGGACGCAGGCCAGGGGCAGGGTGAGCAGATTCAATCTGACCTCTCAAAGGGAGCAGACAGCCCCCGGGGGGGGGGGACAGGGGGCAGGATCAGCTGGGAAATCCCATTCGGTGCACCGGCTGCCTCTGTGGGTGTGCAGATAATGAATAATTTTTGGTGAAAGGACCGAATCCTCCCCCTTGTGCAAATAGGCCACGGCTGGCCAGCGTCCTGGGACATGAACGCTGTTAACTAACGGCCGTGTGCATAATGCAGGGCACATGCGGGCTCCCCCAGCGTGGGGTCGGCAGGGGCAGGAAAAGAGGGATGCCTGAGACGGGAGCATTAGATTCTGCTGTTCTCCTTCAAGCACGTGGCCAAATTCAGGGAGGTTTTTAAAAAACGCCAGCCAGGCCTGCTGGGAAACACCACTGATGGGCTAGGGCCGTAGCTCTGGTCTGCTGGTGTAGAGGGCCTAGTACCAGAGACCTGGACCAGGGACTGTGGCCAAGTGACCAGTAATAATTACCCGTAGAGGGTGGCTTTGCCACACCCCGAGCAAGGGGCAGCATGCTGTCGCAGGAATAGGGGTGCCAGGTGTCCAGTTTTCTACCGGACAGTCCGGTATTTGCACTGTCTGTCCGGTAGAAAAATTCAGAAAATACCAGACACGTGCAATGTCTGGTATTTTGTGAATTCCCGGCTGGGCGCCGGAGGGAAGCCTGGCGGGGGAGCAACTGTGAGGCGACGTGTGATTGGCTTTGGGAGCCCTGTGGTTGCGTGCAAAAGCCGGGCGGGGCATGGCGGGGCGGGGGGTGGTCCTCTGGTTGTGAGCAGAAGCCGGGCCGGGGGAGTGGCTCCCAGCCCCATCCCCACCCCCACCCCCTCCCGGCTTCTGCTGGCAAGTAAAGGGAGCGCCTGCCGGGGGCGCGGCTGGAAGGACTCCGGCTGTGGCCAGTGGCTACCCCCCTCCCCCGCCAGGTCTGCTTCCCGCCCCCCTTCCTCTGCCCCCCCCATCCTCCCCTCCAGCCCATGGCCCCCGATCACCCCCCAGCTCTGCTTCCCGCCCCCTCTTCCTGCCGGCCAGCCCCACGGCCCCCGGACACCCGCCCCCGCCAGCCCTGCCTCCTGCCCCCCTTCCTCCGGGTCCCCCTTTCCTGCTGGCCAACTCCCTGGAGGCCCCCCCGCCAGCTCTGCTTCCCGCCCCCCTTTCTCCGGGCCCCCCATCCTCCCCTCCAGCCCCACAGCCCCCGATCCCCCCCTTCCTGCCAGCCAGCCCCGCGGCCCCCGGACACCCCCCACCCCTGCCAGCTTTGCTTCCCCCTCCCGGCCAGCCCTGCCCCCCTCCCGGCCGGTCCTCCCCCCGCCCCCCGGACAAGCGTATCTGTTTTTTTAGTGGGGTCTACCTGGCAACCCTACGCAGGAATGGCCGAGGCCTGCGAATCCGATCGAGTCCCTGGCTCTCCGCTAGCCCTAGGTGGGAGTGACTGGCACCAGACCTGTCCCTGGCACCGCTTACATGCCCTGGTGTGCCAGCTGCACTGCAAATGTGCACAGCCTGACGCAGCCGAGTGGAGGCCCTGCCCACCTGCTGGCCTGGGAATGGGGTGCGACTCCACAGAAACTGTGAGTGCAGAGGAATGAGGAGGCACCTTCAGCACCTTGACTGCCCTGCAGGTATGCGCAGGGTGGGCTGCAGTCCAGCCCCGAACAGCTACAGAGGATTGCATGCGCCAGACACCCGGGTTCAGGAACGTTTGCTCCACTTCCAACCAGCTCTTTGGTTTGGCCCTTTAGGGCAGGGCTGGGAACCTTTGCTGGACCCACAGAAAAGTCAGTCGGGGGCCGCACACAAGTGACAAACAAGCAAAAAACCCCTCACTGGTGCAGCCCCCGATCAAGGAGAAAGAGTCTCCCCACAGCCCCCTCGCACAGCAGAGCCCGGAGGGAGGGGGAGCCTGGTAGATTGTGTGCTCCAGCCCCGTGGTGGGGCAGCAGGGGAGGGCACTGGAGTGCCAGGGCGGACTCCCCAATGCTGGGGGGGGGCCCGGAGCCTCAGGGGCCGCATCCAGGCGAGCAGGGGGGCCTGAGGTTCCCCACTCTGCTTTAGAGTCTCATTTCATGAGCGTTCCCTAGGGTTGCCAGGTGTCCGGTATTCACCTGGACAGTGCGGTATTCACCCGGACAGTGCGGTATTTTCCCCTCCTGTCCAGTAAAAAAATGCAGAGAATACTGGACACCTCAAATGTCCTAAAATGTCCGGGATTTTCTGATTTTTTTCCCTGGCCAGGAGGCAAAAATGTTGGGCACCTGGCAAATTTACAAACACCCGGCCTGCCCCCCCCGAACCTCTCCCTGGCTCCCAACACCCCCAGCCCCCCCGGACCCAGCCCCCATGCTTACCTGGTTCCCCAAGGCTGCCGGCACAAAATGGCTGCCAACCAAAAGACCTAGGGGAATGCTCCCCTGTTCCTAGCCCTGCACTCACTCTTAAAGGGGACATGCTGTTTTAATGCTGTTTTATTTATTTATTTTTTTGGCTTAATAAGTCCTTTTTTTTTCTCAACAACTTTGGTCTCCCCCCCCCTTTTTTCCCGGTGTTTTTTGGGGGGGGGAGTTTGGTATTTTTGTTTCAACCATCTGGCCACCCTAACGTTCCTTCCCAGCCGAGTTCTGATCGCACGAATACAGCAGGGAGGGGACGGCTCATCATCCGGTCACCAAGCTGTGCAGGCGAGCAAGGTGGGCCCTGAGCGGGTTGAAAATCTTCCAGCAGGATGTTTATCTTCTTGAGGAACAGAGCACAGGCCTCATGAATTGTTGAACAGCTCACAGTGTGCCTGCCAGCACAGGCTGCTGTTATGCCCAGGACACATCGTTGCAAAGAATGTTCCTTGGGCCCCCAGTGAAATTCTTCTGCCTCAGTGGTGCCGTTGCCTGTGACTCTGGCATCGAGCATGAGCAAGGTTAGGGTTCCATGACCTCATTCGCTCCAGGAGATTGGCCTCATCTCTCAAACACCTGGAGCATGGGATTTCCAGCTTTCGTGTTCCCTCTACTGACTGTCCAACCGCTCTTCCAGCCCAGCCAGGAACTGGCCCTATTGCCAAAGGAAATTTGAGATAGTTGAATAGAGGTTTTCTAAAGTCGAGGCCCAGATTTTCCTCCCTGGGCCTGTTGCTGCTGCTTTGTGCCCGCAGCATGGTGCTGATGTAGCCTTGTGTTAGAACAGATGATTGGGTTTGAGAAGAAAGGGCAGTTGTATTTGTACAAGCTCCACCCACACAACACGCTCCACCCACCTGCCCTGCCCGCTATGCATAGTAAGCTAAGCAGGCATTCAAAACATGGCCATGTGTGGTATCTGGGCTTCTTAGCTCCTCTATCCCGGCTCCCCTTCACTGCGATCACCTGCACCCATGAGCTCCGCTGGGCTCTTTAATGGGACTCAAAGATGCTGTGGGACATTGCTCAGCTCCCTCATTTGCCTCCTCATTGTCTGGGGGGAAAGAAATAAGTGGTGGAGCCAACCAAGGGCCATCCACTCATGGTCCCAGAAGGATCAGTCACGCTCCTGAGAGGTCTTCCCCCCCTACCGTACGGGCTCTGATTCAGCAGTGAATAGTTAACAGGGTTACCAGTGAAATTGACGGCCCTGGGCATCTCGCTGAAATGCACCAGGCAGTTCACCCCTCTGGGAGCTACTGTTTCGGGCTGTCTGCAAACTCAAGCAGATGGCTCTGTCTCGGTGATACCGCAGTCGCAGTTTTAGAGGTTCCTCTGCAATGACAAAGGCTAAAGGTGAGCATCTTTGCAAGATGACATCTGAGCTGCTGGAGAATGCGATGGCAATTTAAAAGAGAGGCTGGTACGCGGGGCTGCTGCATGCCACCCCCATTCAAACTCAGGGGGACGACTCTTTTTTTAAGCTTCCTTTGGCTGCTTTTCTTAGTTTCATGACTCCTGCCAAGTCTCAGTTCTTGCACATCGTAACGTCGTTTTCTGACCTTCCTTGTAGAACACAAATAAGCAATTTTTAGACACGGATGCCGACCAGTACGCATAGGGTTGTTTCCCAGCTCTCTGGCCACAGCAAGAACATGGTATCGAAGGGACCTGCCAAAGGAGAGGCAAGCCAGCTGCTCCTGGCCTCTGACTAAGCTTTCTAACATCACCCACCCCTGTGGTAGCTGAGTGTATCTAGCTTGTGAGCTCCTTAGGGCATGGGTCATGACTGCACCTGGGTCTGGAAGATGCCCACTGCTTGCATCCCAGCTGCAAGCAATGCTGGGGAAGGAGAGCGCCTGTTACGCTGCAGGATGGGCCTGAGCCAGGAGAGAATGGGGGAGGCTGGAAGACAAATTTGTGATTCACAAGGCAGACCTCACAGGTAGGAGGAGCCAGCCCAGCCCTGCTGTGTACTGGCAGGAGAAAGCACCACAGAGCTGGAGCCTTGGAACGGGAGTTGGGAACTAATGAGCAGACAGTTGCAGAGCAAGGAACAGGTGCTTGCCATCCACCAGCATCAGGGGATTAGCTCTGGGGATTAAAAATACCAGGACCAAATTGTGCCTAGCCCCACAAGGTGATGCTGAGGGCACAAGGAGATCCCAGATTGCATCTCTATGCTGGACCTGGTCTCGGGCCTAACTGGAGCAATGAGACAGCTCCCAAAGCTGGCTGGCGGCCATGCAGAGTGCTTGCTGCACTCCGGATCATTGTAACAGCAGCTGTGCTCCTGGGACGGCATGGTCCCCAAAGACACCTCATGCCTAATGGCACAATAGAGTCCACAGGGACGAGCAGGCATCATGAAATCCACCAGCACGGGGAAGGGAGAAGCAGGAAGCAGCCAAGTGGCTTCTTGTGAGGCTGTTCAGAGACCAGAGTTTTGCAGGCTGCACTAGCCAATGAAAACAGAGAAGGCAGCCAATTAAGTGTACAAAAAAATCAGGCCAGGCTTGCAGGGAAAAGATACGTAGACACCTTCTGCTCTTGCTTATGTCACTTGGACCAGGGAACCGCAGTGCTAACGATCCAGGCCTCTGTAGCTAGGAGCTGTAACAGCTCATGTCCTCGGGGGACTGGCACAGAGGGGACACACAGTGAGTAGCTAGATACACTTCTACTGGCAAACTCCATGCAGCTGCATGGCTCTAACAGAGCGACAGAAAGCCAGCATGTGTTCTGCTAGGCACAGGGGATCCGCAGGCCTTTCAGGCAGTAACAGCAGAGCAGAGAAGAAGGTCCCCTGAGAAGTGTGGAAGGGGCTATAATTACTATAACTCCAAAATGGCTGAGAGACTGAACTTGTACAAGGAGGGGCAACTAGGGCAAAAGAAAAACCCAGTGGAAACAGCTCCTTCTGCCCAGCCGGAGTGACGGGAACACGTGTAAATCAGCTGATGTGCCCGACAGGCATCACCAATTGTTATTCAGTGACCTGGCTGAGGAACTTACTTTTCGCTCAGATTTCTATCCTTACAATAAACTGATGGGATAAATACCAGGCAACAAGTGAAATCACTAGCTGGCGAAAGGCAACGACCCCCTGAGCAGGGAGTGAGCTGGGCTGATGAGGGTTATAGCCTACCAGTAGCGCTTTGCGGGCTGTGCTTGACAATATTGCACCATGAGCAGATGAAGGGAATGCAGCAGATGTAAGTGATTTGGATTTCAGCAAAGCATTTGATACTGTGCAGAAGAGTGTTTCTTGAAAAACAATTCCAAGGGGCTTGGAGAAGAACACTTCTGTGGACTGAAAAAATAACAGGAAGATCTAAAGTGAGGCCAATGCTAGTGAGCCTCAGAAGAGCTGAGGTGCGGGGCAGGGAGTGGGGGTCAGTCTCGGGGGACACAGCAAGGACAGGAGGGTTAGCTGGGCTCACACTGAAGAAGGAGGAAGTGAAGAGCATGTTAGAGCATCACAGGTGATACTAAACTGGCAGGAGAGGCCAGGGGGCAGGGTGGGGCACGGGGAGTCGGTTTGGTGCCATTTGGATGTGGGCAACCCTGTGCAGACACGCACCTTGGAGCATTTGATACAATTCCAGCCCGTCTCCCTGATGGGCCCAAATCAAACTCTGGGTGTGGAAACCCTTTGTCAAGGGAGAGCTTTTGACTTGAGCACCTGATTGTGAGTATCTGGTTGCTGTGCACCCTCCCAGCTGAGACCAGCTCAGCATGGCTCCTATGGGCTAGGCCAAGGCAATGCACCTGTTTGCCCATGCTCTCGATTCCCCAGTGCCCGGCACAGCCCTTGTGAGCTCACCCCTCTATGGCCCCCCGACAGGGACGCTGCCTGTTGGAGCCCCTTTGCAGGCAGTTCTCTGTTGTGTGGGGCCCACACACCTGGGGTTCCCGTGAGAGGGTCCTGCATAACATTTGCATGAGACATCCAACATCGCACATATGGCCCCAAATCCCAGGGTTGCTCACCACAGAACAGCTCGTTGCTGGCACCTGCTGTCAGCTCTAAATTATGCATTTGCCTTTCCGTAGTGCATCAGTAATACACACATGTGACTGGCGTGTCTTTTGCCTGCTAAGGCAGAGAGCGCCTGTGCTGGAGTCCTGAGCTGCCGTCATCTGTAGCCTGCAGCAAGGACTTTTCTTGGACATCGCCAGAGGTTTTGTTTAACGTTCAAGGGGAACATAACAGTTGTAGGGCTCATCCTTTGGCTTGCTGTGGCAGGGAGGTGGGGTGGTTTAAGATCAAAATGATTAGGGGGCTGGAGCATATGACCTATGAGGAGAGGCTGAGGGAGTTGGGTCTCTTTAGTCTGCAGCAGAAAAGAGTGAGGGGGGATTTGATAGCAGCCTTCAACTTCCTGAAGGGAGGTTCCAAAGAGGCTGGAGAGAGGCTGTTCTCAGTAGTGACGGATGGCAGAACAAGGAGCAATGGTCTCAAGTTACAGTGGGGGAGATCCAGGTTGGATATTAGAAACTATTTCCCTAGGAGGGTGGTGAAGCACTGGGATGGGTTACCTAGGGAAGTAGTGGAGTCTCCATCCCTAGAGGTGTTTAAGTCCCGGCTTGACAAAGCCCTGGCTGGGATGATTAAGTTGGGATTGGTCCTGCCTTGGGCAGGGGGCTGGACTTGATGGCCTTCTAAGGTCTCTTCCAGCTCTATGGTTCTATGATCTGTTTGCGGTCGGCTATCCTGAATAGCTTTAGGGGCTATTTTACCACAATAAATGCCAGCAGCCACCTCCCAGGAGCAACCCTATAACAACAAGCCCTACAATAACAAACCAGTATGCAGAGCCCAGTCCATATACTTTGTTATGCTTCCTGACACACAAATTCAGGGACAACTGCCCGGCTCGTTGTCCTTGCTCTGGTAGATCTTATTAGATTCCATATTGCAGGGCTGGGGGAACTAGCCTCCTGCTTCATTTCATCTGGCCCGCAGCAAGTCTCCATGCTGCAGGAGCTCCACCGCGGGGGAGGGGGAGAAGTTAGGACTGGCGGGCTGTTAAAAGTCCAGTTGGCTCTGTGCATGCAGTCCCCACTGCTGGCTCCACAGCTCCCATTGGCCAAGAGCCACGGCCAATAGGAGCTGCAGGGGCACTGCTTGTGGGAAGAAGCCTCCATGCCCAGTCCATAGGTAGAGCAGCTCAGCAAAAGTGCTCCAGGTAGAAGCCCCCGTTTTAATCAGAGAAGGGCTGGTGTGGGGCGGCTCTCTGCTCTGGATCACCCTCACTCTGTGATCTGACCTGGCCAGTGCAGGCCCCAGGGTCAACAGCAGTAGCTATCTGTGAATCTTTGTGGACACGGGGGGGGGTGTGTGTGTGGAATCTATCATGGTCTATTTGCAAGTTAGAGGAAAGGACTGGGACATTTCTTTAACAATTTTAAACATAAATGATTCTTCTAAGAGCTGCTCCTTGTTCTGCCCAGGTGGGAGAGAGAAGTGAGCCCCAGAGGGGTAAGCTGCTTCTAAGCAATAGAAAATTGATGGAACCAGGATCCAAGCCGACCATGGCATAACAACCAGGCCTGGTCATTTCATCACATAGGCTATGTCTACGCTGCACGCTTATTTCGAAATAACAGAGTGCGTGTCTACACAGCCAGCCCGTTATTCTGAAATAATTTTGAAATAATGGGCTTCTTACTCTGACTTCTGTAACCCTCATTTCATGAGGAGTAAGGGAAGTTGAAGGGAGAGTGTTCGTCCTTCGACTTCCTGCTGTGAAGACAGTAGGGATGTGAAGGACTAGTTGACTATCCGATAAGCAAATGCTTATTGGATAGTCGACAGGGTACTCGACTAGTTGCTTCTCCCCCTTGCTGCCTCTATCAGAAAGAGGCAGCCAGGGGTGGGGGAAAGAGGAGGGAGTACGTCAGAGAGTCTGCTTGAGGAGGTGAGTCTAAGGCCGTGGTCACCAACCAGTCGATCGGGATCTACCGGTAGATCTTAGAGGCTCTGACAGATGATCCTGACTGGTTTGGCGGGGAGACTATCAAGTGCTGGCACTTCAGCTGCCCCTTCTACTGCTGCCCAGCTGCTCCTGCCCAGAGCCTCAGAGCTGCCCCTGGGAGCTTCCTGTTTGTTGTGCAGAGTGGGGGAGACAGAGGCAGGGGAGCACTGATGTCTCTTTGCCCCCCTTTCCTGTACCCCATCTTCACAAAGTGAGGAGGGCGAGGCCTCAGCAAAGGAGTGGGGCAGGGGTATTTGGGTGTGAGGTAGATCCTGGACTGACTTAAATTCAAAAAGTGATCTTGTGCTTAAAAAAGTTGGAGACCACTGGCTCTAAGGCCTTGTCTATGCTGGCATGTTTTGTCACCAAAAAAACCTTTTTGGCGACAAAACCTGGAGAGCATCCACATCGCAACATGACAAAAGTTGTGACAAATGCCCAGTTCTGGTGACAAAAAACCGTCACCTCCGCACGGGACTTTGGTTTCTCCCCCTCCCTTTTTCTGTCGACAATCATACAATGTGTACGACAAGGTTTCTTGTCAAGTTTATTGACCTCCAGCATGTTTCCCACAATGCCTAATTAGCTACTCTGGCCAGTGCTCTGAACTCTGCTGCTCTGCAGCCATGTAAACAGGTAAACAGACGTGCCCCTCCCACCGGCAAACCCCAGCAACTTAAAATCCATTTCCTGGTGTCTGGCTCATTGTGTAGTGGCACTGATGGCGTCTTCTCGGGGAAACCAGGGTGACTAGCACTGAAAACACCCTCCTGCTTGGAGCGCCACAGAGCTTTTGGTCTAATTGGTTGGTGGGGTGAAGAATCGGTGCAGCCACAACTGTGAGTGACCTGTAGGAATGGAACACATAAGGTCACATTTCTCAAGTCCAGTGTAAGAAGGGGTATGAGTGAGACACCCTACAGTGCAGAGCCAAGATAAAGGAACTCCGGCAGGAGTACCAGACAGTGAAGGAGGCAAGCACCCAATCTGGTGCTGCTCCCACAACATGCCGTTTTAATAAAGAACTAGACCCAATCTTGGGTGAGGATCCCACATCCACACCCAAGGAGAATGTGGATACTTTCCATAGCATAGAAACAGGAGTTGTCCTGGAGACAGAAGTTACTGCTGAACAGATGGTAGCAGACAAGGAAGTTAGGCTCAATCTGGTGACAACGTGTGCACCAGGCAGCGAGGAATTGTTCTCAAGTCCCGATGTTTGTGAGGGCTCTCAGCAGCTGTACATGGAGCATGACGCAAGGGAAGAGACGCAGGGTAAGTTGCTGTACAGGGGTAGGGGGTGGTGCAGGCAGCAGCCACGTGGGGTGGCAAGTTGGTCTAGTGCAGCCAAGGGAAGGGGGTGGCCACAGCAGTCAGACAGGGCGGTAAGTTGCTCTAGTGCAGCTTTGGGAGGGGACGGCCATGGTGGCATGGGGCAGTGAGTTGCTCTAGTGCAGTGGGGTGGGAGGGGGCCGGCGGTGGCTTGGAAAGTTGCTCTTGCAGCTGGGGGGGGGGGGTGCTGCAGGGTGACCGGAGGCTGTGTTTCTGTGAGCTGGCTAAGCCCTGCCTGGATCTGCGTTATGTACACAGCGTCGATGTGCACACGTAGCAATAGACGCTTGCTGGGAGATGGTGTCAAAGCTTTGCCTGAGGTGCTTATTCATTTTCTCACGCCGATTCCATGGCAGGGCTGCCGTTTCCCCACCACCGTGGTACGACCTTCTCCCAACCGTTCCTCATAACGTGCTGCTCGCATCCAGAAGCAGAGCCCAGGTTTGCCTTTTAACCCTCCACAGAGAAAAGTCAGCCCGAGTAATGGCAGCCTGTGGACCAGTGTAGGGCTATGGCGCTCTGCTTCCTGCTATCATGCTCAGCAGGCTGGGAGGACAGCAGGGCTGAGCAGGTTGCTGGGTTGCTCCAGCTTCTACTGGCCTTTCCCTCCTGGACTGCCCTAGGATCCATCCATAGGATGGTTGGGGCGGCTGCCGCAGGGGTCCCAAATTGCGGGGCTTGGGGCAGCCACCCCGAACCATCCTGTGGACAGGACTCTGGCGGTGAGCCATAAGGCAGTGTAGATAAATCTCACTAATCTCTGTATTAATCATTTGCTCATTGAAATTTTAATTTTAACTTTGTATCAAGTCCTTTTAGCATTGTAATACGTCTTTAGCTTTGTTGTATTTAGTCCTTCTATGTAGAAACGTTGTATCCTTTCATATAGAACATAGAAACTTTGTATTAAGTCTTTTTACATAGAAACCTTATATCTTGTAGACTTGTACCCCCTTTTGCTTCATTGATTGTCCTGTTGAGTGAATGAGGTGTGAATGGATAAGGCATGAAAGATCAGCACCTCTGGGGACTTGCAAAGGTTGGAGAGGGGTGGAAGCCAGATCCAAGAACAATGAGAAGAACAATGGGACCTGTGAAGTGGGCTCATTGAAAGGAGACTGGACCTATGGACCCCTTGAGAGTCAGCAGCAAGGGCCTGCTTTGGGGAGCCCCCTCTTTGAAGGAGAATGTAGCAGCACTGAGACACCAGCCAAAAGAAGGTGCCACAGATGTCTAGCTGCATATGCATATGATGACTAACTGGTGGAGATCTGCAGGAGAGGGAAGACGCTATAAATCGAAGGCATCTTGCAGAGGGACCCCGGGTTTTCGTCTTGTCAATTGGGGAGCACTGATCTGGATCGGCAGAAGCCCGGCTCCACTCCTCCCCCACCTAACTCACCAGGCCAGTGTGGTTAGGGGGAGCAACTATTGGTAACAACAACAAGATGGGGTGTGCTTTTGTGTGTGTGTGTGCGTGTGTGTGTGTGTGTGTGTGAGATATATCATATGCATATGATAAGTGTTGATTGATATATGTGCTCCCAATAAATGTGGCATTTTGCCTTTTCCCCCCTGAAACGATCCCGTGCAGTACTTTTAAGTACAACAGCAGGTTCTGATAAGGGATGGCCGATGAGTCTCATGATGTCCAATCAAAACAGAGGGCAGGAAACAAACAGGCCTTTCCATGCTTGCAACCAAACCAGGCCTTTCCTTGACCCCAGTGAAGCAGGGTGTTTCAAACTATTTTAAAGACAAGTCACCCCCATGTGAATAAGAACAGAAGGATGGCCATACTGGGTCAGGTCAAACATTCATCTGTCCCAGTGTCCTGTCTTCCAACAGTGGACTTCAGAGGGAGTGAACAGAACAGACAATTATTGAGTGATCCATGCCCTGGTGTCTACTCCCTGACCATCCTGGCTAAGAGCCACTGATGGATCTGTCCTCCATGCACCGGTGCGGCTGTGCAGCTACAAGGTGTCGGGAAATGCAGAAAGTTGATCTCTTTACAGCACCTTACTGAAGTATTCACAGGGCTTCCCCATATTTATTACAACACAGTTTGTGCCATTCACACAGGCCACATGGTGCCCTGGTCCAGTGCACTCTGCAGGATAGCCAGGGCATACGGTCAACAGGAAAACTTTGCAGAATTGGAGTCTGGGGCCATGGTCAACATAACTTCTTGAGCATTGTAAAAAAAAAAAAAAAAAGCAGCTTAGATTTCAGGAGGTGAATGAAGTCTCTTTGATGCCCCTCACTTTGGTGAACTGCAAAACCATAGAAAGGCTTTAGCTGAAACTTTTCACTTTCAGGCAGACACATAACCTGGGAATTTCCAGCCCCAGGGTGTGAGCAAGTGAACAAAGGACTTGTGGAGGAAGCTGGTTTGCAACCATAACTGTAGGTCATCTGAAGAAGTGGGCTGTGCCCCTCATGATCCCATCTACATGTTTTGTTAGTCTTGAAGGTGCTACTAGTCTATTTGTTATTTTTTAAGTTTTTCCTGTTACAGACTAACTCAGCTACCCCTCTGAAGCTTTTGGATCCACTATTGTCACTTGCTTTGCTGAAAAACACAGGGACAGGGCAAACCAAAGTGTTGTTGGGGGGGTAATTTCACAGTCCAGACAGCTCACTCGAACGAGCACCTTGCCAACCCTCAGCCAGCAGAGGGCACCTCAGAGCTACAATGAAAATGGGACGCATGGACGCTGAAAACTCCCAGGCAGGATAACTGGCTTGGCTGAGCTATTTCCCCTCTAATTTAACTGATTTTTCTCTTAGGCTGCGTCTACACTGCAACACTATTTCAGGATACCGGAGTATCCCGATATAGCTATCCCACATCTTGACAGCAAGGCCCTTATTCTGACGTCCCTGTAAATATCATTCCACAAGGAGTAAGAGACTTTTCAGCATGGTGGGTTATTTCGAAATTTGGCATTGTGTAGACAACAACAAATAACAAAATAAGCTATTTCAAAATAAGATCAAAATAAGATACACACATTTGTGTAGCTCATATTGCATATCTTATTTCAAACTACAGTGCAGTGTAGATGTAGCTTTAGGGCATGTCTACACAGCAGCATTATTTCAAAATAACTGATATTATTTCAAAATACAATGGGGTATGTCTAGACTACATGGCTCTGTCGATGGAGCCATGTAGATGAGTTTACTAGACATAGGAAAATGAAGCGGCAATTTAAATATTCGCCGCTTTGTTTACATAAAAATGGCCGCCGCGCTGTGCCGATCAGCTGTTTGGTGGCACAGCGGGGCAGTCTGGACACGCCCCGGTCGACAAGGGAAGCCTTTGTCAACCGCTCTGGTAAACCTCATTTCACGAGGCATAACGGAGCGGTCGACAAAGGCTTCCCTTGTGGACCGCGGCGTGTTCAGACTACCATGCTGTGCCGCCAAACAGCTGATCGGCACACCGCAGCGGCCATTTTGATGTAGATGAGTCTAGTAAACTCATCTACATGGCTCCGTCGACGGAGCCATGTGGTCTAGACATACCCATAGTGAGCATCTATACAGAAAGCCTTTATTTCAAAATAACGTTGAGCTGGAGGACTTCTTACTCTGACTCCTGCAACCCTCATTTCACAAGGAGTAAGGGAAGTCCAAGAAAGAGTGTTCTTCCTGCGACTTCCTGCTGTGTAGACAGTGCAAAAGCTGAATCAAGCTATTTCGACTTCAGCTATGCAATTGACGTAGCTGAAGTTGCATATCTTAACTCGACTTTTGCCCTGCTGTGTGGCTGTACCCTTAGGTATTTTTAGTGTGTTTGTGGGGCTCAACCCCTATTTTCCATTCCCACCTGTCTGCTTAGGGAACATAGCCCTGGGAGTGAGGGCTAAAGTCGGGAGGGGAGGAGGAGTTGGAGACGCAGAGCTTCATTCTTCCTTCTGTTCCCTTCTGGTTAGGCTTTGGATGGGTTCATTTCCCAAAGGCAGAATTGGACTTGTCAGGAATCACGGAAATATCTCCAAATAATGCCCAGGACCTAGCACAAACTCCACAGCCTCCTGCGGGGGAGAGTGGGCATTTATAGGACTTGTTAAAAATAAACTTTGGACAAGGAGGCTTTTAAAGTGAGCCTAAAAGAAGTACTGCGGGTTAATCTCTGCCCAGACTCTCCTGTGAGCACGCAGACCTGTCGTATCCCACGCTGGACTCCAAGAAGAAACAGCAGCCTAATTGCTCTCAGAGTTGCTGCAGCTTGTTAGTGAAGGGCTGCACTGTGCTCCCTCTGCTGCTGCCCTGTCCTTTCCCTCCACCACGCCACCTTCTGCCCCCAATGACTTCCTGTCCCCCGAGGCATGCAGCCTCAGGGATTACTGGGGGGCCTGGTGGGAGGCTGCAGCAGTGCTCACCTCTCCTCCCCCCCTCCCGCTTCCCACTGCTATGGAGTGCACTCCACAAATACACTTGCTCTGTTTCCCCACAGCTCCTACCGGCACTGAAAGTGCGAGGGGCCTGACCGCTGTTGCCCTCCGGTAATCCCCGAGTCTGAGTCCCTCTGGGAACGGGGTGCCATTATGGGGGGCGGGGAGACAGGGCAATAGTGGGAAGGGGTGAGGGTTGGGGGACAGGGATAGACAGGCCTCCTCCCTGGCCTGCTGGGGCTCCCAGGCCGGATTGTACAACCTCTTGGGCTGGGGATGGCCCGCAGGCCATGACCCCGAGACACCTGGTTTATATAAAGTACAGGTTGGAACTCTCTAAACAGGGACTCTCTGCTCCAGCGCAGATGTTGCAGGACCAGAGAGTCCTGGTGGTAGGCCAGCAGCAGGGAACCCTGCGGGGCTGGCAGGGCAGTTGGCTGCCTGCAGCGAGCTCCCAGATGGGCTACTCAGAGCGCAGCAGCTGCCTGGCGGAGCTGGAAGCTGCTGTGGTGCATGGCTGCCCAGTGGATCCAGGAGCCATGGCATGCAGCCACCTGGTGGGTCATAATCATTATGAGACTATGTACAGGTGATATTTAAGGAATAATGTGTTTATATTGAAAGCATGCTGTATGAGTGCGGAATGAAAATTAACCCTCAGGGAACAACATGTCTTTGTTGGGCCAATATGCCATTGATGGCCCATTCAGGCAGGAGGCAGTTCCCATCCAGCCCTGGTTAGCATGTGGTGCAATGTAAGGCTCAGTGGTTTGGCCTTGCTCAGTCCCAAAACTTTCCTTGGAAAACCATCCCAGGCATCTGCAAACATTGAAACCTCATGAAGGCAAAATGTGCTGGAGACTGAGATGTTGGAGTGTCAGTGACTGAGGCGTTGGGGTGTGGGTGACGGGGGGGTTGGTTGGGGTGTTGTTGACTGAGGCGTTGGGGTGTCGGTGACGGGGGGTTGGTTGGGGTGTTGTTGACTAAGGCGTTGGGGTGTCGGTGACGGGGGGTTGGTTGGGGTGTTGTTGACAGGAGTTGGGGTGTGGGTGACAGGGGGTTGGTTGGGGTGTTGTTGACTGAGGCGTTGGGGTGTGGGTGACGGGGGGGTTGGTTGGGGTGTTGTTGACTGAGGCATTGGGGTGTGGGTGACGGGGGGTTGGTTGGGGTGTTGTTGACTGAGGCGTTGGGGTGTCGGTGATGGGAGGGCTGGTTGGGGTGTTGTTGACTGAGGCGTTGGGGTGTCGATGATGGGAGGGGCATTGGGGTGTTAGTGACTGAGGCGCTGGGGTGTCGGTGACGGGGGGGTTGGTTGGGTGTTGTTGACTGAGGCGTTGGGGTGTCGATGATGGGAGGGGCGTTGGGGTGTTAGTGACTGAGGCGCTGGGGTGTCAGTGACGGGGGGTTGGTTGGGGTGTTGTTGACTGAGGCGTTGGGGTGTCGGTGATGGGGGGTTGGTTGGGGTGTTGTTGACAGGAGTTGGGGTGTGGGTGACAGGGGGTTGGTTGGGGTGTTGTTGACTGAGGCTTTGGGGTGTGGGTTAGGGGGGGTTGGCTGGGGTGTTGTTGACTGAGGTGTTGGGGTGTCGGTGACGGGGGGGGTGGTTGGGGTGTTGTTGACTGAGGCGTTGGGGTGTCGATGATGGGAGGGGCGTTGGGGTGTTAGTGACTGAGGCGCTGGGGTGTCGGTGATGGGGGGTTGGTTGGGGTGTTGTTGACAGGAGTTGGGGGGGGTGGCAGGGGGTTGGTTGGGGTGTTGTTGACTGAGGCGTTGGGGTGTGGGTGACGGGGGGTTGGTTGGGGTGTTGTTGACTGAGGCGTCGGGGTGTCGGTGACGGGGGGTTGGTTGGGGTGTTGACTGAGGCGTTGGGGTGTCGGTGATGGGGGGTTGGTTGGGGTGTTGTTGACAGGAGTTGGGGTGTGGGTGACAGGAGGTTGGTTGGGGTGTTGTTGACTGAGGCGTTGGGGTGTGGGTGACGGGGGGGTTGGTTGGGGTGTTGTTGACTGAGGCGTCGGGGTGTCGGTGACGCGGGGTTGGTTGGGGTGTTGTTGACTGAGGCGTTGGGGTGTCGGTGACGGGGGGGTTGGTTGGGATGTTGTTGACAGGAGTTGGGGTGTGGGTGACAGGGGATTGGTTGGGGTGTTGTTGACTGAGGCGTTGGGGTGTGGGTGACAGGGGGTTGGTTGGGGTGTTGTTGACTGAGGCGTTGGGGTGTCGGTGATGGGGGGTTGGTTGGGGTGTTGTTGACAGGAGTTGGGGTGTGGGTGACAGGGGGTTGGTTGGGGTGTTGTTGACTGAGGCATTGGGGTGTGGGTGACGGGGGGTTGGCTGGGGTGTTGTTGACTGAGGTGTTGGGGTGTCGGTGACGGGGGGGCTGGTTGGGGTGTTGTTGACTGAGGCGTTGGGGTGTCGATGATGGGAGGGGCGTTGGGGTGTTAGTGACTGAGGCGCTGGGGTGTCGGTGATGGGGGGTTGGTTGGGGTGTTGTTGACAGGAGTTGGGGTGTGGGTGGCAGGGGGTTGGTTGGGGTGTTGTTGACTGAGGCGTTGGGGTGTGGGTGACGGGGGGTTGGTTGGGGTGTTGTTGACTGAGGCGTCGGGGTGTCGGTGACGGGGGGTTGGTTGGGGTGTTGACTGAGGCGTTGGGGTGTCGGTGATGGGGGGTTGGTTGGGGTGTTGTTGACAGGAGTTGGGGTGTGGGTGACAGGAGGTTGGTTGGGGTGTTGTTGACTGAGGCGTTGGGGTGTGGGTGACGGGGGGGTTGGTTGGGGTGTTGTTGACTGAGGCGTCGGGGTGTCGGTGACGCGGGGTTGGTTGGGGTGTTGTTGACTGAGGCGTTGGGGTGTCGGTGACGGGGGGGTTGGTTGGGATGTTGTTGACAGGAGTTGGGGTGTGGGTGACAGGGGATTGGTTGGGGTGTTGTTGACTGAGGCGTTGGGGTGTGGGTGACAGGGGGTTGGTTGGGGTGTTGTTGACTGAGGCGTTGGGGTGTCGGTGACGGGGGGTTGGTTGGGGTGTCGGTGACTGAGGTGTTGGGGTGTGGGTGTTGGGGGGTTGGTTGGGGTGCTGTTGACTGAGGCGTTGGGGTGTCGATGATGGGAGGGACGTTGGGGTGTTAGTGACTGAGGCGCTGGGGTGTCGGGGACGGGGGGTTGGTTGGGGTGTCGGTGACTGAGGTGTTGGGGTGTCGATGATGGGAGGGATGTTGGGGTGTTAGTGACTGAGGCGTTGGGGTGTCGGGGACCGGGGATTGGTTGGGGTGTCGGTGACTGAGGCGTTGGGGTGTCGGGGACCGGGGGTTGGTTGGGGTGTCGGTGACTGAGGCGTTGGGGTGTCAGTGATGGGGGGGTTGGTTGGGGTGTCGGTGATTGAGGTGTGGTGATGGGGTGTCAGTTGGGGGGTCGGTGACAGGAAGGGGGTCGGTTGGGGTGTTGTTGACTGAGGTGCTGGGGTGTGGGTGACGGGGGGTTGGTTGGGGTGTTGTTGACTGAGGCGTTGGGGTGTCGGTGACGGGGGGTTGGTTGGGGTGTCGGTGACTGAGGCATTGGGGTGTCAGTGATGGGGGGGTTGGTTGGGGTGTCGGTGACTGAGGCGTTGGGGTGTCGGTGACGGGGGGTTGGTTGGGGTATCAGTGATCGAGGTGTGGTGATGGGGTGTCGTTTGGGGGGTCGGTGACAGGCGGGGGCCGCGGCCACTGAGCGGGGCTGGTGTGGGCGGAGCCAGCGGGGCCCGCCTGCCGGCCGGCCTTGTAAGCACAAGCAAGCGCGCCTGCCCGGCGGCGGCCGAGCCGGGTCGATGCTGAGCCAAAGCCAGAGCGCGGCCCCGGCGCCCGCCCCTCTCCCGCGCCGCTGGGGCACCAAGCAGGTCTGCGGCTCCTCTGCCACAGCGGCTTCGGCGAGCCCGGCCTGCACCGCGTGCGCAGTACCCGGGGGCCGTGAGGGGAGCGCGCCGGCCGAGCCCTGGGCGGGGGGGGGGAGTTTTCCGAACAAGGCCCCCCCGCGAGCCTGGAGCGGCCTGTGAGCCCGGCTGGCAGAGGGGTCCGCGGCGCGAGGAGCGCTCCGGGCACAGGCGGCCCCTGCCGCTCCTTGGCCTCCTCGGTGGGTGGGGGGATGGACAAAGGGCCCTTCGTGAAGAAGAGGCTTGTGAAGCGGCGGAATCTAGTCGTACCGGGGAGGCGAGTGAGCCTGTCGCAGGAAAACCTTCAACAGCCACAAATACTCTTGCAAGCACCGTAAAGGCGAAGGAAGCGCACAGGCGGGATCGCGAGCTTTCGTGGGCAAAGCCACTTCTTCAGATGACAGATCCCATCTTTTTGTGGGTTTGCCCACCAAGGTTCACCGTCCCATCTACGTGCTTTGTTAGTCTTTAAGGTGAAACTCGACTATTTGTTGTTTTTTTAAAGTTTTTCCTTCATTGGCCCAGCCTGTGACAGTCTGTGCTTTATGAAATTGGCTTGTGAATGTAAATATGCATAACTTGGAGATGCTTAGGACAAAATATCTCATGTTTCCTGTCTATTTTAATGTTACAGTCTGCTGGATCTGCATATCTTATTTTGGTGCGTGCATCATTCTTGTATGTAAACTTAGAAATATGAAGTATGAGATGGTTTATGGTTCTAAATGTGCTAATGATAGCCATCAATGGTGCTCCCAAAGCCTTAATGACTGGGTGATCAACTTAACGACTTGTAAACAACCTTATTTGTCCTTTAAGTCAGTGGTTCCCAGGAAGGTGGCTCCTGGAGCTGAAGCCAGCTGTCTGCCATGCCTCTGGGGGCTGGGTAGAGAGCTGGGGAACCCCAGGTCGGGGTACAGAGCTGGGGTACCCCAACTGAAGCTGGCTGCTGTGCAGCAACTCCGGGAGGCAGGGTGTACCATAGCCCTGACCCCCAGAGCCATGGCGAACATCCTCCCCCCACATCTTGCCCCAGGGCCTGCAGTGATTGCTGGCCTTGCTGGTTCTTGAGTGGGAGGTGCAGAAGCTAATGCTGAGATCTATTGAAGCTAACTTCATTTACCTAACTGTCTGACCTAAACCAAGAAACTATTAGAAACACAGCCTTTAAAGACAGAATTTTGAGACTAATGTCATTAATTGAAATATTAACCAAAAATTTATGTTATTGTACTCTCTTTGTAGAGAAAACACCCCAATCAGCTGGAGAAATACACAAGGTTTACTTCTACTGTGCAGAAGAGAAAGAGGGAGTCAGACCACACTTGTGGCTCCACAAGTAAACAGCTCAAGATTGAGGCCATGGAAAATCCCATTATGCGTGTATCACAGGCCACAGTGGACAAGGCAGTGATGAAGTACATCATTGAAGGTCTCCGGCCATTTAGTGTTGTTGAGCTACCAGCATTTAAAGATTTTATTCACAATCTACAGCCTAACTCTGCCATCATATCAAGACCTGCTCTTCGTACTAAGATCTTTGATGCTGCCAAAAGCATGAAGAGAAATTTGGTTGATGCCACGAGTGGAGTGCAGTACGTTGCCACCATCACAGACTGCTGGACGGTCAGGCGACGCAGCTTCATTGGTGTAACAGCTCACTGGATTGATCCCAAGAGTCTGGATAGGCATTCTGCTGCACTAGCATGTAGGCATCTAAAAGGCTTGCACACCTTTGATGTTTTGGCTTGTGCCCTAAATGACATTTATTCTGACTATCAAATGAGAGAAGATAGTTAGAACAACAACAGACAATGGGGCAAATTTCCTCAAAACTTCCAAAATATTTGGCAGCGAAAACCACCAGAATACTGAAGAAGGCAGTATGGAACCTGAGGAAGAAACTGATGAAGATGAAGTTGAATTTTACAAAATTGCAGAGGTCTTAGACACAGATAATGGCCTTGAGTACCACCTACCAAAACACCACTATTGTGCCTGTCACTTGTTGAACCTAGTTTCCTTTGTAGATGTGGTACAGGCTGAATCAAATGACACCTACAAAAAGCTGTCCAGGTCTGCTTTTGCCAAATGCCAAGCACTGTGGAATAAAACTGGATGCTCTGCTATTGGAGCAGAACTGGTGGAAGCAGAATGCAAGCTACAGTTCATTTGGCCACACCAGACAAGATGGAACTCTGTGTTCATGACTGAAGAGAATTCTGCTCATCTTGAATGAACAAGGAGAAGGGGCCATCAGAAATGTGTTTGCAGCACTCAAAATTAACATGTAAGTAGAGGTTCTTTGCTTTATACTTTATTTTGTAAAAAAAATCCTGATCATGCTGTATTTAACTTATTTAGCAATGTCTATTAACTATTCTACAGGCTGAATCCAGCAGAGCTGGCCTTCTTGGCAGAATATGCCATGGTCCTGGGCCCAGTGGTGAAGGCACTAAATATTCTCCAAGCAGAGATGAGCACACAAATGGGATGGCTGCTTCCTACACTATACCAGCTGGATTCAAAACTTCAAAGGTTCAAGGTGTCCTCCAAGTTCTGCAGGCCACTGGTAGGTGCGCTTCAGTGTGGCGTTAAGAAGCGTTTTGGTGAAATGTTTGAGGACCCAGAGTTGATCGCAGCTGCCATCTGGCTGCCAAAGTTTAAGACTGCTTGGACCAAGGATGATGCTGTGATTAGAAGAGGGAAGAGACTATGTTAAAGCAGTATAGCCTGTCAATACAGGCTCTCCCATGCAATATAGTTGCAATAGGCTGACAGAAAAAGTTTTCAGTCTGACTGGTTGTTTTTAGGTGAGAATATTAGCTAATATTTAGACATTAAAATAAAATGGATATGTTTAATTCATTTGTCACATGTTTAGTTCTACACTGAAATGTTATGAGGGAAAGCAGGTTTATCCTTGGATTGATTTAAAAGAGCCAACTAGATCTGATAGCTCATTAGTTGGCAGCACAATTTGTTTCTGTAATGTTATTTATTCAGTTTCATAACTAACCCCAGTTTTTATATTAGTTCTCATTAATTTATTTTCCAATACAGGTTTCAACTACATCAGACAACAGATGGAGTCCCTACTGGATCCACTTGAGCAGCAGAATGGCTCTTCTGATGAAGAGGACTTCTTTGTTTCAATGAAGTCCTCTTGTACAAATGAAATTGCAAGGCAGCTTGATGGGTAGTTAGCCTGCTCAGCAGACACCATGGATCTGTTGTAATCCTTTCCTGCAATCAAGGAGGTGTCCAGCAGGGTCAACGCTCCTCTGCCTGCCTCAGTTGCCTGTGAGAGACTCTTCAGTGTTGCTGGATTCAAATTTTGTCCTAGGAAAGCAAGGCTTGACTCTGATAATTTTGAAAATCAACTGCTCCTAAGGTTGAACAAACATTTTTGTAGTTAACGATTACAGTGCTAAAAATGCACACTTGTGAATGTGGACAAAATAAATACATTTCTGTAACTTGACTCCTGTATTTAATATGGTCACTCTTTAGCTTTATAAATGAAGGCTGCAACTACATTTAAATTCCAGATTTGAAAGATATAAATATATATTTTGTGTGTGTGTGTGTGTGCATATTCATATATACAGGGCTCGACGATCGCGGTGAAAACCACTCGCCAGCCCCGCACCGCGCATGCGTGGACTGCCAGTGAATAGGGCGACCAGCTGAAATCTACTCGAGCCGTGTGTGTGTGTGTGTGTGTGTGTGTGTGTGTGTGTACACCTTGTGTGTGCTCACTGCACTCACCAACCCTACCTCTAATGAATATGCAAATAAAATGTTACCAGTCCGCCAAAAGTTTGTGAATGGGTTTGCTCGTCCGTGGTACAAAAAAGGTTGGGAACCACTGTTTTAAGCCTAAGCAGTGGTTGGTCCTAGGAAGACGTGACCATACAACCTCATACTGGGATACCAGTTCGACCAGGTAATTTTTCCTTGGAAGGGGGGGATGGAGAACAAACAATTCCTGCCCAGGAAAAATATATTTAAGCAATGGGAAGCTATCAGTTCCTTGATCTTCAGCTGGCTAGGGAACAAAGAAGACAGGAGACCCATATCAAAGTGAAAGATGGTCTTTGACTTGAAGGCTTGTCTGAAATAACTGCTTTTTGGGGTAAGAAACTGTTTGCGGTAAGTTTTAGCTATGCATTTGCTTTTCATTTTAATTCTATAACTTACTTTGATCTTGTCTATTTTCACTGCAACCACATATATCCCACAGTAGATAATTATCTGGGGAGACAACCAGTGTACATAAACTTTTTTCATTGATAAAGGGGGTTTAGTTGAATAAACTTAAAAATTTTACATGGAGACTGATTGATTTGAGGTTCTGATCCCTTTGGGGGCTTGTATCCTTGTCTTGAGAGCACTGGGCCATTAAGTTCCTAAGGTATCATGAATGGCTCTCGCTAGAAGTCCTAGGTTAATAAACAGGTTTACACTTTATACTTTTTTAATAACTTCACATACAAGAAAGATTCATGCACACAAATATAATATACACATTTAGGAGATTACAAGTTGTTGAATGATAGGTTACTTGCTCTGTTTTGCATGAAGCATATTTGAGTTATGCATATTCATATTCAAAACCCCATTTCCATAAAAATATGGGGCACAGTGTCACAGATACCACGCCTCTCCCCAATTACTGAGACTTCCTGCCAAGGTGCTACACCTGGAATCTGCTTGTGGAGAGTGGAAAGTATTTTTGTATGGTTTTAGCTAGTAAATGTCATGTAACTTATTGCTCTACTCCCAAATCAGTTTCTTTCCAGTAATTATTTCTTTTCATGCAGTTTTATTGGATCCTCTCCACCTTAATTTCTGAGCATGCCGTGGTTAGGGAGAACCTATTTTAGAAAAATTGCCTTTTTAAATAATTTTTGCCACCTATGGTGGGTGAGTAGTTATGACAGACTGATGCACTAATACTTAGAACTTACAAGGCACCTTATCTCAAAAAGGGATCCCTTATCCTGCCTTCCTGTCATGTGATGGTTCTTTCAATGTATTTCTAGCTTCAGAGGCGCAGGACAGACCAGTGAGAGATCTGAACTTAACCACCTTCCTATTTTATTGAAAATTAAAGCAATTACAATAGCCAAAGAACTTTGAAAGTAAGAGGGTTAATACAATTTCCATAAACAGTGCAAAACAGATAAACCCACCCCACCTCCCTCCCTTCAGAGGGCCCCTTATCCTGCTTTTCTAATGCCAGCTCCATCCCTGGGGCAGCCACTGTAGGCTGCCTGGCCACTCCCAGGGTGGGCGGAGGGACTCAAGCCCCTAACCCTGCGCTCCCAGGCAAATGCCCTATCCCCAGGCCACTCCACAACCCACCTCACCTCCCTACCTTCATGGCATCCCCTCCCACACTCCGGACCCCTTTGCCCAAGACCAGAGCCTGCACCCCAAACCCCTACCCCAGTCTGGTGAAAGTGAATGAGATTCGGGGAGAGAGTGAGCAGGGTGAGGCCTCAGAGAAGGGGTGGCGCAGTGGCAGGGCAAGGGCATTTGGGTTTGAGGTAGAACTTAGACTGCACTTAAATTGAAAAAGTGACCTTGTGGTCAAAAAGGTTGGAGACCACTGTATTACATGAATTAATAACTAATACGAGAGCCAGGTCTGTCTCTGGGACAGCCGGTGTTGGCTGTCCAGCCTCTGCCTGAGTGGGTGGAGGGGAGCTAAGGCAGGCTTACTCTTGCCCTGGCCCTGCACCACTTCTGAAAGCAGCTGGCACATACAGCCGTGGCTCCATGTGCTGCCCCTCATCTACAGGAACCGGCCCCACAGCTTCTACTGGCCTCGGTTTTCTGTTATTGATCAATGAGAGCTACAGGAGAGGTGTCTGCAGACAAGGACAGCATGTGGAGACCCTCTGCTCTGCCTTTCTCAGGGGCTGTAGGGACATGCCAGCCAATTCCAGGAGCACAATTACCGCAGGGATAATTACTCCAGCCATGACAGGTTAGGCATTTTAAAACTCACTACGCAAAGAATTAAATGTAAGCGTAAGAGAGAAATGGAAGTTGTGAAATGCACAGACCAGTCACAAACTAAAACTAACCCACTTTGCAAGCAGTAGAAGTAACAACAACCCCCCATGTACGTGTTGGGTCAGGAGATGAGAGGGAAAGACAGTGTGTGTTTGTGAGAATGACAGACACACTCATATTGTGTGTGTGAGAGATTTGTATTGCCAAGCTCCCTCCATCCCCTTCTCTCTGTGTCGAGATGGAGTACAGGAGTGTGGGGAGGAGGGACACCCTGACATCACCCCCCCACACACACACACACACTGTGCACAGCAAGCAGGAGGCTCCCACGGGGCAGCTCCAAGGCAGAGGGCAGGAGCAGCCTGATAGAGGGGGGAGGAGCAACTGAAGTGCCAGCACTTGACATCTTCCCGGCCAAACCAGTCAGGGTCCCCTGTCAGAGGCTCCAAGATGTACTGGTAGATCCTGATCGACTGGTTGGTGATCACTGATGTATTATTTAGTCACCATCAAGTGTGTTCTGCTGTGCAGTACGTCTGTATTACAACAGTCTGAGCATTCACTGGTCACTGACCTCCAGACTCCTACAGTCAACCAAACAGCAAAGCCAAACAGTCAGTCTGAAGCACTGCTTAGAAGTATATTTCTAGTTCATCCAAATTACAGGTTTTTAAGTGAAAGCACTTAACTAGTTAACTAGTCGAAAGGTTAGTTATTTACTGTTAATGCACAAGCTTGAGCAACCACGCCTAGTTACAAGCCCAGTTTAGTCAATGGAAGACATGAAATGTTGCAGTATCACTGACTTCTCCTGGTTTTGTGTTTGGAATGATTATTTGCTAATGGCACATTATTTGTAAACATATTGTGGCTTTTGAGTTTCTCTTTTTAAAACGCTAAATCCATATTCTGTGTTTCAAAATAGGATTACAGATGCCTTCCTAAAAGCAGATCCCTATATTAAAATAGTGGGCACTGGAGGAAAACACTACAAGATTTCTACAGCAATGGAGAATTATGGGACCTTACACCAAGCTAACAGGTGAACTTTCCCTGATGGTAATACTTTTTCCCCCTTGTGACATAGTGCATTGGCTTAGTGTCTCCTCTCGACTGGCTGTGATCCTGCACTCTTTCCTTTCTCTGTTCCCAACTCCACCTGTTGACTGTTATTCTCGCCAGGCAGGTTTTCAGTGGCTCAACCCTCCAGCCAAGTCACACAGGGACAAAACACATGGAAGAACCGTTTCTGGGGTAACAAATCCAAGAAATGGTTGGCTTTTTTTGGTGTCTTTAGCCCCATCTCAAGACCTGTTTAAATTCAAACCCTTTTGGGGGATTTTAGTATTATCCCATCTCTGGGCTTAGGCCGCTTCCTCAGCAGCCCTGGTGGGGGGGTGACCCTGGCCTGCTGCTGCTCTGGGTCCCATCCCAGGGGCAACTCCACGCTGCTTCCGTTAATAGTTGCTGCTGATCCCACTTGGCCCCATCACCTTTTGGGAATCTCTGTCTGTTCTCTGTTTGAGTGGGAACTGCCCCCAGTCCTCCTTTTCAGGACAGTTTCTCAGCCTCTGGCCTGATTTCTAAAGGACTTCTTGGGCCTCTTTGCCTGGAGACCTATCTCTGCTTGAGTTTTTGAGCAGGGTCTCTCCCTGGCCTTCTTGCTGATCCATTTTCTTCCATTCCTTGTAGTCTTTCTGCTTTCTCTTAATCATACAGTCATAGAAGATTAGGGTTGGAAGAGACCTTTGGAGGTCACCTAGTTCAACCCCCTGCTCAAAGGAGGACCAACCCCAACTCATTCCAGCCAGAGCTTTGTCAAGCCTGGCTTTCAAAACCTCTGAGAATGGAGATTCCACCACCCCATAGATAACCCATCCCAGTGCTTCCTCACCCTCCTAGTGAAATAGTTTTTCCTAATATTCCACCTGGATCTTCCCCCCTGCAATTTGAGACCATTGCTCTTTGTTCTGTCATCTGCCATCACTGAGAATAGCCTGGCTCCATCTTCTTTGGAACCTCCCTGCAGGTAGTTGAAGGCTGCCTACAAATCCCCCCCTCACTCTTCTCTTCTGCAGACTAAGTAAGTCCAAACCCCTCAGCCTCTCCTCATATGTCATGTCTGTCTGCCCCCATATCCATTTTGCCTAAGGCGGGAACTCTTTGTGCTCAGTTCAAACTTCTCTCACCTAGAGCAGAAAAGTACAAGCTCCAAAAATGGTTTTTAGCATCAGGTGGCCTGACGACATGTGCTGGCATGACCAACCACAATCCACGGTTGCAGGAAAAAATAGAACCATTCACAAATTGTTGACTCATTAGTATATTTAGAATTATAATCAGATCCACCCTTCATATTTCTAACGTCACATACAAGAATGATACTTGCACAAAATAGGATATGCACATTCAGTAGATTGTAACGTTAAAATTGATATGTTACTTAAGACAAAATACTCATGTATCTTCGAATTATGCAGTGGATGAACAAGCATCTCAGATAGGTTATAAAGAGACCAGACCAGGAGCGTGAGATAGACAAAGCTTTCTTCGGACAACTAATAGACGTTTCCAGATTACAGGTCCTGGTTCTCATGGGGTACTTCAGTCATCATGACATATACTGGAAGAGTAATTCAGTAACATACAAACAGTTCAGGAAGTTTTTGGAGACTGTTTGGGACAACTTCCTGGTGCAACTGCTAGAGGAACCAAGTAGGCGTCATGCTCCTCTTGACCTGCTGCTCGCAAATAGGAAGAATTGGTAGGGGAAGTGGCAGTAAGGGGTAACCTGGCTGACTGTGAGCAAGAGATGGTTAACTTTAGGATCCAGACAAAAGGAAGAAAGGAAAGCAGCAGAATATGGACCTTAGACTTCACAAAAGCAGACTGATTCCCTCAGGGAACTGGTGGCTCACAGAAAAATCAGAGGCTTCCCCCCAGGCTTGGATTAACTTTTCTGGGGGCCCAGGGATAATAGATTTTGTGAAGCCCCTCTGGGTTTTGGGGTGGGACAAAAATAAGGGGTTCAGTGTATGGGAGAGGGCTGCCAGGGAATGGGATGGGGGTGTGGGTTCTGAGTGGGAGGTAGGGTGCAGAAGCAGGGTGAAGTGGAAGTATGGGGTCTAGGTGGGAGGGCAGGGATTGGGGGCATCTACCTGGCACAGCTCCCAGGGAGCACAGGTAGCTCCATGGCACCCTAAACTTTCAGATATGTCCCTGCTGCTCCCATTGGCTGTGATTCCCAGCTCGAGGGAGCAGGGGTGGAATCTGAAAATGAGCTCATGGACAGATCTTCCCTGCCGGGCTGAGCTGCTTCCTCTCCGGTGCTAGGCAGAGTCTGAGGGCTGGATGAGGCCTGCAGCTTGCCTTGATCTGGCCCATGAGGCTTGGGGCTCACCGGCTCCTCACTGCGGGGAGGAAACTGCTGCTCCAGCCACACGAGCACTGAGGCTTGGAGAATCACCATGTGCCAGGAGCACCAGTGCTGGCTTGCCCCACTGTGGGGTAGGGAGGAGCCTTGAGCCTTGTAGGCCGGATCCAGCCCTGCGGTAGATGGAAAAACTACACTGGGAGGGAGAAAACTCTTTATGAGCATAAATTATTCCCAAGGAAACAGAAAGTTCTGTCCGATTTAATAGATACATTTCATTATATCTATGAAAGACCTGAAGGGGCCATGTAGACTGACTTCCTGTATCACACAGGATGATCCAAGCCATCAGTTTATGGTTATCATACATCTGGGTTTTCCTGGACACAACTAATTGTTTGGTCCTCTGATCTCCGTCTGGGTGGATTTTTGAAATAGGAACAAATGTCCGTGATTTTTCCTTGCTTGCCCTTTCTCCGACAGTAATTGTGGCGGAATTTCAGTTCCCAGAGTGGAATTGAAGCGCGGTGTGCATTTCCTGCTTTGCTACCCTTCCTGCTGTGCTGCGAGCAGCTGCTGCTGGCTGGGCTCCCAGCTCCGAAGGCAGCACTGCAGCCAGCAGCAGTGCTGAAAGGTGGGTGTGTTCTTGGCTGTTGGGTCGCTGCAAGAGACCTTGCTAGTGCAGTATTTTGTCAGGCACGGATCTTGCAATGACTTTCCTAGTGACCTGATGAGCAGTCGCCTCCTGCTCAGAAAGATGTGCTCCCCGGAGAAATACGCATGAGCACAGCAGGAGGAGGTGCAGTAGGAAAGGACTGACTTCAGGTAAAAAGGGGCATTTAGATTGGATTTACATTTATTTTTGAGGCCATTGCACTTGTTACTAATACAGGTTAGTGTGACGTAGTGGGGGTGCTGTCTACTTTTGTAATCCTGGGTTCACTCTTTGCTGTATTGTGTTATGTGAGTCCTGATGACTCACTGCAGATGTGTAGTGGGCCCAAACTCCTGGGGGCCAGACTTAGAAGATAACTCTTTTTCCAGGAAGAGGGACAAAGGATATAGGTGGGGCTATCACTAGGCTGGGAACTAGGCTAGGAGTTGCAGGCAGTCTCCTCCGGGCTAGGAGGAGAGAGGAGGCTGGAGCTGGAAAAGCACGGGCAGGAGCCCGGGAGCCCCTTTCCCCCTGAGAGGAATAATGCTGTCTGCTCTGGATACCTGTGCTAACATCGATCCTATGCTATGCTGTGTCCCTATGATCCAATAAACCTTATGATCTACCTGCTGGCTGAGAGTTGCATCTGGCTGCTGATGGTGGTGCAGGGTCAGGGACGCCCCAGCACACCGTTACAGTGGTGTAGAAGGAAGGGGGCTTGCAAAAGCCCGGCGTGCTGGAGGCAGTGAGAAGTGGTTCTAGGAAGCGGAGGGGCAGGCAGCTTCACTCAAGTGTGGCTGCGGAGAAGCAGTGTCCCCCAGGACGGGGAGTGGCACTCAAGGAGCCTGGCACACCGAGGGGTTCTTCCTGGGAGTCGTGGGGCACTGTAGCATCGGCTGGTGAGTCTGCACTCCGGGGGACAGCGGGGAGATGGCCTATAACCAACTCCTCAAGGCAGGCATTGTGGGGCTGTGCAAAGAGAGAGGCCTGCCAATGGGGAAATTGACCAAGGCCCAACTAATTGCCCAGCTGGAAGAGAATGATAGTTCCAGGGGGCTGGCTCCTGTCCCAGCTGGGAGGAGTCAGACATCCCCTGGGAGCGTTTCAGGCTCTGAGGCAGGGGAGAGGGCAGGAGACCACCAGACAGACGCAGTGCCCACCAGGCCACGCTCCGCCAGCAGCGGTTCGTCCTGGGCGAGGTCCCGCTTGGTGGATCTGTGATGGCTGGAGATAGAGCTGTGGCTAAAGGAATTGGAGGATTATAGGGAGGAGCGCTAGGACCGAGAGAGACATTTCCAGGTACAAAAGTAGACAGCACCCCCATTACGTCACACTTAACTATTCAAAATAGAAAGAAACTGCAGTAGAAACTGTACCTCTACTCTTCCAGCCTCTCCTCCCTCCCAGCAGTGTCCTCTGGGAACTTGAAATTGGTAACTCAAAGTCGGTTGAATGTTTAATTCTAAATCGGTTGGTCTATTTTTCCCTACTCATCCAGTTCAGCATTTTTATGTGGCTTGATCCTGCACTGCTGGTGTTAATAAGACGATTGCACTGGACTTTAATGACAGCAGGATCAAAGCCACATAGTGCCCTTTGCTGGAAGAGCTTAGCACTTCCCACAATCCAGCTGCAGGCCTGCCTGCACTTAGGAACACCCCTGACTCAGCAAGGGCGCCGGCCGCACTGGTGCCGACCATCACGTGGAGCCACGGTCAAGCTGGGGTCATGGTGAGAGAGGTGTCAGCACGTCCTCACGCGTCTCCTGCTAGCGAGGAGCCAGGAGCTGCTCAGTGCCTGTTCAAGGCCAAGCCAAGGCTGAAACTCTTGTGCTCTGCTACGCTCAGGCGATTGCCGAGGCTGAACCCAAACCCACAGACCCCCGGGCGTTAATCCTTCTCTGCCCCCTCTTCATATGGCTCACCCCCACCTTGCGCTTCCATAACAGGCCCCGTTTTCTTGTGCACTGGCCTCTGATTGCAGTGCACGTGCTGGGGCAGGCGGGCGGGCCCACGCTCGGCTGTGTGCTCTGGATGAATTACTCTTTGCATGCACGGAGCCCTGTGTATTGTTATCTGAGTCCCCGCAGGTAGGGAATGTTATTCCACTCTCTGAGCACGAGCTCTGTCGGGCTCTTACTTTGCTTCACTGGTGATTAATTTAATTAATGTGACTAGAACAAAACGTCTAGCCACACCTCTATAAATAGAGCCCTGGGCTTCACTACAGCTCCTCTCCCTGAGTCCACGCCAACAGCCCTGCAATGAGCGGAGTCTAATTATATCTGTGAGGAGACGAAGTGTGTGTGTGCGGGGGCGGGCAAGGGGGTTGACAATGACACTATCTCGTTGGTGCAGGGAAAGGAAATGTCAGCCCAGCCTCACTGGGGGGATGAAAATAAGCCTGGAAAGGAGTCTGGGAGTCGTGACGGCGTAGTAGCGCTTATCCAGAACCCTGGCATGGCTGCTGCTGGGAGGAGGGTTTTGCACACAGTGCTTCTCTAAAGGCAGGTCAGCCTCAGAGACACTGGGCTTTGCGGTCCTTATCCTCAGAGGGAGTTGGGCGCCTAACTCCCCCAGGCTTCATTCCCAGCAGAAAGCAGTCCCAGTGAGCTGTGGGGCCACCGCCCAGAACTCTCAGCACCAACACAGTACACGTCTCCCCTGCCCCTTGAGCTAAAGTTAGCTGTTAGCAAGCAGCAGCTGCTTGAATCCCCAGAACTGCTCTCCGCTGCAAGTCCTCACTGAACTGAGACTGGAAGGTCCCACACAAGCAGTCCCTTCATTGCCTCCTGCAGCAGTAATGGGATGGGGCGACCGTTACGCTGCGCTGTCCTGGGAGCTAGTGAGGGGCGATTATAAACATGCTTGTCCTGCTGTTCCTTAGCGGGCAAAGCCCAGGGACTCTAGGAGCAGCTCTGTAACTTCTGCAGGTGGAATGGAACCTGGGGCCTCAGGGCATGAGCCCCTCCCGCATGAGCTAGAAGCCTGCAAGCTGCTAGCTCAGGCTGCAGAGCAGACTTGTTTTCCTCTCTAAGTGATCTCAGTGCCACTAGCTGGGCCAGCATACCACACCCAGCAGGTGTGTGGTTACAACTGCACAGTAGCAGAGGCAGGGTGACTTTTGCGCTGTCTAAAAGGTCCCATCTGCCCTTTCTAGGTCATGTTGATGCAAGGTTTAGCCCTGGCCAGATGTGACCATTAAAAATTCATTGGCGTCTTCACTAAGCATCCTGCTTCTGACTCTTGGGGTGCAACTAGGTAATTAAACTTGGCTTCTAGAAATTCCACTGTAGGAGTGTAAGCGTCTAGTCAACTGTCCGATAAGTAAATGCTTATCGGATCGTCGACTCAACTAGTCACTCCTCCCTCCCTCCGCCTTGCTGCCTCTATCAGGGCAAACTGTATCGACTATACGATTAGCCAGATAATCCCATTTTAACATCCTTAGTCCACTGGAGACAAGTGCTCTTCATTTGCTGACCTGAGCTCCTACCTAAGGTTGCTGTACACCAGTGGTTCCCAACGTGGTGCCTGCAGGCGCCATGGCACCCACTGGGGCATTTATATGTACCCGCCGAGTGACCAGGGCCGGCCCAAGCCATTCTTGCGCCCTGGACCCCGGGCACATGGCGCATGCGCAGCCCTGCCCCGGGCGTGCGGCGCAGCCGCGGTGCTGGCCCCGGGCACATGGCGCAGGCGCGGCCCCACCCCCTGGCGTGTGGCACATGTGTGGCCCCGCCCTGGACGTGCAGTGTGCACATGGCCCCGCCCCTGGGCGCGCGGCGCATGCGCAGCCCCGCCCCCAGATGCACGGCGTGTGAGCGGCCCCACCCCCAGGCACCTGGCAGCCCCGAAAGGTTGGGGGACCACTGCTGTACACTGATCAGAGCTGCTACCGTCTACCTCAGGAGTGGCTGGATTGTAGCGGAAGGGAGAAATGACCCTGGGACATGTGCTTTGTACAGTGTGTGCTTTGGGATCTTTGGACAAATGGTGTCATATCAATGGCTGTTTTTATTAGCATTCCTTCCCCCCCAGCCTGCACTACAGGGTGCGTGTGTGTTTAAGCACTTTGTTTAATGGGAGCTCTTGTTACCAGCTCCTCACTTGCATTAAAGAAGCTAAATGACCTAAAACATTCCTCATATTACTTTTCCAGAGGGAGGGAGGGCAGCGAATGTGATCTTGAGTGGGAGGCCAAGTGCCCATGAGCCAACGAGGGGCACACTGGCAATTTCCCTGTTGGGAACAAGGCTGCATTGGGCATGGGAGGGGCCAGAGGGACTAACAAGACTTTCCCACCTGATTCCGTGGGCATGGCCTGTGCAACCAAGTGATGTGTCTCCTCTGACGGGTAAATGTTTCAGTGCTAAAGAAGATGTGCAGACATCTACCAAAAGCTAATGGAATTAGAGTCTGGGAATGAGTGACTGATGGGGGAGGGATGAGAACGGAATATGACAACAGAGTCTGCAGACTTGGCACAATCCCATTTGAGGGCAGAACAGCTCCCTGGTTATAGCCTGGTGGAGCTGAAAATTTCGTTACTGGAGGGTGAGTAAACCCATCTTTGGATTGGAAGCCAGCTGCTGCTCGGGGATGGGTGGGGAGCCTGTCACAACTGTGGGGAGGCCAGAAGTGGCTGTCATTGCATGTGATGTACCCTCCCAGCCAAACCTTGGATGTGCTTGGACTGATGCTAGCTCTGATAGCAGCAGCTGCCTTCTCCACCTGGGTGTTTGAGAGAGGGCAAAGAAAGGCAGATCTCTGCCCTTGCTGTGCTGAAAGAGTCAGAATATTTCCTTGAATAAAGGGCATATTAGTCCTTTAACACTGGCGTCTTTGCTGCCAGGCACAGCGAAAGCCAAGGAAGCAGGGGAAAGCACTCTGTGACATTATGCAACAGTGAAGAGGTGCTTATGAGTCCTTTTGTTTGAAGCAACAGCACTGCTCCCAAAAGAGTGAAACAGCTGCTTGGAGGTGGCCTTAAAGCTTCACTACTCTTGCAAATAATGAGAACAGCTATGGGAAGAACAAAATAATTAATTCAAGCCATCAATCCTAGCCAGCTGGCTAAAGGAGGGAATATTTTGAATGCTAACAGTACAACTGGGAAATAAATTAAAATGGAAAAAAATCCTTGGACAAAAGGGCCAAATTCAGCCTCCATGTAAACAGACAAAGTCCCACTTGGATGTCTGCACTGCATTGGAAACCTGACTGGAGAGTCAGGTTTCAGCCTAAACTCCCCTAAGCATCCACACACAAATTAAAGTTGCCAGCTCCTCAGTATTGTCCTTGAGTCTCTAGGGATTAAAGATGAGTCTTTAATTACAGACTGTGTCATGTGATGAAACCTCCCCATGACAGGGATGGTGTCCTGAGCCTCTGTTTGCCAGAAGCTAGTAATGTGTGACAGGAGGGTCCACTAGATGATTGCCTGTTCTGTTCCCTCCCTCTGGGGCACCTGGCATTGGCCACTGTCAAAAGATGGATGGACCTTTGGTCCGACCCAATATGACCATTGCTATGTTCTCCAGGCATACCTCCAACTCAGACTCACAACCCTAGTGCAAATCTGTCTGACTCTGGCAAGCAACAGGAGCCGGAAGTGGAAAGGGTCTGTCTGTGTCCTGCTGAGATGTAGGTCCAAGCCTTGTTACAGCTTAAGCCACAGAAGGCCCTTGTGTAGCAATATGAACACGTTGGCGTGGCTGGGAGGCCTGGATCCAGCAACTGCAAACTCAGGTTGACAATACAGTGTCGTGCTCATATGCAGCTTGGGAATACCATGCCCGCTGTAGAGATGGGGTGGCCTACCTGCAGATTGGAGAGCAAGGGACCACTATGCTGCCCCTGGTGGGTGGAGTCAAATCCACCCCGCCCTCCTCACCAGACATGCCAGGGCAGGCCAGGAAGTATAAAGGGAAGAATATGCAGGTCATTTGAGAAGAAGCCAGATGTCTCCAGCCCACTGCAGAACTCTGGAGCTGAACCTGCACCATGCAATACCCTGCTACAGGACCACTCCTCTTTTTAAAGCTTTTTTTAGTTAGAGACTAACACAGCTGCCCCTCCGAGACTATGCAACACCCTGCCGCTAAAGCAGACTGACCCTGGAGAGGAGTTGCCAGGACTGCTGCCCACCATGTCACCCTGAGGAGACAGAGCACTTGTGGACTAAGGAACCCCTTGCCTGAACACCAGTAGGGAAACCAGATTTTGCTATCAGAACCCAAGTTAGAGTGTTGAGGCTGGATCCCTGCTGAGCCAGCGTTGGAGCCCTCCACCATTCTTAGGACCCTGGGCTGGGACTCAGTGGAGCCTGGGTCCCCCTGCTGCCTACCTGAGCCTGGAGTGGCAGCCTCCCCATCTTTGGCCAAGAGGCCTGTGTGTGTCTGCCATTTGCCAGGGATACGCAATTTGAGCTACATGAATTGCGTATCTTATTTCAATCTTATTTCAAAATAGTTTATTTCGTAATTTGGTGCTGTCTACACAGCACCAAATTTCAAAATAACCCGCTACTCCAAAACATCCCTTACTCCTTGTGGAATGAGGTTTACAGGGACATCGGAATAATGAGCCCAAATTAATGGGTTTGCTGTGAAGACGCAGGATAGCTATTTCGGGATAACTCTGGTATCCCGAAATAGCATTGCAGTGTAGATGTAGTCTGGCATGGCTCCATTTACAGGATCAGGGTCTGTGACATTTAATTAAAATGGTCCTCCTTGCTCATGTTTTAATTTTCAGATTTAAAACTGGTCACTGAAATGCAGCCAGCTCTAGGGTGAAGCAGAGTGGTCACTCTGTGCCCTTCACAGCACGGACACTTCACAGCACTGATTTTTTGATGAATGGGCGTGAGGAATAAGATCTCCCCAGAATATTTTTTCTACATAAAATATAGCACAGACTAATGGGACTTAATGAATTTAAACTCACATTTCTAAACTTGTCTTCTGTTCTCATACAACATGTCATGGCTGTTTCCCACTTTGCACTTTGAGTGCAAAAGCAGGTGGGGGCCCACAAGAGACTTTAAAATACCTTGCCACTAAAGGCTTGCTTTAAACTCCCCAACTCTACAGATTCCTCTGCTTTGAATTGACATCACTGCCACCACTCAAACGCAAACCCCCTTTGAGGACCCAGGAAGGCGCACTTGAGAATTCCTTCCTGTCAGGTACCCTTAAGCTCTTTTACCCTCTCTCTGGAGAGAGCTTGAACCCAGCCGCTGAGATCAGCTGAAAATGGAACTTAGTTTCTCTTAATAGTTAGGCTGTGCAGTCTTACGCACGTACACACGGAACCTCCTGCCTCCTAGGACACAGGAATCAGATCAAGTTCTTAAAAGGGTGATTTTTATTTAAAAAAAAACCCAACACATTTGGTAAGACATTGGTCAGTAACACCTCGCAGCCCAGACACTGGAAAAGGATTAAAAACACTGAATTGCTTCCCTGGGATTCAGCTTGGAAAGTTACAGTGTAAGGGGCTAGTTAAATGTGCTCAGCACAGAGAAATCCAACAAACCTGAAAATCACCTGACTGGGTCTGACTAAACATTCCCTGTTCTACTCACATATCTGTAGTTTCAAGACTTAATGCTTCCATGGGCATAGATGTTGCTGGATTCTCCAGGCCTGGCTCCTTCCAAGGCCTCTGCTGTGGTCACACAGGAACAAGAAGGGCTGCTGCGTCCAATTCAAAAGCTCATACTCTTTTCATTGCTTCTCCTGGTCAATGTTCCCTCTAATCTTTCCCACCCTTGTGTGGAATAAATTTTTTCATGTCCACCAAGGCCTGTGTGAATGTGCACCACCAGTAGAAACACAAACCTAGCTGTGGGCACTGTGCCAATCAGCTGGGTGGCATTTGAATCTCTCCTGGGAGGCCGTACAAGCGCACAGTTTACAGGGAACACTGCTCCTGGTTTTTGCCAACTCACTGCTTCCCTAAGCATTCCTGAGGGCTCTGGGACTCACTGTCTATGGTTTTAATCCTTCTAGAAAAGGGTTAGGGTTAGGTCTAAAGAGTTAACACTACTCAGGAAAGACGTTAGCTCACGGAATGGCTGGAACGTCCGGAAAATGCTGCCTCCCCATTCACCGCAATATCATCTCTAGAGTCATCCATGCTAAGGCTGTACAGGGCCACTGTGGCTATCTAGGCTACCCCCGCATAACCCAGGCCGATGGATTTCACCCAGTCCTTCCCGCATTGGTCCCAGGACCAAAGTCTGAGCTTGCCTGAGCCCTGTGGCCCTGGGTGGGGAGGGCCAAAGCCAGAGCCCTACTGCCATGGCAGGGGGCCCAAACCTGGAGCCCAAGGGCTTCAGGCCTGGGCGAGGGGCTTGTAACCTGAGCCCCGCTGCCCGAGGCTGAAGCCAGGGCTTTGGCCTCAGGCAGTGGGGTCAGGCTTCAGCTTCTGTCCTGGGCCCCAGCAAGTCTGAACACCAGGCCTGGCAATCCCATTGAAACAGTGTCCTGACCTGCTTTGGGGGCCTGACCCGCAGTGCGAACTGCTGAACTAGACCTACATGCAACAATGCACTCAGGTAAAGGCCTGTTTGGGGCATCCCTGCCTGGCCCAGGGGGTGGGGTCAGGGGGTATTGCTATTTGGGCACCTACATAGCTGCCAGATTTTCAAAAGAACTCAGCACCCAAGCGGCACCCTTAAAAAAACCCGACTCACTTTGGTGCCTGAACAGGGCCCTGAACGATTGGAGATGGCGGCCCAAGGCATGAGATTCCCTTATCAGGTGATCCCCTCTCTTCCCCAGTATTTATTCATCTCTGCACCCTGATGCTGACTGGGAGCGGTTTCATGCCGGGCAGCATTGGAAAGGAAATCAGTTGCCGTCTGTCCAGAAGTCACACTGCTCACTCTTTGTTAAAGTGCGCTTGCCACTCCCTTTGCTCACGGGGGCAAGTGAATCCCAGCCTGGTTTTGTTCAGAGAACCGCTGGTGAGCGGCACTATGGCAGCCAAAGCCACCACAGGAGGGCTGCTTGGTGGGACCGCCTGCTGCTATCGCTTTGGCACGCTCAGAATCGGCTCCCCTTACACATTCAGCGCAGCCTTTGCAAAGGTGGTCGGCTTTAAATGCTCCTTGTTCTTATCCAGTCTCCGTGGGATTCTTGCCCAGAGATGTCTCCAGTTCTTGCAGAATTTTATGAAAGGAGCAAAAGCTGGATACAGTCAAACCTGGCCATGGGTCCCCCCTTTCCAGGTGTATTCTGCTCTGGTTTCCAGTTAAATGGATCTGCTGAAGGCAGAGAGCAGGGATAGTTTGTGGCTGTATGATCCTGCTGGCATTCCTCTTTGCTTTCAGGCCTAGTTCACGAGCCCTGTAGAGTCTCCTGTACAGCCATGAATTGTTTGCCTGCAGGAGAGGGAAAGCTCTGCTGGGGAGGGGCTTTGTGGACAGCTGCTTCTCCACATCTGTTTCTGTCCTCTTTCCAGGCTTCAGGGGCAGGCCCTCTATGCACAGACTCCTTGGGACTGGCCTGGGGAAATTGCCAGACGAATACCTGGGATGCACACAGCATTTTTTCTAAATACAAGGCCGGTCCCTAGGGATTCCTGTCTCAAAGAACTGAAGACATGTGAAAGAATTGCCCCGAACGTTCCTGTGAGGTTAGTGACTATTAGCCTAATTGTATAGCTGGAGAAACAACAGCACCAGGAAGGGAAGGTCCAGGTCCTCCAAAGCACTTAGGGCACTGTGTATTCATTTGGATGGAATATAGGGCCAAAGATGTTAATGTATCAACCAGGTACTTGACCAACATTAAATGGTTTCAAATAAAGGTTGTGGGTTGGGGTACGCCAGCGGCCACCAGCCAGTAGACTGGGATCTATTGGTAGATCCTGGAGCCTCTGGCAGGTCATCCTGACTGGTTTGTCTGGGAGGCTCTCAAGCACTAGCTCTTCAGCTGCCCCTCCCCACTCAGCCGTGCTGCTTCTGCCCTCTGCCTTGGAGCTGTTCCCTGGGAGTCTCCTGCTGGCTGTGCAGGGTAGGAGAGGCAGAAGAGGGGGTGCTGTCAGGGTGTCCCCAACCCTGTACCCCAGCTCCACAGAGTGAGCAGGGTGGGGCCTTGGAGACCAGGTGGGGTGAGAATACAAAGAAGCCCAGGTAGAGTATTTGAAATATAAAGAAAGGATTTTATTTGATTTTTTTTAGCTGGGGAGAGTTTTTAGGAGGAAAATCCTCTTGCTGTTCCAGTTTTAGGTGTGTCAGAGCTGGCAACAAATGTCAGCAAATGTTTGGGGGACAGAGAAGAACTCAGGTAAGATGGGTTGCTGCTGTAATAGTCCCATCTCATTTCCTAACATGAAAACACCCTCAAAGGGGGATGGGAAAACACAGCTTCTGTCCCTGCTGGTGACTTGCACTCGCAGCCTGACTGCCGGAGAAACGGGCCCAGCATCAGTCTGTTTAGATCATAGCTTTAAGCTGCCTTTTTTTGGTCACAGGCTTAAAGCAGTGTTGCAAAATATGTAGTCTTGGCTGGGAAAGCGAGACTGTCCTTAGACAGAAGGAAAAAAGGTCAGAGGCAGGAAAGAGAAGAAATAAGATGGGAAAGGACAATAGTAGGGGAAGAAACACAAAGTCCCTCATTCTAGGCCTTTTTGGGGTTCAGCTGGAAGTGATGATGTCATCTGGGTCCTTGTCTGTCTGCTCAGGACATCCTTCCGCACTACCACAAAGACCTTCCAACTCTCAGGTGACCAAGTGGGGTGGCAGCCACAAGGGAGCCGCTCGCTTTTTTGCATTTCTCTCCTCTCCCAGTCTGTCAGGATTGTGACAGCCTCCAGCTGTTGGTTCCTACAGTCTCCTTTAAAAAAAAAAAAAAAAAAGCCTCCAAAGGAGCACTGGGTGGCATAGCCCATCCTTTTAGCACTTTGTTCACCAAGAGGGTTAATGTCTGACACCGATTTCGGCACGTTGCTTTCTGGTATTACGCTCTTAGGCCTGGGTTTCAGCCTTGAGCTATAGTAGTTGGCCTTTTGGTTTGTACAAGCCCAGGTGGTTTTTGCTCTGCCTTTTGCCACTCCTCCCTGTGACATTTATTGCCATAGGTGACTGTGATAATTTAGCAACTTTCACTCCCGTTTCACAGTCCAGCTTACACTGGGGTACATGTGCAGGGCCAATTACAACAGCTTCTACCGGCCACTGAAAGCAATGGGGGTGGCAGTTTTCTTAGTCTTTAAAGTGCTACCAGGCTATTTGTTGGTTCTAAGTTTAGTTTGGCATTTCCAAGGTTGGCCAGGCAGCCAAAGGCGGACGGGGCCGCGGCCCCAAGAACCCCAAGTCCCCTGCCCTGCCCACCCTGCACTAAGCCTTTGTCTGTGGACATCTGGACAAGCTCGCCCGGGTTGTGTCTGCGTCTCGCCCTAGCGGCCACCTGATGCTCGGCTCGGGAGGGGGTGGGGGCTCGAGTCCTGGCTGCCGATACCGGCCCCCTGCCCGAGGCGCGGCGCGGCGCGGCTCCGAGGGAGGGTCCGGGCGGTGCTGCCGCGGCGCGGGGAGGGGAGAGGCGTGTCCGGGGGCGGCTCCCCGGGCGGGGGCGGCTGGCGGGCGGCCCCTGTGCCCGGCACCGCCGGGGGCGGCGCCCGGGGTGGCTGGGTGCCCGGTGCCCCCCTCGGGCCTGGCAGGCGGGACGGGAGGCGGCGCAGCTGTCCCAGGAATGCGCTGAAGATGGCGGCCGGCAGGCGAGCCCCGAAGAGCGGGCTGCTGGAGCTGCGAGCCCCGGGCGAGCACTGGCTGCGGGTGCTGCTCACGCTGGCCGAGGACTTCCTGAGCCTGAGCCCCGCCAAGGGCGCGGGGGCCGAGGAGCCGCCGCCGCCCGGCCCGGCGCAGCTGAACGGCGGGGAGCCGTGCGCCCAGGTGCCCGAGGCGCTCGCCAACGTGAGGCGCACGGTGCGGATCGTCAAGCAGGACGTGGGGGGGCTCGGGATCAGCATCAAAGGTGAGGGGCCTCAGCCTGGCTCCGGGGTCCGGCTCCCTGGTCCCGCCCCGGCGCCGGCGGCCGGGCTCTGCCCGCGGGCCCCGAGCCGCCCGGGGAGTTGGCTGGTGCCTGCCCAACTTCGGCGCGTTCCCAGGGCGGGGCGCACCTGGGCTCCAGGGACGCGCGTCGCCAGGTGCTGCCCCGGGGCGCCGGTTGTAGCTCGGGCGCATCAGCCAGGCGGGCGGCGGCAGCTCCCGGCCCAAGTGCACAGCCCGGGGCCCTGCTCTGCGGGGCTTCCCACGCGCGAGCAGCGCCCCGCAGCCAGGTGCCTGCGGTGGGCAGGTGCGCCAAGCGTGGCCGGACTGGAGCCATGGTTTCCTCGACTGGCCTGGCGCGGGGCGCTGCCCGCGGGTGGCTGCGTGGGCCGGGTTTGAGCATTCCTGCAAGGTGACTTCGTGAACCGGAAACGGCCCTGAGTGGGCAGTAACTGGGGGGGGGAGGGCTGTCCAAGAATTTGGTGAGTGGCCGGGGGCTGCGCTTTTCTACCACATTCATCAAGGGCGCCCGGGTCTGGGCTGCAGTTGGGGCGCAGAAGGAAGCTCTGGGAGGGGGCTGGGCAGGGCGGGGTGCTGGGGGGGAGTTTGGGTTCAGGCGTGGGGCAGGGGTGCAGAGGGTTTGGGTGCAGGAGGGGGCTGTGACTTGGGGCAGGGTGTTGGGGTCCATGAGGGAGTACCAGGTGCAAGCTCTGGCTAGGAGGTGCTTACTGGGTGGTGGCTTTCAGCTGGTGGCCTGTGGGACTGTCAGGCAGGCTCTCTGCCCGCTGTGCCTCCTCCCTCCCCCCCCCCCCCCACACACACCGTGGCTGGCTGCTGAGGCCAGTGTGTGTGAGTCTGCATGGTGTGCCCCTTGGGGGGGAGGGGGCAGGGTCTCCACAAGCAGTGCCCTTGCCATGCAGAGTCGCTGGCTTCAAGAATGGGAGGCTTTGAGCTGTAGGTGGGGTAGGCAGCCAGGGAGCCTGCCCGAGGGTCCTGCTGGGCCGCAGCTGGCTGCAACCAAATGTTTGGGGCTGGATTTTGCCCACCCTGGAAAGAGCGAGCGCATGTAATGTGTCTAAGCGGGGTGGGGTGGGATTGAACAGAAAGGTTAAATTGGCGGGGGGGGGGGGGGGGAGAAGAATTATTCTGTACTAAACTATTCCCTGGAATGTAAAGGAGCTGAGCAATGTTCTCCCCCTACGTCCCACGTAGTTCAGTTCAAGTCACATTCGCTGTCTTTTCATTGTGAATTCTGCTGTGGTTGTGTGCGTTTGCCCGCTGGCTAGCCATGGGCATGGCACTGGGATGGTTCTGTTGCTGATGTCGAAGGATGTTTTCACGTTCTTTTGTTGGCATTGCAGCCTGGAACAGAACTCTGTGTCAAAATGCCATCATCCATCCAAATGTACAGAAATAAAACCCCATGGTCCATCGCAGTTAATGAGTCTCACAGGTGCACTATTTCAGAATATGGGGGGAGGAGGGCGACTTGTGCATACCGTGGGGGGGGCAGAGAGAGTGAGAGCATGGGAGGCAGACTGAGGACAGCAGCTTCTGCAGTGTTACTTCAGCAGTAGAAGCTAAGCACCAAATGGGGGGGGGGGGAACCAATTACTTCCGCCCTCCCCCCGACCCCACATAATCTCTATCTCAGGGCTGCTAAGGCACTGGGAAACTCTGCTTTTCTGGCAGACATCTTAGCAGGTAGTAGGAGCACTGTATCCAATTCCTATATACAAGAAAGAAAAATAAATATTAGCCCCACTCAGCTCTAACACTAACGTATTCCGACATCTTGGGCAAGTCGCTTAAGGGACACTGGTTGGCCAGAAATGTTAATGTCTGTTCTTACTTTGTTACTAACTCTGGGGAGAGAGACCGACCCAGTCAGGACTCCTGGGCTCTCTCATCTCAGGAAGGGGAGTGGGGGCTAGTGGGTTACAGCAGGGGGCAGATACATTTCAGCTCTATATAAGAACATCAGAATGGCCAGACTGGGTCAGACCAAAGGTCCTTCTAGCCCTGTATCCTGTCTGCTGACTGGCCAATGCCAGGTGCTTCAGGAGGAATAAACAGAAGAGGCATCATCATGATCCATCCCCTGTTGCCCATTCCCAGCTTCTGACAAACAGAGGCCGGGGACACCATCTCTGCCCATTCTGGCTAATAACCATTGATGGACCCATCCTCCTTGATCTTAGTTGGTTCTTACTGCAACCCTGTTACAGTTTGGACTTTCCCATCATCTCCTGGCAAAGAGGTTCCACAAGTTGGCTGTGAAAAAATAATGTTGTTTGTTTTACATCTTCTCCCTATACATTTAATTGGTCAGCTTCTTGTGTTATGTGAGTGAAGGAATAAATAACATTTCCTTAGTCTATTTTTCCATGCTGTTTATGATTTTCTAGACCTCTAACATCCCCCCCAGCAGGGCCAGCCCTACCATGAGGCGAATTGAGGCGGCCGCCTCAGGTGCCAGACTGTGGGGGGGCGTCACTAAGACCCAGAGTGTAGAAAATTGTGTCTGCTGCTGGTGCAGATGTATTCTCTCTGCTCTAGATGCACAGAGATGGGGGAGTGCTGTGCTGGAGGAAGGAGGGCACAAGAGACCTTTCAAAATTTTGGCCCAAGTGAGGGGATATGGGGGCATCATTTGAGCTCCCCGCCTCAGGTGCCAAAATGTTGTGGGCTGGCCCTGCCCCCCACCCTTTAGTCATTTCTTTTCCAAGCTGAAGAGCCCCAGTCTTGTTAATTTCTCCTGCAATGGAAGCTGTTCTCTTACCCCTAATCATTTCTGTTGCCCTTTCTCTACCTTTTCCATATCCAATAGATCTTTTTGTAGATGGGGTGACCAGATCTGCATGTAGTATTCAAGATGTGGGCATACCATGGCTTTATATAGAAGCAATATGGTATTTTGTCCTCTTATATATTCCTTCCTAATGCTTCCCAACGTTCGGTTAGCTTTTTAGTTTTTAAACTGCCACTGCATGTGGAGCAGATGTTTGCTGGGAACTACCCACAAGGATTCCAAGATCTCTTTCTTGAGTGGTAACAGCTATTTTAGATCCCACCATTTTTGTATCTGTAATTGGGATTAAATTTGCCCACGTGCATTACTTTGCACTTATCAGCACTGAATTCCATCTGCCCTGGTGTTGCCCAATCACCCAGCTTTGTGAGATGCCTTTGTAGCTCTCTGCAGTCAGCTTTGGAGAAGTCACTGTTTACCCCTTTTCCAAGAACATTTATGGGAAGTTTAAGAGAAGTGATCTAAATGCAGATCCCTGCAGGACACTCTTCTCCCCCCCGGCCCCCCATCTTTTAAATGGAATACCTGTCAAGGTTTTCTTGATGGTCTCTGATCCTTCAGTGACCTTAATGACCAGCCTTTTATTCTTAATCACCCTGTCCCTCCTCCTATTTATAACAAACTCCCCACCCCAAAGGCAAAGCTGCAAGCAGCCCAAACTGTTGCATTTAAGAACTGCCTCTGGTGTCAGGGCGTGGGCTTTAAGCCGATCTCAAGCATGAAATCTAGGGGCCAAGCACCCCCCAATGGTGCCCCTGTCGTCATGATCTGTGCAAGTTCAACAGCCTCATTTGTGCAACCTTGCGGCTCCGTGCAAAGCACAGTGGCTGGAAGGAGCGCTGAGGAGTAGACCGGGTTAGCACAGAATGAAGGGGCTGTGAAGGGATAATTGTCTTGAAGCTGTAGGTCACAGTTGTTTATTTTACAGTTGATGCTTCACAAGCCACACCTGGCAGACAGGCGGCTTTGACCTTGAAAATCCAAGACAGAAATAACTCACCTTGTGTGGAATCGGCGCGAACTCACAAGTGCTGGCAGGAGATGTTGGAAAGCTGATCTATTGTGAGGCTGGCTTCTGCCCATAAATACGGACTGGGCGTGGGTCACGTTTTCCCTGAATTAAGGCCAGTGCAGGAGCCTGGTTGGTCTCTTTTAAATGTTAAAGAGTTGGTGTTCTTGCCTCTAGAACTTACTCTGGATGGAGAAGAGGAAACGACAGGGCCCATCCGAGTGCTGAATAAAGCAGAACAAAGCTAGAAACTGACCCAGATTCACCATTCCCCCATTTCCTTCTTTAGAGATGTCTTTGAGAGGCCTGTACCTAGTTAACGAATAAAACAAGACACAAGGATTAGCTAAGCTAAACTTTTTTTTTCTAGCAACATCCAATTTAGCAAACAGCCTGGGAATTGACTTGTTCAGTCACCCTCCCACTGACGGTCACAGAGAGAGTTCTGAAGAAGGAAGCATTGCAAAGTTGATCCACCTTGTTCTTCAGCCATATCCACATCTCCAGCCCCAGCATTTCCGCCCAATTAGCAGTTTTCCGTATGATGTTTCATTCTTGCAGTAGGCCCGGAATTGTCTTTTTGCCCTGCTAACGTGTCACCGTTTTCTGTTTTACCCAGGGCACACACTTCAACATATTCCCGGGTAGCGTCTCTTTTACACCCAGAAGCCAGGGCAGTTTTTCTGTGGCAAAAGTGTAGGGGAATATAGGAAGCTGTGTGTGCTGAAAAATGTCTTGCCTTCTTCTTTCCAGTCCGTTCCATTGTTCCTTTCTGTGCTGCCTCCGTCCTTCCCTAGATAGCGTGTCTCTGTCTTTAGACAGTGTCTTAACTAACTCTGCCATCTTGGCTCAGGGCCACCCCCACATAAGTGCAGAGCAAAACCAACCCAGCCCCGCCTGGGACTGTCTTCGCACGTCAGTCTGCTGAGAAACAGAAATTGAAAGCCCAGCACTTTCAAGAGGCAAGAACTGGCTGTTTGGCTGGGCTGAGCAGAGTCGTTCCTGCGTTATGAGACCGCACATGCAAGCGCAGCAGGGCTGTGATAAGATTGAATTGTACCTGTTGTTTTTAAATGAGAAATTGCGTATTTTATTAATGATTTAAAAAAATTAAAAAAACGATTTAAATTTAAAAAATCCATTTTTAATTTGTTTTCAAACCTTTGAATTGTATCCACCCTGCTTTCCCCGCTGGTGCACTTCAGACTCTGTTGCTTATGTCCCAGTTTGACCCAGGCCACTTGTGTATTTGTTAAACTTCTCATTTCAGTATCATCCACAGGCCTGGTAACGGGAATTCCTAGGGGAGGCAGCTGTGTAGGAGACAGATCGGTGCTTCCATTCTCTTGCATTTCACTTGATTGATGTATAGTCAGAAGAGCCTCTAGAACCTCTCAGCCAGGCCTGGGTCGGGGGAGGGATAAGTGACAAGCACCACAGATGCTTCATCCAGGTGGCAGGAGCCGCTCCGTCCCATTGCTCCTGCGCCGACAGAGAGCCATCCCTAGCGACCAGAAACGGAGCAACTGGCTGAAACCAAAATCAAGGCATCTCGTATCTCCAAGAGGGGCCAGTATCCGGAAGTGTCTCCTTCTTGAGCGATGTGGCGGAATTTATATTCTGAGCTTCGAGCCAGAAAAGGGCAGTTGCTAGGGTCTCTGGGTGTCTGTGGGATCAGCTGCTCACTGCTCTGAGCCATGCTTCTGTGCGCGTTGATAACATTCATGGGAGTGATTTTCTCCCCAAAAATGGCACCAGCGGTTGCGAATGTGATGCCTTACTGGGAAAAAGGAGCGAAATCTTGATCTCTCAGCTCTCAGATTTGTCTAAGCCGGATGCTTTCTAAGTACAGGTCGAGCCTCTCTCAACCGGTACTCCCTGGTCCAGTAGCATCTGAGCTCTGGCAGGAGCACGGCTGTTAATAAACCTGAGAGACCTGGGGAAGTGCCAGAGGCAGGAGCCCTGTGGAGGCCGGGAACCCAGCCAGGCTGGCTGCAGGGAGGCCAGCAGCTGGGATCCCTGCTGCGGGAGTCCGGCTGAGCCGGTGGCAGAGCAGCCGGAACGGCAGCGGGCTTCGGCAGGGCAGCGGTCAGCCGGCGGAGCCAGGAGCCCTGGGAGCAGGGCTGGTGCTGCCCTGGTATGCCTGGCAGGGTCGGGAACCCTGGTGGCTGAGCAGCAGTCTACCCTGGGGAAGGGAAGGGGAGGCGGGCAGGAGTCCGGTGGGGGGACCGTGGGCTGGCGGGGCTGGTGCTGGCCTGGCAGGGCTGGGAGCACCGGCGGCAGGGCAGTGGTTTGCCTTGGCAAAGCTGAAAGCCCCAGCAGCGGGACCGTGGGCTGCCGTGGCAGAACTCGTGGGGAGCTCGCTGGGAGGCCAGATCAGGAGCGGAGCTGGGCTGGGAGGCCAGTGGCAGGAGGGCAGAAATGACCTTCACTGGTCTGGCAAATCCCTCCTGCGGGACCACCTGGGTTGCGAGGGTGCCGGCCCAGGCAGGTCCAGCCAGCAGTACCTTCCGCCTTCTGTATAGAAATCGTATCTGATCCCTTTTCCTTTCCTTTCAAGGTGGCCGAGAAAATAAAATGCCCATCCTGATCTCCAAGATCTTTAAGGGGCTGGCTGCCGATCAGACAGAGGCACTCTACGTGGGAGACGCCATTCTCTCCGTCAACGGGGCCGACCTTTCGGAGGCGACGCACGATGAGGCCGTGCAGGCGCTCAAAAAGACAGGCAAGGAGGTGGTGTTGGAGGGTGAGTATCAGAGCAGGGCTCTGTGGGGTGTGGCAGGTGTTGGCAGTGAGCCCACGTGTGCTGAGAGCCTCCCGGCGGTGCTGCTGGGTGGGACGTGGCCGTGCTGTTACCACGTGGCCTTTGCGATAGGTTCTTATTTCTGCATGGGGCATTTCGTTTCAGTGCTGCGAGGGTCCCTGGGGGGCTCTCCCCGCTTTGCACCCAGATGCCCTGCATTCGGGATCTTTCTGGCCCCCCAGGGTGTGTGGGGCTCAGCTGGGCCGTGCATGAATCAGATAACAAGGGCAGAGGGACCAGCGGGCCACGGAGAAGAAAGTCTGCACTTGGAAGCTCTCAGTGCTGAGGAAAGGCCATCTCCCTCCCCCCCGCCCCCATCCCACTGGGGTTCTGCTTAGTCTCACCAGAACCATGGCCTGGGCTGAGGATTCCTGCTGGGGATGCCCTTGGGGCCAGTCTGACCTGCCAGATGGGCTGTAATATGGAGGCAGCCACGGTGCCTGCTCCTGCAATGGCAGTTCGCCAGGAGCCTGAGATCCTGATCTGCAGATCCATTTGCATACCGCTCTTAATTAAAAACAAAACATGCACAAGCCGTTCCAACCGCCCGTCCTGAGAGCGGGGAGCCGCGGCTGGGCTCTCCCTGAGGAGAGGGACAGAAACTGCTTGTTCTGGTCTTTCTGCAGCAACAAACGGACGCCTGGAGCTCACCAGCGGGGTCATGGGAGAGGGGTGGCTGCGGAGCAGGGCTCTGGGTTAAATAGGCCATTTCAGCCCAACTCTGAGTTGCCTGACTCCCCCCCAGACCTTGGTGATGTCCAGGCCCGCTGACGGGGCGGTGGGGCAAAGGGGGCCGTCGTCCTGGGGCCTGGCGATTGGAAAGGGCCTGGAGCTCCCGGTGGCCGGAGCCCCAGACCCTTTAAATTGTTGCTGGAGCCCCGCAGGGTGTGCTGCGGGCAGCACGAAGGGCTGGCTGGAGGCAGGGGTGCACTGGTGGCACTGAGGGTGGCTGCCCCGAGACCCCGCCCCTTCTGCCCGAGACCCCGCCCCTTCTGCCCAAGACCCCGCCCCTTCCGGTGCCTGGCAGGTCTGTCGGCCCCCTTGTGCGTCTCTTTACATTCTGGGGCTCCTGGTGCTGATGCGACTGGCTAGGTGCAGTGCAGGCTTCCCGGGGGTTTTGCTGCCGTCTCCACCACTGTCCTCGCTTGTCTGACAGCGCCGGGTCTCATCCCATCAGCCTCTGCTCACCGGGGTATGTGGTGCTTTCTGAGGGAGATGAACGGGGGGAGCGGCGATGCTGCATTTCAGCTTTGCATGCTTCGTGGCGGTGCACCAATCCCTCGGCTGGAGAGCCCGGGGAGCGAGGCTCAGGCTGTGCTCTCCATTTCGGGGGTGCGGGGGTGTCAGGGTGTAGGATCCCAGGCCCGTGGTAGAGGCGGGCGATCGATGCTTTTGGGCCGAGTTTGGATCTGAGCCTGAGCCGGGTGCTTGCAGCAGGGGAACAAACCAAGAGGCTCAAGGGAGAGAGGAGCTGTTTGTGTTGCATGTGTAGCAACGCTGGGAAGACCAGCGTTATCTGATTGCACGTCTGGGCTGCTGTGATACAAATATAGAAACCGGGTGAATTGGGCACCAAGTGCAGGGAACCCTTCTGAGTCGAGGGCCGCTGACCCACAGAGGAATTGTCAGGGACTGCACACAAACGAGAAGCAAAAAACCAAAAGCCCCTCACTGGTGTGGCCCCTACCGCAGAAGGAGAAATCCGGCCCCAGGCCTTAGGTTCCCACCCCTGGCCGAGCCCTAACGCTCCCTGTTCTGTCTTTGGCCAAAGTCCACGAGCCAGCAGCGTCCCTTGTTCGCTGTTGAGCGTGAAGAGCAGGGTTTGTAGGGCTCGCGCCTTGACGGGAAGGGGCCTGTTGTGAGTATTTTGGCTAGTACTTATGGCTGCTAGTGTCTGGGCTGCCGCTGGTGTTCGGGATGCCGCCAGCCCCTGGGGCCCTGTGGGCCAAAGGCAGGAACGCTGGTGTGGAAACTTGGCTCCAGGAAACCTGACGACACCTATTGGGGATGATTTCCAGCCCAGAGCGTGGATTCAGTTCAGGACTTGGCTGAGACAGTCACATGACTTTTCCGCGGTTTGAACCCAGGTGTTCGAAGATGGCGATCCAGTGAGCCGGGAGATTGGCTCAGCCCCCGTCCCAGTCACTGCTTTAAAGAGAGGTTTGGAGCGACCGTGTCCGTTTGAAATCCCAGCGAAAGCTCAGCCTCGCTAGAGCACAGAGTGTTCCAGCCCCATCCCACCCCGGCATGCTCCGGCCCTGCCAATTCCCTCCCTGCAGGACAGGCAGCTCCCCTGTGGGATGCTTCGCCCCCTCTTTGGCCCCTGCACGCTGCCAGAGCAGCAGAAAGGGGCCAGAGCAGGGTCTGGAATCTGGCCAGCAGTTAGACACCGTGAATAATTTGTTCTGTGTCACCCGGAGCCTTTAGGCCGTAGGGTGTAAATATGCCAAGTTCTAAACCCTCGAGCGCCAAAGTTCAATCCTGGCCGTTGGAGTCGGCTAATAGTTATGCAGCAGCTTCCTCCAGGACGCCCAGCCAGGGCAGAGCCGCAGCCGGCATGCAGATGACCCCCCCCCCCCCCCCAGCTCACTCAGTCTCCCCGGCAGCAGCATGAGCCGGCTAGGTCTGGTGTCTGGGGCAGAGAATCAGCCCTAGAACAATCCCATCGCCCAGCTCCCGGCGAGAGGCCTGGGGCGGATGTTCGTGGTGAAGCAGGTTGTTACCTGGCGCGCCCAGTCTGAGCGATCCTGGAGCTGGACTGAGCTGGAGTGGCGCGGTGTCATGCTCGACACAACACCCCTGCGTTGGAAGGTGCCGCCGGAGCAGGGACAAGCTGGCAGCATTTTCATAACTTCTGCAGGACCTTCCCTCTCGCCTGGCAATGCGACTGGCTGGCAGTGGCCAGTGTGAGAGGGTGGAACTTCATCCCCTCCGCTTGTGCCTCTCTCCAGAACAGTCAGACAACGACTGGCCTTGGAGGCAACCTCTCCCTAACCCCGCCCTGAACCATGGAGTCTGATACCCCTAGGATCCTTCTAACCCTCCCCAGTGGAGCTACAGGTTTTATTATTCTTCATATGGGTGTCCAGTCCTTTTCTGCATCTCACTTACTAAACCCTCTGCCTGGGCAGTCGCTTGTGGCCGAGAGTTCCTCTGACTGACTGCGGTGTGAAAGAACAATCCCTGTTCGATTGTCTGGGGCTGCCCTTGTTCTTGTGCGCTCAGGAATCCCCCATTCACACTCTCTAGACTGGGCATTTTCTCTTTCGCTTCTGTTTTTCTCCTCCCTTAAGGAATGGCTCCAGCTATTTAAATCTGACTCCTCACTGCATCCTGTAGACTTCCCCTGCGTTTCCAAGACGCGCCCCTGTGCCTCTGCTGTACATGTCTGGTAGCACGGAGGCGATTTGCCTGGGGTCGTGCAGTGACTCAGTGGCGGGACTAGAACCAGAGGCCAGGAGCCCTACCTCCCAGCCATGTGCTCTCGCCACAGCTCCCAAGTGACGTCTCTGGGAACTGGTTTCTGTCGAGCGGGTAGGTGGGCCGTGCGGTGGGTGCAGCTGATGGCACAGCGGTTCGGGACGACCCAGCGGAGGGAGGTTGTGTAACGTCTTTGCTAAAGGGCCTGTCGCAGGGAGGAGCCGTTCTCTTGCAGAGTCTCAGTCGATGGAACAATAAAACTCCGCTGGATCCCTGGTGTGTCCCATCAGCCCCACCGCTATGCGTGCAGAGCAGCAACTGCCCCAGCTGGGGTGGGGTGGGAGGCAGGTGTGGGGCAAGGGCCTCAAGGAGCGCTCGGACGCAGGGAGAGCGCTGGCTGTTCAGCCTGCGTGTGAACAGGAGAGCCATTCTCTCTGGCTCCAGATGTTTCCTCGCCCTCTTCGGAGCCCTCCCCCACGCCTTCCCCAAACTGCCTCGTCTCCAAAGGCGTTTCTAGCTCTGCTCAGCCCGCTCTGTGGCTTGGTTCCTCCTCTCGCTGGAGCCTCCGGAACCGCACGCCGTCCTGTGGAATGTGCCCGTCTGCGCAGCTGCTGGAAGTTGATCGTTTCCACCCAAGAGAAACACGAGAACTTTCTCGCTAGGCCTGTGAGATTCCTCCCGCAGGCCTCTCGCTCTCTCCGGGGTTTGTCTCTTCCCTCGGGCCGGGCGTGTTCCCTTTTCTCCTAGCGGTCCTGTGTGGGGCTGCCCCTCTTCCCAGACTGGACCCGTTTGCTGCCCTGCCAGGAAGAGTGAGCAGGAGGCCTTTGCGGAGATGGCTGGGGCTCAGATGGGACCCAGCAGGCCAACTCCACAGGGCAGCTGGCGAGGTTTGCTCCTGTGTTCAGGGGCTTGGCAGCTGCCTTTGCAGGAGCTGAGCAGCAGAAGGTTTTGGGGCAGGGTGCAGGTAACCCCCCTGGAGCATGGCAGGGCCCGTTCAGGTGTATGGGCCAACCTGGGAGGGAATCAGACGTCCTAGCTCGGCACATGCTTGTTTCCTGGCCTGTTTCCATTGCTGAGATCCCCAGAGAAGTCACGACCGCACCAGCACTAGGGCACTTGTCTTGCTTCCAGGTGTGGGGCTTAGGACAGTACCCAGCCTTCCTGCAGCTCTGCCTGCTCCCCTCTGAGCAGTGCTGGGGGGAGGCGGGGGTCAGGGAAAAGGAGTGGTGGGAAGCTCTCCCAGCTCTCCTTGCAAAGCATAGCCCTGCTTCGCTGCTTAGCCAGGGCATACGTGGCTGCAGGGGAACAGGGTTCAGCAAGGGAGGTGGGTTTCTTAAACTCTCCATGTCTCTCTTCCACTGGCCTATAAACGGTGGGGGTGGGTGGTGATTCTGCCTCCTGCAGAAGAGCTGGTCCCCCGAGCGAGGGCCTGAGCCGGTGGGTGGCCGGTGTGCTCCAGCTCTGCGTGAGAGCACTGTTGGGAGCCATCCGGCTGCAGCTTTTCCAGCTCGGGTCTCTCCAGTTCCCAGGCTCTCACAGGCTCTTTCCCCGGAGGCTCTGGAAGCCTGAGTTCCCGCTTTGTTCCCCTTTGCAGCCACGGTTAGTTTTGCCGGCCTCTTGGAGCCCCGGCCTGCAGCACTGGACAGAATCCCAACCCGTTGTCTGGCTTGGTTCGCTCTGGCCAGCATCCGTCTGCCTTGAGTCTCCCCGCGCTGTCTGCGTTCCCAGCTGGCGTCAGCGGCCCGGCTTCCTGGGGCGCTTTTGCCTCCAGCAACGTCGGCTGGAAGCGGGTGGGGGAGCGCTGGCAGTGGGCAGGACGTGGGGAAGGGGCTGAGGTCGCAGACAGAGCGGACCGAGCTCCTCCCTGAAAGTGGGCCACTTGGGACCTGGCCTTTCCCCGGCCCGCTCAGGGGCACTTCTCTGGCCGGTGCGCACCAGCTCTGCTGATCTGGCGGCTACGCCAGGGTCGGGCAGGGAGCAGCTCTTGGCTGCTGCACGGGGGCCAGATTCCATGGCGGTGTGGGGCTCCGATGAGCACTTGGCCCATGCGCCCATAAGAAGGGCACCCCCCAAAAAAAGCACTTGGCCCTTCTGCTCCGGCCGCCCTGGGAGCTCCGAGCGCTCCATGAACTCGCTGCTGCTCGTGACCGGTGGAAGGGGGCAGTGGCCTCATTGCGCGATCCGCCCTGCCTGGCCGCACTGCCTGCGGGGAGGCTGATGGGGTGGCTGCCCCGCGGTGCTGGGTGGGGCTGCAGGGCGGGCAGCCGTCGCTCGCTACCTGCAGTCTATCGGCACAGAGAGCCCCAGCCCCCCGGCTGCAGGAGGGGCGGTGCTCCCTGGGCCGAGCTCTCTCCGCCCCGCTGACAGAGAAGTTCTGGCAGCACTTGATCAGCTCAGGCGGCCCTCAGGCCTGTGTTGTAAAATAGCCCCTTTGGAACTGCAGCATGCAGGGCCTCGTGCAGGGAGGCAGTGAGACGGACTGGCTCCGAGGGCCGTCACGGGGCAGGGCAGTGGCAGTGGCAGTGGCAATGGGGGGGCGCGGCGGTCTGGTTTCACAGCTGTGCCGTGGATTCGTTCCAAGGCCGACAGACCAGTGACAATGGCGGGAGGGCAGCGAAGTGCTCTGGGACAGAGGTCTGAGTGCCAGCTGCTGCTCACTGGAGGGAGTGGGGGGAGAGCGGCTGAATCAGTTGGATCTGCCAGGATTATGGTTGCCAGGTATCCGGTATTGACCCAGACAGTCCGGTATTTTCGCCTCCTGTCCGGTAAAAACATTCAGAAAATACCGGACACCTAAAATATCCGGTATTTTCTGATTTTTTTTTCCCCCTGTGAGGAGGCGAAAATACCGGACAACTGGCAACCCTACGACACTCAGCAACCGAGCCCAGCCCCCGCCCTCCCCAGACCTCTGGACCCCCCCACTTACCTGGTTCCGCAGGAAAGCTGCCTTCTGGCTCTGATCAAGAAAACAAGATGGCAAAAAGCCTAAGGACTTTTCTTAAAGGGGCCATGCTGGGTTTTTTTTGCTTAATAACTCTCGGGGTCTCTTTTTTCCCCCCCCTCAACAACGTTGGTATCCCCTCCCCTTTTTTTTTCTCAACAGAATTTATTCCCCTGTGGGTTTTTTTTGGGGTGTGTGTTGGGGGGGTGGTGTTCAGTATTTTTGATTAAACCATCTGGCAGCCCTAGCCAGGATCCCAGCTCAGCCTGAGCACCGCAGGGCTGGCCCTGCTCCTGGGTGGGCTTTCTTGTGTGCTTGTGGCTTTGCTCCCTCCCTGCGCCAGGAGCAGGGATTGCAGAACTGCACAGAGATAAAAATTAACCCGGCTCTTTGGAGCCTTTGAGGCCTGACTGGAGGGTTTGTTTCCCTGCCCCGGCTCTGGGGCTCTGACAGGTTTGCATTAGTCGATCTCGTCCCCGTTGGCCTCTCGTCCGTGCACCAGCCGTTGGAATTCTCCTCCAGTAACGGCATGTCCTGTGCTAGCGGGGGACTGCCAGGCCAGACATCCTCTGCCATGGTCGACCACAGGCCAGACGTCCTCTGTAGCTGGCCTGTGGGGCGACTCCTGTGAGCCTGGGCTCCCACGTGATGCACACACGCCTGTGTCATGGGACCCATGGCCGCCGGACGCCAGAGCCGAGCGTGGGGGCGGCTCTTGGTTGAGCTGAGGAGGTGGGCCCTGCTGGTGGATCGGATGCCACGACAGAGCTGTGCCGCGCTGCGACCCGTCTGCTTCATCGCATCCTGAGTGCTCAGTGGTGGCTCCTGGCTGGGGGCGGGACACTGCCACGGGTTTCAGCCTGTTGGGCAATGGCATCCCCTTTTGGACCCCTATGGCACTAGGGATGTAATAGGGTGGTCGATTAATCAATAAGCAAAGGCTCATCGGTGAATGCTCTAGTCTACACGCATTCTCCCCACTCCGTGCCAGTACAGTTTTTAGTAGCCTGGGTCCGGGACCTACCCCCGCTGTGGCGCTGCATTTAACGTGTATTAGGAGCCAGGCGAGCAGGCAGCCAGCTCAGTTCCAGCTCAGGCTGGGTCCGGGAGCTCAGATCCCCCTCCAGACAGGGGCTCCTGCCGCCCCATGCTGCTCCTCTTTATCAGAGGCAGCAGCACAGGGCGACAGGCAGCCGGTCGCGAGGGGAGCTGGTTTTTAAACTGGCTCCTCTCATGGGCCGGCTCCCGCCTGGCACCCCATGCGCTGCTGCCTTGGATACAGAGGCAGCAGTACGGGGTGGCAGCAGGCGCCTCAGGAGTGAGGTTGGAGCACGCTGGCTGCCAGTCCCGCCCCACCGACTCCAGAATAGTTGAGTCACCGATAAGAATTCACGAGGTTACTGGGCTATTCGATTAACCGATGGTTAACATCCCTGCGTGGCACCACAGCGGAGAGTCACTGTAGGGGGGACCCTCGCCTGGCAGAGACGGCAGGAACCGCAGTGAAATTGTCCCCACTGGGAGCAGCTCCCCACAGCCTCTTACCTAGAAGTAAGGCCTCGCCTCTGACCCTGCCGGTACCTTTCCAGTGGGCCAGGAGTCTAGGGCCAGCCTCTCTCTGGGGCACCCACCGGCTCTGTGCTGCTGGTCAGGGACTGTCGGTTCCCTGCTTGGGGCCATGCAGTTGGCCCAGGTGTTAGCGTGTCGGGTAGCCGCTTTGAAGCGGCTGCTCTGTTGTTTTTAACAGGTGGCCGCGCTCGGAGTAACTTCTCCCCCTGTGGGCCTCCGGTTCCACCTTTTTTGCTCCTGCCCCCCCTCTCCAGCACAGTCTGCTCCGCCTGGGCCAGCCCCGTGGGTTTTTAGTTAACTTGGAACATTTTCTGTAGGCAGCCGAGACCACAGCGTCTCCATAATGATACACACAAAGGCGAAAATGGGGCTGAATCAGCTCTCTGCGATGTCTAATCATGTCAGCCCACACAGCAGGGAACCTGACCACTAAGGAACAGCGCTGCCTCTCTGCTCATAACCAGCCACCCGGCCGTTAAAGAGGCCATGTGCAGCAGCATGGACACGCTCCCTGAGTGCAGGCCTGCAAAAAGGCAGGATTTTTCCAGGTAGAAAGCTATTCCGAGGGAGCGAAGGTGGTAGGTAAATCGAACCTTCTTAGAATGCCATCTTCGTATGTTTAAAGTGCCACAAACAACCTTAACTCTGACCCCATATGTGTGCCCACTGCCTCCCTGGCTGGTGTCTCCATTTGCGTCCCGTTCTGAGGCACCGCAGCGTGGTGGGATCTGGCCTGTGTGTATTCGGGGTTTGTGGTTGAAGCAGGTTAGGCTCAGACGCTAAGTGGCCATTAGACGACATTGTGTGTGGATGGGGTAGGGGTGAAAGGTGAGAAGTTGGTGTTCTTGGCTACCGGTGGAGGTGAAGTAGGGATGTCCAGCTACGTTTCCTGTTTGCTGGGCTCCTAGGCGGCCACCCAAGAGAGATTTAAATCTAGCCCAGCTGATTAGCAGAAAGCCCACAGCCAGCAGCATGTGTTTCTATTGGTGGTGCACATCCACACGTCTCAGTGCACGTAACATTTATTCTGCAGATAGATGGAGAAAATGAGAGGGAACTTTGGTGTCCAGGGCAGTGGCCTGTACGTCTAGGGCTGGGTGAATGTGTAGCTTTGTGTTTATGGTATGCTATAGCTAATGACTGAGGTGTAACACACACCCACATACTGAGACAATCTCTCTCAGATGGCTTGGCTGTGTATATGATCATTAAAGATTTGCCATAGACCGTATTATAAGTGTGGATGAGGAATGGTGAACGGGTGTCATGGCTTCATAGCAGTTAGGCAGAGATTGAGGTCAGAATTAAGGTGTTTTGTGAAACTTGAGCTCTAGATTTTTTAAAAAAATAACTACAAAACCCTAATAATGTTTTCATGTAGCTGATGTCTGTTTACAGCCCTGAGACTGTCTTAGCCAAGTTGTTTTCTTGGAGACTTTTGTTAGTTTTCTGCAGGGCATGTGTGTGAATATCTTTTCAGGAGATGACGGTAATAACTGTTTATCGTCTGATGGGGAGATACCTATTTAGCGCTATCAAAAGACAACTTGCGTTCTGTGGAACACAGACCATGAAGTGTTGAAATCAGGCACCTCGCTCATGGAGAGCGACCCAGGGCAATGCAGCAAAAGGTGCGCTCCATGGAAACTTGGCCTGTTTGCCAATTCCTGGCACAGCCAGAAATGGGTGAAGCTCCAAGTTGGGCCTCGGGTGAGGCAGGGACCAATTAAAGCTTTAAAATGTATAGTCAGTAAATACCAGATTTTACACCTGATCTCTACCAGCAGCAGCCTTGTGCTCTAGACCTTTCTGGATTGTTAAATTCAGCTTCAGACCCGAGGCTTCTAGGTCAAACCATTTTTGAGATGTGTGTGTATAAAAACCAACTCTGCCCCGGCCCTGGCAAGAATACTGTGGGGGTGTCCACTCTGGAGCTGGCGGGGTGATTTCCAGCTCAGATGGCTGCACTCTCCCTAGCTGTCTGCGGTGGAGCTAGCGTGCTAGAGATGGCAGCGTAGCCGCAGGGGCGGGGGACAGCCATCCTGGGTAGGATCCTGCCTGAGACCCTACGTCCTGGGCCATTCTTACACTTCTGGTTTGAGTGAGCCTGCTCGATGAGAACTAGCGTGAGCGCGCTTGTCTGAGGGAAACTGCACCTCTAGCTGCCCTGCTGCTCTGAGGAGAGTTTGGACTTGTTCTACGTTTTGCCCCATTGCACTTCATGTTTCCCTGTGAGTCTGACGTCTTGCATTGTGCCCACACAGCCGTAGCGGTGGCGGAAGAGCTTGGAAACGCATTGTCAAACCGCACCGACTGGGCAATAAACGTGAGGAGCAGTTTTTCAAAGACAGGTGTGTGAGCCGTGCCTGTGAGATCTGTGCAGACAGCGTAACTGCACACAGGAGGGTGTTTTCAGGCAGCCATGCAATCAGCCGCTTGTCAGCACCGCTCCCTGGAGGTGCGGCGTACATGCTTTTGTTCCATTTCTAGAGCCATTGGTGCAACTGTGGCTTTCAATGGCTCTCACCCAGGATCCACTTGTGGTAAATGTGCTGCAGCCACACGTGGCTCTTGTGCAGGGACTTCATGTGATTGCTCTCAGGTCTGTGCCTGTCTGCACCAAGCGCTGGCTGGTCAGAAGTTCAGAGAGAGCTAGGAGTGTTGTTTACTTGCACCTCTGGCCCCCTTGCTCCAGTCATCTGAAGAAGTGGGTTGTGCCCACGAAAGCTCATGACACCATCAACATGTTTTGTTTGTCTCTAAGATGCTGCAGGTTGTTGAAGTTTTTTCTCGGAGCCTGGGCAAGAGTGCAAACCTCGTTTTACGGATGCTCCGCCTGGCTGATTAGAGTGGGGCTGAGGGATATTTCATGGGGGTTTCATGGAGGATGGAGGGGCACGTATGTCTTTGACTGCAGGTTTCATTGAAAGGAACAGCCAGGTGTGACTTAATCCAAGAGGAGTCAGGAGGCTGTGAGGTGAAGTAGCTGCTCTGGCTTTCCTGTTGCACTGAGACATTTCACAGGGCTCGGAGGAGCGTGCGGAGTTCCATGTACCCGAGCCGCAGAGGCCCGCTCTGGATGAGAATTGGAGCTGGGCGAAGAGTTTTCAGCAGATTGTGAGTCCATCAAAACAGCCATTTCAGGGCAACAGAAGCTCTTGGTGCATTTGGGTCGAATTTGGTGAACAGTTTTTCAGTGAAATTAAAAAATGAAAAAAATTAGAAAAAGGTGAAACATTTTGTTTTGACATTTTCCACATGAGCCATTTCACTGCAGGAATGTCAGTGCAAATCGAGCTGCACAATTTTTTGAGTTGTGTTTTGATGAGTAAAATCTGGTTTGGAATGAAACAATTACCCTGCCTGCCCCCTCCCCCCCCCACCCCCTTCCCACTGATCTGAGGGGGAAAAAATCCATCGCTCACTCGACTCAGATGAGGATTTCTGTGTTTGCTTGGGGTCTTGTCACTGAGCCACCCCCCTGTTGAAACCCTTTTCACCAGCCCGTTGTGGGAGCAAGGCAAGTTCAGAAGCAGGGCCGGGGGAGGTGACGACCCATCCCGGTTTGAACGGACAGCCCCGGAATGCGGAGGTCAAGTCCCAAGCCCGTGCTGAGTGACTCTGGGACAGCACGAGGCTCAGATTCCCCGTGGCATGCATCTGGGGTACGTCAGCGGCCTGTTAGGTCAAAGGAGTTTGGGATCCACCTGCAGCCGTCTGATCAGGAGAAATACCCGCTGCTTTGAATGTCGGAGCTTTGCCTTTTTTTATTCACCTGGCAGCTGGATTCTCGCTCCCCTGACCAGGTGCGTGGGTTACTTGGAAACCCCTGGAGGCCATATTGCCATGGACGTTATGAATAATTCATCAGCCCGATTAACAGAGCTTTCTTTATGGCTTGTGCCCGGTAAGCAGCGTTACAGAGAACGTCTGCCTAGGCAGGGGTGGGGAGCCTGCGGCCCCCAGCTTGCCTGGATCCGGCCCCGGAGGCTCAGGGCTCCCCCTCCGCAGCATTGGGGAGCATGCACTGGCACTCCAGCCCCCCTGCTATCCCACCGAGGGGCTGGAGCCCACAAAAGCTTATTAGCCTGGGGGGTCAGCAGCCTCCAACCCAAAACAGGTTCCCCACCCCGGCCTAGGGGATGGCTTAGGAGCGCCTGCAGCAGGTGCTGGCACCTGTCGAGTGATTTAAGGGGTCGCTCTTCCAGGCTAGAATGGCTCTGGTCTGTTGAGTTAAGAAGATTGTTTCCTATTGATCATCAATGAGTTACTGAGTTCAGGGTGTTCCCTGCGTTCCTAGCGTCACCCCGAGGCACCTCACCTCTTGCACAGGGCTTCCCAGACTCCCCTCTGAGCAGCCGAGCGGGGCTGTTATGTGGACGTGGGCCGAACGGCTGAGTAAGCTACCACCGGAGGCCTGTGGCTTTTGTCGCGGTGGCAGACCGCTCTGGTAATAGCTCCCACTGCCAGCGAGAGAGAAGCCGGCACCGATTCTGTGCTGAACGCCGCTCTCTGCCGCAACCCGTTGTTCAGAGCCACGTCGGTTGCAGCCCCAAGCAGCAGCCTGAAAACAGGCCAAGGTGCTCCCTGCTCTCTGGAGTGTGAGAGGCACCCCAGGAGCCTGACTCCACCTTGCCCTTCACCTTCAGTTTGCACCAGTGCAAATGTAGAGCAAAGGGCCCGTGGGTCACGACGGCTGGTGGTTTCGTTACGTGGTAGCCTCTTCGCACTTGGCTGTTTGCCTGCTGCCAAGCAAGTCCCGGGCAAAGGACAATGGGGATCTTTGGTCTCTGGGAAGCAGCTGCAGCAGTTTCACCTTAGCTCTGCCCTGGGGAGCAGCATGGGGAGGGTTAGCCATCGAGCTCCGCGAGCGCTCCTTCAGCCACGAGAGGCTTCATTTCATCCAGCGGGGTGAGCTGGGCCCAGGGCGTTTGGCCGAGCTTCTTTCTGACACACCATTTTCAGTGGAGAGTGGGGCTATAAAAGGCTGCGCCAGGGGACCTGTCCGAGCAGCCTCTCAGCCCAGCGGGGTGTGAGTTTTATTTCTGTTTGAGCTGGCTTCTTGAAACGCCTCTCCAGTTGCTGCTGCTCCCAAACTGTAAGCCCCATGTGCACTGGAAGCTACTTCAAGTCCCCCCACACCACTAGCTCCTCAACCCCTCCCCCACACCCCTAGCTCTAGCACCTTCCCCCCCACACCACTAGCACCTCCTCCCCCCACACCCCTAGCTCTAGCACCTCCTCCCCCCACACCACTAGCACCTCCTCCCCCCACACCACTAGCTCCTCAACCCCTCCCCCACACCCCTAGCTCTAGCACCTCCTCCCCCCACACCACTAGCACCTCCTCCCCCCACACCCCTAGCTCTAGCACCTCCTCCCCCCACACCACTAGCACCTCCTCCCCCCACACCACTAGCTCCTCAACCCCTCCCCCACACCCCTAGCTCTAGCACCTCCTCCCCCCACACCACTAGCTCCTCAACCCCCTCCCCCACACCCCTAGCTCTAGCACCTTCCCCCCCACACCACTAGCACCTCCTCCCCCCACACCCCTAGCTCTAGCACCTCCCCCCCACACCACTAGCTCCTCAACCCCCCATACCCCTAGCTCTAGCACCTCCTCCCCCCACACCACTAGCTCCTCAACCCCCTCCCCCACACCCCTAGCTCTAGCACCTTCCCCCCCACACCACTAGCACCTCCTCCCCCCACACCCCTAGCTCTAGCACCTTCCCCCCCACACCACTAGCTCCTCAACCCCCCATACCCCTAGCTCTAGCACCTCCTCCCCCCCACCACTAGCTCCTCAACCCCCCATACCCCTAGCTCTAGCACCTCCTCCCCCCACACCCCTAGCTCCTCAGCCTCCCACACCCCTAGCTCTAGCACCTTCCCCCCCACACCACTAACTCCTCAACCTCCCACACCCCTAGCTCTAGCACCTTCCCCCCCCCACACCACTAGCTCCTCAACCCCCCATACCCCTAGCTCTAGCACCTCCTCCCCCCACACCACTAACTCCTCAACCTCCCACACCCCTAGCTCTAGCACCTCCTCCCCCCACACCACTAGCTCCTCAACCCCCCACACCCCTAGCTCTAGCACCTCCTCCCCCCACACCACTAGCTCCTCAACCCCGTCCCCCACACTCCTAGCTCTAGCACCTTCCCCCCCACACCACTAGCTCCTCAACCCCCCCACACCCCTAGCTCTAGCACCTTCCCCCCCACATCCCTAGCTCCTGAACCCCCTCCCCCCACAATTCTAGCTTCAACACACCCTCCCCCCACACTCCTAGCTCCAGCACCCCCTCCCCCCTGCACTGCTAGCTCCAGCATCTGTGCTAACATCTGCTTTGCCTCTCCGGCTGGCTCAGACTTGCCAGCTCGCTGGCTGAACCCAACCTGCTTACTCGCAGCTGAACATTGAAAAACCATCCCCTGACTGGTTTTTAATGTGTCCCAAAGCCCACCTTTGGACGGCGGCTGTCAGGCCTCCGTGGTCAGTATCTTGGGCTCCCTCCGTACCCCAGTGATGAACAGGGGGACTGTAGGTACTTGGCCTGGGCCTGGGTTCCAGCAGTTACAGACACAGAAACCCCGAATGAGAAGCTGCTCTTTTTGCCCCGTCGATGGCATGGGGCAGCGAATGCTTCTCCCCCTGGGGAAATGCTGGGGGCTGTGAAGCCAGGCAGTACTAGCCATGCCGTTAGCGGGGCAGAGTTAAGGTTACGAGGGGGCAGTGGGTGCTGTGGGAAGCCGCACAGTGGGCCTGGGGTGCTGTGAGTGGCTCAGCACGTTGGTGCCCCCGCAGGAGCAGAGAATGGGGCTGAGCCCCTGGTGGTCTCTCCAGGGCCAGGCCTTCGAATGGCGGCTCTCTGGCCGGCCTTGGGGGGAGGGCCTGTCCTTTTGCCACTGCCCAGCCCTCCTGTGGTTCTGCTGCCTCTCTCCCTGCCCTGCCTTTCCACGGACCCGACTGCAGAGCCAGGGTGTGCTGGGCGCTGTCCTGCCTGCCCTGCTGCCGGCAGCCCTAGGGCCGTGCTCATCTCTGCTGGGTTAGGGGAGGCTCCTGCTGCCCCAGTGATTCAGAGCCGGTCTCAGACCTACAGTGGCTGGATATGTCACAGGGGGAGGCTTATATCAGGCCCCTCGCGCCCTTTCCTGACAGGGCAGCCCAGCACTGGTGTCTGTGCCTCGTCTCTCCCTCCCACGGTGGATCAGCGTCCCATTCAGCCAGGAACCCTGCATTCCCTGACAGGAGCTCCCTGAAGGAGAGTGGTGGCTCTGGGAATTTGGCTGGGACCAGGAAGTGCCGTTGTGGGGCCCAGAACCAGGCCACATTAAACAGGCGTTCGTGGGCCTCCCCGACGTGCTGACCCAGGTTCTCTCCTGAGTGGGAGAGGCCGAGCTCCGTTCCACATACCCCGGCGCCTGCTGGCCTCTGGCAGAGAGCGGGGAGAAGCGAAGCGTCGCTGGTGTGCGCTGTCTGGCAGCACGAGGCAGAGGCGAGGTCTTGCAGTGCTTTCGGACTCCTTTCCTCTGGGCTGCCGAGGGAAACTGAGGCCTGCAGTGCAGTCAGCAAGACAAACCGAAGCCCTTTGATTTACCACAGCGGTCTCTGTGCTGTCTGGGTGCTGTATGTGCATAGACCAGGTGGGGAGGCTAGTACCTTTGATTGGACCAGTGTCTGGCTTGGGACGAGGGACAAGCCTTGGAGCTTAGAAGCCTCTTGTGCCAACAGAAGTTGGTCCAATAACACCCCCCTCCCAGCCTCTCTTGTGCCCTGGGCCGAGCACAGCTGCAGTACAGCAGGTCTGATCTGTGCGTGCGCCGTACCTTGGCACGGCTTGTCAGTGCTCTGCAGGGGGGAACCGCTGCCTTCAGTTCCCATGCAGCCAGGGAGCGCCCCTCAGTTCTTCCCTCTTCTGTCGTTTTCCCGTAATCTGAAACAAAATGGCTCCCCGGAGAACCTAGCGAGCCCTGGCTGCCTGGGGCCCTGGCTGCTGCGGGAGTAGTGCTACTCCCCCAATCCTGTGGCAGCTGAGACGGCCCCAGGTTTCCGTGGGCTGGGAGAAGAGGCTGGCGCTGGGGAAGGGTGGAGAGCAGGAAAGGGGGCTGATGCTACCAACACAGCCCGGGAAGATGTGCCTCTGGCAGGGAGGCTCCCGCTCCTTTTGGTGATAGAGATCACTCTGGCGGGAGTCCAGCGTGTTAACTAGTCGCACGTCTGGGAGACCAGATGCAGAATTAGCCGCATGCTGAGGTTTCTGGGGCGCTGTGCCCTTGCATTGGGCTAGTTTTACAGTGTTTGGTTTCAAGGACAATATTCAGAGCCACGGGGGCTCTTTCCAGCCCTTCTCGAGTCACTGAGAATGGAAACCCCCACTGGGTACGTCCGATGGGCAGGAAACGGGGTTGCAGGCTCCACCTGTGTTGATTCCTGTTCCAGCCAAAGAAGTGATGGGATTTAACAGGACATCTTCACATCTGGGAAAGCCCAATTTATGGCAAACCCTATGAACTTCTCTCCCAGTTGTGGAGTACTGTAAGGGGGCTAGGCCCTAAGGCCAAGGGGGCCATAGAGAAGTCCTCCAGGAGGCTAGAGAGACTCTGGAGTAAGTGGCCAATCAGGGGCCAGGGAGGACTACAAAAGGAGCTGCAGCCCAGACCTGACGGGAGAAGGTCACGACATGGCTGGCAGAACCCAGGAGAGCTCAGAGTGGGAAGCTGTTAGGACAGTGTCTCCAGGAGGAGACGCCGAGGAGGCCCCACTCGCCTCCTGAGTGGGGAACCAGACTGAGAGACGGGACTCAATCTCTGCAGAGGCGCCAGGATGAGCCCTGGGTAGAGGGGCACCTGGAAGGGGTTTGTGATTACACGGAAGAGCGTGATTTGCCGGAGGGCTGGGCAGCTGCAAGGCTTTTAAAAAGACTGATGTAACGGGCTGGCACTCGCCTCACGCCAGCGCCCCGTTTGGCCGGGTGCGGGTTCCTGCACTGCGTCAGTCTTTTAAAAGCCCTGCAGCTACTCTGGCTAGACGCCGGCTTCCAGCCCCGGCCCGGCGGAACTGGCTGCCAGGGCTGGAGCAGCCCTCTGCCCCCAGCAGGCCACGGGTGGAGGCTGCTCCTGGGGAACTGGTTAAGCATTACCCAGTAGGGGTGATGCTTACCGGGTAGCTAGTTGAGCCTCTGTCTCCAGCGCCGCTCCGCCGGTGATGCTGGCAGAACGGCAGCCTGATCCCCCACTGTCGCAGCTCCCTGACATGGCCATGCCACGCCGCAGCCCCCGGTCCAGCCCCCGCAGCCGCCCGACAGCCTGCCCCAGGAGTAGCTACCACACGTCCCTGACCCAGCTCCAGCCCTTCCCCAGGCTGGGGCCACGGCCGTGTGGTGACTTCCCAGCTGTCCTGGGTGGTGGCCTTGGCCCTTGGAGGTGCTGCTCCTGAGGCCACGTGGTCCCAGGCCGGCCCTGAAGGTGCCGCTGCCACAGCCACGTAGTCGGCCCCAGATGCTGGAGGAGCTGCCTCCTTCCATTGCTGCCGGGCACGGTGCAGCCTAACCTGCTGCCGGGGAAGGGGGAGGGCTCCCGTGGCAGCGCATGCTCCCTGCTGCGTGGGGGACAAGGGAGGGGGGGAAGGGAACGACTGAGCTTCCCATGTGCCACTCAGAATCGGCTTGTGTGCCACGTATGGTACGCGTGCCGTGGGTTGCCGCCCCCTGGTCCACACTGTGGGGCACAGACCCAAGCTGCCGGAGTGCACACAGGCCTGAAGTTAGATGGGTGTCTCCTTCGTCCACAGGAACACTCCAGGACTAGCTGACTTTCTCCCAGTCAGTCCGGCACCTCCTGTGTGTCTGTGGGGCTTGGCCTACTCTTCAGAGTAATAGGGACACAGCTGCGCTGGTCAGGGGTCTGTAAAACCACGGCCTGACTGCCCGCACCGCCGACCTCCCCTGTGGCACAGACGCAGCTGCATGGCTAGAAGACCTCTTGGCGTTACTACTGCCCCAATCCAGGAGGCGGTGTTCCTACGGTGACAGGAAAAGCTTTTCTCGGCCTGTGGGCAGCATCTGCTCTGCTGGCTTAGCTACGCCGCTGTCCATGCGTGGCGCTAGGCCTGGCCTAGAGGTCGACCCAGCTATGTTGCTCCAGTGTGAGGAATGCACCTTTGTGAGTGACCTCGCCGTGCCGACCAGCCCCCCGTGGAGACAGCACCAGGTCCTGGACACGTTCCATCTCGCAAAGCTGACGCCTCTTGGCTTATCTACCGTGGCAGGAGAGCCCTCGGTCGGCGCAGGCCATGTCTTCTGTGCCACAGTCGCATTTCCAGTGTGGACCCGGCCAGCGTCTCTGGGACAATGCACCCCCCCCCCCCCAAACAGCATGCACTCTGCCCTCGGGAACGCCACCGAGTCATTGAACCCGCACTGTGGCATTGTCCTCGCACAATGCCACCGACACACACATTAAGAGACTTTTGGCAAAGGCCTTCCCCCTTCTCCCCAAGGTGGGCAGACTGTCTCTGAGGTCACCTCCTCAGCAGCTGAAATAGCCACACCTGTGTGGTACAAAACACCACGCTTGTGCTGCTACGCTGCTGCCCCCCACCTGCCACGCCAGCGGTGGGAACATGGCGCTGCTCAGCAGCTGGAGCCGGGGGGCCCGGTACATGCAGCTGGCAAGGAGATATTTGTTTCAGGGACAGGCTCTTCATGTCTCAGACACTGGCTGAATTCTCCTCCAAGCGATTGGTAACAGCCGGGCTAGCCACAACCGCTCCTTGTACCGTCACAAGGCCAGGTCCCGGCGTCGCCTGAGCCTCCAGCACGCTGCTCCTGGCCGCTGAGATAGGGCTGGTTGAAAGAGGAAATGGGACAGCAGCTGGTCTCTTCTGCTCGCAGCTGCCTTCACACGAGGCATCTCAGCCCATGCGCAGCCCCTGTGCTCTCCCTGCAGGGCGTTAGGGTGCAGCCCTCTGGGAAAGCCCCGTGACCCAGTGGACCAGAAGGGCTCAGCTACTCGGCCATGATGGCGGAGTGAGGCCTGTGGCTCTGTGAGCTGCCCCAGGCCAGGGAGGCTTGTGCCACAGACTGAATGGCTGCCCTGCTCCTCTGGAGCAGCTCGCCAGGTTGCAGAAGGCCGAGGGTGGGGGGGGGGGGGGCGGGGAGAGAGGAGCTCCCCCACTCTTCATGCAGGGAGATGTGCAGCTGGGAGAGTAGGCCCATTTCCCCTCTTCTTATCCTCCTGCTGCCGCTGCTATTGGCCCGGAGCTGCCAGACGCCCCGCTCCTGCCTGTGACCCCAAGAGCAGAGGCCGAGGGGTCCCAGGGGTCCCTTTTCACATACCGTCCCAGCCCCTGGCGCTGGCAGGCTGGGTGCAGCAGCACTCCAGCTGGGAGCAGGGCGGGGAAGGCCTCTCTGTGTTCGGTTTTCCAACATTGCTGCCATGGGGAAGGGGGTGCGTGCGCGTGTGCTGGAGTCCACGGAGCTTTGGGCCGGCAGCCGCCGGTAAAGCTGCTTTCTGCGCGGTTAGGCCTCCGTCAGGAGCACCGAGGAGCAATTCCGGCTGGGTGATCTGAGTGAACCTGACGCACCAGAGCCCTGGCCCTCCCAGCAGAATCCAAGCAGGCTACGGTTGTCACCAGCCCCCAGCTGAAGAATGGGAGCTGCCGGCAGCAAGGAGGCAGCCTACTGCGGCCGGAGGCGTTGGTTTTAATGAGATCGCGCAGGCACGAAGCCGTTCAGCGACAGCCGACTGCGCTGGAGATGGCAGGCTGGGCCGAGGCTGAGGTTTATCTGCCGAAACGCGGCGTGTGACGGTCTTTGGTGTTTTGTCCCGGGAAAGAAGCGCTGGGCGGGGTAGGCCTGTCTGTCGCTGGATTGTCTCGGCTGAGCTCTGGGCTGGTGCTGGAACCTCGGCCTAAATTCAGATACCTGCAAATTCTTCCTCGTTCCCTGTGAGGTGCACCCTGAATAAGTGATTCCACTGCACTCTCCTGGGGACTTAGCACGTGCCGTTCCTCCTGCCAAGTTTCGGCAGACACCATCTGGCAGGCGGCACCCCCCCTCCCCTAGCACCATCGCAAGTGCACACAGCTCACTGGGGCTCCTTCGGCCGGGGGGGTGTGTGTCTGCGCAGTCTGCGCTCTCCCACCCGCCCCCATGCTGGGGGGCTCTCCTGGCCAGCCACATCCCTGCAAAAGAGTCTAGGGGTGGGCTAGAGCCGTGCCCCACAGATCCCTGGTGACACGGATCCTGCAGCCAAAGCTCCTTGCAGAAGGGGCGTTAGCTGCTGCAGAGCCATACAGCTGGGAGCTGGGCAGAGCGATTAGTTCCTCTCTGCCCATACGTCGTCGCTCCCTGCCGCATGTTAGCTAAGATGCGTCCATTCTCGTGTGCAGTGCCCCAAGCGAGGAGTCTCCAGCACTTTCCCTGGGCGCCGGTCCCCCAGCCTGCTCTCACACCCCACAGCGTGTTCTGGTTCGTCAGCCTGTGTTGTCTTCCTTTCTTCGTTTCATCCTGCGGCTGAACCCACTGGACCACGCTGCATCATTCTTACCCTCCCCGGTGGGTGCAAGCTCCCAGCCCGCATATCTGCTCCGGGCAAAATCTCCCACTGTGTCCAGCCAGGGCGGGAGCCTGGGTTTCCAGGTGGGGGCTGCGGCTGAGCTGCCCTAGAAGCTGAGACTGAGGGACGCAGGCTTGTGGACCCAGCGTTTCCAACCCCGTGCTCGAGCAGCCTCAGCTGGCTTTATAGTGGCCCGGATCTCGGCTGTGCTCCCACGTCTGCACCGCATGGTGCAGCCCTTCTGCTGTGGGCCTGCATCCCCACCACCAAACAGGGCGTGGCCGAGGGTCACCGGGGGACCCGGCTCTGTCCTGCTCTCCGGTCCTGAGCACCTCCTGCGCCAAGTCCCACTTGTGTGTGGGTGGAAGGGGTCCTGGGCTCAAACCGGAGTCAGATCGTGGGCTTTGTGTGCAGTGTAGACACGCCCTGCAGTGCCTTTCTGTCCATCCCGGGAGCTGCTGTGCCTCCCCGAGTCAGAGCATCGGTACAGATCAGCGCTGTGCCGCTTGTGCGCCCGGCCTCAAGTCCTTCTCAGGGATGCAGCCCCTAAAGAAGACGAGACCTCATGAGGTCCCTGGGCCCCCCACCAGCCCCTGCAGAGGGAGCGTTGCCTGTGCCCCGGGGCCGTTCCCCAGGCAAGCCAATGCAGGTGAGTTTCACTGATCGTTTCATGAGACCCTTCACTGCAACCCACTTCCGTGGGCCAACCCTGGTCCAGCCATTTCTTAATCCTACTTTAAAAAACAGAGTTTCTGGTTCGTAGTGTCGGCAGCCTGGTCTCCTCCCGTGCTGGGCGACGGGGGCGGGGTCTGTGCTCCCCACTGCAACTGCCAGAGCCTACAGGTGGGCAAAGGCTCTGGGGCGATGGATGAGCCCGTCGCCCGCAGCCAGCCCGGGCCCTGAGAGCTGAGGGGTGCAGACACACCTGGCCCCGTGCACCACGCGGATCCGCTGACATGTTCAGCGGTTACACGGTTACGTGCAGGGGGCGGGGCTAGGCAGCAGCATGAGGGGTGGGGCAGGTGTGGGGAGGACTGGCTCCAACCCCCACTCTCCCCCTCCCCCTCCCCTGCCTCTGATGCACAAAAGGGGCCTACTGCTCTGTGTGGCATCTGTCCTGTGCTGCTTTCCGTGTCCTCCACGCGTCCCCACTTTTGCACATGGTCTCAATGCCCCCGCCCCCGCTGCTGGCACATTGGGCTGCCGCGCCTGACTGGCAATGGAAACAGGCGGTTGTGCAGTGAGCGGCAGCACCCTTAGGAAACCCCCGTCCGGTCACTGGGTCTTGCCTTATGCTTTCCTGGCTGCAGCCTGATTCCAGTCTCCTACCCAGGCCCTGTCATTGGCCTCGGCAGAGCAGCTCCAGGTTCCCAGCAACCTACGGGCAGAACGAAGCCCCAGGCCGCCTTGGGAGCCGGGCTGGTCCTGGGAGCAGGCTCAGGACTCTGTGCCAAGCAGTTCCCAGGCAGGGGAGTCGTTGGCAGGGATTCTCTGTCAAGATTAATGACTCAGGGAGAAATTGGAGACCCGCTCAAACGTCTGGGAGAGGGAGCCTGCTATTTATAGCTGGAGGCACAGAGCACGAGCACCCCACCCTGGTCACAGCCCCCTGGCCATTTTGCTCCAACCGGAGGCGGCGAGGCTGGGCGCTGTCCTTTGCGTAACTTGATCCACCTGCTTGGATGGGATCCGGTCCCTTTTTAGCTTGGCCCCGTCTCTGGCTGCGTGGGGGGCTCAGGCTGGACCTGTTGTTCCCCAAGGGCTGTGCCTGGCACGCAGGCCTTGCTGGGAACGCAGTGTCACCCGGAGAGCAGCTCGTCTTAGTATAAAAGCGGAAAGGGCAGCATGCCCTCCGGGACCCCTCCTGCTCCCTGCCAGCCGTTCTTCCGGAGAGCCAGCCCCTGAGGTGACCCATTGGCCCCTCCCTGGGCTGGCTGTGCTGCTGGGACGCTGCGAGCGGAGATGCAGGCCCATAGCGCTAGGCCCGCCCGGTGCGCGCAGGCAGAAAGGCGCGTGGGCGCCGTGTCCCTGGGCTGTGGGTGTAGCGGGGGAACGGAACCAGGCCGGAGGGAGCAGGAAGCGCTGGAAGGGGATGGCGATCCGGGGCAGTGTGGTTCTGTGGCGTTACTGGCCCCTCCCGCTGCCCGGGAGTTGTGTGTGGCGCCCTGGGGGCACGCAGCCAGCAGGGACCTGCAGGGCAGTGTGTCTCCCCCGTGGATGTTGAGGGCAGCCAGGGGCGATCTGGGCACAGGTGTGGGGTGGGGCGGGAGGTTGGGACAGAAGCATAGTGCTGGGAGCTGGCCTAGTCGGCAGAGCAGGGGCAGGCCTGCCGTCGGGCAGGTATCAAGGAGAAGTGGGGCTGGGCTAGGCTGGGGGGGCAATGACCAATAGCTTGGGCTTGGTGCAGTTGAGGAAGGGGGGGCAGAGAGGAACTGTTGCCATAGCGATGGACAGGCCATGATGCTCCTGACTGGCAGCTTTCGGAACTGGTGTGAGGGGAGCGCGGCGGCTCCAGGGCCTGGGCTCTGAGTGCCCAGCAAAATGTGGCCCTGGTCCCAGAGGGGTCCCCCCAGCGCAGGGCTCGCAGCCGTCTGAGAGCGGGCCTGCGGCGGCGGAAGAGGCTGCGCCTGGCCCTGGGGTGGAGATGAGGGGGGATGAGCATTTCAGCTGTGAAGGCGGAGCCGGGGGGCTGGATCCTAGGGCAGCATCGCGCTCCCCGAGTGACCAGGCTCGCGCCAGCCCAGAGCAAACACCCGTTTGTGAGTGGAGCCGTTGTTCTGGAATGAAGTCGCTTTTAATTCCTGCGTGGGACGTGTGCGGCGAGAGCTGTTCCAGCACGGCCGTGCCAAGCCATTTCCCCATGTAGCCAGGACCGTCAGAGTTGTGAGGGGGAATTTAGGCCTGGCCTGGAGAAGGGGAGCTGGAAGGCTGGCCAAGTCAAAGATACACAACGCCAACCCCAACAGTTAAAAAATCGTGAGTTACACCCTTACCATCACGAGCAGGGGTTCAAACCCGCCTCTTCCATTTCCCGGGGGAATGGCTTGGCTATTGGTGGCTTCACCTTCTCCGCCATGGTTTTGAGAGTGGTGCCTAAATCTCCTTGTGAGAGTCTAGCCTCCCAATCAGCGTGTTGATATTGTCAAAAGCCTACAGCATGTTTGGATTCAGGCAATGAATTGGTTTCCACATTTCTGGGGTTTTTTCCCTTTTTTCTGTTTTGACCGAATCAGTTTGTTAAAATCCACGTGAATTCGTCACGCAACGTTCCAGTATCTGCATTTTCAGACGAACAATTTTGCTGAGCTTCAGCTAAGGCTGTGACAGTGCAACCGTGTCCAGTTAACTGATGAGCCGGGGCACATCGGTTAACCTTCACGGTTATACATGGGCTCCCGACATGCCCAGGGAGCTGACTCTCGGCACACACCAGCCCCCAGGGAGCTGCCTGCCCCCCTTTTCTCCATGCTTCTGCCTCTGTATTGCCTTTTAAGCCGGCTCCCCATGTGCGCCGGCCCCCAGGGAGCTGCCTGGCCTCTGTGTAGCCGTGTAGCCGCTGATATTTTCAGCAGTTACAGTTTACTTGATGAAACATGTTTTACCAGCTCTAGCTCTAGTGCTGGTCCCTGCTTCAGTGCAGCTAGTTCTGGCCTCTCCATCGGCTGGACTGGAGGTTCCACGTTCACCCACCAGAGTGGCCCAGGATGTCAGGCTGGGGAGGGAGCTGGCTGGTGCGAGGCAAACTGTTTCATGTTTGTGTTTTACGTTTTCTAGGCTCACAGGTTGTAGACTCCGGACTCGCCTTGCTGAGCCCCTGCATTGCTGCTTCTCCTGGGTCACGCTACCTGTCAGGCGCAGAAAGCCCGCCAGCGAGCGCTCCGTTGCGTTGTCTCTAGTTCTGCGCTTACATGTCGCCTGTTAAAGTGGGTCGGGTTTGCTCACACCCGGTTAACCGCGTGATCTCTTGTCCACTTAGTTATTCACCGTTCCCCGATTGTTGTCGCTGCTCCTTCTGTTCGTTCTTGGGGAGCTCCGTCCCCCTTTCCCAGGCGGCTGGGCCTGGTCTAGTTAAGGATCCAGCTCAGACGCACGTGTAAAGGCCGACAGGTGCCAAGCTGGCTTCGTCTCTCCTCCACGGGAGGAGGCAGAGCCCCGCCGACGGGTGGGGGAGGAGCCTGTCTCTTTTCAACTCGGCTCAGGATTCCTAATGCGTTTGGTCTCGCGGTGGCACCGGGCGCTCGGGACGCCATTGTTCCCGGCTAACAAGTGAGCCTCGCTTCTGTTCATCCTCTCAGCAGCCCATGTGCCCGTGCCAACAGCTGACCCGTGAAGGCAGCGCTGTGCTGGTTGGCACTGTGCACCCAGCAGGACATGCTGGGCTTTGTGCCAGCCTGGGCAGCGGGCATGGAAGGCAGGGAATGGCTGAATCTCCCTAAATAGCCTTGCATGGCCCTGCCCTCGCTCTGCCCCTTCCTGCTTCCCAGCGCTGGGCTATGGGGGGCTCTCCCCCTGTGGCCAGGGCTCTGGGCTTGGTCTAGCAGGGCCACCAGGCAATCTGGGGCGGGGCGGGGGGAGGCTGCACCACTCATCCTCCAGGAGCTCCAGGGCTGCGGGAGGGGGACAGCTGGGTGGCCTGGGGCTGGCAGCCACATGGGGGATAAGGGGCTGAGTAGGGATGTGAACAACTAGTTGACTGGTCACTTCCCCCCCCCTTGCTGCCTCTGTCCCCAGCTGACCCTGGGCTCCACATGGCACTTTCACCTTTGAAGTGTAGTGACAGCCTTAGGCTCCCTATCGACTAATCGGATAGTCAGCGCAAAAATGCATCGACTATTCGATTAGTCTGTTACTCAATACTTCACATCCCAGGGGCGGGGCCTCAGGCAGAAGGGGCTGGCGGGGCCAGGGGTTAGCCTCCCTGAGCCCACAGTTCCCCCACTGCCCAGCTGTGTCGGGTTAGATGGGGCACCCTCACTGCTCCACCACTGGTGGCTGTCACAGCTCAGGGTAACTGCACTGGTTTCCCCCCATGCGATCCCTCTAGCCCAAGCCAGCCTGGCTGGAGGCCGGCACCCGCGGCTGCCTTCTCTCTGGGCCGGCAGGGAGTATCGCTCGCGGTTCCAAGGGGCCCCCCGGCTCTGAGCCTCACCCAAAGACACGCGCAGGCCCCCAGGGTTCCTGGACGCACCCATGGGGCTGTCGGTTTGGAGGCTGGATGCAGAGTGACTCAGAACCTTCTGTCAGCCTGCAAATGCACAGGGGCTTGCGGGCAGCCTTCAGCCCCCAGCCAGACCGGAGCGGGACTACGGTCCCTGCTGGAGGTCTGAGTGGGCCGAGGGCGACCAGGTAGCCAGTGGAAAGGTTGGGACGGGGGGTCTCAGAGAAAGCCCCTAATGGCGGGACAGCAGGCTCTGTGGACGGATGCAGCACTGGAGTTCTGGGTTTGCGCTTGGGCTGCTGTGGCTGGGACTGGAGACGGAGTTTCAGGCCCCAAGAAAAGCCGTGTCCCGCTGCACAGAAGTGCCTGGAGGCCGTCGTGTTGCAGGGTGAAGGGCCCAGGAGCGTCAGCCCACGGAGGGAGCGCACGGTGCTCCGGGAGCTGTGAGAACGTAGGACCGGCCACCCTGCTGTCCGTCAGCCCAAAGGGCCATCTAGCCCAGGGCCCTGTCCTCCGACAGGGGCCGGTGCCCCAGAGGGATTGAGCGGGGCAGTCCCCTCGTGCCCAGGGCCAGGCTGCGGCTAGGCGGGCCGTTGTTCCCAGAACTCCTGGCTGGCCAAGCGCAGCCCACCGCGGTACTGAGCCGAGACCCGCCGGGATCATCCCGAGGGCCATGCGCTGCAGCAGGCAGGCTGCTCTTCTGTGGGAGTGCGCTCTGAGCCTTGCTACCGCCCGTCGACCCTGAGCTTGTTTTGCCTTCAGAACCCCCAGCCCCTCCTCTTACTAGCCTCGAATTTGCATACAAGCTGGTCTGTGCACCGCTGTAGCACCTTGGGCGAGCCAAGTCTCCCAGAGTTGTGCTCCCTGTTTTAGGGAGGGGGAAACAGACTTGTCCAAGGGGCAAGGAGGGGGCTGGCGGCCCTGTGGGAGCAAGCTGGGGGCTGGAAAAATACGGTAGAACAAGTCTGCGGAGGCCTAGCTCACTGCTGTAACCACTAGGCGTGCCCACCCGACGAGTGCTCAGTTCCCACCTGGCCTGAGGGGGACTGACACTATTAACCGCGGTGACTTCTGACATACAATGTGCCGGCTCGTGCAGCCCCTTCGCCCCCCCGGGTGCCCTGTTCCAGTTGCCGAACGTGCAGCCCCCTGCCCGCTTCCTCGTCCTTGAGGCTCAGTGTGCTTTCCCAGTGCCAGCGAGCACGCATGCCCTGCTTTGCATTGCCCGCCCGTCCTGCCTCTCAGCTGGGCCAGTCAGTCCGCCAGGCCATGCTTCCAACAGTCCTGGCTGGCGTCCCAGGGCCTTTGACCCGCCTGTTGGCTGAGCGGCTGAGAGCAGCCTGCATCAGCGCAAACGTCCCTCAGATGTATTGGGCATGAGTGTCAGGAAGGGCTGAGCTCCTGGTGGGGCAGACGCTGGCCCCGCTTCTCCGCGTTCTCCGGGCACGGCTCGGCGACTCCCCACATCAGAGGCGGGGAGGTTTGTGAGCCCTGTCTCCGAGCAAAGCCCGGCTGCTTCTGGGTTGGAAATAGTTCCCACGCGGTTAGTATCGTGTTACTCCCTCCCCCCACAGCTCCTCCAGCGTCACAGGCGTCCCGGCGTCCTGCCGCAGACAGCCGGCGGGAATGCACACCCAGGAGTCCAGCCGCCTGCTGCACGCACCCCAGGCCCAAACACCAGCACCCCCTGGCTAGCACACGGGCTGCCAGGAAGGGACAGGCGAGCTGCTTCTGGCTGAGGTCTGGCTACGCCACTGTCATGGCTTTGGAAATGCCTCTTGCCTGGGGGCAGCAGGCAGCCTGGGAGACTGGGAGACGGGCAGGGAGAGGAATTCAAATAGGGAAAGCCGCTGGGCACAGCCTGCCCTGGGGCTGTCTAAAAAGTGACTCCCCCCAGGGAAAGGCTTGGGAATAGGGCCGGTGGCTGTCTCCCCTCCTGCGCCTGCCCAGAAGTGCTGCAGGCAGCCTGGGAGCTGATGCCCAGGGCTTTGGAGCAGCCCGGGAGCCATGGCAGAGCCGTGGCTGGTTTGGGATTTTCACCCGTGGGTGGCTGGGACAAGGGTGCTGGCAGAAGTGGGAGAACCACGTGCTCCTTTCCTTCTCCCCTGTGGCCCCCCGACCTGCATTAGGCAAGGTGTGCAGCTGGTCACCATCACTGCTCACTGGATTGCCTTGGACCCGCAGCGCCAGAGCGTTGCACGCGCACCGCACACAGCTGGGCGCACAGCTTGGCATCCGACGTGCTGCCCTGCCCACTGTGGGCGCTCCCCCTGCCAGTGCTTTAAGGCCCAAACAAGCGACGCCTTTCCCTCCCTGGGCCGCGTGCTGCCTGCCCCAAGCAGCTCCTGCAGTGCGGGCCATCGCCGGGAAGCACGTGGTCCCTCCGGGGGGACCTTGTGGCTTCCTCAGGCAGGTGAGGTACATGCCCCCCTGCTCTGATGGCCGCACGGCCGAGTGCAGGGCCCCGGGTTTTCCCCAGCCCAGAGAAAACGTGGTCTGTTTGGGGGAGGGAAAGCGGGAACACAGCAGCAGGGGATCCACTCCGAGCACTGCTACAGCCACGGGCATCCGTGGGGCTCCTCGCCAGCCGGTCACAGGCCAGGGCCTTTTTCTGCTCGCCCTGTGAGTTAGCTACCTGTCCCCTGTCTGTGTGTGTCTGCCCAGCCGCTAGCCATGGCCTTGCGTTGCCCCGGGGAAAGGCGAGACCGGCAGGCGCTTCCCAGGGCGCATCTGCTGTGACCCACCAGGCTAGACACACCGCACGGGCTGGGGCCCAGGGCACTTCACTAGCCACGGGCCAGCACTCAGAACAAAAGCGAGAAGCCGGCACGTCCGTGAGGCCCACGGGGCTCGTCCAAGGTCCTGCCGCCCTGGGGGCCGTACAGGGGGAAGGCAGCTCAGGTTTCTGCCCTGGGTGGCACCAGCTCTTCCAGTGCCCCGCCGGGCTGAGCTCTTTGGACGGCCTGGCCACCGATTGTGGTGCCGGCTGGGAGACCAGGCCCCGGAGGTGTCTGAGTGTGTGTGGCTGCGCCTCCGGGCGCTCTCGGTCGTCTTTGCAGGGACAGTGGGGGCTGGGTGTGATCGCAGAGCTGAGACCGCCGTTCCCCAGGGCCTTTGGCAGCGGGGCCGGGGCCTGGCTACCTGCCCTGCCGAGCTGCCCGCGCACACGGAGGCTGTAGCGGAGATGTGCGGGTTCAGCCAGGAAAACGGATCCTGCTTTCGAGCTTCCCTGCTGAAGGGAGAAATGGTGCCCGGCCCTGCAGATGGACCCTGGAGTCCCGGCTTGTGCCTGGTTGGAATATCTCCCATCTCCTGGGAGGTGCAGCCTTGGCACGTGGGCGGCTGCCCTGTGGCCAGGCTCCCTGCTGCAGTGTGGGCCGACGAGCAGGGATGGCTGGGGCCAGGGCACGGCTGGGGGGACTGCAGGCTCCGGCACGCGCAGCCCCGGGTGTCCGGGTGCCGTGCGTTCTGCCGCCCCGTCTGCGGGGCTCCGGGTCAAAGCTGGGGTGGCCGTGCAGGGCTGGGGAACCCCGAGGGGGCAGGGAAGGGGGAAGCTCTTCATGGGGAGGGATTTGTGCCTTTGACCCAGGTGTCTTCCCCCCGCTCCAGTGAAATACATGAAGGAGATCTCGCCGTATTTCAAGAACTCCTCGTCCGGGGCGACGGTCAGCTGGGACCCCGCGCCCGCTGCCTCCCTTCAGAAGCAGGCCTCGCCCGTCCTCTCCCTGAGAGACCTCAAGGAAGGGAAGAACGTGCCCCTGAAAATGTGCTACCTGGCAAGGAAGTGTCTCCCCAGTGATCCTGAGAGCAGGTACCCAGCTCCTGAGGTCTGAACCCCCATTCAGAGCACGACCCGGCCGGCCCCTGCTGTTCCCTGCCCAGGGGTCCCTGTCCCACTCCAACCCGGGCCAGGGGATTGGCAGGCTGGGCCCTTTGCCTCAGGAATAGCTAGGATGGCTCTGGGGCAGTGGACGGACGCCTCCCTCCCTTGACCAGTGCAGACCCTCTGCTCTTCTCCTGGCAGCCCCACGTGGGGCCGGACGCCCGGCTGCTGGGCAGCTCCTAGGGAGTCCTACCCTGGTCCCCTCCCGGAACAGCAACGCCAAGAAGGAGCCTCCTTCAGCTCCTGCTGCAGGGCCCCGGGGCTCCCCGAGCCGCGCCCCCAGCACAGGGCCGGCGTGGGTCGTGCTCGCGAGAGAGGAGGGGCGTGGGCCCCCGCCAAAGCCAGCTCGATGGCAGGCCCTGGGGGAGGCGGGTGGCCCGGGATCCTGGCGCTGCCCCGACGGCGCGTGGCCAGCCCTAGAACGGGTGGCTGGCGGCTCCGGGCTTTCACGTGCCCCCGTGGTCTCCCTCGAGACACCAGCGCTTCAGGGACTGCGAGGCAGAGGCTGAAGCCCAGCTCTGCTGGGGAAACGTGAAGGGGAGCGAGCCCTCTGCTCCTTCCTGCCACGCGGACCCGGGCCACAGACCTCCCCCGCAGGTACCTGGAAGTGTGCTCGGCGGACGGGCGGATCCCCCTCTTCCTGCGGGCCAAAGACGAGGTGACTGCCCAATCCTGGTTCAGCGCCATTCACGCCAACGCCAGCGCCCTGGTGCCCAGAGCCAAAGAGGAGCTGAGAGCCCTGCTGGCAGCAGCCGGAGTCGCGGGGAGCAAAGAAATCAAGCACGTCGGCTGGCTCACGGAGCAGGTAGCCTGGCCTTTCGGGGGCTGTGACCCCTGGGTTGGGGTGCAGGGTTCCCCTCCCGGCGCTGGCCGGGCCGCTCAGCCCTTGTCACCAGCAGCTCTCCGCTGCCCGCTCTTCTCCCACAGCTCTGTCAGTGACCTGCAGCCCAGCCTGCGCCCCACTCCCCTGGGTACCCGCCCCGGGCCCCTCGCGCCCGGCCTGCGCCCCACTCCCCTGGGTATCCGCCCCGGGCCCCTCGCGCCCGGCCTGCGCCCCACTCCCCTGGGTACCCGCCCCGGGCCTCTCGCTCCCACCCTGCAGCCCCGTCCACTGGGTACCCACCCCGGGCCTCTCGCTCCCACCCTGCAGCCCCGTCCACTGGGTACCCACCCCAGGCCTTTCGTGCCCACCCTGCAGCCCCATTCCCTGCTGTATCTGCCCCGAGCCCTGAGCCCCCACCGACAGCCCCTGCTGTACTCGCCCCGGGCCTCTCGCACCCAGCCTGCATCCCACTCCCCTGCTGTATCTGCCCTGAGCCCCCACCCCACAGCCCCTGCTGTACCCCCCCCGAGCCCCTCATGCCCACCCCACTCCCCTGGGTACCTGCCCTGGGCCCCTCGCACCCAGCCTGCACCTCTCCCCCCCCCCCCAGTGCTGGACCACCGCGCATCAGCTGCCCCCTGGGCCCACTTGGTACGGCCCCGCCCATGCACACCTGGGTCTCCCCGACCCAGGTGCCAGCTCTCTGGGCAGGACGCCTCTGTGGCCCATTCAGCCACATGCCCTCTGTTTCCAGCTCCCTGGCGACGGGACAAAGAACATCCTCAGCATCCTCACGGAGAAGGATCTTCTGTTCTATGGCAGCCTCCCGCAGACCCGGGACGCGCTGAACAAGCCAAGCCACAGCTACCCGCTCATCGCCACCAGGTGTGTGTGCCGGCTGGGGCAGGCAGCCGCCTAGCCTGAGCTGAGCAGTGGTGGTGGGACAGAGCCCCAGGCAGCCGCCACCCAGTGAGCCCGGCCCCTCCCATCACTGGGTCGCTCTTCACAAAGCAGGGCGGTGCTGTGAGCCCCATGTGACAGATGGGGAAACTGAGGCAGGGGGTGGGGAAGTTGGTTGTCCATGTCATGCAGCCTCTGCTCCTTACCTGGTCCATTGCTGGAGCTCATCTCCCCCACGGAGGGGGCAGATTGGTCAGCAGCAAAGGGGTGGGTTTGTCCCCATGACCGGGGTGGGGTTTGCGGTGCTTGGCACTGGGACGGCCCACTCTGGAGTTCAGGATCCCAGGCCAAGCGTGGGGCTGGCCGCTGAGCGCTGGAGCTGCGACCGATCCCTGTGGCCTGTCTGCGGGACTGGCCAGGCTCGGATTCAGCCAAGCCCAGAGCTGGGTGCAGGTTGGGGTTGGAACCGGAGAGGGGGGACTCGGGCTGTGGCCGGTGGTGGGCCAAGTAAGCCCTGCAAATGAAGCAGAGTTAGGGGGCGCCATTGTGGAGTCTAGGGGTCTGCCCCACCTGTGGGTATCTCTAAACTACACCCCTCTGTCGACAGGGATGTAAATTAGACGTATTGAAAGCGCAAATGAAGCGGGGATGAGGAGTACAGGATCTTTCGAAACGGGACATTTCTGTCGAAAATGCCCCGTCTAAACTGCTGGGTTTTTTTCGAAAAGCCCCGTTTTGAAAAAAAGCAGCGGCCGCCATTATGCAAATGAAGTGCGGGATAGTTAAACCCTCGCTTCATTTGCACTTTCGATACGTCTAATTTACAGCCCTCTGCCGACAGAGCGGTGTAGTTTAGACACACCCTGGCTACGTCTAGACTACAAGCCTCTTTCGAAAGAGAGCGTCTAGACTACAAGCAGATTTTTCGAGAAAGCACAGTTTGCATTCAGTAGCGCCTGTTTTCGATAGAGTACTTTGGCGAAAAGGCGTTATTCCTCATAAAATGAGATTTACCGCGATCGAAAAGACTGCTGCGTTCTTTCGATTTACTTTCGAAAGAATGCGGCTGCAGTCTAGACGCAGGGGAAGTTTTTTTGAAAAACCCCTGTTGTCTAGACACACCCTGTGTGTCGGGGTCAGGGGCCGGGGGGAGGAGATTTGTCCTGGTTCTGGCAGGGGGCAGATCAGCTCCCCAGGAGGCTCTTGGAGCTGGGGGAGGGGGCAACGTGGCAGCCTGGCCTGCTCGCTGGTCCCCTCTGGCAGGCCTGAGGCAGCTGGGAGGTGGGGCAGGAACAGTGGCTGTCCCGCTGTGGGGTCCCTGCCCCCCCCAGCTCTCCTTGGACACCCGGCGGAGTCCCTAGATCTCGGCACAGCCCACAAGACACCGTGCCTTGGGGCCGTGCCTGGTGCGGAGCCTGTCTGCCTGCTGAGCAGCACCCGCCGGGCACCTGTGGGACCCGCTGGCTGGGCCCAGCCTGCACCGGAGCCGAGCCCTGCCCTCGGCCGGGCGCCCCATTCCCGGGGTTCTACTGCCCCCTGGTGGCCAGCGGCAGGCACAGGGGCTAGACGTGCCCTGGTCCAGGACAACAGGCCGCGGGAATCTCTGTGCAGATCCACTGAGCCTAAATACCTTTGAGGGTCTGGGCCATTCTCCCGAGAATAAACCGACACAGCCTCTCAAAGCCTGGGGCCAGCGCCCCCTGCTCGTGTGCCCGGCGGCAGGGTGGCAGAAATGGTGGTGGTGCCTGGAGCCTGCTCCCCTCCCCCACTTGGACTCACCCCCCATCCCCACCCCTGGCCTGAGGCTCCAAGAGGGCATTTGGACGGGGGAGGGGTGTGGGCTCTGGGACGGAATTTGGGTGCTGGGGGCAGGCTCTGGGCTGGAGCAAGGCTTGGGGGGCAGGCTCTGGAGGGGCTTGGGTGCAGGTGGGGATCGGGGGGCAGGCTCTGGAGGGGCTTGGGTGCAGGTGGGGATCGGGGGGCAGGCTCTGGGAGGGAGTTTGGGGGCATGGGGGAGAGGGGGCAGGCTCTGGGAGGGAGTTTGAGGGCACGGGGGAGAGGGGGCAGGCTGGGGAGGGAGTTTGGGGGCATGGGGGAGAGGGGGCAGGCTCTGGGAGGGAGTTTGGGGGCATGGGGGAGAGGGGGCAGGCTCTGGGAGGGAGTTTGGGGGCATGGGGGAGAGGGGGCAGGCTGGGGAGGGAGTTTGGGGGCATGGGGGAGAGGGGGCAGGCTCTGGGAGGGAGTTTGGGGGCATGGGGGAGAGGGGGCAGGCTCTGGGAGGGAGTTTGGGGGCATGGGGGAGAGGGGGCAGGCTCTGGAGGTAGTGGGGTTACACAGGGGAAGGAGGAGGTGCCGCGCTTAGCCGGAGATCCCCCGGCAGTGGCTCCTGGGGCGGGGGGGGCAAGAGTCTCTGGGTGCTGCTGCTCCCTGTGTACTCCCCCCATCCCTGTGCATCCTCCAGCCCCGCCTGTCACCCCTGGGTGATGTAAAACACCTGGGGACCTTGTTGCCACCGGTGGCACAGCGGGTTAGAGCAGCTTCTGGCCGCTCACTCGCAACTGCCCGCACAGGCACCCCTGCAGCCTGGTGTGTGGGTGTCTCCGTGTGCTGCTCCCAGAGCGGGGGCAGCGAATGGCACATGCTGGCAATTGTAGGGAGTGTAACCCTGCTGCACTGGTGGCGGTGGCGGTGGGGCCCCAGGGGCGTTTTGAATCCTCTGCAGGACACCTAGGGGGAGCACATGGGGCGGCAGGGGAGCTGGGGCATGCAGCAGGAGGCAGGCGGTGAATTTTGGGGATCCTAGCATGGGGCTGCAGGAGGTGAGTTTGGGGGAGCCCAGCAGGGGGCGGCAGGGAGTGAGTTTTGGGGGACCCCAGCAGGGAGGTGGCACGTGGTGGGTTTTGGGGAGCCCAGCAGGGTTCCCCTCATGCTCCAGCCCTGTGGGGGGGGGTGTACTGTGGCTTTGGGTTCCCCGAAGGCTGGATTAACTCTTCTGGGAGCCAAGGGCTAGTAGATTTTGTGAGGCCCCCCGCCATGGTTTTGGGATGGGAACAAAAATGAGCAGTTCAGTGTACAGGAGGGGCCTGCCCGGGGAGAGATGGGGGTCTGGGCAGGAGGTAGGGTGCAGGAGCGGAGTGGGGGGCAGGGTCTGGGCGGGGGGCAGGAGTGGAGTGGGGTGTGGGCGGGAGGCTGGAGCGGGGTTCTGGGCGGGGGCAGGAGCCAGAGTGGGGGTGTAGCCGGGGAGAGGCAGGAGCGGAGCAGGAGAGCAGGGGCAGAGTGTGGGCGGGAGGCGGGGGACAGGAGTGGAGTGGGGTGTGGGCGGGAGGCCGGAGCGGAGCAGGAGAGCGGGGTTCTGGGTGGGGGCAGGGTCTGGGTGGGAGGCGGGGAGCAGGAGCCAGAGTGGGGGTGTAGCTGGCGGGGAGCAGGAGAGCAGGGGCAGGGTGTGGGCGGGAGGCAGGAGCGGAGCAGGAGAGCGGGGGTCTGGGCGGAGGCAGGAGCAGAGCAGGAGAGCAGGGGTCTGGGCGGGGGGCAGGAGCGGAGCAGGAGAGGGGGGGGATCTGGGCAGGGGGCAGGGGGCAGGAGCGGAGCAGGAGAGGGGGGGTCTGGGCGGGGGCAGGAGCAGAGCAGGAGGGGGGGGTCTGGGCGGGGGCAGGAGCAGAGCAGGAGAGCAGGGGTCTGGGCGGGGGGCAGGAGCGGAGCAGGAGAGGGGGGGGATCTGGGCAGGGGGCAGGAGCGGAGCAGGAGAGGGGGGGTCTGGGCGGGGGCAGGAGCAGAGCAGGAGAGGGGGGATCTGGGCGGGGGCAGGAGCGGAGCAGGAGAGGGGGGGTCTGGGCGGGGGGCAGGAGCGGAGCAGGAGAGCGGGGGTCTGGGCGGGGGGCAGGAGCGGAGCAGGAGAGGGGGGGTCTGGGCGGAGGCAGGAGCGGAGCAGGAGAGGGGGGATCTGGGCAGGGGGCAGGAGCGGAGCAGGAGAGGGGGGATCTGGGCAGGGGGCAGGAGCGGAGCAGGAGAGCGGGGGTCTGGGCGGAGGCAGGAGCGGAGCAGGAGAGGGGGGATCTGGGCAGGGGGCAGGAGCGGAGCAGGAGAGGGGGGATCTGGGCAGGGGGCAGGAGCGGAGCAGGAGAGCGGGGGTTTGGGCGGGGGCAGGAGCGGAGCAGGAGAGCGGGGGTCTGGGCGGGGGGCAGGAGCGGAGCAGGAGAGGGGGGGTCTGGGCGGAGGCAGGAGCGGAGCAGGAGAGGGGGGATCTGGGCAGGGGGCAGGAGCGGAGCAGGAGAGGGGGGATCTGGGCAGGGGGCAGGAGCGGAGCAGGAGAGCGGGGGTCTGGGCGGAGGCAGGAGCGGAGCAGGAGAGGGGGGATCTGGGCAGGGGGCAGGAGCGGAGCAGGAGAGGGGGGATCTGGGCAGGGGGCAGGAGCGGAGCAGGAGAGCGGGGGTTTGGGCGGGGGCAGGAGCAGAGCAGGAGCGCGGGGGTCTGGGCGGGGGCAGGAGCGGAGCAGGAGGGCGGGGGTCTGGGCGGGGGCAGGAGCGGAGCAGGAGAGCGGGGGTCTGGGCGGGGGCAGGAGCGGAGCAGGAGGGCGGGGGTCTGGGCAGGGGGCAGGAGCCGAGCAGGAGGGCGGGGGTCTGGGCGGGGGCAGGAGCGGAGCAGGAGAGCGGGGGTTTGGGCGGGGGCAGGAGCGGAGCAGGAGAGGGGGGGGTCTGGGCGGGGGCAGGAGCGGAGCAGGAGGGCGGGGGTGTGGGCGGGGGCAGGAGCGGAGCAGGAGAGGGGGGGTCTGGGCGGGGGCAGGAGCGGAGCAGGAGAGCGGGGGTCTGGGCGGGGGCAGGAGCGGAGCAGGAGAGCGGGGGTCTGGGCAGGGGGCAGGAGCGGAGCAGGAGAGGGGGGATCTGGGCAGGGGGCAGGAGCGGAGCAGGAGAGCGGGGGTTTGGGCGGGGGCAGGAGCGGAGCAGGAGCGCGGGGGTCTGGGCGGGGGCAGGAACGGAGCAGGAGAGCGGGGGTCTGGGCGGGGGCAGGAACGGAGCAGGAGGGGGGGGTCTGGGCGGGGGCAGGAGCGGAGCAGGAGAGGGGGGGGTCTGGGCGGGGGCAGGAGCGGAGCAGGAGAGGGGGGGGTCTGGGCGGGGGCAGGAGCGGAGCAGGAGGGGGGGGGTCTGGGCGGGGGCAGGAACGGAGCAGGAGAGGGGGGGTCTGGGCGGGGGCAGGAGCGGAGCAGGAGGGGGGGGGTCTGGGCGGGGGCAGGAGCGGAGCAGGAGGGCGGGGGTCTGGGCAGGGGGCAGGAGCGGAGCAGGAGGGCGGGGGTCTGGGCGGGGGCAGGAGCGGAGCAGGAGAGCGGGGGTCTGGGCGGGGGCAGGAGCGGAGCAGGAGGGCGGGGGTCTGGGCAGGGGGCAGGAGCCGAGCAGGAGGGCGGAGGTGTGGGCGGGGGCAGGAGCGGAGCAGGAGAGGGGGGGGTCTGGGCGGGGGCAGGAGCGGAGCAGGAGGGCGGGGGTTTGGGCGGGGGCAGGAGCGGAGCAGGAGAGGGGGGGTCTGGGCGGGGGCAGGAGCGGAGCAGGAGGGCGGGGGTGTGGGCGGGGGCAGGAGCGGAGCAGGAGAGGGGGGGTCTGGGCGGGGGCAGGAGCGGAGCAGGAGAGCGGGGGTCTGGGCGGGGGCAGGAGCGGAGCAGGAGAGGGGGGGGTCTGGGCGGGGGCAGGAGCGGAGCAGGAGAGGGGGGGGTCTGGGCGGGGGCAGGAGCGGAGCAGGAGAGCGGGGGTTTGGGCGGGGGCAGGAGCGGAGCAGGAGAGGGGGGGGTCTGGGCGGGGGCAGGAGCGGAGCCGGAGAGGGGGGGTCTGGGCGGGGGCAGGAGCGGAGCAGGAGAGCGGGGGTTTGGGCGGGGGCAGGAGCGGAGCAGGAGAGGGGGGGGTCTGGGCGGGGGCAGGAGCGGAGCAGGAGAGCGGGGATCTGGGCGGGGGCAGGAGCGGAGCAGGAGGGCGGGGGTCTGGGCGGGGGCAGGAGCGGAGCAGGAGAGCGGGGGTCTGGGCAGGGGGCAGGAGCGGAGCAGGAGAGGGGGGGTCTGGGCAGGGGGCAGGAGCGGAGCGGGGGGTGGTTTCCCGGGGGTGGGCACAGGTGTCTCCGCGCCGCCCTGTGCTCTCAGGCTCTGCCACGTGGGCCATGCGGGGGCTTTAGCGCCGGCTCCCTCCTGCTTCCCCCTGCAGGGGCCGGGTCGGGGGAGCCGGGGGCTGGATCCTGCCGGTGGGTCCGAGGCTCCCCCTCCCTGGCCTGACGGTGCCTGGACCGGGCATGGGCCCTCGTCTCCGAGGCGGGCGGCCGAGGGGCGCCCCGGGGGGGCCGGGGTAAGAGGCCAGCGCCCCGGGGGGGCCGGGGTAAGAGGCCAGCGCCCCGGGGGGGGCCGGGGTAAGAGGCCAGCGCCCCGGGGGGGGCCGGGGTAAGAGGCCAGCGCCCCGGGGGGGCCGGGGTAAGAGGCCAGCGCCCCGGGGGGGGCCGGGGTAAGAGGCCAGCGCCCCGGGGGGGCGGGTTAAGAGGCCAGCGCCCCGGGGGGGGCCGGGGCAAGAGGCCAGCGCCCCGGGGGGGCCGGGGCAGAGGCCGGAGGAAGCTGCTCCTGTGGTTCTCAGCCGCGCTCCAGCCGGGGTCCAGTAAACGCGGCTGCAGCGGCCTCTGCTGGCCGCTCTCCCCTATTGCAGGGACAGCTGCGGGGCGCGTGCGCCTGCGGCTTGCTTCGCCTTCCCGGTGCTGCCGGCCCCTCGCTCTGCCGCCCTCCCGCAGCGGCGGGGCGGGCAGGGGCCGGGGCAGGGCTGGGAGGTGGCGTTGTCGCCACATGCAGAGGCCGGCGGGTGCTGCAGAACGACGGGGCCCCGTGAGCAATCCGGGCCACGTCTCCGACCCCCCTGCGGCAACGCAGAGAGATGAAGCCATAGGCAGGCAGAGCGAGAGAGCCCGGCTGCCTCCGGGAGAGGCTCTGGCTCTCCCTGGCTCCGCCAGCGCCGTGTCCAAGCCCCTGCCAGGCGCTCGCATGGCCCTCTCACAGGGCGTCTTCCCACCCCACTGACCAACGGGGAATCAAGGCAGAGGGGCCAAGATCCTAACTCCCCTGGGAACCTGTGGAGGTTAGGCCCCTGTTCACCTCTGAGGGTGTGGGCCAGAGGGATTAAGTGACTTGCCCAAAAAGCAGGTGGCAGAGAAGGTCTCATAGGAAGCTAGTGCCCTAACCACTAGGCAACGCATCCTCACACAGTGGCAGTGCTCTCCCCATTGCACCGGTGGTGCTGGGGGTGGCCAGGGCTAGTGGCCAGTGTACTATCGCCACTTCTCTCCTGGCCAGGCTAGTGCACTCCGGCCCCTCCAAGGGCTCCCTCCCCTACGACGCGGAGCTCTCCTTCGCCCTGCGGACGGGGACCCAGAAGGGGGTGGAGACTCACCTGTTCAGCGTGGAGACGCACCGGGACCTGGCGACGTGGACGCGGATGCTGGTGGACGGCTGCCACAGCGCGGCCGAGTTCACGCAGGAAGTCTCCACAGGTCCGGAGCGGGGAGGCTGTGCGGGGAGGTCGGCAGAGCAGTGCCGGCAGTGGTGGGAGGCAGGCCCCCCTGGAGGCAGCTCTCTGCCCCTTCTCACTGGGCCCTCCCCAGCCGCTGGGCTCAGCGTGCGCAGCGGGGCGCTGGCTTCCCTGGGAATCGCTGGTGTCAGGACAGCGCAGCACAAGGGGCAGAGCCGGGGCCTGGGCAGTGGGACACGTGGCCTGTCAGGGAGCGCTCAGCCCTTCGCGGGCGTCGGCGGTGACCTGCGGGGCTGCTTGCTGTCAGGTCTGACAGAGGCAGGCAGCCGCTTCCTCCAGGCCCCCGCTCTCTGAGGGAATCAGCCTGGGCACGGCTGCCCCAGGCTGACTCTGCTGAGGGGAGCGGATGGGGTGTGACAGGCAAAGCTATGGGGCAGAGAGAGCTGTGGGGAGGGGCCAGCGGGGCCAGGCACTCTTCAGAGCTGGCTCCGGCTGACGCGGTTGTAACTTGGCAACACAGGATGGGCCGCGTCCCCACCAGTGGAGGCTCTCGGTGTCCCCCCTCTCCTAGGGACCGTCGTGCTCCCAGCTTCGCTCGGCTCAGCTCTGGGGCTTTGCGCAGTAGGAAGCCAGTGGGGAGCGATGTCCCATGTCCCTGCCCGCACCCTGCACTCGCCTGCGAGGGGCATTTCCCCAGGCTTGCACCGTGGCCCCAGCTGCCCCACGGTGTCCTGTGACGAGCGGCGGCTCCAAGCCCTGAGCCGGGGTGGTAGGAGGAGGAGAGACTCCCGGGGGAGGGAGCACGGGGCCGGCGCGATCCCTTTCTGCCCCGCTCTCTTCCAGCCTGCACGTGGAATGGGCGGGACTGCACCTTGTCCATCCACATCGACAAAGGCTTCACCGTCTTCACCACGGAGCCTGGGCTCAGCAGGACCATCCTGCTGCAGCAGCCCTTCGAGAAGCTGCAGATGTCCTCTGATGACGGGGCCAAGATGCTCTACCTGGACTTCGGCAGCGCAGAGGGGGAGATTGTGCGTTGGCCTGGGGCTCTGCTCGCTTGCGGCTGGGCCCGGCGGGACCCGAGGAGGCGGAGGGGGTGGGCCGAGTGCGGGGCATGGGGATGCCGCTGTCTCCTGGGCGGGCGCTGCTTGGGCATTGGGCGGTGCGCGATTCCTGCAGCCACCCGAAGAAGAGAAGCTGGGCTGGTAGCGTTCCTGGCAGCCGGTGCCTCTGCTGGACACACAGTGCAGCATGGGGAGGCGGTCCGGGGGGTGCCGGGGCGGGGGGAACCCCGCATGGTGTCTAGAAAGAGGTGAGGGATAAGGACTGGCCCCTGGGCTGGAGTCCTGTTCTTTGCTCTGAGGGGCAGCGGGTGAGGGCAGCATACGGCTGAGAGGGGTCCTGCTGCCAGGTGCCCCCTTAGGCGTCAGCTCCCCACGCCTGGCTTCGTCGCTGGCAGCAAGGCAGGCCGTGTCCTTCCCAGCCCAGCAGGGCGCGTGCCCCAGCCGTGGCGGGCCAGGTTCTGTAACCCGAGGGTCCCCCGATCAGCGAGCCAGTGCGTGCCCGCGGGCGCTCCCCACCGCTCCCGAGCGCTGCGGCCCAGTGAGACCTAGCGCCGGAAGCGGCGCCACGGTTCTAGAGCCTTTCCTCCCGCCCCACGTTCCCAGCCAATAGCCAGGCACTAGCGGCCCTGCCGATGGGCACAGCTGTGCTGCAGTTCAAACCCGGGGCCGGCCTGTTCTCGTGGGGCTCGGGCTAAGGGCCTGTCTCCCTGCCGTACAGACCTTTGGGCTCGGGCTGGACGCCCGGCTCTAGGGCCCTGCGAGGTGGGAGAGTCCAGGGCTCAGCCCACAAATACGCTGCAGTTAAACAGCCCAAAGCCTGGGCACCCAGCTCAGCTGGCCTGGGCACCTGAGGCGCTAAAGAGGAACCCCCACCATGACTTCACCACACGTGTCAGCCCCCGCCTCTCCGGTGGCCCCACAGGAGCAAGGCAGAGGCAGCGGGTTTGAGCAGGGCACTGACCAGTCCCAATATTCCCCTTTCTTACAGCAACTGGACCTTCACTCCTGCCCCAAAACCATCGTCTTCATTATCCACTCATTCCTGTCCGCCAAAGTGACCCGGCTCGGGCTGCTGGCCTAGGTGCCTGGGGAGGAGCCCGAGAGAGAAGGCTGAACCTCCGAGATCTATGCATACGGCCAGTCCTGGCCAGCGCCACATGAAAGCCATTCGGACAAGAGGCGCACGGCTGGGTAACAGCCACAGCCCAGGAAAACCTCTCAATATTCAGGACCCCAGGCCCAATCCCCACCACTGCTGGTCTGCCTCCTGCCAGCCCGGGGACGAGTCTCTGCTCCCAGCACGCTTGTCCCGGGCATTCTCCGCAGCGTCGCTCAAGAACTAACGACATTCCCACCACGACAACAGCGCTCGAAAGAAGCCTGAAAAATAGCCATGCCGGACAAGCAGCCCCCGGGTCCGCCCTCACTCTAGTGCCTTGGGAGATGATATTTTCTGTACAAAGAACCAGTTTGTATCAGCGTTTTATATTTCTAGAGCTCCGTTCGAAAGGGGGAAGTGGCAGCTTTCGCTCCCCATATTTTAACCCTCCTTTGTCATCAAACGAACCGTAGATTAGCTATTTAAACACGCATTTCTTCCTCGGAGACCCGTTTTGGAAACGGCTGGCTTGGAGACCTGAGCCAACTTTGTATTCTTTTGACAGATGGGGACTAGGGAGGGTAAAGTATATTTGCTGATTTATTCGACTGTGTAACCAGTTAGAAGAGCCTTCATTTAATCCCCTTTTTATTCATTAGCTTTGGATGGTTGTTTTGCTAACTCCGAGCTCCTTGAAAATTTTACTTTTTGGTTTAATTTTTTTGCGGGGGAGGGGCTGTCAGGTGGGCAGCAGGGAACCAATTTGTTTTATGAACGAAAAGTTCATGCATGAAAATCCTTTTTTCCCTCCTTTTCTTTTGTGAAATAAACATCACAAACGATGGCAGACGCTGTCTCCTGATTTATGCTGAGTAGTAGCATTTCTGCATTTCAAGTCACAGATGGCCTGCTGCCTTGATTTAGTTTTGCCAAAGGATTGTGCGAAAGTAATGGTGAGGTTCTGACTGGAGGAGCTTGAAACCGCGGGAGAAAACTCTGCAATAATGACACTGACTTTTTTCTGTTTGGGGGGTTTAGACTTTGAAATTCTAACAACGTTCATCAAAATTGTAATAATTTCAGCTTGCTGCAGATCAGAGCTCAGAATGATTTCAGCAGAGGGGGTGTTGTTAGCATTACTGGTGCTATTTAGGATTTGGGAAGACCCCTCAGTTGTTCCGATTGTATTGCAAACACTGCTCTTCTAGATCTTCTTTCTCTCAGGCTTTGCCCCATGGAGTGTGCCCAGACCTTTTTGTATTTAATAGTTGTAGCTCTGCTATGGTGTGCTGACTTCTCGTCCAGCCTGCTGAGCCACGCAGCTTTAGATGTGTCCAGCCTTGGAGGAGAGATCCCAAGAGCACCCAGGTGATATTAGTGGCTCCCATAGCTAGTGGCTCACAGTGGAGTCGGGGTGCGCTGGAGGGACTGTCCGTACCCTAGGACAAGAAGTGATTCATCTGCCCAAACGGGGAAGCGCGTCTTTGTGCACCAGCCCAGTGAAGAGGGCTGTCCGCTAGCTTCAGAGGGGGCAGGTGACAAGCCCACAGGGAAGCCCAAAAAGGCGATGTTAGCAGAGGGCTAGCTGGGGGGAGGAGGGGACATGGAAAATTACAACAGGGTAACAGGACCAACAAGAGAGAAATCTCTGGAGGAAAATTGTTTGCCATCTTAGATGTCTCTCACAAAGGAAAGGCATGTAGGGCATAAACAGGAAGAACTGGGCGTATTAAGCATGTAAACTAAACCTTGACTTAATTGGCCTCCCAGAGACTTGGTGAGAGAAGTCTCTTTACAGGAAGATTTCTATAGAGCAGCGGTGGGCAATAAAAAAACTGGCAGCCCACCGCCGCGATATTTACCTGTGCCTCTGCAGTACCGGACAATCGCAGCGCCCGTTGGCCACGGATCACTGTTTGTGGTGCGGATCGGAGCGGCATCTAGCTCCGGCGAAGGGGCAGATTTCCGCCGGACGCAGCCCGCAGAGGGCCAGGCGGCCTTTCACAGCAGAGGAGGGCGGTTTCTGAGGCAACAAGTGATGCTGCTTGACTTTGGCTGTGTCTTGTCTGGAGGGCCGAGGCACAGACCCCAGCCGAGCGAGCTCAGCCACACGCGGGAGGTGCCGGCAGTGGGGCAAAGCGGGAACCTTCCCTCCTGACTCAGCCTGGGCTTTCCAGGAGCTGCCGGGGTCTGCTCCTCTCCTCAGGCAGAGAAAGGGCCCCAGGGGCCTGGCTGGCCACCAACAAGCCCAGCCTGACGCTGCCAGGCTTCTATGCTGAGCTCTGCCTTCGGACGGTGCCCATCTTGGCTGTCAAATGCCAGCAGCTTTAGGCTGGCTCAAGCCACCCTGTTGCCAAAAGCAGGGAACTCCTGGCACAGCTGGGTGCCCCAGCTCTGGGGGTTCAGTCCACACAGCCGGGGCGGCTGGCAGGAGCCGAGCAGAAAGTGCTATGTCTCCATCTTGTGGCTTCCCCCGCCGGCTGGGGGGGACACTGGAGCAGGGAGGCTTTGGCAAGGGTTCTTGCCTCTTCCCTCCTTCCGCTGTGCAGAAGGATGAGCTGAGAGGCTCCCTCAAGGGCCAGTAGAGGGGAGTTTCCTCCCCTCCACCCAGCTCCAACAGGGGTTTGTGCTCTGAGCATCTCTCCTGTGGAGGCCCTTAACGTCAGGCTGAGCAGCCTTTGGAGGCAACGTTGTCTAGTGGTCAGCGCCAGGCAGCTGGACTCAGAACACAGGGGCCTGGCCAATGGCTTCCCGGGTGAGCATGGGCCAGCCGTGCTGCGCCGAGCATACGTCAGCTCAGCGTCCGAAGCGGATGTGAGATCATCACGACCCCGTGTGCGTTGGGGGGCAAGCAGCGCCCCCCCTTTGGAATGTGCAGCCAACGGCGCTCCCCGCTCCATAAGGGCTGTTTGCCTCCCGCTGGGCCCACCGCCTGGGAGGCGTAACCCTGCCCCGCTAGAACTTCCCTCAGGCGCTGGCTCCACTCAGCTAGGCCAGACCTCTGCTATCTGGACACACGGGCGGTTTGTAATGAAAACCAATGGAGGGCAATTGGCGCTCGGAGATCTAGTCCCTCCAGGCAAGGGACGGGTCCCAGACCGGAGGAACGGGTCCGGTAGAGAGCCAGGCCTGGCCTTGGTAACAGTGCCATCTGGCAGGGGCCTGCGCTCCTGTGGGGAAGCTGGTGAGGGTGCCCCGACACGGGGTGGGTGATGGTAAAGAGAAGAGGCAGGTGGCATTTTCTTCAGTCCATGAGGGAGCGACTGCTCGCCATGTGCCAGCCTGCCCAAGGAGAGGCGCGCTGGCTGTTTGCCTTCCGGAAACCCTCCATCCACCAGCCCTGCCAGGGCAGTCGGGAAGGGGTTGATTCAGGCTCCGCGTGTGCTGGGTGGGTATCGAGCTGATGGATGCCTGCTGCCGGGCTGGCAGAGCGCAGCGGATACCGACGAGCACGAGTCCGAGGGAAACCGACTCCTAGGGAACCCTGACAGGAGAAAGACCCGACTGGCCATGGACACAGCTGCGCTGCCGTCCCCCGCCCTCTGGCTTAGAAAGCTCCAGCAGATGCCACCAGGTGAGGGGCCAAAAGCAACCCCAGCTCCCAACACCCCTGAGCTCTGTACCTGGGAGCCTCGGCGTTCCCTCTGCTCCCCGCTGCCCCGGCCCCCTCGTCACAGCCGTCTCCTGCGCTAAGGTTCGGCCTGGGCACTTCCTCGGGGGTTGTGTCTGTGCTAACAGGAGCACAGTGGCTCCACCCATGAGCAGGTCTGTGGGCAGGTCATCATGGGGGCTGGCCTACGAGATGCTCCGACAGCTCCAAAGGCCGCTGGCTTGGTTTGGCCATTTGAAACAATTACATTGCTCCTTGTGCCCGCTTCCTGGGTCCTTACCGCCGCTCACCTGCCTCGGGGCAGCAGGCAGGCAGCCAGGCGCAGGGTAACACACGTGGGCTAAGTATCGCACGTCGCAGTCACATAAGGCTCCAAGTCCCCTTATTTATTCTGCCCTTCCCCAGGATAATCTTCCACCAACACTGTTTTCTAACTAAGAATTGGATTTTCAAGAAACTCAAAATGGTGCTGGAAAGCAGCTGCTGCTCTTCTCAGGGACAGTCAACATTTTCCAGAGGCGTGGAAACCTGTTTTCCACCCCGCTCATTGAATTGGTTTTGTGCGGAACACTTTTCCATTGCAAAATGCAGTTGAACTGAAACTGATACGTTTTGTGGGACCACGTAAATGCTGACAAAACGTTACATGAGAAAACAGCGAAATGATTCTTTTCAATGTCAAAACCTCTGGTTTAGATCAAGTAAAAATGTTTCATTTTTGATGTGGCAATTTGTGTTATTTCAACTTTTAGATTATATGAAAATCACAATTTTAAATAGATGTATATAATTTAGCTTATGATTAAATCTATAAATGTTAATGTGACGTATTTAATATTTTAATATACTATAAAAGTCAAGACAAAATCCAAATGTTACAGACAGAATGAAACAACCTTCACATTAGCCAAACTTAACGTGCAACATTATTAACATGAAACATCTCCAGGGTCCCAGACCGAAGTTTTGTTTAATGAGAAATTGGGACTTTTCGTTGTGACTTGGAATGAATTTGTCCAAATGGGGGACTTGCCCACAGAAGGGACGTACTGTTTTCTGACCAGATCTAGTTAGCTGCAGTCTGGGCTTGACTAGCCAGCTCTGAGACCAGTCTTACCAGCCTCCTACCTCTCTGGTGATTTTTGGTCCCTCCTTTATCCAGTTAATTTGGTTTCCTAACCCACGGCAGCTGCGCCTCTCCTACGTCCCCTGGGTTTGTGGCTGTTAGTGCCAGCTCCTGGCTTCCATAGTTATGGCTTTGAGCTCAACACCATGTGATGAACCTTGGGCTGGGGGGGGGGGTCAGAAATGAAGCATCAAAGCCAAACCCAGGCAGTGCCCCAAGCTGCCTGGCTGCCCTGCCGCAGGGTCAAGATGACAGTGTGATTGAGTCTCCCCTAGTGGGAAAGACCCAGGTACCATGATACCGAATGTTTACAATGTGTACTGCCCCCAGGCTGCCGGTGAGTAGCAGCCGAGGCTGCTGCCACCCGAGGACGTGCAGTTGGTTACCCTGTGGGGACGGACGGGGTGGAACAAGCCGAATTCCCAGTAGGCGCCATGGCAGTTAGTGCTAACTGGCTCGATGACAGCAGAGAAGCCGGCAAACAAATGTGCTCAGAGACTGACCGGTCCCCTCCCCACCAGCATTTCTATGGGCTGCACGTCGGGGGTGGGGAGCGAGTGGCACCAGGAGCAGGAGAACCTGTCATTGCTTCTGCCCACGTTGTCGGCAGTGAGTTCCAGGGGCTAAGCCGGTGCATTATTACACCCATTTGACAGTGGCAAACTGAGGCCCCAGAGATAAAGCGACTTCCCCTGTGTCACACAGCCAGTTGGGACTGCGAGTCCAGTGTCCATCCTCCACCCGTATTCCCAGACTCAGAACGGCCCAGCCGAAGGGCGGGATGCGACCCAGGGCCGTTACATTTTCCTTGTAACTATTTTTTCTCCTTTCTCAAGCATCTAATGAAGAATGAAAACCTGTTGTGGCGCACACATGCTGAATTATGAAATCCCACCGTGTGTGGGAAGGCAGCTAAAGGTTAACGACCCAGTAATTCAAAGACAAGACACAGCGCTGACAGACAGATCTTAGTAGCTGTTACATTAAACAAGGTAAACACCCGTTTGTACAATGCTGCAGTTTCCCGGAATTCCTATTGTACTCTCGCCAGTGACACTTACAACGCCTTGTGCCGCCTAATTCCTTCCCAGGCACTCTGGGCATGGTAGTGAGCACAGCAGAGTCAAAGACAGAGTGGACCTGCTCCCAAAGCAAAGCTTTCTCTGTAGACAAGGACATTTTCCAGATCACCCTGCCCTGAGGAGATGCTGTCTAACCCTTCATGTGGCATTGGTTCGAGGGAAAAGTCAGGTTGATGGCTTCCGGTCTGGTGTGGAAGCAAAGGCAAAAACAAGCTATTGTAGCAAGAAAGAGTTCTGCTTCTGGTTAAAACCAGGGTTCCCTATAAGCTGAGTGCCTGGGCGGCCGCCCAGCAGAGATCCAGGTGCCGCCCAGCTGATTGTCAGAGTGCCCACAGCTGCCCACAGCCGGCAGCATACGTTTCTATTTTGGTGGTGCACACCTGCACATGCCTCGGTGCATGGAACAAAATGTATTCTGTACATGGATGGCAAAATTTAGAGGGAACATTGGTTAAAACCCCCAGATTCAGAGGGGAAGGGTGTTGTTTTTTTTATTTAAAAATGGGAGGGAGACTTGAGAATCTGGACATTTTTGGTTTTGACAACTGAACTTTTCAATTTTGAGTTTTCATCTTTCCCCCCAAACTTTTAGAAAGAAAAATTCCTTCAAAATAAAGGCTCCTTTTGAGCCAGAGAAAATTTCAACCGAAGAATTTCAGCCAACTGTAACCCAAACCTCCTCCTAGATGCAAAGAAGTTAAACTGGAGGGTAACTTAGGAGCTGGACTCCACACAGGTGTATATAAGGAGAACTAGGGACTTGTAAATGCCCTGTAGCAGGAGAGTTAGTGCGGGGCAAGCTTGTGCAAAGTAGATTTCACACCCAAGTCCTGCAAATCCGCAGATATCTACCCACCCACTACTACTGGTAGCTGGAGCTCAGTTTTTGTGGATGCAGATACACATTTTGTATCCTCAGGGCTCTGTGTCACACCCCGGCTTCTGTTGCACTAACAGTCCCTCCAGACAATTCTTCGCCCTGTGATTCGTCTCTGGAAAGGGAGGCTGCACAAATTGTTCACTGCATCTGCTTCTTGATCGGGTGATCCCAGTTTACACAGCGGAAGATGTTTGAGCGGGGAGGGGAGTTTAAGAACCAACCCTACAACCGCAACTCGGGCTCTGAAAACCCAACCTGGGTTCTTTCCTTTCCTGGGCTGTAGGAAGGGTTAGGGTTACGGAGCTAGGGTTAGAAGTGTTTACTTTAAGTACCTAGAACATCAGGACTTGGCCCGTTGGGGTGGGACGGAAAGACAAGTTAGCTGCTTTGCATCTGCGAAAGCCAGACTATGAACTGACTGCTCCAACCTAGAAGTGTTAGTGAAGCTTTTGTACAATTCCAATTGCCCCGGGCAGAAGAAAGGTGATTCTAACAGTACAGCCATAATAGTCCTAAAACCGCTTACTCTGAAACGTTAGCAATGCTCTGCGCAGGCCACTATCCGTTCCAGGGTCTCCAAGTGCTTCACAACATTCCAGTTACAAACATGGTCCTGGCCTGGGAATGGAAAAGTCTCCATTGCCTTACTGACAAAGCCTTGTCTGTCTTATCCTCGTGGTCTGGTGGCCCACAGCAGACGTGACCTCGGGCTTGATGCTCCAGTCTCTAATCTTAACCCAGCGACTTGCGACAAACTTTCCTTGAGGCTCGGACTGGAGCTCTGAGCAATCCCTGGCTCTTACACACACACAGATGTGATTGTGGGAGGTGGGAGGTGAGGCATTCCCAGGAGAGAGAGACGTGTTAATGCCTTTAGAGAAGGTGCTGGGAAGACCTCGTTTGCGATATTGTGTACTGGTGTCTTCAGCTGGGACGGAGTGCTACTCACTGTTGGGGTGCCTCCTGCTGGCTGTCCTGGGGATTGGCACCCTATGCCAGCACACCCTTTTCCGGTGCTGTCTCACCACCACCACCACTGCAGCATCCTCTTCATGACACAGCCCTGTGGCTGGCCCACGCTCCGTGTTCCCTCCTTCGGGGCAGGGGCAGGGGGGAAGGGCAGTATTACAGTCGCTCAGTCCAGATGCTTCCTTAGTGGCAAATAGGGGCAAGGAGGACCCGGGCCCACCCACTACTCCTGGTCCTGGCCCAGGGACACTGTAGATGGCTGCCCTTTGCTATGTCCTCTGTGGCTGATCAGTGGGTTTCCTGGTGCCACTTTCCCATGGCCACAACACCCTCTGTGCCCTTGCCTCAGGGACTGCCTCTAGCTCCCCGGGTCCCTGCCTGCAGCATTGCTCTGTCCATGGTGCTTACTGCCTTCTGCCTACAAGGTGGCTAGTGCTCTCTCACCAAGCTCCAGGGAGTGACTGCAACTGCTCTGTTCTGCAGCTCCTTTTTTATGGGCCTCCCTGGCCCTGGTTGGCTGCTCCTCGCAGTCCCCCTCTGCCTAGCTTCCTCCTGTGCAGCCTCCCCAGGGCTCTATTAACCCCTTTCAGCCCAGTGTGGGGCAGACATCAGCCAAGATGGATTGAAACTGGAACAGGGGCCGAGGTCAGTTCCTAGGAAGATCGGGGCAAGGAGGGGGCCTCTCTTAGGAGAGAACCCTGGAAAAGCCTGGCTTGGTTAGTTTTTCAGAAAGAAGGCTGAGAGGCAAGCCGTGTGCTCTGTATAGATCACATTAAGGGGGTAAATCTGAGGGAGGGTGAAGAGCTATTTAAGCGAAAAGAATACAATGCCACCAGAACAAAGGGACAGCAACTGGCCATGAACAAATTCAGGGTGGCAATGAGAAGAGTTTTAACCATCACCAAAAGGAGATTCTGGAACAGGCTCCATATATAATAAGTTGTTAGAGGAAAACAACTTATTTTGTCTTAAGAGAGAACGGGCCAGATCTGAGGGTAATTGTATGACAGGCCCTGCGCTTGTGATGGCAAAGGGCAGGACTCCACAGTCCTGGGGTTCACTTCTGCTTATTTCTTATGAGCCTAAAGCTCGTGCTTCAGGGTTTCAGCTGGTCACCAGCAGGGGTCAGGACGGGGCTTCTCCCACACGGTGTCGTCTGGAGGGTTTTATCGCCTTCCTTTGAAGCATCAGGGATGGGCACATCTGGAGATGGGACTCAGAGTGGGGTTGGGCCAGACTTTTGAGGTAGCCCCAAGTATTCTCTCAGGTGGCTGGCTGGCTCTGGCTCCCATACTTAGGGTCCATCTGATTGCCAGATGGGGAGCTGGAAAGGAATTTATCCCAGGACCAACTGAGGGTAGTCTGGGTGGTTTTTGCCTTCCTCTGTAGTATGGGCATGGGTTGCTTGCCAGGGTTATCTGGCATATCTCATGATCCATTCCCGGCCACAGGGGAGGCCTCAGAGACTGGTCCTATCCAGTCGCTGCCTGTGGCGCAGGATAGCCTGGTCCCCTTCTGTCTCATTTTCATGGTTAGGGTGATGTGCAGGTGGCTGGTTTCTCTTGGAGGCCTGTGATGTACAGGAGGTCAGACTCTGAGCTGGTGGGCCCTTCTGGCCTTAGTTGGTCTGATTCTAGTCTGGGGTGGCATTGTGGGACACTGCAGCTGCTCAGTGCCGGATTTCTGCTGTCCTGGGAGGAGGGAGTTACATCAAATCCTCAAACAGCGTTGAACTGCAGGTGCAAATGTGACCATGGGCATCTGTCACTCTTCCAGTTCTGGAGGAGCTTGTAGCTTGAGAGCCTGTGCCTGAAATATCCGGGGAGTCCAAGCTGCAAAGCGAGCTCATTTCTCAGGGTTAAAACCTTCTCGTTGGTGTCCAGGCTATGCGGCATGTTACGCTTGGTTTGCATGTTTGGTTTCTTCGCCAGGTAATCTGCTTTGATCTGTTTGCATCACTTAAAAACTCACTTTTGTCATTAATAAACTTGCTTTTATCGACCGCAGTGAGCTTTGCTGGAGTGCTCAGGGAAAATCGCTGCTTGGTTCCCAGAAGTGCCCGTTCACATGGAAGGAGAGGCAGACCAGGTATCGAACCCACCGACTGGCCAGATTTGACCAGGGCCTGTCGGTGCTGGTCTGGACTCCCACTCTCGGCAGCGGCTGGCTAGAGAGCTTGCATGTGGCTGCAGATGGCAGAGTGCCAAGGTGGAGATTTCCAATGCCTGTATGTGCGTGGGAGGAGACAGGAAGGGGTCCAAGTCACATGGGCAGGTGAGTAATTCGGAGATGGTCTTCTCTTGGAAGTAAGGGCCGGGGATTCTAAACAAAGAAGGAAGGCAGGGCGCTCCCGAGGAGTGGCAGGAAACCAAAGCTGCTCCGTCCTCAGTGAGGATGCTCTGTCCTCTTGCCTGGCACAAACCTAGGGTGAGTAGTTGCCATGGCGATACCATTTCTGGGCCCAGAGAAACAATGTGCTGATGCTGATTTTTGCAGCGTTCCTCGAACGAGAACACGTTGTTCTTCTGGTCACAAAGTGCAGCCAACTATGTTAAAAATGCTGCACTTCCCGAATGCCCGGGCCGGGGCCTGGTGTTCCTGTGCACACACTGAACGGTGTTTTCTCCGACAAAATCGGTTTCTTTCCAGACTCATAGCCAGTCAGGCTGAGCTGGGGCGTTGGTCTCTGCCCATTGCTCCTGGGCACTGTCAGGCTCGGGGGGCCTTTGCACTTGGTACCCAGCCTCGCTGGCCAAACCCCACTGAGTTTCAGGCCCGTGTCCTGCTACCCAAGCTGGGAAGCACAAGTCCCAGCTACACGAGAGACAGCCTGGGTGGCAGAGGCCGGTGCCATCTCCGGGGGCTCCGAGAGCCCAGGCCTCGGAGAGACGGGGCAGTTTCGGGGCGAGCAGAGAGATGCTCTCTTGGGTATCACAGGTCGGATGATTTTATTTTACGCCTTTATTTTAAAATAAAATAGTGTTGGTTTTGACACTTTGGAAACAATTTACAGCCTCCGTCCGTGCTCTGACAGCCAGTGCTTTATGGGGGCTTTGCATGCAAGTGCATCTCGCAAGGGCACCGTAAATTCGACTGTCACAGCCGCCACTTCTTTTTTCTTTACCACAGCAGACAGTCTAGGCGGGTGTTTCTTGGTAGCAGACGGACAGTGCACTGATGCTTTATTCCGCACTAGCAGACTTACCTGGTGTTGCCCGAGTCCTTCAGGGCAGGGCCATGGGGATGTGTGTGTGTTCTCTCCCCTCCCAGGCCACCTCCCCAGTTCACTCAGGGCCTGTTCTCTATCCCCCACTGAGGGTTTGGGGAAGGGGGGCTACTTACCAGTGTGCTGGCAGGCAAGCTAGTCGACCCGGGTTACTCAACTTTGGAAGCCCCAGTGGCCACAATGATACTCAGAGCACATGCCGAGAGCCGCAACTTAAGTATGTTGCATATAAATGCAAATAGATATGCAAACATATGCAAATAGCTTCTTTCGCACTGACGGGCATCAATACAAAGATTAAGCCTTAAGCTGCGGCGCCAGACCCAAACATGGCCAGTGCGAGCCAGTCAGCACCTCTCAGGCTCTGCCCACAAGGCTAAGCAGCCAGCACTTCCCACAATGCCCCGGGGCTCCTGGCACCTCCTCCCTGAGGGCTAGAAACACCGACACCCGGTACCCGTCTGCTCCAGCCAGCCCGTCTGTTTGCGTCTTTCAGTGCTCACCCCGCCTGGGAGACGCCTCACCGTTGTGGGGCATGTTCCCAGTGGAGGCCACGTTCAACAGATCCCACCTGCGGGCCGCGTGTTGAGCCCAGCATAAACCCAAACCGCCCCGCGGGCTGCACGCCAACAGGCGGTGGGCCGAGTAGCCCTGCTGTGGAGCCTCAGCTTGGCTGGCCAGTCCCGTGGTGGTGTGGCTGCTCCTAGTGGACACTGCAGGAGAGCTCTCCCCCGTGGGCTGTCTGCCCTCCGTGGCCACTCTCATATCACATCCCTCCGAACAGCAGCCCCTCCCTTTGCATGTTATGGAAACCAGCCCTTTTCCCAGGGCTTCCAGGTCTCCTGGCAGAGCCTGGTTCAGCATGTCAGAAGAAAGGGTATGAGCTGCAGCTACAATTAGGGTTGCCAGCTGGTTTAACCAAAAATACCCAACATTCCCCTCCCCCCCCCAAGGGAAGCCCTTGTCAACCGCTCCGTTATGCCTCGTGGAATGAGGTTTATTGAGGCAGTCAATAAGGGCTTCCCTTGTCAACCGCGGAGCGTCCAGACTACCTTGCTGTGCCGCCAAACAGCTGATCGGCACAGCGCAGCGGCCATTTTGATGTAAATGAAGCGGCGATTAATTAAATCGCCGCTTCATTTTCCTATGTCTAGTAAACTCATCTACATGGCTGTCGACGGAGCCATGTAGTCTACACGAACCAGAGATCCCAGGTTCAAATCTACCCGGTGGCAGTTACACTTTGGTGTTGTGCTGCTGTACTGTGTCCACTCTTGTGATGAGCATGTGTATTTCTTATCCTACGTGGAGATCACATTAAGGTTAGGTGGTAAACTGAGCTGCTGGTGAATTGTTTGGTTTTACAGAGATGCTAGGTCGGACTCTCTCATGATGATACTTCTCTTTCAGGATAGTATCTTGATCTTGAGGTGTCCCCTTTTAAGGTGTCATTCAAACAACTTTACAGCTTCCAGATGTTCATCAAACATCTTGCAGCCAGAGCCCTCTATTGCTACTGCTCTGGTCTTTACCTGCAGCTGGAAATCAGTTCTCACCTGTCTGGGCGGGATCCTCTTCTCAGAGCTCGTCAGCTGCCAAGGGCCCTGTACTCTACCTGCTCCCTTCCCTGGGGGGGAATCAGGCTGCGCACCCAGCACGATCCAAGGCAGGCTTCCCAGAGAAGGGCACTCAGCCACGGTCACCGCTTAGCCCATTGCCTGCTGTCCAAAGACGGGATCATTTGTATTGCCCGGAGGCCCTGGCATGGCATTGTGTAGTTGGCCATATGAACCGGCCACAGCAGGGTGATGACACAAGACAGAGCAACCTCTGGACACGTCTCTAACCCATGCAGGCAGCAGGGACACTGCTCATAGGGGGCATCTAGTACTCTGGTCACTTTTATGGCTCTACTCATCATTTAAAAAAAAGAAACGTTACCCTGACTGTGCCAAGCGTGGCACGTGCAGCGGGGCAATGGGCTCAGAAGCCAAACACAGGGTTCCTAAATTGAGTCCATGCAGGGCGACTCAGTTTCTCTGGACACCACAAACAGCCAGCGCCAGTGAAATGGGTCTTCAGGGTGTGAGGACGGACAGTGGCAGACGATACGCGCCAGAGCCTGCCGCACGGGCAGATCCCCACAGGATCGAAGCAATGTCAGCTCCTAACGGGGACTTCAAAGGAGGAGTTGCCAAGCGCCGCTCAAATACTTACGAATGACCCAAGATTTGTGAACATCAGAACGGCCAAGTGGGGTCAGAGCAAAAGCCCATCCAGCCCAGTGTCCTGTCTGCTGACAGTGGCCAATGCCAGGTGCCCCAGAGGGACAACAGGGAATCCTCACGTGATCCCTCCCTGTAGCCCATTCCCAGACAAACAGAGGCTAGGGGCACCATTCCTCCCCATTCTGGCCAATAGCCATTGATGGACCTAAACACCATGAATTTATCTAGCTCTTTTTTGAACCCTGTTAAAGTCCTGCTCTTCACAACATCCTCTGGCAAGGAGTTCCACAGGTTGACTGTGTATTGACACTTCTGGGCAGGATGGCCAATGGCCGAGTCACCATACCAGATACCTCTCCTCTCCCTCCCTTGCCTGTACAACTGGCTGGAGGGAAAGTCCCCCAAATGCACAACACTGTGGCTCTGCCCTTGGATTTTGTTTCTCTTCCAATATGCGATTGGAAGTGACACCCGGGTGGGCTGAGTGTGAGCAGGGCTAGGCCCTGAGTTGATCGCTTCCTTGATCAGAATGAGAGCTGGGCAAGGAACCAAGTGCACTGGAGTGGGACCCAGGCTGCAGCGGCCAGACCTGCGGTGATGGCTTGCCCAAGCCCACAGGGGCTGAGCTCCAGACCGCAGGAATGGGTGGATAGCTGGCCAGGTGGCGTCCAGACCCTGACTCAGCCAACTCACCCACTGTGAGTCTCTGAGGACTGGACCAGCCTCTCACAGACCGTGGCTCGGCACGTAGCTGCTTGCTTGGTGCTGGGCGTGACACCAGGGAAAAGTGGGTCCTGCCTCAGGGTGCTTGTGATCTAAACACGCCCAAAGGGTGCGGCTCCCCCATGTCGTGAGCCAGCTCAAGCCCGTAGGTGTCTCCTGGGCCTGGCACAGGGCAAATCCCACCCCAGTAGCTACTCCCTCAGCTGCCCCAGAGCCTGGGGCCTGTAGGGCTCCTGGAAAGGCTCCTGTTGGCTGTTTGGCTCAACCCCCAGTGTGGGCGCCTCACAGACCCTCCTCTCCTTGTGCCACGTGGCGGAGAGCGCGTCTGTGGGACAGGGCAGCCATCCTGCCACTCAGCCCTGTTCTCTCTCCAGCCACAGGCGCTTGAGAAGCTGCCCCCCTGGGCTGCCAAAGTCTCCAGCCCCTCGGCTCCCTCGGCAGGATTCCCTCCCTGCCCCGAGCAGCACGTCCCGCCGGCTCAGCCAGAAAGTGGGGGGGAGAGGAGGGTCTAGCAGCCAGCAGGCACAAGGCCTGGAGCTGGGTAGCGGAGCAGTGTGGGTCCCCAGCCGGGAGCAGAAGAGAACAGCCGAGGCCTGGCAGAGCAAAGGGCAGGATTTCGCAAGCAACCTCGGGCCCTTTGCTCCCCTGCCCCGTGGCCCTTCTTCCCTGACAGAGCATCCTCTGAGCCAGCAGGTGCCAGGCCACCCCGGCAGGCCAGGCAGGGGAGCGCCGGGGTTGCCGCTGTGGGGAGGGCAGGCGGGGAGTCCGAGCTGAGTCATGGGGCCACCAGTGGAACCCAGAGGTGGAAATGGGAGCCAGGCCCAGGCAAGGAGGCAGGGCCAGGTCATTCCTTGCTTCTCCGGGCCTCGCCCACTCCCCCGCTGGGCCCGTCTTCCTCTCCGTCCCAGCCCCACGAATCACTCCCAAGGACTTACAGCTGATGGTAGCTGGGATAAGTCTAGGTCCCTACAGCAGCAAGGCCAAGCGCTGGGACCCTCCTCTGGAAACGAGGGTTATTGCAACATAGTTGGACAGTGTTACACCCAGCCAAAGGGCTTGGATTGTGGGTACCCCAGGGGCCTCTGCAAAGATTCAGGGGCCAGTCCCCAGTTGTGGGTATTTAGTGGCTTACTTAGTGATCTACAAAGTGTCATGCGGCTACGTCTACACTGGCAGCTTCTCGCGCAAGAACTCTTTTGCGGAAGAGTTCTTCTGGAAAAACTTTTCCAGAAGAGAGCGTCTACACTGGCATGTGCCTTTGCACAAGAGCATCCATGCCAGTGTAGACGCTCTCTTGCGCAAGAAAGCTCTGATGGCCATTTTAACCATAAGGCTTTCTTGCGCAAGAAATTCATGTTGCCTGTCTACACTGGCCTCTTCTGGAAGAGCTCTTGCACAAGAGGGCTTATTCCTGAGAGGGAGCAGTGGAGTTCTCGCGCAAGAAGCCCTGATTTTCTACAGTACAATGTCAGTTTACTTGTGCAAGAACGCATGGCCAGTATAGACAGGTGGCAAGTTTTTGCGCAAGAGCGGCCGTTTTCACGCAAGAACATGCCAGTGTAGACACAGCCTCAGGGTCTAGGTGCGGGGCTGCCAGGCACCATCCCACAAAATTCTAAGCAGACTGCGTAAAACCAGCCATCCCTTGAAAATATGGGCACCGTGCAAATAGCTCCAGATGAAAGAGCTAGTGAAAACGGAGATTCACACTCTGGAGCGAGAGCGAGAGAGAAGACTGATAACGTTGTCTTGAGTTGTTTGCTTACTCATTGGCAGAGTGGTATTTCCCGAGCAATATCACTTGTACTTTTCATTAGTCATCTGTGACCTTTTACTTCCATAATCAAACAAGACAACCTAACACTTAAATCTGAGCATTTAGGTTTGACATTTACGATTGGTTCTCACGTTAGAGAGACCAAATGAAAATTTTCCTAGCAGACAGCATGCTACGGGGAAGGGTGAATCAAATAATTCATTTGCTGAATAACATGCGTGTCAGCCCCATTCGGCTGCCTGAATCTGACTGAATAATATCAGTTGGTATTTGTACTATAGTGGTTGTCATTAAAAAGTCAATATTCAGCTGGAGTTACTACCGCACGGAGGTATCCGAGAGTCAGAGACATTTCCCATTCTGCGTTCAGGGAAACTGTATGCGGCATTTGATTAAAGCAAAGCACCATGGATATTACTGGGGGATAGGACTGTGGCAGTGACTAGAGAAAAAGTTTTGTTAAAGACCAGGGGTGTTGTTCTTTCTGATTCAGTATAGAGTGAGTTCAGGTGCAGGCCCATACAAATTACTTGAGTTCATCCTGGCAAGTAGGGAGCTGCTATTATCCCAAGTTCACAGATGGGAAACTGAGGCACAGGGAAACCGGGGCCAAATATTTAAAGGTATTTAGGTACCTGAAGGTGCAGAGAGGTGCCTCGGTGGGTTCATTTAGGCACCTAGTTCCCACTGAGTCCGAGAATCCCATTTTAGATACCTAAACCATTTTACAAGCCTGCCCCTCTCTGATTTGTCCAAGGTCACACAGGTGACTACGGCTGAGAAGCTCTTGAAGGCCAGTTTCCAGAGACTGGTACCCGACCCTAAGCACTAGGCAATTGCTGAGCACAGGGTTACTGGAGAGGTCAGTCATTACAAATAAGACACATCATAACTTTGCTCCTGTCACTAAGGACAGCTTCGCAGCTTCGGGAGGAATAGACGTGCTCATGATGGTTTCTTGGGAGCTGTTCAGATATCATGGTGATGGGCCTGCGAGAAGGTCGTAGTCAGAATACAACGTTGCACAGAACTTCCAAGTCATAGCCACATTCTGCTTCTACTGGTTCCCGCCGCATTTCCATGGTCACAGGAGTCAGCGTCACTTCCTGTCCTAAAATGTGGCACTGCTGAGTGTCAGCCCAGACTCTCTCCCCTCAAGGTGGCTGCATTTCAGCAGCAGAAAAAGAGGCTCCCATGTGCTAAGTTGAAAGTTCCCACACGCAGACTTTGTTCATTTAAAGCGGCAAAGAGACAGTCAAAACAAGTCACCCCTTGCCAGCACACACACCTTACTATCACTGCACGACGCGCCGTGGAGTTAAAAGAGAAAAACATCAATTGAGAACTGAGAGTGCGCTCTGTTCTAACAGCAACTGCAACACTGAGTTCACACGCATGAGCCTTTACCAGCAAAATTCTCACTGATCCTGCCCTCTGCCTCAGTATTACTAGCAGCTTTCATACTGTTACATTTGGAGAGAGGAGTACCTTTCTATACTGGAAACACTGGGGGTAGAAAATGTGATTTCTGGAGCACTGGTTACATCCATATTTACTCTGTATTACTAAGCGTGATGGTCTGTTATCGCAGTAACTTCTGCTGTTCTAATGTAAGGGACATTCTTTTGTGATCTTACTTCTGAGTTAGGATTAGTATTTGTTCTTGCCGCAGTTTCATGTCTAGAAGCGTTTTCCCAAGTAGAAGTACACAGAATTATTGTGCTCAGAGGGCTAAGCTTGCTGTCTGTGTGATATTGCTACTGTGTTGAACTGGTGTGCGCACACTGCTTTTTTGGATTGTTGATAGTGGTACAAAAGACCACACTTCAGACAATATTAGTATTAAAAGGACTAAACCACCCCAGTGTGTGTGTACAGCTGTGAAGCAAGAGTGTGCCCTGGCGCAGTCCAGCGATTTTTACAGCACTGGGTCGCGGAAAGTCAGGCGCTGGCTCGCCTTGCTGTAGGGCGAGCAGGTGGCTGGCGGGGGGGGGGGGGGTTGAGGCAGCTTCCTGCCTAGCCTGGCACCACGGATCACGCTGCGGCCAGGAGCGGCCAGCGGCAGGTCTGGCTCCGAGGTGGAAGGGTTTTGCTTTTTTATCTTTTGAGAGTTGGCTCCTCAGGCCCCCAAAGGCAGCGGGTCCCCTTTCAGAACAAGCCCCAAGCGAGCGCCGTCCGTGTTTGCTCGGCCATGCCTGGCGACAAGCCACCCAAATGAGGCCGTTTCCCCCCTCGGCCGGCACCGCCCACTCCCAGCAAACGCCCCCCAACAAGCCCTGCTCCAAAGGGATGTTTTTAAAAAACTCCTCACAGAGCAGTCAGCAGACACAACCCCCCTCCACAACCAACCCCCGCTGTACCCATCCCCCAACAGCAACACCCCACCAGGCCAGGCAGGCAAACACAGTCTCTTCCCCAGTGTCCCATGTAGCCTCCAAACCAACAAGCAGCCCCAACCACACACCCTCCCTAGCCCACAGCCTTCCCTCAGGGTAGCAGGGAGGAATAAAGTCCAGCATCCAGAGGACTCCGAGGTATGTGAGTTTGAGTCCCCTCTCTGGCCCTGTGGACTGGGCAATCACACTCGCTGGCGGGAAATTCAAAAAAGCAGCCGTCTCCGGGGAAGCCCAAACAAGCAGCAACTCCAAGAAGCCAGCTGAAGAGCCAAGAAAGGCCATAAATGGGCAACTGGAAGAAGTGACACGTCCAATCGACTTAAAACAAGTGGAACTGGACTTGTTGTAGGTCACGTTGGCAGCCTGTCAGTGGCTGGCACCGCCCCCCAGCTCCCATTGGCTGGGAAACAGCCAATGGGAGCGTGGACCTAGATCTTGGGGCAGGGGCAGCATGTGGAGTGGGAGCTGTTGCTGGCTGCTTTCAGAGTGCAGTGCGGTCCGCTGTGCCAAGACAGGCAGGAGACCTGCCTCGCCATCCCACTGCATGGCTGACTAGGAGCTGCCGGAGGTCAGCCTGTGCCCCAGCAATCCCCTGTCCCAGCCCCGAGCCCCCCCCTCCCCAACCCAGAAACCCCTCCTGTACCCTAAACACTTCATCTCTGGCTGCACCCCAGAGCCTGCACACCCCCATGCCCCAGCCCAGAGTCCCCTCCCACATACAGAACCCCTCTGCCCCATCCCCGAGCCTAGAACCTCCTCCTGCATCCCAAACCCCTCATCTCTGGCACCACCCCAGAGCACAGACACCCAGGCAGTCTTCACACCCCAAACCCCTCATCCCTGCAGCCCCACCCTGGAGCCTGCCCTCTCGACAAAAGATATAATTACATGGGGGTCACATCAACAATTTTCTTCAACTGAGTTGCAAGAAAAAAAGCTTGAAACCCCCTGGTTAGTCTGATTGTCAACTGTACAGTTTGCAGGAGTGTGCCTGCAACATCTGAACCTGCAAAATGGACCCCGGGCAATTGTCAGTGCAACTCCGCCGGCTAACTGTCTTTAGGTGCAAACGGAGTCAAAAAGGCAGTTTTCATATCCTGCACTCACAGCCCAATTGCTGGCATAAATTGCACCCAAAAAAGGGAGCGAAACTAGACTCACTGCACAAACCCAAGCTCACTGAAGCATTGACCGTCCGTTCCTGGAATTGTTTGCAACACAAAGGGAAGGTTGCATAAGACACAATGCAACACAAACTGGGTGCCACTGAAAATCATCCCCTCCCCAGCATTGGATTTGGGTATTTCCAGTCGCTACTGCAGCCAATTACATTTTTGATTAGTACTCACTGGACTGTCACTTTCCTACACCCCCCCCCCTTCTCTGTTTATGGCAAATATTTGTTTCCTTTATTTTGCCTTCTCCTCATTGTGCTTGTCTGCTGATGTATTAGAGGCCTCGCTTCCATCGCCTGTGTGTGACATCTCCATGGCAACAGATTGTGATGTGAAATTGCATGGGTAGCACAAGAAATGAGTCATGAATAACCCTTTTCTCCCTTCTGTATTAAAGGTAAATCAAATTTTTGGTGAAATATGTTTTAATGTGTGACATTGTCAAGGAGATTGTGATGAGATGGTGTTGCACTTTGCATATAAAACAGAGACTTTCCTGCACGGCCAACAGCTGACGTGCGGCTGTTATTTGGAATGGAAATACAAATATATTTCATATCTGAGGGACTGTTGTCTGGTGGCCAGGGTAGGGACTGGGATTCAGGGTTTCACCCTTGGCACTTTCACTGGCTGGCTGTGCCTCAGTTTCCCCCCTCTGTCCATGGAGGATGTCGTGTTGGCATGTCTCCCAGTGCTGCTGTCTGAGAAGATTAGGGAGCTGTTAGTTACTCTCTTTACAGTTCTGTTCCCATTGTGAGTAGAGGACATCTCCAGACTTCGGTGTGCTATCCCCCTCTATTACAAGGCACCCCTGGACTTCTGGGGGAATGGCTGAGCCATAGTTAGTTCTTGTGGCTTGGCCTATTTCTCATTGTGTAGGTTCCAGCGGGACAGTCAGGTCCTTCTCCTGCCCCCGCCCATCCCTCCAGGAGCCTTCCCCGGCACAGCAGCCCCCGAGGGAGGTGCGGTACATGCAGCATTTGTTCCCAAAGGGTTGAATGAACTTCCTCTGAGTGTGCAACTACAGCACTGTCCTCTGCACTCTGGAGCTTGGTTCTTCTTGCCGACGTTACTTTAGTTCTGGCATGAAGACAGCAAAAGCCTGGGGCTGGCTCTGAACATCAGCAAAACCAGCCAACTCCTGGTCAACAAGGAGACCAGCATGGCAGAGAAGAACTGGAAAATGCAGAACACTTTGTCTGCCTTGGCAGCCAAGACCTGGAGGCTCAGCACAGAATCCGCCGGGCAGGCCTTGCCTGTAGCAGACTGTCTCGCCGGGTGTTCCGCCGTCACAACACACGCTAGACTTTGAGTTTCCATAGCAATTCCAACTCTCCTCTATGGCTGTGAGGTTTGGGTGGCCGACTGAACATGCCTGAAAAGCCTGGAACTCCGGCAGAAGCACTTTCTTCAGAAGCTTCTGGTTGGTCGCTCTACTGTCTATTGGGCGGTTGGTCACTCTACTGTCCCGTTCGCCCAGAAGCTGGCGTCGTCAGCGGTGAGGCCCTGATTCTCCAGCGCCAGCGGAGGTGGAGGAGGCGTGATGTGTGCATGCCTGATGTACTCTTACCAGAACAACTGCTGCGCGCCCCGCTCACCAGAGGAGGAAGGAAATGGGGAGGCCAAAAGAAACAGACACTCTCGGGATAAGCACTGAGATGTGGCACTCACACCACACGCTGTAGTGCAGGACAGGGATAACTGGCAAAGACTTGTCTTTTTCACATGAAAACGCCAGACAAGGCCAAAGATCGGATGGCAATTGGGGCCCAACCCGGACTACCACCAAGGCTCCCTCTATGCGGCGTGGCAGCAGGGCCCCGTAGCACTTAACCAGCCCCACCCAGTCAGGCAGCTCCATGCCCGGAGCCCCTCGTTTTACACCACCTGCAATGTCTGCCACTGAGCTCCAGGGTCAGACTCGCCACTCACCAAAGGACCCGAACACACGAAGGAGATCGTCCGCGCACTTGACGGATTGTGACCGACCCTTGCTGTTAAAAGCGCACACCTTTCTGAGTCTGTCTAACTTCGGTTTCTAGCTCCTGCATTGTGCTAGACCTTTCTCTGCTCGGCCGAAGGGCCCAGTGTTAAATATCTGGTCCCCATGTCGGTGCTCACAGACTAATCAAGTCCCCTGTTAACCTCTTCTTTCTTAAGCTAAACCAGAAGGTTAAATTGCCCAGCCATGGACTGCTGGATAGAATGGAGCAGGACTGGAGATTTTGGCCCAGCTCCCCAGAGGTATTTCACATTTAGGTGTCTAAACACCTTTCAGGATGTGGGCCTTTGCTCTTGTTCCACAATGCAAGGTACAATTCCAATTCAATCTAACACCAGGATTGTGTTTTCTGAAGTAATGAAAACAGCCTTTCCCACCTTTTTACAACATGTATTATCTGATACCAGAGTCATTATAGATACTGAGTGGAAATCTCCCAGCAACATCACTATTAATAAATGGTTTAATACATCATCATATCTCCTGTCCACAAACTATCTTAAATGGATACCAGCTTTCATTACATTCACAACTTTTATATAAGCCATTAAATCACTCAATTTTTCACCTTGCCAGTATAATTGCACTGTTCTCTTTTTTCATTTTTTGTTCACTGTTAGTCATTTTTTTCCTGTAATGTGGGTATTGTATATGTGTAGCTTCTATGTTCTTTGAAATGTTTTGGGATCTTGCTGCATTATCCCACTTGACTGATTTCATACCTGCACCTATTTGCACACAAGCAAACCAATGGAAGAAATACAGGGAATATGGCAAGTAAGCCAGACTGTGTACCCCAGACTGGACTCCATGGAAATGAACCAGAGGGTAAAGCCTGCCCCACCTTACTCGACAGAAGGTAAAGAAGCAGCTGATATGGACGTCTTTGAGAATAGCTTTAAGAATGACTGCATGCAATTTGACATATAGTATGGCACACTACAGAGTCCCACAGCTCCCACCCGAGACCCCGCCCTTTCTAGGGGCCTGGAGTCAGATCCTGACAACTTACCAACATTTATGGCGAGCCCCACCCCAGGCTCCTGTGAAAACTATTGCCCACCCCTGCTGTAGGTTCATCTCATAAAATTAACCCACAAAGAAGAGACATGGGACTAGACCAACATCCTGGTGAATGACACGGAGGCTACATCTACACTGCAGGCTTTTTGCACAAGAACGGCTGTTCTTGCGCAAAAACTTGCAGAGCGTCTACACTGCACACGCGTTCTTGTGCAAGTAAATTTACAGTACAGCGTAGGAAAACAGGGCTTCTTCCAGAAGAGAGAGTCCTCTCCCCACGAGGAATAAGCCCTCTTGTGCAAGAGCTCTTCCACAAGAAGGCAGTGTGGACAGGCAACATGAATTTCTTGTGCAAGAAACCCCTAAAACAGCCATCAGAGCTTTCTTGCGCAAGAGAGCGTCCACACTGTCAGGGACACTCTTGCGCAAAAGCACATGGCAGTATGGACACACTCTTGTGGAAGACCTTTTGCACAAGAACTCTTGCACAAAACAGTTCTTGTGCAAGAAGCCTGCAGTGTAGATGTAGCCTTAATGTTACATGCTTAACTATCTAAAAGGGTGTTACAAGGAAGAGGGAGAAAAAATGTTCTCCTTGGCCTCTGAGGATAGGACAAGAAGCAATGGGCTTCAATTGCAGCAAGGGAGGTTTAGGTTGAACATTAGGAATAACTTCCTGCCTATCAGGGTGGTGAAACACGGGAATAAATTGCCTAGGGAGGTTGTGGAATCTCCATCTCTGGAGATATTTAAGAGCAGTTTGGACAGACACCTGTCAGGGATGATCTAGATGGTGCTTGGTCCTGCCGTGAGGGCAGGGGACTGGACTTGAAGACCTTTCGAGGTCCCTTCCCATTCTAGTGTTCTAGGATTCTGTACCCAAGTCACAAGGAAAGGAATTCAACGTTCAGTGCAGAAACCAGCGGTCTGAGGTCTCCAGGTGGGTGGAAGGAAACCCAACTCTTTGCAGATGTGACAGTGCCATGAATCAGAGCACTGAGCCCTTGCGTCTGGGGCCAGCTTTCAGTTCCCAGGGTGCTTTTCTTTGCAGGGCCCTCACGTGAGCCAAGACGGTGCTGGGCTAGCTTGGGAAAAAGCCACAGTGCCCCCAACAAAACCCTGGGCCACTGGCCAGGGCGTCAATGGGGCCACGGGCAGCTGTCATGTCTCCGTAGTATTGCCTCTTCCTCCTGAGCACCTCCCCACGGAGGCAGCCTTGCGGGCAGGACTGGCTCCATGACTCCCCTGAAGCCTCAAATGGATCCGGCAGCTGAGAGTCCAACCAGGCCCTCACTGGGGTGCAGAGAGAAGCCATGCAGAGATGTGTCCCTCCCCCACACCACTGGGGCAAAGGCAGAGTTCCCCAACTCCCCCGGAGCCCTAGGTACCGGCCTCGCCTTGGCAGAGATCCAGCCCTGTGAGGCACCCTTGGGATGGGCGCTTCTCCACCGGACAGGCGCCTGCTGGTTCAAACAGAACACCCTCTCTTTCCCCAGGGCTGTTCTTGGTGTTAACCCCACGTCTCCTGTGGGTGCAGAGTACAGCCGGCCCCCCGGGGCACCCAGCCACTTGCTGCTCTGTTTCTGAGCGCTGGTGTGAAGCTTTCAGCTCCCAAACTACAGGCAACCAGAGAAATCTGCCAGGGCCGTGGCAAGCAGTGGGAATGCCTGTCACTGTGGTTAACCCCTCTGGCTGAGTGTCCTAGCAGATTGGGATGGCTGGATCCCATTGATTTCAGTGGGAAGTGAGAGTCCAAAGGTCTCCACTGGCTGGAAAGGTCTCAGCCTGCATGGCCTGCCTCGTATCTGAAGCCCACACTAGGGACAGGCATCCTCTGGAGGGTAAGTGTAGCAAGCAGCTTATCACGATGTAAGGGGTTCGCACTTGATTCAGGCCCGGTCTGATCTTCATTGTGTTGGCAGTCATTTCTGGTGCTAGGGTAGTGGTTGCTTGTTAAAAATGTCCATGCGGCAGTGCTAAAGTGCTAGACAGGGAGTCGAGAAACCTGGCCTCTATGCCTAGCTCTGCCACTCACTCACTGGATGACCTTGGGCAAATCCTCAGCCTTGCTGTGCCTCAGTTTCCCCATCTATAAAATAGGAATATACATTAATTTATTATTCTGGATAGCTTTCTGTAATGTATTGTGTGTGTTTTAAATGTGTCCATTAGCACCTCATTGCCACAGAAGCAGGCTCGGTAGAAATGCTAAAATAAGTACATGAAATAAATAGCTCCATTTAATATTTCTCTGAGTTTTAAGAGATTAGGTTTCAAGAGGCTCTGGAGCAGAGGGCAGCCTAATGGACAACCAGAAGAGACAGGGGTTTCATCTGAAGCAAGAGCAGGCAAGCCACATAGTGTTGGGATTTGTTTTCTAACACTCATTGTGAAGTTCTAAAACCCAGAGATGACACTGGATGTAGCATGCGGCGTGCCACAGAGGAGACCCTGCCCCAGGCCCTGTGGTTTAGTTATCCTGTATATTGCCACTGGCGCATGGTAGACGTCTTCGCAAAACTCCTTCTCCAAGCAGCAGGATACTGCTTTCACAATGACGGGTCCATGCACAATATAACCAGTGACTTGTTTCCATGGCTGAGAATACAAATAAATACCAAATTTAACAGAAAAACAACCTCGGACCAGGAAAAATAGCCGAATTTAAGCATCCAGAAAGCTCTCGCTCCAGCAAAGGGCAAGTAACCATGGCAACAGGTGGCCTCATTGTCACGATAATAAAACATACATGATTGGAGGAGAGCTCTTAAAAGGGAAACGTCCCTTTCGCTGGGCTGTGCTGAAATACAGGCAGCAGACGGGCGGCTGTTACGGGGGGGCGGGGGGGGACAGGAAAAGGATCGCAGCTGCCCTTCACACGGGAGCAGGGGCTGGGGGATTTGTGGGCCACAGGCTGTTGGGGAGGTTAAAGATGGCGTCAAGCCCGGGGCGGGCCAGAGGCTGCTGGTTGGAACACAGAGGCTGGTGGTGTTTAGCCCCTTGTTCTCCTGGACTGGAGCAGACTGGGCGAGGCCCAAGATGAGTGTGCAAGAATGGGGCCAGCAGGGCTGGCAGGTTTCCAAACATTTTGGGGGTGCCTAGATTGTCCAGAGCCTGCACCCCTCCCTCCCTCAAATTCCCCCTCCCACCTGCCTCGGGGCTGTCCCTAGGGTGGGGTGTGGAGCCAGAGGCAACCCCACCAGTGCCCCAGGTGCAGGGCCCAGAGAAAACCCCCTGCTGCAGGCCCTGCCCTTCCTTGCCTCTGCTCCACCCTTCCCTCAAGCCGTGCCCTGCTTTGCCCCAGCCCGCGGATTACTGGGGGGCCTGGTGTGGGTGGCAGGGGGATTTCCCCCCCCTGCACTCGCTACAGAGGTGGGAGCTGGAGGAAGTTGGGGTGCTGGGGGGGGAAGTTTAGGGGCAGGAAATTGGGGGTGGAGAGAGAGGGTGCAGGTGCTGGAGGGAATGGGGTGCAGTGCACAAGAGGGGGTGGGGTGTGTGGATGGGAGGTTACTTGGGGGGTACTCCTCTCCAGCAATGCTCCTGGGGGGTCAGGGATCTCCAGGTGCTGCTGCTCCCACCTGCTCCCCTGCCACCGCAAGTGATCCCCCAACCCTGCCTGCCAGCCTAAGGGGGGCACCGCCACCAATGGCACCACCCTGGGGCTAGAGCAGCTTCTGGCTGCTGGCTCCCCCCAGCTGCTGCTGCAGGGCCCTGGGCTGCAGGGCCAGACAACGAGTTTTGATGGCGCCCAGCCTTGGGCCAGCGATATTCCTGGTGCCAGGGCCCCACGGGCCCTGATTGCTCACCACCCATAGGGGCGACGGTCCAGAGGAGCCACTGGATAAATCACTGCCAGGGTGGCCCATGCCGGCACCTGCCCAGCAGCTCCCAGAAATGCAGGGGTGAGGCCTGAGCTCACCTGGCAGCCGGGCTGGACTGGGGGCTAATACAAGCAGTGTCAGGGGGCAGAGCTGCCTAGGCGGCACCCTCCCAGGGCTCTAACTGGGACACATGGCCCCCGCAGCCCCATGTCATTTATCACAGGGCTTGGCAGCGGGTCGGACTCCGGGCCTATGCAGCTCCTGGCAGAGACGGGGCCATGATGACGGCCACCAAAATGCTGAGGGGCTGGAGCACATGACCTACGAGGAGAGACTGAGAGATTTGGGGTTTTTAGTCTGCAGAAGCGAAGAGTGAGGGGGGATTTGATAGCAGCCTGCAACTACCTGAAGGGAGGTTCCAAAGAGGATGGAGAGAGGCTGTTCACAGTAGTGACGGATGGCAGAACAAGGAGCAATGGTCTCAAGTTGCAGTGGGGGAGGTCTAGGTTGGATATTAGGAAAATCTATTTCCCTGGGGGGTGGGAGGAGCCCTAAGACGGGTTCCCTAGGGAGGTGGTGGCATCTCCATCCCTAGAGGTGTTTAAGTCGCGGCTTCACCAAGCCCTGGCTGGGATGATTGAGTTGGGGTTTGTCCTGCTTTGGGCAGGGGGCTGGACTCGATGGCTCCTGAGGTCTCTTCCCGCCCTAGAATTCTATGATGGCAACAGGTAATCTGGAGTTGAGTGCTATTGCCACGGTGCACAGGAGACAGAAAAGTTTTTTCTTTAGTACCAATGGCCTTGCAACAGGCTGAAGATTTGGGAGGAAAATGCTGGGAGCAGGGACTGAGGAAGGCTGGGGTTGTGGTAGAACAAAGCGGAGGCTGGGCTGTAAGAGGGATAGAGAACAGCTCTGCCTTATGTGATTAATAACTAGTAACCTCTCCTGGCCCTCAAAACAATTAGAAAAAGTGTCCTGCCTCTGTTTATCCCAACAGCACCCATCTAAGTCAGGAGTGAAGACGGTAAGCGAAGGGTCTGCATTGTGTGAGACACATTGTCTAATCCCCAACAGATCAGCCAAGGTTGGGAGTTTGTCACCCCAAGAATAGAAATTACAATGACTCAGTGAGATTGTTAATTGCCAAGGCAAGAATTGCTGATAATTTGTATGTGCATAAATCCCCTTTCTCCATCCTGACATAGCTTTTTAGCAAAAGAACTCAAAAGTTACCAGGTAAGGGTAACTCTCTGCTTTCCTGTGCAGAGGCCCCGTTGCACAGAGAGAGAGAGAATCAAGAGACAGAGTGGGGAACAAGCAAGTTTATCAAAGGAGAAATAACTTGCAGTGAGACGGAAAGCCAGTTAGGGTGAACTGCCTGTTACCCTAAGAAATCCAACCCACATGGAGCCCCCCACATTATAAACTAGATATGAGCTTGTCTTGAAAAATCAAATATACCTTTGACCCTCTGTTTTGCCCCCTCAATATTTTATTCACCAAAAATTAAGAGCTGCACGTTTGTTCACCTTGTGAGTCAAACTGACATCTTTCTCTTGTTCTGTTGCAAGCCCCAAATAACATGAAATGCCTGTGTTGGATCAAAGAATATCTGAAGCATGACCATGAAGTTTGGCTGATCATTAGAGATTTTGTTGGTTGTCATGGTAAATAATTGTTTAAAAGTACTGAAATTGCAGAGTACATGCAAGGATCAATCTTGAAAGATCTAAACAAGACTATAACTTTGAATTATTAAAAGACATTGCCTTAAAGGGGGGGGGAGGGAAGAGAGAGATTCCAATTAGTAACATGAGCTAATAGTGACATGCAGAGCCTGAAATGAATCAGAGATACAAACCCTCCAATAAGGAAAAGGATTGAAAATCTTTGTGGCACACCATCACAGCAGATGGAATCACAAAGGTTGTATTTCGCTGTCTTTTCTTTAATGTAGGGGACCAGTTAAGTGTGTTCCTCTCAGCCAGCTGGGCAGCTCTGCTCTGGCCCCAGGCAGGCCCTGGAGCACAGGTAGAATCTGTATGGGGAGGGGGGCAGAATCCCTGAGCCCCAGGGCCCTGGCAGAGGCCATGTGTGGTGGGGGATTCCCAGGCCCCAGCCCCCTGGTCCCTGGCAGAAGCAGCATGGGTGAGGTCAGCCCCCTGACTGCCCCGGCAGAACCTGTGTGGGCAGAAGGGAAGCCCCAAGCCACCAGGACAAGCTGCCCAGGGGAAGCAGGGTGTTGGAAGGGAGGCCCTGAGCCCCAGCAGGAGCCAGATGGGGAAGGGGGCTTATTTCCATAGGGCCCTGTCAAGGGGCACGCCCCCAGTGTGGGGTGCACCCCCCCCTTAGAGTCTCATTGCCCACTCGGGTCCCTAGATCAGGGCATACACGGCCTTAACAATACCAACCGGAAGTCTATGCCCCTCTATCGGGGTAAATACGGCACCAGTAGTCCCAATACAAAGTCCAGGAGGCCCCTCTATCAGGGTAAATACGGTGCTTGAGTCCTAGCTCCGGGAAAGGCCTCTTGCGGCCGGGGCAATTGCCCAGGGTGCGGAAAGGGGCAGCAGGGGGACCCGGGCCCTCCCTCTCCACCGGGTCCCAGCCCAGGGCCCTGTAGGCAGGGACTCATGCTCCTGCCTGCTCGGTGGGGAACCGGCCGATACACACCAAGCCACGGTCGCAATCCCCGGCTCTGGGCAGCTTCCTACCACCCTGGCCCCCCATCGTCTGTCTGCCTTGGCGGCTGTCCTTGCCGGGGTTGGCGGTGTCGGTGGCCTGGACCCTCAGGCGGGGTTGGCTACCGGCTTCACTCCCAGCATCCGATGCTGACCGCTGGCCTCAGCTGCTGCAGGACCACTGGGGCTGCAACCTGGGCCCTTCTACCCTCCAGCTTCCTCCTCTCCTGCTGGGCTCCCTCTGCCTTTATATGCTGGCTCTGCTGGGAGCAGGCCCAGCAGGGCTGGAGGGGCGGGGCTCTTTCAGCCAGCTGGGCCTGGGCTACTCCCAGCCCTTCAGTGCAGGGCTATTCGCCTGTCACAGGCCCATAAAGTGTAAGGACAGCCCTGCCTAGGCCCTCGTTGCCTGTTTTACCCGGGCCCTTGTGACTCTCAGGGCCCTTCAGATGGGAACTCCTGATTGTTCATTGTTAAAAAGCTTCCTCTCTGCCTGTGATGGGGCCGTCCGTGTGGGGGGTGGACTCCCAGCTCCGTGCCGGTCCCTGGAGACTGGGCCAAGGGTGGGGGTGTCCGTGCCAAGCCCCCTCTGGGGACTGCAGACCCAGGGCACTAAGGGGTTCCCTCTCCCCCGCCCACATTGCTCATCTAAGCCACGATGAATCAGTGACCTTCAGCACCTCCTGCGAGAAGAAAGGCTGGTCTAGTGGGGAGAACACTAGCGGGGCTTTAGGAGGCTGACGTTCAATTCCTATCTGAGCTACAGATGTTGCCAAAGCCCCATTAACTTGGGTGCTTTTCAACGAAGATCCTTAAACTGCCCTGTGCTTGCGTTCCCATCTGTAAAATGGGGCTAACCCTTCCTGCTCTCACCGCAGTGCTGTCAGTTACACTTCACTAAGCACTGTGAGTTAGCAGAGGCCATGGTGCCAAGGGGCCACACACATCCATAGGTAGGTGACGCTCTTCCTTCACTAGGGCTTGGTCCAACTGCCCAGAGGGACAAGTGAAGCTCCGACCCCAATATGTTGTCTGTGTGCGCCTTTTGGGCTCTAGAAGTTCTCTTCTCTGGGGTCTGGCTTTCGGGATCAGTTCTGACTTCTATCTTGGGATACCATGGTGAGGTGTCCACCTTGGGAAATTCCTGGAGCAAGTCAAACCTGAAATACCGGGCATGTCTCACCTCCACTCGAAGAAAGGAGGAAAGAGGCAGCAGGAAAAAACATACACATAAAACGAACCAAAGGAAGTTTTTATGCACACAGTGCACAGTCAACCTGTGGAACTCCTTGCCAGAGGATGTTGTGAAGACTAGGACTTTAACAGGGTTCAAAAAAGAGCTAGATAAATTCATAGCGGTTAGGTCCATCAATGGCTATTAGCCAGGATGGATGGGAATGGTGTCCCTAGCCTCTGTTTGTCCGGAAATGGGTGACAGGGGAGGGATCAGGTGATGATTACCTGTTGTGTTCACAACCTCTGGGACACCCGGCATTGGCCACTGTCGGCAGAGAGGACACTGGGCAAGATGGACCTTTGGTCTGACCCCATCTGGCCGCTCTTATGTTCTGATAAAACAAACACTGGGGATAAGGTTGATCCCAAACAGTTCAGTGAATGTATCCGAACCTTGGCTACCTGTTGCCGACACTGCACCGTTGTGGGGCTCCTGCCAGACAGTGGGACTTGCTCATCCTGTGTCGTCCTGAAGCTTTGCTGAATAAGTCCCTTGTCTGGAGGAGCCGAGGACAGTAACAAACACAAGAAGATCATGTAGCTAATACACCGCTGCCTGCTGTTTATTCTCATTCACAGCCGGATTACAGCCTCAGGATGCTAATGACTGCCACGGCTTCACACAAAGCCTGCGGCTTGAAACATCGGTCAGGAAAAAGCCCTTTTCACAAGCAAACTTCTCCCACCCACATGTGCTCCAAATGGCCAGATGCTACAAGGCAGAGACTGGTAAAGCTAGGAGGCTGTTGTCGGATTGATCGGTGGCAGAAAAGCTGGAAAGCTACAATGTTTATCTTATGTGGGTCTGTCCACATACAAGCATTTATGTGCCTGTGTGTGTATGGTTATGTCAGTTTCCTGTGATCACCACGTGCTAGGTGGGGGGAGATGTTGCTTTGCCGAACTGCCAGCCTGGTCCCGCCCACACACCGCCCCAAGAATGCCGACTGTAGGTGTTCTCCGGGTGGGGTGTTGTTGCCCCAGAGTGCCTGTCCTCCCAGGTCTGGGGAGGCTTGGGCTGTGTGCCGCCTGCCCTCCCCATCAGGGCTGGCCTTACCATGAAGTGAACTGAGGCGGCCGCCTCAGGTGCCAGAGGGGAGGGGAGGGGGAGTGGGGTGCCACTAGGACCCAGAAAACTGAGACCTTTCAAAGTTTTGGCCTAAGCAAGGGGGCATGGGGGCGTCATTTGAGCTCCTCGCCTCAGCTGCCAAAATGTTGCGGGCTGGCCCTGCCCCCCATGATGGGGTGTGGCTTGGGCAGAGGGGGTGGAGCTTGGCTCCCTCTGCCCTACTTTCAGTGGCCACCCATGGTGATCACCTTCAAAAATCGCACTGAATTCAGTTGAAGTCTCTTTGCAGATCATGGTAGTAACCAGAGAGGGTTAGGAACGTCAGGGCACAAGACTGACCAATGGGCCGGGCAGGACGGGACTTTTGGTCCAGCCCCTCCAGTGAATAGCCCGGAGAGCGCTAGCCCAAGGGGAACGAAGATTCCCACCTCCAGTTATGTAGATGCCCAGCCTCTTGGCGCTACCCCCTCAGCTGGGAACTGCTGTCTGCTCCTTACCTCTTCCTGCAGCCTGAGGCTCAAAGGCACAAGCTGTGCACTGGAGAGACTGGCCTGGGCCTGGGACCAGGGGCTGGGCCGGACGAGCAGAGCCCTGCGCGGTTCGGAGTTTGTATCTGCAGCCATAGCTGCAAGAGCGAGCTGCGGCTGGCCGCCCTGGCGTCCACGCACACAGGATGGAGCAGGGCTCTGCACGGCAACTGTTTGTGGGCCCCATCAGCACAAAGGAGCATGGTGCCGGTGGGTTGCATGGCAGGGGAGGCTCTGCTCTGCCCAGCCCAGCGCAAGGGCACGATTTACAAACTGGCAGCTGCCAGAGGCACACTGGCCCACCCGGCCGTGTGCTGTCAGCACATCCCTCCTGCTCAGGGGTAGACCCATGCCACCCCCACCCACTCCCAAATCCCTATGCCCAGTGCCACCCCCACCCCCCCAAATCCCTATGCCCAGTGCCACCCACCTCCCCAAATCCCTATGCCCAGTGCCACGCCCTCCCCTCCCCAAATCCCTATGCCCAGTGCCACCCCCACATCCCTATGCCCAGTGCCACCCCCCTACCCTCCCCAAATCCCTATGCCCAGTGCCACCCCCACATCCCTATGCCCAGTGCCACCCCCCTACCCTCCCCAAATCCCTATGCCCAGTGCCACCCCCACATCCCTATGCCCAGTGCCACCCCCCTACCCTCCCCAAATCCCTATGCCCAGTGCCACGCCCTCCCCTCCCCAAATCCCAATGCCCAGTGCCACCCCCACCCACCACCCAAATCCCTATGCCCAGTGCCACGCCCACCCCCTCCCCAAATCCCTATGCCCAGTGCCACCCCCACCCACCACCCAAATTCCTATGCCCAGTGCCACACCCACCCTCTCCCCAAATCCCTATGCCCAGTGCCACCCCCACCCACCACCCAAATCCCTATGCCCAGTGCCACCTCCTCCCCTCCCCAAATCCCTATGCCCAGTGCCACGCCCCTCGCCTCCACAAATCCCTGATTACTTGTAGCTGCATAAAGTTCTGTTCGAATTTAGTCCACAGTTACAGTCCAAAATGCAGGGTGATTCCCGCCAGCGGCTGGCCCCTCAGTCCTGAGTGCAGGAAGGGGCGCGTGTGTGCGTGGGGGGGGGAGGGTGATAACGCCCCGTTCAGTAGCTGTAATGCCCAGCACGGTAACGTCTCAGAGGGGATGTCTTTGAAAGTGGCACGGAGCTGAACCATAGTCACACTGCTTTGGGGGTTCAGCACTGTGTTAGTGCGGCTAACCCGCCCCGCTAACCCTCCTCTCTTGGCTGTCCATTCTCCTCAGGGGCTCTGCGAGCCATCGTCCCCGTAGCTCAGAGATGCCCCTCCCCAAGTTCATTTCCTGGTTTATGGTTTCAGCAGCTCAAAAAGCTTTTGCAAATCAATACACAGGGCAGGTTTCACAGATACAACCCCCAGCCTCATGGGCTGCATAGTCAGCCTGTTCCGAGCGTAGCCCAGCTTGGGCTGGTTTAGTCTGGAAAGGAGAAGACTGAGAGGGGACATGACAGCAGCTTTCAGGCACCTAAAAGGGTGTCACAAGGAGGAAGAAGAAAATTGTTCTCCTTGGCTTCTGAGGACGGGACAAGAAGCAATGGGCTTAAACTGCAGCAAGGGAGGTTTAGGTTGGACATTAGGAAAAACTTCCTGCCTGTCAGGGTGGTAAAACACTGGAATAAATTGCCTGGGGAGGTTGTGGAATCTCCATCACTGGAGATATTTAAGAGCAGGTTGGACAGGCACCTGTCAGGGATGATCTAGATGGCACTGGGCCCTGCGGTGAGGGCCGGGGACTGGACTCAATGGCCTCTCAAGGTCCCTTCCAGTTCTAGGATTCTCTGAGACTCACAAAGGGAGATTCTCTGACACTCGGGGCTGACGTAGCGATAGGACGCAGGTGGGTCGCATGGGCATGAGAGTTGGTGCAGGCTGATGGTTCTCAGTCATCTACAAGACCAAGCCCCTTTTCACAGCCCGAGCACAGACAACAAACGCAAAATGGCTCAGCCTGGCCTTGATCTGAGGAAGTGGGTCTGGCCCACGAAAGCTCATCACCTAATAAACCATCTTGTTAGTCTTTAAAGTGCTACATAGTCCTGTCTTTTGTTTCAGCTAGACCAGACTAACACGGCTGCATCTCTATCACTTCCTGCCAGTGTGTGCGCCAAGCACATGGGACAAGGGTATGAAAGAGACCAGAGGGGCCCCGTGTTGGGCTTTCTCCTGCCCCCACCTGTCCTGCAAGCAACAAGGACACTGAAAAGAAGACCAAAGAGTCCAACAGAGGGGACTGGCCCAGGTTTCCAAACGTGAAATCGGTACAATCGGCATCCCAGTGTCCTGTGGGGTGGGCAAAACTGCTTCCTCTGTTGTCGCCCAGTCGAATGGGCTTGGGAGTTCAGATTGCGTGCTGCTATTTGATTTCTTTTGCAAACTGACTCTGACCTTTTGCTTGTCATTTACAGTCACTTACCACCTATCTTTTGTTGTCAATACACTTGTCTGACTGTTTCTCCTTACCAGAGAGTTTGACTGAAGCCTTTGGTAACGGTGCTTGCTCAGGTTACAGAGGCCGGTGTATGTACCTCTCCATGGAGGAGGCGGTGCACCGATTCTCTGTGGCGGAGTGGCACTGTATGTGAAAGATAATGTAGAATCAAATGAAATAAAAATATTAAATGAATCAACATGTTCAATAGAATCGCTATGGATAGTAATTCCATGCTCCAAAAATAAGAAATTAGCAGTAGGGATATATTACCGACCACCTGACCAGGACAGGGATACTGACATTGAAATGCTGAGGGAGATTAGAGAGGCTACCAAAACAAAGAACTCTATAATAATGGGGGATTTTAATTACCCCCATATTGACTGGATACATGTCACCTCAGGAAGAGAAGCGGAGATAAAATTTCTCAATGGCTTAAATGACTGCTTCTTGGAGCAGCTAGTGCAGGAACCCACAATGGAGAGGCAATTCTCGATTTAGTCCTGAGTGGAGCGCAGGAACAGGTCCAGGAAATAACCGTTACAGGACCGCTTGGGAATAGTGACCATAATATAATAACATTCAACATTCCTGTGGTGGGAAGAACACCTCAGCAGACCAGCACCCTGGCATTTAATTTCAAAAAGGGGAATTACACAAAAATGAGGAGGTTAGTTAAACAGAAATTAAAAGGCACAGTGACTAGAGCCAAATCCTGCAAGCTGCATGGAAACTTCTTAAAGACACCATAATAGAGGCCCAACTTAAATGTATACCCCAAATTAAAAAACATAGCAAGAGACCTAAAAAAGAGTCACCGTGGCTTAACCACCATGTAAAAGAAGCAGTGAGGGACAAAAAGGCATCTTTTAAGAAGTGGAAGTCCAATCCTAGTGAGATAAATAGAAAGGAACATAAACACTGTCAAATCAAGTGTAAAAATGTAATAAGAAAAGCAAAAAAAGATTTTGAGGAACAGCTAGCCAAAAACTCAAAAAGAAATAACAAAATGTTTTTTAAGTACATTAGAAGCAGGAAGCCTGCTAAAAAACCTGTGGGTCCCCTAGACGATCGAACTATAAAAGGCGCAATCAAGGACGATAAAGCCATTGCGGAGAAACTAAATGATTTCTTTGCTTCAGTCTTCACGGCTGAGGACGTTGGGGAGATTCCCAAATCTGCACTGTCCTTTGTGGGTAATGAATCTGAGGAACTGTCCCGGATTGAAGTGTCATTAGAGGAGGTTTTGGAACAAATAGAAAAACTTAATGTTAACAAATCTCCGGGACCGGATGGCATTCATCCAAGGGTTCTAAAAGAACTCAAATGGGAAATTGCTGAACTATTATCTGTGGTTTGTAACCTATCCCTTAAATCGGCTTCCGTACCTAATGACTGGAAGGTAGCCAACGTGACACCAATATTTAAAAAGGGCTCTAGAGGCGATCCGGGCAATTACAGACCGGTAAGTCTAACTTCAGTACCGGGCAAATTAGTCGAAACAATAGTAAAGAATAAAATTGTGAAGCATGTAGAAGAACATAATTTGTTGGACAAAAGTCAACATGGGTTTTGTAAAGGGAAATCCTGTCTTACTAATCTATTAGAGTTCTTTGAAGGGGTTAACAAACATGCGGACAAGGGGGATCCAGTAGATATAGTATACTTAGATTTCCAGAAAGCCTTTGACAAGGTCCCTCACCAAAGGCTCTTGTGTAAATTACATGGCCATGGGATAAGAGGGAAGGTCCTTTCTTGGATTGAGAACTGGTTAAAAGACAGGAAACAAAGGGTAGGAATAAATGGTAAATTTTCAGAGTGGAGAGGGGTAACTAGTGGTGTCCCCCAAGGGTCAGTCCTAGGACCAATCCTGTTCAACTTATTCATAAATGATCTGGAGAAAGGGGTAAGCAGTGAGGTGGTAAAGTTTGCGGATGATACCAAACTGTTTAGGATAGTCAAGACAGAAGCAGACTGTAAGGGACTCCAAGAAGATCTCACCAAACTGAGTGATTGGGCAACAAAATGGCAAATGAAATTTAATGTGGATAAGTGTAAAGTAATGCACATTGGGAAAAATAACCCCAACTATACGTACAGTATGATGGGGGCTAATTTGGCTACGACAAATCAGGAAAGAGATCTTGGAGTTATCGTGGACAGTTCTCTGAAAACTTCCACACAGTGTGCAGCGGCGGTCAAAAAGGCAAATAGGATGCTAGGTATTATTAAGAAAGGGATAGAAAATAAGACCCGGAATATCTTACTGCCCCTGTATAAAACTATGGTACGCCCACATCTTGAATACTGTGTACAGATGTGGTCTCCTCACCTCAAAAAAGATATTTTGGCCTTGGAAAGGGTTCAGAAAAGGGCAACTAAATTGATTAGGGGTTTGGAACGGGTCCCATATGAGGAGAGGTTAAAGCGACTGGGACTTTTCAGTTTAGAAAAGAGGAGACTGAGGGGGGATATGATAGAGGTGTATAAAATCATGAGTGGTGTGGAGAGGGCCGATAAAGAAAAGTTATTTATTAGTTCCCTAAATAGAAGAACTAGAGGACACCAAATGAAATTAATGGGTAGCAGGTTTAAAACTAATAAAAGAAAGTTCTTCTTCACACAGCGTGTAGTCAGCATGTGGAACTCCTTGCCAGAGGAGGCTGTGAAGGCTAGGACTATAACAGAGTTTAAAGAGAAGCTAGATAATTTCATGGAGGTTAGGTCCATAAAAGGCTATTAGCCAGGGGATAAAATGGTGTCCTTGGCCTCTGTTTGACAGAGGCTGGAGAGGGATGGCAGGAGACAAAGCGCTTGATCATTGTCTTCGGTCCACCCCCTCTGGGGCACCTGGTGCTGGCCACTGTTGGCAGACAGGATACTGGGCTAGATGGACCTTTGGTCTGACCCGGTACGGCCGTTCTTATGTTCTTATGTTCTTATGATTGCTAAATGTGCACTGCTCAGCCAGAGCGGAGCAGGACGGCCTGTTCCCGAGGTGCAAGGCTGGGAGCTGGGGGGATTGTGGTGCCTTTCTCTGGGGGTGCATGAGCGGCTCTGAGATCATGCATGCAATCTCACCAGCCCTGGGGCTCCATGTGCTTTTCTGCCTGGTGGTTGCAGCACCTGGAGTTTGCTGCTTGTCACTAGCAAAGCACCACAAGCGCCACAGTCCAGACGTCGGTCTGGGCTTCTGGGAGGGAGCTGTTTCCTCTCATACATTTGTACTTCCTGCCCACTCAGTCAGCCTCCTTAACCTCGGCACTACAATTGACAGGTACTTCCCCACCCTCCCTTCTTTTTCTGTTGTAAACTCTGAGGCTACATCTACACAGCAGCGTTATTTCGGAATAATTGACGTTATTCCGAAATAACATCATGTGCGTCTACACTGCAAGCCTTTGTTTTGAAATACTGTTGAGCTGCAGGACTTCTTACTCTGACTCCTGGTAACCCTCACTGGACGAGGAATAAGGGGCCAAACGCCAGATTAAGCTATTTCCACTTCAGCTACGCAATTGACGTAGCTGAAGTTGTGTAGCTTAATTCGACGTTATCCCCCGCTGTGTAGATGTGCCCTGAAAGGTCCGCCCCTTTTTTCTCCACTCCAGCTCCTCTGAGGAAGTGGGTTTTGCCCACGAGAGCGCATGATACTATGTATATTTTTGTTAGCCTCTATGGGTGCGTCTCCACTGTACCGTAACTTGAAATAAAATATGCAATGTGAAGCCATGCAAATTGCATATCTTATTTTGATGCTATTTCGAAATAGCTTATTTCCTCACTGGGTGCTGTCTACACTGCGCCAAATTTTGAAATAAAGCGCTATTCCGAAACCTCCCTTTACTCCTCGTAGAATGAGGCTTACAGGGACATCGGAATAGCGAGCCTGAAATAAACGCGCTTGCTGTGAAGATGTGGGAGAGCTATTTTGGGATACTCCGGTCTCCCGAAATAGTGTTGCAGTGTAGACGTAGCCTAAAGAGCCCTAGGCTCTTCCTCGTTGGTACATCAGGCCTCTGGATGTTATTGCAACAGAAATCACCACTGATCCCAGTCAGCGGGACTAACACAGGCCTGGGAAGTGCTGTCTATGCGGTGCCCGCTGAGAACAAAAGCAGATCACCTGGGTGTCAGAAAACACAGTAGGTTGTCATTATCCCCGGTGAAACTTCCCTGACTGCAGAGCTGCAAGCAGGATTGGAGTTTGCTTTAAGTGCTGCTTCTCCCCCCTCTTCCTCCTACTTCCTTTCACTGAATGTGGTGAAACATGAGCCATCCCCTTCATTTGCACACCCACGCGGAGCAGTTATCCTGGGAACTCTCTCCTGGAAAACACAGAAATATTTCTGAACCCCCGTCAACAAAGGGAGCAAGAACGCTGCGCGACGGGGCTCCTGGTACTTCACGCCTCCTTTGCCGAGGGAGCCAAACAAATCGGGCCCCTCCCTCCCTTGAGCGACCATCGTCGCCCTGCTTTTCGACCGGAACACCTGGCCAGAAGGGACCGTGGGCCGCAAACAGTCCCGCTGGCCGTGCAGAGGCTCCCTGCAGCCGTGGCTCTGCGCAGCACCCAGGACATGCCAGCCATGTCCGGGAGCTGCATGAACTAAGTGTCCCCTGGCCGGAGCCCGCACTCGGCCCTCGACCCCCCCGCCCCAGCCCTGAGCCCCAGCTCCTGGAACCTACCGCACCTCAACCCCCTTCCCCAACCTGGAGCTCCCTCCTGCACCCAGAGCCCTCACCCCACATCCCCTCCCGCACTTGCCCCAGGCCTGGACCACTCCCCCATGCCAAACCCCTCAGGCCCCATCCCAGAGCCCCCTGCTCCACCACAGGGCTCTTCTTCCTTGTCCACATGCACAGATAGAGCCCTCACCCCTCATTGACTCCAACCCCTGCCCCAACCCCGTGCACCCCAAGCCCCTCACCCCCTGCCTCACCCCAGAGCCGGCACCAGGCTGGAGCCCATACCTCCTCCCACACCCTAACCCCCTACCCCATCCCTGAGCGCCCTGCCCCTCCCCCACCAAACCCTTGGCCCCAGCCTGGAGCCCCCCTTGCTCCCCAGCAAACCCTCACCCCCTGTCTCACCCCAGAGCCGGCACCAGGCTGGAGCCCATACCTCCTCCCACACCCTAACCCCCTACCCCATCCCTGAGCGCCCTGCCCCTCCCCCACCAAACCCTTGGCCCCAGCCTGGAGCCCCCCTTGCTCCCCAGCAAACCCTCACCCCCTGTCTCACCCCAGAGCCGGCACCAGGCTGGAGCCCATACCTCCTCCCACACCCTAACCCCCTACCCCATCCCTGAGCGCCCTGCCCCTCCCCCACCAAACCCTTGGCCCCAGCCTGGAGCCCCCCTTGCTCCCCAGCAAACCCTCACCCCCTGTCTCACCCCAGAGCCGGCACCAGGCTGGAGCCCATACCTCCTCCCACACCCTAACCCCCTACCCCATCCCTGAGTGCCCTGCCCCTCCCCCACCAAAGCCTTGGCCCCAGCCTGGAGCCCCCCTTGCTCCCCAGCAAACCCTCACCCCCTGTCTCACCCCAGAGCCGGCACGAGGCTGGAGCCCCCCCTTGCTCCCCAAAGCCCTCATGCTCAGCCCCACCCCAGAGCCTGCACCCCAACCCCCTGCCCTGGCCTGGTGAGAGGGATTGAAAGGTGGGGGGAGAGCGAGTGACGGAGGGACGGAGAAGGGGCAGGGCACAGTGAGCTGGAACAATTTTTCCAGTGGGTAGCTGAGAGCTGTTGAACCCAGCCAGAATCCTTGTGTATAATGGGACCCACATCAAGCCAAGGGGTGCTGCAGCCCCCACTCTAGTTCTAGTACCTGTGGCAGGGTGAGGGGTGGAGCAGGGGTGTCCTGGGGTGTGAGGAGCAGGGATATCCTAGGGGGGTGGAGCAGGGGTGTCCTGTGGAGGGAGTGGTGGAGCAGGGGGTGTCCTGTGTGGGGGTGGAGTGGGGTGTCCTGGGCAGGGGTGGAGCAGGGATGTCCTGAAGGTGGGGGTGGAGCGGGGTGCCTGGGCGCGGGAGTGGAGCGGGGGTGTCCTTGGTGGGGGTGGAGCGATGTGTCCTGGGCAGGGGTGGAGCGGTGGGTGTGACCGCGATCCTTGGTGGAGGGTGCGCAGCGAGGGGTGTCCTGGGCGCCAGGGGTGGAGTCGGGTGCCCTGTGGCGGGGGGGTGGAGTAGGGGGTGTCCTTGGTGGGGGTGGAGCAGGGTGCCCTGGGCGGGGGTGGAGTGGGGTGTCCTGTGCGGGGAGGTGGAGCAGAGGTGTCCTGGGCGGGAGTGGAGCAGGGTGTCCTTGGTGGGGGTGGAGTAGGATGTGTCCTGGGCGGGGGTGGAGTGGGGGTGTCCTTGGTGGGGGGTGGAGCAGGGGTGTCCTGGGCGGGGGTGGAGCGGGGGTGTCCTTGGTGGGGGTGGAGCAGGGGGTGTCCTGGGCGGGGGTGGAGTCGGGGTGTCCTTGGTGGGAGGGGTGGAGCGGGGTGTCCTGGGCGGGGGGTGGAGCGGGGGTGTCCTGGGCGGGGGTGGAGCGGGGGTGTCCTTGGTGGGGGTGGGAGCGGGGGTGTCCTGGGCGGGGGTGGAGCGGGGTGTCCTTGGTGGGGGTGGAGCGGGGTGTCCTGGGCGGGGGGGTGGAGCGGGGGTGTCCTGGGCGGGGGTGGAGCGGGGTGTCCTTGGTGGGGGTGGAGCGGGGGTGTCCTGGGCGGGGGTGGAGCGGGGGTGTCCTGGGCGGGGGTGGAGGGGGTGTCCTTGGTGGGGGTGGAGCGGGGTGTCCTGGGCGGGGGTGGAGCGGGGGTGTCCTTGGTGGGGGTGGAGCGGGGTGTCCTGGGCGGGGTGGAGAGGAGTGTCCTGGGCGGGGGTGGAGCGGGGTGTCCTGGGTGGGGGTGGAGCGGGATGTCCTGGGCGGGGGTGGAGCAGGGGTGTCCTGGGCGGGGGTGGAGCGGGGGTGTCCTGGGCGGGGGTGGAGCGGGTGTGTCCTGGCGGGGGTGGAGCGGGGTGTCCTTGGTGGGGGTGGAGCGGGGTGTCCTGGGCGGGGGTGGAGCGGGGTGTCCTGGGCGGGGTGGAGCGGGGTGTCCTGGGCGGGGGTGGAGCGGGTGTCCTGGGCGGGGGTGGAGCGGGGTGTCCTTGGCGGGGGTGGAGCGGAGGTGTCCTGGGCGGGGGTGGAGCGGGGTGTCCTGGGTGGGGGTGGAGCGGGGGTGTCCTGGGCGGGAGGTGGAGCGGGGTGTCCTTGGAGGGGGTGGAGCGGCGTGTCCTGGTGCGGGGTGGACGGGTGTCCTGGGCGGGAGTGGAGCGGGGGTGTCCTGGGCGGGGGTGGAGCGGGGTGCCCTGGGTGGGGGTGGAGCGGGGGTGTCCTTGGTGGGGGTGGAGCGGGTGTGTCCCTGGGCGGGGGTGGAGCGGGGGTGTCCTTGGTGGGGGTGGAGCGGGGTGTCCTGGGCGGGAGTGGAGCAGGGTGTCCTTGGTGGGGGTGGAGTGGAGTGTCCTGGGCGGGGGTGGAGCGGGGGTGTCCTGGCGGGGGTGGAGCGGGGTGTCCTGGGTGGGGGTGGAGCGGAGTGTCCTTGGTGGGGGTGGAGCGGGGTGTCCTGGGCGGGAGTGGAGCGGGGTGTCCTGGGCGGGGGTGGAGCGGGGGTGTCCTTGGTGGGGGTGGAGCGGGGTGCCCTGGGCGGGGGTGGAGTGGGGGTGTCCTGGCGGGGGTGGAGCGAGGGTGTCCTGGGCGGGAGTGGAGCAGGGTGTCCTTGGTGGGGGTGGAGTGGATGTGTCCTGGGCGGGGGTGGAGTGGGGGTGTCCTTGGTGGGGGTGGAGCGGGGTGTCCTGGGGGGGGTGGAGTGGGGTGTCCTTGGTGGGGGTGGAGCGGGGTGTCCTGGGGGGGGGGTGGAGCGGGGGTGTCCTGTGGGGGGGGTGGAGCGGGGTGTCCTGGTGGGGGTGGAGTGGGGTGTCCTGGGCGGGGGTGGAGCGGGGGTGTCCTGGGGGGGGGTGGAGCGGGGGTGTCCTTGGGGGGGGGGTGGAGCAGGGGGTGTCCTGGTGGGGGTGGAGCGGGGTGTCCTGGGCGGGGTGGAGCAGGGATGTCCTGGGCGGGGGGGTGGAGCAGGGGGTGTCCTGTGGGGGGGGTGGAGCGGGGTGTCCTGGGGGGGTGGAGCGGGGGTGTCCTGGTGGGGGGGGGTGGAGCGGGGGTGTCCTGGGCGGGGTGGAGCGGGGTGTCCTTGGGGGGGTGGAGCGGGGTGTCCTGGGCGGGGGTGGAGCGGGGGTGTCCTGGGCGGGGGTGGAGGGGGTGTCCTGGGCGGGGGTGGAGCGGGGTGTCCTTGGGGGGGTGGAGCGGGGGTGTCCTGGGCGGGGGTGGAGCGGGGTGTCCTTGGTGGGGGTGGAGCGGGGTGTCCTGGGCGGGGGTGGAGCGGGGGTGTCCTGGGCGGGGGTGGAGCGGGGGTGTCCTGGGCGGGGTGGAGCGGGGTGTCCTGGTGGGGGTGGAGCGGGGTGTCCTGGGGGGGGTGGAGCGGGGTGTCCTGGGCGGGGTGGAGCGGGGGTGTCCTGGGCGGGGGTGGAGCGGGGGTGTCCTGGGCGGGGTGGAGCGGGGTGTCCTTGGGGGGGTGGAGCGGGGTGTCCTGGGCGGGGGTGGAGCGGGGTGTCCTGGGTGGGGGTGGAGCGGGGTGTCCTGGGCGGGGGTGGAGAGGAGTGTCCTTGGGGGGGTGGAGCGGGGGTGTCCTTGGTGGGGGTGGAGCGGGGGTGTCCTGGGCGGGGGTGGAGCGGGGTGTCCTTGGTGGGGGTGGAGCGGGGTGTCCTGGGCGGGGGTGGAGCGGGGTGTCCTGGGCGGGGGTGGAGCGGGGGTGTCCTTGGTGGGGGTGGAGCGGGGTGTCCTGGGCGGGAGTGGAGCGGGGTGTCCTTGGTGGGGGTGGAGCGGATGTGTCCTGGGCGGGGGTGGAGCGGGGGTGTCCTTGGTGGGGGTGGAGCGGGGGTGTCCTGGGCGGGGGTGGAGCGGGGGCCGGGGGGGTGGTGGGGCCTTGGTGGGGGTGGAGCGGGGTGTCCTGGGCGGGGGTGGAGCGGGGGTGTCCTGGGCGGGGGTGGAGCGGGTGTCCTGGGGGGGTGGAGCGGGGGTGTCCTTGGTGGGGGTGGAGTGGATGTGTCCTGGGCGGGGGTGGAGTGGGGGTGTCCTTGGTGGGGGTGGAGCGGGGTGTCCTGGGCGGGGGTGGAGAGGAGTGTCCTTGGTGGGGGTGGAGCGGGGTGTCCTGGGCGGGAGTGGAGCGTGGGTGTCCTTGGTGGGGGTGGAGCGGGGTGTCCTTGGTGGGGGTGGAGGGGTGTCCTGGGCGGGGGTGGAGGGGTGTCCTGGGCGGGGGTGGAGCGGGGGTGTCCTTGGTGCGGGGGTGGAGCGGGGGTGTCCTGGGCGGGGGTGGAGCGGGGTGTCCTGGGTGGGGGTGGAGCGGGGTGTCCTGGGCGGGGGTGCGAGCGGGGGTGTCCTGGGCGGGGGTGGAGCGGGGTGTCCTTGGGGGGGCGGGGGTGTCCTGGGCGGGGGTGGAGCGGGGTGTCCTGGGCGGGGGTGGAGCGGGGTGTCCTGGGCGGGGGTGGAGCGGGGGTGTCCTGGGCGGGGGTGGGGCGGGGGAGCGGGGGTGTCCTGGGCGGGGGTGGAGCGGGGGTGTCCTGGGCGGGGGTGTCCTGGGCGGGGGTGGAGCGGGGTGTCCGGGGGAGCGGGGGTGTCCTGGGCGGGGGTGGAGCGGGGTGTCCTGGGCGGGGGTGGAGCGGGGTGTCCTGGGCGGGGGTGGAGCGGGGTGTCCTGGGCGGGGGTGTCCTGGGCGGGGGTGGAGCGGGGGTGTCCTGGGCGGGGGTGGAGCGGGGTGTCCTTGGGGGGGTGGAGCGGGGTGTCCTGGGCGGGGGTGGAGCGGGGTGTCCTGGGCGGGGGTGGAGCGGGGTGTCCTGGGCGGGGGTGGAGGGTGTCCTGGGCGGGGGTGGAGCGGGGTGTCCTGGGCGGGGGTGGAGCGGGGTGTCCTGGGCGGGGGTGGAGCGGGGTGTCCTGGGGGGTGGAGCGGGGGTGTCCTGGGCGGGGGTGGAGCGGGGTGTCCTGGCGGGGGTGGAGCGGGGTGTCCTTGGGGGGGTGGAGCGGGGTGTCCTGGGCGGGGGTGGAGCGGGGGTGTCCTGGGCGGGGGTGGAGCGGGGTGTCCTGGGGGGGGTGGAGCGGGGGTGTCCTTGGGGGGGTGGAGCGGGGTGTCCTGGGGGGGGTGGAGCGGGGGTGTCCTGGGCGGGGGTGGAGCGGGGTGTCCTGGGGGGGTGGAGCGGGTGTCCTGGGCGGGGTGGAGCGGGGGTGTCCTGGGCGGGGGTGGAGCGGGGGTGTCCTGGTGGGGGTGGAGCGGGGTGTCCTGGGCGGGGGTGGAGCGGGTGCCTGGGGGGGGTGGAGGGGGTGTCCTGGGGGGGTGGAGCGGGGTGTCCTGGGCGGGGGTGGAGGGGGTGTCCTTGGGGGGTGGAGGGGTGCCTGGGCGGGGGTGGAGGGGGTGTCCTTGGGGGGGTGGGGGGGTCGGGGGGGGGGGGGGTGCTGGTGGGGGTGGAGGGGTGCGGGGTGGGGGTGTCCTGGGGGGGTGGAGGGGGGTGTCCTTGGGGGGGTGGAGCGGGTGCCTGGGGGGGGGGAGGGGGTGTCCTTGGGGGGGTGGAGCGGGGTGCCTGGGGGGTGGAGGGGTGTCCTTGGTGGGGGTGGAGGGCGGGGGGGGGGGGCCTTGGTGGGGGTGGAGGGGTGTCCTGGGCGGGGGTGGAGGGGGTGTCCTTGGTGGGGGTGGAGGGGTCCTGGGCGGGGTGGAGGGGGTGTCCTTGGTGGGGGGGGGGCGGGGTGTCCTGGGGGGTGGAGCGGGTGTCCTGGGGGGGTGGAGGGGTGTCCTGGGGGGGTGGAGGGGGTGTCCTTGGTGGGGGTGGAGGGGGTGCCTGGCGGGGGTGGAGGGGGTGTCCTTGGTGGGGGTGGAGCGGGGTGCCTGGGCGGGGTGGAGGGGTGTCCTTGGTGGGGGTGGAGGGTGTCCTGGGGGGGGGAGGGGGTGTCCTGGGGGGTGGAGGGGTGTCCTGGGCGGGGGTGGAGGGGTGTCCTGGGGGGGTGGAGCGGGGTGTCCTGGGCGGGGTGGAGGGGTGTCCTGGGGGGGTGGAGCGGGGTGTCCTGGGGGGGGGGGTGCTGGGGGGGAGCGGGGTGTCCTGGGGGGGGTGGAGGGGGTGTCCTGGGCGGGGGTGGAGGGGGTGTCCTTGGGGGGGTGGAGGGGTGTCCTGGGCGGGGGTGGAGCGGGGGTGGGGTGGGCCTGGGGGGGGTGGAGGGGTGTCCTGGGCGGGGGTGGAGCGGGGGTGTCCTGGGGGGGGTGGAGCGGGGTGTCCTTGGTGGGGGTGGACGGGGGTGTCCTGGGCGGGGGTGGAGCGGGGTGTCCTGGGGGGGGTGGAGCGGGGTGTCCTGGGGGGGGTGGGCGGGGGTGTCCTGGGCGGGGGTGGAGGGGGTGTCCTGGGGGGGGTGGAGCGGGGGGGTGGGGGTCCTGGGCGGGGGGGTGTCCTGGGCGGGGGTGGAGCGGGGTGTCCTGGGCGGGGGTGCGGGCGGGGTGTCCTGGGCGGGGGTGGAGCGGGGCGGGGGGGGTGTCCTGGGCGGGGGTGGAGCGGGGTGTCCTGGGCGGGGGTGGCGGGCGGGGGCTGGGCGGGGGTGTCCTGGGCGGGGGTGGAGCGGGGTGTCCTGGGCGGGGGTGGAGCGGGGGTGTCCTGGGCGGGGGTGGAGCGGGGGTGTCCTGGGCGGGGGTGGAGCGGGGGTGTCCTGGGCGGGGGTGTCCTGGGCGGGGGTGGAGCGGGGTGTCCTGGGCGGGGGTGGAGCGGGGGTGTCCTGGGCGGGGGTGTCCTGGGCGGGGGTGGAGCGGGGGTGTCCTGGGCGGGGGTGGAGCGGGGGTGTCCTGGGCGGGGGTGGAGCGGGGTGTCCTGGGCGGGGGTGGAGCGGGGGTGTCCTGGGCGGGGGTGGGGGGGTGTCCTGGGCGGGGGTGGAGCGGGGGTGTCCTGGGCGGGGGTGGAGCGGGGGTGTCCTGGGCGGGGGTGTCCTGGGCGGGGGTGGAGCGGGGGTGTCCTGGGGGGGGTGGAGCGGGGTGTCCTGGGCGGGGTGTCCGGAGCGGGGGTGTCCTGGGCGGGGGTGGAGCGGGGTGTCCTGGGCGGGGGTGGAGCGGGGGTGTCCTGGGCGGGGGTGTCCTGGGCGGGGGTGGAGCGGGGGTGTCCTGGGCGGGGGTGTCCTGGGCGGGGGTGGAGCGGGGGTGTCCTGGGCGGGGGTGTCCTGGGCGGGGGTGGAGCGGGGGTGTTCTGTTTTGCACGGTCAGACCATCGGCAATTCTGCCCGGAACCGGGTTCTAATCAGCGGCTGCGCCCTGAGCCCGGAGACTCTGCTGAGCAGCCCAAGTGCCCCGCGGGCGTCCGTGTGCAAAGGAGAACTCCTCTGCCTGGAGCTCTCTGCGCCAGGGCTGGAGGTGGCAGGGAGCTGGGCAGCAAGCCTGCAGGCCCCTTGCACTCTGGCGGTGCCCAGGTCACTAACCCGGGCGGGGAATTCCACGGACACTAGCTCAGCCCAGCAGGCTGAGTGACTGGCGAGTCTCCTCCCCCTCCTGCCTGGCGGGAGTCCCGCAGGCCGAGCTGCTCCCTTGGGGTACATGGGAGGGCCTGTTCAGCGGTGCCCTTGGCCCGTCGCAGGAGTCAAGAGCCCTACAAGGTCGCACTCGGGCTGTTGTCTGGCAGCCTGTGCCCACGCTGTCACGCGTACACGCAGGGGGGCCCTGGCTCCTCAGACCCACACACACGGTGGCCCTGGGCATCCTCGCTGGGTCCCATGTCCCCTCCCTCCCCCACCTCCTGTGGCTGCCTGGCTGGGCTCCCTGAAGCTCAGCCCAGCGCCCGATGCAGCATCTGCCCCGGGCGTTGGGCCGGGAGGGGAGAAATGGTCGGGGTGACATTTCCACGTGAGCGCGTCGTACCCTGGAGCCCGACTCGGGGACTCGCCCGGGGCTTGGGGCAAACCCACCAGGGCCCCATTACCGTCAGAGGAAGCAGGAATGGATGCTTTTGGGCTCGATCCCTCAAGCTGCTGAGCGGTCCTGAGGGGTGCAGCGTGCGCTCAACATCCACTTGCTTCCCTGGGAGCTGCTTGGCCTCCAGAGTTTGCTGTAATGATCCGGAGCTCAGACACCCAACAAAAGTCCCCCTTCCCTCCCGAGGCGGAATGTACCTCCCGCAACATTACCCTGCACTGGCCAACATTCGTCTGTGGCTCAGGGACCACTTGAAGGCTTAGTATTCACTGGCATTTGAACCATTTGTATAGTAGGGGGTGGCGAATCACTGCAAGCTCGGAGCATCTCTGGCCCCTCTATTTCCCGCACCTCTGCGAGTGTCTCAACCCAGTGAAGAGACCGGTGGAATTGTATTCCAGTTAGAGAGGACCTGGGAATGCCCCTAGCAAAGGGACAGGAGCTAATTTTCTAATTTCTAATACAAATGCGAACTCTCACCATTCGCAGTGGGAACTCACTGCAGGGGTAAGGAACAGCTGCCATATGAGGAGAGATTAAAAAGACGGGGACTTTTCAGCTTGGAAAAGAGTTGACTAAGAGGGGATATAAGAGAGATCTACAAAATCATGACTGGTGTGGAGAAAGTAAACAAGAAAGTATATTCTTATTACAGTATTTTACTCCTTCTCATAACACCAGAACTAGGTGTCACCAAATGAAATTAATAAGCAGCAGGTTTAAAACAAACAAAGGACGTACAGGAGACCTCTGCGATTTATGGAACTGCAACGCGGTTCCATGTATTGGTGGGTGTATTTTGTCCTAGTCTTGGGCGGAGGGAGGGGGAAGGGGAGAGTTCAGGAGCTGTGGGGAACTCACCTCGGCTTCTGGCAGCTGCAGTGAATTCCCAGTGGTTCCTTGCCCTTGCAGTGAGTTCCCACTGCGAATGAGGTCCCTGTATTTCTTCACATAACACACAGTCAACCTGTGGAACTCCTTGCCAGAAGATATTGTGAAGAATAAGACTATAACATGGTTCAAAAAAAGAACTAATAAATTCGTGGAGGTTAGGTCCATCAATAGCTATTAGCCAGGATGGGCAGGAATGGTGTCCCTAGCCTCTGTTTATCAGAAGCTGGGAATTGCCGACAGGGGAGGGATCACGTGCCGATTCCCTGTTCTGTTCATTCCCTCTGGGGCACCTGGCATTGGCCACTGTCAGCAGACAGGACACTGGGCTAGATGGACCTTTGGTCTAACCCATGTGGCTGTTCTTAGGTTCTTATGTAAACCTAGTGAATCACCAGGTATTGGACCTTAATGTCGGAATATTGTGATACATAAAAATGCTGGTTTCCAGGGTTCTAAAACTTTCTTGTTTTTCTTCTTTCCTTCTGACGCTTGAGAAATTGGCCTTATGAAACTAAGGGTTTCTAGGCAGCGGAAATAGCATCAATCCATTTTTAAACGTTTCTGAAATATTTCTAAAAACAATTTTTCAAAAAATGATGGAGTCTGGCAAGAGAACATGGTGCTGTGGGGTGGGGTGAAGGTTTCATGCACGTGGTTTCAGCTGACTAGCACAAACCTGACAAGAGAAATCTTTCTATTTCCCTAAAACAGCCTATCCTATGGATATAATTCCAAGCCAAATGCACTGAAACTGGGGGAGTTTTGCCCGAGGAAGGAACCGGGGAGTTGACCCATCTGTATTATGTTTATAAAGTACTGGGGGGTTCTAGAAAATGTAGACGTTTGAGTATGAGCGTGGGTGAGGAGGACCAGAGAGACACAGAGTAAGGCCTTGTATACGTACAGATCTGCACTGGCTTAGTTGAACTGATTTAACCTGTACACACTTCTAGGTGGACACTCTTAGTTCAATTCGGAGTGACCTACTTTGGTTCCTTTGGTTACTTCCAAGCAAGCTGAACTGAACTGAAACAGGCCTGGTTTAAAGCAAAATCAGAGTGTCCACACATCTTTTGAACTGGTTTAATTAAACCAGTCTGAAATTGTTGCTCACAAAATCTGATGCCCAAATAAATCAGCTCGTCTTTAAGGTACCACAGGACTCCTTGTTTTTTCAAAAGGATATTCTGGCCTGCAAGCCCTTCCAACAAGATGCTGCCTCCTCCTTAGGCAGTTTCCTCTCTGTGCGGTAGGGGGAGCTGTTGTGTTTTCAAAACAGTCACACAACCCATCAGCCAATATTCTGTTAATTTAATTGCTTCAGAGTAGTCTTTGCAAATGCTTCAAAGTTTCATATCTCGCTCCTAAACTAACTTAAAAGCAATGGAAGCTGATCGTATCTTCCTCCTAATGACTCTCCGCTGCAATTTGGGACAGTTTGCCAGGAAGTAAATGATAAATGACAGCTGACAAAGAACATTTGTTTGTACTGCACCATCATCTTCATACACACACACACGTTCCCCCAGCCAATGCACTCCACATGACAGTGCTAGGCACTGCACTCTGAAAGCACAGCACGAGGGAGGTAGGCTGCACAGAGGAGCCATATTTGGGCAGAGCAATCCCACGCTCTGCAGTCGCTTGCACACTCGCTGGTTATGAAAAGCAGGCGAGAGAATCCTGGAATCCTGGAAGGGACCTCGAGAGGTCGTCAAGTCCAGTCCCCTGCCCTCACGGCAGGACCCAGCACCATCTAGAGCATCCCTGAGAGGTGTGTGTCCAACCTGCTCTTCAATATCTCCAGGGATGGAGATTCCACAACCCCCCTAGGCAACTTATTCCAGTGTTTACCCACCCTGACAGGCAGGCAGCTTTTCCTAAACCTAAACCTCCCTTGCTGCAGTTTAAGCCCATTGCTTCTTGTCCTGTCCTCAGAGGCCAAGGAGAACCATTTTTCTCCCTCCTCCTTGTAACACCCTTTTAGGTACCTGAAAACCACTCTCATGTCCCCTCTCAATCTTCTCTTTTCAGGGTGTCTGGAGGGTGAGATATTTTCTCTGACACCAGCCAGGAAGAAGACAGGTTCCACCCCACGAGCACTTGAGTGAGCCTGAAGTACCTGCTTTTGTCCCAATTGACACCAGTGTCACTGAATGCAGTACTGGGCCCTTTTATCTAATGCTCCTGAAATAGCCCAGTCCTGAGCCTGGGCCTACAGTCCCAAGTTAACTGGTTGCTCTAACAAAAAGGAATGGGCCACAAGTCTTACATCTGCAGCAGAAGGCTGGGCAGTTCTACAGATAAGCACACACACTGTGCCCATAGGCATACGCACACGAAGGCTTGTGTGCACGCACATTCACAACACCCACATCTCTATATATACACATAGCCACAAAATTGCACAAGCACAGTTGACTTTGTTGGGATTTTTATGCAATGGGATTCACAGCTGTTTCCAAAAGGGCCGTGTTCCTACTTGGGATCCAAGCGCCTGTCCAGTATGAAATGATACATCAGTGACTCAAGACTACTCTTGTTTGGTTCGCTGTGTTACAAACCAGAAACAATCTTTGTCTTTAATTTTATTGTAGGATTGTGAATAGTCTTGCTGAGGTGGCTAAGCAGCAGGGCCTCGCAGAACCCTGCAGGCCCCCGACTCTGTGTTTGAAGGGTGCGGGTTACAGGTTGCTTGGGACCAAAATGATTTTCAAGTTCAGAAATCAGTATTATACCAACTGTTCTAACTTTTCATCTAGACTCACTGCTGCTAACACACGTGCGGCACAGAACAAAGAAATTCCAGGAAACAAATGCGCTGAGAAAGTCACTGCTATTTGAGAAAATCACTTCTGTGGGTAAATTTCCCACCACTACCTGAAACCACATTTGCTTTGTGTGTGTGTATTTTCATTTCTACTGACATATAAATTCACACTTTCTTGTGTAACTTAAGGATGAAAATGCAGCTAGGAAAAATCAGACTTGCCCTTGGTCTTTTGGAAGGTTTTCATTTTTTGCAACCTTTACTTCTTTTGATGGAACAAGAATATTCTCACGATGGAATTGCAGACTTTGCCCTGGGTGGCTACAAATAAAACATAAGTTGCAGAATATTTTCTAGGGGATTGTCTTTGTGGTCACAGCATCAGTTCGAACACTTATAAAGCTAGCAGCAGCAAAGCAAACAAACAACTGAACAAGGAGGTTAAGCATCCTAAAGACTGAATTATGCATATTACACTGCTTGCACTAAAGATCAGGTAAAAAGGAATTAAGGAATTATTAGGTAATTTGTTCTCTAAAGAGCCATTCATATTAGTCCTTTATTCCATGTACGTGCCATTTTCAAATATATGTATGAAAATGGAACCCACTTAAGTTGAATATAAAGGACTAATGTAAAAGACTTTGGAGCCTAATTTAACTAATTAGGTAGGTAGGTAGATAGATAGATGAAAATGTATGTAATTGTTAAAGAGAAGACAGTGCCAAAATGCAAAATCATATATGGAAAATACCACCTAACATAATTCAATACATGCATTTTTTTAAAAAAAAGTCCCATTTGCTTTTTGCCGCAGCTAGAAATATTTCCTAACATCTCCACAGAAAATTTTGACAAAAAAGCAAAATACCGCAAACAAATTTTCCAACAAGAAGTTTAATGTTACCATGGAAGGCAAATAATTTCCATGAACATTTTTTGTTATGTCAAAACCAAAATTTTATTCCAAAAACTAGTTTTGATGAATCATTTCTGCCTATCGCTAGTCATTGCCAGGGGTGTTGTGATTATTTTAGTTATTTTTTATTTTGTACAGGTCACACACATCGGGCTGTGAAAACCGACTGCGACTCGTCCCCTTCGTTTGGAGTCACTTTCTAGTCAGTTTCTCCTCCTGCTTTGCAGAGGCTAGCACAGGGGCTGTGTATTTTGGCACCGGAGGGTGTGAACCATGTCAGAAACTGGCTTTGGTGGATTTCAGTTTTAGAGAAACAATTCCTATTCACGGGAGGAATGGCCATAAAACCACCGGGCAGCTTTCTTTCCTTTTGGAAATCCAGAATTCAAACCCTGGGGAGGTTTCTCTGCCTGTGGCTGGCTATGCCATGCTAGCTTTCTTGCCCTTGCCCCGGAGAGAAATTACCAGCACAGCACCAATGGCTGGTTCATGCCGCTTCTGCCAGCAATGTGAATGAATTGTTGTACAACGTAAGGTACATCTCTACCATCGTCCCCGGGTGTGACGGCAGCTTGGGTCGACATCCCTGTGCTAGCTTTACTCTAGTGCGCTGGACAGCTGGAAAGGTGCACGGGCTCGCTCTGCAAGGAATTAGCAGAGTTCCCAGCAGCCTGTGCAGAAGGGTGTGTTGTCAAAGCATCCCTGCACTGGTGCCCAGACGGCCTCCATTGGGGGCCTCTTGGGTATGTTTACTCGAGTTAAAGCACACCCCATAACTCCGGTCATCTGAAGAAGCGGGCTGTGCCCACGAAAGCTCATGATCCCATCTACATGTGTTGTTAGTCTATAAAGTGCTACCAGACCATTTGCTTGCTGTTTTTTTTCTGTAACAGACTAACTCGGCTACCCCCTGAAGCTCCCATGGTTACAGCATTTGAACCTACCCTAAGGTGGAGACATATGCCCTGAAGAGCTACTGCTCTGTGGCCTGATTAGACATAACCCCTCTGAGCCCAGATTTGGGACTATCTGGGACTGCTGCAGAGGGCCATGTCCTGAGGTACTTACCTTCCCTGGGCCAAGGCTATAACAATTAATGAGCAGGCCTGGCGATGGGATGTTGGGCCACCCTCTCTGTGTCTTAGGGCACGACTCTCATTCTGGCTCTGCATCTCTTTCTAGGGTCCCCATCACCATGGTAACAAGAAGAGAGTCCTGCAAGTCCGCAGAGATCCGCAGATGTGGATGCTGGTATCCGCGACGCCTTTTTGTGGATACGGCTGCAGAAGTGGATGCCACTTCTGGAGTCTGGTGTCCAGTTCTGGGCCCCCCGTTACAGAAAGGGTGTAGAGGCATTGGAGAAAGTGCAGCGGAGGGCAACCAAAAGTCCAGCGGAGCACATGACTTATGAGGAGAGGCTGAGGGATTTGGGCTTATTTAGTCTGCAGAAGCGAAGAGTGAGGGGGGATTTGAGAGCAGCCTGCAACTTCCTGAAGTGGGGTTCTAAAGAGGCTGGAGAGAGGCTGTTCTCAGTGGGGGCAGATGGCAGAACAAGGCGCAATGGTCTCAAGTTGCAGTGGGGGAGGTCTAGGTTGGATATTAGGAAAAACTATTTCCCTAGACGGATGGGGAAGCACTGGGCTGGGTTCTCTAGGGAGGGGGTGGAATCTCCATCCCTAGAGGTTTTTAAGTCCCAGCTTGACAAAGCCCTGGCTGGGATGATTGAGTTTGGGTTGGTCCTGTTTTTAGCAGGGGGGTTGGACTTGATGACTCCTGAGAGCTCTTCCAGCCCTAGGATTTGCCGTTTTGATGATTTTGTATCTGTGCGGGGCTCTCAACAAGAGCCTGTTTATCCGTCTATCAAATGGGTGTAATGGACTCACCTACTTCCAGATGGGGTTTGAGGCGATTAATTAATTAACGCTCCCAAGGTGCTTTGAGGAATTCAGATGGAAGGTGCTGTACATCTGCGAAGAGCGGGGTCACTTTTTGTTCTGTGTTATGTCTCCCTTCTCAGCTGTACCACTGGGATCTGTGAGTGTTTGTTTGTCTTGGCTCTTTAGGTTTTTAAGCTCTTTGGGGGCAGGGCACCTGACACAAAAGGGCTCTGATCCAGGTCAGGATCTTTGGGCACTGCTGCAATGTCAACATGAAACCACTAATTCCTTGTGCTGCCACCATGACATGGCTCAGAGATGTTTGGGAGCAGTGTTCCTCAACCTTTTTTTATAAAGTACTCCTTTGTCCAAAAAAAAAAAAAAATTATAGGTACCCCCAGTATCTACAGTTTTCAGACACACACTTTTTTTTCTACCATTGCAACACATTTGTTTAAACAACTTAATCGTAGCCAGGTGGGCGATGAAATTTTTGGGTGTAAAAAGTACAAAAATAATAACACGCTGTAAAACTTAAAACAAAAATTCAGTTTTCTCCAAATGTCAGCTGTGTTGACGTACCCCCCCGACTTCTCTCGAGTACCCCTAAGGGTACTCGTACCCCTGGTTGAGAAACACTGGTCTGGAGCAGTTTCCCTAATGCACACCCCAGTTGAGATGGGACATGCGATCTGAAATAAAATACCAAAGGCAAAGGAACAGCAAAGCCTCCGAGCGTTGATGTTCAGGGCCTCTCTGGAGTGGGTGTGTATGTGTCTCAGCTCCACTGCTGTCCGACCATTTGTTGTTTTTCAATTTCATTTCCTCTCCTACGAGTGACCCCAGCTTTGTATTTCCTTTTTAAGCAGATTGAAATAAAGTATTTGCTCGAATGTCACCTGCACTCAGACATCTCCTGTTTACTCTCTCTTGCTTTCACTCTGTCCGTCTCCTGCAGTGCCTGCTCTTAAGGCTTTGAGTGCTGCCTGGCTAAATTAATGCATCTTGTAGCCAGCATACCGCACAAATTCATTAATTTCTGTCCATTGGAAATAGGCCTTTATTAGTCCTCGAGTCTTGTCCCTCCAGTTGTTGAACTGTCAAGCTTCTTTGTGAGTCATCGGCAGAGAGCTGCGGACTCCCGGAGATCCATTAGGTGCATACCTCTGGGAAAGCATTATTCATCCAACAAATATTTATATTCATTATAGAAAATAGGCCCACGGCCTCCCGGAAAGGGCCCTGCGCTCGCCAGACTCCATTCCAAAGCTCCAGCCAGGCCGAGCGCTTTACAATGTGAAGCACTCAGACACAGAGGGGGCAGGTTGCCCTGGGTTTTTATCTAGCTCAAGTCCACAGCCTTTCGTGCATTTAGCCTCGTCACCCTCTGTGGGTAGGAAAATAGAATGATCCTCCATTTCACAATGCGTCCACATCCTTTTTGTAGTGGGGACCCAGAGCTGGATGCAAAACTCCAGATGTGGCCTCACCAGAGCTGAATAAAGGGGAATAATCACTTCTCTGGATCTGCTGGCAATGCTCCTTCTAATGCAGCCTAAAATGCCATTAGCCTTCTTGGCTACAAGGGCGCCCTGTTGACTCCTATCCAGCTTCTCATCCACTGTCATCCCCAGGTCCTTTCCTGCCGAACTGCTGCTTAGCCAGTTGGTCCCCAGCCAATAACAGTGTTTGGGATTCTTCCGTCCCAAGGGCAGGACTCTGCACTTGTCCATGTGGAACCTCCGTAGATTTCTTTTGGACCAAGCAGAGCAGCTTTCAGTTCTGGCACCCGCAGGTGCAACTCTATGGCAGGAGGGAATTTTGTCCTGTTGAGAGCATCGTTAAGAAAAGTGTGAGCAATTGCTGTTTGCTCTGCCCTGCTCCTGGAGCCGCGGTCGCTGGTAGGGTAGGTGAACATGTTCACAGACATTGCAAACTCACCTGGTGCATAGACCCAGAGGTTTTATCATTAGGACCATCTAGCCCGATCTGTAAAACAGAGCTCAGGTCTGGGAATTTCTGCCGCAAGCCCATAATGTCTGCTTGAGCCTCTGTTTTAGCAAGAGACCCAGCTGTCTACGGTGAGCTTCAAACATGGTGCCTTCGTTGGAATGAGGGGTTGGGATATTTGGTTTAGTTTTGCCTTGCCAGTGCAGTTCCTGACCCAGCCAGGATGGAAAGCAGCACAGGGAAATCCTGCGGTAAGGGCTGGCTGCCCCATGGAGCCCCTCTGCCCCACACAGCAGGCTGCCGGCCTCCCGGGGGATGATAGAGTGATATGGTCACTGCCACAGTCCTGCGACTGCCATGAAGTTGGCAGATCCAAGAGGAAGTTGCTTGGTCTAATTTCAAACCCTCTCGAAAATTCTGGGATCTGCGATTTCACCCTGACGTCCACATTACTGAGCAGACGTGCTGCTGAGGGGAGACAGGGAAAGAATAGAAAATTACAACTGAGTTAAATGCAGTGGAGGATTGTGTGTGTAAATGCAGTGTAGCGGGGTGTGTGTGTGTGTGTATGTGTGTGTGAGAGAATGGCGTGTAGGCGTGTGTGTAAATGCAATGTAGGGGGTGTGTGTGTGTAAATGCAGTATAGGGTGTGTGTGTGTGTAAATGCAGTGTAGAGGTGTGTGTGTGGTGTGTGTAAATGCAGTGTAGGGCTGTGTATGTGTGTGTGTGTAAATGCAGTGTAGGTAGGGTGGTGTGTGTGTGTGTATGTAAATGCAGTGTAGGTGTGTGTGTAAATGCAATGTGTGGGGTGTGTGTAAATGCAGTGTAGGGTTGTGTATGCATGTGTGTGTAAATGCAGTGTAGGTGGGGTGTGTGTGTAAATACAGTGTGGGGTGTGAGGGTGTGTGTGTAGAGTGCGTGTGTGTGTAAATGCAGTGTAGGTGTGTGTGTGTATGTGTAAATGCAGTGTAGGTGGGGTGTGTGTGTAAATACAGTGTGAGGGTGTGTGTGTAAATGCAGTGTAGAGTGAGTGTGTGTGTGTGTGTGTGTGTGTGTGTGTGTGTGTGTAAATGCAGTGTAGGTAGGGGCGTGTGTGTGTGTAAATGCAGTGTAGGTGTGTGTGTGTGTGTATGTGTAAATGCAGTGTAGGTAGGGGTGTGTGTGTGTGTGTGTGTGTGTGTGTGTGTGTGACTAAATGCAGTGTAGGTAGGGGCGTGTGTAAATGCAGTGTAGGGGTGTGTGTGTGTGTGTGTAAATGCAGTGTAGAGGTGTGTGTGTTCTAATACAGAGTATGGTTTCCCTACAATTTCAAGGAAACATGAGTCCACATCTCCCACTGTGTTGCCAAGTTTATGCTCATGTTTCTGGTCCGCTGAGCCAGGGCTGGCTGGGACGAAAATGGTTCCCAGTGCAATGTGGGGAGACACGAGGCTGCTCCAAGTGACACTTGCCTGACGCGGTCCGTGCTCTGGCCAAGCATCTGCTCCTGCGCATTCCCGCTCTGCTAGCCCTCCTCTCTGCGTTGCGCCAGGAGCCCTCTTCCCAGCAGAGTGGCTGAGGCGCCAGCCCACGTCTGATGGCTCCAGGGTTTGTTTACAGCATCCCCGGGAGTGCAGGGCTAGTTGGGAGGTTTCTCCCAGGCGTGCACCCAAGTCCAGGCTGTTTCACGGCCATGTACCACAGGAGGAGCTTGGGTCAACATCAGCTGCCCCACTGCGGCCAGGAATCCATCTCGGTTTGAACTGAGCCAAACTTGAACCTGGCTTTGAATGGCGGGGGAAGGGTTAGGGAGTCAGGCGGGGCAGTGCAGGCCAAACGCACCATCTCCCAGAGGTTCCCGGCTCGTGCGGGCACATGGCCTCGGGGGGACAGCTCAGAACCGAGCGTCGGGAGCCGACCTCGCAGGCTCTGCTTGCCCCGGCGCGCTTGCTGACTCGGCAGCGGCAGGCGGGATTTCTGCCTGTGGTTTCGGTTGACTCGGTTTGCTCTGGGTATGAGTCAGGTGAGTGGGTTTGGTTCGTCTGCAGAAGCAAACGCTCCCGGGAGCCGAGCTCCCCAGCTCTTGCACGGTGCTGGGCGCGCTCATGCCATGGGCTCCAGCAGGCATGAGGGGCCCACTGCACCTGGGAGGATCGGCCTGGGAGCGAACAGATCCTGGAAGGTGGGGGGCATGGCCCAGAGCTCCCTCAGACATAGGGTTAGCAGTGTTTGGCCCCTGCCAAGAGCCTGTCCCTGCCGCCCCCTGGGCTGAGTCGGCATTTCCACAGGGGTTCCAGAGGCCGCCAGGGGAGGGGAGAGTCTGAACCTGCTGAAAGCCCTTAGAAATGAATCAAAATTCACAACGTGGTGGTGGTGGTGGGGGACTGAAACTAGCAGGTGTGGCCCAGGCCCGCTGGCCAGACACAGGGCATTAAAAGAGCGTCCCAGTTCTACAGAAATCCCAGGCTCACAGCGCGGGAAGAGCTAGACCTGAACGTCCAGAGGAACCGGAGTCAATCTCTCTTTTCGTGGGAGATCAAGCAGCGGTGGCCTTAGGCCCCTGGCTTGGGGCATTTGAAAGTGGCTGGCCAGAGAAGTCGGAGGTGGCCCACAGGGAAGCATCCTGCACTGGTCTCAGGCTGCATGGGACCCAGCGGGTCTCTTCGGGTCCCTTCTGTGTTATTCAGACGGGGGAGGAGAAACACAGCCTGGACCCACCCCCGGCTTGGCTCATCATGACCCGCAGCATCAGATCTCTGTGCCCAGCGTGTCAGCCAGGTGGGCTGCCGTCCCAGCAAGGAGAGCAGTGGCTCTTTCCAGAGGCGTAGTGAGGGTGTTATGCGCCCGGGGGAAAAGGCAAAATTTGCGCCCCCACCCCTGCCGCCATGTAGCGGGGCCTTGAACCAGCCCGACCCTGGGAGGAGGGGGGAGCTAGTACCACGTCTTCCCCCGCCCCCTCCAGTTTGGGGCCGGACCCCCGCACGCACTAACCCGCCAACAGAGATGGAGGAGGGTCGGGCTGGGGGCGAAGAGGCAGGGAGGAGGCGTCAGCCAGTGGCGGCAGGAGGAAGAGGAGCAGGCGAGCCAAGGGATGATGGGAAGCAGAGGGGGACTAACTTGGTGCCCCTCTAGAGTGGTACTTGGGGGGCAACTGCCACCCCTCACTAAGCCACTGTAAATAATCCACCTCTCTGGACATTTATCATTTAATGAATTACTTCTTTTACTAACTACAGACAAATATCAATTATAGTTTTTGTGGTTTACATTCTGTTAAATAATTTTTTCTCTTTAATTTGTTCATATCCCGTTCTCATTAGGTTCATGTCTTTTACATAAAAAATGTCAAATGCATAAAATATATAAATTTTATAAAACACAAGAGAAATAAATGTTATACAACCTAAATATGAATTTCATCACTATATTTTAATCAAGCACTTAAAACCACTGTTATAGCAAATGAGTAACTCATTTCTTTTAATGAATAAAAGGTAAAAAGATTTTGAGCGTATCAAGTTTATTGTAAGTAATCTGTAATGCTTTCTAACTGCCTAGTTACTTACCTAGTTAACCTTGCTGTTTTCCATACTATCACACAGTGATAAACTACATCAGAGTTATGAATGCAAGAGATTAAAATAATACTCAGAAAAACTTTTAAATTAAACTAACACACAACACGAGACTCGCCCTCGCTTTCTTGAAGGCACTTGAAGCAATAAGTAGCCTAAGACTGAGGATACTCTACAAGCCTGGCTTTCTGTCTGCCACGAGGACTTTTTCCTTCAGGCTGCTGTGAGATTCTATCCTTAAGTGAAGGAGAGAGGTCTCGCTGAGCTGCTCTTCCAAATTTCACACGAGCCATTCAACTGAAGCCATAGATGTCAAGATTCAAGGCCAGCCTTGCCTTGGGCGGACTGCCTCGCCAGGTGTTCACAATCACAACATCCGAACACGTACAAGACTTTTAGTTGAGAAAGCCACGTTAATCCCACGTCTCTGCTAGGACTGGGAGATGTGAGTGACCTGCAGAAAACACTAACATGTCCTTTGGAAAATCTGCAACAAAACATGGGGGGATCGATCACCTCAGTAATGCCAACTCCTTTAGAACTGAGGCTCTGATTGTCTAGCGCCAGCTGAGGTAGGGCAGGCACTGTGTGCATGTCTGATATATTTTTACCAAAACTCCTGCCTGCCCAACTCGCCAGAGGAGAAAGGAAACAGGGAGGCCAAAAGGAATGGTGCAGAGCAATGTTTCTCAACCTTTTTTTATAAGCTTCAGAGGGGCAGCTGAGTTAGTCTGCAGCAGGAAAAACTTAAAAAACAACAAATGGTCTGGTAGCACCTTAAAGACGAACAAAACATGTAGATGGTAACATGAGCTTTTGTGGGCGGAAGTGGGTTTTGCCCACGAAAGCTCATGATCTCACCTACATATTTGGTTAGTCTTTAAAGTGCTACCAGACCATTGTTTAAGTTTTTCCTTTTTTAATATACCTTTTAAAAAGAAATTATAAGCACCCCAATGCACCCACCCCTCCCCCGGTACCAGGCACCCTCAGCCCCCCGCTCTAACCCAATGCACCCACCTCTCCCCGAGAGCCAGGCACCCCAGCCCCCCGCTCTAACCCAATGCACCTACCCCTCCCCCAGAGCCAGGCACTCCCACCCCCTATCCCAATGCACCCACCCCTCCCTGAGAGCCAGGCACCCCATCCCCCATCCCAATGCACCCACCCCTCCCTGAGAGCCAGGCACCCCCAGCCCCCATCCCAATGCACCCACCCCTCCCTGAGAGCCAGGCACCTCTAGCCCCCCCAACCAAATCCCTCTCCCACAGAGCCAGGCACCGGAGGGACGGGATGGGTAAGGTATCCTGCCTTTGAAGTGGCCACTCCTGCTGCCTGGCCCAGCTGCCTCGGCTTGATTGTGATTGTAGTTTGTACAGGGAGCCAGCACGTGGCCCTCCAGGCGCTCCCGGCTCACTGCTATGCGTGGGCCTGTGCGCACCGGTCCCAGCATGGCACCTGGGGGCCACTGTCCCCCGCCCTCTCCTCGCTATGCCTCTGGCTCTTTCTCCAGGTCTGTGGAGCCTGTAGCATGGGCTCCTCCTGTCTGATGGTGGGAGGGGACTGATGCAGATGAGCCAAGATGCTTCCAAATGAGCTGATGAAATTTAAGCCTTTGGGGCCCAAACTGGTGACTCTGGGGGGTGGTGGTGAATGGGGGAGGGACACCTCTGCTACAGCTCCACTCATTTGGGTTGGGGGGGAGTAGACCCCTCCTTCCTGCCCTCTCTTCATACAGGCTTCAGAGAAGCCTTCAGAGAAACAGGGTCAATTCCGGGCTGGGCCACAGGAGTTCTCTGGGCCCTTCCTGCAAGCTGCTGAGATGCTGCGGTGACAGAGGGCACCCCGGGGGGGGAAGCATTTGGCACGCAGTGGCTCAGTAGACAGGCCCCTGTTATTGATGGGGATACCGTCACATTCTCAACTGGAAGCACCCTCCTGGGAGCGGACCTTAGAAGATGACGCTGGGGCAGGAATAAGTGAGGGTTGAACAACCCAGGAGTCACACCCCTGGGATTCCGAGCTGTTGGCAAGGTTGGGTTCCCGCCAAGTCATGATCTGAGGATGCTTTCTGGCTCCTGCTGTTCGTATGAAATGTTTTCCTGACGAGTGTCTCTCTGCCCAGGGCAATGGGAGAATGTGGATCTCTGACCATGTGCCTGGCAGTCATTTGTCTGATGGGACTTCGTTCCCTGCCTCCACTCACTGGCTTCATACTTTGTGGGCTGATGAGTCGGACTATTGTGCTGTCAGCCGGGTGAAATTCATGCTACCTCGAATGCCGAGGGTGCCGCATTCCTTGCTGTCGCAAGGAGCAAGGGAAGTTGAAGGGAGCGTTTCTCCCACTGTGAAGACAGTGCCAACGCTTGACGTAAGGTACGTCCACTCCCAGCTCTGCTACTTACGTAGCTGGAATTGGGTATCTTAAGCCAGCCTTTGGCTGTGGTGTAGACCTGCCCTACCCTCAACCTACCAGACAACAGAAACCATGCCATGTGACCTGTGCAGCCAGTCAAAACTAACCAAGCCAGCAGCGATTTGGAATGTCCACAAGGACCCGCTCATGGGCACGCTATAGACCAAGGCTCCTGCACCAGACGGGGGGTTGGGGGGGGAGGGGGAGCTTTGCAGCATGAAGCCAGCATTCACCGTGAGCCGCTTGTGGGCGACCCACATGCTGGAGAAGGAAACATTTATCAGAGCAGTTATCTGCTGTGGAGCAAGCTATCGATGGAAGTTAGGCTGGGTAGCGAGGCAAATGGTTAGCGAAGGTTTTACATGACAGGAATTGTGCGTGTGTGCATCTACATGACAATGGCATGGGCAGGTATGACCATCTGTAATACTAACATGTCTCACTATGCTGCATGTTGATATGACAGGCCACGAGGTGCAGAGGTAAATATTTGCCCAGAGCCAGTGACTACCTTAACACGGATTCACATTTACATGGATCAGAGCCGGAGATTCCAGTAACAGCCAGTAGGGCCAGATTTTCAAAGGTACTTTGGCACTTAAAATTGCAACTAGGCAAGGAGTAGGAGCCAGGGCTGTGAGGACTACTGATTTCCCCTAGGCAGATTGGAGCAGCTTCTCTGGAACAGTCTGCCCCGAACTGAAGAAGGCAGCCAGTGTCTGGAAAGAGAGGCCCTGGGGATTTCAAGGCCCAGTCCCATGTAGATTGGTCTGTACACACACCCAGCCTGAGGAGTGGGCCTTCTCGGTCGAGGTTCAGCCATACTGGGCAGGAGTATGAAGACGCGGGCGTTACTGCTGTCTCCGCTGTGCTCCTTCTGTGGTAAACAGGGTACTGCAGGCTCGCCAACTGCCAACTGTAGTGAGTGGTACCCAAGGGTTTTCTTTGGGTGGGCCCCTTGTTCTGACCTAGTGACCTGTACCCCTAGGCCTGGGTTTCATTCTTCTCTCCCACCATCACTGAGTCTCAGGTGGGTGGCCCCTCTCTCAGCCCAGTGGCGGGCCTTTCACTGGCGATCCCAGAAACGGGCCTCTTTCTTCAGCAGAGAACATTCGCCGTGCTCTGTGTCTGTCTGTATTCCCAGACTCTTGATTTTAATGCCTGCCATTAATAGTACAAACGAGTCAGAGCACACGCTGTTATGTCGGTGATGAATTCGTTCTCTCATGTGCCTTTCTTTATGGGGTTTACACTTGCTCTTTAAGGAGGCGAGCTAATTTACTTCTGGCCTTTCACAGAAGCCACTGTGTGGTGGATGAAATGTCAGCACTAATTAAACACAATCTCTGGTCTATCCCACCAAAGAAGAGGTGAGGACTATGCTGGAGAAATGCTGGGTAAGGGCAGCCTGCGTCCTTAGCCCAGCTTGCCTTCCCGTCGCCAGCGAGACTGCGACCATATTTTGCGTTCACACTAGGTGGGGGTTGGCTGTTGGTGGATACAGTTTACAGCCCCACACGCAGGTTTTCCAAGGGCAATGGAGGACTATGGGAGCTGCCATAACCAGTCAGAGCCCTGGACCCTCTAATCAGCCATCCCACTGAAAGAGATCAAACTCTTATTCTTCTGTGCAGTTCCTTTTGGGCGGAGGGTCTCTGAGCCATTCCCACGCTGATTTTCACCGAAGAGTTGGGAGGAATAATTGGCATCCTATGGCTCGTTTGTGAACTGATCACTTTGACTCTTGGCTCTTGGGGGAGTGTGATGGGTCATCTAAATCACATAGTGCTGGTTTTGTTGCCCGATTGGAGAGTGTTAACTTTTGAAACAGGGGAACCACCCATTCAATGAAACATACCTACTTGCAGAATGCTCTTTCTGAGGGACCACCCTTTCCATGACACTTCAGGGTGCAGTGAACGCTTTCGCCAGTGCTCAGATGGGCCCTGAGGTAGCAGATGGCAGCCTTCCTGGGGCCCACGGTGGTGTAAGTGAGAATTCACACTGAATGCCTCCAATTCAGTGACCAAACATTGCTCAGCGATCTCGCAGCCCTCACACCCACAACTCGACAAATTCTGCAGCTCTTCCTCAGGGCCACGCAATGTGCCAAATAAGCCCTGGAATAAGAATCCTGCAACTTAATGTTGAAGGAATCTCACTGGCGAAATGTGAGTTCCTTGTGGAAAACGTACAATAACGATCGTCTCCTGTTGCAAGAGACCCATATTGGCAAGGACCAACAGGCGAGGTGCTACCGGATCTAAATATGGCTTGGCAATGTACAGCCAGGGCACCATCACAGATTTTAATGTTATTCCATCAGCCCATGAGGAGACCACATTTACCTCAGCTATCAAAGTCGGCGAGCTGCATGTTACCAGTGTCTATAGAGCCCCGAGCACAAGGTGGTCGAAGCCAGTGCTATGCCCAGTCCATGCATCTAGGCCTGTGATTTTAATTGTCACCCCGACACTACGTGGGGCTATCAAACAAATGACGTGGATGGCCAACGATCTCATGGGCGGGAAAGCTGCACAAGACTGACACGTAATTGATGAACTGAAACAACTATCAAGCTGTTGGCAGTGAGGGGACAGCCCAGGCCTGACACTCGTCTCCAAAGACCAAACTGTGAATGGAACACAACTGAGTTTCTAGTCACCATCCGGCCGTGTGATGCTCCAGCTGGCTTCTTTCCACAGACAGGCGGCAGGAGGAGTTGGCACAGCTGACAGGCTGCACTCGCTAGCAGTTGGTTCAAGCGGGAAGGATAGGCCAGGGCTGAGGGGCCAGCCTACAGATGGAGGGTGCTGGGTTCAATTTAGCCTACAGTTAGAGAGTGTTGGGGTCAGTTGCCTGCTTCCTCCATGGTCTTGAGCAAGTCCCTCAGCGCCTCGGTGCTGGAGCTGTCCAGCTGCAAAAGGGAATGATAATGCCACCTGTCTCACAGGGCTGTTGCTTGAAGGACTGATGAAAAGACTGGCTGTCCTGGGGAATGAATAATTGTGCACACCTGATGCTCTCAGTAGAGCTGGTTAACATCTCAACGACAACGAAAACCAGTCTTTCATACAAAATGGATAGTTTCAACCCTAAAAGCCTCACTTTTGCTGGAAAACGGCTTACGTTGTGGTTTCGGGAAAAAGGTTCACTTGTTGAAAACTGACTTTTGTAACTGAAATTTTATACTTTGTCACCAAAAATATTTTTTGAAAACAAACCCAGACTTGCCAACCAACATTTCCCTAAAGTTCCCCATGAAAACCAATTGGGATTTTTGGAGCTGCTCCAATTCTCAGCACCGAGGTCCTGATTATGTGTGGTGAGACTACTGCCAGGCAGTATGCACGGTCACTGAGCCATGCAAGTGCTCTGGGGAGCCCAAAGCGACCCCCAACATCTGGCAGAACAGAACTACAACAGGGGCCACAGGAAAACAAAAACTAAAGAGCCAGACGACTATGGCAGGCATCCCAGGGAGTAGAAGGAGAACAGAGGGAAGGAGGTTGGATTCAGGGTTTGACATGGTCCATTATAAGGATGGGGCATTTACCTAATGAGGATCAAGATCCAGATTTGGACCGTAAATACCTTCAGACTCCTTAAATAACATTACTGGGTTGCTGCCTAGAACAATTATCACGACCCAACATTTTATGTAGTGGCAGTTAAAGCTGCATCACGACATACCTCCCCCACTCAGTCCTCAAAGCGTGAAGATCAGAGAAAAGTCACTTGCATTCTTTGTCACTTTCATATTGACTACCTTGCTGGTCACACACGACAGCCCAAGCTCCGCCCGAGCACCATGCGAAATTCAAAGATTGCATACCTGGTAACAGGGCCATCCCAAGGAGGGCGCAGGGCCTGGGTCAACCTCCCCTAGGGCCCCAGGCAAGGGGCACAGGGAACCCCCCTTCCACAAGCCCTGCCCTGGCTCTGCTCCTCTCCTAACCCCACCCGCGCCCCAAGGCACATGGCCTAGGGAATTATGAGGGCCTAGAGATGGTGGTCGCAGGGCTTGTCCCCCATCACCACGTGGGCGGCGGGAGCTGGAGCATCCCGGCAGCCTGCTCCACTCTGCTCTGCCCTGCCCTGCCGCGCTCCACTTCTCCGTGGTCGGGGGAAGCAGAGCCCCCCCGGGGCCAGAGCGCTCTGGTTCCTGCCGCCAGAGAGAAGCCACAGGTAGTGAGCTGGGATGGCGGTGTGGCAGAGTGGAGTAGAGCAGGTTGGTGGTCCACTTCGGCTCCTTGTGTGGGGGGGGACCCCTGCTGCTGCCCGCTGTCAGGGCCCAGAATCCCTTCTGTCCAGAGGACAGTTGGGGAGCCACTGCAAGGTCCCCCAAAGTGCAACACCTCGGGTGGCTGCTCCCATTCGTCCTCTGGATGGCACAGCTTGGTCTGTTCACTCTGTGTTTTGTTTGTCACCATTTTCACCATGACACGTTTGTTAAGAGGAAAACTTTGGTATAACTTTAAGCTGGAGACAGCCTGTTTTATCTGAAGCTATCCTTGTTTTTCAAGGGACAAGTGTTACTGCCCTGGGGCAAAGCAAGGAGGAGAGAAGACAAGCAGCCTAGCTAAGGCAATAATGCACGCTAGGGAAAGAGATCAGTCTAGAATCAAGGTCTTGTAGCTTCTAGTGTTTTGCTCACTGGGCTACTAGATGTGTAGACCCACAGTATGGGAATGGAGCTGTCTCTAACATTTGCCATTGTGTAATTAACCAGGTAGTATTCACGGAGTCTCGGAGAATTCTAGAGGGTGCTTCTAGTAGGCTCATGATCAGAATATTAAAATAACAGAGAAAATGGAACCTTCTTGGCAATTATTTCAGAAGTGAGCTGGCAAGTCTGCTGGTTTTGTTCATGTTCCTTTGAAAGCCTTTGACACATCAGTGCTGTATGTTTCTTTTATGAATATGCAAATCAAAGCAGTGAAATTACAGATAATGATATGTAGTCAAAACTTTTCAGAAGTTAATGCATATTCCTTATTTTGCAGATTTCTATCACATTTGTATTTGCAAAATAGATGAGATAACACCGCTCGAGAGAACAGCTTTCCTGTCACGGAAACAGCGATACACCTTTTAGATCCAGCAATGGAGAAGTGCCAACTTCCTTCACATTGACAAGGGTTCCTTTGGGTGGGGGGGGGGGGGAAGGGGTTAAGCCAACTCTCAGGCGCTAACTACATCGGGGGTTACAGAAGCACAGTTGCCATGGAAAAGCACTAAACTGACTCAAGCAAATAGATAATTACACATGGAGGCCACCATTGCACAGTTACCTGGGATGTGGGCTATTTCACCAGCGTCATGCAGGCTGCTAGTGAACCCAGGTCCTACAGAGTCAAAAGCCTAAACTAAGCCAAAGCACCAAGTCTGTGAGCATCAGGGATGGTCTAGATCAGTGGTTTCCAAACTTTTTGGCATCACGCCCCCTTTTTGATTTTTGAGAAATCCTCACACACCCCCACCCAAAAACAGCAGCAAAACTTGTTGAGCAAAAAAAAAAAAAATTGCTCTTTTAAGAGCCAAGCAGCCATTGCTCTTTTAAGGTGGCCATTTTGAAGTCTGGCCTGGACGCTCCTTCCTCCCCCAGCCAGCCTGAGCTGCACGGACTAGGCTCCTTCTTGGGGGTAGGGTTGACGGGAGGACTGGGTCGCCTTGCGCCCCCCCTTGGAATTTCTTTACGCCCCTCCCCCAAGGGGGGTGTGCCCCCCCCCCCAGTTTGGGAACCTATAGTGTCGATGGTTCTCGGTCCTGCCATGAGGGCAGGGGACTGGACTCAATGACCTCTCAAGTGTCCTTCCAGTTCTAGTGTTCTATGATCCATAAAACTTCCTATGCAGACCAGAGCCTCTTCTTAGAATGGGTTGCACATCTACAGTGGCTTGTTTGGCTCACACGGTTACTATCGAGATCAGATTTGGCCTTTCAAGAGGGCCCAGAGCTTAACAAGGATCTGAGGACGCTACAAGGCTGGGCATGGTTTTGGCTGGCTAGGCGCTGTTGCATTATGTTTGTGCTCTAACACTTGAGGAGTGTGTGGGCCTGACACACACTCCTGAGTGCCCCATGTCCTGTGTTAACACTCCCACCTGCTACTCACACCGCTGCCCTTGTGGTAGAGCTGATTCACATCCCCTCAGCCCGGCTGCTTTAGCTCTGGGGCTTCAGGGATGGTTGCCATCCTACATATGGTACAAATATCGGGTCTTATCCATCACTGTGTTTCTCCACTTTTACTTCTGACTGGTGCAGTTCACAGGACTGTGGCTGGGTTGGCTGTGTGGTATTTGCTAGTGTGCTAATACAATTAGTGGACAACGCAAAGTTGCCAATATGGAGGAGGACTGGCCTATCATACAAGAGGATCTGGAAAAAACCTTAAAAACTGGAATAATAGAAATGGGGAGAAATGTAATAGGGCAGAGTTCATGCAGTTAGGGGCTAAGCACATGAATTTTTGCTGTCAGTTGCAGATGTATCAGTTGAAAGCGAGAGAGAGGTGAAAGACCTGGTGTATTGGTTGATCACAGGATGAGACTGTGAAAAGGTTAATGCATCAGGCAAGGCATATCTGATAGAAATAGGGAAGTGTTATTTCATGATACCGGCACTGGGGAGACCTCCTTCGGCGCACTGTGTGCAGTTCTGACATGCCATGTTTAGGAAAGACGAAGTCAAAGTGGAACAGGTGTAGAGAAGGGCAAATGGGATGGTCAGAGAAATGGAAAACCTACGTTGGGAAAGGAGACTCAGAGTTTGGCTTGTTTAGCCTGTTCTAAAGAAGGCCGATTCATGCTCTGTAAATACATCAGCAGGGTAAATACCGGGGCAGAGAAGTTATTTACCTTAAGCACCACGGTGATACAAGAACACATGAATACAAAGTGGCTATCAACTAGGGTAGGCTTGAAATTAGGCAAAGGCTTCCAGCTGTCAAAGGAGCGAAGTTCTGGGACAGCCTGCCAAGGGGAGCTGTGGGAATAACACCCCCCCTCCAAAAAAACCCTCCTAACTCCTTTCAAGATTGAGCTTGACAAGTTTATGGAGGGGATGGGAGGAGGAGGTTTCCAGTGGCTGGCGATGGAACACTAGACGGGGAGGGCTCTGAGTTACTGTAGAGACGTCTTTCCCATGTGTCTGACTGGTGGGTCTTGCCATCGTGCTCTGGGTTCAACTGATCATACTTGGGGTTAGGAAGGAATTTTTCCTTGGGTCAGACTGGAAGATACTCTGGGGGGGCGGGAGGGGGGAGTTGCCTTCTTCTGTAGCATGGGACACAGGTCCTCTGAACTAGCGTAAACAGTGAAAACTCCGGTCATCTGAAGAAGTGGGCTGTGCCCATGAAAGCTCATGATACCACCTACATGTTTTGTTAGTCTATAAAGTGCTACCAGACCATTTGTTGTTTTTTAAGTTTATCCTGTACAGACTAACTCAGCTACCCCTGACGCTAGTGAATTCTCTGTAATTCCAAGCCTTTAAATCATGATTTGAGGACTATCGTGGCTCAGCCATGGGCTAGGGGTCTATTACGGGATGGGGTGGGTGAGGTTCTATGATCTACAAGGTGCAAGAGACCAGACCAGACAATTAAGAGGGTCCCTTCTGGCTTTAAAGGCTATGAGTTTATGTGGAATGCAATTCATATCTCAGCTGTAAGAAAAGCTGATGGCACACATCACACAAAAATACACCAGCCCACAGCCGTTCACTTGACTCCTCTGCTCTAATTGAAGTTCAAATGAATAAACTCTGCAAACATTTTGTCTGCTCCCCTGTAGTTCTGCGCTCCTTCTATCATTCAACAAACAAATCAGAACCCTCAGTGAGGTGATTTCTCTCAGAATTAACCTCTGAATGCCACATTGCTGACTTGGTGGTTTCTTAAATGAAGGTGTAACCCAAAGGCACGGAGGCCATTGAGAAGGGAGAATGAAGTCTGCTCTACAGCCTCAGCTGAGAGGCAGTTGGCTTTTTAGGTCATACAGTGGAGGCACATGGCTTTAGCCTCTAAGGTGGCAGGTTCATTCCCTCCTGCAGACGACCCAGGTCTGTTGGCTTTAAACAGGCAACATTCAAGAATAAAGAAATGACAGAGAGAACTATTGTAGCTCAATGTGATTCATAAAGGTCATTGTCTAGAAAGTCTATCTCCCATGGAGATCCAAAATCTCCTCTCACCAATGAACCACAGGCTCCATCTGAAAAGCAAAACTACATCAATGGGCTTAAACTGTAGCAAGGGAGGTTTAGGTTGGACATTAGGAAAAACTTCCTGCCTGCCAGGGTGGTGAAACACTGGAATAAGTTGCCTAGGGAGGTTGTGGAATCTCTATCTTTGGAGACGTCTATCAGGGATGGGCTAGACCGTGTTGGGTCCCGCCGTGAGGGCCGGGGACTGGACTCGATGATGTCTCGAGGTCCCTTCCAGTTCCAGTGTTCTAGGATTCTATGATCTGAGAAAGGCATTGATGTGAAGAGTCCTCTGGGGTTGTTTGCTGTCTGTATGCACCTGCCTGGGACAAGAGAGGCTGGAGGTGCCTGGCTGGGAGAGTGAGGGAAGGAAGGGGCGTTTGTCTTTCTCTGAAGCATGTGGCCTTGTCCACTCCTGGAGAGCATTCTGGACTGGGCCAGTGGTCTGGCCTAGTGTGGGGAATTCCCGGACCTAAGGCATGCAAGTGGGGCGCTCAGCTCCCAGCAGGAGAGTGACACAGAGAACTTTGCATTGTCTTCTTCTGGGAGGCTGCCACTGAGAATGGACTCGTGGCGAGCACCCCCCACATCAACTCCAGTGAGGCTGGGAGCCGGGATGGTGCTGGATAAAGAGGAAGCGGAGCCACGAGAGGTGCTCTGTGCATGAGACTAAGAACCTGCCGTCCTGCTGCAGAGCGAGGAGTCAGGCGTACATGCCCTCCCGAGCAGCTGTGCCACCCAGCGCCCCTTGTGTAGTTATCACCCACCCTTGTCTTCGTGGCTGTTTCCAGACTGCTTCATCCACACTAAGCCCTGCACCCCTCAACACAGCAAAGAACAGGTGGATTTTCATTTAGAGCCTCCTCCCGCCCCCCGCGCCAATCCAGTGAGATGTCGCACCAAGGACCTGAGGAGAAATGGAGTCTGCATGCGGGAGAGCCCTGCCATCGCCTCATGACCAGCTTCCTCTGCGGCGTCACCTGGGATGAGTTTCCTACAGCAGGCCAGCTCCCTGGGACCGGGGCCTTGTCTCCTGCCGTGTCGCCCACTGAGCTTTGCCCTCTGGCTGCGGCCCGGTACGAAGACTGCGGAGGGGCCGTACTAATATCACATACTAGGCGTAAGCTGGCCAGAGCAGCTGTGCTGCAGCAGCCATGCTGTGACCAGTGATGTTTGCCTGTTCAAGAGGCAGCAGAAGACGGTGCTGGACTCCGCATTTGCAGGGCTTGGGGAAGCCCAGACTGGCCTGCAGCCGCTGCTCTTATTGGCTGGTCTGACTTTCAGGCTTTGCCCAGACCTGAGAGCAAATTCCTTCCCCACCCCTCGGAGCACCTTGAGCCATGAAGCATGGATGTGGCTGGCCCTCAGGCTGGCGTGCATAACCACAATGGCCATCGAACATCTAATTGCCCTGTACCAGCAGCGGGTGCAGCTTTTAACTTGTCCTCTGGCTCAAGACGAGAGCCCTCCCACCGAGCGGGACAGGAGCTGGAGTAGGTAGGAAGGGATGCAAAGGTGTTAAGGGCTTAGCTCTGCCCCTTCTCCAGCTCCGTGAGCAGAGAGCCCCCCCCCCCCAAGCATTTCTGACTCCCTCCCAGCCTCCCTGAGGGGAACGTGACCCCTGCTGCACCATTCACCCCAACCTTTATTCCATCCCCCTTGGTACCAGGGAGTGAATGGCTGCTTACTGCACCCTTCCACCTTCCTGCCAGTGACAAAGACACAGAGACCTTTTCAGCTGCACAAGGGCCCTCTCCCCCACCTCTTTCTTCTTGACTACACCTACATCCTTCCTGTATTGTTTCAAACCACAAGAGAATAAATTAACTGACAAGTAAGCTTCAGCTGGTCCCCATCAAATGGCAAGTGGAAAGGTCTGTGGCTACGGAACTAGGTGCGGTTGGAGGTGGACCTTTGCACCTCGCAGGCTCCCTCCTTGTGCAAATATCACCGGAAACCTGTGGCCTGCTTATTACATAACCGCAGGCTGGGCTAACGGAGACGTTTACAATAATTCGGCGGGGGCTCTGGACGTGACTTTAATGAGTTCCGGCCTTTTATGGTCATTACTCCCCTCTCCTGCAGCCTGCCCAGGCCACACGGCAGCTTTGTGCAAGCAGCTGGGAGCTCACGAGCCCTGCATCCTGGGGCTGGTTTCCTCGGTTCCTCACAGTGTTCTCACTGGCTGCTATTTTAAGCAACAGGCTTGTGAACTCCTCAGTAACCCTGCCATATTGCAGCCCAAAAGGGCTGGTTTCTCACTGGCAATAGCAGTGAGCAGTGCGTAAGTAGGCAAAGCCTCCCCCCCCCCCCCGCCGCAGGCATTGCTGGATGGCGGGGAAGGGGGTTGCTTGGCTCTGTTTACCTCAGAAATATTCACTGCCCGGATCAGAACCAGGATACATTTCTGCGTGGGTCCCTTCAGTGCCAGGCCTCGCGCTGCCCAGCTCCTTGGGGCAACAGAGAGAGGCACTCAGGGGCTGCGTACGTCTTGTGAACCTTTGTGAGGTGCCCAGACACTAGTGCTGGCCTGGGCCTTGTGTCAGAGTGTTAGGGAGAAGAAGAGTCACCTCATACATCAGTCACCTCTTCGGTCACAGGCTTAACTGTGGCCTTGTTCAGACCTGGCAGAGGAGGACCGTAGACCATAGACATTAAGGACAAATGGGAGCTTCTAGTCATCCAGGCCAGTGGCAACTGTACCCTTGTGAGGGGTTTGATTTGTCCTGCGTACCCCCAAATTCCACCTCCCTTAATGATGTGGTTACACAATCGGACCTACAGCCTCACTGTTACGGACACACTGCTGACTTTCTCACTGTTACCCTGTCATTACAAAATCAGTCAATTGGGGTATAGCTGTTGTGCTCACATTTCAGCGTGTAGTATAGAGCAGAATAAACTAGTAATTGTGGGAAATGTTAGTTTGTACCGACATGGCTGATTTATGTAACCTGTTATAAAAGCAGGCAACTAGCTAGATGAGCTGATGGGCCCCCTGGAAGAGCCCTGTGTACCCCCAGGGGTACACGTACAACTGGTTGAGAACCACGGATCTAGTCTGACCTTGTGCACATCACTGGTCACACAACCTCATAACCTCGCCCACCCACCCGCTCCGGGCACGGACCCCTAGCCTCTGGCTGAGTTACTGCAGTTCTCACCTCATGAGTTAAAGACTTTGCATTGCAGAGACACCCCCATTTACACTAGTTTAAACCCGCGAGGGACCCAAGCCCTGTGCCTCAGAAAATGTCGGACTCCCCTCTCCCCGCGGCCTGGGGCGTCAGCAGGCCGACCCAACGGCAGTCCCATGGCCTGGTGACGAAGCAGCAATTGGACGAGGGGAGCTTGGCACTTTGGCATGTGCTGCATGAGCCCTGCCACACACCACCCTTTGAAGCCATTACCGCGGGGTTTCGTTTCATCTCCTGAGCACCCTGAAGGCTTTGTATTGCGGCTTCCAAAGCAAGAGTCCTCCTGGGCCCCACGCTGCCTGTGCAGGAGCCTATTGGCACCCTGGGAGAGATGCCAAGGAGGAACCTGGCATCTGCACCCCATCTGTAAGAATGAGCCGGCAGCCCTGCCCCTCGCCGGTTGCTAGGCTGGGGCTTCCCGACCGTACGACCAAGAGGCAGGCGACCCTCATGGGAAATGGGAACCAAGGTTCCCAGGGGAAGCAATGCCCAGCGAGAGGAGGGGCGTGGAGGCAGGGGGAGGTGGCCACCCTCCCAAAGACACCCCCCCCCCATGCCACGTTCCAGCCGCTGTACCAGGACAGGCTTCGAAGAGCCTCTTGGAAGGGAGGAGATTTCTTCGTGTGGCCTGTAGGTGGTGGCGTTGTGACCCGGTAGGCAGGCCGAAGGGCTTCGTGCAGGGAGGAAGGGGAGCCTCGACCGTAGCTTTGCTGCTAGACTGTGTTAGTGTTTTTGGAGCCCTCACGTCCCGCACATCAGCGCACGGCAGGGCCTCAGGTGGGAGCAGGACGCGCAGAGCACGCAGCTTACCACGGAAGATAACAGAGTCCTGTCCACACTTACACTGGGGGAAATCCAGAGTCAGTATTCCATTGTCATCAATGAGATTACTCTGAATTGACGCCGGAACGTGCTCCGGCGCCGGCGGGACAGCGTGTTTGTACCTGTCAGGCCTCATTCAGTGCTGCGGAAAGGGCCCCCTAGAAAACAAGGTGGGAGAGAGTCACATTCGATCACACCCAGAGGTTCTGGCTCCTGTTCTAGCTGACCTGTTCTCAGGCAAAACTCCCACGCACTCGGAGAGGGATTTGCCTGAGACCTGGATGCACAAGTGCAGATTAAGGGAGTTGCAGCAAAAACCGTGCTAATGAATTAAAACATTTCCTATATATGGAAAAGTGTGTGTGCAGGGGTGGGGGGGGGGGCGTTGGTCCCATAATGGCTATCACGAGGACATTACATTCCCCTGGCTGAAAGTACCCAAGGTAACACGGATCAGATAATACATTTGGGGCAGTGTGGGGGGGCAGCGGCCAATTCACGCTGCCTGTGGTGTACATACTGTAATAGGAAACCAAGTCTGATCAGACCAGGGTCCAGGGAGCGTCACTGAACAAGCTCTAGTTAATACACAGCAGGGTCGTCTGAGCAATCCGCCAGGGCAGTGAGCAGATCAGGAGGGTCAGCCCAAGAGTGCTTCCCACCTGCCCACGCGCCTCTTTGCTTCCCATCCCGGCTCCAGCCGAGCCGTGGGTGTCAGGGCAGATTCCTTGGCACTTCAGCTTTCACCTCCAGAGCACGAGTGCCTGGCTTCAGCTCTCCATGCTGCAGGTAGCAACACAGGGCCCAGACTGATCTATTGCAAGGTAAGATGGGGTTGCTGTGCACGTCAAGTCTGCCCACCCCCCCAAATAACACAGGCCAGAGGCCTGCCTCAAAATCATTCCTCTTTGAACAAGAGCAGATCTTTTAGAAAAACAGCCAGGCTGGATTTTCAAATTGCCAGGGCTGGAGACCACACTGCCCACCCGGGGAAATGGTTCCAGGATTTAAAGTGTTCACATTTGCACCTTCTTTCCAGGCCGGATTTGTCTGGGTTCAGCTCCCAGCCATTGGTTGAAGCAGGCTCTGCAGAATTGCTACTCCTCCCATGCCGACCAGCAGAGAGCAGGTGGGGCTGGCCTGAAGTTCCACCCCCACAATGCACCAGGCAGCAGGCGGATGGCAGGAAGCTGGTTTTGACTCTAAGGCTACATCCACACTCAAGTGAGGAGTGAAGCTCTGACATCCATCCACCAGCAAGTGATTTAGCAGGTCTAGAGAAGACCCGCCAAATTGAGCGCAGATCACTCTGCAGTCGACCCTGGTATGCAACCACCGACGGGAAGAGTAAAGTGAATCAACTGGAGAGTTTCTCCTGTCACTTCCCCCGCGGGGTAGACCCTGCAGTGACTCGACCTGAGGTCAGTTATTCACACGGCTGGTGCTGTGAACTTTCGGTTGACATTCTGCAGCAATGCAGACGTAGGCTGAGTCACAATCTGCCTCCCCGGCTGCAGGGTAGTGATGTGCTGCCCCCAGATGGGGCTGCTACAAAGCCACAGTACAGCCTGTGCAGACGACTCCAGTGGCACACTGGTAATTCAATGATTTGCTCTAACTGTCACTGCGTATCAGTAGCGGGCTGTCCGTGTGCACCAGGCACGCACGGCGGGCCCCAGCCCTCACTGTGCCCACCCGATGGCTCCAGCCGGCCCACCGAGGATGCCATTGTACAGAACTAGATGGCATCCGCCACACAGTGTGTCCTCATGCCGCGTGGAGAACTCCATTTTGCATGCGAGTGTCATGGTACGAAGTGACGGAAACGGCTACCAGCTTAGCCGGAGCCTTTCCTATTCAGACTATCTCTGGGTTGGGTCACCACTGGGTTTCAGGGGCTGGTACTGCCCACGGTTCCCAGCCATTCTCACTGTATTAATTGTACTCATGCTGTGCACAACGACAATAGGGCAACTCTCTGTGTCAACAGGGCCAGCCCATTGTGATGTTAGCGGTAATCCAGCCAATCATCTCCCTCCCTCTCCAGTGATTTGCATGCAATAATTTCATTGGTCATACAATGGAGACTGCAGAGCAGGGGCATCATTTGGCCCAGCTGCCACATCTGTGCCCCCCCACTGCCACCTACAGCTCCCAGCACAACCCCCACAGATGCACTCAGTACAACCGCCTGCCAGTGCACACAGTAACCACCATCAGCCGGATACCTGCCAAGCCCGGGTGAAGCAAAGGAAAGCCTGCACACATGGTCAAGGGCTCTTTTGTGTAGACGATCACCAGGTCCAGCCATTGGTGGGATTTGGGGTCTGTTGCCATCCAGTTATTAAACTCAGATATATGTGGCTTTTATATTCGCATGGCTTTACGAATTGCACCCATGGACCAGCGTGGCGGGGGCTCGGCAGCACGTGGGAATCAAATCCCATGACAGCTTTGTCACAGATTTTCATAGCAAAGTCCACTTTCATGCATTCATAACTACTCACCCTAAATGCCTCTTGTTTCTGTAGGAGTCTGGCTGTGCAAAAAATTCAGCATCAGGACGTAAAAGATGGTTGTTATTTATACCGCTGCCTGTACGACTTTGCACTTGTGTAATGTTTATACAACTCCCGGGCACTACGACTACATCTGAAGAAGCGGGCTGTGCCCACGAAAGCTCATGTTACCATCTCCATGTTTTGTTAGTCTTTAAGGTGCTGCTAGACTATTTGTTGTTTTTTAAGTTTTTACATTTGTAGTGTGTGGTTTTGTAAAGGGTGTGCATGTTTTAAAACCCAGGGCAATGTGTAAGGCACACTTTTCTTTTTCTTTTCTCCCTGCAGAATCCCCAAGGAATGGAAAGAAAAAGCCTGGGACTCGTTATGCTGTGTGCTCTCAAAACATAGACCAAAATATCGCCTGGCGTACCCCCAAAATCATGCCATCCAAGTGCTGGGGAAGTGCTGTCCTCTCATGGCTGGGCGTAGGCAGAAGGGCATTTGAATGTCAAACTGTTCAAAACTGGAGCTAATCAAAAGTTTCGGAAAGAAAATTTTTCCCACCCAGAAACTGGGTTTTGCCTTAATGAAAAAGGTCATTGGGGAAGTCTGATTTTTATTTGCTATTTTATATGCAAATTTCTAAATGAAATAAATGAAACCATTGATTTGAATTTCATTTTTCATCTTTATTTTTGGAAATTGTTCCCCTCCCCTTCCCAAGTTTGGATTTTTCTCCCCTTTCTTTTTTGGCCACCAAATGAGTGATGGCCAGGGGTAGGAATGAGGTTCTTTTCCTGTTTTCCTTTCTGCACTCTGCAACTTTAACAAGTGGCCTCAGCTGTGGAAACAGGTCAGGTCCAAAAAGAAAACTGAACCACTGCAATTCTGCCACAGCCCCACAGCTGGAGAACTTTTGAAAAGGGAACAGAAACAAAGAATAAGAAACGGAAAACTAAATTGATCCCTGGACGCTATCACTTGAACGCACTTTGTGGCAAAAAGTAGGGAGGAAGGAAAACGGAAATTTTGAAACTTTAAAAAAAAGTTCTCAGATATTAAAATACGATATTCACACATATTAAAAATAAACAAAAATTATTCCATTTCTAATCCTGCAAAATGGAAACACCTGTGAAATGTTTAGGCAAATTTTTTTTCCATTTTCCAGACCAGTCTATTCAGAATAAAATGCAGCACGTTCTCTGGGATCTGTACTGCCGTTGGAACATACACCCTGAATGCAGCTTTTTGGAAGGTTCAAAGACACATGAAGTGGCAGGCTTGAGTTCCAGGCAAACCTCCACATTTATGTTTTGACCCGGTTGAGTTTTCATGGTTTTGACTCAAAACCGAAATGAATCCTGGTGGTCACAGTCGCTTTTAACTCGGGGACAAACAGAGTCAAAGCGTGTGCAGGCCAAGAGGAATCAGCCACTCTCCCCAAAATGTGGTTGGAAGCGATGGGAACCAGATCTGCCACGTTTCACACTGTTCTAGGAAACAGCCCAGAGCAGGCAGCTATGAGCACGTGGGCCTCTGGCAGTGAACGCGGAGAGCGGGGTGTGTGTGTGTGTGTGTGTGTGTGTGTGTGTGTGTGTGTGTGTGTGGCACCATACTCAGAGCACAGTGCCACTTATTCTCACGGCCTCCTGACAGGAGAGGTGCCAGTGAAGCAGCCTTTCTTCTTTGAAATCAATGGCCAAGGATGCTCAGGGAAGGGGGTTGGGTTTCTGGGGGGGGGGGGGAGGTCAGGACAGGGGGAGGGGGTGCAGGAGTGAGGGCATGGGGTGGGGGGCTCAGGACATGGAGTTCAATGTGTGTGGGGGGCTCAGGGTACGGAGTTGGGTGCAGAAGTTAGGGCAGAGATTTGGGTGTTAGGTGGGGGCTGAGAGCAGGAGGTGGGGGTGCTGGAGTTAGAGCAGGGGGGAGGGGACTCAGGACAGGGGGTGGGGGTGCTGGAGTTGGAGCTGAGGGAGGGGCTCTGGGCACAGGGAGGAAGATGAGGGGCTCAGGGCAGTGGGTTGGGTTTGTGGGAGGGGGTTAGGGCAGGGGGTGGGGGTGCTGGAGTTAGGGCAGTGGGGGAGGGGCTCAGGGCTGAGGGAGGAAGATGGGGAGGCTCAGGGCAGGGGGTGGGAGGTGCAGGACTCAGGGCCAGGAGATGGGAGGCTGGGGGTGAACTTACCGGGGCCGATTATGGCAGCGAAAGTGGTGCTGTTCTGGACTGGCCCCAGCCTCCAGCCTGTCTGGGGGGAATCCAGGGGCCAACCCCGGCCTGCAGCTGGTTTGGGAGTGGGTCTCGGGGGGCCAGCCCTGGCCTCCAGCTGCTCCCCCTTAGCCTGCAGCTGGTGCAGGGGACAGGACTCCGGGGGCTGGCTCTGGCCTCCAGCTGCCCTCTCCAGACATGCAACTGGTCTGGGGCTGGGTCTCTCCTTCTGGGGCCAGGCCACATTTCCTAGCCTCTCCTCCAGGGTGGGGAGGGTGGACTGTGGTTCCCAGCTGCAGCCTGTCTTTATGGTGGGGCCTCTCCTGGGTGCAGGCTGGGCTGTGCTGCTTGGCCCCAGGGGTGGTCCTGGGGGCTGCAGTGGCAGGACCAGTGGGCAGGGGGTGGGAGGGGCACTTCCCTCACTCAGTGGGTAGCCATGTGGAGCCTTGGCCCCAGCAAGCTACTCTCCTACTGGTGGGCCTGCCCGAGTGGTCACTGCAGTATCGCCGTCCAGTGATCAGCCCCCTCCCTTGCCATGTTCTGGAAAACAGTCCCATTCCAGGCACTTCCCATGTTCCTGGCACAACCAGACTCTGGCCTTGCTTTAAGTTATGACAAGAGGAAGCTGCAGAGCAAATGTGGTGGTCCTAGCTTGTACTGGTTAGGAGGGGTTCTTGAGCAAATGGATGTGTAGACAGATGGACAGACACACAGACAGACAAACACACTCTACTAGAGATAGATACAGACAATTCGTGGATTCCACGGTTAGAAGGGACCAGAGTGATCATCTAGTCTCACCTCCTGTGAGCACAGGCCAGATCCCCCCAAATCATCCCAAGAGCAGGGCCTGGAGAAAACATCCCATCTGGATATAAAAACTGTCACTGATGGAGAATTCACACAACCCTTGGTAAACTCTTCTGATGATTAGTTGCCCTCACTGTTACGAGTGTTCCCTTCAGGATCTCTACCAAACATTTTTAAACCTCAATTACCCACCCGGAGAAATAAAAAAACAAATTGAAAGAGCCAGACAAATACCCAGAAACCATCTACTTCAAGACAGACCCAGGAAAACCAACAATAGACCACCACTTGTCATCACCTATAGCCCCCAACTTAAACCCATCCAACGCATTATCAATAAACTACAACCTATACTGGAACAGAATACTACACTCCGAGAGGCTCTGGGAGACAGACCCATAGTCTCCTAGGGTATGTCTACACTAGCCCCCTAGCTCAAACTAGGGAGGCTAATGTAGGCATTCAAACTTGCAAATGAAGCCCGGGATTTAAATATCCCGGGCTTCATTTGCATGTTCCCGGGCGGGTACCATTTTTAAATCCCCCTAGTCCGAACTAACTGCCCGCGGCTACACGCGGCAGTTAAAAGTTAATTCGAACTAAGTTCTTAGTTCGAATTAACTGTTACACCTCATTTCCACGCCCCCTCTCCCCCAGTACAGCTCTACAGAGACAAAGCTAATCTGCAGCACCGGCACAGTTCGCGTTGGAGGAGGAGGCTGCCCCCTGAGACCCTGCAGGAGGCATGGCCAGGGCAGTGTGATTTCCACATTGGGGTATATAACTGCCCATCAAAGCCTTCAAGCGTTCATTGCGTGCATGCCTCAGCTGAGAAAATCCCACCTCGCCCTCCCCCCTCGGTTTAGGGGCTGGAAGGGCTGCTGGGCTTGGAATCCGCAGTGTTCACTTACCTCTCCAAGCTCTGTCTCTTGCCAAACTTTGCAGGGTTTTATGCATTTTAGAAGCATATTTCTGGGGGCACAGAACGTTTGAGCAGGACAGGCCCAGTTTAGACCTGGAGCGAGAGCACTGTGACCTTGCTAAGATAAGGAGTGTCTGCAGTAATCTGAGTCCAATGAGTGCAGGTCTCTGGAGGCCAAGTTTCCAGAGGGACCTCACCCTTTCACCTGCAATTGCACCCCCAATAAAACATGCCCAAGTGTATATATGTCCAATTTTCCATGCCTGATATTGTTTGCAAGAGATGCGCACACACGCCTCTAGGTATAACAATGGGGGGAGAGGGGATGTAAAAATCACCCTCCCCCCCACACACAGATTTGAGCAATCAAAACAGGGTACAATTTCAGAAGCCACACTTGACTCCAAGGAAACAGGAAAAAAACCCTATTTTCTGAAGCCAGAGGACCAGCTATTCGTCTCCCTGAGAAGGCTACAGTGTTCTCGGACCAGGCTGGCCGTGGGTCACTCCCCCACTCCATGTCTAACCATTCAGCACCATGGCCAGGGCTTGCGGCGTGAACTACAGAAACACTGGTACAAAGATGAAAACAGGCAAAGAATCTCCACCGTGTGTCTGATGTGTCTCCCACCCCGTCATTTCTTATCTGGGCTCTTTTCTTTGTGACCCCCTAGCAGCTGCCTGGCACTCCCAGGAAAGGAAGCAGACTGACGGTGTCTCTAACAGGAGGCCTAGCTGTCTGCAAATACCCTGGGTTAATTTGGCTGCATGCCCCCCAGTTTATTAGCTCGACTGTGTTATTCCCCAGTGAGCAGAGTCTCCGTGTGTGTTTTGAGGGCTGCGTTGTCCTGCTACATTCCCTTCCAATGAAGCCAGCGTGAGTAATGCTGATTGCAGGGTAAGTCCGGGGGAGGACTCAGCTTCGGAGAGGGGCATGACCTGTACTTTTTACCCCATCAAAACTAACTGTCGTTTTACAGCCATAACTATCTCCCATGGCACAAATGCCTCTGGAGAGCAATGCAATGGACGTTAATTGCACATAGAGAAGCCGTAGCAGTTTGACCCTCGCCCATCAATGCGCAGAGCAAGAGGCTTCATCCAAAAGGAAAGTTCCATGCGATTGCACTCCGAGGCCTTGTTTTATCACCACAGGCTAACTGCAGACAGGGTAGAAAACAGGCGTGTGAGGGGCAGGGGGCAGAGCTGGCTGCCCTTAAAGGCAAGGCCGTGTGGTGGGAGGGGCTGGAACACCATCCCTGAGCAAAGCCCGGACTGGCTGTGAGTGCTGGGAGCCAGCGAGCAGGAGAGAGAAGCCAAGCGGTGGGGCCAGCACCCCGAGGGGCAGTGAGAAGATTCTCTGACCCCAGCCAATGGACCGCCTGTGGGGCTTGTTCAGTCCTTAGACACCTCTTTCTGGGTTTCTCTTTGCAGAGGTTTTGCCTGACTGTCCAGCAGAGCCAGACCACAAAGGCCCTCTTATTAAGGAATTTGACAGGTAGGAATGTTCAGTCCAGCCTCCCCTGCTCCAAAATGGATCAGGAGCAGTTTGGGATAGAGAGTGTCTTTGGTTTTGTGGCTAAAGTGTTAACAAATGGGAAAAGCTAAGTTCTGAGGACACTCCTGTCGACGGGAGCTGTAAGACCCCAGGCCTAGTGTACTGTTGGGACTTTACAACAGAGATTTACTTCTTTGCTCTAGAGCTAGTTGAAAAACGGAGATAATTTTTCATTAAGCATTTCTAAAACATGTTCATGATCCAAGCTTTGAAGCACAACACATTTTTGTTTATTCATTTTTTTCCAGAAAAGTATTTTTCAGAAATGTTTGTTTGAAATTTTGGTTATTCCTGCCAAGCCCCCTCTCCTAATCCTTGCTGCCTCTGGAAAAGGGTGGGAAGGAAAAACAAAATTGTAAAAATAAACCCAAAATGTTTTTCTTTTCTGGTTTTGTTGAAAAGTGAGGACATTTTTTTTAAAAAAAGTGAAGATTTTCCCATGACATTTGAATGTGTTTTTAAAGTGGTTTTCCAATAAACGTCGCCAACTTTTTTTCCTTAGCAAAAAACTTGCAGATTGGGTGAAAAATATTTTGCAAATTTGTGTCAATTTCAAGTAATTGTTTTGCTTTAAAAGGGGGTTCTGAAAAAGCCAACCCTCTGAATGCTATATTTCGACATTTTTAAAACAAGAAATTTTGACTTTTTGATTCACAATCATTTCAAAACAATTAAATGTAAACATTTCAGAATCGACATGACTTTGGTTTTACTTTTTGTGGCACTAACACTAACAGGAAAAATAGATTTAGTTCAACCCGAAGGGCCTTCTTTGACATTTTTGCAGAGTTACAAACAAACCACAAAAACCGTGATTTCCACAGCTCTACGTTTCGTTAAAACATACTGCATTTGAAAAATTGTCGTGCTCCTCTCGATGTATTTTAAATGCGGTGTACACAGTGGAATGGGTCATTAAAAGGAAAGCTAAATTTCCTTGCAGCTTCTGAACATTCCCCGTCATTCTATGCTAACTGCCTCTGCATTCGGTAGGCACCTGACCAGGCTGGACAAAAGCCACCCAGTAGCATTGCATGCTGGGATCTGCAGTCTCCACAAGCCACACCCCTCTATTATTACAGAGGAGAGGAGCTGGAAACTGGTCAGTTGGTTTGCCAGCTAGCTGTGGTTTCCTGGCAGGTTGCACCTGCAGCCCTCGAGGGGGCACATACTGGGTACACGCTCCGCCTAAGATGTGGTACTTACGTGAGAGCTGTCGAGGAGGCTGACAGAAAAGTCAGAGGCTAGTCAGACTACACCTTGCTCAGGGGAAGAGTTAAGGGTATTTTTGCCAATCTTGTTTCACTGGAGGGGTGAGTAGTTCAAGTGGAAGAGCAAATGGATACCATGGAAACTGCAGTACTGCCGCTGCGAGGAGGCCTTGGTCTTACGCTACGCATATTGAAATAAGGCCCATTCCAAACTAGGAAGGAAGGTACATTCCAAACCAGTCATGTTGAAATAAGGTGCATTCCAGCAATTTGGGGCTGTTAGAAAGGCCAAAGCCACCCAGTTGATCGCTGCCAGAGAAAGGGAAGAACCTAGAAATGTAGGTCGGTAGCTTTCTGCCTGGCAAGGACCCACTTCTCAATAGCTGAGATTGTGAAATCCGCATTTATTTATTGCTTTGTCAGTAAGCTCCCCTATCTCTATTGCTCATCTGTGTGGTCTCTGACTGGTTCTTTGATTGTTTCTGTCTTCTGCATAGTTAATGTTGCTGGGTATAAACCAGTTAGGGTGGTGGGATTTAAATGGTTAGATAACCATCTTACAAGATGTTAGGACTGGTTAGTTCGATGTCAGTAGAAACATTGGTTAGGGTATAGCTGAAAATACTGCTATATATGTTAGGCGCAAATGGGAAACAACAAGGGAAAAAGGAAAAGAAACTGGATTCATGCTTACCCCACTAAACATCGAATTATTTGCATCTCCGGACTTTGGGTCTTGCTGCTCTCTGTTCACGTGAAGGACCAGGGCAAGTGGGAGGATGACGGGATAAGCCTTCTGACAGCAGTGACAGCCAGAGCCAAGGTGCAGAGCAAACCTTGCACGCCCCCAGACCCAGGGAATGCTGCAGCACAGGGCAGGACGGGACTTGGGCTGGGAACAAGAGGATGCTGGATGGAGGGGGAGGTCTCGGAAGCTGCTCTCCTCCTCTCATTCAAGGACAGAGCTGGGTTGACCATTCTAATGCTGAGCAGCATCCGGATTCCATATGGCTCTTCCCACCCACAGAACTCACCGAGATGGGGGAAAAACATCATCCCCATTTTACAAAAGGGGCAACTGAGCTGCGGAGAGGCCAAGACACTTACCCAGCGAGCCACTGGTGGAGCCAGGAAGAGACTCAGACTGGCTTGTGACCAGTCCCTGAACAGCGGCATGCAGCTCAGTTACCCTGAGAGGGTGCCTGTGGCTGAGGGTTGAGATTACTACAGCGACGTCCTGCATTCACTGAATATTTTATGCTAATAACAGTTGCCCTATGGGATGCACACAGATTGTTCACTTTGATTAGTTGCTATTTGTGTGTTTTGCTAAGCCAGGTAGGTCACAAGGTGTTGTTCCAGGTGTCTGGTTGGTTGGCTGAAACTTGTCTAACAGGAAAACAATGCATAGCAACCAACTACGCTTCCAGTATGAAATTAAAGACTTGGTGGGAATTCCTAAAGGCTCTCCCACAGAGGCTGTAGCTGGCAGGCTGGAAGGGTGGCCCAGCGGTTAGGACACTGGCCTAAAACTTGGCAGACTTGTGTGCAGTCCCCTGCTCTGCCACCAACTTTGTGACCTTGGTCGAGTTACTTAGCCTGTCTGAGCCTCAGTGCCCCACACATACAACAGGAATAATACCCCTGTCTTGTAGGGAGTTACGAGGCTAAATAATGTGACAGCCTGGGAAGTGCTTCAATATTATGGCAGTGGAGGACAGATAAACATGATGGATAGTTTGAATACTCACAAGCAATACATCTCCTGACACTGCCGATTACGGAAATGGAGCAGGCCAGTTTGATTTGCAAAAATATTTACCCAACCTTTTGTGCATTCTTTGAGTGGCTTTACCCACAACTATTAATTGTAGCGGAACAACAATCTCCTCTGTAACGCGCTGGCAGCATAACAAAATAACCCCACTCAGAATAGAACCTAACTCAATCCCTCTGCCGGGCATTCTGCTTATTTGAGAAATCGCAGCTGAAAGTCAAGACAAGTTGAGGGGACAGTGATGAAACAGTCAATCTAGAATCGGATGTATATTACCCCTCTGCCCAGCACAATATTTCACCCAGAAGAATGTTATTCCTCTGCTCTCTCCTCCTCAAGAACGTGAGTGCAAACGACTCCTTTCATGCGTCTCGCCCATGGGAATAATGCTTTCCATGCGCTCCACAATTAGCTAGGAAAGGGGCACTGGGCATTGGGAGCACTGTGCCCAAATGACACGGCCTTCGGGGGCAAGGGGAATCAAACAGAAAATGGAAGCAAAGCTACTGCATCCCGGAGCTGCCCGCCCTGGACTGACGGAGCAGCAACTAGCATTTTAATATAAAAAGGTAAGGAGAGATTAAAGGCCAAATTTGGTTCCTGGGGCCAGAGTGACTTGACCTGGACACACCTAGCCAGGGGCAGAAAAAGGGCAGGTGGGGTTGAGTTGGATATTAGGAAAAACTATTTCCCTATGGGTATGTCTACACTAGCCCCCTAGTTCGAACTAGGGTGGCTAATGTAGGCATTTGAACTTGCAAATGAAGCCTGGGATTTAAATATCCCGGGCTTCATTTGCATGTTCCCGGGCGGGCGTCATTTTTAAATGCCCTGTAGTTCGAACTGACTGCCCATGGCTACACGCGGCAGTCAGAAGTTAATCCGAACTAAGTCCTTAGTTCGGATTAACTGTAACGCCTCATTGCACTGGAATGGGTTCCCTAGGGAGATGGTGGAATCTCCATCCCTAGAGGCTTTTAAGTCTCGGCTGGACAAAGCCCTGGCTGGGCTGATTGAGTTGGGGTTGGTCCTGCTTTGGGCAGGGGGCTGGACTCGATGACTCCTGAGGTCTCTGCCAGCCCTGGGGTTCTAGGGTTCTATGAGTCGGTCCGTGCATGCCGGTAGCAAGTTCACGCTGCACTAGAAAGGCAGGGCGTTGAGTCTCGCCCGCACCTGCCCCTGGGGCCGTGTCTACACTAGGAGATGATTTCAAAATAACGACATTCGACTCAAGAACGCCCAATTTTACAAAATCAGACTAACGCGCCCCCACTTTTGGGGAGCCTCAAACTGAGTTCGAGGCAGGCTCCCTTCATGGGGACGGGCTACCTCCACGTCAATGCCCAGGAAGCACTGGGGAGTCATTACTTCGAGTGACTCTGGGGAGTCGTTATTTTGAAATAGCAGCAGTGGCGTGTCCACACTCCTGCTATTCCGAAATGACGTTATTCCTGAGGAAAGCAGGAGTAGCCATTTTGAAAGAAGCGACTCGTGGATGCTTATAAATTCGACCTTGGGGGTTACCATAAAATCGCGAGTATAATGCGCACTTTTTTCCTGTTTTTTTAGGGTCATAGCCGGGGTGCACATTATACTTTGGGGGTTATCATTTTAAGTTTTAAACTCACCCCCGGCAGGCACGAGCTGAGCGTGTGGACAGCTGCGTGGGGAAGCCCCCCCCGGCAAGCACGAGCTCGGCGCGGGGGGAAGGTTTCCTTCCCGTTCCTTCCCTCCCATTCTCCTGTAAAAATTATACATAGGAGTTTAAGAGGCTAAAGTCAGGGTGCGCACCATATATAGGTGCGCATTATACTCGCGATTTTACGGTATTTCGAAATAACGTCCTAGTGTAGATCAGGGCTAAGTCAATAGCAGCCCCAGACCCCACTGTCCATGGAGCTGCCTTCAGGTGAAGTAGGGAGAGGCGTCTCTTCTGAGGAGGGCCGGGAGAAAGCAGGGGCTCTGACCTGTGGCGAATCTGGGCCTAGGATGCCCCCCAAAAGAGATAATTAGTTCAACCCCCTGTGACGGACCAGGCCGGGTCTGGGCACCACTGAGGGTGTCCGCTCAGGGCGAATTGCTCAAATTCGGGGCTCCTTACAGCCCCCAGGCTGGAGACCTTCCCAAACAGGCCACAAACCAGTCCCACACACAGAGTGGTTCAGCTGCCTGCCTGAAGCCTCATGAGCAAAACTGCTCCGGCACCCCAGCAATATCCCTGCCCCATATGGCCCCGGGCCTCATATGCAGGTGAGGGGTTTTAGAACCCAATCTCACCTTCCCCAACAAGTTCTGTCCTGTTCCAAGAAACCAGCCACAGATCCCAGGTCAATTTACCCTCTGGATCTTACCCACAAGAACACGCTGAGCCAATCCTTTAGAATCTAACATCTAAAGGTGTAGTACTACAAGAAAGAAAAGCATGAGAGTGAGGTTGTTAAGGTATCATACGTTACATGCATCGAATCTCCCAGTTCTCAATGCAGACTTGCAGCAGAGATGTTATAACTGCTGGCTTAGAAGTCCTTGGTGCACATCCTATGCCAGGATGGGTCCACAGTTCTTCCCAGCTCGTGAATCCCTGCAAGGCCGCATGTGGGGTCAGGAGCAGATCTGGAGACCAACATGGAGTCGGCCACATGGCATATTTCTCTCGCCTTCCTGATTTCTTCCAAGCTGGCTAGAGTCACGTGGCCAGGTGTGTCTTTGGCCTCCAGAGATCCATTGTTCCCTGGAGACTTGCTCATTAGCATGGCCATAGGCTGAGCATTCTTTGTCTATTCTCAGCCACAAACAGAGAAATATTCAGTATCCACACAGAATACATGCTTATAACTTCACACATAGACATAATACAATTACATGAATAGCATATATAGAATCAGTATAAAGTAAGCTTTTGTTTGACACTTCACATGGCCCCCTTTGTACCACTTTTGGGGCAAACACTCCCCCATGGGTGCAGCAGTGACCTGGCTGCTTCTCTCAAAATCTAATAACATGACACCCCCGGAGTGAACATTCACCTGCCGCTTTTCAGGGCACTCCTGGAGGACGTGTGAACCCAGAAGAGGGACACCCTTGTTTCCTGTGCCCTCGATGAGGCTGATGGGAGTTGGTCCCCCCCCAGGCAGTGGAACGCTGGCACTCTGCGGGGCAGACTCTACCGCAGCAAAGGCTGTGGGGGGTTAAATCATGGGGGGGTGGGGGGGGCGTCATCCATGGCTTCTGCAGCAATCAAATTCAGCTGTGCCCAGCCAAGCTCAGCGCTTAGGGACTGGCCTTGGCCCTGGTCCAGAGCCTGTTTTCTGTTGTGTCTGGCTATACAGATCTCCCGGGCCTGATTCCCTTGACCTGTCCCATGTGCTGTCACTTACGCCTGTACCAAGGGCTCCCAGAGCAGAACGTTTGGTTTCTCCCCACGCTCCCAGGGGTGGGAAGCTGCCCCCGTACAAGGCGGAGGGCGGAGCTGTGCTCTCTACCGGGAAAGCAAAATGTGCCAGGTTAAACGAGTTTGTTTCTCCATCGGATCTGGCTGGTCTGGCAGCGGTTTGGTGGGTTCTGCTACTCACCTTTACAACGGAGTGGGTGACTTGTGACGGCGGGCAGGGAACGGGGCAGAGAGGTACCCAGCTGGGTACAAAACGGGACCATGCCGCTGGCGCAGAGGGAATGAGAAAGGCAGACGCTGGGCAGAACTTTGGCGGTCTTACGACACCACTCGGGGATGCTTGTCTGCCGGAGGGCCCAGAATCCGTCAGAGGAAAGTCGCTGCTCTGATCCGTCTGGCATTATGCTTTCAATGTTGCTTGTCAACACTGTTTCCCTGCCCATTCGCTCATCCTAATAATGACGACGAAATGTAACAAAGACAAAGCAGCCCTGTGCTAGCTCACCGGCAGGCCACCGGCGTATACCGCGCTCTGTTGGGGCTCGCTGCAGGTTCCCATGCGGAAGGGGCATTTTAAGGGGGAAAACACCAGTGGGAGGACGATGGCTCAGGTACAGCCACAAGCAAGGGGGGGGACGTTAGCTGGAGAAGGCATGTGGCTGCACCGTCTGTGGCACTGGAGCAAGTTTAGCAGGAGCCGTTTTGCACCAGCACCGGGACAGGGCAGGAGAGCAGATGGGTCTTGGCTGTGTCTAACTCCCAGGAGCCTGCTTGCCACTGACCCAGGAGCCCTTGCGATTTCCTAGCCGGGCGGGGGAGAGGGCGGGAGGGAAGCTACACGTGGGCACGCCGGCTGGGAAGGGCTAAGCAGGAGGCAGGAAAGGGGCTGTCTCGTCCGATTCAGCAAGAAGCCATTCACATGTCTGCCCGCGTGCTCTTCCCCGGGGCTGACTTTGAAGCCTACAGTGAGTGCGTTGGCTAATTTAGGACAAATACTGACCAAAGGACTAGAACATGGCAGGGCGGGAAACGTGCCTGCCGGGGGAGGCTGGAGTGACCGGAAGGAATACGAGGTCCTCAGCTGAGAAAGATGAGGGGATACACCCAGGTACCATGAGGGAAGTGAAAAGGGAAAGGGAGGAAGCAACAGAAGAGACTTGGTATGGGAATAAGTCGGTGGCCTGGCCCTTAGCTCTGCTCTGCTACAGACTGGTCACGGCAGGTCTCCAGAAGCATGCAGGGGCAGGCTGAGCTGGGCTTGGATGGGTGGGGAGCGGGGCAGCCGTGGAATGGACGGGCATCTCTGTGCCTCGAGGTGGTGCTCGTGAAATGGAAAGACCGACACAGATGTCAATGTTCTTGGCGCCAGTGCACGAGGACCAGGGGGACCCAACGTCAGTAGTGATTCCACCGGTGATAGACTGGGGAACAAGGCCCCCCAGTGGGGCATCTACCTGCTCACCCAAAGGTTGGCGCTACGGAGTATCCCCTCGTCCTGCCTCTTCTGGTCAGAGAGCTTTGGCACGGCCGGGCTCAGCCTGCCAGAGTGCAGGGCAAGAGCAGGAGTCTCCATACATGGTTACTCTCAGGGAGAGGCGCCCAACAGCCAGTCGCCAGGCACGAGAAGGGTTAAGAAACCGAGGGACGCAGTGATGAGCGTTGTTAAATTCTCCAGGACATTTACCCTAGTTCTACAATGGCGTTAATTACCTCTCCATAAAACAAACTCAATTAGTGGTCTCTATCTGCTGCTGCCTCTTAATTTGTGTCTCTGCTATTAGCCATCTGACGGAAAGCTCTCCTGTGCAGCACTGGTTTCTCTCACTCTGCTGTGGGTGTGGTACCCTGGCCCGGCCGAAGGCTGCCTGTTGTTTTGGGAACTGAACAGTGGCAGCCGGAGGGAAAATGGCTCCTATTTTGGTGCCCCTGGACCCCATGAGCAGCCCCCATCTCACCTGGTTCCAGTGGCTCCACCCCCCCTCCCACTACCTCCTCCTCCCGGCTTAATTTGCATTGACAGAGGGGCCGGGGCTCAGCCTTAGCCTCATAAATTCGGCCCGGACCCTGCTGTCCATGCCACCACCAGGGCCAGATTAGCTCTTCTAGGGTGCAGCGAGGCCCAGGATCTCCTCCACGCTCCATGCTGGTGCTCGCTTGCAACCCTGGGCATTCATGGCCAAGTGCGTTGCCTGCTCTGAGGTCTGTTGGCCATGCTGAAATTCAAACTGTCCTACGGCTCTTCCTGTTCAGCTGGAGAGCAGCGGAGTTGAAAATCCTGGCCAGAGCAGTCACCGCAGGGCACTGTGGGACTCCTCCTGGAGGCCAGGAACATTGACTTTCACAAGGTTCCTTCTGCACTACCCTCAAGTCGGCCATGCGAGGCTGAATTTACCGTTACTCATGAAAAGCAGGAGTAGCCACATTGACTTTAACAACCCGGAAAGTCTGCGGAACAGGCGTGGTGGTGTGGACTCATTGTTTAGAGCATTGGTCTAATGTGACTCCGAGTATAGGCCAGGCCTACTAAGGTGCCATGGGGTTTGGCACAACCACAGACACATTGTTAGGAGAGGCCAGGGCAGCCACAAGCCGTCTGCATGGTGACCAATACAATATGGAAGCAGAGGGCTGGAAGAGACCTCAGGAGGGCACCAACTGGCTTGGGCTGAAAGGAAGTGAGAAACGGAGAGTGAAAGACACAAAACTGAGAACACGGCTACGTCTACACTGGCATGATCTTGCACAAGAACTTTTTTGTGGAAGAGTTCTTGTGCAAAAACTCTTCCAGAAGAGAGCGTCTATACTGGCATGTGCCTTTGCGCAAGAGATGTGCTTTTGTGCAAGAGCATCCATGCCAGTGTAGACGCTGTCCTGTGCAAGAAAGCTCTGATGGCCATTTTAACCATAGGGCTTTCTTGCGCAAGAAATTCATGTTGCCTGTCTACACTGGCCTCTTGCGCAAGAACAATTGCGCAAGAGGGCTTATTCCTGAGTGGGAGCATCAGAGCTCTTGCACAAGAAGCCCTGATTTCATACATTAGAACGTCAGTGTACTTGTGCAAGAACTCACGGCCAGCGTAGACAGGCAGCAAGTGTTTGCACAAAAGCGGCTGCTTTTGCGCAAGATCACGCCAATGTAGACACAGCCCAAGAGTTTTCTTCTTTTCTTCATGTTTCTTGGAACTAGGAAATGAAGCTGGTAAATCCCAGGTAAGGGTGTGTGCCTGTATGGGGTACTGATGGGATCCCAGTGGCGGGAGCATTTGTGCATGGAAAGTGGGATGGGGACCCCATGGACGTTCGTGGAATGGCACTTTTAAGACTGCCGCGTGGGGAGGCTGGGCTCACCACCGGCACATCTCCTCAGGGCTGGGCATTGACGGAGCAGCTCTTCTCAGCTAGCGCCCCCGCCAGCAGCCTGGGCCAGGCTGCTTGTCCTTGTCACCCAGGCCTTGGCTGGGCACTTCAACTCCCTCCCCTTTGGAGGTAACAAAGTTTCATCTAAAGGCCCAAAGGTGTCCCACCCACAAAAGCTCCTCCCGGCACCTTCTAGGGTGACTATTCTTCTTCCCCTCCTCCCCCCAGCACAATAGTCCTTAAGTCGGCCTGCCCGGCTTTTTCTCAGGGCTGGCCAGCGGACCCCGCTCTCACGCTGCACTGGCTTTCGGCCCAGGGGCCCTGTGGGAAGCAGCTCAGTCTGCCCCTTCGGATGCACTTCCCTTCCCTGGGCCACTTGGCACCATAGAGCCACAGGGTCGGGAGGGGCCGTAAGGGTAGTCTAAGACAAGCCCCGACCAAACTGCAGGCTCCGCCGTGTCTAAAGCGTCCCAGACAGACGGCTGTCCCGCCTCCTTGGGAAAAATTCCGGCCAAGGCGCGACCACCACTTCCCTAGGCGGAGCAGTCATTCCTTGGCCCCACTGTTATAACCACGAGGAAGTTTTCCCCTGGAAATTAATAGTCGTTTGCTGCACTCGAGTTCGAACCTTTGCCTCTTGTCCTGCCCTCTGTGGCAGGAGAGAACTTTTGTTCCCAGCTTTTTTATGGCAAACTTTCAAGTCTTTGCAGATCTCGATCAAGGCCCCCGTTAGTCTCTCCTGTCTTCCAAACTAAACAGACCCAGTTCTTCCTGCCTTTGCTCCTAGAGCTTGTACGTGATCCCTCACCACAGTGCACCTCAGGCTGCTTCCCTGCGGCCTGCTCTTCACCCGGGCCCTCTTCTATTCCCCAGGCCTCTGGCTTGTCCCTGGCACCTCCATTCTCCGCCAGATTGGAGCTCCCTCAGGGCTGCCTCTGTCCCCCACTTCCAGGGCCCACCTAAGGGGTGAATTCCATCCCAGTGCCTTCCTTCACCCACATTTCCCAGCCCTTCGCCAGAAGCTGGACTCCACTGTCCTGGAACTTTCGTTCAGGTGAACACCTTGCTCAGTTTCTTCCCTGGAGGCCCAAGTCCTGCCCTTCTGCTGGGGCTCACTGCTGGAGCATGCTCCACACACCCCAGTTACCTCTATATCTCTGCAGAGTTCACTCTGCTACTCAAAGGACTGGCAATTTCCTTCCCTCTCCTGCCACCCCGTCCACTCGGTGCGCCCATTTTTGTGAAAACCACCTGGCTGGGTTTCATCACCTACTGCCTGACACCCAATGGCCTAACTGGGGTCGGTGCCTGTTAACTGTTGGTTAACCAGTATGTGGTCTATATGTTCCCTCACACCCCAAACAACCTTAACTCTGCCCTGCCAGGATGCCAGGTAGGGAGGGGTGAGTATGAAAAAAAACCCAACCTAATCTATCTTTGAAGGTCAATTTGAACAAATCTGAGGCCACAAACTCCAAAATGTCTTAGTCAGAATCAGCTACATAAAAATGGGCTTCTTTAATAATTGTAGGATTTGATGTCTGTCGGATCTTGTTTTCCTCCCCAATGAGGTCTATAATAGAATAACAGAGTCTTCAAATTTTCCATGTAGTTAAAACTCTTTTACATGTACATGTAATGCAATGAGCCTGTAATTAAGATCAGCTCTTAATGTTTGTAGTATCGAATGGCGGTGATTATTATGGAAGTGTTGGGTATGACTGTAAATTTAAGGTTGTGGTCTAACATGGGCTTAAATGCTACATTAATTCCTGGAAAGACGCCAGCCATGGGACAGTGTCCAGTGTAGCTGGTGACTCAGCCTCTCACAAGAGCTGTGAAGAAGTCGAGTCAGCAAAATAGAGCCTGGAGCTGATCTGAGAGAGGCATCCCAGGACGGCCCTTAAAGGAAGTCGCTTGGGTTATGTGCCAGTGTTTTCTCCAGGAATAGTGAAGACTCTGGGCGATATGATCAGGAGCACCACTGGATTGTGCTTAGATCAGGGAATGCCCCTCTGAGGCAGCCCCATGACAGACCCCCTGGCACGTCAGGTCAAATCACATGCTGCCGAAATCCGCGTCATTGTGGGCACCCCCAGCTGTAATTGTCAAAACACCTAGTGGAGCTCTGAGCAGGCGGGTTGATTAGAGGAGACTTAATTGTCAGCGACTAGAAGATAGCTCCCCACTCATTCTCCCTGGGCCATATATCAGGAGCAAAATCTTTTAGTAGCTTTGATTTGGCATCTGGATCCATCAGATCCAAGTGGCACTGAGAATGGTGAAAATATGGTCTTTGTGATATCCTGTCCATCTGTTAAGTTCTGTTCAGGACTGAGCCCTTGTTACGGGATGAAGAATTCAGTGAATCCTCCCCAAATCTGCGGTACTTCCCTCGTAAGCACAGGATGAATTGTCTGGGTCAATCTGCTAAACTGGAAGCAAAATTAATTAAAAATTCCTGTAAGATATTTAGCTCCTTGTATCAGACTTTTTTTGTATGAGTAATCTTAATGGAATAACACAGACTCTTCAAACTTCCCGCAGAATTAAAACTCTCTGAAATTGTGTCCACAAGGTCCATATTAAGCTATTATGTCATAATGAAACAAAGTTATTGACAGTTGGTTCAATATAGCATTCATTTTTGGATTTCTTAGTTTAATATTCAGATTTGACCTTTTAACAATAAAAAAAGTCAAAGAAATTCCCAAACAAACTACATTAAGGCCTAATAAGGTTGAGAGTAGATAGCAATAATTGAAGGGTAAAAAAATGTGCATATATAGGCCCAGATCCTATGAAAACATGTCCACGTTTCTCTTTACTCAGGGTGAGTAATGTCACTGAAGTCAATGGGACTGTGTGTAAATGCAGGGTGTGCGTTAAGTCTTTGCAGTACTGGGGACACAGCCAATGCGATGTGTCTGGTCTGTGTGCATGACCTCTGGGTGAACAGATTTATTGGGCATAAGCTTTCAGGGGCTAAACCCCACTTTGCTAAAAGCTGATGCTCAGATAAATCTGTTAGTCTTTAAAGTCCAACAGGAGTTCTTGTTGTTTTTGTAGATACAGATGAACACGAGTACCCTTTGATACGTGTTACCTCTGAGTGGTGACCACAAAATAACGAGTCTGATTCATTTCTATTTTTCATACGTTTTATTATAAAGAAAAGTAAGATAAGCATTGTGAACTGAATGTGCTGGGTGCTGAGAAAACAGCACCATCAAAAAAATGTAAAAACCCCCCAAAAATGCACCTTATGATAAATTGTAATTCTGCTTTCTAATTCTTCATAAATAGACAAAAATCATTGTCAGCAATTTTAAATAGATGGACATATGGCTGAAAAAAATATAATAATGCCATACAACATGGATATAAATTGTCCATTTCTTGCTGTACAAATAATAGAAACAAGTTTGGCAGGCTTTTTTTTGTGTTTTTGTTTTTTATACACATCTCCCTTCTATGTATAACTAAAAAAATGTGCTACAATTAATATAAAATGCTTTTACTATAAAGTAAACTACTAATTTTTTTCCACAAAAAAATCTTAAAGATGTCTTTAGCACAGTTCTAAAACACTTAGTAAACTACTTACAACTATCCAACAAATTATATTTTTCATGATCTTTTTCACATTTTTTCCTTTCATATTTTGCCAGCTGCTCTCTCCACCCACCCATTTAGGAATAGTTTTTACTTTTTTTTTTCTCGCCAGACATCCAAGGCCTTTGCATGTACAATATTCACACAAACTTCACATTTTCCTGCACAAAGTTTAGTGCTGTTAGCAAGTCAAAAGAGTGCGTCCTTCTACTGAGCCGGCCTAATGCGGTAGGACACCAGACCTGGGCCTATGCTGCGTCTAAAAGCAGTTCACTAGGAAAACAGTCCATAGCTAAGCTGATGGCAAGCAGAGAAACCGTGTTCTTATTTTTTTGTTTTCGTTTTTTTTGTTCTTCATGATTAATGAGGTTTGGGCTTCCACGAAAAGTAGACTTTCGAGTTCAAAATAAAAAATGAAAACTGCTCTTAGAGCCTGGAAATGAAGCCAGCAACGAGACGTGTTAGCTCAGCTCTCTGGTCTGTATGACTTGCGTGACGCCCCTCTGGGTGGTCTGTATTTTAGACCCTCTCAAGTGTCCTTCCTTTGAGCCTTACTGGAAAGCTATGGTGGGTTTAGGTGAGGTAGAGTGACTTGTCCCGTGGCAGCATGCTGTAAGGGAAGCAAAAGACAGAGGGAAGTGAGACAGGCTGCCAGCTGTTCTAAAACAGCAGCTCTCTGCGTAGAAGCACTGGAGGGGAGGGCACAAAAAGGAGCCACCCCACGAACTGCAATTGCATCTTTTGAGCTGGTTTATGGGTTTTATTGTGTCATAAGCAATGGGGCCAACATATTCGCCAGACCCCTGGCCAAGGAGGGGTGGGAGGAGGCAGGAGGCTCCATGTCCCCAGAAGGGGCGGGGCCTCAGGCAGATGGGGCGGGGTTAACTTCCCCCAGGCACCCACAGTGCTGCCCGGAGCACACTGCATGGGGCTCCAGTGGCAATTTAAAAGGCCCGGGGCTTCGGCTGCTGTTGCTGCCATGGCAACAGCAGCCAGGAACCCCGCCGCTTTTTGAATCACCAGGCCCCAGAGCAGCTGCTGTCTTTGCCCCCTGGTTGCGAGGCAGATTTTAATAGGAGATGTTCCTGCCTTGGCCCTCACAGGGAAGCAGCAACATCAACGCCTGACGTGACAAACTGGCAATTCAAACAGCAACAAATTGGGCACTTTTAAATTCCTAACGAACTTCACTAAACCCAGCAATCCCCCAGCACGACATGAGCTCCTGACCTGCCCAGCATCTGTTGTTAGCAGAGAGGCCAAACATTTGCCCACTTGCATTTCTATCCATTTTCATTCCCTCGCCTCCTGTCCAGACGAGAGTCCCCCCAGCCAAATGCTTGAATGCCCCAGAGCGCCTGCCAGACACGGAAATGAAGGGACGGGGGGCAGGGACAGAATCAGTGAGTGCTCCTGGGGCCCAGTTCTGCCCTGAGGTTTCACCTGTTCATGGGGCCCAGCACTGACCCACAGTCCTGACTCTTGCTGGCCCTTTTGGGGCTCTGGGGAGGTATGTAAGGAGCAGGCCCATGTTCTGAGAGGCCTTTGTGCTATGGAGGGGGGGAGGCAGAACACCTCGCCTGCTCCCCCAACCTACCTGCCTGGGTAGCTGCTTCCCAGGCCTAACAAAGGGACCTGTCTTCACGCTCAATGGATGTTTGGAGTCGATGGGATTTCTGCCATTGACTTACAGATCCAGGATTAGACCCTTAATGAAAGGGGCTTACGGGACCAGTCTCCTTAGGCTCAAAACAACTTGGGAGGATTTTACAGAGACGGCTCCCCACGAGCTCCTTTGCTCTGTACGGGCGTGTCTATGCGGCACACTCAGCCTGGGTCTACGGGACTCAGTGGACTTGCTGTTTCCAAGCCTGTGCCCCAGGGTCCACACTGCACTCGAAACCTGGGTCCCTCAGCCATGCTAATGGGTCCCCTCCGCACCACGCAGATCCTCTGATTGAGGCTGGCAGAGTGAGCTGCGTAGGGTGGCCAGATGGTTGAAACAAAAATAGCGAACACTCCCCCCCCCCCCGTCCAAAAAAAAAACCACTGTGAAAAAATTCTGTTGAAGGGAAAACCCTCCCCCGGGGGGGGGGGGGGAGCATTAAAACAGCATGTCCCCTTTAAGTGCAGGGATAGGAACAGGGGAGCGGTTGAGCACTAAGACCCAGGGGAAAGCATTGTTTCCCCTAGGTCTTTTGGTCGGCAGCCATTTTGTGCCGGCAGCCTTGCGGAACCAGGTAAGCATGGGGGCTGGGGTCGGGGGGCTGGGGGTGTTGGGGGCCAGAGTGGGGTTCGGGGGGGGGGGCGGGAGGCCAGGCGCTGAGTGTTTGTTGGGTTGCCAGGTGCCCGGCATTTTCACCTCCTGGCCGGGGAAAAATTCAGAAAATACCCGACATTTTAGGACATTTGAGGTATCCGGTATTCTCTGAATTTTTTTTACCGGACAGGAGCCGAAAATACCGGACTGTCTGGGTGAATACCGGACACCTGGCAACCCTAGAGCTGCATCCACGCTGCAAGCAACAGGGCTTGGATTTGAGTTGTAGGAGGCCTTGTGCTCTGACCCATCGGGGTCCTCGGACCGTGGTTCGGAGTGCTGGCTGGCCTGCGGCTGACTGAAGTGTGGGCGGACAGAAGGAGGATGCAGGCTGAAACTTGAGTCAGAGCCTGGGCTTAATGCGTAGTGTAGACAAGGCCTCTGAGCCTGGCACGGCAAGGTCCTTATGCATGGGGCTCCCACCGCAAGAGGATCAGGGTCCTTGCTACTCCCCCGACAGTAAGGAATTCACCACAGGATACCAGGCAATTCTCCTGCCTGCCACCCACGGGCCAGCCAAAATGCAGCCTCTGCACCTTCTTATGGGAAATGAATTCCAAGCTGCGGTTAGCAGCGGACTGCAGGCGACCCAAGCTGGTCCCATTGAGAGCAAATCTCCGCCACGAGCCAGGGAATGGAGTCAGCCAAACCAGAGGCATTCCTAGCTCTGGGGGGCGAGGTCGTGCAAGGGAAGTACGCAGGGTTGGGAAGGCTCTTTTAGGGCTTTTATAACAGGCACAAATCTACTCCAACAAACTTAGCCCCATAACAAATTCTGGTTTTAAAAGGTGAAGAGAAAAACAGCCCAACACTGGGAGGTTCTTGTGCGGGTCGTTATTAACTACCATAATAGAGAAAAAGGGACGCCGGCAATGAAGTACCGAAGGCCTGGTTGATGCAGCTGTTGATAAAACAACTAGAGCAGTCGGGCCTGCACTTCGCTAATCTGCTTGTTTCATAATTTGCACTTCAAATGCACAGTCTTTTCCCTTCCGCACTAGCAAAGATTTAAGACCAACGAGCAGTAGCGATGTCTGCTAGTACCAACACTTCATTCACATTTCAGTATCCAGCGCAGAACATTTCCTAGTGTGTCACAGTGTACTGCCATAAATAACCAATCCATACGCCGTCTGTTTGTGATGCTTTATCTTGTTTTTTCTATGGAGTTTGTTCACTGAGTGGCTGATTGGGAAAATTCAGCCATCCGGACTAGCTCTTCCAGCCATTGGTACGAATGACTGAGCCTCTCCTCATGTGGGCAAAGGGAGCAGATGCAGATCTGCAAGCCAGGCTGACGTGCGTCCCAAAGTAAATTATTCAGCTTTGGGAAGATGCCCAGAGGAGGGTGGGGAAAAGGTGCCAAAGTTTAGCAAGTCATAGTGAAGTTATGCGGGTCCGAAGGACTGGACCGCTGACTGTGTCTTTGAGAAATGCGCTGGGCAGATACCGCGTAACTGGAAAAGAACAAAGGTGGTGGCATCTCACAGGGGACAGCCCACCCATGTTGGTAACGACCCTCTGGTAACACTGATCCTTACTAATACCCTGTGCAAATACTAAGAGCAGAGCCTGAGCACGTAGCCCTAGAGATTTTTATGGAACGTGGGGGGTGACCTGAGCGACTGGATCTGATCAGAGCCCCGTGCTGTGCACGCGCTCAGACTCCTGAAGTGCAGCTCCCAGCGGCGAGGCTGTGGGGAGCATGCAGAGGGCTCCAAGCAGGGAAAGGGAGCTGGGAATCTTTCCCAGGGACAGAGGGACGAAGAGAAGATTATCCCGCAGCTCTCCTTGTAACCAAGGTGGGACGGAGGGAAGGGAGGACATTTGCTGAAGGAGATTACAAAGTCCCAAAGGCAATCAACGCTTGCAGGAGACACGGCTTTGCAAGGTTTGCCTCGTGACGTCCCATGAGTCCTTGATGCCGATGAGCCATTACGGTGAGTAGTCCCGATGAGAACACCACAGCTGAGATGGTTTTTACATCTCTCTGCGAATCCATTTAATGACCTAGTCTTCCTTCAGCTCTTCAAGATCAATCACCACTGACCAGGGGGACACCACCTACTACAAGCAAGCACCAGCAGGGGTGTACAAGGAAAACACCGTGCTAGAGCGACTGGGGTCAGTTTTACCAAATCACATAATGATCAGAGGCAGGCAAGACAATAGATGGCCTGAGCAGAACAGCATTTAACACAGTGCCTTGTGTAATCTTATTGAAAATGTTAACTCTTGTAAATGACTAATGTCAGGCTGGAAAAGTGGTAATAGGTTTAGGGAATTACTATGCCTTAAATTGTAAGGAGGGTCTAATTCAGTGCTATCTGTAATGATCTAGAGGGGAGAGCTAAACACAAATGAAATCAGCTGACGATGCTACACTGGGAAGAACAGCAAGTGCCAATAAAGGCAGAAGGGCCTGGAGAGATGAGAGAGATTGCCAGGCAATCACAAAATGAGCTTCAAGCTGAAAAAAGGCCAGCTCATCTACTTGAAGGAAGGCGATCCCAGGTATTCCGTAGGTACTTGAGAAACTGTGATGGTGGAAGAGGCCAAGGGGTGACAGAGAAGAGCCAACGCGAGTCACTAGCTTGCGATACACCCAGGAAAACAACAGCCACGTAATTTCACAGTTCTAGATTGCAACACATCACAGATGATAGTCACTTTTCGGCTGTAATAGGGAGATGATAGTTATTTTATTACTTCCAATTGTGGGCAACTCCTGGCCAAAAAGATATTGAAAAAGTGGATGGAGTTGGGTAAAGCAACATGATAATGAAGGGCTTGAAAGGACGGAATGATGAAGATGGGCTGAGTGATAACAGAAGGTGTGACCATGACACACCCATGTTTGAAGAGGATAAATGCAGGAGCTTAATCATTAGTAGTATTTGGATTAATCTGAACTAAAGAAAATTTCATCTAAATGATCAAGAAATACTTTCTAACCCTGAGGACTTAGTGGATGTGGAATACTTTGCAAAGGGAAGCACAACCTTGACAATCATTTAAAAGGTGTCTGGACAACAGCCTTAGAAGAACAATGCATCATTGGCCAAGATGTAAATAGAAACAAAGCAGATCAGACACGACGCACAGACAATACTAGTCTGGAAAGCAAGATGGGATTGCCGGCTGCTTGAGGGAGACGGTTGAACCCTCGCTAACAGGGATCTGTACACTCGAGGAGTCACATCACCTTGCAGAATGTACAGATACTCACCTGTCCATTGCTGATTTCTCTCCCCAGATTGTTGCTTTAATCACAGTTAAATTGAGCAACATTTTGAGGTTGAAAAGGGAATTACGTGAGAGTGTGATTGTCTGGTAACACCGTAACAATCAAACCCAATGAGATGTGAATTTGACAATACATGGATTGTGTAAACTTTGTTGATAGAAAGTCAGTTCACTCATGTGGGGTCAACAGTCCATGGCCAAGAGTAGAAATCATGGGAGAAGAGCAGTCCCGTTTAACATTTAATGTGATCTGCAAATTATTGTGAAGTTTGTTGGTGAGGCTATGCAGACATTCAGCTACCACAGCAATGGGGCCATAAAAGTACCTATATAGACAGATGGAGTTTTAGGCCTGGCCAAACTTAAATGAAGATCACTGCTGCTGTGATCCATCTTCTAGAGTTTGATTTAGCGAGTCTAGTTAAGACCTTACAAACCACACATCTTGTAGCACATACCAGGTTTTAAGAAGTGCAAGAGATGCAAATTCACCTTGTGATACAATCATTGGCAAACAGTGCTAACAGCAAAATAAGAATTTGGCTCTGAGATGCAACATAGAAACTGGGCTTCCAACCGAGTGCATCTCTCTAGTACTGAGAGCTTTGTTCTTTCCTCAATAGAAACTTCATTTTTTCAGTCCTGTCTGTACAAATGGAAAGAGTGGAGACAGTCCCCAGACAGACCCGTACTCGGTTCAGTTCATTGTTCTCAGTGGCTATAATCATTTTCCGGCCTTCTCAGGGCACTCTGCGTGGGTTTAATATGATTCTTCCAGGAACTGGATATTTTCACTGTGACAAAGGCATGAAATGCATGAACTTTGATCATGGACTGCACGGGGCCCTGTGCGTACAATACAGCTTTTGGTCAGGCTATGAAAGTATGTGCTTTAGCAACACACAGCTCACACTGGCCTACTACATGGGTGCTTCCTGCAACTAGCATAACACCCCAAGTGTTGTGTAGAACACACTTTTTATCAAGCTACCTCTATCACACTATAAGGATTTCCTCTCCCCACCCCAGAGAGCTCCCTGCATGGAGTCTGATTCCGGGATGGGGGAAGGGTGGGTGTGACTAGTTCTCAGTCCTGAAAATCCAGCACCTTTCACCGTAATATGTACAAAATGATTGCACTGATGAGCCCCAGGAAGTGACTGAACGAGGCTGCTGCAGACCGCTCTGAACGCTGAGATTCACAGGGAGTATTGCTCGTTTCTCTCCCAAGGTCACAAATAGCCTGAATAGAAGACCTGGATTCCCCCCCAGAGGTGCATGCTCCTGAGATGCCCAGAAGACCAGCAGGGAGAGCCAGCCGATCTCAGAACGCTGGCCAGGCTATCCCAGCAGGCCACGCCGAGGAAACCCTGCCCTGAACGGAATCCCCCCGTCACGTTCTGCAGCCTCAGAGGCCACTGGCTGCTGCTGGATGGAAAGAGGGGTTTGCTTTTCCTGATCCGTTTGGCCTCCAGTGCTGCTGCTTCAAGCCAAAATGTCCAGAGGTCTCCGAGGGGCCCAGGGCCCATGTTTTCAAAACAGGCCCCTGATTTTGTGTATCGTAAATTCTGGGGCCAGAAATGGAGACGCTTTGTTCCTGGTCTTCACAACTGCTGAGGTCCCACCACGGCAACTGATGCCAGTAGGAATTTCAGGTGCTCAGCACCACTGGACATGATGCCCTCAGGCCACCCTGTTCCAAAGGCAAGCGTTCTTGGGCAGGCTCCTAGCACGAGGGGCTCTGGCCCCGCACGGGGTCTCCGGCCTATCACCGACTAGTGATTCTGGGAGCCTCCGTTGTAGATGCCCAACTTTTGGTGGCCTGGAAGGGACTGGCACAAGATGCTTGAAGCATTGTGGGCACCTCGGATTCAACGGCCCTGGCTCCAGAGACCTTGGCTAACATTTTCCAAGGTGACCAGTCGCTATCAGGTCCGAGATGCCCAGAACTCAAAACCGCTTTTGAAAACTTGGGCCTACATGACTGCAACGGGAGCTGCGGGTGCTCAGGGCCTTCTTAGTGAGACCCCGCATCATAGATCCAGGGCCTGATTCTAGGCACCCAAGTCTTAATATTTTGGCCTTAATATCCAAAATACCTTACCAGGGTCTGAGAGGCAGACACGGGCGGTGGGTGGGTGTAGGGCCAGGGGAGGCAAGCCCCCAGCCCTGCCTCTTCTGCCTGAGGCCCCACCCCCACAGAAACCAAGCCCCCCACAATCACAGGGGCAGCCCCCCCGTGGAAGCCTCCCCGGCCCTGGAGCACCACAGGGAGGGCAGGCAGCCCCAGCGTCTGGAGCTTCAGTGAGGCTAAAGGCCGAGGCAGCAACACCGCACCCCCAGAATGCCGACTGCTTCAGCACAGCTCTTGGCAGGAGCCCTGCTGAAGCAGTAGGTGTTCTGGGGGTGGAGTGTGGACGGGGCCATACCTGGCCATTTGGGAAGGCATTGCCTTCCCCCGCTTCTTCTACCCACCACCCATGGAGGCCCTGCCTTTGGTTCCTTCTGTCTGTACAGACAGGAAGGCCTCCCTGCTCTGGTAGTTGAGCTGGTTGAAAGCATCCTAGGGGCTCAGCCAGACAAAAACAAGGCATGTGCTATCTGAATAAAGGGCTGGCAACTGCCTTGCTGGCAGGTGAGTGTTGCTTTTCCAAGCAATCTGTAAACTTGCTAGATATTCCCGAGAGTGAAAGCACAGCGTTCCAGTACAGCGCCTTGCTCAGTCAACTCCAACAAGCGCTCAGACAACAAGCGTTCTTCCCCTTCCAGACTGTCAAGAGTGGGCAGCATCCAGAGCGCACAGGGAAAAGGGGGTGACTTTCCACGGCTTAGCCCTGCCCTTTGGCGCCGGGAGGAGTGGATACAGCCGGGGCTGCAGTGCTTTTAGCACACCCACCTGCTCTCCACCTCAAGAACTAAGATGTTTCCAGAAGAGTTTATTCTTCTCTTGGCATTTGAATGTCATTGCACTGAACTTTGCATTGACATCGTCAATATTGTAATTCTCATGCTGGCATAACGGGAAAGAGCTCTCTTCAGCCCTGCAGAATTTACAGGCCTGCTCCTGGGACATGTGGAGGGCCTGCTGCAATGGAATTCGTGTGTACAGGTTGAACCTCTCTAGTCCGGCACCTGACCGATTCTGAACCAGGGAATTTTCTGGACCACAGGAGGTCAATACTGTCGGGCAGCATTACCGACACTTCCACTGCTTCCTGGGCTGTTAGAGGACATTGAGGGGTAAATTAGAGCTAAAGAACAGCACAGAATGCTGAGAGCCAGGACTGGTGGCTGGAAACAAACTTTATGGGACTGCGGGAAACTTGGCCACACCCATGAAGAGTGGAGATCCAGCTGACTAAAATCATTTCAGAGGATGGATGTTTCCACACCAGACAGTTCTGAACTAAAGAGGTTCAACCTGTATTAGGGAGTGAGGCATGTTACCTTCTAGTGCTCAACCCTACTGAAAAGATAAGGGACCTACTACAGCTGTTAGTTGGGGAGCTCTTAAGCTTAAGTGGTAGAGGCCAATATTTTGGAAGCTGAAAAAATAAGTCTAGTGTCTGCAGACATAGTATTGAATACCACAGCTCCATTTGAAGTCAAGCATCTTTCAGGATTGGGCCCCACACACTTAAGCAGCTGTCCAGTCAAAAGAGAAATCTCGTTTTCTCAAGTTTGGGGCAGCAAATCAACCTCTCTCCGGTTGAAGGTGCTGCTCCTCTGGGAAGAGCTGTCCAATGCACGTCACAGCAATGGCTGTCCCGCTCAGCATATCCCTGCTCTGCCTGGGCATTTATTTACACAAGACCATCGCAAGATTCAGTCATTTTCTTTCCTTTCTAAAAATATCTGTATAGTCAATGAATTTGTAACTTTCAAACTGCTTGCTCGTGTAGCATGGTTTAGATTAGTTTGTGCAGAAGGGACAATTACACAGCTTCATTTATCTTAGCAAGTGGAACAACTTGCTGGACATTTGGGGGCAGATTTCACCTGGTGTCAACTGGCAGAGTTCTAGCAATTTACAAAGCTGAGGATCTGTACCACCCCCTCTCCCCATTTGGTTTTTTTGGGTCAAAAAGTGCTGATGAAAACTTTGCTCAGAAGCAGTTGGAAACACTGCAGAAACTACGTCCACAGCTGAGGCATGAAAGCCAGCCAAAGCTAACTAGAATCTTCACTGAGTTCTCCTTTTATTAGTTTAGTCCTCAGATTCAACAATTGTTTTGAGGACGGGACAGCTGACTTTCCCAGAAACCCCAGTTACATACGACTGCTAAAACAATGCAAATGTGGCTGGAACATGGTGTTTTGATCTTTTCCATTTTCCTTTCTTGAAGTTATGAACTACCCTGTGTCTGATCACAAAATCCCAGCTTGCCAAGCATGTTAGCAGCACACTGGTTTGTCTACTGGCCTGCAGTGGTTAATTCCACACTCTCTGCTGGAGTAATCATTGTCCCAGTCGGTATTTCCTGGGGGGTTTGATGCTCCAGGTGACCGGGGTCCAACGCTGTTTGGAAACTCAGATGAAATATGTGAAAAGTCCTGCAAGGGGGAGACAATAAAAGGAAAGGAAGGAAAAGTTACAAAGAGGCAGAGCAGCAGAGGGCCCAGTTAACATTTACAATAAGCATGTCCAAATACGCTGCCCAGCTGAGCATTTAAGCATGAGATCCAAGGGACATGAGCATGGATTTGAAGAACTGAGTAAGGACCAAAGTGGAATCATTTCACCATGATCCTTGATAGAAAGACTCAACTCAGCAGCATTTACTTCCCCTCTGTGCTCCTCCCCCATGTTTAAAGGGCCTCTCTCTTAGGGAGATCTTGGCAAACAGCCGCAGAATGCACAAGGGGAGGAAAGTCTTTGCATCAGCATGCTGGCAATCGAAACCATTTCCCCATCTCCAGGGCACTCTCTGCAGTACTACATTAGCCTGTCTTAATAGGCAGTAACAAGGGTAAAGAAAATCCACTTAGGCAACCTTCTCTTGCCAACAGTCATGGCTGGCAATTTAACAGCAACTATGGGAGTCCAGATTATCTGAACCCCCATCATGATACTGCGGCTATGTCTACACTACGGGGTTTTTTCGGGATACCAAAGGTATCCCGGAAAAACTCAGCCGCGTCCAGGGAACACGTCTGCTCTTCCGACATTTTTTGCAGAAGAGCAGAGCCGCTCTTTCGGTAGCCCTGTAAACTTCGTTTCACGAGGAAAGAAGGGCTCTTTCGAAAGAGGAGGTTTTTCCAAAATTTGGCACAGTGTAGACGGGTCAAATTTCAGAAAAGCCTCTTCTGAAAAAACAATCGGAAAAAGGTATGCAAATTACGGAGTGCAATTTGCGTACCTTTTATCCGAAAAAAAAGTGAAGTATAGACACAGCCTGTGTGCGCACGGGTGAGCTAATTAGCAAATGTTAGCGAACAGATATTAACCATGGAACCAGGCAGCAGCTTGACTGAGAATATGGCTTCTCCCCAGCCAGTCACTTCCGGTATTTAAACTGCTAACAAAATATGTGGAATTAAGCTTTAACAATATCTGTGCCCGACCTAGCCTGACACCCCACTTCAAGTGCTCGCCGTATAATAGTCTCTTATCCCTACCACGGGCAGAGAGCTCTCGCTGGCTTTAAACGGTGGCCACCTTTGCCCACCACTCCTGAAGTTATTGCTCTGCAAAGAGCGTTTGGGACCTCACTCTCCGGGGTGTGATATCTTTTAAGAGCCAGAGGGAGAATTTTGCTACCAAGGTCCATGCCGCATGACACCATTCGCCACCACTCTCTATGCCAATGTTATCCATTGACGTTTTCTCAAAGCTGGTCCTGAACAGGATGGGCAAGAATCCTGGGGAAAGCCCTGTTCATTGACTACATTGTGTGATGATTTTTGTGAAACATTGAATAAATACACAATGCCACAAATTGCTCAGTCAGGTCCTCCAGCTGGGAGACTATTGGGGGAAAAGATTCATCAAATAAGTTATGTGACAGCTGTGAAATCACAGACAGAATCCTTCACTAGGAATAGTTCACCCAGCTCTTGCTCCATGGGGGGATCAGAGAAACCTAGACACTAGAGAGGGAGAAGGCCATTCATCCCTGGCCAGTGCCAGAGTGCTCTCTTTAGAGAGTGTGATGCATTCAGAGCCATTGCTCAGCTATCCAAGAGCTGTCTCTCCTCCGGATTTATTTTTTTTAGATCAGAAACCCAGGACTGTCCTCTCCACAGCTATGTCTACACTGTAGCATTTTTGCGGAAGAGGAAATGCAAATGAAGTGCTCATTAGCATTTCTTGTGCTCTCATTTGCATAATCTCTTCCAATCCGTTTTGTGGGGAAAAAACACAGTGTAGATGGGGCCATTCTGTGCAAAAACACCCTTTTGCGCAAAATCCCTTATCCCTCAAAAAAGGAGGGATACAGGATGTTGTGCAAAAAGGGTTTTTGCCCTGTCTACACTGCTTTTTTCCCCCCGCAAAAACCTCTTCTGCAAAACGGATCAGAAGAGATTATGCAAATGAGAGCACAAGAAATGCTAATGAGCACTTCATTTGCATTTCCTCTTCTACAAAAATGCTACAGTGTAGACATAGCCCACGTGTGGGCTCACAGGCCGAGTTTGGACACTGCAAAGGATGGCATGTGCTATGGGAGGGAGGCCTGTATATAAGCACACAGTATAGGAATGACTTTGCTGCCATGCAAGTCATGTTAAAGCCCATTTTTCAGTCTTTCAAATCTTCTCTCAAACAAATGATTTGGGTAATTTCCCCAATGGCGGGAAGTCCCTGGAGAATCAATCCGATTTCTTGATGCGCTTGGTTTTTCTCTTTGCATTTTTAAGTTATTTTCTCTTCCCACATGCTCATCTTTGGGGAAAAAAATCCTACATTCACCTCTGCTGCTATCCCAGGAGCTTTCAGACTGTATTTGAGTGCTGTCACACATGCTTTCTGTGCCTGATTCTCCAGGGTACCACCTCAGGTGAACAGAAAGTTTTGCTCCACCCTGCTCAATTCACCTGATGCTCAGTAGGGGACAGCATGTCTTACAAGAGCTTCTACCCGATACATCCGTGACTGCAAAGGATGTGTAAAAGGATCTGTCCATCGCAGCCAGGGGTGTGAAGGGCAGGTCATGCAGACATACAATGAGAGTCAACAGGGTTTATGCGTCTAAGCCGGTTACTCCCTTTCAAACTCCCACCCCAAACCATCCATCAAGTGAGTCCAGTAGCAGCTGGGAGGTAACAGCCTGCAATCATCTCCAGGAGAGCTTCATGGTAGGGGAGCTGATGATGAAACACTCGCTTGGAGACACGTCTTTGCCCAAAGGGACAGGTTAGCACAGTCACGACCTGGAAAGTCGGCATCGACACCAGGCTCCACCAGCAACACGAGACACTTCAGCCGAGAGCAGCGTCTCCCTGTGACGCACAGCGGGCCTAGTCTTAAAAACGTGTCCCCCTCCCCCCCAGACTGGGATTTGGGACCCAGGCCACTCACCTGCTGCCCTGGAGGCGAAGCGTTGAGGGGGGGCTGTACCTGTAGTGCCATGGGAGGAGACAAGATGGCTTGCTGGGGGACCTGCTGCATGCTGAGTGGCTGGTTGAGAAGGGGGCTCTGGGGGTGGTGCAAAGACAGCTGCTGATGGAGAGGAGGGCTGATTTGGAAGGAAGGAGGTGGAGAGGCACTGATGCTGGGCAGCATGGGTTTGGAGCTGAGAGTTCGGGAGAGGCTGGGGTGTGGGTGTCCCCGGTAGCTCTGCAGATCTGATGGGGACAGGAAGGAGCCTAAGCCAGGGTAAGGCGAGGAGGCCTGTGGAGGCATCGTATACATGGGCTGTTTGGGTGGTATCATTTTGGAAGGTTGGTTGGGCTGGGTGCTTTTCGTCTCCCCCTGATCGGCAGAGCTCTGCAAGAAAACAGAAGAGGGATGAGGTGCGACCATCGTGTTCCAGCATTGCCTGGTCCCTGCCAGGCACTCTGCCACCCCCCTCCACACTGAGGATGGTGCTCATGATTTTCTGGGTTGTACAGCACCTGGCGCAGTGGGGTGCAGCTTCCTGACTAGGTGCCTGTGTAACCTGCACACCTACTGGGTGTGTTTCACTCTCCCATGCAGTGACACTTAGACCACTTACAGAAAGAGAGAGAGAATGAGTTTGCTCTACAGCCTTAGGCCAGGTCTACACTAAACCCGGAAGGTCAGGTTAAGGTGCACAATTCTAGCACCATCTTCACAATGGGAGGCTGGAGGGAGCAAATGCTCCTGTCAGCTTCCCTTACCCCTCCCAACTGCAAGGAGTATTGGCACCAATGGGAGCCACCCTCAGCGATTGATTTAGTGGGTCTTAACTAGACCCACTAAATCAAACACCAAAAGATCAATCTCCAGCACAGCAAGTGGAGATGAGGCTCTTAGCTTAGAGCCAATTGGCTTTTAGCTCAAGCTGTAGAGGCTCAGGCATTAAGCTCCAGAAGTCCCAGGCTTCGTTCCCTCTATCGGCGTTACACCATGGTAGTATAAACACTTCATAATATGGTAACAACCACAAGCTAAGAGGCAGGTTTAAACATTGTTCCCAGTTGCCATGTGGTTCACACTGGCTCTGTTGTGCTCCCTGCACTGTATTCCTACCTCAAATCTTGTAACAAAAGTCATTTTAGTTTCCCTGACCTGCCCCCTCCCCCACACCTAACACAACAGCCCCCTCCAACTGGCACCATCACCCACTGCTCTGAGCCCAGCGTTGACTCCCTCCCATTAAAAATCCCTCTCTGCCGATTCTCGTCTCCTGTGCAGGCTTTGCCACCAAGTTGCACTGGTAAGACGTTCCTTCCTGCCCTTGCCTGCTCCTTCTGTGCACCCAGCTCAAGCCAGCAGGCCGGTAAAAGGAGATCAACCACACTACCCAAAGCAGGGACTAGCCCGGCCTGTACTCTAGAGCACTGCGAGGCCGCTCCTTAGAGCGGGTGCCTATCTTCAAAAAAGGGCGACAGAATCACTTGCTTTCCCAATGGAAACCAGGAGAGCACTGTGAAATGCCGGCTGTTTGCTCCTGTGCATGCCTGAAACCCTGGCAGGGCTTCCAAAAGTGCACCGCAGCAATGGCCTCCTTTGGGATCAAAGATGGCTACCTGGGCTATTCTCGGGCGTGGCAAGCTGGGTTCTCGTGAGGGCTCTGTAATGTCACTAATAGCTGCTTCCTGCCACGCAGAGGGGGCACTGCCTAACCCGACCTTTACTCACGTCAGGGCTGCTCTGCTGCACACGGATGAGCTTGTGAGTAACTGACATTAAAAAAAATCTCCCCTCGCCCCCCGTTAACGGTCCACACCCGCCTCCCGGCAAAGAGCAGGAGATTGCAGCAGAGTGTCAGGATGTTTTGTTCCCTGGAACAGACCGAATCTGTCCTTCCTGAGGTGGGTGCTCAGGGCTCCTCAGGGTTGAGCCCAACTGCTGCGGCTGCAGAATCACACCTCAGACACACTCCCCAGGACTTCTGCCATAACCGCCAGCCTTCCCCACCACCCCAAAAGATACCCCTCCCCACAGCACTGCGCAGAAACCTGCCTACGGCTCCACTGCCCTCAGGTGCTCAGTTCACTGCCTTGTCACTGTTGTTGGCTCGGGGCTGGAGCTGCGGGTTTCTCTGGAGAAAGGCCATTGGACAGATTTCAAGGTTCCTCACCTGAGTCCAAACTGCCCTCACACACAGCCACTTGGTCTGTCCTGGCTGCTCTTACCCTGTTTGACAGTCACCGATGCTACAGTGCGGGTCTGTCCAATGGCTTTGCTCCATGGGCGGCAAGTGATGGAGGCAAGGCAAGGCACAGCCTTCCCAAAACTGCCTGCACGCCTGACCGCCAGAGGCTGGAGTCGCCGCTGGGGAAGGCTGGGGCCACAGTGCAGCAGCCTGGCTTCCCCAGCCACCAGGGACGGATGGGCCGTGGCCAGGAAGGATCAGGCTGAGGTGGGCGGGGCTTGGCTCCAGGGGTGGGCCTTGGGCAGAACGGGCGGGGCTTGTCTTGCCCAGCTGGGCTTTCACCTGCCACCCATGCTTTGCTCTCTTGCTGCCTAAGGGCCTTCTGCCCTGTGATTCTGCAGGTCCGTCAGGATGCTGGATCTGGGACATCACGGATCTTCCTCGGTACCTGCCAGTGATGCAGTCAATCAAGGCCCTCACACGTCAGCACAGGAACCAAGAAGAGGAGCTGGCTTGGGGGAGAAAGCTCCAGGCAGGCGCACAGAATCCTGCCCTGCTGATTGGGGTTCTGCGATTGACTTTGAATGCCAATGACTAAACACACAGCGCACGCTCAGGAACTGCAGAAGTGCAGGGGATGTTCTTACAGGCATGGGAACCTTCCCCAAGATAAACAGACTTGAACCCGTATCTGCATGTGACAGTACTGCCCTGGCCAGGGCAGACGGGAGCTTGGCCATGAAGTGTCAGATCAATTACTGCCAGCTCCCAGCATCAGCTGGATCTTGTTTGCTCCAGCCTTAACACACATGGGTTTGGAGGGGATCTCTGGGGCAGAGGGACGTAGGCCGGAGGTTGAGGAGAAAGCTCGGCTGAAGTCTATGTTTTCTCAATAATACACTGACCCTAACATCAGCTCTTAGCCAGCACTTTTCATCACTAGATATCTCAGACCTCCACAGAAGGGGGAAGTAGTATCATCCCCATTGTACAGATGGGGAAACGGAGACACAGGGAAGGGAAATGATTTGCCCAAGGTCATCCAGTGAGCCAGTGATAGAGCGAGGACTAGCTTGCAGGTCTCCTGAGCACAGTCCAGAGCTCTATCCACTAGACAACACTGCCTCGTGATTTGACTTACCAATTAAACTCAGCCCTAGCAGGAAGGCCAGCTGGGATGATGCAGTGAGAATAGACGTGATCCGGAGCAGGATTAGGCCTCACCTGCAATATCCACTTCTACCTCCCTCTACTCATTTGCATAGAGCAATTACTAATGTTATCTCACTGCAAATACCGATTTACTTATCAGAAGCAACAGGCAAGCTTCTAAGGCCCATTCCGGCACAGGAAGGATCTCTGCCTCGAAACGATCTCATTTCCATATGAAACGCCCCCTTTAAAACTCCTGCTCTCTCTGCCCCTCCCGCACACAGCAGTGATTACTGCTTTCTTGCTGTGTGCAGCAGATACTGTGCCGCGGTAGGAAAGGCAGCATGACCAGAATACCAACCTCAAACCACCCAGGCCAGCGCCTATTAAATCCATGCAGAGCAGTTCCCAGGCTTTTTAAACACTTATGCCAATCAGAGGGACTTCGATTGTTTCCTTTTTCCCACATCTCTTAACCGCCAAGTGTGTTTCGGCTAATGGCAGGCCCGGCTCCTCGGTGCTGGCCGCACACCATGAAGTTGATTGTTACTGCGCTTGTCTATACAGGTTGAATCTCTCTGGCAAGGGTGGCCCGTGAACCTAGGCAAACTAGGCAGTTGCCTAGGGCGCTGCTGGCCTGGGTGCCCGATGATGATGTCACGGGGCGCTGGGGCGCCCTGTGATTACGTCATGACTATTGACGGCCGTGCAGGTGGGGGCACCGATCGCGCCTTTTGCCTAGGGTGCCAGCTGCTGTAGCTGGCCTCGGGCTGCTCCTGCTCTCTGGTCTGGCAAGGCCACAGATGTTGCTGGACCAGAGAGCCCTGGAAGCCCCAGCGCTGGTGGCACCAGGAGAGTGGAGCCCAGGCTGACCCTACGGCTAGCTGCTAGGGGAAATACTTTCCGGCTCCCGCACACACCTGACTGCAATGCACTTGGAGAATCATGCCATGGAGACAAGAACGCACCGTATGAAGGTATAAGGAGGCATGAGGAACGCCCCAGCAGCAGGAGATGAACCAAGATCCCAGAAGTGTGGCTACAAATGACCCAGAACCAGCACTTCATGTGTAAGGAAGGAGAAGTCGGGGCTCAAACTATTCTACTTGTTACTTTCAGAACTGCTACACCGAGCCAGGCAGTGCCAGAGCTATGAAATGCTGAACCGCGAGGTACCTGGACATCTACTTCCAGAACTGAAAGCGGCCGATCCATTTTCTCTCCATTCTTCTTTCCCTGGCCCGGATTCCTCCTTTACAACAGAGGAGGTTGTTTTGATTTTTTACTATGGCTGTTGCCATGTGTTATTTACCCAGCTCACAGCTGTTATGCACTAATTAGCTATTTATTTCAGCACTGCTTGGGATGGCACACTGTCCCGTTTTCTAGGAATTCATTCACATTTGCTTTTCACCTCTCCTCCTAACCTAGCCGGGGGAACAGCACCTTCTCCCTCCCTGAAAGCACTGCAGGCGTCCGTTTCTATTAGGAAGCCAGGCTGAACCGCAGACCTATCCATTAGATGACACCAGAGTAAATCTTCCCTGCTGCTGGCTCGGCACAGACCCACATGGGAGAGAAGAGAAAGCACTGAGGAGCGGGCAGGAGACATTAGCACACCTCTTTCCAGGGACCAAGTACAGGCACTTTCCCCTGCAAAGGTCCGGAGAATCTGCTGTCTGCATAGAACTCCCCTCCTGCCAGATCCAGCCTTGTTCAATGGGGCAAGAACAGGGGCAGGACAAAGACAATCTATGCGGTTCTCATGGAACCTACCACTGTGGTATCTGAACTCCTATCACGTCCCATATTGGGCCCCGACCTGCTAAGTCACAACCTAGAAGTAACGCTACCTGGCAGGAGGGTGGATTCTCTGCCCCACCCCCCGCTTCCATTGATGATGCCTCACATTTCACTCAACTAGCTTCTGGAACTGCACCTAGAGTCTACCACCCCTTGGCCTGCACCTACAGTCTACTACCCTTGGCCTGCACCTCAAGTCGACCACCCCTTCGCCTGCACCTCGAGTCTACCACCCCTTGGCCTGCACCTCGAGTTTACTACCCCTTGGCCTGCACCTCGAGTCTACCACCCCTTGGCCTGCACCTACAGTCTACTACCCTTTGGCCTGCACCTACAGTCTACTACCCTTTGGCCTGCACCTACGAGTCTACTACCCTTGGCCTGCACCTCGAGTCTACTACCCTTGGCCTGCACCTAGAGTCTACTACCCTTTGGCCTGCACCTACAGTCTACTACCCTTGGCCTGCACCTCGAGTCTACTATCCTTGGCCTGCACCTAGAGTCTACTACCCTTTGGCCTGCACCTACAGTCTACTACCCTTGGCCTGCACCTCGAGTCTACTATCCTTGGCCTGCACCTAGAGTCTACTACCCCTTGGCCTGCACCTCGAGTCTACCACCCCTTGGCCTGCACCTACGAGTCTACTACCCTTTGGCCTGCACCTACAGTCTACTACCCTTTGGCCTGCACCTCGAGTCGACCACCCCTTGGCCTGCACCTAGAGTCTACTACCCTTTGGCCTGCACCTACAGTCTACTACCCTTGGCCTGCACCTCGAGTCTACTATCCTTGGCCTGCACCTAGAGTCTACTACCCTTTGGCCTGCACCTACAGTCTACTACCCTTGGCCTGCACCTCGAGTCTACAACCCTTGGCCTGCACCTAGAGTCTACTACACTTTGGCCTGCACCTACAGTCTACTACCCTTGGCCTGCACCTCGAGTCTACCACCCCTTGGCCTGCACCTCGAGTCTACCACCCCTTGGCCTGCACCTTGAGTTTACTACCCCTTGGCCTTCACTTACAGTCTACCACCCCTTGGCCTATCCAGCATAGGCCTCAAGAAGCACCCAGGCTGCATAGAGAGAGAGGGGAGGTGCCAGGTGCTTCTTGAGGCCTAGGCTGGAAGAGTCAAGGGGTATCATGATCCTGTGGGGAGTTCTGGTGCAGAAAGAAGTCACCAAACCCTGCAATATGCCCTAACAAACGAGACCTTGTTTTGGTGTGTGAAGGGAAAAAACTGGCATTCACACGGCATCGTGCAGGCTCCATCGCGCTGCGGAGCATTTCATTTAGCGCTTCCAGAAGGTATTTAACACTGATATTAGTTTTGATCGCACGGTTACAGTGTATTTCTTATACCCTCGCTCCTCCCCAGAGAGTTCCACGAGTTCCAGCTAATTCATCATTGCCACATCCATAGAGACTCATGTATGAAACACTCTGTCTGTTACCTTGGAAACCAAGCTGGCCCTGTAGGCTGCCAGAGCCTTTAGATACTCCTTCTTCGCTGCTTCTGTTTTCCTCTTATATGCCTGAAAGGACCAAACAATGAATAATAATTAGTAAAGCAAAACAGGGTGCTGTCCGGCACCGCTACATCTCCCCTTCTGCAGACCACTCGTGTCTTCCCTGGGCAGAGGAAAGGGTGGGGGGGTGCGCTTTAAAATACAGTGTGCGGGAAAAGCTGGCTGCTCACCGAGGTGTGGCTGTCAAAGGCAGGGGGCCAGGGGTAGAAACATTTGGCACAAATCCACTCCTAGTTCTAAACACCCTCAAAGGCTGGGGAAGCGGGGGTGGAGCTGAACCTTGCTTGGTATTTGCTGGCTCATTACCGTGGTATGTGTGGGTCAGGGGTGGCAAAGACGGCCTCTGTCTCTGGGCTCAGTGCACAGAGGTCTGAGGTCAGAGAAGGAAGCTCTGTCAATGGCGCAAATCGACTACCAAACCCAGAATCCCACCGGCGTTCTATGCTGCCCACCTGCCTTTGCCAGAGGCCTGTTTCAGAGGCAGGTGCCATTTCACTCCCTCTGATTCACAGCCACCAGGCCTGCCACGCCATGGCAATGGGAATGAATGAGATTTTGCCTATTTCATTGAAATACCTGGTGAAAATCTCCACGGTGAGAGTAAGTGTCATGGAGTGAGGGGGCAGGTGTGCTCTGGCTAGCACTGGTGTGAAATCAAGGGGGTCATTCCATACTGTTACCCAGGTGGGAATAAGAACAGAATCTGGTCCAGGTACTTGAAAACCTACCTACACATTCATCCAGTATAAGGAAGCCTCCCACCACTGCTAGCCCCCAATGACCAAAAATCATGAGTCAGGCCCCTCAAAATCATGAGATTGGGTTTAAAAATCACATTTTCAGAATCCCTACATGTTGGGGTCGTTTTTCTTTGCTTTCCACTTTTGAGTCTTTAAGGCTCCTGTTTTCAAGCTTTCCTCTGCAATCTTCAGAGCTAGAAACTTTAGCTAGGTTTTAAAATGAACGCTGTGAATCTCCGGGAACCAGGCGTTGAGAAAACCACTCCGGATCGCAAGAAGCAGCAGCGCTAAGTGGAACGAGCCTGACCTTAACAAGGGCTGACAATTAGTCTCTCTCTCTCTCACAAGAGCCGATGTCTCGCTGCAACTGTGTTGCCCTGGGCTGATTTTCAGCTCCAAATGACACGCATGGAACCTCAGCCTGGAGTCCATCACAGTCCGGCCTCCTGCAGGCCAACTCCCCTGTGGCCCCCGCGGACCAAAGTGGAACCAGTTAACATGATCAAGGGAGAAAACTACTTTCAAAGGAAGGAAAGATTTGGGCAAAGGGGGCACGTGCTGAAATAAAACATCGACTAACTTCCTGGGGAAAACCAAGTGCCTCCTCGCACAAGTCACACAAAGTAAATTTCACTTAGGGCCAAGGTGAATACATTGAACTCTGCTTTCAAAAGAACAACCTTACAGCAGTCAAGCCCAGAGAGAACTTTCAGTTGTTTTTCGCCGAGTGTTTCCATCAAGCCATCAAATAATGTAAACGACTCACTTGTGAGCCCAGTTGCGTGCCTGCCGCGGGGCCAGAAGACATAAGAAGCTCCTTTTGCGAGCTATGTGCACCTTGCAAAGGGCACTGAACTATGCAAGCTCTGATCACAATCTGGCTCACGCAGGGTGTCTACACAGGGTGTGTCTGCAAATTACGTATCTTATTTCAAAACTATTTTGAAATAGCTTATTTTGAAATTTGGCGCGTCTACAGTGCCACATTTCAAAATAATGCACTATTTCCAGCCATCCCTTATCCCTCGTGCAATGAGGTTTACTGGGATGGCAAAATAGCGCGCCCGTTATTTCAAAAAAATATTTTGAAATAACAGGCAGCTTGTGTAGATGCGGGGTAGCTATTTCGGGACACCTCTGGTATCCCAAAATAGCTGCACAGTGTAGACGTACCTGCACTGTCCTTTACTCAGGCTGCATGGTCAGATCACCATGGTAAAGGAAGTTTTTACCATTGGGTTCATACACATTTCCGAACACCCTGAAGGCAGCTGCCTGGCATGACCCATTGGGTCATGTCTGTCCACACACTGATCTTTTGTTTATCTTACTATGTCCGGTCTCCCAGTCTTGGTAGCTACTGCAGTACTAACCCCCGGGCTACGAATGCTCAGAGAACTGTGGCCACAACAGAATCAGAAAAGCAAAAGGTGTCGGATGTTGCATCAGGCTTTTTCTCTTGTGAGGGCTGTAATTTACAAGCCATATGATTTCTGGCTGGAATGTACAGTCTCAGAACAGGATCATGTCTCTGAGAAGGAACAGTCTGGAAAACGTTGGGCCTGGTTTGAAGTTCTTCCACATGCAAAACTCCCAGTGAAGTGAGTAGGAAGTGAGGGGCTGTTCCAGCCCCACAGATCTCAAGCTCCAGTCAAAATGGCTTCCCAGGACACAATTTCTGGCTTTTCATTTAACAAAAATATGAAATCTGATCCAAAAATGATGTTAAAAGACCATTAGAATGGCAAAGTCAAGTCCTCTAAAGTGAGACACGGAGAATCAAGATTGCCGATGAAAGCTTCATTAGCTCCTTAGTAAGGACCCTTAACGATGCAACCGTTAGTTACATGACCCATTTGTTCCACATGATCCCTGCCTCAGTGCATGGAGGGGATGGTAGAAGACACAAGGATGCTTGCTATTGGTAAGACACCGACAGCCCTCCAGAAAGGTGCAGTCTTCCCAGACGTCCTGTATGAGGCCTGGCATAGATATACAGATGCCCAAACAAGATTAGGGAGTTTGCTGCCTTTATTTGCTTTTAACTCGTTTGTGTGCAATATAGATCATACACCCTGCCACTACTGTATGTACTACCTGGCAACCTTAGCAGCAGGTGGTGCTTACCAGCCCCACCTGTCTATGCATCATACTCACCGGCTGTGTGTTTAGGTGCACATGTGAGTGTCTAAAGTGGTGCCAGAAAAGACTGTTGCAGCCGGAACACACTGTTTATTATTCATGATGCAGTCACCTATGGCTTCCACTCAGATTCACTACCAAGGGATGGGCATGCAAGATTGGAAGGCAGACATTTTAAAGATCATTTTGAGTGTAAAAGCTGAAACTTGGATGAAAGCTAATCAGAAGTGATTTCAGTGCCAACATGGCTTCTTCCAAAATGTGCATGAAGGACACCTTCCTCTTCACGAAGGCTTTGCAAGCCCACGTCCTCTTCATTGCTTTGTCTAAAGGAATACATAATAGTGGGTGTTCGCTTTTAACAACGCTCTTCAATGGACTATCAGGTGCTGGTATAACAATGAAATATCTATCCCCATCTCTCAGATCAGTACATCACAGCCACCATAACTCACGGTGATGAATCCAAAGCACATTTATTTTCTTCTCATGCAGATGTAAAGTACCTCGGACAGGATTTCCTTGGCTTTGGTAGCACAAACTACAATTGCTCTCAGCTCAAACGCTGCCTGAACACTCACTCAGAGGCAGTGGATACTACTGCCATACACACACACAGAGGAGCAGCAATTTAGTGCTTGGCAGAGCAGAGGGGAATTTAGAGTTTTTAACTTAAACAAACAGTAAGAAACAAGTGACCAAGAGGCTGTGTGCTTGTCACCCCAATCACTTTGCTGGTGTGCTACAGCCCTTCCCTACCCCCTTCATCCACCTTTGTCTTTTTAGACTGTAAGCGGTTTGAAGCGGGAACTGTGTCGTCCTTTGTATTTGGAAAATGCAACCAATTTGTAGTTGCCACAGCAATCTGTGACACGCTAACTGAACAAAGGGACCTCATGTTAAGAAGCAACGACAACAGAAGGGAGCTCTGCCCGGGATAATGGTTGCCTGCCGCTGAACTAGATTTAGGATCCTCCTCTAGGCTGACGTTGCAATGTAGTCCTGGGGCCTGCAGTGTAGGGTGAGCTATTTAAGGGGGTGTCCGCTGGGTCATGATCCCTAAACGGGAAAATGGCTTTGTGGTTAAGCAGGGAATTAAGCAGACTACAAACTATTCCTCCTCAGGCCTGCAGAAGCCCCGTAAGAGTTTTTTTTTTAAATAAACAAGCAGTGTTTTTCTTTCAACATATTTACTGTGGCCACACTTGAAATGGTCATTTCCAGGGAGAAATTTCACTTTTGAGCTCATCATCCTCTTCCCGAAGAACACAAGCGAGGGGGGGCTCTCACCAACATTTAATCTCCTTAATCGAGGCTGAAGTGCACTGATTTCTTAGGGAACAAGGCATCTGGAAACTCAGCAGTGATGGCAGCAAGCACAGATGACTATGTTCTGACAGCCTTCCCTGAGTCTGTGCTCTTTCTGAAGCATCCTCCTCCAGGTCCTTCTCGCACAGCAGCCATGTGGGGAGAGAAGGTGGGAGCTGCTTTGTGAGTTATTGCCAAGTTCTGGAATCGGAGGCTTGATCTACACGAGGAGTTTAGAGGAGTGGCCGTGTGAGTCTGAGACTTTAAAAACAACGAGGAGTCCTGTGGCACCATAGAGACTAACCAAAATATACAGAATCATGAGCTCTCGTGGAAGAATCCCAGGCACTGCTCCAAGCTGGGGACCGACTGGCTACACAGCAGTTCAGCAGAAAAATGTCTGTGGATTCCAGTGGAGGAGAAGCTGGATAAGAGTCAGCAGGGCACACTTGTAGCCAAGAAGGCTAATGGCATATTGGAGGTCATTAGTAAGAGCATTGCCAGCAGATCCAGACAAGTGATTATTCCCCTTTATTTGGCTCTGGTGAGGCTACATCTGGAGTATAGTGCCCAGTTCTGGGCCCCCCATTGCAGAAAGGATGTGGATGCCTTGGAGAGGGTCCAACGGCGGCAACCAAAATGATGAGGGGGCTGGAGCACATGACCTATGAGGAGAGGCTGAAGGATTTGGGCTTATTTAGTCTGCAGAAGAGAAGAGTGAGGGGGGATTTGAGAGAAGCCTTCAACTTCCTGAAGGGCGGTTCCAGAGAGGCTGGAGAGAGGCTGTTCTCAGTGGGGGCAGATGGCAGAACGAGGAGCAATGGGCTCAAGTTGCAGTGGGGGAGGTCTAGGTTGGAGATTAGGAAAAACTATTTCCCTGGGAGGGTGGGGAAGCACTGGGATGGGTTCCCTCGGGAGGGGGTGGAATCTCCATCCCTAGAGGTTTTTAAGTCTCGGCTTGACAAAGCCCTGGCTGGGATGATTGAGTTGGGGTTGGTCCTGCCTTGGGCAGGGGGCTGGGCTTGATGACTCCTGAGGTCTCTGCCATCCCTGGGATTCTGTGCATGGATGATTTTCACACCAGTGGGGTAAAAGCCATTTTTTAACGCAAAAATTCTCTCCGGATGTGTGGGGTTTGCCAAGCTGCATGAGGCTTGCGTACTGTCTTCCATGCTACTTGTATTGGTTATTCCTTCATGTCTTTTTGCCTTCTTAATTTCTAAAATCTATAACCTGGATAAATGTAAAAATGCTGATTGAGAGAATACGTCATTTGTCCTGACAGACTGCAAATGAAACCCAGAATTGGTTGAGATAAATCAGACAGGGCACAATTAAAAGGTGTGGAGGAGATGCAAGTGGAGCGCGGATGAGAAAGTGGGCAAGGCACAAGACGTGAGGACACAGGAGAACACCTTGAGGATCACAGGATAGTCAGATGCACAGAGACCCCCTCAGGCCCATGCTAAACCATATTCCTTCCTCACCGGGGCAAGGGGGAGGGCAGCCCACTCAGCCCCCACGGGTGAGTCCCAGAACAAAGGGCAGTCACTGGCATGCCTGTGTGATTGCTGAGCAGGGGGACTGTAATACACCGCTTTCCTTTGTCCCCCCCGCCCACTGAAGCTCCCGCCCTGGGCTCCTCTCCTGTCCCTGCTTCCTTGTGTTCCCTGAATAAAAATGCAGGATTTCTCAACAACAGTACTTTGTGGCTTGTGTTGCAAAGGAGGGGCTGCAGGGTTCACCGGCAAGCACACTTAGTGCAGGAAGTACCTTGCTAAGAGCAGCACACATGACTGTCGTGTCGCTGTCTGGACACTCGCAAAGCTCTTTTTCAAAGCCCCTCTGGTTTGCAGTGCCCCTCGATGTGCTCTCCTTATGGCCCTGGCATCTGGTGGCCCTTAATTAGTGGTTAAGCACTGTGCTTCGATCCCCCACCTGGCACACAAAGCTCCCCTTTACTTCTACAGATACTATGGGAGCACACAGCAGGCTGCCATGAGAATGGGAATGTTGCTTTCGCTGTGGTTTAACCGAGTGAAGAAACTGCAAAACCTTCCCTTTAAATATCCAAAAGCACATCCCACCACCGTTCTACACTTGCACCATCCTGCAGTCTAGGGCTGCCTGCGTACGGCGGCGTCATGAGCCACAGTGTGGCTGGGTCCCCAAGGATCCCTACTGGCATTTCAATGCCTCGCATATGAATTTTCTAGTCAGGGAAGAAAATTCCCTCTGACAGCTTTGTGAGGAGGCCGGAGTTCCCAAGACGTGTGTGTCTTGCCCCTTTCCTGATCATCCCCCAAGGATGTCGGTGAAACGGCCCTCGTGATCCACCAGCGCCTGCACTATCATTGAGAAGTGCCCCTGTGGCTTATGTCCCCCTTGGCAAGGTGGTCAGGGCATGTCCTGCACATGTCCCAGGCTTGCCTTGCCTACTTGGATCACAGCAGCCCCCACTGTAATGTCCCCACTCCGAATGGATCCCCAGCTGACAACTTCCGCAGGGCTATTGCCACTTGCTTCTCCACGGTCAGAGCGGTCTCCTGGCATTGCTGCACTTCAGGGCAGGGGAAAGCAATCGGCATGCAAAAGTTTTACAGCCACTGCTGATCGTCCCATAGCTGCATCAGGGTCCCACCACAGTCTGAGCTTTTCTCTCGGCACCAGAACCGGCGTTCCCCTGGGTCCAGAGGATCGACTGCCGCCAGCATCTGCCAATTGCTCCACTCAAGTGCTTCACACAAGTGTCTGTTCATGGTCTCCTCCGATTCCTCCTCCCTCTGGCAGGCCCTGGGGGCTATGGACGTACGGCCGCATAAGGTGCAAGATGTTTGCTAGGACATCACAGCATTTTGCAGCTGAATGGGGTCCATGCTTGCCCTGCTATGGTGTCTGCGCAGATTATCAGGGAAAAGGGTGTGAGAAAAGAGTTTGCCGATGCTTTCAAGTGTGGGAGACGAAGGAGGAGGAGGAGGAGGAGATGAGTGCACTATGGGATGCCTACAACACGTTCCCAGAACCGCCTGCTGCTCTGTTTTTTCTCCATGGGGAACTAGGACCATAATCTAGACTGTGAAGGGGGGGACAGGAATTGTGGGATGGATACCCACAGTGCATCGCTGTCAAAGCCAACGATAGCCACCCTACTGAGGACACACACTGTCGAATTCTAGCGCACAGTGGGGACATGCACCTCCAGCTTTGCAAAATCAGGTGCTAAAAATTGACCGTAATAGATTCAACCATATCTCGCAGAGCAGACGAGTCCTCGGGTGCACTAGACCCACTAAGGCGATGTAGGGAAAGGTGACTCCAGCAGGGACTCACATGAAGGAGCTTTCCCAGAGCTGTGTGTACGTGTGTGTCCGAGCACGCTGGCCAACAACTGCCCTGACACACTCAGCGGCTCTGCCCTGACAGCCCAATAGTCAGCATCACTATTGGCAGCCTTGTTTGGAAACACCATCTCACTGACTAGGTGGCGAAATTCTGGTTTCGCTGAAGTCGGTGGCAAAGCTCCCATTGAGCAGGGCCAGGAATTTGCCCTTTGAGCCATGGAAGGCTGGTGGCTAAAAGCCCTGCATGGCACATCTGAAAATTGAGGGGCTTCAGTGCAAACAGCTGTTTTTAGCGGAGCTGCTTAAAACCCCTCTGTGCGAAAGGAGCTTTGAAGCGGTGTTCGTGACCTTTTAAAGTTTTCATTTAAATATTGACAGAACCATGCGACTGTCTAATTAAATCACATTTTCTCCCAGGGATTTTAATTTCAAAGTCATTTATCAGATTTAAAGATCCTCCAAATATTTTGCGCGTGTTCCTTGATAATCTGCCATGCCTGCTGATTTATTTTGCTTATTCGTAAGCAGAATTCATTAGTCATTTAGGAAGGGGGTGGAGGGTGGCGGGGGGGAGCAAATACAGTTAGTGATTATGAAAAAACCTATCTGAGCTGTAAGAAGCATATGTCGGAGTCATAATCCTGACACGGCTGTGTCTCAGCAAAGCAGCTAGTAATTGTACCATAATGAAATGTTCTTGTTTGATAACCAGTTAATTAGAGAAGACAATTATTTCAACCCCTGCTGACGCCCACGGAACAGCTCTGAGTTGCGCACACGCAGAGTGACAGGCAGAGCAGTTATCAATATCCCTTCCATCCCATCCCCGGTGGTTAAAAGGCACAGTGTTTTGTAAAGCGGGGGGTGGGGGGGGGAATGAAAAGGAACCAAGAACTGCCACAAAAACATCCTCCTCATCCCTGCAGGGGTTGGGACTGAGTTTACAGTGACAACTACCACCGGATGGACAGTCTGTCTGTGCCCGGAAAGTTTACATTTGGTGAAATCTGAAGGGTGTTTTGTTTGTTTGAAAAGCCAAATAAATACCAGTTCCTTTCCAAGAAGTGCAGCCTGGTATCACTGCTATTTCTGATTGCAACCAATGGGATGACCTGAAGGTGTGCCCTGCGTACCAGGTAATAACTGTATCCCAGCTGAGGCCGCAGAGGAGGGGATGAGGGCCAGGACCTTAACAGGGTTCAAAAAAGGACTCGATACATTCATGAAGGTTAGGTCCATCAGTGGCTATTAGCCAGGCTGGGTAGGGATGGTGTCCACAGCCTCTGTTTGCCAGATGTGGGGAACGGGCGACAGGCGAGGGATCACTTGATTCCCTGTCCTGTTCATTCCCTCTGGCGTTGGCCACAGTTGGCAGACAGGCTCCTGAGCTGGATGGACCTTTGATCTGACCCAGTACGGCTGTTCTTAGGTAGGTCCAGGTCTCTCCTCCATCTGCTCTGAATAGCTGTGCCCTCCCAATGTCCATCTATATGGGGCTGGGATGGACTAGGGGTGACCTCCCAAGGTCCCTTCCAGTCCTGCTCTTCTAGGATTCTATGCCCATAACCCATATGGCCACCTTGACTTCTGATCCCCTCCCTACCCTCCTGCCCCACCAAACTGCTGTCTCCACACTGTCCTCCACAAGGAGAAGGGCAAAGGCTCTGGGCACCTCCCCGCATTGTAAATCTGGGATGAGGTCAGAAGCTGAGGCAGCCATGTGCATTGTGGGCTGTTGCCCAGGGCGTTCCAGAGGGACGGGATCCTCCCAGCGCAGATGACCGGCAGGAGGGTGAGCATAGGCCCAGTAATGACCCGCCTTTCCCTTTGCTTCCCCAGTCCCAATGCAACTCTACTGCAGCGTAAAGCCACAGAGGCCGTTATCAGCACTGCTGCCAGCCCAGGCACATTGGGCCATATGACTCCACATGAAACTCCTCTGCTATCACCATGTATAGCCTTCAGCTTGGCATCCTGCCTGGACAATATTCTCCCTAAGGCCCGTCCACCCTCACCGCCCACTTGGTAGTTCCATATGGGCCATTCTATGCAGGCCATGTAGGGCGGCATGCACTGGTCCTCTCTGCCCTCTCAAGCCTTCGCCACCCAGGTGAACAAATCCTCCAACTTCCTGGGCAACATCTCCCCAGCCATCAGCAGGGCAACGTGCTGTAATAATGACGCCATGCAGAGTGCACGCCCTACAGCACAAACAGCCTCAGGCGAGAGTGCCGCAGCCCACACGGTGCAGAGGTTTGTTTTCATTTCTTGCAAGGCAATGCCGGGTCTGGCCCCACTCAGCTGTGTGCACCTGCAGGGCACCTACCCAGGGAGATGTATGGCCTCTGCAGACAGAGCTGCCGGCCTGAGGGTTCGCTCTGGGGGTGCAGCCTCTGTTGAGATGTGGGGGTGCTAATAGCGGAAAAGTGCCCACGCTGGTGATGACAAGTGTGCTGGGGTGGCTGAGGAGTGCATGCCTGGCATGGACCCACACATGCTGTTCTCATGACAGCAGTTTTCAAGTACCTAAAAGGGTGTCACAAGGAGGAGGGAGAAAAATGGTTCTCCTTGGCCTCTGAGGATAGAACAAGAAGCAATGGGCTTACACTGCAGCAAGGAAGGTTTAGGTTGGACATGAGGAAAAACTTCCTGCCTGTCAGGGGGGTCAAACACTGGAATAAATTGCCTGGGGGGTTGTGGAACCCCCATCTCTGGAGAGATTGAAGAGCAGGTTGGACCTTCCAGGGATGGTCTAGATGGTGCTTGGCCCTGCCGTGAGGGCAGGGGACTGGATCAATCTCTTGAGGTCTCTTCCAGTTCTAGTGTTCTAGGATTCTACGAGTGGGCAACCAAAAGAGTTACCAGTGATCTGCAGTGAACAAGAGCTGCAATTGGCAATGCCTAGGGAGGTGCAGGTAAATCCAGTGGTGGGAGCCGGCCAGGGACTAACCCCGGCAGACCGGATTCAGCCTGTGGGCTGCTATTTGCCCTCCCCTGGCCTATGCCTGACTCTCCAGTGGTGACAACTGAGTTTGCAGCTCTCACCTCCTCCTCTGAGTCTAGTGGTAGTGGTGGCTCAAACGGCTGGTGGAGAACTGTGCGCGTGGGCGTGCACAGCTGCAGTCGCTACCTGGGGGAACAGCCACTCCAGGCCTGCAGGAAGGCGAATCCCAGCGCAATGGGGAAGGTTTCACAGGTCTAGGGAGCAGAGCACACGGTGCCAGCTCAGGGACTCGCGCACAAGACGGAGGGAGAAAAAGGGTCCGCACAGGCCTGGCCTCTCTCTCTCTCTCTCTCTCTCTCTCTTCCGTGCTGAGCGGCGAGGGAAGCAGCTGGCTTGGGGAGGAAGGGGGGAGACAAACGCAGCGAAAGGAGATGAGCCGTGTACCAAGCACAGGAGAAGAGCTCAGACTCTCGGGCTCTGTTCAGAGCCTCCCTCCTTTCACCCCACAGCACCGCCAGAGCACTTTGCCTCTCCAGGGCACTTCCCGCAGTCTGCTCTCCCTCCCCCCAGGCCGTCTGCTCCCCGGGGCCCATGGGACTGGGCAAAGGCCTGGATGGGGCTCCCAGGGCCTTGCTGCCTCTTCGAGCTCGCAGGCCTCATTTGCCATCGGCCCATCGCCAACTCCTCGCACTGTCGCGAGCGACACGGCTTCACCGCGGCCAGCTCTCCGCAGAAACACTATTCCAGGTCAGCTCTACAGCCAGGTTGCTTGGCAGCAGCATGCTGTTTAGTGTTCCCAACAGGTCCAGGCTTCGCTGTGGCTGAAATGTGATACAACTTTGCAACAGGCCTCAGACTGACGTGTATCCTGCAGGTGATAAACGCAGGGCCCTGTCCATAAGGGATGTGTCTGGTCCAATGAGCAGATGTCTCTGATTAGATGGGTGAGCTATTATTTTCTGCTGAGCAAGTAATTTTTTCCTCTGGTGATTTATCTATTTAGTGTAAACTCTGTTCCACTCCCCATGCAGTGCATTTAGAAGACAAGTCCTTTGCCATGGGTACTGCATAGGGAGCGTGCCCATTTGTGGGTGTAATGCACCGACAACGAGCTATGTTCTGCTTGCAGATGTGTGCAAACCCACTGAATCCTAAGCCTCAAAACGCAGGCACAACTGCTGGGGAGTGCAACTCGCCGTTCTGTGAAATGGTGACTTTCACCTGCTGTAGGATGAGTAGCCCAGGACCACTGGAAAGCGCCGTCCATCAGTTTTGTGCTGATCCTGGTCTGAGTTTCACGTTTGTAATGAAATCCCAAACCAGCAACTTTCACATGGTCAGTGGTTTCATAACGCAACTTCCATAAGTCTCCGCTATTTATCTGCGGGAAAATGCAATCAAGACGCATGCAGATCAAGCACCAGCTCATGCCCCATCTCCTGGACCGGAGCACTGACGCATGCAGAGCTGGGAACAGCGTGGATTGCCCGTAGTGCTAAACTAATATCAGAGTTCCAAGAATGAGTCCAGACTTTATGAAACGACTGAAGTATGCTGCATGCATTAATCTTACTGATAGTCTCTGTATCTCTGTGGTACCGTTGAAATGTTTGCTCTGCGTCTATCAGAATGTTTGCTAAGACTGTAAACCCCCCACAACCGTGTGAATGGGAGTTTACCACAAGAACGGTTATCTCCTGTTGTCTCCAGACAAGCCACTGTGAAGCATCCACGGGTAAAAGAGGGTCAGTTGCTCCTGTCTATCTGGGGAAGGGGAAAGGCAGGGAAGAGTTAGGGCCTGTGCAGCTATGGCTTTGTCTTACACTTCTAATCTTTAAGTGCTGCCAGTGAAAGTGTGGCCTCAGCAGGCGCACATGCAGCTGTCCCAGGGCTCCCCATGGGGAGTAGCTCCCACGCTGGGAATCCGTTTACACCGGCGCGCCGCTCCGGTGTGTGTTTGTGTTTCTTCACATCCCTGAGCCAGAAAGTTGCAGCGCTGTAGCGTGGCAGCACAGACTCTGCCTGTGTCGCTCAGGGGTGTGCAGCGTGGACCTTGCCAAAGGCTCCTAGGGCTTGTCTACCAATCTCGGGAGACCGATCTTCCTGAGGGCAGCCCCCGCTGGCGTCCTGTGCTCCTCAGTCTGGGCGGGGTAAGGGAAGCCGGCAGAGCTTGTGTGCCCATCTGCCTCCCGCAGTGTAGATGCTGCAGCAGCTCGGCTTAAGGTAAGACTAATCTAGCTAGGCATTCTGCGTCGCTGGATGGCGTACCATAAGCCAGCCTGCCTGCTTTAGTGTTGACCAGGCCCTATTGACTTCAGTGGGAATTAGATCAAGCACCTTGAGAAATTACTCTAAAAGCTACTAGAGTCTACAGGGTGATGCAAAACACCCATGGAGAAATGACTGTGACTTTCACAAGTTTAACTTGAGTAAAATATGACTGTTTTAACTTAGGTCTGTCAAATTGTTACCTAAAACTGAGAAAAGCTAACCAAAGGGAAAGATGATTGCTTCTGCATTAAGATAAATACAGTATCTCCATATTAAGATCATGTTTATATAACTTGAAAACCAGGGAGATGTGATTTATAGTTATATGAAAATGCTCAGTTCTGTTTATTCAAGAATTTGTTTTTATGCTAATGCTGATTTTTAAGTGGTAGCTGGTAAACATAGCAAATAATTAAGTTAATGTCGTTGTGATTTCAAAAACTCTGGAATTTTACACCACTAACAATTGGTAAATCCAGAAGTAAGACCTGCACATATTATTAATCCCCTTGCCTCCTGTGGCTTTATCCGATTATAATGTTGCTATGAAAAAAAATGGTTGATACCCCTGTTACACAGTTGCAACAACTTGTTTGCCGAGCAAGACATGTGGTCCGAAACGGTTAAACAATCCCAGACCAAATGACCCAGAGTCATGAGAGAAAAGTATGCAAATGGTAATTAGGCCATTCAATTAGGTAAAAGGCCATTCAAGGCCAGGCAGGCTAGAACTTTGAAATGCAAACCTGTAGTGTTGGAAGTCAGAGGGAATACTAGTTAGAGGGGTTTACTTGTCTCTTCTAGATACTAATCATGGAAACAGACATTTCCTGTCTATCACTAATGATACAGACATCAAAGGGTGATATTAACATTCTGACCAATCTTGAGTGAATTCATGTCAGTGGTCTCTGTAAAGTTTGGGATAAATTGCTTAATGGAGGAAAAGAGAGACCCTTCCTTGGGGACCTCTCTGTGCCCAAATGCGAATGCGCTGGCTGAGAGGGCTGAGGTCTGGGGTCCTCTGTGCACAAATGCCGAGAGGCCAGGGTACCTCCCTGCTATTTTGTTTTACCCATCTTGCCTGGACCTGGGTATGAAACAGGGTTATGGTCCGGTCTACACAACAGATTTGAGCTACGTTTGTAGCCAGGCTAGGGGACAAGCCAATTGTGAGGCTCCCTGGCACAGCCACATGGGTCGTGTGGACAGGGCCTTTGCTGTGTCCCCTACAGAGGCAGATGGGCAGGGTCACAGAGCTCCTCAGTGAGGGCTCTCTTCCTCCAGAAATCACGCCCGGTGATGGCAACAGTCCCATGGGACACCAAGCTACTAGTGCTAATGCCAGTGCTAGGACTGGAGCGAGGGCCCACTCCCCTCTCCTGCAGGGACAGCTGGAGAACCACTGAGGCATTCTCAGAACTGACAGCAGACTGCCTCCTACTTGTAATGCACAGAAAAGTAAAGGCTTTGGCTGCCTCCTGCATTCTAGCAGGATCTGTTTGCCCATATTTAAACACACACCACACCAGGCGGTGGGTAATGCAGGCAAGGGAAGGCACTGCCTTTCCAAAACTGCCTACACCGCCCAGCCACCTGGCAGGGGGTAGGGCCACTCCGTGTGGCATACCTGGCACTCGGCTGGAGTTGGGCGGGGCTTGGCCGGGGAGGAGTTATTGAAGGGGCATGGCCTGGAGGAAGGGGTGTGGTTTTGGGTGGAAGGGGTGGGGCTTCGGCTTGCCTTCCCCAGCTGGGCCTTCACTCGCCACCCGTGCACCACATCCCTCCAAGTGGAACAGCTACCTCCACTGGAGAGCAGTGCACATTGCACCTCACCCCTGAGCGCCTCCTGCAACAGCCTCTGGCTGACGTTCACTCAGGCTCTTCCCGAATCCTAGCCCTGTTGCTGCAAGCACGCCGGCAGCATGGCCAGCGCAGCTGAGGGCAGCATTTGCCGTTCATTAACTATGATGGGATAGCCTGGGATTTAAAGAAGAGTTTGAAACGAAAACCTAGTCAATCCATTGAGGTACTGTCCAAATGCTCCCTATCTGGATGACCAAAGTTCTTCTAGATGGTGCAACATTAACTAGATTTCAGCCTCTTGCCTGCAGGTGGCCTAAACTCCAGAATCGTCTCTGCAGAATGAGAAAGTTCCTTTCAATCCGGGCTCCAAAATCTGTGATAGTGTCAAACCAGCCCGATTGGCTAAGCCTCTCTAACATCATGCATGTAGCTGTTTAATGAAAAACAACAACTATAACATTGTGGCGAGGGGTTATACAGGGAGCTGGGAGTTGAAGGAGGCTTACTAGAGACAGGTTCCCCATTTGCTGACAATAGCTGAATTAGCATTTCACTTTTCAATCAAGTATAAGCTGTCTCTACAGGAAAAGCTGCTCAACTCTTTGCAAAGTTCAAAGCATGTGTATTATTGTTTATTTTTTTTTAGTGTCACATTCTTTAGAGTCTAGCATAAGCCTCTTAGGCAAGGCCATGCCAGCTGTTGAAGAATGAAGATTATAATGTCCTGTAAGAGTAGTGGCGGAGGTATTTAAAGCGATCATTATTATTTATTATTACTATTTGCACGTGGCACGTTCCATGCACAAAGGGGCGAAGGAGAGGAAGGCATTGGTGCAAGTTTCTGAACAGGTGTCCTTGAGCAGTGCCCAAGGACAGGGAGATTGCTAATCCTGTATTCCACAGCATGATCAAATCACCAGGCAACAGATATAAATAAAAAAGGCAGGAAATGAGGAATTTAGATACAAGTGTGTCAGAGGGAAAATGAAGATTCATTGTGAAGAGGCTGGGAAGAGAAGAAGGAACAATATGACAAAAGGCACAAGCGATAAACCAGAAAGGAAAAAAAAGTCTAAGAAATTCACGTCTGTGACAGCAGCCTTCTAATCAAAGATGTTCCGAGATTATAGGTTTTCTTGCATAATATGCATTCTGTTTCCCAGTCTGTGTTTGTCTTTCAGTTTGGGCAGGAGAAAGGAAAAAACATATTTGAAATGGGACGGAAGCAACCTTTATTTTGCTTATTTCATCAGGAGAAAAAAAGCAAATTTGCTTTGTGGGTGCAGCAGCACCTGTTCAATGGCAAAGAAATGGCTCCGTATTTGTGATTACAATGCATGTAATCATTAGCAACCCAAAGGAGAGAGGATTAACCCTCTGCTTGCCACTAGAGGCAGTGGGAGATGCCATGCGGAGTGTCTCTCCAATTAACGCACACTGCCAATCTGCCAGCTGTGGGAGGGAATTAGATTCTGCCTGCCTGGAAGACTGGCCTGGGCCCACCTTCTCTAATGGGAGGGACTGGATAAACTGTGTCTCGGCACACACAAGCAATTTATGGACCTGCCTTCACTAGCACAGAGATGCTGGTTGGTTTCCTCAACACCACATATAACATGGGACAGACGCCGCATATAACATGGGACAGACGCCGCATATAACATGGGTTTGTGATATGTAATGGCCATGTGCTGTGAAACGCGTCAATAATGCAGTGGCTCTTGTCAGACCCTCCTCTTGGCCCTCCTCTCTTGCCTCATCTCTGAGAGGGCTGGCACCAAAACTCACCTGCAGGGATCATCGGACAACAAGTAGTAAGAAAGGTTTTGCAACCTCTGTACAAGCAAAACAGCCATCAAGTCTGTTTTTTTCCCTTCCCAAGTGAAGTACTTTACACTTGTGTTTACTGAATCTCAGCTTGTAGAATTCAGACCAGTTCAGACTAGATACATTCCCAGTATATGACAGCGATCCATTGACAACTACACTTGGAGAACAATCTTTCAATCAGATGCAATACACCCACCTTACAGTCATTTCCTCCACACCCCATTTCCCTAGTTTGCTTCTGAGAATATCTGCTAGTCTTCACCCACCATACCTTGCAGATCCCAAACTCCAGATGACCTCAGTCGGAGCTGTGTGTATGCAAGAAATGCCCAGTTGGTGTCTCCATGTTATGACAGCTATACAGTTATGTTCTGTGGACAGATCCCTACATCCATCGTTTTTATACAGGAAAAGCCTTGTTGGAGTCAATGGGAGTTTTACATGAGCAAGAACTCAGTACAAACTGAGAAAGGCCTTCAGGTGTTGGCTCATTGCTTGTTTGGTTTTAATTATTGTAAGGAATCCTTTCTTATGAGGCTAAAGATATAAAGTGCTGTCTTTCTGAACACTGAGTTGTGTGGCATACTGCAATTTTGTCATTCAGACGTTGCATGGGCCTCATTGAGAGACGATTAACATGTGCAAAATGGTAATATTTCGAACAGTGCAATGTACATTTCTTTCCGATACTCTATGGACAGTTAAAAAAAATCCATGTCTCTCGAGCTAGCAGTGCCTAGAACATGAAATGAACACAAAAGGCTCTTTTCAGACGGGGGTGAATTGTAGTCTATAAAGCGAGTGCTGCGAGTCAGGATTTCTAAGTTTTATTTCAATTTTGGCGAAGGATTCACTGAGTGACTGTCCTAGTCACTCACCTTCCTTGCCCAGCACTTTGCCCATCTGTTAAATAGGGAAAATGATGCTTATCTATCTATTACAAAGGAATGTTTGCAATAATAAATGAATCATACAAACGTAGGCCTGGAAGGGCCCTTAACAGTCCAGCTTCCGAAATGAGTCAGGACAATGTATTATCTAGATCATCCTTCACAGGGGTTTGCCTAACCTGTTCTTAAAAATCTCCAGTGAGAGAGATTCTACAATCTCCCTAGGTAACATGTTCCAGTGCGTAACCATCCTGGCCGTTCGGAAGCCTGAGTTGTGCTGTGAGAACCCGAGATGACATGCCCCATATGGCACGTGTTCTCAGCAGTTTCATATATCAAAAAGTTGTGTTAATTTAACCTGTCTCTTGTTCCTTAGCATTGCTTAGGAATGTAAACAGAGGAGAGTGGAAATACTGGCTGCTTTGCCAAGAGAAAGCAAACAGGGACTAAACAAGCCGTGATGCAGCCAAACACTTCAAGAGCAAATGTGCCCCAGCTCACAAACCACCAGTGAAGCCCTGGAGTCAGAGATAAATCGTGTCCTCTCTGCCAGGGCTGGGGTAATTACAGCAGGAGAAATGTACACAGATGGGGACAAAAGCAGGAAGTTAATATTTAAGTGCCCAGACAAGAAACAAACGACTTAATTAAGGCAATTAGAAAAAGAGAAATTGAGCCACTTATAAAGCCCGTGTAAAGAAATGGCGAATGGCATTTGTATCTTGTAAAAGAAAAGAAGGGAGAATTAGCAGGGAAGAAAAATGGGTGGGTTTCATTCCTTCTGTTAATTAGAGCTGAGCATTCACACCTAGCTCACTCAGGGATGGGCAGCAGTGTTTCCACTGTGTAAACCCATTTTCAGCTGTGCTCGGTGAAACTGGGTCTCCCAGTCACAGAGACACCCTTAACATGTGAAGAACGGACGGAGCAGCTTGGGCTGGGATTAAGCAGCAGGAGTAAAGGCAGAGAAAGCTACCATCTCAGAAGCCGAGGCTGGGTTTCTGACGTGCACCTAGAGCTCAGTGTAGCTTGGCTCTGTACATGGGAGGGGGCAGCTACCTGGGGCCACATCCAATCCCTGCTCTGAAGAGGGCCCCTTGGCAGCACAGCTCTGCTGTACAAGGGGGAGGAGGAAGGACAATGGGGCATGGAACCTGCCATGGCCGCACACAGGGCTGGCAGTGGGGCATGGGTGGCCTGCATGGATCCTCCTGTAACTGGACGCTGCAGAAGGGAGGCCCCAAGGGACTACTGCAGCTGTTGGGCCACAAGGGCCTTTGTGCAGCTGCTCCGTAGCCTGGGAAGGCAGAGTCGGCCCCTGTGACTCCATGAAGCTAATGGGGGCATCATAGTCAGGAGTACTGACCAGCACCGGGGACTAAGGGGTTAACTCATGTACCTAGCCAAGGTATCAGGTGGTCGGCCAATAACAACGCAGGTAGGAAATTCAAACTGAAAGAGAGGGGGTTTTCTCTCCCCTTTGTTTTGAGGGCAGAGCAGTTTCTCCCAGGGATTGAGGGAGATGGGAGACGCTTCTCTCTCTAAGAAAGGACTTCTTACAAGGTGTAAGTAGGGAAAAGTTTAGAGAGTCCATCAGGGTTTATTTGTTTTCCTTGTTCGGGGGTTTGGAAATCATGTCTGAGCTGGCTCATTGGTTTTTTTTCCTCTTCTGTACCTAAGCCTTGCAGCCCAGGGTTTTTTCCCCTGAATATCTATATCAAATGGTGGCTCTTTCGATCTAGCCAATTTACTATGCTTCCAACTGTAGTTTTGTTTTGGTAATAAAAGATTGGGTTTTTTTTTCTAATTAACTGGTATTGGTTGATTATTGTGTCCTTAGGACTTGGTGCCTAGTTACAAGGCACAGTCCATTGTTGTCTGTGGATTCCCTGTTTTTCCCAACTCCAAGCAAAACGGAGGTTGGAGCAGGGGAGAGAGCTTTACCTTAGGGGGGATTTCCCAAGTGATCTCTTCCCTGATTTTCTTGGAATTTCTTGGGTGGCGGCAGCAGGTTCCCCAAAATCTGGGTATCAGGATTTTGTGGGGGGAAGTTTTGGTACCAGAGCCTGTAGAGGCAAGGTTTTGGAGTGTGCTTGCGGGCCCCTAACTTCTGCATTCGTTGTGCCAGAGTAGGGAACAGCCTTGACAGGGGTGAATGTAGTCCATGAGATTCCTGGAAGGCCCTACTTCCTGTGGTGTGAGATGATGATTTACTGTGAGTGTCAAATATAAGCTACCAGGGAAGGTAGGTTTTCAGCTGAGTATTGCTGACTAAAAGTGGAAGAGGAGCCATGCCTTAGAGATGAGAGGGAAGTGCTGATTTGCAGATGGAGGGGCAGCCCATGCAAAAGCCACCAACTGCTGTGGGCAGCATTGAAGAGGGGGGCCGAGAGGAGTCAGGTCCACACGGGCTTGGTTTTTGTCTTGGTTACCCTGGTCAGGGTTCCTTTTCCGCGACACCAGGGCAGCGGAGACCAGGCCCAGAGCCAGGGAGCAGCTGGGCATGAAGTCAGACCTGTGGTGGTGCAGTACGGCCTGGAGAGGTCTGCAAAGGAGGAGTGCCATTCCAAACGTGTTTAGCAGTTGCATGGGTGGAGCCCGGCTGAAGGTGACAGCGAGGGTAAGACTGGCACAGGAACCACGGGAAGCGCCAGGCCAGATCAGATGCAGGGTCCTTCTCGTTTGCTGTCCTGTCCCAAAAGTGACCAGTAACAGATGCAGGGAGGCAGGTGCAAGGACTGCTGCAATAGGCAGTGACAGTTTGCTGCCAGGTGATTGCTTTCTGACCTGCATTATGAGTGATTGGCTCATGCCCTAAAGCAGGACCGTTTGTATCCATCCAAAACAACTCTGTGCATTAAAAACTCCTCAGCATCACGTCTGGAGGGGTTCTCATTTGGGATAGAAAGTCCAACTGATCTTGGAATCCCACTATGTTCCTGGCCTCTGAGATCACTGTGTTCTACAGGCCAACTGCGTAGCCTAGGAAAACAGCCTCGTGGGCCTCCTGATGGTCACAGAGTAGTAATTTAGAAAGACCAGGAGTCAAGATTAGGGCAGGGTCAAAGATTTCAGTAGAATGTCAAGGCCAGGATGAATCCCAGCCGGAGGATGGTGCTGGACACCTGATAGGGAGCTAAGAGGTAGCAGGACAGAGAAGGCGTGAGGTCCGGGCAACTCCAGGATGTCTGGCTGTCAGAGAGAAAGCAGAGGTGGGCGTGTTCAGTAAGAGCAGGGTCAGAGAAATGGAACAGACTTTTTACACAGGGGAAGACTTGGGGGCTGTTTAGTAATAGGAAGTTATGGTGTGTTCAGAAGGCAAAACACAACGATGGAGGGATGGGGAGGACGGGATCAGCAAACAAACAGAAGGGTCATTGCGAAGGACCTTCTAATTCACAAACCATCATGGTAAAATTCACAGTTATAGAATTTTTAAATCTGAAATATTTAAATCTGAAATTTCATAGTGTAGTAATTGTAGGGGTCCTGACCCAAAAGGAGTCGTGGATGGATTCACAATGTTAGAGAGAGAGTGTGTGTGTGTGTGTGTGCGTGCGCGCGCAGTACTGCAACTCTAACATCTGCGCGGCTGGCAGTGGTGCTGCCTGCAGAGCTGGGAAGCCGGAGAATGGCAGCTGCTGGCTGGCAGCCCAGCTCTTAAGGCACAGCAGCAGCACAGAAGTAAGAATGGCCCGGTACGATGCTGCCACCTTCACTTCTGCTGGGCCTCAGCCAGTAGCCACCCCCCTCTGGTCACCCAGCTCTGAAAGCAGCACAGAAGTAAGGGTGGCAATTCCATAACCCCCCTAAAATATTCTTGTGACCTTCCTTTTGGGTCAGGCCCCCAAGGTGAGGAACTCTGGTCTTCTCCATGAAACCTGTATAGTAGGGGGTACAGCAAGGGGAGACCAGCTTGCATGGTCCGTGGCACTTTTTTCATGGCTGTGAATTTGGAACTGCACCCTTGCTGTTAACACTCATTGTGTAAATAATAACCCGAGTGTGGACTTGACTGTGCAACTGCTGACCTCAATGCTAGTAACTGCAGTAAGATCCGAAGGGATGAATAAACACTCCGTGTTGTGAGTGACTGAGGGTTGTGTGGTATGAAAAGGGCCAGTGCAGATAGTGATAGCACCCACCACAGCTAGAGTGACTGTCTGGTTTAGCTGCATGGTCAGGGAACATGAAAAATCCATCTTAGCCACAATTCAGAAGTCATCCGAATATTGATTTCTCTCAACCGATTCTGGGTTTCATTTGTCGTCTGTCAGGGCAAATGACGTATTCTCTAAATCAGCATTTTTACATTTATCCAGGTTATAGATTTTAGAAATTAAGAAGGCAAAAAGACATGAAGGAATAACCAATACAAGTAGCATGGAAGACAGTACGCAAGCCTCATGCAGCTTGGCAACCCCACACGTCTGGAGAGAATTTTTGCGTTAAAAAATGGCTTTTACCCCACTGGTGTGAAAATCATCCACGCACAGACTCCTAGGGATGGCAGAGACCTCAGGAGTCATCGAGCCCAACCCCTGCCCAAAGCAGGACCAACCCCAACTCAATCATCCCAGCCAGGGCTTTGTCAAGCCGGGACTTAGAAACCTCTAGGGATGGAGATTCCACCCCCTCCCGAGGGAACCCATCCCAGTGCTTCCCCACCCTCCCAGGGAAATAGTTTTTCCTAATATCCAACCTAGACCTCCCCCACTGCAACTTGAGCCCATTGCTCCTCGTTCTGCCATCTGCCACCACTGGGAACAGCCTCTCTCCAGCCTCTTTGGAACCTCCCTTCAGGAAGCTGAAGGCTGCTCTCAAATCCCCCCTCACTCTTCTCTGCTGCAGACTAAACAAACCCAAATCCCTCAGTCTCTCCTCGTAGGTCATGTGCTCCAGCCCCCTAATCATTTTGGTTGCCCTCCACTGGACCCTCTCCAATGCGTCCCCATCCTTTCTATAGTGGGGGGCCCAGAACTGGACACACTACTCCAGATGTGGTCTCACCAGGAGGAATAATAAAGGGGAATAATCACTTGTCTGGATCTGCTGGCAATGCTCCTCCTAATGAACCCTAATATGCCATTTGCCTTCTTAGCTACAAGGGCGCCCTGTTGACTCATTTCCAGCTTCTCATCCACTGCAATCCCCAGTCCATTTCTGCTGAAGTTTGCCTGGAAAGACCTGCAGTTTGCGCCTGACTCAAAGCAACAGGAGCCGTTTCCCAGCAGAGCTTTCGTTCCAGTGAGTTCTGTTTGCTGCCACCTGGAACCCTGGCCATGGGAGCACTCGGAGCTCAGTGACAGAGGCACAGGCCCTCAGCTGTCAGCAAGCCTGTGAAGTGAGGGCTCGGCGCTTTGGCGGAGAGCTGAGAATTTCTGGACCGTTGGGTTCAAAGACCAACTGCAGAGCAAGTCAGATCTCCCCTCCCTCTGATAAAAATACACACTTGCCACCTCAAAATGGTGCCCAGGGGTCTTGGGCTACGTCTAGACTGCAAGCCTCTTTCAAAAAAGAGCGTCTAGACTACAACCAGTACTTTCAAAAAAGCAAGCCGCTTTTTCGAAAGAGAGTACCCAGGCAGACTGCATGCTCTCTTTCAAAAAAGCACAGTTTGCATTACATAGTGCCTTTTTTCGAAAGAGCACTTTCGAAAAAAGGTGTTCTTCCTCGTAAAACGAGGTTTTCCACAGTCAAAAAAACTAACGCGTCCTTTCAATTTACTTTCAAAAGAACGCAGCAGCAGTCTAGACGCAGGGGAAGTTTTTTTTTTGAAGAAAGGCCACTTTTTTCGAAAAACCCCTCTAGTCTAGACACAGCCTTGGAGACAGGCAGTAGGCAAGTACAGCATGTTTGTAATGGATTCAGCATCAACAAGAATAGGTACACCGAGCCTAGAAATCCCTGCGTGAAACAGGCGTGGGCCTGTGTGACGACTACAGTGCAGCGACATTTCCCGGGTGACGTTACACTGACGAACTGCTTCCTGGGCGTTTTTTTGAAGCTGCGACACTGGATCTGAGGTGGCTGATGTGGAGAAAAGCTACTGTCATTCCTAGGCAATCCCCCAAATGGTGACTCAGCAGAGATACAACTGTCTGCCATCGGGGCATATGTTCCACGGCTGGCGGGAATAGCGAGCCCTGAGACGTTCCCAGCTTTGGCATGCATTACAAGACAAGGGATTGGTGTTGTTGCAAATAATGTTTATTATTACTTATGTAAATTCAAATGAATTTACTCCCCTCCCCGCCTTGCAAGGGCATGGATGAAGGGTCTTTTTGCAAAGGACGGAGGCTAAGCACTTTGGTGCGAAGGCTCAAGCTACTTTCCCTCAGACACTACAATGGTATGGGCCGGACCGCACCCCCCCTCCTGCAGAGGTGAGGAATGTTCTGCTTGAGGTTCATAGCCCATCCCCATGGTAGGAGCCTCAGGTCCCTCCCCGCAGTCTGCCGGGATGCCCCAGGGGACCATGCCGAGAGAGAGGGAGGCTGGGCGCGCCCCACACCAGCTCTGTCGAGGTCACAGCAGTAACATACCGTTCGATCGAATCTGAGCGGCCCCCTTCACACTACCTCACCCCAGTAGAGTAACCGCCATGAACATCGGTACGTTCTACTTCGGGCCCTCGTTAGTGTCACTGCAGCGACCAGTGTGTTCCCTCCGCACCCATTCAGGGACTCTCACAAATTCCGCAGCAAGGCTAATGGCTTGTGAACCGCAAGAGTCAAGAGGTGACAAGTGGCTGCACGGTGTGAATAGCTATCACCTAGCAGGGCTCCGACACGTCAGGCAAGCTGCAGTTCCTACACGTAGCCCGGTGGGACGGGCGTGGGGACATTGGCTTTGCTAGGTCCCGCCTGGAATGCAAAACTTGAAAAAAATATCTTGCCTGCAGGAACCGCGTGTGCTCACTGGAGGACGCGATCTGGACAGAAGCCTGCAGAACATATTGACTAGGGGCTTCTGAAGCACATGCTGTCAAACGGCCTGCCGCAAGCGGTGAGCATTCCAGGACACGTCTATAAAAACCTGTCTCTGACTCATCGCAACTTCACTGGGATACAGCTGTGCCTGGGATTTGTGTGTGGAGAGAACTCAGCCCCGCTGTAATTATCCAGCAGGCAGGTTATACAATTACTGGACAGAATTAGGAGCTCAACACTGTGCCTGCCAACCATAAATGCCTTGCTTCTAGTGGCAAAGGGCACCTTGCTAATACCCCCGAAAACAGCCTCCATTTTTGGTGCCTAAGCTCCAAACTGGGCTTCTGACCGCTCGGCCAGATTCCAATTGGCAAGATACAGAAAAGCCAAAAGCAGTTCAGCCACGGTAACAAACCAGATCAGAAACTCACCTGCTTTTGTTCTTCTCCCAAACTGTCCCACATGGATGCAACAATTTTTGAAACATCTCCAAAGGTGGCATTTGGGTTTTGCCCTTTGATTGCCGCTTGCGTGTCTCTGAAAAACAGGGCGTAAGCAGACACAGGCTTCTGGGGCTCATTGGGGTCCTTCTTTTTCTTCTTCTTTTGGCTCTTGGGTTTCTTGCCCAGGTCTGTGGATGGTCTCTTCTCTCCAGTCACCTGTAAAACCAAAAGGGGTCCAGTAATGATCAGCTCCCTCTGAGAGGGGTTGAAGATTCAGGGGTATTGGGAAAAGGCTGAGGCTGGCAGCCAATGACGGAAGAACCCAGGATGGTGCCTGCTACCACAACCTGTTCCCCGCCCTCCCAAGAGCATCCCTTCCTTGTGTACAAACAGCTTGTGAAGTTCAGCGTTCAACCGAGTGAGGAACTAATCACCCTGGCTAGAGGCAGCTGCTGGGCTTTCCCCAGCTACCCAGCCCTGCCCTCGAACACAGGTCACCTCCTCCACAACCGGAGCAATCTGCTGGTTATTCCGGTCTTGAGGCCCTGAGGTACTTGCTGTCTGTGTACAGTGTGAACAAGGCAGGGCCAGCACACTCTGCTTTTCAACTTCCTCCCACCTGGTCTCTCACCAGCTCTACTCTTGGAGCTTGGTGACCAGGCCGCTCCTTGCACCCTGGGCATCTCAACATGGAGACAAGACTCTTACTCTAGCCTGGATCAGGTTTTTAGGCAGCCGTGTAGCGAAGGCCTTTGGCAGTTCCCATGAACACGTCTGTTTTACCTCATAGAATCCTAGAATCACAGAACACTAGAACTGGAAGGGACCTTGAAAGGTCATCGAGTCCAGTCCCCTGCCCTCACGGCAGGACCCAGTACCGTCTAGACGAGGGCTATTCAACACGCGGCCCACAGCTCTTTTGTTTGTGGCCTGCAGTGCAGTTTGGGTTCATGCAGGGCTCAACAAGCAGCCCACGGCTGAGATCCTTTGAATGTGGCCTCCACTGGGAACACGCTCTACAACGGCGAGTCAATAGAACGGTCTTCTGTTGAGATGTGTTTTAGTAGTTAAATTCCTGGACTGTCATTGCTCATTAAAAGTGCTGTCATATGGATGGAAAATGGGTGAATATCACATTTGATTAATATCAGCAGGACTGACTTAAATGGGGCCGTGTGTTGTGCAGTCTTGCCTTAATCTTTGTATTTATGCCCATCAGTGTCAAAGAAGCTAATTGCATATATTTGCATGCATATGCAACTTAAGTTATGGTACTCACCATTTGCTGTGAGTATCATTGTGGGCCCCCAGGGCTTCCAAAGTTGAGTAGCCCTGGTCTAGACCATCCCTGACAGATGTCTATCTAACCTGCTCTTAAATATCTCCAGAGATGGAGATTCCACAACCTCCCTAGGCAATTTATTCCAGTGTTTCACCACCCTGACGGGTAGGAAGTTTTTCCTAATGTCCAACCTGAACCTCCCTTGCTGCAATTTAAGCCCATTGCTTCTTGTCCTGTCCTCAGAGACAATTTTTCTCCCTCCTCTTTGTGACACCCTGTTAGATACCTGAAAACCGCTCTCATGTCCCCTCTCAGTCTTCTCCTTTCCAAACTAAACAAGCCCAATTCCTTCAGTCTTCCCTCCTAGCTCATGTTCTCTAGACCTTTCATCATTCTTGTAGCTCTTCTCTGATCCTCATGCTACTCCTATTGCCACTTCTCCGAAGACATTAGCCAGGCTAGGTAAGCAGGCCCTCCGGCTAGCGTAGCCTGTGGAACAACTCTCCTGGAGTTCTCTCTGGCCTCGGACTGCATGCTTCAGCAGTCCCTCCAGAATCTCGCCCAAGCTGTAGGTCAGATGTTTGCCACAGCTCTTCCACTCGCCCCTCTTTCATATAGGGGGTGGGGTCATCTTAGCTCCTCTCTCATTGGCACTCCAGCTACGCCCAGGCATTCCTCCGCTCGATACTTGAGAGACTTTGTCTGTGAGAGTCTCTGTCTGTCTGTCTATTCAGGAACGCCTCCTAACGGGTAAGAGCTAAGACCACCCGGTATACCGCTTCCTCTTCTAACCTAAAGCAGCAAGGAGCGAGCTAGGCTAGTGTGCGGGCCGCATGAGTGGCCCTCCTTCACCTCAATGGGTTGCAGGACTATTGGAACCAAGACAGTCTCCCAGGATAGGGCCATTTTGCTTGCATGCAGGGGGTGCCGACTGAACTCTAATAGAGCTGTGATTGGCTGCAGAGGGAGCATGTGGCTCTCACGCTCAGTGTTGTGTGCAATCAGCACACGCCTCACTTCACGTGCCCTTGCTGAATGTGCGTGACACTTTAGCAATACCAGTACCAAAAAAATGACACGGTTGGAAACCAGTAGAATCTGGCAGCCCTGTGCATGGGCCATGGTTAAAAAATGGCTTGTGGGCTGCACACAGAACCCAGATGGGCCACGGGCTGCCCCCCACTGACTTAAAGCAAGATCAGCGTTTGGTAGTGCCAGGAAAACAGGGTGTGCCTGGAATGGGATTGCTGCTCAGAAAGCCATACTGAAAAGAGACAGACTCATCAGTCAGGTGAAAGGGGCAGACTGGGAGTGAAACTTCCCCTCCCCACACTGGTCTGGGACTGCCCCAGCCTAGGGCCTCCCACCTCCAGGCAACTTTTTAGGGAGGGCAGGGGGACCAGAACTCCCTCCCTCTTCATACAGGGACATTGCTGGCTGTCTCCGTTGTCAGGGAGCGAGGGGAAAGTGCACAGTTTGCGACATTCCCCACTCTGGCTGAGGAGCACAGGAGGCAGATAAACCTGGACCTGCCCAGCAAGGACACAAGCACACCTCCCCTGGCACTTCTCACTTGGCCCCAAGCTGCTGCGGCGAGCAAGGGCTGGGGTTGTCCTCTCTCCTCGGGGCAGCCTGCACCCTGAACCCCTGATCCCCCACCCCCGCCCCCGAGCAACATTCAAATGCAGCCTGGACAGTTTCATTTTATTTCCCCAAAACCCCAAATTCACGAAGTTAAGGACGGGAGCAACATGGGGGAACTCTTCCAGTGCGTCCTGCTCACCATGTCCTCCTGCAACGTGGGGGCAGCTCTGGGGCTGTCCCTGCAGTTCTCTCTGTCTCGTGCTAGTGGCAGGGAGCTGCTCATTGCCTGTCCCCCGTACAGCCCTCCCCACCCCATGCGTGGCTTGTGTCCCACCTTCCCTTCTGTGACTGCCCGGACTCAAATGGGAGCCAGACACATCCGCACATTCCTCACGCTCTCTGCTAGAGGGATGCAGCCTCCCTCGTGGCTTCCACCGAACAGCCCCCCCCGAGACTGTCCCTTCCTCTTGCTCATTTTTCCTAACCACCTCCAGGAGACTCAAACGCCCCCTCCCTGTGCCCTCCCGACTCCCTCTGCCTGTGAGCTCTCCAGGCATCGCGCTTTCCAGCCGGCTTCACATTTCTTCTCCCCACCCCTCAGACTCGCCCTGGTCCTGATTTCACCCCGATGACGCTTGTCCCCCTTCCCCCAGCCATTCCCCAGCTTCCCTCATTCCGACTGTGTGTGCCGAGTAGAGTGACCATGTTTTCCCAAAGGGAGCACAGGACACCCCATGGGGCTGTCCTGAGGCCCCCTCAATTCCCATGCAGGACTGTCCAAGCCCTCTTTGCCTCCCGACAGCATGGGGCCAGCCCAAGCCCCCCTGCTGCCTTCCCTGTGCAGGGCCAGCATTGGGTCCCCGCTTCCTCCAATGTGCCCAGCGTGGCCTGAGTCTCGCTGCTGCCTGCATGGGGCTGGCCTGGCCTGAGCTGCTTTCTTGAGTCCTCCCTCCCATATGGGGCTGGCATTGCTGCTCATCCTCTCCCACTGTTCCTCCATGCCCTGTGAGGGGCTGCCCCCCTTTCTTGGCAACACTGTGCCTGGAGCCCACTTGATCAAAAGCAATGGGACAAACGCCAAGTTTTGCCAAAAGAGGTGGGACAGGGTCTTGAAAAAACGCATTGTCCCAGCCAGAACGGGTGTACGGCCCTGCTCGGGCTGTGTTCCTCTGCTCCGGGTCCCCCTTCCCCTGGGGCAGGCACAGGCAGGGCTGCAAGTGCTACTGGCACCTCGTAAAGTGTTGTATAACTGTCTGAAAACCTTGTACGCAGCGCTAATGGCTAGAGACGTATTTTGTGGCATGCAAGCGGAGTCAGCTCTCCGAATGCCTTCAGCATCCCATGAACTTTGAGTGCAATGAGAAGCGTGGAGGGGGGAGAGACTGATTATTCAGTTTTCTGCCACTTCTGGCAAGATGCTAAGGGCCTCCAGGCCCTCTCCTTCATTCCTCGTTGGGCTAACCATCAACCAAAGCCCAGGGGAGCTTTGAGTGCAAAAGGGTCAGGGCTGCCTTTGGTTCCCTGCGATTACCACGTCTCACCCAATCGCTGTACTGGGCAGGCCATGCAGTGGGTCATTTAGTGCACTCCCTGCACCGCAGGAGAGCTGAATTCATTCTCCCTGAACTCTCTTCCAAGGAAGCGAGGAAGAAGGCATGGCTTCCCTTTCAGGTGGTGTCATGGCCAAAGGTCTGGCCTGGGGCCTTGGGCACCCCTGTGGGTACTGGTTCACAGGCCGCACTGCTGGAATGGAACTGCCTTCTTAGCAAGGTGCTGTTCCCTGTTGGCATCCCCAGGAGTCCCGTGGCTCTGCTGCAGGGTATGTGACAGCTGGACACAGTCACAGCGCTCAGAAATAATACACTGACCTTGAAAACCAAAAGTACCTTTTCAAGTGGAGGGCACTCGCTACGGAAGATAGTTAGATGCAGGATGGGTAAGTACAGGCATAGGCAAAAGAAACCCACCCCCCTCCCGAATACTGATGCATACATGCTCACCTGCAGAGGAAAGAGATACTTTTAGATCCCTTTGCATCCATACACTGAGGACCTCTATGTGTTCATGGTAGTGTGTGAGCCACACAATGCCCCGGGGAGCCAGGGAAGTATTAAGCTCATTTTACAGAAGGAAATTCTGTGCCACAGAGAGGTTCATTGACTTGTCCCGTGTCAACAACGGAACCAGGAACAGGACCCAGAAGTAAAGGCTGCCAGTTCCGTATTTGAACTACCAATAACACTTCCTGAGAGGCAGAAAGCCAGTTACCGGTTGAACCTCTCTAGTCCGGCACTCTCTGGTCAGGCAACATCCGTGGTCCGGATTGATTTTCGTTAACGAGGTGTCCACTTACCATGGGAGTGGCCAAGTTTCCTGTGGTCCCATAAAGTTTGTTTACAGCCACCAGTCCTGGCTCTCAGTGTTCTGTGCTGTTATTTAGCTCTAATTTACCCCAAACACGTGTATGTGTGTATCCCTCCTTTTGGGGTGTTTTAGCAGGTTTTATGTCCCCCTTCCATTTGGGGTCTTGTATTTTACTTTATATACATACATTTATTGTGTTTTTAAAAATTTTTGTAAGCTCCCTTGAATATTTTAAATAGAGAGGTGGGGTAAAAATAAAATAAAATAAAATAAAATAAAATAAATGTCTCAACATCCCAGGAAGCAGGGGAAGTGTTGGAAATGCTGCTAGGCAATATTGACCTCCTGTGATTTGACAAATTCTCTGGTTCAGCAACGGTCAGGTCCCAAAGGTGCCGGATTAGAGAGGTACAACCTGTAGCATCTCTACTTACCAAATGCTGACACTATTGAAACATGTTCTCAGATTGCTCAGCAATTACGTTATTTAAAGAGTTACCCACTTTATCAGGTAAATGATTTTAAACGAGGACATTAGCTCCTTTCATAGCTAGAACTATTTGAGATGTCTGGGCCCTATCTCTATTCCCCTGTGGGTTTAGATGTTCTACAGGCCTCCAAAGCCAGTGAATTTTGAAAGCCGTCTCGGCTGGTCTGGGCCGTCACTCTCCTCGTGTCTCCACCTGAGGAGATAAAGGGCCAGGTGGATTGACCGCCTCTCCTGTTCCTGCTTGAACGCGAATCAAAAGATGATTCAAAGGCGGGTAGTGGAATACAGACAGGGACCACGCACGGTGAAGAATCTCCAGTGAGTAACTTCCTCTTCTTGGAGGGTTAGTGCCTGTGTGCATGCCATGGTGGGCCACTGACAAGCAGCACCCGAGTAGCAGGGGTGTGCGAGAAGGCGGATGGCAGAGCGGAACCCAAAGCCACCATGCCGAAGGACGCTGGCAGAGGAGTCCGGCACTGCTGCTGAATGCCTCGCAGTGTGGCAGGAGCTCCAGGGAGGTGCTCTGCCAGTCTCAAGTAGAGCTATGTCTTGATGCAGTGCCCGGGTGTCATGCGTGCTCTTGGGGGATGAGACCTCACCCCACGAGGGAGAGGCAGACCAGAGCAGTGGACAGCAGAGCAACAGAGAGACCAGACAGTGGACAACAGAGAGGGGCATTTTACAGAGAAATGGACAAAGACAACAAATCCCTGGGCTGTGGTGTATCTGACCTGGGCCACAGAGTGGTGAGAAGGAACTAGGGAGGTGGCGGACCACCTCACTCGTCTCTCCTTGGTTGGAGGCCCAGGGAGCGTGAGGGTGCATGTGTGGATCATGGACAGGCGCGTGGACACCCGTACCCCTTCAGTGCCCTACAGGTAGTGACCGGCACTCAAAGAAAAAAACCATTCCATGCCAGAAACAAGGCTGAATACCAAAGTCATTACATGTAAAATGTAACAAGACACATCTGTCTGTCTGTCTGTCTGTCTGTGGCCTCTGTCACAATGACTTTGCTCATTGCACTGCAAGCACCAGAAGTCGTCGGGAACCACAGCACCGAAGGAGACTCGTTTTAGTTGGCACCTTCTGATGTTCTCTCTTTATCAACTCCACTCTGGGCTCGGTCTCAGGGCAGGGGCACTTGTCAAATGGGCAGTTGCCCATTAGCAAATAAGAAAAAAAAAGCGACTGAGACACAAAGAAGCGTTTAACTGAAAACTGCCCCGTGTGTTGGAATGGGACTCCACGGTGTGAAAGGCCACTAGGTTAGGAGGAATAATTCCATCCATCCATCTGGCGGATGAGTTGGAATACAGCTTCTCTCATTTGAATCTCCGTTCCTCCACATCTGTGTGGGCGGGAAAAGGCGGCAAACTCTCCGGCAGTGATAGGACAAAGTGCAGTTTCCAGTGGAGGAGCCAAGCACAGGAAGCAGCAACTCACAGCGAAGATTAGGCCTTCATGGTCATCCCTACTGAGACAGAGCCATCAGCGCCACGGCACCACACAGAGTGTGTCTTGGCCCACAGGGTATTTAGCCTCCTCGCGCCTTGGTGGATTTGGGTCTTCCAGCCTTTAGCAGGGTGGACTGTGCAGCTTTTATGCCCCACGTACCAAGCAGTGAGCAAAGAGGCACCATTGTTTAGAGCTCACTTTCCGCTGGAGTATGACACAGCCTTGCTAGAGGGGAATGCCTTGCAGGTGGGCAGCATGTAGGTTTCCCGCTGAAAAAGGTGTTTATGCCCCCGGATCATTATTACTAGCACCCTAAATCGAACCTGAACCAAGGCCCAGATCAAAGAAGCACACTGGGCGGAGCAGGGAAGAGCAGTGAGATCACGTAACACGATCTGGCTTTGGGTTGCCTCCCTGGGAGTCAGCAGCAGGAGCTGCTGCAGGGAGGGAATGCTTTTTGCCCAGGGTCACCACTAACATGAGTGGGATCGTTCCCCAGGGGCTGCTGGGAATGGTTTGGATCTACTGTGGCAGACTGAGAGCAAGGGTGAATGCTATTGTAGCACCTGATGGTGCCGTGCTCTTTCTCCAGCTACAAATGCCCTGCGATAATGCTCTGAGCTTCCTTGGAGAGGCAGTTTGCACAACATAAGATGTAAGACAAAGAATGAGCTAGGATGATTCACAAGTCAGTGCTATCCCCTTATAAACAGGCTGCTTTGCTGTCACCTAGACTGTTCCCAAATGGGCAGGGGCTTCCCTGGTCCCATCTGGACGTTATCACCTGCAGGAAGCCTTCTAAAGCAAAGCTAATCGGGACTATACCTGCTCCCCTGTCTGGGCGAGGAACAGTTGGATGTTCATACCTTGGAATAAGTAGGCCTGGGAAGATACTAAATTCTTTACCTGGGGTATTCAAATGAGCCTAAGGGAGTTTGGCTCCCAAATCTCAAAAAAGATATTGGCATTGGAAAAGGTTCAGAAAAGGGCAACAAAAATGATGAGGGGTTTGGAGTGAGTCCCATATGAAGAGAGATTAAAAAGACTGGGACTTTTCAGATTAGAAAAGAAGAGACTAAGGAGGGATATGTTAGAGGTGTATAAAATCATGACCGGTGTGGAAAAAGTGAATAAGGAAAAGTTCTTTACTTATTCCCACGATATAAGAACTAGGGATCACCAAATGAAATGAATAGGCAGCAGGTTTAAAACAAACAAAAGGAAGCTTTTCTTCACTCAGTGCACAGTCAACCTGTGGAACTCCTTGCCAGAGAATGCGGTGAAGACTAGGCCTTTAACCGGGTTCAAAAAAAAGCTAGATAGATTCATGGAGGTTAGGTCCATCAATGGCTATTAGCCAGGATGGGTAGGAATGGTATCCCTAGCCTCTATTTGTCTGGAAATGGGTGACAGGGGAGGGATCATGTGAGGATTACCTGTTGTGTTCCCTCCCTCTGGGACATCTGATATTGGCCACTGTTGGCAGACAGGGTACTGGGCTAGACGGACCTTTGATCTGACCCGGTATGGCCGTTCTTATGTAAATGCCGTTGAAATTTCCATTGGTCTTTCTTTTGGAAACTCCATTCTCACGGTTTAATGGATGTGAATTTAAATGACTTCTCTGTGCAGACAGGGCAGTGACACAAGAATGCTGAGCTCACCAGACACCACTAGTGAAAATGAAACAGCCCCGTTTCGGCCTTGATGCACGACAAAAGTGAGTTTTCAGCCATGAAGCACTGTGAGTGAAGTTACTTAGTGCAAAATGTTAGCGTGCTCCTTTGCCCCTAAACCTACCAGTATTTTGCTTGGCTTCTCCCGCTGACACCCCGCCCCCCAACAGACTTTGAAAATTCTCCACTCCAGTAGACCCAGATGCAGTAGGTCTTCCATGATACTTCTTGCAGTGGGACACAACTCTTCCAATAAGAGTTACAATTTAGTTCAGTGTTTGGTCTCTATCCAGTTTTCACAATGTACTGGCTTTTGTAGGAGTAGAAAAAACACCTCCTGGCATGAGGGCTATTTCTTTTGTGCCAATATGATCTTCCTGGTAGATATTTTACTTCCTGTTCATTAGAAACGGTTTTTATGATCTGTCGTACAGAGGTCATTAATGGTCATAAAATAAATGACAGACTGGTCCCTTTAAATATTTCCAACAGCTGTGTATTTAGAGAAAGCAAACAAAAACGCAAAAGCCACAGTACTCCTGGGCTCTCTACTCTGTGGTTTCTTTCCTCTAGGAAACATACCACGTGATTATTGTTTTTCTTCAGTTGCTATGTGGTATACAGGATAAGACACGGTATATATTTATGGTCAGAAAAAAACAACCACCACAGGGCTTTATAAATTGCCTCAGCTATCTAGCTCCAAGAATCTAACGCCTACCCCAGTTCTTTTTCCCTCACTTTCAGTTCTGACTTGCTGGACCTATAAGAAATGTATCAGCAAAAAATCAGTGAGCTCACAGGCAATTCCTTCATTATCATATGGTCAGGCTGAAACCCTGAAGAGGATTGGTGAAGGTGCAATGAAAAAAGCTGCAGCAGACACGGACTGTAGTGAGCCTAAAACTCTCCGTGCACTGGGGAAAGAAAGATTTGAGCAGCAAAGCAAATGCCATTCACCTTCTCTAACCCCACAGTTGTTGGGGATGCATAGCTTGAACAGGGTTGTGCCAAAAAGAGACAACCAAATTCTAAAAACTGCAAAATCATAAAATATTCTATCTTCAGGCAAAATATATATTGTTAGTTTTGCAACGTAGATGAGATTTGCATCCTGACACACTTTTTGAAATGAACAGTGAAATGAAACCTAAGCATATTTTTTTCCTGGAGTTTCACAAGAAAGTATTTGCTAGTTTGCTCAGCCTTAGTACTAGAGCTAAGTTGTCACTAGATTACTTGGTACTCTGGGTACCATACACACAACTTGTCACCATTTGCTCTTTGGGAGGTGTTTCTTCAGGGATGAGGTTACACTGCCAACAAACCAGTGATTCTGGTAATTTAGCATCATCCTCAGCAATAGAAAGAACCTTTCCCTGGAATCTTAACAAATGGGTCAGCACCACCACAGGAAGTTGCAAGTATAACAAAATCCTCAGTGATCAGGGAAGGCCTGTGTCTGAGGTACACAAGTCATTATGGCTGTTCCAGCGTCATCCCAGCAGTCTGCTCACATGTAATGACTGTCAGGGAAGATGGGTGGACGGAGCACAAAGAGTTTGCTCTGCTAGTACATTTTTTGAGAAGAATGCAGGATAACTAAGCAATCCTAATTTTTCCTATATTTTACCTCTTTGTTTGTTATATTTTACCTCTTTGTTACCTCTTCATCCATGCAAGACCCCTAGCATCCTGGCTGCTATCCACTAGCCAGAGAAGAATGGCAAGCAACTTTACTATATCCTATGTCACTGTCACTTTATTAACTGTCCTAGGTAGTAACGGATTGCTAAAAAAATTACCCATGTGAATTAAAAGACAAAAGATGCTTTCTTTGTTTTTTGACGTGTGCTTCACTAACACATATCACTTCCTATGAAATCAGGTAATTCACATGTTGGATTTTCACTTCTCTTTTCCAACACAAACTCTAGTTTTACATAGACGGTCTTTGAAACTGGAAAAATTTGAGCACTGAACCATGTATTTATTGTCAAAATCCTAATTTGAAAGAACAACATAGTATGATGTCTCTGGCAAGTGCAGCAGGAAAGAAAAGACTGAGGGGAGGAAACTTCTCTTAGAATTAGAGACTTTCATTCCTTTCGTTGTTATATGCACCAATATAGCTCAGCAATGTTTGATACGATTTGCAAATCTGCCATGCTTTCCCACGTCCTAGCCCCGAAATGTTCTCTGTGAACAATCTCCCCTGTTACAGAGAAAGTGTCTCTCTAGCTCTGTGCAAAGGAAAAACAAAAGGTCTGTTCTCTTATTAGAGCGAATTATTTCTAGCACCGAAAATACTGTCTGTCATTCTCATATGGTATGTCTGTCAAAACAGGCATGGCTGCACGTACCTTATAATGTGACTCTGTCTCCTCTTCCTGAGTAGAACTGGAGGGAGATGGTGTAGCAGATTTACTTCCTGGGGGTGATGGGGAACCATGGGTAAGACCGCTCCTCATGCCCATCTGAGAAATCAGCTGTGACTGGCTGAGGGCACTCATGTGACCGGCTAACATCCCTGGTCGATTGATCAGGGGGACTTGACGGTTGGAATCATAGGAAGTGGCGTCTGAGTGGACCATCTCCTGGATCTGAGTTAGGAGAATATTACTTTTTAATTAAAATGTATTTTATGTATTGTCTTATCAAATTACTTTATGATGAACTTAATTGACGGATTTAGAAAAGCTATTACAGAAGGGGCAGAGAAAACTCTTCGTCCCTGCCCCCGGCCAAAACAAGAGAAGAGAGCAAGTTGGGGACTCTACGCTTTCCAGAGCTTCCCCGTGGGAAGACTGGGGTCACCTCTACACTGCAGCTAGGAGGTGCAATTACCAGCCAGTAGACCTAGATGCAGTAGGTCTGCTTGCGCCAGTCCATTAAAACAGCATTGCAGAGTGCCCGGTGGCAGGGCTAGCTGCCTGCATACATCCTTAGGGTCTCAGGCGGCATTGTGCTCGGGCAGCCGGCCCAAGCTGCTGCCTCGGCTGCTGTGGCCACCCCATCCTGCTATTTGTAGTGCCTTAGCTGAAGCAGAGCTAGCATGCATGCATCTCCCTGAGCTGGGAGTGACCTCTCTCAGCTGCCCCGTAGACGTGCCCTCGGGGATTACAACATCAGGACTGAACTTGTGCCAGCAAAATGTTTGCGTGCATGTGTCAGCAGAGAGATGCTTCCGGCTAGAACAGTGGGAAGAAACTTCCCCCGGGGGCAGACTCCGGCCAATCTGTCTAAAATGGGGGTTCTGCACCCTCCTCTGACACAACTGGTCCTGGCCACAGGGTGTCAGACTAGCTGGGGCAACCATGTGTGGACACATAGCAGGCCTCTGCATTTGACCATTCAGCCCTTTCTGCTCAGGGTATGCAGCTGGAGGCAGCTGCGGTCCCTGGTGCATCCCATACAACATGTTATTGGTTAGAAAACTGAGAGGCTCAAACCACTAACTTCTTCCCATCTCACTAGCTGCCACGGTACCCCTCCTCACTGGCTTACATGGCAGAGTGCAGGAGAAATAAATAAACGCATCACACACTGTGGAGCAGAACAAGCCCAAGTCCCCGGCTTTCCCCAACATGCTTGGGTTCGGCTTCAGGGCAGAATGCAAGTAGATGATGTTGCCTAAGTTTGTTATTTGAATGCCCTGTAACAACCAGGCCTGGGGGAATTCTGCACTTGCTGCATTTGGAGCCAGAGTAAAATTGCACAGTTCCCCCAGGACTAAAACCCACAAATTCCAACTTAAAAAAAATAGTAAATAACGCTCCTTCCCCTCACAAATCCATGGGCTAGACCCTCCAACGGGGTAAGTCACTGAAGTCCTATTAATGTTTGTGGAGCTGCACTGGATCCCACCAGCTGAGAATTTGGACCCACACTGAGACATCATGAGGCAAATGACTTCGGCATTAGTCAAAGCCAAGGAGGTTCCGAGCCCCCGGAGCGACTGTCCTAGACACATGAGGTGTCTCACACCGTTTGCTGCCATGTGTGTACAGGCAACGATTAAGACTGATGCCTGAGTCTTGGGGCCAGGCCTCCTTCCCTGACACTGCTCTGACTGTAGCCTCCGTTTCATGGAGGTTTATGGATGAGTTTTTCATTTTTTTCAATAACAGTCAAACCCTTCCTTGGGCACTGAGGCCCCGGGTTTACAGACAGGAGTGCCAGGCTGGCAGAGAAGTCAAGAACTTTCTTCAGTATTTACATCTTAAACAGGCTTCCCAGTCACTGGAACTAATGGTACGAAACAACCAACCCTTGGAGCAACACCCAGACCCTTGCACACCAAGCACTGCCAGGGACACCCTCCACAAAGATCAGACCCTGCTCGGCCCTACAGCCTCTCGCCCAGCAGGAGGCCCAGGCTTTGCCTTTGGGTGCCGCCGTTGGCAGGGTGGGGTGTAAATGGGGTTCTCTGGGCTGACGTGTCCTGCTGAGCTCCCTCAGGATCCCCTTTCAATGTGACCACATTTGACCCTCAGGCTCTTCATCCCATTAGCCTGAAGCCACGAGCACAAAGAATCCACGGCACAGGGCAGACAGAGCGAGGCAGGTCCAACACGCACGGCCCTCTGGCTGCCAATGCTCACCTTCCAATGTAAACAAGCCTCCATACGGCCAACCAATTCCACCTCAGCCCCAGCTGCAAGGGAGCGTCGCACTCACCCATTCAGGGCCAAGCTTGGCTCTGGCTGACGGCAATGGCAAAGCTCCCGTTTTGTTTCTATGGCAGCAGGGTGATGAAGAAAGAGGCCACGGCACGGGGCCCATCGACGAGAGAAAAGGCTGGTTTTGCACACGTCCCCGGCTCAGCCTGTTCCCAGCTTCAAAAGCCTGCCCATGGTGGGGCCTTAACCAACACTGTGTGCACAGCAGCCCAGCCTGCAAAGAGTCCTCTCCGCACAGGTCTGAGAGGAACGTAAAACAACAGACAGAGTTGGCTGGAAGGGCTGAAATCACAACTGTCCGAGGACCATCTGCATGAAAAGGTGGGAGAACGAACACTATCCCTTTGGGCAGAGAATACGCACGGACTCCAGACTCTCGCAAAAGCCGCCGACCAAAGGTGCCACATAAATCACTAAAACACAGGAGGAGAAAGTCAAACGCCAACAGGTCCTTAAACCCGACCAAGCTGTGCTATGGGGAGAGGCTCTGATGAGAGCGCTACAGCACAAAGAGCTAAAACGCCCTGGTTACGGACCCAGGAAATGTCTAGCCACTTTCAGCCAAACCATCCTGCCATCCACCCCAGAACGTGCCCTCAGAACATGCCTCAGAACAGACAATCAGCCCAGCCTCAACTGAAGCCCTCTCCCCCCACACCAGACATGAATCATCTTCTAGGGGGTTGTTCATACAGGGGGATGCCTTGTGCCAGGCAGAGTCTGGGAATCGGAAACCGCAGGGAGAAAAGATAAAACAGAGACATAAGCCAGATGCTCAGCTGGTGCCAACTAGGGCACTCAACCAAGGCTAATGGGGTGAGGTTGATTTATACCAGCTGAGAAGCTGGCCCATGATCTGTCTCTCAAAGACAGTTCTAGACCAGTCCATTACACGATCACTGAGCATCGACTCATGGTAATCAGCCTCGGGAATATAATGCAAACATGGAGAAGAAATTCTGCAGAGGACTGCTGCAGTCGCCAGATCACAGAATCCTAGAATCCCAGGGCTGGCAGAGAGCTCAGGAGTCATCGAGTCCAGCCCCCTGCCCAAAGCAGGACCAGCCCCAACTCGATCATCCCAGCCAGGGCTTGGTCAAGCCAGGACTGAAACACCTCTAGGGATGGAGATTCCACCCCCTCCCGAGGGAACCCAGCCCAGCGCTTCTCCACCCTCCTAGGGAAATAGTTTTTCCTAATATCCAACCTAGACCTCCCCCACTGTAATTTGAGACCATTGCTCCTTGTTCTGCCATCTGCCCCTGCTGAGAACAGCCTCTCTCCAGCCTCCAGCCTCTCTCCATCCTCCATCTAAGGCTGCTATCAAATCCCCCCTCACTCTTCTCTTCTGCAGACTAAATAAGCCCAAATCCCTCAGCCTCTCCTCGTAGGTCAAGTGCTCCAGCCCCTGAATCATTTTCATTGCCCTCCGCTGGACCCTCTCCAATTTGCCCACATCCTTTCTGTAGTGGTGGTGAACTGGACACAGTACTGCAGATGTGGCATCACTAGTGCCGAATAGAGGAGAAGAATCCCTTCTGCAGATCTGCTGGCAATGCTCCTACTAGCGCACCCCAATGTGCCATTAGCTTTCTTGGCTACAAGGGCACCCAGTTGACTCATATCCACCTTCTCATCCACTAGAATCCCCAGGTACTTTTCTGAAAACCGGCTGCCTAGCCAGCTGGTCCCCAGCCTGTAGCACTGCCTGGGATTCTTCCTAAGTGCAGGATTCTGCACTTGTCCTTGTTGAACATCAGTAGATTTCTTTTGGCTCAATCCTCCAATTTATCTTTTTACTTGCCAGTGAGAATACTGTGGGAGACCGTATCAATAGCTTTGGGGGTATATCACCTCCACCACTTTCCCCTTATCCACAGAGGCAGTTATCGCATCATAGAAGGCAACCAGGTTGGCCAGGCAGGACTTGCCCTTGGGGAGTCCATGTTGACTGTTCTTATCAGCTTCCTCTCCTCCAAGGCTTTCAAAATGGATTCCTTGAGGCTTTGCTCCAGGATTTTTCCAGGGACTCAGGTGGGGCTGACCGGTCTGTAGTTCCTGGATTCTCTTCCTTCCCTTTTTTAAAGCGGGACACTTACATTTGCCCTTTTCCAGTCATCAGGGAGCTCCCCTGAGTGCCAAGATTTTTCAAAGACACTGGCCAGTGGTTCTGTGATCATATCCGCCAGCTCCCTCAGCACCCTCGTGTGCGTTAGATCCAGCCCCATGGATTTGTGCATGTCCCGCTTTGCTAAAGAGTCCTTAACCTGTTCCTTCACCACTGAGGGCTGCCCACTTCCTCCCCATACTGCGCTGCCAGTGCAGCAGTCCCGGAGCTGACCTTGTCTGTGAAGACCGAGGCAAAAACAAAAACAACAACCACCCCCACACAAACAAACAACCCCCCCCAACAACTAGGGTTGCCAGGTGTCCGGTATTTTTGGCTCCTGTCTGGTAAAAAAAATTCAAAGAATACCGGACACCTGAGCTGTCGGGTATTCTCTGATTTTTTCCCCGGCCTGGAGGCGAAAATGCCAGGCACCTGGCAACCCTACAAACACTCAGCGCCCGGCCTCCCCCCCCGACCCCAGCCCCCGTGCTTACGTGGTTCCCCAAGGCTGCCGGCACAAAATGGCTGCCGGCCAAAAGACCTAGGGGAAGCAATGCTTTCCCCTGGGTCTTAGTGCTCAACAGCTCCCCTGTTCCTATCCCTGTACTCAGTCTTAAACAGGACATAGGGGACATGCTGTTTACTTTTACAGTTTTTTTGGCTTAATAAGTCCTTGGAGTCCTTTTTTTTTTGCTCACCAACTTTGGTCTCCCCCCTCTTTTTTTTCCCTTCAACAGAATTTTTTCCCGGTGTTTTTTGTGGGGGGGGAAGTCGGGGGTGTTCGGTATTTTTGTTTCAACCATCTGGCAACCCTACCAACAACAAACACTGAGTACTCCAGCTTTTCCCACATCATCTCTCACTAGGTTGTCTTCCTCATTTAGTAAGAGTCCCACACTACCCCTGAACTACTTCTTGTTGCTGAATTACCCGTAGAAACTCTTTTTGTTAAGTGGGCTGAATTTTGTGCAACATTTTGAATTCCAATTGGCTTTTCATGTCTTCCTCGAGGCTGGGAATTGCAGTAAAACCAAGGGCCATTATCTGCAATCATCAGGAGCCCAGGATAAGAGAGTATAAACCAGTTCCCAACCTGTTGGTCACTCTCTTAAAAGTTCTTTTTTGGGGTTTTCATGTTTGAAGTTATATGTTTCATATCAAATTTTCCAAAGGGCAGAGGACTGTATACATACGAACACCGAAATTACACAGCCTTATTTATGCATGCAACTTCTATGGTGGCATGCATAAATTCAGCAATGCGCTGATCCAGTTTGCACCTGCAGTTGCAAGCCCAAAGAGAGGTCAGAGCTGCCTTTCCTTTTTTGCATGGGGTCTCATTCTTTGATATTGAAAATTTGGCCCTTTAATAAATGCAGAAGCATTTAGTGGCTGAAGCAGAGGTCTCTAACTGAAGACCTTCTATATTCTCTGCTCCTAACTTTTTGCATGCTCTTGTACTTTTCATAGAGATAACTTTCCTGTTGTCTGAGTGTCCAATATACACAAAGTAATAACTGAGAGGCATAGGAGTCACAAAAATCGAACAGTGAGTGGTTCCTGAGGGCTCAGACTCAATGCAATAGCAGAATAATAACACGACTATGACGTGCTATTTTTTTGGATGCAAGGTTGAAGAAAATCTGAGCGAGGTTGCATGTGCAATTGCCACTTTTACACAAGATGGTTTCCATAGCTCGTAGCTTCAGAAATAACAGTGTAAATAAACTTTCAAATACAATTCACGCTGAAATTATGGTGAGAAATGCTCCTCCCACATCCAGTGGCTGAACTGAGTAATAGATACTCAATCTTCCTTTTTCCTCTCTCAGGCTTCCCTATTTACATACTGCCTTCGGTTTCAGCTCAAAAAGGATGTATCAGAAATAAAACGTGTCCAAAGAAGATCAACAAAAATTATTAGCGGTATGAAGAGACCTGCATATGAGAAGAGAGCAGAAAGATGAAGACTATATGACTTGGAAGATTTAGAAGAAGCTGTACACAATAATGAAGGATTTAGATTAAATTAGACATTCCTGTTTCTCTCGTCTCATAAAGAAAGAGTGAGGGGACATCTAATGAAACTGAAAGACAACCCATCGCAGACAGAGAGAGGATGCATAAATAGCGCACAAGTCATCCAAAGAACCCTGAGCATATTATCAAGCTCAGGTAGGTGGTAAGATTCATAAAAAGGCTAAGACTGTATGTGGAGAATGAGAACATCTAACAAGACGTTAGCCCAAAAAGATGTGAAGGGACATAAATCATCACGTTTCACGGGATAAATCAATTTCTAACAGGCTGGGGTTACAGAGAAACCTTCTCGTTGTGCAAAATATTTCATTCTTATCCACTACAAGGGTTCTTGTGTAACCACCACCAGGCAAATTCAAACTTGGGATCTCCGGAGCTTAATGTAGGAGCCTCTGCAGCTTGCACTATAAAGCCAGCGGGCTCTCAGCTTAGGCTATAGAGCTCCCTTATTCTTATCTCTTGCTGTACGTGGTCTAAGTGCCACTACCTGGAACAATGAACCACATCCACTGGGTGCGTGGGTTATACTTGTGTCTTCAAGGCACTGAACAGAGACACAGCTTTACTACACTGTCTGATCTAGCAGAGTAAGTCCCATGCTCCTGCCTGCTCTCCTCCATCACAAAATCTACCCTCCTGTGTGTATGGAAGGACTCTGGGGAATCCTCACTATACTGCCTGTTATTCAGGGAAGCTGGCAAATCTGAGAAAAAAAAAGACAACCAGTTTGCATTCCTCTCCCTCAGTTAATCCATGATCTGCCCCACATTCTCATCTGGGCACTCTACGTCCCTGCTCTTGGAAAGACTTAGGCACCCACTCAGCATTACAGGCATGAGTCGTTTCCATCGTCAGTGGGATTATTCGTGTTTGTACAGGTAAGCGCACCTCTACATTTTTGCAGAATCAGGACCTAAGTCCTGATATCGCTGCAGGTCTGATCCCACAAATACTAGCTACTCACACAAGCAGCCCCCATTAACCCAGTCTGACCACTCACATGAATGAAGACCACTGGTGAGAGGAAGGCTTGTCAGAGCAGAACCTAGAACTGAACTTACTCCCAGGGACAAGTCAAATAACAGCAGCCTCCAAAGTATCTGGAAAAAACGCCACAATCTAAATCTGTGCTGCCTTTCCCGAGGAAACCCACCTGGATTCATATGCGGCTATTTGCCACCTGCCCCTCCCACTGACAGATCAAACAATTATCCCCCACCCTCTAAACGAGGCCTGCCCACATGTCACTGTCAGCAGAAGTGCACCAGGATTCTCTGACTAATTTCAGAGGCAGAGCTAAGCCAGCTACTTATGTACAATGTGGTTCAGCCACAGAAGAAGTCAGCAGGAGGGAAATCAAACACAGTCTTAAATGTCTTGCAGACTTTTGGCTTTTCATATTAATCTGATTAATGTTAACAGGCGTTTAAAGACCCAGGGCTTTATTTATTAACAATCTTCATTTCCGCCGAGAGCACCGAGGTGCAATCTCTCATTAACAGGGGAGTCCTGACAACCCCACGAGCTGCACAAAGTGGGAGACGCAGGGAAGATCCGCGAGGGCTCAGCAGGCTTCAGTGGAAGTAAATCCAAATGCAGACGCAGATCTGTTGCTGCATGGCAGGAATCGAGAGTTTCCACAGCGCCAGGCAGCGCGCTCTGCTCTTGCAATCAGATCACACATGTGGGGGAGACCAGATTTTTGACAAGAGAAACCCTTTTCTGTGTTAATTACTCAGTGCTAGGATTCAACTTACAAACAGCAAACATATCTTGTACACAGAGGCTGGAATTAGAGGTTCGGGGTGGGGCAGGGTGGGGGGGTTGCTGCACCCCTGGCTAGAAGTGGTTTCCATCACACACAGGTTCAACACCCCCATGATACAAACTGTTCCAGCCCCCCCGGTCCTCTTTCGAAATAACACCTAGAACTTGATTTAGGCTGACTATGTTTCATGCCCTTCCGGGTCACGCTGCATCACAGTCCTCAGCTCACGTCACCGCAAAAAGATACACATAAATACCCAGAGAAACCCAGAGATGTGAGTTACTGGCAGACTGACCACCACGGCCTGTGCTATAAAGCTGCAAGGAACTTCCAAAGCTGGGGCGGGTGGCAACGGGGGGCCTGTACAGCTAAGACACTCCCAAACAGTAGGGCTTGCTGGTCACAGGGTAGTGGGTGGTCCTCCTCATTTCCAAATATTAAATTGCATGAAAAATCCTAGAATCACAGAGCTGGCAGAGACCTCAGGAGTCATCGAGTCCAGCCCCCTGACCAAAGCAGGACCAACCCCAACTCGATAAGCCCACAGCCAGGGCTTTGTCAAATACCTCTAGGGATGGAGATTCCACCCCTTCCCTAGGGAACCCATCCCAGCACTTCCCCACCCTCCTAGAGAAATAGTGTTTCTTTATATCCAACCTGGACCTCCCCCACTGCAACGTGAGACCATTGCTCCTCGTTCTGCCATCCGTCACCACTGAGAACAGCCTCTCTCCATCCTCTCTGGAACCCCCCTGCAGGAAGTTGAAGGCTGCTCTCAAATCCCCCCTCACTCTTCTCTTCTGCAGACTAAACAAGCCCAAATCCCTCAGCCTGTCCTCGTAGGTCATGTGCTCCAGCCCCCTCATCATTTTGGTTGCTCTCCGCTGGATCCTCTCCAATGGGTCCACATCCTTTCTGGATGCAGTACTCTAGATGTGGCCTCACAAGAGCCGAATAAAGGGGAATAATCACTTCCCTGGATCTGCTGGCAATGCTCCTCCTAATGCAGCCCAATTTGCCGCTAGCTTTCTTGGCTACAAGGGCGCCCTGCTGACTCCTATCCAGCTTCTCATCCACTGTAACCCCCAGGTCCTTTCCTGCTGAACTGCTGCTTAGCCAGTCAGTCCCCAGCCTGTAACAGTGCTTGGGATTCTTCCGTCCTAAGGGCAGGACTCTGCACTTGTCCTTGTTGAACCTCATCGGACAACTATAAACACATCCAATGCTCACCTACAAGAACTTTCCCATCTAAGCAATTGCTGTAGCTGCTGCAGGGAGGGTGGATGATCATACATAGTCACAAAGGGGCCGAGACAAGTGCTATAGGAAGGCTGTGGTCCAGGCTATGAAGATGTTTGTGAACAGCAGGCTGTGCATATTGCTTGTGGGGGGCTAGGCTCGGCTATTTCAGGACACCAGTACAGAAGAGATGAGTGGGACTGGTACAAGCCCCGAGCTGTGTTCCTAGTAAAATGAAATACTCCATGACAGCCTGTCTCTCTTCTCCAGAGGCCTAGCAAGGGATTTAAGCATGTGCCTTATCATAGCCACTGGAGTTTAGTCCTCTGACTTTAAGGCAGCGTTCCTCAAAGAGGACTGTGGGCCGCTTTGGGAAAGTCGCTAGTGAGCCGCTCTGCTTTGTTTATCTAAAGGCACCATAGCCTTGAGGCTCCCATCCCATTCGCCACTTCCAGCCGAGGGGAGCCGGGGGAAACTTGACGGGGACCATTTGTGTGTACAGTTAGGCACAAATTTCATTGCCCTGATGACTGAGGCCCAAGGCGTGGGGCCCTTGGAAATAGAGTCTGCCTCTCTATCACATTTCATTCCACATTTGTCTTTTAACAGCGAGGGTGATTCACCATCGGAACAGAAGTTAGTGGTTCTCCAACACCTGAGGTCTTCAGATGAAGAGCTGATGCCTTTCTGGAAGATGTCAGTCAAAACACGTTACTGGGCTCAATACAGGAGTCACCAAGGGAATTCTGTGGCCTCGTTTTACAGGGGTTAGATTCAATGATCTAACGGTCCCTTCTGAAATTAAAATCGAATGATCTTTCAATTTAAAGGAAGAGGGCGCTGCAGGTGCATTGACTGAGAGCGCCCAGAAATGGCATAGCCAGGGCTGCTGCCAGTCAGAAATGGAGCATATTGGGACTCGGCAGGGGTAGGAGAGGCCTGCAATCACAAGGAGGCAGACAAGCAGGGCCGAGGGGCACGGCAGAGATGGACGTGGGGAAGCTCGCATGGAACCCGCCTGGCTCCCACGCAGCAAGTTCACTTGCAAATTTCAAAGGAGAAAATGGCAAATTTGCCTTGGATTTTGTGTTTAATCCAGACCTTTCATGTACAAGATGATCTGGCAGCTGCCAAGGAAAAGAATAATTCATTGTCCTGATTTTAAATTTAAATGAAGAGGAGTTTATAAGATGTGTGTTTTATAAATGGGGAAGGCTTTAAAGCAAAGTTTAAAACATCCTAAAAGCTAAAATAGCTCATTCTCATCTGCAGCCATTCTAGTCTCTTGGGTAAACACTGAAGTAAGACAATTTTTAAAACTCTTATTATGTGGGCAATCGACCACAACGGCTCCATTTATCCATTAATTATGTAATCAGACATTTTTTCTTTAAAGTGGGTATTATTTATGCAGCAGAGCAGAACAAGTCCAGGAGTGTAATTATGGCTCATGGACACATGCTCCACATTCCGATGCAGACGTGGGGGGATGAGTTAGGGCCTGAGCCAGTGCCCGCTGAAGACGATGGAAAGATGCCCACGGACCGTAATTGTCTTTGGACAGGTCCCTGGAGAGCTTGTCCAGCAGGCAGGGTGAAAATTTCAGCAGCTTTGCCTTTTTGGTGTCTTTCAAAGACTCTATAGGATTTTCTCCATCCGGTCCCAGGGGATTCTGGGAGAAATTGGGACTCTAGAAGTACCTCAAAATTGCAAACCTCCATCACAAAGGTTTGGCAAAATCCCTTCCCAAAGGGAACTGGCACATTCCATGCCATGTTTGCAGAAAGCTCCTTAACTGGCCTTGCCTTGCTTAGTTTCCATTTCAGTCACCCTCTCTGCCATGTGGCTTCCAGCCTTGCTCGGCGCTGGGAGAGCCAATGCACTGCACCTCCCGGCTCCAAGGAAACACTGGCTTTTTAACCTAGGCCCTGGGGAGCACGACTCAGTCTGAGGACCCAGGAGATATGGTCCTGCACACGCCACTTCTTTTCGGAGACCTGAATTCAAATTCTGCTGATGCCAGCAATACCAGGGCAGGTCCTGCCACTCCATTCCAGCCAATAACACTGAGCAGCTTTGCCAAAGAAGGACACGGACTCAGAGAAGAGCAGGGAGCAAAATGTCAAGTCTCCATTCCTTCCATCACTCCCAAAGCAGCCCACCTGCTGGCACCAGCCCCGTTAGCTAAGTAAACAAAGTAATGACAAAATGTCCCTAACCAGAATGAGGGAACTAGTATAAAGTGCCTCTCTCAAATGCAAGGCCCCTTTCACACCCCCAGGCATAAGCACCCCATCCAATGTAATCTCTCTCTGCTTCCTGTTACGCTGAATCTAACCTACAATGTCTTGGAGGGGGGGGCTGTGTTAGTCTGTAACTTTAAAAACAAGCAATCCTGTGGCACCTTAGAGACAAAATATATAGCATCATGAGCGTTTGTGGGCAAAACCTACTTCATCAGATGATAAGCATGATGTAGGCTCATTAATGCCGGTTGTGTCTTTATTCGCCATGAATGGAGCCATATACAAATACATTCATAATTAAACCATCAGCATGTGCACGCTGTTAAAAAGGCAAAGAAGGGAGAACGGCCTAGTGGCTACTAGGGATGGAATAGTGCACTCAACTAAACAATTAACCAATAAGCAGGTGCAGATTGGTTAACGTTATCGACTACACGCAACACTCACCCCTCAGCGCCCTACAAGCGCATTTTTGAGCTGGCACGCGAGCAGGCTGGCTCAGTCCCGGCTCGCGCGGGGACCCAGCATCAATCCCCGCTGCAACTCTGCGCTAGCCGCAGGGGGACAGTTGCTGGACCCGGCAGAAGCCAGGATTAGTGGTAGTCCTTATCGACTAATCATGTAGTTGACAAAACTTTTGTCCAAATCCTGTCCTTTTGTCGACTACACAATTAACGAATTACTTGTTTCTTAACGTCCCTCGTGGCTACCAGGCAGGTCTAGTCACAAGAAACTCAGATTCCATTTCTGGATTGGCCACAAACACCCCGGGCAAGTCACTTCTTCTTGTGTTTCAGTTCCCTGGTATGTGAAGTAGAAGGATTGATTTGAATTCTGCTCTCCTACATGTGCGTGTGGGTATCCGAGGGAGGAATTTGCACCTGCCTGTGAAGTGCACTGGTCTCTTCGCTACAAGGCACTACAGAGATGCAAACTTAGGAGTCTCCAAAGGACACGCTGGCTGCTTCTGTTTATAAGATGTTCTGCACCTTCGCAATGTAGTAGTTACTAAAGTAATTAAATGCATCTTACTTAAAAGATTCCCAAAGGCAACTTTAATTCAAAGCCAGCCTCTTCTTTCACAATATTTTAGTTTTTTTAAATGAATATGCATATCAGGCATATAAACACTCCCGCTAATCCTCTAAAAGGAAAGAAAAATAGGTTGACAAACTGCACATGCTCTGAGCTCCTTGTTTATGGGGGAACCAGTAATCTACGCTTCTGCAGCATAGGTATCAAAACAGCATTAAAAAACAGGCTAACAATTTCGATTTGGGAATTGGACACTCTGGCAGCAAAGATAATGTTTTTAAATATGTCAAGTGCAGTTCTGTGTTCCCTCCCAGAAAATTCATCCGCACAAAGCAGCTCTTTCCCGCAGGAGCAGCACACCGCGTTAGCCAATTTCTTTGAGCAGACAATATGTTGTCATTCCATGTAGCATCATGCTTCAGACAGCGTAGTCCTGAATTCTTTCAGGCTAGGCAATGGAATTCAAGTGCTGACTTCTGGCCAGCCTGTGGTCCCTCGCTGCACGATGAGATTTTAACTCCAGTGTCCTGGCTAAATTCCACCCTAGATAGTTCTGTCTATCTAAAATTCCTTGTTCTTTCATTCCGCAAGGTACTCTGCTCCTTCTCCGCCTCCTACCCTTACACCGTTGCGCATATGGCTGCTAATACCTTTGCTGTGATGTTGCACCTCAGGCGCAGTTGTGTTTTGGTGGTGTGAAACTAGATCTTCGTATATAGCACACTAGAAGACATACCCGGCATTGCCTGGGTCCTCCAGGGCAGGGGGCTGGTGGTGTGTGTGTGTGTGTGTGTGTGTGTGTGAGAGAGTGTGTGTGTGTGTGAGTGAGCGAGAGTCAGGGCAGGACCTTGTGGTGGGGAACATGGGGGATGTGGGAGTGTGGGTTGGGGGTGAAGAAGGGTTCAGGACAGGGGCTCCCATCTGGCATTGCAGCCAAGGGCAGGAGTGGGTGGGGGAAGGAGGCTACATACCTGGTCTGGTAGCAGGCAAGATGGCGGAGCCGCAGCCGAGCTGGCCACTCTTGTTGCTGTGGGTGCCCCCAGTGGCCACTCTCAGTATCATGTCGCTCCTCTCTCTGCCCCCCTCCCTTTCAAATCCCTCTCCTCTCTGCCCCCATCCTTTTCCATGTCATGGAAAACAGTCCCATATCCAGCACTTCCTGTTTCCTTGACACAACCGAAATCTGGCCTTGCTTTACATTAGGAGAAGAGGAAGCTGCCTACCAAATTTCGTGGTCCTAGCTCTTACCGTTTTGGAGTTCTTGAGCAAACAGACTTACAGAAGAACAGACAGACTAGGGTTGCCAGAGGGTTTCAACAAAAATACCGGACACACTTGACATTACGTCACAATCGACATCCCATCTGATTTAGAAAATACCAGACACTTATATTTTCTCAATTTGTTTCCTGAACAGAAAGCTCAAATACTGGGCTGTCCGGTTCAAAACCTGGCAACCCTAAGACAGACATTTCTAAGATAGCTAGCTAGCTGGCTAGAATTCGCCTCTAAAACCATTGTCTACCCTTGCTGATTTCCACTGCATATTTTGTCCTTGTTCTAATTGTGGAACTGCTACTCACATTGAAGAAAGGTCCACATGCAGAACAGGCTACAATGAAAACAGAAGAATGGTTTGCCCAGCTCCTATTTCTACAAAGCACAGCAAGCTTGTCTAGACTAGGAAAGGCCAGCTAACACACTGTAGGGAGAAACCCAGGCGGGAACTACATCAGCTAAATCCATACAGAAGGTGTTTCCCTTGGGAAGGAAGAGGTCTGGTGAGGGTTTGCTAACCCTGACCTGACCACTTTTCTGTTCTAACAGCTCCCCTGAGCCTGGCAAGATGGTTTGCTGGTTCTGGACGGTGAGTTTGGCTCTGGATCTCAAGACCAGACTACAAGATCACACCCCAGCTCCAGATGCCAGAGGTGCGGGAGGCTCTATTTACAAAAAACCTGCAATGCTACCAACCATTCTCGAGTGACTTTGGTCCATCTCCTTGGATTGGCTCCTACAGCATGTCTCAGTCAAGAGCTACTGGTCCTTTCAAACAGCATCTATAATATTATATTCCTGCATCTCTGGCAAACCAAAAGCTGCAACCTACTGCTCGCACCCCAACCGAGGAACAGCTATTTCAATGGCACATGATTTGGGGGACCCTCTGGCAACCCCAATGTCTGGTGTAGATTCTTTCTGCTAAGGTTTGCCTCTAAAGAACAAGCCATTACAATCATAATCAACCAGGGGGGGAAAATCATCTGCTGAACAGCTTTGAAGCCAAGTTTTCCCAGCAGGCTTTTTCTGTATTAGAGTTTACATGTAAACACATCACTATAGCTGAAATGTGTAAAGATTATTTACTTTAGAAGGGGGGGAGATGCTGATAAGAAAATATATCCCCAATTACCACTACCCCTCCTCTCGATTTGTAACTGCTCGTAATAAACTTTCATGGTCTATGGAAAATGCTCTAGCGCAGTGACAAATTTCTGCTGGAATTTGAGATGTCTTGTTCAGAGTAATCGCTTTCTCACACAGGTGCCCAGCTGCTATTGTAAAATCAGTAAGCATTTAATTGAAACAAATGAGTATAATAATGGTACATTATCCCTGCAGGCTCATAGCCATAACAGTTTTAATTATTGAGTTAAGAGTCAAACTAATTTATCCTTTAAAGTAACAGCCACATCGATGGTTCCACTGATCATCCTACCATGGATATGAGGGGAGCGGCAGGGAAGGATTTAAAACAGAAGCAACTAATTTGGCGAGGGGCTGCATTTATCATGTGGTAGGAGTCTCCTAGTCCAGTGGGTCTCAACTGGGGATGTCAAAAGTTGTTCATAAACGTAACTGGGTAACCGCTAAAAATACTCGCCGTTACAAGTGCTGGCAGCTCTGCAGCTTAAAGCTTATCTATAAAATCCAGGTCCCCGCGCAGACCGGCTCCCACCTGCCACCCCATGCTGCTGCCTCTTATGCAGAGGCAGCAGTGCGGAGCGGCAGCAGCCCCCGTCTGTGGGAGCCCGAGCTCCCCGCAGACAGAAGCTGTGCCAGCGTTCATGGAGCAGCCTCTGTCCAAGGTGAGTCCAGGCCCGCCACGGACAGATGCTGCTCCACAGCAGGCTCCCCCACCCCTGCTGCCCCGCCAGGCAGCAGCTTGGGGCGGGGGGGGACGGGACCAGCAGAGTCAGTGCTCATGGGGAGCCAATTCTTAACCCTGCTCTGCCTTCCCTCCCCTGCTGCCCCTGTGGGAGGCAGCAAGAAGGGAGCAGGCAGTTCCACGGAGCCGGCCCGCGCAGAGAGCCGGCTTAAGAGCTGGCTCCCCATGTGTATTGTCTCCCACCTGCCCCTCCTCACCTGCCTCGCTCCAGAGGCAGCAGAGCCGGTGTTGGGGGGGCAGGTGGTTCCACGGATTCAGTGCTCATGGGGAACTGGCTTAAAAGCTGGCTCCTCATGGGCACCGGTTCCCTATCCCCTTGCTGCCTCTGATACAGAGGCAGCAAGGTGTGTGTGTGTGGCGGGGGGAGTGCTTGTGGTCAACAGGATTAACCAATAAGCCCAGGCTTACTGATTAATCGTGTAGTTGTCTGCTCTTGACATCACTGATGCCTAGAGCCCAACCACTGGCCTGTCTGCCAGTTTTGCTGGTTTCCAGGGAAATTGAGATGCCCTGCACCAGGCTCTGAAGAATCAGCCTTGTGGCTGGATGCAAGTGTTCTGCCACTACAATCTCTCAATCCCTGGTATGTTATCTAGACCTTAGTGGAGTTTGTGCTGCTCCAAAGCTCAGTCTGGGACATACCACACCAGGTGCCTGGCTAGCTGACAACACACAACACAATGGACACTAGCTGGCAGCAGTATCTGGATTGTCTGTCTTCTCTGCCAGTCTGGTATCAGCATTGTTTGGGGGTGGGGCAAAAGTTTGGGGCAGGGTCTGGTGGCAGGCAAGATGGCAAAGCCCCAGGCCTGCTGGCCACTCTCTTGGTGGTGTGGGTGTGGGAGGCATGTGATTGTCTCAAACTAGCTACAGACATAAAGGGAAACAAGACGACTTTCTATAAATATATTAGAAGCAAGAGGAAGACAGGACGGGGTACGCCCGCTGTTCAGTGAGGAGGGAGAAACAGTAACAGGAAACTGGGAAATGGCAGAGGTGCTTAACGACTTTGTTTCAGTCTTCACCGAGAAGTCTGATGATGAAGGAATGCCTAACATAGTGAATGCTAGTGGGAAGGGGGAAGGTTTAGAAGATAAAATAAAAAAAGAACAAGTTAAAAATCACTTAGAAAAGTGAGATGTCTGCAAGCCACCAGGGCATGATGAAATGCATCCTAGAATACTGAGGGAGCTGATAGAGGAGGTATCTGAGCCTTTAGCTATCATCTTTGAAAAATCATGGAAGATGGGAGAGACTCCAGAAGACTGGAAAAGGGCAAATCTAGTGCCCATCTATAAAAAGGGAAATAAGAACAACCCAGAAAACTACAGATCAGTCAGTTTAACTTCTGTGCCAGGAAAGATAATGGAGCAAGTAATTAAGGAATTCATCTGCTAATATCTGGAAGATAATAAGGTGATAGGTAACAGCCAGCATGGATTTGTAAAGAACAAATCACGTCAAACCAATCTGCTAGCTTTCTTTGATAGGATAACGAGTCTTGTGGATAAGGGAGAAGTGGTGGACATGGTATACTTAGACTTTAGTAAGGCATTTGACAGTCTTGCATGACCTTCTTATCAATAAACTAGGGAAATACAACCTAGATGGAGCTACTATAAGGTGGGTGCATAATTGGCTGGATAACCATTCTCAGAGAGCAGTTATTAATAGTTCACAATCCTGCTGGAAGGGCATAACAAGTGGGGTTCCTCAGGGGTCTGTTTTGAGGCTGGTTCTGTGAATACCTTCATCAACGACTTAGATATTGGCATAGAGAATACGCTTATTAAGCTTGCAGATTATATGAAGCTGGGAGGGGTGAAAAGTGTTTTGGAGGATAGGGTCATAATTCAAAATGATCTAGACAAACTGGAGAAATAGTTGGAGGTAAACAGGATGAAGTTTAATAAAGACAAATGCAAAGTGCTCCACTTAGGAAGGAACAATCAATTTCACACATACAGAATGGGAAGCGACTATCTAGGAAGGAGTACGGCAGAAAGGGATCTAGGGGTCATAGTGGACCACAAGCTAAATTCAAGTCAACAGTGTGACACTGTTGCAAAAAAAGCAAACATGATTCTAGGATGCATTAACAGATATGCTGTGAGCAAGACATGAGAAGTCATTCTTCTGCTCTACTCTGTGCTGATTAGGCCTCAGTTGGAGGATTGTGTCCGGTTCTGGGTACCACGTTTCAAGAAAGATGTGGAGACACTGGAGAAGGTCCAGCGAAGAGCAACAAGAATGATGAAAGGTCTAGAGAACATGACCTATGAAGGAAGGCTGAAAGAATTGGACTTGTTTAGGTATGGAAGGGAGAAGACTGAGAGGGGACATGATAGCAGTTTTCAGGTATCTAAAAATGTGTCACAGGGAGGAGGGAGAAAAATTGTTCTCCTTGGCCTCTGCTGATAGGACAAGAAGCAATGGGCTTAAACTGCAGCAAAGAAGGTTTAGGTTATTAGCAAAAACTTCCTAACCGTCAGGGTGGTTAAACACTGGAATAAATTGCCTAGGGAGGTTGTGGAATCTCCATCTCTGGAGATACTTAAGAGCAGGTTGGACAGACACCTGCCAGGGATGGTCTAGATGGAACTGGGTCCTGCCATGAGGGCAGGGGACTGGACTCGATGACCTCTCGAGGTCCCTTCCAGTTCTAGTGTTCTATGAGTCTATGAGTGTATGACTCAGCCTTCCTTAAAAAAGAACATTTCTCGGCCCCATGGTTCAGGAGAAAAGGCCGGAAACCAAAAGGCAAAGAAAAAGCGCCCAACTTGCACTGCTTTGAAAAATATCTTGATTTGAAGCCAAACTGGTGTGTTTTGGCAGCCTGACTGGCACCAGAGGCTGAGACTCACAGGATTAGAGAATGGGGCCGGCAGGTGGAAGCCAGGGGACATTGCAGACAGATGGTTTACCACTCACAGGGACCAGAAGGGCAGTACACAGCAATGGGGGCCGCAGGGGCAGTGCCCACTGCAAAAAGCCACTTACTGAGCAGATTTTAGCACTGACGTGAGGGTTGAAAAAAATCTGGGTTTAGACCAAGATCCTGGAAGTCCAACTAGATGGATAATATTTGATAAGGGAGCTTTTGAACATTTACCTTAAAGGCCAGTTACCATAAACCCCACTCATTTTAATGAATGCAGGTTTTGCTAAGACATGCTTCATTTTCTTTGCCACAGCGCTGACCCAGAAGATTATCAATCTCTCCGAGGGTCTTGGAGCGCCAGTAAATTTATTGCTGTAGCTTCACCTGTAATGCTTTTCTTCTGCTTGTTTTTTTTAACTTGGGAATATCAGGAATCTCTACTCTGGCCTCCCTTGGCTTAGCTCCAGGATTCAGTAGGGGTTCTAAGTGGATGTTTATTGTTATGCTCATGCCTTAATTGAAGAAGTGACAGTTCGAGGTTTTAATGGAAGTTTCCTTTCTCTAAAATATTAATTAGTCATTGCTGTCAATGGGAATTAACAAAACAAGAAGTTTTTTGCTCAGTGTTCACTCTTTTTGCATTTAGGGGGCTGTCAGTTGACCAGTCTCCCAAGCGTCCTACAGCCTTTCCGGGCAGCTAGGACGTGATTCTCTAGTATAAAAAGAACAAGAAAAATTAAGAAATCAGACTTGACACAAAGAACCTCAAAGTCTTTTAAGTATGACATATCCATTGCAAAGAAGGTACAAGCACATTTTTTCCCTTCCGCAAGTTGCCTTTAAAACACGATATGGAAAAGCATAACATCCTGTAAGCAAGAATATTTTTGCAACAGAACCATTCTCTCAGGGTTAGATTCTGCAAAGCACGTGAACTTTGCTCATTCAGATAGCCCTACTGACTAAAGAGGGGCAACTCCCATGCAGAAGAGTTTGCAGGTGTTAGCCCTTAATGGACTTATGACAGGAATAAACAAACTGGGCTAAGTTCTGGTCTCATTTTCACTGGTGGAAAGTGGGGTCAATTCATTGGCTTTAATGGAGTGATCTCGCTTTACGGCAGAATATTTCAACTCCGAATGGAATGTCTCTGAGTGTGTTACAATGGTAAGACGGTAAGGTGGGCAGGGATGAAGAGGAGCCATATATAAGAGAGAGAGAGACGGTGGGTGAGGAAATATCATTTACTGAACCAATGCCTGTTGGTGAGAGGAACAAGTTTTGAGTCCAGAGCTCTTCTTCGGGTTCCTTTCCTAGACCAAAGAAAAGCTGAGTGTGGCTTGAAAGCTTGTCTCGCTTCAACAGAAGTTGGTCCAATAAAATGTATTACTTCTCCCACTTTGTCGCTAATGTCCCGGGGCCGACACAGCTACAACTACATGGCAGGTGTGGAGATCTGATAAGCAGAATCACAACATGTAAAAAAGATTACATGGGCTCCAAAATCTTTCCAGCGTGAAAAGCTCTCCCTTGAGTCAATAGTCTTTGTGCCATTACGGAGGGGGGATAGGAATGATACTTAAAGATGTACATGAGATGAAATCATCATTTTTATGGTCCTCATTAGAAACCTCAGCCTGCTGTCTTTATGCAGACGTCAGTGAGAATTTTGCCTAAGTAACGACTGGAAAATTGGGCCCTAGCCTAGGTGTCATCAGCGTCTCAAATGGTCGCTAAGTTAATATTAAGATAAACATGTAACTGTACATTATTGCTCAAAACAGATGTAATCAGCAGTTTCCTCGTCCCTCATTGTCTCACAGACAAAGAGAACTTGGTATTGTTTTTGGAACATACCTGCACGACAATCGGAATTCAGCATTTTGACAGGCTCTGATCTAGTGTTATGATAGCCTATTATTACTAGGAAAAGAATAATCCAAACACAATTAACACTTCATTATAAAGATAAATCACTCTAACTTCTGTGCGAGGAAAGCCGCAGAAAACAGGATGGAGACAGCATTTAACAAATGGGGGATGTCGCTCATTAATATTCCTTGCTCTCTCACACTGTAGGAGCATGACCAAAAGGGATATCCCAGGTTCCTGGGGTGCTTCCTAAACCTTGTTATTTTCACATTACACAAACATGCCATTGTGCACACTTGCAATGATGAATGTAATTGTGAACTAATGTATCAGAATACCCTCAGCCATCCCAAATCCAGACACTCACAAGACCCAGGAAGGTATCAGTTTTATTTTTTTAACAGAGGGATTCCTTCTCTCTGGGGCTAGCCGAATTATTATACAAATTGTAACATGCTATCTCTCTTTAAAAATCCTGCTGGCCCTTCCCAAGGAATAATAAGAGCTAGTGCAAAGCAACCAGTTCAGTGATGACACTGCCTGCTAGTTAACAATCCAGAGATGACACTTTTTCCAGCAAAAAAAACCATCAAAAAAGTATTTTTTGTTTTTCTGTTTGCTTTTTGTTGAATAAATAATTTTGAAACCTTTTATTAAAGCAAAGTTACAAGACAATGTGAATATGCAGCCGTGCACAGGACTTAATACTGATCAAGGATCAGGTTAATAGTCAAAGAACCTGGCTAGAGAGTCTGGCACCCCAGCGGGGGGCCCCTTCCTCCTCTGCGTACATTACACAAGGAGACCACATTTCTAAATAGCTGTCCTCTTTTTGGCCCTTGGGTACCTACTTGGTGTGAAAGCTTTTCCATTGCAAGGACAGTCGCTGTTTTACTATATTCCAGTTCCACAGGAGGAGAAGTCACATGTTTCTAATCATGTGGTGTGACAAGACTCTGAACCAAACGGTACCATCAGTGACACGCACAATTTCCCCTAGTAGCTTTAATTCCCCATTGATGCTGAGGCAGTGAGGACTAGTGGTCTGGAAACTGACTGGCAATCAACAGACCAGGGGCCTGTTCATCTCTCCAGGCCTGTTCACCCTCTCACTCTTTCCCTGCTTTGTCCATTTAGACTGGAAGCACCTCATTGTGTGTATGTCCAGCCCCGGACACGATGGGGCTTTGATCTCGGAGCCACTGGAACACAATTAACAACCCCAGTCCGCGCAAGGGCCCGGCAGCTGGGATTACTGTTGAAAGCCGCGGACACGGAGGGACTGAGGATACGAAGGAGCAAGGGGGCTCCTGTGCTCACTAATTTCAAATATATTCAATTGAATAAAATCAGATCAGCACTTAGGGTTACATTCGGCGCTCGGTGGAGCCTGGCACACGTGTGATCTGGAATTTGCAATTTATTTTTTCATGGACAGTTGGATCCAGGAAACTTGAGATCTCGGACAGTTTGAGCAGCATGTGTGTTATCCCATTACAGCATGAGCTAGAGCCTTGGAAAGCCAGCCCACTTGTCCTCTCCCCTGCCCCCACCCCGCTCCTTGGTTCACATGGGGAAGGGCAGGTATCTACAGACATACATTTATGTGCTTACTTCTCATTAAAGGCACAGGAATTTACTATACGGTCTATCCGACAAGGCTGTCTGGGCACAGAAAGTGTTGTGCGATTGATTGGAAGCCCTGCTGAAAGGGGTTTTATACGAAACATCTGGAAAGCTGAGAGCACTGACAGAGCTGGGCACTGGGGAGAGATTTTGAATGTGGTTTGAGTCAGAGGCGCAGGTAAGAGAGCACTGCACAGCATCCCCTCCTCTGCTAAAAGCAGGGGAGCCCCCCGCCTCTTTGTGACTGGAGATAGCTGCCTGCCCCACAACTCCCCTTCCGGCTTCACTCCACTTTAATCTTTGGACTGTGTCTCGTCTCGGTTCCCACAGGAACAGTCACGTGACGGGACTGCCAGGCCCTGAATGACCGTCCTGGAGTTTGATCACTGAACCTGCCTTGCCCCAGATTGGTTTTATGCACCAAGTGGCGTGTCCTGAGCTCCACGCAGGACGAGCTGGCACCTTTCCCATGCATCAGCCGGCCTTAGCAATGTAGTAGGGGAAGCGTGTTCGGGGCCCAGAGGCTAGGACGAGGGGGCGGAGTTGGCACAGCAAGGGGCTGGTTTCTCTCCCAGCCTGCACCTTGTAACTTCACACCTGAGCAACGTGCAAGCCAGTGTGGCCATATCCTACCCTGTGTCAGTCCAGGGAGAAAGGGCTCCACAGGGCGCCAACAGGGCAGAACTACGCTGCTAGGGGCCCCTGTTCTGTTCTCCCCTCTGCCTTCGACTTGCTGTGAGCCTGGGGGCAGGATGTTCAACTTCTGGCTCTTCCATTTGACCCAGCGTTGTAACAGCACACGAGGCATGCCTCTACCCTGCCCCCCGCCATTTGGATTGTGGGCGCGTGAACTTAGAGGTATCCAATTTGCACTGAGCGCACCTACGTCCCCAACCAAATCACCCCTCTGCATAGACAGAGAAGGGGTAAGGCAAGAGTCAGTCACGTCTCCCTTGACTCACTTGTGCCCGAATTACTGGCAAACACCAAAACCTTGATACTTTCACCGAGGTTAGCTCTGGGGGACTGAAAGGGGGGACTTCCGAGTGAAGGACCCTCCGTGAAGATGGCCCTCAGATGGCTGACAGAAACCAAGGTGCTGTCAGCATGTGTGTCCAGGCTAATCCCAGAGGCCAGAGGATGGGAAGACGGAGCTGGTGGCCAAAATGCAGAGATTCCGTCCGAAGGGACTTTGGGCAGAGCGAAACCTGTAAGTGCCCTGGCCATAACTGGAAGCCAGTGCTCTCCCTGGGGCACAGGAGACACATGATCCGGCTGAGAAGCCCATGAAAGCAGATAGGCTCTTGTACTCTGCAGCAATGGAAGGCTAGAGTGTTATTCCAAGTGTTGCCCAGAGCAGAGAGGACTGTGGTAGTCACGTCCGGATTGACCAAGTTGATCCTGATTGCTCAGGGTTGAACTGTTTTCCAGAAAGCTGAAGGCAAACTGGAGCAGGTGCAGGGAAGAGCCTCCAAGATGATCGGGACAGTGGAGGGCCTATCTTACGAGGGGAGACTGGAAGAGCCCAGCTTGTTTAAAGATGGCAGAGAGGGGATATAAGAACATAAGAATGGCCAGACTGGGTCAGACCAAAGATCCTTGTACACTGGTATCCTGCCTGCCCACAGTGGCCAATGCCAGATGCCCCAGAGGGAGTGAACAGAACAGGGAATCATCAAGTGATCCCTCCCCTGTCATCCACTTCCAGCCCCTGACAAACAGAGGCTAGGGACACCATCCCTACCCATCCTGGGTAATAGCCATTGATGGACCTCTCTTAGCTCTTTTTTGAACCCTGTTAAAGTCCTGGTCTTCACAACATCCTCTGGCAAGGAGTTCCATAGGTTGACCGTGTGCTATATGAAGAAAAACTTCCCTTTGTTTGTTTTAAACTTTCTACCTATTCATTTCATTTGGTGACCCCTAGTTCTCATAACTGCTCTCCGTACACACATCAGGGAGGTAAACACCAGGAAGGGTGAAGAGCTCCGTAAGCGACAGGACAATGCCGGTACTGAACCATTAAGTATAAATTGGCCATAAACAAATTCAGTCTGGAACCTAAAAGAAGGAGGGGTGAGGTCCTGGAACAGCCTCCCAATAGGGGTTGTGGGGCAAACCACAGTTAGTTTGGATAGGGAGCTGCAGAAATCTGAGTGCAATTGTACTACGGGCCTGCTTGTGATGAATTTGGCATGGCTCAGAACCTCATGCCTCAGATGTCTCGCAGGGATTTTTTTCTCCCCCAATGTATTCTGCGTTGGATTTGTTGTCTCCTTCTGAACCATCCAGAGCAGCCACAGCTAGAGATGGGACACGGGACAGGGGACTCTAACTTGGTACCAAGCATTCTCCTTCCTGCTTGGCTGCCTGGTCTTGTGCGTATGCTCAGTGTTTAACAAATCACTGTATGTGGGGTCAGGAAGGAATTTCCAACCCCCAGGCCAGATTTATCTTGGTATTTTCGCACCTTCCTCTGCAGCATGACGGTTACTTGCCAGGATGATTTGGGAAAATCTTACTCTGTCATTTCCCTGAAACTGTGCCAGTCTCAGGACTTGTCTTCACTTACCCTGAGTTTGATGCTCCGGAGATCCATCTCCCAGGGCTTGATTTAGCAGGTCTAGTAAGGACCTGCTAAATCGACTGCTGATGGTGCCCCCGTCAACCACAGTACTCCTCCAGGTCCTGAGGAGCAAGGGAAGTCGACAGGAGAGTTTCTCCCATTGACCTGCCACAGTGAGGACGCTGCAGAAATTCGACTTGAGGTAAGTCGACTCCAGCTACGCTAGTCTCATAGCTAGAGTTGCAATTCTTAGGTTTACTTTCTGTGGCAGGGTAGACCTAGCCTCAGGCACTGGTACATCTTGATCCCTCCTATGTTAGTGCACTGTGGGCTGGGACACTTTGGTTTAATGTCAGGAATTAGTTTAGCATTTGGGGCTGGGTAGGGGCTGTCTTGTACATTTAGATGGTCTGGTCGTCCCACCAGGCCTTAAACTTTATGACTTCATGGCTGTTGAAGATAATTAGTTTTGCCATCATGTTTCCTTCTTCCAACTTAGGTGATGTCCTAGTGGTGCAGGAAAACCCAAAGCACTGTATTGTGCCTCTTCCTGGAGACGAACCAGTGTTCATGTTGCACACTACCTGTATGTGACATCCAGCTCACATCGCTCCAGATCCCAGCTGGAGAAAGTCCAATAATATTCTTCAACTAATGTATTCGGTGAGCTTTATGACGTTAAAAATATTCAGATTACTTTGTTAATTGCTATCCAGCTACAAAACGAGGCTGATAATTCAATGAACATATTTGCAAATAATCTATTCAATTAAATCTCATGGTATTTTGTGAATAAATTATTTGACAATCTCTCTTAAGACTGCCAGAAAATGTACACATTAGAAACTCAGCCAGCCATCACATTGTTGTTTTCCACCAGTTGTGAGTCAGGATTTTTCTTATGTGTGTCACAGGAATTACCTCCTGTAAAGGATGGCTGGGAGGTTAAGTCATGAGGGACAAATCCGGAGCCTGTTGCTTGAGCACAGAAGGACCAAAACCCAGGAAACTAGTCAGGTGCCTTCTCTGGGCATTAGGGTAGGGTGGTGAGGAAGTTCTTGGTTGCAGGAGATAAGTGACAACACGACTGTAAAGAATTCTCTCTACTCACTGGAGAAGTGCATCCAGTTTAGGATTTCAAAAAGAAATGGGAATGGAGAAATTTGTGAGGACAAAAACCAATACACTCAAAGCTTTGAACTAAGATCTGTGAGAGGCTTGTAAGAACCAGGCAAATACATTGTCGAGAAAAGCCTATGAAGAGACACGAGACATGTCTGCAGATATGTAGAGAGACAAGGTAAAGATGGACAAGACCATCATTTTAACTGCACCAGGAAAGACTACCCTTAAATACTGGGAGAAATGCAAAGACGAGTGTCATAAACTACAGAGGGAGGAGGTGTCATTTCAATCCTGGGGTGCAGTCAGTCTGGACGCCCGATGTCACACCTGACTGCTAACTGGTTCCACACGTGCAGGGAAGAGAAATTATTCATCGGACTGCCCAGCAGAGAGACCACATCCAACCCAAATCTCTCTCTGCAAAGCTGCTCCCACTGTTCTGGACACAGAGGAGGTGAGGCCTGATGCCTCCAGAGAAGCTGTAGAAGTGTATCCACAGGGGACAGCCTGAAAATCCCCAGGAGCTTGTCACGACAAATAATATTTCGCGGTCTCGGGTGCCTTTCATCACAGCGTCTCGGAGCTGTGCCGGCTAGACTTCCCCAGAACTACTAACATGGGGCCAGGGAGTCTTCTTCGCAGCACCCAAGAGGACGTCAAGTGGGAAGAAATGACAAGCAGTGTTCTCCTGCACAGGAGATGTTCCATCTGCTGGCTGAAGAGTGGAGGTGCCACAGACTCCGAGGCACTGGAGGACGTACTGTAGATGTGGAGGGATGTGGCAGAAAGCGCTACACCTGATCCTCCTCTGACATAGGGTAGGACCATATGCCAGTGGCATAAGGTAGAGACATTCCCCGAAACCACCGTGGACCACTCAAGCCACCAAAAGAATACACTCATATACTGAATCTTTAATTACTGCCATGACCAGAAACAGATTCCTGAGGAACTAATACTTTGTGTTCATGAGTAGCACTAAGGGAATTAAAAAAAAAAAAAGCAGAAAACGATGAGAGAACACGTTTTCCATGCAGTATCTCCAGCTGCAGGAGTCTGCCATGGAGGGGGTTGCTTTGCTCCGTGGGTTTGCCAATCCTTGACATTATTATAATGTGTTTTATAGCTTGAAATATGGTTCACTCTTCTCATTGCAAAGTCTTGCACTGTTAAAATCGATCAAAGTCCATTTTCCTTCCCCTCGGGCCTGCTCCTGCAAACAATTAGGCACACACTCAGCGCGAAGCACTGACTCTGTTAAAGGCAATGGGGCTACCAAGGCATGCGCGTAAAGGTGGGCAGGTTCAGGGCTGCAGCGAGAGCTGAACTCCAGGTGGAGAAAGTACGAGGATTTTGGGCACACAGAGCTGAGCACTTGACTTTATGCCCTTAATATTCTTTTTACATAGGGGCTTTTTCTCTATCATTGTATAGATAAAGGAGGAACTAAGACCACCAATCCTGAAAAAGCCTATGCACCTACTTACCTCCATGCACTACAAGTAGTCCCACTAATGCCAATGTGATCACTCACTCGGCATGAAGCTAAGCACGTGCCTAACTTTTTGCTGACTCAGGACCTTGGCGATGTCATTTTCAGGGGCCACAGGTACAGAGTCTGACCTTACCCCAACCTGGTGCAGAAGGACTTTTCTGAAGAACAAATCAAAACAGAATCCCTCAGTTAACTAACGTGCTGGTTACTGTCATAGCATGAGAATCCTGGACCATATGGACCCCCCGTGTGGCCTGGTTGGACAATTCCTGCGCACCTCTGAAAACCTGCCTAACGACTCTCTGAGCAGGATCGATGTCTTCCATGCAAAGCTCACCGGAGAGAGAAACTCATGCAGAACACGCTACCGGCTGACAGACAGAGGGGGTAAGAGTGTTCAGAGATGTATGGAGGGTAGGTCCATCAATGGCCATTAGCCAGGATGGGCAGGGAGGGTGTCCCTGGCCTCTGTTTGTCAGGGGCTGGGAACCGATGCCAGGGAAGGGACCACTTGTTTTGGTTCCCTCCCTCTGGGGCACCTGGCATTGGCCACTGTGGGCAGACAGGACACTGGGCTGGATGGGTCTTTGCTCTGACCCCATCTGCTGTTCTCATGTTCGTATGGGGGGGGGCAGAAATGTCCCTCTGCCCAGCATGCTGTCCTCTCTGGGGAGCTGCGTAACGAGTCGGACTTCAGGCACAGGGCTTCGTCCTGATGGCCTCAGGTCTAATTCCCATGGGAATTTCAAAAAGAAATGAGAGGGCCAGCTGGAAGGAGGCTACGAAGCACCCAGGCCCATCCTTAGTGTGGTACCCTACCCTAGCCCATGGTGCTGGCTGAGGGCCAGGAAATGATGCCAGGTTGGTGCCTGTGACTCCTGTCTGGCCCCTTGTGGCAGGATTTCTGCTACTTCCACACTGCAGGAGAGAGGGCAACAGTGGCCCAGGTGTTTACCCAGCAGTAATACTCCTCGGGAACACTGGGCCTTTTACTGAGCCCACCTGCACAGCACCAGCCACCTTGTTTCATGTCTCTCCTGGCCTTTCCCAGGCATTTTAGAGATTGCATTCCCAGAAAGCTGAAAAGTAATGACAGGCCTCTGCGCTTTATTGCAAGGAGTATAAAAAAGAGTGATTTCAGAACAGAACAGGAAAAATGGGAAGGCGATGGGGGGGGCAAAAAATCACTCCTGTGGGATTGAGCTCTGTGAATTAATTTTAAAGGCAAAAGTTTTCATTGCAAAGTTTAACAGCTCACTTTTCAAATGTCATGAAAGGCCAATCGGTTATATAACAATGAAGTCTAACACTGAGCCCCAACATTTACACTCATCATCACAGAGACAGCTAAGGAGAGGGGGCACCAGTGTTCCCTGGAAGTTATGTGCTCGGGTGGTCGCTCAGGAGAGATTCCAGTGCTGCCTAGCTGATTAGAAGAGTGCCCATAGCTAGGTTTTTTTTTCTATGGGTGGTGCACATTCTCACATGCCTCAGTGCACATACAATTATTCTGCATATGGAAGGGAAAAATCCATACGTGGATGAGAAAGATTAGAGGGAACATTGAAGGGCACCCTGACATACACTGGGATAAATTCTATCTCTAGTTATTTCCTGACTACCTCAACAAACTCAATGGAATCACACAGGGTGTCAATCATGGCAGAATTTAGCCCTCTATGTCTCTATCTGACCTACTTGGAAATGCTATAAATGACATCTGAATTATGGAGATTTGCATTGCACTGAAGAGTGTCTGGAGTTGCTGGTCTGCAGCAAGGCTCTGTGACACTGTGAGAGTTACCAGAAACACCACGATACTGGCACGGAGGATGGTGGATGCTGAAGTGCTTTGCTAGATCATGCCCTTCGTGCTCAGTTACCTGCAAGACGGTTTTGTGGCTAAGGCGCTAGCACAAGACGCTAGAGACATGGCTATAAATCCCAGCTCTGACAGAGGATCCCAAGGCATGTCACTTAACTGCTGTATGTCAATTCTCCATGTGTGAAATGGAGCTAATGATGCATGCCTACCTCAGAGGGTAAATTAACGAATACCTCTGCAGTGTTCATACATGTGGGGCCATACAAATACATAGCAGAATAGATCAGCAGTCCCCTAATCTAGTGCCTGGTCTCTGGAGGCGGCCAATGGTGGATACCTGTAACACAGATGTAAAACTCCCACAATGCACCTGTACTACATTACTTACCCACGGAGGGGAGGGGAAAGGGACACATGGGAGCTACCTTCTTACCCCAGCCGCTGATCACTTCATTTGCTGCTCTGAACCATGAGAACTGAGAAGCCCTTTCAATCTGTATCTGCGCCAAGGTAACTGCAGACACAAGTGATGGCAAATGTAAAATGCTACATATGCGTAACATTACGGTTTCACAGTTAACATCACAAAACCTCAAGAAATGTCATATTTAAGGGTCTAACCGCCTCATTACCGGGGCCTATTGTGCATCCTGTATATGGTACAGTATATATTTCATGACAGTGACAGGAATGCATTTAAGGTCACCTGCAGAGATGGGCTTGCACCCTGCTTGCTTTTTTATGATAACTCCCCTGCCCCCAAATTCCCTTCCTTCCAGCCTTATAGAATCAAGAAAGCCAAAGTCTGTGCACAAGATCTCAGGCTGCCTAAGTCCATCCTAGCTCCTCTTTACAACAACCACCAATACTGGGCTTTGTGTTGATCCTTAATTAACTCAGGTGACCCCCTGGGACCCAGGTTACCATAAATACTCGCTCCCAAACTACACTCCCCCAAATATTTAATGCCAACGAGAGAACTAAGAGCAACATGTGACCTATGATGGGTGTGACTGTCCCATGTGGAATTAAATTTTTGGAAGGATGATCTTAATCCATAAGTGTCAGCTACATTGTTCTGCATGATGGTTACATTATCATCTTGTTACATAATTCCAAGCGGTCCAAACCAGAGACGTACTAACCCAGAAATTAATGCCTCCACCATTCCAACAGCGGCAAAGTCTCTCTCTGTTTAGGCCTTTATAACACACCAGTGTCTTGGGGCAGTGGAATGGGCAGTTCATATTTTGGAATCAGAGAGTCCAAACCCGTTAGGAATTACTCTAAGCATGAAGGGGAAGGAAAACTATTTTTCAGTGCACAAGGGAGAGTAGAACAACAGGAAAATGTCCATCTCAGTCTCATCCACATTAGAAGCAAGAGAGGGGGTTGAGTTAAACAGACAAGAGAAAGCTCAAGCCAATGACAAACCTTTCAAAAAGTGACCCCTCGTTGCTTTGCACCCAAATATCTCAGAAGGATTGGCGCATTCAAAACCACCCCTGCATCTCCACCCAGACAACAGCACACACACCAGCTCAGCGTTCAGTTCCAGATGAGATCATACACCACACGCCTGGATTCAGCTGGAATTAAACCATCGCACCTGGAAGGAAAGTGCCTCCATTCCCGAGAAACAGAAGGCACATTCTGAACCGGCATGCCAGGCCTGGAGTGCATTTTGCCTTACGTTGCCCTACGGATCGTAATGGAGATAGCCTCTAAGAAGTTACAGCTGCCTTCACAGCAAAGGGCTAGAGAGAGCATGCCCAGAAAGAACGAGGAGATTCAGCTGGGGGACGGGGGCAGCGCTAGTCTCTGCCTGTTTGATTGGGGGGGCACATCTGCCAGGAGTTTTGAGGGTGTCCAATGTCGGGGCGATGCTGAACATATTACGGGAGCAGCCCAGTCAGTTTTGCCATCTGTCCATGGCTAGGAGGTTTCGCCCTTCCCTTCTGGGCACAGACGGTGCCGGGATTGTCCACGTTCGTTCTCTCCAGACCCAACTGCTGCAACGCGCTCGGCAGGGGCTGCACCGTAAAACTGCTCCGAGATTGAAGCAGAGCAGAACGCGCCAGCTCTCCTTGGCCTGGTCTACGCCGGGCCTTAGTCCAGAATTTGGAAGCGGTGCGTCCACTCCACCGAACCCGGCACTCGGAATAAGGGGCTGAAGGTTTCAAACTCCGTAGTCCTGCTTTTCGTGAGGAGTAACGCTCTTCTTGTGAGTCCGAAATAACGTTAGCGCGCTGGTGCCAGTAGTTCGCACTAATTGGCCTCTGGGAGGCCTCCCACAGCTCCCCAGAGCACTTCCGTGGCCTCCGAGTCCCACATTCACGGAGCCTGCCTCGGGCTGCATTCGATTCTTCCCCGCAGTGAGGACACAGAAGCTCGAATTCGTAAAATCGGGTGCCCAGAAGTCAAATTTCATAAATTCGAAATAATCTCCCCATGCAGACATGGCCCTACTGAGCGGGCATCTCTCTGGGAGCAAGTTATCCACAGCACTGCACCGACTGCCCTTCCGTCTCTGGGTGGAGCTTGAGGCCTTGACTATGCCATGCTAAGCCCACCTCGTGGAGTGCCTGTCTCCCTGAGCCATGCTGTCCCAGCTGCAGGTGGGTGGCCCGGAGGAGAGAAGAGCTGGGCCCCTGGCAGGGCGCACTCCGGGAGGACTCCGAGTCTCTGGCACACGGAGGCGCTGGGCATGTCTGTCTGCCCGAGGGCTTGTGCAATTCTTACTGCCGTGCTGCTGGGACGTCATTGCAGTAAGGCTGTGCCAGGGCACGCAGGGCCTTGGACAGGCACCTTTTCATGACTGAAAACCTACCTCAACCAAATTAAATATGGAGCCCCAGTCTAGCTCAAGAGCAACAAGCCAAGTTCTGTTCCCACGACCCCCGGCACTGCAAGTGACCGCACACTGGCCAGCTGTCTCACCCAGTCCCTAACTGACGGGAGCAGCTCTCATTCGGGGAATCCACCAAGCGCCCTGGGGGCTGACACTCCTTACACCTCTTCCCTTTGCCCTCTGCATCACTGACATGCCGCATGACACTTGCACTTTTATATATTTCAAGATATAAACAATAATATATTAAAGGTGACCCGCAAAGCTGCCTGGACAGAGAAAATGGGGATTTTGGGAGTTCGAGAAACTTCTGAGCTTGCTACAAAAGCCGAGTTCCCGGGGGCCGTCGTGCACAGCTTTGGGTTCCCTCCCTCTGTCTCCACAATCACAACACCCTAACCGGTGAAGGCGCTCTCGTGGGAGCTGCCCCACACCACCACTGCCATCACCTTTGCACCACGCGGAGGCTGCTCCATAGCCAAGGAAGAGCTCGGCATTGCGGAATGCAGGCCTCCTAGGAAATGTAATCCCCACGGGAGAAGGGCGGAATAATTCCAGGACTCAGCGCGCTGGCCACAGCGAACTGTGCGCCAGGTTTTAAACCCTCTCTGCTAAGATGTCAGCCCTCCAGGAAGGCCAGCTCTGATTTGGACTGAGCGTGGAGGTGGGCAGCTTTCACGGCAGTGCTTCTGGAGCAGCGTACTGTAGTGAGAGCGGCTTGGCAGTCCCTTCCGCGGCTCGGGCAAATACCCCACGCAAAGCTCCGCAGCCATGCGCCACGACAGCGAGAAACCTCCCAGCACAGGGCCGGGTTTCACAAGTCCATGATGCCAAGTTCTCTCCTTCTGTGGCTTACAGCTCCACAACCCAACTGCACACAGAGTAAGGGAGTGAAATCGCGGTTACCTAGCTAATCGTATAGTTGATGGGACCTCTCGGCAGAGCCGCAGCGGGGTAGCTCCAGGAGCCGGCTCGAGTTGGGACTGAGCAGTCCCAGCTTGTGCCGGCTCTGGGAGCCACCCGCGGGGCTCCTACTACATTGAAAATGCAGAGCTGCAGCGTCCCAGACCAGCGGAAGCCGGGACTGCTTGGAACCAGCTTGCACTGAGTCCAGCACCCCCTGTTCGGGGCAGCCAGCCCTGTCCACCATGAACAGGGGCTGGTGCCAGAGCAGCCCCCACCCACAGCCAGCCCTTAGCCACTGTGAACAGGGGTTGCTTGGCGGCAGCAGTCCCTGTCCGCGGGGGGGCCCAGCTCCCCGCTGGGATCTGCTTCTGATAGAGGCAGTGGGAGTTGGGGAGGAAGAGCATGCGACACCCCGGAGACGGTGCTGGGGGGAACCAGCTTTTAAGGTGGTTCCCCCCAGCACCAAATCCTGTCCCCCACCTTGCTGCCTCTCAGAGTTCCTGCGGGGCTCTTGCTACATTTCAAAGGCTGAAGCGCCGCAGCGGGAACCGGTGCCAGCAGGGATTGCTTCAGTCCCCACTCATGCTGTTTCCCCACTGCGCCTCTGCCTCCCCTGCCCCCCGCGGAGATGGTGCTGGGGGAACCGGCTTTTAAACCGCCTCCCCTCAGCACCAGCTCCTGCTCCCCCCACTTGCTGCCTCTCTGTGATAGAGGCAGCAAGGGGGGTGGGAGTGAGTAGCCGAGTCACTACTCGATTAGCCGAAAAGCTTACGCTTATCGCATCGTCGGCTATTCGCTTACATCCCTAATACAAAGAACAGCTCAGAGTCCTTCCAGAAACCAGACCACCCCTCCTCCAACCAAGTCTCAAAAATGACAGACTGGAGGGGAGGAGGAAAAGAAAGTCTACAAAACAAATCTCAAACTGATCTCAGCCACAGATGGGTACTTTACGCTGCATCTAGAGTTGTTCGCAATTTTTCAGTCCATTATTTAAAATTGCTATATTATTAAAATGACTTTCTTTGTCTGTTTTAAACTACATTTCAGGTTTTCTTCAGGAAATCAATAAGAGAAATATGTTTCCATTTCCAGCACCAAATATTGAACAATTTTGGCAGAAAAAAATTGCTTTTGGAGCTTTGGGATATTTGACAATTGAAATTTTTCGCAAGATAATAAAATATTTCTCGACCAGCAATAACTGTGCCAAAACAGCAGCAGGGGCTATAATGCGGGTTCAGAATGGATAAATCCAGGCTTCTGGTATCTCTTGATAGCTCTCCCATTGACTGGTGGCAAGACTTTTGGCAAGTGACTTAATTTCAAACTGTGCCTCAGTTTCCCCAAGCTATAAATAAGAAATAATTCTGCTCACTCATCTTCTCTGAGATGGCCGGAGGGGAAGCGCTGTGTAAGTGCTGACTGTTATCACTGTAAAAGACCTGCATTTACCGCAGCCGTTCAGCAGTTGGAACTTACCGAATTTGAGAAGCGGACTGCCGAAAACTAAAAGAAAATTAAAAGGAGAGAAAAATATTACCGGGGAGAAATGGGTGACTTTTCAGTCAAAAATGAATACACTTCATTCCAAATTAACATGTGGGATAATTAAAACCATCTTCCCAATGAATTTATTATAAGATATACAAAGCTAATTATAAATTCTCCGTTGCTAATCCCTTGCAGTTTGCTAACGCAGCGTTGAAATCTCTTTGGCCACACTTGTTTAAATTATTCATTAGACACAGCAACAGTTGTGAATGGTAATTTAAATTGGCATCTCATGAATATTCAATTAAAACAATAAATATTGGAATGTTTTACCGCACACCGCTCAATATTGTCTTCTCTAGCCTATGTTTACACATTTGTATTAACTCTTCATAAAGGTGTTACCGATGTGTGTCGCTGATTACAATGAGACTAAAATGGCCCGCTCATAAATATTTGTGTCATTACCTGAGGAGAGGCGATATAATTAGGTAAAGCTTCAAAAAGTCGCAATTAACACTGCGCAGTGAGAAGCCTCCTGCTGTGTGCTCAGGACCGGCGGGTTGGCGCCGTTTCAAACGTGGTCACGTGGTCAGTGCTGCAGCTTCCCCGGGGCCTGATCCCTTCACTGCAGGGAGGACCTCAGCGGAGCCCAGTTATACAGGGAGGCTCCCGACCCATCTGTGCGGGGAAGGGTGCCCTGTGCCAGCCCCCGAGGCGGCTGTGCAGAGAAGACCTCAGCCCTGTGGGTCCATAGCTCTAACTCCAATCCAGCAGCTGTGGGCAGCAGTAATGGCTGCAGAGTGTCTGAGCTGTACGGTTGCCAGATGGTTTAACAAAAAAATACTGAACACTGCCCTCCTTGCCACAAAAAAAAAAAAAGAAAAAAACCACACACACACACACACACACACACACACACACACACACACCAGGAAAAAATTCTTTTGAGAAAAAAAAGGGGGAGACCAAAGTTGTTAAGCACAAAAAAAAAAAAAAAAAAAAAAAAGAGCGCTGCGCCTTTAAATGGCTCCGCGCACCTCACTCCCCTGCCCTCACCAGACATGGCAGGGGAAAATTGTCCCTGCCGGGCTTCCGTCCAAGGGAAATAGGAAATTTCACATGTCTGGTATTTTCTCGTTTTTTTTAACCAGATGGGGGACCCAAATAATGGACAGTCAGGGCGAAAACCGGAGACCTGGCAACCCTAGCCAGATCCCAAAGATCAAGACTAACCAACTGGCCAGGCATTAGGATCCACAGGAGCATCCTAGGTGCTCGCTTTGGGGTGAGATTGCCAGCGAGCAGCTCTGGCATCGGCAGTAGCTATTTCACTGCACAGATTGACCCCCCTCTCTGTCGACCAGCCAACATGAGTAAATAAAACACCTGGAAATAAACTCCGGACATGGGCCAGTGCTGCAGCATTCTGCAGGGACACGCTGCCTTTTCAGGGGGTATTTTTTGGCAGCAGCATTAAAAATAATGATCGAGGGCTGTGCAACTCGGGGGCTTTGAATTTTTAATGTGGACAGTTTTGATGTAACGTTTGGTTCTGGTGTGCAAAGTGACTGTAAAAATGACACCGTGCGGCTCCAGGTTTATTGCTTCTCGGTGGCACCATTTCACAGTTGCTCACTTAATAAATTAAAAATGGTTTCCCCCTTGCCCTTGTAAACTCAGCCAGGGACCTGAGAATCAGAGTCTTTCAGACCCAGGTAGCTCACTGGTGGAAAAGGCTCTGCCATCAGCACAAAGGACACGATTCAGCAAAGTACTTCAGCACATGGTTAAGATGGGCCCCTGCTCGACAACGCAGTGAAACGTAAGCACGCACTTGGCATTTGGCTGAATCAGGGCCTCAGTGAACAATTGTGTTGATATTGCAGGGCACATCCCAATTCTCCCTCTTTTAGCTCTCTGACCTCCGATAGGCGAATGGGAGAAAAAAGTCAGCGGAAGTTACTGCGGCAGCGGAATTCAGGATGAAACATCCCTCGGCAAAGGGCCAGAGCACTGAGACCTCACTCTGGCTGCCCCGGGCTGGTCACCACGTCCCACTTTAGGCCTTGTGCTGCTCCTTGCACAGAGACAAATGATTCCCAGAGGAGGCAGAACTGCTGAGTCAGAAGGTGCTGTTTTTACACAGCCAATTCCCGAGCACAGCTTTACTTCAAATGGTTCATTCCCAGAGACCTCCAGAGAGTTCACAGCAAACGCTGCCTCTGCACATTCCCATGCACACAAGACACCAGATTTGTTTGTTTTAAGTGATCACATCACTGCTCCTTTTCTGTTGTCTGGGGTGACCTGAGGTGCAAGTGGATAACTCAGGAGATCAAAGGGCAAGCAGCTTATCACAACAATGGAATCTGTTGGTTGTGGCAGGAAACAGAGACGCTCCCAGGGTAAGAGCCATAACAAAAGTCACTGGGACAGGACTCAGAAGACGTGAGTCTAGATCCCATCTCTGCCACTGCACAACCCTCGGCATCCCGGAGGCAATATGTGCATCTCATCCCCTCCTCTGCAAAATGGCCATAATAATGACTTCTCTTTCTCCTGGGGATTCTGTGAGGAAAAGCTACAGAATATCTGCTATGTCTAGACTGCAGGCTTCTTTCGGAAGAAGCTTTTCAGGAAGAGATCGTCTGAAAAAACTTCTTCCAAAAGAGAGCGTCCACACTGCCAAAGCACATCGAAAAAGCAATCTACTTTTTCAAAAGATAGCGTCCACACTGTATGGACGCTATCCCACATTTAAGCTGTGATTACTATGGGCGGAGTGGCCACCAGGGCACCTGTGCTTTTTCCTCTTTCCTCTTCTTTCGAAAGCAACTCCTGCTTCCCCGTCCACACACGCCTTTTTCTGAAAGGGCTATTTTGGAAAAAGGCTACTTCCTCGTAGAAAGAGGTTTACCAATGTCAGAAAAATCTTTGTTCTTTCAATTTTTTCAAAAGAACGCGAATGCAGTGTGGACGTAAATGAAGTTTTTTTTGGAGAAATGGCTGTTTTTCCGAAAAAAACTCTGTAGTGTAGCCATACCCTCTTTGAGGCACTTACATGTTATGGTGATGAGTCACGGCTTAGGCCATGTCTACACTACGCAGAAGATTGATGCTGCCACAGTCGATCTTTCGGGGTTCAATTTAGCAGGTCTAATGAAGACCTGCTAAATCGAACTCAGAGGGTGCTCCCGCCAGCGCAGGCACTCCTACTCCTCATGAGGAGTAAGGGAAGCCGACAGGAGTATTTGCTCCTGCTGATCTCCTGGTGTATGGATGGCGATTTAAGATATGTTGACTACAGCTACACAATTAATGTCGCTGGAGTTGCATATCTTACGCCCACCTTCTGCTTTCGTGTAGACCAGGCCTTAGACAGTTAATATGCCTTCCTTTTCTAATGCTGTTTGCCATATTCCTGGACAACAAACTCAAGTACAGCGATTAAACAAAAGAATGTCACTGTTATTACATGTTTCAATTAACCTTTTTGGCCACTTCAACACTCTTTTGGGAATACTGTAAAGCAAAGCAGCTTTTAGACATGTCCATGCCTTAAAAATTCTATACAGTTTTTTCACATAGACCTGAATGAGTGCCCCGGTACTATTAGCAGACATTTACAATTCCTTTGTAAAATGTTTCCATTTTCAGTTATTAATAAATATGAGGTACTATTTTTTTTTTTAACTCTCCATAAACTTGTCTGGCCAGCAATCTCCTTGCCGAAATCTAACAATCTTTCTTTTTTAACTGCTGTAAAAGTCTCTGTTATATTTTTCTGCCTACACTGTCTAATCTCTTTGCTTAGACCACTTTTCTCTCCTGTTTTATCTTGTAATCAAGCAAATATGCATCTGTTACGTTGAAGTTGTGCGAGTGATTTTTCACCCTAAAGCAATGCTGCTCTGTAGTTGAATATTACTAAATGTAGATTTCCTCCCTCCTCCCCCCCACACACACCATCATTTGCTTTTCTGAACCAGTTATTCACTATTGGTCTCCACACCCGACTGTTCTGTTTACTTGTTGATATCTATGACTAGATTTTTTTATGATGAAATGAATTAGTTTTAGCAATTCCCAGGAACGATCTGATTTCAAACTATAATCCATTATCTGTCATTACAGCTCTTAGAATTCTATGAAATACAAACATGGAATTAACAAATCGGATTATAAGCAAATCTTGGTGATCTTCATGTGTCATTATTAGTGATAAAAGTCTGTTATGGGAAGGTGGTCATGTCGTGAACAAATCAATGGCCGCAGTGTCCCAGAGGACTGCAGTCTTTTCAAACTCTCTCACAGATTCTTACTGCTTTCAGTTTTTGTACCGCTGATGGATCCTAAACTCCCTCTCCATTTCCTTAGTAGCACCGTTGATCTCTGAGCAGAACACAGCATCTGCAGCTCTTCTGTTTGACTGAGTCATCCCTAGGTGTCTTTTATTTCCTCTTTTCAAGAGCGTTTTCCTGGCCAATGTGGGAATTACTCTCTCTTCCACAAGAGGGACGGACCAGCTCCTGTAATAGGGAGGCAGGATAAAGAACCTGGTGAAGGTAGGGCAATGGTGTGGGTTTGGGAGTGGCCTAGTGGATACAGCGTACCTGGTCCCAGGGACAGACCTGGCTCCCCCATTAGGAAGGCAGGATAAGGGACCCGGTGAAGGTAGGGCAGTGATGGAGCACAGCATGGTGGGTTCAAGTCCCACCCACCCTGGGAGCCACCTCCCACATTAGGAAAGCAGGATAAGGGACACTTGGGAGGTTCAGATTCATTTTTATACAGGCAATAAGTTGGTGGGGACACTGGTGTTTCTATCGGTTTCTCGCTGTTTCTGTAACTGCCCTCTGCAGTTAGTTCATCCCTTCTTTCTAGTGATGAATGATGATTTTATCGTGCTTTTATGTACTTGGACGACTTGTTCCAGATCATCCGGCTGCGGTCAGCAGTGCAGCATATACTCTTGATAGCGCTGTTGTCATTATGAGGTGATGTTCTGGCTCCAACTGCAGTGATCTTTTAAAAACAATCACTGTATCCTTGCTGGTCCTTTTTCTTAGGCACTGCAGCCAGTGGCTTATGGTCAGTTTCAGTTTTGCAGCTACAGTTTTATACTGACATGGGCAGCTCATTTTGTCTACCATTGTCGTAGTGCTAATAAACTGCAGCCATCTGGTCCCATATCTACCCACTAATGCAGCTGGGAGAATGAGTCAAAAGGATTGCAATGATTGTGGTGGTGTCAGTACATGCCTGAAAACACTGTGATTCTTTTCATGCTCCGGCATCCCGGCCCATTCTGTGCCTCAGAGGAGTGAGTTGTTTGACCTGCATCACTGGGAATGAACTTATTGTATAATTCAGCATGGCCTGTGGTCTTTGAATTCCCATTTTCTCTTTGGATTTCTCTCTCCTCAGTGCAACTCACACCCCAGAATCTTCTGGCTTTCCTCCTATTGCGTCTGCTCTCTCTCCTAAGTCATTTGAAATTGACACAATGGCCTGGTTCAGTTCTTCTTCCTGCATTTTCAAGTACTCTCTTGGGTTGTGGCTTGTGCCCAACAGCTGTGTTGCCCGAGAATATTGTCAGAGGTGTGCTCTTTTGCTCCTGCAAGACCTTCTAGCCCCGGGGAAATTAGGCGACCAAACGCTTCCTATACCTACCACATTCCAAAAGGCAGTCCTCAGGAGCAGTGAGACAAATTACATATTGACAGCGATGGCGACAGATGTTGATGCTTCCCAAACCCTGCAGCTGCATTTAAATTTACAAAAGAATTTGGCTCCTGCCATCACGGCAAACATTTTGTTCCCAGGGGCATCTACAAATGTTCCTTTGCAAAGTTCTTGTTTAGGGTGGAGGTCTGTAAAACACATTAGTCTCCCCCTTATTCCCTCCACAGTTACTAAGGAGTGAACCAAGTCTACTCATGAGAGGCTCTTCTACTGAAGAAGACATCCACTGCCATGTTTTGTAGTTCCTCCTCAAGGATCTTTTACAAAGGCTGTGGGACGTGGTCCCCAGGACCAGATCACGCATGTCACCCGAAGGCAGCCTTCTCCTTGGAACATATCTCCCTGCACGTGAAGAGCCCATTCGTATCTGAGTCGCGTTTCTTACTAGAGTTATGGCAGACACCTTGCTGACTAGCCAAGCATTTCAACAGGTGCAGAAGCAGAAGAGTGGTAACTTTGCTTGATGCATACCCACAAGCTCTTGTTCTAAAACGTTGCCTTTATACTACAGCATAGTCCACGCACACCTAGATCTAGAATTCGTTGCTCACTATGGGTGTGTCTACACTACGGGACAAGGTCAAATTAAGCTACGCAACTTCAGCTACGTTAATTGTGTAGCTGAAGTCCAAGTAGCTTAACTCGGCTTTTGGCACTGTCCACACTGCAGGAAGCCGAAAGGAGAACACTCTTCCTTTGACTTCCCCTACTCCTCATGGAAGCAGGACCACCGGCATCAACAGGAGCACCCCACTCACTTCAAATTAGGGATGTAATAGTTTAGTTGATTAACTGATAAGAACAAACTTACAGGTTAATGCTATAGACTACATGCATTTTCCTCCTCCTCCCCCAGCAGTACATGTTTTAGCAGGTTGGCCAGCAGCCCAGCTCAGTCTTGGCTTGTGCCGGGCCTGGGACCTACCCCCCGCTGTGGCTCTGCATTTAAGTGAATTAGGACCAGGCAGGCAGGCAGCCCAGCTCCATTCTGGCTCGCACCGGGTCCGGGAGCTCAGACCCCACCCAGGCAGGGGCTGTTACCACCCTGCGCTGCTGTCTCTGCATCAGAGGCAGCAGCACGGGGCGGCAGGCAGCTGGTCCATGAGGGGAGCTGGTTTTTAAACTGGCTCCTCTCACACACCAGCTCCCACCTGGCACCCGGCGCTGCTGCAACAGCACAGAGTGGCTCCTGAAGAGCGGGGCCGGAGCGCACTGGCTGCTGGCCCACCCCGGAGACTATAGAATAGTTGAGTAACCGATAAGAAGTCATGAGGTTAATCAACTATTCAATTAACCGATATTTAACATCCCTACTTCGAATTAGCTGTCTTAACTAGACCTGCTAACTAGAACCCTGGAAGATAGACAATGGCAGCTTCGATTTTCCTCTGTAGCGTAGACGTACCTTGTGGGAACTCACCTTTCGCTCTTCCAACTTTATTGTCTCTTTGAACCGCTCGAGAGCAGTGGTTATTACACTCTTTTGTGCATCACATATGGATCAGTTGCACATGATTTTATTGCAGCTTCTTTCTCCACTGTGTTTATGAAGAGTTCATCCCATTTTCTGGAGGAATCCTCAAATTGCTGGCCCAGGCGCTCTCCTGATTTAGCACATTTTTACAAAGTGATGTGCTTGGTACAATTTGCCCAAACGCTGGGCATCTCTCTAATCCTGGCTGAACTGCCCTTTACTTGGTCCTATCTGGGAAATCTGCCCTTCAGAAGTAAAAGTTTGTCCTACTTACTCATATCTTTTCTTGACTTCTTCATAGCTTTCCCCCTGCACGATATGGAAGGCATTGTATATATTCAGCACACATAACTAGTGTTATGTATATGGGTGTGTGTACTTTTGCTATTTGTCCATTTTTCTGGTACCTTGGCTCAAAGCTCAAGTTGCTGTACCAGTCAGAACTCCTTAGCATTACCTCGGCAAGGGGGGCAGCATTTACATGTTCTTGCAGAAATTCAAATTGCTGTTAACAGACGCAAGAAATTTAGTTTATCTTTTCGCAGATTCACCAGCACTTTGGGCTTTCCTCTCCCACGAAGGCAGTATTCTGGGGAATTCATTTACATAGCGAACTGCAAAGAATAATGTGTATAGTAAACAGGAATGATGCTGCTGCAATTAGCCAGGCCACATTCCCTGTCTCCAGCTGCAGCTGGTTCTTGGTGTGAGTCAGTCCACGAGACTCGAGGAACCGTGACATTGAAACAGGTCCTGCAATACCATTTTATGCTTCCTGATAAAACACAGCCCAATAAAAGCACACTCCTGGATTGCTTCCCATGCATATGAAGATCTGGCTGGATAAGTTTTGCTATGGGTGTGATAGTGTATTTCATATTCTTTAGGGAAATATACTTAAAAATATGCATAACTCAAATATGCATTATGTAAAATAATTCTTGTAACCTATCATTAGAAAGTTTGTAATCCCCTGAATTTGTGTATTCTATTTATGGGCATGTATCATTCCTGTACTTGAAGTTAGACATATGAAGTATAAACCTGTTTACTTATCCAGATGTGCTAAGCGAGGGCCATTAGCAGTACACAAGGCACTTAATCGCTCAGTACTCAGGACAATGATTTGTGAACAGTCTTGTTTTTCTTGTAAACTTAGATTATGGTTGGTCTTGCCATGACATGTGGCCAGGTCACCTGATGCTGGCAGCCATTTTGGATGCTGCACTTTTCAATGGAAGGTGAGAAAAGTTTGGACTGAGCACAAAAGACTCCCACCTTGGGTAAAATTATATATAGGAAGGAAATTAGGGGTGCCATTCGGAGGGAAATTTGCCCCCCCTCAAATTTGACCACCTGAATTTCATACTTGAAGTGCATGTCCTAGCCTCAGATGAAGCTTTTACCTGCCACAGAGCTTGTGCTGTTCCCAGCTTTGTCTTTGGGGCAGGGAGTTTATTTATAAACCAAGGGAGGCCAGGTGACTGAGATAAAAAAGGGCTGGGCATGCAAGTAATTGAAAGATTGTTAGATGATCATGAAAACATTGCCACAAAGAAGATGGGGGGAAAAGATAGGAATAAATTGTGAGAATGGAGAGAATTAAATGGTGGTGTGCTTGAGGGGTCTATGTTGGGACCAGTGCAAGTCAACTTATTCCTAAATGATCTGGAAAAAAGAGTAAACAGTGAGGTGGCAAAATGTGCAGATGATACAAAACTGCTCAAAATTGTTAAGTCCAAAGTTGCCTGCAAAGACTTACAAAGGGATGTTTGGACAATACAAGGGCAGATGGAATTCAGTGTTGATAAATGCAAAGTACTGCACACAGAAAAATATAATCCCTGCTAGACACATAAAATGATGGGGGTCTACATTAGCTGCTATGATTCAAGAAGCAGATCTTGGAGTCATTGTGGACAGTTCCCTGAAAAGATCTGCTCAGTGTGCAATAGCAATGGGAATCATTAGGAAAGGAATAGATAATAAGACAGAAAATATCATATTGTCTTTCTATAGAAAGTCATGGAATGTCTGCATGCAGATTTGGTTGCCCCATCTAAAAAGAGATATCTTGTGTTTGGATAAGGTACTGAGAAAGGCAACGGAAACAATTAGGGATAAGGAACAGCTTCCAATGAGGAGAGAGTAAATAGACTGTGACTTTTCAGCTTCGAAAAGAAATAACTAAGGGGGGGGGGACATGATTATGAATGGTGTGGAAAAATTGAATAAGGAAATATTATTCATTCCTTCACTAACATAACACCTAGCATCCCTCCCCTGCTTACTCTACATTGATGTCATCGTCCTATGGACCCATGGGAAAGAGACCCTTGAAGAATTCAACCATTTCCACCCCGTCACCAACCTCAGCCTGGACCAGGCCTCACAAGAGATCCACTTCTTAAACACCACACTATACGGGAAACGGAATGACCGCTATTCTTACCTGCAGGGCTCTAGCTTATATCCAGGACGTGTCACATGATCCAGAGGCTACAGCCAAGCCCTAAGACACAGCTGGATCTGCTCAATCCCACAGGGACAAACACCTACAGGATCTCTATCAGGTATTCTTAAAGCTTAAATACCCACCTGGGGAAGTGAGGAAACAGACTGAGAGCCCGACGAGTACCCAGAAGTCACCTACTACATGACAGTCCCAATAATGAAAACAACAGAACCCTACTGGTCATCACCTACAGTCCCCAGCTCAAACCCCTCCAGCGCATCACTGGCAATCTATAACCTCTCCTGGAAAACAACCCCTCACTCTCTCAGACCTCTGGAGACAGGCCAGTCCTCGCTAGAAGACAGCCCCCCAACCTGAAGCAAATACTCACCAGCAGCCACACACCACACTTCAGATACACTCCCCTGGGAACCCACCCTTGCAACAAACCCCACTGCCAACTCTATCCACACACCTATACAAGCAACACCATTGCAGGACTTAACCACATCAGGGGCTCATACAACTGCATGTCCACCAATGTGATCTATACCATCAAGTGCCAGCAACACCCCGCTGTCATGTGCATCGGCCAAACCGGACAGTCTCTGCAACAAAGGTTAAATAGACCCAAATCAGACATCAGGAATGGCAATACACAAACCTGGAGGGGAACATTTGAACCTCCCTGGACAGTCAATAATGGATTTAGAAGTAGCCATCCTTCCACAAAGGAATTATGTCACCGATTACAGAGGGAGACAGCTGGACTTGCCGTTCATTTACAAGTCCAACACTATCACCTTAGGCTTGAATAAGCCCTTAGCTGGAGATGAGGCGTTTGGGGTGTAGGAGGGAGATCCAGGCTGGGGATAAGGACAGGAGGTTGGGGTGGGAGGTGGGGTCTGGGTGGAAGTTAGGGTGATGCAGCAGGCTCAGGTTGGGGTGTAGGGTCTAGAGGGCCGTAGGGATTTAGGGTGCAGGAGGGGGCTTAGGTCTGGGGCTTGGGATTGGGGTGCGGGGCTCTTACCTGGTGCAGCTCCCCTTTGTGGATGGGGGAGAGGGAGGAGGAAGGTGCCTCAGCATAGGTCGTGCTGCCCAGAACTTGTGTGCAGGCACCCCTCTCCCCCCATGCAGGGACTTTAGTAGCTGCAGCCCCCCCAGGCTAAGGGGGCCTTGCCAACAGATCTGGACTTTAGATGGCCTGGAGATCTTTTTGTGGGGCCCCTGTACCTGGGCAAGCCTCCAGGGGGTCTCTGTGACCAGCCCCCCACCCCGGGTATTGGGGCAGAGCATTCTAAGAGCAGAAGCCACTCCCAGCACTCAGATGTCCAGATCACAACACAATGGTAGAGGCCTGAGAACACAGCCCATCTAACGATCAGCTTGGTCGTGCTACCTCCACGTGGGGTAACACGGGCAAACGATCTTGGAGGCCAAACCCCCGAGTTGACTCACCGAACGCAGCTGAAACCTCAGACATGGGAAACACCCAAGTTAGCACCTAAGGAACTTCATCCTGAGTATAACTATTAATCATTTTTGCCTTGAATTGTGACCGGTTGAGCATCCTCCTCTCCACATGTTATGTAATTAAATACACAGAGATTGATAAATATAGGGAATAACAGCGTTAGGCAAGCGCTTTAAGTTAAATATTACACCTGCTTCATTTACATAAGGCCATTTCCCATCGCTCTAGCTGTGTTAAGAGGCCTTAAAAAGAGATTAAATGATATTTATAGTCCTATCACCCTTTAGATTGGCAGAGCAGTGGGAAGCAGCCTTAGCATAAAGAATCAGGTCCATAAAATCTAATAGCAACACACACTGATTTTAATGAGCCACTATTTTAAAATTACATTAGGCTATCTATTACGAATGAACCTGCTTGCTCTGATATAACTGTACTTGCCTGACATTTCCCTGATGATCTGAGTCCAAGTTCAGTTACTAATATTATTTATTATTAGCATACTTCTAAAGCATGCAAATAATACATTTCTAAAGTGTAATGTCACTGCTGTATGGGCACCTTTCCAATGAGGCATCAAATTCTCTATTTCTTTTGACCAGACTACAATATTCCCATGCAGCAGAACCAATTAGAAAGGTAAAGATGCCATGGAATTATTCAAAATTCTGCTGTTGGATCTGCTCACGGCATCGCAGGCTGGCAGCTCTGTGCTGCGCACACAAACAGATCTCCGAAGAACAGCTGAATGCCGGAGTCCGGCTCCACCCCGAGGATGAGAGAGCAGAAGTCGGGCTGTAATAACAAAAACCTTTTCGCCATTCCTGGGCAACATGAAATTCAGAGAGGTGCTGCTCCCCGGCTGGTTTGAAGTCAGGCAGCATGGCTGGGTTGTTGCTGCCTGACCTAAATTCATGGCACTGTCTGTGACTTTTCTACTTCAGTGGGAAAGCAAAACAAAAGTGAATGAGGAAAACGGTCTCTCAAAACAAGTCCAGCTTCCATCGACCAGAATAGATCTCAAGAGCCACGTTTTCAAAGACGCTTCAATCCTCTCTCTGATTTTGAAAGCAAATAATCCAGCACATGAAACCATCTCCTGTGTGTGACTAGGCTGGATTCCTACCCACTTTCACAGGAAGCAAAGATAGAGAAGATCCGTTAGAGTTTATCTAGCCAGTTCTCTCACAGCCCTGGCGGTCAATGCAGAACTCCCCTTGGTTACCCACGTGGCAGCCCTAGAGGAGTGATGAATCCATGAAAAGCACAAGGCCCAGGTCTGCCTATGTGCCTTGAAGGGCGTGAGAAGGAAGGGGAGCAGGGCTTGGGGCAGCTGAGCGGATCTTCCAGTCCTTCAGCCACTGGCATGAGAACACAGGCAGTGCCGAGAGCCGCTCCTGCCGGGTAGCTAAGGCGCCCCCACAGAACGGCTCCAAAGCTATTTTGCTGCCTGTGGGGACGATGCTTTGTGTGCTCTGCCCAGCGTCCACACAGAGCTACTCAGACCAGGGCCGCTGGGGAAGCTTTGGCCCGTAACATCTGAACATTTAGAAGGCCGGGCTCTTTTGCAAGGTCCATTTCCACTATTAGGTTTTGTTCTAAAAGTAAATGCCAATGTTACGACGACGACACAGAGGCAGCCATGACAGGCAAGGGGACAGCTTCAACCTGAGACTCCACATAACCACAGTCAGGGCAATCAGGAGCGTCAGGGGATTTCGTTATGCCAAGGGTAGCGAAATCAGGGCTCGGCATTTGTGTTAAGCAGCAAGTGCCAGCTACATCCTAGAGTCCGACCGGGAACCTTCTTACCATGGAAGGCCCGAGCTTTGTCCTTCTCACACGCTTGCTGTAGAACCATAGCAATTGGAAAGGGCTCACACCTGAGTCTCAATTACCTGGGGACAACCCTCTGAGTTTTGCTGGGTTGTGCTGGCTACATAAGGGCCAAATTTGTCCTGGGAAGTCACTGCTAGCCCATTCCCCCTCCCATCCAGGACTATTCTTTAGGCCTTTGGTCAGCCAAACACGTACCCAGCTCAGTTCTACGCAACTGCAAAGCCAAACTGCACTCTTCTTGCAAAGGAAAACTGTTTTACGGTGGGTCGGTGACCAGCCTTCTGTCCCAGATGAATACTCGCTGGACAACTAAGGGTACACAAACTGCCATCTTTGCAGATTGGATGCAGAGCTAAATTTTTGTATCCATGCAGGGCTCTATCATTAAGACCTACACTGATGAAGTGATCAAAGAGAGAATCCAGGACAGCCAGAGAAAACTAAGACAGGGCTGGGGAAACACCATTAAAAGATCTAGCAGAGAAGACCTAAGAGCCACACAGGGCAGGTTCCAACGCTGAGCAGAAGCGTTCTGGAATTCAGCAGGTGGACTGGCAAAGGTAGCAACGGTCGCTCTCCACTACCAGAAAACGAAACTTGCATCGTATTAGTGGCCCAGCCTGTCAGGGGACCAGCAAAGAACTGCAACTCTGAAAATCAGGGTTACAGTGTATGAAACATCCCAATTGGTTGTCACTAATACAGACTGAAAACGAGTGCTGTAATCAACCTCTTTTCATGAGATAAAACAACACTGATAAGACAAATTGCTTGATCATTGTCTTCGGTCCACCCTCTCTGGGGCACCTGGTGCTGGCCACTGTCGGCAGACAGGATACTGGGCTAGATGGACCTTTGGTCTGACCCAGTACGGCTGTTCTTATGTTCTTATGTTCTAAAATGTGCATAGTAATACACAGTTATTAATGCTAAAAGGTTCAATCTGGAAATGCACCCACATTTTCTCCTCCTCACCCCCCTCAAAAGACAAGAATAGGAGGAGTTAGGGCTTGGATGGAGGGGGAAATTACACACACAACTTTGGTCAGTGCAACTGCGTAGACAATTACAGAACAGTTACAGTTCTGCCTCAGACACCTGATCTCACAAGGATCTAGGGCAAATGCAGGAGATCAAAGCATTACTGAATGGCCCTAACAATGTATGAATTGATGTGGACAGGCGCACCGACAGCCTCTGCGGGCCCCTGGACAGGGTCTGTGTGGAGCCCCATCTCTGTGCTCCCACAAGGAGCGGGGCCTCGGGCAGAAGGGGCGGAGCCGGGGCGGCCAGCCCTGAGTGCCATCTGCAGTGCCCCTCCAGTGGTGATTTCAAGGGTCCAGTGCTCGAGCCGCCACTCCTGCCCTTTAAACCCCAACCATGTGGCCTCTACAGTTGGCTTCAGGAATTCCAGAAGGAAAGGCCGAGGGATAGAGAGTCAACAACGCTACTTCCCCTTCATTTGTCCCCATCCAGCATTCGGGGGTTGCGTCCCTGGCTGCTGTGGAGGGCCGCAAGCGAAGGGCTGGAACGGATGATGAGTGCATCTCACTTTACAATGAGAAATGCCCGCTGCAGCGCGCAATCGGCGAGAAGTGCGGCACTGGCCATTTTTCCGGCTGTTGAAGAGCTGCAGCAATACAATTCCCCCTTCCCTGCAAGCCAGTTCTGAGAAACCAAACAATTTCCATGGTGTAAGCAGAAGGTTAGGAATGGGATGCTGTAGAGCTGAGGGACAAATATAATAGTCAGATACAGCATGATGGGATGCTTTATAACCAACAGAGCCAGAGTGAAACATTCGGATCCATACCGTTACCAGCTGGCTTCCTGCCATGCATCAGATGGTAAGGAAACATTTCTCTCTCAGCGATGAGCCGTGTCTGTAGCAATCACCCTAATTTCTCTTGACACTGAATGCTGTCCTGTTTTGTTTGTTTGTTCGTTCACAGTGGCAGGACTCAAGCAGGATTCTAAAAGATTTTTCGGATCCACCCAGATTTAAACCATTTCCATCTGTACCTCTGTGGCACAAATCAGGATAGTCAGGCACTGTATACCCTGGGGAAGTAGAGGACTAGCCTCCCATTTGGGGCTGGAAAATCTTCCATCTGCTGACCAAGAGTTGGCATCCACAACTTAACTGGAGATGCAAAATGCAGGCACAGATTTCAGGGACTCATACCGCACCCACAAAAGGAGAAATCTGACTTTTGATCAATATTTTCAGTGGGCCAAATCCCAAAGTTCTTATTTACTGTTTACTCTTTCCATAATGAGAGTAACCCTCACTGAGTCTGTGGACAGGGTAACACAGAGTAAGGAAGTGAGGATTTGGCCCTTTATTTTTATCAGCTAAGAAAAAAAATCGTACATCCCAATCTTAAAGTATTTCTCAGTTCACCAGGAGCATTTGCAGAGTGGCTGATCTGCTCATTGCATAACAAAGCCTTTTACAGGCTATTATTTTTATTGTAAGCACTTTCTGTTATTTGCTTCTAAAAATGGTTCAGATTTAAATGAAAAAAAGAGACATTTTCAGTGTGCATACACCTACCTCACTGTAAGTCATCCTAACCCCTATGTCTGAAACAAAAGCCATGGAATTTTCCATTCCTTTGTGTTCTTTCGCCTACAGTATATCTTAGCAATTCAACTGTAGGGATGGTGCACAGGCTGTGATTTCATATACTGTATAAACAAACTACTGCAAGAACATTTGTTCATTACTAATGAAACCTGCATAAAGGAGGCTGGAAGGAAGCAATTTAACACAACATAGATTGTGATTAGAAACAAGTCTCAAAGTAGTTTTTAGCTCTGCTTTTTGGCATGTAAGCTCAGACCGTCTTCAGGAATAACGAGTAAATATTGTGAACAGTCCAGCTTGATAAGATGCTAAAGAGGAGGCAATTGTGAGAAAGGAGAGAAATAATTTTCAGATGAAATAATTAAGATCAACTGCACCAAGTTTGCAGAGCAGATTTTCAAGCATGTTAGCGGTGTCATCAAAGACTACCCACAGTTACATTGGGGGGTTGTTTATAAAAGCACAGCTCTTTCTGGGTCTGTGAGATTATGCTGTTTGAAGTTAATACAAATTATTCTACTCCGACTGCCCACTGCACTTAAAATAGATTTTATGTTGAGTTACTAGTACAACAGTGTGCAAACACATACGGGAACATAAGAACTATATTTATACGTAGATGAGGGCATAACCCAAATTAAAACCATTACTTATATGAATTTTATATGGCATTTGGTCATGCTCCACCTAAAAAAATAACATCATTTCCAGGGTAACTAATGTACAAAGGGGAGAGAGTGGCATAAAAACCAAAGACAACCAACAAAATACGTGGGATAGAGTGGGAGCGCCAGGCATTCTGGGAAAACCAGCTGTGCCAAACAAGTGGCAACAGACACTTTATTTCACACTGCACAATTGTACCAATACCCTCCTCCTTGCCACACAAATGGCATATAGTGAGTTGAAATGGGCTATAGTATAACGCTCAGACTCACAGCCTTTCGGATTATTGTCATCTGGAAATCACTAGTGCAGGCCAAGGGATCCCCTCATCGAAACAAACTAAATACTCCTGCCTATTGACATGAAACACTTTAGAAATATCTTTTGGCCCCAAATAAGCCTCCCTTTTATAGTCTAAGCCTTTGAAAACATTGCAAACCACTGCCACTATTATTTATTATTCCCGAAGAGGTTACAGTCAAAATATTGAGCATGCAACTTCCGGAAGCTGAAACTCTTTAGCTAGGTACCACTAAAACATGGCCATCTTTGATGGAGGATACTATGATATGGACTTTAATTACAAATGGTACGTGATGGTGTCATGACAGATCGAGTGCATCATGGTGCATAGGCACAATGGGGCAGCATTAAAATGGCATGGGCAACCTTAAAAGCCGGCAATTGGTACCTTTTCCGTATTTGACTTTGCAACCATAACCCTTTTTTAATGTAGGCATTTTGGGTGTAAAGTTCCTAGGTTTACAGAAATGGGGGAAGGGGAGGGAAATTCCGTGTGGAACTGCACTGGCTGCTGGCATGGTTCATCAGCAGGATTAGAACATTAAGCTCCCCAACACGCACCTCGGCTGCTTGTGTATCCGGAGCACCGGGTGGCAGTTGCAGGCTCTCTTCCCACGTGAGGGAGTAGGTATTTGCAGAAGGCAGAGGAACATTGAGATTCAGGGATCCTTGGTTCTACTCCAGGTTCTGAAGGGAGGGCACTTTAGTGTTAAAGAGTCTTCTATGCCAGACCCCAGCCCGCGTCTGATTTCTTGTGCCTTTGGCCCTGCCCGTCTGCCTGTCTGAGCTCCCTCACTCCCCTCGGCCCTGGTCCTAGTTCACCTCCACCATCTTGCAGCTCTTTGTCCCTTCACCCTCCCGCTCTTCGCTGGATCAGACTGATTCCTCCCTCTCCTCCTTCTCATCCACGCGCCAGCAGGGGGCACTGAGAGCACAAGAGACACAACCCCCCTGCTTTCTGCTCCAATGCCTGATTCCTCCACCATCCTTGACAGCTGAGTGGGGCAACGGCTGGACAAGTCTTGCTCGACCTACTCAACGTCTATGGAAGGAGCGTGCAGTGTGGTGATGGCACGGTGCGTCTGCAGTCCAGTTGGAACACAAGAGCTGGGAGGGGATGGAGCATGCTCAATACCGGCAGATTCTTCAGGGAATTTAGCTGCCAAACTCACATATTCTCTTCTGAGCAGGTGTGAACTGAGATTAGACGCTTGTACACTGGCAAATATGGGCAGTTTTTCACTGGGATGTCCTTGATGCCCGGGCAACTTCCCTTCCAAATTTCAAGCCCCTGTTTCAAAGTATGGAGGCATGAAAGCTACTCAACAAAATAGCTGTAACCTTGGGAAAATAGATAACACATTTCCCCTAACCTCATTCGGAGACATGGCTAAACCATTCTTGCTGAAATTAAAAAAAATCAGCCCAAGGAGACATTCAACACAGAAAATTTCAGCCTTAAGTATTTAAGTTCAGTAAAGTTATAAGCATTCATGTATATACATGAATACTCATATATATCACCACACATGGGTTTTAAACTCATCAGCGGACTAGAATTGGCACTCATACACCCTAAACATATTTACTGGGTGTACTTCCAGCCACTTTCTCCGTCCTCCTCTGCTACAGTAACTGGTACATTTTATTTTCCACCACATTTTTAATTTCTCTCATGTTTTATTGTTACTGTTGCTTTTTGTGAAATCCCAAATTTCAAACCAGACACACACATCACACACATAAAGTAGACTTTGCATGATCAATCTAGCACAGAAAACAAAAATGATTAAAATAAATCTTGGGCTTTATGGCAGTGAGGTGTTTACAGAGTACACGACATTTCTCAGCAATACAAATTGTACATTAAAAGATAATTGTCCAAATGCAATGCCAAATATACACTTGGAGTGTTGCACCATTACATAGAGTAATATTGAAACCATGCTAGACAAATGATGTTGTTATTTTGAACTAGTTGAGCTTCAAGATTGCATCAGGCCGCGTGAGTAGGTTTAGGAGTGATTAAGTTTACTGTGCACAAAAGCCAGCTATTTGGCAAACTGTCAACACAGCGTAATTGATATTTTAATTACACTACTAATACATACATGCTGCTGCTCACAATGACCCTCCTCACTGGTGTTAGACAAACAGCGTATTTATGGCGCTGATTATTGTTCCAAAGAGGTGTGCATTTAAACTGGTAATATTTTATAAATTGCTAAAAAAAAAAAAGAACCAATATTTTGTGGCGAATTTCTAACTGCAGGAAATGCGCAGCGCAATGCAATGCAAACAGGAATGCTCTGTAGGATGAAATGGGGCACAGGCAACTTACAGCTGAATGTCCAAGAAAATCTCCTCAGGGTAAGACCTACTATTAGATGGCAGATGAGACTCTCTCGAGTTACAAAGATTCAGCCTTTGAAATAATAATGGCTGGTGAAGAGCTGCAGAACAGACTGCGGACAAGAATTCTGCCCTGGCTCTAAGATCCTGGGGAACACTGTGTGTTGCCTGCGTAACATGGACACCTAGCTGCCCCTGTCCACATGATTAGGAAAGGGAAATCAGAACTGCCACCCGTTGGCCAGACCCTGCAGCCTAGGACAGTACTTTGGAGGTTGTGGTTAAACCCCTTCTAGATCTGAGTGCACAAGGCGAGGCTATAAGAAGGGAGCAATTTTTAAAGGCTGTGGAGCTGTGTCTTCCAAGGCAGTTGTGCACCTAGTTGACCTCTGTGCTTTTGAAAATCTCCCAGACAGTGCATCTGTAATTGCTACAGGCATCTGGGACATCCTTTTCTCTCCCATCTCCCCTCCCCTCTTCCCAGTCAGCCACACCTGCCTCGACACCCCACTTACACCCAACTCCCCCCCTCTCTCCTTTCTACTTCCTGCATTGTCCCCAAGGCACGGAATGACCTCCCAGCTCCAGTGCTCCAGGCCCCTGGCCTCTCATCGGTCCAATCCCTCCTCAAAACCCTCTTTGCTGCGAGGCTCGTAGGGAGTGAAGTGAACTAAGTACTGACCAGAGAAGGAGGCCAAGATAAAACCTGAGCTATGCCCCTCTTTGGGCCCTGCGGATCGAGCTCTCTCTTTGAGAGGAGCTCTGCGGAGGACTGGCTCTGTTTGGATGCACTGTACCGCACTGAGCTGGGATTTTGAAAGATCACTAGGGGTTTTGCTCTCAACAGCTCTCTGCCCACAATGAAAATCCCGGCAGCTGAACACACCCTGTGGAGCGGAGGTGCAGTGCTACAGACAGCTGTGCTAATAGGCTAGGGGCAAGAAACCCCGTGCCCAGATGAGATGTTAATCTGCGGAATTCAGCACTTGCAATTGCATGTGGGGTTACTTGTTCCCAGCCTTTCCACGTCCATGGCCATAGGGCCTGGGTCCAGGAATTGATGGGCATCTAATGCCTAATGAAGTCTCCCCCTCAAGCCAAGAGGAGCTTTGCCACAGGAGAGCCCAAAGTGGCTCGCATTTCCCACAACTGGATGCAGCTGGCGTGTGCTCGACGAGTGTGCAAGCAGGGGATTCGGAGAGGAGGTGGCCACGTACGGATGAGCAGGATCATGGCATGGCCGTGGACTAGATGAACACAATGGCTTTCAGCGCAGCTTAGCGGTCACCCAAAGTAACACGGCACCAGCACCTGAGGCACAGGGCAGAGAGATGCAAGCCAAGAGGTGCCGCAAAGTTAAGGGAAGCTTCAAAGAAGCTTCAGAAAGAGATTTTTAAGCCAACAGCAGATCCATTTACTGCCACGTAAAAGCTACGCCTCAGGCACCATTACTGCCGGTGGGACTGGCCTGTTGGCTGCACCAGCTGGGGTGGGACTGGCGCATCTCGCGCCCAGACTCATAGACTTTAGGGGCAGATGAGACGATCGTGATCATCTAAGAGCTTATCTATGCAAGCCACTCCTCCGCCTGCAGCTGACTCAGCCTTTTCATGGGCCCATGGTTGCCATGGACAGCATGACTGCGAAAGGATCCAGACACAACAGCTTGGGCACACAGGCCTAAGTGTGCTGCAGAGCAAGTGGAGAGGGGTATATACAGCGCCACAAGGACCAATGCCACCTGCCCGCTCATGCCACGTGGTCCCTGGTTTGTCCGGAATGAGACATAACCTAGGGAGGCAGGGTCCCGACTTGTTCTCACCCCCATCCTCAGCAGACTGCAGCAAAGCTTACCACAGGTTGAGCCCCTCTAGTCCGGCACTCTCTGGTCCAGCATGATGTTAGTGAGCTGGATGCCCACTTAGCATGGGCATGGCCGAGCTTCTTGCAGTCCCAGAAAGTTTGTTCACAGCCACCAGTCCTGGCTCTCTGTGTTCTGCGCGGTTATTTAGCTCCGATGTACGCCTAACTCTTCTCAGAGCTCTGCAAGCAGGGGAAGTGTTGGGGATGCTGCTGGACAATATTGACCGCCCGTAGTCCAGCAAATTCTCTGGTTCGGCACCGGTCAGGTCCCGAGAATGCCAGACTAGAGAGGTTCAACCTGTACAATGGCCAAGTAACATATCTCACACATTTCCACAGGCTCCCTGAAGCTATGCTGCTTTCTAGTTTACAATCTAGGTCTCACCCATGGATACATCCATGGAATCAAGTTATTATAAAGAGGGTGGCCTACACTGCTGTGCCCCTGCACAGTCCAGAACCTGTAATCATAGAATCGTAGAACACTGGAACAGGAAGGGACCTCTAGAGGTCATCGAGTCCAGTCCCCTGCCCTCATGGCACGACCAAGCACCATCTAGATCATACCTGCTAGATGTCTACCTAACCTGCTCTTAAATATCTCCAGTGATGAGATTCCACAACCTCCCTAGGCAATTTATTCCAATGTTTAACAACCCTGACAGTTTGGAAGTTTTTCCTAACGTCCAACCTATACCTCCCTTGCTGCAATTTAAGCCCATTGCTTCTTGTCCTGTCCTCTGAGGCCAAGGAGAACATTTTTTCCTCCCTCCTCCTTGTGACACCCTTTTAGATACTTGAAAACCGCTATCACGTCCCCTCTCAGTCTTCTCCTTTCCAAACTAAACAAGCCCAATTCTTTCAGTCTTCCTTCACAGCTCATGTTTTCTAGACCTTTAATCATTTTTGTTGCTCCTCTCTGGACCTTCTCCAATTTCTCCACATCTTTCTTGAAACGTGGTGCCCAGAACTGGACACAATCCTCCAACTGAGGCCTAATCAGCACAGAGTAGAGCGGAAGAATGACTTCTCGTGTCTTGCTCACAACACTCTTGTTAATGCAGCCCAGAATCATGTTTGCTTTTCTTGCAACAGCGTCAGACTGCTGACTCATGTTTAACTTGTGGTGCACTCTGACCCCTAGATCCCTTTCTGCAGGACTCCTTCCTAGACAGTCGCTTCCCATTCTGCATGTGTGAGACTGATTGTCCCTTCCTAAGTGGAGCACTTTGCATTTGTCCTTCTTAAACTTCATCCTGTTTAGCTCAGCCCATTTCTCCAGTTTGTCCGGATCAGTTTGAATTATGAATGATATTTGTCCATTGCTGGAGGAACCGCTCAGTGAGACCTGACACTGATGTTTCTTGCACTTGTGCCTGCTGATGAGCCGCCAAGATCATGAACAATGTGCCCCAGAGCAGCTACTGACCAAGCCAGTGTGGTGCACCTCGGAGCACCAGTGGGCCCCATGGAGCAGCTGCGTGGGGGTTGCTGGTTGGTACCATGAAGACCCTTGGCACAATCCCAGTGCTGAGCACACAGCCACAATCCAGGACTATGCCCAGGCCTTGGCTGCAAAATTCTGCCTGGCCTCATTTGCAGCTGGCCGAGGCATACGGTGAGTCTTTGAATGTGAGACACCACCCCATGTACCTATAAACCCCACTGCACAACAGCTGCCATGGAAGTGTGACCACTAACCCCACCATTGCTGCTCCATCACCCCAAAAGCACAGACCCACCCAAGCCTGAGTGCAAAGCAAAGACCTGAGTCAGCAACTTTTTATAATCTAGAAAGAGCAAAGTGTTTTTAGGGTTTTTCTTTTAAATAGGTATAAAATAATGTTCTCCTAGGGTGTGTCTAGACTACAGGGTTTTGTCGACAAAAGTGGACTTTTGTCGACAAAACTAGACCTGCGTCTACACTACCGCCAAGTTCTGTCGACATAACGTTGACAGAACTCGGCAGTTTTGTCAACGGTGGTAAACCTCATTCTACAAGGAATAACGCCTTTTGTTGACAGAGTTCTGTCGACAGACGGCGTTATTGCATCTACACTGTCCTTTGCGTCTACACTCTCACGTCAACAAAGCAGCTTGCTTTGTTGACAGAACTGGATGTACTCGAGATGCTCTTTGTCGACAGAAGCTTTGTCGACAGTATCTGTCGAGAAACCCTCTGTTGACAAAAGCCTGTAGTCTAGACGTACCCCTAGGCTTGTCTTCCAGGTTCCAACTCGGAGTGAAATTTTATAACTTACTGATAAACTCCAGGAAAAAAAAAGGGGGGGACCCTTCAAATAAAATGCTTACAGAATCTTACCAAGAGTATATGTGGGTGCTGCTAAACTAAATTCACAAGGAGGTGGGGCAAATGCCATAAAAGAGTTAGTGAAAGCAAAATAATGTTCATTAAAAATAGAAAAACAACTGAAAAAATATCCTTTGTATTCAACCTCGCACTCGTACATCATAATGTTCCAGTAAAAGCCCATTTTCCCTTGAGATAATAAAAGAATTGAATTTTTCCTTATCGGTCATCTATTTTTCTAGCTAAAGCTATTACTCCCTCTCTGTGGTTGCTAGGCAACAAGAAATATTAATAGCAGCTTTTATTAGCTTAGCTTTAGCAGCAGAGTACCAGAATGAGAAAATGGAAAACATAAATGTGTTACATAAATCTTTCAACCTTTCAGGGTTTGTGTTAGTCTCTGTTTTCATAATGATTTATTGAAGTGATGGTTCATTTATGAGAAAAAGGAGTGTGAAATAAGAAAACGGAACATTACCCTGAAGGACTGTTTGAAAATAAATAATTATAGGAGGTGAAGAAAAGCTGTTTAAAACCATTTTTCTGAGTTTTATAAAATTTAAAAAGACATATTTCTTTCATTTATTGCCGCTGAGAAAAACACAAGCAGGGGACTACAAACAGGTCTTCGTTTAATACAAAGAAAGCTTCACATGTGATTGTGTTATTATTTTCCAGCCAGGCCTTATGTCAGGCAGTTTAGTTTTTAAATAGTGAACCACTAACGAGCAGAATTTACAAATTAGTTAAAAACCAAGGTGTAAAAAATTGGTACAAATCCAGAGAGGCACATATAGTCGTCTTAGGTCAAAATCTGTACGTTTTCACTCTCGTCAGACGCCTCTTTGGTGACAGTCCCTGGGATGACGAAGTCTGTCTCTACATTAAACTGCACCGACATTACTGCTGTTCATTGTGTTGCAAGCCCTGCTAATTTGGAATTTAACTTTGTTTGCAGCTTGATTTGTGAGGAGTCATGTTCTGTTTTATTGCTGCCATCCTCAACAATATGTCTGGTAAACAAACTTGCATACGGTGCTCCAGTTATTTCTGATTGTGCAACACAGGTGTTTCTAAACTCTGTAACTCTGGAAAACAGGCCTGTTTGGCTGCCATGTGGAAAAGCAAGATATAAGGTCCTGGTATCTTATCATTCCATCTCTCCTGCAAAGGATTTCTACCTACTTGGGTGAGTTCCACTGAATAACACCGAATTTTTGTTTAAAAAAAAAAAAAGGTGAAATCCTGGCTCCATGGGTGTCACTGGAGTTCTGGATGGACAAGTGCAATTTTAAGGCCTGCGGAAGACATACCCACAAAATGGACTCTCCAATGAACCTCAGTTATGAAAGCACCCCACACTAATATCTCCCTGATCACACGGACATTTCCTCTGAGTGTTGCGTATCACCCCTGACCTCCACATCTCAGCCCGTGAGGGCCCTGAGCTGAATCCAGCACAGAGAGGATGCCATGCCACAGAGGCTATGATCTCACACCTCCCAAGTCTGGAAAGGCAGAGATCTTGTCTAGGATGGAGGTCCACAGGCCACGAGCTGACCCAGAGTTCTTGGGGGACAGAATTACACCCACTACTGCCAATACCATCGTACAGGATTTTCTACCTTTTAGGGCCATCATAAGAGCAAATTTGCAGCCAGGTTTAACAGCTTCCCCCCTAAACCTAAGACAACAGAAATATTGTTTTAAATTATAAAGAAAGAAAATTCCAACGGGAACAGATTTTCTAAAATTCAACAAACAGGCATCTCCTCTTCCGTGCAGCAGAACAGGCAAGTGAAACTGACTAAGGTGTGATCCCATAATATTTGCCCATTGTGGGATCAGAGCCTAACAGCTGACGGAAGCGATGCTAACTTTCCGCCTGTGCTCACGCTGGAGTGAAACCCAAAAAGGAGATGAATACCAGAGCTAGAGGGAGCTCAGTTCAATTTCCTTTTTAATTGTTCATCTCTAATAATCTAAGCCTTTGGGTTTGATGCAGTGGTAGGCCAAGGGACACTAGTTGGATAGAAGCAGTAGCAATGTGAGAGATGGGAATTGGATGTACAAAATACTATACGTTAAATACAAACAAGTCTCATCTATATACATTATTTTTTGTTTCCTGTTCTGTTGCAAGACAATTGGGACCATTTAGACTGTAAGCTCTTCGGGGCAGACTCTCACTGTGTTTGTACAACACTTAACACAATGGAAACCTCACCACAGCAGAGATCTTTAGGTTCTACGAGATCACCCTCTTGATGACACTGTTCCATTAAACCCTCTGTACAAATCCTACAAATAATACTTCATATTTAAACATGTAATTTTTATTTAAAATGGGATAGGAATTTAAATATATTGAAGTAGTCTGGTGTTTAAATATTTATAAACAATAAACAAAGGATACCATCTGCCTAGCTAAAAAACACGTTTAACTATTTCCACACCTGGGAGAAACAGAAAATGGCTATCACTTGTTTGCCTTGTACATTTCTAATTTTGGAGTTAGAAAATGATCCAAAACTCATTTAAATCAATTATTATGTACTGAGGGTGGAATCCTTTGGGCAGAGACCCTCTCTTTGCTCTGTGTCTGTACAATGCCTTGTAAAATGGGGACCAAGTCCATGCCTGAGGCTCAGAGACACTACCGCAATACAAACAATTAACCACACAGTACACAGACTTCACTAGGGCTGGCTCTGGCCAATATGGACATCTGTGTATGGACTCATTGGCAGGTCTAACTCAGAAGAAAGAGTGGGTGAACATATCGGAGCAGTCTGAGGAAACAGCAGAGATGACCAAGGGTGTGATCCTAGGAACAGTTATACCTGCCAGGTCTCACTGACAATGTGAAGGAAATACGATACTTTGGGGCTTTGCCATTTGCAGGACAGGAGCCCAGGAGAGAAATTGCTTGGGTGGGAGAAGGTGTAGGAAAAGCCCGGGAGAACCAAGGGGCTGGGCACTGGGGCCTGTGGGGAAATGGACTAACGCATGGGAACTGGGGGTGAGCAATAGTAGAGAGATGGAGCAAGGACATGTCCAGCGAGAGAAGAAGAGGGAGAGAATCAGAAAAGAACATGAAGGAACACGGTCCCAGGGCTTTGGAGAGTTCCATCTGACATTTTAATGGTCTGATTTAATGGCTCTGTTTCTTATTTATTAGTCAGATCATGGCCAGGACCTGCTATGCGTAGGGTTGCCAGATGGTTTAACCAAAAATACCGCTCCCCCCAAAAAAACAAACCACCACGGAAAAAATTCTGTTGAGAAAAAAAAAGGGGGAAACCAAAGTTGTTGAGCAAAAAAATATAAAAAAATAAAAAATAAATAAAAAAAACCCAGCATGGCCCCTTTAAAAAAAATACTTTTGAGGCTTTTTGGCCCTAAGAGGCTGCCGGCAGCCGTCCGCCACCTTGCCTCCCTGCTCCGGGCCAGACAGCTCCCCTGCGGAGCCCTGTAAGCACCCGGGATTTTCACCTCCTGGCTGGGAAAGAATCCGAAAATACCGGACATTTTAGGTGCCTGGTATTTTCTGAATTTTTTTTTTTTTTTTAACCAGACAGGAGGTGAAAATATCAGACTGTCTGGGTCAATACCGGACACCTGGCTACCCTAGCTATGCGTGAAGCACTTTCCACACACAAAGGCCTGCCCCGAATAGCTCACAACCTGTGCTCATCGACCATTTGCATTTTTGATGATCCCAGGCTTTGATCATGGAGAGGGGAGGCTTCAACTCCCCCCAAACACACATCCGCACGTGTGCACATGCACACGCAGAGCCAAAGGAAGTGGTTATTTTTAGTTTCCATTTGCCTTTTAGAGGCAGGCAGATTGTTTACAGGTGGATTGTTATTATGCTTTTATTTCTATTTCATACGCATCCTCCACAAAGGTAAAAGAAAGCTCTGCCAAACCAAGCAGTCGATTGTTAGAAATCTTAATCCTGCTTCTTTGTGCATGTACACTGTGCCCCAAATGAGTAGGGGGTTATGTGGAAAAAAAATAGCACGGGCTATAATTAAAGACAGTGCCCTAATACATTTGAATTAAAGCTGCATAAGCAACTGTAAATCTGTCATAGTCTAACTTTAGACCGCTTGACTTTGCAGCCTTAATGTTTTTGTGACAAAAGGCTTGCCAACCTGTACAGCCCTGCAGCTATGCTTGTGTAGCACTTAGCAAACACTGCCAACATCGACAGGAGAACTTTTCCTGTAGGCATAGTTACTCTACCTCCCCAAGAGCCCTTCCATCATAGTGCTGTTTACACCAGAGGTTAGTCGGTATAACTGTGTTACTTGTGGGTGTGGACTTTCCACACTCAAGCAATATCATTATGCCATAACATAAGAACTAGGGATCACCAAATGAAATGAATAGGTAGGAAGTTTAAAACAAAGGGAAGTTTTTCTTTATGCAGCGCACAGTCAACCTGTGGAACTCCTTGCTAGAGGATGTTATGAAGACCAGGACTTTAACAGGGCTCAAAAAAGAACTAGATACATTCACGGAGGTTAGGTCCACCAATACTTATTAGCCAGGATGGGTAGGAATGGTGTCCCTAGCTTCTGTTTATCATGGTCTGGAAATGGATGACAGGAGAGGGATCACTTGTTCTGTTCACTCCCTCTGGTGCATCTGGTATTGGCCACTGTTGACAGACAGGATATTGGGCTGGGTGAACCTTTGGTCTGACCCAGTCTGGTCTGTAGTGTAGGCCAAGCCTTAGTGAGTATGTGAAAGGAGTATACAATTTTCAGGCTTTTTGTAATTAAGAACTCTGTGTCCCCTCCCGCCCTCCCCCCATTGGATTTGAACCTTCAATTTCTGGCCCTGGTGCTCATACTGCTACAGCACTTGCTAATAGCTACCACTGCGTTGTATGCCCCCCTCCCACACACACACTCCCCACAACAGTGTAAGGAACAATGTCGCCTTTGGTTCTGCCTCTGCCCTAGTGGAACCCGTGCGAAAGGAGAGCAGGGAACAGAGCTCTCAGCAGGGATACGTACCTCAACTCGAACCCCCTTCCTGACCCAGTCACGCACAATGCCCCGGCCCACGCACGCACAATGCCCCAGCCCACGCATGCACAATGCCCTGGCCCACGGAAGGAATGGCCCAGTCACTGTGCACTTCCAGTGCTCTAACAGCCTGACACAGCCACTAGGGCCATGGGAAAACAAGGCCAGGTTCTGGGAGTGGACATTTGTTCATGTCGAGTTTTGTGATATTCATCTCCTAGGAGCGGGTGTGAGACAACATGACCCCCAGGGTTTGAGTAAGTGGCAGTGGGAGGTGCCGTTCCCAAGGGGCCAGTGAGGGAGCTGCCAGTGGGCTCGGGACAACCAGCAGCACCGCTGTGAGGGCATGAGGCATAGGAGCTGGTGCGCTCTGAGCCCTCAGTAGGCTCCTGGGATTCTCCCCTTTCGGGGTGCACCCCTGGGCAGTCCGGGGAGCCCAGTTCCAAATGGTTGTGGGCAGAGCTGTGTGCAGAGAGGGGCAGAGCTGTCTAACGCAGCATAGGAGGACGCAGCAGGAGTGACGGTTAGTGGCGGTTCTCTCTCCTCTGGTTGAAGTTCAGTACAGGAGTGACCCCCTGGTAGCAGAACAGCCAGTGCCGACAGGCCCTGTTCAGTAGTCTGACACGATGGGGGACGCAGACGTTCTGAGACCCCTATCTAATATTTATGGAAATATGTTCGCGCTGCATTGGAAATTCTTCAGCTCTGACCTTGATCACCCTTTGTTTCTGTCAAACATGTTCCTCCAAATCCCTTCTGAAAACTCATTTATTCACAAAAGCTCTTTAACCCCGCATGCTCCCATTCTCCTCGGTACCACTGCCATTTTACCTCAGCTTTGGGGCTGCACTGACCCCCGGCTCTTTCCTACCCGGGCTACACCACTCTTGACACTGCCCTGTCCTCAGGAATCACCCCATCCAGACAGCAGCCTCGTCCACCGTACCAAAGCCCAGGATGGCTCTGCTGCCCTCCCTCATCACCACAGTCACTCCTGATGGGCACAGAGAGGCCATAACAACTGCTGATCACAGGGAAAAATTTTGTGGTCACTGAAGCCAGTCAGAAATTTTTTTTCAAAATTCTTTTTCTCAGAAAACACCATCTTTCTGAATTACTGTTTTTTTGCACGGAGAGGGAAATTTTCATTTTTGCTTGAAATATTTTAATTTCTCACCAAAACATTTTTATTTTATTTTTCACTCACTCTATCCCTTTTTTCTCTCCTTCTCTTTTCCTCGTTTTACTTGCCCCGTTTACTCTGGTGGCAAAACCCAGACTTTTAAAAGTAGTCCTTTTTCTCGAAAAGAATTTCACTAACCAATTAGAGAGAGAGTCTGCAGAACTGGAATGTATCTACAGATTTGACACCATTACCCTGGGCTTGAATAAAGACATTAACTGGTTGGCACATTACAAAGCCAGTATCTCCTGCCATTAACATCTGCATTTCCACACCAAAAGCTATGCATGGGACACATCCAGACCACTTAATTAGCCTGATTAACACTGGTCCTACAATTGACAGGGACTTCGTAGGCTGTTATGTATCTCTCTTGGTTTCTATGATTTCCACTCCAATTCATTCTATATATTTTGGTTAGCCTGTATGGTGCCACAGGACCACTCTTTGGGTACGTCTAAACTGCACTCTAAAACTGAAATAAGATACGCAATTTGTGCTGCGCAAATTGTGTATCTTATTTCAATTTTATTTCAAAATAGGCTATTTCGAAATTTGGCATGTCTACATGGTGCCAAATTTTGAAATAAAGCACTATTTCAAGACATCCCTTATTCCTCGTGGACCATCGTTTACAGGGATGCTGAAATAGCACATCCATTATTTTGAAAATTATTTTGAAATATCAGACACGTTCCTTGGATGCGGAGTATCCCGGGATACCTCTGGTATCCCAAAATAGCCTTGTAGTCTAGACATACTCCTTGCTTCTAAAGTTAAAGAGTATCACAGCAACCCTCTGAGATGATGTAAATACAGTTTGCTCCTGCTTTGCTTAGATTTGTTAGACATTCAGCAGATGGAGTGGTATGCTGCTCATTGTAATCAACTTAATTTGTGACCCAATCTGAGATGGAAGACAAGGTCCCAGTCGGGGAAGTAGATATGGGTGGCAATCTGGGAAGCAGTGATCATGAGATGGTAGATTTCAGGATCCTGACCAAAGGAAGAAAGGAGAGGAGCAAAATACACACCCTGGACATCAGAAAAGCAGACTTTGACTCTCTCAGAGAACTGACGGGCAGGATTCCCTGGGATGCTAACATGAAGGGGAAAGGAGTGCAGGAGAGCTGGCAATATTTTAAAGAAGCCTTATTAAAGGCCCAGGAAAAAACCATCCCAATGCGCAGTAAGAAAAGCAAATATGGTAGGCCACCAGATTGGCTTACTGGGGAAATCCTTGGTGAGCTTAAACACAAAAAGGAAGCTTATAAGAAGTGGAAACTTGGACAGATGACTAGGGAGGAGTATAAATATACTGCTCAAGAACGCAGGGGAGTAAACAGGAAGGCAAAAGCGCAATTGGAATTGCAGCTAGCAAGGGATGTGACGGGTAACAAGAAAGGTTTCTACAGGCATGTTAGCAACAAGCGGGTGATCAGAGAGGGTGTGGGGCCCTTACTGGATAAGGGAGGTAACCTAGTGACAGATGATGTGGGAAAAGCTGAAGTACTCAATGCTTATTTTGCCTTTGTCTTCACAGACAAGGTCAGCTCCCAGACTACTGCACTAGGCAACACAGTATGGGAAGGAGGTGGGCAGCCCTCAGTGGAGAAAGAACAGGTTAAGAACTATTTAGAAAAGCTAGACCCGCACAAATCCAGGGGTCCGGATTTAATGCATCCGAGGGTACTGAGGGAGTTGGCAAATGACATTGCAGAGCCTTTTGCCATTATCTTTGAAAACCCGTGGAGATCAGGAGAGATCCTGGATGAGTGGAAAAAGGCAAATGTAGTGCCCATCTTTAAAAAAGGGAAGAAGGACAATCCAGGGAACTACAGACCAGTCAGCCTTACCTCAGTCCCCAGAAAAATCATGGAGGGGATCCTCAAGGAATCCATTTTGAAGCACTTGGAAGAGGGGAAAGTGGTCAGGAATAGTCAACATGGATTCACGAACGGCAAGTCATGCCTGACCAATCTGATTAGCTTCTATGATGAGGTAACTGTCTCTGTTGACATGGGGATGTCAGTGGATATGATATACCTTAACTTTAGCAAAGCTTTTGATACGGTCTCCCACAATCTTCTTGCCAGCAAGTTAAGGAAGTATGGATTGGATAAATGGACGGTAAGGTGGATAGAAAGCTGGCTAGATTGTTGGGCCCAACTGATAGTGATCAACGGCTCAATGTCAGGATGGCGATCGGTTTCTAGCGGAGTGCCCCAATGATGGGTTCTAGGGCCAGTTTTGTTCTACATCTTTATTAATGACCTGGATGAGGGGTTGGATTGCACCCTCAGCAAGTTTGTGGATGACACTAAGCTAGGGGGAGAGGTAGATAGTTGCAGGGCAGGGATAGAATCATAGAGCTGGAAGAGATCTCAGAAGGCCATCAAGTCCAGCCCCCTGCCCAAGGCAGGACCAATCCCAATTAAAATGAGGTAGGGTCCAGAGTGATCTAAACAGATTAGAGGATTGGGCCAAAAGAAATCTGATGAGGTTCAACAAGGACAAGTGTAGAGTCCTACACTTGGGAGGGAAGAATCCCAAGCATTGTTACAGGCTGGGGACCAACTAGCTAAGTAGCAGTTCGGCAGAAAAGGACCTGGGGATTACAGTGGATGAGAAGCTGGATATGAGTCAACAGTGTGCCCTTGTAGCCAAGAAGGCTAATGGCATATTAGGGTGCATTAGGAGGTGCATTGCCAGCAGATCTAGAGAAGATTATTCCCCTTTATTTGGCTCTGGTGAGACCACATCTGGAGTATTGTGTCCAGTTCTGGGCCCCCCCACTATAGAAGGAATGTGGACACATTGGAGAGGGTCTAGAGGAGGGCAACCAAAATGATTTGGGGGCTGGAGCACATGACCTATGAGGAGAGGCTGAGGGATTTGGGCTTATTTAGTCTGCAGAAGAGAAGAGTGAGGGGGGATTTGAGAGCAGCCTTAGATGGAGGATGGAGAGAGGCTGTTCACAGTAGTGACAGATGGCAGAACAAGGAGCAATGGTCTCAAGTTACAGCGGGGGAGGTCTAGGTTGGATATTAGGAAAAACTATTTCCCTAGGTGGGTGGTGAAATATTGCAATGGATTACCTATGGAGGGGGTGGAATGTCCCTCCCTAGAGGTTTTAAAGTCTCAACTTGACAAAGCCCTGACTGAGATAATTTAGTTGGGGTTGGTCCTGCTTTGGGCAGCGGGCTGGACTCGATTACTCCTGAGGTCTCTTCCAGCCCTATGATTTTATGATTCTGTGATTTCATCAAGACCCTGCATTCCAGGAGCAGTGAGTGCTATACAGGTGGTTGGACTAGATGATCAGAGTGGTCCTTCTGGGCTTAGACTCTCTGACTCACATAATCAGATAAACCATTCCAGTCCAGGCTCATTTTTGACATAGCCCTAGATGTCATAGAATCCTAGAACTAGAAGGGACCTCGAGAGGTCACCAAGTTCACGTCCTCACCAAGAGCCATGTAGATCACTGACAGATGTTTGTCTAACCTGTCCACAACATCCCCAGGCAATTTATTCCGGCATTTAACCACCCTGACAATTAGGAAGTTTTTCCTAATGTCCAACCTAAACCTCCCTGGCTGCAGTTTAAACCCATTGCTTCTTGTTCTATCCTCAGGTGTAAAGGAGAACAGTATTTCTCCCTCCTCCTTGTCAGGAGAATCAGGTTCTATTTCTGCCTCTTTAATTACTCAATGTGGAAATTTTAACAAGCTATGTCATTTTGCAGTGCTCTTTTCTGTAAAACGGGTATAGCAATTTCTTACCCCTCAGAAGTATTGTGTGGCTCAACGAAATGGCTGGAAAGGGTTAGTTATCAGATCCCTGAATAGGAGATACTACTGGATTGCAAAACATTCCTTACCCTTATTCCCAATTAATGTCTGAGCACAGAGTAAATAGCATTTCCCATTGCTCTCCGTAATGCCAAGGTCATGTCAGTTTAGTAGTCCTAGATTTTTCATTCGAGCAGATGAAAAAAATCCGAGCTGTTGGACATAAATTCTAACCAATATTTGTATCCCAAGCTTTTTGCAATTACAATTTTACGCTTTCATTCAAAATATTCTTACTTCAGAAATAAAAGAAATGGCAGCAAAAATAGGAAACAGCTGTGTATGCAAACATCTGTAGAGACTATTGCAAGGCGAAGCCCATAGGAGGTGTATTCATGGTCTTAACATTTGGATTAGTCATCTAGGTTTTGGAACAAAGACCTAATCTCATCAGGTTTCCTGCTGAACTCTCAAACCCAAGTCTCCTTCCTATGTAGCTAATGCCCCCATCACTACCCGGTGAAACAATTCATGCTTTGTTACTGCAAATCAGCAAACATGTTCCTCCTCAGAATGAATTTTTCCTGAAATATGGGTGATGTTCATGGAGGCTCACAGCACCTCACATGTCCTGCAATGTCACCCAAGCAATGCTTGAAGAATAGTCTACTTCATTAGACCATTATCAAGGGGAGAATGATTTGATGGGCATGCGGGCAGAAGGTACTAATGATAACACTTAAAAATTTGCTCCACCTCTGGGATTTTATTGTTCCCTCATGTGTATGTACAGCTCCGAACAATGCTAATCAGGATTACCCAGGCACATAGGAACAAACAATATACTGTCATGTACACATGTTGGAGTCAATGGGATCCCGGTCTGTCCATCCAAAGGCAGAATTTGAGGGGAAAAGGGGTGGGGATGTCACCCTATAACACAAAGTTTGATAGCCAAGGAAAAGTGTTTGAAAGGTGGGTAAGAAAGGATTTAATTTGGATAAAAATTACAACACAGTTCTTTTATGGAGCTACCTTGTTATTGCCAGGGCCTTTGGAAATATACTTCCCAAAGGCTTTGGTTTAAAACTAAACCCTTCCAATTCACTATCAGCTAGAAATTTCAGGATTCCCTGGATTTTTAATTTTAGTGGTAAGGGGGAAACAACTCTTAACCTCTCTATTATCTGTTTTCAGCACATTAAGCCCCCTTCTTATCTTCCCTAGCTCAGTCCTGATTTACTGTCAAGATGCTGCATTTGTAAAACAGAACCATAAAATAAGAAAGAGAACATTTCCCAAGGACTTCTCCAAAATAAATTATTTCAGACGTTCAAAAGCTGCTTAATAAATCCCACTATTCTTGTTTCTTTGGGTATCTTAAAAACTGATTTATCAGTGCAATATCACCTCTCAAAAATGAGACAATCAACACACGATAAAATTATCATGTTATGAAAATAGGGGTCAGAAGTAGGGTCTGTGCTTTAAATTAAACTAGGGAAAAACATCTTTCAAACAAAATTGACTCTCTTTGTCTCAGAAATGAATAATTTAATCAACTAAGAACCTAAAAGCTAAAGTGGAGCCCAATGTAATATTTAATTTCATAGAAAGATGTCTGCTTTCAGTATCATGCTCAATCAATTTTTTTTAAACACACACACAAACTTTAACCAAAATAAAATAAAATAAAATAAAATAAAATAAAATAAAAGAGTGCAGACATGCTGAGGATTTTGGAGCTTTGTTACATTCCTAGAGAAAGTGATAATATCTCCTGTGAACACTATCACTTTCCACACCCCTATCTACCCACGCAAGGAAAAACAAATGCTCTTTAGCTAAGATGGTTGTGGAGATGCAGGCATGTTAACTACAAAAAAAAAAAAAAAAGCGCAGCTCTGTCTGATATTGATGCAGTCCAGTGATACCCATGGAAATCAATGATCTTAGAAGCAAACAACATAGAAAACCTACAATGTAGTTAAATCGGCTAAAAGGGAAAATATTATTAAATGACTTCATCGTAAAATCAGTACAGCTGATGAAAGCAAGACCAAAGCTTACAACACAACATAGCTGGCTCTAAGCTGAATTCATCTCAACACTGGATTAAATAACCCATTTTCCCTCTCAGACCTCCATTTGTAATTTTTCATTAATTTGCCCTGCGCTAGTTCTTTCCGCAACAGGTTACCATGAAACTCCTGAAGAAACTGCCTTGTCCCAGAGTAACCCAAAAGGCATTTTAGGACTGCCAACTTTAAGGTGTGGCAGGACTGGTAACCGATCCTGACTTTGTGAGGACATGGGGTAGGTTCAATTCTTTCACTAAATGGGCCAGTGTGCAGACTGTGCCCATTTTACAGCACTTGCAAGGAACACAGAGGTATATTTATTATTCAAAAGACCATCAACATTGAAGTGGCCTGGGATTTTTTTTGGATGCAATGCTGTGGTGATCCAACCAAAAAATGCTGGAAAAATAAAGCGTTCATACTTCCCTCCCGAAAGAGAAAAATCAATGATCATGACATTATGCAGCAAGAGCAAAGCTCAGAATCACCCCTTAGATAATTATTAGTACACAATTAGTTTATTAACAGAATCTAAAAGCCACAGAATTTAAAATACAAAATGATGCTGAAAAGTTTCATTCATGACCATGGCCATGCAAATGACTTCTATAGAATGGATCAATTTACCCTATCACTGAGATATGCTCCCAGTGCAACTGATGGCAGCTAAGTGTTAATTGCCTTTATTCAACCCTTAGCTGGATTTTTGTTCACCAATGTCCTAAAATCCAAACGACTCACAAGGACACACAGTGGACTGAATCGGATAAAACAGGATGTGATAAAGGAGGAAGTTTTACTCACCGTAGGTAGCTGGCTGGAGAGAAGATGACCATCCTGACTCAGCATATTAGACACCATGATGGCTGGAAGGTCCATGTTCTGATAGGAATATGCTGGTATCAGGCTATTTGGAGGGAGGCTGTGGCACAGTGAATGATACCCAGTTTCATGGTCCACCAAGTGAAGAAGGGAGGGCTCCGGGAGGTTAGGAGGAGTTATAGGCGGGATTTCATAGTCTTCATTAGTCTCACTCTGACCATTATACGTCTGAAATAGTAAAAGGGCCTTTTTCAATGTGTCACTCACTTGTTGCTTCAGCAAAAGAAAACAACAGCATTGGGATGAAAAAAAAAAAAGCCCAACCACCACCACCACCACCAAAAACAAACCCACAACCAGCAATACAGTAATTGCTAAAGACAATTCCCAGTCTTGGACATAAACAGCATGCTGTAGTTAATCTCTAGATCAGCCCAAATCAAACAGAAACTGAGGCCCAAGCCTCAGTTTCTATTAGTAATGTATAACATCCTGTCTCGCCATTCTGCTCTGTAGAACTCTCATCTACCTCAATGGAAAATTCCATGAATGGATCAATGTCAAGATATGACCCAAAGAATCCAATCTGCTAATGAGGAGATCTAAGGCCTGGCCTACACTAGGGAGCTATTTTAAAATAACCCCTCTTAGGTCAAATTAATATGTGGAGCATCCACACTAACAAGCCCGTTATTTCAAAATCTGTACTGCTTTCCTTGGGGAATAACGCTAATTTTGAAATAGTTATTTTGAAATAACGGTAGTGTGGACAGTCTGGTGTGGCTATTTCAAAATAACAACTCTCCAGAGTAATCCGAAGTAATTCCTCCCCAGTGCTTCCTGGGGCTCTAAGTCAAGGTAGCACGTCCACATTAACGGAGCCAGCCTCAGACTAATTTCGAGGCTCCCCTGTAGTGGGGACACACTAGTTCAATTCTGTTATTTCAGGCGTTATTAAATTGATTTTAGTTATTTCGGAATAGTTTCCTAGTGTAGACGTGCCCTAAGCATGCAGGCATAAATCTGGTAGCTATCCATACAATGGCTGCATTTCTGAGTACATATACTACTTTGGACACACAAATAAGTGTACAATATTTATGACTTGGATTTTCAAGGGGACTTTGGGGAATCAAGCACTCTACCCCCATGGGAAGTCAGTCGCACCTGAGGACCAAATTCCTGTAGGCTCCTGGGAAAGATCCAACAGTTATGTACCAGTTGAGTGACTGAGTCAGAAATATGACTGTGGCATGGTTGGTTTGGTTTTGAAAAGGAGTCTCATTTGGCTGTCCTCCACATGGACACCTCCACATATTTATTGTGCAAAGCTATTTAAGAATAAAAACATCACACCACTAGATCTTTTCCCAGTGATACTACCTTGAACACAAATATCAAGACAGTTTTATCGCAATCAATTCCAGTTTGGTGGGATTTATTACAAAAATTTCCCTGACTTGTGTTAAAAATTAATCTGGAATTGCGCCCATGTAATTCTTCTGAGACAAAACATATTAGATCTACAGTAAATGTAAAATAAAAGTGACTCTTACAATAAGATTATTAATTATGGCATGGAAGAACATTATAATAGTTTCTATTTTAAAGAGAAAGTTTACCCAAAACCTAGTCGATGTCATGTATGACTCTGGCATATGAAATCCTGGTTATTCCTAGTGTTATAAACATGAATTTTAAGCTAAGTTTTTAAGATCATCTAGTTTCATGGTTGGATTTTCATTGAATAATTAAAACCAGCAATCCATGTGTGCAAAAATAGTTAAACACTGTAAACTATTAAGCCATCGCCCCAAAACTCACACACAAATCCTCACCTTCCATCACCCTAGTTTAAAAATAATACAGTAACAGATTTATGCAACTTGAATTCCAAAGTCTTTATGAAGGCAGCAGAGGGCAAGAGAAGAAGAGACGGTTTGAAATTTCATTAAACGCCGGTCAGAGAGTGCATCAGATGGAGGGAAACATACTGCATGGCACCCCCCCTTCGTCATTCTGCCCGAACTAAAAATGTGCAATATCCTTAGCTAAAGGAGATCCTCCCTTCCTTTCATGTCTCCTCTTTGGTGCTCACTGGACACCACTGCAACAGAGATAGTGATAGGAACCCTTGTTGTGGAGCCAATCCTGTGATGCACAAGCACTCCAAATGCCCACTGACTTCACAAGAAATGGGCGCTCAAGGTCTAAACTGCTGTGCATTAGGATCAACACAGTTACTGTTAAGTGGAGATTCCAGTTCCCTTGTTCTTGCAGCCAGCTTGTCTAGCTCAGAGATCCCATTGGAAGGGGCTGCACATAAAAGGTAGGGTTGCCAGATGGTTTCACAAAAAATACCAAACAAAACAAAAAACAAAAACAAAAACAAAAAAAACACCACGCAGGGAAAAAATTGTGTTGAGGAAAAAAAAAAAAAACGACAGGGCCAAAATGCAGTCGTGGCCCCTTTAATTCCCGGGCTGCTCCCCCCTCCCTCTGCTCCAGCATGTCCCAAGCGACCTTCCGTAGGGTGCCCGAACCAGGCCTTGGGAAACACAGAAAATACCGGACATTTTAGATGTCCAGTATTTTCTGAATTTTTTTACCAGACGGAAGGTGCAAATACCGGGCAGTCTGGTTCAATACCGGACACCTGGCAACCCTAATAAAAGGGTATAAGGCCGATGGATTCCATGTAATAGGTCTGGTAGTTAGTTCTCATTTGGGATCCACAGTCTGATGTGCACTGATTCTTCCCCAGGTATTTTAGAAGATTTTGTTCCATGGCATCAGGAGAGGGATTTGAATAAACTATTGCACAGCAAACTTCTGCCCGCTGGGTTATTTTGGTACCAGGTATATAAGCAAGTGGCTTTGCTGTACTTAAGTGAATTATGTAAAATCCACTCCAAGTTTCCTTAAGCTCTCTTCACAAACATATGTTTCTTGTGTTTCTGCAGAGAGGCTTTGAGGAGGTTTTGTTGGGAATATGGAAAACCTGTCATCCCTGTTCACACTTTCTGCACCTTTCTGTCTCCTCACATCTATTTAGCTTAGAAAATCAGAACAGTCAGAACCACAAAGCTTTCCACATCACAACAGTATTACGCAACATATCAAAATCAGGATCAAAGCAGCACACAATCAGAATCAGCTAAATATCCAATCAACGTAATCAGACTTCATGCCCACAACCATTGGCACCATATCAGCTAAGCACATTTTCCAAGCCTATGTTTGCTCTACACATGCTTTACGTAGACGGCTAGAAAGATAAGTAGCTAGATACTGTACATAGGTGGAACGCATTATGATGCTGCATTGTAATACACACTCTTTATTTTCACATGTTGGGAAGGGCTGAATCCCAGAGCACAAGCTGTGGTCTGTCACAACTGAAGAAATGCTGCCCTCGAAAACTCCTGTCTCAATAACAACCAGCTCAGTTTCCTCAGGAAGTGTGTTATACAACATATTTGGCATTCTAATGTTATTTTAGATTATAATGTTATATTTTAATATAATATATTTAGACACAATGTTATATTTTAAATTATAAGATACACGATGTTAAAGTTGAAGTTTAAATGTTACATTTTAATGATTTACTCACAAAAACTTCTCCTCTAATCTGAGTTCAAGCCCACTCATCTCGCCAGGGACTGAAAGATGCCACCGGAGTGAAGCTCAGTTTCCCTCCGCGGGTGGTTGGTCACCGATACTGAGAACATGGAAGGAGCAGGGCTTCCCACCTTCCGGTGGGCTGTGTTTGCAGACGGCACCTCGGCGGTTTCAAAGACCAAGCCCCCCAGCCTGGCTAGCTTGTGACTCTCAAGCCGGAGCCTGACTGTGACTTTCAAGACGACGAGGGGCTGCGAAATGAGAGCAGCTGTTGGAAGGATTCTGGCGGAATTCAAGCTGCGGCAACCTCTTGGCCATCCCGCCAGCAGGTACCACGTGCTGTCCCCGCCACAGCACGCCAGGGATGCCAGGACCCCGTGCACCCATTCTGCTTTGGCCCAGGTACCACTGCATGGGCTGCCACCAGGAAGCAGAGCCACAGATCCCTGGTGAGATCATATCCCTCTCTCGTTGAATCCAAGGAAGGCCAGGCTGGGAGAAGTCAAGTCCTGCCCACTGTGCTGAGGAAGAGCCACGCAGGCCTGGACCATCCCTGGACAGGTGTGTCCCGCTCTTAAAACCCTCCAGTGATGGAGATCCTACCACCTCTCTCTGAAGCCTGTTCCAGAGCCGCCCTGTCTTTAGAGAGTTTTCCCTGATATCTAGCCTAAATCTCCTGCTGCGGATAAAGCCCATCACCTCTTGCCCTGTGATCACCATTAGCTCCCCGTAAACTGAGCACGTGTGCAGCCACTCGGGAGAGATTCCAATGCCGGGAATTAGCAGAGAGCCCACAGCTGGGTTTTGTTCCTGTTGGTGGTGCACATTTGCACAGGCCTTGGAGCGCATAACAAAAGTTATTCCACACACGAATGGAAAAGATTAGAGGGAACATTGATCACCATCCTTGATAACAGTCCTTAACTGACTGATTGACCCTACTCCTCCCCCACACACATCTCAGAGTCGTCTTCTCTCTCCACTAAACGTGCCTGGTTTTTTAAACCTTTCACAATCGCTCAGGTAGTTTAAACCTTTGATCATTTTTGTTGCTCTCCTCTGGACTCTCCAATGTGTTGACACGGGAATTGGACACCGTGGCAAACCCACTGGGATAGATACTTGCTGTGCCTTCCATACAACACGCGTGTTAATACCGCCAGGAATTCTGTTCACTTTTCCCCAACTGTATCACACTGCTCACCTGCAACTTCATAGAATCCTAGAACTGGAATGGACCTCGAGAGGCCATCGAGTCCAGTCCCCTGCCCTCATGGGATCCACTCTAATCCCCAGCAGCCTTTCAGCAGCACCACAGTTCAGCCATTTATTGCCACAGGGAGAGTAATGGGAGCAGAAGCCGTTCCACTTCCTGGTCAATACTAGAGCCTACTTTGTGGACCAGCATAAAAAAAAGTGCACTGCAGAACGGGCAGCGGTGTGAATGGGCTCCGGGGGCATCAGAACTGCTGTACCCCAGCCACCCAAGGCTATGGTGCGTGTGTGAAAGCTGACTCGGTACCTTTCTCTTCCACGCTGTGGAGCCCACTGCTCTTTCTGGGAGGCGCTCCAGGTCCAGCAACCTGGGGTGGGCGGGGGGCGAGTCCTGTTAGCACCATAAAAAGAGATGAGCTGCTGGAGGGCAACTGGATTGCCCGAGGTGCACAGGGGTCTTCAAGGAGCTGCTCTGTGGGGGGCCTGACCCTGGACTACTTCCTCCGTCTGTGTGCTGCTGTGAGGAAAGCAAAGCTCTCTCCCTGGCAGACAGGAATGGGCAGGAAACGCTGAGAAGAGAACCCTGGAGTTTCCCATCCCCCGTACATTAGCAGGCCACCCAGAGGATAGTTTGGGCCTGTGATGGATAGGAAGAGTGCTGGCCTTTTCTGAAGAGCCCAGCATTCAGTGACTAAAGGGTTAAACTCAGGTAGCTAGGGGGTATAGAGCCAATGGGAGAAGGTATTGAGATTTGAATTGGAAGATATACCTGCCTGCTGTTTTTCTATGTGTGAATTTAAACCGAGAGCTGGGTACAAGATGAATTGAACCAGGCAGGACAATTGTGCCTACAAAGAATACTTGGCATGGAATTGGACTGGACCATGAAGCACAGATCGTGGGTAGATAGGGAAATGTCTATTCAGACACAATCAGGTTATTTCTTTTGTTTTGTTGTTTGGTGAAACTCCCCTGTGCTGAGTCCATGTGCCCCCCCATACACTGTAATTAAGCTGAATTACAGTTCTTCTAGGTTTACAGCTAGCCAGCCCCATCCTAGGAGTGTTGGTACCAAGAACCCGACCTGACCGTGAACTTGGGAATCAATTCTCCTTTGAAACATATTGAATATCCAATGACCCCAACTCTCCACCAAGTCATCCTCTATGTGATTATCTGCTCGGATTCAGGCATTTCAGCCAATCTCAGAGGATAATATTCACAGTTAGAAGGGGAGATTTTCAGCACTATTGTAGGCAAATATTTGCTCTGTGAAATTACATTCAGAGGCAAACTTGAGTCCAAGAGAGAAAGCGTCAGAGACTGTATTTTGGTGAACTACAAGAAACACAGGGAACAGGGTGATCCACCCATCCTGACAGCAGAGACAATGCAAAAGTTGATGGACCTTGGTCTTCTAGTCTAGTCCACTGCACTCGGGGCAGGGCTAAGTCTTACCTAGACCATTCCTGACAGGTATAAGTCAAACTGGCTCTTAAAAATCTCCCTTCCACTTCCTAAGAGAGCCTGCTTTTAAGCTACAAGAAAGAAGCCCCAGCACACACACCTCTAGACACCTCGTTATTGGCACAATCTCGCTAGCTCATTTCCCGGTTGATGTGTCCTCCCTTGATCCTAAAAACTAGTCAGGTTCAGGTCTAGCCCAGCTACACTTGGCGCACAACCTAACATGTAGGGCAGTGATTCCCAACCTTTTTCCCATGGAGGAACCCCTGAAATAATTTTTCATATCCCGAGGAACCCCTACCTATGAAAACGTTTGTTTGGCCCGAAAAAGTTGACAGAGGGGAGCGCAATTCAATTACTGCTAAATTATTGTCAAGAACATTTATTTGTAAAGAGCTGTTATATATATGTCAGCTTACGTTGTAAGAAAAACATTTTTTATTTATTTATTCCAGGATTTCTCACGGAACCCCTGACGATGGTCGGTGGAACCCCAGGGTTCCACGGAACCCTGGTTGGGAAACACTGATGTAGGGGGAGGAAGCCGCAACACCTCATCGTCCCCAACCCCTGGCCTGGAGCAAGGTCAGCCCCCTAAGGCCTTCTCTTAATACACAAGGCTGGTGATAGCCCCAGGTTGTGGGAGTGCAGGGCTGTTCCTGCCTCCAGGGGAGCTAGGAGTAGGTGGCCCAGAACTGACTCTTCAGGGCTGAGCTCCGAGGGCTCCCTGTGGGCTAAGAGCAGGGTCTCTTTCTCCAGGAACATGGATGTTTGGGAGGAGACTGGAGGAAGGATTTCAGGAGAATCAACAGGTGGGTCTCCTTTGTGCTCCTTCTTCGTCATACTCCATCCCCAAAGGTCAGAAGGCTTGCTGCCTGAAGGGTAGAGCCGCTTCAAAAGAGAAGAAGCCAGATAACCACACAGCTTGCTAATGGCACAGGGATTACAATTTCTTTCAAGCAACAAACCTCATAGCAACTATACTGCATGTCACTTGCATATGGACTATGGGAGAATAAATCTCTCAGGGCAACTAAGATTTATTCGCTCCTTGAGTAATGGGGAAGTTTGCCATAAACGGTCACTGTGGCAGCTATACCGAAAATCGCCCCACGGAACTTCCAATCCACCCACAATCCTCAGTGCGTACTAAACAGTCAGGACATAGGGAGGAATGTGGGGATGGTGGGGACTTGGTTAAGTGAGCGGCTCTGTGAACATGGGACACGTGAGGAGAAAAGGGGGTTGAACCATCATGATCATGTGCAAGGCACAAGTTCATAACTGAATGACACCATGAGTATTCCTAAGAAATCTTTCCCCTGCCCCCCTAAAGTCTGATTTCTGAGCCCATCTTTGATTTATCCAGAGTCCACGGCAATGAGATTTCACTAACCTTGGCAGATTTACAAGGGCACCATTTTTGGCAACAGTGAATTGTTCATAAACCGCTTCTCCCGCACTATAAACACGAACATTCACTATCGTGTCTCATTTGTGTCTTCTCCAGGCATGTCTGCCAGAAGCAAGAACTAGGAAATTCTACTTAGCACCTTGTCATTTAGGGTGGAAGGTCCCTCATTTCTATCCTGTTTATGGGACTGAGCTGCAAAATAAACTGTCATGAAAAGAAAACAGCGAGATGGGAGTAGGCATCAACTTCCCTGCCTCCTCGCCTCCCTCCGGTCCCAGCTGAGCTCACCACTTTCCACCGCACTTCTCCTCTGCTGCTCCCTCGGCCCTTTGCAGAGGTACCTTTGGATTCAATAGCTGCAGCACTGCAGTGCTTGCTGTGGACCAAGCCTGCCAAGGACACACCCTGGTCATGGTGGCAGATGGACGCTGGACCCACGCAAAACGAGAAGCATGAAAGAAGGCAGTAAGAGCTCTCTTGATGTCCGGGGAAAGGGCCCCCTGCTGGTGCAGAAGCAGCGGGCAGGGCCACATGCCCCTCCATGCCCCCTTGGCGTGATGTTTCTGCATAACACTGATGGATAAGGTGATCTCCTTTAACATCTGGGATTTCAAACCCGCAGTGCCAAAGAACTGAAGCAGCACTGATTTTCTGCATCAGCAGGCCTGTGTGTTGGGAATGGAAATTGATTTGCTTCATCTTAGGGTGTGGAGATCTAGCCTGTTCTCCATTAATGTATATGGCACAAGAAAATAGGATACCTTCTGCTATATTTAGAATACACCCTGAATACGCAGAGACCCACAACCCTCCTAACAGTCACAGCTGTGAATTACTGGGCCTATGAATACATTGAGCAGAACTGGCTGAACACTCTTCAGAGACATTTGCGAGTAGTCGTTCATATACAAATTGCTAATTGCCTTTAACAATATTCACTGTCCCTCTCCCTCGCTTGCTGCAAACATTCACGTGCACAAGTTATTGTTCACCAGAATGCTGGGGGAAGGGAAAAGGCGCACCGAGACGGGTGAAGAACTACATTTCCAACGGAACTGTTTGCACAGTTCCAAACGGATGATGTGGAAATTGTCTTTCTAAGGGTTTTAAAGACAAGGCTAATATCCAGCTTACAATGGAAGGCAAGGTTCAACCTTAACTATGGCTCCTCTGAATAATACCAACTCTCAACAGGACCTAAAATCCCAATGACTGTCGGTAAAGATGTGGCTTTTGTACCACGGGCAAGTTATTTATGGGTTTATAGAGGATACATTTAAATATCAAGAAAGTCGGAAAACGTGTTGTCAAAACCGTCTCCGATGAGAACTTCCATCTCCGTACTTCATTTAGACTGGTGTGAGTAAGGGGGGAGAGAGGAGATGAGGAGGACAATGACGATGAATTATCTGTGTTATAGACGTGCCCAGAGACCTGATCAGAGCTTTGTGCTAGGTGTTCCTAAGTGACCAGAGCAGCAAGTGAACAGGAGCAGGTAACAGGAGACTTTTGCAAGGTAGTTTAGAGGGGGGTTTCAACTATCCCCATACTGACTGGGTATACGTCAGCTCAGGACGGGAGGCAGAGAGAAAGTTTCTTGATACCTTAAATGACTGCTGCTTGGAACAGCTGGTACTGGAACCCACAAGAGAAGAGGCAGTTCTTGATTGAGTCATAAATGGAGTGCAGGCTCTGGGTGCAAGAGGTGAATATAGCAGGATGCTAGAAACAGTGCCAAAATTGCCTAGGGAGGTTGTGGAGTCTCCATCTCTGGAGATATTTAAGAGCAGGTTGGACAGACATCTATCAGGGACGGTCTAGATGGTTCTAGGTCCTGCCGTGGGAGCACCATGCCGACTGGACATGATGACCTCTCAAGGTCCCTTCCTGTTCCAGTATTCTATGATTTTATTATTAATATAAATAAAATTTCATGTCTCTGTGGAGGGAAAGCACCACAGCAGTCCAACACTACGACATTTAATTTTAGAAAGAGGAACTACACAAAAACAAGCAGGTTAGTTAAAACAGAAATTAAAAGGTACAGTGCCAAAAGAAAATCCCTGCAAACTGCACGGAAACTTTTCAAAGACTCCATAATAGAGTCTAAAATTAAATGTGTACCCGGAATTTAAAAAAAAACACATAGTAAAAAGACCTAAAAGTGCCACCGTGGCTTAACAGCCAAGTAAAAGAAGCAGTGAGAGATAAAAAGGAATCATTAAAAAGTGGAAATTCAATCCCAGTGAGGAAAATAGAAATAAGCATAAACTCTGTCAAATGAAGTGTACGAATGTAATTAAGAGGCCAAAAAGGAACTTGAAGAACAGATAGCCAAAAACTCTAAAGAGTAGTAAGTAGCAGGTTTAAAACAAACAAAAGGGAGTACTTTTTCATATAACACACGGTTGACATGTGGAACTCCTTGCCAGAGGACACTGTAAAGGCCAAGAAAATCAAAGGGTTCAAAAAAGAGCTAGATAGATTCATGGAGGTTAGGTCCATCAATGGCCATTAGCCAGGATGAGCAGGGATGGTGTCCCTGGCCTCTGTTTGTCAGAAGCTGGGAATGGGCCACAGGGGAGGGATAACTTATTCTGTTCATTTCCTCTGGGGGACCTGGCACCGGCCACTGTGGGCAGACAGGACACTGGGCCAGATGGACCTTTGGTCTGACCCAGTCCGGCCCTTCTTATGGTACAGAAGAAATCTTGGCCCCAAGACCTTATGCTCCAAGACCATGATCCTGCAAAGATTTACATTCAGTGGTACTATCCAGTCTGCACAGAGTTCAGCTCATGAAAAATCTTTGGAGAGTCAGAACCTACCTAAAATCTTACCATATAAATAGAAGCATACACTGAATCTTGACTTTGATTCTCCCAGCTCCAGCTGGCTTGAATCATGGCCTCCAAGGGAAAATTAAAAATGTTGCTATGTACAATCTGTAGCAAAAGAAACCAACTCTATTTGCAGGTTTTTAAACAGTCTCTCAACCCCTTCCTTTTTTAAAAAACAGTATCTTACCCAGAACTGAAATCCTGTCAGAGACCGTGGATAGCAGAGAACTATAACTTCTTATTATGTGTGTAGTGATTTTATGAATTCAGTGGGGAATGAAATGCAATTTTGTCAGACTTGTCTGTGTTTATAATGACCAAGTCAAATTAATCATTGTGGATAATACTCCAGTGTCAGCCATTCAAGAGATTTTTTAATAGAATTTTTCTGATTCATGTCTTGCAGTACATCAGATCTGTAGTACCGCAGCACTTCTAAAAATCAGTGCAATTATGGCTTCTTGTTGGCCTGTCATTTTCTTGGAATAAAAATGTCTCTGCCGAAGTCACACGCTGCACATAAACCAAAATGAAAAACAAAAATATAGTTACAATTAGTCTTGATTTTTTAAAACAACTGACTGTCTTTTGGAGGCCATTTCTTACAGGCAATACAGAAAAGTGCAGCGCATGATCCTGAAGATGGGCCGTTTTATCACAACACACACCAATTTTGTCATTCTTCCTTTGACTGTGCTGTGAATTAGTGTTTTTGTGGCTAAGAAAATGATTAGCCTCTAGAACAAACAAAGAATAGGTAATGGGTTTACAGTCAACTTATTGTGTCTATTAAAAATGTATCCAGGAAAATCCAGACCGGTCCCAGAGGGCCCTTGTTCAGGAAAATCTCTGGTTCAAGACAAGGTTACTGTTACCATAAACACAGATAATACATGCATGAAAGCAGTAATGCAGCATGCAACGGTATATAAAGGATTAGTAATGCTACTTCTATCCTGTCGTGTGAGGATAGAGACCTAGAATTCCCTAGTGAAAAACCAGAAATGAGTTTTGGAAGTAGTTACCCTCAGGAATCAAGAGGAAAACATTGTAATTCACCACCGTTCCCAACTTTTCCTGCTTTGTTAGTAGGTTTTCTAAAGTACAGCAATTGCTTGGTAAAGGGGTACCCAAAAGGAGCCCAGCAGAGCTGTAGAACATGCCCAAATACAAATTTACACAAAGATTTGGGGACAATTTCTCCCTCCAAATACAGGACTATGTAGCACTTTAAAGACTAACAAGATGGTTTATTAGGTGATGAGCTTTCGTGGGCCAGACCCACTTCCTCAGATCAAATAATGGAAGAAAATTGTCACAACCATATATACCAAAGGATACAATTAAAAAAAATGAACACGTGGTTTTTTTCCACTATTTGATCTGAGGAAGTGGGTCTGGCCCACGAAAGCTCATCACCTAATAAACCATCTTGTTAGTCTTTAAAGTGCTACATAGTCCTGTTTTTTGTTTCAGCTACACCAGACTAACATGGCTACAGTTCTGTCACTTCCCTCCAAATACATGCTCTCAAGCCCCAGCGACTTCATCTACGAGGAGAATGGACCCTTCGATAGGAACAGCACTTCAAAATAATAGAGGAAAGAACGGAAAGCACGCACATTATAGGAATCACTGCCATACTGGATCAGATCAACAGGTCACTGAGACAAGTCTCCTGCCTCTGAAAGTGGCCAGACCAGATACTTCACAATAAATCCATAATGAACCATAATAGAATAACCTGTCCCGTGGACAAAGTTCTTCTTACTAGAACTTGTCAGCCTGCAGATGGCTTATGCCCAGCAGCAGGAGAGTTTGGCCTTTCCATATTATGTATAATTTACCTATAGATGTTCTTGTCATCTGTAGAAATGTCTAATTCTTCCAAAGTGGCTATTAAGTTCTTTGCCTCAATATTTAGTGACAGTGAGTGCCACAGAACAATTATACAGAGTGTAAAAAGTATTTCCTTCGACAGGGTGTAAGTTTGTTGCCTTTGGTTTTTCATGCAAACATCTACTGAGAAGACAGGGTAAACACAAAGGCCTGCCACATTTTGGTTCATCAGCACATCCTAGAACTTCAAAATTCTCACGTCCTGCAGGGTGAATTCTGTTGAGCAACCTTGAGCTTCTGTGAGAAAGCCTCTTCCCTCCCTGAGCAGACTGGAAAAGGGCCACAGGGCTGTTGGTGAGACTACTGAAGATGTTGATCTTGCTGGCTTATACAGCTTTAGAGTAACACTGATCATGTCTGAGAAATCCCATCCTCTGTCTTTGCAGACAGACTGGGGACTCGTCAGAGTCATGTGACCCAGAATGCTTTTCGCCGCCTGTGCTGGATGAGTAGGGTTGCCAGATGGTTTCAACAAAAATACCGGACACACTTGACATTACAACACAATCTACATTACATATTTATTAAATATCGGACATTTATATTTTCTCAATTTGTTTCCCAAACAGAAAGCTCAAATACTGGACTGTCCGGTTAAAAACTCGACTCCTGGCAACTCTATGGATGTGACCATTTCATTTGGATGAGTTGAACTGTTGCTCTCTTTGAATATTCATGCTATTGCCTTAAGAAGGTTTGCTTACGAAATGCAGCGGAAGGTTCTGTCTACTGCTCACTTGGCACTATGCTGGCTGATGTCACTAAGTGCACAGGGCTCACTGTAACCTCGGTACGACTTTAGTTACATGATGAAATTAATTTCTGTTTGCATTCAGCGGGATGTTAGCGATCTTAATACAGTGCTTCTGCTATTGCTCGCAGTATCTAAACAAAATATTAGGGATGAATTACGCAGCCAAATGCCAGCAACTTAGCTGGTGTCAACTGGTAGCGCTCCAGTCCACCCATCTTCGTGAGCAAAGGGTTCATCAAATACTGATGTTTGCTAACAGCGATGGGACCAGACCTGCTCCCTTATTTTTCTAGTATCTTGGGCTGGGCTGGACACAAGAAATATTAAAAAATGATGTTCAAGAATATCATGCACCTGTGTATTTGAGAAGTGCACATTTCATATTGTTTTTCATTCGTGGTATACTGCCCATGCATAACAAGATGTTCCCAGTATTGCGTAGGGATGCATTGTTGGACCATACCTATTTTGTGCTGAGCAAAGGCTGCAGTACATGTTTATATATAATGCAGGGCATGCAGGTGAAAAGATATGGTTGCTAGAAAACAGTAATGGAATTCATGCAGGAAAGAATAAGTAACAAGCACTCTAAGAAATTAATCCAACCTGGCTCCAGTGGAGCAGGAAAACAGAGTATCCAAAGCAGGAACAATACTACTCTGCACTATGAATATTCTCTTTCCCTTTCCATCGTACATAAATTCTGTACTCTAGGGAAATATTAAGTGGTTCTCAAGAAGTTGTGCCAATTTTAATGGATACTTTGGAGTAGGTTTCAGCAGGCCGCCTATATCCCGCTGAGTGGGGCCAATATGCACTGCACTTGGCAGTGTTACAAGGGATTTCAGTAAACACTACTTTATTTCAGGCTCTGTGGAATTCAAATAATCAAATATTGCTCCTAGGAAAGGGTTACGTACTACTTTGATTCACCTACAGTTTCTGCCCAAAGGTCCCATATTTTCTTTTTACTTTGTCAATGAGGATTCAAGATAGAAGGAGCCAAGTGCTGCATGATCATTCACCCCCAAATCTTGTGCGCGCACACAAAATGGTGTATGCGTATCAACTAGTGTGTGACTAACGGGGCCGTTCGCAGGAGCATGTGGATTTTTGAAAGCATATTGGTCCCCAACGCGGTGCCTGCGGGTGCCATGGCGCCCGCCGGGGCATTTATGTGCCCCCACTGAAACATCTGGGCTGGCCCCGCCCCCAGCATGTGGCACATGCGTGGTGCCAGCCCCAGGCGCATGGCGCATGGGCAGCCCCTGCCCCGGGCTTGCAGCACATGCGCGGTGCCGGCCCCGGGCACATGGGCGGCCCCACCCCCGGGCACGCGGCGCATGCGTGGCCCCACCCCCGGAAGTGCGGCGCATGAGTGGCCCTGCCCCCAGGCGCCCGGCAGCCACGAAAGGTTGGGGACCACTGATATAAGAGATGCCCTAAAAATAGGATTGTGTTTCCCATATCAGATGCTCAGTGAATATACTGGATGTTCCCACAAAATGACCCACCAGTACCTAACGGGTATATCCTGGTGTGTGTCTGTCTGTCTGTCTGCGTCCCTCACACACAGAACCCGCACCCCCCATGTACAGACTGATCTTCTGTACTCCATGATGTATTATTATAGATACAAAATCTCACGGAGTTTGGAACAGGAAAAGGAAGATTGATAGTGGCCATATTATGCACAATGCCAAGACACCTCCGGGGAGGTGGAAGCGGGAGGCATGGTAGCTGTTTAACAATGCACAGCAACAGTGACTGAGATTTTTACCCAGGGAGTGAAGAATAATGCAGGCAACTGAACAGAGAAGGAGCATTTCAGGTGGAAATTTGAGCCACAGAGTAAGAGCTAACACCAGGATTAACATGCAGAAAGTTCCATGATCTATTTAATAACGCTGCATGGTCCTGCCTTGGATTTTTACCTCCCATCCAAGATAGGAGCATGTGAGGGATCTCTCGGCGACAAGGCCTGGACCAATGAAACAGCCGCTGAACACCATGGCAAGATGAACCCTGGACTGTGCACTGCATCTTGGACGTTGCCATTTATTTCTGTAAAAATACTGAAGAGCTTCTGCTATGACTCAGGCATTAACCATAAACGAGATGGAACCCAGCAGCGCAAGCAAACCATTCTCCATCTGTCCTGTCAGCTTATCAGCACCATTTCTGTGACGCTCTGAGTGCTAAGGAATACAGGGCCAACCCTGGTCCTGCTTAAGCGAGTACCAGATCTCCCGTCGGCTGCAGTGTGGCTGGGGCGTGGCTCACACTGAGGAAGACGCTGAAATAAAGCTGAAGCATCATCGAGACGGGCTGAGCTGAACGCCGCATCCGCATAAACAGGAGCAGCTCTACAGATGCCGGGGTCCTACAGTCAGCATGAGCAGAGGCTGCAGGACCGCTGTGCTGTCACTCTGGACAGGCCCAGCCTTAGGGCAAGGCGAGTAAGGTGGTTGCCTTGGGCCCCGCGCTGCCCAGCCCTGCTCGGCGCCTGCCCACCCACTCACTGTCCTGGCTGGGAGCCGCCCGGCTGTGTGGCACAGCCAATCACAGTGTGCAGCCTCGGGCCGCGCGCTCTTTGGCCAGGCCTGACTCTCATTGCTGTGTAGACATCTCCAAAGACCTGTGACTGGCCCAGCTCGGCCATCTTTGTTAGGGTCACAGAGCCTAGGGTCCAGCCTGAGCCTCAATGTTTCTATGCTGCCATTTGACAGCCTCACAGCCCGATATGGAGTGAGCTAATCTAGACTCCCCAGCTTGGTGCTGCAGGGTTTGAGCGTGCTGTCCACCTCCCCGCTACGTCTGGGGAGGGGGAGTCCTTCCCTCCGTCTCAGAACACAGCTCATGTGCTGGGCCTGTGCAAACAGAGCAAGGGTTAGCCCGGGGACCGTTCCAAACACCCTCTGAGAGGGGCTGAATAACCCAGGCCTGCTAGGGCAAGCATTTGCCAAGGGTTCTAAAGGAGTCTGGCTCCCAACACCCTCTGACCAGCACTGGGAGCAGAGTGTCCATTATGAGTTATTGTCTGTAGTGCCTCGTGTCTAGGAGAGCCAGTTGTGGGCTACAACCCCTTTGTTCTAAGGTCCGTGGTGTCCAACACGCTTGCCACATGTGGCTATTTGCCTGGTTGAGTGGAGCTAGTTCCCTATAGCCACTCTAGTGGCTACTGCGTCAGAACTGGTTGAACTCCACGGTTCTAAGAGCTGTACAAATACAAAGCAAAACGATGGACCCTGCCTAATGCCAAAAGCCCCTTTGCAGCCCCCAGCTTAAATCACAATGGAATCTGATCGCACCTAACTTACTTACTTCTCGAGTTAGCGTTGGAGCCCAAAAAGCCAACTGACAGTGTTACAAATGGGCTGGGTGGGGTGATGGTGGGGGGGGGGGGAATAAAGCAGAAAGAAAAACCTACCAAAATACAATAGAAGCAATGCCAGCTCCCTGCCCCAGACCTGACGTCTCGGATTAGCACAAGTAGCACAGGCGATCTCGGGGAAAGCCTGCATAATGTGGTGCAGTCTAGCACCTCCCCCAGGGTGCCCAGCTGCTGTAGAAGCAATTTCACAGCTCATCATCCATTATGAGATTAAAATAATTTTTTTCCGCCCGTGAAGTATTAATAAATTGTGCTGGCAGCCCAGAGTCGGTGCCATTTCTACACATGGTAGTGAATCACCTACCTAGTTATTTCTTAATGTATGGTGTCTCTGCAGCTCTCCTTATCCTGTCATTTAAGAAACCGAACACACAAATCTGTTGCTGTTTGCATCGTACCCTGCGTGCCAGGAAGCTCACGCTGTAACAGCCGGACACTGATAACCAGGACTAGGGGAGGGTGGAAGATACTCTAGTGGATTCCCATGGGAAGTATATAAATCCACACTGGCTACTACAGAACACCCCCCAAACATCCATGTCAATCAATACAAAAGAGGAAATGCACTTAAAAAAAACTAGCCCAAGTCTGTGTTCAAACCCCTTCTAGAATTCACTTCCATTGCCATGGGGGGCAAAGTCACTGAAGCAGCACTGATATGATACAGGCGCCTTGCAACACACAGTGGAGATGTAAAGCCAAAGTCAGAGCATCACTAATGGGTCTTTGAACACCTCTGCTTTATTATAGCATCCCACCGCTAATGGCTTCAGCAAATATGAGTTTAACCAGAGCGTTGGACACGCATGTCGCATGAGCAGCCAGGTGCTGCTTTTATACGCACGCGTGCACACACGTCTCTCTCCAAGCAAGAGTAGCTGGAAAGACCTCGCCAATCGTTTCATCTTCAGATTGTCTGGCAGCTGTTAGCAGGGGTAAAGGCAATTAAAGGGGGCCTGTATCCTGGGTCTCCCACCTCTGAGGTGGCTGCCCTAACCACTGTTGTGTTCTGTCTCTGTTGGCCAGTGCCTGTTGCACTCTGGCTCAGCACTGGGACACATCGTATGCCTTGGCCCAGACCCAGAGCGTGAGAATAAGCCCATCGTGCAGTGGCTGGGGCCCCAATGTCCATCCTCCTGCTCCAGTCACCCCACCAGGGAACAGCTCCAGCAGGTGAGACTGAGGGCGCCACACACCAGAGTATCCCTCGGCCCTGTGGTTAAAGCACTCACCGGAGAGGACTCAATCAGGTCTCCCACCTCTCCACGCCTTTGGCAACAGGGTGGGGAAGGGAACTGAACCTGGGTCTCCCGTATCTTAGCTGAGTACACGAACCACTGGGATAAAAGCTAGAAGGCGAGCGCACCCCATCCCCGCCTCCTCCTCCGGCCCGTCTCTAGGAACCGCCTGCCGTCTGGAGTTTGGTGCCATCCCTGAGCATGCCCCCCCTGTGGCCAGCATCTCCCACTGGCTTGCACAGGCAGGGAGTCCTCGCATTCTGGCTTTCGTGGCTGTGATTTTTCCTAGCTCCTACAATTAGACGCTGTGTCACACAACCTGCCTTTTTATGGCATTCAGCCCTCAGTGACCCGGAACGGAATAAGCACTTCAAAAGGAGAAAAGTAGAAATGAAGGCAACAAAAAAAAAATTCCAATTAGCAAGAAAAGTGAGGCCGACACGAAGCCCTTTCCAGCAGGAACATTGTACTCGCTTTGGTCTAGAACACGAGCCCAGAAACGGCAGAGCAACTGGTTCAGACGTCCCGTGCGGGCCATGCGGAGAATACATATTGCATAGTTACAGCCAGGAGCCAAGGCCATGATTCGGAACAGCAGATGGCTTCAGACAGGCAAACGTTACTGATGAGTTTGGAATACAACACAGTGTTATTCTGGCGGAAACGGTGCAACACTGTAGCTCGGGGAAAGGAATAAAACTAAAGCCAGGCTTGGTTCGGGGTTAGGAAATATAACCCCAGTCCAAGGGCAATAACGGCGACAAACTTCTCGCTAAAAGAGGAACAGGGAAACTTTCAACAAGTCACTTTGAGGGGTTTTTTTTTAGAAGACTTTTGTATTTAGCGCGACCAAATACACACCATGAATCTGAAGCCACAAAGATAAGGAGCCAGCGCCTTACTGGGACCGAATGAGAGGGGGGAAGAGTCCTTCTAAATCATGTTTCTATTGCATCCTGGAGCTGGGGAAGTCAGAATGGCCCCCAGAGAAAATGAAAGCAGCTGAGGGGCTGCTCTCTGTTATGCCAACCTGAGCAACATCTCAAGAGCTGCATTTCCAGAGACTGGGTAATGAGACTCTGCCCCACCCTGCCCCAGACATGACCCATATGCAGGGTGGGTGGGAACAGGTAGCACAGAAGAATCAGAGGAGTGACGAGGACTTTACCTCCCCTGAGACTTCAGCGGCTCTAACCCTAGCAAATATCAGACTTGCAAACGCACAAGGAAGAAAGGTAAATGGAAAATATTGTTGTTGACACATCTATAACCCATTGTCCAGAATGGCCACCTGTCCACCTGGGAACAGAAAACAGCAGCCATAGCCAGCCACTGCTCTTAGTTACGATCACAGCTGCGGAAATGGATGTCACAGGCACGGCCAAGACTGACTTACAATTAATCAATTATCGTTCCAGGTACTTGCAGATACAGGGGAAAGGTTAAAGCTCAGTTCCTCAAGGAACAGATGAGGGGATGAGAGGATTTAAATCAGTGGTGGACAAGCTGTGGCCCAGGGGTCACATGCACCCCATCGGGACTTTGTGTGTAGCTCACGAGACATTTTGGGTATGTCTACACTACCACTTTTTGTTGACAAAATTTATGTCGACACCCAAAAGTTGACAAAACAAAAGTCGCCAGAGGGTGTTCACACTTGCTCCCTCTGTTGACAGATCATGTCCACTTTGGGGGCACCATCATGGGCATTGTGGGCAGTGCATTGTAGTTACGTATCCCACAGTGCAGTGTTGTGGGAAGGCAGAACTGATCCCTGGACATCTTAGGATTCCCTCTGAATTCTCCTAAAGCCTCCTCAACTGCTGGGAGCAGCATCATGAGTAGCTCTGTGAGCTCCCTGTGCTGAGGAACGTCAGAGCAGCACAGCGTCTGTTCCCCTCCCACTGCAGCAGTGGCCTGCCTACCGCTGTGTTCCTAGTGCAGGGCAGAACAAGAGCAGTCCAATCATTTGTTCTTTCTTTTTTCCCCAAATGGAGTAGCTCACTCTGGGGGAGGGGCACATGCCTGCAGGGCAGCAGAGATCACAAAACACTGAGCACAGCCATCAGGGCAGGCATTGTGGGATACTGGTAGAAGCCAATTCTGTCAACGAAACAAACAGCAGAGTCCACAGTGGCTCTTGGGGAGAGGAAAAGACAATAAGGCTCTCTTGGGGTGGAAGTTTTTTGTTGCCAAAACTGGGTGTTTCTCCTATTGCGGACAAAACTTGGTAGCGTAGACAAAACCTTTGTTTGCCATTGCCCATGCACAGGGTTGCCAGACTCCGCTGGTTTCCCTTTGTTTATTTGGTTTACTATTGATATTAAAGTTACATGCATGTACAGCAAGCCCATGTGAAGTGAGGTGTGTGCTGGTTGCACATACCGTTGACTGAGAGAGCCACCCACTCCCTCTGCATCCAATAAAAGCGCTGCCACGGTTCAATCAGCACCCCCCCCGTCCACTGTAAGGACACCAGTGCAGTTACCAGAACTGCCCAGGAGACCATCTTGGTTATGACAATGTTGTGGCCCGCTCACAAGCCTGCATTACCCAATGCTGACTTAAACCATTGCCAGTATCGCCTAACTCACCAAGTACAAGCACAACCTGGCTGAAGCCAGGAGTTCATCAGCCTGGAGTGAGACATGTTAGCAAGTAGAGCCCAAGAAAACCTGCCAGGCAGTGAGGGGCGGGAACCTGATACAAATGATTCGCTCATTAAGTGACTTGGGAAGGTTTTCCTAACAAAGCAGCGGAAGAGGGGGAAGGAAAATGCAAGGGGAGGCAGCAAGCTACAGTAAAAAGGGAACTAAAATAAATGAGATGGTACAGCTGGTCATGAAGTCAAAATGCTAAGACTTGTGTTAAGCGCCTGGACTTCCCCAGCGTATCCTGGGGTTTTAACTGACATCTTCCAAATATTAGTCTATTCCAGGCCTGTGCCTTCCCACAAGCAGGAGCAGGTGCAGTCAGAACGGAGCGCTCATGCTGTTCATATCTGCATCTGTCATCTCTGCAACCAACTTTTCTCCTGGATGCCTACCAGCCTTCATCAGAAGCACATTTATGCCTCTCCGCTAGCCCAGCCCCATGTCTGCACCAAGTGGACCAGAATTCTTGCCAAGTGCAGCTAGCAAAGGAATCGACATGTGAGCCAAATCATTTTGTCTCTCACCCTGGCTTCCCTGACACAAAACCTTTTCCTCTTTTCTTTCACGCTAGCCAAAGCAACGCAGGAAGAATATTGATAATCAGGTGTCACTCGGGAAAACAAATGATGGGAAAGAAAAGGGTGTTACTTAAAAAAAAAAGTGGATGTTTCTCCATATCTTTGATATTAAAATTCTAAATAAAGGGCAATAAGGAGCATTATGCAGAATGGTCAAATCCCATTCGTTGGTGTTCAGAAATTAACACCACAGCATGCTCTGCTTGAAGAACTCTGGAGAGCTTTCTGCATTTCATACAGCTGCTTTCCTTTTTTGATCCACAGCATCTCTATGCAAGCATGATAAATTCATTCCCTACGTTGCGCTCAAGCGCATGGTAATTTTTGCCTTTATATGCAGTTTCTCATTTGACATTTTATGAGCCCGTTTTCCCAGAGAAACTTATCGAATTGCACGTCCAGTGTTTGCCTACTGCTTGTCATTCGAGTGTGCCAGCATATGCGTTTACTCACAAAGCCCATGCAGACTGGCCAGTGATGCTCATGGAGGGATAACATCTCCCTCTTGCTCCTGGAGGCATGCAGAACAGGCATCAGCTTTCTAACACGCCGGCACTGAGTGCACAAGCATTCTACTGACTTTGTGGGGCCACCAGCCTCCAGAACGTCACTGCTGAATTCAAGGGGAATTTGGCTTTTCTTGTTAGTGTCAGTGGAATAACAAAGGGGTGGCAAATGTGCAGGAAAATCCACTCTTGGGTGGCCGGGTGGGTTGGCAGGTCAGAGAACAGAAGCCATCTTCCTTGCCTTTCGGGAGCAGGACAGGATGCTCCCATTCAAATGCCGAGCACCCAGACCCGTGCTCAAGGGAGTCAGAGCCATCAGGCTGGGAGCATGCTGTCAGCATCGTGCATTAAAAGGGATGTACCCGACTGCAAGAATGGTGTGCTCCAGTGGGCCCTGCCCACGCAACATGGCTCAAGATCCATCACATCTGTGGCTCTCCTCGGCTGTGTCCATGACAGCGAGAGCAAGGCTTTGCCCACAGTGTACACGACAGAACGGCCAGTGAGCCAATCAGTCGGCCCATTTCCTTCGCACTGCTCTGCCAGAGCCCCAAAAGCAGCCCCGAGTGCCTCGTGAACAGACAGAAGACTGTTCAAGCATGCTAGACAGTGGAGTAGCTCATAGAATCCTAGAACCCATCAAGGCCGGTCCCCTGGCAGGACCAAGTGCCATCTAAGACCATCCTGGACAGGTGTCTATCCAACCTGCTCTTAAATATCTCCAGTGATGGAGATGCCACAACCTCTCCGGGCAACTTATTCCCATGTTTCACCACCCTGACAGGCAGGAAGTTTTTCTCAATGTCCAAACTAAACCTCCCTTTTGCAGTTTCAGCCCATTGCTTCTTGTCCTGTCCTCAGAGGCCACGGAGAACATTTTTTCTCCCTCCTTGTGACGCCCTCTAGATACCTGAAAACTGCTCTCATGTCCCCTCTCAGCCTTCTCCTTTCCAAACTAAACAAGCCCAATTCTTTCAGCCTTCCCTCATAGGCAGTGTTCTCTGTAAGCTGCACACTTGTGCAGGCGCTCAGGAGAGATTCTAATGCCCCCCCCAGCTGATTAGCAGAGCACCCACAGCTAGATGGTTTGTTTCTACTGGGGGGTAGGGATGTAAAGGGGTAACCAGTTAAGCAGTTACACGGTAAGCATTGCCTTACCAGCATGTTTACTGGGATAACTGGCTAACCGGCGCTCAGCCCAGCTGCTCTGGGCTGGCCGGGCCCACCATGCCACTGGTCAGGGGCTGCTTCAGCCACACCATGCTACAGGTGAGGTGTAGTGGATTGGTTAACATTTCTCTCCATCTTTCGTAAAATGCAGTGCCCAGAACAGGACACAATACTATAACGGAGGGCTAATCGGCACAGAGTAGAGCAGAAGAATGACTTCTCGGGTCTTGCTCCCAACAATCCTGTGAATGCAGCCCTGAATCATGTTTGCTTTTTTTGCAACAGCATCACACTGTTGACTCATTTAGCTTATGGTCCACTATGATCCCTAGATCTCTTTCTGCAGGACTACTTCCTAGACAGTCGCTTCCCATTTTAGAGATGGAGACAAATGTCCACTAGGGAGGAGAAGTACCACCTCCCAATCTCTCTCTCTCTCATGTGCTACCCTCAGAGTCCAAAGGTGGACAGCTGGTGCCCAAGAGGTGGAGAAGCCATGGCCTGCAAGGGACACCACAAGCTAAGCCTTGGAATACAATAGGAAGTGGTGGCTGTAGGCAAACTCAATTATGCTAGGGCTTGTAACGTCCCTTGGCGGTACACATCCCCCGAGTTGCTGCTGGGTGCCAGGACGTTCTGTGGCATGTAAGTGCCCCCTGACATCTTAGGGCAGTTGCTTTGGAGTCTCCTACCGTACTGGCCTTGCAGCACCAGGGACATGGCTGCCTCACACTGACCTGTCAGGTGGACGAGTTTTATTAAATTAACGACTGTGAATGAACAGCGGAGAGAATTGGGATGAAGGGAAATTTGTTCTACTGTGATTTCAGGTTCTTATTTTTTTGAATGATGCTGCACCTTCCTGGCAGAACTCTCGTGTTCTGGGAGCACAGTGAATGGCCTTCTTTTCTAGAAGAGATGTAGGTTATCAGCGTAAGGACAAGAAGCAAGGGGCTTAAATTGCGGCAAGGGAGGTTCAGGATGGACATTAGGAAAAACCTCCTGTCGGGGTGGTGAAACACTCATATAAATTGCCTGGGAAGGCTGTGAAATCTCCATCACTGGAAATATTTAAGAGGAGGTTGGACAGACATCTATCAGGGATGGTCTAGATGGTGCTTGGTCCTGCTGGAAGGGCAGGGGACTGGACTCGATGACCTCTCAAGGTCCCTTCCAGTTCTAGTCTTCTAGGATTCTGTGATTAGAGGTGGATTGAGTCAATGCCAATCTGCCAAAAGCTTTGTGTTAGGAGAAGGGAAACCCCTCGCCCTACTTTCAACAAGCATTTCCAAAATCCAGATCAACGCAGAGCACTCTTAAGAGTTTGTATCAGACAAAGAAGAGCTGGAGAAAAACAATTTGGAATGGGGTGGGCAGCCTGGGAGAACATCCAGTACCCCCCTGTCATGCTTCCCAAGCAGGGCTCCGGGGGAAATGTTCAATCTTGGGTAGCCACATTCGGATCTGTTTTGTTTGTGTGTCATGTGGAGTTCTTTAAATAAATTTACCAAATTGTCTACCAGGGATGAATGGGTTCTCCCCCACCCCTCTCCTGCTTAATAAACTTTCAGGGATCTCTTTATTGTTATGTCTAATTTTAGGGACAACTAACATTTCCTGATATTCAATTTCTCTCATAATTGTTGGAAGGAAACTAAATTGTCTGCTGTAAACATTCACTGTATTGTGTCAAAAGTATCTTTATTACAGTCCACTGGGAATACTAATAAAATTCCCAATCAAAGCCCTTCCTTACATTTTTTTCAGTTAGCTCTTTTCTCTTATGTATTCATTAATGTCAGTTCAAATAGTCTGCAGCCTAGATATGAGAACTTAAAATATATTATTTAACAATCAAAGACAGAATAAAGGGTTGTGCACGGTAAGATCCTTTTTTGCTTTTTTCCTTTGCTGCCTTCTATTACAGAAAGTGAGAGAGGCTATTCCATTTGTCTGTGTGCATGCTTAGAGTTGATGAAAAAAATCTCATTAGTTTAGTCTGACATATACTCAATACAGTCTATGTACATATTTTTTTTTCATTTTATTCTACAGCTGCAAAATGATACTAAATTTCATCAGATTGGAAAGAAAACTGTGGTCCTGGAACATTTCCCTTTAAGGACCTTCTATTTATTCAGAATTCATGAATCATTTTCCAGTAATACAACTATAATTATTCTTAAAGTGTTATGCTTGAAGGTTTAATATGAAATACTTGCAAAAAGCTCTTTTTCACTTCGATAGTTTATAATCTTCATGGTAATCAGATCAGTTAGCTCCTTCACACAGCAGCCAGCAAAATACAATTTAATATGAATCTCATACTCGTCACTCATGCTTTAATTAAAGTAATAAAAGCTAAGTCGTATTTTGCCCTTTACAATGTACACAGACATATAGACCTAAGTTATATAGCACCAGCTCAAACATTTTTGATTATTGCTGATGGATTTCTTCATTTATGATTAATCCAAAGGAGTTTTTTTTCCCCAAAGATTCCCAATCACGAAAAGAGGCGCCATTGATTAACAAAGCCATACACTTCATTGGGAATGGCTCGCGTATACCCCCTTGCCACTGGATAGCCAGACAATACAACAATGCAGCCTGCAGAGACAATGAACCAAATTCAGGCCTGGTCCGAATGGCCTCAGCTGCCATTTACTTCAAATGGTGCAAGTAAATGTTACTCCAAAGCTGCATGTAGTCCTACACATCCCAGCTCTTCATCTCCCTACCAAAGGCCAACTTGCCTCTGAGCATGGACGTTTAGGGCAGCCTCAACTTCCCACCGATTTTTGTTCCCATCTTCTTTAGCATCAATAACATAGACGGACGTGGTGCTTGCAAAGCGAGCAAAGAGACCCCGCCACATGGCTCCATTTGCCACCAACGCCCAGCAGAGGATTACTACCAGGAGTCATCTCATTGACTTCAGAAGGGTTACTCAGCAGTGTTAAGGGCATACTCAGTAAGACTGGGGCCTTCACTGACTGTGAGAGAGACAGAAAGCAAGGAAAGGCAGGAATGGAAGGAGGGCAAACATGGGATGTTAGCATTGCCATGGTGGCACACTCTGTACAGGACTGAGAGCATCTTCAAGAATGACAAGTATCAAACTGAAGCTCAGAGCAGAGTTGTAAGTTCTAATGCAGCTGAGAATGATGTGAGTAGGATCTAAGCCACATCTCACTGGCACCTTCCATGCCGCATTCATTCTGGGGAGCTTTATTTTTATTTAGGTTCTGTGTCCTGGCAAAGGCTGCAGGACAATGCACCTCTTGGTTGGGCAGGAAGATATGCTACACAAGATGAAAGGCTGAACAGAGGAAGAAGGGAAGAAGTGACCCTAGTTTAAGTCCCCACTGGGCATGATAAGGAAGAAAGCTCGTAGGTCCATTGATGAGATGAGCACCACAGAATAAACAAAAGATAGGCAGAACTTTCTAGTAGATCGGGGTGGCCAACCTGTTACAGATGAAGAGCCAAAATAGTGGTGGATAGGGTGCAAAGAGACTAGGGAAAAAAGTTGCTGAGCAAAAAAACAAAAACAAAAAAACACACGGCCACCGCGTTTAGTCAAGCAAAAAAAAAAAGGGGGGGGAAAAGGGTGTGGGTGTGTGTCAGAGCAGGCACTGCCCTTTTAATGGTGGCCATTTTGAGTGGCTCAGGATGCCACAGCTCTGTCTCTTTCACACAGCTGCCCCTTGAAGAGCTGCGGGCGCGGGAGCCATAATTTTTTCTTTGAAGAGCCGCATGTGGCTTGCGAGCCATGGGTTAGCCACCCCTGTTGTAGATATTCTTCAGAAATCAGGTCTTCAACACAATCACCACAAGGGAACACAGTGATGCGTGTGAACTGCACTGCAGCTGCAATCTGCCCTAACACATGCAACAGTAAATCTCTAATCAGCATCTCTCATGCCCATGGATCTGTGCAGGATCCACCTTCCCAGACGGAGAATCAGAAAGAGCTCTCCCTGCAGACCAGGGCATGAGAACACCCCTGGTTTTGCCTTTCTCCTTAACCTAGGCTGTTGAGAGGTGAACTCTGATCCCACTGAGGTAAATGGAAGCAGAAGCAGGCCCCCTCAATAATCAGAAAGAAGATTTTTCAGGCTTAGGTAGTTAGCAGGGCTTCTACACGCTGGGGAAATACTGAGAATCCACAGCAACAGGCGCAGCTGAGGCTGGATCCAAAGTCTATTAAATGACGAAGATTCTTTCTACAGATTTCAATGAGCTTTGGATCAGACGTTTGGTAAACCGGAGTGGGGTCTGAATCCATCACGCGTGAAGTTGTAAGTTGTCGTGGAAGATAAATGTTGAAGGCAGGTTTGGATTGTGGATTCTTCTTCCTGTCTGCACAGGCCTCCATCCAAATATTGAAGTGGAAAATAATGCCTTCCTGCTTGGAGTAACTGGCTCCCCAGTTACCTGCTGACAGTTAATCACCCTGTTATGATGGAAGGCCCAAGGCTTGGTCCTGGTGCTCAGATATGAGAAGTAATCCATCAGTTTGAAGGAAACTTCGCCCAGCCATTTTGGGACATGCTAGGAGTTCTTCACTAACATCAAAAGACCCCCGATTATGGCACTTGCTCTTGTACGTTCAGCCAAATCCCAGCTGTGTTTCTGAGTTCAGGGTGAACCTCTCTAGTCCGGCACTCTCTGGTCCAGCAACATCCATGGTTTGGCATAGAACATAGAACCCTAGAACGCTAGAGGTCATCAAGTCCAGTCCCCTGCCCTCACAGCAGGACCAAGCACCATCTAGACCATCCCTGATAGATGTCTATTTAACCTGCTCTTAAATATCTCCAGAGATGGAGATTCCACGACCTCTCTAGGCAATTTATTCCAGCATGATTTTAATTAGGCAGATGTCTGCTTATCATGGGTGTGGCCAAGTTTCCTGCAGTCCCATAAAGTTTGTTTACAGCCACCAGTCCTGGCTCTCAGTGTTCTAGGCTGCTATTTAGCTCTAGTTTACCCAAAATATCTTCTAAGAGCCCAGTGGGAGTCGACTAGTCGATTTCCCTCTCCCCCCCCCCCCGCTGCCTCTATCAGATAGAGCCAGCAAAGGGGAAGAGGGAAGAAGGGTACTTCAAAAGGGCAGCGCCACCCAGAGCCAGTACCCCAGGCTTCATGCGGCACCACCACTTTGAAATGCCTTGGCGGTGTTTCAAAGGGGCAGCACTGCACAACTGATCCTGGGCTCTGTGCGGCGCTGCCCCTTTGAAATGCCGCGGCAATGCTGCATGGAGCCCAGAGTCAGCTGGGGACTCCCTAGCTGACCCCGGCCTCCCTGCGGCATTTCCGTGGAACCCGGAGTCAGCTGATCCTGGGCTTCATGCAGCGCTGCCGCTTTGAAATGCGGAGTAGAGCCCAGGATCAGCTGGGGACTCCCCAGCTGACTCTGGCTCCATGTGGCATTTCAAAGCGGCAGCACCGCCCCCCACTGACGCCAGGCTCCATGTGGGCGCTACCGCTTTGAAATGCACAAGAGCCCCCAGTGGGAACTCTTGTACATTTCAAAGCTGGCACGCCGCGTGCAGCCCGGGACCAGTGGGAAGTCCCACTGACTCCGGGCTCCACGCGGGTGCTTCCACTTTGTCTTGTATATTTCAAAGGAGGAATGCGGAAGTGCCTATCGACTAGTCGACTTTCCATCAACTACTCGACTAGTGAATTAATCAACCTTTTTCTGAATGTGCTCAGGGTCAGTGGTGTTTGGCGATTCATGCTGCAGTGCGCACTGCTAGTGTGAGCGTTCTCGTGCACACTGAAGCATCATACTGGAACTGCCCTAGAGACCTTGCTAGCATGCACCCGTTAGCTTGCAATAGCAGGGACTGCACACTCGATGAGTGCAGCCTGAGACTCTCATCCTCACAATACGCACTGGGGGATCCTGTACACAAGCCCTAAATCTCTGGTGATGGGGGGCTCAGCTCTAAAAGCACCTCATGTACCTGCCCACAGTCCTGCTTTACTTTGTATACAACTTTTTTGTCTATGTTCTGTTGCAATTCAGTTGAGAAGGATCTTTAGGGGGAGGGAGCGTAATAAATCCACCAATATTATCACCAACTTTTACAGCACACTTTAGAACCTTGCCCAAACTATCTTCATCGAGTCTGTAATACCAAGAATATAGGAGGAAGTTCCTGATATCCTCATTAGTCTCTAATTACGCTATTATTTACTTTCACATTATTTCTCATTTACCAAATTCACTTTTACTGCAATGGGCAATTCTTCATAACTAGCAAAACTATTGTTATGCTAAAACGAGTGTTCTAAGTGATATTTATTATTTGATAAAAGCTGCATAACTCTGAATGAGGGCATGAAATGGCAAGAACACTGCTTCAAATTCCCATTTTAAATAAGTCACCACGACAGCTGTGCCTTTATAAAACATATTAGAGCAGCTCCCAGACTCACGTGGCTCAGGGATATATACAAATTATACAGTTTCTGTCATTCGATCAAATCGGAGGGATGTTTTGACCGCAGAAATGAGACAAATGCAAATTGTAATTCAACACCCAACAGAAGTCACGGCAGTAACGTGTCTTGACATCTGATCAAACGACCCTGACCATTTGATCCCCATGATCAGTGAGATACTGTATCTGTTATGACGAATACAGACCAAAGTTTAAAGATGTATGAAGATAGACACAGTGGAGAGATGCTGATTTATACACATTCACACCGTGTATATCTATTTTAGAGAATTTATGCATCGGTCTGTCAGTCTATTAAGCTGTCCACCTGTGAGCCGGTTTGTTCAAGAACTCCTTCTAAACAGTAAGAGCAAGGACTACAAAATTTGGTAGGCAGCTTCCTTTTCTCCTAACTTAAAGCAAGGTCAGGGGTTGGTTCTGCCACGACAATGAGATGTGCCTGGAATCTGACTGTTTTCCATCACACAGAAAGGGAGGGGCTGATAGGAGGGACAGTTATAATGCAGAGTGACCACTGGAGGCAGTGAGTGCGGGGGGCAGTTATACTGCAGTGTGACCACAGAGGGGTGACCACATCAGGAAGAGAGTGACAAGCTGGGACCAGGGTTCTTCATGTTGCTGGCCACCAGCCCAGGTAAGTGGGCCCTTCTACCTCACACCCCTTCTCCCTGCCCTCACTTGCTGCACCAGATGGGGGGGGGCACTAGTCAGCAGCCCGACTGCCTCAGAGCAGCTGCAGACTGAGACCAGGCAGTGGATCCCTGCCCCCCGGACAAGCTGGATGCTCCCAGCCTCCCTAGAAAACCCGGTCCATCCCCACCCCCACCCCTGGAAGCGGCAATGCTCCTCCTCTAGTCATGCTACATTGATGACATCTTCATCATCTGGATCCACAGGAAGGAGGCCCTTGAAGAATTCCACTGGGATTTCAACAATTTCTGCTCCATCATCAACCTCAGCCTGGACCAGTCCACACAAGAGATCCATTTCCCAGACACTACAGTGCAAACAAGAAATAGTCGAACAAACACAACCCTATGCTGGGAACCTACTGACCACTATTCTTAACTACATGCCTCTAGCTTTCACCCAGAACACATCACACAATCCACTGTCTACAGCCAAGGCCTAAGATACAACCGCATTTGCTCCAGTCCCTCAGACAGAGACAAATATCTACGGGATCTCTATCAAGCATTCTTAAAACTACAGTATCCACCTGGGGAAGCGAATGGACAGGCTATAGTCACCTACTACACAACAGATCCAACAAAGAAAGCAACAGAACGCCATTGGCCATTACCTATAGCCCCCAGCTAAAACCTCTTCAGCCCATCCTCAAGGATCTAAAACCTACCCTAGATGACGATCCCTCCCTTTCACAGACTTTGGGAGGCAAGCCAGTCCTCGCTTACAGACAGCCCCGCAACCTGAAACACATACTCACCACCAACCTCACCCCCACAACAGAAACACTAACCCAGGAACCAATCCCTGCAACAATCTCTGTTGCCAACTCGGTGTCAGTAGGGTAGATGTATGAACAATCATAGCATCTAATCACATCGGCCACAGCATGAAAGGCTCCTTCACATGCCCATCTACTAATATCGTCTACACCATCATGTGCCAGCAATGCCCCTCTGCCACGCACACTGGACAAATTGGACTGTCTCTACGCAACAGAATAAAGACATAAATCAGAGCTCACGAATGGAAAAAAAACCTAAACCCACAGAGGGAGAACATTTTAGCATCCCTGGACACACAGTTACAGACTTGAAAGTTGCCATCTTCAAGCAAAACAACTTCAAAACCGGGCTGCAACGCGAAACTGCTGAGCTGGAACACGCATGCAAATTTGACACCATCAGAACAGGAACTGGGAAGGGCTCTCTCATTACAGTTTTCCACGTTAGGCCACCCTGATTGAATTAGCTCTGACGTAACACTCCCATCTCTGTACCCCTACTGTCTGTTTTTTTTCTTTCATTTCATCAGATGAAGTTAGGCAACTCACTAAATCTTGTGCTGTAATAAAATTGTTAGTGTTTAACAGTTCCCAGTTGTTATTGTAAATTTCTAACCCTTTGCATTGACAAGCATTCACATAGCAAGGCTGGTCTCTCCATTTATTTTGTAAGCATTGTTCCGCTTCCATCTTCCCTTGCGTGGTACACTGGCTCATTGGTAACCTGTTACATTCCTCAGGATTTTACATTATTTAGCTGCCCCTCTTTTGTTTCAAAAAAAGGAAACTGACAAGGGCAAAGAATGACACTCTGCCAACTTTATTAGACACAATAGATACTTCACTCATCCCAGGGGTCAAATGTCCGTGGTCGTTTGATCAGATGTCAGGTTGCATTAATAGCATGGCCTCTGTTGGGGGTTGAATTACATTTTGCATTTGACTCATTTCTGGGGTCATATGTCCCCCTTATGTGACTAAACGCCAGGAATTATTCTCATGGAGCAGTTTCTGTCACTGTGGCTAAGGGTCTGTCAGCACTTCCATTATGCTATTGCCTTCCGTGTTCACGGGTTTAGTTCTCAGCTGAGACTGCCTCTTTCTGGCATGAAAACATGACACCTAATGAACAGCCTGGGAGCAAATCTTTTCAACATGAGATTAAGGGAAACAGTGGATTGGTTGGCTTGGAAATGCACATGGCTATTTATTTAACATAGCAGCTCTCAACTGTGTGACCGCCCATAAGGAAATTCACATACACACAGTTTTAATGGGGAACTGGGTTCTGAGCCTTGCTTTAGCACTGCGAGACCCTGGGGAAAAGTACCTGGGACACAACCTTTTTCCTGGGGCTGCTTATCACAGGATCAGGCCCCTTAATCTCTCTGTCACAGTATCCCCAACTTTATTTACCTGATGGTAAAGAAAGAGGTCAAGAGCCTTAACTAATTACAGGTAAAGGACTTGGAAATTCCTTGATAGAAAGTACTCAAAAAAGGAGCAAAGTTTTAACACTGTGAAGTTGCAGTTACAAACTCTACACACCAGAGGCCACTTAATCCAAAAGGCTAAAAGCCATTACATTCAACTGAGAAATGAATCTGAAAACTAATCTCCAAGTGGCACTGTAGAACAAAAGTCCACGGCACTCTAAAAATCAGCTGCAGCCTGTAACAAAAAAGAGAATTTGCCCTTAGCTACTACAGATGTATAGAGCCAGACTCCCCACCGTATCAATAGGTTCACAGAGCGACCCCAGCATAAAGCTGGGGGAACACAGAGAATATCTAGTCCATATTTATAATCAGCCTTCCTGCCCCAAAATAGCTCTCGTGGTCTATAAAGCAGATAATTCATTAACTTGAGCTTAGAATTTCTCAGGGGTCACTGATCAATTTGATCCGAAGTGTATACATTGGCCATCACTGTTGTCTTGTCACCTCCAGGGAGGTATGCAGCATCTTCTGTAAGAACATCAAAGCTGCCATATTGGATCAGATCATGTTGCATCTTGCCCAATAGCATGTCTCTGATAGTGGCCCAGACAATATCTTCGGGTCGGGAGAGGGGGGCGGGAGAGGTACAAAGTGAGCAATTGTAGTTGTGTCCCTCACCATCTTGGCTGAGAGTCTTTGACAGACATATCCTCCATTAGCTCATCCAGTTCTTTTGTTAACCTTGTTACACTTTTAGGCATCACAACCTCCCATGGCAATGAGGTCCACAGGTTACTTGTACGTTGTGGGAAAAAATATAACTTCTTGTTTGTATTAAACCCGCTGCCTGTTAACTGCATTGGGTGACCCCTGGTTTGTGTGTTTTGGAAAGTGGTAAACAGCATTTCCTTATTCACTTTCTCCACACCATCCATGATTTTATAGACCTCTATCACATCCTTCCCCACCCCCCGGTCTCTTGTCTAAGCTGAACAGAAGCTTAGAACAAAAGAACAGCTAGACTGGGTCAGACCAAAGGTCCATCTCGCCCAGTGTCCTGTCTGCCAACAGTGGCTAATGCCAGGTGCCCCAGAGGGAGTGAACAGAGCAGGGAATCATCAGGTGATCCCTCCCCTGTCATCCATTCCCAGCCCCTGACAAACAGAGGCCAGGGACATCATCCCTACCCATCCTGGCTAATAAGTATTGATGGACCTAATATCCATGAATGTATTTAGTTTTTTAAAAACCCTGTCAAAGTCCTGGTCTTCACAACATCCTCTGGCAAGCAGTTCCACAGGTTGATTGTGTGCTTCATGAAGAAAAATTTCCTTTTGTTTGTGTTAAACCTGATACCTATTGATTTCATTTGGTGACCCCTAGTTCTTGCTCTTGAGCTTCATTTGGTGACCCTTAGAATCTTTTTAGTCCCCCCTCATATGGAAGCTGTACCTAACAGTGCACAGTAGCACTTCATAAAAGTTCAGGACAGGAAATGAAAGAAACCACATGCACTTGTTATAACAGAATGGAGGCTACAATCAGTAACGATGGTTTCTATTTACCCCCTGGGAACGGGGGTTCTAAGTGGTGTACCAACGCGTGCTAAGGAGGCATGCCATCTGTGGTGGTGACTTACCTGTCTCTCACGTGAGATTCTGGGCCAATATATATGCTTCAGATCAAATTCATCAGTGACCCCTGAGAAATTCTAAGCGCAAGTTAATGAATTATCTGCTTTATAGATCACAAGAGCTATTTGGGGGCAGGAAGTGCTTGGCAAATGCTAAATAACACCTGCAGCGCTCACTGGAATAGAACCTTTGGCTGCCAGGAATGATGTCATGGCCAGCGTAATAAAGCGCCACTAGGCAAACAAGCAACACTGTGAAAGCAAACAATGGCCGGGGAGAGACTAATGAGGGGGGAAGCTGGGAAAAAGAGGAGCCCGTTTGTAAACTGGCTCCCCTCACAGACTAGCTCCCGTCTGGCACCCCGTGTTGCTGTTGGCCCCACCCCCGGGGACTATAGAATAGTCGACTAACCAATAAGAATTCATGAGGTTACTCGACTATTCAATTAACTGATATTTAACATCCCTAATAGGCTCATGAGCAGTGTTCCCTCTAATCTTTTCCATTCAAGTGCGGATTTTCCCCCATCCATGTGTGGAATAAATTTTGCTATGTGCACCAAGGCCTGTGTGAATGTGCACCACCAGGAGAAACAAAACCTAGCTGTGGGCGCTCTGCTAACTAGTTGAGTGGCATTGGAATCTCTCCTGAGTGTCTGCACAAGCGCACAGCTTAAGGGAACTCTGCTCAGGAGCCATGCAGTGAGGGGTACATGACACCCACCTCACTGGGCATGCATGGGGGCTTAACAGCTACACTCGCAGGGTAACATCAGTGCCCGGAACCTGATACTTTGCCTCGCACTCTTAGCTCCTTCCCTTCTCCAGATCCACGACTGTTCCCACCGGTGCGGTGTGGGAAGGTGGGAAGGTGTCAGCTCACATACTCCGGAAGTGTGAGGTAGTGGGGCCACCCCATAGCTCTGATGTGAGTTAAGCAGCCCAACCGAGGCCTGGAGAGACATGTAGGGCCTCATCTAAACTAGGATGTAAAGTTATGGCATTGGATGAAGTCAGCTAGCCCACCTACCAAAGCTCCTTCAACGGCTTATCCACACCAACCTTTTGCCTCCTCCCAACTTTTCTCACATTGCCCCCTGAGCACCAAACGGCCTTGCCCCCACCTCCCACTCTCCTCCCACAGCCTAGCATTCCCTTAGGAGGGCTCCTCTCACTGACCCGGACCAGATACATCTCTGGTCTCTCTTGGGCTGTTGTTATTAGAAGCACTAGTATTTGTATTTCCACAACACCTCAGAGACCAGTCATGCAGCAGGACCCTGATGTGCTAGGGGCTGTTCAAACACAGAACAAAAGGATGGTCCCTGCCCCAAACAGATGCCCCAAAGTACAGACTGCTGCCTCCCAGGGCTGTACAGGCCCAGGGTGAGGCCAGCTAGGACTCTGGGAACGCAGCGAAGAGGCTGGCTCCAGAGATTGCACCCCACGTTTTCAGTGGGGCCGGCGCCAGACCCTCTGGAGGCAGGCGAGATGTGAGGAAGGGGTGAGTGGAGAGGGTGAAAGTGATCACGATTTAGCTCCCATGATTCTGGATGCATCTCCCTCAGGATCTGCCCCATGGGGACCAGTGATCAGTCTGAATATTGATCCTATGCCTAGCCACGGTTCATTTCTTCCTTCTTACTTTTTTAAGTTTCTTTTACATTTTAAAACATGGGCTGAATATCCCTTTGAACTAATGATTTACTAGATAGAAGGGGGTTGCAAATGTTTTAACCTTCTCCTATTTTAAATTTGCATCCTTATTACCAAGTGCCCGACAATGTGTCTTTCCTTATTAGAAAGTCATCTCCTCCGTCCGTGATCTCTTAGCCGTGGTTCTTATTCTAGTTTCCCTCAAGTTCCCCGCATGAGGAGGAAGCGAGATGTCACAAGGCCTGAGAGATACAATGTATCACTTTACAATAGGAAATGCAAATTGTTCCTTTTGGCTGCATTTCAGGTCCCAGTACAGTCCATCCCCCCCACTATATTACTGATGGCACATTCCAGGTGGCCAGACAAGTCATGCTGCGCATTGGACGGGGAACTTCTGATCTTTCTTGATTAGTAGGTCAAGTTCTTGCTCTGGGAGATTTTTCTAACACAGGGACTCCCAGCTTTTCTTAGGATTCATACTCCGTTAATACACTGTGGGCTCCATCCAAGAAGATGCTGCACCCCTGCAAGCCCCGTGGCCACCCTGGCGTCTGTTCGGACATTTGAGAATCATTTGCTCATTTCCATCAGACCCAGATAAGTCACTGACAGTCCCGGCGTGGTGGGCACCCAGCCCTTTGCTAGAGGAAGCATATTACAATTCCTGTCCCAGCCAAATGAGAACACCACGCACACCCCGCAGGGCACACTACCAAAGCGGCCCCCTATCAAGAACTGCCACATAAGAACATAAGAACGGCCATACTGGGTCAGAGCAAAGGTCCACCCAGCCCAGTATCCTGTCTGCTGACAGTGGCCAATGCCAGGTGCCCCAGAAGGAGTGAACCAAACAGGTAATGATCAAGCAATCGCTCTCCTGCCATCCATCTCCACCCTCTGACAGACGCTAGGGACACCATTCCTTACCCATCCTGGCTAATAGCCATTAATGGACCTAACCTCCATGAACTGATCTAGTTCTCTTTTAAAACCTGTTATAGTCCTAGCGTTCACAACCTCCTCAGGCAAGGAGTTCCACAGGTTGACTGTATGCTTTCTGAAGAAGAACATCCTGCTGCCCATTAATTTCATTTGGTGGCCCCTAGTTCTTATATTATGGGAACAAGTAAATAACTTTTCCGTATTCACTTTCTCCACACCACTCATGATTTTATAGACCTCTACCCTGCCCCCCCTTAGTCTCCTCTTTTCCAAGCTGAAAAGTCCCAGTCTCTTTAATCTCTTCTCATATGGGACCCGTTCCAAACCCCTAATCATTTTAGTTGCCCTTCTCTGAACCTTTTCTAATGCCAGTATATCTTTTTTTGAGATGAGGAGACCACATCTGTATGCAGTATTCAAGATGTGGGCGTACCATGGATATATAAGGGCAATAAGATATTCTCTGTCTTATTCTCTATCCCTTTTTTAATGATTCCTAACATCCTGTTTGCTTCTTTGCCTGCCGCTGCACACTGCATGGACGTCTTCAGAGAACTATCCACGATGACTCCACTGGGGCCAGAACGCTCTGAGCCTCATAGGATCAAGCTCTTTGAGATCAGAACAGGGGACAATCAAAGTGTTTCTTCAGCTCTGCCCAGCTCCCATGAAAGCTCCAGCGCCAATTCCCCCTTTCCTTGCCCATGATCCCAGGAAGCGGGTGCTTGGGAGACAGTGTGTGGGAGGTCAGACCGAACACCCAGGGTGTAGCGGACAGGGGGAACCCTAGGCTGGGGGTGACCGGTCCCTTGCTAGGCTTCCCTGGCTTATTTGTTTTATTGTGAGCATGCTCTCAAAACCCAAGGCGCTGCTCTCGCAGTGCGTTTGTTTCTGCAGAGCCACCTGAACACCTGTGGTTGCAACATACATTTTGTCTCCACTGCCACAAATTTCTTGAGCAAGAGCAGCCCCTCTCCTCTGTTGCAACAGAAATATCTCCTGCCCCCGAGAAAGCTTACAGCAGGGTGTCTCTCTCCCACCGCATGGACCTCTCAGGTGACGAGCGCCTCTTCTCAAGACAACAACAATTGTTCTTCTTCTTTTCAGTGTAACATTTGTTTTGCATCATTTTCAAGATCTGATCTAGATGTGAACAAATGATTCACTAGCCTGTCTAGCCCAGACCTGGTACGCAAGAAGCCTAACAACAGGGATGTACTGTAACTTCTGCCCAGACAGCAGATAATCAGCGTCCTGGGAACTAGTAAGCGGGTAATATATTGTGCCAGGAGACAAATCGTCCAAGAGAAATCTGTGATGCAATAACTTAACACAACTTTACAGTTTACAATAGACACTGCTACGAGGGCTAGGCCTACCGAGTGATACATTTTAAAGCCCTTCCATTATATTTCAGACTTGTAATTTGGCTCAGCGGACCTGATGAGACATGCCAACGGCAGCGTCGGGCACCTTTCCAACGGGAAGACACTGCCACGCTGTCCCATGACACCGAGATTTGATCCGAATAGATCACACAATCACAGAATCCTACAACACTAGAACTGGAAGGGACCTTGAGAGGTCATCGAGTCCAATCCCCTGCCCTCATGGCAGGACCAAGCACTGTCTAGAGCAGTGTGTCTCAATCTTTTTTCTATAAAGTACCCCTTTACAAAAAAATTATAAGTAAGTACCGTATCTACAGTTTTCAGACACACAAAATGTTTTTCTATCATTGTAACAATGATAATCAACGTAATCGTAGCCGGGTGGGTGATGACATTTTTGGTGTAAAAAGTACAAAACTAATAAAGTGCTGGAAAACTTAAAAACAAAAATTCAGTTTTCTCCACATTTCAGTTGTGCTGATGTGCCCCCCAGACTTCTTTCGAATTCCCCTAAGGGTACTGGTACCACTGGGTGAGAAACACTGCTCCAGACCATCCCTGAGAGATGTACATGTGCTAGCTCTCACAGAGCTAGTATGCTAAAAAGAGCAGTGTGGCCCTGGTGCGTAAGTACAGTCTTGTCTGGGTGTGTCTACACCTTTAGCTCCAAATCAGATATGCAATTTGCGCTATGCCAACTGTGTATCTTATTTTGATTTAATTTGAAATAGGCTATTTCAAAATTTGGCCCGTCTACACAGTGCCAAATTTCGAAATAAAGTGCTATTTCGAGCCATCCCTTATCCCTCACGCAATGAGGTTTACAGGGATGGCGAAATAGCGCATCTGTTATCTATTTCAAAATAACGGGCATGTTCCTTGGACACAGAGTAGCTATTTCAGGATAGCTTGGTATCTGGAAATAGCCTTGCAGTGTAGACGTACCCTCTGAGATCTCAACTACAGGTCCAGGCAGCTGGCCTGGCCAACACAGCCACACTCCAGCTTTTAGTGCACTATCTTTTTTGTTACACTTGTGACAGCCCATTGACACCAAAGCCAGGTCTACACTAGACCCGGCAGCTCGCCTTAAAGTACGCAACTCCAGCTACATCAAATACATAGCTGGAATTGGCTTACCTTAAGCCGAGCTTGGCAGCAGCCCCATAGTGGGAGGCCGATGGGAGCAAACACTCCCGTTGACTTCCCTTACTCAACGAGGAGTACCGGATGCCAGTGGGATGGCCTCTGAGTTTGACTTAGTGAGTCTTAACCAGACTTGCTAAATCAAACTCCGGAATATCGATCGCAGCAGAGGCAATCTTCTGTGCCTCGAAGTCAAACCCTAACAGGTCAGCATGGGTGGAAATGAAAGCAGAATTTGACTATCTGGGTAGAGCTTTCCAAAGCAGTCAAATGACAGGAAAACAAGTCCACTGAAAGTCAAAAGGACTTCTGCTCATGAATCTCTCAGGTGCCTTGAAAATGGCACTCTCGCTACATCTTCTCAGCCCACAGAAGCAAAGTGACCCTTACCTGATTCGCTGACAGGAACTCCTGAGCATTGTCATTCATTCCCATGTACATGTTCTCCCCGTCAAACTGGAAAGACAAACAGAAGGGACAGTTAGCGAAACGCAGAACGTTAACTCCTTCTGTCCCTCATAGGCTTTTCCCACCCCTTCAACACGGAGAAGCAAAATCTGAGGAACAAAATAGTTAATTGGTTTTAAATCACGGCTTACTGAACTTCTCGCCTGGGGTTTGTGGGCCCCGGTTATAACCTCAGCAATGTGAGAGTCAGAAACACACCGGCAGTGCACACTCAACCAGACCCACAGTGCATATTCACACAGGAACCCTCCACACAGACCTAAAATACTAAAAGACACCAAAAGCCTACAGAGAATAACCGACTCTCCAAATCCTCCCGCCTCACAGACACCTTGTTCCCTTCCCCCCAGCCCTCTCACAAACAAAGCCCCTGCAGCCAAGGCCATCCGGAGAATGCGAGGCAGAATGGGTTGGTTTTAGCAGAAAGCAAGTAGGGGGATGAAAATTGGGCTGGCTGCACCCTGCAAAGCTAGCTACACTCATGCTGTGGCGCTGCAGCCCCGCTCTGCATCCCATACACATGATGGTCAAGGGAGACGTTTCGGTGGGTTAGAACGCCAAAGCGTTGCTGTGGTAATCTTTAGAAAAATCATAAATTAACCATTTTAATCATAACCACACAAATCAAAAAAAGGGACGTAGTTGGGGCAAAGGTCAAGCAACCTAAGATCTTCCTAAAAATCACACTAAGTCTTCCGCGCCAGGGTCTGCATGTTCGGATACTGGAAGCGCATCACATAACAACACACTTTGACAAGCAGCTCCATGCACTTTTTTTCCCCACTGGTGAAATAATCGTTTCTACCCCTGAAACAAATCAGTTATTCTCACTGTAGAAATTCTCAGCAGTAGACAAACTAAAACTCCTTCCAAAGTGACAGTCTCCCGACCGTCCTAGAAATATACAAACGGCACAGATCCATTCATCCATCACCAGTATCTTTTCACACACATGCTGCTCACTTTTCCAGCCATTCCAAGCCAAAGATTTTGCAAACTCAGGGTAAGAGTGATTTGCAGCATCTCTTCTTTGGAAACCTACAGAAAATAGACCTCATTTGAAAGCTGATTTTATATACAAGTTTTTCTCTGGAACAAATTCTAAATAGGAAAAGCTCTCTCTCCATCATTCAATTTGGCAGAACAAATTTGTTTTATTGTTTTATTCCATTTCCTCCCATCCCCCGTTCCTTCATAATAACTATAATGAATCCTGTCCTGAAAATTACTGTGCAACTGATTGCCAACCTGAGCAGTGAGGCTGAAAATCAAGACTCAAAATGCAGGGGAAACTTTAGAACTTCCCTGTTGCTGATTAGATTTTTTTCCCCTCCAGGCTATAAGGGTGCGAACAAATGTATTAGAAATTCTCAAGTCAGGATATTTTTTCAATTAGATGCTTGCCACTTATGCACCAACCAGGTATTGCAAATAAATAACCTGCTCTCTCCTTTGCTCGCTCTCGTCATTATCATTTTGCCACAAAATGCATCTGAGAACAAGCAGTCGCATCATTCCACAGTGATTTACTGTAGAAACAAACATTTTAATATTTGCCTTTTGTAGCCATTATTTCCTCCCATTTCCCTCTGGAGTATTTCCTCCTGCATGTCAGCGTTTTAACCCATTGCCAGATCAGAGCACGTACACTGCTCGTATGCCATCGCTGATAAAAATCGATCTGCCTCATTTTTTTTAATGATCTAGGCATGCGGAGAACTGGGCCGGGCTCGCTCCTAGTCCTCTTTCCTTTGAAAGTCTTGTGCTGTTGGCTTAATCATTCCTCTACTTTTTTGTAATTATTTAATGATGGCCACTCTGGTAAAAACTAGATGAAATAAATGGGGCTAATTCTCACCTTCTCTAGTTATTTACACCCAGGTCAAGTGAATGCAAAGTAGAAGCAAACTGTGATCATTATGATTTGGTAGCATTTCACACCCAAGCTGTGCATAAGAATGCCAGGCAGTGAACAACCCAGCCCTGTGTCTCTAAACTTGGAAAAGGGGGATTCCTTTTTATGTCCCCGGGGCCTGATTCTGATCTTACTTACACTGCTGCGAATTAGAATAATTAGACTGAAGGCATCTGGCGTAAGTAAAATCAAAACCAAGGCCCCTGTTTTTAAGAGAACCCATTTCTATCCAAGCCCAGATGCGAGTTCCTTCACAACAATCAGCACGAGATTTAAACAGCCAGACCAAGCCCTCCCAGAAGAAGAAAAAAGCTAAAATACCCTGGGACTCTGCAACGTAAAACATATCAAGCACCTCTAACTAGGTGTTTCAGCTCTGTGAGCCACACTGCCTTCCACTGTTTTGCTTTTGGAGTCAACGTATTTGAAGTACGAGGCTTTTCCTTCCACAGAAGAGGTTATAATCCCACCAACCTGTGAAAGGCTTGCAGCACGGAGGTCAGGAGGGCTGGTTTTCTACGGCTTTGCAACACCCTTGCGGCGGGGCTGTAAAACGCTACCAGCAATGGGACTGAACAGAGAATTCTGATGTGTTAGCTCAAAGGGTGCAGATGGTGACTAGATGTAACACAGTGGAGAATCAAGACCATTACCAAATCAAGCGGGCTTTTAGCACAAGGACTGTATGCCCAGGGAAGCGTGGCCGCATCACATACGGTGTCAAGCACTTCAGGGCCATCACTCAACCTAGATGAAGACTGTTCTAGTCTGCTGGGAGAGGCCAGGTAGCTTGCCTTTCGGTACGTTCACTCGGCCATGGAGAACGTACCAAAACGTCCATTCTCTTAATTCAGCTCTTACCAAGGAAAGTGTAACTCGCACATCAGCACATGGGGAAGGGAGTACCTTCCACCTGGAACCGAAGTGGCATTTTTAAAGGTTTTTTTTTTTTAATTATTATTCTTTGGGTTGGTTTGTCATCTACTTGCTGTTTTTACAGTGTGATGGGAGCTTTGATTCATAAATGTGCCCCTAGGTCACTATGGCCATGTCTACTCTGGGATATTATTTCGAAATTGTTAAATTCGACTTAATTCCCGATTTAACAAAATTGAACTAATGTGTCCACACTACAGGGAAGCCTCGAAATTAGTCCGAGGCAGGGTCTGTTAATATGGATGCGCTACCTCGGCTTAGGAAACACTGGGGAGTAATTAGTTCAAATTACTCTGACGAGTAGTTATTTCAAAATAATGGCACCATTATTTCAAAATAACTTTTTCAGAATTAGTGTTACTACTGATGAAAAGCAGGCGTACAGATTTCCAGTTAAGCAGTCTGTTATTTCGAAATAGCAGGCTTGGCAGTATGGATGCTCTGCCTACAAATTCAACCTAAGAGGGGTTATTTCGAAAGAAAGTCCTAATGTAGACCAGGGCTAAGGGTGCATGTTAAGTGGATGAAAATGAATAAAAATTTAAAAAATGAAGATGAAGCAGAAACTAAGACAAAGCAGTTGTGAGATCTAGTGGTGACATGAAACTCTCAGCTTTCAATTAAAAAAAAAGAAATTTCCAGGTTTCAAGTTTACAGAGAAAAAAACTTGAAAATAGGAACCCTAAAGGTTCCAAAGCTTGAAGCCATACATCTGGGTTTTTTAATCTTATGATTTTTAGCCCAGGCTCATGTGGCTTCACTTGTACTGTTTCAATACTTGGAATCTGCCACACTGAGACAATTAAAAAAATAATGAAGTCCAGATAACAGAGTCTTTCACAAGTGAATCATACCAGGACAACCCCAGGTAGCAGTGCCCAGAAGTCTTGACCATCAGACAGCTGTTGAATGCCCCTCGAAGAATGAACAGGCCACCACAGGTGGTGTCTAGCATCCAGATAACTCTATCACAAGCTCTTTCATCTATTTGCCTTGGCAGAGAAGCCAAGGCACAGCTGAGCCTGGATAATCAATTCCCCTCACTGCTCTAGAGACCATTACTCCAAAGCTGGTCTCTCGCTGGCAGAAGCTTGTACTTTAGCCAAACTGTGGCCTGGGTTTCACTCTCTAAGATGGTCAATCCACCATCTTTGCCAATCTGAAGATCGAGAAGGGATATGAATGAAAATAATACTCTCCAGTGAATTCCTGTAAACCAGGGATGGGGAACCTCAGGTCCAGGGGCCGGATGCGGCCCTTGGCTTGCCTGGATCAGGCTCCCAAGGCTCAGAGCCCCTCCTCAGCACTGGGGAGCCCATGCTGGTGCTCCAGCCTCCCTGTTGTCCCCCTGGGGGCTGGAGCACACAAAATCTACTAGCCTGGGCCCCCGTAGGCTCTGGTGTGCGAGGGGAATGTGGAGAGAGTCTTTCTCCTCAGTCAGGGGCCACCGTGAGGGGTTTTTTTCCTGCTTCTCACTTGTGTGCAGCCCCCGAGTGATTTTTCTGTGGGTCAGTGGCCCCCAACCCAAAAAAGGTTCCTCACCCCTGCTGTAGACAGATAGTGCTAAGCAAAGAGATGCAAAATCCCACATACAGAATAGCCCACATTGGTTTTTTTTTAAAGTTACTTCTAAAAAATTCATCAGACCATATTGGCATAAACACTGTTGAGATTTAAGAGGCTGCAACCCTGTCAGGTCCACACCCGCCAAGCTGGCAAATGGCACTTACCTTTGTTGATGGTTTACAGACATGGGTTTCCCCATTGTGAATTATGGGCAAACAAGAATTATGTCAAAACCAAAACTTTTTTGCATTGGGCAAACCTTTCGCCCCCTGAGATGCATGTCTGCCATAACAGTCCTAGGCCCGTGTCTGCGGGACTCTTCCTATTGCGGGGTGTCGGAGGGAAAGGAAGATACCAGTTGAGCAGGCTACATTTTATGGACGTGCTGGAACGCTAACCTTAGAACAAACACCTCCAAACACTGTCAGGAGTCTGTTTTGTCAACACACATTCTGTCAAGCCATAAGGAGGTGAGATATTTGCTTCTGCCCTGCCCCCATCACACTCCGATACCCGCAGGGCCGCAACTGTGATTTCCTCAAGGAGTAATTTAGCATCAGACTCCTTCAAGGAACACACAACTGAGGTTAGTCTAATCTCTTTAACTGCACTTTCCCCATTAAGGTCTCTACACAACCTCTGGCCCAAAGCGATCTATTTAGCATTATTTATTTGTCCACTGAAAGGCTCAGATTTCCCCTCACTTGGGCCTGTCATACAGGGTCAAAAGTTCAAAAATAGATTTATTTAAACCTCTAGAACGCTACTGCAAGGATGGTACTGACATTTCCATTTCCATCGAGAGCACATTCATTTACGCTCACCACTTACTATCGCTTGGCTTTTAGAGGAACACGGTGAAATGGAAATATAATAGCCCAGCATGCATTCAGAACACTGTGCGCCTCACACGGCTAGACAAGCCGCAGAGCTACAGAAGTAATCTGGCTTTTTTATTTATGGAGAATTTTACACATGATTGTTAAATATTATTGTGTATTAAGTTAGAGCAACCGTTGGACTTTATAGACCACCAGCAGGCAGATTATAAGAGCATCCTTATAAAGGATCAAAATTCTATAGTCAGTTTTAAAAAGCATTTATCAGCCATATGGATGTATTGTGGGACTATCAGGGTGCAGTTGTCAAGCTATCTTCTTGCTTTTAAACCAAGATTTAAGGTTGGTTGTTCTACATATCAGAAAAAATATGAATATTTAGCAGGAGGTGTCATTTTATTTCAAAACAAAAGGATGTCATAACATAGTATTTTAAACCACAAGAATAGTAATTACTATGAGAAATGGTAAGAAGTCAGTATCCATTATTTATTTCTTAAATATTTTACGTTATTTCATATTTAACTAATTGTTTAATGTTAATTACACCCTTCGTAATGCCAACGCACTGGCCAGATTTATAAGCCCAGCATGACATGGTGACCAACTCTGAGTGACCAAGCAGCAGTTCCACTGAATCAAGTCACATGCTAAGTACCCTGCTGAATCTGAGCGTCACCGCATGGCTGGCCCTTTAAAGGGAGTTGGGTCTGTGACTAATCAGCTGCCGCTCAGCAGAAGTCAATGGGCCAGGGATCAGGCGATAGCTTGAAAATCATCTGGGCCTTATTAAAGCCTGCAAGAGGCTCAGTCGTGGGGGGTAGGAAGGTTCTAGGAGTCCCCAGGTCAGAGAAGAAAACCCAGGTTACATGTGACTCAGAGGAGCGGCCTGTGGGGTATAATCCTGCTGGGAGCAGGCTAGGAAGGGAAAAGGAGCACAGAGGTGAATCTCAGCTCCCAAGTGAAGGGTTTGTGGAGGATAAACCTGTAGGGAGCTGAGAAGCCTCCAGGTCGGAGGGAAGGAAAACGGCGGATACGAAGAACTTGTGTGATTTTTAAAAGGAAAACGGGACTGAAGTCCCAGGGTTAGAGGAGTTCTTTGGTGCACAGTTAGCCCACGGCGCTGTAGAGACGTCTGGGCACTTTCCTGGAGGAGTCGCGCTCAGCAGAAGCTGCTAGGACTACAAAGCGCCTGGTTCCTCTTGCTTGAAAGGAGGAGGACCACCACCCTACGGCTCTGATCCGGGATGCTCCGGCTTTAGTGACGACACTGCCTTGCCTACAGCGTCTGGTATTTATATCCATTATGGCGTCGAATGCTTAGAGGCGAAGATCAGGCCAAACCCTGGCCCCAAAGTGACATGGATATTTGCACTGGGCTCTGCTCATGCCTCTAGCACTGGCCCATCACTGTGGGACCTTCACTGAGCGATGCAGTTTGTGCAGAGCCCTGGAGAGGAGGCAACAAGGCCTCACCATCCCAGGAGGTGCACAGGGAGAGAACACGCCTCGAGGGGCTACTTGGGGTGTGGGGGCCCATAGTCCCAGCTCCACCCTGCCCCTTGCTGGGTGACTGGTTCCCCAGGAGGCAGGAGAGCTGTGCAGCTTCTGCTCCCAGGCACTGCCACAGGGATGGAAGCGATGCTGAGGGATGAGGCTGAGGAGACACATGGCGGCCATTTTGAGAAGCTGGCTGAGAGATTACAGGGGCAGGCTGAGAGACCAGACTACAAGCAGCGCTAGTGGGAAGGGGGTTTGTGCCCAGAGACACTTGTTATTTGAGCGGCTCCTGATGGTCACATCACTGCAGGACACAGCAAAAATCAGAACTGCCTCCGCCGTAGCAGCTGTCCAGTGCCCCAGCCTGTCCAAGCCCAACGCACAGGACAGCCCTCGATTCTGCCTTAGGTGAATGGATCCAAGGCCCAATTCTGCATCAGTGGAGTTACATCATCACAGGACTGGGCCCAGTGTCCACAACCCTCCCTTGTAATGGCTCCATGAAAGACCTCGAGAACGGCAAGTACTCAAGTAATGTGATTTAATTTTCTAGGGAGCCTGCAAGTTTTTGATGGAAATTGCTGTACACCAAGTGCCAGATATTATTATTATTCATCTTGTTTGGCAGGAGTGAGGACTTAAAATAATTTAAGTAGATCTTTCAGATCCTGCAAAAGAGAGAAAATTCTTCAGAAATAAAAACTCATCCACTCAAAGCCACGGACAGTCAGAGAATTCAGTCTTAAGAGTGACATGGAAATAGATTAATTTTTCCCCATTTCAAATTCTAATTACAACCCTTTTATTCCCCCCCTACCATTTTCTGTTCTCATTACAGTCTTAAAATTGCTCTGAAAAATTCTGTACCTTTTTCTGTTCTTCCTGCAATCTTTGTCATGGAAATGAGAAACAGAATGTATAAGCATGAAAATACTGCAGAGATCAAAATTCTGGGCTAACCCTTTCACGCCTGACTGCAAGAAGAGAGAAGAGCATAAACAGAGAGGCGAATCAAACCTCCCTGCATCTTCATTTGCCCAGTGCTCAGTCTGCATTTCCTACTCCTGGACCAAGTGAGATGGAAGGACCCCAAAGAAACGCGACATTCAAGAGACCAAGAACTGCTCTCGGTTGCAGCTGGGCTGCATGCTGGTTTTTGGAGTTGCAGGGCTGACACGGGGGCCAAAATGCGGCCTGACACATTTAAACAGAATTCAAACAATCCCGTTTATCTGCTATTTGGTGCCCACACAGCAGTCTAGCGTTTTGTGTAAAACTGTCCAATACACACTCTTACAAATCACACTGCACCTGGCAGAGCAGGGCTTTGTGCTGCTCTTGCTTACACTGGGGTAAATGGGCAGGAGTCTCACTGGAGTCAACAGGTGTGAGCAAGGTCAGAGGCAGGAGTTTGGGAAGGGGGAAAGGAAACCAGGCCGGGCTGCAGACCCATACAGGAGCTATCTCACCCACCTTTGCGGCAGTGTGACAATGCGCCTTAGCCCCTCCCAACGGTGGTTCAGGAAAGGACGTGAAGGCAGATTATTTACCCAACTGAAGCCACAGAGAAATATCAAGGTGCAGAATACAATTAGCCAACTAGATTTTGGCAAAGATCCCAGGATATCAACACTCTGACCATTGAATGTAGCGCATCATCAGAATAGCCGTCCTGGGTCAGACCAATCCTAGAGCTGGATGAGACCTCAGGAGTCATCGAGTCCCGCCCCCTGCCCAAAGCAGGACCAACCCCAACTCAATCATCCCAGCCAGGGCTTTGTCAAGCCAAGACTTAAAAACCTCTAGGGCTGGAGATTCCACCTCCTCCCTAGGGAACCCATCCCAGTGCTTCCCCACCCGCCTAGGGAAAGTGTTTTCCTAATATCCAGCCCAGACCTCCCTCACTGCAACGTGAGCCCATTGCTCCTCGTTCTGCCATCTGCCAAAGGTCCAGCTAGCTCAGTCTCCTGTATTCTAACTGGCCAATGCCAGATGCTTCCAAGGGAAGTACAGAAAGCGTTGCATCCCCGATCGTGTTGGCTACTCGCCACTGAGGAGCTGATCTAAACCTCTTACTGCTTACTTGGCTTACATGCCTTTGGTAGGGGACCTTGTCAAAGGTTTCTGAAAGTCCAAGTGCACACTGTATAGGGGGTCATCCTGTAACACTACGCCCCGTATTCTTCACAGCGGTAGTACAGGGTTACGGTGTAATTACAGTGCATTTTGTACGAGACGTGTCATGTGAGCATCACGGAAAAGTGACGATTGGCTGCCAGGATTCGGATGCTTGTATCATTTTGTATCTGAAGTTATGGACAGTGACGGGGAGCGGGATTTTCAGTTGGCTTGCCCTGGAAAACACCCACAGCCAGCCTGGGGCAACAAGGAAGCAGCCAGACAGTGCTAGTGGCTCATCAGTAATGACAATGTGCTGTGGAATGCCTTCGCCTTCCTGTGGACACTTTGGCCAGTCTGTAAGCCACGGGTGGACAAGAGATGGCCCGCCAGCTGCGTACGGCCTGCCAAGCCATTTGATCTGCCCCGCCCTACCGTGCCTCCACCCCCAGTCTAACTGAGACCCAGGGCGGGGGAGTGTGCGAAGTCATTCGCTGTTCAAAGCAGCCGGTGGCTCCCTCCCCCACCAGGGGCGCGCGGTGCCTAGAGGGAGCCACTAGCCATTTTGAACAGCAAATGACTTTGCGCACCTGGCAGTGGGGAGTGCATCAAGTCTCCTCCCCCAGCAGGCAGTGCCTAGAGGGAACAGCCTCTTCTGCCCAAGGCCCCGCCTCTTCCACCTGAGGCTCCGCCCCTTTTGGGGTGGGACCTGGCCCGCAACCACTACCAAAACTGATGAAGTGACCCCCCCCCCGCAACCCCTGCTATAAGCAATGGCTGCTATGACACTGCAAAGTCATGTGACCAGACCTCATGTCACTGAACTCCATCTTGGACACCAGAGTTTTCCTGCAAACTGAGTTTGAGACAAAAGCTAAAGCTCTGTAGGGCAGGGAGGGACATCATCTGCTGTTCTTCATGCCCCCCACAGGAAGAATCCTAAAAATACCTAAATAACAAAAGACTAGGCAGGGAAAATGCTGGACCAGCCCAACAGGATTTCTAGCCCATGCATGAAAACCTGAGGATCCCTAGCTGCAAAGCAAGTGCGGCTTGTACCTTGAGAATCTACAAGCCTGCTTGTATCAGCAGCCAGGGTGAGAGACTGTTCATTCAAATCCGGTCCCATCAAATCCAAAGCCAATGCTTAGTTTGTATTTCTGTTTATTTCCTGGGAAATCCACTTTGATCTGTTTGCTATCCCTTAGACACACTTAAAATCTAGCTTTAGTAGTCAATACACTTGTTTTTGCAGTATCTAAACCAGTGAGCTTGAATGAAGTGCTTGGAAATCTTAGCTCAAGAGGCAAAGGCTGTTGTATCACCTCTCCACATTGGGGGAAGGGGCCCGAACTGGATAACAAATTCATACCAGTCTGGGATCTGACTAGGGCAGGACAGTACAGCTCTAGGGACCTAGGCTGGGAAGCTGGTGATTATTTTGGCTGCAGCCTCTCTATTCTTGGTTCATCCAGTGGCTGATCAGCCTGCCTGTAAGCGCAGCAGGGTGTGTCCCTGCTGGTGTGAATGCAGGGCTGGGAGTGGGTCTGCAGCTTGGCACAGTAGCAGTGTGAGAGGAGCCCAGGTTGGTGAATCCGAGGGCCTGGTGGCACCAAGTTCCAAGTGGCACCCCGGGGGGGCCCATCTCGCACTCCTGTGCACGTTTGTTAACCATCTCAAACATGCTAATAGCTTGATGAGGCGTGATTTCCCTTTATAAAAGCCATATTGGCTCTTCCCCGATTGAGCTCATCGGCGTGTCCCTTACTAGTTCTCCCAAGTCCACAAAGATCTGGTTTCCATCCTCTAGGAAAGTCACCACTGTAAGCAGCACAGTACCCCCCAAACCCATGCTGGGCTATTGGCTCAGCAGTGACTTTGAGGGGAAGAAAGGCTTCTGTCGAGCCTACCCACATGCCTTCCAAAGATCCCCTGGGTTTTCTTTGGGGTCCTCCCGTCCAATCACTGACCAAGCCCAAAGTGGGTTCATTTGCATGATATGATCACTGGCCAGATTGAGATGGCTGTAAGTCTTGCAGGCACTGCTTCCTCCTCGCTTCCGAGCAACCACCACATCCTGCGTTGCTTTTCACACTTGCATAGGTGTGTAAGGATTTGATCTGTGAAAAGCAGGCACCTAATGGCTCCTTTCCCCATAAGGGGTGGCAGCTGGAAGCCAAATAATCAAGAGGTCAGTCGACCTGAGCTTGCATAGAAAATCTCTCAGGCCACATGCATTGCTTAGGGAAGAAAGAGTAAATTAATGCAGCACCTTTCCTGGCACTATCTGAAACAAATGGAGTCAGCGACAATGAAACTAACTGTGCATTCTACTCAGCCAGTAACACTTTTGTATTGTACCGGAAACTCAGAGAGACAGCAAATGTACAAAGATCTAAAAGAACCCTCAGAGCATGTAAGAAAGGAAGTGTAGGAGAGTCAAAGGTATCTAGAAACTTAGTTTTTTGAAAGATAAAACCTGGAGTCTGAAATAAAAATAGAGCCTGTATCTACCAGATTCTGAACTTGCTACAAGTGTGGTTTTACTGTGGAAGTCGTTCAAGGAGATGCTGGTTTTGATACCAAAACAACAGCTCTCACTGAAATCAAAGGTAACATGTAATAAAGTCCATGTGAGAGCCAGAACTCTCAGACTGATCAGCAGCATGACAAGAGGGAAAAGGTTCCCTCTAGTTTGAGAGGTTCTCTTGCCTTGTTATTTGGGGACCATTCATAGACTCCATCGATTCCAAGGCTAGACGAGATCACTGTGATCACCTGGCCTGATCTCCAGGCTAACACCGGCCAGAGCACGTCCCTCAAATAATTCCTAGAGCAGCACTCTTAGAAAAACGGCCAATCTGGATTTAAAAATGGCCAGGGATAAAGTGTCTACCACCATCCTTGGCAAGTTGTTCCAATGGTTAATTACTCTCACCAATAAACATGTTCACCCTATTTCCAACCTGAATTTGTCTTGCTTCAAATTCCAGGCTTTGAATTGGGTTATACTTTTCTGTGCAAGGTTGACGAGCCTGTTTGTTCCATGTAATGCACAGAGACCGATCAAATCGCCCCTTCCCTCTGTCAAGCTAAACAGACTGAGGTCTGGGAGTCTCTCACAATAAAACAGGGTTTCTAACCCTTTCACCATTCTCCTGGCTCTTCTCGGAACCCTGCCAATTTATCAACACCCTTCCTGAACTGTTGCCACCAGAACCGGACCCAGGATTCCAGCAGAGGTCACACAAGTGCCAAATGCCAAGGTAAAACAACCGACTCGAGATTCCTGTTTACACATCCCAGGATTGCATTAGCTCTCCTGGCTACAGCATCACACTGGGACCTCTTGGTCAGCTGATTATCCACCACGACTCCCAATTCTATTTGCAAGTCCCTGCTTCCCAGGATAGAATCCCCATCCTGAAAGTACAGACTGCATTTTCTGGGCTAGATGTACCCATCTGCATGTAGTTATGTTAAAATGCACCTTGTCTGCTTGCACCCAGTTTCCAAGAGATCCAGATGGCTCCAAATCAGGCACTTATTCTTTTCATGGTTTTCTACTCCCTTGATTTCTGTCAGATGCAAAGTTCATCAGGATGGTTTTATACTTTCTTTCACTGATCAAAATTACATCTCGAGACCTGTAAGCGAGCCACGTTTTAATCCTTTTCATGCGTGCTATGTTAATTTTCTTATTTTTTAATCAAGATGTCGGGCAGTCCCAGGATAAGCACCTTACAGAAGACTGGTCTATTATATCAATATTACCACCTTTATCAACCCAACTGGTAATCTCAATGAAAACAAGAACGAGTTTGACCGAATCTGCTTTCCATAAAACCAAGTTGACTTGTGTTAGCCACATTACCTTCCTGTCATTCTTAATTGAGTCCTGTGTTAGCTGCTCCATTACCTTCTCCAGGGCCGATGTCAGGCTGACAGGTCATCCCATTTACATTTTTTAAGTGTCAGCATAGCATTAGCTTTTGTCCAGTCTCCAGGAACTTCCCCAGTGCTCCAAGACTTAGCGTTGGTTTTCCACAGCAGTTCAGGAAGCTCCTCAGCCAGTTCTTTTAAAATGCTTGGATGCAAATTACCAAGACCCGCTTATTTTAGTAGCTTCTGTTTAACACCCACCAGAGAGACCAGAAGACTTGACTGAGTGTTACTGTCACCATATGATGACACTTCATCATCTGTTTGCTCCCCAAACACAGAATGGAAATATTTATTGAACACTTCTGCTTTTTCTGCATTATCAATAATTCTTCCATTTCCATCCAGTAATCAGCCAATACTGTTGTCCGTATTCTTTTTGTTCCTAATATATTTCAAGAATATCTTCTTGTTATCCTTAACTGTTTGCCATAGATTTGGCCTCATTTCCCTTGAATTAATTTTCTACAATTGCTAATTTAGATTCATTACTATCAACTTCCCCTTTCTGTCATTTGTTTTACGTTTCACAGCTATCTCCTCTTTCCCTCTAAATCAGGTCGGTTTTTAACTAGTGCAGCCTTCTTCCTCAGCTGTGGCTTTTGGGGCAGCTCCCAATTATCTCTCATATTTTTCTGATTAAATTCTTCCTCCCAGTTGATTACACTCATAAATGTTTTCAGCTCTATGAAATTGACCATATGAAAACACCAAGTACACATACTCCTTGCCTGGACTTTATTTTGCTTGCACATGATAAATATGACCAAGTCACGATCAAGTTGGTGTCCAGTGAAGGTAAGGAAAGAAGCAATTGTCTTACTATCTAACCTAAATCTTCCATGCTGCAAATTAGGAAAAAAAATAACTATAAACAGACAGAATGGTGGGCCCCTAGGCAAGGGGGCGGGGGGACTGGCTCCGTGCTCTGAGGAGTGGGGCCTCGTAGGGAGGGTCAGGGCTAGGGGCTAGCTTCCCCCATCAGCCCTTCAGCACTGGTTGCAATGAGCTGCCTGAGGTTCTGTTGGCGATTTTAAGGATTTGGGGCTCTGGCCATTGTCCTCTTTCCACCCCCCACCCCCCCCCCAGCGGTGGGCCTGTCTATAAGGATAAGTAAGTATTGGACCAGGCACCTACGGAAGATGTGGGATCTCTGTCCTTGGAGGCTTTTAAGAACAGATTGGGCAAACACCTGTCCGGGATGGGCTAGATGCCCTCAGTACTGCCTCAGTGCTGGAGGCAGGAATAGCTGAACTCTGTTTATACACTGAAGTCTCTGTGAGGGCTTATGAGAGCAGCCTCCATCTCACACACGAACAAATCTGCGCACACAAAGCCTGGGAATGCACAGGTTTTGTGTACACATGCCAATGGTTCAACGCACACATGTAAAATATTCAGATTTGCGCTCAATTTTGGGTGCCAATGAGTTTTGCCAAGTCACTGCTATGATTTTCAAAAATGCACCCGTGCAAATACTAGCCCTTTTGGAAACTTTTATCCAAAACGTCTTGAAGCATAAATTTACAACGGCACCGTGGGGAGGGGCAGAAGAAAAAGAAAAAGGGGGCAATTATTTCACCATTTGATGGGAAAAGGCTATTTTATTTAACGGTAAAAAAAAAATCAAGGGCTATGATAGGATTATTTCTCAACTGCTGCCAGTGATCTGGGAACTTGGACATGTTCCCATCTTCACTTTGGGCACAAACAGCAACCTCATTCTATAGGAGCAATGTGTTTATTAAAGAAGTTCCCTTCTCTCCTATTACACTGTAAGCACACTGGGGCAGGAGCTGTCTCTTACGAGGTGTTTGCACCATGCCCAGCAAAAGAGCGTCAGTGTCACTGACCTGCATACTGAAATACAGCGTCACCCCCCAGAGTCTCTGCGTTTCAGCAGCTCTTCCTCAGCACTGGGCGGGGATGAGTCTCTGATCACCAGCCACGCTCAACCAGTGACAAGGCAATGCCTGTTCGCAGCGCAACTGTAGGTTTTAAATACAAATGACCCCAGGGCTAAGTTCTGGGTTTGTGTTTCAAACCACACGGCAACGTCCCCCTGGGGAAGAGGGATGTGGGAACGTGCCCAGTCAGAAAGCAGCGGGGAGGTTAGAATATTGCTCTTGCTGCGTCTGCGGAAGTTCTCTCATAAAACTGGCCACCCCAGGAAGAATCCAGGGAGCAGAGTTATAATCCCAGACCCCATGGTGTTCCCTGCACAGAGCCTCGCCATGGTTCTGGGTCGGCGGCTTCTTTTACAGAAGACGATGTTTAGCACCTCAGGCACGAGGACAACAGCTGGCATCTCCTCCATCCTGCGCTCTTTAGAAAGGGCTTGACACAGTCTTCGGCTGCGTATCGAATGAATAGCCGCCCAAGCTCAATTCAAAACCTCTCAGCTCTTCTCCTCCTGCTCTGGCTGCATCCACCTAGGGACGGCTGCTGAAAAGAGGGACTTACACTTAGAGCCACTTTTGAGACTCCACAGCCCTTGAGAGACATGCCCTGGGTCACACAGCAATCAGTGGCAGGGTCAGAACCTGGGGCCAGATTGCCTAGCTTGTTCTACGGAACATCCGGCTGCCTATTTGGCAGTAAGCGCGCAGCTGGAGAGGGCAGGGGGCAACATGGCCCCTTATGTCATCTCGCCCCTCAGTTGTCTCAACACAGTGCTGGCCCCACGCGCAGACCAAAGCAGCCTCAGAACTGCACCTACGGCCCCAAGAGGCCAGGAGAGCTGCTACCATTCCCTGAGCCACAGGAAACCCCAACCAAGCCCCATATTCCTCAGCAACGTCTCCTGCACCAGGAGTCGTGGGTGAGAACTGGGCTGCCCTCCGAGGAATCCTCTCTGCAAGGGAGTCCTCGAGAGGCCAGGCAGGCTGGCTCTAGGGCCGGGTCACGCCGTGTGAGGACACGGCTGTAGCTGTGTTAAGCAGCAATTAAACGTAAACCGTTAGAAATTTCCCTGGAGCAGATATATTCATAGTAGTCATCACAGACTCATTGTGATCCTCTAGTCCGACTTCCTGCACAACCGGGCCAGAGAACTTCCCTGGAATAACTCCTAAGGCAGGGATTTCAGAAAAACATCTCACCTGGATTTAAAATGGCAAGCGATGAAGAACTCACCATGACCCTGGGTAAAGTGTCACTAATTACTCTCACTGTCTAGCTTCAGCTCCCAGCTGTGTGCTACTGTTCTCTGCAAGCCTGAAGAGCCCATTATTAAATATCTGTTCCTCATGTCGATGCTCAGCCGGTGATCAAATTAGGGATGTAAGCGACTAGTGGACTATCCGGTAAGCAAAAGCTTATTGGATAGTTGACAGGCTAGGTGACGAGTTGCTTCCTCCCCTTGCTGCCTCTATCAGAAAGATGCACTAAAGGGGGGCAGAGAAGTGGGTGCTGGGGAGAGCTGGCTTAAAAGCTCATTCCCTCCAGCTCCAGCTCCGTGGGAAGGGGCGGGGGCGCAGCAGCAGCGTTCCACCTTTGAAATGTACCAGAGTCCCCGCTGGGGATTTTGTACATTTCAAAGCAGAAGCACGGCATGGAGCCTGGGGCCAGCAGTCCACCACAGGCCCCAGGCTCCATGCGGCATTTCAAAGGCGGAACGCCGCACAGCACTTCTGCCTTTGAAATGTAGCAACAGCTGGGCAGCTCTTGCTACATTTCAAAGGAGAAGCGCCCTTATCGTCTAATCAAATAGTCGATGGAAATTCCATCGACTATTCGATTAGTTGATTAATCTAATTTTAACATCCCTAGATCAAATCACCCCTTGACTTTCTGTATTAAGCTAAATACAGTGAGCTCTTTGAGCCCATCGTTCTAAGATCCGTTTTCTAACCCTTTAGTCATTCTCTTGGCTCTTCTTTGAGCCCCCTCCAATTTACCAAGACCCTTCCAGAATGGTGGCCACCAGAAGTGCCGCTGTATGCCAGCGGTGGTTGGACAAGTGCCAAACACGGGGTAAAATAACCTCTTTAGTCATCCTCGAGAGACCCCTCTCATAGGATCACAGAAGCAGCGCATGTTTAGAGCCCTGCAGGGATACAACGGTTGTTTCCACAACTGCATCTGCAGCCGCAAAAAGAGCCCTGGATCTCTGCACTGATCCACGGATCAGGATGCACATGGATATGAAGCAGGTATCTGCAGATTCATTGTGTTGGCTACAAATCCCAAAATCTTTTCCAGAACCATTGCCTCTAAGATACTGTCCCCATGCTGTAAGTATCCCCTACGTCCTTTGTCCCTAGATGTTCACATTTACTAGGGATGTGAACATGTAGTCGTTTACACAATTAACCAATAAGCCTGGGCTCATCGGTTAATCCTAATGATTACACGCATTCCCCCCTTGCTGCCTCTGCAAGGTGAGGGGAGGCGGGAGACAGGGCCTGTGGGGAGCCAGCTTAAAAGTGCCCGTGTGTGCCGGCTCCCACGGAGCCGTCTGCTCCCTTCCCTGCTGCCTCTCACAGAGGCAGCACCTTCGGGGGGCGGGGGGGAGGAGAGCTGGCTTAAAAGCCGACTCTCCATGAGCACTGGCTCCCCACTGCTGCTTCTGATGGAGAGGCAGCAGTGTGGGGGTTGAGCGGGGCAGATAGGAGCCGGTATATGTGGGAAGCCAGCTTTCAAGCTAACTCCCCCCAAGGACCAGCTCTTGCCTGTCTCCTCCCCCCCATGCTGTTGTCTCTGTGGGAGGCAGCAAGAGGGGGAGGCAGGTGGTTCCGTGGGAGCTGGCTCATGCCTGCCCCCCCGCGCGTAAATGTGTAAACTCTGAAAAATTCCGTGGTGCCACGTTTACAAAACCCACCTTTGCTAACATCCCTCACATTTACATCAAGCCATATGAAAATGTGTGTCGCTGGCTTGCACTGCGCCTACCCATCTTCCTCCAAATGCATTCGAAAGCCCCCCGCTGAAGGTGACGGTACCCCCCCACCATGCAACAGGAACGGACTGAGCGGCCCCCATAGGGAGAGGAGTTTCCATCGCACATCGCTGTGATGAAGGGTGCATGTTACAGCGACACGACTTTCCACAAACTGCACCCATTGGTTCAAATCTAGCAACGGCCACAACTAGGAACCAAAAGCCCAATACATAGTTTTACCTGCAGGGGAAAGATTTGGTAAGGACACTCCCCCGCCCCCCCTCCCCCGGCCAAGCAGAGAGCCAGCACTAGTCCGCCCCACCGCTCTGATTAGCAGGTAGCTCCTTTCTGCCTTCACCTTTACACCAGCCTGGTTTGCAGAACCACGGCAGCGGCTCGCCCAGGGCGCTTATGTAAACGTGGGATCCCACATGCATGAGAACCCTGACCCCAGGTCAATCCCACACTGCACGTCTGTTTCAACAGGCAACCACTCCGTGACTCGTGTGTGTGCGTGTGCAGCACATACACACAAGGGGCCAAATTCTGCTTGCTGTGGAGTTGCACAGGGGCATATTACTGCAAAACTTTGCAGATGTCATTGCATGCAAAATATAGTTAATACAGCATCGAGGCTGAGATGTCAAATGCACAAGATTCAGTAAATGCACAGTTCTAGTTCCTGCACGGACCTTAGCTTAGCCACATTTCACAAGTCACTTGCAACTGATTTTACTGAATATCCATCTGCAGTACCACAAAATATTACAGATGAGCCTGCACTGAGCATTTGGGTTAAATTTGCTAATTCCGCGTTTCTCAAACTGTGGGTCCCAACCCCCCGGGGGGGGGGGTCACAGTATCACAAAGTTTGAGAACCCCTGTGCTAATTAAAACCACCATTCTACACGTTCAGACTTTTGGGCATGTAAATCTCAACCATAACATTTAATTAAACTAGATTTATGCAGTCATTATCCAGCAAGTTTTACCCAAGTAGGGCGCAACTTTATTCCTGAACCTCAGCCCATTTTTAGCAAAACACTTTTCCCTTGGATCACTTCTAAATTGAGTAATTTCTTTTGGATACGTACTTGTGTCCCCATTTTCCTTCAAGTCACTGTTAATCTTCCAGATGGATTTTACTGCTACTTAACTTTATCTTTATGGCAAAAATATAGAATATTTTTATTACTTTGAGCAGGAAAATTCAAAACAAACTCAAATATTTTTTATTTAAAAATGTATGGCGACATTAAAGAGATCCTCAACTAACAAAAAGCTAACTGAAAGAGGAAAGTTAACAAAAAATTTAATTGGAAATAATCACCTTTTCTACTCCAGTTTGTCGTTAGAAATATTTTCCACACCATGTAGCTTTGTGGTGTGCAGTGCGGAATTGACCTACCTCCATCAATACCACTAGAAAGTTTACAGGAAATTATAAATGGTGTCTCAGGGTGAGATTTTCAAAAGAGCCTATTGGCATTAGGTACCCAAATACCATTAAATCTAATGAGCGTTTGAAGCCTAACGACTTTAGACCCTGAAAATCTCAACCTACTCAATCTGGGCTTTGATCTACATGTGGAATGTAACACATAAGAACAAGAAAAGAGGTTAATCTGACGTGAACCATGGTGCATAAAATCCATGGCTAACCCATAAAATCTTGAATACCCCCAACCTAGAACTTGTTCTGCTTCTCATATCTTAACTTTACCATAAAAGCCTCATTTGATATAATTAACGACTGCAGCTTTATTGTTATTATTAATTACTGTTATTATTACCAACAACAACAACAAAAAGTAAAGCATGTTAATGAGACAGCAGAAAATGAACTTTGTCCATCTAATTAATGCCTTAAAGTGGAAAAAAGACTCCTCGCTGATTTCACAGAAGACCTGCCTTTTTCTAAACAGTTTCAAGTTGGACTGACAGCATTAAAGACAGGCAAGTGGACAGATAAGATAAACACACACAATACATATTTGTCCAGGGCTTTTATAGTCTCTCTCTGCACCACTTCCAGCTCATTAAATTACAGTATTACTATAGATGTACAGCAAAATTATCTTTTATCTCAGCTTCTTTTAAAAGCTATTTGACATTTGCTAGTATTGCCTATTATAAATCTAATTGCAGATTCCAAACAGACAAGGACTCATTAAGCCTTAATTATGCACATGTTGTTTTCAACAAACATTTTCATTTGGACTGCTGTGAGCTGTAATTGTTCTGAAGGCCCCACAGCCTCGGATTACATACTTCCCTGGGATGGCAGAAGCTGCTGCGAAGTAGGTCACGGTTCGGATGAATAAACAATTTGGAACCTGCGGGGCTTTGGTGGAGCCGATTTTCTGGTGATCCGGGCAAGCTAACGTTATTTTGCCACGAAGCACGAAAAAAAGGCCAATTGGCTCCTACGTGGCTGTACAGGCCCAGGGGAGGGGCGCTAGACGTGCGGGAACCCCCCATCCACCCCTGAGGGAGCAGGGTGGCTGAAAAACAGTGGGAAGAGGACAGGGTTCTCAGAGCCAGCCCCAGGGCCGACCCACAACGTTTTGGCACCTGAGGCAGGGAGCTCAAATGACGCCCCCATGCCCCCTCGCTGCACCAGCAGCAGACACAATTTTCTACACCCTGGGTCCTAGTGGTGCCCCCCACAGTCTGGCACCTGAGGCGGCCGCCTCAACTCGCCTCATGGTAAGACCAGCCCTGGCCAGCCCAGCGGACGGTACAGCTTTTAAAAGGCAGGAGCAGCCCATGTGTTCGGGCCACGCGCCTGGGAGGGAATTCAGTCTCAGGGAGGCAGGGTTCCTTCCCCAGCTTCGAAAGGGGTCGTGTACCCCCTCCAAGGGCTTGTGCCTACCCTGAGCTCACCACCAATGGTGCAACATGGCCTACACCAAGCTCCAGTTGTGGACAAACAGAGGGGGTGACCAGAGAGCAAGTGTTAAAAACCAGGAGGGGGGAGAGGGTAAGAGGTGCCTCTAGATGACAAAGCCCCAATGATGGGGCTGTCCCTATAGCACTGGGACATGGGGCCACCCTAGGCTTAGGCGCTGGAGGCATGACCACCATCTGGTAGCTGGTTAGTGGCCCCAACCTCTACATTACAACCGCCCTCACCACCGCCGGCGTGACCTGGCAACAGGGATGGGCCAACCCCTCTGCCCATCTGTAGGCCCCACCAGTTCGGAAGTCCAGGGCTCAGTTGAAGAAGCCTGCGTGTGCTCCATCTCGCATAAGGAGAACACAAAGGGGCAAAGAGGGGGACGCGGAAAAACAGGAATGAAAACCAGACACAGTGCCTGCAGCCTGCATGAGCTAGCCCCTGGAGAAGGCCAGGCTTTCACCGGAGCAAAGAGCAGGCGTGTCTCTTGGGAGCTGGAAAATCCTCTCTCGGACTCGCATCAGCACAGGCAGGACAGGTGTGAACGGCAGGAGGACAAGGCCTGTGTCCTGCTGGGGGAACCCAGGAGCAACCTGAGAGGGTTACTCAGAGAGTAACCTGAGAGGATCCCTCTCCAGCCTCTGACAAACAGAGGCCAAGGACACCATTTTATCCCCTGGCTAATAGCCTTTTATGGACCTAACCTCCATGAAATTATCTAGCTTCTCTTTAAACTCTGTTATAGTCCTAGCCTTCCCAGCCTCCTCTGGCATAGTCATTGGCACTAGCCATAGTCATTGCTGGATGGCTGCCTTGGGCCAGGGTCCATGGGGCGTGGGCCTGGCCTATGCCCTCACTTCTGGAGATGATCTCTCGGCGCCCAGGCAAAGAATTGCGAGGGCCTGGTGCAACTCAGCATGCCACTGTCTCTGCCGCGTCCAAGCGCTCATGGCTGGGCCTGGCTTTTACCCATGGGAGCACAGCCAGAGAAGCCCGGGGATCGGCCTCAACCCCCACACGTCAACGCTTACTCAGTTTTGACTAAGGATGTGTTTACTGCCGGGCATTTCTATGGAGCCCCTCAGTGCCGAGTGTCCACGGCCCTTCATGTTCAGTGTCCAGGGCTCCCCACTCGCCCTGTATTCAGCTTAAGTATCAACTGGGATCGCCTCCACGCAGCCAGGGCGGGAGGCACGCGAGAGGGGTTTAAAGGGATTTTATGCCTTAAGCCGAGGTGACACTGCACAGCCAATCCTGCATATTCTTAGCCAGGCCTACAGACAAGTCCGCGCAAGCTGACCGCTCCCGCGAGGCTGGGCAGCCAGGTGCCCAGGAGGAGGGCGATTTGCTACTCGGAACAGAGGTAGCGGATACCAGGGTGCAGCTTTGTTAGAACCTGGGCATGTCCCCTTTTCTGGACCTTCCTTGGGCTTGAGTTGCACTGGAGACAGCTAATTCAAGGCTAGATTTTCAAGACTGGAAAGTTACGCTCTTAAAGGCACATTTAGGCACCTGCCTGACTTTCCAAAGAGCTCCCAGCTTAGCAGGGTCTCTTCAGTGTTCGACACTCTCGGAAGTCGAGCCTAACTGCGAAATTAGCTTCCCAAATCTTGGCCGAAGAGCCGACCATGCAGACACCCAACCAAGGCAGGGAGCTGAACAGCACGGGACAGTTACAGTACAGAATCATCCACTCCTGCTCTGCACATTTATTTTGCTCCAAGTGTACAAGACGAGACACTCTCAGCAATGAGCTGCACTGCAGGATTGGAAGAAAAATGTATCAGAGTAAGCATGAAATTGTCTGGCCTTGCCAGGGGGGCGGCGGGGAGGGAGGAGGGGCCTGTTAAAGCGATAGTTTGACCTAGAAAGTTTTTCTAGGCCACTTGCACTTGGCATCCATGCGCCTGACCTACTAAATCGAACACAATAAAATGATAGAGTCCATCTCTGCCTGTCAGTGCCAGATCATTCATAAAGTCAGCTGTAACATTTACAAAACCACTATTCACAGATTCACAAATAAGGTCTGATTAGGGTCCTTCGGAGTGGGGGAGGGGGTTATGTGCCCTATTCTAATTAACTCATGCAGACAAACTTAAAAGCTGCTTTGTCAAGCTACACGCCGATCTTTGCATATTCTTACAGATTCCTTGTGCCTGAACCACACAGGATTTATGACTGTGCTACCACCAAAGCCCCCGTTGTCAACGTTCTCTGTAGCAGTCCTTTCGCCAGATACACGGGAAGTGGGAAAGACACCGGTGGCTAGCTCCTCTTACTGCCACCAGTACGAGCCACTGAGGGCAACGTGGCTGCACTGGTGAGGTGACAGAAAAGGTGATTGTGTAAACCAGGCTGGCATCAATATGCAGCGCACACACACACACACGATTTCTCAACTGTTTGATTCTTGAAGTGCCACACAGGAGTCAGACATGGACTCGCGTAGAGGAAGAAAACCTCAGACAAGGCCCTGACTCCAGGAACATACAGGGTGTCCTGATCATTCAGTTTGTTCCCATAACATTAACGTGTTCAGGGACCAGACAACCAAATGTAACTGGACTCCTCTGTTGCAGCACACTGCAGCGGTGAGGCCTGAGACTGACACGGAGGGGCGACAGCATTTTCTGTCGTTGGGTCATGTTGAGGCTCGGAAGGATTAAATTTTTGCTGGTAAATGTCAGTCTATGTTGTTTCGCTGTACACAAGCAAACCCATACAAATATTTGCACTGACTACAGACATTTATAGACAGACAATGTAAGAAAAATGCTGCTTCAGAACTTACAAGAGTTTGATTTAAGGATATTTAAGGATTTAAGGATACTTTGCTCATTTTGACATGTGCTGTCGACAATTTGTCTTCAGCTGTTTTATTCTCTGTGTCTCATGTCGCTCGATAATTAGCATCTGGCACCCATCATAATTTCCCACAACTCTGAAAGTGTAAAGTGCCTAAAAATTAGATCAAATATTTAATAATAAGCATTGGAACAATAAAAAATAAAAATGGAATTTCTTCCAAGTCTACTCATGGTTTATGCATTTGCCTGTTCTATCAGAACATTCCAATTCCTGACACCAAAGGGTTTTCTTAAACCTAAATTAATATCTATTGATTTAATCCACCCTGGCTTATTAAAGGAATGATCATGAAACGTGTTATTAATTTGACACAGATGGGTATTCATATGGCCTGCATTCACCACTGTAGGTGAACTTCTCACACTCACTAATGGCTTTTCTTCTCACTGCACCCCTGAGAAGTAAGCATTATCCCAGTTTTACAGACGGGGAACCGCCCAGTCACACAAGAAGAACATGGCTGAAGTGATACTTACACCCACATCTCCTGAGTCCTGGTCCAGCAAGCTACTCACTAAAGCATCCTTCCTCTGCATGGTTGAAAGACAGAGGGTTTGATTTTGTTTTTTGTGAAAAATTTTCAATTTTTTCATAAAAACTGTGAGAATTAAAAACAATTACCAAAGCTCTATAGCTATCTACAAAATTGGGCCTTTTAAAAATAAAAATAAACTGCCAGAGAAACCAAATAATTAACCAAGTTCCCTAAAAAATGTTAAAGCCCCAAAATAAATAAGTTCAGAAAATCCCCAATGCAGGACACCAACGTATTGGGGGAGAGAGAGGGGCAGGAATCTGCTACAGATTTAAACTGGATCAGTATTCACCTGTGAAACTTCCCATGTTTCCACCCTTCTACTTACTACCTTTGCTAATGAACTATCGCTCTTAGTGATGCTGGTGGGTCGTACCCACCCAACTCTCTACCTCGGCTTGACGGCCTGTGTGGGGAAAATGAGACGGCTGGATTGACATTAGCCTCCTTTGCCACAGACAATGAACTGAGAGGTCGCTGGGAGGCGTTTGCTTCCCCTAAGGCCCAAGGAGGCGTGGAGCCATGAGACAGACAGAGGAGGAAGTGTGCATCCATCCACAGAGCTTACCCTCAGTTACCAGCATGGGAACTAGGAAGAGGGATTGGGGTGGGGGGAGCAGCTATGCAAAGTTTCCCCCGTTTCCAGCAATCCCAAGCTCTCTCTCCCCTTCCCCCCGGTGGGCCCAGGAGCTGCCGTGTACACGGCAGGTAACAGTCAGCTCTGTGGGCTGGCCATGGAGTGAATCCAGCCCCTCCTCCAGAGCCAGGGATGATGATCCAGGGGTCGGGTGGGGCACAGAGGGCTTGTACCTTGCACGGGCGCCGCACCGGTGGGAAGTCACCAGCAAAGCTCCAGCAGGTCCTGCTCGAGGGCCCCATTTCGGGAGAGGGGTGCAGTCGTGCGCCCTGAGACATGGCTGGCTTTGCTTCCCACTCCGCAGACTACCAGGGAGCGAGAGGCAAGAACTGGGATTCTGTGCACCCCTCTGGCTCCTGGCTGGGAGGGGAGGGGAGGAGGCAGGGGAGAAATGCTCCAGGGGCCACAAAAGATCAGCCACCAGCTGCAGCCGAGAGCTCTCTGGCTACCAGGGACGCAGGAGTCACCCCTGGAAAGTCAGGCATTGGGCAGACAGTTTGCTTTGGACTCAGTTCTGGTGCATTTCTTGCCCCCTCCACCGCAGCTATTCCACGCACTAGCCTGGCAGCTTCCGCACGCGGCACGGCGGGAAAGCAGGTCCCCTGGACCAAAGCAGTTTAGGGACAGGGCCTTTTGCTCAGGTTCCTCGGGAGTCGAAATCAAACTCTTCCTAAGCAGACTGACCCGTAAATACGAGTGTTCTCCCACCTGGCTCCTACACTGTTGCTGGGCAAAGTGATTTCCACTGAACCCTGCTCAACCTAGCCGGGGATTCACGCCAGGCTCCCAGCCTGCAGGCCTTCCTTTCCTCCGTCAGCACCTGTTCAGAAAGCCTTTCCTCTTCCCAACGTGTCCATGCGTGTTTCAGATGGAGACTCCCCGCCAGTCGGAATCTAGAGAGCAGCAGAAACTATTTTGGCTGTGTGCGCTGGCTGGGGCAACCTCTTTCAGCTGAGCGCCAGCACACGGATCAGGGCCTTTCGGATTTGAATTTCTGTTCTAAAGATCGAAGTGTCCTGGGAGGTAATGCTGCTCCAGTTTTACGGCTTGACTGCGCTCTCTTGTTGGGCACAGAGCACTCTACTGGTTTTCCCTTGACAAAGGTCCCCAAGCAATCCCCTAAAGCCACACGACCAATACCCCCCTTCTACTGACAATTACAGGCTTCCTTTTGTTAGATCAGTGGTTCCCAAACTTTTCGGCATCATGCCCCCTTTTTGATTTTTAAAAACCCCTCCCCCCCCCCGCAAAATACCAGCAAAACTTGTCGAGAAAAAAAAAAAAAAAAAGGAACTGACTAGTGCAGCTTAATGGGGGGGGGGAGGGCTGGGTCACCTCATGCCCTCCCCCGCCCCGGAATTTCTTCACCCCCCCCCGGGGGGCCCACACCCCTGTTTGGGAACCCATGTGCTAGATGATCCAGCCTACGTGTGGCTGAAGGGGCAGTAGTGCATTGCCAGGCCTGTTGCCTCCACTGCAGAGGAATTAATCAGCCTCTTTGTTTCTGAGTGTGGGGATGGACACTTCAGTGTTCACATGAAAGGGAAGCAACATTGGAGCCTCAGAATGAAAGGCGAGGAAGGTCAGAAGCAGCAGAAATCTTGTGAGTGGCATCGGCCGGGCCAACGAACACAACCAGCGATCATGAGGGCATTCCAAGTGAACACCTGATGTGCAAATTCCACCAGGACTGTAGCTTCCGTTCCCTCTCCACTTCCCTTGTGGAAACGTGTATCGTGAGCAGTGCAGTGGGGCCGACAGCCACAGCGGGCACAGAGACAAGGGGGGGCAGCATCACACCTCTGGAAGGGGCGGAGCCTTGGGTGGAAGGGGCGGGGCCAAGGACAGTCGGCTCTTGCTCGGAGCACAGCACTGGGCCCTTTCCCCCAGCCTCAAAGCCATGTGAAGAGGTGCTCCGGCAGCATTACAAAGGGGCCCAGAGCTCCGGGCCCCCATGCAATTGCCTGCTTTGCCCTCTGCCCATCGACGGCCCTGGAGCAGTGCAGAAACGATCATCTCCTGACCCCACTTGTCTCCAGGATCTCTCCCAGAGCCTGGATGCTGAACACCACCTAAATCCTGTGCATACTTGGCAGGTCACCACTGCCAGGAATTGTGGCGGCGCGGCGCGGTCCCCCGGCTCCTGCACCCCTGTAATGGCACGGACAGACTCCACCAGCCAGTAGAATAGAGGGAGTTTATTGCTTCTCCAGGATACAGCACAGCACAGATGTCATCTGGTTACAGGAACCGGGCTTAGGATGCCTCAGCACCCCTTGAGATGGGGGAGAGTGGGCCCCTAAATTCCAGCCCCTTTCCCTAGGCTGTCTCCTCCATGATCCCAGACAGAAACTAACTCACTCGCTTCCAACCCTGCCCCCAGCCAGGTCTGGCCTCGCCCCCTTCCTTCCCATTTTTCCGCTCCATGGGAGATACCTGTCTGACGAGTTTCGAAGCCCCCTTGCATAATGACTCATCCCCTGCCCTGCTGGGTGGTGCTGCAGCCAGTGGAGGTCACTGACAACCCACTGCCCAGCATAGCAACCAGCAAGGTACCCCCCACTACATCACAGGCATCAACTGATTATATTTAACTATCCTCATTGGGCACCGAAATCAGATTCACTCTCTCCCTTCCAGGCAGTGGCAATGGCCCCGACAGGAAGATCACGCTCCATTTCCAGCCACAGCTCTCAGCAGGCCACGCTGCAAGAGGCCGAGAAGTATCGTGTGAATGCAGCACAGAATCGAACGGGTGGATGTTCTGAATGGAGAGGACCACACACATCAAAGATCACATCAGGACAAGGTCTTGAGAATCATCCAAAACGACTGCTTTCGGTGGCCGTTCTGGTGCACACAAGAGAAAACGCTGTTCTCGAATTATTCCCAGGTAATACAGAGGTGTTTCTTCAGGAAGTAACTATTTCCAAGTGACAGCAATCATCATATAACTCATTTCAACAGGAGAAGGAGCGTGCCAAAACCTAGCACGATGACATTAGCCTTCAGAAAGGGCAACATCAGCAAACGAGAATGATAGACAAAAAGAACCTAAAGTCAAAAAGAAAAAAAATCCTTCCACTTAATATTGCAGCTACTGAAGAAACTACAACTGAGTCCCTGATGGCATGAATAACTCTAAAGAGAAAAGGAACCAAAGCGGCAACAAGAAAATAGTCTAGTTAAATGGCAAAATTCAAGAGGCATTTGAGTGAGCTTCTTTGAGAAATGGATGTCCATTCCAAGTGAAGACAGCAGAAAGGAACACAAGCTACTGCAGAGTGACCTGGTGGGCTAGGAAGAAATTAGAAGAGCAAGGAGACAAACATAGAAAACAAACAGTAGGGACACAGAGATGGGAGTGTTGAATCAGAGCTAAGAAAAAGAAATGGACAGTGGGGATACAGAGAATTAGCCCCGATGTAACACTCCCATCTCTGTATCCCCACTAGCCGTTTCTTTTTCTTTCCCTTCCCGCATCTGATAAAGTGAGTTGCAGCTCATGAAAGTTTATGCCATAATAAAAATGTGAGTCTAAGGTGATTGCAGGCTCCTTGTTGTTTTTGCTGAAACAGACTAACATGGTTACCTGTGAAACCTGTCAGAAAAAACAAACAAGAAATTCTTGACACATGTCAGAAACAGGAAAGAGGGGGAACGGGAAAGACTGCTGGGCCACCGGTAAAAGAAGACAAATGAGGAAGATAGAAGCATTGCAAAGAAGCAAGAAATGTTAATTTGTACCATTCTCCCCATTAAAGAAGTTTCAGAGATATCTTCCTGGATCCACATTTTTTTTAAGATAATAAGGATGAAACAGGGCCAGAGAGTGAAGAGGAGGAGCTGGAACACACCAAATTAAAGTGCAACAAGTCATCACGACTGAATGCTGTCATGCTTGAGTTCAGAGCTATAGGATGAAATGGCTGATATGCAGCTTCTCATTAAAATCAGCTGCTATATTGCTGGAGGCCTCAGGATGGCCCATGTACACCAATGTTCCTCCTAACCTTGCCCATCCTGGTATAGATTTTTTCCACCTGCGGTGGAATAAATTTTGTATGTGCACTGAGGCATGTGCGAATGTGCACCACCAGCAGAAACAAAACCTCGCCGTGGGAGTTCTGCTAATCAGCTGGGCAGCATTTGAATCTCTCCTGAGCAGCCACACGAGTGCCCAGCTTCGAGAGAGAACAGCAGCATGTAGGGTCATCTTGAGAACTTGAAACTGTGAGCCTTACGCTTCCGTGCCAGGGAAACGCTTGGTAAGAGAGCTGTAAGCCCCCTGGAAGATCCTAGTCCCATGCAGAGGCTAACCTGCACAGCTTCCGTAATGGAAAATCGTACCTCTCCCACCTATCAGATCTCAGTAACAGCATGGATCAATGGAAATCGGATGCTATGATTTACGGGGATTTTCCAAAGAACATTTGACAGATTCCCTCTCAAAGCCGGTCCTTTAGAGCACTGAAGCTTTGCTTATATTTAAAGATGCCCCAGTTAACTAATGTGAGATTTTTCAACTCATTTAGTCAAATTGGTGCGAATCAAAGTGTGAATCCTCTTAATCCAATTTAAACTTTTATAAATCATGCATAAACATGAGAATCTTGAATTAGGAGTAAAGAGATTATTTCACCTCTATACTGAGCACGCATGAAACTGTGCTTGAATACTGGGTCCAGTTCTGTGCCCACGATTCGAGAAGACGGTGGCAAACTGGAGAGGGTGCAGTAAGGCACCACAAGAATAATTCAGGGGTTACAAACCTGCCTTCTATTGAGCTGACAGAGCTCCTTGCGTCTACCAATTTAGCTTAACAAACAGAAGGAGATTACTAACAGTCTGTGGATAGCTACATAGGAATTAAATACTGGATCCTGGGTTCGGCAATCGAATGGCTGGAAGTGGAAACTGGGCCACTTCAGACTGGAAAGACGGCGTACATTCTTAACAATCAGAGCAATTAGTGCCTGTGCCAATTTATCAAATGTGGCGGCAGATTCTCCATTGGTGACCATTTCTGAACCAAGTTTGGAGGTTCTCCTCGAAGATCTGCTCTAGGAAGGATTTTGCAGAAATTCAACGGCCTGTGTTTTATAGAAGATTGGACTAGATCGGGGTGGGCAATAATTTTTGAAACGAGGGCCACGGGACTGCCCCAGAAGGGGTGGGGCCTCAAATGGAAGGGGCGGGGCCTCAGACGGAAGGGGTGGGTCTTTAAATAGCAGGAGTTGAAAGGGCTCGCACCTCCCCTGCGGCTCCCAGGCACCAGGTTAGCAGGGGACGGGAACTGCGGGCTCTTTCAGTCCCTGCTGTTTAAAGGGCTTGCTGCTCCTGGCCTCGGCTACCAGCACGCTGCCTGGGAAACTAGGATGCTAGAGCCCTTTCAACTACTTCCATTTAAAGGGCTCACGCCTTCTTCGTGCCTCTCACGCAACGTGTTGTCTGGCAGCTGTGGGGAACACGAGCCCTTTAAATAGAAGCTGTTGAAAGGGCTCGCATGTCTCCAGCTTCCAGGAAACGTGCTAGGGGGCGGGGCCTGGAAACGCCTTGCGGGCTGGACCAAAGCCCTAGGCGGGCCAGATCCCGCCCACTGAGAGGCTTTTGCCCACCCCTGGACTAGATAATGACAATGATCCCTTCCGGCCTACGAGTGTATGAAATCTATGAAAGCTACTGCACTTTGGGAGAAATCATTTGGCTCACTTATACCCCCGCCTGGGTTCAAAATTAACTGTCAGCAATGAAACAAAAGACCAGTGTGTCACTCTCACCCGCCCCATGAAAACCTCCCCTCAGAGCAGGGATGGCAATCATTTTTAAAAGGGGCATTTCTGAAGTGTCCCCGGGCCACCTCGGAAGGGGCGGGGCCAGGAGACTTCTCATGCCCCCCTGACCCTGACTGGCTTAGGAATGGAGGAGCACATGAAGTCCCGCCCCCGCAGAGAGTCACCAGCTGTTTTGAAACAGCCAGTGTTTCTCTCTAGCCGCCGCACGCCCTTGGCGGGGGGTAGAAGACTTCGCACACTCCCTCGTCCCCAGGTCTCAGTTGGCCTGGGGACGGGGGAGTGGCAGGGTGGCCGCAGACCGAATCCACCGGCTTGGCAGGCTGGATTCAGGCTGTGAAGGCCCTTTTGCCCCCTGCCTCAGAGTACACCAACAGCCAAAATTGCAGATGAAATCTACACAGCATGGAATAGGGAACAATGCTGCAAAGACTATGAGGCCTTTATCCAAGCCAATGGCACCCCACACCCGGAACACCGTGTTCAGTTCTGGAAGCCCTGTTGGAAAGAAAAACCAACAGGAAGGTGCAAGGGGCGGGATCCAGAGAACTGAACGGACTGCCTAGCGGAGACAGGGGATGAGTAAGAATGGACAGAAACTAACGAAAAGCACGAGAGAAAGTGACTGGAATGTTCTTAGTCACCAGCCTGTCACACAATGGCAGGTCTGGAGAACATCCAACGAAGCTAAAAGGGAACCAATCTACCTGGAACAAAAAGGGAAAATACAGAACAATTAGCCCCCGGAACTTGCTGCCACAAGTCACCCCCAAAACTAAGGGTATGTCTACACTACAGTGTTATTTCGAAATATCTAATTTCAAAACAGTTAATTCGAAATATCTTATTTCAAAATAACGCGTCTACACACAAAATGCATTTCAAAATAGCTTTTTGCTATTTCGAAATAGCACGTCCACACTGATTGGACGCTGAATCACAGTTAAGGCCAGCCAGAACTGGTTCCAGCAGGGCATCAGGTCAGAAGTTACCTTGTGGCCAGGGTAGCCAGCAGGGCACCCTGAGAAGGGCGGGAGGCCCCCTATTTCGAAATAAGCATCTACACAGAGCTTATTTCGAAATAGCAATTTCGAAATTGGCACTATTCCTCGTGGAATGAGGTTTACCAATTTTGAAATAAGCCCCTCCGCTATTTCAAATTAATTTCGAAATACCAGTTGGCTTGTATAGATGCTAGGAAAGTTATTTTGAAATAACTTTGCTGTGTAGACATACCCTAAGAGATTAGCTGGATTCACACAATAGTTAGAAATTGACATGGCTCATGGGAACATTTATTGTTACATCAGCGAGGATAAAAAACCATGAGAGAGAGAAATTCTTATGCTTCCTGGCACTAGCCACTCACTAACTTAGGGAGAGTCAGAAGAAACTTGCACTATGTTCTCTCTCTTCCTTCGCCTTACTCCTAAATCATCCACTCCTGGCAACGGCTGGATAAAGACTTTTTCCAATGTGTCATGAGGTGTAAATCACAATTCCTCTGTAGATTTGCATTTCTGCCTGCCTTGAATCCAAAGAACGTTTCCCTTGGCTCCCATGTGCCCGCCACACACACAGACATTTGGCTGGACCCTATCTGAGTACTGAGGGGCACCCAGCTGTTTAGCCGAGTGATAATGAACACAATGCAGACGATCAGTCCATCACGATTCTGTGGCATTCTAACGACTAGCACAGTGCCCTGCCAGTCAGAAACCCTGAGTTCTGCTACCACAAACACCATCGGCTCCCTCAGAGAAGTCACTTCTTTTCCTCAGGGGCTGTTTCCCCCAGCTGGAATGTGGAGCCAACACAGACCTACCTCTGGAATTTGGAGATTCTCAGGGGAGGCTGTAAGAGAGAGAGAGAGAGAGAGAGAGAGAGAGAGAGAGAGAGAGAGAGAGAGAGAGTGTGTGTGTGTGTGTGTGTCACACACACACAGACACAGCTGCAAACAAAACTGTGACCTGTGAAGTCCTACAATTTTAATTTCACACCTCCAAACGATGGGGTTTGTACTGTTGAAGCATTGCTTGCCCAGGGCTGGGCCAGAACTGCCCTGAGTCCATGTGAAACAAATCAGAGCTTAGCTCACAGACAACAGCATGACACTGTAGGCCAAACCAAACGGTCTCAAAATGGAAAATAAAACCAACAGAAAAATAGAAGGCAACCAACTCATCCCTGCGTGCCTAGGAGGGAAGACTGGAAGAACTGGGTTTGTTTAGTTTGGGAAAGAGCAGACTGAGAGGGGGCAGAATAGCAGCTCTCAGGTATCTAACAGGGCATCACAAGGAGGAGGCAGAAGAATTGTTCTGCTTGGCCTCTGAGGACAGGACAAGAAGCGATGGGCTGCTTGGTCCTGCCGTGAGGGCACGGGACTGGACTTCAAGGTCCCTGCCAGTTCTAGTGTTCTCGGATTCTAGACCTGACTTTAATACAATTACAGCAGGGATGAATTTTGCCCAGCCTTCTTCCCAAAGGAAGACAATGACTCCAGGAAGGCACATTACAGTGAATTAAAAAGGACAATGATCCAAGACATGAAGAACTGTGAATTAGTGCCAGCAAGGCCCTCTGCGGTTCTAGTGCCTGGGGCCCACGGCCGTGCAGCGCTCTGCCTTGCGGTTTGATAAAGCAAGGTGCCTGCTCTCTAGTGTGTGCTACGCTATGTGTGCCTGGCCTGGAGCTTTTCACTGGCCTGTGGCAATGGGTTTGGGAATCTGGGGGGAGCTGTGCTTGTAAGACAAGGAGCGCCCTCGCAGTTCAGTGGATCCTGGACTGTGACATCCACACTCCCGCAAAGCTGGGACTGGGCGCACGGGGATGGTACAGATGATAGTCACCCTCTGTTCCCTCGCACCGCCTGTCCTGTGGCGACACGGAGGAATCCGCTCACGTCACTGCTTTCGCACAAACAACAGGAAGAGGGCAGGGGGGTGGCAGAGGAGAAAGTGGGGGTCGGTGTCCCCAAAGTAAGCACAGGCAAGAAGGGAAGCAGCAGCCTCTCCGAAGTGGGCCAGAACCGAGTGTAGCGCTCCAGTCATCTCCCCCGGGGCCAGCGCTTAGCAGCAGGTTACCAGAGGTCTCCAAGAGTCTGTCACCCTTTAGGGTCGGACTTGTGCCGGCTAAGCTGTCTTTTAAAACATTCCCTGATATTTTACACACTATGCAGCTCTGCTCTCCCATCCAGCAGGCAGGGGAATCGTTTGCACCCACACACAAACGGAGCAGCTTCGAAGGCACTTACACCCCTGTCTGACAGCATCCAACGGCGTGTCTACACTGCGAGAAAACATATGTGCACACGGGCCTGCTAACCCCTGTGAGCGAACACGGCAGCTTATTTTTAACTCGTGACAACAGTTCAAATGCAAGCCTACCAGGCAGCCTCAGGGCTAACTTATCCACTTGAAAATAAATCTCCACATCTTGGCGGCTATTTCAGCCCAAGTTCGCTCATGACGGTGAGCTACACCAAGCTACACCCAGCATGTTTGCCCTGTAGACATGCTCAGAGAGAGGTGAGTGCCCCACAATCGTTCTTGGAGAGACGTTCCCTTCACGCTTCTGTGCAGAGAAGGCAGCCAGGAAGGTTCCCTGATTTTACTGGACTTCACTGAGCAGCTTTGCTTGTTTGGCTTTCCCATCCAACTTGTATTTCAGTGGCAACCCTAGAGATCAGGAACCCTCTCCGCTAGGGGCTATGAAGACCAATAGCCCAAGGATGCTCCCTACCTCAGAGAGTTTGCAGTCCAAATCGGCGTGGGGAGAAAGGGGCAGAACACACAAGCAGAGGGAGCACATTTCGGTTCCTGCATTTTCCAGGGAAATTCATTCAGCGGGCGAGAGTTCCCGAGGAGAAGGGCCCAGCATGCTTTACACACAGCGGCTCCAACCCCACTGATTCCAAGGGCTATGTTCTGATTGTGGGAAACAGGCCAGCAAGCAATTGCTTGAGTACCAGAAAGTGACCTAATATTATGAAGGTTTTACAGATACTTTAAGCTTGCACTGGACAACAGGCAGCCGATGAAGACGTTACGTACGACCCTGCGTGGCACATGATTTTGCACCTTTGGCCAGAAGCGGGATCTTCCACTCCTGCCGCGTTACGCCGCAGAATATCAGCTTTCATTCTGCAAGGCGCGTCACTGGCCCTTATGGCAGAAAGGGCAACCTCCAAAATACAAACTCAGTGTAAACGGCAATGCTACATCAGCCTGCAGATAGTCAGGAGTGAGAGCTCATGGGAGAGCAAACGGCTCCCACTCACAGCAGCGGGGTATTAAGGCAGCGTCTAAATCCAGGGCCCTGCCTTTCCCTGCTGGCCAGACCCATCCAGCACTTGCACTCCAACCTTGCTGGATGCAAGTGGGAAAGGCTGCTCAAGTGAGGAACATGGAGCTGTAGCACCATCTCCAAGCCAAACATCTAGTTACCTTGCCCAACTCTTAAGGGGAAAAGGAGAAACATCCGTGCCCTGCTTACAAAAGCCCACACCTCCTAAGAAGCAAAACCCAACTGCTCCCCATCGGCTACCAACACGGCGACTGTCCTCTCTCTGGCTACCACGAACTCCAGCCTTATTCCAACACCTTGTGCAGTGCACCGAGGAACCTGAACCACAAAGGGCCGAACATGCTCAAAAAAATGAAACCTTGGGAGGCACTGACTGCAGTGGGTATTGGTTAAATACCAAGAGACACCTTAGTGATGGTCTCAGAGGGGTCGCCGTGTTAGTCTGCAACTTTAAAACCAATGAGTAGGTCTGTGGCACCGCAGAGACTAACAAAACTAGAGAGAACCCTGAGCGTCTGTGGGTAAAACCCACTTCCTCAGATGAACTGGAGCATTTATTAATGGCTACCAAATCCAGGAAAAGTTTTGAATACGCTTCAGCTTGCTGTAGAATTCCCAGCCTGCTGCAGAACAGAGCTCCAGCGATCTGTGAGGGCCTGAATTCAAGCATGTTCTTGAGGTTTTGAACAGGTGTGTCTAGATGAATCTGAATTTTTAAAAAAGGAATGAAGAAGCCCCCAGTTAAGACACCAACAGACCCTGCTGCAGCGTAAAACAAAGCCCTGCCAAGCACACTTCCCGAGACCACCACCACACCAATTGTATTTCAGAGGGCCCGAAAAAGCCAACGGACGAGCAGCCCAGCAGGGTTGGAGAACACTCGATTCCATACTGTGGTGCTGTGGCCAAGAGCGGCCCAGGAACACTGCAGCAGCAGCAGAAACCCTTGCAGGAGTAAATGAGGTTATTTTGGCAGCAGAGCGGATGTAGCAAAGAAGCCACTTTAACTGACTATGGTAAACAGAGATGGAGTGATTATAGCAAGAGTGAATGTAATACGGTTCCGAGTTACTTTGTATTGCCTCGACTGACCACAATATCAGATAAAACCAATGGAAAAAGTTCTGGTTTCCTCTCACATATAATTGATTATCTTAATGCAATCTACAGTTTTCACACACACACACAAACACACACACACACCCCAACCCTGCAGTTCAGTTAGTGGGTGATGCTGACAGAAATAACACACAGCAATGGTGCCTGGAGGAGGGTATTTTTGTTTTGGCTCGCAGGCTACACGACTGAGGGACGCAGAGCCACCACCTGAAATAACCCGCTTGGAGGGGGGGGGGGGGAGTTGTTTTTTATTTTAAAACTCGGATCCACGACCAGTAGGGACCGCGGCTTTTTGAAAGACCTTGTTTGGCCCTGGGGGGCCGTGCTGTGTGGCACTGCATGCGTCGGCTCTCCCCCCAGGCTGCGCTCCTGGACAAAGGACACTGTCTGATGTGCACAGGCATTAACGTGCCAGCACAACCGGACCAGCCTGCCAGAGGGGAGGGACAAAATAATGCCCCTTTGCTTCCTCCCGCCTCTGCCCAGACGACAGTGAGCCAGGCCTGCCCAGATGGGGGCAGAGCTGGGCAAACCCTGGCAGCCCGCTTCACCCGCCCTTCCCGAGCAGGGCTTCCGGGAACAGCCTGGGCGAGAAGGGAAGGGAGCAGCAGATCCAGGGCCCTGCCTTTCCCTCATTCAGCTCCTCCCGCCAGGGCACGTGCGGCTGTGATGGAGCTGCCCCCTTGGGCTCGCCAGCCCAAGTGGGGTTCAAAGCACTGACTGCCAACAGCCGCTGCACAGAGCTTGTTTGCACAGAAGATGAGATGAAATGAAATCCACCCAGGTTGCAAACATATAGGCCGTCATTGGGGAGAGCTAGAGGCCTTTGTTATCAAAGACACAAGCCCCAAAACAAGCCTGGGACAGAGAAAAACGCCTTTTCTTGTCATCCTCCTTGCAAAGGAACTGCCAGAGGAAAACACCAGCATCAGCCGGCATATCAGACACGAACGCACAATTCAGGTGTGCTCGCCTCGCCTCTGTCACCTACGTGCACAAATGTTCCGACGCATCGTGCATTTGAGAGCGCAAAAATAGAATAGCCAGGGCGTCTCTGCTCTCCACAGCCCCCAGCGTGGTTTGCAGTTCATTAAGAAACAAACACACACGCCAATGCACACGCAACACACGCCCACGCCAACACCCACCCACCCCAACACACACACTCCCAACACACGCCCACCCCAACACATACACGCCAACACCTGTCCACCCCAACACACCCCCACCCCAATGCACACCCCCACCAACACCACCCACCCCAAACACCCCCAACACACCCCCACCCCAATGCACACGCAACACACGCCCAAGCCAACACCGACCCAACCCAACACACACCCACAACACACACACGCCAACACCCACCCACCCCAACACACACACTCCCACACACACCCACCCCAACACATACCCCAACACACACCACCCCAACACCACCCAACACACACCCACCCCAATGCACATGCAACACTCGCCCATGCCAACACGCAACCCCAACACACATCTATGCCAACCACAGACAGGGAGCTACACTGTCGCCGAAATAATCCAGGGCTGAGTCAGCTGTGCGCATGCTGAACTGCACCAAAAACGGGTTTGGCCCCGGGGGGCCAGAAAAACCTTTGACACGCAAAATTGGAAGTAAAAAGCAATAACAGAGATTCGCATTCAAAATGAATTTACTGACAGACACGGAACTTAGCCGAACCGGGAATTCGCATTGTCGTCCCAGTGCACAGAACATGACAAAACCATAATTAATGAAACAGGAAACTGAATCGGAACGACAAGAAGTGTAAAACTATTGTTGTTTCCTCCAGCCCCTGCCCCCACTGTTCCCAGAGAGGCAAGAGGTGGGTACCCATGTACTTGAAGACTATTGCATTTGCCTTAACAAGCTGCCTTCACCGATCCTGGTAATGGCATTAATTAATCAATACAAGCATGTGTCAGGGTTCTAGCTCCCACTTGTGTTTGCCAGGAATGTTTCTGAAGGAGGGAAATGGCAGGCACGGGAGCGGGACGATCCTGCCACCGCCGCGTGAATGACCTCTGCTTTGCATGGACTACACATGGCACTGGAAGACGAGGGATGGCTGGCAGGGCACCCTGTCGGCGCACACGAACAGCTTGCCCCTGACTCCCTGGTGCAGGCGGGTTCTCTCCCAACCCCGACGACGGGAGGGGAAAGGCTGTCTCCAAAGAGGGGACCTAGGGTCTAGGCTGAGCAGTCTGCACGGAGGAGCTGAAGAGCAGCCAGGCCCAAGCAGAGGACTTAAGCTGAATTTTACACTGTCTTTTACTGCTGGGTAAGAACATCAGAGCGGCCCGATGGGATCAGAGCAAAGACCCATCTAGCCCAGTGTCCTGGCTGCCCACAGCGGCCAATGCCGGGTGCCCCAGAGGGAGGGGACCAAACAGGGAACCATCGAGTGGTCCCTCCCCTGTCGCCCATTCCCAGCCCCAGACAAACATAGGCCAGGGACACCCTCCCTGCCCTGCCTGGCTAACTGAATCTGGTCAGTTTCTCTTTATAGGTTCCTAGACGATTCCCCGCTCGTTGTGAACAGGTGCTCCACTGCAGCCCCGGAGCCCTGCCCTGCCCCTGGGTCATCACGTCAGCGCGGCCTGGTGCAGGCGAAGGCGAAGGTGAAGGCATCCATCCGTGTGGCTCCAGTCGCAGGACTGGCCCTAGGCCAGTGGCGCTCAAACTGTGTGGCCCCCGGCCCACCCTGCTCAACGCAAACCTGTCCACAGACCACCAGCCAACCACAGAATGGGGGCCAGGGTGGGATGAGGAGAAGGGGTCTTGCCAGGAGGTGGGCTGAGGATGTGGGGGATCTAGCAGGAAGGTTGGGTGCAGGAGTGGGCTGAGGGTGGGGGTCTGGCCGGGAGGTAGGGTGCAGGAGTGGGCTGAGGGTGGAGGTCTGGCCGGGAGGTTGGGTGCAGTAGAGGGTTCAGGGTGGGGGTCTGGCCGGGAGGTAGGGTGCAGGAGAGGGTTCAGGGTGGGGTCTGGCCGGGAGGTTGGGTGCAGGAGTGGGCTGAGGGTGGAGGTCTGGCCGGGAGGTAGGGTGCAGGAGAGGGTTCAGGGTGGGGGTCTGGCTGGGAGGTAGGGTGCAGGAGAGGGTTCAGGGTGGGGGTCTGGCCGGGAGGTAGGGTGCAGGAGGGATTGGGGATGTAGGGTCTCGGCGAGAGGGGGGTGTGTGAGGAGGATGGGGGCATGAGGAGGATGGGGGAGGGCGCTTACCTGCCTCCTGCCGCTCCCAGGCCCCACCCTCTGCTGCTCCCATTGGCTGTGATTCTGACCAATGGGAGCAGCGGGGAGAGCCTCCAGGCGAGCAGTTTCCTGTGCTGCCGTTCCCCCAGCCAGGGGAAGGAGCAGTAGTAACGCCTGGAGCCGCTTCCTTCCCCCACGAGCCAGATCTGGCCCACGAGGCTCATGCACCCCCCACCCCAACAGTGGGAAGTTGGCATGGGGACTCCAAACTCGGGGGCGGGGGGGGGGCGCACAGGGCTGGAGTACCAGCTCAGGCTCCCCGCTGCAGCGGTGGTGAGGCCCTAGCCCACCTGCAAGACAGTCGCGGCCCAGACTTTGAGAGCCACTGGCCTAAAGATACGAGAACAGACCCTCCCCACTTCAGAAGCAACCTCTGGCCACTAGGCCCAGAGAAGTGAGTGTCAGAAATGTAGCAAACCCAGTAACAGAAATGACCCTTGGAGGAACATGAGCACCTTGAGATCCAAATAACGATTCTTAATAAGCAAAAATACGGGGGATGGATTTCAGGCCTGAAATTGCCAGGGTATCCACACTGCAGAACACAATGGGGTGCGCAACTGATTCGATCAGTGCATATAAATAGTGCCATGTGGCAATACAGCCGCTACTGCACCTGCCAAGCTGCAGTCTGAATTTACTTTATGTATTTAGATTTACACCCACAAACAAGGACCTCGCCATAGCTCCAGGTGCCCGTGCCAGACCTAAACACACACCATGATAGCAGCAATGCTATCCACTGCCAAGGCCCCCAGCAAAGAGATTGCCGAACAACTCCCACATGCCACACCCTTTAACACTAATCACAGCATGTTGGCCCCGGCAGTCGAGGGTCAATGTAAGGTCTGTCGACTAGAACAGTACATTTTTCTTTACATGCATTTTCTAGCTCTTTACTTTTGCTCCATCATAAATCCAGGGAGGGGGTTTTAACTCAGCCATCTGCACCCTGCAAAAATAGACCTCTCTCCTGAATAATACTGTCCCAGTTTTTAGAAACATATCAGTGCACTGCTAATGGCTGGACAATTAAAAGTACAATCGATGAAGAACAAAACTATGTAATTTTCACATCTACCAACAAGACAAACATTCCCAACAACTTAAGAAACAACAAATAGTCTAGCAGCACCTTAGAGACTAACAAAGCACCTAGACGGAATCATGAGTTTTCGTGGGTGCAACCCACTTCTTCAGATGGCTGGAGTTAATACAGATCCAAATCCAAAATAAATAGGGGATGGGAGGGAAGAAGGAAAAGAAGGAAAGAAATAGTCATCTGGAGTGTTTTGTTCGTCTTTAAGGTGCTGCTAGACTATTCGTTGTTTCTTAAGTTTTTCCAGTTACAGACTAACTTGGTTCTCCCTCTGAAGCTTTTATTCCCCACAACATTCACAGTCCAATAAATGCATACCTGTGATTCCAGCCCTATGCCAAGCTCATCAAATTTGCCCCCACACTCTCCATCCCCAGCCCCTTTGAAACCTAGCTCTGGTCTGAGATGCCTCACAAGGCTGTTTTTACTTATCAAGCAAGTAAAGCTCCTGGTACATTTCCTCTGCAGGGAGGGGGCTTTGCTTCCCTGACGTTCCAGAGCCTCCTAACTGATCTCTGCTACAATATTCCTCCACTGACCTCCTCGCAGGTACCAGGCGCGGGGAGCAGGACTGGCTCTTATTCTGCAGCTCTGCAACTTTCTAGAGCAGGCCTGGGCCTTGGAGCTCAGCAAATGGCTCCAGTATCTGGCCCTGATGTTTGTCTGAGTTCTGGAAGCAGAAGAGGGAAATGAACCCGACCTTGCGGCCCTGCTTCCCACCACTTTGACGCTGCACAGGTGGCTGGATCCGTCTGTGTGAAGACTAAGGAAGAGCGCGCCTCTGCGGATGGCAGCCTTCACCTCTCTCCATGTGTCCGGTCATTAACACGATCCGAAGCGTTTCCTCGATCTTCAGAGCCCCAAGATTTCCTGTGTCTCTTTCTTTCGTTCAACATATGACTTATCCTGTTAGACCTTGTGCAACGAGGTTTCTGTGGCCCACGGCTCTATTCTTTCTGGATCCTTTTGTTGATGCAACCCTCAGCCAGGATCAAGAAGCAAATAACGTTTAGGAAAGTTTTGGATAATTTTCTTCATGTGCTACAGACACTGACAACCAGCTACTACTAATCCCTGCATGAATATCTTACATCCTTAAGGAGCCCAGATTCTACGAACTGTGCCATGGAAGTGATTCACCCCCAGTGACATGCAGGGCCTTTCAGCGGAGGTGCAGACACCGTTTAAAATCACGCGATGACACCGCACAATGGAGGAGGAGGCAGGAGGAGAGAAACAAGGGGGCAACTTAGGAAAACAGGCTGCATTTCCCCATGGGGAATCTGCATGGGACACCAAAGCTAACACTCCAACAAATGTACCATGCCACCTTCACTGACCCCAAGGGGCCAGGATGTCTGGCTTACATAGGAAAGACAACTCCTTCCACTGCCCAGGGTCCCACAATGCACAGGCCTGGTTCAGGACCACCTCAGGGGAAAGAACAGGAAATGACTGCTTTCAGCAGCAGGTATGCCCACGTGCATCTCAAGGGAGCTCTTCCTTTTGAGTTCACCAGAGCACAGGTCAAGGTAGGGTGGCCAGAGGAAAAGCAGAGGCCAGCGTTTTCAAAACTCGGGTGCCCTACATAGGCACCAGAAGCCACACTAAAGCACTGAACTAAGCTGAGCCAGAGCCGCGCAGGGGCTGAGAACATGCAATGGCCATCACCTTGCAGGTGGAGCTTAGCGCCTTTGGAAACCAGGTCAAACTTACATCCGTGCCTGAACGTTGGGTCGGATGCCCAACAGCCCCCATGTGAAATTCACTGGAGCTTTACTCTCTCAATGGCCACAGGACTACAAGGGTCAAACTTTACTATGAAAGCTACAATAGTCTACCCATGGAAGGCTGGGCATTCCGGCCAGCTGCAAATGCTACGGGGCATTGAACGTCCAAAACGCCAGTTGCAGGCAATGGAAGCTGCTGGGGCTGAATCCGGCCGAGTTGAACAGAAACTGACGGGGACTTTTAGGACCTGGCAGAGTGATTAATTTCAACGGGTCTTCCCCCAACACCTTTTTTTGCATCTACAAATTGTTGACGTTCATTCTGTGCCTGCAGTAGTCTCCAGGTCTGATGAATACAGCTTCGTCACGCTAGTATCTGACTGTCCGTGTTCTCACCCAATATTCTCTGGGCCTATAAATAATCATGGGTATAAAACTGTGGGCCAACTTTTAAAAATCTTGCCTTCCATATTACATAACGCTCAGTGCTGTAATACAATTTTGCACAGATACACAGCAGCACCTTTCTGTTCAGCCTCTCAGCTTCACTCTTTGGTAGGTAACTGGCCTTTGTGTGAGCTAATTATTACTGGACCCTTTTGACAGGAAACTGAGGGGTGAAGCAAATGGCCCAAAGGTCCATGGCAAATCAGGGGTGGAAAAGAGCCGTCCCATCTCCCAGGCCCATTCACTAGCACAGCGTGGTTCTCCTTACGAATAGCTCTCGTTGGGATTTTCCACTCTTGGAAAACAAAATCATGCTAATGCCTTTTAGCTGCAGGAAGTAACGGAGCCACTCCTGATTTGATTAAAACAAACACAACAGCACACTCTGTGCTGCTTGGACACAGCTTTGAACGGCTGTGCCTAGTGCGAGGTGATAAATCACACGCCCTTTAACGCGTGTACCACAGCTGGGTACGCTGCTCTAGCAAAGGTAATCGCTAAAGCCAAGATTTCTACTGACAGATGATAAATCAGGTGCCCTTTCACTCGTGCGTACTGGTTAATTAGAAATTCAGGCTGATTTCTTTGTATGTATTATTTCCCACTGATCTAAATGAGCTGTCATATTTGCCTGCCTCCCACAATGAAGGTTCTGAAGCGCGCATGCATATTGTGCATAGGGCGTCACTGGAGAGCTAAGCCCCCTGCTGTTTTGCAAGCCAGGGGAGTTCTCAGCTCTGCAGAGAAAGGGTCAGTAGCTGCCCTGCTGCCAGGCACGAGGGGCAGAGGACGGAGACAGTGCCGCGGAACAGAGACTGCAGGGCATGCTCCATGCCCAGCTATACTCTCCCTTGGGGGATCGTTCGGGAAAGACAACTTCCAGGCTCTGCCCAGCTGAGCCCCTGCCTTCCCCAACTACCCAGTCGTCGTCCCCGCACCCTCCAGAGAATTTCTCCTTTTAACTAACTCGCTGGCATAGTAGCATTCCCAGGTGTTGGAATTTCACCCTGTATCCCGTGGAGGCTGCAGGCAAGATCAGGGCCCCGCTGCGCCACACTCTTCAAATCCTCTTCTGGTCCCTGAAATGGGAGATTTGCCTCCGTAAGGACGGACTGGGCCTGAGCCCCAAACCCAGTGATATTAACAGAGAGCAGCTGCTGACTTTGATGGGCTTTGGATCTACCATGAACAATGGGATCTGGGACATCTAACAAGGAAGAGCAGCACCCAGGGTGTAAAGGGCTAGCTGGTTACATGGTAAGCATTGCTTTCCCAGCACGCTTACTGGGGTAACCGGTTAACCCGGTGCCATGACTGGGGGTGCTCCAGGCCGGCCGGGCCCAGAGCCTGCGGCATGATGCAGCGGGCTGGTTATTCAGTTAACCATACAGTTTAACAAGTTAACATTTTAAACAGGATTTGACATGCCTAAACAGTACCTGCTCTCCTGCTGTAGTAGAGCAATAAGCAACATGCTTTCTTTACCTTCTGATGAGGGGCAATGTGAAGCCTACTAACCCAATCACAGACGGACACAGAATTGAAAACATTCAGGGCTTTTTTTTAAAGGCGCCTTTATCGGAGACGGGGATCTTTTATGCCTTGCTATAGCGGACGCCTCCTAGCTGCAATCTGTGAAGTCAAAGTGGCTGAGAACGTAACCTCTGGACAGGACCTGGCTGAGGAACCCAGCGATGTTCATGTTGGTGGCTCGGTGTTGCTATAAGCCAAAAAGAGCAGCACTGTTCTCTACCACGTGGGGTGGCTTGCCAGGGTCAGGCCCTGTTTATAAACACACCGGGGAAAGCCTGATTCAAAGCCCACTGGAGTCAACTGGACGTTTTCCATCACAGCGTAAAACACTGGAAAACAGTCCCTGGTGCACAGAACAGACACGTTCAAGGGAGAAATCTTTACACGACAGAAAGAGAAAGACAGAAGGCACAGAAGGGGAAAGTGCTCAATCCCGTGTGCTGAGGCAGGGAATGTGTGACCATGCAGGACAGGCAGACGGAAAAGCCTGGCCCGTGAGGTCCCTATTTCAGAAGGGCTGCCAGGGAAAGGTCTCAGATGCCCATGTTTTTATTTCTCCTTTTCAAAAGAAGAAAAGGAATCAGTCTTCAATTCCCAGCGTGGCTCAAGGTCAACAGAAGGGAGCCCCAAGATCCCCTGCTAGAAATGGGGCTGCTTAGTGTATTTATTGAGGAGGGGACCAGAGAGGTGGAACTATTTACAGATGACACAATTATTTAGGTTACTCGGCACTAGAAATGACTGTCAGGAACTCCAGAGGGCCCTAGAAAAAGTGAACTGACTGAGCAACACTTTGGCAGATGACACGTAGTGGTGACAGACGCAAAGGGATGCACCCTGAAAGGGATACTTTGAATTATAGTCACTGTGGATGGGTTTAAAATGAACTGTAAATCCTCAGGAAAAAGAGCCGGGCACCACCGTAGGCAGCTCAGTGAACACCTCTGCTCGATGCGCAGCAGCAAACAGAATCATAATATGCATAAACCAGAAGAGATAATAATAGAGTCGGGCCATTTATATCGCTCCGTGGGAACACTGTGTTCCGTTCTGGCCATCCTACCTTAAGGATCTCTCAGGAATCTTTATTTTCAGGAGTTTGACAGACAATATTGATTTTCCTTTCTAAGTATTTTTGTCAGTATTTTTCCAGCTTCCATGTTCGCATTGCCAAGATTATTGGTTACTCTGATACTAATGGATATTTGTTTAAAAAATGTCATGACTTCAGAAAATTCATAACAGGTCCATAACTGCAACCCTAATCATCATAATTTCATAGTGCTCGTCTGCCAGACAGAATTATCAGCAACAGTGGGCATCAGTTATCTGGTGAAAAGGCAGATATGATGTTCTTCATTTTCTCTTGATGTAAACTTCAGTTATTAATGACGGTTCCCCTCCCCGCTCCAACCCATTTTTCTCTCCTCCCTCCCCCCACTTGGAGAGAGAAATCAGGAATTACCACCATTTACGGATTTAAATCTAATCCTCCACGTCTACATGTAGACAAACCTTTGCAGAACTACAGCCACTGATGGAGCCGAGAAAGGTTATTCACTATAACTTATTCTGATGCCAAACCATGATGTGTCTCTCTAGCAAATCTGTGCTGTAAATCTCAATGCTATAAATATGTCACCAGAATTAACTGAAACCACTAATAGGTCATTCAGTGAGCTCTGGAGCACGTGGAGGGCAGAAGCAGGCTGCGATCCAAGCAGTCTTGATTGATGACACCAAAAATTAGCAAACATATGGGAATGTGAGCAGGCTGGTGAGACGCGACTCTCTGAAATGCTTCTTTTCTCTGAGCAGGGAGACTCCTGCACTAGAACCACGTGGGGTCTGGACTATTTAACACACTTTATCATTTATCCAACTAATGTAAAACAATTTTGACCTCTTCCAGCTGGACCCTATGGTGACAAGTTCCATCCCAAGTCAGCCGGAGACAGAACGGGCAGGTCCTCTCCAGGAAGTCGCTCCTGTTTGCAGTTCTGCCGATTGGGAGGAACTAGCATCAAATCTTGAAGTCCTTTGGCACATAAGATGCCCGCTGCAGACAACGGGGGCTTTGCTGAGGTAAGACCGAGGAAAGCCTTCAGGGTCTGGCCCACGGGACTTGAGGAGGAATTTGAACAACTGGGTAACATCTAGCACAGGACTGCTTGGTACATAGCATTTCCCCATGTTTTCTTCAGTTCATTTTCCAATGGCCCAGGCACTGGTCTTAACTGCTTAACTTTATTCCATTAGTTTTAATTTCTCCCCCTCCCTTTTGACCAATTCCTCTCTCCCCCATGTTTGTGCACTCTTAAAGCCCGTGTACACGGTTATCGAACGCCTTCACCTCAGCCAAGCAACACACATACATCTCTGTGACTTCTTATAGGGCAGTTCCTTCAGCCGTCAATCCGGCATCCTCCTCCTTTTTGGGTCTACTCCATAGCGCACCCCCACCGAGATTCTCTAGAGCCGTCCATGGTTCCGAGGTGCAGTCGTGCTGGGCCATAGTTCAGTTGCTCGGTCTGCATCGCTGGCTGCCAGTGGATATGCTTTGGTGGAACGCGAGCGCCTCCGCCAATTCGGAAACGGCTTACAGATCACAAGCAGCAGAGCACGGCAATTTCTAGTCAACTTTCTCCAGGTCATTCTCTGAGCTGAAAAATAATGCCCCAAGTATGCAGAAAACCCTCCGGAGAACTGCAGCCCCCACCCACTCATTAGGAATAACAGGCCTGCACTCTTCATTTCATCTCCATTTGTCAAGGATCATCCGCCTGACCCCTCGAAACAACATCTGTCTTCCAACATCCAGGAAAGAGCCACGAGCGTGCACAGCCTCCCGAAGCACACGAGCACGTCAGAATTCGTCTCCACGTGGGTGACATTCAAACAACGTTCCTTTTGATGCATGGCAGAAGCAAGCGCTGCGCTCTGGCTTTGATGGAGTAAACTCCAACCTCCCCTGCCACCATGTCACAAACCTCCAGGGAGCTCACCGGGGACAATATAAATTCTTTCCTCGCTTTTCAGCGGAAGATCAACAAGACCAGGAACGTCCCTGTTACCTTTCGGGCAACCCTGCCCTGCTTCTCTCGGAGCTCACTGACGGCCGCGCAGTCTGAGTGAGCATCCGGAAGCTGACACGACATCTGTGGCAAAGGGACCATTTGCAATCGTGCTCACCAGTGAATTCTCCTCGTGTGCAGGCTCCCATTGGAACAGTCTCCACAGGAAAGCCAAGAGCATCGCGCTGCAGTCCTGTACAAGCGGATTAAGCGGGCATCCTTCCATGCCCAGGCACAGCCCTGCAGCATCTTCTGCCTGAGGCGCAATTTTCATCTCGGCACCAGACCCTCATTCTTCCAGAAGCCAGAGGAGCAGCATTACTCACCACCCAGGGCAGCTGCGAGGGTTGGCCCAGGTAACAGAAGTGAGGGCCTGGCTGAGATGCAGCCCTGGGAGGCAAGAGGAGGAACCTGTCCAGCTGTGTAGAACGTGGACCGGGCAGTTCTGTGCAGCCCTGGCTTCTGCCTTTCATGAGACTGTTCAAGGGACAAAGTTTGCCTTCAGGGCCGTAGTTGACATGGACATTGCAAGAAGATCTCACCAAACTGAGTGATTGGGCAACAAAATGGCAAATGAAATTTAATGTGGATAAGTGTAAAGTAATGCACATTGGGAAAAATAACCCCAACTATACGTACAGTATGATGGGGGCTAATTTGGCTACGACAAATCAGGAAAGAGATCTTGGAGTTATCGTGGACAGTTCTCTGAAAACTTCCACACAGTGTGCAGCGGCGGTCAAAAAGGCAAATAGGATGCTAGGTATTATTAAGAAAGGGATAGAAAATAAGACCCAGAATATCTTACTGCCCCTGTATAAAACTATGGTACGCCCACATCTTGAATACTGTGTACAGATGTGGTCTCCTCACCTCAAAAAAGATATTTTGGCCTTGGAAAGGGTTCAGAAAAGGGCAACTAAATTGATTAGGGGTTTGGAACGGGTCCCATATGAGGAGAGGTTAAAGCGACTGGGACTTTTCAGTTTAGAAAAGAGGAGACTGAGGGGGGATATGATAGAGGTGTATAAAATCATGAGTGGTATGGAGAGGGCCGATAAAGAAAAGTTATTTATTAGTTCCCTAAATAGAAGAACTAGAGGACACCAAATGAAATTAATGGGTAGCAGGTTTAAAACTAATAAAAGAAAGTTCTTCTTCACACAGCGTGTAGTCAGCATGTGGAACTCCTTGCCAGAGGAGGCTGTGAAGGCTAGGACTATAACAGAGTTTAAAGAGAAGCTAGATAATTTCATGGAGGTTAGGTCCATAAAAGGCTATTAGCCAGGGGATAAAATGGTGTCCTTGGCCTCTGTTTGACAGAGGCTGGAGAGGGATGGCAGGAGACAAAGCGCTTGATCATTGTCTTCGGTCCACCCCCTCTGGGGCACCTGGTGCTGGCCACTGTCGGCAGACAGGATACTGGGCTAGATGGACCTTAGGTCTGACCCAGTACGGCCATTCTTATGTTCTTATGTTCTTATGTTCTTATGAGGCCATCCCCACATTCCAGCTTCCCACCCAGGAGCCCCCTTGGTCTGCCTTAGGAGAAGCAATACACTCCCACGCCAAGCCTGGTTTGCGGAGGCCATAATTAATCTAGTCTCTCAGAGGGAGGGAAGGTTCTTGCAGACGCTCTCGGCATCTGTGCTGGCTGCTGCAGCAGCCCTCACCACATTCATCCAAACGCCACGCCGCTCTTTCCAGAGACTTCTTTCTAGCGCCCCTTGTTCTGGAGGGGGCAGTTCACATGCTTTCCAGCAACGGCAGACTCATGCGCGTCCCATGTGCAAGTCGACACGTAAATCCACCGCAGACGTCTGCCCCGTGACTGGAGCCACCCACAACGCCCCGTGCACACTTCAGAAGCATACACTCCAAACACCAGTCTGGCCCTTTCAGCTCTCCTCCAACGCTCACCGCCAACTTCGCACCGCACAACGGAAACACCACTCCAGGAACCAGCCCCTGCAACAACCAGCCCTGTTGCCAGCACTGTCCATACCTCTCCCCTAGTGACACCACCACAGCACTTAGTCATGTCAGCTACACCATCCCAGGCTACATCACATGCACATCCACTACTGTGCTCTACACCGCCACGTGCCAGCCACGCCCCTCTGCCATGCACACTGCACCACTGGGTACGTGCACCCAAACTGGACATTCCGAATGGCAAACCGGGGGGAGCATTTGAACCTCCCTGGGCGCACGGTTCCTGACTTGCAAATTGTCATTCTCAGTCAAAAAAGCTTCAAACCCAGACTGCCATGGGAAACCACTGAGCTGGAATTCACCTGCCAATTTGACGCCTTAAACCCAGGTCTAAACAGACAGATGGAGTGGTTCTCGCATTACAATCCGTCTTTTCCCAGTCAGGAACTCTCACCTTCTCATTGCTGTTGGAGATGAGCCATGTCCACTGATTCAATTAGCACTGACGTCACACTGCCTCAAGAACATAAGAACGGCCAGACTGGCTCAGACCAAAGGGCCATCTAACTCAGTGTCCTGTCTGCCCACAGTGGCTGATGCCAGGTGCCCCAGAGGGAATGAACAGAACAGGGAATCATCCAGTGGTCCCTCTCCTGTCACCAATTCCCAGCCTCTGACAAACAGAGGCTCAGGACACCATCCTTGACCATCCTGGCCAACAGCCATCGATAGATCTAACCTCTATCTAGTTCTTTTTTGAACCCTGTTCAAGTCCTGGCCTTCACAACCTCCTCTGGCAAGGTTCTCAAGGCAGGCTGAGAACACCCAGCAATAACCACGCCAGATCCCACAATGCGAGGCACCTTAGGGCTTATTCGCATCATTTTTCATCACTTTAGAAACCCATGTACTACTAACAATAACTCAGAGCGTTGCCACAATTCTAGCACTTACTTAACGTACTTACAATGGTAGAGCCCCCACTTAGGTCTGTATTCATTTAACTATAGTGATATAAGAATCACAGCTCAAACTGAAATGGTTAAATCACCATGGTGAACAGGTCTCCCATCTAATATCTGGACTGACAGCCATCCAAGTGCAGCAAAACCCCCTATTCCACAAAAGGAGGACGTTCCAAATCTGAATACGCCCCCCAAGGCAACATGGGGTATGCTGACTTCACAACAACAAGGCAGCTTAGGATGGAAATTCACGGCCCTTTATTGCTGGATGTTGAATTTTTCTCCTCGTGCCCAGTCAGCAACGGAAGGAGGAGCTGTGACAGTCATGTAAGAATATCGAGATGCAGTCATTCTGCAAGCGCGGCGTGTGACCTGGCTAGGGGAGGGGAAGAGAAGTGATTATGCTGGGTTATAACATTACATCCTGTATGAATGAGTTGCTCTAGCTTAATGGAGGCCTATGGGAAGAACCAGCAAGAAGGCAATTACAGGGCGCTGCTATACTCCTAGGCCCCTAGCTGAAGGCACACAACTAAGGCCTGATGGGTCACAGGGCTAGAAACCAAGTAAAACGTGGGGGCGGAGAGAGACACACTGAAGGACTAAGCAGCTTTTAAAGGACTCTGCTCCTTCAGCTGGAGAGAGAAACGGTTTGAGAGTGAGGGGCAGACTACGCCATCCAGATGCTGGAGGTCTCAGAGGGACCAGGACGCGGAGACACTCAGGATCACCACAAGGAAGATGGCTGGACTCTAGGGGATCAGGTGTCCCGTTTTCGAATGGAACACCCAGCAAAAAAGGGAGCCTGGGGGCTCTGGTCAGCACCGCCATCCGGGCCATTCACAGTCCTGCCGTCCATGCGGCAGAGACAAGGCAGGCTAGACCCTCCCCGTCCTGGGACAGCGCACTATGTCCCAGAAACAGCCAACAGGTCCAGTTCTAGGTGGAGGGCCATGGGGCTCTGTGCATTGGCTCCGCACTCCCATTGGCCAGTTCCCGGCCAATGGGAACTGAGGGCAAGAGCTGCACACGCTACAGAGCCTCCTGCCCCTCACCCCACCTAGGAGCTGGACTTGCTGGCCACTTCCAGGGCACAGCACGGAGCCAGGCAACCTGCCTTAGTGCTGCTGACCGGGAGCTGCCCAAGGTAAGCCTGAGCCCCCCCATAACCTGGAGCCCACTCCTCAAACCCCTCATCCCTCCTGCACCCCAATTCTTTGCCCTGAGCCCCCTCCTGCACCCCAAACCCCTCATCCCCAACCCCGCCCCAGAACCCACCCCCCCATTTAGAGCCCTCCCTCCCTCTCCCCAACCCCTGCCTCAGCCCAGTGAAAACGAGTGAGGGCGGGGAAGAGTGACCCACAGAGGGAGGGGGAATGTAGGGGGTCTCAAGGAAGGGGCGGGGCTAGGTGTTCGGGTTTGTGTGGATAATATGTTGGCAACCCCACCGGACACCTGGTAAACCAGACACACATGCGTCCTGGGGGTTGTATCGCCTAGCCCCTGGGCACCACCGCCATTGCTCCCTGGAGCTCAGAGAACTGAGCACACTGCACAGAAGTCAGACCTGCGGAGGTGACTGCAGCTGTGCACAGTGGCCGGCACCCCAAGGCCCTGTCTGAGACTGGGAAAGGGGGTGGCCTGAGGGGGGCTGGGATGCTCAGAGAGACCAGGTGAGTCACACCAGTAACTGCCATGGGGCATGCATCTTCAAAGACTGGCCAGGAAAGGATTTCATGTTCAGGCTCTTTCCCTCCATCCTGGGAGTGATTGGACTTTTTCCTAAGTGCCGGTTGAGTGCAACGGAACAGGGGCTGTGACTTTTCCCTCAAGCTCTCTTCGTGCCCCTGGTCATTTGCAAATGTCCAGACAAACAGACACTCAATTATACATCTCAGCATCCAGCAAATAGCCAAAGTGAACAGTTTGCAAATAAACGGACAAATTCATTCACAGAAGAAACTGCTCCTGGAACAAACATGCAACCCACAAATTCAGTTCTAAAATATCTGTGTGCGTAAACAATTTGGGAACAGAAATACAGGGCTACTTTCCAAAGGGAATAGTCACAATGAACAGGGTGACCAGCCCTATTACAGATCTATGATCAATCCATCAACTCAGCACAACTGTTTGCAGCCTCTGATTTATACTGGCTGTCGACCTGACTCAAAATAACTTTGGGGTTTGCTGTAAGTGAGAAGGGCAGCTGGAAATCGGCAGGAACGATGCACTTCCACAAGGGTCTCAGAACAGGAGAGACTCTTGTCTGAGGATGTTACATTTGAACTCTTCTATTGGTCTGATAGCACGAAGATACGTTTCTTTGAAGCTAGATGCCATTTATAGCTCAACCGCTGTTCTCTTCTGAATGGAAATGAACCGAGAACGCAAAGGCTCGTAGTTATGTAACTATCTGGCTTTCACACTGTGGGCAGGATTGAAAGGTGACACGCGGACACAGAAGGTTTTAACTGCACAGATGGAATAGCTTGGCCATGCTGTTCTCTGTCATATTGACATACTCATGAAAAGGCAGAAAACTTAGCAAAGGGTTTGTGTCTAGTGCCTCTGACAAATCACATGGGGCAGCGCTCTGATTACAGTCCAATGTAAACCAAGAGTGACTCCACTGACGTCAGTGGACCTTGACCAGTGTAAAACCAATGTGAGATCAAACCTGGGCCCCTAGGTCTGCCTCTAGATGGCTGACATTAGGGTTCAGTTTTCCACTGATGGAGGCTCTGTGGGAGGCAGTGATGCGGGCAGGACTCGGGGATCTCACTGATCGCTCATTAGAACAGCAGCATTCTACTCCCACCTGTCAAGGTTTAAATGACTCCCCAGGTGTAACGCTGCAGGGAGTCAGGAAGGGAGTCAGGAATTCTCTTCAGAGAGGGACTCCCACCTGAGACAATGAATCCCCTGCCCTCACGAGTCAGCACATCTTCCCAACAAGACCAACACTTGCTGACACGGTGGGCTGGTGCAGGTGAATGCTGAGAGCCCCTTACACCGCGCTGACAGTGGGAAACCATGTTGCACAGTGTGCCTTCCTCGGGTACTAAAGACACATGTTCTTCCGCTCCATCTCCTGGGGCACCTTAGATACACGTACGCTGGACGTTTGTGCCTCATTTGTCATGCAGGCAAGTCATTCTAGTTTCAAGTAAGCTCATGTACGGTACTTCTCAGCTCACATCCATTAGCCCAGGATCCAACTCAGGAAATGGTCAATATAGGGATGTTAAATTTAGATGAATTAACTAATCGAATAGTTGATGGGATTTCCATCGACTATTCGATTAATCGATAAGGGCGCCTCCACTTTGAACTGCCGGGCTCTTGTACATTTCAAAAGCAAAAGCCTCGCAGGGAGCGCAGGGCCAGGGGGGCTCCCACTGCCCCCGCGCTCCCTGCAGCACCTCAGCCTTCGAAATGTACAAGAGCCCCAGTAGGGTCCCGCATTCCCAATGGGGCTCCTGTGCATTTCAAAAGCAGAATCGCAGCAGAACTGGTGCGAGTGGAGGCTGCTTCCGTCCCCGCTCACGCCATTTCCTACTGCGCCTCTACCTGCCCTGCCCCTGGTGGAGACGGTGCTGGGTGAAAGCAGCTTTTAAGCCAGCTCCCCCCAGCACCAGCTCCTGCTCCCCCCCTTGCTGCCTCTCTCTGATTACAGGCAGCAAGGGGGCAGGAAGCAACTAGTCACATCACTAGTCAACTATCCAGTAAGCTCATTCTTATCAGAGAGTCGACTGGTTGCTTACATCCCTAGGTCAATATCTGATGCCTCGCAGAAAAGTGAACACAAACCTATAAGCAAGCCCAACCCCAAATGCCTGGACTATTGACACGTGCTATTTAGGGATGTGATAGTGTACACGATTAAATGGTTAACTGATAAGCCTGGGCTCTCTGGTTAACCTGCACAGTTACACACAAGTCCCCACGCACGTTGCCTCTGTATCCAAGCCAAGAAAATGTGACAACCCCCCTACTTACACACACACACACACACACACACACACACACACACACACACACCACTCCCCCTCCACCTGCCTCTTCCCTGCACAATCCTGTCCCCTCCTTGCTCATCTGTGCCCCCTCCCTCCTCCAGATTTCTTGTGCAGACTCAAGTAAAAGCTGGACTGCGGATTGGACGGGGAGCTGAGCCTGGCAGATGCGGATCAGCTGCGGATCCATGTTTTTGTATCCGCACGGGGCTCTAGAGAGAGTTTCTCTGAATACGGTTTCTTGGCTTTTAAGCCAGATCCAGACAAGCACTGGCTCCCCGAGCCTTCCCCCCAACCTCCTACATGCTGCTGCCTCTGATACAGAGGCAGCAGTGCAGGGGAGGGGGATGCCAGGCGGCTCTATGGGAGCTGGTATGTGCAGTTACACATATACCAAAAAAAAAAAATTAATATCCCCAGTGCTATTTGGCACTCTAAACTGCCAAAACAATGGCAGATGATCAGCCCTGACAATGTCTCTTCCTGTCCACTGACACCTAGCAGCACAGCACACAAACGATGGTGAGAGTGACCAGAAAATGCAATGGCAAACAGAAAAGGACAAGCAGTATGTAGCAAAATGCATCCTGCAGCTGAGACATTGATGCTTGCTTCCCCTTGAGCTATACACGCCTCTCTCCCGTTGCTATCAGGGATGGTGGCTCCGATGGCTCAAAAGGACCATAGTATTTAACCCTCAGTGGATATAGCACCTTCATCCCTCAGTCTCAAAGCCCTTTTCACTGCACAACTCCCTGGGAGGCAGATAGATACTGTTGCTTTTGTACAGATGGGTGGACTGATGCCCTGAGAGATTAAGGCTGAAATTTTCAAAAGGTACCAAAAGGGCTGAGGAGCCCAACTTCTACTGAACTCAAGGGGGTTGGGCACCTAACTCTGTTTTGCATCTCTTGAAATCTCAGCCCAAGTGATTTGCCAAAGTCACATTGTGAGTTCTGCTAAGTATAGAAACAAAGAATTCTGCCAGCTGGTCTCCTGCTCGCTCCAGCATTCAACATTTCCCAACTCCCTGCAATAAAATACTGTGGTTTTGTAGGCACTAAAATAAGATGCTTTTTTAACAAGTCTGCTTTCTCACTTCAGGTCAAATCCATGTGTGGCTATGGCATATGTGGGTGCAGGTTCTGGTGAATTCAGTGGAGCTATGCTTGCTTAAACAAAGTCTAAATTTGGCTACTACTGTCATTAGCTGATGAACAGTATAATTTTAGAATGTGCAGAAATGGTTCCCTTTAAAAACTCATGTGAATCTGTATTGTGCAACTGACTGCATGCCTACCAATCGCTGCGGGCCCCCTCTGAAATGGAAAGTCAGCTTTAGAAAAGCAGCTACCCAGAGAGATGTGACTAGTTTGGAACAAAAACCTCAGCTACTCGTGCTTGCATGCACTGAAGTTTCTACGGAGTTCGTCTCTTGGTTTTGTTCTACCCGAGACGTGGAAGCACATCTAAAGATCGCTTGGTTCTGCTTGTCTCCTTCCAAGACTGGGGATAAGCCCAACAAGCTGCAAGAGGAACATGAGCCAGCTGTCTCTGACGCACTGCTCCGAAGGGTTCGTGCTGCAATTCACACGGATTTTCATGGGAATTACTCAGCTAAAGCCCATGCCACACACTGAAAAACTGAAGGGCAATTGTTGAAAGCCAGTCCACAGCCATCTTATCCAACTTACGAGTCCATGGGAGTACTTATCCGAGTCCTACTCAACATGCCAGGAGTTACACAGCCGACACTAACAGCTAGCCCCCCAATTCCGAAACACATTATGGGGGGGGGGTAACCCCACAAGAGTAATTCATTCCATGCAGAACTTTATGCAAATGGAAGACTTCTAGCCCATCCCAAGGGCTTGCCTTCTAAGAAGTCCATTTCCTATGGTTTCCAGTGCTCAGAGAAACTCTCTCTAGAGCCCCGTGCAGATATAAAACGTGGCTCTGCATCCGATCCGTAACCACCAGGCTGAACTCCCCATCCACCCTGCAATCCAGATTTTACATGTGTCTGCACAGGGAGGGGGCACAGATGAGAAAGGAGGGGGCGGGGTCATGCAGGGAAGAGGCAGGCAGCGTGGGGGGGGAGGCGGGAGTGTGTGTGCATGGGTGTATATGGGGGGTTGTCACATTTTCTATTTTATTACTAGTCTCTTTTGAGCGCTGCTGTTTCTGTTCCTAGATAAAGAAAGAGGGTGGAGGGGAAGGGGAATCCAGAGCTACCTGTTGGGTTCCCACACCTCTGGAGGCTGCTGTCCTTTTTGGTTGTGACTCCACTACCTTCCCTGGAGTCACAGCCAATGTGTGGCGGGGTCACAGACAGGCAAAATCAAGCTCCACTGTGTTGCATTGCTAATGGGAGGGAAGGCCATTCCCGCCAGGTGTAGCCCTCCCAAATCTTTTGTGCTACAGTAACTAGAGCTACTATTGTGTGTCTTTGAGGGCAACTGCAGAACAGCTCGAGAGTGCCCTTCCCAACGACTGTCCATCATGTTCAGGGTCACTGTTTAGAACACTCTAGGATGCTCAACAGTGACACCCATCGTCTTCTCGATTTTTCTCCCCTTCCTTGTGACTCTCCAGTCCCGTGGAGGCTGTTCGGTAAGGGTGCTGAGCAGTGCAGCTCTGCTTATGGCATTGATTTGTCTTCTTTTTTAGAAAGAAAAAAGTACGGCTGCATTTGTTTTCCAGGGAGAAAAGGCGTTACCTGGACTTTGCAGTCATACACGATGGTGGGAAATACGGATCAAGTTTCGGATCTGCCACCAATGATAACCACAGGAACGTCCACACTCAATTGACTCAGGCTCTGAGACTAGCTGCCATGGGGTTTTCTTTGCAGTATAGACCTACTCTATCTTTCAGGGGTGGAATCTCATCTACAGCTTCTTTAAACTTCAGAGGGGGAGCCGAGTTAGTCGATAACTGGAAAAACTTACAAAACATCAAATAGTCTTGCAGCACCTTAAGAGACGAACAAACCATGTAGATGAGAACATGAGCTTTCATGGGCACAGCCCGCTTCTTGGGTCGGTGGGTAGTACCCACGGAAGCTCATGATCCCATCCACATGGTTTGTTCACCTTTAAGGAGCTGCAAGGCTATTCACTGCTTTTCAAGCTTCTGTTGGGTTACACTTTGACACTGAACGCTGCCGCTGTAGTTGTGCCAGTTTGACACAGGAAGCCCCATTCTATCATCAGTTACAGGTATGAAATGGAGCCAAACTCACCCGACATAACCCCACTGACCTCACAGAATTACACAAGGATCAAAGTGACAACAGAATCACAGGACGGGCAGAGACCTCAAGAGTCGTCGAGTCCAGCCTCCTGCCCAAAGCAGGACCAATCCCCAACTCAATCATCCCAGCCAGGACTTTGTCAAGCCGGGACTTAAATACCTCTGGGGATGGAGATTCCACCCCCTCCCTAGGGAACCCATCCCAGTGCTTCCCCACCCTCCCAGGGGAATAGCTTTTCCTACTAGCCAACCTAGACCTCCCCCACTGCAACTTGAGACCATTGCGCCTTGTTCTGCCATCTGCCACCACTGAGAACAGCCTCTCTCCAGCCTCTCTGGAACCCCCCTTCAGGAAGCTGAAGGCTGCTATGAAATCCCCCCTCACTCTGCTCTTCTGCAGACTAAATAAACCCAAATCCCTCAGCCTCTCCCCAGAAGCCATGTGCTCCCAAATCATTTTGTTGCCCTCCAATAGACCCTCTGCACTAATAAGAGCAAGATGTCAGTGAAATTTTAGGAGGTTACAAGGCACATCTGCATTTGCATTGTAGCACAGCAACAGATACAAATAACACACTGGCCTGTGGGTGCAGAGACAGACCCTAAGTGCTAACGCAAGGCTGCCTGGGCCACTGGACATACGCACCATGGGCCCTTCCTCTGCTGCCAGGCAAGTGAAAGGAAAGGGGATGGTGCCACATACAGATGACGCAAGGAGCCCATGGAGAGACGCTGATTTACCCCAGTGGAGAATCTGGCCCCAAACGCTCCACATCTATGAAATATTCCCAGGGGTGAAATCTCGGGGGTTTTAAAAAGCCCCCTGTTCCCAACCCTTAGGAAACTGAACCTAGTGGCCCACAGACAACGCCTGAGTAGACAAAGGAGCTACTGGGGGAGGAGGGTGGGATAACGAGCAGTAATGAAACGGAGCAGAAGGCAGTTTTAAGAGGCTATCAGGAAATAGTCCCTCACGGTGAGATCTACTAGGCTGCAGAATAGTCTCCCCAATGAGGCTCCTGTGCCTGGGACATTTACAGCTGGACAAAACGTTGAAAGCTCTGCAAGGAACAGAGCCGGAGCCGCCGGGCCGACGGGGAGGCGCTGCACTCCCTCAGCGAGAACTCCAGGGGACGGCAGCACAAACTCCTCTGCCATCGCCACAGTGCTGTTCACGTGGGACCTAATCCCACTCCCCGTAACTGCAGACCCAGCGGGCCGGAGAAATGTCTTCCCTGGGGGGGGGCAAGCACCAAGCCCTGCAGATCCCAGCAACCGTCCCTCTCCTGCCTTCTCCAACCGCCCCCCCACAGGAGACAAGGGTTGTGCTGGACATTCCTGCTCCTTCCTGCCTACTGTCTGTCCACACGGCAGTGCCAGGGGGAGACTGGGCTCCAGCAGAAATGCCCGAGCTCGCGATGAGCCCAGCAAACTCCCGGGCTGGAGCTACACAAATCTGTACCCAAGAATTGGCACTGGAAGCCCGCCCTGCCCTGCCATTTCTTCAGTACCTAACAGGGACGTCAAAATCCTGGTTAACCAGTTAAATCTCTGGGGGGCAGCCAGCTCCCAACTGCCGCAGAACTGCTCCCGGGTACTGGGTAACAGGTTACCTGTTCACATGCCTAGTATGGGGGGAGGGATTTGTCACAGCCTGAAATATAATCAAAGGTGGCCCCAGCAAAAAAACAAGTTTGAGAACCCCTGATTTAGCAGACTCCCTTCTCCAGGCCAGCTAACACTTGTAACGGCACAGATCTGTTGTACACATACTGCACAGACACAGCCGCAAAGTTTGCTTTTGATGCCTTGACCAACTAGTGGAAAATGCATAATTTCCCTACAATTTAAGTAGACCCCTCACTCACAGAGGTGTTCTACCCCGCCCCTCAGCCAGGGTCTGTCTCGGCTATTCGCGCTATGAACAGGATCCCTCTGCCACTCTGTGTTTGTGCAGGGTCTGACACAATGGGGCTCCAGTACTGGCTGACGTAGCGGTATCATCATACAATCATAAACAGGTGGGGGTGGAAGGGGCTCAAAAAGTCATCTTTAATAGGCAGCAGGTTTAACACAAACCAAAGATAGTTTTTCTTCATGCAGCGCACAGTCAACCTGCGGAACTCCTTGCCAGAGGATGTTGTGAAGGCCAGGAATTTAACAGGGTTCCAAAAAAAGCTACATAAATTAATGGAGGTTAGGTCCATCAATGGCTACTAGCCAGAATGGGTAGGAATGGTGTCCCTAGCCTCTGTTTGTCTGGAAATGGGTGACAGGGGAGGGAATCACGTGAGGATTACCAGTTGCGTTCTCTCCCTCTTGTGCATCTGGCATTGGCCAATGTCAACAGACACGACACTGGGCTAGACGGATCTTTGGTCTGACCCAGTCTGGCCATTCCTATGTTCTTTTGTTCTGATCGAATGTCCACCCATCCACGCTGAGACAGGACCAAAATCATCCCTGAAAGTCTGTGCCTGTCTGATGTGATGAACACAATTAAAAATAGTGTAACTGCCGTGACTTTGGTGAGTTCTCCATTGCTCCAAGGCACACCGCTCAGTTCTCAAAGTACTGGTGTGCTACTAATGCTTGGAAACAGTCAGATTCTCTGCGTTTTCTTAAACCCACATCTTGACCTTGGTCAGTGCAGAATCAAACTGTGGTTTCTGTCCAACTTCAAATGATTAAGCAAAACAAACCTGTTGGACTGCAAGAGAAAAATGGCTTTACCGCCTCCCCCTCAATATTTTCCCATCTGCTTAGCAAACACCTGCCACACAAACAGCCCAGGGAGAAACAGAAGGTGCAAGGAACTCACTCGACAGCAACTCAGACATGACAGGAAACAACAACTGGTAAGAACATCCGAATGATTCTCTGCAATAAACCACACACAACATACCTCCTGTACCTTCAGCGGCAGAGCACAAAGAAGTTCTGCTGCTAATTACACCAGTGTGAAGCTGCTGTAGCCTCACTAATGTCAGAGATTTGGTCTGTCTGCATTAGGACTGGGGAGGCCCAGGAAACGGCACCAAATCCATGTCAACCTACCTGAGCTTCTTATATTTGGAAGCCTTTTAATTGCACTGAACTAATCACAAGGCTTCCGAGTTTGCCACTTGGACCGTCCCTAAAAAACCCCACAAGCAACATGGCGATACTGCAGAGGAGGAAGGGAAATCCCAGAAAAGTAAATAACAAAAGCGCCAGGCAATTTCCACTGGAGGATTTGAATTCACTTTACAAGAATTAATTAATTCTCAAGCCTCAGGCAGGGACGTATTCTCCTCTCCTGTCCACAGCCGGGTGGCTGGAGGAAGAGGGAGAGTAACAGACACATACAAGGTCACACACACAGTCGATGGAAGAATGGGGAACAAATCCTAGGTTTCCTGCTTCCCAGCCCTGTATTTAAAGCACAGGATAAAATCTTGCAGGCTCAGATGCTCCCTGTCACTCAGTTAATTTTGTTGTGAAGCCACCTCAAGTGACACCACAAATTAAGTGTTTGTTTGACAATAAACACACAGGAATCAGAAATATTATGGGATTGTTTTTAAGTTTCTGATTTCAGACTGTGTGCCAAACCTGTGTACGTCTGGAATAGCTCGATATCAGCTGAGAGCTGATTTCAGACTGAGAGCCAAATCTGGCAGGTCAGGGGAATCATAATAAAACCACCTATGGATAATACAAGGTCAAGGGCAGGAATGACTTAATTCAGCATTAAAACCAGAGGCTTGGAAGTCTGAGGAACTGCAATATTGCCTTTGGCAAGGGCTGCCCCCACTTACACCAGCGAGAGGTTTGGTCCCACAAATCTCTTACCCAACCTACCCGAAAAGAGAAATGTGCATTACTTATGTCCTTAAAACAAACCAAGCAAGCCCCTAGCACAACCTGGGGGGTCGTTTTCAGCTACATTTCTGGGTAAGCAGCATGAAGTTCCGTTGCCATTCAAAGTGTAATTTCTCTGGGTTGCTGGTATCTTCCCAATGGGGAAAGCCTTGCTGCAGAGTAGCGCAGACCTCTAGACTCTCCACCAGACATGCGACAGAAACGATACATTAGGGGACTGATGCCAGAGGTCCCACTTTTTCAGCAGTCCCACTGGCTGATCAGCAGAGCAAGGCTGCTGTCCCTTCTAGGACCTGAGAACCATCCCGGAGCCCTAGCGCAAAGGGAGATGCCTCGGTGACAGAGAAGAGACACTTCCATTCCATAGACCCAGTGGCCGTACATCACTCCTGCAATGCTGAAAGTGACCCGTGAAAGACAGAGAGCGCTGTTCCAGAGCTGTCAATCACAGATGCACCAACTACACAAACCAGACTGCACTGGACAGAGTCCAGAAAGGGATTTGGACCAATCATTTGACATTATGCTCTGAGGATATTTTTTTCCTGCCATGTACTGTCCGTCCAGTCAGGGGTGGGACTCTCTATAGTGCCTTATTTACAGACACGTTGATGGATGTTGTCTTCAGAGTATCAGCTGAGAGGTCACATCTCAACAATTTTTCTCTCTGAAAATGTGGCCAACCATATGAAAAGGCTACGTGCAGACCTCTGCCTGCCGAATGAGACTTTTACATCCTTTACTTGGTGTGGGGGGTACAGAAGAGCACATTGGAACCCCACATTTCGGACTTTAGTACGTGCAGTGCAAATAAAGTATGGCTGTGCAGAACAAGGAATGCACTGGTGGTGCTGAGCTCAGTAACGGTCACCCCTGCCTTTTCTGAGTACTGCAGTTGTAAATCTCACAGGACGCTGTTATGGGCAGCAACTGGCAGACATTTTGGTTTTGGTTCAGGGCACACTGTTCCCAAGGCTTCACGCACACCATGCCCTCTCCCATTAGGGTTGCCAGATGGTTTAACCAAAAATACCGAACCCCTCCCCCCACTCCAAAAAAAACACTAGGGAAAAAATTCTGTTGAGGAAAAAAAAGGAGGAGACCAAAAAAAAAAAAAAAAAGGACCCCGAGAGTTAAGCCAAAAAAATTTAAAAATTAAAAAAAAAAAACAGCATGGCCCCTTTAAGAAATGCCTTTGAGGCTTTTTGGTCCTAACAGGCTGCCGGTGGCCGTCCACCATCTTGTCTCCCTGCTCCAGGCCAGACAGCTCCCCTGTGGAACCAGGTAAGCACCTGGGATTTTCGCCTCCCGGCCGGGAAAAAATCAGAAATTGTAGGTGTCCGGTATTTTCTGAATGTGTTTACCGGACAGGAGGTGAAAATATCGGACTGTCCGGGTCAATACCAGACACCTGGCAGCCCTACCTCCCACGGAGACATTACTTGTGTTCTTTCTTGGTTATACCCATGCTCGTTCCTACCGAAAGTATCCGTTTGCTCTTCGTGTATGCAGAAACAGAACATGGCTCTGGAAGCGTGGGTTGTCAATACTGCTCCACGCCCCCACAGGACACATGGCAAGCACAGTCAACGAAGTCTACCCCTCTACAACATAACCTCTGGGCTGTGCGCTTGTTTCCCCCCAGGGTGTGGATACAACTAAAGAATCCAGCAGACAGAGTCCTGAGCAATCTAGTCTCCTTGACAAAGAGGCCCTGCCCAAACACGAAAACCACACACTGATGATTGATGCAATAGCCACATTTTCTAACTGTTACATTTCTCAGGCTGCCCTGCAAGCCAAACCAGAGCCTCTGAATGAGCAGAGACAGCTGTCTGTGGAGAAAAGGGTTAACAATCTTATCTTAGGCCACCAGAAGAAATTCCAAGTAAAACCCACAGCACACAGGCTTCCTGCTTTCTAACCCAATGCCCTATTTATACACCTCTTTCTTCACAATGCCAGTGACAGCTTTTTCCTTGCTACAGGCATGTTTCCTGCTTTTTGAGTTGTTACTTTTCATTTGCAGCTCCTTTCCACACTCAGAAATATATGGTCAATATATCCGGTGAAATGTATCAATAAGCTCTTTTGCAACTTTCTTGAGTGCCATCGGCAGAATGGGGGCCATTTAAACCGTGATAGAAAATGATGTATTTCGAGGCTTATAACAGAACGTGGCAAAGTTTATCTCCGGCTGATAAGGTAGCGCCTTGTTACTACTGTGGCTAATAAAGCACGTTTTCAAATACAAAGTGCAGAATATAAAACAACAGACTTGTCTGTTCACAGTGACCTTCAAAGTCTTGAACCGTAACCAAACAACACGGCAACTAACAATTTGTAATCAAGCCTGGGCAGAGATAAAGTTGGACACCAAAACAGCCCTGATGTCCCGTTCTCAGTGTTCATGTTTCAGTCCCTTAATCTGATTCGCCTGCCTGCTGAAGAGTCTGACACTGCACTTTTCGGTCTGTAACTTGCACCCAAACTAGAAAAGGAGTCTGGTTCTGCCACTGCTCCATGAGCACAGCTCAGATTTTACTTCCCCACCAGGAAGTGCACAGAGACCTAAAGGGCTAGCTGAGACCTATCTCCCTGCCAGCGTGGGACAGGTCCCTGCAGCGCAGCAAAGGACAGCTCTGTGCTAAAGAATTCGCAGGCGAGGAGGACGGGTTCGTAAGCAGGGATGTCTACACTGCGGTCCGTGGCTGCCTCAGGGGCTAAGTAACCGCAGTGGAGACATTCACAGACAGATCACTGGGGCTCTCCCCACAGGGACCGAGAGCTGAGGTTCCAGTCTGAGCCTGAACATTTACACTGCAATGAAACAGCCCTTTTAGCCAAGAGCCCCGAGTCAGCTGGGAGGTTCTGAACTGCCGTCTGGACATACACTAAAGCAGCGGTTTGCAAACGACAGGGCGTGCCCCAGGACTGGAGGGTGGAACGCCGGGCGCTGGGGCTCGTTGCTGCAGGGGGGTCAGGTGAGCAGCGGGGGGGGGGCTAGCGCAGCTCCCTGCCTGGCCTGGCACCGCAGACTGCGCTGCGCCCCAAAAGCGGCCGGCAGCAGGCCCGGCCCTAAATGGAGGTGGGGACAGAAGAGCACACAGGGCTCCCCGCCCTGCCCCTGCCCTGAGCACTAGCTCCACCCTCCCATTGGCTGGGAACCTGCTCCTGGCTGCGTCTGGGCACAGCATGGTCTGCGGGGCCAGGAGAGGCAGGAAGCTGCCTGAGCCGCCCCCCTCCCTCTCCCGCTGCACCGCTGACCTGGAACTGCTGGAGGTAAGCCCCTCCCGTCCCAACCCTGACCCCCCCCTCCAAAGCTAATGGCCCCTTCTCTCCCCCAAAGCTCTCCTCCTCAGCCCCACCCTGGAGCCCATGCTCCAGTCAAATGACGTCAGATCGCAGCATCAACAATTTCCTTCAACTGGGTCACGAGAAAGCAAGCTTGAGAGCGGCTGTACTAAAGGACTCATTCTGTGCTACTCCGCTGACTGCAATAGGGTGGCAAATGATTCAAGTCAAGCAGAAAGCGGCTGCCACAGAGCGAAGGGCAGGTGCATCAGGGCAAGAGGTGAGCTAAGGGGAGATGGACACAAGATGCAGAGTTTCTCAGTGCTTTTCTTCTCCGACTGATGAGGTGCTCAGGCAGGGATGAGTGGGGTCCGAATGGGGCAGAGAGATACTCACTGCTCTTTACACACATTCGAACGGACAGAGAGGAATTCTTTATGTCCTGGGGCCCCGCTGGAAGTAATGGGATGAAATGAAGTACAGGAAAATATAAACTAAATAGCAGGGAAAACATCTGGAGAGTAAACTACCTGCACACAAGAGCCTCTCAGGGGAAGTGACAGAAACCCTTCTGATTGGGGCACTGAAAACCAGACTATCCCCAGCACTAGGAAAGATCTTATAAGGCTTGCACTGGCCCCAGAGAAAGGGACTGACAGACCTAGCAGGGCATTTTCATCTCCTGCTCCTGCAGCTCCATGCTACACCTTCTCCAGCCAAAGTTAGTCCACAAAGAGGGGTGCACACGACTGCAGTGAAAAATCTGTATACTCATGCCGTTCCTTGAAAGCTGACTGAGGTATCAATAAACACACATTCACAACAGCCTGACGTGTCACTGCGATAGGTTCCTACTCCTCTCGGTCATCAGACGGCAGCGAGGGAGCCCAGCAAGTCGGTCTCTGGGCATGTTAGGCCTTCAGATCCTCCACAAAGTCCAAACACTGTGCCAGGCTCGGGGTTCCTAGGCATGTTCTTAGGGTGTAAACCCTATGTCTAGCATTCCCTTTGGAGAGATGGAACCTACTGCCTGCCTGCCTAACCCCCCTTCAAACCTCCGACACTTTAAGCAACCTCTGCCAGACCTCCAGACTTCTTGGTTACCATTTAACCCTCAGAGGAGTTGTGGCAGTTGTGAAGCATATAGCGATGCTGCGAGGTTCCTTGCCTTCCATATTATCCCGTGGCGGCTAGTTCCACGGATTAACAGTACAGGAGATAAAAGAGCAGTCTACGGCCACACTGGCTAGTAATTTCTGAGATGGGCTCAGAACCATCTTTTCACTTCCTATAATAATTTTAAAACATTTTCCCTACTGTTTTCTTTTGTCTACCTCGGGCAGTGAAAAGCCCTGCCAACTACTTAAAAGGCAACGCACGTCAAAGGGAAAAAAAAAACTTGCAAAGAAAAAAAAATCAAATTCAGTCATAGCTCTTTCCTCTGAAAATATTAAAGTCTTGGGAGCACAAGAAATGATGCTTTCTAAAGGATGCTAAGCAGCCAAAAGATTAGATTGCCATGTGCAATTAAATGCGTTCATAAACCTTTAAAATCTCACTTCCACATGGACTTAAGGTCCTCCCACTGGGAGCTTACTAAGTGGTTTACTCTAAACCTGTATTTCAAATATTCCATACCTTTCACTTTTATAATTCTTCAACATATGTTAACAGTAGCAGAGTTAATAGTAACTGACTAATTTTAAACCTATGATTACTGGGGCTGATTTATACAGTAGCTTCACTTCACAATACTGTGAATCATGCAGTGGGTAATTGCCAAGTTCAATTTTAGCTCTGTCATACTCAAGCATTAGTTTTTATGCTTCAGCTGTTGCCTACTCCATGCTAGAGAGGTAAGCTGATAATGCAGTAGTTTTCACTGTTAAAGATCAAAATATTATGATCCCCTATGTCAGATCCTTACAAGTTTTGTGAGCTTTGCGTCACCTATTAACGACTTTATTAAGACACATGATGGGAAAGGATTTTATTAGTCTAACTTGTTCAGCCTGTACACCGCACACTGAAACATTGAATTTAACCATTTAATTCATCACTGAAAGGGATCTGCTCCAACACCACCACCTGCCACAGACACATTCATCATGAGATTGTGCAAAAATGGCAAAAGGATCAAACCGATATTTCATTAGAACAAGTATCACAGGTGAGACTTCCTGCAGCAGAGTTAAACAGAACCAAATGCATAAAGCATAGACAAGCTCCTCCAGTGACTTCCATGGAGCTGCTGCACTGTGGGGGATACAGTCCTAGGAGATTAAGGCACCTGAATTCCTTGTGCACTATCCAGAACATTAAATAAAATAAAAAGCAACAATGCCTTTCAAGTACAATAGGGTCAAATGTCTCTTTGCGGTCAGCCAGATAACCCCCAGCTGGCCAGGTACCTGGTTAGAAGGCAACAGCCAGAGCACATGGTCTTATAAAGAGAGCTCCACCTCTGACATGCACATTTCACCTGGGAGATGCAGTTTGCATGGGAGAAGCAGCTCACGGGGAGGTCAGCTCACGGGGAGGTCTGAACAGAGCTGCTTTGCAAGAGCCCTGAAACTCGGTACAATGCATACAGGCTTCGCATGACTAGTCCAGTCCTTTCCTTCTGCCCCTACCAGAGATTAACCAGGGATTAACCCACCCCGCGTGCCCTGCTCTTCTGCACGGCTTGCAAGCCAGGCCAACAGGAAATCTGGCACTTTTTCAGGACCTGTCTCTACTCCACTGGGTCCTTGGTACACAACTGACTGACTCTGGACTCAGACTGTTTTACTGCCCAGCACCTGGTTGGAGAGACACTCCCTGAGGAGGGCATTGGGTGGCTTGGAACGCTCCTCCGCATCACCCGCTCAGCTCCAGACAAAGGCGAATTACGAGGGGATCTTTGGTAGCCCACGGGAAATGGACAATGAGCTCGGCCGGGAGAGGGCCCATCCACAGAAACTGCAACCCCTGTGGGCATCTCACTGGCGCGCTCGCCAGGCTGCCGGCGGCCATGAGCTGTCTGCACTCGACTCTGCTTCCGGAAAACTCCCAACTGTGGCCCCCCAGAGCAGCTCTACTACTGGTAGCAGCAGGGAAGCATCAGTGCAGACCAGCCCAGGAACCCTCTCCCCCCACAGCGCTGCCCCTGTGACCCCAGGGACCCTCTCCCCCCACAGCGCTGCCCCTGTGACCCCAGGGACCCTCTCCCCCTACAGCGCTGCCCCTGTGACCCCCAGGAACCCTCTCCCCCTACAGCGCTGCCCCTGTGACCCCCAGGAACCCTCTCCCCCTACAGCGCTGCCCCTGTGACCCCAGGAACCCCCTCCCCCCACAGCGCTGCCCCTGTGACCCCCAGGAACCCTCTCCCCCCACAGCGCTGCCCCTGTGACCCCCAGGAACCCTCTCCCCCCACAGTGCTGCCCCTGTGACCCCAGGAACCCTCTCCCCGCACAGCGCTGCCCCTGTGACCCCAGGGACCCTCTCCCCCCACAGCGCTGCCCCTGTGACCCCAGGGACCCTCTCCCCCCTACAGCGCTGCCCCTGTGACCCCCAGGAACCCTCTCCCCCCACAGCGCTGCCCCTGTGACCCCAGGGACCCTCTCCCCCCACAGCGCTGCCCCTGTGACCCCAGGGACCCTCTCCCCCCACAGCGCTGCCCCTGTGACCCCAGGGACCCTCTCCCCCCACAGCGCTGCCCCTGTGACCCCCAGGAACCCTCTCCCCCCAGCGCTGCCCCTGTGACCCAGGACCCTCTCCCCACAGCGCTGCCCCTGTGACCCCAGGGACCCTCTCCCCCCACAGCGCTGCCCCTGTGACCCCCAGGAACCCTCTCCCCCTACAGCGCTGCCCCTGTGACCCCAGGGACCCTCTCCCCCCACAGCGCTGCCCCTGTGACCCCCAGGGACCCTCTCCCCCCACAGCGCTGCCCCTGTGACCCCCAGGAACCCTCTCCCCGCACAGCGCTGCCCCTGTGACCCCCAGGAACCCTCTCCCCCTACAGCGCTGCCCCTGTGACCCCAGGGACCCTCTCCCCCCACAGCGCTGCCCCTGTGACCCCCAGGAACCCTCTCCCCCCACAGCGCTGCCCCTGTGACCCCCAGGAACCCTCTCCCCGCACAGCGCTGCCCCTGTGACCCCCAGGAACCCTCTCCCCCCACAGCGCTGCCCCTGTGACCCCCAGGAACCCTCTCCCCCCACAGCGCTGCCCCTGTGACCCCCAGGAACCCTCTCCCCCTACAGCGCTGCCCCTGTGACCCCCAGGAACCCTCTCCCCCCACAGCGCTGCCCCTGTGACCCCAGGAACCCTCTCCCCCCACAGCGCTGCCCCTGTGACCCCAGGAACCCTCTCCCCCTACAGCGCTGCCCCTGTGACCCCCAGGAACCCTCTCCCCCCACAGCGCTGCCCCTGTGACCCCAGGAACCCTCTCCCCCTACAGCGCTGCCCCTGTGACCCCAGGGACCCTCTCCCCCCACAGCGCTGCCCCTGTGACCCCCAGGAACCCTCTCCCCCCACAGCGCTGCCCCTGTGACCCCCAGGAACCCTCTCCCCCCACAGCGCTGCCCCTGTGACCCCAGGAACCCTCTCCCCCTACAGCGCTGCCCCTGTGACCCCAGGAACCCTCTCCCCCCACAGCGCTGCCCCTGTGACCCCAGGAACCCCCTCCCCCCACAGCGCGGCCCCTGTGACCCCAGGTACCCTCTCCCCCCACAGCGCTGCCCCTGTGACCCCAGGGACCCTCTCCCCCCACAGCGCTGCCCCTGTGACCCCAGGAACCCCCTCCCCGCACAGCGCTGCCCCTGTGACCCCAGGGACCCTCTCCCCCCACAGCGCTGCCCCTGTGACCCCAGGAACCCTCTCCCCCTACAGCGCTGCCCCTATGACCCCCAGGAACCCCCTCCCCCCACAGCGCTGCCCCTGTGACCCCAGGGACCCTCTCCCCCCACAGCGCTGCCCCTGTGACCCCAGGAACCCCCTCCCCCCACAGCGCTGCCCCTGTGACCCCAGGGACCCTCTCCCCCCACAGCGCTGCCCCTGTGACCCCAGGGACCCTCTCCCCCCACAGCGCTGCCCCTGTGACCCCCAGGAACCCCCTCCCCGCACAGCGCTGCCCCTGTGACCCCAGGGACCCTCTCCCCCCACAGCGCTGCCCCTGTGACCCCAGGAACCCTCTCCCCCTACAGCGCTGCCCCTGTGACCCCCAGGAACCCTCTCCCCCTACAGCGCTGCCCCTGTGACCCCCAGGAACCCCCTCCCCGCACAGCGCTGCCCCTGTGACCCCAGGAACCCTCTCCCCCCACAGCGCTGCCCCTGTGACCCCCAGGAACCCTCTCCCCCTACAGCGCTGCCCCTGTGACCCCCAGGAACCCCCTCCCCGCACAGCGCTGCCCCTGTGACCCCCAGGAAGCCCCTCCCCGCACAGCGCTGCCCCTGTGACCTCAGGAACCCCACAGGATTCCCACTATGACCACTGGCCTCTTGCCCCCATGGCACTCCTCCCCATAACCACTGGTCCCCTTCCCCTCACGACACTGCCCCTCTCTGTGGCCACTGGCCCCCTTCCTGCCCACAGTGCTGCCGCAGAGATGAAGCAGTGCTAGCAAAAGAGGGGAGTGTTAAGAAAAAGGTCTAAAGTGGCCCTGGACAGAGAGACTTGGTCCTGAGAAATGCACCTGACGAAGTGGGTCTTTGCCCACGAAAGCTTTTGCGCCAACACTTGGGTTAGTCTCTAAGGTGCCACAGGACTCCTCGCTGCTTTTGCAGATTCAGACTAACACGGCTACCCCTCTGATACTTGGTCCTGAGACCCTCCCACCTTGCAGGGTGGGGAGCCCAGCCCAAGCCCGAAGTCTACACTGCACTAAAACAGCCTGGCAACCCCGAGGCGGCAAGCCCAGGCCAGCCAGGGTGCTAGTGGGGCACAGAGAGACTCTCACCCGGATGGGAGGGCAGGGCTCCCCACTGAAGGGGAATTCTCAGCTGGCCAGATCTGGGGGCTTTTCAGTCGCTGTGCCCTGAGACTCTCCCAGAGACTCTGATGTTCGGGCTCCTCCAGTGACCCACCCAAACGCCCCTCCCGCATCCTGCAAGGTGAAGAAGCGTGTTCCTCCACTGCCTGCGACGGCCTGCAGGCCACACGGCCCACCTTCGCCTCAGATCACAGCCACGTGCTGGCACCTTGTCTCCACCGAGCAGGCCCTCCAGTCTCAGCAGAGCCTTCCACGTCTTCTGCTCGCCCCTTCTGCTCCAGTCACATCCAAAAGATAACCCGGGGGAAGGGCAGCACAGAGACCATGTGCCCAAGGCGCAGCATTCGCTTCAGGACAGTCACCTGTGTCACCTTTTTTCACTGAATTTAGTGGTGACAAAAGACCTCAAACCAGCCGCACGAGCAAGCGAGGCCTTCTCCTAACCCACCGAACGCCAGCACCATCAGATGCCTCACTGCCGACACCACCTCGGCGCCAGACTTCCATCACCCGCACCAATTTTATTCTCTCCTAATGATTTCTTCAGTGAGCAGCAGCTCTCACCCTAAGACGGGGCAAGGAACCTAAGGCCCGGGGGCTGGATATGGTCCCTGGGTTGCCTGGATCTGGCCCCCAAGGCTTAGGGCCTCCTCCAGCATTGGGGAGCCCACACTGGCACTCCAGCCCCACCCCTGCCGCCGCCCCAGAACCCCCGAGCCCTGACTGGTTTTTCTGTGGGTCAGCAGCCCCTGACCCCAAAAAGGTTCTCCACACCTGCTCTAAGAGGAGGTGAGTCTTTCCCCAGCAATTAACAGCAGCTCATGTCAAACACTGGCATCATCCAGCGCCCAGAGAATGCAGGATCACGCTGCACTCTTGGAGACTCCTACAAAGCCAGGGAAACACTCACCTGGTACAGCGCCTTGCATAATGCCCCCGCCCCCCCCCATCTGATCTGGAACTCCTAGGCACTATTGAATTACAAATAATAAATAACCCATAACAACACTCTTAGGCCTCAATCCCGCAACAGCAAATAGGGTTGCCAGATACTTTAAAAAAATACCGAACATGTCGGGAAAAAAATTGGTTGAGCAAAACAGGGGACCAAAGAAGTTGTTGAGCAAAAAAAAAAAAGGGGGGGGGGAAGGGGGAGACACACGGCGGGGGGGGATGTCCGGTATTTTTACCTGGCAACCCTAACAGCATGGGACTAGCCCTGAACCCACCAAACATTTCAGTGTAGTCAATGGGGCTTCACCCACATATGAGCTGCTGCAGAAATGGGACTCTGGCAAGGAAATCAGGAAATGCAATAGGGGAATTTACATACTACAAATAGATATCTATGGTTCTAGTAATGCCTAGCACTTAGGCAGCATATTTCCTCTTTAGAACACTTTACACTCAAATTTTAATGACTCCACAAAACACCGCCATGAGTAAGGGAAGTATTATCAACATTTTACAGATGGAAAAAGTGAGGCAGAAAGGATGAGCTGCCCCAGTACTCAAAGACTGTCCGTGTGCATGATGAGAACATAAGCCAGGTGCTCCAAATGCCCAGTCCTCTGCTCAGACCACCTCAGAAGTTGACTTTTATATAAACTTCATACTATATAATTTATACAGAAATCCTTATGAAAAGGATCAGCTATCCATAATCAGCCGCTAATTTTCTCAGAGAAATATCTTGATCATTCCTACACATTTTGCGACTAGCAAAGGCTATTAGCTAACATCAACATTAAACTTAAAAACGAAATCTAGATGCCTCTGCAAAAAGAGCACTTGCATTTTCTTTTCTTATTGATGTTTTTAAACCTGTTATAAATACTGCCTATTGCAAGCCAAAACCATTTTTTTCCTGACCATAATCATTTTTTTAAAAGCTTCAGAGGGGGAGCCAAGTGAGTCTGCAACTGGAAAAACTTAAAAAACAACGAAGAGTCTAGCAGCACCATAGAGACTAACAAAACATGTTGATGGTGTCATGAGCTTTCATAGGTACAATCCACTTCTTCAGATGAATGGAGTTATTAAAGGTCCAGTTTTGAAATAAATAGAGGATGGGGGGAAGAGAAGAGGAAAAAAGGGGGAAGAAATAGTCAATTAAAGTCTCCATGCCACATGAAGCTGATAGAGAAGTTGCAAAGTTCTTAAGTACCCATTGTTTGGTTTTTTATGTCATTAGGATGTGAAATGTGGTAGAAGAAAAAGAGAGAGGTAAGTGAATACGGTTGGGTGAGTCTCCTCCCACAGGGCACTCTCTCTATATATTTTAGAAATGTGAATCTGTCTGTCCATCAGTCTGTTTACTCAAGAACTCCTCTTAAATAAGAGCTAGGACCACCACATTCAGTAGGCTGCTTCCTCTTCTCCTAACTTAAAGCAAGGTCAGGGGTTGGCTGTGGCAGGGATGGGACTGTTGTCTGTAACAGGAGGGGAGGGACATGATATGAGAGTGGCCACAGGGGCAGCAAGCCCACAGAGGAGAGCTATCCCGGAGAGTCACCATCCGCGGCAGTCGCACTACCAAGAGTGGCCAGCAGGACTGGGGCCCCCGGCCCTTGGCTGCAGTGCTGGGGGCAGGACACCTGCCTGCTGGTGGAGCAGGGCGGGGGGGGGAGGGGGGTAGAGACAGAAGGCCCCTGCCTGCCAGGGAGAATGGGGGGTGGGAAAAGAAGTCCCCTGCCAGTGGCAGGGGGTTACAGGGGTTAAGGTGTGAAAGCTGCTTGCAATGGAAGTGCAATTAGGAGCTACCAGACGTTGGTCCCCTAATATTTGTTGCAGTACATCATGTGTTGCTTTAAAACAATCTGTGCCAAATTTTCAGTGGGGCCCCTGCTACCCCTCTATCTGTGCAGCTGGGATTTTGGTGCACTGTCATTTGGGCATCCATGCAACTGTGTGCAAAACTCTTTTGCACTCTTTTCGTGCCTACAGATTTTGGGGGGGTACTTGTAGAACTGCTTGCACAACTGTGTGCACAGAAATTGTCTGGACAATCACTTGCACACACAACAGAGAGGCCACATTTTGAATGTCTGTGTTGTACGGCTTCTTTTGCTATTGAGATATAGTTAAGGAAAACCCCAAAACCCAGGAATAAACTGGCCCCCCAGCATCATTTCAAAGGAGACTCTCTCTAGAGAAGTAACACTTCACCAAAGCTAGCATAGGGATATGCTGAAATACTGAAGGGTTACATCTTAAAAAGCGGCAGTAACTTGGTTTCTTCCTAAGGAACTTGACTCCTTCCCCTTCCAATGAGAGTTGCTGACACAGTCAACAAACAAGCCATGCAACGCTACTGGTTTCCTCCCAACAAAGCCAGTTAAATCAAGTTTTGAATGCAAGTGCTTTAACCAATTTGCTCTGGTGATATGCTGCTTCTCATCACGAAAGTGAAAGGGGAGGCGGGAGGAAAAAAAAAAGAATTACAGCAAAGAACAAATTCTCCACCCGACCCTCAGAGTTGTGTTTGTGGGGCACATCCCCACGTCCAACTGTCAGCTCCCAGCATTCAGGCTGGTGGGGGGTTTATTTGCTCCTGAGAATGAATTCACTATGCGCTCAACTCATGTTACCCCATGAGCTTAAAACAGCCTTTGCGCACAGAGAGATCACCACATCCGTAATTTTCCTGCTTCAGATTAATATTAAAAAGGCAAAGGTTACTTATTTGAAATAAACAAAACAATAAATACTGAATATCTGCCCTAGAGTGGCTTTAATTTCTTCTTTCCTCTTTTCTTGCAATATAATATCCATGACAGTTTTGCCAACTGCCTTCTGTATAAGATGCCGTACAGTAAAAATACTTATGAAAAATATGACCATATAAAGCCCCTTGTCTTCACGACACATGGAAAGACTCCTTTTAAGACATGCTTCATTCCAAGCTCTCCTTTCCCTTATTTTCTGGAAAAGCAGAATTCTAATGGCCTTCTAAAAATAGCACCTTTTCTAAATTACACAACATGATGTACTTGACAGTATATTTGTACTTAGCTTTGAATTCCTGATAGACATTCATTTCTCTCAGCCATCCCCTCATAGTCTAAAATTATCTGGACCAGAGTCTGATCCCAGTATGAATCCAGAGTAACTCCATGGAAGTGAATAGAATTACTCCAGTTGCAACTGGTGTAACTGGCCCTTTAAGTCAGGCCTCTGTCATCCTAGAAGTTGAAGCAAACACTGAATTAAGTCCTATTTTACAGCTCTTGTAATTTCACATTGCATTCAGGAGAACTGCACCTGGCTCCCCCACTAACAGCTCTATCTCTTTTGTGAGCAACACAAATCTAGCCAACTTTTGCTGGATCCCTCAGCAGCTGCACTGTAGCCAGCTTTGAAGTGAATCCACACATCAGATCAAACACCCACCAGCTGTCTCATGCACCTACAGAGTTTACTGGGAGATATGCTGTGTGTTCTCACGCTGAATCCATTTTGCTCCATAGCCGTTAATGCTTACAGGACAGCCTTTGCCTAAGTGCACAGAATCATAGAACACTAGAACTGGAAGGAACCTCGAGAGGTCATCGAGTCCAGTCCCCTGCCTTCACAGCAGGACCAAGCACTGTTAAGATCAACAGTCTAACCTGTTCTTAAATATCTCCAGAGATGGAGATTCCACAACCTCCCTAGGCAGTTGATTTAACCACCCTGACAGGTAAAAAGCTTTTCCTAATGTCCACGTTCATAATAGCTTGGTCTTTATCTTGGATTTTTTGTCTTCAATCCAAAAGATCTATCTTCTCATAACAATCTGGGCCGGAAAGGGTTGCATATGAGAGATTTTTTTTAATTGTTAGTTTCACTAACAGATGGGGAAAAATCTGCTGCTTTGAAATCCACCTTCACCATTTGTGTGTGTCCAAGCTCACCACGTTCACTGCATTAGCAACAGTTTCCTTCTTGAGAAAGTCTCCTTCTTCAAGAAGTGGAGTTGGGCTGGGCCTGGGTCTCTGTAGATCCTCTATGGAGACTACATCAGACAGCCTTTCACTTTCCTTTTGCATCCATCCCAGCTACCCCAGAGGGTCCACGATATAGTGAATTCGATAGCTCCACTGCCACCCACCTGTGACACACACCGATCGCCCCCAGCGAAGGACTCAGCATCGTGCTGGGAGTGAGCTCATGCTATTCAGAGCTCCCTGAAGCCTGATCTGCCCAGTGTCCGCTGGCCGGGAACATACCCTGGCTGTGGTGGCAGGGCAGGAGGTTGGGTTAGCCCATTGTGCCCTTACACTATCTACTAAAGAACATGTGCCACGCATCCCTCCAACTCCCGCGCCCTGGTCCCAGTGCCGATGGACCAAGGGCATCTCTCTGCTTGAAAGTGTTCCCCTCCCCCTCCTTCTATTTGATGTAGACAGCTGGATACAGCCGCAAGGGGGCCTACTTCCCACACCACAACTGCCTCTCTGAAGTGCTACAGCCCAGAGCCACAGAGACCAGCCCTGCCGTGAACGCTCCGTCTCTGCGGCTCACTCAAGCCTGGACCACGCCAGCTGGCACTGCCTCCCCACATTACAGCGGTGCAGGCGCTCCAGTAGGGTTACCCCACTGAGCATCCCATGTCTACACGTGCCCTTAGCAGGTTCATGCACTCCCCCTCCCCCCCCCCCCCCACTAAATCTTTTGTTCTTCAAGAACTTAATTTGATTAGAGACAGCACAGAGAAGGGAAAAACAAAGAAGATGAGAACTCAGCAGCAGAAGTTATTTCTGTAACCAAAGCCAGTGCTAAGCATGATGTTCAAAGGATGTGATTAATTCACTTCTGCTGCACTCTATGTGGGACACAGAACTGTTTAGATGAGTCACACCAGCAGTTCCCAAAATGAGGCGTTCACACCCCTGGTGCTGCATGGGTTGGCGTGGGGTATCGCATGTGAGAAAGAAGCCCTTACAGCTACCCTGGATCAAGTTACAAAAATCCCACGTGGCACACTAGGCCTTTCAGCCGGAGAAGCACAGAGCTAGCTAGCGGCCACCGTCCTGCATGTCCACAATTCGTTTCTCAAAGCAACGCTTCCCCCCCCCCCCGCCCCCGCCCCTAACCCTAACCCGCCCCAGGGCTGGCCTTACCATAAGGCAAACTGGGGCAGGTGCCAGACTGTGGGGGGGCGCCACTAGGACCAGAGTGTAGAAAATTGTGTCTGCTGCTGGTGCAGTGAGGGCACATGGGGGTGTCATTTAAGCTCCCTGCCTCAGGTGCCAAAATGTTGTGGGCCGGCCCTGCCCCTCACCCCCGCCCCTGGCCTAGTGTAAACAAGCAGCTCTACTGAGAGTCAATGGAGCCAACTGTTACCACCTGAGGAGCTGGTCCATTATTTCTGGGGAGTGACAGGAGACTGAGATGGGAATTAGCAACTCGCCAGCGCGCCTTCCTCTCTGTTCCACAGAGAACGCTGCTTTCACTCCCACCCACACGACCCCGTCGGTTTCGCGGAGCTGCCTGGGTATAACTGAGCGTTTCCAATAGGTTTCAATCTTGTCTTCAATCAGAAGTGGAAATGGATTGATCCTGGTCCCTTGCAGAAGTTCAACAGCGCCACCAGCCAGTCCAACGGCGTGGTTTCCCAACGGCAGTGCATGGAGCACAGAGAAGGAGCTTCCAACTCAGCTGAAGAAGCGGGTTGTGCCCACAAAAGCTCATGAGACTTACGTAGATATTTGTTGGTCTCTAAGGAGCCACAAGACTGCTCGCTGTTTTTAAAGGAATAGCTGGTTACTCAGCACTTCTGCTTTCCCGCATGTCTCTGCTCCAGCAGCCAAACCTCATTAAGAGACGTTGAAAAGTGCAGTACAAACGCTACTAATACCAAGTCTGTAGCTGCCACAGAAATGTTATTCCAGCATTGCTGGGAAGGGGGGAGGCCTGTCCAATTAAGCATGGCAGAGGTGGTGCCTAGCAAACAATTTCTCTATTACAATGTGGTGCCTGACATGAAAATAGCTGGGAGCTCCTGCCCCGGTGTACTGGAGAGAGGCCCACACAATAAGTCTCAGTTGAGGGTCAGTGGCAGAGCTGTGGTGTTTTGTTTCATGGTCCTTCATGAGAACCAGCTAAACAAATCAGACCAGTACTGGGGTATGTTGAACTCCCCCAGACCTCAAGCAGGAGATTGTTCTAATGCCAAAAATTAGTTTTCTTGTGTAATTGCTCAATTCTAGAAACAATTTAAAATCACAGGCTACAGTGACTTACGGTGCTGAAGCTACCTGAGATAACAGAACTACTTATTCACATTCCTCTGTGTTACTTGACTGAGGTCTGTTTCCTCTCATTAGTTGCTGAGCCAAATTCACCCCAGGTGCCACTCTACTGACATGAGTGGAGTTAGTGCCAGGGCGAATTTGACCCAGTGTGCTTAGCAGTGTCGGCTGTGAAAGTGTGAGGCTGTGATTCGAGGCTTACATAACACCATCAAACGCTTCTGCAGAAGTGAGCGGCGTGAGCGAGGAGGAACCAAACATGCAAACTGGCAGACTTGGCAAACAGACACATGCCACGCCGGCCCCAGAGCAGGGAATCTGCATGTAAGGCACAGTGCTCAGAGGAAAACCGGCCAGAAGGGAGGAAAAGGTCACTGTTGTAATGAAGACGAGCTAGCGAGTCATCTCTCTGCTCAGTCAGTACTCTGAACTCAGTGGTTTCCCTCGACTGTAACCAACCCTGGTCACCGACAAACTGCTCTGAAACGTACCGAAGCAGAATTTCCTTCTCCCCCAGGCCTCGATGCTGCACAGAGCACGAGAGATGCTAAGCCAGGCTCAGCTCCTGGTGGGACAGAGTCTTGTGAACTTACAGGTCCACCAGTGACGTTGTCTAACACTGCACTCAACGGTTACACCATTTCCTTTCATTGCCATCATTATCAGAGCTCCACAGGGCTTAGCTAAGCTTATTTAGAAAGAAACCACTAGAACGGCCCAGCAAAATGTGTAATTACACATGCTCATCTTCACTTTATTATTTGTAAGCAAACTGAGCGTGGGTGTGCGGAGCTGGACTGAGAACGGGAGACCTTGTGTATCCACACAGCAAGCAGCACCCGTTTCCCCAGGCTCTATCAGCACAGGGCCCAGCTCCAGCCCGCAGGGGCCACCCCAGGGATGAGGGCAGCTGATTCCCCATGGTGCATTTAACCCTGGGCCTGGCTCCTGAAACTGACCGCGGTGAGGCCCAGTCATGCCTCAGTGCATGGAACTCACTGGTGGAGCGCCCACCTGCTCTCACAGAATTACACGGAGAGGCACCAGAGCTGTTTCACACAGGCTGCCGGCCAAGCTAATACACAAATTATAATATCTGGTCACTCCTAACATCAGCCCAGTGTGAACCACACCCTCAGTGCTGGGACGCTCTGTAGTGGTTCTTAAAATGCCAGAGCCATCCAGCTTTCACCGTAATATGCCCATTTTGGGGGAGCCTCTCACAACTAGCCCCTTCGAAAACAGGACCTGCTTTCCAAGCCAACACACGGCATGAGGGCACTTTACATCCAGCTCAGGGTATGACCCCTGAGCCCAAAGAGAAGGAAGCTGGAATCCATGCTGCCCCATGCAACTAAGACAACTTGGAGCAATCCTTTGCAGCTCGTGCACCAGCCCTCTTGCTGTTGATGTTAGACTGGGAAGTGTTCTAACAGGAAAAGAATCAAAATGCTCCAGGTGACCCCAAAAGTGAGCCATGGGAGTTTCCCTGAAAAACTGTGATTTGTCCCTCCAGTGATTGCTGGCAACAATAACTAGCTCATCTAATTGCTTACCCCCTTCACAGACTCCCAGCAAATCAAGTTTCGCAGTGGGCTGCCTGACCTTACTGGAAGGGTAACCGAACATTCCTCAGTTGGAACATATGGATTTGTTTTTGTAAACAAGTGCAGAAGAAACGTGTGCCCTGGATTCTGGGAGCGCCTCCTTACTTTCCACAGGTGAAAACACAGGACTCGGGCCTTTTGCTAATCCAAACATCCATCCATCATTTGAAAGGCAAATTGGTATTGTCTCCAGTTTGGAGCCAAGTTGAACAGGAAAGTCGTGAGAGTGGTATTCTACTGCCTTGGAGCAGGTTAGAGTGCTGTGAGGCTTGGAGAAACTGATAATTTTCTCTAAAATTAAATTGGAAACGAGGCACAGGTTTTTAACAATGAGTGTGATTAACCACTGGAACAACCTGTCAGGGGGACCAGCTGATGTTTTCTCTCTCAATGGCTTCAAATCAAGACTGTATGTCTTTCTGAAAGATGCTCAAGTCAAACACAAAAGTCAGTAGGCTCAAAAGAGGGGTAACAGTGAAATCTTACTCTAGATTTCAGAAATGTGCATCTGCCTGCCTCTCCCTCTCTCTGTTCAAGAACTCCTCCTAAACGGTAAGAGCTAGGACCACCACATTTGGTAGCCACCTTCCTCTTATCATAATTTAAAGTTAGGTCAAGGTTTGGTTGTGCCAAGATAATGGGATGTGCCTGGAATTCCATTTTTTCTCATAAAATGGAAAGGGAGGGGACTGTCAGGAGGGAGTTATATTACAGAATGACCACAGGGGGCAGCAGGGGCCCATAAATGGGATACCTATAACCCCACTGGAGCAGCAGGGGGCAAGGGTAGAGAAAGGGACAGCTACGTCTGTCTGTCTGTCCCCCAGTTAGGGGACATGCACCTCTCCCCCAGCTGTGCCTGCTGGAGCTGCAGCAGCCATGGAGAGGCGCTTCTCACTTGACCCCAGGCTGCTGCAGTGAGAGAGGGATGGGGTTGTCTTCTCTCCCCAGCGCAGCCTGCACCCTGAACCCCTCCTCCCCAGCCTCACCCCCGAGCAACGATTTAAATGAAGAAAAACAAAACTTATCTGGGGGGGGCAAGTAATCGAGTAGTGACCCAATAAACCTAGGCATATCGGGTAGTCGACTATCGACTACTCGGCTAGTCACTTACATCCCTAATTTAGTTTGCATCCACAAGCACACAAGTTAACTATTTGCTACTGCACTTTCACAAGTAATTAAACTGAGAAAGAAAACCCCTCTTGCATTGTTCATATCATATTAGACTTACTAGTGGGCTAACTCTGCCCCGGGAAGAGCAGGTCAAAATACAGCCATTCTAACGAAAAGTCTAGGAAGTGGTTGGCTTACACAACTATAAAGCGTATACATTTTGCCCTTCAAATCCCATTCCTAAAGTGAAACTCTGGCTTAAAATTATTTTCAAAGGCCAATGTTTCAGTCTGATTTAAATAAAGTCCTGAAAAGTCTGTATGTGTTCTCTGGCCAGGTCGGAGCGAAATTGTCCAATTTTTAGGCAGATGGCCTCCCTCAATTAATTTGCTACCTTGCTGTAGAATTGGAGCTGGTCAATTAATTAATAAATAACAAACAGGCTGTTAGTCGTCAGTTTACTTTATGACCACATAGTCTTTCCTTCTGGGCAGGCTTTTTATCTAAAGAAAAAACCCTGTACCACTTAATAATGAAAACATTGCTTTGGTTTTCTTGGCATATGGTAAATGTTTCCTTGATTTTAAGATATGTCAGGTTCAAAAACAACATGTCACTGCCGGCCGTCTGGTATAGAGGTTACAAGACCATCATTCCAGGGCAGGTTCCTAAATATACACAGACTGAAGCTTGGGTGACCTCACCGTCTGGCTATAGGGTTCACTCCATGGCTCTTGTTGGAAGGATTTTCTTTTGCAGTCAAGTGCTGTTTGATCTCCAATCAACAATTCTTATCACTGGCACGGTCTGCCAGCCAGTTCTGAAAGCTTGATATTTTTAACACTGCATTCTTCTTCATTTAATATTCAGTACTTACAGACAAGATAAAACACGGGGTGGGGTGGGGGAAGGGAGATTACCTTTCTGAGTTTAACAAGAAACCAAACCCCTAGCCAGCAGAGAAGATTTAATCCGAAGGACTTGAAGTGACTGTTCACTCCTAGCGTTATGACAAGCCCCAGTTTTCTGTGATCCAAGAGCCCATTTTTCATTCTTTAAAGATTTTCTGCTTTTTTTCCAGTTACAGCCAAATGCATCCCCCAGCCACTCCAAGTGCAGAGACAGGCCAAGATAATTCCATCCCAGCTCTTTAAAAAAAGCTTTCTTAAAAGTTTTCATAAAATGATAATCATTTCCACATTGACGAAGTCTCCTTTCTGCCTATTAAGGAATCTTGGGTACCCTGCCCCCTTTAACAATAGGCTACAAACACAGCTCCCCTTGGGATTCCCTAGGAAACTTGGATTATTGAGATCACTCTCTTACTCCAGACTAGCACAGTTCAAAGGGCTCACCTTATAAAAATGCAGAGTTAAGATAAGCCCCTGCAGAAGATTCAAACCATTTCACATTTGCCAGGGTCTTATTTTGTGACAGAGACAATGTTTATCTGTAAATCAGGGAGCAGGGATGTGACATCCATTCACACAGCGCTGGCAGCTAGTGCCAGACAGACACCCCCGGAGCGCATGTTTCCAGCAACCCGGTACAGCTGCATGGACGATGGCAGTACAACCCCCTCAGTATCCCTTTCCAGTGCCCCGCACCCTCATCGCTGTATGCTGATGTAGTGCCTAGAGGCCCAGGCACAAGACTAGTCAAGACTCAAGCATTTTTGGGTGAGGGAGAGGTGCTGAGCAAAGCGACAACAGAGACGAGCACATCCCCTGACCTCGAGAAACCGTCTCTAGGGGTGAGCGGGTGGTTCAGTCTGTGACCCAGTCAATCATTAGGCTTTCTGCTGAGACGGCCAACTGCAGTAGAAATTACCTAGAGAAATTGACTTATCATAGAATCATAGAACACTAGAACTGGAAGGGACCTCGAGAGGTCATCAAGTCCAGTCCCCTGCCCTCATGACAGGACCAAATACTGTCTAGACCATCCCTGATAGACATTTATCTAACCTACTCTTAAATATCTCCAGAGATGGAGATTCCACAACCACCCTGGGCAATTTATTCCAGTGTTTGACCACCCTGACAGTTATAGGAACTTTTCCTAATGTCCAACCTAAACCTCCCTTGCTGCAGTTTAAGCCCATTGCTTCTTGTTCTATCCTCAGAGGCCAAGATGAACAAGTTTTCCTCCCTCCTCCTTATGACACCCTTTTAGATACCTGAAAACTGCTATCATGTCCCCCCTCAATCTTCTCTTTTCTAAACTAAACAAACCCAATTCTTTCAGCCGTCCTTCATAGCTCATGTTCTCTAGACCTTTAATTAGAGGTCAAGCACTGGACTAAGGCCACTAACTTCCCATGCCACCCAGGGAGCAACCATTCAATGAGAACTGCTTTCAGTGCCAACCTCAGCTGGATTTGAACTGAGCACCTAGAAGCAAAAGGATCCAGAACATATTTTCAGTCCTGCCATCCTGCCACACATTTCCCTTATTTCAAGTTGATTTTGGAATCCTGAAATATGTAGATGGTTTGGACTCTTCTTAGCGGTGTCACAAAAGGTCCAGGCAGTATGGCCATCTTTCTCTGGATTAGCACTAATGGGAATGAAAAACATCCGTGCACTCAATGTTGGCGTTGCTGTCAAGATGGGGCTTAAGCCAGGAAGCAGTCAGAGGGTTCTGCAGAAAGAGAGAAGATAGAAAAGCATCGAGGAGACAGAGCTCTAGGAGACTTTGAAGCAGAGAGAGGCTGAGTTTTAGAAAAGGAGCGAAGGATGGGTCAAGTGAGACGGTCCAAAGGAGATTCCCGAAGAGATGGAGAAGGGAGGCACTGGCACAGACACTGTACTGACATTTTCTGTTTTCTAGATGCTCTGAAAGGGCTTTCCGAACGTTGAACATCAACACTACTGTGACAACAGGAAGAACAGTTCTCTCCAAAAAAGCAGAGACTCAACACACCTAGTTTTTCAAAAGTGACCAGCTGTTTGGGATGCCTCCATTTCTGCATGCTCCACTTGAACCATCTTCAGAAGTTCCAGTTTGCCAAGAACAGATGCTCGGCTCTTTCTGAGAACCACACTCCTCTGTGGCATCTAAGATGGGTCACCACGGAAGATGGAGCCACGCTGTAGGTTGAACCTCTGTGGTCTGGAGCTCTCCGGTCCGGCGACATCCGTGGCCCGGCAGGACCAGAGAGCCCAGGAAGCCCAGCAGCAGGCAGGGAGCCAGACACCCCACGTCGCAGAGTTGGCTGCAGAGTAGTGGCCCAGAGCAGCAGAGCCCCAGCAGGCCCGGGTTTGCAGAACCCTGGTAGCCCCAAAACTGCAGAACTCAAGCAACCTGGGGCAACAGAGCCCCCACAGCCCAGAAGTTCCAGCAACCCCGGCGGCCCTGGGACAGTCGCACCCTGAAGGACTGCAGCAGATCTCCAACCACCGAAGCTCCAGCTGTCCCATAGCAGCGGAGTCCCAGAGGCCCCAAGAGCCCCGGGACAGCAGAGCCCAAGCAACCCCAGGGCAGTGGAGCCCCAGTGCCCCCCTCCAGGAGTGGAGATCTGGAGGCCCCGAAAGTGCAGAGCCCCAGCAGCCCTGGAGCCACCGAGCCCCAACATCCCCGGGATAGGAGGGGAGCCAGACCATCTGGCAGCAGAGCCGAATGGAAAGCCTGTTGGGGTCTTCTGGTGGATCCAGGAGAGCCTGGAGTCCATCAGCAGAGTGGCCAGAGTTGGCCTTCCTTGGTCCAGAAAAATCCCTTGTTTGGGACCAGTCAGGTTCCAAGGGTGCTAGACCAGGAAGGTCCCCTCTGTAGTTACTTCTGAAACTGAAGACCTACAAGACACATTCAGTTCCAGCGGCTGGTCAGTGACAAGGTCAGGAATAAAATCAGTATCTCCCAACTCTGACACCCCAGGGACCTGGAACAGAAGGGAGAAGAGCTGAGCCAAGAGGAAGATGGTGGCTTTCTCCAGAGAAAGAGAAGAATGGGGCTACATGAGCAGAGCAAAAGACAGGCCAGGAGAGAAAAAAGACAGAGCCTCTCCATGGAAGCCAACCAGGAATGGGAACCATGAGTCAGTCGTGACTTAGATACCTTGTGGGGAGAAAAACTACACGACGTGATCTGTCTAATCCACTAGAAAGTGCTGATCACTTTCAGAATAAACTCCCATACGAACAATGGACCCTGTTCTGGACGGGACACTGGCCCGGGTCACACCCAGAGCGGGTACTTGGCAGAAGGACATTCCAGCGGGGCTGACCTTGGCCCAGTGGGAGTGTATAGCCAAGGCCGCAGGAGTGTCCAATATTATTTTCATTTTGGAACGGAGTATCTCTGCTTCCACAAAACCAGTGATGTATTTTGCAACACCCACTGCCATGGGCCTTTGTCTCAGGTAATGCCCGGAGCAGAGCGGAAGGGATAAGTACCTTAGCCTGTCTTAAGGTTGTTTCACAGAAGTTGATGGGACTGTGAAGTCAGCACTGAGCCACTGACTTAGAGGATTTACCCACACAGAGGACTGGGGAGGTATTTCCACTTTAGTTGCCTTGTGATATTATCAGACCCTTATGAACACAGAATGAGGAGTGAGAGGTTGAATTTTTAAGGCAATATAGAAAATCTACATTTTACATTAAGCACTCATGCAATCCAGCCTTCTTGTAACCATGCTATAATTAGAGGTCAAGAAACTGCCTCAGACTAAAAGTCACCTGATTTTCTCAGAACTAGCTCACAATACCCAGTAGAAACCGATTTTCAGACAACAACAATTACTGATCTACAGCCCTAATTGAACACTTACCTAACAGATACATATAGCACAGACCTGAAATGAAACCACACAGTAGTCAGGAAGAGATTTAATTATATCTACAGAGGTCAACCAATCTATGCAAAAGATTACAATGGAGGATGGATATTCTGTGGCATACTGCAAAGATTCAGCCTGCAGGCTACGCAGCAGACAGTTCCATTTTTCAAAGAAGAAATGGCATCCATCAGAACAAAACACCAGAAAGGAACAATAAAAGAAGGGAGGATGCGCATGACTAAGATATTTAAACCTACTCGTATAAGTGAGGCAAATAGACGATTTAACGCCATTCTCAACCACATCTTTAAAACAGTTTTGATTACTGCTCATCTCAGTGTAAGTTGCATTGTAGGTTTCTCCCTCTCCAGGAAACGAATCCCGAAAATATAAGCTTAAATTATTTTTTTTAAAAGTATATGGGGAAAAAAAATCACAAAAGCGGAACGTTAAAGCTTAAATCTCCCGTTAGGAGTTAATGGCAGCAAAACTGAAATCAAGTCACCGCTCCACAGGTACTTTAGCAATGCAAAATTAAAACAGAAAGAAGTCACTGAAGATGTTGTGTGCAAAAGCTAAAAACAGAAGCCTGACAATGACTAGATGAAAAATTGTCTAAGACAACCCACATGAGCAGCATAACAACTTATTTTTAATGTCGAGCTGTTAGGAAAACACAATTATATGCTTCATTTATACTGAAAGATATAATCCACCTTATGGCAAAAGCATTTAGAGCACTATTCATAGAAAGGATGAAGATAAATGTAACTGGGAAAAAATTCATTTCACATCTGGGGGGGGGCACATCCCCCTCTCTCCTCCACCCCTCTCCCTGACCCACAACAAAATGCTGCTGCTGCCGCACGAGTAATCTGCATATGGATACAGAGTGGTCCCTGCCTCTTCTGCAGATTAATACAAACACTCAAGGAAAGAAATCATGAAAGATGAAGACATGTCTTCAAATGAAATCAATTCTACTTTACCTGTCGTGAATAAAACCAAACAGCAAAAGCGGGACACTGAAAGGACATGGGTAAAGAGCATGCCTTGGTGTCCTCCGTGTTAAGTCATCCCAGAAACTAGGCAGGATAATATGAGTGGCACACTTTTCACACCACGACAGAACTTCTCCTTTTCATGACTATGAAGTGAACTACAGTTTGTCACCAGTAACGTGCATGGAAACACATTCTGATCTCTGCTATACCACTGTCAGTACAGTTACTCCACTGACACAGAAACTTAGCCCAGATTTATGGCTGCATAACACAAATCAGACTCTGGCCCAGCGATTTCAAGGGAAATGTTCATAGTCAATTTCAAGAATCATAAATAAATAAAAGAAACTAGCAAGATTTTGATCCATTATCTTCAGTCTGCCAACTCCCTCCTCACCACATGTGCATAAAACTTTTGTGGATCAAGCCTTTAAGGGAATTAATCAGAACTGACCTTTACAACCATATTGTTATATAAACCAGCGTAGTCTTCGTGATAGCTCTATTATTCCAAAAGCAACTAAAATAAAGCCTTCTCTCTGCACACAGCTAGAACAATTTCTACGAATGGATAGGCATTCGTAATTTAGCTCTGAATTTCTGATTTAATAAAGGCCACAGCAAAATAGAGCTTCAAACACTTTCTACCATGCAGATCGAATACACAAACCATCCAAGAATATTCTATGGGACGCAGGGACGTCCCTCTGAGTGACTCAGATAATTCCCAAGATTTTAGGTCCTTGCCCATGCTCAGGGAAGTACTGAACATTTGCTATCAAGAGGAGTTCCCTGCACCAAATGAAAATAAAATAGGCCCCGAATTAAAATTTTACTGGACATTTTATTCTCTATCCAATATTCTCTCCTGCAAGAAAAAAGATTTATGTTTCTTCAAAACAGAATGGGCTTAGAAAGTAAAAAGGAAAAGAAAATATTTTATCTTCCAGCATGACAAAGTAATAAAACATTGAAAAAGGCCAGTGTTTATCACTGCAATTTACAATGTACAGTAAAAGTCAAAACAAAACAGAATGTTCCATAAAACTGTATTCATTAGATTGACCCTGCTTTATACCAATAGGGCAGATTCAATTTCCAATGAGTTTGTTTGTTTCAGAAGAAAATGTTGGTACAAATTAGTACTTATCTCATGGGTTTTAATTATCTATAATTTATGACAGTATATTAGCAAAATAATTTTTATCAACTTAAGAACTGAGAAGGCAAAATACAGAGACGTTATATATCTGAAGCAGCCAAGTAACTAATAATTCTACTAGAAAGGCTTAAGGCACAGGTTTTGATTATGCTTTTGACTTCTAAAGATGTTAGGCAGGCTAAGGAATCTATAGTTTTCCCCTGACCTGCGGGCATAACTCCTATTATAATGGGAGGTGCACTGAGCAGTGCCTATATGCCTAGTGCTAAAAAGATATTCTCTACACCAGGCAGTGAAACATACCATGAATTGGACAACATAATCGTAATTACTGAGTATAGTTTATCAGGTTTGCAAATTTAATATTAAGAACTTTTTAGTATGCACAGGTATAATTAAAAGGGATCTATATTTAAACGCCTTTACACAGGCAATATACAGAAACACTCTCATTCACTGTCAAAAGTTTCTTCTTGAGAGAAGAGACCAGGGCATTGGCAGTCCAACACCGCACACAGTACCTTACCACCTAACAGTGCATTCTACAGCCCATCAGACAAACTCCTGAACCTGCATTCCTCACTCAGGCAAGATCCCTGCTATGTTACTCTTATTCAGCAGCAGCTTTACCTGAATAAGCATTGCAAAACTGGGCCTTTACATGGTATATGACTTATTTTAACTATCCGGATGACTCATTCCATACATGCCAACAATTCAGCTAATAAAATGTACATGCTCACCAAGGGTTCTAGGAGCAGGATGGGACTGTAGAACAATAAAACTGCAATTTACCATGGACCTTTTATACATAATTTACGTTCCATGGATTTCAAACACTCTTTAAAAGCAAAGGGCCTATAAAAGTATTCATTTGAACCAGAGTGGGCATGAACCCAAGATTTTCATGGCTCAGACAGGGGTGTATAAAAATCATCAGTAATGTACTGTCTGTGTCGTCGGACTGTCGATGCCTGGATCTCTTATCTTACATGGCACGGATGTGTGCTGCCTTGGTCCTGCACATGAGATAGTCACCATAAAAATAACCACACACCTTGAAAAATAACGCATCCTGTGGATAAGGAGGAGTCTTACAGACCCAGGAAAATGCATCGTACTACACCTAAGCAAGAAAAGCCCTTTGCCTGCCGGGGAGATCTGCCCTCCTGCCCAGCAGGCGGCAGTAAATGTAAAAGAAGTGGGGGCATGCAGGGGGAACGAGTCAATTCCAGGCCCCAGGGTGGAAGGATGGGAGGGCCTGCGGTAGGTGGGCTCTCCGGGGCTGCAGTGAGAAGCTCACTAAGTGAGCTGGGGCAGGAGCGCAATTAACCAGATGGAAGGGGCGAAAAAGAGCCACATAGCGAGGCCAGAATTTGCCCTGTGGGACCAGGCAGGAGCCATCACACCCAGCTGGCAGAGGGCCCCACTCCCACTCAGCCCGGGGCGGGGGGGGAGCTTTAGATGCCACCGTGCTGACCGTACATCCCTATTTCTTATCTCCAAAAGCGCCCGTTGTCTATAAAATGGAAATGCGGATGTAGAAGAGGCGCCTCGCTAGCTATAAACAGGATTGCAGCCGGCTGCAGCACACAGATGAGCTCTGAAATCTCACGCTAACAACAGCATGTCCAGTAAGTGCACAGAACAATTGCATTAACATTTCAGGGTGCTTTGGGCTAAAGCGCGTTTCCTCAGTGAGCTTGCTGGCTGTACTGGCAATGCCTTCTGGCTCCGCCATCGCACGGGCAGAGCTATTGTTGTGCTCTCAGCTAGAGCTATTTATACCCTGACACTGCCTGCTGCTTTCAGTCTTGGTGTTTCTCCACCTACTGGGGGGGGGGCGGGCATTTTAGTCTGAGCTTGAAACTTACTTTTTCAGCTCCTCCTTATCCACATCATACATTTGCTGGGATGCTCCACGCAGATGGAAACTTCAAGCACAAGAACCAGCCCATGGGACCAGACATGAGGATCTCCCTACCTCGGTCTGCCTCAGCCCAGAGGGAAGGGGGGGACCACACTGAGGAGCGCTCCCCCCGCCCCCCGCTGGTCTCCATTAAGAGTTGGAGGGGAAGCAGGTGCAATGCTGCACCACGGCCCCACCTCCGCATTCACACCCAGCCCCAAGCCTCCTTTGTAATGGCCGCCAGCAGTGATAACTCAACACCTTTAAGACCTTCATCCCCTCTTCCTTCGGACCCTCCACCACATCTGCCTTCTCTAGGCCTGGCTGTGCGTGTCCCGCTCTGGGATAAGCACACTGCCAGCACTAATCTCAGAAAACCTAGCGCAGCCGCTGGAGGGGAAGCTGCATACGCAGACTGAGAATCTCATGAAGGGGGAAGATCTCACAGCAGGAAGCAGCCTCCTGGTGCAGAGGAAATTAGCACACACAAGGGAATGCCTGGGAAGGTGGATTTACAGAAGGGAGGGCGCCACCAGTAACTGCCCCCCAACTTCAACCTGCAGCATCCAGAACAGAAATGACACAGTAGCCCAGGTGTGTCCCTACAAACATACCGTGGCATGGAACCATAGGACGCACACGCCACCGTCTGTGTCTCTTGCTCAAACTGTACATTAAAATTAGTCACACTTGTGTGTCTCTGCATTTGGCCCATAAAGCAAAGTGGACCAACTTCAACCCAGTCAGCTCACGCCTAGGGTAAAGTTGGCCCACTGCGGGTAAGCAAAGGGCATATGGTAGCTCCAAAAAGAATGTCCTAAACCTAAGGGAAAATTCTCTGCCTGTCTTTAAATCTTCAGTAGTGACAACAGCAGCACCTGGTGGCATGGTCAGTATTCTGTATGTTTCCCGGCAACTTCCCACTGACCTTGTCAGCCTGAAGACTAGACATATACCTACGTATTCTACTCCTGTTAATTAAAGAAAAGTAGCTCCCGCTCTGCTCTCAGAGCATTGCACTCAATGTACTTCGATCACTGGACATATTCACAGGCTAACCCGCCAGTCCCACTGTTCATTCCACAAATGGACCCTGCACGATATTCTCCAGAGCTCAAGTTTGTGGAAGCACACATTGACTTTTACACTGTGACTTTCCACGACAAGGCTTCTGCTCTCAAGCTGCCACAGGGAGAGCATGTCACTCAGGTTATGGACAGATGAGAACTGTCCCAATTAGAGCTCTGGACCCATGCAGCATCTTCTACATAAAAAAAACAGGAGAACAAGCTAGGCTGATTAATTTTAATAAACTTTTAAATAAATAATAATAATAAAGCATCATTATTATTTTTAAAACAAGCAGTGTTTGAGAGCTGTAGCTCTCAGTTTCCAGCTCATGTATTACACAGGCAAGCTCTCCTGTGCTTTCACAATTGATAGTTCTGAACTAATGATGATTTATTTTTCTTCCCATGTAGCTGTTTGTCCAATTTTTAGTATTTTCAGAAGTGATCCTGTTGTTTAAAAAAAAAAAAAAAAAAAAAGCACAACTGACAAAAGTGGGGTGCAAGAGAGCTAATTTCCCATTAACATTGTTCAGCTTCCAGGAAATTATTTGGGCATTTCTAAGAAATAATAATATGTTTGTAAGTCTTAGTCAAGTGTAACAAGCGGTTTTAGTGACCCCAAGAGCAGAGAATATTTAATATATACAGCATATAAATGAAAATTAATTCGCTAAATCTTTAGAAACCATATAGCTTTTTTCTTAAGTTTGATGGATACAGTAGAAAAACTAATGGGCATTCTAGCTGCAGTTCTGAAACATTAAAACTTTCCCTACTTTCATTAACTTTTGAACTCTGAGCACCAGAATGTGGCACGGTGACACCCAAACCCTGCCTGCCACTCGAGCTAATCCACAGAAACAATCCTCCAGAGGTTTTGCTCCACACTGTTTTGTTACTAAAATGTTCAAACCCGAAGAGCACGGTGGCACTGGCGGAAAACTACTTGTCCCTCAGGTGCTGAATGCATCTATCACTTGCTTTCTCCTCCCGCTGCTCGGGGATGGGGGATTATTTCCTGAACACTCTCCACCAGATCCCTTGCGCGTTGTTTTCCCGGGCAGCAGCATGTGGAAACATCGCTCTGCCGCGCCGAGCCTCCGAGGAACTGGCCCTGCCCGGGGCTGCCTGCTGCGGCGCACAGAAGTAGCTGGGGGTGCGGAGAAGGCGCCCGACAGAGGAGAGGGCCCAGAACCCGGAGTCTAGCGGCAGAGTTTGGGGAAGCGCAAACCACCGTGCCCCTGCCCGCGCCGGGGAGCCAGGTGCCGGGTCGCCGCGGGCAGCGCATCCCAGCGGGGAGAGAAGGCGGCGCCGCCCCGAGCGCAGCGCCCGTCCAGCGCCGAGCGCAGCGCGCACCGCTCCCCGGCCGGCCCCGGCCCCGGCTCCGCGGCCGCGCTGCAGCCGCCGGTGCGGGGCTTTGTTTCCCCCGCCGGCCCGGGGGCGGTGCGGGCAGAGCCGGGGGCAGCGGGGCCGGGCCCCGGGCGCTGCTCGCCAACTAGTTTGGAAATTCCCTCCCGCGCCCCGGGGGAGCTGCGCCCAGCCCCGGCCCGGCGCGCTGCGGGCCCCCCCGGCCCGGTACCTTGTTGCAGTGGTAATAGTGCCAGGGGCCCCAGGCAGGCGGGCTCGGCCCCGGGCAGCGAGGCCACCGCGCTGGGCGCCGAGGGGTAGAAGCGAACGTCCATGGCGGGGCGAGCGGGCTCCAGCGGGCATGGAACCGGCTCCTCCGGGCGGCGGCGGCGGCTCTGCCTCTGCCTCTGGCTGGGCGTGCGGCAGCAGGGGCGGGGCGGGGAGCGGGGGCAGAGCCGGCTCCGCTCCTCGCTCCTCGCTCCTCGCTATTGTTCCGGCGCGAGGCGCTGAGCGGGGCCGGGACTGGCCCCCGCCCGCCCGGCAGAGGGGCTGGGACCCCCGAATCCCAGCGCAGCTACAGGGGGGCTGGGACCCCCGCACTCCAACTGCCCCCGAGGCGAGACTCCTCCCGCGGAGCCCCCAGAACTCCCCCCACAGGATAGGGTCTGGGAGCCCCCCCAAAAGGAGAAGGGTTGGGGCCCCTCCAAACTGCCACGTCTCCCCCAAACTCCACCGCACTAAGGAGAATGGCAGGGGCTCACCCCAGTCGCCCTCGCACAGGAGAGGGGCTGTCCCTCGACCCCCCCCAAACTCCCATCCCCAGGAGAAAGTCTGGGGTTCCCCGGGGTTTCTCACACACCCAGGAGGGGCTGGGACCTCTTCAAAGGCCTGTTCCCCAAAAGGACCGGGAGAGCAAACTCCTCCTGAGCATCCTCCAGCCAGGGGTCAAGACTTATGCACACACACCCGAAAAGGTTCTGGGACTCCTTCTCCTACCCCCCAAGAATGGAGTTGGGACCTTTGGCACTGGAGAGTGGGGGTGGGAGGAGAGACAGGCAGGGTCCGGGTCGGGGCAGAGGAGTTGCCCCAGGCCCTGCTAGGGATGGCCTTGTACAAGGCTAGCAATATTGTGTTGCATAACCACCTCTGCTTTGCTTTCGCGCATTCTCCACGGTGTTTGTAAGGTGCTTTGAGATCCCTCCATGGGGGAAGTGCATATTTTACAATACACTTTTCCTGAACTGCATTTTGCTAATCTGCGCCGTTAGTAAATTAGCACCATTGGAGGGGGGGACGAGAGGGAGTATGTCTCCCTCCTTCTCAGCAGATGCTGTAGTGAGGTGTCATGTTACAAAGACGTCATTATTTTTGTAAAATCTACCCCAGTACATAGACTACTACATTAATGAAGTATAAATAATTAAACTTAAACGAAAGTTGTCAAAATAACTGAACAAAGTGCATTTTCTGATGCATTATTTTGGCTTGTTTATTCACAAAATTCAGTAATTAGTGAGAAGGCTCTCAGACATTCATGTGAATTAGCTTTACTGTGCTATTATCTGTATTAATTATTATCATTATTATATTTCATATATCACAGCGGCATCATTTGCTGCTCCACAGTTAAGGCTGCATTGACTTTTTCACTTCTAGTAAGATTTTATCCCTGTATCACCCAAGAAAATTAACACATTTCATTACCAAACACACAGTATCACCTCATCAGGTACAAACTGATTTTAAAACAATTATGGTATTAAATTGGTCCCATTCTAAACATTTTAAAATAATTCTCTTTCAAAATATAGCAGCGTTTTCCTAACATCTTCTCCCATCCCTAGTGCGTAAGTCTCACAGCACTCAGAGATGTCAAATATTGTCCATTCATCTCCTGTCACAAGATCTCCTACACAGATTGAGAAAAAGAAAAGGATTATTCCTATCAGTATCACTAACTGTTTTCATAGAATCATAGAACACTGGAACTGGAAGGGACCTTCAGAGATCATCAAGTCCAGTCCCCTGCCCTCATGGCACGACCAAGCACCATCTATTCTAGATCATCTCTGACAGATGTCTATCCAACCTGCTCTTAAATATCTCCAGTGATGGAGATTCCACAATCTCCCTAGACAATTTATTCACGTGTTTCACTACCCTGAATGTTAGGAAGTTTTTCCTAATGTCCAACCCAAACCTCCCTTGCTGCAATTTAAGCCCATTGCTTCTTGTCCTACCATCAGAGGCCAAGGAGAACAATTGTTATCCCTCCTCTTTATAATACCCTTTTAGATACTTGAAAGCTGCTATCATGTCCCCTTTCAGTCTGCTCTTTTCCAAACTAAACAAACCCAGTTCTTTCAGTCATTCCTCATAGCTCGTGTTTTCTAGATCTTGAATCATTTTTGTGGCTCTTCTCTGGACCTTCTCCAATTCCTCCACATCTTTCTTGAAATGTGGTGTCCAGAACTGGACACAATACTCCAATTGAGGTCTAATCAGCACAGAGTAGAGCGGAAGAATGGCTTCTCGTGTCTTGCTCACAACACTCCTGTGAATGCATCCCAGAATCATGTTCGCTTTTTTTGCAACAGTGTCAGACTGTTGACTCATATTTAGCTTGTGGTCCATTATGATCCCTAGATCCCTTTCTGCCGTACTCCTTCCTAGACAGTCTCTGCCATTCTGTGTAATCTAGCAGCACCTTAAAGACAGAAAAAAACATGTAAATGGTATCATGAGCTTTCGTGGGCACATGTTTTGTTCATCTTTAAGGTGCTGCTAGACTATTCATTGTTTTTTAAGTTTTCCCAGTTACAGACTAACTCGGCTGCCCTTCTGAACCCATTCTGTACGTGTGTTTTCACATACACCAGGGGAAGCCAGCAGAAAAAAATCCCTTCATCAAACAAATGGCCTTGTAGCTCATGTCCATTTAAAGCATTTGGTGCTTTAGCTGGCTGAACTTTCAGAAAGGAGCATCTTCCAGCTCTGTCTCCGGGACCTCCCAGGCCACCAGAAGTTCACAGGAGGGAGCTGCTTTCCTCTGCACTTCCAAAGATCTGTGGGAGTCCCTACTCATGAATTTTCTGAAGTATGCACGATAGAAGTCCCTGTGCGTGGGAACCTCCCTCAGCCACTGCCCATGTGTACCATGTCTTCTCTGGCCCAGCTCCCCAATCCTATATTGTACCACCCTTCACTGCCTTGTCCAGTCTCTTCTTGTAATAGCCCTGATCCTGTAAACACATACTCATGAGCTTAACATATTGCAGCCAATGGGATGACTAGCAATGGGACATTTACGCATATGTGTTTCTCCAGGACTGGTACCTAAGTGCTTCGTTTTTACATACATACAAAAATACCTACACAATGTCTCTATGTAAAAAACTAAGTGCTTATAGCTGTGGTGTCCAACACACACGTGACTAGCCACAGGTGACTATTTGGCCAGTTGAATGTGGCTCCTTCGCTATAGCAGTGGCTACTGCTTCAGAACTGGTTGGACAGCACGGGCTTATAGTTTCCAAGAAGATATGGTGTGGGGGGAGGGATAAGAGAGTAGTGGAACAGAGTAGAAAATGCCTGTTTAGAACTTAATGCGGGAACTGAGACCGACTGAGTTTCCAGAGAGCAGAGCAGAACGACAGGATCTGGGGAACTGTGTAAGTGTCTTCTTTGCTCTGTCACCTGCTACACTGACTACGAGACACCTGGTAAAAGTCCCTGTATCCATGCAGGTGCCGCAACAGTCAGTCAGAACTACGCAGTCCATTCGAATTACCATCACGTTGACTGAGCCCCTGTTCTAACAGAAAAGAGAGAAATGGCTGGATTCTCTTTATTTACCATTTTATCTCTGAGGTTCACGCAACGGGAGAGGACTCTGGTACACCTCTCGCACACAGGGGGATGTCCGACCGCTCCAGCTCTCCTGCCCCAGCATTTTCCATGCTCCATGCATGGATGGTCCCCTGGGATGGACCCACCTGTCGCAGTACCTGGTGCCACATCTTGCTGAGGCAACATGTCAGGAGTGGGGGGATGTCTGTGGCTGGAAGCAACTTGTCTCTTCCTGCCCCCACCGTGTCAAAAGGCAGCTCACACCTCCAGGCTGCTGCTGGCCACCGGCCGAACCCAGCTGCCTCCTCTCCCCAGTTACTGTGTGGGCTAGAAGGTGTTAAGCCCTATGGATGCCTTGTGCATCAGAACCCTCTTTTTAAGAAAATGTCAGGAGGCCTGCTGGAGGGCTTAAAAATGGGACTGTCTCTTTAAAACTGGAACAGCTAATCGCCCTATGTAGAGAGGGATCCCCATCCCAGAGGAGACGAGACGGGGGAAATAGTACAGCCTGGGCTCTGTTAATATTCCTGGTGAGTCTCTGTGGTCCTGCTGAGAAGACAGGACATGTCCCCTCTCCTCACCCCTGACGAGTCCACACCTCCCCTTGGCCTGCCTATTCTCTGCCCTTGCAGAGATCCAGACCTACAAGAGGGCTCTCTGCAGGTGGGATGTTACCACAGATGTGACAGACGATCCTTTTTGCTTGGAAGCAGGGTGTTCCTCATTCTGAAGGGAGGTTTGATCAGGCCCTCAGTTTTCACTCAGCCATTATATGAACAAAACTCCCATTGAAATCCATGAATACAGATTCAGCAAAAACAGAGCAAAGAGTTCAGGAGTTGGCTCAATATCAAAACAGTAAATGAACACATCTCAAGTGCACAAAAAGCCAAATTCAGTTTGGCACCAATAAGACAATTCCAGTAAGATCAGTGTGGGGTTGCATTATTTATGCCTAGACAGAATCTAGCCCCAAAAAGCAGACTCACCAAGTAGGAAGGTGCAATGTTTCATGACCATTTTTAGATCTGGGAGAATCCTGCAAAAAATGAATGTTTTAATTCTCTTTAGCCATGCTCATGCCTGGAAAGGAAATTGCAGGGTGGCATACACAAGTATTCACAAAGCCTGAATTTTAAATGTACACATTCACGCATTCAATCAAGGAAAAAAATACCACGTGGCCCTTCTGTCCAATCATATTTAGGCAACACAGCTAGAATTTCAAATATCAAACACTTGCAGAGAACAATCTGTGATCAAAATAGAGTTGTTTTTTAAAGCAAACAATAGAATAAATCTGAACAACAAATAATTTTCAGAGAATCCCAGTGGCAGGGAGATATTTTAGGAGCCGAAAAATAGACTAAATGTGTCAGATACATTAATTATTTCAAAATATTCACTCAGCTCTGACTGCATTTTAACTTTAAAAATATATGTTATTTTTCAACATAGCCTTTAAAATGCCTGTTTAGATCGATTTTAAACAATTCAATACTGTACAGCTTATTGTTTTAAAATACGGATATTAATTTCATGCTGTATTACAGAGCCCTGTCTTTGACATTTAAGTCTTATCTCCAGTTTGTATCTGAGAACTTCTAATCACACCATTTAATTCAGAGTTACATTTCTCATTTCTGCAAGGAAGTGTATAGAGCTCTGGATATTTCAATAGTTTCATCAGTGTTAAATTGTCCTGGATTATTAAAAAAATGTTGAACAAATGAATAAAATCAACTGTCAATAACTATCATGCAAATGGATACATTACAATTGCAGTGAAACTGGATTAACTAAATCCACATTGCATCTGGATTTACATGTCACACAAAATTAAATGCAGCTGAAAAACTTCCTGTTACGTGGGCCTGATTCAAAGGTCTCTGAAGTTAGTAGAGAGACTTGTTTAATGCAATGGGCTTTGGATCAGGGGCTGTCAGAGTAAATAAAAGCATGCCTGTGAACTGGATTTGATCCATAAAGCAAGGTTACCCATTTGACATTTTACGTCACTTAAAATCTAAAGTAAAATTGCATCTCTCTGCTTCCAAAACAGATGGCATTAGCCTTCTTTTTGGCTTGAGGTTTTTGGTACCTGTCCAAAAAAGGGAAAAATCTTCTTGACATCCTTATAAATGCAGCTATTTAACCACCTGTCAGTTTGCTTTGGATCCCCATTGAATTTCTGACAGGAAAAACATTATTTTGTCGACACGATATTTCATGACACCAGAAATGCAGCACATACACAAAGTTTACACATTGTGTGAAAAGCTATTTAAAAAAAGAGTGAACGGTTGTTCCATAGGAGCAAGGCAATTACTGTGTAATTAACATCACTGATAGGCTACAACATTACAAAAACCTAAACAAAACAAAGCACATAACACTCCAACAGTCTGGGATACCTGATCATTTACATCATCCTTATTATGAGCAAGTACAGGGATTTAAGATCCAGTTACAATACTCACGGTTTATGGGTCCAATCCTGCAGACCAGCGATGGGTAACCTCGAATGGCCCTCCTTCATCTCACTGGGCCGCAAAACTATCATAACCAAGATGCTCTCCCGGGATAGGGTAGTTTTGCTAACTGCACGTGCATACCTAGAATTTGCGGGGTGTGCCCATTGCTGCACAAAGCAGCACTTTGATTGGATGCAGAGGGAGTGCACAGCTCTCTCAGTCACTGTTGTGTGCAATCAGCATGCACCTCACTTCATGCACCTTTGCTTTACGGGTGTCTCACTTTAGTAATACCAGGAGGAAAAAACAACATAGGCAGAAACCAGTGGTAACTGGCAGCCCTGCGCTGTAGGCTGCCCACCACTGCTACTGACCTTCCTCATTCAAAAATCCCATCATCAACAAAAGATCACATCAGAAAGGCTGAGATCTAGCAAACCACTGCTTAATAGGATTCATGTGCTTCAAGTTACACACACGTTTAAGTGTCTTGCTAGAGCAGGACCAAACACTTTACTCAGTGCTTATTAAGGACTTAAGAGTTTGGTCCAGTACAAGGTTTATGGAAGCAAAGTCTATAGGATCCTACAATTTGCTTTTTAGAGGACTTGGAGGACTGGATTTTGCAAAGCACAACATAAATGGTTCTCCTGATTTATGTACAATTATTACATAGAAGAACCTATTAACTTACAAGCAAGGGTGCACAAGTGTAATTCCACACAACGGTACACACATCTCAAGGGCATGGAAAAGGAATGTAAAGGCCACAGTCAGACACATACAATACCAATCTTCAAACATTACCCTACGACCATCACAGGATTCAAACACCCCAACATATTAATACCATCTCTGTTAGGTTAACTTTCTGCTCCATATTAATATCCCTCCCAATGCAGAGATCAAAGAATTCAACACTACAGTGCAATGCATAAATTAACTGCAGTCTATTACATGGCTATTTTGTTATATAAAACACCACAATTATACACACAGAGCATCTGAATAATATTTGTGCAGGGCTGTGTCTGGTGCTCTGTACAGAACAGCTGATTACACAGTGGCAAGAGAAAGGATCAAGAGATATCAAGGACACTTATCAACCCCTAGCATCTCTCAGCTCCGCTGGCACCCATGTCCCCTGCCTATTGAGTGCAGTTTAGTTGAGGGTGAATCCCTCAATCAGGGTATGCCACACACACTTCTTCTGCCCTTGAGTCTCTCAACGAGTATAACGAAGCCTTTATTACCCCTATCAAGTGACTTGTGATCCAGCACCAGCCAACAGCGATCATTTAGGCAAGGCAGCCGCATCATGCTGCATGCCTAAGCAGAGTGGACATGTCTATGCAAACAAGATTGGTTCATTACGTCTTCTCTCCAGCTCATCACTAACAGTCAGGGAACAGCTCATGCAGACCCTGCTTACATTAGTGAGAATGGAAATACACAGTAGACGTTTGTGGTTTTAATACATTTTGTGTGTGCAATTAGTTTAGTAATCTTCCATTGTCTGCTGTAAGGTATCTAGAGAGGCGACTTTTTCCTTTGAAGATTATAAGTCTAATTAATTAGTAAATAAAGTAGCCAAATTGCAAACTATTGGTGAGTTTTACCATGTTTCATATAAGTAAACATTACATACTTTACTGTGCCAATTACCTAGCCATGACACTGGAAGAAACCTCAGAAAAGGAGATCCACTCTTCCTGATGGTTAAATGTTATTCATATCAAATAAAATAGTAGCTGCTTTCTTTTGAACCTGTTAAAGTAATAAGAACATAAGAACGGCCATGCTGGGTCAGACCAACGGTCCATCTAGCCCAGTGTCCTGTCTGCCCACAGTGGCCAATACCAGATGCCCCGGGGGGGGGGGGAACACAACAGGGAATCCTCACATGATCCCTCCCCTGTCACCGACCTCCAGAGAAACAGAGGCTTGGGACACCATTACATAAGAACATAAGAATGGCCATACTGGGTCAGACCAAAGGTCCATCTAGCCCAGTATCCTGTCTGCCGACAGTGGCCAGCACCAGGTGTCCCAGAGAGGATGGACCGAAGACAATGATCAAGCGATTTGTCTCCTGCCATCCCTCTCCAGCCTCTGACAAACAGAGGCCAAGGACACCATTTTATCCCCTGGCTAATAGCCTTTTATGGACCTAACCTCCATGAAATTATCTAGCTTCACTTTAAACTCTGTTATAGTCCTAGCCTTCACAGCCTCCTCTGGCAAGGAGTTCCACAGGCTGACTACACGCTGTGTGAAGAAGAACTTTCTTTTATTAGTTTTAAACCTGCTACCCATTAATTTCATTTGGTGTCCTCTAGTTCTTCTATTTAGGGAACTAATAAATAACTTCTCTTTATCGGCCCTCTCCACACCACTCATGATTTTATATACCTCTATCATATCCCCCCTCAGTCTCCTCTTTTCTAAACTGAAAAGTCCCAGTCGCTTTAACCTCTCCTCATATGGGACCCGTTCCAAACCCCTAATCATTTTAGTTGCCCTTTTCTGAACCCTTTCCAAGGCCAAAATATCTTTTTTGAGGTGAGGAGACCACATCTGTACACAGTATTCAAGATGTGGGCGTACCATAGTTTTATACAGGGGCAGTAAGATATTCTGGGTCTTATTTTCTATCCCTTTCTTAATAATTCCGAGCATCCTATTTGCCTTTTTGACTGCCGCTGCACACTGTGTGGAAGTTTTCAGAGAACTGTCCACGATAACTCCAAGATCTCTTTCCTGATTTGTCGTAGCCAAATTAGCCCCCATCATACTGTACGTATAGTTGGGGTTATTTTTCCCGATGTGCATTACTTTACACTTATCCACATTAAATTTAATTTGCCATTTTGTTGCCCAATCACTCAGTTTGGTGAGATCTTCTTGGAGTCCCTCACAGTCTGCTTCTGTCTTGACTATCCTAAACAGTTTGGTATCATCTGCAAACTTTACCACCTCACTGCTTACCCCTTTCTCCAGATCATTTATGAATAAGTTGAACAGGATTGGTCCTAGGGGGACACCCTTGGGGGACACCACTAGTTACCCCTCTCCATTCTGAAAATTTACCATTTATTCCTACCCTTTGTTTCCTGTCTTTTAACCGGTTCTCAGTCCAAAAAAGCACCTTCCCTCTTATCCCATGGCCATGTAATTTACACAAGAGCCTTTGGTGAGGGACCTTGTCAAAGGCTTTCTGAAAATCTAAGTATACTATATCTACTGGATCCCCCTTGTCCGCATGTTTGTTAACCCCTTCAAAGAACTCTAATAGATTAGTAAGACAGGATTTCCCTTTACAGAAACCATGTTGACTTTTGTCCAACAAATTATGTTCTTCTACATGCTTCACAATTTTATTCTTTACTATTGTTTCGACTAATTTGCCCGGTACTGAAGTTAGATTTACCGGTCTGTAATTGCCCGGATCGCCTCTAGAGCCCTTTTTAAATATTGGTGTCACATTGGCTATCTTCCAGTCATTAGGTACGGAAGCCGATTTAAGGGATAGGTTACAAACCACAGATAATAGTTCAGCAATTTCCCATTTGAGTTCTTTTGGAACCCTTGGATGAATGCCATCCAGTCCCGGAGATTTGTTAACATTAAGTTTTTCTATTTGTTCCAAAACCTCCTCTGATGACACTTCAATCCGGGACAGTTCCTCAGATTCATCACCCACAAAGGACGGTGCAGATTTGGGAATCTCCCCAACGTCCTCAGCCGTGAAGACTGAAGCAAAGAAATCATTTAGTTTCTCCGCAATGGCTTTATCGTCCTTGATTGCGCCTTTTATAGTTCGATCGTCTAGGGGACCCACAGGTTTTTTAGCAAGCTTCCTGCTTCTAATGTACTTAAAAAACATTTTGTTGTTTCTTTTTGAGTTTTTGGCTAGCTGTTCCTCAAAATCTTTTTTTGCTTTTCTTATTACATTTTGACACTTGATTTGACAGTGTTTATGTTCCTTTCTATTTATCTCACTAGGATTGGACTTCCACTTCTTAAAAGATGCCTTTTTGTCCCTCACTGCTTCTTTTACATGGTGGTTAAGCCACGGTGACACTTTTTTAGGTCTCTTGCTATGTTTTTTAATTTGGGGTATACATTTAAGTTGGGCCTCTATTATGGTGTCTTTAAAAAGTTTCCATGCAGCTTGCAGGGATTTGGCTCTAGTCACTGTGCCTTTTAATTTCTGTTTAACTAGCCTCCTCATTTTTGTGTAATTCCCCTTTTTGAAATTAAATGCCATTCCTACCCATCCTGGCTAATAGCCATTGATGGACCTAACCTCCATGAATCTACCTAACTCTTTTTTGAACCCTGTTAAAGTTCTAGCTTTCACCGAATCCTCTGGCAAGGAGGATCCTCTGAATATTTATTCCCAGAAAAGCTATCTTTTGGGACAATCCCAACAAATGGGCTTCAAAATGTCAGTTGCTAAATTGCAGGACCAGTATTAATTGTCAAAATTGTAAAGTTCTGCCAGGGGATGGATTAGGTCTAGGCTGCATTTAACATTGCACATTAAGATGGTTAAAACAAAAAGACGGCTGACGGTTTTGTTACTTCTTTTACTTGAAGTTATTTTGGGGTGAAATCCTCACCCTACTGAAACTGATGGGAGTTTTGCAATCGCTGAAGTTAGCCTCCTCTGTCCATATTTAGGTACCTGCCCGGTTTTCAAAAGTGCTCAGTGCCCGTGGAAGTCCATATGATTTAGTGGGTAGTCATCACTTTTGAAAATCAGGCAGATGCCTGAATATGTTCCTAGGAGGCAAATCTGGCAATGGGTTCTGTCATGTCACCTGTCCTGGGCTTTTAGTGTGATCACGGGCAAGTCATGCAACCACTTTGTGCCTCAGTTTCTCCCTCTTACCGGCAGAGATACTGATTCTTCCTTGATGCACAGTGGAGCCAGGCTTTATACATTAATGTCTATACAGTGCTCTGAAAAAATCACAGGATCTGAGCACAGGGCTTCAATGATGAAAATACCAAAAGATTTACCTGGTGTTGCTCGGATCCTTAACTCAATTCGTTTTGGATTTTGGGAAAATAAAATGAATATGTCCAGGCTTCATTTGAATCGTTGCTCTGGGGTGGGACTGAGGAAGAGGGGTTCGGTGTGCAGGCTGCCCCGGGGAGAAAGGACTACCTCAGTCCTCTCTCACCACAGCAGTTTGAGGCTAGGTAAGAAGCACCTCTTCAGGGCCTCTGCAGCTGCAGCAGGCACAGTTGGAGGAGGTGTGCTTGTGCCCCAGCTGGGGCAGGTCCAGATTCACCTGCCCCCTATGCTCCCCAGCCAGAGTGAGGAACACAGCAAACTGTGCACTTTCCGCTTGCTTCCTGATGAAGGGGAGCAGCCAGCAACGTTCCTGTACGAATCGGGGGGAGGGGAGCGTCAGTCCTTAAAGGGCACCTGCGGGGTGGGAGGCTCAGGCCTGGGGCAGTCCCAGATAGGGGGTACCCCTAACCAGCCCCTTTCACCTGCCTGGTGATTCTGTCTCTTTTGTGTATGGTTTTATAAGATGCCATCCCATTCCAGGTACATCCCTTTTTCCGGGCACACCCAATCCCTGACCTTGCTTTCCGTTATTATAAGAGGAAGCTGCATACCAAATTTGGTGGTCCTAGCTCCTACTGTTTCGGAGAAGTTCTTGGACAAACAAAGAGGCAGGCAGGCAGACAGACGGACAAACTTTCTCAAATATTTAGTAGACACAGCAGAGGCAGACGTTTAGGACGCAGACATGTTGCTCTCAGTTTTTCCAGGTTTGAAGATAAAAGCAATTACAATGTAATCCAAGATGTGGGGTTTATACAAATAATTCCAGGATAAGTACCCTCTTTTTAAGGACCATAGCTTTTTTTGGGAAAGGGCTCTATTTTTGAAGGTTTAACAGGGATCTGATTTTCAGAGATCAGTTGCTTAACTGATTCAAGTTCCTTTAAGTAGTTTTTAAGTTAGACACCAAAAACTTGGTGCGCCCCAAACAAGCAATCACTTTTGAATATGTTGGCCGCAGACTTTGTTGGGAGCTTTGGAGGTGCTGTGCCTGTAGTTATGTTAGCTTTTCTGAATTGGCATTATTAATATCAGTATGTCAAGTCAAGGTTTATAATTCCTCCAGAATGTGTAAGCTTTCCCCAAGCAAACTGTAAGCAAAAGAATGGACCATGTCCTACAGTGTAAATATAGGCCCTCTGCTGTACAGAAAGAATTTAGAGAATAAAACCTGAAGAAAAAGAAAAAAGTCAGGAGAGAATAAACAGAGAAATGTATCTACCATACTTCTCTGTATAGAGAAGGAAATGTGGTCTTGCATCAGAGGACTAGGAAAAAAAGGGTCAGGATTGTATTCCTAACGCTACCACCAATTCACTGCATGGCATTGGGTAAGTCCCTTAACTTCATTCTGTCTGTCTGTCTGTAAAATGGGTGAGGTAATATTCAATGTATCAGATGCTGATCTCTGCTACACAGGAGTAAACTGACAGGTGGGTGTAATTTGCAATCAGAATTTGACATGTGTTTTGTGGTCCCCAGTCTACTGGCAGGAAAATGAGCATCAATATCTTAAGTAGGTCACTTGCTCCAAGTCAGGTGGTGAATTAATTGCAGAGGGGGAACAGAATCCATAGCATAGCCCCCTGGCAATCATCCACCGCAGAAGAGGATGGTGTAAGGCCCAAAGCAGTCCACTTACTCGTGGAATGGTGCCACATGGTGAGTGGCTAAAAAGTCCAATTCTGGAGCGATAGTCCTTGCCGCAGATAACACGGGCGAGGGCGAGAAAACGAAGCTGGTGAACTGCTAGCACTTGAGGCCTGCTTTGCTGTCCACTTAGTCCTCTTTGCTGTCCTCTCAGCCATCTATCTTCAGCCTCTTTGGCTCCCTGGTACAGTGGCGGCAGCCGGGAGACCCAGGCCCTTTAAGTAGCCACTGGAGCACAGTGCTGTGCATTCCATGTGGCTCTGAGAGGCAGGGCAAGGCCACGCCATGCTCCAGGCAGTGCAAAGGGCTGGCTGCCCAGCCCTGCCCCTTCCAGGAACACAAAGCAGCCCTTCCCCCTTGCCTAGGGGCCTACAGAGGCTGTTGGCTTTCCTGCTGGCTGGCACTTAGCACTGTACTCAGAGCCTACACCCGACAGAGCCAGGCCTTGGCATTCAGTGTCAGTTTCCTATTTTCCCACACCAGTGCAAATGATGAATATGCAAATATGCAAATAACACGTTACCGCTCTGCCAAAAGCCCCAAACCCCCCCCCCCCCGAACGACTGCAAACAACCGGCTTCAGCTCCACCAGCCCCGCCGCCCCTTAGAGCCCCCCCACCAGGTCCCCTAGTGCCAGTCCCCTAGTGCCGACCATGTAGCTCTGTCTCCAGCCACCGGAGCAGCCATGGGCCCCTTGCAACGTGGCTCTGGCCAGGGCTGCCGGAGCAGCTGCAGGCCACCCGCCACACGGCTCCGGCGCTGGCCCTGGCTGTTGGAGGAACTGTGGGCCACGCACCATGCAGCTCTGGCTGGGGCCACTGGAGCAGCCTCAGGCTGCCCGCCATGTCGCTCAGGCTTGGACTCCATCCAGAGCAGCCGCTGCCTGCAGAACAGTGGTTCGTGGACCGGCAGTTGGGGGCTGGATTTCTTCACCTCTACTGAGGGCTAGTGTACAGTAGGGCTGTGCTCTCCCAGCAGGCCAGGCAATCCATCTCCTGGAGTGGCGGAAGCTAGGTGGACAAGAGAATGCTCCCATCAATTAGACCTGTCTGCACTTGGACTTCAGTGTCACTCAAGGGTGTGAATTTTTCATGTCCCTGAATGACATCATTATACCGAGCTGATTTCCTAGTGTACGAGGGCTGTCACAGGCACACCCCTCTCTTAATCTGTCCTGACTCAGAAAGAAGTTTATGGAAATATGTTTCTTCACAGTAAAATTTGCAAATTCCATGGCCTTTTGAGGGATTCCTTTGCATTTTCGTTCAGGGGAATGAGATCAGAATTGTGTGTGCCTGCAGCGGTGTTGTGGGCCTTCAGTAGTGCCGTGTTTGCAACGTCCTTTGAGATCCCCAGCTGACAGTCATGCCGATTTCGAAGTGCAGATTATTGTGCTGAATGATTTTAAAGGTTTCTATAACTAACCCTTTCAAAAACACTCAACTACTGATCAGTCTTCCAATCCAGTTCCACAACAGGGCCAATTAATTGCTGGTGTCACTCCCCTGATGTCAGTTGGATTACACCAGGAGTAAATTTGGAACCCTGCCTTTGCTTTTACTTTGCAGTAGCCCAACGGAACTATTGCTTTTGATTTCAGGGATGTCACACACGGTGACCAACTTTAACAGTTTCTTCAGTGTTCTTCCTCCTAAAGTGAAGGAGTCATTTCTTATAACCACCCTTCTGAATGAATGTCTCGGAGGCTCAGACTCTGAAAGTAATACAATTGAATCATCTTGCTAGTTCATTTTGAGGGGTGAAGCCTACACTGTCTTCCTCTAACCAGAAAATTAATCTCTCTCAGAGCATCTCTCCAATTCTTCAATGCAGCACAGTGGTTTTTGTTCTATAAATGATCTTTGGGACTAAGAATTCTTTACACTTCAGTATTTTGGGGGTGTTATAGCTTTCTTGTATGCACCCTCACAAGATTGGCTGCTGATCTTGGGTAACTAATTCCTTTTATTTCTTTTTTCCCAGTTGTGTGGCTTCATTTTGAAATGAAGACAAGAAAAATGATCTATTGTGAGATTTGCTGATTGACTTAGGATTAAATGTCAAAATTCATTTTATTTCAGTTTCATTGTCACAAATTTGCCTAATGTTTCAGACCCTGGGTTCTTGCTTCCGCCCAATATATCGCTGACAGACATTCTGTATTAGCACTGAAATTTCCGCTTGTGCCCTTTGAGTTACATACACAAACAGCATTTGAAAAGCATTTTGCCTATAGATATGTGTTCAAACATATTCACACATGAGAAACAGAGAGAGATTCACAGATAGCATTTCACAATGAAAAATCTTTGTTAAAAAAAAGAGTTAAGGTTGAAAGCATGTTTCACTGGAGTCCAGCAAACAATCACACAATATTATATTGTCTTTATAAAAGAACTTACCGCTTTACAAAATAAAAGCATTAAAAACAAGGATATAAATAGATAAGGGGTCTAGATAGTTCCCCCATATCTTTTATCACCCCTTATTACCTCAGCCGGTTTAGTAGTGGATGATTCAGTGAAAATGGAATGAGAGATAGGAGAGGCTTTTACACACTCTGAAACATTAAACACAGTTTTATATTTAAAAATGTTTGAGCATCTAAAGCTTTTTAACATGAATGCAAGCTCCCTGTCCCCTAAGCCCTACTCAGCTCCCCGTCCTGAGTTCCCCCTCCTAGCCCATCCCTCCACTCAGCTCCACATTGCTAGCGTGGTTGTTGTATGAACTCATTCTTCTACCTTGTTAAAGCAGAATGTTATGATGGTTTTTAAGTTAGTAACTGGAGCAACCAAGATGGTGTCTGTGTCCCTTGACCTAGGAATCCATGTTGGATCCCCTCAGGCACTGACCGCTCAGAGACCAGCCCAAACCACCATGAGGGTTCTAGTCTCCTCAGGCTTTTCCTGCCCTGGTGGCTTTATAAGGGCTGCGTTGCCTCAGCCTCAGAGCTGCCCGCCATAGTGGCAGCCGCATGCGGGCCCATCTGTTCTGCCACCTGGCAGTGAGGGACAACCCCATCTGTGCCTGCAGCGGAGGAAGAAGAGGATTTCACCATCCCCGCCCCCCCCCCCACACACACACACACAACCTGCTTGTGCCAGCCTCTGATTCCTCTTCACCCACCAAACTGGGACTGGACATTGTGGGACTCCCCAGTGCTCCTCCCCAAGGGCCCTAAATCAACCTGCGGGTATAAGGTCCTAGGCACCTCGACCAGCACCACTGCCAAGTCCTCAGGAAAGAAAGGGCCCCGTACTTAGGGGGTTTTAATCACAGAGCTAAAGGGTTTGATTTCGTGGATCTGGGCTTCAAGCCCTGTGTTTGTTGCTGTCACTCTCACTAGTTTTGTTTGATGTTTGCAATACGTGCCTCGGGTTCTCTTCCCCTTTTCGCCCTCTTTTGTAATCAATCCCTAAATAACATCTTACCTTGTCTGCACTTAAACATCGCCTCCTCTCTCTTTAGTGCACCTACACCTCAGGGAAGGAAGGGAAGAGACCGGATTTACTTCAGCACTCAATTCATTCCCCTGATAGGGGGGCCAAGCCTGAATTTGTGGCAAGGGCACTGAGCGGCATCTTTAAGTGATGCCTTGGGGTAACACCATCTAGTGGGAAACTGAGGCAGAGTGTCCTTACCAAAGGTCAGTCAGCAAGTATGTTGGCAGAGCTGGGACAAAAGGCAGATCTCCCGCACTGTAGGCTAGTGCTCCAGTCACACTGCTCTTTTACCAGTGCGGTTATTTTTTCCTAAGAATCTCTATGTTGTCAGAGCTGGGATGACAATGCACACACTCCCTCTGGGCTTGCCTGGTACCTGGCTACTCTTCTCCCTGCAACAGGCAGGACAACAGAGTCCTCTTGGGGCATCAGGAGAAGCAGCTGCTGCACAGGAAGATAGAGGAGGGTCCTGGCCATGCATTTTGGGTGGGAAGGGCCCCTGCCCCGCACACAGTTTGAAAAGCCCAACAGATATTTTTAACTTGTGCTACAAACAGCTCCATTCGTTATTAATGCCCAGAGACGTTCTAATGGTTTTCACTGTTCCAGTTTTCCAGCGGGCTTCACTGGCATGTACTGATGAGTGCGCTCTGCTCTTGTTTACAGTCGGCATCACTTTCCCGGGGAGACCCTCTGGCACAGCGCAAACCTTACAAGCATTCACATCCCACTGTAAACATCAAACACATCTACATACCTGTTTGCCCTGGAATTAATCAACAACTTACAATCAAAGGCATTTCTGTGGCCCTTTGATTGGATGGGGGCCTGAAAGCAACAGACAATGTCCCTTTAAATATGGTTATAAAAGGCTTCCTGAGTTGCCTTCCCCAAGGGGCGAGTTAGAGATCACAATCTGATCGGCTGATGAACATGCCATCCTGTGATATGTCAGCACAGCCATTCAATGCATTGCAGAAATGGCAAGAGAGGGCATGAGAATGTTGGGAAATGTTTGCAAAATATTTCCCTGGTATTTCATTTTCAACAGCCTTTTTGCTTTTAACCTTTCCATCAGAAGGGGCACGTTCTCGGATGGGCATACCTAAGTAAGGCTAACCTCTGCTGAAGTCTGTGGGAGTTATATGCACGCACACCATGGTGGAGAATGTGGGCGGTTGCAGTCCACCACTGATACAAGGAGACTGGTGGGGACAGGGTGAACTGTGCTGAATGACAGATTGAATTGTGAATGGTGGGGACAATGGACCCCAGGTATGTGGAGGTCTTTTTTGCAGAGGGCTCATGTACAGTCCCTGGTTGGACTCCCATGTCAGTGCCCCAGTGAAAGGGGATTGACCAATACCAGGAAAGGTGGAGACACAAGAATTTGGGAAGGAACAGCATAGGAAGTGGAAGGGCAGTGGTCCCTTTAGGAACAGTTGGGGCAACTGGTCATGGAACAGTGGGCCCTGGTAAGACTCCCGTGGAGGGAGAACAGGAGTAGCCCCCAAGGGCAGAGGGAGAAGCCCAGGGCCAGGAGGCTGACGACTGAGATGACTGACTGGTGACTGAGAGGAGGACTTGCTACACCTGTGGAGGCCATGGACATCTATGGAGAGCTTGTCACTATTGGGATGGGGACAGAAAGCCACACCCAAACCTGGCAAAGGGGCAAGGCTCTAAGAGAACCCCTGTGTGCAAAGAGCCAGGGAGGGGTGGACATGTTGGGCTTGTGGACTGCAGGGTACCACAAGGTATGGCCCTGGGTAACCCAGAGAGGGCAGGACCCAAAAAGGCGCAAGAAAGTCCCAAGGCCAGGAAGAGGTGAGGGGCCTGCTTCTTGTGCAGGGAGCGGGGCATGTAAAGAGGCACTGTCCCCAGAAGGGACGAGAGGCAGAGGTGCCTAAGGACCAAAGGGAGATGAAGACTGGCAGGGTCTATACCATAGTGATGGTGGTGAACCTACTCGAGAGCCATTGACGGGAGGTGGCCAAGAAGGGGACTATGATGGAGAGGTCCCAGCAGGATATAGGGACAAACACTACAGTGATGGAGCAGGCTACTGTGTGGACTCAGACCCTGAAGGTAGAGGGCCCAGAGGAGTTTGGCCTGCATATGTGGCTGGAAGCAGCAGAAAAGACCCGCCACCAGGCAGCGGCAAATGAGCTGGGCCTGGCCAGCGAGCATGAGGCCATAGTGGAGAAGAACGTATGTCTGCACGGCAAGGTGAAAGAAGAGGAGAAAGGGACATCTGCAATTAGTGCAGGCCAGGAGATCCACTGCCCCAATAGGGTGGTGATCTCAAGGGAGGAGGGGCATAGCTGGGCGGTCACTCTGCGCCAGGTGAGATAAGGGTTAAACCCAGACCTGAGAGAGGGCTGGGACCATGGAGAAATCAGCTGAGACAGGTGGCAGACAATTAGGGCCCAGCTGGGGCAGTATAAATAGGGGCTGCTAAGCTCAGACATATACTTTTGCTCCAGTTGCTCCTAGGAAGCTACAGAGGGTACCTGAGGCTACATCTAGACCACAAAAGTAAGTCGGAAAAAGATACACAAATTGTGAACTGCAATTTAGGTATCTTTTTCCACTTTTCTGTCAAAAGAGGCTTTTCCGAAATTTGGCATGTCTACGTGGTGCCAAATTTCGGAAAAACCTCCTCTTTCGACACATCCCTTCTTCCTCATAGAACAAGGTTTACAGGGATGGTGAAAGAGCGTGTCCACTTTTCCGATTTTTTTTTCCGGAAAAGCGGATGCGTTCCTTGGACACAGCATTGCTTTTCCCCGGGATACCTCCTGTATCCCAGAAAAGTGCTGCAGTCTAGATGTAGCCTGAGGCAGAGCAGGGCTGGGGAGAGGCAGGCAGGGCTGGGGAGCCCTGACCTGACCCCACTCCCAGCCTGCAGGCCTGATACAGAGGCCTGAAGGGTACAAGGGTTGCAAGGAGGCAGCCAGGGAAGCAGGTCTACACCTCCTTGCCAATGAGGAGTGGCCATTTCAGGCTGCAATTGGCCCCTGAGGCAGGGGCTGGATGATCACTGGTAGGGAGGTCATTGAGGCAGGTGGGTAGAGGGGATTGGTGTCCCATGGGAGGGGAGGACCCTGCAGGGGCACTGCTGTGAGGCAGTACTGTGAGGAGAGGTACACCACGGGACCAGGACAGACACAGGAGCCGACAAGGGGCAGGAGACGACAGGTAGTGGAGGGTAAGACATTGGGCCAAAAGGGGGTGCTCCAGGACTGGAAGAGCTAATTCCTGGATGGACCAGCAGGAAGTACTGCTCGACCTGTTACAGCATCTAAGGGTAGAATTTAGTCCAATACGTACAGAACACCCATGGGACCAAATGGGAGTTTTGTGGCTTCATCCAAAGCACACTGAAGTCAATAGGCATCTTCCCTTTACATCTGCAGGCTGTGGGTCAGGTCTGCAGGGAAAGCAGGTGAGAATTAAAGCTCAGTGAATACTATAAAATTACTAATAATTTATTTGCTGAGTTTTGTTATTATTTGTCTAATAACGTATTTTAGAATTAGTATTCCGCTGGCAACAGAGTCAGGACAATAATGCAAAAAGCTATTGGTTGCATGGTTTAGTCATTAAATAGCTGCAAAATCCAGTGACTACAGGTCGTTCGTTAAGTAGTATTCCAAAGAGCAGGATTTTCCCCATGTAATCCACTTTTACAAATGCTGGGCTAAACACATCTCTCACGTCCCTCCCCCCCACCCCTCGTCTTTTGCTTGTGTTTGACTGGACTGATGTAATTGAGATCTGAGTTAGTCTTTTGGACTCAATTTTCAAACTCTTTCCTTTATGCCTATCAGTTTAATAAATTTTAGAAATTGGGACTCACAGCCAGCAACATGCTACAGCCTCTAGAACTTACTGATCTGCCTCTAGCAGGCTCATGTTTGGATTACTTGTGAATACATCCTTTACTTGGCTATGGCTGGTCTGGTTACCCCGTGTTCTCTGGCTTGAAGATTGCAGCTCACCTCTGCTAGTTTCAATGTGCAGTTATTTCCACATTCACATTTTTATTTGAAAACTGGCAGACAAATTGGAAGAGATCACTCTCCACTCCTCCCCTTTTCAAATGATGCCTTAAATATTTGTGTTTCAAAATTGTGAAATCGACTTGATACAGGGCTGTCTGGAATTTACCTTTCTTCTTAATTCCAGTACGGCATTTTGAATGATTTCTGTGAATATTGACAGAGAAATATATTGGCTCGTTGGATAAGATGGGATCCTAGAAAACCGAAGTGCTTATAAACCTATGACTAGGAAACTCTTATAGGCAACAGAGAGCCGTGTTAATCTGTTTCAGCAAAATCAGCAAGGAGTTTGGTGGCACATTTAACAGACTAAAATTTATTAGGGCATAAACTTTCATGAACTACAACTCACTTCCTCAGATGCTTGAAGTGAAAGAAAGGGTTCAAGCATCCGAGGAAGTGAGTTGTAGCTCACAAAAGCTTGTGCCCTAATAAATTTGTTAGTTTTTAAGGTGCCCCCGGACTCCTTGTTGTCATAGGCAAGAGTGTCCAATGTGGGGTTTATGAAATAACAACAACATCTTTATTATACCTCTGATGTCAGCTCAGGAGCTGGTTGATTGTGTTCTTTGGAGTCATAGAATAAACAGTGAGCAAATCAGTGCCTGTGTGAACCTCACTGGTTTAGTATTCGCAGGAGAACTGTGGATCTGAGAAGCCACTTAAGCTGGGAATGTGAAGGGATGCAGAAATCTTTAGATTTGCATATACAATATTGAGATCATGAGAATGTCAAATTTAAATGCAAAACTCACATGTCTCATGAATAAATCATGAATGATAGCAAGACTGATTTATTCTTCTTTTTCTTCCAGTTGTCATCCCTCCTCCCCACCACCCGGCACTCAATGAATAGGCCCTAAATTGCAAAACAGACAATTTCTTCTTTCCTTCTGCAGGAAATGCATTGATAGATGTGACTGCATAGGAAGCTGTGGGCTCCTCCAGTGTTAAAACATGTCTATATGTTGTTTATACTTGGTTAGGAAGTAAAGAAGCATCATGCCCCCCCCCACCCTTCTCTCAAGAGATCCCTTAATACCATGGCAACAGCCTTCACCCCTTTCCTTGTATGACACAACCAGATTTGGAAAAGGTTAGCCATGTGCTGTAATCAAATCCAGGCAGGTCAATCATGTAAGGAGATGACTTGCCATGAACTATGGAATAATGAATGAATAGATCACACAGGCCTTTTTTGCCTTTGTGAGTGCCTGGAAATCACTCTGTGACTTTTCCTTCAGTGAATGATATGGCTGTGAATATTGCCCCAGGTTACTGGAAAATAAACGTGGTGTTAGAGGGAGCGGTGTTAGAAGGGGACATCACTTGAAACCAGATCTTGTCTGTAGCTTTAATGGGTAGAATAAAAAGGTTTTGTGCGCGAAAGGCAACCCACCGGTGCTGTACTCCCTGTGAAACACAGAAGCTCTGGTTGCCTATAGCCACCCCAGTGCCTCCTTGCTGTTGCTGTATCATTTACAGCCTTAACGTAGCCTTCCTATAATCCTGCTCTGAAGACTAAGATTCAGGGCCCAATCAGGCAGCGCTTACTACTACTTAGCAGCACTGGGTGCATAGCATTCATCACAGCAACATTTCATCAACCACAGGGCTTTGTTTAGCTCCAAAATCTTTCACCACCAGTTTCTGATTTCTGCAATTTTATTTGTAAGGTTTTCCCAGGTAAATTGGGTAAATAATTTTCCATGTGTATGATATTCATTGTGACTTTTTGTGGGTGTTCACTGGTTACATAGCATACTTTCTGCTCATTGATTGGCTGACTGAAACTCTCTGCTAAAGATAACAAATGACAAATAGTGAATCGTGCAGTCCCAGACCACAGCATAAAACACTCAGCATGCACAAACATCTTCATCAATACCAGTGGTGTTAAGAGTTATCCAGGAGTGTTCTTCTTATGGCTCCATGAACAGAGGTGAATTAAATGGATCTTGCATATTTCTGAATGAAGCCACAACTTTTTTTGTTATTATTCACTTCTTGGTCTAAACTGTTGTGCAGATTTACTGTGTGCTATTAAATAACTGCTATGTATTGGTGGTATTTGGGCATGTCTACTTACCGCAAGATTGACCTTCTAGACTAGAGGTAGATCTTCTAGCGTTTGATGTGGTGGGTCCAGTATAGACCCATCAATCGAATGCTGAGGGCACTGGGACTCCTCCTTTTGCGAGGCGTAAGGGAAGCCGATAGGAATGTTTGCTCCTGTCGGCCTCCCGCTGCGTGGACACTGCCAAGGTTGGACTTAAGGTAAGCCAACTCCACCTTGCTTTTTGTGTTGCTGGAGCTGCATACCTTAAGCTGACCTTCCTGGTCTAGTATAGACCAGGCCTATCAGTGGTGGACCAAGACAGCCACAGCATAAACCAATGACAGTATCCCTCCTCCATCAAATCGACCAGCAAACAGAAATCCCCCTACTACATTGGTGAGACTGTAGTATTGGTATCATATGAATTTCGGAACCTCTTTTCCTGTGATTGCAAAGTATAATAACTATCCCCTGAACTGTGTAAAAAGTATCAATAGACATAGTTCCACTGGCCACCGGAGCATCCGGCCTTATGTGTAGTGCATAGTAGAAATTAGAATTAATTGTATGATGCTGTATTATTACAAATGGCACTGTTGCCCTGGATAAGCACATCTGATATTTTATAAATCATTTTAAAACTACAATAAAAGAATGTTCATGTTCCAAAGTCAAGCACTCAAAAGCTGCCCATACTACCTTAATTTAGCCTTCCTGGGCGTTAGGCCTGAAGCAAACACTCGACCTGGAAAATTTCAGCCTGAAATGGCTTAATTTTGGCAAAGTTATAGGTAACTGAAAATGGGGTATTATAATGGGACATTGTGGCGGGGTTATGGGTGCGAGCGACTCCCCCCCCCGCTCCTCTGCGGGGGGGGGGGAGGGGCTCCGCGGACCCACCGCCTTGACCTCCGTCCGTGAATCCCTGAGAGGAGTCTACCTGTGGTGGGGCTGGCGGGTGCGATTGCCCCTCTGCCCTAACCGGCAAAGGGGGTTCAGCAGACCCTCCGCCACGTCACCCCTAGCGGAAGCTAGGGGCTTAGCCCGTCAGCGGGCCTTGGGGTCTTGGTCCCCCTTTCCGTCCCTCCAAGGGGCGGTTGCGTGTCTGTAGGGCTGAAGTGTGACCACTGTCTTCACACTGCCCTTATTGTGGGGTAGGTCGATCGGGGTGCTCTCGGGTGTGGGGTTTTTGGGGAGTGGGGGACCCGGGCCCTCCCTCTCCTCCGGGTCCCAGCCCAGGGCCCTAAGTGGAGTACGGTGCCAATGGGCCTCCCTCCATGGCAAGCGGGGCTGCATCCCTAAACTCGCATGCCCACGGGCGCCAGAAGCGCCCTGCCCCAGGCTCCTTCCACTCCCCGCCTTCAGGCTCTCCCAGCGGAGCCGCCAGGTTCGCCCAACCAGGATCCGGGGACAGATACAGCCGTCCTTCTTCTTCACCCGCGGGGCGGGAGGCTTGGGACTGCCAGAAGCCAGTGTTGCCGCTTCTCCCCAACCCCCCTTCTGGCGTCCCGCGGCCGCTTTTTACGGCGCCCGGGGAGTGACGTCAAGGGGGTTTGCTCCGCCCCCCCCCCGGCGTCTTCCCCTCTGGTCTCTCCCTGGCGCGCGTCCGGTGCTCTGCCCCCAAGTGTGGGTCGCCCCACACCGCCGGCGTACTTCCCCGCGCATCGGGTCAGGCCCTGCCTCCCCCGCTGCGGGCTTGCCCTGACTCCCCCACGCCCCTGATCCGGCTGGTTGGGGCCGGCCCTGCCGCTTCCTGCCACGGCGCCCATTCCCACGCCCGGGGGGTTAACCCTCCCCCCGGAGCTAGTGCGGACCCCGCCGGGTCCGTCACAGACATGTCTGGCAACCTTAACTTAGATGCTCCTAGCTCTGCCTATAATCTCTGACTTGCTACCTAGATGTGTTGTGCAGTTTAGCTAATGTTTGTATAAAGCTTTGTGATTCTTATAGTGAAGGCACTAGACAAACACCATGTCTAATGGCGGGCTCTGCAATGTTTCAGACAATAAAGCAATCTTCCAAAGCTTTGAAAGACACTAGTACAGTTTTCAGCATTCAACATGCTTTGTTCCACCTCTGGTTGAGAACGTGTATTTGAAAAAATGGCAATGTAAAACAATGCTACCTGTGGTAAATGCTATATGTGAAGTTTGCCTTTTTATTTCAAAACAGCTTATGTGGCTGTGCTGCTTCCAAGCTCTGTGTAATGTATATAAAAAAATAATTTTTTACTTCAGAAATGGATAAGTATGAAGAGTATAAGAGGGATTAAAATAATACCAGATCCCCAAGCACGATAAAGGAGACTTTGAAGTGAAAAATTAAGTAAACCTTTGAAACAAGATTTCTTTGAGTCAGACATGGTGTATTTATAAAAGTGGTTGAATATAAACAAGTGACATGGCTTTATGTTGTGTTGAGTGATGGAACTAGCTATGAATCATCTGGAAGTGCAAATCACTTTTCTTTGTTTATATCCTGAGATGAACTGAAGCAAAGTTTAATGTTCAGAAAGAGGAGGGGCAGAGATCACTGATTGGGCACTTTCAGGGAGGAAAAATAAAAAGGACAAAATAGACCGTGTTCTCTTTTTAGTTGAAATTGGACTTGGAAAGATTATTAGGACAAATAATGTGCAAGGTTCTGAAGCAAGAATTAAGCTTTTAGATAGAGGGTGACTATGCACATTAGATGGTGCAGTGTTAATAAGCAATTATAATACCAAGCTCTTATAGAGTGCCCATCTGGCCCTATATCCCAGGAATACCAATTAGATACATGTGAGCAGTAATCAACTGTAACCAACTAATAATCATACAATTTTAAAAAATATTCCATGTGTTATTGATTAATGATAGTGTTTTTTCATTGATGTGCGGCTAGCTATCAAGTTACTAGAAGGGGCATGACTATGTAAATCTGTGGTTCTCAACTGGTGGTCCATGGTGACTTTTTCGGTGGTCCACAGGAACATTGTCCAAAGTCACACAGCGTGAGTAGGCGCCGCCGTTAGTAGCACGCGGCGTGTCATCCATAGCGTCACCTAGGACGCAACCGCGTTGTGTTGCCAGTAACTTCCGTCTGAGGCTCTGAGTGTCAGTGTAGCTGCTGCCGTCATGCTGAGCAGTTGGTGTGTCGTTCGTCCTGTGCTACATGTGCTGGAAGTGGTCCACGAAAATTTTTTGATTGGCCTGGTGGTCCGTGGACTGAAACGAGTTGAGAACCACTGATGTAAATTATATGTCAGATTAGTAGGAAAAATTCTCTGTTGATAACATAAGAATGGCCACACTGGGTAAGACCAAAGGTTCATCTAGCTCCGTATTCTGTCTTCTGACTGTGGCCAGTATCAGGTGCCCCAGAGGGAATGAACAGAGCAGGTAATCAAGTAATATGTCCTCTGTCACCCATTCCCAGCTTCTGACAAACAGAGGCTAGGGACACCATCTCTGCCCATCCTGGCTAATAGCCATTGATGGACCTGTCCTCCATGAACCCTTTTTTGAACTCTGTTATAGTCTTGGCTTTCACAACATCCTCTGGCAAGGAGTTCCACAGGTTGACTGTGCATTGTGTAAAGTACTTCCTTCTGTTTGTTTTGAAACTAGGTAGATTGGTAGCAGGTTTATCTGGTGACCCCCAGTTCTTCTGTTATGTGAAGGAATAAGTAACTCTTCTTTATTCAGTTTCTGCACACCAGTCATTTTATAGACCTCTATCTTAGTCATCTCTTTTCCACGCTGAAAAGTCCCAGTCTTATTAATCTCTTCTCATATGGCAGCAGTTCCATTCCACTAATCATTTTTGTAGCTCTTTTCTGAACCTTTTTCTCCTTTTTCTTTTCCAAGGGTACCCATCATGAATTGGGGTTCAGCGTCTCAAAGGTAGTTAGGTGCCTAAATAGCTTTGAGTGTTTGGGCCTAGATATTTCCAGAAGACTTATCAAATTCAGACTGAGCTGTTCAAAAAGTTCCTTGGGTCTCTCCTGACTAAAGAGTGCACTTTACAGTCTGCTAAAAAGAAAACAGGCCAGAATTTGATCTCATTTACAGGAGTTTAAATCTGGAGTCAGTCCATGAATGTAAACAAAGCGATTCTGGATTTAAACTGGTGTAACTGAGATCAGAATCGGTCTAAATGCCTCTGCCCTGAGGGGCATACAATCTAGGTAATAGACAACATGTGGCTGAGGATGATGGGTGGGAATGAATAAAGCAGATTTCTGACCAATTATATTTTGGGTATTAGTCAGGATGATGAACAGTGACCTCAGAACTTCATCTGTCTAATGGTCGTTATATGTTTTGTATGCATTATGGCCAAAATAACAGTGTTGACTGATGTTTCTCTCTGCTACCCAATGCACAGAAAATACACTCACCTCTAGTAGTGGATACAAAACTCTTATTTGTGTTAACACAAATAAGATTGCCATGCGCAGTAATCCTATGTGCAGGGATATACATGCAGGATTTGTGTGTCCAGTTGTCTGTCAGCTGCTTTTCTTTTTGCAGATACCGTTAGTACTGCCAATCACAAACATCATGAGCCAGCCCCCCACCAGCATGAGATTACTTTACAACTAATAAATATTGGGCTTGGCTTATTTTCCATTTCGTTTCTGAGCCTTGAGGAGTCACATTATGAAACATTTCTCTGCAACTATGAGGCTAGAAACTTACCTTTTTCCCCCCCTCGGGAGAAAGCTGAGATTCTGATCTTTTCACATGATTCCAGAAGATGGTGCTTTAAGAACATCATCAAATATTGTGAACCCAGGAGAAAATGGCAGTTCTGAAAATGTGTCCGTAGCTGTCTCACGACATGACTGCTTAGGGAGCCAAGCCTTCAGTTGCCTTACCCTGTACTCCTTACTCATCTAAAATTCCAACCAGCTCTCGAACATCTTCCACGGACCACCCAGCTCCGCCAAGCAGCTCCCTGAGGTGTCAAGAAGCAGCGAATTGTCCCTCTGTTTCAGTTACCACAGACAACATTCGTTATCAAACACACCCAGTTTTTAGGTGGGACTGGAGGGCTCCCAGCTCGACGTCTTAGGGCACCTGTTCAAACGTGGGCACAAGCAGATTGGCAATGGTCTCTGGCTGGGCTTGATGGGCTTGACCCCAAAGTGCTGCCAGGTGAAGGCTGTGCTGTACGGTGTCAATCCAATACCAGGCAGAGAGATCCTCAAAACCCCGCCCCACCCCCCCAAAAAAAATCTGCTACCACAACTGTCTTGTCAGCAGGCTCAGCCAGGAGGCTAAGCATTACTGTTATTTTATTAATAAACATTTCTGCTTGCTAGCCTGGCTCATTCACACAAGGCGTGTTCCCTGCAAGGGAGAGCTAACAGGCTTAATACGACAAGACAAGTCGCAACACTTAGGAGAGGGTAGATAATGTTGTTAGGCATTCTCCTCTCTAACGAGCATAGGATGGATAGATAGACTGCGGGGACTACTGCGGCTGAGCATTTTTTATGGAGCCTTATGACCGATCACCTAAATCACACGGGATTAATTCTGGGCCCTAAACAGATGCCCTAACCACTACGAACAGGAGTCACTTTTTTCTGATTCCAGATGATCTGAGAATGTTCCTAATTGTTCAGCTCAAATCCATCATGTGAATTATAACAACTGTAGAAAGAGCTTTTTGCACCGGCTAGGGGAGCCCTTCTGGTCCAATTCTCTTTTGAGCAGCTGCACTGTTCTCCAGGAGACTTTTGCCTTCTGCAAATGGTGCCCTGAAGGAAATCGGCTCTGACCTGTTTCAGCCATTCTAAAATGCCATTTGTGAGTCAGAGAACCGGTCCTGATTCCCCGCTGCCCGGCACTTCGTGTCATTTACTTCTATGCACAGCACACATAAAACCCACCAGATCAGCAATCGCCGCTCCTACCAGCTAAGCTCCCTGTAAGCTGCATGGCCACACTGCGATCTATTTAGCTCTGCACAGGCCATCTGACAGGCCGCACAGGGCGGGAACCTGTGGCAGCTGGGGGAGGGCTGACCCACCCCTGCCCACCTTCTAACTTGCCATAGCTGGGGCCACCTAGCCTGACTCTACCACAGCCACAGCAGTGCAGACAGTCTGGTCCTGGCCCTGGCCCTGGCCCGACTTTACTGCAGCTGGGACAGTCCAGCACTGGTCCAACCCTCCTGTGGCCAGTGTGGCATGGACAGCCTGGCCCCAGTCCCATTGTGCAGTGGCTGGGGCCTGGCCCTGAATCCTCTGCACCCACTGGGCTCAGGTGGTCCTCAGCCCCCTCGCCTGCCACTGCTGAGGCAGCCCGAACCCCCACCTACTGCAGCCCAAATGGCCCTGACCTCCCCTTCCCGTCATGGCTCCCCAGTCCCGAGCTCCCCCTCACAACCCTGCATCCCACATTCTGTCCCAGTCCCACCCAGAGCCCACAACCCACTGTCTCAGCCGGGGTTGCCAGCTCTCCCAGACCAGATGGACTGGGTATCATTTGCAGCAACGGTGCAATATGGTCCATCTGATCTGACTGAGTTGGCAACCCTAATCCAAGCCCTGAGGCCTTCATCCCCGGCCCTACCCCAGAGACTGCACCCCCAGCCCTCACAGTCCTGCACCCCAACCTTCTGCCCCAGCCACGAGCCTGCTCCCACACTCAGAACTCCTTGGCTTCACCCGTACAACATGCACTACCAAAATGAAGGCAATGTGTCACACATCACCTCTGCACTGGTGCACATAACAAAACTGATTCTGCTCAGGGGTAGGAAAAGGTAGAGGGAATATTGCATACCAGGGTCTGTGCTTTGCACCCATCACATAAAATGCAAAGCAGTTTAGACTCTGTCCCCATGACACCACAGTGATGGAGCTCTTTCCAAACGCCACTGTCTGGCTCTCATATTACAACCCTCCACGCTCAGATCTCAGCACCTCTTACAAATCGTCAGGACACCGCCTAGAGCAGTTGTGTGTGGTTGCCAAGTCACTACCATAAACCTGTACGTGCTCCTCTCCTGTGAGGGGCCCCGTGGCTGTAGTGGATGATTCCGCATGAGACAATTTAAAATGCTATCGCAAAAACAAACAACAAGCACCGCTTGCCATTTGCTTTCCATGTGATAATTCTCTCCTGCCTTTTTTCTTCACTCTGTTACCTTTAGAAAAACCTTTACTGGATGCCGGTGATTAGCATTTTGTAGCTAATTGAAAGGACACTGTCAATTACTCTTTGTCGCTGTTAATTGTTCTTCCACGCCATATTGGGTTCATGGCACTCTAGCATGTACTACCTGATTCAGGAAAGTACTTAAGAATAGGACTTTAGCACTTTAGATGTGTTAAAAATGACATCTTAAACAGGATGCGTTCCCAAATTGGGGCCCTAATGATTAGCCCAGGGGACAAGTTAGTCCTTATTCTCTAGCTGCCCTCTAAAAATTAATATCAGACGCAAGGAATCTTCTACGTTGCTCTGGGAGCACCAGGATCTCCTAGAATCAGCTGTGTGGGCATAGAATTTAGAGCCATTCTTCCCCCAGGTAAAACTTAAAAAACAACAAATAGTCTAGTAGCACCTTAAAGACTAACAAAACATGGAGATGGGAACATGAGCTTTTGTGGGTAAAACACACTTCTTCAGATAATTCCCCCAGGTAGTTCCCCTCAGTCCCAGTGGCAGGGCAGAGTTGGCTCTGTGTAGATTTCAGTCCCGCTTTTATTTATCCTCCTGACTTGTAAAATAGTTCATCCTGTTCAGTTTTAGAATGAAGGTATTTTGAGACCCCCTAAGCAGATGCACTGCTGGCATTTCATGCCCACTTACCGCACTGTAGCGTCACAGGCTTTTATGAGCTCTGTCTCTGTTGGGGACTTTTAAGCAGCCACAGGGGAAGAAAACAATTTTCTAGGTTTGATCTCTCAATAAGTGCAAAGGCTCATCCATGATGTCTGCTCTTCCCTTTGGGATTGCTTCACTCAGCTCTCGTTTCTGAAAGACTTCTACTTCAAAGAATTGATAAAGAGTAGGAGACACTAGATCCAATTTATCTCTGAAGCAAAGGAGAAAATCTCCCAATGAAGCAAACGGGAATTGCACCCACTTACATGAGGGATAACTTTGGCCTCTTGGCTTTCGCAAAGAGATGGTTTTGATTCTTCCATTGTAGCATGGTGGGTGCGGGTTTGTGGCTACTGTTCTTGCCGGCTTTCGTTTGGTATTTCGACTGCATTAGCATGTCCTTTTCCAGCCATGCTCCCCTTTACCACCAGCACAACTTGTCCATGTCAGACAGTCGCACCGGCTCAGCCTCATCCATTTTTTAACACAGTCTCATTGAACTGGTACAGATGGTTAAATTCAGTTTAAGAGCAACTTATTTTGGTTTCTCTTCAACTGAATTCTGAATGACTAAAACTAAATCGAAAACTCAATGAGCTCTGGCTATGCTAAGGAGTTTTTGCAAAATAACCCCTCTAATTTCAAAATAATAAGCCAAGTGTCCACACTACCACCAAGCCCATTATTTTGAAATAATGGGCCGGTTATTTCAAAATCGGTACTCCTGCTTTCCTCGAGGAATAACGCCTATTTCGAAATAGCGGGAGTGTGGATTTTCCACTGCTGATATTTCAAAATAACGACTCCCCAGAGTCATTTCAAGTAATGACTCCCCAGTGCTTCCTGGGGCTCTAAGTCGAGGTAACGCATCACAATAACAGAGCCTGCCTCGGACTCATTTCAAGGCTCCCCCATCGTGGGGACACACTAGTTCAATTTTGTTATTTCGCGAGTTATTATTTCAAATTTAGTTGTTTTGAAATAATTTCCTAGTGTAGATGTGCCCTTCATGTGGAGATAAAAGTGTCCGTGCCGCCATTCGTACCACTTTAACTAAGTGAGTTTAAATTCCCACCTTAAATTAAAGTGGTGCACCTGTCATGTGTAGACACTCATAGAACCATAGAGCTGGAAGAGACCTCAGGAGGTCATCAAGTCCAGCCCCCTGCCCAAGGCAGGACCAACAACTCCCCCATGGAGAAGCCAGCAAGCGCTCAGGCAGCATGAACTCTTCTCACTCCCCGGACAGTGTTGCAGGGAAGGGCTGAGACATAGCAGTAGGGCAGCTTAGAGCTACACACTGCACAGCAACTAGGACCAAGATTTGCTGACAGTCACCATTGGGCTATTCTGGTACAAGTTTGGTGCAGACACTTCCTCTGAAGTGAGTGCTCTCACCTGAGATAATACATTCATTTTTTTACTGGATTAAATTATGATCATACCCAGACTTGCACTGAAATAAACTGAAGTCATGAATTATAACCCAGTTGGTTATTTCCCTGCCTGTTACAGCATAGGCCAAACCTAGATTCACTTCTCTTTAATTTGCAACACAGGTAAAACTATTTTTCTTCTTGAATTGTTTCGGAATTGCTGGCTCTGGAAGATTCAAATGCTGAAAAACCCTTGCGCAAAAACGGAATGAAAGAGTATGCAAATGAAGCGTGAGAAAATGCTAATCCACACTTCATTTGCACTGCCTCCTTCAGCAAAGCATGTAGTGTAGACGTAGCCTTGGATTGAAAAGGTTTTCCTGCCTTTTACAGAGAGATGGGCTGAAATTCACACCTGGAGTAAGCAGGCTCAGCTCTGTTGACTGCAGAGGGGTCACAAACCACACGTGCCAGCTGTGGATTTGGCTCATAAAATTCCAGTGCGGAGTTCGGCCATGATGTCCTGGGACCATTTCCACACATGAGTACGGAGGAGAGATTTCACACAGAAACTGGTTCAATTTAAATCGGTTAAAAACAGGCTAGTTAAACTGGTGCAAAGCCCTGCGTGAACTGGCTTCTATCAGTTGAAAACTGCTCCTATCAGTTTAATATGCACCCATCAATGTCCCAAAGCAATCTAAACCAAGAGAGGCCAACTTTAGGTCGGTTTCAGAGCGTCACCAAGCTGCACTGATTAAATGTGTTTCAGGTCACATGTCTAGGCACATCGGTGCCATTTTGTGCATACATCAGACCTCACGGAAATGTTTACCGACTGATCCGTGACCTGCTTCACTCTTTTGATGACTTACCATGGCATAAAGTATTTGTGACTGTGAAGGTGGTTGGCAGATCATGGGGGATACTGCGCAAAGCTTTTTTCCCTGGAGAAAATCTCATCCAGCTGGGAGGAACCTTTAAAATACACCTGAGTCTCAGATACGATTCTGAAAGAACAGAGTCACTTTTCTCCTGATATTCTCCTTAACATCCAGGCTGGGTCGCTTCCTGAACCTGAGCAGTCTAAGAAGCTTTGTCAGACATTTCAATTTTACTTAGTCAATACAGTAAATGACTTTAGGCTACATTTTTCTTCCAGCCCGAGAATGTGTCTGGATCTTACTCCTTCCTCTGTATCTGTTAGCCCACATACATCAGGCACTTTTGATTTCTTTCATTGAATGTGTTCTCTATTGAGGATTTAAAGGAGATTGTCCTAAATCTTTGGCCAGCCACTTCTAGCCTTGATCCTTGGCCTTCCTCATTTATGAGTTCCTTGCCCCAGTTTTAACCTAACAGACAATCTCTCTTCAGCATTTGGCAAGTTGTCAATAGATCTAAAGTCTGCTATGGGACTTAGCTCCAATGCTAAAGAAACAACTATGCCAAGGAAAAGTATTGCTAATTAACAACCTCTTTTCAACATTTTTCCTTAGCTCTGGTGACTAGAAAAAAAAATCACTGGTGTCCATTAAGCTTCACCATCACCCAAGCTATTAGATTTGTACTGAATTTCAGATAGGATCTCAATCTTCTTATGGTCAAAGGTGACTGTCCTCAAACCCTGCATTGGCAAACTCTTCTTCCTTTATCTTTAGATGGATCTGGAGTCTGAGAGACTGTTTAATTTTATTTAGCTGTGTCTGGAAATGGGTTCAGATGAGTATTGTCCCACACTAGATTCCCACAATTAGGACTCATGATTTTCAAAAGGACATGTGGTTTTGGGGTGCCCAGCTTCAGGTGCCTTAGAGGGGACTGATTTTCAGAGTGTAAGTGCTCAGCATTTTCTGACAATCAAGCCTCTTTAAGCTGTCTCATTTTGGGTATCCGGTCATTGAGAGATTCAGAATTCTAATCACTTTTTAACATCCTGATGACATTCTATGGTAGGTGCAAGATACGAGAATTGGGTGCGACCCTCTGATGAGACAGAAATCCGGGAGGAGATAGGGAAGTGCTGCAGGAAGCCCCAGGAACAGCTTGGGGAGAAAGCTGAGGCTGTTGTTGCTATTCCATTGTCATTGTTAAGTCAGGTTTCACCAGGTGGGACTGTTACTCATAGTCTGCCAAGTTCTTTTTATTAGCATGTGAGTAAGTGTTTAGTCTTGGGAAGACATACTCTTTGCTGTTAGTCTGGGATATGTTTGGTTTGATTCACTCTGCAGGTGGTGGTCCTTGGAGAGGGAACTGTGCAAACAGCCTGAAAGCTTTCTCTTTGCTGTGGTCTCTGATTAGCTATTCCCTGGGAACAGGGCACTGGTGTGGGGCTATGAATCCTGAAAGAAAGGATTACCCTTTACCTGTGTGCTGTTTGACCATCTCATTTCAGGACTGGCATATATGTAGAGCCCTGAGTGGATGCAAATTTTGTATCCACATCAGCATCTGTATCCACAGAAATGAGCCATGGATATCCACAGCCACAACTGCGCAGAATACCAGCAGATATAAAGCAGATAGCCACATATTTGCAGGGCTCTACATCAGTGTTCCCTCTAAACTGGAGCCAAGCACAGCTTCACAGGTGATTAATCAGCCCCTTCCAGTCAGAGGCTCAGGGCTCTGTGCAAGGAGCTGACTGACTGGGCAGGGCTGATTAATCACTTGTGAAGCTGTGCTGCCACCCAGCTTAGAGGGAACACTGCTCTCCATATATATGTGCCAGTCCTGGAATGAGATGACAAACAGCATACAGGTAATTATATATATTATATGCACCATTATGTATACAACAAGTTACACCTTAAATATACCCAGACCCCAGGACACTGACTTCTGATCTAAAAAAACTGACCTGCAAATCCCCAGTCATCTGTTACTATTCTGCAGAGGAGCGTCACAACATTATATCCAAGTTACCAAGAGACCAGATAGCATTTGCAGCATGGGCAGACTTGAGGCCTGGGTCTTTATTCTTTTACAGGCATCATTCCCCGGAAGCCACAGGTTCCACTGATGTACTATTGGGTGTAATATAGTGGTGAGTTGGGCCCAAAACAGCATGGTAGGAACACTGCCTCTTCAAAGAGTCACAGACTCCTTTGGCAAAGTGAATAAAGGTGCCTATCCTGTGTCCTTCAGTTCCAGCAGTGGGTGGGCGAGGGAGAGGGGCGGGGGAAGAGGGCATGTGTCATGCCTCCAGTTACAAAGTCCTTTTGATCATGTAGCTGTTTCTTAAAGCATTTAAATAACAACCTTATGCAGAGCATAGAGGAGGCAGGCCGCTGGATGGGGAGGGATCAGGAGGGGGGCTGGAGAAATGGGTAGGACATGATGAGGGATATTTTTCTTATATCGTTGCAACAGGAGTTTTGTATTATATGTAATAAAAATATGAAGGAAGGTCACAGCCACAGGACTAACTACACTGGAACAGATTCTGCTTGGTGCAACTACTCCACTGGCTTCACTGGAGTCACAACAGATTTACACTGGTGTAAACGGTCCCCTGCTTCATGATGAGCCGATACCATCACAACGCTGTCAAGCTTATTTCCTGTATTCTTTGATCCCTTGGACTGCGCTGCAGTTCAGTTAGCATTAGCATTAGCAGGAGTATGTGGTATGGCTAGATGGGCCTGGGCAGAACCCAAGGTCCAGAACTGGAACAAATCTGTGCAGCTTCCCGCGGCTCCCCTGGGCTGCAAATGGTGATCCAGAGCCCATGGGAGCGACAAGGCTCTGTGGCTGCAGAGCCTGTAAAAAACCAAACTGGAGTGGCCCGTTAGCCGCTTTCTCAGAGTGGATCCGTGGATCACACTGAGAAACACCGGCTTAAACCACCCAGGCGGCCTTAAATAAGGTATTTACCCACAGCACCATCTAGTGGCAGAGCAGTATAATACAGTTCAGCGTTCCAGTCCATCTCCCCCGCTTAAGTTCTACGTTCCCATCATCTATATCTATATTTTAGAGAATAGTAATAGAGATGCAGCTGTGTTAGTTTGGTCTTGCTGAAACAAAAGACAGGACTATGCAGCACTTTAAAGACTTTAAAGTGCTGCATAGTCCTGTCTTATATTTTAGAGAGTTTGTGCATCTGTCTGTCCATGACATCTGTCCATCTTGAGTCCATTTGTTCAAGAACTCCTCTTAAACAATAAGAACTCATCCTAATCGAAGCAAGGTCAGGGTGTGGTTGTGCCTGGAAAATGGGAAGTGCCTGGAATGGGATTATTCCCATAACATGGAAAGGGAGGGGTCTGAGTGCAGGCTCTGCACTGACCACTGGGGGCAGCAGTGCACGGGACAGTTATACTGCAGAGTTACCACAGGGCGGCAACTGCACTAGGAAGAGAGTGGGCAGCTGGGACCAGAATCTCTCTCCAAAATGGCCATCCATGAAGACAGTAACCACGTAGGTCACAAAAAGGCTCAATTAGAATTTATGAAACTTTTACAACTGACTACCCTCAGAGAGCCGCCCGATCTAGAGCTTGGTGACCATGTTCATGCCAAATGGGACGGAGAAAAAGGATGGTCAAATCAGCTTCATAAATAAAAAATTAAAAATTGCATTAGCCATTTGGTGACCCCTAGTTCTTTTATTGTGGGAATAAGTAAATAACTTTTCCTTATTCACTTTTTCCATACCCGTCATGATTTTATAGACCTCTTTCATATCCCCCTTTAGTTTCCTCTTTTCTGAGCTGAAAAGTCCAAGTCTTTCTAATCTCCCCTCATCATTTTTGTTGCGCTTTTCTGAACCTTTTCCAATGCCAATATAACTTTTTTTAGATGAGGCAACCACATCTGTAGGCAGTATTCAAAATGTGGGCATCCCATGGATTTATATAGAGGCAATAAGATATTTTCTGCCTTATTCTCAATCCCTTTTTTAATTACTCCTAACATTCTATTTGCTTTTTTGACTGCCACTGCCCACGGAGTGGATGTTTTCAGAGAACTATCCACAATGACTCCAAGATCTTTCTCTTGAGTAGTTGTAGCCAAATTAGTCCCCATCATATTCTATATATAGTTGGGATTAATTTTTTCCAATGTGCATTACTTTACATTTATCAACAATAAATTTAATTTGCCATTTTGTTGCCCGATCACTTCGTTTGGTGAATAGTGATAGAGATGCAGCCGTGTTAGTCTGGTGTAGCTGAAACAAAAGACAGAACTATGTAGCAATTTAAAGACTAACAAGATAGTTTATTAGGTGGTAACATTAGGGGTGATCATTACCTCACAGAAACTTCCCCTATTATCACCCCTATGTCATTACCTCACAGACACTAACCTTCCCCCCTCATCCCCACTCTGTTCTAAAATTTGATTTGTCAATTTCACATGCGTTCATTTTTTTGATTGTATAGCTTTGGTATATATGGTTATGCCGATTTTCTTCCACATATTGATCTGAGGAAGTGGGTCTGGCCCACGAAAGCTCATCACCTAATAAACCATCTTGTTAGTCTTTAAAGTGCTACATAGTTCTGTCTTTTGTTTTAGTTTAGTGAGATCTTTTTGAAGCTCTTCACAGTCTGCTTTGGTCTTACCTATCTTGAGCAGTTTGGTATCATCTGCAAATTTTGCCACCTCACTGTTTACCCCTTTCTCCAGACCATTTATAAATAAGTTGAATAGGATGGGTCCCAGGACACACCCTTGGGAGACCCCACTAGTTACCTCTCAGAAAACTGACCATGTATACCTACCCTTTGTTTCCTGTCTTTTAACCTGTTATCAAGCCACGAAAGGACCTTCCCTCTTATCTCATGACAACTTACTTTACTTAAGAGCCTTTGGTGAGGGACCTTGTCAAAGGCTTTCTGGAAATCTAGATACACTATATCCACTGGATACCCCTTGTCCACATATTTGTTGACCGCCTCAAAGAACTCTATCAGATTAGTAAGACATGATTTCCCTTTACAGAAACCGTGTTGACTTTCCCCCAACAAATTATATTCATCAATGTGTCTGACAATTTTATTCTTTACTATAGTTTCAACTGTGGAAACCATTTTCATATTTAGCTAGAAGCCATTCTGTATAACAAAAGCCATTTCAGTTTCTTGCTCCTGCACGTACGCCAGTGAGATGAGCCATTGGTATGTGTTAATGAACTATTTTAAGCTGAAGCTCATACTCCCTAAAAACCTATTTCTTTCTGTGCTGATAACCATTTCTCTTTGAAGTTTGTTTTGATGGACTGCCCTGGCATCAGACTTGTTTGGTTAAGGGTATAAAGATACTAGGATTGATTGTATTAGCCAGCCTCACTGTGCCCGGCTCTGCTGGGACCACGTTTGGCTCACTTTGTGCCTTATTGATCAATAAAGCTGTTTGTTAGCCGCCAAAAGAGAGGGGAGCGTTTGCTTCAACACAACTAATTTGCCCAGTATTGATGTTAGACTTACCGGTCTGTAATTGCCAGGATCACCTCTAGAACCCTTTTTAAATATTGGCATCACGTTAACTATCTTCCAATCATTAGGAATGGAAGCCGATTTAAAGGATAGGTTACAAAACACAGTTAATAGTTCCGCAATTTCCCATTTGAGTTCTTTTAGAACTCTTGGGTGAATGCCATCTGGTTCCGGTGACTTGTTACTATTAAGTTTATCAATTTGTTCCAAAACCTTCTCTAATGGCACCTCAATTTAGGACAATTCCTCAGATTTGTCACCTAAAAAGAATGGCTCAGGTTTGGGAATCTCTCCGATATGAAGACCGAAGCAAAGAATTCATTTAGCTTCGCCATCATGACTTTATCATCTTTGAGTGCTTTTTTAGCATCTCGATCGTCCAGGGGCCCCACTGGTTGTTTAGCCGATTTCCTGCTTCTGATGTACTTTAAGAACAGTTTGCCATTACTTTTTGAGTTTTCAGCTGGCTGTTCTTCAAACTCCTTTTTGGCTTTTCTTATTATAGTTGTACACTTAATTTGACAAAAATTTTATGGTCCTTTCTATTTTCCTTTCTAGAATTTAATCACTTTTTAAACAATGCCTTTTTATCTCTCACTGTTTCTTTTACTTGGTTGTTAAGCCATGGTGGCACTTTTTTGATTCTCTCGCTGTGTTTTTTAAGTTGGGGTATACATTTAAGTTGGGCCTCTATTATGGTGTCTTTGAAAAGTTTCCATGCAGCTTTCAGAGATTTTACTTTTGTCACTGTGCCATTTAATTTCTGTTTAACTAACGTCCTCATTTTTGTGTAGTTCCCCTTTCTGAAATTAAATGCCGCCGTGTTGGGCTGCTATGGTGTTTTTCCCACCACAGGGATGTTAAATTTTATTATATTATGGTCACTATTTCCAGGCAGTGCAGTTATATTTACCTCTTGAACCAGATCCTGCGCTCCACTTAGGACTAAATCAAGAATAGCCTCTCCCATTGTGGGTTCCAGAAACAGATGCTCCAAGAAGCAGTCATTTAAAGTATCAAGACATTTTATCTCTGCATCCCGTCCTGGAGTGATATGTACCCGGTCAATACTATTCCCTCACTATTATCGAGTTTTTTAATTTGATAGCCTCTCTAATCTCCCTTAGCATTTCATAGTCACTATCACTGTCCTGATCAGGTGGTCGATAATATATCCCTACTGCTATATTCTTATTATTGGAACATGGAATTACTCCCCAAAGAGATTCTATGGAACATTTTGGCTCATTTAAGATTTTTATTTCATTTGATTCTACATTTTCTTTCACGTATAGTGCCACTCCCCCACCAGCATGACCTGTTCTGTCCTTCAATCAGGCTTTGCTGATCAGGAAGCTTAGCTGGGCTGGAGCAGGCAGGATGATAAAACCAGGAAGTTTGCAGCAGAAGGCAGATTCAGGGAGAGAGTCTGCAATCACTATCTGGGAGCAGTCAGGTGTCACTGCTGTGGTGTCCTGACAGTCATCTGCGCCTTCAGTGACGATAACCGTTCAGCTGCATACATATGCTCCTCCTGTGTGCCGTGTTGATTTTGCACAAGTAGTTGACACACCAGACTCTGATGGAGCCCCCAAAGACCACAAAATCAGATAAGGGTTGAAGGCACCAGGCCAGGTTTATTGTCAAACCACGTACAATAGTTGTCAGTAGACTCTACTGAACCACTACGCATACATGCCCCTGACAACGGACCAGCTCAGTCAACAATAGGATCATTCCTTGCCCCCTCGGCTGCACAAAGACAGCTCCCTCAGGGTACATTTTTATACACAGGCACAAACAAGTTACATGTCACTCCTGACATATCAAGTTGCCCCTCTGGCATTACGTAGATACTACCCATTACCTTCTACCCAGAGGTTCCATCACTGTCTATCCTGCTGTCAGTGTAGACCCTGTCCTGCCCCGGGTTGGTACGTCTGTTATTTATGGGGAGTGTGGTAGTGCCAAGATGTTTTTTCACAAGGTGTTCTGTTACGACTCCTCTGGAACGTGCTTACGGCCTGTGCCTAGAACCTCTTAGGTATGAGTGTTTCTGCAATATAAGCCCTGTTCTTCCCAACTTCTGTGACCAGGGTCTGCCTCTTGCTCACCGCTCGACTTTGTTTTATAGAGCAAAGTCTTGACCATTGTGCCTAGGCCTCAGGCCTGACACCAGGCCTGTGGTACATGGGCTTCTGTTCCAGGTTCACCTTACTACAAGAGAGGGAAGGTGAAAACCCAGGAGGTATCCAACAAGTTACAAGTCTAAATTACACCTCCCCTCTCATAAAAGGCCAGTGCTTTCCCTGCTCTTTTAGGCTATGTCTACACAGCAGTGTTATTCCGAAATAACATAGTAAACGGTATCCCATCCGTGACAAAATCAGCTTACATCTGATCATAGAATCATAGAACTAAAACTGGAAGGGACCTTGAGAGGTCATCAAGTCCAGTCCCCTGCCCTCACAGCTGGACCAAGCACTGTCTAGGTTGGGGTGGGCAATAATTTTTGGTGGGAGGCCTCTCCAAGGTTTTGTTAAGTGGTCAAGGACCGCACTTTTCTGTGGAGGCGGTCCCAGGTCTAGGCTGGAGGCTGGGTGCAGAAGAGCACATGGGGTAAGGGACTGGGTTGCAGGAGACCATGTGGGGTCTTGGTCAGGGAATTGGGGTGTAGGGTCAGGGAGGGGGTGTTGGTGCAGGAGAGGATTGTAGCCTAGGGGAGAGGTGTAAGAGGGGGTACGGGGTCTGGGGGGGAGTTGTCACCTGGGGCAGGGAGTGCAGAGGGTTTGGATGGTGACCTGGGGGAGGGAGTTGGGGTGCAGGAGGGGTTGGGGTACCATAGGCAGGTTTACTTACCTAAGCATCTCCCAGCCTGCAGCACCCCGCAAGGCAGGCTGGGCTCTTTTCCTGCTGCAGCCCAAGTCCACTTGAAAATGCAGGTTTCTCTAGTTTGTCCAGATCATTTCGAATTTTGACTCTATCCTTCAAAGCACTTGCAACCCCTCCCAGCTTGGTATCATCTGCAAACTTCATAATCGTACTCTCTATGCCATCATCTAAATCACTGATGAAGATATTAAACAGAACCGGTCCCAAAACAGACCCCTGAAGAACACCACTTGTTGTGCCCTTCCAGCAGGATTGTGAACCGTTAATAACTACTCTCTGAGAATGGTTATCCAGCCAATTATGCACCCACCTTATAGTAGCTCCTTCTAGGTTGTATTTTCCTAGTTTACTGATAAGGTCATACAAGACCATGTCAAATGCCTTACTAAAGTCTAGGTATACCATGTTCACTGCTTCTCCCTTATCCACAAGATTCGTTATCCTATCAAAGAAAGCTAGCAGATTGGTTTGACAAGATTTGTTCTTTACAAATGGCTGTTACCTTTCACCTTATTTTTTTCCAGATATTTGCAGATGGATTCTTTAATTACTTGCTCCGTTATCTTTCCTGGCACAGAAGTTTAACTGACTGGTCTGTAGTTTCCTGAGTTGTTCTTATTTCCCTTTTTATAGATGGGCTCTATATTTGCCCCTTTCCAGTCTTCTGGAGTCTCTCCTGACTTCCATGATTTTTCAAAGATGATAGCTAAAGGCAGAGATACCTCCTCTATCAGTTCCTTGAGCATTCTAGGATGCGTTTAATCAGGCCCTGGTGACTTGCAGACATCTAACTTTTCTAAGTGATTTTTAACTTGTTCTTTTTTATTTTAACTTCTAAACCTACCCCATTCCCACTAGCATTCACTATGTTAGGCATTCCTTCATCATCAGACTTCTTGGTGAAGACCGAAACAAAGAAGTCGTTAAGCACCTCTGCCATTTCCAAGTTTCCTGTTATTGTTTCTCCCTCTTCACTGAGCAATGGGCCTACCCTGTCCTTGGTCTTCCTCTTGCTCCTAATATACTTGCAGAACATCTTCTTGTTATCCTTTATGCCTCTAGCTAGATGTAGCTCTTTTTGTGCCTTTGCCTTTCTAATCTTGCCCCTGCATAACCTGTGTTGTTTGCTTATATTCATCCTTTGTAATTTGACCTAGTTTCCACTTTTTATACAAGTCCTTTTTGATTTTTCAATCATGTAAGATCTCCCGATAGATGCAAGGTGGTCTCCTGCCATTCTTTTTATCTTTCCTATGCAGTGGAATTGTTTGCTTTTGGGTCCTTAATAATGTCCCTTTCAAAAACTGCCAAATCTCCTCAGTTTTTACTCCTAGTCTTGCTTCCCATGGTGGGACCTTACCTACCAGTACTCTGAGCTTACTAAAATCTGCCTTCCTGAAATCCATGGTCTCTATTTTGCTGTTCTCCCTTCTACCATTCCTTAGAATCATGAACTCTATGATTTCATGGTCACTTTCTCCCAAACTGCCTTCCACTTTCAAATTCTCAACCAGTTCCTCCCCTTTTTGCTAAAATCAAATCTAGAACAGCCTCCTCCCAGTAGCTTTCTCAGCCTTCTGAAATAAAAAATGTCTCTAATGCAGTCCAAGAACTTGTTGGATAATATGTGCCCTGCTGTGTTAGTTTCCCAACATGATGTCTCTTTTTGTTTTCAAAGTTCAGGTACTAGAGCATCTAGCTGAGACCAGACAGTGTGAAATCAATTAATAGTGATTCTGATGCTAACAATAGCAGGAGTTAGGTCCATTAGTAACTCCCTTCCAGGGATAATGATGATAAATTAATAAATAATGGTTTAGGTAGCCCTTTATATCTCTGAAGTGCTTTACCAACACAGCACCAAATTATTCCCTGGTTTATTCTGTCAAAGTCAGTAGCATTACAAAGGCATGAATTTGACCTGATTAATTAACCTTACTACACTCCCCTCAGGACTGCAGGTGCTAAGCAGAGTTGGTCAAATAGAAGAAAATGCTTTTTTATGAAGAAGTTATTTGCTGAGTAACAGAAAAAAAATCCTGGCTAATTTATTGGATGAATATTGCTTGAGTATCTTCAGTGCTGGGCATAGTGGGAAGACATGTGTCCACACAGTACCTCTGGGACAATTGGCAGGGGAGAAATAGATGAAGAAGTGATTTGTAAATATTGTTGAGCCTGCTCCAGAATTCGGTGTCATCGAGTGTAGGGCTCAGCGTGTGGGCATTCCCACCCGAACTGCAGAATGTACCGCGGTGCCAGTATAGAGGGACGGCCTTAATTTGTGCATTCTTTCGAAGGTGAGCTGGAGTCAGGTTCCTTCAGCAGAGTATTTAATAATGATGATGAGTGAGCTGCACTTCCCCTGTCAGGGACCTTGGCTACAGTAATGTTGACTGGCCCATTAAAGTCTCTGGCCCAGATTCTCTCCTCCTGTTCTAGGCACTTTGTGCCACTGGGATGTTACAGTGGGCATGATGCCAAGGTAAGAGTGAAATCTCAAAGCCAGAATCTATCGGTCAAGGATTAAAATTACTTTGACAGATAAAACCACTGTGTGCAGCAGCAGTGCAATTTATGAGGGAAACTCTAATGAATGTTCACAGAACGCCTTATTCTTTCAAATGAAAAACAGCTTCACTTAGTAGCTAGAGTGAACATTGAGCCTTAATACTGTGCATTAATAGACTCACTTCTTCAGCTGCTGATCACTGTAGTTCTAGAAAATTTATCGTTACTATAAAATGAGTCTCTTTCTCTCTGTGTGTGTGTCTCTCTCTCTCCCTTCTGCTAATTGACAAAGAGGCCCAGTAATTAAAGGACAATAAAAGTTTTCCAGTAATTAGTTTCTGTTGTTTGGTTACAGGCCATCAATTGTTCTTTAATAATACCGATCGTTAACATTCAGTAGTTCGAAGTCTCTCAGAGGATTCTGGGGCACAACCACTTACAAACAGTGCACATTCCATTCCCATGAGGGCATTTTGCACTCAGAAGGATATTAACCCTCTCCTACTGTAACATACTTGTACCATGACTTTCTGCTTCCAGATAAACATCTCATACAATTAATGACTAGAAAGCAGCAATCTGGACATAATAGCTCGCCATACCTGAAGAGGCAGGAGGCAACTGGGAAAAGTGGAGTGACTTGTTCACCTCTTTTGTACAAATTCTCTTGAGACTTCCATGCCACCTTTTGCTTAGATAGGAGGGGAAACTTCCTGCCTATAAAGATAGTTAAGCTCTGGAAAGGCTGTGGAATCCCTGTCATTGGAGATTTTTAAGAAGAGGATGGACAGACATGTGTGAAAGAGCGTTTAGGTTTACAAGTCCTGCCTCAGCACATTTTGCTGGACTACATGACCTCTCAAAGTCCCTTCCCACCAGGGCCGGACCGAGCCATTCCGGTGCCCCAGGCAGACAGTTTAATTGTGCCCCAGGTTGGGGAAGGGCGCATGCGCAGCCCCACCCCCATGCCGGCGCGTGAGGGAGGGTGCATGTGCATCCCCTCCCCCACCCGGCGCGTGGGGGAGGGCGCATGGAATTGGCGGCAGCAGGACGCACGTGCCTGGCCTGGCCCAGCCCGGCTATCGCTGCTGGCGTGCAGCCCGGGGCGGGCCGAGCCTGACCATGCAGGGCCCCATGGCTGCGGGGTGAAGGGCGCTGCTGGCTGGTGATGTGGGGGTTAATGCGGCCCTCGCCCCGGGCGGCCACTGCAGGGTGGCCGCTGGGAGCTGCTGCAGCCCGCGATCCGGGAGCCGGGCGTGCGGCACCTGATGGCAGCTATAAGGGGTGCTGTGCGCCCCTTACAGCTGCCATCAGGCGCACCACATAGGTTGGCACCCCGGGCAGCTGCCCGGCTAGCCCATGCCTTAATCCGGCCCTGCTTCCCACCCAACATTTGTCTGATCCTATAGAGAGGAGAATCCATGTGCAGAAGCACCCCTCAAGAGCAGGAATTTGAGCCCAGGTGTCTCCTTTCCCAAGTAAGCATCCTGACCTTCCACGGAGAGGCCTACTCAGTGGCAGGGCCTCCTGTTGAAGCTGGCACTTTGTATAAATAAATATTCAGTGGGTCTCCCTCCTTCTAGGTGAGTGTCCTAACCACAAAGCTATACACTCTGTCTCCTCTGTCTCCTCCATCTCTGGTCCAATGATGATTCAAATATTTTATACAAAGTGAAATGGCTTCAACAGGATGCAGAGCCCCACTCCATAAACAGCCCATAAATCCTCTTGCTGCTGCTGCCGTGGAATACTCAACTATATTGTACTGTTCAGCCAGTAGGGAGTGCTCTGGCCAAAACACCTTATTTAAGCTAACTGCATCCATACCTGGCAGGGCTTAAAAGGATCTTATGATGAACACATCTGCTATATGAAGAAAATGCTGTATCCAGTTCATATCTGGTGCAGGAACATGACATGGTGTCAGAAGCAAACTAGTGATAGAAAGGGATAGAAAATAAGACCCGGAATATCTTACTGCCCCTGTATAAAACTATGGTACGCCCACATCTTGAATACTGTGTACAGATGTGGTCTCCTCACCTCAAAAAAGATATTTTGGCCTTGGAAAGGGTTCAGAAAAGGGCAACTAAATTGATTAGGGGTTTGGAACGGGTCCCATATGAGGAGAGGTTAAAGCGACTGGGACTTTTCAATTTAGAAAAGAGGAGACTGAGGGGGGATATGATAGAGGTGTATAAAATCATGAGTGGTATGGAGAGGGCCGATAAAGAAAAGTTATTTATTAGTTCCTAAATAGAAGAACTAGAGGACACCAAATGAAATTAATGGGTAGCAGGTTTTAAAACTAATAAAAGAAAGTTCTTCTTCACACAGCGTGTATCAGCATGTGGAACTCTTGCCAGAGGAGGCTGTGAAGGCTAGGACTATAACAGAGTTTAAAGAAAGCTAGATAATTTCATGGAGGTTAGGTCCATAAAAGGCTATTAGCCAGGGAATAAAATGGTGTCCTTGGCCTCTGTTTGACAGAGGCTGGAGAGGGATGGCAGAGACAAAGCGCTTGATCATTGTCTTCGGTCCACCTGGGGCACCTGGTGCTGGCCACTGTCGCAGACAGGATACTGGGCTAGATGGACCTTTGGTCTGACCCGGTACGGCCGTTCTTATGTTCTTATGTTCTTATGTGATAGAAGTAAATAAAAACAGAAGGAAATTGACAACAGAGGTTGAAAACAAAAGGAACAAAGGTTTCAGGAGCGCATCAACATGCCATTCTTTGATGCCCTACAGAACTTCAGCTTTCACAAACCATCACAGTAGACAGATTGGAAGGAGTATCTTGGAAGATTTTGCTTTGGAAACCAAGTTCCCCAAGGAAACTGGAGATATATAGGTATCTTCTTTAATTTGTGCTATGGGGAAGCAGGCAAAGCATATCTTTAAAACCTTTGACTTTTCTGAAGACAGTCATAAATATGGTTATGAAAGGGTTCTGGCTATGTTTGATGCATACTTTCTACCTCAAAGCAATATGGTTTATGAAAGAGTGCATTTTCACCAGCAAATCTAAGAATTGGGGAGAAATAGTGACTGGTTTATACACTGGCTGAAAACTGATTCTGGAGAATGCAAAATAGGAAAATATCACAGACAGGCTGGTTATTGGGTTTACAGACAAAAATGTTTCATGGCAGCTACAGCTGAAGACAGACTTAATCATAATCATAGCTGTACAGAAAGAAAAGCATCTGAACTAGTCAAATGACAAAACAAAAGGCAGGAACAGTTTGAAAAACCCTGAAGCTAGACCCCTGAGTGCAAAACATCATTAATACAAAACCTCTAAGGCAAGCGGAGAGAACGGCCAGGCTAAGACAGACAACTTCTAGCCTACATGCACAAGGTATCGAAAATGTCATAGCCCAAGAGATTCTGTGTGCCCAGTCAGAGGGGCACAGTGTAATCGAAGCACACAGCATGGACATTTTCCAGCTATTGCCACACCAAAGCAGCCGGGAAGTTCACTCATTCCCGACGATCAAGAGCCATTGTTGCGGGATCTGTCCCAGGCTTGGCTGGAGAGTGAAAGTGAATAATCATGGCAAGACAACCGACTTTAAATGGACTCAGGAGCACACATGACAGTCATCTCCGACGGGATTTACCATCTTCTGCCACAGGCATGTGGAGGGCTTCCCTCACTGCGAGGGGCTCCTCCCTTGAGGGTGTCTGGGCATTAGTTCCAGTCAAGTTCCTTGCGCTGCCCCTTTCTAAAGGACTCAGGTTGCTCTCTGGGACGCAGCCCTCCAGGCAGGTCATTGTCGTGCTCCCAGGTAACAAAGTCTTCATCAGCATCTCCAGTGTTCCTGTGCCACTTCCCATTGGCTGGTAGTGGAACCCAAGCCCGCCCTCTACATCGGGCTCCAGTTAAGGGACCCAATAACAAGGAGCCAATGTATGCAGAGTCCCTTGCTGTTGTTATCCTGGGCTTCTTCCTACCCAGCCCTCTCAAGTTTCCTTTCCCCCATAACTCCTCTGGGGTTGACTCTTCTTCTTGTGCTAGAACCCCAGGACTTATCCTCCCTCCTGGGTTTTCACCTTCCCTCTCTCATAGTAAGGTGAGGTCCTGGAACATAAGCCCATGGATCACTGTCTGGTAGGCTTAAGGTAGGATGGGTTGACCAATTAACAGCATAGGCTGCCCTGGGAAGAGAGCCAGGGATGAATAATGTTTAGTTAAGGATAAAGCTCATCTAGGAAGGAATCTGCAGAACTTTTATAAAATGAAGGAGTTGAGAACATAAGGGGCTAGCAGGGTGCAGTCTCTCCCTGAGTGGAAGGAGCTGTGGTGAAGGTTACAGGTCTGGCAAGAAGTCAAAGAAGAAAGCAGTCACAGGGAGGGGAACAAGCCTGGGAGGGTGGTGAACCTTGACATGCCAGAAGAGAGAAGGAGGAAATGGGAAAGAGCTCAGGGAAGTAGCAAACAAGTCTGGGCATCAGTAGACCTCAGCTGGCGAGCATAGGGTCCCTGGGTGGCGCCCGGAAGAGAGGGTGGGCCCTGGTTCTCCAGCTGCTGGACAAGTGGCAAAGCCTTGGATGTAGAATAGAGAACGGCTTGGATCAGCAGGACAGCTTCTCCAGAGAGCTGCTGACAGACCCCTGGAAGTAGACTGGCCAGAGGCCCGAGTTACATAGAAGAAGATTGCCTTGAGTGCTGGAGGATGAGATGGAGACAACAGGCTGAGTAACCTAGAGTCTTTTGACACTTCATTACATGTACAGAAGTCGGGGTGATTTTGCATTGTTCCCAACTTCCCTTCTCTTCAAGAGGATTCGAGGCAAGACTAGTTAAAAGGGTGCACAGGAAAACTCTGCACAAGGGTATGCGGTATGCACAGTCTACCCGGTGGTACGAGAGTGATGGTCACCCTGAACCAGCCACACTGAAGACCCGCGAGATGTCAGAATGAATTAGGAAGCTTAAAGGCCTGGCAGCAGAATTTCTTGGCAAAAGGCCTGTGTGTTGCATATGTGAGATGTACGGATAGGATGTGGGTTGACGTAATACCTAGCTGGGAAACCACAATGAGCGCATGGACTCAGATACAAACATTACACTTAAATCACCTTGCAATGTGGGTTGCTGGTTTCATCTTTCCCTGCTCCATTTATTTCTTCTCTCTCTCGTCTGACACTCTCATTCTCTGCATCAGCCAACATTTTCTCTCCTTTCCAGTGAGTGTTTTTCCCCTTTTTTATTTATTCTGCCCCACCTCTTTCCTCTCCATGGGTCTCACCTTTCCTCTTTTTATGAAAAATAAAGTAAATCTGTCCTCAGGTGTCGTGCCTGTGTCTCCTGGTGTAAACACATGGACAGATTTGACAGATTCTGTCTCTGAGGGGGAACATAAAAGTGGTTCCCTATAGTTAGTGGTACAACTCCCATAACGGGAACAATATGACAGTGCTATAAAAGAGCTTAGACAGGTACAGCTTATTCCTGTATAGGGAGGGGAGCTACCTGTGCCTTTATACTAGTATAATTGTGTCCAGACAAGGGCTTTTAATGGTATAATTATTTGAGCAGAAGAGTCTCTTCCTTAATCGCCTTTGTTATACTGGCACAACTTTCAAGTATAGGCCTGGCCTAAGAACGGCCCCATGAACCTGCTCAATTGTGCAATTTCTATGGGTATGTATACTCAGAAGCATTATTTCGGAATAACATCTGTTATTCCGAAATAACTATGCGAGTGTCTACACAGCTAGCCCATTATTTGGAAATAACTTTGAAATAACGGACAGCTTATTTCAGTGTTTGTAAACCTCATTCCACGAGGAATGAACACCTCTTCTGAAATAGCTATTTCGGCACAGCTGTAGTGTGAACACTCCACTGCTGCTATTTCGAAATAGCTCCTCCCCCAGGCCATTCCAAGTAATTACTCCCCCGTGCCTCCTGGGGCTCTAACTCGAGGTAGCGCGTCCACACTGGGGGAGCCTGCTTCAGACTCATTTCTAGACTTCCCTGTAGTGTAGGCACGCTATTTCGAAATAAGTTATTTTGGAGTATTTCTCCTGGAATAGCTTATTCTGAAATAATCGTGCAGTGTCGACATAGCCTATGTGACCTGCTGATGAAAGTTCTCCCTGTCCCCTACCTAGGCATCTGGTTCTGCCTTGAAGCATGAAGATTCAGAGCCCCTGTCATTTTTAAATTTGTATTTAAATTTTACCGAGGGTGAACTCATTTGGCATCTGGCCTGGTTTGCATCACAAAGCCTCACCAGCTTTGGCTGGTATAGCTAACGTTTAGGAGAGTGATGGAGTGAGGCCTTGCAGGGAGGTGGCTTCCCATGGCCATCTCTAGGTGTTGTGGGTTCACCTGAGGCCTCTTTAGATTGCCATTTTCATTACAACAATAACACCTACATCTTATCATCAGGAGACCTCAATGTGCATAACAGAGCAGGTCAGTATCTTACGCACAGTTTATGGGGGAAACTGAGGCACAGGAAGCAACTTGCCTAAGGTCACCCCACAGGCCAGTGGCCAAGCTGGAAACTGAACCCACACCTGCTAAATCCCTGTCTACTCTCCTAACAGTCAATGAAAGTGCAAACAGCTCTTTGTGTCGATTCCTATGTCAGAAAGGATACTATCAATTGACTTTGATTCTTTTCTAATTCATTTTAACTACCCAGTCTTCAGATACTTACTGATTCCCTCTACCCTCTGCTCCCTGTCTCCCACCCTGTCCTTTTTTTCCCTTTCCCCTCCCCCCCTTCTCTCCTATTTATTTTGGGTCTCCACATCCTAAACTCTTAACTCCGGTCATCTGAAGAAGCGGGCTGTGCCCATGAAAGCTCATGATGCCATCTACATGTTTTGTTAGTCTATAAAGTGCTACCAGACCATTTGTTGTTTTTTTCTGTTACAGACTAACTCCGCTATCCCCTGAAGCTACTCTCCTTATATCTCTCTGACATGGCAACAGCTACTTGCAAGACCCTGTTTCAAAGTCAGATCTTCAAAACTGCAGTCCCTTAGCGGTGTGGTGGTGTGTGTTGAAGGAAGGCAGCGCTCACACTTATGTCATGAGTGCTAGTTGAGATGAGAACTCTCTTGAGCCGGCTGCTGTATGTACACAACCCTGTAACCAATAGCTCTGGTTAAAATGTGCCCATCTTTTTTCAAGGAAATATTGGGGGTTTGACTCAATGAACCAAAACCTGTTTTCTAATCGTCCCTACTAAACTAACAATGAGGCAGATTCTCTGGACTTGGGGATCATTCTGCAGAATCTATTGCTTTCTGCAGAATCTCTCCGCTGTGAACACCCCCGCCCTCCAGTTGTTCTCTGTGAAGAGTCTAGCGGCTAGCCAATTGTAGAGACAGCTCTGGCCACATCTGCCCAGTTTCCATGGAGGCAAAGGTGATAGCTCCACCCTCTCTCTCACACATTCACCACAATGAGGTGTTAACTTCACAGCTTAGTCCAACTGCTATTAAGGCAGGCAGCTCAGATTTGCACTGAACTTCAGCTAAAATACAGACCTATTTTGTAGGCAGAAATTACTCTCGCTAAAGGGAGGTCAACCTTTAAAATGTCTGTATTTTAGCTGAAGTTCAGTGTAAATCTGAGTACTTAATTCTCAAAGGGCCAAGTAGAAGGCATACATCAAGGCAGTTGAGGAGTAAAGTAGGCCCATCTGAACACACAGTTAACTTTGCTGGTGCAAAAACGTGGGTTCAGTTTGCAATGGACAACAGGAGACTTTGCTTCAGCCCTTCTGAAAATGCCCCCGTACCCCTGCACGTTGCTAACTCTCAGGAGATAATTGTGAGTCTTTCCAAATTTGACACTTTGCTTAACAGTCTTCAGCCACATGGCTAGGTGACAATTTTTGTTTTTTTGCAAGTAAAGTTCTAACCTTTGGGGGGTTTTTTGAAAGAAGCTTGAAAGTGTGAACCAAGCGCCCCCTCTAGTTCAAAGAACACAAAGCCAACTCCCTCTCCCTAAGCCTATCTTTATTATTTTTAAAAACCTCAGGATCGTTTAGAGCCTGAATCAACACTTTGAACATTCGGAGTCAGTAGTAGTGTAATAAATTACAAGGGTTGGCTTGCATCTCTGTGGCACCTCCATAGACCCCCCAGGCAGCTTCGCAAGTAACACCCAGAAATCGCGTCGCTCAACATCATGATCCATCTGTCTTGTCCACATGAAGCCACCACGTTGGCAGAACATAACTAGACCATTCAGAATTTGGCCAAGATGCCAGACCTACTTTCTGCTCTTGGGAAAGTGTGATGGGATCATTAATGATCCCAAGTAATCAGGACCCTGCTTCTCTGTCTGATTCAAAAGCTGGATAATGGAGAACAAACACGACCTGAGACAGACCCTCTGGTCCTCAGAAACTCTTTCAGATGATGGTTTTAGTGTCCTGCTTCCCTGTGTTTCTCAGATGGGCTCCTTGCTTGAGAGTTTTCCAAAGTAGAAGTGACTGTCATTCTCATTGGCTGCTTGGGGGGTCAAATCCGGGGGTTGCATGAATGATTGGGCAGTTATGGTAATGTAGGCACATAGGTGTGGCAAAGGCACACACACACTACAAATGCAGTGCAGCATGCATTTTTGCTGGTCTTATTTATATAAAACCCTGACCCTTCATACCTAATTGGTCTGTAAATTAGTCCGTTTCATGAAACGTAAACCTCAACAACTCTCCTAGCTTTCAAGAAATGTGAAAAATTCTTTATTTCACAGTAAACAGCATGTTAAGCAGCAGCTAGCTCACTTACCAGCAGTCTTAACACTGATGTCAGTAACAGGAAACCCATTTTAGAGCACTTCCTACCAGAGCCAGGGCAAAGTGGGGCTTAGAATCTCTGTAGATCCATGCTCTCCCCCATCCTTCCCCCATTCCAGGAAGTGGGAAGCAAATGCTTCACTCCATATTAGAGTTTAGCCTCATGTCCATCTCTTATAGGTCTCTTTACAAAAGCAAATCTGCCTAACATAGGCAACACAAAGAAATACCCAGTGTGAGAGCTTAATATGCTACACTAACCCATCCCTGGGATCCAGACAGCTTCAACGCAATGCTACAGACTTGTCCCTTGGGATGGCACACCCCTTTGACGGAGCTGGGTTGCTCTCATCTCCTATGAAGGTTCTAGTAGCTATCTGAGCAGGAATCACACCTATTTTTCTGAGGTACAATGAATCTGCTGCCTTTAATTGTGATGGTGATAGAGATGCAGCCATGTTAGTCTGGTCTAGCTGAAACAAAAGACAGGACTATGTAGCACTTTAAAGATTAACAAGATGGTTTATTAGGTGATGAGCTTTTGTGGGCCAGACCCACTTCCTCAGATCAATATGTGGAAGAAAATCGGCACAACCATATATACCAATGTGATACAATCAAAAAAATGAACACATGTGAAATTGACAAATCAAATTTTAGAACAGAGTGGGGGTGAGGGGGGGAAGGTTAGTGTCTGTGAGGTAATGACATAGGGGTGATAATAGGGGAAGTTTTTGTGAGGTAATGACATTAGGGGTGATAACTGGGGAAGCTATCTTTGTAATGGGTGAGATAATTAGAGTCTTTGTTTAAACCCATACATAAAGTGTCAAATTTAAGCATGAATGACAATTCTGAAGCTTCTCGTTGAAGTCTGGAGTTAAAGTCTCTTTGAAGCAATATGCATGTTTTAAGGCCATTGAGGGAATGGTCAGTCTGGCTGAAATGGTGAGCAACAGCTTTCTCTCTGTGAGAGAGTCTTATGTCTGTTTTGTGTGCATTGATTCTTTGGCGAAGTGTCTGAGACGTTTGTCCAATGTACATGGCAGACAGACACTTTAGGCACATGATGGCATAAATTATATTTCTGGATGAACAGGAATATGTGTTCTTGATCTTGTAATTGGCATGGTTAGGTCCAATAATGGTGTCAGCAGAGTAAATATGTGGACAAATTATGATGCTGTTTCTGTTTTAACATCCTGAGTATGTTTAGATCTGTCAGTTTAAAATCTGGACTTTAGTGTGCAAAGTCTAATGGATTGTTCTCTCTTTGAAAGCAACAGTCACAAAATGGACAGAAAAGCATTTCTGGGAGGGAGTCTTTTAGTGCAGATGAAAAGGAGAGGTGGTTTCACAGTTTAAGGCCAAGAGGGACCTCCTGGCTAACACAGGCCAGGACATTTTACCATCACCTTTGTACTGAGCCCAAGAACTTGCAGCTCTTCCAGAAAGGCAGCCAGTCTTGATCTGAAACCTCCAGGCCAGCAATGCGAAAGATGGGAGCCTGTCCATGCAGAATAATGGCTCCCACACAGTGCTGATAAAACCAAGAGTATGTCCACACTGCAGCTGGGAGCCTGTGCCCCAGCCTGGCTAGAGAGTCTGTCTGAGACCGGTAAGAGGTTCAAGAGCTCTGCACTCTTTGTACTATCCTGCGCTGTGCACGAGATGCAGCAAGGAGAGTTTCCACTGTGCTGTCACCACTCCCAATCTAGCCACCTGCTGGCTGACTGGGAAGGTTGGTGGGTCTCAGTCCATTGTTCAGATCGCAAAGGCGATGAACACAACAAGGCACTGTCCTTGTGAACCGTGTCCAGGGCCAGCCCACAGCACTTTGGCACCTGAGGCGGGGAGCTCAAATGATGCCCCCTTTTCTCCTGCCTGCCTGTTATGTCTCTTGTGCCCTCCTTCCTCCAGCACAGCACTCCCCCATCTCTGTGCATCTAGCGCAGAGAGAATACATCTGCACCAGCAGCAGACACAATTTTCTCCACTCTGGGTCCTAGTGGTGCCCCTACCCACCCACCCCCTGCCCCCCCGCCCAGTCTGGCACCTGAGGCGGCCTCAGTTCACCTCATGGTAAGGCCAGCCCATACCATGTCAGCGGAGAGGCCAAGGATTGAGGGGTCCATGTAGACTGGACCCATCCTCCCGCCCTTAGAGACAGACGCTCCAGAGCAGAAGAGAGGCAGCACAGGGGCTTACATTGCTGCAGTCCTTGCGCCTGTTCTGTGCAGAGGCACTAGTGCTGAATTCATCAGGGAAGATTCAGGAGAGAAAAATTGTTGCCTTGCAGTCAGGAATGGGCATTCAGTCCTTCGTTCAGGCCACAGAAGGACTATCGAAGTCTAGCCATGTCCCCAAAGCAGAGACCCAGGCTACGCTACCAGCAATGCTGGCCCCAGATGGATGAGTGCACAGGGCCTGCTTTCCAAAGGCATTGTAGCAGCAGCCTAGGAAGGTAAGCTGAGGCCAGGTCTACACTCGGGGATAAGTTCAAATTAAAATACTCAACTCCAGCTACATTAATTGCACGGTACCAAAGTACCTTAATTCGAACTTTGGCACTGTCCCCACAGCAGGAGGTCAATGAGAGAAACGCCCCCGTCGACTTCCCTTACGCCTCACGAAGAGTAGGAGTACCGGCATCAACAGTGGCACCCTCAGCATTCAATTTAGTGTGTCCTGACTAGACCCACTAAATCGAACGCCAGAAAATCGACCTCCGGAGCGTCTCTCGGCAGGTAAGTATAGACGTAGCCTGAAAGAGACTGGCTCTCCCAGTGCTGGAGAAGAGTGCTGTGTAGCTCAAAAGCATCTCTCTCACCACAAGCTGGGCAATAAACGTTATCCCCTCCCCCACCTTCTCTCTCAGACTGAGATGGCAGTACTCCCATCACACTGCAAATTGCTGTGCTCACATTAAGGATGGGATGTAGTCGGGACTCTGAAGCAAAGTGCCCCCAAAGTGGGTCTGAGCCTATACCTTGCTGCGTAGGCCCACAATAGGCTAATGTTTGAGTCACCAGCAGTTCAGAGATGCACTGCCAGATGTACCGTGTTATTCACAGTGCCAAGTGCATTCTTCTGGGGAGATAACAATGCCAGTTGGTCTATTTTTAATTGAGCTCCTTGACAGAACATTTAGCTGTTCCTCTTAGAGAAGAGTTTTGTAATGGGATCCTATCGTGTCAATTTGGAAAGAATTCCAGCCTCCCATTACTAAGAAGTGTAAAACTATTGGCAACATATGGCATCCCCGTGGAGCTATTTAATTGCACAAAGGGTTGCCAAGAGATAAAACGGGACTAAGAAAAATAAAATAAAAACACTACGGTGCTATTCTTCTCCGTTCAGCATTTCACAGCAAAAAGGGGTTGTTCCATTTCTTGTATCCTTCCGAAGGGAAGGCTGGGTGGCTCAGTCCCTTGTTAACAGCCACAGAGACGTAGGCCATTAGGTCACCCTTTTGAATCCAGCCCACACTGGGACTAAGCGCCTGCTGCTACCCCCGACAGCTGGCTTGCAGCCTAGGTACAGGGCCTTGGATATTCTGCAGAATTGGGTAATAAAATGACAGGCTTGTCTCATCCTGGAGGGGGCTGGTCAGTACAAGACTTGCATTTCCGGGGAAGGCCAGGCACTGGGAACGTGCTGGTGTTGCCCTGAAGTGGCCGGCAATTTACCTGCTGGAGGCCGGGGAGCAGGCCAGGAGTGGCTCCCCTGCTAGGGTTGCCAAGTGTCCGCTATTCTATCGGACAGTCCGGTTTTTGTGCCCTCTGTCCGGTAAAAAAATTCAGAAAATACCGGACATGTGCAATGACCAATATATTCTGTTTTTCCGGCTGGGCGCCTGACGGAAGCCTGGTGGGGGTGGTGGGAGTGACTGGGAGGCGGGGTACGATCGGCTCTGGGAGCCTGTGGTTGGGTTCAGAAGCCGGGCGGGGGTGGGGCAGTGGCTGGGAGGTGGGGTCGCGATCGGTGCTGGGAGCCCTCAGCGGATTGCGTCTGAGGAGGGTGACGCCGTGGGGAGGAGGAGGAGCCCTGTCCCTGCTCCTGAGCGCTGTTCAAGCACGTTGTGGCACCGTAGTCCAGGAGAGAAGCCCGCCGGCGCTTTGTGGCTGCATTTAGGCATCTTCCATGGGCTCTCAGCCAAAACTGACTGGGGTGGAATTTCTGCTTCTTCCCACTGGGACACCCAAAGACCTGGCTATGGGGGAGTCACCTTCCTGCCCATGGACCCCCCCCCCCCCGCCATTGTGTTGCCCCAGGGTCTGCCTCTCTCTGCTTTGGGTAGCAGGCGGCTGCTTTGCTGCTTGGTGGTTCTTGGTAGTAGCCCCACAGGATGTGTGTTCGGTATGGTGGGTTTTTTTCTCGACAAATTTTTAGCCCGTGTGTTTGGTAGTTTTTGGGAGACCAGCTGGCAACCCTACCCCGCACAGCGAAGCAGTGTGAAAGGCACCCCAGCCTGGAGAATTGAGGGAACACTGCTGTTCTTTGGGCTAGACTGTACCATGGGTAAATGTCATGGTGCAGCATCAGCCATGTTACATGCACTGTCTCCCACCCAAGCACCCGCGGGCAAATCCACTGGCTGATAATCCAGTCTGAGGTAGCACTAACCTTCCGTGACCCCTTCTGCACCATATGGGGATCTGGACGCCATTCCCAGCAGTGAGGGTTTATGTGACAGGGTGTCTGCCCCACACCAGCCGAAGAAGGATGAAACCCAGCCTTGGGAGCGGGCGGGGCAGCCCAGCAAGCATCTGCACCAGATACAGCCAGTTAGGGCCCAGCTGAGGGCTGTATAAATAAGGGCTCCTGGAGGGGCGAAGAGACTCATGTTCCAGTTGTGGAGCAGGAGAAACCTGGTTGTCAGGGGAAACTCGAGGCTTCCCTGGGCTGGGATGGGCTGACTCCCAGGCTGCTTGGCCGGAGACAAGGCCCAAAGCTACTAGGGCTGCAGGGAGGCAGCCAGGTCCATGCCCCGTTGCCAATGAGGAGTGGCCATTTCAGGCTGCAATTGGCCCCGAGGCAGGGGCTGGGTAATGACTGGCAGTGGGTCACTGAGGCATGGTGGAGCTAGGGGAATGGGGGTTCCCTAAAGGGGAGCACCCCAAAGTGTGGGGGCCCTGTGGCAGGGCAGTACCCAGAGGGGAGGGCGCCGCGATCTGGGAGGGACGTGGGTCCTAATGGAAGGTGGCAGAACCATTAACACACAAATGGGTAACAGTAGGCCCCACAGGAAGGGGGTGCGCCACGGCTGAATGGAGCTAATCCCCAAGTGACCGGCCGGAGGTGCCACAGCAGTGGGTCGTGCCCTGTTACAGGCCCCTTTAGAGATAGGCTGTCACGGAGCTGCCCGCTCAGGTGTCTAACTCTGAGTGCTTTAACTGAGAGGGTCTGGGTCAGGGCCTTTGGTAACTCCCTGAGATCCACACAGAGCCCTAGGGATCTGGCTGTTCTGGGGACCAACATCCTCCTTTCCTGCTCATTGGAGTGGTCTTGGAAAATGGCCAGGAGATCCAAAATTCATGGGATTTTCTTCAAGAGGCGGCAAACATAGGTCCTATTTTTAAGCCAGGCTTTTTCACACCAATTTCCCATGGTGGCTGAGGGTAAAAGCACCTAAATCCTTTGAACTTTTCCAGTGACATTTCAGCTCCTAAGTTCTGGAGGCACTTCTGAAAATGCATCTCTGAGTGACTAGCTCGACATAGGCCTCAGTATCTGGGGAGGAGCAAAGTTAAGTGCTTTATTCCACACAGGGGACTGGTAGCTCCCCCATGTCATGTATTATTGAGACCTGGATTTCAAGAGCAGCAAATTAGTATCCCATGAGTCCCCTTTCCCTCTTGGGCTGGCCTAACCTCCCGAGCACAGTCTACAGAGAAATCCTATTGCACCAAGCCTACTTTATGGCCACAGTTAATGAGCTTAACCCACAACTTCTTTACGCTCTTTAAACGAGTGACCCCTTGTGGCTCTGTTAGTGATGAGGGGCAACCGGGGCATGTCCTCTAGCGGTTTCCTCCTGCAGGTTGGCTTTTCCTTAGACCCGCCTGGCCTAGGGAGACATGTTTCTGAGGTGAAGTAATAAGCTTGATTGGTGAGATCAGACTGAAAATCATTTATACCGCCCCTCCCCCCCATTGTGTGTGTTACTGTTCATCTGAGCCGCGACAAAGAGGCTTCTGTTGGACATTCACTTTTTAGCTATCTTGGTCTGAATCTCATTAATAAAGGAACAATTTTACGCTGAAGAGCCTGCAGAATTAGAAAATTAGCGAGAGCGTTGCAGCCTGAACAAGTGACTTACAAGCACCTAGGGTTGCCAGATGGTTGAAACAAAAATACCGAACACCCTTCCCCCCCAAAAAAGCACCGGGAAAAAATTCTGTTGAAGAAAAAGAAAAGGGGGGGGGAGACTAAAGTTGTTAAGCAAAAAAAAAAAAAATTAAAATAAAACAGCATTCCCCTTGATCAGCAGCCATTCTGCGCCAGCAGGCTTGTGGAACCAGGTAAGCGTGGGGGTGGGGGTGCTGGGAGCCGGGGGGGCAGGTCGGGCGCTGAGTGTTTGTAGGGTTGCCAGGTGCCTGGCATTTTCGCCTCCTGGCCGGGGGAAAAATCAGAAAATACCCGACATTTTAGGTGTCCAGTATTCTCTGAATTTTTTTACCAGACAGGAGGCGAAAATACCGGACTGTCCGGGTGAATACCAGACACCTGGCAACCCTACAAGTGCCAGGGAGAAAACCACACGCGTTTCACCTCCTTCCTTACTGCATTAGAGCCGACTTGTCGTTTCTAAAGCAAAAACCTATGTTGTTATTCTAAAAGCATTTTGAAGTCTGCTTAATTGGCCAGATTCTGATCTTGGTGTAAATGGGTTTGAATGGCACTCATGCCAATGTAAATAGGTTTCTATGGGCATTCCCTCTCCCGCAGATTCACGCCAGTATCTCTGAGACCAGAGGCAGGAGGAATATGCAGAACAGCTCACTGTTCAGGTTCTCCCTGAGGGTGAAACACGGGGCTGTAAATCTTCTGAGCAGGGCCTCTCCCATTCCAGCTTCCTCCCCTTTTCGCTGTAGCCCCATCGCACACCCTCAATCCACCTGCTCCTCCATTCCTTCTCTCTCCACTGCCTCCTCTCATCTCCTGGCACCCACTCTCCTCCGCCCTATCCTGCCTCTCCTCTCCTACCCAGCACCCTCCTCTCAATGGCTGTCTGCTAAAAAGAGAGGGAGGGGCGGAGGGGGCAGGCCGGTGTGGGAGCCTGTGGAATCCCTGTGCCCCATCCCCCAAAATGGTGGCATTTGGAGCCCAGTGGCTGGAGACTCTGCTTGGCGATGGACAGACACCTCCCTGTGCAAGAAGCCTGCACGGAGGCTGCACAAGCATGAGGCGTGGAAGTGGCCCTACGCACAACATGTCCCTGACGTGGTGTTATGGCTGCCAGAGGGGCTCTGTTCAGTAGCAACAGGAAGTGAAGATCCCCTGTATCCTAGTGGCAGCATTTCTCTGAAACAATGAGCCACACCACCCCTAATGCACCCCACGCCAGATTTCCACTGTGCCACGGGGGCCCCTTCTGCAGCAGGGCAGGAAATACCATGAAAGGGCCGCTCTGCTGCCACTGGATGGATTTCACCCTGGGACTGCCCCCGCTCTCCCCAGCTATTGGAAAACCGAGGGGAGGCTGCAGCTGTGGATGCAGGGAGGAAATGCAGGCCCCTCTGCTAAGCACAGGTTCGGTTTTTAAAAAAGTCAGAACTGCAATCTCAGTACTGGGAGCTCATTTAAATATTCATCAGGCCGCAGCTGCTGCGCTTGCAGAAGAGCTGCAGCTACTGGAGTTGGGAGATTGTGGCTTTTGTGCACCATTGCTGTAAACAGTTGCTCGGGGCTGAGATGTGGCCCATGAAGGCCCAGCTGAAGAATGAGCTTACTCCAGGTCTTGCAGAATGGGAAGAAGAAAAAAACGAAGCTTGACTTTGTTTTGTGGCATTATGCGGGGGGGAGGAGCAAAGAGAGGCGTCGGCCGTGTGAGTGGGGGGGAGCGCAGATGGCTGAGAGAGGGAGCGGGCACACGGCAGCTGGAAGGGTGGTACAGAAAGCACCAGTGCTGTTATGCCAACAAAGCAATTCTATGTAAGGGATCCCCACCCTCTGTCCCTGCCAGGGTTCATCGAATCCTAAGGCTGGAAGAGAGCTCAGGAGTCATCAAGTCCAGCCCCCTGCCCAAAGCAGGACCACCCCAACTCGATCATCCCAGCCAGGGCTGTGTCAAGCTGGGACTTAAACACCTCTAGGGATGGAGATTCCACCCCCTCCCTAGGGAAACCATCCCAGCGCTTTCCCCACCCTCCTAGGGAAATAGATTTTCCTAATAGCCAACCTAGACCTCCCCCAGTGCAACTTGAAGGTTCGATGCTTCTCGTTCAGACCCATCTGGGTCAGGCTTTGTTGCAGGAAAATTACCAAATGATGAACAATGGGGAAGAAAGGAGATTTTTCACTGTCCAACCCTAATGTGCCGAGTCTCCTGCTGCTCCCAAGTGGTTCCAGCCAGGCCCCCGCCCCGTGCAGTGTAGACCAAAGGTTTGCAGGGACTGGCCTAACCTCTGGCTGGTGCTCCACCTTCCCAGCCCATGGGAAGTCTCACTGCCAGTGTTTAACGCAGAGCAGTGCTCGGAGGCTGGGTTCCCAAGAGGAAGGGCCAGAGACCCAGGCTGCCTCTAGCAGCCCTGACAGAAGGCAGGGACAGTAGCTAGGGGACCCGTCCCCAGTGCTCTGGCAGGGAATGACGGATTCTCTGCCAGCTTCTGGGAGCAACCAGGCTGAGCGACAAGTGTCAGTGTGATTCTAGGAGGGGAGAACGGTGCGGGGGAGTTGGGAAAAAAGAGAAGTGAGGTGGGCTGGGCTGGGCAGAGAGAAGCCGAAGGGAAGAGAAGGGATGAAGGGCAGTTAAGGACACCAGGAGATCATGATCATGAGTGCAGGCCCTGTGGGCAACCCTCGGGATATACTGCTCAGTCTCGCCTCAGTTCCATGGGAGAGCGCTCGTGCCACTTGTACAGCGACTTCCCCAAGCAGATGCACACATCAGAGGGGTGGGTCTGCTCAGCTGGTAGCTCGCAACCCCATCAGCCAGGCGGAGCATGGCAGGTCTCCGGGTGAAAGCATGGCTCTGCACATAACGACTACCAGTGCGACCTGCCCTTCCGGATTTATGGCCTCTTGATGGCTCCAGGTCAGATTGGCTCCCTTTCCAAGCCCAAAGGTCTTTCGTCTGACGTCAGGGGGCGGGACTCAAGCTGGGTTCCCTCTGCCGGCCCTGGTTCTGTTCTCACACACGCTGATTTCACAGTATCCCTGACTCAGAACCACGCGCCAGTCACAATGGAGCTGACACCATTCCTGATGACGCATGAGGCCGAACTGAAGCCAGCTCTGTCTCCAGCCTGGGGCTGCCCCAGCAGTGAGGCACTAATGGGGGTATGGGATGTGGTGGCAGTACAGGCCGCAAGTAGGCACCCGGGGCAAAATCCTGGTCCCAGTGAAGTCAGTGGCAAAACTCCAGTTAGCATCAGAATGTCATCCACGGGGAGAAGTTTGTGGAGTAAGAAAATGCTCTTCTCCGTAGCCACTAGAGCACTACTGAAATTCATTTGCATCAGAGAGTAATTTCCCCCGCTGTTAAAGGTTCCATTTGTAGTGCCTCTCCATGTCTCTTGATTTGATTTCCTTTACCTTTTTTTCTTGTCTTTAATGGGCTTCCAGATTTGTAAGAGCTTGAGAGATTTCTTTTCTCCTTCATGTCTATGTTGTTGATTTGTGATATTTGCTTTTGGGTTTCTTCTTTCTTTGATTCCACGTTTGCCTGGGTCGTCTCTGCACTTATCCTTAAAACATATTCTGAACTGATTTGGTTTACGTTATTGAGCACTTTCTGAAAGCTTTCCCTTTGCATTTGCACTCAGCTCTGTTATCTGAATACATCTTAGGTAATTAATCAGCCTCCCATTGATCTGAACTCAGAAATTCCAGCTTTCTTAGACAGTCATTATGTGTTCTGAATAGCTGTGGAAATGGGTGGATGATAGAAATCATACCTGACAAACAGCCCATCCAATCTTGACCCATTCTGTGTACTCCTTCCCTCCTCCTCCCAAATGAGCAGAGAAGAAAGATTCAGCAGGCAGCTGTGAGGCAGGACTATTCAGTCGAACAAGGGCTCTTCTCCAGATCAAAGTTCTACATGCCTGGTCTTTGCTGAATTGAATCAGATCACTGGTTCAGAAGTAGCTACTGTTACAATGTTTGGTTTATTATCGAGCACCATGACTACGAGTACCGTCCATTTGGATAATGCATGGCATCACAAAGCATCCCCAAGCACTGCAGGTAGAGAGCAGAGATCAATTCTGCATTGATGCAGAGGGATCATTTTGGTAACTCCTTTCCATCTCTAGTCTCTGTAGTTCCATGCAAAGCAGACGCCGCGTACAATGGACACTTTCTGCCACTCCTGAAGCTCAGCCATCTCTGAGGTACAATATCACAGCCATGTAATGGTGTCCAGAGAGACGGGACAGCAGCTTGGGGCAGGGTGCCACAAAGATAATCCATCCCAGTGAAACTAGAGAAGGAACTGAGGCTGTCAGAACGCTGGCGCTTGGCTTGTCCCGCTCTGCCAGTCTGGGTGTGCCACAGTGTCTCAGGTGAGTGCGGAGGATTTGGGAGGGATTGTCTCTTCCTGACACACTCCCTCCTCAAATTCCCCCTGGGATGGTGAATGTGCTCCTCCTGTCTGGCAGGGCCGAACCCTGAGTCAGGTGGGCACCCAGGAGCAAGGAGGCTGGCTTCATGGAGGCCACCTCACAACTTGTGCGGTGAATGATGACAGCATGGCCGGGGCGTCGGCCAAACAGAGCCAGATTTTGACGTGTTTTTTCTTTCGCTCAGCAAAACCAAAACCAGGGTGGGGTTGTCGCTTCTCAGCCACACCACACACCCCTGTGACCATATACGTTGGGAGGCCACACAAGAAGAGGAAGTTGAACCCCTGACTCCTGTTCTTGGCCACGGAGCAGGGTCATGACTAGGGCTGATCTAAGAATTTCTGTCAAAACATTTTTCAACGGCAGATTGGGTTTTCAACCCAAATCGTTTAAAATACAAAGTGAAATTTCCTCAGACATTCTTGATTTTTATGTCAGACAATCAAGCCCCCAAAACTTTCAGCCAAAGACTTCCAAGCTTTTCCTGTTTTCAGCAGTTTCTGGCCCCAAACTGAAAAATGTTCACTTGACAAGGTTTTGGTTTTTTCAGTGAAAAGTTGCAATTTTCCATGGAAATGAAAATGTTTTGTTTTCATCAACATTTTCCATGGAGCCCCTTCCCCTCACAGTTTCTGACTTCCTTTAGTCACAGCCCCTAGGTTGAGAACCTGCGACCTAGGAAATTCCATAGAAATAGCCATGCTAAGTTAGTATTTAGGTTTCACTTCCACACACTTAAAAGCCAGGAAATGCTTAACGTTATGGTTGTATATGTAACCATGTATTGTCCTTGTGCATATACCTTACAACACAATCTTTCATTACATGGTTGTGATGTAATCTGATTACAATATGACCATAAAAGCCTCTCTTATATAATTGCAATAGATCTCATGCCAAGTAGCACTCATAGCCAGACAGGGTTAAATCCTCCAGGCTAACTGACCGAGGCAATGTCTACATTAGGAACTATTTTGAAATTACTAAATTCGACTAAAGAACTCCCACTTTCACAAATTGGAATTAGCGTTCCCTCGCTACAGGGAAGAATTGAATGGAGTCCGAGGTAGGCTCCATTAATGTGGACGTGCTACCTCGGCCTCAGAGCCCCCGGAAGTGCTCTGGGGGGCTGCAGGAGGCCTCCCGGAGGCCATAAACTCGAATTAGCAGCACTGGAGTGTCCACACTAACGTTATTTCAAAATTACTCGTTCAGAATTACAGTTACTTCTCGTGAAAAGCAGGAGTACAGAATTCGAATTCTGCAGCCCATGATTTCAAAATAATAGGCTTGTTAGTGTGGACACACCATTTATACATTCAAACTTTGTGGGGGGGTGTATTTTGGAATAAGGTCCTTGTGTAGACCAAGCCCAGAGACATGTTAGAAGCGTATGCAAATGGTAAGTATGGCCATTTCATGCCAGATAGGCTAGAACAGGGCTACTGGGCCTGCGGCCCGTTTGTTTGCAGTCCGCGGTGTGGTTTGGGTTTACTCGGAGCTCAACATGCAGCCCACGGATGGGATCCTTTGAACGTGGCCTCCACTAGGACCACACCCCACAACAGCGAGGCATCTCCCAGGCGGGGTGAGCATTGACAGACGCAAACGGACAGGCTGGCTGGAGCAAACGGGTATGGGGAGGAGGTGCCAGGAGCCCCAGGGCATTGCGGGAAGTGCTGGCTGCTTAGCCTTGTGGGCAGAGCCTGAGAGGTGCTGACTGGTTCACACTGGCCACGTTGGGTCCGGCACCGCAGCTTAATGCTTAATCTTTGTATTCATGCCCGTCAGCGTGAAAGAAGCTATTTGCATATATTTGCATATCTATTTGCATGTATATGCAACCACACTTAAGTTGAGGCTCTTAACTTGTATGTTAAATGATACATGTGCTGTATCACTGAGGCCCCCAGGGCTTCCAAAGTTGAGTAGCCCCAGGCTAGAACTTTGAAATGCAAACCTGTATTGTTAGAAATTAGATGTAACACTAATTGTATGTAAACAGACAGTGCCGGTCTATTCCTATAGCTGTTGGTTCAGAGATCAAAGGGAATATTAACATTTAAATGAATGTTGGGTAAAATAATTGTCTATATGTCTATATGTCCCTTTAAAGGTTGTGATAAACTGTTTAATGAATAAATTACTTTATGTTAATTACCATGACGATTGGGAGGTTACATCAAAAGCCTCCTGTTAATCCAGGACTGAATGGTCAAGAGACTGCTGGAAATCTACATAACCCCCCCTTGGGACCTGATCCTTTTTATTTCAGATCTGTTTACGGTTCCATGCAAGGGAATCCTCCTAAGCCGTAAGAATCGAGATCCTAGAATATGATGTTGGATATTGGACTATGACCATGTTAGTCCATTTTAAAAGGACTTTTTTGCAATTAGAAAACTCACAATCTCTGCTGTGACCTTACAACTGCACTCATGTCTGTATGCATAGTGATCTCTTTTATTCTGCAATACATCCTAGTTTGGTTAATCAGAATTGGCTAAAAGCGTGTATTTGGGGTAAGATCTGAAATATTCAATGACCTGGGAGGGAATATGATGGAACCTTTGGGACTGGTAGAACTTAATTTGACTTGGGTGTCCAGATGGAAGTAAGTCTGGGTTGTTTTCAGGGGACTGTGTTGTGGGCTTCTGGGGAACCAGTAAAGTATCACAGAGGTTGTTTTGAGCTGGCTTGGTAAATCTAAGTATTGGAATAGCCAGCAGCTCTAGGGATCGATTGGCTGATACAGTCTTTACAATTCACTCTAACTGAGTGACCCTCAGCTGGCTCTCCTGGGAACCTAGTTATCAGAAGGATCACATGCTACTTCTCAACAACTAAAAGAATACACACAGTTTTCTTAAAGTGTGTTAAGTGAATAGGATTCTTTGCCTCCTTCGCTGCACCTCTCCTGCGTAAATGATTGTCATGGACTCTGCCTAGCAGCAGCAATCAAACCCACCCACAGATGATACGTCACGTGGGGTACCTAAGACTGATCTGTTGCATTGCATGAGAAGTGTTATGGAGCCATGTGCTAGGGACTGTATTGCAGAGCAGTGGTTTTCAGAGTATGAGCTGTGACCAGTCCAGGATTGCAGAATGTCAGGCCCGGGGTGGCCTTGCTGTCGGGTGACCCAGTGACCAGCAGGGAAGCTACGGCTGGCTTCCTGCTTGTCCTGGCACCCTGGACCACACAGCACCCCAGAAGCGACCAGCAACGGGTCCAGTTCCTAGGTGGGGAGGGCCACAGCGCTCCATGTGTTACCCCTACCCTGAGCACTGGCTCTGCACTCCCATTGGCTGGGAACCAGCCAATAGGAACTGTGGGGGGGGGCAGTGCCTGTGTGCAGAGCTGCTTGTGTACGTCTGCCTAGGAGCTGCTTCTGGGGAGCAATATGGTCCATGGTGCCAGGACAGGCAGGAAGCTGCCTTAGCATCCTTGCTGTGCTGCTGATTGGGAGTTGCTGGAGGAAAACCCAAGCCCCAATCTCACGTCCCCATCCTCTGCCCCAGCCAAACACAGAGCCCCCTTCTGTGCCTCAGACCCCTCATCCCTGGCCTTACCCCAGGGCCTGAACTCTAGTCCAGAAATAGAATTATGTGGCTCGTGGGCATCAGCAATTTTCCTCAATGGGGGCGAGCGGAAAAAAAGGTTGAAAAGTGCCCTTGTAGAGCATTAGCACAAGGAGGCAGAATTCCGGATGCCTCTGTAAAACCTCAGAGGTCTCTTAATGGTTTTTTAAATGGTGTTTTAGCTAACTGACTTAATGGACATTGTCACATCATCTCCCCTTTCCACTTTCTCCAGTACCGCTGCAGCGTCAAGCGTTTCCTGCCAACAGATTTAAAAGCAGGCAACTCCAGATTTCTTGAATGCTGGCCCATTACCAGCACCTTTGGCTTCAGCTTCATTACCTAATCCCAGTTCCATGGGCCCTATTCATTCTCATGAAGACATTTTGGGGTCATCGGGATATTTCAGAGATCGGCTTTGATGCAACAAATGCTGTTTGTGAGGAAAATGGTTCTTGCATTTGCAAAATATTGGAGGTCCTGTACTCCTGGCCCTTGTTGCATTTCATTGTTGTAAATGCTGGTAATGAACTTTCAGCTGCAAATCACATCTGAAGCATGCATTGCAATACATTCGCACAATACTGTGCACTCCTGTGATAATTAGCACTTTTGGCAAACGCTGGAGATAGCACACAATGCCGCAGCAGAGACTTGTGGAACAGAATGGATATTAACGGCACATACTGAGTAGACTGGCATGGTGCGTGCTTAGAACAGACGCCCATTGCACGTACTATATAAAGTGCACATAACATTGCATCCTCATCCTCCTGATGAATCAAGGTTGCATGTGTTTTCAAGTCTAAGGAAACCACTAACTTTATTCATGCTGAGTAGTATCTCACTCCAGAAAGGTTTAAACAGGGCTCTTCACGCAGGTCCCAGACGCTGTCTGTGAATGAGGTTGAATAAAGAAATCTACGTTATATATTATATTATATACTCTCTCTCTCTCCATATAGTCTCACAGATAGCATAGCACCGTGGTGGCAGAAATTGCTAGGGTTAAGTTTGGAAACCCATTTCCAAAAGTACTTAATCCCTCCCCCATTTTCACCCTCTCAGCTAATTGAATAATATTTGTGAATAGTTTATTCAACTTATTTTCTCCTCACCAATTGCTGAATGTGCATGAAAATGCTTCCTGCTATTCAGCCAATTCAGCAGTTGGCTGACAAATAATCATCAGTAAAATTTGCTGTGGTTTTTCCCATCCATTGTCGAGCAATGCACTTGTGGGCCCATTCTTCCAGTATCCCACCAGCTCTACTCACTCCCTTCCAGATCAGGTCCCTGAAATGTTCCATGCTGTCCCAAAGTGACTTTAACCTTTTTGGAGAAGGGGTTTGTATGAGTGTGTGTGTGTGTGGTTGGGCGGGGGAGACCTTGCACAAAATCCCAGAATCTATTTTTGAGAGGGGCAATTTGAGGAAGACCTTTTCTTGGGTCAGAGCAGAGCGGAAGTGTGCGGTGGGGGGGGGGGGGGGCTTGGCCTGACCACAGTCTCCAGAGACCCTCAGAAGCAATCGAGTCTCTGGAGACATTCTAGGGAAGAGCCTTTTATCATTGGGGCTCAATTCTGTAAAGTGCTGAGCACGCTGGCTCCGATTATGAAAGCACACAAGCAGGCGCTGTAATTTAAACACAAGGCAGCCCACTGAAGTCAATGGCATTATTCACATGCATACACCTAAGCATGAGTTTACATGCTTTGTGGCAGTAGGGTCAGAGTGTTCAGCACCTTGCAGGATCAAGCCCTAGCTATACATCTAGGGACAAATCTTCCCACACAGGTGAAGGCCAGGGCTGGGGCATATTTCACACCGCCATGCCCTTTCCATCTTTACCCTTCCTATGCCCCATTGCCTTCAGCAGGCTTTGCCCATGTCTTCACTCTGTGGAAGATTGACACTGCCACGATCGATCTTCTGGAGTTCGATTTAGCGAGTCTAATTAAGACTCGCTAAATCAAACTTAGAGGGCACCCTCGCTGGTTTCTGATACTCCTGCTCTTGCCAGAAGTAAGGGAAGCCGACAGGAGCGTTTGCGCCCGTCTGCCTCCCACAGTGTGGATGCCGCCAAGCTCAGTTTAAGGTAAGCCGACTCTAGCTACGTATTCTGTATAGTTGAAGTTGCATACCTTAAGTCGAGTTGCCGGATCTAGTGCAGCCCTGGCCTTTGTGTTGTACAAGGTATTGAGTTCTTCTTGCCCATCCCTCCTAGAATCCAGTTCCCATCGCAGCTCAGCAAAAATATGCTGGCTTGACTGTCTGGTCTCCACGCCCTTGAACAAGCTTAGCACAAAAATCTCAACTGCATATGTTCAGATTGCAATTTTCAAGTATTCATACCATGGTCAAATCAAACCCAATTTCCTGCAGTACAAAGCCCCGCACTGCTCCCCAATGACGGCTATTTCCCTGCCAAATTGCGTCTTTTCAACCCATAGCCAGTTTGACTGTAGAGCTGCCAAAGAAAAAGGTCACAGGGATTTTTTTAAACAAGTGTATTCTCCTCTTTCCTCTGATTCAAAAACGGCTCAGCCGGCTTGCTCCAACTTCCAAAACAAAACAAAAGTCACCTTTGGGCACACGTGGAACATGAGTTTGTGCTGCCCCAAAGGTAACGTTTTGTAAAGTTATTACAAATAACTAAAACAGGAATTTCTAATAGAAACTGGTTTCCAACAATAGCCCTCCCTGCTTTCAGTGTAAATCAGGCTGCTTTGCTGAAGTCAATGAACTTCAACCAATGTATGTGAAAGGAGAATCAGACTTCCTATCTATAGCAGTAATTTCTGCTCCCTGTATAATATATTACATGCATCGGGTTTGTTTTAAAGACTGTACAGTCTATGTCTGCTTACTAGTTCACTTCATATGTTGTGCCTGTGCACTATATGTTATATCTGGGAAAAAGCCTCTCCTTCTCTAGATGAGGGAGAAAGACCAGACTGCAAGAGTGCTCGAGTAAACTTGAAAGATGAGGCAGTAATAGCCGAGTGGGTGTAATGGAAGATTTTGAGTACACAGGCCCAGAATGGGAGACATTAAGGAAAGGATGGTAGGCTAGAAAATTGCTTATGGAATGGATCTGGTTGATTTTTAAACCATGGTGTTAATCTCTTGAGAGCTACATGACTTGTATGAAGCGTTGTGGTACCTAAGGGATGGGAAGGGGATCTGACAAATTCCTGTGTCCTTCCTGTTAGTCTTGGAGAAGGGGAAAAAGGAGCAGGGCTGGATTTAGAGGCAGATGACCCAGATGACCATCTGGGAAGTTGGGCTTGGGAGAGCCAGGATCCTGGTTTTGTTGTGAGTGACAAAAGGGAAAATAGAATTTTTGAAGTAAAATGTTCCAGGTATTTGGTGAGGGGATTCATTTTTCACTAAAACCCCCTAGAATGCTCTGGACCTTTCTAGAATCTCGTGGTACCTTCCAGACTTTCTGAGAACGACATTTTCCAGGAACCTCATAGAATGTTATCAGCCATGTCCTCGTGTGTAGAGAAGGGGCAGGATGTCACCAACCAGTCAATGAGATATCAGAACGAAGTGAAGGAGAGCCGTGCAGCGATATTGTGAATCTTGTTTAATTGTGAACGTGTACTTGGGTTTTAAGACTAGAAGAGTGTAAATAGCAACTAACGAAGGACATATTAAATCAGACACCAGTGATATCTGTCAAACCTCCATCCATGCAACAGCATAAAAGAAAGACTCTTACTTCTTTTCGCCATGCTTAACACATAATGTTTGATGACAGGTGTGAGTGATGAGCACAGCTTTTTGAAGCTCAGGCTCATTAAATAGGTATTTGATGGTCAATGGGAGGCTGACATCACTTGCTATTTTATTGCTAGAAAATGCCATTGGCCCGTCTTTGGATGTCTCTGATGCTCTCCTTCAGTTTGTGAGGGCAAAGACAAGAAAAGCCGCCTTTTGAGCTAATGGACTAGGGTTAGTACCCTAAGGCCATCACCTCCTGGGCCACAGTACAGCTTCTTAATGTTAGTAATTTCAGTTATTCTTCAAATTTAAAAAGTTTCTCTAAGCTCAGAGGAAATTAATTTTTAATTTGCTTACAAACATGGCAAGTATAAATACAGATTTACGGATCCTAGTTGTTGTTGGTTGTTTCTCAGGAGCCGAGGAAGACATGTTGTGCATTTCATTTGTGGAAATGCATGTGGCTCTGGAGCCCAAAAGTCGAAGCACACGTGTGGTTACAGATAGGGCGTGGGACGCCGGTTGTCAGGACAGGAGGGAATGCAGCTCTATGTCATCTTTCACATGCAGCTGCGAGGCGTTGGCAGCGGTCGTCCTCAAACTTTGTCACTGCTTTCCTCGTAAGGGAACGCCAGTTAGTCCTGTCTGCAGCAGCTCGTTCAAGTTGTTGAGGTTGAAGGCCTGTCCACTGCAAGTTGGTCTTCAGGTTGTCCTTAGACCTCTTCCTCGGGCGTCCCTGTTTGCCACTACAACGTACCAGCTCCCCGTAGAACAGCTGCCTTGGGATCCTGCTTTCGTCCATGTGGAGAACATGGCCAGACCATCGAAGCTGGGTCTGGAGGCTCTTAGCTTCTTGGTTAGTAATTCAGTCCTGCCAGCTTACTCGCATGATTGATCGTAGGGAGCACATGTGAAACTGCTCCATCCGCTTGATGTGCCTACGGTACAGGGTCCATGTTTCACAGCCATACAGGAGAGAGGTGAGGACCACGGCATTATATACCTTGAGTTTAGCTGAAAGGTGAATATCTTTGTGCTGGAGAACTTTAATATGCAATCTCCCAAGTGCATGACTGGCTTTCTGGATCCTCGCTGTAATCTCTTTGTCAAGGGATCCATCACTTGATATTGTGCTGCCCAGGTACTTAAAGCTGTCCACTACCTTCAGTTGTGTGCCATCGATAGTGATGCACGGCTGTGGAGGAGCACTGTTTGGTGCAGGCTGGAAGAGGACTTCTGTCTTTCCGAGGCTAATTGCAAGACCGAATATTTTGGATGCTTCAGAGAACCTGTCAATGATGGCCTGCAGGTGGTTCTCTTGGTGTGCTATAAGGGCGCAATCATCAGCAAACAGCGCTTCGGTGATAAGCCTCTCCAATGTCTTGGTCTTTGCAGTAAGGCGTCTCAAATCAAACAGTGAACCATCCAAACGGTATCTGATGTAAATACCAAGATCTAGGTCTCTGACAGCATGCATGAGGACTTGAGTGAGGAACAGGTTAAAAAGCACCAGGGCGAGTACGCAGCCCTGCTTCACGCCATTGGAGAGGTTAAATTTCTCAGATGGCACACCATCTGAGAGTACCTCTCTTGTCATGTCATCGTGAAACAGCTTGATGAGTGAGATGAACTTCGGTGGGCAACCCAGCTTCCTGAGGATGATCCACAATGCATCTCTGTTGACTGTGTCGAATGCCTTCATCAGATCAATGAAGACAGAGTAGAGGTTCATATTCTGCTCAAGGCACATCTCTTGCACCTGTCTCATTACAAAGATCATATCGACAGTACTGCGATTAGGGCAGAAGCCACATTGTGACTTGGGGAGACTCACTTCTGAAACTGTCGAAATCAGCCTATTCAGGATGATGTGGGCGAAGATTTTCCCGACAACGGAAAGCAGCAAGATACCTCTGTAGTTCCTGCAGTCGGCTCTTGCACCCTTATTCTTATACGGAGCAACTATCACGGCATCACAGAGGTCAGATGGCATTTCTTCCTCTTCCCAAATACTGGTCAAGACATTATGAAAAACCTTAAGTGATTCCTCATTAAATGCCTTGTACAGTTCTGCGGGAATTCCATCCTTGCCGGATGCCTTGCCGCATCTCATCTGCCTGATGGCCTTTCTAACTTCGTCAATAAGTGGAGGATCTCCAAGGTCTTCAAGGGTTGGCTTCTGAGGGATCTGTTCCAGTACTGACTGATCAACTGATGATGGATGATCCAGGAGCTGACTGAAATACTCTTTCCATCGGTTATTGATTCCATCCTTATCCCTGATCAATGTGGCTCCTTCTGAAGACAGCAAGGGGGCAGAGCCAGACTTGGAAGGACCAAAGACTGACTTGATGGAGCTGAAGAACTCCCTTGGATTGTTTAAGTCAGCATAGTGTTGCATCTCTTCAGCTTTCTTCTCCCACCACTGGTCATGCATTTTGCCGATTTCTTGCTGAGCCTGGGCCTGGAGGAACTTAAACCTGTCTTTCTTAGAGATGGAGCCTGGGTCATTCTGCCACTCCATAAATGCCTTGTTCTTCTTGGCAAGCAGGTCCTCAATAGCACTGTTGTTCTCATCAAACCAGTCTTGATGATTGCGTTTCTTGGGACCAAGCATTGACTTCACTGTCTCCATCACCATTTCTCTAAACTGGCTCCACTTCTGGGTTGGACTTCCAATCAATGGTCCGTTGGCAGTCAGCTTTTCATCAAGGCTTGACTGGAACTTGCACAGATGAGAAGGCTGCTGGAGTCTGGCGATGTTAAAGGCTGTTCGGATGAGCTTTGGGTGCTTTGGGTGATGCTGAGCAATATGTATTTTGAAAATGGCGTGGACAAGCCTATGGTCAATCCAGCACTCTGCTCCTTGCATGGCTCTGGTGATAAGGACATCCCGAATATCACACTGGTGACTAATGACATACCGTAATATAGCGAATATAACCCGCGGGTTATATTCGTTTTTACAAACCCCGCACCTCCCCTCCCACGGGGTATACTCGGGTGCGGGGTATACAGAATTTTTTTTACTCACCCGGTGGTGAGTCACCTCTTCCTGTGGCTGCACAGCCGCCAGCCACCAGCTTCCGAGCGGGGGAGCACTCACCCCCTGGTTCCTGCGCAGCTGCAGGAAGGGGCGGGGGAGCGCTCATCCCCCTGCCCCTTCCTGCACCTGCAGAGGAACCTGTGCGATAAGCGCTCTCCCGCCCGGAGGCTGGCGGCTGCGCTGGAACCTGGGGCGGTGAGTGGCTAGTCCCCCCCACACCCCCCCGCACCATAAATATACCCCCAACAAATATACCCCCGGCACAGAAAAGTCTTGTATACCCCGCGGGTTATATTCATGCACAGGGTATACAAGATTTTTTTTACTCAAATAGAAAAAACCGCGGGGTATATTCAGGTGTGGGGTATATTCGGGTGCGGGGTATGTTCGCTAAATTATGATAATCTATCATGTGCCATTGTTTTGATCTAGGGTGCATCCAGGTAGTCTTGTATTTGTTTGCCATCCTGAACACTGTGTTTGTGATGAGGAGATCATGTTCTGCACATTTGCTCAGCAGCAATAGGCCGTTGCTGTTCATCTTGACAACGCCATGTTTGCCTGACACTTCCTCCCATCAACTGTGGTCGCAGCCAACTCAGGCGTTGAAGTCTCCCAACAAGATCAACTTGTCATTGGCCGGCACTGAGCACAGAACGGAACTGAGGTCGATGTAGACCTGCTCAATTGTCTCCTCTGTGCTATTCATGGTGGGAGCGTATGCACTGATGACTATTGGGGTAGGCGTAGCTTCATGAGCCTCTCGTTAATACCAACAGGCAGGTCCGAAAGTTGTTTCATCAGACTAGTCTTTACGGCCAGGCCGACTCCATGGATCCTATCCTCATTCTGCGCTTTCTCTTTCCAGAAGAAGGTGTAACCACTAGCTAGTTCAGTGAGAAATCCTTCTTCAGCAAGTCTGGTTTCACTCAAGGCAGCGATATCAATACCATAGCGTGAAAGCTCTTTAGCGACTAGGGCTGTTCTCCGATGAGGTCTTACTGTGCCCTCTCTGTCCACGAGCATACAGACGTTCCATGCTCCCATTACCAACTTCTTTTTTTTTTGCACAACATAACCTGTGCGTGAAGAATATTATAGTGGGAAATCCTTTGCACAGAGACGGTCCCACTCTCTCGGCCTCAGAAGTCGGAATCCAGTGGCACGAAAAATCATTACTTCTGGAGACTACCTCAGCTGCATTGGATGGCCATGTCATCTTAAATGCTCTGACATGCCCCACGCACTCCATAGTGCGCTGCTGCCACGCCTTCTCAGCTGTTGAATCATAAAGATTTCCTCCACCTGATCCATCGAAGCAGCCTTCGCATGCTGGGATGAGCAAGTCCCTAACTCACCGAGGGTTTCAGACCCATCAGCTACCCTCACCTGGTTTAGCTGACCTGTCAAAGCCGTTGTCCGGGGTGTGGCCGTTGCCGCATGCAAAGCAACTACGTGGACCAAAGGTGAGAGCTGCGTGCCGGTAAAGATCAACAAAGGATGGGCCACTCCTGAAGAAGTGCGACAAGCCCTCCTTTAGAGGTACTACCCCATTAGAGGTACTACCATGCAACTCCATACACCCCACAGATCCTAGTATGCAAATGTATTCATAGAATCATAGAATACTAGGACTGGAAGGGACCTGAAGAGGTCATCAAGTCCAGTCCCCTGCCCTCATGGCAGGACCCAGTACTGTCTAGACCAGGGGTTCCCAACCTGGGGTACGCGTACCCCCAGGGGGTATGAGAAGCTTGTCAAGGGGGTACGAGGAATATTTGGTAAATAACTAGATTATCCTAATTGAAATATTCCAAAAGTAGTAGTGTTAGTGAAAAAAGTTATGGATTCTAGAGTCTAGAATTTATTTCCTTTCATATTGAATAGGGGGTACGAGAAGGTTTACTAAAAGCCAAAGGCTGGGAACCCCTGGTCTAGACCATCCCTGATAGACATTTATCGAACCTACTCTTAAATATCTCCAGAGATGGAGATTCCACAACCTCCCTAGGTAATTTATTCCAGTGTTTAACCACCCTGGCAGGAAGTTTTTCCTCATGTCCAACCTAAATCTCCCTTGCTGCAGTTTAAGCCCATTGCTTCTTGTTCTATCCTCAGAAGCCAGGAAGAACAAGTTTTCTCCCTCCTCCTTGTGACACCCTATTGTCTTAGATAAAAAATTTGTAAGGGGGGAAAACTGCCTCTAAAGCTGAGATCGATACGTAGAGGTGAGTCTGCACTTCAGTGTCTTGGGAAATGCAGCCTCATGTGTTTCTAAATCTGAAACTATCATAAAGAATAAAATTGTCAGACACATGGATGAATATAATTTGCTGGAGGAAAGTCAACATGGTTTCTGTAAAGGGAAATCCTGCCTTACTAATCTGATAGAGTTCTTTTAGGGGGTCAACAAATATGTGGACAAGGGGGATCCAGTGGACATAGTGTACTTAGATTTCCAGAAAGCCTTTGACAAGGTCCCTCACCAAAGGCTCTTAAGTAAAGTAAGTTGTCATGGGATAATAGGGAAGGTCCTTTTGTGGATGATAACTGGTTAAAAGACAGGAAACAAAGGGTAGGTATACATGGTCAGTTTTCTGAGTGGAGAGAGCTAACTAGTGGGGTCCCCCAAGGGTGTGTCCTGGGACCCATCCTATTCAACTTATTTATAAATGATCTAGAGAAAGGGGTAAACAGTGAGGTGGCAAAATTTGCAGATGAGATCAAACTGCTCAACATAGTTAAGACCAAAGCAGACTGTGAAGAGCTTCAAAAAGATCTCATGAAACTAAGTGATCGAGCAACACAATGGCAAATGAAATAGATTTTCCTGATAGCCAACCTAGACCTCTCCCACTGCAACTTGAAGGTTCGATGCTTCTCGTTCAGACCCATCTGGGTCAGGCTTTGTTGCAGGAAAATTACCAAAATATGATGGGGACTAATTTGGCTACAACTACTCAAGAGAGAGATCTTGGAGTCATTGTGGATAGTTCTCTGAAAACATCCACTCAGTTTGCAGCAGCAGTCAAAAAAGCAAATAGAATATTAGGAATCATTAAAAAGGGATAGAGAGTAAGACAGAAAATATCTTATTGCCTCTATATAAAACCATGGTACGCCCACATCTTGAATACTGTGTACAGATGTGGTTGCCTCATCTCAAAAAAGATATAAAGGCACTAGAAAATGTTCAGAAAGGGGCAACAAAAATGATTAGGGGTTTGGAATGGGTCCCATATGAAGAGAGATTTCTAAGACTGGGATTTTTCAGCTTGGAAAAGAGAAAACTAAGGGGGGATATGATAGAGGTCTATAAAACCATGACTGGTGCGGAAAATGTGAATAAGGAAAAGTTGTTTACTTATTCCCACAACATAAGAACTCGGGTCACCAAATGAAATGAATAGGTAGCAGGTTTAAAACAAACAAAAGGAAGTTTTTCTTCACTCAGTGCACAGTCAACCTGTGGAACTCCTTGCCAGAGGACGTGGTGAAGGTCAGGACTTTAACAGGGTTCAAAAAAGAGCTAGATAGATTCATGGAGGTTAGGTCCATCAATGGATATTAGCCAGGATGGGTAGGAATGGTGTCCCTGGCCTCTGTTTCTCTGGAGGTGGATGACAGGGGAGGGATCACATGTTGTGTTCCCTCCCTCTGTGGCACTGTTGGCAGACAGGATACTGGGTTGGATGGACCGTTGGTCTGACCCAGTCTAGCCGTTCTTATGTTCTAAATTTTGTGAGGTACAAAGAACAGGACAGGCTAAAGCTGTGGCCTTCAAGGGACAGCACATTTTATGGCTCTCTTGAACCAGGGGAAAAGAGTTTGTGAACTTTTGTCTCCATAATGTTTCTCTCCCTCCCTGTGCAGCACGTTAGGCCAGTAACATTGGACTGACTCTTTCACATTCCTGCTGCCCAAATAGAAAAGTTGCCATTCAGGAGGCGACACGGCGACACTCGGCAGCGGCCCCCACAAAGGGACACCCCGCTATAGATTCTGTGTGCACGGCCCCCGGAAAGCTTGCCTGCTGTCTGTGAGAACATTGCTGCTGGTGATTGTCACTCACTGCTTGGGCAGGGCAAGGGAGGCTGGCTACCACCTCAGTGAGTCTGACCTCTGTGCGTGAGAGGCAAGAGAGGCCTCTCTCTCTCATAAGCAGGCCTACCAAGGGGGGAGGAGAAAGGGCAACAGGGGTAGGGCCCAGGGTTCCCAGCCTGCACCACCCATATTGCCTCAGTGGTGGCAGCTGGAGTCGTGGGCCCTTTAAATGGCCGCCTGAGCCCTGTGCAGCACATTCTGGGCTGGCTGGGAGGAGGTGGCATGGCGCTGAGGACTGGCTGCCTCTAGCTCCACCCCTTCCGCCCAACGCCCTGCTCCTTCCAGGAATGCAAAGCCACCTCCCATCTAGCCCAGGGGCTTGGCAAGTCTGTCAGACCCCACCCCCCCGCTCATAGGAGTTTGCTCACAGGTTGGGCTTTCAATTGCCAGTCAGTAGGGGATTTCCTGATAATCAGTACACCACAATTTCCTGAACTCTCGGTAATAGAACAGTTAATTTGGCAACATCTCCTATGCATCTGAATTGTTCATGTTCATAACATAAGAACTAGGGGTCACCATATGTAGTGAATAGGTAGCAGGTTTAAAACAAACAAAAGGAAGTTTTTCTTCATACAGCACATGGTCAACCTGCGGAACTCCTTGCCAGAGGAGGCTGTGAAGACCAGGACTTCAACGGGGTTCAAAAAAGAACTAGATAAATTGATGGAGGTTCAGTCCATCCCTGGCTATTAGCCAGGCAGGGCAGGAATGGTGTCCCTAGCTTCTGTCAGGGGCTGGAAATGGGCGACAGGGGAGGGATCACTTGATGATTCCCTGTCCTGTTCACTCCCTCTGGGGCACCTGGCACTGGCCACTGTCGGCAGACAGGATACTGGGCTGGCTGGACCTTTGGTCTGACCCAGTGTGGCTGTTCTTATGTTCTAAATCACAAGAGAGAGATGAAAATGTAAGCAGGGGCTGAACTGCTGCTTGCTATCAGCCTGCTAAAAGGAGAGAGCTGCCATGGGCATGGGTGTGCCCACTCCAAGGCTATGTCTACACTGGCAGCTTCTTGTGCAAGAACATCTTGCGCAAGGGTTCTTGTGCAAGAAGTCTTGCGCAAGAAAATGTCCACACTGCCATGTGCGCTCTGTGCTTTTGCGCAAGAGCTCCCATGGCAGTGTGGACGCTCTCTTGCTCAAGAAAGCTCTGATGGCCATTTTAGTCATAGGGCTTTCTTGCGCAAGAAACCCCTGCCGAGCGTCCACACTGCCCTCTTGCGCAAGAGCTCCTGCGAAGAGGGCTTACACCTGTTAAAAAAGAGCGTAGCTCTTGCGCAAGGAGCCCTGTGTTACCACGCCGTACTGTAAATTTCCTTGCGCAAGAGCGGGCAGGCAGTGTGAACGCTCTGCAGATTCTTGCGCAAGAACGGCCGTACTTGCGCAAGAAACCGCGAGTGTAGACATAGCCCAATTGTTTAGCTCTGCAAGATAATTAACTGTTAACTGTTGATATGTAAATACCACTCATGCCAGGATGGGGAGGGAATACGAGGTGTGGCTATGTAAATCCAATTCAGCCAGGGCTGATGGAGGGTCAGTGTTGGAATGGAATGTGGTGCATTGTAAATAATTTGGGGTTGTTGTGGGGGTCACAAATCATGCTACCCCTAAATGTGGGAACTGTAAAACATGCCACCAGTGCTTGCAGGAGAGACACCACCATCATTGTAAGAGGTCTCCGAGGAACAAGCTTCCCCCCTTCCAGAGTTGAGTGAACTGAGCTGGGGGGAAGGGCTAAAGGACTTGAGTCAGCCTGCTCCCCACCTGCCAGGTGTGAGTGTAAGATTGGCCCAACCTGCCTCTTTTCCCACTTTGTTTTAAGGACAGACCTAAAGCAGACTCCATGAGGAGTCTTTTTGCTAGTCCAGTGGAAGCTGGAATCCTTTGCCAGTCTAGCAGTGGCTAAAGAGCTGAACTCACTGGTTTGGCTGGGAGCTAGACCCATTGCAGCCAGCGAAGCAGTGGGTGACCAGTAGAAGCGGCGGTGGGCAGCGCAGTGGGTAGTAGGAACGACTGGCAGGCGGCCAGCAGTACGGTGCAGCTGGTAGGAGCAGCGGCAGGCGAGGAGCGGCGGCAGGCAACCAGTGGTGCGGCGCAGCTGGTAGGAGCGGCGGCAGGCGACCAGCGGAGTGGAACATGACAGCTGGTGGAGCGTGGCGGAGTGGCTCGTGTTAAAGACTGCAGCAGAACCCTGCGGAGAGGTGGGGCTATCGGCCTCAGACCACGTAAGGTGCCCCTATTTATTCCCTCGTCCCCGTTTCCACCCAAGTTGGGAGGTAAAACCCTGCAGGTGAACTCTTGGACTCTGGGAGGCACTGACCAGGGACAGAGACTTTTGGGATGTTGGACTTTGGGACTTCGGGTGATTCTTGGCTGGGGGGGGGGGGCCTTAGCTCATGTTTGGGCTATGAACTCTGTGGTATTTTCCCAAGTTAATGCTGTATGACTTCTCTCTCTGTTTCATTAAATGTTTCTTTCCTACACTCAGACTCAGTGCTTGCGAGTGGGGAAGCATTGCCTCTCAGAGGCGCCTAGGGGATTGTGAATTTCCTAGGTTACTGGGTGGAGGCTCGAGCGGTTCTGTGTGAGATGGTCCCCTAGATATTGAACCCGGCCCTGGCTGCTGCCAGGCCTACCCGGCAGAAGGGTTACAAAAAGTTAGCCCTAATTAACCACAAGGTAAACAACTGCCTTGCAGCCCCCCTTGCTGCATCTTTTTCAGCTCATACTGATGTAAGTTAGGCCACTTCTACACTAAAAAGTGTTACCGATAGCATTTTTCCTGCCCGCACCACATTATCACTAGAACTCATGCACATTTGCCAGCCTTTGTCAGGGCTGCCTCTCCAGAGCACGAGAGCTGTACTGTCGAAGGACACACAGCATTGTGGGTAGGCATCCAGGAGGGTTGCCAACTATCTAACTGCAAAAAAACCCAAACATCCCTGCCCACCCCCTTTTCCCAGAGCTAATTGAACCGCCGGGCACATTGTAAACTAAGCTGGGTACTTGAAACGGCAATTCTTTCCCCCTGCCTATGGGCACCATTTCTGAAGGGGGAAAGAGGGGGAAGGGCCTGTGATGAGAAGGAGAGGAAAATGGAAGCCTACTTTAATTTCCCTAATTGAGCTCCCTTCCCTTCTGTTCCCATGCTGGGCTCTGTCTCCAGACTCAGCTGGGTATGGGGGGGTCAGATCCTCACTCTCTGCAGGGCCAGCGTCCTCCTTGCTCCTCTCCTTCCTGAGCTCTTTGTTGCTGGCTAAGGCTCAGGTTCCTTCCTCCACATCTGGTGTCCACTCTCACCCATGGGAGGTGGTGAGGCCCACACCAGCACTGCATCAAAGGAGACTTCTGGTTGGCTTTTGGTACAACTGCAGCTGTTCCTTCTCCTCTGCCTGGCGTTGCTGCGCCTCCTAAGGGGATGTTCCCCAGGGTGCAATCGGGACGGTTGAACAGCAGTGTCCCCTGAATTCTCGAGCATGGGGTGCTCTTCACGTTGTTTTGCTGCTAGAACATCCGTTCCTGGCCTCTTCACACAGCCTCCCGCAAGCAGAATCACTCCCAGCTACGCTACACAAATGCTCTGATAAGTTACTCATGAATTGCATACAGGGCAATGCCTAAAAATTCCCAATCTCAGCTTTGTCCTCAACATGTGGGTCTTGTACTGCTTACGGCCCACTTGGACAACACAAGCTCATAGAAGGCTCATTATTTCATTCCAGGAAAATGATATGCACCAGCCTTGTTATCCCGAATGGAGGTTCCACATACTGGAGCCAAGCACACCAGTTAAGAATGATAGAATCAGAGAACCCTAGGATTGGAAGGGACCTCGAGAGGCCATCAAGTCCAGTCCCCTACCCTCATGGCAGGACCAAGCACTGTCTACATCATCCCTGACAGGTGTGTGTCTAACCTGCTCTTAAATATCTTCAGTAACAGAGATTTCACAACCTCCCTTGGCAATTTATTCCCGTGTGCAACCACCCTGACAGGAAGTTTTTCCTAATCTCCAACCTAAACCTTGCTGCAGTTTAAGCCCATTGCTTCTTGTCCTATCCTCAGAGACTAAGGAGAACAATTTTTCTCCCTCCTCCTTCTGACACCCTTTTAGATACTTAGGATAAAACAATAAGATATGTTTATTAACTACCGGAAGATCGATTTTAAGTGATTACAAGTAATGATACTGTGATGGTTTGGATCACAGAAATCCCCTTGAGATTGTCACCTCATGCTGATCACACCACTGAGCCTGTCTACCTGCCCTCTGGGGTGCCCCACCACCCTGTCCTGCTGGTTCAGAAGCTCTGGTCTCCCCCAGGCGCAGAGTTGGGACAACAGCCCCCCAGCAGAGTGCACAGACACTGAGAATAGCTCAGCTCCAGGAAGGATCAGTCACAGGGGCTGGACAGCAGCCAGGTGCACAGCCCCAATGAGAGCAAACCCCCCAATAAATACATCTTACTTTATATAAAAGGTGTACTGCCTTTATCAATGAAAGAGAGAGAGGTGCAGCTGTTGTTCCCTGCCCCCTTCCCGGTAACAGTTATTTACACCAGGTTTGTTAATAAATAAAAGTGAATTTATTAAGTGGCTGCATGTGATGACAGACAGATCAAAGTAAGTTACAAAGCTAAAGTAAAATAGAACACACCAGCTAAGCCTGGTACACTAAGAAAAATTGTTACAAATCTGTTTCCCACCCCAGTTCTTTTTTCAGGTGAAGTCTTTTCAGGCCAGAGCTGTTCTTTCTGACCTGGGTCCTGAAGCTCATCTCCACCCCTGTCATTAGAGGACTTGAGTTTTCAGATCTCTTCATGGCGGGAAGCAGGCAGGACTGGCTGCTTTTACTCCTCCTGTATGTTTCCCCAGAAGCAAAGGGGGAAGCTGGTGCTTCACTGTAAATAGAAAATACCATCAAACATGTGGAGGGGAAGGAGATCTGGACAGGCTGTGCTCTGTGATTAAGGCCTGGAGGAACTCACTGGGGGACCCCCTGTGACAAGTGCGGATTGGGTTTGAACTGGTCTTTGTGGTGGAGATCTCATGTGAAACCTGGCTCTAGCCAACGCTAAAAGCCCGTCCCTTCCACAGGCACCTAACGCAACTAGATCCTCTGAAAGCAAATGAGGAGCAAAGAAGAGCGAGCAGAGGAGCTGACTTGTTTAAAGAATTCCATCTTCATCCCGGAGGAAGGTGTGCGCCTGGATTTGCTTTTATGTAACAAACCACATTTAAAAGCAATTGCTTTCGAAAATCCACTCTCCAACTTGGAAATTGCTGAGATAATGCAGCTTTCAGCTCTGCATGCGCCAGCCAGAGAGGAAGCACCACAGCAGCGCTTGATGAGGACATGAATTTGTTATGACAGTCTAATTTTACAAATCCATGGCTGCCTTATGGCAGAATTACATGGGTAGATTTTTTTTTAAAAAAGCCTCGGGAATCGATAAATGTATCATGTCACTGGTGAGAAAACACTCTTGCAGAGCCGACTCCCACAGGTCAGTTCAAGGTTCTATCCAGCTACTTTCGATAGCTCCGCACACAGCATGCTGGGATGCGTGCGGTATACATTTTGCATGGCTTGACGGATTGGCAGCTTCAGTTCTTTGCTGCATGTGTGATATGAACTGCTCCGCACTAATACGAAGTGACAGAGCTTTGAGGAGAGAGCAAAGAAACAAAAATCACCCTACCCCGTTCCTCCCCCTGACAAATGGTAAACAATAGAAACCACGACTAGAACTTTCATGCACTATTGTTGTGCCTAAATGAAACTGACTTTGCAGGTCAGCATGAGAACTATGTGGTCTCCTAGCAATTATCTCATCGCCATTTCTACTGCTGATCCTCTATTGGAAATGAGCACAAAGACAGTACGTCTGGGTAGGTTTGGGGGGAGATGCTGGCTATGGATCCTGTAGCTGAAACAGAGAGAAGGGAGAATGAAATGTGCTAGGAAGATGAAGAAGCAAAGTTGGCTTCAGGAGTGGCATGGAATAGGAAACCGAAGCGAGCAATCTGTACAGGGAGGGTGGCGGCATGGAGACTAGGAGGGGCAATCTCGTGGGCCAGAGAGGGCTGTGGCTAAGCTGGAGGGCGACGGAACGAAGGAAGCGGAACGGGGGCAGGCAGGAAAGAAGAGAACGGAAGGGCTGGCAACACACAGGAGAAAAATCAAATTACATTTAGTTCTACCAGTTGCTTGCACCAAGCAGCGCATCCAGCCCCTCCCGACACGGTTTGCACGAAAGGCCGGTGACCCACTGGGGCTGCAGGAATTCTCTTGTAGGCACAAACCAAGATGCCCCAAGCTGGTGGGCGTGTGCTTGCTTCTGCCAGATCATTGAGTGACCCGCTCCTGGAGGGAGGGATATTACTACAACACCGCCATTCACCATCACCATGTGAATCTCTCTGGCGTCTCTTTGATATGACCGTCTATGTGAGAGGTGTCATCCATTAATCCTATCTAAGTACACCCAGGATCGCCTGGCGTATCAGTCACAATCCCCCGCAAAATGTCTGCTTGGAACTGAGCGCAGGGAGGGAAGAGCTAGATCCGTTTGACTACTAATAGCCAGTTCTGCAAATGAGCAAGAACTGGGCAGCATGGGTGGATCCTTATTAAGGTTATTCACTAGCAGCCTTCAGTACACATAGGTATAGCTCTTTAGACTGGGAGTTTCTAACCCATCTATGGGATTTAGAGGCTCAGTTAATGGAACTGGGTGTCTAAATCCCTTAGATGGTTTTGCAAACCTCTGCCTTAAGCTTTATATCTGTGTCGTGCTTTGCACTTCTATGTCATTATTTACACATGTGGAAAAACGTTTTCCCCTGATTTGGCATCATTTTACACACTGGCCCTGAGTGTGTGTGTCGGCACACTTGGTGCTGGCTGGGAGTTTTTCAGCATTTTTTTAAATTGAAAAATGCCTATCTGTCGAAACTGAACCTGTTCACAAACCAGGGTTGTGTTCAGCAAATTCCTGACCTGAAAATTTGGAGAATAAAGTTTCAAATGTTTTGTTTTGACATTTTTTTACTGAAAAATTCTGTTTTTCCATTTTGGAATGAACTTTTGTTCTCAAATTTTAGCTAATTAGACTGAAATAGTTTGTTACAGAAGAAAAAAGGAAAACATTTTGCAACAATACAAACAAAATATGTCAGTTGTCCCAGAATGAATGTTTTTCTGTTTTTCAGTTTGCAAATATTGGCATTTTCCACATTCACATTCTGAAAGCAAATGGGCCTGACTTAGCATATCAGATTCAAACAACTCCAGGCTCTTTGGAAGCTTGAATTTCAATTCTGCGGCTCGTGCTCTGCCTCTGACTTGCAGCCTTGCACAAATCGGAGAAACCAGCTCCGCTTTCTGCTCAAGCATCTGGGTGTACGTGATGCCCACAATGAGCTGCTGGAAGGAGCTCAGATCACTCATTCACAAGGCAGAGGAGATGAGAGGAAATGTGGAGGGAGCGCATGAGAAGTGAGGGTGGGGGGACTTAAGAAGAAAAGTCTTGAAGATTTTAATGGGGATGATGATTATGTACAAGCAGCTGTTTACTGATCAGAGACTCATGGCTTAGTTGATCAGAGATAATTCTCTCTCTCTGGAATGTGAAGATTTCCTACTTTTTGGCTGGGCGGGTTGTTCTGGGCTCCAGTGCCCAAAATCCAGATGTACAGCCCCAGCGCCGTTGGGGAGAGCATGTTGCTAAGGCTAGCAGTGTATCTTTGTGCCCTCAAACTGGGGAGGAAGATCTTCCCAGTGGGATTTTCTTACAAGCCATGGCTTAAGAAGATGCCTCATTATACCACGTGGTGCACAGGTCCTGCGATGTAACGCAGAAACTTTCAGACACATGTGCAGCCGTTGCTGAACTGGCTGTAAGATTTTGCATTGCTCCATTTGCTAGTTAGCTCAGTAAAATACCCTGGAGATTGTATCGCAGAATCATTCACCTTTTCACAGAATGGCAGCCACCCTTTGTGGGTGCAAGTCGAGCGTGTGTTGTTACAGCCATAGATCCGAACGCATGAGCCCCGACGGCCTTAGTGCAGGATGGGTAGTGAGTGCCGTACAAGAGCTCAGACTGGTAACTCCCTTTGTGGGCAGAGGCCTGCAAAAGGAGATGACAAGCATGGGGATTTTTTTTCAGTTCGATTTTCAAATGTCAGAATGCTATTAATTCGTCTTGTTAGAGCCAGTCAGCTGGGAAAATACTTGGCTGCTACATGTGCTTAATGGAAAAGCTCATATTAATACCAACTTATTTTCCACCTGAAAGAAATGTTGTGAAAGTGCAGTATTTGGTGGCAAAACGTTTTCTTCGGGGAAATTTAGTTTTCTTCTCTTTCACTAGCAATGCAAACGGAGACAGTGACTAGTGTGCGTTGAGACCATTTGAACTAGCTTATATTAGACTCCTACACCAGACTCTATAGGTAGCTTCTCTCAGTGGAATAAAGTCATCCCAACTTAAAAGCTGTAAACATGTATAGCTCCCTCTGTTCTGTGCAGCCCTATAGCTGAATGGAAAGGGTTTTAGAATCTGCCCCCCAGGGGAGTTATCTGTGACAGATGAGCTGCCTTTCTCTGCTTTAATTAAAGGGGGTTAACTTGATTAGCAAGAAACACCTGGGCTGGTTAGCAATCTGGTTCCAGTGGTGAATTAGAATCAATCCCACAGTCCAAGTGTGAAAGGGGTATTAATATTGGCCAAGAATGTAGACTTCCCACTCATGGAAAGCTCGGTGGTCCTCTTGGGGAATACGTGTAACTGCTGTAAACAGCTACGGGGGTGGCCTTGTGCCCTGAGGGGAACACAGACTGGGTCACATTGTCTATTGCCCTTTTAGAAAAGTCCTATCCAATTTATTAGAGATGAAGCCAATGGGATTCCATCGAAATGTAATAGAGTTTTATAAAAATGACTCTCATAAGCGGTAGAATGTAATAGAGAATGAAACCATTCCTATCAGGGATTTGTAGCCAGCCTGTAGTTTATTACAACAGAGGGTAGAATTCTCCAGAGGATGGCTAACAAAACACACCAAAAGGGAGTCTCTGCTGCATTTTCAAGGGCATGTCTACCCTACAAAGTTATATTGCCAAATGAATGTTGACACGTGGAAATCGCCAGAAGAAACGTCTGATGAGTTCAACAAGGACAAGTGTAGAGTCCTGCACTTGGGACAGAAGAATCCCAAGCATTGTTACAGGCTGGGGACCAACTAGCTAAGTAGCAGTTCGGCAGAAAAGGATCTGGGGATTACAGTGGATGAGAAGCTGGATATGAGTCAACAGGGTACCCTTGTAGCCAAGGCTAATGGAATATTAGGGTGCATTAGGAGGAGCATTGCCAGCAGATCTAGAGAAATGATTATTGCCCTTTATTCGGCTCTGGTGAGGCCACATCTGGAGTATTGTGTCCAGTTCTGGGCCCCCACTATAGAAAGGATGTGGATGCATTGGAGAGGGTCCAGCAGAGGGCAACCAAAATGATGAGGGAGCTGGAGCAGATGACCTACGAGGAGAGGCTGAGGGATTTGGGCTTATTTAGTCTGCAGAAGAGAAGAGTGAGGGGGGATTTGATAGCAGCCTTAGATGGAGGATGGAGAGAGTCTGGAGGCTGGAGAGAGGCTATTCTCAGCGGGGGCAGATGGCAGAACAAGGAGCAATGGTCTCAAGTTGCAGTGGGGGAGGCCTGGGTTGGATATTAGGAAAAACTATTTCCCTAGGCGGATGGGGAAGCACTGGGCTGGGTTCCCTAGAGAGGGGGTAGAATCTCCATCCCTAGAGGTGTTTAAGTCCCGGCTTGACAAAGCCCTGGCTGGGATGATTGTGTTGGGGTTGGTCCTGCTTTGGGCAGGGGGCTGGACTCGATGACTCCTGAGCTCTCTGCCAGCCCTGGGATTCTAGGATTCTGTGATTCTATGAAACGTTGGCAAAGTGAGTCCACACTTGCTCCCTGTGTCAACAGCTCAGTGTGAGCAACACGCTGTGAGTGTGTGTCCTCCTGTGCCTGGTGACACCATCCTTTGCTAGGTATTGTGGGAACATGCAAGGGAGCTCAGGACATCTTGGGACTGTGCACAATGTCTGGTCAGGTACTGCTTTGTGTCCCAACCTGCCAGGGGCGTCCAGCTTCCTTTCATGCTGTTTGTAAAACTGCCAGTCTTTGCTGTGCACTCCAGCATCTGCCCGGAGAAAGCATGGATCCCACGCCTTTCCCCTGTGCTGCACTCCATGCCGGGAGGACGTCAAGCATGGCAGTTACTCTTAAAGCGACTGACAGGAAGAAGACTCACAGGGAGCTGGCGCGTGAAATGGGCAGCAGCCACTTGTCTTTGCAATTGGCACTCACCAAGCAACTGAGCAAGGCAGACTGTCATTGTTGCTCTAGGGGTACCAGCTCCGGGTGGGGGTGCCGCACCGTCATGCAGGTGCGGGATGAAGAGCTACAGGGTGTGCTGGACACACCATGACTCCGCGGGTAGAAAGCTGTGGTCGGCTGGTGACTGGCTCACTATGCAAACGCCCCATGAACGTTGTTTGTGGCAAATCGGCAGATTGGTTCTCACAGTCTCCACATTCCTGGGGCGGGGGGAGAAGCCAGGAATGGGGACAAGCATATAGGAGTGCCCACTGGTGATGGACAAGGTGGGGAAATCCTGCCTCTTCCCAGCTGGTCACATTTATAGTGCTACGTTTTTGAGAGACTCGGCAGGGCTTGTGCATTTCCATAGGTGTCCTCCTCAGCCTTGATGGTCTATCTATTTCATGTTTCTCGAGCACAAACCACTCAGAAGTGAAGTCTGGTCCGAACCTGCTGTATGTGATGTGACATTTTCAGACATGTAAGATAACACTGTGTACCGGGCACCGAGCAGGAGGCTTGCTGTCTGCGCGCCAAGTCCCAGTTGAGACAAGCACTTTCAAAGCAAAAGGACCTTGCTTGGATGGAAAAGCACAAAGCAGAGTATTCTAACAAAGAGCTGCCTGGTCGCTGTGCAGCTGGGGAGGGAGTAGGAAATAGGCATTGCAATGAACCGCTCGCACTCCAAGTTATTAAAAGCCCCTCAAGGATAGTGGCTAGTGCCCTCGCGTTGGGCCGTATGATGGGATGGATTCTGGGAAAGCGGGAGAAGCGGTGGGGCTCTAGCTATTGGATGCATGAGTAGGCCGCGGTGCCTTGAGCTGGAGTGAGGTGGTCTGCTGCACAGCTCCAGCATGGGCAGCTCCGCGGGGTAGCCCTCGGAAAGTAAGGGCAGGCCCGGGCGGCCTTTCCTTAGGCAGGACTCACCGCTGGCTGGGGATCATGGAAGCAGGTGAGCTGGCAGTGGGTTTTGCCACTGGGAATGAACGGTTCCCATAGCACCCGCATGGAAGAGACTGCCAGTTGGTGATGGCACCTGCAGTGTGGCTTGCACTGCGAGGCCCTGAGCAAGGGATCCGAGCGCCTTGTTACGTCACAGAATGAGAAATGCTGGGCTGGCAGGGAGCTCAGGCAGCCATTGAGTGCAGGCCCTGCACTGAGGCAGGACCAGGAACGCTCCAGCATCCCTGACAGGTGTTTGTCCAACCCGTTTGTCCAGAGCCCCGGGGAGGGGGATTCCGCCACCCCTGCAAGCCAGTTCCAGAGCTACCCCAAGAGTTAGACAGTTGTATCCTAAGAGCTCCCCTTGGTCTCCCTCGCTGCAGATGAAGCCCATCCCTCCCCGTCCTGTGCTTGGTGGGCTAAGGCCCAGTGTAGGCCTGACGTGCCCACAGGGGTGAGCAACAGACCAACCCCTGGCTGGCGAGCTCAGACGGGAATTAACTCAAGATGCACTTTCCACAGGCTTCCCCCAACCTGGGGCGCTTTAGCACCCTGGGCCAAAGGGGTTGTTCCACCCAGCTGCTAGGTTAGACCGTCAGGGGGAAACAAAAGACACTCTCACCTAATTTCACGCACGCACGACCAAGCTGCTGGCCACACATGTTACAGATCTGCTCCAGTGGGCATCCTAACAGGGCGGGCTGGCTCCTGAGAACCCCCTCATGGCCAGCAGCACCCCACGACTCATTTCTCTCAGCCTATAGGCCCCTAAGGGAGTCATGTGCCTCAGGTAATTACAGCTTTCCCCTCCTGGAGTGCCCTTGAGTGACAGGCCCCAACCCCAGTTGTCACCCTCTTCCCACAGTTGGAAATTCCCAGCCCTGGATTAGCTAGACCCAGCCCTTACGGGACAAGCCACCCTGAGTCTGTCCACCCAGCAAAGAAAAACCAGCAGCGGGCCCGGGACTGGGAACACGAGGCTGTTCATGGCTGTGTAGACTTCCGGGCTTCAGCTCTGGGACTTTTCCACACCGCAGGGTCCGACAGCCTGGGCGCTAGTCCGAGCCCACTGGGTTACGTGGCAATGAAACAACCCTGCAGCTGGAGCCCTGCAGTCCTGGGTCAGCTGGCGTGTCAACCATGGGTGTCCGGTTGCTGTGTAGACGTAACCCCCGATACAGGAAGTGTCCCGTCGAGCTCCTTAGTGAATCACTGCGCCCTGAAAACGAACCTCTGAAGTGTCAGGGCCAAAGTGAGGAAAACACTCAGCGGTTTCCTCCAGCGCCGGAATAGATAAGATTCTAGATGATCCAAAACCATGGAGAGATGCCGGGCAATTGCAAGCAACAAAGAGAGGCAGTTTCCTTGTTTAAATATGCCACCCCAACTTGAAAATATTTTGATCGGAAAAAATTTGCATACAATTTCACTTATGACATCTACTCTTACAGTGGGAGGGAGGGGCAGGTTTACATTTGCGAGACTGCCGGGGGGGAAATGTACTTTGCAAATTCTCTCTTATTCAGTTCAATTAAATAAACTCTTAGCCTCCTAGGCACTTCTGACAAGAAATGTTTTGTCAGAAAATCCTAGATCCAATTTTCACTCACTCTCTCTCACACACACATGCACACAGACAAGACGTAGGATGTGTGCTATATTTTCTCTCTGTTTTTCCTTTTTACTTCTAAAGAGATGAACTAATAAATTGTCTGATTTTGAGTGTGTAGCTAGCAACACAAATACCAAAAGTCCAAGAATTCAGAGTTTGTGCCCAATATTCTGAGAAGGCACCAACCTTTGGCAAGGGTGACCTAAATTGCTATTAATTATAGTGGTAGGACTAAATATCTGTGTGCTGCGTGTTTACAACTGGAGCAATAAACAGTTTGTTCTCAAGATAATTATGAACTGTTTATATTTGGTCTACCACAGGACTGTTTGTTCCCTGAAAACCTGCATCAGGAATTGAATTGTGAAAGGAAAACAAAATGCCTGTCTGAGCAAATCAGGGCTTGGAGTTTCTCCGTTGCAGGGTGCAGAGTCAGCCGGTGCAGCTCCAGAGCCGCACAGAACGGGAGCATGAGTCTTCCGCAGATGATCGGAGTCAAAACATGGTCACTAATCTATCAGCATCAAGGGAGTCAGGAGCAAGTTCTTATTCCCCCCAGGATGTAACTCCAAAGCCACTAGACTCTGAGGACATTACTTTTTCCATCCTGCAAACTACAAAAGGATCATGGAGCAATCCAAAGCCAGGCAGGTGCCATTGTGCAATCCCTGTGCATTACTCACCATCTGGTGTGGCACAGGCAGGCAGAACCAAACCTGGGACTCTCCAGAGCTTCGTGCATGAGTTTCTAGAGCTTGAGCTGAAAGCCAGCTGGCAGACTCATTCACTCTCTCTGTAACGGTCTCAATCCACTCCATGGGACAGCGACCCACACCAGGAGGTGTGTGAATTCCACTGGCAGCTAGGGAGTCCCTCCACTGTGCTAGCCACTCTTGGTTTGGGTAGGGAAGGCCCAGCTCAACTAGACAATGCTGCCATGCTGCAAGTTTTCAGAGGAGAGAATCACAGAATCCCAGGGCTAGAAGAGACCTCAGGAGTCATCGAGTCCAGCCCCCTGCCCAAGGCAGGACCAACCCAACTAAATCAACCCAGCCAGAGCTGTGTCAAGCCGACACTTAAAAACCTCTAGGGATGGAGATTCCACCCCCTCCCCCGGGAACCCAGCCCAGTGCTTCACCACCCTCTCAGGGAAATAGTTTCTCCTAATATCCAACCTAGAGCTCCCCCGCTGTAACTTGAGACCATTGCTCCTCGTTCTGCCATCTGCCCCCACTGGGAACAGCCTCTCTCCATCCTCTCTGGACCCCCCTTCAGGGAGTTGAAAGCTGCTCTCAAATCCCCCCTCCCTCTTCTCTTCTGCAGACTAAATAAGCCCAAATCCCTCAGCCTCTCCTCATAGGTCATGCGCTCCAGCCCCCTCATCATTTTGGTCGCCCTCCACCTGACCATCAGGGCGCCCCTTATCCCTCCTGCCCTGGGGCCGCAGGACCCTCTCCAATGCATCCACATCCTTTCTGTAGTGGAGACCCCAGAACTGGACACAGTTCTCCAGATGTGGCCTCACCAGAGCCGAATAAAGGGGAATAATCACTTCTCTGGATCTGCTGGCAATGCTCCTCCTAATGCAGCCTAAAATGCCATTAGCCTTCTTGGCTACAAGGGCGCCCTGTTGACTCAGATCCAGCTTCTCATCCACTGTCATCCCCAGGTCCTTTTCTGCCGAACTGCTGCTTAGCCAGTCGGTCCCCAGCCTGTAACAGTGCTTGGGATTTTTCTCTCCCAAGTGCAGGACTTGTTGAGCCTCCTCAGATTTCTTTTGGTCCAATCCTCCAATTTGTCTAGGTCACTCTGGACCCTATCCCTGCCCTCCAGCATATCTACCGCTCCCCCTAGCTTAGTGTCATCTGCAATCTTGCTGAGGGTGCAATCCATCCCCTCCTCCAGGTCAGTAATGAAGATGTTGAACAAAACCGGTCCTAGAACTGACCCTTGGGGCACCCTGCTTTGCCTAGGAGATCTCACATCATCGGATCATCTGCAAAGGCCTCCATTTGGTGTCAAAAGTCTCACAGAATCAATTCATGAAATTTTGGGGCAGCAGAATCCAAATTCTAACCCTAGCTCTGACAGAGCCCGAAACTCAAACCCTAAACTAGCTCCCACTTTTGTGGAAGCTCCAGCTGCATGCAAGCCTCAGCTTCTCACAGTTCACTCATTTCCGATGGCTCATTTATTGTGCAAATAAACCCACTCTTGTCCATGGCCACTCACCTGCAGAAGGTGATCCTGGCTTTGCCCTACCTATTGATGGCACTGACCGTTTCGCTATGAAATGGCAAGGGAAAGGAGTCAAACTCACTGGTGAAGGGGAAACCGGCTTTGAAAGGAGGCAGTTCCCTTCAACAGAGAGACCGTTCTCCCTATGAATTGAAGGCTGTGAAGAAAACCCACCACAGTTCTGCATGCTCAGGGCGATTCTCAGCCTGGCTTCCATCTACTGTGAGCAGGAATTCAACGCCTGCATTTTGATTGTCACTGAAGGAGTAAAAATGTAGATGTCGTTATTGGACGGTACAAAATCTCATCCACCCGAATGAAGGAAAGTGCTGAAAATCTGACCTGCAGCAACAGGGCTGGAGTTCCACCTTTCTCTGTGTGTATGGGGGAGACAGGATGCACAAATTCTGTGTGTATTTGTGTGTGTGTTTCCCCAGCTAGATTCAATCTGTGCTCGAGTTCAAGCCCATTTAACTCTTGGGTGCTCAGTGCCACTGCTGGGAAATCAATCACCCCAAGGGGCAGCCATTTTCCGCAGTAACTCACAAGCTCTCACCCCCATTTCTTGCAGATGTGTACCAGGGTAGTGCATCTGCATTGCTGTGCTGGCTGGAAGGAGGCTTGTCTTGACGGGGTAAGAGAGCCTAGCTGAGGTCACACTTAGCTGGCCCCACCTCAGCTGACCATTTTGGGGGGCACACATGTTCCCCAAGCCCTGCAAGAGAACGGCTCCTCTCATCTGAGAAGACCTTGGGTTAGAGAATGATTTAGAATAATAGAATCCTAAAACACTAGAAGTGGAAGGGACCTCGAGAGGTCATCAAGTCCAGTACCCTGCCCTCATGGCAGGACCCAGTACCATCTAAACCATCGCTGGTAGGTATCTATCTAACCTGCTCTTAAATATCTCCAGAGATGGAGATTCCACAACCTCCCTAGGCAACTTATTCCGGTGTTTCACCACCCTGACAGGCAGAAAGTTTTTCCTAATGTCCAACCTAAACCTCCCTTGCTGCAATTTTAGCCAATTGCTTCTTGTCCTGTCTTCAGAGGCCAAGGAGAGCAATTTCTCTCCCTCCTCCTTGTGACACCCTTTTAGATACTTGAAAACCACTGTCATGTCTCCTCTTTTCTAAACTAAACAAGCCCAATTCTTTCAGTCTTCCTCCTAGCTCATGTTTTCTAGACCTTTCATCATTTTTGTTGCCTTTTCTGGACTCTCTCCATTTTCTTCACGTCTTTCTTGAAATGTGGTGTCCAGAACCCGATTTTGGAGTTTCTGGGGTCTGGGGCGGCTCTTGGTGCTGCTCGGGGAGGAGGAGGCAGTGTGCACACAAAAACCAGCAGGAGGGAAAGCTGCTCCTGCGATCTCTCCAGTGATGTACAGACCTGTCTCTTCTGTTTCATGAACGCCGTTATTCCAGGCCTGGCTGCTGCTTGCCCACCACCACACAGACCTTGAAGCTGCAGAGACATTCCGCTCTGAACACTGCTCAGAGATGTTGCCCGTTGACTATAGCACAGCTTGCAGCCCACCACAGTCTTTGAAATGCTCTAACGTGCCTGGACTGTCAGCAAGGCCAGAACACTGCTTTGCAGAGAGACCTTCGCTCATAGCCCTGGCGGCGATGCATGAGGCTGAAGAGACTCCAGCTGTCTCCCACAACCGAGCTGTCTCTGTAGCGCTAACAAGACTAAAAGCAGTCAAGAAAGTCGACAGCTGGAGGCAAAGAGGGAGAAGATCTGCACAAATTGCATGTTGTTCTGTGTGTGTGTGTGAGCGCACGCATGTGTGTATATGTGTGTGTGTGTGTGTGTGCACGCGCTCACCCTCGCCAGATATTTTGAACAGATCTTATTGTTTTTGAGTGGCCATGAAAGTCTGGCTCTTGATCACAACAGCAAGTGTTTGCTTTGGCGCCCCTGGCCAAACATGCCTCTGGAGTAAAATGCTCTGGTTCGTCACTTTCCTGAGTTCAAAAGCAGCGGAAAAGTGTGAAGAAGGTGTAAGTGACAGAAGCAAAGGACCCTGTGTTCCTTACTATGTGCATTAGGCTAATCAGACAACTAAGTACAATCAGTGATGCCACTCATTGGCCAGCAACCAGCCATTTGGTAGTGATTTTATTCAAACTCTTAACAAGATGAATTCAGCTGTAATGTCAAATTCAAAGAGCAGGGTGGAATAATTTTCCGCAGAGTGACTGGTCGGAAGAACTCGACTGATGCTTTTCACTCTCAGAAAGGCTCCGAGGAGCTTGTGGGGAGCCCGCTGCAGGCAGAACACAGCTTGATCTGCAGCTGGCAAAGGAAGGGCCAGCTCCCATAGACTCAGAGCTACCGAAGAAAGATTTTTCTGGGGTTCACAAAATTCAGCAGCAGCGCTGACGAGAGCAGGGGGACGTTTCTCAGATGAACAGGTTGTTTGCAGGAAGAAATGTCATTTCGGCGAACGCAAAATTACCCCCCAAAATTATCCTGATTAGATTGCACTGGGCCAAGGATTTTCAGGGCCAGCTTCAGAAAAGGGAGTGAAAGGGAAAGTGAGTACCCCCCTTTGTGGCCCTAGCTTAGCAGCCAGGAGACCTTCCTGGAATGTGACACCCCCTGGTTTCAATCCTCTTGGAGCATGCACTTGATGTCAGCTCTTTCCCCCACCCCATGAGCACCCGAACCCCCAGGCAAGAGACTTCTCTGGGGTGGGCTGCTCTCCCTCTCCTCTACTCAAGCTGTTCCACTTAGACATTCCCTGGAGTAGTGACTTGAGCTCAGGTTTCCCCCTGCCAGGAACGTGTCCTCTGCACAAGACGACAGTGCTCTGAATTGCTCCCTCTTTGCATCGCTGCTTCCATGTTGCAGCCTCTTGCATTTGGTGAATTAACACACACACTTCTTCCAGTGCGTTTGGATGTGCCCGGTCAGCGCCACGGTCCCTTCCCCACTCGATTCTCTCTGGCGCCTTCCAGCACACCTAGCCCAGGGTCCTACCGCCTTCCCAAAGAGACAACACTGCCGCAGATCGAGTCCTCTCTCCTCTCCCCATGTCCCACCACGGGCAACGCTCCCCCATCAGCCCAGCCCATTTACTCTCCTTTCCCCGTGGAAGAAAGTCCCAACACCTCTGGACATGGGTTCCTGGGCATTGTACCTGCAGCTTTCCGAAAGTTCCCAGCCCAGTGCTACTACCATTGGAGACAGTGGTTTAAAATCCACCCTTGGAGCTTAGTGCTAGGCTGTCAGAAAGCCTAGTGCTCCTTTAATATCTGCACATAACCCTCCCCATTCATAAATACCCACAGAGTCCCACTAGCAAACAGGAACTCAGAGCAATTCCGTTCTGGTAAGACTAGCCCCGCAGAGCTAAGACCAACAGCCCAAGTTACTTCCTGTGACGGGGTGTATCAGACCCGCGCTGGCACACCTGGGGTTAACCCATCTTTGTTAGAAGAGGAAGCCACGCCCCTTCCACCCTGCTGGGCATGCTCCAGTTGGAACCAGCATATAAAAGGCCCGAGAGGGGCTCAGTCTGGGCCGACTGCCGGAGAGGATGGAAATGCCCAGCAAGTGGATCGTTTCTGATTTCTGACTCACACGGAGCCTTCAGCACAAGCCTCACACCCATGAAGAAGCTGCTGGCTGTGGCATTGTATTATTATTTATTATGATAAGAGCCACCGTCAAGAACCAGGCCCCCGCTGTCCAGACACGGAACACAAAGACCGTCCCTTCCAGTCTAGGCAGGCCACAGAGTCCTGTGCCGATGAGAGAGGAGAGGTGAAAAGTGCAGCACCCTCTGACAGAACGAGCCGGAGGTGGATCCTTTCGGCCGGGGTGCTCTTGCACCCACGGCTGGCCTCCTGGGAGAACCAGCTTTTCTCTCGCTCCGGGCAGGGAGGATTTTGATTGCTGCTGGGATGCTCTGGGATTTTTGTGGGGAAGATTCCGATTCACCATATTGGAGCCTCTCTTCTTGAAGAGCCGCCTGGTGCCATTCATCACTGTGAGTGCCGGAGTTCAGTCGGCACCTGCAGCAGCAAGCAGCATCTGCCCAGGGCAAAGTCTCCCTTGTGGATCTTACAGACCCAGCGTTCGTGGCGTTCGGACTGCCTGGTGGCAAGCAATGCTCCCAGCTGTTCCGAACATGTGTGCTGAGTTAACGCTGGGAGGAGAACAGCTAAATATTTGACAGCAGTTAGAGCCAAGGCGGGATTTTTTTTTTTTTTTTTGCTTCCGAAACCAGGACCCCAGGATTGCCGCGTGTTAGCAGCAGTGTAGTGGCAGCTGAAGCTGGCAGCACCATAGGAGTGCTCGTTTCTTGCTGCTGGGCACTTCCCAGCTCAACGACCTTCTCTAAAAGAGAGGGCGTGGGGAGTCAGAAGACGTGGAAGATGCTGGGAGAAGCTGGTCCTTTCTAGCAGGCCTCTCTCCCCAGTGCTGGCTGCGCGGCACCAGACTGTGACGTCTCCCCAGAGCATTTGCGTGTTTACTGCTATCTTGGCTGCCAGGCAGTTAGGCTACAAGCGACCCCCCTTCTCAGACACGCCTGCACGAAGCAGAGGAGGTTATCTATAGCGGAGTCACGGGCTTCTTCGCTTACCCCTGGGACGGAGCCTCCTCATGGGAGGCTGCCATGGGAGTTAGACCTGACCAGGTCTGATGGTCCCTCCCCACCGTTGCTCACACCAGACTGCCCTCCCTCTCCCCCACACCTCCCACTCTGAGACTTGGACGCTTTCTCTTCAAGCCTCCAGCCAGGTCACTCACCAGCCCTCTCTTGCCAGGGTGTCAGTCACACTGGCTCAGCTGTGTCCACACTGCTCTGGAGAGTTTCCCAGCCCAAGGCCAGGCCCGTATCACTCTCCCAGTGACTAGCAGGGGAACCTTGGCTCACCAGCCCACTAGTCGGGCTCCAGTCTAAAGACCTTATATCTAGCAACTATGGTCTGCTTGTACCTCGATCCTGGTGCTGTCTCCTTGGTGCGCCTCTGTGCTCCATTTCCTCCCCTGCTTCGGAGATTAGCAGCCTCCTCCCAGGGAATAACTTCAGGTGACTTCCTTGCAGCCCTTTTCTGCTGCCAAGTTCCTGGCTTTATTCCAGCCCTGCCTGTTCCTTCTCAGCTGAACTGCCTCATCTGTCAGCCTTTCAATCCCTGGCTCTGCGCCTGGCCAGTGCCGCCTGTCAGGTTAATTGTCCTCATTTAGCCTGCACTGCCCAGGGCAGGGTGGACACCCTAACACACGTGGCAGACCTAGTGATGCCATCGTTAGGGCCATGTTTCAAAATGCACTTAACATGGGCACAAATTCCTGGGTTTTTCTGTGCAAGTAAGTGGCCCATCTACTGCAGTTTTAGGCCTGGGCATTTCTATGTCCTTCGACATTTCCATGGGATTTTACTTGGCTTCTCTTCCTATATTTCAAAGAAGACGTATTTGAAATGAGGCCCTGGCTGAAATTTTGCTGGAGCAGTGTGATCCTCCATTGTCGACTGATGTCACGTAAAAACTAGCCTGATGTAACTACGCAGGACTTGGTAGACCCGCGAGTCCTGGGTAGATTTGGTACCATCTGAAGTGGTCGGTTGTTCAGTTGGTTTTCAGACCATTATTTGTCAGAAGTGAAAATGGAGGCAGCAAGGGCTGCAGATGGACCAGCTTTGTGCTGCCATGCATGGACCTTATGTGATGCTTGTGTGCAGCTCCTAGCATAAATAGTCAGATCTACGGGCCAGAGCCTGCTAGTATAAAAAGCACACTGTATTTTATAGTAGCCGGAGTATCTCCATGGACGAGGCAAAATCTTTAAATTCAACAGTAGTTAAGTGCAGCCAAAGCTGTTCCACAACCATGTCTATATCTTCTTCCAGCCCCGACAGCAGTAAGATAAGAACACTTGCATTTTCCGTTCCCCTGCTTCTTTCAAAACACACCCACCAGCCACCCAGCTCCTGGGGAAAGGACACCCAGCAGAGTGCTATCCAGAGTACAAGAACATTCCATTTTTCACACATTTTAGGCACAGTAATACACGGTCACCACTGTGACTCAGGAGAGGGGCTTTCTCCTGGCCAGTGATGGGCAAGCTAGGCTAGTGAGTGAGTCACATGAGTGGCCCATCGGCTCAGGGGGGCCGCAAGACGGTTGCAATCAAGACGGTTTCCTGAGTTAGGGAAGGTTTGCTCACTGCGTTTGTATGCCTAGGATTTGCATGCTGTGCCGACTGAACCGTAGCAGCGCTTTGATCGGATACCGAGGGAGCGCCCGGCTCTCTCAGTCAGTGATTGTGTGTGATCAGCATGGACCTCACTTCACGTGTCCTTGCTTTACATGCATGTCACTGTAGTGATACTGGTAGGAAAAAATGATGTGGATGGAAACCAGCGGAATGCAGCAACCCTGCACATGGACAACCATAACAAAATGTCTCGTGGGCCACACTTAGAGCCCCAATGGGCCGCATGTGGCCCTGGGGCCACAGGTTGCTCACCACTGCTCCTGGCTCTGACTTGAGGTCAGGCCGTTCACATTTCTGTCCCTTCGTTCCCACATCTGTACATCGAGCTGAGGAGTCTGCCTCACTTTGCTCTTTAACATCAAAGGATGACAAGAGCTGATGACTCGCATGAGTGAGACCTGGGAAAATGGGGCACACTGGGGCTTCCCCATGGCCACACAGGACACAAAAGCAGAGCTGGGGTTAGAAGGCAGGTTTCCTGGATACCAAACCTGTGCCTGAACCACTTCCCCCCTTAACTCCGCCAGCCTTCATGGAGTGGCTGGACCGATTGCTGCTCCCTGAGCCTTTGCCTGCCCGCCTCCGGGATGGATTCTCCTTGGGCTCAGACAGAGTGTGCAGCCTGTGTGTGCTCTGGCCATCTCACAGTCCTCTTCTGTAGTGGTTTCTTTTGGCAGTTCTGCTAACAGCAACGGAAAGGCCTTCGGAGGCAAGCCACCAATTCATTTGGGCTGGTCACTGGAGGTGCGTCTAGACCAGTGTTTCTCAACCAGGGGTATGAGTACCCTTAGGGGTACCTGAGAGAAGTCTGGGGGTTACGTCAACACAACTGAAATTTGGCAAAAACTGAATTTTTGTTTTAAGTTTTACAGCGCTTTATTATTTTTGTACTTTTTACACCCAAAAATTTCATCGCCCACCTGGCTACACTTAAGTTGTTTAAACAAATATGTTGCAATGGTAGAAACAAATTGTGTGTCTGAAAACTGTAGGTACTTGGCGTACTTATAATTTTTTTTAAAGGGTACTTTATAAAAAAAGGTTGAGAAACACTGGTCTAGACAGTGGTGCTATTTCTGGATACGTCCGGTATCCCGAAATAGCATTTTCCACCTCTGAGCAGCAAGCCCGTTATTTTGAAATATATTCGAAATAACAGGCTTGCTATCCTGATGTCCTGGTAAACCTCGTTCCACAAGGATTAAAGGTCTTGTGGGAATAGTGATCGATTTTGAAATTTGGTGTTGTGTAGACAGCGCCAAATTTCAAAATAGACTGCCTTGAAATAAGCGACACTAATTGCGTACCTTGAATTGCATCGCTTATTTCGAGCTACGCGGCTCTGGATAGACCTGCCCTGGGAGGGACTGTTGGTTGCTGGGTGATCTTTGGCAAACTGGGGGAGCGGTTAGTTTGCCAAAGTCACCTCCAGTGGCTGAGACAGGGGCTGTCTGGCACCGCACCGGTGAGCTCTAGCCCTCCTTCCATCACATGTTTATCCCCACGTGCTGCACATGCCGATAGTCACAGTGACGCCCGCTGGTCTTGTGCCCACGAATAATTGCATCTGCATGTTGGTGCCTGCAAAACCTGCAAGTGTCAGTCGCGAGGACCCGCATTTCTGAAAGTTGCCTGCTAGTTTGGGCATCCACTTTTGATCGCCTCAGCGGTGTTGAACACCTGCCGCGGTTGTTGACGTCAATATTTATTATCCGCCCAAACCATTTCTTTAATGTAGGGCTGAGAGAGCCCAGCGCTGCCTCATGCTCTTCCAGAACATGGAAAATGGGGGAACCTTAAACTGCTGGAAGCCAGGAAATGCAGAGTTAAGGTACATACCGGCCCGCCCAGCTGAGATCAATCTCAGCTGGCAGCTATCAGCCTGGGGAAGATCAGAACCATAGCTTGAGCCTCCATTGCTGGCACAAGAATGCAGTAAGATCAGTACAGCTGTGATACCACATGATATTTATGGTGTATTGAAAACCAGGCTACCACTGTGTTCTGTCATTTTACATTCTCAGGGGATTTCTGGGTCCTTCTTGCAGACCCAGGACTGGGCAGGGGAGCTGAGATCAGAGTTAGAACTCTGCGCCCAGGATGAGGTGGGGTGAGTTGGGCCACTCTGCCTCTGGGAGCAGCCTGCTCTGTCTTCCTTGCTTTTGGGTTCTTGTGTGTTATTGCTCTGAATTCTAAGGAATTCCATCGTGTTGCATTGCAGTCTTCCCGCATGAGTGGTTATGGTTTTATCGAGCTTCTTGCGGGGGGGGGGGGCTGCACTGGTAACATAACAATATTGGATGAGGGCTGTATTTTCAAACCTCTTGTTGAAATGTCCCCAAACCCAGACCACTCGCTATATCCCCAATCCTGATGAGGCACCCCAAATGTCAAGGCAATTCAAGTATGCTTGTGGATTTTAGAGCACTTGGAAAAACTGGCTGGTAAACAGTAACTAGACAACAGTACAATCTCAGTGATGCTGATAGAGTGTGCGTCTACCTTTCTTATTTGCATATGCTGATATTTTTACCCACAGTTTACAGCAAACATATGGGCGTGTTATTAAATATGTACATAGGCCTTGAAATGCACTACAGGGTGCATGTTAGAAATAAAAATATTACTATAATATTAATAGCATCCTTAAAGCTGAAATTTCACTTCCCTTTAACTCACTCATTGAGTTCTGATCTGGAGAGATACTGCCCCAATACCGACATGAATTTATTGACGGTAATAACCAAAATCTTGCATTATGCCAACTTCAGTCATTTCGGTTTTTATTCCTTCTAGACAGGAAAGCTGCTTTTAATTCCAAAGATCAGTTCATTCTTTTATGATCTCTTGAATTAATTATAAGTTGCTGAATCTGGGACAGTGTATTTCTAGCATTCGGCCTGTACTGTGTTTTTCTAAAGAGGAGCCACTAGATTTCTTTTCCAATTTCTTCTCCGCCGCTGGCAAGTGGTAGCATGTGTGCTCTGCAAGGACCCGATCAAGGTGTCATTTACTTAACAGGGAAGTGCCGGGGAGTGACTCCCAGGTTATGGTTGGATTCTAAAATTGGCCTGAAAAGGAGACCTTCCTGGTTTTGCTGAAAGTGGGAGGCTTATCTGTGTTAGTGGTTACGCTCACTGAATTTTCTGTGCTCTTTTTGGTAGGTACCTTTCCATACACTTTTATTAGAAAGCATTTAGATCTGGGCTCTGGGTGGAACGTTTCCTTTCCGTTGTTGACGGAGAGCTGTTTCCAAACACGGTCTAACTACGCAAAGCTGCACTCAGGATCATGCTTAGTTGTTCATGTTACAACTGAAATGTGACAGGCCGTGCACCCAATCCTGATTGATGGGGAGGGATGGAGGTGGGTGTGCACAAACCGATTGATTGGGAGGGATACCCACGGATCTGATAGGCTGCTTGGAGGTGGGCTTTTGCAGGCCTGACTGGTGAGGAAAGGGGCACGCCCACCTAATTGGGACAGGGCGCAAGAAATAAGGCTTTTCGGTCAGATTTCCTCTGAGAGCAGAGAACCGTTACGGCAGCTGGTAGATAAAATATTCACTCATCAGCTGCACTTCTGCTCCATTCTGGTTCACCCCTCCCCCCCACAATTAAGTTTTAAGAAAACCTAGAAAATTAATACACAGAAAAGTTCATTGTGAATTGAACAATGAACGTAAAATGAAGGAAAAGCCACCTAGGAGTACAGAGGCTCTACTCACCGACATACACTGTACAAATGAACACCATTGACTGCATGCCACACTTGCGCTGACTACACCTACTAACCTTAACTCTGCCCCTCTAGGAACTCCAGCTCTCCATCACCCCTTTTAATAACCCTTCTTCACACAACCGTTTACAAAACTGACTCTTCCCCCAAAGCCAAAGGCTACACCAGACACCCACAACTGTGAGTGCTGGGAGAGAAACAAGTGGGTAATGGGGCATGTGCAAAAGGGGGGAGAGTTAAGGTTGCAGGGTGTAGTATAAGCCGTAAGTGGGCCCGCAAGTCCGAGAGCTGAGGATGGAAATTCCCAGCCCTATATTTCAGCCCTGGAACCTGAAACACCAGCTGGCCCTTATCAGCTTTAACCCATGCACTTGACGTGGGAAACTACTAAGCAGTAAACAAGTTTGACCTCGGTCTCAGCTCCTAAGAGTGATAAGAACGGCGTTGAGCCCGTACACGCTCGCCCGGGAAACAGCTGGGGTACAAAAGCGTTGGTGGGTCCCGTGCACATGAAGTCTTACCAGGGACCCAGGCCACGTGCACTGTGGCCCTTGAAGTGAGGACAACGGGGACAGGACTTCCCGCAGTAGAAGGGGCGTAAGCATGCCACAAGCCCTGTAACTCCGACCTGCTTTGCTCCACACAGGAGTTCTAACGCGTCACTTTGTAATAGCAGTAACTTAGCAATATTAGTAAAGCATCCCTAGTCATTGGGGGCTCTGTGTTGGAGTGAATCCCTGCCCCTGTGGGTTTACATAAGTGAACTAGGCTTTAATATTGTATTATAGTCGATCTTCTATTACTTGCTTTAGAATTTATAGTATTTAAGGTTTAAATTATATAGTAATTGTTTGTAAGGCTTGTAAACCTTAAACAACTGTATTAACTGCTTACAGCTAGCAATACATAAGAAAGTGGTTAAGTTTCCCTGGAGCGTCCTGGTTTCCCTTGGATCTAAAATAAATCAAACCCCACAACACAGGGTATGGGAGCTGTGAGAGTCATAGGGTGTGTCCCCAAGAAGAAGAGCAGAACGTATGTATGGCTACGGGGCTTAACTGTGCAGCCCCCTACTTTTGTGGGTTTGTGTCAGGCACGTTGTGTACAGAAGCGCTAAGTGCCTCGTAACAGCATTTTTGGCTTGTCAATATACATAGCTGCCACCTCGGGCTCGTAGGATGCGGCACCTGCCTTCGTGTCTGCTCTGCCAAGTCAGAGAGCAAAGCCGCCATTGGCGTCGCCTGAGAGAGCAGGTTGGCGTCTCCTGCCTTGTCGCCTTTTCTTCCCACACTGAGGAGTGCGACGCCTGTGCAAGTCGGCATGGCTGAGCCAACGCTCTGGGACGTCACTGGGCTCGGGCTCTCATTTCGGGTCCCGCTGCATCTCTCAGCCTGCCCTGCCCCCGTTGTGAGGTCTGGGCGTTCTCACTGAGTCACAGCTCCCGGGCCCTGTCTCAATCACCCAGCCAGCCTCTGTGTCTGCCGCCTCCGTATTCCTGCGGTTCTCACCACTGCTCACTGAGCTTCTCTGGAGAAGTTGATTCATGCACTGATATTGCCAGCCGTGCTGCCATTCGCTCTCCTTTCCATTCCTCTGCTGCACCCGCTCCCGGCTCCCCCGAACACGCTCCCACCAGCTCCTTCTGCCCTCCTGCACTGAAATTAGAAGCATTTATTCCAGGCTTTAATTGAACCTGTGGCTTGTCCTTTTTGCTCTGGAGTCTAATCTGGTAGAATCGTGTTCTCCTTTGCCCTTATAGGTCATCAGACCAGGACCTTTTTGTGGCCCCACTGCCCAGACATAAACTGTACTAGCCCTTTCGACTCTGGATGGGACTTTTTTTTCATTCCAACTTGCTTCCACATGCCATAAAAATCCCACTAAATCACCCGCAAACTTCAGATTGGAACTGACAGCCAAGCTTTTTAGATGTGCCTGTTCCAGTGTATGTAATTAACATGTCTTGTTTTCATCGTTTATATTTTATTTATATGCTTTTATGTATTGTGAGCATCTCGGAGAGGGGTTTTCGGGTGGTGAATGATGCTTTATGAAGTGACAGCATGGATGCCGATGAAATAGTTATTACTGCCCATAGACTTTCTCCTGTCTGTCATTCTTCAGTATGAACCAAGGGCCTGAGACAGACAGGCAGACAGACAGACCCTCTGGAAGGGGACTGCCAGCCAGGAGAGGAAGCAGGGCGTGCAGATGACGATGATGTTGCTGCTTAAGAGGGAGAAGGGCTCCGTTGCCGCGAATCACAGAAACAGGCTTCAGGGAGAAGAAGAACAACCCTAAAAAGCTGCTGCCCAAAGGGCTTTCACTGATTTCAGGCTTTTTGTCGTTCAGTTCAGTTCACTCCAGTGCCCAGCACTGCCAGGCTGTTCGCACAGGAGAATTAATTGTGCCAGTGCTTAATTTTGTTACCTGACCAATCTTTTGGTTCGGTTCAAGCTTGGCTTTAAAAAGGATACTTGAAAATGGATAATAGAAAAATTACCCCCCTCCCCACTCCCAGGCTGATTAACGCTCTGCCAAGCGACGGTCCCAAAGGCAGTTTTATCACTATCACTGCTTATCATGTTAAATGGCGTTTAATCAGCTAGCTGACTAATCGATGGAATTTCCATCAACTAGTCGATTAGTTGGTAAGTGGGGAAAACTGCAGAGCCACAGCGGGCTTAGCTAACCCCGCTGCAGCTCTGCCTTTTAATTATATTAAGAGCCACCCGGCTCTGAATACATTTAAAAGGCTGAAGCGCAGCGGGTGGGACCAGGCACAAGCCAGGAATGCCTCTGCTGCCCCTGCCCCCCCATGGAGATGGTGTTGTGCGGGGGGGAACAGCTTTTTAAGCAGGCTACCCCCCCCCCAGTACCAGCTCCTGCTCCCACCCCTGCTGCCTCCCTCTGATAGAGGCAGCAAGGGGGGAGGGGGAAGTGACTAGTCAAGTCAATAGTCAACTATCTGATAAGCTTATGGTTATCAGATAGTTGACTAGTCGACTAGTACTTACATCCCTATCCGGTACCTCCGAAAAACATGGGCTTGCTGCAGAAGTGCTGAGGTAGCAGCCGCTTCTCCAGGGCAGGAAACAGAGGGTATGTCTACACTACCACCCTAGTTCGAACTAGGGTGGTTAATGTAGGCATTCGAAGTTGCAAATGAAGCCCGGGATTTAAATATCCCAGGCTTCATTTGCATCTTGCCGGGCGGGCGCCATTTTTAAATGCCCTTAGTTCGAACTCCGTGCCCGCGGCTACACGCGGCACGGAGTAGGTAGTTCGAATTAGGATCTCTAATTCGAACTACCGTTACTGCTTGTGGAGATCCTAATTCGAACTACCTACTCCGTGCCGCGTGTAGCCGCGGGCACGGAGTTCAACCTAAGGGGATTTAAAAATGGCGCCCGCCCGGCAAGATGCAAATGAAGCCCGGGATATTTAAATCCCGGGCTTCATTTGCAACTTCGAATGCCTACATTAGCACCCTAGTTCGAACTAGGGTGGTACTGTAGACATACCCAGAGAATGTAAACACAAAAGCTCTTGGAAGCATCCTGCCGGAGGCAAATCCCTCCCCAATATGGAGGTGTTCTTCCTAGCAAATACTTGGGTAAAACGTGCTGACCATTCTCCTCAGCAAGAGGAATGACTTGGGCAATCACAACCAGGACTGGAAAGAAATTAAATCCACACAGCAACCCATCTAGATTATTTGGGGAATGCACGAGGAGCCATGCAACCCAATCCCACGGAGTCTGCAGCTGAGCAGAGAGGTAGAGGCCGGCTGCCCGGAACACAAGGTTTCAGAATCCAGTTCCGATCCAGGGCCGAGCTGTACTTGGGAATCTGGGCATGAGCGTAACCTACCTTGGCTCCCCCTCGCTCCCCACCCCCGCCCGCCGTGTAGAAGTGAGTACAAAGGCGACAAGAACTTGTTTTTACCACTCAAGTGCTCAAGCCAGCATCCTTCCAAGCCCAACCCCATCAATGATCATGTTCATCGCCCCGTCAAAAATGCCTTGTTTGTTAATATGGAAATGCGTGTCCCATTCCTGCCCTGCTATGTGCTAATGGCAGAATTTCCACTGAATCCCGTGCACATGGAAAGGGCTATGAGACCCCACGTAGGGCTCTGGGTGCCTGAGGAAAGAACAGGAGAAGGGCTTCTCCTACTGATCCCTGGGGCTCCATCTGCGACTGCTCATGGGGGAGGCCAGACTAAGGCCGGGCCTGCACCGGAACCGGAATTGCAATGTCTCGTGTGAGCAGACCTACCCAGGCGAGCTCTGATCAAGTCAGGGTGCTGAAATTGGCAGTGTAGTCAAGGTGGTGGGACGGGCAAACTGCCCGACGGGGTTTGAATGGGCTTGTCCAAGGGGAGCTGGCTAGAACACTGGTTTCCTAAGTACAGGTTGCGTCCAGCACTGGGCTGTGGGTATCAGGCCCTGGGTTGCCTTGCTGGAGGGCACCTAGGTGACTAGCAGGGTCACTGCACCACTGCCTGGGAGTCGCCTGAGGTGGCCTGCACCCAGTCCCTGAGCACCAGCCCCCTGACCCAGCCCTGAGCCCCCCTCGAACCCAGAGTCCCCACCCCCCTGCACCCTCCCACACCTAAACCCCTCATTTCAACCCCAGCCAGGAGCCCAGGGAGGTGGCTGGCCAGCAAAACGATCAAAGGATCACTCGGCACACAGGAAACCCAGCCATTGTGATACGGCCGCTCCCCTCCCGATGACTCAGGGTGACATTTACGTGACAAAGGGGTGACTTCGAGGGCAGCTGAGGAGCAGTTCAGTTTCACATCCTGAGTGGAGCGATCAGAGGCCCGGGCACACGGAGGGAAATTCCCTGGGAGGCTGTCGACAAGCCCAGCCACTGTAACCAGCCCCACCTGAGCTCGGCCCTCTCCTGGTGCGCAGCTGGGACTCTGCCTGCCCTGGGGCCTCCTCGTCACTGGAAATGGATCACATCATGGGAGCGAACACCGAGACGGGCGGTACCAAGGGGCTGGCAGGCTGGCTGATGAGGCCAGACGAAATGAATTTAATAGAAATACCCTGAGAAAGTGACCATGTTATTATGATTCATTATTTGAATGAGGGTAGAACCTAGTGGCCCCAAAGACAGAACAAAACAATAGTACCTACCCCAAAGAGCTCATGGCCTAAGTTAAGCCGGTAGCCCCAGCAACCTGCTGGTGTCTGAAGAGTGTATGCACCAAGGGATGGGAAGGAATTCATAGCATCCTAGAGCTGGAAGAGACCTCAGGAGGTCATCAAATCCAGCCCCCTGCCCAAGGCAGGACCAATCCCAATCTGATGAAAAAATCATCAGAGCTGTACAAGAAAGTCTAGCAAGCTGCAGTGGGGCATAATCAGTCCTTCGTCTTTCGGTGATGTCTTTGCTGGAAGGTTCTGGAAGCACTGACTAATGAAGGCAAGTAACACCCCAGCTTGGAAGCGCTCTCAGCTGGGTAGCAGATATTAGAATTACATCTTGAACTTGCAGATGGCTGGGGAGAGCTTGCCTTTTTGTTGGATCCCTCAGGAGCTAGCTCAGTCTTTATCATTCTTATTATTGAATTGTTTTACTTTTTATTTCCAGATAACTAATCAGTCCCACAACAGGGCTGGGTCTGGCTTTGTCTACACCCACACAACCCCATTGACTCTCATGGAACGAAAGGCAAAATACCACTCTTCACGAGGGAGGTTCTGCCAGTAACATTGCACCGATTTTACCGACGAGGAGACTGAGACACAAACAAATTGAGAGATGTGTCCACCAAGGTCACACCGTTAGCCAGTGTTACAGCTGGGGGCAGAACCCAGGTGAGTGGTCTCCAGTCTCCTGCTCTCACTGCTAGACTGCACTTCCTCTCACATTCATCTTCCTGATTCCAAATCACTCCCCTTTTTAAATGTTATCTTTCCTCCCGGTGCCACTGGTGGAGAAAGTAACGGGGGGGAGTGGGAGGGAGGAGGATGTGGCAGCAGCCATTTTGATTCTGAATTGGTTGTGAATAGGAAGGTGGAAGGCAATTTGGGTGAAAGTGCTCATGAAACTCGAGAGGGCCTCATCCTATGGAAGGGAAGGAGCAAGTAGAAGACTTTAACAAACCCAGAAAACTGATAGGTAGAGTCTCGCGGCGGGGAGGGGAGGAGGCAGGAAATCTAAGCAAAAAGAGTTCAGGGGAGCTGGCAGTTTCTCAAAGAAACAATATTAAAGGCACAGCAGTAAACTATCTCGATGTGAAGAAAAAGATGGGAAAATGGTACACGGTCAATATGCCTTCATCAGGAGAACTTTCATGGCCTGAAAATTAAAAAGAAGTCCTACTAATCCTATCAGAGACCTAGACACATGAGGGAAATTGCTAAGGCTGAATACAAAAGAATAGCATAAGCCTGTAGGATACAAAATCAAAGAGGCCAAGGCACAAAATGAGTTATATCTAGCAAGGGACATGAAAAACTATAAGAGCTTCTGTAGCTCCAGCAAGAGAAAGATGAAGGAAGAAGGTTCACCATTTAGCGGGAAAGAGAACTGATAGCTGACGTCTTCACTAAAAAGGGTAAATGTGATCAGATGCTTAATTAACACCATCAATATTAACAAACGGGGAGAAAAACAAGCCAGAATAGAGCAAGAGCAGGTTAAAGACTATTTCGTTAAGTTGGATGTACTCAAGACATCAGGGCTTGATGAAATTCCCCCCACAGTGCCGAAGGAACTCACTGAATCAATCTCAGAACCATTAGTGATTAGCTTCAAGAAATCATAGAGGACAGGTGAGGTCCCAAGGACTAGAGAAGGTCAAACACAGTATCTAGCTTAAAAAATGGGAAAATAGATGACCCAGGGAATTATGGACCATCAGTGTAACTTTGATACCTGGACAGATTCTGGGACAAATTGTTAAACAATCAATATGAATATAAGAGCGGCCAGACTGGGTCAGACCAAAGGTCCATCCAGCCCAGTGTCCTGTCGGCCCACAGTGGCCAATGCCAGGTGCCCCGGAGGGAATGAACAAAACAGGGAATTATCATGTGATCCCTCCCCGGTCGCCCATTCCCAGCTTCTGGCAAACAGAGGCCAGGGATAGTCATTCATGGAACTATCCTCCATGAATTTATCTAGCTCTTTTTAAACTCTGTTCTAGTGGCCTTCACACCTCCCTCGGGCAAGAGTTCCAGAGGCTGGCTGTGTGTGGTCTGAAGGAATACTTCCTTATGTTTGTTAGTAATCAGCTGCCTACTAATTTCATTTGGTGACCCCTAGTTTTTGTGTTATAAGCAATAAATAACATTTTCGCATTTACTTTCTCCACACCAGTCATGATTTTATAGGCCTCTCTCATAGCCCTCCTCCTTATTCTACTTTTTTCCATGCTGAAAAGTCAATTTTATTAATCTCTCTTCATGTGGAATGCGGCCCTTAATAATTTTTGTTGCCCTTTTCTGAACCTTTTCCATTGCCAAGAGATCTTTTTTTTTTTTTTTTTTTTTGAGATGAGGCAACCACATCTGCAGGCAGTGTTCAAAATGTGGGCGTATCATGGATATATATAGCGGCAATATGATATTTTCTGTCTTATTATCTACCCCTTTCTTAATGATTCCCAACATTCTGTTTGCTTTTTTGGCTGCCGCTGCACATGGAGTGGATATTTTCAGACAACTATCCACAATGACTCCAAGATCTTTCCCAAGTGGTAACAAATAATTTGGATCCCATCATTTTATATGTATAGATACGATTCCCATGGCTCCCCTTGGCTGGAAATGGCGAACCAGAGCCAATAGGATCTGCAAAGCTCCTTAGCTATGGAGCCTTTAGATAAACCAAAAGTGGAGTATCCCGTTAGCAGCTTTCTCAAAGTGAGCCCACAACCCACTTTGGGAAACACTGGACTAAGGGTATGGAGAGATTAAAAATACTGGGACTTTTTGAAAATGAGAGGACTAAGGGAGTGATACAATCTTACTACATATTTTAGAAATGCGCATGTCTGTCTGTCCATCTGTGAGTCTGTTTGTTCGAAGACTCCTCCTAAACAGAGCTCAGAGCTAGAACCACCAAATTGGGTAGGCAGCTTCCCCTTCTCCTAACTAAAAGCAAGGTCAAGATTTCGTTGTGCCAGGACAATGGGATGTGCCTGGAATGCCATTGTTTCTCCCAAAATGCAAAGGGAGGGATTTAGCAAGAGGGACAGTTACACTGTAGAATGACCACAGGGGGGCAGCAAGGAGTCAGAGATGGAGACTGGGACAGCTATGATCTTACTGGGCCTGCAGTGGGAAGGGGTGGAGAAAGGAACAGCTATCTACTCTATATTTCAGAGAGTCCAGAAGATGATTTAAAGGATAGGTTACAAACCACAATTAATAGTTCCTCAGTTTCACATTTGAGTTCTTTCAGGTGAATGCCACCCGGTTCCTGTCACTTGTTGCTGTTTTGTTTATCAATTTGTTCCAAAACTTCCTCTGATGACACCTCAGTCTGGAAACAATTCCTCAGATTTGTCACTTAGAAAGAATGGCTCAGGTATGGAAATCTCTCTCATATCCTCGGCTGGGAAGACCAGTGCAAAGCATTAATTTAGTTTCTGCCTCGGCACAGGGGGCTGGATGAGGTGACTCCGAGAGGTCTCTTCCAGCCCAACAGTCCTATGAGTCTGACTGATTTTGAAGACGTTCACTGGCTGCCTCTGTTCCTTCTGCCTGTGGGGGACGAGCATTCGTCACGTTGCTCCATTTGGTATTGTTGAAAGAAAGTGATATTCCTGAGGCCTTTGTCATGTGAGCAAGGCCTCTTCCGGCAGACCGGCTGAATGCTCTGAGAAACCCTCTCCTGGGCAGCAGGTCAACAAGAGTGAGCAGTGGAGAGCGAGAGTCGGAGTCGCCTTTATTTTCCTTTTCACATGGGAGCAGCCGGGAGGCTAAAACAGAAGTACTCTGTAAACGAACTGAGATGCATTGAATTCCAGCCGACCCCCAGTCCTGGTTCCCACACCAGACAGATCTCAGCTCACCTGCCCATGCAGCATTTGGCATTTTGACTCGTGTGGTGCCTGCGGTTTGAAGTCAGGCCTCAGCACAGTTCCCAGAGGGTTGGTGGCCACTGTAATGGGGCCACCCACAGACCGAGGAACCCAAGCTGGATTTAGATGTAGTGAGAGGTATTGGACTCCTTATTGATGGCCTTGGGGGACAGTCTCATCATCCATTGCTCATGACTATGAATACAGTAGTGTCTAACATCCCCTCTTCCTACCCTCTTGTGTTCATTCCCCTGCAGCACCGGGCATTGGCCCCTGCAAAAGACAGGACCCTGGGCTAGATGGACCCTTGGTCTGATTCTGTCTGGCCATTCTGATGTTCTTACCTTCCCCAGAGGCCCTTTCCTCGACAGGAAGAGGCTGCCACCTCTTCATTCTGTTTGGTAGGCCCCTGCTAGCATTCCCCAGCTGGGAACCGTGCTCTCTCTGGGTGCTGGCTCCGCTCTCTGCAGGGAGCCGGCTCCGCTGGAGGCTGAGTGCTGGAGAATTATCACTCGCCTCGTCTCAGATAAGGAATGGGCCCAGATGAGGGCTGAACTCCCTTCATGTGCAGTGGGGAGGAGCTGAGGGGAGGCCCCTGTGTAGTCTGATCATGCCTCACTGAGTGTCACCAGCGAGGAGCGTGCGAGGGCTTGCACAGGGACATAGCAACGAGTGAAGGACAAGCACAGCCAGGACGACCCCGGAGCTGCCACCTGCAGAGAGAAACACTTCCCACTTTGTGTCCAGCTCACAGCTGGGCGGAGAGGCGATGCAGCAAAGCCAATGTGTCTAACCCCACCGGTGTCCCTGGGAGCCCCCCTGGTGAGGAGGCTTAAACAAGGATGCTTGGGGGCTGATTTCCCAAGCCCAGGGCTCCATGCACACATCCAGTTTGCATGCCCATGGTAGGCGTACACACACGGGAGGCGTTGGTGCACGAGCCGAGGGCCCCACTCACAATCAAGGGGCACCACAGGCAGTCACCCTAACCCCACCCAGAAAGAGCTGCGCTGAACTCCTCTCTGCTGGAGGCCATTAGCATACATTAAACATACCTTCCTCACCCCTGGCCTAGTTAGAACGTCTTGAGCAATCCCGGGCACAGGAATTCCTTCGCCATCTGTGTCCATTGTAAAGAAACCAGCCAGTTGGGCGGCAGAACCGTCATCCTGTAGCAGTTGGTGCTTTTAGCACACGCCGCGTTTCTCTGCTTCTCCTTCGGGCTGCTTGCTCTTCTGCTCCGAAAGGAGAAGCCCCAGCTCCAGACACGTTTGCTCAAGGACCAGAGCCGCAGCCACAGCAATTGTATTTGTCAATATCAGGAGAGCGGCTGAAAGTGATGTATTTGCCACATATACGGCCCATTGCCTGATTAACTCAGAATGAAAACCACCCAACCTTTGCGCTGAAATCAGTTAGCAACGCGAGCTCGCCGAAGATTGTGCAATTACTTTTATTTTTTTCTGAATGGTTGCCAATAACTGCAACTTTCACAGAAGATAAAGATCTTTTCTGCTTCATTACTTTTGAGATGGCACATTAGGATCAAATGTACCATCCTATTAAATAAAACTCCAGGAACACTATATATAGCACCATGCCAAATGTGGCCCGCAGAGCAGCATTGATCAGATTAGCCTAGCTTGTTGCGAACATGCTGAGCAGTTAAAATATCCTTGCCATAAAATGGATACTCCTTTTGCAAACTTGGGTCTTCATTGCGTACCATAAACATGCATGCACACACATGCACGCACACACACACACACACACACACACACACACACACACGCATTTCCACCTCTCCTTTCCCATTTATTTGTCTGTGGGGTTTAACCCATGCAAACTGGCCTGATGCCAAGTGGACCAATGATGTTCTCCTTCTTCTAATCTCCTGCATTTCTAGTGTCAGGTGCCATTGTACCTGGACGTGCTACTCACCTGGATTCACTCTGCAGGCACAGTACAGAGAAGGGCGAAAACCGTAACCTTTTGCGTTCCAGCAGCACCACTTGGAGTGATCCAGCTGTCTCGTGCCAGGGGCTGTGGAAACCAGAGACCACTCCTGCCCCAAAGTCGGATACCCCACCCCCATTTCACACACAGGGAGCTGAGAAGCTCAGCTGTGGTCACATGGCTCGACCCCAGGTCTGCTGAGAGCTATGGCCTCAGTTACATACATTGTCCCTCCCCACCCAGATTTACCTGGTGTGGAAAAACAGCCCCTTCCCACTGCCAGGTATGTGGCCCAGTCACACCTGCTGGGCTGGTGCCATTGCTGGAGCATCAGAGAACACACTGTTTATCCCTTTCTCCGTATGTTGAATAGGGTTGGTCCCAGTACGGACACCTGCGGGACCCCACTAGTTACCTCTCTCCGCTCTGAAAACTGACCATTTATTCCTACCCTTTGTTTCCTGTCTTGTAACCAGTTATCAGTCCATGAAGGGACCTTCCCTCTCATCCCAGGACAACTTCCTTTGCTTAAGAGCCTTTGGTGAGGGAACTTGTCAAAGGCTTTCTGGAAATCTCAGTATATTTCCACTGGGTCCCCCTTGTCCGCATGTTTGTTTACCCCCTCAAAGAACTCTAGTAGATTGGTGAGGCAGGACTTCCCTTTACAGAAACCATGTTGACTTTTCCCCAACAAATTATGTTCATCCATGTGTCTGACTATTCTGCTCTTTACGATAGTGTCTACTAATTTGCCCATTATTGAGTTAGACTTACAGCCCTGTAATTGCCAGGCTCGCCTCCAGAGCCCTTTTTAAGCATTGGTGTCACATTAGCTACCCTCCAGCCATGAGGCACAGAAGCCGATTTAAAGGGTGGGTTACAAACCACTGTTAATAGTTCCGCAATTTCCCATTTGAGTTCTTTCAGAACCTTTGGGTGAATGCCATCTGGTCCCAGTGATGTGTTACTGTTTAGTTTATCAATTTGTTTCAAAACCTCCTCTAATGACACCACAATCAGGGATAATTCCTCAGATTTGTCACCTAAAAAGAAGGACTAAGGTTTGGGAATGTCCCTCATGTCATCAGCTGTGAAGACCGATGAAAAGAACTCATTTAATTTCTCCACAATGACCTTATCGTCTTTGAGTGCTCCTTTGGCATCTCGATCATCCAGTTGTTTAGCAGGCCTCCTGCTTCTGATGTACTCAAATTTTTTTTTTTTTTTTTGCTATTACTTTTTGAGCTTTTGGCTAGCTGTTCTTCAAACTCCTTTTTGGCCTTCCTAAGTCTATTTTTCCACTTCATTTGACTGAGTTTATGCTCCTTTCTATTTTTCTCGTGAGGATTTCACTTCCACTTTTTAAATGATGCCTTTTTATCTCTCACTGCTTCTTTTACTTGGTTGTTAAGTCACGGTGGCACTTTTTTGGTTCTCTTACTGTGTTTTTTTTTAATTTGGGGTATACATTTAAGTTGAACCTCTATTATGGTGTCTTTGAAAAGTTTCCATGCAGCTTGCAGGGATTTCACTTTTGGGATTTCACGGTACCTTTTAATTTCTGTTTAACTAACTTCCTTGTTTTTGCGTAGCTCCCCTTTCTGAAATGAAACGCTTTACTGGGCTCCTTCTGGCCCCATCCCTCCGCAGCTAGGAGAGAAGGGTCTGGGGAGACCAATTTGGGGTGATTCCTCCACCCACTCCCACATCCACTTTATGCATTTGACCTTACAAAGCTTCCTTTCCCCTTTCACTCACAAACGTCTTGTTTCTGAAGCATTTTGTGGTGCTGTGTAGAGGACACAAAGTCAGAAACATACTGGCTTGTTTTTATACTGGAACCTGTTCAAATTGTAAAATGACTCTTGGATGGAGAAAAGTTTAAAAGATAGTAAGTAGGAGTTAATGTACCTCAATAACATTTTTGTAGACTCATTACCTCTCTATTTACCCTTCAAGAATTTGCTTCTGGTTTATAGCACAATATGCATTGAGGAGAGACATAAACTGGGCAGAGAAATGCCAATGAAATGAGAAAATAGAAAGTTAATGGTGAAACTAGAGTAGGGTAAATTAATTTACTGATTATATGACCATATCCCATCAGTAAGACATGAATTATTTTGTTTACAATCTTCAGGTTGTTGCCTGGCTCTGCTACCCTTCACTGTTTTCAATTTAAACTGCAGTGATTGTAAAGAGAGGAGAAAATAAACCAAATGTTCCCATTCCACTTATAAATTTTATGTTTATAATCTTGTAGCCATCCATGGAAACCATGCCTCTGATTCAAGTGCTTCGCCTCCCCAAGCTAAGCATCATTATTACTGATACATCTGGATGTTTAACTACCTACTACACCCTCTTGGATTCATTCCAGCTTTAAAATATCCATTAACACAGGAGCAGAGCCACATGGAATCAGGAGGGGGGTGAGCGGGGAGGTCCTGTCTATTACTTCAGTTCTTTGAGGACTGATGACTTGCTTCCCATCTCAGGAGGTAACATGCTGTTACCAAAACAGGTATCATTCAATTGGAAGGATGCAACAGATTTCTTTCCTTCTCCTTTCGCACTGAGCTCTCTGGGAGCTCTCTACCGGATTGGGATATGGGAGAAATGCAACTGGTTTGTCCTCTCATGCTGTACGTGGCTGTGCCCTGGATGTCCACGGAAATTCCGTCAATCCCAGGCACTGATTAGACATTGGAACCTGATTTCCAGCCACTGGACTTTTACGAGGAGGTGAGGTTATCCTGCCCAACAGACCACACTGTCAAAACCTGGCTTGATGGGTCTCACAATTCTGAGCTGAGCTTTTTCTTCTCGTCTCGTTAGTTCTCATTGAAGCCACTCCCCAGTGACAAGATCGCCCATCTGCTGCAGGCGACTGTGCTGTGCACATCAGGGGTACTCCTGTCTGGCTAGCCTGACCTGTCGTGCTTGGTACATCATGTTGTGACTGATCCCTGTGCTGAGATGTCTGTCAGTCAGGGCCCGCACCTCAGCAGGAGCGGAGCATGGACACCAAATGAAAACCAACCCTGCACATGGGTTAGAAAAACAGCTCAGGAATGGCTCAGGTTCAGCCATGGGCCTTAATTGTTTCCCATAGCTTATGGTTTGTTTCTTTTAATGTCAGAGTGAGCCTTGGCCAGAATGTTCCAACTTGGCCACCAGAAGCTGGAGATGTGGGGCTTGAGATAGTCCTTCCACTGACCTTGAAGGGAGATGAATTCTGGGCCCCCCACTACAGAAAGGATGTGGACACATTGGAGAGGGTCCAGCAGAGGGAACCAAAATGATGAGGGACTGGCACACGTAACCTATGAGGAGAGACTGAGGGATTTGGGTTTTTTTAGTCTGCAGAAGAGAAGAGTGAGGGGGGATTTGAGGGCAGCCTTCGACTTCCTGAAGGGAGGTTCCAAAGAGGATGGAGAGAGGCTGTTCACAGTAGTGACAAATGGCAGAATGAGGACCGATGGTCTCAAGTTGCAATGGGGGAGGTCTAGCTTGGAGATTAGGAAAAACTATTTCCCTAGGAGGGTGGTGAAGCACTGGGATGGGTTCCCTAGGGAGGGGGTGGAATCTCCATCCCTAGGGATTTTTAAGTCTCGGCTGGACAAAGCCCTGGCTGGGATGATTGAGTTGGGGTTGGTCCTGCCTTGGACAGGGGGTTGGACTCGATGCCTCCTGAGGTCTCTGCCAGCCCTATGGTTCTATGATTCTATGACCTTGAAATTCACAGCTAGACACCCAGACTAGAATGGAGCGTCCCATGCAGCCCAGCAGCCACCGCATCACACTGAACAAACAGCCTTTACATCATTAGCACCCCAGCTTCCCTTACACCCTTCCATCAACCGGCAAGCCGATTATCAGACCTCAGTTTTTCCACCAGTGTTTCCAAGGGCCATTCCATGTGTTTGCAAAAATAACGATGATGCTAAAGATTTCCTTAAACAACTCCATTAGCACCCAGTTGGTCCATATTGCGTGCATGCAGACCACTTTTTAACCTATGCCCGAATACATTCATACTGAGCACTGACATGTACTTAGGAACCGTTATTTATACCAAGGACCCCACTAGCTCTCATGGTACAGAGCACACTGGCCTTCCTTTTGCTATTGCCTCATTAACTGCTGCTTCTTCCAATCCAAGGAGCGCAGCACTGGCCGAGGTCCAATGCGATGCTCAATAGATCCAGCACCAAAAGCAAGGGCTGACTCTGCCATGTCCAGGGCATGGAGTGTGTTTTTGGTGTTCTCGGTTTGTAAGACAAAGGCTTCGGTGCCGAGAGTCTGAAGAGTCTGATGTGGTTCTGTGAACCCGAGATTTGCCTCCCGATAGAAGGGCAAACGTACAGCTTTGATCGCAGCAGTTACTGTAACGCGATGGAGTGGAGGGGCAAAGGAGACAACTTAAGCTGCGAGGGGTAGCCTTCCACCCAGCAGGTCGCCACATCAGCCAGGCAGTAAGTATCAGGCTTTCAGCCCCTAATCCAGGAGATTCAAATGTGACACGTTAGGTCAGGCATCAGCTGCCATTCTGGAGTTGGCTCCCAAACGCAGGACATTTTCCAATCCCCCTCATTGTTTTCCCTGCCGCCACCACGTCACACTGAACAAACAGCCTTTACGTCACTAGCACCCCGGCTTCCCTCACACCCTTCCATCAACCGGCGAGACGATTATCAGACCTCAGGCAAAAAAAAAAAAGAAAGAGAAAGAGAAAGAGAGAAATCTGATTCTCAGACTGGCTCCTCTCTCACAGCCCCATGAAATCCTCATATGCCAGCCCTGAGCAACGAGGCCCCAGCTTTATTGCAAAGGGAGGGGTTTCAACACCCGTGTCCTTCAAGCATTGGTAACGTCATGGGGGAACTTCGGGGATGCCTCCTGCAGAAGGACAATTTGTCACTGATTGTCCTGGGTTCCCAGGTGGAATTGTACTTTCTCCATGTTCAGCAGCCTAGATTGGCCCAGGGAAGCTATACAGACCATCTCTCACAAAGGCATTGGACTGGACTGGTGGATGCCGTCTCTGATTGGATTTGTCAAGACTGGAAATAGCTCACCTGCCCATCTGAGGCCATGACTTGGGAATCATAGAACCCCAGGGCTGGCAGAGACCTCAGGAGTCATCGAGTCCAGCCCCCTGCCCAAGGCAGGACCAACAGGGCGACAGGGCGGTCTGCTTCAGAGACCACTAGGCACAGGACATGACATTCAAGGGCCTGCAGCCATCCCAAAGCAACAAAGAGCACAGCCCCAACATTCAGTAACCACCAGCCAGGGTCGGCCTGGCCTCCCCTGCCACCCTGGGCAGCTGCCTGGTTTGCCTACAACTGGAGTGGCCCCTGTCCAGAGGCCTCTATAATAAAGTGCTGAGGGAGGCACACTGGCTTCAGACCCAATTCTCTGCTGGAGCGCACAGCTGGAAAGCAATCCTGTTAGGTACAAATTTCAATCCACCAGTGCAGGTGGAAAAGCTTTTCCAGCGGTTCCACCTACCTAATCCTCTGTCTGCTGAGAAATTAATTAAGTGCCTCTTATTCCCAAATCAATTATGAGGCTAAATCTATTATTTCTTTCTCTGCTAGAAATAGAAAGGCAGCTCCTAGCCGTGGCTAGGGAAGCTGCAGCGGTTTCCAGCACAGGTGGAGGACCTGAGAAAAGGCCGTGGTGATTCCTCACCAAAACCTGACTGGACCGGTGGCTGGTTCTCTAGACCGCCATAGGGCAGGTGGATGTGGGATCATGGGCGGAGGGGGAGGCTAGCTCCTTGTTCTGCCTTTCCTGCCCACACGCCAGCCCTGCTCCCCTCCGCTCCTCTCCTCACTGCCCTCCCCCTGGCCCCACAGGGAGAAGGGGGAGGAGGAGGGACAAGGCCAGCTATTGGGACCTCCCAGGACAGGTGTGGAGAGGAGAGAAGAGGAAGACTCACCACGCAGCAGCAGGAGGCGGTGGGGACAGTGAAGGGAGAGGCAGAAGATGGGGACAGGGGAGGCCACCATGGCCTAGGTGCCGAGCAGCGGGGGCAGCTTTGCTAGGGGCAGAACAGCCTTCCCTTTCCTATTATATCCACCCCCCTGAGTGCAATACTGACGCCTGGATTGAGAAGGGGAAGTGTCTGGGCCTGCTTTGCTGCCATCCAGTCACTGGGGGAGATAACTGATGTGTGGGGCAATGAACCAATCTAGCACAAAGTTCTGGATACAAATGTAATTGTCCAGCTCTTTAACTAACCATTTCTCCCCTCCTTCCCCTGGGCTTCTGACTCCACCTATTCCACTTCCTTTTCTTTGACTCGGAACCGGCTCGCGCAACTCTCCCTCGCTGCGATTGGAGGCTCGGCCATCTCCTTCTTCTCCTTTACTTTTCACTCCCCCTTTTCCTTCTTGGTGGCCTCTCCCCGTGCTCAGCTGGCAACGCAGTCACCCCCTCCGGGCCCAGTTATCATCCAACATGACAGCCATAGGCACCACACGCAGAACTGAGTTCCTTGAGGGTGTTACCTAAGCCACTCATGGGCCTCTACTGGAGTATAACCCAAAATGCTGCTGCCTTGCACTGCCCAGGGATCTGTACGGTGCAAGTTCATTAATTAATCCACTCTCCCCTCAATGTGGGGGAGCGATGCACCAGCCTTTGTCAACAGAGCTAAGATTCCCCAGCACATCACTCAAAACACCCTGGTTAAGATCAAACAGGTTTATTTGCCACAGAAAGATCCAAGCAGATTACCTGCGAAATCAAACCAAATCGCAGTCTAAGACTGATACAGACTAGCTCAGCTGGATCGGCACTGTCTCCCTGGCTGATGATACAAGCAGGCTCAGAGATCCCTGAGGCACAGACTGTATCTGCTTTGCAGCCTGAGGTTCCCTACCTCATTCAGAACCCTTTTTTCCCAGAGATTCTTTCGGGTGTTGAGTTGTGTAGGAGTGAAGATAAATGATGGTGTCACTTCTCATCTGCCATCGTTTTGTCCAGCTTACTGGAAAGTCTCTGAAGGGGATGTGGCGAATCCTCCCCCATTGGCCAAACATTCTCCAAAGAGACTTCCTGATCCAGAGTTCCGGTTTTTGTGAATTCTTCCCTTGATGGGTGTTGCTGATAGAAATGAACGCGGTCTGGTTTCTCCATTGTTAACGGAAAGGCCAGTTTTGAGAGTTTTCAGTAACTGACACACAGCGAGGTTTTGTAACGTTGCATGCCATGGTAGCGCACGCAATCCAATGAGATACTCATGGTTAGCAGACTGAGACTTTTTAAATGCTACCTCATGAGACATACTTGGTACAAAGGAATCCTAAATACATCGCCATGGTAAATATGGGGTGCGTTGGGGTGCAGAGTACCACAAGAGGTTCTTCAGATGAACAGAGCAAGCCCCAGTGAATAACAAAACCCACAGAGCCATCACCTCAAAAATGCCGGCTGCGCCAATTGTGTCGGCCATGCGAGCTCTGGCCGTGGTGTGGATGGAAGAAAGCAGCTGACAGAGTCATATGGAATGTCCCTGGTCAGGGACTGTTTGTAATCAGGGATGGGGAAACCTCCGCGGATCTTAATGGGATGGGGGGTTTGGAGATCTCAGGCAGGCAGAACATCCAAGAATGGTATCTTCGGGGCTCAGCCCAGTAATACTTCACGCCTTCCAACCATGAGCAGATGGGAACAGCATTGGTCACCAATTGCACCTGTGCCTGCCTCTGTATAGTGCCTAGTGCCACGAGGCCTCAGTCCGGGCTTGTGCCGCTGGCATCGAAGTGGAAGCAATTGTCAGGAATCCCAGAGCAAGTTCCAGGGCCCTCTGGGCAGGAGGCAAAAGTTCCCCCTTTCAGGGAAGCGACACCAGAGCTTTTCAAACGTGCTCTCCATTCTATTTCCCCAGTTTGGGACCGTGAGGGTGTGAAGAGCTGTGAGCCTATAAGGACAGGAGTCAAACAAAGCCTTTGGGCCCAGCTAGCCCCGCCCCTCTTCACCTGCAGCCAATGCCAGGCCTGGGGGAGGATAAAAGGCAGGGGCCTGGCTCAGTTAGGGGCTGACCAGCGAGGAGACAGGAGCTGGTTCTGCTGTCTGCAGGACCTGAGCTGGAGCCCATCTACTTGACCAGCCACAGGGGCACATCAGCCTCCAACCCCACCCCTGGGGCAAAGGGGGGACCCTACGAGGAACCATCACTAAGGAGGAGGAAATTTGGACTCTTGGGGCCATGCCCCAAACTTAAGAACTATGCTCAGGTAATAGGCCTGAGTTTCTAGGCCCGGGGCACCAGCAGCAGGGGGCTGTACCCCTTTGCTGCCAGCTGATCCCAGGACCTAACCACTAGGCAATCCCTCTGCCTGGGGGACCTGGCCACAGGCACTTTTGAGGCAGGATTCTCCTACCATTCACAACCGTTTTGATGCACCTCTGGCATCAGTGGAATTAGCCCTGATTTACTCTGCTTGTAGGGGGAGAAGAATCAATCCATGGCTGCCCCACAGTGACTGCATAGCACAATGTGACTGCAACCCAGCCAGACAGCCCCGGGGGGAATAACCCTGATTCGGGAGCCGCCGGTGCCCAGCATGTGCAGAGCTCACTGGGACATCTCTGATCTGCTGAGGGGGCAACAAGGGCGGCCGACCCTGGGCAGTCAGGCTCCCCTCATCCCACTCTACACGCCCTCTGCTGAGTTCTCACAGGGCGACGGGCGACACCGCTGACGTCGGACAGTCCGCTGGCTCTGTGCACCCAGAGGGCTTCCTCTGCGCCGTAAGCCACGTGCCCCCAGCCCAGCAGAACTGCTTCCTCGCGAACGGCAGCCCTGACTCGAACTCGGCAGGACCTCCATCCAGCCCTGCTGGGATGTAGGGAGGGAGGTGCCGCCCCCTCCCCCTTCTGCCCTGCTGCCTGGGGGCAAGTTTGTCACTCTGGGGGGCAATTTTCAGGTCTGCACACTTGGTACCCTCTTGCCCCCTTGTTTCCTCTGCCATCACCTGCCCCTGCAGGCGCCCTGTGGGTTTACCTGTCTCCGGGCGTCCCGGCTTTCACACTGCTTGCCATTCTGCTGCCAGGCAATGTTAGCAACCGTAAATCGATCATCCCCATATGCTAATGCGCGCTCAGTCACCCATTTCCACACAGCATCGGGACTCAGCCATGCCAGGCCCAGCCAGGCCCAGCTTTAACATCTCTGGGTACCTCACTGCCCCTCGAACCCCAGACGGTGCCCAGGCGGCTGTCCAGGCCTCCTGCCCACACCTTGGGAGCGCTTGGCAGAGTCGGCTTATCCAACAGCACATAACGTAGCACACACGACAATGAGCAAACAGGTGCAGAACCAAAGGGGCAACATAAGTTTTCCAGCCAAACGGCTCCCCTGCCTCTACCTGCTCTTCCACCCAGGCAGCTGAAACGCAATCTGTAAAATGAGAGAAGGGTTCCAGAGAACAGAGAACCCTAGAACTAGAAGGGACCTCGAGGGGTCATCAGCTCCAGTCCCCTGCCCTCACAGCAGGACCGAGCACCGTCTAGATCATCCCTGAGATGTGTGTGTCCAACCTGCTCTTAAATATCTCCAGAGATGGAGATTCCGCAACCTCCCAGGATAATTTATCCCAGTGTTTCACCACCCTGACAGCAGGAAACTTTTTCTAATGTCCAACCTAAACCTGCCTTGCTGCAATTTAAGCCCATTGCTTCTTGTCCTGTCCTCAGAAGCCAAGGAGAATAATTTTTCTCCCTCCTCCTTGTAACACCCTTTGAGATACTTGAAAACCGCTCTCATGCCCCCTCTCAGTCTGCTCTTTTCCAAACTAAACAAGCCCAATTCTTTCAGTCTTCCCTCATGCCCTTCACTCTTTCTGCTGGGCCCTGTTCCGGCATCTGCAGGGAGGTAGGCCAGGAGCCCTAGCCGTGACCCATCTCCGTTAGCCACAGGGATTCACCCGTGCTTATCACTGCCGCCGCGGCATTGTATGGACTGGCTCAATTCTCTGGCTCCTTGTCAGATGACGCCGCAGCTGGCAGCTGATGTGTATGGAACTTTCTGAGGCTGCGTGGGCCGCTGCCCCATACTGCTGTTTTTCACCGCCCTACGCATGCACACAGGAGTACCATCGGTCCCTTTCATGTTCCTGAGAACAGAATCCTACGCAAATGGAACCCTAAGAGCCCCATGCAAAAAACCCCAACCCCACTCGTCTCAAGTCAAAAGATGCTCTTTTTCCTCCCCCTAATTCTGGCCCTGAAATTTGCTCCCCGCCTGAGAAGAAAAGTGTTAAATCTCGTAGTGAGGAAAGATTGTGATAACAGAAACTAAGAGAGTAAGTGGTTTCTTGATCTCACCCCAAGCATCAGTGGGGCAGTGTGCAATATTCCATCTTTCTCATTTGTCACAGTTTGCCAGAGATCACTGGCTGTGAAATTACAAACGGGATCTTTACACAATCAGCAGACACGGGCCTCCAGGCATCTTACTCTCAACGTGGATCGTTTTGGCTGCTCACAGTAGCTTTTGGTTCTGGCTTCGTGGTCTTTTTAATAAACCCTGTTTGGAAAGGAAAACCTATAGAACCCAGCATGGATGGGACTGCGCCCCCAGCTCCTTAATTAACTCTTTTTGCTGCTGATGTTTCTTCTAATCCCCGTATCCATTTCCCTGCAAAGCTCAGGACACATCTCCCTCCCTCATGGTCTTCTGCTCCCCTCCTAGGACTGTCAGGGCTGGACAGGGTCCAGAGGAGCAGGTCTGATTTTCCTTCCTCCGGGGTCTTAATATTTCAACAGCATCTTCAGCATGGATTTATCAGTCTAGGGTTTACTGTTATTTGATTGCACTTTATATCGAGATTCCATTTATAAATAGTTTATAAAAGATTAATACATTATTAATCTATCTATATATTTTAGAAATGTGCATCTGTCCCTCCTGGGGGTCAGTTTGTTCAAGAACTCCTCCTAAATAGTACGAGCTAAGGCCACCAAATTTGGTAGGCAGCTTCCTCTTCTCCTAACTTAAAGCTAAGCCAGGGTTTGGTTGTGCCAGGAAAACAGGATCTGCCTGGAATGGGACTGTCTTCCATAACATGGAAAGGGAGGCAGCTGATTGCAGGAGAGTGATATGCAGAGAAACCACTGGGGGGCAGCCACAACACCAAGAGAGTGGCCAGCTGAGGACAGGGCTCCACATGGCTGGCCACTGGGTTGATTAATTAGCCCCTTTCCCCAAACTCCTCCCCCTGTCATTGGCTGCAGTGGCGGGGGGGTGGAAGGGGAGAAAGCCCCCGCCTGCTCCCATGCCCCAAGAGGGTAGGCAGAAAGCCCTGCCAGCCCATCCCACTCTGCCCACCCCCACCTGGCCACAGGGGACAAGCCAGTGGGCAGGGGGCAGGGACCCCCCTACCCTGGACTGGCCCCCGAGAAGCTGGAGGGTGGTGTGCGCAGCCCTCCGTGCTGCCGACTAGCTGTCAGGTAGGGTGTCTGTCCCTGCCACCCCAGGCTGCCCTCAGGGAGAAGCCAACAGCCACCCTCATGCCCTGCCCTGAGCCTCCCCCTTCTTCCAACCTCCCACCCTGACTCCTGCACCCCCACACCACCAGCCCCCTGCCCCGAAGATCCTGGGCAATGCTGGGGCAGTCTGCTAGTAGATGTTATAAACAGATTACAAGCAAGAGTCATGTGCCGCTCAGTGGTTACAGGCACATCAGCAGAAGGTGGTGTAGGCTGTTCTACATTAAACCTATAACAATTGAGTAACCATTTATTTAAAGATTGATTAATCATTTATTAACCTGTTCTGAACCGGATCTGACCAGAGCCAGCCTGGAAAGCGTGCTTCATAGTGCCGAGAGGAGCTGAGCGGGCAGTGACTTTCCCGACTATGAATGTTTGGGATTTCAAAATTTAATCCCAGGATGAAAGGTCAAAATCCCAACTGGATTCATGGGTTGATGCTTCAGAAAAAACCAGTCAGCTTGGGCCAATTCCAAAGCTTTTGTTTCAATAATCTAGGAACTTTTCATTTTTATTTTGACCTTCTTTAAAAAATATATACATAAATTTTTTAAAAATCCACCCAACGTGTTGTTTCATTATAAAGACTAAACTTTTTGTTTCAGAAATAACTGGAAAGCTCTTTTTTTCCTTAAAAAAAAAAGCGTGCCTGGGGAGATTCACTGGAACTGATCCTTTCCCCCCCCCCCCCAGATCCATGCCTTCGGCATGTGCTGTGAGTATCATTGTGGCCCCCAGGGCTTACAAAGTGGAGTAGCCCTGATCTAGACCATCCGCAGAGGGATCGGTTCTTCTAGGCCGGATAGTGTTTCACAGTTTCATCGGCGATCTGAAAGTCGATATAAAAACCCTGAGGCTGACACAAAGACAGGTGCAGTGGTGAGTCAGGCTGCGGACAGGGCAGCCCCGGGAGCGGTATGGATCCCCTTGCAAGCTGGCCCATTCCAACAGAAGGTGTAACTTTGCATTCGGCTGCATTAAAACCCATCTAGGAGCAGGAAGCGCAGCCATACCCACAGGGCTGGGCCCTGGGGCTCCCCAAAGGGGCGAGGGGACAACTCAGCATGAGCTGGCTGTGGGATGCTGGGGCACCAAGGACCCGGGTGATCTGTGGAGGGGGAAGCAGGGGTGTAGGGAGCAGAAGTAGGAAGGTGGGTTTCCACCTCTGGCTACGGTGCAGAAAGGAGACCCTCCCTCCCCACACACGTTTTTGAGGGCTGAAGAAAATGCCTTGCAGTGAGACAGACAGAGCTCAGGCTATGTAGCTCACCACGAAGCCCGGGGGCAGGGGAGGGGGGGGCTCACCATGCAGACATGCTTCCCAAGGTTGAAAATGCCGGACAGGAAGGGGCTTGTCCCTCGTGGACAGAAGGGAACCAGGGGCTGGAAGCTAGAAATCAGGCACTTACAAATAAGCAAGGGAAGCAGGGGGCTGGAACAGTTTGTACTTTAGGGGTGCTGGGAGCCCCTGAACCAAACTGCAAGCTCTACAGACACTGGAAAGCACTTCCAGCCAGGAGTGCAGCTTCCCTCCTCCCCCCAGCTCCCCTAGTTCCAGCACCTAAGAAGAGACTTGGTGGAGCCTCCATCTCTTGATCTGGCCTGGAGGACTTTCTGGAAGATGCTTTAACCAATCACAGGTTACTGGGCTCCTCCAGGCGCGACAGGGCGAAAGTCTCTGGCTTGGGTTCTACAGCAGGTCAGACTAAGGGTCCCATCTGAGTGTTAGGGGGCATACCAGGGGACCCAGCAGAGCCGGGCTGGGCCACGCGGCACAAGCTGGCATTTCTGGGCATGCAGTCACAGTTCAGGTGTCCCAGGATGGTACGAATTATTTCCCAGCCACTGTGGAGAAGGGGCAGGGGCCAAATCCCCACGCCGTGCTCACTGGCGCAGCTGCAGCCGGTCTGCACGGAGGCCCTCGAGGCAACTGGCAGTAGGGTTCTGGCAGCAGGCTGCCGGGGAGCCGGCCCGGCGGCAGCCCCGGGAGGTGGGGAGTGCCGGGCGTGAGTCAGCCCTTCCCATGGGGCTGCAGGCCGGGTGCGCAGGAGGAAGGGGCCATGTGAGGGGGTTGCCGGGGCTGGGAAACGCTCTCTCTGGTTTTCATTTCCTTGTCACACAGGAGCTGCCTGGCTCAGAAACGAAACTTAAAGAGAGTCGGCCGATTGAGCGAACCTCTGCAGCCGCCCCGGGGCACAGCCCCGGCGCCCGGGCTGGGCACGAGCTGCCAGGGGTGCTAGGCCATGCTGTGCGCCCCACGCACTGCGCTGAGGGTGTGGGGTCACTGGGCTGCTCATGGACCCCGGGATGGAGAATCCAAGGAGCGCCTGTGACTCTGAGCCAGGAACGCAAAAAGAACAGCTGGGGACATGAGAGGGGCTCTGCAGACGGGCTCCCCGCTCCCTGAGCCATCCCTTCCTATCTCTGGTTCGTGTTGTGTGTCCTCAGACCGTCTGTTCCCCCGTCGCACCTGTATGCTTCCTTGGCAATCACCACAGTGATCGACGTTCCCTCTAATCTCTTCCATCCACGCGCGGATTTTTTCCATTCGTGTGCAGAATAAAGGTCTTTATGCGCACCAAGGCTTCTGCAAATGTGCACCACCAGTAGAAACAAACAAGCTTGCTGTGGGCGCTCTGCTAATCAGCTGGGCATCATTTGAATCTCTCCTGAGCGGCTGCACAAGCGCCCGGCTTACAGGGACACTGACAGTGAATTGGCTGTTTGCTTTACCCCAGGAAAATTGCACTTGAAAATAGATCAGGAATCGGTTCCTAGAGGCCCAGCCCGTCCTGCTTACTGGACACTTCCTCCAGGGATGGGCCAATTCCCATGGTGGGAGGAGGACTCAGGGGAGCCACGGCCAAGCTGGCTAGAAATTCAGCTTCCTTCTGGGGTCTCCATGATGAAACTAACAGTGACCCACGAAAGCCTAAAGCACAGAGTTCTGCCCCTTCTTCCTGCTCATGGGCAATAACAAGTGCCTGGACGGGCAGGTAAATAGCTGGATCGGGGTCCCTGGCATTGCAGGGTGGCTCCTTGGAGGTCTCCGAGGCAGCTTTGCTTGGCTCTGTCCTGAAGGGGCAATATCAGATCTTTCACAAGGGAGCTTCTTGGCGAGAAGGATTTTCTCAGGCATGGATCTGGGGCATTTGCAGTGTAGGCTCTTTGGGGAAGGTGTTCTGTTTGTACAGTGCTGGGCAAACAGGGCGCCATGCAAATCACAAACCCTAATAGCAATAAATGGAAATTCACAAGGCGTTCAGCAGTTTCTGTAGAAATCTCCCTTTGCCTGCGGCTCCTGCTGGTTTTATTGTGGCGGCTCTTTAGCTATTCTTCGAGCCCTCTGCGAATTGCAGGGAGCCAAGACCCAGATTTCAATTGTGAAAAATAACCAGTCAGCTCCCCAACACAAAGAGTAAACAAACAGCTGCGCAGCCGTCTTCATCCGCCGTTAACAACCGAAAAGAGACCCCGAGCCCATGCTGGGGGGGAGGGGTTTCTTCGCACGCCATTTGCAAAGCCACCTTCATCCAACGCGGAAGGTTGAAAGCCTGCAAGTATCGCAGGCTAAAATATTTCTTGTAATGCCTCCATGGGTCCTTTACTGGATTAAACAAGTCTATTGTTCAAGAATGAGCATTTTAATTATACGGCCCTAGTGCAGGCAGGGGTCTGGTGGTGAATGACTTCATAAATCTAGCTAATTTGTACAGTTAGCTTAACAGGAAAACTGTAATTAAAAGCAAAGGAAAGCCCTGCTTCACACAAAATTATTTGATTAAATATTATGCGGGGTCTGATTATTAACATGCGTGATAACTATTTAGCAGTGTGATATTTATTCAGCAGGTATTAGTAATAGCACCCAGAGCAATATTTCCAGTAATTCTGGGCCCTAAGAAGAGTTTCTTCTTTTCCTCTTGTGGTTTAGCTGTGCCTGGTAATTTCCACAGATTTCTGCCTCTCTCTTAGCTTTCGGGTTTAGTCAAAGGCCACTCGAAATCGGCATTATGCGGCCGTGACGCGCATGGGTTTTTTAGCGGGGGAAAAGTGCTGTCCCATCCCTGTGACCACAGAGCAAAGGTGCTGGCTGGTTGTTTCCCCTATGCGTCAGACAGATGGTCCCCTCCTTTCATGCATTGGTTTCTGGCCAAGCGTCTCCGAAACCACTTTGGAATAATTGTGGTCACCCAGGCCTGCGCTTCTCCACCCACCTCTGGGCATTGGCCTTTACAAGGAAGGAGTGAAACCCGGGCTGCGGGACACCATGAAAAACACCAGCCCACAATGAACAATGAGACAAGGAGGGGGCCGCGGGCCTGGAGCGCCTGCCGCGCGTGCAGTTTCTGTAACCTCAGCGTCAGCATTTCGGATGGCAACAATTTGCAACCCGCCGCACCGAGTGCTCCGGCGAGGGACACGTGTGAACTTGGGGTTCAGGCGCAGTACACGGAACCGGTCACATTTGTTAGGTCACCGCTGCACTTCCCCACCCCAAATACTACAGGCGCTGCCTTCCCTATAGCCCCTGGGACCCGCACCCCTAACTGGGTGAAGGGGCGTGTTCCAGTTCCCGGCAGGACAGGGCACAAACGGACTCATCTTGTGGCTGGGCCATGTTCCCCCTCAGACGCCCCGGGTTTAGTTGTGTCCCATCGCTCGCTGGGAATAACCAGTGAACCTGGAGTGAAAGGGACCTAGTTATGCTGTTGCCTCCCACAACCTCCTCCTGGAGCCCAGTGCCCCCGCAACCCCGATCTGCTCTGAGACCGGAAGATGCTTGGCTCTTTCCATCCCCCACTTCAGTGTGTCGCTGCACGTCCTGGTCTTAGCCGGGGGCAGAGTCAGGGCTGCTGTCACCCACGCTGCACTTGGACCATCTGGGTCTAGCTCCTGTGCCTTGCCATGACATGGGGCGGGCCCATTGCCTCATTGTGACTCGGCAGCCCAACACAATTACTGCATCCGATCGGCCGCAAACGAGCAGGGCCCTGGGAAGCGGAGACATGCTGGGGCCATGAGATGGAGGGAACTCCGGGGGTTCCCCCCCCCAGAGCGGAGCTCTCAGGAGCCCATGTCAGCAGCCAGGCTTTTGGACTCTTGACTTAACCTTGGCAGCTCTGAGTTCTCCCATCACTAAGAAGCAGCGTTAGTGCTTCCCACAGAGCTGGGTGACTGCCCTGGTTTGCCCTGCAGGTGACTCAGGCGCCTGTATCTAGTGACTGGGTTTCATTCCTGTGTGTTCCCAGAAAGTGACATGCAGCAGAACGGTCAAGTAAGCAGATCTGCCAAACCCCGCCCCGCTCTGGGACCTGCAGCCCACGGGCAGAGATTCCACCCACACCTGAGGTGTTGGGGGGATTCTCAGAAATTGTTGCCCGTGCAGCATCACAGAGGACGCTAGCAGGAGGAGAAAAGCAGCAGGGCAGAGGAAGTTTCCATAGGGTATGTCTACTCTGCAACGCTATTCTGGGACGCTGGAGTATCCCGAAATAGCTCTTCCGCCTCTTCACAGCAAGCCCGTTATTTCAGGCCCGCTATTCCGATGTCCCTGTCAGCCTCATTCCACGAGGAGTAAGGGACGTTTCAGAATAGCGCAAATGAGGAAATAAGCTATTTCAAACCAGCATCAGAATAAGATACGCAATTTGCGTAGCTCAAATTGCTTATCTTATTTCGAGTTACGGTGCAGTGTAGCACACCCATAGTGGGCCACAGTGAATTACAGACTCATGGAGGCTGTTCTGTTGTTTCGCCTGCACCCCGAGGTCCCTCACACTTCCTCAGACCTCTTTGGCAACACGTGCTCCAGGACAGGTATGGAGAAATTGAATAAAGAAGAGTTATTTACCCCTTCCCATCACATAAGAACTCGGGGTCACCAAATGAAATGAATAGGTAGCAGGCCTGAAACAAACAAAAGGAAGTTTTTCTTCATGCAGCACACAGTCAACCTGTGGAACTCCTTGCCAGAGGATATTGTGAAGACCAGAACTTTCACAGGGTTCAAAAGAACTCGATTCATTCATGGAGGAGCGGCCCATCAATGGCTATTAGCCAGGACGGGTAGGAATGGTGTCCCTAGCCTCTGTCTGTCAGAGGCTAGAAATGGGGGACAGGGGAGGGATCACGGAATGATTCCCTGTTCTGTTCACTCCCTCTGGGGCACCTGGCATTGGCCACTGTCGGCAGACAGGATACAGGGCTGGGTGGACCTTTGGTCTGATCCAGTAGGGCCGTTCTTATGTGGAACAATTGTTCGGACTATAGGTCACTCCTTTCTCCATATGAACAACATGAGGCTGCCCTGCAAGGACCAGATTTTCCCCATGACTCTGGGCTGCCATTCTAATGGCTGTTGTTCCCCTGCATTACGTTCATCGATCGCTTTTTCCAAAGATGTTTATAACATCGTTTTGCAATTGTGATGCCGGTACGTCTGCCCCCGCCCTGTTCCACCAGCGCATCTCATTCTCCCACACCTTCTCCTTTTTTTCCTGCTCCGCTCCTGTCTCTGTCACTTCCACGCTGCCATTTCCCCCTTTCCTTTCCTCTGCTTTCCTCACTGAAGCCTTTTCTCTTGCCTTTGCTTCTCTCCTCCGGCTGTGCGAGAGGGAGCGGAAGTCCTCCCTCCCTTGGCAGCACCTATCCAGTTGTTTGCTAGGCCCTAGTCCATGATGCCTGTACAGACGCATGGGCAGCCCGTGTCTCTGGACAGGCGACTCCAAGGACAGAGCTTTCTGGCAATGGGGGTGACGTGAGGGAAGGAAAGCCCCGCTTTACCCTCAGTCCCAGGCTGGCAGGTAGACAGGAGACCTTTGACGTGGTTTATCTGTAGCCCATGGCTGTGAATAACTCTGAATCCCAGGTCATCGGGTGGCCTGCAACGTGCAGCGAGTCTGATCAGTAATTCCAAGATGGGCAGGACATTTAGTCGAACAAATGACTTTATGTCACAGAGAGAATGGATTTTGTCAAAAGCCTTTCTCTGGCTGTCAGACCGAAACCGCAGTGTGCGGCTCCTGCACCACCCGGGCATCTGTCACCACCCGGGCATTTCTCCAGGCGGCTGGCTGCAAATGCCCCTCTCTGGCCACCACCAGCGCCTGTTCCTCAGCTCGGGTTTGGCGTGCAGGACGGGGCCAGGGACGGTCCCTGGCGGAATGGGAAGGCAGGTCTCCTGGGGCACGACTGGGGAAGGCACCTCCTTCCGCAGCACAATGGGACTGTGCCTCAGGAGGAGGCCTACGGCTCCCTTTCCCCCGCCCTGCACCCAGCGTCATGCCCTCCCCTCCTGCTGCCCCACAGCCTGCCCCACACTCACCCTCAGCCCCTCCGGCTGCTGACCTCACCCTGCTCCCTGAGCTCTTACCCTGGAGGCAGTCGGGCTAGGAGCACCATCTCCAACAGGCCAGGCAGCTCTGGAAGCCCTGGTTCCCTCCCGCCCCCTCTTCCACTTTCCCAGGAAGCCCTCAAAGCCCATATCCAAGCCTTCCTCTTAGCCGGGGGCACCCTGCGCTGCTTTCTCTGGGGGCTGGGGGAGCCACAGGGGTGCAGAATGACTGCAAAGATGGGGGCCAAGCAGGCACATGGGGTTGGAACCCCTCTCAGGTTTGGCCTGGCCCAGCTACCACGCTCTGATGGTGGAGGTAGGTCAACTTTCCAGTCAGAGGCCAAGGGACCCAAAAGCCTGGGGGGCAAGCAGCGTGGTAGGACACAGGGCAGGAGCCCACACTTCTAGTCCCAGCTGGGGCCACCTGAGAGACCTTGAGAAAGTGACTCGTCTGGCCCCCCCTTGATCCGGCCGACAGACAGCCCAGCTGTCACCGGTGAGAATGCACCTGGCATGAGATGTCCCACCTGGCTCTATATTGTAAACACATTAGCATGTGGATGGTCTGTACATACTGTGTCAGCGTATGTACAGCGCCTGACACAGTGGCGCCACTAGGCATCAGCAGTAACAAGCAATACTCCAGCCTCTCAGCTGCCCTGTGAGATAGGTCAGTGTTGTCACTGCTGTTTTACAAACGGCGACATTGAGGCTCAGGGACAGGGAGGGACTTGACCAGGGCCACTCAGCAAGTCAGTGGCAGAGCTGGGAACAGTCCCCAGAACGCCTGCAGGCCAGTTCTGTGCATTAACCACTAGCCTCTGCTTCCTCGCAAAAGCAAAGCTGGAGGAGCTGACCAAAACCCTAAACTAGCTTGGACTGGTCCTGTCAAGGAAAAAGGGTATAGCTGCACTCTGATCTGCCATCTCACACATGCCCTCCTTTCCTAAACCCTTCCCCATCAGCTGCATGTGCCGGCCGACTCCGTAACTCCCCGGCACACTGTGTTCAGGCACACGCTCCAGTTACCGTGCCTAGAAACACAAGCGCTGACCACGCGTCAGGGGCGAGGGGCTGGAACTACACAAGCCAAAGCAGCGAAGCTGTAGGGACAGATACTCTGATCCTCTGCAGGGACCACTCCTGCAGATTGGGCCCCCCCCCCCCCCAATCCGGACCATTGTCCTTGGGGTCCCATCCTGGCTGCAGCTGCTGGCCCCAGCGCCTCACCTGCGGAGTCCATGCCATGCTCAGTCCCCACCTTCCAGCCCGGTCTGCCCTGCTGCCCAGCACCGAGAGGGGCAGGGCAGCTGGGAGCAGGGCCAGGCTGCCTGCAGGAGCCCTGGTGCAGGAGGTAGGCCCCTGGCAGATGCAAGGAACCCCTCCCCCGCACTGCCCAGCGTGCCCATTCAGCTTTGGCCCTGCAGCCCCCTAGTCACGATGTGGGGAGGGGGGTTCAAAGCGGTGTGGGTGTCACGGTGACCTAGTGCACGGGAGTTGTGGCACCACGGAGATGTGGCCCCACCAGCCCTCGGTCAGAACAGAGGGACTATGGGGGCAAATCCGAGTGGCACTGCAACTCCCCTCCCCCACTGAAATGCTGCTGACTCCATTTTGGCCCCACAGCTTCCCCATTACAATGGAGGGCTGGTGGGGCTAAACTTAAGTGGGCAGTGGAGCGACTGGTGCTGCTTGTCCTGGCCACAGCAGTGCTATGTAAGGTGGGTGCAGCTGTGGGTATGTAATGGGGCTTGCCCCTGAGGCCAAAAGGGCCATAGAGAAGTCCTCCAGGTGGCTAGAGTGGCTGTGGAGGACCCAGCCAATCAGGAGCCAGGAGGGACTACAAAAGAAGCTGCAGGACTAGCGGCAGCTCAGTTGCAGTCCAGACCTGGATGGGTGAGTGGCAGGCTGGCTGGCTGGCTGGCTGGCTGGCTGGCTCGCTCGCTCAGAGTGGGGAGCTGTTTAGGACACTGTCTCCAGGAGGAGAAGCCCTGGAGGCACCACTCAGCTGCTGAGTGGGGAGACAGATTGATAGACTGGTCTAGACTTGGAGGGGCTCTCTGGAGGGCTCCCAGCTGAGCCTTAGTTAGAGGTGTACCCCAGAAGGGGCTTGTGATTTTACGAAGGCTATGTGAGTCGGCCGGAGGGCTGAGTAGCCACAGGGCTTTTAAGACTGAGGCTGTGCAGGAGCTTGCACTTGGCCAAATGGGGGCACTTGCGGGATGTGAGTGCTAGCCCTGTTACAGGGTACCACTAGGGGCAATTACAGCAGCTTCCCATGCTGTTTCTGCCAGCAGGCATGCAGAGCAGCTAATGAAGGGGGTTAGCAGAGTGAATGAAACATCTTTTTGAAAAAAATTAGTAAACTTTTTCCAAAAATGTGTCATTTGGGACTCTCACAAATTTGGGCTGAATTTGGCAAATAGTCAGCCACAAACCCTGACAAACATTTGGAATGGTCAGAATGAACTGTTCTGTGGTTTTATTTCAGACTGACACTTCCTGTCAGCCTGTTTTTAGCAATTGCGGAAGACATTTCTTTGGTTTTTCCCTGTTCTGAAAAAAATCAGATTTAGTTCAAAACAAACGGAATTCTTCTTTGGGATTTTGTTGTTTGTTGTTCAGCCACTGAGCCAAAAAATCAATTGGCTGAGCTCTCGTGCTGGTTCCAGGGTTCAGTTCCCCAACACCGGCAAAATGACTCTCTTCTATTTTTCTTCCTCTCCATTGTCTGCCAAACCCATCCTAGTGACACAAGCACCATCTCAATGCTGCTACCACCTGTGCAGTAGCTGGTTTTCCCATGTTTGCTATTTATTACTAATGGGAAAGGCTCATTCTCATGTCTGGCCTGAGTCTCTCCCCGCAGCAGTGTCAAGCGGAAGTAACGCCATTGAAGTCAGTGGAGTTATACTGATAGAAAAGCAATACAGCAGAGTGAAGGATCAGACCTATAACTCTTAATGTGAACGAGTCCAAGAAATGTTGTCAGATGTACTCTGTGTAAATACAGCGCATCTCTGTTCTTGCACAATGGCGCTACATGGCAGGAACCGCTATTCAACACTAAGTTGCGCCTGGCACTAAATATCAGCAACGAATATGGCTGAGACTGTTTGTTTGTCTTTTGGGTTTTTCAGTTGATGTCAACATAATAGCTCCCCTGCATTCCAGACAGCAAATCTGCGAGTGGAAGATTGTGAAGCTATTTGCACCAGTGTAGCTACTCAGCTCGTGGGTATAAATACACGTGTTATGAAAACTTAAGATGGCCCCTCACACACGTCAATCACACAGCATCCCAGTGAGGCAGGACAGTGTCCCTGCTCTGTGTGATAGACAGGGAACAGCGGCAGAGCAACTGTTAGTCTTTTAAAGTGCTACCAGACTATTTGTTGTTTTTTAAGTTTTTCGCCCAAAGAAGTTAGAGAGAGAATCCTAAGGCTGGACGAGACTGCAGGAGTCACTGAGTCCAGCCCCCTGCTCAAAGCAGGGCCAACCCCAATTCAATCATCCCAGCCAGGGCTTTGTCAAGCCGGGACTTAAACATCTCTAGGGACGGAGATTCCACCCCTCCCTAGGGAACCCATCCCAGTGCTTCCCCACCCTCCCAGGGAAATAGTTTTTCCTAATATCCAACCTAGACCTCTCCCACTGCAACTTGAGCCCATTGCTCCTTGTTCTGCCATCTGCCACCACTGGGAACAGCCTCTCTCCATCCTCTCTGGAACCTCCCTTCAGGGAGTTGAAGGCTGCTCTCAAATCGCCCCTCACTCTTCTCTTCTGTAGACTAAATAAGCCCAACTCCCTCAGTCTCTCCTCCTAGGCCATGTGGTCCAGCCTGCCAATCATTCTCATTGCCCTCCGCTGGACCCTCTCCAATGCTGCACATCCTTTCTGTAATGGGAGAGCAAGGGGTTGAAATGAGGGCTCCCAAAGCTCTAACCATTGGGTGTTCTTGTTTTCCAGGCAAGCTCATTGGCCACATATATGAGTCACTCACTAGGACTCTGCCCACTAATGTGTCCCAGAGGCCCCTAACCCAGATCAGCCTCAAGCAGCTCACTAAGACATTTCTTCCTTATCTTTCTGCATGTCCATCTCCCCCACCCCTGTGTTACGAGCCCCCCCGAGTCAAACCTGGGCTGCATACAGGTTTTCCATCCATACAAGTGTCTCCCCTTTAGCCTCTTTTCTCTCCCCGCCTTGGGGAAATCAGTGTCATTGGAGGGGGAATTCCCGCTGGCAGCGCCTGCGGTCACTTCTCACCCTGGAGTGGCCTGAGAGGGCCAGTGTCCACACAGTGATGCCTCTCACTCTAGCAAAGCTATTTCAGAGGTTCTCGGAGCTGTCTGCAGCGGGGCCCGGCGAGGACAGTGGGCGAGCTTGCCAGGCCGCCGTCTGGATCACGGTTTGCCACCTGGCGCTCACCTGGAGGTGTGGCAGGTGGGTTTGTGGTAGACACACAGGGTGCCCATGGCCGTGTGATAGCCAGACCTCTCCACCTCTCTGCATAGCCCAAATGATTACAAAGGCCAGTGAGGCCCATCATGGGCGGCAGGTGTGCTAGGCAGGGGGAGGTGTTGCCTTCCCAAACTGCCAGCCTGGCCCCGCCCATACTCCGCCCTCAGATCGCCTACCTGTATGCCCACCCTCCCGGCGGTGCTGGGGGTGGAAGTGGCTTGGCTCTTGCGGGAGGCGGGGCCTGGGCAGAAGGGGCGTGACTGAAGGCAGGGCTAGGGGCTTGTCTCCCCCAGCCCTACCTTCACCCACCACCCTTGAAGCCCTCCATGAGATACTGGTACCTGTGGAGATACTGGTACCTGTGGAGATCGACTCCCCGCAGTGAGCACGCTGTCCCATGGCACCGCCAGGAACCTGCCACCCTAATGCACCACGTTCCGAGGGACAGGCCCTAGGCTAGACTCAGTGCAGCCTGGACAAGGATGACGGAGGTCAGAGCTGAATGCAAACCATATCTCCAAGCGAGCTTTTGGGTCCAGCAAGGACCCAGCCAAGCTGCTGGCTGGTGCCTCCCAGGGAGGTGGAGAGAGCCCTCTGGATATTGTTTGCTGTTCTTGAGTGGGGCGGCTGCAGGGCCGGGCGAAGAAAGGAGTCCAGGGAGCGCAGTGCCTCCTCAGAGTGCCCGCAGTGCGGTCTGGGCGCTGGGCGGTTAGCATGCCTGCTGTCTGCCCCTGCCAGAAGCCCTCCCCCTCCCCCCTCGTGGGCAGCTCCACATGGCTGCCACTCAAACAAATCCTCACTCCAAAATGTTTCTGTAGCAAAGTGGGCACCAAGGGGTTAACTGTGTTACTCAGAATATTATGGGCTGGGACTTTACTCCACCCCTCCCTCATGTTTTGGTTAGTCCTTCGTGCCCCCCCCCGACTATGTGTTGTGAGGTAGTTAAATAAAGCGGCAAGGCCCCATTTGCAGGCCTGGGAGTTGCCACCGTCACACTGTACTGAGCGGTTGCTTTGCAAACCTCTCGCCCACAAATACACCGGCACAGTCCTGAGAAGGGCACTGTTGTCAACACGTTTTCCACTGAAAACCAGGGAGCCAGCCCTACCCAGCCACAGCCCCGCACCAGGCAGGCGAGCTGTCCCATGGCCCAGGGCGACAGGTACTGTGCACTCCTGTGTGCACCACTGGGGCCGGGCCCACGGCTGGTAGTCTGCTCTGCTCACTTTCCCCTGCATTGCTCCGGCTCCACAGGGCTCCCAACCAGCACCAAGGCCTTAAAGGCACAATACAGCCTGGTCTCTATGAACCATGGTGGATCTAAACATCACCTGCAAAGGAAACTAGGAGCAGGAGTGACAAACATGCATTTCATTCCAATGCAGGAAATGAATAATGAGTTCATTAGCTACCAATTGATTGATAAAGCACAATCTATTGGAAGGCCTAATATGTGTAGCCAAAATTAGTTTGCCATGTAATTAACCAAAAATTACTTCAGCATTGCATACTTAATTATTATCTTAGTACAGCCGACTTGTAAGAAATTTCAAGCATTTAATTGGCATTTGATAGAATAGCTATAGAAAGCTAATTAGGAATCAAATTATGGAATGTGCTAATTGATATTTAATAAGTATGTCAATTGGTATCTAACTAGCCAATATGTTATAGCTATCTTGGAATGTGTCAATTAAGTGCCTAAAGATTTCTTTCAAATAGATTATAAATGAAATCTATTAAGGATGTAATTTGCAACATTTTTTGATTACGGATTGTAACTTATTTGCTTTCTGAATATTTTCCTGCTATTTGAAGATTGATTCATACAATGTAAAAGCCTGATTCCTTCCTAGATAGCCTAAGTTGACAACTTTGATGCTTCTCTGGGGCCAGAGTTTGCTTCGAGTATAGAGGTGTAAATCCACAGTAATCCTCAAAAGGCAGCATCATGTTTCTGAAAGGTATACCGGTGTAAATCCGGCATAAATCCATTGAAATCAGTGGCATGGCTCTGAATGTAAATGGTGTAAATGAGATCAGAATCAGACCGGGTGTATTTTAGATGATCATTAAGTATCATCAAGCCAGAAAGCAGATAGAGTAGATGAGGGTGTGAATAACTCACTGCAGCAAAATGAGAGGCACGCTAGTTTTCTAGCCTTGGCCCCTCACTGATGTAAACCAGGAGTGACTGTACTGAAGTCAAGGAAGTTACGCACGTGGAAATGGACAGGAGTGCTTTGCCCCACAACAGTAACAGGCGTTACTCTCAGGTGGACTCAGGCGAGGCGCGAGTGTGACCAGCCGCTTCACACAAGCAGCAATCGGTTCTCAGGCCTGCCGAGGGTTGTTAGGTTTGCGCAGTGATTCCATAACAGGATTTACTTTTCCTTGAGCGTGTCAGTCTGACCAGCTCCCTGGGAATTGCACGCTGAAGAGTTAGCGCGGAGGGGGAGAAGAGGTCTGGGTATTTTTCCTGATGATTTCTTTGACACAAGTTCTCATTTGCTCTCACCGTCCCCGTATCCCCCCATGCCCCAGCAATCCCCACATCTCGCTGTATCATGTATACATATAAGGTTGGTTTTGTGATAGGTGCAGCACAAGCCATTAGCGTCATTGCCATTGGAGCACTTTATCTTCATGAATAAAGTACCCAGCTGCTCCTGAATTGAACTGGGGGGGGAAAGCCGCCACTCTTAACTGTGATACATTTTCAGTTACTAATACCAACGGTTGTCATGGAAACAGGCGGTCCAGCGTGAATGTAAGGATTTGCTTTCAGGCCAGGGCTGTATTACTCAGCAGCCATTCAAACCCTCCTCTCGCAAGCTCGGAAGCCTCCAGACCAATTTACTCTATGGCACTTTCACTACATTGTGAATTACAGGCAATTAATTACATTTTCTGACAATTGCATGCAGATCCCTTTAAACTCTGCTCTTCAGATAATGACTTGGAAATGCTTTATAACGACCATAAGAAAACTTCATTCTGGTTTTTTGGCATAGCAATAATAATAATAATAATAACAATAACAATAATAATTAATAAACCAAAAGCAAAATAACGATCATAACTAACAAGGCACTGGCTCTAGAGATGGGCAAGGATTTGGGATGTCCGTGGCTGTCCTGCCCTTGTTGTGAGGCTGACAATTCATTTTGCTTCCCGTGAATCTCTTTTTGCAGCAAAGGCAGTGCTGGAGGAAGGGATCAAGTTGCACTGGGGGAGGTCTAGGTTGGACCTTAGGAAAAGCTATTTCCCTAGGCGGGTGGTGAAGCGCTGGGCTGGGTTCCCTAGGGAGGGGGTGGAATCTCCATCCCTAGAGGTGTTTACATCCCGGCTGGACAAAGCCCTGGCTGGGCTGATTGAGTTGGGGTTGGTCCTGCTTTGGGCAGGGGGCTGGACTCGATGGCTCCTGAGGTCTCTGCCCACCGTGGGATTCTAGGGTTCTATGAAGGGCAGGGATTGGAAGCCTGCAGATGTGGCACCGGGTTTCCCCCCAGAGCAGAGGCCCTGGAAGCGCCAGTACCAGCCCGGACATGGAGGCGGGGGGAGAGTAAAAACTCAGGATTGGTTCCAATGGGTCTGAGAGATGCCACACTTGTGTCTGGCATGTCCAGCGTGCTCATGGGGGAGCAGCTTCGAAGATGCAACTCTCCCAGCTGGAAATGACTTTGCTAAAACTTGCCAGAAATGCAGCCTCCCTCGCTTTGTTGTCTTTCTCTGGCCTCCTTCTGTTTCTGCCATCCTCCTTTCTTCAACACGGTGGTTTCTAGTGTCCCGCATAGGCCACCTGTGTACAATGCTACATATTGCTTGGATCCACAAACTCAGCCCACACAGAGAAATCCCAACCACCATCAACAGAATTCCCAGTCCCTTTCTTCTACGCACTGCCCCATGCCTGCCCCATTCTCCATGCCTGCCCCTTTCCCCTGTCCTATGTCATTCCTCTTCCTTCCCCACTACAAAGAGCACGGCCTAAGCCCAATTGTCAACATGCACCTAGAGTGGTTGTAAGGCTGAATCTGCCTTGTGAATGGCTGTTTAGTCCAAGCCATGGTTTAGAGACCCTGGTTCTGTGTGAGGACTCCGGTTACCACCTGGTGGCTTTAGGGTTGCCAGAAGGTTTCAACAAAAATACCGGACACATGTCATGACATCACAATCTACAATGCATCTGATTTAGAAAATACCGGACAGTTCTATTGTCTCCATTTGTTTCCTGAACAGAAAGCTCCAATACTGGACTGTCTGGTTCAAAACCGGACACCTGGCAACCCTTGGTGGCTTCTGGTTACTGTGGGAGCTAGAGAGCCAGGGGGAATCTACTCCAGTGACCTGTCTGTAGCCAGCAGCCTCAAAAATAAATACATTTCCTCTCTATTCATTAGCTCTGCCACAATTAAAATCCTAGAATAAAATAACCATAGGACTGTAAGGAAGGTACCTCTAGAGGTCATCAAGTCTGGTCCCCTGCACTCCTGGCAAGAGGACTGTCTATTCTAGATGGGGAGATCAGCAGCTCTGACATGACATGAGGTCTAAGCATGAGTCCTGTATGCTGTGCACCGGCTCTGGTTTGCATTTGTTGAAAACGTAAGAACAGCCATAGTGGGTCAGACCAAAGGTCCATCTAGCCCAGTGTCCTGTCTGCCAATACCAGGTGCCCCAGAGGGGGGGAACACAACAGGGAATCCTCACGTGATCCCTCCCCTGTCACCCACCTCCAGAGAAGTTGTGATTGAAAGTTTTTGGCAACGAAAAGCTGGTAACAGGCAGCTCAAAGTAACACAGATCACATGGTTGCTCAGCATTTTTGTTCTATATTAGCGCTTTGAAATCAGTGTGCCACCATTAAACACACTTAATCTAAAGCCTTCCAGCTTTTGAATGACTAGGACAAAACAGAGCTGTGGGGTTCTCTGCCACCCTGAACAAAAAGACCCCACCAAAAATCAGCATCTCCAAAGAACCACCAGGTCCAGCTGGTGTTTGCTTACTAGGCAGATGTACAGACTAAAGGATCGAGCAGACAGGCATGTCTTCCCCCTTAAAGTGCTCAGAGTGGGGAGGAAAGGGATCATAGAATCATAGAGCTGGAAGAGACCTCAGGAGGTCATCAAGTCCAGCCCCCTGCCCAAGGCAGGACCAATCCCAACTAAATCAACCCAGCCAGGGCTTTGTCAAGCCAAGACTTAAAAACCTCTAGGGATGGAGGATCCACCATCTCCCTAGGGAACCCATTCCAGTGCTTCCCCACCCTCCTAGGGAAATAGTTTTTCCTAATATCCAACCTAGACCTCCCCCGCTGTAACTTGAGACCACTGCTCCTCGTTCTGCCATCTGTCACTACTGTGAACAGCCTCTCTCCAGCCTCTTTGGAACCCCCTTCAGGAAGTTGAAGGCTGCTCTCAAATCCCCCCTCACTCTTCTCTTCTGCAGACTGAACAAACCCAAATCCCTCAGCCTCTCCTCATAGGTCATGCGCTCCAGCCCCCTAATCATTTTGGTCGCCCTCCACTGGACCCTCTCCAATGCGTCCACATCCTTCCTGTAGTTAGGGGCCCAAAACTGGACACAATACTCCAGATGTGGCCTCACCAGAGCCGAATAAAGGGGAATAATCACTTCTCTGGATCTGCTGGCAATGCTCCTCTTAATGCAACCTAATATGCCATTAGCTTTCTTGGTTACAAGGGCACACTGTTGACTCATATCCAGCTTCTCATCCACTGGAATCCCCAGGTCCTCTTCTGCCAAACTGCTACTTAGCGATTCGGTCCCCAGCCTGTAACAATGCTTGGGATTCTTCTGTCCCAAGTGCAGGACTCTACACTTGTCCTTGTTGAACCTCATCAGATTTCTTTTGGCCCAATCCTCTAATCTGTCCAGGTCACTCTGGACCCTATCTCTGGCCTCCAATGTATCTACCTCTCCCCCAGCTTAGTGTCATCTGCAAACTTGCTGAGGGTGCAATCCATCCCCTCATCCAGGTCATTAATGAAGATGTTGAACAAAACTGGTCCTAGAACCAATCCTTGGGGCACTCCGCTAGAAACTGACCGCCAACCTAACATCGAGCCATTGATCGCTACCCGCTGGGCCCGACAGTCTAGCCAGCTTTCTATCCATCTTACAGTCCGTTTATCCAATCCATACTCCCTTAACTTGCCGGCAAGAATATTGTGGGAGATCGTATCAAAAGCTTTGCTAAAGTCAAGGTATATCACATCCACTGACTTCCCCATATCTACAGAGCCAGTTACCTCATCATAGAAACTAATCAGATTGGTCAGGCACGACTTGCCCTTTTTGAATCCATGTTGACTATTCCTGATCACTTTCCCCCCTTCCAAGTGCCTCAAAATGGATTCCTTGAGGATCCCCTCCATGATTTTTCTGGAGACTGAGGTGAGGCTGACCGGTCTGTAGTTCCCTGGATTGTCCTTCTTCCCTTTTTTAAAGATGGGCACTACATTTGTCTTTTTCCAATCATCCAGGATCTCTCCCGATCTCCATTAGTTTTCAAAGATAATGGCCAAAGGCTCCTCAATGACATCTCAACTCCCTCAGTACCCTCAAATGCATTAAATCCGGACCCATGGATTTGTGTATGTTTAGCTTTTCTAAATAGTTCCTAACCTGTTCTTTCCCCACCAAGGGCTGTCTACCTTCTTCCCATACTGCGTCACCTAGTTCATTTGTCTGGGAGCTGGCCTTGTCCGTGAAGACAGAGGCAAAGAAAGCATTGGGTACTTCAGCTTTCCCCACATCATCTGTCATTAGGTTACCTCCCTCATCCAGTAAGGGCCCCACACCCTCTCTGATCACCCTCTTCTTGCTAACATGCCTTTAGAAACCTTTCTTGTTGCCCTTCACATCCCTTGCTAGCTGCAATTCCAATTGTGCTTTCGCCTTCCTGATAACTCCCATGCATTCTCGAGCTATACATTTATACCCCTCCCTAGTCATCTGTCCAAGTTTTCCACTTCTTGTAAGCTTCCTTTTTGTGCTTAAGTTCACCATGGATTTCCCCGGTAAGCCAATCCGGTCTCCTACTATATTTGCTTCTCTTGCTGCACATTGGGATGGTTTCTTCCTGTGCTTTCAATGGGGCTTCTTTAAAATACTGCCAGCTCTACTGGACTCCTTTCCCCTTCATGTTAGCATCCCAGGGGATTCTGCCCATCAGGTCTCTGAGGGAGTCAAAGTCTGCTTTTCTGAAGTCTAGGGTGTGTATTTTGCTACTCTCTTTTCTCCCTTTGGTCAGGATCCTGAAATCTATCATCTCATGATCACTGCTTCCCAGGTTGTCACCCACCTCTACTTCCCCTATTAGTTCCTCCCTGTTTGTGAGCAGCAGGTCAAGCTGCACATGGCCCCTGGTCGGATCCTTCAGCACTTGTACCAAGAAGTTATCCCCAACATTCTCCAAAAACTTCCTGGATTGCCTGTGTACTGCCGTATTGGTCTCCCAACAGATGTCAGTTTGATTAAAGTCCCCTACGAGAACCAGGGCCTGCAATCTGGAAGCTTCTCTCAGTTGTCTGAAGAAAGCCTCATCTACCTCATCCACCTGACCTGGTGGCCTGTAGTAGACACCAACCACAACATCACTGCTGTTGTTTGCACCTCTAAACTTGACCCATAGACTCTCAACAGGCTTTTCTCCCTGTTCTGATGGTCCCAGCCAGGTGTGAAGAAGCAGAAGAGACCATTGTCCTCCCGGAGCCTGCCTGGAAGTCACTAAGGTCACTGTTCACAGGAACTGGCCTTTGTTCTCATTCCCTTCTCCAATGTACGCTCATTCCATGCTCACCCCACATTTGCCTCCCGTACGGATGGGGGAGGATGCATCTGATGAAGTGGGCTCCAGCCCACGAAAGCTTATGCCCGTTTGTCAGTCTCTACAGTGCCACAGGGCTCCTCGTTGGGGTTTTCTGTTGTGCAGTTTCACACAGCCAGTTTCTGTTTTCTTAATTCTGCTGCTATGATCACGCAGGAGGTCAGTGGTACTCCAAGAGCTGGTAACTGTAGCACTGTATTGCAACACTCCACAGCTTTCGGGTCAGGACATTGGGCATGTCTAGGCTCATCGGTTGGCTCCCAGACTTAGGCTTCTAGGCCCACATCCAAAAGAGCATCGAAACCAATAGAAAGGGCCCCAGATGGCACATGGAGGGAGAGTTGGAGAATGGGAAGTCGCCATGTAATGAGAAGGTCATGGGGATTCAGAGATATCAACAAGAGAGCCCATAAGGGTCACACTCTCTCCCCCAGCCTAGGCCCCTGACCTTTACCGCTGGCCTCATCAGTTTTGTGGGTTTTCAATTGCTTGTGTTTGCACATGATTCTTAATGCCCAGAAAACCAACACGCCCCCCGTGGCACCTGAGAGACTATTAGGTGAGGAGCTTTTGTGGATCAAACCCACTTCCTCAGATGAGTTGGGTGGAGTCTTCATACCCGGGTCTTTTTATCAGAACAACTCAAAGCCCTTCACAGTCACAGAATCATAGAACCACAGAGCTGGAAGAGACCTCAGGAGTCATTGAGTCCAGCCCCCTGCCCTAGGCAGGACCAATCCCAACTAAATCAACCCGGCCAGGGCTTTGTCAGTCCTGGGAGCACTTATCTTTACGAAACACCTGGGTCACAGGAAGGGTATGTGACTTACCCACGTTCACACAGGAAGTCTGTGGCCGAGCAGAAAATTGTCTCCTGAGATTTAGGCTACTGCTCTACCCACCAGATCATCATCTCATGTTTTCAGTTGTTTGGTTGGTTGGTTGGGCTTTTTTATTTTCATTTGATTTTAATGACCCTTGACATGTAACAGGGTCATTGATAGTCTTGAGCCATATCGGATGGCAGAGGCCAAAAAATAAAGCTCTGTCTTTTAGCAGCTCTCCTGTAAGTCCCATATTTAGTACCTACCACATCATGCTGGAGGAAGCAAAACACTCTCAATGCATTGAACCTTATTCCAAATTTGAAACAACTTTGCCAGGTCATCAATCCATGGTCACAGCCTCATTCCAAGAGCTGTTTGCTTAATAAATTAAATTTGGAGATTTGGAAACCCCTGCTTTCTCCTATATTATTCATTGTTTACTCAGTGACATTTGAGCCTTCAGCAACTGCAATAAATGGGAGGTAATGTGATACAAAAGACTGGTAAGGGACAGCACAGAGAAACTTCCTCTGGAATTAGATGCAGCACAGGCTAACACCTCCACTCCTCTCCTTTCACTGCCTGATTCAATTGCAGAGAGGGGAACGGGTGTAGGAAATATGGCAGCTGGGCCAATTGCCCTCTGGTTTTTCAGACCCAATGGGAGGATTTCAGGAGCAGGTTGCCTGTTTTAGTTTTTGCTGGATCTTCCCTGTTCCAAGAATGGAGATCTGTGAACAGATCTTATCAAGGATTGTATTGCCAACTCCAATAGTTCAAAAACATGTTGAGCTGAGGCTCCCCAAAATTAGCTTCAGAGTCTTAAACATCATGAGTTTTTTTAAAAGATAATGAATGTTGGGTTCTTTTTCTTTGCCTTCTGGTTCGGAGGCATCGGGGGCACTCACTGCACATTTTCTGCTTTTCTCTGCAAGCACAAAAGCTAGAAACTTCCTGTTTTTTCAGACTGAAAGCCAAGAGTCACACATCATCCCATGACTCAAGCAGCTGGGGCTGTCACTTAAACACCAAATATTGTGAATTGCGTGATAAAATCTTGGAAAAAATACCTGTCAGGGCTGGCATGTTGTCCAACCAGGAGCTCGAGCTCAGTAGTTCCGGCTCTCTCTGCTGGACCGGATGGAGCATCAGATCCCACAGGACAGAGAGGGTCGCTCTAGTCAGAAGCATGGTGGCATTGAGCAGCACTCAAGATACCACAGACTGCCTCAGGGAAAGTGGTGTGCCCCTCTTTCAAAATGGCCACTGCCTCCTCCCTTTGTTCCTGAAGGATCCAGCATCTGCTACGGGGATAGTTTGGCTTCACTCTCACTAGGAACGGGATGTGGGAGGGGGGACCCAGCGGCCATTTTGAAAGGGAGGCACCATCGTCCCAGAGTGCAGCCTGTTGTGTCAGTCCCATTGGTAGCCATTTTGAAAGAGGACATTTCTTTAGGACACTCTCTGTAGAAGAAACGTATGCATCAGGTCTCACAGAAGGAGAATCTATCTTCACATGTAGCCAGTGCATAAGACGCCCGTGATTTTTAACTAAGTGGGAAATTCAAAGAGTCTGTAATAAGCATTCAGAAGAGCAGTGGGAGAAAGGTCTCGTTCAGGCTACCAAATTTCTTAAAGGACCCATTTGAAAATGATTTTAACCATTAAACTAATTAACAGATTTATTTGTGATTTCTCAGATAATCCTTTCTGGGCTCAAAGAAGAAATGCTGCAAATTTGAGACCACGCTGAAGGAGCATTTAAGGGAGACAAGGCTATTGCACAGACGCTGAAGGAATTCTTTGCCTTGGTCTTTACTGTGGATGGTGTGGGGGCAGGGTTGGCTTTACCATGAGGCAAACTGAGGCGGCCGCCCCAGGTACCAGACTGTGGGGGGGCGCCACTAGGACCCAGAATATAGAAAATTGTGTCTGCTGCTGGTGCGTATGTAGGTAGCAGAGCAGTACCATGAGAGGAGTAGAACAGGAAGAAGGCAGAATTGAGTCCTTTCTAAGGTTTGGCCCAAGCAAGGGAGCATGGGGGCATCATTTGAGCTTCCCGCTTCAGGTGCCAAAATGTTGTGGACCGGCCCTGTGTGGGGGAGACTCCCACAATCTGTGTCATGCTTTTAGGGTGACAAATCTGAGGAACTGTTCCTAACTGAGGTGTCATTAGAGGAGGTTTTGGAGCAACTTGAAAAATGAAGCAGCAATACGTCACCAGGACCAAATGGTGTTCAGCAAAGAGTTCGGAAGGAATTCAAATATGAAACTGAAGAACAATCACTTTCCAGCTACCACCTAAGAGTAGGTTAGATAAATGTCTATCATGGATGGGCTAGACAGTGCTACACTGGTCCTGCCATGAGGGCCGGGGACTGGACTCGATGACCTCTCGAGGTCCCTTCCCATCCTAATATTCTGTGATTCTATGATCATTCTGTTACGTGTGCAGAGAACCGAGACAAATGTGTCCCGGACAGAAAGTGGTTGCAGTTTTGTTCTTACCATTCCATGTTGTTTTGGAAAACAAAATGACATCCAACTGTGAATTTCAAAAAGCGTGGCCCTTCTCTAACACCTCATTCATCACTGTACATCACTTTCTTGAGCCACAGGACTGCTCGAAGGGTGCGTCTACACTGCACCCTTACCTATGCAAATTGCGTAGCTTATTTCGAGGTAATTTCAACATAAAGCGCTATTCCAAAACGTTCCTTAACCCTCATGGAATGAGGTTTACAGGGACGTTGGAATAGCAAGGAATAGTTGGAATATTTTGAAAAAAACGGGCACGCTTAAGACACAGAATAGCTATTTCAGGATATTTCCAGTATCCTGAAATAGCTCCATAGTGTAGACATAACCCTACTGCCATAAGGCTGCTGTTCTGTAGCAGTAGCTAGATGTGCCACTCGTTACGCATGCTAGGGCTGTGGGGCGTGGAGGTTTTCAGTGTATTTGCAGGCAGTAATGGAACTCCTGTTTCTCTTTCATAGCCTCTGAATTGTGGTGGGGCTTTTTCCAGCTTGAAATGGAATTTTTTGATATAGTGACTATTTAAACTCTGGGAATGTGCAGGACGGAGCAGACACAGACTGCCTCTTGCGATAAGAGACATTACTGTTGTGAAGAATTCCTTTAAGATTCCATCTTAATCATTCCACTATTGAAATGGAAGACTAACGTAATAAATGGTTGGAATAGACTTGATTAAAAAGAATAATTATATTGCTTGGGGGGGGCATATAGAAAGTGGTTGCAGTCTTGCATACTCTTCCAATGGGTCGGTGAGAATGGAGGTTGGGTTGTCAGTAAGCGTGTGTTTAGTCTATGTGAAGGAGAAGAACCTCTGGCAGCAGACAGGAGCTTGCAGTGCCCCCAGGCTTGGGCAGGTGAGGGGGCCTGTGGTAAATTAAGCCCTGGGCTAAGCAGGCACTGTTTCCATGGACTTCAGTGGGACCCAGAGCTGGACTGGTCCTCATATCCCATTGTGACACACATGCCAGGGGCCTTCCAAAGATGGCGGAAAGAGGGGGGCCATTCATACCTGGCCCTGCTTTGGCTTCCCAGCAGGAGCAGTGAGGGAATGAGGCTGGAGGCCGGATGCAGCATAGCTGAGGTGCTGCTCTTTTCCTCGGCACCATCCCTGCTCCAGGCCCAAGTTTCCTGGAAACCTGAGCTGGGGGCCATACAGCGTGGAGACGGGTCACCCCCTTTTGGGTCCCCTCCTGCAGCATGAGTCTGGCAGATGCCATGCAGCCCTGAGGGAGGGGTGGACAGTGGAGCTGCCCCTGTCCCTGGGTGAGGGCTCCTGGTTTTGGGTGGTAAGGAGGGGCCCGGTCTCCACATATCCCTGAGAGCCATAGGATTGCTAGGGGGCATGGCTGCCGAAAGCGGCAGCTCTCTCTTCTTCTCATGCCTGCATGGGACGTGGAGTGAGGAGCACAGTGCAGCAGGGCGGGGACAGTGCCAGCAGATCTCCTTGCCCCCACAAAGCAGGCCAGAGAGATTGAGGTTGCCTCAGATGCACATCCCCCCCGACCTCACCTGGAATTGGGGTAGCATCCTGTGTGCTACGGAGGCCCTGCTGCCTGTGCCTTTACCACAGGGAGGGTTGCCCTAGTGATGTGGTGTCACAGCTGTCCCACGCCTTCTGAACACTGGGATGTTGTACAATGGGATTTAAAGCGGCAGTTGGAGCTGGCTGGAAGTTGGAGCATCCCGTGGCAAATGGCCAGATTTCAAATCGGGTTTCATCGAATTTGGGCAAAAAACAAGACAGTTCAGAATTTTTCAGAAAAATCAAATATTTGGAAATAATCTTCTCACGCCTTTTTGTGCCGACATGTAACAGCATAAAAATAATCAAAACATTGTGACCTTTTCAGAACAAAATGTTTTGATCTTTGCTTTCTAATTTCCTCAGCTATCAATAATTTCACAACATTGATATGTTCCCCTGAAATATTTCCATTTGCTGAATTTTACTTTTTATTGGGGGGGGAGGGGGCACAAAACCCTTCCATTGGAAAGTTTTTGACCAGCTCCACTTTTCACTTCTAAGGTGCCAAATTCCCCAGGCCCATCCCTCCTCTCTGCCACATCCTTTGAAAAACTTTGCTGCAGCAGAATGCACCTCCACCTTTCACTTTCTGACTCACATCAGAGAGCAGCTGTCTTTCTCGCCACTTCCCTGCAGAACTGAGCACGGAAGCTGGCTTGCAGGTTTCGTTAGTTTTGCAAAACTCAACTCCAAGTGCATTATGAGGTGTGATAAATAATTAAAGCAAAACCAGAGTTGTCAAAATACATGAACAAAATCCAGTTGGTGAGGCACGTTCCTGGCTTGGTTTTGGGTTTCTTTGCTCCCTTGCAGACCCTCAGCGTTCATTAAGTGGGAATAGGCTCCCCGGCATGAATGCAACTCGTGAATTTCTGCTAGCTAGCATGGGGGCTGCACATCCTTCTCCCAAGCATCACACAACAGATTTGAGAGTTCGTGCCGTCTCTTTGGCCACCTGAAACGGGCAAGAACCAAAACTCTTTTCTGTATCCAAAGGTTTGGCTCGACTTCTTCCCCTTGCTCCAGATTGGTTTTCAGAGGAGCCCCTTTTGGTCACCGTGACAACATGAATATTTCTTCTTCTCCCCCTAAGATCTGCTATAGCTCAGTGATTTGAGCATTGGCCTGCTAAAGCCAGGGTTGTAAGTTCAAGCCTTGAAGGAGCCCTCTGGGGCAAATCTGTCAGGGATGGTAATGGGTGCAGGGGACTGGACTCAAGGTCCCTTCCAGCTCTATGAGATAACTAGCTAAAACAGGTTAATGTGGCTCATGGGGGGGCAGGGGTGATGCAGCAGTGGGGAGTCCTGCTTCAGCAAGATATGCTTCCCTCTTGTGGTTGCTGTTCCAGCTGGAGATCTGCTGCTAGGTGTATCCATCTTGTCCCCTCTCTCCATTCCTTCCACCTTCTTCCAGAAAAGCTCTATAAAGAGAGAGAAATTCCAGACACAAGAAAGAAGTTGTTAGTGTTGAGCTAAAGAAGTAAATGTCTCCCCATTAATCTATTTGTCCATCCAGCTACCTACAGGGTTTCTAGAGCAGCCACTGCAGTAGTAACTAAATTCTTTTCAAGTATACTGGGGCTCCTAGCAAAGTTTTTACAGGCCCCCGGCATGTGGAAGCCTCCAGGACCTCCCAAGCATTCCCAGATGCCACTAATATTCAAATGTGTCCCCTTCTTAGCTCTTGTACCCTCCTGCTTCCACAGGGCAACTTGCCTCGTACACCTGTAGCAGGACGGGAGGAGAGATGGAACTGTACAAAGAAATTCAGTGGCAGATCTAGCCAAATCAGCACAAGGCAGGCTGTAGCAGTGGGCCTGTCAGGTGTAGCAAGCCTGGGGGCTCTCTGCTGCATCGGTCTGTTGTCCCTGTTGCATACTGTAGCTCTAATGTACCACCATGGACACGGGGCCTTGAGAACAGCCAATAGATGCTGCATAGGGTATGTCAGCCATCCGTGGCTCCCAACAGTTCACAGGCTGCAAACACCAGCCGGCCTTTCAGCATTTGCCTGTTTCTTCCTCAGCTACAATATTTCTGAACTGCTTCTGCTCTCCCCCAATCCACACAGCACCGAGGTTCCATGAGAGTGAAGGCTGAGCCCTTTCATGTGGTGAATGTCACGAGGAAAACCACTTCCTTGTGATTCACATGTTTTCTCTTCTCCCTTCCTTTCTCCCCAGGCTTCGGAGAGGAAATATCATGCTGCTATGTGCCTGGGGGATGGGAGAGAGAAATGGGCAGGACAGAAACATCTCAAGAAGAAGCTGATTGCAAAGGCTTGGCCAGAAAGTGAGGTTGGGAGCAAGGCTGGATGGTCAGGATGGAATCAGAGCTGTGGACTCTGGTCTTTTAAGGTTATCAAAAGATGAAATTGACCGTGTCAGGCAAGGTGGAGGAGCTGGCTCTGTACTCCCGGAAGAGGTGGAGCCTCAGACAAAATCACAGAACACTAGAACTGGAAGGGACCTTGAGAGGTCATCGATTCCAGTCCCCTGCCCTCATGGCAGGACCCAGTATGGTCTAGACCATCCCTGACAGGTGTCTGTCCAACCTGCTCTTAAAATCTCCAGTGATGGACATTCCACAACCTCCCTCGGCAACTTATTCCAGTGTTTAACCACCCTGACAGGTAGGAAGTTTTTCCTAATGTCCAACGTAAACCTCCCTTGCTGCAATTTGAGCCCATTACTTCTTGTCCGACCCTCAGAGGCCAACGAGAACAATTTTTCTCCCTTCTCCTTGTGACACCTTTTTAGATACCTGAAAACCTCTATCATGTCCCCTCTCAGTCTTCTCCTTTCCAAGCTAAACAAGCTGAATTCTTTCAGTCTTCCTTCATAGCTCGTGTTCTCTTGACCTTTAATCATTCTTGTTGCTCTTCTCTGGACCTTCTCCAATTTCTCCACATCTTTCTTGAAATGTGGTGCCCAGAACAGCACACAATACTCCATTTGAGGCCTACTCAGTGCAGAGTAGAGCGGAAAAATGACTTCTCGTGTCTTGCTCACCATATTCCTGTTAATGCATCCCAGAATCATGTTGGCTCTTTTTACAAGTTTCACACTGTTGATGCATACTTAGCTTGTGATCCACTCTGACCCCTAGATCCCTTTCTGCAGGACTCCTTCCTAGACAGTCGCTGCCCATTCTGTATGTGTGAGTCTGATTGGGCCTTCCTAAGTGGAGCACTTTGCAGTTGTCCTTAGGGGTAGGGCCAGGACAGCCAACCCTCATTGCCTCTCAAAGTGCCATGTTCCTCTCCCCGCAACAATCAGAGCCACACAGGGCTCCAGAGGTGATTTAAACGGCCCAGGTCTCTGGATGCTGCTGCTTGCACATGATGTACCTCCTGCTCTTGTGAACGAGGCTGGAACAGAATTTCAGCGTGTGGTAGCATGGTGTCGCTTGGGAGACAGAAGGGCCTGTGGGTTGGAGCTCGTCCCCGGTGATGGCATACAAATGAAATGGAGGCACTGAGCTGTGCACGCCATTTCTAGGGCACGTGATAAATATGTGAAACGGGAGCAGTTTCACCTGTCGACTTTCACGGGGGTGACATGCCTGGTAAACAGGCCCCGGATTTTCTGTGTCGGATTGCCAGTCTGGTGATTGGCAAACAGCTGGATGCTCACAGCTGTTCCTGACTGTCAGCTCACCGTCTGAGAGGCACTGCTACCAACGACTCCCTTGGAGTCGGGGCCCTGCTTCTGAGGTATTTCACAAAGTGGGTTCTCTTGAGAACGTCCAGGGCACATGTTGCTAGTTGGATGATATTCTTGTCCATCCTAAGGCCCTGTTTGAGCCAGATGTTATTCTGGGCATGACTCCTATGAGCTCGCATCAAGATGAATGCAGCCAAGTGCAGTTTAGCAAAACATGCTGTAGAATTTCTAAGGTGTTCTCTGCCAGCCTCAGAATGGCTCAGAGGGGGACCCGTATTAGTCTGTAACTTAAAAAAACTTTAACAACAACGACTGGTCCCGCAGCACCTTAGAGACTAGCAAAAAAATATAGATTGTGTCATGAGCTTCTGTGGGCACAACCCACTTCTTCAGATGGTGGGTGGTGCAAGAAGCACAAAGGGGCAAATTTAAAGCAGAAAAAGAGGGGCGAAGGGGAGGAGAAAAGAAAAAAACCCTGTCAATTAATGTCTGTGATAAATGAGGCTAATAGTATGGGCTGTAAGACTCCGATACTTAGCTTTTGATGTCCTTTGGGTGTTGAATATAACAATCCATCCAGGAAATGTCTTTGTTCGGTCTCTGGGTAAGCGTGTCAAATTTGCATATGAAGGCCAGTTCTACAGTTTCTCTCTAGTTGGTTCCTGAAATTACTCTGCAGGGAATGGTCACTTTAACATCCATGACTGCGTGCCCGGGCAGATTAAAATGTACCCTGACAGGTGTCTGTGTGTTGCCATTGCGAATATCTGCTCTGTGTCCATGAATCCTGTGTCACAGAGACTGTCCAGTTTGGCCAATATCCAGGGCAGAGGGGCATTGCTGGCACTTGATGGCATCTATCACATTGGTGGATGTGCAGTTACATAAGCCTCTGATGTGGTGGCTGACGTGGTTCGGTCTTGTGGTCATGTCGCTTGTGCAGATGTCTGCGCAGAGTTGGCACCGGGGTTTGTTGCAGGGGCAGGTTCCTGGGTGAGTGGGGCTGTGGGGTGCTGTGTGGCTCCTGGAAAGGATTGGTTTCCTGTTGGGGGGTTGTCTGTAGGCCAGGATTGGCCGGTCTCCAGAATGGCTACCAGCTGTTTGGTCCTCAGCCTCGTTCAGGGCAGCGATGGCATGTGAGTACCCTGCTTAAGCCATGATGGGATTTAACCCGGGGGCAGGGACGGTTGGGGTGGACTAAGGACACAAATCAGGGTTTCACAACCCGGCCCCCAAGCCCTCTGTTGAACCCAGCCTCTGGGCTTCTGTTGCTCTAAGGGAGCCCGGTGTGAATCAGAGCAATGCATGCAGTGGGGGCCTGGGCGCGGCTCTGCTCCACACCTGGTTCTACTGATATCCCGTAGTCTTACCTCAATGGTAGCAAAACAGCCCCAGGCTGAGCCAAACGGGCTTGGCCTCGGGCACCAGTCCAGGGCTCTGCTGAGTGAGGCAACAGCAGGGCTTATTCAATTGGAGTCAAACCAAAGGAGGCTATCACTGAGCTCCCAGCACTCTTTCCAGAGCATCACCCTCGGGTGCAGGGGCAGCAGAGCGCATGGCCATGCTTTGCACTGACACACACCAATTGACTTAGGCCAGGCCTATACTAAAAGGGAAGGGCCACTCAAGAACTGGTAGGCAAGATCAAATCAGTATCTTAGATGCCTATATACAAATGCAAGAAGTATGGGGTAATAAGCAGGAAGAATTTGAAGCGCTAATAAATAAACACAACTATGACATTGCTGGTATCACAGAGACTTGGTGGGATAACACTCACAATTGGAATATTGGTATAGAAGGCTACAACTTACTCAGGAAGGATAGGCGGGGGGAAAGGGAAGAGGTGTTGCCTTATATATTAAAAATGTATATACTTGGACTGAGATGGAGATGGATGTAGGAGACAGACGTTTTGAGAGTCTGTGTTAGGCTAAAAGGTATAAAAAACAAGGGTGATGTTATGCTAGGGGTCTACTACAGGCCACCTACCCAGGTGGAAGAGGTGTATCAAGTTTTAAACAACTAACAATCATCCAAAATGCAGGATTTGGTGGTGATGGGGGACTTCAACTGTCCAGACATCTGTTGGGAAACTAACACAGCGAGTCACAGACTATCTGTAACAGGTTCAGTCCTGTCTGTGCATGCTCCTTAGTGGCTGAGGGGGGTCACGTAATAGTTACCTTGCCTGTTTGCAAGCGAGGCACAGTCCACTTTGTGGCTGAGGTTCAGGCCTCCTCTTTACCCCCTCGCTTAGGTGTAGCTTATAAGAGGTTGGGGGGGACCCAGGCCCACCCACTCCTCTGGGTCCCTATAGGTAGCAGTAACCTGCCCAGTTTCAGAGTCCACAGTTCTGGTCATGTCCCTGGGCCACTTCCCGGGGATGCCGTCTCATTCTAGCCCTTCTCTAGGGCCTAGTTGCAAAGTTCCCCTTGTCCGGGGTTCCTCAGAGTTGCTGCTGGCTAGCCTTGTGCCAAAGGAGCTAGCTCTGCTTAGATGCACAGGCCCAGCTCTGACTCAGAGCTGTTGAAGGTGCTGATGTTCCCAGTCAGCCCAGAGGTCTGCCTGGGTTGAACTCCAGGTTGGAACTGCCTAGTCTTCACTAGCAGCTCCTTATATAGTAGCCTGCCGTACTCTGGCTACAAAGCAAGCTGCCTCTCTACCCTACTCGGAGGACTTCTCCACTGCCCTGCTGCTGGCCAGGGTGCTGAAAGGCCTCCAGCAGGGAGGTGGGTCTCTGTCTGCCCCATCACACTATCCAATAAGTTCTTGGACTGCATTGAAGACAACTTTTTATTTCAGAAGGTTGAAAAAGCAACAAGGGGGGAAGCTGTTCTAGGTTTGATTTTAACAAACAGGGAGGAACTGGTTGAGAATTTGAAAATGGAAGGCAGCTTGGGTGAAAGTGATCATGAAATCATAGAGTTCATGATTCTAAGGAATGGTAGAAGGGAGAACAGCAAAACAGAGACAATGGATTTCAGGAAGGCAGATTTTGGTAAGCTCAGAGAGCTGGTAGGTAAGGTCCCACCATGGGAAGCAAGACTAAGGGGAAAAACAACTGAAGAGAGTTGGCAGTTTTTCAAAGGGACATTATTAGGGGCCCAAAAGCAAGCTATTCTGCTGCATAGGAAAGATAGGAAGTATGGCAAAAGGCCACCTTGGCTCACCCAGGAGATCTTGCATAATCTAAAAATCAAAAAGGAGTCATATAAAAAGTGGAAACTAGGACAAATTACGAATATAGGCAAACAACGTAGGTTATGCAGGGGCAAGATTAGAAAGGCAAAGGCACAAAATGAGCTCAAACTAGCTACAGACATAAAGGAAAACAAGAAGACCCTATATAAATATATTAGAAGCAAGAGGAAGACCAGGACAGGGTAGGCCCACTGCTCAATGAGGAGGGAGAAACAGTAGCAGGAAACTTGGAAATGGCAGAGGTGCTTAATGATTTCTTTGTTTCGGTCTTCACCAAGAAGTCTGATGATGAAGGAATGCCTAACACAGTGAATGCTAGTGGGAAGGGGGTAGGTTTAGAAGATAAAATAAAAAAGAACAAGTTAAAAATCACTTAGAAAAGTGAGATGTTTGCAAGTCACCAGGGCCTGATGAAATGCATCCTAGAATACTCAAGGAGCTGATAGAGGAAGTCTCTCAGCCTTTAGCTATCATCTTTGAAAAATCATGGAAGATGGGAGAGATTCCAGAAGACCGGAAAAGGGCAAATCTAGTGCCCATCTGTAAAAAGGGAAATAAGAACAACCCAGGAAACTACAGAACAGTCAGTTTAACTTCTGTGCCAGGAAAGATAATGGAGCAAGTAATTAAGGAAATCATCTGCAAACACCTGGAAGATAATAAGGTGATAGGTAACAGCCAGCATCGAATTGTAAAGAACAAATTATGTCAAACCAATCTGATAGCTTTCTGTGATAGGCTATTGAGTCTGATGGATAAGGGAGAAACGGTCGACATGGTATACCTAGACTTTAGTAAGGCATTTGATACAGTCTCGCATAATCTTCTTATCAATAAACTGGGCAAATACAACTTAGATGGGGCTACTATAAGGTGGGTGCATAACTGGCTGGATAACCATTCTCAGAGAGTAGTTATTAATGGTTCACAATCCTGCTGGAAGGGCATAACAAGTGGGGTTCCTCAGGGGTCTGTTTTGGGACTAGTTCTGTTCATTACCTTCATCAGTGATTTAGATGTTGGCATAGAGAATATGCTTATTACGTTTGCAGATGATATGAAGCTGGGAGGGGTTGCAACTGCATTGGAGGATAGGGTCATAATTCAAAATGACCTGGAAAAACTGAAGAAATGGTCTGAGGTAAATCAGATGAAGTTTAAGAAGGACAAATGCAAAGTGCACCACTTAGGAAGGGACAATCAGTCTCACACATACAGAATGGGAAGTGACTGTCTAGGAAGGAGTACTGCAGAAAGGGATCTAGAGGTCATAGTGGACCACAAGCTAAATATGAGTCAACAGTGTGATGCTGTTGCAAAAAAAGCAAACCTGATTCTGGGATGCATTAACAAGAGTGTTGTGAGCAAAACATGAGTAGTCATTTTTCCACTCTACTCTGCGCTGATTAGGCCTCAATTGGAGTATTGTGTTCAGTTCTGGGCACCACATTTCAAGAAAGGGTTGGAGAAGGTCCAGAGAAGAGCAACAAGAATGATTAAAAGTCTGGAGAACATGACCTCTGAAGGAAGACTGAAAGAACTGGGCTTGTTTAGTTTAGACAAGAGAAGACTGAAAGGGAACATGATAGGTATCTAAAAGGGTGTCACAAGGAAGAGGGAGAAAAATTGTTTTCCTTGGCCTCTGAGAATAGGGTAAGAGGCAATGGGCTTCAATTGCAGCAAGGGAGGTTTAAGTGGGACATTAGGAAAAAGTTCCTAACTGTCAGGGTGGTTAAACACCGGAATAAATTATCTAGGGAGGTTGTGGAAGCCCCATCTCTGGAGATATTTAAGAGCAGGTTAGACAGACACCAATCAGGAATAGTAATAGAGATGTAGCCGTGTTAGTCTGGTCTTGCTGAAACAAAAGACAGGACTGTGCAGACTAACAGGATGGTTTATTAGGTGATGAGGTTTCGTGGGCCAGATCAAATTGTGGAAGAAAATTGACATGACCATATATATGCAAGTTTTTTCATATGGCTGATGGATTTCCATTCCAAACGGCTAAATGTAGTGCCTTGCATGTAGAATAGTAACATGTCAGGGATGGTTTGGTTGGTGCTTGATCCTGCCGTGATGGCAGGGGACTGGACTCGATGACCTCTAGTCTCCAGTTCTAGTGTTCTATGATTTTATGATTCTAAGAGATGCAACTCCAGTGAGGTTCATTATGCAGCTGGCGTCGACGTCCCTTGCTTTGAGGTTCCCCGCCATCCCTGCAGAGGGAGGCCGATGGGAACAAACTCCCCCACAGGCTTCCCTTACTCCTCCCAGGAGCAGGAATACCGGCCGCCACCAGGGCTAGAGGAACCTCCCTCATCTGAGGCCTAAGACACTCTCACCGAAGCTGCTGCCATTTTATTTCTTTTGCAGAGAGTAGTGGACCTGCCAATCGAGTTACTACTCAGATACTTCTCCAGCTTTGCAAAGTGGCTGCTCAGCTCAGACCAAAAGGCAACCTATGAAATCTTTAGTATTTCCATTCAAGCCTGTCGAGAGCAGACCATTGATACTGAGCATTGTTTATGAAACCTCTTATTGCTTCTAGTGAACCCCAGGAAAAGTGACACGCTGGATTATTTGGCCGTGCATTGCATTGGGTCTGAAACAGGGCTGTCAAATGATTTAAAAAATTAATTGTGATTAATCATGTGATTTTAAAAATTAATTATGATTAATCATGCAATCAAACACATTGTTAAACAATAATAGAATACCATTTGTTTAAATGCTGTGGATATTTTCCACCTTTTCAAATGTTTTTATTTGTTACAACACAGAATACAAAAGTGTATAATGCTCACTTTACATTTATTTTTATTACAATTATTTGCCCTATAAAACACAAAAGAAAAGGAGTATTTTTCAATTCCCCCATTACCATTACACATACAGTAGTGCAATAGCTTTATCATGAAAGCTAAGCTTATGAATGTAGACTTACATAGAAAAAAATGAAAGAAGATAAAACTTTAGAGTCAACAATCCACTCAGTCCTACTTCCTGTCCACTCAGACAAACACATTTGTTTACATTTACAAGAAATAATGCTGCCTGCTTCTCGTTCAGTGTCACCTGAAAGTGAAAACAGGAGTTTGTTCTTGTGCGCATTGGAAAATATTTACATTCCAGATGCACTAAAATTTGCATATCCCCTCACATTTCACCATCCTTCCAGAAGACATGCATCCATGCTGCTAACAGGTTCTGCTCGGTAACGGTCGAAAGCAGCGCAGACCAACGCGTGTTCATTTTTGTCGTCTGAGTCAGATGGCGCCAGCAGAAGGTTGATTTTCTTTTTTAATGGTTCGGGTTCTATCACTTCTGCTTCAGAGTGCTGCTCTTTCAAGACTTCTGAAAGTATTTTCCACATCTTGTTCCTCAGATTTTGGAACACACTTCATAGAATCATAGAATCCCAGGGCTGGCAGAGACTTCAGGAGTCATTGAGTCCAGCCCCCTGCCCAAAGCAGGACCAACCCCAACTCAATCATCCCAGCCAGGACTGTGTCAGGCCGGGACTTAAACACCTCTAGGGATGGAGATTCCACCCCCTCCCCAGGGAACTCATCCCAGTGCTTCACCACCCACCTAGGGAAATAGTTCAGCTTTGTAAACCTTGGATCAGTGCTGTAGCTATCTTTAGAAACCTCACATTGGTACCTTCTGGTTGGTTTTGTTGTTGTTGTCATATCTGTAGTGAAAGTGTTCTTAAAATGAACATGTGCTAGGTCATCATCCAAGACTGCTATAACATGAAATATGTGCCAGAATGCAAGTAAAACACAGAGCAGGAGACGTACAATTCAGTCACAAATTTAATTAATGCATTATTTTTAAAGAGGATCATCAGCATGGAGGCATGCCCTCTAGAATGGTGTCCGAAGCATGAAGGGACGTACAAATATTTAGCGCATCTGGCACATAAATACGTTGCATGTCTGCTACAAAAGTGCCAGGGGATGCTTGTTCTCGCTTTCAGGTGACATTGTACATACAAAGCAGGCAGCACTGTCTCCTGCAAGTGTAAACACACTTGTTTAACCTTAGCAATGAGCTGAACAAGAAGTAGGACTGAGGGGACTCATACAGTAAAGTTTTAGATTGGTTGGGTTTTGAGTGTGGTTATGTAACAATCTATGCTTGTAAATTGCACTTCTACGCTAGAGAGATCATCCTACAGTACTTATGAGGTAAACTGAAAAATACTCTCTTTAGTTTATCATTTTACAGTTCGCATATTTGTAACTAGGGGTATGTCTATCCTTGCAGCCTAATTCGAAATAGGGCTGCAAATATAGGCATTCAAAATTGCAAATCAAGCCCGGGATCTAAATGTCCCGTGCTTGATTTGCATCTTTCTGGACGGGTGCCATTTTTTGAAATTGACAAGCCCAGAGTAACTGCCCGTGTCTAGACACGGCAGTGAAACGAGCATTCAAAATAAAACCCTAGTTCGAAATACCTGTTATTCCTCCTGCAGTGAGAACATAAGAACATAAGAACATAAGAACGGCCGTACCGGGTCAGACCAAAGGTCCATCTAGCCCAGTATCCTGTCTGCCGACAGTGGCCAGCACCAGGTGCCCCAGAGGGGGTGGACCGAAGACAATGATCAAGCGCTTTGTCTCCTGCCATCCCTCTCCAGCCTCTGTCAAACAGAGGCCAAGGACACCATTTTATCCCCTGGCTAACAGCCTTTTATGGACCTAACCTCCATGAAATTATCTAGCTTCTCTTTAAACTCTGTTATAGTCCTAGCCTTCACAGCCTCCTCTGGCAAGGAGTTCCACATGCTGACTACACGCTGTGTGAAGAAGAACTTTCTTTTATTAGTTTTAAACCTGCTACCCATTAATTTCATTTGGTGTCCTCTAGTTCTTCTATTTAGGGAACTAATAAATAACTTTTCTTTATCGGCCCTCTCCGTACCACTCATGATTTTATACACCTCTATCATATCCCCCCTCAGTCTCCTCTTTTCTAAACTGAAAAGTCCCAGTCGCTTTAACCTCTCCTCATATGGGACCCGTTCCAAACCCCTAATCAATTTAGTTGCCCTTTTCTGAACCCTTTCCAAGGCCAAAATATCTTTTTTGAGGTGAGGAGACCACATCTGTACACAGTATTCAAGATGTGGGCGTACCATAGTTTTATACAGGGGCAGTAAGATATTCCGGGTCTTATTTTCTATCCCTTTCTTAATAATACCTAGCATCCTATTTGCCTTTTTGACCGCCGCTGCACACTGTGTGGAAGTTTTCAGAGAACTGTCCACGATAACTCCAAGATCTCTTTCCTGATTTGTCGTAGCCAAATTAGCCCCCATCATACTGTACGTATAGTTGGGGTTATTTTTCCCAATGTGCATTACTTTACACTTATCCACATTAAATTTCATTTGCCATTTTGTTGCCCAATCACTCAGTTTGGTGAGATCTTCTTGGAGTCCCTTACAGTCTGCTTCTGTCTTGACTATCCTAAACAGTTTGGTATCATCCGCAAACTTTACCACCTCACTGCTTACCCCTTTCTCCAGATCATTTATGAATAAGTTGAACAGGATTGGTCCTAGGACTGACCCTTGGGGGACACCACTAGTTACCCCTCTCCACTCTGAAAATTTACCATTTATTCCTACCCTTTGTTTCCTGTCTTTTAACCAGTTCTCAATCCAAGAAAGGACCTTCCCTCTTATCCCATGGCCATGTAATTTACACAAGAGCCTTTGGTGAGGGACCTTGTCAAAGGCTTTCTGGAAATCTAAGTATACTATATCTACTGGATCCCCCTTGTCCGCATGTTTGTTAACCCCTTCAAAGAACTCTAATAGATTAGTAAGACAGGATTTCCCTTTACAAAACCCATGTTGACTTTTGTCCAACAAATTATGTTCTTCTACATGCTTCACAATTTTATTCTTTACTATTGTTTCGACTAATTTGCCCGGTACTGAAGTTAGACTTACCGGTCTGTAATTGCCCGGATCGCCTCTAGAGCCCTTTTTAAATATTGGTGTCACGTTGGCTACCTTCCAGTCATTAGGTACGGAAGCCGATTTAAGGGATAGGTTACAAACCACAGATAATAGTTCAGCAATTTCCCATTTGAGTTCTTTTAGAACCCTTGGATGAATGCCATCCGGTCCCGGAGATTTGTTAACATTAAGTTTTTCTATTTGTTCCAAAACCTCCTCTAATGACACTTCAATCCGGGACAGTTCCTCAGATTCATCACCCACAAAGGACGGTGCAGATTTGGGAATCTCCCCAACGTCCTCAGCCGTGAAGACTGAAGCAAAGAAATCATTTAGTTTCTCCGCAATGGCTTTATCGTCCTTGATTGCGCCTTTTATAGTTCGATCGTCTAGGGGACCCACAGGTTTTTTAGCAGGCTTCCTGCTTCTAATGTACTTAAAAAACATTTTGTTATTTCTTTTTGAGTTTTTGGCTAGCTGTTCCTCAAAATCTTTTTTTGCTTTTCTTATTACATTTTTACACTTGATTTGACAGTGTTTATGTTCCTTTCTATTTATCTCACTAGGATTGGACTTCCACTTCTTAAAAGATGCCTTTTTGTCCCTCACTGCTTCTTTTACATGGTGGTTAAGCCACGGTGACTCTTTTTTAGGTCTCTTGCTATGTTTTTTAATTTGGGGTATACATTTAAGTTGGGCCTCTATTATGGTGTCTTTAAGAAGTTTCCATGCAGCTTGCAGGGATTTGGCTCTAGTCACTGTGCCTTTTAATTTCTGTTTAACTAACCTCCTCATTTTTGTGTAATTCCCCTTTTTGAAATTAAATGCCAGGGTGCTGGTCTGCTGAGGTGTTCTTCCCACCACAGGAATGTTGAATGTTATTATATTATGGTCACTATTCCCAAGCGGTCCTGTAACGGTTATTTCCTGGACCTGTTCCTGCGCTCCACTCAGGACTAAATCGAGAATTGCCTCTCCCCTTGTGGGTTCCTGCACCAGCTGCTCCAAGAAGCAGTCATTTAAGCCATTGAGAAATTTTATCTCCGCTTCTCTTCCTGAGGTGACATGTATCCAGTCAATATGGGGGTAATTAAAATCCCCCATTATTATAGAGTTCTTTGTTTTGGTAGCCTCTCTAATCTCCCTCAGCATTTCAATGTCAGTATCCCTGTCCTGGTCAGGTGGTCGGTAATATATCCCTACTGCTAACTTCTTATTTTTGGAGCATGGAATTACTATCCATAGCGATTCTATTGAACATGTTGATTCATTTAATATTTTTATTTCATTTGATTCTACATTATCTTTCACATATCTTTAACAGATATTTGGAACTAGGACTTTATTTCGAACGCCCATTTCACTGCCGCGTGTAGACGTGGGCAGTTATTCCGGGCTTGTCAATTTCAAAAATGGCGCCCGGCCGGGAAGATGCAAATCAAGCGCGGGATATTTAGATCCCGGGCTTGATTTGCAATTTTGAATGCCTACATTTGCAGCCCTATTTCGAATTAGGCTGCAAGTGTAGACATACCCTAGCAGATTTATCCAGCATTGCTCGGATCCTTAACTCAATTAAGCTTCTTTTTTTTAAAAGGAAAATGTTCATGCTTTATTTAAAAGATTGTATTTTTCAAAAATACAGTGCTATATTTATGAAGTTAATTTTTATTTCAGATTTCTTTAAAAAAAGGATTGTTAAAATTTGTTTATTTTTTTAAAATGGGAATTCCATTCAAAGTATTTTTTCTTCATCCCTATGAACTCTTATTCGCTATGTTTTAACAAAAAAGGGTGATGGTCAGTTTCATTTCCAGTACATTGTCTTCTAGTTTTCAAATCTTAAGCATTGATTTAGCTGTGCCAAAACAGAGCTCTGCTCCTAATTTCTCCATTTTATCTCTTTTCTATAAGGTTTATTGAGAAGCAATCCTACTCCAGGTTCGTCCTTCTGGCTCATCTTGGTTCAGTCTGTTTTAACATCTGCTCAGTTATGTCTGTTTTGAGGACTGTACTTGGTGATCATTTAGGGCAGGGCCTTGGAGGGGGTGTGTGCAGGAGGCGAGGGGAAAAGAGGGTGCAAGAGAGAGGGTTGGGGGGTCTTTCCACCCACCGGGGCCTATTCTATCTCCTGCAGGCTCCTCCAGTTCACTGGGGACCTGTTTCCCCCCAGGCTCCCCCAGCCCTTCTGCGGCCTGTTCCCCCACCCCAGGGCCCCATAGCTGCCAGGGGTCTGTTCTCTTTCCCCCTCTCCCCTCCCCCCCCTCCAGGCCATCAGGAACCTTTTTTCTCCTCTCCCCAAAGTACTGCGGCCAAGGGCTGGGAGGGGGGAAAGGGCTGGGGCAGGGAGGGTAGTTATCCAGTGTGCTGGCAGGCAAGATGGTGGCCTGCACACTGACTCAGGTACAGCTGCCCTGCCGTGGACGCTCTCATATCGCGTCCCTCCATACAGCAGCCCCTCCCTTTGCAAGTTATGGAAACCAGCCCTTTTCATGGGGCTTCTGGTTGTCCTGGCACAACCAACCCCTGACCTGGCTTTAAGTTAGGAGAAGAGGAATCTGCCTACCGAATTTGGTGGCCCTCGCTCTTAGGGTATATCTACACTACAAAGTTAATTCGAACTAACAGCCGTTAGTTCGAATTAACTTTCATAGCGTCTATACATACAAACCGCTAGTTCGAACTTAATTCGAACTAGTGGAGCACTTAATTCGAACTAGGTAAACCTCATTCTACGAGGACTAATGCCTAGTTCGAATTAAGTAGTTCGAATTAAGGGCAGTGTAGCCACTTAATTCGAACTAGTTGGAGGCTAGCCCTTCCCAGCTTGCTCTGGTGGCCACTCTGGGCCAAACCAGGGAAACTTTTCTGCCCCCCTCCCAGCCCCGGAGCCCTTAAAGGGCCACGGTCTGGCTACAGTGCTCATGCCAGTTGCAAGCCTGCCAGCACCCAGCCAGCATACCCTGCACCTGGCACGGCATGAGCCAGCCACCCGCTGCCACCCAGCCCTCTGCCTCTTCCCAGGACCAGGCTGGCGGCTCCCAGGAGCCTGCCCAGGGCCACAAGAGGCGGGCGCCCACCTGGTCTAGTGCGGAGATCGTGGACCTCATCGAGGTTTGGGGGGAGGCCTCCAACGTCCACGACCTCCGCACTAGGCACAGGAATGCGGCCGTCTAGGGCAGGATAGCTGCCAGCCTGGCCACCAAAGGCCACATGCGAACCCAGGAGCAGGTTTGCATGAAAATCAAGTTGGTCCAGTGAGACCCCCGACCCTGAGCCCTGAGCTTAGAACATAAGAACATAAGAACGGCTGTACTGGGTCAGACCAAAGGTCCATCTAGCCCAGTAGCCTGTCTGCCGACAGCAGCCAGCACAAGGTACCCCCGAGGGGATGGACTGAAGACAATGACCAAGCAATTTGTCTCGTGCCATCCATCTCCAGCCTTCCACAAACAGAGGCCAGGGACACCGTTCCTACTCCCTGGCTAATAGCACTCCATGGACCCAACCTCCATGAATTTATCTAACTTCTCTTTAAACTCTGTTATAGCTCTAGCCTTCACAGCCTCCTGTGGCAAGGAGTTCCACAGGTTGACGATGTGCTGTGTGAAGAAGAACTTTCACTTATTAGTTTTAAACCTGCTGTCCATTCATTTCATTTGGTGTCCTCTAGTCCTTCTATTATGGGAACTAATGAAGAACTTTTCTTTATTCACCCTCTCCACACCACTCATGATTTTATAGACCTCTATCATATCCCCCCTCAGTCTCGTCTTTTCTAAGCTGAAAAGTCCCAGTCTCTTTAGCCTCTCTTCGTATGGGACCTGTTCCAAACCCCTAATCATGGTAGTTGCCCTTTTCTGAACCCTTTCCAAGGCCAAAATATCTTTTTTGAGGTGAGGAGACCACATCTGTACACAGTACTGAAGATATGGCGTACCATAGTTTTATACTTCCCCTCCTCCTTCCCCTGGCTTCCCCCTTCCAGCTCCCTCCTCCCAGGTTTCCACCTCCCCTCTCCCACCCTCTCTCTTCTCCTCTCCCACCTCCTTTTCCCAGTCTCCCTAGAGGTTAATCCCCCCCCCCCCGCCGAGTTTTGTTAAATAAAGAGAGTTTCTATTTTTGAACACACGTGTCCTTTATTTTTTACATCAGGAAGGGGGGCTAGGGAGGGGTAAGTGGAAGGAGGTGAGGGAGGAATGGGGCACAAGCCCCTGATGGGGAGGACTGGGGTGGCTCTGCGGGCTCCTCGGGGTGGAAGCTCTCCTGCAGGGCCTCCTGGATCCTGACAGCCCCCCGATTGACACCCCCGGATGGCAGCCTGCGGCAAGTGCAGCCGGGCTGATGGCCGAGTGCTGTGATGTGCTGAGTGTGGGCACTCAGGGCACTCCAAGACAGGACTGCTTTGCTGTCCCTCATCGAGGTAGACAAGCAAGCGGGGAACCCTGAGAACTGTCTGTCCGGGGTGGGGGTCGGGTCCCTTTAAGCACAGCCCTCGGCTAGCCTGAGGCAGCAGCTCTAAGTCCTAATCTGATGCCCTGCCGGCACTGGTTCCGGCCAGCCTTAACTTCGGTTCAGGGTCCACTCAATGTGGACATGCTAGTTCGAATTAGCAAAATGCTAATTCGAATTAGTTTTTAGGTCTAGATGCACTAATTCGAATTAGCTTAGTTCGAATTAACTAATTAGTTAATTAAGTTAGTTTGAATTAGTGCTGTAGTGTAGACATACCCTTACTGTTTAGGGGGAGTTCTGAATAAATGGCCTTGCAGACAGACAGTTATATTTCAGCTGATAGTCTATTGTTCAACAGTGTTATTAAAACTGTCATTAATGATTCATTTTTAATTGCAATACATTTTTGAGTTAATCGCATGAGTTGACTATGGTTAATGGACAACCCTGGGCTTAAACACTGAATGTGAATGCTGGGCTGTGCATTGTCGAGTGCTGGTTAGCTGGTGCTAATACAATAGAACTCAGTTTACCCACTTGGTGCTGAATCCTTTATCTTGCGAGAGCAGAAAAGACATGGGCTCCTGCCCTTATTGGGCTACCTGAAGACTGTATCTGATCCAAGTGTAAGTGACCTCTCGGCCCAGACATCCACAGGGGCTGAGAAGCAGACCTGTGAGCCACGGGAGTCACCCAAATGTGGGGCTCCAGAGGCCGGGGAGAAGGCCGGGGCAGCAGCGGACGTGCGAGGGGTAATGCAAGAGGGGACTTGCCCCACAGCCAGCGTTTCTGCTGGGGACTCCTCCGTTCTGGAGCGGTGAGGTTGCTGCGGGGAGGAGACGTGGCCTCAGAAGGGGAGGGGGAAGGGAACGACCTGGAGTAAGATTGCGTCTCATGGGGACACGCGGCAGCATTGCAACATGCATGGACCTGACTGGGCTGCTGCTGCAATTCCTCAGTGTGCTCAGAAAGTGAGGGTGAAGCGAGCGGCGCTGCCTGTCTTGTGCATAACTGATCAAAAGGAGGTGAGTGGCAGGGCAAAGTATGACCCTGGCCGGGGACAGGGAATCCCCGGGTCTGTTAGCCCTCCGAGATCCCGGGTAACCCCTGCCTGGCCTGCCCCACTGGGAGAGGGAAGCTCTTTTCAAGTGTCTGGGATATTGCTCAGATTCCTGGCGTGATGTGTTGCATCAGGCTGTGGCACCTGCCATCAGACACCGTGGGCAGTATGTGTCAGCCTCGCAGCCGCCCTGAAGAGGGGACAGCGCGGCTGAAGTGCTCATACACGTGCCATGAGGGAAAAACAAGGTTGAATCAAGTGTAAGAGAGAAGAAACCAGACACAAAATGCGAAAACCAGATTCTCATTCCCTGCATCTCTGCCCCCAGTTTAGGACCAGATCCTTAAATGTATTTAGGCACCTAACTCTCATTGGGAGTCCTAGAATCATAAGGTTGGAAGAGACCTCAGGAGTCACTGAGTCCAGCCCCCTGCCCAAGGCAGGACCAACCCCGACTCAATCAGCCCAGCCAGGGCTGTGTCAAGCCAGGACTTCAAAACCTCTAGAGATGGAGATTCCACCCCCTCCCTAGGGAATCCAGCCCAGTGCTTCCCCACCCTCCTAGTGAAAGAGCTTTTCCTAATCTCCAGCCTAGACCTCCCCCACTGCAACTTGAGCCCATTGCTCCTCATTCTGCCATCTGCCCCAACTGAGAACAGCCTCTCTCCCTCCTCTTTGGAACCCCAGGCTGCTCTCAAATCCCCCCTCACTCATGCAAGTCCCACTGAAGTCAATGGCCATACCTATGTGAGCAAGGACTCCACTGAAAACGCTACAGTGCCACGGCTGCTGCCCTGCTCTAGGAGAGACGCTTACTGCAGCTACAGAAGGGCTCTTCCACCACCCAGGTGAAGCCACCTCTTCAAGAGGCAGTAGCTGGCTGGATGGGGGAATTCTTCTGCCGGTCCAGCAGTGTCTACACTGGGGGTTGGGTCAGCTTAACGATATCTCTCATGGGTGACGAATTTTCACACCACAGAGCAATGTCGTTAAGTCAACCTACGTTTTAGGTGTAGACCCAGGCCTAGGAGTCCACAAGGGCAAGCAAATGGCTGATCCAAAAAAGAAAACTACCAAGAACACACATCTCCATCCCTCACAGCACTAACTAATTTAGTAATGACACTGGGTCCTGTAATTGGCTTAATTTGGTAATAGGATATGCAGCAGCAGTCATCCTGGTAGCAGTGATTGTCTTCCATTCAGGGCTGGTCCTGTAAGGCGCTGAGGGTTTTCAGCCAAGTGCTATACCCCTGAAGCTTCCCCTGGATTTTGCTGTGCGCTCAGCACCTCACCAGATCTGGCCCTTAAATGCTACTGAGAGAAAAAAAAAATAATGTCCCTTATTTCAGAGGCTGCAATTTCTAACCTGAATGAAGTTACTTGAAACTGAGCCTCTGATTGTCAAGAGCAGTTAAGCTCTCATCTGCTGTCTCTTGTTTATCCTGTGTCTGTTGGGTCTCTATCGCATTGTGACTGCAAACCTCACTCACAGTTCCTTGCATATGGAGGGTTTCTTTCTCTTTCTTTCTTTCTTTCTTATTTGCCTTGTTAGTCAAAAAGCTGGTTTTATACATTTAAAAAGATGCTGAAACTGACAAACCAGAAGGTTCATGCTAACAGGCAACTGTAAATTGATTAGAAACCATTTGAAAAAAAAAGGCCTTCCACAAAACTGACATCTGCGTAGCGAAGACAGAAGGACTTCTATCCTGAAATGAATGGCAAAATAAAAATGTCTTGTGTGCTCTGTCTTGGGGAAAGGGAGGTTTGGGGGTTAGTGGGTTTTTTCCCCCTCTTCTTTTACTGTGACACTCAGAAATTCAAAACAAAAGGATCATGAATTATTTCAAAGAAGATTGTTCATGGCAATGCTACAAAGAAAGAGCCCTGAAATAGCTGTAATTTCTTCTAGATTTTTTGTCACTGCCTGGCAATTTCCATGAGAAAATTTGGTAGTTTTGATTCCTTATGTGCTTGTCTTCTCAATTTGTCAGCAAGGAAAACACGAGAACACACGACATGCTTTTGCACAGTTCTCTCTCGGTGTATGTACGTGTGTGCGCATGTGTGCATGTGTGTATGTATTCTCGGCAAACCATTTTTAAAATTTTCTTTTTAACATAAGCTGTAACATTTGCCCTCTTTAGGTTATCTGTCTATATTTACAAGGCATCTCTACTTTAATCCTTTGATTTATGAGCATCCTTACTGCAGGAGAACACGTTCAGTAAAAACAACCATTTTTTTTTAGGTAAAATAATTTCTAGGACAATGTGTCAGGAAACCCAACACATCCCTTCAATTACTGCTGTTCTGATTCCCTCTGAGCTACTGGGCAATAAGAAGCTTTAAGGGAAGCACTAAGTAGATTTGCCCTCAAGGGTTTGCATTTCAGTAGAGTGACAGTTATTTTTATAAATACAAAAACACAAGCACAAAAATCCCCCAGCCCCAAAAAGACACACACACACAGACACTGGCAAGACAACTGCTTATTATCCGAAAACCTTGATTCAGATGGGATAAAACAGTTTCTAATGTCTTCAAATGTCACAGTATTATGATTGATACCAGCACACAGTGTACCCTGCTTTAGTATAGAAAGGAAAAATTGAATTACTGAGCTAATGTAGTTCCCCTTTTTTCAGAAGGCTTCGATACTAGTCTGTGGATATAAAATACATCATTAGTTGCTTTTAAGCTTGTCTCTAATGATGAAAAAAATAATGGGGCATGAAACTCAGACTTAACAAAACAAAAATAAAAAACACAGCATTTTACAGACTTTACGTAAACATAATGTGACAATGCACTTTCTTTCATTCTCTGCTATGACAGTTAATTCCAGACCAGGAAAACTGTCAAAAATATTTAGTTCTGCTTGGGTTGAGTTAATTACAGGCCCCGGGGCTGTGCTGACTTTCTCCTGCTAATGGCACTGTGCTACAGGTAAAAATCCATTTGCAAGAATGTTTTCGTAGCTACAGATCTAATTTACTGAATATCAAATATTTATGCCACTGCAATTAAAGTGACAACGTTCCACTCCCCCCCACTCTGCACCCTCCCCCTTTAACCATGCAAGCCTGGGCTTTTTAATAGAATTTATTATACAGTAAACATTTGGTAAAAAGTTTCACTAGTGCTTATAATGGGAGTGCTTTGAATATTTTATTGATTTTATTTCTTTTGCACTCAATTGATATAAAGACTAGAACATTATGAACTTCTGCAGCATGTAAAAGGCCATTTTTTACTGTCACATCCACATGGGGGAGTTCAAAGCTGAGTTTGAGGGATGGAAGCTGCTACTTATCACGATAACGTTTGTTGCTGGTGAGGGTGTGGGGGGTTTTGGGAGGGTGGCATGAAGGGCTGAAATGTCAGGGAGAATTTGACGCGGTAGGGATTCTAGTGATGACGTGGAAGGAAAATAAATACACACTAATAAGGGAGGCTCTCCAGCTCATTAGCAAATTAGCAGGTGAGAGGCTGCAAGGAACCCAGGGCCTAATTTTTCCTCTCACAGCGGCGCACTGTTGTAACTCCAGAAGTCGGTGGAGCTGCTCCCAAGTCACCCTGGTGTAAACGAGATCAAAATCAGCCCCTCAACTGAGAGAGACTCCTCTGTCCTGTCTCCACCCCCACACGCCCCCCGCCCTGTGTGTGAGGGCCTGAACTCCTTCCTGCCAAACCAGAGAAACCCAGCCTGCGCCCAGGAGCCCTCCAGACTACTCAAATCCCTGCTCTTCAAGGCAAGGTGAGCAAAACCACCCCGGCCTGGTGTTGCTCACGCCCACAGCAACGCTCACTGAAGGGAAGGGCACAGCGCTAACCACTTCTGAGCGCAGGGAAGAGGCTGGCGGGTGGACCGCTGCGCTCGTCCTGCTGCTGTAAATCAGAACCAGCCCCCATGAAGCTTATGAGCCTCTGCTTGGTTTTCACTGAGGTCCCTGCCGCCTGGTTTGGTGTTGGCTCTTTCACCAGAAGCGGGGTCACAGTCTGAGCTTATGTCAGTTTGCGGCGCTCCACTGAGCTGTGCCCATTTACACAAGCAAGGAGTCTGGCCCAGGGATTTGACTCAGTCACTATTGGCACCTCCTGGGAATTTTGTTTTCCCTGTGAATATTTTTTATAACAATTTTACTTTTCTTCGGCATTTCTGTTCCAAAGTTGTGGGTGGCTTTGCTGGAACATTTTTAATTTCAGAAATCACTTAACGTTTCTTTTTTAATGGACAAAGCTCCCTCATTTTTTATGAATATTTTGAAATTTTCCCCATTTTGTCCATTAAAAACACAGTTCTAGGGAAAACATTTTGCCTGCTTTGGCCAACATGTGGCCAAATATTGCTGGGCTGTGTTAGTCTCATTATCCTTCCTGTATTCTAGCACACAAAGACCTAGCCAAAAATGTCCCCAGTTCTCTGTCGAAAGAAAATCCTGTGGAACTGTGGTGTGCAATCAGTTCTGTAGCCAACTATCCACGCGGCTAGCGTTTTGGACACCATGGCTGTGCACTGCACCACGGCCATTCCAATACAGGCCAGATATTGCAATCCATGTCGGACATGCCCCACGAGCAAACTCTTGCTAGTTCTGCTGAGGCTGCGTAAGAGCGAGTGCACTGGGGAGAGAATGAGAAAATGTCAGACCAGAAAAGCCTCAGGCGTGCTGATGCCAATCTGGAGTAACTCCACTGTGGTTAGTGAAACAACGCCTGTGTAAGGCAAGAAAAAACGAGGGCAGAATCTGCCCCTGTGCCCAGGTAACATGCCTGTAGTCCATCTGTATAAACAGTGTACTTCCAGCCTCACCAGCCACGTACCATTACGTCAGTCGGGTGGCTCATACAGTGCAAATCTCTCTTGTAACAAACCAGCTTAAAATGATACAAAGGAAATGAAATTCTAGGTTGGTACATGCCAAGTTATATGCGTATGGGAGGGGGAAATGGGAACTACTCGTACATGGGTCAAGTTAATCATGTCAACCCAAGAAAGGGACCTGGGCCTCTGTCAGGGCTAATGATGTGGGCTGTCTGACCTCCTGGTGGGAGCCAGGAGCACAGTCACGGTCACAGTCAGACCAAGGGTCACAGAATCAGAGACTCCCAGGGCTGGCAGGGACCTCAGGAGTCACCAAGTCCAGCCCCCTGCCCAAAGCAGCACCAACCCCAGCTCAATCATCCCTGCCAGGGCTTTGTCCAGCCGGGATTTTAACACCTCTAGGGACAGAGATTCCACCTCCTCCCTAGGGAACCCAGCCCAGTGGGAAACAGTAGTTTCTAACAAGCCCAAATCCCTCAGCCTCTCCTCATTAGTCATGTGCTCCAGCCCCCGAATCATTCTGGTTGCCCTCCGCTGGACACCCTCCAGTTGCAGCTTGGGTCAGTGCAATGAAGCAGGATTCAGGGGTGGGAGTATAAAAGCAGGGGCTGAGTGAGAGCTCAGTTAGAGCCCAGCAGGCGAGCAAGTCAGACGCTCTCCCTAGGCCCCCCAGAAGGAAGGCATGACTGCCCCACCCTAGAAGGGACCACTGGGTTGGACTGCCTGGCCTGCTGCCAGACCCCGAAGACAGGCCAAGACCACCCCGCTGACCCAGACCATTACAGCCCCCTTTCAGAATCTACATCCCAACTGAGATCCATGGTCTGTGGTAAAATGGTCGGGATGCCACAGAGGTGGAAGATATTTATGACCAGAAGGCATGCAGTGGGAGACATGCACATGGTACAAAATGGGCCATTTTGGTATCTTGGCCGGTGGCAGTCAACAGTGTAGTATTGTCCCCCTCAGACTCGGGTAGTTCCACTATAAAAACCAATGGTTACGTGTGACCAGGGCCAAGAAGGGTCTCAGATGGCATTAGGCGGCCCAGTGCTCTGCTCCAGGAGGTATTTGTGTAAGCACAGGTGTCCCAGGATCTGACACAGAACCAAATCGTGGCCCCCGGAGTGGTAGGGCTCCGATGCACAAAGTCTGGATTGCCCAGTGTGGCGGCGCGTCGGGGTCCCCCGACTCCTGCCCCCCATAATGGCACGGACAGACTCCACCAGCCAGTAGAATAGAGGGCATTTATTGCTTCTCCGGGATACAGCACAGCACAGATGTCGTCTGGTTACAGGAACTGGGCCTAGGATGCCTCAGCCCCCCTTGAGATGGGGGATGCTGGGCCCCTCAATTCCAGCCCCTCTGGGCCCTAGGCTGTCTCCTCCATGATCCCAGACAGAAACTAACTCACTCACTTCCAGCCCTGCCCCCAGCCAGGTCTGGCCTCGCCCCCTTCCTTTCCATTGTTCCGCTCCATGGGAGATACCTGTCTGACGAGTTTCGAAGCCCCCTTGCATAATGACTCATCCCCTGTCCTGCTGGGCCCTGCTGCAGACAGCAGCCAGTGGAGGTCACTGACAACCCGCTGCCCAGCATAGCAACCAGCAAGGTACCCCCACTACGTCACACCCAGTGTGACCTATTCAGGGGTATGGTGAGGCAGGTGCAGTGTGCTGGGGACGTGCTGGAGACAGAGAGACAGCGGTTGGTGCTGGGAGCTGGTGGATACAGAAGTAGCACCATTAGACAGTACTGAGGAGACTCTCCTTGGACAGGGCAAGATGATTAAAAAGGGTTGTGAGGGATAGCGGCTTGAAGCCTGGGAAGGGAGTCCGAGAATACAGGCCCACAACGGGAGTGGTGTGGTTTTAGGATGCCAACTGGTAGTTCTTTGTCTGCACGACATTGCCCAGCATCCCAGATTTCTCAGGCAACCGTGGTCATCTGAGGGGTGGAGAGATAAGAACATCAGAACAGGCAGACTGGGTCAGACCAATGGTCCAACCAGCCCCGTGTCCTGTCTGCCCACAGTGGCCAATGCCTGGCGCCCCAGAGGGAGTGAACACAGCAGGGAAGCATCCAGTGATCCCTCCCCTGTCACCCATTCCCAGACAGAGGCCAGGGACCCGTCCAGGCCCATCCTGGCTAATACGTATTGATGATGACAATGACGATGGTAAACTCTGCATGGTCCATGGTTCATGGCTCACAGTAATTCACAACCCATCATAGGGGGCCCAGGTGTCACCCTGATCACCCTGCAATGGGTGCCAAGTACACATCCCTTTCTCCACCGTCACGGATTCTGGGGCGGGCACAGGTTCCCCCCCAGCAATCCCAGGTGGTTCATGGGTGAGAGACCCCGCAGTGAGGTGATGACACAAGGTGAATGGTAGGGAAGGGAGGACTTACCCGATAGAGGTCGGAGACACCCTTGCTTCACGGCTGCAGCGTTTGAAGGGTCTCAGATGTCATTGCTGTAGAACCACCTAGGGAGCGGGACCTCCGCAAATGCCCTTCCGGCGTATCTGCTGCCAAGAGACCCCGTTCCAGCCAGGCAGGTGCACGTGCAGAGCCATTCCCGTTGTCCATCAGAGTCACCTAGTGCCCGCTAATGGAACTGCAAAGGGTCTGTCTGCACGCACGGCCCAAGCTAGGTATGAACAGGGACCAAGCCACTTGCTTTTGCTCTTTGAATTAGGGCTGGGAGACTGGGTTTTCATGTGTTTATTCGATTGCAGAACAACAAAGCTAGCGTTCAGACAAGGCCAGCAACTTCAGAGGCAAGTTACAACGGCAACGTTTTTCACGGATGTAAAATCAAAGAAAAAGAGAATCAAGATACTACATTGCTTTTTAGTTATGAGTAGAATGTATCACAATGTAGCTCCACAGGGAGAAACACTATCAGAATCGTGTGCCCTGTTTTCAGACAAACAGATTAAGGCCTTATCTCCAGATATTCATGCATGAAACAGTCGAGTTCATCATGGCTTTTGTGTTTCTTTTTATATCATTTTCATAGACTTAGAGATGCCAAGGCCACAAGGGCCGCCGTGAACATCTCGTCTGACTTCCAATATAGCACAGACCGGAGAACTTCCCCACAGCAATGTCTAGAGCAGAGTTAATGGAAATAGATCCATCATGATTTAAAAAGTGTCACTGACAGAGACTCCACCTCAACCCTTGCTAAGCTGTTTCATTGATTAATTACTCCCACTATTAAAAATGGACATCTTAATTCCAGTCTGAATTTGTCTAGCTTCAGCTTCCAACACTTGGATCCTGTTAGGCATTTCTCTGCTAGATTGAAGAGCCCCTTATTAAATATTTGTTTCTCATGTAGATAGTTGTGGACTGTAATCAAGTCATCTGTTAAGCTTCTCTTTGTTAAGCTAATAGAATGAGCTCCACGAGCCTGTCACATAAGGCATGTTTTCTAATCCTTTACTCCTTCTCATGGCTCTTCTCTGAACCCCTACCAATTTATAAACCTCCTGGAGCAGGTCCTCAGGGAATCCATTTTGAGGCACTTGGAGGAGAGGAAAGTGGTCAGAACAGTCAACATGGATTCACCAAGGCCAATCCTGCCTTCTGTGATGATATAACTGGCTCTGTGGATGTGGGAAAGGTGGTGGACATGATATACCTTGACTTGAGCAAAGCTTTTGGGACGGTCTCCCACAGTATTCTCGCCAGCAAGCTGTGGCATTTCCGTGGGAATCTGATGTTTCTCACCTATGCATTGCGTGGTCTGGGTACAGAGTGTGTGTTCCACAAAGCAATATGGAGCAGAGATTCTGCTGTGTTTGGGACCAGGGACTTTTTGATGCCAACTGGCAGAGGGCTCAGGTGTGCATACAGGACACAGGAATCCTCTAGATCTGGTATTTACATGCTAGTTCACCCATGTAGGCAGCGGTTTGTGTATGTGCACTGGGATGCCCCGTGAATGCTGTGCAGTGATCTCTGTGGTACTTTGCAACCCTCGCCAAAGGTGTCTGGGAAGAGCGGCCTTATTTCTTCTGCTGTGGGAGGGCCTCTGCCACGCCACTCATCGATTATTTCAGCAGGCACTAGTTTCGTCCCTAGGCGAGCGGCAAACGGGCCTTGGCAGCGTTGGGATGCCAGCAGCAGCAACGGGGCTCTGTTTGCCTCTGTTGCACGCACAGTGAGCTATTGGCTGTAAAAACCAGGGCCAGCCTCCAGCCCCATCGCCCTAACCCACTGGAATTGTTGCCGTCCGATTGTGCGAGCAAACCGATGACCAAAGGCACATTCACCTCAGGCCACGTGCTGCACTGGGGTTACCAGAGGCTGCTGGTGTCAGGGCGCTGATCCGCAGGAGGCACAGGCAAGACTTTCGCAAGCTAAGGGCAGGTGCGGGTGGGAGTGCCTCAGAGCCCAGCCCGCCCTGGGGAGCAGTACGGCGCTACCTGTCAGTGCCCTGGACTGCTCACCTTTGCATGGCCATTGGCTTATCGTGAGTGACACCGCTCGGTGACACAAAGTAGTGTGTCTCTGAGGTAATACAGCACGCGCTCTACACATATATCTAGTAGGCGGAAGTGGTCCACTGAGGCGTAAGTGAGGCAGTAATGCTGTCTGCACTTAATATGGAGGCATGTGCCCCACATGCGCTCTCTGTTGCAGTTAGCACTTGTCATAAGCCTTGAGCCAGGAGTTTCAAAGCTCCGCAGTGTTTGTTGGCAACAACTATTCTGACTGGATAGTCTTGGGAGACACACAAATCTCCACTTCTCTGTTTCTGAAAGCCAACGCAGCATGGTTTTCCCTGAGTCGTCATGAGAAATGGCTGTCCCTTGTGCGCTAGATCAGCATGGATCTGGGCTCGCTCTCTCTTTGGGCCGAGCGGTTTCGGTTCCTCCTCCCACCCAGTGGGATAGCTGGAGGGCTGTGGCACATCAGGCTGCTACGCTCACAATACGCCCACAGGGACGTCTCTGGTGGGAATGCTGCACCAGGACACTGCTGTGCCACACAAGAATTCGAAAGTGGAGGGGAAGCCCAGAGGGGTGTTCGGTAAGTCAGAGAGGCCCGACACATCCCACGCAGAGCCCCTCGCCATCAGGCGGGACCAGGAGATTTCCATGAGCATTGCAAGGGACCGTTTGCAGTGTCAATACCCCGCCCCCAGACTTGGTACCAGGACAACACAGGGGCCACAGGGCCACAGGAGTCGATTTAGCGAGTCTAGTAAGGACGCATTAAATCGACCGCTGATCGCACTCCCATCAACTCCAGTGCTCCACTGGGTCGTGAGGAGTAAGAGAAGTCGACAAGAGAGTTTCTCCCGTTGACCTTCCTCAGTGTGGACACCGTGGTAAGTTGAACGAAGTCTCGTAGTACAAGTTGTGTACCGTGGTTTGACTTTGCTCCCTAGTGTAAACCTGGCCTATGACAGGGTTAAACAAAGTCCTAGGTAAGTTCCTGGAGGACAGGTCCGTCAATGGCTATTAACCAAAATGGGCAGAGATGCAATCCGGCATTCTGTGTGCTCCTAACCTGTTTGCCGGAAGCTGGGAGTGGACAACAGAGGATGGATCTCTGGATTATTGCCTGCTTTATTCATTCCCTCTGATGCACCTGGCACTGGCCACTCGCAGAAGGCAGGACGTAGCCTGGCGGCCTGAGGCGCTAATGAGGTAATGCTTTCCCTAGCTGGATAGGTCAGAGGCAAGAGCAAGCTGTATAAAGGGCTGGATCAGGGAACACGAAGGAAGCCCCTTCAATTTGCTGCTACATTACCTGGAGCGTAAGGAAAGAAATCGTAGTAAAGACACTTGGTGCAGATATCGGGTGGACTGTGTGCTTGTGATCACCAGAAGGGCTGGGTTTCTAGGCCTGGAGTAAGAACTGGGAACAGGCGGGAAGGCGTCCGTGATGAAATCACTCCAGTAACACAGTCTATCACGGGTTCCTGGGACAGCCACAAGGAGATTCAGTTTCTGAATGAGAAATGGGATGAGATTGTCCTGCTGGCAGGCCAGCGCCAGCTCATGCCAGGGTCATCAGCTCCCAGCTGGGCACTGACATTTGCACAGCTGAGATCTGTCTGCCTCAGTTGTGGGTTAACATTGACAGAGTAAAGAGCAGAATGATAAGAAAGTGTTTAGTGTTTAGACTGTCGTATGCTGCTGATTTGCTGCCTGCATTAATCTCCCTTGTAATATCCGTGTCCCATATTGTAATGCAAGATTTGAGCAGTTGTATTGTGAGCATCTGGGAGTCTGTGAACTGCCACATGGGACGGCGACACTAATTAGCGTGCTCTTCTACAGGCATGCTCTGCCCCTCCTGGCAGGGGAGACCCAGCAATACCAGGCGGGCTGTGGTTTGAGCTCTCATCTGGATTGAGAAACCCTCAGCAAAAGGCCTAAAGAGACTTATTGTTGTTCCATCTTCACGGCAAGGAGAGGGGATCTCTCTGTTGCTTGAGCTCTGAAGGAGAAGGGGTTCCTAAGCATAAGCAAAAGATGCCCAGCATGGGTGAGCCCTAAAGCGTAAATGGAGCCTGCTGATTATAGAAGCCTAAGATTGTAACTCATTGATGTGTCTGCGTTTGCTTGTTCAATCCTGCAAATAACGCTCTCGTGTCCTTTGCAGTCTCATGAATCACATTGTGTACTGCAGAACTGGCTACAACTATTGTCTTCCCCGTGCAACCAAAGGTGCAGTTGACCTGGGGTCAATGACAGGCCCTTTGAGATTAGGAGTAACCTGAAGAGTGTTGTGGGTCAGGGCTGATCCCCACTCTGAAACTCCGAGTGCAGAAGATGAAGAACTGAAAAAGACCTTAAAAATATCTTGCCCTACAGCAGGGGTGGGCAATAATTTTTTGCTGGGGGCCACCTCAGAAATTTTTGAAGTGGCCCTGGGATGCACCAGAAGGGACGGAGCCTCAAGTGGAAGGGGCGGGGCCAGGACACTTCCCTGCTTCCCCACCCACAGACCATGACTGGTCTGGGGGTGGGGGAGCATGTGAAGTCTTTGCCCCCGCCTCCCCAGAGGTTCCTCCTAGGCACTCATGGGCCCCCAGGCCAATCAGGGCTTGGGGGCAGGGGAGCGCGTGAAGTCTCCTCCCGCCCTGCCAGGAGCACATGGCGCTTCTAATTGCTGCACGCTCCTTGCAGGGTGCGGGCAGAGTGGAGGAAACTAGGGAATTTTGGTAAATTCATTTTTTGAGGAATACAGGATCTTTCAAAAAAGGGTTTATTTTTTGACAGATCTGTGTCTAGACTGCCTTTTTTTTTTTTTTTTTTTTCAAAAAAGCTCCGTTCCGAAAAAAGTGGCGGCCATGTTCATGCTAATGAAGCACAGGATATTTAAATCCCCACTTCATTAGCAATTTCGAAGTGCTTGATTTGCATCCCTCTGTCGACAGAGAGATGCAGTCTAGACGTAGCCTTGATGTCTAGTTTGTGTCCATTTATTCTTTTGAGTAGAGACACTCCGGTTTGTGCAGTGTACCTGTGTAGCCCACTTGGCTTCCCAGAGGGGTTCCTCCTCCTCCATGTCAGTGCGCGGCCACTCCGCCCCACTCCAACCTGGCAGAGGGGCATTGCTGGCACAGGATGGCACATATCACAGTGGAGGATGTGAGGTGAATGAGCCACCACGTCGTGGCTGACGTGGTGAGGTCCTGTGATGGAGTCACTTGAGTAGATGTGGCAGAGGTGGCAATGGGGCGGGTTGCAGGGATTAGTTCCTGGGTTATTGTTTCTGTGGTGTCGTGTATTGAATGTGTATTCTGTGGGTGGGTGAGCATTTGCTTCAGGTTGGGGGTTGCATGTAGGCGAGGACTGGCCTGTCTCCCAAGGCCTGTGAAAGCGAGGAGTCATTTTCTAGGCCAGGTTGTAGAGTGTTGATAATGTGCTGGAAGGGTTTTAGCTGGGGCCTGAACACCAGTGGGGGTCTGTTACTTCCCTTGTGGTCCGTTCTGTAGTAGGGGATTTCTGGGTACCCATCTGGTTCTGTCAGTCTGTTTCTTCACCTCCCCAGGTGGGTACTGTAGTTTTAAGAATGCTTGATGAAGACCTTATAGGTGTTTAATTCTCCCTGAGGGACTGGAGCAAATGTGGTTGCATCTTAGGATGTCACTGTAGACATGGAGTCTTTGATGTGTCCTAGACAGAAGCTGGAGGCATGTACATAAGTATAATGGTCAATAGGGTTCTGGTATAGGGTGGTGTTTATGTGACCAACACTTATTTGCAGATAGTGTCCAGGAAGTGGACCTCTTGTGTGGACTGGTCCAGGCTGAGTTTGATGGTGGGGTAGAAACTGCTGAAATCCCGGAGGAATTCTTCAAGGGCCTTCTTCCCATGGCTCCATATGATGCAGATGTCGTCAGTGTAGCGTAAGTAGAGGAGGGGCGCTAGGGAACATGAGCTAAGGAAGCCTTGTTCTACAGTCCGCCATAAAAATGTTGGTGTACTGTGGGGCCATGCGGGTACCCGTAGCAGAGCCACTGACTTGAAGGCATAAATCAGGGATGGGGAACCTACAGCTTCTCACTTCTGTGAGACTTTTGTGCAACCCCTGACTAATTTTTCTGGGGGTCAGTGGCCCCCGACCCAAAAAAAGTTCCCCTCCCTGGTATACGTTGTCCCCACATCTGAAATGGTTGTGGGTGAGAACAAAGTCAGAGCCCAGCCACCAGGTGTGCTGTGGCATTGTCAGGGACAGTGTTCCTGACAGCGTGTCGTCCATCCTCCTGTGGAACGTTGGTGTAAAGAGCTTCTACATCCACGGTGGCTGGGATGGTGTTTTCAGGAAGACCATCAATGCACTGTAGTTTCCTTGGGAAGTCGGTGGTGTCTCAAAAGTAGCTAGGAGTGCTGGTGGCATAGGGTCTGAGGAGAGAGTCCATGTAGCCAGAAGATCCTGCTGTAAGGGTGCCAATGCCTGAGAGGATGGGGCATCCAGGATTTCCAGGTTTATGGATCTTGGGTAGCAGTCAGTACCGCATTGCCACATGAGTGCTGACCAGCTGTCGTGTTCTGTTGCAGAGGCCAATGCAGGCTAGTGATGGGCAAAGTGATATATGTCCATACTGGCTACACAGCAATTTGCAATCCTCTGAAATGACAGGAGCTAGCTAAAGGCACGTCATTATCATTATCTGTCAGTGTTTACTTGATAATGTTCAATTAAGTCCTAAGCTGAGAGATGAATAATTGAAAGGTACATATCGGCTCTGTGGAGCAGATGGATGGATAGCAACAGGGGACAGGAACGAAAACAAGAGCAATCCCAGCTGGGATATGTAATAGTTTTGTGGGACAGAATTCAGAGCATGGTACAGAGAACTTTCCTTTCCCAATATGTCTGACTCAGAGGTTCTGGACTCAGAGAATCCCAGGGCTGGCAGAGACCTCAGGAGGCATCGAGTCCAGCCCCCTGCCCAAGGCAGGACCAACCCCAACTCAATCAGCCCAGCCGGGGCTTTGTCCAGCCGAGACTTAACCACCTCTAGGGATGGAGACTCCACCCCCTCCCGAGGGAACCCAGCCCAGTGCTTCACCCCCCTCCTCGGGAAATAAGTATGGAGACAACACACACTCCAGAGCAGCCCTGCTGGGGCATGCTATTCCAATCCAAGACAAACTCTTGCTTCTCAGAAGGCAAATCCAACATGACGGCTGGGATTTCACCCCCCCACCTCCCACCCCGGCAGAGCCCTGTTTTCTACCCCGCTGAGCTAAGTGACTAAAACAACGGTCCTGAATGCAGGCAGCCGCACCAGTGACACAGTCAGGAGGGATGAGAACGAGACACAAAGGAGCCTTGTCCCAGAAAGAGCCACCCATGCCCCTGCTGAGGAGCCAGATGTGCCCTAAGGGGCACTGCCCCTGTCAGCAGGCTGCCCACTCCGCGCGGTACTCTAGCTGCTGGGTGTGGAGAGGGGCCCTGCCGCACAGACACGCCTCTCGCCCAGCACCGGCAGGAAGGTGTGAAAGGGCCCGGGGTGGAGCTGGCCAGCCGGGCGGTGGAATGCTCTCGACTCGGCCCAGCCCTGGTGCTGCTGTCGCATGGGGACTCCCGGGCTGCCTGCTGAGCGAGAGAAGCGGCGGTGGCGCTGAGCTGAGCCCGTCGTGCCGCAGCCTCCCACCCCCGGCCCCCTCCACCGTTGCCTGAACGCTGACAACATCCGGTATCTGCCCTGACTCCATCCCTTGGGAGGACCTGACTTCCCTCAGGGCTGGCGGGAGGGGCTGGCCCGAACTCCCAGCTCTTGTCAAAGAACAGGGCTGGCCCCGCCCCCCCCCGTGGGCATCCGGCCGGTACCTGAGCCCTCGACTGCAGGGCCTGGCTAGTCAGAGGTACCCGCCTCAGCCCCCCACTGCCAGGGTGCCTGCGAGCGCCCTGGCCATGGCTCCCCTCCCTGTCTTCCATACCTGGGGGGCTGGTGGCTCCTCAGGACACACCCCTGCATGGTAGGCCGGGCTGTGGGTGTGAGCTCGCTGCAGCCGGGCGTGGCTGTGGGTGAGGTGACTTGGCAGTGACCACGCCCCTCCTCGTGCAAGGCGCGGTTCCGCCTTTTGCCGTGTTCGCAGTGTGGTCTGGCGTTCTCTGGGGAGAGGGCCTGGCGAGACAATGCCTGACCCAGAACCGCACTGAGGGATCAACGTCACACGTGCACCCCCGGCGTGAGAGGGGAACGGACCAAGTGTGTGAGTGCGACACTAAGCGAGCAGCTGTTGGTACCTGTGTGGACATGCCTTGCTGGGGCACACTCCAGAAATGGGGCCTTTGAAGCATCAACGCATCAACGCATCCCTCTAAGAGTCACTCTTGCTTGTGTCAGCTCCCACTCCTGCTGCCCGAGAGAGGCCCAACGGGGGAGCCTGCTAGGAGCTGCTGGAGAGCCCAGCGCAGAGGTGCTGCTTTGCCCTGGCCTGCTTCCCTCTCTCTCGCAGGGAGTGAGTCACTCCCCCTTGCCCGAGCGCAGCCAAGGTCAGGCCCATCCTGAGGCAGCAGCGTGGAGAGAAGAGGAAAGATGGCTGGTTAGGTCCTCCCCCCGGCGAGCCGTGTGTGTAACAGAACCAGACGCGGCTGCGCGGCTTCGTCCGCGCCGGGGAGCTGGTCTCGGGGCTTTCTGCGCCGTAGGAAGCAGGCAGGCTCGATGAAATCTGTCGCTCGTCAGGAAACGCTGCCGGGTGAAGTGTAATTAATGGGTTTCCCAGAGCTGGAAATAGCCCAGACTCAGATCTGGGTGTTGGGTGAGCTGGTTCGGAGCAGCGTCCTCTACAGCGCTCATTACTGGCGGTTCCCGGAGTGAGCCAGGCTGGGGCCTCTGACTCTGGCAGAGAAGTTGCCCCCTCTGAGTTTTCTCTGGTGAAGTGATTGGTTCTAATGGCCCGCGTGCAGCCTGGGTCCTTCAGGAAGCCGCAGCACCAGCAGGAGAGCCTGTGCCACGGGCCTGCTCCAAAGCCCACACGCGTCAGTGGGCGTCTTTGGACTGGCGCTGAGAGCAGGCCACAGGCCAGCATCAGGGCCAGCCTGAGCGAAGGCCTGGGCTGAGGAGCCGAGCTTCCTCAGCACTGGGACGTTTGGGGCGGCGGCAGCGGCTTTGGCCCTGCTTACTTTGGGCGTGTCACAGGGTAGGGCAGTAGCACCTGCATTGCCCCTCTCTGGGCCCCCACACGGGGCTTCCAGCTCCCGGCTCTCTGGGGTGTCTCTCTTCCTCCTGACTGAGCGTTACCAAGGGCACAGCACCCTGACCCCCAGCAACAGCAGCCTTCTTTTCCCTCTCCTCAGAGGCCGGGTCCTGGCCCTCGCCCCTTTGATTTGGAAGGTGTTATTAAGCAATGCAGAGAAAGCATCTTAAAAACCACAAAAGCACCGACACGCATGGCAATTAGCTTACCAGAGATCACCTCAGCTCCCACCCGCATTGTGGCGGTGAGCAGCCCTTCAAAGCCCGCCCAGGTGTGTTCACGCGGTTTCAGATTCGCCACACCCTTTGCTCCAAACAAGAACCCGACGACTCGGTGAGTCAGGCTGTATCCTGTCTGGGCCTTTGCAGAGACCCTGCACCAGGAGTCAGCCGGACAACATTTTTCTGCGTAAAGCAATGCTCCAATGATGGGTGGCTCATTTGCCTTCCCTTCATCCCAAGTATTTCCTAGGAAATCCACTTCCCACCCATTGTCCCCCACAACCCTTTGACATTCCTAACACTTCCCAGAGATTCTGCTGATCTCATCTCCTGGACAAATTACACACAATACCACAACAGCACACCAAATACGCAATGCCACATGGCTTCTCCAGGATATTGCAACTTATTGTCATGGCTCTCACTGGGGCCAGTTGAAAGCCTGGATCGAGAACCAAATTTCACCAAAGTCTCAGAGGATTTCATTCAGGTTCCTGCCTTATGTGCATCAGCCACTAACAGACTTCAAAGCAAGGACTGAAGACCCATGCACTCTAGAATCATAGAACCGTAGAATCCCAGGGCTGGCAGAGACCTCAGGAGCCATTGAGTCCAGCCCCACCCCCCAGGGAAATCGTTTTTCCACTCTCCCGGTTCTTACCTCCTCAATGAGCCATCCCAGGTCACTTGTGGCTCTAATACATCCCGTACACTGCACCCTCCAGTGGGCTTCCTACAGGCCTCTGGGTCTGGTTCCATTGGTAGCTTCCAGAGCTGTGTGTGCTTAGTGTCACGCTGTGACGAAGTGGGGGATTATCCTCAGGGTGTTCTTAATGACTCCCTGGGGTTGCATGTTTGAGGAGGTGGTGGGAGAGGGGCTCTGTTGTGGCAGAGGGCCAGGTGTGACCTTGCCTGGCAGCCAGGTCCCCTGACAGGGGTCTGGACATTGGGCACCTCGCAACTGGTGGCTGGGAGGCCCAACCCAGCTTGGAAGTCGGCCAGTTCTGGCCAGCAGGAGGACCGAAGGCTGCGGAGAGAGGACCCCAGTGACCTGCCCCGCTCACTCCAGCCAGTGGGGGAACAAAGGATGGAAGAAAGAGGGCCTAGGTAGCCTGCTTGCCTGGGACTGAAGGCAAAGTATGGGGAAGGCAATGGAGGATGACTGACGGGAAGGAGGGGGCTTCTGGACGGGGAACAAAGAGCAGCCTGAGCCCACTGGGGCTGGGACTGGCCAAGCCCGAGGGCTCTAAGAACTGCCTGTGCTGGGCTCAAGCAGTCAATAAACCCTAGCTGAGAGCCACCGCAGCCTAGATATTGAGGCTACATTGTCCCCTCTGGCTGTGGAGGCCCAGGGGTCCAGAGTGAGTGGATTCCCTGAAGGGGCCCACAGCAAGACGGGCAGGTGCCAGAAGCCTGAGGTACGGTCCTGGGAGGTGGCAAAACCAAAGGGCCTAACCCCAAAGAGAGAAGGTGTCATGCTGAAATGGGCTCCTGCCTGGGACCAGACAGAGTGGAGAGAGCACGGCGCCTGTGAGGACTTGGGCTTTTCTCCAGCCACACATGGTCACACATCAGTCAGGGAGTTCATTTCAGGTGCTGTCCACCTAGAGTAAATGTGGTTCTTTAAACCATCCCCTTCTCATCTCCTGCACCGAGCCTGCTACCCTTTGGAGAGGGCAGTCTTATGCTGCTCCCTGGGCCTCACTGTGCCAGTCTGCCTCCTGCTGAGTGGTACCGAGCGCCACAAACCAAGCAATGAAGTTGCCGGAAGTGTCTTCCAGGTAAAGTCGCTCGAGTGAAAAAAGGTGCCACCCCTGGCCTCCCACAGAGCAGAGATATAAAGGGTTTTCCGAGAAAACAACCTCCCTAAGGCTCAAAGGAGTCAGCACTGTGGATAACAGCGTCCGCTTTGTCCGTCTCATTTATTTGGATTGTGAGCTCTTTGGGGCAGGGACCGTCTCTTACTCCACATCTGAACGGTGGCTAGCGCAAGTGAAATGCTGGTCACAGTTGAGCTGCATGCTGCTGCCACAGAAAGAAGCCCAGAACCTAACAGATATAGCCCCTTCCCCTCTGCATCATGACATTTCCATACAAATCCACTCCAGCGTATTTCCAGGGACCAAAGCCAATTATGAAGAACAATCAGCTGCAGATTTTAATAGATGCATTTTACGCTCAGCCATTACCATCTGTGTTTCCCCATTAGAAATGCAGAATGAACATATTTTTGCAATTACATCTGGAAAGAGTGAGATGTAAGGAATTGGGAGGGATGTCACTGAGGCCTGGCAGAGCTCAGCCAGCATTTGTTCATGTTTTTCTTCATTTTCAAATATTAATTAGGGAAAACAGTTGCGTACTTGCCTTCCAGAATGTGACTGCTGCCTAGACTGCATGCTTAGTCACTCATTGGTTGCCCTTTGGTGCCCGTCAGGAGGACACTACACCCTGATGTGTACACCCGCCCCTCCGGCATATTAAAGGCAGAGGAATAATGCTAACTGTCGAAAGATAAAACTGAAAAACACTAGAGCTGGGCCCAGGCTTTGTAACTAACCATGCCCAAACTCTCAGAGGAGCAGGGAACAATTTGGAGGAGACCAAGACTCATTTTGAGATCTGCACTGGAAAAAAAAGGTGTCAAGTGTTAACTAAATTCCAAGTTGTGAATTATTCACATCTTCCAGGATCACGCAAAATTGGGGCCAAGTTCATGAACTAGACCTGAGTCCTAGAACCCCCAAACTAAGCAAGTGTCACAGGATATGTCTACACTAGCCCCCTAGTTCGAACTAGGGAGGCTAATGTAGGCATTGAAGTTGCAAATCAAGCCTGGGATTTAAATATCCCGCGCTTGATTTGCATCTTCCCGGCCGGTCACCAATTTTTGAAATTTACAAGTCCGGACTAACTGCCTGCATCTACACGTGGCAGGGACCCGGTAGTTCGAAATAAAGCCCTAAATCGAACTACCTGTTAAACCTCATTCCAGGAGGAATAACAGGTAGTTCGAACTAGGGCTTTATTTCGAACTACCGGGTCCCTGCCGCGTGTAGACGCGGGCAGTTAGTCCAGACTTGTAAATTTCAAAAATGGCGACCGTCCGGGAAGATGTAAATCAAGCGCGGGATATTTAAATCCCGGGCTTGATTTGCAACTTCGAATGCCTACATTAGCCTCCCTAGTTCGAACTAGGGGGCTAGTGTAGACATACCCACAAAGTCACAGAGGTGTAGGACACAAAGGATGTCGAGAGGTCATCTAGTCCAGTCCCCGGCCCTCAAACCAGGACTCAGTAATCACTAGACCATCCCTGACAGTTGTTTGTCTAACCTGTTCTTTGAAACCTCTACTAGTGTAGATTTCATAACGTCCCCAGGCAATGTATTCCCTGTGCTTAACTACTATACAGGTAGGAAGTTTTTCCTAATGTCCAAACTAAATCTCCCTTGCTGCAATTTAAGCCCATTGCTTCTTGCCCTACCTTCAGAAGTTAACAAGAACTTTTCACCCTCTTTCTTGTAACAATCTTTTATATACTTGAAAATTGTTATCCTTTTCCCCTCCCCTCGGTCTTCTCTTCTTCAGACTAAAGAAACCTGGGTTTTTTCAGTCTTTTCGTGTCTGACATGTTTTTTAGATCTTCACTTTTTTTTTTTTTTTGGCTCTCTTCTGAATTTTTTCTTATTTGTCCACATCTTACTTGAAACATGGTGCCCCAAACTGAACACAATCCTCCAGCTGAGGATTTATCAGAACTAAACATTTCTTGTCATGTCTTGCTTGCAATGCTCCGGCTAATACATCCCGGAATGATGTTTGCTGTTTCTGACTAAGACTGTACAGTCCTGGGGTGCAAGGCCGGGGAGCTGAGGTGAATTGCCTGGCTCCTCGCTAGTGATGGTCCATGAGTGACTGGGAGCTCACTGATGTGACCCCAGTGGGTGTGTCCCTCCCTGTGGATGGCAGGGAGTAAGTGCAGTACCTACCGGCGTTCGGTAGCATCACCGGGAGAGGCATTCCTGGCTGGTGGGACTAGGGGGCTCGGCCGTCCCAGCATCCAGCTGGCACCCCATGGGCCCTGTCACACTGTTTTGCCTTTCTCCTCACATTGACCAATATACCCCGTCCTCGTTCATTTTCTTGCGGTGTTGCTTCTATTGTATTTATAGAATGTTTTCTTGTTACCTTTTGTGTGCCTAGCTAATTTAATCTCATTTTGTGCTTTGGAGTCTCTAATTCTATCTTTACATGCTTATATTGTTTATTAATATGGCTGTTCTCAGTGGTGGCAAGTGGCAGGACGAGGAGCAATGGTCTCAAGTCACGGGGGGGAGGTCTAGGTTGGATATTAGGAAATACTACTTCCCTAGGTGGGTGGGGAAGCACTGGGATGGGTTCCCTAGGGAGGGGGTGGAATCTCCATCCCTAGAGGTGTTTAAGTCCCGGCTTGACAAAGCCCTGGCTGGGATAATTGAGTTGGGGTTGGTCCTGCTCTGGGCAGGGGGCTGGTCCAGATGACTTCCTGGGGTCTCTTCCAGCCCTAATCTTCTATGATTCTGTGATCCTTCATACTTTGATTTCTTTTTCACTTTTTGTAGGATTCTTTTTTCCGTTTCAGATCATTGACGATCTCCTGGTTAAGCTATGGTGGTCTCTTGCCATACGTCCTATCCTCCTTATGCAGTGCTTATACCCCGAGTCCAGAGACGTTCCTCTCCTTGGAGGAGATCTGAGACACGCTGTTCGGTTCAGCTGGTAAGTGCCAGTGGGAGGCACGGCTCCAGAGGGAGCCAAAGCGGGAGCTGTCAAGGGGCTCCCATCTAGATGACCAGCAGCACCGCTGCGAAGGGGTGAGAGGTGGGGCTGCTGAGGGCCGGACCCTGCAGCTCTCCTGGGGGACTTCTCCCCTCTCCAGAGTGAACCCCTGGGCAGTGAGGGGGCTGTGTGCAGAGAGGGGGGCCCAGCCCGTGGCAGTGCAGGAAGCCCCAGTCGGAGCGACTGTGAGGGACGAAGCCAATGTGACCAAGTGCCACATGCCCCCCCTGCAGGGCGTGGCTGTGCCCTTGCCGAGTGGCAGCAGCTGGCACACTGGCGGGCCACATGCCCAGAGCAAGCGTGTGGGCATTCCCAGCACAAGGCTCTGCGGGCCCTGGCCCTGGGTGGGTTCTGTGCATGCTGCCAGGGGAGCAAGGCTGCCGTAGAGTATGCCGTGTGCTCCCCTCAGAAATCGGCACGTCCCAGCCTGGCCGCTGGGGCCGTGCTGCACCGGACGCCAGGCTCCACCAGGCAGCCCCTTGTTCGCAGGCTGCTCCTGGGTGTCAAGGCAAAGCTGCTGCCCAGCCCGGTGCTCAGCTCCTCAGTCACAAGTCCCAGGATGCCGGGCCTTCTCTGCACAGCCAGCTCAGGCTACAGGCTCTGGCCCCTGCTTAGGGTTGCCAGGTGTCCAGGGTTGACCCGGACAGTCCGGTACGTTCGCCTCCTGTCCAGTGAAAAAATTCAGAGAATACCAGACACCGAAAATGTCCTAAAATGTCTGGCACTTTCTGATTTTTTTCCTGGCCAGGAGGCGAAAATCCCGGGTGCTTACCTGGTTCCGCAGGGGAGCTGTCTGGCCCGGAGCAGGGAGACAAGATGGCAGACGGCCGCCAGCAGCCTGTTACGGCTAAAAAGCCTCAAAGGCATTTCTTAAAGGGGCCACACTGGTTTTTTTTAATTTTTTAAATTTTTTAATTTTTTTGCTTAACAACTCTCTGGGTCCTTTGTTGGTTTGTTTGTTTGTCTGTTCAACAACTTTGGTCTCCCCCTTTTTTTTCCTCAACAGAATTTTTTCCCCGGTGGGTTTTTTTTGGGGGGAGGGGTGTTCGGTATTTTTCGTTAAACCATCTGGCAACTCTAACTCGATGCCTCCTGAGGTCTCTGCCCACTCTGGGATTCTATGATTCTATGAAGAGCCAGAGAGAGGAAAAGCCTTGATACTCCAGTGCTTAATCACCCTAATAGTTGGGAAATGTTTTCTAAAATCCAACCTAAATTGCCTGGCTGCAATGTGAGCCCACCGCTTCTTGTCCTGTTCTTAGTGGATAAGGAAAACAATTTATCACCCTCCTCTTTACAACAAACTTTTACATACTTGAAAGCTGTTCTCATGTCTTTTCTGCAGACTAAACAAACCCAGTGTTTCCAATCTTTCCTAGCAGGTCATGTTTTCTAGACCTTTAATCACTTTTCTTACTGTGGACTTTGTCCAACTTGTCCACCTCTTTCCAGAAGTGCGATGCTCAGGACTGGACACAATATTCAAACTTAGGCTTTATTGGTGATTAGTAGAGTGGGAAGAGTCTTATATCTTGTTCACATCACTCTGGCTAACACATCCCAGTGTGCTTTTTTTTTTTGCAACAGCATTACATTGTGGAGCCCTATATAGTTAATGATCTCTGTAGCCCATGGATCCCTTTCTTAGGCAGCTGCTTCCCATTCTGTATGTGTGTAATGGATTGTTCCTTCCTAAGTGGAGCACTTTGCATTTGTCCTTATTGCATTTCAACTTATTTATTTTGGACCATTTCCCCAGTTTATCACGATAATTTTAAATTCTAATCCTGTCCTCCAGAATGGTTGCAACCCATCCCTGTGTGGCACCTGCCAACATTATACGTGGACTCTCTATGCCATTATCCAAATCATTTGTGAAGATCTTGAATGGAACCAGCCCTGGACTGACCCTCACAGGGTTGCCAGATGGTTTCAACAAAAATACTGGGCACACTTGCCATGATATCACAATCCACATTCCATCGGATTTAGAAAATACCTGACAGTTCTATTTTCTCATTTATATTTTCTCAATTTGTTTCCCAAACAAAGCTCAAATACTGGACTGTCCGGTTCAAAACCAGACACCTGGCAACCCTACATTGAGTCCAGCCCCCTGCCCAAAGCAGGACCAACCCAACTCAATCAGCCCAGCCAGGGCTTTGTCAAGCCGGGACTTAAACACCTCTAGGGATGGAGATTCCACCCCCTCCCTAGGGAACCCAGCCCAGTGCTTCCCCACCCTCCTAGGGAAATAGTTTTTCCTAATATCTAACCTAGACCACTCCCACTGCAACTTGAGCCCATTGCTCCTGTTCTGCCATCTGTCACTACTGAGAACAGCCTGGCTCCATTCTTTTCGAACCCCCCTTCGGGTAGTTGAAGGCTGCTCTCAACTCCCTCCACCCCTCTCTCTAAACACTAAATTAGTCCATTTCCCTCAGCCTCTCCTCATAAGTCATGTGCCCCGCCCCCAAATCATTTTGGTTCCCTCCACTGGACTGTCAATGCGTCCACATCCTTTCTGTAGTGGGGGGCCCAGAACTGGACACAACACTCCAGACGTGGCCTCACCAGCGCTGAACAGCGGGGTAGAGCTTCCCTACATCTGCTGGCAAGCCCCACCATAGAGTCAGAACCCGGTGCCTGCAGCAGCACTCTGCTGTCATGCCATGGAGCATGGTGGGCTGGGCTGGGCTGGGCTGGGCAGCAGACTCAGCCACAGTCTCTGAGAGCAGCGAGGAGATTAGGAGCTCAGGGCCAGAACCTCACCATTGCTCCCTTGACTCATAACCCAGGAGAGTCTGGCCCAAGAGGTAAGTTAGGTGTTTTGAGGCTACAAAAGAAGTGCCAGGCTGGCCTGAAATCAGTGGAATTTTGCAGGCTGTGAAATCAGAGGGCGAGGCCGTGGGCAGCCCAGCTGCATGACTGGCAAATGCTGGCAGCTAGTGCAACGTTATTTTGAAACTGCAGCACTGTATGTCAATACTGGCCTCTGAGGGTATGTCTACACGGCAGCGTTATTTCGAAATAATGTCTGTTATTCCGAAATCACTATGCAAGCATCTGCACAGCTCGTGATATTTCAAGATAATTTCAGAATAGCGGGAGGCTTATTTCAGCGTTTGTAAACCTCATTCCACGAGGAATAACGCCTCTTCCAAAATAGCTATTTCGGAACAGCTGTAGTGTGGACACCCCACTGCTGCTATTTTGAAATAGCTGCTCCCCCGCGGACATTTGCAGTAATTATGCCCTAGTACTTCCTGGGTTCTAAATTGAGGTAGCGTGTCCACATTAAGGGAGCCTGCCTCGGACTCATTTCCAGAGATGCTCTTTCGAAATAAGTTTTTTTGGAGGATTTCTTCCGGAATAGCTTATTCTGAAGTAATCGAGCAGTGTCGACGCAGCCATAATGTGCATCCCACCAATGCTGGCCTGGGCTGAGTCACATCTCCTGAGCCAGAGACAATGAGGATTGTGGGAACTCAGCCACCCACCGCAACGACAGAAAATAATCCGGGATAATGGGTAAGCGCAGGCCTGGAAAACAGCAGTTTCACCCCAGGGATTCACAGCGGGGAAGAGGGAAAGAGACAAGCAGGAAGGGCCTGGATCAGCCCGCGCAGGAGCAGCCGACTGGGGAAAGAACTCTCCGTGTGTTTGGACAAGCCACGCACTGGAGCCAGAATCGGGACAGCCCCACAGACTCGGCTCCCAGCCCAAGAGCCACGTGGCAGCGGGGAGGAGATGGAAGCAGGGAGAAGCGGGCAGGGCTCGTTCTTTTTGTGTCGAGAGGTGTATTTTCTGTGTCAAAATGCCGGGGTGTGAGAACACCATGTGACGGGCCTGTGCGTGTTACGTGTCCAGCTACCGCAGGCACCCCAGCCAGAGTGAAACTAGCCAGTCGCTTCACCCCCACCGTGGGAAGCTGGGAGCTGGTGCAATTAAGCATGAGGGGTCAGCAGTGAGGTACCAGGCAGCCCTCACGAGGGGGTGGGAGATGGGTCATGAGCCCGAGTGTGTTTGGGGAGCCCTCGGACGGGGGCAATGCCTGGACTCTGCTCAGTCTTGCAGTTTAAAGTACCTGGGGACCCAGAGGCTGGATCCCTCCCAACAGTCTGGTGGCTGTCGGCAGGGGAACCAGAGCAGAGCTGTCCCAGAAGGTCCCACCGCTGACGGGGAGAACCCCCATGAAAATGGGAGCAGGTGACTGGATAGGAGCAGAATCCAGAGCAGAGCAATACGGATTGTCTAGGACCGGAGAAGGGCTCTGAGAGGCAGGCAAGGAGGCAGCAAGAGAGGGAGGATAGGCCAGAGCAGGAGAGGAAGAAGTCTCTCCGCCATTCGAGGTGTTGTGCCCAAGAGCTGCAGCTAGGAAAATGGCTGAGTGGGAAGAAATCTGGCAGGAAGCAGAAACTCGTGAGCTAGTAGGGTAATTACTTTTTTAATCGAGTTTTTTTTTCAAAACGTCTAATTTTATTACTTTATTCTTCCATTTCAATAGCAGAATGATTAAGATGGAATCTTAAAAGAATTCTTCACAACAATCAGCACGGCTCTTATCGCAAGAGGCAGTCTCTGTCTGCTCTGTTCTGCAAATTCCCAGCGTTTAAATATTCACTATATCAAAAAACTCCATTTCAGGCCACAAAAATAAAACAGTCACATCACACACAGCCCCCTCCCCGACCACAAAAAACACCCCATGCGCTTCCCCTTGAAATCACTGCAAAGCGATTGCCAGGGCAGAACATGCAGAGCTAGTAGCTAACTCAGCCAGCTCTCCATGACCTTCTGAAGACTCCAGTGCCGTAAGCATTGGGGGTTCTACGGGCAATGCTGGGGGACATCTCCCATGGCTAGTTGTTTGGGGGTCCGTTTGGACTGAGACTAGAGATAAGACAAACGAGGTCATTTCTGGCTCAGACATTCTTTTAGCAAAGTTCTTTATGTAATTTCCTTAGTTGTTTTTTTTTCCCGAAGGCGAAAGGTACAGATAAATTCACTGTATAATTGTAACCCCCACACCACGCATCATTCTTCAGTGCCCACTTCAGTGAGCATGGCCACATGGCTGGAGCTCTAGAGCTAATTGTAATCACATCGGCTAGTAAACGAGGAAGCCGACAGGCCCAGCACAACTTTCTCTCCCCAGGGAGGCAGCCTGCTGCTCTCCAGGTGGTCTCCCCAGAAGGGGCCAGGGTCACGGTCTGGGGGCTTTGCGGTGGGAGGATGGCCCAGGTTTCCACACACACATGGGAGCTGGGTAAAGTCCTGCCCCGGTGCGGTGCCGAAAGGAGGAGGAGAGTGGGATGCTGGGGCCATGTCCTGGGATGTGCAGCATGTGACTGGGGAGGGCAGTCGGCTGAGCTCAGTCCCCCTCTCAGGCCTCTCCAGCTGCTTTGCCAACTCTTGGGTGCCCCGGCAGGGGCAGCCCTTTGGGGGCAGTGCAGACCCAGCCTCACAATGCTCCGTTATTACAGTGGCAGCTGCCAACACGTGGCAGAAGGGAAATGGGGATTTTCAGTCACATTCATCTCAGCAAAACCATGGGACGAGGCACTTAGAGCTCTCCCCTGCTGAGGGGCGGGGCTACTGCAGGCAGTGTGGGGCTCAGGGCTTCTCCAAGAAAGGCCACAAGAACCGTTTACAATGGAAAGTGTTGGGGAACCTAACTACTGGAGTCACCCTCATAACATCATAAGAACATCAGAGCAACCAGACGGGGTCAGACCAAAGGTCCATCCCGCCCAGGGTCCTGGCTGCCTACAGCGGCCAATGCCGGGTGCCCCACAGGGAGTGAACAGACCAGGGAATCATCCAGTGATCCCTCCCCTGTCACCCATATCCAGCCCCTGACAAACAGACGCTAGGGACACCATCCCTGCCCATCCTGGCTAATAGCCATTGATGGATCTACCCTCCATGAATCTGTCTAGCTCCTTTTTATTCCTGTTAAAGTTCTGGTCTTCACAACCTCCTCTGGCAAGGAGTTCCACAGGTTGACTGTGCACTGTGTGAAGAAAAACGTCCTTTTGTTTGTTTGAAATCTGCTACCTATTCATTTCATTTGCTGGCCCTTAGTTCTGATGTTTTGGGAACAAGTAAATAACTTTTCCTTATTCACTTCCTCTGCACCACTCATGATTTTATAGACCTCTATCATATCCCCCCTTAGTCTCCTCTTTTCTAAGATGAAAAGTCCCAGTCTTTTTTTAATCTCCTTTCACAGGGCTCCCATTCCAAACCCCTCATCATTTTTGTTACCCTTTTCTGAACCCTTTCCAATGCCAAGAGATCAATTTTGAGATGAGACGACCACATCCGCACACAGTGTTGAAGATGTGGGCGTCCCAGGGATTTATAGAACATAGAATCATATAACACTAGCACTGGAAGGGACCTCGAGAGGTCACCAATTCCAGGCCCCTGCCCTCACCACAGGGCCAAGCATCGTCTAGATCATCCCTGACAGGTGTCTGTCTAACCTGCTCTTAAATATCTCCAGGGATGGAGATTCCACAACCTCCCTGGGCAATTTATTCCAGTGTTTAACCACCCTGGCAGACAGGAAGTTTTTCCTAATGTCCAACCTGAACCTCCCTTACTGCAGTGTAAGCCCATTGCTTCTTGTCCTATCCTCAGAGGCCAAGGAGAACCATTTTTCTCCCTCCTCCTTGTGACACCCTTTTAGGTACCTGAAAACCGCTCTCATGTCCCCCCTCAGTCTTCTCTTTTCCAAACTAAACAAGCCCAGTTCCTTCAGTCTTCCCTCATAGCTCATGTTCTCTAAACCTTTCATCATTTTTGTTCTCTTCTCTGGACCCTCTCCAATTTCTCCACATCTTTCTTGAAATGTGGTGCCCAGAACTGGACACAATCGTCCAGCTGAGGGCTAATCAGCGCAGAGTCGAGCAGAATGACTTCTCGGGTCTCTCGCAACACTAACATTATACATCAGACATGTTTGTTCCCTTGTCCTTCTTGGAGGGGGGCGGCTGTGCCTGGAACAGCAGCCTGCAGAAGTGGGCTGGGACGGAAGGAAGATGCTTGCGGTGGGTATTTGGTTGGCTGGTGATGACTCTGAACAAAACTCGCCATTCCAAGCCCGCTCCTGTGGGCAAGTGGTCTCAGTGGCAGTAGAACAAACCTCACATCCTTGCTGCAGAATCCTGCACAAGAAAATAACATGAAATGTTGGGGGAAAGGCAACGACCCTGAGCTATTTCCTCTTTCCAAAGGCTGCCAGGCCTCTTCTTGCACGGGGCTGAGGGCGGCAGCAACAGCCCCTAAGTTACATCTGGAACTGGTAGCCAGCACATGGCCGCAGCATCTGGCTGGTGAAGGACCTTCAGGCTCCTGGGGAAAGACTGAAGGGACCACTCAGCTGTGATTCCCTCCATCACTTGTGCTTGGTGACCACAGCCACGAGGGGTGCGGGAGGTTTGCGTCATTTCCCATTTGAAGAGGATTGGTCCACGTCTCCCATGAGATGCCCGGATGCGATTCCACCTGCACCAGCCTCTTCAGCATAAGTCAAAACCCAGCAGGTCCTTGGCAGCTCGTTGTTTCGAGCCTCAAAATTCTCCATATGACCCTCTGTTGCACCTCAGCACTGAACTGAGTAAGGTCTTTGTGCGGTTTTATGCCAGGTCTTCTCTTTGGCATCCCGCAGGACTGCGTCCTGGCCCGGATCTGCTTCAATGGAGCCACCAGGGATATGCCAGCCAGACGGAGCGGCGGATAACAGCCCTAGCTCTTCAGCACACAAGCCCCCGTAAGCAGAGTCTGACTGACCGCGAGCTGGGAGGGGAGAGACGTGGGCCTGTTTAAGTCAATACAGATCGCTCCTGCGTTGCTTACATTCCCACCAGCTACCACAGGGACCAGCTCTGGCTGGTGGGTACAGCGAGCTGTGGGGACCAATCCTGTAACTATCGTGGGTGCTGAGAAGCAGGACTTGTCCCAAATGAGGGGTCACCCTCAGCTGAACCAACATTGTTAATCAGGGTGGCCTAGCTCTACAAAGGGGCTGACTGCAGAGTCTCCCGGCTGGCAAGGGCAGAGTAGCATGATGCAGAGGGAGAGCGGGGTCCGGGACGAGGAGACACATGCCCTTCACCAGCTGTGGGTAGCTGATGTGGGGGGGTAGATTTTACAGGGCCGCTAGGCTCCAGTGACTGCCAGCAAGAACTGAGGCCCTAACGGCCCCATGGGCCTTGAAAAATCTCCCCCTCCATTTTCGGACTTTCTCTGACTTATCCATTGCCCCTGCTGCAATGCTGGCCTTGTGGTGAGGACAGAACACCCAACGCCCAAGCCGACGCTAGATATTGTGCATCCACTCTACTGGCTGGTTCTTGCTGGCGTTTCAGATTCATGACCTTGTCAGGAGAGGCTGATGCAGATCTTTGCATATAACAAATAATAGGGCCCCTCCTTTTGCAAGGTGCAGCGATGACCCAGTGCCTAGCGCCCTAGTGTTAACTATCAGATACCTGGGTTCAATTCCCTCCTCTGCCCCTGGCTGACTGTGAGACCTTGGGCAAGTCACTTAGCCTCTTTGTTTCTTGTCTGTTGCACGTCCCTATCTCCCACATGCGCTGTGACATCACAGGTTCCAAGGTGCTCAGATACCATGGTAACAGGGCAGAGGTGCCTGAGGGCCTACGATAGATGTGTCTGTGCATCTGTCTTCTTCAGTCCCTCTTCCAGGGATGCCAGCGGCTGGCTTGCTCGCAGGCCATCAGAACCACTTAGACTCCTAATCAGCGGTCACGCTGTGACCTGGTCAATTTCCCCACTCGTCCGGAGGGCAGCAATTCAACAGTGATCTCCTAAAAACCTCATTGCGCACAATGCTACAAATGTTCTGGCACATCCTCTTCCCCCGCAGAATACGCTCCTTTCAGTGGTTGGCGGGATGAGTTGTGTACAACCTCTAAGGCGAGCCCTGCATTGGGATCAGTTATCGGCTGATATCATTTCTAGTCTGTAATGGTTCCCCCACTGCATCAATACGCTCTGACGATGAGTAATTTTAACTCGCTGTCTCTCTTTAATAGACTTTCCTTGGGCTCCCTGTACGCTCCCTGCTTGCGCGCTGGTTAGAGATTAGAATCTATCGGCACTTGCCCGGCAGTTGTCCATCACTGACAGGAGTTTCATTAGCTGATGAAAACCTGCTTTAAATAAATTCTAATTAGAGAGAAACTTGCGATACTACCATTTGGGATACAGATTGTTCACATTTCAGCCGCCTCCCTCCCCTGCACTCTGCTGCCAGCCGAGTGATTATTCGTCCCACAGCTTGTCACTGGGGCTGTATTAACCAGGCGGTGCTGAATAAATCGCACTTTCATTAAGACGCTGCAAATCCAGCAGCAGACTGGATAATCGGAAGGTAGCTCGTTCAGTCTGTGCGTGTGCGAAAGAGGGAGAAACACACTCCAGCGGCTTCTCCTCCCCATTGGCTGCTCTGTGCATCGGCTTGCCCTGGCCCCGTGGGGTCATTCTGATGGCACAGAGGGTGACGCTACCCCTCCCCGCAGCTATTGGGTCCCGAAAAGGAACGAGGCGCTGTCCCCGGCGTGCTGCAGAGACGCTGGGGCTCGCCGGCCGGACGCAGAGGCACTGGTGCTCATTAGGACTTTGCTCCATGAAGCCAAGAGTGGATCAGGATGGGAAGCAAAAGCATCAGCCCAAGGCCATGGCAGAGCAGGGCCTGCCGGGAGACCGGGCCATGCTAGCTCCCCGGGGACGGTGGCTCAGCCTCTTGGGATGCATGGTGTACAGACACCGAGGTGAGGAGCACAGCACAGGCGCCTGGAGAGACGGGTGAGAGGTTGGAATAATCAGAGGGGCTGTTGTTACACCAGACCACATAGGACGTGAGAGCGCAGAGCCCTGTTCCATGGACAGAGAGCATCATCGGGCTCAGGAGATCCGGCCGGCTGAGAGAAAGAGGCCAAATGAGCATCCCAGCCACTACAGGGGCCAGGAATTTTGTCACAAGAGCCTGTCTCTTGAGAGTCCTCGAAGGTGCCGCTGCTGGCCTGGCTCCAAGGCCTCGAGCGCCTCTCCTGGCCTTCGGGCACTTCGCTGCCTGCAGAATGGGCACATACACTAGCTGAGGGGGTAGCAGAAACGCTGAAGAAAACTTCCTTTGCCCCTCAAAGCCATTCCTGCACTGGCTGGCTTGGCTTCTGAGGGGCTGGGTGCTTGCCTGAGCCAAACCCACATGGGCTCTGAGGTCACCAGAAGGCTGGGGAGATGCCTCACGTCACCTTTGAAACAGCCTCCCCGAGGAGGATGCATCTTTGCTTCTCCAGTGGCTGAGACCAGACTGGCGTCCGAGCGAGCTCCCTGACGCCCCATCCAGGCTACAGCGGGAGGGCTGATGTAACAAACGCTGTCGGGCAGTGTCTGACCTCACTGGTGGGGGAGTTCACCCCTCTCTGCCCACGAGCTCTGCAGTTTGGGATGCGGGGGGGGGGGTACCTTTTGCACTGGTGTTCAGGAGCAAGAATGCCGTTGTTCCTCTGCTTATAGCAAGGTGATTTCCACCACCGCTCTCACTGGCCCCTGATGGCCGTCGCCAGAGCCTTCGCTGCACCTGCACTGGGATGCTGCCAAAGGGGCTATCCTGGAGCGTGGCTTGGAAGTAGCCGGAGGTGGAGAATGTGTCTGCATCTCCTCTAGTGGCATTAGCCACAGGGAGCCTTTTCCACCTATTCTCCGCAGGCGGCATTCGTTTTCTGTTGGTTCCTGGGGGCAAGTGAAGGTGTTGGCACCAAACGACAAGACCCAACGTGAGACGCCTGCCTGGGCCACCTGTCTGTCCCCGGGCTCTCTCCCTGCAGCTGGAGTCGGCTGAGGAACGCTCACGCCCGGTCCCTACAGCTGACTGTCCGGGAGGTGGGATACGGCGTTCTGGAAGAGGGAAGTGCAATTTGCTTCCCTTTTCTGGCTTGTTGGCTTCCAAGGCCCGTTCACAGAGTCATAGAACACTAGGACGGGAAGGTACCTTGAGTCCAGTCCCCGGCCCTCATGGCAGGACCCAGCACTGTCCAGACCATCCCTGATAGACATTTATCTAACCTACTCTTAAATCTCTCCAGAGATGGGGATTCCACAACCTCCCTGGGCAATTTATTCCAGTGTTTTATTCCAGCAATTTATTCCGTTGAGATGTTTCTTTCAGGGGGTTGCCAGCCTGGGTGTGATCTGGGGGAGCTCTGTGGTTTCAAAAAGGGCACCAAGCTGAATGCAGGCAAGGACTCTGCTGACAGGCACTTGGATGCATGGAAAATAAAACTCAGCCCTTGCTACAAATGTCCTTTGTAGTTTATTCTCTTGGGCTCGCCTACACAGCAGCGTTATTTTGGAATAATGGACGTTTCGCCCCCTGCATGGACGAGGAATTACGTTTACCCACAGCGTCTTTAATGCGACATTGTTCCAATCAAATTGGGGCCAGGTTTCCAAAGGCTCCGGGGGGTACTACAGCTCTCTTTGGCAGGCCAATGACCAGGAGCCTGGGGGTCACGAGGTGAGTGTATGCAAATACCTGATTTGCATTGCAACCTGTGGGGACCCCAAACCTTTCCCAAATGCGGCCCTCTCTATGAAAAACCAGCCCGGCCTGTGAGTTACTGCCGGGGCCTGAGGGCAGATTCCACGAGGAATAGCCGCAGAGAGTCCTCCTGCTGGTGCTTCCTCCACCGGTGGCCCCGCTGACTTCAGCAGGGCCCCCCACAGAGTCAGGGCTACTCCTCGGGGGGGCAGCGTTCGGCCCCTGGAGCTCGCCACAGCTGGGAGAAGGGCAGAAAACACAGAACCAGCCTGCGGAGCCGTCCCTCAGCCTCACAAGTGGAAGGGCCCCAGCGACGTCCGCGGGCTGCTCTCCGACGTGACGTGGGCTCCCCAGCCTGCCCTCACTTGCACTTCCGTGGGCTTGTTCCGTGCCGTGAGACTGGCCAGTCCTTTCCAAAGTCATTGCGGGTGATCACTCGCTAGCCCGAGCGGCTGGGTTTAGGGTTACACAGCTGGAGGAGCACACTCATAGCCCCACCCCCTGCTGCCAGCGGCTTCACACGACGCCTGAAGAGAACGCCGTTTGTGTCGCCCAGTGTTCAGAACTCCCTCGGCCTCCTCTCGTAAACTCGGTACTTGGGATGCTAGCAGCCGGCGAGGGCCCCTAAGAGTTGGTATTTCCTGGCTGCCAGAGGTCACCATCTCTCAAACAGTGCACAGGATCCTCCAGTTCCCTTGGTGGAGAACTCGGGTAATTCACCGACGTGGCATGCGCTGAGACATTCTGAAATCCAAATACTGCCGTCAGATATGCTGCTCAAACTCTCCTCAGTGAATATTCTGTCATAAAATTCCACGCGAATGTGTAAGTACATTTTGATTGGCCTCCATTGCTGACACTGCCCTCTGTGCTCTATACAGCCTGCTGTTTGCACTCTGCAGGCCTGGGTCCTCCAAGAGCCAGGACAAGAAGCAATGGACTTCAACTGCAGCGAGGGAGGTTTAGGTTGGACATTAGGAAAAACTTCCTGCCTGTCAGGGTGGTCAAACACTGGAATAAATTGCCTGGGGGGGTTGTGGAATCTCCATCCCTGGAGATATTTAAGAGCAGGTTGGACAGACACCTGTCAGGGATGGTCTAGACAGTACTTGGTCCTGCCGTGAGGGCAGGGGACTGGACTCGATGCCCTCTCGAGGTCGCTTCCAGTCCTAGGATTCTATGATTCTTGTGAAATGGGAATTTTATGACAGAATATTCATTGAGGAGAGTTTGAGCAGCATATTTGATGGCAGTATTTGGATTTCAGAATGTCTCAGTGCATGCCACATCGGTGAATTACCTGAGTTCTCCAACAAGGGAACAAAAACAACACCATGGTTCACCCAAATATCCAGCACCTCATCAATCACTATATTTCTGATACTGAATATTAACGATAAAATGTTCCTAGAGCCCATAGGGAAAGAACCCTGTGCATTAATGTGCCTGCCTGATCAACGCAGCGAGCCACATGGCTGGAAATGGGTGATTCCAGAACAAGAGAATATGTTGGAGAACTTCACAGTTCACTTCTGAGCCACAAAAGAGGTGAAATCTGACAGAGAAACGCTTGGTTGCAAATGCTTTGCTGGTCTTTAATTACCTGATGGGCCCACAAGCTACAATGAGTCTTCAATGTAACCCGAATTCCCACATCACTACTTCCCAACCTGTGAACTTCCAGACAGCTGGGCTAAGCAGCTTTCTTTTAAAGCAATGGAAGTTAACGACAAACAAATTAGCTCCATTGATCTGGTAGTTGTGGAGCCGCTTGTTTAAACTCAGGGAGCTGGATGAAGCATAAAAGCTAGTGCCCAGAATTTGCCTTGCCTGGCTTAGATTGAAGGGCTCGTGGATGAGTTCTTTGGATGATGATCAAAAGATGTAGCGCGCTCCGCACCTGTCACAGGTACAAGTTCAGTTCTGCACAGACAGAAAGAGAGTGGAGCTGGCACAGCATGAGAGATTTACTGTAAAGTACATGCGGGGCGTGTGTTGCAAGCAGGCTACGTAAAAATAGGATTAAATGCTAATGTTGTCGGATAACATGCTAATTTGCCTCTATCAGGCCGTTCCTAGCATGAGGCTCCCATTGATCGGAGCCTTCTCTGAGCTAGAGAGGACAGGCCGGGACCGGTTTCACAGAAACATGACCAAGGCTTCTAGGCCCTGGTTGCTCACTGTTAGCAAGGTGGAACTCGGTCCGTTTACACCGACGTCCCTGCTGGAGCGGCGGAAAGGGGCCCACGCCGACATGACAAGCTGGCCCTGTCTGCCAAGTCCCAGCTCCTGCAGCAGAGCTGGGAATAGGGAGCTCGCTGGCTCCCTGGGGACCTGGCCCTGCAAGCAGGCCCACAGGCCACCCTGATGGTTCTCACGCCAGAGCAGGGGGAGGAGGCCCAGGTGCTCTGCCCGTCTGATGTTCCCCTGCCCAGCAGGAGTGGGTCCTGAGAGCGGAGTCTGGCCTGAGTTTTTTACGGGTCCCTGAGTCTTTAGTATCTGTTAGGGACTAAACTCAAACCGAGACCACGCCCTGACTTGGCCGCTAGCCACTGCCACGGCATGTGCAATCAGCACATCAGAGCAGCCAGACGGGGTCAGACCCTGGGCCACCCAGCCCAGCGGCCTGTCTCCCAACAGTGGCCAACGCCAGGTACCGCAGAGGGAATGAACAGAGCAGGGAAGCATCACCTGACCCCTCCCCCATCACCCACTCCCATATAATGATTATAACGAATAACCAAGAACAATGGGTAAAACTGAGCCTTGGCAGCATCGAGACAGCCCCTCGGAAAGCCCGTCTTGAGCGTCGCCTGGGAGAGCGAGTGCTGCCGGAGAACGAGGGGAGATGCTGGGCTTGTTTAGAACTGAGCGGGCAGCACCCGAGAACAGGCAGGGCGGGCGCAAGCCTGCAGAGGCAGGGCAGGGCGGGGTGGGTGGCTGGCCGTAAGGCCCTGGGCTGTGGTCATTGGACACAGCAAGACATCATCCCAGGAAGGCGCCTGTCTGTGTGTCCTTCGGAGGCATCTCTCGGGGCAGCATGAAGCAATGGTAACAGCCGGGAGCATGGCTCTCTTTTGAACATGGCAGGGATTCGCGGGCGTTGAAATGCAGGTTTTCAATTCACAGCCATGTTTGCCTTTGTTAGTCATGTGGCTTTTTGAATTACACCCAAAGGGGCCAACTACGTGGGTACTCCAGGGCATGGAAAAGAAAGTGCGTGCTCTGCCGAGTAGCTGCACACAGAACCCCCAGTCCTGGAACAGCCATGGTCAAACAGCATCCAGGGCAGCCCCTGTGTCACATCTCTGAGCCCCCCCCTGCTGCTGAGTTCCCCAGACCAATCCTGCTTCACAAACTGATGCTGATCAGACCACGGCAGCGAGCAAATTCTGCTCCCCGAGGATCACCGCCCCCACACGCCAGCTTGCGCGACCACAACGAAAAGCAGCGCAGCGCATCGTCCCTGGACAGAACCCTTACTCCGCACCAGGGAACAGAGCCTGCAAGAGCATGTGTGGCAGCCCCAGCTGGCATCTCATTGCCAGCTTCTTTAGTCCCACATGTGGCGTCCCCCATCCTGCGTGAAAACAGCTCTTCAAGATCATTGTCCAAATCAGCCCTGGCTGGGGAAAGGTGCCGAACGTACTCCCCTGGAGACTTGCTACTGGGCTGCAAAGGAGCCAGGAGAATCTGAGAGAAAGGAAGACCTGGGAGTCAGGACTAGGGAAAGATGAACATAAGAATGGCCCTACTGGGTCAGCCCAAAGGTCCATCCAGCCCAGTAGCCTGTCTTCCCACAGTGGCCAGTGCCAGGTGCCCCAGAGGGAATGAACAGAACAGGGAATCATCAAGTGATCCCTCCCCTGTCGCCCATTTGCAGCTTCTGGCAAACAGAGGCTAGGGACACCATCCCTACCCAGCCTGGCTAACAGCCATTAATGGACCTAACCTCCATGAATTTATCTAGCTCTTTTTTGAACCCTGTTAAAGTCCTGGTCTTCACAGCATCCTCTGGCAAGGAGTTCCACAGGTTGACAGCGCGCTGCATGAAGAAAAACTTCTTTTTGTCTATTTTAAACCTGCTACCCATTCATTTCATGTGGTGACCCAGGGGTGTTTGAGGTGAACACCTGTTAGGTAGACAGTCAATCTAAAACCCAGAGAAGTCTATGCGTGTCTCTCCCTTGGTTGCATCCGCTGGATCCGACCCTGGGAAATGAACGGAGACCTTCACTTCCTTCCACCCCTGCCTCTGACCAGCTGTCAGACCATGATACTGACCCATCCTCTCCAGCCATCTGATTGAAACCAGGAAATAGGCCCCTGTCCAATTACAACCCCCTGAGCCGTCCAGGCTCTCTGTCAGGACATTGAGTGGGCAGGATCACTGCAGTCACAATGTCCCAGGCAAGTTTTTCTTGTGGTCACTTTGCAACGGCCAGTTCACCGCACACCACAATCAGGAAAACTTGGCAGTAGCCATCTCTGAGGAGCAGCGTCCAGAGAGCAGAGCAAGCGCTTGGAAAATGCTTGCAGAGCCAAGGGATCCCCGCAGTGAGCTTGGAGGGGTTATTCTAGATGGGGGGGAAGCATATTTAAAATTGTGAAACTTCTTTTGACAGGGTTGTCCTTTAATTACCCCATGGAGTGATAAAATCCCTAACAAAATGTGTCTTTACAAATCTCTAGCGAAAGTAATTAGCCCCGTGCCTGGCTCTCCGGAGGGATTATTGCTGCCTTCTTTGCCGATTACGTACTCCAACAGAAGTGGAATCGCTGCTCCGTTTGACAGTAAGAAAAAGAACCTCAGATAAAGATATTAAAATGCTGTTGCACATGACAGCTTTCTGCAGGGTGAGTCTGCCCAATCCCTACAGAGCACCGGGAACGAGTCACTAATGCACAGCACAGGGTTGGGGTGACAAATGTCACCTCCTTCCGTTCTGGGCCATTCCGGGGAAACCTGTGCGATCAGGAACGTCCAAGGAGTCAATTCCTCGGCTCACTATTGGAGTCCGGCCTAAGGCTTCAAGTCTGAGGTGAGTGGCATATCTGTGACTGGCCGCAGCAGTCCTAGGACATTCTTTCTCTTCAACGGTGGCTGCGAGAGTTCTCAATACCCCTCGTGATACATACTTAGCCTGCAGTTTCTTCACTAGCCCCTCCCACAGCATCTGTAGGTCACCAGTTTGTAATATGACCCCCTCGCGGATCATCCTTAAGGCTCTTCAGTAAAGTAAGTTGTGATGGGATAAGAGGGAAGGTCCTTTCATGGATTGATAACTGGCTAAAAGACAGGAAACAAAGGGTAGGAATAAATGGTCAGTTTTCTGAGTGGAGAGAGGTAACTAGTGGAGTCCCCCAAGGGCCTGTCCTAGGACCAATCCTATTCAACTTATTTATAAATGATCTGGAGAAAGGGGTAAACAGCGAGGTGGCAAAATTTGCAGTTGAGACCAAACTGCTCAAGGTAGTTAAGACCAAAGCAGACTGTGAAGAGCTTCCAAAAGATCTCACCAAACTGAGTGATTGGGCGACAAATTGGCAAATGAATTTTAATGTTGAGAAATGTAAAGTAATGCACATTGGAAAAAATAATCCCAACTATACACACAATATGATGGGGACTAATTTGGCTACAACTACTCAGAGAGAGATCTTGGAGTCATTGTGGATAGTTCTCTGAAAACATCCACTTGGGCTATGTCTACACTGCGTTCTTTTTCCGCTTTTGTTTTGGAAGAGGCTTTTCCGACATTTAGCCCATTTACACAGTTCCAAATGTGGGGAAAACCTCCTCTTTTGGAAGATCCCGTAGTCCTCATAAAATGAGGAATACAGGGCTTCCAAAAGAATACGCCCGCTTTTCCAGAAACTGTTCCGAAAAAAGATGTTGTCTCCTTTAACCATCAGCACGCAGCCCAAAGCTCCCCGGGAGTCCCCTCCAGTGAGAGGTGTGCTCAGGGTCTCAGATGGCCGAGGCTGGCCGGGGGCAGCAGGAACAGGAGGAGACGTGGGCGCGGCTCTCAGCAGAAGCTGGGCAGGGAAACAGAGTAGCTCAGAGGACAATGTTGAACAAAACTCCGCGGATGGCGGTAGCAGAAAGGGGATCTTGTGGAGTCGGCTCTTGTCACATGACGTGCTCCCTCGGGAAGTTGCTCAAACCAGGTTTCCCTTGTCTCTGGTCTCGCCCTGTTCCAAAGGCCCCTCGGTGTCCTTAATGGAGGCCCATTCCCCTGCTGCCCCAGTGGATTCCACCTCAAGTCCAGGTATCCCTTTCTCTCCCAGAGCCATCCCGCCCAGACAAGAGTAGCCTTACGACCTCTTGGCCCCAGGGAGCACAACATCTCGGCTCCTCCTCTTCTGCATCAGCCACCTTGCACTTCCTCGCCCCTGGCTGGTACTGCCCGCTCTGCAGAAGGGATGCAGGGTCCCAGAGGGATCGAATCGCTGGCCACGGCCTCGCGCTACTTCCAGAGTGAATTCCGCTCGCTGCATGGCAGGAATAAGGCCTCTGGAGACCAGAGGCGGGCCTGGCAACAGGATGGGGGCAGGGCAGAAAAGGCAGCGGGGCAAAGGTGTGTCTCAAGAGGAAAAGGGCTTGATTTTCCACAGCACCTTGCACCCGGATAACAGCAGGGGCACGAGCTGACGGCAGCACTCGTATTCTATTGGTTTAGAAACTGCAGCTTGCCCAGCCCCTACAGTGACTATCTGGGGTCTTCTTACATGGGAACTGCTCTGTACAACACACAACGTACTTCTTATTCGTTACACATCCGTGATGTGCTGGAGCCTGAACAAAACCCACACAGGGCACGTCGACGCTGCAGGAATAGAGTGGAATTTAGCTATGCAACGTCAGCTACGTCAGTTGTGTGCTCTTCCTCCGACTTCCCTTACTCCCCGTGAAACGAGGGATACACGAGTCAGAGTAAGAAGTCCTCCAGCTCGGCTTTATGCCGAAACAGCGACTTGCAGTGTAGACGCGCTCCTTGTTATTTTAGAATAACGCCCGTTATTCCGAAATAACGCAGCTGTGTAGACATACCCATAAAAACCCTCTCCTCCTCACCTCCCACCCCCAAGGAACTTCCAGCCAAAAAGGCATTTAAGCCTTTCTAAAATGTCCCCACGGCATTCAGCCGGCCAGTTTTCTACCCGAATGCATGTGTGAGATTCCTGAGCCGTGATCAGTGTGGCCATGGAACAGTCAAGAGACTATCTGATCTTTGATGATAACCTTTCAGCGACTTTCAAGTGCTTGACATCAGGGTACACGCTGTGCTGGCTACATACCATTTTGGGCTTGGCTGTCGTCCGAAAGCGGCCATTGCCCATGGTTGATATTCTAATAATCTCTGGGCAGCAGAAAATAAATTATCCATCCTAAATTAAAGAGAGTGCTCCCTGGGTTTGGAATATCACCCGGAAAAGGCAGGAGCGAACAGAGCTCTAGCCAAGATTGTTCTAAAATGGAGAATGCTCCTGATAAATAAATCTCTTAATGAAATACAAGCAATTAAACTAAAAGCGCTATCAAATGCAGCTTGTCACTCAGCACATTGACATTTAATTGAATTTTTTTTCCATTCCGTGGTCCCTTTTCCCTGATAAACAAATTCATTCACAACAGATCAGGTTTCACTAACCCAGAAACCGGATGATAGTCAATCAACTAATTGACACAACAAAGACTTTTATATAAAGAAAAAAAGCTGCCTAATTAAAGCTGAAATGAAATTTAGTAATGCACGGACTTCTTATATTAATTACTCTTTATTAACCCTTTCCTTCCCTGGAGACACTGCGTTCCGGGCAGGCACACAAAGGCAACGTTAGCAAACTGCACATCTCTCTGTGCTTTCTAGGGACCAGCAGTCGGATTGGATGTCCCGGGGAGTTCCAATGTATGGCCCAGGGACCCCCATGGGTGAGCTCACAACGGCAAGCCTGTGAAGGAAATAGCGTGTACAGGAGTAGGGGGAAGCACCCGGTGCCTTAGCCGCCCCGGCCTTGTTAAACTGGGGGGTACAAAACAGCTGCAGGCTGCAGTGTCCCATTGCTTCCCCATCACGCCCAGGAGCAGCTCCGGCAGGAGTGGGGCAGCCCTGGCCCCTTCTCTGCTCCCTTCTCTCGGAGCCCCAGGCAGAGCAGGGCCGCGGGTAGCATGGGATGGCTCCCCTCCCCACTCAGCCAGCCAGGGGAAGCTGAGAGCCAGACACTGCTCCCTGAGTCCCTGCTCTGGGGCTGCTTTAGCTTGCTTCAGCTGGCTCTGGCCCCCAGGGACTTGCCACTAGCTCAGGGGTGGGCAAAAGGGCCTTCAGGGCCGGATCCAGCCCAGGAAGGCCCTGCTACTCCCCTACCCCCAGGCCAATTAAGGCTTGGGGGCAGGGGGGCACCCAAAGCCTTCTCCACTCTGCCCCCTGATTGGCCTGGGGGTGGGGGAGCGTGCCAAGCCTCTTCCAGGCCATGGGTGCCTAGTGAGAAGGGAGGGGCAAAGGGGCTCCCCCACCCCCAGACTAATCATGGGGCAGAGTGGAGAAGGAGGAATTTTTGAAGTGGCCCGCAGGCAAAAATTATCGCCCGCCTCTACACTAGCTCCTATGCGCCTCCTCCTCCTGACCCGCACCACCCGGCCGGCGGCTGGAGCTGTGGGAGGCGGGGGGATCCATCAGTCAGCTGAGATTCCAGGCTCCCCCGCACGGAGCAGAGCAAGGCGGAGGATCTGCCGCAGCCCAGAGGGGAAGAGGGGCAGGGGGCTTGGCAGATGCAAAGGGAAAAAATGTTCTTGGTCTCTGGAAGTGCCTGGGCATCCAGGAGCGCCCAAGATCGAAGCACGGCCCCGGCAGTGATGTCAATGGGCAGAGCTGGGTTCCACCAGCTGGGCAACGCCACAGGTGACGAAGAGATCTCTTGGCACTGGAAAAGGTTCAGAGAAGGGCAACAGAAATGCTGAGGGGTTTGGAACGGGTCCTATCTGAAGGGAGATTAGAAAGACTGGGACTTTTCAGCTTAGAAAAGAGGAGACTAAGGGGGGATATGACAGAGGTCTATAAAACCATGGCTGGTGTGGAAAGAGTGAACAAGGAAAATTTATTTACTTGTTCTCACAATATAAGAACTAGGGGTCACCCAATGAAATGAATAGGCAGCAGATTTAAAACAAACAAAAGGAAGTTTTTCTTCACTCAGTGCACAGTCAACCTGTGGAACTCCTTGCCAGAGGATGTTGTGAAGGCCATGACTTTAACAGGGTTCAAAAAAGAGCTAGATAAAATCATGGTGTTTAGGTCCATCACTGGCTATTAGCCAGGATGGGTAGGAATGGTGTTCCTAGCCTTGGTTTGTCTGGAAACGGATGACAGGAGAGGGATCACGTGATGCTGAAGAGGTCAAGTGTGACGTGAATCCGAGGGCTGCAGGAATCATGGAGGTGCCTGGTTAGGACTGAATGGGCTCAGGGGCTCAGCATATCGAGACCGATCTTGCTCCAGTCTGATTCAATGGGAGATTTGTCTTTGATGTCAATGGGAGGAAGAAGCCCTGATTTAAAGCACTCCAGGCATATGCTTACAACCCCTGGAGTTGAAGCAGGTGCTTGAGTGCTTGGCTGAACAGGGTGCAGCATAAGCACGTGACTAGTGACCTGCTGGATTGGGTCCCAAGTGCACAGAGACCCTGAACCCAAGTTGCCTAGACAGAGAAGCCACAAACAGAGTTGTCCGGGCACCTGATGAAGCTGCCCCTTCATCACCATGGCAATGTCCTCCTGCATTGACTTTATACCACAATACAAAAATTTCTGTCTCCTTTCTGCACTCTCCCCTTCCCCTTCCTGCTGCTGGAAAGGGTGATTAGGAACCTGGGAATTGCTAGACTGGGCCATCCTGCCTCCAACCGTGTCTAGTACCACATGCTGGCTAAGTTTTTGGCCTCAGCAACATCCTGTGGCAATGAGTTCCACGGATGAACATTTCACTGTGTGGAACAGGGTTTCCTTTTACCTGCACTTCCCATCTTTCCATTTCAGTGAACACTCCCTTGTTCTGGTGAGTCAGGGGAGAATCGACGCTCTCACTTTGCCCTTTCTAGACCATTTAATATTTCTAGACCGTTCTGAGCTAGCAATCCCAATCTTGGCAATCCCTCTTCAGAGGAGAGGTCTTCCCACCCCTTAGTCACTCTCCTCACCGCTCTCTGAACATCTTTTATTCCCCAATGTCCCGTGTTCAGATCGGGTGACCGGTACTGCCCACAGTACCCAGGGGAGTAATTGAAATGTTTTCTTCCAACATTCGTTGCTTCACCTTTGCTGACACGCTGAGCTGCATTTTCCCATTCACCTACACTGGCCACTTCTCACAGAGGCTCCTGAACGCCCTCCCTGGGCCTGGCGATCCCAAGTAACTTTGTTGCGCTACCTCCGTGCACCCCCCTCTCCAGGTGACTAGAGCAAGAGATGAAACAAGACCCTGCCTCATGGGATTTATTATCAGTGATGCTATATCTGGTGTCAGAGTCCTCTCTATCCTTCCCCGGCTGCTAGGAGCAAGAGACAGGGCATTTTGCCTCTCTCTCCTGTCCTGCTTCCTGGCTGCTTGACAGGCCATGGAGGGATCCTCGAAATGTACGAGTGTGCTCGTCACCACACTCCTCGCCAGCACCGCAGGCCTGGGGGCTGTGTCTGAGCAGCTCTCCGTTTGCACGGCCTGTGGAGGAGCGGGCGTGAACTGCTCCAGCAGACTCACACCAGACAACGATCAGAGTCATCGTATCAGGCTCTGCTGGCCACTGGTTCACCGGCCAACGGCTTGTAGCTTCCGCTGGCTTGTGGTGGATTTGGCTCTGGGCAAAACCCAGTGATTTCAGCCCAAAGCACAGTCCATCCAGAAGAAATGTCAGCCCACACTGGCGTACATTTAAAATAATAACAGAGACTCCTTATGGAGCCTATCTTAGCTCTGTCATTGAAACGGTGAGGAGAAACAGGTCAAAACTGTCTTAGGCCACGTCTTCACTATGTGGAAGATCGATGCTGCTGCGATTGATCTTCCACAGCAATCGATCTTCTGGAGTTCGATTTAGGGGGTCTAGTTAAGGCTCGCTAAATCAAACTCAGAGGGTGCCCCTACTGGTGTCTGGTACTCCTGCTCTTTCCAGGATTACAGGAGCGTTTGCTGTTATCGGCCTCCCCACTGTGGGCACGCCATTAAATTCAGCTTAAGGTTAGCTACATATTTTACATAGCTGGAGTGGCGTACCTTACTTTGAGCTGCAAGGTTTTGTGTAGACCTGGCCTTACAGCTCACACCTGGAGGTCATGTGGCCTGCTGCTTCAGAGTCCTACCCTCCCACTTAACCTCACAGAGCTCTGGCAATAGAACCCTTGTCCATCCGAGGTTCTTTGCACTGATAGCATGTCTCTCTCCTTTGAGCTGGGCTACACGCAGTCTGACTGTTCTGCATTCCCACAATAACTGCAAGCCTTGATGATCATCTCTTACAATTCCTGCATTCACTGGCAACACGATTTGTGACCCCACAAGAGCCCAATTGCTTGCAATGGGCAAAACACCACAGCCTCTCTTGACTATCTAGCGAATCTCAGCAAACTGTATTTACGTGCAGACGCCCAGAACCTCATCCTTTAAACTGAGCGCCTTTCCCGCCTTTGTGCCAGGTTAAGCACAGACTTTCGTCTTTGTATTCCCACCACAATTACAGACATTGCAATTACAATTAACACAATCTGTGGCCCAATAGCAGCCAAGCTGATTACAAGGAGTAAAACACTGCTCCTTCAATTGACTACTTAGAAAACCTAAACAAGGGGGAGGGATAGCTCAGTGGTGTGAACATTAGTCTACTAAACCCATGGTTGTGAGCTCAATCCCTAAGGGAGCCATTTAGGGATCTGGGGCAAATCTGTCAGGGATAGTACTTGATCTTGCTATGAGGGCAGGGGACTGGACTCAATGACCTCTCAAGGTCCCTTCCTGCTCTATAAGATAGTATATCTCCATATATTAAAGCAGGAGCAAACTATATTTCCATACACATACCCCCTTCTCACTGTAAAGGGCCCATCCCTTCAGATCCTGCTAAGAGGAGGGTTCCTGTCAGAAGACACCAGAGAGATGTTTGCAGCATTTTGGGTACCTGCTTGGTGAGGACTTATGGCTTTACTTTGAGCCACAGCCCTAAACAAAGGGAAGTGTGAAAGCAGCATTGCCCCAGGAATACCTCCAGGAGGTGCCGTGTTCCCCCGACCACCCGCGCAACGTAGAGTTCCCTCTATTCCAGAGGGGCGGGGAAGGACAAGTTACTTCAGCTCTTTGAGGGCATTACACTGTGGATGCATTTGGTCCTCTGTATACATACATACCTTCCTTAGCATGCGCGTAGATGGCAGTCTGACAAATCCGAGTCATCTATGGGTTACGCTCTTTTAAATGTCTGGGGAGTTATTTGCAAAGCTATTACTTCAGAGTTTGTTAATAAACCAGGATTTAATACACCTGGGTTACATTATCTCTCCTTTCTAATGTACAAATCCTGTCAGTAAACCTTCAGCAGCAAGTGCTCTGTGCTCTTAGTCTTAGGTTTAGCTACCTGCTTTCTAAAACATTGGATTGTTTCACAAGTCAAGAGAGAGATTTTTAAATCCTTCAAATCTTGCAGCAAACATACAAATCTGCGTCTGGAGTTACAAATCCGATCAGCAGGTTTATAAACCCTACAAAAGATTTGTGTGAAAAAGTTTTCATTTACAAATTCTCGATTTGCCTTTGGGACACGTAAGTGACTTATTTATAAAGGAGGATTCTGAAGGCCTCCTGCCATCTGCGCAAGATTGATAAAGCTTTCTCTTCAACTGTCATGCACCGTAGAGTATAAATCCTGATCCAGTTATTCTGTATCTGCTTCTGAAATGAAATTCGGGGTTAGTAATTAGCTCCATAAAAGGTGATCTCATGCTCATGCTGCAGTGCTCTGACAGGTGGTATTTCATGGCATTATTGATACTCCATGCCATTTTCTTCTTTGAAGAGTACAGATCACTTTTAATATACCCTGCCATCTTAAACATGAGGCAACAAGCACACTTTATCAATCTGGTACAAGATAACAAAGCACTGGAAATCCAGTGGTAGGTTTCAGGGAATGCACTGGAAATCCAGTGGGAGGTTTCAGGGCACACACTGGAAATCCAATGGGAGGTTTTAGAGGGAAGACACTGCTTCCAGGTTATTACAGTGGAATCAACACCCCCTGCCTAAGTGCACAAGTTTTGGCTGCTGGCTTGGAGCAGGGTGGTCCGCGCCATAAGCTTTGTCAGTCAGTCTCTACACAGTTAAATAAAATTGAACTCAGAAATGTGCCTGTGTCTTTAAACAGACATGCAAAACCCCAAAGGCAAGTGCTTAGATGCAGTGCTTGAAGGCACAGACTTGCGAGGACCCTGGGGTTCTGCTTTAGCACTGGGGAGATTTTCCTTTGTCCCAGTCTCACCCACCACTGCCCCTGAGAAGAAGCAGGCAAAGCTGTTTAACTGCCCTGCTGGCTTCTGGTTGGTCAGTGTCTACTTCTGGTCATTTTAGGCCGTTGGAGTGCAGCAGGGAGAAGGCGTGAATCATGAGTCCAAGTATCAGAGGCCTGGTATAGGGTCTGAGGTCTGGCTAAGGTGGTCAAAACTTTGCTGGTGCCTTTGTTTGCTTTGCTGATCTAAGGATCTGTGTGAGGGGCGATGGGAGGCAACAGTGGGTGTAATGGAATGCTGAATTCCAATTTGCTGTTCAGCCAATAGCTGGCACAGTGCCTTAAAAGATGTCTTAAAGAGAATACACCTTCTTATAGATCTATGGGTTTAAGTTCTGTAACCCGTCTGTGTCTGTACATGACGTGGTATCAGAAGTAAACTAGTGCCCAAAGAGAACAGAAACAAGACCACATCATCCAGGGTTACAGATGGAAGGAGGAAAAAAAAAAGGTTGCAGGATTTCATCAACATGACACTCTTCAGCCCCCTCTGAGTTCTTCAGCTTTGAAAAACCCTCAGATTGGACATAATAGAAGCAACATTTGACAAGATTTTGCATTGCTACAAAACTTGATAGGAAACGAGATAGCCAGGTATCACCATTAATTAATGCTATGGGGAAGCAGGCAGGTCATCTCTTTAGATATTTTACCACTACTGATGGCAGCCACTAAGATGACTAGGGGAGAGTTATGGCAAAGTTTGACACATAGTTTATACATCATAGAAATGTGGTTTATGAAGGAGCATGTTTAAGAATTCAGGAACCAAGAAAACATTCTACACTCATGGAGAGTGTGTGATTACCTTAAAAGAAAAAGTAATCCAAGAACAGCATAATCAATCATGAATCTTTCTGTGGCTTTCTCTCACATTTAAATGTTCAAAATAAAGAAAAGATCCAGGAGCAGTATTAACTAAGCTACACTGAACATGTTTGTGCCACAACTTGTGGACTCTTAACAATTAATACAGGGACACAGCCTGAAGTTACTTCAAAACACTAGATTCAGAATCATTTCCGACTTCATGCTTTGATGTTCCAGCAACAATCCAGGGTTAGATAATATCCTGCACTTGCAGGCAAAATGGACTCTGATCTAGTGTGTGTTCTCATTGCTAATAAGAGCCTATAAAACAGTCAACGGCTGTTATTGGGAATGATATTCACCCAAGATATGAAAGAGCTTTGTACAAAGATGAGATAATATCAGGATTAGACAGCCAGATGTCAGGGTCACAGCAAGTACACTGGACAAAATGTTCAAACATGGGTGGCTAAAATTAGGCCCCTCAATAAAAGTATCCCAGGACCTGTTCCACTGAAGTGCTAAGCAGCTACATCTCACGCTGACAATCACTGGAGTTGCGCGGGCTCAGCTCCTCTGAAAATCAACCCACTTTCATTTACATGCCTAAAAATGTCATTTGGTGCCTCACTTTTGGCACCCACATATGAAGATGTTGACTACAGAGACTTGCAGGGACAGTTCCACAAAAGATAGAGGCCTCATTCTCAGCTTGAACCAGGCCCACTTCCTAAAGCATGTTTGTCTGCAAAGTTCTTTGAGGGGGTCAACAAGCACGCGGACAAGGGGGACCCAGTGGATATAGTACACTTAGATTTCCAGAAAACCTTCGACAAGATCCCGCACCAAAGGTTCTTAAGTAAAGTAAGTTGTCATGGGATAAGAGGGAAGGTCCTTTAGTGGATTGATAACTGGTTAAGGGACAGAAAACAAAGGGTAGGAATAAATGGTCAGTATTCAGAATGGGAGAGGTAACTAGTGAGGTCCCACAAGGGCCCACACTGGGGTCAATCCTATTCAACCTATTTATAAATGATCTGGAAAAAGGGGTAAACAGGGAGGTGGCAAAATTTGCAGATTACATTAAACTCCTCAAGATAGTTAAGACCAAAGCAGACTGTGAAGAGCTTTAAAAGGATCTCACAAAAGTAGGTGATTGGGCAACAAAATGGCAAATGAATTTTAATGTTGATGAATGTAAAGTAATGCACATTGGAAAAAATAATCCCACCTATACATACAAAATGATGGGGACTAATTTAGCTACAACTACTCAAGAGAGAGATCTTTGTGGATAGTTTCTCTGAAAACATCCACTCAGAGTGCAGCAGCAGTCAAAAAGCAGACAGAATTTAGGAATCATTTAAAAAGGGATAGAGAATAAGGCTGTGTCTAAACTACATCCCTTTTCCGATAAAGGGATGTAGATTAGGCACGTCGATATTGCAAATGAAGCCGGGATTTTTTGAGGAGTACAGGATCTTTCGAAACGGGGTATTTCTGTCAAAAATGCCCCGTCTAAACTGCCGGGGTTTTTTTCAAAAAAGCCCAGTGTTGGAAAAAAGCGGCAGCTGCCATCATGCAAATGAAGCGTGGGATATTTAAATCCCGGCTTCATTTGCAATATCGATGTGCCTAATCTACATCCCTTTATCAAAAAAGAGATGTAGTTTAGACACAGCCTAAGACGGAAAATATCTTATTGCCTCTATAGAAATCCATGGTACTCCCACATCTTGACAGATGTGGTCACCTCATCTCAAAGAAGATATATTGACATTGGAAAAGGTTCAGAAAAGGACAACAAAAATGATTAGGGGTTTGGAACGGGTCCCATATGAAGAGAGATTAAAAAGACTGGGACTTTTCAGCTTACAAAAGAGGAGAATAAGGGGGTATGTGATAGAGGTCTATAAAATCACGAGCGGTGTGGAAAAAGTGAATAAGTGAGTAAGGAAGAGTTATTTATTTGTTCCCATAACATAAGAACTAGGGGTCACTGAATGAAATGAATAGGCAGCAGGTTTAAAACAAACAAAAGGAAGTTTTTCTTCACACAGTGCATAGTCAACCTGTGGAACTCCTTGCCAGAGGATGTTGTTAAGACCAGGACTTTAACAGGGTTCAAAAAGATCTAGATACATTCATGGAGCTTAGATCCATCAGTGGCCAGAATGGGTTGGAACGGTGTTCCTAGCCTCTGTGTGTCAGAGACTGGGAATGGGCGACAGGGGAGGGATCACTGGATGATTCCCTGTTCTGTTCACTCCCTTTGGGAGATCTGACATTGGCCATTGTGGGCAGACAGGACACTGGGCTAGATGGACCTTTGGTCTGACCCAGTCTGGCCATTCTTATGTTCTACATTATTGTGAGGTTAAAGTGGGTAAAATATATATAAAAGTGAATCAGAGTTTGTAACTCTAAAAGGTTGCAGTGATGTAACAAACTGCCAATTTCCCAAAAGTTTTCAGGATTCCCAGACTGTCTCTGGGGAGCTCTGTTTTCCATCTGGTAGATTTCCCTGTAGGAGGCCAAGCAGTCCAGAATCCATTCTTAGATCTTCCTCTCGCAGGAAACAAGCTCACAGTCTTGCTACTGGGGGGCGGGGCTTTTCCTTTGATGGCAGTGAGTGAAGAATGCAAGGTGAGTCTCTCACTTCACCTCATCACACCCCGTGGCCATTTGCTTCGGACTTAGCACCATTTCTGAGAACGTGCTTCATTAGTATTCCACAGGGCTTCTTTGATCTCTGGTGACTTAGGTACAGGGGTACTTACAATGTAAATATTTGCTACTGCATTTGAGAGGAAACAGATAAGTAAAAACAATGCAGGTAACACCCATTAGTTTATGAACTTTTAACACCCAAAATTGCATACTTTTAACTACTGCTTTGATCTAATACACTAGAGAATTGGCCTGAATAAACTTGGACATCACCTGATCCGCCAGCATCACAGATGCTTCTGACACTGTATTGCCTCCAGAGTGTAAACCATCCCAGCTATAGTGAGAGTGCCTTAACCAGGCACTCGTGAACTACATTTGAGTGTAACACCAACAGATTCCCTGTCCCGAAGAAATGTCTGTCTTGTGCTACGCAACTCCCTGCTGGATTATACAAGCTCATATAAAGGCCGTCATTCCAGTAGCAGAAAATGATATGCACCAATCTTGTTATCTCAAATGGAGGGCCCCAAACACTTTGATCCAAACACAATCAAGTTTAGATTAAACAATAAAAAAGTATATTAACTACTACTACAGAAAGATAGATTGTAAGTGATTACAAGTCATGAGATATAAAAGTCAGAATTGGTTAAAAAGAAATAAAAGGTAACACACAAACTAATATATAACTTCATAAACTCTCATCACATGCTTTAGCAATCTTACTGCCTGGAATCTTTTCAGCCAGGATCTGTCACCCAATTCATTGTAAATTACCTCATCCTTCGGGTGCTGTTGATGCTGTGAGTAGAGATGAAGGGAGAAATTATCTGCTCCTCATTTTTATCCTTTTTCTCTTCTTTGAGATTTGTCTCCAGCTGGGATTTAGGAGACAGAAGGTCTGGGGGGAAGGGAGCCACTAGCTTTTTCTTTGGCCAGATGTAAATTCCTCATTCATATCCTTTTTCCTGCCAATGAATGGCTGCTTAACCAGGTGATAGTCCACTTGATTTTGCTCACAGCTCCCTGAGGTATCAGTTTGCCTTTTGTCTTTGCTGAACCAGTTTGTGCCTGCTTTTCTAAACTTGGAACATGTTTCAGTAATGTTATATAGTAAAATCTTATAGATTTTACACACAATGTTGCCACATATATTTTACCAGGACAATAATGATCAGCAAATTATGAGCTTTCAATGATACTTCACAACACATTTTGTACAAAATCCACTATAATTTTGTTAAAAAAAAAAAAAGCGAGTATCTAGACACAGACCATTATGAAAATTCCCTTGGTGTCTATGTTTTTGCCTCTGGGTATACACTTTTCAGAGTTCCTTTAGATGGCTAGATGCCCATCTCTTACCTAGGCCTCCAGAGTACATCACAAAGCAGGAGAAGACAGGCTTGTGTGTGGGACCTGTGTAGGTAGTTGTGGTCAGGGGGGCGGACTTCAGGCAAACTCTCATAAAACAGCTAGATGGGAGAGAAAGGAGCAGGCCTTCCCTCATAACTTTTAGCCCAGTGGTTAGGGTAACTCACCTGGGATGAGTCATGTCTTGCTGTCTACAGTGGTTCACAACTATGTGTGCCAACCACAGGGCAGACACATTGAACTGATTGTATGTTCTGTATTTAGACAGACCAATGCCTCATTGACATCACAAGGCCTAGCTTCTTTTGGGTACTCTGGTCCTAGAAACTCCAGTAATTGCCAGCCACCGTGCCATGGTCCAGCCAAGTGCAACTGCTGGCAGATGGCCCCTTTGAGCAGATGAGACCCTTTGCAACACCTCTCTGACAAAACGTGGTGGACAAAGCACTGGCGAAGTGCAGGCTGTTGTATCACCCATGACCAGCCGAGGAAGGAGAGGGAACCGGTTACTCCTGAACAGCTCTGATTTTGGAAGTGGTGGGTGCTCTCCTTGCCGGTAATCGTGTCTATTGTCTGAACACAGCCCAAACGAACTCCCTTCCGTTCTTTGGCTCTGTCACAATGAAGGTGGCCTACTGTCATCTGGCGCTTTTTAATTATCGAACGTCAAATAAAAAAAGCAGAGTAAACCTTTCAGAACAGATGCAGCTTTAAAAAGAAAAGGAATAAATAAGTCTCTGCTGCTTTTCGGTGTGTCTGTAAATCAGAAATGTTTTTGTCATCTCATTCTGCTTCTGTTTAGCCATTCTTCCTGCCTCTGTTTTCATGTTTTCATTTCTCTATGGCTGTGTGGAACACATTTCTCAGTTAAGTACTTGCTTTTGAGAGTTGTTGCCATAACAACCGTTTCATTGCACGATATGCACACTATCTCTGAAACACAGAATTTCTCTGTAAAGGAGCGTGTGCCATCCACAGCAAAGGGGAATATGGACTCATTATTTTTACATTATTTTGTGTGCAAATAGATGTTTTCCAATTCCATTTTTTCTAACTTGATTTTCTTGTTCAGTGAAACTACGCTTTTTTAAAAAGCATTCCCATCGCACAGTATAATGTTTGTCTGAAACCCAAAACATTAGGAGACAAGAATCTTTATTGTAGTTCCTTTCTGCAAAAAGTCTGAGGTAAATGTGCGGCAGTAAATGCATATAAAGTCCTTCTTAATAGACAGTAACATTATGTAAATAAAATCTATTAAAAATAATGGGCCATTTCTAAAGACAAACCTCCATCTTAATATACTGTAGATGCCATTCTGTGGGTGTGCAACTAGAGGGTACATAATGTTCTCTTGCTTTATTGTTTATTTCCGTGCTTTGGGGGGTTTCTGTGAGCTACATTAGGAATATAGCCGTTTTAACTCCTTCTCAGAAAAGCTCTCCTAGCTACGAATTTCTTAGGGTTTTTTGTCACAATTAAGCATTTGACATCACACCTACGTGCTGCCCCGAGCCATACTGAGTGGTGAGCAAAGCGGGGAGCTGGCGCTGTTTGCAGGAAGGTTGCCAAGAGATGGGCTGAGTCATTGTACAGTGGCCCTGTGCTGGGGGGTGGGGTTTGGGGAGGTGAAGGAGATGCTGCACCAAGAGAAGGTCCCCAGAAGTTCATTGGCCCAGCTCCAGGACTCTGACGTCCCAACCCTGTTCAGCACAGAAAGCTTATTGCAAGCTCAAACTTTCCCCACCAAGAGCATCAACTTTTCAGCCCAGCGGCTGGTATGGTTTCACCCTTATCCTAGCTCTGCCGCCTGGCCAGTACCACCCTCAGCCCCTTTACTCTGCCCCTCGCTTTAAACGGCAGGCTGACATCTGCTCTTCTCCAGCCTCTGCCCAGCCTCGACTTGCCCTACCCAGTTGGCTTCTTGCCAATTCAATCCTAGGCAACCACCGGAAGCCCAGGCTAGTTCAGACTCTATTTGCATGTTAATCTTTAAACCATATTGGTCATAACTGTTTCCATCGCAGCGGCAATATGTTAGTCATTGAATAGCATCGGTAGCCGGCACAGCTGGCAAAGAATGGATGCACCAGGATCTCGCCCACGTTGCTGTGACATTGGGAATGGTAACACTGAAAAACCAGCTGGAGAGTCTCCTGGGACATTCAGTAACAGATTGAAAGTTGCCATGTTTCAGGGGAAAAAACCCTTCAAACCAGACTTCCAGGTGAACCTGCAGAGCTGGACCTGACATGCAAGTGTGGCACTATCAGACTGGGCCGAATCTTTATTTATTTAATTTATTTAAAATAGTTTTACCCCACCTTTCTATTTAAAATATTTGAGGCAGTTTACAAAATTTTGTAAAACACATTATAAATATCTATAGAAAATTAAAATACGAAACCCCAGGGGAACATAAAAGTCTCGAGAGGAGGGACACACACACACAGACTCAAACACCAATAAAAGCATGAGTAAAAAGGGTGGCTGTAGCCTGATCCTGAAACAATATTAGTGTTGGCGCCGGCAAATAGCCCAGGGGAGAGAATTCCACAGCGTGGGACCAAAAGCTGAGAAGGCCCTGTTCCACACAGATGTTAATCTTATCTCCACAAGTAGGGGAACACTGAGAGAACCTCCCCAACTGACCTCAATCCCCAGGCAGGTTCATATGGGAGAAGACCGTCCTTCAGATACTCTGGACCCAGCCTGTTTAGGGCTTTATAGGTCATAACCAAGACCTTAAATTGTGCCAGAAACATACCGGAAGCCAGCGCAGCTGCTGGAGCACCGGCATAATGTGCTCCGTATAACGAGTGTTAGTTAGAACTTGAGCAGCCGCATTCTGGACCAGTTGACGTTTCCGAAGGCTCTTCAGAGGCAGCCCCACATAAAGTGTGTTACAGTAATCCAGTCGGGATGGAACAAGAGCGTGGCTGACTGTGGCCAAGTCATGCTTGTTCAGGAAGGGTCACAGCTGGTGGATCAGCTGATGCTGGCCAAAAGCACTCCTGGCCACTGAAGAAATCTGGTTCTCAAATGTTAAAAAAGGGTCCAGGAGGACTCCCAAGCTGCGTGCCTGTTCAATCAGGGAGAGCGTAACCCCGTCTAGAACAGGTACCACACCACATTCCCGAACAGATGGCTTCCTGATCCACAGGACCTCGGTCTTATCTGGATTCAACTTCAGCTTATTTGACCTCATCCAGTCCATCACCGCCTCCTGACACCAGTTTGGATCAGCCACTGCCATACCTGGTTCTGATATCACAGGGAAATAGTTGGGTGTCATCTGCATATTGATGGCACCGTCCTCCAAAACTCCTTATGACCTCTCCCAGTGGCTTGATGTAGATGTTAACAGCAGAGGGGACAAGATGGAACCTTGCGGGACACCACAATGACCACGGGGTTGAATAGCAGCCCCCTAGCTCCACCTTCTGAAGATGTCCGGAGAGTTAAGACTGGAACCACTGCAGAACAGTGCCTCTGATACCCAGCTCTACCAGGTGCTCCAGAAGGATACCATGGTCAATGGCATCAAAAGCCACTGAGAGGTCCAAGAGAATCAACAGGGAAGCACTCCCCCATCTATCTCCCGACGTAGGTCATCTACCAGGGCGACCAAGGCGGTTTCAGTTCCAAAACCTGGCCTAAAGCCAGACTGAAATGGATCTAAATAATCTGTTTCTTCCAAGAGAGCTTGGAGTTGCAACGCCATTGCCCGCTTGAGTACCTTGCCCAAGCAGGGAATGTTAGCAACTGGGCGATAGTTATTCAAATCACGTGGGTCCAGGGAAGGCTTCTTGAGTAACAGTTTTATCACTGCCTCTCTCAAGGCGGCGGGAACTGTCCCAGATCTAAAAGATGCATTAATAATCCCCTAGACCCAGCCAGTCATCCCTTCCCGGCTAGATTTAATAAGCCATGAAGGGCAGGGATCGAGCGAGCACGTGGTGGGTCGCACTCCTCCAGGCACCTTGTCCACATCCTCCATCTGCAACAGCTGAAACGGTTCCAAAAAGAAACGACTGGGCGGTGCGCTCAACACGTTCTGTGCCCCACTCACTCGCAGCCAGAGTCCAGATCCAACTGGATGCGAGCGATCTTATCTGCAAAGTGCTTCGCGAACAGATCCCAGCGGGGAGCCAAGAGCTCCCCCATTTCGTCGTGAGTGCCAGACGGTAAGAGGCCCCGCACTTTTCGGAACAGTTCCGCTGGGCGGCGTGGTGCGGGTGCGATACGGGTGGAGGAGTTGCTTTTCTTTGCTGTCAGCCCAGCTACAGAGTGAGCTCGCGATTCAGCTTGAACCTGCAATCGATCGGACTCAGCTCTACCTCTCCTCCAGCGGCGTTCTAGCCGTCGCACAGACCGCTTTGCACCATCAACTCCCCAGAAAACCAGGGAGCAAACTTCACACGACTGGCCCGAAGAGGGCGCTTAGGAGCAATCATATCAACCGCCCGGGCTACCTCCATGTTCCATAATCGACTAGGGCATCGACAGGACCATTTGCCATAATGGCTGAACAGTCCCTCAGGGACCTCAGGAAGCCCTCTGGATCCATCAGCCTCCGAGGGCGGATCATCTTAACCGTTCCCCCGCCTCTGCGGAGGGGAAGGTCAGCAGATACTCTAAACTTGACCAGATAGTGATCAGCCCATGACAAAGGGAGTGTAAGCACGAGGGATGTAATAGTGTAGTCGATTAACCGATAAGCAAAAGCTTATAGGCTAATGCTATAGGCTGCATGCATTTCCCTCCCCCCGCCAGTACATTTTTTAGCAGGCAGGCAGGCAGCTCAGCTCAGTCCTTGCTCACACTGGCTCCGGGAGCTCAGACATCCCCCTAGACAGCGGCTGCTGCCACCCCACACTGCAACCTCATTACCAGAGGCAGCAACACTGGGCGACAGGCAGCCAGTCCACGAGGGGAGCTGGTTTTTAAACTCGTTCCCCTCATGGACCAGCTCCTGCCTGGCACCCCACGCTGCTGCCTCTGATATAGTGGCAGGGGGCTGTTCAGGAGTGGGGCCGGAGCGCACTGGCTGCCGGCCCCGCCCCCAGGGACTGTAGAATAGTTGAGTAACCGATAAGAACTCATGAGGTTACTTGACTATTCAATTAACTGATATTTAACATCCCTAGTAACCACATCCCTTATCCCAAGAACTCTCTCACCCCTAAAGACCATATCAAGCGTATGACCTGCAACATGCGTGGGGGCAGTTATTTCTTGGGATAGTCTTAGGGTCGTCATGATATCCATAAAATCTCAAGCCAGACCAGACAGGACAGCCTCGGCATGGACATTAACTTCCCCCAAGACCAAAAGCCTCGGGGTCCTCAATGCCACGTCCAAGACCACCTTAGCCAGAACATCTGCCGTACAGCGGGGTGGATGGTACACAAGTAGAACACCCAACCTATCCTGGCCACGCAACATCAGGTACAAACACTCGAATCTAACCCTTTGTTGGACCAAGGCCCTGGCCAGTGACATGGTATCCCAATAGACAATTGCCACCCCACGCCCCCTGACCATCGAGCCACGGCTGGTGCTGTACCAAGAACCCAGCTGGGCACAATTGGGAGAGGTCAACACCTCTCTCCACTCCCAGCCAGGTCTCAGTGATACAAGCCAGGGAGGCCCCTTCATCCAGGATTAAATGATGGATGACAGCTATCCTGTGGGAAACCAACCTGGCATTCAGAAGCTGTACCCGCAGGGCTGATGGCCAGGTATTAAGTTTCCCAGAGTCACTGAGGCCGGGGACAGGACCGGAACAAGGACTAGCACATGTCTGTCTAAACCTCGTTCCCCTTGGCTGGCCAGTCTGGATCTTACTGCTGTATCTTCCCTTACCTGTCACAACTGCCACAACGTGTCCGAGCCCCACCCCATCTGTGCCACAACACATAACGAAAAAGGAGAATAACACAACCCTTCCTTGACCTTCCATGTGGGCTGGTAGGGGAACTTCCTCTCACCAAGAACCCTCTCCTGCCCTCCCTGCTCTCACCAGGGCCTGAATAGGCCACCACACAAACAAGTGTGCTGCTCTCACCAGCACCCACAAACACACACTCACAAATTACACTGTATTACACAAACCACCACAACACACACCCTCGCCCTCGGTCTGCCCTGAAGGGCTCCCCCAAAGGGCAGCCCCATTTGGTGCAGCCCGCGGCCTGGCTTTAAGTCCACCCTGCAACTGAAAGGTCTAAGTCCTAACAGGGAGGCCTCTGACCCAGGAGATGTTGCTGCACTGACAGGGCAAGGTCTTTCCTTCAAGGGGGGCTGGGAGAGATGCTAGTCCTTGTTCCCAGCCCTCCCCGTTCCCTCCCCCTTCTGGATAGAGACCCGGAGTGGCTGGCTCCCTGCGAAAAGTCACTTCCCCCTTTGGATATTCTTGCCTTGGCAGGAGTGGGCCAGCCCGCCCTGACGGAATTGGCCCGGCTAGCTCTGGTCCTCCACCTGGTAATGGAACACCCCCATCGTTGCCTGTGCCGCCAGCCCTGCCAAACTGAAGTGGGTTCCAGCCCACGAACGCTTGTGTCCAAGCACATTTGTCAGGACTCCTCAGAGTTTTTGCTGAGCCGGACAAACCCGGCCCCCCTCGGAAAACTGTTGGGAAGGCATCTTGAGTGCCAGCCATACAGCTAATGGGCTGGCAGCAGATCGCCACAGAGGGCCCGTGGGGCTGAGCCGCAGAGACTGGAATCCGTGAGCACTTGGCAGACCTCAAGCTGCTGCTCCTGCTGGAAGAGTGGACTGAGGAGAAAGCTGCCCTGTTCTGGGCAGTGATGCCCGAGCATGTACCAGCAGCATGTCCGGGTCAGCTCGTGGCTCTTTAGCCAGTGACACGTCCTGGACCAGCGTGCTGATCCCTCTGCTGCGTGGCGGGCGGAAGTGTGGGCCCTGGGGAGCACCTCCTGGCTCCTGAGAGGAGCCGCTAGCAGGGCTGCAGGGTGGCACAAGGGAGCTGCTGGGGGGTCAGAGCGACGTGGGGGGTGAAGCCAGGCCGCCCTGCAGTGACCCCCCTCGGATGAGGCACAGCTGCAGGAGCCGGTGGGAGCGCGTGATGCTGGGCCAGAGGGGCGTCCTGGGTAAGAGCCATTCATGCGGCCTCGCTGGCAGTGCCGCTGGAGAGACGTCAGCCATGGGGCGCGGGCCAGTGTAGCAGGTGACTCAGCCTCTCAGGACAAGGACCAAGCGCTGTGAAGCTGCCCAGCCAGTGCGAGCTGGGGGCTGACGGGTCAGAACATGTGGCTGTGGGCGCTTCCAGCCAGGTCCGGTCTGGTGAGAAGCAGGCTCAGCGCCCGGTTGGGGTGAGTAGCGGGGGAGCGAGGAGACAAAAGCACACCACTGGCTTGGGCGCGCAGTCTGCTCCTGCTCAGGGCGAGACTCTTAAGGGTGGCCTTCATGCCCATGGGTCTTGGCCAGGCCTGGGCTTGGCAGCAGCCACCAACACCCTCCCGAATGACCCCGCAGAGCGAAAAATCTGACTGTAGGGCCCCCAGGTGAAATCCAGGCTCCACTGATGTCGCTGGCAGAACCCCAAACCAAGCCCTTGATCTCAGTGCAATCAGAATGTGACCCTGGCCTCAGCAGTCAATGGCAGCCGAGCTTTCTGAGAGCGAGCTGAGAGCTGTTGTCATCATGCGATCTGGGAACGGTGACATGTCACAGCTCACGACTGGTTTCGGCCCAGCTTCACGTGACGCGGAATGGAGGTCATGCTCAGCAAAAGTGGCTTCCTCTGGGATTGCCGCGCACAGAGAGGGAGCGGGATACCTGCGGCCGTCGGTTCGTCCCAGCAACGCTGTCAACCCCCCCGCCAGCCCGCTGCTCACGGAGGGAACATTCTCTGGGCCGGGCCGTCTCACCCCGGGGAGCACAATGTCCAGGTTCCAAAACTCCCCCTCACGTTTGCCCTGCTGCTGTCACCACAGACAGCCCAGGAGAATGAGTAGAGATAGACCCAGCTCCGCCCAGCTCCAGACACACGCGGCAGGGCATGGGAGAGCGCCAGGAACTCCTAGCAGAAGACACGAGCTACAAAACTCACAGAGCTAGGAACTGCTAGTGCAAAATGCCACTTTCCCTAGTTTTTGCTGGGCAGGTACGTAATGTAGAATCTGGAGTCCACAGAAGAACTCCCCCGTTGATACGGGCATTTGGAGATAATTAATAGCCCTGATTCAAATACTTACAAACAATGGGGGGAGCAGACACATGGCTGATTTAAACTTACTGACCCAATGGAGCGAAGCTGAGTCACACCAGCTGTGGGTCTGGCCGCACTGGTTTAGATGGAATGACATGGATTCACCGCAGCTGACGACATGGCCCCACTGACTTCAATCGGGCTTTTTGGCTTTATGCCACCCAGGGATCTGGCCTGTAAGACATACCGGGTTTGGGAAACCATTCACATGTTCTAGCTCATTAATCTTCTACTGAACCTAATGCTCTCTCCTGCACTGGCCTGTCAGCGCACCCCAGCCACACACGACCTGAGAGAGCCCGGCTGGCCCCGCTGGCCGGGCCGACAAAGCAGGGTCCTTGCGTTAGCAACCCAGAGAAGCCAAGGGCCTGCTCTGCTCCGGCAGCTCTTCATGCGCTCAGAGGGATGAGGCTGGATCAGAAGGGCCGAGTGCAAAATGGCCGCTCCGTCCTGGCTGTGAGCACCTGGGGTCATCTCCATTGCTTACCACAGGCCCTCTACTGTGCAATGGGCCCCTGTCCTCGGACTGCTAGGGTCCCTGAGCCAGGAAGTAGGCCTGGCCGGGAATGTTGATGGGACACTGACACGCGCCGCACAGGGAGAAAACAGGAGGGCCACAGCTGACTGCAACTCATTTCCTAAGAAGTCAGACTCCTTGGGGACAAATGCTCCGCCTGGCTTCCATTAGGCTAGTGCCAATGAACAAGCGTCGGTGCTACCGGCGGGGGTGGAGGGGTGGGAGCCAGTGTTTCACGGACTGAGATCCGGCTCCCCAAGGATGGTGATTCCCCCTGACCGCCCCTGTCACTGCAAAGAAACCCTGATGCATTGTGATTGTGCCACGGCCATGGGGGAGCGTCCTGGGGGTGTCACATGTGGCTGGAGGTCATCGCCGCGAGATGTCCACTTGCTGTGACGCATTGTCACTCGGGAGGGACTGCGCGGGGCGGCCTTTGCTATGTGAGATCTCTGCTGGGTGAGGCTGATGTGATATGACCAGGATGTAACTGCAATGTCACAAAGTGTCATTTACAGGGCGTGTGGAGACAGACTCGTTAGATGCAGGGTCGGTTACTGTGACGACACATCTACTATGCCAGTGGCTGGCGAGCTTGCAGCACGACCAAGGGCATTGCTCCAAAAGAGATGCACCGCAAAGACTGGCACACACAAGAGCCAGAAGGCCAAATACATTCATGCTTGGCCTGGGGACGTTCCCTGTGGCCTGGCTGGGCTCATCCCTGGCAAAGTGAATTTGACCTCGTATGCCACGGAAGTGCTGGCCATGACTCCTTACATAAGGCTGCACTGAAGTTGTTTTACTTAAGATGAAAGTTCAGCTTCTAAGGTTGACATGAAGAATAGAGCGTACCCACCCCAAATATACAGCACAAATCTGTGGATAAAGTGGCCTTCCCAGGGGACTTTCATGTGAATCTGGGGGTTATTAGTTTATAAGTTAAAATTCATATAAAACGAGCCCTTTAAGAAATGTGCGCTGATGAGTCTGAGCTTGGTGTGCGCCTCTCTAGCTAAACTGCAACAGCCCCAGCAAACACCAGCCTCGCTCATAGCTGACTTAGAACTGAATACAGATTTTAACTGGATAACGTGCTACAAAGGCCATTTCCCCTCTCTTGATAGCCACATTTCCACATGAGCTGCTGTGAATAAGCCATTTCCACCCTCATTTGCACAAGTACACTCTTTCTTTTGTTGTCCTTATGTATAGCTACCCCTACCTCTGTAAACTCCACTCCAATTCATCTGATGAAGTGGATTTCACCCAGAAAAGCTTATACCACAGGACTCCTCATTGTTTTTGCAGATACAGACTAGCACAGTGTGACAGGGTGGACAAGGCCCTGAGCCCAGAAAGAGCCATAGATAAGTCCTCCAGGAGGCTAGAGAGACTCTGGAGGAACAGGCCAATCAGGGGCCAGGGAGGCCTACAAAAGGAGCTGCAAAGCTTAGCAGCAGTCAGTGCAAGGCAGAGCTTGAAGAGAGCAGACTGTGAGGCTAGCTGAGGAAGTTGTCTTCAGGAGGGGACACCCTGGAGGCGCCACTCTCTCTGAGTGGGGAAAGAGACTGAGGGGAAATAAATGGAGAGACAGACTTGGAGATGCTAGCGTAGGGCACCAGGATGGGCCTTGTCATGCGTGTACCCTGGGAGGGGTTTGAGTATTTCACAGTGTGATGTGGTCGGAGGGCTGAGTAGCCAAAAAGCTTTGAAAGAGATGGTGCAGGCAAATGCCCCCTCTGAGACCTCACAGCCACGGGGTGAGTATTCCTCCAATGCAGGCCTCTTTGTGGCTGCCAATAAGTACCACGGGAGCCTGCACCGTCACCATTGTGTGGCTGTCGGGGGCATGGTGCTGTAGCTTTGCTGTAGCGTGATGTTGTTGTCTCGGGCCAGGGAGGCAGGCAGGTTTGGAAACTGTGCAAGGAGAGTGCCTGCCGTTGTTCAGGGAAATAGGACTTTCCTGTGCATTTTTCATTAAACTCTCAGGATTGCTCCAAAGACCAAACCTGCCTCCTATCACCAACTTCTCCTCCTCTTGGAAACAACCCAGCAGGACCCCGAACATTGGCCAGCTGCTCCAGCCAAGGGGCCGCAGGACTGAGACCTGTTCAGTAAGTACCCTCTTGTCTTGCACTTTTACAAATCATGCCACTGAGTGGGGTGCCCGAGTACCTGTACCAGCGAGGAGCGTTACGCTTCTGCTGGCTCAGAATGACTCAGGAACGTGGACAATGGAAAGCACCTTGCTGAGGAGGGCCATCCTAACACGTGTGTGCCCCGTGTGATACACAGCCACCCTCTTTTCCAGCACTAAGCACCATTTTCACACCCTGCCACGTGTTACAGCAACCCACACGTGCAGAACTTTCACAACTGCAGGGTTTGAGCTCCGCTGCTCTCTCCCATTGCTCACTGGGGCACTGGTTTCTAGGTGCAGTTCAATCAATGCACTAGGACTTCAGCTCGCACGTCCCTGCTCACCTTTGTCTCACTGCCCATCACGTTCCTTTGAAAGTGCCCTTTTGTGTGCCTGTAGCCTCGGAGATTTGGCCTCACTCCCGTACCTGCCCCCGGCTTGGGGCACAGATTCTAATGCAGCTCTCACAATGCCCAGGCCTGGCCTTTCACGCTTGCCTGTCAATAGGTCCATGGAGATGTGACTGTCATGTGTCACCCAGGCCACAACAGCAGGCTTCCCCACACACCCGGCTTGCGACCGGCATGTGCCTATTGAGGCCTACGCTCTTAATGGCGATTAAGGCCATTAACCCTTCTGTCCACCTCGGCTCCTTTATTTCAAGCCCATCGCCCCGGGTTCTGCACCCCGAGATGTAATTGTAGCTTCCCAGCATCTGCATTTGCCTGAGGCGCTAACCCTCTGGGCTTGGTCAAAGGATGACCCCAATGCCCCGTGCGTGTCAAACAGGCCTTCCGCCGCCACACGAGAGTCCTGCGCCGGCCGCCATCATCCATATCGGTCCAGCAGCATTCGGCTCACCCTGCTCCAGCTGCACCCGGCGTGCTGAGGTGCGTCTGTGCAAACAAGCTGGAAAGGCCCATTCTCCTTTGCTAGTCAATTTCCTGCTGCCCTTGCTCCTCTGTCCTCATGGGCCAGCTTTCCAAGCATGCTCGGCTTGGTGCCACATGTGTGCATTGAAATGTTGAACTAAAAGCGGCTGCGTCCTGGCCACATTTCTCGGTGCCTTGGACACGCATTTACCACATGCCAGCGCAAGCCTTAGGAGGCACCAGGCAAACTATAGCAACAGTGTTTCTTGTTTCCACCCTCCCAGTGTGGAACCATGGCACCCTAAGCCTGCACCGCTCCTTCCTGTTGGCAAACACCCAACCCCACGCCAATGCCCACTCCGACAGACGGGCTTTCCGCAAGCGTGGGCTGCTTGGGGCGTCCAGGCCAGCATGGTCTGGGAGGAAAGGCATCTTCGGGAGAGCACTTTGCCAGCAGTCCCTCCTCCCCCCTGCTTTGGTTAGCAAGGGGCTTGCTTTCCGATAGTAGCTGTGGCAGCGGGTCCCGTGGAAAGGGCGGGCTCATGCAGGCAGGCTCCAAGCCATGGCTGTAAACTGAGTAACCAAGCAAGCAAAACACGACGTCCTTGGCTCTGCGCTCACAGCTGCCTGATCTGAGTGTGCAATTGGGCAACTCTGGGTGCAAACAAGATGTCCCATTTTGTGCCTCCTGTGGCTGGGGAGCTGCTGGCATGTGTGGTGGCACTTCCCGATTGCAGCCCATGCACTGCAGTCTCCAAGGACCAGGGCCTGGGGTGAGGGAGCCCCAGGCGAGTTTCGCTGCGGTCCTGCCGTGGGGACTCCTGCAGACTCGAGGGAGGAAGAAGCATCAACACGAGTGATCAGACATAGGCTTCTTCTTGGTGGCTGCCAGACACTAGGCTTGTGCACAGGATCCGCCCCCGGTACACTGCGCAAATGAAAGCAGATGCACCCTTGATCAAAGGTTTTGCATTGTCACCCTCTGCAGAACGGCTGATGCTGAAATATCCCACGGGCCTGTCCCTCATCCCTGTGTACTCGGATTGAGGGTGGCGCATTGCACTGCCCAGGCAGCCCAGCTAACCCCAGCGCAAGGGACCAGAATGGAGTTTGCTCCCCTTCACGGCCCTGCGCTCGATTCTCAGCATGGCTGGCTTCAGAACCCACTTAATGAAGCTTAAGCAGCCACACTTCCCCAGGCAATGCCTCGGAGACAGATTGCTCTGCCTCGGTGCGTGCCCCACTGAAACGTTCCTGTGGAGACGGCGGGCGACATCCCGTGGCAGCAGCTGGACGAGAGACCACATCAAGCGGGAGCAACTAGAGCGCCTCCTGCTGTGGGAAGCTTGGCTGCAGAGAAGGAGCTGCAGAGAACTTCTGGGCAACCGTTTCCCTGAGTCCTGGCCTGGCTGCTACCTGTGAGCTACCCAGGCCTGTCGGTCAGAACAGGAGACACCGCTCCATCTCCTCGTCCTCACCCTCAGTCTCAAGGGTCGCCCAGTCCCCGGCTCCCCACCGCCTTTTCCCCTCGCAGGAGGGGCAGAGAAAGGGAACAGTCGCCTCGCGGCCGGGGGTGAGTCTGGGGAAGGGCTCCCTCTCTGCGCGTCCGTTCCACGCACCTGACCAATCAATGACTGCAGGTGGCAGCTGGGACCCATCTCCCCACAGTCTCTGATGTCAGTCTTGCCCTTCTCTGTGCACTCTGGAATGATGAAAGGGCTAGAGAACCTGAGCTAGGAGGGAAGACTGAAGGAATTGGGCTTGTTTAGTCTGGAAAGGAGAAGACTGAGAGGGGACATGACAGCAGTTTTCAGGTGTCGAAAAGGGTGTCACAGGGAGGAGGGGGGGAAATTGTTCTCCTTGGCCTCTGAGGATAGAACAAGAAGCAAGGGGCTTAAACTGCAGCAAGGGAGGTTCAGGTTGGACATTAGGAAAAACTTCCTGCCTGTCAGGGTGGTGAAACACTGGAATAAGTTGCCTGGGGGGGTTGTGGAACCTCCATGTCTGGAGAGATTTAAGAGCAGGTTGGACAACACCTGTCAGGGACAAACTAGATCAGGGGTGGGCAATAATTTTTGGCTGGGGGACACATCCTAATTGGCCTGGGGGCGGGGAGCTGTGCAAAGCTTCCCTCGCCCTGCTCCCGCCCTGCGCAAGCGTACGGCACTTTGAAGTGCCATGCGCTCCTCGCAGGGACGGGAGAGGGCAGAGGAAACCTTGCACGCTCCTCCTGCCCCCAGGCCAATCAGGGCTTGGGGGCAGGGGAGCGCATGACGTCTCCTCCCGCCCTGTGAGCAATGCACCGTGCTTCAAAGCACTGCGTGCTGCTCACAGCGCAGGAGGAAGCTTCATGCACTCTCCCAGGCCCTAACTGGCCTGTGGGTGGGGGAGCAGCAGGGCCTCCACGGGCTGGATTAACCCGCTTGGCGGGCTGGATCCGGCCCGCGAAGGCCATTTTGCCCACCCCGATCTAGATGGTGCTTGGTCCTGCCGTGAAGGCAGGGGACTGGATTTGATGACCGTTCAAGGCCCCTTCCAGTTCTAGTGTTCTGTGATTCTATGACTGACAGACAAGTCTTACACTGGCCTGAAACACTGAAAAGTTCCTACCTCCTATTACCTGTGCCCATCACTATGGTATCTTCCTTGTGAATGAAATCAACACCATTAGCTACCTTCTCTCAAAATGCCATAGTCCTTGGACATGAGCATAGTGTGGGCAGCAAGCCACGTGTGAGTGCGGCTTGTCAGCATTTACGGAAGGCCCCTGCGTAGGCTGCAATTTTCTTACAGCCCAGCCCAACCCTTAACTTTTTTTGTAAATAGGTCATCTGCAAATCTAAAATGAATGCGGACGTGATCGAGCCTGTTTGAGACCGATCGTAGCAGATGGACACGGCTCTGCTCCAGGAGTGACACTGGCAGCCTCCTTAACAAGACTGACCTAGTCCCAGGAGAATCCCAGGTTTCACGTCACGTGTAACTTCTGCTGGGCTTTCCAGCAGCCTGCCCAGGTCTTGGTGACGAGACAGAGCCCTGTGCCGTGCCAAAGGGGGTGGGGTGGGCGTGGCTCCCGCACACTGCGTGCGTTCCAGTGTCGTGTTCAACAGGAGGCCAGCAGTGACCCTTAGGTAGGTAACCGGGTTTATCCACGAGACATGTGCAGAAGGAATCCCACTCTGAGCTGGCTCTGAAGTTGAACAGGCACACTATAAGCAGATTGCGACTGTATGCTCTTTGAGGCGGGGTATGCCCCCTATGCAGCACCCAGCCTGTTGGGGCCCTCCTCCTGCAATGAGGAGTAACAGTAGTTCTAATTAGGAGCTTTAATTCGAACTACCTGGTCCATGCCGCGTGTAGCCGCGGGCAGGGAGTTCGAACTACGGGGCATTTAAAAATGGTGGCGCCCGGGAACATGCAAATGAAGCCCGGGATATTTAAATCCCGGGCTTCATTTGCAAGTTCGAATGCCTACATTAGCCATCCTGGTTCGAACTAGGGTGGCAGTGTAGACATACCCTAAGAGCTTTTACCCCAAAAGGGGCCGGAAGGAGCTTCCAATGGCATCAGCTCAGGATTCCTTCTCACTCCCCTCAGCGTGTCCCCAGGCAGCAGAGAAAGCAAAGTGTCCCTGATGTGGATCTCCAGGCAACATGGCTTTTTATTCCCTTTGGAAGCCAGGTGAAAAGCAAAGTCCCTGCTGAGGATTCAGTCCCGACCATTTACCTCCTGAGCATGAGGCCTGTGGCTCAGCATCAGCTCTGGTGCAGGATTTACTTTGGCATCGTTCTCATGTTGAAAATAAAACTGAGCTGAGGGCAGGATGTTGTCTTTAACGCGGCTGCGATGACTAATTATTAAACTCATTTTGTAAAGGTTACCGTACACAGAAAAGCAATTACACAGAGATTAAAACAAGTTCAGAAACCTGATTCATTCCGAAACTATGGTAAACCCAAGCCTTGTACTATTTCTGATTTTTAATGACCCCAGAAACATTTTATTTAACTTAGATGGCAAATGCAATTTCGAAATGGGGGATGAAGTGTATTTCTACCCAGTGCAGTGTATGAAGTTCCAATGCTGATTCGTCAATTTCAGCAGGCTGGAAGGAACACCTGGCACTGGAGAGACGTCCATGCCACGTTAACCCTTTGTGACACGGCTTCTCTGAGATGTCAGTGGAAACTGAGGCACCAGAGAGCCAGTCACTGTTCTCCTCATGGAACCAGATCTGCCCTGTGCTTCAGTTAGTGGCTACCTGGCCACTCGTGTGCATCATTTTAAGCCCACTGCATGAGAGAGGGCACGGCTTTTGCAGTAAGTATTTGATCAGCAGCTGTCTGAGTGCTTCCCAAGCACCCTGCAGAAGAAAGTGGCTGGCACTTCATCAGGCCTGGCATGGGCGCCCCGTGGCTAGCCAAGCCGTCCCCTTACAAGTGCAGTGCTCATAGGGGGGTCACTGCTCAGACTGACCCAGCTATGAAGGTTACGTCTGGATCCTTTACCTGGATTCCTGCTCTGCAGCCTCCTTCTGTCCATGGTCCCTTGTGCCACGTGCCACGTTTGCCCACAGCCACGTGTGCCCGGCAGCACAGCCATATGGGTATGCTCTCTTCCATCTCCCCAGTGCAGAGGGTCTTCACTGCTCAGAGACAGAGCGCTGAGGCCTTTGTGCAGGAGAGCCCCCATAAGGCTGGGGCTCCCAGGGCTCTGCAGGGTCACTGTCCGGAGTAGGAAGAGGCAGCCCTCGCAGGCCTAGGAGATGCTCTGTTAGCCACAGCTTTCCACAGGTCACATGACACATCGACGGCCCACGATCCCCTGGTCCCACATGCCTCAGGCACCCCACCCCTGCCACTTCTGGCACACGGCGTGGCTGACCCTGCAAAGGGGTGACTCCCGGTCACTCCCAGAAAGCATCCGTCGGGGTGGGGGGACAGCATTCTCCACACACTACAATGGCTCCTCAGCGCCGGCCCACTGTAGCTGGTCACAAGGCAGGAAACAATGGGCAGGGATACATGGTCAGTCTTCACAGTGGGTAGAGGTAACGAACGGCCCCCCACGGACCTGTACTGCAAAGAGAGAGGTGGCGAAGTCCACAGACAGTACCAAATTACTCCAGCGAGTTTAACTGAAAGCAGACTGCGGAGCGTTCCAGAGGGATGTCACTGGGCAACAAAATGGCAAATGAAATTCCGTGGTAAGAAATGCACATTGGAAACCATATTTCCAACCCTCCATCCAAAATGATGGGGATCTCAATTAGCTGTAGCCACTCAAGAAAGAGATTCAAGATCCTACTTAAAGCCATGGGACGCCCACACCTTGAATACTGTGTGCAGCTCTGCTTGCCCCGTCTCAACAAAGACACGTTAGAACAGGGAAAAGCACCAAGGAAGGCTACACAATGCTCACGGGGGTGGAACAGCTGCCGTGTGTGGAGAGATTTCCAAGCCTGGGACTGTTCGGCTTGGCAAGGAGATCACGGGGCTGTTCTAGAGCTGGTCTGGAGAAACGGAATAAGGAAGTGTTATTTTCCTCTCCACATGACCCAGGAACGAGGGGTGACCCACAGACATTCTTAGGCAGGTTTGAAACCAACGGCACGAATAACTTCGCAACATGCCCGATAATAAGTCCCACATGTGACTGAGGCCAAAGATACAACTGGGATCAAAAGGGAATGAGAAAAGTTCATGGCTGATAGGTCCATCAGTGGGGGCCCAGCCTCTGCTCCAGGTGTCCTTACACCTGTGCCTGCCAGAAGCTGGGATGACTTAGTAATTGCTGGTTCTGGTAATTCCCTCTGGAACCCCTGGCCCCAGCCACGGTCGGAAGATGGGCTGGACGGGCCATGGGCTGACCCAGCACCACCATCCATTCAGAGGAGGGGTGGGGTCTGACTGCCCGGGGGCCACTTTGCTCTTCACACAACCCCAAGGATCCTTAACCAGCAGGTAACTGCAGCTGTCAGTGCCCAGGCTGAGGAGGCTGGTGGAGATTAGTGGTACCTCGTTGGAGCCCAGAGAGTGACCCTGATTTACCACAGCCAGGGATCGGACCCACGCGGAGGTGTTGGTGGAACTCACTGCTGCAGGAGATCGGGCTGAGCCCATGCCCTGGCTAGGCTTACACAAAGTCAGGATCTCCGGTTTTCATCAGCCCCCCCCCCGGACAGATGCGCTGACACTGCCCAGCCAGGCTTGTCACCTCTGGGGCATCTCACTGGGGGAAAGACAAGAGCCATCCCACAGGACGCAGGCCCTAGGAAGGGAACGGCCGCATGGCCATCGCCTGCGGGGCAGCCCCAGAGAACAAAGTGATCCCGTTTGATTCAACAGAGCAGCGATGCTGCCTAAGAGACTAACACTAGCCTGGAGCTCCAGGGGGACTCAGACGTGGCTGCCGCATACCAGCCCCAGGAGCGCTATTGCCCCACGTGGCTTAGGACCCGCTGGGCGCAAGCTGCCTGCTCCCCCCAGCCTCCCTCTCAGACAGGGCTAAGACCCTTTTCCTAGCCATGGTGTGGATCCTTCCAGTGACCAGCCCATCCCCTTCTCTCAGGGCAAAGCACTGCATGCGCTGGTGTTTCTCTGAGGTGAACATTCCCAGAGAGACTTCATCTTTTACATCAGGCCGCATCTTGTCTGACCCGGGGGATAAACCTCGCCCTCTTTTTTGTGTGGAGTTAACTACTGTTAAGAAAGAGCTTTAGAGTGGCTGCTGTTCTGGGCATTAACAACAGAGACACTGAAATAATAAATAACTAATTAACCCTCTGACAATACACAGTAACACCCCTAGAGACTCCCTGACAACATGCTCAGCAGTGACCAGGAAACGTCAAAGAAGCATTAAAATAAAATAAAAATTAGAAGTCTGATACTAATTTAAAAAATGAGGGAATTAGTTATAGGAATAAGGTGGCAAATGTTTTGTGAGAGGTGACAAATATGGTGTGTGCAATCACAGATGATTGCAGCATACTCTTCAGCCACTAGATGTTTCCAGGAATTGTATATTGCTCCAGACAAGGGTTGCTTCCACACACCTTGAGTTCTAGCTTTGTTAGGATTGTTGATCAGGAACCCTTTTGTTTATGTTTTTGGTTTTATATATTTTCTTTAACAAATACTTCCCCTTGGAAAATGGAAATATCTAGGCTGAATAATAGAAAAAACTATTTCATCAGGAGGGTGGTGAAGCGCTGGAACGGTGAAGCACTGGCCCAGCTATCCAGAAAGAAAGCGTGAGAGAGAAAAGAAAGAATCGAGCTGGATGAGCATGATGCATTCTTGGTAAATCCCTGCTGACGGCCAGTTATTTGCAAATTGATTTTTATGCACACGGCCACCCCAGGCCTCGCGCTTTGGGGGGCCCCACGGCAGCTGCCCCAACCATCCTATGGACAGGACAGTCCCCCATACTGAGGGAGGCCTGGGGGGTTATCTGGGGGGGCTGTAGACAGCAGCAGGGGCTCCAGCCTCTCCCCCGCATTCACCATGGCAACAGGAGCCATGAGACGCGGCACAGCCGCCTGCTCTGGTCCTCTGCCATGTCCCAGCCGGGCCGGGCCTCTGCCCACAGCAGGCTGCTGCATCGCTCTGCTCCCCACGGCTCCCGCCACTGCAGAGGGCAGGGGCCCGACCACGCAAGGCAGCCAGCCGAGGCGAGCTATGCTGTTTAGGGGCGACGTGCCGCTCCCCGCCCGGGCCGGGGCTCCGTGCGCGGTTTCACATGAAGAGCTTGGTGTGACCCAGAGGCGCGCAGCCAAGCACTACCCGTCTGCAGTGCCTCTCGCTGCCTTTCCGAAGCCACGTCCCGCCAGCTCCCTCCGTCCCTCTCCGCCGCCCCGGGAAAGCGGGCCCAGGCCAGGGAGCCAGGCGCGCCGCTGCTGGGAGCCGTGCACTACCAGCGCGGCTGCAGAGCATGAGCAGGACGCAGGGCGCTTTGCCTCATTGCGCTCCAGAAAGCAAGGGTGACGCAGGGCCATGGCCGCCCGCTCGTGCGGGTCAGGCAGCTGATGAGGATTCAAGAGACGTGGGCTCAGGACTCAGCTCTACCGCCAGCCCAGCCACGTCACTTCAGACTCAACTCCATGCTCTGTGCAGCTGCGGAGGGGGGGCTTCCGGGGGTGTCCTGTTACGGGTGCCAGCCCCTGCTCCATTAGAGACCAGGACGGAGCGATCTCCCCCTGGAGCGGCCGGTGGGCGGCCCCTTGTGCCCACAGAGGACAAGGGGCAGCTGACTCCGTCACTCCCCCAGCCTTCCCTGGCACCCAGGAAGGAAGGTGGCTGGCAGAGCTGGCACCCATATACAGGGGCAATTCTCTGCTGAGTTTGAGGCCACTTCACACGGGGGGTGTTAAATTGCGAGTAATTGAACAGTCAATACATTTTGCATCGACTATTCGATTAATCGGTAGGGCGCCTCCGCCTTTGAAGTGCAGCAACAACCCCAGGGCTGTTACACTTCAAAGGCGAAAGCGCTGCGGGGAGAATGGGGTCAGGCTCCGCACGCGTTTCAAAGCGGCAGCGCCGCACAGAGGCTGGGATCCGCTGGGACCCCCCAGCCCCAGGCTCCACGTGGCGCTGCCGCTTTGAAGTCCCCCTTTTCTTCCCGGGCCGGGGGAAGCGACTAGTCGACAGGCTCTCCGAGAAGCAGTTGCTTATTGGATAGTCGACTAGACCGTCACACCCTTACTTCGCACTGCTCAGCAGCAGGAAGTGACCTTAGTGGAATGGAGAACTGGGCCGTAATCCCTCTGCCTGAGTTCCCCACCGGTGCAGGTAATAACCCTCCTTTCTCCCCCGCTTTCTCTTCTCTGGTTAGACTGTGGGCACGGGCGGTTGGTGACGGCAGGGCTGGGGGGGCAAGCCCCCAGCCCCACCTCCGGTTCCGCCCCTTCTGCTAGGCCCTGCCCCTGCCCTGCCCCCAGACAGCAGTGCACACGTGCTCCCCCCTTCCAACCACGGGGAGAGGAGGTGAACGAGTGCTCGCCACAGCCTCCCGAGCCCCAGGGGAAGGCGCACCGCAAGGGCCGGCCAAGCCCAGCGCAGCCTCGGTGGAGGGAGGAGGGAGGAGGGAGGGCGTGCTGTGCCGCGCAGCATGGCCCCAGCCTGGCCAGCCCCAGAGCACTGGCAGAGGGAGGAGAGCGCACCGCGCTGCCCAGCCTCTCCAGCAGCAGGAGGGCAGCAAGTCTCCACCCCCAGCAAGCCTACAGCAGCCTTCTGGGGGCAGAGTGTGGGCGGGGCTACGCCTGGCGGTTTGGGAAGGCAGAGCCTTCCCCTGCCTTACACACCCGACGCCCCTGACTGTGAGCTCTTTGTGGGCAGGGCCTGTCTCTCCCTGTGTGTGCGCAGCGCCCCACCCAACAGGCCCGCCGTTTCCGTAACGCCCGGACGGGGGAGCAGCGCAGTCCAGCCCAGGCGTCACGGACAAGATGCTGGTGGCATGTGGTGCTCTGACAGCCGTTCACACAACCACGGGAGCCACAGCCCCACCGCAAACAGCGTCGCTGGGATTCCAGTGCACCAGCTTCCACCCGGGCTCAGCCCCGGCGGGCCAAGGCGCACAAACCCGGCGGAGCTGCCCAGGGCGGGCAGAGGACAAACATGACAAACTACAGAGCAGCCGCCCCACAAGCTGGGGCAACAGGGCGAGAGCTGGACCCAGTGGGGAGCGAGGTGGCTGAGACAGGCCCGAGAGGAGCTGCGTGTCTGCTGGATCCAGGGACAGCGGGGGAGAAGCACTGTGCGCCTGAAGGGATGCCAGGCACCCAGCATGCTCCATAGGCCTGCCACGCTGGGCCTTTTACTGGAGTCTTCTCTTCAGCAGGCTCTGCCCACTGCTCCGGCTGGCGGGCTCCCCGGGGAATCCAGACGTGGACCTTCCTGCTCTCCACCTGCCCCCGGCTCGTCCCGTGGGCTCTGCGAAGACAAGGGCTAGTTCACAACCTGACGGCTCCTAAGTTCAGGGTCCCACTAAGAAGCCCCAGGGGTGCGCAGGCTGGGAGAGGTGGGCTGGCGGGCTGGCTGGCTGGGCTGAGAGGCCCTCCGCAGGCTGGGGATGGGCTGACGGGGAGCAGGACTTGTCCAGGCCCCCTCCTCACACCAGCCACCTAGCAGGGCACTTAGCCGAGAAGGAGTCACCACCTGACATGGGACCGGGGGGGCATGGGGAGCAAAGAGTCACTTAGAGCATTAGCCCTGCCAACGGCTAGTGTCTTCACTCAGCGCGCAGACAAGGCCTCACCCAGCCTCAGCCCTTCCAGGCCTGTGCCGGGGCAGACTCCTGACAGCAGACAGGTAGGCCAAGCACTGCGGCCTTGCGTACGGACCCCACGCTGCAGCGGCACAGCCGTCACGCTGCGCGGAGACGCTGCCTGTGCCAGTGGACGGCTTCTCCCTTTGACCTCGCACCATCGACATCGGAGTTTGGTCATTAAACTACAATCCACACCCTGAGCGAGGCAGTTAAACCGACGTAGGGTAGGCCAGGAACCAGACGCTCAGCCCAGAGCCCGGCTTAGCACAGCCCTGCCCCGTCCCAGAAGTGTGCACCCCGGGGAGAGTGACTCCTTGCTTGCCGTAAGGATAATGAGAGAACCAACAATACTGTTCACCCAGCAACAACAGGGGCTTATCCCCCATGCATGAGAATTTTGCAGGCACATTCATGGCCCATTGGGGAGGAAGCTCTCTCTGTACTGTACTGATGATGTTTTGACACGGACCTGAGGTTTTGTTTGGCAAGTGCAGGGACCGAGGTTCTAATTCTGCAAAGGACATATTCCCCAAATGAAGCCAGTCATTAATTAGCACGCTGGCCTCTTTATTTAAGGTGTGTAGTGGCCTCTAGTGGTGAACAAAAAAAATCATTCACTGCACTGACTCAGGAGTAGGTTAGAGTCTAAGGACAGAGGGATGTAAATTAGACACTTCGAAATTGCAAAAGAAGCCAGGATTTAAATATCCTGTGTTTCATTTGCATAATCACGTAATGGCGCTCTTTCGAAAAAGCACTATTTCGAAACTGAAACTGCAGTCTAGACGTGGTTCTTTCGAAAACAGGGTTTACAGGATCTTTCAAAAAAGCGCCCCAGTTTCGAAAGAATCGCATCTAGACTGCAGTTTCAATTTCGAAATCGCACTTTTTCGAAAGAGCGCCATTATGTGATCATGCAAATGAAGCGCAGGATATTTAAATCCCGGCTTCTTTTGCAATTTCAAAATGTCTCATTTACATCCCTCTGCCGCCAGGGGGATGTAGTCTAGACACACCCTCAGAGACAGCGATCCATTTGTATCTCAGCCCTTTTATATTATGCTTGTTGTGCTCAATAAACCGTTCCGCTTTGTGTGCACTTTCTTATTGCTCATTATTTGAGTTGCATTAATTGCCTTAATGTTTTAGGAAGACGGACGAAATAGCTCATTGTAAATATGAATGGAATTACCCTGGGCAAAGATTTGCAAAAAAAACCCAACCCAACCCTCAGCTGGCAGGTTTTGGATTTCACTTTGGTTTTGTAAAGTTGCGGAGCTGGTGTGCCCCCCGTGTGCCCCCAGGGTGCACGTGTCCACCAGGCTGGTAAAGAGAGCTGTGTACAGCCAGTCCCAACTTTTATGTTAAAGCTGAAAAGCAGGTGTCGGGGCCTTGGTGTGGTGGTGGCTTGGGAAGGCGAAACGGCCCCCGTTGGGCTGCGAAAGCCAGCTGTTCTGTGGAAGGAAAGGCCAAACTGCGGGGTCTGCCACAATGGCCGGAAGGCAGCGCGGAGCCTTTTTTCCCGTGCGTCATGAGACCTGCTTTCTAGGCGCGATTAAACTGACAGATGTATCAGAGCACAAGCTTTCGTGGGTAAAGACCCCACTTCCTCAGATGCATGTGAGTGGCTCTTTGCCCACGAAAGCTTGTGCTCCAATAAATCTGTTAGTCTGTAAGGTGCCACAGGACTCCTCGTTGTTTATGCAGATTCAGACTAACACGGCTGCCCCTCTGACAAGCGAGACTGTTACAAGGGGTGGCAGGTGAGAAGTCAGGTTCTCCCGCCAAGCGAGCGGAGCCCTGGCCACAGCCCAGCAGTCCCAAAGGGGGCCAGGCAGACAAGTATTGAGCTCAAACCAATGAGAGAGCAGAGAGACTCAGGGTCCCACCAGTTCCCAGAGCTGAGCAAAACCTGCCAAAAATTGCTCGTGAGTGTTACTTTCCTTAATTCCCAGGCCCTGCTTATCAGTGCCCCTGTCCCTGGGCTTTAAAGCCATTCCAGGGCTGCTCAGAGCACAGGCCCTGCTCTGACGTACATTGCCCCCCCGATGGAATTTTCAGGTGTGCCTCAGTGGTTTAGGAACAACAATTCATTTGAAAGGCCTGTGCTCCTAAATCACTTGGGCTGTATTGAAAAGCTCCACCATAAGCCAAACGATCATTCACAAGCAGCTGATAAGCTAAAATCTGGAGGGCGAGTCTGCCGAGTCCCCCATAAAGAACAATAATGAGGTAATTTGAAAGCAGAAAAAAGGAGCTAAATTCCTGGAATAAACAGTTTGCTGGAAATGGTTTGCCCAGCTCCCTGGGTGTCTCTGCAGACGTGCTTCCAAGTACACAACGTCCACAATGCCCAGCGCTGGGCTTGCCTCAGGCAAGATGAATAACCAGCTAAGGAATGTGCCATCCAGGCTCCCACATCACGGACCACTCATACTGGTGACAATTGGGATCATTTGTGATACAGCACCTAGCAGGGCCAGCACTTTGCAGAAGCAAACCTCTCTCTGCCGGAAGAACTCACTCCAGGGGGCTGGCTCCACGTGGATGGAAGTCAATGGACAGCTCCCCAAGGATCAAACGCTAATGGAAACTGTCTAAGGCCATGTCTTCACTAAACAGAAGATCCACACTGCCACAATCGATCTTCCGGAGTTCGATTTAGAGAGACTAGTTTAGACTCGCTAAATCATACTCAGAGGGTGCCCCTGCTGCTGGCTGGTACTGCTTCTGCAAAGAGTAAGGGAAGCCAGCAGGAGCATTTGCTCCCATTGGCTTCCCACTGTAGGAATGGTGGGGAGCCTCAAAACAAGGTGGAGTCCTGTGGCACCTTATAGACTAAGGGTACGTCTACACTAGCCCCTTAGTTCGAATTAAGTGTTACTCCTCGTGGAGTGAGGTTTAACAGTTAATTCGAACTAAGGGGTTTATCTTGGAATCCCGCTTCTCTGCCACGTATAGACGCGGGCAGTTACTTCGGGCTAGTCAGTTTCCAAAATGGCGACCGGCTGGGATTATGCTAATCAAGCGCGGGATATTTAAATCCCGCACTTCATTAGCAACTTCGGTCGCCCTCATTAGCCTCCCTAGTTCGAACTAGGGGGCTAGTATAGACGTACCCTAACAGATTTATTGGAGCATAAGCTTTTGTGGGCAAAGATCCACTTCATTAGATGCATGTCTGACGAAGTGGGTCTTTGCTCGTGAAAGCTTGTGCTCCAATAAATGTGTTAGTCTACAAGGTGCCACAGGACTCCTCGTTGTTTTCGCAGATTCAGACTAACAGGGCTGCCCCTCTGATTCAGAACAAGGTATGTCGACTCTAGCTACATAATTAACAGAGCTGGAGTTGCATATCTTGATTTCACATCCCCTTTGAGTGTAGACCTGCCCTAATCCTGCTCTTGGCCATGCTGGTGCACCTAAGCCATGTTAGAACAAGCCTCAAGCTCCCCAACATACAGCTGGCTCCGGGATGCTGCAAATGCAGCAAAGACGGTACAGGGTAAAGGGTGTCCTGGCCATCCCCTCCCTTTCCTCTGTCCATACCCCCTTTCCCTCACTACATGGGCAGGGGAACGAGAGCCCTCCCTATGGCTATGGGAGTGTGGCCTCACAGGAGAGTGGCCGTCCTCTAGCCAGACTCTGCACCGCGCTGGAGCAGGTCACCATCGGACTGATCCCAGAGCCAAAGCTGCCTCCCTTGGTGGGTTCCTCGCCAGGCTCCGTGGGCTGTGAGAGCGGAAGCCTGATTAGGGAAAGTTTGTCTCTGTTTGTCAGAAAAGCTCAGGGCTAATGTGCGACCTGCTTCCTGCCGTGATGAGCGTGTGGGGAAATAACCACCAGTCTCTGAGCCGCTTCTCATCTCATCGGAACGGAGCTGCCGCTGCACTTGCTGCCTTTGGATTTTAAGCAGTGAGTTCCTGTGCATTATTCATACCTGAGTCTGGGAAACAGGCTCAAAACGGCTTTCCCGTTAACTGGGCCCCAGTGACATTCAAAGGGCAGCTGGGTCTCAGGCCATGGGGACTGGGCTCCTAGTAAGGCAGGTCAAGGGGAGTTGCAGTGGAAGCTTCCCCAGAGAGGAGTGGGTGTCAAGTATGGAGGGCTGGGAGTTTCAGGGACTTAGGCCTCCACTGCCTTGGGGTCTCGGGGAGAGAGGAGAACCAGCCAGCAGCAGCCCCCATGCAAGCATCTCTGCCACCAATCACAAGGCCCGATGATCCCCCCCAACTCTCTTGAATGGACAAACTGCTCAGTGCGTAAGTCCTTTTATGACAGAGGATTCATGGCCACTTGTATGAATCATAGAATCACAGAACCCCAGGGCTGGCAGAGACTTCAGGAGGCATCGAGTCCAGTCCCCTGCCCAAAGCAGGACCAACCCCAACTCAATCAGCCCAGCCAGGGCTTTGTCAAGCCAGGACTTAAACACCTCTAGGAATGGAGATTCCACCCCCTCCCTAGGGAACCCAGCCCAGTGCTTCCCCACCCGCCTAGGGAAATAGTTTTTCCTAATGTCCACCCTAGACCACCCCACTGCACCTTGAGACCACTGCGCCTTGTTCCACCATCTGCCACCACTGGGAACAGCCTCTCTCCATCCTCTTTGGAACCTCCCTTCAGGGAGTTGAAGGCTGCTATCAAATCCCCCCTCACTCTTCTCTTCTGCAGACTAAATAAGCCCAAATCCCTCAGTCTCTCCTTATAGGTCATCTGCTCCAGCTCCCTCATCATTTTGGTCGCCCTCCACTGGACCCTCTCCAATGCGTCCACATCCTTTCTATAGTTGCAGGCCCAGAACTGGACACAATACTCCAGATGTGGCCTCACCAGAGCCAAATAAAGGGGAATAATCACTTCTCTAGATCTGCTGGCAATGCTCCTTCTAATTCACCTTAATATGCCACTAGCCTTCTACAAGGGTACCCTGTTTACTCCTATCCAGCTTCTTATCCACTGGAATCCCCAGGTCCTCTTCTGCAGAACTGCTACTTAGCCAGTCGGTCCCCAGCCTGTAACAATGCTTGGGATTCTTCCGTCCCAGGTGCAGGACTCTGCACTTGTCCTTGTTGAACTCATCAGATTTCTTGTGGCCCAATCCTCTAATCTGTCCAGGTCACTCTGGACCCTATCCCTGCCCTCCAGCGTATCTACCTCTCCCCCTAGCTTAGTGTCATCTGCAATCTTGCTGAGGGTGCAATCCATCCCCTCATCCAGGTCATTAATGAAGATGTTGAACAAAATCAGCCCTGGAACAGATCCTTGGGGCATGCCGTTTGAAACTGACTGCCAACCTGACATCCAGCCATTGATCACTACCCGTTGGGCTCGACAATCTCGCCAGCTTTCTATCCATCTTACAGCCCATTTATCCAATCCATACTCCCTTAACTTGCTGGCAAGAATCCTGTGGAAAACCGTATCAAAAGCTCTGCTAAAGTCAAGGTGTATCACATCCACTGACATCCACTGAAGGGCAGCTACTCACCAGCCAGGCAATCAGGGCAGCTTTAGGAAGCGGACTGTGAGCTGGGGCCATGACATGCAGCATTACAAGGAAGTATGTGCTGCCTGCAGAGAGACCGGTGTTCCTTGCCCGTTTTGGGAGCCCCTGAAGCTCATGCCCCCAGCCCTTGATTTGCAGCACAAAGCCAGTCCCAGTGTGGCCCTGCCGAGCTGCCCCTCGGCTTCCAGACACAGCGAGAGGAGAAAAGCCAGCAGTGGGCCAGAGAGCGTCTCTGAGAGGGGAGTCTCTTCTCTCAGGGACAGCAGATAGTCCGCCCAGCCACAGGAGACCAACGGGAACCTGCAGCTGGAGCCCCATTGTGTGTGGTGGATAAGTCCCCAGAAGCGGGGGGAGATGGAAAGGGAACCCTGAGGGGCTGGGATGTTGGGACAAACAGCCCCAGGAGAACACCCCTCCCTGTGGGGGGAGGAAGAGCTCGGAAGGGAGCGGGCAGAGGACGGAAGGGGGGAAAGGTGTTCCAGCGCACAGGCAGGGAAGGCAGATTGCCTGGGCCAGAGCCCACTCCTGGGTGGGGTCACGGCACAGACTAGAGGTGGGCAAACGCACACCCGCCAAGCGTAGCTGCAGCTCCTTGTGGGGCGCCCTGTGGTCACCGTCCGGGCCCCGGCAGTGACACGCCTCGCCCGCAGGGGGCACTTCTGACCAAACTCCCCACCCGCATAGGTGTGCCACAGCCAATCAGAAAACAGAAACAATACCATGTGACCTACCAGCTGGGAGAAGCAAAGCAGCTGTGTCAGAGGGGAAATGCTGAAGAGCGAATCCTCATTGCTAAGAGACCAAACCCTCAGCCAAATCACTGCCCCAGCTCTCGCCGTCCAGACCACCAGAGGGGCTCCCCATGGCATTGTAGGGCTGCGGTACTAAGAACAGCGGAGCTGCCAGTCTGGATCGGACCCCCAGGTTCCCTCTAGCCTGGGAGCCCCTCTTCAACAGTGGCTGCAGGGGAAGGTGCGGAGCAAGCGTGGGGTGATTTGCCCTCCCCACGAGTCTCACCCTGGCCCCGGTGGTTAGCGAGCGGCTTAGGCTTTGCAGTGTGAACATCAATGTCTCTTCCTCAGCCTTTTGACTGGCAGTGATTCGAACCCTGGATAGTCCGGAGCCCTGTGCAAATGTCCAGCCCCCTCGTGGCCAGTCTGGGGTGATCGTTAGGGGGCTGTTCTCCCCTGAGATCACTTACTCCAAGCTCAGGTTCTACTCACAGCCCCGTGCCAGACCACAGGAGAGAAAGCCAGAGAGAGCCTCGGGCATGACTGCTTGTCCCATGGGGATGGGCCACAGCCACTGAAAATTAACTGTCGATGCAGCGGGGGGACCAGGCGCGTCTATGGAGCTCGGATCCTTTTTGGAGAGTGTGGACAGACAGAGGTGCCCGAGGAGTCAGAAGAGGATCAGCCTGTCACTGCAGTGGCCTGTGCTGAGGCAGTCACGCTTTGTCTGTCTGCCTGAGACGGTGGCTTCGTGGCCAGGCATGAAGCCTCACTCCCGTCTCCTGTCCACGCCAACGTGGGCTGCTCTTGGACACGGGTGCCACAGGTGCTCCGGTCCCATCGCGGAGGAAATAAAGGGTTCGAAGTCCAGGTGCTAACCCTTCTGCCAGCTGCGCTCCAGATGTGGAGAGTTTGAGTCATCAGCAGAGAGAGGTGAGACCTGGAGAGGAGAAAAGGCCAGGGAGGCAGGGGCCAGGACCTGTCGTGCAGGGGTAGCTGAATGTCTCTCGGCAGCATGTCGGTGGGTTCAGCACTGGAGCTTTCAATGGAAGGGGGCCATTTTGTTGTAGTCTCTGCAGTGAGAAGGGGAACTGAATCACCTCTCCACTCCATAGGCAATACAACACCCCAGGCTGAGGCTGAGGCAGAGGGAAGGGACCCAGGACAGCTGGGTACGTAACATCTGGCTTAGGTGCATGCTAAGTGAGTGCTGAGACATGCAAAGTAATGCACATTGGACAAAATAATCCCAGCTATATGTACAATATGATGGGGACTAATTTGGATACAACTACTCAAGAGAGAGATCTTGGACTCACTGTGGATGGTTCTCTGAAAACATCCACTCAGCATGTGGCGGCAGTCAAAAAAGCAAACAGAATGTTAGGAGTCATTAAAAAAGGGATAGAGAATAAGACAGAGAACATCCAATTGTCTCTATATAAATCCATGGTACACCCACATCTTGAATACTGCGTACAGATGTGGTCACCTCATCTCAAAAAAGATATGCTGGCACTGGAAAAGGTTCAGAAAAGGGCAACAAAAACGATAAGGGGTTTAGAACGGGTCCCATACGAAGAGAGATTAAAAGACTTGTCTAGTAACACCTTAAAGACTAACAAAACATGTAGATGGTATCATCTTCTGAAGAAGTGGGTTGTGCCCACGAAAGCTCACGATACAATCTACATGTTTTGTTAGTCTTTAAGGTGCTACTAGATGATTCATTGTTTTTTAAGTTTTTTCTGTTACAGACTAACTTGGCTACCCCTCTGAAGCTTAAAAAGACTTGGACTTTTCAGCTTAGAAAAGAGGAGACTAAAGGGGCATATGATAGAGGTCTATAAAATCATGACTGGTGTGGAAAAAGTGAATAAGGAAAAGTTATTTACTTATTCCCACAATATAAGAACTAGGGGCCACCAAATGAAATTAATAGGCAGCAGGTTTAAAACAAACAAAAGGAAGTTTTTCTTCACTCAGTGCATAGTCAACCTGTGGAACTCCTTGCCAGAGGATGTGGTGAAGACTAGGACTTTAACAGGGTTCAGAAAAGAGCTAGATAGATTCATGGAGGGTAGGGCCATCAATGGCTATTAGCCAGGATGGGCAGGGATGGTGTCCGTAGCCTCTGTTTGTCTGGAAATGGATGATGGGAGATGGATCATGTGAGGATTACCTGTTGTGTTCCCTCCTTCTTGGGCATCTGGCATTGGCCACTGTGGGCAGACAGGACACTGAGCTAGATGGACCTTTGGTCTGACCCAGTATGGCCATTCTTATGTTCTTTAACAAGGGACTTTGAAGGAGGGAGAAAGAATAAAATCACCAGGGTCTGGAAAAGCCAAAGCACCAATGCCAATGCTGCTCCTGTGCCTAGACAGAGAACCCCACCACAGAGGCCTCTAGGCAGGTCCTGGGGTGCGTTTGCAGCTACTGTGGCCTGCATTTCCCCATCAGAACCAGGCCGGGGAGACCACCTGTGTGCGGGGTGTTCACTGGTAGAATCTCCCAGGCAGGTGGGAGAGCTCCAGAAGGAGGTGGCGGGGCTGAGGCGCATCCGTACACGAGGGACTCACTGAAAACATGGATGTGGAGACCTGCCAGGCTGCAGGAGCGAGCCAGCTGGAGGGACCGAGTAGCACCACTAGGGGAGGAGGAAACGGCTCCCTCGTAGAGAACAAACAGGCTGCTGGTTACTTCTCCACTGCACCTGCTCCCACCCACCATCCTTAGTGATGAGAAACCAGTAGGCTGGCCTGGCAACACGGGGTAGAGAGTCTCCCCCAAAGGTGGAGGAGGAGGAGCCTCGTGCCGGGGGGATGGAAGCCACCACTCCACAGAGAAAATGAGAAGTGGGGGTCGGCGCCTCCCTTCTCGGGGGGATCAGTGAGGCATCCATCTACCATCTGGACCTGACTCCAGGGTGGAGTGCAGCCTGCCAGGAGCCATATCTGAGACTTTGCAGAAGGGTTGCTGAGGGTCATCCAGCCGTTTGAACTGCACAGACCAGCCGCGGCACGTTCTAAAGCCTGACCGGTCCTGGCTGGAGTCACCATTACGTCTATTACCGCCTTGTGCTTTGTCACTCTTATTTAAAGCAGTGCAACCAAATCACAGAATCCTTCTCAAATGTTCCTTTCCCTTGTATTAACCTTAGCAGGGCCAGTTTCAAACCCATAAGCTGAACACATCATTTTAGACACTGGGCAAATGGAGGCTGCTTATTTTCACACTGTACTTTTGGCTCTTTCATCACTGAAGTAACTTAAAATTTGCATGGAAATAAACTTCAAAGTTCAAACTGTGATACCAGTAAGCAATGATGGAAGAAAATATTATGAGTCACATACAAGATTGTGATCGGTAAACATAAAAGCCAAAATATTTTTTTAAAATTCCCTTTCTTAATAAAAGAGAAAAAAGCATAGTCATCATATATGTTAAAATTATGTTTTAGTAGGGATCGCAATTAATCACAGTTAACTCAAGAGACTAACTCAAAAAAATTAATCATGATTTAAAAAATAATCACAGTTAATTGTAGTTTTAATTGCACTGTTAAACAGTAGAATGCCATTTGAAATGTATTGAATATTTTTTATATGTTTCTACATTTTCAAATATATTGATTTCAATTACAACATAAAATACAAAATGTACAGTGCTTAGTTTAGTTTAGTTTATTACAAATATTTACTCTGGAAAATGATAAATAAAAGCCACAGAATTTTTCAGTTCTTCTCATGCAAGCAACATAGCGCAATCTTTTTATCATGACAGTGTAACTTACAGTGTAGATTTTTTGTTACAAAACTGCACTCAAAACCAAAACAGTGTAAAACTTCAGTCTACAAGTCCACAGTCCTACTTCTTCTTATGACAATAGTTTGTATTGTAAAAAACAAAAGAAATAGTACTTTTTCATTTCCCCCATTACAAATACTCTCGTGCAATTGCTTTATCATGAAAGTTGAACTTACAACTATGTAAAAAAAACTGCATTCAAAGACAAACAATGTAAAACATTAGCGTCTACAAAGTCCGCTCAGTCCTATTTCTTGTTCAGCCGATTACTCAGACAAACAAGTTTGTTTAAAATTGTGGGAGCTAACACTGCTCACTTCTTATTTACAAGTGAGCACAGGCATTTGCATGGCACTGTTGTAACTGGCATTGCAAGGTAACTACATGCCAGATATGCTAACCATTCATATGCCTATTCATTGTTCGACTACCATTCCAGAGGACATGTTTCCATGCTGATAATGTTTGTTAATTCACTTTGTGACTGATCTCCTTGGGGGAGAATCATACGTCTCCTGCTCTGTGTTTTATCTGCATTCTGCCATAGATTTCATGATATCACACAGTCTTGAATGATGATCTAGACCATGTTTCTTTTGAGAACACTTTCATTGCAAATTGCAAAGAAAGTGCCAATTGTGAGATTTGTAAAGATAGATGCAGAATGAGGCCCCAGGTTAAGAATCTGAAGGGCCTTCCAAACTCTGACAGGGAGGAGGGGTAAAGCCTTCTTTTAGAAGTTTTAAAAGTCTTCCAATGCACAAAGTACAGAAACAGAACCACCAAAAAAATAAAATCAACCTGCCACTGGTGGCATCTGACTCAGATGACAAAAATAAAGAGGCATCAGTCCACACTGCTTTTGATCACTACTGAGCAGAGCTCATCATCAGCATGGACACGTCCTCTGAAATGGTGATTGAAGTATAAAGGGACATATGATTCCTCAGCACGTCTGGCAGGTATAAATATCTTGTGACGCTGGCTACATCAGTGCCATGCACTTTCAGGTGACATTTTAAACAAGAAGTGGGCAGTATTATTTCCCACAAATGTAAACAAACTTATTTGAGTAATCAGCTGCACAAGAAATAGGACTGAGTGGACTTTGTAGACGCTAACATTTTACATTGTTTGTTTTTTGCATGCAGATTTCTATCTTAATTCTACATTTGTGAGCTCAACTTTCATGATAAAGAGATTGCACTACAGTATTTGTAATGGGGAACTGAAAACAATACTATTTATTTTGTTTTTTACAATACAAACAATTGTCATAAAAATAAACAGTGAGCACTGTACATATTGTATTCTGTGTTGTAATTGAAATCAATATATTTGAAAATGTAGAAAACATCCAAAAATATTTAAGTAAATGGTATTCTATTCTTGCCCGAGGAGGCTGTGAAGGCCAGGACTCTATTAGGGTTTAAAAAAGAGCTTGATAAATTTTTGCAGGTTAGGTCCATAAATGGCTATTAGCCAGGGATAAAGTATGGTGCCCTAGCCTTCATAACAAGGGCAGGAGATGGATGGCAGGAGATAAATCACTTGATCATTGTCTTCTGTTCTCCTTCTCTGGGGCACCTGGCATTGGCCACCGTCGGCAGATGGGATGCTGGGCTCGATGGACCTTTGGTCTGACCCAGTATGGCCATTCTTATGTTCTTATGTTCTTATGTTTAACAGTGTGATTAATCACGATTAATTGCAATTAATTTTTAATCACGACAGTCTGTTTTTATTGAAAAACAACTGACTAAAATAGAGTAGACAAAAGCAGTAACTCAGAGTATGTCTTTTAGAGAAAGTAAACAGATTTCATTTATTTGTATTTGTCTCTACTAGAGATGGTGTAGAAAATATCAATTGTGTATTTCTGATGTGATACCTCATGGCTTGGGACGGGGAATATCCTGCTGCATTATCTCCCGATTGTTCTAAATTTACATATAAACGTTAAATGTGGATTTATGTGGCATTTGTAGATATTTTTCTTTCGTTATATAATAATTAGCCACAGCGGAGCACAAGACCCTGTCAGGAACCCATCAGGACGCCTGACTGACGACACTTCCCACCGTGCTATATCTGACACAACGCCCCGGTGAGCCAGGAGCAGCCAAAGGGCTGTGGGAGGACCATTGGCTCAGGCAAGAGGCATCCCCGTGTGGCAACAGAAAGCCCCGGCCCTACGCCGAGCACATACCAGCCGCGGTGGCCGCACAGAAGGAAGGGTGGCAATTCACCATCTACGCTGCAGCCCTTACTCCTGCACGGCCACTGGCAATGGGGCCCCCTTCAGGGCTGGGTGCCTGGCCAGCACCTGCCAGTACCAGGCCACCCTGCCAGTGCTTAATCTGGCATCTCTTTAAATATTGGGTGAGGCATCAGGACCCAGATGTCATGGGAGGCCAGGGAGCCCGGGGGGGGGGGCAGGAATAATGGGAGGCAAGTTCACCCAGGGTGCTGAGGCTGGCCCTGACCAACCGTGTAATACTAGTGCAAAAAAGGGAGCATCCTTCTGGGATGTATTAGCAGGGGTGCTGTCAGCAAGACACGAGAAGTGCTTCTTCCGCTCTGCTCTGTGCAGATACGGCTTCCGCTGGAGTATTGGGGCCAGTTCTGGGCACCGTGGTTCAGGAAAGATGTGGACAAATTGGAGAAAGTCCAGCAGAGAAACACACATGATTGAAAGTCTGCAAAACATGCCTGATGAGGGAAGACTGAAAACACTGGTTCGGTTTCGTGTGGCGATTGAGGGGGGACATAACAGCCTGCGAGAAAGTAAAAGATTTTGATAATGAGGAGGGTGATAAATGGTTCTCCTTATTGACGGAGGACAGGACAAGAAGCAATGGGCTCACACTGCAGCAAGGGAGGGTTAGGGTGGACATTAGGAAACACCTCCTACCTGTCAGGTTAAGCACAGGGACAAATTGTGTAGAATCGCCACCCCTGGAGGTTTGAAGAACAAGTTAGACAAACAAGTGGAAGGGAAGGCCTAGTTCAGTCATTCTCAAACTGTGGGCTGCAACCCCATTTGAAGGGAGTTGCCAGGGCTGGCTGAGCCTTGCTGGGGCCCAGGGCCAAAGCCCGAGCCCTGCCACCTAAGGCTTTGGCCTGAGAGTTTCAGCTTTGTCATTTCCCCCACCTCCTTCCCAGACAGTGAGGCTCACGTGGGTTCTGGCCTTGCCCCATCCTCCCGCCCCTCCCCCCCGGGGTCATGTAATCAATGTTATTGCACAGGCTCACCATGCAATGACATTTGAGAACCCCTGGGCTGGTTCGGGGCCGGGACTAAATGGCCTGTCGAGGTCCCGTCCAGTTCTACGTGTCATTCGGGCTCTGCATAAGTATCGCGGGTCAGCCCGAGGAACAATCCATGTCGGCCACAGTCCAGGCTCAGCCTGTCTTCTAGGCAGGGTTTCAGGCCCCGCAGGTGTCAGTCCCACACCCTTCATGAGCTCTGAACGTCCCCTCTGTCCCAGCGCTCCCTGGCCGCTGGGCATCCTGCCCAGCAGAGAGAACAGCAGCAGCGACAGCCATGCACAGGAGTGTGTTCTCCAGCCCCTTCCCACAGGGCTTTAGGAAAACCTGACTCTGGTGCTGGCTGTCCAGCCGCGGGCTTTCCACGGCATCTATTCCTCGTGTCCAGGGCGGGAACGGCGGCCTTCCTCCGACGTCTGAGCCCAGTTTTATTAACAGTGCACTGGCAAGGACGGCCCCCCAGCTTGCCTCCTCCGTGTTGGCCTGAACCTCTCACTTTCGCAGCTTTCGGAGAGGAAGCAACATCACAACATTTTCCAGCTTTGAGTATTGCATAGAGGTCAGCACCGATCTCTCCCCGCACATGACGTGCTCAGAAAGCGATGCTACAGACCTCAGCCTAGCAACAAGAACAATTGTTTTCCAACCCCGCACATTCAGTCCGTTTGACTATCTAGTGATCACCCTCACTAATCAACTATGACGCTAACTTTCGCTTCCTGTAGTTTCAGTTGCTAGCTAGAGTCTTGCATGTGTGTGTTTCAAATCCAAGAAAATATTTTATGCAACCAAGTTGATTCCTTTTGCAAAAGGCAAATTTGTTGGCATTAGCACCTGCCCTCGAATCACCATCAGTTTAGTTTCCTGACTGTAAATCTATATTAGCATCTAAGGTGACAAAGATGAAAGTCAGATTTCATTTGTCTTGTTTTTTGTATGATAAAATGCAATCACACCCATGGAGAGAACACATTATTTCAATGACAAAGCTCCTCTTTCTTTTCATGTTGCTATGGTGAATGACTCCTCTCCTCTTTAGGCCTTTCACCCATATGCCAAATTGCATATCAAATGGGGAAAAAATAATCACACTTTCCTAAATAAACCAAGAGCTTGAGGGCTGTGATACAAGTGTATCAGAAATACAAATCAACACTAACTTTCTCTTCTCCAGAAGAGATTATGCGACTTGCCTTGAATCCCAATGGCTCTATTTCTGCAGTCCCAGGATGCATGGCCCTGCAGTCATTTTCTTTGCAAAGCCAACTACTCAATAGAAGATCCTGAAGTGCTGAGTTCTCCTACCCAAAGCAGCGTGACATAGCTGATGGGAGCTCATGAGCCATAGTGAGCTGAGTTGGTTTGGCCTACGGGCCTTGCCTTGGCTACAGGACTAGCTGCACCTCTGTTCCCTGTCTGGTCTCTCTGTGTGCACACCATCAGAGGAAAAGCCTCTTGCCCTTACTCGTCTGGAGGTGGAATCAGACAATTCTTCCTCTGTTAGCATGGCTCCGGTGGGGTCAGAGGTCACCGGTGGGGTGTCCTGACAGGTATCTTGCTCTGTCCAGTGATAAGAACCATTCGGCTGTGTGTGCGCCCCAACCCATACGCTGCACTGGCTCTGCACAGCCGACTCTGAGAGAGCCACCAAAGACCACAAAAACAGATATAGTACGACGACACCCGAGTCAGGGTTATTGTTAACAAAGCATGGGCCTAGCTTCCTTGGACCAGACACATATGCTCATTCCCATGGACTGAGCTCAGTCAATGGTGGGACTTGCCACTGCCCCCAAGGCTGGACAAAGTTATGTCAAGGTATTACAACATTTAGGGTATGTCTACACTACAGCGTTATTTCGAAATAGCTTATTTCGAAATAACGCGTCTAGACACAAAATGCATTTTGAAATAGCGCGTCCACACTGATAGGACGCTGAATCGCATTTAAGGCCAGCCGGAACCGGTTCTGGCAGGGCATCAGGTCAGGAGTTACCTTATGTGGCTGCTGCCTGAGGCTATCTGAGACTTGTGCTTAAAGGGATCCCCCCCGGACAGCCGGTTCTAAGGTTTCCCTGCTTGCTTGCCTACCTCTCTGAGGGGCAGCAAAGCATTTTTTTCTCTGTGTGCTCTGGTTGCCCTCACTCGGGACACTACAGCACTCTGCAGCATGAGGCCGGAGCCGCCCCTGGGCACTCTGGTGCTTCTCCTGGTCGTGTTGCTGCAAGCCTGGCAGCACGTTCTGCAGGCAGTAACAGTGTCCCTGGTGTGCCCCACTGGGGGCTTGTGCCTCATTCCTCCCTCACGTCCTTCCACTTACCCCTCCCTAACCCCCCTTCCTTCTGTACAATAAAAGACACGTGTTCATTACAACAAAGCCTCTTTATTGAACAAAACTGGGATGGGGGGGAATGCCACTGTGGTGAGACTGGGGAAAGAAGGTGGGAGAGGGGAGGGGGAAACCTGGGAGGAGGGAGCTGGCAGGGGGAGGCAAGGGGAGGAAGGGGGAGGAGAAGCTCTGGGCTCAGGGTTGGGGGTCTCACCGGCCCAACTGTCTCCCAGCACTGTGGGTGCGGGGGCCTCAGCATCCCTGGGGCTGTGGGGAGGGTGGGGAGGAAGAAGCAGGAGGGGGAGAAGGAATGGAAGGAGGAGCGGTAGCTGGGGAAGCAGCAGGGGCTAGAGCAGCAGGAGGCAGCAAGCTCTGCCCCGGGGTCGATGACCACCTGGGGGGCACGGACCGTTCTGCCCCCCAGGATGTGGTCCACGGCATCAAAACAGGGGCAGGGGTCTGGGACTGCCCCTGGTTGGGAGCTTATTTTTATCAGAACCTGCTCCTGGGTTCGCATGTGGCCTTTGGTGGCCAGGCTGGCAGCCATCCGCCTGTAGACGGTAGCGTTCCTCCGTTTAGTGCGGAGATCATGGACGTTGGCAGCATCCCCCCAAACCTCAATCAGGTCCATGATCTCTGCACTGAACCAGGAAGGCGCCTGCCTTCTCCAGGCCCTGGCAGGCTCCTGGGAGCCGGCAGACTGGTCCTGGGGAGTGGTGGAGGGCTGGCTGGCACTGGCTGCCTGGCTCATGCTGGGGCCACTGGGTCAGGGGCAGCGACTGCTGGCTCTGGGCTGGCAGGCTTGGAGCTGGCACAGGCACTGTGGCCAGAGTCTGCCCCTTTAAGGGCTCTGGGGAGAGGGGAGGGGAGGAGTGTTCTTGATTGTGCCCAGAGTAGCCACCAGGGCACCCTGGGATGGGCTGGAGGCCCCCTATTTTGAAATAAGTGTCTACACAGCACTTATTTTGAAATAGCAATTTCAAAATTGGCGCTATTCCTCGTGGAATGAAGTTTACCAATTTCGAACTAAGCCCTCCACTATTTCGATTTAATTTTGAAATAGCAGTTTGGCTGTGTAGATGCTGGTAAAGTTATTTCGAAATAATGGCTGTTATTTTGAAATAACTTTACTGTGTAGACATACCCTTATAGACTGCAACAAAAAATCTGTGACAGGGGCCTTACAGATCATTGTACCCATTTCATGATATGAACAAGAAGCAGGGTAGATGTGGCTCACCCCCACAGCGGGGCTGGGGAAGGGTGGTGGAGGGAAAATTGCCTTTGTAGTCAGAGAACCATTCTAAATCCTTATTCAGTCCTAATGTGATCATGGTAAGTTTGCAAATGAATTGCAGCTCTGCAGTTTCTCTTTGTAGTCTGGCTTGGAAGTTTTTCTGGAGAAGGATGACTACTTTTAAATCCATGATTGAGTCTCCAGGGAGGTTAAAGTGTTCTCCCACTGGTTTTTGTATGTTATCTTTCTTGATGTCTGATTTGTGTCTATTTATCCTTTGGTGCAGAGACTGTCTGGTGTGGCCAGTGTACATGGCATAGGGGCACTGTTGGCACATGGTGGCATAGATCACATTAGTAGATGTGCAGGTGGAGGAGCCAAACCTTCCCCAGGTGTCAACCCTGGACATGGCCCTCCTACGAGCTCAGACCCCAGGAAACATGAATTTTGGACAAGCCCTGGGGAAATCTTGGGTAAGGCTCCCCTCTGACATCTGTCTGTAGCAAAGTTTTAGCAGCTAAACCGAGAAGGAAGTTGAAATTATAAACTGAATTCAGAAGAGAAATAATTGTGGAATATTGACCCTGTTTCAGGCCCTGTAGAAGCCTGTTTCCGTGGCAAAGGAACTTGCATAGTGTGTGTTATCATCACAATCAGAGACTGGATCCACTTTTGCCCATTTGTACATTTCCTGTTATTTTGTCAGTTAGAAGAGTTTGATCAGTTCATGAACTTCTGAGATCCTGTTTTGTTAGGGAGCTAGTGGGAAGATACAAGAAATGAATTATGTATTTTCTAATCATTTGCATTCCAATTCTATGGAGAGGTTTCGATACAAATTGTGGCCCCATAGGGCTAGGTGCTGTTCAAACATGTAAAATTAAGTGATCATAGAACCATAGAGCTGGCAGAGACCTCAGGAGGTCACCAAGTCCAGCCCCCTGCCCAAGGCAGGACCAGTCCCAACTAACTAAGACACAGTGACCATCTGTCCAAAAATGGCCCAAGACAGTGTCTGGGGGTAGAGAGACAGGACAGAGGCTATCAAGAGGGCTCTTTTACAATCATATCTCCAGCACACAGTACTCAGAAATACTAATAATATGCACGTAGCCCTAATATGCTCACGTCAGCCCTGTGTGAGAGAAAAATATTGTAGTAGCAGAAAAAAGGTTTCAGAGAAAGATAGCAAAAATGCCTAGAGATCTGGATAAGGAGAGGGTGAAAATACCAAGGCTGTTTACTCCAGAGATAAATAAAAGAGGGGACAGTGGAGTTATGAAAAACAATGGAATTGAGAAGGAAATATGGGCAAGCTATTCATCCTTTCTCAGAATTAGAGCCCTGCGCAGATACAAAATTTTGTATCTGCATCCGCAAAAATGAGCTGTGGATATAAAGCAGATATCATGGATTTGCAGGGCTCTGTTCATAATCAGAGCTACAAAGGGACATTTCCCAAAAAACTGAAAGGCGCCAAATTTCAAACTAAGCAATGGAAATCTTTTTATACAAGTAGCCGGTGGAACTCAATGCCATAAGACATCACTGAGGCCAAGAATTTATGAACTGGTTAGATGTATAATAAGGGCATCTAGACTGACAGCAGTAAGGATTGGGGAATAAGCTTGAGTGAGACCTAAACCACATCAATTAGCAATTGCCTTTGGGGAAAAACCTTTCCCTTTGGATAGAAATGCTCTTCCGCCTTCCTTGGAAGCATCTGGACTGGCCATTCTCAGAGTCAGGAACGGGACTGAAGAAATCATCCTGAGATGCCTTAAAGGGACTGATGTTCAGACAGTGAAGCATCCCCCAATTAAGTGACTCGGTATCTCTGGTCATCTGAAGAAGTGGGCTGTGCCCACGAAAGCTCATAACACCATCTCCATGTTTTGTTAGTCTCTAAGGGGCTACCAAACTATTTGCTGATTTTTAAGTTTGTCCTGTACAGACCACTCGCCTACCCCCTGAAGCTTCCAGTATCTCTAGTTACTCTTGCAAATCATGCAGCACAACATGTATGAGCTGAAACACTCTAGGGGACTCTGACACAACATGGAATAAAAAAAGAATAGAGGAGGAGCTCACAGTTACAGCCTGGTTCCTTTCGGATTGTTCGCTTCTCCATTCCAACCAGCACAGCCGCTAGGGCACTGACACCTGGTGGGGGGATGAGGGGGAGAAAGGAGGTCAGATGGCATGACAGACAAGGCACATGCGCTCACCTTCAGAAGTTCCCATATTTAGTGAAAAATGAAGCCTTCGGAAGCCTATCACATTATTTGTATGGACTAAGAAAACACAAGGTCCGTACTGATGCAATTGTTCAGTGTACCAAACATTCAAGCTTTCAGAAACTTCAAAGTTTCAGAGGTATGAAAGTACAGCCGCTCTCCGAGTTACAAACAAGTTACAGACCAACACTTGATCCGTAACTCGAACTGTTCGTAACTCGGATCCCATTGAGTTACACGCGACCGCGCTGTTCGTAAGCGCGGGTCGCGTTCGTAACTCGGGGACCGCCTTTACAACCGCTCCTTGGGAGCATTGGTCATAAGTGCGAACGGTTGTAACTCGACCGTTCGCAACTCGGGGAGCGGCTGTATCATTTTAACATGACGCTGTTGTGTAACGTCCAGACTGCCCCTGACATTAAAATTGTAAATCCATTTTGTCATCAAATCACTTTAATTACAGGAGAATTAGGGTTTTCCTTCTTTTATGGGCCATGCTCATACTCGGTATGATAACCTTTATTTTCAAACAAGAAAAGGAATTCCCACAAGTTGCAGCTGACGCTCCAAACACCAAGACCTTCAAGTACCTAAAAGAGTGTTACAAGGAGAAGGGAGAAAAATTGTTCTCCTTGGCCTCTGAGGACAGGACAAGAAGCAATGGGCTTAAACTGCAGCAAGGGAGGTTTAGGTTGGACATTAGGAAAAGCTTCCTTCCTGCCAGGGTGGTGAAACACTGGAATAAATTGCCTGGGGGGTTGTGGAATCTCCATCTCTGGAGATATTTAAGAGCAGGTTAGACAGACATCTAGCAGGGAGGGTCTAGATGATGATTGGTCCTGCCGTAGGGGACTGGACTTGACCTCTCAAGGTCCCTTCCAGTTCTAGTGTTCTATGATGTCCACTACCGACATTTCAGAAATACATGGGAAAGCCCTCCTTTAATTCCTCCATGGCATCTTGAACCTCTCCATATTCTTTGCAATTCCTCTTCTCTGTCAGTGGTTTAAATACACACATTTCTACTTTCACCTTCTAAATATCTATCCACGCAAGTCCATCAAAGCACACAGTTATTCCAATTTCAAGAAGTCAGGAGACTGGGTGGAATGGATTTCTGACAAGCTTTCGTACTGGTGTTCTCAGGAAAAACTCTTTCACAATTCACCACTGGCATCGTCCATTAGTTCATAATATGTCTGGGCCCTGATGCTCATTTACCCTTTGTAACCCAGCTAAGTGAGTTTGCCTACAGAATCTTGAAATTTTCTGGACAATAACTTGGCTCTTTTTGTGGCACATCTTAAAGCTGATGCTTCACCATATGAATCTTTCCAAATAGAGTGCCTAGATGAACCCTCTGGAAAAAATCTTCAAGCATCTTTCTCTCTTGTAGTTCAGGCAACAGAAATCAATTTAGCTCAGTTAAAAAGGCGCATTAATTCCTTTTGAAGGTAACTTTTCACAGGAGCAAAAAATCATTCTCAGAACCTCAGCTAAGAACAAGAATGTGGATAATTAGGTAACTTCCAACAGCTGTCTTGCTTCAACGGACAGCTTGCCAGACCCATTCGCAATATTTAACAGAATACTCCCAAATTCTCAAGGATTATTTCCGAGGTTTTCAGGTGGCTTCCTTGTTTCTATATCCACCTTGTTTCTGTGATGCCTGGTCTGCACCAAGCATTCGGTCACCGTAAGGCACTTTATATCAGCCTAGTTATGGCACTGTACATACTATCATCTTGCTCCCGCTGACTACACCGACATCATAACTCACCTCCACAAGGGGTGTAGGGCTCGTCAGTATAGTTAGGGTGACAGTGTCCCTGCAGACACTGGGTTATTTTCAGCTATTGGCTGTCATGCTGGTCAGTTTCGTGCCTCCACTGCAGCTGTGAAATTAACAAAAAAGCCAGCTCCTGGCTCCCCAGTCAGGCTGTTTCTCAGTCCCCAGCCTGATCTTCCACCCAGGCTCCTGGCTCAGGCTGTTACCCAGGCTCCCCCAGGGACAATGTTATACCAAAGCCTGGGTTTCTGCTCCCCACTCCCGGCCAGGCCACTGGGAGTTCAGCTGCGCCCGGCAGGGAGCTCCACACCTGAAGTCTGGTCGGCTGCCCTGTTGCCAGCGGGGAGCCAAGAAGCCCAGTATGAGTGTCCTGTTCCCAGTGGGAAGCAGGGAGCTGGGAGGGCTGGGGGCAGCTGAGCTGCTGGGAGGGAACAGGGAGCCAGGCTGGGGCAGGGAGCTGCACTCAAGAGCTGAGACCCCTGGTGCTCAGTCCCCCATGCCGCACCTCGTCTTAAGTCGATGAGCATGCACTCCACTGACAGCTGAAGGCCAGTGATTACTGCAGTGCCTGTAAGTCAGCCTGATGTCAGTTGACTTAAGTTTACAGCGTAGACATGCACCTAGTCTTGGCAGGTCCTGGCAGGGCTAGCAGGTAATGCAGGCAAGGGGAGGCATTGCCTTCCCAAAACTTCCTATGGTCCCCGGCCACTCAGGGCGGGCGAGGGCTGCAGTGCAACAGGCCCAGCCCTCCAGCTGGCCAGGGACAATTAGGCTTCAGGGCTGGGGTTGGGTGGGGCTTGGCTCCAGGGAGGAAGGTTTCTGAAGGGGCGGGGTCTCGGGTGGAAGGGGTGGGGCCTTGGGCAAAAGGAGCGGGACTGAGGCTTGCCTTCACCTGCCACCCACAGATCCTAGCATTTGAACAGCACATGCCTGTGACAACATTTGGGTACAGACTTACAATTTGAGAACGTATGTGCCCTGCTGAGTTCTTCTTTATGCATGCATAATCAGCAGGTGTACTTGGTGATTCAAGCAGTGCGTGTAAGGTGTATGCTTGTTTAATTTCTGATGTAAACACATTTGTCTACTTCCTTTGCACTCGAACACAGCATTTTGAGAGTAGAGACCCAGGGCATGGAGGACTTTCAACATTTGTTGTGTAATATTTTCAGCAGTGAGGCTGAGCAATTGGGCTAGTCTAGTCTCTCCTTGGCTTTTGCCATTAACAGAGTAGGATACGTTTTCTACATTCACAGCATCCCTTGGAGTGTCACATTTCACACAGGAGACCTTGACATCACTATTTTTCTGAATATCTTCAATAATATCTTACAAAACCATCTTCATGCTATTAATTATTAATTCTAAAATTCAGCAGAGATGTGCTTTGCTTTTTTCAGAATGGCTTACAGAGCATCCTTGAATTTTGGATCTTGGCCGGCAGGAAACTCAAATAGACTGATGAAAATTCCTGATGAATTGTTCAGAGGAAAATCCATATCCTTGAAGTTTATGATGCTTTGGTCTCTTCTCAGAGGCAACTCATTTATCCAGTTTGCTGTGATCACGTTCACTGAGGTTTTTAAATCATATTGGTGTCTTTCAATTTCTAAGGATGACCCCAAAACAGAAAGGGTGACATCTGAAAAAGAAAGTCATGCCAAAATAAATATTCGAATGAAATCCATAGTTCTGTAATGTTGCTGAACAAATGAATAAACTGAAATAATAAAATTTAGTACTTTTTTTGTGTGCAGGATGTACCACATCAAGTTTTGGAACTTAAGATAATTCGACAGATCACCACTGCAATAATTACTGCAGTTTTTCATGCCCACACCACCTTTCTGCTGGCAGTGTGTCCTCACCAGGAGTGCTTCCATTGATTTAATACAGGGCGGGGAACCTTTTTTGGGTTGGGGGCCACTGACCCTCAGAAAAATTAGTGGGGGGCTGCACACAAGTGAGAAGCAAAATAAATAACTAAATAACTAAATAAATAGGGCTGTCAAGCAATTTTAAAAATTAATTGCAATTTAAAAAATTATTTTTGATTAATCGTGTGATTAATTGCACTGTTAAACAATAATAAGGCTCCAGCTGACCCCGGGCTCCGCGCAGCACTGCCCCATTGAAATGCCATGGCACGCTACTTCTACCCTGCGTTAATCGTAAGCGTTAACACGTGTTAATTGACAGCCCTAAAAATAAACAGTCCTCACTGCCATGGCCCGGCGACTGAGAAGCAGAAAGACGCTCCCCACATTCCCCTTGCACACCAGAGCCAAGGGGGTCCCGGTAGTCGACGCTGCGTGCTCCAGGTCAGGGGTGGGGCAGCAAGGGGGCTGGAGCACCTGCAAAGGCTCCCCAATGCAGGGAGGGCCCTGAGCCTCGGAGGCCGGACCCTGGCAAGCCGGAGGCCACATCTGGTCCCCAGGCCTGAGGTTCCCTGCCCCGACTCAAGAGGTCAAGGTGGGGGGGGAGGGCCATGTGGAGCCGCCTGCTACTGGCTTATGTTGACCCACTGGGTGATATAGGTCAGGCCAAGTGTATAGGTATTAACAACCTATTTTTAAAAGATTTTTTCTCTTCTCTTGCCGTGGTAACTCATGATTATGTGGGTGGGGCAAAATTTCCTCCTTAGTTTTGCCTGGGAAGGGTTTCGTTTCCGTTTCAGATTGTTGCCGGGTTTCCCACTAACATTAGTGGTCCGCCACTGTCTTTTCCTGGACTGTGCTTGGCGAGGGGGCCAGCCCCTCTCTCCTGACTGCTTCCCCGCTACCTCCCCGAGACGGAGCTGAATGTTGCGGCACAAAGCATGAGCACAAAAAACTCCTCACCGGAGTCTGGAGACACGTGTCCTGGGGACCGTCGGGCTTAGAACACGATGAGGTGTCACCAGAGATCTTACTGGGGATATACTTATTTATTTATACCCAAAACTATTGTACATTGTACCCCAGCTGGGCCCTGGGAGGGGCTGCACCCCTCCTTCCACACTCCCCCTCCAGGCCACTCCACCTCACTGCACCCCGGCTCATCTCTCTTGGGGCGTCAGCCTCTGACCAGTCCACACCGACAGTCACTAAGTCCAGGGGCTCAGGCCTATGACTGGGCCGAGCCAACAGTTAACTATGCTGGGCCCTCACTGGGGACGGGCCACAACAGTCCAGGGCAGGGCAGCAAATCAACAGCCAGGCCTGAGGTACCTGGCCCAGGCCCTGGTCCAGGGCAGGGCAGCAGACAAACAGACGGGTCTCCCAGCACTGGCGGGGAGCTGTCAAATACAGGCGGAGGGAGAGACGGCCACCCACGGGTGGCTTGGCAGGGGACACGGGCCTGTCTGCTCCACTGCATCCCAGCCCAGGGCCCTAACAGCGGCAGCTCAGTCTGCCACTGGATCAGCAAGGACCCTGACCACAACAGGCTGGCTTGCAGGCTCTGGTTCAGCCTGACTAAGGGCGGCTGCCCCGGGCTCCTTCCACGCTCCCCGTCCGGGCACAGCTGGCTCCAGTACAGGTGCCCCGGTCCTTGGAGGGCTGGAACTTCCAGCAGGGAGGGCAGTTCCTCCAGGCTGTAGACTGTGGGCCTGGCGGTCAAGCCAGTCCTCTGCCTGTTAGGTCCACCTCCACTTCCCAGCGTGGGAGTGCAAGGCAGGCATCTAGCTCCTCTAGAGGCTGGGGGGTGACTGGCCTCCCAGGTTCGAGTTCACTCCTTGTGGTTCAGCCCACATCTCCCCCCCGGGGGCGTCTGCACCCGGATTGTCACAGAACTGTGGAAACAGCAACTAGCGGCTTCTCCTGGCTGCTGTCCCGTGCGCCATTGCATCGAGCGGCGGGAGCAGTCTCGTGTTGGATTGAGCGCTGCCTTGGGAAAGTGCCTTTTTCCACAGCGGAGAGACAAGTGGGGAGCGGATGTCTTGTACTGGGCCAGAGAGAGAAACGCTGAGGCTGCACAGAGCCCTTCTCCGGGCCGGCAGCGGTACTCTGAGTGCCACTGCTAACCGCAAGGTGGAATGGATTGCCCCGTGGACGTGGCGAGGAGCCACGCCCAGTGAAGTGGCCCAGTAACAGTCTCTGGTGACATGGTGCTCACAGGAGTTCCCTGTGACTGCCTGCAGGGGCGGTATGGTCCGTGCTCAGCCCGTCTGAGGTTTCTTCTGAGCTCAAGAGGACCTTCCCCGTCCCAGTCAGCCCATCCCCCTCTCCTGCGCACTCCACAAGGACTCGCTCCCTCCTGTCCCCTCCAAACGCAGAGGCAGGATCTGGTCACGGAACCCCCGGCATGGAGCCCTGGGGTCTCCTTCCCCCCAGAGGCCCTCTCTGCAGGCACTTCCTCACCAGGGCTACACCTTGTTTATTACAGCAGCAACCCAAGGAAGTCAGCACGCATCACTGGGTTGACACACTCAATAATGGGCCATCCAGCCCCTCCGGCAGCCGGCATTGTGACTGCTGCTCTGCGGCCTTAGGCTTGCAATCATCCAACTCAGACTGAGAAACTGGGGAGAAAACCTGGAGCGCATCTTCATTTTACAGGGGGCAAACAAGTGTGTGGGGGGAATTCCCCCCGACCTGCCCCTTCTCTCTGGGACCCTTTCCAGCACCACTTCTAGCTGAGTCCCTCAGGAATGGCTCAATGTCCTCCAGTTCCTCGGTCGAAGGGGTCCCCGTGAGGGACAGCCATTGCTCAAGCTCTTCAATGGGCTTCTCTGCCTCAGCAGCAATCCTCACCACAGCAGAGGGACAGCAGCGTTTCTCGAGCGCAGTGGTCCTGGCCAACAGGGGCTTTTCTTGTGCTCACAGCCTCCTGGCCTGTGGTGGGAAGCAGTGCCCCCCCCCATTGCTCCAGGATGCGCTGCCTTGGTGCTGGCCGCTGGGCTGCAAGCAGGGGTCAGGCCCTGTCCTCATGGAGACAGTTGAGGTACAACGCTGGAAGAGCCAGCGCATGGTGAGTCCCCCCATTCCCAGGGTGGTGGGGCTCATGCTTTGGACTTCACCCCGGGTATGGTGGGACAGCAGTTCTGGCCATGGCTCCAGCACTGGGCTCCGACTGTCTGGCGGCAGCCCCCAGACTGTGGCCATGCAGTTTGGGGTTTCCTCTCCCAGTCGCAGGGCTTTGGGCTCTGGCTATGGGGCATAAGGCTCTGGCCCACAACTGTCTCCCTGGCCTCCCACCCCAATTGCCCCTGCTTCCTGCTGTCACCCCCAATCCCTCCCCATGGGCGCTTAGTTTTTCCCCAGGGTTGTGAGGGCTGCGTAACTCTGCACTGACAAGTGGTATGTATAGGTTTGTTAGTATCATGGTTCACAGGAGACTGACTAGCGGGCAATACAGAAATGGCAGTGCTTTGGACACGTGGACGTGCACATTCCTTTGTTTTCCCTAAAGCTAATTAAGTACTTGAGGAAAAAGTGGGATAGGAGCCACCAGCAAGAGTAGGTAGCCACACTCTGAGGCCACCAAAAATGTGTCTTGTGAGTCCCTGGACTAGTGCCTGTCAGACAAATGCTTTTCCATGAGCCCAGCACCTTAACAGCTAAAGGTTTCTGTTATCTGGCTAGTTTTCCTCAGCCAACGTCCCAGCCCATCCCCCTACCAACAGCACAAAACTGCAGAGAGGGAAACATTCAGGGGAAATTATCTAGATAAGAGACTGTCAAACAGACGTTGACATCAGATAGGTTCGTGGGTTTAATGCAAAAAAATGAGTCGCTCGTCCAGTGTTGCCAACTCTTAGGATTTTGTGATGAGTCTGATGATAATTTGTTTGCCTGACAGCCCCAGCTCCTGCACTCAAGTGGATCTCTGAGGACTGCAGCCTTCGTTCGGAAAGAAAAAGTAAGTTTCTGGCCCTCATGGCTACAGAGAAAGTTTCAAAATGTGGCCCCAGTGCCCCTAAAGACTCTACTGGTCCTGAGAATCATTTGCAATAAATAATTGTACAGTACTGACAACATCATATATTGAAAATTCAGGAGTCTGCCCCAAAATCATGAAATTAGTTTAGAAATCATGAGTGTTTTTACCATAATACAAATCAGTAGTTTTATTTGCCGTCTCAATTCCTGATTCTTTAGCATTTACTTGCTTCATATTTTCAATTTTTTCTCCACAATCATGAGGGCTAGAAACATCCTTTGAGTTTTAAATGAGAGCTGAGATTCCCAGGTGAACGCTTGACCCCAACAGTGGGGGCTTTCAGTAACATACACAATATTGTGAGGCCTCAGCTGGAGTATTGCATCCAATTCTCGGCGCCCCATTGCAGAAAGGACGTGGACAAATTGGAGAGAGTCCAGTGGAGGGCAACAGAAATTATTAGGGGGCTGGAGCTAAGCGGTTTGGGCTTATTTAGTCTACAGAAGAGAAGAGTGAGGGGGGATTTGATAGCAGCCTTCAAATTCCTGAAGGGGGGGTCCAGAGAGGATGGAGAGAGGTTGTTCTCAGTGGTGACGGATGGCAGAACAAGGAGCAATGGTCTCAAGTTACAGTGGGGCAGGTCTAGGTTGGATATTAGGAAAAACTATTTCCCTAGGCGGGTGGGGAAGCACTGGGATGGGTTCCCTAGGGAGGGGTGGAATCTCACATCCCTAGAGGTGTTTAAGTCCTGGCTTGACAGAGCCCTGGCTGGGCTGATTGAGTTGGGTTGGTCCTGCTCTGGGCAGGGGGCTGGACTCGATGGCTCCTGAGGTCTCTGCCAGCCCTGGGGTTCTGTGATTCTAAGACTTGGCATCACTGAGTTTATTTGCCACCTCTGCATGCAAGTTGCCAGAGAGCAGACAGTGATTCTCTGAATCGCATTTCTCATTTGGCATCATGTGTCAAATCATTCCTGACACTCAGTCAGCAGCTTATTCATGATCAGTTTGTTGTATTTGATATTTCCCCTTCAAAACACAAGCCGCGTGCACTAGTCAGTGGTGTACACCTGTACCTTGGGAAAGGGCGCCCCTCGAGAGTCAGGTTACAGAGGGTCGTTCGCGAGGACCGATCTACGTTCCACTTCCAGCAGATATTCTCCGGTCCTTGTTTAATGTTTGAGTTCTCCTGTGAGCATCGCTGCCAACGACCGTATCTTCTGGAATATTTTTGGGAGGGGAATACAATTAACACAGAGTGAGATTCTGACAAGCATTCATGGAGGATTTACTGTATTTGCTGCCCCTGTGGCTTGGGTTACTAGCCAATGTCTGAGATCTTACATGGTTGTTCCCATTAAGAGGAGAGAGATTATGAGAGTGTCATAAAGCAGGAGTCTGGGGGCACTGCTGAGAGGATCAAAGCAGGGTGAACTGCTCAGAGACAGGGCCACTTGCAGTCCTAGACTGGGGGTCCTCTACTAGAAGGCACCAAACCAGTCACACGGAGCACTTCCATTTACCACATTGGCCAGCAAGAAGTCACACAAGCAACCCCCTTAGACAGTCCAGTTTTCATGTGTCACCACCAATACCACTCCCAGTGCAGAGGAGAGGTTATGAAAACCAATCTCACCAAATGAGAACTGGTTCTTCTCATCCCAAAGGACCAGCTGCAGCCCCAGGTCAAGGTATAACTCAGAAAAGCACGCTGGGCCAGTCCTTTAGACTCTAACATCTAAAGGTTTATTAATAAAAAGAAAGAAAGAAAGGGGGGAGAGTACAATTGTTAAAGGAATCAAATGACACACACCAGGTGCCAAGTTCTTGGGGCAGGCTTGTAGCAGAGACGGGGGAATCTGCTTTCTTAAAACAAGTCTCTGGAATACGTCCGCTGCTGGGACAGGTCATCAGTCCGTTCCAACTCAGACCCCAGCAGAGACCTTCCAGAAGACAAAGATGGAGGAGGAGCCCCCAGTGCCGTCTGTGTACCCTCGCCCCTGGGGAGGGAAGCCCATTGTTCTTGCTGTGGGAAAGTGCAGCCAGGGGCGGCCCGTGGCTATAGGCTAACTCGGCCACCGCCTAGGGAACCCGATGATGATGTCATGGGGGCACCCGCCGATGACGTCAGTCCATTGACGGCCCTGCATGCGTTCTGCCTGGAGCGCCAGCTGCCGCAGCCAGCCTCGGACCACTCCTGAGTGCAGCCCAAGATGGAATTTGCCACATGAGCAAGTCCCCTGTCCAGGCATGGCTCCGTCCTTCTCAGGCCGCAGCCACTACGTACCTGCTGGGCTGAATGTTCACAGCAAATCTCCTCAGCTGCGGGCGGCTCCACCCGGGGAGCAGTGCCAGTGAAGTGCTGCGAGGCTCTTGACTGGCGACCTTTTCACAATTGGTTAGCCAAGCCTCTAGCTGCTATCGCCCGGGGCAAACATCTGACACAGCCAACACTGGTCACTCCCAATACACAAACCCTACCTGTAGGAGAGTCCCTTCTCCCTCCACGCAGAACAGACACACAGCATCAGGCCAGCCATGCTCCCAGTCTCCAAGCCTTCCTCTCCAGCCAGTTCTGTGTCAGCAGGACCCATGGCTCTCGACTCCCTCTTGGTTCAAGCTAGCGACTGCTTCCCACCCCTCTGCTTTCTGCCTCTCGCACACACGGAGCTGCACCCCGCTACACCTTGGCAACTGCACTGGCGCGAAAGGAGCCTTCTGCCCACACCGCTCAGAGCCGGACCAGTCCCTGACGCGCAGCCCATTGCCTGGGGAGGTGCCTGTGTTGTTCCTAGACGCGTTAGTGAGCACACAGGGAACTAAGGAGTCTTGTATGAGAAACGGGGCAGCCCAGGAGAGACAGAGCGTGGAAGTTCAAATAAGGGGAAGGGGCTAGCAGGTTTCCAGATGCGTATGAACCCCTGTGGGATGTCAGCGTAACCCATTATCAAAGCCGTATCCTGGCCTGCGTGTCGTGGAGGGAAGGCCAGGCACCAGTAACACAACTGGGGGGAGGGGTGACGAAGATGGAAGTGAGGAAGATGAGGAGAATAAGGACTAAAACTCTGGGGATTTCGGCAAGGCATGGTGGGCAAATATTATGCCTCTGAACCCGTCTCTCTCCTTTGCCAGACTGCAGTGTGTGTGCCGTTTGCTTGGTTTGTAGGATTATTGCAGCACCATGAAGTCTCTGGTGTGCACCACGGGGTCCCTCCTCAGTTGATAACCTCTCTACAGTAGTAAAACTTGTAGGCTGAACTGCTGCAGAGTGAAATGGGTGTCAGCCCTCCCCTTGGGGTGGGTAAGGGCTTAACGTCACCCTTATGTATCGATGAGGCTACCCCCATCTCTCCAAGAGGCTGCCCCTCAAAAATGGGAGAGTAGGAGAAAGCATCAGAAGTGGACATCTCTGGCCAAGAAAAGCGACATGAAGCAGTCACTGCAATGCACACACTGGGCGGAGACTTAACAGAGAGGTCGTTGCTCCTGGCAACCCAACAGGATGCTTGATAGCCACGAAATGCAGCTCATGCAAATTCATGCTAATGGCCATTGCTGTGTATTCCTTGTGTAGAGCGAAGGCACTTTAGTCCACCTGTCTGATCAACGGCTGCAATAGCCACGAACTGCTATCTGTTCCTGTTTTTAGCGACACTCGTGCTGATCCCCAGGCAGGGTTTCGTGCTGTTCTATTGACTGTGGTGATCATCAGCATCCAGCTGTGGGCCTGGAGAAAATGCGGCACTTTCAGTATAAAACTTTCTGGTAATGAGGTATTTATTAATGCTCATTTCGTCTTAAACAAACCCGGTCCCTTATCGCTCTCTGGGTGCTGAATTTCTGAGTAACACAGGAAGCTATTAGCCCATGAGATAGTAACTGAACCCTGCCTGGCAGCCTGCAGGAGTAGGAGGTGCGGCGATAAAACCAAGAGAGATCTCTAATCGTTCCTGTGTACACGAGGCTTTCTGCAGCGCGGGAGAGAGTGTCAGGGTCTACAGGCGCTTTGGGGGTTGGATGAGCAAAGCAGCCGTGATTTAGCAGTTTCATCACTTTGCCCACAAGAAAATGCAAAACAAAGCGCATTGTTGGGAGGCAAGAGAAGCTGCTGACTTGGGGCTGGCGAGGGACGCTGTTTATTTCAGAGCAGTAGGGCAGGGGGGACAGATTAGGTTACAGTTATTTTCTACATCAAGAGCCAGGAGCAGGACCAGATTTCTTAAGACCAGCATGGTAACGACTTGACAATGATGTTGCCACAGGTTTACAACCAGCTTGGGGAAACCTAGCAAATTCAACCCAAAACCAGGGAGCTGGCTGTGAACCCTCCCTCCCCCATCTCCAGCAGCTGTCTGGCTTGCACAAATCCAAAGGCGAAAACGGACCAGGGAAGCACCAGGAAATTGTCTTGTCCCTGATGGACTGCATGGCAGCTTTCCAAGACATGTACCAGGACAGGCTCCCCCCGCCTGCCCCTAGCAGAACAACTTCCCCTCCTGACCCAGTTCCATAGTCTCCTCCCCCAGGGGCCCTAGGACATGGGGGGGGGGAATTGAAGGGCAGCCTCACACTCAGCCTCCTGGGTTTCGTGAAGCAAAAGGCTGTCCTTTTGTGGGCAGAGCAAAATGTCCTGAAGACAGACACTCTAGCTACGTTCACTCCAGAGCCTTTGGCCAGTGAAATGAGGAATCAGGGCGTTTCAGGAGTCCTCGCAGTTCGCCAGGCACCAGCACATGCTATGAAAAAGCAGAACTGTCCAGGAGAAAAAGAAATGTCCCAGAGCACAAGATCGACGGCAAGTTCTAAGGGCAGGAGAAACAGCTTCCCAGCAAAGAACACGACAAAGGCTGTTCTGCAGCATTCCCGTCACTGCGCAGCCAGGCAAAAGAACAGGGTCATGGCTGGGTTTGAAAGCTTGATCCAAAGATCAATGAAATCAGTTGTGCGCATGGACACCAATGCTCTGGAGATGAGGCTGGATCATTTTAATGCCACTCAGAAGAGCAGTACCTCAAGAAGATTAAATATATTTGCTTTCTCTCGTGATTCTCAAGCAAGGGGAGGGTGGGGTCAGGAGATAAGACTATCCCTTGCCAAGCACTGGCCAACTGTCTTCATACCCTGCAATTTGGGGGGTTCTCTGAAGCATCAGCTGCAGGCTAGGTTAGCACAAAATACACAGACTACACCAACTGTGCAGACTCCTCCTTCATGACTGAAGTAGGAAGGCCAAGGAATTTGCCGCACATTCATGCCAGCCCCTGTCTTTCAAGAAAAAATAAATGCAGGGCTAGCAATACTCTTCCCGACTGTACACATGGCCAATGTCCATTAAGCAAAGCACTAAACAGCTCCTGGAAAAGCATGGCTGTTTACAGCTAACGAGATCAAATTATACAAAATTTACATGACATCAGCTTCTCACAGTTACTCTATTGAACTAGTCTTGTTTTTTCATTTTCTGTGGTGCTTTCCCCAAGTTCTCCCTGTGAGAAGGGGAAATTAGAGATTAGAAAAGGTCATCAGAGAGAGAATCTTGCGCTCTCCAGCAGACCTCCGGAGTGGGAATAAAGAGCTCTGTGGCTGAATTCTGAGTTGTGGAAGACAGCCCTTTCTGTGTCTTTGCCAAAGAAGACAGGCACATGGTGGAAGAAGAGACAGGCTAGTAAAGATGGGGGAAGACAGCTATTTGTTGATGTTATCAGAATACAAGGTATCTGGGCTGTCATGCACAGATGTTTTGTGCTGGCAGATTGGCCACAGTACCTGATGCTTTGGAGTCTGGCTCACCTCCCTAGTGTGGGAGGCCATCTGGCTGGACCGGTCAGGTCCCTCTCCTTCGCCGGCTCATCTCAGGCTAGACAGAGTTGGACAGGCCATCTCATGCTGCCTTGCTGGTGCCTTGTGGTGCAGCAGGTCCTATGATGAGTGAAAAGCCAAGAGAGAGGGAGGAAGGGAGGGCAGAGGGAGGTGAATAGAACACCTGAGGAAAGGGCAGAGAAAGCAGGGCCCTGTATACCAGGCTGGGTCCTGGCAGGTGCAGCCGTGATGACCAGACCTCTCTACTGATGCACCACCTGAGCGCCAGGCTGATCCTCAAGGTCATCAATGGAGGATGGGTCTCTGACGTGCAATGCAGGCAGGTCAAAACTCAGGAGTTCCTTCCGCATTCGACACACACACACACCGCCCCCTTTTACAGATGCAAAAAGGCAGCGATGGCTTTTGCCCTCGTGATTTTGCTCACCAATGAGCTCCCATTTTTGACACACCAACATCCTCCTTTGGTTTACCAGGCCGGATCTCAGTGCAGTCCTTGCATTGTATGAGGAGACTATTTGTTGGGCTAATTCGGCCTGCCTGGCTCCCTTTGGCGCCTTTTTTCTTTACGTTTGTGGTTAAAGGACACTGGGACATTTTATAAACCGTAACCCATTTTCTGTCAGTGGAGCTCACATCTAGGGCAGATCCCCGTGGCCCCACTGATCAAAACAGACCATTCTGGTGTATTTGAGAGGGTTTGAACACAGATCTCCTAAGCCCTCGTGCAGCACCCTAACCCTAAGCACAGCCTGCCTTCCTCCAAGCCAGACAGCCATGGGAAAGTTTGGCTGAACCCGGCAAAGAAACGGCTCACACGATATTAGTGACAAAACCTAGGAGTCTGTATGCTGGATTCTGAACCCCATGTCACCTGGCACAGAGGATCTGTGCTGATTTACACCAGCTTAGGCTCTGGCTCCCGGCTTCTATCACGGAGCTCAAACACCCCACTCGATAAGGCTGCTGCTTCCTCTGGAATGAGACAGCCCCACTCTTCAACAGTCTGGAAGACACATCACCACCGCCAGTTCGTTCAGCAACTCCAGCCAGTCCAGATGTCCCTCCTGCGGTGAAATCCTGGCTCCGCTGAACTCAACGTCAGAATGCCCATAGATTTCAACAGGGGCAGGATTTTGCCTCTAGCGTGTCTCTATGGTACAGAGCAGCCCATTCCCCTTACCACAGATCAGGGCTCCACCTTTCTTTCAATGACTGCTTGTGGAGAGTCACTTGGGCTGCTTGCACACTCACTTGGATGTCACACATTTGAAACTATTGAGCAACCAAGTATATTTCACAGAGGATAACAGGTTTCAGTGTCTGAGATTGTTTTCCCATGCAGACTAACACGACTGCCATCAGGGAGGAACTTGCTATTTACTCCCATCAAAAAATATGTGAGAGGACATGTTGTAGCCGAGATGACATTATCCGACTGGCTTTAATAGGACAAACTTCATGTGAATACAATGAAGTAATGTTAGGTTTGAAGGCAGTGATATTGAGACAAAAAAGGCAGCATCTGCTGTCTCTGAAGGTATATGCTGTAATTCAATGCATGTTCCATCCACATCTCGCTATATGCAACTTACTAACAATACTTTCACACAGAACCTTCAGTTCAGAGAACCTACCACCAGACTAGGGATGGAAGCGACTAGTCGAGTACCTGATGAGCCTAGGCTTCTCAGGTAATCAAGTCACTCCTCAACTAGTCGCTCCCCCCACCCCTGCTTGCTGCCTCTGTATCAGCAGCTACTGCCTCTCCCCACACATACTTTCTCTCAGCTTCTGACCCTTTTTGAAGAATACACATCCTTTCCCCTTGCTCCCCAAGAGGACTATCTGATTTTGAAACAGGACGGCAATAGGCTATCCAGTCATTCATATGTGTGCATGCTTCTTCCTTTTTCAGCTACAGCAGGGGTGGGGAACCTAAGGCCCGGAAGCTGGATGTGACCGCTGGCTTGCCTAGATCCAGCCCCCAAGGCTCCAGCCCCCTCCCCCTGCTGTCTCCCCATGGGGCTAGAGCACACAATCTATTATTAGCTGGGGCCCTCCATGCTCTGGTGTGCAAGGGGAATGTGGGGAGTGGGGATTTGGGGGTTGTGGGTTTTTTTTTTTTTTTTGCTTCTCACTTTTGTGTGGCCCCTGATCCAAAAATGGTTCCCCACCCCTGAGCTATTGGATGACATACTTTCACTGTGCCCAAAAGAAGAAAACAAGGTCCCATTGTATTTTCTGTACAGTAAGCCCTAGCATTTGGCTGTGCTTTGTTATTCTCCCCCCCCACCCCACCCCCACCCCACCCTTTCATTAGTTTAGTCTGATGCTTAGCAAATAAAATCAATTCTGAATATATAAAAAGCAATTGAAATGTCTAGTCTTTTATAGTGAAATCTCAATTGCGGCAGCCCACAATACCTGGAGAAAAATCAATCATCATTTCCATCCTGCTATGGGTGCTACTAAAATTAAGAATTGATATGAGCCTGCAAGTGAAAATTATTCCAAGTGAACCACCTTTACAACAATTTTTAGGGTTTATAAAATTCCTGTTTATGGTTTCTTCTTGTCATAAGCAAGCTCCAGCATTCCAGCATGAAGTATAGATATTAATGGGGGATCCTGATTTACATACAGTTTCCATCTTAATGGGCCTCAGATCTGCAGGCAGGGCAACAAAACTACTCCCAGTAATAAGAAGTAGTGAACAAGTCATCAGCTTAAGGATTTCCTAAACCAAAGCATTAAACACCCTCATAACAATTAGAGGGCACCCTCCTCCACAGCCAAACGAAACTTTTTATTACTGCACCAGCGGCCTTTAGAGAGAGATTGAATGCCGGAGCTGTATAGTGACATAGCTGAAGAAGCACTTAAGCCTGACGTGGCCTAAATAGTTTAGTAATGTACAATGTCCGTTTGAAAGCACTGCTCTTAACATTCCTTTCTGCATCCCCTGGAGCCAGACATATGTAACTAGCATGGTCTAGGGGAATAGATGAGACATTTCACCACTGCCAGACCAATAGTTTCCATTTCTCTACAGTATGTCATTTAGCCAAGGGCACATTTGTGTTTATTACCATTAAGGTACTGGTTGTGCTGCTGCCTGGTATTCACTATAAATCCTAAAGGCAGGTGCTACACAAGCTCCAGTAATTTCAATTTCTCTAACATGCTCCAGAAGCGCAAGCAATTCAGAGCCGGACTTCTTCATACCAACGCTGCCAAACGCCATGCAACAAAGGGCGTGGCCCCACCACGTCGTTTCCATGGGATGCAGGGTAAATTGGCAGTTTGGGTCTTTCATGTCTAACATGATTCAAAGGCAAAGCAGCCAGGAGTTCAGAAATGATGTGGCGTTCCCACGCTACTTCACCTCAGCCCACACAATACAGGATCCACCTGCTTCTCAACTGTTACACAGTGGGCCTGATCCTGTCGGCAGCACCCCATCTAGACCTTTCCAGACTGCTGTACCCCTTGCAGGAGTCTGACTGGTCTTGCCTAGACCCCATTTCACTTCACTTTAAAACCACTTGCTTACAAAATCAGACATAAACCTGCGAAAGTCTACTGCAAATTTGCTTATTTTGTCATTTTAACCACACAATTATAAAATAAATCCATTGGAACAGAAGTACTGTTTTTACATTTCCGTGTATAAAGCAGTATGAACAAGCCATTGTCTGTATGAAGTTTTCGTCTGTACAACTTTGCTGGTGCTTTTCATACAGCCTGTTGTAAAACGAGGTAAATATCTAGCTGAGTTGATGTACACCAGGAAGAGCTCTGCATGCCCTGGGGGTTAAGAACCCCTGCTGAAAGGCACTGGTGCCTTTTGCATGGTGATAGGCACCCTAGCTGCTGTTACAATAGAAGCCCACGGTCAGAGCACTGCATGGGGGCAAGAAGGGTCACATGCCCCCCAAACACCATATGCAATAGGGGCAAGCCAGGGGGACCTAACAGAGGGGACCCCGCCCCCACTCCCCCCCCCCCCCGACTGGCAGCGACAGGGAAACGGCTCCAACTCACTCTGCTACTCCAGTCATGTCGTTCAGGGAGGGGCGGGACCATCCCCGCACTCACCAGGGGGAGTGGAGTGACACAGCCAGGGGAGCAGAGCTGGGACTGTGTTGCTTTGCTTCCTCCACCACTGCCAGTGAGGTGGGGAGAGGCGGAACCCTACTGCCAGAACTGGATCTGGGGAGGAAGAGGTTATCCCGGCCCTTCCCCGGGCTGGAGGGGCCATATGGCTGGTCACCCCCTGGATCTCCCCTCACCAGTTGCCCTGTCCATGGTGCTTAGCACTTCACAGGATAGAACCCATTATAAGTAAGACTCATTTTAAAACCGCTTATTCCTCCAACCTAAACAGTCCTGTTCTCATCACGCCCTGAAGGAATGATTCACCAGCATCTATACTGTCCTTTGCTACTCTCAGTTTGGTCTTGGACAGGCTCTGGCTTTAGTAGATTGAAAGATGAGGAGCACTTTGCAACATTTTATCCAAACCCTATTTGCTGTATTATAGGAAGGAAGAAGGAGATTTTTTCCCACTGTATTTCACAGGTGCCCATAGGGATGCAATGCGTAATTAACATGCTCCCACTGATATTTCTGCCATTTCACCTTTGGAATCTGCCTTTTCTTATCCCATTCTTTGTACTCTCACTGTTGCTGTCCTGTCCCCCAGATTCCAGCATCTAGCCTGTGAAAGATACTGTCACATTTTTCCATTCTAGCATCTTGTCCTCCTGTTTTTCTTTCAAGTCACATACTGTATCTGTTTCAAAAATACTTTAGTGAACTTTCAGAATTCAATAACTGACTTTGATAGAGAAATTACTGTTCCACTGTATGGTAAATGACAGTGGTCTAGAAAACTGTTAAATTCAAGTCTGGAAAATGAACTTTAATAAAATGTGCTCCAATAATGTGCTGTGACAGCTTTTAGTGAAATCAACTCCAATACTTTGATTCTCCCAGGAGCGTAGTGAGACATACTCTAGCAGCCTTCAGCCATGGAATAAGAGAGCAAACAGCTTTATGATAAATGGCCTTAGAAACCTAAATTACAACTGCAGCAAATGAACACTATGTGGAAATTATTCAGTGACTTTTTGTTTGTACACAAACCTGCAGTGACACCTAGTGGTCACACACCCAGCCAAGAAACCAGCCCACCAGCAGTGTCCATAGAACTTGCACTTTCTTCAAAGAACACCAGTTTTTGCAAAAGACTACTCCAAAATTAGCTCTCACCTCTCTGCCACCTGCTGTGGGTACCACACACAGGAACCTATGAATAAAAACGTATCCCCTTAAAGATTGAGAGTTAGAATACCTTTCCTACTAACAAATGTCAGCTGGCAATGGCATGACGCCCCACAGCTACCCATGTCAGGCTATGAGGCTGGCCATATCCTTCCCTTTTCTGAAAGCAAATTGCTTGATCTGTTTGGTTTCTACACAGCACAGCTTTGGCAGGCCAAGACCTAGACTGCCAAATGCCTTCACCTTCCTTCCATCTCTTCTCTGCATGTACCTCTCTTGCACTCCTTCACCATGTGCATGCACACACACTTCCAGGAATAACTGCTTTAAAGACAGAATGTGAACTATTATGGACTAATCAAACCCCTGGAGACCCGTCATTGTTAATTGATGCTGGTACTGGAAGGAAGAACTCTGTCAGCATGTGGAGGGGGTGAGAGTGGGACCATACTAGACTGTACGAAGCGTGAGGAGGGAAGCACTGGGTAACTGCCAGTCATTCAAAACCAGGATGTGTCTGGATTTAAAATGTACTCCCTGTGGGGGATGCTGGCTGGAGTGCATCAACACTTCAGCTTAATTTCTGAACCAGGAAAGGGAATGGAGCAAATAATCAAGGAATCCATTTGCAAATACCTAGAAGATAATAAGGTGATAAGTAACAGTCAGCATGGATTTGTAAAAAAACATATCATGTGAAACCACCGACAGCTTTGACAGGGTAACAAGCCTTGTGGATAAGAGGGAAGCAGTAGATGGAGGGGGGCAGCAAAGGGCCATCAGAGAGAGGCCAGTGGCAGTTGACTGTTGCGGTGAAGGTGCCCCCATTGCTGTACATTCTGGGAGGACTGCAGGGTCTCAGGGAATGACTTTAGTTGACATGGGGAGGGGAGAAGTGGTTTTGCAGAGGGGCAGTTCAGAGGCAAGAGAGGCCTAAGAAAGATGTTGGGTAGAGAGTGTAACACTGAGCGGCGTGCATGGATGTGGGGTTACGGTATTGAACCTCCAGAAGCGGACACCCCGAGCGGGAGTGTGTGTGCCTGTAGGCTGGATGGCTGTGCCTGTGCCTGCAGGCTGGATGGCTGTACCTGTGCCTGTGCCTGCAGGCTGGATGGCTGTGCCTGTGCCTGTAGTCTGGATGGCTGTCCCTGTGCCTGTGCCTGCAGGCTGGATGGCTGTGCCTGTAGGCTGGATGGCTGTACCTGTGCCTGTGCCTGCAGGCTGGATGGCTGTGGCTGTGCCTGTACCTGTAGGCTGGATGGCTGTGCCTGTGCCTGTACCTGTAGGCTGGATGGCTGTCCCTGTGCCTGCAGGTTGGATGGCTGTACCTGTGCCTGTGCCTGCAGGCTGGATGGCTGTGCCTGCAGGCTGGATGGCTGTGCCTGCAGGCTGGATGGCTGTACCTGTGCCTGTGCCTGCAGGCTAGATGGCTGTACCTGTGCCTGTACCTGCAGGCTGGATGCCTGTGCCTGTGCCTGTGCCTGTACCTGTGCCTTCAGGCTGGATGGCTGTACCTGTACCTGTACCTGTACCTGTGCCTGCAGGCTGGATGGCTGTACCTGTACCTGTAGGCTGGATGGCTGTGCCTGTGCCTGTGCCTGCAGGCTGAATGGCTGTGCCTGTGCCTGTGCCTGTGCCTGTGCCTGTGCCTGTACCTGCAGGCTGGATGGCTGTACCTGTGCCTGTGCCTGCAGGCTGGATGGCTGTACCTGTGCCTGTGCCTGCAGGCTGGATGGCTGTGCCTGTGCCTGTACCTGTCCCTGTGCCTGCAGGCTGGATGGCTATGCCTGTCCCTGTGCCTGTACCTGCAGGCTGGACGGCTGTGCCTGTGCCTGTGCCTGTACCTGCAGGCTGGACGGCTGTACCTGTGCCTGTGCCTGTACCTGCAGGCTGGATGGCTATGCCTGTGCCTGTGCCTGTACCTGCAGGCTGGACGGCTGTACCTGTGCCTGTGCCTGTACCTGCAGGCTGGATGGCTGTGCCTGTGCCTGTGCCTGTAGTCTGGATGGCTGTCCCTGTGCCTGTGCCTGCAGGCTGGATGGCTGTACCTGTAGGCTGGATGGCTGTCCCTGTGCCTGCAGGTTGGATGGCTGTACCTGTGCCTGTGCCTGCAGGCTGGATGGCTGTACCTGTACCTGTGCCTGCAGGCTGGATGGCTGTGCCTGTGCCTGCAGGCTGGATGGCTGTACCTGTGCCCAGCCTGCAGGCTGGATGGCTGTACCTGTGCCCGGCTTGCAGGCTGGATGGCTGTACCTGTGCCCGGCCTGCAGGCTGGATGGCTGTCCCTGTGCCTGTGCCTGCAGGCTGGATGGCTGTACCTGTGCCCAGCCTGCAGGCTGGATGGCTGTACCTGTGCCCAGCCTGCAGGCTGGATGGCTGTACCTGTGCCCGGCTTGCAGGCTGGATGGCTGTACCTGTGCCTGGCCTGCAGGCTGGATGGCTGTCCCTGTGCCTGTGCCTGCAGGCTGGATGGCTGTCCCTGTGCCTGTGCCTGCAGGCTGGATGGCTGTGCCTGTGCCTGTAGGCTGGATGGCTGTACCTGTGCCTGTAGGCTGGATGGCTGTACCTGTGCCTGTACCTGCAGGCTGGATGGCTGTACCTGTGCCTGTAGGCTGGATGGCTGTGCCTGTACCTGCAGGCTGGATGGCTGTGCCTGTCCCTGTGCCTGCAGGCTGGATGGCTGTACCTGTCCCTGTGCCTGTAGGCTGGATGGCTGTGCCTGTACCTGCAGGCTGGATGGCTGTACCTGTGCCTGCAGGCTGGATGGCTGTACCTGTGCCTGTAGCCTGGATGGCTGTACCTGTACCTGTACCTGTACCTGTGCCTGCAGGCTGGATGGCTGTACCTGTACCTGCAGGCTGGATGGCTCTACCTGTGCCTACAGGCTGGATGGCTGTGCCTGTGCCTGTACCTGTGCCTGCAGGCTGGATGGCTGTACCTGTACCTGTACCTGTGCCTGCAGGCTGGATGGCTGTACCTGTACCTGTAGGCTGGATGGCTGTGCCTGTGCCTGCAGGCTGGATGGCTGTGCCTGTGCCTGTACCTGCAGGCTGGATGGCTGTACCTGTGCCTGTGCCTGCAGGCTGGATGGCTGTACCTGTGCCTGTACCTGCAGGCTGGATGGCTGTGCCTGTGCCTGTAGGCTGGATGGCTGTGCCTGTGCCTGTACCTGCAGGCTGGATGGCTGTACCTGTGCCTGTAGGCTGGATGGCTGTGCCTGTCCCTGTGCCTGCAGGCTGGATGGCTGTGCCTGTCCCTGTGCCTGCAGGCTGGATGGCTGTGCCTGTCCCTGTGCCTGTAGGCTGGATGGCTGTACCTGTGCCTGCAGGCTGGATGGCTGTACCTGTGCCTGCAGGCTGGATGGCTGTACCTGTACCTGTACCTGTACCTGTGCCTGCAGGCTGGATGGCTGTACCTGTACCTGCAGGCTGGATGGCTCTGCCTGTGCCTGCAGGCTGGATGACTCTGCCTGTGCCTGTGCCTGTACCTGTGCCTGCAGGCTGGATGGCTGTACCTGTACCTGTACCTGTGCCTGCAGGCTGGATGGCTGTACCTGTACCTGTAGGCTGGATGGCTGTGCCTGTGCCTGTGCCTGCAGGCTGGATGGCTGTACCTGTGCCTGCAGGCTGGATGGCTCTGCCTGTGCCTGCAGGCTGGATGGCTCTGCCTGTGCCTGTGCCTGTACCTGTACCTGTACCTGTGCCTGCAGGCTGGATGGCTGTACCTGTACCTGCAGGCTGGATGGCTGTACCTGTGCCTGTGCCTGTGCCTGCAGGCTGGATGGCTGTGCCTGTGCCTGTACCTGTACCTGTAGGCTGGATGGCTGTGCCTGTGCCTGTGCCTGTGCCTGTACCTGCAGGCTGGATGGCTGTGCCTGTGCCTGTGCCTGTGCCTGTAGGCTGGATGGCTGTGCCTGTGCCTGTGCCTGTACCTGCAGGCTGGATGGCTGTGCCTGTGCCTGTACCTGTAGGCTGGATGGCTGTGCCTGTGCCTGTACCTGTACCTGTAGGCTGGATGGCTGTGCCTGTACCTGTACCTGTACCTGTACCTGTAGGCTGGATGGCTGTGCCTGTGCCTGTACCTGTACCTGTAGGCTGTGCCTGTGCCTGTGCCTGTGCCTGTACCTGTAGGCTGGATGGCTGTGCCTGTGCCTGTGCCTGTACCTGTAGGCTGGATGGCTGTGCCTGTGCCTGTAGGCTGGATGGCTGTGCCTGTGCCTGTACCTGTGCCTGTAGGCTGGATGGCTGTGCCTGTGCCTGTACCTGTAGGCTGGATGGCTGTGCCTGTGCCTGTGCCTGTACCTGTGCCTGTAGGCTGGATGGCTGTGCCTGTGCCTGTACCTGTGCCTGTAGGCTGGATGGCTGTGCCTGTGCCTGTACCTGTACCTGTAGGCTGGATGGCTGTGCCTGTGCCTGTGCCTGTACCTGTGCCTGTAGGCTGGATGGCTGTGCCTGTGCCTGTAGGCTGGATGGCTGTGCCTGTGCCTGTGTCTGCAGGCTGGATGGCTGTGCCTGTGCCTGTGCCTGTGCCTGTACCTGTACCTGTAGGCTGGATGGCTGTGCCTGTGGGCTGGATGGCTGTGCCTGTGCCTGTGCCTGTACCTGTGCCTGTAGGCTGGATGGCTGTGCCTGTGCCTGTGCCTGTACCTGCAGGCTGGATGGCTGTGCCTGTGCCTGTGCCTGTGCCTGTGCCTGTACCTGTAGGCTGGATGGCTGTGCCTGTGCCTGTACCTGTAGGCTGGATGGCTGTGCCTGTGCCTGTACCTGTACCTGTAGGCTGGATGGCTGTGCCTGTGCCTGTGCCTGTACCTGTAGGCTGGATGGCTGTGCCTGTGCCTGTACCTGTGCCTGTACCTGTACCTGTACCTGTGCCTGTAGGCTGGATGGCTGTGCCTGTGCCTGTACCTGTGCCTGTAGGCTGGATGGCTGTGCCTGTGCCTGTGCCTGTACCTGTGCCTGTAGGCTGGATGGCTGTGCCTGTGCCTGTACCTGTGCCTGTAGGCTGGATGGCTGTGCCTGTGCCTGTACCTGTACCTGTAGGCTGGATGGCTGTGCCTGTGCCTGTGCCTGTGCCTGTGCCTGTGCCTGTGCCTGTGCCTGTGCCTGTAGGCTGGATGGCTGTGCCTGTGCCTGTAGGCTGGATGGCTGTGCCTGTGCCTGTAGGCTGGATGGCTGTGCCTGTGCCTGTACCTGTGCCTGTAGGCTGGATAGCTGTGCCTGTGCCTGTGCCTGTACCTGTGCCTGTAGGCTGGATGGCTGTGCCTGTGCCTGTGCCTGTACCTGCAGGCTGGATGGCTGTGCCTGTGCCTGTACCTGTACCTGTGCCTGTAGGCTGGATAGCTGTCCCTGTGCCTGTAGGCTGGATGGCTGTGCCTGTGCCTGTGCCTGTGCCTGTGCCTGTACCTGTAGGCTGGATGGCTGTGCCTGTGCCTGTACCTGTGCCTGTACCTGTAGGCTGGATGGCTGTGCCTGTGCCTGTACCTGTAGGCTGGATGGCTGTGCCTGTGCCTGTACCTGTACCTGTGCCTGTAGGCTGGATAGCTGTGCCTGTGCCTGTGCCTGTGCCTGTACCTGTGCCTGTAGGCTGGATGGCTGTGCCTGTGCCTGTGCCTGTACCTGCAGGCTGGATGGCTGTGCCTGTGCCTGTGCCTGTACCTGTACCTGTGCCTGTAGGCTGGATAGCTGTCCCTGTGCCTGTAGGCTGGATGGCTGTGCCTGTGCCTGTACCTGTGCCTGTACCTGTAGGCTGGATGGCTGTGCCTGTGCCTGTACCTGTGCCTGTACCTGTAGGCTGGATGGCTGTGCCTGTGCCTGTACCTGTAGGCTGGATGGCTGTGCCTGTGCCTGTACCTGTACCTGTAGGCTGGATGGCTGTGCCTGTGCCTGTGCCTGTACCTGTAGGCTGGATGGCTGTGCCTGTGCCTGTACCTGTGCCTGTACCTGTAGGCTGGATGGCTGTGCCTGTGCCTGTGCCTGTGCCTGTACCTGTGCCTGTAGGCTGGATGGCTGTGCCTGTGCCTGTACCTGTGCCTGTAGGCTGGATGGCTGTGCCTGTGCCTGTACCTGTAGGCTGGATGGCTGTGCCTGTGCCTGTGCCTGTACCTGTGCCTGTAGGCTGGATGGCTGTGCCTGTGCCTGTACCTGTGCCTGTAGGCTGGATGGCTGTGCCTGTGCCTGTGCCTGTACCTGTAGGCTGGATGGCTGTGCCTGTGCCTGTGCCTGTAGGCTGGATGGCTGTGCCTGTGCCTGTAGGCTGGATGGCTGTGCCTGTGCCTGTGTCTGCAGGCTGGATGGCTGTGCCTGTGCCTGTAGGCTGGATGGCTGTGCCTGTGCCTGTAGGCTGGATGGCTGTGCCTGTGCCTGTGCCTGTACCTGTAGGCTGGATAGCTGTGCCTGTGCCTGTACCTGTGCCTGTAGGCTGGATGGCTGTGCCTGTGCCTGTGCCTGTACCTGCAGGCTGGATGGCTGTGCCTGTGCCTGTGCCTGTACCTGTGCCTGTACCTGTACCTGTGCCTGTAGGCTGGATGGCTGTGCCTGTGCCTGTACCTGTACCTGTAGGCTGGATGGCTGTGCCTGTGCCTGTACCTGTGCCTGTAGGCTGGATGGCTGTGCCTGTGCCTGTAGGCTGGATGGCTGTGCCTGTGCCTGTGTCTGCAGGCTGGATGGCTGTGCCTGTGCCTGTGCCTGTGCCTGTACCTGTAGGCTGGATGGCTGTGCCTGTGGGCTGGATGGCTGTGCCTGTGCCTGTACCTGTGCCTGTAGGCTGGATGGCTGTGCCTGTGCCTGTACCTGTGCCTGTAGGCTGGATGGCTGTGCCTGTGCCTGTGTCTGCAGGCTGGATGGCTGTGCCTGTGCCTGTGCCTGTGCCTGTACCTGTAGGCTGGATGGCTGTGCCTGTGGGCTGGATGGCTGTGCCTGTGCCTGTGCCTGTACCTGTGCCTGTAGGCTGGATAGCTGTGCCTGTGCCTGTGCCTGTGCCTGTAGGCTGGATGGCTGTGCCTGTGCCTGTGCCTGTACCTGCAGGCTGGATGGCTGTGCCTGTGCCTGTGCCTGTACCTGTGCCTGTACCTGTAGGCTGGATGGCTGTGCCTGTGCCTGTACCTGTAGGCTGGATGGCTGTGCCTGTGCCTGTACCTGTACCTGTAGGCTGGATGGCTGTGCCTGTGCCTGTGCCTGTACCTGTAGGCTGGATGGCTGTGCCTGTGCCTGTACCTGTGCCTGTACCTGTAGGCTGGATGGCTGTGCCTGTGCCTGTGCCTGTGCCTGTACCTGTACCTGTACCTGTGCCTGTAGGCTGGATGGCTGTGCCTGTGCCTGTACCTGTGCCTGTAGGCTGGATGGCTGTGCCTGTGCCTGTGCCTGTACCTGCAGGCTGGACGGCTGTGCCTGTGCCTGTACCTGTACCTGTAGGCTGGATGGCTGTGCCTGTGCCTGTGCCTGTGCCTGTGCCTGTGCCTGTAGGCTGGATGGCTGTGCCTGTAGGCTGGATGGCTGTGCCTGTGCCTGTAGGCTGGATGGCTGTGCCTGTGCCTGTACCTGTGCCTGTAGGCTGGATAGCTGTGCCTGTGCCTGTGCCTGTACCTGTGCCTGTAGGCTGGATGGCTGTGCCTGTGCCTGTGCCTGTACCTGCAGGCTGGATGGCTGTGCCTGTGCCTGTACCTGTACCTGTGCCTGTAGGCTGGATAGCTGTCCCTGTGCCTGTAGGCTGGATGGCTGTGCCTGTGCCTGTGCCTGTACCTGTGCCTGTACCTGTAGGCTGGATGGCTGTGCCTGTGCCTGTACCTGTGCCTGTACCTGTAGGCTGGATGGCTGTGCCTGTGCCTGTACCTGTAGGCTGGATGGCTGTGCCTGTGCCTGTACCTGTACCTGTGCCTGTAGGCTGGATAGCTGTGCCTGTGCCTGTACCTGTGCCTGTAGGCTGGATGGCTGTGCCTGTGCCTGTGCCTGTACCTGCAGGCTGGATGGCTGTGCCTGTGCCTGTGCCTGTGCCTGTACCTGTGCCTGTAGGCTGGATAGCTGTCCCTGTGCCTGTAGGCTGGATGGCTGTGCCTGTGCCTGTACCTGTGCCTGTACCTGTAGGCTGGATGGCTGTGCCTGTGCCTGTACCTGTGCCTGTACCTGTAGGCTGGATGGCTGTGCCTGTGCCTGTACCTGTAGGCTGGATGGCTGTGCCTGTGCCTGTACCTGTACCTGTAGGCTGGATGGCTGTGCCTGTGCCTGTGCCTGTACCTGTAGGCTGGATGGCTGTGCCTGTGCCTGTGCCTGTGCCTGTACCTGTACCTGTACCTGTGCCTGTAGGCTGGATGGCTGTGCCTGTGCCTGTACCTGTGCCTGTAGGCTGGATGGCTGTGCCTGTGCCTGTACCTGTAGGCTGGATGGCTGTGCCTGTGCCTGTAGGCTGGATGGCTGTGCCTGTGCCTGTACCTGTGCCTGTAGGCTGGATGGCTGTGCCTGTGCCTGTGCCTGTACCTGTAGGCTGGATGGCTGTGCCTGTGCCTGTGCCTGTAGGCTGGATGGCTGTGCCTGTGCCTGTAGGCTGGATGGCTGTGCCTGTGCCTGTGTCTGCAGGCTGGATGGCTGTGCCTGTGCCTGTAGGCTGGATGGCTGTGCCTGTGCCTGTAGGCTGGATGGCTGTGCCTGTGCCTGTGCCTGTACCTGTAGGCTGGATAGCTGTGCCTGTGCCTGTACCTGTGCCTGTAGGCTGGATGGCTGTGCCTGTGCCTGTGCCTGTACCTGCAGGCTGGATGGCTGTGCCTGTGCCTGTACCTGTACCTGTGCCTGTAGGCTGGATAGCTGCCCCTGTGCCTGTAGGCTGGATGCTTGTGCCTGTACCTGTACCTGTAGGCTGGATGGCTGTGCCTGTGCCTGTGCCTGTGCCTGTGCCTGTAGGCTGGACGGCTGTGCCTGTGCCTGTGCCTGTACCTGCAGGCTGGATGGCTGTGCCTGTACCTGTGCCTGTGCCTGTACCTGTCCCTGTGCCTGCAGGCTGGACGGCTGTGCCGGGCTACACTGTAACACGGCCAGTGCAGGGGAGCGGGCAGTACCGATACGCTCCCGCTCGGGGTGGCCGCTTTTCGGGGAGCTCAAACATGGCCGCGCTCGCGGGAGGCCGGGTGAGAGCGGCGGTGCCCACGGGAACACTGGGGAGCAAGGAGAGGGAGAGGGGCAGGGGGGAGGGGGAGGGAGGGGGGGGGCTTGGCCTCGCGCCTCTCCCCCCGCCCCAGCAGCCGCGCGCGCAGCAGGACCAGAGCCCCGTGCCCCGGAAGGGAACCCGCAGCCTCGCTCTGACTCACGACCTACGCCGGGGAGCGAGCTGCGCACGAGCGCTGGGGAGCCCGGATGTGGGAGGTGCCCTGAGCGCCTGCGCAACCCGGCCTCTCGGAAGAGGGGGCGTGGCAGTCCCGTGGAAAGGGCGGTTCCCGGAAGTGCCGGTGCGGCCGCGACGGGCGGCTCCCGTTGCCCCCCTGCCCGCCATGCTCCGCTCCTGCTGCCTGCTGGGCTGCCTGTGGGCCCTGCGCCTGCCGGGCGCCGCGGCCCGCGGGATAGACTCCGCCCACTACCGGTGAGAGGCGGGGCGGGGCGGGGCGGGCCGGGCGCGGGGCAGGGCGCGGCCCGGGCGGCCCCTGACGCCTTGTGTGCCCGCAGGGGGCGCGTGCGCGCCATGTTCTACCACGCCTACGACAGCTACCTGCGCCGCGCCTTCCCCTACGACGAGCTGCGGCCGCTCACGTGCGACGGGCAGGACACGTGGGGCAGGTACCGGCGGGGCCGTGAACACTCCGTGGCGAGAGACTCGGGTGACTTCGGGCCAATGCGTGATAGCGAGCGGGGGGCTGCGCCTCGTGCCCGGCTCTGCGCCGGAGTCCTGCTTTCGGGGCAAAGGCGGGGCCCGACCGACCCCGCAGGGCGGTTTCGTGCCGGTCTCTGGTGCCATGTGGGTAGGATTCCCGGCTCGGGGGGCTTCCCGCTGCTACCTGTCAGCGACTGGCGTTGTGGTTAGACTAACCCTTGTTAAATATCCAAGCGCCCCGTTTCTTCCTGTCCAGCAGCAGAAATGCTGACAGTCTCATTGGATTTCATTACATTGCCTTCTGTTCTCTTTCAGTTTTTCTCTCACCTTGATTGATGCTTTGGACACTCTGCTAGTAAGTACCTTGCTCAGTTGCAGCCTCTTCTTGTTCACTTCCCTCTGTGTTATTTCATAAAATGTTTTTTTCCCTGGACTTTTTAAATATCCTGCACTAGAAGTCTAGAGCCACCTCTGTTCCTCTCAGGTGTTCACCACTTGAGAGTAATGCATGAACTGAGCGAGGGAGAGCTTGCATCGACTTCACTGCAGCACTGAGATGCAGGTGCCTGGAGTGCCCAGTCACTGAGACCTTCTAAATATGGCATAAGAATCCAGAATGAGACGAGACAGGCTTTGAAGTCAAGTAGGAATCATTTTCTTAGCATCTTCTGTAATCTCAGTTTCATGAGTCAGCGGCCTCTGCTCCCAGTTAGGGTCAAGGGAAAAAGATCTAAAACAGTACCTAACCCTACAGTGAAGCTGCTGAGATGTCTTATGTCATGTGTTCCTTGTCCTTTTCCAGATTTTGGGAAATGTTTCAGAGTTCCAGAGGGTTGTCAATGTGCTGCAGGAGGGGGTGGATTTTAATATTGACGTAAACGCATCTGTCTTTGAAACCAACATCCGAGGTGAGCTGGGTGCTGGACTAGGTTAACCTGGAAATCGTTTGTGTGTCAGTCTGACTTCAGAATTTGTGTGTCGTGTAGAGGGGCAATGCAGAGCAGCAGTTGGAATTGAATTCTGCTGCATACAAACCAAACAAAGAAAAATACACCTCCCCTGCTTCGTTGTGCAGTACCTCCCAGCCTTCTTGAATGCTTCCAGATGTATAGTTTACATCAGTGGTCTCCAACTTTAAGCACAAGATCACTTTTTGAATTTAAGTCAGGCCAGGATCTGCCTCAAATCCAAGTACCCCTGCCCTGCCCCTTCTCCGAGCCCCCGGCTCCTCCACTGCTCTGCTGGTTTCTGCACCCTAAGACAGTTTCTGTTAAAATATTTTACACACTAGTAGCATGTGGCCTACCTATGGCTGCTGTGTTACACACATTCTAAACTCTTATTTAAAATACAAAACAACCTCACACACTCTTTTCCCTTTCAGTTGCTCGTATTTTATTCTGATGTCATAAAATGAGAAGTTCTTTGCTTGTCTCTAGAGTAGTACAGCTAAATGAGCATAGGTGAAGTCTGCTGTTTCTAATTCAGTGAACTAAAAGAAGTTCTTCCAGTTCTTTCTGATAGTTTACAAGGAAGTAACGATAAAGATAATCCAGTTTTTTTCTTTGCAAAACATCTTGGCTTACTACCTTAGGCAATACAAATGAGCCATCTGTCTTCCCCCTTCCCACCCACAAGTTCCTAATTACACAATAAAATGCTGCTGATTTGGGGTTTTGAGAGGAAAACTCACTTAGTTCCTCCTGGAACTTCCTAATGAGCCCTTCCCTTTGTGCTGTTCCAGTGGTAGGTGGTCTCCTGTCTGCTCATTTGCTGTCTAAGAAAGCTGGTGTTGAAGTGGAAGCAGGATGGCCGTGCTCGGGACCTCTTCTGAGGATGGCTGAAGAAGCTGCTCGTAAACTCCTGCCAGGTGAGACCCTTTCCAGAGCTGTAGATCTGACTTCTCTCTGCACTGTTCTGCATAGTATTTGCCGAGTTAATTAGCCAGTAGTAATGCAAGTAGCATCACTTCAGCATCTAAAATGGTCCCCCCAGATCACTGGAATTGTAGGGGATGCCTAATTGGTTGCATTAAACACCCATATTTTGTCAGAGCTGCATTGATATACAAGTATTTTGGTGTTACTGACTTTGGGGGGAAGGAGCCTATGCTCTCCTATGTCCTGTACAATCCACATGGAAACCTCTGAAGCTTCCAAAGCAGCTGTGGCATGGTTGTTGGGAACTGAATGCAGGACTGATGGGTCTCTTGAGACAAAATACCTTACGTGAGGGTGTCCTGAAGTGACAGCCTTAAGTATGTGTAATGCCTGCAGGAGACACCTAGAACGTGACATTTTCAGTCGCATGAATGTACGATATATTGGTTATGCCATGCAAAACAAAACAAAAAGGTGTTAAAAGAACATTTAATGGTCTCTAGAGGTAGAAAATGTGCAAACTCTGTTGTGGGCTTCCATTAAGATAAGCAGTCCAAGTATGAGAGTCATAACGTTTTCATGCGCCTTATCCAGGGCACAAGACTGTATTCCGTTAAAACAGCAGCTGTTTAATGTTTGTATCTCACAGAGATCATTGCTCGTGCAGTGAAGCAGGCGTATCTCGAACATTGCGCACTAAGTGATAGGGCACCACAGTCAATGCCTCGCACTTCTTCTCTAGCCTTCTGGCTCTCCCCCCCCCCCCCCTTACCCCCATAGTGGGCTACGGTACCACCACCCATCTATTTCTATGCTTGTTGGGGCTACCCCAAGCCCTAGTCTCTGGCTAGCTTTCATGCATTTGAATGAGAGGCACAGGCAGTAATTCAGGTTGAACCTCTCTAGTCCAGTAACATCTGTGGTCCAGCATGATTTGAGTCAGCTGGAGGGCCACAAACCACAGGTGTGGCCAAGTTTCCTGCTGTCCCACCAGTCCTAGCTGTCAGTGTTCTGTGCTGTTATTTAGCTCTAATTTACCCCAAATGACTTCTAAGAGCCCAGCAAGCAGTGGAAGCGTTGTGAATGCCGCTGAACCATGTTGACCTCCTGTGATCCGGCAAACTCTTTGGTTCAGCACTGGTCAGGTCATGAGGGTGCTGGGCTAGAGAGGTTCAATCTGCAGACAGCCTGTTAAATGTTGTCTGGTGATGGATGCCGAACACTCTCCCGTGAATCTCAATTCTGATGTTTCAGCTTTTCAGACCCCAACTGGCATGCCATATGGCACAGTGAATTTGCTGCACGGAGTAAACCCCGGAGAGACCCCAGTTACCTGTACTGCTGGTATCGGTACATTCATAGTGGAATTTGCTACATTAAGCCGTCTTGCGGGTGACCCCGTTTTTGAGAATGTAGCCAGAAAAGCACTTAAGGCCCTTTGGAAAAATCGCTCAGATATTGGATTGGTGAGTGGGGGGAAATGCCTTTCATATTATGCTTATATTCTTCTTGTATATACTGTGTTGGGGGACAGTACTAGGTAAGCCAGGATAGATAACCAAGCATTTGCCTTCAATGAGTGATACCTTGGGGTATCACGCTATAGGTGGTGCACAACCTACTGTTTCAGAACACCTCTGACATCAGTTAAATACTGTATCTGCCGTAGATACATTACACAGTTCTTGTATTCCACACAGAAGAGGCTGGTGGGCAAATATATTGTGGTTTTCAGAGTTTTATAGTTTTATAACTCAGCTTTCCTTATGATCCCTGTCCTTGCTGATTCACAGCCTCCTTAAAACACTACCTTAGTACTGGAACTTCAAGTATAGTCTGTGTCAAAGATTACCTTTTTTTTTTTAATCAAGGCCTGTCAATTGATGGCTTTGAAAGGGAGTGTTGGAATACAATTTCACCATACTGAAAATATATGTATTTTTCTCTTGGTATTTGCATTTTATGCACAAATCTTGGAAATTTCTGAAGTTTAAAAATGTTCATCTCCATAAGTAGGTAGACCTCAAATGAGGAAGCTGGCAGATTTAAATAAAATACAAAGCTTTCCACACTTGTACTCTGACAAAGAAAAATCTCTAAGCATATAGTTATGGTCTGGTCCAGCTCCATAATGCCATGCTCTAAAACTTGAGTGCCACAGATAAGATGTTTTCCTTGTATATAAAGAGTCTCCTACCTTAAAATCATCTGGAGTTTCAGAAAAATGCAGTTACACTATTCTGTAGTCCTAGAGTTCTGATCAAATAAAGCTGCACTTTATGGCCTTGTAATCAATAAGATCCTAGGTAAAACGTTACATCAATGAGACATTAATATTGCACATTAAAAATGCAAAGTAATGGCTTCCTTACTATTGTGTACATCCCCCTGTTGACAAACCAGGTGTAGTTGTGGAAACAATTCAACTTGAAGCTTGCGAATTCATAATAAAATGAGGGCAGCAATGCTCATGTCGTATTGCTGTATGTGTCTGTATTTCATAAAGATTGCCAAGTGTTTGGAATCCATGTCTTTCCAAACCACTACAGAAAGAGATGATTGTCTTTAGAATGTAGCATTAACAGCAAGCTTTGGCATGTCTTTAAAATCTTCCTTTTCCCACAGGTTGGTAACCACATTGATGTTGTAACTGCCAAATGGGTAGCCCAAGACGCAGGCATTGGGGCTGGGGTAGATTCCTACTTTGAATATCTTGTTAAAGGAGCCATTCTTCTGCATGACGAAGAGCTAATGTCCATGTTCCTAGGTGAGACTCGTCTACTGGATGATTGTGCCATTTTCCACCAGATTGTAGGTACACTTAGGACACAGCCTTGGGACAGGTATCTGTATGTGCAGAGAGAGGCCCCTGGAAATGCGACCTTAAGCATCTCCATGCTGAGGCCTCTTCAGCTCTCTGGGTGAGATTCTGGCCTCCCGTTGATTTCAGTAGGTGCAGGCTAGTACTGGGGTATTTTTTGAGCTAAATTTGTTTCTTTCGGTGTTTCATCTTTTAGACTTTTTTAGTAAGAAGGTGCTAGAAGTTAGACAAAACTTTCTATACTGTTTCCTGTAGCAATCATTTTGTTACCAATAAAACCTTGTAAGATTTGAGAGTGTTCTGTATGAATGAATGTTCTTTGTGCTAATTTGAGTAGACCACAGTGGAAAGGGGCTTCTCTTCTGTTGTTTAAAAACTTGGCTGTGTTAAATTCTCGTCCTCTGCTTTTCTTTAGATTATAACAAAGCCATTAGTAACTACACAAAATTTGAAGACTGGTACCTCTGGGTTCAGATGTACAAAGGGACAGTGTCCATGCCTGTCTTTCAGTCTCTGGAGGCCTACTGGCCAGGCTTGCAGGTATGAAGAGAAATAACGTACACTAACCTTGTTCCTCCCTGTCTTGGGCCTATCTGTACCACAAACACACAGGATAGTTTTGTCTCCTGCCCTGGTTAAAGCCTGGCTCTGCTGTGTAGTGCAGATGAACTTCACCTCTTGCAGCCTTTGGCAGAGCTGAATTAGATTCCATATATGAAGTGTGAATGGGGACAGCCATATTGTCACCTGCTTGCCTAATACAGTTGTTATGCAGCTGGGGACCTAGGAAAAAAGACCAAATCTCTTTTCCTCCTCCTCCCCCGCCCCCCCCCCTCCCCCCCCCCCCCCCCCGCCCCTGCATTTCATCCTAAATGCTTTCTATGTTTGAATGCATTTCTTGCAATGAGAATTGCTTATGGAGTAGTTCTCACTCCTCTCTGGTGTCCTGTAGTTCACTGCCCAGCAGCAGCCCCTCTGCTGCTGAAATGAAAGGAAGAGTGTCTTCAAATGAGTCAGGGAAGCCCTAGAGGGAACGTGCACTGTGAGTCAGGCAGAAGGGAGGGTCCAACAAGTGTCACCTGCATCCTCTTTAGTTTCAGCTTCCCTTATCTGTCTGAATATGACAAAAGCTTCAGAGGGGCAGCCGAGTGAGTCTGTAGCAGGAAAACCTTAAAACACAACAAATGGTCTGGTAGCACCTTAAAGATGAACAAAACATGTAGATGGTAATATGAGCTTTCGGGTTGTGCCCACGAAGTTCTGGGTTTATGGGGGGGGGGGGCGGGTGGTTGTCTTTTTTTTATACAAGTTCACACTGCACAGCTCATTGGCTTCTCATGTAATGACTTTGGGAGAGAATTTTTTGTAGAAAAGCCCTATGTAATTTGTTCTTTCCCAACTGAATATCGCTTCTCTAGGTGTTCTTTTTTCTTTCTTTCCACAGAGCTTAATAGGAGACATCAATAATGCCATGCAAACATTCCTCAATTATTACACGGTTTGGAAACAGTTTGGTGGGCTACCTGAGTTTTACAACATTCCCCAGGGCTATACAGTGGAGAAGCGAGAAGGGTACCCGCTTAGACCTGGTAAACATGTTGATATTGAATCCTGCTTTAACTCCAATATAGTAATTAAATACTATTTGACCTCTAGCCTACAAGATCTATGCTAGTGCCATAATTACTTCAGTCCCAATGCACTCCCATTCGTATTCTTCATTTTTGGCAAGGCACAAATTATAGTGTCTGACTTTCACTATAGGTGGGCCTACATTATAAAGGCACCTAACCATTGTCCACTTCTTAGAAGAGGTCTTGCCAAGTGGATTAAGCCTAAAATGTAGCAGTTATGCTGTTAAAGAAGAGATGCATCAGGTGTCCTCAAGTTCTAAAACAGTAGAAAGATTTTTTTAATGTAAAGGTGTACTTGCACACATATTGTGTACTAGTGTAACTAGAAAGTGAAATTGACCATATACAGACCAGTCTAGTTTTGCTGAATGTAGTGCATAAAGTAAAGCAGACTTTTGCTATTCCTCTGGTTTTATTAACCTTATTGCAGTTGAGGAACACACATAATCCTGTGATGTAAGATCCTCTCTGAAACTGGAAAAGGATTCTTCCTTGTTCCTTTGTTCTTTTCTGTTACATGGTCATTAATTTCCCCTTTCCCTGTCTCTTATAACACATATGGTTCTACTTCATTTACTTGTGCACCTGAATCATGTAAGTCTGCAAGAGGGTTTTGTTAATTTGAATTCCCTGAGTAGCTGTTACAGCAGCATAATAGTATTCTCTGGGGGGGCATGTAAATGGGACTTGTTTTTACCAAAAACTCTCAGCAACACTAATTTTCTCTCTGTGTATTACAGCATCACAGTAGCAATGTTTCTGTAGTAAGGAAAAGAGAAGATTCAGCTGATGTCTGCCATGTCTGTTTCCATATGGCCCCTTAGGAAGCCCTCTCTTTCAGTGGCTTATAAAATAATATACAACTTTTTTAATGGGGCTGGAATTTTCTAATGCAGAATTGCCATCTAAAAACAATTCTCTAAATTGGGGCAAGCTAATTTTAAGTATTTTTTTTTTATTTTATTCCCATCCCACAAATGTGAGATGGGGGGGCATAGTTTACAGGTCATCTCAGTTCAAACTGTTTAATTTCAGCCTTGGCTTGTCATCGGGGAAGATGCCTGTGGGGTGAGCCAGAGGCGATGTGTAGGGCTCATGAATCTCTGCGAATGGCAGTGATGTAACAGTGTCTTTGCTGCTGGGTTTTTCAGAGCTGATTGAGAGTGCCATGTATCTGTATCGTGCCACACAGGATCCCACCCTCTTAGAACTGGGGAGAGATGCTGTGGAGTCCATAGAGAAAACCAGCAAGGTGGATTGTGGATTTGCAACAGTAAGTGTGTGCTGAAAACCAGCTTCCAACCAGCAGGTGCCGCTCTCTTGATCATTTGCCAAGGAGGAGGACGGTTGCAGTCTGGCTGGTTGCTCAGGAGTAGCAGAGCTGGAGGTTTTCATAGAACACTAGCACTGGAAGGGACCTCGAGAGGTCACTGAGTCCGGTCCCCTGCCCTCATGGCAGGACCCAGTACTGTCTAGACCATCCCTGCTAGACATTTACCTAACCTACTCTTAAATATCTCCAGAGATGGAGATTCCCCAACCTCCCTGGGCAATTTATTGCAGTGTTTAACCACCCTGGCAGGCAGGAAGCTTTTCCTAATGTCCAACCTAAATCTCCCTTGCTGCAGTTTAAGCCCATTCCTTCTTGTTCTATCCTCAGAGGCCAAGGAGAACAATTTTTCTCCCTCCTCCTTTTGACACCCTTTTAGGTACCTGAAAACTGCTATCATGTCCCCTCTCAGTCATCTCCTTTCCAAACAAAACAAGCCCAATTCTTTCACTCTTCCTTCCTAGGTCATGCTCTCTAGACCTTTAATCATTCTTGTTGCTCTTGTCTGGACCATCTCCAATTTCTCCACATCGTCCTTGAAATGTGGTGCCCAGAACTGGACACAATACTCCAATTGAGGGCTAATCAACGCAGAGTAGAGCGGAAGAAGACTTCTTGTGTCTTGTTCACATTTCTGTTAATGCATCCCAGAATCAGGTTTGCTTTTTTTTTTGCAACAGCGTCACACTGACTCATTTAGCTTGTGGTCCACTATAACCCCCAGGTCCCTTTCTCCAGGATTCCTTCCTAGACAATCGCTTCCCATTCTGTATGCGTGAAACTGATTGTTCCTTCCTAAATGGAGTACTTTGCATTTGTCCTTATTAAACTTCATCCTATTTACCTCAGACCATTTCTCCAGTTTTTCCAGGTCATTTTGAATTATGACCCTATCTTCCAAAGCAGTTGTAACTCCTCACAGCTTGGTATCATCTGCAAACTTAATAAGCGTACTCTCTGTGCCAACATCTAAATCGTTGATGAAGATATTGAAGAGAACTGGTCCCAAAACAGACCCCTGTGGAACCCCACTTGTTATACCTTTCCAGCAGGATTGTGAACCATTAACCATTCTCCAAGAGTAGTTATTATCCAGACAGTTATGCACCCACCTCATACTATCCCCATCTAAGTTGTATGTGCCTAGTTTATTGATAAGAATATTATGCGAGACCGTACCAAATGCCTTACTAAAGTCTAGGTATACCACCTCACCTCTTCTCTCTTATCCACAAGACTCGTTATCCTAGCAAAGACAGCTATCAGATTGGTTTGACATGATTCGTTCTTTACAAATCCATGCTGGCTGTTACTTAGTACCTTATCTTCCAAGTGTTTGCAGATGAATTCCTTAATTACTTGCTCCACTATCTTTCCTGGCACAGAAATTAAATTGACGGGTCTGTAGTTTCCTGGGTTGTTCTTATTTCCCTTTTTATAGATGGGCACTAGATTTGCCCTTTTCCAGTCTTCTGGAATCTCCTGTCATCCATGATTTTTCAAAGATGATAGCTAAAGGCTCAGATGCATCCTAAAATATTCAAGGAGCTGAGAGAGGAGGTATTTCATCAGGCCCTGGTGACTTGCAGACATCTCACTTTTCTAAGTGATTTTTAACTTGTTCTTTTTTTTTTATTTTATCGTCTAAACCTACCCCATTCCCACTAGCATTCACTATGTTAGGCATTCCTTCATCATCAGACTTCTTGGTGAAGACCAAAACACAAGTTGTTAAGCACCTCTGCCATTTCAGAGTTTCCTGTTATTATTTCTCCCTCCTCATTGAGCAGTGGGCGTACCCTGTCCTTGGTCTTCCTTTTGCTTCTAATATATTTATAGAATGTTTTCGTGTTTCCCTTTGTGACTAGTTTGAGCTCATTTTGTGCCTTTGCCTTTCTAATCTTGCCCCTGCATACTTGTGGTGTTTGCTTATATTCATCCTTTGTAATTTGTCCTAGTTTCCACTTTTTATATGACTCCTTTTTGATTTTTAGATCATGCAAGATCTCCTGGGTAAGCCAAGGCGGCATTTTGCCATACTTTCTTTCTCTCCTACGCAGCGGAATAGCTTGCTTTTGGGCCCCTAATAATGTCCCTTTGAAAAACTGCCAACTCTCTTCAGTTGTTTTTCCCCTTAGTCTTGCTTCCCATGGTGGGACCTTACCTACCAGCTCTCTGAGCTTACCAAAATCTGCCTTCCTGAAATCCATTGTCTCTGTTTTGCTGTTCTCCCTTCTACCATTCCTTAGAATCATGAACTCTTATGATTTCATGGTCCCTTTCTCCCAAGCTGCCTTCCACTTTCAGATTCTCAACCTGTTCCTCCCTGTTTGTTAAAATCAAACCTAGAACAGCTTCCCCCCAGTAGGTTTTCCAGCCTTCGGAAATAAAAAGTTGTCTTCAGTGCAGTCCAAGAACTTATTGGATGGTCTGTGCCCCACTGTTAATTTTCTGCTTTTTTTTTTCCTTTTAAGGCAGATCAAACTGTTCTTTGTAAAACTGAATTTGTAACCCTTGTTATGCTTCATGGAGTAAGTCCATTCCCAGATAGTAAAGGAGCTGCTGTGTAGGTTCCCAGAGCAGGGGATGGCACAAAAAAGCCTCCCTAGTTCCCTTTGCCCTCAGCACAGGGACTGCTTCCTCCTCGTGCCTCTGAGGGTGTAAGGGACTGGGGAGGAGGCAAGGCCAGGGTATGTTCCCACTGTGTGCTAAGGAGCTGCAGTTTGCTGGAATGGTGCAGGTCTGCATTGCCTTGACATGAGCCTGTAGCAGTGGTTTCTGTACACTTCTCTAATACCTGCCACTGCAGGATCTCACCTGTCACAATATGATTAATGCACAAGCACTGAGAATTTATCCTCACAACTGAAGTAGGTAAGTCCCCATTTTACAGGGTGAGCGATGGTGGGCTACTCACTTCATGTCGCCAAGTCACAACGGAAATTCTTAGCTTAGAACCCGCCTCCTGATTAGCAGTTGCTTGCTGTAACTGCTAGACATTGCAGCTGGGTAAAACATCCACAAAGAGACTGCTAGAAGTGAGCAATCTGAAATCAAGTCAAATAGCAAAGCCTCTGGGTAAGGGAATCACAGCCGATCCTAGCTTGCTTTTGCATAGGGATGAATTCCAAGCTGACTGGTTTGTACTTCATGAGGTTCTGAGTTCAGGGCAGACATAATCCACTTGCTCTGCTCTCTTACAGATCAAAGACCTGAGGGATCACCGACTGGATAATCGTATGGAATCCTTTTTCTTGGCTGAAACAGTGAAATACTTGTATCTTCTCTTCGACCCCGACAACTTCATTCACAACAATGGGTCATCCTTTGATGTGGTGCCCATGCCTTATGGGGAGTGCATCCTTGGTGCTGGCGGATACGTCTTCAATACCGAAGCTCATCCCATAGACCCTGCTGCCTTGCACTGCTGTAGGAAACAGAAGGAAGAGCAATGGGAAGTGCAAGACTTAATGAGAGAGTTTCACTTTCTGAAGAGGAAGAGGAAGTCCACGTTCACAAGGACTACAGCCCGCAGTCAGGGGGGAAGCCAGGCAGGCTCTGCAGACACCACCGCAGAGAGCAGCGGGCAGGGAAGGAACCCAGAGAAGATCACCAAGAGGAGGGTCCCTCTCCTGAGCTGCCCAACTCAGCCTTTTACCTCCAGACTTGCAGTTCTGGGCCAGGTCTTTCTAGACAACACGTGACTCCACTGCGAGTCCAAGTTGTTGAAGTAAATAAATCGGCTTGGATGTGCACTCTGTGAACCCTTTAATTCAGTGGGAAATGCTTTTCCGAGGTGGAAAAAGTGCCCAGTGGGATTTCCAGTGTTATGTAAAACACCCTTCTGTGAGAATCCATTGCAGTCTTGCCATCTGCAGTGCGTGAATCAGGGTCACTGCTGCATGGTAACGCAGCTGAAGTGTTGTACCAGAATGACTTACCCGTTGAAAAAGCAGAAATCCTTGAGAAGGAAGAGCTGCAGCCTGGGCCTGTTTCTTTGCAGCTGTGTTAAATGCTGTGAGGTTGTTTAAAGTCTCAACTATGTGCAGGGTTTCCAGTGCCTCCTGCTTATGCGAAGAGGGAAGTTGAGCTACCTGGCTGTAGCAACATGAGAACAGAAGCTAATTACTAGCAGCGACTTCTCTTACTTCATAAATAGCCTATTGGCTCTGTGATTAGCCCTCCCTTTTACTGCTGCATGCAGGGGCAGCTCAAGGGCCAAGGTTTGTTCACCCAGAGGTCCCAGATGAGCAACAAGGCAAACTCTGTCCCAAATAACAGGTTTTCAGTTCCATGCTTGCAGATGGACAAACGAACTGTATACCTGGCAGTAGGAGGGAAACCAAGGTGGAAGGGTCTGTCAAGTGTCAGGAAATGGGTTTGTTTCATAAACAATTGCTCACCCTACATACCCCGTCAATTGCAATTGTCTGGCCAATTCCGGAGAGTCTCTGCAATCAACACTAGGCAGGCTGCCTGCCTGCCTGCCCTGGCGCCACACCATTAGCCCACTCCCAGGAGGGGCCAGCGTGTTCCCGTGGGCTGGGGTGCTGCTCCTACCGCCAAACACTGCCCACCGCAGCTCCCGTTGGCCAGGGAACAGGAAACTGCTGGCACTGCTCCCATTGGCCACCGAGAGTCACATGCCCCTCACTGCTGGGGCTACAGGTGGGCGGAGCCCTGTGGATACAAATGTCTGCCTGTCGATAGACATTGGCATATGCCAATCCACTGTGGCCAAAGGCCCGCCCCCCCGCTGCAAATGCTGCTTGGCCTCGGATACTAGTGACAGGGCTGAAGGCAATGCAGCCGTATGGCTGGGAAGAGCTACTGGTGCAGGGCATTGGCTCTCTTTGGCCACTGCAGGTCCTGGGGGCAGAGCCCTGTGGATCAGATCTGCCACGCAGGGCTCTAGCATGGGCCCGGGCGGGCAGGGAGGCTCTCAGCCTCGCTGCACTGACAACCTGGAGCTTCCCTTCCTGCACACCTGACCCTCCTCCCTGAGCCAGCACCCCACACCCTCGCCTGCACCCCAGCCCTGAGCCAGCATCATATCGCCTTCTCATCCCAGTCCTTTCCAAACCCCAACTCCTAGCCGTAGTCCAGTCAGTCAGTGACAGGGTGGGGGGAGCGAGCAACAGGAGGAGAGGGGACACGGAGTGGGGCGGGGGGCCCCCAAGGAAAGGGTGGCGTAGGTGTTGGGTTGCCCTTACATTCCAAAGGTACCTTGGGCATAAAAAGGGGTGAGGGGCACTTACACCTGGAACTAATGCTGGTGCCCTGTGAGTGCCACTGTCCTTTAGGACACTGCCTGACTGCTGGGTGGCCACTGCTCTGAGTCACAGGGTGCATCGAGGAGCCTGGCCCTTCTGCGGCGGCGTGGGCAATGGCTGGCAAGAGCCCCTGGGGAGCCTGGCCCTGTGTCATGGTGGCAGGTGCATTGCAGGAGTGTTTCATTTTGAGGTAGCAGGAACCAAACTGCCCAAGGCTGGAGATGGCAAAGCCTGCTGCTTTGATCCCATATAGCGGGGTGGGAAACCTAAGGCCCAGGAGCCAGATCCAGTCCCTGGCTTGCCTGGATCTGGCCTCCAGGGCTCCCCTTAGTACTGGGGAGCCCGTGCTGGCACTCCAGGCCCCCAAGGGATGGAGCACCAACATTGGCTCCCCACTGCAGTGGGGGAGGGCAAACCTCTCTGGCCAGTATCAGGCCAACCAAAGCCAGATCTGCCTGGCAGGGGGAGGAGGCAGCTCTGTGCAGTGTCGTTCCCCCTCCTCCTGACTAGCACAGCAAAGCTCTGCCTGGGGGCTGCCCCCCCCGCTGCTCCGATTGGCCACAATCCTAGCTCATCAGAGCAGCAGGCGGCACAGAGCCATGTGCATCCCTGAGGAGCTGCCCAAAGCGCCCCCTCCTGCCTTGACTCTGCACCCCTACTCTGTCCCTCCCTCTCCCTCTCAGACCCACTTCCTGGCAGCCCCTTCCCACACTGAGCCCCTCGTTTTGGTCTCCACGCTGGAGCCTACTAGCCTGGCCCCCCGTAGGCTCTGGTGTGTGAGGGGAATGTGGGGAGGGTCTGTTTCTCTGGCGGGGGCTTCTCACTATCATGCCTGCCATCCCCACCATCTGAGACTCTGGGCCGTTAGCAGCCGCATCACGCTGAGAAATGTTCTCACCAGAGAGAGGTACCCCGATAACCCCGCCACCTATCCCCTCCCCAGCTGCATCCCAGACGCCAGCTATAACAACTCCAGCTCATCTCAACCACCTCACCCTCCTGTCCCCAAAAGGACAGTTGCTGCTGTCTTTGATACCAGCTGAGATGCACCCAAGGGTGTTTTCCTTCAAAAACTCCCTAGCTTAAGGCAAAGAAAGAAAAGGATATTGTTAAAATGAACGGCTAGTACTTTACATTCCAAGTGCTGTAATAACCTTTAATAAAAGGTTCAAATGATTTTATTAGCATGTTTGCCATGGTGCTAGTTCTGTAAACCAAGCCCCCCTTCATGTTGGACAGTAACTAGATTGTTAACATGCGGGTTCCCAAACGTTTTGCTTGCATAACCCCATTTTGAGACTTACTGTCTCTAGTGACCCACTAGCAACCAAGCGATGCGAGGAATTTACACGGTAGGTAAATTATTTAATGCTCTCTAGGGTAACATGGGCTTGCATGGGGTGACACTGCTTCTCAGAGTCTGGCAGTTGTAGAAATGGCACATCTGATCGCCGGTTGTGGCATCAACAGTAGATCAACTGAGGACTTGATGGACACATGCAGGGAATCCAGTTTGAGACCAATGCAGGCTTGCCACCGGCGCCAGCGAGTGCAGGCTAGTCGTTCCTGTGACCGTGAGCCAAACTCGCAGACAAGGTTCCTTGCAAGAATCTCCCACCGGAAATTTCAGTGAGCTGCTGGCAACTTCATTGGCTCAGGCTTGCACTGAAAGGGGTTTCACACCCACTAATACTTGATCACGTCCAGGTCAGGGGAAAAGGATCTAAACTGTCCTCCAGCCAGCTCAGACACTCAGCCAACACCTGCATAGGAGGCGGAATAATTTCATCCTCATTTAGGAACTTGCAAAGCTGAAGGAAGAATTCATAGTTTGTCTTCCATAGATTGTACGTCTAGAAAACCGTTGGAGTCCTGTGATAGAGTCACTCTGCTATAGATATGACCAGGGCTCGCCAAGCGGCGGCGAGCCCTGCTCGCCAGCCACGCGGTTCTGTGGTCTGCGCATGCACAGACAGGGCTGCACCAGCTTTGCAGCTTGTAATCTACTCGCCATGGGCGAGTAGATTACATAATTTGTCGAGCCCTGGATGTGACCTTGCAGGTCTGTATTCAGTTCATTCAAACTCCCAAATACATCTGTGACACAGGCAAGAAGGCCCCTCTTCTTTTGGGCATGCAGAAAATCAACAGGTGCTTGCACAGGCGCACAGCATGTGTCTCAGTTCAGAAAACCATCCCAGCACTTTTCAGCCTGAGAGCTAACACACTTCGTGTGGAACAGGCATAACCAGCCCCCAAGTGTTCATGCAGGAAGACAGAATAGAATGTATTGGAGAAATGCATCATGCATGCAAGGTCACCCTATATATGGGTGGTCACGCAGCAAGAAGGCTGCTACTCTGTAGGGATATGTCTACACAGCAAAGTTATTTCGAATAATTTTCCTAGTGTCTACACAAGCCAACTGCTATTTCAAAATTAATTCGAAATAGCAGAGGGCTTATTTCAAAATTGGTAAACCTCATTCCAAGAGGAATAGCACCAATTTCAAAATTGCAGCCGTGGCTCTCGCAGGTGGGGCAGTGAATGCTGTTACCACCTTGGCGGCCTGTACTGGGGTGGAGGCGGAGTCACAGGGTTTGGGCAGCCCCACAGGTCTGTCTATTACTGAATGAGAGTCTCTGTGTGCCTAGGTGAGGTATCTAGACCAGACATCCTGTCAGAGCAGCCTGTGGGGTAGGGTTCAGTAATCCCAGGCCCAGCGATGCATGACGTGACTTACTACTGTTTCCCAAACACGGGTTGAGCCCATGTCTCTGGCATTGGAAAGCATCCTGCATCTATGTTCAGAGTCCTACAGAAAACCTTACCATCCTTTCTATGGACCATTGTGTTGCAGAGTCACAAAACTGTTGCCATTTCCAGTTCTCCCCGCCCCAGAAGAACCCCTCTCCCATCCCCCTCCTGGTTTCTTTTAGCTCCCCAGACATGTAAGAGGAGTGGGGGAGTGTGAAAACAGCCCTGCTTGCTGGAGTTCAGCAGATGCCTGGCAAGGGGAGATGTAGGTGCTCTGATAGTGTAGTAACGAGCGTCATTCTCGCCTCTACAGTGATGTTGCTACTACACAACCCTCTTTTAAAACATTAGTCAGGTTGGTGAAACACTCATTCCAAAACTAAGATTCTGCGCAGCCTTCCTACAGTTCTGCCCTTTGCGGCAGGCCTCATGCAACAGGCTCTGGCTGCATGATGATGTCATTTTTTCCACAATACCCGTCAAGGCTGTTCCTCACTCTGTCACTCTGATGGCAGAAGGTGAGGGCCCTCAGGCAACTTTAAAATGCCCTGCCACTAAAGGCTTCTGCTTCAAAACCCCAAGGTTACATACCCTGGCCTGAGCTGGGTATTGCTGTCACCGCCCAAACGCAAAACCCCTTTGAGTAGCTAGGAGAGCACCCTTGGGAATTCCTGTTTGTGGATACCTGCAAGCTCTTTAACCATTGCACTGGAGAGAGCTTGGAGAACTAATTTCTCCTAGTAGTCTGGCTTGCAGTCTTAGGCACATCACATGCACCCAGAACCTCCTAGGACACAGGGATCAGATCATGGTCTTACAAAGGTGATTTTTAATAACAATGAGAACAAAAAAGCAAACACACTTGGTGAAACATTACCTGGTTGCTGGGTGTTACAGAATACCTAAAAAAAGGGGATTAAAACACGGAAAAGTGCTTCCCTGAGATTCAGTTTGGAAAATTACAGTGTAAGGGGGGGTTATATGTGCTCAGCACAGAGAAGTCCAACAAACCCGAAAATAAAGAAATCACTTGATTGTGTCTGACTAAACACTGTAGAACAATCCCTGTTCTACTCACATCTCTGTACTGTCAAGATTTAATCCTTTCCTAGGCATGGATGTCACTGAATCCTCCAGCTCTGTTTTCGTGGCTTAACTCCTGTCTCCCAGGTGTGGCACAGGAAAGTTGCTTTTCCAATTCAAATGCTCACATTCTCTTTCCTTTGGCTCTTCTGGCTTCCTGCCAATTCACTTCCTGCTTCCCCAGCATTCCTGAAGACTCACTAGGACCCACTGTCTATGGTTTTAACCCTTACAGGCAAGACAATTAGGGTTAGGTCTCAAGAGTTAACCACTGTGAAAAGACATTAGTTAACTGAATGGCTGGAATGCCCAGAAAAGGGTATTGCCCCCTCCCCCATTCGTTATGTAACTACTACTGGGCAGATTGAAACCTGGGATGTCTGGACCCCCAGAAAAATCAAAGAGCGGGCTGCACATAAGTGAGAAGCAAACGAGAAACCAAAAAACCCCTCTCTGCCATGGCCCCCGACTGAGGAAAAAGACTCTCCCTACATTCCCCACACACCCCAGAGCCTAGGGGGGCTTAGATTTTGTGGGCTCCAGCCCCTTGGTAGGGAAGCGGGGTGGGGTGCCTGGAGCACCAGTGCAGACTCCCCAATCCTGTGAGGGTCCATGAGCCCCAGGGGCTGGATCCAGGCAAGCTGGGGCTGCATTCAGCCCCCTGGGTCTCAGGTTCCCCACCCCTGCTCTAGAGTTTGAGCTACCAAGCCAGCTGGCTCTCAGCTGTGGCTGCAGTGCTCCCTTGTTCTTGTCTCTCGATGTCAGTGGTCTAAGTGCCACTACATGGGACAGTGACTCCCAGCTCACTGTTCAAACCACCGCTGACTAGGGAATAGCAATGACCTCATGATCTTTTCCAGCCCACTCATCACTGACATTACAGGCAAGTAATAACGCCTGGCTCTTATGTAGTATTTTTCACCAGTAGATCTCAAAGCATGTCACAACCTTTAGTTTATTTTTCCTCTCTGCCACGTTTTGCTACAGTTCCTATTGTACAGAAGGGGGACTGAGGCACGGTGCCCAAGGTCACATGGGAAGTCTGTGGCAGAGCAGGGAGCTAAACGTGGGTCTCCCAAGGTGATGTGCCCTAACCACTAGGCAAGGCTTGCTTTGCATTTCTCCTCCTTTCTCAGAGCCAATGTTCTCTTCATGTGACAAATGAAACGGGGAAACTATGGCTCCCGAAATCCCGCCTCTGCTCAGTGCTAAGCCTGGGGGACTGGAGCCCTCCGGCTGGAGTTCGCAGGGCAGGTGTCTACGTCGCGAGTGTTTGAGGGTCTCAGGGCTCCTGGGCCTTCAAGGTGCCACAGAGCCGCAGGGCCCCGGCTGAGGGGCAGCGGGGCGGGGGGATGGTGAACAGGCACAGCAGGGAGCGGACAGCGGGGGGGTGCAGCGCTGACACGAAACCAGCCACCCCCGCCAGAGGGCTTAAATAGGGCACTGTCTCTTTAACAACGGGGCCTCCGGCCGCCCCGGGCCGGAACTACATTTCCCAGCGGCCCCCGGGCGGCTCCCCCCGCCCCGCAGTGCGGCCGAAACCCGGCGGGGGGCGCTGCGCCGCGCCGCGCCCGCGCCGCACAAAGCGCTGGGGGAGGGGGCGCCTCCTCCTGTTTGTCTGCGGCCGAGGCGGAGCGACCATGGCGGCGGCGGGGGCCCCGGGGCCCGGAGCCCGCAGGGGGGCGGCCAACATCCTGGCCCAGCTGCGGCGCGGGCAGCTCAGCGGCCGGGGCCTGACCCGGGGGGCGCAGGTACCGCGGGGCGGGAGCCCCCCTCCCCCTCCCCCTCCCCCTCGAGCGCGCCCGTCTGGGGCGGCCGCGCGGCGCTTCCCGCTCGCGGCCCGGCCCGGCCCGCGGGCTTCGGCCCGGCCCCGCCCCCGGGCTCCCCCCCCCCCCCGGCTCTGCCCCCGCGCGGCGACGCTCCGCGTGACTCCCCCCCCCCCCCCCCCGGGCCCGCTGGGAAGGGCGGGAGCCTGCCTGGCTCGAGGGGGCGGCGCGGGCGGGCGGGCAGCTCCTGTCCCCCCGTGGAAGATCCGCCCCGCCCGCCTTGTCTCCGCTGCTCTGGGCCCTCGGGCTCCGCCGGGGCTTCTCTGCGGCGGGGCCGCAGCCGCTGTGGAAGCGCGAGGAGGGCTCGGAAGTGCTGAGCTGCCTGGTGCCAGCCCCGGGGAAGCGCCCTCCCCGCCGCCAGACTCGGCCGCTTTTCTGCTGTTGGCTCGTGGGCCCTCCGGCCTTTCGCTCTCCCCCCGCCCCCCGCCCGCTTTCTGGGGCCCGGCGGCACTGCAAGGCATGGCCCTGTGGCGCGGAGCATGAGCCCAGGCCTTGTGACTCCTTTTCCCTGCCGCCCTGGGGTTAGTATAAAAAAAGGGAGGAGAAGGGCAGTGTAGAGATGCTGGTCTGAAGTTGCATTTGGATGAGTGGTGGGAATGGAAGGTAGGGATGTTAGTGTTAACTGGTAAACCGCAGCCTTAACAGGTTTGCCAGCTGCGGTTAACCTGCAGGAGGCTGCTCCAGTCCCACAGTCCCTGGTTAATTAGTTAACCAGTTAAACAGGATTTTACATCCCTAAGTAGCTCTCCATTCTGAAGAGAAAGGGAATTTGGCATGGAATTATGATGTAACCCAAAATATTAAGCTTATTATCGATTCAGTGGCATGTATGACCTCGTGGCTTTAGTGCTGAGTAAAATCTGGTTCCTCACCTGTTGAGTAGAGGGCCCGCCTTTTTGTTCTATTAAAATACTACTGACCGTGACTGAAATCTCTGGTTTCTCTGTTAGTTTCAAGGACTGTTGAGAATGAAGTCTGTTTTTTGCCTGGGACTTTGCTTATGCTGTATGTTGTGTTGTCTTGGAAAGCAGTGCGTGGGTGCCAGGCTACTAGCTGATATTAATATAAAGAAAGTAGCATTTATTTTGGAGGAAAATGTGAATCAATGGGACTCAAAACAAGTTCTGTCTGTATACTATTATGGCAATGTTTCCCTCCCCTCCCCTCCCCTAGTAGAAATACCAGCAAAGAAGGTTCAGGGGTTTGACAAAGTCTTGGTTAATGAGAAGCGACCTCTACCCTTTACTTTCTTATTGTTGGGTGGGGTTTGGGCAAAAGATTATTTCAGTGGAAACGAAGGGTATTTGTATTTAAGCACTTTCCAACTGTCCAGGATATTGTCCAGTCTGAGTAAAATGACTTTTCACCAGCTTTTACTTTTCTTTGTTTTGTTAACCTATTAATTTAACCTTTCCATGGCCTCTTGAAAATGAGTTTGTTTTCCACAAATCATTTAATGGCTGTAACTTATTCAGGGTCTGAGTTGTGCTTTTTTTTGTGTGCTTACCATAACTCAGATACTCATGTTATACACATTTAAGTAAATGATCGTATGTATAATGCAATGACACCTTCCTGTGCATTCACTTTAGATGTTTGTATACCTTCATTTTATGTGTTGTATTTTTGTCAGTGCTTTTGTAAAAAGTTTGATTAAATGTGGGACTACACCTGTGCAGTTTCCCCACAATAATAGGTTAGGACTTCTCTGCTAGCTGCATCCCTCCTTTCATAAAACTCGCTGATTTGGCTGCATTGAGAAACATAAAGCTGAAGGCTGAGAGCTCCCAGTACTTAAGTGCCACAAGAACACTTCATTAAATTACTTGGATTGAGGGAGCAATTAAATTGCTTGACAGGTTATGAACTGTGTAATTGGCACAAGATTAAAACTTTACTATGGCATTAAAAATCATTTTAGTGGTGCATGTGTTAAATGCTATCTATGTATCTTTCTTTGTACACTTGCTTGGAGTTGGGAGATATTCAAGCTGGTATTGTAATCTCATAACCAGGCATGTATTTCTTTTGTACTGGAGCAAATGTTGCTGCTGCTATTTTATTGTTGATGCAGAGGCAGCAGCACAGGGTGATTGGGGGCTCCCTGGGAATGGGGCTGGGCACACTGGCTGCCCCTGGGAGTATTTTAGTAATCGTGTAACTATTACAATTTATGGAGACATGATTACTAAACATGGTCTCTACCATCCCTAATCTAGACCCTGTGAGGCAATCATTGACCTTACTTGAGTATCTCATGATTTCTCTTGACATAAGAACATAAGAATGGCCACACTGGGTCAGACCAAAGGTCCATCGAGCCCAGCATCCCATCTGCGGACGGTGGCCAATGCCAGGTGCCCCAGAGAAGGAGAACAGAAGACAATGATCAAGTGATTTATCTCCTGCCATCCATCTCCTGCCCTTGTTATGAAGGCTAGGGCACCATACTTTATCCCTGGCTAATAGCCATTTATGGACCCAACCTGCAAAAATGTATCAAGCTCTTTTTTAAACCCTAATAGAGTCCTGGCCTTCACAGCCTCCTCGGGCAAGGAGTTCCACAGGTTGACTGTGCGCTGTGTGAAGAAAAATTTCCTTTTATTAGTTTTGAACCTACTACCCATCAATTTCATTTGGTGTCCCCTAGTTCTTGTATTATGGGAAAAGGTAAATAATTTTTCTATAATCACTTTCTCCACACCATTCATGATTTTATATACCTCTATCATATCGCCCCTCAATCGCCTTTTTTCCAAACTGAAAAGTCCCAGTCTCTCTAGCCTCTCCCCATATGGGACCCTTTCCAAGCCCCTAATCATCTTAGTCGCCCTTTTCTGAACCTTTTCTAATGCCAATATATCTTTTTTGAGGTGAAGCTGTAATAAGCAAATGAATTCCTATATTCAGCACTAGCTCCAGTTTTCAGGCAATTTCAAGATCCAGCCCCAAGAAAGAAACAATATAGTGGCCTGGTTTTAAAAGTGGCAAAGGCATGAATAAATAAATGTTGCAAGGTCTGCATCTGGAAGGTACAGTTGTTCTAGGCTTACCAGGAACAGATGGGGGAAAAACTTGTCTGGCTATAGCTGGTATCTGAATATCTAGCCAGGTGCCTAAACTGTGGACAGCCTATAGTAAATGGTTGCCACCTTCTCAGCAAGAATCTTTCCAGCTCTTCCTGGCTACTTCTCAAATCTACTGACATTATCTCCATCTTATCTGGATTGAGGTTCAGCTGGTTAGCCCTCATCCAGGCAAGCACTAATCACCAGTAAGAGACAGGGTCAATCCACTGTTCTGCATTAGGAAGATCCCATAATAGAAGCATAGAGCAGAGGTGCATGAAACTCAAAAATATGTATCAGTGGGATTTTTTTGGGGGGGGAGGGGGTGATTTAAATGGCCTTGGTTTAAATCAATCTACCCTGCTACCCTTTTTCTGCAAACTATCACAGCTGGCTCAACACTGAAGGCTACTGTAATTAAGGGCAATTATTCTGTAGCTGCTGTGCACACAAACCCCATTGTCTTTTGTGGGATAGCCACATGAGGAGCAGCTGCATATTAGATCTATTCTTCACAGTGAGAAGCAGACTCTCCAGTGAAAGTGGGGTAGTACCAGCTCAGGCACATCTGTAATTGCTCTTTTGCTGGATCACCAGTCTCCTAAAATGTTCAGGGATTGAGCTGCTTGCAGTAATGAAAGCTGCAGTATAACAGGATGCTTTCGATAGCGGTAAATGTCAAAAGTCCATTCTTTAAAAATGGCAGCAATCTTTTGTATAATTAAAAGTATTCAAGATGGTGGCTTCATCTGACATGCGGTAGTATAGATTACATGGGCAACTCTGAGCGGCAGGGCTTTCTTTTCTAAAGTAACTTTTGAAAGGAGACCTAGCATTGTGTTATGGTAGTGCCTGTACAAACTAGGGATGTTAAAGCTTTCTTTTGTAAACATGCAACCGTTGAAATTTTCACACAAGGGGCGGCTCCCTGGGAGCCACATGTAAGCAAAACGCAGGAAGTAATTCTGCTGCTCTACTCTGTGCTGATTAGGCCTCAGCTGGAGTATTGTGTCCAGTTCTGGGCACCACATTTCAGGAAAGATGGGAAGAAATTGGAGAGGGTCCAGAGAAGAGCAACAAAAATGATATAAGATCTAGAAAACATGAGCTATGAGGGAAGGCTGAAAAAACTGGGTGTGTTTAGTGTGGAAAAGAGAAGACTGAGAGGGACCATAACTTTCAAGTACCTAAAAGGAGAGTGTTAGAGAGAGAAGAATTCTCCTTAACTCCCGATGATGGGACAAGAAGCAAGGGGCTTAAACTGCAGTAAGGGAGGTTTAGGTTGGACATTAGGAAAAACTTCCTGCCTGTCGGGGTGGTGAAACGCTGGAATAAATTGTAGATTTTTAAGACTAGGTTAGACATAGATGGAGATTCCCAGCCTTCCTAGGCAAACACCTGACCGGGATGGTGCTTGGTCCTGCCATGAGTGCAGGGGACTGGACTTGAAGGAACCAGAGAGGTCATCAAGTTCTCTGGTTTTATATTGGTGCCCATAACAAAATATCTCCTGTGCATGGGCGATCTGTGGCTGAGGTGCGACTGGGGTTCGGTGTGGGGGCGGGGGCTCTGGGAGCGTGGGCTCAGTGTGGGGGGCTGGGAATGAAGGGTTTGGCAAGTAGAGGGGGTCTCAGGGCTAGGACAGAGGATTGAGGTGCTGGGGTGAAGGCTGTTGGGGATGAGGGGTTGTGGGAACCCGCTCTCTGGCAACTCCAGGCCAGGTGAGAGATGCCCCCTGCTGGCCAAGGCAGCTCCTGTGAGGCTGGGCTGGAGGAGAGATGCCTCTCCCAGCTATGGCAGGTCCGTGCTGCTGGGAACGGTGTGGGGAGAACTTTGAGAGGGTGCCTCCCCCTGCTGGGCAAGGCCGGGTTAACTCTTCTGCAGGGAGAGGTCTATTGATTTTTGTGGGTCCAGAAATGAGGCATTTGGGGGCAGAGTTGTGGGTTGAGGCAGGAGGGGTGCATATGGGAGGTGGTGAGCATTCCAACTGGGGATGCAGGCTCTGGGGTGGGGCCGGAGATGAGGAGGGGCTCCAGGCTGGGGCCAAAGGGTGTTGAGTGTGTAAGAGGGCTCAGGGCGGGGGTCTAGGAGGAAGTTAGGCTGGGGCGGGGAATTAGGGTTGGCATGTGGGGGGGGGGGCGCTAGGATCTTAGGTTGTGTAAGGGTGCCCTGGGCCAGAGCAGGGGGGTGGGGTGCTGACATAGGGCAGCTCCCGTTTGGTGTGTAGTAGGAAACCGGTGGCTCCTGCAGGCATCGCCCTCCCCACAGCTCCCGTGGGTCTGCGATTCCTGGCCAGTGAGCTGTGTGGGGGTGCAGCCTTCAGGTGAAGGCAGCGGGGAGGCCAGAGCTTTGCGGCACTGCGGCTTGGCCGGGGCAGGAGGAATGTCAGTGTGTGGAATCTCTCCCGGACTGGAAGGGCTGGCCCTAAAGCCCCTTTCTTAACCTGGCCCTGCTGCTGCCACTGGGGGCCCGGCAGTCAGCGGGAGCTTGTTGGGCAGCAGCGCAGCCACACAGCTTAGAGGGACCCCGGCACTAGACCGTGCTGCCTCAAGTAATGGAAAAAATGAGAGTGCTATTGGTATGTAGCACAGCCCCAAGGGTGTATTAAAGGTAATCTTACTAGAACTTGGGAAGTGTCCTTCAGGTTTAATGCTCTTGTACGTTGAGCTGCCCCGGAGTCCCAGGCATGTCCTTAATAACACAATCTCTGCTGCCATCGAGGCATTTCACCCTTTATTTATGGACTATTACTTAAAACTGGTCTGAAAGTGACTGACGCTGGCATCCTGATTATTTCTGTTGTCAGCTGTGGCGGTAGATTAGAAGTGGGCTGTCTTGTTCATCTTTTCAGCTCCTTCTGTGGAAGGAGAGGTGTCTTGAGAAGAAACAGCCCAGTGGACTGTCTGTTAGTGAGTACAGCTGCGAAAGGCTAACCGGTGAGCATCACCCTTCACAGGTGATGGTAAATGGTTCCAGTTAACCAGTAGGGGATGGAGCAACTCCCCACCCGCTGCGGACAGGGGCTGCTCCATCTGAGTGGCACTCTAGCCTGGCAACGGGGGTGGGGGGAGGACTCCAGCCAGTCCCCCCTTTTAATTGGTCATTTAACAAATTAACCAATTAAATGGGATTTTACATCCCTGTTAGTGATTGGACATCCACAAGTAAACTAGTCAGCTGAGGTGACTGGGCACTGCCTAAAGTAATGGATGTGCTGCTTTGGCAGATGTCCAATGGCTGCTTGCTAAGGAATACTAGTTTCAGTCAAATAAATTGAAATGGTTAGTTGCACAGACATCAGCATTTCCTTTTTTTCCCCCAAATCAAGTGCTTGGAACATATCAATTAAAAAAGGTTTTGAAAGGTTTGCACATTCTTTTTTTTAAATAATGTGGAATTTTTAAAGACTTGGAAAAGCATATCTAAGATAATCAGCCAATGGTAATTTTGTCTACTAGTACCATCAATGCTATGTTTTTCTCACACATTTGTAGAAGACCCTATTTGAAAAGCAGACAGGTGAAATACTGAATAAAATGAGACTTGGCGTCTATAATGGGCTTCCGATTTACGTTTGTATCCTCACCACACTAATGTGTGTAAAAACAAGTGCAATCGTTTCAGAATTGTGGCCTAAGGATTCACTCACCGGTGCAACGTGTAATGGTTAAAGGGGGGTTAGACGCCCCTCTTCTGGGAACTCGAGCTAGGAAGTAACAATGAGATTCCATATAGAGGGAATGCAGGTTAATGCACGTGGGATGCTGGGGGAGGATCTGCGAAGAATCGCTGAAAGAGAAGAACATGGGAAGCAGGAATGGCTGAAAGACTTCATTTATCTGAATGGCCACCTGCTATTGCCCTATGTTAGCAAAGAAAATCTAGCTTTGAGTGCAAATACAGCGGCTCCCACATCACTGAGCTGAGGATGGGGTATTCCCCCCCTCGTAGGACAGCTTGCATCTGGAATACAGCATCCGCTTCTGGGCACGTTACAAATACATTAGCAGATTGGACCGAGTGCTGAGAAGAGGGCCAAAGCTGCTGAAGGGCTTAATTAAAATCTGTATTTTAAGGCTGGGCTATTTCAGATCTTCTGAAACCTGCAAGTACTAGTGATGAGTCATTGGGTTGTTATAAATAGGAAGAATGGGATGAAACTAAAAGGACATATATAACGTTGTTTCTAAAATGCCTGTTTTGAAAGCACACGGGGTGCTGAACATAGTTTAGGATTTAAAATGTAGGAACAGACGTATTTAGACAGAATACCAGGGACAAGCTTTATGACCAGCTATCAGGGTTTGGAATGAGCTCAAGAGAAAAGATGAACCCTTGTCATTTGGGACATGCCAAGACTAGACTGGACAAAGAACCAGAAAAGAGCTCTAGAGTGCAACCTTGGGTGGGCTGCATGACAGGTATTTTATAGCTCTGCGTTTTAACTACAGTCATCTCTAAATGTATGTGGCTTGTTGGCTGCAAGTGAAGCTGTCCTTCTGTCCTTCGTTGCACACTGTCTGGAAACAGCTCATATTTGGTTAGACATGATATACGGAGCAATATGCAGCCAGTTGGCAATAAAAGCTGACAAGTTGGAATTTCTTTCTGCCTCGTGTGTGCAGATTGTCCACTTCAAAATCCTCTGTAGAATTGTCCAGGTTGAAATCCTCTGTAGAATATGAAAAACGTGGAAGAGCTAGAAATTACACATTACTTTAGATTTTGCGAACAAGAAGATAAACAAAATAGTAGCGTGAGAGAGGGGCTCTTCAAAACTTCTGTATGTAACCCAGTATTAAAACGAGACACAAGCATTTAAAGGTTCTCAAACTTGGTGATTACTGTGTGGCTGTCTCTAGTTTTCATCTAGTGCAGTCATGCTTCATCTTCAGTTCATCTTCTTTCCTCTGTAATGCCAGTTAAAGCATGAGATGATCATAGCTCCTGTGACTGAGAATTGGCCCTCCAGACAGTTCACTAAACTAATCTCCTTATACTCCCTGAGAAGCAACATTCACTTGTGCAAGACCTTCTTATCTCAAGCTGTACATCAGAGGTGTTCACATGTCCAGCTCAGTGTAGGTCAACAACTAATGACCAAATTCAGTCTTTAACAGAGAGCAGTGGTAAACTGAACTTTCTAACAGTAGGTGTGAAGGGAGATAAGAGCGTGGAGAGGGTAGAGTTCTCTTGTTTCACTAAAATACTGTTGTCATAGAGAGGTCTCCACAGGGGAAGGGAGACCACTTTGTTTATTGGAAATCCATTAGCCAGAGACTGTTACCAAAGTCACAAGCCCAAGACCTTCACCAGAGCAACTGCAGAGATCCACCAGCAAGCAGTCTGGATTGGCACAGATGCTTGTGCAGAATTTGCACATTAGGAGATGACCTCACCTCAGTGGAAAAAACCCAAAGCAAGGGAGACTCAAACAAATCCAGTATAATGGCCCATAAACTGGAGCTGGATAATGGAAAACCCGAAGCATATTGCAAACCCAGAGGGAGCGACACCTTTTTCCTTCTCTTTTTAAAATAGAGGTAGTGCTAGCGATTTCTCCAGACCAGCAGAGAGTAACTTCTGTTGCCAGATGCTGGGACTGGAGGACACAGTATGGATGGTTTAATAATTGTCCTGTTCTGTGCATTGCCTCTGGCTTTACCTCTGTCAGAAGACAGGATACTGGGCTAGCTGGACAGCTGTTCTTGCCTGCTAACGTGCCATTAGATTTTGTGTCAGGAGGGGGGGAAGAACTTTATTGTCCCGGGGAAAGGACAGAGCATTCTGCCACTGAATCAGAGCAGTAATGACTGATGGACACAAGGAAACCTCCTGCACATTAAAATCCTGTTCTGGGCCGGCATGTTGACAGGTGTCTGTCCTTCGCTTGGATTGTTTGGCTGGTAACGTGCTCTCAGTTCAATGAGGCATTTTGTAGCATCTTTCTCAGGAGCCAGAGGGTGGCATTTGACTTTGTTTCAGGATATTGTCTCTGGGCCTTTCTGCTGGCTCCCTCTTTGATATTGGCCTATTGCTATTAGGTGTAGTCCTCTGGCAACAGGTAGCTGGTAAATTTTTCAAGCTGTGGTTAATAGGGATGTGTGTGCACTGTGGGTTTGACTAGAAGAGAATTTTTTTTCCACTTGGGTTAATTGGTTGCCTGTTACTACATACTAACTACTTTGCTTTAAGTCTAGTTGGGACACACCCAAACTTATATTCCAGATGACAAACAATTTGTGCTTATCCTAAAGTGAATCTTAGTCCATATGTGCATTAAGGAAGACGGTAACCTATGAGTTTAGCATGCACTGGGTTTTATTCCTATTCTCTCTTTTTTTAGCTGTCAGGTTCTGATGCTTTCTATATGCATTATTTATACATAATCATGTGTCCTTCATACAGTGATACGTTCTTATGGACCTTCTCTGGTTCACCACTGCAGTATTTCCAATGAAGTTCAGAACGTCACTTTCCAAATTCAGTCTGGTTACCCTGAGGTCTTGAGTATTGAGGTTGCGTGTGCTTGTTCGGATTTGTGCCATCGCAGCACCCAAGTTATAAACCTCTCCCTTTTCCCCTCTGCTGCTGTCTCCCACCCTCCACTCACCTCATCTGCTCCCCTGGTGCGTGCTGCCCCCCACCCTCCTCTGCTGTCATGGCTTCTGCCCTTCTCACACCCCTCCCCATCCTCTCTGACCCCTGCACCTGCCCTTCCTCCCCCCCCCCCGTGCCCACCCCTCCCCTAGTCCCCCTCCCCATCCCCTCTCCTAGCACCTGCCTCTCTCCTCTGCCCTCTGATGCCCGTCCCTCCCTTCCACTCCTCCCCATGTCTGCCCTTCTGCTTCACCCCCACAATCTCCCTGGCACCTTCCCTTACCCCTGCACCCTACTGGTGCGTCCTCCTTCCCTCACTGCCCTGACCCCTTACCCTCTTCATCCCTGGTGCCCACCCCTTCACCACCCTCTGCCTCAGTTTTCCTCATGCCCCTGTGCCCCCTCACACATAACTTACTCCATCTCCTGCCTTCCTTGTGCCCACCCCTTGTTTCACCCCTATTCTCCCGGCACCCACTGCTCCCCTCTTCTCCTCCTCCCTCTTGCCCCTATTGCCCCTCCCTCTCCTCTCCCAGCATCACTCTGTCCCCTCCCCTCTCCCGCCCTCCCTGACACCTTCCCATCCCCCCTGCACCTCATTGTCTCCTCTTGGCCTCCAACATTTGTCTCTCCTCCACCCTGCCCCTTGGTGCCTTCCCCTTTCTTCTCCTGCCCTGATCCCCTCCTCTGCCCACCTCCACCTTCCCCTTAGTTCTCCCCCTGCCCTTTCCCTCACCACCTGACACCTGAACCTGCTGGGCTGGGCAGCATGGCAGGTGGCTGCCCTGTGTGCCGGGGCTGAAGCAAGGGCCGTGGTGCTATCTTTAGGATCCCGCTCCATTAGCCCTCATGCAGGCCATGTGGTGGCTGCCCAGCTGCTGCTGGGGCAGGGCAGCCACCTGCCACACAGCCCTGCTCCCGGGAGCAGTGGGGGCCGCAGCTGCACGGCTCTGCTGAGGAGGTGGATGAGACTGAAAGTCTTGGTGCACGGGCATGCACCTTGCGGGGAACCCTGGTTGAAACTCTTTTCTGCAAACACTTGGAAGGTGGCAAGGTGATAGGGAACAGCCAGCATGGATTTGTAAAGAACAAATTGTGTCAAACCAATCAGATAGCTTTCTGTGATAGGATAACGAGTCTTGTGGCTAAGCGAGAATCGGTGGATGTGGTATACCTAGACTTTATCGTGTGAGACCGTATCAAATGCCTTACTATTCTTATCAATAAACTAGGCAAATACAACTTAGATGGGGCTCCTATAGGGTGGGTGCATAACTGGCTGGATAACCGTTCTCAGAGAGTAGTTATTAATGGTTCTCATACCCTTCCAGCAGGATTAACAAGTGGGGTTCCACAGGGGTCTGTTTTGGGACCGGCTCTATTCAATATCTTCATCAACAATTTAGATATTGGCATAGAAAGTACGCTTATTAAGTTTGCAGATGATCCCAAGCTGGGAGGGGTTGCAACTGCTCTGGAGGATAGGGTCATAATTCAAAATGATCTGGACAAATTAGAGAAATGGTCTGAGGTAAACAGGATGAAGTTTAATAAAGACAAATGCAAAGTGCTCCACTTAGGAAGGAACAATCAGTTTCACACATACAGAATGGGAAGCGACTGTCTAGGAAGGAGTACGGCAGAAAGGGATCTAGGGGTTATAGTGGACCACAAGCTGAATATGAGTCAGCAGTGTGATGCTGTTGCAAAAAAACAAACCTGATTCTGGGATGCATTAACAGGTGTGTTGTGAGCAAGACACAAGAAGTCATTCTTCTGCTCTAGTCTGCACTAGTTAGGCCTCGGTTGGAGTATTGTGTCCAGTTCTGGGCACCGCATTTCAAGAAGGATGTGGAGAAATTGGAGAGGGTCCAGAGAAGAGCAACAAGAATGATGAAAGGTCTAGAGAACATGAGCTATGAAGGAAGGCTGAAAGAATTGGGTTTGTTTAGTTTAGAAAAGAGAAGATTGAGGGGGGACATGATAGCAGTTTTCAGGTATCTAAAAGGGTGTCATAAGGAGTAGGGAGGAAAACTTGTTCATCTTGGCCTCTGAGGACAGGACAAGAAGCAATGGGCTTAAACTGCAGCAAGGGAGGTTTAGGTTGGACATTAGGAAAAAGTTCCTAACTGTCAGGATGGTCAAACACTGGAATAAATTGCCCAGGGAGGTTGTGGAATCCCCATCTCTGGAGATATTTAAGAGTAGGTTGGATAGATGTCTATCAGGGATGGTCTAGACAGTGCTGGGTCCTGCCATGAGGGCCGGGGACTGGACTCGATGACCTCTCGAGGTCCCTTCCAGTCCTAGTGTTCTATGATTCTATTCTATGATTCTTCCCAGCTAGCATCCACTCATGTAAGACTTCTTTGAAGTAGCTCTCGCAAAGCTCGGATCAGTCTTAGGCTATGTCTGCACTGCAATCTTAAGTCAACCTAAGTTAGGTTGGCTTAGCCTGAGGCACTGCAGGAACTACGGTAGTGGCTGATGTCCACACTCGTCCTCCTGCTGGTGTGCTTCTTTGCTGGGAGCTCTTACGCTGGCTGAAGAGCGCAGTGTGGGGGCTGAGAGCCAGGGCTCTTGGCTCTGCTCTATTCATCACCTGGAGCCCATCTGCGTCGGGCCTTTCCCTTCCTGCCAGGAGCCTGGTCAGCTGCTATGCTTCCAGCACAGAACTGAGAGCTAAAGCCTGAGCAGGGAGTCTGGATTCACACCCCCTCCCCCTTCGGGAGGTCTCCAAGCCGTGAGCGTGCACTGGGGCTGGGGGGAGATGAGGCAGCAGGGCTTGAAGCCAAGACCCAGGGGGCAGCCTGGCTTGGAGTGGAGACTTGGCAACAGCTCAGCTGGAGAACTGGGCTTTTGGCAACAGCCAGCGTCAGTAGTGCAGTGTCTACGCTGACGCGTCGTCGTCCTACCAACTACATCGTGAGCTCCGTGCCCGCCAGTGCGTAGGGCACTTGTGTCGGGGGAGCGAGGCTGGAGTGTGGACGCTGACAGAGCAACAGAAGCTGCAGTATGGCAACCTAACTGTACAACGTAGATCGGGGTAGGCAAAGGGCCCTCTGTGGCCGGATCTGGCCTGCCAAGCCGGTGGATTTGGGCTGCCCTGCTGCTTCCCTCCCCCAGGCCAGTCAGGGCCTGGGCGCGAGGGAGTGCGCGGCGGCTGTTTTAAAAATAGCCACATGTGTGTGTCACTGCTATGGGGGTGAGGAGACTTCATGTGCTCCCCCGCCCCCCAGACCCTGATTGGCTTGGGAGTGGGATAGTGGCAGGGCGGCCGTGGTCCGGATCCACCAGCTTGGCAGGCCGGATCCGGCTCGCAGGGGGCCTTTGCTACTGAGCCCTAGGCAATAGACACACGTTGGCTGTTTTTAAACACACAGGGAGAGCGTGCGAGGTCTCCTCCCGCTAGGCACCTACGGGGAACCACCAGCTGTTTTAAAACAGTTGGTGTTTCTCTCTAGGGGGTGGGGTGGGGGAGGGAAGGGGAAGACTTCTTGCACTCCCCCACCCCAGGCCAAACAGGGCGGGTAGGAAGCACAAGAAGTCTCCTGGCCCTACACCTCCTGGGGTGGCCCCCTTTTAAAAATGATTGCCCATCCCTGGTGTAGACCCATGGCGTCCAAGCCACTAGCCACATGTGGCTATTTTGCTGGTTGAGTGTGGTCAGTCGGCTATGCTAGTAGCCATTATATTTACGCTTTCAGAATAATGTGGCTAGTTCGCTAGAGCAGTGGCTGCTACAGTGGTTGCTGCTTCAGAACTGATTGGACACCCGGGGTGTCGATCATTCCACCAACCAATGTGTGGCACAGCAGCAGCATTGCAGTGCAGATGTTAATTACAACCGTGGGCGGGGCTCTCCTTTGCTTTAGCTAATCTGCCTCCTGGAGGGGTGGGGTCTAGCTTGACGGAAGCTTTCTTCTGCTCCCCTAGCACTGCCTGCGCCCTGGGTGAGGTTGGCACCATTACATCGCCTGGGATGTGGCTGGGTTGAAGCAGCTCTGTTGTGTAGCGTTGGCCTTCGATTGTAAAGAGCCAGGAAGGGAGGTGCAGGAAGTATTTGAGTGAAAATTACGTGGTGGTTATTACCTTACGTCAGGGGTGGGGAACCTTTTTTGGATCTGGAAAAATCAGGGGCCGCGCACAAGTGAGAAGAAAAACAACCCCTCACTGACGTGGCCCTCGACTGAGAAGGAGAGAGACTGTCCCCACCTTCTCGCACACCAGAGCCTCGGGGGGCCCCGCCTCATAGATTTTGTGTGCTCCAGCCCCACAGTGGGGAGGTGGGAGGGCTGGAGCACCAGCACAAGCTCCCCAAAGCTGGGGGAGCCCTGAGCCTCGGGAGCTGGATCCAGACAAGCCGGGGGTCACATCCGGTGCCCAGGCCTGAGGTTCCCCACCTGCCTTACATAGCATAAGCCTTTGCCCTCAGCAGTGTTGTGAGATCAGTGTCTCTTATAATTTGGTGGGCATGCAGCTTCCAACACTCAGACGTTTCAGCAGGTCTTGGGTGTTAGCTGCATAGTTTTATATTGTATTTCCTATCTCATGTATTACGGACTGTGCTGGTAGCGATAGCTCTAGTTAAGATTGCCCAGCATCTTCCATTTGTAAGACCATGTTTTCACTTGCTTAAACTTACCCAAATTTAGAACATTTGGGCTGAAACTTTCCATGCCAGAAGTTTCCTTCAGGCTGAATTTTGTTGGAAAACTTCACCAAAAATTATTTGGCTTTTTTTCTCACAACGAGGTTAGGGGCAAACCTCTTACAAACCTAGAGCTTCTTAAAATGGTTGGAATAGAGATGTGGAATTTAGCAAGAGTATTAGTAGGAATATTCCTGCATTGTCAAGGATGGGCGCACTGACACCTGGCAAACTTGTCCTAGAATGGGACTGTTTAGGGCACTGCTTTTAGCTGCCTCTTTCTGGTAATAAGCTTGCAGCAGTGTTGAAAAATATACGGTCTTGGATGGCAAAGGCAGATTCTTATTAAAGAGAAGACGAGGGGAGAAAGAGGAGAAGGGCAGGGGGAGGGAGGGAATGAAAAATCTCACGTCACAGGTAGTTGGGATTTTGCCAGAGCTGGTAGTGGTAGCGGTGTCCTCTAGGCCCTCTTTGACCCATCTGGTCAGGGTGAGCATGAGAGAGGCCTGCAGTCCCAGGAGGTAGTCATGGTGTTGAAGCTTGCTCCAGTAGTCATGTTTTTCTCCCCAACGTCCTGACTTTTGGGTCCTTAAGGAAGTGGTGTGTGGAATTGCCCATTCTGAGTAGTAGTTTTGGGCCAGGTCTGGCAGGAGGGACAAAAAGCTTGATAGTGTTGATTGGTGCCAAGGTTGCCAACTTGACCTGGTAGGAAATCATAAAGAGCATTACAGCCTGCTGCACTTGAGTCAATTTACAGTCATGTCTAGCAGTTCATCCAAAATGGAAAAGTGCTGCCAAAAATTGAGGCTCAGAAGTGAAGTGGGGAGGAGGGGAGGGGAGATCGGAAAAAAGAAAGGCTAGTGAAGATTCTGAATACAGCTTGATGCAGATTCCGCTAGGGATCCACAACAGCAGAGAAGATGCAGCTCTTCCCCAGCATGGACTGCTTCCTGCAGGTGGATGGAGAGGGGAGGGGAGTCCTTAGCAGGCTACCTGAGGGCTTTTAACAGAAGCAGTGCCCCCAAATTGGAGACACCAGGAAAACACCAAAGATCTTCCTACTTAAATTACAGAGGGAGGAATTTCAACAGTGTTCAGGTCTCTCACAAGCCAGGACCTGAAGGCTTGAAGAGTGGAGGGGAGCGACTGCTGAAAAGCACCAATGCTCCTGCAGCAGGGGCCCAGCTTTCTGCTCACAAGGCAAAGCCTTCTCCAGAGATTCTCCGTTCCAGGAGGAGCATACACCACAACCAACAGCATTTGCTGGAGAGTCTGGGATGGAAAAAACCTGGATTCAGCTCAACATTATACCAAGCTGTTTGTTTTCAAGAGCTTCCTGAGCCCCTCTGCCATTGCCTCACAAAGAGCAGGAAACTACGCTTCCTGGAACCTTGAAGTGAAGCCCACCCTATCGTCCATGGCAATGCCATCTGTCGTCTACACCATGCACATCTCAAATGCTGTATTGAGCACTTCCACACTACAAGGCTGGTCACCCCATTTTTTTAACACACACAACCTACGTTAAACTCTGCCATTAGGAAAATTACAGTTGCTAATTCTAGCACTCAAGTTAGGAAATGCCGTGGAACCTTAATTTGGCTCCCTTGTGTGTGTGCATGCTCTAATTACAGAACCCTTCTGTTTTTCCCTCACTGCACCGGTCTCATTCAAGATGGACTGTGTTCAGAGCCTTCCAGCCACTTACGTATGTGCTCAGCTTTGCTATCAAGTGTCTCCTGCTGGCCTGGGTGTGTTGGGATAACTGGGCCCATAAATTTGCCCTAATTGTGATGGGGGGGCATGAGTGAGGCAGAAAAATGAACCAGGCCAAACAACAAGGCCTGAAGAGAGAGTTCAAGAACTGTGTGATGGCTAACAAAGCAGCCATCAAACCAAGTAGAAATCAGTAAACCAAGTGTGCTGGAGATTGGGTGGGCGCAATAGGAGGGGGAGAAGTTGTATTCCTGAACTAATTTGATTCCATAAGCAGACCCTTGTCCCGCTCCTTGAAGTGCAGTGAATGCTCACTCTTGTGCAGTGTGGACAGGAGGTGTTGGCTTGCTAGAAAGAGCAAGGTATGGATGCAGGTAGAGGGTATTTCTACCCTCATTGAAACAACAGATTAGAACCTGGAACTCTACCACAGTGCTCAAATGGTCATAACGAGCAATGTGACTTCCTAAAGTGGAGCCAGCCCCCTCCCTCTGCTCAGTTTTATCTGAATCCTCCCTCTCACTCTTGAAATTCAGCCCAAATTTATCAGCCTCTCTTTTGCTGGGCAAAATCAGTGTGAAATTTCAGCACTAAACATTCCTGACTCCTGCATTCAGTAGCTCATGTTCTTCAAGTGCTTGTTCATGTGCGTTTCTGTCGGGGATGGGCCCACGCACATGTGCAGAGTAGCTAGAAGATGTCCCCTAGTAGTAATCCATAGGATCAGTCTGGATGCCTCCTGGAGTGGCACCTCCATGGCGCTTAATATAGGGCCCTGCCAAACCACCTCCTCCTCCGTTTCTTCTTACCGCCAGAGATAGTGGCTGCGACGTCCCTCACTCTTGCTTCAGCGAGTTGCTATAGTGTTTAAAATGGAGTAAAATAAGCAAGCGCTCACCAGATTTAGGAGGATAGTGATGGTGAGTCATGAGGTCAGCCTGATGGTGGCATGGAGCATGGGGAAAGGTAAGAAAATGTTAGTTCAAAAGCCAATGGTGTTATCCCTTGTAGATCGCAGAGGCCTTGTTAAAGGAAAGGGATAAACAAGCAAAATGGAATGGAATTCCCCTGCTGTTGCAGGAACTGTATGAGAACAGCCATCCGAACAGCGACTTCTCTCAGTGCCAAAGCATCCTCAAGGTAATATTTACTCGGTCACTGACTGTGTCGCTTCACGATGCATGTTAGGAATGGTTATGCACCCTCCCACCTCAGCAGCATGGGTGGTGGAGAGGCAGGCAGGAGGTGGTACACTGCTCGTACTGGCTCCCCTGGAGGCCCCACACACGCACGCACACATACACTGCCTCCCACAGAGGCAGCAGCTCGGGGCAGCCGGTTTAAACACTGGCTCTCTCCCCTCCTCCCCCAGGGACCGGCTCCTGCAGAGCTGTCCTGCCTCTGTATCAGACAGTGGCAGGGTGGGGCAGTGCCCCCTACATGTAAACGTGCAACTGCTAAGAAATTGAGCATCACACATTTACAAAAACAAATGTTTAACGTCCCTAGTATGTTGCTAAGGTGTTGACTGAATGTGGTGGTTGTTTTTTTTTGTTTGTTTGTTTGTTTTTTCTCTCAGGAAATTTCTCCGCTGCTCTCAATGGAAGCGATGGCGTTTGTCACTGAAGATAATAAAAAAGCTGCTCAAGAATCCGCTTTCCCAAACACATACACGTTTGATTTGTTTGGAGGAGTAGATGTAAGTGTTTGGGGGTTTTGTTAAACGTGGCTGTAGTTGGGTAACCTCTGAAGGTTTTATAGCGAGTAAACTGAAGAAGTGTCTTAAATGCAAATGACGCATGATTAGAAGCTTTGGTTGTATTGTCACATGTTGGGTTTCATAAGAGAATCCCCACAAGATTGTCTACTTTGTTTGATTTGCAAGTGCTTTCCAAGGTCCTGTGTGTTCAAAAGCAAGATACATGGAAAAGAAAGTAGGAAGAGAAATCTTGGTGAAATTGTTCTGGCTCTGGAGCACATAACAAAGATGATATTCTTCTACTCTGCTGCTGCCAGATAGTTCTGTCAGATCTAAGATAATAGCTAAATTCTTAGAAATGATGAAGGGGTATCGGACAAAGTGGAAGAAATTGATTTCTGACGACGTATATACTTTGCATGCTTAACGTTCTGCTAAAACTATCTTTTTCTAACTAATCAAATGACATTGGGAGCTCCTCGCATGCCTTTTGTCCAAGGATCTCTTGGGGACTGAGGCACAGAAATTCTTTGAGCCATCCCTATGGATGCTCCACTGCAGGTGTGTTTGTGTCCATATGTTACTGATTGGAGGAAGTTTGGTCCAGCTAGACTTGCACAAGCACTTTCCTCCTTGTATCCTGCTACGAGGCTAACCAGCACGTGGGGCTAACCCTTCTCCGTTCTTTCTCAACTGGGGAAACAGTTGGAAAGAGTTGGCAACTTTTCAAAGACATTAAGGACACAAGTGCAAACCATCTCACTGTGAAGGGAAAAATATGAGGCTTATCCAGGAGCTTTTCAATGATCTGAAACAGAGTCCTACCAAAAAAAAGCCCTAGGTTAAATTACAAAGGAGGAGTTTAAGGATGTTAAATATCGATTAATTTACTAGTCGAGTAGTCGATAGGCACTTGTGCATTCCTCCTTTGAAATGTATGAGAGCCCCAGTGGGGGCTCTTGTGCATTTCAAAGCGGAAGCGCTGATCCCAGGCTCTGTGCAGCATTGGAAACAATTTTTGTTGCCTTTTTCTGAACTATTAGGGTCATGAAACATTAGCTGTCATAAGAAGAGATTAATAAGAGCAGGACTTTTCAGCATGAAAGAGATGACCAAGGGGAGATAAGGTAGAGGTCTATAATATCCTGAAGGGTGTAGAGAAAGTGGAAAAAAGTTTACTTCTTCCCATAACACAAAAATTAGGCGTCACTCAATGCAGTTAATAGATAGCAGGTATAAACCAAACAAAATAAATTATTTCTTCAGTCAACCTGTGGAACTCCTTGCCAGGGCTGTCTGCATGAGACATGTCTAGCGCTAGGCACATTGAGAACATGAAAAACATCCCATCAGCCATCTTCTTCCCAGACGTGCCTGGGTTTCCAGCTTACTTTTGTGCCAACTTGAGCATCCGTGGCAAGAAGAAGAGGTGACTTACCTCGTAACTGTTGTTCTTCGAGATGTATGGCTCATGTCCATTCTGATGAGGTGCGCGCGCCGTGTGCACAGATTCCAGAGCTTTTTTCCCTTTGCAGTACCCATAGGGCCAGCAGGGAGCTCCCTGGAGTGGCGCCAGTATTCCGGTGCTTATAGACCCCTGCTGGCCCCCCCACCCCCTCAGTTCCTTCTTGCCGGCTCCTTCCGACAAGGGGAGGTGGGTGGGATGCAGAATGGACATGAGCCACACGTCTTGAAGAACAACAGTTACGAGGTAAGTCACCTCTTCTTCTTCGAGTGCTTGCTCGTGTCCATTCTGATTAGGTGAATCCCTAGCCGTTCCCCTGGAGGCGGGGTCGGAAGGTGACTCCTGACTATACTTCTGCGGACCTCAGGACTGCCACCCCAACAGCAGCGTCCTCTCTAGCCAGCTGCTCGATCACACAGTGCTCCGCAAACGTGCGCACCAGCGACCACGTGGCTGCCCTACAGATTTCCAAGATCAGCACGTGCGCCAGAAACGCCGCCGATGTCGCCTGAGCTCTTGTGGAATGGGCAGTTATGGGAGGCTCTGGTTTGCCCGCACCCTCATAGCATTCCCGGATGCAGGAAGTAATCCACGAGGATATACGCTGCGCTGAGACTGGCGATCCTTTTATTCTTTCTGCCACTGAAATAAACAACCGTGGTGACTTACGGAATTCTCGTGTCCTATTTATGTAAAACGCCAAAGCCCTCCTGACATCCAAACAGTGCAGGGCCTGTTCCCTGGGTGTGGAGTGTGGCTTGGGGTAAAAGACCGGTAGGTAAATGTCCTGAGATAAGTGGAAGGGAGGAACCGCCTTGGGTAGGAACCCTGCATGAGGACACATCCTCACCTTGTCCTTAAAGAACACTGTGTAAGGGGGCTCTGAAGTCAGTGCTCTAAGTTCTGACACCCTTCTAGCCGAGGTAACGGCTACCAAGAAGGCTACCTTGTATGATAGGTGCTTCAAGGAGCACGAGGCCAGCGGCTCGAACGGAGGCTTCATAAGACCAGTCAGGACCAGGTTAAGGTCCCATGGTGGGACCGGCCTCCGCTCACATGGGAGCAGCCTGTCCACCTCTTTCAGGAACCACTTAACCATAGGACTAGCGAAGATGGACCTCTGTCCTTCCCCCAGGTGGAAGGCCGCTGTAGCCGCCAGGTGAACCCTCAGAGAGGATGTAGCAAGGCCTTGGCCCCGCAGGTGGAGGAGGTACTCCAAAATGAGCGGGACTGCCGCCTCTCCCGGCTGAGTACCCTACCCCCTAGCCACGAGGTAAACCTTTTCCATTTGGCCTCATACACCACCCGGGTGGATGGTTTCCTACTTTCTAAAAGCATGTCCTGGACTCCTCTCGAGCAGGTCTGCTCTGTGGCTGACAGCCACTGAGGAGCCATGCCGCCAGGTGTAGGGAGGACAGGCTCGGGCGGAGAGCTACTCCATCCTCGCAGCTCTGCGTGATCAGGTCTGGCACTAGAAGCAGCATAAGGGACCCCTCCGTAGCTCGCTCTAGGAGGGTGGTGAACCAGTGTTGGCGGGACCACACGGGCGCTATCAGAATCGCGCGAGCCTCGAATCTCCCCACCCTGATAAGGGTCTCGTGAACCAGGGGAAAAGGGGGAAATGCATACAGTAGACCCTTGGGCTACCTGATCTGGAGTGCATCCCCTCTTGACCCCAGCCCGTGGCCCATATATGAGCAGTACACCCGGCACTTGGCATTGCTCGCCGTTGCAAACAGGTCTAGACGGGGATACCCCCACCTCTGGAAAATTGTGTCTTGAGCCTGTTAAAATTACTCCACACTTCAATTCATTCTCTTTGTTTTCACAGCTTCTAGTGGAAATTCTTATGAGACCAACTCTGATTACACAGAAAAAGAAACAGAAAAGTAAGTAGATAAGGTTAAGATTAAAGAGCTGTTTTTCAATACCTTGTTCCCCCTCCCTTTATTTATATCTCCTCCTTTCAATACTAAACAAAGGATTCACTTTTCCTAAAATATGAAAACTGTTTCTCGTTGTGGCACTAATTTATGAGGAGCTGAGTTAGTCTGTGTGTGTTAAAGCATCATTTTAGTGTCTCTATTTAGTGCAGAAACTTGGTTTCCAGTTATTGGCATGTCCACAAATGTTAGAAACTTTCACTGAAGTTACTGGTGACTATATAGCTCCTCCTCAAACGTTCCAGAATGGCATCCCTAGGATACACAGCAAGTTGAGTCAGTGAAGCCAAATCCTATTTTTCCAGAGATGTAGTGACTAGACATTTCCTAACTCGGTAATAAAGGGAGTGTGCCAAAGTGAACTCAGTGGTTGCTTCAGAATAGCATTTTGCCTGCTGGAGCAACTCAGTAGGCTCAATATTTGTATTTTTCATCTTCCATGTCTACCTGACACTATCTCGTGCTTGCAATGCCCGTGGGAAGAAGTGTTATGGTATCCTCCTCACTTCTCAAGTGAAGAAACTGAGATTCACAGGTGAAATATCAAGATAAAATCTGTCAAACGTTTTGTTTACGCTGGGAAAATGTGTCCTGTTTGAAACCGTGTTAGCTGGTTGTGGTTAATCCAAGGAGGGGAAGACTTGAAGACTGATATTTGTTTGGATGTAGGTCAGAATTAGCATGCCCTGTAACAAGCCCTCAGGCCATTAAATCTTTTGGACTATACCGGTTGGGTATCTCATTAATTATTTCTAATTGCTTGCTTCATTGCAGCTTAATCTTTTTGCATCCCTGTTTCAGGCTGTTGAACTGAATATATTAAGTCCTCCCACCTAATGCTTTGATTGTGGTACAGAAAGGAAGTGTTCTGAAACTGTGTAATCGATTGGTGTCTTATTTTTGCTTTGTAGTAAGTGATGACCTGATCAAGGACTGCTTAAGCATATTGTACAACACTTGCATATGTGTAAGTACTACCTCTTTAAGAATGTGTGGTGGTGTTCTTTTTGGCAACAAACATGGTCTATGGTTCAGCATTGGCTGCATGTACCTCAATAAGGAAACAAAACCTATTTGCTTTAAAACATAATTTAAAGACCTGCTGCAACACTAGTTTGGAACCTTGTTCCAAGTCTGGTTATCTATCTGGACCTACTATATTCAGCCACTCTGCATTTGGGCATTTGTCTAAGTAGCATTTTATTTATAGGCCTTTCTGTAATACACCACTGCAGTAGCTGAATGCCCTGTAATTCTGGCACATGATTGTGAACATTTGTCTGCATGTTCATGTTCCCATCTGAGAGCTATTTTCAGCTCTTGTACAGAAATATCAGCTGGAAAAATGTGTGCCTACGCCTCCATCTGAGCGTTTCTTCCTCCGTACAACAGCCTTGTCGACCCAGGGCATTAGGAGCCTGATTCTGCAGACAGTGCAGGTGCAGAACACCCCTTGTCCACCGGTGGTGTCTGAATGCCGAGGGAGGGCTACTGGTTAGAAGTCTACTGAGAGCTTGGCTCAAATATTGTGGCCTAAAATCAGGGTGGATTGATTTAAATCAAGACTATTTAAATCATCACCAAAAATCATTGATTTAAATCAAATTACCAAAAAAGTGAAGAGTGACGGTACTTAGAGTGCACTTAATTTTGGATAAGGCCCATTGAACTCACTGGCACTTCTGTTTTTGACAACAAGAATGGAAGGGGGTTCCCTTGGGAAAGCTGAGTTATGCTGAAGTTACATAGGGAATAGACTTAGGACATTGCCGTTGGCATCTGGCCATGATGTTCCAAAATAGAGAGATATAGTACAAGCTCCTTATCTGAGCATGTCTGTCTGCAAGTCTGTTTGTTCAAGCATGCCTCCAAAATGGTAAGAGCTAGGACCACCAAACTCGGCAGGCAGCTTCCTCTTTTCCTAATGTAAAGCCAGGCCAGGGTTTGGTTGTGCCAGGAGCACAGGAAGTGTCGTGGATGGGTCTGTCTTCCATAGCATGGGAGGGGAGGGATGTGATTCAAGAGTGGCCACTGGGAGCAAGGAAAACGGAGGGGAGAGCTATCTTGCAGAGCGGCCACTGGGGGCAGCCGCACCACCAACAGAGTGGCCAGCAGGGCTGGGGCTCCACCATCTTGCCTGCCAGCCCACCAAGTAAGTAGCCCCCCTGTCCTAAGCCTACAGTGACCATATGCCCCTTTTTTTCTGGGATAGTCCCGGATTTAAGGGTTCTGTCCCGGTGTCCCAATAAAGGAGGCAAATGTCCTGGAAAACCTGTTGGGATCCGGCTACAAACGGCACCGCCATTTCCCCCTCTCTCCGGGACACCCTCGCAGACACCCAGTGCTAGCGTGGCGCAGCAGCAACGCCCCGCCTCCACCCAGCACGTAAGTGGCTCCCTTGGTGCTTTGCACGGGCACCCAGGGCCACTGCCGGTGGCCAAGCTCCCCAGCATCATGTGCTGCTCTCCGGCACGTTTCGCGCGCCCCCCGCCCCCATCCCCCGCCCCCCACCCCCGTGGCCCTTCCCTCCTGCTGCGGGACTGCCAGCCTGGCCATGCCGCCTCCTCCATCCACAGGCGGCCGCCGCCGCTGCTGGAGGAAGGAGGAGATAAACCTGGCAAGCCGCTCCTGGGAGCGGCTGCCTGAGTCCCAGCAGAGACCGCGCAGAGCCTGGCTGGAGCGCTGCAGAGCGGGGTAAGTTCGGGCTCTGCCAGTGTGCTCTCTGCACGGCCCTTTCTCCCCCCGCCCCTTCCCACCCCGCTGGGGGAGCGGCAGTGCATGGACCTGCTCACTCTGCTGTACTCCGCATGGCAGGTCTGGGGAGGATGGGGGCTTCCCCCCCACCCCACCGTGCTCCTGCTAATGGGAGCCAAAGCTGGTGCAGGGACTGCAGTAAAATTAGCACCATGCAGCCCAGCTCCAGACCCAGCAAGTGTTCCTGCCCTGGGAGCAGCTGGGGCCAGGGCTGCGGGGATTTCTGGGGCCTGACCACAGACTCCAGCCCCGCAAACTGGAAGGCAGAAGGTGTGGGAGGAAGGGGCTTGTGCTGAGGGGCGGGAGCAGGGCAGGAGAAGAAAGGGGAAGGCACCAAGGGACAGGGTGGAGGAGAGACAAATGCCAGGGGGCTAAGTGAAGACAGTGAGGAAAAGGGCAGGAGGGGAGGTGTCAGTGGGAAGTGGAGGGGAGAGGGTGATGCTGGGAGAGGAGAGGAGAGGGGAAGGGCGTTGGGGGCAAGAGGCGGGGGGGAGGTGCTGGGAGAAGGGATGAAAGGAGGGGTGGGCATGAGAAAGGCGGGGATGGAGCAAGTCATGTGTGAGGGCACAGAGGGGCATGAGGAGAACTGGGGCAGAGGGTGGTGAGGGGGTGGGCATCAGGGAAAAAGGGCAAGGGGGGCCAGGGGCAGTGAGGGGAAAGTGGAGGCACCCCTGCACCCTCCTGGTAAGGGAAGGTGCAGGTGCCAGGGGATTCTGGGGGTGAAGCAGGTGCAGGTGCCAGGGGATTCTGGGGGTGAAGCAGAAGAGCAGACATCTGCAGGGGAGGGACCAGCACCAGAGGAGAGGGGATGAGGAGGGGTAGCTCACATGATCAGAGTGGGACTACTGGAGGAGTGGGTGCGTGGGGGAGAGAAGGGCTGGTGCAGGGGGACAGGTCCCAGGAGGGCTGAGGGGAGTGAGAAGGGCAGGAGTTAGGACAGCAGAGGAGGGTGTGGGGTTAGGGGAGCTGATGGAGCAAGGGGAGGAGACAGGGCAGCAGAGGGAAAAGGTCGAGGTTTATAAGATATTTATTAATAACTTGGGTGCCACAGTGGCACATCCAAACAAGCCACATGAACTCAGTACTGGTGCACAACACACAATTCATTCTGCTCATGGGAGGAAACTCTTAGAGCATGTGTTCCCAAACTGGGGGACGTGCCCCCTGGGGAGAGGGGGGGGGGCGTGAAGAAATTCCAGGGGGGGCGCGTGGCGACCCTGCCACCCCCGACAATCCCACCCCAAGTTTTGCTGCTATTTTTGGGGGGGAAGAGGGAGGCGGAGGTGTGAGGGTTTCTCTAATCAAAAAGGGGGCGTGATGCTGAAAAGTTTGGGGACCACTGTCTTAGAGGGAACACTTCCCCCAGCCTCGCTGTGCCCCTCCCCCCCAAGTTAATGTGACACACATTGGGTTAATGCAGTTGCAGGATAGTTGCGTGGGGAAGGAGGGGGGAAGATGGTGGGAAAAGTACTTGGGGGGGAGGGGGACGGCTCCACGTGACATCTTTTACTTCTGGTCATGTGTCCATCTTGACCCCGAGAGTGTTACCTCCAGGGGCGTGGCTAATTGGGGTCAGGGTCAGGGGTGTGGCTAATGGCGATCAGGGGCATGGTTAACAGGGGTCAGGGGTGTGGCTAATGTGTCCCTAATTTTGGTTCAGAAAATATGGTCACTATACCTAAACCCTTCCAGAGGATAAGGGGGAAGGCCCTTGGCAGCTGGGTTGGAGCAGGGGGGAGTCCCTGTGGGCTGGGAGGGTTGGGGCTTGAAGGGGGGAGAGAAAAGGGCTGTGCCGGATGGGACCTCCCACCCTGAACCCCTCCTCACCCCCAAAATCTCACTCTTATGCTCTTCCCCATACACACATCCCTGAGTTCTGCACCCCTACACTGTCAGCCCCAGCCCTGATGGACCCGGGCAACACCAGGTAAGTCTGCTAGTAAAGTAAAAAAATAACATGCCCTGGTAACTCATGCAGTTTTCAGTACTATGTACTTGAGTGATAATTCTAAACCTAGTTAATGAAACACGTAAGCCATAAGGATTAGTTAAACTGAACTTTTTTGAGACTGTAGCTGTAGCATGTTTGACATGAGATTTAATTGTACCTTATTTTTTAAATGAGAAATCTAATATTTTAATGATTTTAAAAAAAATCAAAATATGGCTTTTTAATCAGTTTTTATCCACCCTGCCTAAATGGCATCTCTAATGACTCATAACCCTTCCGTGAATAAATAATCACAAGGCTGAGGGCATGTGTAAAATACAGTGGTTGTAATGACATGCTGCATGTAATCATTAGGCTGGAACCCCTTTAGAGAAGCTGGACTTTACCTTAACATTACCAAAGCATTAGTACACAGTGTTCTCAAATCAATGGAGACCCTGTGAAAGCGGCAAGGGCTGGTATTTGAGAATTCCTTGTGTTGATCTTCTACGGGGGATAGCAGCATTTGATCTAAAGACCTTCACATTTGCAATCTATAGAATAGCACTGACTGACTAACTCATTTCATTTAGTACCCTCTGAATTATTGGGATGAATTTAAGTGGAGATTTTCTTCTTAGAATTATAGAACTGAAAGGAACCTTAAGGTCAATGTCCAGTCCCCTGACTCGTGGCAGGTCCAAGGTTTCACAACCTCTCTAGGCAATATATTCCAGTGCTCATCCACCCTGACTTAGGAAGTCTTCCCTAATGTCCAGCCTAAGTTTCCCTTGCTGCAGTTTAAGCCCATTGCTGTTTGTCCTAGCCTCAGGGGTTAGGGAGAACACTTTTCCTCCCTCCTCCTTCCTTGTAACAGCCTTTTAGAAACTTGAAAACTGTTATGTCCCCTCTGACTAAACAGTCGGAATTCTTTCAGTCTTCCCTCAGAGGTCGCAGTTTCTAGACCTCTTCTCTGGGCCTTCTCCATTTTGTCCACAGCTTTCCTGAAATGTGACGCCCTGGACTGGGGACACACAGTTGAGGCCTAATCAGAGCAGGATGACTTCTCGTGGATTGCTCACGATACTCCTGTTAATACATCCCAGAATTTTTTGGGAGTGGGGGGGGGGGGGTGGTGTGTGTGTGTGTGTGTGTGTGTAACGGTGTCTCACGGACTCATATTTAGCTTATGATCCTTTATGACCTCTAGATCCATTTCTGCAGTGCTCCTTCCTGGGAGTCCTTTCCCATTTCCTGTAAATAACGAAGAGTCCTGGGGCATGGTAGAGACTAACAGACTTTATTAGGGCATAAGCTTTTGTGGGTAAAACCCCCTTCATCAGGTGACTTGGAGTGGAGTTTAGAGGCATGGGGGGGTGTATATATAAGAAGAACAAAAGGAAAAGGGTTCTTGTTCCTTCTTAAGTGGAGAACGTTGCATTTGTCCTAACTGAATTTCATCCTGTTTACCTCAGACCATTTCTCCAGTTTGTCCAGATCATTGTGAATTATGACCCATCCTCCAAAGCACTTGCAACCCCTCCCAGCCCAGTACCTCTGCGCGCCTTAGAAGTGCGCTCTCTATACCATTATCTAAATCACCAATGAAGATATTGAAAAGAATGGTCCCAAAACTGATCCCTGCGGAACCCCGTTGGGTATGCCCTTCCATCATGACTGAACCATTGAGAACTACTCTTTGGGAACAGTTATCCAATTTTTTTTCCCCTCTTCATTTAGTAATCGGCCTACCCTTGTCCTTGGTCTTCCTCTTGCTTCTGATATATGTGTAGAATGTTTTCTTATTACCCTTTGTCTCTAGCTAGATTGAGCTTGTTTTGTGCCTTTCTAATTTTGCCCCTCCATACTTGTGGTGTTTGGTTTTTAAGATTGTCTGATGTCTTGGTGCCATTCTGGATTAATTCTCTCTGTATCTAGGTGTGATATCTGTGCTGATATTTAATCCACTTGATCAATACCATATTGTTACAGTTTTCTAAGAATAGTTTGTAGAAAAACCTTGACCATCCCTGATAGGTGTACTTGGCCCTGCCTCAGTATGGGGGCCTGGATTTGACGTCTTCAGGTCTTTTCCGTAATACGGACATTAGTGTATGGCCAGTCTTACTGAACTCTGAACAGACAGCTTTTCAAGCATTTTGGGTAGCATTAAAAATACTGAAACCAAATAGCAACCTTATTTCAACCAGGGAGCTGGGTGAAATCCTGGCCCCCACTGAAGTGGGTGCAAGCTTTGAGAACTCCGTTCAGCTGAGAACTAGGTGAGCAATTGGACAAGAGACTGAAGACCGCTTCCATAAAAAAGCTTAAGGCAGCTATTCTCCGTTACAATAGAGCTAAAGCCCCAGACCATGCAGGGTCCAGCTGTGCAGCACTTAATCTTATGCCAGACAGGCAAACCCTTCCAGTCAAAATGGAGCTTTTCATACTGGGACCTGTAACTTTGGCAGACCCCACGTTAACCTCAGGTGAGGATTTGCTGAATTGGTGATCTCCCTGACAGCACTTCGCCAAGGTCTAGCACCTGCCAAAGAGGTAACCAAGAGAGTGTGTGTGTGAAAGTGACTTGCTACGCATGCTTATCTGATTGGCCAATGCAGCCGCCTGCTGCTGTGGTGTGTACTGTAACCTTGCTTTGCTTTATTCTAGACTGAAGGAGTCACAAAACGATTGGCAGAGAGAAACGATTTTGTATTGTTCCTGTTCACGTTGATGACAAACAAAAAGACATTTCTACAAACGGCAACACTTATTGAAGACATCTTAGGAGTTAAAAAGGTCTGTGGATGTTCCCTATAACTGTGGTTGTGTAACCATTCAGGCTTGTGGGCTAGGGGGGAAAAGTCACCTGTGTTCATAGTATTTTTGTGAACATGCTTTGAAGAAAATGTGTATTTAGTGTATAAGTAAAACAGTGTGGGAGACTTTTCTAACCCTTTATAAAACCTTGGACAGAGTACATTTACGGTTTTATCTACTCTCTGTGCTGTAACCAGGTCAGGGATCAAAGTTAGAAGGTAGTCTCTTGACACTGTTGCATTGATAAGATAGACGTGCTTCTCAGTCTTAACTTGGGGAATTTCATTCTCATCGCTGAGAACTGAAGAATGCATGTGTCAGGCTGCTTTCCTGATAGTCTTAAAAGGAGCCTTTTTGCTTTTGCCATAGGCTGCCAGGCATGTGGCTTTTCGTTTGCTCTGAGGTAATATTCAAGACTTTGTGCAGTGTCGCTGAGTATGAGAACAAAAGTTCTGCCTTAAAGGGATGCAAAAAGATTTAAAATATTGGTAGCTAAGAAGCAGAGTGTTAAGAAAAATTCTATTACATTTGAAACAGCATTTTGTAGGTTGAACAATGAGAGTACACTTGTCAATTTGACTCCCTGGTCCTCATGGAATGAGGCTTGCTAATTCCACAACTTCTGGTTTGTAAAATGTCTGTTGTACTCTAAAAATAAATTCTAAATTGTAGCCCTGAATAATATGACCAGTATCCCTTCTAAGAGGGAAGGAATACTGCAAACCTAAGAATTCCCCTTCCTCCACTAATAGCTGTGCAGTGGTGAAATAACGAAAGTTGGACTTCAGTGTCCAGTGAATTTCTGCCTTCTCAGAGGGCTTTGGGCCGCAGGGCAGGGGTGAGCAATAATGTCTGATGGGGGCACCAATCCAAGGTTTTGGTGAGTGGTCAAGGGCTGCACTTTTCTATGGGGGGGTGCAGGGTCTGGGCGGAGGTTGGGTGCAAAAGGGAGCTGGGGTAGGGAACTGGGGTGCAGTAGGGGATGTGGGGTCTGAGGGAGTTTAGGCAAAGGAGAGAGTTGTGACCTGAGGCAGGGGATCAGGGTGCAGGGTCTGGGGTGGGCTTTGGTGCAGGAGAGGATTCTGACCTGGGGGAGAAATGTTGGGGGGGGGGGTGCCAGAGGCCAGCTCTGGCCAGGAAGCACTTACCTCAGCAGCTCCCAGCAAAGCAGCACACTCAAGCAGGCTTCCCTGCTGCCAGAAGCCCCATACCACTCTGTAACATGTGGTGCTCTGGTCTGGAGGGGGAGGGGAAGAGCTTCGCATGCTGCAAAATCTCAGCTGGGAGATTTCGCTGGGGGTGAGGGCAGCGCACGAAGCCTTCTCCCCTCCCCTGAAGCGCGCACAGACGCAGGGGCGGGCAGGCAGGGTTAAAAGGCTTGGCGGGCCGGAGCTTGCCTGTCCCTGCTGTAGGATTTGTCTTTTCCTGAAATTCAATATTTATGGAAATTCTGACTGTTGGGGTGTACATTTTGATTCACTTTTCTGAAGCATGCTTCGACACCTGGCCTGATCTTTCCATCTGATTACTGTTCAGAATCTTCTCTTGCCACAGATGACACTATAACTTAAAAATATCCAACAGCACCATCCATCTAGGGATGCATTTAACTTCAAGTTTGAGGATACAGACAAACAAAAATGGAAAACAAAATATCAAAATAGCTAAAATTGGATTCATGCTTTTTCACAAATCTGGGGGGGGGTAGTAAAATGATCTCTTGTGAACTGGTGAACACTTGGGCTCTTAGGACGCACAGCCCCTTTCAAATTGTGCCCCCCATCTACCTTTGTGTAGGACTAAATGTAAAACAATTTAATCCTGTTAGGGACGGCTCTCTAATTTTTACATATTCCCTCTGTTACTGTTGGTTTATTGCATCAAATGACCAATGCATTGTTTTGTCGTCTTTAGGAAATGATACAGTTAGAAGATATTCCCAATCTTGCAAGCCTAGTATCCAGTTTTGATCAACAGCAACTTGCTAATTTCTGTAGGATTCTTGCCGTCACAATTTCAGAGCTTGACACGGGGAGTGATGACAAACACACACTTCTTGCTAAAAATGCACAGCAGAAAAAAAATGTGGGTCCTTCTCGAGCTGAAGTTAATCAAGGTAAAGTGTCCCGGGTACTGGAATGTTGCAGTCAAAGCATAAGTCCAGAGGAGGCAAAAAGGAAGAAAGAAATCTTCTCTCCATCCTGTCTGAGGCTTTTGTATTGTGATGTTGTAAGCTTTCTTCATTTATGATGCCTATTCCTTTCATTCTACATTGCATGATGGGTCTTACAAAACTCGCTACCAACAAAGAACTGTTTAGTTTAGTTTGTTTATAATCTTCATATCTTCATTTGCACTCTAGAAAGTAGCTGAGTAGGCATTAATTGGTGTGGAGGGAAGATGTTTTGATGCTCTGATGGAATACATTTTGTTGTGTGCGCCAATATGGAGGTGATTGGTGACCTATATCCCTTCTGTATTGGTGCAAAAGTCATTCTGCACGTGGCGAGCGTGGGGCAGAGTTGGAGTGTGTGGCGGGAAGGACTCTGGTTGGGAGTGCAGGCTCTAGGGGAGGGCCAGGAATGAGAAGGGTCTGGGACAGTCTGCCCTAGGGAGAAAGAGGATCCCCCCTCAGCCCTCTCTCACCACAGTAGCTTGGGGCCAGGTGAGAGGTGCCTGTCCGTGGCTCCCAGCCAGGCAGCTTAGAAAGAAATTAGGTGACCAGCTGGAATGTCTCTGCTGAATGGGTAGCCAGTGTCTGCTGTCCAGGCAAGCATTTCAAGTAGTGTCCAGTGGCTTTAATTAATATTATGCTCTCGAGCAACACGTCTGTCTCCTTTCCCCTTCTCACTAAGGAAAACAATAGCCGATTTGGCTCTGGCCACATCACCTACCAGTTGTTACCCCAGCATGGGGGAGAATGCTGTCAGGCTGCCCCATACATGCTGGTGGGAAGGCAGCATGATGGGACCTCTAGCCTGGGAGGGAAGCAGTCCTCCTTTCTGTGCCTGTCCCTGAACTAACGTGGTTTGTGACTCTGAGGCAGCTCATGGGTCTGTCCCAGTTTCCAGCTGAGCTGTGCTTGAAGGACTGTGGATTTATCCCTCTTTGGGGACCTAGGATTTCTAGCCTGCGCTTAGACACGTTAATCAAGACCCTCGTGTGACTGTCCCAGTTGATGCTTTTTTCCTTCGTTTCAGGAGTTAAGTTACCACATCTGTGAGACACTTTTGTGTTAGATAGCAGAAGGTGAAACCTGTGTAAGAGAACAGTCCGGACCACAGGCTGAACTAGACATTGTTCTGTGCGGAACTTCAAGATGGGTCTAGTTGTTGCTGGAAATCCTTGAAGCAACGTGTGTGCAGCTTTTCCGATTGAGTTGGCGTTTTCAGAATAAAACAGTGTTGCGGGTTAAATAATTTAAGTCGTTTCGAACAGTCCTAGGCGCAATCTGTTGGTTCCTGTTTTGAGCTTAGACTTTTGGCAGAACGGCTCTCGTATTAAGGACAGTGAATTAAACAGATGGCGGAGATAGTTGTATAGATAACTTCTTGCATTTAAAGTCCCTGATGGGTCGTGGTTTTGGCTTGTTTTCCCCCCAGAGATACCTGATGACCGTTTGGGAGGCATTGGGAGCCGAGAGTGCTCAGCATCTTTGAACATCCTGTGAACTTTCCTGTTGCCTTGGGCACCTCAGAGTTGCATCTTGAAAGTTCTCTTAGGCTCCTGGTTTGCTCTAAGCCTTCTAGGCTTTAACCATATAGTCAGTTGGAATGCCATCAGCGGGAAGGTGGACTGGTTTCAGTCTTCATGCTGAAATTCTTTGAAATAGCAGCCCCAGGCTCTGTGGTGTAGGGACTCCAGGAGGTTCTGTACTTAGAATCCTAGCACACTAGGACTGGAAGGGACTCGAAGGGCATGGCAGGACCCAGCGCATTGAGGGGTTGCAGTGTCTTCATCTAAATGTTCAGCTTAACCCACATCTGCAAGTAGCAAATTCAAGCCCTGCAAGTGGGCTGGCCAGGAGAGTCTCCCCGCCCTTCTCTGCAGTTGTGCCCTGCGCTGTGGCAGCAGAGCAGCCACCTCAGAAGCTCCCGGTAAAGCGTGTGCTCGAGTCGTGGCCGCTGGATGGTGGCGAGCGGCTGCTCTGTGCTGCGGTAATCCCTTACGGCCGGCGTGCCAAGGACCCCCGCTATATGCAAGCGAATGTGCACGTTTTGAGGCTGATTGAGCAAGGTAACCGAATAAGTCCTTGATCTTGCAGATCTTGGGCACTGCCGGAATCTCCACACACGCTCGAAGGTGAGCCATGTGCACGTTTGTTTGCAGGGTCCGGGTACACGTGCAAATTCTTGTACAATTACATTGGGAATGTGGGGTTTTTCTAACTTCAGAATTCCATAACTGATGTGCTACTGTTGATGCAGCTGCTGAAAATGGCCCTTCATGGGCCTTGCTGTTGAGTGCACAAAGATGAAGATTTAGCGTAGGAATACATCTAACCGCTCTGTATTAGATGATAATGAAGACCTGATAATATGTATCTTTCCTAAAGCCTTTGAAAAACAAAAATTCAACATCAGTCCACCCTGGGTGGAAAAGGATTTAAATCACCAGTTTTTAATCATGAGTTAAAGCAGCAAGCAAGAAATCTTGATTTTAAATAATTGATTTTGATCTTCTCTTGTGCTTTTTAGTTACTTTCCTTTAGTTGATTTGCCATGGGTGGTAATCATTAGAACATGTTGGGTTTTTGTTTTGGTTGGTTTTTTTGTTTGTTTTTTGTTTTCCAACTAAATATAGCTTCTCTGCTACATGGGGTGATTAATTTTGCCAACCAGAAGGCTATCTTGTATCTCTACATTTATGTAAGCAGTTATATAGATTTAAGAATGTGGAAATATGTTAGAATGTCTGTCTTAAATTTTTTTAAACTTGTGTCGAACACTATTTGGATGGAAATTGGATATCAATTAAATATGCAAAAACATTATTTTATTGATTTAAAGCTACCTTAAACTTCCTCTTATATGTAAGTATTCTCTGTAGTTTTGAATTGTACTGATCATCATGTCCTTCATGGAGGGGGGGACATTTCAACTCTCAATCAGTTTTTCTTTGAATGATCTGGTTATTGAACTGAATTAGTTGAAAAAAGTGAAATGAGAGAGAATTCTTTCCATCTGTAGAAGAGGCAACTTCTGTTAGCCAGTTTAACACTTCAACAAATTGTGGTTCAAGGTCCTTAGCCAATTACTTGCACCAGTTCAGTGACCTGTTTCTTGAAAACTTCAGTAGCAAATGCATTGGTTTTGGGGAATGTTTTTCTTTTATTTAAAGAGTGTATGGTAAGTTTAGCCTGTGTCATAGCCTGAGTTTAATTTTAAACAAGTAGATGAAAACCTATGCTATTTCACAGAGGTAGTCTGTAAAGGGTGGGGAGGAGAGGTTGTGAACTTGTAATTATTTTTAAGAAAAAAATGGAGAACTTGACGGTAACAGACTGCAAATTCTGGGGATGATGGAATCTGGTATATTTTAAACAAAAGTTCTCAACCATACAGGTTGCTGTTGTATCACTTGACATTAACTCAGTGGATGTTCAGAGTTGCGTTATTGCATGTGCTGAGATGGGTGGTGGTTGTATTGCCTTTGGGGGTTGTGTAGATTTGCACAGGTGGCCACTAGGACTGGGTGCCGCCGTGAGGGTGTTGATGGCTGTGGCGTGAATAGTTTTGAAGAATTGTAGCAGTTGAGCAAGGTAATCCAGCCTCTCTGCAGTCTTCCTCATATAACCGATGAAATTGTTGCCTGTTAATGAGCTGCTGAGTGGTGTTTGGTTGAGTTCCTTCGGATATCACAATGGACATGGGCCAGCGTTCCCGCCAATCTCTTCCATCCATGTGCAGAATAAATTTGTGTGCACCAAGCCATGTGCTAATGTGCACCAATAATAGAAACACAAAACCTTGCTCTGGGCGCTCTGCTAAACAGCTGAGCAGTATTTGAATTTCTCTTGGGCAACTGCGCAAGCACACAGCTTACAGTGAACACTGACGAGGACTCTGGACGTGGCAGGTTTTATTTATTATAGCAAGTTTAGGCCTTAAATCGTAATAGCCTATGTTAATTTCAAACTAGCTGTTGCATGGGTGTACTGCATAAAGTGAAAATGGCCGAGAAACTTAAATATGGGACAGTAACAGACTGAATCTCGGTGGTGATGCAACTTGATATTCTTAACAATGTTCTCAACCACATGTGTAGCTGTTTCCATAGCTTTGTGTGGACGTACCAGATGTTCCAGGGTTAAAAATCCATTTTTTTTAAACGATTTGTTTGCCCAACCTGTCGTCTCTCTCTTCCTGGCCTCCCTCTTGCTGCTACTGATGGCTCATCAAGAAACCAAAATGTGGGCTTTATCAGCGATATACAATACAGTTGTACATACTGTTTTGTACTTCGATAGGAGCATTTTGGAAAGTGAATTTGCCGTCTGGCATGTAGTCTTCGTTGGTAGTTGACTTGTTTTTGTTTTCCTATTGTAGCTGCACTCCTGAATATTCCCGGCTTTGTTGAACGATTATGCAAGCTGGCAACAAGGAAAGTATCAGAAACAACGGGTACTTCCAATTTTCTCCAGGAGTTAGAGGAATGGTATACCTGGCTAGACAATGCACTTGTTCTTGATGCCCTGATGCGAGTAGCAAATGAGGAAGCAGAGCAGAGCAGCACAGGTACCTGTCTTAAATCTCTATACCCATTGTTTACTAATCTATAGTTTCACTTGTAGAATAGCCGGGTTCCTCCCCCCGCTGTCTTTATTATAAAAAAAAAAAAAAAAAAAAACACCACACCCAGCCGTGTGGAGTATAGTATACTTTGATAAGTCTCCTATTTTACTCCAATGTGTTGAGTGGATTTTTGTGCCTTTATCCTGTGGAAAAGTTTACATTTCAGCTGTCCAAAGAGCTCCTTCTGTAGCATTATGCCTACAGTCCTCAGAATCCCTCTTCCGCGAGAAGAATGTTTTATTTCCGTTTTACAGATGGGAACAACTGAGGCACGAGTTAAGCAATTTGCTCCAAATCTTCAGCGGCTTGGCTGCAGCACTGCTTTAGAATCCAAGCGTTCTTGCATTCAGCGCTATGCTCAGGCAACTCAGTGACCTTCATACAATGAGAAGTAATTTGGATAAACTGTTAATTATTCCAACAAATTACTTAGCTGCCATCTCCAGCTGCATTGAGATGATGTATAATCATACAGATGTAGGGCTGGAAGGGACCTGGAGAGGTCAAGTTCAGCCCCTGTGCTGACAAAGAACCAAGTAAACATCAGCCTTTCCTGAAGAGTATTTGTCCAACCTATTCTTAGTCTCCAATGATCTTCCATCCTCCTTCCCTTGGAAGCCTGTTCCAGAGCGTAAATACCCTTGGGGTTAAAAACCTTTTCCTGATATCTAACCCAACTCATCTGTGCTTCCCATTAAGCTCATTACTTCTTGGCCTTCCTTCAGGGGACATGAAGAAAATGGTTTTTTCAAGCGCTAACCCTGCGGGTGTTCCACTCTAAGCATCAGTGCATCCTTGCCAGTGATGGGAGATTTTTGCTAGCCAGCCCTGGCTGCGCTGCCCATGCTCAGTTGTTGTCTCGTGGGGTCATTGGCACCCACTTCTTGTGTGTGCGCAGCCCCCTCAGTTCCGACTCTGCCATCCTGTCGCAGATGGAGCCCCAGGGCTGACTCCTTCACCCTGAAATGTGTGAGAACAACCTTGCAATAGTTATTCCCGCCACCTCACCATAACCCTCCCTCCCTCTGCTTAAAAAAAAAGGGGGGGGCGGATTAAGGGTGGTTTTTTTTTTTTTTTTTTTTTTTTTTTTAAAGCCCTTCCTATTCTAACCCCCTCGGATGATTGCTCCATTTAACAGGCAGTATGCCGGGCTGTTCCTGTCATTTGTGATGGACGCTTACATAAGAACGGCCAGATGGGTCAGACCAAAGGTCCATCTAGCCCAGTGTTCTGTCTGCCCACAGTGGCCAATGCCAGGTACCCCAGAGGGAGGGAACACAACAGGTAATCCTCACAGGATCCCTCCCCTGTCTCCCACTTCAGGCTTGGGCTGAGGTGCCCGCCCTGTGGGACTCAGGACCCAAGGTCTGTGGTCGCAGGTGGACTTGTCCTTTCTTGTCAGTGTCAGGGGGCTCAGGGCAGCGAGGATGGTGTCAGACATTGTGCTCGTTAAACACGCCGGCGTTTGTCATGACAGACAGCACCATAGCAATTCTCTGTATCTGCAAACAGGGCGGTGTCACATACCTTCGCCTTGCATCACATGGACACTCAGCAGGCTGGAGGCTGCTTCCTGTGGCCAAACAGTATTATAGTCCGTGGTTAGCGTGGACCCCACCTCTGAACCTTCTGCTTGTGAATCATCTTATTGGAGCACACACAAGCAGCCGAAGAAAAAATGGCTACGTACCTTCTCGTGACTGTTGTGCTTTGGGTTGTGATGTTCTAGCTATTCCAATTAGCGCTGTGCGCATGCACAGTAGCTGGAAGATTTTCCTATAGCCGCGCCTATAGCATCAGCCCGGGTGCCCCTGGGAGTATCGCCTTCATGGTACCCACTACAGAGCCCAGCCCTATAGAGCGCTCTGTTGATCCATCCCGCCCTCCCCCCCAGTTGCTTCTTGCCACCTGCTCCGACAAAGGGGCAGTAGGGTAGGCATTGCAATAGACATGAACAACACATCTTTCCAACTGAAAGCATGGCTCCCCCATGGTAGAAACCTGTTTTGACAGAGTAGAACAGTATTACTAAATAGCTGTTGTCCCACAATGAGCGACTCCACTGTGTATGTGGAAAAGATTCTCCCTCCAGTGCCAACAAAAGCAAATATCTTCTACCTCAGCGCCCTCTTTACGATACGCAATTACATGTTGGACCGTAAGGAGTCCGGCATGTCCCTGAGCACCCTTAAAGTCCACTTAGCGGCTGTCATGACTCTCCATGAACCGATGGGCAGCTCATTCATCCTCTCCCACCGTATCACCAAGAGCTTTCGTATGGGAATCCAAACGTGTCCTGAAGTGCAGGACCAACCTTACACCATCCTGGGACCTTAACCATGTCCTTAAGAGTCTCCCAAGACCTCCATTCGAAGCCTGGGCCTCATGCTTCCTCCTGCACATGTCCATGACAGCGGTATTCCTGGTGGCAATCACCTCTGCCAGGTCCGTGGGAGAAATAACAGCCCTTATGGCAGACCCTGCCCACGCTAGCTTCACAAGAGAAAAATCTCACTCTGCCTACACCCTAAGATTTTGCCCAAAGTAGCTTCCACGTTCCACATTTATGAACCTGTATGCTTGCCTGCATTCTTCCCTAAACTACACAAGGACGCCCTCAAAGCATCCCATCGCACGCTCGACGTCAGACAGGCTGTGGCCTTCTCCTGGGTAGAACCAAATCATTCCGCAAATCCACAAGATTGTTTGTCTCCCGCGACCAGAAGGTGCAGCAATCTCTTCCCAACAACTCTCCAACTGGTTATCCACCTGTATGCACACCTGCTACACAGGACACACACACCTCCCACAGGGAGTCCCAGCGCTCGTCACTTGTTCTGTCCTCCTTAGCTCTGTCCTTCAGCATCATACTTACGGAATGGGTTTTCAGAAGCAGTGAGTATTGGCCTCACTACAGCCCCCACTGAAGATAGTTGGCAGTGAGGTAAGCTACCTCTAATTCACGATTTCTTGTGCACGGGTAAGAAGTGACACATTGTCATTAGGCATTTCACATTGATAATTGGTTAGTTTTGTGTGTGAAATGCTCTTTGGCTGATCAGAAAGCGAGTTATTTAAAAATATATTTGAGGTACAAAATATAATGAAGGATCCTAATATTCTAATCTAAACTACCGGGGTGCATTTTTCCCATATTCAGAGTCTTGCAGCAAACATGGGATTGTTTATTTCAGTCTCGTGACACATCTTCATTTTTGCTAGGAAGATCTTGAAGCAAGTGTCCTGCACATGCAGAATTGTAGTGTTTGCTATTATGTAAAGCTGTGATCAGCCCTCTCCTATTAGGACTGCTTTGGGCTTATGTCTCTGACTTCTCATCTAGAATCTTCAGATGAAAGTGGATTGGCCAACACCTCGGCAAGAACTCAGCTGCCACAGTCCATGAAGATCATGCATGAGATCATGTACAAGCTGGAGGTGTTGTACGTTCTCTGTGTATTGCTGATGGGGAGACAGAGGAATCAGGTAAGTGGCTACCTAAGTGTTCAGGTGTTCGTAGAACATTCGTTGTGTCTCTGACTGCTAGACTGTAGTGAAGCCTACTTGAACCCACCACCATGAGCTCCAAATTTTTGTTTAGTGATGCTGTACTGAAGTCACTGGTTAGAAAGTACTCAGTCCATGGATTTCGTTACTATAATAGCTATACAGAATGCCAGCTGTGAAAATGATTGACTAGAATACAATTAAAAATGTGGAGCGGCCTGTTTGAGTTGGTCTAAACAGCTGAACTGTTTGAGGAAGATGAGCCAAATGAGATGGACTGATTTAAAAATAAAATAGTTCTGCTTCCTGTAACGCATACGCTTTGTCAACTCTGCCGTATTTAAATGATTGATAATATAGCCCTTGTCATGTATAGCTGCCGGCCTTGTTTTAATGCTCACTGTAGCTTCTAATTTGCACTGTTGACAATCCTTGGTAACTAAAACACTCAACAGTCTGCAAGAGTTGAGGGGACGAGTCTGGCGGGAGCCTGGTGTTGGTGGGGAGGGCACTCAGGAACCAAGACTGCCCTAGTCAGGTTGGGAGTAGATCTCTAGGTGGCACCTCACCTCAAGGGGCATCACTCAGCCTAGGCACAAAGCTCCCTGCCTCCCGTAATCCCCTGGCCTTCTCCCTCCCCCTCACTCACATCAGGAGTGGATCCCACAACACAAGTATCCTGCATGACTGGCTGTCGCCCTCATGTCACATGGCACCCCCCATCTGGGCCTTGGCAGCCTAAGAGGGGTGCTCGAGGGATGGTGATTGTAGCAGGCCCCCTTTGCTCCTGCCTCTGCTGCAATTCAGCAGCCACTCGGAGACTCTGGGGCTCGCAGTCACAGTGCATGTCTGCAGGGCGTGCTCCCGCCACCTGCTTCACGTACACAGCTTGGGCTTTCAGCCTTAAGGACGGGAAGAGCGGCCCCCGGCCTTCCTTCCCTGGGCCTGTATGTAGCCCCAGGCTCCTTAGGCTGGCTGCTCTTTCTCACTTAAGGTTGCCAGATGGCTTAACCAAAAATACCGAATCCCCATCCCCCTCCCCCCCCCCGGATGAAAAACACCGGGGAAAAGATTCTTGGGGGGGGGGGGGCACCAAAGTTATTGAGCAAAAGACCCTGAGAGTTAAGCAAAAAAAATTTTTTAAAAAGCGTGGCCCCTTTAAGAAATGCTCTTGAGGCTTTTTTGGCCCTAACAAGCTGCTGGTGGCTGTCCGCCATCTTGTTTTCCTGCTCCGAGCCAGACAGCTCCCCTGCGAAACGCAGTAAGCACCCGGGATTTTAGGTGTCTGGTATTTTCTGAACTTTTTTACCAGACAGGAGGCGAAAATACCGGACTGTCCGGGTCAATACTGGACACCTGGCAACCCTATTTTCGCTCACTGCTCAGATACGGGCTTTTCTAGGCAGGTGCAGTTCCCCTGCCTCACTGGCAGCTGGAGTGACAGAGGGCTGGCCCGGGAGCTCTGCCTCTGATCGGCATTTTCTGTGTTAAAAAGGGACCGGGGGCGTTCTGGCTTGCTGGCTACAGAGCCCGCCGCTTGTGCGTTGCTGATCAGTTCCCTGTAGTGCTGCAGGACCACGTTCTCCACAGCAGCTAGACACTTGGCATTTTCCACTGCTGCCTCAAGGGGCCCCCCAGAAGCAGGGTTCTGACGCAGGAGCAGCAGGAAAGACGGGAGGGTACAGGCTCTGAGTTACTAGATACGTAGCTGAGTGCCCCTTTGCCTTCAGTGTGCTAACCTGCCTCTTCCGGAATACAATCCTTCCTCAGAGGAGCCTTCATAAATGTAAGCGTGAGTTTCGGTGGTCTCCACGAAACTGGATCACGTGGTTCTGTTCAAGGGAAGTGGACAGAATTAATTCTTGGGGGAGGCTGAAGTCTTCCCTTTGGGATTCACTACCTCTTCTGCAGGGAGTAAAACTCCACGTTCACTAAAGCATTTCCGTGTCTCTGCTGACAGGAGATAATGGAGCTATGCCCATCTCTGTTCTGAATTGCCTTTTTCCTTTTATGAAGGCATCAGACAACCAGACAAGTTTAACATTTTTTTTTTTCTCAACCAGGTTCACAAAATGATAGCAGAATTCAAATTGATTCCCGGCCTTAATAACCTCTTCGACAAGCTGATCTGGAGGAAGCATTCGGCATCAACCCTTGTTCTGCATGGGCATAATCAAAATTGTGACTGTAGTCCAGTGAGTACCCTAGTTTCACAATGTGCAGGGTAATTTAGATGCTACAGTTGTAAATTTGTCCCTTGGAGTTGCTGTGGTCCCACTGATTGATTGAGAGCCTTGATACCAGAGATGAGGTATTGCTTTACCTGCACACTTGAAGTAAACTTTGCTTTGTTGTGGGGGTGGGGGAGGTGGTGAACTTTAGCTTGATGTTACATTGCACACCAAAACTCCCCCTTGCACTCCTTACCTCCCTTCCCTTGTGTTTCGGGGCACTCATGAAGTGTGGCTCTTCCTCCCTTGCTCTGGATGCTGTGAATGCTTTTACAGTCTAGAAAGATTTGACTGCCTTCGCCTGAGACCTGTTTGTCCTCTGCTTCTCATTCGTGCTGATGCTGCAATATGTATCGTACATATTTTAAAGGGCTTGTTCACCTTCTTTCTTGTAGGACATTACTTTAAAGATACAGTTTTTGAGGCTTCTTCAAAGTTTTAGTGATCACCATGAGTAAGTATGGGAAAAATAAGTTTACAGTAAATTGTGTGTCGTGGCGTCTCTTGTTCCCTTGAATTAAACTGTTGAGCATCCACAAATGCACTTAGCTGCCCTGCTCAGAGCTGCTGTAGTGAAATGTCCTACTGCGGATGTTGGTAAAAGGGAGTTTTGAGTCCGTAGGTGGTTCTCCTCCCTCAGAATAAGCACTGAGCCCGGGCAGAGTGTGGCGCACAGGCTCTGTTGCAGCTCTTCTTAAATAATAAAATCCAGGCCCACGTGAACTAGGGATGTTGGAGCGTAGCCGAATAGCCATTTAACCCTGACGCTGGTGCCTGCCGATTTATAGGATCTGCTACACACGGCAAGGGAGGCTTCTCTGCAGGGTAATGCTAAGCTACTGCAGAGCCCGCAGCACCTGAAACTGCTGAGATTTTCAGCACTACACAGTTACCGTGTTAAACGATTTAGATCATCCCTAATGTGAACAGCTACATGTCATGGCTTTGTTTTCTGCGAGAGCCATAAGATGCTGCAGATCTGTCTTGGGGTACAGTTTGAGGAACAGAACACATCTTGCCAATGTGTATTTTGCTCTGGGCTGTAACTTGCAGAATCCAGACTTGCCACGTTTTGCAGTTTTTGTTGGCCTTCTCCTTTGGTAGGGCAGGTAACTTTCCATGGTTCATCTTTTCCCTTGGCACTGTAGCATTTCTTTGTGTCTGACCATAGGCGTTATCTGTGATGCCAGCGCTCCTGTTCCAGCCGAGCGTCATTAACGTAACCGCCCTATGTGGCTAGCCAAGTAGGACGTTTCTCTGGATTGTCAGATCTAGCAAATGGCACTTGTACGTTTTCAAAATGGGTCCTTGGGGCTCCAGTCTAAATTTGTCCCCATAATTATGGGACCCGCTGTGTAGCTTCCTGACATTATCAAACCCACAAATATAGATACTTTATAATGTGCAGGAAAAGCCCACATGGAGAAAACTAATTCAAGAAAAAACGAGTCCAGTGGCACTTTAAAGACTAACAATTATATTGTGGCATAAGCTTTCCTGAGTTTGAACTCTCTTCATCAGATGCATGAAGGGAAAGAAAAAGAAATGGATGATAAGGATACAGAGATGGGAGTGTTACGTCAACTAATTCAATCGGGGTGGATGTGGAGAAGGTGGTGAGAAAACCGAAAGTGGAAAATTGTAATGAGCCATTCCCAGTTCCTATTCGGACGATGTCAAATTTGCATGTGTGTTCCAACTCAGCAGTTTCACGTAACAGCCTGATTTTGAAGCTGTTTTGCTTGAGGGTGGCAGCCTTAAGTCTGTAGCGGTTGAGGGAGGCTAAAATGTTCTCCCACTGCCTTTTGTATGTTACCATTCTTGAGGTCTGATTGCGTCCGTTTGTTCTTTTGCGTAGAGACTGTCCAGTGTTCATGGCAGAGGGGCCTTATTGGCACAGGATGGCATAGATCACAGAGGTAGATGTGCAGAAGAACAAGCCTTTGATGGTACGGCTGGTGTGGTTAGATCCATGATGGTGTCATTGGGGTAAATGTGTGAACAGAGTTGGCAACAGGGTTTGTTGCAAGGACAGGTTCCTGGATTAGTGCTTCTGTTGTGGGGGGTGTGATTGGTGAGTGTGTTTCAAGTGTTCTCACATGTATGCCTTTGTATTGCGTTTATTTTCCCCACTTTTGATATTTGCATTTCCAGATCAAATGGGACACTTCCAGCCTGACTTAGCTAGCTTCATTAACACCGGTCTCTCTCTCCCGGAGTCTGTATTTCCACTCCAACTCCTCTGAAGTGGGGGTTTACCCATGTAAGCTCATTACCTAGTATATTTGTTAGTCTTTGCGGTGCCACAGGACTACTTGTTTTTGAAGTTAGACTGACATGGCAACCCCTCTGAAAAATAATAAAGTTGAACCTTTTTAGCTCATGAAGATTGGAATCAGCTGAAAGGAAATGGAAAGTGCGGAATCTAAAGCAGGAATGTTGAGAGTGGGTTATTCACATCCAGTAATAGGCAAGTAAAGTCCGTGTTAAGGCATGTAAAATGTCTGATAAACTGGAGCTACCAGAAAAGCAGATGAAAGCAAGAGAGTGAAGAGGGCTCGAACTCAGCTAGTGCAGGGGGAGAGGGTTCAGCTGAACCCCTCAGTTACTGGCTAAGGATTTCAAGAATTCCCTTTGGAATAGTGAAGGGTGTTAGAAATCCATTGCAGAAACCTATTGACCTGGAAGGAGTCAGGTACCATGTGGCATTTCCAGCTGATGCTAATCAGGAGGGTAAGGAGTTAAAAGCAATAGGGCACCTGAGGAACAATTTGTATTTTTCTCTTGGTCTTGGCCCAGCATCTTAAACTAGGGGAGAAGTGCTGGCAAATGCTGACCAGTGCTCAGGGCTTGTGTTAGCCCATGAAAGCAAAGCCTGTGCAGTCTTGGAAGCCACCCTGACTAGCAGGTGGCCGGAATTGGTTTGGCCTAGAAAATAGCTCGACAGTCCTGATAAGGAAGGCCAGGCTGCCATGTTTGTGGTTAAAAATTAATTAGCGGACCACTAAGAAGAACTAAAACAGACTAAAGTTATGGCTTACAGCAAAAATGGCTGTGGTATTGGAAAGAGTAGTTTGAAAATTTGTTTCTTTCACGGTGAATATTGTATAGTGATTTTTTTTTTTTTTTTTGTTCTCTTGAAAATGGTAAACGGTGAATTAAAGTTTTTTGAATGACACTGGAAAAACTTCTGTGTAGTTACTAGGCTTATTTTATTGTGAGTTTTTGACGTTGCTGTATCAACCCTATTTTCTAGTTCATTTCCTGGCATTTTTCAGATCTCTTCAGGAATAGGGGAATAACGGTCAAGTAAATTGTGACCAAGTACTGGAAAAGTTGAGTGTTTTATACAATTTAATGTTACTAGTTCATATTTTTGGGCTACTATTCATAGGCAGCTTTTTGAGGGATTGTGTAAAGTCTTAGACTATTTTTGAAAGTTAGTGTCATTGCTACTTTATCTGTTGCAAGCTGCTAAAAATGCCTCTTGTAAGCTGAAAGGACACCCTCGTGTTACAGCTCAAATGTGCTTTTGGGTGACTATGGTATAATGGAGACAAGTGTAAGAAGCTTAGCACTGCTTTTTTTTTTTTTTTTTTTTTTTTTAAATGATTAGTGGCAGGGACTGTATTTTGGGAGAAGTGGCCATGTGAGACAGCATGCACTCGTAAGCAGGATAACCGCTTGTTAGCAGGCTGTGTAAATAAATGTCTGTTCCCATATTTCCAGTTTCATAGGTAACTTAGCCACGTTGTCTTGTTTGGCTTGGAGGCAGTGATTGCTAGTTACACATGCTGCTCTAGCAGCATTACATATACCATGAATTAAGAAGACACATGGATGTGCTCACTTCTTTCTCCTCTCAATGACTTTCAGGAACAAGTATCTTCTGTTAAACAGCCAAGAACTTAACGAACTGAGTGCAATCTCCCTCAAAGCCAACATCCCGGAAGTAGATGCAGTTGTCAACACAGACAGGTAGGGGGCGGCTGTAGTTTTTGCAGCCTGCTAGTTTACGCTTTCTTAAACGCTGAGAAGTTTGGTACTAGAGGTTTTGTCTATCTGCTGTGTCCGAAACCCTTCGCGAAGCCTCATTCCCTTAACGTCCGCAAGAAGGTGCATTAGCATAAGCACTCGGAAACGATGGGCATGCCAAAAGATGTATTTTCATGTCGCATGTGGAAGGAGCTAGGTGCAAATGCCACATCCGTATCAAATAGCCTTGCTCTGTAAGGCCGTTGCATCGCGAGGTGCAGATCCCGACCAGCTGCTGCTGTGTTCATAGCAACGACTCAACGTGCACTTGGTACTCGAGGCGGGGACGGTGGCACTGGATTCCAGCGTGTGGCCGTGCTCCCCACGCTCTGTGCTGCTGAGCAGGGGACCTGGCTTTTCTGACCGCCAGCCTCCCAGTGGCTGTGGAAAGTGAGCTGCCATCCTAGCTCATGACTAGCCCCCAGTGCTATTTTGGGGTTGGGCTGTGGGCCTGGCCTCAGTCCCACATGACCCCAGCTTACCGTCAGCTGGCTTCTGAGTCAGTGGAGTGAAATGGATGTGAGCACCGGCGTGAGGGCTCATGATCCAGTTCGGCCACACTGCCCTAACATGTGTAAACCCTTTGGAGCGGCCCCATGAAGGTGTCCGATCCGTGTGACTTCTGAAGACCAGCCCCGGCAAACGGCCCCGCTCTTGCGCGAGACACAAGAACCCAGCTCTTTCCTCTGCAGGGCTCCGGCAACAGCAAACCAAAGCGCCAATGGCTCAGACCAGAGAGCTGGTGTGAGCACAGTGGTGCCTCGACTTGGGAGGAGTCTCTGGCGCACGGTGGGATTTCCCAGTCCTTTGCCCGCTTCCTCCTTAGCTGCCCAGCTGAGAGAGCCCCACCCCTGGCAACTGAGCCTTCTCCTCCTGGGCGCTGCTTGCCCTGCGTCAGCTGTGCAAAGGGAGATGCTGCCCTGTTGGCATGGCCGCTAGGAGGAGGTGGGTGAGGCAGCCTCGTCCAGCCTGTGTACGCCGCAGGGGGACGTTCCCTGTTTGCTGATGGCGCTGGTGAGCTGTCCTAGGCCAGCGCCCGCCCTTGTGCAGAGCTCTGCTCTGCGGGCTCCAGGCTGCAGCCACCACCTCTGCCTCCTTGAACAGCAGAAACCGCCATGGCCCGCCCTAGCTCGTCTCGCCCTGCGCCTGCAAATTCTGTTCTTGGCTCAGGCGCCACTTCCTGCCTTTCCCAATGATGCCACTGTCCGGCCGCCATTCCGGCTGGGTCAGGCGCAATGAGCGTTTGTCCTTCGGCTGGGCAGGTTTTCCTGTGGGGACAAGCTCACTTGGCTCTCCCTGGATCTGAGTCCAGTAGAAAAACGCTGTGCTTGCCAAACTAAACTCTCCCTCCCCCGTCCCATTCTCATGCAGAACCGTCAGGCCTGCTGCTCCTTCTGTTTCGTTGGTATTTGAAATATTTCCAATCTCTTTCCTGTGTCCTTTAGAAGTCTAGTCTGCGACGGGAAAAGGGGGCTGTTAACCAGGCTGCTACAGGTCATGAAGAAGGAACCAGCCGAGTCCTCGTTCAGGTGGGTTCCATGTACACTGGGGTATGTGGCTCTTCGTGGGACTGGCAAGACTTGCTAGTCATCAGCGTTCGTGACAGCTGCCGTATTTTATTATCCGTGGTGAGAAGACTTGGAATTATTTCTGATCCGGCATCTCAGGTGTAGTGTGTGGAAGTGACTCTTCTGTGGAATCAGTTTGCACCTTTTCGCTTTTGTGCTGGAACTAACTGGACAGGGAGGCGTCGTTCAGCCGGAGATGTACGTGGTAAATTGACCTTTACTAGTTCAACAAGTCTCCTTGGGAAAACTCCATTTGTATTTGTATTTCAGGTTTTGGCAAGCAAGGGCAGTTGAAAGCTTTCTCCGAGGTGCCACTTCCTATGCAGACCAGATGTTCCTGCTAAAGAGGGGGCTCTTGGAGGTAATCACCTAGATCTCTGCTCTGGTCTACATACACTGTAACGAACTTAGCTGGTATCTCCATGGAAATGGGTGGATTTAATTTTTAGGAAAATTCAGGCAACTTAAAAAAGGAGAGCTGGAATTCACTGCAGTAATAGGCAGCTCTTACACCTAATGCAACACTTTTGAGTGGTGTAGCTTTGTTTTCAACAAAATCACCTTTTTAAGGGGTGGTCGCATCTGGTAGATCTGTGATTCTAGGCATCTGAACGGTTGTAGGTGATCATAGTTCGGGCTCACTCCGAACCAGGGAACCGGTGCAGGTCCTTACAGTATGCAGATTCTAGGTGACTTGTTTCTACCTGAGGGCTTGTCTCCACAACACTGCAGCAATCGATCCACCGGTTGTCGATTTATCACGTCGTCTTGGACGCAATAAATCGATCTCCACGCACTCACCCATTGACCCTGGCTACTCTGCTCACCCTGGTGAGTGGCGGGTGTCGATGGGAGAGCGGAAGACTTTACAACGCAGACGATGCAGCGGTGAGTACGTCGACTTCAGCTAGGCTATTTGTCTAGCTGGAGTCATGTAGATTAGATGGGTGGCGGGGGGGTAGCATAGACAAGGAGATCTTAGCTGCTCCGTTTGTGGGTGCCATAGGAAAAAAAATCACCTGATTTACCTCCTCCAGAAAGTGTACTCGCATGTCACTCTGAAGCGGTAGCTGGATCGCAAGCATTCGAATCTGCATTCCTGCTGACTTAAGCTAAAATGTGGCAGTAACCCCCTTTCCTTTCTCGCCAGCATATTCTCTACTGCATTGTTGACAGCGAGTGCAAGTCCCGGGATGTGCTTCAGAGTTACTTCGACCTTCTGGGAGAACTGATGAAATTCAACATTGATGCTTTCAAGAGGTTCAACAAATACATCAACACGGACGAGAAGGTGAGTCTCCTCAGGAAACCAGCCTCCCTGCTCTGTGCCAATGCCATGCGCAGTGCTGAGTTAATTTGCCCCTTTCTGTCTCTGGTGAGGGATGGTTTGGTGGTGGGGGGCTCAGAGGCCTTGCTGCTTGCGTGGGGCCTGCCTGGCAGCCCATCTGGCACTACCCGGCTGGGCTGAAATGACCGGCGGGAACACCCAGTGGCGGTGGTCCCGGGATATTCGAAAGACCAGTTTGGGCGTGTTCGTATCCCTTCTTGGGCAAGCGTCCCATCGCCCGGAGCTCTCCGGCTGTGACGGGAGGGGATACTGGCGTGTCGGCCGTGGGCTTTGGGGCCACGGACCCTGGAATGGTTGGGGCACTGTACTCAGAGGGACTGTTCGGGTGAGCTGCACACTGGATGCACAGGGTGTGAGAGGCCTCGCTGTAAGCCGTGGGCCGGAGGCTGGTCCTTGACACCAGAGTCCACTTGTGGAACACTGTTACACTGCAACTTTCCCAAAGGCCATTTCTGGGTGCTAGTTGTACTGGTCAGAGGGCCTGGTCTGCAGACCTCGTGAAGGGGGCAGGGGACCTGAATAACTGTTCCTGCCACGTAACACAGCTTGTTACTGCATTCAGCATTCTCTGCACGTGTGAAACTGTTCCTCCAGCGCCCGCCTGTCATGTCACCTGCAAACCTAGCTCTAAAATGGCTGTCTTCAGTTTCAGATCTTTTTGAACCAGATCAACAGTTCACTGGTTGACTCAAACATGCTGGTTCGCTGCATTACCTTGTCTCTGGACCGATTTGAGAACCTGTCTGATATTAAAGGTAAGGGAAGACTTGGCAGTTCTGGGACAGGTTGATCTTTCATGTGACTTGGCCCATGTGCGTCCTGTGAGCACCAGCTCTCTGCTGCGCTGCCACCTTGCCGGGGAGGGGGGAGCCTTCACCTGCAGACCCCTTGTAGTAACAGAGCTCTGTCTCAGCCCCGTCTGTCCCCTGCGCAGCCGTCTTCTCCAAGCAGAAGTGTCCTCCTCTGTCCGAGAGACGCCCAGCCTGCCTGCAGCTCTGAGCACAAGGCCTTGTCGGGCGCGGGTTCAGGCACTGCTGTCCAGCCCTTCCTTCTCAAGTCTGGATGGACACTTGCATTCCTGTGTATCTAAACTCTGCAAAGCTAACGCTCTGGTTCTGGCCCCGCAGTCGCCGAAGTCTTGTCGGAGTGCCGCCTGCTGTCGTACATGTCTCAGATGACCATGAGAATGTCCTTCCTTTTCCGCCTCATCAACATCATTCACGTACAGACGCTCACCCAGGTAAGAGCTGGCACAATGATAGCATCGCTGCAGCATTCGCTGCGGCCGAACCGGGCTTGGACGCGAGGAGCTGTCCCCCCCCGAGCGCGAGGAGCTAGGAGCATTTCTCCCAAGCTAATCCTCCGTTCATCTCCTGGAATGCTTGATCTCGCCATTGCTCTGCACCTTGATTCTCCATGTCTCCTGCCTTCTAGGAGAACGTCAGTTGTTTGAACACAAGCCTAGTTATCCTAATGCTGGCCCGGCGGAAAGACAAGCTCCCCTTCTACCTGCACACGCTGCAAGAGATGGAGTACACCCAGAAGTACCCCGGCTTCATCCTCAACAACTTCCATAGTCTCCTGCGCTTCTGGCAGCAGCATTACCTCAACAAGGACAAGGACAGCACGTGCTTAGAAAACGTAGGTGGGGTTTCTACTGCCCTGGGGGGGCCCGTGGTCTGCTGGCGTCACTGCCTCCCAAGGGAGCAGCAAGGGAATGTCCCTAAAGTGCTTGTGCTGTGTCTCGGCAATCCCGTGGCAGGGTCACCCACTCGGGAGTGTGAGGCAGCTGTCGGGCTGGAATCCGGTCTGCCCTGGGATCGGCTCGGGGGTGGCAAAGGCCTTAGGCAGGGTCCTGAGGAGTTGGTGCAGAATTGTTCCCTGGAAAAGGGAATGATCTAGAACTTGGCAAGTCTCCTTGTCAACGTCCCAGGCAATGGACTTGTGCCCCTTCCTTGGGGGCAAGGTGGGGTCAGGGGCTATTCTGCCCCCGGCGCCAGATCAGAAAGTTTTCCCCTTACTTGTGCTAACACCCCCGTCTGCTCCCCGTGGTCACACTCCCCCCACGAATAGCCACGCCTTTCACATACAGCTCTCCAGCTTTCTCTCCGCCACAGCACTTCCTGCTCATTCGTTCGCTTGGGGGCTCTTCCCTTAGCCCCTCTAACGTGGCAGTATCTCAGGGTGCGGGTTACGCTGGGTGGCAGCTCTCACTAGCAGGAAATGGGGCTCCTCTTCCATGGCTTAAAGTCTTAAGGGATCAGGAGTCCAGTGGAACCCTTCCTTGCCCCGTTGTGTCTCTCCAGCCAGGACCCGCTACCTGGCACAAACAGCAGAATTGTCCTCTGCTCCATGGTGGGAGTAGCGTGGGTGGGGCAATAGCGCCATCTCAGCTTTACTGACCGACATGCCTGTCTGCACTGGAGCAAATGCTGAGCAGAATTCCTCTGTGCTAGAGAGCGGAGAGCAGGTTGGAAGCCTGACTGAAATGGAGCGTTCACCTTGATCGGCTTTGACCCAACCCAAGGCCCATAGAAATAGCTCGGTAAAAAATTGGCTGGGAAACTTAACAAGCAAACATCCTCTGCAGCATCTAACCCAGGCTGGGGATGTTACCGTGTCGTCAATTCACCAGTAACCCTGGGCTTGTCGGTTAATCCTGTTAACGACACTCTCTCCTCCCCCCACACCTTGCAGGGAGGTGGGAGCCAGTGCCTGTGGGGAGCCGGCTTAAAGGAGCCGCCTCTCCCTCGCGGACAGGGGCTGCTGTTGCCTCTGTATCCGAGAGCTGGTCTGCGCAGGGAGTCCATTTTTAAACCTGCTCCCGCACTGCTGCCTCTGATCCAGGGGTCGGGTACCTGTGATTGCCTCACTAGGCCAGCCAGAAAGTAAAAGGTGAACCCTCGCCTCACACACATTGTCCTGGTGAGCGGGTGACAGCGTGGGCCTTCAGGTTTCTCTGCCTGGTGCAAGGGGAGGGCGATCTGGCTCGTGTTCGTAGCTCGTATTTGGGGGCAGCACAGGCTCACGCTAACGAGCGTCAGGGTTATTTGCAGCCTGTCACCTGACTGCACTCTGTTCCCCCTCAGAGCTCCTGTATTAGTTTTACCTACTGGAAAGAGACTGTCTCTCTACTGCTTAGCCCCGACCGGACGTCCCCCTGGGCCATAGTTAGCTACATTGACGAGGCGTTTATGGACATCGACAGAGACTTCGCGGAGGAGTGATTCCACAGCCTGGCTCCAACGGACGGCGCTTGGAGGGTGTCTGGCAGATGGTGGATTTTCAGGGATACGCTGCATCGTGTGCGCACACCAGCTTGGAACCATGGATGTTAGTGCTTTAAGATCCTTCCCCCACTGTGGCTCCCGAAGGAAAGGATTGACTTTGGAAGCTCTCTGGGCAGCCTGTTCAGGGATGGATCTTCCAAGCATCTCGGGATACAACTAATCACCTGCAAATCCAGCCTTTGGCCCTGGCCCCCATGCAGTGTGCTAGCCAAGCCTTTTCCCTTGGCCACAGGAGCTGTGGCTTCTCTGGCCACTCGAATGAGGCAAGGCCCCAGCTGTCCACACCATGCGCAGGCCAGGGCCAGGAGCACGCTTTGCGGGGATGGGGGTGGGCTGGCTTGGGTGCGCGCTTGGAATGCCTGGCTGCTGTAGCTCTGGCCACCTTTTCCCATCCCTGTTTGGATTGTTTGGCACTAAATCTGTTTGCCCCGTCTGCACTGTTCCCGGGGGAGGGGGGGTGTCTGCTCCTGCTCTCCTGTGGTGCTTTCCTGCCGCAGTGCTGCCGAGCGCAGGAGCAGGCCGGGGCTGAAATCACAGGCCGGGGCTCAGTTTGCCCAGGCATTAACAGATTAAATGGACTGATTTTTAAACCCGTGGCCTGTCCCTTCTTGGGTTACTAATCTCAAGGCAGTTTAAAGCTAGGAGCCCGGCTTTTGCTGTGGGGTTCTCCACGCTGCCCGGCTAGTGCTAACTCGTGTGCCTGGAAGGCTAGGGCGGGGCTGAGCTTGCTATGAACACAGCAACGGAGGTTTCCAAGTGCGGCATTGACTGGGTGAGGCAGGCTGACCCTCAAGGCGCTGGGAATAGACCCACCTTTGGTCCAAGTAGCTTTAAAAACCCCTGTTTGGCAGAACTCTGCTGCCTCGCCGAGCCTGCCTTTCCGATCAGGCCCCGAGCAGGTCGCGGGAGGGCCAGGTGCCGGATGTGGCCCACGAGTGGAATGAGTCAGTGCGGCACCAGAGCCTGGTGGAGCCCATGCGTTCACCGCAAAGCTCCTGCATCTCACGGGTGACCTGAGGCCCAATTTCCTCCTTCCACCAGACGGCGCACGTGTGCTGGGAGTGGTTCGTTAGCGTTCACGCTCGGGCGGTGCTGCGAGAGCAAGTGAGGGTATTTCTGACCTGCGGAGCCTGCCCCGGGCCAGCACCTCCCCCAAGACCCCGTCTGCTGCCGGAGGGGAGGACAGGGCAGCTCCAGGGGCCAGATGCACAGTGCTGGTGGGAGCCGTGCCAGCCGAAGGAATAACCCTCGAAGGTTCAGTCCCAGGTGTTGGCTCGTGTGTAATGGGAGTGGCCGGGCTGGGAGAACTGGCCCACTGCTACCATGTGTGGGCTGGGCTTGGACAGTGCAGCCCCGGCCCCCGGTGCTGTTCACGTGCAGCCTGACAGCTACTGGAGTCAGGAGCAGGGGACAGTTGAGTGCCCAGCTGAGCCAGCCAGGGACTTCGACTCCCTCAGGCCAGGCTGACCACTTAACCTGCAGCTCCAGGCGATGCCTTTCCTCTCAAGCTCTCCATCCGCCTTTCCTCGCAGCAAGGGCCCTCTTCATCTGCCGTTGGGCTGCTTGCGGGTTTGTGCCTCTGCTTGCTCGGAGCTCTCCTAGACAGGCCCTTGCAAATCAAGGCCTGGGCCTACAAGGCGTACGTTACAAGAGAGCCCTTGCCGGCATCTCGCTAACTTGCTTCCACTAACTAACGGGTGCTGTGCGTCTGCAGAGAACCCGGTCCTCGTAACTCAGTCTATTTCTAGGAGGGGTTGGGGCCAGGCTGTGTGCGCCCCGGCAGTCAGCAGCTGACCCTCCCGGCGCCCCTCTTCTGTCGCGGGACAGTGGCTGAGACGCCCTTTCTTCGAGTGCCTCGGGCTATCAGGCCTGCAGGCAGCTCCAGGGTCTGACTTGTGGAGCCATCACCTGGTTCTGACTGATCTGGGGTGCTTGGGACAGGTGCACAGAAACAGTCCCCCCGCCCTCCCAGGAGAGCGGATCTGGTCTCCCTGGAGGGGTGGCTCCGAGCTGTGACGGGGCAGAGGACCCTGCATGAACTGAGTTTCTAACACCACTTGGTTTGGCGTAAGGCACTGAGTAGGTTGGGGTGAAAGCTCGCGCCCTTGGCTTGCAGGGCCTCTGTTGGCATTAGCTGCTCGGGGAGCCCCACCCTGCAGTGGCCAGGGCCAGCGCAGCCCCGATCCTGGCTGAGTGGCGCTGTGATTGATGTGCCCTGCAGGATGGGGCGCGGGCCGCTGTGCCAACCTGAGGGACCACAGGGCTTGCTGCTGTGGCTGGAGCAGCCCCGGGGCCAGCGGGGGGGGAGGAGTGTCCGGGTGGCTAATGTTTCTGGCTCAGCGCTCTCCCCAAGGCTTTGCTGAGGGTTGTGCTGCCGCGCTCTTGCCCACGACTAACTGCAAACGTGTGTCCATTGAAACAATTAAAGACTCTATTTTAAAAGCTGGGTGGAGTGGTGTCTGTCTTCAGAGGCTTTGCCTGGCTGCGCGCGCCCCGTGGGCTGGGGTCCTCTCCCACGCCGATGGGCGGTCCCTCGCTCAGGCCCAGGCCCTGCCTGGCTGGATGGCAGGTGCATGCTTGAGCTGCTGGGTCGGCGGTGCCCAGGTTCTCTGCCCCACCTTGGGACAGGGCGTGCAGAGAGCACCGTGGGGCTGCCTGCTGCTGGCACGCAGGCCAGGCCCAGGCTGGCAACCCTGGAAAGCCCAGTGTGAGCCTCTGCCCTCAGCTGTGAGCAGGAGGCAGGACTTGTGAGCAGTGTCTGCTGTGGGAAGGTTCCTGCCGCGGTGGCCAGGTGGGCTGGGGCAAGGTCTGAGGGGTGGGAGGCTGCCGCAGGAGGGGCTGGTCCAGGCTGAAAACCGGCTGAGCCTGGCAGGGCTCTTCCCTCTCCCTTGGTGTTTCTCCTGCGTCTTACTGCCGCAGGCACTGCCGGAAGTACGGGGGGGAGGCGGAGCCCTGCTCTTGTAGGCCACGTCCACGCCCGTGGCTGGCCTGTCCCCGTCTCCAGCCCAGGCTGAGCCCGAGCTTTGGGAGGCTCCCCGGGAAGCAGCCCCAACCCAGCGGTCTCGTGGCACTGGCCAGGCCAGCAGCAGGCGCATTACTGCGGCGCAGCCGGGCCTTCCTCTGGCTTGTCCCCACAGCCCCGGGGCAGGGCTGGTTCCGCGTCGCCCCGCTCCTGGAGAATGGAGTGGGAGCTGGAGTAGCTTCGCCGGCCACAGCTGATCGGGCTGGAATGGCAGCCCAGGGCCCTCAGCCGCGTTCCCCTGGGCCGGGGTCGGGCAGCCTCCCCTTGCCCCGGGCCAGGGCGCCAGGCCATGCTGCAAGAAGCAGTCGGCTGGGACCGTGGGTCAGATGCTTCAGAGACAAGGGCGCTGGCCCAGCCGCTGCCTTCGTGTCCCACCACCGCCCTGGGGCAGGTAACGAGCTTCTCCAGCAATGGCGGCCGCTGGACTAGCCTGTTTGGCCCCTCCTGGGGCCTGCTCCCCCCAGCTCTCTCCTGGCTCGTGTCCCGCAGGACCCAGGCTCAAGCACCATGCCAAGGAGCCAGTGCCGCTTGCCAGAGCCAGGCCTGTTCCGCAGAGGGCGGTGACGTCCCCACCTGAGCCTCGCCGAGTGTGAGCTCGGCCTCCTTCCCCTGGGGGCAGGGGCCTGGGCCTGGAGCTTCCCGGCCGGCAGGCAAGGTTAATGCCATGGCCTCCGGGTCCTGCCCCCCCGGGCGTCCGGTGGGCTGCTCCCCGCACAGCCACGGCTGCCGCTGGCAGGGCCCTCAAGGTGCCTAGGTCCTAGCCCAGAGCAAACCCCCCCTCAGTGTCTGGCTCCGGCACATGCCGACCCGGCTGGGCTGCCCTCCCACCCACAGACAGCAGGGAGCCGGGCTCTTGGAAGCTGCGTTTATTCCCTCGGGCAGGTGGGCAGCGGCTGTTGCAGCCGGTTGCTCTAGACCCGCAGGCGGGCGCCGTGGCTCCTTACTCCTCGTGCTGCCAACAGAACAGAAACATGGACTCAGGCCCTGGGCTTGCTGGGAGGAGCCGGGCCTCAGCCAGGCCCTGTCCCTCACTCCCTGGCAGTGCAGGGGAGCGGCCCCGTGGCCCATTCCATAGCCACCGCCCCAGGGGCTGGTGCAAAGCCCGGCTGGCTGCAGCCCTGGCCAGCTCCTGGCTCCCCTTCCCCTCCTGGCCCCGGCCCTGGCCCTACCTTGGAGGTGATGACGTCCCTGGTGCGGCAGCGCAGCTTGTTAACCTGCGTCTCGGCGATGTCGGCCCGCTCCTCAGCGTCGTCCAGCTCGTGCTGCACCTTGCGGTACTTCACCAGGTTGGAGTTGGCCTGCTGCTCCTGTACCCGGCAGAGCAGGGAGTGAGGGGGGCAGGGCTCCGAGGGGCACTTCTGGGCAGCTCTGCCCCTCCGGGCGCTGGGCTCCAGCCCCATCCCAGCCGGGCAGAGGAGGTGCGAGGGGTCCCCCCTCCCAGCCGCAGGGGCACAGCCCTGGGCCTCGCGCTGGGCCGGGGGCAGGGCAGGGATGGGCCTGGCACTTACCGCCTCCTCGAACTGGCGCTTGTAGCTCTTGACCTTGTTCTGCAGTTTGTCAATCAGGTCCTGCATCCGTGCCAGGTTCTTCCTGTCCTCCTCCGTCTGCAAGAGCCCGCCGGGCCAGCCGTGAGCCTCAGCCCTGCCTGCCAAGCTGCCTCCCCCACTCCCTTGGGCCCCTCCCCACATCCCCTGCTTGCTGGCTGATCTCCCCCTATGGAGCCTGAGCTCAGCCCTGCTTCTGGCTCTGGGGCGGGCAGGAGGCCACCCCCAGGCCATGAGTCAGGAGGGGCTAGGGGCCCTGGGCTGAGTGGGGCACGTCTGGGGGCAGGTGATGTGCGCTGTGCGGAGGGCGGAGGGCTCCCCAGGGCCTGCAGGGCAGAGGTGGGGGGGGGGGGGGGGGGGAAATCAGGCTGGTGGGCTGGGAGCCTGGCACTGCTGTACCTGGTAGGTCAGCTCCTTGACCCTCCTCTCGTACTTGCGAATGCCCTTCTGGGTCTCGGCCGTCTTCTTCTGTTCCACGTCCAGCTCCCCCTCCAGCTCGCGCACCTGTGGGCAGAGGCAGGGTGTTGCTCAGAGCTCCGGCGGCCTGGCCCAGGCTCAGCGGGGTGCAGGAGGGGCTGGGGGCTGCCCCATCAGAGCGGTGCTGCACCTGGGGCCCTGCCCTGGGCAGGGGGCGCAAGGCGGGGCAGGGCCCCTGCTGCAGGCTCTGTCTTCTGGCTGCTGGGGCAGAGCAGGGGCCTTGGCTCTTGCCAGCCACTGGCCCTAGTGCTGGGGGAGAGGTGGGGGCTCCGCCCAGGTGCTCCAACTGCTCAAACTGGCCCTGCTGCCACTCACCCTGGCCTCCAGCTTCTGGATCTGCTTCTTGCCCCCCTTCAGCGCGATCTGCTCGGCCTCGTCCAGGCGCATCTGCAGGTCCTTGATGGTCTGCTCCATGTTCTTCTTCATCCGCTCCAGGTGTGCGCTGGTGTCCTGCTCCTTCTTCAGCTCCTCCGCCATCATGGCCGCCTAGGGCCCAAGGGGGGGGGCTGTTAGTGCTGCCCTGGCCAGCACAGTGCAGGCGAGGGACACGGGCGCATGGCCCACTGCCCCCCTGCAGCTGAGCCAGCCCCCTCCAGTGCTCCGGGGAGGCCGGCAGGAGCCCTGTGCAATGTGGGCTGCATGCCAGCCTCCTGGAGCACAACCTGTGCGGGGCAGTGACCCTGTGAGCCGGGCGCTGGGCAGCCCTGCAGGAGCTTCCACTGTCCCCAGCTGAGGGCCGCCGTGCACACAGCTAGGGTTTGTTTCTACGGGTGGTGCACATCTCACGCCTTGCTGCGCACACAACATTATTCCACACATGGATGGGAAAAATTAGAGGGAGCATTGTGCAGGGAATTTGATCAGTCAGCAAGTACCAGCCTAGGGCCCAAGTATTTAAACTAGGCTCTTCTGTCCAGCAGGGGCAGAGCCAGTGGCTGGAAATTCAGCACAAGTGTCAGCAGGGCCGGGCCGGGGCTGTAACGGGCATAGGGATCAGTATTGCAGCCACTGGTAAGCGTGTACAGCAAGGGGGATGCAAAGCGGGCCCCGGGGAGGGGAGAAGCGCTGGCCGCTGGCTCCGGTTCCAGTGGTGGGCGCGGGTGGGGTTTGCATGTGACACTATGGGCGTTAGCTCGGCCACTCGCCCCTGGAGCACCCCTCGCAGGAGCAGCCCCACAGGCGCCATGGAGCCGGGAAGCAGCTACACTGAATGGGTGGGTCTGGAGTGTGGGCCGGGGCCTGAGTCTGCGTGGCCCCGTGAGCCACACGTGTGGCCCACTCTGTGGCCAAGGAGACGCCAAGGGCTCTGCAGGCTCCTCCAGTTCGCCTTCAACCAGCTTCTCTTCTCCGGAGGCTCTCTGCTCCGGGGGGGGGACAACGTGGGGGGGAGGCCCGGCAGTGGCTGGGCTCAAGCCAGCGGCTTGTTCCACCTTTGCTACAGGCTCCCCAAGGACTCTGCAATGGGGGGTTATTCCTTTAACAGTGTCAACATGTACCCACTGGCGCAGCACCCTGTGGGGCAGCTGGCTGAGACAGGGTCTCAGACCTGGGCCGGTGGCGGCGGGGGCAGGGGCGTCTGAGGGGCTGCTTGGGCGTACTGTTGGCTGGTGACGGGGACAGACATGCGCTTTGAGCCTGGCTGGTGCCTTGGCGTGGAGCCCCCCAGGCTGGGCTGTGGCAGCCCTGAGCCCAGGCAACTTGCCCTGAATTGACCCCCTCAGCAGTGCCCCCCAGGAAGCCTCCTGTATTACACAGTGGGGGGAATACCCCCTGGAGCTGGCCAGGCTCTGGCACAGGGGGTTTAGCTCAAGCCGGCCTCTGCCCTAGGGATCACGTTTCACAGCAGGTCAGACGTGGCCTCTGAATGCCGGCACCAGCCCCTTACGTCAGTGATGGCTTTCTTGGCCTTCTCCTCCGCGTTGCGACACTCCTGCACGGCCTCCTCCACCTCCGTGCTCAGCTGGGCGATGTCCGACTCCATCTTCTTCTTGTGGTTAATCAGGCCAGTGTTCTGGAGCAGCAAGAGGGTGGGGTCATTTGCCTGCAGGGCAGGGCGGGTCGCACGGGGGGCAGGGCGGGTCACACGGGGATGGGGCTGCTGGCACGGCTCACGCCCGGGTGGGTTGCACAGCTCACAGGGCGACAGGCCCAGATTGGGCTGCCCCGTTCCAGCGCGCTGCAGGGTCGGTGGTGCCTGCGTGGAAGGGCCGGGTCGGGGGCTTGCAGCCTCTGTCCCAGGCTGCACTGCATGGGGCGCAGGGGCCCACCCCCACAGGCCGCGCCAGGCCAGCACAGGCTCCAGCTCCGGCTCACCTGGGAGTGCAGCAGGTTGACTCTCTCGGTGGCCTCCAGCAGCTCCTGCTCAGCCAGCTTGCGGCCCCGCTCGGCCTGCTCCAGCGCCGCCCGCAGCTCCTCCACCTCGGCCAGCAGCAGGTTGTTGCGCCGCTCCAGGGCCGCCGCCTGCTCCTTCAGGTCATCGTTGTGGCGCAGGGTGTCGTCCAGCTCGATCTGCAAGTCCTACCCCGCCCCCGCACGCAGTCAGGGGAGAGAGCCGGCCTGGGCCCCCACCCCCGAGGGGGTGGGTGCAGCTCAGGGACTGTAACCCCAGGGAGGCCTGAGCCTCCACCAGCCGGACCCTGCTTCAGGCTGGCAGCAACCAGGCGGGCCCTGCCCCTGCCCTCAGTGGGGTGAGCCCCAGCTACCCCGCGTACACACCCCCAGACCCGGCCTTGCCCTCCATGGGGCTTGGCCAGTGCCAGGGAGCCGTACCCCCCTCCCCCTCAGCCAGCACCAGGGCAGTACCCCCCCATGACCAGTGCCAGGGAGCCATACCCTCCCCCCCCAGCTGGCGCCAGAGCCCCACTGCTGACCTTGATCTGGGCCTGCAGCTGCCGCACCAGTTTCTGGGACTCTGCGGCCTGGCGGTTGGCGTGGCTCAGCTGTATCTCCATCTCGTTGAGGTCGCCCTCCATCTTCTTGCGCAGCCGGATGGCCTCGTTGCGGGCCTTGGCCTCGGCGTCCAGCGTGGCCTGCATGGAGTCCATGGCGCGCTGGTGGTTGCGCCTGCGGAGGGGCAGGGCTTGATCTTACACCGGGGCCGAGAGCTTGCTTGCAGCCTGCCCCCACCATGCTGTGGCCCCACGTCCCGTGGCCACGCCAATGCTGCCGCCAGCCCCCCACCCTGTGGTTATGCCAATGCTGCCGCAAGCCCCCCAGACCCATGGGCGAGCGGTGCAGCTGCCAGCCATGCCGGCGGGTGGCCCCCACGGGGAGGTGGGCACAGGCAGGTGCTGCCGCAGGGCCCCACCCTACCTGAGGTTCTCAAACTCCTCGTCCTTCTCAGCCAGCTTCCTCTCCACGTCCGCCTTGATCTGGGACAGCTCCAGCTGGATGCGCAGGGTCTTGCTCTCCTCGTGCTCCAGGGCCCCCTGCAGGCAGCAGCAGATGGGCATTGGGGTCCCTCTCCAGGGCCCCCCTTGGGCTGTACGGAGCGGGCAGCTGCTAGAGCCAGGGTGGGAGGCAGAGGGGGAAACCCCAGCCCAGGCAGGCTGAATCAGCCAGCCGCCCCCCTGCTCTGAGCACAGGGCCTAGCCGAGCCCCACTGCCGAATGGGGAGCCCACAGGACAAATGCCGTGGCTTGCCCCAGGGGCGCAGCAGGGACCTGCTGGCCAGGCGAGGGGGTGGCATGGCTGGGAGCGTTTGAGGGACGAGGGGCCCTGGGACAGGGCCATGCCCAGACCCCTGGGGCCGGCGGGGAGGGGGCTGCTCAGGGCGTTGCCCAAACCCACCTCGGCCTCCTCCAGCGCAGCCTGGATGTCGCTCTTCTCGCTTTCCAGGGCCTTCTTCACCTTCTCCAGCTCGTGGATGGTCTTGCTGCTCAGGCTGATCTGGTCGGTCAGGTCGGCGATCTCCTCTGGGGGGAGGGGGGGATGAGGGACCTGGGGGGCTCTGTTCCCCTAGCCCCCAGCTGCAAGGCCCTGCCCCACTCGGCACTTGCCCCACCTCATGGGGGTCTGACCCCCTCCCCGCCCCTCCTGCAGCCCCAGGCCCTGCGGCAGGCTCCGTGGGCACAAGCAGCTGCCCCTGCCGCACTGGCCAGTGGGGCAGAGACGAGGCTGCGCTCAGCAGGCTGCCCCCTCACCCTCCCTGGCGCACCCTAGTCGAGCGACTGCCACCAGCAGCCGAGGCCTTGGGCCCCCCAGTCCAGCAGCCCAGCCTGGGGCAGGACAAACTGCCATGCAGGGCCCCACTCCCACCCCAGCCGAGGGGGGCTGGCGGGGCCACAGCCCTGACCAAAAGGAAAGTCTGACCCCTGTCCCCCATCTCAGCACAAGTGCCCATGCTGCAGGGCTGCCCGGGGGAGCAGCACAAACACAGCCCAGCCCCAAGGACAGCACAGGGAGGGCAGTGGGGCTGAGGGCTGGAGCCAGCCATGCCCAGCCCTGGGGGGACGGAGTGCTGAGAGCCACAGCCCAGCCATGCCCAGCCCTGGGGGGGGCGGAGCTAGGGGCTGGAGCCCGGGGGGCTGGGCCAAGCTGGGGGGCCAAAGCCCAGCCATGCCCAGCCCTGGGGGGGGGGGCGGAGCTAGGGGCTGGAGCCCGGGGGGCTGGGCCAAGCTGGGGGGCCAAAGCCCAGCTGTGCCCAGCCCTGGGGGGGGCGGAGCTGGCGGTGGAGCCCGGCCGTACCTTGGAGGTTCTTGTTCTCGCGTTTGAGGGTTTCCAGGTTGTCCAGAGACTCCTCGTAGGCATTCTTGAGTTTGAAGAGCTCCGTGCTCAGGCTGCGCGACTCTTTCTGCGAGGACTCCAGTTCGGCCTGGGTTTCCTCGTACTTCTGCTTCCACTCAGCGAGGATCCGGTCAAAGTTGCGCTGCTTCTTGTCCAGCGCGGCGGCCGCGGAGTTCGCTCGCTCCAGATCGATGGACAGGTCCTCGATCTCTGTCTGCAGCCGGTGCTTGGTCTTCTCCAGGGAGGAGCACTTGGCGTGGGCTGCCTCCACCGCCTCCTCCGCCTCCTGCAGCCGGATGGCCAGCTTCTTCCTGCCACGGGCCGCGGGCATGAGCGGGGGTAGGCACGGCGCCTCCCGGCCAACAGGGCCTGGTTCCCAGCCCAGGGGAGCTTGCCCTTGACTCCCGTGGCCTGGGCGCAAGCCCGGCTCTGGCCACACCTGGCCCCATGCGGCGAGGGCAGAAGGCGCCTGGTGCTGCCAGCCCCCCGACGCCCAGGGCCAGTGGCTGACTGCAGCCTCCCCACAGAGCAGCCCACCGGCCCTGCCCCCCAGCCTGGCACTGCAGGATGGCCCCCGCTGGCTCCTTAGCCGCGCCCCTTTGCACCGGGTGCCTGGCCCTGGCTGTTGTGTAATGGGCTCTTGCTCTGAGCCGCAGGGGAGAGGCATGTCTTGGGCAGAGCCAGCTCCCCGCAGCGGGGATGCCCAGCCCCTGTCCCAGTGGCCATGGCAGGGTGGGGGGCTGAGCCACAGGGAGCTGGGCCCAGCCCTCTCGGGGGCACGAGGCCTCTGCCGCAAAGGGGAGCCCCGCAGGCAGGGATCTCTGCCCCACGCTGCCCGGGCAAAGGAAGGGGGCCGAGGGCTCAGCCTGTGGCAGAAGCCAGGCCAGTTCTCCACACAGCGGGGCTGCCCCGCGTCCTGCACAGCCACCGTCCCAACGCAAACCCACGGCCACACCGGCCACCGCGCACCCAGGCCGTCCTCCCACCGGGCGGGCGCTCCGGCAGCACTGCTGGCTGGCAGCGGGGAGGGTGCCCGGCTCCCTCCCTCACTCCCACAGCAGGCAGCGTTTGCTGCCCCAGGCCACGTCCCCGCGGGACGGCAGAGGGTTCGGCCCAGACCCACGTCGCCAGGGAGAGCTGCTCCCAGCGGCCCCGTGCCCAGAGTGGGGCCCTCGCTGGGACTCACTTGGCTTCCTCCAGCTCCTCTGTCCGCTGGATGGCGTCCGTCTCATACTTGGTTCTCCACTGGGCCACCTCGGCGTTGGCCTTCGACAGGGTGCGCTGCAGCTCGCCCTTGGCCTCCGCCTCCTCCTCGTACTGCTCCCGCAGCAGGTCACAGTCGTGGCGGGAGGCCTGCAGCGCGTGCGCCAGGGCGTTCTTGGACTGCCAAGGGGAAGGCGAGAGTGGAGACGGGCAGCAGGCTCCCCCCAGCCCTGGGGCGCGAGCCAGCCATCACACTGCCCAAGGCGGGGCCCTGGCTAGCGCAGGCCAGCCGGCCCGGGGACTGGTGCTTTCTGTGCCCCAGGCGCGCCCGTGAGCCCCGAGCCGGCCCGGCGGGGCCACCTAGCAAGAGGGAGGCTGCGCTGGGGTGTGCAGGGAGCCGCATGCTGGCAGACAGACCTGCGCTCCCAGCTCCCTGCACCGGGCTCCAGCCGGCCGGGGCTGTACTGCAGGGCAGGTCTTCCCTGCTCACAGCTGCGGCTTCAGCCCTTTGCCGGGCTGGCCTGGGAGCCCAGTGCCTGCCAGGTTGGTGTGACGCAGTGTGTGTGGGGGGGGTAACCTCAGTTCCCCCCTTTGCAGCTCTCTCTGCATGAGGGGGGAGGGGCCAGGCAGGACTCCCTGGGGAAGTGTGCCAGGTGACAAAGATTCCCCGTGGGTGTGGGAGCCGGGACAGTGGAGGAGGCGGGTTGCTGGGGTTGGGGCAGTCTGGGCAGAGGGAGGCATGAAGGAAGCTGACTAGTCCAGACGGGGGATTCAGGGGCCTGTGACCCCCTCCCCCCAAGAGGACTGGGCTGCCTGCCCTGACTCCGGTGGCAGCGTAGGGCCCGTGCTGCGCCGTGTCTCTGCGAAGCAGTAACCCTTCCGTTCTACGGCCTGAGAGCCGCGTCTGGCTGCGGACGGGGGTGCAGGGTGGGGGCTCCCCGCCGCGCCGTCACAGTTGGCGTTTTCCAGCCCTCTCTAGGGACCCAGCTGGGCTCCTCAGCTCCCTTCCCGGCTGGCCAGTGAGGCTGCCATCCCAGGAGAGCTAGGCCCTCCCCCAGCTGACCTTGGTCTCTTCTTCCAGCTGCCTCTTGAGCTCCTCGATGGTCTGGGTGAAGGAGGTCTTGCCGCGGCTCAGCTGGTTTATGAAAGACTCCTTCTCCTCCAGCAGCCGGCTCAGCTCCCCTAGGGCGCGCACAGCCAGCAGCCGTGAGGGACGCCAGCCCAGGCCCCGGTTCACGTCCTTTCGCTCCCCGCAGCCCATCGCACAGACCTAGCCCCGCCTGCCCACGGTTCCAGGGGGGTCTGCTGGCTCGCAGCCTTGGGGCTGAGCCCCTTTGAGCTCCCAGAGCTGCGACATCCAGCCCCAGCCCTGCAGCCACAGCCCAGCGCTAGGTCGGTCACAACGGACCTAGCACTTCCCACCTGGCACGCAATGGGCCTCGGCCGGGCTGCGAGGAGCCGGCCGCTGGGCCGTGCCCTGGCCGGTGCCACCTGGCCGAGGGTGGCAGACCTGTTTGCAGGTAGGAGGGGGGTGAGCCTGGGCAGTGGGGCTGTTCTCCCTCAGGCCAGGGACTCAGGTTCGTGTCCCACCTCCCCCGTGCACAGAGCCCGGAGCGCCTGGGCCAGGCCGGGCCCACAGACAGCAGCAGGGGCAGAGGCTGAACTGCGCCGCAGGTAATGCCTTGCTGTTACCGGCGGAGGTCCTGGCCCATCCCCTAGCCACACTGACGCTGCCCCTGGCTCCTTCCCCGGGCCCCGCGGTTCTGCCTCTGGTGCGCTGCACGTTCTGCAGCTGGCCGGCTCCTCTGGGCGCTGCCTGGCGTCAGTAATTCTCAGGCCAGCGCCCCGCCTGCACCCCGCTGAGCTCTGAGGCAGAAGGAGCTGCCAGTGCCTGATCCCAGGCCCAGGGCATGGCAAGCCCGCCCCGGGGCCCCTCCGCCATTCCCCCGGCTGCGCAAAGCCCTCCTGAGCCTACCGTTCTCGGTCTGCAGCCGGCCGCGCTGGGTGTTGACTTCGGCCAGCTGGCGCTGCAGCTCATCCACTTTGGACTTGGCCTCGCTCAGCTGGTCCTCGTAGGTGCGGCACAGCTTCTCCGCGTTGGCCTGCAGCAAGCAGCCGGTCAGCGCCAGAGCCCCAGCACAGGCACAGCCGCCCACTCCACCACCCCAGGCCTGGCCTGCTCCCACCTCACGGGCTGCGCCCAGGGTGTCCCCCTTTCAGTGGGGAGAGGCCGAGCTGTGTTCCCGTTAGCCTCTCGCCCAGAATCCCGCCAGCACGGGACCCTCGCACGTCCCCTCAGCAGAGAGCATGTCATCACCACTTAGCACAAGGTCACAGAAGTGGCCTGGCACGGCGCTGGTTCCATCGCACGGCTGAACGAGAGCGGACTGCCAGGTGGAATGTATCCTACCTGGGTTTGAATGTTTTCTACACTTTGCAATGTGTTAACCCCATAGTCACTGGGTGCTGGTCAACTCAGGTACCTAGCAAAGGTGTTGGTGGGGAGGGGGGGGGCGAGGCGGGGGGCAATCAGCCAATAACAATGCAGGTAAGAATTTCAAACTGGAAAAGAGAGGTTTTCTCTCCCTCTTCTTTGTTTGAGATCAGAGCAGTTTCTCCCAGGGATTGAGGGAGATAGGAGACGCTTCTCTCTCCAAGAACAGACTTCTTGAAATGTGTAAGGAGGGAAAAGTTTAGAGAGTTCATCAGGGTTCATTGTTTTCCTTGTTTGGGGGTTTGGAAATCATGTCTGAGCTGGCTCATTGGTTTTCTCTTTGGTAATTAAGGATTGCAGCCCGGGACTTTCCCTGAGTCTATGTCAATTGTGGCTATTTACCACCTAGCCAATTTACTATGCTTGCAACTGTAGCTTTGTTTTTTGATAATAAAGGAGTTTTCTTTTTATTCTAATTAAGTGGTATTGGTTGAGTGTTGTGTCCTTAGGACTCGGTGCCTAGTGACAAGGGCAGAGTCCATTGTCTGTGGATTCCCTGTTTTTCCCAACTCCAAGCAAAATGGAGGTTGGGGCAGGGGGGAGAGCTTGACCTTAGGGAGGGGATTCCCAAGCGAGCTCTTCCCTGCAAAAGGCTTTATTTTTAGATTTTCTTGGATTCACTGGAGCTGTGGCAGCGAGGAACCAGTCTTATTTTTTTTGGATCTCAGGGGGGCTGAGATCGAATAAGTTTGTCTCTGGAAATCAGAGAGAGGTTTTTGCTGAGGTTATTTTGCTAGCCGGCCCCCACATCTCTGTACTCAGAGTGTCAGGTTGTGGGACTGCGCCGTGACAGCAGCACAGGGCACAAGGTGGGCAGTGCTCACTATATTCTTATTTCAAATATCTGCACTGTAAAAAAGAGGGTGCAAGCTACAAATCGCAGCACTAAGGGGCATGTGAATATTTAACATACCTGGAACATTAAAAACCGTGCCGCTCTGGCTGCAACAGTGCCAGGCAAATGTCTGTTCTCACTTTACAGTGACATTGTAAACAAGCAACAGGCAGCATGTTTGACCGTCAATGTAAACACGCTTCTTGTCCGAGCGACTGGCTGAACGAGAAGTAGGACTGAGTGGACTTACAGGCTGTAAAAGTTTTTGAGTGGTGTCTTTTTAAAAACATCTACATTTATAAGATGCACTTTCACAAAAAAGAGATTCCATGACTGTGCTTGTATGCGGCGATTTGGAAAATACTAATTATTTGAGGGTTTTTACAGTGCAAATATTTGTAATAGAGGTAATGTGGGGCGAGCCCTGTGCACTTTGTGTTCTGTGTTGTGGTTGAGGTTGGAATATTCGAAAATGTTGAAAAACGTCCCAGGATATTTGTAATAAGTTAACATTGCTGTTCTGTTGTCTGTCAGTAGAATTAAAACTGCAGATAACTGCAGCTTTTTTTAAATTGGGTTAATTTGTTTTGCATTAATTGCTTGAGTTTGCAGCAGTTAATCGACCAGCCCTGCAATAAACTCCACAATTGCCTAAGGCATCGGTTGCATGCTCAGGCTGCAGGGACGAATCTCCTGAGTTAATGGACCGAGTCTCACTTCCTGGGGCTCTTTGGACTTGGAGCGAGGCATGCGGCTATGCCTGTCCCCGCAGGGATGCCAGGTTGCTGTCCTTAGCAGTGTCCCTCCCTATGCAAGCGTGGGAATCGCTCACCAGTACAGCTCTGCCAGTAAGCGCAATTGGGGCAGTGAACTAGCCAGGCTCTGCGGGGCTGCCACCGTTGTAGGCAGCGTGTGGCCGTGCGGCACGGCTCTACACGGCCGTGGCTGGCTGCAGTGACAGGCGCCAGGAGCTCGTCCCATTCCGCTTCCAGAGAAGGTTAAAAGGCTGCTTGAGACCTGGGGAGCAAATATTTGATACTGGGCTCCGCGGGGACGTGTGAAACGCTGGCGGGAGGCTGTAGCCGATGCATTCCACTTGTCTGGCGCCCGTTTGTACCGGCGAGTGGAACCAACCGTTGCCCCAGTGACCGCAGGGTCGTGGTGGGGCTCAGTGGGTGAATCTTTCACCCGAGGGCGGGTGTTTCTCTCAAAGGGATTCGCAGGGCAGGTCTCGGGCCTGTGCTCGGTCAGACATGGGGATCCCAGCAGCCCCTCTGGCCTTGCAATCTCTGCCCCAGGCCTGCCGCTGCCAGACGCACAGACGGCTCAGCTGGGTCTGACGCACACGCAGCATCCAGGGCTTAACGGCTCCAGCCTTGGCTCTGAGTGCAGCAGCTCCAGAGCCCCCAGCCCGGAGCAGCAGGGAGGTCAGAGACACGGCCCAGAGCCCCAGGCTCCTGCCCTAGCCCCTGCGGTTGCCATGTTAGAGCTCAGCGCCTGCCTCAGCCACTGGCCGCTCTGGGGCACCCGAGCCCCCCGTCGCCCCCCAGGTCCCTCACCTTGTTCTTGGTGAGATACTCGATATTGGAGGAGAGGTCATCCACCTCCATCTTCATCTCGCTCTTCTCCTTCTCCAGCTTCTGCTTGACCCGCTGCAGGTTGTCGATCTGCTCGCCCAGCTCGGCCACCGTGTCGGCATGCTTCTTGCGCAGGGCCGCGGCCGTCGACTCGTGGTGCAGCGTGGCCTCCTCCAGGTCCCTGCGCAGCTTCAGGAACTCCGCCTCCCGCTTCTTGTTCATCTCCAGCTGGACGGCCGTGGCGCCGCCCGCCTCCTCCAGCCGCTCGCTCAGCTCCTCCAGCTCCCGCGCCACCTCCGCACGCTGCTTCTCCACCTTGGCCCTGGCCGCCCGCTCTGCCTCCAGCTCCTCCTCCAGCTCCTCAATGCGGGCCTGGTGGGGCAAAGCGCATCCAGGACTAGCGCCAGCCTCCGCACCCTCCCACCTGCCACCCCCAGCCATCCCTGCGCTGCTCAGCACCGAGAGGTGGGCGCGCACCCCGCTCCCCCCCAAACCTGCGGGAGAGCTGGGCCTGAGCCCCCCAGTCTGGACCCAGCTGAGACTGGATTCCCAGCCCCCTGCATCCGCCCCCTGCGAGGGCAGCCCAGCACCGGGGATCTGGTCTGGCCCGTTGGGAGACGGGGGCCCAGCCTGTGACACTTGGATCTGCAGAACCTGAGTCTCTGGGGTGTGGGCAAAGGGCAGGATCTCCTAGGGTGGCCTCCTGCTGCCGAAAGGCCAGGAGCGCGGGTCACCCTAACCCGGCCCCCTGTCACCTGCCTGCCCTGCCTGGCACTGGCTTGGCTCGCTCCCCAGCCTGGGCCCCGCCAGACCCGCGCCCACAGGGCTGCTCTGTCCCTCACATGTGGCTAGAAGAATACGTCTCTCCTGGCCCGGCCCCTGCTTGCAGGGCATGCCCTAGGGAAGCGCTGGGCTCTGGGGAGTGGCTGGAACGTGTCCAGCGAGCCAGGATGGAGGCCCCAGGGTGCAGAGGGACAGGGAGACGCTGCCCGGGGTGGAGAGCAGAGCCCTCACCACCCCTCCGGGGGGCAGGGAGGCAGGCCATGCTCTGCTCGCTCAGGGACCAGCCTCGGGGCACTCTTCCCCCCCACCCCCTTACTTGCAGCTCTTTGATCTTCTTCTGCAGCTGGGCCCCAAGAACTTGCTCGTCTTCAATCCTGGAATTCAGCTGGCTCGTCTCAAACTCCTTCCTGCCCAGACCCGAGACAGAGCCTGCGTTAGCAGAATCCAGCAGCCAGGCCCCTCCTGGCCCGTCCCCCAGGGACCAGTGCAAGAGACTTCCCTGTGCGACCCTGCCCTACGCCAGGGCGGGTCCCGTGGGGGGTGCCCGGCCCGGCCCTGCCCTGTGCCGGGGCAGGTCCCCGGGGGGGGGGGGGGCGCGTGGCTCGGCCCTGCCCTGCCCTGCACCAGGGTGGGTCCCCTGGGGGGCGCGTGGCCTGTCCATGAATTGGGAAGCAGCAGATGTTTCCAGCCCTACTGACTTGTTACAGCCTCAGGGGTGCAGGTGAGAGCTCTGCACAGCCCCCCCCTTAGAGCTTGGGGTGCTTTTCTGGGCTCCCCAGCCCTGGCATACGGGGCAGCAGTGAGATGGGGGGGGCTGTTCTGGGCCATGACTTGGGAGATCTGCCTCCGCTGCCCGCTCCTCTGGGCAAGTCACTGCATCTTCTGAGCCACGGGCCCCTGGGCCGTGGGGGAGCAGAACCCCGCCAACCCCGCCAGCTGGCTGGACTGGAAGCTCCTCGGGCAGGGACCTTGTGTCCCAGGGTCGCTGGGTCATGGGCACTACACGGCGCAAGAGCCTAGAACCAGCCCCAAGAAGGGAGAGCCCAGCCCACAGCACCCGCGGGCGTGCTCCGGGCCAGGCGGAGCAGGGGCCAGGCCGGGAGGCCAGCTGGGGGCATGTCCCCGGGTGCTGGCCTGCGCTCACTTTTTGAGTTTCTCCTCCAGTTGCTGCTTGTCGTTCTCCAGATCCATGACAGACTCCTGCGTCAGCTTCAGATCTCCTTCCAGCTTGCGCTTCGCCCGCTCCAGGTCCATGCGGATCTTCTTCTCCTGCTCCAGGGAGCTTTCCAGCTGGTGAGAGAGACAACCCAGATTAGAAGGGAAACACTCCCTCCGGCACCCCGACCTCCCCTGCTCCTCCAAATCAGCCTGCCTTGGGGGAGAGGTCCCCCCTCCACTGATGGCCAAAACCTAGCATGGCATCTAACTCGGCCCTCCGCCGAGGCGGTTCCCCGGGGGCCGGGCCCTGTGCCGGGGCAGTTCCCCGGGCGCCAGGTGTGATGGCAAGTCGGGGTTCCTCCGATCCTCCAGCCCCGTAGCAGCAAGAACAGACTCCACCAGCCAGTGGAATAGGGGGGGTTTATTGCTTCTCCGGGATACAGCACAGCATAGACATGATGGGTCTACAGGAGTCAGGGCCAGGATGCCTCAGCCCCCTTGAGATGGGGTCCCTGGGCCCCTAGATTCCAGCCCTCTCCTTAGTCTGTTTCCTTCATGGTTCCAGCCCAAGACTGCCTCCCTCCCAGACCCTGCCCCCAAACCAGGTGTTCGTCTCCGCCGCCCTTCCTCTGTCTCTCCCCTGGGGAAAGAGCCTTGTTATCAGGTGTCTGGGCTAATACACATGTGGGTGAGTCAGTGGGAATCACCCATCCCAGCGCAGGGGGCACCGGGGTACAGAGCAGACAGCCCCCCACTACATCACACCAGGCCCTGCGCCAGGGCAGTTCCCGGGGGCCGCGAGGCCCATCGGTACAATGGGGCTGCTGTCGCTGGTCTTTGCACCCATGTTACTCACATCGTCCACTTGCTGCTCCAGTTTGACCTTGGCCTTGGTCAGCGTGTTGACTTTGTCCTCCTCAGCCTGCAGGTCATCCAGGGCCTGCTGATGTGCCTCCTGCAGGGCCTTCTTCTCCTTCGTCAGCTTGGCGATGATCTCATCCAGCGCCGCCATCTCTTCGATCAGGTTTTTCACCTAAGTCGGTGGCGGAGAAGAGACCTCAGCTCCCCAGAGATGGGGGGAGAGCGAACCCCTAGAACACGACGTCACCACCGCCAGCTCCCTCCCCCCACCAGCATCGCCTTCCCTGCCTCCCTCCCCACCATCATCATCGCCTGCGCCGCCTTTAGCCCGCTGCTCACTCAGGGGTGCCAGGCCTCGTCCCTGTGCTCCCAGCAGCTGCCCCAGGCCACACCGTGGCGTTGCCCGCAGGCCCACGTCCCGCGGCACAGACTGGGCAACATGCTGGGGCCAGGGGCTCATTGCGCTTTCAAACTCCTGTGGAGCCTGGTTATGGGATGTCCATCCTCGCTGAGACTCCACCTCTCACCCTGGCGCTCCAGGAAGCCAGCGGGAGCCTGGCCACAGTAACGGGCAACGGTGCCTGGCAAGCCGGTTACCTTGTTCTCTGTGGCGTGCTTCTCCTTCTCCACCTTGGCCAGTGTGATCTCTAGGTCGTCAATGTCCTTCTTCAGCTCGGCACACTCGTCCTCCAGCTTGCGCTTCTTGGAGGTCAGGTCCGCGTTCATCTCCTCCTCGTCGTCCAGGCGCTCTGTCAGCTCCTTCACCTTGGCCTCCAGTTGGATCTTGGCTTTGATCAGCAGGTCGCAGCGCTCTTCGGCATCGGCCAGGTTGTCCTGTTCCTGGAGCGCGCACAAGGAAATGTGCTCGTGCCTTTCCGCCAGGAAACAGTACTGGCCGGGCGGGGTCCTGGCCCCAGGTAGGGACCCCATCACCCTCCTGCACGCTAGCTACCACCCCCCACCCGAGTGCAGAGCACGAGCCCACGCCAGCCAAGCAGCTTTTGTGTCTGGCATGTTGCCACCCCAGGGCGGTGGGGGGCAGCTGGGGCCAGTCTGGCTTAAGGGGGTGGGAAGTGCTGGACTGCCAGTGCCTGGAGCAGGCATAGCCTGGCCAGCAGGCACCCGCGTGCGGCAGCCTGTCCTGGTGGGGCACCTCTGCCCAGTGGCCCATTCATCCCCCAGTCTGCCCAGGCACAAGGCGCACTCGCTCAGCACTGGCCGTTGCTGGCCTGGGCCAGACTGAGCACTGGCCCAGCACTTCTCCTTTCCGGAGCCTCGCTCCTTGGCGCCACCCTCTCCCCATTGTGGGCTCCTTCTCGGAGCCCGCGGGGTGCAAGGGGCCAGAAGGAGGGTGAGTGGTTCCCATCTTAGGGCTGCTTCTGGCTCATGGTTCTACATGTGGCCCGCTCCTGCCTCCTGCCACGCTTACCACCCGCTCCTGCCACGGAGCTGCACGGGCGCTTACCGCTTGGAGCTGGAGCGACAGGTCGTTCTTCTCCTGGATCATGGTAATTTGCTTCTCTTCAAGCTCCTTCCTCTTCGCCTCGGACTTCTCCAGAGCTTCCTTCAGCTTCAGGAACTCCTCCTTCATGGTGGCCATCTCCTTCTCCGTCTGAGCCGAGCGGAGCAGCGGCTTGATCTTGAAGAAAAGCTTCATCCAGGACCAGTTCTTGACGGCGTTGAAGGCGCGGATGTTCCACTGGATGGTGTAGAGCGCTTCCCTGAGGCACACGAGGGGCTGGCTCAGTCCCGCCGGGACGGTCCGAGACCGCCCGCTGCCTCCCACCCCAAGCACCTGCTCCTTAGCTGGCACAAGGGGGCGGGGCTTCCACAACAGCTCGGCGTGCCAGAGCTGAGCTCTGCTGACAGCCCAGCTGTGCATGGGGCAGCAGAGGCCCTAGCACTGTTCTGGGGCCCATTCCGCCCCCCCTCGCTCTCTACCCCAGGGTGCCCCAGCGAGCCCCCCCCCCCACTAACGGCAGGAGACTCTCCGCATACGGGAGGTGGGATTTTGTCTCCTGCAGCCGGCCCCTCCCAGCCTCTGCAGAGCCGCCCCGTCCAGGCCTTGCTCGCCATGGGAAAGCACGTCTCGGGCAAGCCAGGAGAGACCAACGCCCTTCTCCTGAGCCGCAGGGCCACTTCCCTGGCCGGCTCCCAGAGCATCCACCTCGGCTCAGCCAGGAACCCCCCTGGCCTGACAGAGCCACCGTTCCCTCGCCAGGAGCAGCAGAGCCAGGATATGGCCCCGCTGCCTGGCAGCAATGGGAGAGGCGCCCCTGCAGAGCAGCCTCTGAACTGAAATTCTCCATGGAAGGGAAGGGAAGGGAGCCGCAGGCAGGCTGCTGGGTGGAGCTGCCCTGGAGCCAGGAGCCGGGGAACAGGTTCCCGGCTGCTCCTAGGCAGGCTGCCCCGAAGCCAGGGGGCTCTGTGGAAACATCAGCCCCACCGAGCCAGCACTTCCATTGGAGTGATCGGCAGAACCGCGCCCTGGGCTTGTCCGACCAGCCCCGCCCTGGGGAGGTTCGTCCCGGCCCGCTTGGCCAGGTCACGGGCAGGGCAGCCCCCACTGCTCTACCTCCGGCTGATGATCTTCTGATACTCAATGCGCATCAGCCGCCCCCGGATTCTGGCCTGCAGCATGGTCAGGATCTTGGCCAGGCGCTCGTCCCGCATCTCCTCCAGCTGGCCCAGCAGGCCAGCTTTGAAAAAGACCTGCAGGCAGAGCCCATGGGAGGAGCAGGCCCAGGACCTTGGCGCAGCGAGTCGGTGCCGTCCACAGCCCTGCAGGCTGCTCAAGAGAGCTGCCCGCTGCAGCCTCTTGACCCGGCGGAGGGCGCCCTTTTTCTCCGTGGCAGACACCCCCGCCCCGTGGCAGCGCCACGGCTCATTAGCGCTGTCTGGTTCGGCCTGGGTAAGCGCCCCCTCGCCCACCCAGAGACCGGCCGGATTGCTGGGCAGGGCCTGGGGCGCTCCGAGCCAGGCGCCCAGCAATGCAAACACACAACGTGCCCGGGGGATGGGACCCTGGGAAAGCGAGTCCTCGCCAGGCCCCTCTCCTTCCCCCGCCCTTCTCTAGCTGCCACCCCGAGCTGGGCCCCAGGCACACCGGGGGCGGGGCGCTGGAGGCGAGGAGCCCTGGGGAGCACAGGCTGCGCTGGAGCACAGTGCTGGGAGCTCTCACCCCTCCCCTCCCCTCCCTGCAGCTCGCCAAGGAGCAGTCTGGGCAAAACCCCTGCCCAGCCCCCTCCCCTCTCACCTTGGTGTGGCCAAACTTGTACTGGGAGTGGTCCAGTTCCAGGGAATTCAGCAGCTTCTCCGTGGCCTTCCTGCTGTCCACGTACTTGTCGTCGGGAATGGCCGTGGGGTTCAGGATCCGATAGCTGCAGAGACAGCAGCGGGCTCGTAGCACCCGCCGGCAGCGCCCTCCCCACGGGGCCAGCGGCCGCACCGTGCACAGGCCCTGCGCTGGCTTGGCCACTGGGACCCAGCATGCCTGGCAGCTCCGGGCTGCCTCCTCTGGAGCCGACCCGGCGCTGGGCCCGCGCCGGAGCCAAAGGGCCCGGCTCAGATCCAGGCCAGCAGCCGGATGGTGCCTGGGCTGCCAGCGCCTCCCCCTGGCCCTGTGCCCAGCTCACAGGCGATGGGCCTCGTTCCGCCCGGGCTCCGGCCCCACCCCGACCCCGGCTGGGCAAGGCCCCGCTGTCACCACGGCAGCCCGGGTGCAGCCAGGACTCCGGCAGCTTTGCCCGGGGGAGCAGGCTGAGGTGCCACACGCAGCGGGGCCAGCGCCACCCCCCGGGCAGCCCGCCCCGGGCCCGAGGGGGCCTCACCGCTGCTTGAAGTCGGCGTAGAGGATCCGGTTGGGGAAGCCTTTGCGGCAGATGCGGATGCCCTCCAGCACGCCGTTGCAGCGCAGCTGGTGCAGCACCAGAAAGGCGTCCATGGCGCCTGCGGAGGGGAGAGGGCAGGGCTGTCAGTGGGGCCCATGGCGGCCAGGCCGGGGCTGCCAGCCGGCCAAGCCTCCCTGGGACCTGCCATCGCGCACGGCCCCTTCTTCCAGCAGGGCTGCCCCTCCCCGGCCCCCGGGCGCTGCGCTCTGGCCACGGGGGGAACAGCTTTCGCCAAAGCCACGCTCCCGAGGAGCCGCCTGCTTCCTTCTAGCTTTGGACCCTGGCAACGGTCCTTGTCCCTGCTGCACCCCAGGGGCCCCTGTGGCCGGGGGCCCTCGGGGCCTCTCCAGGGCACATGAAGAAGTTGCCATCACAAGCCCTCCTAGAGGGGACGAACTTCATGGGACAGGAGTCCAGCCTCCTTGGCTGGGAAGCAATGACTAGAGGTGGGGGGGGACCCTCCGCACTCTGGTGGACACAGGGGGACCCCCATCCACGCAGCCCTGAGGAGCTGGCGATGGGCTGCCACGGGTCGCCCGGCCCTGCAGCTGCATACCTGGGGTCTTGGTCTCGTTGGGGATGATGCAGCGGACGAAGTGAGGCTGGGTGGCGCGCAGGTTGGTCATCAGCTTGTTGAGGTTCTCCTGTAGGGCAGACAGAGGGTGAGGGGGGACCTGCGGCCCCTGCCCTGCCGGGCGTCACCCCTCAGCTCCGGCCCCTCCTCGTGCCCAGTGGGCGAGTCCTCCCACTGCTTTGCCAGGGCTGGACTGGAGCCCCAGCTAGATGCAGCCCCAGCAGAGCCTGCAGGGCCAGCGTCTCCCACCAGCGCTGCGGGGCTGGCCAGGAGCCAGGCTCTGGGCCATGGGGCTGAATGTCGGGTTGGCGACGGAGGGGCTGAGCCAGGCCCGCTCGTGCCCTCGGCGCCACCAGCAGCCCCTTCGCCCCGGCCTGGCTCCCTTGCCGGGCTGTGTGGGAGCAACGCCACGAGCCCCGCTCCCAGCGAGCTCTCTGGGGCAGGGGCCTGTGGCGGGCTCAGCCTAGCGCTCCTCTGAGGCTCCCGCGCAGGCCCGGGCCGTGCTGCTCGTGCCAGGGGCTGCCAAGCACGTCTTCGCTTGCAGCCGGCAATGGATCTGCCGAGCCAGCCATGCGGCTCCGGGGAAGGGCGAAGGCAGGGCCTAGCTCGGGGCAGAGGCATCCCGCAGAGCAGCCGGTCACCAGAGCATGGGTGCTGCACGGTGCTCGTCACTGGGCCTTCCCTGGGCAGTGCCGGGCCGCAGCCAGACTGTTCCCCTCCCAGCAGCCTGGCTGCAAGACAGAGGCTTCCCACTGCACAAGGCAGGCGGCCAGCCAGCGTCCCTGCCGTGCTTTGAACCCGGGCCCCTGGCCCAGCAGGACCTGGCTAAGAACCCCCCCTCTGGCCTGGTTCCCAGCCAGCCCCGGGTAAGTGCTGGGAGGGTGTGCAGGGCAGGGGCGAGCCGTCTGCCTAGCCCTGCCCCGGGCAGGAGAGCTGCCAGGTGCCTGCTCAGAGCCCCGTGAGATCCAGGTCACTGTCTTCTGCCAAGGGCCGCCCTTGCCGCCGGACGTGAGGAGAGAGGTAGCACAGACTCACAGTGATGTTCATGTAATACATTAGCTAAACATCACTGCAAGTCTTAACCGCCGCTCTCCCAGAGGCGGAGAGGCTGCCGGGCGCCGGGCAGCGCGGCCATCGCGGGCGCAGTCTGGGACCTCGGGCCCTGAGCTGAGCGGGTGCGGTGGGGAGAGGGGCTAGCAGCAGGGTCTGCAGCTGCTCCCGCCCTGGCACGGGGCCAGCACCTGCTGCAGGGCCGCGGCCGGGTCCTGCCCAGGCAGCCGGCAGCACCAGCCCTGCAGGGTGTCTGCACCTGACGGGAGGGGCCTGTGCGGGAGACTGAGGGGCTGGGCGGGTTCTCGGAGGGCAGACTTCACCCTCCGGCCCCGAGCCGGCTGGCTCTTACCTTGTGGAGCTGGGACACAGTCTGGAAGGAAGCTGCCTTCTTGCGCTTCTCCTTGACCCCGGCCTTTGGAGGCTCGTCTGTTGGGGGGACACAAGGTCACTTGACAATGGCGGCCAAGCGCTGGGCTGTGGCGTGTGGCTGCAGCCCTGGGAAGAGCGGGGCCCATCTTGGTGCGGCTGGAGCCATGGGCCAGCTCTGGGCTGGGGGTGCATGAGGGGGGAGGGGACTGGGGGTATGGGCAAGGTGGGAGGGGCTGGGGGTGAACGGGGGGGGAGGGGGTTGGGGTGTGTGTGCGTGGTGGGAAGGAAGGCTGGGGGTGCATGTGAGGAGCTAGGGGAGGGGGGCTGGGGGTGGAGTACATGAGGCAGGAGGGGGGTGTGCATGAGGTGGGAAGGGTCTGGGGGTGCATGAGGCGGGAGGGGGAAGGGGGTAGGAGAGGAAGTCTGGGGGTGTATGAGGCGGGTGGGGGTGCATGAGGCGGGAGGGGGAAGGGGCTAGGGGGCCCAGGGTGCATGTGAGGTGGGAGGGACTGGCCCAGGTGCAGCGGTAGAAGGGCGCTGGGGGCCGTGTGCGTAGCATCGCTGAGCGTGGCAATGGAGGGGCAGAGCCGTGCATGCGTCCCCCTGTCTCTGGCCTTGCCGGGGGGCGCAGGGTGGCCTGGGCAGAGCGTAGCATCCCCCCAGCACTGGGCACCAGGTCTCTGCAAAGGGGGAAATGGCAGCCCTCACCCTGGAGCGCCCCCCAGCCAGAGGCAGCCCTCCTCTCCAGGCTGGGCTCCCTTCGCACCCACGACACCCTCCCTCGCTGGGCTCCAGGCCTGCTGCCCAGGGGCCATGCCTGGGGCCCCACAGTCAGGGCAGCTTGGCCCCCTGGGATTCTTTCGGGGGCAGGGCTCAGTGCCCCCAGGCCGGCGGGTGTGGCTGCAGGCAGGCGGGGGCATGAGGGGTGGGAGGCAGGCCCCCGGCTCACCAGAGGAGGAGCTCACGTAGTTCTCATACAGGCTGCCCAGGAGCTTGTTCTGCGACTTCTGGAAGACGCCCACCACGGTCTCGTTCAGGGGGTCTTTGTTCTTATCCAGCCAGCCAATGATGTTGTAGGGCACCTGTCACGCGGGGCACAGAGAAGGGGTCAGACCGGCAGCCGGGCCTGCGGCCCCATGGGAGAGCTGGGCAGCTGGGGACGTACCACACCAGCGTAGTGCACCAGCTCGAAGTGCGCCTCGTATTTGCGCTTCTTGTCCGGCCGCGGCTTCTGGAAGTTGGGCGACTTGCCGATGTGGTTGTCGTACAGCTTGGCCTTGAAGGACATGTCGGAGGCCTTCGGGAACATGCACTCCTCCTCCAGGATGGAGAGGATCCCCAGCGGCTGCGGGAAAGGAGACCTGTGAGCCGCTGGGAGTTGGGCACAGCGGGGAGAGGCCAGGTCTCTGCCCTAGCCCGGCCCCCACCCACTGCCTGAGCACCTGAGCCGCTCTGGGCTAGCGGCTGGGGCCAGGCCTGGCGGGGGAGAACATGCCAGGGCCGTGGGATGGGACTTCCTGCCGCGCACGCCCCACATCTCCCCCTTCCCCACCGCTCCCAAGCCAGGGGAATTTCCCTGCGGCCAGAGGGCGTCCCACTCCCCCCACTTCATTTCCCTCCCGGCAGCCAGGGCCCGGCTGACAGCCAGCGCGCACCAAGATGTGCAAGCGCCTCCCGCAGCCAATTTGCCTTCTCCTGTCAGAAAAGGAGCCACTGAGCGGCACTGCCCAGCTGGGGGCTTCATTACAAAAGGCTCCGGCGCCCCAGGCTGCTCCTGGCCCCACCCCGCCCCTGCCCTCGCGCCCCACTTCACCTTCTCGATGAGGTCGATGCAGGCCTGTAGGTCCAGGCCGAAGTCGATGAAGATCCACTCGATCCCCTCCTTCTTGTACTCCTCCTGCTCCAGCACGAACATGTGGTGGTTGAAGAACTGCTGCAGCTTCTCGTTGGTGAAGTTGATGCAGAGCTGCTCGAAGCTGTTAAACTGCGGGCACCAATCAGAGCTCTGGGTCAGCAGCGGGAGCCCACGTCCCTGGGCAGCACCGGCTGCATCCCGCCGCCTGGGCGGCCCCGTGGGATCCGGCAGAAAGTGCCCCAGCAACCCACCTCGAAGATCTCGAAGCCCGCGATGTCCAGCACGCCGATGAAGAACTGCCTGGCCAGCTTGGTGTCCAGGGTTTTGTTGATCCGAAGCACCAGCCACTTGAACATGCGGTCGTAGGTGGCTTTGGCCAAGGCCCCGACGGCATAGACCACCTGCAAGGCAAACCGGACCGGGCTCGTCACAGCAGGACTTGCGCCCGCCGGGATCCTTCCAGCTCCACCCAGCCTGAGGCGGGGCAGACCCGTTTCTCTCTGCGCAGGGGAACGGCTGCTCCCACCTCTGCCTCTTCTCGTTCTCAGCCAGTGCGCTGGCCCGTGGGCCTGTGTTCAGCCAGCCCGTTATCTCCTGCCACAGTAGCTGCAGCCCTGTGCTGGGCAGCCTGGCTGGGCTGCGCTTCAGCTCAATCTAGGGCGACTCTTTCCAAAGTGCTCTAGTGACTTAGGACCCTGAGTCCCAGGGCCTTTCTGAGCTCCACGTACTTAAGTCCCTTCGGACGGTGCAGCATGGGCCTACGGGAGGTGGGACGCTCAGACATGGGACTCCCAGGCCTGTGTGCACGGGGCTGGGCAGGCCAGGCTGTGGGTGGAAACCCCCGAGCTGGGCTTGCAGCCTTCCTGCCCCGGGCCCCGGGAAGCTCCCACGCGCTGCTGACTTGGGGGGTTCCCACCAGCCTTACGAGACAGGGGTGGAGCAAGAACTGCAGGGCTGGGCTCCGCCCCCGGCCCAACCACAGCGTGCGCGGAGTTGAACTCAAACTCTCCACCCTCACACGGGGAACTCAGCAAACTGCACCAGCCACCAGTCCCTGGCCCTCCAGCCAGCCCACAGCAACGAGTAACCAGGCCAGCAGCAGGACCAGCTTGCCCCACGCAGGGGTCCCAAACTCAGACTCCATGGGGCCACTCAAAGGGGCGAACTCCAGCGCTGGGGCCTGCCCGGGGCGCGCCCCCCACAGCCGCGACTCGCCTGCAGGCCCAGGCTAGCGTCCCAGCACTCACCTGCTCCACGTTCTGGCCTTTGGTCACGTACTCGTTCCCGACTTTCACGCGGGGGTGGAGCAGCCCCTTGATGAGGTCAGCTGAGCTGATCCCCATGAGGTAGGCAGCCTTGTCAGCACCTGCAACACATCAGAGCAGGAGGAAGGGCGGGGACGGGCGGCTGTGGCTCCGTGAGGGTTCCTGGGCAGTGTCTGTCTTGTGCTCCCAGGGTGCGGTGGGCAGGGTGGAGTTGCGGGGGGGGAGTTCCTAGCACCAACCTGCCTCTGAGGCCCGGCCAGCCCAGAGATCTCTGCCAGGCAGGGTTGCTCCCTCGTAACTAGGCAGGGCAAGCGGAAAATCATCCCAGAGGCTGAGGGCTGGACGAGCCCTCTGCAGTCATAGAACCCCAGGGCTGGCAGAGACCTCAGGAGCCATTGAGTCCAGCCCCCTGCCCAAGGCAGGACCAACCCAACTCAACCATCCCAGCCAGGGCTCTGTCAAGCTGGGACTTAAACACCTCTAGGGATGGAGATTCCACCCATCCCAGGGCTTCACCCCCCTCCTAGGGAAATAGTTTTTCCTAATATCCAACCTGGACCTCTCCCACTGTAACTTGAGATCTGAGGAAGTGGGTCTGGCCCAAGAAAGCTCATCACCTAATAAACCATCTTGTTAGTCTTTAAAGTGCTGCACAGTCCTGTCTTTTGTTTCAGCTAGACCAGACTAACACGGCTGCATCTCTATCACTATTGAGCCCATTGCTCCTTGTTCTGCCACCCCCGAGAGCAGCCTCTCTCCAGCCTCTTTGGAACCCCCCTTCAGGGAGTTGCAGGCTGCTCTCAAATCCCCCCTCACTCTTCTCTCCTGCAGACTGCACAAGCCCAAATGAGTCTTTCCTCGTAGGCCAACTTTGTCCAGCCCCCTGCTCAAAGCAGGACCAGCCCCGACTAGCTAGCTTCCTGCTGGACCGATGTTCTCTCTGCTAGCGCAGCTGCACCTGCCTGTACCTGCATAGCGCTCACTGAGTCTTATGGGAACTAAGTGCCCCCGCCTTTTCCCTGCCCCTCTGGCGTAGGCAGGCAAGGCTCCAGCGGCCTCTTGCACATGATGGAAGCAGACCCAGGGGCGTGCCCCCCCACCTGAGGCCCGGCTGCTGCAGGGAGCCCTGGGCACCATGAGAGTGGGAAGCAGGAAGGGGATTGTTTAGTGCTCCAGCCCTGTGGTTTCCCGCCCAGCAGTGCAAGGAGTGTGGGCGCTGTGCTGGGCTCCACCATGCTGCCCCCCCTCGGCTGGGTGGCAACTCACTTTCCGTGTTCTCAGCCTCCGCCTGCTCCTCCCGCTGCTTCTGCTTGAACTTCATGTTCCCGAAGTGCATGATGGCGCCCACTATCTTATAGCAGCCGTACTTCTCCTCGTTGCTGAAGCCCAGGATGTCCATGGCATGCTGAGGGCGACAAGCAGAGAGCGTCCGGCCAGCCGCTGCCACAGACGCCCACCCCCACCCGCAAACGGGGACCCCGGTGGGGCAGCCAGACTTGCGCTCCCAGGGGCCCCCTAGACTCTGCAGTGCTGCAGGCTGAGCATGGTCATGCAATCCCCTCCCCCCCCGCACAGCATGGCCTGCCCCAAGGGACCTAAGTGCGGAGGCAGGCCCTGAACACCATTAGGTTGGCTTAGAAATCATCAGCGTGGGGCTGTGTTCATTTGGCATCTGTTTATGGAGCCTTTATTGGGGTCACATCTAGCTGCAAGCACAGGGAGGGAAGGAGGGAAGGAAGGAAAAGTCACATGACTAAGATCTGGGCCTTTAGGAGAAAAACTAAGCACTGCTGCTATGTCTACATTACATGCTACTTGCACACGAAGCCTTTTGCGCAAGAGTTTTTGTGCAAAAACTTCTTGCACAAGAGCATGTCCACACCTGAAAGACACATGGACACTCTTGCGCAAGAAAGCTCTGATAGCCGTTCACAGAATGGCCATCAGAGCACCTGTGCTTTTTCCCAGAGGGGTTTCTTGCGCAAGAAACCCCTCTGGAGTGTCCATACTTGCCTTTTTGCACAAGAACTCTTGTGCAAAAGGGAGTTATGCCTCGTAAAAGGAGATTTACCTACGGTGGAAAAAGGCCTCTGTTCTGCCGTGTTACTCTTGATTTCCTTGCTCAAAAGCGCATTTGAGGTGTGGACGGTCCACAGGTTTTTGTGCAAAAACCTTGCAATGTAGATGTAGCCTGAGGCTTTGTCTACACTTCCGGTTTTGCTGGCAGTGAGTATGCAAATGAGGCATGGATTAACATATCGCTGTGCCTCATTTGCGTAACTTATGCACGCCGTTTTTGCACAAAGGGTTTTTGCAGGAAAAAAAAAAGTAATGTGGATGGGGGTTTTTTGCGCAAAAAAAAAAAAAAAAGTCCACACTACTTTTTTTTCCCCACAAATGCAAATGAGGCATGGCAATATGCTAATTTGTACCTCATTTGCATACTGACTGCTGGCAAAACTGGCAGTATAGACGAAGCCTCTGCCTCATGCCATCACTGTGACTGCTGGCCACATATACACCTGCAGTAGGGCGGGTCCAAACAGTTCTGTCAAAACTATTTTTAAATCTTTTTTCTCCACAAAAATGTCTGTTCCCAGTTGAAAATGTTGTATTTTCAGGAAAAAAATACTCTCCCACAAAAAACCCCACTTGTTTTTTTGGCCAAAGATTTTTGGTTTTCACTTATTTTGGCAAGACGGTCCCGTTCCCAGAGAGCCATGTTTTCCAGCCCTGGGCCAGGGTGCGCGATGTGGCTGCCACTGCTCGGCGCGTCCAGGCTGGACAGGCCCGGCTGCTTTTCACCAATTAGCGTCAGTCATCTGCGTTCCCTAGCAAGTGGGAGCCCCGGGCGCTGGCTGGGAGAGCTGCGTGCGCCTCAGAGCAGTGTCCATCCCGCCCAGGAGTGTGGCTTCAGCCGTGCCAGTGCAAGGGCTCCGGTGAGCATGTGGGCCAGGGCAGCGGCATGAGCCCCTTCTGGCTCCTGGCGTCAGCCGCTGAGGGCTGCACCAGGCACCGGGTTGCATCCCTCCCCATCATGGCTAATGGCCGCTGCTGGGCCTACCTCCCAGAACGTCTCTGGTTCGTCTTTGAACCCACGTATGCTTTGGCCCTCACTGCAGCCTGGGGCTGTGCGCTCTGCCGGTTACTTGTGCAGCTGGGACAGTTCTTCCTCTGGTTTGTATTAAACCTGCTTCCTATTCACGTCAGTGAGTGAGCCCTGACCTCTGTAGAGCGAGGCAGAGGAAATAACACGTCTCCCTTCCCTTTGCTCAGGCCAGCCATGACTGTACGGGCTTCTATCCCCCCCTTAGTCATCACTTTCCTAAGCCGAACCTCCATCGGGGCTAGTCTCTCCGGCTACGTCTAGACTGCAAGCCTCTTTTAAAAGATACTTTCGAGCATCTAGACCACAACCAGTACTTTCGAAAAAGCAAGCTGCTTTTTCGAAAGAGAGCACCCAGGCAGTCTGGATGCTCTCTTTCGAAAAAGCACAGTTTGCATTACATAGCGCCTTTTTTCGAAAAAGCACTTTCGAAAAAAGGCATTGTTCCTCGTAAAACGAGGTTTTCTGTGGTTGAAAAACTGTCACGTTCTTTCGATTTACTTTCGATAGAATGCGGGAGCAGTCTAGACGCAGGGGAAGTTTTTTTGAAAAAAGGGCCCTTTTTTCGAAAAAACCCTGTAATCTAGACACACCTTCCTTGCAGGGGAGCCATGCCGTAGGCTTGACTGTCTTAGTCGGCTTTCCCTTTCCCCGGCCCCGGCGCTGGGCGGACAAGAACCGGACATGCACTGCAGGGGTGGGAGCACCATGCTTGGAAAAGGCATCCTGGTCTTTTCTGCCTGGTGCCTTCCTCACTGCTAAGCCCCTGGGGCTCCTCCCCTGGCAGCAGACCTCTCACCACTCCCAGCTACTGCCCTGCCCCACTGGGCTGGGTGCCTGGGGGCTCCGCCTGGTCTGAGTTACCCCTGCAATGAGCGGGGGGCCCAGCTGCCGGTGCTAGTCCCAGGCCTGGCACGACCTCTGTGCTTTTCCCTCGGAGGCGCTCCCCCAGAACTGCTGGGAGTTCTCAGGGCTGCATGTGCCAGTGGCGCCCAGCGGCAGGCTCTTACCGGCGCTGCGCCCTGCTCCCCAGGCTGAGAATGCGCCCACTTCCCTGTGGAGGACAGCCGGGGCGTGGACACCCGCAAGCCTTGCGGGCCCTAGGGGCAGGGGCCAGAGATCACTGCTAAATGCCAGGGGACGCTGAGGTGTGTGGCCATGGTGGTTCTGGCCAGGAGTGGGGGGGGGGTGGCTCCCCCTGGCCCCTCCCTGCGCGGGCAGGGCCCACACGTACGTCTGTGGCCATGAGCTCCTCGCCGTCGTCCAGGTTGTCCACCGTGGTGACGCCTTGCGAGCAGAAGTGGTAGTCGTAGGGGTTGAGCGAGAGCAGCAGCATATCTGGGAGCCGGAGGGAAGGCGAGGGCATGAGGCGTGGGCAGCTCCACCACAAGCCGCCCGGCATGCCCCAGCAACGGCCACGGGAGAGGCGGGGCAGGACTGGCAGGGCGAGTGCTCTGCCCAGCGCCAGGACAGAGCCCTGGGGCCCAGGGAGCCAGGACTCTGCTGTGGGACATGGCCTTCAGCTGAGCTCTGGGCTAGGCGCCCCCCCAGGCCTGGGGCGGGGGCTGGGGGCTGGCTGGAGCCCTGGCCCTCGGTGTGTGCCCTGAATCTCAGCAGCTGCCCTGGGCGGGCGGAGCGCAGTGTCTGAGCCGGGGCTCAGTGCAGGGGGAGGTTTGGTATCTCCTGGGCTCCCTCGAGCCTCGCCCACAGTGCCACGTGCACCCCCCAAAACCCGCTGCTCCCTGGGGGCCCCGGCCACATGCTGCCGTCTCAGGCGCCCAGCTGAGCAGCACGGGCCAAAGGAGCAATGGAAAGCGACCCTGCTCTGCCGTCGCGCCACAGCTCCTCGTAAGGCCCCTGTGGGCCCCTGCCCGCCCGCTCCCCATCCCGGTCTCCTTGCTCGTGTCCCCGTTACGCAGCTGGTGCCCGCCTCGCTGCCATGAATACAGCCCCTCTGGCAGCACTGGCCGGGCCCCCACCGCTGGGACAGGGCGTACGGGCAGCGCCCGCGTGTGCGCGGGGCGGGACTGAGGTAAGAGGCTGCAGGGCTCCGGCCTCCGAGGTGACTGCCAGGCAGAAGAGGGAGTCGGGCTGGGTAGGACTCAGCTCTAGGTCCCTTGAGGGGACTGGCTCGGGCGTCTGGCTCCGGGAGGCCTGTCTGCCCTTCGCCAGGCCCACCTCCTGGGCAGCGCAGCCGTGTGGAGCCTGATCTGGAAGTGGCCGTGCCGGCGCTCCAGGGCGCTCCAGGTCTGCCCGATAAGGGCCCACTCGCCATCGAGCAGCAGCCAGAAGCTTCTCCCCAAGGGCTCTGCCAAGCCTCTCTCCAGGGTGGGGAGGGTTCCCGTCCCCAGGCGCCCGCGCCCACCGGCTCCCGGCAGAGCCGGGCAGTGAGGACTCCTGGGGCGCGGAGGGGTTGCACTGTGGCTGTGAAACTGCTTACCCTGGAGCTCGGGTTTCTTCCCCGACAGGATCTGGTAGTAGATGTGGTAGCTCCTCTCGCCGGGCTGCTGGAAGATCACTCTGGACTTTTCCAGCAAGTCTAGACAAAGCAGAAACCAGGCTGGCTGAGCCAGGGTGGGGGCCCAAAGCGCGCGGGGGCGGGGAGCCCGGCAGGGCCGCCTGCGACCGGCTCTTCACTCACAGATATCGATGTCGGCTGAGGCCAGTTTCCCGGACGGGCCAAAGTGGATGCGGATGAACTTGCCCTGAGGGAGGGAGGGAGGGAGGGAGGGCTTAGGCTGGACAAAGGGACTAAGGGGGGTACCGCTGCCGTCCTGGGCAGCTCCTACCGCTCACACAGCTGCTATCACGCCGGCTAGGGGCCCAATCCGAGCAGACTGGCTGGGAGGCTCTGGCCTGGGCCGGTTCCCTCCTCTAGGAATTTGGCTGGGAGGTTCTGGCCAGGAGTGGGGGGGCGGCTCCTGTCTAGGAATTTGGCTCGACAGGGATTGTGCCCAGGCCTTGCGCTCGGGCAGAGCTGTCCGATGCTGGGTCTGTGGCGTCTGGCCTGCAGCCGCTGATCAAGCTCCAGACACTCCCAGGCCCCAGGTGCATCGGGGAGTCCAGGGAGGCCCCCGCCGACCCCTGTGGCCTCCAGCGTGATAGGATGGAGATGGAGGGGGCCAGTGGTTTGGTTGAGCCGCCAGGGGCCGAAGAAGGGGGAGCTGCACCCCTGTGCACAGGGCACGTCCCCGCAGTGGGACTCTCCTTTGTGCCAGGCTCCTTCCTGGCGCTGCCAGTCAGCACCCACGGCCGGTGCCAAGCTGAGCTGCGGCGTGGGCTGCCCCAAACTCCAGCCCTCCCCCGTTAGGGCCAGATCCTAGGCTGGTGTAACTCACATGGCACAAGTCAGTGAGCTCGCCCGGGGAGGGGTATCGCTTACAGCAGCAAAGGGCTTGGCCCTGCAGCCAACCCGCCTACCCAGGAGAGAGCCGCTGGCCAGCCGTGTGTGCGAGCGAGCGCGGGAGGGGAGTTTCTGGGCCCAGCACCCACACGGGGCCTGGCTGGCCGGCACGTCGCCGTGGCGATACGCGGGCCACGCACACACTTACAAAGCGCGAGGAGTTGTCGTTGCGCAGGGTTTTGGCGTTGCCGAAGGCTTCCATAGCCGGGTTTGCCTCGATGATTTGATCCTCGAGGGTACCCTAGAAAAGGCGCCAAAAGTGGGTCAGCCTGTGCCCGTGGCATTAGGAGCAGAGCCTCTCTGGGTACACCTGCTGCAGGACCTGGGGCAGCGGCCTCAGCCCGCCGCGGCTCTCCCTGGCTCCCCTTTAGGCTGAGTCACGGGGGGCAGGATGGACCGTCCCACCGGGCACGTCTCTGTAAGTAACACTGGGGAGAACGGGGCTGGGCTTCGAGGCTGTGAACGCTGTGGCCATCTGCCCCCGCCCCCTCCCCGCAAGGTCCAGGCTATTAGCCCAGCTGCACTGGGAGTCGCCTGGGCGGGGCCATCGCCATAACGTGCAGCCTGGTGGCCTGCCGCTCAGTGATCCCGCAGGATTTCCCGCTGTCCCCACGGCCTGGGCGGGGGAGGCTGTGTTAGATGGGGGTGTGGGAGAAGGAAGGCTAGTGGGGAGCCAGTGTCACTTGTCACCCCAGGACCAGCCCGGGGTCTGGGGCTGCCACACCGGCGAGAACGTACAGCAGGGAAACGCCCAGGCAAACCCTCCACTAGGGGGATTCACGTTTTAAATCTCATGCGCTAATTGAAAGCCAGCCAGCTAGGAAATGGGCTTGATCCCCCCCCACACACACTGCTGGAAAATACCCCAGATAACCTAACCTGAGCCCTTGGCTCCCATGCCTGCAACGCTCTAGGCCAGGCCCACGGCCAGGCCGCCACTAGCCCCGCTCCCTGCCTGCTCGCTCACTGGTCCCGGGAGACGAGAGCTGGGCAGCCCCTGCCCCTCCATGGGCAGGCAGCCCTTGGCCTGCGTGGCTGATACTCACACGCCTTCCCCTGGAAAGCGGAGCTGCGGCCAGAGCAGAGCCACTGGCCAGCCTGGTGCGACGTGCTGCCCGGCTGAGGCCCGACGCTGGGCTGAGTTCACGAGGGCCCCGAGGCCCCCAGCATTACCGAAAATGAATCCCGCGAGCGTCTCAGCTGAGCTCCCTCCACTTGTGCGCCAGCCCGGCCCTGCGCCTGCATCCCGGGGCCTCTGCCCACACATGAGCTGCACGGCTGCCACCGTCAACGTAACCACCGGGCAGCAGCCTCCCTCCTCCTCGCCATCCCCGACAGAACCGCCCCCCCGGGAGCACACAGCGTCCAGCTGTCCCAGCTCATGGCGGGGAGGTGCCAGGCAGAGTCAACCGAGGCTCCCAGGGCTGGGGTCCGCTCAGTGCTCCACCCCCGCCTTTAGCCAAGGCCTCCCAACCCAAGCAGCCCCTGCCCTCTGGCCCCACAGGGCCGGTACGGAGGCCGCGCCCGGCTCCAGCCTGAGGAAGTCAGCAAGCGCTCGGCCCACCAGACACTGAGCCAGGGACCCGGGCAGCCGTTTCTGGGTTGCACTAGCTTCTGGCCCCCTCCCACCCAGGAAGCAGCTGGACAGGTTTGCAGTGAGCTGGGAGCTAAGCACCTCTGTCCCCAGCCAGGGCAGTGGATAGAAAACCCCAGCCCGCCTCAGTGCCCTGCAGCATGCAGCCCCTCACCCTGGCAACAGCGAGCCCTCCCCTGGGAGAAGCTGCTCTAGGAAACGTGGCAGCCTCCCTGGAGCGTCTCGGCCGCCACAAGAGCATTTTCGAGCGGCAGTCACATCGGCAAACCACGGCCCTGTGCATGGGGGCCCGATCCCGGTCTCACGTCACTGTCACAGCGCTCCCACCCGCTGACATCCTTACAGAGCCGCCTGACTTGCACTGGTGTCTGTGAGCTCAGACTGGGTCCAGCACCTCCCCAGCACCAGCTGGAGTCCAGCCCGGCCTCCCTGGGAGGCTGCCCCAGCCCATGGAATACTTACCCCAGTTTTAGTGGCAGGAGCTTGCTAGGGAAAGGAAAGAAATGTGGCTTTAGAATTCCAGAAGGGACAGATCCAAACCACAGAAAGCACCACTCAAAGCAGGGCGTTAAAAAGGTCCAAAAACCCCTGAAGGATTACATTTAAAAAATCCACCAAAAATGTTAAATAGATTAGCTGAAGAAAAAGAAGAAAAGCATCAAAGAGCAGGAACAGTTAAATCCAAGCCCAGGGAAGAGGGAAGGAAAACAACGCTGGAGAATTGCTTATCCAGTACCTGAAGCAGCCAGTCCGTGCCTGCGAGAGAAAGCAGACTGGAGCCAAAAGTACCCAGAAGGACTAAGCAATTGCAAGGACTCTCAAAAATAACCAACACTCAAGAAATGTCAGAGACTCAAAACAAGAGCAAGAAAAAGCACAAGATGGAAAAGGATCAAAATGAATAAAAAGAGAAAAGGCGGGAAAAGGCAAAAAGCAAGGCTTAAAAGAGATGGGGTGGAAATAGGCAGGGGGAGTCAGTCCCCTTTAAAGCGTCTGAAAAAGAAAATCAGTTGGGGTGAAGGAAGAGAGGGGCCCAAAGGCCCTGGGGTGGTTGTTTGGTTTGGTGAGCTAGAAAAACTCCATTTCCCCAAGAGCAGTAGTTTCAAGCCTTGCTTGTTCAAAAGTCAAAGGAAAAGCAAAGCCCACAAGGGGCCAGATCCAAACACGCTTCCAAACGCAAAAAGTTACAAAAAGGAACAAGAAAAGAAAAGAAAAGAAAAGAAAAGGCAAAGAGAGCAGCCAGCGTCTGTCCCTGCGAGGGGCTTACTCCTTTCTTGCCCGGCGTGTCGCCCAGGGCCGCCACAATGGCAAAGTACTGAATGACTCGCTTGGTGTTTACAGTCTTACCAGCACCAGATTCTCCGCTTAGGGTAACAGAAATACACAGATCAAGCAATGAGGCAGAGACAGGCAAACCCGTTACACTGAGACTCAGAAGCTGGGGCCCGGCCCAGCCGCCTGCCAATGGTGTCGTGTGACAGAAGTGACACGTCCTGGGAGAGTCCAGCCCTGGCCAGCCCAGGATCCCGTCCGACTGGCTAGTGCTCTGCCTGGCGGCCCGGGGAGAGAGGGGCTGGGACGTGCTCTGCCCTCCCTACCCCTCAAAGTGCCGTGCGGGCCACAGGAGCCCTGGGGAGCCATGGGGCTGGCTCCTGAGCCGGCGGGCCGGGCCGTTGCTGCTGCCCTGGTCTGCGCCGCCCGCCGGCACCGCTTGGCGAGGCCGCGCCGTGGTTCCCTGGCTCGCGTTACCCGCTCTCCCACTGCAATCCCAGCGCCCAGCGGGAGCGATGGGGGGGCTGCTGCTGGACACGAGCCAAGCATCTCCCGCCTCAGCCCGGCCTGACCTAATTAGGCCATGGCCCAGCCTCAAAATGTCAGTGGCTCATGGCAGCGGGGTCGGGCCCTTCAGAGAACTTTATATAGCTCTTACCTAGATGTCACGTGAACTTAACCGTGCCTGCCCCCTCCCCCACGTCCCACCCCGCCTCGGCCTGCCCTGTTCCCCCAGCCTGCCCCGTCCCCCACTGTCCTGCCCCCACCCTCTCTGTCCTGCCCCCTCCCCCACGTCCCACCCCGCCTCGGCCTGCCCCGTCCCCCACTGTCCTGCCCCCTCCCCCGCGTCCCACCCCGCCTCGGCCTGCCCTGTTCCCCCAGCCTGCCCCATCCACCCGCCTCAGTCGCCCCGTCCCCCACTGTCCTGCCCCCTCCCCCGCGTCCCACCCCGCCTCGGCCTGCCCTGTTCCCCCAGCCTGCCCCGTCCACCCGCCTTAGTCGCCCCGTGCCCCACTGTCCTGCCCCCTCCCCCACGTCCCACCCCTCCTCGGCCTGCCCTGTTCCCCCAGCCTGCCCCGTCCACCCGCCTCAGTCGCCCCGTCCCCCACTGTCCTGCCCCCTCCCCCGCGTCCCACCCCGCCTCGGCCTGCCCCCTCCCACCCGCCTCAGTCTGCCCCGTCCCCCACTGTCCTGCCCCCTCCCCCACATTCCCACCCCGCCTCGGCCTGCCCTGTTCCCCCAGCCTGCCCCGTCCACCCGCCTCAGTCTGCCCCGTCCCCCACTGTCCTGCCCCCACCCGCTCTGTCCTGCCCCCTCCCCCACGTCCCACCCTGCCTCAGCCTGCCCTGTGCCCCATGACCCTGGCTCTGGCTGCCTCGTCTGCCCACCAGGCCCATGCAGGGGCAAGGCCTTTGCTGCCCCAAGGTGGGCATCCCCTTTATCCAGACCCCACGGGGCCTGTGGCCTGCCCCGGGGCTGGTGCCGGGAAACTTGCTGCTCCAAGAGACCTGCCTGGGCGATGCCTGCCCTGCGGCGCCAGCAGCACCAAGCGCGGGCTGAGTGGCCCTTGCCTCGAGCACCGGCGGGCTGCTCCGCGCGGGCCCTGGCAGCTCCTGGCCAGGGGGCACAGGAGACTTGTTCAGGGCTGCAGGCAGCTGGCGCGGAGATGATTGAGGGCTGGCGGGGGGCGGAGCGGGGAGTCCTATCTCTGGGGGGAAGGCTGCCTCTCGACAGGCCAGCCCAAGCGACAGGGCACCCTGTACACCACAGTGGGGCAGGCCCATCGGGCCGGAGCCTAACCCAGGGACACGGACGGCGGCCGGCAGCCAGCGCAGGTCACTTACGTGATGAGCATCGACTGGTTCTCACGATCTGGAAGAGAAAGCGCCAGCGGGAGATCGACACAGGCCTGTGATGGCTCGGAGCGCGAGAGCACTGCGGGCGGCTGGGGGCTGGGCTTCCCCCCCCGCACCCCTCTTGGCTGGTCAGTGACCGTGGGTCCCCCCCCCGACCCTGCCCTGGCTGGTCAGTGACCGTGGGTCCCCCCCCCGACCCTGCCCTGGCTGGTCAGTGACTGTGGGTCCTCCCCCCCCACACACACACACACCCTCCCCGCCCTGGCTGGTCAGTGACCGCAGGTTTCCCCCTCCTGGCGGGGCAGTGATAATGGTCGCCTGACGTGAACACCCTGCTTCCCTGTCAGCCTGGCTGTGGACGTGGGCGCTCCCTCAGGCCCCATGGGACGGACAGCTCTGGGAAGATGTGTCCTGAGGCCCTGACAAGTCTACACAGCTCCTCTCTCAGCACCTGCCCTCCCGCCCCAGAAGAGCCTGGGCCAGCTCCAGCCCAATGTGCTGCCAAGGCCCTGCCCTGCAGGTACGTTCCCCCCCCCCCCTCGCTCCGGGGGGCTGGGCAGCCTGGCGCCGCCTCCCCGTGGGGCTCCCTGCAGATCCAGGCCAGGAGTCTGCTGTGCGGCAGGAACGGGGCTATTTGCTGCACCGTGTTGCTTGTGCCCAGTGGCCGAAGGATGGCCCGGAGCCCTGTGGCCGGAGCCCAGCCGGACGCCAGCAGTCGGGTTGGCCCGGGGCTGGCTATGATCGGGCCCATCTGTGCATTGGTTTCCTGGTGCGAGGGGCCGCCCGGCGCCCCGCCGGCGCAGAGCTGGGGACGCAGCAGGGCGCGAGGGGCAGGCTTACTGCGCAGCATGTCGTTGTAGGCGTTGTCCGCGATGGAGTAGATGTGGGGCGGGGACTCCGACCTCCGCTTGCCCTTGTAGGCTGCTACCACGGGGGCGGTGTAGACTGGCAGCCACTTGTAGGGGTTTATGGTGACGCAGAACAGGCCTGAATAGGTCTGCGAGCAGAGAGGCCAGTGAGCAAAGCGGGACCCGCAGAACAGAGGCAATTGCGGGCACAGAGCTAGACACGCTGCCGGGGAGGCACCGGGCCACTGCCTCACTCCGCTGCAGAGCAGGGAAGCAACCGGCCGCAACAGCAGCATCCCCGGTGCTGACCCGCCTTCCCTTGGCGGTGACATTCCTCCCGCACCCCCTGGGCAGCTGGGTGCCCAGCGCTAGCCCCGCACCCCGGCGGCCGCTTTCCTCGGGGCAGCCCTCCAGGAAAGCCGCCGGTGGCGTCTGCCCAGGACATCCCCGCTTGAGCCGTAGCTGGAAACCCCTCGGCACTGGGCACCTGGGTTTTGTTTTGCAGGCTCCCCGGTGAGTGAGTCTCTTCCCCCAGGCGTGGCAAGAGGCTTAGTTCTCTTTACCAGGTTTGCCCAGTGAGTGTGATCAGTGCATATAAATCTACCCCCTCCGCCCCAGCCTGCGGGGGATTGCAAAGGCACCCTTCGTGCTCCCGTGTGCCATGGCAAAGCAGGGCCCAGCCGGCCTGGCTACACAATCATGGGAGAAGTGGGTTGTGGTTCTGAGCCGTCGCCAGGGCTGCGCGCGTCGCCCCCCACCGGCCCCGGCCCTAGCCCCACTCACATAGATCATCCAGTGGGCGTAGCGGCGCTTCAGGTTGTACAGCACCGAGGCCTCGTTGAGGTGCGTGAGCATGGCCATGTCCTCAATCATATCGAACTTGGGGGGGTTCATCTGCTGGATGTCGTCTTCCTTGACCACCCGAGTCTGCAGGGAGGAAACAAAGCAGGGGAGCCTGAGCGTGTCTGGGGCACCTGTGGGGCGGGACCAGGCCTGGCAGGCTCCATGAGCCGCGGCAGGGCCCCGCCTGCTTGCTCTCGCCTCTTGGGCAAAGGGCTGGGATCGGTTCTCGTTTCCACGCGGCAAGCCCTGTGGATGGGCGCACGCCAGAGCCGTGGTGTGAAGGGCTGGGGCGTCTGGCCAGTCTCCTGTCTGGGCCTCGCGCCTGCCTGAGACTCTCTCAGACCAACACTGGCTGCTCCTGCGGGAGTGCAGAGGAGAACAGACCGTGGGGGCCATGCCCCAGGCTGGGCGGGGAGATGTCTCTGCTCAGCTGGGCCGGGTGCCCCAGGACGCGGTGTGAACACCACGGTGGTGGCGGTTTGGAAAGGCAGCAGGACGCGAGTGCCTAGTCTGGATCCGGAATGCCAGGGTGAGGGGCTGGCTGGGCACCAGCAGGAGTCAGTGGGGTGGGAGCCGGAGGCAGGCCCAGGCCTGTGTCCCCGCAGCGCCTGGGGGGCTGCTCTGCAGAGAGGAGCGTGCTGGTCCACCTGCATCGTTCCAGGAGCGCGTTTCCCTGCAACATAGTGCTGGCATGGGCAGTGCTCGGGGGGCTTTTCACCCCCCTCGGCGACACCAGCGGCAGTGCAGAGCTGCCTCCGGCCCGAGCGCCTTCCCCTCCGGAGCCTCCGCAGGGGGTGCTGCTGCCTGCTCCCTCGTCCCGCCGGGCAGCCCCAGCGCGACTTGGCAAGGCGCTATGGGACCGGGCACCGGGCAGCTTTGGCCTCTGTCTCTGGGGGTGGCGGCCGAGAAGGGAAGGGCTGGCTCAGCACTGGGCTGGCACGCAGAAAGCGTGGGAGGGTTTTCAGCAGGAGCCCAAGCCCCGATCCCACCGGGAGCCACGTAACTAGCCCCCCTGGCATGGACCGGCCAGAGCGCCACTGGGGCTGCCCCACGCTGTCCTGTCACAGGGCCACCTCCCCGAGCCGCCAGGGCCATTGCTTCACCCAGCCCAGTGGAAAGAGAGCCCCGAGTGGGTCAATGGCCCCCCAGTAGAGCCCAGGGTGGAGCTGGCTCGCCCGGATAGCCAGCAGGCTTGTCCCTGCCCTGCCGTTAAATGAAGCAGCAGGTTCCCAGCCTGCAGGGCTGAGCGGAGGCGCCTTTGGTGCTGCCCTGAGCAGTGAAATGTGCCGCTCCCGCAGGGTTCTTCCAGAGCAGCCGCAGCCCTGTGCAGAGCCTGCTGGGGCGGTGCCCTGGGCAGGTAGAGGAGGGCCACGGCGCCGGCCCCACCAGCCACTGCCAGCGCTCAAGCTGCTCTGCTTCCCAGTGAAAGCAACCTTGCTGTGGTCATCCCCCCCCCCCCGCTGTCCCCTGCCCCTGGCCAGAGCTCCTAGCTGCTGCCCATCCCACCGGGGGGAGCACACAGCCAGGTTCCCCACTACCGGTCAGCATTACCCACGTGCCCCACCCCGAGACGTGGGCTCCTTGCTGCTCAGGGAGGGCTGTCCCACCGTGCCCTGGCCCCAGCCCTTGGCCTGTTGCTCTAACCACTCTTCTCCAGAGCTGCGGCCCCGCGTTCCTGCTGCTACCCGTTTCCCGAGCCCGGAGGCCCTGGGTCTGTCCGGCCCCGTGCCATCTCAAAGAATAGGGTGAGGGAGTGTGACACAGCCCGCATGGCCCCTCCGGCCCTTGTCCCTGGACCTGTTAGCCCTGTCACACCACATCTCCACGCCTGGCTGTGAGGGCCAGGATTTAGCACCCGCCCCGGTACTAAGGCTTGAGGGAGAAAGTCTAGTGATGAAAGCAGGGAACTGGGCCTCAGAACTGCTGCGTTCTAATCCCAGCTCTGTCCTCGAGTCCGTGTGACCCTCTGCCAGGCTTTTATAACCTCCCTGGGCCTCAGTCTCACTAGCTATGAAACGGGGCTAATACTAGCTCCTGAGTCCACAGCCTGGTAGAGCGACACGGTTCCTGCGTCATTTGGAAGAAGACCGTGAGGCTAATTCTCCTCTGATTTATTCTCATGTAACTCAGGGTCACTCTGTCAGAATCGGTGTAATGTCGAGCCATGGACTCAAGCTCAGAACTGGGCCCTTTGTAATCCTACAGACACTGGGGCAACCCCTCCGCAGTTCGTGGTCTAGCACTAGTTTAATTGGAAGCAGAATTTAGGCAGGCTTGGATTAGATATGACCTGGCTGGAAAAATTTAGTCCCAACAGCTTCCTGTTGGAAAATGTTATTGCAACAAAACAGGTGTTGTTGTTGTCGTTGACATTGTTTCAATTTGGGTGACGTTTCATTTACTAAAAAATGGAAGCAAAAGTTTTGAAAACACCCAAATACTCCCATTTTGATTTTTCATTGCAAAATGACTTTTTGTTTTGAAATTTACTTTACTTTATATTTTTAAAACATTAAACAGGATTGAAATAGAATTAAACTTTGAATTTACTGAAACAAAATGTTTCGCTTGGCCTGGGGAGTTCCAAGTTTTGGCTTTTTCTAATTCAGAACAAAGGTGCTTTGAAATAATTTTTCCTCGGACAGAAAATCTCTCTTCCAACCAGTTCAGGATTTTGACAGATATAAGCTATTGCTCGTTAGACTGACTAGTCCCAGCGCAATATGACGCAGTACATAGATCACTGTGTGCAAAGGACGTCTCCCCATGCCGTCACTCCAGTTTTACACTGGCGCTACTACTCCGGTATACAACTGTTCCCATGGAGCGGAGAATGCAGCCCACACGTTATTTTTGCGAGACAGTAGTTTGCTAAGAGCAGATGCTGCCCTTACACCAGTAGCTGCACTGAGTCCTGTGCCTCTCATTCGGATTTCTCCACTACCCTCGCCTGGTAAAACTGCTTTGATTTCTGAGGACTGGCTGACTCCTGATTGACACTGGTGTAATAAATGAGGTCAGCCCCAATGGAGTGCCATGGGTAGAGCTCAGAATCTGGCTCTATGTCAGGGCCGGCCAACCCACAGCTTAAATTGCAGCTCGTGAAGCCTCCCCCGTGGCTCGCGGAACCACCCCTGCGTCCCTAAGAACCACCCCCTACCCCTGGTTCCCTGTGCTCACTGTCCAGCGCAGCGAAGCAAAATGGTGCCGACAAGATGGCGCTAGCCAATGGGAGCCTGATGTGGCCAAAAAGCCATCCATTTAAAGGGGACAGCGTTCTTTTTTTTTTTTTTTTTTTTTGCTTGACATAACGCGGCTAGGACTTTCCGGGTTTTTTTGCTCAACAACTTTCCCCCCTCGGCCCTTTGAGCTATCCCCCCCACTATTGTGGCTCTTTGTTCTTTTTCCAAATAGGAATCAATTGTTACACACAGAGCAGGGGTGGCCAACCTGTTAAAGGCAACCTTTTAGTCAGCTGTATCTAACCCCTAATGAAACTGAGTTCCCAGCCCTCTAAACAACATTGTTAGTTCATTACAACATAGCTCTCTGGGCAGAGTCTGCTCTCTGCGGGACTGGTGTAACTTCAGAGTAACTCCTGATTTACACCAGCTTCCCTTGGTTCCTGCTTTGAATGATTTTCTCTTGAGATTAGCTGGATAATTTTGTCCAAAGGAGCAACTGGCGCTTTGCCCGGACGAAGCAGATTCTCCTGTTGGCTATTGTCACAGCTGTTAAGGTGCCAGCTGATCCCTTTGGGCTGGGAAGCTCTACTGCCTGTCATTTCACGGGGGAACATTTGATGCTGGTGTAGCGAAGGCCCGGCGTGCTTGGCGAGTCAGACAGTGCATTGTTTCCTAGGCCATGGCAGGGTAACAAAAGCCATGGACGCAAGCGCGCCGCCAGCTTGCAGGTTGGGCATTTCAGAGCCTCCCGCAAGAACGTGTCTAGTTTCAGCTCTGACCTGCTCCCACGTACGCCCCCTCCCCGCCCGTCATGCAGCCCTCGCTTCTCTGCCTTCCCCCGTCCTGGGAACACCAAACTTTAAAAATCAAGCCGGTTTTGCTTACGTCTTTATTTTTGGTTTCCACGGTGACTTTGCCACCAGAGGATTCTTTGATTTCAACCTCAACGTAGGCTTCCTTGTCATCTGGGATCCACGCTCGCTTCTTCCCTGCAGGGCACAAGAAAAGAGAAGACCCCTCAGTCGGAGGGGAAGGGAACGCCGTGCTCTTGCCAATAGCTTCAGGAAGCAGCACGAATGCAGCCGGACTATAGTAAGGGCCCTTTTTGTCCTTTCTCTGTTTTTGATCCTAGGACCAGGCTTTCCTGGGCCTGTTCATGCCGGGGGCTTGTTTAACTTGCCCCAGCTGGTGCTAAGATTGGCTTCCGCCTGTTGTTTGCTCCATTTGGAGACTCACACGGAAAGCACAGTGTAGGGAATACAAAGTTCTCCCCTCATCCCCATTTATCAGCTCCCCACCCCCCACCCCCGAAGTTCTCCTGGCCCAAACGCCGGGCTTTTCGCCCCTGGCACACGCTGGCACTGAGGCAATGGCGCTGAAGATGAGGCTGGAGTGCACGGAGAGGTACAGGGAGGAATCTGTCACCCAAACCCCCAACGATCCCCGTCCATCCCCAGAGTAAAATGGGACGGCAGCTTTGCTGAGCCAGGGTTTCCCACAAAGGTCTGTTTCTGTGGCACAGGCTTTGCTGGGTCCCTCGGCCCTTCTGGGCACTTTGCCTCAGTGCAGACGAACAGCCACCGTGTTACCGGCCACGCCGAGAGCCATGGCCACTGGCTGCCAAAAACCTTTCTGGGCCTCTGACCTCCTACAGGGGAGCACAAGGGCAGCACTGCAGTGGGGGCTCCACCATGAAACCCTGCCAGGGTCCACAGCCTGCGAAGGGGGCCGGGGGTGCTCCGCAAACCAGGCCAGACTGCCACGTGTCAGGCTCAAAGGGGCTGCTGCTCTTACCATCGAACGGGATGGTCTGAAGCTTGAGCTGCTCCGTGTAGCTCTTGCGGAGGTAGTCGGCAGCCTCCCCGAACTCGTTCATGTCCCGCATTGACATGGTGCCGGCCGGGCAGGAGAAGGCTGGGCAGCAGCAAAGAAAGATGAAGCCAAAGACTTGGGCGCACTGCAAAGGAGGGAAGCAGAGAGAGGAGTCAGTCCAGAGAGACAGCCGCTCCAGCGAGGACAGAGAGGGTTTTCAAACACACCGGGAGCTGAAGACGGCCCAGGAGGGTAACGGCCGTACAAAGAGCCCCGGCTCGCCCAGGCTCCTGACTACGTGCATGGTGCTCTTGCCAGCTCTGTCCCCACGCGCCTTGCCGCTGGCTCTTAGCCTCTGGGAGCAACCGCCAGGCTGAACTCCCCACCCCGCACGTGTGGATTTCCAGCAGCAGCAAAGGCGGCAGCGAAAGCTCCCTTGTGCGGATCACCTCCGGCAGCTAGTCCCTGCTCCGACCCCCGGAGGCAGGCCAAGCCCGTGCAGATACAGGGGTCCCAAAGTTAGGAAACAGAGGGGTGAGAGTGTTAACCCCGGCAAGAGACGGTGGCACTGCTCCCTGTCCGCCATACGACAGCCCCGCGCAGCCACGCTGGGCCCCGCCGCATCACCGCAGCCTCGGGAACGCCCTGGTGCCAGCAACTTCCCACACTGCCCAGCCCTCGCCAAACGCGCCCTTTCTTCCGTCCCTTCCTCTGAGCCCGGCTGCCCTGCCCACCCACCCACCCCCGTTAGTAGCCGGTCCTTCCCCCGGCTGGCAGGGAGCGGGTTAGCAGCACAGGGACATGCCCTATACTACCAACCTTGGCTATCGGACTGAATGGCTGCAGGCCTGCAGCAAAGCCCCTTTTTATTGTGTCCGTCAAGGTCAGAGTGGGAAGAGCTATGTCAGAAATTCCCATGTGTCACGTCCATGCGGCTCCATTGGTGCTGCTCCGCTCCGGCCCGGAGCGACACAAAAGGCAAACCTCCCTTTTATCTCCCTGGGAATGCGCCCGGTTATTTTTACTCCTGTATTGTCAGGCGAGTACAAAGGCAGAGGGCGGCTCCAGGCTTGGGAGCCAGCACAGCTCTCCAGGGCAGCCTGTGCCTGGCTGATCTGCAGGGCTGACTCCCTCTCCTCTGCCCGCCGTCACCTGGCCGGGTCAATGTCTCGCCGCGCTGCCCAGGAGGGCACAGGGCTCCCTCGCCAACCTCAGAGCCACCCTCGCCCGGAGCTGCTGCCTCGATGTCCCTCTGGGCCCCGCTCCCACCAATTGCGGGGGGCAGCAACGTGGGGCGGAGGGCAGGGCTGGGCCCCCGCGGGCCGCTCTCCTCTGCCTCTCTGGGTCGCACAGGGCTCCGCCTGGATCCAGGGAGGGCCAGTGACTCCCGAGCGTGTTCTCTCACCCTTGAGGTGTTCCAGAAATCTCCCAGCGCAGCCTGGCGGTGGCTGGGCTCATGGGGGCTAGTTGAGTGACCGCACCAGGCGCCCTGCACCCAGATGTGAGCTGCCAGTGGCCATGGGCTCCAGTGAGTTGGCTCGGCCCCTTAGAGATACACTGGCCAGCTGTGGAATCAGCTGGGTGGCGGTAGCCAAACGCCCCAGACCGAGGAGGGTTCTGGAGGGCTCCTGTGTGACCAGACCTCACGGATCAAAGAGGCTGCCCGGGCCACAGCCACTCGGCAAGGAACACGCGAGGATTTGACACTGGCCACGCAAGAGGGTAGCTACATAAATGAGGCCGCTCAGTCACTGTGCTGGTCCCCAATATCAACTGGAACCAATGGGGATGGTTAAGGCCAGTCCCCCAGGCCTGGGATCCCCTGAGCTGTGGGGCACCAGGATCCTTAGCCTAGGCCCCCACGGCTGCCTTCCTGAGCACCCTGGGGGAGGGATACCACACCATTCCAATTGCCATTGCGCTCCCTTGAATTGGAGCAATTCTGCCAGCTGTGCCGGGTACACCCTCGGGAAATATGGGCGCCGAGCCCTGGGAGCTACAGCAGATGGGAAGCTGGATCGGGGTCACCAGGGCGCCCTTGTAGCCAAGCAGGCTAACGGCATGTTGGGCTGCATTAGGAGGCGTGTTGCCAGCAGATCTAGGGGAGGGATTCTTCCCCTCTGTTCAGCACTGTGAGGCCACATCTAGAGTACTGTGTCCGCGCCTGGGCCCCCCACTACAGAAAGGATGTGGATGCATTGGAGAGGGTCCAGTGGGGGGCAACCAAAATGATGAGGGGGCTGGAGCGCCTGACCTATGGGGAGAGACTGAGGGATTTGGGTTTGTTTAGTCTACAGAAGAGAAGAGTGAGGGGGGATTTGAGAGCAGCCTTCGACTTCCTGAAGAAGGTTCCAAAGAGGATGGAGAGAGGCTGTTCTCAGTGGTTGCAGGTGGCAGAACAAGGAGCAATGGGCTCACCTTGCAGGTGGAGAGGTCTAGGTTGGATATTAGGGAAAACTATTTCCCTAGGAGGGTGGGAAGCGTTGGGAGGGGGGGTGGAATCTCCATTCCCTAGAGGTGTTTAAGGCCAGGCTTGACAAAGCCCTGAGTGGGTTGGTTTAGGTGGGGTCGGTCCTGCTTTGAGCTGGTGGCTGGACTAGATGCCTTCTGTGACAGAGACTTTCCAGGACGCAGCAGAGCTGGCCCGCCCCACTAGGTATGGAAGATGAAGGTCTTGGGGCAGGAATGCATCAGACTGCAGTGGAGGGAAATGATCCCATAACTGGGGCCCGCCTTCCACAGGATGTCATGGAATCCTCTTGCACTGAAATCACCCATCTGGGGGAGGGGACCCCAACCCCCAGGAAGCGCTTGGTAATAGTAACGGGGGATTCGGTTATCAGAAATATAGATATCTGGCTTTGCGGTGACTGGGAGAACTGCACGGTGGCTTGCCTGCCAGGAGAAGGTTACAGCTCCCACAAGATAGCTAGACAGATTTGTGCGGAGTGCTGAGAAGCAGCCCTGGGTTGTTGTACATGTAGGACCAGTGACCTAAAGAAATATAGGAGTGAGGTTCTAGTGGCCACATTTCAGCTGCTCGGTAAGGGTACATCTAGACTGTAGTGCTATTTCAGGGTACCAGAGGGATCCCAAAATAGCGATTCCGCGTCTTTTAAACCAGCCTCTTATTTCAAACTGGATATTGAAATGATGGGCTCGCTATTCCGACGTCCCTGTAACCCTCGTTCCACAAGAGTTAAGGAACGTTTCAGAATAGTGCGTTATTTTGAAATTAGATCGAAATAAGATACACAATTTGCAGTGTAGACGCCCCCTACAAGATTGAAATCCAGGACCTCCATGATAGCATTCTCTGAAATGCTTCCGGTTCCACGGGCCAGCCCAGCTACACAGGCAGAGCAGCGGGGTTTCGTTGCATGGATGAGACAATGGTGTAGGGAGGTGAGGGTTACATTTAGTAGGAACTGGGGAACCTTTTGGGAAAGGAGGAGCCTACACAGAGAGGCTGGAACCAAAACAGAGCCAGATTGCTGGCATGTAAAATGAAAAACTCGGTTGGGGATTTTTTAAACTAAGGGCTGAGGGAAAGCCAGCAGGTGGAGAGCACACGCTTTGAGCAGAGACATTCCTCAGGGCTGAACTTGTCAAAGGAGGAAGTCTATATCCTAAGAGAGAGGCTAAGAAAGAAGCTGATAAAGTACAGGCAGGAGCTGATAAGGAACCAGCAAACTTACAAGAGTCCTGTTGAAATCTAACCCATGAAGGAAGCGATTGATTATGACAAAACATACCAATGCTGGAAACCGAATGACTAAGATGGGGGCACTCGAGTGGCTGGTACAACATGAGGCTCTTGCTGTAGTAGGCGTCGTGGACACTTGGTGGAATGAGGACGATCGTTTGGACTCAATGCCAAGATACAAAATATACCAGAAGGACAGAGTTGTTTTTGCCACTGGGAGAGTGGCCCCAGGTGTTCAAACAGCACAGAGTCCAAACTCCGAGATGAAACAAGCACACCATGGTAGCCTCTAGGGACAGAAATTCCAGGCTTGACTAGGAAGAGCACATCTGGCGAAATACTAAAGGAGGTAAGAGCATACCTGAGAGGCCCCAGCAGGTCTAGAACCCCAGACTTGCAAAGCCACCAAGCAGCTCAGAGCATCTCCCAGCCACTGGAGCTAGCTGGTACATCGCAGCTTATGATCAGCTGTGGACACAGGCCATGGGAAGTCCTGCCTCAAGGCATCTGACAAGCAGCAGCCTCATGGCTCCTGATTGGCTCCCTGCCCTATATAAAGCAGGGCATTGCAGGAAGCATTCAGGTAGCGGTGTGGCTCTTGTGTAGATGTTATCACAATTCCAGTGCCTGGCTTGAGCTGGACTTTGCATCCAGACCCTTTGTGCTGACCATGACCTGGAACCCGACTGCAAACGTCTCGACTGCGCCCAGCCTCAGGGTTGAGCCTGCTTTAGCAGTTGCCCCCAAGTGCCCTTGCTAGGGTCCTAGCAGCTACAAAAGCAGAAACTACGGTAATGGGTAACTTCGCTATTGTCCTATGGAGCGGGCGAATGCCACCTCGGGCTGTGATGCAGAGGCCAAAGCTCTCAACACCATGACTGACTCGCTGCTTCTCGGAGCAGCCAGTCCTGCAACCCACCGGGGAGGGACGTTCTCGATTTAGTCCCAAGCAGTACGCAGGGCTCGGGCCACAAGCGACCACTCCATGGCTGACCTGCTTGACAATAGTGAACAATGGGAGCAGGCGGGCACTTCCTCCAACCTGCTGCTGGCTGGTGGGGCTGGTCTCCCCCTCCAGCCCATCTGTTCACCACGCTGGCTAACAGGGAGTCCTACGACCGTTCCCTCAGACCCTCTAGCTCTCCTGGGTCACCATTCCTGGTGAGATGGGAGGTTAATCTCAAAAAATAAAAAGGTTCTTCCAGTCCCAAAGGACCAGCCACGTTCCCAGGTCAATTGATAACTTAGAACCCCACTCAGGAAGGAAGGCTCACATGCATACACCAATTGCAAAGTCCTTGGTTAATGCCTGTAGCAGAGATGGAATACACTGCTGGCTTACGACAAGTCTCTGGAGTTACAGCTGCAGTATGGATGGCTCATTCAGGCAGTGTGGCCAACTGGCTAATTTTTGGCACTGGGAGTCAAGAAACCTGGCTCTACTATTGGCCCGTTGGGCGACCTTGGCAAGTTACTTTGCTCTTTCTGTGCCTCAGTTTCCTCTTCTTGGGGTCTGTGATGAGAACAAGAAGTTAATGATTAGTCCCTGAGCTTTAGCTGCTCACCGGCTAAGGGTCCTCCCTGTCCAGGGTGGAAGCCCATGGGCCTGAGTCCTTGCCAGCTGATGTCTGCGGGAGGTGCTGGAGAAGATGCCAATCTCCCGGCAGAGAATTTTGGCCTCTCCACCCTCCAAGTTCAGCTGCGCCCTCGGCAGACGCCCCCTTGGACAGCGTAACCCCCAGGCTGCCCTGCTGCCTTTCGCTGTACCCTACGGGATGGGGGGGGGTACATGGTGGGGATGCTACATTGCATTGACGGGGTGGGGGGGGAGAAACGCCACTGACCATACCCTGGAGAACTGGGTCCTGCCCGGCCACAGTCCCAGATGTTTTGGGTGTGGCCGTGCGATGTCTAACTGATTTAGGGGCTTAAAGCTCATTTTCACAAGGGTTTAGGCACCACAATTCCATGGGCAGCCAAAGTTGAGGCTGGGCCCCTCAAGGCCACATTAAAAGCTCGGTCCAAGCGCTGTGCTGGCCCGAACGCCTCCAGCCGCCCAGCCCCGGGGCAGGTCCCTCTCCACCTCGCCTTGCAGCTGCGGCCCAGGCCTCTCGTGAGGTGGTGCAGTTCGCCAGCGCCCGCCCAGCCCATGCACGCTCCGGCAGGTGCCACCTCCTCCCCGCATTAGTGCCCAGGCGGGGATGTTTGGAGTGACGTCCCCGGGAAGGGACCCAGCCACTGTGGAAGGGAACGGCTTTGGCATCAGGTCTGGTGGAGCCGCAATGCGCCATGTGGCTGTGGCGGGGAGAGGGGCTCGGTGGCACCCGGCCAGGAAGGGCACAGACTGGCAGGGGCAGGGCGCTGGGAGTGGTGGGCATAGCTGGATGACTGCGGGTAGGGGCCTGTCACTGAGGCTGGGGGGGGCGAAGGGCTGACAGGAGTCGGCAGGCAAAGCAGCAGCTGTTGCTGCCGCGCTCTCGTTCCACACCAGCGCCAGGGCAGGGCAGAGGGGAATCGGGCCTGGCTCGTGCAGTGCTGGGGGAGAGGAACGTGGGATGCTGTGGCTTGTCCCAGGGGTGCGCAGCCGGTCGGGAGACCAGACAGTAGCTGCTTCTCACTCCATCTCCTGGCTCCCCTCAGCCGCTCCAGTGTCCGAGAGTCTGGGCCGACAGACCTCCCCACCCCGCCCCTCTGGAGCTGCTTGGTCGTGGCTCAGCTGGCCCGTGGCTCGAGGAGGGCAGTGGTGGGATGGCACAAACAGGCCTCTGCTTCCAAACATGGCCAGGCCCTCAGGAGGCCAGGCTCAGCCCGAGCTTCCCTGGGCAGTAGTCAAGAGCCAGACAGGCCCCTGCTGAACCAGGCTGCCTGGGCGAGGGGGGCAGGGTTACCAGCAACTCGCCTGCCACGTGCCCCAGAATAGGGGCTGGCCCCGCGGGGGTCGGGGGCTGAAGGACGTTGGCACGTGCTGGGATAGGAGCGAAGTTCCCAGCCCCCCAACCCTGCCTGCGAACCGGTCCCCTCGCCGTTCTGTGGGCGGCGGGCGGGGGTGGCGGTCAGCGTGGGGAGGGGTGGTGGCGAGTGCCACACTTCACATGCCACTGCTATCAGCTGCCCTGCAGTGGGGGCCCAGCCAGCGCGGAGGCCGCTGATTAGATAGGCCCGCTGTGCGGAGGGGCTATTTCGGGCATGTTTCCATTGAGTCAGAGGAGGCAGATCCCGCCCGCGAGCGGCTCCAGTGGCCGAGATGGGCTTCTTGCACCTACCCCAGAGCCCCCCAGACATTGGCCTGTGGTTGCTAGGGAACGTTTGCACCCGCCTTCCTGGAGCCCCTGACCAGTGCCGGTGCCGGGGATGCTCCGCTCTGCACCTTGCTCCGTCCTGGCTTCTCCTCACCCCGGCGACGGGCAGGCGGCTGGCCCTGCTCCCCCTTCCCTGCGGCGTCGCTCCCTTGACACAGCGTTACCTCGCATCTACGCCGCAGGGAGAAGCGACTGGGCCCCCAGGATTTGTGGGGGCCCTGCGCAGCCAGGCCGGCCAGCATGGCCTCCAAGCGCCCATCACAGCGCAGTGGTGCCAGGCTCTGGGCCAGCTCTAGCTCACACGATCTTTTCCCCAGGGGCCTGTAACCCTGGCTAAGGGACGTCTCTGCTCTGCCCTGTGTTGAATTCCCATGGGGGGAGAGGCAGAAAGCCTGGCCCTTGGCCAGACACCCCGGGGTCAGGGGGCCTCAGGCCATGCAGGCCGGGATCAATCCACATGGTTTTAAGAACTGGTCAGGAAGGGGAGCCCCCCGAGTGCACCTCGCTTGCCAGCGGGGAGCAGCAGCTAAGCACTGTCAGCGCCCCTCTGGGCAGGGCGCTGTGCTCCTGCAGCCAGGGCGCTGGAGCCCCGCAGTTACTCTCAGGGCTCCGGGCTGCAGAGCTATTTGGAATGGCCGCCTGGGTCGGATTCCAGGGGCGCAGCCGGCGTTGGCCATGCAGCACATCCAGTTGCTGTCGCTGACCATGCATGCAATGCCAAGGCGGGGCTGCCGAGCGGGCACAGGCTTTGTTCAGCCACAGCCCCTGCTCTGCTCTCGCAGCCGCTGGACGAGCAAGTTGTGACACATGCACCCCCCCCAAAGAAAACCTGGGCTGGGCTCCCCCACGGCTGACCCTGCTCCTTGGGCCTTGGTTTCCTGCTTGTGGTTTGCCTGCAGCGCCCAGGGAGGGGCCTGGGCCCATGGAGAATGGGCCGGTCTGAGCACAAAGGGGCAGGGGCTCCCCTCACCATTGCTGGCCTTGTGCAGAGGGAGGAGGCAGGGGGTGGGTGGCCACAGCAAGAGGTGCCACAGCCTTGCCTCGGCCATACCAGGCATGGTGTTCAGTGAGTGGATGCACAAGACATGGGCTCCAAAGCCCGGTGGCTGCCCTAGCTGCTTCGGCAGGGCATCAGCATCAGGCCAGCTCTGGGCTAAGGGCTCTGAAGGCTTCCATGCAGCATGTGCGATCAAGCTAAGCCAGAGCCCTTGGGAGCCAGCATGCCCGTGTGTGGGACACAGGCAGTTCCCCAAGGAGCAGGCCTCGGGCCTGCGTGACGGCTTCAGTCACAGAGATCCTCTTGAGTCTTTCACCAGGTGTGCAGAAAATACCCCGGAGCCCACCTACCTGGCCTCTGGGGTGCTCCACCACCCTGTCCTGCTGGGCCAGACCCTCTGGCCTTCCCCAGCACCAGCACAGAGAGGCACTCATAGCCCACAGCAGAGCAGCACTGACACAGGGAGCAGCTCAGCTCTGGGAAGGCTCAGTCGCAGGGAGTGGACACAGCCCCCATGGGACCAGAACCCCAGATAAACCCATCCCACCGGGCATAACGTTTATACAGAGTGAGCTTGTAAGTTGCTCTCCCCCTTGTCAGTGAAGAGAGAGATGCACAGCCCATAACAATTATTCACATTGGGTTTAATAATATACAAATGATTGTATTAAGTATAAAAAGTAAGATTTAAGTGGTAGCAGACAGATCAAAGTAAGCTACTAATAAAAATAAAACAAAACCTGCCAGCTAAGCCTAATACTCCAAGCTCATGATCCCATCTACATGTTTTGTTAGCCTTTAAAGTGCTACCAGACTATTCGTTGTTCTTTAAGTTTATCCTGTTACAGACTCATTCAGCTACCCCTGAAACGCCAAGAAATGTGTGACATGCACTTTCTTACCCTTGCAGTCATTCCAATCCCCTTTTCTTACACGCTTGGCAGCATCCTAGCTTGGGCCTGATCCTTCCCCCATTCTCTAGAGATGTTCCCAGCAGGCACCTTACGTGGTAGCCAGGAGTCTCTTGGCATCTGGCAGCTGCCCCGATAGTTTGGTTTCATGCTGTTAGATAGATTTTGACCAAGGTAGGAATCCTTGGTGTTCAGTTCAAATTTGTCTCACCTTGAGTGGAAAAGTAGTGTGTCCAACACAGGTTCCAGTGTCAGGCAGCCTGGTCACATGTCTTTGTAGGACCAACCACAGCCCAGGCTCGCAGGAGCAGCAAGACTATTCACAGCTCATTGTCCCGAATACCGGGCCATTAATTACCTGAGTACCACTAATGGCCCTCACTTAGCCTGTCTAGATCAGCAAACAGGTGTATGCTTCATACACCTAACGTCCAATATAGGAAGGATACATGCCCACAAGTCGAATGTACATGTTGAGGGGACTACAAGCGCTCCAATGATAGGTTACAAGCAATAGTTTGCATGAAGCACATTGTTAGGCATATTCATAAGCATCTTTCCATAAATAATATGGGCTGCCTCATCACAGGCTGCCATATGGGCTTGATAATATGGCCTGGCAACACTGCTTGAGGGTCTTGGGGGGAATTATTCTCACCTAGTAACAGCTCTTTGCCAGTAGGTGGGGCTGTTCTTAAACACGGCTATGTCCATACTACAGCTGGAGCTGCTGAGGCATGTCGGAGAGAGACAGCAGCAGAGCCCAGGTCTCTAGAGATGCCCAAGGCCTAGACCTTGGCTGCCTCAGTCCAGTGGTAGGCCATCGTCACAGTTGTGGCTTGCCACCTTTTTCTGTCCTTGCTTCCGTTGCCTTCCAAAAAGATTGCATCATCTCTGCACCAGGGGGACCAGTGAGGGGCTGGGTCTCCCAGCCAGGCCTTACCCAGTGAGCACACACAGCAATCTGGGCAGCACCGCTTTTCTGGCCTTGCTTGTTACTCCTCCCTCCTCTGCATGGGCCACGCCACCCACAGTGGCCCGGCTCCCCAGAGCACTGATGGAGCGACTGCTGGAGGCCATTCCTGTGGGAGAGCCAGCCCCCCCTGCAGCGGCTCTCGTGCTTGGCTAGGGACAGACCAGGGTAGCGCTAATGAGACACGATCCAAGTGCCAGGCTGGGATGGGCTTTGTTGCCTCTGCCCAGTGCAGGGCCGTCCATGGATTGGCCCCGGGTCACAGCTCCCAGCCTGCACACCCCAGCCCTCTGCTCAGAGCTGCAATGCTGTTTCCACTGGCCACCGGGCAGGACACAATAGGCTGAATCTGCAATTGAGGAGACTGAGGTGAGATGTGGGGCAGACAGGAGGACAGCCTCGCTCTTGGGTAGCTCAGCTTTGGCCCAGGCTCTGAGGGAAGCCTACACACCTGCCCAGGCGGGCCTAGGACTGTTGGGTCCTGTGGGGCTCGAGTTGGCCTGTCATGGCCCCTTCCAGCCCCACTTGTCCGGGATGCTGACACACAGAACATGGCAAGAGCTCACACCAGTCAAGAGGGCAGAACCTGTGCACTGAATGGGGTGCGGCCAGCGCCCGGAGCCCCCTCTCATGTGAGTCCAGCCAGCCACAGACAGCGGGCAGGGACCCAGGGTTGGCGTCTCCCGGCTGCACACCAGTGACCATGCCAGGCACAAGTCTGTCCTGGGGCGGACATTTGACTCCCTGGTTGCTGGATGACAGGCAGGGAAGCCAGCGCTGACATGGGCGCCGCAGTCAGTATGGGTGGTGCCCACCCACGTGGCTGGTGTCTCACGGTGCCGTTCGCTGGCTGGGCCACCATTACAGGCCCTGTGTGACTCCACTGGTCCCGCTCTCACTCTGAGCAAAGGCTGAGAAGTGCCCTGGGCGCTTCCCACACTTCACACAGGCAACACAGGTAATGCCGGCGCCCGGGGCTCTGCTCCCTGATACGCAGGCGCCTGCTTGAGTGCAGGGGTCCTGCTCCTGGCCGGAGACGCCCATTCCAGGCTGGGCCCTGGCACGGGGCACGTTAGCATCGCCGGGCCTCTTGACGCTGCTTTGCATGCGCAGTCTCCCAGAAGCCACTGGGCTCACTGCGACCCAGAGATGATGCCTCATCCCCGCCCTCAGAGCTACCTGTGAGCAGCAGGTCAGCCTGCAAGAAATCACAGAGGCGTCCAGCAGGATAAAAGGTTTTATTGCTCTTCCTGGACTACGTCCTCCCAGCCAGGAGAACCCATGCCAATCAGGAGTACCTCCCCAGTGTGAATGAGAGGAGAATCGGTGCCCAGGCCTGCGTGCCGACATCCTCCAGTGACCGCACGCACATCCTGCTTTCTCGTGGCTTGGAGGCCACGCCCTTTGGGGGGGCTGGCAGGTTCCTTACTCTCCTTCCTACCTGGGATGAACACCTGCCTCGGAGCGCTGCGTGTTGTGGTGGGGGCCTGAGGAAGATGCTGCCGATGCCTCGCTGCGTCCTGCTGTGGGAACGCAGGCCCCAGGACTGCACTGACCCGGGAAGCGAGGCGACGGCCAGCTTGGGAGGAAGCTTGTTTGGTCTGGTCCCAGTCCCTCTCCAGGCTATTTATACTTGGCCCCAGTGCTCACTGCCTGCGAATGTCACACAACAGGCCTGGTGGCAAAGGCTGAGGAAACGAAACGACTTTGGGGAAGAAATGACACGACCCACTGAGAAATAACTCAGGTTTCATTGATCTTCGAGCTGCTCCATCGGCAGAGTTTCCAATGTCGCTGCGCCAGCAATGCAGACAATACTTGGCCATTGTTCTAGTCCCGGTTCCTGGGAGATGGACAGTGCCAGCTGCAGTTCTATCTTTAGCTCATCAGAGCACCCTCCGATTGTTGTCCTGCACTTCAAACAATAGGCACATGCATCGGGGGTTTAGGATTGCTGGCCTTCCAAGCACGCTGCCCAGCGAAATGCCGCCCAGAGACAATGGGGTTCTTTTCATGCCCTCCATCGAGCTGGTATTTGCACAAAGGAGCGTTCAGAATGCAGGAGCTTTTGCTTGTTTGTCTTTTGCGTGTGGGGCCTCTCAAGGAGCCGGCTCCCTGTGGATAGATATGCAACCTCTCCTGCAAAAATAGCACAATTGTTCTGGCTTTATTTAGCAGGTGTCAAACATGATGTCATCCCCTCCAGCTATGTGCTCAAGCTAATAAATTTACTATCAACTCCACAGAGGCCCACATCTCTCAGCTTTAATCTACAAGAATATAACAGCACGAGCTGAAATGGCCATTGCGAAACTCTGTCCCTGCATTTCCCTTTATTGGCTGGGGAATGCATCCTCTGCCGTGTGCGGCGCTGCCTGAAAGAAGGAACCAGGCGTGTAGCCCAGCAAGAGACGCCTGTCAGCTCCTGCACAGGATGCCTTTGCAGAACCTGGCAATGTCTTTGGTGAACTATTTGTTCGTACGATTGTGCTCCATGTGTGCCTGAGAGGCTGTTGGGGCGTCTGTCTGTGCTGCGGGGCAGCACGTGGCCGTGGCAAAGCTCACACTAACACCTCAAGCGGTGGCGGTTAAGACCAGCAGGGTCACATGACAGCTACTCGTTCCCTCCCTGGTGGTGCCGACGTTGTACAGAGCTGCCAGGGGTGGCCCGGGAAAGGGACCCTGCACCCGAGTGCCGCGCAGCCTGGCTCAGGAGGCTGGTGAGCAGCCAGAGGAGAGGTCAGACAGCACAATGTGCTGTTTATAACACTTTGCCGAGCACTATTTTTAGCGAACAAAGATAATGTCACAGTTGCTGTTGTTCATCTTTTGTTGCGGATGCGTGCCAAATGCTTGCCATGGCTGCCATATTTGTTTATCATTTAACCTTCCCTGAGCTATTCTGCCGCCCTCCGCGGGTGTCATGGAGATTAGGGGCTGGATTCATTAGCAGAGCCCTGCCAGCAGCCCAGGATTACAGTGGAAATGGCCTCAGCTTGGGGAGGGAGGGGGGACAGCTGGAGTTTTCGATGCAAAAGCTGCTTTCCATTTGGACAAGACCTGGGCCAAGGGCAGTTCAGAGGGGCACTGCAGGAGCCAAAGGTACTTACCCGGGAGAGGGCGGACGGGGCCCTCTCTGCCGGTGTTAGGGTGGAGAGGGAAGGCTGGAAGCGAGGGGTTTCAGGTGCGGGAAGGGCTTGGCCTGGTCCTTCCACTGCATTAAGGTCTGAGCCACCCTGTTTCTCTGGCAGCCCCCCAGGAAGCTGATGGAGTGGTGACATCACAAGCTGCGGGACATGAAAGTGGTGAATTGGGAGGAGACAGAAGTAACGGCTTGATTGATATGATTTACAACTCTCTTTGCTCTCAAACATGGTGCTGGGGGGAAAGGGTCTTTGGGAAGACCTCAGGTACGTCCACACTACACAGTGCTTAGTGACACGGCCATGTTACTTAAAGGCAGGCAGAGTAAAACATGTATGATGTTTTTGCAGACAAAAAACTTCCACCCTCTGAGAGTCTGGAGCCGGGGGTGTCTGCTAGGGACCACCAGACCAGGTGGATGAGGTAGACAAGGTTTTCTTCAAGCAATTAACATAAGCTTCCAGATCACAGGCCCTGGCTCTCTCAGGGGCCTTCAATCATCCTGACATCTGCTGGGAGACCAACACAGCAGTACACAGACAATCCAGGAAGTTTTGGGAGAATTTTGGGGACAACTTCCTGGTACAAGTGCTGAAGGAACTGACCAGGGGCCATGCGCAGCTTGACCTGCTGCTCAAACCCCTGTAGAGGGGAAGTAGAGGTGGGTGACAACCTGGGCAGCAGTGATCATGAGATGGTCGAGTTCAGGATCCTGACAAAAGGAAGAAAGGAGAGCAGCAGAATACACATCCTGGACTTCAGAAAAGCAGCCTGACTCCCTCAGGGAACGGATGGGCAGGATCCCCTGGGATGTAACATGAAGGGGAAAGGAGTCCAGGAGAGCTGGCAGTATTTTAAAGAAGCCTTATTGAAGGCACAGGAACAAACCATCCCGATGCACACCAAGAAAAGCAAATAGGACTGGTGACCAGCTTGGCTTAGCAGTGAAATCCTTGGTGAGCTTAATCCCAAAAGGGAAGCCGACAAGAAGTGGGAACTTGGATGGATGACCAGGGAGGAGTATAAATAGGCTTGAGCATCCAGGGGTGTCATCAGGAAGGGCAAAGCGCAATTGGAATTGCAGCTAGTGAGGGATGCGGGGGGGAACAAGAAAGGTTTCTACAGGCATGTCAGCAATAAGAGGGGCCAGCGAAGGTGTGGGGCCCTTACTGGATGAGGGAGGCAACCTAGTGACAGATGATGTGGGGAAAGCTTAAGTACTCAATGCTTCACAGACAAGGACAGCTTCTGGACTGCTGCACTGGGCAGCCCTCGGTGGAGAAAGAACAGGGTAAGGGCCATTGAGCAAAGCTGGACCTACCCAGATCCATGGGGCTGGATCTAATGCATCCGAGAGCGCGACTGGAGAGCCGCTGGCCATTATCTTTGAAAACTCATGGCCATTGGGGGAGGTCCTGGATGGTGGCAGATGGCAGAACGAGGAGCAATGGTCTCACGTTGCAGTGGGGGCGGTCTAGCTTGGAGATTAGGACAAACTATTTCCTTAGGGGGGTGGGGAAGCACTGGGATGGGTTCCCTAGGGAGGGGGTGGAATCTCCATCCCGAGAGGTGTCTAAGTCCCAGCTTGACAAAGCCCCAGCTGGGATGACTGAGTTGGGGTTGGTCCTGCTCCTAACATCTCTTCCAGCCCTAGGATTCTATGACTGGAGAAAGGCAAATGTAGTGCCCATCTTTAAAGAAAGGAGAGAGAAGAATCTGGGGAACTACAGACTGGTCAGCCTCACCTGTCTCTGGAAAAATCAAAGAGGGGATCCTCAGGAATCAATTTGGAAGCACTTGGAGGAGAGGAAAGTGATCAGGAACAGTCAACATAGATTCACCAAGGGCAAGTCCTGCCTGGCCAACCTGGTTGCCTTCTGTGACGAGGTAACAGGCTCTGTGGACATGGGGAAGGCGGTGCAGTGATATCCCAGCAAGCCGGAAGGTGTCAAAGCCAGGCCTGCACTTTGCTCACTCTTCAGAAGCCACGAACAGCGTGACCGTTCTCCCTCCCTGAGCCAGCACGCTTATTCCCCAGCGACACAAGGACGTACAGGCAGGCTAGTACGCTTTCCAGCGGTCCCCAGCCACGCCAGCAGTCCTGACACCCCACAGCGGCGGTTGCCAGTGGTTACCAGTCAGAACAAGCAGGAACAGTTCATTTTTCCCCGCTGTGACTTGGGGTTTTTTGTTATCCCTGACTTCCTGATGGGTCCTGCCCTGCTCCCCAGCTTTACCCCAGCCCTGAGGGGAAGTGAGGCCTCTGCCAGCTGGAACCCACAAGTTCCTCAGAAAGTCCAGCCCGTTGCTGCCCTGGCCAGAGAGAAGAGTGTGTGCACACTCAGTTTCTCCTGGGCGGGAACCCAGCTCCACTGGGAAGGGAGGCACAAAACTGTCCCGGCGACATCTGACGCCGTGTGGCTTGTCCTCTCCCTAGGGAGGGGAGTGCTATCCGCCTGTTCCCTGGGCAATGAGTACACAGGGGCCTCGGTGGGCCTTTCCCCCGTGCTAGACAGCTCCTGGGCACACAGGGAACCTGGGCCCAGACCCCCGCTCGGCAGGGCCCAAGCCCTTGGCAGCAGCACCTGTGCGGGTGGCTGTGCGGCCACAGGCGCTGCCCTGGGGAGTTTACAAGCCCGGTGAGAGTCTAGCAAAGGGAGGCGCGAAGGAGGGAACCAGCAAGGGGACGGGATTTTACACAGGCTGCTGTGGAGGCTGGGAACTGGTTTTATGCATCAGTAAGAATGGGCTTTGTCCTCTCACATTCACACTCCACTGCCTCAGTTAGGGACAAGCAGCTTTATTGGAGAGTCGATTTGACAGGCTCTGCATCTTGGGAATAAATAATCACTTCTGCCACTTTGAGCTCTTCCTCCTGGTTTTCACTCAGTGCCCCTCCCGCCAGCAGGCCACCCCAAGCTTTACCTGCCCTGGCAGCCAGCTTGGCCCTCCACTTTTCGCCAGCCACAGCGGCTCTGGGGAAAATCCTAAAGAAAAGAAAGGCGTTAGTGAGGAGAGAAACTCTGCCTGGCCTCTCCCGGCAATGGGCTGCCCCGTCCGGGAAAGGCAGAAGATGGCTGTGCCCTTCACACACGATTGGCCAGGGGTTACTTTTTCATCTCAGAAACGTCCTTGGAGACGTGTACTGTGAGTACTGTCACGAGCCGGTTTCCGTAAGGACCTATCCCAAGGGAGGGAGGTGGGAGAGGCTGGGAGAAGCTTAGAGGAGAGCCCTAATGAGGATCAGATCTTTGTCCTACTTCTGTTACTTCTGGACTTAAGTTTCCTGGCTGGAGCTGGAGCAGAATAAGGCTTTGATGGACTGTGCCAGTTAGACACGCTGTAGGACACATGTATGGGGGGAATGCTCTGACTTTTGGGGGCACCGGATAAGATCTGTAATGTTATCCTGCTGAGTGTCTGAATGCACTAGCAATGCCATGCTGAGCTGGTACAAACCTGAACTGGGTCTCGGTCACTTCTCTTTGCAGGTGTAACTCTACTTTCCTCATACACGAGACTTTGCTCCAGGTAGGGAAGGGGAAGTTCTTGCGAACACTTGCATTGGTTCCTGTTCCCCAGGCAAGGATCCACTGCAAACCCTCTCTCTATGCTCACGTAATTCTCAGGCTCCTTCTGCTGTGATTTGAAGCAGTTGTAATAGTCACTTGCTGCGCCAAGTTTTGGGGCAGCAGCAGGCTGGCGGGATGGGCAACAGCGAGGGTGACATATGGAGGACTCCGGCAGTGTTTTCTCTCTCCCCCCACCCTCAGCAAGTGCTGCAGCAAACACGCCATGTGCACAAATTTGCTGCATGGCGGTAGCATCTCTGTCGCTTCTGGCGGTCCCGCATTCACCCATTTCCATTCGCTTCCCTTCCTGCCGAAGCCCATCTGCCGCCGGCGTTGCTGGGACACTGTTCTCAAAATAAGATTGTGTGTTCCTGAACTGCCCTCTTGTGGCTTCCTGCTTACAGATGTTTTCCAAAGATGAATGAGTGGGCAGCACAGACTGGTTACTGTACCAGTATGTTTCATTCATGCTCTCTGGGGTTTCTCTATGGCAGTACTCTTTTGCAGACTCAAGGTCTTGGCTCTTGCAGGGTCCCGTACAGGTAGCAAGGCTGCTTCTGGTTTTCTTAGTAACGGCCTGAAAAATCTCTCCATTGGGGAAGAGCCCATGTTGGGGCATCTGCCCACATCTGCAAAACATCAGTTTCTTCAGGATGGAGTCTCCAAAAGCAACAGGGGCAGACTCTGAGTCCAGTGTCTCCAAGGGCACGTTATTATTGGCCTTAAACACACCCCTCTGCTCTGGGGGCTGCACTAAATTACTGACATTCCCAGGATAAGGATAATCCAAGGTACTCGCATTGTCTTCAGGCTGCAGTGTCCCATCTGTGGGACTCTGCCCCTCTCTTTCATCTTGGAGAAATGGGACCGTCAGACTCCTCCTCTCCAGTGGTAAAGGAGGGCTCAAAAGACCTTCCTCTCTTGGTTCGGAATCATCAGCAGTGGAAGGGAACTCCCCTTTACAGGACGACCTCTCATGTTTCTTTTGTGCCCCAGGCCACCCAAAACAAAAGTTCAGAATGCTCTGCATCTTCGAATCCTTTTTCCTTTTGGCAGAAGAGATGTAGGGGGTCTCCTCCGAGCTGTCTCTATCACTCAGCAGAGACTGTGCAGAAAATCGGCGTGTTACACCACCTCTTCTGGGAGGTTTTCTGCTAACGCTTCGGGATTTCTCAATGCCAGAATATCGCCGCTTTGGATACAGGTTCACACTCAAGTTAGACAGAGGACTGCAATGACACTTGACGGTTTCTGATATGGGCACAGTCTTCAATTTATCTGTTTCTTTCACAGTTTTGTAACGGCCAGATTTTTGCCTGAAAGGCTCAATATCCAAAGTCTTTGTGTTGTCAAGATTGGACGAGACACAGGGTTTGCTAACAAATCTTAGACCCCTTTGAGCTTCTCTGCGTTTGGGAGGCACAGTAGGATGTCTGATGGACCTGGAGACTTTTAACTGATGTTCCTGCTCTTCAAAGGGCTCTTTAATGGATATCCCTTTTTTGTGTGGCAATTTTTGAACACTGTAAGAGGCAGAAGGACAAACTGTATCCTGTCTATCTTCAGAGGACACCAAGACCTGCTTGGCAGACTGAGGTTTAAATATAGAAGATGCTTGTTCTATCTGAGCTCCAGGACTGTCAGAATCAGATGATTCTGTCTGGGTTTCCAGAGGCTGTCTGGCTTCAGAACCTGGGATTTGTTGGTGTTCTATCTGCCCCGCAAATAGAAGAGCTTGATTTTGTGTGTCAGTGTCTAAGTGTGCAGGGTTTGGAACTATAGAAATACACAATTTGTTAAAATATTGGTTAAGCTCTGGTTCTTTGAGTTTGAAAGCTAAGACGGGTTCACCTGCATCTCCTCTGACTTTCTTAGCCCTTGCAGATCTACTGTGTTTTGTTCCAGCTCCTGCTAATGAAACAGATGGAACTGAGTAATCTGCTTCCAATGCTAGAGAGATAACAAGAGTTGAGGAACTAATGGGCAAACGCCAATGCTTGGAGGTATAGGGTTTGACAGGAATGTCAGTCACTGCTTCCAAAGTAGAAGGAACATGTCCATTCACCAGTTCACCAGATGATAAATCTCGATTGGCGATACTTTCAGTGGTATGAATCACAGCAGCTTTCTTGTACGGTTTTCTGTGTCTCTCTTCCTTTATCGACGACTGTTTTGAGCATTCACAGACAATACATTCACCAAGCTCCTCCCCTCGACAAGCAAAAGAAGCTTGCACCGCTTTATTGCACTTCGAAGTTGGCGGAAAATCAGCAGGCAGGTGCTTTCGATGTCGCTTATTGATTATGTAAGCTTTCTGAATTGTGAAAAAGGCTGGCTCCTGGGTTGGTTGTTCAGTAATGAAGAGCTGGCGGGACTCACTTTTGGAAGGCAAATCCTTTCGAGACGACAAGGCCGACTTTGACTGCAGCACTCTGTCTGAACGTGTCGATTGGTGATCAACTGTCTGATTCCTGGCAATACTAGAAGGGAGGGTGGATTTGGAAATCTTTCCTTTTGGGCTCCCCCTAGAATGTTCTGATTTATTTCCTTGTACTAGAAGATATTCCCTAGAGTTATTTTTGCTGATGCTTTGACTGTTTCCTGAGACCAGAAGAGCTTCTGTCACGTCATCGGTTCTTTTGCTTCTTTCCCTCACTTTTCCCAGTGAATGGCACTGATCCTTTGTATCAACGTAAGGATGAAGATCACTTTCACTGTCAGAGGCAGTTAAATCTAGAGAGGAAACATTTAGAAGTTACTTCCAACTCAAAATAATTCTTCACCATACAACAGTTACAAAATATATTACAAGAAATCATTATCACTCTTCAGATCAACCCTCGGCAAGATACTATAAAGTATCAGCAACAAATTCACCAGAGAGAAACAGATTCCTAATAAATTCTTTAATAATTCACCATTTATTCTTCAAAGCAAAACACTCCTGAAAGTTTAGACAAAGTTTTGTAACCTGACATTCATTTTACCTTTGCAGCTACAATGACTATGTGAAAAGCTTGCTTCCCAGGAACAACAATAAAAATCAGATTCATTTGCAACGTCACACCATGCTGAGTTCTGGTTGGACATAGCACCTAAAATAGAAACATATCAGAAGCTTTGAAAATACAACTCTTTGGAACAGAGAGGTTGATGCCACCAATGGACAGGGGTGGGGTGGGGCTGGAATCTGACTTTTGCAGGGATTTCAAAATAATTAAGTAAGATTCCTGACTACTTCGTCCACTCACAATGTGTTCAGTAGGGTTTCTATGATTATTTGGAATGATAGAGAGAGATGGAGCCCTCAGCACCTCTGTATTCTTTCATACAGAATAGGACTCCGTGCCTTTTTATAGTTAGTAGCTTTTCAGATCCCTACTGATATTCCTCTGGCGGATAATTTGTATTTTGGTAGAAGTGCTGGACCAGAACACCACTGGGCTGTACAAACACAACAAAAAACTCTCCGCCCTAATGAACCAGCGTTCTATTATTGTGGAAAAAGAAAAATAACACCACCGTCACCCCCAGAAACCTGGCCAAGAATTCACAGGCTACAACAAAACCACACTGCCTTTCAGAGAGACATGAAAACCTAATAGATGCGGCCATTGAGCTCTTCCACCAGCTAATGAAGCACCAGCACTGCCTATTTAAAGACAGGCAAAATACTAAGACTCGGATCAGAGAATGAATCTATTGTCAGACTAAAAAAAACTGAGGAGTCTATTCTAATCTGGGAGCAGCGGCTTTGATAAGACAGTGCTTAAAATGTGTGCCTCAGCAACCTGTCATAGTTACAAAGTCATTTTTTTTCTGCTCTTCAACTTGGCAGGCTGCTCATCCAGTTTCAGACTGGAGCATCCTGCTTTTGTGCTGCCTGGCCCCCATCCAAGCCTGAGGCAAACCAGATATGGTTTTATCCAATATCAGATGGGCACCACCATAACGGAGAGCACACCACTCTGCCCTGGCCAGCCTGACCTTGCTCACACTGGATGTGGAAGTTCACACCAGCAGAGGCAGGGCACTACACTCTTCAAAATGACCGCCACGTGGCATAGCCGTCCATGCGCCATGCGGGCGAGGTTATGTTAGCGGGGCAGGGCCACACAGCTAGGGACAGGTGCATTGTTTCTGAAACTATCAGAATATCTGGCATTTTAGGAATGGGCGAGAGGCCATCCTACCTGCAACCCCTCATGGGGCACCTCACACCTGCATCTTAAGCACCATCTCAGTCCTCAGTCTACTGTTTAATGTCATTTGTGCTTGTCAAGGAGATCGTATCCTCCCCTTTCAAGTAGCGGCAATTTGTGATCCGTTCCACCAGAGGTAGCAGCATTGGAAGTCCTAGCGTAGACAGCACCGGTGGCATCTTAACACCATCACACACAAGCCTGCTCACAGTACATCCAGAAGACAAGTGTTAAAAATGCTGGTGGCCCCTCCACACTTAAAGCTTCTGACACTGTTGCCACAGTTAGACTGGTGTTAGCACTGTGGTAAAAAGAAACAAAGCCAGTGGAAGACAAGTGCCACGGACAGCCAAGCCAAGAGAGAAAGCACAGAGCCTGCAGCCTTCTTGAACCATGTCTACATTATGACCAGGGTATGGATACAGGACACAGCTTAACTGTGAATGTAGCTATAAGCACACTACATTCAGCGCCATTTCAGTAATGGTGGCTAGAACAGCATTGGCTTTTCTAAAGTGGTGTGAACATGGCTGGTCCTTTCTTAAGCTGCAGAGCGCTCAGCTCCCATTCAGCTCTCCCAGGACTGGAGAAGCCGAAAGGAACAAACAAGCTACACGCTCCATCTCACAGCACTGTGTGGATGACAGCAAGTTCCTAGTATCAGAGGGGTAGCCGTGTTAGTCTGAATCTGCAAAAGCAGCGAGGAGTCCTGTGGCACCTTACAGACTAACTGAAGTGTTGGAGCATAAGCTTGCGTGGGCAAAGACCCACTTCGTCAAATGCATCTGACGAAGTGGGTCTTTGCCCACGCAAGCTTATGCTCCAACACTTCAGTTAGTCTGTAAGGTGCCACAGGACTCCTCGCCGCTTTAGCAAGTTCCTAGGCACCAGGGATCCAGCCAGAATCTCTTGGAGGAGGGGTTTATAAGGTTTGGTATGTGACTTTTACTGAAAAACAAGGAGCAGGTTCTGAACTGCTGACACAACAGAGCATGAATGCAGCTGTCCTACTTGGCCATGGGCACAGCACGGCATGGCCCCATTAGTCCAACCCTCTGAGGCCAAGGGAAGCTGTGGGCAGTGAGCACCTTGGAGGAACAGGCTCTGTATCACTGGTGACAACTGCCCCCAAAGGAAAAAGGAGCAGCTTCCTCCCTGCCTGATCCTGCTTGGTCAGAGCAGAGTAAGGGACAGAAGAGCCATTCCCCAGGTGACCTGTAATGAGGAGCATTTTCTAGAACAAGATTTCCCAACCTATGGGTCACCATTACATTTCAAAAGGGTCGCCAGGTGTCTCCCCAAGTGGCCCTGCCTCGCCTCCTCCCCCCATTTTTGAATTGCCTTGGGTCACCAAGTCTTCCTGAGTTGTCAAAATGGGTCCCCATCTGGAAAAGGTTGGGAACCGCTGTTCTAGAAGGAAGCAGAATGGTCCAAATTGAGGGCTGGCATAACAACTCTGCCTTCAGACAGGGGCTCTCCCTGCTGCTTCCGGATCTAAGCTAAGCACTTATGAGCAATTAGAATACAAACGCCACCCTCCTCCACCTGTCTCCAGCACCGCATCCGCACCCCCACCCCAATAAAACCCCCTGAGTGGGAGGCGCTGCCTACTCTACCCCTGCCCCAGCCCCAGGGGAAGCGCTGCCCCCCATGTGCCCCAGCCCCATGTGCCCGCTGCCCCCCATGTGCCCCAGCCCCAGGGGAAGCGCTGCCCCCCATGTGCCCGCTGCCCCCCCATGTGCCCCAGGGGAAGCGCTGCCCCCCATGTGCCCGCTGCCCCCCCATGTGCCCCAGCCCCAGGGGAAGCGCTGCCCCCCATGTGCCCGCTGCCCCCCATGTGCCCCAGCCCCAGGGGAAGCGCTGCCCCCCATGTGCCCCCAGATCCACGGGGAGCGCTGTCTCCGCCCAGGCCCAGCCCCTCCCCCTCGGGCCCGGCTCCGCCCCTCTCACCCGCAGACTCCGCCCCTCCCGCGGCTCATGGCCTCTGCTTCCCCGCGCCCGACGCTTCCGGGTCCCCAGGGCATCTGCGTGACGTAAGCACGCATCACAGCGCACGCGGTAACGTCACACGCACTGAGGGGGGCCGGCGTCAGCGCGCCCCCTGGTGGCGGCTTCTGGCCGCTCTGCGGGCTGCAGCGGATGTGGGTGGCGCGCGCCCGCTCCTGCTGGGTCCCGGTGCGCCACGGGCGCCTCCTCCCGGCCCGGCCCGGCCCCACCCCCAGCACATAGCCAGGCGGTGCACACAGTCCCCTGCAGCCAGGTCGGGCCATTGCAAATCGCCCCGCCCCGCCCCGCCCCGGGTGCCCACCACACACCAGGAGCGCAGGACGCACGCCTCCCCCGTGGCGCCACGCACGCCTCCTTCTTGGCACCACGCACGCCTCCCCCGTGGCGCCACGCACGCCTCCCCCGTGGCGCCACACACGCCTCCTTCTTGGCACCACACACGCCTCCTCCGGGGCGCCACGCACACCTCCCCCGTGGCACGAGGCGTGCCTCCCCCGTGGCGCCACGCACGCCTCCTTCTTGGCACCACGCACGCCTCCCCCGTGGCGCCACGCACACCTCCCCCGTGGCACGAGGTGTGCCTCCCCCGTGGCGCCACGCACGCCTCCTTCTTGGCACCACACACGCCTCCTCCGGGGCGCCACGCACGCCTCCCCCGTGGCACGAGGCGTGCCTCCCCCGTGGCGCCACGCACGCCTCCATCTTGGCACCACACACGCCTCCTCCGGGGCGCCACGCACGCCTCCCCCGTGGCACGAGGCGTGCCTCCCCCGTGGCGCCACGCACGCCTCCTTCTTGGCACCACACACGCCTCCTCCGGGGCGCCACGCACGCCTCCCCCGTGGCACGAGGCGTGCCTCTCCCGTGGCGCCACGCACGCCTCCTTCTTGGCACCACACACGCCTCCTCCGGGGCGCCACGCACGCCTCCCCCGTGGCACGAGGCGTGCCTCCCCCGTGGCGCCACGCACGCCTCCTTCTTGGCACCACACACGCCTCCTCCGGGGCGCCACGCACGCCTCCCCCGTGGCACGAGGCGTGCCTCCCCTGTGGCACCACGCACGCCTTCCCCGGGCCGCCACACACGCCTTCCCCGGGGCACCACGCACGCCTCCCCCTTGGTGCCACGCACGCCTCCCCCAGGGGTGCCACGCACGCTTTCCCCGGTGCGCCACACACACTTCCCCGGGGCACCACGCACGCTTCCCCCATGGCACCACGCACGCCTTCCCCGTGGTGCCATGCACACACCCCCTTGGAGCCACGCACGCCTCCCCTGGGGCACCACACATCAGGAGCACACGACGTACGCCTCCCCCAGGTGCGACACAAGGTTCCCCAGGGTGCACGACACGCCTACCCCGGGGCACCACACACCAGGGTGGGTTCTGGCACAGCTTAGGGGATAGGGCATTAGCACAGGGTGGTGGGTTCAAGTCTCGCCCCACCCAGGCAGCCACTGGACAGCCATCACCAGTTGCCCCAGGGGCGTAGCTGGCTCCAGCATTAGGAAGGCAGCATAAGGGACCCTCCAAAAGTAGGGAGGTGGAGTGGCCTGGGGGATAGGGCATTTCCTGGGGAGTACAGGTTGGTGAGCCTGAGTAACAACACACACTTCCCCAGGGGCCAACAACACATGCTTCCCCAGGAGCGCCTGAGTGTCTTTGCTTGTGTGACGTAGCGGGGGTACCTTGCTGGTTGCTATGCTGGGCAGTGGGTTGTCAGTGACCTCCACTGGCTGCTGGCTGCAGCACGGCCCAGCAGGGCAGGGGATGAGTCATTATGCAAGGGGGCTTCGAAACTTGTCAGACAGGTATCTCCCATGGAGCGGAACAATGGGAAGGAAGGGGGCGAGGCCAGACCTGGCTGGGGGCAGGGCTGGAAGTGAGTGAGTTAGTTTCTGTCTGGGATCATGGAGGAAACAGCCTAGGGCTCAGAGGGGCTGGAATTGAGGGGCCCAGCATCCCCCATCTCAAGGGGGGCTGAGGCATCCTAGGCCCGGTTCCTGTAACCAGATGACATCTGTACTGTGCTGTATCCTGGAGAAGCAATAAACTCCCTCTATTCTACTGGCTGGTGGAGTCTGTCCGTGCCATTACAGGGGTGCAGGAGTCGGGGGACCCTGACGCACCACCACAGCTTGGCAAACCTTTTGTCCTTTGTGGGTGCCTAACCCTCCCACCCCTGCACCGCGTGAATGACAAAGTTTTGTGGCAAGTGCAGGTGTGAACACTGCTTTGTTGGAAAGCGCGCCCATTGGGAGAAGTCTTTTCTGTGAAACAGCATTCACACACGTTGACTTTTAGCAACTGCGTCAAGACAGCCTTGTCACTAAAAGCTGCACAGCGCAGACATGCCCCTGAGATGCTGCAAGTCACACTTCACTAATAATTCTTTGGATGTGTGAGGCAGACAGACTCCAGCTTTCTCAGCTGAGATAAAGGAGTAGCAGACACCACTGATTTGCTCAGCTTAAAGTATCCTCTCTACACACAAGCATTGTACATCATTCCAGAGCTCATCCTGACTACTTGAGGTCGGGTGTGGAGTCCTTGCCATTAAAAACAGGGATAAATGACACCATCAACACATTCAAACTACTAGTTTAATGACTAGTCTATGTTTTACTTCAAGGCATAAATTTGGATTTCTTGTAACCTCAAAGCATCACAATAATCATCAACCCTAAATGTATGCACCATACAGGTATCATTGAGAGGTAAAAGCAGTGGTGACATTTCTAGTCAACATCATCATCACAGTCCTTATTCTCTTGCAACGTATATAGCTCCGTGCAGGGAAAACGCTGACGGCAGACACAGCTCATTTTCTCAAGCATTTTTCATGGTGAATTGGTTCTAGATATTTTCTAGGCTTTTCAAATGCTGCATAAGAGAACCTGCATGGGCAGAGTGACATTCTTCCCCACACGTCAGTGATACTTCTTGTGATGCTGGGCTATCTGGAGACTTCTTGAAGTATCACTCTGTCTATTGAATGAAAGACAGTATTTCCATCAACGGTCTCTATGTGATTATATTGTCTCCTTCATGGATGAGATTTCCATCAGCATGTAGTGGTACAATTCCATTTGGGATGGACACATCTCCCTGGAGTCTTTCTACTTCAGTTTTTGCAGCACTCATGATGAATTGCCTTTGTTCATCATAACTGATCAAAGAAGTGAAGGTATAGCCTGTCACGGTGTAGTTCTGCAGCAAGGCTTTTGTGCAATGCTACTGTTAAATCTATATGGTCTGCAACTGAGGGCATCTTATCTGAATGTCTTCTAACCGATTATACTCATTGCTGGGACCTGCACCCACTGGGGCAGAAAGGTAGATGACATCTCTAAACTACAATCAGCTGGCGCTGGATAATATTCTGGGGCTTTCCTTTTGGCTATTTCAGACTGAAAGATTGAAGTGGTATAATACAAAACCCTTTGAACATTTGAAAGACGTTCATCAGGCTCGCTCATCAGAAAAGCATCCACCAAATATTTGGATGACTTAAATTCCTGCTTCAGATTACTAGCAGCTTGGACAGCATTGGCACTTTATAGCACAGATGTAGATTTGCCTACCCTGTGCTGTGCATGGAAATTGAAGAACCATCAACACTACCAGCACTTTTCATTTTGTACAAGTGAATAGGCCTGTGTTAATAATCTACATACAACTTAGACGTTAGCATTAAAATTGCCATTGTTGTTTAGTGAACACTTTGACTGAAGTCCAGTATAAACACTCTTAACACTAAAATTGCCCTGTGCACAAATGTCACTGAATTAGAGGCTAGTATTGCATGCATAGGCAATTACAAATTAAAACTTTCTACCAGACAGACTAGATGCTATATTGCAGATACAAAATCTTATAAATGGGAAAGCTCTACTTTGGGAATTCACAACCATTTATATCTAACCCACTGTTCAGCACAAACAATGGACATCCTAGGTATGCTGTTGGTGCACAGCCTCCAGTGTGAGACTGATCTGGTCAGCAAATTTCAGCTGAAAATACAGAAAACCATGAGTACCACACATGAGATAGGCATGTGCCCGGTGAAAATGGTTCATGTTCGTACACTGGAAAAACTGTGTATTTGCCATTCTTGCCACATGCAAAACAGCTTACTCAGTCCTCGCCTGCCCTATGCAAAGCCAGTGCTAATCTTCAATGCATTGCCCTTCGGCAGCTGCAGCCAGCGAGTGCAGCACGCCGGGGTGGACGTGCACGTAACTGCCGGGCTGTCGCCGCGCGCCTGGGGCTGCACAGACAGGCCCCCTAGCGCGTGGGGCACCGGGCTTTCACTTCTGCCCCACAGCCCCGGAGCGGGCTTTCCAGTGGGCCCGGGGGGTGCATGCCACACCGCCCCGCGCGGCCCCCGGGGACACCGCCTCGCAGCCCGGCTGCGCCCAGCGCCTGCCCCAGCCCGCGAGCGGCCTCCGCCCGATACGCGCCACGGCGCCCCCTGCAGGCCGGCTGGGCACAACGCCCCGGCCCGGCGCAGGCGCAGGCGCACTGCCGGCCCCGCCGAGCGGCCCGCGGAACGAGGCGGAGCTGCCTTACACCATTGGCTCCTGCAGCCGCTTCCCGCCCCGTGACCGCTCTCCGGCCAATCGCGGGGGATGGCGCGCGCTCCCTGCCGTGCTGGGCGCTGATAGGCTGTCGGCGTGCCCGAGCCAGGCGGGGCGGAGCGGTAACGGCAACGCAACGGCGCCGGGAGCGGGGCCGGGGGGGCGAAGGGAAGCGCGGGAGCCCCCGCGGGCGGGGCCAGGGGAGGCGCTTGGCTGTGGGGCCTCGGCCCAGCCCCGGGCCTGAGGCGGCCTCGCTGCGGGGGGGCCGCGGCCTCAGCCCCGGCCCGGGGAGCGCCCCAGACTCGCCCTGCCGGCCCGGCCCGGCCCGGCCCCCGCGGCGCTCGGCGGCCCGCCCGGGGCACCGGGGCGGAAGGGACCCGGCAGCGCCCTCCCGTCCTGCGCGGGAAGGGAAGGGCCGGGCCCCGGGCGCTGGCTCGCGGCCCCTCCCCGGCCTGCGGCGACTCTTCCCCGTCTCCAGTGCCCGGCATGGCCGCCCGCCGCGCCCCGTGGCAGGACGTTCTGCACGATGAGCGGCTCGTCCGGGACGTAGCCCCGGCCGCTGTGGACGCCGCGCTGCTGGCGGGAGTCCTGATGAGGACCGAAGAGGCGCCCAGTTCCTCTGACGTGAGTCCCGCTAACCGCGAGGGGCTCCGGCCGTGGCACGCTGCAGTCTTGGCTGGGCCGGCTTCGGCCCGGAGATGGCCGCAGCGATGCGGCTTGGCCGCTGAGGCCTCATGAAACGTGCAGGAGTTTACGGTAACTGCACGGGACACTCGGCAGCGGAGTGAGCTTCCCGGACGCGCCACGATGCCACCTGCGGCCAGACGGACAGGTTCTACTCAGGCCCTGCCTCCGTTATGCGTATCTGGTTTACTTATCCACGAGAAGCTGTAGGCTTGGGGATGGTGTCTGGGCAGTGGATGCCTGTGCTGTGTGTGTGCTCTCCTCGGGGCAGGCGTGGTGCGAAGAACACGCTCTCATCTGTCCGAACAGCGCTCCCCTTTGTGGAATTCCAGAAGGTTTCTCAGTGAGCCCAGGAACCTGCAACTACCACCCTAACTGAAAAGGATTAAAAGATGGTGTCACCTGAAATGGGTTGGACTTAAAATCTGGGACACCTGCTCTGCTGGGAGGCATTTTCTTTGGTGTATCTCCTGTAACTTGCCAGAGGGGAGCTGGTGTTACAGCTATAAGCAGGCTCTGTCAGACCAGAACACTGCTTATACACCTGGTCCACCAGCAGCCTGTGAGGGAGAGGGACTGAAGGTGTGTTAGCTGAAGGCTAATGAGTTGTCTGCATCCATGAGCAGACTGAAGATGACCGACAGCGATGCCGTGGAGCACAAAGATCAGCATGTGCCTAGGGAATTCTAGGATTTGACGCTGAGAGTAGGGAAGGCAGTGTTCCAGAGCAGATGTACACGGTGGCCCCAGAGAGGCCTTGGCTTCTCTTGGCCCACACGCAGAGCTCTGACAAACAAGGAGAACAACTTTTGTCTTGTATAAAATTGCTGTTTTCCAAGTGGCTTATGCCTGAGATGGGATCGAGTGAAGAAGTGTATGGTGTCCGGAATTTGCAGGAACTAGAGCTGAGTAGTGAAACTGAGACCCTCCGGGATAAAGTTCAGAACTGCATATGCTAGAAAATGAATTCCCTGAACTAAATCTGAAGACTATGTTCTGTCATTAGTGTGAGAACAGAGATTGTATGCAACTGTCACTGTGAAGCTGCTATTGAAATCTGACCCAAATGCCATTATATTAAGCTTGTAAAGTGAAGCACTCAAAAGCTAGAAAGGCCAAAGTCCAGGCCAGTGCACCTAGTGGCCTGTTCAAGGACAAAGGAAGTAACGATCTAGTCTAGAGCATGTCCGTTTTTAAATTGGGACTAACTCAGTACAAATTGAGAGAGTCTGTTAGGGGAAGAGAATGGCTGACTTCCTTTGTTGAACCCTTCTCTGCAGGTGGTGAACTATGCTCCCTTGACACTGCTCCCATCTGCAGTACCAAGCACCCTCTTTGAGCAAGCCTATGCTGTTCAGCAAGATTTTAACCTACTTGTGGATACTGTTAGCCAGAACGTGGGATTCCTGGAACATGCTCTTGCTAGGTATTTGTGGTCCTAGATATGTTAACTATACGGATACTTTAATGTATTTATATTCTTTTTAGGGGTGCCCTCTTTCCCAACCAGACACCATTCATGGTAGTGGCATCTAGGCTACCCATTTGGGGAAGCTGGCAACCCGCATCCTGTTGCTCTTAATCTTAGTCTATTTTTGCTCTTAGTTCTTGAATTGCTGCCCTCAGTCACCTCCACTGATCATTTACGCACGTCCCTCAAGTTCTGCAGGTTTAGGCAGACGTTTAAATGCCCCACTTCTGCTACCACTTACACTCTCTCTGTCAACTGGTCATGGAACCAGTAGCTCCTTTTCTCCACTGACATTTCATAACGTGGGTGCCAGTAGTCCATAAGTAGTTTGGTGTATCAGACGCTACATCACAATTGAAATTTAGTAGTTTTGTTAGTTGTTTTCATTAAGGTTTTTGGGTCTGGTTAAGCCGTGCAAAAGATGACATCCATGTGGGGACTGGGAATGGCTTCACTTGTCTCAGTGTGTGCCCCACTTCAGATGGCCTTACAGACTTTATCCTGCTACCTGGGAGCCTGCTTGGGATTTAAATTCAGTGTTAACCAAACTCTGAGCTCTTGGGATCTTGTTCTCTGTGGTACTACTTGCTGAAGGTTTTGTTTCTGGCTGTCAGGAGGGTCTGAGAGTTGTAGGCTCGTATTGTCAGCCTACCTAGGGAAATATTCAGCAAAGACAAGATACTTGAGCCTTGCCCCAAATTTTGGACCAAAATCTTATACCATCTGTCGCTGTCCCTACCAGTCTAGTAACGCTGGGGCGCTGAAGTGCATCTGGTATGGTCAAAGAGCTGTGATAACAATGGAGACAGGAGTAAACTTGTGACCCTTTTGGGGGAGGAAAGGGACTAAAGGTTGAGCCATCAAACTGCAGAGCTGTGTAAGTGGACGTTTGATGGAGAAGACGTGCACACCCCACCTTGGCAGTTGCTACTTGTGGCTGCCTGGCTGGACTAGGGATGTTGGCAATTAGTCGACTAACTGTTAAGCAGGGGCTTATCAGTTAGCACTGTAGAGTAGTCACTCCTCGCCCCCCCCCCCAGCTGCCGCTCTGCATTTGAGAGCACAGGGCAGCCGGCTCACCAAGATGCTGGGTTGGTCCCTGCTTCGCAGGTCTCTCATCACTCAGCATATACCCTCTCCCCTCCCAGTTGCCGCTCTGCACTGTACAGCACAGTGAAGTCTCCTATTAAGAGACCCCTGGAGCAGAGACAACCCAGCATCTCTGTGATCCTGAGGCCAGACCCATGATTCCTGTGGCTCTTGGCCTGGGAAGGTGGGAGCAGTGTGTTACGTAAACATCTTACTGCTAGTAATTTAGTCCAGTTGTTTGTGCCAGAGCCCTTTCTAGAAGGATTATGCAGTGGTGAGAATAGTGATGTGCAGCATGGCCAGCCAGTAAACTAGCAACAGGTGAATTTGGTGGTGGTGGTCCCCATAATTTGCCCTGTGGATTAGTATGCCAGGCCCTGATGGGGGTGGGAGAACTTTAGTTTTATCTCTGCTGCTTTTCTCTATCAGACGTTTGACTTCTCCTCCTTCGCAGAGATTCACGTTGGCAGTTGCAGAGGGAGAGCCTCTGCAGGATGGGCACAGGTCAATTGCAGCTTTAAACTAGTGTGAATGGTGGCTTCTCTGTAAGGTGACGTCTTCAGACCCTGCTCTGAGGGCGTGAGTAACTCAGCCAGAGGTTAGGGCCGTTATAGGAGGAGATGGGTGAGGCTTGTGGCCCGTGAGGTGCAGGAGAGCAGACTAGATGATCCCGATGGTCCCTTCTGACCTTAAACTGTGTGAGTCTGAACCTTCTTCACAGGAGCTTCTTACTAGGGGGCCTACAGCTGAGCGCTGTGGATACGGGTTTTCTCGCCTCTTGCCGTGGTTGCCTTGTGCACAGGGCTACACTGCAGATGCCCTAGGTGAGACTTTAGCTTGGTGCTCAAGAGCATGGCTGGGCCACAGCCCAGTGCATTGTGCTGAAGAATGGTGCCCATAGCTTCCACGATGGAATAGGCTTCCTCAGGCAAGGGATTGACTTGTTGTCTATCTCCCTTATGGCAAGGCCAAGTGATTGCTTTGCTCTCTTTTTCTCTAGCACCATCAGAGCAGATGACTTCACAGCTCAACTCTTTAAAATCTACAAGCAAGTTCTGAAAGAAGGGTTGGCTCAGGTATCCCAGAGGAAGTCTTCTCGGTCCTCCCCCCTCCTTTCTTTCCTAAGGGAAGTTTGGGGGCTGGTAATTTGAAAGCGCTCTCAAATTGTTGGGGGAGGGGGTGGTTCTGAATTGTTCAGTTACTTCAGGGAGATGGAGGGTTACTCTAGATTATGGTATCTTGGCCACTTACACCATAAGAGTAAATTGTCTCGTTCAGGAGACCATTCAGCAAACATGCCTCTAAGTATTCTTGCTGGGTGTTGCTGGAAACAGCCTTTAGCTGTGTCTGAGAGCACCATGGTTGCACACACTTGTGTTGGCTCTGAAAGTCTCCAAGGAGCTTTGTGATGAGTGGCCTGGGGCGTGCAGGAGGCAGACTCGATGCTGCAGATGGCCTCTCTGGTTCTGTGTAGCTGCGTCACTCTGGGCGCCTTCCCCCGCACTCTTGTACTGCAGTTGCATCCGTTACCTTCTCCTGCCATGAGATGCATGCCGAGGGCTTCAGCTGGGGTCTTTCCAAATAAATGCAGAAAATTGAAGGACCCAACCTACAGTCTTTGCTCTGCCAAAACTCCCCTTGACACCAGCGGGGGTTATTGGACTTGAGCGAAGGTTGCTGGAGCCAGCCCTAAAAGGGGGCTGTTAAGTGACTTTGTCAAAGTGGCCTGTGGTAAGCGAAGGCCCCTGCTCTGCTGGTCAGAGCTGGGGGTGGGGAATCTCAGTGTGCTAAATCTTTTTTTTTTTCCCCCTCTCATTCAGACAGTCTTCTTGGGAATAAACCGCTCTGATTATATGATTGACCATGGTGCAGATGGCACTCCAGCACTGAAGCAAATTGAAATAAACACCATTGCTGCCAGCTTCGGAGGCCTTACCTCAAGAACCACTGCTGTGCATCGGTAAGGGAACCTCCTTGAGACAAAAGCCAGAGCAGGACCCTTAGCCAGTGAGGAGGTTTCAGCAAACCATCACTGCACATTTTCTGTCTCTGCCGCCGTATGCGCCCTGTTGTAACCTCTGAATCGCCACAAACTCTCTGAGTTCTGTCTTAGAAATCCCAGGTCAGCTCAGATCGTCATGTGACTTTTCGTATTTCTCTTGTGTCACAGGCACATATTGAATGTTTTGGGGAAGTCCAAGGAAGCGTCGAAGTTACTGGACAATAATCCATCCAAAGGGATTGCCGCAGGCATTGGGAGAGCTTGGGAGCTCTATGGCTCAGCCAGGTGAGGGAGAAGTGGCCTGTGGGTGGGATGATGTCAAGATGAGCACATGGTTATTTCTCTTTTCCAAGGGGTCTCAGTAATACTTCTTTAAACTGAGTAGCGCTCTCCTTTCCCTCCCATCCCAGGGAAAGAGAGTCTCTTCTTCAGGGTCATTGGTGCGGCCATATGCCGCTTTCTTTAGAATCACCGTATCCAGCTGCTCCCAAAAAGTGTGGAAGACTTGTACCTCTAGAAATGGTTTTGTAGCCATTTTGGAATTTTCCTGTTTCTTCCCTAGTGCTCCTGCCCAGAGCTGCTTTTTAATAAGATCATGACACTGCCCTTTAGAAGTGGATTGGGTACTGGAAAAAATCAACTGGAAAGCATTGCAAGAAACGTACCACCAAAGTCAATTTAAAAGATGAAATCTTTCCGCTAGAGGCCTATGGTTCTGGGTTTCAGACTCTGATGCAGATCTTGGGATGTATGTTTCAGAGCTGTGGTGATGTTCCTGGTTGAAGACACCCAAAGGAATATTTTTGACCAACGCTGCATAGAAAATGAGCTGTGGGCCAGGTAACTGCTTATCGTTTTAGGGTGAAACAATTTGTTTAATCCCACTTTACCAGGAGCCAGCTCATACAACTAATTTATTTTTAAAAACCCCTTTCCTCTCTTTGTTGGGAGTGTCTTAGATCAGTGTTTCTCAACCTTTTTTTATAAAGTACCCCCCTTTTTAAAAAAAAAAAAAAAAAAAAAATTGTAAGTACCCCCAGTTCCTACAGTTTTCAGACACAATTTTTTTCTACTATTGCAACACATTTGTTTAAACAACTTAATTGTAGCTGGGCGGGCGATGAAATTTTTGGGTGTAAAAAGTACAAAAATAATAAAGCGCTGTAAAACTTAAAACATTCAGTTTTCTCCAAGTTTCAGTTGTGTTGACGTACCCCCCAGACTTCTCTCGAGTACCCCTAAGGGTACTGGTACCAGTGGTTGAGAAACACTGTCTTAGATTAACAATAAACAGGACTATGTAGCACTTTAACAAGATGGTTTATTAGGTGATGAGCTTTCGTGGGCCAAACGAAAATTTCTTCCACTATTTGATCTGAGGAAGTGGGTCTGGCCCACGAAAGCTCATCACCTAATAAACCATCTTGTTAGTCTTTAAAGTGCTATATAGTCCTGTCTTTTGTTTCAGCTACACCAGACTAACACGGCTACATTTCTATCATTAGATTAACAATGAGCATGTAAAACTTGAGTGTGCGTTTAAGAACTTGTCAGGGTTGCTTAGTATTTCAGTTTGGGCAATAGACAGGCCCTTGGACTCTGAGGAAAGTGTAACCCTGCTGCTCTCAGGTCGTTCTGTATTGGAGCAATGCTGTTGTATTTGGGGCACACAGCAGTGCAGGGGGATGTTTGGTTGTATGCTGCTTCCCCTTTTATCCTTCCCCTGCTTTCAGATCCAGATTGTGAGCTAAACCTATCACGATTCTTTATCCTCCTAGTGGCTTCTCAAAGGAACCTGCTACTATTACATTGGTGTGAAAACCTAGGGATGGGTCTTCTGCTCTTTGGGCTGCTTCATGCTAAGTATGTTACTAAGACGGGCAGGCATGATGGCGACAGTCTAGTTATGGAAAGGGGGACGTGTGATTATGGACCAGCTACAGACCTTGTTAATGTCCTGACCTGGCCTCCAAGCCAGTAGTTTAGAGCTGCGGGTGCTGCGGAAGATCTGTTAGTGAAGTGACCTTGGAAAGAAGAGGGGCCGGGAAGCCTTACCTGTTTCCTCTGGGGGCTAAAGCCATTGGGGGTGGACGTTCCACTCACGAGCTTGCTTGCAGATATGGCTTTTTGCCAAGGTCAGTGACTCACTCTTCTCTTAAAGGAATATCCGGGTGATCCGGAGACGGTTTCAAGAGGTGTTTGAAAAGGCGTCTTTGGATAAGGACAGGAGATTGTACATGTAAGTACTTGCCAAGGCCCGGCCACAACATTCTGCTGTGTTTAGGGCATTGGGCTCACACCTGTGTCCAGACTGGCCAAGGTGGATCACTGACAGGCTTGTTACATCACTCATAAATGGCAATTTTCAGTCCAAATTGGTGGCATAACCCCTCTCTTCAGTAGACTTCACACTTTTATCCTCTTCAGTAAGAAAACTCACTGGCACTGCAATAGTTCTAGCAGTGTTTCTGTGTTGGGTTTGTGTGGGGGGGAGCATGTATAAACTAGACCATATAAAGGCCTACATTTCCGCTTCCAAACCAGAGCCCTGAGGCCCCATGGGGATGGCGGTTTCCTTTTCGTGTATGTAAACAGCTTAGCTGTTCTAGAGCAGTTTTTCTCAAGCTTTTTGATACCAGGGACTGGCTTGCTGCTGCCTTACACTGTGTCTGGGAGGTGTCCGTGACCAGTGTCAGTCCACTGACTGGTTGTTGGGCAACACTGCCCTGAAGAGCACTCTCTTTTGCTTACAGGAAGTGTGACACACTTTACATTTCCAGGAGAAATATCAGAAGAACGTTATTGCATAGCTATTGGTTCCATCATAAGTAGCACTGGTTCCTTACTGGGCTCAGCTTTTGTAACTGCCAGCTTATTCACTAGTTGGTGACGATCTCGCTGTTTCTGTCTCAGTCTTTAGACTTGGGTCTCCTTGAGTCCTGACATAGGTCAGACTGCTGAAATCATAGTGTGACCTCCGCAAAATCCAAATACCATGCTGCTTATTGGTTTTGGGTGGGTCCTGAGTGTGCTGCCCAGCCGTAAAAGGGGCGAGTCCTGTCCCAGAGCTAGTTAAGTGGCTACATTCGCTTTTCTCCAGTTTCACATTTGACGTTTCTACAGCAATGCCCCCTTCTCTTCTCTCTCTTTTCCCCCCCCCCCCCCACCCCCACCCCCCACGCTTTAGTCAGAGATCCTGTCACACTGTGTATTCCTGCAGGAATTTCTCCTTTCTGACTGACTTTGTTAGTCATTCTTGGGAAATGCCTCTCCAGCTGCTCCTCACTGATCAGACAGAGCTTGCTCTTGTGGTAGCTGCTGGAGCAGAGAGTGGCTATATTAAAATCACCTGCATTATTGAGCTCTCAAAGTTGTTCCCATCTGAGACTTAATGGCAAATCTGGGGCAGATGGATTTTGAGTGACTGGTAAAGTGACTCCTCCTGCTGGAGGACAGTTTCTCAGCCTGTGGTCCATGTGTTGGCTAGTGCTCTGCCGAGAGCAGGCAAGTCACATAGTGCTGCCTCCGTCGTCAGCTGGTGGGGTTGCATCCAGGCTCCTCTTTGCAAAGAGAAATCTGGGTGCCCATGGAAATGGAGAGGACAGTCATCTCTGTCCTCTCTCCCCGGGATCAGCAGATGGAGCTAGAGGGATCAGGGTGACTGGACGAGGCAGACGTTGCGGATGTGACCAGAGCCCCGGGAGAGAAGAAAAGGAGAGCATGTCCAAGGACCAGAGGGAGAGGGAGGACCAGATTGTGGGTGTGGTGTTTGGCTTTGATGCAGAGTGTGGTACCAAACTGTTTAGGATAGTCAAGACAGAAGCAGACTGTGAGGGACTCCAAAAAGATCTCGCCAAACTGAGTGATTGGGCAACAAAATGGCAAATGAAATTTCATGTGGATAAGTGTAAAGTAATGTACATTGGGGAAAAATAACCCCAACTATACGTACAGTATGATGGGGGGCTAATTTGACTATGACAAATCAGGAAAAAGATCTTGGAGTTATCGTGGACAGTTCTCTGAAAACTTCCACACAGTGTGCAGCGGCGGTCAAAAAGGCAAATAGGATGCTAGGAATTATTAAGAAAGGGATAGAAAATAAGACACAGAATATCTTACGGCCCCTGTAAAAAACAATGGTACGCCCACATTTTGAATACTGTGTACAGATGTGGTCTCCTCACCTCAAAAAAGATATTTTGGCCTTGGAAAGGGTTCAGAAAAGGGCAACTAAAATGATTAGGGGTTTGGAACGAGTTCCATATGAAGAGAGGTTAAAATGACTGGGATTTTTCAGTTTGGAAAAGAGGAGACTGAGGGGGGATATGATAGAGGTATATAAAATCATGAGTGGTGTGGAGAGGGCGAATAAAGAGAAGTTATTTATTAGTTCCCATAATAGAAGAACTAGAGGACACCAAATGAAGTTAATGAGTAGCAGGTTTAAAACTAATTAAAGTTCTTCTTCACACAGCGTGTAGTCAACCTGTGGAACTCCTTGCCAGAGGAGGCTGTGAAGGCTAGGACTATAACAGAGTTTAAAGAGAAGCTAGATAATTTCATGGAGGTTAGGTCCATAAAAGGCTATTAGCCAGGGGATAGAAATGGTGTCCCTGGCCTCTGTTTGTCAGAGGCTGGAGAGGGATGGCAGGAGACAAATCGCTTGATCATTGTCTTCGGTCTACCCTCTCTGGGGCACCTGATGCTGGCCACTGTCGGCAGACAGGATACTGGGCTAGATGGACCTTTGGTCTGACCCAGTACAGCCGTTCTTATGTGCAGGGTGAGGTTCTTGGGCCTGAATTGTACAGGAGGGCTCTCTGATGAGCATAACGGTTGCTTCTGATTTTAAAACACGTGGATTTACACTAGAGAAGGAAAGCAGCCAGCAGAGATGTGCAGGCAGCAGAGATGTGCAGGGGAACTCGGCGCAGCAAAGCATTGGTGTGAGACATCCAGAGGAGACAGTGGCTGAAATCTTGGGCCTGCTGAAGTCCAATTACTTTTGCCATTAGTTTGCCATTACTTTCCCCCCGCTTGTGACTGGGAGCAGGAGGCTGCCATTAAATGTAGCACAGAATACATCAGTACTTTCCTGCCCGCGCTTCTCCATAGAAGCAGTTGCTGGAATTGCTGCAGGGATGTTGTGCAACAACTAGGAGGGGAGATGGTCTGTGCACAGACCGGAGGGACTCTTAAAAAGCTGCATAATTGCTGCTCTAGGAGGAGTTTGTATTCTGAAGGCTCCATTTCTCAAATTGCTGATATTTTAATGCATCCCAGAGGCTTCTAGCGACTCTTCAGTGAAAAGCCTCGCATCCATGCTATACGCAGCTGGCTCCCTGTCCAGTGTGAGCTAATCATGAGCATAGCGATGTCTGTGTGCCTCCTTCACTGACATTAGCTTTCAGGACCTGGGGAGGGAATGGCTCCCATGTTACAGCCTGAGGGCTAATGGAGGCTGGATTGATATGCTGGTCTTTGTTCTAGGGAAGGCCAAGAGGTTGCAGTGGTGTATTACAGAGAAGGCTATGTGCCGCAGAACTATAACAAACAGGTGGGTACCGGCTGCTTTTAATTAACTTCACTTTGTATTTGTTTTGTATCCTGAATGGAATCACTCATCTGTAAATTACCTTGGGAATCCCCTAATTATCTGAGCTTCCGTGCACCCCTGGCATTTGGCTATTGCAGGGGTGGGGAATATCTGGACGTGGGAACAGATTTCTTCTCGAGTTTCTTGCTGCTCATTGTCACGTTTATAGAAGCAGTTGAATGCCTTTACTAAGCTGAAGCCGACACATTCGCTAGGAATGTATAGGGCTGTCCCTCTGACTAGCGGTAGTGCCTGACCTGGAGAAATGCATTAGGACCGCTTCGGAAAAGTCCATAGTCTGAAATGGATTGTTTAGGACAAGGTACTTCCAGAGCTTACACCTTGATCACCATTAGCAATGCTGAGCTGTCCGTCCAGTGGAGAATAACCAGGCTGATGTGCTGCTTGTTGGTAGCAGCCAGGGACCCCCTGGCTTTGATCTGCATGCCTTTCCTGCCCGCTGAGCCTGCGTGCCAATGGCTAGCTCCAGGAAGTGGAGTGCACACCGGAGCGAGTGATCCTTGTTGTGTCTCCCCCTTAGAACTGGGAGGCGCGGTTGTTGATGGAAAGGTCCAAAGCGGTGAAGTGTCCTGACATCGCTACCCAGCTTGTTGGGACCAAGAAAGTGCAGCAGGAGCTGAGCCAGCCAGGAGCTGTGGAGAGCTTGCTGCCTGACCAGGTTGAGGCAATTGCTCGGATCAGAGCAACTTTTACTGGCCTCTATTCCCTGGATATGGTAAGTAGGCTCGTGTGCACGAAGCAGCACTTTGTCCCGCCTGCCTGGGTTCGATTGTGCGAGCTGTCAGACACTGCCACCCAGGACACAGGGTGAAAACCGCTGGGAACTCTCAACCCCACGTCCCAGCCAAGACTTTGAGCGTCCCCTTTCCAGCCTTGTCAGTGAGCCATGGTATTTCTGCTCCCCTCCAGAGCGCAGACCAACTGGCTGCGTGTCCAGAGGCACAGGAATATGGCTGGTATTGTGCTCTCTCTCTCCCACTAGGGCGAAGAAGGTGACAGGATGGTTGCAATGGCCATTGCTGACCCAGAGCGCTTCGTGCTGAAGCCTCAGCGGGAAGGCGGAGGTATTCAGCTTCTCTGAGGTGGGGCCTGTGAGCTACAGAGCTCAGCAGCCTTTGCCTTTCTCTCGGACGTTTGCTTTGTATTGTCATTGCAGTGCTTGGGCCTTAGGACACCATAGCGGGTCCTTTTCCCAGCTGTGACACTAGGTGACTTAAGGCCATCTTAGCCCCCATGTGAGCACCGAGGTTTATGCTGCACCTCTTGGGGGCATAGCACAAAGTCTTACCCAGCAAGATGACGTCATCGTATGTGCTCTCCCTTCTGTGCTGCCCAGGCAGAACCGGCATCTTCCTCTCGCCAGCATCCCGTGTTGGCTTGTCAGGGTTTGTGTTTTCCTGCCCATGTAACATGATGAGACTTGTCATTCTGACCTGTTGGTGCAGGCTGCTCCGTGGCCATGAATCTGGCCAGTGGCAGAGCGAGTGTGTCAACCCAGCCTGCGACACGTGCCCCCCCCCCCCACCCGACAGTGCTGCTGATTGTACTTGTGTGGGGGGTGATCGCTGAGGGACACCAGGACCCAGATCAACAAAGCCAGGCCCATAAAATGGAATCTGAAATTCCCTGGGGAGCCAGTGTGGATCCTTCCAGCAGGGTGACTGCAAACTGTATTGCTGGGGGCCATTTGAGTTTCTTCAGTGCCATCTGTGACTTGTTGAAATGTACAATTGTGTGTTCTCAGGGAACAATCTCTATGGGGAAGAGCTCAAGCAACTTCTGGAGAAGATCAAAGACAGCCCTGAGAGGACCTCCTATATCCTAATGGATAAGATCACACCTCAGCCCTCACTGAACTACTTGCTCAGGGCTCACAGTCCCCTGGAAATATCCAACTGTATCTCTGAGTTGGGGGTGTTTGGTGTCTACATCAGGTGAGCAGTTGGCTTTCTTTGACATAATGCTGTGCCCAGCTCTAAGCCCTCCCCTGGGTTCTGGTGAATTCAAACCGCTCTGGGAAACTGCACTCCAGTGCAGCAGCCAGGTGACTGTGCGGACGTGAGGGTGCACAACAGAAATGCAGCTGTTCCAGCCTTACCTGTCAGTAGCTGTCTGTGCGTATCGCATGGCTACCAGTCAGTGGCACACCTGCACTCTGCTAGGGCCAGCCCATCGTGCTTCAGCCTCTGACTCACTCCTGCCGCTAGCTGGAGCCTTGGCCGCCTGAGGTAGAAAGGTTAGCGAGCCAGTGGGGAGTTCGTAAGCCTGGGGGCTGCAGAGGAAAGGCTGCTACCGGCATGTCTCCATGAACCCTGCGCTGCTCAGTTCTGCAGCGGCTTCAGAGCTATTCCAGGCCAGGGGGTTTCATGGCATGCACGATGCAGCTGAGCAGGACTGCTTAGACCAGTGGTTCTCAACCAGTGGTACGAGGACCGTTCGGGGTACTTGAGAGAAGTCTGGGGGGTACGTCAACAACTGAACTTTGGAGAAAACTGAATCTTTGTTTGTTTTACAGCGCTGCTTTATTTTTGTACTTTTTACACCCAAAATGCCATCACCTGCCAGGCTACGATTAAGTTGTTTAAACAAACGTGTTGCAGTAGTAGAAAAATGTTTTGTGTGCCTGAAAACTGTAGGTAGTGGGGGTACTTACAATTTTTTTTTTTTTTAAAAAGGGGGTATTTTATTAAAAAAACAAACCAGGCTGAGAAACACTGGCTTAGAGCGTAGCTTTCCCTGGGCTCCGCGTGTTCCTGCCACGTCAGCTGATGCTTTGACTCTCCCCTTCCTTTTGGTTAAAGCAAACAGCCTCTCCCAGGGCCCCGAGAAACGGTGCCATGATTTCCAAACCCGTTGTGTACGATTGGAGTGACAGACCTGTCCCAGCAGCATGACCCCGTGGGCAAGAGCTAATTGGCTGGCCGGTGCACACGGCCAGCGCGCCTCCAGCAAGGGGAGCTTTTAAAGCAATTGAAAAATGGAACTAGCGCCATAGGAAATGTCTTAGTTGTGCAAACATTTTAACACGGCAGCAGCTTTCGTTTCCCTGCCGTGTGTTAAGGCATAAGGCCTGACGAATTTCCTAACGTGCCCCTGGAGCGCTCTGGGCTGTGCCGGGGGCCAGTGGTTGTGAAGGGGCTGCTAGTGTGGTGGTCCCCAGGTGAAGCAGGTGCAAGCTGACTCATGGGGGCAGGGTCCGTCGCTGAGAGTCACCCAGCACCGAGCAGTCCTGGCCCAGGACTGGAGCTCTGGGCACTACCGGCGTTCAGGTCTGTTCTCCACTGAAGAGGCCTTACCGCTTGGCGAAAGCCTCTTTGCACACGTCCTGCCCAGGGCTGTGCGGAAGGGGACCAGGCTCGAACGGTCCTGATCTCAGCTCAGTAGCAAAGCCGGCCACTGCATCTAGCTTTGCATGCGGCAGCTGCTCACTGTACGCTTTCATTGCAGGCACGGGAAGGACCTAGTCGTGAATAAGCACGTTGGTCACCTCTTGCGCACCAAAGCCGTTGAGCATGCAGATGGCGGCGTGGCAGCTGGGGTGGCCGTACTGGATACTCCCTATCTGGTGTGAAGAGGATAGCTCCCATATCTGACTCCAGCTGTGCTGCTTGGAAGGGCTGGCATTTCTTTTTGGGATTGTTTGATACATGGCTGTAGTCAGGGCCACAGGGCATTCCCCCTCCTGGCATGGTGACCCTGGCCATGGCATAGGCCAGCTCCTTTTGTGCTCCCCCTCGGAAGACTTGGCTTCTCCGCTGGTCTTTCTGAATGTCACACTACCTAATCCACAGCCCCGGCCCCACCCTGCTCAGGCAGCCAGCTGTGAATGCACCACTGAATTGTCCTGAGTAGAGCTGAGGCTTGCCTGGTGTGCAGAGCTAGGAGGTGACTTCCCTAGGACACTACAGCTGCCTGGGTGTGCCTTGAGTGCCTGATCCAGAGCCTTAAATGTGCCTTGATTTGAGCTTGTACTTCACACTTGCTGCTGCTCACTTGGTTGCTACTGCTGAGGGCATTTGCTGCCTGTGCCAAACCAAGGGACGAGGGAGCGCAGCTCGATTTCACAGAGAGGGAGCAAGGCCTGAGGCAGCAGAAAGCAGGCTGAGTGAAAGTCAGATCTCCTCCCAACAGCTTTGGTACACGAGCTTGGCCAAGGCATCCCTAGCCTTGCTGGCGCACAGGCCTTGCAGGGACCTAATGTAAACCCAGGCCTAAGGCAGGTCCCCCTCCCTTCCCCCCCCGTAGTATAAGGGCAGCAGGCTAGAATGATGGATGAGAGTGGCCAGACAGGTCAGGCCAAAGGTCCATCCAGCCCAGTGTCCTGTCTGCCCACATGTGGACCCTTCTGGTGCACAGAGGCCAGGGCCCCTCCTTGCCCAGCCTGGCTAAGAAGTATAGGTGTTTGTTCAAAGCAGCAGCTCCAGGATTGCGGGTGGGTAACTAGCCCATTCCCAAGTGTAATGTAACTTGTCTGTAGCAGTGAATAAAGGAGAAAGGAGCAGAGGCGGCACGGGAGTCCTGCTGACTGCGCTGGGCACTTGTGTGTGAGCAGTAGGCCTTTAGTCTGTCTGGGTCAGGCTGTGGAGGGCTGCTGGGCCAGGCCAGAGTGAACCTGGGCACCCAGCAGCTGCCTGCTGGTTTGGTAGGGGGTGAGCTGGCCCCTAGAAGAGAGCCTGTTTCTCTCTTCTCTGCACGTGGTGGGCCCGGAGTAAAGGTGGGGGGTAGGTGTTTACAAAGACAGACAAACCGTGGCGTGGAATATGCAAGGCTGGGGAGGTGCTAGTAGCCTGAGACCGTTCTGAAAATCAAGATTTGCTGTGTTTTGAAAGCATTGCCCTAGGAATGGTGCAGGGTGCGGCGGGCAGACTGACTGAGCACACTGGTACCTTCTGGGAAGGTACAAGCTGTTCTAGGGGCTGACGCGCCGTGAGCAGGTTAGGCTAGTTAACCAAGCCCCAGCCAGCCTGGCACATGCTCCCTAAGGGCCTTCCTGGGGGAGGGGCCAGGGCTTCAGGGGCTGGCCCCACCCACTTTTGCTTGGGTTTGTGTCTGAGTGACAGGAGGGGCGGAGCCTCACTCAGGGTGTGGGGGGAGGGGGGTATGCTACAACAACTCCCTCCTCCTGGGCCAGCCACTGTCATTGCCCTGAGCCCCCCACGCCCCCCTTCAGCGTTAGCACGCAAGGCCCGTGGGACTCGGACAAGCCCTGCTGCCATGCACTGAGAGGGGCAGGATGCTGGTGTCTGACTGGGACATGGGGGGCAGTAGGGAGAGCCCCTGGGGGCACTCAGCAAAGCGCCACGCTCGCCCGCACCGGAGCAGGCACTTTGACTGAGCCCAGCCATGGGCCAAGCCTCAGCCCCACTACTGGAGCGCAAAGGGTTCCAGGCCCCCATGCAGGGGAAGCTGAGCCTTGGGGGGCCATGCTGGCGAGAGTCACATGCAGCCCAGCAGCATATGATGGCAGTAGCGGTGCACATAACACTGGTGGGAGCTGGGCTGCCCAGCCTCTCTACCCCCTCCCCCCGTGTGAGAGCTGTAGCCCTCCCCTTAGGGATCCATATGATGCACCAAGCCTGAGCAGGGGCTTTGATCTCTGTGCCCAGCCCTGGCCCTCAGGCACTAGCACATGGATCTGCACCCTCAGAGTGACCCGGGGGCAGCTCTCCGTGTGATGCAGTTACACTCCCACCACTACGTGCCGGCTGCAGCCTTAAGAGTGAGGGGGCAGGTCTGGGGGGGGTAAGTGGCAGCCTAAGTCCACAGGGCACCGCACGAGAGACGAGCAAGTAGCCACCGCCCTGCCGGGGTAGGCTCATATTTATTCCAGCGAGAACCCACTTCCAGCCATTTTTCAACAAAATCACAGACCAAGATTCAAAGGACAGGGTGGGTTGAAACAATGTGTAGGACCAGAAAGTAGCAAGCCCCTGGCTGCAGCCTACACCGGTCAGCCGCGCATGGAGGATACAGGCCCAGAGGTACGCACAGCACGAGAACAGTGCACACGCACTTGCGAGCAGGGAGCAGCCAGGGCGATGCTGGTGGCAGCCAGGGGGGCTTGGCCTTGAGATGGAGCTTTGAGGGGTTGGAGCCAATTCAAGTGCCGGAGTTGCAGGGCAAGGCCCGCGCTGGCAGCCATGAGAGGGCCAGGCGCAGATCTGAAAACCCCTTTTCTCTGGGTTAAGTGTAAGTTACAAAATGAGGGCTGGAGCGGAGCAGCAGGGATGGGGATGGGGAGCAGAAACTCAGCCCCCAGCTGTAGCTGGCTGGCAGGGTACTGACGCGGGGCTCACAGCTGTCCGTCTGAGGGCCCAGCCAGAGGCATCCTGGCCATGCTCAGGCCCTGCCCTCAGGGTGCTGGGGGAAGAACAGAAGGCCCTGCCTGCCACTGGCTGCGGGGGGGGGGGGGCTCTGCATCAGGGCCTGGTCACCTTTCCCACTGCCCCAAGGCACCTGGCTGAGCGCCCCCTTCGATGAACCGGCCCAGCATGAGCCATGGGCACCCACCCGAGGACACTGGAGCATGGCCAGTGGGGCACGCCCCAGCTCCGGTTCCCTCCCGCACCTGCTGCTCGGGGGCCCTGTGCAGGGAGAAGCCAACTGCTGGGGTCAAGCAGTGTCCATAACCAAATGCAGGTACCAGAGCATCCCCCAGGCCTCCCCCCATGCAGCACCCCATGCTCAGCTGACCCGCTCTGGCGGGAGGGGCTTGCCCAGCCACCACATTACAAGGTCCAGCAGCCTCTGCAGACCGACCCCACACGCGACGGATTGGCAGCGGGTCCAGGCGCTCTGCCGTAGCCTAGAGATCGCGGGAGGGAAGCCGCTGGAGCTCCAGACACGAGACTCCTGTTGAGAGCAAACCACCACTGGGCACGGGGGGCGGCCGCCGGCCTCGCCCATTGCACGACGGTCACTTAAAACAACGAGCAGGACTGAAAAGGAAATGACGAGGGACGGAGGCTTGATTCCAGATGCGCCGGGCCAGTCGGCAGTGTAACGCGCACCTCCCCAGAGGCACCGCACGAGAGCCCGGCCGGGGCCCGTCTCCTCCCTGCCGGCGATGGCGTCCCGCCGTGAGTGCAGCGCTCGGGCAGACGGCCCCGCTCGCCCAGGGCCGGGCGCGCCGGCGTCTCCTCAGGACGGCCGGCGGTCGGCTACTCCGTAGCCTCACAGCGGTGGTGGAACAGGAGGCTTATGACGGCGGGATCTGCCACCGTCGAGGTGTCTCCCAGCTCCCGGTCGTTCTTTGCAATCTGCCTTAAGATGCGCCTCATGATTTTGCCTGTCGAATGGAGCGCCGTGGGGTTTAGCTGCAGCGTCAGCCCGTGTCCCAGAGACACCCCTGCACGAGCCGCATCGGGACAGATTTCCCCCAAGCCCAGACTCACCAGAGACCTGGCGAGCCAGGACCATTCCCAGCCCAAGGGGCCCCCCACCAAACCTACTGGTCCCCCGGCAGCGCCCTGGTGACTCCCTTGCTCGGGGGAGGCCCAGCCTGCAGGGCCCAGGCGCTGTGCCGCTTCCCGGAGGGGGGAGGGGGTGGCCCGGGGTGGGGGGGACCGTACCTGAGCGGGTCTTGGGCAGGCCAGGCGCGTGCTGGATGTAATCGGGGGTTGCTATCGGCCCAATTTTTTCTCGGACTAGAAACGAGATTTGCAGGAGCGTTATGGCGCCGGAGCGATTTTTCAGCCCCCGGGACTCAGGGAACCCCCCCGAGCAGCAAGAGGGGTGCGTGCCCAGCGGCTGCGCAGCAGCAACTCCGAGACCACCGCTGTCGGCACGGCACAGTGCCTGCCGCGTGAGCCCAGTCGCTCTGGGGCGGGAGACCCACGGCTGGAGGGGAGGAGCGAGCACGCAGCTCTCCACGGTAGGACACGCGCCTGCCTGCCCCAGCCTCTCCCTGCCGCCCGCAGGAGGCCCAGGACACGAACCAGCTTGCCCCAGGCCGTGCCATGGAAACAGCTACCTTCAGCATCACACAGCACCCGGGGCCAGCCTGATGAGCCCCCAGCTTCCCCACGCCCGCTCTGCACGCCCGGCCGGAGACAGTGGGCTGGGGACACCCCGCGGCAGACATCCCCGCCCGGCTGGGACAAAGCAATCCCCGGACACGGCCCAGAGCCGCCTGGCTACGGCTAAAAGGCAGCAGCAAGCGCAGCCCCCGCCGGCCCATGCCCCAGCTCACAGGTGCAGGACCAGGCCTGCCGCCCCCCCAGGCTCTGTGCGCCGAGGGGGCTGAGCTCCGAGGCAGAGGCCGCCGTAGGGAGCAGGAGCCTCACGCAGCCGCCAGCAGCACACGAGCAGCCGCAAGCTCGGGGATCTAGACGGGGGCTCTGCCAGCCCCGGGCTGGGACCCTTCGCCGTGACGTAGGCCCCAGCCCTGGCAGGGCACGGGGGGTCGCTCATTGCCGGGCCCAGCAGCTGCTCCCCACGTCACTGGGGAGGGGCCCCGCCCCCCGCCGTTACCTTGGTTTCTCAGCTCGTCCATCAGGGCCTTGGTGAACTCGTGCCCGTCCCGCAGGGTCACAAAGCAGTAGAGGCACTCGCCTTTCACGGGGTGGGGGTGGCTCACCACGGCCGCCTCGGCCACAGAGACGTGTCCCACCAGCGCCGACTCCACCTCCGCCGTGCTCAGCAAGTGGCCTGCAAGGAAGCAGAGAGGCTGCGCTTTGGGGCCTCGTGGGGAGCAGGCTCCGCTTCCCGTCCCGGGGAGATGGCGACCCCCCCGGAGGCCCGACGAGGGGCAGGTGCTTAGCATGGCAGAGAGAGATGCCCAGGCAGCACGTCCGAGCGGGCCCCTCGCTGGCTGCCGCTCCCTGCCGGCTGTCGCGCTGGGACCTGTCGCCCCATGCAGGAGCCCCAGCTCCTATGGGCCGTCACAGGCCTGGGGCCGTGTCACACGCAGGCCGCCGGGCCCGGCCCAAAGGCCGAGGGAGCAGGCAGCCAAGGGGCCGCCCAGGACAGAGCTGAGGGCCTTCCCCACGCAGCAACAGCTCCGCCTGGGGACCTGCGGGGGGTGGGGCCGGGGGGGCCGGAGCGTGCTGGGGCACATGGGAAAGGGCCGGGGCGCTCCGCGCGGGGAGACGGGACAGGACATTCCCTAGGGGAGCCCTGAGCCCCAACGCGCGGAGACCGGGCACTGCAGGTTTGGAGCGAGGTCGCTGCAGGCAAGATTCTTTGCTACGCCCCACGCCCTGCCTTGTGCCGTGCTGCCGAGCGCGCTAGCCCCGGGCCCAGCGGCCCCTCAGCCTGCCTGGAGCTCGGGGGGCCAGGGAGAAGCAAGAGGGGTGCTCCGGATCTCTAGGGAGGGCGGCGGATAGGAATGCGCCACAGGGTCCAGAGCCTGGAACTGGAACGCGGCTCCGCTCCACGCAGCTGGCAGGAACCACGGGCCCGGTCACAGGCTGGGGGCAGCACAGGGCCCAGGCCGCCACAGCAAGCACCGAGTAGCCCCATGCCAGGCTGGCCACCGCGTCGGGGCCGCGTGCCCCCTGCCAGTGGCATCGGCCCGCCGTGGCCAGCACCGTGCAAACCCCGCGGGCCGTACGCTGGCAGGCAGGACTCGCCGCGCTGGCTGGGGGGAGGGGGGTTCCCTCCCCGCTGGGCAAGGCTTGGCTGGGAGGTTGAGCTCTCGCCTCCTCTCCCCCTTGGCCCAAGGGCCCGGCCTCACCGGAGACGTTCAGCATGTCGTCGATGCGCCCCGTGATCCAGTAGTAGCCGTCCTTATCTCGCTTGCAGCCTGCAAAGGACCAGCCACCGCATGAGGCCACCACGCCAGGCTGCGGCTGAGCAAGGCCTGGAAGGCGGGGAGACCCCAGGCCGCGCGGAACAGCCCACAGCCCGCTGCGCAGAGCAGGGACGCTGCGGGGCCACGCAAGCTGCCAGGCCCCCCACACGGCTGCTGCCTGGACTCACCATCCCCCGTCACATAGTAGCCTGGGAACTTCTTGAAGTAGGTGGTCTCGAAGCGCTGGTGGTTCCCGTACACGGTCCGCATTATTCCAGGCCAGGGCTGCTTGAACACCTGGGGGGACGCACAGACGTGGGGTCAGCAGCCTAGGCTGTGGGGCACAGATGGTCTCCACAACTGGGCCAAGAGTCCTCCACACTCCAGAACAGAGACAACAGCCGGCCCTCCCTGCTCCAGAACGGGGCCAAGAACTTCCCCAAAATAACTCCCAAGCCGCCTCTGCTAGAGAAACTTCCAACCTGGAGTTCCAACGGCCAGGGATGGAGAATGCCCCCAGCTCCTCGGGAAAGGGTTGTGGGGCAGGGCAGAGCTGGTCCCTGCTAGGAAGGGCACAGGGGAGATCTCCGCGGAGCAGCCGATGTCCGAGGGGGCACTGGCCTCTCGACACCCGATTGCCGCACACCTGCTCACTGCCACGAGAGCAGCCGGCTGGGAGAGCCCCCGGCCTGCTTGCCGCTGCTGCCGTCGGTCGCAAGCTTCCTAAGGCGAGGAGGATCCCGGCCAGTGGCCCAGGAGCTGCGATGCCCCCGCAGGGCTCCTGGGCAGCTCCTGGCAGAGGCGTGCGAGGGGCCCTTGGGGGGCTGGGGAGGGGGTAACCTCCCCGCAGCGTGGGCCCAGCTTGGAAGCGCCTGCTCGCCAGCGGGACCCGGCCAGTCAGCGCGGGATCCCGGCTCCTTACCAGGTAGCCTTCTGCTTCCCCCTCCAGCTCCTCGCCGCACTCGTCCAGGATGGCAGGGACCACGCCGAAGAAGGGGAACGTCTGCGGGGACAGCGTGAACTCACACCCGGCCCCAGGCCCAGGGAGGGCGGCGAGGGCCTGGCTCTGGGGAGGGGCTCGGTCCCAGACAGGCGCCCCAGGGGATTTGTCCTGGCCTGGCCTGGCTCTCCCAGGGGTGCTAGGGGAGGGAGAGCCAAGCCCCCCATCTAGGGAGCGCAGTCGTGCCGGCACCGGGCCCAGCCAGCGGCGCTCACAGAGCGACCCAGCGGGCGTCGCTAACCCCCACCCCCGAGTCACTGGCCCCCAGGAAATTGTCCCAGCAGGAGGGCACCGAGCGGAGCCCACCAGCCAAGGGTGCCCGAACAGTCCCCACTCACCGCGGAGCCCGGCTTCATGGGCGTGGCAGCGGGCAGAGGGGTCAGCACATGGCCACCCTGCGGGAGGAAGCAACAATCAGCCACTCGCCCCAGGCTCGGACGCTGGGCACGGCAGGCGCAGGCGGGACGTGGGGCTGGGGGGCAGGGGAGGAGCTGGGGTGTCGGGGCGTGGAGAGGCAGGCAAGGGCCCGGAGCGCAGTGCCAGCAGTCCAGCTGGACACCACAGGAAGGCACACACAGCCCCAGCCCCCGTCCGAGGGGCAGGCCTGTGAGCAGAGGTGCCCTGGGCAGGGGCGGTTTGTCCCTCCCTCGCCCCAGTGCTGTGGGGGCAGCGTAGCTGCGATGCCCCCGGGCCGGTTAGACACACGGGGTGCACAGGGCTGCCTGGGGCCTGGCGGGGGCAGCACCAGGGCCCTCTGAGTAGCTGGACTCCCGGGGGCAGGGCACGGGCTGCCAGGGGAACTCACCGTCTCGGTCTGCCAGAAGGTATCCACGATGGGACACCTCTCCTCCCCCACCACCCGGTAGTACCACAGCCAGGCTTCAGGGTTGATGGGCTCGCCGACCGTCCCCAGCACCTTCAAGGATTTCCGGCTGTGCCTGCGGCGAGAAGCAGCGAGTCGGCGCCCGCCAGCAGAGAGCCGGGCAGACTGGTACGTAGCCCGAAGAGCCCGGGCGCCAGGGACCCGCAGACGCGCTGGCAGCCGGCCACTCAGCAGGGGCCAGTCCGGTCAGTCCACGTGCCCAGGCAACGGCTGCTCCACCACCCGGCCAAGCCCCTCGCAATGCTGGGAGCAGCGGCCGGCGGTGGGCAGGGAACACCCCACGGCAGATGACCTCCAAGCCCAGCACAGCCCGGCGTCCCGGCCTCGCCAGCTCTGCCCAAGCCCCACCCAGCCTGGGTCGAAGCCGCCGCTCAGCTCATGCCCGCGTCCCAGCGCCGACATTTCCCATTTGTGCAGCTGGGGGCAGCGCAGACTCACTGCCTCGGGCCAGGCCGCGACCTCCTACGTCGGCCTTCCCGCCCCCCCGGCGCCCTGACTCGGGCGCAGCGCCAGCCCGACCGGCGAGCTACCCGCCTGCAGAGCGCAGCAAAGCCGCCCAGGGCCTCGGCCCGTCGGACCAGCCCCAAAGCCGGCGACTGGAGAGAGCCTGAGCGCTTGGTCACTCGGCCATCGCCGGCCTCGGCTGCCAGCCCCCACGGGTCCACGCCCGCCCCACCAGACACCCTCAAGCCCCAGGGTCAAGCCAGGGGGTGCCATGAACAGGTCAGCCGCAGGAAACGCGCTGCACGGCCGCGGCGGGGGGCCCACAGCCCGGCAGCACTCAGCCACCCAGTGCAGCGCCCCCCGCCCAGCGCCTGCGGAGCTGTTGGGCCTTCCCCCCACCCCCGGAGCTCTCACCCCCCCCAGCCGCCAGGCGCCCGCGGAGCTCTCGCCCCCCCCCCCCCCCAGCCGCCGGGCGCCCGCGGAGCTGTCAGCCCCCCCGCCAGACTTACTTCTTCACGGGCTCGTCGCCGAACTTCATGAGCAGCCGGATGGCCGTGGGCGCCGTGTAGAACTTGCTCACCTGGTACTTGTCGACAATGCTCCACATGCGGCTGATGTCGGGGTAGATGGGCAGCCCTTCGAACTGAGCGGGAGAGGCGCGGTCAGGACGGGCCCGGAGAGCCTGTGGCCGGGACCGAACTCGGGGGAGCTGGGGGCCGCTGTGCTGCCGAGCGAGGCCGGGGCCATCTCCTCCCGCCCTGGGCAGCAACAGAGCAGCACAAGGCAGGGCTCTGACCCCTGAGCCGGCGCGTCCACGAATCCCCCAGGCTCGGCAGCCGCGCACAGGGAGGGCCCAGGGGACGCCGAGGACACAGCTTGGGGGGGGGTTAAAGGTGAAGGGAGGAGCAGAGAAAACGCCCTTCGCGCCTCCCCTGCTCCTCCCATGCCCAGCCCAGCCCCTGGGCGCCAGGCAGGGACTGGCCGGGCAGAGGTGGCCTGGCTCCAGCCCCTCCTCTGGGCTGGCACCGCACAGCGCCCGAATGAAGAGCCTGAGGCTCTGCCCCGGTGCTCCAGCGGGGAAAACCAGCCCCACCTGGCGGCGAACGCAGCTAGTGCCAGCCGCAAGAACAAGGCCAGCAGCATGCTGCCCTGCCAGCCCGCCGGCTAACCCTGCGCGCTGCTTGGGAGACCAGGGGCATCGTCCCAAGCGAAGGGAAGCTCTTCCGGGCAGGATGGGGTGCCCCAGGGGGCAGGAGGCAGCCTCACTCCACACGTCCGCCAGCCCCCGGAGAGGAAGGTGCTACCCACGTGTGCCAGCAGCAAGACAGAGCCCGCCACGAGCAGCGCTGCTTCCCCCGGCTGGTCGCAGCCCAGCCCAAGGGCAAACGAGCCACTTGTGTTATTGCAGAATCTCCCAAACTGAGCCCCTCCCGCCTGGCCACACAGCGAGAGCCACGGGCCCTGCCAGGCCCTCCAGCGGCGCTCTGCCAGGCCTCACCCACCGGCCAGCACCCTGGTCACCGCGGGGCACGTACGCCGGCTCCCGCCAGGCAGCACCCTGGTCACTGTGGTGTATGTACGCTGGCTCCCACCAGGGGTGCAGTCACCGCCGTGTGCGCATGCACGCCGGCTCCCGCCAGGCAGCACCCTGGTCACTGCGGTGCGCACACGCACGCCGGCTCCTGCCAGAGCCGGGGCTTGTGCAGTCCCCAAAGACCCCCCAAAGCAGCAGGCTGGTCGCCACCTGCCAGAAGAGGCTCCAGCCGTGCAGAACTTACCAAAACGCTGGTTGCCCCATTGGCCAGCGGCCCGTAGGTGAGGTAGGAGTGCCCAGTTATCCAGCCGATGTCAGCCGTGCACCAGTACACGTCCTCAGGATGGTGATCAAACACGTACTTAAAGGTAGCAGCAGTGAAAATCATGTACCCACCCACCGTGTGCACGACGCCCTGCAACGAGAACACGGGCTCAGCTGCCAGCGCCGGGCAGCCGGAGACGTCACCGGGCACTCAGTACTCCGCAGCCGGCTCCAGAATGCAAGTGCCAGGCGGGCCCCGTCCCCACCGTCCACGGGCTGGTGACCGGGCGCGACCGGCTGGGCCAGGCACTGGCCACTGAGCAGTACCTTGGGCTTCCCCGTGGAGCCGCTGGTGTACAGAACGAAGAGCTCGTCTTCCGCGTCACACCACTCCGGCTCGCACTCCTTGCTGACGTCCTTTACGAGCTCGTGCCACCACCGGTCCACGCCCGTGTCCCAGGGAGTCTGCAGGACAGGGGAGAGGGCCAGTCAAAGCCCTGAGCATTGGCGGGTTCTCCTCGCCCCTCCCTTCTGCCCCTGCGCTCAGAGTTCGGGTGGGGGCCGAGACAACGAAGGAGGCACATGAGACAAGTCGGGCAAGTCACAAAGGGGCGGAGAAAGCCAACAGAGACATTTTATTTCCCCTGCCCACAAGAGCCAGGGCTCGGCTGATAAGATCAGCAGGCACCCGGCACACCTCACACCCCTCTCAGCCTGCGGAGCCCGTGGCCAGGGTCGCTGGGAAGACCAAAGAAGAATGATGGTCCAAAGAGAACCGGAGACGTGGCTGCTGGCCAGGATGGTCAGGGATGTCTCGCGGGCGCTGGTGGGGGGTCCCTAGTCCCCGCGAAGAGGGGATGGATCGCTTGCTGAGATCCTTCCCTCGGGGCACCCCAGCCGCTGGCAGTGCACCAGACCCCAGGCTGCATGGACACGACTCTGCCCCCGCCTGGTCGCCGAGGAGGCAGGACTGTCCCTAGGACGCTAAACCGGGTGCGTTAGAGAGCAGCTGCTGGCCCTTCCGAACGCGAGCCAGGCTCGCTGCACCCGACACGCCGGGCCGATTGCAGTAAGCGACCGTGGTGCTGAGGGCCGGCCACGGCACCAGCCCCTTCCAACTCCTACAGGGGCCTGCGGCAGCTTAGTAACTAGCCACCTGGCACTGGCTCCTGGCAGCCCCCACCCCCAGCCGCCCCTGCAGCGAGTCAGGCAACAGCACCTGTGCAGACTAGTCGCATGTGGCTGCTTCTGCTCCCTCGCGTTCAGCACACGCACCAGCTGCCCCGGGCCCCCTGCTCCTGCCCCGTGCACAGAGAATTCCTCCCCACCAGAGGCTAGCCCGGGCTGCGCACGAACCAATGTCCCCCTCAGCCCCCCGCCAGGCCCAGAGCCCCAGCGCAGCTGCCTGCCCAGCCACAGCCCGAAGGGAGGGCAGCACGGAGCCAGGCGCCGGAGCTGCAGCAGGGCGTCGGGTGGGTCGTGGGCCGCCCCTTCCTCCAGAGGCCTCTGCCCTCCTAGTGTCCCTAGCTTCACAGCCACACAGCACTACCCCGGCCGGTCCGCGCCACCCAGCCCTGCGGGCGCCATGCGGCACGCGACCCGAGCAGCCTGCTCTGGACAGCGCCTCCTTTCTGACTTCAGGGCCAGTCTTAGCAGCTCCCTCGATTTTTCCACCCCCTCCTCTAGGGGCCTGTGTTACACCCGGTCACATGCTGTGACGTAGTGTCACTACCTGGCTGGTCGCTGTGCTTGGGCTGTGTTACACCCGGTCACATGCTGTGACGTAGTGTCACTACCTGGCTGGTCGCTGTGCTTGGGCTGTGTTACACCCGGTCACATGCTGTGACGTAGTGTCACTACCTGGCTGGTCGCTGTGCTTGGGCTGTGGGTGACCCCTACTGGCCTCTGCCTGTGAGCACAGCCCAGCGGGGGGGGGCGCCTTGAGGGCCCCATGACAGTGACCGAACCGTCCTACCGGTTAAGGGAAGGGATGGAACAGAAGTGAGTGTTGGGGGAAGAGGCAGTTGCTGGCTGGGAAACATGAAGGGAACAGCCTGGGCTGAGGGGCTAGGGGGCGATGGACCCCTAACCCAAGGGGGCTGAGGCATCCTGGCTCTGACTCCTGTAACCACATCCTGTCTGTGCTGGGCTGTGCCCCAGAGAAGCAATAAACCCTCGATTCTACTGGCTGGCGGAGCCTGTTCTTGCTGCTACGGGGGTGCAGCATCGGGGAACCCGACGCGCCGTCACACATGCTACTCCCTGGTTCCTGCGGCTCCAGTCGCTGCAGCTGGAGCCCCTGCCCGCTGCTCCCGACTCGCTCCAGGGCGGCCTCTGCTCGGACGGGCTCTGGAACCCGGCTTCTGCCCCTCGGCTTGGGCCAGCCGGGTGCTCATCCCAAACGACACTGCCTGGCCGGACAGGCAGGCGGCCACAGAGACTCCCCCGAACAGCCTGAGGGAGTCACACTAACTCCCCTGACTCGAGCACCCAGTTCCCTCACGCTGCTCGCCCACGCCCCGGGCACAGCCTGTTAGTGCAACCGGAGGTGTGCCCTGCCCACGCCCAGCGTAGCAGCAGCTTGCCAGCAGGACCAGGATCCGGCTGCTGCCCAGCTCTGCCCGCCGACAGGGGCCATCCAAGAGTAGCAGGACAGGCCCATGGCCCTGCTGGGTTAATACGGGGCGCCGGCACCAGGCAGCCTCCCGGATGAGCACACACTGTTATCAGCTGATAAGATCCCCTGCCTGCCAGCCAGGGTGAGGGCCGGGCAAGCTCCCGCCTGCTCAGACGAGCTTCCTGCCAAGCCAGTTCCCACACGTGGGACCGGGGGGCTGCAGCCTCGCCCATGCCCAGGCAGGAGGCCTTCTGCAGGGCCGCCTCCATCCAAACAGAGCGCTGTGGGGCAGCCCCTTTCCCCAGCAGGGGGAGTTACCCGGCCTGCACCCCAGCTGGCCAGCACCGGGTGGGGGGGGGGGGGTTAGCAGCAGAGCTCTCCTCGCCCAGAGCAGCCAGGGACATTCACTTCCGTTCACGCCGACTTCACGGCAAACAGGGGCCCGTCCTGAGAGTCACTTTCCAGGCACAGCCCCCTGCGGGTGGCTGCTGCTGACCGGGCTGTCTCCGCACCACCCTGCCTCCCAGTGGAACCAGCCTCTGCCCTAGCCACTCACTGGGGCACCGGGATGGGCGACTGCCCCCCAGCAAACCCCACACACCACAGGAGACAGGCGCCGCAGCGCCGCTGCCACCCACATGAGCGACCACCACCGACTCCTTGCACGTAACACGAGGCCCCCACCCCGTCTGGCCATGCAGCCGCTGTGCCCCACGGGCCGTGCAGACAGAGCGCGGGGGACGCTGCCGCTGGATGGAAATACCTTCGGGCAGCGTCTCTCGGGGTGCTCAGTCTCCTCCTGTCTAAAGCCCAGAGGAGGCGTGCGAGCTGCGGCGGGAAGCAGATGCGCACACTGGAGCTTGGGCCGCGCCCGCGCAGGCGGGGGACCCCCAGGCTGGCTCAGCAGGCAACACTCCTATTGTCCGGGGTGGACGCTCAGCCAGGAGCCTGCCCCTCACTGCCATATCCAGAGCCCCTCCCCTCCGCCAGGTGCCCACGCGGCCCGGGGCACAGCTAATGGACCCCCCAGGGAGCGCCCCAAGCAGCACCAGGCCCAGCCCCACACAGCAGCATCACGGAGCACTGGAGCGGATTCCCCAGGGGAGGTGCTGAGCAGGGAACGGGCACCCTGCACCCGCCCGAGCCAGGCCAGCCCGGCGCTGGGCGGCAGAGAACCTGCTGCTTGACGATCCAAGGTGCCCAGGCGCGCAGGGCCCCAGCACGGCCAACGCCCAGGGCCAGAGTCGCACAGCAAGAGGGGGACGTGCTGCCCACAAAACAGCCCAGCCCAGGTCACCAGATGCAGCATGCCCACGCAGGCAAACACCCCGAGGTTCTGGGGTGCGTACGGATGTCCCCGGGGTGCTCCCCAAAGCTCGGCCCACCAACCCCTTCCCAGGCTCATGAGTGATCCCCCTCGCCTCAGCGAGCTGCAAGACTGAACCCCCGGGATGGGCAACTGCAGCCCACTGGGGGCCACCTGGGACCCACACACCCCCCTCACACACCCAGCAGAGGGGAGCCCCGCGCTTCCTAACACCCCCCCCCAGAGCTTGGGCTGTGAATCAGCTGATTTATAGCCCTCCACAAGTGGGGGGAGGAGTTGAGGACGGACGCTCCCCCCTGCCCCTCCCTGCACTTGCCCCAGCCCACCTCCCCCCAGAGCCCAAAGGGCCACTCATCAGCCAGTTGGAGGGGGTCAAGCTGGGGGGGGGGGGAGAAGCAGGGCTGGAGAATGAAGTTCCCCCCTTGGGCAGTCACGGGGCTCTCCAAGTGCCGTCCCCCGGGTGTCGGGGGGTGCCCCTCACTGGCCGTCAGAATCTTTTCTTAGCAGTGCCTATGGCGCCGCCCCCTGCACCTCCCTGCGCCCCCCACTCCTTCCTGACTGCCCAATCTGCTGCAGGCTCCCGAGCACCGGGGCCCCCACCGGGACACACGTCTCCGAGAGCCATTCTCCTCTCCGAGTGCTGCCCTCCGGCACGCCCCACTCCAGGCCTGGGAGCAGCACCCGGAGCAGGGGGCTTGAACTCGGGCTGAAGCGAGGGATGCGGGAGCAGCTGGTCCAACCGTGGCTGCAGGGATGGGAGCGTCTCGCTGCTGCCCGGTTGTGTCCTGCACCGGGACGCCCGTCAGGGACGTCGTGGTAGCTCTGGTGGGATGTGCACGGGCGTCCTTGGTGCTGGCGGGACTATTAGGGAGACGGCAGTCTCGGCTCCGAGTCGGCCTGTCCGCGCCCTCTCCGCACGCGTCCCGAGGTGGCGCTGGAGGTGCTGGCTCTGTCGGAGGTGCTGGCTCCAGAAGAGCTCAGCCCTGCGGGCAGGGGCCCCACAGGGGTGAGGGCCTCGCTCCCTGGAGGCAGTGGAAGTCCGAGCCTCGGCCTGGGCCCCGAGTTCACAGGGCGAGCGGCTGAAGGCGTTTTCCCAGGAGGCCATCTCAGGCGCAGCGCCCTGGCCCTGGCCCTGCGAGCGCGGCAGCACTTCTGGGCAGTGCGGCTCTCAGCAGGGCACCGGGCGCGGCCACGGGAGACTCTTCTGTAGCCGAGCTGCGTCTCAGTATCGGCTCCAAGACTCTAAGCGCGGCCTGCAAAGATCTGATGGAGAGCGACTTGCCTGCAAGTGCCACAGTGTCTATTCCCCCCGTCTCTCCGGATTAGGCAGTGTTACCGCAGGCCTCGCAACCCCCCCACGCCACAAACTGTCCTCTAGTCACTACTGAACCTCTCTGAAGCGTGTGCTGGAGCGGAGGGGGAGTGTGGCGCCAGCAGACGCCCAGGTGGTCGAGACGTGGGGATCTTGAAGGCAGCGAGGAAACAGAAGATTGTTCTAGGAGAAGGTGGGTGAGATTCTGTGGCCTGCGTTGTGCAGGGGGTCAGACTGGATGATCATAATGGTCCCTTCTGACCTTAGAGTCTATGAGTCTGAGAATGGAATTAGCAGCATTGTCAGAGCCGTGGAGACAGGCAGAGAGCCCAAGAGCGAGAGACACGGCTGGGCAGCCTGACACCCCCAGCGAGGGGTACCCCCCGAGAACAGATTAACCCCTCCTAGGCACCACAAACTCACCGACTCCAAGGGGCACTGACCCGTATAAGAAGGGGGGCTCTGGCCAGGGGACTCTGGGTTCAGCCTGAGGAACCCGGCCCCTCACTTGCTCACTCAGCCTGGCCTGGCCAGTAAGACTGACTTGAGCCACGCCGGACGGGGAACTGCACCATCTGCAGGACGTGCGCTCGTGTGCGTGTGCGTGCTCGTGCGTGCATGTGCTCATGCTTGTGTGCGTGCTCGTGCGTGCTCATGTGTGCATATGCTCATGCTTGTGTGCGTGCTCGTGCGTGTGCGTGCTCGTGCGTGCTCATGTGTGCATGTGCTCATGCTTGTGTGCGTGCTCGTGTGTGCATGTGCTCATGCTTGTGTGCGTGCTCGTGCATGCTCATGTGTGCATGTGCTCATGCTTGTGTGTGCTCGTGCGTGCTCATGTGTGTGTGCGCGCGCTCGTGCGTGTGCGTGCTCGTGCGCTCTCTTTCCCTTTTGTGTTTTCAGGAAGTGCGGCGTGTCGCCTCCTCCCCCAGCAAAGCTGCTTCAGGGCCGGACGCTCCCAGCATCGCGGTCCTTAAACCCGGGGCGGGCGTGGCCACGCGGTGATGCTCTCGCTCTCCTCCCTTCGCGACAAAACACGCTGTTTGGAGGAGCTGGGGTAACTCCCTGGAAAAACTAAGTCGAGGGAAGGAGTCGGGGGGGGGGGGGGGGGAGACTTAACGTCTCTTCTCTCGTTTTTCCAGCGGAGGGGGAGACCCGTGCAGCGGCGGAGGGAGCATCGGCCGGGCTTTCCGCAAAGGAGGGAAAGCTGCGGCAGGCTCCGGCAGCCGCCAAGGACGCGCGAGCAGGAATGGGGGGGCCGTGCCGTGCGCCGCCAGTGCGAGGACCAACACCGAGGGAATCAGCCAATTCACGGCCCAGAAGCGCTGGAGGGAGGGGCAGGAGCAGGTGGGTGCAAGGCTCCAGCGTCCCAGTGCACAAGAAGCGTGGAGGAAGGGCCGGGGCGAGGGGGTGCATGGGCTGCAGGGGGAACCGCACATGGCGAGCGGGCTGCCCGGATGGTCCGGACAGGGCGTGGCCCTGCCATGAGGGCAGGGATTGGACTCGATGGCCTCTCCAAGCTCCTGCGAAAGTTGCTCCCCGCCCTGGGAGGGGCGAGCACCCGATCCAGTAGAGCCTGGGGGGGCAGCACCGGTACCCGCATCGGCACAGGCAGCCCCGGCCCCGCGCCCACATCCTCGCAGAGACAACGCTGCATTTGCAGCCCCGAAGGGCCGGAGGCGTCCAGCCAGGGGGCCGACAGAGCCAATATCTGCAGACGCGTCAGCCAGCCTCCAACCCGGCACCGTTCCCGTTCCGTCCAGCCCCCCCGCCCACTGCCGCCGGCTTTGCTCCCAGACACGGCAGAGCCAGGCCCGGAGCTGCGACCGCGGGGGCAGGAGCGCCCTCAGGGCACAAGCAAGAGCTCCGGCGATGGGGTGTAACTGGCTGTGCAGGGGAGGTGGCAGCGGGTCTCCTGGGGTGACTGCACGCCCCTCAGCACGAGCACGGAGACACCATGGCCCGAGCGCCTCCCGCCTCGCCCGACATGGTCTCCGTGCAGCTCCCTCCAGCCCCTGGCCCAGAGCGAGTCCTCAGCGCCGCAAGGCCGCTCCACGCAGAGCTCCTGCCGGGCTGGGCAGGACGGCTGCCAGGGACCTACCTAAAGGTGGGACCTCCCTTCCCAGGCCCAAGCCTCCCCCTCCTAGGGCGGCAGGCCATTGCTAATCACCGAGAACCCCCTCGCCCGCCCTGCCACCCGCTCCCTCTGCACGGGGAGGGGCCGCTCGCCCGAGGGCCTCCCCGGTGGTTTCAAAGGCGGCTGGGTTCTCTTGGGGGCAGGCCTGCCCCCCAGCGCGCCGGACGCTCGCTGACAGAGCAGGGCCCGGGGCTCGGCCCGACGCAGCCCGCGCCAAGCGCCTGGCAGCTGCAGCTGCTGACCTTTCCGGCACGGGCTGGGTTTGCCTCCAGGCTCAGCTGACGGGGCCGCCGGGCAGGCCAGGCCGGGAGGAGAGAGCTATCTGCACTGGGAAGGGGAGAGGAACGGAGCCGTGGCGGCTTGCACCAGTGGGGCTCTAGGACAAGTCAGTGGAGGGCGGGGGGTCCCTGCGAGGCCACGTCACACGGTAATTTGGGGGGGGACAAGAGCAGGAAGGCTGCAGACAGGGACACTCCGAGACCCTGAGCCGTCCCTTGGGCTCGCCCCCCGCGGGGACCCACCTGCACGTCCTGGCACAGCCTCTTCAGAGGTGGCGACTTGCTGCACCTCCCGCCCGACACCAGCTCCTCCCTGCCCAAGTGCTTGACCACGATGCAGGTCCTCAGAGGGGCGTCCCTGCCGAGGGAAGGGAGGGGAAGAGGAGGGGCCATCAGCCCGCGCCTGGCACACATGGGCGCTGCCCTGCCTGGGCCTGCCAGCGCCGCAGTCCTCACGCAGCCGCGAGCCGGGCCGGCTCACTCCCCAGCCGCCGTCTCCTGGGGCTAACTGGGAGGGGAGTCACCGTGGATCTCCGCCTCTCCCCGGCGCTGACACCGGCGGCTCGGCCCGCAGCAGCGCTGCACGGTGGGGACGAGACCCGCACACCTCCCGCCAGAGCCCCAGGCTGGGCTCCCAGCAGCTCGGGAAAGCATTTCCCAGGCACCGCAGCCAGTCCTCTGGCCTGGTTTTGCCAACCAGCGAGGGGGCATCGGGAAGGCCGGCTCCACCCATGGCGACCGAGCACACGTTCAACACAAGGGCAGAGGGCCTGCTGCAGGGACCTGGCCCAGAGGCACGCTCTGGGCACATAGCAGGGCTCTCCCACGGCGAGTCGCTCACTTCCAGCCCTGTGGCCGATCCATCTCCGACAGGGCAGGCAGCGCTTTCCGAATGATCAGCACCCGGCACCGGCCAGCAGGCCGCCCGGCGCGGCGCGGCGCGGCGCTGAACTCCTCACATGCAGAGCCCGCCGAGCGCCGCCACGAGCGATGAGCCCCCGGCCGCCATTCCACACCCAGGAGTGGGCCCAGAGCCCCGTGAAACCCAGCAATGCAAAGCTCGGATGCACCCCCGGGCACGCCCCGAGCAGCAGGACAAGGATGCAGGGTCAGGCGGCTGAGTCCTTGTCACTGGTGGGGGACTCTGAGCTGCTGCGCAGAGCAGGGACCCAGCCGGGCAGCCCCCCGCGTCTGGCTGAGGAGAGGGAAGGAAGCATGAGGCGGCAGCGTGTTGGTCAGGATCCCGCTGACCCAGTGCCAGCCAGAGCAGCCACTGTGAGGGGCCGAGGCTGGGATGCAGCGGAGCAGCTCGGCCTGCATCCCCCTGCCACCGTCTCCCCCTGCGCCGGAGCTCAGAACAGGCCTGAGCCCCCAAACGACTGTTGCCCCGCTCTGGGCCTGACCAGAGCTCAGCCTGCACCCAGGCCTAAGCTCCCTGAATGGGGTGGTGCCCGGCCGGAGCTAGGGCCTGGTGTACGGACTGCTGCTGGGCCGGAGCACCGGGACTTGTCATCGCCCCGCCCAGAACTAGGGCGCGAGTACCTTGACCGCGGCTTGGCCCGAACACAGGCCAGAGCGCCCCAACCCGGCTTGGCCTCCCTCCAGGCCTGCACCCGGGGAGATGAACCCCTGCTAGGGCGCCAAGCACGGAGCCTCCTGGTCAAGACCCGCCGTCTGGCCCTCGGCTGGGGTCTGTCACCCACGGGCCTCAGAATACACGGCTGGGCACCTGGAGGGGGCCGGGGTCTATCATGGGCTGGAGAGGCGGCAGCTGGAAGACTGTGCCAGGTTTTATTGCACGGGTGCGGGACCCCCCCGCAGGAAGCAGCCCACGCGTTCCTCGTGGAGACCTGAGCCGCGCAGAGGCCACGGCAATAGGCCACGGGCTGCAGCCGCTTGGACTGAATCCTGGAAAGCATGTGCCACCAGTGCCTGGGGCAAGTCCCCCTGCAGCCCAACGGGGCTCCGTGCCTGTCGCTCAGAGGCGGCGGAAGAAAGGTTCAGCCCCTCAGCAGCTCTTGGGAAGGCTCCCTCGCCCCGCAGCCGGCGGAAGGTGGGGAAACAAGCCAGCCAGGCCTGGGGCTAGCTCACAGCCCCAGGAGTCAGGCCATGCAGGTGCCGGCCCAGTGCGGCCACGGGTTTCCTTGTGACCATCCGTACTGCCAGCCCATCAGTAACCGGGGCACCAAAACCAGCCTCTCTGTGCGGGGGGCTAAGGCACTAATGTAGCGAAGAGCTCCGAGATCCAGCCCACAGCGCTACCGCAGCGCGCACACACCCTGGCTGCGGCCAGAACACCCGCATACGGCAGGCACGGCGCCCCAGGAAGGCAGGCACGGATGTTTCCGAACACGGCGCCGTCGGCATCACTGATGCCGAACGCCCGGGCGTTTCAGTAAGCACCCGCTGCCGCAAGCTCCCTGCCACGGCTCTGACTGGAAAGGGCCCCTCCCACGCTGGCGTACGGGGCTGTGCGGCGCTGCCGTGTGGCGGGAACTACCCCTGTACGGAATTCTGCTCCGGGCCCCTGCCGGCCTAGAGCCGCCTGCAGCGCGCACCCCTCCCCATGGGTGGGCGGCTCTGCGGCCGTGAGGTGCATCGTGCCACGCCTTCCGGCGGGAACTCACTTGTCTCTGCACTTCTGCAGGGCCTCGTCCGCGATCTGCTTCAGGTTAATCAGCTTGTCCCCTCTGTAAAAGGCGTCTGCAACACAGCGAGCGAATCCTCACCCGGGCCCTCCGCCAGGGCAGCTGGGCGGGCGCACATGCCACGAGGCTTCTCCCGGGGGGGGGGGACGGAATCCCTTCTGGGGACGGGTTCAAATGTAGCCTGCCCAGACCCCCTGGGAACGCCTGGGGGTGGGGGGGGGACAGCCTGCCCGGCCACGTCGGCCTTCCCCGCGCCTCGGCGGAGGGAATAGCACAGCCGTTGCCACGGAAACCTCGGCTGGACCGCCGGGCAGACCTCACGGCGCCCCAGATGGACAGACACCCTGCTCTGCCAAGTGCAGACATGCAGCCTCCCGGCACCTGACACGGGTCGGGGCACCACCGCAGCAATGGCAGCCAGCAGCCCCCGGGGCCTTTCCAAGACGCCGGCTGTGCAGCGCCAAGCCACTGGGCACAACGCTTCCAGCACTCCCCGGTTAATCAGAGAAGGGGAAAGTCCCGCCAGTGCTCTGCCAGGAGCTGCCCAGCCCAGCACAGCAGCACGGCACGGCCGCGGGAACATCGTCTCCCATCACCAGCCGCTAGCAGAGCTTCTACCGTAGCGCGTCCGTCGGCCCAGGCCGGCCGGCCAGGGGAGGGGGGCGTGTTTACCTGCCGTGATGAGGAGGGAGCAGCTGGAATCGAGGATCCGTTCGCAGAGGGATTCTGCGGAGAAACCTGCAAACTGACAAGGACACAGTCATTCAACTCTGAGCACGCCGGGAGTGCCCTGGGCTCCCCGAGGGCCAGTCCCACTCTGGGGCTCCCCGTGGAGCAGGACGGGGGGGGGGCCCAGGGCGGCGGCGGAGCAAAGCAGGAAGCGCTCTGCTTTTCCACTCCGGCCTTTTCACAGGGCACAGGCGCTAGGAAACGGTACCTTCCGTCTAGCGGCCACCCACGTACCCGCTGCCCACCCCTCCACCGCGGCTCCCCGCTGAGCACGCCCTACCACGATGGAGTGAAGGGCCCCGATCCTGGCACAGGCCAGCATGGCCACCACCAGCTCCACGATCATGGGCATGTAGATGGAAACTCTGTCTCCCTTCTTGACACCTGGGAAAGAGAAAGGCGATATCCCAGGTGGCGGCGCAGCTAAGATGTCAGGGCCACGAGGCTGGCAGAGAGCGGTGCCCTGCTGCTTCTCACAAGCCCAACAGGAGGGGAGGGTGAGTGGGCACAAGCTCGCAGCTCAGCTGATGGGCACGGAGCGCGGGTACGGACGCAGGGCCCCGCTGAGGGCTCCCGGGGACATCGGCTGGCTGGCACTGGCCTCGGCGAGGGACCCCAATGCTCCGAGGGGGACAGTGACGCGGCAGCCCCCGGCCTGGCCAGCGATGCCACACCAGGTCCCTGCAGATGCACAATCACACCCGGGCCCCTTGCTGGGGGAGGCACCGGGAACGGTTCTCGGGTGCCGCTCTGCAACGTGACCAGCTCCCCGCGCAACGGCTTAAGCCTCCAGCAAGGTGCCGGTGCAGCCCAGCCAGCCGCAGGGGGGAGGTGGGATTGCCCGCTCAGCGGCTCTCAAAGCCCGGCTCCCAGCCCTTTGGGGACGTGGGAACCGGGGCCCGGAGTACAGGCCGCTGGCAGCGCTGGACACCCCGGTCCCAGCCTGGCGCCCCGCCCAGAGGCGAAGCCACCTCCCACATCTGAGCCGGGGCTCAGCACGTACCTTGTGCCCGCAGGACGTTGGCGAACTGGCAGACCTGGTGCAGCAGCTCGCTGTAGGAGATCTTGGTGGAGTCCCCGGGTTCGTTCCCCTCCCTGCAAAGCCAGAGAGCACAAGGAGGGTCCCAGGGAGGAGCAGCAGCTGGGGAGCTCAGCACAGCCGGGCGCCTCCAGGAACTGCCCTTCTGAGCAGAAAGGGCCAAAGCCTGCCCAGCCCCCTGGGGCCACGCTCACCCCAGCAGGAGGGTGTATCCGGAGCCAGAGCTCAGCTGAACCCCCACTCCGGGAAGGGCAGCCGGGAACGCATGCAGCAGGAACTGCCAGTGCCTGCGGGCGCACAGTACAGGCCCCGAGGCCAGGCACTCGTGCTGTGCTCCAGTGCACACCAGGCCTCTTGCACAGCCCCCATGCTCCTGGAAGCCCAGGCCAGGGCACAGCCCTCCCGCCCCACCAGCTGCAAAGCGAAGGCCCAGCACAGGGCAGAGGGCTCCCTTTCCCCGCACCCGTGCCCTGCCGCGCCCCAGGGAAGCGCCCGCCGCCACGCAAGACACCCAGGGCCTTGTTTCCTTGTAACCTGCTGCAGCCACCCCAGGGACGCGCACAGGGCCGGGCGCGCGGCTACTCGAAAGGTTAACACCAGCCCGCAGACCCTCGCCCACTCACCGGGGGTGCCAAGGAAGGAGCACGCAACAGGGGCCCCCTTCCAGCCGCCAGTCCGGCCAGTGCACAAGCAGCAGCCACGTTCCCCGAACTGTCAGCCCCCCTGCTCGGCCAGGGCCGTCCCAAGGGTTGGCAGGGGCCCTGGGTAGTGCCTGCGCCCGCCGGGGTGAGTTTAGGCCCCTTGGCAAGGCAGGAGTGGAATCGCTTTAAAGCGCAGCACGTTCCAAACGGCCCAACGAAGGGCTCTTTCCTGGTCCCAGACAGCGTGTGCTCAGAGCTTGGGCAGCCTGGTTGGCTTGCAAGTGGACGGGGGATGGGGGAGGGGGGAGCAGAGCCACAGCCCAGGGCTAGGAAGAGGTGGGTGGGTGGACACTAAGACCCAGGGGTGCCCCAAATGTTTGGGTGCAGTAAGGAGGGCTCCGGGCACACAGCCCAGCCCTGGCAGGGCACCAGACACGAGAGGAAACAAGCGCTGCTTTGGGGGCGAAGACAGAACCGTCCCCCCGTGCCACCCAGGCCACCCTGCTGCACGGCCCCGGGGAGCAGAGTGCCAGCGTGGGAGCCCGGCACCAGCAGGTCCTGCTGCTGAGTCCTAGCTCAAGCTGGGCCCTGCACACGTGAAACAGCAGCGCGACCGACAGTGGCGTGCACACGCTGCCTCTATCTGCACTGGCAACTGACCAGGGGTGTCCGCCTGGCAGGTGCAATGCAGTGTCAGACATGCACAGGAATCCCTGCTGGAACACACAATCCCACCTCGGTATATAAAACAGCGGGGACTAACTCTGCTAACGCTCAAGAGAGAGCTCAAGTCATTGTGGAGAGTTCCCTGGAAACATCCACTCCGTGGGCAGCGCAGCCAGGGGAGCAAAGAGAACGTTGGGAGTCATTAAAAAAGGGATAGAGAGCAAGACAGAGAATATCTTCTTGCTTCTGTATAAAACCAGGGACCCCCACATCTTGAACACGGCGTGCAGATCTGGTCACCTCATCTCAAAAAAGATATGCTGGTACTGGAAAAAGTTCAGAAAAGGGCAACAAAAATGATTCGGGGTTTGGAACGGGTCCCATATGAAGAGACATTAAAAAGACTTGGACTTTTCAGCTTAGAAAAGAGGAGACTAAGGGGGGATATGATAGAGGTCTATAAAATCACAACAGGTGTGGAGAAAGTGAACAAGGAAAAGTTATTTATTTACTTGTTCCCATCACATAAGAACTAGGGGTCACCAAATTAAATTAATGGGTAGCAGGTTTAAAACAAACAAAAGGACGTTTTTCTTCACTCAGCGCACAGTCAACCTGTGGAACTCCTTGCCAGAGGATGTGATGAAGGCCAGGACTTTAACAGGGTTCAAAAAAGAGCTAGATAAAATCATGGCGGTTAAGTGCATAAACGGCTATTAGCCAGGATGGCTAAGGAATGGTGTCCCTAGCCTCTGTTTGTCAGAGGATGGAGATGGATGGCAGGAGAGAGATCGCTTGATCATTACCTGTTCGATTCACTCCCTCTGGGGCACCTGGCATTGGCCACTGTGAGCAGACAGGACTCTGGGCTAATGGACCTTTGTTCTGACCCAGCCTGGCCATTCTTATGTCTTGATCACAGGGGCCAGGCGTGGCCGCCCGCAAGGCGAGGCTAAACGAAGGGTGGGAAGTGAATTAACGACTGTGCAGGAGACTTGGGCCCTGCGAACACGAGACAGTTGTCAGACATTTCCCGCCCTTGCTGAGCTCGGCTCTGCTGCCAGGGGAGGCGCTGGGCACCTGTCTGTGAAGAGACCTGCTTGGCCGGAGGGTTGGGGCAGGGCGGGTCACCTGGCAGCAGATGGCACCCACCGGCAGTAGAGCTGGCAACGCTGCCTAGCGCAGCTCACTGCCCAGCTTGCGCAGACAGGGCTTGCGGGGCAGGGAGCCAGGTAAAGCTGCTGCAGCGTAGCCGACCTGACGGAGCTGCCCACTCGTGGAGATGCCAGGGCGTTTCTTAGGACCAAGGTGAATCCGGCCCCCTGCGGAAGGGAACAGCAGGGCAAAGCTCTTCCGGCCACAGGCCCGGGGCGCCGGCCAGCACAGGGCCAGGCTGCATGAGGTGGGAGCATGTCCGGGCACAGGTGCAGCATGTGCGCTGGGGCTCTGCTGCGTGGCCCGGCCAGCAGGCAGGTTTGCTTTAGCCAAGGACACGGAGCAGCGTGTCTGCCCCCCACCCCAGGCTGTCTGGGGAAGCCGGCCACATGCTGCCTACCCGTGGGGTGACCTAGGGGCGGGAGGCGCAGCAGGCGAGTGAAGCCCTTGGCGCCTCCCTCTCCTGCTGAACTTCGCTGCTGGCTGGCCTGGCTCCCTGCCCCAGGCGGCACTCGGCTGCATTTAATTCCTGGGCCATTAACACATTCTTGCATCAGCAGCCAGCTCCAGCTCCAGCTCCAGCTCCCGCCCGGGCAGGGTGGTGCTGCTGGGCTCAGATGAGCTGATCAGTCCAGCAGGGTGCAGCAGCCAATGAGAGCAGACAGCACAGCCACCGGGCGCTGTGCCCAGGGTCAGAGCACTGGGGAGACGGCCAAGGGCCGGGGGAGGGAAACCGAGTCAGAGAGTCCAGGCCAGAAGGGAGCACTGAGATCACCCAGCCTGACCCCTCCTGCCCCCTCAGGCCAGAGCCCTTCGCTGCCGCCACCCTGGAGCGGATCAGCGAGAAACAGCCCCCGGGAGAACCCGCGGCCTCCTCGCTGTGAACGTCACACCCTGCGCCGGCTGCACGGGCGGGGGGGGCGCCGGCTGCACGGGCGGGGGGGGCGCCGGGCGCGCCGCAAGCGCCCAGGATTCGCCAGCTGGCCCCGGGGCACTTGCAGACGGAGCGCGTCACACTGAACAGCCACAGCCAGCGCCCAGCCTGCCGCAGGGCCTGTCCCCGGCCTTCCCCTCGCTCCTGGGGCCTTCGCCAACCCCCTCCCGCAGCCCCGGCCGCACTCAGCCTCCCGCAGCAGGCACCCTGCCAAGCACGGCTAGTCGTTTCGCTGCCCCACCCGGGCTGCCCCGTTCGCGCAGCCAAGGACGGCATCGGCCCCTCTGGCCCCCGCCCTGGCGCGGCAAGCCACAGTCCTTCTCCCTGCCTGTGCGCTGAGCCACGCTCACACACGTCGAGCCCAGCCAGCCGGCTCCCTCGGGGACAGCTCACCGCCCGCCGCGTTTCGCCCGCACTTCGCCGGGGCCGCCAGGGTTTCCTCCAAGCCATTCATAGATGCGTCACCCGGCAGAGGGCCAAGACCCGAGCCCCGCGGGACCCATGACAGACACGCCCGTCCACGAGGACTCCCCATTCACAATTACCACCATCCGAGGCCAACAAGCTGGGCTGGCTGGGACCCAGCGGAGGTTCAGGGGGCGGCTTCATCGGGGTTTCTAGCCCACGCTCACGTGGGACCAGGCCAAATGGACCTCAGCACCGGGCCTGGCCGCTCATCCGAGAAGGGCAGATGTCGGCCGGGAGCATTCCCCCCCTGACTGGCCTGCCCCACCCGCACCTGGGGGCCCCCCCCCGACTGGCCTGCCCCCCCGACTGGCCTGGCCTGCCCCACCCACACCTGGGGGCCCCCCCCCGACTGGCCTGCCCCCCCGACTGGCCTGGCCTGCCCCACCCACACCTGGGGGCCCCCCCCGACTGGCCTGGACCACCCCGCCCGCACCTGGAGCCCGCCCCAACTGGCCTGCCCCCCCGACTGGCCTGCCCCCCACACACCCGGGGGCCCCCCCGACTGGCCCGCCCCCCTGACTGGCCTGCCCCCCACACACCCGGGGGCCCCCCTGACTGGCCTGCCCCGCCCACACCTGGGGGTCCCCCCCCACACTGGCCTGCCCTGCCTGTGCTCCCCCCCGACTGGCTTGCCCCACTCCCACCTGGGGGCCCCCCCGACTGGCCTGCCCCACCCGCACCCGGGGGTCCCCCCCCCGACTGGCCTGCCCTGCCTGTGCTCCCCCCCGACTGGCTTGCCCCACTCGCACCTGGGGGCCCCCCCGACTGGCCTGCCCCGCCTGTACTCCCCCCGACTGGCCTGGCCCGCCCCGCCCACACCCCAGGGCCCCCCGACTGGCCTGCCCCCCCCAACTGTCCTGCCCCACCCGCACCCGGGGGCCCCCCCGACTGGCCTGCCCCGTCTGCGCTCCCCCGGACTGGCCTGCGCCACCCGCACCCCCCACTCAGACCCACTCGCCACACAGGGACTGCGCCAGCTCCCTTTGCCGTGGGGCTGCAGGTCAAATCGTCCCCCAACCCCACAGAAAACCCACCGTCCCCCCGCCCAGCGCCGCAAGCGGCCACGAGCACCGGGAACCCCTTTCCTAGGCGTGTGGATCGCGCTGGCTTCCCAAGGCACAGGGGCCGGTGGGGACTTCCCGGCCTTCTCCTTTTCCCTGCCCCCGCCCCCCTGCCCCAAGGCAATGGGCAGCTTTGGACTCAGGTTTCCAAAAAGGAAAATGGCCGTCCAGGGCCCTCCGCTGAAGAAGCGCCTCCGACCCCCTGGGAGCGGTTAGCCAGGGCCCGGCAGCGGGGCCAGAGCCCAGGCGGGTGCATTGGAAGGGAGGCAGGTCTGGGGCCGCGGGCTCTCGGCACGCTCTCAGCACACATGGCGAGGCGAGGAGGGAGCCGGAGGACTGGGCCGGCTGGCCTGCAGCGCGCCGCGGCAGCCACCTGAGTCCAGGAAGGCAGGAAGCCTGCCCCGAAGGAGGGAGGAAAGCAGCCTGGGGCCAGCCCAGGGGATGGGGTGGGGCCGGCAGGGGCCACAGAGGAAGGGCTGCTGGCCCAGGGAGAGGTGGGGAAAAGACACCCCTCAGCCAAGGCCCAGAGGAGGATGCGTCGGAGCCTGGCAGAGCTCCTTATGGGGCGGGGCGGGGGGCGCTGGCACAGGCAAAGGGCGGGGGAGCCCAGCAACGCTGCTAGCGGGCGCCACCCCTTCTCCCCACAGCCCTTTGCCAGCAAGGTGGGGGCCCGAGATGGGCGGGCGTTTGAGGGAGCAGGGCACGGAAGGGCGGGCTCCCCGAGGGACGCTAAGCACCTGCCCCCACATGAGCCAAGGACCAGAGGGTCCTGGCAGGCCCCGGTGAGCCCAGGCCAAAGCCCGCCCGCCCCATCGCAGGGCCAGGGTCCGAGCCGGGGGGGGGCTGCTCTCCGCCTCCCCCCGCCAGCCTGGAGCCGAGCGAGGAACAGGGAGCGCTGCCGGGCTGCAGGACAGGCCGCTCCCCAGGAGGCGCGGCCCCACGGCGGGCAGCAGCCAGACTGCGCCTGTAAGTCAGAGCGTCACCCGCACCTCCCTTCGCCCACCCGCCCAAGGCAGGGGGCCAGCCAGTGCCAGCTCCGTGGCCTGCTGCCGGCTCCCTCATCCCCACCCTACGCGGGGCCACTGGCAGGTCCCGGAGCCCTGACTGGTGTCTGCACTTCAGCTCCCCACCCCGCTGCCCCTGCCTTGGAGCTGCCCCCACCTCCTGCTGGCTGGGCAGGGTGGGGGAGGCAGAAAAGGGGGGCTGCTGTCAGGGTGTCCCCACAGGGATGGATGGAGGGAGTTTGCTGGCTGCTTATGGGAGTGGTGCAGGGCCGGCCTGCCTGAGCCCCACTGCACCCCCACCCAGGAGCCACCAGCTGGAGCCCACATCCCGAGCCCTGCCCCAGGCTCAGCTCAGAGCCCCTCCTATGCCCCATCCCTTAGCCCAAGACCAGAGCCTGCGCCCCCGCCCAGCCCGGTGAAAGCGAGCGAGGGAGGACGGAGCGAGCAGGGCAGGGCCTGGGAGAAGGGGCCCGACGGAGGCAGGACAGGGGTGTTTGGGTCTGAGGCAGAGCCTGGATTGCACATGCAGTCAATGACCTTGGGCTTAGCATGCCTGGACCCCGCCCCAGGAGACACCGTTACACTGGGGGGGCAAGGTGGGGGAGGGATTTCGGGGGGGGGGGGGTATTTGCCTGGCTACCACCGAGCCAGGGCGAGGGAAGTCTGGGCCCAGGTTGAGTGGCCGGGGGGCACAGCTTGTGTGAGTGGAGGGACAAGTCCAGCGTGCCAGCAGGGAAGCAGACCCTGCCTGAAAGCCCTGGCGCAGGCGGTTACTGGGGACCGCGGGCAGAGCGCAGGACATAAAATGGCAAGTTAGCGTCAAAGCCCGGAGGGCCCGAGGCTGCCACTAACTTGAAATCCGGCCCCTCTGCCAGCCCGCGGGCTTACACACCGCCGGGAGACGATTTTACCGCATTTCCCAGCCCTGCACCGGGTGACAGCACAGGAGAGCGACCCGCTCTGCAGGAACCAGCCCGCCGGCAGACGCAGTGCCAGCACAGACTGGCCGGGAAAACAAAACCCTGAGGGCAAAGCCCCTCGTCGGACGCGCTGCCAGCGTCCCGGGGCCCAGCAGAAACGCTCCCCCTGGCCTGAGAAGGCAAACGTAACCCAGAGGGAAGTTCGCAGCCTCTGGACAGGAAATGCTGCGCGAGGCCGGAGGTTCATAACCGCACAAGAGAAAGCTCATGTGGGGCGCCAGAGAGCTGGCTCCGGGCACGACAACAGCGCGGACACACGAACCTTGCGGACAGCAGGGTTGGCACCCCAGAAATGGCCCAACCAAGTCAAACCAAGGTGACTGGGAACGCTTGGTGGCCAAGAGACCACCACGAAACAAACCACCCATAAAGGGAGGGGGGATTTGCCCTGGCAACGCTGATCCAGAAGAGAGATTGGGCGGAGGGAGCCTCAATCCGGTCCCCCCGAAAACGGGAACTGGCACAAGGCATTCAGCTTGGACGGAACCCCGCAGGCCACGCGGCGCTACCAGGACCAGGGCGTGCGGTCCCCCTCGCACCGACTGACACGCGCCACGCCAGGGAGTTACAGGGACTCCCCACGCAGCCAGGCCCTGGCTACACAGCCTCGCAGCAGTTCAGCCGGGCAGGCGCGGTCCCCCGAGCCCAGGAAGCCACGGAGGCCACTTCCAAGCGGCGGTGGCGGCACAGGATGCGTGTGTGTAGGAGGCGCCGTGGCACAGCCAGAACCGATCCCCGGGGGCCCCGTGGTTACCGGGGGAGGGGGCTGGCGGCAGAGTGATTTCTGCAAAGGCTTTGGATCCTGCACTCCCCACCCCGGGTCAGAGCATTCCTCGTGGCTACGCGGCTCATCAGTCCCCTGGACGCAGGGGAGGCTGGCAGGGGCCGTGCCTTCCCTCTGTGGCGGCCTGGACAGCTAACTGGCGCTGTGGAGGGCAGTGACGCCAGCTGGGCCCTGGCAGCCATTGAACAGATGGGGTATGTGGCTATGGGCAAACGCCCGGAGCGCTGTCTGGTGCTTAACCCCTTCCCTGCTAGCTCAGCGCCGCTCGGACTGAGCCTCAGTGAGGTTTGGGGAGCACGCCTGACGGCTGAGGCCCACAGCGTGTGCCCGTCCCCAGAGGCCCTGGAGCCAGGAGCCCAGGTGCCCAGCCCAGGGCAGGAAACGGCATTTCCGAGTTTGTGACGTGCCTATGGGCGGGGTAAGGGGCCCCCATAGGGACCCGCTGCTCTTCGGCCACTCCAGACCCTCTCCTCCAAGGAAGGGGCTTTGCCCACCAACGCTCCTGGCACCACTTACACATCTGTGTTCTCTGCGGTGCCCCAGGGCCGCTGGCGGCTCTCACCCGGTGTGTTGCAGTAGCCCCAGTTTACAGCTGGGGAACCGGAGGCAGGAGCGATTTGCCCAGTTACCCAGGAGGACAGAGGCAGAGCAATTCTAGCAGACTCTAGGGCGCCCGATAGATGCCAAAAGCAGGGGCGATTGTCGACCTTTCAGCCCCACTCCACAGTCACTTCTGCAGCGATTCAGGCCCAGGCCCCGGCAGAACCCCAGGGGATAAACCTCGGGAAGGGATTTGTTTTAATGCTCCGGTCTGGCCCCCAACCTGGAACAGTGTCCATCTCCTGCAAAGGCCCTTGGCACGGCCAATCCGAGTGACACTTCACTAGTGTCTGAATGCAACCTACAGCCGTTAGCAGCACAGAGACACCAAGCAGCAGCTCCCTCCTCCCGCGTCCGCGCCCGCTCTGCATTAACGTGGTGCCTTTCGGGCACAGAGTCTAATTCAAGCAAGGCAGTACATTCGGAGCCATTCCCATTACTTACAGCCTTCAGCGCCCGAGACGCTGCCAGGAGCTTTTAAGCAAATTACACTTGCTCTCTGCAGTCCCAAGCCTGCTCTGCACCGTGCGGCCCCGACGGCCCAGGCTGCAGATGGACGCTGCTCCAGAGAGCACGGACTGGCTCACGAGCGTCTAGATGGGTGGGATCGTTTCGCCTGCTTTGGGGAGCTGGGCAGTAACATTCCCTGCAAGGGCCAGCACCATGTTTCGCTGGCCTGTCGACTCTGCCTGGTCACAGTTACTCACTACCCCGTCCCTCGACACACGGCCCGGCCAGCAGCCCGCATTCCTGCTGGGGAAGCGGAGCAGGTCAGTGCTTTGCACGGCCTCATTTCACGCTGGGAGGCTCAGTTAATCCTACCTTCTCCAAGGCAAGACCAAGCCCCTTATGGAAATTCCTCCTGTGACACCTTGTATTTCACCGGGCAAGGCCCAGATTGCCAGGGGACGAACGTGTCAGTCAACTGCAGACGCTGGCGAAGTGCTTGGCAGTCACACAGAGCTTGCCAGGGGAAGCGTCTATCTCCCTCCTCCACAACTTCAGCTTGTGCGGCTGCCAGCCTCGCCAGCAACTGCCCCCCAGAGACCCCAGCCCACGCCTGCTGGCTCAGGCCCAGGCGGCGTTTGTTTAACCAGTGCACAGGTCGGCGATTGTGATGCTTCCCCGGGACCATCCAGAGCCACAGGCGGCCTTGTTACCCCTCTGCCTTCGCAAAAGGGGCTTGTTGGTGTCTCACTGACAGCCCCCTGTAAGCAGAGCCCTGCGGGGACACGAGACTGGCACCTGCACCTGATCCACACACACAGACCCTGGGCATCTACAGCTGCAGGTACAAAGTGGGGATCTGCAGACTGGCTGTGCGCTGCCGGTACCCCAATTTGCCAGCCAGCCAAACTCCCTAGGCTCTGCCAGCCCCCAGCCTGGCAGGTAAGACCGAGTACACCCTAGTCCCCAAGCCCGCTGGAAGGGCACCCTCCGTAGTATCCAGCACATCACCTGGCACTCCCAGACATCACCAGCCCCCGGCCTCCTTGTGTCGATTTCACACGGCTCACGTGCATGGGAGGCGGGGGGGCGGGGGCGGGGGAGGGACTGCCTTCCCTCCTCCTGGAAGAAACCCCGCTCTACGTGTTAAAGCCCACCAGTGCGTGTTCATGTGCACAGTTCCCATCCGTGTGAATTACCAGCGTGCTACCAGCTCCCCCCTGCGACTGGGAGCCGGGCTCCTGAGGAGGAACGAAGGGCCAGTCACAGCATGTTGACTAGGTTTAAGGAGAATCACTTTGCGGATCTGAGGGGTGGAGCACAGCGTGTTCGAACAGCTGATAAAGCTGTAGCATCTGACTGCCAAGGTGCGCTGCTGCTCAGTATCTGCCTGACCCCCCCAGTGAACATTTAAAATAGATACAAATCTTTCAAAATGCCTAAAAGTAAACCAAGATAATATCATGCAGCACGATTACAAAAGCACATCTGCCAAGTCTGCAGCTGGCAGCAGGGAGGGAAAGGGTTAACAGCGTGCCTGACTGGCATGCTTACTGGTGGCCAGTTAACGGGTGGCCCAGCTCGGCGGAGCAGCCCCCGCCCGCAGCACGGCGTGGTGGGCCCTGCCTGGCTCAGCTAGAGCAGTCTCCGGCCCCTGCTGTACAGGACTCGAATCCCAGCGGCTCCCTTGCTGGCTCAATAGCCCAGGTCCTGCCGTTCCGCAGCACCGTCTAACTCCAGATCTTTGTGCTTTTCCCCCCTGGCCAGCTGGGGTCAAATGTTCCCCCCAGGCTCCAGGAAGAGTTTTTTATAGATCAGCGCCAGGGCGCCTGGGACATGTCAGACCGGCTCAGCGCCAGGCTGCAGCACACAGGCCTCTGACAGTGCCCCGCGCCGGATGCACCGGAGCAGCGGCACTCCGTCTCGGCGCTGGAGCTGCAAGCGGCTCCAGGCAACACATCATGTTAAACCGCCCTGGGACGGAAGAGAGAACTGAACTCCCTGGGCTGGGCACTCCTGGGTCGCTCAGTCGGCTCCTGGTATCCCACATGTCACGTTACCGGAGTTTAAGGGAAGCAGCCAGGTCACTGCTGCACCCATGGGGGGGTGTTTGCCCCAAAAGTGGGTACAAAGGGGGCCATGTGAGGTGTCAAACGAAATCTCACCTTCTACTGAGTCCGTATATGCTCTTCATACATCTGTATAATGTCTGTGTGTGGAGTTATGAATATGTACTCTGTTAATACTGGAAGCTTCTCTGTCTGTGGCTGAGCAATGGGCTCAGCCTATGGACATGCTAATTAGCAAAGCTCCTGGGAACAATGGACCTCCGAAGGCCAAAGACACGCCTGGCCACTGACCATGTGACTGTCTCCAGCTTGGAAGAAGCCAGAGAGGGATATAAATATGCCATTGGCATCCTCCATTGAGGTATCCAGTTTTGCTCCTGATCCCAGAGGCAGCCTTGCAAGGAACAACAAGCCGGGAAGAACTGTGGACCCATCCTGACATAGGATGTACACCAAGGACTTTTAAGCCAGCAGTTATAACATCTCTGCGAAGAGCCTGCATCAAGAACTGAGAGATTCGATGCACGTAACGTATGATACTTTAACAACCTCACTCTCATGCTTCTCTTTCTTTTAGTAATAAACCTTTAGATGTTAGATGCTAAAGGATTGGCCCAGCATGATTCGTGGGTAAGATCCAGAGTGTAAATTGATCGGGACCTGTGGCTGGTTTCTTGGGACCAGACAGAACCCGTTCAGGGAGGGTGAGAGTGGGTTCTAAAACCCCTCACCTGCGTGCAAGCCCGGGGCTGTCTGGGGCAAGGAGAGCGCTGGCGTGTCAGAGGGGTTTTGTTCGTGAGGCTTCTGGCTGGCCAGGCAGGCAGCTGAAGTGCTCTGTGGGACTGGTTTGTGGCCTATTTGGGAAGGGCCGCCAGTCTGGGGCTGTACGGAGCCCCGCGTTTGAGCGATTCGCCCCGAGCGGACACCCTCAGCTATGCCCAGCCCCAGCCCGTCACACCATGTTAGAGGAGGGTGCAAAGGCCCTGCCAGGCAGTGGTGGGATATCCTGCCCCAGACACTGCCCCCGCGCATCTCTCAGAGGCTGGCGCTTTGATCTCTCTGCCAATCTCCATTAGCAAGAACAGCTGGGACTTCTCATCCACGTACCCTCTCAGGAGGGCCAGCAGGGCCCACAGGTTTACTAGCGGTGCCCCCAAAGCACGAACGAGTAGGGAATGACCTTAACGAGGCCCGAGCCTCACCTCAACCCTGGAATGTCAACTGAGATGTGCCCCATCCCTGGGCTCCCCTTGCCCTCAGCAGGGAGGGGAGCCAGCAGACAGGTGAGCAATCCCAGCAGAACAGAGGTCCGTGAACCAGGGCAAACCTGCTGCAGCAACGCGAGGCCGCTCCAGCCCCACGACTCGGGCTGGCTGAGCTGCGTCCAGCTCAGGGAACGCTCTCCTGGAGCAGCGGCACCTTCCACAGGGCTGTGTACTACAGAGTCCAGCAGACACCAGGACATTCTGGAGCTAGTTAGTGGGGTGGGCCATGGTGACGGAGGAGGCCGACTGCCCGGCTGTCCCAAGGAGCCTTCCTTGGGAACAGCACTGGCCGGAAGCGCCGGTCCTCACACGGGGCAGTGACACTAAAGAGGAGAGAGCTCGAGCAGAGGGCCTGTGCTTCTCAAACCCTGGGACCCTCGGCACACAGGCCAGGTGCAGCCAGGCACACGGGCCCGCAGACTAACTCAAGGCCGCCTCCTTAGTGCTGAGAGCCACGTGAACCATGGCTCCCCGAGGCGTGTGTCCCTCTTTCGGAACCGGCCCGGCCTCAGGCAGCATGCGTCCGCGAGACGCTGACCCAGGCACCAGGCCTGGCCGGTAAGGACACGTGCGGAGTCACTGAAAGAGCCTTTCGTCTGTCCCCTTTGTGCTCTGGAGCCAGCTACTGGCAGGATTTAAAACCCTCCTGCCCAGGACATGGAGGCAAACACCACCCACAACCCTCCAACCACAGATCGCTGCAGTGTGCCGGGCAGACAGACCGCTCCAGCCCCGCTGCCGCCCACAGCTTCCACAAGCCACACTGGCAACAACTGGCCTGTCTGGTCAGGGTCACGCTGGGCTTCTCGGGTCCAGGGCCACGGGCAGCTGGTCAGCTTCATTCACACACAGGCACATTCCTGTTTCATTCACACACAGGCACATTCCTAACAGCCGGGGGGCGTGGGAACTCTCCTAGGGGAAGGGAGCTCAAAAGCGAAGTCCAAAATGCAAGAGAGCTCCCTTCCGCCCCCTCCGCAGCTGCCGGGAGGCCAGGGGAGGGGAGAGCAGAGAATCGCACCTGCCCAGGCGGCAGGAGGGAAGAAGCAGGCCAGGTGTTTGGAAGGACAGAAAGAGAAAACGTGGTGTTTATCGGACACTAGCAAGATAGCAGAAGAGGAGTCATCTCCCAGCACACGCCCCTCTCTGGACAGGCGGGGGCCAGGAGCTGCCATCTCACGGACGCATGTGCCCGATGGGTGAGGTCCCCCCACCTCTGTGGCTAGCAGGGTCAGTCCTCTGGCTCCAGCGCCTCGGGTACAGCTCCCAGGACCTGCAGGGTACCTGAGCGGGGAGGCTGGAGGGTCTGAAAGAAATGCAGCAGCCAGAATGACACCGGGAAAGCAAAGGGCGGGACAAAGGGAAAGCCAGCGGGCGAGGACCACGCGGGACGCGGCGCAGCTGACTCTGGAAGGCAGCGGCCTGGCATGCGCAGCACGAGGGGGTCTGACAACTCCAAGGGACGCACAGAAGTGGGCGGAGTAGGTAGCCAGGCCGTGCTGTAAGAGCATTGCACAACTGTACACAAGCACGTGCACCAATAGATGAGCACGGCGACAACGCTGCCCAGGGTGCTAAACGCGGCGTGACCGCACTAACCAAGGGGGGGCCCTAACACAGTGCGACCACGCTAATCGGATGTGACTAACACTGAGACAGCCAGATACTGCTCCGGACGCAGAGCAGCGCAGTGCTGGCGAGATTAGAGAAGTGCAGCCCTTGCCATTTTCTTTTCTGCTCTTTGACCAATCCTGGTAGTAGGTTATACTCAGGAAATCACGCCGTACACTGCGGGGGGGGGGATTCTTTTTAGGGCCACTGACCCACAGACAAAGCAGTCGGGGGCCGTACACAAGTGAGACCCTCCCAACATGCCCCTCCCTGGGGGGGCCCAGGCTGGTAGATTGTGTGTGCTCCAGCCATGCGGGTGGGGGCCTGGAGCACCAGCATGGGCTCCCCAGGGCTGAGCCTCGGGGGCCAGATCCAGGCTTGCCCCGGACTGAAGCATTGGTTTAGATGTCCAAGCCTTGTGTTGGATGCTTTCACCCCCGCCCCAGCTGCAGCCCCTCCCCGTGCTCCCCCTGCACACCCCCCCAGCTCGGTTTGTCCTGCCCTGCAGCGGATGATGGGCATGAGAGCAGCTTTGTGTTTGGCACAACGGGGCTTCTGGAGCAGCAGCCACAAGCCCCTGCGCGGTATTGTCGTGCAGAGCCATGTTGTCACGCTGGCACCGGGACACACCACCGATATAAGGGCCCCGGCAGCCAGACGAGTCTCTGGGCCGCCCCACGCCAAGGGACAGGCTCAGAAGCTAAGCACAACTCCTGCTGGAGCCCCTGGGGAGCGACTGGAACATGCCCTTTTCCTGCCACGCACAACCTCCGGTGCGCTAAAACGCACTGCTCCTTTCGCAGGAAACCCATCACACCCACTGCAGTCACTGCGGTGGCGTGCGTGCCTTTCCTAGCGCCCAAATTACATTGCTTGTGGCGCACCTCTGCCCAGCAGAATTTCATCTGGGAGATGCGGATCTGCTCTCCCCAAGGTTAAACCCATAATGAGGACAAATAGTAATTTAGATGAGATTTCAGCCAGTCACAGACACTGAGTTTAATCACTTAAAGCCTGGCAGAAATCCACGCCGGCAGAAGACGACAGATTTACGTCTGTTTTTGTCTTGCCAGGGAAAAACACCATGGGAGCGAGAGAGAAAGTCCCCCACATCTGCTGGTGCCCACCAGGGGCAGTTTGGCTCATTTGGTAGCTTAAGTGTACTTGGTATTTTCTCCCTTTGAACGTTCACCCAACTTTTAAACGAGTCTTCCACGAACAGTCTGATCTACAGCGTTCTCGCTCGCGCCAGCCAAGCTACAGGGAGCTCAGGTGAACAAGCCAACACCTCCCACGGGAGAGCCACGTGCCGAGCAGGGCAGAGCTGCAGCAGGGTTCCCGGAAAGGGCTCCAGTTCCCAAACAAGTTGGACATACTTGGCTTGGCTTGCCCACTGGCCAGAGTCCTCGCCCGGTGCGCTGAGGACGAGGACACAGAGGGAGCAGGGAGCCAAAGCAAGTTAGTTGTAACGTCTGCATTCCCTGAGCTCCTAGCTGCACCACCCCTCCCCTCCGACGGGCCACCACCCCCACCCGTCCCACTCCCTCTCCGACAGGCGGACCCCTCCAGTCCCCCTCCGACAGGCCGCCGCCCCCTCCCATCCCCCTCCCCCTCCGACGGGCCACCGCCCCCTCCCGTCCCCCTCCCCCTCCGACGGGCCAACCCCAATGCCAAGCTCTGTGCTTTTGGCCCGGGGGCGCCTTGGTGCCCGGTCGAGTACCGCAGCTGTGTGCGTTGCCTAGACTGGCGCTACTTGCCCGACTCCCCTCCGCATCGCGGGAGGGGGGATTTCACGTGCTGCGCCGTGCAGCACAAGACAGCATCGCGTGGGGTTTGCACGCCACAGGGAGGCGAGTGCCTGAGGAATGGGGAGGGGCCCCCGTGTGTCTGTCCCCCCGCCCCCGTGTGCTGCAAAGCGCAGCAGAGCCTGGGAGAGGACTCGGCAGGCTGGTCCCAGCAAAATGATGGACAGGGAGCCCAGGCTGGCAGGCCAGGCAGGCTCTGGGGTACCTCGGTTCCAGGCAGCACCCTGGGGGGACCCATCAGAGCCCTGATGCTACAGTTGTGCCGAGCACCCCAAAGCCTCCAAAATCACAATACGCAGAAATTCAGCTCCCCTCTTCCCAGCCGGCTGGCTTGGCACGTCTCCTCCTGGCCCGGGGGACGGGCTGCCCGGCCCGAGTCATCAGCCACACTTGGGCCATTTGACTCTTACTTTCCTCACTGGCCCCTTTCCCTGGTTTGTTGGGCGCCTGTTAACCCTGAGCTTTGCCCCACACGGAGCCCAGGACAGACCCTTCCAGTGCTGGCAACGACCTGTCTGCTCCAAGTTTCTCCTCTTCCCTTCTCCCACTCCCCCGTGCTTCACCGCACTGGGGTCCAACCTCCCACAGCTCTCCCACCCGGCCCCACCCAGCTCTGCTGCTAGCCTCAGCACACGGTCCTCCACACAAATGAGCTCAGCACACAGTATCATTCAAACACACACACACACACACACACACACACACACCAGACAGCCACTTACTCCCAGGGTCACGTAATGACTCCTCCTTTCCCTGGAGAAGTCGCTCGCCAAACTCCCGTTAGCTGCCCCTGTTCGCTAAGCGGCCCACCCACCATGCCCCGTGAAGGGTGGTGTGTTTTTTCCCTGGCTTCGGATTCCAAGGACAGAAGAACCCTCAAGTCCCCATGGTGTAACACACACCAGAGAGCTGCCCCCAAACAGTTTCTAGAGCAGAGCTTTTAGAAGCCCCCCCTCCCCCCCACCTTATTTAAAAGTTGCCAGTGATGGAGAAGCCACTGCAACCTTTGGTGAACTGCTCCCTTGGTTAACTACTCTCATGGTTACAGTTACATCCTATTTTCCCAGCTGAGTTGGGTAACAGCAAGTACAGATATTTACTACAGCAACTTGGAGGATGCTACAGAACTAGGCAACTGCATTTCCGTTCACTTCAGTGCCCCACGCAGGAAACGGTGCCAGGGAAGGGCTGCAGAGCTGCACAGGCTGGTCACGCACGTCCCATTCAGCCTGCTTTCACAATCACTGCTCACTGGAAGGGAGGCTTCTGACATTTATTAAATGACAAATCTAAGGGACTGTCCAAGAGCTAAGTGTCAAGAGAAGGTTTTGGAACCAGTTAAAGAGTAACTAGGCACCAGGACCACGTGGAATTCACCCAAGAGCTCTGGAGGAACTACTAGCTGTTCTGTAACCTATCACCTCCCGCAACCTCCGTCCCTGGAGGCCAGAAGAGAACAGCTAACATCACAGAGTTAGCCAAAAGGCTCCAGAGGCGACCCCAGACATTGTGAAAGCGGGGCCGTACTGGAGCCTTTGCCTGCCAATGGCTCACTTGCTGAGGTTTCGGATTTGCGAGGGCGCTCTGGGTCAGGAGTGGGTTTGGAGCACCCTCTGCCTGGCAGCCACGTCTGGAGACGCTGGAAAGTGTAACTGGGACATGCATGACCAGCCCCGTGAAGCTCTGCAGCCCTTCTCTAGCACCTTTTCCTGTATGGGGCACTGAAGTGAATGGAAATGCAGTTGCCTGGCTGTCTAGCATCCTTGAAGTTGCGGTAGTAAATAACGAGTCTAAATTAGCTGTTACCACTCAAAGATGACATCCTGGAGTCACTGTGGACAGTTCTCTGAAAACACCCAGTCAACGTGCAGCAGCAGTCAAACACACCAAACAATGTTAGGAAAGAGTTAAATAAAAAAAGAGCAAACTCTAGTGCTGCTGTTTAAACCCATGAATACTGTGCGCAGTTAGATCAAAATTGCAAAAGATCAACAGAGAAGGGGAATGAAAACAATCAGATGTATGGAACAGCTTCCACACAAGGAGAGATTACAAAGATTGGGATGGAAAAGAAACCTCTGAGGCGGCATGCGACACAGATTTATAAAATCATAAAAGGGAGGAGAAAGTGACCAAAAGGAAGCAGCACTTTCCACAACATGGAACAAACCTGTGGAACTCATTGCCATGGGATGTTGCGAGGGCCAACAGCTAACTGTGTTTAAAAGAATTAGCGATGTTCTTGGAGGACGGGGCCACCAATGGCAATTAGCCACAACAGTCCCATGCGCTATGTCTCCCCAACCCTCCAACTGCCAGAAGCACCGGGCACCAGCCTGGAAGACAGGACACTGGGCGAGATGGACCACTGCTCTGACCCAGTCTGGCTGGTCTGACGGCTCAGGGAAAGCTCTACTGTTTCACTTGAGTGAAAGCAAGAAACCAGCAGTCTGGTGCAGTGCTTCTCCCCGGGGAGCGGCAGCACTGAATAGCCACCCGAATTCTCCCAGAACGCACTTAAGCCACACACACCTGGTGAAGCCACATGGAAAGTGCTGGCCATAGACACGTCCTCAGCCATCAGCGTGGGGCCAAACAGCTGCCCTGCAGGTACCACTTAACAGGGGCACTGCAACCAGACCACATGAGACCGTCACGGCAAAGGCACCATCAGACCGTGCGCATCCCAAGAGCCAGTCACTGGTCCTAGCATAGGAATAGGCCACTGTCTGAGCCAGAAAGCCCCACCTGCCTGCCCCACATCTACAGCTCGCGCCTCCAGCTGCAGCTCCAGGGATGGATGGCCATTCCCAGAGCAAAGAGCTTCGTAAATGTCTGCACAGGCCCCGTCCGACCCACAACTGAAAGTCTCTCCTGCCAGGGAAGCGTTTCTCCTCCCCTAAGCTGCCACTAACTCAGCTGGAGCAGCAAACAGACCCGCCGTGTGGCTATCAATTTCCCTGGCCCCTCGCTCAGTCGCTGTCCCTGCACATGCACCGTTGCTCATGCATCGCTGTTTCGGGAGACACGGTGCGAGAGCCGCACGCTGCATGCACCCCGCCGGGCAGGGAAGAGGGAGCGAGACGCAGAGGAAAAGCTGCAGCTGCAATCGGGACTGGCACAGCACCTGACGAATTCCGGGCCCGGCTCCTTGCAACGCAGCCTCTGCCACCGGCGACATGATGCCAAGGGCGGGCGAGAAAGGCCCCGCTGCAGCAATGCAAACTGCAAGCTCCTTCCCAAACGCAGGCAGCCGGCGGGGCTCGTGAGCGAGTCCCCACGTGGACGGGGCCAGTGCAGGGACGGACAGTGCCTGGGGGGACCGGCAGGCGAGGACACAGCTCCGCTCTTCACCGCGAGCGTGGGGGCTGGTCTCTCCGAGGGGCTGGTCAGAGCCAGCGATGCCTGGGGCACTCCACATGCAGACCCCTCCTTAAGGGCACCGGGCCCCTCTGCTCTCCTCCTACACGGCCCGGGACACCCCGCGTCTGAGGGCGGCAGCATCCCAAGCCTCCTCCAACCCAGAGCACGGGGGCAATGCAGGAAGCAGCTGCCCGCAGGCTCGGCTCGCAGAGGGGCGCGCCCTGGGAGTGGAACCCCTTCCCTTCCGCACAGGGGCCGTCTTGCACTGGGCTCCCAGCGGCAGCAGCTCAGGGGTTTCGGGCCCCTGGCTGCAGCGGCTCGGCCCTTGCCCGGGTCACAGCGGCCACCCTGCTCAGAAACAGGCTCACGTTTTTGCGGGGGAAACGGAAGGGTTAGAGGCCAGTTGTGCGGACGCTGCGGTTCAGACGCCCCGGCGCCTTGGGGCTTTGCGAGAGTATGGCGCTTCCCGCCCTCCTTCACCCACCACACACCGCACTCCGGGCATGGCTGGCTACAGCCGGGGCCCCACTGACACGTCCTGAGACCCCAACGGGCTGCGGAAGAGGCCGCCCAGCTTGGATCAGCTCAGCAACCAGCTTACGCAGGGCGACGGAGCAAGGAAGGGCCACGGCTTTGTCAGAAGGCAGGAGACTTTCCTGGACTGGCAGCCTGGTCAGACGCCAGTGCAGAGCTGCCCTCCCCGCCCCCCATACAGCAAGGAGCTTGCTGTCCTGGCACCAGCCTGGTCTCTGCACGACTCCTCAATACCCAGGCCAGGCACCCCTAGTCCACCCCTCCAGGCACACAGCCCGCCCCCCCACCAGGTGCACAGCGCACCCCCCCCCCGCACGCAGCCCGCCCCCAGGCATACAGACCCCCCTCCCACACGTGCAGCCCGCCCCCCGGCATACAGACCCCCCTCCCACACGTGCAGCCCGCCCCCCGGCATACAGACCCCCCTCCCACACGTGCAGCCCGCCCCCTGGCATACAGACCCCCCTCCCACACGTGCAGCCCGCCCCCTGGCATACAGACCCCCCTCCCACACGTGCAGCCCGCCCCCCCTGCACACAGCCCCCCCTCCCACACATGCAGCCCGCCCCCCCTGCACACAGCCCCCACACACACACAACCCGCCCCCCCACAAACCCCCCCACACACACACGCAACCCGCCCCCCCCACAAACCCCCCCCACAGCCCCCGCCCCCCCTGCACACAGCCCCACACACACACACGCAGCCCCCCCCACACACACACCGCTCCCCCTCCCCCCCCACACACACAGCTCCCCCCCCCAGGCGCACACACAGCCCGCAAGCTTAGCTTCTCCCGCAGCCTGCAGCAGCAAATCAGCCTGTGAAATGACCCAGCCCCGCTGGTCCTGCGTGGACAAGAGCGTCTGGCCGGCTGGGCAAGCGAGCCAGCGCCTGCTCTCGAAGAACTAGCCTGAATCCTGCCTGTCGCTGGGCCACAAGGGGGGCGGGTAGGAGCCGGTGCAAGTTCCCCCCCTGCTTTTATCAGGGGCAGCACCACGGGGGGGGGGGGCTGCCATGGAGGGCCCAGGGATGAGGGTGCAGCTCCTGTCCGAGGGGAGCTGGGACCCGCCCCCCACAGGGGCTGTTGCCACCCTGTGCTGCTGACGGTCCCAGAGCAGCACGGGCGACAGGCAGCCGGTCCGCGAGGGGAGCCGGTGTTTAAACTGGCTCCCGCCTGGCACCCCGATGCAGAGGCAGCAGTGTGGGGGCCGGGTCTCCCCGGGAGCGGGGTGGGGAGCGCGCTGGCCGCCGGCCCCGCCCCCAGGGACTAGCGAAGCGTCGAGTAACCGCTAACATTGGACGCGCTCCCCCGACCACTCAGCCGCACGCGACTCACCGGACCGGAGGCCGAGAGGGTTTTCCTGCCGCTCCCTCTGCCACAGGCAGCCAGGTGAGACGTCCCGGACAGAGACCCCCCCCTTGGGCAGGAGCGAGGGTTTCAGCGGCCTCCCTGCTTCACGCTTTCACACCCAGCCGTGCCCGGGGCCCCTGGGCTCCCAGCCATGGCGCCCCCAGCCCGCCTAGCTCTGCATTGCGAGGAGGGAGGACTCCAGCCGGGCCTTGCCTGGCACCGCTGCCGTGCCGATTCCCAGCAAGCCCGGCGTGCAGGACTCGCCGGCGGCACCAGACCAGAGCCGGGGGAAGGGCTGCGGCGTCTGAGGAAGTGCCGTTTCCAGCTCGCTGCCAGCCGCTCCGCCAGGGGCTCCGGTGGGCTGCTTCGGGCAGGGTGGAGGGCACAGAAATGGCGAACAGGGCGGGGCTGCCGGGTGCTACTCGCCGCAGGGCTCGTGAAACAGCCGCACCATGCACATCTGGCCCTGGCTCGGCGGCCCAGAGCAGCTGTGCTCAGAACCTCACAGGCAGCCACGCGTGGGCTGGAGGAGACGTCGTTTTCCAGCCACGCCGTTAGTAAACCAACGCTGCCCTCCCCCGCACCCAGGCGGCGCGGGGGTGCACCGACAGGCCGAGCAGCAGGGCACGGACCACGGAGGGAGTTAGGCAGGGTGAGCCACGAGCCCACAGCGAGGCCGAGCGTGGATTTTCCAAGGGGCCCACCAACAGCCGTACTCAGCTCCTGACAAGGGCGCATTGCCCCAAACCACGGGGAGAGAACAGCCTCTGAAAGGTCCCTCAGCAGCCAGCACGCCCTCGCCCAGTGCCTGCCTGGGGCGTGCAGCTGCCCCAGCTGGGGTCCACATGCCACGCACAAATGACCCGGACGGGCAGGGGTGCGCCCAGGAGTCCAGCTGCCCACAAGCAAGGCCATGCTCCTCTGCAGGCTGGTGCGAGTGCGCTGCGGCCGGGCGGGCCGGGAACGTTACGGACGGAGGCATGGCGAACACGACCCCCAGCTGCCATCGTTTCCGTACGGAGGCGTAACCTGGGGAGACCGAGGGCAGGACTCGGCTGTGCACCCGGCTGCCGCTCACTCGGAAACATAAGAACATAAGAATGGCCGTACTGGGTCAGACCAAAGGTCCATCTAGCCCAGTAGCCTGTCTGCCGACAGCGGCCAGCACCAGGTGCCCCAGAGGGGATGGACCAAAGACAATGATCAAGCGATTTGTCTCCTGCCATCCCTCTCCAGCCTCTGACAAACAGAGGCCAAGGACACCATTTCTATCCCCTGGCTAACAGCCTTTTATGGACCTAACCTCCATGAAATTATCTAGCTTCTCTTTAAACTCTGTTATAGTCCTAGCCTTCACAGCCTCCTCTGGCAAGGAGTTCCACAGGTTGACTACACGCTGTGTGAAGAAGAACTTTCTTTTATTAGTTTTAAACCTGCTCCCCATTAATTTCATTTGGTGTCCTCTAGTTCTTCTATTATGGGAACTAATAAATAACTTTTCTTTATTCGCCCTCTCCACACCCCTCATGATTTTATATACCTCTATCATATCCCCCCAGTCTCCTCTTTTCTAAACTGGAAAGTCCATCACTTTAACCTCTCTTCATATGGGACCCGCCACCCGCATGCACCGTGCAGCACTGTGGCCTCCGCTGCAAAACGCTTGGTGCTAATTCAAGCTGTATAAAGTCCTCCAGACGCTAATGTGCAGAAAAGCCAAAGCTTTCCCACCCTGCACACGTCCACACCAGCGTCATCGACTGGCCCAGGCTGTGTTGTCACAGAATCTAACACCACTAGACCTGCCAGGGACCTTGAGAGGTCAAGTCCAGTCCCCCACCCCCACGGCAGGACCAGGCACCACAGACCATCCCTGACAGGTGTCTGTGCAACCTGCTCTTCAGTATCTCCAGTGATGGAGATTCCACAGCCCCCCCAGGCAATTTATTCCAGTGTTCAACCACCCTGACAGGCAGGAAGCTTTTCCTAATGTCCAACCTGAACCTCCCTTGCTGCAGTTTGAGCCCCTTGTTTCTTGTCCTGTCCTCAGAGGCCAAAGAGAACAATTTTTTTCTCTCCTCTTTGTGACACCCTTTTACATACTTGAAAACCGCTCTCATGGCCCCTCTCAGTCTTCTCTTTTCTAAGCTACAGAAGCCCAGTTCTTTCAGTCTTCCCTCCTAGCTCATGTTCTCTAGACCTTTCACCATTCTTGTTGCTCTTCTCTGGACCCTCTCCATTTTGTCCACAGCGTTCCTGAAATGCGGTGCCCAGACCTGGACACAGCACTGCTATCAAGGTCTAATCAGCGCAGCGCAGAGCGGAAGAATGACTTCCCGCGTGTCTCTCACAACACTCCTGTTAATAACTGCTCTCCCGGTCCTATCCCTGTTAATACCACTTCGCAGCCGTCCGGGAGTACTATCTTGCTTTTTCAGCTCTGCATTTCTAAATCCACTTGGCTTTCCTCCTCTCAAAGAGATGTATTTGAAACCTTTTGGAATAAATGCCCAAGCACCCTGGTTAGCCGCTGAAGCAGCAGAGATCTCGCCAGATGCTTTCTCTCTCCAATTCCCCCTGATATTTGCTCCTTTGTAACACAGCCGTTCACGTCCCCCCAAGATTCAGACTTGCCAAGGCCATTCATTGTAATGGCCGCAGGTTTTTTTTAAACGGAGCTGAAGTAAAACCGCCAGTTTGTTACTATCGTCACTTCCCCCTTTTAAGGATGATTCATGTTTTGTGCTCAAGAACACAAGAAACCAAACGGTCTGAGCGTGATCAGAGCCAGCAGGTGCAGGAGCCTCAGAGCTCTGCCACCACCCCCTGCCACCAGCATGCCACTGCTGCCGAGCCCTGGGCACGCCCCACTGCTCAGCCCACGGCCTCGCTCCCGAACACCTCCCAGCTGCCCGGCTCCCCAGGGCTGTCCCTGCAGCTGCACGAGGGGCAGGCTGGCTCGCTGCCACGGGCAGACCAGCATTTCAAACCCACTACTTACCCACACGGGCACTGCTGTGGTGCGAGAGGTGTCGCTTTACGGGCACGCACCCCCCAGAGCAGAATAGACACCGCAATCCCTGCAAGGCCACGCTTCCCCTTTGGATTTACAGGCCGAGGCAGTGTCAGGGAACTCGAGTTTTGCCTCCCGATGGGTTGTTATGTTTAACACCTCAAAATACCGGGCAGTGACAGCCCTGGGACCTAGCAAGCTCAGCACCAAGTACTAACTGCAATGCAACTGGGGGTTTTACTTCGCACAAACGAATGATCCAGGCATGTGGGGCTTTTCTATGGCTTGTTAGGCCAAGCGGCAATGCCAGTAGCAGGAAGAGGAGTCCTGAGTGGAAGGGGCAGACAATAAAAATACTGTCAATTGTTCCTGGAGCAGGAGATGCCCAGGAACAAGCTGCAAGGGGAAGAAACTGGAACAGGCGGCTACAGTCTCTACTCCTGCTACCGACAAAGCAGGTCCTACTGCGAAGGGACTGAGTGAGGCAGGAGATCAGAGAGAAAACAGCTGCTCCGTGTGCTGAAAAAGCAACAGTTCTGCTGCTGTCAGGGGATTTATCATGGCATGCCACCAGGCCACCAAGCTCGGCTCTGGTTTCCAGCCTGGCCACGTTGCGGCAGAGTCTTCCATTGCAAACTTTGACAGCAGCCAACTGCACGCGATCCCCGGTGACAAGCAACAGAGCTGTATCCTTCCCCCTACCCTCCACAAGAAACTCCTAGCTGCAGGTTTCCTCGCCCAGCCTGAATTTACACAATATGGGATCTCCAACTTATTTCCTGTCACTTACGCAGCCCCCTCAGCCCCAGCCCGCAGCAGCCTCTGGCCCGCAGCAGCCCTCTCGGCCCCGGCCCGCAGCAGCCTCCGGCCCGCAGCAGCCCCCCTCGGCCCCGGCCCGCAGCAGCCCCTCGCCGCCCGCAGCAGCCTCCGGCCCGCAGCAGCCCCCCTCGGCCCCGGCCCGCAGCCCCCGAGATGCACGGCCACAGGCCAAGCAGCGCTGCCCTAGCACGACACGCAGACATGACACGATACTAAAAGCAGTTCATTACCAGTAAAAAGCAATTTTGTCCCCAAGTTTCTTTTCATTGACGTTTCTGTCCAACAGGTTGTAGCAGATGTTGGTGGTAGCCCCTTTCATCCATTCGATAAAGATGGGCCCTTTTGTCACATCGAAGTTGTATTTCAGAAAGGGTCCCGAGGGCTGGGTCCTCCAGTAAAACTCCTTGGCAATGTCACCCCAAAACTCTGCAAAAGCAACAATCGAACCTTAAGTGACAAAGCGGCTCAAGAACATATTTCACATCTGGAGATAAAATTCAGGAACAGGGTCAGATTCTGTGGCGGCTGCAAACCTGCTACACGCCAGGCAGTGGAAATTTGCATGAGCTCAGGCTTCTTTTAAAAGCAGCTTTTGCCACCCACATCTCGTCCTCCTCGAATAACAGAATCCAAGCTGGAAGGGCCCTTGGGAGCTCGTCGAGTTCAATCCCCTGTCCTCCTGGCAGGACCAAGCATCATGTAGAGCAGGGGTCTCCAACTCTCAGCCCGTGGGCCAAATCTATCTGGAGCGAACTGCACAACCTGGCCTGGGATTCATGGCAAGCTAGGGGAGCCTGTCCACCTTCCCCTTCCCACCAATGCCCCACCCTCTAACCCTGGCACCCCCCATCCCCAAGCACATGGCTTTGCAGGCCAGGAGTTTGAGACCCTGATCTAGACCATGCCTGACGGCTGTCTATCCAATCTGCTTTTAAATATCTCCAGTGATGGAGATTCCACAACCCCCTGGGCAATTTATTCCAGCGTTTCACCACCCTGACAATTAGGAACTTTTTCCTAATGTCCAACCTAAACCTCCCTTGCTGCAGTTCAAGCCCATTGCTTCTTGTCCTGTCCTCAGAGGCCAAGATGAACAAGTTTTCCTCCCTCCTCCTTATGACACCCTTTTAGATACCTGAAAACTGCTATCATGTCCCCCCTCAATCTTCTCTTTTCTAAACTAAACAAACCCAATTCTTTCAGCCTTCCTTCATAGGTCATGTTCTCTCGACCTTTCATCATTCTTGTTGCTCTTCTCTGGAGCTTCTCCAATTTCCCACATCTTTCTTGAAATGTGGTGCCCAGACCTGGCCACAATACTCCAACCGAGGCCTAATCAGCGCAGTCGAGCGGAAGGAGGACTCCTCACTCACACAGAACCGGTTCAACGGAGATTACAGGACACAGCGTGGAAGCACTTTACCTTCCTCCAAAAGGAAGCAAACACGTTGCATTTCAACCTGGCAATTTTCCCCATGTTCAAGGGATCCCTTTCCAGCAGTGTCCCCACACCATGCAGACTGTGCACCACACCCTCTCTTTCTAAGCAGCGCCCCACCCTTTCTCAGGGAGCAGATTTTTCCACTATTCCACTTTGACCTTCAAAGGCTTCAAGTCACACAGAAGTAATTCCTGGGAACATGGCCATGTCCTGTGTCTAAGGAAAACGGACTGTGCCCATCCGATGCCCCTGCCTGCCAGGTGGGAGGGCACCGCCAGTTCCACAGGAGCAATGCTGCCACAGCCCACCCAGTTCTGAGCAACACAACTCTACACCCGGCACTGGGCAAGCACAGAGGCGTTACCACAAGCGAGGGCCAGACAAGGGACAGTACAGGCACGAGGCCTGCAAGCTGCAGCCTCGAGCGCACAGGAGCCAGGGACAGCAGAGGGAGCAACTTGCAGTGACTCCAGCTACTTCCTCCCGCAGATCCCTCCGCGATGACCCCCTGAGAACCAGACTGCCCCGCCCCCGCTGCTAGACGATTCGCCCCATACCCAGTGCCCACCATAAACATCCCCTCCCCGACCTCTGCACCCCTCCGTGGCGCTCCCCCTCACTACACCCGATCCAAGCTCAGGAGAACTCTGCCCTGCACGCGGGCCCCAGGGCTCACTCCCTGGCCCCCAGCCCTCCAGCTGACTGCCCGTTTGCCGGCCTGACACGGACGTTCGTGTTTGCACCACTCCGCCTAGCGTGCAGAAAATGATTCCTGAGCTTGCGCCAACCGCGGGCTGGAAGTAACTTACATTTCTTAGGGGTACGGTCATATCGCACACACCCCCCCGGCGGGTTCAAGTCCCTCCCACCCACTCAGGGAGCAGAGGGATTGCCAATACACAGGCTGTCCCAGTGCAAGGTAGGATAAGGCACGCCCTGAAGGTAAGGTGGTGGGAAGGGGCTAGCACGCTAGCCTGGGGAGGGCGGGGTGGTGGGTTCAAGCCCTCTGGGGAGCCCCTCAGGACAGGAGGATGGGGGTTGAGATACTGTGGGGAGGGGCTCAGGGCAAGGGGTGGAGATGTGGGGAGGGTGAAGGTTGTGAGGAGGGGCTTGGGGCAGAGGGCTGAGGGAGATGAAGAAGTGGGGGGCTCAGAGCTGGCTGAGGTTGGGGGGGGCTGAAGCCCCCACACCATTCATACTAGGGCACTGCTTGCTCCTCCCTTCCACCCCGTCAGGGAGCAAGAGGAAAGCACACAGCCCGTCCACCGGACAGTGCGGGGCAGACAACAGCAGCGTCCTAGCACAAATCTCAGTGGGAGGGAGGCACTCTCCCCTAAAAGCACCCCTTTGGGGGCCTCCGGGCTGGGACTGACAGGTGCAGTGGAGGCCATGACCCCAGCCGGCTCCTTCCCCTGCCTGCTGCTTAGCACATCAGCGTGGAGCAGAGCCCCGGGCCCCGGCCGGCTCCTTCCTACCGGGGCGCACCGGCTCGACCAGCCGCTGCCGGGGGAGACCCTCTGGGTGCCACATGCTGCGGCCACGCACGGCCACGCCACGAATGTGTTCACCCCCATGCCTGGACTGGAACGGGGCCTCCCGCTGGAAAAGGGTCCGGCGCCCCGGGACCCCAAAACCGGGCTGGGGGGCGCCGGCTGTCGGGCAAACTCCGCTCTTCGAGCAGGCGGAGCAAGAGCGCGCTGAGCGGCGCTGCACAGGGCGGTCCTCGGGCAGCAGGAGCCGCACGGGCCGGGGCTTCGGCATGGACGGCGTCCGCCCCCTTGGCAGAGGGACCGTGCCCCCAGGGCCAGACCCAGAGGCGGGCTGAGCACGCTACCGCCGCAGGGGAAGGGTCTGGCTCTGGGCACGGGGCGGGGGGCGCAGACCTCCCCGGGCGCGGCGCAGGGCGGGACCAGGCCCGGCCCGGAAGCGCGGCGCGGGCACGGCTGCAGGAAGATCACGGTACGAGCAGGGCTGCCGCTGCCCCTGCCGCGCCCCGGGGCCTGGCGGGGCCGGTCGCTCCCGCAGCGCGCCGCGCCAGGCGGGGACTCGCTCGAGGGCCGGGACCCGCCCGCCCCGCTCACCCTGCGGCTCCTCCAGCGAGCGGCGGTAGCGCTCCCGGTAGACGGCCAGGCTGGGCACGTGGGCCCCCCGCGCCAGGCTCGGCGGCGCCGGGAACAGCGCGTCCCCCTCGGCCGGCAGCGCCATCGCCCCGCCGCTCTGAGCGCGCCGCGCCGGGAGCCGCCCGGGAGCCCTCCAGGCCCCGCCCCCGTGACGCCCCGCCCCCGGCCCCGCCCCCATCACGCCCCGCCCCGCCCCGGGGCCCGCGGACTGTTCGCTGGCGGCCCCCGCGCTCCGCTCGGCCGGTGGCAGCTGGACGCGCCCGGGGACTCGGGCACGGTGGTAGCGGCAGCGCTGCCCCCCCCCCCCGGTGTGTCAGTGCCGTGCACGTGGCCCGTGCGCCCCCCCCCAGCAGGGACGCTGCTCAGAGCCGGCCCCGGGCTGGTGGCCCCTGCGCCCCGGCAGCCGGGTAGTGCCCCGGGGCTGGTGTGGGCGAGGGAAGCGACAAGCCCATTGCGAACTCAGCCGCCCGACGGAGGGCGTGAGGTCACCTTGTGCAGGCCGCGCTCAGCCTTCCAGACCCGGCACCCGCAATGAAACGCAGCACTGGGCCCCGCAGGTGTGCGGGATCCCTGCCCTGCGCCCACGCTTCAGTAGCCAGCTGCATTCCATGTGCATGCCAGCGGGAGAACTGCGGTCCAGAGCAGGGAGCCTGGGCCAGGAGCCAGGAAATGCTGATCTGATCCCTGCTGAGTCACTGCATGGCCTTGGGAAACGCCTTCATTTCTGACTCCTCTTTAAAGGAAGAGTGAGACCACGGGGCAGCTTCTTCCTGGGTTTTCCTTACAAAACGCAACACAATTCAAAGCAGCTCCTCCCTACGTTCATGGAACAACGTTTCCGTGGCCAGTTCTGGGTGCCACATTTCAGTGGAGAAATTGGAGAAGGCCCAGAGAAGAGCAACAAGAATGATGAAAGGTCTAGAGAACATGAGCTGGGAGGGAAGGCTGAAGGAATTGGGCTTGTTTAGTTTGGAAAAGAGAAGCCTTAGAGGGGGCATGAGAGCAGTTTTCAAGTATCTAAAAGGGTGTTACAAGGAGGAGGGAGAAAACTTGTTCTCCTTGGCCTCTGAGGACAGGACAAGAAGCAATGGGCTTAAACTGCAGCAAGGGAGGTTTAGGTTGGACATCAGGAAAAACTTCCTGCCTGTCAGGATGGTCAAACACTGGAATAAATTGCCCAGGGAGGTTGTGGAATCTCCATCTCTGGAGATATTTAAGAGTAGGTTAGATAAATGTCTATCAGGGATGGTCTTGGTACTGGGTCCTGCCATGAAGTCAGGGGCTGGACTTGACCTCTCAAGGTCCCTTCCAGTTCTAGGATTCTATGACTACACACATACCTCCCTGGGGTTACATAGACTGAATGAGCAGGGAAACAAAAGCAAAGCTTCTCATTACAATGTTAATTCCCTTGTATCTTACTTCACCGGTCATCTGAAGAAGTGGGCTGTGCCCACAAAAGCTCATGATCCCATCTCCATATTTTGTTAATCTCTAAGGGTATGTCTACACAGCAAAGTTATTTTGAAATAACAGCCCTTATTTCGAAATAACTTTCCTAGCATCTACGCAGCCAAACCGCTATTTTGAAATAAATTCGAAATAGCGGAGTGCTTATTTTGAATTTGGTAAACTTCATTCTACAAGGACTAACACCAAATTCGAAACAGCTATTTCAAAATAAGTGCTGTGTAGACACTTATTTCGAAATAGGGGGCCTCCAGCCTTCCCAGGGTGCCCTGGTGGCCACGCCAGCCTCAACCAAGAACACTCCTCTCCCTTCCCACCTCCCCGGAGCCCTTAAAGGGGTAGACTCTGGCCACAGTGCCTGTGCCAGCTCCAAGCCTGCCAGCCCAGAGCCAGCAGTCGCTGCCCCTGACCCAGTGGCCCCAAAACATGAGCCAGCAAGCCACTGGCAGCCAGCCCTCCACCGCTCCCCAGGAGCAATTTTCCAGCTCCCAGGAGGCGGGCGCCTTCCTGGTCCAGGGTGGAGATCATGGACCTTCTTCAGGTTTGGGGGGGATGCCCCCAACATCCATGATCTCCGCACTAGACGGAGGAATGTGGCTGCCTATGGCAGGATAGCTGCCAGCCTGGCCACCAAAGGCCCCTGACAATCAAGTTGGTCCGGCGAGACCCCCAACCCCCTTCTTTCCCTTGCTTCCCCCTCCTCCCAGGTTTCCCCCTCCCTTCTCCCACCCTCTCTTCTCCCCTCTCCTGCCTCCTTTCCCCAGTCTCACCAGAGTTTCATTCCTTTCCCCCATTTTGTTAAATAAAGAGAGTTTGTGTTTGCAAACATCACTACTCCCCAGCGCCAGCCCGAGTGGCAGCATCTCTGGGCCGGCTGGGTCCTTCCTTCCCCTTCTGACGGCTCCGCCCAGCTCTCTCCCTGCCCCAGCGCCTCGTGAAGGTTCCCCTGCTCTAGCCCAGCATCTCGCCACCTTGCCAGCCCCCTGGCAAGTAACAGGCTGGAGGAAATGGTGAGGGGAGACAAGAAACTTGGGTGGGGGGGACTTCCAGCCCCATTATCTCATTTTGGCCTGTGCTGCTGCCTGTCGGAAGAGCCGTGCGTGGCGTTCTGGCTGGCATGCCTGGTCCCCTCAGGCCTGGCCAGCGGCAAACACACTGGCGGGCGGCGAGACCAGCTCCACCGCTCCACGCAGGGGCCGATCTGCTCCTGAGCCTCTGAGTAGGCAGGCAGGTGTCAGCGTGAGCAGTGCCAGCTCCCTGCTGCCCTGGGCTCAGGGGTGGGGAATCACACGGCAGCAGCACACAAACCTGGGCAGGTGGATCAGACCCAGCCCAGCTGCAGCCTTGGACTCTGAGAATCTGTCCCAACAGCTTTGGGCTCCTTGCAAGCCCCGTGGAGGGCAGGCAATAGCCTATCCACCCTGCACACACCCGCAGGCTCCATCCAGTGAGCAGGGCCTGCAGCCAGCCGCAGCACTGGAGCAGAAACACTGGGGTCTCCCGCCCTCCAGCGGCGAACGTCGGGCATTGCAGACGGGGAGTCCGGGTCCAGCTTAGCTGCATCTCATCGACCAGCCCGCCCAGCCCACGCGGTTGCCTTTCCAGTCGGTTTCGGAGCTCCTGCTATTCACCAGGAGTGATACCAAATTCAACCTTGCAAGGTTGACTTCACTGCAGGGCAAACACAGCTGTGAGCATCAACGTTCCCCGGGAAGTGTCCCACAGTGCCATGCGGTGACCGCGTGGGCCGGCACGTCCAACCCTGCCGCTCTGCAGCTGCACAGGAAAAGCTCCGGGAAAGTTTGATTTTCAGTTCCCGTGCAGCCAGACTCAGAGCAGGCAGCACCCCTTGCTAGGGGTGGATGAGAGTTTTGCGGGGCCCAGGGCGCGGGGCCTATTGAAGCGCAGGGCCCGGGGCAGCACAATTTCGCGCATGCGCCACGGCCACAGCCGACCAGTAGTAGTGTGTGCACGGGGCCTATTGAAGCGCGGGGCCCGGGGCAGCCGCCCCACTCACCCTGCCCCATATCCGCCGCTGCCCCTGGCCATGAGTTCCCAGGGTTGCAGTGAGCAGCAGCATGGCACCTGGGCCTCCAGCATAAGGTGCACCATGGTTAACGTGGCTGCCGTCATGCTGTGACGCTCAGCAGGGCGCAGGCTGGTTCCGTGCTTACACGGCGATGGCGTCTGTGCAGATAGCTGGGGCCAAGGCCCAGAGAGACTGTCTGCCGTTGCTTTCGTGCAGGGGAGGAGACGAGTGCATTATGGGCCACTGATGACAGGTACCCAGACCACCCGCAGCACAGGTTTGGTCCCAGCATGCACTGGGAGGGCACAGGAACCGAGGCACAGCGCCCCGCAGCATCGTTCTCATGGGGGACGCTACTTGGAATCGCCTGGCGCTTCCCAAAAGCGGGTGCTGAACAGGCGACTTTAACACATTCGACCTCATCCCACAGGGTAGCCATGGCCTGCGTGTGCTGGGCAGAGCCTTCCATCCCAGCCAGCTCCAGTGCTGACTCCGGGCCCTGCCTCAGCGCTCAGCACCGAGAGCTCCAGCGCACCCTCGCAGGGGCTCCTGCCAGGCTGCTTCCCAGGTGGCTCTCCCTCGAGTAAGAGTGAGTGATTTGACGATGCCCACCATGCGGGGCTCCCCAGAAGAGCCGGACAGACGGTGGCGTCCGCCCCACCCCCGAGTTCTCAAAGGGGGCCAGGCGGAGCCAAGGAGCTGGGAACCGAGTTCTGGAGGAGCTGAGCATTTTCCATGCTGGGGCCGTGGCATGCTGGCGATGCAGGGCCTGTCCGAATGGGCTGGCACGGCAGCAGAGTCTCCTGCTCTGGCCACCCCCACAGCCCTTGGCCTGCAGGGATGGGATGGGGAGGTGGAACAGAGCTGTGCTGCTCCCGATGTCCCTCTGGGGCGAGGACCCGGCAGCCCACCCGGGGCCTGGGGCAGGGCAGGGAGGCACACCCAGCTTGCTTGTGCCGCGTCCCCCAGAACTAGCATCATCAACGAGTGGCAAGGCAGGGCATTCACTGACCCCCCGGGCATGGCTGACCCCCCCAGCTGGGTGTGCTGCCACTCAGGGAGACGTGCATTACCCCACAAACAGCACCGCAGCTCTGCCGGGCCTGGGCCAGCACCTTTCTTCACTGACTCAGGCTCTGCTGCCTCTCCTAGGCATCTGGGGTCCCTGAGGCACACAAGCCATGTGGAATCAGTCCCTTCAGCGTGTGCAGCCCGGCGTGACGATGCCACGTGTGTTGGGAGCCAGATTTTCAGCATAGGGGGTGCACCTTGGGAGCTGAGCTCTTCTGGCTAGCTGGCCTTGAGTGTGAGCGCAGAGCCTTGAAACCTGGCCCCACTGTGTGCATACAGCATGGGAACCCTGCGGCCAGCACACCGTTAAGGATGCATGCTCGGGAGGGGGAAGCAAAGTGTGAATGAGTAACCTTAACTCTGCCCCTTGCACACAGCCAAACGGTACTGCCAGCGTTTGGTGGCTTATGTTGAGATTCACAATATTTGGTATTTTTCTTTACAGGTCCTGGAGTCAGGTGGTTACATAACTCTTGGCTTTCATTAAAATAGTAACAACTTAAAAAACAACAAATAGTCTGATAGCCCCTTAGAGAACAGAACGTGGAGATGGGATCGTGAGCTTTCGTGGGCACAGCCCACTTCTCCAGATGACGGGAGTAGTCTGCCTTTGTGATTGTGAAGAAAATGCGCCTCCTTATGGCTCAGAAACCAGACGACAGAGATTCAAACGTCTCTTTTGTAAGATCTTGTCAATTTTTTAGCCAGTTTTATGGTTTTGAGGGGCCTGCTGCCTGGCATGTGAGCCCTTGGGGTTGGCCATCTCCCGTGCAATCAGCTTCACTGCACGTTTCCCGCCGGTGGCATGTTGAACACTCTCATATTACATTCCAGGGATGGGTCTCAAATGAGAAACCAGCACACACATCACATATCGGTAGCACAAAGGGTGTACCAGGCCCAATTCAACGCTCTAGAGCAGGAGGTCTCCAGCTTTTTGGCCCACGGCTCATCCGGCTCCATGCAAACCTTTCCACAGACCACTGGCCAGCCACCCCTGAGGACCAAATGGGTGCAGGAGGAGTTGGTGGTGCAGGGGCTGGGCAGGAAGTAGGACACAAGCAGGCCCGACGGGGGGAGGGGGCAATTGCACCGGGGCCTGGCCATTCAGAGGGGCTTAGAGCTCCTTTGAACTGCCACAGGGGCGACGGAGTGCCACTCTGCACGGCTTTAAGGCTGGGGGGAGGTGCCAGTGCCATGGTCCAGGTGGTGCTAAGGACTGACTGCCCTCAGCCCCACCTCTTCCAGGGGTGCGGAGCTGGCCCCCCCACCTTGCCCCAGGGCTCATGGTGGCTGTTGGCCCTGCTGGGTGCAGAAGCAGGCTTGGGGTGGGGTGTTTGAGCAAGAAGGAAGATGCAGAAGCAGGCTGGAAATTTGGGGGTCTGACCAGGAGGGAAGGTGCAGGAGTGGGGAGGGGGTGTGGGCTCTGGGAGTGCCCCCGTCACTCTCAGGCTATGTCTAGACCACAGAGTTTTTCCAGGATACTGCCGGTATCCTGAAAAAAACTCTGCTGCATCCGAAAAAGCAGGCACGTTCTTTCGGCATCCATGTATTCCTCTCAGTGAGCGAAATAAGGGATGTTCCGAAAGAGGAGGTTTTTTCTGAAATTTGGCCCCGTGTAGCCGAGCCAAATTTCGGAAAAAGCCTCTTCCCCCAAAAAAGTGGCAAAAGCTACACAAATTGAGGTTTGCAATGTGCGTATCTTTTGCGGAAAAACCCTGCAACGTAGACCAGCCTCAGGCACTGCATTCCAGGCACCGCCTCCAGCTGCGCTCATTGGCCACACTTCCGGCCGATGGGAACAGAGGGGAAGCCTCCAGGCAGTGTGGGGAAGGGAGAAAATCAGCATGTGAAGCCGCTTGCTCCCCCTGTGGACCGGATCCAGCCCGTGAGGCTTGGGACTCCCCCCTGCAGTGGGAAGCCAGTGCTGGTGCAGCAGTCTCACGGGTGGGGGGGGGCTGTCACGTTATTGGCTTTTAAAGTGAGCAGACAGGTCACTGCTGCGCCCAGGGGGGTGTTTGCCCCAAATGCTGTACAAAGGGGGCCATGAGAGGTGTCAAACAAAAGCTTCTGTTCTACTGATTCTGTGTATGATTCTCGTGCTTGTGTGATGTCTGTGTGTGGAGTTATGAATATGGGCTCTGTGCTTGTAATGTGAAGGGTCTCTGCCTGAGACAGAGCGATGGGCCTGGACTGCCGGGTGTGAGGAAGGAATGTCCAGTCAGTGACTGTGCTAATTAGCAGGGCTCCAGGGACAGTGGCGCTCAGAGAGGCCCATACACACCTGAGGAATGTGTCTGGACACCTGCAGACCAGCCAGGGCATAATGGCTGCCGGCATGTGGAACACGACCGGTCACTTGACCACGTGACAGCTCCAGCTTGGGAGACACCAGGAGTGAATATAAAATACCATGAGGTGGGCTCCATCTTATCTTCAGTCTTCAGTCTTGCTAGTGATCCCAGATGCAGCCTTGCGAGGGACAGCGGGCCAGGAAGGATTGCTGACCCGTCCTGACATAGGACGTACACCAGAGCTAGCAGTTTGTAACATCTCTGCTAAGAGCCTGCATCAAGAACTGGGTGACTGGGGCATGTAATGTATTCGCCGCAACAACGTTACTCTCCACCTTTCTTTCTCTTGTTAATAAACCTTTAGATTTTAGATTCTAAAGGACTGGCCCAGCGTGCTCTCGTGGGTAAGATCCAGAGTTAAACTGACCAGGGACCTGTGGCTGGTTCTTTGGGACCGGGAGGATCTGTTTGGGGTAGGTGAAATTAGGTTCTATAACCCCCCACCTGCGTGTAAGCCCGGGGCTGATTGGGGCACAGGGAGAGCTGGGATGTCTGAGCGGTTTTGCTCATGAGACTTCCTGCTGGCCAGACTGGCAGCTGAAGCGCTCGGTGCAACTGGTGTGTGGCCTATTTGGGAAAGGTCTCCAGTCAGGGGCTGTAAGGAGCCCTGGTTTTGAGCAATTCGCCCTGAGTGGTGCCCAGCCGGTCACAGAGGCTGAGCCGTGGATGGCACCTTGCGAGCCGCTGCTCTAGAGCGAGCTGTAGGAAGTCAGCTGCCAGCTCACTGGGAGCCACTCCCTGCCTCCAGCTCTGGTTTGCTAGGAGCCCAGCAGAACCCCCACCGCAGGGCTCCAGGCAAACCCACCCAGTGAGCAATCGGTGAGCACCAGCTCAGCTGAGAGCAGGAGCCGCTGTGCAGCCACGCGTCACAGGGCCCGCCATTGCTCACACCCAGGAGAGACACTTCCCCAGATCCCAGACATGGCAAGAAGCCTCCCATGCAGCATCCTGGGGAGCAGGAGTTGGAGAGAAGCTGGAGACTGGGAAGTAGCCTGCCAGCCAAGCCCGGAGGAGAAATGGCCATCGCCAAACTCGGCTTCTCCCCCAGGGGAAGCAGCCTCCCAGACAGCCACTCAGCCGGCTCCTCAGTGCTGGCAGCAAGGTGGACCCACTGGCAGCCAGCGCATGGGGACGAGTCAGGGGAAGGGCCAGGCGAGGGACAAGAGGCTCTGGTGCTCAGGCCACGGCACAGCCCCCGGGACTGCAGGTTTCCCCGGGGTCTGCGGCTGGGAGATGGAGGCCACGTGCCCCACACACTGGGAACGGGCGCCAGGTGCGCAGGTCGCTGTGTCCCAAACAAGGCAGCCAGCTGCTCTGAGTCCTGGCCAGCACTTCTGGCCCCAGAGGCCCGCCAGAGCAGGGAGCGTTCCATGCTCCTGGCCTCTGAGGCCGTGTCTCCCCGGCACAGGCAGCCGGTCAGAACCACAGCACGGAGCTTGCCCTGCCCAAGTGACCGTGTTCCCTCTGGGGCTGCACTCACCTGTGCCTCTCACGAGGGCTCTTTAGCCGCTCGGCGTTTCCCAGTGAATTGTGGGAGAACGCCCTGGCACCCAGGGAGGCTTCTGGGAAGGCACCGGCGCACTGCCAGCACGTGAGCAACCTAGCCTGTATCCTCGCCGCACCGGGGGGGTTTCCAGCCGAGGGGAAGCAGCACTCCAGCCCCAGCCTGTACCCCAGCCAGGCTGGCTAGCTGAGGCGTAAAGCACCACGCTCGGTGCATGGGCCTGGAGCGGCCGGGAGGGGCCAGTGGCAACAGCGGAGCATGAGCCAGTGTTACCTGCAGGGGAGAGGCAGTCTACGAGCCAGGCGTTCTCAAGCAGCAGCCCCGCTCTGGCCAGCCCACGTGCTCCAGCTTCACGAGCCTGCTTAAAGAGACTACGTCGGGGCCAGGCTTCTGAGCCTGGGAGAGTCACTTTTCCACAGGGGCTAGAAACGTCCTGTCCCACACCGCACGCAGCGAGGAACAAGCGGTCCCCTGGCTCAGAGCGGGGCGTTAGGAGCCACACCCGATAGCGCACATTTCCCAGCGCACGCGCAAGCGCTGCCAGCATTCTTGGGCCGCCTTTCCCTGCGCCGTCTGGGCCTGCAGGCTGAAAGCTGGGCCGTGCCTGGCGGGCAGCAGGTGGCATTTGGCCTGCCGTCCCTGCTGGAGGGCAGCGGGCAGGCAGGCCAAGCAGAGAAAGCTGGCTGTGAGAGAGCAGGGCGCTGTAACCCAGCGATATGGACCAGAGCACTGCAGATGGGGTGTGACGTAGTGGGGGGCTGTCTGCTTTGTAACCTGGTGTCCCCACCTGGCTGTGCTGTGATGGATGATTCCCACTGACTCACATCTGGCTGCGGACGGGGGTGCAGGGTCGGGGTCCCCGACGCACCGTCACACGGGGGTGTAGGAATACCAAAAAGGGGGTACCAAAAAGGCTGGCCTGGCCCAGCCAGAGCCCAGGGATGGATGGAATAGGCTCTATCGCAGCCCGGGACAGTTTTCTCCTGGGCGGAGGGGCCTGTGTACAGCAGCTGCTGTGCTCTCCCAAACACGGAGACTGGGCCCTGGGGGACAGTGTGCGGGTGTATAAATGGCTGCACCCAGGCCCCTGTCACAGGGCTGCCTGCCCCACAGCCCCAGCTGGCTGTGCAGGCGGCTGACACACACCTGGACAGCAGGGGGCCGTGTGCTACCACGTCTCACTCACACCAGCAGCGTGGGGACCAGAGGTGTGCGGAGCAGCAGGCTGACAGCCAAGACTTCCTGGCTCTCTTCCCCACTCCCGCAGGAACACACCTGAGGAGCGCAGGCCGCCCCAGCCTGGCAGGGGCACACAGAGCGCTGCCTGCAGCATTGGCGCCGACTTCCGCTCTAGCCGGGAGTGTTCAACCCCCACCTCGTGCCCAGGCCCTGCCCCCGCCACTGCTTCCCTCAAGCCTCTGCCCCCACCCATCTCTTTCTGTTTCCTCCCTGAGGTGTGCCACGTCCTCACCCCCCCCCCCAATGCCACGAAACAGCTGGGAGCGGGGGGGGGGGGCAGAGGGGGAGCTGAGCACCTGCGTGTGCAGGTGAGCAAACCCCCAACTTGCACGGGGGACTCGTGCCATGTGCACAAGCTGTGCACTAGCAGAAGTGCCTGCGTATTTCTGACCATTTGACCCCTAAGGCCTTTGCCCCTCAGTTCTCTCCAGCAGGAGGGGCAGACGAGGCTGCTCTCTGTCCCATCCCCAGAGGGCCGCAGCTGCCGGGCGGAGGGCTGAACACTGCTTGGCAGGGGGCAGGTGTGACGCAGGCTCCTTGGCCCAGCCTGGCCTGTTGGAAGCAGCCCTGGAGATGCTAATGGGACATGAAGAAAATGACGTTGCACCATGTTGGGTAAAATCCCCCGCAAGAGCGTCTGTCGGGGCGGCGCCTCCCCGGGGAATTTCGGGGCCACACACTGGTGCCCTCCGGACTCTGCCTGGGATCTCAGCAGCCCCTGGTGCACGAGGGCCTGTGAGCCGGCAGGGACCGAGCCAGTCCGGGCCCAAGGGACACCCCTGGAGGAGGGGGTGGCTCTGGGCAGGGCTTGTAACCAGCCCGTATTTCTCCCGTGTCCGTTTGAGCCCACGTTTTCTCGCAGCCTCTGGCCTAAAGCTGCGGGGACCTGCCGCCCGATCCTCCCCCCCCTTCTTTCCTGCCTCAGCCCGCTACCTGCGCCGGTCCAGCAGGTGCTGCCATCGCCATGGAAACCGCCTGTGGCTCCCATGGAAACGGGAGCGGCCGGGCCCTGTGGAACTGAGGCTCTGGAACGGCTGCTCCAAGCGGGTCGCTCGGCTGCCTGAACAAGCCCCCTGGGGAGGGGGCCTCTCCTACCCCCCAGGACCCAGCCTCAGACACCAGAGCCCCCCCGGGGCCTGCCACAGGAGTATGGGGGCAGGGAGTCTGTCTCCTTCCAGCAGGGCTGGGTGATGGTGCCGGGAGACGGGCCAGACCGAGCCCCCCCCCCAACAAGAACCAATCCCCCCCCCCCGCTGATGTGCAGAGCTGGGCAGTGAATTGCTGCCGGCTGCTGGGCTTCAGAGTCTTCTGGCTCCCCCAGCACCGTGTCCGGAGCCACGCCCGCCACGGTCCGTGCGGCCGGCGAGAGTGGCCATAGGCCGGGCTGTGGCCTGTCCCAAAACGGGCTGTCGTGGGCCACGTTTGCTACCGAATGGGCTTAGGGCCCATCGCTGGGCCAGGCCGGGGTACGAGGGGGAGGCTGGAGCCCACAGGCTGAGACTGGGCAGCATGAATCTGGGCGAGGGGATCAGAAGTGGCTTGTGGGTCGCTGATAGAGCTGGGGTGGGATTGGACTAGGGTTGGGGCTGGGCTGGCTTTGAGCCCATCATCAGGAGGGGTACAGTCCAAGCCACCCTTCTAGGGCTGGCTAGTGCAGGAACCCACGCGGGGTGGGGATGAGGGGTGGAGCCCATGGGTGCGATGTGGGGACAGGGCAGGTGGGGCCTGTGGGGTGGGTGGGATGTGGGAATGGGGCGGGTGGGATGTGGGGACAGGGCAGGTGGGGCCTGTGGGGCGGGTGGGATGTGGGAATGGGGCAGGTGGGGCCTGTGGGCGGGATGTGGGGACAGGGTGGGGCCCATGGGTGAGATGTGGGAATGGGACGGGTGGGGCCGATGGGTGGGATGTGGGGACAGGGCAGGTGGGGCCTGTGGGCAGGTGGGTGGGGCCGGTGGGTGGATCTGGGGCCCGGACGTACCCCAAGGCAGTGGCCATGTCTGAGCTCTGAGTGCAGCCCCTGGCTTTGTGTTGCTATGGGGCCCTGTTTCTGTGGCCTGTGGCTCTGGCAGGACACCCCTGTTCTCAGGCCCCGGGGCTGCATCCCCCGCGCCTGCAGCCTGACAGACTGCGGCAGAGCAAACAGGCCAGGCAGGTATGAGGAAAGGTCGGGGGGTGCCCCAGGGCGTCCATGGGGGGCTGCCAAGCTTCACCCAGCCCTCCTTCTTCCTCGCTGGGCGTCAATGCTGCCCAGCCCCATGGAGCAGGCGGGCAGAGCTGGGGGTCCTGCCTTGACTCCAGCTCAGGCAAACCTCCCACTCCCCACTGCCACCTCCCTCCCTCTGGCCCAGCCCCGGACGGAGCCAGGCTGCTGGGGGCAGCCCCTCTGCCCGCAGGTTGGGGCTCCCGAGCTAGTGAGATCAAAGGTGCTAATAGGGGAGATCCGGGCTCTGTGAACCTGCAGGCATCAGACCCTGGGGCTCTTATTAACCCGCTCGTTGGGCCTTGCAGGGCCTGGGAACCGGCTGGTAATTCCGCACATACGGGGCCTGCGGGCCGGGAAGGTGAAAGGCCCCAGGGCAGAGAGTGAGGGCAAACATACAGCAGTGAGCTGTGTCAGCAAAGCCACGGGGCAAAGGTATGGGACAGGGTGTGGCGGAGCCCCCAGACGCTGCCTGGGGCGGCCCCGGAGGGCATGTGCCATGCACAGAGCAGGATGGGTCTCGGCCGAGCCCAGGGGAGAATCTCCATTCACCTGCGGAGCTGAGCCGCAAAGGCCCCCAGACCCTGGAGCCTCAGGCTGAGCGGTTAGGACCCGTCAGTTTCACAGCCAGCATCAGCCTGGGCATCCCCTGCCCCCCGCCCCAGTCACATCCCTCGCAGGCACTGGCCCGCGCCCCCTGGCCGGGACTCAGGCAGGGCCGTGGGGGAGGGTATCAGGGAGCCCCGGGGCCCAGCTGGGAGCACAGCGCCTGCTTCTGTGTGGAGCGCCCCAGCCAGCCCTTCCCAGGGTACACCCGCGTCCTTCACCTCTGGCCCCACCCGCACCAGATCGGGCCCCCCCGTCCACTCTGCTGCCCAGGCACTGCTGGAGGAGCAGTGAGTGTCCCTCCCCCCACACCACAGACCCTGCCTAGCTCGGGGGGGGGGGGGTATCGGGCCAGGCCCCCTTCCCACTGGGCCCAAGGCCTTTGCCCAGGAGTTAGTGCTGGCCCGGGAGCCACGGAGCCTGCAGGCCTCTCTCCATCCCCAGGCCAGGCCTGGCAAGGACCGCATCCTCCTCCTTGCCCCCATTCAGCAACTGGAGGCAGGAGACTGACGGAGAGACCAAGAGGATGAACTTCAACGCTGCCGCCCAGCCGCTCCACCGCTTGCTGGAGGCTCCCGCAGAGCCGGCCCAGCGCGCACCGCGGGCATTTCGGGGTCAGCGCTCACTCACCCCCAGTGAAACGTGCTCCACCCCCGCCCAGCCTGTCAGCCCAGGCTCTCGGCAGACTCGGGCAGACTCGAACGCGCCCCACGCTCCAGAGGGTGCAGAAGCAGATGAAAAATGGAAGCCGGTAGATTCTAGGGTGCCCCAAGGAGCCTTTATGGCAGCCAGTGGGCTGCAGGCCGGGCAGCGTGGCCCAGGGCTCACTGCCTTGGCTTTGCTCTGCCAGTGTCAGGAAGAGGACGAGGAGACCGAGCTTTGAAAGAGGTTTTAATGGCTCTCTGAACAGACTGAGACGTTTCTTTTCTACAGTAATTCAGTGTAAAAAGGCCCAGTTCCATACACAACAGTTGGAACACCTGGAATAAGAAATCCAGCGCCAGGAGCCCGGGCGCCTCCCAGGAGCAGCGCAGTTTCTAACACCCCACACAGACTAACCCAAGGAGGACATTTCCACAGCACACTTTACAAATGGCAAGACAAGCCCTAGGCCAAAGCCCAGCAGCCCCCCAGGAACTATTTACAGCGGGATCATCTCTTTGGACACATCCCCATGGCGGGGAAAGGGGACCGGGCGCAGCGCCCTGGATTCTCACTTGGGCAGCACGAGGCTTTTCGCTCTCCTGAAGGAAGTGAGGGTTGCAGGTGTCCGCAGAAATTTGTTGTCAAACCTTCCACCCCAAGCAGGAAGCCTCTAGTCGCCCCTGGTCTCAGCAATGAAGCAGCCCCAGGGGCACTCGCTTCCCCCCAGGAAAGGGGATTTGCCTCCCTCCAGGGGCTGTGTGCATGATGTGCTCGGCCTGGCTGGTTTGCCCAGGGCGGATTTCCTGGGAGGGGGAGGACGGGCAGTGAGAGGCAGCTGAGCTGTGGCCTATGGCATGCCAGAGCCGGCTGTAAGGTAAGGCGATGGCTGGGGAACGCCTCACTCCTGCTGTGCTCCCAAGTGGGTGGGAGCACCCCACGGTCCTGGCCCGCACTGGGGATGGAAATGAAGCTCTCAGCAGCGGCTACGTCCTTTGGGCCAGGTTCTCAGCTGGGTGCCGCAGAGCAGTGCGGCCACCGGCTCTCTGGGGCTACTCTGACGGGGGCCAGCTGGCTGTTGGCCCAAGGTGTTGAGCGCCACCTGGGGGCAGCTGGAGGGCAGGGGTTGCCAGCCCCACCCCTTCAGCTCTCCCTGCCCCCAGCCAGGGATGCCCCAGCCAGCCCCAGTTCCCGGGGCAGGGAATCAGCCCTGCGAGCTCCCCGCGAGCCAAGCACTGAGTCAAATGCCCCTTCTGCTGCTGACATTAGCCCCTCGCTCCCCAAGCCCTCTGAGGTGGCCTCTCTGCCCAGCAAGACGCGGCCCCGCAGCGGAGCTTGCACTCCAAGGGAGCTGCTCCCACAGGCAAACTGCCGGGGCAGGGGGCAGATGCTGAGCTCGCAAACGGCTTTGGGGGCATCCCTCTCCTTACATTTCGAGTCACGTCCCCTTGGCAGCATGTGTCTTGCTCCCCGCGCTGGCGGGACGAGGGCGGTTTTCCTGGAACAAACCCCCTGGTAGGCCTGCCTGTCCTGGGGGACACTGGAAACCCCTCCCCAGCTCCCCGCCAGGGCTCAGACTGCTGGGGAGGGGAGGTGCCTGCCCTGTGCTCAGGGATTGGGGGCAGAGGGGCTCAGAGGCAAAAGGGAAACACTGAGGACCCAGGGGCAGGAAGCGAGTCGGGAGTTCCAGCCTAATGTGGAAAAGGGATGGTTGGGAAGACAAGACAGGTGGGACCAGGCTTCACACCGGGGAAGGCGAGTGAGGCTGGCAACTGCTGGGCCAGGACAATGGACCTGCAGAGGCCAGGGTAGGCAGAGGCCAAGGGGGGAGGACAGGGAGATGCTGCAGCATGGAGTTCCCAGGGGGATCAAGGTGCTTCCGGCCTGCGCTCCAGCGTCCTTCCTCACATGCCACCAGCTCTGCAGCAGCATGGGCTCACTCGGCCTGCGCCGGATGCGGGCGCTGGCCTCAGAGGGGAGGGGCGCAGCGGTAACGGAGGGGCAGGGCAGGCTGGGAGCTGGAGGAGAGGAAAGGGGGCAAGGTGGGAGATGAAGCACAAGAGCAGTGCCCAAGGCGGAGGGCGGAGTGGGGTGCTGGAGGAGGGGCATGCTGTGAGTGAGGTGCGTGGATGGGCTGGGGCCTGGGAAGGGGCGGGAGGCTAGATGGGCAGGAGGAAACGGGCGAGGCAGGAGGCTGAGGGGCGACCTCGGTCACACGGAAATGCGGGGACGGGTCCAGGGGAGCAGCGGGGGGGCTGAGGAGGCAGGAAGGGGTGGAGGCCTGTGAGGAGCAGGTTGGGGGATGGGGAGGCTCAGGGTGGTGCGTGGGGATCAGGACGTGCAAAGGTGAGGCAGGAACACTAGTGGGCGTGGGAGCCGGAGGGGAGGGCTGGAGCCCATGGGGTGGGGAGGAGGAACCAGAGCAGGATGGCTGAGGGAGAGGCCGGCAGGGACAGACCCCAAGGGAGCAGACCTGAGGGAGCGAGGGCAGGGAACGTGTGGGCAGGGGGGCTGTGGAGGGGCAGATGAAGACGCATGGTGCAGGTGGGGACAATGGAAGAATGGGGGGGGTGAGTAGGGAGAGGCAGGAGAGGAGGAGGGATGGGGAAGTCTAGCAGGACAGGCTGGGCAGAGGAAAAGCACGCAGGGGAACGGAGGTGGCGGCAGGACGGGAAGAGAGGCTGGGTGCAGACAGGGGCTGAGAAGCACGAGGCAGAGGGAGGATGGCAGACAAAGACGCAGGCGGGCAGTACAGGCGTGGCGGGGGAGGAGAGGACAAGAGCTAAGAAGCACAAGTTGAGGGGGGCAAGAGGTGGAAAAGCAAAAGGGAGAGTCAAGTGAGACTGAGGCCAAGCAATGCCCTGGGGTGCCGGGGAATGGGGCAGAGATGGAGAGAATGAAGGCAGCACGGGGAGGCCAGAATGGAGGGAAAGTAGGAAATGGGGAGGCACAGAGACCTGAGGGGATGGGGAGGGCTGTAGATGAGGTGCCATGGTGGGGAGGGATGGAGAGAAAGGAGGGGCACAGGGAGATGGCAGGTTGCAAGGAGACAGACCTGAGGGGATGGTGAGGGCTGTAGATGGAAGGAGGCAGCTGTAGGGTGTGATGGTGGGAAATCGGGGGCAGGCGGTGGCTGTAGGTTGAGACTGTAGAAGATGCGGTGGAAGGAGGTGGCTGTAAGGTGAGAGATGGGGTGGAAGGAGGGCGCTGTAGGGTGTGACAGTGGGAGATTAGGGTGGAAGGTGGCTGTAGGATGTGATGGTGGGAAATGAGGTGGTAGGCGGGGGCTGTAGGGTGACGGTGGGAGATGGGGTGGCAGGAGGAGACTGTAGGGTGTGACGGTGGGAGATGAGGTGGAAGTGAGGTGTAGGCCACAATGGTGAGAGATGAGGATGGAAGGTGGCTGTAGGGTGTGACGGTGGGAGATGGGGTTGGAGGGGACTGTAGGGTGATGGTGGAAGTGAGGTGTAGGGTGTGATGGTGAGAGACGAGGATGGAAGGAGGGGGCTGTAGGGTGACGGTGGGAGATGAGATGGTAGGAGGTGGCTCTAGGGTGTGATGGTGGGAGATGGGGTTGAAGGAGGGAGCTGTAGGGTGACGGTGGGAGACAGGGTGGAAAGAGGCATCTGTATGATGTGACAGTGTGAGATGGGGTGGAAAGAGGTGGCTCTATGGTGTGACGTGGGAGATGGGGTGGCAGGAGGGGGCTGTAGGGTGTGACAGTGGGAGATGGAGGAGCAAGAAAGGACTATGGGTGTGATGGTGAGATTCTGTGGTGGTGGGGTGTATGGTGTGACAGACGGAGATGAGGTGGTAGGAGGGGTCTCTAGGGTGTGATGGTGGGAGAAGGGGTGGAAGCGAGGTGTAGGGTTTGATGATGGAGCTCGGGGGGAGGTGGTGGCTGTAGGCTGTGATGGTGGGAGATGGGGTTGAGGAAGGGGGTTGTGGAGTGATGGTGGAAGATGGAGGCTGTAGGGGTATGTCTACACTTGCCCCCTACTTTGAAGTAGGGAGGCAAATGAAGCATACCGAAGTTGCAAATCAAGCCCAGGATTTAAATATCCCGCACTTGATTTGCATGTTCCCGGCCAGTCGCCATTTTAGAAATTGACTAGCCTGAAGTAACTGCCCACGTCTACACGCGGCAGTGAAACGGGAGTCCGATTTAAAGCCCTACCTCGAATTAGCTGGTATTCCTCCTGCAATGAGGTTTACCAGCTAATTTGAATTAGGGGCTTTAAATAGGACTCCCGTTTCACTGCCGCGTGTAGACGTGGGCAGTTACTCCGGGCTAGTGAATTTCAAAATGGCGACCGGCCGGGAACATGCAAATCAAGTGCGGGATATTTAAATCCCGGGCTCGATTTGCAACTTCGGTATGCTTCATTTGCCTCCCTACTTCCAAGTAGGGGGCAAGTGTAGACATACCCTAGGGTTATGATGTGGGAGATGGGGTGGAAGTGAGGTGTAGGGTGTGGTGTTGAGAGATGAGGATGGAAGAAGGGGGCTGTAGGGTGACAGTGGGAGATGGTGTCGCAGGTGGTGGCTGTAGGTTGTGACTGTGAGAGATGGGGTAGAAGGAGGCACCTGTAGGGTGTGTTGGTGAGAGGTGAGGATGGAAGGAGGGGGCTGTAGGATGATGGTGGGAGATGGGGTGGTAGGAGGCTGTAGGGTGATGGTGGGAGATGGGGTGGAAGTGAGGTGTAGGGTGTGGTGTTGAGAGATGAGGATGGAAGAAGGGGGCTGTAGGGTGACAGTGGGAGATGGTGTCGCAGGTGGTGGCTGTAGGTTGTGATTGTGAGAGATGGGGTAGGAGGCACCTGTAGGGTGTGTTGGTGAGAGGTGAGGATGGAAGGAGGGGGCTGTAGGGTGATGGTGGGAGATGAGGTGGTGGGAGGGGTATCTAGGGTGTGATGGTGGGAGACAGGGTTGAAGGAGGGAGTTGTAGGGGAACGGTGGGAGACAGGGTGGAAAGAGGCACCTGTATGGTGTGACAGTGTGAGATGGGGTGGAAAGAGGTGGCTCTATGGTGTGACAGTGGGAGATGGGATGGCAGGAGGGGGCTGTAGGGTGTGACAGTGGGAGATGGGCGGGCAAGAAAGGACTATGGGTGCGATGGTGAGATTCTGTGGTGGTGGGGTGTAGGGTGTGATGGAGGGAAAAGTGGAGGTGGTAGGTGGCTGTAGGATGTGACGGTGGGAGATGAGGCAGCAGGAGGGGGCTCTAGGGTGTGATGGTGGAAGCAAGGTGTAGGGTTTGATGATGGAGCTCAGGGGCAGGTGGTGGCTGTAGGCTGTGATGGTGGGAGATGGGCTGGCAGGAGGGGTCTGTAGGGTGACGGTGGGAAATGGGGTGGCAGGAGGCTGTAGGGTGATGGTGGGAGATGGGGTGAAAGTTGGGGGCTGTAGGGTGTGATGGTGGGAGATGGGGTGGCAGGAGGCTGTAGGGTGACAGTGGGAGATGGGGTGGGAGGTGGAGGCTGGAGGGTGACGGTGGGAGATGGGGTGGGAGGCGGAGGCTGGAGGGTGTGATGGTGGGAGGTGGAGGCTGTGATGGTGGGAGATGGGGTGGGAGGCAGAGGCTGGAGGGTGTGATGGTGGGAGGCGGAGGCTGGAGGGTGTGATGGTGGGAGATGGGGTGGGAGGTGGAAGCTGGGATGGTGGGAGATGGGGGCTGTAGGGTGACAGTGGGGGATGGGGGCTGTAGGGTGACGGTGGGAGATGGGGTGGGAGGTGGAGGCTGTAGGGTGACAGTGGGAGATGGGGGTTGTAGGGTGATGGTTGGAGATGGGGCGGGAGATGGAGGCTGTAGGGTGATGCTGGGGGAGGGGGTGGGAGGTAGAAGCTGGAGGGTGTGACGGTGGGAGATGGAGTAGCAGGAGGCTTTAGGGTGATGGTGGCAGATGGGGTGGGAGGCAGAGGGTGTGATGGTGGGAGATGGGGCCTGTAGGGCGACGGTGGGGGATGGGGGCTGTAGGGTGATGGTTGGAGATGGGGTGGGAGGTGGAGGCTGTAGGGTGACGGTGGGGGATGGGGTGGGAGGTGGCAGCTGTAGGGTGTGCTGGTGGGAGATGAGGTGGCAGGAGGCTATAGGGTGATGGTGGGGGATGGGCATGTCTGGAGAGGTGGCAGAGGGAAGGGGACAGGGAGGCAGAAGGGGGGCACTGCTGGGCATGAGGGAACAGGTGGCGTGACAGGTCTGATGCGGGTCCGTGGGGGGGCAGGTTGGGATGCATACGGGGCCTGTGGCGAGTGTTTGATGGGAATGAGAGCATGGAAAGGAGGGTGCTTGGGGAGTGTTGGGGGCACATGGTACTGGGAGCGGCAGAAGGGGGACTATGGGGGCACACGGTGCTGACAGAAGTGAGGGCTGCTGAGCAGGAGCTGGGCAAGGGTAGGGGCAGCCTGATGGAGGTGCAGAGAAGGCTGAAGGGCGCTGGGGGGGGGACAAGGGGTGCTGGGGGGTCACTAGAGGCGCAGGGGAGGCCAAGAGGCACTGGGGGGGTCACTGGAGGTGCAGGGGAGGCCGAGGGGCGCTGGGGGGGCCACTGGAGGCGCAGGGGAGGCCAAGAGGCACTGGGGGGGTCACTGGAGGCGCAGGGGAGGCCGAGGGGCGCTGGGGGGGAGCACTGGAGGCGCAGGGAAGGCCAAGGGGCGCTGGGGGGGGCACTGGAGGCGCAGGGAAGGTTGAGGGGCGCTGGGGGGGTCACTGGAGGCGCAGGGGAGGCCGAGGGGTGCACTGGAGGCGCAGGGAAGGCCGAGGGGCGCTGGGGGGTGCACTGGAGGCGCAGGGAAGGTTGAGGGGCGCTGGGGGGGTCACTGGAGGTGCAGGGGAGGCCAAGGGGTGCACTGGAGGCGCAGGGGAGGCCGAGGGGCGCTGGGGGGGGCACTGGAGGCGCAGGGAAGGTTGAGGGGCGCTGGGGGGGTCACTGGAGGCGCAGGGGAGGCCGAGGGGTGCACTGGAGGCGCAGGGAAGGCCGAGGGGCGCTGGGGGGGGGCACTGGAGGCGCAGGGAAGGTTGAGGGGCGCTGGGGGGGGTCACTGGAGGCGCAGGGGAGGCCGAGGGGTGCACTGGAGGCGCAGGGAAGGCCGAGGGGCGCTGGGGGGGGCCACTGGAGGCGCAGGGAAGGTTGAGGGGCGCTGGGGGGGTCACTGGAGGCGCAGGGAAGGCCGAGGGGCGCTGGGGGGGGCACTGGAGGCGCAGGGGAGGCCGAGGGGCGCTGGGGGGGCCACTGGAGGCGCAGGGGAGGCCGAGGGGCGCTGGGAGCTCACCAGAGGAGCAGGGGAGGCCGAGGGGCGCTGGGGGGGGCACTGGAGGCGCAGGGGAGGCCGAGGGGCGCTGGGGGGGCCACTGGAGGCGCAGGGGAGGCCGAGGGGCGCTGGGAGCGCACCAGAGGAGCAGGGGAGGTGCCGTTGGCACAGTGGCCCATCTCTGCAGTGGGCCAACCCTCGCCGATCATTACGCTCCCAGCCCCCTGGGAGCCAGGCAGCAGCACTGGCCGGAGGCTGAGGGCTCTAGGGAGCGTGGGGCAGTGAGCAAGGGCCACATTAGCTCTGCTGTCCCACTGTGGGGCCCAGTGCGGAGGGGTTCCTGGGGCCACTGGGGGGCAGGGATGAGAGAGCCAGAGCCGGGGAGGCTGCTAGGGCGGGGGTGGCTTGGGAGCCTGGCCCAAAGCAGGCCGCTGCGTCACGGAGCTCTGCTGCAGCGGACGGGAGCCATGCAGGGAGGGACGGGATCTCGGCTGCAGGCACCAAGGGAGACAGACCAGAGTGGGGCAGCAACATGGCTTCCCAGCCCGGCCTGGTGCCAGCAGCTGCTCCTGCTGGGTGTGGCTGGGATGGCCGCCAGTCCCCCCACCCCCCAAGCTGGCCTGGGGGACTAACGCTGGATCGTTACTGATGCGGTGCCAGGGGCTGAGACCTCCAGCCCAGAGACTTCAGGGCACATGAGGGGGCTAATGGGGGCTGGTGCTGGTGGCAGCGGTGGGACCTGCCCCCCCCACCGGGCGGTCACATCTCTGTCTAGCCCAGAGTCAGTCGCCCACAGGGCCCATGGGCCAGGCCAGAATCCGACCCTGCCCATCTGCACTCCTGCCAGTGGCGGGGCCCGTCCTCGCACAGGGAGTGCCACCTGGCTCCCTCTCCCCATCCCGCTGTGCCCTTCTCAGACAGAGGGACCCCTCCCCAAAGCCAGAGCAAGGGACTGGCCAGCTGGCTGGGTCCCAGACCGGCCTTCAGGCGCGAGCTGCTGTGACCTCGCCCCCTCAGGGACCAGAGCCCAGGCCAGGGAAATGTCAGCCCCGTTCGACAAAGGGAGCTTGGGAGGTGCCCCGGTGGGAGGCCGGGGGGCATGTGATGAGAACACAGCAGCCTGAGGGGGCGGGGGGCAGGGCACACGTCAGGCATGGGAGCAGTGTTTCTCAACCCGTGGGACAAGGCCCCTCGGGGGCACTCGAGCTGTCTGGAGGTACATCAACAACTGAAATTTGGAGAAAACTGAATTTCTGGTTTAAGTTTTACAGAACTTGATTATTTTTGTACTTTTTACACCCCAAAATTCCGGCCCCTGCCTGGCTACGATTAAGTTGTTTAAACAAATGGGTTGCAATGGTAGAAAACAATTGTGTGTGTCTGAGAAGTGTAGGTCCTGGGGGGCACTGACAATTGGTTTTTTAAAAGGGGTACTTTACACAAAAAGGCTGAGAAACACTGCTCTGGAGGGCTAGGGAGGGCCCCCGGCTTGGGGGCAGGAATTTATTACAGTGGAAGAGAGGAGCAGGGCTGGTTCCTAACCCCAGGGGCAGGGAAGGCTGCAGGTTGATGGAGACGGAGCCGCACCCCCTTGCCACAGGGCCCCACCCCCTACGCCCCATGGATGGCTCTGACACTAGCTGCTCCAGGTTCAGGCAGCACCAGACAAGGGGGGGGGGGGGGGGAGGCTCCAGGACCAGCAGGGCAGCTTGGTGCCAGCCTGCCCAGCTGAGCAAGGGGAGCCCACAGCAGCAGCAGCCGGCTCCGCCCGGGGCTAGTGGTGGCAGCAGGGTGATGGAGATGAGCCAGGGGCTGGGCCGGGAGACCAGGTGCCCTTATGTACACCGAGCAAGGTGGGAAGTGGGGCACCTGCTCCATCACAACAGCCCCTCCTGGCACCGCTGGGGCCCTCCCAAGGCCTGCTCAGCAGCTGCTGCTCCTAAACCAGCCAGTGGGGGGCAGCGCCCCAGCCTGCTCCCCCCCCCCCCCCCAGGGCAGGAGAGACTCCCAGCACCCACCCAGGGAGCCGCACGGAGCTGCCCTGCAGCAGGGGCTGGGAAGCAGCTGGGCTGCCTTGGCCAAGGGCTGGGTGGGGCTTCAGCAGCCCAAGGGTGCAAGAGGCGGAGGTTCCCCGGGCTGCTCTGAGCTACCACCCCCAGGCGTCAGCACTGGAGCAAAGCGCCTTCTCGGCGGGGTGCTGGCATGGGCCAGCAGGTGACCAGACAGGCCCAGTTCCCGCCCTCCCAGCCTGGGTCGCACCCCATCTCCCCCAGGGCTGCTGGCTGCGGAGCAGGACAGACGCGGCCACCAGCACTGGGAAAAAGGCCGTCGTGGAAATGAGAAACCACCTTCCAAAACGTAGATTCTTTTAAAAAAACAAAACCGCCTCGTTCCCAATGCAAACGCTGAGTATTCACCGCAGGCGCTATGGACCGTATTACCACCGCTGCCCCCCCCGGGATACGGGACAGACCCCACACTCCCCCAACGCATGCACGACCCCCACCCCCCGGGCGCCCCCAGCTCGGCTGCTGGCAGGCTGGGCCGTCAACTGCTGGCTCCTCGGGCCCAGGGCTGGATGGGGCACACACCGGCTCACGGAGGAGAAGGCCACACGTCCTGGCCAGGCGGCCGCAGTGCTCACAGGCACAGCGAGGTGACGAGAAGGGCCAGCCAGGCATGTAACAGAGGAGCACTCGGCCCCACCCAGCGCGTAGCCCTCGGCCGCCGACTGACTACAGGCCTGGCGGTGGTAGCAGCGAGCACCGGGCCTGAGAGCCGAGCCGCGGGAAGGGGCCCCTAGAGCAGCTCCAGGTGAGCCACACGCCTGCCTCCAGGGAGCGACATGCCCAGGTTTCTCTCGGCCCTTCTGCTCAGCTGTTACGCTGGGCTGGGCCCCTCCCCCCCTCCCCTGGCTGTTCGGGCCAGGCGCCGCGCCCGCGCTCCCGAGGGCAAGGGCTAGCTCTCGCCCACCGCGCTGCAGCGAGCAGGCTGGTCGTTGGCCTGCATTAGCCCCTGCTGCAAGGGGCATCTAGTTTTAGCTGCAGCAAGCTGCTGGCGTGGGGCGGCAGGGCTACCCAGCCTCCCAGCCCACAACGCTGGCTTCTCGGGCACCCGGCTGACTGGCACGTCCACCCCTCCCCTGCCAGACGCCCTTGCCCCTCTCAGGAGCCAGGACCTCCCGCCCTGCCAGCCAACTGGTATTTTAACCCCCCTCCCCCCCCAGGGCTTGGGAAAGGCCTCCAGCGCTGGTGCCGGCGCCAGCCGCCCCCAGCAAAGGGGGGTTACGGAGCCAGCCCCCGGAGCCGGGCGTCCGTGACACCCACTTGTGGGCTGAGCGGGTGCCCCAGCGGGAGCGGGGCCCTTGGCGAGCTGGGGCTGGGAGGAGGGGTCGGCCCCCGCGCTCACCATGCCCTGCCCGCCCGGCCACAGGGCGCCCTCCTCCCGCCGGCACGGGCAGTGCACTCACTGGGCTGGCGGAGCAGAGGCGCAGGGGGCCTGCCCCTGCTGCCACCCCACACCAGGCCCCCAGCAAGCCCCTGGGGGAGGGGCCTTGAGGGAAGGGGTGCGGGGGGAGGGAGGACCAGGCGCTGGACTTGGGGTAAGGGCCCAGGCCCGCCAGGCTGCAGAACTGCTCAGGCAAGAGGCCCCCAGGGAGGCGGCTGAGTCCATACGCCAGGGACGCGCGGCCCGTGTGCTGCCCACGCCTGTCCCCGGGGAGCCGGGCGGGCGAGTCCTGGGGGGCCGCGGGGCAGAGGCAGGGCCCTCGAGCTGCGTGTCGGAGCCTGGCGGAGGGAACTGCAGCCCTGGCCGGAGCACCACGCCCCTTCGCCCAGGCCGCAGGCCGGCCTCCCCCCCGCGTGCGGCGGGGCCAGGGCTCAGTGCTCTCGCCCAATGCCCAGGGAGCACGCGGGGGGCTGCCCCCAATGCCCCCAGGCAGCAGGGCCCCTCTCTTCGCTCGCCCGCCCCACCTGCCTGGGAACAGCTCCCCGCGGCGGGGAGGCGGGGAGGCGGGGGGCGCTGGCAGGGCACCCCAGCCTCTGCGGACGCCGCCTTACTCCAAGACTCCTCTGTCCCACAGGCGCAGTGAGGCTGGCAGGCTACTGCCTGGGGCGGAGACGCCCGCCCAGAGCGACTTCCCTCCGTCCCTGGGATCGGGGCAGGCGGGCGCCGCAAGCCCCCATTCCCGCCTCGCCCGCAGCGGCTGCTGCGCCAGGTCCCTACCGGCGGGGGAGGGAGACGCGCATCCCTGCGAGCAGCACCCCACTCGGCTCTCCGGGGCGGCCCCGCGGGCGCGTTCGTCAGGGCTGCCGAAAGCAGACACGGCCTGGCCCAGGCCCCGCCGGCCTCCCTCACTCACTCGGCGGCCCTGCCTTCTCCTCCGCCCGGCTGGGCTCCGCGGGGTGCAGCTTGCACGTGGACGGGGAGTGCCGCAGAGCGGAGCGCGAGGGCCGGGCGAAGCAGGAGGTGAGGGACTGGGAGCTGCAGTCGCAGGCGGTGTCCTGCCGAGAGAAAGAGGGGGGGGCTCGGTGTGGCGGGAGCTGGGGCTGGGACAGCCTGGCCCCCCAGGGCAGCTCCCTCCGGCTGGGGGAGGAGCTAGCTAAGGGGCTGCTCGGGAGCCGTACTGCAGCAGCCCCCAGCGGGCCCGGGGCTGGCACTGGCACTGGGGGAGCCCCGAGGCCAAGGGGCTGCCCCGAAAGCCGGCTCGGCAGCGTGGCGCCCTGACGGGAGTGTGGGGGGCTGCTCCTCCGGCCCCACCAGCCCCTGCGCTGCCCGGCAGGCTGGGGAGGAAGCTGCCTTCTCTGGCGGGCACAGCAGCTTAGTGGCCGCTTGCTCGGTTTGCGGCTGCGCCCTGGAGTCAGTGTCCCTCGCCAGCGAAAAGCGGGCTGCCGGGCAGGCCACCCAGGACTGGGCTCCAAACACCACGAGCGAGCCCAGGGAGGGATGCAGCCCCCGCCTCGGGGTGCCTAGCTCTGACCACCAGAGCCTGGCCCACATGGCTGGATGGCTCAGCGGCCGCCCCGCTGTGCTCATCCCCTCAGGAGCGCCTGGCCCCAGCCCCGGGCAGGGGCAGGCCACTGGGCTAGAGGGGCCGACCCAGCCGATGCGCTCACCTCACTGGCCATGGTGGAGATGATGTCGGGGTCCCGCAGGGCCCCATCTTTGCTCCCCTGGCTCAGGGCAGGCCCCTTGGGCTCCTCGCTGCTGCTCTGCTTGGGGCCCTTCTTGGGCACGCTCCGGGAGACGCTCTCCAAGGGGTGGCCGGCAGCCGGCTGGGCATGCTCCTGCTTTTTGGTGCCGTCATCTCCCAGGGAGTCTCTCTTCTCCGGGGCGGAGGTGGGGCTCTGCGCCCGCCCGCACACGTTGCGGAAGAACTCCTGCACGATGCCGTACTTGGGCCCCTCGGCCTTGGCCTTGCTCTCCGGACAGCCCGGCTTCCAGATGGACTCGGTGCTGCCCGAGTGCTCCACCACGTTGAACAGGCTGGACAGGCCGTCATTGATGTTGCTGAGGACGGGGCTGTCCCGCGTGGTGGTCGACCGAGCCCAAGCCGACCCGTTCTGCTTGCTCTGATGGAGGTTCCACAGGCTCCTGTCCTTGGAGCTGTCGAGCTTGGAGGAGGAGCGGCGCTGGAGCTTCGGGGAGCCGTACTTGGGGGAGCAGCAGGGGCGCTCAATGCGGGAGTGCACTTTGTCCAGGGAGGAGGAGATCTGTTTGCTCCGCACGGCCATCAGAGCGGAGCCGCGCGGGGACCAGCTCTTGCTGTGGAGGCTGGCCCGGGGCGCGTCCGTCTGCAGGCCGACGCTCACCGTCTGAGTGGTCTGGGTCCCCACACTGGCCAGCCCCGTGGTCTGGCTGGAGGCGCTTTTCACCTTCCTCTCCAGCGAGCCGGAGCGGATGGCCTGCCGCACGCAATTGGTGATCTCCTTCATGTCGTCACTCATGTTGCCGGTGATCTCAAAGGCGTGCAGGGAGGCGGGGAAGGGGGCGGGGGGCCCAGCCTTGTCAGGGCTGTGGCTGTCCAGCAGGTCGCGGTGCTGCTTGGAGAAGTTGCACAGCCACCTGCTGTAGGTGTTCTCCGAGTGCCCGGGGCCCTCCAGCTCCGTCGGCTTGGCCATTGTGAACAGGAAGCCCGGCTCCGTCATGACCTTCCCCTCCTTGCTGGGGAGCAGCGGCGCCTCCAGCCTTCGTGCCACCGGAGGGCTGTAGTAGATGCGGATGCCGGTCTTGTCTGGGGCCGTGTAGCTCCTCTGCATTTGCTTCTGGGCCGGGCCCTGTCCAGGGAGGTTGCTTGCCCAGGAAGCAATGCCCAGCGTGTCCTTCACCAGGCTGGCAGGGGCGCATGGCTCTGGAGGCACATATGTGCCGTTTTTGGGGTGGCCTCCGGCAGGGTCCATCGTGCCAGTGGGCAGCAGCTGTGTGGCCGGGGCCCCCTTCTTGCCGTGGGCGTGCTCCGGGAGTGCAGGGCTGCTCTTGCCCGGAAGGTAGGGCGAACAGTCCAGCAAGCTCTCGAACTCGGACATGGAGGACACGGACTTGGTCCTGGGCAGAGAGAAGAGGGAAAGGGGCCGTCACGGCGGCTCACAGATGCTGCGGATTCCCACGGGTGCCCACACCCCAGCCTGGGAGTGGAGTTTGGAACAGCAGTGTCTGTTGGGGCTCCGCTCGTCCCGTCCCACCCACGCGCCAACACGAGGGCCCCAGCCCCGCGGGACCCCCCCCGAGTCAAAGCCCGTGGGTGAGGATGCCGAAGAGTCCGAGCGGCTAGGGATCCGCAGGGACCCCGACATCACCCGGAGCCTCCTTTGCTGCCAGCTCAAAACCGCTCCCCCTCCACGGAGGGCACGTCCACGGGGCTCCCCGGCAGGCAGGAACCTTGAGGGGCCTCTAAGCAGCCCCCGCACTGCAGCAGGACCATGTGGAAGCCAGGTCAGCACCCTGCCAGGGCGCTGGGGACAGAGCTGAACCCAGCAGTGAGCTGCAGGGTGTTTGCAGAAACAGACGTGTCACTTGGCTGATGCCTGGGATGCGGGGTCCTGGCAGCCTTTCAGTGCACACGTTCACCACCCAGTGGCACCCCGGGCGGGCGCTGGAACCCCCCCCACCTCATCCCAGCACCAGAGGTGAGCGGACTGGCTGCCTGCACCAGGGGCGCGTCAGTCTCACCTCTTCAAACCGGCTCCCTTGGGGTCCGTCTCAGCCGCTGTCTCTTTGTCCGCGATCTTCTCGTTGAGCGCCTGGAACAACACAGGACACCGGCCCTAGCAGGTAACGGCCCTGGGCATGGCACGCCTAGCTAGCAGCCCCGGGCCAGGCAGGCGCATCCGAGCGAGGGCACAGCTCCTGGCAGCCAAGCCGCCTGGGTCCAGTCCTCACTCAAGCACAGCCTCACTGCCCCCAGGCCTTCCATCCGGGGGCCCAGCAGAGACCTAGCGCCCACCCAGCCCAGGCCAGAACGAGAGCCGCGTAGCTAGGCCTCAGGTCTTTGGGCCGTGCCCTTAATCTTGGTGCCACCTTAACCCGCCACAGAGCAATGACCCGAGACCTCGGGTGCCGAGGGCAAGGGAGCAGGCTGGTTGGACCAAGGGCATGGGGCCAGCTCCCCCTTACATGGGGATGGGCAATATCCCCCTCACGCTTCCCACCCCCAGCAGAGGGAACGCTGTTACGTGCACCACCGTGGAGGGGCCGTGCGACGCATCACTTTGAATTGGCGCACATAACAAAATTCATGTGGCGGGGCCAAGGGGTTCTGAGTGTGGGGGAGGCTCACGCCTGGGGCAGGGGGTTGGGGGTGTGAGGGCTCCAGTGGGGATACAGGCTCTGGGGTGGGGGGGAGGTGTGGGGGCCCCAGTGGGGATACGGGCTGTGGGGTGGGGGGGAGGTGTGGGGGCCCCAGTGGGGATACGGGCTCTCGGGTGGGGGGGAGGTGTGGGGGCCCCAGTGGGGATACAGGCTCTGGGATGGGGGGGTGGGGTGCGGGGGCCCCAGTGGGGATATGGGCTGTGGGGCTGGGTTCAGGAACGGTTTGGGGTGAAGGAGGGCGCTCCGGGGCTACTCCCTTCGCAGCAGGACCTGGGTGGGGGAACACCCAGCGGCTGCAGGGGCCTGGGCCGGGCTGCCAAGGCCAGGGCTGAGCTGCCAGGACTTGCTACAGGATCAGGGGCTGGGCAGGACTGGGGCCGGGCCAAGCCCCAGTAGCCGGAGGGGGCCGAGCCTCTGGGGCCGCAGGGCCTGGGCCGGGCTAGGTGGGGGCAGCCCTCCCCCGGCTACTGCAGGTCCCTGGCCCGCGGGGCGCCAAGAGGCGGCTCAGCTTACAGGGTTGGAGGGCTGGGCCCAGCGTGCCGTGCTCCACCCCAACCCGAGGGCACGGGGCTGTGCGTCTCCTCCCCCAGGACCCGGCCCCCCACCCCTCTGCTCACCTCTTTCCAGCTGCCGCCCTGCTTCTCTCCTGGCGAGTGGCTCACGGCCCAGCGCTCGGCTCCCTTCTGCAGCTGGGGAATGGCACAGGAAGGAGCCGGTCACTCCACATGGCGCGGGGAGAGGCCTGGCCCTGCCTCAAAGGGCCATTCCTGCCTGGGCTCAGCAGCCCAGAGTGCTCCCGGCCGGCCGCGGGGTCAGATGGGCTCGTCCGGCACAGGGCAGGACCAGTCCCGCACAACCGCCCCGGGCTGGGCTGGGGCCACAGGGCTGCTGCCTGGGGCGGGGGAGAGCCACGCACCAGGCAGGCCCCAAGGCTCAGGGGCCGAGTTCCTCCCCCAGGGATCAGGACACACCAGCTAGCAGGGCCCAGGCCTGCATTCACCCAGTCACCACAAAGTGCGAGCCACTGCCCACAGGGAAGGGGAAGTGTGAAAATGTGTTCACACAAGCATGCACTATTCAATCATGCAAGCATGTGCAAAGGCAGGCTGGTACCACTTGCGCGGGAGAGCATGTGGCAGTGGGTGTGCCTGCCTACGCTCGTGCGAGCATGCACTTGCACGGGAGAGCACGTGGCAGTGGGTGTGCCTGCCTACGCTCGTGCGAGCATGCACTGGTGTATTAAGCTGAGCAGAGTCCTGGCTCGAGAGTTCACACTGGCACATTCATACAACACCCCCGTGAGCTGCAAGCACTTCTGCTCAGGAAAGCATGCCCATGCATACACAGGAGCGGCTCTGCACACGTGAGCCCAGCCACACGCGCGTGTACGCACGAGGCCGTGCTCCAGGCATGTGTGCATGCACGGGGGACGGCCCCCCCACCTGGTTGAGTTTGTTCTGCAGCTCTTTCACTTGCTGCTCCGCCTGCTGCTGCTCCGCCTGGAACCTGCTCAGCAGCTCCAGCTTCTCCTGGCTCCAGTTCTTCTCGCTGATCTGCAGCTGCTTGGTGAGGTCCATGACGGCGCCGTAGGACTCGGCCAGGAGATGCTGGTGCTCCTCTCGCTCCCTCTTCAATGCCCGCTCCGGGACCCCTTTGCCAGCCTTCGACTCCAGCTGCGGGACCCGAGGGCAGAGATCAGCGCGCGGGCTCGGGCCCTTGGGGCAGCCTGCCTGCGGGGGGCTCAGCTTCCCAGAGCTGCTGCGCCGCGCTCAGGCGCTGGGCACCTCAGGCTGGCAGGGCAGGCAGCCCCGCTCGGAGGCTCCACGCTGGGACGGCACCGCTCATCCGCCAAGCAAGGAGCCAGATCCCAGCAGGGCAGCGACTGCCTCCCAGAGAGGGGACGCCCCTTGCTGCCCTGGCTCCTACGAGCTCACGGGGCCGCCCGACGCACCCTCCACCAGACTGGCTGCGGGATCCGGGGCGGCTCGTCCCATCTGCCGCCGACGCCCTGGTGCTGGCTTGCCCGGCGCGTTCCAGCCCTGCGTCCTCCTGGCTCCCTCACTCTGGAGCCCGCCGCCTGCCCCAACCACTAGGTGTGGCTGCCCACACCCCGGGCCATGCCAGCGGTGCTGGAGTCACTGCTCCGCCCGGGCTCCCTGCAGCCAGGATCCCCCCACCGGCCAGGGACCGAAGGGGGATCCTGCGTCAGCCCGTTGCTATAGAAACTCCCTGGCAGGAGCAGGTCGCTAATGAGGCTTCCCACAATGCACTGCTGCCAGCGGGTCTGGCGGAGGGCTGGGAGCTGCAGGCGGCCAGGCTGGCCCCCCTCCGGCCCCACGGCCGGGGCCCGGCAGCTCACCTGGGCGACGTGGCACTTGAGCTCCGTCCGCTCCACCTCCCAGGCCGCCTTGGCCTTGGCCAGCTGCTGCTGCAGCTCGTTGGCGCCGCGCCGCTCCTCCTGCAGCTCCCTGCACAGCTCCTTCAGGGCCCCCTTCATGTCGGCCAGGGCCTGCGCGGACTCGCTGGGCTGCCGGACGGGGAGGGGCGGTGAGCGGGGGCAGCCGGGCCGGCGTCCGGCAGCCGGGCCGCATTCCAAGCATCGGCCGTGTCCAGCTGGGCCGCCCAGCCTCTGCCCCCGGCCGGAGGAGGCAGGTTCGCTCCCGGCCGGCCACACGCCTGGGATTCACGTCCTGGCCCTCCCGCAGACGCCCCGGCTGAGGGCGGTGATCCCGCGCGGGGGGGCACAGACGGAGCCCAGCGCCGCTCCAGGCAGCTTGGCGGCAGCTGCCCAGGGCGAAGGGCACGGGGGGCGCGCTCCCCGCAGAGCCTCCCACACACTGCAGGCGCCTCTCCACGGGCGTTGCGGCCGGCCAATGCTGCGGGCAGGGCAGCCCCAGGGATGGGAAAGGCAGGCTCCTTCGCACTGCCAGCCTTCTTAGGGTGCAGCCAGGGTGCAAGGCACCTTGCTCCCAGCAGCCGAGCCCCAAGGACACAGCGGCTCTGCCGGGGCCAGGCCTGGAGGTCGCTGGCCAGGCCTTGCGCTTGGACACCAGGGGCACTGGCCCAGCAGGGAGCCCACCCTTGCCAGCTGCCTGGGCGGGGGGAGCTGTGACAGGTGCCCAGCGCCCAGCCTGGCAGCGGCAAGCAGGCTCCCCCAGCCAGCCAGTGCCGTCCAAGGGCAAAGCACCAACACCTGGGCCTGCCCCCCGGGCCGGAGCTGCGCGGGCCGGGACGCCCCCCCCGCGAAAGACACACCCTGGGGTTGGGGGAGGCAATCACAGACCTGCCCCCCAGGATCCGCAGCCCCTGCCCCCGGAGGGGCACCCACATTCCCATGTTATGGGCTCGGGGCTCCCTCGGCTCCTCCAGCCCCAGTGCTTATGGCAGCGTGAGCCGTAGCTCAGAGACCTGGCGGGGCCACCAGCGGGGGGCGCTGCGCACTGCCCTGCAGGCCTGCCAGCCCAGGGCCCCAGGCAGCCCGAGCTCCCGGCCCCCGCCCCACACACGCCAGGCTCTCTGCTCACTCTTGGCACTGGCGCCTGCCCCAGTCCCGCCCTGCCCCGCCCCGCTCACCGCGCTCGGGGGCCAGGCGTCTCCGGCACACGTCTTCTTGTCAGCCTGCTGTGGGGGGGCCAGCTCCTCCTCCTCGATCAGCAGGTAGAGCTCTTTCACGCTGCTCACCTGCAAGCACGGCAGACCATGGGGCAGCGGCCTGGACCCGGAGCTGTGGGACAGGGTCTGATCCCAGCTCCAGCCCAGCTGCTGTTCCTTGTTCTCCCGCCCCAACCCCGGCAACCGCTGCCTCCTGCCAGGCGCACTCAGCACCAGGCCGCCACAAGGAGGCTGCTGTCACCGAGCCCGTCCGGCAGGTGCTGGGCGAGCGTGTTTGCCAGGCAGCGACTGCCCGGAGCTGGCACCGAGCGGGGCAGCTGCCCAGGCTTGGCTGGAGCCGGACGGCCCGCAGTGCGCACGAGCAGCGATGATGCAGCGGCACAGCCCGGAGACTAACAGGCCCCAGCCTGTCTGCTTGGACACGGAGCCGGAGCTCTGAGACACGCCCCGGGCTGGCTCCGGACCCTCCTGTTTCCTGCCCTGTGACCTCCTGCTAGTGCGTGACCACTGTGCACAGCTGAGCGCAGGCAGGTTTCCAGTAGCCAGCCCCGTCCCCGGAGCCGGAGGAGCGGCAGTAGCATGCCCAGCACCAGCTCCGCTCGTGGGACCAGCGACATGGATGGGCCGAGCCCTGCTGCGCTCCACGCTCCCTGCGCCGCTCCCACCCCTCCCGCGCCAGGCTGCCCGGCCTCCCTCCTGCTGCCGAACGGGGCAGCGGCCGACACAGCCTCGCCCGGGACGCAGCAGGGGCCCCCCAGACTGGACTGCCCGGCTCCTGCCATGACCGGGCTCCGGGGGCTGCAGAGCATGAGGCTGGCCCAGGTGGCACTTGATCTGCCGCCCTGCGCGGGGCTATGCCAGACGCCCCCCCCAGCCCGGAGGGGCCACGCAGCCCTGGCTCCCTACCTCCAGGAAGCCGTCGCCCTCGCTGGGGAGGGTCTTGCCCTGCCGCCAGCGCCGGAGGAACCACTTGAGCTTCAGGACAAGCAGCAGGAAGTTCTGCCTGAACTGCTGCGACTCCTGCACCAGCAGGTTCTTCTCCTGGCTCCAGAACTTCTGCTCCAGCCGCCGCTGGAGGCCCAGGCTCTGCAGCTCGAAGTCCCGCCGCAGCAGCGCCTTCTGCTGCTCTTCCCGCAGCTGGGGAGAGGCGCGTGAGAGGGGCCTGCTGGGGCGGGGCTGCTCTCGCGCCCTGGCCCCATGCCACTGGGCCGGCAGCTCAGAGCAGGGCCACCCTGCTGCGTGGGGCCAGGGCTCCGTGGGCAGGAGGGGAACAAGTGCTGCTGACGATAGTCTCAGGGGCGTGTGCCCTCCTCACGAGCCCCGGTGCGCTGGGGGGCAAAGGAGGGGGCCATGCCTGGGCAGCGAGGCGGCAGGGAGATCCCACGGGCCCCGGGCACGCTGGAGACCTCGAGACTACGCCAACACTTGGGGACCGGGGGTTCTAAGGAGCTGCTGGCCGCAGGCTGCCACAGAGACTCCCCCCGCCAAGGGGGTGGCCAGGGCTGCCTGGAGCTTGCCCAGGAGGTGCTGGGAGCAGGGTGGGGCTCTGTGCTGGTCTCCCCCAAGGCCCAGCCTGGCTCGTGGCTGCCCCCCCGGCAGGGGCAGGCGGCCGTGGCACAGACGCCACGCTGACCTGGCAGATCTTCTGGGAGAAGTTTTCCAGCTCCTCCTTCCTCAGCTGCCTCTCCTGGGCCAGCTGCTCCTGCAGGCCCCGCAGGCTCTCGTGGGCTTCGGCCAGCACCAGCTGCAGCTCCTTGATCTGCAGGGGCAGCAGCAGTCAGTCCCCGCGCCCGTCGCGCCCTCGGGGATGGGGGGGAGGGGCTCAGCGCGGGGGGGGGGCGGCTCAAGACCTGGGAGGATTTGGGGGGGGAAGGGCTCAGCGCCCGGGGGGGGGGGGAGGGGCTCAAGACCTGGGAGGATTGGGGGAGGGAAGGGCTCAGCGCCCGGGGGGGGGAGGGGCTCAAGACCTGGGAGGATTGGGGGAGGGAAGGGCTCAGCGCCCGGGGGGGGGAGGGGCTCAAGACCTGGGAGGATTTGGGGGGGAAGGGCTCAGCGCCCGGGGGGGGGGGGGGAGGGGCTCAAGACCTGGGAGGATTGGGGGAGGGAAGGGCTCAGCGCCCGGGGGGGGGCTCAGGACCTGGGAGGATTGAGGGGGGGGAGGGGAGAAGGGCTCAGCGCCCGAGGGGGAGGGGCTCAGGACCTGGGAGGATTGGAGGGGGAGGGGCTCAGCGCCCGAGGGGGAGGGGCTCAGGACCTGGGAGGATTGGGGGGGGAGGGCTCAGCGCCCGGGGGGAAGGGGCTCAGGACCTGGGAGGATTGAGGGGGGGGAGGGGAGAAGGGCTCAGCGCCCGAGGGGGAGGGGCTCAGGACCTGGGAGGATTGGAGGGGGAGGGGCTCAGCGCCCGAGGGGGAGGGGCTCAGGACCTGGGAGGATTGGGGGGGGAGGGCTCAGCGCCCGGGGGGAAGGGGCTCAGGACCTGGGAGGATTGAGGGGGGGGAGGGGAGAAGGGCTCAGCGCCCGAGGGGGAGGGGCTCAGGACCTGGGAGGATTGGGGGGGGAGGGCTCAGTGCCCGGGGGGGAGGGGCTCAGGACCTGGGAGGATTGAGGGGGGGGGAGGGGAGAAGGGCTCAGTGCCCGAGGGGGAGGGGCTCAGGACCTGGGAGGATTGGAGGGGGAGGGGCTCAGCGCCCGAGGGGGAGGGGCTCAGGACCTGGGAGGATTGAGGGGGGGGGAGGGGAGAAGGGCTCAGTGCCCGAGGGGGAGGGGCTCAGGACCTGGGAGGATTGGAGGGGGAGGGGCTCAGCGCCCGAGGGGGAGGGGCTCAGGACCTGGGAGGATTGGGGGGGGAGGGGCTCAGCGCCCGAGGGGGAGGGGCTCAGGACCTGGGAGGATTGGGGGGGGGGAGGGGAGAAGGGCTCAGCGCCCGAGGGGGAGGGGCTCAGGACCTGGGAGGATTGGGGGGGGGGAGGGGCGAAGGGCTCAGCGCCCGAGGGGGAGGGGCTCAGGACCTGGGAGGATTGGAGGGGGAGGGGCTCAGGACCTGGGAGGATTGGGGGGGGAGGGCTCAGTGCCCAAGGGGGAGGGGCTCAGGACCTGGGAGGATTGGGGGGGGGGGGGCTCAGGACCTGGGAGGATTTGGGGGGAGAAGGGCTCAGCGCCCGGGGGGGAGGGGCTCAGGACCTGGGAGGATTTAGGGGGGGGAGGGCTCAGCGCCCGAGGGGGAGGGGCTCAGGACCTGGGAGGATTGGGGGGGGAGGGCTCAGCGCCCGAGGGGGAGGGGCTCAGGACCTGGGAGGATTGGGGGGGAGGGCTCAGCGCCCGGGGGAGAGGGGCTCAGGACCTGGGAGGATTGGGGGGGGAGGGCTCAGCGCCCAGGGGAGAGGGGCTCAGGACCTGGGAGGATTTAGGGGGGGAGGGCTCAGCGCCCGAGGGGGAGGGGCTCAGGACCTGGGAGGATTTAGGGGGGGAGGGCTCAGCGCCCGAGGGGGAGGGGCTCAGGACCTGGGAGGATTGGGGGGGGAGGGCTCAGCGCCCGGGGGAGAGGGGCTCAGGACCTGGGAGGATTGGGGGGGGAGGGCTCAGCGCCCAGGGGAGAGGGGCTCAGGACCTGGGAGGATTGGGGGGGGAGGGCTCAGCGCCCGAGGGGGGGGGAGCTGCTTGCAACCTCCCAGCAATCACCGCTCCCCAGCACACGAGAGTCGAAAGGCCCGGCCCTGGCCCGGCCGTGCTGGGAGGGGGTGAGGCAGGCTAGGGCTGCCAGCTGGGCCTTCGGCGGGCCCCTCGCCAAGCTCCCTTGGGTTAGGCACAGCGCGCACCGGGAGCAGCTCCGAGACACGGGGCAGAGCAGGGCCTGGCACCCCAGGGAGCAGCACCGGCTGGAGACGCGCTGCCTCTGGCCTAGCTCAGCTCTGCCCATGCATCGGCCCTGCAAGGCTCCGCTCCCGGCACGTGCCAGGCAGTAGGTCTATGGGGGTGCTGCTCAGGGGATCCCTAGCATGGGCAGCGGGTGAAGGCCCATCTGGGGGAGACAAGCCCCAGCCCCGCCCCTTCTGCCCGAGCCCCCCCCGATGCTTCCCGGCCTGCCTTCCCCGCCATCCATGACTCCATGAACCTTCTGGCCCATCCCCTGCCCCCGGGTCCATTTTAAAGACCCTTTCTCCATCTTTGGAGCTTGGTTAGTGCAGCCCCGCTGCTGGCTGGCGTCCCTCACCCTCTCGTCTGGGCACAGGGCTCCCACCGGGATCCAAGCCTCGTGCTGATGGCGCCAAGCTTCACCCAACCCTCTGGATGGCTGGCAAGGACTGGGCTTCAGGGCGGGGTTGGCTCCAGGTGGGGGGGGGGGGAGGTTGCTGAAGGGGCAGGGCTGGGGCTTGCCTCCTGGGCTCTGGGATGTGACTGGGTAACTGGGTACCCTGGCAGGGCTTCTCAGCGCCTCAAGCCAGAGTTAGTGTCAGGTGGCTCAAAACCCCAGCGGCTCACTGCCTGTGCTGCACACCGGCCCTGGGGCTCAGGGCCTTTCCAATGGCTCACGGCACCGGCTGCAGCCCGGTGCCGTACACGCCCTTGGCAGGAGCCACAGTGCCAGCGAAGCACAACACCCACGGCACAGAGCCTCGCAGAGCTCCTGGACAGCCACAGAGGCGGGCTTCAGGCCAAACCGGAGCCTGGGGCCGCTCTGGGCCAGGCCCCCTGGCTAGGGGCGAGCTGCACTTCCCTGGCCTGACAGCCATGAAGCAACCGGAACCCCTCCCCGGGCCAGACAGCCCTGGGATCCCGGCAGAGAGGGGGCAGCTGGCAGGACGGGGCAGCCAACAGAGCCCTGTCAGGCCTGCTTGGGGCACTGTAGGGGCCAGCGGCATCACCCAGCGAGTCCCTCTCCCGCAGCCAGCTCCGAGCTGTGCCCGTTTGCTCAGGGGCGTGTCCTGCCGGGGGCAGCAACCTGCAGTGCCCAGAGCACCAGCTGGCAAGAGGCTCTGTGGCAGCCTGGCACCCTCCTCTCCTCCCACTACCACCAGCCCCCCGGGCTCCATGGTGCCCCCCCCACACCACAGAGGGGGGCTCTCCCCAGCCCTGCTCTGGAGCGATCCAGCGCCTCTCTGGGCCGTGCTTCTCACCCAGCTCTCCTGGGGCACATCCCCAGGGCCCCGGCAAAGCCCCTCCTTTCCCGTCTTCTGGCCTGGCCCCTCCCCGGGGTGCTGGGCCGACTCGCCCACCTACCTCGGCGGCATAGGAGTCGCTCTCCTCAGGGCGGTGGGGCTTGTAGCTCCTGGGGTCCACGTCCATGGCGCTGGTGCTGGTGCTGCGGTACAGGTCAGGGGGCCGGCTCCCCGGGGCCTCCCACTCGGGGCCGTCCCTAAAGTCTGGCTGCTGCATGCATGGGCAAGTGGATGAGAACGAACCGAAAGGGCGGGAAGAAAAGAAACACAAACCAAACGCTGGGTCTCGGGCCGGCGGGGGCTACACGGCAACGAAAAGGATGAAGAGGAAGAGAAGCTTCAGCGCCGTGGCACACGACAGGGTGGAAACCAAAAGGACACACAGGATGAGGAGACAGGTGGGCTGGATTGTTGGGGGGCGGGGGGGAGAAGAGAGAGGGAAGAAAGGTGCAAACCCCAGTTATGGTGCCTGGCGGGAGGGCGGGCGGGGCGGGCTACACCCGGCAGCATGCAGGAAGAGAGAACTCTGCGCCAGGAGAGTGTGCGTCGACAGGGCCCTGCCGCCCGGCCCCCGAAGCCTCCACCCCCCGGCTCCTGCCTCCCCAGCCTGGACAAGGTCTCAGCTATGGGCCCCTGCTGCCCACGGGCCGGCTGCTCGGGCGCGGTGGGGGGGGGGGGGGGGGCTGGCTGGTTTGGGGAAGAGCGTGAAGCCCAGGGCTTTGGGCACACTCCCAGTGGGTCACATCTGAGGTGGCGGCGGCCACGGGTCCTGCTGGAGACGCTCCTCAAGGGAAGCATCAGCTGGACTCTCGAGGGGGGGCCTGCTGTGGGCCCGCTGCCCCGTGGCATGGAGGCACTGCCCCCAGCTCCCAGAGGGCATGCTCAGGGTCCCGCTGGCACCGTGGGGTCTGCGGCTCACAGGCTGGGCAGCGTCCGGCTGAGAGCTGAGGACAGCAGCCCCTGCCCTCTGTCCCATGCACGGTCCCCTCCTGCCTGGCTGAGGCAGGGACGGAGCCCCCGGGGGTGTTTCTCGGGCCTGCAGCCCAGGGCACCCTGTGGTAGGCCCGGACTAGAGCGCCCTTCCCCTGCGGCTGGCCAGGCTCAGAGCCAGCCACCCCGCACCCCAAGAGCATCCCTCTGCCTGCCCGCTGGCCAGGGCGCCCCCTCCCCCCACGCACACTCTTGGAGAGCAGAGCCCTGTCTGGTCTGGGGCCACCACCATGCAGGGGGCTGTTAATTGGAGCTGGCTCCGGAGAGGCCCGAGGGAGGCCACGTGGGGCTCAACTGGCTCAAGCAGGAGGCACGGCACAGCACAGCACGGCACGGCACGGCACGGCACGGCACGGCACGCAATCACTGCTGCATGGCAACCGCCTACCTGGAGCTCAGAGCTGTGCTCTTTGTGGGAGGCCTGGGTGCCGGAGCTGGGCAGGAAGGAGAGAGGGTCCCCCAGGTGATCCACCTTCCTCAGGAAGGAGCTGAGCTCCTGCTGCAGGAGCCGCAACCTCAGGAAGATGGCGTTGATCAGCTTGGAGTCGCTGGTGCTGTCGCTGTTGCCCAAGGCCTCACTCAGCACCAGGTCCACGCACTCCCTGTCCAGGCAGAGCTTCAGGCCGGAGGCGAAGCCGTTGGCGTCCGCAATCAGCACGTCGATGGCTTTGCTGACGAGCGCCGCCTGGTCCCGGACGCCATGCAGCGTCTCCCAGTCCTTGGCTCTGAACGGCCGGCTGGGGCTGCTGTCCGGAGACCTCCCGCTGCCGGGCCCCCTGGCCTCAGTCTCTGCCTCCCGCCAGAAAGGGCTCGGGATGCAGTCTGCGGAGTCGCCGGCCTCGGCGTCCGTCTCCAGCGCCGGCCGGCCGCTCTGGCAGGAGGCCAGGTCGCAGCGCTGCAGGTTGGACAGCAGCACCCGGTTCTCGTACTGCAGCTTCTTCACCTTGCCGCTGAGCTCGCTGATCTGCACCTTGGCCGTGGCCAGCTCCTCCTGAGACGGCTCACTCACCACCGAGCAGCTGTCCTCCGACAGGGCCACGTCCAGGTCCTGCTCCGACCTGTACTTGCTCAGCTCGGCCACCAGGACCTTGTTCTGCTCCTCCAGCTCCAGCAGCGAGCGCCTCAGCAGCTCGGCCTCCTCCTCCACGAACTGCAGGTGGCGCCGCAGCTCCCCCGGGCTCTCCCCCAAGTCCCCGAAGCCGGCGGCGGCGAAGGCGAACCGACTGTCCGGGCCCAGCAGCTCCTTGTCGCCGTGCCCCCTGGCATCGTCCATCTCGGCCCTCAGCCCGCGGTTCTCCACCTCCAGCTCCACGATCCGCCGGCTCAGGATGTTGGCTTCTTCCTCCACGAGCTTCAGGTGGACCTTCAGTTCAGCCTCTCGCGAGTGCGGGGAGTCTGCCAGCTCCTCCAGGGACAGCGAGCTCTCCAGGTCCCCATGCAGGGAGCGGTATTTCGCCAGCTCCTCCCGCATGCTGTCGTTCTCCTTGGCTAGCTTCGTCAGCTTCTTGCACATGAGTGCCGACTCCTCCTTGGCAAAATGCAGCTGGCACTTGAGGTCCGCGCTGTCCTCCTAGGGCCAAAGCGCACAGCATGAGGGGCCAGGCTGCGGGCAAGTCCCAGAGCCCAAGCACCGTTGTGCTCCAGCGCAGGCCAGAGCCGAGCGGAGCGCTGCAATGCCTACTGCTGGCTGCTCTAAGACGGCCACGTGGTCCCGCTGCCCAGCTGTGGTGTGCGCCCACAGGGCTGCGCCAAAGCACGAGCCAGCAGCACCAGCCGTGGCTTCGGACGGCCCTGCCTCGGGTCTCGCTGCCGCAGATACGGGCGGTGGAGGCCACCACGAAGCGGAGCTGTGCCCTCACACCTGCGGGCAGAATTTGGCCCTTGGGACACGTTCATGGAGAAAAACCAAGTGAACTGCCCCACAGCTGAGACTGTGCCACTGTCAAAATCCCATAGGCCGGCAGAACATCACGCTCCAGGCGCTCCTGTGGCTGGCTCCCGAGGCTGCCCGTGGAACGGGGCAAGCGCGGGAAAAGACAATGGAAAGCCGCTGATCACAGGCCCTCGGGCCCCCCTGCTCTGACTCGCGCCCCAAAGCCCAGCTGCCCTGACAGGCGACCACTGGCTTTCAGCTCAGTTCCATTGGCCTGGGCAACGCGCTTTGGGCAGCGTGGGGAACAAGCTGTCCCACCCCATGAGGAAGAATCAATCCCCCGGCAGGGCTCCCCGAAAGCCTGGCCCAGCTCTGCAAGGGCAAATAGTGCAACCCCCTCGGGCTCTGAGGTGGGGGGGGGCACAGCCGCTCTGCATTCACGCAGCACTGGGCCTGTTCTGAGGTGGGGGGGGGCACAGCCGCTCTGCATTCACGCAGCACTGGGCCTGTTCTGAGGTGGGGGGGGGGGCACAGCCGCTCTGCATTCACGCAGCACTGGGCCTGTTCTGAGGTGGGGGGGGGCACAGCCGCTCTGCATTCACACAGCACTGGGCCTAATCGGAGGTGGGGGGTGCACAGCCGCTCTGCATTCACACAGCACTGGGCCTAATCGGAGGTGGGGGGTGCACAGCCGCTCTGCATTCACACAGCACTGGGCCTGTTCTGAGGGGGTGGGGGGGCACAGCCGCTCTGCATTCACACAGCACTGGGCCTGTTCTGAGGTTGGGGGGGCGCACAGCCGCTCTGCATTCACACAGCCCTGGGCCTGTTCTGAGGGGGGGGGGGCACAGCCGCTCTGCATTCACACAGCACTGGGCCTGTTCTGAGGGGGGGGGCACAGCCGCTCTGCATTCACACAGCACTGGGCCTGTTCTGAGGGGGGGGGGGCACAGCCGCTCTGCATTCACACAGCACTGGGCCTGTTCTGAGGGGGGGGGGGGCACAGCCGCTCTGCATTCACACAGCACTGGGCCTGTTCTGAGGGGGGGGGGGCACAGCCGCTCTGCATTCACACAGCACTGGGCCTGTTCTGAGGTTGGGGGGGGCACAGCCGCTCTGCATTCACACAGCACTGGGCCTGTTCTGAGGTTGGGGGGGGCGCACAGCCGCCCTGCATTCACACAGCACTGGGCCTGTTCTGAGGTGGGGGGGGGGCACAGCCGCTCTGCATTCACGCAGCACTGGGCCTGTTCTGAGGTGGGGGGGGGCACAGCCGCTCTGCATTCACACAGCACTGGGCCTAATCGGAGGTGGGGGGGTGCACAGCCGCTCTGCATTCACACAGCACTGGGCCTGTTCTGAGGGGGTGGGGGGGCACAGCCGCTCTGCATTCACACAGCACTGGGCCTAATCGGAGGTGGGGGGTGCACAGCCGCTCTGCATTCACACAGCACTGGGCCTGTTCTGAGGGGGGGGGGCACAGCCGCTCTGCATTCACACAGCACTGGGCCTGTTCTGAGGTTGGGGGGGGGGCACAGCCGCTCTGCATTCACACAGCACTGGGCCTGTTCTGAGGTTGGGGGGGGCACAGCCGCTCTGCATTCACACAGCACTGGGCCTGTTCTGAGGGGGGGGGGGCACAGCCGCCCTGCATTCACACAGCACTGGGCCTGTTCTGAGGTTGGGGGGGGGCACAGCCGCTCTGCATTCACACAGCACTGGGCCTGTTCTGAGGTTGGGGGGGCGCACAGCCGCCCTGCATTCACACAGCACTGGGCCTGTTCTGAGGTTGGGGGGGGGGCACAGCCGCTCTGCATTCACACAGCACTGGGCCTGTTCTGAGGTTGGGGGGGGCACAGCCGCTCTGCATTCACACAGCACTGGGCCTGTTCTGAGGTTGGGGGGGGCACAGCCGCTCTGCATTCACACAGCACTGGGCCTGTTCTGAGGGGGGGGGGCACAGCCGCTCTGCATTCACACAGCACTGGGCCTGTTCTGAGGGGGGGGGGGGGCACAGCCACTCTGCATTCACACAGCGCTGGGCCTGCTCTGAGGTGGGGGGGGGGGCCACAGCCGCTCTGCATTCACACAGCACTGGGCCTGTTCTGAGGGGGGGGGGCACAGCCGCTCTGCATTCACACAGCACTGGGCCTGTTCTGAGGTGGGGGGGCGCAAATGGGGGGGTGCACAGCCGCTCTGCATTCACACAGCACTGGGCCTGTTCTGAGGTTGGGGGGGGCACAGCCGCTCTGCATTCACACAGCACTGGGCCTGTTCTGAGGTTGGGGGGGGCACAGCCGCTCTGCATTCACACAGCACTGGGCCTGTTCTGAGGTTGGGGGGGGCACAGCCGCTCTGCATTCACACAGCACTGGGCCTGTTCTGAGGTTGGGGGGGGCACAGCCGCTCTGCATTCACACAGCACTGGGCCTGTTCTGAGGGGGGGGGGGGCACAGCCGCTCTGCATTCACACAGCACTGGGCCTGTTCTGAGGGGGGGGGGCACAGCCGCTCTGCATTCACACAGCACTGGGCCTGTTCTGAGGGGGGGGGGCACAGCCGCTCTGCATTCACACAGCACTGGGCCTGTTCTGAGGTTGGGGGAGGGGCACAGCCGCTCTGCATTCACACAGCCCTGGGCCTGTTCTGAGGGGGGGGGGGGGGCACAGCCGCTCTGCATTCACACAGCCCTGGGCCTGTTCTGAGGGGGGGGGCACAGCCGCTCTGCATTCACACAGCACTGGGCCTGTTCTGAGGGGGGGGGGGCACAGCCGCTCTGCATTCACACAGCACTGGGCCTGTTCTGAGGTTGGGGGGGCGCACAGCCGCTCTGCATTCACACAGCCCTGGGCCTGTTCTGAGGTGGGGGGGGCACAGCCGCTTTGCATTCACACAGCACTGGGCCTGTTCTGAGGTGGGGGGGGCACAGCCGCTTTGCATTCACACAGCCCTGGGCCTGTTCTGAGGTGGGGGGGGCACAGCCGCTTTGCATTCACACAGCACTGGGCCTGTTCTGAGGTTGGGGGGGCGCACAGCCGCTTTGCATTCACACAGCACTGGGCCTGTTCTGAGGTTGGGGGGGGCGCACAGCCGCTCTGCATTCACACAGCGCTGGGCCTGCTCTGAGGTGGGGGGGGGGAGGGCCACAGCCGCTCTGCATTCACACAGCACTGGGCCTGTTCTGAGGTGGGGGGGGGGCACAGCCGCTCTGCATTCACACAGCACTGGGCCTGTTCTGAGGGGGGGGGGGGCACAGCCGCTCTGCATTCACACAGCGCTGGGCCTGCTCTGAGGTGGGGGGGGGGGGCCACAGCCGCTCTGCATTCACACAGCACTGGGCCTGTTCTGAGGTGGGGGGGGGCACAGCCGCTCTGCATTCACACAGCACTGGGCCTGTTCTGAGGTGGGGGGGCGCACATGGGGGGGGTACACAGCCGCTCTGCATTCACACAGCGCTGGGCCTGTTCTGAGGTGGGGGGGGCACAGCCGCTCTGCATTCACACAGAACTGGGCCTGTTCTGAGGTGGGGGGGGCACAGCCGCTCTGCATTCACACAGCGCTGGGCCTGTTCTGAGGTGGGGGGGGCACACCCGCTCTGCATTCACAAAGCACTGGGCCTGTTCTGAGGTTGGGGGGGGCACAGCCGCTCTGCATTCACACAGCGCTGGGCCTGTTCTGAGGTGGGGGGGCGCAAATGGGGGGGTGCACAGCCGCTCTGCATTCACACAGCACTGGGCCTGTTCTGAGGTGGGGGGTGGGCACAGCCGCTCTGCATTCACACAGCGCTGGGCCTGTTCTGAGGTTGGGGGGGGCACAGCCGCTCTGCATTCACACAGCACTGGGCCTGTTCTGAGGTTGGGGGGGGGGCACAGCTGCTCTGCATTCACACAGCACTGGGCCTGTTCTGAGGTTGGGGGGGGCACAGCCGCTCTGCATTCACGCAGCACTGGGCCTGTTCTGAGGTTGGGGGGGGGGGGGCACAGCCGCTCTGCATTCACGCAGCACTGGGCCTGTTCTGAGGTTGGGGGGGGCACAGCCGCTCTGCATTCACACAGCACTGGGCCTGTTCTGAGGTTGGGGGGGGGGGGGCACAGCCGCTCTGCATTCACAGCAGCACTGGGCCTGTTCTGAGGGGGGGGGGGGCACAGCCGCTCTGCATTCACACAGCACTGGGCCTGTTCTGAGGTTGGGGGGGGCACAGCCGCTCTGCATTAACACAGCACTGGGCCTGTTCTGAGGTGGGGGGGCGCAAATGGGGGGGTGCACAGCCGCTCTGCATTCACACAGCACTGGGCCTGTTCTGAGGTGGGGGGTGGGCACAGCCGCTCTGCATTCACACAGCGCTGGGCCTGTTCTGAGGTTGGGGGGGGCACAGCCGCTCTGCATTCACACAGCACTGGGCCTGTTCTGAGGTTGGGGGGGGGGGGCACAGCTGCTCTGCATTCACACAGCACTGGGCCTGTTCTGAGGTTGGGGGGGGCACAGCCGCTCTGCATTCACGCAGCACTGGGCCTGTTCTGAGGTTGGGGGGGGGGGGGCACAGCCGCTCTGCATTCACGCAGCACTGGGCCTGTTCTGAGGTTGGGGGGGGCACAGCCGCTCTGCATTCACACAGCCCTGGGCCTGTTCTGAGGTTGGGGGGGGCACAGCCGCTCTGCATTCACACAGCCCTGGGCCTTTTCTGAGGGGGGGGGGCACAGCCGCTCTGCATTCACACAGCACTGGGCCTGTTCTGAGGTTGGGGGGGCGCACAGCCGCTCTGCATTCACACAGCCCTGGGCCTGTTCTGAGGTGGGGGGGGCACAGCCGCTCTGCATTCACACAGCACTGGGCCTGTTCTGAGGGGGGGGGGGGGCACAGCCGCTCTGCATTCACACAGCACTGGGCCTGTTCTGAGGGGGGGGGGGGCACAGCCGCTCTGCATTCACACAGCACTGGGCCTGTTCTGAGGGGGGGGGGCACAGCCGCCCTGCATTCACACAGCACTGGGCCTGTTCTGAGGGGGGGGGGCACAGCCGCTCTGCATTCACACAGCACTGGGCCTGTTCTGGGGGGGGGGGGGGGCACAGCCGCTCTGCATTCACACAGCACTGGGCCTGTTCTGAGGGGGGGGGGGGCACAGCCGCTCTGCATTCACACAGCACTGGGCCTGTTCTGAGGGGGGGGGGGCACAGCCGCTCTGCATTCACACAGCACTGGGCCTGTTCGGGGGGGGGGGGGGGGCACAGCCGCCCTGCATTCACACAGCCCTGCGGAGGGCAGCACACCCAGCACAGAGCTCGTTTGTCTAAGGGCTGGGACTGTCAATGGTCCCTTGCCTTGGGCTGTACAGTCACCGAATGCCGTCCCCTCCCCCACCTGACAGCTGCCGAAGGGTGGGTCCGGTAAGCCCTCCCGTCTTTGCCCCTGCCTAGACGGGGGAGCCCAGCTAGGCCCGTCTGGCTGTTGCTGCCCACGGAGCCGCGGGGAGACCCCAGCTCCTGTGGGAGACCAGTCCCCTTGGGGAGGCTGCCACGGCCGTGAGTCCTCTCCCTGCTGACAATGGTGCAGAGAGCTGGCGCCGGGCCGGCACCGATCCCCGGGGTCTGTCGGGTCAGCCTTCCAAAGCGGCCTGGGGGCCCTCTCCCCCGCCCCCCGGGACACAGAGCCATGCCTGGGGGGGGCAGAAGTCTGATCCCAGAGGGGCCAGAGGATTCCCACCCTGCGCCTTGCATCTCAAAACCAAGCCAGGCTGGGCCCCGGCGCCACGTGTGCCAGGCAGGCAGCCGGGCCCGCCCCACGTCCGGAGAGCCAGCTCGGGGAAATCTCTGCTCTGCGGCACGTCACCAGCCAAGGCCCTGGGAACCTTTCCTGGACTGCCCCCGGGCACGAGGGCGTTTTGGCTCCACGAAGATGAGCTCACGCCCAGGGCCCGCTGGCTGTAAATCCCAGGGAACGCTTTTCATTTCCTGTTGCAGGGCAGGAGAAGGCGAGGGCCTAGGAACGCTGCACCCTGGGGACAGACGAATCCCTCCCTCCCTCCCTCCTTCCCAGGAAACACTCGGGATCCGTTTTCCAGACGCCAACACAGTTTGAAAATTCAAATTCAACTGCCATGCCTGAGCCTGCGTCCCCCTTGGATAAGGAGCAGCTCTGAACTCTACCAGCTTCCCAGGCTGCTTTCTGAAACCCAGGAGCGGCTCCCAGCCATCTCGCTCACGGCATGGAGATGGGCATGTGGGGCGCAAACCCCAAGGGGACAGAGCACAGGCACGTGGCCCCGTGTTCTCCTGTGGCCGACGCCTGAGCCGTGAAGTACTGTGTACTGCCGAGGGCAGGAGACAGCCCTTAACGTGCCCTATTCGGGCCAAACCTCCATGCGCCCAGCAGAGATTTCCACTTAGGCATCTAGATAAAAGCCGCATTTTCAACACAAACTCCCTACAGCTCCCACGGCGAACCCACGGGCAGATTTCCAAAAGGGCTCTGCTCCGAACATGCTGAACCCTGCTACAATCGGCCCCCTGCGCGGGTGTCCGCCCGGGAGCTCAGCGCTTCGGAACATTCCCACCTTACTCTTGCAGAGCAGTGCTCCGGTCGGCCAGAGCGAAGGGGCCTGGCGCTCCAGCAGCACGCAGGTGACAGACCCTGTCTGAACATCACCATCCCAGCAGGGCCACCTTTCGCACTGGCCCCTCGCCCGCAGCACAGTGCTGGGCCTCCCTCCCCCAGGGAGGAGCACGGGAGGAAACACACATGGGGAAGCGGGAGGATGAACCAGGCAGCTCCCCAGTGAGTGCCGGGCGGCTCTGGAGACAGCAGCGCAGCAAACGGCGACGTTACTGGTCAGCCCTGGCCTGCCCCAAGCCCGAGTCAGCCCTCGCCAGGCTTTTCCCACGTTCGCACCTGCAGCAACATCACCTGAGCCCGCCCCGCTCGGATTAGGAGACAGTCAAAGCGGCTGAACACCCGACAGAGAGATCAAGCCCTCTGCCAGTGGAGTGTGCCTTGGCAGGGAGACCGAGCAAACCCGCCTGGGATGCGCGGGCACCTCACGGCACCCACTAGCCCGGCTGTGCACAACGGGGCAACAGCCCGGGCTGCAGACAGGCGGGAACGGGGCCCACGCCACTGCCCCCGCGCAGGCTGAGCTTGTGTGACTGATCTCACGGCGGAGCCGGGACCGCTGTTCTAGGCAGGCGCCTGGGAACGGGCCGCAGGCCCGCAAGCGACCTGCCCTCTGATCCCCGCCCATGCCGAGCCCGCGTCCCAGGTCAGAGCACTGCTGGGGCAGCCACAGGACGTTCTCCGGAGACGAGCCCAGCTTGTCCTGAGTCAGCGACGTGGCTCTCCGCACGGCCCCGGCCCAAAGCCTTTATGAGAAACCCTTCTCCACACCCTCCCCGAGCACCCACCACTAGGCCCTGCTGGCCAGGCCTGGCTGCCGCCGGGTGTGCGGCGCCCCCACCCTGCCGCTGACGGAGCCCCGGGCCATCGGGCTCAGGACGGTACCTGGACTGACGGCTTCTTCTCCATCTTCCCCAGAGAGCGGGAGCCCCGTTTCCTCAGCGAGTTCTGGGGAGAGCAGAGACGAGGGTTACGCAGAGCTGGGCAAGCCACGCCCATGCGCCCGGGACACGCGCCAGGGCCCCACCCCTCCGCTCACTGCCCGCGCCTCAACCTTTCAGCACCCGGGAGATCAACGGACCCGGCTTCAAAGCCGGTCCCAGCGCCTGCCGCGCCACCTCCTCAGCGAGCTCCCGTGCCCACAGCCCCCTGCCCGCGGCCCGGCTTTGGCCAGCGTGTCGCGAGAGGGGAGGGCCGGGCAGAGCCACGTTCCCCGCAGGGGCTGCCGGCAGCTCCCGGAATCCCTCGGCACTCACGGCTGCTGCGGGTGGGAGAGCCCTGGGCACTGAGCCAGCCGCAGGGAAGCGCTGCCAGCCGGGTCAGGGCTCCCATGGGTTAGAGCAGCACAGCTGGGGCTGCAGGCAGCACTCCGATTCCCAGGTCTCCCCACTAGGCCATGCTGCCACCCCAGTTTCTAGGAGCAACCAGTGAACAGGGGGATGTTCCTCCCGGGAAGTGCTGGCTGGAGCTAAAAGGGGCTCTCAGCGCCCTGGGCAGCGTTTCTAAAGCAGAGCCGGGCACGCACCTCCCTGGCTTCTCGCCAGCGCCCCGGGAAACCTGCATCAGCACAGAAATCCCGGCACAGGCCTGCTGGAGCCGCCCGCTGCGGCCAGGCTCCCCGCGGCGCGGTGCCCCGAGCCCAGAGCCGCCCCCTTCGGCCAGGCTCCCCGAGGCGCGGCGCAGCGCCCCAAGCCCAGAGCCACCCCCTTCGGCCAGGCTCCCCACAGCGCGGCACGGCGCCCCAAGCCCAGAGCCGCCCCCTTCGGCCAGGCTCCCCGCAACGCAGCATGATGCCCCGAGCCCAGAGCCTCCCCCTTCGGCCAGGCTCCCCGTGGCGCGGCGCAGCGCCCTGAGCCCAGAGCCGCCCCCTTCCGCCAGGCTCCCCGCAACGCGGCATGATGCCCCAAGCCCAGAGCCGCCCCCTTCGGCCAGGCTCCCCGCAACGCAGCATGATGCCCCAAGCCCAGAGCCGCCCCCTTCGGCCAGGCTCCCCGTGGTGCGGCGCAGCTCCCTGAGCCCAGAGCCGTCCCCTTCGGCCAGGCTCCCCACAGCACGGCACGTCGCCCCGAGCCCAGAGCCGCCCCCTTCGGCCAGGCTCCCCGTGGTGCGGCGCAGCGCCCCGAGCCCAGAGCCGCCCCCTTCGGCCAGGCTCCCCGTGGCGCGGTGCAGTGCCCTGAGCCCAGAGCCGCCCCCTTCGGCCAGGCTCCCCGCAACGCAGCATGATGCCCCAAGCCCAGAGCCGCCCCCTTCGGCCAGGCTCCCCGTGGCGCGGCGCGGCGCCCCGAGCCCAGAGCCGCCCCCTTCAGCCAGGCTCCCCGTGGCGCGGCGTGGCGCCCTGAGCCCAGAGCCGCCCCCTTCGGCCAGGCTCCCCACGGCGCGGCACGGCGCCCCGAGCCCAGAGCCGCCCCCTTCGGCCAGGCTCCCCACAGCGCGGCACGGTGCCCTGAGCCCAGAGCCGCCCCCTTCGGCCAGGCTCCCCGCAATGCAGCATGGTGCCCCAAGCCCAGAGCCGCCCCCTTCGGCCAGGCTCCCCGCGGCACGCCATGGTGCCCCGAGCCCACAGCCGGCCCGCTGTCCCAGGAACTGGGACAGGGCTGGGCTCCAGCCTAGGACATGGGCCATCCAGGTTCCATTTCCTCCTCTGCCTGGGTGCCTCTGGGCAGGCCCCTTAGCTTCTCCGGGCCGCAGTCCCCGCATGTGCGGTGGGTCCACGGGCCTGGTGCCTCCGGGGCGGAAGGATCAATGTGGGGGACAGTGAGGGGCTCAGACACTGTGGGGAGGGGGCATAAGCACTGGGACAGCCAATTCCAGGCAGGCCCCTCCCAGCCCAGCTGCCTGGCCTGGCTTTCTGCACCATCACGCAGGAGTGTCTGGGCAGCAGACAGTGACCTCAGGGAGGGACAAATGGCCCAGGAGGCCCTCTGCCCCGGCTGGCTCCTTCCTCGCTACCCCCAGTGCCTGCTGCTGGGTGGGGAGCACCCAAATCCCCCCGGAGCCCCGCCCAAAGCCGCCTGCACCGCACCTGCTCAGGCCGGGCCCTCCCAGCTGGCAGGCGGGGAGTGCGAGCGGGGCGGGGGCGTCGCCAGGGGCACAGAAAGGCGCAGGCTGGGGCCCTGCAGCGCGCCAGGGCGCAGGGACCCTCGCAGGGCGGGGCAGCAGCAGGCTGCAGAGAAGGGCGTGTGGGTACCGGCCCTTTGCCAGGCAGATCGGGCGGGGAGCCTCGCACGCCACGGCCCTTCCCCAGCATGGAGGGCGCCGAGCAGGCTCCGGTGGGCACCACACTCCTGGGCTGCTCCTGCAGCTTCCTGCCTCCCCCCGATCTGCGCCCCTTGTGACGCAGTGGGGGGCTGTGTACTGTAGTGGCCCTAGACCCACGCTGGTGGGGCGTTCGCTGGTCATAGGCTTGGGCTGTGGGTGACCCCTACTGGCCTGCGTCTGTAAGCACTGCCCAGCGGGGGGGCACCCCAGGGGCCCTCATGTCAGGCTGGTTCTCACCTGACCAGGGAAGGGGGTTGCACAAAGGGAGGGCGTGGGGAAGCATGGAGGGAGCAGACTAACCAGTGTCGGGGGTTCAGGGGCCTGTAACCTCTCCCTCCAAGGGAACTAGGGCTGTCGGCCTGTCCTTTTAAGCCTGCATCTGTCCTGTGCTGTATCTCGGAGCAGCAACAAGCCCTCCCTACTCTACTGGCCGGTGGCGTAGAGTCACATCTTGCTGTGGATGGGGGGTGCAGGGTCGGGGGGTCCCCGAGGCGCCGTCACACCCCGCTTCGCAGACTGACTCGGGTTCTGGTTTTCCAGCCCCGGATGCCTGCCCACCCCAACAGGGGGATGGGAGCCCCGCTGACTTCATACAGCTCTAGTGGGTCTTGAGAAACCTCCCGGGCGGCCAGGCCTGCTCCTGCTCCTCCCCGCGCCTGGGAGCAGCCTGCTCCACCGGCCACCCCGCCGCACGGCCAGCCAGGGACGCGGCAGCAGGGCAGGGTTAGTGGGTGTAGCTGCTCCACATGAGCAGCAAGATCAGGCCCCGTCTCCCCCCTCCTGCTGCCACAGGGCTCGGGCTGTCCCGGAGACGCAGCCCTGGGAGCCCCTCGGCAGCAGGAGCCACAGGTGCCGCCGTGCGCGCCCTGCGATTAACGGGCCTCTCCAGCCTTTATCCAATTACGGGAGATGCCTCTTCCGGCTGGAGAGGGAAGCAGCCCTAATCCCCGTCGGGGCAGGCCTGGCCCCGCTCCGGGCCCTGGAGAGCAGCTTGCCTGAGCCTCTGCCGGGAGGCGCCAGCACAGCGGGAAGAGGCAGGCGCGGGCTGGCAGCTCGCTAACCCCCCACCCAAGTGAATCCCTGAACCTGAGCCCTTGGCCTCAGACGGGGCCACCCCAGCCCAGCCGGCGAGCTCTTGCCTCCCCCAGCCCAGTGCAGCCCAGAGCCCCATGGGTCAGACGCACTCCAGTCAGCCACGCCAGCTGCCCAGGGCACCTGCTGGGGTCAGGGCCTGACCGGACCCACGCTGCCGTGAGGTACAAGCCATGCAGAGGACACGGCTCCCCCCACCGTGCGCCCCGAGGTGCACGTCCCAGCAGCGCAAGTGCCAGTGGGCAGGGAACAGGACTCAAGGCCGGAGGCCACTACGGCTCCGCGGGGGAGACAGGCCCTGGGAGGGCTTGCAAGGTCACCACGACCTGGGCACACGGCCGAAAGGGGAGCAGAGAGGCCTGCGGGTTCCCAAGTGCAGAGAGCCCATAGCCACACCCAGCCTGCCCCTGGGCTGCTCCCTGGAGCCCAGAACACCCCCGCGGGGGCCGCCCGGCGGCTCACCTCCCGCAGCTTGTCCATCTCGGTCTGAAGCACCTGCTTGGCCAGCTCCGTCTCGACCAGCCTCTGGCGCAGGTCCTCGTTCTCCTCCTCCAGCCTGGCCCGCTTCTTCTCCACCACCGCCAGCTCGCTGTGCAGCCGCACGGACACGTCCTTGGCCACCTGCCGGCAGACGGGCTGCTCAGAAGGGGCAGGCAGGCGAGTAGCTCACACAGGCTGCCCGGGTCACAGAGCGCAGGGGGCCGAGCGCACCAGAAAGAGGGGCACCCGGGCCCTCCCATGCCGGGCAGGTGCCTGTGGCCTCGGGGACAGAAGAGAGCCACCTGGATCCCTTTACCACCATGCCGATCCTGCTTCTGCATGCCCGGCAGTGCCCTAGGAATGTGGGCACAGCTGTGGGGCTCCATGGGGCAGGGGCTTTGATGAGCAAAGTGCGTGGGAACCCAGCCAAGAGGCACTGCTGGGGCGGGAGGCGTAGGGCCAATACAGACGGACACATGCTCCCAGCTCCCGCTCCAGGACAGAGCCAGGCGCCCTGCCTCGCCAGTCACCGCCCCGGTGGAGATGCGGCCAATGCCCGACACTCGTGGGCTCTGACCTGCCCAGCTAAGCCAAGCTCCCCCGTGAGCCTGTCCCAGCACCAGCAGGGCAGGCAGGGGGCCAGGGGCTGCAGAACCCACCCCACGCACAGCCCTGCAGGGGCAGCCCCCAGCCCCGCTGCTCTGGGGGCGCTGCAGTGATACTAGACAGCGCCCGAGTTGCATGCCTGGGGGCCTACCGGAGCCGTGGGGTTTCCAGGAGGTGCAGCCCAGGGAAGTCTGGGACCAGACGCAATTCCCTAGCCCCATGGCACCAGTCACGCTTCCTAACCTCTCAAGATGGAGGGCCAGGGTGCCATTCAGACCCAGGGTCCCTCCCCAGCGCTCGGCCCCCACCCACTGCCGGCCTGGCTGCAGCTACACTGCCTGACAGCACTGCGCCAGGAGCTGGCTGTGTCAGGGCAGCGTGGGGGGGGGGGGCAGGGGGAGAAGCAGGGCAGCGTTGGGGGGGGAGGGGGAGGAAGCAGGGCAGTGTTGGGGGGGGAGGGGGAGAAGCAGGGCAGCAGCATGGGGGGGGGGGGGGCGTGCAACAGGGCAGCGTCCAGTACTCTGGCGGCAGGAAGCAAGTTCTGCCCTGCCAGCCCCAGCAGGGTTTGGGGTTTGTCCCCCAGGCATGGGCAGCAAGAGACGGCCGTCTCAATGCACCCCCAGCCTGGCCTCCATCCCGGGCCAGCCAGCGCCGGGTGCCGGGAGCAGCTACCATCGCTCGCTTTTGGCACATTGCTTTTCCAGGATCAGCCCACTTGGCCCAGCTGCTCAGCACTGCTTTGCGTGGGCCCCCGTGGGGCTCCCCCCAGGCCGGCTCAGCGGGGGGGGCCATGGGACGGCCAAGCGCTAATCTGAGCCCTGCAGCCTGGGGGCTCTGCCTGGGCAAGGGAGATTACAGAGCCCAGGCCCAGAGACTTCCTGTGGCAGGGAGAGGAAGCCAGGCCCTGCCTGGCTGCAAGCACCCACCTCCTGCCCTCGCCCCGCAGGGACTGCAGTGTGCGCCAGCTGGGGAGCTCCGGAGCCCTGCCCCGCCCGCGTCCTATGCCCAGTGGCCGGGGAGGGAGCAGCCGAGACTGGGCCCGAGAGGGGGGCGGAGGGGGCCGTGCAGCCAGCCGAGGACTGGGCAGCGCCCTGCAAGCTGCTGGATGCAGGAGCCCTGCTGCGAGCAGGCTGGCCAAGGCAAGGGGGACCCGGCCACTCCGACTCCGGCGACGGGAGCCATACGACGACACAGCAGCAAGGAAGGGCTCCAAGCCAGCTGGGGGGGCCTGGCCCCGGCCCCAGCGCTTCTCAGGCTTGCCAAGCCCAGGGAGAACGCAAGTCAGGAGACTGACCGGCCTGGGCTGCCCCAGTTAGCTGCAAGCCGGGGCCAGAGAGCACCTCCAGCTGCACGGCTCAGGCCCCGCCATGCCCGCACCGCAGGGCCGTCCCTCGCAGAGCTACCCCCGCGCTGGGCAGCAAGGGTCCATCTGTGGCGCTGTGGGGTGCGGCAGCAGCGGAGTCCCTAGAACCATGGAGCCCGGTCCCGGCTCACCCTGCAGCCCTGCCCCACAGAACATGGTTCACGTGCCACAGTCACCATTCCGCCTGGCCCCCTGGCCGCGGGCAGCACGCCCCACGGCACATGGTTCATGTGCCACAGTCACCATTCCTCCCTGCCCCACGGCACCCCGCCCCACGGCACATGGTTCATGTGCCACGGTCACCATTCCGCCCTCCCCCACGGAACATGGTTCATGTACCACGGTCACCATTCCGCCCCACCCTCACCTTGACGTCCTGCTCCAGGCTGTGGATGAGCTCGCCGTCCACCTGGCCAGTCTGTGCCACACGCAGGCTGCGCCGCTCCGCCTTGCGCAGCCGGTACTGCAGGATGCGACAGGTCTTGCTGGCCTGATCCAGCTGCTGCCGGAGCTCCTGCAGCTGGTAGACGTCCTCCTCCATGTAGACGTCTCTCATCTCCAGCATCTCCGCACGCAGCTCCTCCATCTCATCCTGGGACAGAGGGACGCACATCAAGGAGAGCCTGCACCAGAGACCCCCCAGCCCTTCTCACAGGCTACCCCCGAACACCAACCCCAGCCTGGCACCCCACAGAAAAGCTCCTTCCGCCAGGACTGCCCATGCACCAGGCCCCCAGCTCCGAGCTGCCCTCGGAAATCGCTGGGGACCACAATGACCTTGCATCCTGATGACTGGCTGGGGGTCCGCCCTGCCCATTCACTTTGCCACAACTCCGGCTAGCACCAGCCCACCAACCCGGCGCCACTGCAACATACGGCAGGACAGCGGGCCAGTTGCAGCTCCAGCCCCACCAGCCTCTCTGAATTCAGCCCCCTAGCTGCCCAGGCCAGAAGGGCCCGCTGTGGTCCCCTAGCCTGACCTCTGTGCAACGCAGGCCACGCAGCGCCCCAATAATCCCCAGAGCAGGTCTGCGAGAGGAACAGCCGGGCCTACGGGGAACCTGCCCAGGGAGAACGCTCAGCTGCCCCGGTGAATCACCCGCACGGTTCCAACGGCAGCGCTATTCCGGCCTCAGTGGCCAGGGCCAACCAAACCAGCCAGACCCCTCCCCCCGCAGCAAAGCAGCCTGGGGGCTTGGCCCAGGGCCTGGGGTGCACGGGGTAACGGGAGGGACCTCAGGCCGAGGAGCCCGGCGTAGAACTCACAGCCCCTGGCTCCGCGCCGCAACGGCCACCGCGGCACCATGAGCACCAGGCAGCACGTGGCACTGGCAGAGGCTCTGCTGTGGGCACGAGCGAGGCGAGCGCTCTGCCCAGCCAGGCCCAGACGGGGCCCTGCAGCTGCTCGGAGGAGCGGGGCCCGGCGGGGCCGGCTCAGAGGCGAGCAGGGAGGCTGCTGACTGGGCCACGCGAGCGCAGGAGGCTCTAAGGTGCCTGGGATCCTGCAGGGCTTTGCAGAGGCACCGAGTCCGTCCACAGCCAGACCAGGCACCGCCCTCCGCTGGCACCGCTCCCGCGGCCTGTGGAGAGCAGGCGGGCGGGCGGCCCCTCGCTGCTCTCCCTAGCCGGCCCCAGGGCTGTGAGCTTCCTGCCCGTTCTTTCCATCGGAGATCCCGGCTGCACCCCTGCACCCACGGCTGGGCCCCCACCCCCTTTCCCAGGGCCCCCCAGCCCAGTGTCACTTGCTCTCCCACATGTTCTGCAGGCCCCTTCCCAGCCAGAGGCAATGGCTTTGCTTGGCAGGCGGGGCTGGGGTGCTGTCCCGGGCTTCCGGTGCAGGGCAGGCTGGAGCTGGAGCTGGAGCTGGAGCTGGAGCTGGAGGGACGGGCTGTGGCCGGCCCGCACTACAAGGCCACGCAGCCAGAGCCTGTGGGCCCTGCAGAGGCTCTGGCCGTGCTCCAGCAGCTGCTCCAACGGCCACGTTTCCAGCCCACGCCCAATCCCTGCAAAGCCAGCCAAGCCCTGGAAGTGACCCCAGCCGGGCAGGCAGCCCAGCCCAGCCCAGCCCAGCCCAGCCCAGCCCCGCGGCAGGGACAGGCCTGGGGTGGGAGTGAGGGGCCGGGGGCAGGGAAGAAAGGAACCCTTCGGGAAGGGCCAGGGGACACAGGCAGCTGGGCAGACGCCGGTCAGGCCCCCAGCAAGTCGGGGTGAGCCACTTCGTCCACGTAGAGCCTGCCCAGCGGTAGCAGCTGGGAGCCAGGACCCTGGGTTCCCTTCCGGGCTCGCCCGCTGCCGTGGGCAATTCGCGGGGCTGCTCGGTGCCTCCGGCGCCCTCCCTTAAGCCCAGCCGGTAAAGGGAGCCCTGCCTGAGGCACCTGCCGAGGCAGCCAGGCCAGCCCTTAGGGCTGTACGGGAGTGAGACAGGGGTCCTGCCTGGCCTCCGCCACCCCTCACCTCAGCCCGCCCCGCAGCCCCCCCACAGCACAACAGGCGCCGTGTCTCCGGGCGCCCCGCGGCCCCCCCACAGCACAACAGGCGCCGCGTCTCCGGGCGCCCCGCGGCCCCCCCACAGCACAACAGGCGCCGCGTCTCCGGGCGCCCCGCTCCTGCGCGGGGTACGCCCTGCTCTCTGCGGTCAGAAAAGGGGCGGGGAGGGCAGCGCGGACAGAAGCAGCAGCTCAACCCAGGGCGATGCAGGCGGACAAGGGAGAGCTCTCCCACGGCGCCGGCTGCGCAGCAGGCTGTCCTGGGCACGTCTCACGCTGCAGCCCCAACCCCGCCGGGCTGCCCACAGCCGTCACCCTGCCACAGGGAGAGGGGATCACAGCACCCCCCCACTGCCCCGCCTGCCCTCCCCACTTCTGCGCTAGTCCTTCGGCTGCTCCCTCCCTTCCACGTCTACGGCGCTGGGGATTCTCAGGCGTCTGGCAGAAACAAGGCCCGACTGTCCGCGGCGCTCACAGCCCGGCCACCCCGACTCCCACACAGGGGCACAGCGGGGGGGAGAAGTGCAACAGCCTCTCCCCCCAGCCCCGTGGGCAGGGCCCAGCTCCTGCCTCGGCCCGCCGCCAACGCAGAGCCCAGCACGGGGAACGTCGCCGCCCGGGGCCATGTCCCTGCCCAGGCCAATAGGCCCGAGGGCAGCGCCCTCTGCTTCCCCATCCCCACTGGCTGGCACGAGGGGGACTCCTCCCTCCGGGCTTCCTGCAGGCGTGGCCCATCGCCCGTGGCCACAGGTCCCTGCCCTGCCTTTGCTAGCTGCCCTGAAGCCCCGGCTTTCCCTGAGCAGGTTCGGAGGTGGGGCCGAGGTACGAATTCCCCCGTCCTTCCATGCGGCAAGTGCCTTGCTGTGGCCAGCAGCAGAAAGGCCGTCACGGGGCAGCGCCCGCTAGAAAGCCTCTCACCCGCGCCAGCGGGAACCGCCGCAAACAAAGGCCCAGCAGCCCGGCTCAGCCAGCACGTCAAGTCCGATGAGAAAATGAGGCGTCATCTCCCGGGGCACCCAAGGCTGCGGCTCAAAGCGCCCGCACAGCACTGCCCCCCCCACGCTTGCTTGTGCTGCGACACAACGCGCCCCTCAGCCCTGAGCACGTACACCCCTGGGAGCTGGGCTCCAAGCCCCATTCGCACGGGGGCACGGGCGGCCAGGGGGCAGGGCTCCAAGCCCCATTCGCACGGGGGCACGGGCGGCCAGGGGGCAGGGCTCCAAGCCCCATTCGCACGGGGGCACAGGCAGCCAGGGCTCCAAGCCCCATTCGCACGGGGGCACGGGCGGCCAGGGGGCAGGGCTCCAAGCCCCATTCGCACGGGGGGCACGGGCGGCCAGGGCTCCAAGCCCCATTCGCACGGGGGGCACGGGCGGCCAGGGCTCCAAGCCCCATTCGCACGGGGGCACAGGCAGGGCTCCAAGCCCCATTCGCACGGTGGCCGGGGGCAGGGCTCCAAGCCCCATTCGCACGGTGGCCGGGGGCAGGGCTCCAAGCCCCATTCGCACGGGGGGCACGGGCGGCCAGGGCTCCAAGCCCCATTCGCACGGGGGCACGGGCGGCCAGGGCTCCAAGCCCCATTCGCACGGGGGCCACGGGCGGCCAGGGCTCCAAGCCCCATTCGCACGGGGGCCACGGGCGGCAGGGGACAGGGCTCCAAGCCCCATTCGCACGGGGGCCACGGGCGGCCAGGGCTCCAAGCCCCATTCGCACGGGGGCACGGGCGGCCAGGGGACAGGGCTCCAAGCCCCATTCGCACGGGGGGCACGGGCGGCCAGGGCTCCAAGCCCCATTCGCACGGGGGGCACGGGCGGCCAGGGCTCCAAGCCCCATTCGCACGGGGGGCACGGGCGGCCAGGGGACAGGGCTCCAAGCCCCATTCTCATGGGGGCACGGGCGGCCAGGGGGCAGGGCTCCAAGCCCCATTCGCATGGGGGGCACGGGCGACCAGGGCTCCAAGCCCCATTCACACGGGGGCACGGGCGGCCGGGGGCAGGCAGGGCTCCAAGCCCCATTCGCACGGGCGGCCGGGGGCAGGCAGGGCTCCAAGCCCCATTCGCACGGGCGGCCGGGGGCAGGCAGGGCTCCAAGCCCCATTCGCACGGGCGGCCGGGGGCAGGCAGGGCTCCAAGCCCCATTCGCACGGGCGGCCGGGGGCAGGCAGGGCTCCAAGCCCCATTCGCACGGGGGCAGGGCTCCAAGGCTCCCCTGCCTCCCACCTTCTGCAGCCCTTTCTACTTTGGCCCCGGGCAAGCGGAGACGCCGGCACTCGAGGGGCGGGGCCAGCCCGAGGGGCAGTGACCTAGCAAAGCCGGGAACAGAGTCCGGCTCCTGCCTTCCCCCCAGAGCCCCGGCGCTCACTCGCACTGCCCCCTCCCACAGACGATAGAGCCAGGCTCAGGGGGACCTCACGGCTCACGGAGCTCTGTCCCACGGCTGCTCTGCCGTGTCTGGGCCTCGTGGTACAGGTGGCTCTGCGCGCCCTAGCCCACCATGCGCGATTGCCCAGGGCAGAGGGGAGACGCGTCTGGCCCAAGGTGCGCAACAGAAGAGCCATGAGCAGGAAATGGAGGCAGGAAGACTGGCATGAATCTGGCCAGCAGGAAGCCTCCCCAAGAGCCTGCTCTGTGACCTGGCCCAGGCCCCCCCAAGGCGGCCGCTGTTGAGCTGACAGCCAGCCAAGCAACCCAGGGCTACTAGCCCAGCTGCTATGCAGAGCCCGGGCGATGCGCACAGCCCGGAGAGCCCAGGTGCTCTTTGGCGCCAGTTAATCGGCCGCGGCCAGAGACCCATGCTGCCGGCAGCCCCGGGCGCTCGGCGCTGAGGGGAGTGTCTGGCCCAACAGGCCCCGTGTGCCAGACCGTGGCTGTCCAGAGCCCCGCCATCGCGGTGCACAAGGGGGCACACAGCGAGCATGGGGGCAGCGCGGCCTCGTGGGCGACGTGCCTGGAGAAAGGCAGCAGCCTGGGAAGAGGGCGGCATTGTTCCAAACCATGGGGGCTGCCACTGCACCCAGTGAAACGCAGCCCGGGGCCAGGGCGTGCGGCAGGAGCAGCAGCCTGCCATGGCGAGGCAGGGTGGGGTCGCAGGGACGCCCACCCGCCCGCCACTGGAGTGCCCGGAGGAGACCAACGCAGGGCAGGGGCAGGGGCAGCACAGAGCATAGGGGGCTGGGGGGAAATGCCTCCAATGTAAGTCCAAGGGGAGGAACCTGTTAGCCCCAAGAGCTGCCTGACCTCACAGGACCAGCCCCAGATGCCAAACGAGGCCCACGCACGGAACCAGAGGCCACCAGGCCAGCAGCTCCTCAGGTCTCGCGCACACCCCGCAGCCCAATGGCTGGGCAGCCACGGAGCCATGACATGCCCCTCTCCCCCCCCAGTGCTCGCGCCGGCACACGCACAGCCCCCCAGCGCTCGCGCCCAACACACACGACCCCCCCCACGCCCACACCTCTCTCACACACTGGGGATTCATGACTGCAGAGCTCTGCTCTGCACACGCCCAAGAAGCCCCCGCTCACACGGGCATCGGTCCTGGCCAGAAGGGACCTTTGGGGTCACTGCCCCACTGCCCATACAGCGCCCAAGACAGCCTCCGCTGCTGAACACCTGCCCGCGGTGCCCCTGGCCCCCCTCCCGCGGGATTACTGGCCCTGGCTTTTTTATAACAGGCAGGGATAAAATACTAGCAAAGGTTTAAAACACATTAACCACCTGACGTGAAATCTCGACTCAGCGGAAGTCGGGGGGAGCTCTGCCACTGGCTCAACGGGCATGTCTGCACTGCAGTGACCGTGCCGGGCTAGCCGCTTCACACCCTCCCACCTCGCAGGGTCCCACGGCCACTGCAGCTAAGCAGCCCCTTGGCCAGCCCCACGAGCCCGAGTGACAGGCACGGGCCGGTGGCAGGATTTTAACTGCAGTGCAGCCAGGGCCAAGGTTCAGCGCCAGGGCAGGACAGGCCCATGTGCAGCCAGCCCCGTGTGAGTAAAGGACGAGGAAAGCAGGTTGCAGTGGAGCATTCAGCCCGGCCTCTCACGATACCGCTCATCCCAAGCTCATTCAGGCTGGTGGCGTTCCAAAGGGTTCAGTTAAGTAGCCCCGGAATCCCCGATTCCTCACGGCGTGGCAGTCGGCTCCCCCGAAGCCGGGTGCGTGGGTGCCAGCTCCCTGCAAGCAGCGGGAACCACATCCCTACTTCAGACAGACCTGGCCACGCAGGCTGGCTCGGGGACTCCCAGCAAACAGTGACCAACCGCACTCCAGAGCGGGGCCCAGGGAGAGAAAGTTAGCCTGATCCACAGGAAGTCCTGGGCCAGTGCCAAGCAAGAGCTGCCAGCTAGAGGGACCGTTTCTTTCAGCCCAAGTCTTGCGCAGCCCCGGGCGAGGAAGGAAAGTTCTCTGATTCCCAGGGCTGCCCAGAGCTCATGGAAAACCCAGTAAGTCACGGCACATTAGAGCTTTGGCCACAACCATTTGGCTCCCCGGCCTCGTGTTCCCACACGCCACCCACTCCAATTCTGGCCCGACTGCCGTGGCTGCTGCCCCACACACTGTTAGCACTCGGGGTGACTCTCCCTCTGGGCACGACCAACTCAGCCAGCGGCAAGCACTGATCTGTAAGACGAGACTCCTGGCACATAGAGCACATTTATTACGTTTGCGGGTGATCCCAAGCAGGGAGGGGTGGCAACTGCTCTGGAGGATAGGTCATAATTCACAATGACCTGGACAAACTGGAGAAATGGTCTGAGGTAAATAGGATGAAGTTTAAGGACAAATGCAAAGTGCTCCACGTAGGGAGGAACCTTCCGTTTCTCTCACACAGAATGGGAAGTGACTGTCTAGGAAGGGTGCTGCAGAAAGGGATCTAGGGGTCAGAGTGGACCACAAGCTAAATGAGTGAACAGTGTGCCACTGTTGCAGAAAAAGCAAACAGGATTCCGGGAGGCATTCACAGGAGTGTTGTGAGCAAGACACAAGAAGTCATTCTTCCGCCCTATTCTGCACTGATTAGCCCTCAATTGGAGTATTGTGTCTTGTTCTGGGCACCACATTTCAAGAAAAATGTGGAGAAATTGGAGAGGGTCCAGAGAAGAGCAACAAGAATGATGAAAGGTCGAGAGAACATGAACTAGGAGGGAAGACTGAAAGAACTGGGCTTGTTTAGTTTGGAAAGGGGAAGACTGAGAGGGGGGACAGGAGAGCGGTTTTCAAGTATCTAAAAGGGTGTCACAAGGAGGAGGGAGAAAAATAGTTCTCCTTGGCCTCTGGTGATAGGACAAGAAGCAAGGGGCTTGAACTGCAGCAAGGGAGGTTTAGGTTGGACATCAGGAAAAACTTCCTGCCTGCCAGGGGGGTTAAACACTGGAATAAATTGCCTGGGGAGGTTGTGGAATCTCCATCCCTGGAGATACTGAGGAGCAGGTTGGACAGACACCTGTCAGGGATGCTTGGTCCTGCTGTAAGGGCGGGGGACTGGACTCGATGCCTCTCGAGGCCCCTTCCAGTGCTAGGATTCAATGAACCCAGCAGGGGCTGAAGCAGGGTGTCACGTTATTGGATTTTGAGGGGAGCAGCCGGGTCACTGTTGCACCCATGGGGGGGTGTTCGCCCCAAAAGTGGCACAAAGGGAGCCATAGGAGGTGCCAAACAAAAGCTTACTTTCTAGTGGTTCTGTATATGCTCTTCATATATCTGTGTAATATCTGTGTGTGGAGTTATGAATATGTACTCGGTATGGAGACTGGACATTTCCCTGTATGTGGTTGAGCGATGGGCCGGGAATGTTTGCCCATGGACATGCTAATGAGCAAGTCTCCAGGGAACAATGGATCTCTGGAGGCCAAAGACACGCCTGGCCACTGGCCTTGTGACTAACCGGCTTGGAAGAAACCAGGAAGGAGAGATAAATATGCCATGTGGCTGGCTCCATGGAGGTCTCCAGATCTGCTCCTGACCGCAGATGTGGCCTCGCAGGGATTCACGAGCCGGGAAGAACTGTGGACCCATCCTGGCATAGGATGTGCACCAAGGACTTTTAAGCCAGCAGCTATAACATCTCTGCTGCGAGCCTGCATCAAGAACTGAGAGATTCGATGCATGTAACGTATGATACCTTAACCTTACTCTAAGGCTTTTCTTTCTTGTAGTAATACACCTTTAGATGTTAGATTCTAAAGGACTGGCTCAACATGATTTGTGGGTAAGATCCAGAGTGTAAACAGACCAGGGATCTGTGGCTGGTTTCTTGGAACCAGACAGGACTTGTTCGGGGAAGATGAGATTGGGCTCTAAGACCCCTCACCTGGGTATGAGGCCCGGGGCCATCTGGGGCACGGATATTGCTGGGGTACAGGAGGGGTTTTGCTCGTGAGGCTTCAGGCAGGCAGCTGAAGCGCTCTGTGGGACTGGTTTGTGGCCTGTTTGGGAAGGTCTCCAGCCTGGGGGCTGTAAGGAGCCCCGAATTTGAGCCATTCACCCTGAGTGACGCCCTCAGCGGTGCCCAGACCCGGCCCGGTCCATGTCACAGGGTAATTCTGGTTTCTCGGACGTTAACAGTGGGGGGAACCTGGGGCGGTGGCAGTGCATGGGGCCAAGCCAGGCAGAAGGGCTCACTTGAAGAGCAGGCTGCAGATGCCAACGGGGCTTGCTGCTTTCCCCTGAGCGCTTGTGAGGGGGCCAGAGGCACATTGCAGCTGGAAGCCACAGGGCGGCAAAAGAAAACCAGGCAAAGCCAGAGGCCGGTGGAAGGGCAGGGAGCAGCAGCCGGGCGAGAGGCTTCCAAGCGGAACGCTCAGGCCAGGTCCCAGCAAGTGCCAAGGCCTGCGAGGGGCGGCGGGGGGCGAGGCGGGCTAAGGGGGCGGAAGGAAAGGGCGGGCGAGCAGAGGCGGGAATACAAACGAAGGCAGAGCAGGAGCAGGGAGCCCAGGAACCAGTCCAAAGCCCAATGACCTTTGCCTCAGGGCTGGCTGCAGCACAGACTGGGCAGCTCCCTTGGCAGGACACGAGAGCGAAGTACCAGCAGCTGTCAGGGGCTGAGCAAGAGCAACGCACCCAGGAGCTCGAGAGAAACTGCCCAGCGAGGGACCTGAGCTGCCAAGCGAAGCATGAACTCGGGCCGCGAAGGCTCCGGAGAGCGCGCTGGGGTGAGCCCAGGCCATCCCAGGAGCCTGACACAACAGATGGAGCAGACAGGATCCAAGGAAAAACAAGCTCCGTCTCTGCAGAGGAAAATCCGGCCTGCTCCAGTTCTGGACCGGGGGGAGGAGGATCAGCCAAAAAACGTGGCTGAAGGAGAACCAGGAGAGACACCACTCGGATGCTCAGTAAGCCCCAGAGAGACTTCCTCACAAGAGACAATTCAGGAAATTAGGCTGGCCCAGGTACATTGCTCAGGGGTATGAAAAATCCACCCTCCTAAGCGAGGCACTTAAGCCTACCGAGCCCAGGTGTAGGCAGCCCCAGGGCCAGCCGGCTGCTGCCTGGCGGGGAGGTGGCTTGGTACACCAATGGGAGAAGGCTCCTCTTGGCCCAGGCTGTGTCATGTTACTGGAATTTAAGGGAAGCAGCCAGGTCACTGCTGTGCCCACGGGGGGTGTTTGCCCCGAAAGTGGGTACAAAGGGGGCCATGTGAGGTGTCAAACGAAAGCTCACCTTCTATTGAGTCTGTATATTCTATCCATGTGATTGTATAATGTCTGTGTGTGGAGCTATAAACATGTACTCTGTAGGGAGACTGGAAGTTTCTCTCTATGTGGCTGAGCAATGGGCTCAGCCTATGGACATGCTAATTAGCAAGGGTCCAGGGACAACAGGTCTCTTAAGTACCAGAGATCCACCTGGGAAGGAATCTAGGTGCCTGGCCACTGACCATGTGACTGTCTCCAGCTTGGAAGAGACCAGGAAGGGATATAAATAGGCCATGTGGCCGACTCCATCTTGGTGCTCAGCTTAGCTCTTCATCCCAGAGGCAGCCTTGCAGGGATCAACGAGCCGGAAAGACCTGTGGACCCATCCTGATATAGGATGTACACCAAGGACTTTTAAGCCAGCAGTTATAACATCTCTGCTGCGAGCCTGCATCGAGAACTGGGAGATTTGATGCATGTAACGTATGATACTTTAACAACCTCACTCTCATGCTTTTCTTTCTTTTAGTAATAAACCTTTAGATGTTAGATGCTAAAGGATTGGCTCAGCGTGATCTTGTGGGTAAGATCCAGAGTGAAAATTGACCTGGGACCTGTGGCTAGTTTCTTGGGACCGGACAGAACTCGTTCGGGGAAGGTGAGATTGGGTCCTAAACCCCCCACTTGTGTGTTAGGCCCGGGGCTGTTTGGGGCACGGAGAGAGCTGGGGTGTTAGAGGGGTTTGCTTGTGAGGCTTCTGGCTGGCCAGGCTGGCAGCAGAAGTGCTCTGTGGGACTGGTTTGTGGCCTATTTGGGAAGGTCTCCAGCCTGGGGGCTGTACGGAGCCCTGAGTTTGAGCTATTCGCCCTGAGCGGACGCCCTCAGCTGTGCCCCGACCCGGCCCAGCCCGTCACAGGCTGCGTCCGCACTGACCCGCACCACAGGCACAGCTGTGCTGCAGCAGCCAAGTTCTGTCAGGAATCAGACTGATGAAGAGAAAACACAGAACTCAGCCACTCGTGGTCACCTGGCAGGAGGCGCCCCGTGGTCCCCACACTGACCCCGTCGGCATCCGCGCCAGATGCAGAACGGGGAGGCAGCAAAGCGTGCAGGTGATCCAAGAGTTTGGGTCTCGTGTAGAGAGGAGCCTGGGAAGACCCTCAGAAAGCCCTAAAACCAGAGACCGATGCACAGGCGAAGCCCTCAGTGCCCGGTGGCAGCAGGGCAAGGCCCAGGGTCACAAGCGTGGACGGCCTGCATGTTACTTGCTCCCACTCAGGAAAGTCCCTGCACCATTTTGGGCAGTGCAGACGAGGTATCTAAGGAAGAGCAAGGGACAACCCCGGACAGACCCTACCCCTGGAGAAAAGCAGCTCTGGAGCCGGGCGGTGCCTATTGCACTGCAGCTCTGGACACTGTGGCCTGCAGGAAGCACAAGGGGCAAAGGGCCAGACACCAGCAATGAACCTGCTGCACAGGCACGGAGAGACTTAGGTTCCAGCCCAGCAAACACATCCGCCTGGGCACGATTTCCCTCTCGTACGCAGCCCCCGGCACGAAGCCTGACTCTGCGGAAGCCAGTGGGGTCGGGATTACGGAGCGGAGTGACTCGGCGCAGCCGTGCAGAGAGCTGCAAGAGCGGAGCACGTTAAAACTGCCCCGAGGACGTTCTGTGTGATGCCCCCTTCACGCTAAGACTCCCTGGCACCAACCACTGGGTGCGAGTGTCGCAGGGCTGCCAGGACAGCAGAGGAAACGAACCCTCCTGCCTGACGGCACAGCGAGCGACTGCCAGCCCGGAAGGGGGCAGAACGCTCCTCTCGGGAGCTCTCCCGGCGCAGCTCGCTGCTGGAGAGGACGGGGCCGCTCGCACCAGGACAGACACCAAGGAGCTTGCAGTCTATGTCAGGACTCGACAACGGGTGGGACAAGGCACAGGAGCGGTGTCCATGCTTGGCGAAGGGGCCCGTGGGCAGGGCGGGGCGGAGGCCAGAAGCCCACCGCTCTGCCGCAGCCGGGCCACGCTGGGTGGCTGTGATCCCGCCTGTCAAAGGGGATTACAAGCCAGCAATGACAAGGCGACACCTCCGCTGAGAGTAAAGAACAAAAGCAGCAGCTTTCAATTAGTGCCAGGGGAGGGGATCAAGCCAGGGCTTACCAGGGAACCGAGATGGGATTCCCACAGGGAATGAGCAAGAAGGAAGGTGCCACGGCTTCCAGACCCCACGATGGGCCCCGACCCACGGGCACAGCTGACCCCACCCGCTCCGCTGCTGCAGGCCTGCGCGCAGGGCCTGGCACAGCTCAGGGGACACAGGCTGGGCTAAGAGCTCCTCGGCCCGTCCCAAAGGGTGCAAGGGCCGCATTTAAACCCACTACCCAGCCCCAACCAGGGATGCCGGCTGCCACCAGGGCTGCACACACGGGTGACAAGAGCAACCACCCCCATGTGTCCCCCAATCCGTGTGGCTGCTTGAATCACGCCAAGGCCAGCAAGACCTTGGCCGCCACTGCCTCTGCTCCAGGAAGGGTCTGTTCTCAGTACCTGCTGCGGGAGAACGGGGTTGTTATGCCAGCGGGTCTGAGACAGACCTGGCTGAGGGATGGGAGACCAGCCCCTACCCCTGCCCTCCCCAGACTGACCGGGTCCAGGCTCCTCTTGAGTCTGGGGCCAAATCCTGGCTCCAGGGGCCTCTCGGCCCCTTTACACCCTCTCCAGCTGGGACACAAAATCAACCAATTGCCTGTGAAACTCGTGCCCAGCCTCCAGAGCTGCGGCCTCAGCCTGGGCAGGCGCGGTCCTGGGGGGACGTCACCTCGTCCCGCCACTGGCCAGGCAGGAGCGAGGGCAGCGTGTCCTGCAGACCAGGCCGGCTCACGCGGCTCTAGGCACTGTCCCGAGCCGGGAGCACGTCGGCATGGGGCCAGGGTTTGTGTCTGCGCGTCTCGTTCCGCAAGCGAGCTGCTTTCCAGGCGAGGGAGGCGTGGGGCGCGCCAGGCCAGTCGGCCCCGACAAGGGGAACGCCGGCCCGGAGAGCTGGCAGCCGCTGCGCCCCTAGCTTACACGGGGCTGCAGCGCCTCGGTTTCGCCTTCCGCAGACACACCCGGTGCCAGGCTGGCATCAGCGCTTCGGGGCTGCAGTACCGGAGGGGGCAGGGCGGCACGGCCCAGCGCCACCTCTGCACGCCCGGCTCCGCCCCACGGGGCTGGGCAAAGCGCCAGCTCCAGCACATCTGGGTGCACGGAGGCTGGGCTCTAGGGCCAGCCACAGCCCCCAGCCCGCCAGCAGAGCCAAACGGGTGAGGGCAAGGCAAACAAGTTGCAGCTGACGCTTGCCCCACGATTCGCAGCGCCTGGCGCCACGCCAACACAAAGAGGCAGGGTTTCAAACCCAAAGGCGCTGCAGAGTCTCGTCCCCACCCCCACCCCGCAGTCAGGCCCGCGCAGCCGGCAGGTTAGCTCACGCGGCACCCCGCGCTCTGCGGCCACTGGCTCACACGGGGGCAGCTCCCAGGGCAGGAGCAGAGGCACACGGAGCCACAAGCCCCTGGCTTCACATGGGAGCCGTAGCAATCTGAAAACCAGCAGCAGCCTCTGGGGTCCTGTCACACCGGTGCCTCTGCCGGAGGGGGCCTGGGGGGTCGTGCCCACAGCAGATCAGCAGCACGCTCTTTGGGTATCTCCTGTTTCGCGAGGTGAGCGCAGGAAAGAGCCTCGACCGCCCCCTGGAGCGCCCGGAGCCCGCCGAGCGCCCGGAGCCCGCCGGCACAAGACAGCACAAAGCAACCGGGAAGGCTGTTGGCGGGGAAGGGGCACCGAGAAGCCAAGCCGGGGAGCAGCAGAGCCAGGTTGGAGCCCTGGGCGGTAGCAGGTCTCCGCCATCTGTCAGCATCTCCTGCCTGAGGGGGATTGGGCTGGAGGCTCTGCCCTCCCCTCGGCCCACGCTGGTGCCCAGCAGCTGCTGCAGTATCACATCGCACACTTCCCAGCCCCGCCCGCCACGGGGGGGGGGGGCTCTCAAAGGCACAGCTCCTCCCTGGGACGCGCTCGCCATCGGAACATGGACCTTGCTGCCTCTGCGGGGGAGGCTCTCACTGGACTCCGGACGCGGAGGCGGCTCAGGGCAGGTGCCCGCAGCAGAGCTCCCGCCCGCAGCTCCAGGAGGAGTCAGCGAGGGGCAGTCCTCTCCTCCAGCACCCCGCGCAGAGAGAGGACGAGGGACCAGCCGTCGGATTTAGAGGCTTCAGGGACAATCTTCCTGGCTTCTGCCCAAGTGCCCTTCCGGAGTGACCCGGCACACCCAGGGTCGCTGCCTCGTCCCTCTCCTCCCCAGGCCAGGTGCGAGCGGCCAGCTCTCCAGACACACGCCCAGAGCTGAGCCGAGGAGTCTGTGCAAAATCAGAGCCATCGAGACTCTCCACTCACCACCCAAACATCTGGAGGTGGCAGGGACTCTATGTGGCTCTGGTGTTGGCCCATCTTGCTACCGATCAGACCCAACCGACCTCAAGCGCCAGCAGGTTCGGCACAGCACAGAGATAACGCCCAGCATGGCCACTATTTTAGCAAGGGACTCCCACCAAAATCTGCCCTCTTAGTCTTAGTCCCGTGGACCCATGGGCAGCAGAGAGGACGGGGGGGGGGGGCATGTGTATTTGTTTTCCATTGAGATGTTGCCTAGACGGGAAGCAATACTCACTGGGGAACCTACCAAACTGCGCTTTGCTGCAAGTGCTTTGCAAGAAAAGCTTCTGCTACCCAGCACGTTGGGGGAAGGAGGGCTGCCAGCTCATCAAATATTCTGGTTCACTCAGTCATTTGGAACAATGGGGGGGGGGGGGGTGAGGATCCAGCAGGGGGTGCAAGCTGCAAGGCGAGGCCACCGTGGAGGGGTCTGGGGTACACCAGGGGGCTCCAGGCAAGGGCACAGGAGGGGTCTGGGGGCGCTGGGTCCAGGCAGCGCTCAGCAAGCAGAGATATGGCCCTGCTGCTCCCAGGCTGGGGGCTCAAACTTCCAGCTTGCTGGAGCAGTTGTGCAACCTGGCCCGGGCTCCTGGTGTGGGGAGAGGGGGGCCCTGCCCCTTCCTGCCATCGCCCCGCCCTCTCCCTCCCATTGCACCCCCGCCCAAGAGCATGGCTTTGGGGATACCGGGAGGGCCTGGCATAGCGCAGCAGCAGCAGTCAGGTCCCCCGTCCCCCCCCACGGAGAGGCGGAGCAAGCGGACCCTGCAACTGCCCTTCCCTGGCGTCCCTGCCGCAGCACCCGGCTAGGGATGGGAAAATGGGAGGTTTGTACACTTGTAGCCACTGAAACTTTAATGCCAGCTGCTTTTACACCAGCTCCCCACAAGCACTGGCTCCCGGAACCGCGTATCCCCCACTGCTGCCTCGGAGACCCCCTGGCACAGACTCTCTGGACTGTCTTCTAGACGCTCCGACTCACTCACTGATCAACGCTTCCCTCTGGCCTTCACACCAAGCAGCCCAAGAACACGTCTCTCAACGTGGGGATCGTTTTATTCCATGGCTCCCCAGGTCCCTCTCTACCACGCTGGGATTCCTGTGCAGCCCTACGGGAAAAGCTGCAGAATTCACAAGCAACGAGCTTTCCCCAGCAGTGCACCGGAGGGTGCGTCTGTCTGTGGCTCCTGAGCCGCTGGAGCCTAGCGCAGGACTCCACGGCCCCGGGTGGGGGCTCAGGAGAGTAACTGGAAACAAGCTGCGTATACGCAGATAGACAAGTGCAAAAGGCGCGATCAGAGCTGCTGACCCTGGGCCACGCTCCCCATATGGCAGAGCGTCACTCATCCGCTCGGAGCTCGTCCCTAGCGTCGGAAAACAGCGTTATGTTCCACAGCCTGTTAGGCGTTCTGCTACTGAAATGCGGAAAGCCTGCTACCCTCGAGGGCTCACACCCACCCAGCCACCAGCCCCTGACCGAGTTCTGCTTGGCGAGTGCCTAACCTCACAGCTGCAGAATTTCTGCTTTCCCTTTTTACGCAAAGAAGCGTCTCGCCCCACGGCTGCAAAGCAAACCCTCCAGAAGTGACCACCTGAAACCAACCTGGCACCGACTTCCTCAGTCTGCAGCCCCAGTGCCTCTGCAGAACACGGCCGTCGCCCTCACAAAGGGTGAGCAGCGGCACGGCTGGGCTCTAGAGCTAGAGTCTGAATGTGCAGGGGGAAGCCTCCAGCATGAGAAATCCACCCCAGTAGAAACCCCGCCCCTTTCCGTCCCAGCAGCAGAGGTGACCAGGGAAAGGTGCTGCCACTGGCACGCTGGCATTGCCGGAGGCCTCGCAGCTGACCCCTCCCATGGCAGTAAGACGTGTGCAACACACGCAGTCACCAGAAAGGAATCACAGCTGGACAGACAGAACCGTTTGCAAACGCACTCCGGGGCTTCCCAGCCCGCTACCCGTCAGAACCCAAGCGCTGCCCTCCTAGCCTTGGCAGGAGTTTGGGCACAGTGGGGAGCAAGAGCTTTGCTGATAGACATGAGGCCTCAGCAAGCATCCTTGTGGGGTCCCTCTGCCCAGTGCTCACCTCAGAGCTGAAATCCCAACACACCCATAACCGCCTGGCCTCTGCCTCCGAGCTGCTCTCTCTCAGGCCTCAGCAGCAGCTGGTGCCAAGGCATAAACTCCCCTTTCTGAACACATCCCCAGGGCGATGTGGCCCTCCAGACACAGATCCTGCCACACGCAGCTCAACCTGCACCACCGCCCATGGGAACACCTGGGGGCGGCCCATCCCTGCAGCCTGACCAGCCTCATTTGCTGGCTTTCTGACCCCTTTCCTTTAAAGCACGGTCCCAGCGAGACTCCCCTGTAGTCTCCAGCCTGTGCATCACAAAGCACGCCCCGGAGTGGTACCAGCTCCCTCCAGCCAAAGCCCTTGTACGGCTGTATCCCACCGACAGTCCTGGTTCACGGGCTAACGAATCGGACAGCAGAGCCACGGGCCTGGAAAATGGCCCTAGGCACATGCAGGCGCCAGGCTGGCAGCGCACGTGAGGAAGAGCCAATGGAAAACCACACGATTTGGAAAATCGGCTCCCAAAACGAGGCGCAGGCTGGGCGGGCCAGTCTGGGCTCTCACAAGGGCTGCCAGAGCATCACTTTGCTGTGAGCGGCCAGGCCCGGCAGAGCAGGGCAAACTGACTCCGTGCTGAGCTGCCCCCGCACCAGCCAGGCGGGCAGGGCCAGGGACATCTCCCGCGTCACAGGCCAGGAGCAGGGGGCCCAGTTTGGAGCAGTCGCCGCTTGCTGCCCAGGGTGAGGAAAGGACCTGCCATGGCCACGGCGACGCCGAACATCTGCAGCAGTTCTGTTCTGGGCCCAGGGGCCTGGCTGTATGAAGCCACTTCCTGCCAACGGCTTTCAGGGGAAACCAGCCGCCACCCCCTCCCCGGGGGTAGGACCAACCCCACTGCCCGAGGGGAGCGTGAGCCAGACACCGGCAGCTTGCGCACCAGGCTCCCGGCGGCACCTGAGTGACCCGCAGCCCGAACCTTTCCGCCCAGCGCCCGCCAGTGGCAGGGCCAGGCAGGCAGAGCCCGGCCGCAGGGGCACGTCGAACAGCGCTCCAGCGGCGCGGCCCGGCCCGGCCCGGCCCGGCCCGCAGCCAGGGGCGTACAGCGGCACCGGCGTTCCGGGAGCGAGGGACGTGCGAGTCCCTGGCACGGGGGTGACGGGCCCCCGGCTCGGGGCTCGCACTGACCTCACCCAACACAAACCGAGCGGCTCCCGCCCAGCGCCCGCCAGCCTCGGGCCGGGAGCAGCGAGCCCCCGGCCGCCACAGCTGGGACCGAGCGACGCCCCCCGCCCGGCCCAGTGACCCGCAACCGCCCCGCCGCGCCAGGCCCGGCCCCGAGCCCCGCACCTTGAGATAGTCGTTCTCGGAGCGCAGCTCCTCCAGCTCCCGCGCCAGGCCCTCGGGCCCCGCGTCCAGCAGCTCCTCGGTGAGGTCGGAGAAGGCCAGCGAGGCGCTGAGCGGCAGGCGGCTGCTGGCCATGGAGCTGGAGGGCTCGTCGGGCAGCGGGGAGGGGCCCGCGGCGGGCCGGGCCGGGGCGCCGCCCGGGGACTCGGGGTCGCTGCCGCCCAGCTCCAGCGAGGGCAGCTTGGCCTCCTCGGCGGCGCTGCAGTCCGAGCCCTCCGAGCTGCTGTCCGTCAGGCTCGGGGCGGGCGGCGGCTCCTCCCCGGCTGGGCCCCGGCACCGCCCCTTCGACTTGGCCCCGGCCCGGCCCGGCGCCCCCTTCCCGCAGCTCCGGCCCCCGGCGGCCTGCGGCGGCTTCCCCTTCCGCTCGGGCCGGCCGCCGCTGCCCCCGCCCGGCCGCCGCTGCCCGGGCCCCGCGCCCGGCTTCCCGCAGAACGAGGCGGGCGCGCCGGGGTGGCTGCGCCGGCTCTTGGCCAGAGACCAGCCGGGCACATCCTTGGGCCGGGCCGGGGACGGCGCCCGCGGCAGCTTCTTCTTCTCCTTCTCGGGCGGCGGCGGCGGCGGGGCCGGGCTGGCCTGGCTCGGCTCCGCCTCGGCCGCCTCCATGCGGGCTGCGCGCAGCTCACCGGCGCCGGAGGCTCGGCCCGCAGGGGCGCATCCCCCGGGCCCGCGGCTGGCTCCGGGCTGGGCTGGCCGGGCGCTGCGCTGCGCTCTGAGCGCGCCCCTCCGCCGCGCCACGGGGCTGCCCCCTCCGCCGGCCGCAGCGCAGCGCAGCGCGTCTGGCTGTCCCCGCCCCGCGGCCGCCGAGACGGTGACGCGCGCGGTCTGGGAACAAAAGGCGGAGAGGGGCGCCAGAGGGGCGGGGGATCCTCGGGCCAACAGCGACCCGCTCCGGCCGGGCCGCGAGGGGGAACGGCCCCGGCACGCTCGGAGAGCGCAGCTGCCTCGCGCCACCGGCCTCGGCAGCCAGGAAAAACAAACGGGGCCCCGCCTGCGACGTCCCCTCGGGCCTGGTGCCGTTCAGACAGCCCGAGGGAAAGCCCCTTGAGAGCCCTAGACACTCCACCGTCTTCCCGTCCCCCCCCGGCCCAGCCTGCGTTCCAGCTCGCCAGGGAGACCGGCTGGAAGCTCCTTCATGGAGCCGGGCACCTGTCCCCTTCTGCAGCATCAGAGAGGCCCTGGTGCATCTCCGCCCCTTTCTGGCTCCTGCACAGCCTTCTCCCCAGGCCCTGATGTATACACCCCCCATCCATGGCCCACCAGAGCCCCCTGAGCCTCTCCTGGCACAGCCAGGCTGGCTAGCTATAAACCAGGAGGGGGCTGCTAGGCAGGTAGGTGCTCTCTGACTAGCGGGGTTATTTCCCTTCCTCCCTTGGGTCACATACCCAAGCAGAGTTCCCAGGGCCTGGTCCCTGGACACCCTTGCGGAACATGGGCTGGGTCTGAGGTTCTAGGCTCGGGATCTCCTTCTGGCTTCTTTATTATGACCCTGTGTCCCTCACTCCTATACTCGACAAGGAGTCCTGTGGCACCTTAGAGACTAACAGATGTATCGGAGCATAAGCTTTCGTGGGCAAAGACCCACTCACATGCATCTGACGAAGTGGGTCTTTGCCCACGAAAGCTTATGCTCCGATACATCTGTTAGTCTCTAAGGTGCCACAGGACTCCTTGTTGCTTTTGCAGATCCAGACTAACATGGCTACCCCTCTGATACTTGACTCCTATACTCATTTGTCATTAGTTCGGAGGCACCATTTGGGGAGCACAGTGGGGGATCTAGCCCTCCGGAATTTTGTACGAAGTGGTCTACACAGCCTAGCACAGAGCTACATAGGGAGTCCCCAAAACTGGGTGACCAGGCAACACAATGGCAGATAAACTTCAATGCTGCAAAATGCAAAGCAACGCACAAGACAAAACGGTGTCAGAGGGGGAGCCGTGTGGGTCTGTTTCAGCAAAAACAATGAGGAGACCTGTGGCATCATAAAGACTAGCGCATTTATTTGGGCATCAGCTTTGCTGGGCTAGCACCCACTTCCTCGGATGCAAAATATAATCCCAAACACACATGCAAACCATTGGTGTCTAAATTAACCGAATCCATCAATAAAGAGATTGTGGAGTCATCGTGGATAGTGGTCTGAAAATATCAGTTCCATGTCCAGTGGCAATGAAAAAAGCTAACCGAGTACTGGGACTCCTTAGGAAAGGAATCGATAACAAGATACAAAATATCATCTTGCCTTTTTATAAATTCCCATATCCAACACTGTGTGCAGATTTGGTCACCCCATCTCAAAAAAGAGCTAACGGATTTGGAAAAGGTACAGAGAAGGCAACTGAAATGATGAGGAGCGCTGAACACCTTCCATATGAGGAGAGATTAAAGAGACGGGACTTTTCAGTTTGGAAAAGAATGATCAAGAGGGAGACATGACATGTCTATAAAACAATGAATCATGTGGAAAAATTGAATAAGGAATGTTATTCCTTCAAATAGCACAAAGAACTAGGAGTCACTCAGTGAAACTGATAGGCAGCAGATTTAAAACAAAAGAAAGCATTTCTTCACAGTCAACCTGTGGAACTCCTTGCCAGAGGATGTTGTAAGGGCCAAGACTATAACAGGGTTCACAGCAGAACTAGATACGTTCCTAGAGACTAGGTCCCTCCATGGCAATTAGCCAGGATGGGTAGGAATCCAACACCATGTTCTGCTTGTGCCTCGCCTCTGTTTGCCAGAAGCTGGGAATGGGTGATGGGAGGAATCACTCAATGGTTGCCTGTTGTGTTCATTCCCTCTGGGGCACCTGGCATTGGCCACTGTGGGCCGACAGGACACTGGGCTGGATGGACCTGTTCTCTGACTCGGTCAGGCTGTTCTGATGTTCTTACATAGAGTCCAGATGTATCTGCCCCAGCTGTAACCACTAGACCCAGAGCAGAGAGCGCCCAGGAGTCCTGATGGGGTCTCTCTCTGCAGAGTTAGGAACAAAGTACGAACATAGATTGCAATTTTAAACCGAACAGTGTCCCTTAAGTGACTTGCTACAAGGTGTCAGAACATGTTAGTCCTAGAGCAGAGTGGGGCTAGTATTTTTTTACTGTTATAGCGGAATTAGACACAGGGCTCCTGTCAGCTAGCCACTAAATTATCTAACAAAAACCTTGAGTTTTCACGTGCCTAAGTAGCCCCTGGAAACATGCAAAATGATTAGGGGCTGGAGCATATGACCTACGATGAGAGGCTGAGGGATTTGGGCTTGTTTAGTCTGCAGAAGCGAAGAGCGAGGGGGGATTTGAGAGCAGCCTTCAACTTCCTGAAGGGAGGTTCCAAAGAGGCTGGAGAGAGGCTGTTCACAGTGGTGACGGATGCAGAACAAGGAGCAATGGTCTCAAGTTGCGGTGGGAGAGGTCCAGGTTGGATATTAGGAAAAACTATTTCCCTAGGAGAGTGGTGAAACACTGGGATGGGTTACCTAGGGAAGTAGTGGAGTCTCCATCCCCAGAGGTATTTAAGTCTCGGCTTGACAAAGCCCTGACTGGGTTGATCTAGTTGGGGTTGGTCCTGCCTAGAGCAGGGGGCTGGACTTGATGACCTCCTGAGGTCTCTTCCAACTCTATGGTTCTATGATTCTATGGTTCAATTTGCCCCCCCAACCACAATCTGAAATGCCCCCCCCCGTATTAGTTGTAATGTCCCCCAACTTCAATTGGTAACGGGGTTCAGTGGCTCCTCCCCTTAGGCTGAGAGAGGGGCCTTTAGATGAGGGCAGATATGTGTCTACCGAGATCTTCAACAGGTCCCCCAACCTACCACCCCCTGTAAGTGCTTTGGGAAATGCTTATTGACAGATGTGGTGCAATTCTTTTTAGATATGATCCCAGAAGTCTGTTCTTCAGTCTCACCAAGAAAATCACTGTCTTTGATGTAGCTGCTGCTATACAAGTTACATTTCCAAAGTGTCATAGGCATGGTAGGACTTGGAGTACGTGATGGGCCTGCAGAAATACAGTGAAGCAGACAGAGAAAGAAATATCCCAGATTCTCCTGCAAAGCTTCCAAAGCACTTTCATGAACAATTCTGAGCCCTCACTTAAACCCTTCCCATATACAGAGCCCCTCCCCTCCCTCATCCTGCTAATCATCATGGAAATCTGTTCACTAGGAGGATGGGAAAATCTGGTTTGAGCTTTTTTACTATTAATGTGAACCTAAGATTCACCTCGTGCATACAGCGCCTCCTGGTGGCTGGCCCCTGCAGGTCTTTGGCTCAGGGAAAGGTTTGTCCTTAGAAAAAGAATCCATCCATGGGTAAGTATGGGGTAGCCAGGGGAACGGTGTGGTTCACTGCCTCAGGCCCTGCTCTTGTACCCCATCATATTTCCCAAATTGCTATGTAAAATGTTCACATTGATGCAAAAAGGGGAGTGTCCTATGGGACCACATGTGTTGCCTCAGATGATTCATCCACATACTGCACTTAGGGCCACGCATTTGAATAAAGCCACAAAATTGTTCTTGCAAGTTGTGTGGGGAGGGCCAAAAACTCCAATTTGCCTGTGCAATCTACAGCGCAGCCATGCACTTAGCAGACCTGGAACTGTCCCGGGTGCATGCCCAGAGCCAGCTGTGCATCCCCAAATCCACACTTGCACTGGGTGGGAAAACAGCAGGCACCGCTCAGTCTGCTCTGGCAAATGCTTTGTTGCAAAGTTCCCTGAGCTCAGCAATCTGGAGGAACAGGTGGCCCCTGTAAGGGCAGGGCGAAGACACAGCTGTCTGGCTAGGGCCGTTTCAATACCACTTTGCACCACAGCCTGGATGCTCCAGGTAGCTGCAGGTGGGTAATGCCAGCAAACACAGTGCCTGGGCCATTTCTTTTCCTCTCCAGCAAAAAATACAAATCCAGGCAAGTACTCAGCAAGCTGCAGCCGCCTGAGTTTGAAATAGCAGCCTGGTGCCTAGACTCCTGAGGCCTATGGGGTCTCCTCATGGACATAATGTTTGGGGGCCTCTGCTTTACAGCACCCCAGACTTTACTGTGACCCACAAGTACAATAAACGCCATCCCCATGCTCCTGTGCTCTCTGCAGGGCCGAGGCGACTGATAGAATTCCCCCACTAGTGCCGATCCGCTGGCCCGCCCTGGTCGAGGAGAGGAGGAGCCAGGAACACCTCCCGGCAGCCTCAGCTGGCAGCACGCCACCTTGGAAGCTGCCGGGGTGACTAGGTTGACATGGCTGCGCCTCCTGATCTGTGGGGAGCCGCTTTGTCTCAAGCCGAGCCCCAGGAAGTCATCGGTTCATGGCGGGGCCAGGAGGCTCCATTCAAAGGTGAGCGCCAAGTCTGCAAGAGCCCACGGCAAAACTCTCCCCTCACCAGTGGACGCCTCCCTGAAGCTCCCTCGCTAGTCACAGGCCCTTCCCTGCGCCAACACCCTAAGTCCATAAGGACGAAGCCCTTTTTCCCTTTGCAAAGCTGGCCTTGACGTCAAGACCTTTTCCCTCTGCAGAGCTGGGGCTGGGAGGGTTTCAGCCGAGCCAGGTCCCCGGGGCCAAGAAGGGCCAGTGCACCCCAGCACTGGATTGCCTCACCCAGCAAAAGAAACCTGAGTTTGCCATCCTACAGCCCTGGGACTGGCCGGGACCTGCTGGGTCACTGAGCCAGTTCCTGGCTCCTGCCGGCAATGCCCTCCTATCATCTCAGAATCCATTTCTCACACTCCTTTCCAAGCCTGGCCAGGTCTCCCCTCCACCTCCTGCAGGAGACTCGTTCCAGAGCCTTGGGCGCTGCTATTTAGAAATCATCTTCTGCTTTCCAGCCAGTTCACAGCGTCACAGAACCCTCCAACTGGAAGGGGCCTCGGGGGGTCATCGAGTCCAGCCCCCTGCCTTCACAGCAGGACCCAGCACCATCTAGACCATCCCTGACAGGTGTCTGTCCAACCTGCTCTTATATATCTCCAGGGACGGTGTGACAGGGCATTTGCCCTGCACTGGCCCTTTAAGGGCAAAACCCCAGCCCTGAGGGAGGGGGCGAGTGAAGCCCCAGCTGAGGCAGCTCTGCAAATGAGGGCTGGGCTGGGGGCTGGAGGCTGGATAAAGAGGGACTCCTGGAGGGTGGGAGAACTGGCTGCTGCTCTGGCTGGAGAGCAGGAGGGAGCTGGCTGCCAGGGAAGCAGGAGGCTTCCTGGAGGTACAGTGCTGCTAGGGAAGGCTGGGGAGGCTCTGGCCCAGTAAGCCCCAGGCTGCAAGGCCTGAAGCTAGTAGGGTTGTGGGAGGCAGCCATGGTGGGCAGGGACAGTAAGTCCACCCCCGCCCTTGGCCAGTGCTGAGTGGCTGTTACAGATGCAGTCTGCCCCGGCAGCAGGGGCTAGAGGGAGACTGGCAGGGGGTCACTGAGGCAAGGTAGGAACAGAGGAACTGCATGTTCCCTGGGCAAAGAACTCAGGACCCCTGGGGAGGGGTGGACCCTGGAGTGTGCAGTGGACTAAACAACATTCTTCCTTCCCGTCCCCCCGAAGGGGGTGCAGAGAGACCGGAGGGGGTGCTGCCAGAGGGCCATGTCCTGAAGAGGACACTGGGATTAAAGAAGAACACAGGGAGACACCAGAAGGAGGAAGGTACCCAAGGAAACAAGCTAATTCCACATGGCAGCCAGCAGAAGGTGCCAGGCTGGGGAGTCCACAACCTCCCTGGGCAATTTATTCCCATGTTTCACCAGCCTGACAGGCAGGAAGTTTTTCCTAATGTCCGACCTGAACCTCCCTTGCTGCAGTTTGAGCCCATCGCTTCTGTCCTCAGAGGCCAAGGAGAACAGGTTTTTTCCCCCCTCCTCCTGGTGATGCCCTTGTAAGCAGTTCTACCTCTCTGTGCTTGTGCCAATAGCATCCCTTAGCTCCAATAGCTGTTCTAGCCTCATGGAGAACAGCTTGTGTTTACCAAAAGCAACCAGAACCCCTCTCACCCTCCCTCTGCCAGGCTCCTGTAGTCTCTTCCCCTGATTGCCCTAGTAGCCTCCTGCACCTGTTCCATTTAAATTCACTCTCAGCCCTGGGCCCTATCACCAGTTCCCCTCTTTCCCACTCACTAGTGATCTGTGCTTTTCAAATGACCTGTAGTCCTGTGGCACCTAGGGACCACCACCAATGTAGATCTAATGCCACAGGCTTTGGTGGGTAACACCCACTTAGTCAGGTGACAGTGACATGCAGTAGCGTTGTTCTTCCCCCAGCCCTGTGCTGTGCTTTTCTCCAGGCGGGCTGTTATTTCCTGTCTGTGTGTCTGTCTCTCTCTCTCTCTCTCTCTCCAGGCCCCTCCTTGCCCCCACTCCAGAACCCCACCTCCCTACCTTCAGGGCATCCCTTCTCCAGGCTTCCTGATGGGGAAGCTGGTGATGCTCTGTGGGGGGGGAGGGGCAGGGCTTGAACCCACAACTCTGGGATCCATAAGCTAAGTCCTAATCCTTAGGCCACTCCAGAACCAGGATGTGCTCATCCCACTCAGGAGCAGCTGTGAATGCCAGGAACATGCTGCCCATTCCCCCGTTCAGAGGGTTAGTACAGCGATGAGAGGAGCGGGCCTAGCCCAGCCTTCTCAGGAGCCGGGGCCCAGACATCTCCTCCATTCACTGCTTTCCCACCACTGCCTGCTCAGGCCTCCTGCCTCTGCTCCGTCCTGGGGCATGTTCACACCACGCAGATTAAAATGAGTTGTGAGCAGCTGGGTGACATGGACCCGCTTTCCCTCAGGAGCCTGTCTGGCTCGCCTGTGACAGCCGCGCTTCGGTCTGCTTCGGTACGGCCTTGGACTGCTCCCACGAGGCCCCCGGGACAGCGCGGGTGCCTCCCTTCTCCCTTCCAGGACGGAATCCCTTCACGTCAGGCCCCGGAGCATCCCTTCCCAGCACTGCCCCGTGGCAGAGGCATTGCCAGCGGCGGTGCTCTCAGTATGGCTCCTTTTCCAGGTGCGCAGCTGGAGCAGGTTAGGGGAGGGCTTTGTTCAGGGTTTGCTAGCAGCCGGGGGCAACCTAATCCGGACAGAGCAGCAGGCCCTAGACCTTCGCATATCTTCTCCTCAGACTTCACCCAGCCCCTTTTCAAAACCCATTTTGTCATCAACATGCGTGAACATCCCGTTCCAGTATTAACACACCCCCTGCAAGGTGCATTTGTCACTGCTAAGGGACCCATGCTCACAGCACTTGCTTTCTGCAGTGACCGAGGGAATTACAAGCAGGGATCAGACCCAAGGTCCTGTCTCTGATGCTGGGCAGCGCCAGTAGCTGAAGAGAGAGGCGTAAGAATCATGCAGTAGCTGATGTGGGCTCATCTGCCCACCACATTGGGTGTGCTGCACTGTGTACATCCTCTGTGCCCTCCTGGGATGAATTTACATCATTGGTCGTCTCTGGCTCCAAGAATACGGTTTGTCCCCAGGCGAATGGGAGGATGAGGTGGGGGAAGTAATATCTGTTACTGGGCTAACTCTTGTTGGTGGAAGAGACACAGGGCTCTGCTGCCTGGCTGGGAAAAGACCAGGGATAGAACAGGAAGGCAGGAATTGCTGGTCTCGGCATCAGGCTGGCTGGAATCCTGCCTCTCGCACTGACCAGAACCAGATGCTTCAAAGGGAGATGCAAATGTCTCATAATTAACATGCAATAAACGTGCCTCTGGACTATGGCTTCTTCCTAAGCCAGGGAGATCCAGCCTGATCTGACCAGAGGAGCCAATGGAAAGGATCCCACTTTGGATCAGGCCTTTAGCAGCTGGCTCGGGTGCTGACACATGAAGGTTTCATTATTTGATAGAACTCTGCCCTGTCTCCTCTCCTGCACCCCTTCCCTTCCCTCGGCAGTCCTACCCCTCCCTCCGCTCGGGATGGTTCCCACACAGCCGATCGTTCTGGCGACAGGGTGTGAGAACTGACAGAGGCGGTGGTGTGGGTTGATGCAGTGGTGTAAGCCATGCCCGGGGTCTGACCAGGCTGACCACTGAGCTAGTGTTTTCCACGGAGCTGTACCTGGTAATGTCCCGGTTCTTCCCTGCCCAGCTGCTGATCCTTCACAGGCCATCCATGTCTCTAAGCCGATCAGACTGTTTCCTCCAATGGACAAGGCCTTGCCCTTGTCCCCACTGAACTCATTAGCCACAGTGTTGCCTCGTAAGTCTCTCAGATGTTCCTCAGAACACTCCGCAGATCTGAGCCATTGAAAACAGTTTGCGCTGTCCACATGTTCTGCCAGCTTCTGGGGTGCCCCAGCTGCCAGATCCTTCCGAAATACGCCAAACACCAGTGTTCCTAGTGCCGACTTGCCTGCACATTCGCTGCTTGTGCCTTTGGTCTCCCCTCTTTGGCCTAGTCCTGACTAGTCAGAGACTGCATGGGCTGGGCCTGTCCCTGTCAGGGCAGCATGACTCTGATTTTTGTATGTCCCCTTCCAAAGCACCTTGCCTGCAGAATGTCCCCAGAAAGCCAAAGTTGCACACCAGCAATGGGGCCAGTTTGCCTACACACTCAGAGGTGGGGGGAGTGTGCTGCAAGCCAGCCTGCTCGGCAGCTGTGCCATTTGTACGGGGCTGTCACAAAATGGTACATTGGCAGGGTATACGTGAAAAGGGGCACTTGGCTCCACTCAGCACAGCAATTACCAGAAGTGGGTGCTAAGCCACCAATGGTCCCTTCTACACCACCGATGTCACAGGCCCAGGGGATGTGGTTGCCTCCTGACTCAATTGATGGTTTACAATTGTACTTTAAAGGGAAGCAGACCGTCTCTGTGGCCAAGCTGAAACCCCAAATTGCCCAGGGTTTACCAGGCCCTAAGGTATATGGCTAGAGCCAGGGCTCCCTGTAAGCTAGGCGCTTGGGCAGCCGCTCAGGAGAAATTCAGATGCTGCCCAGCTGATTAGCAGAGCACACCCAGTGAGGTTTTGTGTTTCTGTGGGCGGTGCACATAAAATAATTTATTCTGCACATGGATGGAAAAGATTAGTGGGAACGTTGGTTAGTGCCTATCTATGCTATAGCATGTTGCCATGGTGCAGGTGAGTCAGGAGGTGCTGGTGTTGTGGCTGGGCCTCCTGACCAGGTTACAGCTGGAGACAGATCCAGCTTGTGCTAAATGCTCTGAGCAAGAAGCGTCAGAGCGGAGGCCTGTGGGGATGTGTTCTGAATGGCCCCTGTCTCCCCACGCCCTGGGGATGAGCTAAGCTCACGCTGGTGGCAACCATGCTCTGGTCAGCCCCAAGGTTCCTGGACAGACCCCCCAAGCAAAGGCACAGGCCCGGTGTTGCTGTAGCTGACCAGCACGAAGGTCGAAGGAGGACGGCAGAGAAATCCCAGGAGGCGGGATACTGCTGCATCCTCTTCCTAGGGACTGACCCAGCGGAAACCTCTGCCAGCCCCAGAGATCTTAGGCAGCCAGGCGGAGGAGCAGAGAGGTTTAAGCAAGGATTCCTGTTGAATGAGTGCAAGGAAGCCAGTGAGTGGAGCGGACAGAGCAGCCGCGAGAAAGCAGGCCCTAGAGCTACAGGCTTGTCCAGCTAGGCACAAAAGGAAGCTGTGGATTGGGAGGAGTACTTCGTGCCTTCCGCGAGCTGGGCTGCGAGCCCCACACGCAGACCCAGTGGGCCACCGGGGAGGTCTGTCTTGATGTGAGGAACAAAGCCCAGCCACACAGCCCTGGAGTGGGCAAGGACTTACTGACTGGACACGGCACAGGTGGGGCTGCCTTGAGACTGTTCAATGGGACGCTTGAGGCTGGAGCCTGCAGCCCAAATCCAGGCAGGCGGCAGAGCATGCTGAGGCCAGGGCAACCCATCTGCAAGATTTGCTGGTAGCTGCTGGAACCATCTTTTCACAGTGGTGAGCAGCCAGCGCCCACGGGGGGAGGAGAGTCTCCCTGGGGAGAGCAGGCAGGAGAAAGGGAGGCTCCCCCCCATGAATGAGACTCCAGCTGGGCTACCCGGGGCTGGCTCCAGGATGTCCCAGCACTGGGCTCCGCACTGGCCATTGGCAGGGGAGTGGGCAGTGGCACCGGGGACCAGAGCAACAAAGGACTTCTGGATAAGTCTCCCCCAGTGCCCTGAGCAGCTCCTCTGTCTCCATGGCAGCAGTCCCCTCCGGGCAGCTCGCCCAGCCCGGCCCGGCCCCTCTCACCGGGCAGCTCGCCCAGCCCGGCCCAGCCCGGCCCCTCTCACCGGGCAGCTCGCCCAGCCCGGCCCAGCCCGGCCCCTCTCACCGGGCAGCTCGCCTAACCCGGCCCGGCCCCTCTCACCGGGCAGCTCGCCTAGCCCGGCCCGGCCCCTCTCACCGGGCAGCTCGCCCAGCCCGGCCCGGCCCCTCTCACCGGGCAGCTCGCCCGGCCCGGCCCGGCCCCTCTCACCGGGCAGCTCGCCTAACCCAGCCCGGCCCGGCCCGGCCCCTCTCACCGGGCAGCTCGCCTAACCCGGCCCGGCCCGGCCCCTCTCACCGGGCAGCTCGCCCAGCCCGGCCCGGCCCGACCCCTCTCACCGGGCAGCTCGCCCGGCCCGGCCCCTCTCACCGGGCAGCTCGCCTAACCCAGCCCGGCCCGGCCCCTCTCACCGGGCAGCTCGCCTAACCCAGCCCGGCCCCTCTCACCGGGCAGCTCGCCCAGCCCGGCCCGGCCCCTCTCACCGGGCAGCTCGCCCAGCCCGGCCCGGCCCCTCTCACCGGGCAGCTCGCCCAGCCCGGCCCGGCCCCTCTCACCGGGCAGCTCGCCTAACCCGGCCCGGCCCGGCCCCTCTCACCGGGCAGCTCGCCCAGCCCGGCCCGGCCACCCCTCTCACCGGGCAGCTCGCCCGCCGGCCCGGCCCCTCTCACCGGGCAGCTCGCCTAACGCCAGGCCCGGCCCGGCCCCTCTCACCGGGCAGCTCGCCTAACCCAGGCCCGGCCCCTCTCACCGGGCAGCTCGCCCAGCCCGGCCCGGCCCCTCTCACCGGGCAGCTCGCCTAACCCGAGCCCGGCCCCTCTCACCGGGCAGCTCGCCCAGCCCGGCCCGGCCCCTCTCACCGGGCAGCTCGCCTAACCCAGCCCGGCCCGGCCCCTCTCACCGGGCAGCTCGCCCACCGCCCGGCCCGGCCCCTCTCACCGGGCAGCTCGCCCAGCCCGGCCCGGCCCCTCTCACCGGGCAGCTCGCCACGGCCCGGCCCGGCCCCTCTCACCGGGCAGCTCGCCTACCCCGGCCCGCGCCCCTCTCACCGGGCAGCTCACCTAAGCCCGGCCCGGCCCCTCTCACCGGGCAGCTCGCCTAACCCGGCCCGGCCCCCCTCTCACCGGGCAGCTCGACCCGCCCGCCCGGCCCCTCTCACCGGGCAGCTCGCCTAACCCGCCCGGCCCGGCCCCTCTCACCGGGCAGCTCGCCCAACCCAGCCCGGCCCCTCTCACCGGGCAGCTCGCCCAGCCCGGCCCGGCCCCTCTCACCGGGCAGCTCGCCCGGCCCGGCCCGGCCCGCCCTCTCACCGGGCAGCTCGCCCGGCCCGGCCCGGCCCCTCTCACCGGGCAGCTCGCCTAACCCGCCGCCCGGCCCCTCTCACCGGGCAGCTCGCCTAACCCGCCCGGCCCCTCTCACGGGCAGCTCGGACCCGCCCGGCCCCTCTCACCGGGCAGCTCGCCTAACCCGGCCCGGCCCGGCCCCTCTCACCGGGCAGCTCGCCTAACCCAGCCCGGCCCCTCTCACCGGGCAGCTCGCCCAGCCCGGCCCGGCCCCTCTCACCGGGCAGCTCGCCCAACCCGGCCCGGCCCCTCTCACCGGGCAGCTCGCCCAGCCCGGCCCGGCCCCTCTCACCGGGCAGCTCGCCTAACCCAGCCCGGCCCGGCCCCTCTCACCGGGCAGCTCGCCCAGCCCGGCCCGGCCCCTCTCACCGGGCAGCTCGCCCAGCCCGGCCCAGCCCGGCCCCTCTCACCGGGCAGCTCGCCTAACCCGGCCCGGCCCCTCTCACCGGGCAGCTCGCCTAGCCCGGCCCGGCCCCTCTCACCGGGCAGCTCGCCCAGCCCGGCCCGGCCCCTCTCACCGGGCAGCTCGCCCGGCCCGGCCCGGCCCCTCTCACCGGGCAGCTCGCCTAACCCAGCCCGGCCCGGCCCGGCCCCTCTCACCGGGCAGCTCGCCTAACCCGGCCCGGCCCGGCCCCTCTCACCGGGCAGCTCGCCCAGCCCGGCCCGGCCCGACCCCTCTCACCGGGCAGCTCGCCCGGCCCGGCCCCTCTCACCGGGCAGCTCGCCTAACCCAGCCTGGCCCGGCCCCTCTCACCGGGCAGCTCGCCTAACCCAGCCCGGCCCCTCTCACCGGGCAGCTCGCCCAGCCCGGCCCGGCCCCTCTCACCGGGCAGCTCGCCTAACCCAGCCCGGCCCGGCCCCTCTCACCGGGCAGCTCGCCCAGCCCGGCCCGGCCCCTCTCACCGGGCAGCTCGCCCGGCCCGGCCCGGCCCCTCTCACCGGGCAGCTCGCCCGGCCCGGCCCGGCCCCTCTCACCGGGCAGCTCACCTAACCCGGCCCGGCCCCTCTCACCGGGCAGCTCGCGTAACCCGGCCCGGCCCCTCTCACCGGGCAGCTCGCCTAACCCGGCCCGGCCCGGCCCCTCTCACCGGGCAGCTCGCCCAACCCAGCCCGGCCCCTCTCACCGGGCAGCTCGCCCAGCCCGGCCCGGCCCCTCTCACCGGGCAGCTCGCCCGGCCTGGCCCGGCCCGGCCCCTCTCACCGGGCAGCTCGCCCGGCCCGGCCCGGCCCCTCTCACCGGGCAGCTCGCCTAACCCGGCCCGGCCCCTCTCACCGGGCAGCTCGCCTAACCCGGCCCGGCCCGGCCCCTCTCACCGGGCAGCTCGCCTAACCCGGCCCGGCCCGGCCCCTCTCACCGGGCAGCTCGCCCAGCCCGGCCCGGCCCCTCTCACCGGGCAGCTCGCCCAACCCGGCCCGGCCCCTCTCACCGGGCAGCTCGCCCAGCCCGGCCCGGCCCCTCTCACCGGGCAGCTCGCCTAACCCAGCCCGGCCCGGCCCCTCTCACCGGGCAGCTCGCCCAGCCCGGCCCGGCCCCTCTCACCGGGCAGCTCGCCCAGCCCGGCCCGGCCCCTCTCACCGGGCAGCTCGCCCAGCCCGGCCCGGCCCGACCCCTCTCACCGGGCAGCTCGCCTAACCCGGCCCGGCCCCTCTCACCGGGCAGCTCGCCTAACCCGGCCCAGCCCGGCCTGACCCCTCTCACCGGGCAGCTCGCCTAACCCAGCCCGGCCCCTCTCACCGGGCAGCTCGCCCGGCCCGGCCCGGCCCCTCTCACCGGGCAGCTCGCCCAGCCCGGCCCGGCCCGGCCCGGCCCGGCCCGGCCCCTCTCACCGGGCAGCTCGCCCAGCTCGCCCAGCCCGGCCCGACCCCTCTCACCGGGCAGCTCGCCCAGCCCAGCCCCTCTCACCGGGCAGCTCGCCCAGCCCGGCCCGGCCCGGCCCCTCTCACCGGGCAGCTCGCCCAGCCCGGCCCGACCCCTCTCACCGGGCAGCTCGCCTAACCCAGCCCGGCCCCTCTCACCGGGCAGCTCGCCCAGCCCGGCCCGGTCCCTCTTTCCAGGCAGCTCGCCCAGCCCGGCCCGGCCCCTCTCACCGGGCAGCTCGCCCAGCCCGGCCCGGCCCCTCTCACCGGGCAGCTCGCCTAGCCCGACCCAGCCCTTCTCTCTGGGCAGCTCGCCCAACCCGGCCCGGCCCCTCTCACCGGGCAGCTCGCCCAGCCCGGCCCGGCCCCTCTCACCGGGCAGCTCGCCCAGCCCGGCCCGGCCCGACCCCTCTCACCGGGCAGCTCGCCTAACCTGGCCCGGCCCCTCTCACCGGGCAGCTCGCCTAACCCGGCCCGGCCCTTCTCTCCAGGCAGCTCGCCCAGCCCGGCCTGACCCCTCTCACCGGGCAGCTCGCCTAACCCAGCCCGGCCCCTCTCACCGGGCAGCTCGCCCGGCCCGGCCCGGCCCCTCTCACCGGGCAGCTCGCCCAGCCCGGCCCGGCCTGGCCCGGCCCGGCCCCTCTCACCGGGCAGCTCGCCCAGCTCGCCCAGCCCGGCCCGACCCCTCTCACCGGGCAGCTCGCCCAGCCCGGCCCGACCCCTCTCACCGGGCAGCTCGCCCAGCCCGGCCCGGCCCCTCTCACCGGGCAGCTCGCCCAGCCCGGCCCGGTCCCTCTTTCCAGGCAGCTCGCCCAGCCCGGCCCGGCCCCTCTCACCGGGCAGCTCGCCCAGCCCGGCCCGGCCCCTCTCACCGGGCAGCTCGCCTAGCCCGACCCAGCCCTTCTCTCTGGGCAGCTCGCCTAACCCGGCCCGGCCCTTCTCTCCGGGCAGCTCACGTAGCCCGGCCCGGCCCTTCTCTCCGGGCAGCTCGCCTAGCCCGGCCCGGCCCCTCTCACTGGGCAGCTCGCCCAGCCCGGCCCGGTCCCTCTTTCCAGGCAGCTCGCCTAACCCAGCCTGGCTCAGCCCCTCTCTCCAGGCAGCTCGCCCGGCCTGGCCTGGCCCAGCCCGGCCCATCTCTCTGGGCAGCTCGCCTGGCCCAGCCCGTCTCGCCCGGCAGCGGCTGTCACTGGTCATGGGGGTGCAGGGCAGAGAGCAGACTGTGCCAGGCCCTGCCCACTGCAAAGGCCCGTCGCTGCTGCCGGGAGCCGCCCTCCGGGAAGCGGCAGCCACTGAGTGGGAACGAGGCTTGCAACACAAGTGCGAGCTCGGGCCGCTGGTGCGGGGACCGAGCACTCGCTGCATTGCACGGTGCAGCCGCCCCCCTAGCGTTGCTGGGCAGCTTTGCACGGCTGCCCTGGGGTGGGTTCTCCCCCCGCCAGCCCAGCGCCTGGAGGCCTGGCAGTAATGCTGCTGCTGGACACTCTGGGCTGGATGTGCTTGAACTACAGATGGGCTGACAGCAAAACACTGGGTCCTCCCCCCCCCCCACTGGGGAGGGGAGTGTGGGTCTCCAGAGCCAGATTGTGCAGCTGGACCCAACCCAGCTCAGGAATGGGCCAAGCCCCTTCCCCCCTCCCACCAGACTTTTGGTGGGACATTCGGATCCGGACTCCGGCTCCATGTGGGGGCAGTCCCCCCCCCGCCCCCAGTGCCGGGCCGTGGGCAGGGTATGCTGTGGGGGTGGGGGCGGGTTTCACCAAGGCGCAGAGTATCCGTGCACTGTTGGGGAGGGAAGCAGGGGCCAGACCAGTGCAGGAGGAGGGGCGGGACCAGGCGGTCCTGAGAGAGCTGAGCCCATTTTTCAGCCCCAAGTAGTCGACCTCCCCACAATATGTGTCCGGGCAGGTTCCACCCTCTGCCCGGGGACACGGCGCTTGCAAGGCGGGTCGCACTGGGCCTCACTCCCAGGCCGGTCAGGAGGCGTACCAGGCCGGCGCTCGCTGAGCAGCGGGAGGGAGGGAGCCAGAGTCCTGCACGCCCCATGGCAGAGGCGCCAAGAAGGCAGCTGAGCTGGGGAAAACCCGAGTGTGTCCCTCGAGAGCTGGGCGAACATTCCCCGGGGAGCCCCGGGGGGCCAGGGAAGGAGCGTTGGGTTCCTCCCGGCTGGCACGGGGCGGTTGCTGTGGTGAGGCAGCCTGGCCCGCTGGTTGCCTGTTGCGCTGGCTGGCCTTGAGCGAGCTGCTCCCCGGAGAAGGATTCAATCAGTGGCAGGGAACCCCGGCGGCCAGCTTCCTGAAGACTCAAATTGAAAGCAACAAGCTTAACCGGCCCCCTGGGCCTTTCGCGGGCCTGGAAACCAGCCAGCCTGGAGCCTGGGCTGTGGGCAGTCGCTTGGGCTTCCCTGTGCAGAGACCGGCCCTGCTCTGCCTCGCCCCCACAGGCTGCAGGGCACCCGCCATAAAGCGCCCCAGGGACCAGCTGCAGGCCCAGGGCCCAGAGGGTCATTCGGGGAACCTGGCGGGACACTGGGGGAAGAGGGGGAGTCAGGCACCACTGCAAAGGGAATCTCTGAGCCTCCGAAGAGCCGTTGCCAAAGGGGCAAGCGTGCAGACCCTCACTCCCCGTGCCGCCCACAGCCTGTCACTAGTGCGTGTCACGGGCACGCCCCATAGAGTCCTGTCCAGCTGCCCCAGCATTGGCTCTGGCAGCTGCCTTTGTGCTGCAGGCTCGACTCATGGGGGGCAGTGTTATCCAACTGCCCCCCCGTCTGCCGGGCGCCACAGCAGGCCCATCGCTGCTCCATCTGTCGCCTGGACATGGCAGGACCCGGGCCCAATCCCTGCTGCTGGGCAGGCCGCCATTGCCATGGGAACAACGGAGGCTCAGCAGCGCCAGGCTGTAGCAGGAGCCCTTCGGCCTGGGGGTGCTGGGTTCTCTGTCCCCTGAGCCCTCCCCACACTGAGCCCTCAGGCACAGCTCCCTTCGACCCAGCGGCTCGGCCCTGCACGCCTTGGCTCCATGCTTCTGGGCCCTGCCCCTCGCATGCCATGTCACTGAGCTGGGGGTGCCACGTGGGCACACACCGGGCACTCGGCACCCTGGCCAGGGCTGTTTTCATTGCACTGGCTTCTGTGGGCGGAGGGGTGCACAGCAGGGAGGCCACCCAGCTCGTGTGCCCACCCCTGGCGGCTCTTGCTGCATGCAGAAGTGGCTGCGCGCTCACACCCGCAGCGGGCCTTCTCCGCATGTCCTGCTGGGCCACGGCACGCCCGCCTGGGGTGCACTCTGGCCTGTGACCCAGCCCAGAGGGGGTCCCACAGCGGCAGGGTGCTTAGATCCCTGTGTGCCATGTGCTCTGAGGCGGGAGGCAGGGTCGGGTCGCTTGTTAGCGCAGGCTGTGTTCCCATCCCCCGGCCTGAAGGGTCCCTATTGCTGGCATTGTGACACCTGGGATAAGTCCTTCTGCTGCCCTGTGCCTCAGTTTCCCCAGGTGTAACATGGGGGTGGCAATGCTGGGTCAGCAGTGTCAGCTCCCATTGCTAGTGCAGGTGGCCCTGCCAGGCTCCCAGCGGGGAAGGAGCCTGGGGGTAGCACAGTGACCGGGAGCCAGACGCCACACCAGGACCCCAGACTGCCCACGAGAGGAGCCTTAGGGACGGGCCCCAGGGCAGATGGAGACAGAACAGCCCCAGCCTCCGCAAAGGGCCATGCCCGCCCCAGGTGCCCAGCCTTGCTCTGACGTTGTGGCTTAGGGCCCTGGGGGGCAGAGCAGCCCTGCTTTTGGGGTGCCTGGGAACATGCAGGCCCTGCCCCATGCCCTGTCTCTGGCGGGCTGGGGGCTCGGGCTGGGGTGAAGCTGTAGCACAGTGGCACTGTGACTGCCGCAGGCAAAGCCGAGCCAAGTTGGGGGACCCTTGGCCCCGTGACGTGCTGAGGCCAGTCTGGCAGGGCCTGGGGGTCTGCACTGAGCCCTGCGCCTGGTAAGGGGGAGCCCAGGCTATTTATAGTCACATGCAGCCTGCACCCAATTAAGGAGAGATCAGAGCTAATCCACTGCCCAGCCCTAGACAGCCCAGCCCCACGCTGGCTCCCTGGCTAGCCCCACAGCCCAGGATTATGGCTAACCAGATTAGCTGCTGCTCCAGCAGACCAAGGACCCAAGGGGAGCGGGGCGGGGCGGGAGGCTCTTCCCCATCTTGCTACTTCCCGGCTGCCATGCAGAGGAGTGGGCCGCATGCCATGCCCGGGGCATGCGGGGGGGGGGAGGCGAGGGGGACGAGACAGTACGTGCTTCTCACAGCCAATCCCCAGCCTCAGCGGCCACATAAGCAAGCTGCTCTGCACAGAGGCTTGTCCTGAGCATCCGGAGCTCACCATATCCAAATCCCGGGCCCGCCGCCTGCCCGTCGCTGGGCAGGCTGAGCTCCGAGCACCAGCTCCAGCTGCCTGACAGCCCCGTCGGGCCGAGCACCAGCTCCTGGCCACATCACCTGGGGGGTGCAGAAGGAGTTGATGCTGAACAGCAAAGTCCCTTTTCCTCGCCTGTCGGGAATCACTCCCAGCTGCATTGGTCCTGGGGGCTGCTGCTGAGCCAGGCGGCTTTTCCAGGGGCACGGTGTCTGACAGCCTCCTTAGCAGGGATGTGCAGCAGTTCCCATGTCCGTGAATGAAGCACAGTCCCACGGCACTGCTCAGCCTCGGGCCAGGGGGATCTGCTCCCAGCCGTAGCCTGTTCCTGTCAGCACGATGGGGCAGTAATGAGCCAAACCTGCCCCACCTTCATCCTCAGCATCAAAGCAGGGCTCAGCCAGTGTCCCTGGCACCTGCCGTGACGGCCGTTCGCGTGCCAGACGAGTGCTGGCATGAAACCCTGTCGCCATGTGACAGCAGCTCCCAGACTGGGCTGTCAACCACACTAGCTGGGTATGGGGGGGGGGCAGGACTGCCTCCCCTGGCCTGGCATCTTGTTCCCCCTGGGCCCTTGCGTGGAACAGCCCAGCCCAGCTGGCGTCTGGGGGCTGAGCTAGCCCAGGGCTATGCCAGCTCTCCTGGGCTGTCCTGGAGCTTGTGCACACACGAAAGCCTCCCTGAGCCGGCCTGCATGGCACCAGCCCGGCTGCACATCTCAGCGTTGAGCTGGGAGGGGCCATTTGCCCCCACAGAGCCCCACGTTCGCTGCTGTTATCCCTCGTGGTGGAGAGACAAAGCCCTGGCCGCAGGGGTCAGCCTCTCCTGGCCATCGGCAGAGCTCCGCCAAGCAGCACCCCCTAAGGGCTGACCCACCTGCCCAGGCTCCAGCCATGGGCACCCTCGGGAGAGCTGGGGAACAGCACCTGGGCCTGCCCAGGCAGGGGCACCCTGGTTAGCGAGACTGCAGTGGCAGGTGGGAGCTATAACAGCCCTGGGGCCCAGGGGAGGCTCCCATCCCAGATTCCTCTGGACTTTTCCTGGAGGGTGGGGATGCCCACGGTCTCAGGGCCCCCCAGCCAGGCCACTCTGGACCCCTGCTCTGCTTGGGACTCTCCGGCTGTCTCCTGCCCCAGCACACACCTTCTGGGGCTCCCTACGGGGCTGGGAAATGCTTGGGAAGGCAAACACAGCCTCTGGCTCCGTGTCTGCAGAACACTCCTGGGGGACGATGTGCCAGCCCTCCTGGGCACCTCCTCTGGCTGCCCCTGCCCTCCCCAGGGTCCGGGCCCAGGGGAAAAGCAAATGCTGGGCCCTGTCCTGGGGGAAGTGGAAGGCCTGTGCACAGGATCCCTCCACTCCCGCCTCCCAGGGTAGGATTTGCAGAGCGCTGTTGTCGCAGAGAGCCCATGGCAAGGCTGTGTTGTGTATCAACAATCAGACCCACGGCAGGCAGGCTGGTCCCCGCCAGGCCACCATTTGGGCTGCTTACAGAGTCCTCCCCTGCCTGGGGCACACACAGGGGTCTCCAAATCCACCACAACCTCTCCTGCCCCGGGAGAATCAGGACCAAAGCCAAGGCCTAGGACCAGAGGCAGGAGCAGTCGCCCTTTGGGGCTCAGCAGCTCTGCAGGTGCTAGCACCCTTGGTTTGGCAAGGGCCTCCCTATAGGCCCCTCCTCTTGGCCCTTTCCTCTTGGGGGACCCCACTAGTTATCTCTCTCCACTCTGAAAACCGACCATTTATTCCTACCCTTTGTTTCCTGTCTCTTAACCAGTTATCAATCCACGAAAGGACCTTCCCTCTCATCCCAGGACAACTTCCTTTATGTAAGCGCCTTTGGTGAGGGACCTGGCAAAGGCTTTTTGGAAACCTAAGTACAGTATACGGTATCCACTTTGGTCCCCATTGTCCACGTTTGTCGACCTTCTCAAAGAACTCTAGTAGATTGGTGAGGCAGGATTTCCCTTTACAGAAACCGTGTTGACTTTCCCCCAACAAATTATGTTCATCCATGTGTCTGACAATTTTATTCTTTACTATAGTTTCAACTAATTTGCCTGGTATTGACGTTTGACTTACCAGTCTGTAATTGCCAGGATCACCTCTAGAACGCTTTTTAAATATTGGTGTCACGTTGGCTATCTTCCAATCATTAGATATGGAAGCTCATTTAAAGGATAGGTTACAAACCACAGTTAATAGTTCCGCAATTTCCCATTTGAGTTCTTTTCAGAACTCTTGGGTGAATGCCATCTAGTCCTGGTGACTTGTTACTGTTCAGTTTATCGATTTGTTCCAAAACCTCCTCTAATGACACCACAATCTGGGTGTCTCAGATCTGTCACCTAAAAAGAATGGCTCTGGTTTGGGAACCTTCCCAATATTCTCAGCCATGAAGGCCGAAGCAAAGAATTCATTCAGCTTCTCTGCAGTGACTTTATCATCTTTGAGGGCTCCTTTGGCATCTCGAGCGTCCAAAGGCCCCACTGGCTGTTTAGCCGGCTTCCTGCTTCTGATGTACTTACAAAACATTTTGCTGTTACTTTCTGAGGTTTTGCCTAGCTGCTCTTCACACTCCTTTTTGGCTTTGCTTATTATATTTTTACACTTAATTTGACAAGGTCCCCCAGGTAAGCGTGCTCCGGCCAGCCGGGGGAAGGCAGGATCAGTGCACTGCCCGAGCCTCCCTGCCCTATGCTCTGGCTGGCTGGAGGAGGGCTGGGGCTGATTTCCCCGCTTGCTTGGGTGACCATGGGGCTGCATTCACCCCCTGCATCCACATTTACAACCCCCTCCCCCGCAGAAGTTCCTGCGTCCAGGCCTGCGTCAGGGAACAGGTGATTGCTGTGGCCTGAGGTTACTGTTCCTAGCATTTCATAACCTTTTTCCACCTAGAGGATTTGCACGAGACACGCCCCTCCCGTGCGGCTTGCACATGGGATTTCAAATGATGGTGGCTTAAACTCCCCTCCCCGGACCCTCACACAAACCAGATTAGTGCTTTGGCATGTGGACGTTAATTATCCCTAATCTGTTTTGTTCCTTGTGAAGGCCTCCCTGGTGGATTCCCTGGGGTCCCGCCGGAAGGCACGGGGCGGGCTTTGATTAGCAAAGAGCATCCCTGCTCTGGGCAGAGACCCCCCAGCCCTGGCCAGGGCTCTGCAGAGACATTGCGGCTGCAGCTCAGAATTTCCATATTTTTAAGCACATTTCGCACTACGCAGAGAGCCCTGGACAATCGAGTGCTGGTCCCAGCGCAGGCAGGGGCTGGGCTGGGCAGGCCAGAGGGGTGGGCTGGGAGGGGCTGTACCAACAGGGAGGGAAACCGACCGCAACCCCGACTCCCTTCCCTGTAAGGGTACATCTACACTAGCCCCCTAGATCAATCTAGGGAGGCTAATGAGGGCAACCGAAATTGCAAATCAAGCCCAGGATTTAAATATCCCGCGCTTGATTTGCATGTTCCCAGCCAGTCGCCATTTTAGAAATTGACTAGCCAGAAGTAACTGCCTGCGTCTACATGCGGCAGTGAAACGGGATTCCGATTTAAAGCCCCTAAATCGAATTAGCTGGTAAACCTCACTGTAGGAGGAATACCAGCTAATCCAAGTTAGGGCTTTAAATCAGACTCCCGTTTCACTGCTGCGTGTAGACGTGGGCAGTTACTTCGGGCTAGTCAATTTCAAACATGGCGACCGGCCGGGAACAGGCAAATCAAGCGCGGGATATTTAAATCCTGGGCTTGATTTGCAATTTCGGTTGCCCTCATTAGCCTCCTTAGATCAATCTAGGGGCTAGTGTAGATGTGCCCTGACGGTTCTCAGACACGCCTCAGCGGGGCTGGATTTGACTCCATACCTGGTCCTCAGCATAAATCCTGTTTGCCATCCTCTCAATGGTCCTGTGCACATGACTGAAGGAGCCTAATTTCCAGGCCCAATCTGCACACCTCTTGTGCACACGTGTGACAGTCACATGTGGGATCGCTACATGCCGAGGGCAAGAAAGGGCTCTGCCCAGCCAGGCATGTCCATTCACGTGCACACGCCAAGATGTGCGTGCAAAGCAGCTGCACATCGGAAAGGGCTCCAAATGCGTGTCCAGTCTGGGACTGAAATGTCCCTCAGTGCCAAACGTGGCTGCGCCAGGGCAGGGCCAAGGCGAGATGGGCTGGGCCTTGCTTCACATGGTAACCGCGACCCTGCCTTTTCGCCCTGCTCCATGGGCTTAGCTCCTGGCTGCTCTGGCCCCCAGCACCTGGGAGGCAGCGAGGCTCTGGCTGGCGCATTGCCACAGTACCCGGGGGGGCCGCTCCTCACCAGCCAGCCTCACACGGCTCTGCAGAGACGCTCAGCTAGCCTGGGGGCGCCAATGGCTCCTCTGTAGCCATAGCAACCAGGCTGCTCTTGTGCGCCCGTCTCTACCCAGGTGAGCCGCATGCGAGCGCCTGCCACGCTGGCTGCTGGGCAGGAGGCTGCAGGGGTAAGATGCTGCCCCGCCCGGCTGCTCCCTGCAAGCCCCGGTGGCGCCAGGAGGCTCTGGAGAGGACCAGGGAGGGGCAGCTGGAGCAGCAGCCTGCAGGGATACGGAGAGGCCTGGAGCACCACAGCGCCCAGGGGAGACCAGACCTGGTCTTCATTTGCAACTTCGAATGCCTACATTAACCATCCTAGTTCAAACTAGGGTGGTGTAGACATACCCATAGGTACCAAATCCAGGGCTGGAGCTACAGGTACCAACTTTCCCCTGGGCCAGAGGGTGCTCACTGTTCAACCCCCAGCTCTGCCCTAGGCCCTTCCCCCTAGGACCCTGCCACTTCCTACCCTCTCGCACAGAGACACGGGACTTCTGATAACCCCTGCCAGGGGGCCGAGATGTGGGGGCGGGCCCCGCCAGAGGGCTGCAACCTGGAGAGGACGCCGCAGTCCGGTGGCAACGTGGGGCCGGAACTGGAGCGTGGAGAGAGGCCCCAGGAGGCGCCAGCCAGAGGGAGGCGCCCTGCAGCAGATAAGAGCTAATTCCCGGTGCTGCAGGCGGGAGGGGCCGTGGCGCTGAGTCCTGCAGGGACACGGCTGCACTAAGAAGCCAGCGCGTGTTTGCGGCGGTGACGTTGTTTGGGATTGGCAGGGGCATGAGGAGTGATACTGGGGCCACGGGACACTGCCACACGCAGGCCCCACGATGCACCTACCTCCCGTGCAGCATCCCTCTGACAGTCAGAGGGCACGAGGGCTGGTTTGTGTCTGGGTACTCGGGAGCCGATCCAACAGCCTTCTCTTCCCTAGGGGCAAGGGGGGGAAAATCCCCTTTAATTCATTAACTGGTTAAACATTACGTGTAACCAGTTGACGGCTTCAACAGCCCCTCCCACCTACGGCATGGTGGGCCTGGCTGAGCTGGAGTAGCCCCCACCCAACCCACTGATTAACTGGTAACCAGTAAGCATCACCCAGTAAAGATGACGCTTACCAGTTAACTGGTTAACTGCTGACATCCCTACTAGAGGCCCAGTCTGTCCTGGGATGAAGGAAAGTTAGAAGAAGGGTTAATTCACCTGTTCACATAACACATCGATCATGACTTGGCATCTTACACAGGCAGGGCAGGTTATCTGAAAGGTTGTAGCAGGTGAGGACTAACTCTGGAGGGCCCCGTTTACCTGCGATCATCCTCATCTGCAGGCAGTGCTGAGTGGCGTGAGCTGGACATGCTGATGAATGTGTCTCCTCCCAAGCACAGTCCCCCGATGAAGCCAACGCCTGGTGCCAAGTCCCCAGAGACGGGTCCTGGCCATGGCCCCCTTGTTCTGGCTTGCCAGCCTCTGTGGGAAGCTGAGAAATCAAGGCGGGCTTGTTTGCAAACAGCTGCTTCAGCAGCAGCCTGGTCCATTTGGGAGCCAGAGGCCAGCCCGCCGTGCAACCAGTTGGCTCTGCCGGGCTTCCCGTCCCAGCGTGGGAATTCCCAGCTCTGTCTGCATTCCCACGAGTACAGGAACTGCCTGGCCCCGGGTCATTCTACCTCAGCTGCGTGGGCAGCAACGTGGGGCCTGCAGGAGTCAGAGCCCCTCCAGGGGCCCTCTGGGGCCCCTCGGATCACACTTGAACCAAGGGGCTGAGAATACATCGGGTGGGGGAGGGGGAGGGGAAGGGGCGTTTGCATCCAAGCTGTTTCCTAATGGTCTGTCCGTGCTGTAGCATCTTGTTAGTTCTGATGGGGATGGATTTCCAGCCACCATGGGCCCCACTGAATGTTGCTGGAGAGTGGGCTGTGTGCTCCTGGGGCTATGTGACAGCCTGGCTGCACACTCACAGCTTGTGTGCGATGCGTGTCTGTGTGTGTTTTCTCCTGACCCCCATGGCTGCAGGCCTCCTTCCAAAGTGGCATTCATGGAACCCGAGCATCACGGAAGCAGAAGGTGAGATGGGACTGCAAGGGGCATCGAGTCGGACCCCCGCCAGGGCACAGGGTCTGTTGTCAAACCAGCCAAGAGCAATGGTTCCCCAGCATGTGCCCTCTCTGTGGGCACTGCTGGGCCGGAGCACCCCAGACAGCGCCCCAGCCACTGCCGACTGGCCAGTCCCGCTGTGCCGCCAACCCTGCCCTGCTGCTCCGCTTGGGGGTTGGAGCACGCACCAGGAGGGAAGCAAGGGGTGGAACAGGCCTGTGCGTGGCACTGCTGCACGCCGCATAGCAAGGCAGTTCTGTGCCAGATGCACTAGAGATTCGTGTGCCCTCCTGCTTCTGCCACCACTCCGGGGGTCCTGCCACTGTGCTCGACCACCGGCCGCAGCAGAGCGGGTCAACGTGTGTTCATTTCCATCGTCTGCGCGGCCGAAGATTGGGTTGGGTTGGTTGTTCGGGTTCTGTAATTTCTGAAAGCAGCCCCCCAACTCCTCCTTCTCAGACTCTGGAAGGCAGGGCAGGTTCTTAGCCCCGGGGTCCGTGCTGTAGCTGCCTGCAGAAATCTCACATCGGTACCACTGCTGCGTTTTGTCAAATGGCCAACTGTGTTCTGAAAACAAACCTGTGCTAGGTCATCAGCCGAGACTGCGTAACATCAGCTCTCTGGCAGCGAGCGGGTAAACTGAGAGACGTGCAATTCTCCTCCAAGGAGTCCAGTCGCACGTTTAATTGATGCATCGTTTTGTAATAAGCATCAGCAGCATGGAGACCTGCCCTCAAGCACCGTGGCCAAAGTACAGAAGGGGCATACGAATATTTAGCATATCTGGCATACAAATGTCTTGGCGCTCCAGTTACAGAAGTGCCATGCAGACGCCTGGTCTCCCTTTCAGCTGACACTATACATAAGGCGGCAGCAGGATCCCTTGTGTATAGAAACACACTTGTTTGTCTTAGCAAGTGGCTGAACAAGAAGTAGGAATGAGTGGACTTGTAGGCACTATAGTTTTTCATTGTTTGGGTTTTGAAAGTAGTTACGGGACACACAAATCTACAGTTGGAAGTTACTCTTTTGCATTACAGCCCTTGTCTGAGGAGAATGGAAAAATACTGGGTTTTTATCATTTGTACAGTGCAAATATGAGTAATACAAAGACACAGCAACCGGCTCCTCGTCCCCATGCCCGGGCTGGCTGGGGCTGCGACAAGTTTACAGCCAATACAGCCTTGCTACAGCAGTGTTACAAACAGCAACATGCATGGTGCCTGCCTGTTGATCCCAAAACAGCAGTACCGCACCCCTGGCCACCCCACCCCACCCCAGCCAGCCTCTGCCAGCCCATTGCCCCAGGGCACGCAGGCAGGCTGCGTCTGGATCCTCAGGCGAGGCCACGCCAGAGCGCCTTCTGCCTGGGCTCTGGAAGTGACCGTCCCTCCCCAGAGCCTGGCTGGTGGTGCTGGCCTCCTCCACAGGCCCCACAGGATCTCCCTGTGCACATGGGCCCAGCCTATGGAGCAGCTGCTGCTGGTCACCGAGCTGGCAGGTCCGTGGTGCTGCCTCGCTTCCAGCCGCAAGCCCCATGGGAGGGGAGGGGACAGGAGACGGAGCTCAGGGTTCCCTGTGAGCTAGGCGCTTGGGCGGCCGCTCGAGGGAGTCACACGCCGCCCAGCTGGGCAGCAGAGCACCCCCAACGCTCTGTTTCCTCGGGGGCACATCACAAGGGATTCCGCACAGGAGGGAAAAGAGGAGGGAACAGTCCCCAGCCATGGTGGTGCTGCCTGGGGCCTCAGGATGGATGTGGGTGAGAGCTGACACAGGCTGAGAGGCATCGGGTGAGAAGTGGGGGCTGGGCAGGGGAGCAGGAGGGAGGTGGAATGGGGCCATTGGCTGAGTGGTGCCAGTTGATGGGGATGCAAAATGAGGGGGGGTGGGCCGGGCGAAAGGGGGGGCAGGGGAGAGGAACAGGCAAGAGAGCACGGTGGGGGAGGGGAGAGTGTAAGGGGAGCCGCGTGTCGGCGCAGCTGGGCGCGCTGCAGGCTCCGGGTGGCCCTGTGGGGCTGGCCGGATTCCCGACGCGCTGCTGGGTTGTGCGCCCCGCTGGGAGCCGACCGCAGCTCCGGCGGATGCCGAGTGTTTCTGCTGCGCTGCGGCGGGGCTTTGTGGGTGTTTGCCCGGGTCACCCCCTGCCCTTGGACCTGGGCTTGCCAGTTACCGTCACAAAAAATCCCCGCCAGCCAGGGAAAAATTGGTTGAGAAAAAAAAGGGTCACCAGGCTCCTGGCTCCCCCGCCCTGGCACAGCCGCCGGCCGGCCGAGGAAAGCAGAAAGTAGCGGGCGTTCTCCATGCCCGCTAGTCTCTGGTTTTACCCGCCGGGAGGCCGAAATACCGAACTGCCCAGGCGAACACCGGGCACCCGGCAACCTACGAGCCCGGAGCTCCCGCCCCGCCTGCAGAGGCTGCGCGTAGCGCGGGACAGAGCGCGCCCTGCAGCCCAGGCCGGCGGGGACCCTGCGCTCGGCTGGGGGCGGGGAGGAAGCCAGCGGCGCTGCCGCGGTGGAAGGGCCCCCGAGGCCGCCAGTCCCGGGTTACTCACCCAGAGACCCACGCCCGCTTGCGCCCTAGCCCCCGCGCAAACCCGCCCCGCTCGCCGGGCCCTGGGCTGATGACCCGCCCCCAGCGCAGCGCAGCGCAGCGCAGGCCGCGGGAAGCAGCACGTGGGGCGGGGGGCGAGGTTCTCTGCGGCCCCTCGGCAGGCACCTGCTCCCCGTCCTCGGGAGCTCTCGGCAGAGCCGGCTCCCTGCCCCGGCTGCAGCGCGGCCCACGCACCATGAGAGCTCTGCGGGGCCACTACACCCTCCTGGTAGGTAGCCCCGCGCCTGCCCGGGGAGCCGGCGGCTGGAGCTCGGGACAAGGCGCGGGCGGTTCCGTGACGCGCGGAAAGAGGCTGAGCAGGTCGGGCTGGGGACCGCTCGCGGCTCTGCTGCGGCTGCCAGCTGCATGGCACCGCCGTTAGCGGGGGGACCGCGTCCCGGGGTCCCCTTCACATCGGCGTGACCCCCCCGGGGAAAGTCCTGGCCCCAGACCCCGGATCCGGGGGCCCAGTCACCTCGCTCCAGCTCCAGGTACCCCTGCGCTACAGGACCGGAGGAGAGCTCGAGTTACAGAGCTGGGCCCATCTCTGCTTCCCGGCGCTGGCTTCGACCTGTCCCCCGGTTACGGGAGAGCCGCGCCGGCCGGGCCCTGCGCCCCCCGGTTACGGGAGAGCCGCGCCGGCCGGGCCCTGCGCCCCCCGCTTACACGCTTGCTGCCCGCAGACACTGCAAAGAGGAAGGCAAAAGGGACACCGCGTGTCCCCGAGAGCCGCCCCGGGGGCCTCTGTCCAGCAGCACGTGCACTTGGGTTGTTTTGCTTCCCCTTTAGTATGGAGAGTGAATGGAGCTTGCTCGTACAGGACTGCGCCTGCCGCCCCCGCCTCCCCTCCTCCGGGCCGCCCCCGCCTCCCCTCCTCCGGGCCTGCTCTGCTCCTTGCACCCGCCGCCCCTTTCCATTGAGGCTGCCCTGCGGCTGCAACAGAGCCAGGTTCCCCTGCACTGGGCTGAGTCCCCTTCACCACCAGGCCCGGCGCTTGGGTGAGGGGCTGCGCTGTCGCTTCACTCTGCAGACAGGCGCCGCTGCTCAAGGAAATCTGATCCCTTGTCTTTCTAAACTGGGACTCTTCCGGCCCGGCCAGACAGCAGGGGGGTGGCTCTGCCCAGCTCCAGCCCGTTTACCAAACAGTAGCTCTGGTTGTGACCGGCGAGCGGCTCACAGGGTCCCAGAGCCGGGGCGCTGGTTCACACTGAGCCGGGCACAAGCTCTGACCGACTCAGGCCACCGCTGGGACTGGGATGTGATGTCACCTGCCCAGCGGGGTGCAAAGTGTGTTGGTTTCTGTGCTTGGTGCACATGGGATTCTCCTGTGTGGGAAGGGAAGGGAAGGGAAGGGGAGAGAGCCGTGCCTGGGGAGGCAGGGCCCGCGGGGACCGTGCGGCGAGAGCCGTGCCTGGGGAGGCAGGGCCCGCGGGGACCGTGTGGCGAGAGCTGCTTTGCCGAGGCAAGCGGAACCAGTGAGGGGCAAACGACGGGCCCTGCTTTCCGTCCTTGGCTTGTGTGAGTGGGGCGGGAGCTTTCAGGCTCCTACCCGACCCCGGTGACATGGGCCAGGACAGGGTCTGGGTCCCGCTCCCACAGTGGCTCCCTGCCCTGGAGGGCTGGGATCAGTCACTTGTGTTTCAGGTCTCTAGGGCTGGGGACTGCTGTGCTGTGTCGTGGAGCTCCCCGGAGACCGGCCTGGAACCCGAAAGCCCCCTCCCCTACCCAAGGGCTCCCTGGCAGGGCGGGGGCCAGGAGAGCTGTGACTGGGCCGAGGGGGAAATGCTGCTCTTTGTGCTGGGGTCCCTGGTCTCATACTGAGTCAGCGGGGGGGCCTTGCTGCACCTGGGGCTGCACAAGCAGGAGCATGGCTGGCATGTGGAGGGAAGTGATTGTTCCCTCTATTGGGCACTGGTGAGGCCGGTCCCCCACCCCCGCCTGATCACAGAAAGGATAAATTGGGGAGGTCCCGGCGGAGGGCAGTGAAAGGGTTTGGGGGCAGAGGCTGAGGGATTTGGGCTGGTTTAGTCTGCAGAGGAGCAGAGTGAGGGGGGATTTGTAGCAGCCTTCAACTCCCTGCAGGGGGGTTCGAGAGAGGCTGGAGAGAGGCTGTTCTCAGTGGGGGCAGATGGCAGAACTAGGAGCTATGGGCTCAAGTTGCAATGGGGGAGGTCTTGGTTGGATATTAGGAAAAACTATTTCCCTAGGTGGGCAGTGAAGCACTGGGATGGTTCCCTAGGGAGGGGGTGGAATCTCCATCCCTAGAGGTGTTTAAGTCCCGGCCTGACACAGCCCTGGCTGGGCTGATTGAGTTGGGTTGCTCCTGCCTTGGGCAGGGGCTGGACTCAATGGCTCCTGAGGTCCTTGCCAGCCCTGGGATTCTATGACTCTGTGCTCTCTTCCCCCTGCGGCGCGGGCATCTCGCCTAGACGGGCTGCCTGGAGGAAGCCCAGGCCCTGCAGTGTGTCGAGACAGCTGAGCAGGCGGAGCCGGGCCGGGCCGGGCCGGTGGGGACAGCATCACCCACGGAGGAGCCCTGCCCGCTGGTGTTGAGTGGAGAGAGCAGCATCCTGCATGCAGGGCAGGTCCAGCAGGTGAGCTCAGTGGGTCACCCTATTGCAGGGCTGGGGGCCTCACCGTGGCAGGCTGTGGCCATGTGCTTGGCAGTTCTAGAGCCTCCCCTACCCCGCCAGCCCATCCCCTGGACAGCGGCTCTCTGTGATGGAGCCATCGGGCAGCACCCCCGAGTATGGAAGAGAAGAACATAAGAGTGTCCAAGTCTGGGTTAGAGCAAAGGTCCATCTAGCCCAGTGTCCTGTCTGCCAGGTGCCCCAGCGGGAGCGAACAGAACAGGGAATCCACACATGATCCCTCTCCTGTCATCCACTCCCAGCCTCTGACAAACTGAGGCCAGGGACACCATCCCTGCCCATCCTGGCTAGTAGCCACTAACCTCCATGAATGTATCTAGCTCTTTTTTGAACCCTGTTAAAGTCCTGGTCTTCACATCATCCTCTGGCAAGGAGTTCCACAGGTTGACTGTGCATTGTGAGAAGTAGTATGGCCTTTTGTTTGTTTTAAACCTGCTACCTATTAATTTCATTTGGTGGCCCCTAGTTCTTATGTAATGGGAACAAGTAAATAACTTTTCCTTATTCACTTTCTCCACACCACTCATGATTTTATAGACCTCTATCCTATCCCCCCTTAGTCTCCTCTTTTCCAAGCTGAAAAGTCCCAGTCTAATTAATCTCTCCTCATGTGGCAGCCGTTCCAAACCCCTTGTCATTTTTATTGCCCTTTTCTGAGCCTTGTCCAATGCCAAGAGATCTTTTTGGCGGTGAATACTGGGCGCAGACGCAGTTGCCTCCAGACATGGCATCCCGTGGATGTCTAGAGAAGCAACAAGAGATTCTCTGTCTTAGTCTCGATCCCTTCATACTTCCCTGTGCGCCGCTGGCTGTTTGCAGAGACCTCCCCCCAGCGCCGCCGAGAGCTCCCGAGTCACCGGCTCACTGAGTCCCCTCTCCGGCCCGTGGAGCTGGGCTCGGGGTTTCCGGTGTTGGGACTCGCTCCCCTGGCCGGCCCAGGTCGCTGCTCGCCTGCAGGCTGGGCAGGGCTGGCACCTGCTGGCCCCAGGGCCTGTCAACGGCTGCTAGAGCCCCCTGCTGGGCAGCACTGAAGGCTGCTGGGGGGGGCTGACTGCCTTGGCCCCACCCCTTCCAGGATCCCCTTGCCCGGGGGCCTGGCAAGGCTTTCGGCCCCGCCGGCACCAGGACTGACCAGCTCAGAGCTCCGGGACCTCGTGCAGCTCTTCTAATGCCGTGGGCTGCAGCGATCTGCCCTGTGGGGCTCCCAGGCCGTCCCCCCCAGACAGCCTGTCGCTGCTGAGCAGCCCCTGGGCCAGCGCCGGGCCCCCGCCTGGCGGCCGCAGAGAACACCCTGGCAGGCAGGAAAGGGGGAAGAGGAAAGGAGCCCCCAGAGCCACAAGGCAGGCACCCCGCGGAGCCAAGTCCCCTTGCCAGGCAGTCATAGCACCAGCAATAAACGCATCTGACCAGCCCCTTGCCCCAGCCGGTCGCTGCCCCCAGCCGGGCCCAGGCCACTGGGCACCTCTCGGGCAAACCCCCTTCCAGGGACTCCCTCTTCTGGGGCTGGGCCCCATTCAGCTCTCCTGGCTCCCTGCGCTGGGCTGGGCTGCCTGTGCCCCCGCTGGGCTGTTGTCCCCTTGGGGGCAGGGTCTGGGCTGCTTGGAGCATGCATGTGCTGCCCCGCTGAGCCACGAGGGGGGCTGCCCGCCCCTCTGCCTCCATGCTGCTCCGCCCACTGAGCCATGCTGTCCCGGCGGAGAGCTGCCGGCTGCCTCGGTTGGGAGGCGCCCTGGTTGCAAACACGTCGGGGGGAGGGGTCCCTTCTTAGCCTGTAGGTAGGGGATGGTGCCATGGGCCAGCCTGTGCCTGCCCCGCCCCAGCAGAGCCCCCCATGGTGTGGGGGGAGGCAGAGCCCTGGAGCTGACAGGTGAGGTGGGTGAGACCCTGGTGTGCGCAGCCCAAAGCCAGGCGCTCAGGAGAGGACAGCTGGGGGAAGTCCCTTGGGAGGCTCTTCCAGAGGGTGGGGGCAGAGAGGTGCCTGGGGGGGCCTGACTCTGTGGCTCTTCCCAGCTGGCGCCCCACCTCCCGCCGAGAGTGACCGGGCACCCCTGGAGCCTGCTGTACTGCACGGCCCGGGACGGGTTCAGCCTGCGGAGCATGTACCGGAGCATGGACAAGCTGAGCTCCCCTGTGCTGCTGGCCATCAGGGAGACCAGCGGGCAGGTGAGGCGGGGGCGGGACCTCAGGCCCTGCGCTGGACTGGGCGTCCCGCCTGAGAGACCCGGGTGCCCCAGCCTGAGGGCCATGCTGCAGCGTGGGGCCCAGTGCTGCCCGGCTGTAAGCCCCTCCTGGGCCCCGCCCCCCAGCCCCGGGCGCTCTGGGCTGGCTTCCGTTCCATCTGGGGCGCAGGGCACGGCAGAAACACCGGCCGGGAGCCCCTGCCCTGGCCCCTCAGCTGGGCCCCGGCTCGGCTCCGACAGGCTGGCGGGGCAGAGCCTGTGGCCTGGAACCGGGCTCGGTCTCCACCTTTTCCACTTGCCTCTGGCTTTGGTCACCTGCTCCGGTCCGACCTGGGTTAGAGCCCGCTGTATCCAGACCCGCTCCCCTCCCCCCAGTCTCTGCTGAGCCGCCTCGTCCCACAGGGGCAACTGGGAGGATGGACACGGAGGGGGGGCACTGGCCACTTGGCTGCCCCCTCACGTGACTCCTCCCTGCACCAGCCAGGGCAGGCTGGGACCCCTCCGCCCCAGGTCCTGCCCCGCCCCTGAGTGACGCAGCCTGGGGCACTAGAGAGGGACTGGGGCAGCAGTGGTCCGGCCCCCCGGCTGTGCCGCTCTGCTCCCCCCAGGAGCCAGAGAAGTGGAGCTGCCTTTCTCTGCTCCCCTCACCCGCTGTGGGTGAGAGCGGGGCACAACCCCGGCTGCAGGCACCAGCCCCCAGCTATGCCCTTGGGCTGCCAGAGGCTCTGGCCTCTTGCCCCTCCCCCCATGGCGTTTTGGAGGGTCACATGCCCCCTTGGCGTGGCCCTCATCCTGGATCAGCATGGCCAAGTGCGACTGGGCAGGCTGAGCTGTTGAGGGGCTGAGAAAATCTGCTTGGCATCCCTGCTGCTTGTGTGTCCTGGGTCTGGCCCCAAATGGCCCTGCACAGGGCTGGGTCTGTTCTGGAGCCACCCCCCAGTCACCTGCCCATGCTGCTGGGCACTGGGGGGGCTGGGCCTGGCTGAGCAGGCGTGGACACAGCCCCCGGGAGCCTGGCTCAGTGGCACAGCCAGACCCCTCGCCTCGGGGCAGCCCAGCGCTGGCCGGAGGGAGGGATGGTGACGGCCTGGGCTTGTCGGATTGGTCCCTGTCCGGCCTGGCCAGAGCCCTGGGTACCAGCTGCAGAGCCTCCTCACTGACCATCTCTCCTCCACTTCTCTTCCAGACCTTTGGGGCTTTCTCCTCCACCGCCATCCGGCTCAGCCGCTGCTTTTACGGCACCGGAGAGACGTTTCTCTTCTCCTTCGCCCCGGAGCTAAAGGTGACAGCGACACCCCCGCTCTTGGGGCGGTTTGGCACCAGCCTGCCACTCCCTCTCCCAGGAGCGGAGACCGGGGCTTTTGCTGGCCATGGCCCAAGTGTGGCACAGGGTGGGAAGGGCAGGCCAGCGTCCCTCCCAGTTTTCATGTCCATGTGCGGAATGAATGCTGTTGTTGCCCCAACACGGAGGGGTCGTGTGACACGGCAGGACGTGTGACGTGGAGGGGACATGCGACACATCACCTCCATATTGGTGCTCAGGGTGGGATGAGGCCTCTGGCTGGGGGAACAGGCTCTGGGGTGGGGCTGGGGTTGAGATGTTGGGGTGCAGCAGCGGGCTCGGAGCAGGAGGTTGGAGTGTAGGAGGGGGCTTAGGGCTGGGGCTCTGGATTGGGTTGGGGAGCACTTAGGTCAGGCAGCTCCCTTTTGGTGGGGGGAAACAGATGGTTTCACCCTGCCCCACTCTCCCCTGCAGGCCCCGCCCCTTGCAACTCTCATTGGCCACAGTTCCCAGCCAATGGGAGCTGGGGGGCGGAGCTTCCTGGTGCCCTTGGCAGCACAGCTCCAGCCTGGCGGGAGGGCGGCAGAGCTGCCCCACAACACATGGGCGCTCTGGGCTGCAGGCTCTAGCGCCTTTCCTCAGCCGGCCCCAGGCCCTGGGCAGGGCAGACCAGACAGCTGTGCGGCAGGCTTGCGAGGGGAGGGGAAGGTGGCAGCATTTCTGCTTCCCCTGCCCCTAGAGCAGCCGGCGGCCCGGTCTTCGCCCGCCGTGGTGGCACCGCTCAGCACCACGGAGCAGGCTGGGCTGGTGTGGGGCTGGCAGGCTCCCGAACTAGTGCCAGGTGGTCCCGAAAGCCGTGACCGGTGCCTCAGCTCCTAGGCACAGGCAGCCGGGGGGCTCCAGGCGCTGCCCCTGCCCTCAGCAGCGACTCTGCACTTCCCATTGGCTGGGAACTGCAGCCAGTAGGCACTGAGGGGCAGCTCTCACCCCAGAGAGCCGCCTGGCCGGCCCCTGCGCAGGAGCCAGGGGACATGTCACTGCTTCCAAGGAGCCCACCCCCTAGGTAAGCGCTTCCTGGAGCCTGCTCCCCTTTCCCACGCCAACCCCTGCCCAGCCCTGAGCCCTCCTGTTCCCAAGCTCCTGCCAAGAGCCGGCACCCCCTGGCCCAGCCTGGCGAACGTGAACTGGGGGGTGGGGGGCACAACAGTGTTCAGTTTTGTGCAGGCAGAAGTTGGCAGCCCTGCCTTTCCTGCAGCAGTGAGCCCTCGTGTCCCTCCCCCCTCTTCCCACCCCAGGACCGCTGGGTCACTCAGCCGCTCTGTGGGGTGGGGCTTGGACTTCCCCTCCATGGCATCCTAAGGCCCTTGGTGCTGGCCAGCTGCTCGCACCGTCCTTCCCCAGAGCGTGCCGGCGGCAGCAGGGGGCTGAGCCGGTGCTTGGGCAGCTTGCTGCATGGCTGGGGCCCTGGGCTGTGCTGCACCTGCCCCTGAGCACCCACCTGGCCTCCCAGTGAGGCTGTAGGGCTCCTGCCCAGAGCATGAGGGGACCGAGCGGCTGCTGGCACGAGGCGGGGAACACGGCACCAGGCTCCTCTCTTACAGCCCTTCGCAGCTGCACACAGGCTTGGGGCTGGCCCGAGCCGATGGCAACACGCGCAGCTGCTTTGGCTGCCTGCTGTGCCCCCCCACAGACCTGCAGGGCCCAGGCCGCCCCCCCAGTGTGCCAGCCCAACGCCCCTGTCCCGGGGCCCATGGAGTCGCGCCTCGCGCAGCATCACGCAGAGACCTTCCTCCCCAGCCTGCGCTTAGCCGGGCCCGGCCCCGAGTAGCCCCGCTCCGGAGCCAGGCCCAGCCGGGTGCCCCCAGGAGTGGGGACTTAGTACAGGCTGGGCCTGCGTGGCCCCAGTGCAGGGAGTTTGCCAGACAAGGGGAGGTCAAGGCTTCCTAGCCGGCCGGAGGCTCTGCTCCCAGCTGGGGCTGCGCTGCCTGCTGCTGCCTCCAGCCCCCCACAGTGCCAAGGGCTGTCCCCCCCACTGCGCTAGCCCGGACAGGGGCCCGCCCCCTGCCTCCAGCCCCCCATCGTGCCAGGGGCTGTGTCCCCCCCCACTGCGCCAGCCTGGACAGGGGCCCGCCCCCCTGCCTCCAGCCCCCCACCATGCCAAGCTGCCAGACACCTCAGCTAGCCAGTGCCGCCTGCGGGGCAGAACCTGCTGTTGGTACATAATGAGACCGGGGAAGAACCACGCTCCAAAATAAATCCCCTTTGGAGCTGTGGGTGAAGGTTGGCCAGTCCACTCCTGCTGCAGCGCCTGCTGACTTCTAGGAAACCCTCACGCACGGGCCTCCTCGCCCTTTCCTGCTGTACCTGCCCCCTCCTGTGCCCGTCCTGTCCCCAGCACACGCGCCCCGCAGCCTGCTGCCATTGCGGGAAGGGCCGTTGGCTGTGGGGCGGGCAGGCGGTAGTGTGGGCAGCTGTGCTCACACCGGGTGGGACTCTGACCCCGCTGAACAGCTCTAGGAAGTGTTGGAAATGCAGGTGGCCCAGAAAATCGCCTTTCCTCGCACTGCAAGTGCTGGGGATTTTGGCTGCCAACTGGAAACTTCTACTCTGACGGGCTGCCACACTCATGCCTTCCATCAGTGCCCAGTGCCCCCAGCCTGCAGACAGCCTGCCTGTCCCATGCTGCCCTGCTTTCTCCCTCTTGTGCGTGTAAGCCTTGGCAGTGGTGCGTCATGGGTGCTAGTCCAGCCAGCGAGTGGGGGACAAGGCCCCTGCACTGCTACGCCCATGGGACACTGGGGTGATAAATAGTTTTGCTTTTCACCTCTTTTTGTTCACAGAATATTGACATTTCCCACAGAGGCAGACGCGGCTCTTGCGTGGAAACCCCGTTTTCTACCAAAAGTCGGTTTGACGGGACATTTTTGAGCAGCCCTAGAAAAAAGCCCCTCTGTGAAATGGGTTTGGTGCTGTTGTAACCCACACACCTGCTGGGTGTGGTGCACTGTGCCATCTAGTGGCACCGAGACCACGTAGCGTCCACTCTAAAGCCTTAGGGGAGCGCCGGCTGGCTTTTGGCTCCTGCCTGTGCTCCAGAGGTCCCAGGTTCGACTCCGCCTGTGGGAGTCGCACTAGGTTAGTCAGTGGTGTTCCGGGGGCTGACCACGCTGGAGTGGGGTGGGGTGGGCGGGAGCAGCAAGAACGTACCTGGGTATTTCATAGTGTTTCAGTGAGTGTGTTGCTGGGATCTGTGCTGGAGCAATCCTGATGTGCAGCAGACCAAGCGTTCAGTTTGGGGAAATCTGCCTAGCGGGTTCACCTGTTGCAGGGCAGGGGGCTGGCGACTGGGAAGCCCTTGGTTTTCAGCATGAGCGAGTAGGGCAGTGTCGACAAAACAAGTAGGCTGGGGGGGAGCTGGTCAGGTAGCTCCTTGCTCCCCAGCCTGATCAGCCCTTGGCCCTCAGCTGCTGGTGGACTTGTGGGGCAGAGAACACCTGGGACCAGCCAAGTCCACATGTTGCCTGAGGCAGGCTGGTAAACCGAGCCCTGTCTCACCTGCGGCCCAGCCCGGTCCGTGGGCGTGAGGCCCGTGGCAGCTTTAGGCCAGTGTGAAGGCACCGTGAGGCACAGCCAGGCCCTGGGGGACGCGCTGGCGTTCGGTTCTAAGGCCCAGCAGGTGGGGATGCGCTTCTGCCATGGGCCAGTGTGCTTGCTGAGCTGCCCTCAGTTGGACGAATCCGTTCACGCTGTGCTGCCTGGGCTGGCTGTAGACCACCTTGTGCGAGTCACTAGGAACAAAGAGGCCGAAACCACTGGTCCACAGGCCACAGCCACAAGGGCAGCCACACCAACAGACCATGCGGACGACTAGGAGGCTCGCGCCCAGCAACGCCCCCGGCGCAGTGATGCTGCATGTGCTGTTTTGTACCAGGTGTGGTCACGCTAGCCCCGCGGTGCCAGAGTGCTGCTCTGGGGCAGGGTGCCACACCAGGTTTCCCTGTGAGCTGGCCAGAGCTCAGGAGCTGGTGCCTGCATGGTGCAGAGAGGCGCAGAGACAGGTCAGGCTAAGCCTGGGCCAGTAGTGCCTGGTGAGCTCAGTTGCACTGGTGACTCCAGCAGTCACTGTGAGCCACGGCTCACCGGCTCCCTCCCCACTGCAGGGGGGCTCCCCGTCCTGAGCCGGGGCTGCAATTCGCTGTCCCTGCTCCAACTGCTGACGGTTGCCCCCTCTCCTTGCAGGTGTTCAAGTGGACAGGCAGCAACACCTTCTTCATGAAAGGAGATGCAGATTTGCTAGTGATTGGCGGGGGCAGGTATGTAGCCCAATGGGGGACCTGTCTTCGCTGCCTGGAAGCCCAGTGGGTGAGGCAGCAGGGCTGCAGCACAGCACGGCCCTTCCCCAGCCAGCACCAGAGCAGGCCAGTGGCATCCTGCATCCAGCCCAGGGGGCGGTGGGGGGTGTATCCATTCACATGCACCACCCTCCTGGCGCCTGGAGCCGGGCCTGGCTGCTGCTCTGGGAGCCAGGGCAGTGAGACTCAGAGCCCGGCACATGAAGTGGAGCATCTCCTGCCAGACCGGCACCCTCCCCTCCCCCGCCAGCACTGAACCCCGGCGGGGGGCTCACGGCCACAGCACTTTGCACGGCTTCTCAGCAGACAGTCTGGGGCTGGCCCTTCTGCCACGGCCCGGCCCTTTGCGCGTGGCCATGTCCTCCGCCTGCAGCCAGTCGGTAACCCCACAAGGCTGAGCCTGGCCGACCCAGTTCTGATCAGGGCTCCCCAGAGGCGATCGAGGCAGGACCTGGGAGTACACCAGGAAGAGGACAGCTCGCCAGCCCAGCCCCACCCAACCCGCCAGTGTCCCTGGCCTCGAAAACTCTCGTGAGGGAACACAAAGCAAAAGTGCTCTGCAGCCCAGTGCCCCTGCGCTGTCCCCTTCGCCCTGGCACTAGCGAGAGGCCCTGGCCTTGTCTCCCTGTGGGTTACGCAGCCTCTTGCACTAGTCCCCAAACGCCCTGAGAAGTGGCTGGAACGAGGCGTGTTGTGAGGCCCTGCCTGAGTCTGTGGCACATGCCTGGCTACTGCCTCAGGGGCTGAGCCAGGCTGGGCTCTTCCCCGTCTGTGATCTCATCAGTAACGTGGGTGCTGCAGGGCGAGTTGTGTCTCCGTGCCCCCGCGGGGCTGGGCTTGCGAGCCGGCTCTAATGCTCATCAAAGGCCTAGTGCAACACATGGCACAAGAGCAGCATTTACGCTGGGCCCAGTGCTGGGCCACGGGGAGCTGGGGGTGCCCTGCATGTGGCAGGACCAGCTCCAGCCCCTGCCTATACCCAGGGGGGAAGGGGAGGGAACGCTCCTTAGCTGAGGGGCAGCCTGGGGCCCGTGTCCTCTACTCAGCACTGTCTCCCTTTGCTTTCAGGGGCAAATTCGGCCTGTGGCTGGATGGGGACCTGTACCATGGGGGGAGCGACCCCTGTGAGACATTTGGCAATGAAAGCCTGTCGCCCCATGAGCAGTTCTTCATTCGGGACGTGGAGGTTTGGGCCTTGGCCTGAGCCCTCCGAGGCCCCATTGGAGGCCGTGGAACCACCAGGCTGCTTTTGCATGGCCCTCGGCTGGGCTCAGCATCGCTTCCTGGCTCACTCCAGCCTCTCCCGGAGGGTGGACCCCTGTCTCCATGGCAGCACAGGGTGGGTGCTCAGCAAGGGCATCCCCAGTCAAGGCACAAGCCTGGGGGCTCAGACCGCCTCCGGGTCTGGCTTCCAGTCTCACCAGCAGCACAGCAATTTTAAGGGAGAGTGGTAAGGGCAGCCTGGGAGCCGGCTGCTGGCCACTCCCTGCCCATCATGGCCACAGTCCCGCAGCCCCCATGGCACAGAGGGCAAGGGCAGCACAAGGGTATTCACTTGGGCTTGCTGGGCCTGGCCCTCAGCTGCAGCTTGGGGCCACAGGGGCAGGGCCTGAGGACACACCCAGTTGTCAGCTGCTTGTAACGAGCTGGCGCTGATCTCAGCACCCTGTGTGGCAGGGGCATCCAAACTCCACCTCTGCCTCCCGGCACCTTCTCTCATGACATCATGGGGCTGTGCAGAGCCGAGGACTTGACCCAGCCTACCTGAGACCACTCAGTATCTGCCCAGTCAGGGAGCCTGCAGCACTGGGGAGCAGTAGCTGTTGGCAACTAGGAGCCCACTGGATGCTGCTGCGGTGCTGCCTGCCTGTCATCTAGCCATGCCCCATTTTCTGGGCCTGGCAGCTTGTTTCCAACAACCACTGATTAGAGTCCTGTGCAAAGCAGCTGCACCCGATTTCCCACTCCGTGAACCAGCCAGGACGCTGCTGTGTGCGCTCCCTGCTGGGGAGTGGAACCGCCCATATCCCTGTGCATGCCCGGCTGCTGCTCTTCTCCAGTGGCAGGAATCGTTCCTGCACGGAAGCCAGGAGGGTTGGGCTCAGCGGTGGCAGCTGCTGGCGCTTGGCTGAGTCTTGCATAGGCAGGAACAGCTGAAACATCCTGCGTTGATCTGGCCCTTGCCGGCTTCCCCTCACCTGTTTGTTACAGCCTGACCCCAGGGTGGAGGCTCCTTTCAGAGCATACCGCACCCAGTACAACAGGGACCAGTCAAGGCTGCTGGCTGCTCCTGCAGCGCAAATGCTGCAACACGCTACTGTTCCCTGTCCGCGCCTGTGCAGGGCATTTGCCGCTACATGGGAGGGGCTGAAGCTGCAGTCACATGCCTGCCAGCTCCGAAAAGCAGGGAGGTGCAAAGACACCTGTTCAGCGGGGCCTGGCAGCCATCTCAGCTCGTGCTGTGCCCAGAAAGGCACGGTGCCCAGTGCTAACCAAATGCAAGGCTGCCAGGTGGAACGGAACCTGCAACAGCTGGCCCTTAGTGCCTGAGCCACTGCCCCCCCCAGCTAAACGCCAGCTGGCTCAGTCTCACTGTGTGCGTGGCCTTTGCCATGCCATGATGCATGCGGCAGGGTGTGGGCTACACAAGCAAGGAACACTGGCTATGTTTATGGGACCAGTAAATAGCAGCAGCAGGGGCAGTGAGGAGCGAGGGCAGGCAGAGCCCTTCCATGCTGCTTAGCCCCCCTCGGTGCTCACTGAGCCGTGGTTACCCTCGTGGATACAATTCTCCCACCAACAGCCTCCCCTGCCCCAGCCTTACACAGCCCAGCTCAAGGCCCCAAAATGAGCCGGCCTGCAGGGCTGGCTTGGTGCGTGTCCTGCTGCAGAAGGCCGATGCGCACCACCCCCCCCCCCCAATGCTGGCCCCAGCTCTTATATGCAGAAAGCCCCTTGTGGCACAGGTGGCCTGTGGAGTTTTTATAGCAGGTTGTGTGTGGGGTGTCAGTTCCCACAAACTTCACTCCCCCCCCCCCCTTGGTTTAAGGACCCAGCTTTCTCAGGTTGCAAGAGCTCTGTCCTCTGTCTAGAGATGGAGCCCCAGAAGGGCTTTTGTCTGCACTTGTGTCCTTTAGCCAAGGACGATAAAGCCAGCACGGAGAAACTCAATGATTTCTTTGCTTCAGTCTTCACAGCTGAGGATGTTAGGGAGATTCCCAACTCTGCACCGGCCTTTGAGGAACTGTCCTGGATTGAAGTGTCATTAGAGGTGGTTTTGGAACAAATAGAAAAACTTAATGTTAACAAATCACTGGGACTGGATGGCATTCATCCAAGGGTTCTAAAAGAACTCAAATGGGAAATTGCAGAACTATTAACTGTGGTTTGTAACCAATCCTTTAAATCAGCTTCCCTACCTAATGACTAGATAACATGACACCAATATTTAAAAAGGGCTCTAGAGGCGATCCTGGCAATTACAGCCCAGTAAGTCTCACTTCAGTACCGGGCAAATTAGTTGAAACAATAGTGAAGACTAAAATTGTCAGGCATGTAGATGAACATAATTTGTTGGACAAAAGTCAATATGGTTTCTGTAAAGGGAAATCATGTCTTACTAATCTGAGTTCTTTAAAGAGGTTAGCAAACATGCAGACAAGGGGGATCTAGCAGATATAGTATACTTAGATTTTCAGAAAGCCTTTGACAAGATCCCTCACCAAAGGCTCTTGGGGTAAGAGGGAAAGTCCTTTCATGGATTGAGAACTGGTTAAAAGACAGGAAACAAAGGGTAGGAATAAATGGTAAATTTTCAGAATGGAGAGGGGTAACTAGTGGTGTCCCCCAGGGGTCAGCCCTGGGACCAATCCTGTTCAACTTATTCATAAATGATCTGGAGAAAGGGATAAGTAGTGAGGGGGTAGAGTTTGCAGATGATACTAAACTGTTCAAGATAGTCAAGACAGAAGCAGACTGTGAAGAACTTCAAAAAGATCTCTCAAAACTTGGGCAACAAAACAGCAAATGAAATTTAATGTGGACAAGTGTAAAGTAATGCACATTGGAAAAAATAACCCCAACTATATGTACAGTATGATGGGGGCTAATTTGGCTATGACAAATCAGGAAAGAGATCTTGGCATTACTGTGAATAGTTCTCTGAAAACTGCCACACTGTGCAGTGGCAGTCAAAAAGGCAAATAGGATGTTAGGAATTAAGAAAGGGATAGAAAATAAGACACAGAATACCTTACTGCCCCTGTATAAAACTATGGTACACCCACATCCTGAATACTGTGTACAGATGTGGTCTCCTCACCTCAAAAAAGATATTTTGGCCTTGGAAAGGGTTCAGAAAAGGGCAACTAAAATGATTAGGGGTTTGGAATGGGTTTGATATGAAGAGAGGCTAAAGTGACTCTCTTTTCAGTTTAGAAAAGAGGAGACTGGGGGGATATGGTAGAGGTATATAAAATCATGAGTGGTATGGAAAGGGTGAATAAAGAAAAGTTATTTATTAGTTCCCATAATAGAAGAACTAGAGGACACCAAATTAAATTAATGGGTAGCAGGTTTAAAACTAATAAAAGAAAGTTCTTCACACAGCACATAGTCAACCTGTGGAACTCCTTGCCAGAGGAGGCTGTGAAGGCTAGGACTATAACAGAGTTTAAAGAGAAGCTAGATAATTTCATGGAGGTTAGGTCCATAAAAGGCTATTAGCCAGGGGATAGAAATGGTGTCCCTGGCCTCTGTTTGTCAGAGGCTGGAGAGGGATGGCAGGAGACAAATCGCTTGATCATTGTCTTCGGTCCACCCCCTCTGGCACCAGCCACTGTCGGCAGACAGGCTACTGAGCTAGATGGACCTTTGGTCTGACCCAGTATGGCCGTTCTTATGTGTCTTCCAAGAGGCAGGATGAGCTTATCCTGGTCTTCCCTTCCCATGCAGATTGGAAATGGGTTATCTGTTGTTTTTGGCTTCACCTTGCTTAATCTCATTGGAGACAGGAGGTAGAGTGAGGAGAAGGCAGCCATGCACTTTTATAATACAGTAATGGCACATACAGTCAGCTTGGTTCAATGGCTTGACACTTGAGGTTCAGGCCCATGCCTTTATATGCCAGCAAACCTGAGTACATACCCAGAGGATGAGGGAAGGAGAAATGGGGCTGGCCCAGATTGTGTACTGCCCAGTGGAGGGCATTAGTGCTAGCTACAACTTCAGTGCCTCTCACTGCTGCTCCCAGGTGACATTTCAGACCAGACCACCCTAAGAAAACACAAAGCAAGAAGAATCTAAAAAAACCAAGTTACCAGGGAAACAGCTAGGCTGGTGCCTGTGACTTAGGAGAGACTGTATTTGGTCTACAGGGAACAGCCATGACTGAATGGGGCAGAATGTAAGAAAAACATTAGTCCTAGCTGGGTGCTCGCTCTGTAATGTGGCACTGGCATAGCACTCACCATTACCAATACAGTCATTTATTAATGCTCATGAGCTCCTTCTCAGGTCTGACAAGTTCCCCTTTTCCTGACAGGCCCTGAGGATGGAGGATAGCTGGCTCTAGCAGTAGGCATCTGATTCAGGTGTTAACAGTGTTGGGCAGCAGGCTGCAAGTCAGACTTAATTCTGATTTATATTTACAAATTTGGCCGTTGATGATCCAGGTAACATCACTGTAACTAATGAATTATGGTTGCCACTATGACAGTTGCTGTGTTACAGAATCTTGTCTGTAAATGTGGACTCCACTGTGGGCTAACAGCACATAGCGTGCACACAATGGAGAGTACTCAACAACTATACTGACCATACAATGAGACTGCTAAGGGGGGGTAGCTGAAGCTAGAACCAGTTTTCTCCATACCTTTATGGTGAGTGGAAAATTACCTACAGCAGAACAAAGAAGGTGCTAGTAGGATGGACAAATCTGAGAGACTCAGCACAAGTTTTGAGCAGAAGAGGTTGATGTGGTTTAGCTACAGGACAACCGAGGTGCAAAGATAGAAACTATTTAAAAAAAATAACCTGTTTTCTCACCACTCTAGCACCCAACATGAGACAGGTCTCTTCCTTGGCCTTCTGATTGGGCCCCAATTCTGACTGCCCTCCTCAAACTTGATTCTGACGACTACTGCTCCATTACAGGGCCTGGGAATAGAGCCAATGCATCTCTTCTAGTGTGAACATTTCTCAAGTATGAGGGGCTTCAGAGGAAATGGATAGAAAGAGTAATTAAACATTGGGTTCCCTTAGCTGAGAAACAGACTTGCTTTAGCAATGAATGTCTGCCCTTTAAGGAACGCACTTGACATTTTTCATTTTAACTGTGCATTAATTGTTGTATTTATTTTAATACAAACAATCCATGTTGCAATACCATTAAAAAAGTTATAAAAATATTTGTATACATTCTTTCAGTCAACTCAGGGCTCAGTTTGAACTATTAAAAAAAAGAATCCAGCTTGGAGGTACAGTACGCCTCTTAGCAGTTTCAAATAAGCAAATACCTTGAAGTGACAGCTGTGAAATTAATAATTATTCTGCATGTAATGTCTCCAATTGCCTTGAATCACGGGATTTTACCACAATTGCTTCACTCTGAGTCTGATGAAGTCAAGTACAAAAGGCTTATCCCAGAGTGGTCACATACGCGCTTCGCAAGTCGGTGAAGACTCTTAACAACAACCTTGTCATACACTTGTAGATCTGAACCACTGTAGTGCACTGAAAGGAGGGTTTACCCCTCCTCTGGTGGCCACGCTGGCTAGTGCATACAGAGAACAGTGGAGTTATGGCACGATCAAATCCCTTGCCTCCATTTGGGCACTATCAGATGCCATCGCTAGCAAGGACAGTTTAATCTTATATAAACACAGCTAGTGTCTCAATTAAGACCTCACTGCACTGATTTTAGATTCAGACCCACTAATGACGGATGTCTGACTCCTGAAGTCAGAGCTCATTTGTTTTCTTCATGTTTCAGATACTACTTAAAAAAAAGGACACAGGCAACTTAAAAAATCCCATTTCTGTACGTTTTACAGAACTGCTAAGTGAAACATTGGAGAAAAATCTGCCTAATTTGTTTGGCCTGTGTATTGGACAGCCACCCGTTGGAAGAAGTCAAATCAGCCCCCACCCCATTTGTGCTGTATGAGAAGACCCAAAAGAAAACATTTAAATTACAGGAAAAAGTGATTGTAAAGCCACAAAAACACAATAGAAAAAACAAAAAGCTGCATCTCACTGACGCACTTTTTCACTTCAGCAAGGTTTAAGAAATCTGAGCTAAAGGCTTTGCTCTGTTAGAAAATGGGACATCACAATTACCTTAAAAGAAAGGAATATGAAGAAGGAGACAGGAAAAAAAATGAGAAGCTGTAGTCAATTTTCTCTATGACATTTGCTCCAGTAAAGGAAGGTGGGCACTTGCTGCTCACAGTTCTCTGATTTTAAGGAAGTCAAAACTGTGCTGAAATGAAATGCTAGCTCTACTCCAACAATGGTGAAATATTAATTTTCTACATTTGGGATCTTTCAAAGGCCTTCATTCTGAAAGGTGCTCTTGCTTCACAGCCTCAATACTCTTATAGCCTTACAGTCAAGCACTAGAACAACTGTTTCTGTTCTGCTGCAAGTCATCACTGATCACTATATAAAATTCCCCTTTGAACATCAATACACGTAAGGCTTTTAAATCACTATTGAACACATACAGGAAACATACAGCATCTTAAAATATGCAGTATTATAAATTTGCTCTGTAAAGCTTTTCAGGTAGGTTTATAAAAATGTGCTGTTCCCTTTCAAGTATTTTTAAACGGCTAGAAGGAACAGCATAAAACTGTTCCTGGAAAGGCTTTACATATTGCAAGGAAACACTATTTAACAAATGAGTTATTGAAAGAGTCTGGTTCTGGATTTTGAAGCTTCCCTGCAGTCATTTGGACTTTGCAATTCATCCTCATCAGGGTCATTCCAACTTGGTTTCATTGGAGTTAGTTCTGGGGCGACCACATCACCATCCTAGAAAGTCATTGAAATGAAGCTGAGAAAAGGTTAAGTTTACAGGCACATTCTTACTTCATAATTTGTCTTATTGTAGGAAACAGCAGCTCACTGTACAAACAGAACAAAACCAAGCAGCTCAATTCAAGGCTTATGAACAGAAAGGATGAAAACTGAGCCATAAAAGTATGAGACTTCGCTAAAAAACATACCCGAACAATTTGGCTGGTTCCCAAAGCTTGGTCACCATTAAGTCCAGGAAGTAGGTGAGCCAGAAAACACTTAGTGTATTATCACATCAAGTAAGCCCAGTTATCATCCCACTGTCCATAACAAATGGCCACAACAGAAAGCGTACAGCACCCTGGCAAACCCACAGCCTGGGCCACCCACATTCGGTTTTACAGACCTGGCCATGTTTCACCCACCCCTTGAGACACAGTACTATGGTGTAATGAACGGTTATGCTGGCTACAAAGCTGGCTGTGTGATAAAGTCGATATTACACAGGGATGCTGAAAGCAGGGAAAGCTTTTCACCAATCTCACATGCAAAGCACACTGTAGAAACGAACTGGGTTTTGCTCTCAGAACCCAGAACAGTCACAAAAAGATGACTCCTAAGGTAAATCTCATGCCCATAGTTGCAGATCATGTCTGGGGAAACCATACGCAAGTGGCTGCATTTCGGGAGGTACTGCGCGACCACCCAGATTAGCTGTGGGTGCTCAACACCCCTGGAAAACAAGCACTGGGGTCTATCACGTTAATTTTAAAAATGCTCAGTAAATACAAGGTATTAATGCTTTGGCACACTGAAGGGACTGAAGCATTAACAGTCACTTAATGCTCTACATTTTGTATCATGGGACATGAAACTGATTTGTGATGTGAGCATGTTTCTGTCAGAGCCTCTCCAGATTACATTTCATGCAGCTAAAGGCATTTGAGAGAACATCTAGGCCTGAAAGAGCAGATACAGAAAGAAGCAGCTTAATACTACACAAAGATGAATTATTAGCATTCAGCACCAACCGCTAAGAGAAAACCTTTTACTTCTGGGAAAAAACATCTTGTCACACTGTCTGTACCCAAGCTGATGGGCAAGTCACATCTACTAAGGCTTGCTGTCCAGAAAACTGGAGGTTCAATGCAACTTAACTAATGCCATGATTTGCATATTCAATAAATGTGAAATACCTCATTTGCATTCTTATTACATCATTTCCATCATAGTAGCTGCTCTGCTACAGTGATGGAATAAGTAACTGTACTCGCTAATGAATGACAGAGGAGGGGCAGGGATGGGGCAGCACAGGGGAAGGGGATGCTGGCTCAGACGCAGCCCAGAAGTGCTGAGATAGCTCTACTGACATTACAGCTGCCACCTCTGGCAGGAGCCTGAGGTTCCTATTTCCCTCAGGATTAGGTTCTGTCCCTTAGGGATGGTCTTTGATCCACTGGCTCAAGATCTCCAACAGCTAGAGCCACTGAGCTGGCTGGGGCTCTGCCCCCCATTGCAAAAGCCACAAGTGCAGAAAGGACCAACCGTGTGCTCCATTCCCATCATGCCCTGCGGCATCTATGCTCTGAGGTCTGACAGCAGCAGGAGCAACAGGCTCTATCCATGATACAGCAGCAGGGATTGTCACAACTAGGTGTGCTTGGAGTCGCTACCCTCTTCCTGATCAAGTCAAATCACAGAATCCCAGGGCAGGCAGAGACCTCAGGAGTCACCAAGTCCAGCCCCCTGCCCAAAGCAGGACCAACCCAACTCAGTCAGCCCACCCAGGGCTTTGTCCAGCCAGGACTTAAACACCTCTAGGAATGGAGATTCCACCCCCCCCCTCCCCCCCGGGAAATAGTTTTTCCTAATATCCAACCTAGACCTCCCCCACTGCAACTTGAGCCCATTGCTCCTTGTTTTGCCATCCGCCACCAATGAAAACAGCCTCTCCCCCTCCTCTTTGGAACCCCCTTCAGGAAGCTGAAGGCTGCTCTCAAATCCTCCCTCACTCTTCTCTTCTGCAGACTTAAACAAGCCCAAATCCCTCAGCCGCTCCTCGTAGGTCATATGCTCCAGCCCCCGAATCATTTTGATTGCCTACGCTGGACCCTCTCCAATGTGTCCACATCCTTTCTGGGGGGGGGAGGAGGGGGCCAGAACTGAACACAATACTCCAGATGTGGCCTCACCAGTGCTGAAAGTGCTTGTTTCCCCAGGAGACTGGGGCTCCTGAACAGGGACCCATTAAAAAAATCATAAAAACAAAGTGCATTTCCTGGGGAAACAGGAAGTGTTACGGGCTGGGACAAGCAGGGGCAGGAAGAATGCTGACAGGAGGAATTGGCCTGAATGATTCCTTGAAGAATTACCAAGCTCCACTATGGTGGTTTAGGGCTGCTCTACAAACAAAACTTGCACTGGTTAGTTACACTGAGAGGAGTGCTCTTATTTCAGAATAAAAGTTTCTCACTTCAGTTCAACTAAATCCTGTTCCCAATCAGCTTATGTTAACCAGATAACAGCTATGCTACAACAGAAATAAGGGCATTCACACAGGGGTTTGCACTGGATGAAGTTCAATCCTCTGGTTAGAACGTGCCACACCTTACAGGTAAAAATCCCTCACTATGTGCAGATTTTGACAGTCCCAAATCCACATGCCATAGGGATTATTTTGGGCAAGTTCTCTGGCCTGTGTTGCACAGGAGACCAGTCTAAATGATCACAACGGTTCCTTCTGGCCTGGAGCTGGGAAGTGGATTATGAAGTAGCACATTACCTGTGGTTTGGTAAAATCCATGTCCATACACCACTGAATAAAATACTTTGTTGCAGCATCTAAACTCCTCTCATCCTTTTTTTTGCAATAAACCCGGATAAGCTGCTCTGCAAATGTTTCTGGCAGAAGCCTTGAAACCTTTTGAATAGAGGAAAAGAAAGTGAACTGTGTTTCTTGGAACCCAGAGCCAACTGACCAATGAATTTCCAAATGTTTCCAAATGTAAGTAGAAAAATTTAAGTTGACATTACATAGTATTGAGAGTCCCACAAAGTGCGTTTGACTGGGAAAATAGTCTGATGAGAACAAGGAATGGGTTTTAAGGCAGACTGTGTTAAATACCAAGACTCCAGATTGTGGAGTCTCCCTCCCTCCTCACCACATAATTGCAAAGAAATGCTTCCCCAACCTGTTATATGAAAGGCCTTCAAAAGCCAGCCAAGCATGTTGGTACGGAGCCTGGCAAAGCGATAGCTACCTGTTCTTTCGAAATCTTGACTGCCTGGCTCGGGTCAGACTTGCAATAGAAGCGAACTTTATCAATAGGGTTCTGTTCTTTCATTCCATAGTCCATATTGATAACCTTGATGGAGACAATTCAGAAATGGACACAGATGAACAAATACCTATTTTGGGTAGTTTTCTAGACTTGAGATCACCAAGAATCTAACAAAAGAGACACTATAATTAGTAGTTAAGAAACAGCAAGGATTATTCAAAATATCTGGATTAACTGAAAGAGTTAATCTTTTTCCATACAGACTGTCTTAATTATTTTATGAAATTAGTTTCCCTGATTGATGAACTTCAAGAATTTTGTAATGTATCACCGTAATGTGATCTGCAATTAGCCAGTGAGGCACCCAGCAAACAGAGTAGAGGGAAATCGCAAGTGATTTACAGATTACCTTTCAGATCTGATTGGGGCTTCTGAATAGGAACCCATAAAAAAAACCACAATTGAGATTCTCCTGGGGAAACAGGAAGTGTTACAGGCCAGGAGAAGCAGGGGAAGCCTTTACATTTTTAATTTTGTCTTAATATCTTGACAGTGCAGCCACAAAGATAGTTTTGGCAGTTGAACCAAAGAAAGGTTAACACACCAGTGCTGCCTCTATCCAAGATGTATAATTTTCCTATTTGCTTTCCAGAATATCTGAATTAAGAAAACATAGAAAGTTTTCAGGTGGAGGGGAATAGAGCAGGAGAGAGAAGATAGCAAATCAATTTCAGTAACGAAATTCTTGCAGAGAGGCATTTCCTTTTTCCAGTGACTCGGATGTAAATGAAGGCATGCTTTGAGGACAATGGGGTTACATAAGTATGCCAGAGGGCAGCAACTGGCTTACAGAACCTTTAGTACTGGTGGGGATGCACAGAACAAGAAGACTCTGGTTGATTTCAGCTCTCAGAGCTAGTTTGGAGCGTTGGCCATTACATTTTGTGTGCAGGCACAGTACATAGAGTATGGAGAAACAAATGTTAAACCCTAATGGTTTTTTTTTTAAGCAAGTGAACTTTTCCAAGTAGAGCAGCTCCGAAAAGGTCTTGATCAAGGTCACACTGTCTGTGTGCAGAGATAATGGCTTATAGGAAGACATATTCCAGCCACAAAGGTGTGGCTGAACACAGCATAACCCAAGGAATAAGGAATGCTTCAGTCTCTTTCTACTGGTGGGTGTAACACTTCAGTTGCATTGTCTTTGTGATAATTTTAGATAGCTATCCATTTTCAAGGTCTCAATATTCCAGGAGAAAATTGTTCCCCTCAAGTCCAAGCCTACCACCAACATGGGGCTTAATGGACCATGAGCACATGAGCAATAATGAGACTGCTGTCAGAGGAGGCTGATTCTTGACATTAAAAGTGACCTACAAAGGTTTTTGCATTTCATGGCACTCAAGTTAGCATGCCTGTTTTCAAGAACTCCTAATTTTATTTCTATAAGTATATATGGTGTGTGTATTTTAACACTAACATAAAAAGTCAACTACAATTAAAAACTAATTAAATAATCATTTATAATGATTAACAATAATTTAATACATATTTATTTTATTTTGTACAGTTTATGGTTTTTTATTCCTCCTTGAAGTTTGTCTTTGGACACATTCCTGTGCTCTCAGCAGCTCCTGTCATTTTGTTTTCTGTGAAACAGTGCAAACCAATGGAACAAGTTAACTATTGACTATTCCAAGCCAGTGGGTTCTCTCATCCCACACTGTGTTGTGAGACTGCAATGTGACTTCTATGGTAGCAATTTATAGAAGGGTGAGAGCTGCCATGCCCATCAGCAGGGGGCAGAACCTATCACAGAATCATAGAACACTGGAACTGGAAGGGACCTTGAGAGATAATCAAGTCCAGTCCCCTGCCCTCCTGGCAGGACCAAGCACCATCTAGACCATCCCTGACAGGTGTCTGTCCAACCTGCTCTTAAATATCTCCAAGGATGGAGATTCCACAACCTCCCTAGGCAATTTATTCCAGTGTTTAACCACCCTGACAGCTGGGAAGTTTTTCCTGATGTCCAACCTAAACCTCCCTTGCTGCAGTTTAAGCCCACTGCTTCTTGTCCTATCCTCAGAGGCCAAGGAGAGCAATTTTTCTCCCTCCTCCTTGTGACACTGCTTCCCCTTTATCTCCCCCACACTGCCCCATTCCACCTACTCAGCACACTGCCCCATTCCACCTACTCTCTATTCCTCCCAAGGCCACCACCTCACCTTATATATGAGGGTTCAGGGTCCAGACACCTAATTAGTGGAGCCACGCCTGCAAGCCACTAAATAGGTGGGTGGCCCTTCATTCTCTCGTGCGCAGCTGTCCACATGCACACCAACTATTCAGGGAGCACAGTTTGAGAACCTCTGTTCTGTGTTTTAGTGTCCCTCCCCTACAAGGAGCAACCAACTTGCCCTGAGTGAAGCCTTGTGTTTGCATGAACTATTCATGAGAAACAAGACAGGCATCACTGGCAATCCAGATCCACACACACCAGGCAATAGGGGAAAGCAGCAGGTACTGATTTCTGCCAGGTCCGGAAGAGGTGACTTTGTCATACCTATAATTTCTCACTGTATAACTTAAATCCATTATGACTTCTGAAATGCCTTCTGGATGAAAGACACTAGAGAGGAAAAAAAAAAAATCACAAAAAAAGTCTACCACCGTGGTGGGGAAGTCTGCCAGCAATGGAACTGCAAAAAGCTACTCAATGCTTTCCTAACATTACTCCTCCACTGCCACAGGGATGTTACGTGGTGACAAACTGAAGAGGGAAATGGTCCATGGAACCCCTAGGAAGGGAGGTATCCACAAGACAGTCGTAACATATAATCCACATTATGCAAATGTTTACGAACCATAATACAGGTAAACTGCTAGATCCCAAATAGCAACTGTATGCACCAAAGAGGGATGGGAACACACTGAAGGTTACCTTGTACCTTACAATATCCCTGCACTGTACAGTTACAGTGCAAATAGGACAAATCGGTTTCTTATTTTGAATATAAAGTGTGCTCAGCTTTAGCTGCAAACTTTTACATGGGACACTTGGAGCATTTCTTTTACACTAAGCATGCTCAGGAAGGACACACTTACATCAACTATAAAGTCTGCAGCATACAACTCAACATCCTGAGGCACGTTCTTTGGCCTGGAAGCAACAATGTCAGCTGGCAGCCTGTCATACTGCTCCTGAAAAAGAAAGAAAACTTGCAGTTCTAGCCAAGCACAACCAGTTCTAGACTTGTGCAACTGAACCCACATCTATAGGGAGAAGGCTGCCATGTCACCAGGCTGGTTGAGAGAAGGGTAGATTACTTTAAAAACCAGCTTTCTGATGTAAATAATTCACCTTTCAAAAGAAAAGTTCAAGTGAAGGAGATATCCATCTGCGTTAATAGAGCATGACTGCGGCTGAAGACTGTTCGCATGACCAGGTGAAGCTATACAGAAAGTGTCTCAGCAGAGGGACTAAAACCTGCATGAAAGACTAACTTTGAGGGATAAATGTTTTCCATGATAACTGTGACATTGGCCAGACACACACTACCATGCTGCTGGTTTTAGACGGTCCCATCGAGAGTAACAAAAATCTCTGGTGTCTAGGGTAATCTACTGGCCCTCAAATAGAAGGAAACTGACCTCCAGGGTGCACCTTTAAGCACATTAGCCACTTTCCCATTAAATAAGGCAACTTCCTCAACTGGTTCTACACACAGACAGACAAAACAGACAGACAGACCAGACAGTTCTTGCAGAGTTTGTTTGCAATGTCGACAATGGATGCAAGTATTTTGTCACTGCTGGAAATCCGCCTGTTTCTGCTGCTATCAGAGCGTCATCACAGTTTGTCACCGGCATTAGACCACATAGACCCCTGCTGCTTGTGCTCGTGGAGTAACTGAAAGCAGTAGTACTGAATGCTAACTCAGCCATACCACTTTAAAAAAAAAAAAAAGCCACTCTGAGGATGACTTGGAGCCAAAATTGCACCAGATTCTCATTACTCTGGTGAACAATTTTACTGTTCCCTTGTATTCAAATGGTGTTATTTTTTTTCGTGCCAAAGTGAAGTCTTTTGACATGGAATTCCCTATGTTTTTGCAGGGCACATGTTATCTGAAATAAAAGTATCCCAAAAAAGTCCTCAGCACAGCAAAGGATCTTTTTTATCAAAAGCACTTATCCTTGGATTCCTCCATGTAATAGCCCTTCATACACTTAATGGCTGAGCTTTGAAGAAGACAGGCAATTCACAACTCGTCCAAGCAGTTTTAAGAGTCACAGTCAGACAGACAAATTAGCAGACTAATTAGAATTGCATATTTAAGAGAGACAGCAGAGTTTGGAGTCCTCTATCAGTAGAGATTGGATTAAGAATGCTGCTTACCTCTGTAATTTCTTTTCCTGGTTCAGTCCGAGTCTCTCCTAAATACTTGTAAAGATCACGTAGCTCTATTTTACGCAAAATTTCTTGTGCCTCAGCCAGCTCTTTATTACTCGAGTACAGAATCTCCAGAAAGATGTTATCTGTCAAAGTTAAATACATTTCATTTACATAGCCACGTACCAATCGTTACAGCACAGATAAGCTGTGCGCCTATGCACAGATCTCTACAGAAAACCTAGCCCAAGTGCCAAGAAATGGAAACACCATTTTCAACCAACTACCCAGCATGCTAACCCAACAATTTCAAAGTTAGTTCCAGAATAGCGTGGGCTGCCACAGGCTTTACACAGTGCCATAATATCAATGTGAAAGCAGAGGTTTGCTGACCTCCCACCTTAAGGACAGAAAGTTGAACAGCTTCAGAGTTACCCACCCTCTTTCACTGCAGATCTTAGCACATGCCAGTCCTCAAGCATTACAGAACACAACGCTATTTTACCAAGTAAAGTATGGAAAGTGCTGCATGTTATAGGGAGCCAACTAACTTAGACCAAGTGGTATTATCATGTATGCAGATGCAATGCCTAGGGCGATGGATGCTGGCAACTAAAGGCCATTTCTCACCCTCCCCACACAGCAAGCTGCACTAGTGCAAACAGTAACCAGTACATTTTTACAAGAGATGTGCAAGGGAAAAAGTGGTTGCTTATCTTGACCTGGTTCTTTGATATGCACTGTCAAGTATGTTTCCACTGATGGTGAACATGCATCCCACAGATTTCTGCTTGGAGTCTTTCAGGTAGCAATGTCTGTGTGTGGCTGTGCCTGCACCTTGACTGTCCTAAAGGCTGAGTGACCCCAACCATCCCCTCATTCCTTTGAGGATACAAAATCCCAGTGCTACCAGACTGTAGTACAATAGCAGCAGGAGGAGGGCAAGTCATGGTATATATGGACAACACATCTCAAAAAACCTCAGTTGCTGTAAGGTAAGTAACCATTGTGTCTTTAGGTGCTTATCCATGTACATTCCACTATCTGGTTCAGAAGCAATGACCTAGATCACAGGATGTGGGTGCTAGGAGTCAATTCACGCAAAGAATGCAACACAACTGTGGCAAAGTGAGCATCAGAACTTGCTGATTCTACTAGGGAGCAGTGTTTGAGAAGGGCAGAGACAGAATTCCTCTAGCAGGACACTTCTCAAAGAGGCTGCAGAAGCTGCTTGAGCCCTGGTGGAGTAGACCGAGTCCTCAATAGTGGGTCTAAATAAGCTACTGTCTGTCGAGATGATCTGCCAGAACATGCTGCCAGTCTGCTAAAAGCACTTTGGGAGTAACAGGTTACAGGCATCAAATCCAACGCTAATCTGCTTCTTGATAAAAGGGCTGAGTCCGGATATAACACACTGCTGTAGTGTCAGTCATGATCAGAAAAGCTGAACCTCTCAAAATTGGTAGGAATGCTGCCTAAGCTCTGTGCCGGGTTAGATCACAGAAGTCCCGTTGGGGTTAACCCTCAATGTGCTGATGTAGCCACTGAACCCGCATCCCTGCCCTCTAGGGCTTCTCATCACTCTCTCTGGCTGGGCCAGAAGCTCTGGTCTGCCCCAGCCAAGGCACAGACTTGGGGTTATCTCCTTTTCCCTACACCCACAGAGCACCACAGACACTGAGCCAGATCAGCTTTGGGAGAGCTCAATTACAGAGCTATTTGTGGCACCCAGGACCAAACCCCCAAATAAATCCATCTTACCCTATGAAAAAGTTTTACACAGAGAAAGCTCATAAGGTCAGCTCCCTTTATCAATCAGACACATGCACAGTGGCTGCTCCTCCTCCAGGTAGCAATTATTTACACTGGGCTTCATGAAAAGTCTTTTTATACTTTTTATATTTAAGTGATGGCAAATGAAAACAGCCGGATCAAAGTAAATTACTAAACCAAAATAAACAGAGCATGCCAGCTGACCCTAAGCCACTAAGAAACTTGTTACATGGCATATTCTTACTCTGAACAAAAGACAGGACTATGCAGCACTTAAAACCATCCTGTTAGTCTTTAAAGTGCTGCACAGTCCTGTCTTTTGTTTCAGCAAGACCAGACTAATATGGCTACATCTCTATTACTCTGAACAGTTTTTCTAAACATTTATTGCACAAGCTAAGCAGCCTCCTAGCTTGGGCTCAATCCTTCCCCCTGTTCAGTCTTAGGATACGTCTACACAGCAACATTATTTCAAAATAACAGTCTACGTCTACACAGCAGGCAGTTATTTCGAAATAATGTCAAAATACTGTCAAGCTGGAGGACTTCTTACTCCAACTCCTGTAACCCTCATTGTACAAGGAGTAAGGGAAGTCAGAGAAAGAGTGCCCTATTTCAAAATAAGTGCTGTGTGGGTGCTCCCAATTTTGAAATAAGCTATACAATTGTAGTGTCCACCCGGCACAGTCCCCAGCCGGCTCTGCAAGCAGCTTGTGCCGCGCTACATCCTCCTAGCACAGCCCCCACTGGCTCTGGGCCCAGCATGCTGAGGACTACAACTCCCAGGAGGCAAAGCAGGCCAGAACGGAACCCCCATTTTTATCATTGCACCTATGGGAAAAAAGGGTTTGGCTTACGACGGCTCAACTTGCAACGGTTCTCCAGGAACCAATTAGGTCCTAAGCGTGGGAGTCACCTGTACTGTGTGCAACCATGTTTAAGAAAGAGAGGAATCCAAACTGGGACAAGTGCAAAGAAGGGCAACTAGGAATGGAGTGTCTACCTTATGAGAGCAGATTTTAAGGAGCTTAACTTATTTAGTCTAACAAAACGAAGGCTATGGGGAGTTACAATTGCACTCTATAAATTAGCGCTGTCAAACTATTAAAAATAATAATCACAATTAGCTGCAAGATTAAAAAAAGTCACCACTAATCCCATTAATTGCTGTTTTAATTGTGCTGTTAACACAGAATACCGATTTCAACTTCTTATAAATATTCTTGGATGTTCTACATTTTAATATTTATTTATTTCAATTACCACAGAATACGAAGTGTACAGTGCTCACTTAGCCTCCAAGTCCAACTTCTTTTTCAACCAGCTGCTGACAGAAATAAACTTGTTTGCGTTCATGGGAAGTAATGCTAAGTTTATGAGATGGTGTGATGAGGTTGCCTACAAAGGCATACACCCCATCTGTGACCACTAGCAAGTATCTCCAGAGGCCAGAGATGGGACACTAGATGAAGAGGCCTGAGTTGCTACAAAGAATTCTCCTTCAGGTGTCTAGCAGGTGGGTCTTGCCCACATGCATTAGGCTTTAATGATCACCACATTTGGGGTCAGGAATTTTTCTTCAGTCCAGGCTGAAAGAGGTTTTTCACCTTTCTGTGTGACACGGGGCACAGGACACTTGCTGGTCTGAACAAAAGTAAATGGTGGATTTTCTGTAACTTGAAGTCTTCAAATCAAGATCTGAGGACTTCATTAACTCACTCAGAGGTTATAGGACTATTGCAGGAAGGGGTGAGTGAAGTTCTGTGGCCTGCAATGTACAGGGTATCAGACTATATGATCATAATGGTCCCCACTGGCCCTAAAGCCTACAAGTCAACTGTAGTTAATAATTGTCTGACACATTCCACGCCTTATAAGTGTGAACATTTAAAGACAAAACTATGTCCAAATTTTAAAAATTCAAATTCTGTCTCACCTACTTATAAATAGATATAGCATGTAAGCTGTCATGAACATGTCACCAATGAAAGTTTACCTGTCAGTTTGGTGTAAGCTTCCATATCCTCCATTGCTGTAGAAATCTTGTAGTGTTTTCCTCCAGTGCCCGCTATTTTAATATAGGGATCTGCTTTTAGGAAGGCATCTGTAATCCTATTTTGAAACACAGGATATGGATTTAGTGTTTTAAAAAGAGAAAGTAAAAAGCCACAATATGTTTACAAATAATGCGCCATTAGCAAATAATCACTGCAGACACAAAGCCAGGAGAAGTCAGTGATACTGCAACATTTCACGTCTTCCATTGACTAAACTGGGCTTGTAACTAAGCATGGTTGCTCAAGCTTGTGCATTGACAGACAGTAAATAACCAACCTTTTGACTAGTTAACTAGTTAAGTGCTTTCACTTAAAAACCTGTAATTTGGATGAACTAGAAATGTATTTCTATGCAGTGCTTCAGACTGAATGTTTGGCATTGATATTTGGTTGACTACAGGAGTCTGGAGGTCAGTGACCAATGCTCAGACTGTTGTAATGCAGAAGTACTGCACAGCAGAACACACTTGGTGGTAACTAAATACTCCATGAATTAATAACTAAGCTGGATGAATGTCTGTAAAGCATTTTTTGAGACAAGGTGTCATATAAGTTCTATGTATTAGTGTATCAATGTCATAACTACTCACTGTATGTGGCAAAAATGATTTAAAAAGACAATTTTTGTAAAATAGTTAGGCTCCTCCTAAATTGCAAATTTAAAGACATCCAGCATCTATGGAGAAAAAGGCAGTATGAAGAGTGTGACATTGCACTCTATATTCTTTATGAAAATGTGCTTATGCTATGGATGTGACATAACTAAGATGTATTTTATGTCAGATGGCTTATGTAAGGTATCGCTGGAAAGGTTATGATTTACTGAATGCAATTATCCCATTTGTTTGCCTGTATCATCTCTGTATCTGAAGTTAGGAATATTGATTGTGTATCTGCATTACATGTGTGCTACTTTGTGCATCACCCACAACTAGACCTTCAGATACAACAACTAAAAGCCAGCCAGGGCTGATGGCCCATTAGCCCAGACAATGGACTGTAAAAGAGCCTAGCCTTCCTATGGACTCTCAGGACAGCCCACGAGTAATGACTGCTACAGCCCTGCAAAGACACAGTCTGAGTCACCTGACAGTGGACTCCTCTTTTAGAATGCTAGTGTTTTTCCCTTGGAAGACAGGATTCCTGCCTCACATGACCGCTATATATGGCAGGGGACACCAGGATTCTCCTCTGCCTCCCCTTGCAAAGAGACACTGAAAAACGCCTTGAAGCAAGAACTGACCTGGGGGAAGAAGAGTGGGCCCAAGGTGGAATGGCGTCCAGCTTATAATACCTGAGGTCTCAAGCTGCAGGTCTGGACAACTGCCTTTCAAGACTTTCTGTAATCTGCTTGCAGCAAAATAGCTAGAGCAAGGAACTACTATTTATAACCAATTTCTTTAGTGAATCAAGCATCATTTGCATACTTTGTTTTATTTGCTTAGTAATTTTCTTTGTTCTGTTTGCTATCCCTTATACTCAAGTGAAATGCACCTTTTGTAGTTAAACTTATTTCTTATTTATAATATCATTTAATATAACAGAACCCCATTTATACAGTTCACAATGGGAGACGGGGGTAAGAGGCTATGCAGATTGAGGGAGGAGGTGAATTTCATATAACTGAGTCTGCACTCTTGGGGAGGTGGGCACCTGAGAGCTGGGGCAAGTCCCTTAAACTGAGCCTTGCCAGAGCTGACCTCCATGACCATATTGTTATGCAGTTGGATGTGGCCCTGTCTGGGTGTGTGCTGGAGGAGGCTTAAGAGCTCAGCAAGGGTGCCCAGGCTGCAGAACAGTTGGTTCAGTGGTATCTCAGCACATCAGATGACATCCTTGGCGAGGCAACTGGTCACAAAGGACATCTGCTCTGCTACTGGGATTGATCAGAGTTCTCAGTATGGTCAGGAAGAGCTCTTATACCCTTTTTTGTGATTTCTATTTATGAACAAAAGCACAACCTCCACCACTGCAGAACTTTCAACATGTATGTAAAGTTAAGTCTTGAGTAGCCCAATGGAAATCAGTGAATTTTACACCACTTTCTATCTTATTATTTATATATCCCAAAAATGTTCTGCTAAACCCGTTTATGACTACTGAAGTTCAGAGGAATGAAGGTATTTCTAGTAGTTGTAAAGCTATTGAGCTCAGATTGATTTTTTTTAAAATGCATTAGTCTCTTTTAAAAAAAAATCAGTTTATTTAGAACCAAAAGGTGGAGGGCTATATTTTAGTGTGATCAGTGGACCATGGCATGCTCAGAAATTAGGGTATAGAGGATCCCATAAAACTGCATTTAGAAAACTTCATTGTACCTTCTACAGAGACAAATACACATGCATGGTTTCACAGAAACCCTAACTGCAGGTTTTCATTATCTCAGCAACTTATCATGAATAAGGCTAAGATTTTGTCCTGGATATTTTTAATAAAAGTCGCAGACCAATCACTGGCAACAAAAATAATTCACAGAAGCCTAAGACCTGCCCCTGAATTTTACCAAAATATCCATGACAAAAAGGGGAACTGTGGAGTCCCCACACTGCCCACAATGACCGGGCAGCTACAGTGTAGCAAAAATGTATATTTTAGTATTGGTTAGTATTGGGTATAAGACTAGAAGTATGATGCATAATGATTTCATGTATAATGACTTGCTTATAAGTTTGGTATGCTTCTATTTCTCTCTCTCTCTCTCTCTCTCTCTCATGATTAGATGTTTACTGTAAGGCCTTGCTCCCTGTTAGCATTACAAATTAAGTTGTCCCTCATGTCTGCATCACAAACTAAGTTGTCTTCTAGTAATTCTTGGTCACGTCTGAAACTCTGTACAATTGTGTGGTATGAGTGGAGGCTGTGTGAGCATGTGAAAGCCAGCACAGATGCCCAGGTAATCAAGAAGAAGTGGAAACTTTGAAGATAACGAGGAAACATGCATTGTGTCTTGAGGCTGAATTAAAAACTGGCAGCACTGACAACCTTGGAGACAGGCAGAGACCCTCCCAAGAGTGAGACACAATAGGCAGCCTGACAATCACCAAAGGATAACTCCCAAAAACACAGATTAGCAACTCTTAAGGGTGGATGACGGCAGCATGACACTGCAGTATCCATAGACCCAAATGGGAACTGACATGGATAAGAAGGGAAGCCCTTGCCGTGGGACTCTGGGTTCAGAACTGCAAGCCAAGCCTCGGAGGAGCCTCGAATCACAATCAAAAGACCCCCAACTCCTCACTCAATCAGCCTCGCCAGTAAGACTAACTATGCACCATCTGCCGGGGGGGGGGGAGGGGGAGGGAAGGAGAGAGTGAGTGCGCGCGCACGCGTCCAGAAAACATATGCTAACTGCTTCTCTATTCTATTCTCAATAAACAAAGTGTATTGCCTTTTCCCCTGAAAAAGATCCCGTGTGCTTCTTATAAACATAACAGCTAGGCTCCCCACTCAGAGCTTAAGGGGCCTCCAATGCCCCTAGGGAGTTGACTCTCCAGGGCCCTCTTGCAGCCCAGGGCTCCCACGAGCTGCAGAGTACCTCCACCACCTGCAATGGCTGGCACTCCAGAGGGTCATACCTATGGGAACCCCATAGTTCCCAGCCACTATGGGGACCCTACAACTCCCTGTTGCCACTGGCTGAAGTCACAGAGGTCTCTGCAAGTCAAATTCCATGATAAAATACTAGTCTTAACCATGAACATTCAAAATATACAACAGACACTTACATGGTTTCAATGATGTTGCCAACCTTGTGCTGGTAAGCTCTGCGGTGCAAGCAATTCCGTGTATGGAACATGTCATATAGATTTCCAACCTCCTGTATCAAAAGATGAAGTTACTTTTTATTTCTATATTGACTTAAGTTTACTGTGTACTGCACTCAGGATTCAAAAGAATGCAACTGTCACAGTTCGGTTTCCATCGTACAACAGAATGGGTGATTTTTGCTATTCTGAAATCAGGAGCAGCTTCTACATCTGGATTTGTTATGATGTGGATACAGTCCCATTTTTACTGTGCTCCTCCTGTTCTGGCTTCCATAGCTGTGATTAAAGAGACCATAAGGTGACTGAGCAACAAAGAGGATCGATTTTGAAAATAATTTTCGAGGAATCATATGCTACATTCTAAACAATGCAAGAGAAAAGAGCTTTGCCGCTGGAAGTTGTTTCTGCCAGACAGATTTATGCCTGATGCTTTATTCCATTTGTGATGCTTTACAAAGTGATCAGCACCATAACCAATGGGCAGTATGAACATGCAGTAAGCGTGAAAGCTCTCTGCTGGGGGTAGTTCGTTGTAACCTATGACTGTTCCTTTGATGTCTAAGCCCTTCTTTTAACAGTAATATTTTCAATCTATTTCATGTTTACAAAGCAGAAAGTAATTTTTATTCATGTAATCTTTTGTCTTCCAGAATTAAGTATAGTTCGTGAGTTATAGTCCTGGACATTTGGCTGCTGCATCATTAAACCTACAAATTATTTTACTTTTCAGCCAGATGGTTACCACCAGCAGTAAGATCAGAAATACTCTGATTTTTTACAGCTATTTGCTTTTTTGACTGCCGCTGCACACTGAGTGGATGTTTTCAGAGAACTATCCACAATGATTCCAAGATCTCTCTCTTGAGTAGTTGTAGCTAAATTAGTCCCTATCATTTTGTAAATATACTTGGAATTATTTTTTCCAATGTAAATTACTTTACATTTATCAACATTAAATTTTATTTGCCATTTTGTCGCCCAATCACTTAGTTTGGTGAGATCTTTTTGAAGCTCTTCACAGTTAGCTTCTGCTTAACTATCTTGAGCAGTTTGGTCTCATCTGCAAATTTTGCCACCTCCCTGTTTACCCCTTTCTCTAGATCATTTATAAATCACTTGAATAGGATTCCCACTAAGCACCCTACCTAAAATCATAGTTCATCCATTTTTAGTTAATGACAAAGTAGCCAAAAAATTCAGACTGTGGCATCACTGTGTGCATCCCTCAACTCCTGGTCTGTGTGCTCACTCTACTCCAAAAGACTCTAAAGGAATGGTGGAATCAACAGGAGAAAGGGGAAGGAATGAGCTGCTCCTTCAATTCCTTGCCCAGCTTCCTTAGGCTGCCATCAACCCAGGGATTTTTGCTGCTTTCCTTTCTCCACCACTGTGCTAGCAAACCTACTAGGCTCCCCCATGCAACCCACATCAGGGCTGCATTCCATTCGTTGAGCAGCACTGACCTCGTGTTCATTTTATTGCAGGTTATGTTGGTACAAGAGTGGAATACTTCATTGCATTACACTCACTGTTTTCCCCAAGGCTGTTTACCTTGTCACGGGTGCAGATATGCTTCTTGTTTTTCACTTCACAGACACGAGCAAATTTAAGGAAGCGTTTATAATCGAAATTATTCTGGATTCCTAAGTGATGGCAATCCCTAGAAGTTTTCCAGAGAGAATGAGTTAAACGTTCAATAGTGAAATTTTATTTAAAATAAAAGCAGAAGTATTGGGCACTTGTTTTGTTTGTATATAATAAAACTAAGATCAGGAAGATTTGTACCTGGCAAAGTAATCCCATTTGTCAACATCAATGCCATTTCTTTTGTTAGCCACTATCTCATAAAGGAAGCTTTTCTCTTCTCGTCGACCACGGTATGGCCACTGGAAAACCAGAACAGCTTATTTAGAATAGGTTCTCTCATGGTCAGAAGCAATTTCACAGTGTGTTTATAGATGTCAGGAAGAAATTTGATTTTGCCCATGATAGTATGGATAAATACATCAAAACTACTGATTTAATGAAGAAAATCTGACAAAAAACAACTAACTTCCAGAAGCTGAACTTACAACATTAGCATCTAGGGCTGGTGTTCAAGCAGCAAACTCATGTAAAATGATTAAATGGCCCATGGAAAGCAGGGTACGAGAGTGCTTAATTTGCAAGTTGTACCAGAATTAAAGAAAATTTGCAGCTTTAAGCCACTCAGTAGAACTTTATAGTGATGGCAGTTTGTGTTCTCGCTGGCTCCTCCAAGCTCAGACACAAGCTGCCAACCATAAGAAGGGGAGAGAGATTCTTGCTGTGCTGCTCAAAATGCCAGGCACAACTCTTTTTGCACCCCTCAGTCCTGGTTCGCTCCAAAGTCAGCCATTACCAAGCACTGAAAAAATCAAAGAATGTCAGTTATTGTAAGATGTATGGTCTGTGCATGTTAATGCTTCTCATGAGTTTAACCAAATAATACCTTCCATGAAAAAGTAAAAACACAACCAACAAATATTTTGCTTTTATGTTGCCTATTTATCAATCTTCCCTACTTAGAATATGAGCTCTGTGGGGCAGGCTGCAGTGTCTATACACTGCCTTGTATTGAAGGGTAAGGATGTTAAGGACTACTCGATTAGTCTGTCAACTAGTCGATTCCTCTCTCCCTCCCCCCGCCGCCTCTATGAGATAGAGGCGGCAAAAGGGGTACTTCAAAGTGGCAGCGCCACACAGCTGAGCTGGGGATCATTGTGCAGCGCTGTCACTTTGAAACCCCAAGGCGGTGTTTCAAAGGGGCAGCTGCCGCACAGCTGATTCACGGTTCAGCTGTGCAGCGCTGCCCCTTTAAAACGCCGAAGCATGGAGCCCAAGGTCAGCTAGGGACTCCGGGCTCCACCTTTGAAATAGAGACACCTTGGCACTTCAAAGGGGCAGCACTGCACAGCTGAGCCAGAGACTCCCCAGCTGATCCCGGGCTCTGTGGCTTTGAAATGCACAAGAGCGCCTGCTGGGGACTCTTGTACATTTCAAAGCAGGCAGCTGCATACAGCCCGGAGTCAGCGGGACTTCCCGCTGGCCCCAGGCTGTATGCAGAGTTCTGCATTCCTCCTCTGAAAGCCCCCCCAGTAGGGGCTCTTGTACCTTTCAAAGGAGGAATAAGGAAGTGCCTATCGACTAGAGGAGTAGTCAATGGAAATTCCATCGACTACTCAATTAACCACATTTTAACATCCCTATTCTGTACGCTCTTGAAGATGGTGACCAAAAGGAAACTTGATGAGATGGTGATTGGGAGCCAGTGGAGGGATTCGAAGAAGGAAGTGATATGATCAAATTAGGCAGGGACGGGGAGTGTACAATTATTCATTTTCATAACCCAGTGAAACATCCAAGTCTTATCTTGGTATATAGGTGAAGGACCAGAAGTACAGCTGTTGAGTGACTTGCCCAAAGTTATAAATTCAGTCACTGGCAGAACAGAAACTAGAATCTAGACATTCTGAAAACCAGCATGCTTGTCTGATGACCAGACTTCTTGTTTTCAAGGAAAACTGTTCTTAGGAGAGATTCCAGTCACTACAGCAAATTACAAAAGCTTACTCAAAAACCCATACATGATAAATGGAAACCTCTATCTTCACAGCTTGATACAAAATAGAATTCAAAGATTCAGATTTGTCCTGACAAATATTGAGTTCACAGATAAATATGTGTATTAAAGTAATTGCTAGAGGCTGCCATCAAGATTAGGATCCCGTCAGTACAGATGTTAAAATGTGGTTAATTGACTAGTAGAATAGTCGATGGAAGTTCCATCAACTACTCGACTAGTCGATAGGCACTTCCGCATTCCTCCTCTGAAAGGGTATGTCTACACAGCAAAGTTATTTCAAAATAACAGCTGTTATTTCAAAATAACTTTCCTAGCGTCTACACAGCCAAACTGCTATTTCGAAATTAAATCGAAATAGCGGAGCGCTTATTTTGAATTTGGTAAACCTCATTCCAGGAGGAATAACGCCAAATTTGAAATAGCTAAATCGAAATATGCACTGTGTAGACACTTATTTTGAAATAGGGGGCCTCCAGCCCTTCCCAGGAAAACTCTTCTGCTCCCACACCAGCCCCGGAGCCCTTAAAGGGGTAGACTCTGGCCACAGTGCCTGTGCCAGCTGCAAGCCTGCCAGCACAGAGCCAGCAGTCTGTGCACCTGGCCCAGCATGAGCCAGCAACCCAGTGGCACCCAGCCCTCCACCACTCCCCAGGAGCAGGCTAGCAGCTCCCAGGAGCCTGCCAGGGGCCGCAAAAGGTGGGCGCCTTCCCGGTCTAGTGCAGAGATCGTGGACCTCATTGACGTGTAGGGGGAGGCTCCAATGTCCACGATCTCCGCACTAGACACAGGAATGCGGCCGTCTACAGGCGGATGGCTGACAGCCTGACCACCAAAGGCCACATGCACACCCAGGTGCAGGTGCACATGAAAATAAAAGAGCTGCGGCAGGCCTATGCCAGGGCCTCGGGGCAGCTCCCAACCAGGGGCTGACCCGGACCCCTGCCCCTATTACGATGCCCTGGACCGCATCCTGGGGGGTCAGACGGTCCATGCCCCCCCCAGGTGGTTATCGACCCTGGGGCAGAGGGCCCTGCCCATGACACCAAGGAGGAGGAGGACGACGACGGTCAGGAGCCGCAGGAGCCTGGGGGGAGCGTGCCCTGCACCCAGGACCCCTGAACCACCCCAACAAGCCTGTCGCAGGTGTCATCTGAGGCCGGGGAGACCTCGACATGTGAGTGCCATCACTGTCCCCTTATGCGGGGTGGGCGGGGAGGACCGGGACCACACCTGTGGGCCTTGCTGACCATGGAGCACGCAGCAACTTGTGCATGTGCCATGCCACCCTGGGCATATGGCACCGGCTGGCTGACACGCAGAGGCCCTGGCCTGTTACCCACATGCATGTATGTATGAAGGCACATGACATGCTCTTGACCCCAGGGAGGGACACTGCACAATGCCCTCCCTCCACAAGCCCCCTCTACACAGAGGCAGGGCACATCTCCCCTTCTCCCCCACACCCACACTATATACAGCACAGGGGCCAGCTCACACTCCGGGGATAGGAGGACATGATGGTGCAGAGACCTGCCGTCCTCACCTTGCAGAGGGGGGCTGGGCTTCACCCACTGTGTCCCCAGGGAGAACTGACCACTTCTCGTGTTTCTCCACAGCCACAGCAGCTGCGAGTGCAGGGCGCACCACCCCGCCCAGGACATCCTCCTGCACCCGTGGCCTCAGCAGGCTGACCTGGAACCAGGAGTACCACCAGCGGCAGCACCTGGGGCTCCTGCGAAGGCAGGTCCATTGCCAGGAGCACTGGGTGCAGGAAGACCTGCAGCTGTGGCGGGAGAGCTTGTGGGAGCTGCGGGAACAGGGCCGTGCCATCCGCGACCACCTGCAGACCATGGCGCAGAGATTGGTGCTTGCTGCCACTCCAGCCCTTGCGGCCGCCCCCACCCCACTTCTGCTCCCCCCCCCCATACCTGGTCCCCCCCCCCGGGGACGCCGAGGCCCCCACACCCGCAGTGCTGGGAGACAGGTGGACCAGCAAGACCCCCAACCCTGACCTTCTCTTCCCCCCTCACCCCAGTTATGGTCAATAAAGAGAGTTTGTTTTTGGCAACACATGTGTTTTTATTTTACATCAGGAAGGGGGGGTAGGGAGGGGAAAATGGAAGGACTTGAGTGTGGAATAAGGCACAAGGCCCCAGTGGGGCACGCCAGGGAGACTTCACTCCTTTTCCTGGTGGAAGCTCTCCCGCAGGGCCTCCCAGATACGGACAGTCCCCCGATGGGTCTCCCGGCTGGCAGCCGTGCGGGGCTGCGCATAGAGGCCAGCCAAGTGGTCGGCCTCTGCCATCCAGGCTGGCAGGAAAGCCTCCCCCATCCTCTCGCACAAATTATGCGGCACACAACACGCTGCCACCACGTGCGGAATATTCTGCTCGGAGAGGTCCAGGCGGGCGAAGAGGCATCTAAAACGGGCCTTCAACCGGCTGAACGCTCCCTCCACCACGATGCAGGCCCTGCCGAGCTTGGCATTAAAGGCCTGTTGGGAGGGGTTGAGGTGTCCCGTGTAGGGCTTCATGAGCCAGGGTTGCAGTGGGTAGGCTGCATCCTCCACCAGGCACACAGGCACGTCCACGTCCCTGACCCTGATGTGGTCGGGGAAGGAAGTCCCGGCATGCAGCCTCTGGCACACAGAGGAGTTGTGGTACACCCATGCGTTGTGTGCTTTGCCAGACCAGCCCATGTTGATGTCCACGAACTGGCCCCAGTGGTCAGACACAGCCTGCAGGATGAACAAGAAGTATCCCTTCCGGTTGATGTAGGAGGGAGGCCTGGTGGTCCGAGGCACAGATGGGGATGTGCGTCCCGTCAGTTGCCCTCCCCCCCCCCGCAGTTGGGGAAGCCCAGGGCGCCAAACCCCTCGATCACCACCTCCAAATCGGTGAGGCGGATGACCCTGCGGAGCAGCACCCTATTGATGGCCTTGACCATCTGCAGAGGGGGACACAAAACCACCGAGAGTCACTGGGGTGCCAGAGTGGCTGAGAGTGCTCCTTCCCTGCCACTGCCCCGCGCCCCCACTCCAAGCAGCAACTCCCTCTGCAATCCTGGCCACCGCAGGCAGGCCGTAGTGCAGCTGGTACAGACCAAACCCTCCCGGGGAGGGGACTTTCACCACCCCCCCCTTTTCCCTAGGACAGCCCATCCCCTCCTCGCACCCTCTGCTCCTGGCACAGTGGCTGGAGATTGCCATACCTGCATGAGCACTGCTCCGACGGTGGATCTCCCCACGCCAAACTGGTTCCCCATGGATCGGTAGCTATCGAGCATGGAGAGCTTCCAGAGGGTGATGGCCACACACTTGTGGAAGGGAATGGTGAGCCTCATGTACGTGTCCCGTTGCCACAGAGCAGGGGCGAGCCACTCAGAGCTCGAGGAAGGTGTCCTTCATCCTGAAGTTCTGGGTCCATTGTTGGTCTCCACAGTGCTCCAGGACGATGTGGTCCCACCAGTCGCTGCTGGTGTCAATGCCAGATGTGGTGGGGCACACTGGCCTCCAGGCGCTGCTGCTGCTGCTCCTCTCCGGCCCCCAGAGGGGTCGGGAAGAGGGCCTGGGGGTTGGGCTATAGCAGATGCTGCCAGGCAGTCTCCAGCAACTGCAGCCAGGCTTGCAGCAACATGTCCAAAATGAGCACCCAAGTGCCCAGGGGTGGCTCTAGCTCCATGGTGCCAAGTGCTGTGGTGCCCCGAGTCAGGGCAACCAAAGCAGACAGAGAGAAAAATGCTTTGCTGTCCCTCAGCGAGGTAGGTAAGCAAGCAGGGAAAGCTGAGAACCAGCTGTCCAGGAGGGTCCCTTTAAGCACAAGCCTCAGATAGCCTCAGGCAGCAGCCACACAAAGCAACTACTGACCTGATGCCCTGCTGGAACCAGTTTCAGCTGCCCTTAAATGTGATTCAGCGTCCAATCAGTGTGGACCCGTTATTTCAAAATAGCAAAATGCTATTTCGAAATCCATTTTATATGTAGACACATTATTTCGAAATAACTTATTTTGAATTAACTATTTCAAAATAAGATATTTCGAAATAACGCTGTAGTGTAGAAATACCCAAAGGTACAAAAGCCTCTGCTGGGGCTCTTATACCTTTCAAAGGAGGAATGCGGAACTCCGCATACAGCCCGGGGCCAGCGGGAAGTCCCACTGACTCCGAGCTGCATGCAGGTGCCTGTTTTGAAAAGTACAGGGGCTCTTGTGCATTTCAAAGCCAAGGAGCCCGGGGTCAGAGGGGGACTCCCCAGCTGACTCCAGATTCCGCATGGCATTTCAGCGGAACCTGCGATCAGCTGAGGACTCCCCAGCTGACCCCTGGTTCTGGGAAAATGCTGCGCAGAGCCCTGGGCTCCATGGCTGCCCCTTTGAAATGCGGAGGCGGAGTTTCAAAGGGGCAGCTGCTGCACAGCTGATCCCTGCTCAGCTGTGCAGTGCTGCCACTTTGAAGCACACCTACCACCCTTTGCTGCCTCCATCTCAGAGAGGCATCCGGGGGCAGGCAGGGGGGGAAGGGGGAGAGAGGAATCGACTAGTCAACAGATGCTTATTGGATAGTTGGCTAGTCCTTAACATCCTTAGTACAGAATACTGCCCCTTGCTCTCGTCAAGCGTCTTCTGCTCCAGTACTCCCAGCCTTAGCTGTCAACTTCTCGTTCAACTACCTCCTTGTGGCTCCCCGTGCAAGATGCAATTACAAGCTCATCAACAAGACCCCTAACTTGTCCACATGTAAGTTCCCACTAAAGACCAAAGTCAACAAAGTTGTTTACCCTGAAAAAGTTGATTTGTATACATAAACAGCCTCACTTCCTTTCCTGGTAAAGGTCTTCTTATCATTCTGACCTTAGGTTTTGAGCTTCTTAGAGCAAGGATTGCACTTTGAAGGTTTAAGTGCCTAGCACTATCAACCAATCCACCAACTAACAACCCACTAACAACAATGTACTCTTGAGATGCCTGAACGGAACATGCTCAAAGTAATACTTTAGCACCTTGTACCCTGGACCCTTTACTCCATTCACCTGAAGAAGTGGGTTGTGCCCACGAAAGCTCATGACACTATCTACATTTTTTGTTAGCCTCAAAGGTGCTGCAGAACTATTTGTGGGGGTTTTTTAAAGTTTTTTCTCCTAACTTAAGTACCTGAAAGTATGCCAGAAACACCACAGATAAGCTTAAATTGAAACTAGCAGCAAAATGATATTTTTATTTCACTTAAAATGAAGAGCATTTAAAATAACTTCCACAGAATTGGCAAATTGACTTACCAAACCCCGACTTGGGGTTGTATCTAGGGGTCCCCCTATTTGTTCCTTGATGAAATCCATATCTTCTTTCAGGACAAGACCATAATCTTCCATGACTTTTTCTAGCCCATTGGAAGTAATCAGGTGTTCAAACATCTCAACAGAAGCAGTTTCATGCTGCAGAAAGTGTATATATATGTGTCACTTTATCAAAATACACAAGCTGCTATCAGACTTAGCCAAAATCAAGTACCGGAGCTGGGACCAAACTAGCTTCAAGTACTTGTTTTAGCTACTGAACCAGGCTATCTTCAGGAAATGCAAACATTAAGGTTCTTATACTGCATGCATATCGAATTTTGATTACTGAGCTATTAAGCTTGCATTTTAATATCCAGTGGATTCAATGGTGGGAAAGTTGCTTACTAAGGAAGTTAACTTTGATACTGACCAACTTCATTTATACTCCATAACAAGTTCATGCATCTGAGGAAGTGAGTTTCTAGCCCACCAAAGCTGATGCCCAAATAAATTTACTTTTTAAGATGCCACAAGGACTCCTTGATGCTTTTGCTAAAACAGACTAACACAGCTATTCTGATATGCAAGTTTTCTGTCTACTTCTCACGTACTGGCACAATGAGGATTGCAAAGGATATAGGGGAACATTTGTTGCATTTTTTAAAATCCAAACAATACTAGAAAACCTGTGCATTTTTTAAATCAAAACCTACATTTTTAACATCCTTTTACCTTTTTACATTCAATTTCTGTTTTAAAATAAAATCCAAAATAAGATTGAAAAGAAATTATTACTGTCTACAGTTATTGTTTTATGCCTATAAAAATCTGGGTTCTGGGGAAAGCTACCCCATATACATTAAGGAACTGTGTCAACTTGAAAATGGTCACTTTAAAAAATTAAACTTAAAAAACAACAAATGGTCTTAAGTTTATCCTGTACAGACTAACTTGGCTACCCCGGAAGCACTTTAAAAAATGACATCTGCTTCTATCTGAGTGCAGCCAGGTCCCTTGGCTCCTGTGTCTATTAGGTCCAAAAAGACACTCGGAGACCCTGTGGTGACTAACAATATGGTTCTTCTATAGCCATATTGGTAGGCCTAAACTAAACCCTTCTTCTGCAGCCAGACTGAAGAGTAGCAGCCATTAGCTGTAAAGCCTGGAGTCACATACTCACATTCCATCTAAATTGAATTAAAATAGTGCCACACTAGGTTGTGAGAAGGAGATCCTGTCCTAATGGCCCCCACTGGCACCAGATAAAGAAACAGATATCAAGATGGGTAGAGAAAACTTAATTAACAGCATTGTTTGGCAAGAAACTGTTTACCAATAGTTGTAGTTGTGGAATCCGCATTCTATGATTATTGTCCTCACTTTCCTATTGTTTGTCTGTGTGATCTCTGTCTGGTTTGTAACTGTTTCTGTCTGCTGTATAATTATTTTTGCTAGGTGTAAAATCAACTAAGGTGGTAGGGTATGATTGGTTAGGTAATTCTATTACAGTATGTTATGATTGGTTAGTAAAATTATACTAAAATAATTGTTTAGGGTATAGCTAAACAGGACTCAAGTTTCACTATATAAATTGGGGTCCAAGAAGACCAGCAAGAAGAAGAAGGAAAAGGGAAAAGAAGACCAAGAAGAAGGAGGGAAGACCTGGAAGAACTCACCTCCAAGATACAGCCTAAGACCGGAGCTGCCAGGACTCCTCTGCACGACCGTGACATGCAGCAGCTAAGATCCAAAGAGACTGACCTTGCCTGGCCAACAGGGGAAGTCTGCATCTGAAGAAGTGGGCTGTGCCCAATAAAGCTCATGACGCCATCTACACGTTTCGTTAGTCTATTAAGTGCTACCAGACCATTTGTTGTTTTTTTCTGTATCAGGATTGGTGAGCATGACACTGTGTGCTTAGCATGTGTATTCTGCTTGCTTGGGAAATGTCAATAAATAGAGACTAAGAATATTACTGTGTGAGGCTCTTTCAATGGCAAAAGACCCTGCAAACCTGCAGGAAGTTACGCCCTGAGCCCTAGGAATTGGGTAAGAGTGGGTGTGTAAACTAACAGGGTTGCACCTTGAGCCCTAGGAATTGGGTAAAGGCACGAATCCCTAAAGTGTGGAAGGGATAGAGAAATTTGATTTGTGCAGGTAACACCTGGGGTTAATAACCACTGGTGCAGTTTATTCACAGGCTTCTTCCTACCACCATTTCACTTGACCCTTCACTGTCTGCAGGCCGGTGAGAGGGAAGAGCTACCTCCCTGCCTTTTCCCTTTCTGCTCCCTCCTCAGTTTCCTTCCCCTAAAGCTTTTATTCAGCTCAAGCCCAGCTAGGCAGCAGCTGCCTCTGCTTTCCCAATTAGGGCCACATTCCCTCCAGCCAGCTCTCACTTATTCCCCTACATGGGAGATGGCATAACAAGGGCTGAATCAGCAACCCTGTGCCCAGTCACAGCCTTCCTGAGCCTCTCTGAACATTTTATGACCTGACCGTGTTGTTGTTGTTGTGTGTGTGTTGTGTTTTTTTTTAAATTTCCTCATCCCCCATTGCGCAAGAGTCAGAGTGTATGTGCGTGAGCAGCAGGGTCTCAGCTCTCTTACACACAGGTCAGGCAGACAGCTGGTGCAAATAACTACCCCCACTGCTCCTCTCAGTCCCTCTAGCCCAGGGTCACATGCAGAAAGCAGTCAGGAGTGCATGCAAAGAAAAGGAAAATTCCTTCTGCTCTTGCCCCGCTTGGGTATTAGGAGACAGAATAAAAAGAACAAGCACATTACCATGATGGGAAGAGAGAAAGCTTTTCTGAAATTTAACCATGGTCAATATGCTTGTCACTCATTAGAACGCTGCTCACAAAAGCAGGCTGTATTGGCTGCCCATATACTTAAAGGTGAATTACCTTTTCCTTTCAAAAAAGTAAGTGGAATATTTTGCTTGTATATTGTTCTCTGTGTAAAATACTTACCTTCCATTTCAGTCCTGGGCGAGCAAGTGGAATAAATCTTCCATCAAACATGTGTGAAAATGGTCCATGACCTTAAAGATAAAGAGTGTACAGGGTTAAGCTGAAACGTGTGTCAGCAAAAACATGTCGGAACTGTGTGAATTTGTGTTCTCTCACTTCATTGTACTGCTCTTCACAGAACTAGAGTACAAGAGTCCAATTAATATCATCTAGTGTGACGGGTGCTGTCACAGAAGATCCCTTGGGACTGTTCCCTGGTGTACCGATCATGTCACTGACACTCATGTTCAAGATCTCTGGAGCTTCACACCACCCTGTCCTGCTGGGCCCAATTCCCTGGTCTCCCCCAGAGAAGACACAGAGCTGGGGTAACACCCCCCTGAAGAGCAATACTAAAACTGAACTACTTCAGCTCTGGGAGAACGCAGTTCTAGGGCACAGCACTCAGGAAGCCAACTCCCCAAAGGGATCAGAACCGCAAATCAGTCAGTCTTTCAAGTACAACTGAGCTCACAGGAAATGTTTTGCATCAGCAACGCAATGGATGGAGCAGCACAAAATGTAAAGTGGCATTAAACAGCTGGAAAGGGACAGTCTGTTCCTTAACCACTTTCACTTTAAAATGTTACTAGATGAGTCAGAAGGGGTAGAGTGTTATAGCCATGTTGATCCCAGAATATGAAGACAGACAAGATGGGGGAGATAAACCTTTAATTGGACTGTCTGTTGGTGAGAGATCCAAGCTTTGGGGCTCTCACAGTTCTTCTGGAGGTCACTTCAGAGCTCTGTGTAAATTTGTCTCATTCACCAAGAGGTAGACAGAGGGAAAGGGCCTTGGGGTGCTTGCTCTTGTTTTTTATAGTTCCAGTCACCCTCCTGAAAAATATTTCCACAAAAGGTCTATGTGAAAGGATGTTCCCTGATGGGTTTTTTTCCCACCTGTTTGAGTTTTCTTAGTATTCCCCTCCAGCTTGCACTTAAATGCAAATTAAGGAAAGCATTCTTTCCTTTAGAACAAAGCTGTGAGATTTAGAACAGGTCTTTATATCACACAGATGAATCTTATCACTTCATTGTGACGGTGTATTTCATATTCTTTACAGAAATAGGCTTCGGAATATGAATATGCTTTATGCAGAATTTTTCATTAACAGTATAATTGGAAAGCTTGCAATCCTCTGAATGCATATATTCTATTTGTATGTATGTACCATGTCTACACATCCAAAATCAGGAGTCTTGACTGTAGATTTATCATCAATGCGTTCATGTTGGGGAAAGCCTATTTTCAGCCCATCAGGAACAACAATGAAGTTACACAGAGCTAATAGCCCATTAGCAAAAGACAACTGAGTGGAGTGTCACCTGATGCTGCAATCCATCTCAAATTTTGTACTTTTCCATAGAGGTGTTATGGAATTGAACAAAAGCTGCCCACCCTTGAGAAATGCTATATAAAAGACAAGTAAACAATGGGGGTCTTCAGCTGACTTTTCAGACTGCCTCACTACTCCAAAAAGGTGTGTGAAAACACCTTGATACAGGACTGTAATGACAGGGGTGGAGAAGAACCACTGGACCCAGATCAGAAAGGACATCCCTGGCCTGAGAGGGACTTCGCCTGAAGTATGAACTAGGGCGAGAAATTATGATTTGTAAAAATTTCTCTTCTTGTATTAGGCTTAGCTGGCATGTTTTGTTTTATTTTGCTTAGTAGCTTACTTTGATCAGTCTGCTATCACGTGTAACCACTTAAATCTTACTTTTTATACATAACAAAATCACTTATTATTATTAAACCAGTGCAAATAATGATTAAAGGGACAAGTGCTGTGCTTCTCTTCTATAGATAATTTAGCACATATCTGTGTGTCTATTTGTCCGCTTATTCAAGAACTCCTCCTAAACTGTAAGAGCTAGGACCACCAAATTTGGGATGCAGCTTCCTCTTATCATAACTTAACTCAAGGTCAGGGTTTGGCTGTGCCTGGAAAACAGGAAGTGCAGGGAATGGGACTGTTTTCAATAACATGGAAAAGAAGGGGGCAGAGAGCAGAGGGGCACAGAGAAGAGGGAGTGGGGAATGTGACCACTGGAGGCAGCTGCAGCACAAAGAGTGGCCAGCAGGGTTGGGGCTCCACCATTTGCCTGCCTCCAGACCAAGTAAGGAGCCCTCTGCCCAAAACCCGGAGCCTGCCTCCTCCCACAGGGAGACCCTGATGGAGGAGGGTACAGCCCTCAGAGCTTGGCCCCTCCTCAGACAGCCTGCAGGCTGTGGAGGGGCCACTGGAGGGGCAGGGCCAGCCCGCAGAACACCATCTCTTCCCAAACAGTCTACAAGACAGGGGGGCCACTCCTCCATGCAAGCCTCCCTCCCCCAGAGCAGCTACAGGCCAGGGGCTGCCCTTCCCCCTCCGTACCTCGACAGGCTGCAGGCCATGGGATAGCAGCAGGCCAGGAGCTGGCCCCCAACAAGCTGCAGGCTGGGGGAGGCGGAGCCAGCTGGAGGCCAGGGCCAGCCCACAGAGCTCTAATCCCCACCCAATAAGTGCGCAGACCTGGATTCCCCACTCCGGAGAGCATAGCCCTAGCCCTTCAGGAGAGCTGCTGGCCAGGGACCACTACCACAGCCCCCTAAGAGGAGCTGCGCCAGAGCAGCACCACCCTCACCACCACAGGCAGCCCCAGTAAGCCTCTTCCCCCCATCTCCCTGCCCCGCGTCCTGTGCTTCCCAACTGCCTTGACTTCTGCACCCTCACCTCCTTCCCCACGAGCCCTCCACTTCCTTACTCCTGCCCTTAGGCCACCACCCCCTGCCTTAAACCCACCCCACACACACACTTCCCAACCCTTCTTACCACAAAATCCTCACTCTAGCCTTCATTTTTCCTCATTTTTTAAAGATACAATCATTGAAATAAAGAATGCACACTTCATTTATTTTCCCCACACGCGCAAAAAAAACCTCAAACCCAAAAAACAGAAAAACTACTTCAGTTAAAGACCTGAGCAACGCCAGGTACATCACTGATAAAGGGGGCAAACAATTCATGTGCTCGCTCTGTAAAAGCTTAAGAGTCAGACAGATTTATTTGCGGCCCTAGTCCCTCTGGGTGTCAAGTCCCGTTGAGCCTTCCCAGAGCTGAGCTTCTCTCACTGTCAGTGTTGCTCTGCTGTAGGCTGTGACCCCAACTCTGTGCCATTGCTGGAGGAAACCAGAGGGTCTGACAGAGCGGTAGGGCACCCGTCATCAAGTGACAGTCTCGGGGGAAATCTCTGTGACTGAAGCAGTCACATTCACAGATAGGGCTGCCACACCTTTTATCAAGACAATACCTAAGCAAATTATGAGTTTTTAAATCATCCACATACCTCGTACTAAGATTATCACAAAAGCGTGTAATATATGGCTCTATTCCATCACACCCAGCACCACTTAAGCTACCAAACAATTGCTTTGAAGAGCTGCTTACCCAAATCATGACAAAGTCCAGCAATCTGAACACAGAGAATATCTCGCTGGTTTATCTCCAACTCTGGCTGTCTTTCATGTAATGCCCGGACCAGACATCCTGCTAGATAGCCTACCCTGTTCCAGGTAGAAAATTTGAGATCAAGTTAATTTCAGACAAGAGAAACTTGCAAATTCAATTCTCCCTTTGGTACTGTCTTTGGCGGGCCCTCTGTGGGGCTGGAGCAGCACTCTGCGCCCCTCCAGCACTAGGGATGGAATAGTCTAGTCAATTAACCCATAAGCAAAAGCTTTTGCTTATCGGTTAATGCTATAGACTACACGCACCCCACTGCCCCTCACCAGTAAATTTTTAGTAGGCTGACCAGCAGCCTGGCTCACTCCAGACTTGCGCTGGATCCGGGACCTACCCCTGCTGCGGCTCTGTATTAAAATTGTATTAGGAGCCAGATGGGGAGGCAGGCCGACTCAGTTTCAGCTCATGCCAGGTCCAGGAGCTCAGATCCCCCACCCAGACAGGCAACAGCACGGGGAGATAGGCAGCCAGTCCACGAGGGGAGCTGGTTTTTAAACTGGCTCCCCTCACGGACCAGCTCCCGCCTGGCACCCCCCACTGCTGCTTCTGATGCAGAGGCAGCAGCACGGGGTGGCAGGAGGCTCCTCAGGAGTGGGGCCAGAGGGCACTGGCTGATGCTCCCACCCCTAGGGAATATAGAATAGTCGAGTAACTGACAAGAATTCATGAGGTTAACTGACTATTCAATTAACCTATTTTTAACATCCCTATACAGCAGCCACCAGTTAACTGGAACCAGTAAGCATCACCTGTTTAGGGTGATTCTTACTACTAACCGGTTAACCTTTCCCAACCCTATTACCAAGGTCATTTTCCTCTTACAACTCCAACTGAAACCCTTCAAATAGCTTCCTTCACCAGTACAAAGTCAAACACCTTCTGCTCATTTTCAAGTCCCTGCACAAGCTTGCTCCTGCTTATCTCTCTGCCCTTATTTCCTTCAACTCCTCCCACCCTCAGAGACACACTGAAATTGTTTACACCAGGAGTCCATCCACTCAGTACTGTAACAGTGGCCAGTAACCATATGCTATATAGAATTAGAAAAAGTCATCACGGGACAACTATGGATTATCCTGATTATGGAAGTTCCTTCCAAACACAATGAGTTATTGATTGGCTTACACCATGGAACATGAATTTGTATCCCTTATTTTTAATCCTACTTTAGGCAACTGTAGATATTCTCATTATCCACAGAATACTTAACCATTTTAATCTCTTGACCCTAGTTATGTATTGTGGCAATAAGTTTCATAGGTTAATTATGCATTATACAAGAATATTTCTTTTTATCAACTTTAAGTTGGTCATTAAATAATGCATCTTCTACCTTCTCTACACTTAATTATTACCTCTATCATATTCAGTCATCTCTAAACGGAGCAGTACCATCATCTTTTTTGCTGTCAGACAATTGTTTGTCAAAGCCTTTAGTAATTTTTGTTGCACACCTCTGGGAACAAACATCAAGAAACTATTCAAACAGTGTAACCTCATTGTCTAAAATGCACGTTTTAAGTCCAACTACACACTATATGCCAGACCAGCACTACAGTCACACCAGACTGGGGGGAAAGGAAGATAGCTCTTGGCAGAGAAAGCAAAATGGAGATTTATATGCACAAGAATATTGCCTTACCCCAAAGAATGCTCAAAACGGTTGTGTGATGCTCCTGGGAAAACATAGTAAGTGCCTCCCAGCTGTTTAATATATCGCAGGCGCTGAAATTGAGGCGTGTCAATGATTCGAACGAGGAGAGGATGTATTTCAATATGGCCATGAATAGGATCATTAAAAACCTAGAAAATTTCAACGTAATTGAAAGTATGGTTTAACAATATAAGCTACAAAAGGGAAAGGTTGTCTTTCCTTTAAAAAAAAAAAAAAAGGACATTAAAATTCAGTTCTTGACTATCCTGGAAAATGGCATAGTACTAGAGAACAGGGAAGTTATGACATTATAAAGACTTAAAACTAAAAACAGAGGGTAAGAGATTTCAAGCCAGCTATCTTAAAACCTTTTTCTACAACAGAAAGCAGCAAAAAAATGCAGCTCCAACTTGTTAAGTTTCTTGTAGATGACCTTTAAGTAAGATTATACATTTTAGAAACATTTGAGTTATGAATTAAAAGATATAAATTTAAATTGATACTTTCTAAATCTGGGCATTCATTCCAGCATGAAAGCACAAGGCAAAGAATTATGTTTTAAGGACAGGAGATTGAAGCAACAAAAATTACTACTATCTAATTTCAGTATCTGTGTACAACCACCTTTTCAGTATTCACTCTCTTTCTAGATGTGCCTCCTATGACAGTACTAAATGGGGACCTGCAGGTCCAAGAACCTACTTCACCTACTGGAAAGGACTCAGCTTCACAACACCATTGCAAGCACAGAAACATGTCACTAACTATTAAGCAGAACTGCTATTGCTATCTTCCTTTGCCTGTTTTTACATCACAAATACTAGTTTTCCAACAATATAGTACCTTGAGTCTTTATGTAAATGTACTTAAAACAGTTTCTCAAATGTCACCAAAGGGAGAAAAAAACCCAACGAGTCCCATTTTAAAAGCAGAAATAAGATCCTGAGTGTTGATCAACGTGACATTATAGAATCATAGAATACTAGACCTGGAAGGAACTTGAAGAGACCATCAAGTCCAGTCCCCTATCCTGATGGCACAACCAAACACCGTCTAGATCATCCCTGATAGATGTCTATCCAAACTGCTCTTAAATATTTCCAGAGATGGAGATTCCACAACCTCCCTGGGCAATTTAGTCCAGCGCTTAACCATCCTGACCATTAGGAAGTTTTTCCTAATGTCCAACCTATACCTCCCTTGCTGCAATTTAAGCCCATGGCTTTTTCTCCTATCATCAGAGGCTAAGGAGAACAATTTTTCTCCCTCCTCTTTGTAACACTTTTAAATACTTGAAAACTGCTATCATGTCCCCTCAGTCTTCCCTCATAGTTCATGTTTTCTAGACCTTTAATCATTTGTCTTGCTCTTCTCTGGACCTGCTCCAATTTCTCCACATCTTTCTTGAAACAGGGCACTCAGAACTGGACACAATACTCCAATTGAGGCCTAATCAGTGCAGAGTAGAGCGGAAGAATGACTTCTCGTGTCTTGCTCACAACACTCTTTGTTCTATTAATGCATCCCAGAATCATGTTTGCTTTTTTTGCAACAGTGTCACACTGTTGACTCATGTTTAACTTGTTGTTCACTGTGACCCCTAGATCCTTTTTTGCAGTACTCCTTCCTAGACAGTTGCTTCCCATTCTGTGTGAAACTAATTGTTCCTTCCTAAGTGGAGTACTGCACTTATGCTTACCTTCATTATGTCAGCATGATTTTGTTCTAGTTTTTGTAGGCAAACAAGCAATTTCAGTCTCAAGTCCAACGGTCTAGAAATATCAAGAAGATTTGAAAGTTACTGTAAATTGAAAAGCAAAAACAACTAGGCTGCCAAGTAATTAAACAAATTAATCGTGATTAATTGCTCTGTCAGTAAAAGCTCTGCTATCCGGTACTCAACTGACCAGAAAGCTCAGTGAACCGGCATTTCTAGTATCTCCCAATACAAGCCTTCAATCAAATAACCGGGACTTATATACTGCTCAGGAGGTCATGCCCTTGCATATCTTGCACTCTGCAGAACAGGCAGAAGATAAGTAAAGAAGCTGAAATCAGGGATTTATTCAAAAAAACAGCTTCCAGGGTGTGCCGTAGGGTCACTACAGATTCAGCCCGATCTGCTACACTTTGTGCATCTGCAATATCTGATGTTGATAATGACGACTGAGGCACTAGATGATTCTCAAGTGCCTTCTGAATCCAAGAAAGATTAAACTACGTGCAGTATAATTTGAAGGTTATTTTTACCGATCTGGGTGTATGCCACGTGCTCCCCATAGTCATATGTAGCATCGTAAAATAACCTAGAGTACAGAAAACTTTACCGGTACATACCTAAGTGCTTCAAGAAACCACCACACTTTGCAGTGCAGTGTAACTACTGGATTGGTGAGTACCTGTTTACTATTTTATACTTTATTCATTTTATTGTATTTTAGTTCTTTAGAAATTGGTATTCCATTGGTAAAGTATAACGCTCACTTAACCAGAATATTTGATTAACCAGCACTCCTCAATCCCACCAACATGCTCAAACCATGTCTGATGAAGTGGGTCTTTCCCCATGAGAGCTTATGTTCCAATAAATCTGTTAGTCTATAAGGTGCCACAAGACTTCTTGTTGTTTATGCAGATTCAGACTAACATGGTTACCCCTCTGATACTTGTCATCAGGCTCATAGGTTAACCATACAAACAGTTAAATTTTAACTTTTACACCCCTAGTATAGACTGTGGCATTAATAGAACTACCTGGCCCCCCCCGACCCCTTCCAACACCCCATCTCACTATGCTACATATAGCTAGTAATGGGCATCTCAGAGATGCTGAGGAAATTGGGAAGGGGTAGGGAGATATATGCTAGCTGGTAACAAATTATAGTGCATCCCAACATCCACTTGGAGTCTCTGCATGGACAGAGCAATTCTCCCAAGATGATCAATAGTTTAAATGTCTTTCTAATTGCTTTCATTTTTTGAACACCAACACCAGTTAAAGATCTATGGAATGAAGTTCTCCCCTCATCAGAAGCATGAGGGTTTGGAAAAAGAACAGTAAGTGGATGATTAGATTCATGTGACATTCCAAAGTTACATTAGGAATGAATTTCAGGTAGAAGGGAAGAAAGATTTCTCTTTATGAAAAAAGAGCTTGCTCACCCTTCCACCTGGTATGATGGTGACCAAGAGGGAAACTGTCATTGAGAGGTGGGTCACAGAACACATGGCTTATGGTCTGAAGGGAGTTCTGGTGAGAAATGAAAATTGTGATCCCCACTGAGATGCTGATTTTATCACTGGTGGAAAAGTTCTAATAAGTCCCTGCAGGAATCAAGTTACCTTAGGTGGAGTAAAAATAGCATGCAATGGCCCTTACACTATATGGTGAAAGGTGGTGATTGCTGTGAGGGGACCCACAGGAAACTAACTGATAGACCCAACATTTTACAGGTAAGTAGATAATCTAAAATAAAAGACTCTGGAGATAACCGATGCTGTTGTGATCAAGAGGAAAAATATCTTCATTTGGATGAACAGCATCTCCATCTTGGAAGAATTCTTTCCGTTTTGGTTGAGGAGGATTGAACTGCTACTAAACACAAGCGCTCGCTCTATGGCCACTGCCATTCAAATACCAGGCCCTGAATTATAGAGGATGTGGGTTAGGGTGCCTGGTTACACCATTGTATTGCACCAGCACATCTGCAAATGGCTGGATATTGATGGGTGGAGAAGGTTAAATATTGAGGAAGTCCAAAAGACAGAACTATTTTGGCCATCTGGGTGCAATGAAGATGACCCCAGTATTATGACAAATGTTTCATAGTTGTCCAACATTGCCTGGATAGGTCAGGATTCGATGAGTAGACAGAATGCATTGCAGGCCTGATGGACCACACTTAATTATAGTAAGTCGAACTGCATCCTGACCTTCCAAAGGGACCTTGGACTCCCCAACCTAAGGAGACAACAGCAAGGATAGCTGGTTCAGGTGTAGGTGTGGGGGAAGGAATTCCCACCCAAACTTTCTTCAGGTTTGCCCATCAAGTGAAACAGGCCATAACCCTGGCCTGAATTGTTATTCTAACACTGATATTGTCTCTGGTGAGCAGATGCACTAAAGCCAGGTGTATAGGCACAGAAATGGACCCTGGCAAATGGTGTTCAAAGGATACATGAGGCCATGCTGTCTAGAAGGGAAAGGCAGATCCTGACTGTAGTCTGAAGATGACCTATTATATCAAACTACTTATTGCCTACAGTTTCTCGACTGGGCTCTAGCTGCAGTCAAGACCAGAGTTGGTCCAATTAAATCTGTGGTCTTTGTAAGAGTCAAAGTTGACTTTTCATATTTGATACAGATTCCCACGGTAATGGTCTTGCTCTAGGAACAGTTGTGAGATAAGCATCTCATATCCAGAGCCACAAACCACATGCCCTCTTTTAAACTGATACCCATCTGACTGTGTGGCATTTTACACTTTCAGATGTTAAATTGGCTTAGATCAGAAATAGATCAAGATCCTCTGTTCTCTTTGGGAACTAGAATCTGTTTTATTGACATTGAAGTGGAACTCGTTTTAGTCTCTGCTCCAGTGAGGATGGATAGATATAGATATATCCTTGCGTGTACTGTCTCCCGCCTGCCCCCCCTCTGTGCAGCTTCTTTTGATACAAAGGCAGCAGCAACGGAGTGGGGGGCAAGGGGCAGCCTCTCCCTCCATGTAAACGTGTAACTGCTGAAATTTTCAGTGGTTAAACGTTTACATAAACAAACATTTTAACATCCCCAGTACAAGTTCATCAGTTACCTGTTCACATCCCAAATGTACAGTTGGGATTGTAATTTCCCATGTACATTATACTGAATTTATCAACATTGAATTTCACAGTCTGCCAGGGCCTCAACTATCATGAGTAGTTTTGTATCAACTGCAAATTTTGCCACCTCACTGTGTACCCCTTTTTCAAGATCACTGATGAATAAACATGTCGAACAGGGCTGGTCCCAGAACAGACCCCCGACAGACACAACCATTTACTTGTCTCCATGCTGAATACTGACCATTTATTCCTAAACCCGTGGGTGTGATTTGCGTAAGTGCTGAGCACAACTGAAACTGCAGTCACTGAGAGTTAGACGTTGAACATACTAATTCCTAGTTCTCTGAAAAATCAGGTCTTAAATATCTCAAGTTTGACACTCAAAATTAGTGGACAGTTTTGACTTTAATTTCTCTGCCCCCATCTCTAAAAGACCAACTCTTCACCTCAGAAGTGTGTTGTGAAAAATCAGTATTTGTGCATAAGTCAGATAATGTAGAGATAAGCACCAGAGAAAAGCCCATGGGGAAGTTGTTAATTCCATCTTGAGACTAAGATTTAAGAGTACACAGTAAATAAAGCCTGGAGCCATGAACTGAGCAAGGAAAAAATCTGAAAATTACAGTCTACAGAAAATGAGTGCAGTGTGACCACCTGTAAGAAGTTAAACTGAACTGATTAGCATCACATAGGGACTGTGAGACAGGACAGGAATAGAATCCAATTCTCCAGGGCAGCACCTCTGCACTGAACCATACACGTGAAATACACCAGACATCCACAACTCTTGATAATATATATGCAACTACAGATTAACATCCAAATTATGATCCAGTTATCTCCCTTGTGCTTAGTTAACCTGTCCTCCTGTAAACGTTTTTGACGTCTCTTTTCTAATAGTTCGGAAAGTTACATATTCTGCCGTCCGGAGCAGCCCCTGCATGAGGCACAGGGGTTTGCTCTAGCCCAGCCTGGCTGGAGCAGCACCCCCTGCCCACCTCCCCTTTAATCGGTTGACTGATTAAACAATACATTTAACCCGTTAACCAGTTAAACTGGATTTTACATCCCTAATCCTCAGTTTTTAGCTCTGTTTAACAACTGGCTTATATATCTCTTTTCAAATAATTAAAACTCCTATTTTTGATCAAGTAGTATTTTACAAAATACACACTTCACACATCTCTCCAAACATATCAAGGTGTTTCACTTCTAACAGGTTGTCAGCCTTGACATGAACAGCTGAAATTACACAATAGCAAAAAAAGAGGTGAGCTAACAAAGACAACATACTAAAATACCATGCTACAGAAATCAAGGACAACATTTGCAGTCAATCAAGTGATGATGACTTGTCTTTCCCAAGATGTAGTATTAAAGTTTGGTTAGTTTCAGTGAAGGTCAATACCAACAGATCCTTTATACCCATGTTTCTCAACCACTGGTATGAGTACCCTTAGGGGTACTTGAGAGAAGTCTGGGGGGTATATCAACACAACTGAAACTTGGAGAAAACTGAATTTTTGTTTTAAGTTTTACAGTGCTTTATTATTTTTGTACTTTTTACACCCAAAGTAGTAATTGCCTGCCTGGCTACGATTAAGTTGTTTAAACAAATGTGTTGCAATAGTAGAAAAAAATTGTGTGTCTGAAAACCTGTAAGTACTGGGGGTACTTACACATTTTTTTTTGAAAAAGGGGTACTTTATTAAAAAAAAGGTTGAGAAACATTGCTTTATGCCACCACATTCACAACTTGTTTTTGTTTAAGACATAGGCAAAGCCTTGGACACTTCAAGAAACAGCAAGCCCCAAGTTATTAAATCACCAAAATTTCTCAGACAGGAACCACTCTCAAAAATTTAGTAAAAGTTGTTCTTACCCAACTCCTAAGTCTTTAAGTTCAGATTTAGTGAGGTAAGGCAACACTGCTCCGGTTATCTGATTTTCTGAGGAGTGAAAGGAATAACTTTTATGTCTAGGCTTCCCCTACGTATTTAAGTTGCTGAAATATTTCACATGGAAGTATTTTAGCACAGTTGTCTTTACCACTTACTTTATTTTAGCTTACTTCAATTTTAGACCCTTATCCAACCTCCCCTCCTTCCCACCCCGTGACTGCACCACCCGGAGCACTATGGATGTCCAGAACTGCAGCCATGCCACCCAGACCATCAGGGCTGGTGGAGTGGCAACCATGCCGCCCAGGCGCTAGGGGAGCTGAGGCTTTGAGGGATGGGTGGCAGAAGGGAAGGCATAAGCCCCCACAAGCTTGCTGCACTGCCCAATAGCTGGTCTGGCTCCTCCTTCCAAGGCAGCTCTGACCCAGCCTGCTTAGGGAAGCTTGGGGGGGCAGACTGATGGGTCCAGCAGGCCATAGTTTGCCCACTACTGATTTAAGTGGGCAAACAAAAAAAAAATGTACATATATTGTTTTTGCTTTCCAAAATTATGTAATTAACTATCACCTTTCCTCAACTGCCCCTCCAACCACTCATTATATATTGGCTGTTTTATTGCACCATGTTTCTTGGGGAAGAATTAGATCCTCAGGAGGCAGAGGAAAAGAAGAGGATGAATGGGAGCTCTGTAGACTAAGGATGTTAAAATGTGGTTAATTGACTAGTTGAGTAGTCAAGGGAATTTCCATTGACTAGTCCATAGGCACTTCCACATTCCTCCTTTGATATGCACAGGCGTCCCCAAGGGGACTCTCAGTTCCCCTGCTGACCCCAGGCTCCCTGCTTTGGGCTCCCCTGCCCCTTTGAAACGGCTGCCTCTGCGGGATTCAGAGGGGAAGCAGGGGAGCCCGGAGTGACTGCACAGTCTCGAACACGGTTAGCGTGGCCGAGCCTGGCAGCTGGCGGCGCAAGAGGGAGGCTCAGACAGCAGAGATGCCGCTGGGATGGAAAAGAGCAGAGCCCGGCACTCCAGCCGAACTCCCTGCAGCTCAGAGGTGCCCCAGCCCCCTCTCGGCGATGGGGGGGCCGCGGGGCAGGTGCCACAGGGCTGCCCCCCTTGTCACACCCCGGCGTAGCCCCGCGCCAGGCTGCCCGCGGGCGGAGGCTGCAGGGGCCGGGCGGTTGAGCGACACGGCAGCCGATGAGCGGGGCGGGGGGGGGCGGGCAGCTCCCCGCTACGCTGAGGCGCCGCGAGCAACCCGAAGCGCGCGGCTCCGCGCCGGCCGGCGGGGCGGGGCGGGGCGGGGCGGAGCTCGCCTCAGTTCTGGAGCCCCCCCGGGTACCTCGCACGCGGCGCAGCAGGCCGGGCTCGCCGAAGCCGCTGCGGCAGAGGAAGTCGCAGACCTGCTCGGTGCCCCAGCGGCGCGGGGGGGGCCCGGGCGGGAGCGCGGCGCCCCAGGCCGGAGCCCGCTTCTCGGGGGTGCAGGGGCCATCGGGGGGGCTGCCGGGCCGCGCGCGCTTGGCAACGCTGCCCGCCCCGACCGCGCTCTGGCTCTGGCTCTGGCTCCGCATCGCCCCGGCTCGGCCCCCGCCGCGCAGGCGCGCTCGCCAGGCCGGCTGGCCCTCTGGCTCCGCCCACACCAGCCCCGCTCAGTGGCCGCGGCCTGCGCCTGTCTCAGCGCGGGGGCGGGGCAAGGCGGGCGGAGCCGCAGCTGCAGTTCGGAAGGCGGGAACGTCAGCGACCCCCCAACCGACCCCCCATCACCGACCCCCCAACCGACCCCCCATCACCGACCCCCCAACCGACCCCCTTCCCGTCACCGACACCCCAACCAACCCCCCATCACCGACACCCCAACCGACACCCCAACCGACCCCCCATCACCGACACCCCAACCGACACCACATCACCGACACCCCAACCGACCCCCCAACCGACACCACAACCAACCCCCCATCACCGACACCCCAACCGACACCACAACCGACACCACATCACCGACCCCCCAACCGACACCACAACCGACACCACATCACCGACACCCCAACCGACCCCCCAACCAACCCCCCATCACTGACACCCCAACCGACACCCCAACGGACCCCCCATCACCGACACCCCAACCGACACCACATCACCGACACCCCAACCGACCCCCCAACCAACCCCCCATCACTGACACCCCAACCGACACCCCAACGGACCCCCCATCACCGACACCCCAACCGACACCCCATCACCGACACCACAACCAACCCCCCATCACCAACCCCCCATCCTATTTATAGACCTCCTTAGGCTCTGGGGTAGGGATAAAAATGAGGGGTACAGTGCACGAGACAGGGCTGCCAGCAAGTAGGATAGGGATGGGGTGCAGGATCTGGAAGGGAGCTGGGGTGCAGTGTGGAGGGAGCAGGAACAAGGGAGGGTGCAGTGTGTGGCCAGGAGAGAGGGTGCAAGAACAAAGGAGGGTTTTGGGGGTGCTGGATCCTGGGGGGAGGGAAGTGATGGGATTGCGGTGGTGGTGGGAGGGAGTCTGGGCACAAGGGGGAACCTTACCTGGCTTCATGCTCCCTTGCAGCAACGGCTGAAGCCATGCTGTCCCATCTGTCCCAGAGGGAGGCCCACTGCCAAGGCCATGCAGTCGCAGAGGCCAGAGACACCACTGCCACAGACACGCAGTCCGGGGCCAGCCCCAAGGCACCACAGCCACAGGCCATCCCAGAGGCTGGAGGCGCCGCTGCTGAGGCCACACAGCCTGGGGCTGGTTGCTGGAGCCAGTGGCCACAGGCTGCCCCGGAGGCGCCACTGCTATGGCTACATGGCTTGGGGCAGGACCCGGAGGCGCCACAGCCACAGGCCGCCCTGGAGGCACTGCAGCCACATGGCTTGTGGCCAGCCCTGGAGGTACCGCTACCATGGCCAGGCGGCCCAGGGCTGACCCCGGAAGCACTGCTACCATGGCCAGGTGACTCGGGGCTGGCCCCAGAGGTGTCACTACCACAGCCAGGTGGCCTGGGGCTGGCCCTGGATGTGCCGCTACCACAGCTATGCAGCTTGGGGCAGACCCCAGAGGCGCTGTGTCCACAGGCTGCCCCTGAGGTGCCGCTACTGTGGCCCGGGGCCGGTCCTGGAGGTACCGCTACCGCAGCCAGTTGGCCTGGGGCTGGCCCCAGGGGCACCACTACCGTGGCCTGGGGCCGGCACCAAAGGCGCTGCTGCTGTAGTCAAGTGGCCCGGGGCTGGCCCCAGAAGTGCTGCTATCATGGCCAGGTGGCCCAGGGTGGGCCCCAAAGGTTCCACTACTGCAGCTGCACGGCTTGGGGCAGACCCCAGAGGCACCGCAGCCACAGTCGGCCCCAGAGGCGCCACTACTGAGGCCCAGGGCCAGTCCCGGAGGTACCGCTACCACAGCTAGGCGAGCTGGGGCTGGCCCCAGAGGCACCTCTACTGCGGCCTGGGGCTGGCCCTGGAGGCGCTGCTACTGCGGCCAGGTGGCTCGGGGCCAGCCCCGCAAGCGCTGCTACTACGGCCACGGGTGGCCCAGGGCTGGTCCCGGAGGCGCCGCTAGCATGGCCCCGGAGGTGCCGCTACCACGGCTATGTGGCTTGGGGCAGGCCCCACAGGTGCCGCAGCCGCAGGCCATCCTGGAGGTGCCGCTACTGTGGCCCGGGGTCGGTCCCAGAGGTGCTGCTATCGCAGCAAGACGACCTGGGGCTGGCCCCGGAGGCTCCGCTGCTGTGTCCTGAAGCCAACCCTGGAGGCGCTGTTACTGTGGCCAGACAGCCTGGGGCCGGCCCCAGAGGTGCCGCAGCCAGTTGATATTATGGCCCCTCTGAGTCTTCTCTTTTCCAGAATAAATAAGCCCAGTTCTGTCAGTCGTCCCTCATAGCTCATGTTTTCTACTCTCAACCTTTAATTATTTTTGTTGATCTTCTCTGGATCCTCTCCAATTTCTCCACATCTTTCCTGAAATGTGGTGCCCAGAACTGGACACAATACTCTGAGGCCTAATCAGCACAAAGCAGAAAAATTACCCTTCATGTCTTGCTCTCAACACTTCTGTTTATGCATCCCAGAATCCTGTTTTCTTTTTTTGCAACAATGTCACACTGTTGACTCATAGGGTATGTCTACACTAGCTCGTTAGTTCGAGCTAGGTAGGCAAATGAGGGCAACCGGAGTTGCAAATGAAGCCCGGGATTTAAATATCCCGGGCTTCGTTTGCATGTTCCCGGGCACCGCCATTTTTAAATCCCCCTTAGTCCGAACTCTGTGCCTGCGGCTACACGCAGCACGGACTAGGTGGTTCGAATTAAAGATCCTAATTCGAACTACCATTACTCCTCGTGGAATGAAGAGCACTTGCAACGCCTCCCAGCTTGGTTATGTAACCCATACACCAAATGTGGTTCATTGTCCCATGTGGTGGCACTTAGACCACTTACAGCAAGAGATAAGAAGTGAGCGCTATACCGTAGCTGAGAGCTTGTAAGTGTACTCTCTATGCCATCATCTAAATAGTTGATGATGATATTGAACAGAACTGGCTCCAAAACTGGTCCCTGGAGAACCCCACTTGTTATGCCCTTCCGGTATGACTGTGAACCCTTAATAACTATTCTTTGAGGATGGTTATCCAGCCAGTTATGGGCCCACCTTATAGTAGCCCCCTCTATGTTGTATTTCCCTAGATTATTGATTAGAAGGTCACGTCAGACCCTATCAAATGCTTTGCTAAAGTCTAGGTATACCACGTCTACGGCTGCCCCCTTGGTATCCTATCAAAGAAAGCTATCAGATTGGTTTGACATGATTTGTTCTTGACAAACCCATGCTGAAAGGAAGGCAGAGGCCAGGGTGGGAGGGAGGAAGATGTTGCTGACAAGGCCTAAGTTGGGCTGAGCCATTGTACAGGCCGTATATAGTTGGAAACTGGTGGTGGGAAATGGACACAAATAGAGAGCTTAGATGTTGTACTAGCCTGGAGCGTCCCTGAGTCAGGGTACGTCTACACTTGCTCCCTAGTTTGAGCTAGGGATGCAAATGTAGGCGACCGAAATTGCTAATGAAGCAGGGATTTAAATATCTCGTGCTTCTTTAGCATGATCTCGCCGGTGTGTTACTCTGCTCAACAGCTGATTCGAAAATGAAAGTCCGCACCGGGACACGTTAGTTTGAACCAAGGGTTAAGATCCAGCAGTAGAATTTGACCTTCCATTCTTCTAAAGAAGGACTGTTTGATAAAGCAAGGGACTTTCATTCTCTCCTCGGCAACCGTCTTTGGTTAACCACAAATAAGCTCATTCAAAATGTCAACATTTAATATTCTATGCTTTGTTTGAGGGTTTTCCCTCATGTCTCAATTTAATAAACTTTCAAACATATGCAGGAACTTTGCAGCCTGTAGCCACAGTAATGAAACAAAAGTAAAATTTCTGTGCTTGCAGATCCCAAACCATATTTAACAGTTCAGTGTTGTAACAGAGATTGCCTGAACACCCTGATTTCTTGGATCTATAATCCATAAGCATTTAATACAATCAGGCTCAAAGAAAGGCCTATAATGAGCAACACACCAACAGCAAGGGAGGGGTGAGTCAAGCAGGGATCTCACCTGCATGCCTGGGTTTGCTCCCAGCCCTGTAGTAGTGTACAGATAGGTCGTGTGAACTCATATCAGCTCTGCTGCAAAACAGTGGTGGTGAGGCAGGAACCTCATAGAGGCCTGTGCACTGACATCAGCTCAATAGAACCAGGTTACTGGTGGATACACCAAGGACCTTGCAGCATCCTGGCCCTTAATATGAGGGCAGCAGCAGATTATATTTTGGCAAGACTGGAAACTCCCAGGGGCCATTGCCCTATCATTTATCCAGCAGAAAGACAGAGGTATATGAGATCAGGATCTCACAGAGACTTGTTCCATGTCAGGTAAGGTTTTATATTCCCCATGCTATGCATAAAATGGGGTTTTTGACAGCTGTATGCTCGATCAGGTGGCTTGTACTATATTGTAAACTGAAGGCTAGAACTCTGCAGGCTAAGAGTGATATAACCTTGGCAGACAGATTCATTTCCTGAAATTGTATTACTGTTTTCACAGATTCCACTTCTTGGCTTTCAAGCAGGCAGTGGAAAAATTCAAGTAAATATAATGGTTCTTCATAGGCATTTCTTCAGCTCTCTGCAGTAAGGCTTAAGTTGTCTGATGTCTTACTATTCTGAAGTGTCTGCTTAAAAAGACTTTGTCTTTTCATTTCTTAGGCCAATTAAGAAATACACAAGTAATGTTAAATGTTCATTGCCCCTTTTTTATACTCTGCTGAAAGTCTGTTTATATCCATCCTAGTTTCTGAGATTTCCTTTGGCTCTTTTTCTGCCTTTGCAAAAACAAACCAACAAAAAAACCTCCTGAAAGCAGAATCACTTCAGATGACTTGGCGGAGACTTCTAACAGTTCTGAGAATAGGGCTTTAGCAGATTATAAACAAAAGACATGAGTGCCTTGATTGTTTTGTCTAAAGTTCCCATTCTCTCATGGTTGTTTTCCAGCTGTGGTTTAATCATGGTGCAGTCTAACTCCAAGGGCATGAAGGAGGTATTAGACACTTGATCCATTATTTTCTGTAGACCTCAAGATAAGTTTGGAGGCACTCAGATTTGCAAAGAATGTATTTTCACCTTTATTTATGCTACTGCCTAGTGCAGTTTTTATTAATCAAGAAAGTGGCACAGATCAAGAAAGGGTAATGGCTAAGAGCTTGTTTACATAGGCAATTTCTTTTGGATTAAGGAGGCAGGGTGCGGAGGGAGATCAAGTCTTCCTCCACAAACTCCTACACTGGGGAGTCCACCAAGACCAGACTAGATGGACTTGCCCTTGAGGTGCCGGGATTGATGTGCCAGTCAACAGTGCTGGGATTGATGTGCCCATCTTTTGGTGTCCTGACATGAAATGCACCATGTGTCTTGTGTGGTCCTTTTGGCCAAAGAGTGGCCCTGGGCCTCATTCTTTTTTCTCTTTTGCGGCATCGAAAACTATGAGTGGAGCCGCACTGATGAGCCAGTCTGCTGCACCAGGGAGCAGTGCTGATGTCCTTGTGGCTGTCTCTCCTGGGTGGCAAGGTGTCCCGCACTGAGGTGGGGGCACTGTGCACCAAGGCTGCCAATACCAAATTGTGCATCTGGGGCCAGAGTGCAGACTCCATTAGGAGTTGCATTCTCTGGTGTCTGGCTCATGGGTCTGAGCTTAAAGCTCTTATAAATGCTGCACTTGTCTTGTAAATGGCCCTCTTCTAAGCACTTTAGATAAGCAGCTTGCAAATCCCCTCTGAGCATAGACTTGCAACATGAGTCACACTGTTTAACCCCCTGAAGCTGCTGCATGCCCTGGCAATGGGGGAACTTCTAATGGGGAAGGGGGATGTACCAAAGTAAACAACAGCAAGAAAACTAAGTTCTAAGTTCTCACTGATGCTACTGCTACACTACAAGCTTTTTCCGGAAGAGGAAATGCAAATGGAGAGCTCATTTGCATATGTCACGCTCTCATTTGCATTTTCTCTTCCGATCCTTTTTGCAGAAGAGGTTTTTTGCACAAAAAAGCTCTGTGTAGATGGCACCTTTTTGCACAAAAAAACCCTCACAAAATAGAAGGGCTCTGGCGCAAAAGGGGGTTTTTGTGCAAAAAGGTGCCGTCTACACAGTGCTTTTTTGTGCAAAAACCTCTTCCGCAAAAAGGATCGGAAGAGAAATGCAAATGAGAGCATGACATATGCAAATGAGCACTCCATTTGCATTTGCTCTTCCGGAAAAAGCTTGTAGTGGAGTTGTAGCCTAAGAACTATGTACATGGAAATCTAGGGATGACTTGCAAAGCAAGAGATCAGTTGTTTCAAAGACTGTCACTGGAGATAAGAAGGACCTGAGCAGGTGATGGGTCTGCAGGGACTTATATACACCTCCATAAAGATGTCACTCTAAGGGGCTCCACAACTGACCCAACAGCTACTGCATGAAGAAACTCATCTGGAAATTGTGCATGTGGTCTGTGCACACACCTTTTGGAATGGCCATAAGCAATCACGCCAAGAGTCACTGTTTTTCTTAGATTTTGAAGATGTATTTTGTCACATTGAAATTTGCAAATATGTAGATGTTTTCTTGTACCTGAAACCAAAGTAATGAATATTTAGAATTACACGTATTATGTTAGTTCCAAAGGGCCAACCAAGAATGCAGTCCCATTGTGCTAAACACTGTAATGACCCAAAGTAGTTTTAAGGACTTTTCTTCATTCTACATGTGGATGTTAACAACAGAACTTTTGTGCTTGCTTATGTAAACTGAGTGCAGTTACTGGGCAGGGGTGGCCCCGACCATATAGGTGAACTAGGCGGTCGCTTAGGGCACCAAGTTAAATGGGGCGCCAAATGGTGGCGCAATATCATTGAGGGGTTTGGAGGTAGGGGAACCAATTGCATGGTTCGCCTAGGGTGCCAGCTGCTGGCAGCTAGTCTAGGGCAGCCCCTGTTACTGGGACATGTCACGGCACCCCCAGACTAAGGAAAAGCCGTGTCATCCCTGTCCTCTAACCTGGGGTGCCCTTTACAATGCTTTGTTGCTGTCACAGATTCAAACAAAGTTCCTCAGCATATTCTTTCAGCCATCTTACTGAACAAACTTTCTAGGTCAGGACCCTTTCTCCCAGAATTCAGTGAAGGCTTCCTCTATTGCTTCAGGTACAGAGAACTGATGGGCAGAGAGGATGGGCAGGTCTTAGCATGTTTTGCCTGACTCTTTATAGTTTGAGAGCTATATGGAAGGTTAGTTTGGTTTAAACAGATTAAGACCCTGAACTTTCTAAGAGGTAGGACCTTAATTGCTTGAGAGCCTGCACTGTGCCACTGTCTGATGAACTGCACACAGTTAATGTGTTATCAAAATCTGAACTGGGGCTTTGCAGACAAGATTTTTCTTTACCTTCTCAAGACTCTCTTGACATGCCCTTGTCCATGTGACTTTGTAAGGCTTAGTCTCTTTTACACAGATCTGTGATTGCAGATACAGCACTTTGACCCCACAATTTCCAAGATTTTTTTGTGCTCAGACCAACTGTTGCTAAACACTGCAATGCTGTCCACGTATGTCCTTTACAATGCTCTGTAAACCATTTACCACTTGCTTGACCAGCCTCTGAAAAATGTCTTCTGCATTAATTAACCCAAATATAATGTTATGAACTCACAGTCTCATATCACTGATGAAAGCAGATTTTTTCTATTCATTCCTATCAAAAGGAATTTGCCAATATTTCACAAGAGCTAAGACATTTTGCTTTGCTTAAAATTATTAGCATATCATTAGTTCTAGGCATGGGATACAGATCTGGCACTTTGACAGCACAGTTTTTTCTATAAACGACACAAAAGCTTAGATTGTCTCTCTTAGGGACCAAGGCCACAGGTGATGTCCAAGAATTGTCAGTCCCTTTAATTACTCCTGCTAACATGCTTTGTATTATTTATTTGTTCCTGCACCTTGCCAGCAGCCCTGTAAGGTCTGCTAGCAGATGGCTGTGGTCCTTCTGTAATGATTTTAGGAGTTAGCAAGTGTGTCTTTCCTGGCTTGTTACACCCAGAGCTACTCAATATGCGGCCCGCAGGCCACATGCAGCCCATGGCCCATTTGTTTGTGGCCCACGGTGCAGTTTGGGTTTATGCAGGACTCAACACGCGGCCCGCAGGTGGGAGCCAAAACAAAAAAGTATTCAATAGAATGGTCTTCTGTTGATATGAGTTTAGTAGTTAGATCCCTGGACTGTCATTGCTCATTAAAAGTGCTGTCATATGGGTGGAACTTGGGTAAATATTGCATTTTATTAATATCAGCAGAACTGACTTAAATGGGGCCTGTGTGTTGTGTAGTCTTGCCTTAATCTTTGTATTCATGCCTGTCAGTGTGAATGAAGCTATTTGCATATACATGCAAATATATATACAAATATATGCAAATAGCTTCGTTCACACTTAAGTTACGGCCCTCGGCATGTGCTATGAGTATCACTGTGGCCCCCGGGGCTTCCAAAGTTGAGTAGCCCTCCAGTACAGAGAACATATCTGCCCTTTGAGCTACTGTTAGCTCACTGCAGATATCAAAACTTTCCAGAGCTGAGTCAGTTTGGCACAGAGCCATTAAATCAAAGCAGTTGTGTGCCCCAGTTTAGCGAAGTTACTCACCTTGGTGCAGTAACTGTCGTTCTTCGAGATGTGTGTCCCCGTGAGTGCTCCACTGTAGATGCTGGGCTTGCCCCGGCGCCGCAGTATGGAGATTTTCATAGCGGTAGTCGGCTGGACTGCACACGCGCGGAGGGCATCTCGTGGCGTTCGTGCTCTTTCGCATCGCGCAGTCTGGTTCTAGCCAGTTCCTTGAACCCACCTCAGGATCTGGAAAACAGAAGGACCCAGGCTCCAAAGTGAGGCGATGGGTGGGTAGTGGAGCACCCACGGGGACACACATCTTGAAGAACGACAGTTACTGCACCAAGGTGAGTAACTTCGCTTTCTTCTTCAAGTGATGTCCCCGTGGGTTCTCCACTGTAGGTGTCTGCACAGCAGTATCCCTCTGCATGTAGGCAGGTGGGATTCGGAGCCCCTTATCTATTAGCAGACAAAAGGACTGCAGCTGCTACGGAATTATCCGGCAGCCATGTATGCTGGATGGCATAGTGCCTATCGAAGGTATGATAGGAGGCGCAGGTGACTGCCCTACAAATATCTGCAAGCTGACATGGCTTAGTGGAGTGGGCTCTAGCGAGTTCTGGAAATGGTATTTTACGTATAGCATAGCACTGGGTTATGCAGGAGACAATGATGTTAGCTAGTCTTTGGGAAGAAAGAGGCTCCCCCCTTGACTGCTCCACCAGGGAAACTAGGAGTCACTCGGTCTTTCTAAAAGGTTTAGTACTCTCCATATAGAAGGCAAGAGCCCTGAGAACATCTAGAGTATGAAGAGCCACTTCAAGGGGGGAGGTGCGTGGCTTGGGGTAGTAGGAGGGCAATACAATGGGCTCATTAACGTGAAATTCGGAACAGACCTTAGGAATGAAAGCTGGGTTGTGTCTAAGGATAACACAGTCCTTCTAGAAGATGGTATATGGGGGTGCTGCCTTCAGCGCTGATATCTCGCTAGCTCTACAGGCCAAGGTGATGGCGAGAAGAAATACTAATTTTCTTTTAAAATCTGGAGAGGTGTTGTGGCTAGTGGCTCAAATGGCAGGGCCATGAGTGTTCATAGGACTAAGTCCAAGCTCCATAGTGGGGGAAGAACCCGAAGGGGGGATTCAAATTTGTCGGCCCTTTGAGAAACCTATTTGTGAGGGGATGAGCAAACATGGAAAACCCCTCAATTGGTTGTCGAAAAGCTGCCATTGCCGCGAGATGGACTTTAAGTGATGTTAAGGCTAATCCTGTTTGTTTCAGCTCCAGTATGTAGTCCAGTATGGTGTGGATAGGAGCAGTCTGAGGGTTGATGTGGTGTTGGGAGCACCAACAGGTGAATCTTTTCCATTTTGAGAGGTAGGTAGTCCTTGTGTTCTGTCTTCTACTGTGTATCAGCACATTTTTTATGTGAATGGAACATAGGGTTTCGGACGCATTTAACCAGCTAGGTACCACGCTGTCAAGTGCAGAGTGTGAAGCTGTGGGTGTAGAAGGTGACCATGGTCTTGAGAAATTAGGTCCGGGAGCCGTGGTAACTGATAAGGAGGATACAGGGACAGTTGTAGGAGAAGTGGGAACCAGTGTTGTTTTGCCCAGGCCAGAGCGACCAATATCACTGTGGCCCTGTCTAGTTTGATCTTCTGAAGAACTCTGGGGATGAGTGGTATGGGGGGGGAAGGCATACATCAGAGGACCCTTCCAGCTGAGGAGAAATGCGTCCCCTAGAGAGTGGCAACCGAGCCCCGCTCTGGAACAATAAAGGTGGCACTTCCTGTTGTTGTAATTGGTGAAAAGATCTATGAGTGGTGTCCCCCACCAGTGGAAAAGAGAGTGGAGGCCTTTGTGGTGAAGCTCCCACTTGTGATCTGGCACGAAATTCCTGCTGAGGGAGTCCGCTGTCGGATTGTTGATGCCAGGTAAGTATGATGCCACAAGAGTGGTACCACTGGCAATGCACCAGTTCCAGAGTCGGACTGCCTCTGCACATAGGGATCGCGAGCGTGCGCCTCCCTGACGATTTATGTAATACATTGTCGCTACATTGTCCGTAAGGATCTTTACTGTGCAGGTGCGGATCTGGTTGTAGAAGTGCTTGCAAGCACTGGCAACTGCCCTGAGCTCTAGAAGGTTTATGTGAAGCAATGTCTCGTGGGGCAACCAGCAGCCTTGTATGGAGACTCCGCCCATGTGTGCACCGCAACCCATGAGGGAAGTGTCCATGGTGATCTGATATTGGGGTAATGGCTGGTGGAAGGGAACTCCAGATAGCAGATGCTTGTCTATGGTCCACCATTCTAGGGAGGCATGGACCTGGGCCGGAACCCCCACTACTCTGTGTACATCTCGAGCTGTAGAGTTGTGAACCATGGCTAGCCAATGTTGTAAAGTATGGAAGTGTAGTCTGGCATGCGGGACTACAAACGTTGTGGTGGCCATATGACCCATAAGCTTGAGAGCTGTGAGCAGCTGTACTGTGCATTTGGTGTAAAAAGTGTCTATCAATACTTGGATTGAGTGAAATCTGTTGATGGGCAGGAATGCTCTTGCTGTGATAGCGTCGAGTCATGCCCCGATAAATTCCAACTCTTGGGTAGGCTGTAATGTCGATTTGTCCTCGTTGATGAGTAGGCCTAGCGAATGAAAAGTTTGTCTGGTGATGTCGAGCATTGTGGATACGTCCACCGAGGATCAACCGTTTATGAGGCAGTTGTCCAGATACGGGAATATAACAATCCCTTTGCGGTGAAGGTGAGTGACCACTACTGAGAGCGTTTTCGTAAACACGCTGGGGGCAGCGGAAAGTCCGAATTGTAGGACGCGGTATTGAAAGTGATCTGCACCAACAGTGAAGCAGAGAAACTGTCTGTACGCGGGATGAATTGTAACATGAAAATATGCGTCCTGTAGGTCGAGAGCAGCAAACCAATCGTTCTGACCTAGGGATAGAATTATCGATGCTAGGGTTACCATCTTGAAACATTTTCAGAGATATTTGTTCAATTGCCTGAGATCCAATATCGGTCTCCACCCTCTGGTTTTCTTCTGCACCAGGAAATAACGGGAATAAAACCCTTTTCCTCTGAACTGGTCTGGTACCTTTTCCACCGCACCAATCGCTAGTAGATGGTTGATCTCGGTGCGGAGTAAATCTTTGTGAGAGGGGTCCCTGAAGAGGGACAGGTTTGGTGGGGTTGTAGGAGGGATGGAGGGGAAGGGTATGGCATAACTGAATTGGATTATCTCTAACACCCACTTGTTGCTGGTGATATCGGCCTATCAGTGGTAAAATGGGTGCAGGCAATGATGAAACAAATGGGTGGTAACGTCTGATTGTTGAGGTGGTGTGACTGTTTGCTTGCTCCCGACCAAGGAGTCAAGCCAGCTACTTGGCGTTGGGTTGATTTTGTGGGCGACTGTTTTGGTTGTGACGTCTAGGAAGCCGGTGACGTTGGCATGACTGGTCAAAGGACCGATGCTGTTGCTGCCACTGCCGTCTGGTGTGCGTGTAGTCACAATGCCTTTGGAAGGGAGTGTAGTGCCTTCTTCTATAAGCTGGGGTGTACATCCCCAACGTTTGGAGAGTTGACTTAGAGTCTTAACTCGAATGCAGAACCGTGTCAGTCTTTTTTGCAAACAGGTTATCTTTTTCGAAAGGTAAATCTTCTACTTTTGTTTGCAGGTCTTTGGGAACTGCGGCGGACTGAAGGTATGAAGCCCTTCTCATTATAACAGCAGCGGCTGTGGCTTGCGCTGCAGTATCTGCTATATCCATTGCTATCTGTAAGCTGGCCCTGGCGGAAGCATACCCCTCTTGGACAACAGATTTTAAGATGGGCCTCTTGGACTCGGGTAACGACTCCATAAGCACTGTAAGCTTAGAATAATTATCTAAGTCATGATTCGATAAGTGTGCCAAGTAATTGGCTATTCGAAGAAGGAGCATTGATGACATGTAAACTTTTCTCCCAAATAAATCAAGTATTTTTGAGTCCTTGTCCGTTGCCTAATTTTTATATTGTGGCGCCCTTGCTCTTTGTTGCGCTGCATCCATGACCAATGAATTAGGGTGTGGGTGGGTGAATAAAAACTCTGATCCTTTAGGTGGCACAAAATATTTCTTGTCCGTTTTTTTGTTGGTTGGGAGCGCGGATGCTGGAGTTTGCCATAATTCACTGGCGACCTCTAGTATGGCCTCATCCAGCAGGATGGCCAGTTTGGAGGTGTGAGGCATCTGGAGATTCTTGAGGAGGCAATGTTGTTTCTCCTTTATCTCAGTAAGTTGAATCTCTTGGGACACTGCCACTCTTTTAAAAAGATCTTAGAATTGCCTGAGATCGTCGGGGGGGGGGGGAGGAAGGAAGTATCTTCCGGAATGACCGCTTCGTCTGGTGAGGATGACGATTGGTCTGTAGGTGATATCTCAGGCTGTTGCACCTCCACTGCAGTGGGCTGTTCTTCCTCCAGCTCAGATTGGGGAGGAGGTGGGGACATTGGTCCCTGGACCGAGTGGGGTGGATCAAGTACAGGTGAGCGTCTAGAAGATGAATACTCCGCAACAGACTTTGGGGCTGATCTAAAGGTGTAATGGTAACAGCGGTGGTATGGTGAATATCCCCTGTGGTGAGTGCGTCTGTCATAGCGGTCACGGTAGTAGTATGAAGAGCAGGAAGGGGAGTGATCATAATGATAAGATCTGCTATACCCTGCTCTGTAAGAGTAGTCTGGGGATCGAGGCGACGGTGATGGAGAGTAAGATCTCCATGGCAACGGGGAGGGAGACGCAGAAAAATGCCGATGATAGTGGCCAGGTTGCTCCCTCGGTGGGGTAAGGAAGGGAGATGGCAGCCGCTCTAGAGACGAATAGCATCTGACTGGTGTCTTGGTGACTGTGGAGGTGAAGACGATGGCGCCAGCAAAAAAGTTGGGGATGGGGAGCGTGGCATTGGGCTCCAGTGCCGGCATGTCTTGGTGCGGGCCTTCCTAGGCGCTGACCACTGCAGGGCCGTGACTGGTGCCGGCACTGCCGGAGCAGTTGTCGGTGCCGCCAAAGCCAGTGCCACTGGGATTGGCGCTGTGTGATCCAGCTGTTGTGCAGGTTGGTCCGGCATCGGGGTCAGTGCCAAGGAGGACTTGGTGCATGTTGGTGCTGGGTGCGCAGTTGGTGCCAAAGGTTTGCGCACGGAGACTATTGGTGCCGCGGCCGACATCTGTGCCAGTGAATGGCATGCAGACGGCACTGTAGCATCCGGCTTTCTTATTCTTGATGGCACTGTTATAGTGGTACGCGTCGCAGATATTCCTGATGTGCCTGGCTTGCTCCCTACATTCGAGCTGCCGTGCGAAGCAGCAGGCAGAGAGAGGGCTGGAGCCGATTTGTTCTTACTTGGAGGGGCTGAAGTCAGTGAAGAGGCCCTTCACTTTTGAGCCTGCCGCGATGACCGAGGGGGAGAGGCTGATCCTTCAGGCTGAATAGCCTTATTGAAGAGGATCATGCACAGCCTCAATTCCCTGTCTCATCGAGCTCTAGCTGTAAGCTTAGAGCGCGAGGGCACTTCTGCAGCACATGACCCTCACCCAGGCAACGTATGCAGGCCGAATGGCCGTCCGAGTTGGGCATGGGCTTGTGGCAGGCCTCACACTTTTTAAAATCTGGCAATCCTGGCATTTTGATAACTTTTAAGTTTTTTTTTTTTTTTTTGTAAATAGGGAGAGGGTGTGAACTATATACAACTGGGGAGTTAGCAGACTATACAAACTTGAAGCTAAGTAACTAACTGTTAATTAATTTATTTTTCTCTATTTTTTTAAACTTATGAACAGGAGAACGATAACGAGAAAAGAAGACTATATAACGAAAGAACTATTAAACAGTTAACAACTTTGATTTCTCTCATGAACGAGGCTATCTAAGGAGATCAGTTCACTCGTCTGCAGCCTAAGGCGGTTAAGAGGAACTGTCTGGAACTGGACCGTGCGATGCGAAAGAGCGTGAATGCCACGAGACGCCCTCCGTGCATGCGCAGTCCGGCCGACTACCGCTATGAAAATCTCCATACTGTGGCGCTAGGGCAAGCCCAGCACCTACAGTGGAGCACCCATGGGAAGAAGAACCCCTTTTACACAGATCATGTTTACCGTGGCTTCCCAGGAGTAAACAGACCTTAAGTCTGAACTCACTGCAGAACAGCATTACCAGGTGGCTTTTTAAAACGATATGAATCTTCAGTAACAGTAGCAATCATCTTGTGATGGAGTGTACCAGGCTCTTTCAGGCCTCCTGCTGCAAGCCTCAGGGTCCTACCACATCGATCTCACCCCAGGAACATAACCACCAGACTGGGTCAGACCAAAGGTCCATCTAGCCCAATGTCCTGCCTGACAATGGCCAATGCCAGGTGCCCCAGAGGGAATGAACAAAACAGGGAATCGTCAAGTGATCCCTCCCCTATTGCTCATTCCCAGCTTCTGCCAAACAGAGGCCAGGGACACCATTCCTACCTATCTTGGTTAGTAGCCATTGATGGACCTAACCTCCATGAATCTATCTAGCTCTTTTTTGAACCCTGTGATTGTCTTGGCCTTTACAATGTCCTCTGAGAGGGAATTCCACAGGTTGACTGTCCATTGTATGAAGAAAATATTTCCTTTTGTTTTAAACCTGCTAGCCACTAATTTCATTTGGTTACTCCCCCCCCCCCCCGCTCTTGTGTTATGGAAAGGAGTAAACTGGAGAGGTGTTGTGGCTAGTGGCTCAAATGGCAGGGCCATGAGTGTTCATAGGACTAAGTCCAAGCTCCATAGTGGGGGAAGAACCCGAAGGGGGGATTCAAATTTGTCGGCCCTTTGAGAAACCTATTTGTGAGGGGATGAGCAAACATGGAAAACCCCTCAATTGGTTGTCGAAAAGCTGCCATTGCCGCGAGATGGACTTTAAGTGATGTTAAGGCTAATCCTGTTTGTTTCAGCTCCAGTATGTAGTCCAGTATGGTGTGGATAGGAGCAGTCTGAGGGTTGATGTGGTGTTGGGAGCACCAACAGGTGAATCTTTTCCATTTTGAGAGGTAGGTAGTCCTTGTGTTCTGTCTTCTACTGTGTATCAGCACATTTTTTATGTGAATGGAACATAGGGTTTCGGACGCATTTAACCAGCTAGGTACCACGCTGTCAAGTGCAGAGTGTGAAGCTGTGGGTGTAGAAGGTGACCATGGTCTTGAGAAATTAGGTCCGGGAGCCGTGGTAACTGATAAGGAGGATACAGGGACAGTTGTAGGAGAAGTGGGAACCAGTGTTGTTTTGCCCAGGCCAGAGCGACCAATATCACTGTGGCCCTGTCTAGTTTGATCTTCTGAAGAACTCTGGGGATGAGTGGTATGGGGGGGGAAGGCATACATCAGAGGACCCTTCCAGCTGAGGAGAAATGCGTCCCCTAGAGAGTGGCAACCGAGCCCCGCTCTGGAACAATAAAGGTGGCACTTCCTGTTGTTGTAATTGGTGAAAAGATCTATGAGTGGTGTCCCCCACCAGTGGAAAAGAGAGTGGAGGCCTTTGTGGTGAAGCTCCCACTTGTGATCTGGCACGAAATTCCTGCTGAGGGAGTCCGCTGTCGGATTGTTGATGCCAGGTAAGTATGATGCCACAAGAGTGGTACCACTGGCAATGCACCAGTTCCAGAGTCGGACTGCCTCTGCACATAGGGATCGCGAGCGTGCGCCTCCCTGACGATTTATGTAATACATTGTCGCTACATTGTCCGTAAGGATCTTTACTGTGCAGGTGCGGATCTGGTTGTAGAAGTGCTTGCAAGCACTGGCAACTGCCCTGAGCTCTAGAAGGTTTATGTGAAGCAATGTCTCGTGGGGCAACCAGCAGCCTTGTATGGAGACTCCGCCCATGTGTGCACCGCAACCCATGAGGGAAGTGTCCATGGTGATCTGATATTGGGGTAATGGCTGGTGGAAGGGAACTCCAGATAGCAGATGCTTGTCTATGGTCCACCATTCTAGGGAGGCATGGACCTGGGCCGGAACCCCCACTACTCTGTGTACATCTCGAGCTGTAGAGTTGTGAACCATGGCTAGCCAATGTTGTAAAGTATGGAAGTGTAGTCTGGCATGCGGGACTACAAACGTTGTGGTGGCCATATGACCCATAAGCTTGAGAGCTGTGAGCAGCTGTACTGTGCATTTGGTGTAAAAAGTGTCTATCAATACTTGGATTGAGTGAAATCTGTTGATGGGCAGGAATGCTCTTGCTGTGATAGCGTCGAGTCATGCCCCGATAAATTCCAACTCTTGGGTAGGCTGTAATGTCGATTTGTCCTCGTTGATGAGTAGGCCTAGCGAATGAAAAGTTTGTCTGGTGATGTCGAGCATTGTGGATACGTCCACCGAGGATCAACCGTTTATGAGGCAGTTGTCCAGATACGGGAATATAACAATCCCTTTGCGGTGAAGGTGAGTGACCACTACTGAGAGCGTTTTCGTAAACACGCTGGGGGCAGCGGAAAGTCCGAATTGTAGGACGCGGTATTGAAAGTGATCTGCACCAACAGTGAAGCAGAGAAACTGTCTGTACGCGGGATGAATTGTAACATGAAAATATGCGTCCTGTAGGTCGAGAGCAGCAAACCAATCGTTCTGACCTAGGGATAGAATTATCGATGCTAGGGTTACCATCTTGAAACATTTTCAGAGATATTTGTTCAATTGCCTGAGATCCAATATCGGTCTCCACCCTCTGGTTTTCTTCTGCACCAGGAAATAACGGGAATAAAACCCTTTTCCTCTGAACTGGTCTGGTACCTTTTCCACCGCACCAATCGCTAGTAGATGGTTGATCTCGGTGCGGAGTAAATCTTTGTGAGAGGGGTCCCTGAAGAGGGACAGGTTTGGTGGGGTTGTAGGAGGGATGGAGGGGAAGGGTATGGCATAACTGAATTGGATTATCTCTAACACCCACTTGTTGCTGGTGATATCGGCCTATCAGTGGTAAAATGGGTGCAGGCAATGATGAAACAAATGGGTGGTAACGTCTGATTGTTGAGGTGGTGTGACTGTTTGCTTGCTCCCGACCAAGGAGTCAAGCCAGCTACTTGGCGTTGGGTTGATTTTGTGGGCGACTGTTTTGGTTGTGACGTCTAGGAAGCCGGTGACGTTGGCATGACTGGTCAAAGGACCGATGCTGTTGCTGCCACTGCCGTCTGGTGTGCGTGTAGTCACAATGCCTTTGGAAGGGAGTGTAGTGCCTTCTTCTATAAGCTGGGGTGTACATCCCCAACGTTTGGAGAGTTGACTTAGAGTCTTAACTCGAATGCAGAACCGTGTCAGTCTTTTTTGCAAACAGGTTATCTTTTTCGAAAGGTAAATCTTCTACTTTTGTTTGCAGGTCTTTGGGAACTGCGGCGGACTGAAGGTATGAAGCCCTTCTCATTATAACAGCAGCGGCTGTGGCTTGCGCTGCAGTATCTGCTATATCCATTGCTATCTGTAAGCTGGCCCTGGCGGAAGCATACCCCTCTTGGACAACAGATTTTAAGATGGGCCTCTTGGACTCGGGTAACGACTCCATAAGCACTGTAAGCTTAGAATAATTATCTAAGTCATGATTCGATAAGTGTGCCAAGTAATTGGCTATTCGAAGAAGGAGCATTGATGACATGTAAACTTTTCTCCCAAATAAATCAAGTATTTTTGAGTCCTTGTCCGTTGCCTAATTTTTATATTGTGGCGCCCTTGCTCTTTGTTGCGCTGCATCCATGACCAATGAATTAGGGTGTGGGTGGGTGAATAAAAACTCTGATCCTTTAGGTGGCACAAAATATTTCTTGTCCGTTTTTTTGTTGGTTGGGAGCGCGGATGCTGGAGTTTGCCATAATTCACTGGCGACCTCTAGTATGGCCTCATCCAGCAGGATGGCCAGTTTGGAGGTGTGAGGCATCTGGAGATTCTTGAGGAGGCAATGTTGTTTCTCCTTTATCTCAGTAAGTTGAATCTCTTGGGACACTGCCACTCTTTTAAAAAGATCTTAGAATTGCCTGAGATCGTCGGGGGGGGGGGGAGGAAGGAAGTATCTTCCGGAATGACCGCTTCGTCTGGTGAGGATGACGATTGGTCTGTAGGTGATATCTCAGGCTGTTGCACCTCCACTGCAGTGGGCTGTTCTTCCTCCAGCTCAGATTGGGGAGGAGGTGGGGACATTGGTCCCTGGACCGAGTGGGGTGGATCAAGTACAGGTGAGCGTCTAGAAGATGAATACTCCGCAACAGACTTTGGGGCTGATCTAAAGGTGTAATGGTAACAGCGGTGGTATGGTGAATATCCCCTGTGGTGAGTGCGTCTGTCATAGCGGTCACGGTAGTAGTATGAAGAGCAGGAAGGGGAGTGATCATAATGATAAGATCTGCTATACCCTGCTCTGTAAGAGTAGTCTGGGGATCGAGGCGACGGTGATGGAGAGTAAGATCTCCATGGCAACGGGGAGGGAGACGCAGAAAAATGCCGATGATAGTGGCCAGGTTGCTCCCTCGGTGGGGTAAGGAAGGGAGATGGCAGCCGCTCTAGAGACGAATAGCATCTGACTGGTGTCTTGGTGACTGTGGAGGTGAAGACGATGGCGCCAGCAAAAAAGTTGGGGATGGGGAGCGTGGCATTGGGCTCCAGTGCCGGCATGTCTTGGTGCGGGCCTTCCTAGGCGCTGACCACTGCAGGGCCGTGACTGGTGCCGGCACTGCCGGAGCAGTTGTCGGTGCCGCCAAAGCCAGTGCCACTGGGATTGGCGCTGTGTGATCCAGCTGTTGTGCAGGTTGGTCCGGCATCGGGGTCAGTGCCAAGGAGGACTTGGTGCATGTTGGTGCTGGGTGCGCAGTTGGTGCCAAAGGTTTGCGCACGGAGACTATTGGTGCCGCGGCCGACATCTGTGCCAGTGAATGGCATGCAGACGGCACTGTAGCATCCGGCTTTCTTATTCTTGATGGCACTGTTATAGTGGTACGCGTCGCAGATATTCCTGATGTGCCTGGCTTGCTCCCTACATTCGAGCTGCCGTGCGAAGCAGCAGGCAGAGAGAGGGCTGGAGCCGATTTGTTCTTACTTGGAGGGGCTGAAGTCAGTGAAGAGGCCCTTCACTTTTGAGCCTGCCGCGATGACCGAGGGGGAGAGGCTGATCCTTCAGGCTGAATAGCCTTATTGAAGAGGATCATGCACAGCCTCAATTCCCTGTCTCATCGAGCTCTAGCTGTAAGCTTAGAGCGCGAGGGCACTTCTGCAGCACATGACCCTCACCCAGGCAACGTATGCAGGCCGAATGGCCGTCCGAGTTGGGCATGGGCTTGTGGCAGGCCTCACACTTTTTAAAATCTGGCAATCCTGGCATTTTGATAACTTTTAAGTTTTTTTTTTTTTTTTTGTAAATAGGGAGAGGGTGTGAACTATATACAACTGGGGAGTTAGCAGACTATACAAACTTGAAGCTAAGTAACTAACTGTTAATTAATTTATTTTTCTCTATTTTTTTAAACTTATGAACAGGAGAACGATAACGAGAAAAGAAGACTATATAACGAAAGAACTATTAAACAGTTAACAACTTTGATTTCTCTCATGAACGAGGCTATCTAAGGAGATCAGTTCACTCGTCTGCAGCCTAAGGCGGTTAAGAGGAACTGTCTGGAACTGGACCGTGCGATGCGAAAGAGCGTGAATGCCACGAGACGCCCTCCGTGCATGCGCAGTCCGGCCGACTACCGCTATGAAAATCTCCATACTGTGGCGCTAGGGCAAGCCCAGCACCTACAGTGGAGCACCCATGGGAAGAAGAACCCCTTTTACACAGATCATGTTTACCGTGGCTTCCCAGGAGTAAACAGACCTTAAGTCTGAACTCACTGCAGAACAGCATTACCAGGTGGCTTTTTAAAACGATATGAATCTTCAGTAACAGTAGCAATCATCTTGTGATGGAGTGTACCAGGCTCTTTCAGGCCTCCTGCTGCAAGCCTCAGGGTCCTACCACATCGATCTCACCCCAGGAACATAACCACCAGACTGGGTCAGACCAAAGGTCCATCTAGCCCAATGTCCTGCCTGACAATGGCCAATGCCAGGTGCCCCAGAGGGAATGAACAAAACAGGGAATCGTCAAGTGATCCCTCCCCTATTGCTCATTCCCAGCTTCTGCCAAACAGAGGCCAGGGACACCATTCCTACCTATCTTGGTTAGTAGCCATTGATGGACCTAACCTCCATGAATCTATCTAGCTCTTTTTTGAACCCTGTGATTGTCTTGGCCTTTACAATGTCCTCTGAGAGGGAATTCCACAGGTTGACTGTCCATTGTATGAAGAAAATATTTCCTTTTGTTTTAAACCTGCTAGCCACTAATTTCATTTGGTTACTCCCCCCCCCCCCCGCTCTTGTGTTATGGAAAGGAGTAAATAAGTCTTTATTCACTTTCTCCACACGTGTCATGATTTTATAGAGCTCTATCATATTCCTCCTTTGTCGTTTCTTTCCCAAGCTGAAAACTCAGTCTTATTAATCTCTCCTCATATGGCAGCTGTTCCATACCCCTACTAATTTGTTTTCCTTTTCTGATTTTTTTTTCATATGGCACCCATTCCAAACCCCTAATCATTTTTGTTGCCTTTTCTGAATCTTTTCCAGTGCCAAGATATCTTTTTTGAGATGAGGTGACATCTATACACAGTATTCAGGATATGGGCGTATATATAGCAGCAATAAGATTTCTCCTCCTTATTCTCAATCCCTTTTTTTAGTGATTCCTAACATTGTTAGCTTTTTTGACTGCTGCTGCACATGGAGTGGATGTTTTCAAAGAAGCATCCACAATGACTCCAAGATCTCTCGAGTGTTAACAGCTAATGTAATCCCCATCATTTTATACGTATAGTTGGGATTGTGTTTTCCAATATGCATTACTTTGAATGTATCAACTAAAAAGGCTGTCAGAACACAACACGCTCAGTTAAAAGGAACTGCAGGGCTGGTAAAAGGAAGGTGCTCCTTGCTGTAGTTGAAAGGAGAACCACAGATGAGTTCTGGTGGCACTGACATTCAGTGAGGAAGAGGAGGAGTTGCAAACTTCCACCTCGTGGTAAGATTGAAGAGAAAAGGGCTATGTGGGTAAAGAACATAAGAATGACCAGACTGGGTCAGACCAATGGTCCATCTAGCCCAGTATCCTGTCTGCCGACGGTGGTCAATGCCAGGTGCCCCAGAGGGAAGGAACACACCAGGTAATCATCACCTGATCCCTCTCCTGTCATCCATTTCCAGACACACGGAGGCTAGGGACACCATTCCTACCTATCCTGGCTAATAGCCATTGGATGGCCCTAACCTCCATGAATCTATCTAGCTTTTTTCTGAATCCTGTTGGTCTTTTTAATCTTTCTTCATATGGGACCAGTACCAGTTCCAAACCCCTAATAATTTTTGTTGACCTTTTCTGAACCTTTTCCAATGCCAATATCTTTTTTGAGATGAGGTGACCACATCTGTACACAGTATTTAAAATGTGGGTGTCGCATGGATTTCTATAGTGGCAATAATAACATTTCTCCTTCTTATTCTCTATTCCTTTGGTTTTATATAAAGGCAACGCCCAGTGAATGCAGCAGCAGCTATTAAAAGAAATAGCACATGGCAGCTATGGCACATGGCAGGGTCTCTGGTTGGGATCCCGGAGTAGTGGGTGGGCCTGGGTCCCCCTCATTGGCCACTGGCAAAGTGGCTAAACTCTGAAAATGAGACAAGTTTGCTGAGAAGCCCAAGAACAGGGCTGGAATAAAAGAGCTCAGAGAGGGGCTGAAGACCCTGCAGTGTTAAGGGTAAAAATCCTAGGCTTTTAATGTTTAAATATATTATAGGGAATCCATTTTGAAAAACAAAATGGAAAATCAGTCCCGTGACACTGGGTCTGACAGGCACTGGGTTTTCCTGCCTTTTTACAGCTGAGAGGTAAACAAGTTCCAGTTAGAATCAGAATTACCTCCAAACATCCTATAGGGTTTCCTTGTAGGGGCTGATTCCACAGGGTCTCCCTCGCAGGGGTTTCCCGCCATAGTTGCATAAAAGGCTGGCAGCTGAACAGCTCAGGGCTGCCCATCCTTGTGACAGGTTGTGCTGGGTTTTCCTTTCAGGTCATCTAGACTCTGGCCGGACCAGACAGCCACAGCCAAACTGAAGACTCCACATATACCACCAGATAGCCAGCAACCTTGCCAGTTACCTTCCACCTGAAGCAGGGAAGACGACGAGGGTTCTCCTCAGTGCTCCCTCCAGGAGCCATGAGATCTGAGGTCCTGAGTGTCCATCTTGGGAACTTTCAAGGTTTCTATAAAGTCGTCATACTTCCCTTATCATTTATACTCAGCCAAAGGCTCCTCTGTTCAGTGGGTTCTGGGGACTGACTACTGTACAGAGTAAGTTGTTCTTTTGTTTGTGAACTACTACTGGTTACCTGCTGAATTCCCTATTTTTGTAAATTTTCCCTAAGTACATTTCTATATGTGCAGTTTACCTACAGTGAATTGTCCCAGCTGATTAATTAAGGGACGAGGGAGGCCCACCACCAGATCACAGATGCTGGCTGTCAGAGAACCGAACAGAGTGTCTAGTTTTGTTAGGGGACCCCCTGCAGCCTTATCTGTCTAAAATCATTTTAACATCTAAGAATAGATGACTGCAGCAGGACCTCTGTGATTGGTGGTACCCTCAGGAAAATCCTGTCCATTTTATTTTCTTTGGTGCAGTAGTCAGCAAGGCCCACAGCTGTGGGAGGGATTTTCACGGGACTGAGCCGTGACCACAAGCAAAGCATAGATACCGCGAGGTCCGGGGAGCCTCAAGGAGGAAGAAATCTATGTGTAGCTAGAGCAAGTAGGGAGAACCCATTAACCTTATATTCTGTTTGAGGAAAATGTTGATAATTGAAAAGTCTCGAGAGGAGAGTAGTTTGGGGACGACGTAAGTCATCCTGGAAGCAAGTGTCTATGGCTGCCTGTCAGCAAGTGACAGGAACTAGTCAGTGTACATTTTATTCTTCTAGAGGGTAGAGGTAAGGCCCTTAGGAGATCTCGACCCACAGTGGACTGTGTGTTTTCGCTGAAAGGATGGGAGACAGAGTCAAATAAATTTTCTTTGGATGACTGATGCTGGCTGTCACAGAACCAGAGAGAAGGTCTAGTTTTGTTAGGGGACACCCTGCAGCCTTATCTTTCTAAAATCATTTTAACACCTAACAGCAGAGAATCAGCCACTTGTTAGATTGAGTAAAATAATTCCCCTTCGGGGATAACACTGACCCTGTCCACACAAGGAAATTGATCTGAGGTTGGCAGATGTCAATCGTAAGACCCCGGGTGTTAGCTGTGGATGTAGATAAAGCCAATTTAAGCATAACGCACTACTTACAGAAAGCATGATTCAAAAGTTAATTTTCCTAGTATATGCAAAGCCAATGTAAACTACAGGAATTAAAAAAAGATTCTAACATTTTACCTTTTTACTACTGTCTTAAACTTAGTTTCTTTCTGTCACTCAGGAGCATTATAGTTGCTCTTTGAGATGGTACATTTATTGAGTGAAGTATAAGGAATCTGGAAAACTATGGAAAGAAAGTCTGGGGAGATACCATTTACCTATTTGGCACAGAGATAGAATTAGACTCTGGAAAGCAGGGATGCATTTATCAAATGACTATAGACAATGTCAGCCATTAAACAGCTTTAAAGAACGGTTTACTGTAAAATACACTTTTTACAAATGAAGGCACTTTTAAACCACAACAAAAAACTCTAAAAATCTAACCGCTTGTCAAACTGTTCAAGTCCAAAATTGTCTCTGCTCTATCAACATTAGCATCTATTCTGGGTCAAATTTTTTAAATCCAATGTAATACTTCACATTTTAATATAAAAATGAAATCTAATCATCATTAACAAAGCGTCAGCACTACTACTTTAATTTAAGATTACAGAAACTGAAAGAGAGCATATTCCTAAGAATGTTGGGTTACACATGATGAAAAATTAAAACCAAGGGACTGAATTAATGCATCATCCCATACTGCTGAGTGACCTGTACTATTTGGCAGTCCATCCTAGCCTAATTTTCTGGGATGAATATAATTCCTCATGCAAAGATTCAAGCACAATTGGCTATGGTTATATGAAATCTAAATCAAGATCCCTTTTCATGCCAGGGTTGGTTTTCCTGGGCTGGGCTCAGGCCTATGATTACCTATGCACAAATACAGCTGGTCAGTAACTCAAGATTGGAGGTTGGTCAACCCTTAACATATTACATACAAAAGATATACTAATCTTAACTGTAATCTGCATTAACTCCTTTTATCTTTTGTTACGCCTTTTATAACACTGCAGTCTTCATTCTCAAAACTTTCAAAAGGCAAAGCACCTTTGTCAGAGCAGTGTAAACCTGCACAAAGTTAATCTGTTATCAAAACCCTTGGGGACTTGTGAACTTTCCCTTCATTGTTGATTACCAATGTGAATATACAAACTGAAGTTTCTTCTTTATAATCAATTTCATCCATCAGATTTCCAGTTCTGTTACCAGATAAATTGGGTGAGACTAGAACATGTGACTTAACTTCTTTCTTCCATTGAAAATTTTGAAATGCTCAGTAACCAAGCTAATTACAACTTGAGTAAAATACTCAGAGCTCAAGAAAAGAATTGTACATTAAAAGACAGTTCAAGTTTGTAAGTACAATATGCTTACAGAAACTTTGAACAGAAAAGTACAATACAGAATTACCTTATGGCTCTGAGCTTAGAATCACAAGTGTTAAAATCAGACTGTTTATATACAGCATAAAATATACAAGTTTTCCTCATCTTGATAAAACAATCCTGTCAAAATTGTCTTTCATTAACATTTTAGCTCTAGGAGTTTTGCTGGAATTTTACATAATGCCATTGGAACACAGCTAAAGTTATACATGTAACAGCTACAAAAATCCTATGTACAAACACGCCTCCTTTGGTTGGGCTTACATTCTGTGTAGATACTACACAACATATGAGAGTACACTTGTCAGAAAAAATACAAAAATCCTAAAGAAAAGAAACTGTAAGTTCATTAAATGAATTATCACACATGGTTACAGCAGTAACCGATGGCCAAAGCCCAAAACTGTTTAATCACTACTGATACAACCTAGCCCTTTTCAGTTAAGATACAGTACCTATGACTATGTAGTACTGCAGAGCGGTGCAGAAGGAAGGAGTGCTTCAGATCTGTTTCCAGGGGCAGCATTCACTGCTCTGGTAGCAGAATTCAGAAGTGGCTCGCACAAACAGCCTCCCAACATTCTAGAAGTTTAGGCCTCTGCAGTTGTACTAGCTAATTTCATTTCCAAAGGATAAATATACTGAAAGCATGTCACAATATTCGCTTTAGTTGGCATCTGAAAGTAGCCAGGGTACAGCATTTTACTAGTTATATTCAGCTATAAAAGCCAAAAATTAACCCTGCTCAAATCACATTATCAAGTCTCTGATATTCATGTGATATAGAATGCAGAGTGAAGAACAGATGGGTTTACCTAATCCTTAATGTAGTAAAACAAACAAGCTTTCTCCTGATCTGTCAACATTGAAGTAATACGTAAGAGTCTATATGCTTTATGTAAAAATCAAAAGGCACTTGAGGTGTTTCCTTGCAAACAGATCCCCAAAGGCTACGGACAGTGATTGCCCCTGCTTTCCCACAGCCAGTCAATTCAATTTAAAAAACTAGAACCACTGCAATTAGAAGCTGACCCTTTTGCTCCAAGCAGAACTGCTACACTAGCAGATTAGAGGTGAATATCTGACACACTGTCATCCCTACGCATAAAGCCCGCACGTCCTGTGTCCTGGTGGTGAGTCTTGGCTACATGTGCAGGGGTGGGCGGGGAAGTTACCTGATTGCTGCCACAGGCCAAACAGGGTTGCAGACAGAACTGCCAAGCCCCTCAGCAAAGCGTGTGTGTGTGGGGGGGTGTGCACTGGAACATGGAAGAGGCAGGGCTGGGGGCTAGTCTCCACCCCTCCCCTTCAGCACCACCTGGCTTGTGCTGTCCAGGGCACCAGTGGGAATTTAAAAAGCCTGGGACTGTGGCTGCTACTGCGATAGCAGTGCCAGTGACCGGGAGCGTTGGGGCCTCTTCAGTTGCCAGGCCCCAGGGAAGCTGTCCCTTTTACCCCCTGCCCCCGTCAGTGGCTCGACCTGAACCCAGCTCCCTGCTTGCTGCAGGCTGGAGCACTCTGACTTATAGAGAGCCTCAGAGCCAAGTGGCAGCCAGGTGAGGCATTTAACCCCTTCCCCGCTGGACTCTCCCATGGTGAAGGGAGGGGGTAAGTGCAGGGGGGCCTGGGCTAGGGGTGGGAACAAGCCATGTGGGCTCCCATAAATTCTAAGGATGGCGCTGCTGACATGGCTCAAAGGACCATTTCTACATGCTGATCAGCAGATAGATTCATAGCGCGTCTGACTACAATAAAACCAACAGCCTCTAATTCTCGCAGGCAGTCAGAAGACAGTCCAATTTTACACGTTAATTAGTAAACGGCTTGCACACACCCATCTGGAAGACTGTGAATACTGCGTTCCAGATGTGGTGAACTTTGCAGGCTCAGCTCCTTGCAGATATTAGTGATTTGCTCTTTCACTGACAACATCCTGAAGACGTTTTAGCAAGACATCATCGTTTTCCTGGCAGAGTCGTTTTGCTGGAGACTCACTGTCACTGTCAATTGTAATTGCTCGTTTCTTACTCCTGTGTTCACCTTGTTTGATCATATTGTTGATGTCCTGCAAGCTCTGTCAATAAGAAGATGTTTTTAATTATCAATAAGTATTCAAGCCACTATAATTACTACTCTGGACAAAGCACCTTCCAGCTGTGGAGTACCGAGTGATTTACACTGCTTCTGTGACTGCAAGACCAGTTTGAAGAAAGCCTTTGCAGCACTCTTATGAAAACTCCCAGAGCCATTCAGAAATTTGGAAGAGGGAGAAATCTTTAAGCTCTGCAATCATTAGAGGTCTTATGTGACGCTCTTACCTTAGAAGGGCCCCCGTTAAACTTGTACAGTAGAGAAGTCTGAGGTGTCAGGCAGGCACCATTCTTGTGTGGTGAAACATACACAGAGTGCTGCTGGGATATCCGCCGAGGAGACACTGGTTGCTGTTTAATGTTGGGGAATGGAGAAAGTGGAGGGGCTTCCATCTTAAAAAAAAAGGCACACCCAGCGTTTGTATGTAGGAATTTACCAGCAGCACATTTCAAAGAATAAACTTCAAAAATAAACGCAAAGCACACTCGTGCTTAGCAATGTGTCCTTTTGGGCCTTCTGTTCCAGGTTATAGCTACATTCTAATATTCCAATTCAGTATTCAGTCTACAAATCACAAAAGAAATTATATTATTTTTCAGCTGTTTTACACAGATAACCTGAGGGACACTGAACTGCCCCTCAGTTTCCCACTTGTCCGTTTCTGCTCCATTTCCATGGATAGCCTGTTAGAAGGGCAGACATGCAATTTTGCTGCTGCAGTATGTTGTAGCTCACAACTATGTGATTGTTTTACTTATGCAAACATGTAAACACTAGGGATGTAACAGGATAACCATTTACATGGTTACATGCAGGCTCCCGCCCTGCTCCTAGGAAGTCAGCTGCCACTCTGCACTGCTGGCTCTGACACAGAGGCAGAAGCGCGAGGTGAGGGTTGGTGTGTGCCGGGAGCTGGCTTTTACTTGTCACCCTGCTCCTGGGGAGCTGGCTGCTGCCCTGTGCTGCTGCCTCTGATACAAAGACAGCAGCGCGGAGCAGCAGACAGTGCACACTGGGAGCTGGCTTAAAAGCTGGCTCCCAGCGCTCACCAGCTCCCGGGGAGCTGACTACCAGCCTGTGCTGCAGGTGTGTGTAACTGATGAATTTTTCAGTGGTTCCATGGTTAGCCAATTACCCACATTTTAACATCCCTAGTAGAAACACACAATCAGACAATGAGGTGGATCCATTTTATGTTGCGTGTCAGAGGGTGGGTTAGAACCCTGATGGGCTGCATGTGGCCACGAGTCACAGGTTGCCACTACTGATCTACAGACATTTTATGCCTAAAAGGAAATAAAACAGCCACTCAGCATGTATGCTCACTATCAAAAATTAGAAGCATTTTACATACTATGTGATCCTGGTTTGTGACATCATATTTGAGTGCAAATGATTTTACTCTTCCTACATAGACTGCATTGTAAAATTTTATCAGATCTCCTCTCTCCTCCTTTCCTGAGTCACTGGAGTTCTCTGGTATTGATCTTATATGTGAATGATACACTTTCCCAGGAGAGTCTATCATAGTAGAAAAAAAAGAAAATGTCACAGATTTAAAACTCTTAATGTCAGCAATCTAAATTAGATTTTTAAGATACAAGCTAATACACAGCCAGTCACACTTCATATAAAGATTCCACTTACAGAGCTAGTAAATGATTAAAAGAGTACTCGCCTGGTGTGATAACTGAGGTTCTTCAAGATGGTTAGGTCTGTTGGATGCTCCACTGTAGGCGTCTATGCACTCTGTACTAAGAGATTTGTGGCAGCAGTACCTGGCTGGGTCATGCATACATCATCTTGTGCTGCTCCGGTGGTTACATAGCACTGCACAACCAGCCAGCCCTCAGTTCCTTCTCTACCACTGAGAATCTGTGAAACGCCAAAGTGAAGGGGAGAAGGAAGGCTAGTGAAGCATCCACAGGGACAACCAACTCAAAGAACCTCAGTTACTGCACCAGATGAGAAACCTTTTCATATTCTCTATGGAATGTCCCAGTGGGTGCTCCACTTTTGGTGATTGTTGGGCTCTGCCCCTCATGGAAGGGAGGACTTTGGAGTTCTGTTATTGCTGGTGGATAACACTGAGACCAAAGCAAGTGCCTAATGTGGATTCTTGCTCTCTTGAGTAGCATTTTGTGAATGTGTGGACTGATGCGCAAGTTGCTGCTCTGCTAATGTTGATAATGGAGACGTTAATAAGAAAAGCTATGGATGCTGAAAGAGCTCTGGTACAATGTGTGTGGATTCCTGTTAGGGCTTGTAAATGAAGCTTTTGATAACAAAGGTGGATGCATCCCGATAACCACTTGCCTATTTTAGAATCATAGAATCCTAGGGCTAGAAGAGACCTCAGGAGTCATCGAGTCCAGCCCCCTGCCCAAAGCAGGACCAATCCCTCAATCATCCCAGCCCGGGCTGTGTCAAGCCGGCACTTAACCTCTAGGGATGGAGATTCCAGCCCCTCCCTAGGGAACCCATCCCAGTGCTCCACCACCCTCCTAGGGAAATAGTTTTTCCTAATATCCAACCTAGACCTCCCCCACTGTAACGTGAGACCATTGCTCCTTGTTCTGCCATCTGTCACTACTGTGAACAGCCCCTCTCTATCCTCTTTGGAACCTCCCTTCAGGAAGTCGAAGGCTGCTCTCAAATCCCCCCTCAGTCTTCTCTTCTGCAGACTAAACAAACCCAAATCCCTCAGCGTCTCCTCATATGTCAGGCGCTCCAGCCCCCTAATCATTTTGGTTGCCCTCCGCTGGACCCTCTCCAATGCGTCCACATCCTTTCTATAGTGGGGGCCCAGAACTGGACACACTACTCCAGATGTGGCCTCACCAGAGCCGAATAAAGGGGAATAATCACTTCTCTGGATCTGCTGGCAATGCTCCTCCTAATGCACCCTAATATGCCATTAGCCTTCTTGGCTACAAGGGCACACTGCTGACTCATATCCAGCTTCTGATCCACTGTAATCCCCAGGTCCTTTTCTGCAGAATGCTACTTAAGCCAGTTGGTGCCCAGCCTGGTCCCAGAGCTTGGGATTCTTCCGTCCCAAGTGCAGGACTCTGCACTTCTCCTTGTTGAACCTCATCAGATTTCTTTTGGCCCAATCCTCCAATTTCTCTAGGTCACTCTGGACCCTATTCCTGCCTCCCAACATATCTACAGTTCCCCCAACTTAGTGTCATCCACAAACTTGTGAGGGTGCAATCCATCCCCTCATCCAGGTCATTAATAAAGATGTTGAACAAAAACAGCCCTAGAATTGATCCTTGGGGCACTCTACTTGAAACCACCTGGCAACCAGACATCAAGCTGTTGATCACTACCTTTTGGGCCCGACAATCTAGCCAGCTTCCTATCCATCTTACCGTCCATTTATCCAGTCCATACTTCCTTAACTTGTTGGAAAGAACATCCACTGGCTTCCCCATATCCACAGAGCTGGTTACCTCATCACAGAAGCTAATCAGGTTGGTCAGGCATGACTTGTCCTTGGTGAATCCATGCTGACTACGCCTGATCACTTTCCCCTCTTCCAAGTGCTTCAAAATGGATTCCTTGAGGATCCCCTCCATGATTTTTCCAGGGACTGAGGTGAAGCTGACTGGTCTATAGTTCCCTGGATTGTCCTTCTTCCCTTTTTTAAAGATGGGCACTACATTTGCCTTTTTCCAATCATCCGGGATCTCTCCCAATATCCACGAGTTTTCAAAGATAATGGCCAAAGGCTCTGCAATGACATTTGCTAACTCCCTCAGTACTCTCGGATGCATTAAATCCAAACCCATGGATTTTTGTATGTCTAGGAAATGGTTTCTCTCATTGAATGTTCTGTTATAGAGACAAACACAGATTGAACCTCTGAAACCTGGACTTCTCTGGTCCAGCAAGACACCTGTTCTGGCACTGTCAATGACCCCGTGGTTACTCTGGGGCTGGAGCACTCTCAGGGAAAAACCCAGCTGGCTGGGGCCAGAAGCATTGCTGGACAATGGAAGAGCCTTGGAGTCCTGGCACCCTGGGGGCAGGGCAGCAACAGGCAAGAGTCTGCTCTCCAGCACTGGGAATAGCAGAATCCCAGGAGCCAGCGGCCAGGAGCGGTGCCCTCTTCAGCAAATTCCCTAGTTTAGGACTGGTCAGGTCCCAAGGGTGGCTGGACTAGGGAGGCTCAACCTGTAATTCTGGTGACTTTCTCAATGGTTTTGTTCCTTCAGTGTAGAAAGCTAATGTTTTTCTAATGTCCAGAGCATGGACTAATGCCTCTCCTTTGTCTATATGTAATTGTGGAAAGAAAAAACAGGGAAGTAAAAGGATTGATTCAGATGAAAGGGGGGAGGGGGCAACCTTGGCTAGGAATTTGGGATGTGGTCTTAAGGTAACTTTATCTTTAAAGACAGTTGTGTATGAGGGTGTGCCATTAGGGCACCTAGCTCCTCCAACCATCTGGTGGATGTGATTGTGATGAGGAAAGTCATTTTCATAGACAGGTGGAGCAGTAAGCAAGTGGTTAAGTGGCTCACAATTTTCCCATAACTCCATGTAAGATGAGACTGAGCAATCACAGGAGGTGGGGTCTATTTCAGGATAAGTGTTCTCAGTGCCCTGGAGGAAACGTTTAGTTGTTGGGTAGGCAACTATGGTGACCCCATGCACCTTATGGAAAGCTGTGATGGCATTTACATATTAGAACTTTTTTCAGTTCTAATATGTAAACCAATACCCTTCATAAAGGGGAAGATGTTGGTAAAACACGTCTCTCTTGGCAACAAGTTCCAAACCATTTCAACTTATGGGTATATGTCTTTCTTGTGCCTGTTCTTCAGCTGTTCATTAGGATGTCTTTTATTTCCTCTGAATAGGCCATCTCAGCTTCTCTCAGGGTGTGTCTACACAGCACCCTAAACTTGAAATAAGATATGCAATTTGTGCTACACAAATTGTGTACCTTATTTCAAAACTATTTTGAAATAGTCTATTTTGAAATTTGGTGTGTCTACACTGCGCCAAATTTCAAAACACCACACTATTTCGAGCCATCCCTTATTCCTTGTGCAACGAGGTTTACCGGAATGGTGAAATAGTGTGCCTGTTATTTCGAAAAATATTTCAAAATAATGGGTGGCTTCTGTAGATGAGTGGTAGCTATTTCAGGATGCCTCTGGTATCCCGAAATATCTGTGCAGTATAGACGTACCCTGAGATATGGACTAACTAGGTCTTGAGGTGGAAGTACTACAAGGTTGGGATGGTGGACATGTCCTGCATCTTGTGACAGGTGGTGAGATACTGGGGGAAGGATTTGACCAGTGTTCCCTCTAATTTTTCCCACGCCTGAGAAGACAGAATTTTGTTATGTGCACCAATGTGGAGGTGATGTGCAACACATGTTCATATCAGTGCACATAAAGTTAATGTGGTGGGGATGGGCCAAGAGGTTCATAGAGTGGGAAGATGCTCAGGCTGGGAACAAGAGATTGAGGTACAAGGCTATGAGGGCTCTCACTGGGGTGCAGATTCTGGGGTGTGACCAGGGATGAAGGGCTCAGGGCTGGAGCAGAGGATTGGGGTGCAGGGGTGTGAGGGCTCCAGCTGGGAATACAGGCTACGGGGTGGGGTTGGGTTCAGGAAAATTTTGGGTGAAGGAGGGTGTTCTGGGGCTATTGTGAGGTGAGAGGATTACCCCCATCTCTCTCCCTAGCACCAGCACCTGGGCTGGGTGGGTGAGGGCCAGGCTGCTGGGGCTAGATGGGGGGCAGGGATGAGGCCAGATCCAGGCCAGGCTGCTTATGGCAGGGTCTGGACTGGAGCCCAATGGCCTCAGCCAGTTGGAGAGTGGGCTAGTTTGGGTCCAGTGAAGGGGTAGTCCTCCACCAAAGGCCACAAGTTCCTGGTCTGCAAAGCTTTGTTGAGTGACTGTGTAGTGCAAAATAGGGTATTGTGTTGTTGTTCAGACGTGCAGCTTACAGGGAACTTAGGATTTGACGTTGGTGCATCGCCATCTTTAACTGATATGGGAACCAGGCTTGTCAAGGTGATGTAGGTGCTATTCGAATGACTCTGGATTTGTCCCTTTTGATCTTGTGTATGACCCAAGATTAAGAGGAAGGGGGTGGGGTACATTAGCTGTGCATCCCATATGATGAGGAGAGCATTGCCTAGGAAATGGTGTCGCAGTCCTGCTTCAGAGCAATACTGAGGGCACTCGGTGTTCTGGGCTGTTGCAAAGAATGCCCGTAGTCTGAATATAGCATGTCACATTCTGGGATCCATCTTCCATTCACGACTTGGTAAGAACTCTCTGCTTAGTGCACCCGCTATTTGTTCTGACATCTCAGAACACAGAACACTGTATGTTGATGTGGCTGATGCATCTGTTCCAGAGCTGTATTGCTGGTCCCAGAACAGACTCTTGGAAGGCACCACTCTTCCCATTCTGAAACCTGGCCATTCATATCTACACTTTGTTTCCTGTTTTTTAACCAATTCTCAATCCACGAGAGGATCTTTCATCGTATCCCTCTTGTCCCATGACAGTTCACTTTGCTTAAGAGCCTTTGGTGAGGGACCTTGTCAAAGGCTTTCTGGAAATCCAAGTACACTACATCCATTGGATGCGCCTTGTACAGACGCTTGTTGACCCACTCAAAGAATTTGAGTAGATTGGTGAGACATCTCCTTTTACAAACCTATGCTGACTCTTCCAACAAATTATTTTTATCTATGTTTCTGACAATTCTGTTCTTTGGTTTCAACCAATGTGCCTGGTACTGAAGTCAGGCTTACCAGTCTGTAATTACCAGGATCATCTCTGGAGCTGTTTTGAAAAACTGGCGTCACATTAACTATCTTCCAGTCATTTGGTGCAGAAGCTGATTTAAATGATAGGTTACAGACTATAGTATTATGCAATGGCTCTGCATTTTGAATCTGCCCGCCAACATGCTGAAGAGGAGGCGGCGCAGGAGGAAGGAGAGATTGGCTTCTAGTCATGGTCAATAGCTTCCTGCTATATCTGGAAACATCTGTCCTCACTGTAATAGGCCTTGTGGTTCAAGGATCGGCCTGATCAGCCACCTGAGGGTCCACAACTCCCATGGAAGATGATCATACTCGGCAACGAGTGATCGCCCATCATCAATAGCTCTGCAACTTCACATTTGAGTTCCTTCAGAACTCTTGGGTGAATAGTCCAGTTGACATATTACGTTTAATTTCTCAATTTGTTCCAAAACACAAAACTCAGACACCTCAGTCTGGGACAGTTCCTCAGATCTGTCACTGAAAAAGAATGGCTCAGATTTGGGAATCTCCGTTACATCCCCAGATGTGAAGACCGATACAAGAATTCATTTAGTTTCTCCACAACGGCCTTGAGTGCTCCTTTAGCAACTTGACTGTCCAGTGTTCACACTGGTTATTTAGGAGAGTTCTGCTTCTGATATACTTTTAAAAATTTTTTTTGCTATTACTTTAAATCTTTCACTCTCTGGGAATTCCCGGTACTGGAAGATCCTAGAGTCTTGCAATCTGATGTGCTCAGTTCTGAGACAAACTTTGTAGTCAGGGATCACTTCTTCTTGTCAGATTCCTGGTATAGTGACATCTGGAACCACTTTTTGGTAACCTTTGTGGGTCAAAGGCTGCCATTGGTGAATGTTGGCCTGGAGGTGTCCTGGACTTTGGGTCCAAGGCCGTTCTGATGAATTTCTCCATAATAGAGAGTTTGGTGTTAGAGATCCCTAGCTTTTCTTGTTCAGTTTACAGGAATGTGGACATTTCTGGGGAATGCATGTCTTGCTGGGACAGTGGACATGCTGTGCGCGTCCTTCAGAGACAGGGACTGCAAGTCAGGCAGTGTTTGAAGCCTGGTGATCTGGGCATGCTGGAGATAGTCTCTCTCAAACAAGAAGGGAGCAGTAATTCTATAGGAGTAGAAAAGGAACCAAGGGACAGTGCAGGACAGTGATGAAGTGTGCTTGACCCAATCAGGCACTGCTACCACAAATTTCCAATTGCAAGTGTAGGGAGCATAGATACCATAAGTGGAGCATTCACACAGACACTCCTCGAAGAAGAGATATGACAAGTTTGTAACAAATATGAGTAGTGTGAATTACAAGTGGTTATAAGCACATTATTAGAAAGGGTTGAACAGCCTATTGACCAGCTGTTCTCTATAACGGACTACAACAATTTAAAAAAAATCCACTATCCACAATTTATCAAATCTGTATAAACTATTTACAAATGGAGCCTTAACATATAAAGCGTGACCACACTGTCACCTATCCCACAAACATGTTATTCTTAGTGAAGAGAGTTACAATTCTTCTTGATGAGAGGGGGAAAGACCCGGTTGCTCAGACACACATTTATATTGCTGATTCTTCAGCATGAATAAAGTTTCCTACTTACTGATTTAAATCATTTTGATTTAAATTAATCCACTATAGGGCAAGATAACCAAGGGCCCTGGATCAGCGTCTCTAACTTGCTGGACTAATGTCAAGATACTGACCACTCTGAAATGATTGGTCAACAGCTCTAGTATGCTGATCTACGTTATGTAAAGACCAAGACTTCTATGAGGCCACTCTAGCTTGCTAAGCTGATGTCAAAAGAGACAGTTCTCTGAAGTCAGCAGTTCAACATCCCCTACTGACAAGATAACAGAGGCCCCAAAATGATTATACAATGTATAGAGCAACTAAGGATAACTTTCCTGAATAAATTAGACTGTTATTGATCACTTTTACTGTTTGCAATGGTTAATGCCTTATCAAATGTGCAGCAGCAGAGAACAAGAAGAAATGCATGTAGTCTGTAGCATTAACCGATAAGCTTTTGCTTATCGGTTAATTGACTACACTATTACATCCCTAATCTACATAAGGGCAATAAGTGTTTTAATGGAAGAGATCCTCATTGCGCCTTCCTAAAGAAGTGAATCAAATCAATCTACCTTCTGACATTTTAAAAAGGTGTTTCTAATCAGTCTTTAGAGTAACCTATCACTCGCTCATTCCATTTATTAAGTGTTGTCTCAAGAGAGTTGCAATTACATAGAAATTATATCAGCTGATCATTTAAAAATATTACGGTTCTACCAACCTAATTTAAAAATAGGGATTCTTAAAGCTATTGTGAAAGGTATCCTATCCCATGTCCTAGCCTACACAGCATCTATCAGCATCTGTCTCCTTATTTCAATACTGTTGTTTTTTTAAGGTTTACGATAAAATTAAATGCTAATGTTTTCCTCTTTGCAATTAGATGCAACTATTATACTGGTCTTTACCCTACACATTAGTTCTTTTAAAACCATTTTATGATAGCAAATTAATTTTATGAACTTACCACTACCTCTCATCTCCACATCTTGTGTTAAACTTGTATTTTCGGATGTGACCTCTTTAGGACTATTTTTCAACAAAACACTCCTGTACACCTACAGTACATAGGAAAAAATGCAGTTGTCAAGTAATACAAGAATCTCAAACTTACATTAAATCAGAGTTCTCAGGTTAAAAGTGTATAACGTTCATTTTCCAATATTAGTATGAGTCTACTTGAAAGAGAACTTGTATCAAATCTTTATCTATAGGTAATACAGTGTTATTTACTCACATTGCTGTTTGCTTGTGGCTGGTTCCTGTAGCTTTTCATTATGTCCTGAAAAGTTCTTTCCTCTTTGGTCACCTGGAAAAGACAGAAACCCAAGAGGAACTATTTGAGACAAAACGTGAACAACTACGACTGTTATATTAGAACATGAGTATTTATGCTTATTTAATAGGTTTTTTTTCCAGCTTTTTTTATCTCATTTAGTCTGAAAAAAGTTACAAAGTAAAGAAAAGTAAACAATATTTAGAGTAGGAATAACTCACATATTTTTACTGGCCTACAAAAAGGTGCTCTTCTGTTTAATGAACAGTCTACTCTGACTGCATTACAGAGAAAGGGAAAACTGTTCCACATTCAAGAACTCTTAATATGTTGAAAGACTTTGGGTTGATGTAGAATTTCACAGCAGTAAACCCTCATTTGCCTCTCTTCCTCCTCCTTACAAAACCTCCTCCTCAAAAGGGGAGGATAGGAAAGCAGATCCTACAAGAAATTAGCCTTACTTCAGCAGGGGAGAAAAACGAATATGTCTGATTCCAACATATTTTAGTCTTGTATAGCTCAACTTGTAAAGGCTAGGACTTTAACAGGGTTCAAAAAAAAAGCTAGATAGATTCATGGAGGTTAGGTCCATCAATAGCTATTAGCCAGGATGGGTAGGAATGGTGTCCCTAGCCTCTGTTTGTCTGGAAATGGATGATAGGAGAGGGATCACGTGCTGTTTACCGTTGTGTTCCTTCCCTCTGGGGCATCCGCTATTGGCCACCGTCAGCAGACAGCATACTGGACTAGACGGACCTTTGGTGTGACCCAGTATGGCCGTTCTTATGTTCTAACGTGTAATTTTGCTATGATGTTGCGTATGTCAGGAATATGCTTGTACATTTGATTTCAAGTCAATACTGTATATTTTTCGTGAGCATTATATGTAGTTTATATGTTTTTATACAATGCAGTTCTGACATGTGACTATGACAACATGAGATTAGTTTTAGTTAACAATTCCTACTGCTCATCTGAACTTGTAAAACTATTGTTCATTTAAGCTGAACCTTAAAAACTACTTTTCTCCCCTCCCCTTCAGAAGCTACCTCTGAACTGGAAACGAGAACAATTATTAAGTCTTAGTGGGCAAAGTAAAAATGTTAGTGATATTTGAAAATTGAATTTCTTAACCTTTGTAACTGCTATCTTATGTTCTGATGCAAGGTCAAACAGGGACACACACATCAGCTGTTTCAAGCTGTATCACAAATTTTAATAGCAAGCAATCAACAGTTTTGCAGTGGAACTATAAAAAAATGTATCAAGGTCTGCTTGCTACAGTTGGGCTGTCAGGTCTCATTGCTCTGGAGGCAACACTTCAGAGAAAAGCAAGAATAATGCAGCTGGCACACCTACTCAGCAAGACAAGGGCACATGGAACTCACTCAATGATGGCATTTTTCCATGAACCCCATAGCAGTGTCCAAATTAATCTAAGAATTAAGGATTGTTTACAATTATTAAAAGCAAAAGCAAGTGCAGGTTGAACCTCTCTAGTCCAGAAGTCTCTGGTTCGGAAACATCTGTCGTCTGGAATGATTTTAGTTGGCTGGATGTCTACCATCTACCTATTTTGTTAGTCTATACAGTGCTACCAAACCATTTGTTGTTTTTTAAGTTTATCCTGCACAGACTAACTCGGCTACCCCCTGAAGCACTTTTCATAGGTGTGGCCAAGTTTCCCATGCTCCCATAAAGCCACCAGTCCTAGTTCTCAGTGTTCTGTGCTGTTAATTTAGCTCTAATTTACCCCTAAATGTCCTCTAACAGCCCAGTGAGCAGCAGAAGTGCTGGTAATGCTGCTAGACAATATTGACCTCCCATGGTCCAGAAAATTCTCTGGTTTGGAACCGGTCAGGTCTTGAGGGGTGCCAGACTAGAGAGGTTCAACCTGTAACTGTATTCCATGACAGCTCCATTCCACAGGTGATACCTCTTCTCATTTAGTCTTTCCTATGCAGGACTCACTGGGCAACTAAATTTAATATTCTCATCCCATTCAGCACAGCGGAGTCTTAGTCTATGACTACAGCTCCCAGCTGCTACAGCAATACAAAATAATTATACTGCCACCTTGCCTTGAGTTCTGTTTTAAAAATGAGTAGTCCTGTGAAGGGATATTAAATACTGGTTAGCTGAATAGTCGATAAACCTCATGAATTCTTATCGGTTACTCGACTATTCAACAGTATCCAGGGGTGGGGCCAGCAGCCAATGGTCACTGGCCCCCACTCCCAGGGAGCCCCCTAGCATTCTGTGCTGCTGCCTCTGCACCAGAGGTAGCAGCGTGGGGTGTCAGGCGGGAGCTAGTCAACAAGGGGAGCTGGTTTAAAAAACAGCTCCCCTCACAGACTGGCTACTTATCACCCTGCGCTGCTGCCTCTATATCAGAGGCAGCAGCAGCAATCCCTGTCGGGGGTGCAGGGGGGGAGGGAGAGCAGGGCTGAGCTCTTGGACATGGTGCAAGCCAGGACTGAGCAGGGCTGTCTGCCTGCCTGGCTCCTAATACACTTTAAATGCAGAGCCACAGCGGGGCTATGTCCCGGACCCAGCGCAAGCCAGGCCTGAGCCAGGCTGCTGGCCAGGCTGCTAAAAAATTTACTGGTGGGTGGGAGTAATGTGCGTAGTCTATAGCATTAACTGATAAGCTTTTGCTTATTGGTTAATCGACTACACTATTACCTCCTTAGTCCTCTGGCACCTTAGGAACGAACAAAAACTATATATTATCATGAGCTTTCATGGGTAAGACCCACTTCCTCAGATGAGTTGGCTTTTGTTTTTCACCTAAGTGTTTAGCAGTCAGAAGTGTGTGAAACTGGATTACAAAACACATTTGTGTATTAAGCTGGGCTGTTTATAGCACCTCAAAACATAATGTGAACAAACTCGCAGTGTTCCCTGTAAGCTGTGCGCTTCTGCAGCTGCTCAGGTGAGATTCAAATGCTGCGCAGCTGATTAGCCGAGAACCACTGTTACTTTTTTTGTTTCTACAGGTGATGCACATTCACACAGATAAAAAATTTATTGTGCACATGGATGGAACAAATCCGCACGCAGATGAATCCCTTTTTATTTCTTAGCAAAACACTGTATTGCTAAGAAACTCTTAGCGAGGTTCCTCAACCTTAATATCACGTGTTTGCAACTACGAGAAGAACTATTTTCCTGAAAAAAGTGAAGTGTGGCTATATAAAAGTAAATTATTCCATGGATGTGTGAGCCCCAGCAGCCTTTGAGTTAGCGCTCGGCATGACTACACAATTGCACCTGACTATTTCTAGTGATAGTCTCCCACTTCATGGACTAACAAAGCTAAACAATGTGAGGTAATCCCTTTTGGAGACAGACTATAACCAGTTTCCCCTATGCCACATGGCTGCCTATCTAGGGCCATGCGGGCACTCATGGCTGAGGCAGGGAGAGATGCCTCTCCCGCAGTCCCCAAACCTGCTGCAGGAGGGAGAAGTGCCTCTCCCCATAGCACCATCCTATAGCCTAGACCCTCAGCTGGAGCCCTCACTCCAACGCTCTCTCTGTCCCAGTCCTGAGCCCCCTCCTGCACCGTGAACCTCTCATCCCTGGCCTCACCCCAGAGTCTGCACCCCAGCTGGAGCCCTCAATTCCCTCCACAACTCTGTCCCAGCCCTGAACTCCCACCCCCACTCTAAACCCCTCAGCCCCACACCCACCAATATTACCTCCACATTGGTGCACAGAACACAATTCATTCCGCACATGCATGGGAAAAATTAGAGGGAAGATTGAATATAACTATGTCCTGACAACTGAACAGTGTGAATGGGTAAACAAAAAAAAGGAGCGCCATCCAGTCCTGAGTCAAAAGTACTTTCAAGATAGGACCTTAAGGGAGGATATATAAAGCAAAGGAAAAGAAAGACTTCTGGGCTTCATCAAACCTCTTGGAAGCAATTCCACTCCCCAGTAAGATATCAAGAGTAAAGCAGTTGGATAGCAGATTTACAGTTTATTTTATTAGTAGCTGGAAATAGTTTAAGATAGGATACTTCCCAAAACCTATACATTACCTTTGCCATAATGTAAAAGGCACAAAGGAGGAGTTGATCCAAATGTCTGTCTTTCATTAGATCAGAGCAATGAACTAATGTGAATTCAAAACACGTCCATATCTTTCTGCGCAACTCAAAGGAAACATCCAGTTTTAAGCACAAATCACGCAAGCGCACACTTGCTAAATGATATACCTGGGATGGAAAACAGCACAACAAAGAGTTAAGCTAAATGAATCTTGATTCCACTTTATCACAATTGTGAGTCTTAAAACAACAAAGCATGCCAGCAATTACAAGGAAGAATTCCAGAAAGCACTTATTTACCTGTACATGTTTCTGCATCTCAGAAACAGCAATCTGAGATAGATGCGCTGTATGTATTCCCAACTCCATGGATTAAATAGCTAGATAAGCTGCTACCTGTCAGTTTTAGCATCTTTTGGTTCTAGCTCTTTGTGTTCTAGCTCAAGACAAATTCTCCACAGCATCAAACACAAACACTCAAAAAGTTAAAGCAGGAAATCAACAAATCACAATCCTATTTAGCAAAATAATATTTGCTTAACCAGAAACAATTTGCCTTCATGACACAGAACAGATGTATAGATCCCACTCTTCTAGTTTTCTTGGCTCTTAGCAAACACAAATGAGAATAGAAAACTTCCATCCCTGTATCTGAAACTCATATATATAGGTAAAACCCTACTTCCAAATTCACAAGTCCAGAACCAACAGGATGGGAAGGTTACTCACCTGTGCAGTAACTGGAGTTCTTTGAGATGGTTGTCCCCGTAGGTGCCCACCTTAGGTGCTTCAGTGCCACTGAGCCAGAGCCGGAGATTTGTGACAGCAGTACCCCGGGTCGACTGCAGACGCGAGGAGCCAATGTGGGACACATCTCAAAGAACTCCAGTTACTGCATAGGTGACAAACCTTCCCTTCTTCTTCGAGGAGTGTCCCCGTGGGTGCTCCACCTTAGGTGATTACAAAGCAGTATTTGTAGTAAGAGGTGGGAGCTTTGAATGCTGAGCCTGTGAGGCCGAGAGTATTGTGTGGCCAAATGTTGTCTCTGACTCAGCAAATATCTGTACCACATAATGTTGTGTGAAGGTATGTGTTGATGCCCATGTGGTGGCCCTGCAGATGTGTTCTATTGGGACACCCTGTAGGAATGCCGTTGTGGCCGCCATTGCCCTTGTCGAGTGAGTTTGCACAGTTGGTGGAGCTCTCTCTGAGCTATGGTATACGCTAGTTTAATGCAACTAGATACCCATTTTGAGAATCTTTGTTTTGATATAGGCCACCCCTGTGATCTCTCTGTTGATGAAACAAATAGCCAAGGAGTTTTCTGAAAGGGTTTTGTTCGCTGTAGGTAGAATGCCAGAGCTCTGTGGACATCCAGGGTATGGAGAGCTGCCTCTTTGTTGTTCTTATGTGGTTTAGAGATGAAGACAGGTAAGTATATGGGTTCATTGCAGTGGAACAAGGCAAATACTTTAGGTAGGAATTTGGGATGAGTCCTTGTCTTTATGGAATACTGTGTATGGTGGGTCTGCCATTAAGGCTATTTCACCAATTCGTCTTGTAGAGGTGATTGCCACTAAGGATGTTAAATTGCGGTTAATTTACTACTAGTTGAGTAGTTGATGGAATTTTCATCAACGACTCGACTAGTCAATAGGAACTTCCGCCTTCTTCCTTTGAAACGTACAAGAGCCCCTTCTGGGGCTCTTGTACATTTCAAAGGAGGAATGCAGAACATGGCGTGCAGCCCAGGGCCAGCAGGAAGTCCTGCTAACTCCAAGCTGCATGCAGCGTGCCAGCTTTGAAATGTACAAGAGTCCCCAGCAGGGGCTCTTGTGCATTTCAAAGTGGAAGCGCATTCATGGAGCCCAGGGTCAGCAGGGGACTCCTCACGGCATTTCTCCCAGCTGATCCTGGGCTCCGTGGAAATGCCGCACGGAGCCTGGGATCAGCTGGAGAGTCCCTAGCTGACCCCTGGCGGTGCTGCCGCTTTGAAACGCTGCCTCCGAAGGGTGTGTGAAAATCGAGTGTCCTTGTACAGGAGCGTGCAGAGCAGAGATGGAAGCAAGGTGTACCCTGATGGTATTCATGGAGAGACCCGCCTTGTGTAGCTCTAATAAGTATTGTAGAATATGAGGCACTCCAGTGTGGAGTGGTTCATAGTTTTGGGCTGTACACCAGGCCACGAACCTTTTTTGTTTTAGACCATGGATCTTTCTTGTTGCAGGTCGTCTGGAATTTGCAAGGATGAGCTGTATTGCTTCAAGAAAAGTCCTTTCCGTGGAGGTTAACCAGCGAGCATCCATGCTTGGAGATGTAATCTGTGGATGGCTGGGTGGAGAATTTGACTGTTTTGTTGCCTCAGTAAAGATGTGACGGTGGAAATCGATGTGGTGGCCAAATGCTCATCTGTAACAGGTACGGGTACCATGTTTGTCTGGTCCAGTTGGGTGCTATGCTATGAGTATTACTCTGGCTCTGTCGCATTTGATCTTGAGGATCACTCGTTGTATAAGGGGAAATGGCGGGAACGCATATGCCAGGTGTGCTGTTCATTGTATACTGAAGGAATCCCCCAGGGAGCGGAGACCTATACCCACTCTGGAGCAGTACTACTACTAACGAAACATGCGATTTGATCAAATATGTGCTGTGTATTTTGCTAATAAAGCAACGTAGTTAGCCATTCTTATCTGCAGGCTTGCTGACGAATATGCCTTTTTCCCCATGGTATCCATCCTCTTCCAATCCTTATCATTGGGAGCTGTATGTGTATTTTGTTGCCTCGCCTCCCTGTTTGATTGACCACTTCTATGACCAGAGAGTTTGGTGTTGGGTGGGAGAACAGAAATTGTGCTCCTTTAGGAGCTACATAGTATTTTCTGTCAGCTCTTTTATAGGTTGGCGAAATTGTGGCCGGGGTGTTCCATACGTTCTTGGCTGGGCCCATGAGGGCCTCATTCATGGAGATGGCTAGTTTTGGTTGAAGAGATGTGTATCAAATGTTTGTGAGCTTATGCTGCGACTGCAGAGCATCTGAGAGAGGGATCTCCAGGGCATCTATGACTCTCTTGAAAAGCTCCTGGAACAATTTAATATCCTCCCCCGCTGTTGATGGTGGAGGCATTATCGTGTTGTCAGTAGGCATGGCCAAAATAAGTGCAGGTGGGGAAGGTGGCACACTGTGATCTTCCCCCGTGGTATCCCCTTCCTGCTCTTCCATGTCAGAGCTGTAATGCTCTATGGGCTGCCTGGCTGATGAATGGGACCGTAGTGTCATGGGAGGCTGTGTAATTTGTTGTTGTCTGTAGAGTGCCCAAGGGTCTCAGTACGGCCAGTTAGGCATGACAGGTGGTGGCATCCACTGTGGTGGCTGTCATTGCTGAGCCTGTTGCAGAGGCTTATGAGAATAACACCTCGGTACGTGATGAGGTTTGTACACCTCGTCCTAATCATTGCTAAAGCTCGCTGCTACAGAGCTCGCTGGAGTGGCTGAAAGAGTGCCCCGCAGAGTGTTAGGGATACCATCGGTACCAAACAGGGGCATCCCTAGTACCGAGTGAACCGTCAATTCAGCTGCCATTATGAACTGAGGCATCAGTTGGTGGTAACGGAGGGCGGGAGGGATTTGTGGCGGCATTAATTGGAACAGAGGCTGCAACGAATGACCTATCGGTGCCGTGTGTTTCTGCAGAGCCAGTGGTACCCGCGTCAGGTAATGCGCTCCGGCTCGGTGCCATGTGTGAGTGCGGTTTGTTTCATGCCACAGCTGTTGACGTGGGTTTCCCTGCCTGTGCTGAGAGGGAGGCTTTGCTTTTCACCTCTGTCAGCGCTTTGTCTAGCACCCGATATGTGAGTTTGGGATCTTGGCTCTTCTCCTTTCTGGTCCCTTTAGATTGCTGCTTGTCTGACCCCTTTTGTGTTTGGGGTTCAGCATTAGTATGGACTAATTGCTTCCTTAATGGAGAGTCAGTCCCTGAGGAGGAGTAGGACCTTTTGTTAAGGCTACTTTTCTCCCGTTCCTTAGGGCTCGACCTGGAGGGAGCTGCTCTTTCCGACCTTGTCCCAGGTGATCTTTGTCTGGGAGGAGTGGATTGATCAGGGTCAGTAGGCAGTCTAGAGCTATTCTGTATTTGGAGCATTTTTAATTGAAACTCCCTTGCTCTCTTAGAGCGGTTGGTTAATTTCTGGCAATATGGGCAGTTTTCTGATACATGCTGCTGCCTAAGACAGCGGAGACACTGTTTGTGGCTGTCAGAGAGTGAAATAGAAAATTTGCAGGTTGTACACCTCTTGAATCCAGGCGAACCCGGCATATCCCGGACGGTCGGTAGTAGAGTGCGGTTGATATGCGCTGCTAGCGTCGTGAAGCGATTGCTGCTTCTCTCTCTCTCTTTTTATTTTCTTCACTAATGAAACCTTTAAAGAATATAAACTGTAACTGATCTTGTCTGAAGTAAACTATTGACAAAGAACTAAGTCTTGAGTGAGGTGAAGGGGAGACTGCTGATCTGCAACCACAGCTGGCGGCGGTTAAGAAGGAACTGAGGGGGGCCAGCTGCGCATGCGCATTAGCCTCTTCAGAACACACATAGGCTTCTTGCACGCATGACCAGCCAGGGGTATGGCTGTCACAAATCTCTGGCTCTGAGCTCCAAAGGTGGAGAGCCCACGAGGACGCTCCTCGAAGAAGAACTATATTGTAAAGATGATAATCCAACAGCTAAAACTACTCTAATAAAAACTGCTAAATCTACCAAACTTGCCACCCTACCAGTTTCTGCAAGGGGGGTCTGCATGGCAGGATGTGTTCAAATACTGAGTTGCCATCTCTACCTTTCAAGTAACAGAAAAACAGGGTTACTTACCTGTAACTGTTGTTCTTCGAGATGTGTTGCTCATGTCCATTCGAAGTAGGTGCATGCGTGCCGCGTGCACGGTTCCCCGGAGCATTTTTTTCCCCAGCGGTACCTGGCGGGCCGGCAGGTCACCCCCTGGAGTGGCGCCGCTATAGCGGAGCATAAGTACCCTGCCGGCCCTCCCCTTCCTCAGTTCCTTCTTGCCCGAACTCCGACACAGGGGAGGTAGGGGGGGAATCGAATGGACATGAGCAACACATCTCGAAGAACAACAGTTACAGGTAAGTAACCCTGTTTTCTTCTTCGAGTGATTGCTCATGTCCATTTGAAGTAGGTGACTACCCAGCTACCCCCACCCCGGAGGCGGGGTCGGAGTCAACCAACAGAACCTCACACCGAAATTAAGCGCGACAAGAACTTTAATGCATAACTGAAACAGAACCACACAGAACAATTTACATACGTACACCACAGGCACGACACTCTGCGTGCCGCTCGACCATTTCCCCTTATGTGTTCACAGGAGGGAACCCAGCACGGCCTCCCCCACAGCAGAGTCCTCCTGTGCCTGCTGGGTGAGAGCATAATGCTCTGTAAACGTATGGGTGGAGGACCACATGGCTGCCCGACAGATCTGAAGTATCGGGACGTGGGCCCCAAAGGCAACAGACGAAGCGTGGGCCCTGGTGGAGTGAGCCGACACACGAGGGGGCTCCCTATGTGTGAGAGCATAGCACTCCTGGATGCAGGATGATATCCACCCCAACAGCCTCTGGGCTGAAACTGGCATCCCTTTCATCCGGTCCGCATACGCAGTAAACAGTTGGGAAGTCTTGCGAAAAGACTTGGTTCTACCAGTATAAAATGCCAGTGCCCTTTTCGCATTGAGGGAGTGCAAAGTTCGCTCCTTGGGGGAGCTGTGGGGCTTAGGAAAGAAAACCGGCAGCTTTATGTCCTGCGACATATGGAAAGTAGACACAACCTTAGGGAGGGACGCAGGGTGCGGACGCAGACGAACCCTGTCTGCCGAGAACTCTAAGTACGGGGGCTCCACCGTTAGGGCACGCAGTTCAGACACTTGACGTGCTGACGTAATGGCGACTATAAAGGCCACCTTAAGGGACAGGAATTTCAGAGGACAGGATGCTAGCGGCTCGAAGGGTGGACCCATGAGCTTATTCAGCACCAGGTTACGGTCCCATTGCGGCACCGGGGCCCTTACATGTGGAAACAGTTTATCTAGGCCCCTCAGGAACCTCTTCACCAGGGGGTCCGAAAATAGAGATCTGCCCCCCGAACCCTCATGAAATGCCGTCAGGGATGCCAGGTGCACCCGTAACGACGGAGTGGACAGGCCCGTCTGTCGCAACCCCAGCAGGTAATCCAATACCACTGGGACAGAAGCCCGGGAGGGGCACACACCCCTACTCTGAGCCCACACAGAGAAACGCTTCCATTTGGCAGCATACAACCGCCTGGTGGCCGGCTTGCAGCTGCCGAGGAGAATCTCCTGTACCCCCGTGGAGCAAGCCCTCTCTAAGGGCTTCAGCCATAGATAAGCCACGCCGTCAGGTGGAGGGACTGTACAGCCGGGTGATACAGGACGCCCCCGCCCCTGTCCTGGGTGACTAGGTCCGGAGTCAGCGGCAGGCGATAGGGGTGGGCCACCATCATTTCCCACAGAATGGGGTACCAAAACTGTCTGGACCAATCCGGGGCTATTAGGAGAACCTGCAACCTGAACAGCCTGGTCCTGGTTAGCACCTTGGGAACCAGTGGGAATGGGGGAAAGGCATAGAGCAAGCCTTGAGGCCACGCCGAGGTCAGGGCGTCCCCTCTCGAGTCCGCACCCAGACCCAATAGGGAGAAGTACTGGGGACATTGCTTGTTTCCCCGCGTGGCAAAGAGGTCCACTAGGGGATGACCCCACATCTGGAAGAGCTGTTCCACCACCTCCCCCTTCAGGCGCCACTCGTGGACTCTGAATGACTTGCTCAGTGAGTCCGCTAATGTATTCATGCACCCCGGCAAGTATGCCGCCTGTAATTGTATGCGATGGGCTATACAGAACTCCCACAGGAGAGTCGCCTCCTGACACAGCGGTGACGACCGTGCCCCACCCTGCTTGTTTATGTAAAAGACTGCCGCGGTGTTGTCCAGCGGCACTGATACCAGGGTCCCCTCGAGTATGGTCCGGAAGACTTCGCAGGCCCTCCTGACTGCCCTTAGTTCTCGAACATTTATATGCAACCCCCATTCCTGCGGGGTCCATAGCCCCTGCGTCCTGCAGTCGCGCCCCCCAACCATCGTCGGAGGCATCGGTGATGAGTTGCGCCAACGGCAGTTGCATACGATAGGGGACTCCTGAACGCACCTCGTGCTCCAATGTCCACCACTGGAGCGAGGCGAGGACTCCCTGTGGCACAGTAAGGATCCAGTCCCAGCTGTCCCTGGCTTGGTTGAATGCTCCCGCTAGCCACGCCTGTAGCGGCCTGAGCCTTAGCCTAGCGTGTTTGACTACGTATGTGCAGGCTGCCATATGTCCCAGCAATTTCATGCACGACCATGCCGTCGACAGGGGAGACAACAGCAGGGCAGACACTAGGGTTTGTATAGCCTGGAACCTGGAACCCGGGAGGTATGTGCGCGCCGTCCTGGTGCACAGGGTCATCCCTACAAACTCTATGTTCTGAGTGGGGGTAAGGGTTGACTTTTCCTCGTTTATCACGAGGCCCAGCATATTGAACAGGGACCGCACCATCCCTATGTGCGCGAGCACCTGGTCTCTTGAGCGACCTCTGACTAGCCAGTCGTCCAAATACGGGAAGACTTGGATTCCCATACGTCTGAGGTAGGCCGCTACCACTGCCACACACTTCGTAAACACCCTGGGTGCCGTAGACAGCCCAAAGGGGAGGACCGTAAACTGGAAGTGGCGGTGGGATACAACAAACCGGAGAAACCGTCTGTGGTTCTTCCAGATCGCCATGTGAAAATAGGCGTCCTTCAAATTGAGGGTCGCATACCAATTGCCCTTGTCCAGAACTCGGATGATTGAGGCCAGCGTTGCTATCCGAAACTTTTCCCTTTTCACGTGCTTGTTCAAGGCCCTGAGATCTAAAATGGGCCGCAGGCCCCCCTTCGGTTTCGGGATAATAAAGTAGCGGGAGTAGAAACCCTTGCCCTCCCGATGAGGAGGGACCACTTCCACTGCCCCCTTCTCTAGGAGTGCAAGGACCTCCTGTTCGAGGAGGGCCTCATGAGAGAGGTCCCTGAAAAGGGATGGGGAAGGGGGAACGGAAGGGCCCCAGGAAGGTGATAGAATACCCCCTGGACACTATGTCCAGCACCCATTTGTCCGAGGTGATGTGCAACCAGGCCTGGGCAAAGTGGGACAGTCTGTCTCCAAATGGGGGGGGAGATGATAGGCAACGAGCGCACCTTCAAAATTGCTGCTTGGATGGGGGTGGAGGCGGCTGAGCGGAGCCCCTGCCCACATCCTGCTGCAGTCGGCAGTGCCTATTGTGGGACCCCAGGCCCTGCCCTTGGGAGAGGGCCCCAGACGGACCACGCGGCCTTCGCCGCCAATAGTCAGGGCGAGCAGCCTGCGGTTGGCTCCTGTAGGGCTGTCTATTTGGCAACTGCCTGCGATGCGGGGCTGGTGTGTGGATCCCCAGCGACCTCAGGGTTGAACGGGTGTCCTTCAGGCTGAGGAGTCTGGAATCGGTATTCTCCGCAAAGAGTGCCTTCCCATCGAATGGCAGGTCCTGGACTGTGGCCTGTAGGTCTAACGGGATCCCCGAGACCTGGAGCCATGCATTACGTCGCATCACCATGCCCAACGCCATTGTCCGGGCCGCAGAGTCCACCGTGTCCAGGGACACCTGCAGGGTGGTGCGTGCGATCGTCTTGCCCTCCGTGGCCAGCGTGGAGAACTCCTGCCTGTCCTCCGGGGGCAACCTGTCACGGAAACGGTCCATCGCCTGCCAAGTGTTATAGGCATAGCGGCTGAGCATGGCCTGCTGGTTGGCGATCCGCAGCTGCACCCCCCCGTCACATAGACCTTACGCCCCATCACGTCCATCCGCTTAGGGTCTTTCGCTTTAGGGGATGGGCCCAGTTGCCCCTGCCCCTCTTTTTGTGTGGCTGCCTGGACCACCATAGACCCCGGTACGGGGTGTGAGTAAAGATGCTCATGCCCCGTCTGTGGGACATAGTACCTCCTCTCAACCCCCTTGAGGGTGGGGAGATGGAGGCTGGCGTTTGCCACAGTGTGTTGGTGATTTTGGCCACCGTCTTATTTAGTGGCAGAGACAACTTCACCGGGGCATCCTCTGTGAGAATGTCCACCATCGGGTCTGATTCCTCAGACACCGGCTCCACCGGCACCCCCAGATTAGCGGCCAGCCGGCGCAGCAGTTCTTGGTGAGATCTGGCGTCCATAGCCGGCATGGCCGGGGCTGGGTCAGCCAGGGCCTCATTTGGGGACGAAGAGGCTGTCGACTCACGGCTCAGGACCGGTTGTTCCCCCACCTCCTGAACAGGAGCTGTTTGCTGCGGTCCCACAGGTTGCTGCTGCTGCTGGGCCGCTGTTGCCCAGTCCCCCAAGTCCAAGTGGCCTTTGGGGCTAGCTACCCTAGGTGAAGGAGGGGCTCTGGATAGGAAGGAGGGCAGGCAGGGTACTTATGCTCCACTATAGCGGCGCCACTCCAGGGGGCGACCTGCTGGCCCAACGGGTACCGCTGGGGAAAAAATGCTCCGGGGAACCGTGCACGTGGCGCGCATGCACCTACTTCAAATAGACATGAGCAATCACTCGAAGAAGAATTCAAAGTTTGATCCAACTGGCCAGCATAATTTGACAAGAACTGTACCTACTCTACTCCACTTACCTGAGTACATACCTTGGGACTCCTCCAAATAAGCAGGACGTTTGAAGAGGTCATATACTGCACTTACACCCAAGTAGAGCCTTGGATCAACCTACATAGTTTTTAGCAGGTTTCTTTTTAAAAAGAACTAATTCAGATGAAAACCTGAGATTCCCTTGGCAAGTGCAACACAATTAACCTTCTTTCATTAATTTTAGAAGTTCTTTCCCCTATTATGAGAACTAAGAACACAAAGACATTTATGTCTGGAAGAGTAAACAATTATCTGCTCCACTGAAAAAGTTTCAGGAGTCAGGCAGAAAAAAATACTCTTTTGTGCACAAGGGTTTGTGATTATAACTTGTAACCAAAAGGTCAACATTTCCTGCAAGATGTGGTTTCATCAGAGGCTTGGATTTTAACTTTCAGCAACAGGGAGGAGTAGTTTTGTTTATTATGTAATTTTCCAAGCACAGGGTGAAAGCAAATAGTAATGCATGAAACCACCATATGATCGACAATACTGCTTGCACATTGGTTGGACATTAATTTAGACCACCTTAATTCTCAGATCTCCTCAGACAAAAGGCAGGGGTATCAGCTGTTAGACTGAAAGAAGAGAACCAAATTCCATTCTGCCTGTGAACTACTAAGGGAAATTAGAATCTCTAAAACTAAGTTTTATTTTCCTCTTTCTATAACAAAGCACTCAAATGAATCTCTCATTGCTAGTTTCTGGCTGAAATTACGGCCACCAGGAAAGCTACAATTAAATAAAGAAGAGAGAAAAGTCTAATAAGATGGGTGAACTGGAGTACCTCATATCAAAGGAGGAAGTTGACATAATAGGCATCTCAGAAACATGGTGGAATGAGGACAATCAGTGGGACACTATCATACCGGGATATAAATTATATCGGAAAGACAGAACAGGTCGTGCGGGTGGCGGAGGGTACTATATGTGAAGGATAATATAGAATCAAATGAAGTAAAAATCCTAAAGGAATCAAAATGTTCCATAGAATCATTATGGATAACAATTCATTCCTCTAATATGAATATGGCATTAGGAATATATTATCGACCACCTAACCAGGACAGTGATAGTGATGCTGAAATGATAAGGGAGATTAGAGAGGCTACCAAAATAAAAAACACAGTAATAATAGGAGATTTCAATTATCCCCATATTGATTGGGTGCATGTCACCTCAGGACGGGATTCAGAGATTAAATTTCTTGATGCCTTAAATGACTGCTTCTTGGAGCAGCTAGTACAGGAACCCACAAGGGGAGAGTCGATTCTCGACCTAGTCTTGACTGGAACGCAGGATCTGGTCCAAGAGGTAACTGTTACTGGACCGCTTGGAAATAGTGACCACAATATAATAACTTTTAATATTCCTGTGTTGGGAAGAACACCGCAGCGGTCAAACACTCTGGCATTTAATTTCAAAAAGGGGAATTACACTAAAATGAGGAAGCTAGTTAAACAGAAACTAAAAGGGAGAGTAATTAAACTAAAATCCCTGGAAGCTGCATGGGAACTGTTTAAAGACACCATACTAGAGGCCCAACTTAAATGTATACCCCAAATAAAAAAAACACAGTAAGAGACCTAACAAAGAACCACCATGGCTAAACAGCCATGTTAAAAAGGCAGTGAGAGAGAAAAGGGCAGCTTTTAAAAAGTGGAAGTCAAATCCTAGTGAGGAAAATAGAAAGGAACATAAACACTCCCAAATTAAGTGTCATAATGTAGTAAGAAAAGCCAAGAAAGAGTTTGAGGAACAGCTAGCCAAAAATTCAAAAAATGATAGTAAAATGTTTTTTAAATACATTAGAAGCAGGAAGCCCGCTAAAAAAGCAGTGGGGCCCTTGGATGATAAAGATATAAAAGGAGCGATCAAGGAAGACAGTGCCATTGAGGAGCGATTAAATGATTTCTTTGCTTCAGTCTTCACGGCTGAGGATGTTACAGAGGTTCCTAAATCTGAGCCAGCCTTTTTAGGTGACAAATCTGAGGAACTCACTCAGATTGAAGTGACATTAGAGGAGGTTATGGAATTAATTGATAAGCTGAATAGTAACAAGTCTCCGGGACCAGACGGCATTCACCCAAGGGTTCTGAAAGAACTCAAATGTGAAATTGCGGAGTTATTAACAGTGGTTTGTAACCTATCCTTTAAATCCACTTTGGTACCAAATGACTGGAAGATGGCCAATATAACACCAATATTTTAAAAAGGCTCTAGAGGAGATCCTGGCAATTATAGACCGATAAGTTTAACATCAGTACCAGGCAAATTAGTAGAAACACTAGTAAAGAGTAAAATTGCAAGGCACATAGAAGAGCACGAATTGTTGGGCAAAAGTCAGCATGGTTTCTGCAGAGGGAAGTCGTGTCTAACTAATCTGTTAGAATTCTTTGAAGGGGTTAATAAACATGCGGACAAGGGGCACCCAGTGGATATAATATACCTAGATTTCCAGAAAGCCTTTGACACGGTCCCACACCAAAGGCTTTTACGTAAATTAGGTGGTCATGGGATAGGAGGAAAGGTCCTTTCATGGATCAAAAATTGGTTAAAAGACAGAAAACAAAGGGTGGGAATAAATGGTAAATTTTCACAATGGAGGAGGGTAACTAGTGGTGTTCCCCAGGGGTCAGTACTGGGACCAATCCTGTTCAACTTGTTCATCAATGATCTAGAAAACGAGGTAAGCAGTGAGGTGGCCAAGTTTGCAGATGACACAAAGTTGTTCAGGACAGTCAAAAGCAAAAGGGATTGTGAAGAACTACAAAAAGATCTCAGCAAACTGAGTGATTGGGCAGCAAAATGGCAAATGAAATTTAATGTGGGTAAGTGTAAGGTAATGCATGTTGGAAAAAATAACCCAAATTACACGTACTACATGATGGGGTCAAATTTAGCTACGACAGATCAGGAAAGGGATCTTGGAGTTATACTGGATAGTTCTATGAAGACATCAACGCAGTGTGCAGCGGCAGTTAGTAAGGCAAATAGGATGTTAGGAATTATTAAAAAAGGGATAGATAATAAGACAAAAGATATCATACTTCCCCTATATAAAACTATGGTACGCCCACATCTCGAGTACTGCGTGCAGATGTGGTCTCCTCACCTCAAAAAAGATATATTGGCATTAGAAAAGGTTCAGAAAAGGGCGACTAAGATGATTAGGGGCTTGGAAAGGGTCCCATATGGGGAGAGGCTAGAGAGACTGGGACTTTTCAGTTTGGAAAAAAGGCGATTGAGGGGCGATATGATAGAGGTATATAAAATCATGAATGGTGTGGAGAAAGTGATTATAGAAAAATTATTTACCTTTTCCCATAATACAAGAACTAGGGGACACCAAATGAAATTGATGGGTAGTAGGTTCAAAACTAATAAAAGGAAATTTTTCTTCACACAGCGCACAGTCAACCTGTGGAACTCCTTGCCCGAGGAGGCTGTGAAGGCCAGGACTCTATTAGGGTTTAAAAAAGAGCTTGATAAATTTTTGCAGGTTAGGTCCATAAATGGCTATTAGCCAGGGATAAAGTATGGTGCCCTAGCCTTCATAACAAGGGCAGGAGATGGATGGCAGGAGATAAATCACTTGATCATTGTCTTCTGTTCTCCTTCTCTGGGGCACCTGGCATTGGCCACCGTCGGCAGATGGGATGCTGGGCTCGATGGACCTTTGGTCTGACCCAGTATGGCCATTCTTATGTTCTTATGTTCTAAAACAAACAGGGAAGCACACAAGTAGTGCAGGTACCATGATTACATTTCTGGATGGCAGATTAAGATTGATCTTGTATTGTAGTCTGGTTGGAGGGCGGGCCTCCACCCACCAGGGCTCGACGGGGGGGCGGGGGGGGGAGAGAAGGGGTTCCTCCCCCTCCAAGTCAGTGGGCGGCCACTCTACCTTACTACACATACCGGGAATCAGTTGCAACAACAGTTAAGGTGCTCAGGCCAAGCAGACAGTCAGTAAGCCAGGTCCTCATGCAGGGTGGGAAACAATAATTCAGGGCCGACTGTCAGTATACTCAGGCCCTAGTTCAAAGCAGGGTAGCAAACAGTCAGATCTCCTAGCTCTTGCACATGCTTGTTAGGTCTCCGCATTTTGCCTACATGGGTGGGGGAGAGACTGCCACCCACAGGTTGGAGTGGCCAGGGGGTGGGACACAGGCTGACCTGTTCCACTGTGTCCTAGCCCAGGGCGTTAACAGGAGAAGATCGGTCTGCCATTGGGTCAGTGGGCTCCTGACCACAACACGCTGACTCATTCACAGGCACTGTTTCAGCCAGATCAGAGTGGGCTATCCCTGGGCCACTTACTAACTCCTCCTCGGGGCACACCTCACTCACTAGCAGGCTATCTGGGTCATTAGGGAATGGAACCTCCATCAGGTCCAGCAGCTCCTCTCGGTCGGGGTCTGTCTGAGGTCCTGGGGGTCCTGGCCTCTCTTCGACTTCCTTTAGGACCGAAGCAGCTTCCAGCTCGGGAGCTCAAGGTAGGTATCTGGCTCCTCCAGCAGCTGGGGTCTAAATGAGATCCTGGGCCTGCTATTTATACTTCCTATCCCGCCTCCTGACTTTTGGCAAGATGTTCGTGTGGGGCAGGGCTCCACCCACCAGGGCTCAGAGCGGGCGTCCTCCCGCTCCAGGTCAGTGGGTGGCCACTGCCTCAACTGGTATGCTCAGGGGACCTACACAATGAAAATGTAAGGCATCAAAATTCTTCCTCAAAGTTATTCATCCCTCAAATTCTTTCCTTCCTCTGCACACGTTATTCCTTTCTGAACATTGTCCAGAGGGCTTAAGTATCCAGCATAACTTTATGAAGCCCATGTAAGCAGCAAATTCCGGCCTGTTTGATGGGTCCAAGATACAGGTGTTACTTCCAATAGAAAAGATGACAGTCAGAGACAGCAGAAGCTGAAGAGTGTGTGTGTGAGAGAGTGTGAGAGAGAGAGAGAGAGAGAGAGAGAGAGAGAGAAAAAAGACTGATCAGTTATAGTCTTTCCTTCAGTAGGTCCAACCCTACTGAGAAAGGGAAGACGACAATTTCCCAAGTTGTAGTACCAGGGGAGCTGATAGCCTCCATGGGCCCCTGAACAAGGGAACGGGGGGAGAGGGCAGCTTTGCACTCCCAGAAGGGGCAGGACTGGAGAGGCCAGCCCTCTGGGCCATAAAGAGCAAGCATGGTGCCCTGTACTCCCTGCAGAGCTGCATGGAGCATGCAGCACTCCAATGATGATTTAAAGGGCTTGGGGCTTCGGCCACCGCCGGGAGTCCCAGCCCTGTTTGACACATCGGGCCCCAGGGTAACTGCCTCCTTTGGCCCCCCTGTTGGCAGCCCTGCCTCATTCAAAACCCTTTAGAAGAAAACAAGGTCAGAGAGATTTAGGAGAGAAAACCACCCTTATTTGAGGCCTTACTTCAGCCTACAGAGTCTATGTGCACTGTCACCTTTCTCTGAGAATTCAGGCTAAGCACTAAGGAGTCAGAGCTAGTCCTCTATCTGCAGCCTCAGTAGAGCTGAGGGGCAACAAGAGCAGGAATAAGGAACCAAAAGCCCAACAATTTGTGGCTAGCTATTGGAGATCAGAGAACAACCCATCTGGCCCTAATTAGTGTATCTGCAAAGCAATTTTTTAGTAATAGTATTTAAAAGCATTTTCTGGCACAAGTACTTTTTTTTAGAGCCAAAGGAAAAGTAACTGAGTAATGGCGCATAATGAGTGGGCAATATTAAAAAGCATTTAATATGGTAACCATGTAGCTGCTATGAATCTTAGCAGTTAACGGTTACATGCATCACGGGCTCTACTGCTCAGCTTTCTACTGCAGAGCCTGCAGCAAAGCCTCCCCGGGAACTGGGCCGCCAGCCCCAGCCAGCATGGCTCCCAGGGAGAATTCACAGAGCGCTTGGGTCAATAAAAGATTATTTCACCCATCTTGTATCTCTAAAATAGAGAACGTCATTTAATAGCAAAGCACCTCTTTAGCCAGGACATTTACCTTTCTGTAAAACAGTGCCAGGGAGCCCGTTTTCTTTGGTTTACTTCCTGCTGACAGATGTGCTTCCTGTGCTTGATTCATAGAGGAATGGTTTGGAGATGCACTAATTAAAGCCTGAGCAGTGAGAGGCACTTGTCCATGATTCTCCACTTTAGATTGCTGAGATAAATTCACTGAAATGGGAATCAAGGTGATCCTTCCAGTCTCGTTTGCGATTCCTGAACACATACATAGAAACACATTATTTTGTAGCTAAGTTGAATAGTGTAATTGCAAAGACAATCATAATTCACAGAAACATTTACTGTTAAGATAGACTGTTCTACAATGTTTGATGTCAAAGGAAACTGTACTTCTCTGGCAGTGCATTCATAAAGGATCAATTTTATCATATTCTTGAAAATACTTCCAGGGAGCGATACTATCAATGTGAAAGATCACACTTCTGTCAAACTACTGGTACAAGAGTTACAAGAAACATTAAATATTCCTATAACTAAAAGCTAGAAACCTCTTATTTTTTTCCAGTTTACTTTGTGCATTTGACACTACTTACTGCATAGTCAATTTCACTTCTTTCCTGGGTTACCAGTTTTTCTCTCAAGCATCAAAGTGGAGAAAAATTTTTAAAAATTGTATCTATGTTAGAAACCCCCCCCAAGAGTTCCTGGTTAATTAAAAAGCATAATCAGAAACAAATATTCTGAAATTGACACGTTTACAGTAAACTAGAGCTGAATGTCCCTTTAACAAAACAGTTACTTACTGTTGCTGTGGTTCTTCAAAATGGGATGCAGACATGCACTCCAGTTAAGTATATGCATGCCCAGCACATTGGAGCCAGAGACTCTTGCCCAGCAGTAGCCATAGAGAGGCAGAGCTTGTGTCTAGTGGCCCCTCCCTGGCTATAATGAGGTGGCACCGCTCTCCAGCCTCACGCAGTTCCTTCATACTGAAATCCCATGAGAGGAGATTTCAATAGAGAGGGGCAGAGGGTGAGTCATGAAATACGTATTTACATCATATCTCAAAGAACCAAATCTACAATAAGTAGATGCAGATGTGTATTACACTTCGATGACTCAGAAGCAGTACCCCAACCTGTAGGCAGAGCTCAGAAATCACAGGAATAGGGATCTCATGACAGTCTTTCTGATAACCAACCCCAGAAAGAGGAAACAGTAATGCATTCAGCACCATTATAATGTGCAGTAAAGGAAAATGAATGAGTATCTTACCATGCAGCGGGACTGTAAGTTTTTGTCCCATTGTCCCTGCTACAGTAGCTGTTGCCATGGTCAACACTGTCTGTCCCGGTGAGACAGACACATTTTCAGCTGCAATGCCTGAGGCTGGAGCAATTTTTAACTTAGTTCCTTCAGACAGAACCTTTTCTACCTGCATTTCTTTTGGGCTGTCATCGCCAAAGAGCCTTCTCTTAGCACTTCCCGCTGTAGGAGAACTATAGCGCTCTTGAACAGAGATCGGTGACAATGGCTGCAAGTCTAATGTGAAAGAGAAAAAAAACATCACCACAATGTGCAGTAGTTTAATGGAAATATCCAGAATGAAAGAACTGCTAGTCCCCAAGGTAGAGCACGCAAATTAGAATCACAAGACTTCAACTGACAGAACAGTATCTCCATAATACACAGGTGCTACTATACGTTCTCTACTCCTTCAATTGCTTCCCCTTATTCTCCACTGCTCCCAACCAGTTTCATTGGACTGACGATGTTTGGACTCCTAGGCACTCGAAAACAATGAAGACCTCCTCCCTTCAGGAGAAGAGATTTTCAGACAGAAAGTTTGAAAAGACAAGTGACTAAGATTCTCAGCAAACAGTACAAAGTCACCCAGGATTTCTCTATGTATTACTATGAATGGTTTGCAATACTATATACCACAAACACACCAGAAGCTCTCAACTTACCCCGCCGTAAACTCCCACCAAGATCTGTGCGAACCTCTTTCACCCGGGGGTGCACAATAGGAGATACGGGCATCATTGGGAGGTGCCCTAGCCCACTTCCGCCATTACCTACTTCAAAATTACTTGGGAATATTACCTAGGATATAAGAGATGCCAGTTTAAGAATAAATAATCTTTGCCTCTTTATACCGACTACCATTATTAAAAATGGTGCCAGAGAACACTATGTCTTAGTTTTTATTGTAATTATTTCAATACTGAGTAAATTGTTGCATTTGTTTAATATCCTCTGGAAAATATCAGCCTTGGAGAAGGAACCTGCTTGTCAACATACTTCTTCACAGGTTGGGGCTTTGTTTTCTGAGGCTTGTAGAGCTTTCCATAAGGCAGAGTCGCTGGTCCAGGCTAGACTCTCTAGAATTTGTTCTTCGATGCTGTTGAGATGCTTTACCATGTCTCTGGAGAGTCCTTCCTCAGATCGAATCAATACTTCAATCACCTGAAGGGAACAAGACAGTTTCATCAGCCATGCTAAAAGCAAAACACACCAGCCATCCTTTACTCCAATGTGACAGAATGCTAGCCATTGCAAACTGGTCACTGACATTGCTGGGAATAATTAGCTACTTTCTGTAAGAGAATTATGAGAACCCGAGTGGCAATTCCTAGACTATTATTACAATCGACAGTAACTGGGAGGATAACTGGGAGGAACAGGTAGCATGAGGGAGAGCTCAGAAGATGAGCACTACAAAAGACAGTGTGCAAAGGCTGTGTGGGAAGTTATTGCTGCAAAAAATGGTTAGTTACATTTTATAACTGATCTTCGAGATGTGTTGCTCATGTATACTCCAATAGGAATGTGCACGATTGGCAAAAGGTTTTTTCCCCTAGCAGGACTCATCGGGCCAGGACCGGACTGAGGGGTGGGCGAGCCAGGCAGCTGCCCAGGGCACCAACCGATGGGGGGGCGCCTGATGGCAGCTGTAAGGGGTGCGCAGCGTCCCTTATAGCTGCCATCAGGCGCCACGCACGCGGCTCCCGCGGCGCCGGCCAGCAGCGCCTTTCCCCCCACGGCCGCAGGGCCCTGCACGGCCCAGCGCACGCACCAGCAGCGCTGGCCAGGCCAGGCTGGGCAGCGCATGCACCGTGCGCCCCCGGGGGCAGGGTGGGCCCCGGGCTGCGTGCCAGTGGCCGTGGCTGGGCTGCACATCCGCCGTGCGCCCCCGGGGGGGCGCAGGCCCGCACATCCGCCGTGCACCCGGGGGCGATGCCTTGCGCCCGGGGCGCCAAAATGGCTCGGGCTGGCCCTGCATCGGGACGGCGGTGGAGCCCCCTGGCGTGGCCATATAGAATGCTTGACCAGCCCTCAGTTCTTTCTTGCCAGCTTTCCAACAGAGGAGGGGCGGGTGGGATTTGGAATGGACATGAGCAACACATCTCACAGAACAACAGTTACAAAAGCTAGGTAACCGTTTTCCTTTGAGTGATTGCTGCAGGTCAGCACTAGCCCCTCTGCTAACCCTAACCTAGGAACAGAAGGCTTCATCATCTAGGACTGTCAATCTAATAGTAAATAAAGATACTTTAAAAGGTTATAATTCAGATGCAAGTACTTGAATAGGATGTTTATGATTACCTTATAAAAATAGAAAGGTCGGAGATCAAGAACCTCAATAATCCAAGGGAAAGTTCTCAGTGAACTATATGCAAATAGCACAATCTCCAAACAACATGCCATCAAGGAACGATGGAAAATATCTTGCTCCAAGAGAGCCTAGAGAGAACATTGAAATAGTTTTCAGCCACACCACTGACACGTTGCATATAAATGTTTTCTTAAGCGATACTGACAAAGAACAGTATTCTCCTTGTCACACATACACACAAACTCTATCCACACTAGATGAAGCGCGATGATTTGATCTGATAAAGCCTGCATTAAAAACAAAATCTAGAATAGGTTTTTTAAGTTTTGTTTTAAATCAGACCCTAAATTTACTACCCATTAATTAAAACTTGACTGCATCTAGATCTGGCATAACAAAAACATTACAGAAGAGCAAGCCCCTAATAAAACCAAGGGAGCCAGAAGACACCGATTCCAAGGCCAGAAGGGCTTTGTGATTATCTACTCTGATCTCTTGTATAACAAAATACTAGAGAGTTTTGCCAAAATAATTCCTAGAGTAGATCTTTTAGGAAAACATCCCATATTGACTTAAAAATTGTCAAAGGGACTGAAAATCCACCACAATGCTTGATAAATCATTCCAATGGTTAATTATCCTTATGTTAAAAATTTCACCCCTTATTTCCTGTCTGAATTTCTCCAGCTTCAACTTCCAGCCCCTGGATCATACTATACCATACTAGTCTCTGTCAGACGTAAGATCCCATTAGCAAAAAATTATTCCCCCAATGTGGGTTCTTCTAGACTAATCAAGTCTTTGACCTTCTTTATCTAGATAAATAGAGCTTTTTGAGTCTATCACTATCAAAGCATGTTTGGTATTAATCATTCTTATGGATCTTCTCTGAACCACATTCAATTTATGTCATCACCATGTCTGTTCCACTTTTTACAGCCAGATTTCCTGACTTATAAGTAGTACAGGTGCTGACACTCTGGAGAAAGAATAGTACATAAATCAACTGTATTACAACTAAAATTGCTAGATGATGACAGTTTAATCTAAAAAAAGGAACTTCCAATGGTGTACTTTACATATTTATTCCCTGAAAGATTAATTACTGTTTCTCTTGCTCTTTCTATTTGTCCCTGCTTTTTAAAATACAAAGACTGGTTTTCATAGAATCATCGAAGTCCCTTCTAGTTCTAGAGATTTTCAAGTCCAGCCCCTGCACTCATGGCAGGACCAAGCACCAGCTAGACCATCCCTGACAGATGCCTGTCTAACCTGTTCTTAAATGTCTCCAGTGATGGAGATTCCACAACCTCCCTAGGCAATTTATTCCAGCGTTTCACCAACCTGACAGTTAGGAAGTTTTTCCTAATGTGCAACCTAAACCTCCCTTGCTGCAATTTAAGCCCATTGCTTCTTGTCCTATCAGAGATTAAGAACAGTTTTTCTCCCTCCTCCTTGAACAACCTTTTAGGCTATGTCTAGACTACCCGCGGCTTCTGAAAGATATGCAAATTAGGCACAAATTTGCATATCTTCTTCTGATCCCTTTTTCGGAAGAGTTTAAAAAAAAAAAGGCAGTCTAGATGGGGTTTTTCGTGCGAAAACCCCCTTTTTCGAAAGAACCCTGCACACCTCATTTTTTTAGAAAGAAGCTTTTTTTCGAAAGAGGGGTTTTGCGTGAAAAACCCCATCTAGACTGCTTAAAAAAAAAAAACTCTTCCGAAAAAGGGATCGGACGAAGATATGCAAATTTACCCCTAATTTGCATATCTTTTAGAAGCCACAGGTAGTCTAGACGTGCCCTTAGATACTTGAAGGCAGTTATGTCCCCTTTCAGTCTTCTTTTCCAGATTAAACAATCCCAGTCCTATCCATTGTCCCACATAGCTCATGTGTTCTAGACCTTTACTCATTCTTGTTGCTCTTCTCTGGACCATCTCCAATTTCTCCACATCTGTCCTGAAATATGATGCCCAGAACTGGACGCAATACTCCAACTGAGGCGTAATCAGTGTAGAATAGGGCAAAAGAATGACTTCCTGTGTCTGTCTTACAACACTCCTGTTAATACATCCAAGAATGTTTGCTTTTTTGTAACAGTTTCATACTACTGACTCATATTTAGCTTGTGGCACACTATGACCCCTAGATCCTTTTCTGCAGTATTCTTTCCTATGTATTCATTTCCCATTTTGTATATGTAAGACTGTTCCTTCCTACGTGGAGTACTTTGCATTCGTCCTTATTGAATTTCATCCTATTTCCCTCAGACCATTTCTCCAGTTCGTCCAGAACATTTTGAATTATAATCTTATTCTCCAAAGCACCTGAAACCCTGCTAGTTTGGTGTCGTCTGCAAATGTAAGAGTACTCTCTATGACATTATCTAAATCACTGATGAAGATATTATATTTGTTTATCTAGTTATAATACAAGTAAAAGGGGAAGCAGACCTATAGTGCCAATGACAGAAAAGCTGCTTTGATATTATGGGTAAAAGGATAAAAGCCTGCTCACCAGGAGTTAAAGCAGAATGCAGGGTGTGCTATCTGCAGTTATTGCAAAGCAACAGACATTTTGTTGAAGGATAAAGAGGAGAACAAAAATGACTTGCCCAGCATCTATGTTCTAAAAGACAACACAGGCAAAGACAATTAGCAGTTATAGGCACCTTTATATAGAGTTCTTATTACTGTCAAATGCTAGTCTATTCAGATACATATCAGACAAATACCAGTTAGGAAAAAAAGGGAGCTACCATAGTATTAAATGCAGATTAATCATTTGAGATGCATGCAAGAAGCCATAACAACTTACAGAAGAAAAACAATCTTGCAGAGAAACAGCTGCAAGTCGCTTTTCTTTATCAGTTCAAATTACTTGACAATCCAGTTTTTGATTCAGGGTAGCTGTAGTACAGCAGTGTGTGTACAATATGGTACACAGTCATAAGCAAATATAAAGGAAGGAATAATGTTAGTTAAAAGACTAGTGACACTGAACAAATATTGAGCTCTCAGGAACTACATCTGGGTTAAAGTATTGAAATAATTTCACTTAAGGAATGAAATTAATATTGAACTGGAAAACTGAGCCCATCAATCCATTATTAGTCAGTCAGTAGACTAAGGAACCAATTCTACCTTCAGATTGCTTTAAATGGGAGCTCTGTGGATTAATACAAATACTGAATTTTTCTGAAAGTATTCATAAGGATGAATGTAAAGAAGAAACTCTTGTGTTCCAGTTCTCCACATACCGTCATGTCCTTTCCATGCAGTCTTCGTGTTTCTTGTACCACTATACTCTCCAAAATTTTGTAATACAAAATTTCTGCCAGTTTTAGTCTGTTAACAGCAAAATCTGCAATGGAAACCAAACATTGCTGAAAGCTTGTATTCCAAGTCAGCAGTTGGGAAGTGGGGGTAGATGAATAAACAGTATTGATTGAGCTAACCAATATTTTATTTTCCTTAATAGAAACAACACATGTGTGTTGTAAATCAATAGGAAATACCTCTCAAAGTCTTTAGTAGTGCAATTAACATACATCAGACTCTAGAAATTCAAACTTTAGAAATGCTTTTGTGTAAGGTCTCCAGTTTAGTAAAAGTCTTCTGAATTTCATATATGCCATGAACAGTAACACACATGCAGGAAAGTTCATTTAATTAAGTAATTTTTTCCTATTTCTTATATTGTTTTTGTGTGTACTATTTCCTTTTAACTGTATATCTTGAAATAAATTGTTAGATTATTGAAAGTTTATAATCTTTTAAGTGTTTCAATATAATTTCTTTCAAAGTCTTATTCTGAACTATAACTTTGCATAGTTTCATTCAACTCTGTATAATGTTGTGTTTGGTAGTTACTGACCTGTTGCAAAGAAGAGATGCTATCTGTTTCAAACCAATAAGTAGAGGATCAATATTTTTAAAGTTATTGTTGCCTTTACGAAGTCACCCCTTATTTATTAAACTTTTTTAAAAAATACTCTTTAGTTTGATAGCTGATTTCCTCAATGCAATATTCTTATGCTATAAATGTCTCAACAGTTACACTGAAGACACCTTCACATTCATGAAGTTGGAGTTGATGTATGGATAAAATGTCCTAAAACACACACTATATAGACATTTATCTCTTCAAAGCTTTAGAAAAGAGCAATAAAAATAATTAGGGATATGGAACAGCTTCCGTGTGAGAAAAGGTTAAAAAGACTGGGACTTTTCAGCTTGGGAAAGAGACAACTAAGGGGGGGGGATATGATTGAGGTCTATAAAATTGTGATTAGTGTGGAGAAAGTGCTATTTACTTCTCATAACACAAGAACTAGGGGCCACCAAATGAAATTAATAAGAAACAGGTTTGGACACAGACTGGCTAACATAGTGAGGAGGGCTTTAAACGAGGTTTGACGGGGGCAGGTGACCAAAGCCCACAGGTAACTGAAGAACATGGAAACCTGAGAGACAGGTCGGAAATGGGAGGGAGCATGGGCTACAATAGCAGAGAAAAAAGAGGGGCAAGGCAGAACTGAGGGGCAAGATCAAATCAGTATCTTAGATGCCTATATACAAGTGCAAGAACTATGGGTAATAAGCAGGAAGAACTTGAAGTGCTAATAAAGAAACACAACTATGACATCATTGGTATCACAGAGACCTTGGGGGATAATACAGGCGGCCCCCGACTTGCAACGCAATTGGTTCCGGGGGAAGCGTCGCAAGTCGGGGGATGTCATAACTCGAACTCTCATTTCCAACAGGCGTTGTGCACCATCATAAATGCGGGCCGAGGATGTAAGTTGGGTGTTTTCAGTCCCTTCCGCACTTACAAAAATGGCCGTAAGTGCGGGGGTTGCAACTTGGGCAGTCGCATCTCGGGGGTTTCCTGTACACACGACTGGAATACTACTATAGAAGGGTAGAGCTTACTGAGGAAGGATAGGTGGGGAAAAAAGGAAGGAGGTTTCTCCTTATATATTAAAAATGTACACACTTGGACTGAGGTGGAGATGGATGTGTTGAGAGCCTCTGGATTAGGCTAAAAGGGGTAAAAAACAAGAGTGCTATCATGCTAGGGGTCTACTACAGGCCACCTATCCAGGTGGAAGAGGTAGATGAGGTTTTTAAACAACTAACAAAATCATCCAAAGCGCAGGATTTGGTGATGATGGGGGACTTCAACTATCCAGACATATGTTAGGAAACTAACACAGCAGGGCACAGACTATCCAATAAATTCTTGGACTGCACTGAAGACAACTTTTTTACTTCAGAATATTGAAAAAGCTACTGGGGGGGGGAGGAGATTTGATTTTAACAAATAGGGAGGAACTGGTTGAGAATTTGAAAATGGAAGGCAGTTTGGGTCAAAGTGATCATGAAATCATAGAGTTCATGATTCTAAGGAATGGTAGAAGGGAGAAGAGCATAACAGAGACAATGGATTTCAGGAAGGCAGATTTTGGGTAAGCTCAGAGAGCTGGTAGGTAAGGTTCCACCATGGGAAGCAAGACTAAGGGGAAAAATTACTGAAGAGAGTTGGCAGTTTTTCAAAGGGACATTATTAAGGGCCCAAAAGCAAGCTATTCCACTGCGTAGGTAAGATAGAAAGTATGGCAAAAGGCCGCCTTGGCTTAACCAGGAGATCTTGCATGATCTAAAAATAAAAAAGGAATCATATAAGAAGTGGAAACTAGGACAAATTACAAAGGATGAATATAAGCAAACAATACAGGTATACAGTGGCAAGATTAGAAAGGCAAAGACACAAAACGAGCTCAAATTAGCTACAGATAAAGGGAAACAAGAAGACCCTCTATAAATATATTAAAAGCAAGAGGAAGACCAAGGACAGGGTAGGCCCACTGCTCAGTGAGGAGGGAGAAACAGTAACAGGAAACTTGGAAATGGCAGAGGTGCTTAATTACTTCTTTGTTTCAATATTCACCAAGAAGTCTGATGAAGGAATGCCTAACATAGTGAATGCTAGTGGGAAGGGAGTACGTTTAGAAGATAAAATAAAAAAAGAACAAGTTAAAAATCACTTAGAGAAGTTAGATGTCTGAAAGTCATCAGGGCCTGATGAAATGCATCCTAGAATACTCAAGGAACTGACAGAGGAGGTATCTGAACCTTTAGCTATCATCTTTGAAAAATCATGGAAGACGAGAGAGATTCCAGAAGACTGGAAAAGGGCAAATCTAGTGCCCATCTACAAAAAGGGAAATAAGAACAACCCAGGAAATACAGAACAGTCAGTTTAACTTCTGTGCCAGGAAAGATAATGAAGCAAGTAATTAAGGAAATCATCTGCAAACATCTGGAAGAAAATAAGGTGACAGGTAACAGCCAGCATGGATCTGTAAAGAACAAATCATGTTAAACCAATCTGATAGCTTTCTTTGATAGGATATCGAGTCTTGTAGATAAGGGAGAAGTGGTGGACGTGGTATACCTAGACTTTAATTTATTCTTATCAATGAACTAGGCAAATACAACTTAGATGGGGCTACTACAAGATGGGTGCATAACTGGCTGGATAACTGTTCTCAGAGAATAGTTATTAACGGTTCACAATCCTGCCGGAAGGGCATAACAAGTGGGGTTCCGCAGGAGTCTGTTTTGGGACCAGTTCTGTTCAATAGCTTCATCAACGATTTAGATATTGGCATAGAGAGTACACTTATTAAGTTTGCAGATGATACGAAGCTGGGAGGGGTTGCAACTGCTTTGGAGGACGGGGTCATAATTCAAAATGATCAGGACAAACTGGAGAAATGGTCTGAGGTAAATAGGATGAAGCTTAATAAGGACAAATGCAAAGTGCTTCACTTAGGAAGGAACAATCAGTCTCATACGTACAGAATGGAAAGCGACTGACTAGGAAGGAGTAGGGCAGAAAGAGATCTAGGGGTCATAGTGGACCACAAGCTAAATATGAGTCAACAGTGTGACACCATTGCAAAAAAAGCAAACATGATTCTGGGATGCATTAAACAGGAGTGTTGTGAGCAAGACACGAGAAGTGATTCTTCTGCTCTACTCTGATTAGGCCTCAATTGGAATATTGTGTCCAGTTCTGGGCACTACGTTTCAAGAAAGATGTGGAGAAATTGGAGAAGGTCCGGAGAAGAACGACAAGAATGATTAATGGTCTAGAGAACATGATCTATGAAGGAAGACTGAAATAATTTGGGTTGTTTAGTTTGGAAAGGAGAAGACTGAGAGGGGACATGATAGCAGTTTTCAGGTATCTAAAAAGAAGGTTTAGGTTGGACATTAGGAAACACTTCCTAATTGTCATGGTGGTTAAAGACTGGAATAAGTTGTCTACGATGTGGAATCTCCATCTCTGGAGATATTTAAGAGCAGGTTAGATAGACATCTATCAGGAATGGTAGACGGTACTGGGCCCTGCCATGAGGGCAGCGGACTGGACTCAATGACCTCTCAAGGTCCCTTCCAGTTCTAGTGTTCTATGATTCTATGAAACAGAAGGAAGTATTTCTATATGCAACACATAGTCAACATGTGGAACTCTTTGCCAGAGAATGTTGTGACGGCCAAGACTATAACAGCTAAAAAAAGAGCAAGAAGGACCAATTATGGCTATTAGCCAGGATGAGCAGGGATAGTGTCCCTAGTCTCTGTTTGCCAGAAGCTGGGAATGAGTGACAGGGGATGATTCCCTGTTCTATTCAGTCCCTCTGAGTCACCTGGCACTGTCCACGGTGAGGACACAGGAAACTAGGCCATTCTTATGTTTAAAACTTTGATCAGCCTGTCCCAATCAGCCTGTCCCAATCAGTAAACAGCTGGAGTAATATTAATACATTTCTACACAGTGAGTTGCCCCTCTATTGAAAATTCAGTTTTCACCTACACCAATTATTCATTTTACCTAATACATGAAGAATCACCCCAAGTACTTTTTCTTCACATAAACGTTTTGCCTTTGATACACAAGTGATGCAATGCACTTCAGTAGCTGAAATACTCTATGCATTTCACATATTCCTACCTATGTGAGATCCTGGCTGGTCATTTACTGACTGAGTATAGCTCCGACAGAAAGTCTCACCGATTTCTTTTACTGTATTCATGATGCTGTCCATAGGGTTGCGTATACAAGACCTACAGCAGGACCCAAAGAGAGAGAAACCTCATTTGTATACTACAGAAACATAAGAAAGCCCACTGATAATCTTATCTTTGGAAGAAAGGATTGATTTTGCCCAGCTTGCCTCTTGGCAGGCAACGTCCTGTCCTTAGATGCATTACATATACAAAAGGTTTTACAAGCTAACCAAAAAGAGAGACATACTGTTGGTTTTAATATTTCTCCTTTCAGGTCCTATTTTGGACTATAACCTTGCATTATTTTATTCCATTCCGTACAACATTCCATTCAATAGTTCTACGCAAAGAAAAGATGCAAACTGTGTTCCAGAACAACAGAAGTACAATATTTTAAAGGCCATAAGGATCTGACAGCTGGAAAAGATTGATGGCTTGTCTACACAGTGGAGTAAGGCACAGTATGGAGGTATGATTTCTAAAGCGCACTAATTATTCTGGATTAACTGCTCTGAACAGATCTTGCTGGTGCTCATTAAAGATTTCCTAGTGCACTTACATGTAGTAAGAGGAGGTTACTCGCCTGTCCAGTAATTGACATTCTTTGAGATGAGTGTCTCTGTCAGTGTTCCACTCCAGGTGTTGGTGCACCCCTGCGCCTTTGCTCGGAGATTTTTACTGCAGTACTTGCACACGCAGTGCCTAACTTGCATGCCAGATGTGTCTCAATAGCGCATGACCAGGCTCCTCAGTTCCTTCTTTACAACAGAGACAGCACCCTGGGTTGTTCTTGTAGTTCAGTTGCAGATACATGCATTGATGCAAGAGGAGATGTGTGGTCACTTCTGGGGATGTAGGCTGTGTCTACGTTACAAAGAAGAGTTGGAAAAAGATATGCAAATGGAGAATGCAATTTGCGTATCTTTTTCTGCTTTTCTTCCGAAAAAGGCTTTTCCGACATTTGGCCCCATGTAGACGAGGCCAAATGTTGGGAAAAAAAACCTCTTCCGGAACATCCCTTCCTCATAAAACAAGGTTTACAGGGATGATGAAAAAATGTGCCTGCTTTTCCGAACTTTTTTTCGGAAAAGCAGACACGTTCCTTGGACACGGCAGAGCTTTTCAGGTATCCCAGAAAAGCTCTGTAGTCTAGATGTACCCTTAGTCAGCATGGTGTCTCCTGTATGATCCCCATGGGCTCCAGTAATGCCACTGTCCAGAGAATGGCATGGGGGTCCCATCCATGGGTATGCATGCCAGGGCTGTAGATCCTTGGGGCAAGAGGACCTTGATCCCGTGGTGACCAGAGTCTGGAGCTGGGAGAAATGGTATGGTGAAAACCCTCACTGAACATCCTCATCCTCTGCACTAGACGTGAGAGGGACTAGGAGATAAGCAGTCAGGTCTGGTGTGAGATCGGTATCAAGCAAGGGGGATCGTAGGGTCAATGATACACTCGAATCTCCATAATCTGGGTGTCTCTGATCTAGGAACACTCATGGTTTGGACTATGGCCAGGGGAGGAAGCAGCTCTGCATGCTACTGCTCCCTCCCAGCTGGGGGATTGGCAGTGCACAGAACGCTGGTGTAGAAGCTTTCCCACCACTGCTTCCATAGCAGGGACTGTGAAGCCATGTGTGCACCGCGGGAGCAGGGCACCAGGTAAGTGCCCCACCCCCATTCTCCTCACGTACCCTTTTTCTTTCCCAGACCTCACTCCTTCACCCCCAGCTCACTCCTGCTCTCTCCCTCCATCTCAAACCCCACCCCCAGCATGTTCCTGCACCTTCCCTCCCAGACCTCACACCAGCACTCTTCATTATGGTGAACACCCGTGGTCCAGATAATTCCATAATCCAACACAGCCTACCTCCCAAGGTTGCTGGATTACAAGAAGTTCAAGTGTAATTCCTTGAATGAAAGAACTGCGGTGCCACAGTCCTTGCAGGAAGAGTGCTCTGTCAACTGCAAATGCTATGCAGTGGAATCAGGTGGTGGTGAACATCACTGGACTGCGTGGGCAGGCATTGTAACTTGAAATGCTGGCAGTATCACGGGAGCAACTGCACTTGGCGAGGACACTGGCAGGCTTAGTTGGGTTGGCATTGTGTTGTTCACGGTGCGATTGATAGTGCATGAGAAAAAGCAGGCAACTTTGAGCCTGAAACCTTGACACTGGGACAGTGCACATCAGAAGTGGCCAGGGTACAGGTGGTACTGGAGGTGCCTGGCACTTCATAGATGGTGAGCCGCAGACTGTGCAGTAGTAAGGCAACAGACCTGGTCTCTGTGAGGCAAGGCAGGTGGTCTTTTTTTTTTTTGCCTTTTTAAAATCTTTTGCTGACCTAGGAGGGCTTTGTCTTGCTGAGGAGTCTGCACCTGGGTCAAAGGCAGGTCCAAGGGACTTCTCCATTGATATTAACTTGAACCTGAGGTGCTTAAGAACTGGTGAACCAAACATAGTATGAACTAACTGACAGGAAATACAGGAAGAAAAAACTGAGGTGTTTTGTTTTTGTTTTTTTTAATGAGGGATAGAGGAAAAATAAAACTTATCTGACTAAATACATGTAAATTATGTAAAAAACTAACTAGACTAGATAAAAATGAAGATCCATTTCAGGTCAGGATCAGTAGAAAAGGACCTGGAGTCTAGCAGCACATTTGCTATTGAGACAGCTGGCACACAAGGCAGGCACTGTGCACTCACGGCCAGTGCAGGTACTGCTGTAAAAACCTCCAGGTGAAGGTGTGGATAGCACCAACACTTGGAGTGAGGCACCCACAGGCAAATCTCCAGAAGAACTAGTGCTTTCAATATTCATTCGCATTAAGAACTTTTAGTGCGCCCCAGCAGGCACAGACCAATTAATCTGCAACATATTAGGGTACTTGAGGAATCACACTCCCATAGTGTGCATTACTCTCTGGTGTAGATAAGCCTTAACCCCATTATTTGTGTAAATGAGGAGTGCTAGATAAAGAACATGCTTCTATAAACTGAATGCTGTTATCCAGAGCAGTGCACTAGTGCCGCTCTTCAGAAATAATGACTTCTGTTTCTTTTTAACTAGGACCGTCACTCATAATCACAGTAAACTCACGTGATCAAGTCAAAAAATTGTAACTAAAAAATTAATGATTACTTGCAGTTTTAATCACACTGTTAAAGAGACTATCAATTGAAATTTGTTAAATATTTTTTTGGGGTATTTTTCTACATTTTCAAATACTCAGCTTTTGATTACAACACAATACAAAGTGCAGAGTACTCACTTTATATTATTTTTATTGGAAATATTTGCACTGTAAAATGAAAAAAAAAAGTATTTTTTCAATTCATCTCCTACCAAGTTCTGTACTGCATTTTCACAAAAAAGAGATTGAACCCTTACAAATGTAGATTTTTCTCCTTTTGTTACATAACTGCATTCAAAAACAAAAGACCATAAAACTTTAGACCTACAAGTCCACTCAGTCCTTCCTATTCAGCCAACTGCTTGGAGAAACACGTTTGTTTATATTTGTGGGAGATAATGCTGCCTGCTTCTTCACAATGTCACCTGAAAGTGAGAACAGATGTATCCATGGCACTTTTGTAGCCAGCATTGCCCAGAGGGGGACAGAGAGATATTGAAGGGGATTAACGTAAGAACAGCCATACCGGGTCAGACCAAAGGTCCATCCAGCCCAGTAACCTGTCTACCGACAGTGGCCAATGCCAGGTGTCCCAGAGGGAGTGAATCGAACAGGTAATGATCAAGCAATCTCTCTCCTGCCATCCATCTCCACCCTCTGACAAACAGAAGCTAGGGACACCATTCCTTAGCCATCCTGGCTAATAGCCATTTATGGACTTAACCTCCATGAATTTATCTAGTTCTCTTTTAAACCCTGTTATAGTCCTAGCCTTCACAACCTCCTCAGGCAAGGAGTTCCACAGACTGACTATGCGCTGTGTGAAGAAGAACTTCCTTTTATTTGTTTTAAACCTGCTGCCCATTAGTTTCATTTGGTGGCCCCTCGTTCTTATATTATGGGAACAAGTAAATAACTTTTCCTTATTCACTTTCTCCACACCACTCATGATTTTATATACCTCTATCATATCCCCCCTTAGTCTCCTCTTTTCCAAGCTGAAAAGTCCCAGTCTCTTTAATCTCTCCTCATATGGGACCCGTTCCAAACCCCTAATCATTTTAGTTGCTCTTCTCTGAACCTTTTCTAAGACCAGTATATCTTTTTTGAGACGAGACCACATCAGTACGCAGTATTCGAGATGTGGGCGTACCATGGATTTATATAAGGGCAATAAGATATTCTCTGTCTTATTCTCTATCCCTTTTTTAATGATTCCTAACATCCTGTTTACTTTTTTGACTGATGCTGCACGCCGTGTGGACGTCTTCAGAGAACTATCCATGATGACTCCAAGATCTCTTTCCTGATTAGTTGTCGCTAAATTAGCCCCCATCATATTATATGTATAGTTGAGGTTATTTTTTCCAATGTGCATTACTTTACATTTAGCCACATTAAATTTAATTTGCCATTTTGTTGCCCAATCACTTAGTTTGGTGAGATCTTTTTGAAGCTCTACACAGTCTGCTTTGGTCTTAACTACCTTGAGCAGTTTAGTATCGTCTGCAAACTTTGCCACCTCACTGTTTACCCCTTTCTCCAGATCATTTATGAATAAGTTGAATAGGATTGGTCCTAGGCTGACCCTTGGGGAACATCACTACCATTTATTCCTACCCTTTGTTTCCTGTATTTTAACCAGTTCTCAGTCCATGAAGGGATCTTCCTTCTTATCCCATGACAACTTAATTTACGTAAGAGCCTTTGGTGAGGGACCTTGTCAAAGGCTTTCTGGAAATCTAAATACACTATATCTACTGGATCCCCCTTGTCTACATGTTTGTTGATCCCTTCAAACAATTCTAATAGATTAGTAAGACATGATTTCCCTTTATAGAAACCATGTTGACTTTTGCTCAGCAAATTATGTTCTTCTATGTGTCTGACAATTTTATTCTTCACTATTGTTTCAACTAATTTGCCCGGTACTGACTTTAGACTTACTAGTCTGTAATTGCTGGGATCGCCTCAACAGCCTTTTTAAAATTTGGCGTTACATTAGCTATCTTCCAGACACTGGGTACAGAAGCTGATTTAAATGATAGGTTACAAACCATAGTTAATAGTTCCGCAATTTCACATTTGAGTTCTTTCAGAACTCTTGGGTGACTTGTTACTCTTAAGTTTATCAATCAATTCCAAAACCTCCTCTAATGACACTTCATCTGTGACAAGTCCTCAGACTTGTCACCTACAAAGGACAGGTCAGGTTTGGGAATCTCCCTAACATCCTCAGCCGTGAAGACTGAAGCAAAGAATTCATTTAGTTTCTTTGCAATGACTTTACCTTCTTTAAGTGCTCCTTTTGTATCTCGATCGTCCAGGGGCCCCACTGGTTGTTTAGCAGGCTTTCTGCTTCTGATGTACTTAAAAAACATTTTGTTATTTATGGTTGTTAAGCCGCGGTGGTTCTTTTTTAGTTCTTCTACTATGTTTTTTAATTTGGGGTATACATTTAAGTTGGGCCTCTATTATGAGGTCTTTGAAAAGTGTCCATGCAGCTTGCAGGGATTTTACTTTAGTCACTGTACCTTTTAATTTCTGTTGTGAATCACGCAAGGGTCCAGCTACTACCAGAGAGCATCTAGGACATGCCCAGAATTGTTAATCCTGAGTCCAAACTGTCCTGAAGCAAGCCATGCCTGGAGAGGTCTAAATCTCAGTTTGGCATTCTTGATGACATAGGTGCAGGCATGCCAAACGGAGGTGCAGTCTCCTAGACAGATACAGACCCTTGCAGTTGCAATAGAGCATTGCCTCAGAGTTTGGATGATGCCTGCCAGCATCTGGAATCTGGAAGAATTGCTCTCACCTGTACCAAGTCCAGCACTGCCCCAATGAATTATTTTCTTTGGGTCAATGATAATGATCACTTGTCCACACTGAAGAGTCGTCCCAGCATCTGGAACGTGTCTGTGACTAAATGGACTTGTGATTCCACCTGCTCCCTGGAGAACCCCTGCAGCAGCCAATCATCTAGATAGGGGCACACGTGCCCCTGTACTTTGCCCTGCCCCTAACCTGAGGGCAGGTTAGAAGACCTCCATCTATTATTCCCGTCTCTACAGCAGAAAGACTTTTGCCTCATACGTGGAGGGTATTGCCTCTGGTGTTGCTGGGGCTGGGGCTTGAAGGGTTTTCTCTGGGTAGCTTGTGTGTACATACAAAGGTACTTCATAGTCATCCTCGAGTCCTTGAGGCTATGTAGCCTTCAGTCCATCTGATCCGAGAACAGAGCTGTGCCCTCAAAGGGAAGGTCCTGCCAGTGGAAGACCTGATACTTGGAGCCAGGCTGACCTCTCTATGACCACCTCCGAGATGACGAATCAGCTGAATCTGGGAGGCCTGCAACAAAGTTCTAACTATTGCCTCAATCTCCTCTAGAAGGGAAGAGAACTCTGCTCTTGCCTCGGCAGGAAGTAACTCCTTGAATTCGGACATAGTGTCCCTGGAGTTGAAACTGGACCTGCTGAGGATAGCCTGCTGATTGGCCATCCTCAGCTGTAGGCCCCTGGTACATAAACTTTCCTCCCAAAGAGGTCCATACACTTTGTCTCCTTGGCCTTTGGGGCCAGCACTTGCTGCTTCTGGTGCTCCTTTTCGTTGACTGCTGAGATCATCAGGGAACATAGTTGTGAGTGGAAGAACAAAAATTCATACCCCTTGGAGAGAACAAAGTAGTTCCTTTCTACTCCCCTGACAGTGGGCGGGATGAAGGCTGGAGACTGCCACTGTTTTGTTATTGTTTTGTATAGTTTTTATAATGGGTAATGGTACCCTGGAGGGACCCTCTGGGGCAAGAATATCGGTCTCAGATTCAGCCACTTCCTCTGCCTGAAGACACGTTCCAGATGATGCGACAGAGCAGGTCCTGGGTCCAATTAAGGTCCTCCACTGGCCCAACCCAGCCTGAAGTATGCTGGGCCAAAGGTGATTCTTGGGCTGGCTTCACCGTGTCCTCTGAAGTATGAGGGAGTGGCCTGGAGAGGATCGCCTCTATATCCCAAGGAGTAAGCCTGACAACTAGGGACCGGGAGGGAAAGCAACTGGAGGCAACCAACCTTGGGGCTCTGATAAGTCCAGAGGGTCCAGAAGGGCCACTGTGCGTGGAGGGGAGGGTGGTCACTGTGGGTGCCTGGCCTCTGGCACTTCTTGGTGGTACCTACGCGAGTAATGTCCATTGCACCCAGAGTAAGCAGAGTTGACCTCCAAGTCAGATGATCAGGAGGGCAATGACCATGGTGGCACTGACGATCCCTGCGCAGGAGCTGGTGCTGTGAGGATGTTGTCAGGAATTGGCACCTTGAAGATTGAGTTGAGGATTGGTGCTGACTATCCCACGACTATGACCATGTATCTAGTGCCAGTGGGTGGCTGTCATGCCTCTATGCTGGCTCTGTGAAGGGGACTTGGACCGGTGCCATCTTTTCAGTGCTGGGAAATTGGGGGCACAGTCTCTTGGTGCCAGGCGCTCACATGCTAGAGTTGGAGTGTCACAGAGATGGAGACCTGGACCAAGACTGGGCTCAGTGCCAGTCCAGTGTCATGGAATGCTGCTTTGAAGGCTTACCTCTTGACTGAGCCAACCTAGGCAGTGCAAGATGCTTTTCACCAATGGCCAGGGGCTGTGGCTTGGTTATCTCTAGGAGGTCTTTGGCTGCCTCAAAAGTGTCAGGGATAGAGGGCTCCAACACCTCCACCAGGCACTGCCCTACTGGACAGTCGCTAGAGCTGGACTCAATGGTGCCTAGTGGGGCGCCAGAGTCAACAGCCAAAGTTCCTGCTGATTGGACCCTGAGTCCTTTCTCTGGCACAAGGATCTTGCTGCTCTCTATCCAAATTCTTATGGCAGTGGCACTTTAGAGGCACTGGAGATGTGGAGCAGTGAAAGGGTGTGGCTCCAAGCTGCAGTGCTGGTGACCTTCAGTGCCAAGGCTCTTGAGCTCCAGAGTCCTTCCTCAGCATCATTTCTTGGACCAATGCCAGTGCTCTCTACACCAAGCTTGCTCCCAGGACCTGACGATCAGATGCTGCTAGATGACACACAGCTTCCATCAGCAGTTGTTTAAGTCTGGAGTCACATTCCTTTCAGGTTCTAGGCTTAAAAGCCTTATAGATCCTCCAGTGCTCCAACTGATGCACCCCCTCACCCCGCAAGTCACCTCTGGCACGAGTTATGGGGTTGCTATTAGGCACAGGCTCCCAGCATACACTGTAAGTCTTGAAACCTTGAGCTTTCAGCATGCCCCAAGCCTGAGGTGCGTGAGAGGATGCTGACAATGCCATCCACCAACGTTTCTACTACCTACCCTACTTAAGAAAAGCAAAGAAAAGAAAAGGAGAGAAATGGGACTGAATAACAACCCGTTAAACTAAGGAAGACTTACAATCAGCAAGTGATACCCTGTTTCAATGTTGCCACGGATGGTAAAGAACTGAAGGGGAATTGGGTCGGTAGGGCCATATGTTGAGTGACACAAAGGTGCCACTCCACGGGGTTTCCCAGCCAACCAAACAGGGGCTAAGGGAAAAATGTTTCCAACAACCATGTGCACAATACATGCACACGTGACAGGAATTGACGAGAACAAGCACTCAAAGATGAGCAACAAAATCAGATGGCTGGAAACTGAAGCTATTCAAAGTAAGGGGCAAATTTTTAACAGGGAAATAAGGGCTGTGGTGAATTCCTGATGCTTGGAAATTTTACAATCAATATTGGATGTTTTTCTGAAGAATATGCCCTAATCAGACAGGAATTAACTCAGATAAGTCCCACGGCCAGTGTTATACAGGGAGCCAGACTAGATGATCACAATGGTCCCTTCTAACTTTATAACCCTTGAATCAATGAAATCAGATGAAGGTGTATTGGAGAAGCTGAATGCTGAAGACTAATAGCAGGATGTAGGATGTCTTCCGTTCAGTTTCACAACTTGAACTTAAAAGAAAACTATAGTCTGCAGACAGGAATGTCACACACTACTCCCTCCCTTTGTAGGGAGACTATCAGACAAGGACTTAGTTTGTCCAAAATTTCTTATGCGAAATGGATTTTTCTATGATACCAACAGTGTCAATCGATCTTAAATAAAACAGTTGTACAAACCGTAATGAGCTGAGAATCAAGCAGTAAGTAATGAGTTGTTTTTAAAGCCCTACTTTTCTAGAAGCAGAGACTGATTAAGAAATAAAAAGGTTTAGTTGCTCACAGTAAGTCCTTTCAAATGCAAACACCAAGAATACAGATCAGTCTTTTGTCCCAGCAACCCTCATAAAACCTTTTAAAAAGAGAGTTGAGCATGGAGCAAAATGCAGCAGCCTAACAAAACCAAATCTGAAGAGAGGGGTCAAAGGTTATCAGGAAAGTAGGGGGTAAGGGACATGCTTACTCAAAGAGAGCTATAAGCTGTTCACTTGGCGCATTTTTCAATCCAGACACAATGCTCTGTAACCGGTTCACACTTTGTGTTGCTGAAGCCACAGGAGTGATTACTGCTTCCTTCTCTCTCAGATATCTCCTTCCAGTCAGTGGTGTAGAAGGTGCAAATGATCTTTTCTGACAGGTAAGACAGAAAATTAGTTAATCAAAAATTATGTAATGAGACAAACTGCAAATCATTCAAAAACTCAAAGGTACACTATAAACCACAGAGAAAATAAGTTTGCCACTACTACAGTCACCACCACAAAACAGGCTCAGATTTAAAGTGCTTAAGGGCAAATTTTATAACAAATTACAAACTTAATGAAACCCCCAAACTAAAACCCAAAAGTTATTTTAAACATAGAATTATCAATAAAATACAAGACTAAAATATAGACAAGATCATATAAACACTGACAAACACTAAAGGTCAGACCACTTGAATGTGTAGCCATGAAACAGAAATACTGCATAATCAACCTCCACTTTTAATTTAACATATTGATCATACATGCTGCAATTATAATTAAGTTACAAAACTTTTCTCTGCATGCACCACAGTTGGGATTAAACTATGCATATATTTTATAAAATTTACTAATATTTCAAGTGAAGCACTGACATCCAAAGAAAGCTGATGAACGATTCGTAGACACTGAAAGATATCCAGAGATAACCAATCTTTTTGCATTGCTCACAAAGCACTTTCAGACACTGCCTCTTCTCCCCTTCATGTAAAAACATTTCCCCTGTTCTATGCTTGCCCCACTCCTTTATCTACAGACCCCAGATCAGTTCTTAGAACAAATCTTTCCCATTGAGAAGCAGAGGAGAAGAGAGAGATAATGAATATTCTTGGGTTACACATATACTGTATTTTCTCCCATTTCTGACAAACAGTTGGCATTGAAACCTGCATCTGCTATGTATTTGGGGGAGGGGGGGGGAGAGAGAGAGAGTGTGTGTGAGTGTGTGTGTATGTGTTTTATATATATATATATATATATATATAATATATATATATATATATATATATATATATAATGTGGTATACAGCTTCCTTGTATCACAACTTAAGGGCTTGGTTATGCCAGGAAAATGAGATGTGCCTGGAATGGGATTGTGTTGCATAAAATCATACAGAAAAGATACATTCACCAGGCAGGTCAAAGTGGCCAGCTGGCGGTGTACCCCTCCCTCCCTGTTCAGGACTGCCCAGGCCTGAGCCTCCCACCTCCAGGTGCACTTTAGGGAGGGCGGGGGGAGGTGAAGCTTCTCTCCCCCCATTCCTACAGGAACATTGCTGGCTGTTCCACTTCATCAGGGAGCGAGGGAAAAGTGCAGTTTGCTGCATTCCTCATGCTGGCTGGTGAGCACAGGGAACAGACAAACCTGGACTGCCCCAGCTGGGGGATATGCTCCCCTCCCCGGCTGTGCCCACTGCAGCAGCCATGGAAAGGTGCTTCTCACATGGCCTAACCTGTTGTGGTGAGACATGGCTGGGGAGCCTTCATACTGAATACCTCACCCCTGCCCACCCCAGAGCAAAGATTTAAATGAAGAAAAACAACTAAGAGGAGCCGAGTGAAGTAGATTATATTACCTTTTCAAAATGCTGCTGAAGATGACATTCCACATAAGCTCTTGTTGTTTTTCCTACTGGCATGTCAACAGCAAACTTTTGGGGAGTTCCAATTTCTTCTTCTGCATCTGCTCCTAGGAAAACCCTCTCATCAAAGTCACCAACTGATAGCACATACTCTTCATACTCTTTATTCAATGCTTTGCTGGAAAAGAAGCCATACTGCATTTATTAACAGTTAAGCTATTAAAGAAGCCAGATTAATTCCATTAGTTAGTTTTCTCTACACAGCTGAAAGTAATAAAAAGTTCAAACACTTATTTTAGTGATAGCACTCCCTGTGATAGTCACCTAACCAGTATCAATAATCAATAAGTGCACACGCAAATTAATGCCTTGACTCCCTTTTTCTAACACCACATCCCAATGGTTTCTATTTACTATTGTGGACTGCACTTGCAGGTCTCTGTGCGTTGTCTGGGCCCCACTCACACTATTACCTGTATGGCCCTGAGGCTGTCACATGGGCTGCAGCTGTGTGTTGATTGGGCCACAAGTTAAGACTACGGCTGTCAAGCAATTAAAAATTTTAATCGCGATTAAAAAAATGTAATCGCAATTAATTGCGGCAGCGTTTCAACGGGGCAGCGCTGCATGGAGCCTGTGATCAGCTGCTGTCCCTTTAAGGTGCCAGAGTGGCACTTCAAAGGGGGAGCGCAAGCGGAGCTGGGAATCAGCTGGGGACTCCAGCTGATCCCCGACTCCGCTTGCACTACCCCTTTGAAGTGCCGTTTTGGCACTGTAAAGGGGCAGCGCATTAGGAGCTGGCGATCAGCTGGGGACTGATCCCTGTTTCAGCTGTTGCAAAGCCCTTTTGAAGTGCTGGAGCGGCACTTCAAAGAGGCAGCGCAGCATTAACGCCTGCGATTAACGCGTTAATTTTTTTTAACACATGAATCCTGTCCTGCATTAATTGCAGGCGGTAACGCAGGTCAATTGACAGCCCTAGTAGAGACTCACTGTGCTACCCTGATTCCTTTGTGCTCACTACAGGGCCTGATCTCCCTGGCATCTTTTGCTGCTGGGGACCCTCAAGATTTGGTTTCCAGTAAGTGTTGGAGCAAATGAGTTAGCTCTGCTCCCACTAGAAAATGAAACAGCTCTGGCAGAGAGGTGAGATGTTTCTACATCTATAAATGGCTTAACTTATTGCTTAAAAGCATCATTCAACACTTACTTGTTATCTGCAAAGCTGCAAAAATCCAAGAGACAGTCTCCTTTTAAAATCTGGAAAAAAGTTAGAAAAATAAGATTGTATGCGCTACTGCTTCTAAAAACTAGTAAATCCAAAAACTGGGAAAAATAACCCCAACTATATGTACAGTATGATGGGGGCTAATTTGGCTATGACAAATCAGGAAAGAGATCTTGGAGTTATCATGGATAGTTCCCTGAAAACTTCCACAGTGTGCAGCGGTGGTTAAAAAGGCAAATAGGATGGTAGGAATTATTAAGAAAGGGATAGAAAATAAGACCCAGAATATCTTACTGCCCCTGTATAAAACTATGGTACGCCCACATCTCAAATACTGTGTACAGATGTGGGCTCCTCACCTCAAAAATGATATTTTGGCCTTGGAAAGGAATCAGAAAAGGGCAACTAAAATGATTAGGGGTTTGGAACGGGTCCCATATGAAGAGAGGTTAAAATGACTGGGACTTTTCAGTTTAGAAAAGAGGAGACTGAGGGGGGATATGATAGAGGTATATAAAATCATGAGTGGTGTGGAGAGGGCGAATAAAGAAAAGTTATTTATTAGTTCCCATAATAGAAGAACTAGAGGACACCAAATGAAATTAATGGGTAGCAGGTTTAAAACTAATAAAAGAAAGTTCTTCTTCACACAGCGTGTAGTCAACCTGTGGAACTCCTTGCCAGAGGAGGCTGTGAAGGCTAGGACTATAACAGAGTTTAAAGAGAAGCTAGATAATTTCATGGAGGTTAGGCCCATAAAAGGCTATTAGCCAGGGGATAGAAATGGTGTCCCTGGCCTCTGTTTGTCAGAGGCTGGAGAGGGATGGCAGGAGACAAATCGCTTGATCATTGTCTTCGGTCTACCCTCTCTGGGGCACCTGATGCTGGCCACTGTCGGCAGATAGGCTACTGGGCTAGATGGACCTTTGGTCTGACCCAGTACAGCCGTTCTTATGTTCCGTTCGAGAGGAGTGGACACATGATAGCTTAGTTGTAATGCAGATGACCAGAATCAAATTTATTCTCTATATTTTTGCTGCACAAGACAACAGAGAATGAATTTGTGCACAGATGACATCTCAGCAGTATAAACCTCCTCACTCTGACAATGTCTTGCTAGATCTTTGCAACAGAACTATGCTACTGACTAGTCTCACAAGTAGTCTATAAAACTGTTTTATAACATAATTCCAATATAATTCTCAGAAAGTTCCTGTCCACAATGATCAGAAGAACTATTCTAGAATCCTGGGGTATGTTTAAACACTGCTGTAACTTGCACTGTTCTGCTCCCAATATACCGTCCACATAATGCAATTTCGTAATCAAGAGCACTCCTGACTTCTCCTCTGTTGGTGTATAACTGGGGAAACAAAACCAACAAAACAACCCCCACACAACTCTGACTAATATTTCTCCTACACAGAATAAAGAGGCTTAAACAAAAATACGAACTTCTACTAAAATGCTGGGCTGTCAGAACCTGTGTTAATCACCGTGTCCATGAGCCTTCATGTTACATCCCTGCCTCCATTCCTTTGTTTATATGTAGGGATCATTCTTTATATGGATGCTACCATTACATGCACATAAAATGGCCATAGTGGGTCAGACCAAAGATCCATCTAGCCTAGTCTCCTTCCAGCAGTGGCCAATACCAGGTGCCCCAGAAGGAATGAATGGAACAGGTAATCAAGAGATCCATCCCTTGTCACCCATTCCCAGATTCTAGCAAATGGAGGCTAGGGTCATTATACCTGCCCATCCCGGCTAATAGCTAATGATGGACCTGCTATCCTCCATGATAGTATCTATTTCCTTTTCCAACCCTGTTGTAGTCTTGGCAGTCACAATATCCTTTTCAAGGGAGTTCCATGGATTGACTGTGTGTTGTGTGAAAAAATACTCTCTCCACATCATTATCTCTTTTAGGGATGTTAAATATCAGTTCATTGAATAGTCAAGTAACCGCATGAATTCTTATCGGTTAATTGACTATTCTATAGTCCCTGGGGGCAGGGCCAGCAGCACCATGGGGTGCCAGGCCGGAGCCAGTCCACGAAGGGAGCCAGTTTAAAAATTAGCTCCTCTTGCGGACAGCTGCTTGTGGCCCTGTGCTGCTGCCTCTGATAAAGAGGCAGCAGTGCAGGGTGGCAGCAGCCCGTCTGCAGGGGGGCATGATCTGAGCTCCTGGACCTGGTGCAAATCAGAACTGAGCCGGGCTGCCTATCTGCCCAGCTCCTAACACACTTTAAATCAGGATTTTCCACCCTATGGGTTGGGACCCAAATATGGGTCGCCATTACATTTCAAAAGGGTCGCCAAGTGTCTCCCCAAGTGGCTCTGCCTTCCCTCCTCCCCCCATTTTTGTATTGCCTTGGGTCACCAAGTCTTCTTGAATTGTCAAAATGGGTCCCCATCTGGAAAAGGTTAAGAACCGCTGCTTTAAATGCAGAGTCACAGTGGGGTAGGTCCCACACCTGGCATGAGCTAGAACTGAGCCAGGCTGCTGACCAGCTTGCTAAAAAATTTACTGGTGGGCAGGGAGGAGGGGAATGTGTGTAGTCTATAGCATTAGCCTATAAGCTTTTGCTTATCGGTTAATCGACTACACTATTACATCCCTCGTCTCTTTCAAGCTGAAAAGTCCAGTCTTATTAATCTCGCCTCACGTGGAAGCAATTTCATACCCCTAATCACTTTTGTTGCCCTTTTCTGAAGCTTTTCCAATTCCAATATAATTTTTTTGAGATGAAGTGACCATATCCGCGCACAGTATTCAAGATGTGGAAATACCATGGATTTAGAGAGACAATATGATACGTTCTGTTTTATTTTCTATCCCTTTCTTACTGTTTCCTAACATTCTGTTAGTAAAAAATAAAAAAAATTAGTCTCCCTTATTTTATATGTACAACTTGGATTGTTTTCCAATGTGCAATACTTTGAATTTATTAACAGTGAATTTCGTCTGCCATTATGCTGCCATTTTGTTGCCCGGTCACCCAGTTCTAGTCTACCATTGTACAGTGCTCAGTTATTAGTAAGCACCTTCCTGTCGAAGAGTTTGGAAATGTACGGTTTGAAGTAGTGTTCCTTTATTCCTTTGGCTTCTAACGTGAGTCCATCATGTAGTTCACAAAGTGTGGCAATGATGCAAGAAGGTTCTTCAGAGGCCTTGACTTCAGAAGTGTGAGCGTCCGCGGGTAAACCTGGAAAAAAGAAGGCCAGTTATGATCAATTCTATTTCAGAAAGAACAAAGAAAAAATGCCTCTGTAATGCAAACACTAACATACCTTTGAATGATGGATTTAGCAACTCTTTCCTATCTGGGTACAAAAGGGCATTTGCAAAAATCAGGTCCAAGCAGCACAGAAGCAAATGATAGGAATTTACTAAGTCATCTCCAATCATACGGAAATTACCTTGAAAAAACAGAATAGCACATCAAATAAAAACCACAAAATTAATCACTCAAAATGTATACAATGCAGAGAGCTAATGAAAACAGCTTACCCTTGGTGTAAACAAACAGTGTCCAACAGAAGTTGAACAGTTCTTTGACAGTACATTTCCTTCTACCAAAGAAAAAAAAAAAAGAGAGAAAGTAAGACGTCTGTCCCATAATATGGGGCTTTTGTTTGTTTTATGGCTAGAGTTCCATTATTTCCTCATGCAAAAAATATGGTCAGAACTACTTTGACAATTTTCTTTGAAATTGAAAAACAAATTGATGAAAGTCAAAACTATACAAGGTATGTGATAAATGCCTCCCTTATCCATAATCTCGCTAATCTGGCACAGCAGAGCATTCTGCAACCCCACAGTGTCTTCTGAGTTCTTCTTTAAGATCTTCCTCGACTTCATGAGCTCCTGTTCTACTATGATACTCTAACATCCACCATGATGCTGATGTCACAAGTCTTCTGGAATTGGTCCACAGTGAGAAAACTAAAAGAATTTTAATTATATTGACTGTTTTTCTAAGCGATTTAATGCCTTAAAATACTGCACACATTTCAGCACCATCACCAAAAATAAGAATGTAAATAGTAAAATACAAAAGAATGGTTCCATGATATTAAGGTTGAAGTAATTCAAATACAGGGAATAGAAAAAGCCACCAGTGATGATACTTTTGAAGATTGTTATAGTTTCTCTTGTGTAGAATAAGTCTCTGGTTACGAATAGGGATGTTAAAATGCATTTATTTTGGGAAAAATGTAACTGCTGAAATTTTCAGCAGTTATATGATTAACACACAGGGCGGGGTGGGGGGGGGAGGAGGGGAGGGATTTAAGCCAGCTCCCTGCACATACTGGCTGCTGTAGAGCCACCTCCTCCTGCCCCCACTATGCTGCTGCCTCCCACAGAGGCAGCAGTGGGGGGAGGTAAGTGGAAGCCTATGCTCAAAGCCAGCTGCCTGTGAGCACCAGCTCCCATGGAGTCACCTGCCCCCTCGCACTGCTGTCTCTGTGTCACAGACAGCAGCTTGGAGGTGGGGTGAAGGGGGTAGGCGAGAGTCAGTGCTCACAGGGAGCCAGCTTTTAAGCCAGCTTCCCCCAAACACCAGCTTCCCCTCCCTGCATGTAAAGGTTTAACCACTGAAGTTTTCAGCAGTTACACATTTGCAAACAAACATATTTTAACATCCCTAGTAGAAAGCAGCAGAGGAAGTGATGACATCAAACAAGAAAAAAGCGTGACCTTTTCCCATTCCTTTTAATGAAGTGCTAACTTCAAGTTATTTTTAATCAAATAATAATCACAAATCAAAATTGCATCTTTAAGGATATAAATAGCTACCTCTAGGAGAATTCAAGTTGCTGTTTAAAGGTGATCTGAACTTCCAAAGAAAAAATAGTGGATTTTAAAATGTTAATAAGTTTATGATTTTCTGCATTGTAAGTTCAGGTTTGGCCTATCCTGGAACTTTTTTAGACAAACTAATGGCACTCAGATGAAATGAAACTAAAATTCAGATATGACAAAGGGGAAAGGATTTTAGCCAGGCTGATCAGAACTCTTTTTGCTTATACAAATTTTACAGCTACAACACACACCTGTTTGGGAGGAAAAATAATTTGAATTAAATTATTCTTGGGAGAATTCTGCATGCATAATTATTTGCACATATAAAATGGTTTATCACCTTCTTGTAACTGTTTTTTTTTTAAGATGTGTTTTTCATGTCCATTACAATCAGGTGAGTGCACACATGTGTGCACAGAAGCCAGAAGATTTTTCTCTAGCAGCATCCGTTGGGTCGGCCTGGGTGCCCTCTGGAGTCATGCACTAAATCAGCCACTCCAATAGAGAAATAGGAACAAAGACATGAACAACACATCTCAAACAAGCACAAGAAAGTGAGTGTTGTTTTTTCTTCTTCCAGTGCTTGTTCATGTCAATTCCAATCAGGTGACTCACAAGCCCAAGCTCAGGTGGTGGGGTCGGAGTCTTGCATTGGATTGGAGCAACGCTCACTTGAAGCCAGTGTCGTCTCTGGCCTGCTAGGTGATTGCATAGTGCACACTAAAGGTGCGGGGAGATGATCATGTTGCCAATCCGCAGATTTCCTGAGTTGGGACTTGTGCCAGGAATGCTGTGGATGATGATCCTGGTGGAGCGTGCAGTGAGTGCAGATGCAGGAAATCCTGCAAGGTTGCAGCACCCGCAAATGCAGGACACTATCCAAGACGAGATGCGTTGAGAGGATACAGGCTGAGCCTTCATTCTGTCTGCCACCTCTATAAATAAGTAGACTAATTTCCTGAACAATTTTGTTCTCTCAAAGTAAAATAATAGGGCCCTATGGTCATCCAGAGAATGGAGTCTTTCCCAACTGCTGGAATGTGGCTTAAGGTAGCATACCAGGAGGAAGACATCCTGGTTGATGTGAAACTGTGACACCACTTTTTGGAGGAAAGCAGGATAAAGCCTTAGCTGCACTTTGTCATTATAGAACACGGAGTGTAGATAGGGATGTTAATGGCTAGTCGGTTAACTGTTTAACCAATAAGCAATTGCTAATCGGTCAATGGTCCCAGTTAACTGCAACAACCCCCTCCCCTACGTTCTCTGCATTGAAAACTCAGATTGGCAGGCTGGCTCAGTCCCAGCCTGATGGTCCAAGTTTTTAATGAAGACCACACAGGGAAGCCACCTACCACCTTGCGCTGCTGCATCTTATATAAAGGCAGTAGTATGGGGTGGCAGGGGGGAGCCAGTCTACGCAGGGAGACCGGCTACCGCCCTGTACTACTGCCTCTGTTCTTGGGGGGCCCGAACTCAACCGGGACCCATGGGATGCCAGACCAGACGGGTTAAATCTTCACATCCCTAGCCAATGCCCCTACTCTTGAAAGAAGTGCTATGGGATTTTTGTTGAACACAAGTAATCAGAACTTAAGATTTAGGTTTCATCTGAAGGATAGCATCTACTGCATCACAGTACATGCTTAATGCTCACCCACACTGAGACACTAGCTCAGTTTTGGCTGAAGTCCTGATATCTTGCAATCAAATGTATGCAGATGACCAGGCACTCATGCACAGCCCCATTGACATCAATGAAACTCCACAGGGCATGTGTGCGACTAAGTGCATGTACTGGTGCTGTAGCCTACTCCAGCAAGGAAAGGGTTAAAAGCTGGCAGATGGGAGCCTGTGCAAACTCAACCAGTCAGGTCACAGCTAGTGATGGACAATCAGGGCCAGGCTGGGCCCTATAAAAGGAGCAGAGTGGATGAGAGCTCACTCTCACCTTGGCCAGGAAGGGAGAAGAAGTTGGGTCCGAGTTGGGGGGGGGGAGTAGGGGGGTGGAAGAGATACCAGAAATTCCTTGGAAAGAGAAGAGCTGGGCAGGTTCAAGGGGACTGGAGAAAGGCTCCATCTTAATACCTCAACAAGCTGTGGCCGTTGATGCAAGGGCAGAGAAGATACACACATTACAGAGAAGTGGCCCAGGGAATGGAATCAGTCAAGGGCAGTGGGGGGCAGGAGATGGATGCCACCAGAGGGTTTCTGGATCAGGACCCAGAGTAGTGTACGGATCCCCCTTTCCCTTACACCTCACCTAGCCTACACAGAGTGTTACAGACTACAGATTGCCCCCGAAGCAAGGGGCTAGACTTTTGGGGCTGCAGTTGGCCACTCAAGGGGTGTAAGGACTGAGGACTGCTGATCAGGGATGTAAGCAACTAGTCAACTATCTGATAAGCATATGCTTATTGGATAGTCAAGTAGTGACTCGACTAGTTGGTCCCCTCCCTTGCTGCCTCAATCAGAGAGAAGCAGTAAGGAGGGAGGGGGGGAGCAGGAGTCGGTGCTGGGGGGAGCTGGCTTAAAAGCCAGGTCCCCCAGAACCATCTCTATGGGGGGGCGGGGCTTGGGAAGTAGAGGTGCAGCAGGGAAACGGCGCAAACAGTGACTGAGGCAGTCCCCACTTGTGCCAGTCCCACTGCTGTGCCTCTCTGAAATGTAGCAAGAGCTCCATGGGGCTCTTGCTACATTTCAAAGGGAGAGACAGTGCGGGGAACCCGGGGCAAACAGGGTGAATCCCCATTCCACCTCTGCCTCATTGCCCCCCCCATGGGGCTCTTGCTACATTTCAAAGGGAGAGACAGTGCGGGGAACCCGGGGCAAACAGGGACCGCGTGAATCCCCATTCCACCTCTGCCTCATTGCCCCCTCCATGGGGCTCTTGCTACATTTCAAAGGGAGAGACAGTGCGGGGAACCCGGGGCAAACAGGGACCGCGTGAATCCCCATTCCACCTCTGCCTCATTGCCCCCCCCATGGGGCTCTTGCTACATTTCAAAGGCAGAGGCGGAACCCCAAGTGAACAGGGACTGCTTGAGTCTCTGCTGCTCTTCTGCCTTTGAAATGTAGTAAGAGCTGCAAGCGGCTCTTACTACATTTAAAAGGTAGAGGTGCAGTGGGGATAGCGAGTGCCCCACCCCACCCCTTATCGACTAATTGAGTAGTCAGTGGAAATTCCATTGACTACTCGATTAGTTGATTAATCAAAACTTAACATCCCTCCAGACTGCTGATACGTCCAGAAGGGAGGAGAATGGAGGGCAGTGTCCTGAAAAGGATCCTGTGGACCAAGCGAGTGACAAAGGTCCGGAGCCAGAGGGTGGAGACAGCTAATTGGAGACACTGATGGAGGTGGCACACACCATGGACTGAGCTAATTGCTCATGTGACCAGTAGGAGGCACCATGGCAGCGAGTTGAGCCCATTACAGTGCATCTCATTGCAGAACTGAGCCTTACAGAGCCAAGTGACATCTATTAAGTCAACACTTTTCCAGCTTTTTAAAGTGTAAATCATGACATTTGTATTGCTTAAACAGAAGTTTTCAGTAAAATCATTTAAACATCTCAATATACCTCTGTTTCCTGCTCCTTTGTGGTTTAGGTGTTTCCTCATAAGGGTTTTGAAATACATCCAAAAATATTGGCTCAAACTTTTTAAAAATCACAGTTGACACTTCAAAGTTTCTTTCCAGCCTCTCCATTCGCTCCCGAAATTCCTGTGGCAGGTCTGACATGTCCATCCATTTTTTCATTTTACTAAAAAACTGAATTAAACTTAAGAGCAACATTTGATTATATTTTAATCTCCAGTCATAAAACAGGTCAAATAGTTTAAGATTTTTTTTTCCAATTCTTGATCTTTTCTTAAAGACACGGATTTTTGGTGAAAACCAAATCTGACTCATTTATTGCTTTGTAACGGCTTTAATTACAGTAAAGGATAAACACGCTTTGCTAGACTCCAGTGCTGAGTATGTAAGAAGGTGATACTCATGGGTGGGGTCAGAAAAACAAAAATGAGTTGAAGGGCAGGGAAAGTGTAATTTTCATAACTGAGTGCTTAACCTGGACACCTGCATAGAGGAATCAGGTGTTGAATTAACACCCAAGTACATAAATACTTATGTAATTACCGTAAATTAGCAAATATAAACACACACTCATGTATTACCCGCAGTTTTTCTATCGTGTGTAAAAAATATATTAGAATACCCGCAGACATACATAACCCACAGAGACTTCTGCCGCCTTCATAAAAGAATCTGGTGGTCTGATGTGGTTGCCACTTGCCAGCTATAAAGATTGAAGATTACGATGTCATGCAGCCCGATAATACTGGGTCTTGTTATACTGGTAATGAACCACGGCTGAGGCCGCTGAGCTATAAAAAGCAATAAGCACTACCCTATTACCGGTATATAAGACCTACACCAACCACAACGTTTTAAAGCTTTTTCAGTTGATAACAAATATAGTCCAAGAAAATATTTTTAAAGATGCCTAAGTGCAAATCATATACAGCCAATTTTAAACTATCTGTTGTTACATATGCAAAAGAAAATGGCAATAGAGCAGCAGGCAGAAAATTTTCCGTTAATGAAAAGTCTATTCGCGAGTGGAGAAAAAAAGATGCTGATTTTATTATGTTGATCTTGTCTTCTTGTAGTATGAGTAAAAATCAAATTGCATAAAACGCGGACATATATACTCTGCGGGGGGCGGGGGGGGAGGACGGGGGATAGGTAAAAATATGGACAACCTGCAGGCTATATTCGCTAATTTACGGTATATATCTTTAAGCATCCAAGCATCGGAGTTTCATGGTAAAATGATCAGCACTTTCAATTTTGAATACAGCATTCTGACCTCAAAAATAAAAAAAGCCATGTTTAAGGAAGCAAGGTGACTTGTTTTGAGGTCCATAATTATCTATGCAGGGAAAGTAACAACATTCATGAGCTATGTAATCAAACAAAGACATACATGATCCAGTGGCCAGAGACTGTAGTCAGCAAAATTAAAGCTGAAAAGAAGATTACTGGAAATGTTTAAACAGTGAAGGTACTTAACCACTAGAAGAGCTTACCAAGGGAGTGGTTAATTCTCCATCCCTTGAAGCCTTTAGATCAAAATTAAATATCTTTCTAAAACATAAGCTCTAGTTCAAAAAAAAGTTACTGAAGTAGATGGAGAAATCACTGGCTTCTCTGGTCTATGTCATGCAAGAAATCAGATTAGAGGATTTTAAGAGTCCCTTCTGGCCTTAATAGTGTGAAAACTGGCTAATGTGCTGGATCTTATATTTATGCAATATCAGTGAAGCACTACTTCCAAGCTATGAGGAAAGTGCCATTCTGTTTTCAGCTAGAATAGAAGTAAACCAACAATCAAAAGGGGAGCAATAAGGGAAAAGAAGCTGTAACTTCTCACAGGTGTTTAGATCGCCAGCAAAATAAGTAAATACATGAAACCCAAGATTACCTTAGTTTGGCTGAACGTAGTATCCTAGTCAGTGAAACACAGTTTCCTTCCATAAGGCCACTTCCAACAGTGGGAATTATGCTTTTACGACAAGCAACATATAGAGCACAAGCCAACCAGTGCACCACATCTCCCTGTCAAACCAGAAGTAAACAATCAATTAACTAACCTTTTTAGTGCAACAACGCTCAATTTGCAGGCTCAGCTTTTCCTCTACTTCAAGTATCTCTAAAATCCTTTGGGACAATAACATTTCCTCAGGGTTTGATGATTGGTTTTTTAACCTGGCTGGAGCAAAGAAATCAGAACTGCCCAAATCAAACCACACCACATCTTCCTAGGAGTGGAGGGCTATCCTAAAAACTGAGACTACAAGGCCTGCAATATACCGGTAATTTTGCCCCTTAGTTCACACTGAACCACCGCATACTGCAGAACCCTGAGGTCTCTGCTGACTACTCCTCTGTATTAAAGATAATAACTGTACTGTACAACTCTACACCACCACAATCTGGCCACTAAGCAGCTAGAAATGATCTTTTCTGCAACATAAGTGAAGCCAGCCCTGTCTATTTTATCCCCCTACTGGCACATTGACATGGAAGTTCTTCCTTGTTTCCTTATGACTGAAATGCCCTCTCCAGACTTGTTAAAGTGACTTCAGATTTTCCAAGATGCTCTTCTACTAAAATGCCTAGGGTCAACTTCTACACTGACTTACCAGAAGAACATCAGTACACACAGTCCTTTGAAAACTGCCTTTTATAAGTTATTTCTGAACTACATAAGAAAATATTTTCAAAATAGAAGAATCACCATTCTAAAGTTTAAGCCTTGCCTTTATCTTATTGCTTGGACACAAAGATTAAGCAAGTCAAAATATCAGTTTTTAAAAAGCCCTCTTTAAACTGTTATCTCGACAAGCTCCTCAAACTCAGTAACTCCAAGCTTCCCATAGCTTAAATCAGGATGAGTATCAAACAATGCTTCTAGCCTGTCCCACAAGTAATAGCTGGTAAAGATAAGCCAACAGACCTGTCCAAAGCAGGCATTAGCTTGCTGAGGTGATGTCTGGATTCCGAGAGCTCTTTGCTGGCTGGCAAAGGAGAAATCCCAGAAACACAGGATGATTTCTTCACCTCTAGCATTCTAGACCTAGGGGGCTTTCTTCCTCCCCTTTCAGGGGTTCCCAGGGAGGTGCTTATACAGTAAATCTCATCTCCATGGGAAAGTTACACTTTTTAAATCTAAGGTCTGAATTTAAACTAGTAATGCTTGGACCCCAGAGAAAGTACACCAGAAACTATTTTAGAAAGCTAGTAGTGTTTGTGCAAAAAAGGCCAGGTCTAGACTATAAATAAGGTCAATACAAGTTTACATTAACCTACTTGTGCTTTTGTCTACACTTAAATTCATCCCTATTCCATGTGACTACGCTATTATGCAGACATATGAACACCAGCTCCCTGAGAAGCATAAAGTCACAGGTGATGTACTTCAGGCAACACAGTGTGAGTACAGACACTATGTTAGTTAAGTCAACCCTAACTGTCCCTGAGCAACCATCCAACAATGCCCCACACTGACTGCTGTGGTCATCATAGTGAGCTCCACTGCCCGGGGTCACAAAGACTGAAAGCTCCCTTTTCCTCCTTAAAGCCCTGCAAATTTGGGGGATTCTGTTTCCTGATTACCTAGCTTGGCAAGCACACCTAGCAGCTTTCTGTTGAGTGTTGCCCATTTAACCATGCCATCTACACATTCCTGCCTGGAGTAGACAGAATATATTGGGTTCCTGGGCTTAAGGGGACACAACTCTGATCCAGCCACAGAAATGCTGACCCCTACCAGCAGATTGTTCAGATGTAGGAGAAGGGTGCCAAGAAGCTGCAGCAGCATACCAGAAGGCCAGAGAGGTCAATAATCAATTTGGTGCCAAGCCACAGACCTATGGCTTTTACAAAGAGCTGCATGCCATCCTCAGGGAAGACTGCACCACCATCCCCAACAGCATGCTGGCAGCAGCCTGAGTCACAAGCCCCTGAGAGGAACAGCAAAAAGGAGGTGGTGCTGGATGAAGAGGAGGATGAGGGTGGGGGAACCAGGGGCATTCAGCTGCACAGGGAGCCAGGACCGATACGGGACATCCTCGCTGTGAGTCATCCCGGGATTCATCCCTTCCACACCAAAGTCATTTGCACTTGTAGGAACTGACACATTATACGTCCTCCCATTTCCTGGTAAGTCATGCAAAAAAAAATGTGTGCAAATGGAAGTCAGCTGTGGGGAAAAATTCCCCGCTTTAAGTTGTTTCACTACAAGTCCAAGTTTTTTTGGAATGTACCTTGGACTTACAGCAAAGACAGCCTGTATCTGACTTCACTACAGTTCAGTATGAGCAAGCTCAATGCAGGGGAAAGAACCTCAGGTAAGAATGTACATAAATCCTCAATTATAGGGTTGTACTCTTTAAAAAAAAAAAAAAAAAAAAAGGAGCAGGACCCAATCTTTTGTACTTTTCATTAATTTACTTATGCTAGAAGCTGCACTCCACCATCTGCAGCTATTCGGTGAACGCCACCAATAACCCTGAACCCTGCTTGAAAACCCACAGCGGTCTGTCCTCCAAAAAATCATGTCCCCCACTGCTTGGTTTTTTTCAAGCAGCTCTGCAAATACTCCAGAATTCTGTACCATGTGCTGCAATGTTCATGACAATAGTGAAAAGCTACGCAGTCTCCATGGTTCTGTCAGAGATGACAGCAAAAAGGACCATATAGATTTGTGGGCTTTTGAAATAGAGGTGCAAAAATTATGGGCTACAGATAAGCATCATGAGATGAAGACAGCTGCAGACTACAAAGTGGACCCATGCTCCTAATCATCCTAGCATGATTCATTTCAGCCCTATTAGGCATTGCCGAAACTTCTCAAGACAGTGCACTAGACAGAGGCGAGTTATACAGTGGGATGACCAACTTATAGTGCACTCCACTCTGCATTGACACAAGCACTCCTGGTGAGTATGAGCACTGTTGGCACACACAAAAGCAATGTATTAACAATTGCATCTATATGCTAATGTAATTTGACTCAATATAAACTTGTAGTATAAGCATGGCCAAAGTAACTCCTGCTCCATCAAACCATCAGTTACTGATTCTCTGCGTTAAACTAGTTTGGATCAAACTTGGGTGCTGCTCTAACTTATGCAAGGGAACAAGAGATCATATGCCAGATGGGTCTAGGTGGTACATAGCATGTCCTAGCAATTCCCACTCCCGACACTCTGCTCCAGAAGCTACAGTAAGCTGTATTTGCATGTGGTTTATGTTCTCTCTCCAAATAAGTGGTGAAAAGGGTAAAGAACAGATAAAAGCTCTGCCCCAAAATACTAACTGTGACTTCCTGACGTCTTTGAACACTCAGACTGAAAAAATTAGACACCACTGCTCTGATCTTTAAGATCAAGATCATCCTAGCACCATGTGAGAGCAGACACATATACCCACTTTGGTTTTCCCACAAAGAACAAACAAGAGCCAGATCAAATCCTCCTATTTCTTAAACAGGCGTTTGTTTAAATATAAATTCAAATATCTTTTTCATCTTGGGAAGAAGTGTTTACTGACCATTCCAGAAGACAAGTAAACTCAGGAGGGATTAATTCAGTGTTTCTCAAATGCTGTCACTGTGGCTGCATGTGGCCAGCAGGGGCTTTTCTTGTGGCCACAAGCTCCTAGGTGGTGATATGAGGGTGAAGGAAATAGCACCCCATCTCCAAGGGTCACTAACAGGGGATGAGACCTGTCCCCTTCTGGAGTCAGAAATGCTGTAGGAGCTGGAAGCCAGAGAAAGTTCCCCTGTTTTGGCACCTATTTGGCTCTGGTTCCTGGTCACAGGGCTTTGGCTCTGACCTTGGGCTTCCAGCATTGATTCCAGGCTTGCCATGCCCCAATCAACACTGGCACCCGCTGTCTCCCCAACTCCTCACCCCCACCAAATTGCCCCTAGTCCTTGCTGCCTTCCTACCTACCTCCCTATCCAGGGCTTAATGTGTCCCCCAACCTGCTCGGCCTGAGTAAATTTGCTGCGAAATTGGTTTTGTATGTTTAATATCACTTTCCACTGCCTCCCAGCTTGTGAGGGAGTCATTCTGTGGAAAATTATATTAACAAACATAAAAAGAGCAGAAGACTTACTAGAGCTTACAAATCGAAAACAAAAAAAAAACAAAAGAAACAACAAAAGACAAAAACATGCAAAGGATCTTATTTTTGTTTCTATTCTGTTTACGTCCAATGAAAAATGGAGAAAACTGTACATTATTTTGATTATTGACTGAGGGAAAAAAACCTTACATAAATTAGTGATTTGGACATGTATATGTGCATATTTGTTTTTCCTAAAGTTAATTAAATACAGTGAAAGCTTATCTGGACTTTGTTAACTGGAAAATTGTGTTAACCAGCATTGCCCCAGCCACATCTTCTGGCTCACACCTAACTCCCACCAGTCCAACTGGCGGTTGCAGGACTTCTGACTGCTGGCTGACATCATCAGCGGGCATCTCCTTCTCCCTCAGCCTGCCTCCAGCTGGATCTGCCAGCATGGGGTGGGAACCGAGCAATAAGCTTGAGTATTCGGCACATTCAATTAACTGGTAACCCCCAGCTCCCATGAATGCTGGATAACAAAGCTTTCACTGTATTTTAGAAAAAATTGTCAGTGTTTCTATGAGCAAGAGATGGTGGCTGCAATCTGAGTCCACCAAAAAAGTGTTGTGAGATGCTCTGGATGAACTGCTCCCCAAAAACTCAATGACAAAAGAAGGGAGTTGGGAGGGGCCGCAGTTCCTTCCCAAAAAGGTACCACTTGGAAAGCAAGTGTGAAAAGAATGATTCCTCAGAATTTATATGCACAGTGACTCACTAACACTTCAGGATTGTTTACATTTTAAAATTATTTTGGGTTAAGTAGGGTGTGAATTTCAGGTGCAAAACTTCCTGAACCTCTCCAAGGCTTGTCCCAGAACAAGGCGTCTTATTCCAGAGGTGTCCCATGTGGGCTCCAGCCCTGAACGGCTGCTCTACATTTTGTGTCTATGCTGGCTGATTGCATTGCTCAACAGTGTGACCTCCTCTTCCCACAGCCTGGCTCTGCTGACAAGACTGGGGGAAGGGGGCTGCCATGCCAGGGGCCATGGGGGCTTAGCTCAGGGAGGGGTCTGGCATGCCCGGGAGCGAGGCTTAGCTGAGCGGGGGGGGGGGGGGGGATTAATGCTGGCATGCCCAAGGGCGGGGCTTAGTTGAGGGGGGAGGGGCTGGCATGCCTGGGGGCAGGGCTTAGTTGAGCAGGGGGGGCTAGCATGCCCAGGGGCAGGGCTCAGTTGAGGGGGGGGCTGGCATGCCCAGGGGCAGGGCTTAATTGAGCGAGGGGGGGCTGGGATGCCCAGGGGCAGGGCTTAATTGAGCGAGGGGGGGCTGGGATGCCCAAGGGCGGGGCTTAGTTGAGGGGGGAGGGGCTGGCATGCCTGGGGGCAGGGCTTAATTGAGCGAGGGGGGGCTGGGATGCCCAAGGGCGGGGCTTAGTTGAGGGGGGAGGGGCTGGCATGCCCAGGGGCAGGGCTCAGTTGAGGGGGGGGCTGGCATGCCCAGGGGCAGGGCTTAATTGAGCGAGGGGGGGCTGGGATGCCCAGGGGCGGGGCTTAGCTGAGCGGGGGGGGGGCTGGGATGCCCGGGGGCGGGGCTTAACTGAGTGGGAGGGGCCTGGCATGCCCAGGGGCGGGGCTTAGCTGAGCGGGGGGGTCGCCATGCTGGGTGACCCCGAGGTCGGCTGGCGGTGCAGGTTGCACCGGGCCCCGCGGGCGAGGCCCTTCACCCGAGCCGAGCCGAGCCGGGCCGGGCCGGGCCCGCGCCCCCAGCCCCGCCCACCGCGCTCCCGCGGCGCCCGGTCGGCGCGCACCTCCAGGCTGTACGTGCCCCGCAGCGCCCTGAAGTCCCGCAGCGCCCCGGCGGCGCTGGCCGCGTCCAGGTTGAGCTCCTGGCAGAGGCGCTCGATGGCGGCTGCGGCCTCCTCCCGGGCCATGGCGGCTCCCGGCAGTTCCGATCCCACAAGCCCTTGCGCGCAGCGCGCCAAAACCGCTTCACCGCCGGGCCTCGTTGCGCGTCTCCCTCCGCCCGCAGCGCGCGCCCGACCGCCGGCTCGTGGAGCTGGGCTGCCGGCTCTGGCGACCTGCCGCGGTACCGGTAACCCGGACACGCCGCTGCCCGGCCCTCCGCCTGTAGCGCCGCGGTACCGGTAACCCGGACACCCCGCTGCCCGTCCCTCCGCCTGTAGCGCCGCGGTACCGGTAACCCGGACACGCCGCTGCCCGTCCCTCCGCCTGTAGCGCCGCGGTACCGGTAACCCGGACACGCCGCTGCCCGTCCCTCCGCCTGTAGCGCCGCGGTACCGGTAACCCGGACACCCCGCTGCCCGGCCCTCCGCCTGTAGCGCCGCGGTACCGGTAACCCGGACACCCCGCTGCCCGTCCCTCCGCCTGTAGCGCCGCGGTACCGGTAACCCGGACACCCCGCTGCCCGTCCCTCCGCCTGTAGCGCCGCGGTACCGGTAACCCGGACACCCCGCTGCCCGTCCCTCCGCCTGTAGCGCCGCGGTACCGGTAACCCGGACACGCCGCTGCCCGTCCCTCCGCCTGTAGCGCCGCGGTACCGGTAACCCGGACACGCCGCTGCCCGTCCCTCCGCCTGTAGCGCCGCGGTACCGGTAACCCGGACACCCCGCTGCCCGGCCCTCCGCCTGTAGCGCCGCGGTACCGGTAACCCGGACACCCCGCTGCCCGTCCCTCCGCCTGTAGCGCCGCGGTACCGGTACCCCGGACACGCCGCTGCCCGGCCCTCCGCCTGTAGCGCCGCGGTACCGGTAACCCGGACACCCCGCTGCCCGGCCCTCCGCCTGTAGCGCCGCGGTACCGGTAACCCGGACACCCCGCTGCCCGGCCCTCCGCCTGTAGCGCCGCGGTACCGGTAACCCGGACACCCCGCTGCCCGGCCCTCCGCCTGTAGCGCCGCGGTACCGGTAACCCGGACACCCCGCTGCCCGGCCCTCCGCCTGTAGCGCCGCGGTACCGGTAACCCGGACACCCCGCTGCCCGGCCCTCCGCCTGTAGCGCCGCGGTACCGGTAACCCGGACACCCCGCTGCCCGTCCCTCCGCCTGTAGCGCCGCGGTACCGGTACCCCGGACACGCCGCTGCCCGGCCCTCCGCCTGTAGCGCCGCGGTACCGGTAACCCGGACACCCCGCTGCCCGGCCCTCCGCCTGTAGCGCCGCGGTACCGGTAACCCGGACACCCCGCTGCCCGTCCCTCCGCCTGTAGCGCCGCGGTACCGGTACCCCGGACACGCCGCTGCCCGGCCCTCCGCCTGTAGCGCCGCGGTACCGGTAACCCGGACACGCCGCTGCCCGGCCCTCCGCCTGTAGCGCCGCGGTACCGGTAACCCGGACACCCCGCTGCCCGTCCCTCCGCCTGTAGCGCCGCGGTACCGGTAACCCGGACACGCCGCTGCCCGTCCCTCCGCCTGTAGCGCCGCGGTACCGGTAACCCGGACACCCCGCTGCCCGGCCCTCCGCCTGTAGCGCCGCGGTACCGGTAACCCGGACACGCCGCTGCCCGTCCCTCCGCCTGTAGCGCCGCGGTACCGGTAACCCGGACACCCCGCTGCCCGGCCCTCCGCCTGTAGCGCCGCGGTACCGGTAACCCGGACACCCCGCTGCCCGTCCCTCCGCCTGTAGCGCCGCGGTACCGGTACCCCGGACACGCCGCTGCCCGGCCCTCCGCCTGTAGCGCCGCGGTACCGGTAACCCGGACACCCCGCTGCCCGTCCCTCCGCCTGTAGCGCCGCGGTACCGGTAACCCGGACACCCCGCTGCCCGTCCCTCCGCCTGTAGCGCCGCGGTACCGGTAACCCGGACACCCCGCTGCCCGGCCCTCCGCCTGTAGCGCCGCGGTACCGGTAACCCGGACACCCCGCTGCCCGGCCCTCCGCCTGTAGCGCCGCGGTACCGGTAACCCGGACACCCCGCTGCCCGGCCCTCCGCCTGTAGCGCCGCGGTACCGGTAACCCGGACACCCCGCTGCCCGGCCCTCCGCCTGTAGCGCCGCGGTACCGGTAACCCGGACACCCCGCTGCCCGTCCCTCCGCCTGTAGCGCCGCGGTACCGGTACCCCGGACACGCCGCTGCCCGGCCCTCCGCCTGTAGCGCCGCGGTACCGGTAACCCGGACACCCCGCTGCCCGGCCCTCCGCCTGTAGCGCCGCGGTACCGGTAACCCGGACACCCCGCTGCCCGTCCCTCCGCCTGTAGCGCCGCGGTACCGGTACCCCGGACACCCCGCTGCCCGGCCCTCCGCCTGTAGCGCCGCGGTACCGGTAACCCGGACACGCCGCTGCCCGGCCCTCCGCCTGTAGCGCCGCGGTACCGGTAACCCGGACACGCCGCTGCCCGGCCCTCCGCCTGTAGCGCCGCGGTACCGGTAACCCGGACACGCCGCTGCCCGTCCCTCCGCCTGTAGCGCCGCACTACCGGTAACCCGGACACCCCGCTGCCCGTCCCTCCGCCTGTAGCGCCGCACTACCGGTAACCCGGACACACCGCTGCCCGTCCCTCCGCCTGTAGCGCCGCACTACCGGTAACCCGGACACACCGCTGCCCGTCCCTCCGCCTGTAGCGCCGCACTACCGGTAACCCGGACACGCCGCTGCCCGTCCCTCCGCCTGTAGCGCCGCACTACCGGTAACCCGGACACCCCGCTGCCCGTCCCTCCGCCTGTAGCGCCGCGGTACCGGTAACCCGGACACCCCGCTGCCCGTCCCTCCGCCTGTAGCGCCGCGGTACCGGTAACCCGGACACCCCGCTGCCCGTCCCTCCGCCTGTAGCGCCGCGGTACCGGTAACCCGGACACCCCGCTGCCCGTCCCTCCGCCTGTAGCGCCGCGGTACCGGTAACCCGGACACGCCGCTGCCCGTCCCTCCGCCTGTAGCGCCGCACTACCGGTAACCCGGACACGCCGCTGCCCGTCCCTCCGCCTGTAGCGCCGCACTACCGGTAACCCGGACACGCCGCTGCCCGTCCCTCCGCCTGTAGCGCCGCGGTACCGGTAACCCGGACACGCCGCTGCCCGGCCCTCCGCCTGTAGCGCCGCGGTACCGGTAACCCGGACACCCCGCTGCCCGTCCCTCCGCCTGTAGCGCCGCGGTACCGGTAACCCGGACACCCCGCTGCCCGTCCCTCCGCCTGTAGCGCCGCGGTACCGGTAACCCGGACACGCCGCTGCCCGTCCCTCCGCCTGTAGCGCCGCACTACCGGTAACCCGGACACGCCGCTGCCCGTCCCTCCGCCTGTAGCGCCGCGGTACCGGTAACCCGGACACGCCGCTGCCCGTCCCTCCGCCTGTAGCGCCGCGGTACCGGTAACCCGGACACGCCGCTGCCCGTCCCTCCGCCTGTAGCGCCGCACTACCGGTAACCCGGACACGCCGCTGCCCGTCCCTCCGCCTGTAGCGCCGCACTACCGGTAACCCGGACACGCCGCTGCCCGTCCCTCCGCCTGTAGCGCCGCACTACCGGTAACCCGGACACGCCGCTGCCCGTCCCTCCGCCTGTAGCGCCGCGGTACCGGTAACCCGGACACCCCGCTGCCCGTCCCTCCGCCTGTAGCGCCGCGGTACCGGTAACCCGGACACCCCGCTGCCCGTCCCTCCGCCTGTAGCGCCGCGGTACCGGTAACCCGGACACCCCGCTGCCCGTCCCTCCGCCTGTAGCGCCGCGGTACCGGTAACCCGGACACGCCGCTGCCCGTCCCTCCGCCTGTAGCGCCGCACTACCGGTAACCCGGACACGCCGCTGCCCGGCCCTCCGCCTGTAGCGCCGCACTACCGGTAACCCGGACACCCCGCTGCCCGGCCCTCCGCCTGTAGCGCCGCACTACCGGTAACCCGGACACCCCGCTGCCCGTCCCTCCGCCTGTAGCGCCGCACTACCGGTAACCCGGACACGCCGCTGCCCGTCCCTCTGCCTGTAGCGCCGCGGTACCGGTAACCCGGACACGCCGCTGCCCGGCCCTCCGCCTGTAGCGCCGCACTACCGGTAACCCGGACACCCCGCTGCCCGTCCCTCCGCCTGTAGCGCCGCACTACCGGTAACCCGGACACCCCGCTGCCCGTCCCTCCGCCTGTAGCGCCGCACTACCGGTACCCCTGGATGACCCGCTGCCTGTCCCTCCGCCTATAACGCCGTGCTACTGGTACCCCTAGTTACATGTGCCTGCACCTGTAGGGCTGTGCTAACAGTATGCTTAGAGCAGTGTTTCCCAAATGGTGTTCTGCAGATCCCCAGGGTTTCGTGAGAAAATTCCATTACAGTAACATTTTATGATTTAAAAAATAATTACTATTTAGGCATTTATGAATTTTATTGAAAACAATTTTCATTCGTGTTGATTTCATCACCTTGATTAGCATTTGTTTATTATTATCCTTACTTATTTGTGGTCTACTTTTTCAGCTTTCTATATAAGACTTTTATTAGGGGTTCTGCAAAATTCTTTTGAGTTTAAAAGGGTTCTGTGGCCAAATACAATTGGGAAACACTGCCTTAGATACACCAGCTGCCTGTCCCTGCACCCTGTAGGGATGTGCTACCAGCAGCCCCTAGACAGGCCCTGTGTCTGCACCCTGTAGGACTGTACTACTAGCAGCCCTACACACACTGGCTGACTGTCTCTGCACCCTGTAGTGCTGCACTACCAGCACCCCTAGACATGCTGACTGCCTGTCCTTGCGCCTTTAGGGTTGTGCAACCAGTACTCCTAGACACAGCAGCTGCCTGTCCCTTTGCCTATAGGGCTGTTCTGCCGGTACCCTTAAATACACCAGCTGCCTGTCCCTGCATCTGTAGTGCTGCGCTACCAGCAGCTCCTAGACACGCTGTCTGCCTGTCGCGGAACGCTGTAGGTCTGTGCTACCGTATCCCTAGGCACACCAGCTGCCCATCCCTGCATCTGTAGGGCTGCGCTGCTGGTACCCTAGACACGTTGGCTGTCTGTCCTGCCTCCTTGTAGGTCTGTGCTATGAGCAGCCCCTAGCCATGCTGGCTGCCTGTCACTGAGCCTGTAGGGTTGTGCTACTAATAGCCCTTACTGGTCTGTGAAACTCTGAGAAGATGCTATGCCAAGCTCTTGCTACCAGCAGTAGGCACAGCCCTACAGGGACCAATGACATGCAAGGTATCTGTCTGTAACTGCTCTGACTAGGGCAGCCTCTGGTCATCCTACACTGCTGCCTTCCCCATCCTGACTATATAGAGTAACTTACTACCCTGCCCCAGCTGCCACCTGCCCAGTGCCCAGCCCCGCCCATACGCTAACTTAGCCTGTGTGCTTGCCGTTGCTTCAGCACGTGGCGTGTCTGCCCTGTAGAGTTGCTGAGCATCCTCAAACATCAGGACTCGAGAACAGTTCCTTGCTACTGGGCACAGAGGATGTCACTGGATTGACCCTCACCTCCTGGCTCTTCATCAGCTTGTGTCTGGGTATCCATGACAGGTATTTCTGTCCCTTTTTAATCACCTGTAAAAAGCAGCCAGCAGGGCAATGGCTTCAGCAGAGCTACTGAGCATGCTCAGTGTCCCCCAGGAGCACATTCCAACAGGGAGCTGCTCTAGGGGTAGCCCTGGGACCTTCCCTCTGCACCCTCTGCCCACTGGCAGCACTGGCCCCACCCCGGGGGGGGGGAGGGGCTGGGAAGTATTTTGGCTCTCACTCTGGAGACAGACACGCTCCTCCAGGCTGGCGAGTGGTTGGTGAGCTAAGCTGCCTAGCAAGCGTACAAAAGGCTTACTAGTGAAAGCTGGCGCTGGCTGCAGCTCACCCCACAGCGCTCAGGGACGTATGGGACAGAGTGAAAACACTGAAACCACCGTGACTAACGCATGTTTCATTATTGCCACTGTATTCTTGGAACAGGGCCAGGAACGCCACTGGGATCCCCAGGACGCCAGGGAGCGAGAGGTAGCCAGAGATTGTGGCAGGAAACAGACGCAGAAAGAAGTCAGCAAATTCTGCATAAAATTCAGTGGGTGCGCAATAAACAGGGCCCCATGCATAAAATAGGGATGTAAAATCCCATTTAATTGGGTAACCCGTCAACCATTATGTTTAACTGGTTAACCAACTATAGGCGGGGCGGGGGGGAGCCAGGCTGCCACAGACAAGGGCTGCTCTAGCCAGCTGGTTGGCGCATGCCCTGCCTGTGGCGGGGAGCCAAGCCGGGCCCACCACGACAGGAGCTGCTCCAGCTGGCTGATCAGAGCGCCCCCTACCCGTGGTAGGCGCTGTGGGGCTGGAGCAGCTCCCTGCCCATGGAGGGCAAGCAAGAGCTGCTCCAGCCCCTATCGGTTAGGTGGAACTAGTGAGCATCACCCATTGGCGAGCAGGGAGACTGGATGGAGATCCTGCGTGTGTCTAATATGTGGGATCAGGGATCCCTGGCTGGTGAGGCGGGGGGAGAAGTGAGCTACTAAGGGGCTGCTTTTCTAGACTCTAGAGATGTCTAGGGTTGCCAGGTGTCCGGTATTGAACCAGACAGTTTGGTATTTTCACCTCCTGTATGGTAAAAAACTTCAGAAAATACTGGACACCTAAAATGTCCGGTACTTTCTGATTTTTTTTTTCCTGGCCAGGAGGCGAAAATCCTGGGCTGTCCGGCTCAATACGGAGGCAGCCTGACAACCCTAGTGCTTACCAGGTTCCGCAGGGGAGCTGTCCGGCCCCGCGCAGGGAGGCAGGATGGCGGGTGGCTGCTGGCAGCCTGTTAGGGCCAAAAAGCCTCACCACGCGTTTTTTTTTTTTTTTCTTAACAACTCTTGGGGTCCTTTTTTTTTTTGTTGTTCAGTATTTTTTCTGAAACTATTTGGCAATCCAGATGTCTGACAGGCAGGTGTAATGGGGGTGTCACTCATCTCGCACGAGCAGCCAAGTACCTGCACGCCCTGCTGTGGCCACCCTCCTGTAACCCAGCTCTCCAGCCAAGCCTGAGCCTCCAGCTTCCACAGAGAACTGCCTCGCTCTGGCGCAACAGCTTCCTTTTAATTGGCTTGCTGGGCCCTCATTGATCAGGTCCTTTCTGCCACCCTATTCCTGGAGGACTTCTCTGTGGTTTGCTTGGCAGAGTATGGTAAGACCACAAGCCTCCAGCAGGAGTGTTTGGAGCCTGGTCCACCATGGCATCTGCTAATGTGGTTCTATATAAAGTGCATTTTATTTGCACACTTCACATTGTTGAATTTACAGCAATGTTTTTTCTCATTCCCACTGTTCTGAAAGCTGTAAAAGCTGCCAAGCAGCAGTTTAAAAGAGGGTTAAAGGTGAATACAAATGGATGCCACTCAACATGCTGGGAATTGAAGGGACAGAAGTAGGGATGTTAAATGTAGGTAATTTTAGTATCGAGTAGTTGATAGAATTTTTATTGAATAATTGATTACTCGATAGGGGCAGGCAGCCCTGCGCAGCCCTGCATCACGCGGGACCAAACCCCGCGGCGGCAATTTAAAACGCAGCAGGAGCTGGAAGGCAGGCTGCCCGACCCCTACTGCCTTTTAAATTGCAGCGCCACCGCGGGGTTTGGTTCCGCGCGATGCGGGACTGCCCAGCCGGTAGCAGCCCCTGTCCGTGGGGGGTCCCAGTGGGGAGTTGGGACTCCCCATGGACAGGGGCTGCTGCCAGAGCAGCCTCCCCTGCTTCCCACCCCCTGCTGTCTCTGATAGAGGCAGGAGGGGGTGGGAGAAGCGGAGACAGTGCTGGGGTGAACTGGCTTTTAAGCTGCCCCCCCCTCCAGCGCTGGCTCCTGCTCCCCACCCCCTGCTGCCTCTGATATGGGGGGGAATGCGAGTAGTCGACTCAACTACAGATAAGCTTAAGCTTATCGGGTAGTCGACTAATCGACGGCTCTCTTACCGCCCTAGGCAGAAGTAATGAAGTCAGATGATTTTTCTAACATAAAAAGGTGCAGGAAATAGATTTTTTAAAAATAAAAATCAGACATGCTGCTGAATGAAACTTTCCCACTGAAGCGGAAGAGCAGAGCGTTGGCAGTTTGATGATCCTGCAAGTGAAACATTTTTGTGTCACCATCAACATCAATGAAATGGAGCTGGGCCCATTTCCAGCCGCCTTCAGTATCAGTTCAGTCAAGGAGCCGCTTCTCTTCAAACTTTTGTCGTGATAATTTCAATGGAATAAATGGTCCCAGAAAACAAAACCTGTCGCTGTACAGTACAGAACAGTCACATCTCATTGGTTGTTCGGAGTACAGCATTTGGCCTGCTTAGTCTATAGCAATAAGCACCACTAAAAAAATGGGTATAACTTGAAAAAAAATACAGCAAAAGAAGGACAAACCGTATTTTAAAATGGAGAGTCTGAAAAAAGGCTTTTTGTTTTACCAACACCCCTTAGTCCCTTTCTCTTTAACTACAGAGAGATTTTGTTATCAAGATTTCCCCATTTGACACCGTTCTGGGCTTGTCTGTACAAACCATGTAACGCAAGCTGGGGTGACTCTGCCATGCACTGACTGTCCATTGGGTACCTTGCTGACATGCACAAGAAGTTCTGGTATAAGATTTAGTCTATTCTTGTGTCTGTTTTCTATCTCTAGCCCGTCTGATCAGGGCAGCTCTCAAAATCAGGATGACAAAGACACAACTGCATCACTGTGGGTTGAGGAGTAGCAGGCATGCTGGTAAAGTCCTTTCAGTTCACCCTGTCCGCAGTGTTTGGATTCACCCACAAACGCCTTTTTTTAAAGACCCAAAAAGGGTGCGTTAGGTGGAATCCTCTCAGGACTTTGTCCATCAATTACCAGCACATCCATTTTGGTCCATATAGTTCTGGTTCTGTTTTGGTTGTTTGCCACGTATGATCTCAACACAGTTCTTGGATGGTATCAGTAGAGATCTTTCTGTTTGGACTAAAACAGTTGTTTCCCATTTGTAGCTTTTCTAAACCATTTGATGTAAAAATCCAAGCTGGACTTCTGTTACCTTGGACAATTTAGGGCACAGGCCTCTGTGCAGCAGCATCCGAAACCATTGCAGAACAATTGGCAGTTATGCCATTAAAAGAAAAAACACAAAAGAACAATTTAAAGAGAGGATTATCTGTGGGTGTGTGTCAGGGCTGTTCTCCATCCTCACACTTCGAATGTGTAAAATAGACAAGAGACTGTAAAATACCCTGCTGCTAACGGCTGCTGTTTAAAAACTCCCCAAGGTCACAGATTCCCTGGCCTTGGGTGGTATTGTTGTCACCATCTAAATCCAGCCCCCCCTCCCCCCCTTTGAGAACCCAGGAAGACTCCTTTGGGAATTCCTTCCTGTGGGTACCCTCAAGCTCTTTAATCATCCCCCGGAGTGAGCCTGGAAAAATACCTGTAATTGTCTTAAAAGACTGCAAGGTCAGCTAAGGCCTGTGCACAGAGAACCTCCTGCCTTCTAGGACACAAGGATCAGATCATGGTGATTTTTATTCACAAAACAAAGGAAACGCGCTTGGTGAAACAGTCCCTGGCTGCGAGGTGCGACAGAGCAACTGGGTAACGAAAGCGTAAAGCACAGAGAATTGTTTCCCTGGGATTCCGGTGACAAGTTCCCTGTTGCCAGGGCCACACTGGGGCGACAAGAACGAGCTGCGTTCGCTCCTGCTTGGCCTTGCCCAGAACCACAGGACTGAGTGGGCATGAAGGAGGAAGGCAGCCCCCAGGGACCTTGCGACCACTTGGGCAGAAGCTGTGACACTTTGTGTTCTGCCCTGTTGCAAAGAGGCCCACTTGAGGAAGGGCACAGCAATGACTTGCGGATGAAGAGCCCACTCATGGTGAGAGAACTCTCTGCCCAGCTGATTGGCCAGGAGGTTTCCTGCGCCCAGGAGGGGGCGGGCCTCCAGATGAATGTCGTGCTGGATGCAGAATTGCCAGGGGCAAACCGCCTCTGGACAGAGTGTGGCTGCCTGCCCCCCCCCCCTTCTCCCTGGTGGTTGACATCATGGCCACATTGTCCATGGAGACTCGGACCACCCTGCCCGCCAGGTGAGGGAAGAGGATGTTGTATGCCCTACAAACTGCCCAGCGATCACTGAGATGGGTGCTTCAGCCCAGGCCCGAAGCATCTGATACCACTTGGAGGAAATGGGGGGGCTCTTGGCGCTGGAGTTGCCATTGAGAAGCCAATAGTCCAGGTAAGGGTAAATCTGCAACCCTGGTCACCAGAGGTGGGCGCCACTGACATGTTTGGTGCAAACCCGAGGGGCTGTGGCAAGGCCAAGTGGGAGGATTGCAAACTGGCAGCGATTCGCTCCCACCACAGTGCGCAGGAAACGACTGTGACCCTTGGGAATGGCAATGTGGCAGTAAATGTCCTTGAGATCGAGGGCAGTGCACAAAACGCCCGGATCCAGGGAGGGAACGAGAGGCCAGGGAAACCATATGGAATCTGAGCCTCATCAGGTAGCGGTTCAGCCCGTGCAGGTCCCAAATCGGCTGGCGCCCCCCTTTCACCCGGGGGGATTAGAAAGTAGTGGTAAGAAACCCTTGGTTCCGGTAGTATTGTGCAACTTCCTCCATTGCCTCCAGTCTGAGCAATCTCTTGGCTTCCTGTAGAAGGAGCATCTCGTGGGAAGGGTCTCTGAAGAGGGATGGGGAGAGGAGAGTCGGTGGGTATAACCCTGCCACATCATCCCGAGGACCCAGCAGCCTGTGGTGACAGTGTGTCAGGCTGGGAGGAAAGGTCACAGGGAAAGGATCTGACTGTGTGAGAGGTACATTGTCCTCGATGGGACCCTCAGAATGGTTGCTTAGAGGCAGCCTTAGGACAGGAGCAGCTGGGCTACGTGAAACAGCAGGATTTGGACTGTCTCTTCCTAAACCCTTTATATTTGCTCTGCCCTGAGTCCCGCCAAGGCTAGGAAGGCTGAGCTGATGGGGTCTGAGGCCTGAATTTCTTACATGCTGGTGCCAGGATGAGTCCTTCAAGCCATGCTGCTTAGCGTCTGTCTGCTCCGCAAACGGCTGCCCCATCGAGGGGGAGATCCTGCAGGAACTGCTGCGCCTTGGGGAGAGGCTGGACAGAAGCAGCCAGAGCACCCTGCACGTGGAGATGGCCACTACCATGGACGTGCCACTATGTCTGCCGCATCAGAGGCAGCCAGGAGCGCTGGCACTGAGCACTGGCTAGCTGCTGCGAAGATCCTCCTGCTGGGTTTGACCTATCCTCCATGCATTTATCTAGCGCTTTCTTGAAATCTCTTCAAACCCTGCTTGAATCCTGACCTTCATGGGATTCATCCTCTGGGGCAAGGAGTTCCACAGGTTGACTATGCGCTGCGTGAAGAAGTACTTCCTTTTGTTTTAAACCTATCTATTAATTTCATTTGGTGACCCTTAGTTCTTGTGTTATGGGAACAAGTAAATAACTTTTCCTTATTCACTTTCTCCACACCACTCCTGATTTCATATGATAGAGGTCTATCCCCTAGTCCTCGCTTTTGTAAGCTGAAAAGTCCCAGTCTCTTTAATCTCCCCTCATATGGCAGCCGTTCCAAACCCCTCATCAGTTTTGTTGCCTTTTTCTAAACTTTTTCCAGTGGCACAAAGGGTTTTAGTTATTCCTCCAGCTCCAAAGAAAACCAGCGAGGTGCGTGAACACTACTTGGGAGGGTCTATGCAGTATAACTTTCTGCTTTTCTCAGGGGAGATTTTTCAGTCATACCACCCTGCACTGTGACCCTAGTAGCTGAAGCTAAGTAGGTTAGGCTGAGTCAGTCCTTGGGTGCAAGAGGCCTAGAAAATTCCTAGTTTGCTGCAGGACATGAGGCTTGTATTTGTAACTTGTGCTCATCTCTCTGCCCTGTGCGTACAGACCCAGCGGTCCAGGAGAACAGCAGGGAGCAAGGAAGAGCCTTCTTTCAGATGAGAGTAAAACACCCGGGAGGATCTCACAGAACTTTGGCCCAGATGGCCTGATCACATTTCATTTCAGGAAATTACACTCTGCTCCCTGCAGAGTGAGTAGGTGCAGTGCAGAACCGCCTGCGGAGTAGCTCCACTAGCCAGTGCACCCTCTTCTGTGACGGAGGCATCACTTCTGCTTCAGGACCCTGTCACTCCTAGGACCACAGCATCCTCTGGGTGACGGCCCAACAGGCCTCCGTTCTCCCCTCTCCACTGCAGTCCACTAGCCAGCCACTTCTTTCATTGGCAACTGCAGCCAATTGCATGGCCACTTCCTCAGTGGCCTGGGGGGATGGGACCCACGCCCCCCACTACTCCAGTCTGAGCAGATGGCTACCACTCGCTGTGTCCCTCCAGCGCCTCAGTTAATTTCCCTTGGCCACTTCCCCATGGCCCCCAGCACTGTTTTAGCCCTTCCCTCAGGGCTGCGGCCTGCCAGTCTTAGCAGGTAGCAAGCAGCTCTCTCTAGTTTCCCCGGTCCCTGCTGGTTGCACTTCTCTGACCAGGATGCTGTCGTGCCCTGCTCCTGCTAAGAGCCGGACTTCTCAAGTGCCAGTCAACTACTGCAGCTGCCCTACCCACCCCCCCCCTCATTGGCTGGTCCTCACAGCCCCTCTTATTGTCTGCTTTCTGCACTGCCTCCCAGAGCTCCATTAACCCCTTACAAGGCAGAGTGGAGATGCACCATCCCAGCTGGACAGAGAACACTTATTCATGGCTTTTCTGGCTGCAAAGTGGTGGCCGGTCAGCTCTGGGGAAAGGCGCCATGTAAACGCACCGCGATCTTTTACTCTCCAGTATTCCAGCCAACAGGTTCATTCTGGGGTTTAGTCCTCTCTGAGCGGGGGGATTTCTCTGTCGAGATCCTGTTAGCACCCATGAGTCATCGCTCAGGCTGCTGTGAGGGAATACACACTGCAATAGCAGCACCAATGCTATTGCCCTAACTCTGTTCAAGTGCGAGTGCCTGAGCTCAGGCACAGCTGGGTGTTACCTCACCCCTCGGCTTGCATATGCGTGTGCAGCCCCTGGTGAGCACACGGCTTCATCTGATGTCTAGTGACTCTCCAGCATTGGCTCCTGGCACTGGGTGGGCTGCATTCTGCGTGAAAGATGAAGGCAGTTGCGGGCTGCAGTCAAACTCCATTTACTGTATTTGCCCCCCCCCCCAACTTAAAGGGACACTCAAGAACAGATGTGCAACGTGATGGACCTGGAGTTTTTCTTAGAGCCACATTCTAACTTCACGCCGTTCTTGGGAGGGGGGGGGCTCTTTTTCCTCTGCCTCTGATACTTTTTGCCCCCATGCTTCCCAAAATAAATCTACCTCAAAACAATGGCTACAGCAGGGTCCTGGCGAGCAGCTGCATTACACACCCACCCTATTCCAGGGAACCCGTGGTCAGAAAACAGTTTTAAGTTTCAAGATTCCAAAGAATGGGGTGTGTCCAACGGCAGGGGCAGGGCCAGGGAAGTGGGGTCCCTCTTCTCGTTGCCAACACTCTTGCTCAACTTGACTGCCTGTCCATGAATCATCTTCGCTTTCTGGTGCTTCTGGTTACAGAGCTGCCAAATGGAAATTCCACTACCTGTCTGAAGCATGAGACCCTTCCATTCATTATTACAAGCATTGATTTGGCACCTACTAACATGGTACAGAGTTTAAACGGAGACACTTAAGATCTCAATAAGACAAACGCCACACTCGGCTCCTCTGCAGAAAGGTGGTGTGCAAGAGCAGAGGGTTCATTACTGGTAGGTTTTATGACCAGTTGTTGGCCCGCACAGATTCTCTTAATGTAGGACCTCAGTGTGGAGCTCTCTGTGCCCTGCAAGGTGGCACGGGCTGCTCTGTGGTGCTAGCTTTTGAGCAGCTAAGGCAGGTTGTTGTGCACAACACTGAAGGGAGGCAGCAAGGACAAAGACACTGGACGGAGCCAGCTGAGCATGCAGTTGGTGAATTAAGTCTGTGGATCAATGGGAGCCAGTCACCCTGCAGGGCAGCGACATCCAGCGACAATCAGTTCACCTGAGTGTTGGCCTGACAGACAGGGTGTGCTGCATACAACCGTGGGGATTGTTCCTGCTGAGCAAACAGTAAGTAATGGTGAGCACTGAGTCAAGTGAATCAAACATTCACATATATTTGCTGAAAAAATTATATACATCTGTGACAAGGCTCTGCCAAGTTTGAAAGACAAGCATAATCTAGTCACTAAATTAAAAAAATAAAGGTTTGACTTTCAAGTCTTTTTCTTTTTATCCATGTTCAAGAGCACAGACAGTTTATTTTGTTAGCACATTTGGTGGAAAATGTATGTGTGAGTGGCCATGAAAGTGGTGAAAACTTGGTATTTGTTCTTGGATATGATGATGGAAAATAATAAAAAGCCACTTATGTCTTACAATGTAAATAATCCACAGAGTTTCTCTATCAGGTTGCAAAAAGGGTCACACAACAGCAGCCAAAGAGAAGCTGAACACCCAGAGACATGACATACATGTTGGATAAGTAAGAACATGCTGGCTAGTTAAATAAATTTCACTTCGAAGCCTGTTTCTTATGAATGCAACCCTGGAAAAACCACCATCCCATGTAAGAAATGGACTCTGTCGAGATTTCTATACCCATTCACAGTAAGGCTTTGAAGATGTTTTATAGCATTTGTATTTTAAGGATTTAGGGCAAGTACATGTTCTACTGAGTAAAAAGAAAGTTAGTACTCAAAAGGTTCAAAAATATATCAATCGTGATTTTTTTACATAAATAAATTATATTGATTTTGGATTTAACAGCTGAAAAAACCCCTTCTGCTTCCACTGGAGGCAAAACTGAACAAACTGTTAGTTAAATAGAGATAGCAGCATTTCTAAGAAATCTGTCAATAATGATACAGTATCTATGCTACAAGGGTGTTATTAAATAGAACACATTTAATGATCTGTTTTTTGCATTGTGATCAGTTACATAATTAAAAAAAATCGCATCCAATCTGATAAAATGGGAATAAATTCCTTGAAAATATAAACTTTTAGGTCATGGGTAACAGACTTCTTTGAGATGCTAATTTTAACATGTACATAATTTATAATCCCAAATGTATAAAAGACAATGAGAAAAAGCATCATAAATAAATAATGCAAACTGAAATAGTTATGTCAAAACATTTGGACCATCTGATAAATTAGGAAAACTGTAACAGAAAATAAGTAAAAAATACAGTAAATGGTGACAATCAAATGCGAAACTGATTACTAGCCACTTCAGCTCCCTCCAACAGTCGGCCATTTCACTGCTGCACCACTAAGTGTTTATTTCAAGTCTCAGACGATGAGCTGCAATAAGAACAAGCCCAAGTGAAAAAAAAAAAACCTAAACAGGAGCAGCGAGGAGAAAGGACCACATGGAATTACCTGTGCAGGGGTCTCAAGACACAGAGTTTGGGGGACTGATCACATTAAAAACCTGTTCATTTAAAATCCATACTGTAGTGCTATTTGCCAATGCAGGTGCTGGGACACACTGTTCAACAGCAAATGGAATCGAGAGGAATGGAAAGAAGGAGCAAAGAATCTCTTCACAGTTTAATCCTAGAAAAAGAAGATGAACTCAAGCTTTGAAACCCTCCACAGTCCTGGACGGACTTGCAGTTGTAACACCAGCCTAACAGCTGTCTGTCTGCCTGCCTGCGTTTGTTTCCAGAAAAGATGTCACTCATGGGGAAAGGAGAACTGCAAAGAAAAATGTAAAAACTCAAAAGCCTTGGCATTCCTATAAGAGCATTATAGGAGCAGCCTGCTCATTGCTGGAGAAACAACGCTTCACAGGACTTCTGATGCTATAGCTGAGAACTGAACACTAGCAGAACGGTGAAGTCACTGGTAGCTTCAGGTCCAGGAGCCTCAAGGGAGGACATACAGGATGTGCAAAACCTTTTCAGCAAAAGCTGGAAAAGTTCTTGTAGCTAACAAGGAAAGGGCAACTGAAATCCCACTTAACATAAAACCAAACTTTGGTTTTAAAAACGTAAAATAAAGTCTTAATGCAGTTTGTCTCCAAACCTTTGAGGAATGAAAGGGGAGGAAATTATCTCTCTACCAGTTATGCCTTTTTAAAGAAATGAATATATGCATTTTCAATCATTAGTTATATACTTCTGTCTATACTACTATTCTAGTAACCATGATAAAATAGGGAAATACTTTAAATCAAAAATACACATTAGCACTTACTATAGCTGTGCTTTTTACCCCAAAATACAGTTTTATTCATTCAGTGTCATTGTACAAAGCCATACCCTTGTCTGCACTGAGATCAAGAGATAAAGTACTTCCTTTTGCTCCGGTTTTGCTTTTTTTCTTTTTCCCCTGATAAATTAGCAATTTTGGGGGGTCACCAAGTGCTGGATTTACTATTGTTGGTAGGGATGAATAACTGGGTAACGGAACAAGAATTCTGTGCCTCCCATACTAACTAAACAACACTGTTTATCTAATAAAGTGGCAAGACCCTGCAACTATCAACATAGAATTTGTCACCATTGTTTTCTTACAGGGAACTAGGTAGATAATATTACTCATAGAAACACAGGTTTATGAAGGTGAAGGGGGGCAGGAAGGTAAGTAACAAATATTTATGGGATAAGAAACTTACAAGCCACAATCTTTTTTCTTAATGAAACAAAAGTTCTAATTGGTATTGTTAATTTCCTTTAACGCCTTCTCCTCCGCTGGTATAGCATGGGCTTTCTCTGATGACAAAGATGGGCTTTGCTCTGTACAGTTTTGACTATTTGCAGCTTCTTTTTCAGACAGTGAGACAGTTTCTGGTTCTGGATTTGTTGGCTCCCCTTTAGTTTTCTTTTTCTTTCGCTTCTGGCTTTCTGGGTTTGTTGCCTCAGAGTGTCTGGTCTGTTGGATACCTGGCAATGGCATGCCAATACCAGGGGAAAGAAACATAGAGGGATAGATCAGTCCAGGAGACATTCCTGGGATAAGAAACGGATTAAAAGCTACTGGACTATTAGTAGTTATTGCTGATTCTGTCTGATCAGAAAAGGAACTAGGGCCAGGCTCGTTTTCAGACAGAGGCTCGTTTTTCACATCCTGGCTACTCTGTTTGTCGTCAGTAGCTTTTTCTGTATTTGATGTACCACTTTTAGTTGTGCTTGTTAAGGAAGCTGACGCAGTTGAAGTACAGGTAGTTGTCATTGGTGGGTTGAGAAGTCCTCCAACACCGAACATCTGTGGTACGGTAGCCATGCCCGGCAGCATCATAGGCAACATACTCAGGGTGCTCTTGACATCCTCCCCAGCAGGCACTGCTGCAAATCCAGCAGGAAACCCAACCAGCCCAGTCAAAGGGATGCCCTGCATGTTTCTCATGTTCTGAAGTCCCACCAGATCCATCCCAGCAATAAGTCCATTCATGAATAATGGTCCCATTCCAGAAGAAGAATCCGACACACCAGGGGCTTTAATAAGTTCACTTCTTGGCCTCCTCCCTCTTCGCCGGGGCCCAGCGTCTCGGAGCACAGGCTCCGTTAGGATACGGTTGAACTTGCTTTCCGGGAGGAATCCCTGCAAGTGACAAATGAAACAGACAAGGCCAAAAGGTTACTGTGCTCCTGAACAGAACTCCGCTTGTGGCCGTGCGCTTACCCCATGTTCCTGCGCCCCTCTGGCACAGCTCTGAAGGGGGAATCTGAGAGGGACAGAGACCTTTCACCCAAGTCAGCACAAGGCACCTCCTGCCCTGCCCTTGGCCTGGTGGCAGGAGCCCCAAAGCTCACAGGGAGGTGAGGAGAGAGCCCTTTTGGCCTGGTGCACAGTAACTTTTCCGCTTTTCCTCAGCGTCCTTAGTAGGTGAATTTGATGGCTGAGAATGGACTTATTGACACCTAAAGCATGGGGGCAGCCCAGTGTCAGAGACAAAAAATCCATCCCCATCCCAGTCGGAATTCTGGCTGCATCGCCAGGTGGAAAACCTGAGTGTCTGGACATTCAAAGCCACAGGTTCAAAGCCCAACCCAACAGCAGAGCTGCAGCACTGCCCATGCAAACAGAGGGCGCGTTTTCTGGGGTTCACCCAGGACTCAGAGCGGCCACGTGGGGCCCCAGCCATTCTGCGTAGCTACTGAAAAGTAAGGGCCTTCTGGAGCCTCTGACACAGGCTAACCGCGCACAGAACCTGGGGGCCTGGGTCTGCTTCAATTACCAAATGGCCTAGGCGCATCTATAGGCTAGCGCTAAGCCCTGTTCCCCAGCATCCGGAGCACAAACACGGTCTCTTTCCCTTGGACGCCTAATCTTTGGGGTGTCGCAACAGCAAGCAGGCAATGCATGTTCAAAGGGCCCATTTTGCAGTGAGGCTGGAACGGGAGGAGCTCCTGGCACTGCCTGTGGCTGCAGGGTGGATGCAAATGTCCAGGAGGCTCCTGGGGCACAGAAAGGGAACATTTTCCACTTGGCCTCCCCCGCATGGGCCGGCCGGGGTGCGAGCGTGGCCCCAGCTGATGCCTGCCTGTGAGCACGGGCATGCCGACAGCCATGCAAGCGTTAAGGAACTGAACCATAAGCGGGCAGGAAGGCCGCGGCATGAGCATAGTGTGGGCACAAGGGGAGGGTCCTGCTGCAAATGGACCCCAAATGCCCAGCCCAGCCTGAGGAGGCAGTGGGCGATGCACACTCTGGGCTGGGGCTGGCACCAGCCTGGCTCCCAGGGACTGGGACAGCACGTCTCTCGTCCGACTGGGGAGCAGCACAGCCCTTGAAAAGGTCCCTGCCCCCGCCCATGCCCAGCCCGGCAGGAGAGCCCGGCCCACTGTCACAGCCCAGGAAAGGGGCCACCTGCAAATGGAGCAAGGCTGCAGCCGCAGCTGGGTCTCCAAGGGCAGCAGCCACACGCTGGGGACAGATCAGAGCACGGGGCAAGTCTGGAAAGTGCCTCCTGCGCCCGAGACTCGCGTGTCCCTAAGCAAGGGGGGGTCAGGAGCTGATAACGCAAGCTGAGCTGAGGCCACTTGCAAAGTCCCATGTGGTCCCGTGTTGTCCACTGCCTGCCCCCATCCAACCCCGGGCAGGAGCCATCCCCCGCACCGGTGCCGGTGCCTCGCTCGGCCACTTGCGCCGCCCCCGGCCTCACAGCTCTCTGGCCAGTAGCTAGTTAGCCCAGACTGTCCTCCCCCCTTCCCTCCTCCTCTCTTCCTGCCCTCCTCCCCCTCATCCCTCCTTCCCTTCTACCTCCTCTCCCTCCTTTCCCCCCTGCCCCTTCCCTTGCCTCCTCCCCCCTTCTCCTCCCTTACCCCCTTCCCTCATCCCTCCTCCCCCCTTCCCTTCCCTCAGCTTTTCCAGCCACCTGCAGGGCACTCAGCTCCACCCTGGGCTGCCACTGGCCCCCAGGCAGAGCTGGTCCAGAAGATGCTCCCCCCCAGGTGTGCGACAGGGAGGGCGAGGAGAGAGGCCAGATGATGTGACACAGATTGCCCCAAAAGCTCTAACTTACTGAAAGCTTAACAATGTCAGCCCAGTCTGCTGCAACTGCGTACTCCAAGTTTGCATCAAGCCACCTTGGCAACTCCTTCAATGCCGGAGCCATGGCGCCCCCCGACTACAAAACACAGCACAAGGACGCCGCCCCGTCAGAGAGAGTTATGCAGAGTCACCCAAGAAACCCCAACACCCTCCCTCCCCGGGCGCTGCCGCTGCTCCCCGCCGCTCAGCAGCTGGGGCACCTCTGGAAGCCAGGCAGCCTGGTGCCTGGTCCCGCTCAGCTCCCCAAAAGCCCTGTCCCGGAAGGCAGGCACTTGTGCCAAAGGCGCTGGCCGAATGCCTAGCCCCAAACAGAACCCGGGCCCCTCTGGCAGGGCCTTGCCAGGACCAGAGGTGAGACATGTGTTCTCTGGATTCACCCCCGCTTGGCGAGGAGACGGTGCTGCTCAGTCGTGTGGGCAGTGCCCCTTTCCCACGGCAAGTCGCTGAGGGGGGCTCTCCCGGGACATTCACACCCACTGGAATATTTCACACCCTTGTAAGTGCTGGAGGCGGAGCAGGGTTTCGGGGTGCAGGCTGGCAGCTTGTGACCCCATCGGAGAAGCCCTGGACAAGTGCCTTGCCTTCTCCGATTGGGCACCGGGCTGGCCTGACCCTGCGTCTGCAGCGCCAGGCAGCAAACGGCGGTCTTGGTGCCAGTCTCAAAGGCCTGTTCTGTCGCTGGCCAGCGGCTTCCAACTCACCAGCTGCTTGGATTTTTAAGTCACAAGGATCATTTCCATAGCCACTTGCCCCGGTCACAGGGCTGATTTGAAAATGGAATTCTGTGGGCCAGCGAAGGCCCTTCCTCACTTGGGGAGAAGCCACAAGAACTGGCTGCCTGAGACCTGCCTTCCCCGTCACACAGGGGTTCGGACGGCAGAGGCAAAGCCAGGAGCTCGACTCAGGCTCTGGGCTGTTTGGAACCAGCGAGAGAACACCGGGACCCTGCCCGCGGCTGTTTGCAGCCTGTTCCTGCACATCTCACACAGGGACAAACCAAGGGCCTTCGCACTACGCCCCAATGCTACAATCAGTAAAACAGCCTCAGATGAGCCCCTGGAGCCAGCAGCAAGCGCGCCTGCTCTGGCAGCTACCCCGGCTTTCCTGCTGTGGGACCCAGGTGCCTCGGCGGGTCACTGACCTTCTGGGCCTGTTGCTCTTCGAGAGGGGCTGCTCGTCTCCGTTCCCTGCTAGGCCTGCCCCCACTGGGATTTCCAGTCGACTCTGGTGCCCCCCGAGTGTGCCCCCGGAACCTGCCAACTCACCTGCTGCTCAGACCCTTCCTGCTGGCACCTCGGGCAGATGGGAGCTGGGTAGGAGGCGGGCGGGTCATGGCCTGGGCATGGCAGGGGAGCGCAGGCTCGCATCCATTTCAGTGCGGGAGTCTGGGCCAGGACAAGACCCTCTGTGCCCATGGGCTCCTCCTCCCTTGTGCCACAGCAGTGGAAAGCTGGGCAGGCTCCCAAAGGCCTTGCTCCTTTGGCTGGGAAAAGCCTCCAGCAGAGCCGCTTCTCCCCCTCCACTGCTCTGAGGCTGAGGGCAGAGGAGTGGGGGGAGGGCGTCCTGGGAGCCCTCCTCTGCAGGGGTCAAGCCGAGCAATGTCCCTGCGGCGATGAGGGGCTGGGTGCCGCCTCGCAGACACTCCTGGCTCTCCTTCACTGTCCCCTGTGGGCTTGGCTGGGGGCCAGGTGGCACTGGAAGTCAGCAGGTTCTGTGCCACCTCATGTAGGCGAAGGGCCAAGCCACCTCTGAGACTCACCCCCGCGAGGTGCCCACCGGCAGCGGGCTTGATGCATCTCTGTCCCAGGGCCAGAGGCAACAGAGCCACTTGGGCTGCAACTGACTGAGAGGCCCACCCCGGACCTCTCTCTCTGGGGTCTTTGTGCCAGAGGAGTGGCCCTATGCTCAATTTTCTGTCCGCTCCCTTGGCATCGGTGATGCAGACGAATGCTGCAATTTGGCACCAGAGAAGCATGCCGGAGCCAAGAGGCAGGCACCGGAAAACATGCCGGCACCAGGAGAAGGTACTGGAGAAGCGTGCCAGGAGGTGCGCACAAGAGAAACTTGCTGACGCTGAGAGGCAGGCACCGGAGAAGCGTGCTGGTGCCAGGAGGCGGGCACCAGAGAAATGCACCGGGAGGCAGGCACCAGAGAAGCGTGCTGGCGGTGGGAGGCGGGCACCGGGGAAGTATGCCAGGAGGCGGTACTGGAGAAGCATGCCGGGAGGTGGGCACCGGAGAAGCGTGCCAGGAGGAGGGCACTGGATAAGCGTGGCGGGGGCATCCGAGAAGCGTGCTGGTGGTGGGAGAGGGGCACCGGAAAAGCATGCCGGTGCCGAGAGGTGGGCACCGGAGAACATGCTGGTGCAGGGAGGCAGGCACTGGATAAGCGTTCCAGTGCTGGGAACTGGAGAAGCGTGCCAGGAGCTAGGTAACGGAGAAGTGTGCTGGTGCCAGGATGCAGACATCAGAGAAGCGTGCCAGGATGTTGGCACCAGGAGAAACGTGCCAGCACCAGGAGGCAGGCATTGGAGAAGCGTGCTGGGAGGCGGGCACCAGGGAAGCGTGAGAAGAGGTGGTACTAGAGAAGGGTGCTGGGAGGTGGGCACTGGAGAAGCGTGCTGGTGGCGGGAGATGGGCACCGGAGAAGCATGCTGGCACCAGCAGGTGGGCACCAGAGAAGCATTCCGGGAGGCAGTATTGGAGAAGCATTTCGCGAGGTGGGCACCGTAGAAGCATGCCGGTACCAGGAGGTGGGCACCAGAGAAGCGTGCCAGGAGATGGGCAGTGGAGAAGTGTGCCTATGCCAAGAGGCGGGCACCATAGAAGCGTGCCAGCGCCGGGAGGTGGGCACTGGAAAAGCGTGCCAGTGCCGGGAGACGGGCAGTGGAGAAGCATGCCAAGAGATGGGCACTGGAAAAGCATGCTGGTGCCGGGACGTGGGCACCGGAGAAGCGTGCCAGCGCCGGGAGGCGGGCAATGGAGAACTGTGCCAGTGCCGGGAGGCGGGCAATGGAGAAGCGTGCCGGTGCCAGGATGCGGCCCCGGAGAAGCGTGCCGGAGCCGGGAGGCAGGCAGTGGAGAAGCGTGCCAGCGCCGGGAGGCAGGCAGTGGAGAAGCGTGCCGGTGCCGGGAGGCGGGAACCGGAGAAGCATGCCGGTGCCGGGAGGCGGGAACCGGAGAAGCATGCCAGTGCTGGGAGGCGGGCACCGGAGAACTGTGCCGGTGCCGGGAGGTGGGGAGTGGAGGAGCGTGATGGGAGGCGGGCACCAGAGAAGTGTGCTGGGAGGCGGGCACCGGAGAAGTGTGCCGGGAGGCAGGCACCGGAGAAGTGTGCCGGTGCCGGGAGGTGGGGAGTGGAGGAGCGTGATGGGAGGAGGGCACCAGAGAAGTGTGCCGGCGCCGGGAGGCGGGCAATGGAGAAGCATGCCGGGACCAGGAGGCGGGCAATGGAGAAGCATGCCGGCACCGGGAGGTGGGCACCAGAGAAGCGTGCCGGTGCTGGGAGGCGGGCACCAGAGAAGCGTGCTGGCGCCGGGAGGCAGGTACTGGAGAAGCGTGCCAGGAGGTGGGCACTGGAGAAGCATGCCGGCGCCGGGAGGCAGGCTCCAGAGAAGCGTGCCGGAAGGCAGGCACTGGAGAAGCGTGCCGGCACCGGGAGGCGGGCTCCGGAAAAGCGTGCCGGGAGGTGGGCACTGGAGAAGCGTGCTGGCGCCGGGAGGCGGGCAGTGGAGAAGCGTGCCGGGAGGCGGGCAGTGGAGAAGCGTGCCGGCGCCCGGAGGTTTCCCTAATGGACACGGGGACACTTGTTGGGCTGCAGTTCCTATGTAGGGTGAGGCGCCAGCCTCCACGAGGAGGATTTTAACCAATTGTGTCTGTACTTTTTGGGTCTTGGTTTGAAATTCCCTCAAATCTGGCACCCTCCCAGGCACGTCCCACAGCTGCCGTGGGTGTCACTGATTGGCCCTGGGGATGTTAAATTTCGATTAACTGGCTAATTGAATAGTCAATGCAATTTGAATTGTCTATTCGATTAATCGGTAGGGCGCCTCCGCCTTAAGTGCAGCAACCACCCCAGGGCGAAAGTGCCCGAGGAGTCTGGGGCCAGCGGGGGACTCAGACAGTGCTCCGGCTGCACACGGCGTTTCAAAGTGGCAGAGCCCGGGCTCCACGCCGCGCTGCTGCTTTGAAGAGCCTCCTCCTCTACCCCCCGCCTCTTTCTGGTAGAGGCGCAGGGGGGAGCGACTAGTCAACTCGTGTTCCGACTGTCCGATAAGCGTTCGCAGGGCGGGGCTGACAAGTGAATGTAGGCTCGCTGTTTACACCCATTGCGATGTAGCTACCGCGCGGCCATGCCAGGCTCACTGGCTAAGCAGGGGACAGGAGCGTTGCAGTGACTGCCCCAGCCAGAAGGTGGGTTGGCAGGGCCTATCCACTGCACCCGAAGGTGCCGCTCCAGGGGACCCCAGAGCCGCCCCGATGCACATCGCCCGGGTGAAACACTCTTCCGGCACGTGCACACACCCGCACTGGACACGAGCAGCCCCTGAGGAACGGCCTGCGTCTACTCTGCCAAGCCAGCCCCACAGTCCCTGCACACGAGTGGCTCTGGGCACGGTGTAGGTCCATGCTGCACTTTGGCTGCCATTGCAAATGCGGGCGGGGCAGCTGGGTCTCTGCTCACTGCTCCTGGGCCAGCCTGTCTTTGCTTACCCTGCGTCCCGTCCCCTTATGTACCACGGGCACTCGCTCCTCCCCTGTGAGCGAGTGGACGTCCAGCTTGCTGGGGTCCTTGCAGCGCTGCCGCCTCTGCTTGGGCTTGTCTGCAAAACTCTAGAAGGCAAATCAGAGCATTAATGCGCCTGGGGGGACTGGCCACGCCACGTTCTGCTGTGGGGACACGCGCGGCCCGATCCTGACAGCTCTCGCTGCGCCGCAGCCTAGGCCAACGTTTGCACCCCGGGAGGTGCCCCGGTGGCAGTAGCGCCCAGGCCTGGCCTCAGCTGGGGCCTCTTGGCTTAGCCTTGGACTAGAAGCACTTTGGGCATGGCCCTTCCACGGCACTTGGACAGTTTTGGTGTCTAGGGACCCATTAATGACGGGCGCAGCAGGGGATCCCACCTCGGGCACCCTGAGCCAAGCTGGCAAGAGACGTGTCCTGGGCAGTGCCCCGGCCAGCGGAGCCCAGACTCGACTGTTCTGCTAGTTCTGACATTCCCTTGTGCTGAATTTCTTGCCAGCTGCTACTCCAGCCGTAGCCCTGCAAACCCACTGGGCCCCGCAGGCGCTAGGGCACTGCTCTTTGGGAGCGGGCGCTGCACGCCTGCGCTAAGCCAACGCAGCTGGAAGGAAGAGGAAACCGCGCAGAGAGAAACTGACACTGTCTCCCTCTGCAGCAGAGCAGGAAACCAGGGGCTTCTGCAGAGCAAGACCTGAGCCCAGTCCTGGCCTTTGGTGAGCCCAGTGTGCACCGCCAAAGATGCAAGGCCCATCCAAGTGGCCCTTACCAGCCCTGGGGCATCCGCCAGAGCCAGCACCAGGCCACTGCAGGCCCAGAGTGCAGGCTGGACGCACGGGGCCCCAGGAATCCCACTGGGTGCAGTCTAGTGCTTCTGGCTGTCTCGAAGGCAGGCTGGCGAGCAGGAGGTGTCCCAAGAGCCACTGCTGCAGGGCACCGGAGAAGCTGGCCCTGTGGATGCCCCTGGGCTCTGCCGGCAATTCTGGGTTCCTCCGTTCTAAGCAGCTGGGCGGATGAACGTGCCCATCCGTCCAGGAGCCACTCGCTGCTCGAGACAAGTCTCCAGGGACTCTCCACACCTCAGGCTGCGGCTCCAGGGGCACAAGACCAGGCTTTGTAGAGACAGCGTCAGTTTCCCTCGGCTCCCTTTCCAGGGTTTCATGGGCTGGGTTCAGACTGGGTAGGCGAGCTGGGGCAAAACGTGACCAGCCACCAGCAGGTGGGGACAGGCGTGGTTATGAGCCGTGGAGAACAGGTCTGGCCTATTCTGAACCCCCCGCCTGCCTGGCCTCTCCTAGCTCCCTGACACAGACACCCGAGTGGGAACGCCTGGTCAGGGGAGCCCAATGGCTTCACATTTCTTCTTCATTTCCCTTTGAAAGGCAAGAAACATTTTCTCCCCTCTCGGCTTTCGCTGCAAGGCCAATTCCTAGATTCCCCCGCCAGAGGGGACCATGTGATCACCTGGTCTGCAGCGACCTGCCAGGCAATCATTCCCGGAGCAGCGCTGTTAGAAAAACAGCCCGTCTGGATTTAAAAGCCCCCACGGATGGAGAGTCCACACAAGCCTTGGCAAACGGGTCTCACCGTGAACTCATCCAGATGCAACTGCCAGCCCCTGGCTCGCGGTTAGCTCTCTGCTGGCCAGAAAAGGCCCCGGCACCTCCCTGCAGCCTGCGATCAACTCGCTCCAACCCCTCCCTTTGTGGCCCGACTGGACTGAGCCGCTCGAGGCCATGGCAGGGGGCAGATTCTCTCCTCCCTTCCTCATTCGTTGGGCTCTTTTCTGAACTTTTTGGCACCAGAGCTGGGCAGGGGTCACCCCCCCAGGAGGGCAAGAGAACCTCGTTTCTCTGTGGCTACTGACACGGCACCCGTGCTAGTGCAGAGAGACGCTAGCCGAGCTGGACCCAGGCTTGGCTTGGGACAGGCCCTGCAATGCTCCGGTCGCCTGGGGTCTGGCAGGGTCCAGGAGAGAGTGCGCCTGTCCTGGGAGCTGTCGGCTAATCTAGGCACAGTGCCCTGGGCCAGCGACACTCCCAGCCCTCAGGCCCTGCAGTGAGATTTGCCCTCAGGGGCTCTGTGGCTTAAGGCCTGTAAATTCCTCCTACTTCCATGTTCTGGAGGTCTCTCTGCGGCTCCCAGGGCTGAGCAGGGCTCATGCCGGCTGCCGGTACTGAGTCTCCTTTGCCTCGGGTGCTTGGTCAGCCAGTGACCCAGATGAGATGGGCACAATTTCAGGGGCACCTAGATTGACACCTCTGCCCGTTCCCCACCCACCGAGCCCCGTGGCAGGAGCGAGCAGGCAGACTGCAGCGTCCGTGCCATCCGCCAGGAATCGCAGCCTTGCCGGGGACAGAGGCAGAGACGTGCTCTAGCCCTGCTGAAGGGAGACGGCCCTCGGCGGGAAGCTGGAGCTGAGGCAGCGGAAGCCTGGAGGGTCACTTACTGTGTTGAAGGCAGGGACGTCAAGCGTGTAGTCCGACTGCTGGCTCAGCCAGTCCAGGAGACTCTTGTTTGGAGCAGCCTTCTCTGGCCGCATGCTGGGTGCGGGGGCCGTGTGCGGCGCCGAGGTAGCAGCGCCTGGCCTGTCTGGGAGCGGGCTGCTCTGGGCAGGCTGGGTCTGGTCTTCCTGAGCATCCTGACGTAAAGGGAGAAGGGAGAGCCCGTCATACCGCTAGCGCTCACCCCACTGTCACCCACAGCCCCCAGAACGTCCAGCCTCAGCGACGCCCTGTGCACGAGGGGGAGTCTGGGCGGGGGGGTTACCCGGAAAACGCCCTCGCCACCGCGGGGCACGGTGTGCTGCCAGCAAATGGCCTGGGGGGGGGCTCCCACCACCGCAGCCAGGCAGAGGGCACAGCGCTAGCCCTGCACCAGGCTTCCGGACAGCAGCCAGGCAGGGGAAATCCCCCCCAAGTGGGTTTGCAGTGGTGCAAGCCACCCCCAATACTGTTCTGCCAGGAGGCCTGGAGCTGGCTGGCTCCCCCAAGCGGGGAAGATCCTTTCCTCAGCCAGCCTGTCACGTTACTGGATTTTAAGGAAGCAGCCAGGTCACTGCTGCGCCCATGGGGGGCGTTGGCCCCAAAGTGGTACAAAGGGGGCCATGTGAGGTGTCAAATAGAAGCTTACTTTCTTCTGGTTCCATACATGCTATTCATGTGATTGTGTAATGTCTGTGTGTGAAGTTATAAGCATGTACTTTGTGTGGATACCGAATGTTTCTCGGTATGTGGTTGAGCAATGGGCAAAGCTCGGCCTATGGACATGCTAATGAGCAAGTCTCCATGGAACAACAGCCCTCTATAGGCCAAGGACACACCTCAAGAATGGGGACTGATACCTAAGGGCTACCAGCCGGGGACACAGGGATAGGCCACGGGCCAGGTGACCTGCTGCAGCCAAGAAGAGACCAGGAAGAAGGTATTTAGATGCCATGTGGCATCCTCTATCTTGTCTTTAGATCGGCTCCTGACCCCAGATGCGGCCTTGCATCCTGGCATAGGATGTACACCAAGAACTTTTAAGCCAGCAGTTACAACATCTCTGCTGCGAGCCTGCATCGAGAACTGGGAGATTCGATGCACGTAACGTATGATACTTTAACAACCTCACTCTCATGCTTCTCTTTCTTTTAGTAATAAACCTTTAGATGTTAGATGCTAAAGGATTGGCCCAGCGTGATCTTGTGGGTAAGGTCCAGAGGGTAAATTGACGGGGGAACTGTGGCTGGTTTCTTGGAACCTGACAGAACTCGTTCGAGGAAGGTGAGATTGGGCTCTAAAACCCCTCACCTGTGTGTTAGGTCTGGGGCCAGCTGGGGCACGGATATTGCTGGGGTACAGGAGGGGTTTTGCTCATGAGGTTTCTGGCTGGCCAGGCAGGCAGCTGAAGCGCTCTGTGGGACTGGTTTGTGGCCTATTTGGGAAGGTCTCCAGCCTGGGGGCTGTAAGGAGCCCCGAATTTGAGCAATTCGCCCTGAGTGGACACCCTCAGCTGTGCCCAGACCCGGCCGGTCCGTCACACAGCCGCCTACTCCTGAGCGCCAGAAAGAGCTTACGGGGCCTGAAGAGAGGGCAGTGGGGGAGCCAGTGGGGAGCCGGGGCCCATGAAGTTACCCTCCTTGGGAGCTGAGCTGTGCAGCGAGTTCAGGGGTGGCCAGTGACCCACAGTAGCAAACGGGCTGACTTAGTCCAACCCAAGGGCCTCCTGAGAGACCCTCAGGGCTGGGCTCAGATCACGCGAGAGACGCTTCAGCCTGGAAATCCATGAACCCAAAATGAGGCCTGTTGGGGGAGGAGACAGGGAGGGTGGGAGCAGGGAGGGCTACTGTGCTGTGAGGAAGCGAAGGGGAACAGGGCGGAGGGACGGGCCCTGGCAGGCGGAGGGGACCTGGCCTCTGCGGGGCTGGCTGAGAGGAGCGACGGGGAAAGCGTGTCACCCCAAGGTGGCCACTGTCTCCTGCGCCCGAGCCTGAGAAGGGTCCTGTCAGAGCAGCTCAGTCGTTGGCTGCACCAAGGAAGCACATCCCGCTATGCCCTCAGCAGCCGCCCACGCATCGAGTCTGCCAGATCTCAGAGCGGCGTGGAGCCAGCGGTCAGGGTTTCCTGCGTAGCCGCAGACGCAAGCTCTCCGGGAAGCATGCCTGGTCCAGGGGCTGAGGGGAGCCCTAACCCCGCCCCCCAGGCTGCAGAAGAGGGGCAAGCGCTGGTTTGGAGTTATCACGCGGGGGACCACTGGGCTGAGGGAGGCGGAGCCATGTACCCACCTGCAGCCCGCTTTGGAGACTCCTCTCCTTCAAGAAGAGCAGGTCCATCCCTTCCACATTTTTCCTCCTGCCCCGTCGTCGCCTCATGGCAGCGTCATCTCTACGGAGGCTTCCATTGACAATCTGCCCCGTGACGGGATGGATGAGCCCGGCCTGGAGGATGCCGGACAAGTCCATGCCCAGGGACCCCTGCAGGGAGTGCACCGTCCCTAGCTTGGGCAGCGAGAAAGGAGGGAGGTTTCCTGGGGACCCTTCAGAGACTCGGGCCAGGTTCCCCGCTGCGTCCCTCCAGCCGTTCAGCACGACAGGTGGGCAAGGGTGCGATGCAGCCAACCGGTCGAGGCTTCTGGCCTTGGCGTCTCTCTCCGGCTCAAACTCGTAGGGCTGCCTGTGCTTTCGTTCGTCCTTTACAAAGGCAGGAGCCAGGAAGCTTCCCTGTGTGCAGCAGGGCAGAGCTGTCACAGCTCGACCCTCAGGGCACAGGCCTCCCGACCTCAGAAGCCAGCGCACACTAGCCCCAGGCAGCAAAGGGCTGTGAGGGCTGAACCGCTGGCAAGCTAGCTGGGACGGGGTGCTCTAGAGACCGGATGGAGCTCTCAGTCTCTCTGCTAAAGTCCCCTCCAACCCATAACCCTCGGCCCAGCAGCCCCCCACTTCTCAAGAACCGTGTGATCAGAGGGAGCGTCCTACAGAGCCACCCCCGGCCGGCTGATCAGTGGGGGGCTCCTACCAGCGCAGCATGCCCCGTCCCACGCCCCGGCACCAGCCGGACAGCACAGGAGCCGGGTCTGTGCTGGGATCCCGAGCCCTCGGGGCCACAGGGAGAGCCGCGTGCTCCTGGCGGAGAGGGGCTGAAGGAAGGCGAGCCGAGCCTGGCACAGAAACGCACTGGGTCCCTGGGCCGGGACTGCCGGCTGCTCTGACGCTGTCAGCAAATACGGGGCACTCACTCGTCTCCCTGCAGGGGCCCACGCGGGGACCTCCCAGCTGCCTGGCGGCCCTGGGTTGGCAGCGAAGGGGCGCAAAGTGCAGAGCAGTGAGAGCCAGTGGGGGGGGGGACACCTCTGCCCTGTACCTGGGCAGCGAGCGCGCTGTCACTGAAGCTGGGGTGCGGGGCGCCGGGCTCGGCAAAGCCGCTCCGAGGGCCTGCGCTGCTGGCTACGGCGGGGGCGGGCGGCAGGGCTTGTGCTTCAAGCTGCTGGCTGGAAGAGGGCCACTTGCCCTTTAGCACGGCGTGGCAGATGCTGTCTATGCGGCTGATGATCACTCGGTCCTGCGAGCAGAAGCAGAGAGCTCAGGGGCGTGCGGGAATGCCCTCCCCCTTCCCACACGCCAGAGGCCCAGGGCCTGTGGGACCGGGCGTGTGCCACAGCACAGCAAGTATGGAGGGGAATCCGGCCCCGGCAGAGGCCTGGGCTATGTCCATGCCCCACTGGGCCCTGCCCAGTCTCCCTGTGATACCCCCCCAAGCCTACACCCAGCAGGGGGGCTGCTGTGCCTCCAGGCCCTGCCAGCCCACTAACACGGGGCAGGGGCAGGGCCAGAGGCAGGTGGCAGGGGCTTGCACACAGGGTGCAAGACAGAGAAGCTGGGCCTGGCGGCCCCGAGAGGAGCAGAGCTGGTTCTGGAGCCACCTTGGGCCACTCCGAGAAGGAGTAGAGCGTCTTCTCCTGCAGCAGCTGGGCGATGGTGGGCGCCCGGGTGTCCTGCAGCTCCTCCGTCTCGCCAGACAGGGCGCAGGGAGAGCTCTTGCCCTCCTCCTCCGAGTACTTCTCTGGGTAACCTAGGCGAGGCGAGAAAGAGCCGGCACCCTGGTCACATGGCTGGTGTCTCAGCCCCCAGCAGCCATCAGGAGGGGGCTGTCTCTTGTGCCAAAGCGACCCCATTGGCTACGAGGGGGTAGGAGCCCGGGGCCCGGCAGGGCTTTGGGAGGCGAAGGTCTGGGGCCCGCGAGGCCAGCAGGAGTCGAGGCAGCGGCGCCATTTTGGGACACCAGAAGTACCCAGAAATAGCTCTTCCATGTCTCGTTTCGAGAGATTTTGAACTAGCGGGCGCTGCCCCGGCATCCACGAGAGCCAAGGGGCTTTGGGAACGGCGCCTTACTGCAAAATTGCCTCGCAATGAGCAACGCTAGTTACGTAGTGCACACTGCGCTGCTTCTTTCCAGGCACGGGGCAGCACAGACGCACCTTACGGACCTCACAGAAGCAGGGCTTAGCCCAGCCGAGCAACGAACCAACCAAAGGCCAAGGCTAGCCACACGGGCAGGAGGATACGGCCCGGCCCAGTCTGAGCACCCCGGCCCGGGTGGGGCTCGGCGGGCAGTGCCCGGTCCTGGGAGGGGACGAGCAGGGCACGGGAGGGCGGGAGACGTGCGCAGTCCCCCACGTGCTCTGTGTTTCTCCTCTCGCCCCAACAAGCACATGGCTGATCAGAACGCCACAGGCTCCCACCCATGAGGCCGGGCATGCTTGCCAGCTGGACCCGCTCCCGGCCGTACCTTGGCTCTGGCTGGGGCCCTCTTTCTCTTCCTCCTCTTTGTTCTCATCCAAGTCGTCTTCCTGCTGCAGCAGCGTGTGCCCTTCCAGGTGCCAGGCCGAGCCGCCAGCTTCCCAGCAACCCACTGCCCGGCTGGCGGGCCCAGCCTTTGGGAGCTCCAGCGGAGGGGCCGCAGCTGGGCTGGGAGCTGGGGGAAGACTCTTGGGACAGTCTGGCGAGTGCTCTGCAGGGCTCTCCTCCTGATCCCCTGCCCCCTGCCCAGAGAGCTCTGCCTCACCGTTCACCCCCAGGGGGATGGGAAGGCCAGACCTGGGGGCCCCCCCTGCCAGCACGTCAGCGCTGGGGTCCCCACCAGTCATAGCCTCTGGGGTGCCCCTCAATCCTTCCACAGCGCCTGCTGCCAGCTCAGAGCTCTCCTCCTCCTCCTCCTCCTCGCTGTGGCTCTGGCTTGGTGCCGACAGCTCCTCCAAGCCTTTCTTGTGCAGCAGCCCCATGAAGCTCTGTTCTGGCGGGATCTTCAGCTCCAAGCCACGGAGACTGGGCCCATACAGGCCGAGGCTGATCACCCCCTCTGGGCTGGGGAGCGCAGGCGACCTGGGCCCTGGGCTGGCCTGCTCCAAGGCATCTCCGGCCTCGGCCGGGACCCTCCTGGAGAGCTGGCTGGCTGGGGCTGACGGCCAAGGCTCCCCACCTGCACTGGGACTGGGACTGTCCAGTTGGTCACAGCTCATGTGCAAGGTCTCTAGGAAGGAGGCCTCGCGGATGGCCTCAGCCTCGCAGCTGGACGGGTCCTCGTCCCCATCCAGTTTGCCCTCAGCGCGTCTGGCCGCGCTGCTGCTGTGGTGGGTGCGGCTGGGGCTGTCATGGGCGAGAGAGCCGTGCTCGCTGGGGCAGGCCTTGTCCTCGCACAGCATGCCCAGCAGAGAGTCTGGCAGGGAGCTGTCCTCGCAGGTCAGGGACATGATGTCCCGCACCGTGGACAGGAACGTGTCGCAGCTTGTGTCCTGCGGGCTGCCCTCTGCCCGGGACAGGGCGTCCTCCAGGCCTTCCAGCTTGGCCTGGCTCTCGGCGCCGCTCTCCAGGGACTCCAGCGCGCCGCAGGGAGGGGAGCCATAGAGTTTGGAGTTCACCTGGTGGAGGCAGCACAGGTTCTCGGGGGGGGGGCCCCCAGCTCGCTTGTGCTGCGCGTAGTTCCGATAGGCGTCCAGAAAGGACAGCTCGGGGTCGTTCATGATGTAGTAGTCGGTGCGGTTCAGCCCGTGCTTGGCTGTGCCGAGCAGCAGGTCCCGGTCGTGCTTGCCGCACTCCCACCACACAGGAAGGTACAGGCTGGGCCTGCACAGCTTCAGCCGGTCCTGGAGCTGCGGGGACTTGAGCACCTGCTCCCGGACCTTCCGCAACAGTTCAATGCGGTAGAGCGTCCGCGCGGCGCGCTCCTCCGTGATGGGCTCCACGTGGATGCTGGGATCGGGCGGGCCTGCAGCAGGGAGAGAGGCAAAAGTCAGCGCCTCGGCCGAGGCTCACGGGGCACCAGCCGCCTGGGAAACCTAGCGTGGCTGCAGTAAAGCCTCCGGACTGCCGTGGCACCAGGCGGTGTGGTCTCTGCTGCACACTGCCCCAGGGAGAAGCAGCAAGGTGGGATTGGTGGGGCTGTCTTGAACTGGAGACCCAGGCTAGAGTCATCTGGAGGAGACGCGAGCTCCTGATTCGTGAGGACTGACTCTGGAGTTCCGTCACTAAACTGGCCAGGGCTTGCTTTCTGTGTCCTCTAGCCAGCCAGAATGGAAAAGTTCCTCCCCTTGGCCCGCCATCCCGAGGGCAGCCAGGCACTGGGGGTAGCTCAGCGCCCTCCCACCAACACCAGCCGGCAAGCAGCACCCAGCAGGCCTTGGCAGCACCGTGGGAGGTCCGTGGCCTCCGATGCACCATGAGGGCTTCCGAAACGCGACTGATTCCCTTTGCACAGGGATCCCACCATGCCCGGCATCACGGAAATGCAGGGACCACGACAATCCCTCCCCTAGACCAGCTTCGACAGGGGCTGTCTAACGGGGCCAGGGGCCTGCGGTGACCGGGCATGGCCTTGCTCTGCACCAGCCCGAGTGAAAGGAAGGGAAGCGGGCTCCATAGCGACACTCTCACCCGGGGAGGGTGCCTGTATCAGACAACAGCCATGCTCAGTTTGGAGGGCGTCTGTAGCTGCTGGAGGCTCCTGGTGCAAGTCAGGGCTGGTTTCATTCTTGCTTCCTTTTCCAGAGTGGCCAGAGAGGGCTGGCAAAGTGCCAGGGACCCCCTGGCCATGGTGAGCCACAGTGAAAGCTGAGTGTGCAAGCTCCGCCCAGCCTATCAGGAAGGGAAAGTCTCTCGCCAGAGCCTCTGGCACGGGTGGGAGGGGTCACACAACAGGCAGCCACTCAGCAGAGATGGGCAGGTCGCTAGAACTGCAGTCATCTCCCTTTCCTTTCCCCAGCCCGGACGCCAGCCCCAGCCCTTCCCAGCTCATTCCTGATCCTAAGGGCCTCCCTACTAGGGACGCAACAGGGCAGTCGATTCGCCAATGAGCAAAAGCGTACAGGTCAATGCCACAGACTACGCGCATCCCCTCCCCCGGCCAGTAACTGTCTTAGCAGCCTGGCTCAGTCCCGGGACCTGCCCCGCTGCGGCGCTGCATTTCAAGGGTATTAGGAGCCTGGCTGGCAGGCAGCCCGGCTCAGTCCCGGCTCGTGCTGGATTCGGGAGCTCAGACCCCCCCAATCAGGGGCTGCCGCCGCCCTGTATCAGAGGCAGCGCAGCACGACAAGCAGCTGGTCCGCCAGGGGAGCTGGTTTTTAAACTGGCTCCCCTCACGGACCAGCTCCCGCCTGGCACCCCCCACTGCTGCCTCTGATGCAGAGGCAGCAGCGTGGAGTGGCGGGGGCTCCTTGGGAGTGGGGTCAGAGCGCACTGGCTGCCGGCCCCGCCCCTGGGGATTACAGAATAGTCGACTAATCAATAGGAATTCATGAGGTTACTCGACTATTCAGTTCACCAATATTTACCATCCCTACTGCCCACCACTGTCCCTTCCACTCACCATCCTCTTTCCAGAGGGGGAGGCGGCAGACGGTCCTGCACATGGCTACGAAGCTGTAGAAGTATTTCTCCAGGCTCTCGTCCGTCTTTTTCTCCAAGCGGGAAATGGCTCGGAACTGGGACCAGTCAAAGGCCTTCTTCTCCTGGTCGTAGATGACCCCAAAGGAGGAGACAGTGCGATAGAAATCTGCCTGCTCCCTTCTCGTCCATCTGCAGGGCAGGGAGAGATGCGTACGCCCGTGAGATATGCTTATAGCCTTGTGCTTTGCCACTCACTGGTGCTGGTGAGAGGCACTCGCTGGAGAGCCCTGGGGTCCCTCACCACACCAGACCCCACACACACTTCCCTCGTGATCCCAGTTCTAGGAACAACCTGGGGCCAGCCAGCTGTCCTCTTGGCTGAGATGTGAGTAAGGGCCCTGCCTGGCACCATTTTGTGATGTGGACACTTGGCCAACAAGAACTGGGCTGACTCAGGCTGCAGAAGAACCACCCTGCCCCAGTGATGTGGAGCAGCCAGCCCCAGGCCCCAAAAGCTGACCTCCTGTAGCTGTCAGCGACACACAGCCGGTGAGGAGTGCGGGAGGGCTCGCCTGGGCTGCATGGCTCCCCCACTCCCCGCCAGCAGCGTCTCAGACATACTGTACCACTGAGGCTGCGGCTCCCTGGGGGGTTCACCGGGCAAACGGGCCAGCGACTCTAGGCAGGGGCCTGCTCAGCCAGCCTGTCCTGTTACCTTTTCTGCATTTCCTTGTTGGCTGGCTCCATCTCGGCAGCTCTCCTGAACATCTCCTCCTGCAGCCAGTAGCCATGGTTACTGGGCACCAGCACCTCGGCGCGGGGGGGCAGCTCCTTGCGGGTGCAGCGCTGGTAGATGGTGACCAGCCTCCGCAGCCTGGCTGTGAGGGCGGACGAGACAGGCCAGCAGGATCTCTCTGTGTCGGAGCCATCCTGGGCTTCAAGCAACAGCAAGGACATTTCCATTACAGCTCTCACCCCCCTAGCCCCGGAGGATCAGAGCCAGGCCACACACGCCCCAGGCAGCACAGGAGGGCACCAGGGGCTGGCTGAATGGCTGTCCGTGAGCCCTTCCTTCCGGGCCTGGCTCTGGGCTGAGCGTGGCTTGTGTGTCCTTCCGGCTGAGCCTCGAGCTCGGGAAGGGGCTGGAGAGTTAGCTGGCTCCGCGCCCCTGCAGTGGGCCGGCTCTCAAGGGGGAGGGTGGCCAGGCCAAGGGCTCAGTCAGCCCTTCGCTTCAAGGCAGCTGCTAGCCCTAAGTCACCTTGCCCGTCCCATGCCGGCTCCTGGACAGCTGGGCCTGCACCAGGCTTGGGCTGATCTCTCCCCACACCATGGTCCCACAGTGCCTGAGGCCTGCCCCCTGTGCACACCCCCACCGCCCCGCTGGGCTGGGGCGCCCCCGGCACAACAGGAGCTTTGCATGGGGGAAGAGGAGCATGCGTTTTGGTTTCCACTAGCGAGGTTCTGCCAGGATAAATGGTTAAACTGCTGTTCTAGCTGCATTGCCTGTGGTCGGTGTGGCCCTGCCGAGACAACGGGCCCTCAGCTCCTTCTTGCCAGCTGCTCCGGCAGCGGAAGGAGGGTGGCGTGGAACAGATCGGAGGCACCAGTTACCCAGGCGAAGAAGCACGGCACCCCAATAGGGGGCTGGTCCCTCCTTGCCGAGGGCTTGCTCATCTCAACTCCCGCCAGGTGAGTCACAAGCCAGGAGGGGCGGAATTAAGGGGCTGCCGCCGGGGGCACCCCGTGCTGAACTGACACGCGGAGGCCAAGTGCCACGGGAAGACCGAGTGGCTGCTCTGCAGATCTCCTGGAGCGGGACAGGAGCCAGAAAGGCAGCTGAGGAGGCTTGCGCCCCGGGAGAGCGTGGCCTGCTCCAGGCACGATGCAGGACACAGGCGGCCCTGTGCTGGCGGGGAGCGGGCGCGGTGCGGGGCTGTCGGAGGCGAGGGTTCCCGTGAGCTCGCGCTAGACACTGGCAGGGAAACGTCCCGGCTGGATCCCACCCTCAGGAGGAATGTGGGGGGGGCCCTGCGCTCGACTCATGCATGGAGTATGCGGACGAGCTCTGTGCACTAGGCAGTGTCTCTTGGGTCAGGCACTTTGCCTGAGGGAGCCAATCACCCAAGTACCGTGGGGGGGGGGGCAGCTACCACTGCCAGACATTCGGTAGAGACGCAGGGCGCTGGGGGCAGTCCAAAGGGCAGGGGCAGGGCTGTGAACGGGCAACGGGCATCCATCTCCGCTGAGACAGCTGCGTGGCCAGGTGGAAACAGGCACCCAGATCAAGGGGGCTCGCCCAGCTCCAGAGAGGGGATGACAGAGCTCAGGGAGACCACGTGGAACTTGTGACCGGAGATGAAGCTGTTGAGTTCTCTGGGGTCCAGAATGGGCTGGACGCCTCCCTTTGCTTTGGGGATAAGGGAATAGCCTCTGCGTTCCTGAGGAACATGCTCTGCCGTGCCCAGGCCCAGGGGTGCTTGCGCCTCCGGCAGGAGAAGATGCTCGAGAGAAGAGGGACAGGCAGGGGGGAGGGGGGTGGGACAGAACGTCCTGCCTCCACCCTGGGGAGAACCTGCCGACCCGAAGGCAGAATGGCCCACAGCCGGTGGAAATGGGGCAGGGGCCCAGGAACGACGGGAAGAGATCCCCAGCGGCTGAAGCTTCCTGTGTAGGGCCCGAGGGCTTCGTCTGCCCTTGGGTCTGGCCAGACCGGGCATGGGACGACTTCTTCCGGGAACGTCTCGAGCGGCGCCAAGAGCAGCCAGCCTGGCTTGAGGCAGGAAGCATCTTTGGGCCAGCTGTGGCTGCAGGTCTTCCGCTGAGCGTGCCTGCCCAAGGGCTCATGGTGCTCCCGGAGTCCTCGAGCCTGTGCAAGCAGGAGCTAATCTGCTCCATGAAGAGGCCTGGGCCATTGAACTGGAGCTCCTGGATGGTCGACTGGGCCTCGGGCGGAGCCGGCGGCTGGGCCAAGCATTGTGGAACCCAGCGATTCCAGAGAGGACACGGGCCGTGGAATCCGTCCCGTCCAAGGACGTCGCAGGGAGGTCCCAGTGGCTGCCGCACCCTCCTGGATGAGCTCCACAAACCATCCCTGGGGTCTGGGGGCAGGAGCTCTTGGAGTTCTGGAGATCAGCAGCCTGTGGCCTGGCTACCCTGGGCAGGGACCCTGGTGCAGCACGTCTTGTGCCCGAACAGGCTGAGGTGCTTGCGTTCCTCAACTTGGGCGCCAGGGCCTGGTGCCCGTCCCCTTCCATTGGCCACCTCGCCCACGACTCTTACCCAACCCTTTGCGGCCACAAAGGGCGTGCGCCCGGGCCCTCTGGCTGGAGGAGCAGCAGAGCCAGGGCTCTGCCCGGTGGCCTTGGCCGTGTGCTGCACAGCGTTCGGCAGGGGAGCACGCCCCAGGAGGGACCCGCAGCTGGCAGAATGCCCACCACTGGCTCCTCCTGCTTGGCCACTTCCCCCGCCCGCAGGCTGAGACTCTGCACTGCTACGGAGCAGCCCTTGCAGTGCCTTAGAGTCCACAGGGGAGGCCCTGCCACCAGCCCTGGCTCATCCATCTACTAAGGGCCAGGGACCAGTGGAGCTTGTGAGGGAGGTGGGCAGCTAACTGTGGCCTCTGGCCTCAGGACGGTGCCAAGGGGGTGGCCTCGGACAAGGCACCAGGGCCTGGTGGTACGCCCCTGGGGTGGCCACTGAGGGAGGGGAGCATCTGTGAGGTCCGGGCGGCGCCAGTGGCTGCATGTGGAGGCTGAGAGGGCGACGCGCCTCGCAGCAGCACCCGAGGCGGTGTCGGGAGGCAGAACGGAGCCATGTCGAGATCGAGATCGTGGATGCTGCCGGGCCCTGGAGCAATGCCACGCTGGGCTGCGGTGCAGGCTCGATGCCCGGCAGGGACTGAGGGGTCAGCATGCAACGGGCTCATCGGCACTGGGAGGCTGAACGGTGCGGGGCGGGCGGCTCGGCAGCTGAACGCGGTGCCGAGGGGCTGGCAGCTGCGACCGAGACCTGGAACGTGTCCAGGATCGACTGTTGGAAGGCGCCCTCAGGCGCTCCAAGGAGGTAGCCTGTCTACGGCACATGGGGACCTTTGGACCATCACCTCAACGAGGCCCCTCGTGGCCATGAAGGTGTCAGGGGAGGAGGGCATGATGCCTCCTCCACATGGAGTCTCGGGGAGTCCGGCACCTGAGGGCGTTGGTGCTGGGCCGGCTTTCCCGGGTGGTGCCGGAGGCAGTGCAGGTGGTACCGAAGGAGCGCCCGTCGTCGGCTTGCCAGCCCCCCCGCAGAGAGGGAGCAGCACCGAGTGGCTGAATGCTCTGGTGCCAGGGGGCTGGAGCTGCCCCGGGGCCGGTGCTGGGACTGCGGCACGTGGAGGCAGGTCTTGCTGACTCCATCAGGAGCTGTTTGAGACGCAAGACTCGCTCCTCTCTGGTCGCGGTCAGAATGACGTGTCTGCCTAGGCCCCCCCAGACACCGAAGACACGAGCCATGGGGGCACTAGCGGGTACAGGCTTAGCGCAGGAACTGCACGGCCTGCTTCCTGAGACTGGGGCCCATGCTATGTCCCCGAGGGAGGGCAGGCAGAAGAGGGGACGCACTACAGACCGGCAGGGATTCGTGATGCACTCGCCACGCAGGAGAACCGCCACTGCGGGGCAGCCGGGTCGGCAGGTCACAGCATAGAACCATAGAGCTGGAAGAGACCTCAGGAGTCATCAAGTCCAGCCCCCTGCTCGAGGCAGGACCAATCCCAACTAAATCAACCCAGCCAGGGCTTTGTCAAGCCGAGACTTAAAACACCTCTAGGGTGGAGACTCCACTACTTCCCTAGGGAACCCATCCCAGTGCTTCACTACCCTCCTAGGGAAATAGTTTTTCCTAATATCCAACCTGGACCTCCCCCACTGTAACGTGAGACCATTGCTCCTTGTTCTGCATCCGCCACCACTGTGAACAAACAGCCTCTCTGGAACCTCCCTTCAGGAAGCTGAAGGCTGCTATCAAATCCCCCCTCGCTCTTCGCTTCTGCAGACTAAACAGACCCAAATCCCTCAGCCTCTCCTCATAGGTCATGTGCTCCAGCCCCCTAATCATTTTGGTTGCCCTCTGCTAGACCCTCTCCAATGCGTCCACGTCCTTTCTATAGTGGGGGCCCAGAACTGGACACAATACTCCAGATGTGGCCTCACCAGAGCCGAATAAAGGGGAATAATCACTTCTCTGGATCTGCTGGCAATGCTCCTCCTAATGCACCCTAATATGCCATTAGCCTTCTTGGCTACAAGGTCACACTGCTGACTCATATCCAGCTTCTCGTCCACTGTAACCCCCAGGTCCTTTTCTGCAGAACTGCTACTTAGCCATTCGGTCCCCAGCCTGTAACAATGCTTGGGATTCTTCTGTCCCAGGTGCAGGACTCTGCACTTGTCCTTGTTGAACCTCATCAGATTTCTTGTGGCCCAATCCTCCAATTTGTCTAGGTCACTCTGGACTCTATCCCTGCCCTCCAGCGTATCTACCTCTCCCCCTAGCTTAGTGTCATCCGCAAACTTGCTGAGGGTGCAATCCATCCCCTCATCCAGGTCATTAATAAAGATATTGAACAAAACCGGTCCCAGAAGCGAACGTTGGGGCACTCCGCTAGAAACCGACCGCCATCCTGACACCGAGCCGTTGATCAGGGGCGCTGCAGCCGACCCGCCGGGTAAAGCCTCCCGAGAGGACACACCTGTCTGGCCTGGAGATGAGCAAGCCCTGGAGAGCAGGGCTGGGTGGATCTGGAACCGGGCAGCAGGACGTCGGTCCACTCTCTGCTCCACCACAGCGCTCAGGCGGGCCCTACTTGCTGCCTCCTCTACCAGGAGCAATTCTTCCCTGGGGGCGGATTTGATCAGAGCCTCCAGAAGGCAGAGTCCAGACTGGCACTGTCGTTGTGCAGCGCCCGCAGCCGGGGCCCAGAGAGGCCTGGCCTAGCGATGCCTTTCTACCACCCTGTCCCTGCAGCGCCTTGCAAGCCCAGCGACGGACCAGTCCCGCCAAGCGCGACACGGCAGAGCAAGCACCCAAACCATCACCTCACCTGCCGCGCTGTCGTCCTGCTTCTCAGCAGCTTCTCCGTACAAATTCCCAGAGTCCTGCAGGAACAACAAGGCCTGGGCCATCAATCCCCGCTGAGAGGAGCATCCACCCACCAGCCCGGAGCCGGTGTCCAAGCAGCTGCTCCCGCTCCCTGCCCCCATGGGCCGGCAGACCTGTGAGCATGCTGGGCCAGCACCTCCCCCCAGTCTCAGCCCGGGTAGCGTCCTGCGGGCTGCAGGGAGCAGCGGGAGCGCCACTCTCCCGTCACTGCCCGGATGCTCCCCACGCCGGCCCCAGCCCATGCGGACGCTCAGGCGCTCGTGTTGCTCGGGGGCGTTCCCGCAGACCCGCTACACACGTGCTGCCTTGCCTGGAGAGCGCCCCCAAACCTGCAGAGCTCAGTTGCCGCAGAAGGACCCAGCAATCCAGGGGGCCTGCCAGCACAGAGAGCAGAGCCAGGCCCAGGACACTGCTCTGGGGCCCTGCTGCCCTGCCCTCCGGGGGTACCACGGCCTCCAGAGAACTCTTGGCCCCAACGGAGGGCGTGGCTGGCCGGTGGCCCCGCAGGCCCTGGGGAGAGCACAGTGCCCGGGCGAGTCCTGCCGCGAGCAGAAGGGACGAGGTGGGTCTTGCAGACGGATGGGCTCAGGGAGCTTGCTGGGGGGAGGCAGGCGTGGGGCAAACCAGCCAGAAGGGACACAAGGGGGTGTGGCCAGGCCCTGATGGCAGGGTGGCTCCAGCTCAGTCACACGGCCTGCCCGGGGGCAGCCTCTGTAGCCAGCTCTGGAGAAGGCGCAAGCACCGCTCGCTGGCCAGGGGAGGGGCTCCCGTCTGGGCACCCGGACGCCAGGGCAGGAGGTGCAACCCGGAGGCTCAGCTGTGAGCCTGGTGCACGCTCGGGGGCAGCCAGCCCGCTCGTTCCTGCCTGCCCAGTGATGGCGGCGGGAGCAGTGGCGAGGTCTCCGGGAAAGGGAGCTCTGGCACAAGTCCCCTTGCCCGGGGGTGGAGGTCCCTGGAGCAGGCAGTGAAGCTAGAGGGAGGGCCCCAGCGCCGCTCTCAACGTGCAGCCTTGGCGGAGCCAGGGACAAGGGCACGTGCTTTGCTGTGCGTCCACAGGGCTCTGGGGGCCCTTCCCTCAGCCAGGAGAGCTGTGGCTTGTGCTGCAGGCGGCCCTGGCCGGGGCCGAGAGGCCCTGGGAGCACGGCCCCAGGCTCAGAGCACCGGGCGGGGGGGCTGGGGCCTACTGCTTGGTGCAGGCTGGGCTAGGGCTGGGAGCCGCACTCACCTCCTGCTGGGGCAGCCCCTCCTCTCGCTCTCGGCTGGTCTCTTCTTTCTCTACCGCTCCCCTAGGCAAAGCAACCCCACAGCGCATGAGCCCTGGCCGCCCGCTTCCCGGGACCCCAGCAGTGCCCCGGGGCCAGCTCCCTCGGCTGCACGCCGCCTGGCCCTGCTCCCTGGCCTCTGCTGGCTGGAGGGGCTGAGCCCACCGGTCACTCTCAACCGTTGTGTCTGCGAAGAACCCAGCCCGGCTCCCAGGCTCGACGCTGGGATTCTCAGGGCTTCTCCCTCTGGTACCCACTGTCCCTCCTGCTGCAGCCAGCCCCTTGGCCAGCCAGCCCCTCGGCCGGCCAGCCTCCTACTGCAGCCAGCCGCCCCCTAGCCAGCCCCTCGGCCAGCCAGCCTCCTGTTGCAGCCAGCCACCCCCCCGCCAGCCCCTCGGCCGGCCAGCCTCCTACTGCAGCCAGCCGCCCCCTAGCCAGCCCCTCAGCCAGCCAGCCTCCTGTTGCAGCCAGCCACCCCCCCGCCAGCCCCTCGGCCGGCCAGCCTCCTGTTGCAGCCAGCCACCCCCCCGCCAGCCCCTCGGCCGGCCAGCCTCCTGTTGCAGCCAGCCACCCCCCCGCCAGCCCCTCGGCCGGCCAGCCTCCTGTTGCAGCCAGCCACCCCCCCGCCAGCCCCTCGGCCGGCCAGCCTCCTGTTGCAGCCAGCCACCCCCCCGCCAGCCCCTCGGCCGGCCAGCCTCCTGTTGCAGCCAGCCACCCCCCCGCCAGCCCCTCGGCCGGCCAGCCTCCTGTTGCAGCCAGCCACCCCCCCGCCAGCCCCTCGGCCGGCCCGCCCCTTGGCCAGCCAGCCCCTCGGCCGGCCAGCCACCTACTGCAGCCAGCCGCCCCCTAGCCAGCCCCTCGGCCAGCCAGCCTCCTGTTGCAGCCAGCCACCCCCCCGCCAGCCCCTCGGCCGGCCAGCCCCTTGGCCAGCCAGCCCCTCGGCCTGCCAGCCTCCTACTGCAGCCAGCCGCCCCCTAGCCAGCCCCTCGGCCAGCCAGCCTCCTGTTGCAGCCAGCCACCCCCCCGCCAGCCCCTCGGCCGGCCAGCCTCCTGTTGCAGCCAGCCACCCCCCCGCCAGCCCCTCGGCCGGCCAGCCTCCTGTTGCAGCCAGCCACCCCCCCGCCAGCCCCTCGGCCGGCCAGCCTCCTGTTGCAGCCAGCCACCCCCCCGCCAGCCCCTCGGCCGGCCAGCCCCTTGGCCAGCCAGCCCCTCGGCCGGCCAGCCTCCTACTGCAGCCAGCCGCCCCCTAGCCAGCCCCTCGGCCAGCCAGCCTCCTGTTGCAGCCAGCCACCCCCCCGCCAGCCCCTCGGCCGGCCAGCCCCTCGGCCAGCCAGCCTCCTGCTGCAGCCAGCCGCCCCCTAGCCAGCCCCTCGGCCAGCCAGCCTCCTGCTGCAGCCAGCCACCCCCCAGCCAGCCCCTCGGCCAGCCAGCCACCCCCTTGGCCAGCCCCCCACCAGCCAGCCCACCCAGCCCACCGGCCCACCGGCCCACGGGCCAGCCCACCAGCCCTTCTCTGCCCGTTGCCAGCAATAGGAGCTGCTGGCTGGGCAAAGCGGCGCCCAGGTGCGAGCAGCACATGCACTGCCCGGCCCATGGAGGGAGGAGCAGCTCTCACAACCCTGGTCTCCTGCCTGTGCTCTCCCAATACCAGACACAGGCGCGGCCCCTGAACCTCCGTCCTCCTCTGCCTGAGAGCCCCCACCCCGGCCTCCTCCTTCCTGGCCCCACCCAAGAGCCCCCCCCCGGGTTGGAGCCCCTCAACAGCCCTGTGAGAGTTCAGGGCCCGCCGTGTGGCCCTCGCGCCCCAATCTGGACCCCATCTCAGGGTGTCCGTATCCACACGCAACTCTGGGACCCAAACCAGCAGCTGTGGCCCTCTGCAGCATGCGGGGGGGTGCAGACAAGCCAGAGGAGGCTCCTGCAACGCGGCCAGTGAGGGCAGGGACCAGGCTGGGCCCCCTGAGAGGCTGCAAGGGCTGAGGCAGACGCTGGGACCCAACCCCCTCCACGGCTCTCACTGCTCCCCCTACCCACCTCTCTGCAGCCTCCTGCGCCCCGTCGCCGGCCCCCTGCTCCGCAGACAGCAGCTTCTCGTCTGGCATGCCCACCTTCTCCAGGAAGCACAGCGCCGGGTCCGCTCGCATGGCGTTGTACCGCTCGTAGCCTGGCAACACCGCCACGCACATTACGGCCAGTCCCTCGCCGGGGCCAGGCCCCTGTGGCTGGGCCCGGGCCCTCTGCTCCACAGGTAGCCTGGCCCCTCACACCACGCACCCACAGCCCTTGACAAAGCCGCACGCCTGAGGCGCCGCAGCACCCAGCCCTGCGGGGACAGAAAGCAGCACCGGCGGGCCGGGAGGGACAAGCTGCAAGAGGAGTTTCAAGGCAGCATGACTTGAGAGGAGAGAATTCGGCCCGGAGCATGTCCCCGAGGCAGGCACCTGGCTGCAGGCTCCCCACTGCCCCGCCTCAGAGCAGCACCGGCCAGCAATGTCTCTCAGGCTGTCTGCCGACAGCTACCCCCACAGCTGCTGTCACTCCCCCCGAGCTCAGCCCTGGCGAGAGCCAGTGCAACCAGTGCTGTGCGCAGGAGCGCCCTGCCGCAGTGCAGACCCTCCTGGGCATTAAACAGGGTTTGCGTGCCCGGGGGGTGTGCAGGGCAGTGCAGACACTCGGGGGGGGGGTGTTTAAACAGGGCTTGCGCGGCCAGAGCACGGGGGGTGTGCAGGGCAGTGCAGACGCTCTGGGGGGGGGGGCAGTTAAACAGGGCTTGCATGGCCAGGGTGTGTGCAGGGCAGTGCAGACACTCGGGGAGGGGGGAGGGGGGTTAAACAGGGCTTGCGCGGCCAGAGGACGGGGGCGTGCAGGGCAGTGCAGACGCTCTGGGGGGGGGGCGGTTAAAAAGGGCTTGCATGGCCGGGGGGTGTGCAGGGCAGTGCAGACACTCGAGGGGGGGGCGGTTAAACAGGGCTTGCATGGCCGGGGGGTGTGCGGGGCAGTGCAGATGCTCTGGGGGGGGGGGCGGTTAAACAGGGCTTGCATGGCTGGGGGGTGTGCAGGGCAGTGCAGGCGCTCTGGGGGAGGGGGGGACGGTTAAACAGGGCTTGCATGGCCGGGGGGTGTGCAGGGCAGTGCAGGCGCTCTGGGGGAGGGGGGGACGGTTAAACAGGGCTTGCATGGCCGGGGGGTGTGCAGGGCAGTGCAGACGCTCTGGGAGGGGGGGGGCGGTTAAACAGGGCTTGCATGGCCGGGGGGTGTGCAGGGCAGTGCAGGCGCTCTGGGGGGGCGGTTTAAACAGGGCTTGCATGGCTGGGGGGTGGGCGGGGCAGTGCAGACGCTCGGGGGGGGCGGTTATACAGGGCTTGCATGGCCGGGGGGTGTGCAGGGCAGTGCAGACGCTCTGGGGGGGGCGGTTATACAGGGCTTGCATGGCCGGGGGGTGTGCAGGGCAGTGCAGACGCTCTGGGGGGGGGCGGTTATACAGGGCTTGCATGGCCGGGGGGTGTGCAGGGCAGTGCTGATACTCGGGGGAGGGGGGGCGGTTAGACAGGGCTTGCATGGCCGGGGGGTGTGCAGGGCAGTGCAGACGCTCTGGGGGGGGCGGTTATACAGGGCTTGCATGGCCGGGGGGTGTGCAGGGCAGTGCTGATACTCGGGGGAGGGGGGGCGGTTAGACAGGGCTTGCATGGCCGGGGGGTGTGCAGGGCAGTGCAGACGCTCTGGGGGGGGGGGGGCGGTTAAACAGGGCTTGCATGGCCGGGGGGTGTGCGGGGCAGTGCAGACGCTCTGGGGGGGGCGGGCGGTTAAACAGGGCTTGCATGGCCGGGGGGTGTGCGGGGCAGTGCAGACGCTCTGGGGGGGGCGGGCGGTTAAACAGGGCTTGCATGGCCGGGGGGTGTGCAGGGCAGTGCAGACGCTCTGGGGGGGGGGGGGCGCGGTTAAACAGGGCTTGCATGGCCGGGGGGTGTGCGGGGCAGTGCAGACGCTCTGGGGGGGGGGGGGGGGGCGCGGTTAAACAGGGCTTGCATGGCCGGGGGGTGTGCGGGGCAGTGCAGACGCTCTGGGGGGGGGGCGGGGGCGGTTAAACAGGGATTGCATGGCCGGGGGGTGTGCAGGGCAGTGCTGATACTCGGGGGAGGGGGGGGCGGTTAAACAGGGCTTGCATGGCCGGGGGGTGTGCAGGGCAGTGCAGACGCTCTGGGGGGGGGGGGGCGGTTAAACAGGGCTTGCATGGCCGGGGGGTGTGCAGGGCAGTGCAGACGCTCTGGGGGGGGCGGGCGGTTAAACAGGGCTTGCATGGCCGGGGGGTGTGCAGGGCAGTGCAGACGCTCTGGGGGGGGGGGGCGCGGTTAAACAGGGCTTGCATGGCCGGGGGGTGTGCGGGGCAGTGCAGACGCTCTGGGGGGGGGGCGGGAGCGGTTAAACAGGGATTGCATGGCCGGGGGGGGTGCGTGGCAGTGCCGACGCTCTGTGGGGGGCGGTTAAACAGGGCTTGCATGGCCGGCGGGTGTGCGGGGCAATGCAGACGCTCTGGGAGGGGGGGGGGCGGTTAAACAGGGCTTGCATGGCCGGGGGGTATGCAGGGCAGTGCAGACGCTCTGGGCGGGGGGGCGGTTAAACAGGGCTTGCATGGCCGGGGGGTGTGCAGGGCAGTGCAGACGCTCTGGGGGGGGGGGGCAGTTAAACAGGGCTTGCATGGCCGGGGGGTGTGCAGGGCAGTGCAGGCGCTCTGGGAGGGGGGGGGCGGTTAAACAGGGCTTGCATGGCCGGGGGGTGTGCAGGGCAGTGCAGACGCTCTGGGGGGGGGGGGGGCGCGGTTAAACAGGGCTTGCATGGCCGGGGGGTGTGCAGGGCTGTGCAGTCGCTCTGGGCGGGAGGGGCGGATAAACAGGGCTTGCATGGCCGGGGGGTGTGCAGGGCAGTGCAGGCGCTCTGGGTGGGGGGGGGGCGGTTAAACAGGGCTTGCATGGCCGGGGGCTGTGCAGGGCAGTGCAGACTCTCGGGGGGGGGGGAAGGCGGTTTAAACAGGGCTTGCATGGCCGGGGGGTGTGCAGGGCAGTGCAGACGCTCGGGGGGGGGGCGGTTAAACAGGGCTTGCATGGCCGGGGGATGTGCAGGGCAGTGCAGACACTCGGGCGGGGGCGGTTAAACAGGGCTTGCATGGCCGGGGGGTGTGCAGGGCAGTGCAGACGCTCCGGGGGGGGGCGGTTAAACAGGGCTTGCATGGCCGGGGGGTGTGCAGGGCAGTGCAGACGCTCGGGGGGGGGAAGGCGGTTAAACAGGGCTTGCATGGCCGGGGGATGTGCAGGGCAGTGCAGACACTCGGGAGGGGGGAGGGGGGTTAAACAGGGCTTGTGTGGCCAGAGCACGGGGGTGTGCAGGGCAGTGCAGACGCTCTGGGGCGGGGGGGGGCGGTTAAACAGGGCTTGCATGGCCGGGGGGTGTGCGGGGCAGTGCAGACGCTCTGGGGGGGGGGCGGGAGCGGTTAAACAGGGATTGCATGGCCGGGGGGGGTGCGTGGCAGTGCCGACGCTCTGTGGGGGGCGGTTAAACAGGGCTTGCATGGCCGGGGGGTGTGCGGGGCAATGCAGACGCTCTGGGAGGGGGGGGGCGGTTAAACAGGGCTTGCATGGCCGGGGGGTGTGCAGGGCAGTGCAGGCGCTCTGGGAGGGGGGGGGGCGGTTAAACAGGGCTTGCATGGCCGGGGGGTGTGCAGGGCAATGCAGACGCTCTGGGGGGGGGGGGGCAGTTAAACAGGGCTTGCATGGCCGGGGGGTGTGCAGGGCAGTGCAGGCGCTCTGGGAGGGGGGGGGCGGTTAAACAGGGCTTGCATGGCCGGGGGGTGTGCAGGGCAGTGCAGACGCTCTGGGGGGGGGGGGGCGCGGTTAAACAGGGCTTGCATGGCCGGGGGGTGTGCAGGGCAGTGCAGACGCTCTGGGCGGGGGGGGCGGATAAACAGGGCTTGCATGGCCGGGGGGTGTGCAGGGCAGTGCAGGTGCTCTGGGAGGGGGGGGGGGGGGTGGTTAAACAGGGCTTGCATGGCCGGGGGGTGTGCAGGGCAGTGCAGGCGCTCTGGGGGGGCGGTTTAAACAGGGCTTGCATGGCTGGGGGGTGGGCGGGGCAGTGCAGACGCTCGGGGGGGGCGGTTATACAGGGCTTGCATGGCCGGGGGGTGTGCAGGGCAGTGCAGACGCTCTGGGGGGGGCGGTTATACAGGGCTTGCATGGCCGGGGGGTGTGCAGGGCAGTGCAGACGCTCTGGGGGGGGCGGTTATACAGGGCTTGCATGGCCGGGGGGTGTGCAGGGCAGTGCTGATACTCGGGGGAGGGGGGGCGGTTAGACAGGGCTTGCATGGCCGGGGGGTGTGCAGGGCAGTGCAGACGCTCTGGGGGGGGCGGTTATACAGGGCTTGCATGGCCGGGGGGTGTGCAGGGCAGTGCTGATACTCGGGGGAGGGGGGGCGGTTAGACAGGGCTTGCATGGCCGGGGGGTGTGCAGGGCAGTGCAGACGCTCTGGGGGGGGGGGGCGGTTAAACAGGGCTTGCATGGCCGGGGGGTGTGCGGGGCAGTGCAGACGCTCTGGGGGGGGCGGGCGGTTAAACAGGGCTTGCATGGCCGGGGGGTGTGCGGGGCAGTGCAGACGCTCTGGGGGGGGCGGGCGGTTAAACAGGGCTTGCATGGCCGGGGGGTGTGCAGGGCAGTGCAGACGCTCTGGGGGGGGGGGGCGCGGTTTAAACAGGGCTTGCATGGCCGGGGGGTGTGCGGGGCAGTGCAGACGCTCTGGGGGGGGGGGCGGGGGCGGTTAAACAGGGATTGCATGGCCGGGGGGTGTGCAGGGCAGTGCTGATACTCGGGGGAGGGGGGGGCGGTTAAACAGGGCTTGCATGGCCGGGGGGTGTGCAGGGCAGTGCAGACGCTCTGGGGGGGGGGGGCGGTTAAACAGGGCTTGCATGGCCGGGGGGTGTGCAGGGCAGTGCAGACGCTCTGGGGGGGGCGGGCGGTTAAACAGGGCTTGCATGGCCGGGGGGTGTGCAGGGCAGTGCATACGCTCTGGGGGGGGGGGGCGCGGTTAAACAGGGCTTGCATGGCCGGGGGGTGTGCGGGGCAGTGCAGACGCTCTGGGGGGGGGGGCGGGAGCGGTTTAAACAGGGATTGCATGGCCGGGGGGGGTGCGTGGCAGTGCCGACGCTCTGTGGGGGGCGGTTTAAACAGGGCTTGCATGGCCGGCGGGTGTGCGGGGCAATGCAGACGCTCTGGGAGGGGGGGGGCGGTTAAACAGGGCTTGCATGGCCGGGGGGTATGCAGGGCAGTGCAGACGCTCTGGGCGGGGGGGCGGTTAAACAGGGCTTGCATGGCCGGGGGGTGTGCAGGGCAGTGCAGACGCTCTGGGCGGGAGGGGCGGATAAACAGGGCTTGCATGGCCGGGGGGTGTGCAGGGCAGTGCAGGCGCTCTGGGTGGGGGGGGGGCGGTTAAACAGGGCTTGCATGGCCGGGGGCTGTGCAGGGCAGTGCAGACTCTCGGGGGGGGGGGAAGGCGGTTAAACAGGGCTTGCATGGCCGGGGGGTGTGCAGGGCAGTGCAGACGCTCGGGGGGGGGCGGTTAAACAGGGCTTGCATGGCCGGGGGATGTGCAGGGCAGTGCAGACACTCGGGCGGGGGCGGTTTAAACAGGGCTTGCATGGCCGGGGGGTGTGCAGGGCAGTGCAGACGCTCCGGGGGGGGGCGGTTAAACAGGGCTTGCATGGCCGGGGGGTGTGCAGGGCAGTGCAGACGCTCCGGGGGGGGAAGGCGGTTAAACAGGGCTTGCATGGCCGGGGGATGTGCAGGGCAGTGCAGACACTCGGGAGGGGGGAGGGGGGTTAAACAGGGCTTGTGTGGCCAGAGCACGGGGGTGTGCAGGGCAGTGCAGACGCTCTGGGGCGGGGGGGGGCGGTTAAACAGGGCTTGCATGGCCGGGGGGTGTGCGGGGCAGTGCAGACGCTCTGGGGGGGGGGCGGGAGCGGTTAAACAGGGATTGCATGGCCGGGGGGGGTGCGTGGCAGTGCCGACGCTCTGTGGGGGGCGGTTAAACAGGGCTTGCATGGCCGGGGGGTGTGCGGGGCAATGCAGACGCTCTGGGAGGGGGGGGGCGGTTAAACAGGGCTTGCATGGCCGGGGGGTGTGCAGGGCAGTGCAGGCGCTCTGGGAGGGGGGGGGGGCGGTTAAACAGGGCTTGCATGGCCGGGGGGTGTGCAGGGCAATGCAGACGCTCTGGGGGGGGGGGGGCGGTTAAACAGGGCTTGCATGGCCGGGGGGTGTGCAGGGCAGTGCAGGCGCTCTGGGAGGGGGGGGGGCGGTTAAACAGGGCTTGCATGGCCGGGGGGTGTGCAGGGCAGTGCAGACGCTCTGGGGGGGGGGGGGCGCGGTTAAACAGGGCTTGCATGGCCGGGGGGTGTGCAGGGCAGTGCAGACGCTCTGGGCGGGGGGGGCGGATAAACAGGGCTTGCATGGCCGGGGGGTGTGCAGGGCAGTGCAGGCGCTCTGGGAGGGGGGGGGGGGGGTGGTTAAACAGGGCTTGCATGGCCGGGGGGTGTGCAGGGCAATGCAGACGCTCTGGGGGGGGGGGGCAGTTAAACAGGGCTTGCATGGCCGGGGGGTGTGCAGGGCAGTGCAGGCGCTCTGGGAGGGGGGGGGCGGTTAAACAGGGCTTGCATGGCCGGGGGGTGTGCAGGGCAGTGCAGACGCTCTGGGCGGGGGGGGCGGATAAACAGGGCTTGCATGGCCGGGGGGTGTGCAGGGCAGTGCTGATACTCGGGGGAGGGGGGGCGGTTAGACAGGGCTTGCATGGCCGGGGGGTGTGCAGGGCAGTGCAGACGCTCTGGGGGGGGCGGTTATACAGGGCTTGCATGGCCGGGGGGTGTGCAGGGCAGTGCTGATACTCGGGGGAGGGGGGGCGGTTAGACAGGGCTTGCATGGCCGGGGGGTGTGCAGGGCAGTGCAGACGCTCTGGCGGGGGGGGGCGGTTAAACAGGGCTTGCATGGCCGGGGGGTGTGCGGGGCAGTGCAGACGCTCTGGGGGGGGCGGGCGGTTTAAACAGGGCTTGCATGGCCGGGGGGTGTGCGGGGCAGTGCAGACGCTCTGGGGGGGGCGGGCGGTTAAACAGGGCTTGCATGGCCGGGGGGTGTGCAGGGCAGTGCAGACGCTCTGGGGGGGGGGGGGCGCGGTTTAAACAGGGCTTGCATGGCCGGGGGGTGTGCGGGGCAGTGCAGACGCTCTGGGGGGGGGGGGGGGGGCGCGGTTAAACAGGGCTTGCATGGCCGGGGGGTGTGCGGGGCAGTGCAGACGCTCTGGGGGGGGGGCGGGGGCGGTTAAACAGGGATTGCATGGCCGGGGGGTGTGCAGGGCAGTGCTGATACTCGGGGGAGGGGGGGGCGGTTAAACAGGGCTTGCATGGCCGGGGGGTGTGCAGGGCAGTGCAGACGCTCTGGGGGGGGGGGGGCGGTTAAACAGGGCTTGCATGGCCGGGGGGTGTGCAGGGCAGTGCAGACGCTCTGGGGGGGGCGGGCGGTTAAACAGGGCTTGCATGGCCGGGGGGTGTGCAGGGCAGTGCAGACGCTCTGGGGGGGGGGGCGCGGTTAAACAGGGCTTGCATGGCCGGGGGGTGTGCGGGGCAGTGCAGACGCTCTGGGGGGGGGGCGGGAGCGGTTAAACAGGGATTGCATGGCCGGGGGGGGTGCGTGGCAGTGCCGACGCTCTGTGGGGGGCGGTTAAACAGGGCTTGCATGGCCGGCGGGTGTGCGGGGCAATGCAGACGCTCTGGGAGGGGGGGGGCGGTTAAACAGGGCTTGCATGGCCGGGGGGTATGCAGGGCAGTGCAGACGCTCTGGGCGGGGGGGCGGTTAAACAGGGCTTGCATGGCCGGGGGGTGTGCAGGGCAGTGCAGACGCTCTGGGGGGGGGGGCAGTTAAACAGGGCTTGCATGGCCGGGGGGTGTGCAGGGCAGTGCAGGCGCTCTGGGAGGGGGGGGGCGGTTAAACAGGGCTTGCATGGCCGGGGGGTGTGCAGGGCAGTGCAGACGCTCTGGGGGGGGGGGGGCGCGGTTAAACAGGGCTTGCATGGCCGGGGGGTGTGCAGGGCAGTGCAGACGCTCTGGGCGGGAGGGGCGGATAAACAGGGCTTGCATGGCCGGGGGGGTGTGCAGGGCAGTGCAGGCGCTCTGGGTGGGGGGGGGGCGGTTAAACAGGGCTTGCATGGCCGGGGGCTGTGCAGGGCAGTGCAGACTCTCGGGGGGGGGGGAAGGCGGTTAAACAGGGCTTGCATGGCCGGGGGGTGTGCAGGGCAGTGCAGACGCTCGGGGGGGGGCGGTTAAACAGGGCTTGCATGGCCGGGGGATGTGCAGGGCAGTGCAGACACTCGGGCGGGGGCGGTTAAACAGGGCTTGCATGGCCGGGGGGTGTGCAGGGCAGTGCAGACGCACCGGGGGGGGGCGGTTAAACAGGGCTTGCATGGCCGGGGGGTGTGCAGGGCAGTGCAGACGCTCGGGGGGGGGAAGGCGGTTAAACAGGGCTTGCATGGCCGGGGGATGTGCAGGGCAGTGCAGACACTCGGGAGGGGGGAGGGGGGTTAAACAGGGCTTGTGTGGCCAGAGCACGGGGGTGTGCAGGGCAGTGCAGACGCTCTGGGGCGGGGGGGGGCGGGTTTAAACAGGGCTTGCATGGCCGGGGGGTGTGCGGGGCAGTGCAGACGCTCTGGGGGGGGGGCGGGAGCGGTTAAACAGGGATTGCATGGCCGGGGGGGGTGCGTGGCAGTGCCGACGCTCTGTGGGGGGCGGTTTTAAACAGGGCTTGCATGGCCGGGGGGTGTGCGGGGCAATGCAGACGCTCTGGGAGGGGGGGGGGCGGTTTAAACAGGGCTTGCATGGCCGGGGGGTGTGCAGGGCAGTGCAGGCGCTCTGGGAGGGGGGGGGGCGGTTAAACAGGGCTTGCATGGCCGGGGGGTGTGCAGGGCAATGCAGACGCTCTGGGGGGGGGGGGCAGTTAAACAGGGCTTGCATGGCCGGGGGGTGTGCAGGGCAGTGCAGGCGCTCTGGGAGGGGGGGGGCGGTTTAAACAGGGCTTGCATGGCCGGGGGGTGTGCAGGGCAGTGCAGACGCTCTGGGGGGGGGGGGCGCGGTTTAAACAGGGCTTGCATGGCCGGGGGGTGTGCAGGGCAGTGCAGACGCTCTGGGCGGGGGGGGGCGGATAAACAGGGCTTGCATGGCCGGGGGGTGTGCAGGGCAGTGCAGGCGCTCTGGGAGGGGGGGGGGGGTGGTTAAACAGGGCTTGCATGGCCGGGGGGTGTGCAGGGCAATGCAGACGCTCTGGGGGGGGGGCAGTTAAACAGGGCTTGCATGGCCGGGGGGGGTGTGCAGGGCAGTGCAGGCGCTCTGGGAGGGGGGGGGGCGGTTAAACAGGGCTTGCATGGCCGGGGGGTGTGCAGGGCAGTGCAGACGCTCTGGGGGGGGGGGGGCGCGGTTAAACAGGGCTTGCATGGCCGGGGGGTGTGCAGGGCAGTGCAGACGCTCTGGGCGGGGGGGGCGGAATAAACAGGGCTTGCATGGCCGGGGGGTGTGCAGGGCAGTGCAGGCGCTCTGGGGGGGGGGGGGGTGGTTAAACAGGGCTTGCATGGCCGGGGGCTGTGCAGGGCAGTGCAGACTCTCGGGGGGGGGGGAAGGCGGTTAAACAGGGCTTGCATGGCCGGGGGATGTGCAGGGCAGTGCAGACGCTCGGGCGGGGGCGGTTTAAACAGGGCTTGCATGGCCGGGGGGTGTGCAGGGCAGTGCAGACGCTCCGGGGGGGGGCGGTTAAACAGGGCTTGCATGGCCGGGGGGTGTGCAGGGCAGTGCAGACGCTCGGGGGGGGGAAGGCGGTTAAACAGGGCTTGCATGGCCGGGGGATGTGCAGGGCAGTGCAGACACTCGGGGGGGGGGAGGGGGGTTAAACAGGGCTTGTGTGGCCAGAGCACGGGGGTGTGCAGGGCAGTGCAGACGCTCTGGGGGGGGGGGGGCGCGGTTAAACAGGGCTTGCATGGCCGGGGGGTGTGCAGGGCAGTGCAGACGCTCTGGGCGGGAGGGGCGGATAAACAGGGCTTGCATGGCCGGGGGGTGTGCAGGGCAGTGCAGGCGCTCTGGGTGGGGGGGGGGCGGTTAAACAGGGCTTGCATGGCCGGGGGCTGTGCAGGGCAGTGCAGACGCTCTGGGCGGGAGGGGCGGATAAACAGGGCTTGCATGGCCGGGGGGTGTGCAGGGCAGTGCAGGCGCTCTGGGTGGGGGGGGGGCGGTTAAACAGGGCTTGCATGGCCGGGGGGGTGTGCAGGGCAGTGCAGACGCTCGGGGGGGGGGCGGTTAAACAGGGCTTGCATGGCCGGGGGATGTGCAGGGCAGTGCAGACACTCGGGCGGGGGCGGTTAAACAGGGCTTGCATGGCCGGGGGGTGTGCAGGGCAGTGCAGACGCTCCGGGGGGGGGCGGTTAAACAGGGCTTGCATGGCCGGGGGGTGTGCAGGGCAGTGCAGACGCTCGGGGGGGGGAAGGCGGTTAAACAGGGCTTGCATGGCCGGGGGATGTGCAGGGCAGTGCAGACACTCGGGCGGGGGCGGTTAAACAGGGCTTGCATGGCCGGGGGGTGTGCAGGGCAGTGCAGACGCTCCGGGGGGGGGCGGTTAAACAGGGCTTGCATGGCCGGGGGGTGTGCAGGGCAGTGCAGACGCTCGGGGGGGGGGCGGTTTAAACAGGGCTTGCATGGCCGGGGGATGTGCAGGGCAGTGCAGACACTCGGGCGGGGGCGGTTTAAACAGGGCTTGCATGGCCGGGGGGTGTGCAGGGCAGTGCAGACGCTCCGGGGGGGGGCGGTTTAAACAGGGCTTGCATGGCCGGGGGGTGTGCAGGGCAGTGCAGACGCTCGGGGGGGGGAAGGCGGTTAAACAGGGCTTGCATGGCCGGGGGATGTGCAGGGCAGTGCAGACACTCGGGAGGGGGGAGGGGGGTTAAACAGGGCTTGTGTGGCCAGAGCACGGGGGTGTGCAGGGCAGTGCAGACGCTCTGGGGCGGGGGGGGGCGGTTAAACAGGGCTTGCATGGCCGGGGGGTGTGCGGGGCAGTGCAGACGCTCTGGGGGGGGGGCGGGAGCGGTTAAACAGGGATTGCATGGCCGGGGGGGGTGCGTGGCAGTGCCGACGCTCTGTGGGGGGCGGTTAAACAGGGCTTGCATGGCCGGGGGGTGTGCGGGGCAATGCAGACGCTCTGGGAGGGGGGGGGCGGTTTTAAACAGGGCTTGCATGGCCGGGGGGTGTGCAGGGCAGTGCAGGCGCTCTGGGAGGGGGGGGGGGCGGTTTAAACAGGGCTTGCATGGCCGGGGGGTGTGCAGGGCAATGCAGACGCTCTGGGGGGGGGGGGCAGTTAAACAGGGCTTGCATGGCCGGGGGGTGTGCAGGGCAGTGCAGGCGCTCTGGGAGGGGGGGGGCGGTTTAAACAGGGCTTGCATGGCCGGGGGGTGTGCAGGGCAGTGCAGACGCTCTGGGGGGGGGGGGCGCGGTTTAAACAGGGCTTGCATGGCCGGGGGGTGTGCAGGGCAGTGCAGACGCTCTGGGCGGGGGGGGGCGGATAAACAGGGCTTGCATGGCCGGGGGGTGTGCAGGGCAGTGCAGGCGCTCTGGGAGGGGGGGGGGGGGTGGTTAAACAGGGCTTGCATGGCCGGGGGGTGTGCAGGGCAATGCAGACGCTCTGGGGGGGGGGGGCAGTTAAACAGGGCTTGCATGGCCGGGGGGTGTGCAGGGCAGTGCAGGCGCTCTGGGAGGGGGGGGGCGGTTAAACAGGGCTTGCATGGCCGGGGGGTGTGCAGGGCAGTGCAGACGCTCTGGGGGGGGGGGCGCGGGTTAAACAGGGCTTGCATGGCCGGGGGGTGTGCAGGGCAGTGCAGACGCTCTGGGCGGGGGGGGCGGATAAACAGGGCTTGCATGGCCGGGGGGTGTGCAGGGCAGTGCAGGCGCTCTGGGAGGGGGGGGGGGGTGGTTAAACAGGGCTTGCATGGCCGGGGGCTGTGCAGGGCAGTGCAGACTCTCGGGGGGGGGGGGAAGGCGGTTTAAACAGGGCTTGCATGGCCGGGGGATGTGCAGGGCAGTGCAGACGCTCGGGCGGGGGCGGTTAAACAGGGCTTGCATGGCCGGGGGGTGTGCAGGGCAGTGCAGACGCTCCGGGGGGGGGCGGTTTAAACAGGGCTTGCATGGCCGGGGGGTGTGCAGGGCAGTGCAGACGCTCGGGGGGGGGAAGGCGGTTAAACAGGGCTTGCATGGCCGGGGGATGTGCAGGGCAGTGCAGACACTCGGGGGGGGGGAGGGGGGTTAAACAGGGCTTGTGTGGCCAGAGCACGGGGGTGTGCAGGGCAGTGCAGACGCTCTGGGGGGGGGGGGGGGCGCGGTTAAACAGGGCTTGCATGGCCGGGGGGTGTGCAGGGCAGTGCAGACGCTCTGGGCGGGAGGGGCGGATAAACAGGGCTTGCATGGCCGGGGGGTGTGCAGGGCAGTGCAGGCGCTCTGGGTGGGGGGGGGGGCGGTTAAACAGGGCTTGCATGGCCGGGGGCTGTGCAGGGCAGTGCAGACTCTCGGGGGGGGGGAAGGCGGTTAAACAGGGCTTGCATGGCCGGGGGGTGTGCAGGGCAGTGCAGACGCTCGGGGGGGGGGCGGTTTAAACAGGGCTTGCATGGCCGGGGGATGTGCAGGGCAGTGCAGACACTCGGGCGGGGGCGGTTAAACAGGGCTTGCATGGCCGGGGGGTGTGCAGGGCAGTGCAGACGCTCCGGGGGGGGGCGGTTAAACAGGGCTTGCATGGCCGGGGGGTGTGCAGGGCAGCGCAGGCGCTCTGCGGGGGGGGGTGGGGCGGTTAAACAGGGCTTGCATGGCCGGGGGATGTGCAGGGCAGTGCAGACGCTCTGGGGGAGGGGGGGCGGTTTAAACAGGGCTTGCATGGCCGGGGGGTGTGCAGGGCAGTGCAGACGCTCGGGGGGGGGGGGGCGGTTTAAACAGGGCTTGCATGGCCGGGGGGTGTGCAGGGCAGTGCAGACGCTCTGGGGGGGGGGCGGTTAAACAGGGCTTGCATGGCCGGGGGGTGTGCAGGGCAGTGCAGACGCTCTGGGGGGGGGGGCGGTTAAACAGGGCTTGCATGGCCGGGGGGTGTGCAGGGCAGTGCAGACGCTCTGGGCGGGGGGGGCGGATAAACAGGGCTTGCATGGCCGGGGGGTGTGCAGGGCAGTGCAGGCGCTCTGGGGGGGGCGGGGCGGTTAAACAGGGCTTGCATGGCTGGGGGGTGTGCAGGGCAGTGCAGACGCTCTGGGGGGGGGGGCGGTTTAAACAGGGCTTGCATGGCCGGGGGGTGTGCAGGGCAGTGCAGACGCTCTGGGCGGGGGGGGGGGGGCGGATAAACAGGGCTTGCATGGCCGGGGGGTGTGCAGGCCAGTGCAGGCGCTCTGGGAGGTGGGGGGGCAGTTAAACAGGGCTTGCATGGCCGGGGGATGTGCAGGGCAGTGCAGACGCTCTGGGGGGGGGGCGGTTTAAACAGGGCTTGCATGGCCGGGGGGTGTGCGGGGCAGTGCAGACGCTCTGGGGGGGCGGGGGCGGTTAAACAGGGCTTGCATGGCCGGGGGGTGTGCAGGGCAGTGCTGATACTCGGGGGAGGGGGGGCGGTTTAAACAGGGCTTGTATGGCCGGGGGGGGTGCGGGGCAGTGCAGAAGCTCTGGGGGGGGGGGCGGGGGCGGTTAAACAGGGATTGCATGGCCGGGGGGGGTGCGTGGCAGTGCCGACGCTCTGTGGGGGGCGGTTTAAACAGGGCTTGCATGGCCGGGGGGTGTGCAGGGCAGTGCAGGCGCTCTGGGGGGGGCGGGGCGGTTTAAACAGGGCTTGCATGGCTGGGGGGTGTGCAGGGCAGTGCAGACGCTCTGGGGGGGGGGGGCGGTTAAACAGGGCTTGCATGGCCGGGGGGTGTGCAGGGCAGTGCAGACGCTCTGGGCGGGGGGGGGGGGGCGGATAAACAGGGCTTGCATGGCCGGGGGGTGTGCAGGCCAGTGCAGGCGCTCTGGGAGGTGGGGGGGCAGTTAAACAGGGCTTGCATGGCCGGGGGATGTGCAGGGCAGTGCAGACGCTCTGGGGGGGGGGCGGTTAAACAGGGCTTGCATGGCCGGGGGGTGTGCGGGGCAGTGCAGACGCTCTGGGGGGGCGGGGGCGGTTTAAACAGGGCTTGCATGGCCGGGGGGTGTGCAGGGCAGTGCTGATACTCGGGGGAGGGGGGGGCGGTTAAACAGGGCTTGTATGGCCGGGGGGGGTGCGGGGCAGTGCAGAAGCTCTGGGGGGGGGGGCGGGGGCGGTTAAACAGGGATTGCATGGCCGGGGGGGGTGCGTGGCAGTGCCGACGCTCTGTGGGGGGCGGTTAAACAGGGCTTGCATGGCCGGGGGGTGTGCAGGGCAGTGCTGATACTCGGGGGAGGGGGGGGCGGTTTAAACAGGGCTTGCATGGCCGGGGGGTGTGCGGGGCAATGCAGACGCTCTGGGGGGGGGCGGGCGGTTAAACAGGGCTTGCATGGCCGGGGGGGGTGCGGGGCAGTGCAGGCGCTGTGGGAGGGGGGGGGGGGGCGGTTAAACAGGGCTTGCATGGCCGGGGGGGGGTGCGGGGCAGTGCAGACGCTCTGGGGGGGGCGGGGGCGGTTAAACAGGGCTTGCATGGCCGGGGGGTGTGCGGGGCAGTGCAGATGCTCTGGGGGGGGCGGGGGCGGTTTAAACAGGGCTTGCATGGCCGGGGGGTGTGCAGGGCAGTGCAGATGCTCTGGGGGGGGCGGGGGCGGTTAAACAGGGCTTGCATGGCTGGGGGGTGTGCAGGGCAGTGCAGACGCTCTGGGGGGGGCGGGGGGCGGTTTAAACAGGGCTTGCATGGCCGGGGGGGGGTGCGGGGCAGTGCAGACGCTCTGGGGGGGGGGCGCGGTTAAACAGGGCTTTCATGGCCGGGGGGTGTGCAGGGCAGTGCAGACGCTCGGGGGGGGGGGCGCGGTTAAACAGGGCTTGCATGGCTGGGGGGTGTGCAGGGCAGTGCAGACGCTCTGGGGGGGGCGGGGGCGGTTAAACAGGGCTTGCATGGCCGGGGGGGGGTGCGGGGCAGTGCAGACGCTCTGGGGGGGGGGGCGCGGTTAAACAGGGCTTGCATGGCCGGGGGGTGTGCAGGACACTGCTCAGCACTGCCGGTCAGGGCAGCACAGACACGGGGCTCCCTGTCTCCCGGCACAGCTGGGCCCGGGTGCGACACTCCACGAGCTCGGCCCTGGGGGGGGCCTGGAAGCGGGGGCAGGGCAATACCATGCTTGAACACGCCGATCAGCAGTGATTTATCGGCCTCTGCGTTCCACCAGTCCACGGGGATCTCCACGTAGTCGATGTCCGGCAGCAGCACGTCCAGCTCCCTGAGAGGAAAGGCCATGAACACAGCCTGCTCCTGCAGGCAGCTAAGTGGGCTCAGGGGTCCCAGGACTCGGGGGAGCTGGGGACTGAGGTCAGGTCCTGCCTTCCGCTGCGTGAGCTCCACGGAGGCCAAGGGGCGGCCACGGCCACAATCCGGCCTGCTGCTGCCCCCCCGCTCTCCCCAGGTGGTAGGGGCAGTAGGCATGGCCTGACCCCTACCCCCATCCCCAGCCTGCCTGGCCCAGGAGCTCCTGGGCTGATGTGAACGACATTTGCTTTAGGGCTGGGGAAGGGTTCCCCTGCGGGTACCAGCCACCGACAGCAGGAGCCAGGCAGAGCACCTCTCCGCGGAAGCACAGAGCCCTGGGACACAGGCTCAGAGAGCTCAGCAAGGGGAGCCAGGCTCCCTCTGCCCCGGCTGGGGCCCAGTCACTGTGTGAGCCAGGGCCATTTGGGCCTGCAGGCAAGCCAGTCCCTGTGTCCCGGCAGAGCTGCGGGCCGGAAGGAGGTCCTAGCGAGCAAGGCTCCCGCAGTCTGGGCACCTGGCATGGTGCCCGGCCCGGCTGACCGGGGGCTGACCAGGACACTCCTGACGCCCAGACGCTGGGGCTGGCAGGGGATCGTTCCAGCCAGTCCCGCACCGCAGGAACGTGCGTCCGGGCAGAGCAAATGGCGTGGTGCGGCGCAGGGAGGGCCGAACCTGCCCGTGCCCGCTGGGGCGTCTCAGAGTGGCTGCGGCCCTGTCTCCGGGCCGGAGGAGCCGCTCTCCCTGCAGAGGGAGCTCGCTCGCCACAGGATCACCCTGCGAGAACCCTGCCCCGGAGCAGCCCCTGGGCTCAAGGCAGCAGCGCCAGTGCCACGTTCTGCCTGAGCCAGAGGCGCTGGGGGGCCTGAGCCGGCCCATGTCGGGGACTGCAGCTAGCCAGGGCGCTGGGAACACCCTACCTGGCCGGGGTCCCGTCGAAGGCCTTGTCTGCCGCCTCTCCCAGCACTTCGGCTTTCAGGTAGTAGAGCATCCGCACCCGCAGCAGCACCCTGCGGAGAGAAGGGGCCAGCGCTCAGCGCCACTGTGCCTCAGGCGGGCTGGCACCAGGGGCTGCAGCACCGCCGCCCAGGCCTGCGGCTGGCGGGAAGGGGGGCTAGAGCCACCCCCTCTCGTGACGGCCCTAGCCAGGGCTGAGCGCAGCGTGGTCCCAGCTGCCTCCACACTGCGCCGCAGCAGCACCGGCCCCTGCGGCAAAGCCTGAAGCAGCTGGAACAGGGGGACTGGCGGGCAGGCCCCGTCCTCAGGGGAAAACGGCTCAGACTGGCAGAGAACAAGCTCCCTGATCAGCTGCGGAGGCCGTGGGTCTGATTTCTGCCGCCTGGGCCTCCCCTCACTGACCCGGACTCAGCCAGGCTCCAGCGCTGGCAGGAGCCCTCTAGGAGGGGAGCCGCCAGGCTGGCCCTACGGTTCGGCGTTCACTCGAGCAGTTTATGCAGGTGCCACTGGAAAAGGGACGAGCTGCTGCACCCACTTCTCCCATTTGTGAACCTGCCTCATCGCCTCCAATCGGGGGGGATTTCAATGGCAGTGACCCCGGGTAACGCCCACTAGACAAGCCGCTTTCAGTCCAGGGAGCTGGGGTGGGAAGGGCCTACTCAGGGTAATTAGGAAAAACAATCGGCCTTCAGAGAAGCTTCTCTCCCCTTCCTGAGAAGCCTGTGAGGAGACGGGAGATCACGCACCCGTGGGCAGGTGCAAAGCCTAGCGCTGACGATTGCTTTACAGGGTAATGGACCGAGCATGGGATCCTGAGGCATTAGCCAGAAGAGTCGGGGGTTGCAAGGAGCGGTGTCAGCAGAGCAGGAAGCGTCTCGCTTTGCAAGGCCCCTTTGCTCCGGGAAGAAGGCCTGGTTCTGACAGGACTTGCTGCTCCTTTGAGAGTGGGGAATGTCTGGGCTGCTAACAGACGAGGGAGGAAGCCCCAGTGCTGAAGAAGAGCAGACTGACGGCCCAGAGCAGAGGCCCAGGCCCCCAGGAGATGAGGGGAGCCAGAGCACCAAGGTGAAATACCAAGTGCTGGAGCGCAGCCCACAGAAGGCTGATCTGGAGCAGACTCGGCTACTGTCTGATGCCCAGCCCCAGGAACAAACGGCTACCAAGCAAGGTGCAGGGCCATGGGGCTTGTTTGGCACAACCACGGGAGCTCGAATGTGCTCACTAGCGGCCCCAGCTCCCCCCTCATGCGTAGGGTTGGCAGATACTTTCACCAAAAATACCAAACATGGCAGGAAAAAAATTCATTGAGCAAAAAAAAAGAACAAAATCAAAACAAGCACACCAAAAAAAAAAGTCGCTGCGCCTTTAAATCCCCCCCCTCCCCCCCGCCAGACACAAGCAGCCTTCTGTCCCAGAAAATAACGGACGTTTTACATGTCCAGTATTTTCGGGGGTTTTTTACCAGACTGTCAGGGCCAATACGGGACACCTGGCAACCCTCCTTGTGCACTTACAGCTGTTCACTGACGCTGGGCCAGAAGGGGCTAGCACCCCTGGGCAGAGGAAGTCCCGCCCTCCCAGCCGTACTGGACATGCTCCAAGTGCTGGGCTAGTAGAAAAGGGAGCAAAGCCCAGCTCAGTCTGGACTGGAAGCTGGAGAGGGAGGACTTGTGGCAGGAGCACCAGAAGGGACCAGCCACAGATCCTAGCCCTGGGATGGGCTCCCCTACTGGGGTTCCACCCCACCCCATCCCCTCCATCTAGTGACCGGCCCCTTGGGACTGGCCATTAGGCTCTGCTGCCCGGGGGTGATGGGCTGACTTAGGTCACCGAGAGATGGGGAGCAGCAGCGGTGGTGTCCACATGCCTTGGTGGCCCCTCGGGACAGGGGGGTGCACACTGCCGCAGCAGCGCATTGCCTTTGCCTCGGAGAAGATGCCACGTGCATCTTAGTTCATAACATCCAGAGCAGGGGAGGGCAAACTGGTCCATAGGCCGCAGCCAGCCCCTCAGCTCTGTTAGTCCCGCCTTCGAGCACCCACTGGGGGGCAGGACAGGGTTGGGGGCTTACTCCATTCCAGCTGGGGGCTAGGGGGCAGGGTTGACACTTGCTCCACTCCAGCCGGGGGGCAGCGTCGGGGCTTGCTCCATCCTGCCTGGCGCTCCAGCCCGGGAGCAGGTTCCCCCCAAGATTTTCCACCCACAAGCAGAGTGAGTGAGTTTTGTCTTGTGCACCAGTATTGAGGGCGCGGGTGCTTGTGCCACCACGGCACCCAAGTTATCAACCTCTCCCCTTTCCCTCTGCTGCTGTCTCCCACCCTCCCCTTGCCCCGTCTGCTCCCCTGGTGCCTGCTGCTCCCCACCCCTCACCCTCCTCTTCAGTCCTGGCTCCCGCCCTTCTCACTCCCCTCAGCCCTTTGGGGAACTGCCTCCCCTCCCCATCCTCTCTGACCCCTGCACCCGCCCTTTCCTTCCCCCTGTGCCCACCCCTCCTCTAGCCCCCCTCCCCATCCCCTCTCCTAGCACCTCCCTCCACCCACCTGCCCTGCCTCTCCCCTCTGCTGCCCATCCCTCCCCTCCACGTATCTGCCCATCTGCTTCACCCCCACAATCCCCTGGCACCTACACCTTCCCTTACCCCTGCATCCTCCTGGTGCCTCCCCCTTCCCTCACTGCCCCTGCCCTCCTGACACCTGCCCCCCTTGCCCTCTTCCTCCCTGCTGCCCACCCCCTCACCACCCTCTGCCCCAGTTCTCCTCACTCCCCTCTCCACCCTCATACACAACTGCTTTCCTCATGCCCACCCCTCTTCTCCAGGCACCCACTGCTCCCCTCTTTTCTTCCTCCCTCTAGCTCCCATTGCCCTTCCCCTCTGCCCCTCCCCTCTCCCTTGCACCTCCACTGACACCTTCTCTCACTTTCTGCCTTCGACATGGGAAGCAGTTTGTGGGGCTGGAGCTGGGCTGTGACACTATTTTTAGTACTGCGGTCCCGACCCCAGCTGCTCTTGGGGGGACTGCGTGCCGGGACTGGAGCAGAGGCCGCCTGTGCTGCTATTTTCAGTACCACAGTCCCGGTCTCCATGGGCAGCCCTGGCTCCAGCTGGAGTAAAGCAGCAGTCACACAAGGCCTATTCCAGCTGGGGCAGCCTCAGCTCACGCACGCTGGCATGAGGTGGAGCAAAAGGGCAGCTGACCGCTGCCAGGAACCCACCAGGCTGCCAGCTGCTGCCACCCCCACCACTCACTGTCCGTTCCAGCAGGAAGGGGAGCACTGAGTGCTGCTGTGCGGTTCTTAAAATGACATGGGTGGACCTAACATCTGTAGTGCACGGCCGCACAGGCGCGCAGCTTAGAGGAAACGCTGGTCATGACCCTCCATACAATTTCCATACCAAGAGGTGGCCCTCAAGCCAAAAAGGTTGCATGCCCCATCTAGACTCCATCTCAGGGTGTCAGTATTTTCCTACAGACTGCTCTGGGAACCAAACTTCAGGAACAAAGGGGGTTCCCACCATATTCAGAAGCTGGAGAGCTCTGGCCAGGCAAATGCCCAGGCTGCAGGGCCTGAGGCAAGGCCTGAGGGTACTACGGCTGCAAGGAGGCAGCCAGGGCAGGAGAAGGCAGCAGGTCCACCCCCCTTGCCAATGATGAGAGGCCATTTCAGCTGGCAGTTTGTCCCTGGGCAGGGGCTAGACAATGACTGGCAGTGGGTCACTGAAGCAGGGGGAGTACAGGGGTGTGGTGATGTCTGGGAGGGGAGGGGAGGGGAGGGGAGGACCCCACAGTGTGGGGCATTGCTGTGGGACAGTACCATGAGGAAAGGGCACCATGGGCTGGAAGGGACACAGGGCCTGAAGTAGCGGAGAAGACAGGTAACTGAGGGTGAGACACCGGTCAACAGGGGGCGCTCCAGGGCTGGAAGAACTAATTCCCAAGGAGACCAGCAGGAGGTGCCGCGATGGTGAGTCGACCCCGCTACAGCAGGAAGTGACATCTGGTGGTCTTCACAAAGACTCCTGGAAACACCTGAGGAACAAAGACTGAACTAGGGGAAGTGCTGGACCCAGGCTAAAGGAATTTCTAGCCTGTGAAACCCCTGGGGATTGCATAGTGCTCCTTGCTCCTCAATCTGCAGCTTGTTGGACCATCCCGTGGGAGGGAATAGCAGGTTCTCAGCCTCCCTCTGGAGCGTGTTGCCTTCCATTTGCGTTGTGGGCGTCTGCTTTGATCTGTTTGCTAAGGCACCAGGTAAGGTCTCTGGTTTGCAGAGACTACACTTGCTTGGAGCAGGTCCTACCTTGGGGCGAGAAGGCTATTGCATATTCTCCACGCTGAGGGAGGGGCAGGGTATGAACTTATGCTGTGCAGCGCAAGACGGTGTCACTGGGCGCTGTAGGCCAGAGGGGCACAGGCCAGACTGCCTGGAACGTGTCCCTACCTGTCTGTGGCTGGCGAAGAGGGAGCATTAGGTAGCTTGTCACAGCAGCGCTGTGAGAAGGAGGCCAGTGGGCGGTTCATGGCGCCCAGTTCCAGGGGGCACCCTGGGGGAGTGCATTACCCCTTGGAAATGGCAGCGACCCCTCACTCCTAACCAGCAAGGGGGGGGCATGCTGGTAGAGTGCCCATGGCTGGGATGCAGCATCTTCTGGGTTATCGAGTTGTTCAATACGTCTCAGCTCTGCAAACAGCTGTACTGCCGGGCGCAGCCCCCAGGCCAGGCCCAAGAGCCAGCCCCTTCCAGGCTCCGTCCCCCGGGCCCTGGACCTGGTCCCCTCAAGCCACACGAGGCTGCAGTTTGTTGCTGGAGCCACTATGGGGGGCCCAGACACCTGACCAGCCCCGCTGCCAAAGGCTTGCTGAGCTAAATTCCCTCTAAGCTCCATGGACACTGCCTGCAGAGCCCCACTCAGGGTTACGGCCTCTCCCTCAGCCCCGCCCGCCCCAACCCGGAGCCGCTGCAGCTGGAGAGAGGCGCCTCTGCCCACCTGCTCTACCTGGAGCTGCTGCAGCCGAGGAAGAGGAACCTCTCCCTACATGGAACTGCCCCAGAGCCACTGCGGCCCCCACCCAGCCTAGCCCACATCTGCCTTGACTGGGGGAAAGGAGTCCCCCAGCTGTGCCTGTTGGAACTGCCAGGGCAGTGGAGAAGCACCTCCCACCTAGCCTGGAGCTGCTGCACTGAGAGAGGGCTGGGTGAGTCCTCTCTTCCTGGGACAGCCTGCACCCCGCCCCCTCGGCCTCGGCCCAGCGCCTGCACCCCGCCCCCTCGGCCTCGGCCCAGCGCCTGCACCCCGCCCCCTCGGCCCAGCGCCTGCACCCCGCCCCCTCGGCCCAGCGCCTGCACCCCGCCCCCTCGGCCTCAGCCCAGCGCCTGCACCCCACCCCCTCGGCCCAGCGCCTGCACCCCGCCCCCTCGGCCTCAGCCCAGAGCCTGCACCCCACCCCCTCGGCCCAGCGCCTGCACCCCGCCCCCTCGGCCCAGCGCCTGCACCCCGCCCCCTCGGCCTCAGCCCAGCGCCTGCACCCCGCCCCCTCGGCCTCAGCCCAGCGCCTGCACCCCGCCCCCTCGGCCCAGCGCCTGCACCCCGCCCCCTCGGCCTCAGCCCAGCGCCTGCACCCCGCCCCCTCGGCCCAGCGCCTACACCCCGCCCCCTCGGCCTCAGCCCAGCGCCTGCACCCCGCCCCCTCGGCCCAGCGCCTGCACCCCGCCCCCTCGGCCTCAGCCCAGCGCCTGCACCCCGCCCCCTCGGCCTCAGCCCAGCGCCTGCACCCCGCCCCCTCGGCCCAGCGCCTGCACCCCGCCCCCTCGGCCTCAGCCCAACGCCTGCACCCCGCCCCCTCGGCCCAGCGCCTGCACCCCGCACCCTCGGCCTCAGCCCAGCGCCTGCACCCCGCCCCCTCGGCCCAGAGCCTGCACCCCGCCCCCTCGGCCCAGCGCCTGCACCCCGCCCCCTCGGCCCAGAGCCTGCACCCCGCCCCCTCGGCCCAGAGCCTGCACCCCGCCCCCTCGGCCCAGCGCCTGCACCCCGCCCCCTCGGCCTCAGCCCAGAGCCTGCATCCCGCCCCCTCGGCCTCAGCCCAGCGCCTGCACCCCGCCCCCTCGGCCTCAGCCCAGGGCCTGCACCCCGCCCCCTCAGCCCAGAGCCTGCACCCCGCCCCCTCGGCCTCAGCCCAGAGCCTGCACCCCGCCCCCTCGGCCTCAGCCCAGCGCCTGCACCCCGCCCCCTCGGCCCAGCGCCTGCACCCCGCCCCCTCAGCCTCAGCCCAGCGCCTGCACCCCGCCCCCTCAGCCTCAGCCCAGGGCCTGCACCCCGCCCCCTCAGCCCAGAGCCTGCACCCCGCCCCCTCGGCCTCAGCCCAGCGCCTGCACCCCGCCCCCTCGGCCCAGCGCCTGCACCCCGCCCCCTCAGCCTCAGCCCAGCGCCTGCATCCCGCCCCCTCAGCCTCAGCCCAGCGCCTGCACCCCGCCCCCTCAGCCTCAGCCCAGGGCCTGCACCCCGCCCCCTCGGCCCAGCGCCTGCACCCCGCCCCCTCGGCCTCAGCCCAGAGCCTGCACCCCGCCCCCTCAGCCTCAGCCCAGCGCCTGCACCCCGCCCCCTCAGCCTCAGCCCAGCGCCTGCACCCCACCCCCTCGGCCCAGAGCCTGCACCCCGCCCCCTCAGCCCAGAGCCTGCACCCCGCCCCCTCAGCCTCAGCCCAGCGCCTGCACCCCGCCCCCTCGGCCCAGCGCCTGCACCCCGCCCCCTCAGCCTCAGCCCAGCGCCTGCACCCCACCCCCTCAGCCTCAGCCCAGCGCCTGCACCCCACCCCCTCGGCCCAGAGCCTGCACCCCGCCCCCTCGGACCAGCGCCTGCACCCCGCCCCCTCGGCCCAGAGCCTGCACCCCGCCCCCTCGGCCTCCGCCCAGCGCCTGCACCCCGCCCCCTCAGCCTCCGCCCAGCGCCTGCACCCCACCCCCTTGGCCCAGAACCTGCACCCCGCCCCCTCGGCCTCCGCCCAGCGCCTGCACCCCACCCCCTCAGCCTCAGCCCAGCGCCTGCACCCCGCCCCCTCAGCCTCCGCCCAGCGCCTGCATCCCGCCCCCTCAGCCCAGCGCCTGCACCCCGCCCCCTCAGCCCAGCGCCTGCATCCCGCCCCCTCAGCCTCAGCCCAGCGCCTGCACCCCACCCCCTCGGCCCAGCGCCTGCACCCCGCCCCCTCGGCCTCCGCCCAGCGCCTGCATCCCGCCCCCTCAGCCCAGCGCCTGCATCCCGCCCCCTCAGCCTCAGCCCAGCGCCTGCACCCCACCCCCTCGGCCCAGAACCTGCACCCCGCCCCCTCGGCCTCCGCCCAGCGCCTGCACCCCACCCCCTCAGCCTCAGCCCAGCGCCTGCACCCCGCCCCCTCAGCCTCCGCCCAGCGCCTGCATCCCGCCCCCTCAGCCCAGCGCCTGCATCCCGCCCCCTCAGCCTCAGCCCAGCGCCTGCACCCCGCCCCCTCGGCCCAGCGCCTGCACCCCGCCCCCTCGGCCCAGCGCCTGCACCCCGCCCCCTCAGCCCAGAGCCTGCACCCCGCCCCCTCGGCCTCCACCCAGCGCCTGCATCCCGCCCCCTCAGCCCAGCGCCTGCACCCCGCCCCCTCAGCCTCAGCCCAGCGCCTGCATCCCGCCCCCTCAGCCCAGAGCCTGCACCCCACCCCCTCGGCCCAGCGCCTGCACCCCGCCCCCTCGGCCCAGCGCCTGCACCCCGCCCCCTCGGCCCAGCGCCTGCACCCCGCCCCCTCAGCCCAGAGCCTGCACCCCGCCCCCTCGGCCTCCACCCAGCGCCTGCATCCCGCCCCCTCAGCCCAGAGCCTGCACCCCGCCCCCTCAGCCTCCGCCCAGCGCCTGCATCCCGCCCCCTCAGCCCAGCGCCTGCACCCCGCCCCCTCAGCCCAGCGCCTGCATCCTGCCCCCTCAGCCTCAGCCCAGCGCCTGCACCCCGCCCCCTCGGCCCAGCGCCTGCACCCCGCCCCCTCAGCCCAGCGCCTGCATCCCGCCCCCTCAGCCCAGCGCCTGCACCCCGCCCCCTCAGCCTCAGCCCAGCGCCTGCATCCCGCCCCCTCAGCCCAGAGCCTGCACCCCACCCCCTCGGCCCAGCGCCTGCACCCCGCCCCCTCGGCCCAGCGCCTGCACCCCGCCCCCTCAGCCTCGGCCCAGCGCCTGCACCCCGCCCCCTCAGCCTCGGCCCAGCGCCTGCACCCCGCCCCCTCAGCCCAGCGCCTGCACCCCGCCCCCTCAGCCCAGCGCCTGCACCCCGCCCCCTCGGCCCAGCGCCTGCACCCCCCCCCTCGGCCCAGAGCCTGCACCCCGCCCCCTCGGCCCAGCGCCTGCACCCCGCCCCCTCAGCCCAGCGCCTGCACCCCGCCCCCTCGGCCTCCGCCCAGCGCCTGCATCCCGCCCCCTCAGCCTCAGCCCAGCGCCTGCACCCCGCCCCCTCAGCCCAGCGCCTGCACCCCGCCCCCTCAGCCTCAGCCCAGCGCCTGCATCCCACCCCCTCGGCCTCAGCCCAGCGCCTGCATCCCACCCCCTCGGCCTCAGCCCAGCGCCTGCACCCCGCCCCCTCAGCCCAGCGCCTGCACCCCGCCCCCTCGGCCCAGAGCCTGCACCCCGCCCCCTCGGCCCAGCGCCTGCACCCCGCCCCCTCAGCCCAGCGCCTGCACCCCGCCCCCTCGGCCTCCGCCCAGCGCCTGCATCCCGCCCCCCTCAGCCTCAGCCCAGCGCCTGCACCCCGCCCCTCAGCCCAGCGCCTGCACCCCGCCCCCTCAGCCTCAGCCCAGCGCCTGCATCCCACCCCCTCAGCCTCAGCCCAGCGCCTGCATCCCCACCCCTCTCGGCCTCAGCCCAGCGCCTGCACCCCGCCCCCTCAGCCTCAGCCCAGAGCCTGCACCCCACCCCCTCAGCCTCAGCCCAGCGGCCTGCACCCCACCCCCTCAGCCCAGAGCCTGCACCCCACCCCCTCAGCCCAGCGCCTGCACCCCGCCCCCTCGGCCCAGCGCCTGCACCCCGCCCCCTCGGCCTCAGCCCAGCGCCTGCACCCCGCCCCCTCGGCCCAGCGCCTGCACCCCGCCCCCTCGGCCCAGCGCCTGCACCCCGCCCCCTCGGCCCAACGCCTGCACCCCGCCCCCTCGGCCCAGCGCCTGCACCCCGCCCCCTCGGCCCAGCGCCTGCACCCCGCCCCCTCGGCCCAACGCCTGCACCCCGCCCCCTCGGCCTCAGCCCAGCGCCTGCACCCCGCCCCCTCGGCCCAGCGCCTGCACCCCGCTCCCTCGGCCTCAGCCCAGCGCCTGCACCCCGCCCCCTCGGCCCAGCGCCTGCACCCCGCCCCCTCGGCCTCAGCCCAGCGCCTGCACCCCGCCCCCTCGGCCCAGCGCCTGCACCCCGCCCCCTCGGCCCAGCGCCTGCACCCCGCTCCCTCGGCCTCAGCCCAGCGCCTGCACCCCGCCCCCTCGGCCCAGCGCCTGCACCCCGCCCCCTCGGCCTCAGCCCAGCGCCTGCACCCCGCCCCCTCGGCCCAGCGCCTGCACCCCGCCCCCTCGGCCCAGCGCCTGCACCCCGCCCCCTCAGCCTCAGCCCAGTGAAGTCCCCTGACTGCTGGCTGAGCTGCGGGTGAACGTGCCGCCCAGCGGCAAAGGAGGGGACGTGCTCTGCAGAGCCTTGGCTACTGGTGTGCAACCAGCACGTCACCTGGTGGCAAACACGACCGAGTCTGATAAGCCAGTGGGACACCCCAGCTCCCCCGACCCTCCCAGGCTGAATGCCTGGCCAAGTCCTGCCCTTTCCTCTCCAGACCTGGGCTTCGTGCAAGGGCGTGGGCTGAGGCCCAGGGCCTGGCTCTGTGCCCAGGATGGGGCGTGCGCTGTGCGGGAGTGTGCGCAGCAGGGAGTGCACACCACATGGAGGACGTGCATGGGAATGTGCACCGCAGGGCGCGTGTGCGGGGGAGCATTCATGGGAAGGCGCGCCGCAGGTAGCGCATGTGTGGGACTGCGTGCAGGAGCGCACATGAGAGGGCGCGCTGCAGGGAGTGCGTGAGCGGGAGCGTGCGTGGGAACGTGCACAGGAGGGTGCGCCACAGGGAGAGTGTGTGGGGGCGTGCGTGCCACAGGGAGTGCGTGTGGGAGCGTGCGCGGGAGGGCGCACAGCAGGGAGCGTGTGTGAGAGCATGCGTGGGAAGGTGGGAGCATGTGGAGAAGGGCGCGCCGCAGGGAGCCTGTGTGGGAGCATGCGTGGGAAGGCAGGAGCACGCGCAGGAGGGCGTGCCGCAGGGAGCCTGTGTGGGAGTGCGCGCGGGAGGGCGTCCCACAGGGAGCGTGTGTGAGAGCATGCGTGGGAAGGCGGGAGCATGTGGAGGAAGGCGCGCCGCAGGGAGCCTGTGTGGGAGCATGCGTGGGAAAGCAGGAGCGCGCGCGGGAGGGCGTGCCGCAGGGAGCACACCGAAGGCCCGCGGGGGGGCTCCCACTCACTTGTTGCAGTGCTGTTTGAGGTGCTTTTTGTAGCTGTCGTCGTGCAGGACGATCTCGGGGTTGCAGCTGGCCAGCCAGTCCGCGTTCTTTAGCTCAGGGAGCAGCATCTGGTTCTTGGTCTTCTTCCCCTTCCTGCCCCTGGGCACGGGGGCAGACAGGCCTGCGGCCGCGAGAGGCAGCACATGAAGGGTGCCGGGGCCTCGGAGCCACACGCTAGAGGAGGCAGGCGACAGCCCCTGGTGCTGCCGCTCAGCAGAGACCAGGCAGGCAAGTCTCCAGCCCCACCTCACGGCACAGCCCAGAGTACACGGTGCACCAGCGAGACCAGGCCGGGCCACAGCCGCACCTCCCCAGCAGCCTAAGTCCACAGGCCAGTTGGGCAGCTGGGCAGGCAGCCCCAAGGCAGGGGAAAGCAGGGAGCCCGGCCCTCCCTGAATGCCACGGCATGTTCCCGTGTGCCCCTGCTGCAGTGCACAGCCCACCGGACTCGGCTCCTTGCCAGCCCCGCCAGCCTCCTGATGGAGCCGAGACCAGAGCCCGCACCCCACGCTGGGATCTGTGTCCGTGGCCCCTGCCAGGCCAAGCCCTCGCCTCTGCTGCAGCCTTACGCCTGGGGCAGCGGCACGAGGGCAGCCTGGCCCAGCCTGGGCCCTTGGGATCTCCCAAGTGCCTCTAACCTGGACAGCCCCAACTCTCCCGGGACGGGAGCCATCCCCCCAGTGGCTCCCAGGCCCTTCCATGCCTTAGGAGCTCAGCCAGTCTGGCCAGCCACAGGCCCTGCCTCCCGGAGCAGAGGCCTCCCCTGGAGCTGCTGGAGCGATTCGGAGGGTCCCCCGTGCTAGGGACCCAGCTGCGTTGTGTTACTGGAGTGGGAGCCTACAGGGGCCGAGTGATTCCTTGTGCCCAGCTCTGGCTGCCCATGGGGCGGCTGGGTTCACTCTGGAGGCCGGGCGGAAAGACAGAGAGTACCTGAGTGGTTCTGCAGGGCCTGGTTCTGGCCGTCCTTTGTAGGAGTGATCAGATCCCAGATAAAACTCTTGATCTTCTCGTCCCCCTTGTAGTGTTTGACGCAATAGACGAGGAGAGCCCGGCAAATCATTTCCATGTCCTTCTCGTTCAGGTGCCACTTGAACCGGCCGTGGGTGAGGATGTCCTTCCAGCGCCCCCAGCTGCAGGAGAAAGGCACCCCATGAAGCTTCCCACTCGCCGCACACCCAGTACCCTGCAGCGGGAGCCCACGCCGGGCCAACCCCTGGGGGAAGCAAGGAAATGGCTCAGCAGAGGCCCAGAGCAGGGCTGGGATTCACCCAGCATCGCACAGGTCAGTGGCAGAGGCAGGAAAGGAACTCAGGAGTCCTGACCCATAAGCACCTCCTGGGTCTCCATGGCAGGACACAGGCTCGGCAGCTCCGAGAGGCCGGGACCCCGCACTCAGCCTGCAGCAGCACCGGTGGCACGTGGCACCAAAGCCCCACGCGGCAGGCCCCCACCCACCCGAAGATGAGCAGGTTCTTCTCCACGCGGAAGCACTCAGCCCGCAGGTAGCGCCGCGTCTTCTCGTTGAGGCGCCGGGAGCGCGTGGGCCGCTCATCGGAGTCGCTGTCCAGCTCCGAGAACTCCATCAACTCATCCTCCTCGAAGGAATTGTAGTGCTTGGTCTGCTTGCGGACACGGGGCCTGTCGAGCACCAGGCTCTCCTGCAGGGGAGACAAAGGAGCAGCTAGTGCGCCCAGCCCCGGCAGCCGTCCCGGGGCGCTTCCTCTGCCTGCAGCACCGCCCCCAGCAGAGGCCAGTCAGTGCCAAGCTGCCTGTCCCGGGGGTGCAACAACAGGAGGTCGTGGAGGGACTGCAGTGCAAATGGAGCACGAGTGCGAGGCTGGCAACACAGGTGAGCGCACAACCGTCTTCTGTCCACGCCCTGCACCTCCCAGGGCCCTGGCAAACGTCCCAGAAAGGGAGGGCAAGCCTGGGAGCCAGCTCTGTCTCAGAGGCCTGGGGTGAGGATCTCACGAGCCAGTGCCAGCCACAGCGCCCCACCAGGGACCTAAGGGCAGGGGCCAGCACATGGCTCAGGACCGTCTGCAATGAGGCGCGAAGCCGCGTGCACGGCGCCTGCGGGGCAGCATGAGGTCTGTGTCAAGGAGTGAAGCTGTGTCTCAGAGGGTTCTCTGGCCAGCCTAGAGTCCCACCACCGACTGAGCCGGGTGCACGGGCATGGGCTAAGACTCAGTGGGCGGGGGAAGTCCTGCCCCTTTGCCCAGACTGGGCATGCTCCAAGTGCTGGAGCGATATAAGAGGCAGCGGAGCAGCTCAGTTGGGGTGGACTGCCAGCGGGGAAGGAGTTCAGGCCGGAGCTCCCGACCAGCCCCTGTAGCCACAGCCACCCCGGCAGCAGGCATCACAGCCGCCCCAGGAGCAGCAACCCTGGCGGCAGCAGCTTCGGCCACAGCCCCGGCGACAGCCCCAGGAGGCCGGATATGCCGAGCGACGCCCTGAGAGCTTAGCAGTGCCAGGGACGGTAGGAAGGGGCTCAGGGCGGAGGATGGTCCTCTGGGAACTCGGCGCATTTCGGCAGGAATCCTCCACTGCCAACAGGGCCCTGGGCTGGGACCAGGTGGAGCGGGAGGGCCCGGGTCCCCCTACCTCCCCACCCTACAACAATCCAGCTCCATAACAGTGTGGGTAGACTTACCTGTGGACCAGGCCTCTAGGCCATAGTGACTCAGAGAGAGGAGTGTGTTTGGGACTAGGCCTGCAGGGCCGTATTTATCGTGGTTAGAGGGAACTGTACTTTGGGACTAGGCCCGTGGGGCCGTACTTGCCCTATGGAAAAAGGCATTGATCCCGACTTTGGGGTGTCCCGACCATTGAGGGGTCCAGCCCCTCAACAACATGGTGGAGAACGTGGGCATCTTTAGGCCCTGCTAATAGATGCTGGTAGTGAGAAGATGGGGCAAAGGAACTCCCTTTTTCTCCTTAGTCTGTCTCCCCATGTACCGGTGTGCTGAGAGGATACGGTTAAGTTCTTCCAGTGGATGGTGGAAAACCAGCAGCAGCAAGCGACCCAGCACCAACAACAGTCTCAGCTCATACAACAGCTCACCCACCAACACCAGCTACAGTTGGCACAGCAGCAGGAACAGCAGCAACAGCTGCTCCGTGAGTTGACAATGTAACACCAAGCCCAGCAAGAGCGGCTGTTTCAACAGGTCACTCTGCTGCAACGAGAGGGTCCCCAAGCCCAGCCACCCTGGGGGGAGGGCCTGATGACTCCAGACTCGGGCTGCCCATCCGCTTGCCTAGGATGGCACTTGGAGGCTTTCTTAGTTACTTTTGAAAGAGCTGCAGCAGCCGCTCACTGGCGCCAGGAGCACTGGGCCACCATCTTCGCCATTATCTAACAGGACCAGCGCAAACTGCCTTCCGCAATTTAGAGCCCCAAGATGTGCTGGAGGATCATCAGGTGAAGGCGGCCTTTCTAGATAGCACCGGCATCAGCTCAGAGACGCGCGGGAGGAAGGCTACCCCGCGGGGCCATGGCCGCGGGAGGCTGCCCAAAGGATCAGGGATCACTGCTGGAAGTGGCTGAATCCCGAGAGCTTAACTGGACCCAGAGAGGATAGCCTGGGAGCAGTTCTTACAGATACTCCCGTCAGGTGCCAAAGAGTGGGCGCAACGGCACCAGCCAGCCACACTGACAGCAGCGGTAACACTAATGGGGGATTACCTGACCGCAGAAGAAAGCAGGGTTCACCCTTGACGGGCGGGCAGGCCACAGGGTCCAAAGCGAGGGGACCCCGGAAGACAGAACCGGGGGGCCTCCGCCACGCACACTATCCACAGCCAACCGAGAGGTCTGCGACTGAATTCCAAAGAGCAGTTCCGTGAAGCGCCCGAGGGAAAGAGAGCCCCCACAAGGGGAAAGAAGCCCCCCCATGGCAGACCCCAGGCCTATAGGTCCCCAGGACTGTTGTTGGGAGTGTGGTCAAGGAGGACACTACATGGAGTGCGATTATGGATAGGCCTGGATTGCACGATGCCAAGCAAGGGGACCACAACCCGGAAAATCGGCGAGCCCCGTGGTGGTGGAAGGTGCAGGGGCCATGGCTCACGTGGATTCAGGGTGTAGCCAGACGATTATATGGGAGGACCTCATACCTGGCCTCTGGCTCGCTGAGGAAACGCTCCACCTCCAAACCCTATCCGAGGGCCCGCATAAACTTAGAGGTTCGGGGCTGCAAGGAACCACTCCTGCTGGGCGTAGCATCCCAGCGAGCGGACCCGGTGGTGCTGGGGCGGGACTGGCCTGTGTCTGAAGAGGTCACAGGAGACTGTGAGTACTGCCCTCCTAAAAAGCAGCAGCCCAGAGTTCCAGGAGAAAAAGTGCTGGGGCTCCCCACAGACACCGACCCCCAGGAGGGACAGTGACCCTGGCAGTAGCCGCTTCAGCCACAGCCCCGGCCAGGGAGGCCGTCCACGAGGGTCGGACCCGCCGAGCAACACCCTGAGAGCTGAGCAGCGCTGGAGACGGTAGGAAGGGGCCCAGGGTGGAGGATGGTCCTCTGGGAGCTCAGTGCGCTTCAGCAGGAATCCTCCACTGCCAACAGGGCCCTGGGCTGGGACCCTCCCTCCCCGCCCCCCGGTACCCTGCTCCCTGACGACTTGGGGAGACTTCCCTATGGACTAGGGGCCTCTAGGCTGGAGTAACTCTGAGAGGGGAGTGTGGCTGGGGCTAGGCCTGCCGGGCCGTATTTACCCTGGTTAGAGGGAACTGTACTCTGGGACTAGGCCCGTATTTGCCCTGCAAAAAAGGGACACTGACTCCAACTTTGGGGAGTCCGGCCCCTTGACAGGCACCCATAGCTTAGGGCTCTCACAGCCGGCCAGGGATTAGCGTGCTACACTGTCAATTCAGCCTCGTGCCTTCGTGCCGTACTGGCTCTTGTGCTCAGTGGGTGGGTCCCTCAATCTGCCGTGCCAGCTGGGCACGTGGCGCACACAGCCTCTAACGAGCCTGGGCTGCCATTCGGGAAGGAGCAAACTGCTGGCACTTTCTGTTGACCTGCACCACGAACACATTGAGGTGGGGAAACCCCCACCTGCAGAAGATGGTCCCCCCAAGCGGCCACCTGTGTGTGCTGAGGGACCTCGTGAGAGGCTCTTCTATGGGCCCCCAGGAGGCAGGTCCCTGCAGGCGTTCCAGGCCCGGAGAGGAGTGACAGAGCCAGGCTGCAGCGCTGGCTGCCAGAACTGACACGCACATGTGCTTGGAACACACGGCATGCCAGACGCCCCGCCCCAGCCCTGAGTCCTCTGACGCTGAAGTGCAGATCTGTTTGGGAGCACATTCCTTGTGCTCTCGTCACCAAGGTGCACGCCCCACCACAGGGCTGAGGTGCCCGTGACCAACTGCACAGAGGGCTGGGGTCTGGTGAATGGCGCGCCAGCTCCTGAAGCCACCGTCCGAGGGAATTCCGGGTGCCGGGGAGCTGTGACCAACTGTGCAGTGGGTCACGGGGAGCCACAGACACCTGCACAAGCTACGAGTGCAGGATACACCCTGCACTACATACGTTCATGCGGCCAGTTGCCTCGGGAGCTTTATGCAGTTCCTGGCAGTTGGACACTCGACTAGTTCCTTTAGGTCTTGGAAGTGGGGGTGGGAAAGCCCGCTCCGGCCTGCATCGCAGCTGATGGGAGGGGTCGGCAGGAACGGGTACATCAGGCACTCAGCCCCCAACAGGAAGGAGGCACTGGGAGGGAGCCCTTGCCAGGCCCCACGTGGAGCAGAACCGATGGTATTTTCTTTTTCGTCTGGGGGCAAACAGGTCTACCTGGGGCGTTCCCCTACTCTGGAAGGCCACGCAGGCCCCCCCCCAGGTGGCGCGGCCTCTCGTGGTGAGAGAAGTCCCTGCTGGGCATTCCTGGCTCCTGGGAGGTGACCAACTTCCACCTGGACATGGTGGGTGATGCAGAGGTCCCAGGGCTGGAGAGCCGCCGGGCAGAGAGCTCCTCCTCACCTGCTGATGGGGACCATCGAGGCGCGTTGTCCATCGTGAACCTCACCGCCTTGCCTGACAAGGGCAGCAAGAAGACTGAACCAGCTGGAGTTTCTGGGTCACGTAGCGTCCTCCGAGGTTCCCATCCCCTGGCTCCAGAGATCCCTGAGGCGTGCGGCGCAGCTGAGGCATGCGGCCCCCAACACCAGCTGGGGGAGAGAGCGGGACTCCGCTCAGGACCTGCGCGGGACGGCTCTGCCGTGCAGCAAGGCAAGTTCCGCTGGGGGATGGTGACAATCTTTTCCAGGTGGTCTCTGGCCGGGAACAGGCCCACACCAGCTACTGCTGAAGGGACCATCCTCCTGGGGGACGGCACAAGCACTCGCTGTTGCGTGCCCTGCAGGCACAGGCCTACTCTGGCCATTGTCAGGGGAAACATGCAAACCCTGCTATGAGCTCCACCTGGGCCTGAAACCCGTCAAGGCAGCAACAAGACGGGGGTTGGGCCAGAGGCCCCCAGCATGTACCAAGTCCATGACACTGAGCGAGCTGGTTAGGAGGCTGAGTAAACCCCCAGAGGGTCTAGGGCACCGCAGAACTGGCCACTGGGGCCGGGGCCATGGGCAGATCTCACTCTTTAAGCTGTAGATGGCCCCAGGGTCTGGGAAGCAAACCACCGATATCGAGATCTGCTCCGGAATGGAACTGCAGCCAGTGACGAGGATCTACTGGAGTGGCGCCCAGCAGGGACTTGGAGGAGGATCAGTCAGACCGGGGTGGGCGGCTCTGAGGCACCAGCAATCCAGGCCTCGCAATTCCAGACTGGCGCTGGAAGGAGGGTTGGGACTCGGCGGTATCGCCAGCCACTGCCGTGGGACTCCCTTCTCTGGGGCTGCCGGCGCGGCCTGTGGGGCCTGTGGGCTGAACATTCGCAGGATCCGTAACAACTTGGCTTCGCAGGTTGGTCCTGAGGCTCTTTCCAGGAGGCGTCCATCTCTATGGGTCTGCACCAGGTAGCCAGCAAGGTCGACCTCAGCTCCCATGGTCGGCACCCTACATCAGGCAAGCGGAGCAGGCATCGCTGAGACTGCCCCTCCAGGCCTGGGGCATTTCAGCATCCAGCAAGTGGCTGGGGCCAGGACGGGCCACTGGGGTGAGGGAGGAAGGATGGATCACGCAGCGGGCTTGCCCAGAGGTGTGCGCACTGCTGGGGCTGGCGTGGGCCACTGGTGCAGCCCGGAGAGCTTTGGGCATTGATGGCACCTAAAGCTGATGGAGGCCTCATCTGTGTCCAGGTTTCCCGGCAAGGGATGGGATGGGCTGCACCGCTCAGTGTGAGCTGGGGCCCAGCTTCCTAAATGGACCAACTGCCCAACTTAGGTCTTAGCTTGGCCCTGATCCTGTCCTTCCCTTTCAACCCCTGCCGACCTTCATCACCATGGTGGCCTGGACCACACAGGCAGATGGGCACCGGCGGTACACTACGCTCTGAGGCTGTGTGCTGGGTGCTGAGTCGGACCTTTGCTCTGGGTCCAGAGTAAGCACCAACTCCATGCAGAGCCTTTGAGCCTAATCTCACGCGCCCTCTTAGTCCTGGACTCAAAGGACTTACAGATATGACACTTGGCGGTTACGTGCCCTTCGCCAAGGCAACTGAGGCACTGCTGTGGGGATTGCTGATGGACATAGGGCGTTTACAGAGATCACAGGGCAGCACGGGGCCAGACAGGAACATCCCCCCTGCCTGCGGTGCGGTTGGACCGGCCAGACTGGAACATCCCCCCCCGTCTGCGGCGCAGTTGGTCTGGCCAGACTGGAGCATCCCCCCCGCCTCCTGTGCGGTTAGTCTGGCCAGACTGGAGCACCCCTTGCCTGCAGAGTGGTTGGCCCAGCGAGACTGGAACATCCCCCCCGCCTGTGGTATGGTTGGTCTGGCCAGACTGGAGCATCCCCCCCACCTGCGGCGGGGTTGGCCTGGCCAGACTGGAGCATCCCCCCCACCTGCGGCGGGGTTGGCCTGGCCAGACTGGAGCATCCCCCCCACCTGCGGCGGGGTTGGCCTGGCCAGAGTGGAACACCCCCGCCTGCAGTGTGGCCCAGTCTGAGGCTAGGGATGTGCAGAGCATGGGGCTATGTCCTTGACCAACTTGGTTAGTAGCCACTGATGGACCTTCCTGCATGAATTCATCTCATTCTTTTTTGAACCCTATTATAGTTTTGGCCGTCACAATGTCCCTGCAGTGAGTTCCACAGGTTGTTTGTGTGCTCTGTGAAAACGGGTGCTTTGTTAGACCTGCTACCTATGAATTTCATTGGCTGCCCCCCGCTTCTTATGTTACAAATTAGTCGTCTCTTTTCTGTGCTGAAAAGGCCCAGTCTTACCAATCTCTCCTCATATGGACACTGTTCCGTCCCCCAATTGTTTCTGTTGCCCTTTTCTAATTCCCACATGTATTTTCTGAGACGGGGCGACCAGGTCTGCCTACAGGACTCAAGATGTGGGCGTCCCATGGATTTCTAGGAGTTTTTCTGGCTTGTCTCTCCTTCCTAACGGTTCCTAATGGGAAGTGTTTCTGCCGGTGACTGCGCGTCGCCTGAGACTGCCAGGTGTGGGCTGACTCCCTGGAGAGCCGTGCTGGGCACTCGGTTGAGGCACGCTTCCATCGGGGTGGGCACGCCTGTCGGGCCCCGTGCTCGCCGCAGCCCCCACGAGCCTCACGGCACCTCCAGCCTGCACACACCCATCCAGATGCCTTCAGCCCAATGGGACTAGCTGCTGGAGGGGGAAAAGGGGCAAGAGGGCTGGGGAGCTGGGGCTAGCTCCTGAAACCCCCTGAAGAGGGGCTGCTTGCCAACCCCTCTCCCCAAGGGCTACCCTGGGAGGTGCCTACAGCTACCAAACAGCTCCCTCTCCGCAGGAAAGTGAGAGAAGCCCCCAGGGCAGCTCCCATGCATCAGGCGCTGGCCAGCGTGGCCTGCTGGCTCATCGCTGCCAAAGGAACCAGCTGGGGCAGCATCCTACCCTGGCTGCTCTTGCCGCAGGAGAGCACGGCGCCCTGGCCACTGCTCCCAACAGTCGCTGTGCCCAGAGCGAAGCCCCCACGTGCCAGCCATCCCTCCTTTGGTGAGCTACTGGGCACGAGGGGCTCTGCTCTGGACCAAGCGCAGTCCTGAGCACCCAGCCCTGCAGCAAGCTGCCCCACGACGGGAAGGCCTGGCCTCGACACCAGGGCCTGCTGACCCGCCCCCAAACACTCCCGAGCTGACTGAGGCGGTATCTGAGCCCTTAGCCATTGTCTGTAGAAGATGGGTGCGATTCCAGAGCAGTGGAAAAGCGACAGACGGTGTCCATCTATACAAAGGGAAATAAGGACAGACTAGGCCAGTGGGGGGGGGAGCTGGGTCGCCTTGCGCCCCCCCTGGAATTTCTTCACACCCCCCAGTTTGGGAACCCATGGACTAGGGCATGAGACTAGTCCGCCTGACTTCTGTACCAGGAAAGAGACTGGAGCAATTCATTCAGGAATTCGTTTGCAAACCTCAAGAAGATAATAAGAAAAGAAACAGTCAGCATGGATTTGTAAAGAACAAACACTGCAAACCAACCCAAGAGCTTCCTTTGACAGGGTAATAAGCCTGGTGGATAAGGGGGAAGAGGTAGATGTGGTATAGCTAGACTTTAGTAAAGCATTTGATACAGTCTCGCATTAACTTCTCATTAACAAATGAGGGAAATACAGACTGGATGAGGCTACTGTAAGGTGGCTGCACAACCAGCAGGATAACCACTCCCAAAGAATAACTGTCAGCGGTTCATAGTGATGCTGAAAGGGCATAACAAGTGGGGTTCCGCAGGGATCCTTCTGGGATCGGTTCTCTTCAATATCTTCACCAGGGATTTAGATGACGGCATAGAGAGTACACTTGCTACGTTTGTAGATGATCCCAAGCTGGGAGGGGCTGCAAGTGCTTTGAAGGGCAGGGTTATAATTTAAAATGATCTGGAGAAACTGCAGAAATGGTCTGAGGGAAACAGGAGGAAATTCAACCAGGAGAAATGCAAAGTGCTCTACGTAGGAAGAAATAATCCATTTCACACACACAGAATGGGGAATGACTACGTAGGACGGAGTCCTGTGGAAAGGGATCTAAACACGAGTCAACAGTGTGATGCTGTTGCAAAAAAACCACCCATCACTCTGGGATGAGTTAGCAGGAGTGCTGTGAGCAAGATACGAGGAGTCATTCTTCCTCTCCACTCCACACTGATGAGGCCTCAGCTGGAGTACTGTGCCCAGTTCTGAGTGCCACACTTCAGGAAAGCTGTGAACAAACTGGAGAAGGTCCAGAGAAGAGGAACAAAAATGATGAAAGGTTTAGAAACTGTGACCCATGAGGGAAGACTGAAAGAATTGGGCTTGTTTAGTCTGGAAAAGAGAAGACTGAGAAGGGACATGATAGCAGCTTTCAAGTGTCTAGAGGGGACAAGGAGGAGGGGAAACTATTCTCCTTGGCCTCTGAGGACAGGACAAGCAGCAATGGGCTTAAACTGCAGCAAGGGAGGTTTAGGTTGGACATTAGGAAAAACGTCCTGCCTGCCAGGGTGGCTAAACACTGGAATAAGTTGCCTGGGGGGGGTTGTGGAATCTCCAGCATTGGAGACATGCAAGAGCAGTTGGACAAGCATCTCTCAGAGATGGTCTGGTCTAGGTGGTGCCTGGTCCTGCCATGAGGGCAGGGGACTGGATGAGACTGCGAGGGCCCTTCCAGCGCTAGGCTCCCCTGGGCATGTGGCCGTCCAGAGGGGCATGGAAGAGGCTGTGGGTGCCCAGCGGGGCATGCCCGTCCACGCGTCTGCATGGCTGCCCTCTTCAGGCAGGACGCTACCTTTTCGTTCCTCGTGTCCGTGTCCAGCTCTGCTATCTTAGCCCACTTCTGCCAGAAGTTGGGGTCGTCCAAGGAAATGTCAGTTCTGTTCCCTGAAGCGACAAAACTGGCCTGGAGGTGAAGAAAGAGCCAGTCACTCATCTGCACTCCACCCTGAGTCCGTGCTCCTGGCTTCCCATTGCCCGTGGCCAGGGTTGCCCCAGCTCCTGGGAAGTCCAGCCCAGGCGAGGGATGGGGGGACAGCAGCGCCCAGCTCGCTGGCCTGGGGAGCACAATGCAGCATGGCTTCCAGGGGCCCTTCCCCACGGCAGCCCTGCAGCAGGCAGCCCCAGCTGGGCTCCCACGGCGCTGGCAGACAGGGCACGGCGCTGGGAGCGGGCAGCAGAGCCAGCCACAGCCCCCGCCCCAGGGCGACACCCACAGAGCCACGTCCTGCGCAGCAGGCGGCAGAATCGGGTGGGGGGCCGAGGATGCGCACGGAGCTGGGGTCTCTGCTCCGCAGGTGCACATGTGCGGGGGTGCCCCGAGTTGCGGCAGGAGCCAGCAGGGAGCTATGGAAAGAGCTGGCAGGACCTGGAAGAAACGTGAAGGGACTTTCCCCCTGCACAGGGAGGGGAGCACTGCAAGAGGAATGGCCATGCATCTCCAAGCTGCTTGCAGCCCTGGCTATCAAGTGTGAGCGCAGGCTGCTCCGCACACACGGCAGCCAGGGGCCCAAGGGGCGGACAGCCCCACGGGCGCTGGGCACAGGGGGCCCCAGGGGCGGACAGCCCCACGGGCGCTGGGCACAGGGGGCCCCAGGGGCGGACAGCCCCACGGGCGCTGGGCACAGGGGGCCCCAGGGGCGGACAGCCCCACGGGCGCTGGGCACAGGGGGCCCCAGGGGCGGACAGCCCCACGGGCGCTGGGCACAGGGGGCCCCAGGGGCGGACAGCCCCACGGGCGCTGGGCACAGGGGGCCCCAGGGGCGGACAGCCCCACGGGCGCTGGGCACAGGGGGCCCAAGGGGCGGACAGCCCCACGGGCGCTGGGCACAGGGGGCCCCAGGGGCGGACAGCCCCACGGGCGCTGGGCACAGGGGGCCCCAGGGGCGGACAGCCCCACGGGCGCTGGGCACAGGGGGCCCAAGGGACGGACCCGACACTTGTTCTTCCTGTGGCACTCTCCCAGACAGCTGTTGTAAGGATCGCTGATCAGCACGGGCTGACTTGAGAGCAGGCAAGCGGGGCAGGGAACACATGGGGCAGAGTCCCAGTCGGGACTCGAGGATGCCGCCCTACGGGCTCCAGGCAATGCCCAACGGGCCAGTGTGTGCCTGGGAAAGGGTGTGGCTCCCGGGGCGCCAGCCAGGGCCCCGACCCTCGCAGCTGGGAAGGGGGGCCTGCAGGCACAGGGCCAGCGGCTGTCGGTCTGCCCTGCTGCGGGGCCATGCACTGATGCTCCCGGGGCTCAGGCCGAGTGTGCGCTACCTTGGCAAAGGTGGAGCCCTTCCCCTCCGACTGGATGGTGATGGTCTGGGTGCGGCGCTGCAGGATCTGGTCGATATCTTCCTCACAGAACTTGGAGCCTTCGTCTTCCTCGTCCATTAAAGCACCGTAGGCGCCTTTGCGCAGCAAGTCCTCCACCTCCGTCTTGGAGAGCTGCTGCACCTGCCCAGGACACAGGATGCTGGCACCGCCGGCCGCCCTGCCCCAGCCAGCCCCTCGCGGCCCCAGAGCCAGGTGCTAACGGAAGCCTGCAGCGGCCGTGGCAGACGAGAGCTGAGTGCCCCGCCCGTCTCCAGGGTGAGATCAGAGTGAGGCAAGGCTGGGTAAAAGCACGGCCCCTCTGCCTGGCTGCCCTCGGAACGCCTCTGAATGCAGAGGCCTGTAGGGGCGGAGACCTGCCCACATTCCCCCCGCCCACACCTTCCCCGCCCGCACCGGTACCTGCCCACATTCCCCCCGCCCACACCTTCCCCGCCCGCACCGGTACCTGCCCACATTCCCCCCGCCCACACCTTCCCCGCCCGCACCGGTACCTGCCCACATTCCCCCCGCCCACACCTTCCCCGCCCGCACCGGTACCTGCCCACATTCCCCCCGCCCGCACCTTCCCCGCCCGCACCGGTACCTGCCCACATTCCCCCCGCCCGCACCTTCCCCGCCCGCACCGGTACCTGCCCACATTCCCCCCGCCCGCACCTTCCCCGCCCGCACCGGTACCTGCCCACATTCCCCCCGCCCGCACCTTCCCCGCCCGCACCGGTACCTGCCCACATTCCCCCCGCCCGCACCTTCCCCGCCCGCACCGGTACCTGCCCACATTCCCCCCGCCCGCACCTTCCCCGCCCGCACCGGTACCTGCCCACATTCCCCCCGCCCGCACCTTCCCCGCCCGCACCGGTACCTGCCCACATTCCCCCCGCCCGCACCTTCCCCGCCCGCACCGGTACCTGCCCACATTCCCCCCGCCCGCACCTTCCCCGCCCGCACCGGTACCTGCCCACATTCCCCCCGCCCGCACCTTCCCCGCCCGCACCGGTACCTGCCCACAGTCCCCCCGCCCGCACCTTCCCCGCCCGCACCGGTACCTGCCCACATTCCCCCCGCCCACACCTTCCCCGCCCGCACCGGTACCTGCCCACATTCCCCCCGCCCACACCGGTACCTGCCCACATTCCCCCCGCCCACACCTTCCCCGCCCGCACCGGTACCTGCCCACATTCCCCCCGCCCGCACTGGTACCTGCCCACATTCCCCCCGCCCACACTGGTACCTGGCCCTTCTAGCCCACTCTGCCCCTGCCTCTTTCCCCCGGGGGCTGGGGTTTTCAGCTAGAAAGGTTCAGCTCTGACCCGCCATGGCCCCTGGGGGCTGTCCCTTCACCCAGCTGGCAGCGCTGCCTAGGCACAGCAAGCAGCCCCCTGTGCTCTCTGGCCTCTCGCAGGCACCCCAGCCACCAGTGTTCACCCCAGCAGGCAGGGGCCATGGCCCCAACCCAGCCCAGAACAGATGTTCATCCGCTAGAGCCACCCTGACCCCAGCGGGGCCGGCTGCGGGCTAGACAGGCATGGCTGGAGGCGCGAGAACTGGGCGAGCAGGCTAGGGGCACTGGCAGCCTAGGGCAGGCTGGATGCTGCAGGACAGGACTGAGGTCCACGGTGAAGATGCCTGACCTGCTCGCCTGTGCCATGCGGATCTGCCCCACCTGTGGCCACAGGCCAGCTCTGGCGGCTCAGCCCTGCAGGCGCAGCACAGCCTGGCGCAGAGCCCTCCCGCCAGCCTACCCCATTGGTGCTGCCTTTGCGGTTGATGTCCTGCAGCACGGCCTTGTCCAGGCCCAGCTTGAGGCTGGCCTTGTCGAACATCTCGCGCTCGTAGGAGTTCCTGGTGATGAGGCGATAGACCTTCACCGCCTTGCTCTGCCCGATCCGGTGGCAGCGCGCCTGCGCCTGGGACAGCACAGGCCACCGTGTCAAACGGGCCCCGCACCACCTGCAGCAGCCAGAGCCCGGCCCCCCCTGCCCAACTGCCAGAGCCCAGCCCCCGCCACCCAACCGCCAGAGCCCGCCCAACCGCCAGAGCCCGCCCCGTCCTGCCCAACCGCCAGAGCCCGGCCCCCGCCACCCAACCGCCAGAGCCCGCCCAACCGCCAGAGCCCGCCCCGCCCTGCCCAACCGCCAGAGCCTGGCCCCCGCCGCCCGATCGCCAGAGCCCGCCCCACCCTGCCCAACCGGCAGAGCCCGGCCCCCCCTGCACAACCGCCAGAGCCTGGCCCCCGCCACCCAACCGCCAGAGCCTGCCCAACTGCCAGAGCCCGCCCCGCCCTGCCCAACCGGCAGAGCCCAGCCCCCCCTGCACAACCGCCAGAGCCTGGCCCCCGCCGCCCGATCGCCAGAGCCCGCCCCGCCCTGCCCAACCGGCAGAGCCCGGCCCCCCCTGCACAACCGCCAGAGCCTGGCCCCCGCCACCCAACTGCCAGAGCCCGCCCCACCCTGCCCAACCGGCAGAGCCCGGCCCCCCCTGCACAACCGCCAGAGCCTGGCCCCCGCCACCCAACCACCAGAGCCCACCCAACCGCCAGAGCCCAGCCCTCGCCGCCCAACCGCCAGAGCCCGCCCCGCCCTGCCCAACCGGCAGAGCCCGGCCCCCCCTGCACAACCACCAGAGCCTGGCACCCGCCACCCAACCACCAGAGCCTGCCCAACCGCCAGAGCCCGGCCCCTGCCACTCAACGGCCAGAGCCCGGCCCGCCCCGCCCAACTGCCAGAGCCCGGCCCCCGCCCGCCAGAGCCCGGCCCGCCCCGCCCAACCGCCAGAGCCCGGCCCTCACCCCACCCAACCGCCAGAGCCCGGCCCACCCCACTCAACGGCCAGAGCCCGGCACGCCCCGCCCAACCGCCAGAGCCCGGCCCCCGCCACTCAACGGCCAGAGCCCGGCCCCCGTCCGCCCAACCGCCAGAGCCCGGCCCACCCCACCCAAATGCCAGAGCCCGGCCCCCGCCGCCCAACCCCTCTTCTGGGCCCACTGGCTGGCACACAACTCCTCTGCTCTAATCAGCACCACTATGCATGCGACCACTGGGGCCCGGCCTGCAGTACCTGGAGGTCGTTCTGTGGGTTCCAGTCGGAGTCGAAGATGATACAGGTGTCAGCAGCGGTGAGGTTGATGCCCAGGCCCCCGGCCCGGGTGCACAGGAGGAAGACGAAGCGGTCCGAGTCCGGCTTGCAGAAGCGATCGATGGCAGCCTGGCGCAGGTTCCCGCGCACCCTCCCGTCGATGCGCTCGTAGGTGTACCTGGACAGACACCGCCGGGTCACCGTGCAGAACAGGGCAGCTCCTCTCTGCAGCCCCCCGGGCTCCAGTCCCCTCCTGCGGGGCCCAGGCCAGCAAGGCTGAGCATCGTGGGCAGCCAACCCTCCGTGGCACAGGGTCCACAGGCTATGCAGTGCCCCAGGGCAGGAAGCCCCCATGAGCTGCTGGCTCTGCTAGTTGGGAGCCGAGCCTGTGCTACTCAGCTGGGTGTGCGTTCCCAAGCCAGCAGGAGCCACACAGCCAGGGAGGGGCCATGGATCTGGCCAATAGGAGCCACACTGCCACAGAGGGGCCATGTGGGGGGCCACCCTGCACCTGCTAGCTCCAGCCCCGGGCCCAAGGAGGGAGAGCGCAGGCTGGCACAGAGCGGGAGCTGCTGCTGGTGGCTGCGTGGAGGGGCAAGAGGAGGCTGCTGGGGGCCTAGCAAGCAGCGTGTGTCGAAGGAGGAAAGCTGCTGTGGCCTGGCTGCCGCCAACAGGGTCCCTCCAAGCAGCCTGCAGTGCTGCACCTGCTCTGCTAACCAGAGCAAGGCCCGAGGCAGTCGCCAGCCCCCTTGGTGAGGGCATGTGCCCAATAAGCAGCATGCGCAGTGGAGCAGGGCGGAGCTAGGTGGGGCAGAGAGGAGCAGAGCGGGGCAGGGTGGAGTGGGGTGGTGTGGAGTGAGGCAGGGCAGGATGGGGCGGAGCAAGGTGGAGCGGGGCGGGGCAGGACAGGGCAGGGAGGAGCAAGGTGGGGCGGGGAAGGACAGGACAGGGTGGAGCAAGGTGGGGCGGGGCGACGCAGGACAGGGCAGGGCAAGGTGGAGTGGGGCGGGGCACGGCACCAGGCACCGCGGGCTCCACTGACCGTCTCTGGATGAGATAGTCCTCCAGGATGTCCAGGCAGCGCACCATCTGGGAGAAGATCAGCACCTTGTGCCCACCTGCGATCAGCTTGGGCAGCAGCTTGTCAATCAACACCAGCTTCCCAGCCGCCTGGATCATGGCCTGCAGCTGGAAGTCCAGCGCCTCCGGGCTGTGCGTCTTACGAAAATCTTCCAGGATCTTCTCCTCCGCCCCTGCGAAGCAGAAAGGGACTCAGGCCTGGCCAGAGCTGTGGCCGCCCGCACTGCCTGGGCACAGCCGCCCTCGCCCTCGCCCTGCTCCCGCAGTCACTCCCCAGGGGTAGCAGGGTCCGGCCATGCCCGATACCCCACCGGATTGCCGAGGCAGCTGCGAAGTGGCCAGAACTACCGCGAGCAGTGGGAGCCAGTGCAGGACTGGCCCCCTGGCGGCTGCAGGACTGGCCCCCTGGCGGCTGCGGGACTGGCCCCCTGGCGCCCAGGTCTCACCGTTGATGAGGTAGGGGTGGTTGCAGCACTTGCGCAGCTCCATCATGGTGTTGATGAGGTTGGGCATGTTGTGCTGGTTGGCACCCTTGGACAGGAAGGAGAAGTTCTTCTCGAGGATGGCCCGGTAGTACTTCTTCTGGATGTTGGTCAGCTCCACCTCGATGATGGTCTCCTGCTTGGGTGCCAGGTTCTTTTCCACGTCCTCCTTCAGCCGCCGCAGCATCATGGGCTTCAGGATGGCCTGCAGCTTCTTCACCTGCCCGGGACAAGCACAGAGGCAGTGTTGCACTGCCAGCAGCGAAGGCAAGCACAGAGCCCCGGGGTGGGGGAGCTGCTGTGACTTGCGGGGGCCAGGGCAGGCCTATGGTGCTGACACTGAGCTGCCAGCCCTGCACCCTGGGGGCTGAGGCCGACCCGCCTGCAGCGTGAGCGCCAGGCCTTGCACCTGCGGCTCATGAACACCCCCCAAGCAGGCAAGGGAACCCTCCGAGCTGCGCCCGATTACACCCAGTACCCACCCGGGCCTTGCCCATGGGACTCCAGACCCAACTCAGGATGCAAGAGCCATGGAGCTCCGGCCACGTCCCTGTCCTCAGCTCAGCCTCCCGCCACAGGAGGAGCCTTGCTACGAACTGAAGCAAACGCATCCAAGCTGCGGCTGCGGCCCCAGAGACTCAACTAGGCCAGCAGCCTGCTCCATCCCTGCTACAGGCCTGGCCCGAGAGCTTGGCAATTGATGGCCGTACTGGAGTCGCTCACAGCCCTCTCACCCTGCCTTGTGAACAGCCCCTTAGATGCTGGATTGGGAGGCCAGCCCGTTAGAGTCGACGAGCCAAACTAGCGGCGGACGGAGCACGAGGAGCCACGTACCAGGGCGGAAAGTTGTTGAGGCAAAAAACCCCCAAAACCCACCAGCCGCACGGGGTGAAACTAGGTGCCGGTACGCCATCCCAGGGAGGGGGCTCCAGGCTGGGGAGTGTTGGGGTCAGGGGGAGGGTTGGGGTGCTGAGCAAGCTGCAGCCTTGTGGCTGTGAGGGTGCAGGAGTTTGGGTTGGGGTGTGTGAGGGGCTCAGGACACAGATTTGCAGTGTGTGGATGGTGCAGGAGGGTTGTGGCAGAAGACTGGGGATGTGGGAGTGCAGGAGTTTGGGGATGTGAGAGGCTCAGGACAGGGGGTTCCACTGTATGATAGGCTCAGGTCTGGGCTCGGGGGGGGGGGGGTCGGGTGCAGGAGTGTTATGATGCTGCAGCCAGATGGGGGCTTGTTGGCCAGGCTTCATTTTTAAATAAAATATGTCAAACACAATGTGTTTCAGCATTGTCTTTATTTATGAGAGGGGCAGGGAACCTGTTTTGAGTCAGGGGTCACTGACCCACAGAAAAGTCAGTCGGGGCCACACAAGTGAGATGCAAAAAACAACCGCTCCGAAAACCCCAAGCCTCACTAATGTGGCCCCAACTGTGCTGGTGGGGGTAGGGGACAGAGTGCTGGGGCAAGGTGCTGGTGGGTGCTGGGGCAGGGTACTGGTGGGGGGATCTGGCCAGGGGGAGGGGACAGGAACAGCTCAGCTGGTACCTGGGGATCCCGGGCTCGGTATGTTCATATTGCAATGAAATAACGTCTCCTCATCACTCTCCCCCCGGCAGGCTCAGCACTCCCCCCTGGGCATGCTCCGCACCCCCCTCCTAGCAGGCTCAGCACTCCCCCCGGGCATGCTCCGCACCCCCCTCCCGGCAGGCTCAGCACTCCCCCCGGGCAGGCTCAGCTCCCCCCCAGGCACGCTCAGCTCCCCGCCCCCAGGCACGCTCAGCTCCCCGCCCCCGGCACGCTCAGCTCCCCGCCCCCGGCACGCTCAGCTCCCCACCCCCGGCACGCTCAGCTCCCCCCCGGCACGCTCAACACTCCCCTCCCCTAAACAGCTGGCACGCTTCCTGAAACACCAGGTCTGTCACTCGGCCCTCCCCTCTGCTGCCTGCCTGCCTGTGCAGAGAGAGAGAGAGAGAGAGTGTGTGTGTGGGTGGGTGTGTGTGTAGGAGTCCCGGGACTGCATGCCAGCTCCAACTTCTCAGGAAGTGCGTGGCCCCCTTCCCGCTCTAACCCAATCCCCCTCCTCTCCCCTCGAGCCTGCCCCCCACACTCTAACCCAATCCCCCTCCCCTCCTCTTCCCCAGAGCCAGGCCCCCCTCCCTGCTCCAACCCAATCCCCCTCCCCCAGGTCCCGGAGCAGAGCCGCTGCCACAGCTCCTCAGGCGCTGGGCGCATGCGCTGAGCAGCCAGCTTTGAGCATGTGCTGGCCGGGAAGCCATGCGCACGCCCCCAACCCGATCCTCCTCCCCTCCCTTCTCCAGAGCCAGGCATCTCCCTCCCGCTCTAACCCAATCCTCCCCCCCGCCACAACCTTATGCCCAGGGTCCCGGAGCCGGAGGCGCTGCCACCTGAGCTCAGCAGCTGGCTGGTAGCATGTGCAGGCTGGGCCACTAAGTGCGACCCGGCCTCCACGTGCAGGATATGACATTGTGCACTGGGGGCTGTGAGCATGCATGCGGCTCAGAGCGGCCCGGCCGTCAGACCGGCTGACCTGAGCAGTTCTGGGTTCGTCCCAGTTCCATCAGGAGCCGCAATTTTTTCCATGTGGCTTGTGAGCCGCGGGTTGGCCACCGCTGTGCTAGATGCTGGCCCAGGGGGATTTTCAGGTAAGACCTGAGTTACGAAGGGACCAGGGATGTGGCTGGCCCGCCAGGATCGGAAGAACATGAGACCGGGTCTCCAATCCACTCCCTGCCCAGGGCGGGGGCTGGTGGCGCCGGGGGCATCGGAAGGGTTGCTTGGGGAGCCTTGCTGGCCAATGTGAACGACACACATGCTCTTTGGGACTGGCTGGTGCTTTAGGGTGGAGGCCCCCAGGCTGGGCCGTGGCAGCTTCCGTCTAAACAATCTGCCCTGAACTGAAACTGTCTGCAGTGCCCCCCCATTACAGATTGGTACCAGGCGGTTGATGGGGTGTACGGCCCAGCAGGCATGTGGCCCAGGGGGTTGATGTACAGAAGCTGCAGGGTGCTGGGGGCTGATAGGGAGGGGTGGATGTGCCAGGAATGTGTACAGACAGACGGGGGGGCAGGGCTGGGGGCTGATGGGGGGATGTGCCGGGAATGCGTACAGGCAGACGGGGGGGCAGGGCTGGGGGCTGATGGGGGGATGTGCCGGGAATGCGTACAGGCAGACGGGGGGGCAGGGCTGGGGGCTGATTGGGGGATGTGCCGGGAATGCGTACAGGCAGACGGGGGGGCAGGGCTGGGGGCTGATGGGGGGATGTGCCGGGAATGCGTACAGGCAGACGGGGGGGCAGGGCTGGGGGCTGATGGGGGGATGTGCCGGGAATGCGTACAGGCAGGCCCAAGAGGGAATCCAAGTGTCCGTGCAGGAGTTCATTCCGGCCAGGGCCGTGGCTCGAGTCCATCTCCATTTGCATCTCTCAAGCTGCTCTCTCCTCCAGAGCTTCACTCCCCCCAGGTGAGCCAGCCCTGCCTCCAGGGGCTGGCCCAGGGCACCTAGGCAGGGCCTTCGGTTGGAGCAAGGAGCCCTCTTGCCTTCATTGGGACTACAGCTAAGCACGTGCGTAAGCATTTCTGGCATGGGCTCAGGTGTGCTGGGCTCCTGGGCCCGACCCCACAGCCGAAGGCCCTGCCCCTGGATTCAGCGGGTACCTGCTCCTCTGTCTTCAGGTCCCCGAACTCCTCCAGGAAGGCCGTCTCCGAGGGGAACTGCTGGGGCTCCAGGAAGTTCAGCAGGCTGAAGAGCTCCTCCACGGAGTTCTGCAGGGGCGTCCCGGTCAGCAGCACCTTGTGTTCCTGGGCAGAGAGCGGGGCAGGGCTCCAGCGCCAGGGCAGGGCTCGTGCCCAGAGCCAGAGGGGCTGCCAGGTGCCCCGGGACACTCGCCGGCCCTGGGCACTGGCAGCAGGCCCAATGCCCACACAGTAGAGCAGGGCTCTATGGGGGCCTGAGAACGTGGCAGAGCCCTGCAAAGATCAGGTTTTAATTCAGCGGGACCCAAGCGAGCGGGCTGGGCCTCGCCTCTCCCTCAGACATTCCCTTCCCAAGCGGGCCAGCTGAAGCAGACATGGCAGCAGGGCCGGACAACAGGCCTTGCTAGCGGCGCCCCGGGACTCCACGCCACACCGTGGGAAGCCCGGCTCCAGCGGCCCAGCCTGCGCCTGACCAGCCCCTGCCACCGAACCAGCAGGGAGGCCATGGCCAGCGCGCCCGGGCAGGGCTGCGGGAGCCCAGTGGCAGTGCCCTCGGTGCCCCTGCTCTCGGGAAGGAGCCCTTTGCCCTGTGGCCAGGGAGGCAGGTCTCCAGGCTTGATTCCCAGCTCCAGTGGTGCCGAGTCTCAGGCCCGGCACGCCAGGCGGGCGCTGGCAGGGCAGTCGGCACGGTGCTCGGCAGGGGCCTCTAGGTAGGCAGCGCCCAGGCCATGCTGCCAGCCTCGGGAGCCTGGTGAGCGCGTGCTGCGACCTGGGCACAGCTCTCCAAGGGCAGCGGGCCAGAGCCAGCGAGCAGCACGGGAGCAGGGCCAGGCTGAAAGGCAGAGGCTGCAGCCCGCCCGCTTCCCCCTTCGCCCCAGGGCACCAGAGCCGGACACGGCCCCTTCGGTGGCCCAGCACAAGCCCTATGCCGAGTGGCGCTCGGCAGCGCGGTGGCCTGCAGGCCTGAGCACACCAGCATGTGGCTGCCCCTGGAGAGGGGGCCATCTCTGCCCACTTCCCGCCTGGCCCTGGCCCTGGCCCTGGCCCGCTGCCTCGGCCCAGCACCACTCGCGAGGGGAGCTCTTTGCCCAGCAAGCAAGGGGCCCGAGTGGCTAACACTTGGAAAGCACCTGCCTCAGGCAGGGCTGCAGGAGCCACTGGTGCCGGGCCAGGGGCCCGGGACGTAACAGCCATAGGGGCTGACGTCCCTGCTCTAGGGAACCAGCCAGAGGACGGGATGAGACGCATGTCAGAACAGCTCTGCTTTTGGCCATCGGCAGCGCCCACACTGGGTCCGGGCACCTGACGCTGCCTGCAGGGCCCCTGCTAACCCCCAAGCCGGCCCCCAGCTTGAACGGGGAAATCCCAGCCCTGGAAGTGCTGAGGGCAGCTTCCCACGGGTAGCCAGGCCAGCGGGCAGGGAGAGCGGCTCCCTCCCGGAGGGGGCAAGGGGTGGGGAGAGCGGCACCCTCCCGGAGGGGGCAAGGGGTGCGGAGAGCGGCTCCCTCCCGGAGGGGGCAAGGGGTGGGGAGAGCGGCTCCCTCCCGGAGGGGGCAAGGGGTGGGGAGAGCGGCACCCTCCCGGAGGGGGCAAGGGGTGGGGAGAGCGGCACCCTCCCGGAGGGGGCAAGGGGTGGGGAGAGCGGCTCCCTCCCGGAGGGGGCAAGGGGTGCGGAGAGCGGCTCCCTCCCGGAGGGGGCAGGGGGCGGGGAGAGCGGCTCCCTCCCGGCGGGGGCAGGGGGCGGGGAGAGCGGCTCCCTCCCGAGGGGGCAGGGTGCGGGGAGAGCGGCTCCCTCCCGAGGGGGCAGGGTGCGGGGAGAGCGGCTCCCTCCAGAGGGGGCAGGGGGCGGGGAGAGCGGCTCCCTCCCGGCTGGGGCAGGGTGCGGGGAGAGCGGCTCCCTCCCGGCTGGGGCAGGGGGCGGGGAGAGCGGCTCCCTCCCGGAGGGGGCAAGGGGTGGGGAGAGCGGCACCCTCCCGGCGGGGGCAAGGGGTGCGGAGAGCGGCTCCCTCCCGGAGGGGGCAAGGGGTGGGGAGAGCGGCTCCCTCCCGGAGGGGGCAAGGGGTGGGGAGAGCGGCTCCCTCCCGAGGGGGCAGGGGGCAGGGAGAGCGGCTCCCTCCCGGCTGGGGCAGGGTGCGGGGAGAGCGGCTCCCTCCCGGAGGGGGCAGGGGGCGGGGAGAGCGGCTCCCTCCCGGAGGGAGCAGGGGGCAGGGAGAGCGGCTCCCTCCCGGCTGTGGCAGGGTGCGGGGAGAGCGGCTCCCTCCCGGAGGGGGCAGGGGGCGGGGAGAGCGGCTCCCTCCCGGAGGGGGCAAGGGGTGCGGAGAGCGGCTCCCTCCCGGAGGGGGCAAGGGGTGCGGAAAGCGGCTCCCTCCCGGAGGGGGCAGGGGGCGGGGAGAGCGGCTCCCTCCCGGCTGGGGCAGGGTGCGGGGAGAGCGGCTCCCTCCCGGAGGGGGCAGGGGGCGGGGAGAGCGGCTCCCTCCCGGAGGGGGCAAGGGGCGGGGAGAGCGGCTCCCTCCCGGAGGGGGCAAGGGGCGGGGAGAGCGGCTCCCTCCCGAGGGGACAGGGGGCGGGGAGAGCGGCTCCCTCCCGGCTGGGGCAGGGGGCGGGGAGAGCGGCTCCCTCCCGGCTGGGGCAGGGGGCGGGGAGAGCGGCTCCCTCCCGAGGGGGCAGGGGGCGGGGAGAGCGGCTCCCTCCCGGCGGGGGCAGGGGGCGGGGAGAGCGGCTCCCTCCCGAGGGGGCAGGGGGCGGGGAGAGCGGCTCCCTCCCGGCTGGGGCAGGGGGCGGGGAGAGCGGCTCCCTCCCGGCTGGGGCAGCCCACCCTCCGCTCCTGGCAGCAGGCAGGGCTCACCAGAGCCATGAGCTTGAGCCCCTCCAGCAGCTTGCAGTTCCTGTTCTTGAGGCGGTGGGCCTCGTCGATGACCACACAGCGCCACTGGACCTTCTTCAGCTCGGGGCAGTCGGCCAGGATCATCTCGAAGGTGGTGATCACCACGTGGAACTTGAAGGTGCCTGGGAGAGGGTTGCCCTGCGGGGACACAAGCCAGGCCACCCTCTAGCCACGCCAGGCCGGCCGGGGACTCAAAGCCCCCAGGCAGCAGGCACTGCCATCCCGCCACAGGGACCCCACGCTGGCAGGGCAGCGGCGGGACTGGCAGCCAGAGGGTGGTGCACCTGCAAGCGCTGGCCTCTTGGAAGCGGCCCTGGGGAATGGGCAGGGCTGCACCGTGTCCTAACCACACGCCCTTTGGAAACGTGCCTGGGAGCTCCAGCCACTGCATACCCGCACACCAAGGCCTGCTTGTGGCCCAGCCGGGGGGCAGCGGGGATCCCCATCCGCTCTGCCGAGGGGGCAAGGCTCAGTTCCCAGCCGCGTTCCCTTCCAAGGGAATCTCTCGGGTCTGCCATCACTTAACAGCTCTCTGTGGGAGCTGATGAACATGCTTTGCTCTGTCTTGACCGGTGTGTCTGAGCCCCATGGCCGGGCAAACCTCCCAGCTAACACAACTGTACTGCGCATCTTCACTGCCACTCAGGGGGTGGCTACAAAATTTACCCTGGCCAGGGTTTCCATCGGGGCGGGGCAGGGCAGGCCAGCTCTGGGGCTCAGGCTAGTGGGCTGGGGGTGGCTGTAGCCTCTCTGTGGCTGGCTCGTGCACGCAGACCAGCCTGCGTGGAACCGCAGCGGGGTGCGTCCCTGCCAGGTGCATGCTGGGAGTGCAGGGCTGGGCGCAGCGGCCGAGTGCAAGCAGGCCAGGCTGTGAGTCAGGGGACCCATCAGAACACCCCATGCGGGAGCCATGGCAGCGGTGGCCAGGAAGCAGGGACCAGAGGACGACCGGGCCCAGGGGGGCAGGCACCTGCAGGTCCCTGTACACCATCTCGTACTGCTGGATCATCTGCCTGCTGATCTGGCTGCCGTGGTAGACAATGGCGTTCATCGCCGTCCAGGTGCGGAACTCGCGCTCCCAGTTGGTGATGGTGGAGAGCGGCGCGATGATGAGGAAGGGGCCACGAATGCCCATCAGGAAGATCTCCGAGAGGAAGGTGATCGACTGGATTGTCTTCCCCAAGCCCATCTCATCCGCCAGGATGCAGTTCTTCCTGCGGACGCAGCACACCGTGCGTGGGACAGCCCGCAGCACCCTGGGGAACCCACCTTCCACCTCGGGCAGCTCATGCCGCCTCTCGGCGCCCAGGAGCACCGCAGAGAGCACCTGTCTCCCAGGGCGCTTGGAGGGGGCACTCAGGGCCTGGGGTCCAGGGCCAGCCGCCCAAATAGCTACGAATGACAGGCCCAAGCCAGTCCAGTGGGCAAATGCAAATCAGGCAATTGTGCTTGCCAAAGTCGAACCGTCTGCATGTCCACTTGCTCCAGCTCGTTGGGCCTGGTGAGAGCACAAGACGGCACATGGCTGCCCCTTGAGGCTAGCACCAGCCAGCCAACTGCCCAAGGGACGCCCAGCGGAGCCCTCGTTCTGCGAACCCGCCCTGCCCCAGGAACGCCCCAGCACCCAGCGCCCACGTCAGCCATCTCGGAGGAACCAACTTCATGGGTATTAGACAATCAGAAAGGTAACGTCACACAGACCGAAACTCTGACGTCCCCCCAGACCGTAGGGGAGCCCATGGTCTAGGGGAGCCCATGGGCGTGGGGAGCCCATTACTAGCGGCGGAATTCCTCCCCACTGTGCCCGTGCAGAACCTTCTTCAGCTCCCTGCCCATGGGGCCAGTTAAGGAGGGACAGGAGATGAGGGGGCAGCCAGAGTGGGACATGTGGGGGCCACACAGACTGGGGTTCAGAAACACCGAGCCAGGGGCCGATGGGGGTGGTGAGGTAGGGCCACGTAGGGCCGGGGAAGGTGGTGGCTGCATGGGGGTGCAGGGATACATTGGGGTGGGGGTGGAAGGCAGGAGGAGCTGATGTGCCCGGCTGAATGAGAGAGGTTAGGGATCAGCCAGGGTCTGCCCAAGGGTGGCTCCCTAGCAATCCCTCTCCCTCCCAAATGCCTGCCCCACGCCTCTCCCGCCCACACCCAACCACCCTGGCGGCCCCTCTCCCCCCCGCCCCAAAGCCCTGCCCCACGCCTCTCCCGCCCACACCCAACCACCCTGGCGGCCCCTCTCCCCCCCGCCCCAAAGCCCTGCCCCACGCCTCTCCCGCCCACACCCAACCACCCTGGCGGCCCCTCTCCCCCCCGCCCCAAAGCCCTGCCCCACGCCTCTCCCGCCCACACCCAACCTCCCTGGCGGCCCCTCTCCCCCCCGCCCCAAAGCCCTGCCCCACGCCTCTCCCGCCCACACCCAACCACCCTGGCGGCCCCTCCCCCCCGCCCCAAAGCCCTGCCCCACGCCTCTCCCACCCACACCCAACCACCCTGGCAACCCCTCCTCCCCCGCCCCAAAGCCCTGCCCCACACCTCTCCCGCCCACACCCAATCACCCTGGCGGCCCCTCCCAGTCCCCCCCCAGGAACTCCATTTGCCAAAGAGCATGTCCTGACTGGCTCTGTGTCAGACGCGCTGGCCGGCGGCCAGAACTCAGTGGCCACACAACTGAACGTGGTGGGAAACGTCCGTCATTTCGACACTTGCAGCATTTTACAATCCCATGCGCAGAACTGCCCGTGTGTTGGCACAGGATTCCCCCAGGCATCAGCTGCAGGACGCAGCCTTCCCTGCCTACGGCCCACCTCTCCCCACGGCCACAGGCATGTGCAACGCCAGCCGTGCTCGGGGCTCACCTGTTGTACCAGTTAAAGAGCAGCCAGTTCATCCCCTCCAGCTGGTACTCCCGGAGCTGGTTGCTATTCTTATACTCCCGCGACTTCTCCAGTTTCTGCCAGGCCTCGGAAGCAGGGCGCTCCTAGGAGGCAGAGCAGAGAGCATGGCGCATGGAGAGGAACAGAGCAGCCGTAGTAAGCTGTGGCCACAGACGAGGGACAACGCGGGGCTCCGGCTGGAAGGAAAACTCAGGAAAGACGTTTGGAAATGATCAGCTAGCATCATGCAATCAACAGCAAGACCTCAGCCCCAGATTCCAGCACCTGATGCCCCTACCCTGGACGGGGCATGCTGGGGTCTGGGGCTCGGGCTCCGAACCACAGGAGCTGAGGGGCTCAGGCTCAGGACAGCGGGGGCTGTGGGTCAGGACCGAGGACCATCAGCGGCACTGGGAAGGGGCTCGGCTCAGGACGGCGGGGGCCGTGGGTCAGGACGGCGGGGCCGTGGGTCAGGACCGAGGGCCATCGGCGGCACTGGGAAGGGGCTCGGCTCAGGACGGCGGGGGCCGTGGGTCAGAACGGCGGGGCCGTGGGTCAGGACCGAGGGCCATCGGCGGCACTGGGAAGGGGCTCGGCTCAGGACGGCGGGGGCCGTGGGTCAGGACGGCGGGGGCCGTGGGTCAGGACCGAGGGCCATCGGCGGCACTGGGAAGGGGCTTGGCTCAGGACGGCGGGGGCCGTGGCTCAGGACGGCGGGGCCGTGGCTCAGGACCGAGGGCCATCGGCGGCTCAGAAGAGCTTAACCAGCCTCAGCGCGAGGAGCCCTCCCTCCCCCCGCGTCACGGGCAGGCCAAGGAGCCGAGGCGCCTCACCACATGTTTGATCTCTGGGGGGATCTGCAAGGACTCAAACTCTTTGATTTTTCCAGGGTCAACATCTTCTTCCAGCTCCCAGGTGCTCTCCTCGTACGGCAAGGAGCACCACTTGACCAGGTAGTGGGTCACCTCCTGCAGGCAAAGGAGAAGGGATGGCGATCAGGGCGGGGGGCCGGGGCGAGCTCCTGGCCCAGAGACATGCCCAGGCCCAGGCACTCTCTTGAGCCCCCAGCACATGCATTCCATGGACGCGCACATGCACGAGTGCCCACCATCCTCCTGCATACACACGCGCGTGCACCTGCCTGCCTACACACAGACATGAACATGCACATGCCTGCACGTGCACACACAAATACACGCTGGCCTTCCTGCACACCAGTACACAGAGACATGCACCCACCCACACACCCGCCGGCCAGCATGTGAAAACAGGCCTGCACACGCACACACGCCCCTGCACACGCACACCAACATGCACACACACACGTGCGCGCACACACACACGCACAAAGACGCGCCTGCACACACACACAAACATGCATATGCACGCACACATACAAACACACGCCTGCACACTCACCTGCACGCACACACACACAAACAGGCACCTGCAGACACGCTTGCACGCACACACTAACATGCACACGTATACACGCACCTGCACGCACACGCGCCTGCATATGCACCTGCACACGCACACACACACACACACACACATGCCCCCTGCCTGCACACGCACATGCTGGGTCCTCTGGGTTCAACGTCCTCCTCCCCAGACCCAAATGCCAATTGAGCAGGAACTCAGCACACTGCCCTCTGCAGGCTGGAGGGCTGAAGGATCAGACAGCTGCTGCGGCACAGGAGCCAGCAAACAGAGCTGTAAACAGGGGAGTTTGGGTTGTGGAACTTGTTTGGGGTGTGTTTGCCGTGGGGGGGCGTGTTTTGGTTTGTTTGCGTGTTTGCCGGACTAACAGGATTTAGGTGAGAAGGCTGATAAACACAGAGACAGCAGGGGCCATGGCCCAAGCAGTAGAGGACACAAGGAGGATGATTGGATGTGGCAGCTGCGGGATGTACATGATCCTGGAGGGGGTACCTGGAAGGAGTTTTGTTTGTATGAAATGCCGCCTGATAGAGCTGATGGAAAAGAAGATCTGAGGACTGGAGATGCAGGTGGAAACTTTGGTCGAGTTTAGAAGGGGGTTCGAGCAGATGATGGAGCAAAGGCATGAGGTGGCTGAAGGGGAAAGCTTAGACATGCAGATGGAAGCAGGATCAAAGGCCTCTGAGGAGGGACTAGTGGGCGAAGAAAATGGACAGTGGAAGCATGTGACTATGAGAACCAGGCAGAGGAAAAGATGGGCCAGTGAAGGAGAAATAGAGCTCAAGAACAGGTCTGCGGAGTTGGCGAATGAAGAAGGGGTACAACAGGTGGCCACTGAAGGTGGAAGGGCAAGGAAGAAGAGTGGTTAGTCCCATAGATAAAGGGGAAGAGTCGATGGAGACAACACCAATAATGAGCACCAGGAGGATACAGGATGGGTTGAAGAAGATTACAAGGGAAAATAGGAATGGAAAGGAGTTGCAGCCAGAGGAAACAAGGGATAGACCAGAGAATCGCACTGTCACCAGGAAAAGGCAGGTCTACGTGACTGCGGACTCCTTATTGAGAAGAATAGACAGGCCTGTAACCAGAGCTGATCCAGAGAACAGAAGGGTGTGCTGTCTGCCAGGTGCTAAGATACGGGATGTGGAACTGAGGTTGAAGAGGATCCTAACGGGAGCGGGAAAGAATCCATTGATCATCCTTCATGTAGGAACAAATGATATGGCTAGATTCTCGCTGGAACGAATCCAGGGAGACTATGCCAGGCTGGGGAAGACTCTTAAGGAAATCGAGGCTCAGGTGATCTTCAGTGGGATTCTTTCTGCCTGTTCCTAGAGAAGGGCAACTAAGGTATGACAGGATTATGATGCTCAACAGATGGCTCAGGCAGTCGTGCTATAAGGAGGGCTTTGGGATGTATGGCCACTGGGAGGCATTCACGGACAGAGGACTGTTCTCTTGGGATGGACTTCACCTAAGTAGGGAGGGAAATAGACTTCTAGGATGGAGGTTGGCACAACTGATTAAAAGAGCTTTAAACTAGGAATTTGGGGGAGACGGTTGGGAGATGTCCAGGTAATCTCTACGCAGGACTTTAGCATTGAGAGGGAGGAAAACGAAGTAAGAAAGGATATAGCCGGGGGTAGGAGAATAGACATAAGGAGGAAGGGCAGAGTGGATACTAGTCTAATAGGTCATGTTGGAGGTACAATGTCCGTGCCAAATTGGGTAAAGAATGTGAGTGAGGCCAAACAGCAAAAATTAAGATGTTTGTACACCAATGCGACGAGCCTAGGTAACAAAATGGAGGAACTAGAGCTACTGGTCCAGGAAGTGAAACGAGATATTATAGGAATAACAGAAACATGGTGGAATACTAGGCATGACTGGAGTACAGGTATTGGAGGGTATGTGCTGTTTAGGAAAGACAGAAATAAAGGTAAAGGTTGTGGAGTAGCATTGTATATCAATGATGAGATAGATTGCAAAGAATTAAAAAGTGAAGGAATGGAGAAGACAGAGTCTGTCTGGGCAAAAATCACATTGGGGAAGAAAACTATCAGTTCCCTCCCGGGGTAGTGCTTGGGGTGTGCTATAGACCACCGGGATCTAATCTGGATATGGATAGAGACCTCTTTAATGTTTTTAATGAAGTAAATACTAATGGAAACTGCGTAATCATGGGAGACTTCAACTTTCCAGATATAGACTGGAGAACAAGTGCTAGTAATAATAATAGGGCTCAGATTTTCCTAAATGCGATAGCTGATTAATTCCTTCATCAAGTAGTTGCTGAACCAACAAGGGGGGATGCCATTTTAGATTTGGTTCTGGTGAGTAGTGAGGACCTCATAGAAGAAATGGTTGTAGGGGACAACCTTGGCTCGAGCGATCATGAGCTAATTCAGTTCAAACTAAATGGAAGGATAAACAAAAATAAATCTGAGACTAGGGTTTTTTATTTCAAAAGGGCTAACTTTAATAAATTAAGGAAATTAGTTAGGGAAGTGGATTGGACTAAAGAATTTATGGATCTAAAGGCGGAGGAGGCCTGGGATTATTTTAAGTTAAAGTTGCAGAAGCTATCAGAAGCCTGTATCCCAAGAAAGGGGAAAAAATTTATAGGCAGGTGTTTTAGACCAAGCTGGATGAGCAAGCATCTCAGAGAGGTGATTAAGAAAAAGCAGAAAGCATATAAGGAGTGGAAGATGGGAGGGAGCAGCAAAGAAAGCTACCTTATTGAGGTCAGAGCATGTAGGGACAAAGTGAGAAAGGCTAAAAGTCATGTAGAGTTGGACCTTGCAAAGGGAATTAAAACCAATAGTAAAAGGTTTTATAGCCATATAAATAGGAAAAAAACAAAAAAAGAAGAAGTGAGACCGCTAATTACTAAGGATGGAGTGGAGGTTAAGGATAATCTAGGCATGGCCCAATATCTAAACAAATACTTTGCTTCAGTCTTTAATGAGGCTAATGAGGAGCTTAGGGATAATGGCAACATAACAAATGGGAATAAGGATATGGCAGTAGATATTACCATATCCGAGGCAGGAGCCAAACTCAAACAGCTTAATGGGAGTAAATTGGGGGGGCCCAGATAATCTTCATCCAAGAATATTAAAGAAACTGGCACATGAAATTGCAAGTCCATTTGCAAAAATTTTTAATGAATCTCTAAACTCGAGGGGTTGTACCATTTGACTAGAGAATTGCTAATGTAGTTCCTATTTTTCAGAAAGGGAAAAAAAGTGACCCGGGTAACTACAGGCCTGTTAGTTTGACATCTGAAGTATGCAAGGTCTTGGAAAAAATTTTGAAGGAGAAAGTAGTTAGGGACATTGAGGTTAATGGCAATTGGGACAAACTGCAACATGGTTTTACGAAAGGTAGATCATGCCAAACCAACCTGATCTCCTCCTTTGAGAAAGTAACAGATTTTTTAGATAAAGGAAATGCAGTGGATCTAATCTACCTTGATTTCAGTAAGGCATTTGATACAGTACCACATGGGGAATTATTGGTGAAACTGGAAAAGATGAGGATCAATATGAAAATTGAGAGGTGGATAAGCAACTGGTTAAAGGGGAGACTACAGCGGGTCATACTGAAAGGTGAACTGTCAGGCTGGAGGGAGGTTACTAGCGGGGTTCCTCAGGGATCAGTTTTGGGACCAATCTTATTTAACCTTTTTATTACTGACCTCGGCACCAAAAGTGGGAGTGTGCTAATAAAGTTTGCGGATGACACGAAGTTGGGAGGTATTGCCAATTCAGAAAAGGATCGGGATATCATACAGGAAGATCTGGATGATCTTGTAAATTGGAGTAATAGCAATAGGATGAAATTTAATGGTGAGAAGTGTAAGGTTATACATTTAGGGTATGTCTACACTACAGCACTAATTCGAACTAACTTAGTTCGAATTAGTTAATTCAAACTAAGCTAATTCGAATTAGCGCATCTAGACCTAAAAACTAGTTCGAATTAGCGTTTTGCTAATTCGAACTAGCATGTCCACATTGAGTGGACCCTGAACCGAAGTTAAGGTTGGCTGGAACCAGTGCCGGCAGGGCATCAGCTTAGGACTTAGAGCATGGAGCTGCTGCCTCAGGCTAGCTGAGGGCTGTGCTTAAAGAGACCTGACCCCCACCCCGGACAGACAGTTCTCAGGGTTCCCCGCTTGCTTGTCTACCTCGATGAGGGACAGCAAAGCAGTCCTGTCTTGGAGTGCCCTGAGTGCCCACCCTCGGCACATCACAGCACTCGGCCATCAGCCCGGCTGCACTTGCCGCAGGCTGCCATCCAGGGGGGTCATTCGGGGGGCTGTCAGGATCCAGGAGGCCCTGGCAGGAGAGCCTCCACCCCGAGGAGCCCGCAGAGCCACCCTAGTCCTCCCCATCGGGGGCTCGTGCCCCATTCCTCCCTCACCTCCTTCCACTTACCCTTCCCTAGCCCCCCTTCCTGATGTAAAAAATAAAGGACACGTGTGTTCAAAAATAGAAGCTCTCTTTATTTAACAAAACTGAGGGTGGGGGGGGGGGGATTAACCTCTGAGGAGACTGGGAAAAGGAGGTGGGAGAGGGGAAGAGAGAGGGTGGGAGAGGGGAGGTGGAAACCTGGGAGGAGGGAGCTGGAAGGGGGAAGCCAGGGGAAGAAGGAGGAGGGGAAGTCTAAAACTATGGTACACCATATCTTCAGTATTGTGTAGAGATGTGGTCTCCTCACCTCAAAAAAGATATTTTGGCCTTAGAAAGGGTTCAGAAAAGGGCAACTACAATGATTAGGGGTTTGGAACGGGTCCCATATGAAGAGAGGCTAAAGAGACTGGGACTTCTCAGCTTAGAAAAAAGGAGACTGAGGGGGGATATGATAGAGGTCTATAAAATCATGAGTGGTGTGGAGAGGGTGCATAAAGAAAAGTTCTTCATTAGTTCCCATAATAGAAGGACTAGAGGACACCAAATGAAATGAATGGGTAGCAGGCTTCAAACTAATAAAAGAAAGTTCTTCTTCACAAAGCAAATAGTCAACCTGTGGAACTCCTTGCCACAGGAGGCTGTGAAGGTGAGAACTAGAACAGAGTTTAAAGAGAAGTTAGATAAAGTCATGGAGGTTGGGTCCATGGAGTGCTATTAGCCAGGGGGTAGGAATGGTGTCCCTGGCCTCTGTTTGTGGAAGGCTGGAGATGGATGGCACGAGACAAATGGCTTGGCCATTGTCTTTGGTCCATCCCCTCCGGGGTACCTGGTGTTGGCCGCTGTTGGCAGACAGGCTACTGGGCGAGATGGACCTTTGGTCTGACCCACTACAGCCATTCTTATGTTCTTATGTTCTAAGCTCAGGGCTCAGGGTCGGGGGTCTCACTGGACCAACTTGATTTTCATGCAAACCTGCTCCTGGGTTCGCATGTGGCCTTTGGTGGCCAGGCTGGCAGCTATCCTGCCCTAGACGGCCACTTTCCTGTGCCTAGTGCGGAGATTGTGGACGTTGGAGGCCTCCCCCCAAACCTGGATGAGGTCCATGATCTCCGCACTAGACCAGGCGGGCGTCCGCCTCTTGTGGCCCCGGGCAGGCTCCTGGGAGCTGCCAGCCTGGTCCTGGGAAGAGGGGGAGGGCTGGGTGGCAGCGGGTGGCTGGCTCGTGCTGTGCCAGGTGCAGGGTCTGCTGGCTGGGTGCTGGCAGGCTTGCACCTGGCACGGGCACCATGGCCAGACCGTGGCCCTTTAAAGGCTCCGGGGCCGGGAGGGGGGCAGACGAGTTTCCCTGGCTTGGCCCAGAGTGGCCACCAGGGCAACCTGGGAAGGGCTAGCCTCCAACTAGTTCGAATTAAGTGGCTACACAGCCCTTAATTCGAACTACTTAATTCGAACTAGGCGTTAGTCCTCGTAGAATGAGGTTTACTTATTTCGAATTAAGCGCTCCGCTAGTTCGAATTAAGTTCGAACTAGCGGTTTGCGCGTGTAGCGCCTATGAAAGTTAATTCGAACTAACAGCTGTTAGTTCGAATTAACTTTGTAGTGTAGACATACCCTAAGGGATTAATAACAAGAAATTTAGTTATAAGCTGGGGACACATCAGTTGGAAGTAACGGAGGAGGAGAAGGACCTCGGAGTCCTGGTTGATCACAGGATGACTATGAGCCGCCAATGTGACATGGCCGTGAAAAAGGCTAATACGGTCTTGGGATGCATTAGGCAAGGTATTTCCAGTAGGGATAAGGAGGTGTTAGTGCCGTTATACAAGGCATTGGTGAGACCCCATTTGGAATACTGTGTGCAGTTCTGGTCTCCCATGTTTAAGAAGGATGAATTCAAACTGCAACAGGTACAAAGAAGGGCCACTAGGATGATCCGAGGAATGGAAAACCTGTCTTATGAAAGGAGACTCAAGGAGCTTGGCTTGTTTACCTTAACCAAAAGAAGGCTGAGGGGAGCTATGATTGCTCTCTTTAAATATATTAGAGGGATAAATACCAGGGAGGGAGAGGAATTATTTAAGCTCAATACCAATGTGGACACAAGAACAAATGGATATAAACTGGCTATCAGGAAGTTTAGACTCGAAATTAGACGAAGGTTTCTAACCATTAGAGGAGTGAAGTTCTGGAACAGCCTTCCAAGGGAAGCAGTGGGAGCAAAAGATCTATCTGGCTTCAAGATTAAGCTAGATGGGTTTATGAAGGGGATGGTTTGATGGGATAACATGATCTTGGTAACTAATTGACCTTTCATTATCAGTGGTAAATAGGCCAATGGAGGGATGACAGGAGTTACTAGAGAGAACTTTTCCTGGGTGCCTGGCTGGTGAGTCTTGCCCACATGCTCAGGGTTCAGCTGATCGCCATATTTGGGGTCGGGAAGGAATTTTCCTCCAGGGTAGATTGGCTGATGCCCTGGAGGTTTTTCGCCTTCCTCTGTAGCATGGGGCACGGATCACTTGCTGGAGGAGTCTCTGCATCTTGGGGTCCTTAAACCATTTGAGGACTTCAATATCTGAGCTATAGGTGAGAGGATTATTCCAGGAGTGGGTGGGTGAGATTCTGTGGCCTGCACTGTGCAGGGGGTCAGACTAGATGATCATAATGGTCCCTTCTGACCTTAGAGTCTATGAGCACTTCTGCCCCGGGGTTTGCTGACTCCACAGCGGGTGCTGAGCAGCGCCCGGGGTAACTGCAGGGAGCCAGCGCCTGGAACCCCCAGCTCCCAGCAGGTCCCGCGACAGGCTAATGAACTGGCTTCCACTGAGTTCTGCCCAGGCCCCAGCGCTCACCTCCCCCGTGTCTGAGTCCTTTGTGTGCGCCACCTCCAGGATGCGATCCACCTCCACGTAGTCAGGGTTGAACAAGTCCTCGTCAGGCTGGGGCAGCGGGAAGAGAGAGAGGGACACGGTCAGGCTGCTGCCAGGCAGGGTCCCGGGCTCCGCAGCGCAGGGAGGGCAGGACCCTCGCCGCCCTGCAATGCACGAAGGTGCTGGCTCTGTGCCGCGGCCGCTGGGGAGGAACGTCTGCCTGAGCCCCACTAGTGAGGAGCCCAGCCCCGCGGGCTAGAGCTGCCAAGGGCCCCCGCGCACACGCAGCACCCAGCAGGTGGAAGGCAGCCTGCCACCCTGGCAAACCTCAGCGACCCCGCTCACCTGCGGGCACAGCCCCTCCTGCCTCTCCTTTGTCAGCTCAGCCACACGGCCCGCAGGGGCCCGCACCTCCTTGGGTCCATGCGCCCTGGCCGGCAGGCTGGGGGCCGGGAGGAGGTGGGGGCCGGAGGCCGAGGCAGAGCAGGGCTTGCTCTCTGCCAGGCGTAAGGGGCACAATGCTCTCCAGCGGGGCGCTGGTGAGCCCAGAGGGAGCAGGGCCGGGCCCTGGCATTACTGCCACGTTTACAAAGCCACGGCCATTTCCTAGCGGCTCAGTGACTCTTGCCAGGACACGGTGCAGCAGCCCCCAGCAAATGAACAATGGAAACGGGCCTTAAGGTGAATCTGCTCCCAAGGCGGAGGGAGAGAGCCTGGACCTGGGCGGTTATCGCTCTGCCGTGCCCTGCCGTGCCCTGGCAGAGGGCTTGCCTGCGCCAGAGCGTGCAAGCCGCACGGAGCAGTGCGTAATGCCACAGGCTCCCCAGGGCACCACGCTGCAGAGACATCCTGGGCGGCAAGAGGAATCCAGATGCAGACACCGTCCCATGTATATGCCCCTGCCCCGATTCGCTGCCCCGGCACAACGGTGCCATGCGCCCCCTGCCCCAATACGCTGCCCCGGCACAACGGTGCCACGCGCCCCCTCCCCCGGCACAATGGTGCCACGCGCCCCCTGCCCCGATTCGCTGCCCCGGCACAACGGTGCCACGTGCCCACTGCCCTGATTCGCTGCCCCGGCACAATGGTGCCATGCGCCCCCTGCCCCAATTCGCTGCCCCGGCACAACAGTGCCACGTGCCCACTGCCCTGATTTGCTGCCCTGGCACAACGGTGCCACGTGCCTGCTGCCCCGGCACAACGGTGCCACGCGCCCCCTGCCCCGGCACAACGGTGCCACGCGCCCCCTGCCCCGGCACAACGGTGCCATGCGCCCCCTGCTCACACTGCGCGGATATCTGCTGCCCTGGCATGAAGGTGCCACGTACCCCCTGGTCAACGTGACCATGATCTACTCCATTGGGCACAAGGTGCCCCTATCAGAGAGAAGCTGAGGGGGGTGGGTTAGCTCACATGAGGGCAAATGCTGGCCTAAACCCCCCTCTTTCCACAGACGAATGGGGCCTGGCGGCACGATCCCCCAGAGCCACGGTGGGCGGGGGCAGGGTGGACTAAACATTGTGCCAGGGCAGCGTGGGCAGGGGACAATTGGCACCACGGTGGGAGGTCACTGGCCCCACAGGCACTCCCGAATACCTCCCCGCACCCCACGTGGCTGGGCTGCTGCAGGGCTCCTGCTGCTCAGCCATGCCTGAGCCGTCCAGCCCATCTCTCTTCGCCTCTGGCCCTGGCCCGGAGTCGGCAGCCAGGCTAGGCCGAGGCCCAAGGCTGCCTTGCCACCTTTGGCTGCCGCTGGGCCGGCTCCCTGCAAAACCAGGGCAGATGGGCGGAGCCTGCCCTGAGCCTGGAGCCCCGCCCAGCAGTGCTCACCTCCGTGAAGATATGCTTCATCTGGGCCTGCTTGTTCCGAAAGCGCTTTATCTTCTGGGAGATCCTGGGGTCCTTCTCCAGCTCCTCCAGCGTGGCCCACTTGCAGTGCAGATAGGAGCTGTGGAGCGACAGGCAGCCAGCCATGAACGCCTGGCAGGAAGGGACCCCAGTAACCCCCGAGCACCACGCCCCTGGCTTGCAGCAAGGCTGGAGGCCAAGGGTCAGGGCTGCCGCAGCAGTGCCGACCTGCTCCTAGCGCCTGGCCTGGCAGCGGGCCCAGAGCCCAGGGGGAGGTTCCAGCACGTAGCCAGAGCCAGGCAGGCGGGGTTTGCACACACACACACACACATCTGCACACAGCGTGTGCGCAATCCAGGACACAGACGGGCACTTACAAGTTCCTGTACTTGACGTAGAATTCCTCCGTCTCGTAGGCCAGGCCGCCAGGGTGAACCTGAAACCAAGAGCGGGCGGATTAGCACCAGCTGGCGCAGGGACCTCTCCCCGCTCTGAGCTGCGGTGGAGCTGGGTGCCGGCCCGGCTCTAGCTGGAACCAGGAGGGCAGCAGGGACGCTTCCTCCCCACGCTGCCCCAGCGTATTCCGCACGCGGCAGCAGGACTCCCAGCGGCTCAGCTCTCTGCTTTCCTGATGGACGATGGCCTCCCCGACCAGGCTGGGTGGGCACCGCGCCTACCCTGTCGCCCCTGGCAGTGCTGGACTCTAGCCCAGCCCGGTGCCAGCTGCACCCAGCTGGGACTGTGGGGACCCTGTTCCCACCTGGCCGGGACGTGACGGCTCTGTCAGACCCTCTGCAGGCAGCAGATCTCTCCGTGGGACCCAGCCACGGCCACAGCCCTTCTCTCATCCTGCCCACGGGGCCCCACGCTCCTGCCAAGGGCTGGGCCTCCCCCCAGGGCACTCACCTCCTTCTGCACCAGTCTGGAGGCCAGGATCTTCTCAATGATGTTGGCATCGTCCTCGGGGGGCTCCTGAGGGCACCAAGGGGAGCAGAGTCGATTCCTCGGCCGGAGAGCAGGACCCAGCCCCCAGCCCTGCACCACAGAGCTCCCTAGCCGGCCCCTCCCTTCCGGCGCTGGAACCGGGAGCTGGCAAACAATGGGGGAGGGGGCGCCCCCCAAATGTTCTTTATGGCCCAGGTCCAGGCCCCACTGCTCTGCAGCCGGCCCGAGTAGCTCCACTGGCCCCCGCAGGATTCCCAGGCCCGTGTCTGGGGCCGGAGAGGAGAAGCCCTGCCCAGGAAGGGGCACTCGGATGAGGCTGGCCCAGCACCAGGACGGCCCCCCAGCCAGGGGGAGGAGGTGACAGAGCCTCAGGGCCAGCATCTGCCTGTCTGTGCGACAGCTCCAGCCTGTCCCACGGTCCCTCCCGCCGGGCACAGCGCGCAGCAGGGAATACCCAGGCACACTGCGGCGGCACAGGCACCCACACCTCCCCCCACCCTGTGGCGCCCCTGGGGAAGCGTGTCCCACGGCACAGCAGGGGTCCTGAGGAGACGTAGGCCGCAGCTCCTGGGAGCAGGCCAGGGGCGCCTGGCTGTCCGGCTGACCAGGGTGAGCCCCACCCATGGGAGAAGCTCACAGCTCAGGGCTGGCTGCCCCCATCTGTGCCACTCAGACTCCGTCTCCAGCCCTGGGGCACGGCCAAGGCCTGCAGCTGGGGCTCGTCAGAGCCCTGGGGGTTCCCTAGCCAGAGCAGCCCGGTCGCCGTGCAGTGCTGGCTGTCGGCCAAAGGCAGCGGGCGCTGGGCCCTGGCACACACGTTTGCCCTGCCCGGCGGGAAGCAGATGCCAGGTGGGGCCAGCAGGAGCGGGAGCCTGCCGATGCCTCTGCCCTTGCCCATGGGGATTTCAGCCAAGGCTCCGCCGGGCTCTCGGGTAATCTGCTTCCCACGGGGCAGGCCGGGCTCACAGGCCTGCGGCAGAGACAGGGCCACGCACCCCAGGAGAGCAGCAGGGCTGAGTGGGAAGGCGTGTATGCACCGAGAGCTGCTCCGGGGTCTGACCGCAGCGCCACAAGGAAGGCTAGACAGCGTTGATGAAGGGGCCAGCACCCCCAGCACAGAGAACGGACAGAGGGACCCGGGCAGGGCAGAGCCACGGGGGACTCCCGGGGAGTGGGCAACGTGCCGGGCCCACGGCGATGAGGCTACCGAGACGGCACGTGCAGCACTGGGCGGCAGGAAAGGGGCAGCCCGTCCCACGTGGCCGGGTGGGGACGTCAAGCAAGGGGACAGGGCCAGAGATACTGGCAGCTCCATGTGGCTAGAGGCTCCTACAGCAGCCCACGGACACCCCAGGCACTGAGGCGAAGGAGGGAGGGACACGAGTGTGGCGCCCAGGCAGAGCTGGGAGACTCAGGAAGGCAGCCAGGGCAGAACCCCTGAGCAGGGCGCAGGGCCTGCAGAAGCAAGAGGGACTGCTGGGCTGGCAGGCTCCTCTCCCTCTCACAGCCATATCACTACAAGGGGCCACGTCACTTCCTGTGAGGCCACGGAGCCATGCGGGGCCCAGGGGGAATGTCCTGGGCAGCTCTCACCCTGCTCGGTGGCTCCCCTCAGTGCACAGCCAGCCCCTGCCAGCGCCCCCCACTCTCCCGGAAGGGCTGGTGGGCCCTCACATACCTCGGCCTGCCACGCCAGCGTGGACGCGGAGAGCGCCGAGGCTCGCCCAGCCCCCAGCACGGCTATCGTCTCCCCATCGTCATCCACCACCTTGAAATCCAGGTCCTCGTTGTACTTCCTCCGCTTCACCTGCCGGCCTGAGCGGCGCTTCTGGGCAGCGGACAAGCGCAGTCAGGGCCGGGGGCAGCCACACCTCCCCCTCCCGGCTAGTCCCACCGTGGCCTCCAGCCAAAGCACCCAGCGGCTCACGCGCCCCAGGAACCTCGCACCTGGCACTCCGGCCCTGGGGGCAGGGGCTTCCATTCCGGGCACCAGGCACTCGGGAGGGGCACCCGCCCCTTGCCCCCGCCATCACTGTAACCGCTAACTGGGGCGCCTCCTCATGCCGCCTCCTGCCTGCAGGCGCCTGGCTTGCGGTTTCGGGCCCATCCCCATCGGTGCCCAGAGGTATGGAGGGTATGTGCCCCTCTCCGGAGCGGCTTACACTGCAGGCTCCAACCTGGCACGTGTTCTGCTGGGAATGGTGAATCCCCCATCGACTGGGGCCCCGTGGAGGGCCTGCCACCTCTGGCCTGAGGGAGGGGAATGGAGCAGGCCGCTGCCCGGGCGGAGAGCAGGGCTCTCCAGCCCCACTGAGCTGGGCAGCGAGGCGCGGGGGAAAAGGCCAAGGGATGTGCAAGGGCAGTGGCTGGAATTAACCCATATGCCACCGCCTGCCACCTGGCCAAGGCTCCCTGGCTGCCCTGAGCTCTGAGCCCAAGGCCCAGACGAGAAATGGGCGGCAGGGAGACCCCGGGGACCCCACCTGGCTGTCGGCCGACTCCGCAGACTCCTCAGGGCTCTGCAGACACAGACTCAGGAGGCCTGGATCCAACTCCAGACTCTCCACTGGGCTCTCGTTTTTCCTTTTCCCTTTCTTCTTCTTCTCCACAGGGGTTGGTCCTTGCTCCTTGCTGCCAAGAGAGACGGACAGTCAGTCCTTCCCCAGAACTGGCTGAACTCAGCAGTCCGGGAGCGGCCGCAGGGCCCTTTGCCTGTGGCCTGGGAGCTTCTGCATCAGGTCACTAGAGTACACAGAGGCCAACGGGGAGAATTCCCTTAGGAGTGACAGTGAGCAAGGCACCTGCCCCGCGGTCACGGCCCCGCACAGAGGTGGCCAGGAGGCCTGGCCCGGCCCGGCGGTCACGGCCCCGCACGGTGGTGGCCAGGAGGCCCGGCCCGGCGGTCACGGCCCCGCACAGAGGTGGCCAGGAGGCCCGGCCCGGCGGTCACGGCCCTGCATGGACGTGGCCAAGTCACTTCCCACCTTTTGAGCCCCCCTCCGCTCCCCTGCCCCTTCCGCAGCCAGCAGCAGCTCTGGGAAGGGCAGTTTGGGACTGCCGGGACTCCTGCGCCTGCACAGCACTCCCAGGGACTAACCCTACCTCCGGGGAGCGCACTCAGCACATGCCTTGCGCAGAGCAATACGGGACTTGGTGGCAGAACCCTCCCAGCCGGCCTGACCACAGTGAATCAAATGCAGCTGGAGCTGCAGAGCCCCGATCTATCATCTGAGCCTACTGGCCATGCCTGCGCTCTTCTCCTGGCCACCACCTCATTCGTTAACGGGGTGAGAGACAAGCAAAGACAGCAGCGTCACTCTCCCCCAGGACCCCCTGTCCACTGATTTCCCCTGCAAACGGGGCGAGGGTGAGGGCTTGCCAATGAGGGCTCAGCAGGGGGGCAACCTCCAATGCACTTGTGGGGGAGAGCGGGCAGGGCAGGGCAGGGCAGGGCAGGGAACTTGGAGATGGGACTCCTTGACTGACAGGCGCTCGTTGGGACCTCTCTGGGCCTGGCCTCCTTGACTGACAGGCGCTCGTTGGGACCTCTCTGGGCCTCATCCGAAGGCGGGTCAAACTCCCCGTCTGCACTGGGCTGGACGTTTTCAGATCCCCGCGTGGAAGGGCTGCTATTAACGGCCTCGCCGGTCCCCAGGCTCATCCCATGGCAGCTCTGGGCAGGATTCCAGCCCTGCAGCCCACCTGGGCAGATTTACATGCCTCCACCCAGCCTTGCAGAGTCTTCACGCAGACTGAAAGGCCCATTTCTAAGTGCCTCTGGACCCCAGCACATCCCTGCGCCCTGCCGGAATGAGCCCCCTCCGCGAGAGCAGGACACGGGCCCCGCACGGCACAGTCCGGTGCGCCGTGTCCTGACCGCCAGGCGTGGCAGTGATGCACACACAGCGCACCCAGCATCCGTGGGAGCCCCGCAGCCAGGCGTGCCCAGCCGTGCTGCCCATACGGCTCCCTCCAGCGCACCAGCGGCCACCCTACATCCCAGCCCCACCACACGCTCCAGGGCAAGGGAGCCCTGTCGGCCCTGGCCTGGCTGCAGCGGGCTTGGGACGGAGCCCTGCAGCATGGCGCTCAGTTCAGGACCCACCTGGCCTTCCTGGGCTTCGCCTTGGGGCCCGGCTCGGCACTGCTCTTCTTTTCTTTAGGCTCCTTGGGGGCTTTGGCCTCTCGGGCTTTCCTGGGTTTCTTGGCTGCCTCCTGCTTGGGCTCCCTGGGTTTCTTGGGCTCCCTGGGTTTCCTGGGCTCCTTTGGCTCTTTGGGCTCTCTCTTCCTCTTTGGCTTTGTCTCTCTTTCCAGGGCTCTTTTCTCCCCCCCGTCCAACTCCCCCAGGGCCTTTTTCTTCCGTTTCTTCTTCACCCCGGGGCCGGGGCCCCCGCCCCCGCTGTCCTGCATGCCATTGTGGGGCGGCGTCCTCTTCTGCGCAGCCTGGCCAGGCCCCTCCTCCGGGCACTGGCAGCGACTGGCCAAGTCTGCAACATCCGCATGGGGCCGTGGGTCCTCCTGATCAGTGCTGCTGGCAAAGGCGGCCGGTGGCTTGTACTCGCCAGGGAGCGAGACGCCAGACATGAGGGAAGGGGGCAGCTGCAGAGAGAGCACAGGGGAGGAGCGTTAGCAAGCGGCCCCACCAGACGTGGCCTTGGGGGCTGCCAGGCTGGGGCGGGGCAGTGCGCAAGCCGGATGCTCACTGCCGAGGTTCGCCCGAGCAGCAGCGGGCCCGCTGGTCTAGCAGGCACCGCTGCACGCTGCCAGGCGCTGCACACTGGGCACCACGCAGCGCTATGGGGAGTTCGCAGCCCTGCCGGGGAGCCCTCACGCCTCCACCCTGCCATGGCGCCTCGCCAGGCCAGCGGCCGAGCTGGGAGCTGAAAGCAGGCCTCCCGGGTCCCCACCCCACGCCCAGAACCCGTTTCATGCTGCTGCCGGGGCAGAGGGGACGTTTGCATTCTGCGACTGTGAGGCCTGGCGCCTGCCTCAATGGCCTTCCAGGTCTCGGACCTGCTGGAGCTACACCCCACCTCCCACCCGGCACACGCCCAGTGCACTCAGCCCTGCTGTGGATGTGCCACAGACCGCATGGCCAGGCGGGCGTTCCCAAGCCAGGGGTGTTCCCTGGCACATGCCTGCCCTGCAACCTCCGTACAAGGGGCCTAGAGGGGCCGTAGGGGCATCCCACATGGGGTGCTGGTTACCCTGGGCCGGTGCAGACAGACAGAGACAACACGGGCAGCATGAGCACAGGGTGAGGGAGCAGACCCTGCAGGCCACTCCCCGAAGCCTGTAGGTAGACGCTGATTTGCCCTGGGTGCTGGTTGGTTGTTTTTGCAATTTCTTCAGCGCTAACCCCGGGAAGAATTCGATTGCCTCCCCTCCCCCAGCACAGCAAACGCCAGGGCTGCCAAGGCAGGCCAAGACGGGAGCTTAAGGTACGCAGAGGCTGCGGGGCAAGCCCAGGGCGTTTACCATGCTGTGCCGAGCAGGCCTGGAAGCCACTGGCCTCCAAGTGGTCTTTCAAAGTGGGCAGGAGGTGCCCTGGGAGCGCTAATGCCCCCGAGACAGTGGCGGCGGGATGCTCACAAGCTAGCCAGGGACACAGCTCAGCCTTTGCACAGAAGGAACAGGAGGAAATGCCAATAAGCATTTGCAGCTTCCCGGCCTGGCGAGCCGGGTTGCCTCGCTCGGGATGTTCTCAGCCTGGCCATCCCACTGGGAAGCGGGGAGCTAGCCCAGCACACGCACCGCACTGGCTCTCCTGGCGCCGCTCGGGACCAGGCAGCCCCACCGCCGGCTGACATACAGGAGGGAGACCAAAGGGCAGCGTGAGGCAAGAAGCCAGGGGAGAACGCTCCCTTCCCTAGGGCGTCTGCACTACCAGCTTGGGTTGAGGACACTGGGGCGACACAGAAATCACCAGAAGCACGTTTACCTCGGCTTCCTCCGCTGACAGATTGGGGCCATATTTTTAGCTCCCATGGTGACCGTGGGAGTAATGCATTGTGGGAATGTATCCCACGGTGCATGGCAACGCCAGCCGTGGGACCACAGAATGTGGGAGCATCTCTCGCATGCTCCTTTGACTGTCCCGAGGACCTCACACATGGCAGCAGAGTCCATCTGGGAGTCACTGGCAGAGGAGCTGCGCCATATGGACAGCAGCAACCTGCACTGCATTTGGCAGCCCCAGCGCGGCTGTCCAGGGTCGACGGGTGCTCTCGGGCCAGGGGAACCAGCACTGAGGGGTGGGCCGAAGACCAGTGGTTACAGAGCTTTGGGATGTGTAAAGCAGCCCTCCCGGCACTGTGTGCGAGCTGCCCCCGAACCGCAGCGCAGCGACACCCGGATGGGAGCGGCCCCTTGGCGCAGAAGCGCCTGGCAATGGCCGTGTGGGAGCTGCCATCAGGGCTGCGCTGCTGCAAACGCGGGGGGCTCGAATGCTGGCTATTGGCCAGTGCAGGGGGCACTAGATGGTGCCTGCATTCCCATCCCAGCACCAGCCTGCCCTGCGCCACGCACACCAACAGGAAGGGATCGTTCGCAGGGTGCAGCAGGCACTAGTGGAACACGGGACGTCTCACCGGGGGGGTCTGGAAATGTGCACGAGGGATGCATCTTCAGGAACACTGGCCTATACACAACACCGCAGGCAGGACTCCTTCCAAATCACTAGGGAGAGGGGGCTGTTGAAATGCCCACTGCAATCCTGGGAGGCAGGGCTTACACCTTGCAGCCCTGGTTCAAGAGACCATCCGCGGCCACCTGGACGCAGTGCGGAGCGCTGTCACAGGCCGGGTGCGCTGCCAGCAGAATGGAGCTGCGATGGGGGTGTCTCTGCAGGCTGGCCCCCACGGGCATTGCAGCCTGCTGCACTCGAAGGGGGCCTGTTTGCTGGGGGAGCACTGAGCACAGCACTTGACTGTCAGAGGAGCTCCAAAGGTTACTGTCCACCACGGAGGCTTTGAGGGTGCACTTTGGAAATGAAGGGCACCGAAATAAACGTCTGCTACAGCTGCTTCAAGGCTGCACCCTCCGCCCCTCCAGTGCAACACACAGCCAGCATACGCCGTCAAAGCCTGGCACTGGGATTGCACAGACTGGCCTAGGAGACTGAAGCAGTAAAGAGAGGCGCCGAGCTCTCTTTAAAGCCCCCGGCCGCTGGCAAGGGTTACAACTCACAAACTGTAGGGTCGGTAGCAGAATCAAACTTGGGAGTGGGGGGGGGGGGAGTGCTTGGGAAATTGAGGGCTCCCAAGGAGCATGTCTGGGTGGGGGGTGCTGGCCCCAGAGTTCTGGACCCAGGTCAGCTCACTGTGAGGATCTCCAGCTGGTCCCCCATGACCTTGATCTATGTTCTGTGGCCTGCCTGGCGAAGACCTGGCTGTCCTTGCAGCTCCTCAGCTCCCCGCTCAGGCGCTGCCCCCGTGTCTGCCCTCACTCACGGACTGAGTAGCACCTTGTGAAGGACCCACCGGGCACAGCGAAACCGCTGTGGGCTCCGTGTCAGCACAGCGCCCCAGAGAGTCCCACATTGCACCACTGCACTTCCCAGCCTTTCCGTCCGCTTCCCCTGGGCACCACCTGCGCGGCGAGAACACCCCCCAAGCGCCCTACCCATGGGGGGCTGTGCACAGAGAAAAGACTCTCCAGCTGGGACCAGCCCATCCCCTTCCAATGGCGCCACCCTTCTCCACGGGTGGGCAGCCCCGGCACACCTCCCACTCAGCCCACACGAGAACCCAGGGCATGGGCTGGGCCCCGCAGGGGAGGGGCAAAGCCGTGCTGCCGCCCAAGCTGGGGCAGGACATCCACAAGTGCCTCTGGCAACGTTTCAATGGCCTCTCTCTGCAGGCGCCACTGAGCCGCAGGGATTGGCTCCACGGGAATACGGCGCAGCCCCCATGCCCAGCCCTCAGCCCTGCACTGCTCCCCGGCTCGGACGGGCTGCGTCCCTCAGCAGCAGAGAACAGCTCCTGGCCACCAGACACACTTGGGGGAGCCCCTAGGCCTCGTCTTCCTTAAACTCTTCATCTACAATCTCATCCTGCGGGGTAGGGCCTCCGGGTACTGTCCCTGCACCCTCCAACACAGCCGGGGGCCCTCAGTGGTGAAGGTGGGGTCACCACCTAGCGTCCTGCTCCTTATAGAAACAGCAGGTCTAGGGTGAAGCACTGGAGCCTCAGTTCTCCATCGTCACTCTGCCCTGCACATATCCCGCTCACCCCCCTTCATACAAGTAAGCATCAAGAAACGTGCCCTACATGCCCCGGTTCCCATGGCACCTGCAGCTGGGACTGGACAGACTCCCCGCCCCACACACTGATCCGATCCAGCAGCTCCATGGCAGCCTGGGGGGAGCGTTTGGTGCAACGGCCAGGCATGGGCACCCAAGAAGACACGGAACCAGCTCACAGGGGACCCAGGCGCTCAGGCAGCAGGAAATGGGGATTGCAAGGGGGCCGAGCCGGCTGCTAGGGCAGGGGAGTTCAAACTGCTGACCACAGCGGCTGCTTGGGAATCGCGGGGCCAGAATCAGCCTGGGAGTGTCGACACGGCATGTTTCTCGCCCACACCGGGCCCTGTGGTGCTGGAGAGTTCTTGTGCACTAAAATGACCTTTTTTTGCAACCCCAGGCGCGTTACAGTGGGACCACTCACCGGTTTCCTTGCCAGTGGAGACAAAGCCCTAGCCAGCTCTGCCGCCTGCCTCTGCCAGCCCTCCTCTCACTGGCAAGCGTCGAGGCAAGCAGAGCAACGCCCTGGGCAATGGCAGCTGGGCAGGAGCAGAGACTCGGGAGGCCACAGGAATGCAGGGCCCCAAGAAACTCCCCAGCAGCATGCAGAGGAGGGAGTTTCATTCATCATCGCAGGGAGCGCCAGCCTGGCGCAGGGCAGGGCTCAGCAGCTGAGCCGGAGGCTCAGGCAACCACTGCCCTGTAACACCCAGAACGGCCCGCCCCCCTCGGCCACCGTGGCTGCTGAACACCCAGACACAAGCGCCCAAGCTCCGGCCAGGGGAATCAAAGCGATGAGTGATCCGAAAAGGTCTGCAGGTGTCCAGTGGGCACGAGCTCCCAGTGAGTGCCAGTGCTACAGAGGGGTGAAGGCTGCACTATTCCAGTAGCAAGAGAAGCTGTAATAACAAAAACCGAATTCAAATCTACGAATGAACTGGAAATTCTCAGAGCTTGCTTCTGATCCCTAAGCACACGGCTGCAGTTAAGGGGAGGCTACGGTGTATTTTTCACACATACAAAAGCAGCTGAACCCCTCGTTGTAGAGCCAATCTCACCTCAGACTTAAGCCTGGAGCAGGAAGCAACCCCTCCATAATCCCTCTGACCCTTGTGGGGTCAGGACTTGCTGCAGGATCGGTGCCTCCAGATATGGCTGAAGGGTTATACAGCCATTCCCCGGAGGGCCCCAGATTCAACCTAGCCAGCTCAGTTGGGACCAGCTCAGTTGGGACCCTCCACGCTGCTGCCTGAGGCTGCCTGTAGAGTCTCTTGGGAGGAATCCATGGATTGGTGGGACACTATCGCATCCCCCTAGAATTCCTTTGGAGCGGCAGGTTTGTGGCGCTAACCCAACCGCAGGCGCCTGCCGTGGCTCCAAAGTCGAGCTTTCCCTCTAAAGCAAGGATTCAAATTCTTCGCCAACGCTCCAGGGGAAATTAGGGGCACTTCATCACTAATGCATCATTAATAGCAATGAGTCATTTAACTGGTTTGTATATTGCAGATCATTTGCATTAACAAGCCAATGACCCAAAACCGAAATGGGGCTCTAGTGCTGGTGAAGGCAGTGGTCTGAGTCCCTCCTTCATCACCAGGGCAGCAGACGGGCACAGATCTCCACCGCTCTGCCTGCCTCTGCCCTGGGGCATCAGAGGCTGGCCAGTTAGTGCCAAGTGCGTGGGGACTGGAACTGGGGCCCACCAGCCTTCAGTGGGCCAGAAGGTCCATCCAGCCCAGTATCCTGTCTGCAGACAGTGACCAATGCCAGACGCCCCAGAGGGAGGGAACACAACAGGTAATCATCATGTAATCCCTCCCCTGTCTCCCACTTCCAGAGACACCATTCCTACCCATCCTGGCTACTAGCCATTGATGAACCTAACCTCCATGAATCTATCTTGCTCTTTTTTGAACCATGTTAAAGTTCTAGCCTTCACCACATCCTCTGGCAAGGAGTTCCACAGGTTGACTGTGCGCTGAGTAAAGAAAAACTTCCTTTTGTTTATTTTAAATCTGCTGCCTATTAATTTGGTGACCCCTAGTTCTTATATTGTGTGAATAAGTAAATAACTCTAGGAGGAGGAGAAGAATGGTCAGCAGGTGAGTGAAGCATCTGATCTCACTGACAGCCAGGAACTCCTACCCTCAGGCATCTGTGGGAAGGGAAAGTTTCACTCTCCGGGAAAACAGGATGCTGCCCTGCCCGGACCCCCCACCCCACCTGCAGGCTACTGAGGGAAGGGAAGGGAAGGGAAGGGAAGGGAAAGTTCTGGCAAACAGGGGTACTGAACACTCGGTTACCACGAGCCTCTTCCCTGCTGCCATGCCACTGTGGCCCCCCTTTGCGAATGTAAATGCCCGCCACGCTGGGGGTGCTACTTGCAGGCACTGTGTTGCACATGCTTTCAAAGTGGAAGCAAAGGAGCGAGTCCTGAGCTGCTCCTTACCATGCCTGCCTCCAAAGCTAGGCCAGATGCTCCCAGATCTCTCTGGTCTGCCTGCTGCATAGCGGGCATTCAAAAGCAGAACGCTGGCCTTGCCCGTGACACTTGTGCACACTCCTGTAGCGTCCACCCTTCCCTTTCTCTGTTACTGCAGGTGCCACAGTGAGCCTGTTAACCTCTCCCCCTGCTCTTCCAGCCAGCACAGATCGGAAGGCAAAACTGTAATGGGGATGACACGTTCAAGAAGCAAACACAATCCATGCGTGCAGACCGGGCATGGAGGAGAACGATGGCGTAGGAGATTGCATGTGCTGCATGGGGCGAAGGGGAGGCAGGACGTACCTCGCTAAGAGCAACATACACGACTGTCGTATCACTGGCTGGCCATTCACACAGCTGGTTTTCAAAGCCTCTCGGATTTGCAGTGCCCCTCGACGTGCTCTCCTTATTGCCCTGGTGTCTGGCTGCTCATAATTAGTGGCTAAGTGATCTGTCTCGATCCCCTGGCCCTGACATCAAATCGTCCCCTTTACTGTCACAGCTATTATGGAGCACACAGCTGGCTACCACGACAATAGGAATGTTGCTTTTGCTAAGGTCCAGCGTAGCCAATAAACGGCGAAGCCACATTCCACCACCGTTTTGCACTTGCTCAGCCAGCGGCTGGACTGCTCCTTCCTGCGGTCCAGGCTGCCTGTGCCCCAGGGGTGGGCTGGCTCTCCAAGGACCACTACTGGCATTTCAATGCCTCCAATGGTCATTTTCGGGTCTGGGAAAAAAGTTCCATCTTGCAGCCTTCTGAAGAGACCAGAGTGCCGAAAAGGGTGCACACGATGCACCTTTCCCAATCATCTCACCTCTTGTGGGTGAAACGGCCTCTGTGATCCACGAGCGCCTGCAGCACCATGGGGAAGTGCCCTGCAATGCATGTCCTCTTTGGCAAGGCGGTCGGGTGCCAGGATAGCGATATCACACAGTCGGGGACCCCCATCGCAGCAGAGTCATCCACTGCGTCCCGCACGCTCCCACAGTCACGATCCTGCCTCACAGAAGGGTACTGACTGTCTGGGCTACCTGGATCACAGCAGCCCCCACGACCGACTTCCCCACTCCGAATCGATTCCCAACTGACTGGTAGCTGTCTGGCACTGCAAGCTTCCGCAGGGCTATTGCCACTCGCTTCTCCACCGCTAGAGCAGGCCTCATTCGGATACTACTGTGCTTCAGCGCCGGGGAAAGCAACTAGCAAACTCCCATGAAAGCGGCCTTACGCATGCAAGTTTGCAGCCACTGCTGCTCATCACATAGCTGTGTAACTAGGCAGTCTCACGAGTCTGTGCCTGTCTCAGCACCAGCACTGGCCTTCCACTGCGTCAACAGGACGGCTCATGCCCCCAGCTGCCGATTGCTCCACTCAAGGGTTTCAGGCACGTGTCTGTTCATGGCTTCCTCTCATTCCTCCACAGGGTTTGCCCCATGACGCGTCCTTGGGAAGGGGCCCGTCCAGCACTGGCAGCAGGTCACTGGAGCCCAGTTTCTGACCTTGCAGGTCCCAGCTGGCATCCTGCTTCCACCCAACCCCAACTCAGGAAATGCCTCTTAGCACTCCCCAGCTCCCACCAGCTCAGCCCCAAGCCACCCGTAGAGCCCATTACAGCCTGACCTAGGCTCCAGTCACACTCCATGACCTAACATTTCCTTGGCTGGTGTCCTGCTTCTCCCTCCTCCCCTTCTCTACAAGCTAACCTCCAGATTGCGCATGCTCCAAGCCCCTGCCCCAGGAACACCCCCCACCCCACGCATGAAAGGCCGCAAGTCTGTCCCAAGTGCCCGTGTTCACTGTTCCCCCAGTCCACGGCCAAGCCCCTGTCTAGCCAGGACAGATGCACACGCTACATGCTCTCATCTGGACAGCCCCAGGCCCCCTTCCTGAGCAGCGCAGCCAGGCAATCTTCTGCCATTGCTCCTAATCCCTGGCCCTAGAGGGTTTGGCTCTGGCGCTAGCGGCCCTGTGCCACTCTGGGACCTGTCACTGGCACGCTGGCTGAGCGGTGTGACTCCTGCCTGCCACAGCCGGGCCAGGAACACCCCAGAGCAGATGCATTGGGACCTGTCACCGGCACGCTGGCTGAGCGGTGTGACTCCTGCCTGCCACAGCCGGGCCAGGAACACCCCAGAGCAGATGCATTTCTGTCGGTACCTAGCACTTTGGCCGCGTCTCCACTATCATTATGTTGGCAAAACCTTTGTCATTTGAGGTGTGAAAAAACACCCCAGGAGACGTAAGTGGGAGAGTGCACGGTGCTACGTGGGTGGGAGCATCTCCCACTGACACAGCCACAGCTACGTGGCCAGGGTGCTTTAATTATATTACCAGGTGGGCTCCCCCTTGTCAGCATCGAATGGCTCCACGACACCGCAGAGCAGTGCAGCTGCATCGGCCCAGCTGTGCTGCTCTAAGCTGGCTGGCACAGACATGGCCCGAAGAGCAGTGCAGCTCATCTCGCTCCTCCCACCGGAAGAAGCTGCACCCAATCGAAGCACACTCAGGCCTGGTCTACACTGCTGTGGCCATGCCATCTCAGTTACACAACTTAGGCCATGTGACTAGCGTAACTGAGTGCGTCGACTTCAGATCGACTTGCCCCGCGTCTTCACCGCAGATCTTCGGCAGGGGACTCTCCATCGACTTCCCTTGTGCTTCTTGTTCTGGGGAACACTCAGGGTCGCTATACTAGACGTGATAAATCGACCCCCGCTGGATAGATCTCTGCTGTGCCCTCGTATGGGTATAACTCCATTTACCCTGAGCAGGAGGGGCTGCCACTCGGCTGGCATAGGTAAAGCAGCAGAGCCCAGATCCACAAAAGTATTCAGGCGTCTGCCTCCCTTTCATTTCCATGGGAGTGAGTCGTGCAGCACAGTTCCTTGTGATGAGCCAAACTGGGAAATGAGGACAAGGCCTTTGTTTCCTCTCCCTCAGTGCAACTGGGCACAGAGCTGGGCTGTGACTTGAGTCCAAAGTGATGGCAAGGAGGCAGGAAAGGATCCCAAGCCTACATGGGGAAGAGCTCTGCCTTACTAGTGATGGACCCGACCCAGCCCCTAGCCAAGAGGTTCATATGGTGAAGCTGCTCCTGAAGTAGGCATGTTAAATTCAGTTTAATCGACTAGTCGATGGAATGTCCATTGACTAGTCAATTAGCTGATAAGCGGGGGAGCCGCAGCACGGTAAGCTCCCAGCCCTGGGAGCTAACCTCACTGCAGCTCTGCCTGGCGGTAGGCTTTTAATCCATTAAAAAGGCTAAAGCGCAGTGGGGGGACCCGGCCCACACTGGGACAGCTGATCCCCAGCTGGCACCGGGTCCCCCCACCCGCCCTACCAGCTCTTAATACATTTAAAAAGCAGAGGTGCAGCATCTGAGACTGGACAAGAGCCAGGAATCAGCCTCTGCCTCCCCTGCCCCCCACGGAGACAGTGCCGGGAACAGCTTTTCAGCCAGCTGACAGAGGCGGGGGCGGGGACTAGCCAACTAGCCTATGCTCTGGGCACGCTGCCAAAGTGCCTTTTTCCCTCTCTGCAAGTGGCAGGAGTCTGTGGCTGCACTTTCAGATCCGGGCCTCGAAGCACCACACAAGTCTGTGTGCAGGGGCCTGGCCCCAGTAACCGGAGGGAGCACATTACCCAAGGTGATCTTTGCAGAGCACTGGCTTTCTCGTCAGCTGCAAGAGTGTTGCCAGAGACCCATTTAAATGGCTGGTCCAGCATGAACAGGCATTGGAAAGACCAGTTTAAATCAGCCAATCAGCCCACTGATGGGCTAATGCCTACAACTGACAGTAAGCAGCAGAGACACAATGTAGGTGAGGTTGTATCTTTTATTGGACCAACTTCATTTGGTGGAAGGTGCAAACTTTTGAGCTGCACAGAGCTGGGGAAGAAAGGGGTGTGTGAGCTAAACACAAGTTGGGACAGATTGTTAAGCAGGAGTAATGTGTGTGTGGGGGGGGAAGTTCCCTAAAAAGAAGTGGGCAGTTGGGGGTTAGACTGTTAATGCAAAGGGTTTCAAGAGGACAATTAAAAGCAGCAGGCATGGAAGGTGTTACAAATTATAGTGAGCCATAAAACCAACCAGCGCGCCTGTTAAGTCATGCCTCACTAATCTACCAGAGTTCTTTGAAAGGGCCAACAAGGATGTGGACAAGGAGATCCAGTGGATATAGCATACTGAGATTTCCAGAAAGCCTTTGACAAAGTCCCTCACCAAAGGCTCTTAAGCAAAGCGAGCGGTCATGGGATAAGAGGGAAGATCCCTTCATGGACTGACAACTGGTTAAAAGACAGGAAACAAAGGGTAGCTATAAATGGTCAGTTTTCAGAGGGGTAACTAGTGGGGTCCCACAGGGGTCTGTACTGGGACCAATCCTATTCAACATATTTATCAATGAGCTGGAGAAAGGAGTAAAGAGTGAGGTAGCAAAATTTGCAGCTGATTCTAAACTGTTTTAAGATAGTTAAGCCAAAGCAGTCTGTGAAGCACAGAATACAAGTGTACAGTGCTCACCCACATGTCTGATTACTGAAGAATAATATAACAAATAGTGTTTTTCAGTTCATCTCTTCACTGGGAAAATGCAGTTTACAATGTAGATTCTTTTTTGTTACATAACTACACTCAAAAACAAAACAATGTAAAACTTTACAGCCCACAGGTCCTCAGTCCTGCTTCTTCTAAGACAAACAATTTTATTTACATTTACAGGAGATATTGCTGCCCACTTCTTATTTACAATGTCACCTGAAAGTGAGATCAGGTGTTCATATGGCACTTCTGTAGCCGGCATTGCCAGGTACGTGCCAGGTATACTAAACAGTCATATGCCCCTTTGTGCTTTGGCCACCATTTCAGAGAACATGCTTCCATGCTGATAATACTCATTAAAAATAATGTTTTAAATTTGTGACTGAATGCCTTTGGGGGGAGAACTGCATGTCTCCTGCTCTGTTTTACCCGCATTCTGCCACATATTTCATGTTATAGCCATCTCAGAAGGTGTTGTCAATTTAAAAACACTTTAACTGAAGACTTGGTGAGACTTATAAGACAGCTACAGCACTCAACCCTTGGTTTACAAATCTGCAGTGCCTTCCAAAAGCTCAGAGGGACTTGATGTACAGCATGCTCGCAGAAGTCTTCCAAGAGCAACAGCTGGATGCAAAACCTACAGAACCCAACACACCACAAAAAGGAAAATCGACCTTCTGCTGGTGGCATCTGACTTTGATGATGAAAATGAACATGTCAACCCACAGTTTTGGATTATTGTTGAGCAGAGCCTATCATCAGCACAAAAGCAAGACCTGGAATGGCGGCTGGAGCACAAAGGGACATATGAAACTTTAGCGCATCTAGCACGTAAATATCTTGAGACACTGGCTACCGCAGCGCCATGCGAATTCCTGTTCTCACCTTCAGGTGCACTGTGAACAAGAAGCAGGCAGCATTCTCTTCTGCAAATGTAAACAAAGTTGTCTGCATGAGTGGTGTATGGAACAAGAAACAGGACTGGGTAGACCTGTAGGCTCTAAATTTGTACACTGATTTCTCTTTGAATGCAGGGATGTTTTCTGTGCATAAATCTACATTTGCAAGTTCAATGTTCGTGATAAAGTGACTGAATTACACTACTTGCACCAGGGGAATTGAAAAATATTATTTCTTGTTTTTTACAATGCAAACATTTGTAATAAAAATAAATATAAAGTGAGCACTAAACACTTTATATTCTGTTGTAATGGAAACCAAGATATTAGAAAATGTAGAAAATATTTAAATAAATGGTATTCTACTAGTTTACTAATCACAATTAATGTTTAAATCATTTGACACCCCTAGTTATTATCTGATGATCCCCTATATGGCTAGTGGGGGTTGACAGAGGACAGCTATGGATGTGTGGTCAGTGGGATTTATTTTACCGAAGAAGGTTCTTCTAGAGCAGGGGTGAGCAAAGAAGCCTCCGGGCCGAAGGCAGCCCACCAAGCGGGTAGATCTGGTCCGCAGACGCCCTGCCACTCCTCCGCCCCCCAGCCAGTCAGGGGCATCTCTCGCTCCCTGCCCCAGCCCTGCAAGCACGGAGCGCCCCTTGCAGGGTGAGGGCAGGGAACAAGAGACTTCATGTGCTCCTCCCGCCCCCTGGAGTTGGGGGGAGCTCATGAAGTCTCCTCCTGTCCTGCAAGGGGGGTGGGTGCCTAAAGCAGGGGGTCCCCAAACTTTTGCAGCACAAGATCACTTTTTGAATTGAAGTGCAATCCAAACCCAAATCCCTGGGCCCCGTCTCCGAGGCCCCGCCCCTGCTCACTCCGTCCTCCCTCCCCTCTTTCACCAGGCAGGGGCAGAGGGTTGGGGCACAGGCTCTGGTCTTGGGCCAAGGGACTTGGAGTGTGAGAGGGGCTCTGAGCTGAGCCTGGGGCAGGGGTTTGGGGTGCAGAAGGGGGTTCATGACCGGGGCAGAGGTTCGGAGCTGGCTCCAGCTGGGCACTGCTTACCTCAGGTGTCTCCTGGATGGTGGTGCAGTGGGGCTAAGGCAGGCTCAGCCCTGTGCTGGCCCTGCACCACTCTCCAAAGCAGCCAGCCAAGTCCCTCCATCCCAAGCCTTGTTGGGCTCCCCCCACTCTGTTCTGTGGAAATAGGATACACAGTGGGAGGGGGGCACCCTGACATCAGCACCCTCCTCTCCTTCCCCTGCTCTGCACCGTAAGCAGGAGGCTCCCGGGGAGGGGCAGCTCCAAGGCAAAGGGCAGGAGATGCGCAGCAGTGGGGGGAGGAACAGCTGAAGTGCGGGCACCTGACAGCCTCTTGGCCAAACCAGTGAGGATCACCTGTCAGAGTCTCCATGACCTACTGGTAGATCCCGACCAACTGGTTGGTGACCACTGGTTTAGAGGGACCAGCTGGGCATTCTCTCTAGGTGGGGGAGGGAGGCAAAGACTTCATGCGCTCTCCCAGCCCCAGGCCAATCAGAGTCTGTGCGAAGGGGAACATGGAAGTGTCATGGCCCTGCCCTTTCCGCCAGAGAACCTGCCCCTTCCAGGGCAGCTTGGGGTCACCTCAAAAATTTGTGAAGTGGGCCCCCATCTAAAATTATTGCCCGCCCATCCCAGAGTATTTGGGTGGCCCACCCCACGATGCAGTCTAGCCTCCAGGGGAACGTCCATGTGCAATGAATGCAGTTTGTAGGGGTGTTTAAAGTGTGGCTCCCCAACTTTTCTCCAGAAAATGCTGGGGGATGTGTGAGAGTGCCTGGCTGTAGGCAGCTGGGTTTTGGTGTGTATGGAGTGCTTGCTGGTGTAGCGGCAGACATGGGACTCTCGCTGCACGGAGCCGTACGGACGCTCCATTGCTGAAGTTAATCCAAATGGCCAGGAAGTTAACGATGGCGTTCGAGAGGGAATCTGACGCATGGGTGGTGGTTGCTGAAGCTGTAGTGAAAACCTATGAGGGAGTTTAGGGTTTCTCCCAGCGGATGGAACTCTCAATGGACTCAGGCAGATCCCTGGTTTTGTGGTGCAAGGCAGGCTCAGGCTGAGCTCAGAACATGCACCAGCCCTTGAGACAGCACTAGTGCCCATCAGAAGCACGTGCAAGAGCCCTGCCTGAGAGCTGTTTCCGGCCCTGGCTCAGCAGCGTGAAAAGGCCCTGGAGACCAGGGCTGGGCGGGTGGCACGACCAGGGAGAGCTGCATTCCTCTGGACAGTATCCAGGGCTACCTCCTCTTTGCTACAGACATTCCTGAATGCCGAATCTTCTACCTAGGTTTGCTCCCAAGGAAAAGGCCTTTGTGGTAATAAAGCAGGGCCCAGGCCCCAGGGCCTCTGCATGCAGAGTCACACCAGGCTTCAAACCTATTTACATCAACCGGTACAAACCACCTGGAAGCCCTGATTGCCCCTCAAAGCAACCCCGACTCCCTGGCGAGCCCAGAACCAGGCGGTCCATAGCACCCTCCATCCTGGTGTAAATGGGTTTAAAGATCACCCCCGCGACTCAGCCACTCCGCACGCAGGCCTGCAGGCACTTCGGAGCCCTCCCCAGCACCGCACTGCAGCAGCTCCCCCCGCACTCAGCTCAGATGTATTCGCTGCCATCTCAGCAGCAGAGGAAACTCCTGCCTCCCTGCCACAGTAACAATGAACCAGGCTGCCAGGGAGCATCTCGTGGGGGCTGGCGTCACATTCACAGCTCCGCTGGCACAGCTGCATCAAGTGCCTAGCATGCTGGCAAGGAAACCCCACCCATGACTGGCTGGAGCCTCCCGCCCACGTCCAGGCGGCCGCGGGTCGCCAAGGGAAGCGTTCCCAGGGACTCTGTTCTCTTCAAGAGCTGTAGGAGTCTAAGCCAGGCTGAGGTTTTCAGACGGAGGGCAGCGACACGTTAGCCATTACCATGTGCCCAGCCAGATCATGGCTGCACCCACAGTTCTACAGCTGCAAGAAAGCTTGTGCCAAGTAGGACACAGGGCCAGAAAGGGTTAACCCCGTGGTGTCCAACCAGTTCTGAAGCAGTAGCTACCATAGTGGCTTCTGCTCTAGTGAACTAGCCACACTCACCCAACCCAACTAGCCACAATCAACTGGCCAAATAGCCATATGTGGCTAGTGGCTAGTGTGTTGGACACCATGGGGTTACACAATCCCAGGCCAAGGCTGCAGCTCAGAGCCAACCTAGGGAGGCATGTGAGAAAAGGATAGAAATGGTAATTATGGCCATTCAATGCGAAAACAACAAGGAGTCCAGTGGCACCTTAAAGATTAACAATTTTATTATGGCATAAGCTTTGGTGAGTTGCAGCTAACTTCTTCAGATGCCTGGCCTGGAGCTGTAAGTTCTCCTTTGCAGAAGTACGGAGAAAGGGAGTCAGATTAGCCGTCTCCGTGAAATACGCTGTTTGGTCAAAGTTGGAGTGTTTGGTAGACACTTTCCAAAAAATATTCATTGGGAAGATTCTTGGGCCTGAGTGAGGCGCAAAAAGCCATATAGCGGATGAGGAGTCTGGGATGTGGGAGACCCATACTCAAGCCCCAGCTCTCGCTGATTTGGAGTGGCCTGAGCTGGCTAGCTGCTCTGAATCAGACAGCACAGGGACCTGAACGTGGCTTTCCCCGATCTTGGCAGGCACAAAGACAGTTCCCACAAAAGCATTCCAAAAGGTTTTGTTTTCGTTCCACTGAGGAACAAAAACAAATGTGAAAACCTTAAAAGTGCCCATGAAATGGAACTGTCCTCCCAGCAGGTCTAGCGCGGAGCACTCAAAGCTGCAACAGGAGCGAGCTGGAGCTGTGCTCTGAACGTATAAACCGCTACGAAGCCGTGTCAAATTAAGTAACCAAAATCAATGGAAACTTTGAACGTAATCATACCGTGCCTCAGTTTCCCATCAGTAAAATAGGAATAATACTCCCTAACCCCGCAGGGTCACTCTGAAGTATTCAGGTACTACAGGGAGGAGCGCCAGCAAAGAAGCTGATGTGGCAATTCATCATTCTACCTCCAGAGCAAGGTTTGACTAGAGGGCAGTGCACAGGGCCTGAGACTGCCCGCTGAAGAGTAAGAAGAAACCAAAATACTGAGCAGCTGTTCATTCAGTGAGCTGTGTCAGCTCCTGTGAAAACACAGCAAGGGACTATGGACTTAAAGGTTGTTATAAGCACAGCTGACTGAAATGCAGAACTCCCATCTCAGGGAAAATAATGACATTTCTAAATGTGTTTTTGTTCCAAACCATTGTGAAAACAAGTTTTTTCAAATCTTCCTGCCAAACAAAAAAAACTGTCATCCCCACTCAGTTCAAAATTAATTGTTCTGGCATTTTAAAAAGTACTAATCTCTGTAGATAATTCCATGACCTGCCAGTCCCAGTAGATGTCACACCATGTCAATTTATGTCACAATGACATCAGACTATATGCTATTCTTACTGGCATGTCATGGAATAAAGTAAAACTAAAAATAATATACAATAAATTTGAAAATGAAAATTTCTGTTTGAAATGAAATTTCATCAATTTTTATAAAACAAAACATAACCAGCTTAGTTAAACCAGCCTTGCTGACAGAATCCCATTTGGACAAGTTTTCTGACCAGCTGTAATCAGCTCTCAAAAGAGCTTGGAGATGGAAGGATTCACACGCCTGACTTGCTGCATCCCCTCATTCCCCTTCCAGCTTCAACTGGACACTCATCTTCACTTTCTGTCCCAGCCCCTCTCCTCCCACTGCTGAGTCATGTGGAACAGACACTCTCTCTCACCCAGAGGTAGCTACGCTACCACCAGAGAGGAGCCTCTGCAGATCTGTACGCGCCTACACAGTATAAGCAGCTGTGAAGCAATTGCTTTAGCTGATCTTTGATGCAACTCTACAACGTTCAATAGAGTTACACCAGGGATGAATCTGTCTGTTTTCAGCTCCAGAAATAAAAGCATCTTTACTAATGCAGAGGCAGCTGCCTCCGAATGCAAGCTTAGCCCAATCCCCTCAGCTCCTTGTATGGCAAGGTCGGCTGGCCCCAGTGCCACCACTGGGACCTGTGCCTTTGGACTCCTTCAGCAGCGAGTGCTCACACAAAGGCTCCTTCCTTAGCCTCAGGAGCCCAGTCAGATACTCAAGCAAGCCCTGTGTCCATTCAACAGCATGGAAGTGATACCAGAAGAGAACAGTGGATAGGACTTCCCTGCCACAAAAATGGGCTAGCACATCCTGCAAACTCATCATGAGGAGATGGAGCACTCCAGTGACTGGGAGCCCGGAGACAGACAGACACCACCAGTCCTTGGCAAGGGGCACCCTGGGGAGTTCACACAAGGATGTGATCAGTTCATGGAGGACAAATCCATCAGTGGCTACTGGCCTAGATGGTCAGGGATGCTCTGGGTGGCCCTATTCCCTAGCCTCTGAGGGCCAGAAGCTGGGAGTGGCTGATGGGGGGGATGGGTCCCTCGATGATTGTCTGTTCTGTTCATTTCGTCTGAAGCACCCAGCACTGGCCACTGTTGGGAGACAGGACACTAGGTTAGATGGACCATTAGTCTGACCTACTACGGCTGTTCTTAGGTTCTTATGAGGCTCCAGCCGGATCAAGGCCTCACTGCATCTCACCAGCGAGACATAGGCTCAATCAGAGTGGAAGGGCTAGGGATGGCCCCTCAGCATGCAGCATCTGTAATTAAACACATGGAGAAAGTGCACATGCTGGAAGTCCAGGCCGCAGCTTGCACTGGGCAGCTCTCACAGACAGAAGGTTGGTCTCACCGCACAAGAGCGGCTAGGAGGTCACGGCTGTGCATCCCTTACCCCACTCTGCACACAGGGGAACATGGAGGGCTTGTGTCTCTACTACTACAATGTGTTTGGCAGGACAGAGATCAGGCAGTGGGGGGCTGGGTGGGAGCACTTAAAGGCAGCAGTGAACAAACAAGGAAGAAAAGCTGCAGGCCATTTTCTGGGGCAGCCCCAATGCTCTCAAGTCTAAATGATCTGTGAATGGAGACCCCACCCATCTGCCAATGGTATTTCAAAGGCGCCTGTCCCACAGATAAGTGTGTGTAGGGGCTCTTGGAATGCAGAGATGCTAGTAATGTTTAGGGGTTACCTTTGGTATCATGTGTGAACAACTGTAACAGGACCAGGCCAGGCAAGGAAGCAAGGCTGGTATGGACCCTGAGACCAGGCAATGGGATTAATTCCAGTCAGCCAGCACTCAGCAGAGGGAAACTTCAACATCCAGCTCTAGCCCATGTCCCTGGGGCAAGCTGTAATAAATGTGCCCCCAAATGAACCCTTTGAGCTCCACTATGAAAAGCACTATCGTGACTTGTTACGATAAGCTGGTATATAAAACTGTTTACGAAAAGGTGTGAGAAGCAGACAGGCAGACTGGAAGGGTCTACTGACACCATCCAAGGACTAGGTCAAGATTAGGACCAGTAACCAAGAGAAGCAGAGGACTGGAAATCAATTAACCAAAAATTAGGAAACTACAAAATCTGTACATTAGGTCTCATTGTTAGGATTATTCCACCCACCACTTTTGTAGGTTCCTAAAAAGAGACTTGTGTGCTCCCTTCCGTTGTGCTTGATAAACATCTCCAGGCTCAGGCGCATGGTCACATATGGAGCATGGCTTGAAGAACCACCCCGAGACACCAGTTGTGTCCCCTTTGCAGTTCTCACCGCACAAAGGCATCTTTACATCAGCTTGTTCAGGACACGTTACCCACTGTGGCTCACCCACCAAATCCACCAGCTGGCAAGTCTCAGCTCTGGCATCTCCAGTTCTGAGACGGAGTGAAACTCTCAAGGCAAAGCAGAAGCGACAGAACCTCTCCCTACGGATGGACAAGGAACGCTGTCTGGAGCGCTGAAAATCCGGACGCACCTGAGCACAGGCTCCCAATGCAAGTCATTTCCCTAGCTACAGGAAAAGGGTGCAAGGCTCCAGGGCGTACCCCGATTTGCGTGAGCTCTTCAGTTCTAAAGCCATTCAGTCAGTCAGTCAGGACTTGGCAAAAAGGAACCCTCGCGCCCAGACCCCCCGCCCCAACCCGCTCCTGCGCTCCCCCTCCCGCCCAGACCCCCCGCCCGCCGCTCTGCGCCCCTCGCCCAGACCCCCCGCCCCAGCCCGCTCCTGCGCTCCCCCTCCCGCCCAGACCCCCCGCCCCAGCCCGCTCCTGCGCTCCCCCTCCCGCCCAGACCCCCCGCCCCAGCCCGCTCCTGCGCTCCCCCCTCCCGCCCAGACCCCCCGCCCCAGCCCGCTCCTGCGCTCCCCCTCCCGCCCAGACCCCCCGCCCCAGCCCGCTCCTGCGCTCCCCCTCTCGCCCAGACCCCCCGCCCCAACCCGCTCCTGCGCTCCCCCTCGCGCCCAGACCCCCCGCCCCAACCCGCTCCTGCGCTCCCCCTCCCGCCCAGGCCCCCGCCCGCCCGCTCCTGCGCTCCCCCTCCCGCCCAGACCCCCCGCCCCAACCCGCTCCTGCGCTCCCCCTCCCGCCCAGACCCCCCGCCCCAGCCCGCTCCTGCGCTCCCCCTCCCGCCCAGACCCCCCGCCCCAGCCCGCTCCTGCGCTCCCCCTCCCGCCCAGGCCCCCGCCCGCCCGCTCCTGCGCTCCCCCTCTCGCCCAGACCCCCCGCCCCAACCCGCTCCTGCGCTCCCCCTCCCGCCCAGACCCCCCCACCCGCTCCTGCGCTCCCCCTCTCGCCCAGACCCTCCACCCCAGCCCGCTCCTGCGCTCCCCCTCTCACCCAGACCCCCCCCGCCCGCTCCTGCGCTCCCCCTCCCGCCCAGACCCCCCCACCCGCTCCTGCGCTCCCCCTCGCGCCCAGACCCCCCGCCCCAACCCGCTCCTGCGCTCCCCCTCCCGCCCAGACCCCCCGCCCCAGCCCGCTCCTGCGCTCCCCCTCCCGCCCAGACCCCCCGCCCCAGCCCGCTCCTGCGCTCCCCCTCCCGCCCAGACCCCCCGCCCCAGCCCGCTCCTGCGCTCCCCCTCTCGCCCAGACCCCCCGCCCCAGCCCGCTCCTGCGCTCCCCCTCCCGCCCAGACCCCCCCACCCGCTCCTGCGCTCCCCCTCTCGCCCAGACCCTCCACCCCAGCCCGCTCCTGCGCTCCCCCTCTCACCCAGACCCCCCGCCCCGCTCCTGCGCTCCCCCTCCCGCCCAGACCCCCCCCCACCCGCTCCTGCGCTCCCCCTCGCGCCCAGACCCCCCGCCCCAACCCGCTCCTGCGCTCCCCCTCCCGCCCAGACCCCCCGCCCCAGCCCGCTCCTGCGCTCCCCCTCCCGCCCAGACCCCCCGCCCCAGCCCGCTCCTGCGCTCCCCCTCCCGCCCAGACCCCCCGCCCCAGCCCGCTCCTGCGCTCCCCCTCTCGCCCAGACCCCCCGCCCCAACCCGCTCCTGCGCTCCCCCTCCCGCCCAGACCCCCCGCCCCAGCCCGCTCCTGCGCTCCCCCTCTCGCCCAGACCCCCCGCCCCAACCCGCTCCTGCGCTCCCCCTCTCGCCCAGACCCCCCGCCCCAACCCGCTCCTGCGCTCCCCCTCCCGCCCAGACCCCCCGCCCCAGCCCGCTCCTGCGCTCCCCCTCTCGCCCAGACCCCCCGCCCCAACCCGCTCCTGCGCTCCCCCTCTCGAACCCCCCCAGCAGCACGAGGAACATCAGAACAATCTGTTCCCACTTTGCGTCCCCTTCTAACCCGCGCGCTGGGCTAACCCCCCCCTCCCTTCTCCCCCAGCTCTGCCCCTCCACCCCCCCGACCGCCTCGACGCAACACCCCCGAGACCTGCAACCCCCCCACACTCCCAAAGCGGCCCTCCTTCACCCGTCCCCCCCCCCCCCCACCCCCCCCCCCCCCCCCCCCCCCCCCCCCGACCCCCCCCCCCCCCCCCCCCCCCCCCCCCCCCCCCCCCCCCCCCCCCCCCCCCCCCCCCCCCCCCCCCCCCCCCCCCCCACCCCCCCCCCCCCCCCACCCCCCCCCCCGCCCCCCCCCCCCCCCCCCCCCCCCCCCCCCCCCCCCCCCCCCCCCCCCCCCCCCCCCCCCCCCCCCCCCCCCCCCCCCCCCCCCCCCCCCCCCCCCCCCCCCCCCCCCCCCCCCCCCCCCCCCCCCGCCCCCCCCCCCCCCCCCCCCCCCCCCCCCCCCCCCCCCCCCCCCCCCCCCCCCCCCCCACCCCCCCCCCCCCCCCCCCCCCCCCCCCCCCCCCCCCCCCCCCCCCCCCCCCCCCCCCCCCCCCCCCCCCCCCCCCCCCCCCCCCCCCCCCCCCCCCCCCCCCCCCCCCCCCCCCCCCCCCCCCCCCCCCCCCCCCCCCCCCCCCCCCCCCCCCCCCCACCCCCCCCCCCCCCCCCCCCCCCCCCCCCCCCCCCCCCCCCCCCCCCCCCCCCCCCCCCCCCCCCCCCCCCCCCCCACCCCCCCCCCCCCCCCCCCCTCCCGCCCAGACCCCCCGCCCCAACCCGCTCCTGCGCTCCCCCTCCCGCCCAGACCCCCGCCCGCCCGCTCCTGCGCTCCCCCCTCTCCCCAGACCCCCCGCCCGCTCCTCCGTCTCCCCCTCCCGCCCAGACCCCCCCACCCGCTCCTGCGCTCCCCCTCTCGCCCAGACCCTCCACCCCAGCCCGCTCCTGCGCTCCCCCTCCCAGCCCTCCCGCCCAGACCCCCCACCCGGCTCCTGCGCTCCCCCTCCCGCCCAGACCCCCCCCCGCCCTCCTGCGCTCCCCCTCCCACCCAAGACCCCTCCCCCAGGCCGCTCCTGCGCTCCCCCTCTCGCCCAGGCCCCCCGCCCCAGCCCCAGCCCGCTCCTGCGCTCCCCCGTCTCGCCCAGACCCCCCGCCCAGCCCGCTCCTGCGCTCCCCCTCCCGCCCAGACCCCCCCCCACCCGCCAGCCCCCCTCCGCCGCTCCCCCTCTCGCCCAGACCCCCCGCCCCAACCCGCTCCTGCGCTCCCCCTCCCGCCCAGACCTCCCGCCCCAACCCGCTCCTGCGCTCCCCCTCCCGCCCAGACCCCCCGCCCCAACCCGCTCCTGCGCTCCCCCTCTCGCCCAGACCCCCCGCCCACAACCCGCTCCTGCCCCCCCTCGCGCCCAGACCCCCCGCCCCAACCCGCGCTCCCCTGCGCTCCCAGCCCCCCGCCCCAGCCCCTCCCGCCCCCACCCGCTCACCTCCCGCGCTCCCCCTCCGCCCGCCCCCCCTCCGCCCGCTCCCGGCCCTCCCCCCTCCCCCCCATCGACCCCCCGCCCGCTCCTGCGCTCCCCCTCCCGCCCAGACCCCCCGCCCCAGCCCGCTCCTGAGCTCCCCCTCTCGCCCAGACCCCCCGCCCGCTCCTGCGCTCCCCCTCCCGCCCAGACCCCCCGCCCCGTCCTGCGCTCCCCCTCCCGCCCAGACCCCCCGCCCCACCTGCTCCTGCGCTCCCCCTCCCGCCCAGACCCCCCGCCCCAGCCCGCTCCTGAGCTCCCCCTCTCGCCCAGACCCCCCGCCCGCTCCTGAGCTCCCCCTCTCGCCCAGACCCCCCGCCCGCTCCTGAGCTCCCCCTCCCGCCCAGACCCCCCGCCCGCTCCTGCGCTCCCCCTCCCGCCCAGACCCCCCGCCCCAGCCCGCTCCTGAGCTCCCCCTCTCGCCCAGACCCCCCGCCCCAGCCCGCTCCTGAGCTCCCCCTCCCGCCCAGACCCCCAGCCCGCTCCTGCGCTCCCCCTCCCGCCCAGACCCCCCGCCCCAGCCCGCTCCTGCGCTCCCCCTCTCGCCCAGGCCCCCCCCCGCCCGCTCCTGCGCTCCCCCTCTCACCCAGACCCCCCGCCCGCTCCTGCACTCCCCCTCCCGCCCAGACCCCCCCACCCGCTCCTGCGCTCCCCCTCTCGCCCAGACCCTCCACCCCAGCCCGCTCCTGAGCTCCCCCTCCAGCTCCCGCCCAGACCACCCACCCGCTCCTGAGCTCCCCCTCCCACCCAAACCCCTCCCCAGCCCGCTCCTACGCTCCCCCTCCCGCCCAGACCCCCCGCCCCAGGCCGCTCCTGCGCTCCCCCTCTCACCCAGGCCCCCCGCCCCAGCCCCAGCCCGCTCCTGCGCTCCCCGTCTCGCCCAGACCCCCCGCCCAGCCCGCTCCTGCGCTCCCCCTCCCGCCCAGACCCCCCGCCCCAGCCCGCTCCTGCGCTCCCCCTCTCGCCCAGACCCCCCGCCCCAACCCGCTCCTGCGCTCCCCCTCTCGCCCAGACCCCCCGCCCCAACCCGCTCCTGCGCTCCCCCTCTCGCCCAGACCCCCCGCCCCAACCCGCTCCTGCGCTCCCCCCTCCCGCCCAGACCCCCCGCCCCAGCCCGCTCCTGAGCTCCCCCTCTCGCCCAGACCCCCCGCCCGCTCCTGCGCTCCCCCTCCCGCCCAGACCCCCCGCCCGCTCCTCGCGCTCCCCCTCCCGCCCAGACCCCCCGCCCCAACCCGCTCCTGCGCTCCCCCTCCCGCCCAGACCCCCCGCCCCAGCCCGCTCCTGAGCTCCCCCTCTCGCCCAGACCCCCCGCCCGCTCCTGAGCTCCCCCTCCCGCCCAGACCCCCCGCCCGCTCCTGCGCTCCCCCTCCCGCCCAGACGCCCCGCCCCAGCCCGCTCCTGAGCTCCCCCTCTCGCCCAGACCCCCCGCCCCAGCCCGCTCCTGAGCTCCCCCTCCCGCCCAGACCCCCAGCCCGCTCCTGCGCTCCCCCTCCCCCCGCCCAGACCCCCCGCCCCAGCCCGCTCCTGCGCTCCCCCTCTCGCCCAGGCCCCCCCCCGCCCGCTCCTGCGCTCCCCCTCTCACCCAGACCCCCCGCCCGCTCCTGCGCTCCCCCTCCCGCCCAGACCCCCCCACCCGCTCCTGCGCTCCCCCTCTCGCCCAGACCCTCCACCCCAGCCCGCTCCTGATCTCCCCCTCCAGCTCCCGCCCAGACCCCCCACCCGCTCCTGAGCTCCCCCTCCCGCCCAGACCCCCCACCCGCTCCTGAGCTCCCCCTCCCACCCAAACCCCTCCCCAGCCCGCTCCTACGCTCCCCCTCCCGCCCAGACCCCCTGCCCCAGGCCGCTCCTGCGCTCCCCCTCTCGCCCAGGCCCCCCGCCCCAGCCCCAGCCCGCTCCTGCGCTCCCCGTCTCGCCCAGACCCCCCGCCCAGCCCGCTCCTGCGCTCCCCCTCCCGCCCAGACCCCCCGCCCCAGCCCGCTCCTGCGCTCCCCCTCCCGCCCAGACCCCCCGCCCCAGCCCGCTCCTGCGCTCCCCCTCTCGCCCAGACCCCCCGCCCCAGCCCGCTCCTGCGCTCCCCCTCTCGCCCAGACCCCCCGCCCCAACCCGCTCCTGCGCTCCCCCTCCCGCCCAGACCCCCCGCCCCAACCCGCTCCTGCGCTCCCCCTCCCGCCCAGACCCCCCGCCCCAACCCGCTCCTGCGCTCCCCCTCCCGCCCAGACCCCCCGCCCCAGCCCGCTCCTGCGCTCCCCCTCCCGCCCAGACCCCCCGCCCCAGCCCGCTCCTGCGCTCCCCCTCCCGCCCAGACCCCCGCCCCAGCCCGCTCCTGCGCTCCCCCTCCCGCCCAGACCCCCCGCCCCAGCCCGCTCCTGCGCTCCCCCTCCCGCCCAGACCCCCCGCCCCAGCCCGCTCCTGCGCTCCCCCTCCCGCCCAGACCCCCCGCCCCAGCCCGCTCCTGCGCTCCCCCTCCCGCCCAGGCCCCCCGCCCCAGCCCGCTCCTGCGCTCCCCCTCCCGCCCAGGCCCCCCGCCCCAGCCCGCTCCTGCGCTCCCCCTCTCGCCCAGGCCCCCCGCCCCAGCCCCAGCCCGCTCCTGCGCTCCCCCTCCCGCCCAGACCCCCCGCCCCAGCCCGCTCCTGCGCTCCCCCTCCCGCCCAGACCCCCCGCCCCAGCCCGCTCCTGCGCTCCCCCTCCCGCCCAGACCCCCCGCCCCAGCCCGCTCCTGCGCTCCCCCTCCCGCCCAGACCCCCCGCCCCAGCCCGCTCCTGCGCTCCCCCTCCCGCCCAGGCCCCCCGCCCCAGCCCGCTCCTGCGCTCCCCCTCTCGCCCAGGCCCCCCGCCCCAGCCCCAGCCCGCTCCTGCGCTCCCCGTCTCACCCAGACCCCCCGCCCCAGCCCGCTCCTGCGCTCCCCCTCTCGCCCAGACCCCCCGCCCCAACCCGCTCCTGCGCTCCCCCTCCCGCCCAGACCCCCCCCAGCCCGCTCCTGCGCTCCCCCTCCCGCCCAGACCCCCCGCCCCAGCCCGCTCCTGCGCTCCCCTTCTCGCCCAGGCCCCCCGCCCGCTCCTGCGCTCCCTCTCTCGCCCAGACCCCCCGCCCCAGTCCGCTCCTGCGCTCCCCCTCCCGCCCAGACCCCCCGCCCCAGCCCGCTCCTGCGCTCCCCCTCTCGCCCAGACCCCCCGCCCCAGCCCGCTCCTGCGCTCCCCCTCTCGCCCAGGCCCCCCGCCCGCTCCTGCGCTCCCCCTCTCGCCCAGACCCCCCACCCCAGCTCGCTCCTGAGCTCCCCCTCCCGCCCAGACCCCCAGCCCGCTCCTGCGCTCCCCCTCCTGCCCAGATCCCCCGCCCCAGCCCGCTCCTGCACTCCCCGTCTCGCCCAGACCCCCAGCCCGCTCCTGCGCTCCCCCTCTCGCCCAGACCCCCCGCCCCAGCCCGCTCCTGCGCTCCCCCTCTCGCCCAGACCCCCCGCCCCAGCCCGCTCCTGCGCTCCCCAGCCCACCCAGACCCCCCACCCCAGCTCATTCCTGTGCTCCCCCTCCTGCCCAGACCCCCCGCCCCAGCCTGCTCCTGCGCTCCCAAACCCACCCAGACCCCACATTCACAGACCCCTCCTGCACCCTGCCTCAATGCTGCACCCCAACCCTGCTCCTGTGGTCTCTCTCTCACCCAGATCCAGCACCCCCACTCCACTCCTGCAGCTACATCCCACCCAGATCCTATACTTGTAATCTGCTCCTGCACCCTACTACCCATCCAGACCCTGTACCCCTCCCACACACCAACTCTTCATTTTTGCCCCCACCCCAGAGGCTAGGCTGCTTAGAGCTCTGAGTTAAGCCACCCTGGGGGAAAGCCCTGAGCTTTGGCACCTCTCCCCCATGGGGCTGGAGCTTGATGGGAACCCTGGTGCCCCGAGTTGCGTGAATAAGGTGAGTGTCTCTTTTTTTCCTCTGCTCATCAGTTGAGGGCCATGCCCATGAAGAGTTTTTAGTTTGGTTGGGTTGGTTTTTTGCTCACTTGTGTGTGGCTCCTTTGCTGTGGGTCAGTGGCCCCAACCCAAAAACAGTTCCCCACCCTTGCTAGGGAAAGCAGAGCACAGACTGCCACGCACACTACCCATGAAGAAACCACGAGGGGATGAAGAGCAACCTAGCTGCTAGAGACTTACACCTAGCAAATAAATCTGTTCCCCACCCAGAGTAGTAACACGCATAAATCAGATTGTAAGCCCTCCCCACACCACCCCAGAAGGACATGGGCCTCCAGGTCAGGCACCCCACAAATCACACAGAAAAAGTGATAGATTTCAAAGATAACTCACACCTGCTGACAAATCCATTTCTCATGCCTTACCAGAGAAGGAAAGCGACAAACACAGCCCTTTGCTGACCCAACAAGAGAGCCACAGGTATCAGACCACTTAGGCCGCCTCTAGACTTGTGGGAAGATCGATGCTCACAGTCAGGGGGAGGAAGGGAAGTCAACAGGATGTTTCTCTCCTCAACCTCCTGCTGTGGGAACGGTGCCAAAGTTCGGCTTAAGACAGGTTGACTCCAGCTGTTACCCATGTACCTTAAGCCAACCTTCCCGCGTAGTCCAGACCTGGCCGTAGTAATATAACTAGTGAGAACAGGTTTTTAAGCAAGGCCTGGCATTCCTACCCTCCACCACAGCAGGCAGGATGCACCAGGATGACAAAATCTGACTCCCCAAGGAGAAAGGAATCCAGTCAACTGATAGTGTTTATACCACACCAGGATTTTCAAATGCCCTGGCCAGCGAGGTCTTTTGGGATGGGCTCTCCAAACGAAGCAGGCAGCTAGTGAACCCATCTCCAACGGGAGAGTGCGGCATCTCCTCACCCAGAGCCTGCAAAATGAGTGCGCCTCCACGCTGGGACTAGCCTCTCTTGTTCACACCACCCCGAGAGGACAACGGGGCTAACAGGTATGGGTGAGGGATACGTGCAGAAGTGGAAGCAGGACAGTTAAAACTCTGGGAGTAGCACATCCCCTCCAGATCCCGCAACCAGAAGGCTGCCATGGGCACGTCCCACTAACAAGCCTCTACTGGTGGGAGTCTGGTCCACGGCTGGCAGTGTTCCAGCACCGGCGGCCGGCCAGGGAGAAGAGCAGCGTTCACACCAGCGCTGACCCTTCTATGTTGGGGGGTGGGGGAACAGGACTGGCACAGCCAATACTTTTGCTCTTTCATCCAAGCCCTGTGCAGGGACTTCTCCACAGCCTCACTGCCCTGCCCGGTAGAAACCCGAAGGCATTTCAGGCTACCCACCGGAGCAGCTGACAGTGCAGTGAGCCAGAGGCCAGGCCCAGACAGCTCTGTGTACAGCCCCAAGCCATGCTGACCACAGCCACACTTGGCCCTCGACCTTTACTAACAGGCAGAAATGGCTTCTGTCCATGAATGATTTGGGCAGACGAGGATGCAGGGGCTGGCTAGGCAGCAGAGAAAGCTCCTGAGAAGGCAGCCCACCAGCCTAGCACTCCAGGCCAGGCCAGGCCAGGCATGGCCACAGAGTACAGCGCATCCCCCTGGCCAATGGCAATGCCTAAAGGGAGCACTTCCCTCCAACACACAGAGCCACGAAGACACCCGTGCACTCTCCACCCCAGGAGCTATACCAGGTAGGCGCCCCAATCCCCAGCCCCTTCCACCCAGCTCCTGCACCTCCCTCCCCTCCAGACCCCGCCATCCAGCCTGCTCCTGCACCTCCCTCCCCTCCAGACCCCACATCCCCACCAGTGGTCCCTACAAGCTGAGTGTTTGAGCAGCCACCATGGAAAGATTCAAATACCACCCAGCTGGTTAGCAGTGTCCACAGCCAGCAGTCTGTGTTTCTACTAGTGGTGCATATCTGCATATGACTCCGTGCACATAACGTTTATTCCGCACATGCATGAAAAATGTTAGAGGGAACACTGATCTCCACCCCCAGCCTGATCCTCCACCCTCCCTTCCACTCAGACCCCGCACCCTCACCCCCAATCCCTGGCAGCCCCCTCCCACACACTGAACCCCTCATTTTTGGCTCCTCCCCAGAGCCTAAGCAGAACCCCACAAAATCCACTAGCTCCAGGTCCCAAGACTTAATCCAGCCCTGGGGATAAACCCTAAGCCTCAGCACTTCCCCCCTTCCCTTCCATGGGACTGGCGCAAGGGTGCGCAATAGTTTTTGATTGGGGGGGGGGCGCTCCAAGATTTTGGAAATTGGTCGAGAGCTGCACTTTCCCATGCTATGAATGGAGGAAGTGCGGGGTCCGGGATGGAGGTTGGGTGCAGAAGGGAGCTTGGGACTGGGGTGCAGGAGGGAGAGTGGGGTCTGGGATGGAGTTTGGATATAGGAGCCAGTTGTGACCTGGGACACTGGACTGGCCAACTATTCATCAGATGATTTAAAGTTATTTTAATTCAGAGAAGTGGCTGAGTGGACAAATGAGGGGCTGCAGGTTTCTGACCACTGAGAACTCTTGCATATATAGATCGGGTGGGGGGTGATGGTTTGGGTTATGTGGGGTAGGGGGCAGGAGTGGGGGGGGGGAGGGATGGGGAAGGGAGGAGCTGGAGTTCCAGAAGCAGGCTCTGTCCGGGAGACTTACCCGAGTGACTCCTGGCCAGCAGCCAAGCATGTTTCTCAGGCAGGCAGGGAGCCTACCCTGCGTCCGCACAGGCTGCAGGGCCATGTGCGTGTGCGAGTAACTACAAGCCCTAGAGGGGAGGGGGCGTAGTGCTTTGTGGCTTCCTGTTATTCAAACAGGCAGCTCCCATTGGCCAGTTTCTGGGGTGTGGGTGAGGCATGGCAAGCAGGGTGCCTGCATAGGGCTCCCTGCTGCATCTATGGGCTGGATCCGGTGGCTTGGAGGGCCAGAGATGGCCCGCGGGCTGTATTTTGCCCAGGCCTGGGCTGGAGTTTGAGGGGAGTGAGGTGAGCGCTTTTTTCCCCTGCTTCTCAGTTTGGGGCCACATCTGTGAGAGGTGTTTTCTCCTTCTCACTTGGGGGCCAGGTTGGTAAGGGCTGGGTTTGGTTTGGTTTTGCTTCTCACTTGTGCGCGGCCCCTGACTGAGGCCCCAAACCTGAAAAAGGTTCCTCCCTCTGATCTAGGGTGGGGCTGAGCAGTCCTGAGAAGAGCACTAGGAGCAGTGAAGCCAGAAGAGACAGCTTCAGCTGCACTTTCTTTGTCAAGAAGAGCAGGCCCCAGAAAGAGGTCAGCCGCTGCCCTGTGGGCTTTGCGTCTGAGCAGGCTGAGAAAGGCTTCCCCTCCTGTTGAGGGATGTAGCCCATTGTTAGATACTCACTCTCACTGTGTCCCTTTAAAAGTCACATGGACACCGAGCTGTGAAGGGCAGACTGACTTGTGTTACACCCTCCGAACCCCTGCCATGCCAAAGGCAGCATCTCCATAGACTGAGCAGGGTCTATCCCTTTATCCCAAAGCCCAGGGGAAGCTTTTCCCTGTGCAAATAGCAGAGACTATGGCTAGCAGCTCACGCATCTCCTCAATGGCAGATTCGCTGGTTCACTTTGTCCTGCAGTGCCCGATGCTGCCCACAGAGCCCAGGGTGGGAGGGTTGGTGGCCAGCGTTATTTCTGAACACTCCTCCGGCCCCAACCCATCTCAACTTTCAGCTTTCTCTGGGGCCAGGATTTATTAGCACTTCTGATAGCAACGCTCCCATTCCTCTAACTCACAGGGTGGTGGAGCCAGACACGCTGGAACCCAGGCTACCACACTTAAGAGTGTCTTTAGCAAATGGCCTTGCCCGAAGCAGAGATCTGTGTGTTCCAAGGTCCAGTGACATTGCAAAGCCCAGTTCTGTGGCTCTTGCTGAAAACTGGAAATGCACCCCCTCCCTCGCCACACAACACACACAGGCTGCAGGAGGCCCTGCGCAGCTACCACTCTCACACGACACGGCACTGACTGATTTAGGCGACAGTGAGGGGGGGGTCACAAACCTGCTTTTCTTTCTTCTGTATTTTCATTATCATCAACTGGAGGGTGAATGTTAATTCTGCAAGACACAACACAGACAAACACTCACAGTAAAGGTGGGTGAAGCATCAGTGCCTAGAAGAACGCCCTCCCGCCTGACAGCAGGAATGCCAGTCAACCGGCAGGATAGACATCAGCCGCACAGGAAGACTGTTAGCAGGGAAGAGGAAGAATACCTGGCACCTACATCTCCTGATAAACAGGAATCCACCAAGCTGTCACAGATACCACAACAGTCACCACTTGCCATGCCTTGCCTCCCCCCCCCCCCCACACACACACACACACACTCACAAGTTCTACAGTCAAACCTATTTGAGTTAAACACTGCAAACTCTGCTATGGGTTGGATAGTGGTTGCCTCACTTCAGTGTGTGCCTGTAAACCTACCGAAGCAAGCTAAGCTGACATGAGCGTGTGCAGACAGGCATCAGTTTAACTAACATCAGTTTCAAATCACACCTCCAGGGACAGCAGGGCAGTGCTGCGTGCGAAATCGGCCTTCTGCTCAGATGCTCAAAGCCAGGAGAAGGAGCGCAAGTTAACACAGACACCGTCTCAGTTACCATAAGGCGGGGTGGGCAATAAAACGGCAGCAGATCACCAGGGTTAGCCCCCGCTATATTTACCTGCACCTCCACAGATCGGAGATTCCAGCTCCCACTGGCTGGGAATGGCGATCCACGCCAACAGGAGCTGCGAGCCCCCGTACCTGTGGAGACGCAGCTAAACGCATCAGTGTGGGGGCCCGCCATGGGCTAACCCTGGCAGACTGGATCCAGCCCGCAGGCCAGTATTTACCCACCCTTGCCATAGGGCCCAGGGCACTACCCACAGAGTGAACCAGAGACAGATGCCAGCCGCACCAACTTCACTGGAAAGGAAGAACAACTAAAAACCTGGTCAATGGGAAAAACAACATGGAAAGCGTCAGGGAGGGCAAGTGTGAGTCACAAACCACCGAGAAACCTCTTCCCCTCCCCATTTCGACAGGCCTTCCTCCCCTTCCTTCTGCTGTGTGTATTTGTAGCCACCCTTTGGAAATCATTCCATTATTGAACAGAGCTTGCCTTTTCCTCTTTCCGCCCCTGTAATGGACAGGAGTGTGGACCAGCACCTGGTGACTAAGGGTAGCTAGCAAAGGTGTTGGCCAGGGGGCCGGGAGAACCAATTGAGATGGAGAGTTGAAATTTGAATTGGCTATAGCTTCCCTGTCTGCTTTCTTTGGGTAGACGAGAAAAACCAGGAGCTGAGACACAAAATGATAAACCCAGTCAGGATGCCTCCGAGAAATTCGGGGCGTGGAAGTGGACTGAACAAAGAGAAAATTGGAAGTAAGTAAAAAGGAAAAAGAAGTGACTCTAGTCATGTTCAGGGTATTTTCTCTTTATTTTGTAGCTTGGTTTGAACTGCTCTGTGTGAATCTATGCCTCCCCTTCCCATTTACCATCTAGCACTGTGCCCAGAGACTTTTCTCTGTTTTAATTTGTTTTCCGTAGTTGCTCTGTAACATCTAGCAACCAAGGATGCTTTATCCAGTTTATCTTTTGTTTTGTAATAAAAATCACTTTTTGTAAGGTGCTGATTTGATTCTTGTGTCCTGGAAGGTCCGTCTGTCTGTGTGTGTCTGCAGGCCTCAGACCGAGGGGTCAGTTACCAGAGACTGGAGCTTGTTTTTCTCTTTTGAAGCTCTTTTGGGGTAAAAGGGCTTGGGGTGCCCCTGAGGTTGGGTTCAAGTGTTCGCCCCAGTTTTAGGGATAAAATCACTTGAAGGTGGCAGCTTGTGTGTTTGTTTGTTTGTTTGATTGATTGTCTCTCAGAGCCAGGGAATTGGTGAATCTGGGAAGTTTTGGTAACTAGCACCTGGAGAGACAAGGTTTTTGAAGCTCTCTTGTAGGCCCTCACCTTCTGCACTCAGAGTGCCAGAGTGGGGAGCAGCCCTGACAGCCCTTAATCCAGGGATGGCCAACCCGTGGCTCGCGAGCTGCATGTGGCTCTTCAAAGAAAAAACTGCGGCTCCCGCACCCGCAGCTCTGAAAGAGGCAGCGCATTTCTGTCTGCACGGGACACCGGTGCAGACTTCAAAATGGCCACCTTCAAAATGGCTGCCTTAAAAGGGCAATGCCTGTGGCTGGGCCCTTTTTTCTTCTTGCTCAACAACTTTTTGCTCTTTGCGCTGCATCCACCACTATTTTGGCTCTTCGTCTGTAACAGGTTGGTCACCCCTGCCCTAATCCTACACATATATAGACATTTGTCACGGACAAGCAGCCCATTGGCAAATGGCTGCCACAGTCATGGATGCTGAATTAGGAGCAGTGAAGCATTTATTTTGGAAAATAATGTTAAAACCCCAAACCTTCAGCATCGCAGCAGCCCGTGACCCACGCTAGGTGGTGGCCAGGGAAACCTGTTAAACTAGAGGGAGAGAATTGTGAGGAGTGGGGCCCAGTCTCCAGAGGAAGGGAACGGGCCAGTGGGGCCACTGACAGGTACAGGGAAGGAAATCCAGACAGGTTTCTTCTCCCCGCTCTTTAGGCAGCTCTGACATTCCCAGAGCCATTTTTGCTGCTCGTGCACAGTGACAGCATAGGCCCAAGCTGTAGAAGGTTCCTCCCATGTTTGGTGATTCTGACGAACAGTTTATACCGCAGCAAAAGCTGAACAGAATGTAATGGGATGTGTGGCAGTTCTACATGGAGAAAATTACTAGCATAACTACACTGATATAACCTAGCTGCTCTTCTTGGTCTGAAATAAGAGTTATACCAGTATACGTGAAGTGATATAATTAATTATCCTGGCATTTTTGTAGCCTGAGGGCCTTTTCTCTGCTGAACATAAATGCCAGCTGCAAACAACATTGCAAGAATCCTTCATAATGGAACACATTAGGCAATCTGGAGATAGGGATTGCTACCAGCTCTCTCCTTCTCTAACACACGAGTAACACATCTTCCAATGCACAGAGCGCTCATAGCTGTGCAAAAATGTTTGCACTGCGCCTTTAAGTGACTGCACCTTCTCTGAGCATGACTAAGCACCATGTCCTCCACGGCAGGGTAGCACCAGCACAGAGAGCAAGCACTGATGTAGCTGTTAAAGCAGTGCAGCGCCAAACTGCTCCGGCAATCCACTGCTCCTGTGTCACCACCAGTGCACTGCATGCACAGACGGGAGGTTGTGAAACCCCATCTCACCAAATAAAAAGGTTCTTCTGGTCTCAAAGGACCCGCTACATTGCCAGGTCAATTTATAATTCAGACTGCACCCAAAAATTATGCTCATGGCTAATCCTTTAGAACAGGGTTTCCCAAAGTGTGATCTGTGGAGCCCTGGGGCTCCACATGATGGGTCCAGGGGCTCTGTGAGAAAATATTAATGACAGTTGTATGACCCTGTTAGTTTGTTACTAATTTTCTCATCATCTTCTGGGGGGGGGGGGGGCGAAGATTTATAAGAAATACACAAGAAATAAAAATATAATTCCAAAACTTTGTCTTTATTGGGGTACCTACCGAATTAAAAACCATATTTTAAAGGCTCCGTCAAATTCTCAGAACCCCTAGGCCTAGGGGCTCTGCAGCTGAAAATGTTTGGGAAACCCTGCTTTAGACTCTTAAATTGAAAAGGTTTATTTATAAAAAGAAAGAAAGGGTGAGAGTTAGAATTGTTTAAAGGAATAAAATTACATACACCAACATAAGAACATAAGAATGGCTATACTGGGTCACACCAAAGGTCTACCCAGCCCAGTATCCTGTCTGCTGACAGTGGCCAATACCAGCTGCCCCAGAGGGAGGGAACACAACAGGTAATCATCACAAGATCCCTCCCCTGTCATCCACCTCCAGAGAAACAGAGGCTAGGGACACCATTCCTACCCATCCTGGCCAATAGCCATTGATGGACCTAACCTCCATGAATCTATCTAGCTCTTTTTTGAACCTTGTTAAAGTCCTAGCCTTCGCCACATCCTCTGGCAAAGAGTTCCACAGGCTGACTATGCACGAGTGAAGAAAAACTTCCTTTTGTTTGTTTTAAACCTTCTGCCTATTCATTTCATTTGGTGACCCCTAGTTCTTATATTGTGGGAATAAGTAAATAACTTTTCCTTATTCACATTTTCCACACCAGTCATGATTTTAATAGACCTCTACCATATCCCGCCCCCCCAGTCTCCTCTTTTCTAAGTTGAAAAGTCCAAGTCTTTTTAGTCTCTCTTCATATGAGACCCATTCCAAACCCCTCATCATTCTAGTTGCCCTTTTCTGAACCTTTTCCAATGAGATGAGATGAGGCGACTACATCTGTACACAGTATTCAAGATGTGGGTGTCCCATGGTTTTATATAGAGGCAATAAGATACTTTCTGTCTTATTCTCTATCCCTTTAAAAAAAAAAAAAGATTCCTAACATTCTATTTGCTTTTTTGACTGCTGCTGCACACTGAGTGGATGTTTTCAGAGAACTGTCCACAACGACTCCAAGATTTCTCTCGAGTAGTTGTAGCTAAATTAGTCCCCATCATATTGTATGTCTAGTTGGGATTATTTTTTCCAATGTGCATTACTTTACATTTATCCACATTAAATTTCATTTGCCATTTTGTTGCCCAATCACTTAGTTTGGTGAGATCTTTTTGAAGCTCTTCACAGTCTGCTTTGGTCTTAAACTACCTTGAGCCATTTGGTCATCTGCAAATTTTGCCACCTCACTGTTTACCTCTTTCTCTAGATCATTTATAAATAAGTTGAAGAAGATGGGTCCGAAGACAGACCCTTTGTGGACCCCACTAGCTACCTCTCTCCGCTCAGAAAATTTACCATTTATTCCTACCCTTTGTTTCCTGTCTTTTAACCACTTTTCAATCCATTAAAGGACCTTCCCTCCTATCCCATGACAACTTACTTTAGTTAAGAGCCTTTGGTGAGGGACCTTGTCAAAGGCTTTCTGGAAACTTAAGTGTACTACATCCACTGGATCTTGCTTTTGCTGAAACCCCTCAAAGAACTCTAGCAGATTAGTAAGGCAGGATTTCCCTTTTCAGAAACCATGTTTACTTTTCCCTTTCCAAAAGTTCTTGGCTCAGGCTCGTCACTGTGATGGAATGAACTGCGGTCTTAAATCAAGTCTCCAGGGGTACGTCTGCTCTTAGGATTAGGCATCTAACACCCAGATTCATCAGTTACTGGTTAAACGTGGGTGGGCAGAGGCTGCTCCAGCCAGGCTGGAGTGCTCTTGCCCATCCATAGTGCAGCAGGCCTTACAGGGCTGGAACAGCCCCTGCCCGTAGCAGGCCGGGGACTGCTCCAGCCCACTGGTTAACCGTAACCGGTAAACCACTCACATACCTTGTTAGAATAGATTGGCTTTAGTTCATAGCAAAGATCCTCCAGAGGTGAGAAGCAGGACTGAAGACAAAATGGAGAAATCTCCAATAGTGTTCCCTCTAAGTTTTTTCCATCCATACTGAGATAATGTGCAGCTATGCACCACCAGTACAAACACAGACCTAAACGTATTTTTTAAAGTTCAGAGATACGGAAGAATAGTAAAACCAGGCATAATTAACAAGGTGCGCTACTTAAGATATTTAATATGAAATCAAATAAAAAAATTTACACTGCCCTTGGAGTACATGTATTTTATCATCCTTTCTAACAATTCAAGCTAGCTAGTAAACACACCAACACGTGGTGTGCTCAAATCAGCTATATAAAGAAAGGCATCAGGGGCTCAATTTAATAACCTATTCCTCCTACCATACACAGACTCTAAATCTGTAAGGAAAGCTTCTTTCAAAAAATGAAGCATCTGTCAAACACTACCATGCTATGGACTTTTGCAGTTCACAAAACCATCCCTGTTGTATGTGTATTGTCTGCACCCATAGCTCAGTTTTAAGACATTAGGCAAATCTATGATTCAACTAGAAATAGTCATGCTCTCATTGCAAATATTAACACAACATTTTCTGATACTCGAAGGAGAGTAAGGGTCCATCTACACACTTGTGCGTACCTCAAAATAAGCTATGTAATTTGAGCTATGCAAATTGCGTAGCTTATTTCGAAATTTGCGCTATCCACACGACACTTATTTTGAAATAAAACGCTATTCCACTGACTACCTTAATCCTTGTACAACCAGGTTTGCAGGAAGTCGGAGTAAGAAGCCCATTATTTTGAATTTATTTTGAAACAACAGACTTCTTGCGTAGCCAGCACATAACATTATTTTGGAATAATGGACATTATTACAAAGTAATTCTGCTGTGTACACGTAGCCTAAAAGTCATTCACTCAGGCTTATACAATCTCTATGGGTTATCAACTCAATTTAATACTTCAATACCCAAACAAAACTGCAAACTAACAAATGACAACACTGAAAATACAAAGGGAAGTAAAACAAGTAGGTGCTTAGGTGTATTTTAAATGAATGTTTAGGACCCACACACTGCAAATACAACAGAGCCCTGTATAAAAGGCAAAGTTTTGCTGGTTGCACACTGTTTCATCAACTTAAAAAATCAGAGTAGGCTCATTACGTTTTTACATATACCCGCTTAAGGAAAGGGAGCACCTTAACACCTAAAGCTTTGGAGTTTGCACCCCTGCTTCAAAAATCTTGCAAATAAGGTCTTCATCCTACAAAGCTTAACACCAGATCTAGTGCCTGCTACTTCTGAGTCACTGAAGAGACAGAACTACACTAGACCTGGCCTTAATGGTTTTCAATATCTGTCCACAAACAAAATCTAAAACCTAATGCAAATCAGTTGTCTGGAATCCAAGTGATTTCCATTAAGTTTTCGAAATAGTTTGGGAAGAGGCATCTCTCCAGGATAGTACCACTGCAACCCCTGAAATGGGCTGAAATGGAGCTGGACTCCTCCTCTGCCTACAGGCTGCAGCTGCAGCAGGAACTTTCCCTGGCTGTTGCAGGCAGCCTGGCTGGGAGCGGGATTCCCAAACTTAGTTCCAAAACCCACCTGACTCTCTAATCCTCACCCACTCCTGTATTCCACCCCCACCCCAGCTCACCTTCCTTGCCTTCTCCAGGGTCCAGGAGGTACCTAATTAGTGGAACCACAGCTATGCCTGCACAGCTCCACTAATTAGAAGCATGGTCCTTCATTTCCTCCTGCGTGGGCACACAAGAGCACTCTACAGGGAACTCTCATCTTCACAGCCTTTTGTATATCCTCCACCATGTGGTGAGACTGCCATTGTCCTTGCTGTGTAAAAGTACAGCAACAAGATGGAGTTTGCAGCCACATGGGCAAGTCTCACGTGTGGCTGCATATACATGCAAATATATGCAAATAGCTTCTTTCACACTGACGGGCATGAATAGGGGCAAGACTACACAACATGCAGGCTCCATTTAAATCAGTTCTGCTGATATGAATAAAATGAAATGTTTACCCGATTTCCACCCATATGACAGCACTTTTAGGGTATGTCTACACAGCCAAACTGCTATTTTGAAATTAATTCAAAATAGCGGCGCGCTTATTTTGAATTTGGTAAACTTCATTCTACGAGGAATAACGCCAAATTCAAAATAGCTATTTCAAAATAAGTGCTGTGTAGACACTTATATCAAAATAGGGGGCCTCCAGCCTTCCCAGGGTGCCCTGGTAGTCACTCCAGCCTCAACCAAGAACACGCCTCTCCCTCCGCCCATCCCCGGAGCCCTTAAAGGGGTAGACTCTGGCCACAGTGCCTGTGCCAGCTCCAAGCCTGCAAGCCCAGAGCCAGCAGTCACTGCCCCGACCCAGTGGCCCCCAAAACATGAGCCAGCAAGCCACTGGCAGCCAGCCCTCCACCGCTCCTCAGGAGCAATCTTCCAGCTCCCAAGAGCCTGCCAGGGCCCAGAGAAGACGGGCGCCTTCCTGGTCCAGGGTGGAGATCATGGACCTTATTCAGGTTTGGGGGGGATGCCCCCAACATCCATGATCTCCGCACTAGAGGGAGGAACGCGGCCGTCTATGGCAGGATAGCTGCCAGCCTGGCCACCAAAGGCCACATGTGAACCCAGGAGCAGGTCTGCATGACAATCAAGTTGGCCCGGCAAGACCCCCAACCCTGAGCTTCCCCTCCCCCTTCTTCCCCCTTCCAGCTCCCTCCTGCCAGGTTTCCCCCTCCCCTCTCCCACCCTCTCTCTTCCCCTCTCCTGCCTCCTTTCCCCAGTCTCACCAGAGTTTCATTCCCCCCTCCCTCGTTTTGTTAAAGAGAGTTTGTGTTCATGAAAATACGTGTATTTTATTTGACATCAGGAAGGGGGGTTAGGGAGGGGTAAGTGGAAGGATGTGAGGGAGGAATGAGGCACAAGCCCCCAGTGGGCAGACCAGGGAGGCTCTTAGTGCTCCTCAGGGTGGAAGCTCTCCCGCAGGGCCTCCTGGATACTGACAGGCCCCCGATGGACCCCCCCCCAGATGGCAGCCTGCAGAAAGTGCAACCAGGCTCGCAGCAACGCGTCCACGAGAAGCACCAGAGTGCCCAGGGGCAGCTCTGGCTCCATGCTGCAGAGTGCTGTGGTGTCCCAAGTGAGGGCAACCACAGCACGTGGAGACAAAATGCTTTGCTGTCCCTCATCAAGGTAGGCAAGCAAGCAGGGAAAGCTGAGACCCGGCTGTCCGGGGAGGGGAGGGGGTCCCTTTAAGCACAGGCCTCAGGCAGCAGCCAAACAAAGTAACTCCTGACCTAATGTCCTGCCAGACCTGGTTCCGGCCGGCCTTAATGCAATTCAGTGTCCACTCAGTGTGGACGCGCTATTTCAAACTGTATTTTGTGTGTAGACACGTTATTTCGAAATATCTTATTTTGAAATAGTTAATTCGAAATAAGTTATTTCGAAATAACGCTGTAGTGTAGACATACCCTTAATGAGCAATGACAGTCCAGGAATTTAACTACTAAACTGCATATCAACAGAAGACCATTATATTGGCTCCTTTTTTGTTTTGGCTTCACAACAGTCCAGGAATTTAACTACTAACACGCTTATCGACCCAAACTGCACCGTAAACCCAAAGCACCCCCCCAGGCCGCAAACAAATGGGCCATGGGCCACATGCAGCCCGCGGGCCACGTGTTGAGTAGCCTGGACATAGGATTTAGTTCTTTGCAGGTGAACGTCACTGCCCACATTCCAAATTGAAGGTTTGGGGCTTGTATATGTTCACTATCACGATGTCCCTAATTCCAAACATGTTGATCTCTCACCCTTTAGTCAATAATTCTGCCAAAACTTCTATACCCATTTCACATGTCCACTGCCAGCCCATGGTTTGGATGGCTGACAGCAGCAATTTTAGTATAGCCATAGATTTTATGTCTGGCAATTTTATCTTCTTCTTTCACATGTGTTTCTTGGAGGGCCACAATGTCAATGTGGATCTCTTTGAGGGCCCTTGAGAGGTAATCTGCTTTTTCTCTGGACATCCCTTCAACATTCAGTTGGTATATTTGGAGGACAGGCCCAACTATTCTTTTTTTTGGTCCTAGAAAGGATAGTCTGAGGAAGTATAATTGTTGCTACATTCACTGGTAAAACAATGTCCAGTGACCAACTGATGGCATTGGTATATTGGTGGATTTAGACAAAACACACAGCACACAAATACCACCAGCATTTAACAGAAGCACTACGTAATGGTTGTCATCTTGCTCCCAGCTGTGGTGAAGAGATGGGGCCAGGTACTGGTAGGACAGGCCTGAGCTGGGAGCTGGCCTATTTCCATATATCAGGCTGTGTGATCGACTGGGCAATGCTACCTTCCTAATGAACCCTACTACAACTAGGAATTCTTTCTGCATCTCATAAGAATGGCCATACTGGGTCAGACCAAAGGTCCATCCAGCCCAGTACCCTGTCTGCCGACAGTGGCCAATGCCAGGTGTCCCAGAGGAAGTGAATCAAACAGGTAATGATCAAGTGATCTCATGTGTCCTTCCATCCCCACTCACACACCCACTCCCCCATACCTATGTGAGTCTGTGCCCGTACTCAGACACCCCATCAACATGCAACCCTGCACAACCCCCATAGCTCTGCACATCCACTCCCGTTCACCACATCCCCATGGCATCTGTCCTCACCAACTAGCTCTTATGAGCCCATCTGATTCCCAGCAGTCCCACATTGTCTCCCCCTATCAGGTCAGGTCTCCTAACCTGGCCCATAGGCACTGTGAAGAAGGCTCTGCAGGCTCTCTTCCCTAGCTGGCCAGGAGATGCTGCTCTATTCTATTGCCACAGCACCCTTTGCTGGACAAGAGGCAGAACTGCAGCACCTTTTCAGCAGCAGCTTTTTTCTGCACAATACATACATATGCATTGGCCCATTAATTATACCCAGTGGTACAAAATTCCTCCAGGAGCACTTTACAGGACAAGGGACTATAACCTACAAAGCAGCAACTCTGAAAAGACTCGGGGGGGGGGAGGGTGTCACAATGGAAGCCAAATGAACATGAATTCCCAGCCAGGGACAAAACGGATATTATGACCAGTGGCAGCATACATAGGAGATTGGGACCGGGACCAGGCAGCGAATGTTACCCTTTGCAGTATTTGAGAGACCATTACAGTCTAGTACGCTATCATTTCCTGCATGCATGCCTGCACAGATGCTGAGAATGTGTGTGTAGATTTTCCACTGGTAAAAACAAAGTGCAAAAATGAGTTCTTACATTTAGCTCTGAGCACAGCCAATGCCATAACGTAGGACTAGCCCAAGTGCAAGTTTCCTCTCCCCCGCACCACAGCTTCCCCTGCTGGTTAGCAGCTTCCTTACACCAGCAGAACACGGCTGTTGGAGGCCTTGGTGACAGAAGAAAGGCGAGCGCTCTCGGAGCAAGGACCAGTGCCTGGAGTGGTTCTGAGTAACTGGGGAGAGGCACTGTGTTCAGGGTAGGGGGGCAAGCTAGGGCAGAGCACACGATGGGGTAATGTACTCACAACCACGGGTGTACCTAACCGTATGGCCTACTTTGCTTTGTTCCACCTGTCCTTTTGGGGGGGGAGGGGGAGGGGGAAGCATGGGGCTTCATTCCTGATCAGATATGGCTTAATTACCAACAGAAAAGGTACCATGAGATAGTGTGAGGATGGGTACACATGGGTCTTAGTCCAACACCAAGTGGACATAGGCTCACACCTGCAATTACTACAGCTGGACTGGCAACCTGCTGCGTGGGCTCTAAATGACCCTCTTCGGTCCAGAACAGAGCTAAGGGTAGCTTAAACAGGACAACACCTAGGAACCCTGCCCTAGAAGTGACCACAAAGACAGTAAGGCCCTTTCTCTTAAATTTAGGGGTGCCAGGTATCTGGCGTTAAACTGGACAGTCCAGCATTTTCACCTCCTGTCCAGTAAAAAATCCAGAAAATACCGGACGCCTAAAATGTCCAGTATTTTCCGATTTTTCCCCAGCCAGGAGGCGAAAATCCCAGGTGCTTACCGGCTTTCACAGGGCAGCTGTGCGGCCCGGTACAGGGAGGCAAGATGGCAGGCAGCTGCCAGCAGCCTGTTAGGGCCAAAAAGCCTCAAAGCATTTCTTAAAGGGACCACACAGTGTGGTTTTTGGGGGTTTTTTTTGCTTTGCTTAACTCGGAGTCTTTTTTTTTTTGGTTAGGTATTTTTTCAGAAACCATCTGGCAACCCTACTTAAATTGTGCTGTAGAGCATGCCTGGCCTTCCGAATAAATCCACAACGAACCAGGCCTCCTCCTCCTCCTCCTCCACCACCATCACCACCGCCCCCACCCCCCAAAGTCTGCATACTGAAGCCAGAAGCCTCTCCAGGTCCCTGCTCAGTTGGTGCTGTGGCTATGTGAACTTTGCATTAAACACACTGTCATGCAGTTTTGGAGGCCTGTGTTAAATACTCAGCTGAGAAAGAAACTTGAAGCACGGCCACAGTTTGCTAATCTGAACATTTGAGAACTAGGTAATAATTACATACTGCCATTAGGAACGTGTGTAAGTGGGCTACCTGGGGCTGGAATCAAAGGTATTTAAATCATAACTTAAAAAGCAGCAAGCAGAAACTTTGATTTTAGATTATGTTTTCATGTACTTATTCAATTATTTTCTTAAAGAAAGGATCGATTTCCATTGGTTGATAACTATCAATGTTGGATTTGTAACAAAATATAGCATTTATGCTAAATTTGATGTGACTTATTGCTAAAGCAGGAAGACGATACACACCTTTATTTAACAAATTATGTAACAACTTACCTTTATCAAGATTCTGAATTTACATTTTATATAATGAAAATGATTTATTTCTCTTGTAATAGATCAAATTTTTACTTTTAATTTGTATTACTCTTTAGGTGGAAATCCAAATTCAATTAAAATACACAAAGACAGCATTTTACTTTTGTTAATTAAATAAAAACTACATTAAATGTGTTGGGTGCCCAAGAAAATAAGTTAAATGTTTTGCATTTAAAAATGTATTTATTAAAAGTAGCATTTTTATTTGGTGAATTGATTTTTTTGGGGGGCAGGGGGGTCATCATGTCCTTGGAGATGTTAGAAAGGGTAGACTTCAACTTCTCCCACTCAGTTTTTAACCGGTAGGTTGGACAAGGAAAAAACAAGCTTTCCTGCTTTTTTCCAACTCCCAACTGGTTTCTTAATTTTGAATGTACTGTACTTGAATTTCATGTACTCATTGAACTTCTTCTGAGGTATGGCTTCTTAGAGGTCCAAACAGTGAATCAGCAGTTGGGTAAGTGATGCATCCGCTCTGTCACAGCGACATCCTCCAGAGTGCATCCATTCACCATCAGGATGAGAGAGAACAGGCCACAACCAAATGTGGTTTCTTCCTGCGCTTCAGAGGCAGGACAGGAAGTTCAGGCAGCCCCAACGGTAAAGATGGAAAGTTAAACCACCTGTGACCACAACGGATCCTGTTGTAACAAGGCAGGCTTTTTCAGTTGAGATAGAGTTTTTCCAAGGGACACGTGAGAGCTTGACAGAGAGACTAGGGAACACAGGTCTGAGTTGTCTCTGTTCCCAGAAATGTGCCGTTGATCTGAAAATGTGGTCCCATACCACTTCTTGCCACTGTACCTCAGAAAGGCCCTGTCTGAGCTTTTAAAGTGACTGAGATGGAACTGTGAAGTAAGTGGTGAAAAACTTCAAACAACTCTGGCTCCAGACCCTTAGCAAGTGATTTCCATGAGTTGAGGCAGTTGACCATTTAAAACTTGACAGCAAATACTGGTCATTGTTTATAGTTAATATTTTAATAAGTTTATGGTCTTGACATATGTTGTCAATTTCAAATTTCAAATAGCTTACTTAAAAAATACCCCTTAATTTTTTTTAAATGTGATTTTTAATTTTTTTTTAAAATAATTGATTTTTACCCATCCTGGGATAGATCAAATGATTTAACTGGATGTGTTATGAATATGCCCAGGTAGGGTTCCCTTGGGGCTGCTGCACATGGAGCTGCCACTGTCAGGGGAAAGGCACCTTCTTAAAGATCTCCCCCTGCCATCCCCAGCACTAGAAACCTGCCATAGCCAGGAGGTACCCCTCCTCCAGCCCAACCCAGTGTCACAGGAGCTGCCATGGCAGGCAGAGGCACCTCTCACCTGGCCTGGAGCTGCTGCAGTGAGAGGGCAGGGGAGCCTCCTCCTGCATCCCAAACCCAACAGCTCTAACCCTATCCTAGAGCTAGCACCCTCCCCAGAGCCCTCATCCCCTTCAATTCTGAGCCTCCCTCCAGATTCCAAACCCTCAACCCCAACCCCACCCCCTCCCCAATCGGCCATGTGCAGAATGAGTTATGTGCACCAATACAGAGGTGATGTGTTGCACATCTCCTTATTGGTGCACACAACAAAATTCATTCTGCACGTGGCCATAAAAGTTAAAGAGTGCTGCTTAGGGTGGGGGCGAAAGGACCTTTGGAGCATGCAGAGCATATGAACCATCTCCACATCTGTCTTTTTTCCTGCGACTCATATTTCCTATTGCCCCAGGGCCTCTGTCCCATGGTCACTTCATGGGTGGATACCCTTTTGTTAAACTCTCCTTGAGAGTAACTCCAGGCTGGCATGCAACTATACTGAGATCCCCATTTAATGAGCTATTTCCACACTAATTAAATATTTGCATATTCAAGAGACTAATCTCAAATAAGACAACCCAGTTTTCTAAATGAGCTTATGGTTTTCATGTAGAGATGAACGTGTTCTCAACAGCGCATCCCATGTAAACTGGGTTGTTTTAGTCAGCTTTATTGCCACTGTCACAAATGAGGTGTTTTATGCTCCATTCTCAAAGTTGTGTGTCTTTTTAACCTTAAGTAATTTGTGTTTCATGGCACTGCTGTTAGCCTGCAAGACCCTAGCGCCAACCAGCTACCAATGCACAAAGCTGGTGCAGCCTAGAATGAATCCTGCCTCTTTGGGTGTATTACTGGCCTGAAAACATGACACATCCCTACACCAAGTGGAAGCTCGTATTTCCCATTTTTTCCACTTGAGCCCTCAAGGCAGTTTGAGTGGTTCCAAACACACGTATGGATGTACACGTGTGCACACAAGATCCACGTACATCTACTTCTGAACAACATGTCACCCAAGCTCCCAGAATAAACAGGAAACCCAGAAACCACAGGTGCCTTAGGAGATGCCTTGGTTTATTTCTGACATCTCTGCTCTACTGCTGAGAGATTCCTTTGAAACAATGCTCACACTCCCAGCAGCTCAAGGAATTCTGTAGTCACAAAGCGCTAACACAGACGCTGCAGTGACTCAGATTACCATATTTACGAATGCCAACACAGATCTCACTTGTGCAGCCAACCAGAGGTATACCTGGTAAATACCCATCCAGCACGGTCCTCTGCATGTGCAATGCCAAAGGCACGTGCACACTTCGTGTTACTTAAGAATGCATGTGCTAATAAAAAGTTGGCTAAATGGGGAGAGGGAATCCCCCCTCTTGCAGTAGATACTGGATGGGAACAGAAACCCCAGGGGAAAGACATAAGCAGAAAGTGACTCTGTCAGAAGAGGAACAAATCAAGAGATGGCAATCTCCAGAACAGAGAAACCTTAAGAGAGATGGCAAAATATCAGCAAGGGAATTGTGGTGTCCAAACTGGATGACAGACCCTGCGTAATACCAGGTAGCTACATGGAGTGGCCTGCAATGAGAAAGAAGAGCATATATGCCAGGTAAGTCCCTGCTGCTTGCCTAGCATTTGCCAGAGACAAAACTAAAACACACACAGAACTACAGAAATGGCCCTTTAAGAACCTTCCCGATAAAGGAATGATCGGTCTTTAGGATATATTGCCTTTTATTTAAAAACCAAGGACTTGGAAGCAAACAAATGCATCACTGATAAAGTTTGCAGACCTAAAAATTGGGGGAGTGGTAAATAATGAAGAGGACAAGTCACAGATTCAGACTGATCTGAGTCACTTGGCAAACTGAGCACAAGCAAACAATGTTTTTGAATATGGTTAATCGTAAATGCATATTATCTAAGAGATAAAGAATGCAGGCCAGCTACCGGCAACCTTGGCTAGTGAGTGGACTATATGAGTGGCCTTCCACCATCTCAGTGGGCAGCAAGACTGTAACAACCAAGACTGTCTCCCGGGATAGGGTATGTTTGCTAATTGGGTTTGAGTACCTAGAATTTGCAGTGTGTGCTAACTGAACCGTAGCAGCAATCTGATTGGATGAAAAGGGAGCATATGGCTTTTACAGTCAATGTTGAGTACAATCAACATGCACCTCACTTCCTGTGCCCTTGCTTTAAGTGTGTGTCACTTAAGTCATACTGGTAGGAAAAAAGCTACATGGATGGAAACCAGAGGAATCTGGCAACCCTGCACATGGCCAACAGTAAACAAAATAGGGTTGTGGGCCACACAGAGAAGTCCGATGGGCCATGGTTGCCCAACACTGATGTGGGCAATACATGCATAATGGGGGGACACTTCTGGGAAGCATAGACTCTGAAAAAGATTTAGGAGTCGGTGGTAAATAACCAGCCGAACATGATCTCACATTATGACGCTGTGGCCAAGAGAGCCAGCATGATCCTGGGATGCATAAACAAGGGAATCTGGAGTAGGAACAGGGAAGTAATTTTAACCTCTGTAGATGGCACTAATGTGACTGCAGCTGGATACTGTGTCCACAATTTAAGAAGAGAAAACCACGGGAATGACTAATGGATTAGAAAACATGCCCCAAGCGTCAGTTTAGTTTAAAGAGAAAATTAAGGGCTGAATGGATCAGTCCAAACTACGTAGGGAACAAATATTTACAAGGGACCCCTCAATCTAACAGAGAAAGATCCAACAAAAGTCAAAGATTGGAAATTGAAGCTAGACAACTTCAATGGGAACCACAGCTTGAGTTTTTAACAGTGAGGGCAATTAACCACTGGAACAAATTTACCAAGGGCTGTGGTGGATTCTCCATCACTGATCATTTTTAAATCAAGTTTGGATGCTTTTCAACAAGATCTGCTCTAGGAAGGTCTGTAGGGAAGTTCCATAGCCTGTGTGACTGTTCCCAGGCCCTAAGAAATCTCTTATGGATACAAATATGCGTAACTCAAAGATGCTTTAGACAAAATACCTCATGTAACCAATCAATTTTAATGTCACACTGCTGGATCTGTATCTCTTATTTTGGAGCATGTATCCCGCTATGATACGGGCGGTCACAGAAGACCCTTTGGGGCTACTTCTTGGTGGAAAGCGGGTGGTGCTTAAGTGGTCATTCTTTGGCAGGAAAGAAGATGTGGGTGGAAAATCTACATCTTGACAAAAACAGCTGGGGGGTTCCTGTCCACACAGACTTTGGAGAGAATTCTCAAAGGAGACACTGAGGCTCAGAAGACAAATAATGATAAAAGACACCCTAGATTACGTCCCTCTCTCTCCACCCACGTTATACACAGCACCTGAAGAACAAAGGAAGCCCCACTGGGCTGGGTGAGGGGTCCTGACTGAAGTGCAGCCCACAAGGCTTCTGAATCACGATGAGACCTTTGCTTTGAATTAACTTAGCTTGCTCAGTTACATATTAGTTCAGTTTTATTTTCTTGTTTTGACTTCCATGCTTCATTATGGGTCAACAATTCAAACCAACCTTGCACACCCCCGCAGCAAGGCAGTACAACAGGCACTCCCGGGTGAGGGGACAGAGCTGTTAGTCAGTCTGAGGTCACAGTCAGCTGACCCAGGCTCTAAAATTTGCTGTGGCAGAACTTTTTCGTGCAGTGTGTGTGTCACCCCAAATGTAACAGTTATCCCTTCCAAGGACTGTGAAAGGGCTGGTTATCACACGCTTCCCACCAAGGATGGGTTGCAACCCACAGAAATCTCCCACCACTGGCTATGGATACAATTACAGAAGGGTGCAAGGCTCTGTCCTGGGTGCCAAGGGAAAGCCATGTGCACCACATCTGATCCCAGCAAACGGAAATGCTGTGTCATCAACAGCAGTTGGCGGGGGGGGGGGGGGGGGACTTTAAGGGTTAAATATTTGGATCTCTCAAGCCAGGGGAACGACTCCAGGCAGAACCAGCCCCATTGCTCTTCATCAAGGAAGTCCCCTCAACTGAGAAAAGTCTGCTGTGGCATGATATTGGAAAAAACAATTCCAGCAGCTTGCTTCATGCTCACAGAAAAGACTCGATGCGCCGTGTGAGGAAATGCAGTGGGTTCTACAGAGTCTTTGCTACATGCAGCTTGCAAACCAGCTGGCTTACAAGGGAGGTGGGAGCATCTCTCCAGGGGGAAAAGATCTAGGGGCTGAGCAGCCTTGAGTGTGATGTCCCCTTCTGCCCAATAGTACCAGACTCCAGAAAGGAGGTGAATTCATGTCTCTTCCCAGCAGGGGCACTTGGCTTTAGACTAGGTTGGAAAAGGCACCTGCTCACAGGTTCTTACAGGAGAATTAAATTATTTTTAAACCGAGAAAGAGAACATTTTCTGGAGCATAGCCGGACCGACTCACAGCTGCCCAAGAGGGCAGGTAACGAAAGCCCACGGGTAAGTGAAGAACATGGAGACTTGGGAGATGGGTCGGAAATGGGAGGGAGTGTGAGCTATAATATAGCAGAGAGAAAGGAGGGACAAGGCAGAACTGGGAGCCAAAATCAAATCAGTATTTTAGATGCCTATATACAAATGCAAGAAGTATGGGTAATAAGCAGGAAGAACTGGAAGTGCTAATAAATACATACAACTTGACATCATTGGCATCACAGAGAGTTAGTGGGATAATACACGATTGGAATATTGGTATAGAAGGGTACAGCTTACTCAGGAAGGACAGGCAGGGTAAACAGGGAAGAGAGGTGTTGCCTTATATCAGCGTTTCCCAAACTATGGGCCACAGCAAAAATATGCCGGGCCTCAGCGTGGCTGCTGGGGCGCCGTGTCCTGGAGCCCTGGCCCGGGCTGCACAGAAGATGCAGCCAGGAGTTCCCGCCTCCCAGCTGGCCCGTGCGGCTCCACAGCCCCGAGCCCTGGCCCAGGCTGCCCGCAGGATGCAGCCGGGAGTTCCCACCTCCCAGCTGGCCCGTGCGGCGCCGCGTCCCCGAGCCCTGGCCCGGGCTGCACGGAAGATACAGCCAGGAGTTATGGACTCCCAGACTGCCCATGCAGCATCGCATCCCCAAGCCCTGGTCCGGGCTGGACGGAGGATGCAACCGGGGTTGCTGGACAGTGGTCTCCATGGGTGAGTGGTGGACTACTTCCTATGGTATTTCAGTGGCTCCTCCAGGGGGCAGGCTCTCTGGGGCAGCACAGTGCTTTGGCAGTGCCGGGGAGCGCAGGCCACGTGACAAGGGCAGGGAAAGGGCTTCGTCTCCCCAGAAGCACGTGTATTTTCATGCAGCCAAGCTTGTGTCATTGGTTTTCCTGTCACATGATACAGCAGCCTCAGCCTGTTTCTGCAGAGTGGTGCACATCCTCTTAGGTTAACTGCTTAAGCTTTCTTCATTTATTTTCAATAACATACCCTCTCATTTTCATCTTCAATATGGATAAATGGCTGAAGAATGTGACTGTAAATACAACTAAAAAATGTTTGAATGATGTGCAGCCTAGTACCAGTGTGCAGCCTAGCACAAGTGAGAATAAGAAGATAAAAACTCCTTGTACGTGCAGTTATTCTGATGCGTATTTGAAATTTGGTTTTATAAGTGCTGGTAGTGATAATCACTTACCATTATGCCTAATCTGTCTCACAGAACTATCCAATGAGTGCATGAAACCATCAAAACTGAAACGCCATTTGGAATGCAAACATCCAGAATACACGAGTAAGCCCATAGATTTTTTCATAAATAAGAGAAATGAATTAGCTTTTGCTAAAAAAAAAAAGCATGAAAAGTGCACTTTCAATGGGCTCTTCAAATGAAAACTGTGTATTGGCTTCATATGAAGTTTCAAAACTAACAGCTGACACACGTTACCCGCATACTATTGGTGAAAGGTTAATACTTCCTGCACTGAATATTATTACAACCCGTATTTATGGAGGAAAAAAGGGAAATCAGTTGGGTTCTCTGTCTTTTTCCAACAATACAGTGAAACGTAGAATTGAAGAAATGGCAAAAAACGCTCATTCATCGACTACACAATAGTCAGTTTTTTGCATTACAAGTGGATGAAAGCACCAATATAGCTGATGCTGCCAATTTGATGTGTTTTGTTAGATATGATTACGAAAGCTCCATTCAAGAACATCTCTTATTTTGTAAGCCACTTCCAACAAGAACGGCCGCCAAAATTTTTAAGCTAATCAATGATTTTATTATTCAAAGCGATATTGACTGGAAAAAGTGTGTTGGACTGAGCAGCGATGGGGCTTGAGCAATGGCAGGGTCTCGCACTGGGCTTGTCCCGCGGATTCGAGCTGTAGCACCTGACTGTGTATGGGTGCACTGCAGTATTCACAGAGAAGCACTAGCTGTGAAAACTATGCCATCACTTTTGATTATTACTCTTCAAGAATGTGTGAAGTTTATAAATTATATAAAAGCTCGTCCTTTGAATTTCAGAATCTTTACTGCTTTGTGCAACGAATTAGGAAGTGAACATGAGCATCTCTTACTACACTGTGAGATTCGATGGCTGTCGAAAGGAAACATTTTGAAACGACTCTTTGAAATGAATGATGAAGTTTTATTGTTCTTGGAGCAACACCCTCCATCGGCAAAAGATGTTATATTTACATTTAAAGACAGGTTTCATGAGTTTGACTGGTTAACAATGGTGGCTTACTTATGTGACATATTTTGTCTTTTAAATGATTTAAGTTTGAATTTACAAGGCACTAAAATTAATATTTTCAAAGTTCACGAAAAAGTTGAGGCAACAATTAAAAAACGTCGTTTATGGGCACAGCGAGTTAACAAGAGAAACTTTAAGTCTTTTTGTACTTTAATTGAATTACAAGAAAAATATGCTGAAACTAATATCTCAGATGCGATTTCTGCAGCAATCCAAGACACCTCTTGGGCTAACATCAAGTTTAAATGAATATTTTCCTCCAATTGACACCAGTAAAATGTGGATTAAGAACCCGTTTACTATTGACACCGAAAATGAAGAAATACTACAATTGAGCGCATCAGAAGTGGATTCATTAATTGAACTTTCCTGTGACTCTGCCGTAAAAGAGAACTTTGATAAACTCTCCTTGATTGATTTTTGGTTGAGCTGTAGAAATGAATATTCACATTTATCTGAAAAAGCAGTCAAATTCTTAATGCCTTTCGTCACGACATATAAGTGTGAATCTAGTTTCTCATCTTTGGTTTTCTTCAAAAATAAATATAGAAATAGATTGAATGTTGAACCAGATCTGAGGATAAAACTTTCTTCTTTTGCTCCTGACAAAGTTGCTATGTGATGCAAAACAACATCACCCTTCCCATTAGTTCTCTTTTTAGTTATTTAAAAGTTATAAAGTACACACAAATGACTTATATTCAACTCATTCAATTATAAATAAACAAACTTTACAACTGTTAAAATTCTACTGGTTAAATTGTAATTAAGATTTGTGTTATGTACTGTTATTATCGTGAATAAATAATACACAGTGAAAATGTATTCCTTTTTCATTCTTTTTCTTAATATGCATTTACATTTTTGGGCTGCAAAACACAGTACTAAAAAAATGGATTCCAACTAAAGTAAAAAGTTTGGGAAACCCTGGTCTAGCCAGCTTTCTATCCATCTTACAGACCACTTACCCAATCCATATTCCCTTAACTTTCTGGCAAGAATATTGTGGGTGACCGTATCAAAAGTTTTGCTAAAGCTGGCACTGATGGCTTCGGGAGGACCAGAAACTTATTTGCATATTCATAATTTGCTTAATGAATATGCAAATATATGTTACCAGTCCTCCAAAAGCTCATGAATGGATTTACTGGTCCCTGTCTCAAAAAGTTTGGGAACCCCTTCCTTATATATTAAAAATGTACACACTTGGACGGAGGTGGAGACGGATGTGTTGAGAGTCTCTGGGTTAGGTTAAAAGGGGTAAAAAACAAGCGTGATGTCATGCTAGGGGTCTACTACAGGCCACCTACCCAGGTAGAAGAGGTGGATGAGGCTTTTTTTAAAATAACAAAATCATCCAAAGTGCAGGATCTGGTGATGATGGGGGACTTCAACTATCCAGATATATGTTGGGAAACTAACACAGCGGGGCACAGACTATCCAATAACTTCTTGGACTGCATTGAAGGCAACCTTTTATTTCAGAAGGTTGAAAAAGCTATGGGGGGGGGGGGGGGAGAAAGCAGTTCTAGATTTGATTTTAACAAACAGGGAGGAATTAGTTGAGAATTTGAAAGTGGAAGGCAGCTTGGGTGAAAGTGATCATAAAATCATAGAGTTCGTGATTCTAAGGTATGGGAGAAAGGAGAACAGCAAATTAGAGACAATGGATTTCAGGAAGGCATATTTTGGAAAGCTCAGAGAGCTGATAGGTAAGGTCCCATGGGAGGCAAGACTGAGGGGAAAAACAACTGAAGAGTGTTGGCAGTTTTTCAGAGGGACATTAGTAAGGGCCCAAAAGCAAGCTATTCCACTGTGCAGAAAAGATAGAAAATATGGCAAAAGACCCCCTTGGCTTAACCAGGAGATTTTTTAAGATCATGCGAGGAGTCATAAAAAATGGAAACTAGGACAAATTACAAAGGATGAATATAGGCAAACAACACAGGAATGCAGGGGCAAGATTAGAAAGGAAAAGGCACAAAATGAGTTCAAACTAGCTACAGGCATAAAGGGAAACAAGAAAACATTCTATGAATGTATCAGAAGCAAGAGGAAGACCAAGGACAGAGTAGGACCATTGCTCAGTGAGGAGGGAGAAACAGTAACAGGAAACATGGAAATGGCAGAGATGCTTAATAACTTCTTTGTTGTGGTTTTCATCAAGAAGTCTGATGAAGGAATGCCTAACAGTGAATGCTAGTGGAAATGGGGTAGGTTTAGAAGATAAAATAAAAAAGAACAAGTTAAAAATTACTTAGAAAAGTGAGATGTCTGCAAGTCACCAGGGCCTGATGAAATGCATCCTAGAATACTCAAGGAGCTGCTACAGGAGGTATCTGAGCCTTTAGCTATCATCTTTGGAAAATCATGGAAGACAGGAGAGATTCCAGAAGACTGGAAAAAGGCAAATCTAGTGCCCATCTATAAAAAGGGAAATAAGAACAACCCAGGAAACTACAGACCAGTCAGTTTAACTTCTGTCCCAGGGAAGATAATGGAGCAAGTAAGTAAGGAATTCATCTGCAAACACTTGGAAGACAATAAGGTGATAGGAAACAGCCAGCATGGATTTGTAAAGAACAAATCATGTCAAACCAATCTGATAGATTTCTTTGATAGGATAACGAGTCTGATGGATAAGGGAGAAGCGGCGGACATGGTATACCTAGACTTTAGTAAGGCATTTGATACGGTCTCACATGATATTCTTATCAATTAACTAGGCAAATACAACTTAGATGCGGCTACTATAAGGTAGGTACATAACTGGCTGGATAACTGTTCTCAGAGAATAGTTATCGATGGTTCGCAATCATGCTGGAAAGGTAAAACAGGGGGGTTCCGCAGGGGTCTGTTTTGGGACCAGTTCTGTTCAATAGCTTCATCAATGATTTAAATATCGGCATAGAGAGTACGATTATGCAGTTTGCATATGATACTAAGCTGGGAGGGGTTGCAACTGCTTTGGAGGATAGGGTCATAATTCAAAATGATCTGGACAAATTGGAGATATGATCTGAGGTAAACAGGATGAAGTTTAATAAAGAAAAATGCAAAATACTCCACTTAGGAAGGAACAATCAGTTTCACACATACACAATGGGAAGCGACTGTCTAGGAAGGAGTACAGCAGAAAGGGATCTAGGGGTTATAGTGGACCACAAGCTAAATGAGAGTCAACAGTGTGACGCTGTTGCAAAAAAAGCAAACATGATTCTGGGATGCATTAACAGGTGTGTTGTGAGCAAGACACGAGAAGTCATTCTTCCGCTCTACTCTGCGCTGATTAGGCCTCAGTTGGAGTAGTGTGTCCAGTTCTGGGCACCACATTTCAAGAAAGATGTGGAGAAATTGGAAAAGGTCCAGAAAAGAGCAACAAGAACAATTAAAGCTCTAGAGAACATGATCTATGAAGAAAGACTAAAAGAACTGGGCTTGTTTAGTTTGGAAAAGAGAAGATTGAGAGGGGACACGGTAGCGGTTTTCAGGTATCTAAAAGAGTGTTTGGAGGAGGGAGAAAAATTGTTCTTCCTGGCCTCTGAGGATAGAACAAGCAGCAATGGGCTTAAACTGCAGCAAGGGAGGTTTAGGTTGGACATTAGAAAAAAAGTTCTTCATTGTCAGGGTGGTTAAACACTGGAATAAATTGCCTAGGGAGGTTGTGGAATCTCCATCTCGGAGATATTTAAGAGCAGGTTAGATAAATGTCTATCAGGGATGGTCTAGACAGTACTGGATCCTGCCATGAGGGCAGGGGACTGGACTGGATGACTCGAGGTCCCTTCCAGTCCTAGTGTTCTATGCATGCGGGCTTACAAAACCCTAACAGAACTAAATCAGAGCAACAGTGCCTAGGGCACGTCTAAACTACATTCCTCTTTCGAAAGAGGACTGTAAATGAAGCAAAGAGAAAGTGCAAATGAAACGAGGATTTAAGGATTCCGCGCTTCATCTGCATAATCGTGTCCGAGCGCTTTTTCGAAAAAGGATTTTTCGAAAGTGAAAGCGCAGTCTAGATGGGGTTCTTTCAGGAAAAAAACCTTTTTTGAAAGAACCTGTACTGAAAATATGAGTATGGGTTCTTTTGAAAAAGGGTGGGTTTTCCCCCCCCCAAAAGAACCCCATCTAGACTGCGCTTTCACTTGCAAAAAACCCTTTTTCGAAAAAGCGCTCAGGCACGAATATGCAAATGAAGCACAGGCTATTTAAATCTGAGCTTCATTTGCACTTTCGATTTGCTTAATTTACATTCCTCTTTCGGAAGAGAAACGCAGTCTAGACATAGCCTTAGAAAGGACTTGATTTCCCATCCACAGATGTTTTTAAACTGTAAGCCCTTGACATTTTTATTCAACTGAGACTGTTGCCCAAAAACATGAGGTCCCTCCCCCATCACAGACCCTGCTGTCCACATCATGCATGATCTTGCTTTTCCACATCTATGGCTCCATGCTCCCCTCCTCTCTCCATGATGGTGCCCTGGGCATGCTCAACATTCTCATTTTAAATAGCAAGATTCTTCTCACTTAAACAAAACCAACCAGTCCGACCATGACCGAGGGCGGGCCCTCCAAGAAAATTTTGGACATCCCAGAAATTAACTATCCAGCACCAGCCACCCAGTGCTTTGCAAAGCTACGGGGAATGCTGCACTCAGTTGGATTCCAGAGCTGTTTCAGCAACCTCCATGTATTGCGGCTTCAGCAACTACTCGCATTCCTGAGTGCCTGGGGTTGGTGTTGAATGAATGCAGGACTGAAGCCAGAGAGACGGCTGGCGATGAAAATAACATAGCACTATTCTTGCTTCCACCCCACCCTGAGAAAAACAAGCCAGAACTGTACTAGGATGGGAAACAGCCTGGGATTCCACGGAATATCAGATGCTCACTTTTCACTAGTGCCAGCAAGCAGTGCAAACTCTGGGGGCCAGGGGCCAAGCAAAGCCGATGGGCATGAACAGGCTCATGCCAGCCAGTCCACAAAGAGCTGCTCTTCCCCAGATCTGGCTGTACAATGTACAAAAGAGAAGCACAACACAGTCGACCTTAAAAAAAAGAGAAAACACTAACTCATCCACCAAGGCAGGAAAGAGAAGGCCCAGGAAAGGGAAGGGACTGAGGCATGACAAGAGTCAGGGAGAAGCCAGCCTTCCAGCACAACACCCACCAGTGCAGGCTAAAGTCTCCACCAGGGAAGCTTGCCCTTCAGCTCCTGGAACAGTGTGTCCAGATACAAAGACCAAACAGCACAAGAGTCGCTCATTCCAATTCCAAAGTTGTAATAGCTTGTTGAAAAGGCACTCCAAGCCCTACCTGCCTCTTCCTTGCTCCCCAAAGAACATCCTTTTCATCCCTTACTGAGCCCTAAGAATTGTCACCCAAGGCCAAAGTCTGTATGGGGCAACCATCACAGACCCTCTGGGGCACTCTCTACCTGTCCAGAAGGGGGTTGCAATGCTAATCTCACACCATGCTGGGACACTGACTGCCCCCAAATTCCCTTGCCTGCCAGCCCAAGATGGAAGAGGCAATGGCTCCGGCCCTGAACTGAACCCAGTTCTCTGAGGTCCAGCCCCTCCTAACACAGAGGTTCTCAGGCTCCCGTAAAGTACAGAGTTACGTGCTGGGCATCCCAATCAGGAAAGACAACTGGGGTGCTGAGAGCCCCAACACACTTTAAGGGCATTTGTTCAGTTACAGAATCTAACTGTATATTTCAACAGTTAATGAAGATGGGAGCCTTAATTATTTTAAGCCAAGAGGACCAGGAAGTAGGGCTGTAAAATCCCATTTAATCGGTTAACCAATTAAAGGTGAGTGGGCAGGCCCCGCAGCAGGTGGAGAGCGGCCCCAGCCCTCACAGGTTAACCAGAAGTGGTAGGCACCACCCTTAATGGCTTACCCATTCACCTTTCACATCCCTACCAGGAAGCCACACTGGGCTAGTGCACTAGAAGAGAGACATGACACTAGCTAGGCAGAGAAAGAGGGTATAGCTCTGTGACGAGTGCAGGCAAAGAGCAAACAGGGAGCCTCAACAGAGAACAGATACGCAGGCCTTGCTACACCTTTACATGTCCATTCATGCCATGCAACTAGCAGCACAGGGACAGAAAGGGCCTTTTAAGCCTGTGATTTTAGCCTGACATTTGTCCTTGTACAGCAATTTTTAAAATAAAGTGTGATGTCCCCAAATTCACACTAGGGAAATGGGAATTGAGAACATCCGACATGCAAAGGCAGAGTGCTGATGCACACAACACACAAACACAAAGGATTCTTCCCAGGCCCCTACAAGCCATCTCCACAGTGCAGGGAATAGAATAGGGAATGTTTTGTGTAGCTGGGACACTGGGGAAGAGGATAACTGACATTTAAAGTAACTAACACAGATTTAAGACAACTGTGTCAATTATTCCTGGGGACATATTGTGCCACTGTGCAAGAGCAAAATTAATGTCCCCTTGCAGATTCTCTCTCCCCCCCCCAATTCTAATGTGGAAAGTGAAGGAAATCTGCAGTTTACCTTCTGCCCACAGGTGGTGCCAGAAGAGAGGGCAGTGAGGTTACGGGCCTGAGCAGCCAGTCACCAAGGACAGGGAGAGGGAGAAGGAGATGCTGCCTACCTTGCAGTGCCCCACCAGGTTGGGAGGGACATGATACGGAGGACGACGACAGACTGGGTCACACAGACTGGTTGATATTCCAGAAGGGCTAGTGGGACACAGACTGGGGTGGGGGCGCAGGAGCTAGTGGGGTGAGAGTCCCATTCAGCCCTTCACTCAGTGCTGAGAATGTAGGACCACATAGGGACAAGAAGGAGTGCCAGTGCAGGGATACATGGGGGTGGGGAAGAGGGGAGATGAGGAGGTGCAGGGACACAAGGGGACAGAGGCAGCTATGCCTGGCTGAACTGGAGAGGCTAGGGTCAGCCAGGGTCTGCACCGGGAGGGGGGCTCCCCAACTTCTAATGCCGCCCTCTGCTCCCCCAAAACCCTGTTCCATACTTCTTCCACATATATCCCATAACTCTCCAGGTTCACCCCGACTCCTTCCCAGAAATTACTTCCCTCTCCCTCACCTCGTCTGTTACCCAGGACTCCCCAAAGCCCTTGCACTGCTTCTCAGGGTGTGGGAAATACACTTCTATATTATAGTCAAAAGTTCTAAATGAATAGACTCAATAATGAATCAAAACACATTCATGACTTCTGCTGTTGGGAGTCTGTATGGTTATAGACATACTTGCTAACAGGTATTTTGAAAAAGTTACCAAAATAATTGAAACTGGTGTGATCCTGTGTTATTTTGACAAATAAAATATGCAAAGTTTTTAAAAATGCGCACAGAATTTCGCCCAGGAGTTGCCATTACTCTTTGTCCTGGACTACTTGTACAGATTCTTGTTCTTGGCTCATTCCAAATGAAATTTTTGCAGGTCACCTTTAAACCCCTCATGAGAGCTTTAAAACTTCTTTATAGGCGGCAAAATTAGTTGTGCCCATAAAGCTGTTAATGTGCTTTATGGCAACATTTAAATGCCAATTCAGAATCCTTCCTTCTTCGGTCTCCAACCAGCAGCAAGGAACATCCATTCTCAGACAGTGCTGACACCCTGTGCTTCCTTTAGCTAGCCAGGGACACCTGGAATTACAGTGCTCATTGGCTTCAATCATTGCCATTGCTAGTCCTCATTCCCACTTCACAGGCTTTTAGAAGAATGTGAAGGTTGCAAAGGCAAGCGCTCTGAAGTCAGGCAATGTCAGATTTAAGGCTGCCTGTGCACCCTTAATTCAGTCCTTTCGGTGCCTGTGTTTTACAAAACAGTCTTGCCTTCGACAACATGAGAAGCTTGAAGCAGTTCTAGGAATAGAACCCAGCTCTCCTGAGTGTAAGTCCAGTGCCTTAACCCCCCTTTCTTTCCTTGCGATCCTCTGCTTTTTTCACGGTCCATCCTGTGAATAGAATGATAGAATGAGGCAGGGATGTTCAAGCAAGCAAAGACTATACTGTTCTACACAGGGGACAAGAGGGCTGGATTGGGCTTGCAAGAACATTTCCTACCCTTTGAGTGCTTGACTTTGCAACATTAAGACTCCCTTAACGTGTTATTTCCTAGGCTTTTTACAAAGCAAACTAAAAAATTAAAATCTGTCTCATGTGACTAATTAGCAAGGTGGAAACCAAGGCCCTGTACAGAAGGACAATACAACCTTTACTGATCAAGCTAAAAGAAAAACCGATAGCTGTAGCAGACAGTTACCTGTAAATGGGTCAGCTACTAGAGTGGGATAAGACATGCACTTTGAACAGAAACTTCTTTAACTGCTTACTCAATCGAGCATGTGCACGTTGATTTTCTAGAGGCTTACAGCTTAGACAAATCTGGATGAATTTTCTTAAGGAGAGCAAAAGGCGCCTCCATGATCCCAGGACAACCGCTCTGCCTCATACTGCATTTCTCTCTAATTTTGGTCTCAAAAATGACAACCATTTTTGCTGAAACGTTACAAAAACAACAACAAAATCGACAGCCTGAGGAAGGGCAAACACGGACATTTTCAGCCCAAACAATTACTGTTTGGAAACGTTACAACTACAAAGATGGGCTTATAATGGAGACTGTAGTGCCATGCTGCCAACCCCCGTTATAATGAAATTATTTTAAAAATAGGTTGCAGAGGGACTGCACAGACTGGGGGCTACAGCACTGGATTTCCCATCCAGTCTCTGCCCTGCATCCACTGATGCATCAACAAGACCCTAAAAGCAAGGGGGCCAAAGTGCAGATCATGGGCCCGGGTTCACAGTGCAGCTCTCACCCAGGCACACAGGCAGCAGAGCCATCCCTAGGGTATCACGTGGTGCCCTCGGCTGTGCAGGTCTAGGGACAGGATGTGCCGACTAACAGCCCCATTCCTCAGTCTCCCCCCGTCCTTGGGCTCAGTGCTGGCTCCAACAGCCCCATCCTCTAGCCGTGCCCTTCCTCCCCTGTCGGCTCAGCCCCATCCCCGAGGCAGCAGCAAGCGGCATGAGTGCAGGCTGAACTCCAGAGGAGCAGGCGGCAGCAGCACAGCCCGCAACTGAAGAAAAACCAACCCTCCCAGGCCACATGCCAATGCAGCAACTAGCCTTCGGTCCAGGAGAGTTAACCACTTGCCCTCACAGCTTGTGCCCCCACCGCCTCCCCGCAGATTGGCTGCTCCCACCACAAGAGGCAGGGTGCTGGTACTGGATTGCATAGGGCACCAGCACTGATAGGGATGTTAAAATTAAATTAATCAACTAATCGAAATTCCATCGACTAGTCCAGCGTTTCCTAAACTGTGGTCTGCAGCCCAGTACCGGTCCGTGGGAAAAAAATACCAGGCCTCAGAAAAATTTTTGCGAGAGCGCCCGCCTCACTGCACCCAACCCCCAAGACAAACGCTGCGCTGATGCTACCTCCAGGGACCATGGAGGTAACGCGGGCTTCCTGTGGGACTGGGGGGGCAGTTCTGCAGCTGCGCGCCAGATCCCGGAAGTGCATGGGCTGCTCTCCCCCCTGCCCCAACAACTGGCACGGTACCTAAAATGCCAATCCATCGCACGCTGGGGACTTTGTTCCCTTACTGCCTTCCTGCACACAGGGGAGTGGGTGGGGATCCGGGACTGCGCCAGCTCCAGCTGCTCGGGCAGCGCTGGCTCCAGCCGCTCAGGCAGCGCATGCTGCCGTGGGGAGCGGAGGAGCAAGGCGCGCACTGCCCGAGTGGCTGGGGCAGGTGCGGTCCGGGACTCCCCCTCCCCCTGCGCAGGAAAGCATCAGGCGTGCAATGGACCAGCGTGTCAGGTACCACGCTGCTGTTTGGGGGACGGGGGAGCAACCCACATGCTTCCTGGGCCTTGGCAGCTACAGGATCCCCAGGTATCGGTCCCTGCCCCCTCCCCCCCACCACCCTGCCCCAGCACCCACAAGCACCCTGTCCCCTGCCCCAGCACTCATTGGCAACCTTCCCCAGAACGCTGTCCCAGCACCCACACGCACAGTTGGGGGCCACATTAGTGAGGTTTGAGGGGTTTGGAGGGGTTGTGTTTTTGTATCTCACTTGTGTGACCCTGACTGACTTTTCTGTGGACTAAAGTTGGCACTGGGGGCTTTGGGAGGACCAGAAAATTTATCTGCATATTCATCATTTGCTTAATGAATATGCAAATAAATGTTACCAGTCCTCCAAAAGGTCGTGAATGGATTTATTGGTCCTCGGTGTCAAAAAGTTTGGAAACCCCTGGACTAGTCAATAAGGGAGTTTCCTCTTTGAAATACAGCAAGAGCCACGTGGGGGCTCTGAGTCCCCCACTAGCTCCAGGCTCCATGTGGTGCTTCCGCTTTGAAATGCACAAGAAACCCCTGTATATTTCAAAGGTGGAACGCTGCCACTGAGCCGCCCCTCCCCCAGAGCTGAAGCTGGGGGGGGGGGGGGGGAGGGGACGGGATGACACACCGGCTTTTAAGCTGGCTCCCCCCAAGCACCCCTCCTCTTTCTGACTAAGGCAGCAAGGGCGTGTGGGGGGAGAAGCGCCTTTTGCTTATTGGATAGTCAATTAGTTGATTAGTCGCTGACACCCCTATGACAGACAGTCCCAATTTGACTCTGAGCCACCTCCACTGGGAGCTCCCCACAGTATATACACCAAGTTAGTGATGAAGGCAGATTCAAGACATTTTATTCTCTGCAGATTGGGCACAGTCCCTGTAGTTGAGAAAGTAAAGAGTTCAGAGACAAAGGCAAGACAGTGATTGAACGATTAGGCAAAAATGGCTAGTCACCTCTCGTAACTGGTAGTTTTTGAGATGTGTTGTTCACCCCCATTCTAACCAGGTGTGCACATGTTGCATGCATGGGTGGCAGAAACTTTTCCCTTTGCAGTACCCAGTGGGTCAAATGGAGAGCCCCCGGATTAGTGCCTGAGTAGAGCACTATGTACAACCCTGCTGACTCGACCGCCTCTCAGTTCCTTCTTGCTAGTTACCCTAACAGAGGGGGAAGGAGGGTGGGTACTGGAATGGCCACGAGCACCCCATCTCGAAAACACATCACAAGAGGTGAGTAACCATTTTTTCTTGTTCGAGAGCTTGTTCACGTCAATGCCAATCAGGTTACTCCAAACTACTCCCCAAAGTTGGCAAGGGTCCTGAGCCAGTGCATTATGGGAGTAGAAAACTGCTTTAGCGACAGCTGTGCCATTCCTGTAATGTGTCGTAAATTTATGTATTGAGGACCCAGGTGCTGCTCTGCGTATGTCCTGGATCGGAACCTGGGCAAGGAAAGAAGTCAAGGAGACTTGCGCTCCTGTCGAGTGTGCCATGATGGTTGGGGTGGAGATCTTAACCAGCTCATAACAGGTATGGATATAGACTGTAATCAAAGATGAGATATGCGGGGATGGAACTGGAAGGCGCTTTGTGCGATCGGCAATGACAACAAAGAGTTGGGCTGATTTTCTGAATGACCTTATGAGGTTGATATAGAAAGCAAGTGCCCTCTGGACATCCAGGGCCTATAGCTGTTGCTGGCGTGCACTGACACATGGCTTCGAGTAGACGACCGGAACAGACAAACTACTCTGGGCAGGAAGTGAGCTGCACCTTGTCCTTATGGAAGACAATATGAGGGGCTCAGATGTCAGTGCTTTCAGCAATGATATTCTCCTGGCTGATGTAATGGCCACTATAACTGCCACGTTCCATGTCAGACAGAGGAGCAAACTGGACTCAAAGGGCGGATTTAACCCTCGAGAGGGCCAAGTTAAGATCCCGTGTTGGAAGGTGTGGTCATGAATGGAGGTCGAGCCTTTCCAAGCCTTTGAGAAAGTGCACAGCCACGGGATTGGTGAATACCAGTTGACCACTCTATGCAAGATGGAATGCAGATATGGCTGCTAGGTGAATCCCGAAGGAGAAAAGGGCTAACCCTTTCTCCTTAAGGTGCAGCAAATAGTCCAGGATATTTGGGTTGGGTGTCTGGGCTGGAGCTATTTGATGGTGGGTGCACTGATGTGAGAACCTCTTCCACTGAGTGAGAGAAGTAGCTCTGGTGGATGTTTCCTCCTCCTCCTCCTCCTCCTCCTCAAGAGAACCTGTTGAATGGGCTGTGAGCACTGGAGCTCTAAGGTATTCAGCCATGGAGCATCCAAACCATGAGGTGAAGGGACCAGAAGTCTGGGGGAAAGAGGCGACTATGGTCCTGAGTGATTGATTAAATCTGGATAGAGAGAAATCTCTATCAGAGTGCTCCAAGAGCATGACATCCCAGCCTTGGTGAGGCCATGCCAGGGCTAGCAGGATTACATGTGCCTTGTCCCTTGGATTTTGAGAAGGACCTAGTGGATGATCTGCATCGGGAAAGGCGTACATCAGCTGACTCTTTCACGGCAGCAGAAACGCATCCAAGAGGGAGCCCTGGGTGTAGTTCTGGAATAAGCAAAAGGTGAGGCATTTTTTGTTGTCCGCCGTCGCTAACAGGTCTATTTGGGGAAACCCCCAGCAAAAGGAAAATGGAATGCAAGGACGTCTTGGCTAACTGACCTCTTCTGCTTGCAAAACGATCTTTTGAGGCAATCTACTACCACGTTTCACACACACAGGAGATAAGAAGCCTCCAAGTGGATGGACTGGACTATACAGAAATCCCAGAATAGAAAAGCTTCTTGACAGAAGAGTAAGGCTTGGACTCCACCTTGTTTGCTGATGTAGAACAGGGCAGTGGGACTGTCCGTCAGAAGTGTCACACTGATCTTGCACAGGAGCATGAAAGATCTGAAAGGTCAGACAAACTGCCCTACGGATCCCTTAACACTGATAAGGAGAAGCATATCATCGTTCTACCACAGACCCTCATATGCCAGTCTCCCAGATGTGCTCCCCAGTTCCAAGTCCAACATCTGTGACTATGGTCAGTGAACATGGAGAGCATGGAAGGGAATCCAGCCACCATGTCAGTGAATCGAGCATCTGATGAGGTATGGCCAACACAAGGTAAAACCGTCCCGGACCATAAACAGAGGTAAGCCGTGCCTGATGTGGTCTTAGTCTGGCGTGCCTATGTACGTGCATGCAGCCATGAGCCCGTGAAAGCTCAGGCAGTACCTCACCACAGTTAACGGGGCAGCATAAGAACGAGTGGATTGTCTGCGCCACAGCCTGGAGCCTGACTCTGGAAGGATTGCCCTTGCCGAAGCTAAGTCCAAGACTGCCACTATAAACTCTGCTCCTTGGGTTGCAATGAGAGTTGATCTCTCAGTTGAGTAGTATACCCAATCTGCACAAAGAGTCCATCACTAAGTGGACACAGGACTCCACCCGTTCCCTGGAGCGACCCCTCAGCAGCCAGTCATCAAGATAAAGGGCACACGTGCACCTGTCTCTTGTGGAGAAAGGCTGCTACCACCACCAGGCATTTAATTAAAACACCAAGGGCCAAAGGAGAGCTCTCCAAATTGGTAGTGATTGTGGTTTACTGGGAATCTTAGGGACCACTTGTGAGATGGAAAAATGACCTTGCAAAAGTAGGTGTCATGCGGAGGGCTGCATACAAACCCCACAGATCCAAGGAAGGCATAATCAAGTCTAATGAGAGCATGTGGAATCTTAATTTTACCATAAACCTGTTGAGAACTGCACAACCCCAAAATGGGCTTGAGGCCCCCCTTTGCCCCATGGCAAGGAGTGATGGCACCTCCTGACAAAGGGAGTGGCTCATGAGAAGGAAGAACAGAAGTGGTGCGCAAACCTACCTCCATCACACACAGGACCCAACGGTTCAAAGTTAAGGGCCCAAGTAGAAAGGAATGGGGATAGGGGGTTGCAGAATCAGATGAGAGGGGAAGAAGAGATCTGGGATGTGGATTGGCACGCAGTCTTCTAACCTAACAGATTTGTTTGGGCATGAACTTTTGTGGGCAAAAACCCACTTCATCAGATGCCATCTGACAGCTACCCCTCTTATATACTAGCCTTCAAGCTACATCCACATTCTTACTTTGGGATGGACTGAGATTTTTGTTGGTGCTTGGCCTTGGTGTGGTGACTGGGAGAATGCCCTGTGCCTGTTGTTTTGGCCCCTATGGCAGAAGGAGTTCTTCCTGGAGTGCAACTGGAAACGAATACTGCTGGTGGTGTTACTGCTACTGTGGCCTAAAGGACTTCCCCTGGGTGAATGCATTGTCTACAGTGCAGGTGTCTTTTAGGCTATGGAGCCTCGAGTCCATTTAATCAGAGAAGACCCCTGACTTCTCAAATGGGAGGTCATGCAGGGTGTGCTGGACCTCCAGAGGAAGTTCCCAACACTTGAAGCCAAGAGGGTGAGAGGTTGAAGCCCCTGCTACCGCCTCTATTCAATTAACTGATATTTAACATCCCTAGTCGATTAACCTCATGAATTCTTATTTGTTACTCCACTATTCTATAGTCCCCGGGGCGGGGCCGGCAGCCAGTGCGCTCTGACCCCACTCCCGAGGAGCCCCCTGCCACTCTGTGCTGCTGCGTGGGGTGCCAGGCAGGAGCTGGTCTGCAAGGGAAGCCAGTTTAAAAAACAGCTCCCCTCAAGGACTGCCTGTCTATCGCCCTGCACTGCTGCCTCTGTCCGGGGCAGAACCTGAGCTCCCAGACCTGGCACGAGCTGGAACTGAGCTGGGCTGCCTGTCTGGCTGGCTCCTAATAAATTTTAAATGCAGAGCCACAGCGCGGTAGGTCCCAAACCTGGCACAAGCCAGGACTGAGCCAGGCTGCTGTCCAGCTTGTTAAAAAAATGTTCTGGCAGGGGGAGGAGGGGCATGCATGTAGTCTGTAGAATTGACTGAGAAGCTTTTGCTTATTGGTTAATCGACTACACTATTACATCCCTAAGCACCTTATCTGGGTTCCTCCTGCAAGTCTCCCAGGTGTTCTTCTTGCACATCCCCATGGTGACGGTCAGGCAAACTATACCTTGAGGGGGCATCAAGCTCCGTGTTGGGAAGCCAGAAGCCTAAAGTGGTGCCTCAGATGGTGCAGGTGCACAGAAGGAAGAACCGTATCAATACAGGATCGCCTCATGACAGCACCCGGCTGGGCAGTGCCACAGAGTCAGACTTGTCTGCCTGAGGCAAGGGAGCCATGAGTTCAATGAAGTCCCTGGCCACCTCAAAGATGTCAGGCTTTGACAGCTCAACCATCGCCACTGCATCCCGATGGGTGGGGGAGCCACCTGGTATCGGACCCAACAGTGCCTGGGCTCCCAAAGACAATGGCGCCAGCTCATAACATGTGGAGGGAGAATCCTACTTTGTGGTCCTGGCCGATCTGCGCAGGGAACGACTCCTCTCCCTTCTTGTGGCATGTGTGAGCTGGAGAGGTTGAGTGGTCCCATGGCTCGCCCCTCTCTGCTGTACCAGGGACTTCCGTTGCCATGGCTCCTTGACAGAGTCCCTTGACTGAACCACGCTGCGCACTGACACTGGGTCACTCTGCACTGATGAACGTTGGCCTGGGTATGCAGGAGCCACTTGTCTAAAAGGAGGCTTCCACCAAGAGCCGCTTTTAGTGAAAGCTGCTTTCTTTTTTCATGCGAGTCCTGAAAGCTTTGCAGATTTTACAACATTCCACCTGATGCGTTTTTTCCAAGCACTGTAAGAAGGAGCTGTGGGGGTCCCCATTAAGCATGGGCTTCCGGCACGAACCTCATGCTTTGAAGCCTTAGGCTTGCACAGCATGCCCCACAGCCCTGGACAGATGAACCCAGCTGCCCCAAATGAACAGCATCTTAAACACTAACTATACTAACAGTAACAAACCACTAACTAACTAATTGCAACAATAATGCTAGGGGGCACTTGCAAGCAAGAGAGCAGTGTTCCAACACCATTACAGATGGTGAGAAGGAACCGAGGGGCAGGGAGGTTGGCAGGGCCATACAGATTGAGTCATTCTGGCACCGCCAGGGGGACTCCACAGCCAACCCAACAAGTACTGCTAGGAGAAAAGTTTCTGACATCTGTGCACACACTCCTGATTGGAATCGATATGAACCAGCATTCTAAGATGAAATATGCCTTATCATGCACTCAAGGAGTTCAGTCTACCTAGTTTAACAGAGAGAAGGCTAAGGCATGATTTGAATACAGCCTACAAATACCTATATAGAAAACAAATGTTTAACAGGTTCTCCAACCTAGCAGAGAAATGTCTAACATGACCAATGGCTAGAAATTAGAGCTTGACAAATTAAAATTGGAAATAAGGTATATAGTTGTAATGGCTAAAACTAACCAACCACTAGATCCATTTAGCAAGGGTCGTGGTGGATTCACCATCACAAATAATTTTTAAATCAAGACTGAATGGTTTTCTAAAAGATTTGTTCTCAGAATTACTGTGGGGAAATTCTGTGGCATGTACCATACAGGAGGTCAGACTAGATGATCATAGCGGTCCCTTCTGAATGAAATGGTCCCTTATGCTTGAATAAGCACAGGTGGTAGGAATATGCTACCGACCACCAGACCAGAATGGGAAAAATAATTGTAAGTGCGGGGGGAGAGCAGAGAAGCTGCAATGACAGAAAACTCAATAATAATAGAGGATTTCAAGTATTCCATCTCCATGTTGACTAGGAACACTTAACTATCAGGATAGGATGCAGACATAGTACTTCTTGATTTAGTCCGGGGTGTCACTCAGGTTCTGGTCCAAGAGTTGACTATAGATGAACTTCCTGGTAATAGCAACCACAGCATGGTTAAATTTAACATCCTTATAAAAGTGGGGAAAATACCAAAGAAGCACACCGCAGTAGCATCTAACTTCAAGAAGGAGAACTACACAAAAATGAGGAAGCTAGTTAAATGGAAATTTAAAGAAACAGTCACAAGGGTGAAATGCCTGTAATCTGCATGGAAACTTTTTTAAATAACCATGTAGAGATTCAAACTAAATGAAAACCCCCAAACTAAAGAGGACCAAAATAAGCCACAACCCTGGCTTTTTTTTTCCCCCCCCCATTCTTTAAAAAGAGAGAGAGATGGTTAGAGACAAAATGGCAACCTTTTAAAAAGTGAAAATCAGATCCTACTGAGAGAAATAGAAAGCAGCATAAACTCTGGCAAGTCAAGTGTAAAATATATTTAGGCAAGCCAAAAAAAATCTGAAGAGCAAACAGGGGAAAAAAAAGTAAATACATTTGATGCAGGAAGCCTGACAATTAGGGGTGAACCTAGACAGCCAGGATTCTAAAGGATCACTGTGAAGAAACTAAATGCATTTTTGTCTTCACTGAAAAGGATGTGAGGGAAATTCCCCACACCTGTCCCATTCTTTTTAGATGACAAATATCAAGAACTGTCCCAGACTGAGGTGTCAAACTAGCTGAATTATAAGAACACAATTAGACACATAGGTGAACATGATTTGTTGAGGAAGAGCCAACACAGGGTTTATAAAGGGAATTTATGCCTAACCAATCTATTGGAATTCTTTGAGGCAGTCAATGAGCACATGGACAAGAAGGATCCGGTGGATTTAGTATACTTAGGGACTTAGAAAGCCTTACAATGCCCCTCACCAAAATAAAGCAGCCACAGAATAACAGGGAAAAAAAGTTCTCATGGTGGTAACTGGTTAAAAGACAAGAAAAAATGGCAGGAAGAAATGGTTGGTTTTCACAGTGGAAAAAGGTAAATAGCAAGTTCCCCCACAAATTTGTAGTGGGCTCTGTGCTTGTTCAACATATTCATAAATTATATGGTGAAGAGTGAGGTGTGAACATTTGCAAAGAATATCAATGACTGAAGTTACGTATACTCGTTCATGAACCTGTTCATTTATAAGCCGAGCCCTCCGCCCCCACAATGAATAGGTAAAAGTGGCAAAACACTATGACCCTTTCATAAGCCAACCCTACATTTCAGTAGCTGGCAAACTTCAGTTCCCAGTTTGTCAGGGTAAGCCACTGGTATGCCAGGACATTTTGTTTACTTGGAGCATCTGTGGGCATGGTGCCGTGCAGCTCCCAGTGTCTGTAGTTCACTGTTCCTGGCCAACAGGACCAGTGGGAAGTGGCAACCAGCCCATCCCTTGGCCCACATCACTTCCTGCCGCTCTCATTGGCTGAGTGACTGCATGCCTGCAACACTCCAGGTAAACAAAATGCCCCAGTGCACCCATGGCTTACTTCAATGGGCTGGGAGCCTAAGTTTGCTGACCCCTGTTGTAGATCACAGATGATGGAATGTCAGTTCTAGATTCGCTTCCTTAAAAATGTGTTAACATTTCATTTAAATTTTCTCAGCATGGAATCTGACCCAGCCTTTTCACAAAATGCTAGACCTTACATGTCAATCCAAAAAATACAATAAATGATGTAATTTGATCTCTTCATGCATGCTGAGCACTGGACCTCCTAAGTCTTGTAGCCAATCTGAAAACATAATGCACAGAAGCAATAAAATCTGTAATAAAATTTAAATAAATAGCCTATTATTGCCAGATATGCCAATCTACAAAACTACTGTGAAATAAACAAAGAACAATTATAATTTGACAGTGATAAAGCAGGTGACATTCCGCTATAAAGTCCTAAAAATGTATAACTTATTTTCTACTCTTTTTGTACTATTTAAAATCAACAGTGAAATCAAAAGAAAACGGTCTGTTTATGATGTAGTGTTCAAACTTAAAGTTGTTGAATATGCAGAAGCAAACAATAATTGCGCTGCTGCTCGTGAATTCTGTATCTATGAGAAGCAAATAAGAGAATGGCGAAAAAACACACACACTAGGAAATATGCCAAGCAGCAAGAAAGATGTCCAATGAGGTGCGCTTCATTTCCTGGGCTGGAGAAGGATCTCAATGATTGTGTTGTTGAATGTCGGCAAAATGGGTACCTCGTCACTAGAACTGGAATTCGTCTGCATGCTCTGCAAATGTCGAAAGATGACAAATACAAGTCAGTAAAGTCATCAGTATTTGTTGCATCAGTGGGTCACTTCATGAACTGTCATGGTCTCTGTCTTCATCAGCGAACAAAGATAGCACAAAAGCTGCCAAGAGACCTGGAAGAAAAAAAAAAATCGAATCCTTCCAAAGACCTATTATAAAACAGCAAAAGGAATATGTATTTGAGCTGCCACATAGAAAATATGGATGAAACACTGATGACATTTGATCTCCCGAGCAAGAGAACAGTAACTGCTGTCGGTGAAAAAACAGTTAATTAAAACTACTGGCCACGAAAAAAATCCACTTTACAGTGGTTTTATCATGTTTGGCCAATGGATCAAAGCTCCCTCCTGTTATTTAAAAAAACAAAAACAAAAACACAACTTTGCCTAAAGCCATGAAATTTCCTGCGAGTGTGATCATATGCATACATGAAGATGAATGCATGGATGAAAGTGGGACTACTGAATGGCTGGAAGAAATGTGGAATAAGTTCAGGAACACTTCTTAAGAAACCATTTATGCTTGTGTAGGGACATGTTCAGGGCATACAAGATGGAGGTGGTGAAACATGTGGCCAAAAAGAAAAAAAAAGAAAACTACTTTGGCTAGAATACCTGGAGGCTCAATTTCTGTTCTACAACTTCTTAATGACTGCCAGCACAAACCCTTTAAAGACAGGCTATGCAAAATGTGGTCCAACTGATGTGCTCAGGCATGGCAAAGTTGACAAAAGGTGGGAATCTTATGAAGCTGGAAATTAATCTGGTCTCCCAGTGGGTCAAGGATATGTGGGAGTCCATTCCCTGGGAAACGACAGAAAAACCACTTGATGGGTCAGAAGACAAATGACACATTTGTTGATGACAACAGAGGCTGATAAGAAGCCTGGGGAAGACACTGCTGACCTCTATGACGACAATGCAAGAGCAGCTAGGACTGAAACTGAGTTTAATGAACTGTCTGGTGAACTAGAGACAGATTTGGACTTGGTAGGATTTTAAGACCTTTTAAATAAGTCCATTAGAATTATATGGGTCTTAAAAGACTAATTTTGAAGGCATGTGACTACTTATTTGTTCAGTTATTTAACAGGTTTTTTTGTTAGACTACTTTAACATAAATTTACTAAAACTTCTGCATGGTTCTTGTGACTCCAACTGTTAAGATAAAGCAGGGTCGGCAAACTTCAGTTCCCAGCCCATTAGGGCAAGCCACTGGTACACCAGGACGTTTTATGTACTTGGAGCGGCTATAGGCACAGAGACCATTGGCTCCCAGAGGCTGCAATTTGCCACTGCTGGTCAAAGGGAACTGAGAGAAGCAGCACAGGCTGAGGGACGTGCTGGCCACCACTTCCCACCACTCCTGTTAGCCACAAATGGCAAACCTCAGTCACTGGGAGCAGAGGGACTCTATGCATGTGGACATTCCAGGTACACAAAATGTCCCAGCATGCCAGCAGCTTTCCCCGATGGGCTGGGTACTGAAGTTTGCCAACCCATGGTCTACTACAACAGCATAGACTCGTTGATAAGTTCCCCACTCTTTGATGCATCACATTCAGTTAATACGATTGTATATGGTAAGTCAACAGCTAGCTGTGAAGAGTTACAAAAGGATCTCACAAAAGTGGGTGATTTTGCAACAAAATGGCAGAAAATGCAATGTTGGCAAGGGTCACATAATGTCACATTGGCAAACATTACAACTACACACACGCAATGGTGGGTTCTAGATTAGTTGATCTTGGTAGACAGTCCTCTGAAAACATCTGCTCAATATGTAGCACCTATCAAAAAATCTAATGGAATATTAGGAACCATGAGGAAATAGATAAGATGACAGTAAATAAAATGCTAAGGTGTGGGCATATCATGAATACTGCATGCAGTTCTGGTCATTCCATCTCAAAAATGATAGGAATTAGAGTTGCAAAGAAGTATGAGAATAGTTAAGAAAATGATTAGAGCTACAGGACAGCTTCCAGAGGAGGAGAGATTACAAACAGGGATTTCTCAACCAATGAAAGTTCCACAGCCTACCTGTACCACAACTGGTTGTCTGCATACCCACTACATTTAAAGCCTGGGCCAGCATTAGAAGGCAGAAAACAGGCAACTGCCCTGGCCCCACATCACAGGAGCCCCACAAAGCTAGGCTGCTCAGGCTTCAGCTTTCTGCAAATCTAACACCAGCCCCACTCTGGTTTATTTTGGCAGATTCCCTGAAACCCGACTGCAGCCTGCAAGGGAGGTCTGGGCTGAGAACTGTGATTAAAAGGACCGGGACTGTTCAGCGTAGACGAGAGACAGCTAAGGTGGGATATTATAATGGTCTAGAATATTAAGAATGGTATGGAGGAAAAGTACCAGAAACCGGCCAATGGGAGCTGAGAGATTGTACTGGGGCAGGGACAGCACATGAAATCTTCATCCCCCGGTGTGCAGCATAAAGAGCCACATGAATCAGCCAGCTGCTTTAGTGGCCTGGGGCTGCTGGCAGGCAGAGTGCCTGCCTGAGGGTCCTGCTGGGCTGCTGGCCAGGAGCCACCCACTGAAGCACCTCCCAGGCTGAGCCTGCCTCTGGCACCCCAATCCCCTGCTGCAGGTCACAACCCCCTCTCTGGGGTACAGGAAAGAGTGTGGCGTCAGACTCCTACCCCGAGCTGCCTTCTGCACCCAACCTCTGTCCCAGACCCCACACTCCCTGCAGCCCTTGACCAACATCTTGGGAGCGTGCCCCATCAGAAATTATTTCCCCCCTCTGGTTTATGCCAACCTCTTGCTCAGAGAACAGGGTGAGCCCCAATGTGGGAGCAGATTTCCCATGGTGGGGATCCTACTAGGGATGTAAAGTGTTAACCGGTAGGGGCTGGAGCAGCTCCCCACCTCTCCATCCCAAGTAGGGGGCTGCTCCAGCCAGCAGAGCCCACCAAAGCAGCCCCTGTCCATGGCAGGGCCGGCCACCCCTCCCACAGCCTGAGGTTATATGCTGGCTCCCCATCTTTATACTGCAGAGCCCACAGTGTATGCAACCACTATAATTTTTAGTGGTTACATTTTTAACCACATTTTTCATCCCTAGTTCCTACGCTTTCCTCCGTAGCATCTGGTGCTGGCAACTGGCAGACAGGACACTGGGTGGACTCCGCAGCAGCCTCCCCTATCCCCACGCGCACCCCGATGCCTCCATGGGGGGCAGGAGGCACTGTGGAGACGGTGCTGGGAGGAACCGGCTTTTAAGCCAGCTCACCCCAGCACCAGCTCCTGTTTCCCTGCCTTGCTACCTCTCATACAGAGGCAGCAGGGGGGGAGAGGGGCGGAAGGAGCAAGTAGTCAAGATCTCCATTCGTCGACTACTCACATCCCTAGAGAGCAAGTGCTTGGCTGCTCTCAGCACAGTACTGAAGGGCTGAGTCTGCAGGAGTGCCCCACAGGTACAGCTCAATCCACACATACATAGCAGGGAGAAATCAACCTCAGACAGGATCCTCTTCAAGCAGTGCACACTCCTCAGGCCACTCTCAAGCTGGCTACAACAGGCCCCTAGAGCTAGGGAACAGGCAAAGGTCGTCCTCCCCCCCAGAGCTCCAAACGACTGTTGTCTTGTTTAAAATACTCAGCTTGCAGCTCTTCAGCCTGGCCTGCCTGTAGGACATGAATCCCTTCCTCTCCTCCCCAGAAAGGTACAGAGGTGTCATGCCCCCCCCGCCACCCTGCCAGTTAGAACAGATGTTACTCCCTACTCTGGCAATATAAGAGAGATAGCAGATCTTAAAACAGACACCATACAGCTCTGGCCACTCCCACCCGCAGGCCCCAAACCCAGGGCCAGTGGGTGCTAGCTTCCCCAGTCACAGCAAGGCTCACTGCCATGCCCACTGCAGTGTAGACATTCATTGCAGAGTTTTTCCGGAAAAACGGCCACTTACATCCACACGTCAATTGTGTTTTTCTGACAAAGTCAAAAGAAAGCAGGGATTTTTCCGACAGTGGTAAACCTCTTTCTACGAGGAAGAAGCCGTTTTCTGAAAGAGCTCTTTTGGAAAAAGGCGTGTGTGAACAGGGATGAGGGGTTTTCCCCCCCTAAAAGAGGCAGCCTCCAGGAAAATGCACAGGTGCCCTGGTGGCCAATCCATCCATAGTAATCACAACTGAAATGCAAGATAGCATCCAATCAATGTGGACGCTTATCTTTTGAAAAAGCAGATCACTTTTTTTTTTTGCGCTTTTGCTGTGTGGATGCTCTCTTTCAAAAGAAGTTTTTCCAGAAGAGATCTTCCGGAAAAGCTTCTTCCAAAAGAAGCCTGTAGTCTAGACATAGCCTGTGAGATAGCACAGGACCTGGGCTATTGGTGGTGCACAGCCAGAACACCAATCTTGAGAGCAACAAACATGGAGTGCTGTGCTCATGCTGAAACTAATGTGACAGGGGAAGCAGCCAGGCTGAGCAGAGGGTGTCACCTAAATTCACCTATTCTGTCACAACCTTATGGATGGTCACACGATAAATGCCTACATTTGCAGGGAGATGTTCATTATCAGTGTCTTTGCTGAGCCCCCTCCATCCCAGCAGCACCCCAGAAATGGCCAGAGCTGTTAGCACTAGGGCCTGGCAGAAAAACAGCACCTCTTATCTCTACACTGACCAGGAACACAGGACTGGCTCTCTCAGGACTCCCCATTATATGGGCAGGATATCCAGACTCTCCGGTGTCCCTCATACAGCACCTCAAGGAATGCCAGGGACCTCACCCCCTCTCAATAGACAACAGGAGACTGGACCCATACAAACCAAGGATAAGCATTGTCCGGAAGTGAGGTGAGGGACAAAGCACCTCAGCATGGGCATGGGCAGGAACAGCAGCGGACTACAGCTAAGGACCAGTAATGCCAATGGGACCCACTTTGGGACAGTAGAAGCTGCAGGTCAGAGTTTGTAAAGAGGATCAATAGAGCTGTGTGGTGAATCCCACGTGACAGGATGGCGTATGTGCAGAGAAACACAGAGCAATTCCCAAACAGCCACCCCCTAACCCATCGGGAACGATGCTCCCACTGCCATCAACTGCTCCGTGCCATGGCAGCTGTTCTGCCAGAGATGTCAGTTAGAAAGGCTAACAGCAACAAGGCACCATGGGGATGGGCCCGAAGCACAAATACAACACCGAAAATAAAGAACTGCCATCTGTACCAGACACACACGCAAGAGCTGCTGGCACAGACCAATGTTAGTAGACTCTGGGTACCTGCTTTGCTTGGCTTTTCCAAAACCCTCTGATTCACTGAGCAACCAAAGGAAAGGCCCACACAGCCTCGTGGGGCTGTTTTGTTCCTACTGTCTCATCAGCTCTTGTTCACAGGCAGAGCTGCTCAGCTGGACACAGCTCAGCCAGCAAAGCCAGGGAGCTTGAAGCAAGGCTTCTCTGGTGCAGCCCAGTGGAAGGAACTCACAAGGCCACATTCCTGTGGTTTGGGTGGGGAGGGGGACTCTGCTAAGGAAGATGCAGCGAAGGAAGTTGGTATTTGCAGTCACTGGGCTGTGGGGCACAGCTAAGATGACAGCCATTTCCCTCCCTCACCCCTTCCCAACAAACCAATGCAGCACATCAACGTGCTGCTCCAGGAGCACAGCAGGGCCCAACAAAGTCAAGGTGAAGCAATCCCCTGCTCCCAGCCATTAGGCTACTGCATACTTGCCAGTCCGCAGAATGCTGTATTACGGGGGTGCCCTCCTTCCAGGAGCCTGGCAGAGGCATCTGTTCACAATTAGGAGTTACTCCATTTGCAGGCTATCCATTTATGCACCCCTAGCAGCAGCAGAATCCTCCTCTCCCCAGTTTCATTCTGCAGCAGAATTTGTTTATGTATCCGCAGCTGCTCGGTGCATTCACTGTGGGAATCCAAGCTACAGCTCCAGCCTTGTGAAGCAGAGAAATAGCCCCACTACATTCCCAATGCAGTGCCTGAGGAATCCAGTCTGGAACAAGACCTTGAATTCCCAGCCCAGGACTTCACAGCCCTCTCCCCCAGATCCAACTCTGTGCCTAAATCAGGGTGGAGTAGGGCGATGGGATTATTTGGGTGCAATTTTTGCAAGTGAACAATAACCCAGCAGTTCACCAAAAGGAAGGAGCAACATTGTTACGCAGGGACGCAGAAAGTCACCAAGGAGGAATTCTATAGGAAGATACAGCCGAAAGAGAACCTCCTGCAGAAGGTGATACAGCGGAAGCTACAGCTATTCGGGCATATCTGCAGAATGAACGACGAGAGAAAAGCCAAGACCTTGGTATTCGGCATAATGGATGGTTCGAATAGGAGAGGCAGGCCCCACAGAGAATGGGGAGATGATATAGTAGACTGGTGCGGAGCTAGTCTACAGAAACTAAGCCACTCCGCACTGGGCAGGGAAAGATGGAAGGAAATAGTGAGGGAGGCATCAGACACCAACAGGCGTTGAGCCCATGCTTGTTGATGATGATGATGAATCTCCCTCTTCAGTGAGCAGCATGTGGAGATACAGTCTCTTGGATCAGTGGATGTCCATGCACACAATGCAGCCAGGCCCCGTCCCCATCCCCATCCCCAATTCCTGAAGCTGTAGGTATGCGCTTTAGCTTCAGAGTGAGCCAAGCATTCCTCTTTTCACTGCTGGCTTCTTTGTCCCAGCCGCAGCTCTAACAGTGCATTGTCTCTGCTTGCCGGATCAATGTCACCAGCAGGGACCATAGCAGGAGTAAGTCCACTGGCCCAGCCAATATCACACCAGGGATGGAGGTGGGGAACAGGCAGCTCAGAAGCAGAGTGGATCCCTTTGCTGAGGAGCAAATGCCTCTCTGGGAGTGCAGCTTGGGTTGGGCTCCCTCAGAATGTAGCCCAAGCAATGGGGAAACAACATTTAGTGCTTCAGGATTTTTTTCCCCTCTCCTAAACTATTCTGATCTTAAATACAGAGCTACTTCACAGCATTCCCTGCGGGAGCACTCAGACTTGGCATTCCAGGTAATTGGGAAAAACAGGATCCTAGTCACACCATGCACTGTCCTCTGCTGGCCAATCCATGCAGCAACACAGACAGTATCCCTGGGGCCCTGCTCTCAACCAGCATTGGCTGAGAGAGGAGGCAGCAGCATGGAACAATGCAGATGAGAGTGTACAACAACAAGCAGGCAAGAAACACACAAACTCTTTCCCCCTTAATTTGGTGACTGCAAACCCTAAAGAACACAGGATACTGGACAGCTTTAGAAAAGGCTGCTAAACCATCCTCCAAAGAGCCTTTCCTTCATAGTTCAAGCCCTACACCTTCTCCCCTACCAGCAAACAAATACCTTTACTCCAAGCAGAGTTTTAACCTAAAAAGGGAAGACTCCAGGACACCCATTAGGAACTGTACTATTGTTTTTACATGGAAGGTACCCAGATACTATGATAAACTGCCATAAGAACCTGTTAAGACAGGTGTTTCTTATCCCAATCTAGGCTAACTGAGCTACCATTAATTGAAATTTAACATCCCTAGCTCAGATAATCAGCTAATCAAGTCGATGGAATTTCCATCGACTACTCAATTAGTCGATAAGGGGGAGTGCTTGCTATCCTGTTGCACCTCTCCCTTTGAAATGTACAAGAGCTGCCCACTCTAATAGAGGCAGCAAGGTGGGGGGGGGGGGGGGGAGCCACTAGTCAAATTCCTACTTGACTACCCAATAAGCATTTGCTTACCAGATAGTCCACCAGTCACTTACATCCCTAATCTGAGCCTCACAACCCAAGTTCCCTTTAAGCTGCACGGCCCTCCTGCACCCTGAGCCCCTGATCTCCAGCCCCACCCCACAGCCTTTACCTCAACTGAAGGCTTCCCCATCCTGCAACCCAACCTCTTGGCCCCGCCCCCACCACACACTGTCCATCATCTCCATATTGGTGGACATAACAAAAAAGTCATTCCCACACACAGACATAAAAATGTAGAGGGAAAATTGCTCACAACTCTTCAACCATGTCCACCCAACAGAAATGTTCACCAGGCCATTTGCAGCATCTCTGAATACAGTGCCTTTGCTCGGTTTCTGCTTTACTGCCTTTATACATCAGTTCTTTTAGAACAGGACAATAGCATAAATCTTCCTGAGAAACTTCCTGGCCCGACAGTGAACACTGCAACAAGCCAGGAGCCTGAGCAGGATATGTTGGTGCTAGGGAAAGGAAAACCCCCAAACAAGGAAGAGAATTAGACTTATGTCTTCACATAAGACCCACAGCATGAGTAGCAAGCCTACTGGATAATCCGACAGCTGGAGAAGAGACACAAGACAGCACCCTCACCGTGGGAATGGACAGGAAAGCAGATCTGTAGGTTTGCTGTAAATTACGCTCTACTATCTGGATAAGAAGCTACTGAAATAAAAGCAAACATTGCCCTGAAAATCACCATCCCCCACCGTTCACTTCTTGTGCCCTGCTCAGCTGCACTTCCCAGGCTGAAGGTACCTCACAGCACTTCTCAGGGCAGGGATGAACACCAACACCAGAGGTTTCTGACACCTATTCACAACATGCCCAGGTACTGGAAGAATCATTGCTCTTCTCCTATGTTACAGGGAGCCCTTTGCCATAGTAACACTGGACCAACCCAAACACTGCCCACCCAACACCACACACACCAGCTGTGTCCTAGTTTAGTGCCAGCTGCATTCTCTCTCCTCACCCATCCTCAGCATCTCCTACTCAGCTGCTCTTGTGGTGGGGAGCAGCCAAGTATGACACAGGTTTCCTTTTGACTGAACCCAACTCTGCTGTTTAACCCTAACTCAGCTGGCCAAGAATCAGGCTCCAAATAGTGGCTTTTGGGCCCCAGGCAATTTAACCCTGTTTAGATTTTAACCCTCAGCACCAGCAAGGGAAAACTGAAAAGTCCAGCAGACATAAAGGGAGTTTGCAGATAAGACACAGCCAACCCCATCCCCAGCCAACCCTATCCATGGCCCTGCAGCTGAGGCACCACAGCTAAGAGCAGGCCTGGATGTCACAGCCGCAAGAACACCAGCAGGCATGGTCCAGCAGCAAGTGATGGGCAATAACCCTGAACCTTAAGGCTTGGCCCAGAAGTCCATGGGTCAGCATCTCAGCCCTTGTATGCGAGAACAGCCTAGCATAAGGGTGAGCAATTGTTTTTGGGGGGGGGGGCACTCCAAGAATTTGGTAAGTGGTCAAGGGTCACACTCTTCCATGATATTAATGGAGGAGGAATGAGTCTGAAACGGAGGTTGGGTGCAGAAGGGAGCTTTGGGTAGGGAAGTGGGGTGTGGGATCTGGGCAGAGTCTTGACAAAAGAGGGAGTCGTGACCTGGGGCTGGGGATTGGGATGCAGGGTCCAGGAGAAGTATGTGTATGGGTGGAGGAAAGGATTCTGACCTGGAGCAGGGGTGTAGGGTGTTAAAGGGGTTTGACCTAGGGCAGAAGTGCAGGGGTTTGGCTTGTGACCTAGGGCAGGACAGGGTTGTGACTTGGGGCAGAGGAGTGGGGAGCAGGTTCCCCCAGCACTGTGTCGGGAGGGGGCAAAAGAGGCAAAGGCATTGCGGGGGACCAGCACAAGCTGAGTATCAGCTGATTCCCAGCTTGCACCCAGTTCCAGATGCTGCACCTCTGCTTTTTAAATGTAGTAAGAGCATGGTGGTTCTTAAAAAAGCAGCAAGGGGGGGGGGGGGAAGACCAGGAGCAAGCCAGAACAGCTGATTCCTGGCTTGCTCCCGGTCCCTCTCTCTGCTCCTCTGCTTTTTAAATCGCACAAGTGGGACTGCAAGAAGAATTCTAAGAGCGCTCCCTCCATTCCATTCTCCTCCTGGACCTCTCTGGGCTCTATGCCACATGCTCTTAGGACAGGGCACTGTGCTTTGCCCACACAGTATGTTGGCTGCAGAATGCGTATTGTGAATTTTGAATGGTTATTTAAGCCGCATTGAAGAAGCACTGAGAAGGGAGGGCACTTTATGCTAGGCTGGGTCAATGCCACCACCCCAAATGAGGAGACAGGGAGCTCACTTCCCCCAAAGGGAAGAGTCTCCTGCCCTTAGGGAAGCATTTTGTCAGCCTCTGGCAGATTGGCAGTGCTCTTCTGCTGCCCTCTACTGGGGGGGGGGTGGCTCACACACCACACAACCTGATGACATTCATTACCAGGCATACTGTCCATGTGACAGCAGAGGAGCAGGCAACCAGAGCCCTGCAAATCTGCAGATATCTGCTTTATATCCGCATCTGCAAATGTGGATGCAGATATCTGTGGCTCATTTTTGCAGATATAGATGCATACACATTTTGTACCTAGGAACCTGCAAATCTGTAGCTATCTGCTTCATATCCACAGGAATCCTCATCCACAGGTATCTGCAGCTCATTTTTGCAGATACACATTGTGTGTCTGCACAGGGCTCTACAGGCAACCACTGCAGAGATCCAGGATATGAGGAAGTCAATCTTACATAGATGTACCAGTCTGTGCCAAGTTTGAGGGACTCCCTGGCTCTCCAGTGCTTTTTAGCATCCCACATACTAGATAAAAGAAAGAGGAAGAGAAGCTAGCATGGAAAAATTAATGCAAAATGGCAGCTGCTGCTCTACACCCAGAGCCTCATGCTGGGGCACCCAGTACATCCCTGAGGCTCTGTAGAAATATGAGCAGTCAAGAACATTAAACCAAAATCTATTGTATCCTGGGTTTAACAAGTGCCCATGGAGCAATGGCTCCTTTCCAGCTGCAGCCACCGTAGCACCTTGGAAGTGGTGTTTCCATCTTTCAGGCAAGAACATTATCCTACCATATAACCCTCAGCTCCAACTGGCTGTGTCCCTAGCAGGCCCACACATCTTGCCAACCAAGCCCACATTTCCAAGAGTTCTGGTCTGATTTTGAAGTTGCTTTTGGGGCAGACAGTATTCATTGTTCTCATACCAATGGCAGTGGAACATCCTGGAACCACTGGGAGAGAGTCCATCTCGACAGTTTAGCTATCAGACGGCAAGAAAACGCTCTGAGGCTTTCCTCATTGCTTCAGGTAGTCCAGCATGTTGTAAGAGTCACTTGCTACCAAAGACAGGATACTACTAGCAGGGTGCTATCTGGAAAACAGGAATCCTTCATTTTGGAACCCCCCTATTTCCTCTCATTTTCTCAGAAGAGCAGCTGAGAAGCAACCCCTTCTTGCTCTAGGCACGCCCCAACATGAAAAGTCAAATCAACTTTACTAATTAAAATAAAGTTTTACTGCTTTTAACTGCTGTCACATCTGCTGAGCCAACTGCACTGCTCCAGGAGAGGCAGCTGGATTCCTTGGCAACCAAATCACTGTGTTACAATTGGTGAGGCCTGTACAAACTAGGGATGCAAATTGCATCAACTATTTGATTAGTCAATAAAGGCGCCTCCACCTTTGAAGGGCAGCAATAACCACTGGGCTACGTTTCAAAGTGGCAGCGTCGCATGGAGCCCGGGGTTATCAGGGGAGTCACAGCTGACCCCAGGCTCCATGAAGCACTGCTGCTTTGAAACGCCACAAGGAGCCCGGCATCAGGCTCCATGCAGGGCACTCCCAGCTGGCCGTGGGCTGCATGTGGCATTTCAAAGCGGCAGCACCATGTGAAGCCCAGGGTCTGGCCCCAGGCTCTACGTGGTGCTGTTGCTTTGAAGCGCCCCCTCCTCTTTCTGACAGAGGCATCGGGGGGGGGGGGGGGCGGAGGGGAGAATGACTGGTCATTCACACCCCTAGTACAAACCCAGAGAAGGCTAATGGGAATGCACAGGTGTCACAAAGGCAGACTGCAGTTACTGTAGAAAGAGCAAGTCCAGGTGGACACTCAGATCCCAAGGAAGTATGCAGAACAGGGCTTGTGTACGTGTTTTTAATCGTAAAACTGACAGCTCAGAGAGGTGAATAGACAAGGGTGGGCTAGTAGCTCTAGTTTCTAACAATCTCTATCTAGATGCTCTGTGGTCCCCCTCACCATGGCATTTCGCCTCCCCAAAGCCCTCGGGGGTGAGGGGTAGAGGAGTTATCCAAATTCTACAAATAGGGAATGACACCCAGGAAGGTGCAGTGACTTGTCCACAAGCAATCTGTGACAGAGCCAGGGATTGAATGCAGATCTCTTTGCCCAGAGTCTTAACCACAAGACCTCAGCACAGTCCCATCTTAGAGAGGGGTCAAACTTAGCAGGATTGCACTGAGATGGCTTGCATGGCTCCTGTCAGGCCTCACCCAGTCAAGGTGGTCATTGATTACCCCAACCCTCATCTCACTGGGATCCATCCTCTCCCTCATATGGCTCTCATCTACTTGAAGTTATGGGAACATCAGGACAACACGGACAATTGGTTAGCCAAGCTCAGATGACCAATCCCTTTATATCTTCTTCATACTGGACACAAACAGCACTATTTCTAAGAGCAGTAACTGGAGCCAGGAAAATCCAGGACGCTGGTGAGGAGAGTGAAGCACTGAAGAGCTTTGCACCTCTGTAGCATCTTCCTCAGCTCAGCTGGGGGGCATGCAGCCCCCCATGCCTGCCTGCATTTCATGAAGTAACTGGATGCACAGCCACAAAACTCCCTTTTTCAGAGAGCTGCCTAGAGCACTACATCCTGTCCATTTGGGCATAGCACTCAGAGCTTGCAGGCTTCATTACTGTAACCATTTACACCTGGGTATGAAGCCAGCCACCATCTTGGAAAAAGCTACGTTTAGTTGAACGTGCAGCCATCTACATAGCACCACAGGCAGCAGACAGCCACTTTATATGCTGGCTTCCTGCGGAATACCAGAGCAAATTCAAGAGCTCGGTCCTCTTCTCCCAATCACTCCACGAGACAGACCCCAGCTACCTCCAGGCCTGTCCAACCCAGCTACATTCCAGTGAAGCAACAGAACCACTGCCTTCAAGAACAAGGCTTGTACGTGCGTAGGAAATGATACGGTCTCGATGACTGGCCCACAAATCTGTAATTGCCTATCGAAAGACCAGGGTGACCACAACCCTCAGTGCCTTCACAGCTAACTGCATGCCCTGTCCACGATAACACTGTATCAAAACCAGCCAGCCAGGTGCACATAGGTGCATTCTGGGGAGTGCTCAGAAACACATGAAGGGCACCACACAGGAACCAAGAGACTGGTTAAGGATTGTGGGCTTTCCAAACCGCACAAAGAGAAACCAAAGAAGAGCAGCACGTTGTACACACAAAGCATTTTTTCCTTCCTGGTTTAAGTGAGCACTGAGTATTAGATCCAGACAGTGACCTAGGAATCTCACAGCAAACTAACTCTACTCCTCTCTTTTCTTGGGTGTTTAACAAATGCATCCAGTGCACTTAATGTCCTCTGTTTTTATCAAAATAGTGATTAAATTAAAAACCTGTGTCAATTCAGCATTATGTTTCAGAGGTGTATATGCACAAAAGCCATGAAACTCAAGCCTATGGTTCCCCTAGGAATACAAGCGCTAAACATTCATAAGTAATAAAGCACTGATGTTTATTTCTATAAGCAGGGTTAACGGAATGCGTTATATATCTGCAAAGAGAAGAATTAAGAGTTTAAGAATCATTGCTTGGAATTTCCTGGTTTCTGGGCAGGTAAATCTTCACCCAGAACTTAGCACTGTCCTCATTTTGGGATGTAATGTACATTGTATAGATTTCTGTGCACTGAATGGCTGTTCTTAAGAAATTGATTCTGGTTTGAGAGAGAAAAACTGTTTGAGCAAAACTGTCAAACTGTAATAAGGGGAACACATCTGGAATCAGTCACATTGTTGTGGTGACACCAAAATTATTTTTTTAAAGTGAGCTCATTGTGTATACACACACATGGGCAAACAAAAATGGAAGAGAGGCCACAAAACCTCTTATGTAAATAAGAGTCATCAACCCCAATTTTTCAGTTTCCTTCAAAGCTTGTGAGAACAGATGTTTAACTCAAAGGACAATTTGTTCCTTAAATTCTCATGACAAACCTAAGTTTTTAATAAATACTAATAGGACAAAATTCTTGAAAATAGTCACTGGTTTTGGGTGCCCAACTTGAGATATCTTGATTCCAATACTCACGGAGGTTCCCATCAACTTCATCTGGAGCTGGGAGCATGCACCATTTCAGAGAGTCTGATTCAAGGGGTCTTAAGTTGGGCACCCAAAATTTCAAGAGACCCTGTCAAGTTTGTGAGCCTTTTTTGCTTTAACAAAACCACCACCAAACACCTGCTCCCTATTTATGTCACAATGTTCCCTCCCTAAGCTGGAGCAGTGTCCCAGTACACCTGGCCCCATGTCTCCTCACAGCATTTCCCAGGGCAGCTGCCTCCCCCCACTCACTCACCTATCAGACCGGAAATAAAACCACACATTTTCACTGACATGCAGAAGGCCAGGCCAAATGACTCTATGGACCCCTCTCTCCTTTCTTCCTCTTTTGCTGAGGAGTCCAGCACCCTCTGGAATAAGCAGGAAGTCTGCATTGTGCTGGTAGCACTCCCAGAATGGAAGATTCCATTGTATGCACATTTTGGACACTCAGAGCAACTCTTTGGCTCAACCCTAAGAGTCACTGGCTGGCTTTTAACTAAGCAAACTGTGCTCCAAAGCTCTCGGGGTTTTGGGGTCACAAAAACTTGCTGTGTCCTCACACATTCTGCATATTCCTCACTTCCATTTGGAAAAAAGTTTCTGTGGCAAAGATACAGCTACCACACGGGGACTTGAAGCTGCTGTTCTGTAATCCCAACCTTGCTGAGAGCCGCCTCAAGACAGAGTTCCAGCCTCTGGCTCCATCTGAGCCCATCCCTCCCAGTGAGCCACCGGCTAGGGAAGGTTAAATCTTACCAAAGAAGCAAAAAACTGTTAATGTGACAAAAAGACAGTCAAAACTAGGGAGAAAGATGCAGAAATTAGAGCTTTTATAGCAGCTGTAATATACTAAATACCAACCAATACACACTGAAGTGCACAAAGAACGAGAGAAGGATGGCAAATACAACACGCATGTAGCAGATAATGCCACCATGAGATGCTTAAAGTTGGCATGTTTTGACTTTTATTTACTGTCGCCTAAAGTTGGCATGTTTTGACTTTTATTTACTGTAACCTAATGTTGCATGTACTCATTAGGGATGTTAAATTGTGGGTAACCAGCTAATCGAGTACATGATGGAATTTCCACTGATTAGTCGATAAGGGGGGGAAAAACTGCAGCGCCACAGCGGGGTTAGCTCCCAGCCTGGCAGCTATGCCTCTGCTTCCCTTGCCCCCCCACCCGCCAAGATGGTGCTCGGGGGGGCACCATCTCCTGCTCCCCCCAATAAAGGCAGCAAGTGGGGGGAGCAACTAGTCGAATCACTATTCAACTACCCAATAAGCACATGCCTATCAAATAGTCAACTAGTTACTTACACGCCTAGAATTCATAGCAGCCTCTCTGCACAGCTTTTAGAAACAACTTCCAATAGCTGGTTCATGGCCTTCTTCGCACACATGCACTCCAACTACCCTCCCCCCTCCACCCCCCCCCCAACTAGCCTCCATATTTAAAACAGCTAGGCAGTTTTGCTCTTCCCGTAGTTCCTGGTTTCACAGAGGGGTTACACCCACTGCAGACCACAGTATTCTACAAGCAATAATATAACACCCCAAGCAGTAAAGGAACAGCCTCTGGCTGAGGCACAAGATCAACTGCATCACTTTCTCCACGGAAAGAGGCCTTACAGTGGTGAACATCCCTAGTTATTATGAACCAATTATGACATTCAAATGCCCACCACCTCTTGAAGCTTTTGGGGCTCACTCCCAACAGGTGAGGTATGCCTCCTACCAAGGGTACAGTACCTTCAATTCTCACCAACTTCCCAGGAAGCTAGGGTGCTCATAAACCTGCTGGAATAGTCCCTGGGAAATGTTCTCCTACCTGCCTCCAAGCTCTGCCTTGGGCATTAAAACCCAAGGGCAGACCTGAAAGCAGTTCCTCCAGGCACAACCACAACATCAATATTAAATAAATAATAAGAGCCGCATACTGTCCGATTGCTAGGCTGCATGCTAGATAATCCCATATAAGGGCAGATTGAGAGGGTAGGATGCATTGTCCCATCACACAGAAAAATAAATATATTCTACCAGCCTGAGGCATCAGAAGAATCGGGGGGGGGGGAGAAAACGGGACAGGGGGAGGTATTTTGGAGTTCTCTCTTCGTATCATGATCTACATAAACTAGTTTTTTGTAACAATGAGTCTTCAGAGAAATACAAAAGGATGTCAGCAAGATTGCCCTCAACTCTCCCTTGGTTAGCCATCTAGAAATTCCACTGCAAGCTCTGTAGGGCAGATACCATCTGTCCCCAGGCACCTGCAGAGCCTTGGCCCACTGAAACCCCAATGCCAAACAAAACCTTGGGGCCACCACCAACATACGAACAGATTGCAATAATATCTAGTGTGTCATGCCATTGCTTTGGGGTCAAAGACAATGCCAGGTTACAATTATTTGTCAAGGTGCCCAGAAGAATGTTTTTTGAGGTGTCAAATTGGAATAGGCCAAATATACCCCATCTGTAGGGTTGTTACTGAGCTCCCGTAGCTTACTCCGTATGTGGAGTTTGTTCACTTTCTGCACTTCACCTAGAATGGACTGGGCACTTCTGCTTCCTGGCAGCAGTTCTACTTCTGCTTCCACATGGTAGCACAAGGCTGAAGTAGTTGCCTTTCAAACACTGCAGTGAAGGATTACATCTACCTCCCTAAAGTCAAGAGCAGCTTTCACTATTTTTTAAAGTAATAATTACACATCTCTTCTTCTCATGTAAGGTTCTGTTGACCTCTGGGAAAGAACCTAAGTTTAGGGCTCACAGGATTCAGAGTTCCTTTAAGACAACTTTATAGACCATCTTAGAAACCTACCTGCTTCCCCTGTACTCAACACACCAAATCCACCTTCCTTTATTAATGGGTCACCAGGAACAGGAGCCTGAGCAATCCTTCCTCTCTCCTTTTCAAGAGCAAATCGCTTCCTGCAAATTGATCTGTGCAAGATACCAGCTCTTATCACCAAGAACTCAGACAGGACAGAATGCCATAGTTTCACACAAAAGCACAAAGGCACCTGAGCCAAGAGACTTGCTGCTCTTCAAGGCCAAATGTTTAGCTGCTAATGTCTTTAAAAGGAGTTCATTTGCTCATGCAACTCCTTTAGAAATAAGACACACCATTAAATAAAATGTTACATTGTCTATTTGTAAAACTTTGTGCCCCTGGAGAAGATATTATGGGGAAAATATTAAGAATCCCTCAAGGGGTATTAAATTATGAAACCACAATTCTAGGGAAAAAGATTTAAACATTTGTTTCTTATCAGAGATGCAACAGTGCAACATCAGAACCACAGAAGTTTCTTGACACTGTCAATTCATTGAGCCACTAGAAATCAGCCAGTTGCAAGAGATAGGTTATTATTGGAGATAGCAAGAGTGACATCAAAGGGCCCAGGAAACTACTGAGGCCAACGGCTAATAAACACTGGTAGCACAAAAAGGGCCTATTTCTGATACAAGAGAGAGAATGAAAAGAAGGGTTAATATAACTAGTTAAATAAGGCACAGTTCTCTCCACCTAGCAAACTGCTATATAACACACTGAAATAGACAGTGACAAACCTTAATGACACTTTCAATAAAGGACATACCTCATTCACACACCGCAGGGAAAAAAAAATGGTGCAAAAAGTCTGTTAATTCAGAAGTCAAGATAGTTAATAATTAACACAGATGCAGTGACCCCTGAAAAGGAACTGCTGCTTTCTGGGGCATCATTGGCTATGATTAGATACTTTAGATCAGGGTTTCCAGAATTGGGTCCAATGGCTCCGAGAGACAGAGCGACATTTTTTTATAAAAATTGAGAAGACTATTTTTTATAAATAACCTATTATATTGAGAATTATTGTGGCAATATTCAATAACTAAGGTTGACACTACAACATGAAACGGGGGCAGAGGATATATAAAACTATGCCTTGTTCAGCAAAACACAGGACTACAGCGGACATAAATAAAGCCATAATGCAGCAGCATATAGCAAGTTGTACACAAGCTGCAGGTCTGAGGACATGTGTCAGATGCTTCAAACACCCAATTCAACCAACTGGCCGAGCACTTCACAAGTCAAAGATTTAAGATGATATTGCCCCCTTTCTTTGGGCCGAAGCTCACTGCAATACAGTGATCTATACTCAGCATTTTCATTCAATGTTTCACAATAGATTGCCACCTAGTCTTATTACCAAACATATTCTCAATGGATTAAGTGTATAAAAAAGAAACTCTGGCTTCTAACAATTGGACTTTGGATGGAACAAACAAGCGAAATGTCAGGACAGGAAAAGGAGAACAATCATAGCTCAGTTTCCAATTTTTTTCAGTCAAGGCTATCAAAGATGAAACCACTCTCATCCACCAGATTAGCAGCAGGCAACAAGAAACACTAGCATGAAGAGTCTCGGCTTGACAAAGCCCTGGTTCGGTTGGTTTAGTTGGGATTGGTTCTGCCTTGGGCAGGGGGCTGGACTTGATGACCTCCTGAGGTCTCTTACAGCTCTATGATGAGTGTTATTTATCTCCTGGGTTACTTGCATTGGAAATAAGGATGCTCCCAACACACCATGCATGGCGTGCAACAAAATACTTTCAAATAGTTCTCCGATACATGCTAAACTATGAAGGCATTTTAAAACAAGTCACTCTGAATACAAAGACAAAAGCATACTTTTTTTCCCCAAGTGAAAGCTTGCTGCACTTTCAAATAGTAAACTCTCAGTGATTAAAAAAAAAATTGTTAAATTGGACAATGAAAACAGAACAGAAGAATCCCACGAACTGAGCCACCATACTGCACTCACTGGAGAAGCACATACAACTGCAGAAAAAAATCAAGTCTTGTGCAAAAGATTTTGTAATGCACATGCTTGATGAGGAATCTAGCAAAAAAGTGGAAGAAGTGCCACTGTCAAACAATGCTATTGTGCGTCACATACAAGATGCTCCTGATGACATCAAGAAAGAGCTAGTAAGGGCTCCACCAAATTTTCAAGACCCCATGGGACTCCATGTCCAAAAAAGTTTGGGAAACTCTGTTTTAGAAGATGTTAAGAAAAAGATAACAGTTTCAAGATATCTGCAAATCCCAGTGAAGGAAGAGCAGTCAGTCAGTTTAAAGTATCTTTTATTTTGAAACATTTTAAATGTCGCTACATAAAGTATCCACAGAGGTTTTGCTGGGATTTAATCCTAATATTATTGCCTACTATATCATCATACTTTATGCCTTCAAAGTGTGAGAAAGTCATCATTCATTAACCTATACCACAGCTCTGCAATGTGCACGCACACCCTTAGAGAAGAGGAAACTAAGGCACAGATTGTTCAAGTGACACATCCAATGCCCCAGAGGGAGTTGCTGATCTTTCCCTAGCAAGTGATTTTAGAAGGTTACTCAGTCAGATTTACTTAAGCTTTCATTTCTCAGAACTAAAGAAAAGAAGGTATTAAGATTCAGTTCTGGAAGAACAATTTCTCTACCAAGTCAGCGACAAGGAAACCAAGGTACAACAGCTTCAGAGAAAATTAAAGCAGAGGGGGAACGGAAGTTACTACAAGCAAACCAGCCAATTTTGCGAAAGATTGAACTCTGAAGCATTTATGGTATTGGGTGGCCCTTTTGGAGAACAACATGACAAAGATGCCACTTGAATGACGTAAACAAGAAACCAAAGACAGCAAAGGAGCAGCTGCTTTCTTACCTATAATATGGCTATGATTGTGGGAACAATGTTAACATGCTGCTGTGGGATCACATGAGCACTGCTCAGCTTTCACTCTCATGTGGGCTATATTCTAACCAACCTGACACCATGACAGTTCAGCAATTTGAGCAGTGCCACCTGCCAAGCATCTGTAAAGGAAAGGCTTGGAAACGAGAGGCAGGCTACTCTTAACAGGCCTTTCCCAAAGACATCACTGTCAATGAGACAGGAAAGGAATCAGAGCCTTTTGTACAGAGGCATGGAATAACCTAGCACCATCACCACTCAATCTGTTCTGCTACTCTACTGACCTAATAATAATAGGAACCCACCTTTCTGTAGCTCCAAAAGAAGGAGATGGGGGAAGGAGACAACTATATGTTTTTGCAAGAAGTATCTCAACTCACTCAAGACATAAACCAAGCACTTGCCATACCCAAGTTACAGGCTCTCCCACATCAAAGGCCAGCATCCCAGCTCTCTCTGTGCACCGACAGGGTACTCATCCTCAGCTCCTAACTTTACTGGGAGTTGAGTGGAACAGTCAGCAAGGTGAACTGATAAACAAAGGAAAATGTGGCTGTTAAGTGTTCCGCCGGCCAGTAATATCAACTGATGAGTTCTAGCCCTCTGCCTAGATTGTCTCTCTGACGTCTCAGGAGGCTGCCCTACGACCCGAACTGACCGACATTAAGAAAGCGGCTCTGATGACCAGGGGCTCCAGGGGTGAAGACGCAGAGAATCCCAGGAAGCAACCAGCGAAAGGACGGGGCTGGAGCGGGGGAGAGGCCACGAGCCCAGCGCGCGGGACCGCAGCGCGCGCCGCGGCCGTTGTGTCGCGACAGGGCTGTACCTGCGCTGCACACGGCGCGAGGCGGCCCGGACCCGCAGGGGCAGGACGCGGGGCCTGGCAACAGGCCGCGCTCCGCTCGGCGGCGGGGCAGGTCACCTTGCCGCCCCGGGCCAGCCGGCGGGCAGGACGGCCCCTGCGGGCAGCGCGGGCAGCGCGGGGGGGGGCGGACAAAGCCCCGCGGCCGCCCCCCCGCGCGCGCGGCGGCAGGTAACCGTCCCGCGGGGGCGGGGCGCTGGACGCGGCCCAGCGCCTCGGGGCAGCCGGTCCCGCCTCCCTCCGAGCGGGCGCTGCCGGGGGGGGCGGCCCCACAGGTGCGGGCCGGGCCGCAGCCCAAGGACGGGGCCGCCCCCCGCGCGCGCCGGCCCGGCCCCGGCCCCCGCGCCGCGGAAGTTGGGCGCAGAACTTACCCAAAATGGCTCCTGCGGCAGCCCCGCCAGGCGGCGATTATTTGGTGAAGTTTCGCCAGCCGCCCCGCGCGCGCAGCCTACCCTGGCCCGGCCCGCCCCCGCGCCGCCGCCACTGGCCGCGGCCCGGCCCGCCCGCCTGCCATTGGCCGGCCGGCCCGTCAGCCACGCGCGGCCCCTCGCAAGCTTGGCTGCGGCGCGCTTATTGCTCGCTCCATTGTGCTCCTATTTGCATGGATGTGAGCGCGGCCCGGATTGGCTGGGCCGGGGCCGCGCAGCCCCCTCCCCCGCCCCGCGCGCCGCCCGGCCCCGCAGCCCCTGCCCCGGGCGGCTTCCCGCGGCGCCTGCAGCTCCCCGGCGGGGGCGCCCCCGATCGCCGCCGCCTGCTCCAATGGGGGGACTTGCTCCAGCAGCGGGACCCCCCCGCACTGCACGTCTGGGCTCGCCCGGCGGGTCCCGGATGTGCAGGTCCAGCTCCGCGCGCGGGCCCCCGCTCTGCGCTGCACAGGGGCAGGCTGGGCAGCGTGGCCAGAGCCGCCCTGCCCCTCTTAGGCTGCTGCCGGGGGGTGCCAAGTACTTTGCTGCAGTGCGTGAAATCCTGACCCCAGTAGCGGGGGGGCTTAGCTTCTGCCCTGGACCCCCCCAGCATGATCCGATGCGCGGCCGGGCTCTTTGGAACAGGACCAAAAGTGGTTGAAGATGGGTCTTCAAGCCGCCTGTCTTTTCCCCTTCCTTAATGCTCCTTTGGTTTTGGTGTGACTCCAGTCTGTCTGGAAACCAAGCCAGTGCAGGTCCCCTTCCCAGCCAGTGCCAGCTGTAAGGGCCTAAGAGGGTGCACTGAGGCCCTTCTTCTCATGAGGTGCATCAGGTTTTCACTGAGCTCCTCTGTGAACCATAGATGATTAGGCTCGGCAGAGACTTCAGGACATCGGGAGTCCTCTCTCCTGCTCAGAGCAGGGCCAGCCCCAACTCAATCATCCCAGCCAGGGCTTTGTCAAGCTGAGACTTAAAAACCTCTAGGGATGGAGATTCCATGCCCTCCCTAGGGGGCCCATTCCAGTGCTTCCCCACCTCCTGGTGAAATAGCTTTTCCTACTATCCAAACTACAACCTCCCTCCCAGTGAAGTGCCCAGAACTCATCAATCCAATCTCTTATTAGCTAGGGAGAGACCATCTTGATTTTCAGTTATCAGTCAATGAAAGCTCAGTACCACTGAAAGCCGAGAGAGATGTTTAACACCCTGTTCCTGCACCTGTTTGGCTTTCCCTTGTGTCAGAGAAGTTCCCATACGATTACATCACAGAGGTGACTGTACCACAAGTGGCACTAGTGTCTAACGCGCACGGACTCCCTCTGTGTACTGCAGAACCTGATATTCTCCCCTGGGTAAATCAGACTATACATCTTGCTGCTTGTTTTCAGCATGATCAGACTAGTGTTGTTCCAGTTTATCTGCTCAGCCTTGATGTTCCCCAGCAATACCCATGCTCTGGGGTTTCCAAACAGTTGGGAATCCAAACAGTCAGTTGCTTCACTTATTACTGAAGTGCAGATGAACTGTTTAATTGCACAATAGGCATCTTGTAAATATAGTTTAAAAAATCTTAACGCAGGTTCTTAACAGTGGCTCGGATATTCAGAATGAGGCTGGGAAAAGCACTGGCAAATAGAGTTTAAGGAATGGGTGAGGGACGCTAGAGAACTTCTGAAGAGTGCAGCTGATCTTTGAAATAGCTCCATTGAAGGCACCAGGCTTTGAGTTACTCTGTCCTTAGAACAGCATAGTGAGAAGTTGTAGGAAATCTCCCTGAGATGATGTGCATGAATAATAGCCATCTTTCTTAAGGATATACCTGAGGCACTCTCTTGCTTTAGAGCAGGGGTGGGAAACCTCCTGGCCGGGGGCTGGATGTAGCTCCTGGCTTGTCTGGATCTGGCCCCCGAGGCTCATGCCCCCTCCCCAATGTTGGGGAGCCCGCGCTGGCACTTTAGCCCCCTGCAACCCAAACGGGGGCTAGAGCACACAAAATCTACTAGCCTCTCCCCCTCCCTCCTGAGGCTCTGGTGTGTTAGGAGAATGTGGGGAATGTCTTTCTCCTTCTCAATTGGGGGCCACATCAGTGAAGCTGGTTTTTGCTTCTCACTTGTGTGCAGCCCCCAACTGATTTTTCTGTGGGTCAGTGGCCCCACACAAAAAAGATTCCCCAGCCCTGTTCTACAGCAAGATTCTGATGCCCTTGCGCATGCTGAGTAGCACAAATTTAATCTGCATAAATTCCCACTGGCTCCTTTGACGTGTGGTAAACAGGAACATTGACTAGAACTCTCTAGGTTCACTGCTAGCATCTTACCCTGTCCAGCCCAGGGATCCGCGCTTTAGATGTTGACAGTGAAGAGTCACAAGAATGGCTTGAGAGCTGGAAAACCTGCCTCCCAGCAAGCCATGTAGGGAGCTGTGTCTCTTCAGTTCATCCAAGAGAAGGATTAGAAGTGAATTGATTCGTCTTTTTCTGGCTTCAGAGAGCTTATCTATCTAACCAACAAAGCCATAGGAACTAGTCACTGGAGATGCTTAACCCCGTTGGAACAGATTGCCAAGGGATGGGGTGGGGTCCCTCCAGCAGGACTGGATGCCTTTCTAAGAGACGTTCTCTAGTTCAAACAGAAGTTATGAGCTCACTAGGTGCTATTCTCTGGCCTGTGTAATGTAGGCCGTAGGTGATGGTCATTGTTCTCCTTGCTGACCTTACAAGCTAAAAGCTATTACAGTATTATTAAACATGAGCCTACACCATTGAAAGCAGGGGCCCCAGTCTCCTCCCACAGACTCTGAGTAATGTCCTTGTGTGTCAATAAGAGCTACTTGTAACCAGAGTGAGGGGAATAGGGCCCCAGCATGGACTCACTCCATCGCCTCTCACCTTCCCTGCCCGTCGCCCAAGCACTTCCAATGCGACGTACAGGTTCTCAAAGCCCCGTGCACAGGCTGCACTGCCTGCAGCTCCCAGGAGCGTTATGTATTCGAGCATCCTGCGCCTCGTGGCTGTGCACTCCCCCTGCCCCTCACTGCACGCTAGGCATCCTGCCACTCTTGATAGTCCCTTCGCTGCCGCAGCGCCGGGTCCTGCAAGCAGACGGGTGCTTCGCTGCCGCAGCGCCGGGTCCTGCAAGCAGACGGGTGCTTCGCTGCCGCAGCGCCGGGTCCTGCAAGCAGACGGGTGCTTCGCTGCCGCAGCGCCGGATCCTGCAAGCAGACGGGTGCTTTGCTGCCGCAGCGCCGGGTCCTGCAAGCAGACGGGTGCTTTGCTGCCGCAGCGCCAGGTCCTGCAAGCAGACGGGTGCTTCGCTGCCATAGCACCGGGTCCTGCACCCTTCCTGCACACAGACAGATGCTTTCCCTCTTCAGACCTCATTTTGAAAACCTTGGGAGCACCTGAATCCAAAAAACAACCCTAAGCCCCCGTTGCCACCTTCTCCCCAGCCGCTTCTTGCTCTTGCCCTCTACATAGAGCCCATCTGTCTCCACTACTTCCACTGGACTCTTTACCTGACTCCTGTTCTGGGCATCGCCCGCCTGCACGAGACCTGCTGGATCCAAATGTGCAAAGTGCTTCTCCCCAAACTCCGTTCCTTTTCTCCTCTGTCTCTGCCCCCCTCCTCCCCGCCAAGTGTTCCTGAGCACTCTGCATTTCCCTACGTCCCACCTTCCCCCTCTTTCCTGGGCGCTCTCTCACTGACGTAACTCCCAGTTCTCTGTGTGAAGAGCACTGAAAAGTAACTTGTATTTTTATTATCAAAATGCCAACACAGTTCATACCAAGACAAATCTCTTTCTAGTTTCCTGAGCTAAAAAAGCAGCTGGAGAAATGGGCTGTGCCCCCCGAAAGCTCATGATCCCATCTACGTGCTTTGTTAGTCTTTAAGGTGCTACCAGACTATTTGTTGTTTTTTAAGTTTTTCCTGTTCCAGACTCACTCGGCTCCCCCTCTGAAGCTTAGTTTTGTACACACAAGAGATCGTGAAACCAACTGTTAACTCTAAAGAATAAAATAAAATCTTCCCTGGGTTGAGACCTCATCTGGCAAGTTTAAGCCACAAGCAGCTGTCTTACCAGCCCTGAAAAGGTGGCTTTGCAATGGTAAGTCATCTGCCCATTCAGTCTTAGCAGGACTGTGCAGCTCGGGTCTAATTCTCACAACAAATGTGATCCCCAGGCTCAGCACAAACTGGAGTTTGGAAAGGCAGGGTATGTGCGGGATCATTCGCTGGGCTGCTGAGGGCGGGGCTGGCACAGCGTGCATCCCATCCATGGGAAACATGAGTTTTGCCTGATTGCTGCACAGAGGCCACTAGTAGTCTCTAGGAATTTATTAATTTAGTTTGCCCCCAAGTTCTTCCTAGGGATGTTAATGGCTAACCACCAGGTGGGGGGAGACCGGGTCCATATCAAAGACTCTGTTGGCTTCACTGCACTGTCCCCACACACAATAAGCTGCAGGAGCCATCTCACCGCAAGTTACGTGGGTGGCCCAGGGAGCCTGTGTGCTCCAGAGCAGACTGGGGATACTATATTAAGCTCTAGAGGACCTAGGTCCTGCAAGGAGCTGAGAGTCCTGCAGCCTAGCCCACCGACCCGCACCCCCAGACTGACACATAGCATGTGGAAGCCTCAAGCTGGGTCGCCAGAAGTCAGACAATGTTGTGACGCTCAAATGTGAAACTCACCCAGATGCAACTCACAGTAGAACCATCAAAAGCGGCCGCTCGCGGCAATTGTGGCTCCTGAGGACATTCTGCACTAAAAAAATAAAAATTCTCTGCCAAAAAATTTAAAATTCTGCACGCAACCCTTAGTGGTCTGCAGAATTCAGCGTTTTTGTTCCAGTGACACTGTTTGGGTAATGCATTTCCAAATACCTGCCAGCAACTGTTTCTGTCACAACACAGACACCATCACAAAGCCCCCAAGGACGAGAGAGTTAAAGAAACCCCGATAACAACCCACTTCCTGTTTCTCTCCCCCACAGAGCCCAGCTGCAGGCCCAGACTCCCACACCCCAACCCCTCACCCAGAGCCCAGCAGTGGGACACTCCCCAGCACAGACACACACTCCCCTCCCCCCAGAGACTAGCCACGGGGCTCCCCCAGTCCAGACACCCACTCTCTCTGCCTCCCAGAGTCCATCCATGGGGCCCCCCCCCCAGATCAGACACCCAACACCCCCCTCTCCAGCTACATCTACACTGAAGAGTTTTTGCGCAAAAACTCGCGGTGCATCCACACTACAAGCGCATTTTTGCGCAAGAAAAAGTACAGTAGATTGTCAGAAGACAGGGCTTTTTGCTCAAGAGGTTTTCCTCTTTCTACGAGGAATAAGCCTTTTTGCACAAGCGCTCTTGCACAAAAAGGCGTGTGTGGACGGCCAATGGGTTTCTTGCGCAAGAAACCCCTAGGGGACAAAGCACAGGCCATCCGAGCTTTCTTGTGCAAGACCAGCCATGCAGTGTGGATGCTCACTTGCGCAAAAGCACATGGCCACGTGGATGTGCTCTTGCGCAAGAACGTTTTGCAGAAGATTTCTTCTGCAAAAAGTTCTTGCGCAAGAAGTCTGCAGTGTAGACGTAACCTCCAGAGCCCAGTCAAGACAGGTACCCAGGATCAGCCCATCAGCGGGAGGAAACAACCTGAGTACCTGGCTCCTGTGGCGTTTCCTGCATGCCATCCCCTTCCTTCAGAGCATGCCAGGAGCTGCGGTTGCCAGAAGCCCTTCAGCTCCATCTTCCTCCCTTTTGCCAATGTCCCTCTGCTTGTGAGCTGGGCTCTGCCAGGTCCAGTGGCCCCTAGTGGCAGCCAGAAGCTCTGCAGCACCAGTCCCACAGTGGAATGGAAATACTGTGACTGCCACAGGAATTCTGCCTTGCACAGTGGTGCAGCATCCCCCAGGCACCAAGACTGAGGGCTCCAGTCTGGCAATAGACAGACATAGTGAGGGGAAAGCAATAGACCCCACTGGGCACGCTCCTGCCCTTGGTGGTGCCCGTCTTCCTTTTCACCCTGTCCCTGCACATCTCTCGATCTCTCAGCGTGGTGACGCATTTCGCCCCTTTCTTCCTGTCCCATACGGAGCGCTGAATGCAACGTGCTGCTGCCAGCACCCGGGGAGCCGGCCTCACGCAGCAGGGTCTCTGATCGGGGGGAGGGAGTGCTCTGTGGTGCGGGTGTTTCAAACTAGACTGGCCAAAGCGCTGGCCCCTGTGGGGAGGCACTAGGCCCTGGCCTGCATTACTTGTGCACGCTGGGAATCAGGCTGCAGGGGATAATGAAAATCACTGCAAATCCTCCGGGGGGGGGGGGCACCTAACTGAAGCTGTACCAGCATCCCTAGTTCTGAGCTAGGAGCTGGAATTTGGGACCTTAATAATGTAGCTTTGATGTGTATTGTTGTACTTGCTCATTTGTAAAACAAAGCAAATTAAAACACAGAAAATCCTTCATGAGACATCAGACCGGTGCTCCCCTGGGCTATCAGAGAGATTCAAACCGTTAGCTGCACCACACAGACTTCTGCCACTTGAACTAACGGAGTAACTGACAGCAGTAGTAGGCTGTCACCCTCCTGAGGACGGGCAATAGAAGGGGAGGAGGCCATTGCAGTAAATGCAAAGGTCGTGTATTATTGTAGGTCAGGTGACAAGAGCTAAAACAGACCAGTGGGGCAGAGGAAAATGTCTTTGGGACAGGGCATGTGAAGTGGATTTCCTGGGAAATCCCTCGGGTGAAATTAGTGCAAAATCCGTCCTCTCTCCGTGGGCTGTTCTGCTGCTCTGCCCTGAGATGGAGACCAGTCTGCTCCTGGACTCTGGAACTCGAAGGCACAGACTGGCTAAAGGAAAGACTGACCTATGCCTAGGCAGCTGGTTCTGCAGTGACACTGTTGTGTGCTTGCAGCCACAGGCACACACATTGGTGTGGTGTCAGGGACTGGGGGCGAGGTGAGCTCTCATCAGTTTCTTAGCAAGTGGGTAGGTTCTTTTTTTGCTTTCACCTTCAGCACTGTTGTGTTTGCTCAGGAAGAACTTAGTGCCAACTTGTACCTTTGGCAGCCACACCGGTCACAGCGCTGGAGAGCCGGCCCAGTGCAAACAGTGAGCTGCCGGACACGCTGCTGGGATGCCGGCACATAGGCAGGGAACTGCAGCCGCGCACAACCCCAGCCAGGAGGGGAGACAGCTGCCAGCCAGTAGCCTGGAGTGGGTGCTCTGGCTGCACCGCAGAGGCGCGCAGGTGCACCTGCCCTGAGGTGCGCTACTGCCACACAGGCCCCCCATCTCCATCCCAGAGCTCAGGCCTGCCTCCCTGCCACCCAGCAGCCCTCGGGCCCAGTGGCTATCTGTGCATGGGGTCCAGCGTTTGTTTTTTCTGCACTGAAGTCAGGCAGCTTCCTCCTTGCTGCTGCTCTGGCCCAGCAGGGGGCACTGTGAGCGCACTAGCAAGGCAGGCTCCTGGCTCGCCAGCACCCAACCCCCCCCCCCCCCGCTGGCAGCAGCAATGGGCAGCAGTGCAAGAAGCTGAAGGGCCGTGCTGGCTCGAGAACACATGGGGATAGCCTGGTCCTGGACAGCCAGGCTGGAGCCCAGCAGACTGTCTAGCCATCCCTGAGCCGCCCCCTCGGAGCAAGCCCCTGCTGGATGAGCAGGGCAGGATTCGAACTCGCTTGCTTGTGGGGATGCGGGGCAGGACCCAGCCGTCTGGGGTCCCTTGCAGTTTATGATGTCTGTGCCCAAAGCTCATGCATCATGGATTTAGCCAGTTATCTGCAGGGGTCAGACCCGCCCACCCCCAGTTATCTGCAGGGGTCAGGAAGCTTCCCCCCCAATATACTTGGTTTGTTTCTGTCTTTTTCCTCTGACGCGTCAGAGCTGGCGCTGGCCAAAGGCGGGACGTGCGTTCTCTCGCTGGGTGCTTGGCGGCTGGTTCGTCCGCAGCCCTGGCATTGCTACATGTGAGCACAAGCTGATCCAGTGCCAGTCCTCACAACGCCAGCCCAAGGCAGACACCATCTACCACAAAGAGTCAGTGGCAGCTCTGCGCAGTGTCTCAAATGCCTGCTGCCCCCAGGGCTGGCCCCTCTGCCCAGCTAGCACGGCCAAGCCCCAGTAAGGCTGGGCCGGGCTGGGGGGGGCCTGCATTCGCTGCTCAGCTGCTACATTGCAGTTGGGAGCAAAGCTGAGGGGTTGGGAGCAAGCCCGGGCAGAAAGTCTTGGCCAGGGCCCGAGGTGCAGACAACAGCCGGGAGCAGGGTCAGGGCAAGCTGGATGTCATGGACAGGCGCCAGGCATGGACAGCAATAAAACAAGCCACGCTGAGGCCAAACCAGAGGCAGGAGCCAGCACCCAGGCCTGCAGTAAGCAGGGTAGGGAGCAGAGAGGCTGACACTGCACTTCAGACATGTCCCCAGCTGCTTTAAATACCGGCCTCAGCCAAGCAGTGGGCTGCGGGGGCTGCCACTCAGGCCCAGCTGGGCGGTACTTCCTGCTGAGCCAGCTGCACAGGGTGCTCTGACAGAGCTGAGCTGCGGTCCCAGTGGCAATGCCGACATGCAGTCCTGGGCGTTAGTTCCCCGGCAAGAGGCCGTTAGCAGTATCCCGGGCCCCTCTCAGAAAGGGGCTGGCCGTGCTGTCGTCTGGAGCTGGGGTAAGGTACCTGGATTCCTTTGTCAGGGACAGGCCTCTGTGCAAACATTCCCAGCACCCTGCTGCCCCAGGCCTGCCGCCGGACCCCCTGCAGCTCCCACGCTGAGCCCTCCCTGACCGGGCATCAAGGGAGCAGCAACGGTGCGAGGAAGGTGTGACCGGGATTCCCCACGGCAGGGCCCGGTGGGCTGCGGCGCTTGGTATCCCGCCAGGAGGGATTCAGGCAGAGGAAGGGGGAGAAGAACCCCTGCCACAGGGAGGTGACTGATAGAGCGTGTGGAAGAGCCCAAGCCAGGAGGGGTGGCCAGGCCTTCGGAGGACAGGGCTGAAATTCAAACTGAGCGGGACACAGTGGAGCGATGGTCTGAGGCACACAGGGCCGAGTTCAATGAGGCCGAACACCAAGAGCTCTGCTCAGGAGGGCGCAATCCGAGGCACGCGTTCAGTGTGGGAGCCGGCTGCCAAGGAAGGAGTCCTGCAGAAAGGGACTTGTGGCTCATTGGGGGCCCGAAGCTAGTTCTGAGCAGAACCCTGTTCCAAAAAAGCAAAGAGCATTCGAGGCTGCCTTACCGGCAGTGTTGTGAGCAAGACGCAAGCGTGATTAGTCCACTCTGCTCTGCACTGATACCTCCTCAGCTGGGGGGTGGTGTCCAGCTCTGGGCGCCAGGGTGCAGGAAGAGGTGGACAAGTTGAAGAAAGTCCAGAGGAGAGCAACAAAAATGACTGAAAGGGCTAGAACACAGGACCCCTCATGAACCACTGAAAACAATGGGTTTGTTGAGTCGGGAGCAGAGCGTTTCCAAGTACCTAGAGGGGTGTTACAAGCAGGAAGGTGAAAATTTGTTCTCCTTGGCCTCTGAGGACAAGCCAAGAAGCAAGGGGCTTAAACTGCAGCAAGGGAGGTTTAGGTTGGACATCAGGAAAAACGTCCTGCCTGTCAGGGTGGTTACACACTGGAATAAGTTGCCTGGGGGGCTGTGGAATCTCCATCTCTGGAGAGATTTAAGAGCAGGTTGGACAGACACCTGTCAGGGATGGTTTAGTTCAGTGGGTCTCAAACTTCATGACCCCAGGAAGGGGGGGGGGCTGAGTCTGCCTGAGCCCCACCTCCCTGGGCAGGGGACAAGAGCTTCAGCTCGAGGCAGGGGGCCTGTGGCCTGAGTCGAGCCTGGGGGAAGGGGGGGATGCGATTTTATACGCCTGGGCTAGATGCCGCGCACGCGTCCCCTCAGGGCTGCTCAGCCCGGGGTGAATCCCGCAGTGGCTCTGTGCAGCAGCGCCAGCAGCCGCGACGCAAGGGACAGAAGCAAGGCCCAGCTCTGCTCACAGCGCCATGCAGCAGGACGGGGCCATTTCCACCAGACTGCAGGAAAAGGCTCTGCCCAGGAAGGGCGGCTGTGGTGTCTCATGCCCAGGTCAGCAGGTGGAAAGCAGCCTGGGACTGTCTGCCTGGTGATGCTGCAACGCCGAGCCCTGGCCAGGCCCAGCACAGGTACCTCAGGGCTGCCAACCCCTCTGCCTCGGCGTGCGGTGCGGGCGGCTGCTGCAGAGAGCAGGTTCTGCACGCCAGGGAGGCTGGAGCCAGCCTGGCCCACGGTCTAGGGGAGCTGCAGGCTTGTTCAAGGTGGAAAGGTCAGGGATGCGCCCAGCTCCCGGAGGAGCTACCTTCTGTGGTGCTGGACACCGGGCCCAGTGGGCAGGGCAGAGTCCCCGCCGGTAACCACACCAGGGAAATGACCCTGAGATTGACAGTCCCCTGGTGCAATGGGGAGCGGCCAGTGCCCCAGGTCAGCCTGACTGACAGGGAGGGCAGCGTAATGACGGAGTGCGGAGGCCAGGGTCCCATCCTCCAGGTGAGCTGGATTGGCCTGGGTCACAGAGTGGGGCCGAGCTAAGAAGGGAGCAGAGCCGGACCAGCCAGGGATCCTGAGCCAGAGCCGGAGTGCAGAGCCAAAGCCAGTGCAGAGAGCAGAGCCGGAGCCAGAGCCGGAGTGCAGAGCCAGAGCCAGCGCAGAGAGCAGAGCTGGAGCTAGAGCCGGAGTGCAGAGCCAGTGCAGAGAGCAGAGCTGGAGCTAGAGCCGGAGTGCAGAGCCAACGCAGAGAGCAGAGCCGGAGCTAGAGCCGGAGTGCAGAGCCAGAGCCGGAGCTAGAGCCGGAGTGCAGAGCCAGAGCCAGCGCAGAGAGCAGAGCTGGAGCCAGCGCCTGAGACATTCACACCAACCCCTGGTCTGACATGAAGAGACACGTTGGGAGCTTGAAGAAACCAGCCCCCACGTCTGCCTGGGCTCTGGGAGGCCGTGGCATGAAACTCACAATGCCGATGGCAGGAAGCATTGTCCTCTGGTGCCAATCGAAGGGGCCCTTTGTTACTCAGTCAGAGCCAAATTCTGCCCGTGGTTACCGGACCTGGCAGCGCTGGGGGCGTGGCTGAGAGCAGCGCTTGTACCATGCAGGTGCGGCCAGCCTGGCGCACACCCTCCTGCCGAGAGCCCCTTGCTTGTCTGCCGGCAAATGGGGCGGGCATGAGGCTGTGGGACTGCCCGCCTGGAGGCACTGCAAGCGTAGGGCCAGGGCAGCCCCACGGAACTGCACCCCTCCCGCAGACTGCTGGCCCCTCAGGGCAGGGACTGTCCACAGGCCCACCTTGGGCCTTGTCTGGGCTCCTGCCACACTGCAAATCAACAGCTGCCGGCCCTGCCTGTCCTGCCGGGCTCGGCCACGCTGGAGCTTCCGCACTGCGGTTCCCGGTTCCAGTCACTGCCCTTCGGGCCAGTCTGAAATGGGAGCCCAGCACTCCCCCAGCTCCCCAGCCCTGAGGCCTGGGGCAGATGTGCAAGGAACCCTGGCCTGGGCACCAGGTTAGCCCAGGGCTACAGGGAAGGGCTGCAATGAGCCGGGGCGGAGCTGGGCCCTGTGACCCCTCCTGTGTCGCAGCCTGGCTAGACACGCTGGAGAAGGGCCGCTGGCCGACTCTGGGCTCCCTTCCCACACCTGCAGGGGGCAGCTCGGTCACACGCTCTGCGGCATCCTCCCTCCCGGCCGCACGCTCCCCTGCCTGCAGGCTGCACAGGGCTAGGACAGCGCCTCAGAAGGCCGCCTGGAAATCTCCCGCTAGGAAAAATCTGCAAAGTGTCGCTGGCCTCTCCCAGGGGCGCGCGCCAGGGCAGAGCCGGCCAGCAGCTGCTCCGAGCTGGGCTGAGCCCCCGGGAGCGCGCTGGATGGAGCCCTGCTCAAAGCCCCTCTGCTCACTGCAGCCACCAGCCAGCCCAGGATGGGGACCGCCGCTGTTCCCGCGCCCAGCTGGCCGGAGGAGTGCTGGGCCGGGCGAAAGGCTGGGCGATCCAGGAGGGGGGCTGGGCACAGGAAGGGGCGGGGGCAGCCCGGTGGTGAGACAGTAGAACGCCCAGGGGACGCTGTGGCAAGTGCGCGCGGGAGTCTACTCTTGGGCCCTGCCTGCCAGGGGATAGACAACTCCGCCACCGTGCTGTGAATGGCCAAGCCCCGCTGCGGGCCCAGGGTCCCAGGGTCGGGGGGGGGGGCACAGCCTGTGGACCCTCCCCGCAGGACAAACCTCTGCTCAGACATGCTGCCCTTGCTCTCCGAAGGCCACCCCCCACCACACTGCAGCCCAGCCAGGGGCTCTGCAGGGCACAGGCGGGCGCGGGAGCAGGGCTGTCCGGTCTGCAGGGCACAGGCGGGCGCGGCGTTCCCTTGGCCGGCGGGCGCGGGTGCTCTGGCTGCTGGGCACCGGTGGGATTTGGGCAAAGACAGGCTGAAATGTTGCACATGATCTCTGCTTTGCAATTTGCAGCCCGTGGCTCCGCGGTGACCCTCTGGGAGACCAGCCCAGGCCTGGCCGGCAGGAAGAAAGTGGCTTGTAAAACCCAACAACCAGTGGGTGTGTTTGTACCTCAGGCCCTGGCTCCCCGTGTCTGGGAAAGTGGCCGTTGGCGTGACACGCGACTCAGGCTAAGCTGTCTGTGAAAGGAAAAAGGCTTTTTGCCCCCCAGCTCAGCCTGCCCCTCGCTGCTCTGAGCCCGGCAGCCAGGTCCGCTGCTGTGTTCTGAGGGCAAAGTGGAGCCGGGGGGGCACAGGCTGTAGGCGACTCCCGGCAGGGCACCCCTGGGCTGCAGAGCTCGGCTAGGAATGGGCAGTGGTGGGAGGCTGCTCAGTGGGGCTCTTCCCACTGAGCGGGCGCGGGCGGGCGAGGCGATGCCGGGGCGCAGGGCTGTGGTGAGCAGCCGCGCTCCATGAGGCGCTTGTGGGGCAACACCTGGGAGTGGAGCCGTTACCGCCCGCAGGGGAATTCCCAGGGGCAGGCGCATTTCGCCAGCCTGCGTCCCCAGCCCTCGGCGTTTCCCCGGGGAACCTCAGCTCCCCGTCTGTGGGGGTGGGCGAGGAAACACAGCGCGGGGCCCGCTGCGAGGGCAGATCTGTGACGGCGATCCAGGGGTGACGCTAATCCCACCGTGCAGGGCCAGGGCTCGCTGGGGGTGCCACGGCCCAGGGAGCAGCCACGACACAGGCCAGGTCAAAGGGGTTAACAAGCCCGTGGGTCCCGCAGCAGACGGCAGCTCGGCCGCCACATCGCGCCCCTGGGAGCAGACGCGCTCAGCGTGACCGCAGGGACACACGGCGCCAGGGATTCCACGGCAGGGCCTGCTGCCTTGCAGTTCATTGGGGCCCGCCCCACGGTCAGCCCAGCGGCTCTCCATGGAGGAAGCGCCTTTGTCTGAGGCCCATTCGCGCCTTTGGTCCCTGCGAGTGGCGGGGGTGGCCCAGAGGGACCCGCTAGAGTATCAGAAGCAATTTCATCTAGTCACTGCTCCAATCGCGTCGCTTGGCGCTCGCAAGGCGGCGCCGTGGAGCCCGTGCGGACGCGAGGCCTGGCCGCCTGCGCTCGCCCGCCGGCATTTACTTGGAGGGGAGCTGCGGAAATGCCACCACGCACCTTGTGCGTCTCCGCCTGGCGCTGGGCTGTGGCAGGGTCCTTCCCGGGAGGGGCAGGTCCCACTCAGCACCCTGCAGCTTTTGGTTGGGTTGAGTGAGCGCGAGGCACCTCCTACGTGGCCCCCATTTACGGGGGGGGGGCCTGTCCCTTTGAGCGTTGAAGCACCCCCCCCCCACGACCCCAGCTCCCTTCTGGGCTAGTTGCTGCTTTGCAGCCAGACCAGTGATGGCGGCTCTGCAGCCGTGCCAGCAGGGCAGGGCCCAGAGGGCTTCTGCCCCACAAGCACGCAGGGCTCCCACATCCTGAGCGAGGCTGCAGAAAGGGGGATGCGCCCGCAGCGCCACAAGGTGACAGGCTGCCGCTGGTCCTGTGACCCCGCTCGCCCCAGGGGGCGCAGCCCAACAAAGCGAGCAAAGGAGGAGGCTGCTTCCCCGGCCTCTTGCATGCAACGCAGCCCTGGGCAAGCAGCTTTAGCCTGGACTGCGGCTCAACCCCCCAGGGCCCAAGGAAGAGTCCTGCAGCGGGCACGTCTCACGTCTGCACCCAGCCAGCCCTGCGCAGGCAGGGCGCGGACTCGCCAGGCCGCATCCCGGGGCAGAGTCAGCCCCCAGGAAGCATGATGTCCAGCAGGAGAGCAGAGCCATGGGGACGCTTGGGGCGTTGCTGGGGACCGGATGAAAACTGCAACTCCGGGCACTGGGGCTGCAAAGTCTGGAGCGATCTGGAACTGGAGGGGCCCTTCCAGCTGGACAGAGCATTCCAGCCCAGCTGGCAGCGAGGTGGGGAAGCCACTGACTTGCTGCTTGCCGGCCAGCTGTAGCTGTGCCTGGAATTGCCGGTTACTGCACTAAGGCAGGGAGATTTTCGCCGCCCGCGCTGGGGGGCGGAGCCGGTGCCCTGAGGGAGGTGGAGAGCTGGCTGCTGGTGGAAGGAGGGTGGCCGAGCACAGCCAATGGACGAACACCGAGGGCTTGCAACCCCAGCGTGGCTGACCGCAGGGCCAGAGGGCTCGCACCACACAACGGGTTTGCGGGATAGCGCAGGGTTGGAGGCACCGGGGTACTGCAGCTGGGTGAAGAGAGAGCACCGGTCGTCCCCACTGACAGCATGGCAAGACATGCACAAGCCGATCCCCGGGGCGTCTTCTAGGGGTTGGGGGCTGGACTGACCTGCTGCGAAGCAGGCCTGCTGGTCCTGGTTTGTAGGGTCTGGGCCCTACCGACGGCGCTGGAGAGTCGCACCAGATCACCAGTGAGGTGGCTTTGCTACTGATTCAGTAATATGCACCACGAGCCTCCCCATGGCAAGGCCCACACAAGGCCTGCTGCTGTACCCAGCCACTGACCAGGAACGACTCATCAATACGCAAACAGAATGGAAAGAAGCGGGAGCCCTGCTGGTAATCACGCCAATGCTGCAGGTTTCAATTAGCTCAGATCACTTATGCTGGAGGAGCATTGGGCTCTGTTACACGTTTCCCATTTGTCAACGCAAGCGGAACTTGGCTTAACTGTATTTCATTAATCTGAAAATAAAAATCCGCCAGTCCACGAGCGCTGAAGTCCCTAGGACGTTGAGTGCCATGGGAAAAGGCAAACCTCTGCTATGCTAACAAGTATATTAGCTGATGAAAACAGCACTTACAATAATCACAATATTTCTTTATTTGCATGTAAAGATGATATAATAAAAGATAATTAGCAGCGTGTGAAGCAGTTCTACAACTCAATTTTCTCAGTTTAGATAATTAATTATCTTAGTAAAATGCATCATTATGGCTAATTTTAGACAATTTAGCAGCTGCAAGGTCATAGCGGGACCCATTTCAATGTGCAATTGGAAGAAACATGAAAGGGAGTTAGAGAATCACAGCAGCACCAACATTAAGCACTTGAAGAGGCAGAAAATGCCCTGAATCATTTAATACCACCACCAAGCAAGCACTCGCTCACCACGCGCGGCCGCCTGGGAGGGGGGGGGCAGCTTCCTTCCCCTGGCCTCTTGCTGGGACACAAAGGGAAGCTTTTCCTTTCGCGTCCCAGGCTCAGTCAGTCCCGGGCTGCCAAAGGCGCAGGGCTGGGGCTGACCCTAGGCCTAAGAGCCAGGAGTCCTGCGTTTGAAGCCCCTCGGAGGCCTGGGCCTGGCTTCCAGCCCTGCTGCCCCCGCGATCTCACCTGTAACTAGGCTTACCAGGTAGCTTCAGAAAAAATACCGGACACACTTGATCGGGGGGGGAGGTGGAAGAGACTGGCTGGGAAGGGGGCGAGGACAGGAAGCAGGGCTGTGTGGGGGAGATTGGGGGGGGGGGGCGGCTAGTGGGAAGTAGGGCTGGTCAGGGAGGGGGAGGGGGAGGGGGGCTGGCTGCGGAGGGGCGGAGTGGGGGGAGAGAAGCGGGGAGCAGGACTGACCCAGGCACATGCAGATCCCAGGGCGCTGGCTGTCCTGAGCACGGTCCCAGCGAAGCACGAGTGAGTCCAGCTATGACTCCACAACGCACTTGACCAGCGCTCAGGAGCGAGGATGGGGTGTCTCCTCCCCAAGACGTCACTCCTACGTCAGAGGCTCCCAGCACCAATCGCGCCCCCTCCCAGCCACTCCCCCCACCCCCGCCAGGCTTCCATCAGGCGCCCAGCCGGAAAACCAGAAAATACCGGATATTGCATGTCGGGTATTTTCTGAATTTTTTTACCAGACAGAGGGCCCAAAAACCGGACTGTCCAGTTGAATATGGACACTGGCAACCACACCTGTAACAAGAGACAGCCGGGCACTGGCGCGGTGCTGGTTGGGTGAGTAACATCGTTGGTCCAGGCAGGGGCACCCCGCACGTCCCAGCACACAGGCAGCTTCGTGGGCGTCTCACTTTGCCAAACGCAGAGAGGCTGAAGTATCCCGCAGCTAGGAGGGGCTGAGATGGGGGAAGGGATAGCTCAGTGGATTGAGCATTGGCCTGCTAAACCCAGGGTTGTGAGCTCAATCCTTGAGGGGGGGCCACTTAGGGATCTGGGGCAAATCTGCAAGGGATGGTCTTGGTACTTGGTCCTGCCAGGGCAGGGGCCTGGACTCAATGACCCCCGCAAGGTTCCTTCCAGCTCTATGAGATGGTATATCTGGCTGAGGGGTGGGGGAGGGACATGCTGGGTCCAGCCGAGCCCAGGGTGGGGGGATGTGCCAAGTCCAGCTGAGTCCCGGCCAGGAGGGGGTAGGGAGGGACATGCCGGGTCCAGCTGAGCCTGGGGTGGGGGGGAGGGGATGTGCCAAGTCCAGCTGAGCCCTGGCTGGGAGGGGGTGGGGGGGGACGTGCTGGGTCCAGCTGAGCCCCGGCCGGGAGGGGGCAAGGAGGGACGTGCCATTTTGCCTCACACCAACGTGCTGCCAGGCCAGCAAGTGCAATTTGCCAGGGAGGTGCCCCTGTGGAAATGCAGCCAAGCTGGCAGCTCTGAGACATCCCATTTTTCATGTGCATGGTAGAGCCTAGAAGCTCAACTCTGTCTCCAATGAGCATGCTCCATTGCCCCAGAGGGCCGGGTGACCCCACCTAGGGTTGCCAGATGGTTCCAACAAAAATCCCAGACACACGTGACATTCCACTGGATTTCGAAAACACTCCACAGTTCTATTGTCTCAGTTTGTGCTCAATCTATTTTCTCAAAGGTTATTAGCCAGGGGATAGAAATGGTGTCCCTGGCCTCTGTTTGTCAGAGGCTGGAGAGGGATGGCAGGAGACAAATCGCTTGATCATTGTCTTCGGTCCACCCCCTCTGGCACCGGCCACTGTCGGCAGACAGGCTACTGGGCTAGATGGACCTTTGGTCTGACCCAGTGCGGCCGTTCTTATGTTTCCCCCACAGAATGCGCCAATACCAGACTGTCCGGTTTCGAACCGGAGCCCTGGCAACCCTGCCCCCTAGGCTCTGGCCTGAGGCTGCAAGGGCTGCGCTCCCCTGCACTGCTCCTGCTCCTGCCAGCACTTGGAGCGCCACACACGCAGCCATGCCTGCAGGTGCCGAGCGTGGTGTAAGCAGGGACTGAATCGAGCAGCCTTTGCCGCCGTCCAGGGCGTCTCACTGGGCCCTGGCCCACGCACGCGAGGCCAGGGTGGGGGGGAGGATTAGCAGGTTTAGTGCCTGGGCCAGGTGTACAATGGTATGGCCCAGCGGCGGGGTGTGCAATGGAGCGGGCCCCAGCGCTTCGTAGCTCGGTCTGATCTGGCGGTGACAAGAAGCAGCGGCTGCATGTCTGGTGCCTGGAGAAGACTGGCTCTGCCCCAGGGACTCAGGCAGCGTGGCCAGGCCCCCGAACACCTGCTGGGCTCCTCAGCCCTGCACGTGGAGAGAGCTAGAACCTAAGACTGGGACCCTCCGCAGCCAGCACGCTGAGCGGGGAGCAGGAGATGCCACAGCGTGGGAGTCACAGGCTCGTGGCGCCACTGCCAGCATGGCTGAGGAGCAGGACGCCGGTGAGCCGCTTGCATGGAACACAAAGCCACCGCTGGATTTGAACAAGAAATTCAAATGTCGATTTATGCCCATAGTTACCCCCACTCCTACCCAGCCAGGACAGCTGCCACTGCCAGCACGTGAGAAGTAAGCGTCAGGGACAGGGGATGCCAGTGGGAAATGTTTGTATCTGAATGTTTTCAGTGCTGTCCCTACAGAAAACATGCTGATTGGTAAGGAAAATGCAACTCCTGTATGAAATGCGTCATGTCACACAGGCAGGCTGGGCTGCCCCATCAGCTCTTGCAGGTAAATGGCAAAACAGCCCAGCCACTAGTGCGAGGCGAGTAGCCCTTGATGCCTGCCACCACCACTGAGAATTTGTTCCACGTTATTGTTTAGAGCGATGGTTGTAGAAAATATTATTACATTAAAATATCCCACAAGGACAAGAATTTTTTCTTTAGCACATTTTATTTATGAAAAATTAAGATTGTTTAACCAACTTGGAACTTACCATATTTTTTCTTGGGTCATCTGAAGAAGTGGGCTGTGCCCAGGAAAGCTCATGATCCCATCTACATGTTTTGTGAGTCTATAAAGTGCTACCAGACCATTTGTTGGTTTTTAAGTTTATCCTGTACAGACTAACTCGGCTCCCCCCCAAAAACCTCTGTAAGTAATTCATAGCTAGTGGTGCGTCATGCAGCCACTCCAAACCCACGCCAACACCACCTTCATCTCCTGCACTGAGCACCCCGCCAACCCACCGTACGCCCGGCCACCGGCTGTGTTCTTTACACAGCTGGTTACTTGTAAATATCCACACCAAGCACCACCAGCAGGTGTCAAATCCCATCAGAAAAATTCCTCAAGCCCTTAGTGAAGAGTTTTATAAATTGTGTTGAAAATGGGCGGCTTGGCTTTGGGGGCAGTATATGCAGTTATACAGAGAATGAAACCTTCTCCTTGGCAGACCCACGAGGGTGCAGCCCCCCAGCCGTGGCACAAGGAGAGCCGTTGCAGTTACACCTATTGGCTTCTAGCACTTTCTGTACAACCGGCCAGCTGCAGCCTTTCACACTCTGTGCGACAGGTGTGGGAGTTAATGTCCCCACATTTAAAAGAAAACAACCGTGTGAAGTGTTTCCCATTGTGAATTTTCTGAATAAAAAATCATCAACAGCATGGAAACACAAACAAAAGCCAGAGAGCGGAGAGGAAGTTCAGACAGTGAGTCCACGATGATTGTTGCTAAGCAACAACTTTCTTGGATGCCACGTGTTCCTCTCATGTGGTTATTGTTGCTAAGGAGATGACTCCCTTGATATCCATGTGCTCAGCATGTCTAGTCCACATTGCTGCCGGCTCTTGGATAGGGAAGGTCTGGGATGGAGCATGTGGGCATCAGGGGAAATGAGAGACTATGGAAAAGCAAACAGCGTATTGCAAACCGTGTACATGTGCAGGATTTCTCTAGGTTCCCGTTGTACTGCAGGGACCAGGATGGCCAGAGAATCGCCTGCCTAGGGGCTCCCTCCTCACTGTGTAGGACTATTACTCCTGTGCAGAAAGGGAGTGCGTGTGTGCGTATGTGTGCATGAGCATGTACGTTTACGTGTACGTTTACGTGTGTGTATGTGCATACATAACAAAAGATTCAAAGAGAAGGATATTGGCGTTTGAGAGGAGTTGTTATAGAAAGATCCTGAGAATAGGATGGACGCAGAAAGTCACCAAGGAGGAATTCTATAGGAAGATACAGCCGAAAGAGAACCTCCTGCAGAAGGTGATACAGCGGAAGCTACAGCTATTCGGGCATATCTGCAGAATGAACGACGAGAGAAAAGCCAAGACCTTGGTATTCGGCATAATGGATGGTTCGAATAGGAGAGGCAGGCCCCACAGAGAATGGGGAGATGATATAGTAGACTGGTGCGGAGCTAGTCTACAGAAACTAAGCCACTCCGCACTGGGCAGGGAAAGATGGAAGGAAATAGTGAGGGAGGCATCAGACACCAACAGGCGTTGAGCCCATGCTTGTTGATGATGATGAGGCATGTACGCGTGCATACGTTTACGTGCGCATACATGTACATGTGCATATGTGTTCATGCGCATACATGTGCATGTGCACGCATTTACATGCGTGTACATGTGAGTGCGTGTGTGTGTGGGTGTGTGCGTGCGCACACGTTTGTAAGTGTGAGCCTCTGGCTCTCTGTGCAGCCAGAGCAGCAGAGGAGAAGCGCGTGGCCATCTAGTGAGGGTGGGAGGGGCTGGCCCCGCCCAGGCAGGGATGCTACGTGGGGGGAGCAGCTGGCCATGGATCCAGCGGCCAGGCTGGGACATGGCAGCAGGGGGGTCTCTCCAGAGTCAGTCCTTAGCCACTTCCTCAGAGGGCATTTTCCCTGGGATGCTGCTAGCCAGTCTCTCTCCCCCCAGCAGGTGGGATCCCGAAGGACCCGGGGGGCCACGCACCAGAGCGCCACATGGTGGGGGCAGGGCTAGGAGAGCAGCAGCCGCTAGCCAGTGAAACCTCCAGCCTGGCTCTCCCAGGCCAGCCAGAGAGAGGTGCCAGTTCGCTGGGGTTAGCCGAGCGCGATTCCCTGCCCTCTTGTGCAGCCCTGCAGCTGCCTTGTCCATGCTCCGCCTGGCGCAGGCGCAGGTGGAGGCAGCCACCTTGCTCTATGGAATGACACCCCTTGGCCACTGGGCCTCATTCATTTCCTGGCTGGAGTTGGCGTCGCTAACGCTGCCGGACCTTGGGCTGGCCCTCAGCAGCGTCCCCAGTTAGAGTAAGGGCACTTTCTGCCTCAATGGCCACAAGCCGGGGGAGGCAGCAAGGGGGGGCCGGTTCCAGCTGGCCCGTTGGGGTTGGGGCAGCCAGGCGCTCTCGTTTGCACCTGGCCCAGTTTCTTCGCCCTTTGTAACTCCTGGCCGCAGGACCCTTCTCACGCAACGCCCCTGCAGCGGAGTGGCTTTGTGGCTGTGTCTGAGCTTACCGGCTCAGTGCCCACTGGCTTTCAGACACAGCAGGTGAAAACCCTGCCAGGCCGCAGCACTGCGGAGCTGCTCCCCGCCGGCAGGCGCTCGACAGCGGGCGCGACGCTGAGAGGCTCACACTGGGCAGAATGGTCCTAGCCTGGCGCGACCCTCAGGCCGACTGGCTTTTGCTTAAAGGTCAAGGTTGAAACCCTGTGGACCAGCCAGGCCCAGCCTGCAGGCAAGGCGAGCGAGGCCGTTGCCTTGGGCCCTGCGCATTCAGGGCCCCGCCCACCCGGCCGGGAGCCATGCGGCTCAGCGAGAGGGGCACCCAGAGGGGCATCGCCGCTGAGCTCCGCTCGGTGTCTGTTTCAGGGTTGGAGATTCTGGCTGGCACCCGCCAAACCAGAGCCCCAGCTGCTGCCTGCCCTCCCAGGCACCAGTGCCACTCGCAGGACTCAACATGGAGAGTTTGCTTATGCGAGGAGGCCCCACCAGCTGGAAACCTGCAGCAGCTCTGTCGTCGACTCATGCGCTGGTCTCAACTCCACACCCCAGCCCATCCCCACGCCCGGGCCCAAAGTGATTCCAAGCCCCCCACGTGCATGGACAGAGCCAGTGCTGTGACTGGGCACTTACCGGCTTCCTGTAGGTGCCAGACCCCTCTTGGGGCTGACGGGCAGAACATGGACACATTCTAGGAACTTGTGGCTTTAGGGCCCCATTCTGAGGGGCCTGGAAGGAGCAGGGGTGTTTGCGGTTCCTTTGAGTGGCAGAGAAGTCCACTGAGGGTGCCCCCGATGCGGCAGATGGGGCAGAGGTGGCTTGTGGAGTGAGACTGCCAGGCAGTTCTGCATACCCAGGAGGGATGCCGGACAGGCAGATGGCCGCCGTGCAGGTGCCAGGACTTGGCCTCAGGCTGTCCAGCAGGGTGGGGGTATGCGGAGAGGGGACTGAGGGGCCCTGGAGAACCAGGTGGATCGCATGCACCACTAGGCACGAGCGCCTCCCTGGAAGTCCATGTTCCCTGTGCTGCCGGGCTGGCTAAGCGTGCTCCCAACCCCACCAGCGAGGTGTCGTGGCAGGGTGACCGTGGGGATGGGAGCGAGCGTGGACGCCTTGGCAGGATCAGTCGTGCCAGGGAGGGAGGGAGGCGCAGCCCTAACGCGGGACAGCCAGGGCCGAGGTGATGTGGAAGAACAGCTGTGGGCAGAACACGGGGGAGCATGCGGCATCGCATGGGTACAGGGTGCCAGGTGGCTGAGCAGGCAGGCAGGGGCGCAGCCGCCGTTGTGTGGGGGTTGCAGTGCAGGGCAGGAAAGCAATCTGCCAGGAGACCGCAGCCACATGCCTACGAAATGCGTTGGGAGCCTGGTTTCACCACAGCCCCGCAGCTGCCAGGTCTCAGCACAGAATGGTGCCACTAGCAGCCAGCCATCTCGGCAAAGGAACACCGAGGGCCCCGGCCCTAACAGTGAGGGGCCACGATCCAGAGGCTGGAAGTTGAAGCTAGACAAATTCGGACCGGAAGGAAGGCATCATTGTTAATAGGAATTAACCGCTGCAACAATTTACCAAGAGCTGTGATGGATTCCTCCTCAGTGGCCATGTTTAAATGAAGACTTGATGTTTCTCCTCACGAGCTGCTCTAGGAATCACTTTTGAGGAAGTTCTCTGGTCAGACCAGATGACTACAATGGGCCCTTCTAGCCTGAGAATCTACATACCCAGACGGGAATCCACAGGAGAAATTTGCAGTGAGTAACTATCAGCTGCCCAGTGGCGAAGGCAGAGCGCTGGCCATACTGCTGTTCTGACAGGTGCCATTTCAGCAGGAATGCAGGACCTGGAGGGATTTCCCTTGGACTGACTTGAATTGGTTCAAGGAAAAAGGCTTTTTATGTTGTGGCATCATGCCACAGAGCAAGGCTGGTCCTGTGGTTAAGTCAATGGATCTGGAGGTAATTGCAGGCTCTGCCATAGACACCATGTGTCAGTGCCTTTCTGAACTGCAGCTCCCCATGTGTAAACAGGGGTGTGGTGAGGATAAACTGCTGTACCTCAGAGGCACTGCACTCCTGGATTGTGGCTCGAGGGGTCTTTGTTTACTTACATCTCAAAGCCAGGCCTATGCACTGTAACCAGACCAAGGTACAGAGCAGCTATTTCTGTACCTCCATTAATGAAGGCTGACTGGCACATCTCTAAGGCGAGAGACTGGAACAGGCTGGGTGAACATGTTGGCTTGGACAAAAGTGTACTCACACACTGACTACCACACAGGTACTAGATAAGAATTTCTTTAAAATTTATTGGACTAATTGTGTTACATTCAATATTTGATGTGTTTCTTCTGGACAAAGAATTGGCATAAATACATACGAGCCTTTGTGCCTTCCCTAAACAAATCAGAAATAAAGTACTAGAGACAAGGGAACATAGTTCACATCTTCGTATTTACACTTTGCCTTTACTTTACAACTTGGAGCCAGTAATATTTACAGAAAAATACAATAGGAACAAAAAGATCATGTCTTGGCAACATACAGAAGTTCACACAAAGTGTACATAATATTAAGCACATGATACCTGCAATCACATTTCAAACCACTCCTGCTAAAACCCAGTGTGGAAACAGAATACGTTTGGTTCCTTCAAAAGACATCAACCTTAAAACTGTGTGATCATTGAATTGTATCTAACTTTTTCTCACCATTAAAAGTCAAATTTAGTTTTGTTAACTGCCTGGGCTAAGCATCCAGAACACGGCATGAGAGAAATGCACAGCTACCTGTTGTGAGGTGAGTAATCGGATTACTTAGGCTACAAATGACTATCTTTGCTTCCCACAATTTCTCAGAAGACGATATCCACAAAGATATCTAATCTGTCCCCATGCATTTGCTGTAAATTTGTAATACCCTTTTAAGTAAGTACTTTTAAAAAAAGAGGCTTGATACTCTTTACATGAAACTTAAGGTACGAAAATTGCAACTCTACTACAGAAATGCTAACATGATGTCCGCATGTTACCCTCTCTCAAATCCTGCTGATATAATGTATCATTAAAGAGGTATCATCAATTTAAACATTTGGACCCCTCCCCCCTGAATGTTTTCAGGATCTAAAAAGGGAGAAGAGGAATATTTAAATAGAAGCTGTATGATGGCTGGAACCCAAATATTACAGTGCTATGCTGGTACCTGAGACAAGTCTGAACAGAAACGACACACGAGTGAAACAGTCAATATGCTGTCTAGCGAGAATGAAATGCAAGAAGTAACTGTTAAGAAAACGGTGGGTGAGTAGGGGTCTTAGTTTTCACGTGTCGTAATGGTTGGCGGTGTTAGACGCATGCACGAGGAGATCTGTATTTCTAACCTGTTTGATTAAGCACAATCAAGTCAACTCTCTTATGTGGTCTAATAATTCGGGGTAAATGCTCAGGGTGAGCTGTGCAATCACTCCCATTTTATAGCAGACTGTCTCCCCAGCACTATTTCAGACAAGTGAAAAACCATTAATGGCCAAATCGAAACAGTCACATGGTAACATGTTCAACAGCCAACAATAAAACCAGATTAGGACCGTGACAGCAGGCCCATTCCCCAGGCCCCGGATAAACGCAGCAGTGATATGGGTACCCTCATGGTAGGTGCCTTCCTGTTCAGTAAAAACTTAGAACTCATGTCTCAGTTGCACTTAGACTCAACTAAACCATGAAACGCTCTTCGCCCAAGAGCAGATCTTGAATCTTTCTAAAACTAAAATCTGAAGACTCTTTGAACTTATCACAACAAATGCCCATGCCCCTCTCAGTACAGATGTCTTTTCAGGCCTGAGTAACTGACAGACGGGTGTCTTTTGCCAGCCATTACGCCATGTGTGACTTAACAGCTTCGCCTGTACTTCTCCAGCTTTGGTCAAACGTACCTGGTGGTTTGTCTCTTAAGAACAGTTATCGCTAATGTGCAGACAGTGATGGCTCAACAGGTTGAGTGGACCATTCCCATTCCCATGCACTGCTCATGCCGTTTACTCAGTGGACTAAATGTGTTTGGCCACGTTGGTTAGCTCAAGGAAGCAGATGGAGTGTGTGTGTCAAGGCAGGGCCTGTGCACTGACTGAGTGCTGGCAAGAGCTCAGGGTGGCCCTCGAAACACTCCACAGCTCTACCACTGCGCTGCGTGCCCACCTGCAGCAAGCCCCAGCAATCAGGCCAGTGTCTGCAGTGCCTCTCCATTGTCTCACTTGTCACTTGTGATCCACCCGGATCAAAGCCCAGATTCCCAGAGCTGAGTGGCCAGCGTGCGCGCCCCATCAGGAGCACGCTCACCACCCAACCTCACCCTTTCCACAGCCCGAAAAGTCCTTTCAGGTGGATTTCAATTTATTCTTTGTAAAAGACCATATGCAAGTTGTATGGGCAAAATCTTCTTGTTCCACTGTTGCTGTGTAATGAAACACTCGCCTTACGAAGACTCTTTGAGGTCAGAGCTGTTGCAAAAAGTAACTTTTAAAAACTTCAAAGTTAGAGAAATACCAAAGGTATTGGTATGGATATGCAGTCTGTAGGGCCTGCCAACCTCCTGCCCCTTCCACCACCCCTTTCTGCTGATCTGTATCAGAAGAGATCACACATTCTCCCTGTGCTCCTCAAATGCTCATTTATCACTGCCATGCAAATTAATTGGGGCGGGGGGTGCAGGTGTGAAGAATCCTGAACATTATGGAAAAGGGGAACGCATCATTTTGCCGTGGATTTTGGAATTTTCACGACTGTATTTATCAGTCTGACTTCTGCCTCCCAACTTGTTCCTCAGTGTGAGTTTGAGGCACTGCATGACACAAGTCTGGTACATGAAGACAGATGCCTGGAAAGGGGAACTTGCGCTACGAGCCCCTCAGAGGGGAAAAGTGCCATCAAAAGAGCAAAGGAGCCCAGATGAAGCCATTCACTCTGCAGAGGCAAGGGTCACAGAATGCAACCCCCCGGCGTGCTACCGGCCCCTTACTTTGGAGTGAAATATGTCTCTCACTGAATGCTTATGAGGCAGAAATGGGAGGCCAATGGGTCCTGGAGAAAACGTTTGACCCATGCTCATTGAAATGAGGGAAGAGAAGAGCTTAGAGTCTCCCGAACGCTCTTCTTGCTGTAAAAGGCACCTGGCCACGACCTCTGCCAGGAGGGCAGGAAATCACTTTCAAACCCAGCAGCCACTGCCGGAGATGAAGCAGCTGAGCGCACAGGGGCTTTTTCTTTCCTGCTGGATTATGAGCCAGTTGCACAACAGTCCCCGCAAAGGGGCTGTGGCAGCCTTGATCATCTAAGCATGGAGAAGAAAGCTAATGGGGTAGGGCACCATTTCACAGTTGAGGAGCAGTCTGACACCTGCACCAGCATCAGAGTTAAACAGTCTCTGGAGGGCAAGCCCCCAAAGCCCCTTCTCTCCTGCAGTGAAACAAAATGTTCTGGAGAACACTCAGGAAATGGCTACTGGGAACAGTCCTTGCTCAGTCGCTCTGGAGTCAGCCGTTTTGGATCTGATGGGAAGCAAGCAGGCAACTGACCCATTTTCACAGGCTACTGAATGAGGGGCATAAAACCAACCTGGATTAAAAGTGAGGTCATTTTGCAACAGACTTGGGTGCCTCCTGTTATATGCACCTGCAGGACAACTTGGTTAGCTTGGAGAAAAAAAATTCTGGAAAGCAAGGTCATCTTGGGGGTGCCTGGTGCAAGTGGGAGCATTCACCAGACTCGGGCATGCCAGTCACCAGCCACAATTCTGGAATTCAGTGAGAGGTAACGGGGGGCTCCCAGCACGTCAGCGAGGGATTTCATGCCCCTTTTTCTCTTTCCTCTCTTACAGGAGTTGAATGGTCTGGGTCAGAGCAGTCTCTTCTGCAGGGTGGAGGTATTGTAAGGACTTGCATTTAACTCCTTACATGGCTTACAGTAGCAGTGCATGGCTACTGCTCCGAGATGGGGTCCCCTCACACCTGCTGGGAAAGAGCAGGTGGCCGCCTGTGCGCACTCAGACACCTGGCATTCGGATGCAGGGGCAGGTTTACTTGTGCTCCGTTTTCCAGAGCCCTATGCACGGATGGACGTCCATTCCGGGTCCTCACTGGCGAGACATGGATTTGCTCCTTGCATGAAGGCTGAGCTAAGAGCTGATGTTCTGAGCACCCAGGCGGGCTGGGCGGAACGCCACGGCTGGCTGTAGGTGGGTGAGCAGGCGAGATGCATCAATCTCTGTTACCGAAGCTGGATTTCATGTCTTGCAAGGAACGGGTCTCAGGGTTACTTCTTGCACTGAAACTCCTGGGGCAATGAGGATGGAAGCCCCAGCTGAACAACACATGGAACCCGGGTTCTCTGCGAACAGGGGAGGCTGCCAAAGCTGTATTTAAGCCTCTCCCCGACAGACTTGCTACGTTTTTTCTAACATGGGAAAACATCGAAATGGTGAGTGGGTGTAACCTCTGCCTCCCCACGAGCTGGGTACAGGCAGCTGCATTCAAGGACGTGGTCTTATTAAGATGGTGAAGGTTGAGAGCCGCCTTGTCGGTCCTGACCCCTCCTGCCTGGTATCCACGAGTCTGTTCTCTCTTCCAGTAGACCGAGGGGGAGATTTTTTGCAGAGTGGTTTGGGTTTTTGGTTGTCTGGCTGTTTCTGTTACTGTAGCCACCAAACTGTGATCTAATTGTCCTGGAAGAATATTGGTCTAGGGATTGCAGTTCTTGAGCCCAGCCTCCTGGAAAAGTGAGGTATAAAACTCGGGCTCCAGCTGCTTGTTTCTGTATTTATGGACAATGTCCGCGATCTTCTGTTTCCGGCGGACATGCGGAGGGTTATAGGAATCGCTCTCTAGCCTCTTTCTCCGACAAATGTTTATTACTGTTTGTCTCACTAAGAAACCTGAAAGAGAAACAAGTGGTTTGAACAAACTCAGCCCCCTTCTCCGCTTTTCCCAGCAAGAGAACATTTCAACGAGGGCTCTGCTCCCTGTGCCCAGTGCCCTGCGGAAGCGACCCTCCTTAAAATCACAAATTCGAATAACGAGGAGGCCCCATTATTTGAAAAGCAAATTTGCAATGATGTGCTGTAGAGGAGGCCAGTTGGGTCCTTGTTTGGCTGATGCAGGGACTGCATGAAGGGCCACATCTGCCGTGCCTGGACTGGCCAGAAGAGAGAGCAGCTAGTGAACTGAGGCCTTGTCCACACTGCACGCTGGATAGAGGGTCCAGTCGACACCAAGAGAAGCCAGTGTTGACAGGAGAGCAGCTCCCGCCAACCTCCCCACGTGCAAGACACCACGGCGAGCGTGTTGACTTCAGCTGCACTATTTGCGTGGCCGAAGTAGGTCGACAGGGTTGGCAAGTGCAGACAAGGCCTCAGTCTCAGCCACCCCTAGTGTGCTCACCCGCCTCTGCAGCACTGGGGCCGCTCTGGCAGGAGGCAGGGACCACGATGAGCAGAGAGTGCACTGCAGAGAGGGAGGGACTAGAACGTGTCAAGCCGGATTCTGTTAGGCCAGATTCTCTGAGCCATCGGACCCCAGAGGCACACGGAGGTGGCAGGACTGACTACATTCCTACAGCCTGGGGGGAGAAATGGACTAAGCATGCTCCCGGCAGCCCCCACTCAGGGAGGGGCATGCTGGGGGTGCTTTCCTAACCAGCTACCCCTCGATGACCCAGTGCCCACAGGGCCTGCTGCCACCTGGCATGCATTTGAGCAGCGCCAGCGGGTTCTAAGCCGGGCAGAGGCCTGGCAGAGAATCCGAGAGCCAGAGCTGGCTCCATAAAGACCCTTCATGCTGCAGCAGCAAGTGGGGATTCCCCAGAGCACCGAGTGTGTTCCAGCTCGAAGGACTGGCCTGCACAGGCCTGCTCCATGTCGCTACTTCCCAGTGCAAGTCTGCGCAGGTCCCTCCTCTGGGAAGTGGGCGCTGCCCACGGGAGCTCATGATCGCCACATACTGTCAGGTGCTACAGGACCCTGGTTACACTCACTGACGGACAAGAGGGTCGCACAGGTATCACCACTGGCCGACGTTAGCCTCACTAGGGATCTGAGCACGTCAGACCCAACAACGCGAGCGCCCCAGGTTACTGGTTCCCGAGTAGAACTGGGCTTTAAAGTGGGTCTGAACACAGTCTGTGGCATGGAATCCCCCAAGTCACATTAGTGCAGATCACTGGGGCGACAGAGCCACGGAGCCCTCCGGGAGCACAGGGAAGCCAAGGGGAGGTGAGGCTGCAGGTACAAGGCAGCGTTCCCTGGACGCTCGGGGGAGAGGGCTCGGTAATGTCTGACGCCCACTGGATGAGGCAGGATGAGCACAGCGCGACCAGCGCACAGCATGGGAGCATTCACGGTGCACCCACGGCTGGCTATGCTTTGGTCTCAGGAGAGGCCTACAGAGCTCCCAGGCCAGGCTGAAGAGACAGGCGAGTGGGGCTCATGAGGACATTTGAGTACCCGGGTCGGAGTTTGGGCTCCGAGGCCCAGAGAGGGAGGTGGGCGTCCTTCGGACCCAGCTGGTTTTGGAGCACTAGCGCAGGCCTTGCTGCCCTGCCTCTGGGCGGGGGCTCACTGCTGCAGGCGTGCGTCAGTCTCAGGGAGTCACCAGCATCAGAGCCACTTCGTTCTTATCCAGGCCTTTCTCCACAACTGTACCCGCTGGTCTCCCCTGCCTGCCCCCCGCCGTGCTGTGCCCTTGCCTTGGCCTCATCACTGCTCCTGCAAACCATCAGGTGAAAGTGACAGAAGCTCCCAAACTAGGCAGCATGGACGAAGTGCTTGTCAGTTTCAGTTTACTGCACCCTCTGCCTGCGGCTGTGCTGCAGAGAGCTCCGCCCACTTGAGCCCCGGGGGACTCCTCAGCTATTCCCACGTCAAAATCTCTCAAACCACACAGACCAGCCGCTGGACAGTCAGACCCCTCCCACGCAGCAGCGCTTACCCAGAGCTCGCCTGCTAACTACCATTCCATCCACCAGGGGGATGACCATGTTGAATTTCCCAGCCGCGCCTTGCACTTTTATCCGGAACAGCCCAGTGTTTAAGGGGTGGATGAACACCACGGGGACTTCTTTCTCAGGAGTGGTTGATCTAGAGAAAAACACTTGTTACACGGGGGAAGGGGTGTTTAAAAGAACATTTAGGGGAAGCAGGAGGCGATAACGTGCTTTGCAGGACTCTCAACAATGGCTTGTAACTAAAGCAAGCCTTCCGGTGTGAGGTGGTCCATCCCATTGCACCCCATGTGGCTGCTGGAAGCACCGCAACCTTTCAGGGTGTCAGGAAAAGGGGCCCGTGGGCCTGGCCAGGAAGAGTTTCTACTGTCCCACGGCCTGTCCCTAAGGATGCGGGATCAGTCATAATAAAGCATTTGTACATCTCCTTCTGTTGCGAGAGCCCCAAATGCTGCACACATCGATTTCGTTCATGTCTCACACCACATTGTCAGGCTGAGAGGTTTGGTGCTTGGTCACAATTGCCAGAGCGAACCCCGACTGTCTCCTTGCCTGAAACGCCAGGCCCCTTTCACGAGTGGCCAAGGCAAGAGGGCAGACAGGAAAGCCACACAAAGTGCTTGACGCATTCTGAACAGGTGTGCACCATTCCCACACAGCTGCCAAGACAGCCGGTGCAGCTGATGGAGAACGGCTCTGGAGCCCTGCAGAAGCTGTGCGCGGGACGCAGAGAAGTTGTAACAAAAGGACATTCCCAGCCATACCTTAGGGAAGTGCTACTATTTGATGTAGTTTCTACCCCAGTGCTGGTCTCAGAAATCAGATCCGAGAGGGGAAAGTTTTCTGGAAGATAAAGAGGTTTGCATTCCAGGGTAAGTACTCACTCAGACAAATTTGGACAGAAATCCAAACAAGGAGTGTGGGACCAGTTAAAGGCAAACTGCAGCAGTAAATCAGAATTTACTATTTACCTCCCACCAACATTCAGTGTAATGAAATATGTACCATGTACCATGGCCCTGCAGTTACACGAACGTTTCCACACACCTATATCATCGTAGCGCTCAACCCAGACAACAGACACCTTGGTTTCAGGTCCCATCGGTGGAATGGTCCGGCCCTGAGGCAACTTCTTGGCTCTGGAAGTCGGACTGAGCTGTTTTGGAGAAGAGCAGAGCGGCATTTGCAACATAACGAACGTTAAAGGAAACATCTCAACAAGCAGCAGCACCGCAGTCACTCCTGGAGGAGGCTTCTGGGCACCAGAGACACAAGAGGCAGGTGGCCAAGAAGCAGGTGTGACAGCTGTTGGTGGCAAGGCCACAGCCGCACTGTACCTGTCGGCCACTTTGGTTTCATTACTGCTGTTGCAAACCCAGCCTGGCAGCGAGCACGGCTCACAGTTCTTTCTGGCTCGTGCTTAGCAGGCATTTGCTTGCAAGTGCACAAACCTGTCAGACCAAAGTCCCCAGGCATGCCTTTGACTCCGGGTACCGGAGCCCTAGAGGCCCAGTGAAGTCGGATCAGCTTAAAGGCAGCAGTTTCATACGATATAGCCCTACGTAAAGCACTGTTCTCTGCAGGCACCCCCTTGACAAAAATCCACACACGGCAAGGGCAGTTAGTTACACCACGTGCTTTATCAGCTAATGCAAGACATGACCTAGAGCAGAATCAAGACATTTTGTTAAAAATATTTAAGGTCTCAAATCAGTGACTGAATGTACATCCCGACTTCGGGCCAGCGCTTCAGTTTCTAAAAACCTTTCATCTACACTGCTGACAGACTTGGTTCTGTGCACACTACAACCAGCCTCTCCGATGCTCCAGCTGGTGCAGGAGGACTCAGCACCCTGAACTCCATACATGTACTGTAACTAACATGGACGGCAAGGCTTTGCCATTTCATTACATTCCCACCCATCCTGAGTTTCTAGACCGTGGCTTCGATTCAAGCCAGCTGGCTAAGCGTGGCATGCCAATCGCCTTTCGGTGCACAGGAGGAGTCTGGGATGGAGAATATTTCATCTAACTCAGGGTTTTAAACAGGTGTATACAAACTATGACCCAGCAACCTCTTTCTGGCACTGCACTGATGGGGATCAACAAAACTGAGCACAGAAAGGTCAGACTGCTGTTAATAATCACGAAGGCCTGAGGCAGAAGAGTTTCAAACATTACAATCTGAGGTTACAAGTACTGCTATAAACATCAACTGTGTTTTCACTGTGTGTGTTGTAGAAACAGAGCATGGCCCTTCCCTGCGGCTGATGCGTGGCCTTACCCGCTGCGAGGAATTCAGATTGTCTGTATGATTGGGGAAGAGTTCAAGGGTCAGAGACGGCTGCTTTAGGATCCCAGGCAGAAGGTCCATGTTGGAGTCACTTTCTTGCTCTGAGACGTTGCTTTCCAGTGAATCAGCTGAAAGCCAAAGGAAGAGCAAAGAATGGTTTCCTTCTGGCAGAAAAGGCAAAGCTTAGGCAGGGTTCTAAAGTGAACTAGGCCGCGATGCCTCAGAGCTCATGATAAGAGCAGGTCTGGCTACCAACAGGGCTGGGTGGAAACCACAGCCCAAATACAACAAAGGGAGAGAAGAAAAACGAGAAGGAAAAAAGTATCAAAACCTTGTTTCAAAGAAGCACTTGCCTTCTACAGAACCACCAGGCGGCGGCGTTCAGCGAGCCCAGCAATCCCAGCTGGCCCCACAGAGTCAACACTTCAGTCCACAGAAACACAGGCCCTGGACTAATCTAATGACCACTAAGACACAGGACTTCACTAGGAGGTGCTCAGCCACCACAGGGCTCTGCAGCCTTGAACTTCTGCTGGGGTCTCAAGCCAGACTGATAAGGGACAGAACAAGTAGGAATCGAGAAGACCATGAAGTTGGACAGTCACTGTCAACTGGGTCACCCGTCCTTCCCCTTGGCAGGCGGAAGTAGGCAGCGCTCGACATCAGGCAAGAGGGTAAGCACCTCGGACTCCACACTGACAGGCATGCTGCTTTCCCAGAAAAGGAGACCTGAGAATCACAAATACTAGGACTGGAAGGGGCCTCGAGAGGTCATCGAGTGCAGTCCCCTGCCCTCACGGCAGGGCCAAGCATCATCTAGACCATCCCTGACAGGTGTCTGTCCAACCTGCTCTTCAATATCTCCAGGGATGGAGATTCCACAACCTCCCTGGGCAGTTTATTCCAGTGTTTGACCACCCTGATAGGCAGGAAGTTTTTCCTCATGTCCAACCTAAACCTCCCTTGCTGCAATTTGTCCTGTCCTCAGAGGCCAAGGGGAACAATTTTCTCCCTCCTCCTTGTGACACACTTTTAGATACTTGAAAACCGCTATCATGTCCCCCTCAGTCTGCTCTTTTCTTCTCGCTCTTATGAAGGAGTGGGCAATAGAGGATATTGCCAAATCAGGGGTTTTATTATTATACATTTTAGGAAGCAATTTTGCAACTGATCACTTGCAGCTGACAGTGCTAATTTGATCCTTCCTCCCCGATACATTTAGTCAAGAACCTGGTTTTGGGGCTCTACTTCTAACTGGGGCCTCTGCCAATACCATGACTATTAAATGAGCTCTGTTAAACAAGCTCTGGGTCAAAGGAGGGCTATATAAAGAGAGCGCTTGAAAACACATAGCAGGGACACCATGATCTTACTTAGGGACTCCACCGGGCAGGGCACAACAAATGCTATTTCTGTGAGGGCATCAGCATAATACAGAACCTTCTTCTGCCCACTGAAGATACTCGCTCCGGTGTCTTCTGAAGAAATTACTTCATCTGAGAATGAAGAAACAAAAGTTACGTCAAAAGAAAGAGCTTCCCAGCTGCTCCTGCACTTCCCCTGCAAAGGCCTTGCACGCACTAGGACTCAACCAGGATACAAGAAAGTTACTTGGTTAAGATGAAAGCCAAAGTGCACACTCAAATCGAGTGATTGCTGGGTAACAGCCACAGCCTTGGCAATGGTATAGGAGTCCCTGTTTGTCCAGGAATCTGTGTCCCTGAGCCTCACGTAGTTAATGTTTTAACTACACTGCCACGTGGTGCGGAGGAGTGGGCAGCACCTTTTCTTGCTCTTGCACTGAGAAAGGGACAGTTATTCCAAGTCAGTCTTACGTCCTGGCCTCGACTATCACCTCACTTCAAGAAACTCGTCCAATGCTGAGCCACTCTCCGAGTTAAAGGAACAGCAGCTTCCTTTAAAGAAAAAAAAATCCTCCCCGTCTGACAAAGGAGCCCAGTAACAAGACTGGTCTTTCCGCCGATCGTGGAACCGCCAGGGCTCTGAGTCACCACCTCTGCTCACCTTACTGCAGAGACAAAGCTTTACCAAACATGCAGGGTGCCCCACCAGGCACTGCATCTATGTGGCAAACAGTCTCTACCGGCTGAACTGTCTAATGTTTCCACAGGGGCTAGTTGTGCAGCACCGAAAGCTAAACCTTGATCATCCTCCTGCAGGGGACAGAACCATCTTCAGCAAGAGGTCTGTAAAGCAATTCCTCACAAGTTCCCGACACATGCATCTTTTGAGGAGGTCTGGGTGCTTCACAGACCCTCACCTGAACCTCTGAGTTCATTCGACCCTTTGCTCCCGAAAGCAGCCACCACTGCTGCCCGGCACATGAGCAAAGCCTCGCTGACTTGTACCCTTTCATAGCGACCCAGAATGACAAAGCTGCGCCCACTTCACTCAAAGCGCCTGCTTCCATTTGCAACAACCCTAATGCATCGCCCTGCAAGATGACTTTACTGTGGTCAGGCAGCTGCGGCGAGGCTGCACGGACCCTTCACGGTCTTCACTCTTGCAGCCATCGGAAAGAGGCGGAGTTTGAACAGCACAAGCATTAGTCACAAGGTACGAATCCTCAGCCATTGCAACACCAGAAATACGGGACCAAGACTCTGTCCAAGTCTGTTTCAAGTGGGAGGGGCTACCTTTAAGCTGACTCCGCACCCACCTGTGTCCATGCTCACTAAGAAACTTGGCCCTGGGCATACCGCAGTCCTGTGGACAGCTATCGCCCCTCCTCTGGACGCCCTCAGCTCTCTAACCTGCCACTCATTTCCCACGCCTTTCAGCGTTAGTTGCCTTCCTCAGAGGGTCTCCAGTTTACCCCTATTGCCAGGAATGCAACAGCCAGTCGAGAGTTCCAGACTCCAGCAGAAGCCTAGTCAGAGTAGGGCCCCAGTGGGGATACGGGCTCTGGGGTGGGGGAGGGATGTGGGAGGTGCGAGGGCCCCAGTGGGGATACGGGCTCTGGGGCGGGGGAGGGATGTGGGAGGTGCGAGGGCCCCAGTGGGGATACGGGCTCTGGGGTGGGGGAGGGATGTGGGAGGTGCGAGGGCCCCAGTGGGGATACGGGCTCTGGGGCGGGGGAGGGATGTGGGAGGTGCGAGGGCCCCAGTGGGGATACGGGCTCTGGGGCGGGGGAGGGATGTGGGAGGTGCGAGGGCCCCAGTGGGGATACGGGCTCTGGGGCGGGGGAGGGATGTGGGAGGTGCTAGGGCCTCAGTGGGGATACGGGCTCTGGGGCGGGGGAGGGATGTGGGAGGTGCGAGGGCCCCAGTGGGGATACGGGCTCTGGGGCGGGGGAGGGATGTGGGAGGTGCGAGGGCCTCAGTGGGGATACGGGCTCTGGGGCGGGGGAGGGATGTGGGAGGTGCGAGGGCCCCAGTGGGGATACGGGCTCTGGGGGGGGGAGGGATGTGGGAGGTGCGAGGGCCTCAGTGGGGATACGGGCTCTGGGGGGGGGAGGGATGTGGGAGGTGCGAGGGCCCCAGTGGGGATACGGGCTCTGGGGCGGGGGAGGGATGTGGGAGGTGCGAGGGCCTCAGTGGGGATACGGGCTCTGGGGGGGGGAGGGATGTGGGAGGGGCCCGGGGGGGGGGGGGGGGGGGGCGGGGGGGGGGGGGGGGGGGCCCGGGGGGGGGGGGTGGGGGCCGGGGGGGGGGGGGGGTGCCGGGGGGGGGGGGGTGGGGCCAGGGGGGGGGGGGGGGGGGCCGGGGGGGGGGGGGTTGAGTGCGAGGCCCAGTGGGATACGGCTGTGGAGGTGAGTCGCCCATGGATACGGCTTGGGGGAGGTTGGAGTCAGGCCCATGGATACGGCTGGTGGGAGGAGTGGAGGTAGGGCCCAGTGGGGATACGGGCTTGGGGGGAGGGATGTGGGAGTGCGAGGGCCCAGTGGGGATACGGGCTTGGGGGGGAGGATGTGGGAGGTGGGGCCCAGGGGGGGGTGGGGGGGGGGGGGGGGGGGGGGGGAGGGGGGGGGGGGGGGGGGGCCCGGGGGGGGGGGGGGGGAGGGGGGGGGGAGGCCCAGTGGGATGGCTCTGGGGGGGAGGATGTGGGAGTGCGAGGCCAGTGGGGATACGGGCTTGGGGGGGAGGGATGTGGGAGGTGCGAGGGCCAGGGGATACGGCTGGGGGGGAGGGATTGGGAGGTGCGAGGCCAGTGGGGATACGGGCTCTGGGGGGGGAGGGATGTGGGAGGTGCGAGGGCCCAGTGGGGATACGGCTCTGGGGGGGAGGGATGTGGGAGGTGCGAGGGCCCAGTGGGGATACGGGCTCTGGGGCGGGAGGGATGTGGGAGGTGCGAGGGCCCAGTGGGGATACGGCTCTGGGGGGGAGGGATGTGGGAGGTGCGAGGGCCCAGTGGGGATACGGGCTCTGGGGTGGGGGAGGGATGTGGGAGGTGCGAGGGCCCCAGTGGGGATACGGGCTCTGGGGTGGGGGAGGGATGTGGGAGGTGCGAGGGCCCCAGTGGGGATACGGGCTCTGGGGTGGGGGAGGGATGTGGGAGGTGCGAGGGCCCCAGTGGGGATACGGGCTCTGGGGTGGGGGAGGGATGTGGGAGGTGCGAGGGCCTCAGTGGGGATACGGGCTGTGGGGTGGGGGAGGGATGTGGGAGGTGCGAGGGCCCCAGTGGGGATACGGGCTGTGGGGTGGGGAAGGGATGTGGGAGGTGCGAGGGCCCCAGTGGGGATACGGGCTGTGGGGTGGGGAAGGGATGTGGGAGGTGCGAGGGCCCCAGTGGGGATACGGGCTCTGGGGCGGGGGAGGGATGTGGGAGGTGCGAGGGCCCCAGTGGGGATACGGGCTCTGGGGTGGGGGAGGGATGTGGGAGGTGCGAGGGCCTCAGTGGGGATACGGGCTCTGGGGCGGGGGAGGGATGTGGGAGGTGCGAGGGCCCCAGTGGGGATACGGGCTCTGGGGCGGGGGAGGGATGTGGGAGGTGCGAGGGCCTCAGTGGGGATACGGGCTCTGGGGCGGGGGAGGGATGTGGGAGGTGCGAGGGCCCCAGTGGGGATACGGGCTCTGGGGGGGGGTGGGATGTGGGAGGTGCGAGGGCCTCAGTGGGGATACGGGCTCTGGGGCGGGGGAGGGATGTGGGAGGTGCGAGGGCCCAGTGGGGATACGGGCTCTGGGGCGGGGGAGGGATGTGGGAGGTGCGAGGGCCCCAGTGGGGATACGGGCTCTGGGGCGGGGGAGGGATGTGGGAGGTGCGAGGGCCCCAGTGGGGATACGGGCTCTGGGGCGGGGGGGGGGGGGGGGGGGGGGGGGGGGGGGGGAGGGATGTGGGAGGTGCGAGGGCCCCAGTGGGGATACGGGCTCTGGGGCAGGGGAGGGATGTGGGAGGTGCGAGGGCCCCAGTGGGGATACGGGCTGTGGGGTGGGGGAGGGATGTGGGAGGTGCGAGGGCCTCAGTGGGGATACGGGCTCTGGGGCAGGGGAGGGATGTGGGAGGTGCGAGGGCCTCAGTGGGGATACGGGCTCTGGGGTGGGGGAGGGATGTGGGAGGTGCGAGGGCCCCAGTGGGGATACGGGCTCTGGGGTGGGGGAGGGATGTGGGAGGTGCGAGGGCCCCAGTGGGGATACGGGCTCTGGGGTGGGGGAGGGATGTGGGAGGTGCGAGGGCCCCAGTGGGGATACGGGCTCTGGGGTGGGGGAGGGGTTGGAGTGCGGGGGCTCCAGTGGGGATACGGGCTCTGGGGTGGGGGAGGGGGTTGGGCTGCGGGGGGTGTAAGGGCCCCAGTGGGGATACAGGCTCTGGGGTGGGGGAGGGGTTGGAGTGTGGGGGCTCCGGTGGGGATACGGGCTGTGGGATGGGGAAGAATGTTTGGGGGTGGGGTGTGAGGGTCCCAGTGGGGATACAGGCTCTGGGGTGGGGGAGGAGTTGGGGTGCGGGGGCTCCAGTGGGGATACGGGCTCTGGGGTGGGGGAGCGGTTGGAGTGCGGGGGCTCCAGTGGGGATACGGGCTCTGGGGTGGGGAAGGATGTTTGGAGGGGGGAGGGGGACCGAGGGCCCCAGTGGGGATACGGGCTCTGGGGTGGGGAAGGATGTTTGGGGGGGGGGGAGGGGGACCGAGGGCCCCAGTGGGGATATGGGCTGTGGGGTGGCAGAGGGGGGTGAGTGCAGGGGCCCCAGTGGGGATACAGGCTCTGGGGTGGGTTCAGGAAGGGTTTGGGGGTGAAGGAGGGCGCTCCGGGGTTACTCCCCTCGCAGCAGGACCTGGGTGAATGGGAGACAGGCATGAGACCACACAGAGGCTGGGACTGGGCTCCCATGGCCACACAAGGGATGGGAACCGGAGGGGGGGGGGTAACACCAGATGGGGGGCCAGCGTGGGGCACCTCAGACAAGCTGCTGGGGTCTGCTTCAGAATGGGATCTAGGCCAGGCAGTGTGGCCAGATTCAAGCTGGGTCCAGATTCGGGCTGCCCCGGCTGGACAGGGGCTGGGGTCAGCGTGCCGCAGGCAGACCAGGACCAGGCCAGACAGAGCCTTCCCCCCAGCAGGATCAGGGCTGGGCTGCTGCAGCAGGAGCCAAGTCGAGGTCATGCTGCCTGTGGTAGGGTCCCAGCTGGAGCCCAGCGACCCCAGCCAGTTGAAGGGCGGGCTAGTTGTGGGCTGTTGCTGTAAGTCCCGGCCATTACGTTTACAGGGATCTTAGGCCCTGCCCCTTCTGGGAGCACAGAGCCAGTCCCTCCCACTTTGCCCGGGGGCTCGGCTCCCCAGGGAACAAGCCAGAGTTACGATTCCCTAAGCAAGCACCAGATCTTACCTTGCTCAGACCCCTCTTCATCACTGCAACTGTTAATGGACCAGCTTGTGGAAACATGGCCAGTCCAGCCAGGGTGCTTTCCCACCGCTACAGCCCAGCCAAGGGACAGCAGGAATTCTAGGAAGTGGGGCTGGACATGTGCAGAAGACTCTACGTTCTTCAGGATCTGCAACATTTCAATTCACAGCATGAGCAGCCAGCTGGAGGAGGAAACTGTCACTGACTTTTTCTGAACAGCAAATTGGGTGCTGACCAAACCCCCTCTAATCCTGCCTCGAGCAGCGGAGCCTTGGCCACGGTACTCAAGCGTCCCCGTCTTGTCTCTGAGTGAGCACAGTTCAGACTCCCTGAGGCCTGCAGGCCTCTGCTGAGACCACGGGAGTTCATTCAAATTGGTGAGGTTTCTCCTTTGCTTTGGGCAACAATGACATTTCCCACTCAACCCAGACAGGGCCTCAATCCTGCCATGAGCACCAGGGACAGACTCTTAAACCAACCCGAAGTCCCATTTGCTCTGGGGTCTTTCTGAACAAATCTCACTGCATGAGAGATGCAGAGAGATTTCCAGAACCAATTAACTACTGCTGACCCGGTGGGGGCCTGAACAGTGACGCACAGGAAAGGCACTGTGTCTTACAGACACATTAGACCAAACGCAATGAACGCGAGCTCCAGACATGCCCCCGGCATGCTCTCCTCCTGACGCTGTGCTGTACAAGCACTATGATGGCCCTGCTTAGAATTATGCGATTTTAAAATCGGTAACGTGCATAAACTGATGAAAAACTACTTTCATAGATGACCATTGAAAAATACAGTCAGGTAACATCAGAAAAATGCTGCTTGAGAGCTCAGAGTTTGATTTCAGGATATTTACATTGTGTAGTCTGAGATATGATATTGACAAGTTGCATTTTAATGGATATAAAGCTTGAACTGTTTTGAATCTTGATGTTTGCTGCCATTTAATTATTATTGGCTGAACCTGCTCAATAAATTACCCACATCAGAGAATGTAAATAAACAAAAAACTAGAAAAATGGTTCAAATGCATAATGTTGTACAACTGTGAAAATTTACATCTATTTTACAAATGCTTAAAATAAACACTGATATTATCCATCAAAACTGCACACAAAAATCTAACGCTGCTGTGTCTTCCTCTCAAGAACTGAAAAACTCCTCCAGCTACCTCAAAGAGCTCCTGTCGCTTGCCATCGCGAGCCAAAACAACTGGGGAGTTTACGCCAGCTAGTATTTCAGAGGCAATAACTTCCCTTGCTCTTTGCCCACTCACCTAGGCTGGCACCAGCTAGCCCTGGAGAAGGTGATTACGGTCAGAGCAAAGACCAAAAAATAAAATCTCCGCACTTGCAAAAGGTGAAGGCACCCGTGGTCTCTCGCCGCGCTCCGTCCTGCTGCGGTGGGAGCCGCAGTGCAGTTTTATTAACTGGGCTTAGCTCCCCAGGACTTCGTGCATGCCATCTGATTCAGGAAATCCAGGGCATGGCCTGAAGACCCCACGGAATACCCCACACTTTGGATACTTAGGGGCACCAGTGCTGCACAGTCTTAAAAATGTGCTCTGCGCCTCCCACCCTACCACCGAGGGCAAAGTCCATAAAACTGACCTCACAATTCTAGACTGTGCGTTGGGTTCCTGAAGGCTGGCCAGCTCTGCAGGACAAAACTTGATCAGGTTGAGCCCCCCAGATGCATGGCATTCAATAGAACTACATGCCGCTAGCTCAGGTGGAGTAAGGTACCTTTGCTCGCATGCCTTAGCCCCACGTTTTCAGACAAAGATGCCTGGCCTGGGCCAAGGCAGCTGGACAGTCTTTCTAAACCCAACCACCCTGTGTCTGAAAGCCTGTCGGGGGTTTGGGACGGTAACAATAGGTTCCACTCGTGCATTTCAGATCAACAAGGCTGGGCTGCATTTCCCAGCTTTGCAGATGTGGCACGGGGGCATGGAGTCTGGTGGCAGCCAGCTTCATTCACTCTCTGTACAGTGTGGTGCGCACAGAGAGAGAGGGGCAGGAACGACACACACAGCTCATTAGGATGAACTTATACAGCCTCTGCTATGACAGGCGGGTTCCAAGATGCAGCCCAGACAGAAGATGTGGCTATTCAGCTCTGCGGTCCTCTAGCCTGATAATCAAACTACTGGTAACACCTGAATGCAAACAAGTACAGTCAGAGCAGCACACAACTAACAGAGCAGGGAAGTAACTCACTGACATTCCTGTTTGAAATGAAACCCTACCAATGCAAACTAGCTGGACTTTGCACGCCACTGGACCCAAATGACGGGATTGGGCCTGTGAACCTAGAAAGTGCCTCTAATGTCAGGTTCTGCACGGAAGTGTTCCTATACATTTAGAACGGCTCTGGATAAGAAAGGATTATTAATCCTGTCCATATATATAACTAATAATGGTCTTTATTTTTCAAATATAAAAGCTCAGTGACTTGTTGGAAATCACACAGCAACAACGCATCACCAAAATTCCTGAGTCCCAGAACATCCACTCCAGCCATTAGATCATATTGATAAATAGCTAAGAAGCAAATAAGGCAAAGAGAAATGGAGGCCAATTTTTCACATACCTCTTGGCTTGTTTTCTGGCCTGCCTTCATGTAGAAAATGAAAACTGTATCAAAAGGGCGACATGGCAGCAGATCCAAGTAACCAAGGTCATCAAAAAACCCAGGGAGAGTGGGGTCAAGTGCAATCAAATGAGGAGGTAGACGACTAGTCGCAGTTTCCTACCCGGCAAACAAAGAAGTTCAACTTTCATAACTATTAGAAAAATCTTTTCCGTCAGTAACGTTCTTTGACGGTTGCATTATGATCCATTTTAAAATACACTGAACATAAATGCATTTTCCTAAACAACATCAAATCTGTAACTTAATTTCCAACATGACCCTGTGAGCACAAATGTATATGGGTTTGCAAAGTCATCTGTATAATTTCATAGAATCATAGAATTGGAAGGGACCTTCAGAGGTCACTGAGTCCAGACCCCTGCCCTCACGGCAGGACCAATCACTGTCTGACCATCCCTGAGAGACGTTATCTAATCTGCTCTTAAATATCTCCAGAGATGGAGATTCCACAACCTCCCTGGACAATTTATTCCAGTGTTTCACCTTCGTGACAGTCAGGAATTTTTCCTCAAGTCCAACCTAAACCTCCCTTGCTGCAGTTTAAGCCCATTGCTTCTTGTCCTATCACCAGAGGCCAAGGAGAACGATTCCCCCCCCCCTTGTGACACCCTTTTACATACTTGAAAACCTCTATCATGTCCCCTCTCAGTCTGCTCCTTTCCAAACTAAACAAGCCCAATTCTTCAGTCTTCCTTCATAGCTCATGTTCTCTAGACCTTTAATCATTCTTGTTGCTCTTCTCTGGACCCTCTCCAATTTCTCCACATCTTTCTTGAAATGGGGTACCCAGAACTGGACACAATACTCCAATTGAGGGCTAATCAGCGCAGAGCAGAGCGGAAGAATGACTCCTCATGTCTTGCTCACAACACTCCTGTTAATGCCTCCCAGAATCATGTTTGCTTTTTTTTGCAAGTGTCACACTGTTCACTCATTTAGCTTGTGGTCCACTCTGACCTCTAGATCTCTTTCTCCAATACCCCTTCCTAGACAGTCGCTTCCCATTCTGTATGTGTGAAACTGATTGTTCCTTCCTAAGTGGAGCACTTTGAATTTGTCCTTATTAAACTTCATCCTGTTTACCTCAGATCATGTCTCCAGTTTGTCCAGATCATTTTGAATTATGACCCTATCCTCCAAGGCAGTTGCAACCCCTCCCAGCTTGGTATCATCTGCAAACTTAATAAGTGTACTCTCAATGCTGATATCTAAATGGTTGATGAAGCTATTGAACAGAGCCAGTCCCAAAACAGACCCCCTGTGGAACCTAACTTGTTATGCCCGTCCAGCATGATTGTGAACCATTAATAACTACTCTCTGAGAACGGTTATCCAGCCAGTTATGCACCCGCCTTATTGTAGCCCCATCTAACTTGTATTTGCCTAGTTTATTGATAAGAAGATCATGAGAGGCCGTATCAAATGCCTTACTAAAGTCTAGGTATACCACATCCACCGCTTCTCCCTTATCCATCAGAATCATTATCCTATCAAAGAAATCTATCAGATTGATCTGATATGATTTGTTTTCACAAATCCATGCTGGCTGTTTCCTATCACCTTATTGTCTTCCAAGTGTTTGCAAATGACTTCCTTAATTACTTGCTCCATTATCTTCCCTGGGACAGAAGTTAAACCGAGTGGTCTGTCGTTTCCTGGGTTGTTCTTATTTCCCTTTTTATAGATGGGCACTAGATTTGCCCTTTTCCAGTCTTCTGGAATCTCTCCTGACTCCCATGATTTTTCAAAGATGATAGCTAAAGGCTCAGATACCTCCTGTAACAGCTCCTTGAGTATTCTAGGATGCATTTCATCAGGCCCTGGTGACTTGCAGACATCTCACTTTTCTAAGTAATTTTTAACTTGTTCTTTTTTATTTTAACTTCTAAACCTACCCCATTCCCACTAGCATTTACTATGTTAGGCATTCCTTCATCATCAGACTTCTTGATGAAGACCGAAACAAAGAAGTCATTAAGCACCTCTGCCATTTCCAAGTTTCCTGTTATTGTTTCTCCCGCCTCACTGAGCAATGGGCCTACCCTATCCTTGGTCTTCTTCTTGCTTCTAATATATTTATAGAATGTCTTCTTGTTACCCTTTATATCTCTAGCTAGTTTGAGCTCATTTTGTGTCTTTGATGTCACACTGCCTTTGATGTACCTGGTTCATTGAAGAAATTCTAGAAGTACCAAGAGATTTGACTGAGTAGAAATGACGGAAATAGTTTTGAACGTTTTAATATTAAGTTTCCCCTACATCCAGGCTAGCGAGGACTTTGGCATATTAACACTGTGCCTAACTCCAGATGCACTTTATTTTGCAGGCCATCTGGAAGAAAGAAATCTCTAAGCACTTCTTGTGATTATTAATTCTGCAATGGCTCAATTCTCTGTTTGTTGACAATCTATCAGTCAGAGCTAGACACAAACTCCATAGTGTGGCATAAAAAACCCCAAGGCAGGGGGTGGTGTTTTCATCTGAAAATTGGATTCTTTGAACTAACTCATAAAATAAGAACTTGTCCATTTAGCTGGTGTTTCCATTTCATGGATCCCAAAGTGCCTTAGGTAGCAACTCTCAATCTATGGATGGATGCTACCTGGATCTCTGAAACACAACACTGCAATCCTACTGAAATGTTTAGGGCTGAAAGCAACTTTGTATCCAACTGGAATGGCAGGAAGCATTCCAAGTACACAATAAGCAATTGTCCCAACGTATGGACCCTTTGCAGACTCAGCTCAGAGCTCACCTCTGTACCCCTGGCTTCCAGAACCCCGGAGAAGTCCTGGGGTTCATTTCCCTGTATCTGAGCAGACTATAGCTATCTACACAAGAGCAAACTTTCATTAGCAAGCTGCTAAATTACACTGTTTGGTCCTGCTGGATACTGGGGGTATGAGGCCATTGGTGCCCTAGGAAGGAGATAAGAAGTCACCTTCAGTGCCTCTAGTGACAGAAATCCAAAGTGCGAGAGGAAGAGGCGCGCTGTCTGGAATTCCTGGGCAGGAGGCGGAGGTTTACACTCAGTGACTGGGTCAGGGAAACTCTTCTTGAGCCACTCCTCTTCACTCTGCTGATCTATGGAAGTTTCGTAAGTGATCTGCTGGGCCATACCATTCCTCAGCTTCTCATGCCGCTCTTCCAACTGAAACACAATATTTCACAGATTCCAGACCCCTTTTCCCAAGTGTTTCAAAACATCTCCCTGGGCAGCCCACAGAGCAACAAAGCACAGGCTTGGACCATTACAGAAACACGCTGCCATGATTATGGAAACACTCCAGAGGGAGGTCTCACAGGTGGGGCGCAGGGTCAGTGAATGTGACTTGAAACTCCCCAATCAATATCATTTGTTTAGGGCAATAGTGGCGAACGATCTCTCTAGCATCAACTCCGATATCCGTCTCTCAAAAGAGCTGTCGGAACAGCACATTTTTCTCATGTAGCAGTACCACATCCACAGCCACTCTCAAGGCAGAACTGGTCCTTCCCTCTTTCCCCAGAGCACCAGCAGGAAACAAGTCACTGCCGCAGGCCATCACAGCGTGTCACTATTGGGGCAAAAGATACTGGCATATTGGGAACCCTCCCCCACACACAATGACAGGTAGCCTCATATCACAGGTCCTGAAGGTTGAACCTCTCTAGTCCGGCACCCCTGTGACCTGACCAGTGCCGAATCAGAAAATTTTCCAGACCATGGAAGGTTGATATTGTCTAGCAGCATTACCAGCACTTCCACTGCTTCCTGGGCTGTTAGAGAACATTGAGGGGTGAATTAGAACTAAATAACAGCACAGAACACTGAGAGCCAGGACTGGGGGCTGTAAACAAACTTTATGGGACCGCGGGAAACCTGGCCACACCCATGCTAAGTGGACAGCCATTTAACTGAAATCATGCCGGACCATGGATGTTGCCAGACTAGAGAGGTTCAACATGCGCTATCAACATTGGATAGTTCCTACACTTCACTGATTTAGTGGGTTTGTCATTTCAATAATGGAACTTGGTAAAGTTCTACTGCAATACCCTTTAGAACAGGAAAGCTTGAGAGCTAAGTGCTCCATCCGTGCTCCAAATGGACTCTGAAGCCGATGGCAAAGAACAGAGAAATCAAAGACTAAAACCTCTTACTTCTTCATTAACAATTTCATGCAAGTCTGGAATGCTCAGGTCAGCTTTCACAAAGGGGATCTTGTCCACCTCCTCAGGAAAGGGTCGGTGTTTCACACTGTATTTGAGTCCAACGTCATTTTTAGGAGTTGGTCGAGGTTCTGGTAAAAACATCTGTTCCAATGAAGGGAACAATGTTATGTCCAATGTGCATGCTTTGTTCTATAGTGCAGTACATTTATATTACACACACAAAGAAAAATATTTCTATCACAGTATCATCAATACATAAGCACAGGTAAGAACAGGCTCCATGTCTTAAGAAAGCATTCAGAAAACTAAATACTGTTCACCTGTAAGACCTGAGCCTAAGTTTTAAAGCAAACTATGATAGTCTCAACCTGCGCATTATGGTTGTTCTACTCCTGCATCTAAGACCCCTGGCTTTCGACACAATCTCTGTGCTGCCCCCAGTCCCATTTGATTACATGGAAGTTACCAGCCTTTCTGGGGTTGCTTTAGTTATAGGTTAAACCAATTCTAATGACCTTTAAAGAGAACTCAAGAGTATTTCTGGCCTCCCCACCTGGCCTTACTGAGTGCATGACGGTTGCATGTCAGGCGGAGCAGCCCAGGCGTGCAGAGAGGGGTCCTGAGGGTCAGGAGTTCACTGGCCTGCCTGCGGCTCGTAATTCCTGCATTTTGTTCTCAGCAGTACGAGCAGAGCGGTACCCAAGCCCTGAAGTCTGAGTGGGAGCACCACACCAGGGGAGCCACACGGGACAAGTCTGGGTTGCGCTGAGTGTCACGTGACTAGCTTGCTTAAGTCAGGGGTATAACATGCAAGCAAGCAGCACTGTATTCTCACTGCACTCGCACCGAGAGCAACAAGTATCTCCCACGCCAAGGAGAACCTTCCCTGTGGACTCTACCACAGCCCCCTACCTTGCCACACCACTGGATTCCCAACTGAGTGACACTTCAGCCTAAGCACCAGGGCAGCGTTAGAAGCACCCCAAGAATTACACGCTCCCCCAAAGCCTGCGTAGCCACGGGCAGACTGCAAGGAGCAATTGGTTTTGCTTGGGTTTCCTATATTATCGGATTTGTAAAGGGACCGAAATATCAAGGGGACAGCCGAGGCTGCCAGCCCTACATTTCAATCAGTCTGGGGTCCGTGTTTCACTGTAGGGAATCCATTTCTGTTACCCACAGCCAGCCAGAGAAACGTCAAAGCTGTCACCCATTCAGAAAAGCCAAAAGCCCAGGAGCCACGGCATCACCTGCACTCACACCCGGAAGGGCACGTTCAGCCCCCCGATACTTTCCAAACAAGCGGGGACTGCCTGCCTTACACACACGGACTTGTGACAGAAGCAGCACGTACACCCCACTATTGAAACAAATCTGTTGGCAGCCCCAGAGATGTGCCTCATGACCCAGATTTCAGGGCACCGTGACTCAGCCAGGCAGTCGCTATCTCTCTGGGGCATCTTGCTAGTTTAGTGACATTTCTGCTGAGGATCTGTAACGTACCGATTTCCCAAGGGGCATGGATACAGACCTTCTGATTTGCTTTAGCTCCTCTTGGTAAAAGGCAAAGTTGCTGGGCCCATGCAAGTCTTCCAGACGCCCCCCGGATCAGAACCGTGACAGAGGGGAAAGAGTCATCTGCAGAGTGCACAGATAAAATGTATTATGGAATAATTTAATGCAACTGGCAAACATGGTAATCAGCACAGATTCATACCGTAAAGGCTTCGAACACACTGTATCGCCACATAAACTTGGAGATTTTTAGGGCTAACTCCCCGACTCTAACCCATAAAACAGCCCCTGAAGTGTAGCAAAAATACAGTTTGCTGCAACGTGGGAATAGTGTTGTGTTGGGCTTTCCAGCATTCCAAGTGCACTTCTATCCCACGCCAAGTCACCTGGGTTTGACAGAGAATGGACCAGTTCCATCACAACCTGGCTCATAGCGACTGTAATTGCTGCCTGCCGAAGTAAGGCCAGAAGACCGAAAGAACCGACTGCCTGTTCAGATGTGCAGCAAGGGGACTCTCTGCGGGATACGTAGGGCTGTCCATTTCATTTCCTGTACAGGCCCTTACACAATGCCAGCCTCTGAGACACTAGGATGGATTTGGACCAGTGCTCAGAAGGTTTTAATGTCAGTCACAGGCCGTTACAATGACTTAGGACAAACAACATTCGTCAGAGAGAAGAGCTCACTTGAGCGCGTGTGTGTACTACACCAAGCAAGTCAAGGAGCGTCGTCGTACTCCTGCCTGGATTGGACACGGGTGGGTGCGGGTCTTCACCAGGGTCTAAAGGGGAAACACTTATCAGCTAGAATTGCAGCTAGCGGAGGTCAGGGAAGCTGCAGGAGCCCTTTGGGCACCATCTGGTAACTGCACCCATGTCTCTTTGTTAGAGGGCAAAGACGAGAGGCCCATTGTGGTGGACACTGTAAGTGTCCATCTGAGGACAGGGTGGCCACCACTCCCTGAGTACTCGGTGAGGCTCCTACTCCAGGCACCACTCGATAGCGATGACGCTGTAATTTTAGGCTACTAGCGCATCTTCCACTTTTGAGAAATATCGGAGTCCTCAGTTTTCCGTGATCCTGGCGGGTCCCACATATGGGAGTGAACTAGTGTCAATGGCCTTCCGGCTACGGACAAGGACCATGTGTCCATGTTTAATGTGAGATCTGTCGGACTCGTCTTCCTTGGATAGTCAACATGTCTGAGTGGACAGGACCATTCTTTAGTGGCCCCTTTTTTATCCAGGAAGCCCCAGAGTGAGCTGACAGTGAGTCAGCAGGGCACCCTTGTAGCCAAGGCGAATGGCATATTAGGCTGCACTAGGAGGAGCACTGCCAGCAGATCTAGAGAAGTGATTATTCCCCTTTATTTGGCTCTGGTGAGGGCACATCTGGAGTATTGTGTCCAGTCCTGGGCCCCCACTATAGAAAGGACGCGGACGCATTGAAGAGGGTCCAGCAGAGGGCAACCAAAATGATTCGGGGGCTGGAGCACGACTTATGAGGAGCGGCTGAGGGATTTGGGCTGGTTTAGTCTGCAGAAGCGAAGAGTGAGGGGGGATTTGTAGCAGCCTTCAACTCCCTGAAGGGGGGTTCCAAAGAGGCTGGACAGAGGCTGTTCTCAGTAGTGACCAATGGCAGAACAAGGAGCAATGGTCTCAAGTTACAGTGGGGGAGGTCTAGGTTGGATATTAGGAAAAACTATTCCCTTAGAAGGGCGGTGAAGCGCTGGGCTGGGTTCCCTAGGGAGGGGTGGAATCTCCATCCCTAGAGGTGTTTAAGTGCTGGCTTGACAAAGCCCCGGCTGGGCTGATTGAGTTGGGTTGGTCCTGCCTTGGGCAGGGGGCTGGACGCGATGGCTCCTGAGGTCTCTTCCAGCTCTGGGGTTCTGAGTGTTTGTCTCCGGGCCACATCTGCGCAGGATACTGCAGGGTTCTTACTCTAATTCCCTCCTTGTTCAAGTGCACACAAAGCTGCCAGGAGAGTTAGTAAGCAGCCAGGGGTCGGGCACAGCTGCACCTCTGTTCCGCTAAGCCCACTGGTGCAGTGGAAGGGCCACCCAGCATCTGCTGAAGACTGGAGCTCAACTGAAGTTTGGGCCCTACAGACACAGCACAGCTGCTGGGAGTCAGCACCCACAGAACCGTGCAATAGCAAGAGAGCCCTGAAATGAGGAATCAATACCACACAGAGCGGTTGCTAGCTCTACACAAACCCCCAGAGTCTGACACACTTCACACATTCGCCCCGTCATGGAGTGGGATGCAGGACTTTCTACAGCGCCCTGAAGCTGAACTGGTTTTACTCCAGCAGCTGTATTTCCCGAGCAGAAAGCTGGACACACGTGGGCTCACAGGCCAGTACCCGTTGGCAGGTTTCTCTGCATTGTAACTACAGGGACACTTGCTTGCTCTTATTGTCTGAATGCCAGCGCTCCGCGCGTCAGAGCTCACTGTGTGGGGCAGGTTTCCAGGGTGTAAAGGCAAAGAACAGCCCGACTAAGCCAACTCCCTTTGCAGATACGCGACATCACATGGTTAACTTACTTTGCTCATTCCCTAAGGGCTGCTCCAGCATTGCCAGGATGACACTGTTGTCCAGGACAAAGTAGCGGAAGCTGTGTTTGTTAATGGCAGGGAGACGGGAGTATTTAATCAAGGTGGTTTCATTCACCAGGCTGCAAGGAGAGGCAGGGCCGCTGGGCGAAGGAAATGCTCCAAGTAACTGCATAATACTGCAAACGAGAGGAATCCAGTCACTGGCACATCAGGAAATGGGGCACCTGGAACCCTGTCTGAGAAGGGAACCTTCAGGCATCTTGCTCCCTTCGCATCCTGGCACAGGAGAGAGGAGCCTCCTCTGGCCCAGCCGCAGGACCAGATTAAGGAAGGGGCGTTAGGGGCTGCAGCCCGAAAGCCCCTGTGTACTGGACCAGCCCTTCCAGGCGGGCAGAGGGAGGGGAAAGCGGCTGCACATGCTGCAGTTCCTTCCCCGTCCTAGGGCACTCTGTCCCCCTGCTGCTCTAGCCTGGAGGCTCCGCCCCTGCAGTTCCCACTGGCTGGGAATCATAGCCAATGGGAGCTGTGGGAGCGGTGCCTGCAGGTGAGCATGCGGCAACGTGGGTCACGCGGACCATCTGTTCCCCACCCATGTGGGATGGGAGCTGCTCCAGGTAAGCACCCTACACCCCAATCCCTGCCTCCCATGCACCCTAACTCCCTCCCAGACCCTGCACTCCAGTCCTAAGCCCTCTCGTGCACCTTAAGTCCTTAACTCCCTTCCAGCCTCCACATCCCAATCCAGAGCCCCAGCCCTGAGCCTGCTCCACCACCCTAGAGCCCTCCTAGACCCCACACCCTAACCCTGAGCCCTCTCTGGCACCCTAACTCTTGCCCAGACCCTGCACCCCACCCTCCTGCCCTCCCGGCCCCTTGGCCCCTCCTAGACCCCAAACACCTCATCCCTGGTCCCACCTCAGAGCCTGCTCCCCTAGCCAGAGCCCTCATCCCTCCCAACCATGAGCCCCTCCCACACCCCGAGCTCCTCAGCGCCCCTTTACCATAGATCATCCATGTGCAGAATGAATGTTATGTGCACCAACAGAGGCAATGTGGCGCACGTCCCCTCTGTGGCGCACATAACAAAATTCATTTCACACACGGACGTAACAAAATTAGAGGCCACACTGCTTCCAAGTGACCCAGTCCACCCCTAGGATAGGCATCTGTTGAGAGAGCGTGCTTCTGAAGGTTAACTTCCCCAGCAGCAACAGCCTGCCCGGCAGCTGACACGTACTGATGAACAGCATACCATGTTAACGTAGCTTCCGCCGCATCCTTCACCCTCATGGACGCGGGGTTTAGTTCTTTATCTCCTTTGTACTTGACCTCTTGCTCGCTGGTTTTGGATTTACTTCCTGAGATGCCCAGTTCCACGATCTCCAGCACCTCTTTTAAACAGCCCTAATGTGGGAAAGGGGCACATTGTTTAAAGCAAGACAGGCAGCTCTGAGTCCCGCTTAAAGACCTGCCAATGCCACGGGTGCATTATCACCACTGTAACAACAGAGCAACACACCTACAGTCATAACCCATGTCTTGGTGTGCGCAGGTGGCTATCTACAGCAAGGCACATGGCTACCCCAGAATATGCCTGAAGCAGAAAGTCTAGGACATGCGCCTTAACACACGCCAAACCACCTTCACCCTCCAGGGCACTCCAGAGAAGCAGAGCACGTCATGTAATGGGCCCCCCGAACAACCCATGAAACCCCCCGCTGACAGCTGTCACGTCCTGCTGCATGCTAGAAGCCGCATAGAGTATCCAACATCTACCACCCATACGCAGTGAGGAACTCACCGGGAGAGAAATCTTGCCCAAGCCCCCACTTCTGGCTTCACACAACCCCCCAACCAGAGGGCACGAGGGATCACATGCCCCCCCCCCACCTTAGTTGGGAGGGGAAAGGTGCCAAAGCCTCTGGGCAGCTGGGGTCAGACCCCCGCGCACTCAGTGGCAGCAGCGGGGAAACTGGAGGGACATGGCCCTGGCCCGCTCAGCTCCTGGCTGCACTGCTCTGCTTTCCCCAGGAAGGGTGGTCCCGCTCCTCCCGCGGGACACAGCTGGGTGCCGGGACAGCAGAGCTGAGTGGGCACAGCCACGCCCCCCCACCGCCGCCTGAGAGTGTGTGTGGGGGTGACCGATGACGGTGCCCCAGGCCACGGCGCTTGGGGGAAGGGGGCGCAGGGCAGGAGGCAGGGTGGAAAGGGCACTGTCCCCACAGTGGGGGCTGGTCCCCCGCTTCCCTCCAGGCCCCTCACCAATCATCCCCATCCTCCCTGAGATCACCACAGAGGATGCAGAACCTGCAGGCATCTCTTCACTGCCACAGCGAGCCACGCCCTCCCCCACAACCCACCTTTCGAGATCCAGGGGCCCTGCTCGTTAGGGATGCAAAACTCTGTTTACTTGGTTAACCAGTTAAAGGGGCTCCAGTCATTGCGGGGGGTGGGGGGCAAAGAGTACTGGCTAACCCTTCACATGCCTACATCTGCATCCAATGCACTAAGGGCTCCAGAAATAGCTACGTGGGTGAAATCTGTCAGTCATGGCCCCCTCAAATGAGCTCCCCTAGGAAAATGAGACAGAAGCGCCCCCTCCCCCCACGGGGGAACCCTTCTCAAAAGCACTCCCTCTAGATCTGACCTATCAGGCCTCATCCTCCAAACTGTACAACAGTTCAAGAGATGAGCTGGGGAGCTTGGATACACAACTCTGCTAGATACGAAAAGTCGTGGTCTTCAGAAAGCCCCTGGACTGAGGGCTCATTGCAACAATAGGTTTCACTGGCCCCCTTTTCGCCCTAGACTGCAGAGATGTGAGCAGGCCACCTCGCCGGGAACAGCCCCTAGAACAGGGGCTTTCAAACTTTTTCACATGACCCAGATGAGAACAATTGTTGATGCCCATGACTCAACATAACCTGACTAGTGTGGGCTCTGGAGTGGGGCTGAGGATGGGAGCTGTGGGTTGTGTGTAAGGGGGGGGGGGCGGGTCAGGGCAGTGACAGGAGGGGTTAGCTGGAGTAGCTCCGGGTCAGCAGTGCAACGGGGGTGCTAGGCAGTCTCCTGCCTCTCCTGGCACCACATACCACGCTGCCCCCAGAAGCAGCCAGCAGCAGGTTCTAGCCAACGGTAGTGTGGAGCTAGTGCTTGGGGCAGTGTGCGGAGCCCTGTGTGCTCTCCCCCCCAGGAGCCGGGCCTGTTGCTGGCTGCTTCTGGGGCACAGTGTGTGGTGCCAGGACAGGCAAGGAGCTGCCTTGGCATCCCCACTAATCAACCTGCAGCAACGAGTTCCAGGGCCTGACATTCCACTCCCTGTCCTGAGTTGCGACCCACCGTTTGAAAACCTGCCTGAGGAAGTGTGCTTGCTACTTATGCTAAACCCGTGGTGTCTAACATGCCAGCCACTTGCCACGTGGCACGGGGCCAGCTGAGCGTGGCTAGTTCGCTATTGCACTGGCCATTGCTTCAGAACTGGTTGGACGCCATGGCGCTGAACTGTTTGTCTGACCTTGCATTTAACTGTGACGCACTGAGTGCCGTCCTGGACCTGAGGAAGAGCCCCAATACCTCGAAAGCATGTCCCCCCTCACCAACAGACATTGGGCCATGAAAGATATTCACCTTGTCTGAATATCTCTCAATTCAAACGTAGTTCTGTCAGGTGAGTTTTGCGGCTCTGGCCCCTGCTAGAAGACTATCCCAACTGCACACATACATGGTAGAATACAAAAACATAAGCCCTCCAAAGAGCTTTGCCAAATTTGTACAAAACCACATTATAGAAGAATGCTGCTAAATGCTATTTATAAGTTAAATTACACACTGTCTCTTCACGGTTATAAATGTGGATCTCAACCAAGAGGATGTTATTAGGAAAGTGACCCAGAAAAAGTCTTTTATCAAATATTTAAGCAGCTCTGTATTCAATGTATTTCAGAGACTGTGCCATCCTGTGGATGTTTTAAGTAGAATACCAGTGTTGCAGCTTTTCCATGTCGACTATTTCTTCACAATCAGCTTTTCATCTTTAAAGAGTCTAGCCCTGGCAATGGCAAAGACCCATCAATGTAAAAGGAAACCCTTAGCTTGCTCTCTTGGCCTCCATCAGATAAAGCTGCATCAAACCTACTGAGACCACAGGGAGTCAGTGCATCCGAAGACCGAAAATTTGTTTTAGGAGCTGTTGCAAGGTAGGATGCAGCTCTGTGTTGCTACAAAAGGGTCAACCTTGCATGTTCCAGGGGAAATGAATCATTTGCAGTAGAACCTCAGAATTACGAATACCTTGAAATGGAGCTTGTTCCTAACTCTGAAACGTTCGCAACTCTTAACAAATGTTATAGTTGTTCTTTTGGGAGTTTACAACTGAATTGACTTAATTGCTTAGAAATTTTACCATGCAGAAGAAAGATGCTGCTTTCCCTTTACTTTTTAGTAGTTTGAGTTTAACGCAGCGTTGTCCTGTATTTGTTTTGGGCGGGTTTCGGTCTCTGCTGCTCCAAGTGAGGTGTGTGATTGACTGGCTCTGATGTTCCTAATCGGAGGTTCTACTGTATCTCACTGAGGAACACCATGCAATTTATAGATTGTTTACTAACACGTGTTGAACTCTCTGAGTCACAGTAATATTTCGCCTTGTACTCCAGGGAATTCCCAGTGATGCACTGGTCACAAGATACGGTCAAAGAGTAAGGTTCAAGACGCTAGCAGACTTAAGATGGTTAGGTGACAGTGCTCTGCACTGCTGCCATCCAATGACATGGGGCTGTACACCGTTTTCAGAGAGATTAAAGAGCATGTGCACTTAATGCTGTGAATTATAAAGTGAGGGTTTGAGTTAACTGCACATGTGTGATCTATGTTAAATCTTCAATCTGTGAAAGAACAAAACGTCTGCTGAGACCATCCTGCCAAAGACGGAACAGCTCAGCTCCCAGTCACGGCAGAAAGACATTTGACAAAAATGAAAATCTCCTAGGACTATGATACTAATGGTGTTTAGGTGCCATTCATAAATATGGATCTTCAGATTGCTGCCGTGAGGTTGTGGGGCCACTGTGTATCCATGGATGTTCCTGGGGTACGTGTGGATACAAAGGCAGTAACTGTTTGCAGATGCACATTAAACACTAGCTCAGAATGTGCAGACACAGACTGATTTAAAAACACCAAAATAGAAGGTGCAGCGTGACCACAATGGGCAAACTTCTTACTGAAGTCAATAGAGCTCCTCTCAAAGAAAACCCTACGCTTCTATTTAAACCTACTCCTGCTAACCACCTCCTAAACAACATGCGTCCTGTGGGTATATGGGGTTTTTCTTGGTGGGAGGGGAGGTTGGGTTTTTTCCCCTTTCTTCTTAATGATGAATACAGAGTTGGCAGGATGATGGTCTTTTTCTTCTGCTTTTTATCTCAAATTTTATGGAGTGTCAGCTCTGCTCTCCCTTTGGTTTTGCTGGAGAATTCATTGTGGGTCTTGGTTACTCTAAGCTCTCGCATTGTGGATGCTGGATTTTAAGAAAGGCTTCCTTTATCTAATATGTTAGGCAGAGAAGTTAAATGAGAATTAACAGACAAAACAGAGAGAGGGGGTGGGTGAAGGAATATCTTTTATTGATATTACCTCACATATCTTACCTCTCCAAGGCTGTGTCTACACTACACTTGCTCAACAAAACTTTTCTTGTTCACAGGTGCTTAACCCCCTCCCCTCCCGAATGACAAGGTTTTGCCATGGCAAATGCACTTGTTGGCAGGAGAACACTCCTGCCGACAAAGCAAACACTGCTCATAGTGGGGTGGAAGTATTTTGCTGGCAAAAGTGCAGACAAAAAGCATTGACACGCACTGACTTTTAGCGACAGGGCGCTGGCAACACAGCCTTCTCACTAAAAGTTGCACAGGGCAGTCACAGCCTAAGATGCTGGATTGACATGGCTACCGCTCCACTGCATCAAACAGGGTTAAGCAACCTAATTAAAATCCCTTTCTCCTTTCAGTTATTCAACTTTCACTTCCTGACATGGTCAGTTCACTAGGGCTCTTGTGATCAGTCTCCCAGGCGAGACAAAGGAGAGTGAGCAATGAGGGATTCGGTGGCGTGGGGAACTAGCTAGCGCCCCCACTTGTTCATTCTTGGACACTTGCAAAGGCTGTTTTAGGCACAGGCTTTAGGAAGAAAGTTAGCAGCTTGTGGGGCTGATAGTTGGCCTCCAGCTAGACACACCTTCAGCTTAACTCCTCAAACTCGTTTTCTGTCTTTTCAATGAGTACCAGAATGTTTAAGTCAGTCTGTTGATAAGGCCTGTCAGAGAGCAGCCCTGTTTGGACAGATCATGCCTCCAGGTCCCCTCGCCATCCCGGCCCAGGTCCCCTGTTCCCGCTTGTATCTCTAGTCCCTCTTACTCCTGAACCTGCTTTCAACTTCCCCCGGCCCCCACCGATTCGGAGTCCAGGGAGCATAGCTCCATGACATGCCCTGAAGCCCCTACAATTCCAAACCTGTATCCTCCCAATCCTAACCCCATTTTCATAAATTCCTCAGATGGTTCCATGTATCCCAATCCCCTGAATCTTCCACACCACCAATGCATTTACCCCGGCCTGCCCTCTCCGGGCCCCCAGGATTAGCCACAAAGTCAGCCACAAGTTAGTTTCTGGTTGTAGGGTTTCAAGCCACTGCCCTTTGTTCAGTGCTGGCAATATGCACAGGGTGTGTACCCCAGAGCAGGAGGTGAGGTGTGCAAGCCTTCCAGCACAAAACAGCAAGCACTCCGATCACCTGCCGTCTCCCTCCGATCACCTGCCGTCTCCCTCCGCTGAGCCTCTCACCTTCTCATCCATCATGTCGGGATGTTCAGTGAGCCAGACACAGAGGCACTGGAAGGCTGCAACGATCATGGAATGAAGATCTCTGGAGTGGAGTGGAGCTGGCCGGCTGCACTGGTACACAATGTAACTGCACACGGAGCTAATAGCTCGCTTCCTGTCTGCTGAATCAACAGCCACCTTCACCTAAGGAGAGTAAGCCATCGAGACACCGTCAGCTGAGCCTGGCTCCAGGAACTCTTCCAGGGAAGAGAAAACGGGTTTTAGAGCTTCTAACTGCTACGCGACACAGAAACAGGCCAGCACCGCTCAGACAGACATGGAAGCACTGGGAGTAAGACAGGTTTAATGCAATGCTGATCTGCAACAGAACAGCACAGTTCCAGGGAAAGACTGAGCACGAACCCTACTGCAGTATGTAGTAATGTGCACCTAAGGAACAGAGGACACCAGTTAGTTTACGAGAGGCCTTGCTGCAAGTTGGATTTCTGCCTTATTTTGGAACTAATGGGTTGTTAGCTTTCGCATGCAGGTCACTGGACCGATCGACTTGTCTGGATTTTGGCATCACTAACAACTCTCTCTCGTTTGACTTCACTCCAGCCACAGAACTGCACTCTCAGTCTTCAGTTAACACTGCTATTTCCTCCTAGGGCAAGAGGAAGTGGAAGGAAAGCAATCTGGGGAGCAGACTCTTTCAGCAGTAATTACTTCTTTTGCCAGGTCCCCACCTGACACAGCAGGGGGAACTCCCCAAAATATACCTGGGAAGAAACTTCTGGCCTGGCAGGACAACTAAGGAGACAGAGCCCAAACAGTCCCACCAACCAAGAGGCACAGGGCTGGGTGCTAAAGAGCTGTGCTCCTTTCTCTCCTCCTCTAGCCCAGTGCTTCTCCACCGACTTATCACACATACAGCTCTCTGGGGGGCGTGGGCTGCATTCATGCACCAGACGTACAAACTGTATGGGCCTGAAGATGTCAGAGGGGCCACAAACAACCTATAGCCTGCAGGCGGAGAACCTCACACAGCCAGCCCTGGTGCAGTCAGCCCCCTTGGAGTTCCTGCTCCCTGACATTCAGCCGCACCTTCTCACACAAGGCAGCCCTGGAACCTACAGCAGGGAGCTGGAGCCTGGCCCCATCAGTGCTTTGCTTACAGCTGTGGAAGTCTGCGTCAGCCTCTGGGGAGGGGGACACCACACTGAGCCAGAGACACAGGCAGCCATCCTCCACCCAGAGCCGGATCCCGGAGCGGGGCTGCCCTTCGAGACTGTCTCAATGACACGCAGCTAGAAGGGGACACGTCTGATGCTTCCCTGTTCGCCAACTCGAATGATTCCAGACTTCCAAGGGTCAGTCCCAGCGGCATTTGGACCCTCCTAAGGGCTGGCATGTTTATTTACTCAGTACCAAACTGTCTTGAGCGCAGTCCTGACACAAGGAGGGGCAGTCCTAGCCAAAGAGCTTATTGTTATGGATTATGCAAGGACTTCGCTGACTGGATGTACACGGCGACTTCCTGGACAGAGGCCTACAGAGAGCGACAGTGGAACCTGACCAGGAAGGAGATGGCTGCTCTGAGGGGAGGAGACCTCACACAGTGCTCCACCCTCACCCAGTCCATCAAGGTCTGAACACAGGATGCTGTGCTAGCAAGAGGAGATGGTCAGGCCTCCTGGCTGAGGAAGAGAAGCCATCACCCCGAAGGCGGGGAGGCTCAGAGCCACCACCCCAAGCAGGAGGCAGCACAGGGCGGTAGTCACTGGGGATCTCCCTTCTGAGGGGAATGGAAGCATCTACTGACCTGAACTGACATCCGAGGAAGTTGCTGCCTGAGTCCAAGATGGTACAGAAAGGCTGCCAAGACTCGTCTGTCTCGCTACTGCTCTGAGTGGGCGCTAACAATACTGCCACACGTAACCCTGAGCAGACTGGCAGTGACTCCAGGGCTCTGGGAGTAAGGGTGAAGGGGGTGGGCGGCATTCTCATCCAACTTCACAGTTGGGGTATGGACCCAGCAGGGACAGATGTATTCTGGGTATGGACATGTGCCTGCACAGATGGCACTGAGAGGAGAGCTTTGGCTTCCTTGACCACAGGATGCTGCTCCAGGACAGAAGGCTTCTGGGAAAAATAGGGAATGAACATCTTCACACACCGATTTGACAACCTAGCGAGGAAAGCTCTAAATTAGGTTCAAGGGGCAAATGACAATTACCCAAAGATAAGCAGAGAATGAGACAGACAGACAGAGAGACAGGGACACAGAGAGACAGAGACACAGACAGAGACACAGAGAGACAGACAGACAGAGAGACAGAGACACAGAGAGAACACCAGAACAGCTCGTAAGATACAAGGAGGTCACAGAAGAAGCAAAAAGGAAGTATCATGGAGGAAAATCTGCTCAGCGTCTTACATGCTTATACACAGATGTAAGGAGTGTGGGGAACAAAGAACTGGAAGACTTAGTACATAAGCTATATTATGACTTAAAGGGCATCACAGGACTGGAATATTGGTCTGGAAGGATATGGCTTGTTTGTGAACGCCAGATAGAAGACAAAGGAAAAAGTCTGTAGAATGTATTCCACTGTTCTGAGGTCCAGAAGGAAGTGAGATGCGGTCGACCGAAGGGGGGGGGGGGAGGGGAAAGACACCAGGGGTAACTTCATCATAGGTGTCTTCTACACACGGCCAAATCAGGAAGAGGATGAGACATTTTTAGAATAGCTAACAGAAAAACCCCAAACACAAGACTTGACAGTAATGGGAAACTAGCTATCAGACATCTGTTGGAATTAAAGGCACAATAATAAAATACCCTGATGCAAAGGAAAGACTGGAAGAATAGTAAGGGGCCAGTACGAGTCCATTAGGAAGTTCTTATGGACTTGAAGATGCAAAAGGAATCCTTTAAAAGGCAGGTCAATGAACTACTAGGGACGAGTACAAAAGAGCAATGCAAGTATGTAGGGGCAAAACCTGTTCTGCTTAGTAAGGTGCATATTAGATAATGAGTAATTCTATAAATACTAGGCCTGTCAAGTGATTAAAAAACTGAATCATGATTAATCGCACAATTAAAAAATTTAACCGTGATTAATCGTGTGATTAATCGCATGCGCCTCCCCAGCTGGCCCCGGGCTCCATGCAGCGCTGCCCCTTTGAAGCACTGGGGCAGCATTTCCAAGGGGCAGCGCAAGGTGGAGTCTGGGGTCAGCTGGAGTGCCCAGCTGACTCTGGGTTCCGCCGCCATGGGGAAATGTTTCAAAGGGGCAGCTGCCGTGGAGACTGGGGTCAGCTGGGGACTGCCCAGCTGATCTTGGGCTCTGCATGGCAGCGGAACCCGGGGTCAGCTGAGGGCTCCCAGCTTATCCTGGGCTTCCTGCAGCAGCGGAACCCAGGGTAAGCTGGGGACTCCCCAGCTGACCCCAGGTTCTGGGGAAATGCCATGCAGAGCCTGGGCTCCACTGCCCCTTTGAAACATGCAGAGGTGGCGCTCCTAAGGGGCAGCCGCCGCACAGCTGATCCCCGGCTCAGCTGTGAGGCGGCTGCTCCTTTGAAACGCCACCTCTGTGCATTTCAAAGGGGCAGTGGAGCCCAGGGTCAGCTGGGGACTCCCCAGCTGATCCGGGGCTCCACGTTGCACCTTTGAAGCACCGCAGCAGCACTTCAAAGGGGCAGCGCAGCATTAATGCCTGCAATTAACACGTTAAAAAAATTTAAGGCATTAATCTGGGACTGAATTAATTGCAGGTGTTAATGCATGTCAATTGACAGCCCTAATAAATACATTAGGAGCAAGAAAGATAGGAAAATGTAGGTCCCCTAATTAGCAGGGACAGAGCTAATGAACAGATGACATCATGAAAGCTGGGTGTTTAATATTTATTTAAATATTAAATAAGATCCCTCACCAAAGGCTCTTACATAAATTAAGTTGTCATGGGATAAGAGGGAAGATCCTTTCATGGACTGAGAACTGGTTAAAAGACAGGAAACAAAGGGTGGGAATAAATGGTAAATTTTCAGAATGGAGAGGGGTAACTAGTGGTGTTCCCCAAGGGTCAGTCCTAGGACCAATCCTGTTCAACTTATTCATAAATGATCTGGAGAAAGGGGTAAACAGTGAGGTGGCAAAATTTGCAGACAATACTAAACTGCTCAATGTAGTTAAGACCAAAGCAGACTGAAGAACTTCAAAAAGATCTCACCAAACTAAGTGACTGGGCAACAAAATGGCAAATGAAATTCAATGTGGCTAAATGTAAAGTAATGCACATTGGAAAAAATAACCCCAACTATACATATAATATGATGGCGGCTAATTTAGCTACAACTAATCAGGAAAGAGATCTTGGAGTCATCGGGGATAGTTCTCTGAAGACGTCCACGCAGTATGCAACGGCAGTCAAAAAGCAAACAGGATGTTAGGAATCATTAAAAAAGGGATAGAGACTAAGACAGAGAATATCTTATTGCCCTTATATAAATCCATGGTACGCCCACATCTTGAATACTGCGTACAGATGTGGTCGCCTCATCTCAAAAAAGATATACTGGTATTAGAAAAGGGTTCAGAGAAGGGCAACTAAAATGATTAGGGGTTTGGAATGGGTCCCATATGAGGGGAGATTAAAGAGACTGGGACTTTTCAGCTTGGAAAAGAGGAGACTAAGGGGGGATATGATAGAGGTCTATAAAATCATGAGTGGTGTGGAGAAAGTGAATAAGGAAAAGTTATTTACTTGTTCCCATAATATAAGAACGAGGGGCCACCAAATGAAACTAATGGGCAGCCGGTTTAAAATAAATAAAAGAAAGTTCTTCTTCACACAGCGCATAGTCAGTCTGTGGAACTCTTTGCCTGAGGAGGCTGTGAAGGCTAGGACTGTAACAGCGTTTAAAAGAGAACTAGATAAATTCATGGAGGTTAAATCCATAAACGGCTATTAGCCAGGATGGCTAAGGAATGGTGTCCCCAGCCTCTGTTTGTCAGAGGGTGGAGATGGATGGCAGAAGAGAGATCGCTCGATCATTACCTGTTTGATTCACTCCCTCTGGGGCACCTGGCATTGGCCACTGTGGGCAGACAGGGTACTGGGCTGGATGGACCTTTGGTCTGACCCAGTATGGCCATTCTTAAGTTCTTATTTTGCTTTCCTCTTTACTAAAAAGGTTAACTGCTATCAGATGCCTCACACAATGAATAGTACAGTTGCAGGAATTCTGTGCCACTGTGCACAAGCAGGACTCATGTCCCTCACAGATTTCTTTGCTTGCCTGCAGAAAATTACAGGGAAATCATGGGAAGCCACAAGAGCCATCACTCTCCCCCTCCCCCCAGCACAGAATGAAGGTCATTCACCTTGCTGAGCCTCACCACCTGCATCCAGACTCCTCTGCCAAGCCCACCCCCCTGCATCTGAACCACCATCCCTGCACCTAGACCCACTTAAACCACCCATCCCCTCTGCAGCTGGATTACCCTGACAATGCCCACACACCAGAACCTCCACCCCACTGAGTCCTGACCAGGTGCACCTAGCCCTCCATCCTTCCAAGCTCCATCTCCCCACCAAGGAATCCCTCCACACCCAGACCACACTCAGATCCTACAGATAAAATCAGGCCTGATACAATTCCTTCAGGATCCTTAAATTCCCTGCTGCTATCTCAGAACCATTAGCAATTATTTTTGGAGGACAGGTGACGTCTCCGAGAAGTGGAGAAGAGCAACCATTGTACCTAGCTTTAAAAAAGGAGAACAAAGACGACCTCGGGAACTAGAGGCCTGGAAAGATCCTGGAACAAAACTATTGAACACTCAATTTCTAAGCCTCTACAGAAGAGCAGGGTGACGAGTAATAGCAGACAGGATTTTGTCAAGAACAAACCATGCCAAATCAATCTCGTTTCCTTATCTGACAGGGTTACTGGCCTAGTGACGGGGGAGGGGGAGAATGAGAAGATGGGATTCATCTCAGTAAATCAAGGCCTGGTCCATTCTTAAACTGTAGATTGGCACAGCAGGGGCACACAGGGCTAGGAGAAATCCACATCCCTAAGTGACAAAGCTATGCCAACCGCACCCAGTACCTATGCAGCTGGGTTAGTGGAAGGATGCGTCTACTGAACTAGTACTGATGCCCAGGGAACGGCTGGTCCTACAGTGAGAGGGAAACCCCTTCCATCCCTGGAGACTGCAGCTACTCCTCAAAGCTGTGTCAGCATAGCCACTGTGCTCCCAGAGCACCGATCTGGCCATAGAGTTTTGAGAGACAGTCCCACACGACAGTCTCAGAAGCAATCTAAAGAAATGTGGTCTAGATGAAATGACCACTAAGTGGGTGCACCAGGGGTGGATGACTATCCTCAAAGAGTAGTTCTCAAAGGTTTGCTGTCAAACTGGGAGGACACTGCAAGGATCTGCCTCTGGTGTGGCATTTTTCCACATTTTCAAGACAAACGGAGGCGGAGGGTGTGCTTACACAATTTGCAGAAATAACTGACTAGGCAGCACTATTGCCAAAAAGCATGCGGGGATTATAGTGGATCACAAATTAAGCCCTGAGGAGACCTCAGCAAGAGTACTGTGTCCATGTCCCTGAGGAGATGACAAAAAGTAATTCACTTAATCTGCAGCAAGGGAGATACAAGGTTAAAAACCTAATAGTAAGGAGAGTTAGGCATGGAAACAGGTTGCTAATGAAGGCTCTGGAATCCCCATCTGTGGAGGTTTTCACAGGCAGGTTGGACAAACACCTGTGGGGATGGTCTAGGGTTACTTGGCCCTGCCTCAGTACAGCCAACTGGACTAGAGGACTGCTCCAAGTCCCTCCCCACCCTACAATGCCACGATTCCATGTGAAAGCAGCCCCCAGAAGGCACAACCAGCACGAGAGCCCCTCAGGCTAGGCCTGAACAGTGGCACTCTGTCCCAAAATGCTTCCATCTTACAAGAAGAAATGGGACACCCCTAGGAGCCCAATGCAACAGTTCATTCCATATGAAAAGCAATTCCCTACTACTAACTCGTGTGCACAAAGACGAGGATCACTCTCTCTCCAGCCTCAAGCCAAGCCAAGAACAACCCTGGAATCCCAGGAAGGAAGTTACAGCTTTGAAGTTTTACCGCTGCAGCTCCCAGAAGTCATGATTCCATCTGAGCTCCAGAAGGCCTGGCATTCTCTAGGCGTGGCGGAGGTCATCTCGGATCGCTGAGTCCTCGTCGGAAATATCTTCCGCCCTCATGCTTAGGGACTGGAGTAGCAGAGCAGCCACCTGTGCCCAAACAGGACTCAAGTCTTACCAGTAAGTGCCCTACTGCTGACTACCCACTGAAAGGTAACAATGTGACGTGCCCTCTCAGGGGCAGAGTCAGAAGCGGAGTCTGAGCGTGACAGTATGAGACAATTCAGCATTTCCAAACCATCCATCCTGGCTGCCCTAAAAATGCTGGGATATTGCTTGGCTGACGCCATAAATTCCAAACCGGGGCGCGGGGGGGGGAATTGAGCAGAAAAGGACATTTTGTTTTCTACCCTACCACTGGACTTCTGCAAGACTTCCCAACTTGACAGCCCTAGCTGGTACTTAAAACAATTTGGAGTGCCAAAATCCAGGAAAGCTGATTGGTGCAACTACTCAACCGGGAAGGGAAGCAGGCCTTTGACTTCTGCCAGAGGAGCAGAAATACAAGTTTCAGACCGAAAGATACTATTTTCCTCATTAAAAATAGCATCTGTTTGCAAGAGTGACTGTGTCCAGGGCAGGATGGAAGAAGAGGAGAACCAGGCTTTGGCCTTTACAGTAAGGATTTTTAAATAGGCTCGGTGCCCTAGTCAAATTTCCAAGGCAGCACAGTTGTAGCCTTTTAAGCTAAGATTTCGCATTAAAAACGTGAATGATACAATTATCTAGCCCACAAACTCCTGCTAGGAATATCAGCAAGATACATTCCGTACTGCAGTCAGCAGTACCAGGGTTCTTTCTGCAGGACTCCTGTGTCTACATATCATCTCTGCATCACATCAGACCAAAACAAGTGAAACTGCAGCTCTCACCTTTGCCAATCCAGAAAGCAGCTCTAATGCGGCTAGGGAGATACTCATGTCCTGTCTCCACTGTGAGTTGAGTCTTTGTGTTACCAGGTGAATACTGCGAATCAGTAATCCAGCCGCTGTATCTGTATTAAGAGCTAGGATATAATCCCAATACCACACCCCACAGGGAGGGAAAATAACTAAGCATTAGTAACAATAAGCAAAAGAATCTGCCAGGCACAGGCCAAAGCAGCCATAATAAGCACAGAAAACAAAATTAGGTACATCTCAGAAGCTAGAGATTTAGTGACTTTCACATGGATTAATTGGTTTATAAATCCAGCATGTTATCTCTCTAAATCAGACTAGCTTCTACTCAGAGCAGACTCTCTTTATGCATTTATACACACATTTGAATGCAGTTAGGATAAATCATCCAAACACACATCATAGGTGACCACTGCATGCTGCATAATACTAGCTAATACATTTAAATTGTGGAACAGTGGAATGGCTAACAGCAGGTTTACTTCATATAGGAACTGTAAGAGTTCATAGTTTGAGTGCTCATAACTTCAATTAATTCAGACAGTAATGATGATACTGTCTGATAAATGATGATGCACAAATATGATACCATTCTACTTAAAATATGTGCTGAAAATCACTACAGCTTTCCATAAAAAACAGCTCCAGTCACTGAAGGAATTAAGCCTGGAGAAAAGATGCAATGGCACTACAATTATTTCAATTTACATGTGATTTTCCTGCACCCAAAAGCTTGAAATGAAAGGGTTTTCGGTGTCTGCTGTCTTTATCAGTTCATAGTTGAGGGTCTCTTAGGTTGGATTTTTTTAAGACTGGAGAAAGGGGGGGGATCTGATTTCAGAAAGAGAGGCTATTGGGACAGGGCATCTACAGGAAAAAGTTATTGGATGCTTAGCACCCACCAACTGCCAGCCCCTCCGATCAACTCCTTCCCCTCTGGCCCAGAGCTTGCCGCCCACCACGAACAGCTGTTCTGTGGCTTTCGGGAGGCACTGAGGCGGAGGCAGAGAAGCAGGGACGGGGCGCACAGGAGAGGGGGTGGAAGTAGGGATGTAAGTGACTAATCAACTAGCTGACTATCCAATAAGCAAAGGCTTATCGGACAGTCGACACACCAGTTGACTAGTCGCTCCCGCTCCCCCCCGCCCAGCTGCCTCTATCACAAAGAGGCAACAAGGGGGGGGTGCTGGCTTAAAAGCCGGTTCCCCCCAGCTCCATAGGAGGGAACAGGGGTGCAGTGGCGGCCAACTCTGAAATGTACAAGAGTCTCTGTTGGGGCTCTTAAACCCTTCAAAGGGGAAACGCTGGAAGGAGCCTGTGGCCAGTGGGGAACTCCCCGCTGGCCCCGGGCGGTGTTCCGGTGGGGGCTCTTGTGCATTTCAAAGAGGAAGCGCAGCACGGAGCCTGGAGCCAGTGCAGGACTCTGAGTCCCGCGCTGACCCCAGGTTCCTTCCAGTGCTTCTACTTTGAAATGCACAAGAGCCCCGCGTGCGGGACTGGTAAGAAGAGGCTGATAAGAACAATCAGTCAAATGGTAGGAACCGGGATATCGACTGGCTCGCACACTATCTTCCACATCCTAATGACTTAACCAACCAACCTAACAATGGCGGTGCTAATGGTTCTTATCAACCTCTTGTAACTATTTGAACTATCTACTCACTGTGTCTCTTTTTTCCTCCCCTCCTTTTTTCTCTTTTTTCCCCCTCTTTTTTCCTTCTCCCCCCCCCCCTCCCCTTCCCTGGTTTATTCTTGGATCTGGACTTTTAATACTCCGTTCATCTGAAGTGGACTGTGCCCACGAAAGCTCATGATACCATCTACATGTTTTGTTAGTCTTTAAGGTGCTACCAAACTATTTGTTGTGTAAGTTTTTCCTGTTACAGACTACCCCTCTGGAATCTTCAGACTGTATGATAGTTATGGAATTCAGTAACTGAAACATACATATAGGTCATTATGAACCCTACAGATACTTTGCATGAGACATGCCAAAAGCACTTTCCTCAGTGCAAATTCATACCAATTAAAACATGCATATTAAAAACAAACCCATGAGCTGAAAAAGCTACATTTAGATACACAGTAAGCCATTTCCAGACAAAACTCAGATCCTGCACAGGCACAGTTCAGCAGCTGATGTGGAACCTAGGCACACATGGATTTCCCCTGCCACTGAAGTCCGTGGAAAAACTTATCTTCAGTGGTGTAAGACCAGGCCCCTAGAATCTACAGACGGCACATTCAAGTGGTCTGTTCTCAGGCACATCCGATTAACATGGAGTAAAATCACTAAAGACAAACAAATGGATACAAACAGGAATCCAGGGTTTCACTAAACTCAGCTGAATCACTGCGTATCAATTTAGTACACACTACAGGGATTGATGTTCTGATCAGGTCAAAAACCCTCACACAACCCAAAACTGTATCAAAGCAAAACACAATTCTAACATGTTATACCAAGTGGTCTGTGTAGCTAATAGCCTGTTTTATGGGGCCATAATTAATATTCAAGACAGAATCCTTCTACTGTGATACATCTGAAGAAGCGGGCTGTGCTCACGAAAGCTCATGATCCCATCGACACTTTTTGTTAGTCTCTAAGATGCTGAGGGACCGTTTGTTGTTTTTTAAGTTTTAACGAGGGCAGATCATCAGCTTGTGTAAATTGTCACACCTGCACCAAAATCAATGGAGCTATTTATGCTACTTGAGCACCCCCTCCCCCCCCCCGCTCTCCCCAGGAACAGAGGCTTCAGAACATACATTACAAAGATAGGTCTCAGAGGGGAGCAGTGTTAGTCTGTATCTGCAAAAGCAAGACGGAGTCCTGTGGCATCTTAAAACTAACATATTTGGGCACAAGCTTTCACGGGTAAAAACCCACTTCATCATTTGCATCTGAGGAGGAGGGTTTTTACCCATGAATGCTTATGCCCAAATAAATTGGCTGAGCTCTGTGACTTTGTCCGCACCCACAACCATTTCCAATATGGGGACACTTTATACCTTCAAGTCGGCGGCACTGCTCTGGGTACCCACATTGACCCACAATATGCCAACATTTTTATGGCTGGCCTTGAACAATGTTGCCTCCCTCAGCTCTCGTCACCTAGCACCCTGCCTCTCCTTATGCTACATTGACGACATCTTCAGCATATGGTCCCACAGGAAGGAGACCCTTGACGAATTCCTCCAGGATTTCAACAATTTCCACCCAAACATCAACCTTAGCCTGCACCAGTCCACATGAGCGATCCGCTTCCTTGACACCGCAATGCTAATAAATGATGGTCACGTAATCACCACCTTATACCGGAAACCTGCTGAGCGATATTCTTACCTGCACACCTCTAGCTTCCATCCAGGACACGTCACACAATACATTGTATTTGCTCCAATACCACAAGGTCTTTAACAAGCATTCTTAGAACTTCAATACCCACCTGGGGAAGTGAATAAACAGACTGACTGAGCCCGATGAGTACCCAGAAGTCATCTGCTTCAGGACAGACCCAACAAGGTAAACAACAGAACACCTCTGGTCATCACCTCCAGCCCCACTAAAACCCCTCCAGTGAATCACTGACAATCTACAACCTATCCTGGAAAGCAATCCCTTCCTCTCACTGGCCTTGGGGACAGGCCAATCCTCGCCTACAGACTACCCTCTAACCTGAAGTGAATACTCACCAGCAGCCACACAAAGCACCACAGAAACACTTCGCCAGGAACCTACTCCTGCAACAAACTCTGTTGCCAACTCTGTCCATAGATCTACACAAACGACACCATCACAGGACCTCACTACATCAGCCACATCATCAGGGGCTCATCCACTTGCACATGCACTAATGTGATATGCCATCAAGTGCCAGCAATGTTCCTCTGCCATGTACACAGGCCAAACCGGACAGTCTTGGTGCCAAAGGATAAATGTACACAAAGGAGACATCAGGAATGGTATCACACAGAAACCTGTAGGAGACACTTTAACTTCCCTGGACATTCAGTAATAAATCTGAAAGTAGCCATTCTTCTACAAAAGAATTTCAAACCCCGACTACAACTGGAGAATTTGCAAATGAACATCAGTTCAACTGTCAACACCATCAACTTAGGACTGAATAAGGATCATAATCAGGGCTTGACGAACCGCAGCGAAAGCCGCTCGCCAGCCCCGCACTGCGCATGCGCAAGAGCCGCATTGCGCATGCGCGTGCCACCAGTAAACGGGGCACCGGGCTGAAATCTACTCGCCACAGGCGACTAGATTCAATGGATTGTTGAGCCCTGATCATAATGATCTCAAATGGTTAACACATTACAAAGGCAATTTCCCCTCTCTGGATATTCACATCTCCAGACCAGATGCTGTGAATGACCCACTTCTACTCTGACATAATTAGTCTCATTAAACACAAGCAACTTCTTCCTTATATATACACCCCTGGTTCTGTAACTTCCCTTCTAACTCATCTGATGAAGTGGGTTTTACCCACGAAAGCTTATGTCCACAGGATTCCTCGTTGTTTTCGCAGATACAGACTATCACAACTACCCCTTTGGGCCAAATAAATCTGTTAGTGTTTAGGTATTACAAAGATGAGCAATTTATTAGCTTCTTTCCCATTTTTCATAAGCTTTCAAACTTAGTTTTACTATTGTAAGAATACTAACAAAACACTTTATAACAGGACTGAAAGGTAACAGATGCATACAAATAGGAGCAAGATTTAGCAGTTAATGACATCCAAAGGGCAACCCCAATACCCATCACCTTTGGTTGAAAATATCCATGGAAGTTAATATGTCTAAAGATCTCATTAATCAAACATACCCTGGAAAGCAGATATGTAAAACTGGGGTATCATGGCAATGAAAAAACAAAACAAAGCTTAACTCCTTACCATAATCTCTTAGAAGTGCTTGTGCTGGTCTCTCACTATCGGGAGTTGTAGGCTCTGTGCTTCCTCCACTTGCTGTACTAATGCCACTGTTAGTGCGACGGTGGTTTTTCAGAAGGTTACTTTCTCCACCATTCTGTAGATTGAAATCAGGATGAATGAGAGGATGACCGAAAAGGTTAGTCAGCATATCTGAAAACACTCTTAGAAGATGCACTAGAAGAATAAAAAGGTGAACCCTAAAGGAATCAGCTTAGCTAGCCTGGAAAAGTAGGTATCATCCAGTAATATGTTTTTCTAAAAGTTCAGCTTTCATAAAAAACTTACCGTTTCCATCTGACAGTCAATGGCTTCTAAAAGTGCTGAATCTTGAACAATATTTAACATCGCTCCTGCAACATTAAAACACCCAATAAGAGGTGAACTGCTTACATTTCAAATGTGTGAAAAGCAGTTATCTGAAGCAATGTGTCAGTGCCCGCTTTTATAAAAGATCTAGTTAGGGGCTTATGATAGCGACAAGAATTTGCTCTGAAATTCAGCACAGAGACTAGAACACTAGTTCTAATTGTGCTGTAAATTATTTTAAATTCCCTTGGATTTACAGAGAGGTTTTATGCTCTTCTCAACTCAGGAAGGCTTTTGTTTTTAATAAAGCTTTTTTGTTTTTAAATCTTAAAGAGCTCAAACTCCTTTTCCATTAAAAACTCACTGAGCTTAAAGCTGAAAAATCTATCTACTCTGCAAGCCTAGAAAGTACGCATCATAGAGATGGGATTTTTATCCACGGCATAACACTATGGAACCTTTACAAAGACAAGGCACGTGACACGGATTTTAAAGGAGCTGGGCAGGGATGGTCTTTGACTATGTGTATGCACAGCGCAGAGTTCAATGGATCCTGATCTTGATTCTGCCCTCTAGCTGCTACAACAGTTCTAGCAGCTGATACATCTAATTCCATGTGCAGAGGGCCCAATGCACTAGCTGTTTGGATGTGGTACCTAAGATTGAAACGAGGATAACCCTTACCGAACAAGTCTCCGTCAGAATGCTTTCCTGCTGAGAAGTGCAAGGGGAGTGATTTCTTAAGTAAAAAAAACCACGAAAGCTCATGATACCATCTACATGTTTTGTTAGTCTATAAAGTGCTACCAGACCATTTGTTGGGTTTTTCTGTAACAGACTAACTCAGCTATCTTCTTAAGCAAATGGACTTAAGGCAGGAACCTTATCTCTCTCTGCTTGAATAGCAACACAGAACTGTTTAAGTCCCCATGCTCCCTGTTAGTTTGCACAGTGTCCTGCTGCTGTACGACACTGAGAATTCAGAATTCAGGGTGTTTCTTATTCTGCACCAGAAAACAACAAATAAATAACTACATTCAAATAACCTAGTATCATTTGAGTGTTGTTAGGGTCGGTTTCAGTTTGCAAAGCTCCTATTAATATATTCACAAGTCTCAACTTCAGGGACAGGAAGGTCACTGGTTTATCATATGATGAGCTGTCATCATTGCTGAATTTTCCTTCCAGGACAACCTGAAGAAAGAACACATTTCCTTTAATATTGATTAGCATGGCCATGGATTCAGTAATCTCAGAGCATTGGCATCTGTTCTTTGGTTAGTTTTACAATTTAAGTGATGTAACTAACCCATAATGAAAGTGGGACACTCTGCCGAGTTACAGACATTATTTTCTCTAGAAGTGAAGAGCCGGATACAAGATGGTCAGTGTAAATGGAACCGTTAACTAGATACCAAAATTGGCCTTGGTATAATTGCAGCATAATGAAGAAAGCAGAGCTAGTCAAACGTAACTCAATTCTCTCATCTCTTCGACAATAAAGGAAACCTGGGGATTTCTAAGACAGCCAATATTCAGACTGCGATGGGCTTAGCTCCTCAAACTCAACTGCCTCGACATCACACTTGAGCACAGTAATATCCAACCTTACACATTTCTTCCCTGGCCCCTCCTATGGCAACGCTTCTTCTATTAGCCAGAGGGAATGCTGGAAAGCACAATGTGCCATCTGCGTTCGCATCCCCTACAGCTCCTGAAGCGTTGAGCTTGCTGCTTCTGCATACCTAACAATCGGGAAGAAAGACCCAACCCGTAGCCTTTCATGCACAGGACAAACCAGGGGACCACTGAGTCAGCTCTGCATCTTCTCATGTAACATTTGTAGATTTCTGAAAATGCTGGCAAAATATACAAAATCATTTCACAGAAAATGATCATGTTAATTTATTACCTCCGATTTTATGGTCCCAAAATGATGAGGGAGAGGCAACAAAGACAGCAAAATATGAATAGAGGATCTTCTCAGCTCTGTAGGGTTTACATAGGTTTTAAACTTTGACAGTTCCCTGCCAAAAAGAAAAAACATTAGAAAGTTAATCAACTGTTGACAGGAGTTTGGAATTAAAATTAATTCAGCATTGTTTAAATTTACTGGCACACAAGAACCCTTACGAACAGCACACAGAGTAACAGGGTAGCTCTTTCCCTTTGGGTTTAGGGGCCTTTCTTTGCATTATCAATTATCAGATACTGAATTCATGTATATCAGGAGTGGGTTTCTTTTAAACCTGAAAGGTGTATCTGTAGCTCTGGCGTATAGCACAACAACCCTGTACTTTAGATTCCTAGTGCTAGGCTTTAAGAATTCAAGCTTAAAGACAGAAAAACTTTCAAGGTGAATCCTTCAACTGCAACATGAAAGAGTCCAACAGCTTGACACAGTGCAGTAATCAGTTAATAAGTGCCCAGAACCACGGAAAGTATCATTATTTCGTTTCCAGTGCGTTCACATGAAGCTTGCCTACTCGGAACACACACAAGCTTTCTTTTCTGTTCGAACCCCATCCATTAGACCCTTTATCTCACCACCATTTCCAACAGCATATCGTCTCATACCAGCCCAACAGAATGTTTTACCAGGACCAGAGAACTAAGTATTTTATCAGGTGCCCACACTGCAACTGCAGCCTCATCTACACAGAGAGATCAAGTCGAATTTATTAAGATCGATTTTTAGCACCCAATTTTGTAAAGTCGAAGGTGCATGTCCCCTGTGTGCAAGAGTTTGATGCAGTTCGAAGCAACCTGTCCCCCATAGGGTGACTTCCATCGACTTTGAGAGCAGCCCAGGGAGGTAGGTAGAGGAGTCAGTATGTGGCTGCCAGCTATAGGGTCCCTGGGACAGGACCCAAAGTGGAAGGTAGGCCTGGATTCCCTACCACGACGTCTCTTCTTTCTGGTAATATTTTTAATGGATTCCTCAGCATACATGTCAAACACATAGTGTATTTTGTCATAGGTCTAGCACTTTTTCTGTGGCTTCATAATGAAGCATCCATGCAAATCTTTGCTGACATTAAAGAGTTTCTGGTTTGTCAAGAACTTGCACCTCAGCCTTGCCATGTATGGCTGCCTGTGGTTACACTGTTGCTAGTTTTGGCAGATTATACCAGATGTGCATTATCTTGCTTTTTATATGGCACATAGATCTTGTTCTGTCAGATTTTAACATTAATTGTGGTACCATGGAGAACTCACACTTCCCCAAAGTCACACACAAATCACACAGATCTGGACATTACCAGGAGACTAGCAAAAGAATGACCTGTCTGGAGTTAGCTCTGAAATAGTCCCTATTACCTTCACTCTGACTTTCTTCTTTGCATTCAAGCTCAACTTTAGTCTGTTCTTCTTGAGTGGAGCCCACAATTCTTTGGATTTTGAAGGCTTCATACAAGTCATGACCAAAGGTATCTATGCAATGGACATCTTTAGCTATCTCACCACCGATGACTATTTTCATCATAATGTTGATGAGTCTAGAAGGTGCTTGGTGATTTGTGGTGAAGGCACCCCAACCACGCTTACTGTCTCACTCAAAATCAGCTGTAATTCCAAGGTTGCCCTTTCCCAGTTTTTCCTGGCATTCGGAAGCTGTGTTATGCCCACAACTCCCACTTCCCTCCTTACCCTCAATTAAATTTCAGTGCAAACTTTCTATGTTTTATAGCTTCATCTGAACCAAGAGCACAGAAAGAAGCCGTGATTTTTAACAGACAATTTTCTTTTCAAAATTCCTCCCGTGTCAGCATCAGACTTCTCTATACCTTTTATTGCCATGAAGGCCCAGGCAACCATTGCAGAAGAGCTGGGGAAAAAAAACATTTCACAAAGTCTTCCAGTGCTGCAAGGTGCAAATTCCAATTAGCAGTCCTGACCGATCAAAGCAAGAGCAGCGAAGACTCACTGATGTTCAGAAATCACTGCACCATCTCAGAAGCTGGCTGATTTGCCAGTTCAGCCTAATTAAGGTGCTCAATCCATTCTGCAGTATTGTAGTTCCCCATCACGTGACCATGTGACAACAGATCACTGAGAGCACAAGGTACTCTGGATGCAAGTCCTGTGCCCCTTGGAAAAGGGCTTCAAACATATTCATCTGCTTTCCAAAGACGACATCTAAGTATTGCTTTAAAGCAGTGTTTCTTAAACTTTTTAAGACCGAGGAACACCAAACAATTTTTTTTTAAATGGGGAACACCAAGGACTTTTTGTTGAGGAAAAAAAAGCGCCCCCAGGGAAAAGTAGTTGTTGAGCAAAAAAAAAAAACAAAAAAGAGGGAGGCTTGTCCATTTAAGGGCGGCCATTTTGAATTCTGTTCTCTCTGAGGCACACTGGTGTGCCACAGAACACATTAAGAAACACCTGCTTTAAAGGGCAACAAACATTTCAGTGTGAGCCTCTATGACCGGCGAAGCAGGTGCTCTCTTTCTATTAGGCCCTGGGACCAAACAAAGCCAGTCTCATCCACAGCTAGCTGTCGTCCCAGCATCTTCTGCTGCACTTCCTCCCCAAACACGCCTGATCCATTTTACGGGTGCCCTTCTTATAGCCTGTAAAGCGCCACTGAGCACTGAGTTTAACCAGTGCCCCTCTGCTGGTATTCACACAGATTCAGCTACTAGTCAGTATTCAGAGTCTCCCTATCGATGCCTGAAAATTCAAGACCAAAGTATAAACCAAGGATTTTGTAATAAGTTACTTTGATTAGCGTTAATTATAATGTATATCACGTAAGTATGTGTGGACCATTTACAGATGGACTCGAATAATTTCTGGCTGGATGCTCTGCCTCATGACAACTCTTTTGGTATAATGAACAAAGCTGATAATCAGTTCCACCAAATCACTTTTTTGCCAATGATGGCAAATCAATTTGAAGTGCACCTTCCACTAATAGTTATCTGTAACACTCAAAAATTAATTGGGTATCCTGTTCTGAGCATTGCCGGATAGCACAGCATTGTCAACTGAGGGCCACAATTTAAATACATAAGAACAGAAGTAGGGCCAGACTGGGTCAGAACAAAGGTCCATCCAGCCTAGTGTCCTGTCTTCTGACAGTGGCCAATGCCAGGTGCTCCAACAAACAACAGGTAATCATCAAGTGATCCATTCCCTGTCACCCACTCATTCCCAGCCTCCCACAGACAAGGGTCACCATCTTTGCCCATCTTCTCTAATAGTCATTGATAGACCTATCCACCATGAATTTCTCTAGCTCTTTTAAAATCCTGTTAAAGTTCTGGCCTTCACAACATCCTCTGACAAAGAGTTCCACAGGTTGACTGTGCATTGTGTGAAGAAATATTTCCTTTTGTTTGCTTTAAACCTACTGCCTATTCATTTCATTTGGTGACCCCTAGTTCTTGTGTTATGGGAACAAGTACATAACTTTTCCTTATTTACTTTCTCCACACCACTCATGATTTTATAGACCTTTAATCATATCCCCCCTTAGATTTTTGTTCTCTAAGATGAAAAGACCTAGTCTTATTAATCTCTCCTGATATGGCAGCCGTTCCATACCCCTCATCATTTTTGTTGCCCTCCCGAGGTGGCCAACTTGAGTTAAATTTTGTGAGGACTGCATGCCTGACATGTCTGTGTTAAAGTATAATTTTAAAAGGCTGATTTTTAAACCTGTTCTTGAATACATATATACACAGGGCTCGACAAATAACGTAATCTACTCACCCGTGGTGAGTAGATTACAACCCGGAAGAGCCGGCGCAGAGCGATCTGCGCATGCGCACAATGCAGAACCGCGCGAAACCGCACGGCTGGCGAGTGGGGCTCGCCACCACTTGGCGAGCCCTGTATATACATAATTGTTCTAGGCTTGTCATGTTCAGTACCATTTTGTTAGCAAGAGAAAGGTTGTTCGAATGATACCCAATTCGACCCATTTCCAAAAAAAATATGGTTCTCTCTCGTAACTGTTTGCCTTCAAGATGTGCTGTTCACGTCTAGCCCAAGAGACAATTAATTGTGAATAGACCAGGGGACTTCACCCCCTCTCGGCAACAACAACAAACAACAACAACAACGAGCTGAGTGGACTCCCTAAATGGATTCATCTGATCAATGTAGAACTCGAGCATACATCTAACGTTCCGGAAATGAAGTGACCATTCCCTCTCGTTAGCATGCACTTGGGGAAGAACACCACTATTCTCATGAAAAGACAAAACCACTTCAGGAAGAAATGATGCAGTGGAGGAGGTCTAGGTTGCACATTAGGAAAAAGTGTTTCCCTAGGAGGATGGGTGAGCACTGGGATGGGTTCCCTAGGGAGGGGTGGAACCTCCATCTCTAGAGGTTTTTAAGTCCGGGCTTGACAAAGCCCCGGCTGGGATGATTGAATTGGGGTTCGTCCTGCTTTGGGCAGGCGGTTGCACTCGATGCCTCCTGAGGTTTCTGCCAGCCCTGGGGTTCTGTGGTTCTATGATGGGTGAGGCTGAAGCCAGACTTTGTCCTTATTAAAAAAAACTGATCTAAAGGGACTCAGATGTTAAAACCATCAGTTCTGACACCCTTCCAGCTGAAAGCCACCTTTCCTGAAAGATAAAGGAGGGGAGCATGTTGCTAGTGGTTAAAAAAAAGGGACCTATCAGCTGAGAGACCACTAAATTAAGGTCCCAGGGATCAGCTGTTTCATAGGAGGGGCCAGTCTGTCCAGAACTTTGAGAAAATGGCCAACAATCAGATTAGCAAACAACATGCTAATCCCACTGAGCCAGGGATGAAAACTGAGACTGCCACCACGTGAAAGCGTATTCATGGCCCTGCAGCTTTACCTGCAGCAAATAGTCCAGGACGAGGAAGATCAAGGTTTCCATTGAAGGGATTCCCTTCTGGAGAGGCCAAACGGAAAAATCTCTTCCATTTGGCCAGCTAAACGGCACTAGTGGAAAATTGCCTGCTGCCTAGGAGTACCTCCCTGAGTCTGAACGTGCCAGCTGTAAGGGGTTCAGTCATGGAGCTTCCATGCTGGGAGGTGAAGGGACTCTAGGTTTGGGTGCTGGAGGCGATGATGGTCCTGTGGGATCAAGCCTGGAAACATGGGGAAAGCTATAGGTGTGTAGGCAGACACGTCCAGCAGCATGGTGAACCGGTGCTATCAAGAGTAATGAGGATTTGTCCTATAGTAGAATCTTGCGGATGGAGGGAACAGTGGAAGTGCACACAGCAAGTCTGCTTTCCAAGGGTGACAAAGACATCTGTAGTGAGCCCTGGCTGTGATTCAGGAAGGAGCAAAACTGCTGGCGCTTCCTGTTTGAAGTGTCACGAATAAGTCTACCTGGGGAAATCGCCTCCTTTGGAAAATACTGGTGGTGACATCTGGGAGAAGGGACTACTCATGGCAGCGGAAGGACCTACCGGGGTGGCCTGCCAGCTAATTCTGCAAGCTCAGTAGGCATGAGATCTCCAGTCATGGACTGCAGGCACTGCAGAAGTCCCACAGCTTTAGGGCTTCCTCAAATAAGGGAGAGGAGTGAGCACCACACTGCCTGTTTATCTAAACATAGCTCGGATGTTGCTGAATAAAACAGAGACGCAGCTGCACTGTAAAGCTCTTGCAGGCAAGCCACACCATGTGCAGCTCCTTGACATCGCTATGCAGTGGGATCTCTGTGTGTGACAAAGACCCTGAGTCCTGAAATTGCCCAAGTGCTCCTCATCCCATTGCTGACACTTCTAAAGGGCGTTCCCGCACACACTAATTGTGGGCTGGCCAGCACTGAAGGGAGGTGAGAACCGAGGTGGCAGAGTGACCAGTCTGCCCAAGTGTCCTGAACTGAGTCTGAACTTGGGCTAGCCATGCCTGGCATGGACAGACAGTCTGGGCATGTTGCACCACGAACGTGCAAGCTGCCATGTGGCCAAGCCACTAACCAATTCTGGGCCATTGTGGTGGGAAGCGTGCTGAGGAGCTTTACGATGGCACCCACGGGGAGGAGACAAAGCCATGGCAGGGTGAATTTTAGCAGGGCTCTGATAAACACTCTCCCCTCTGAGCAGGAATTAGAGTAGACATGGCCACATTCAGAACAAGGCCAAGCCAGAGGAATGTATCTCCTAGTGCTTGAGACTGACCAGTCACCCAAGTAAGGAAAGACTTGCATACACCTCCTGCGAAAGAAGGCCTCCATGACCACCCTGGATCTGGTAAACACCCGCGGGGCTGCTGAGAGGCTGAAGGTAAAGACTGCAAACTGAAAGTGTGTCTTATTTACTACAAACTGCAGAAATCTTCTGTGGGGTGGGATGGCGGAGATGTGAAAAATGTGCATCCTTCAAAGAGAGGGCAGCGTATCAGTCCCTCGGATCCAGGGAAGGGAATCTCCATCCCTAGAGGCTTTTAAGTCCCGGCTTGACACAGCCCTGGCTGGGCTGATTGAGTTGGGTTGGTCCTGCCTTGGGCAGGGGGCTGGACTCGATGGCTCCTGAGGTCTCTTCCAGCCCTGGGGTTCTATGAAGCCAGGGAGACCGTGTGGAAACTCAACTACTTTGTGAATCTGCCACGGTTGTGCAAGTCTAAGAAAGGCCTGAGCTCACCCTTGCCCCTGCAGATTTGGAAATAACAGGAGTAAAACCCTGCCCCAGAACTCCAGAGGAACCTCTGCTACTGCTCCAAGTTGTGGAAGCATCTGCACTTCCTGAACTAAGAGTTGCTCACGGGATGGGTCCCCGAAGAGGGCTAGGGAGGGCGCGTGGGAAGGAACAGAACTGGAGAGGGTATGTCAAGGTCCACCGTGTTCAGGACCCAGTGGTCTGAAGTAATCCGGGCCAAAGAACAGCAGAAGTGGGATAAATGATCCACAAACACGGGGAGGATCTGAGCTGGTGCGTTTTCCCTGACAGCACCTTCAAAAGTTCTTTTTAGACGCCATGGGCTGCCTGGTTGAGCCTTGGCCTTCGCTAGAGGAGGACTGCAGAGGTCTTGGTCTATCTCTAGCCGCCACTCCTGCTCTAGTCGCAGCCACCCCAAAGGGCGCCACTTAGGGAAAAACCTCCTGACAACTGTATGCACAGCATGCACCCACCTAAACAGAACTGTCGTGAGCCATTGCGTGCAGAAAGACATGGCATTATCAAAATGCCCACCAACCTTAACTCCAGGAGCAGGTTGCTCACCCCGCAGCTCCAGGCTCCCCATACCCACTGAAGGAATTATGACTGACTATTACTGGAATTAAGATTCAGATTATTTTTTATTAATCAAATGGCACCTCCCTTACTTTTCTATCATTAACTTGCCCACAGAAATTTACATGGTCCCAGACAGGGGTTGCTGGATTCTCATGGGCACCCCAGACCCAAGAACATTCTGTTCCTTGGAAAGGCAACATGCCAGTATTGGGTCAAAACCCCAATCAATAATAATAATTAAAGCTAGGCTTGGAAGGGTTCCATTTTTAATTGGTAAAATGTTGATTTCACTGTACACACACAAATGGACAATAAAGTATTTCTAATTATATTCATTGACATTTCCAGATCGGTAAAAAAAATGCTATGTGAGATTTTAATAAAGTTGATTTAAGGACATTTACTTTGTGTATTTTGACACATGATGTTGGCAATTTGTGTTTTAACGAGGGATGTTAATCTGGTAAACCTGTAACCACTGAAACTTCCAGCAGTTACACATGGCGGGGGAGGGAAGGCAGGCAGCTCCCGCAGAGCTGCCTCCCCCCACTCCTACTGCCTCTATATCTGACTCCCCTTATTGGCTGAACTGCCTCTAATTTTTCCCAAATGTGTAAAAACTTAAATCAATAAAAATAATAATGTTTAAAATAAATATTGCTATTATCCATCAAAATTATTAAAAAAAAATCAAATCTGCCAAGCCTAGCTAAAGGTAAAGAAATGCAAGAGGCTGTGTGCACTGTTACTTCCACAGAGTTATTACCACGTACTAATGTTGCTGTTTAAATTACATTTACTGCGTCACAGAGACCCCCGGGGGACAGTTCCGAACGCATTAATGAAAACTATTCACAAGCAACATGTTAAAAGAAAAAGGGTGACATCTTTGTGAAAAGAGTTTTTACCTGTCAGGTAAAATTGTCTCAAGGGCAGAAATGAAGTAAGGAACCACAACATCAATCCCTTTCAGGTCACAGCAGAACAAAGGAGGAGAGTTTAGAATAATGCTGGCCAGCACTGGGTAGCAAATGAAATCTGCTATCTGCAAACCCTGAATTAGAAGCATGTAAAACCTGAAAGAAAGACAGGCTTATGTTATTTGTACGTATTTATACATATACTATTTGTACCTACGGATAGCCTTTCAAATTAAAATACAGACCAACAGTTTTCAAAACCCAGGAGCTAACAGCTTACATTTAGGCACGTAAGTGTGTCATTTTCAAAAGCTTATAAATGACTTATGAGCACATATCCCATTGACTTCAGACTGCAAAGCTTGTTGGACCAATACAGCCAGGTTAAAGCATTTCAGCTTTGATTTGGGAAAGTTCTTATACTGGAAGGTGATACTGGTCACAAATTTAGCACATGTTGGAGCATTACCAATTTTGTTTGAATTTGTGTTGTTCACACAGTAGGGATGCTAACAGGAACCTGGACTTTTTCAATACTGACTTTTATTCAGCCTGCTATATCTTCTATTCAGTCCTCATACAATGGTTTTGGGTTTGTCATTCCCGCTTTTAAAAAAATATCCCACCCTCACCTAAAGATGTAATAGTGTAGTCGATTAACTGATTACCCGATAACCAAAAGCTTATAGGTTAACGCAATAGACTACACACATTCACCCCTGTTGCCAGTACATTTTTTAGCAGGCTGGCCAGCACTCCGGCTCAGTCCAGTCTCGTGCTAGGTCCGGGAACTACCCATGCTGTGGCTCTGCATTTCAAATGTATTAGGAGCTGGGCGGGCAGGCAGCCCAGCTCAGTTCCAACTCGCACTGGGTCCAGGAGCTCAGCCGCCCCCTGGACAGGGGCTGCTGCTACCCCACTCTGCTGCCTCTGACACAGAGGCAGCAGGCAGACTGGCAGGGCTCCTCGGGAGTGGGGCCAGAGTGCACTGGCTACCGGCTACCGCAGGGACTACAGAATAGTTGAGTAACCAATAAGAATTCATAAGGTTAAACGACTACTCCATTAGTCCTTGTTGGCTGTGTGAACCTTTCCCATAAACAAGCAGAATGCCCTATTTAAGGGGTACACTGTAATGGACTATACTCTTAATACTGTGAACATGCACAAAGTAAACAAATTGAGAAGCAGAGGAAAGTTGTTTTCTCTAACTTTTCAGTTGTACTGAACTTAGGTGTCACGTGTAACAATAGAACAAACAATTTGTAGACACAAGAATAATTTTTAAACAGACCCTGTCCCTTTAAACCTGTGTTACTTTACTTCCTGCATTATTCAATGTGCTGTACTCTCGGAATAACAAATTTGCTCCCTTATCAGGAGAAGTCAGGAACAGCAATGCGCCCAGTAGCCTATTTTCACTAGAGGCAAAACAGAAGTCAGCTCATCCAGAGAGCAATACCTCTTTTCCAACACATGGACTCTAAAGGTACATTTTTATAAAGCAGTTAAAGGACTTGCAAGTTTAAGGTCCATTTTTAAAGTAGCTCAGATACTTAGGTCCAAATCTCACTGAAGGTCATTGGAATGTAGATTTTTATCACCGAAATCGCGTTTGGATGTTTCACCCTAACACACTGCACTGATGTGTTTCTCCATCCTTTCCTTTCACTACTGACAGGTCATATCACAGCGGTTCACAAAGGGAAAAATCTAAATTTCCATAGTCAAATTAAGCCAACTTTACTTCATTTTTGTAAAGCTGGAGACCATATTCAAACCTCTCTGAATGCATAATACACAAATATGCCTTGTGTCTGTGTAATAAAACATTTCAGTCTGACAGTGTATAAGAGGAAACAAAGCTACAGGATCAGCCTCTCTTCTCCAGCATCCTCAGGGTCCAACTGGCACTGAACCTGAGAATGTACTGAACCAAGGCAGGTCAATATTGTCTAGCAGCATTGCCAACACTTTTGCTGCTCACTGGGCTCGGAGAAGACATGTAGGGGTGAATTAGAGCCAAATAACAGCACAGAACACTGAGAGCTAGGACTGGCGGCTGTAACAAACTTTATGGGACTGTGGGAAACTTGGCCACGCCTGCAATAAGTGGACTTTTGGCTAATTCAAATCATGTCAGGCCACTGATGTTGGCAGACCAGAGAGTGCCAGACTAGAGAGGTTCAACCTGTGCCACGCAAGAGCTAAAGACTGCCAGCAAAAGGAAGGCACATATTCAGCATCCTTGAGAAAAATCCCAATATAACTGTGGTCATGAGAGGGGACAAGAAATCTCCTGCTGATTTAAACAGAGGTTCCTAGACACAGCATGTTTAAAGACCTAAACAATTATCCACTAATTGGCAATACAAGATTCAGGAGCAAACAGAATGCTGTTTACTCAAAATAATTTGATTTTCCACCACAAAATGATAGCAATAAAGCAAGTGGAAGATACTTTAGTACCGGGATAAGTAAGCTGGCAGTATATCCTCGCCAGTCTTCTTGCTACAAAATATCCTACACAGTGTTCCACATGCCTCAGCTCTTCCTGCTTCATAGTTGTCAGGAAATTCACTTGCATCAAATGTAGGATTGGAATTCATGGTGTCTGTGGACATTTGTGATCCTTTCCGACGAAATTCCATGCTAGCTTGGGTTGCTATAGCTGAAAAGAGAAAAAAATGAGAGTTTTCATTGTGTTTGTCAACATACAAAACAGGCTCATGGGATCCAGGACACAAAGATCACGTCAAATTTAGTGATTACGAAGAAGCTGCTAGTTCACTGTATTTGAATCATTGCCTCTGTTTGAAAACCTATTTCAAGTTATTTGATTCCTTCCCTAACACAGGAGGGATAATACTTCAGACCCTGCATGTGTGTATATGCACCCTCAGCAGTGTGCAGTCAAGAAGAGTACACTTCTGCTGAGCACAAGCAGATCGGTGCACATCAGTCTAATTCCCTGCCTCGTGCGAAAAAAAGATCCCCCGTTCCCCTCCTCTCACTCCCTGCCGCCTCTTTGCCTAATTTACTAAAGTGTTTCTCAATTGCCTTGCCATCTCTTAAGATGCCTGGTCCCTGTCTGAAGTTGTTCCATCCCCCAACCCCACCAAAAAACAGATGACTCCCTGTCTTTTTGGCTGCCTTTTGAGCACAGAGCTACTCAGCTGTGCCCACCGTATCCCACTATCTGGCATCTACTGTTGATGTCAGGAAAAGTACAGCCCCCATCTTAGAGTGAGAGCCACGGCTGAAGGTGTTCAAAGCTGCTGTTTGATTTGGTCCCTCTATCAAGCAGTGCCTATAATTGCCACAGGAATCTTTGAAGTTAGCCAGTCCAGGGTGACAGCTACCAGGAAATTGGACAGTTGCCTAGTGGCTACTTCTCAGTATTAATTCAAGTTTTAAATACATTCTGCAATATTTTCTACAAACATTTCTAAAATACCAAAATGCCTGTGGATAGCCCCATGGACCTAACTGGGGCTGGCCAGTCTTTAGCACTGTTTTCTTTTCCTACAGAATGTATCTGAGTGATATAGCTAATGTAGTTTATTAATTCCCCCTAAAGATATCCTAACTCCTTGTGCCATGCGCACAACATACAGAAAGCTAGTCACTTTCTTCTGGAGTGGCAGCCAAGAATGCTGTACTATATGCTCCCTGGGCAATGAGAGAGCCACTTCCCTGGGGGATCCCGATAGACTGGGACACACCTGGCTTATGATTTTTAGCCAAGGCAATCATGTGCCAGTATTGCTTCCAAAACTAGGGAGACTGGTTTGGTTTGGGTTAGGAACGCAGCAGAATTCCACCAGTAATTGACACTATTTAGGGCATAGGACACTGGGGAAAAAATGAAATTTACAAAGGGTGAGGAGCTTGAAGTTATCCAACCAACACTTTGCCAGTTTCACTAATTCTAAAAATTAACCCTCCATACAGTTTGTAAAATTCCTAACAAAAGTCTTTACTCAGTTTTTCTTTTTAAAATTATCAACGTAAACTATCTGATGTTTGTTACCTTTAAGATTTTTATGGCGTAAGTGGCAAATAAGCACAAATCTTTATGCATCTTCCCATGAGCCATTTTTGTCCTAAATAAGCTATCCAGCAATATACTATAGTTGGAGAAAAAAAAACAAACACTACATGCACAATGCATACAAATCAAACACTAGGTCTGTATAAAAATAAGCTTTAAGTTTAAAAAAAAAAACAAAAAAAACACATGGTTAGTGCAAGGTCCTGAAATTCATGACATGATCACAGACTATAGTACATAAATGATGGGACTGATTCAGGCATATTAATTTGCTTTTGCCAACAATCTTCCCCATTCAAAAACACACACAAAAAATTACTTGTCTTTCCCAAGTAAAAGTGCAAAAGCTACAAGAGACAATGACAAATGATATTACAAATTAAAATATGGGATTATGAAAAAAAGAAAAAAACATGACTGCAATTAAGGAGAAGCTACTGGTTCCTACTTACAAGATTTATAAGAAAGAAGAATTTGGATAAAAGATGCTGCAAGATAATAGAAATAAAATGGAAACAAATCAAAGGACAGCAATAGTTATAAATACTTCAAAGATGGTGAAATTGTAATATAAGTTAAGAAGCTTTTAGCTTTTTTGAAAAATAGATTAAAAGCTTTATGACATAGCAAGCTTGTTAAACACACAGGAAATTGGCATTCAGGTCCAAAATTATGGTTTTGAAAGTACCATGCAAAACAATGAACAAAAAAATCCACAAAATACTAATAATGTTCAATTTTGTTCATATTCATGTACAATTGATCTTTAAATAAATGTAAAATGTATTAACCCATCCCAGCTCAAGCTGTGCTTCTCCTAGACTATGCCCTATAGGAAGGATATCACACCCGCACAACACAAGACTCACTTATCTGGGATGAACCCACATGAGAAAGTTACTTACCAGTAACGCTGCTTGCCCCAATTCTCCTCTTTCCCCAACCACAAACTCTTTACACTAAGTGTTATGGCTCCAGCTTCCAGGAAGCAAGATGTCAAAGAATCCTCAACAAAGGACAGCGTAAGTGCACAAGCCTGCCCACTTTCATCTCAGTCAAGATATAAACAGGCAGCAGAATAATGACAATGATTCAACACCTTAGACGCAATCCCCAAGAAAACACAGAAGAGGGAACACGTCAATTCCCAGTAAGGGAAACGTTACTTACCATGTAAAAACTGCCTCTCTATATATTTTGGGACATCTCATGAGCTGAGATGCAGTCCCTCACTGCTAGCCTGGAAATAAAACAGCTGGGAACTTTCACAGCTGGCTCCTGGCTCCCGACACCACAACCCCCTGGAATAAGGCATATGTTGAAGGCAGGGAGGAGCCAGACAGGAGCCAATTCTACTCCAGCAACCCCCTGCTGACAGAAGGCTTTTGAGGGACGTTACAAGTCACCATACCGGAGAGCAGACTACGGGATGCTTTACAGCATATTGGTATCAATGAGTTGCAATCAGTTCTTTGGTGACTCACCCTCTCAGCTGCACCATCTATGGATACAGAGCTGAGAATTAGTCCCTCAGCCTGCAGGATTCACCTGCACTTAGCTCATTAGCAAGACATTGGTACAGCTCCTATAGCCCTCAAGGTTTTATCTTGTCCTCTGAAGGCAGGAGCAGGGAAGAGCCCATTCCCAAGTCTTCCTACTGGCTGTCATGTGCCCATTTCCTTGAACTGTGCGGGAGACAAAGGCTTGGGACATCCTCTCTCATCCTGTTCTGGACACAAAGACAGTCAAGTCCCTTCTTCAGCTTCCAAATATCCACCCTAGGCGTTGCAATTCAGGTAGCCCATCTGAGTGGTTTGCTGTGTTCACCTAGGTACGGTTACACAACAACATTATTTGGAAATAACTTAGTCCGTGTCTACACAGCAGGCAGTTATTCTGAAATAATGTCGAAATACTGTCAAGCTGGAGGGCTTCTTACTCCGACTCCTGTAACCCTCGTTGTACGAGGAGAAAGGGAAGTGGGAGGAAGAGTGCTTGATTTCAAAATAAGTGCTGCGTAGATGCTCCTGACTTCGATATAAGCTCACAACTGACATCGCTCAATTTACATAGCTTATTTCAAGTTAAGCCCTTCTGTGTAGACGCACTGGAATGCCTACTTGTGCAACATAAGCTAATTACTGGCACTTTGGTCCCAGAGCTGTGCACACTTACTCAGATGGTGGTGGTACTCCTGCAGTGCATCTCATGGAGGTAGAGTTCAGCACTTCTGACAACCTAGAGCATCACATTTAAGTCCTGCAAGTGGGTGGCCTTTGAAGATGGAGCCTTAATAGGCCTAAGAGCTCTGTGAATCTGAGCTTAGTGCCAGCACATCCACCTTTGTGTCAATGTACATCAGTCTCCCAACACCCCTGTTCAGCTCAATGATGAGAACAGCACTACTACTGCCTGCAGAGTTAGAGACCTCACCAAGCTTCAGTTCTCTGTTCACTAGGGGTCTTGCTGCTAGATATCGGAGACCGTGAACGCAGCCCCCGGAGAACCACTAGCCTCCTTAGAACCGGAACCTCACCCCACTTTTCTTCCTGGCCTGGGGTGACATTTGCCAGTTTCACTGGACTTGACTGGAAGGCAGGACTAGAGATACAGAAAGCTATCTAATGAGCTGGAACAATGGCTTTTGACACACAGCATCTCTGCAAAGAGGACTCGTTGATGGTCAGAGCCAAGGAGGAAGTTTCTGGAATGATCAGAGCAGCACATATTTCTCTTCAGAGATGGCTTCAGAAATGGCAAAGGTGGTATAACTGCTTCATCCGGGGATGAGGAAGTCTAACATCAGTAACGGGCAAATTAGATGAAACTATAGTAAAGAATAAAATTGTCAGACACATGGATGAATATAATTTGTTGGGGAAAAGTCAACACGGTTTCTGTAAAGGGAAATCCTGCCTCACCAATCTACTAGAGTTCTTTGAGGGGGGTCAACAAACCCATGGACAAGGGAGATCCAGTTGATATAGTGCACTTAGATGTCCAGAAAGTTTTTAACAAGGTCCCTCACCAAAGGCTCTTAAGTAAAATAAGATGTCATGTGATAAGAGGGAAGGTCCTTTTCATGGATTGAGAACTGGTTAAAAGACAGGAAACAAAGGGTAGGAATAAATGGTAAATTTTCTGAGTGGAGAGAGGTAGCTAGTGGGGTCCTCCACGGGTCTGTCCTACTCTGAGGGGAGTTTCAATGGAATGTGAGGGGACATCCTCACTATCGACTGAGCAGACACCTCTGATGGCTTAGCCAAGCCTGATAGTTTTAAATTTAACAGTGGCCTGATACCTGAGGAACAAGTAGCCTCATAGGCAGTGGGTCAGAGAGACTGATGGGGGCTGAAGGTTTTTTGTGGCAGATTCCCTACCTGGAGAACGCTAGGCACGGTTTTCAGAGATCTTATTAGAAAAATCTTGGGTCTTCCTCTCAGATGCCTTCCAGGAGTGGAACTCAGAAGCGGGTACCCAACTTATTCTGACACTGGCATGCTGGAAGGAGGAGGAGCCCTCTGGCATGGATGTGGAGGTGAAGTTAGATTCCCCTGTTTTCTCCAGCTTTAGAATTTAATTCCACAGAGAGATGGCACTTTTGGGAAACATGAGATTTTCTGAGGCAACTGATGCACTGAGAGCATCTTTCACTGACTACACTAAAATTTTACAGCCACGCAACTCAACCTTGCTGACCCAGGCTCTGAGACTTGGTATCCTGGCTTTACCTTCACAGAGTAGACATACTTATGAGTGGCAATCAAGTTTCTGTCATTTAATCAGGCACAAGGGCTATCATCCCACGAGCACTAGAGAAATTTCGTCTTAGAAAACTTGTTGCGAGGGCTGGGGTAGTATCATTGCATTTTACTGGACACATGGTCTGGAGAAATCAGCAGAGCAAATCTCTGTTAAGAAGAGATTCGGCCACAACTGTACCACTCAGGAGATTTCCTTTCAAGGCTTCCCAAATGCCCAAGAAAAACTTGTTAGCAGCTGACATTGCACAACTGAGGGGACGCACTGGTTCAAAGTCAGCATGACAGCAGGCTGAACAGTTCCCGAGATCCAATGCCTCATCCATCTGCAGTTTCCAAACTGCACAGCCAACAGGATCTGCTCCCCAGCACATTGTAGATAAAGTCCTACAAAATTCCTCAGTGAATTTAAAATTACTGAGGCAATCAAAGCATCCAGAGGAGAAATCGATATCTACTGCTGATGAGGTAACTAGCCACGAGCAGCCAGTGGGCAGCTCTGCTAACACAAAGACAAACTGGACAGCAGACAGGCTAATGAAAGAACAGTCCCTTGTGTGGCGACCTGCTGTGTGATCCAATTCCAGAGAACGAGACACACAAAAAACTGACTTTCCCAGCCAAACATGCATCTGCGTCTCGAACAGATTACTTCTCTTTTACCCAAGACTGCATAGAAGAAAGAAAGGAAGGTAGGTAAGTCTTTTGGGTGCATATCCTGAAGCAGCAGAAATAGGAGTAATTACTGCTGATGAGAGATGGACATTTCTAGCCAGCTGGAATGCAATTCAGTGCACAGCGCAGGACCTGAAACTGCCAGAAGAGCCCCAAAGCACAAGCAGGCAGGCTAGGCAGCCCCAAAGCACAAGCAGGCAAGTCGCTGCTTCCGAGTGCGAATGAAATCTCGCTGAGAGACGGGCCTGAGAACGAGACCGGCCAAAGATCCTCGTGGGCCACAAGTCTCTAGATGTGCTCGGAGCTACACACAAGCCACCCTGAAGTGGAGTCATGCGAAGGACGAGATGCCACACATGCCCCCACGCAACAGCAGACAAGAGCAGTGCCTGAAAATAACTCGTAAGGTGCTGCAGACTATACTCTGCTATTCAAGGCACCCCATCAGCCTTCCCACCCCGAATGGGCAGAAAAGGAGCAGTGACTGCATTCTCTGACAAGGGCCCCCCCAGACACAAAGAACCCCTGAAAAGAAAGGATTGGTTACACTGGAGTTTCCCTGGCCTGCTGCTGCACTGGCTAGTGGTCTGTCATTCAAATGCAGATTGCAGAGAGCTCCCACTGAGGGCAGTTGCCTAAGCCAGCAGAAAAGTCAGGCCCTTCTGAAGAAACCAGACAGGAAGGGCTCATGCTCACCAAAGGAGGAGAGCTAAGCAGAAAGGTCCGTTTTCCTGCTAGGTTCTCTGAAGAATGAAAGATCTCACCCCTCTTCCTCTGTGACCAAAGATGCTTTTTGCTGTGATCCAGCTGTGGCATCTGTAGGAAAGGTTATTTGCTCGCTGTCCAACCCACCCCCTCCCTTTTTCTCCCCAACACCCACATGGTTCTTATTCTTCTTTCCTTGCCTCTGGAAGGAGGGTTAGAGAAAACACTGAAGCAGAATCATGAGATACAGAGTTCCAGGGCAAAAGAGAGAGGGGAATGTTTATGGGTTGGCTCCTGCAGACTGGCTATGACCTTTGCCTCCTTGCTGCATGGAAGGTAGAGCCATACAGGCCATCACATGGACAGGAGAAGTGAGGTGTGACAGTGTTTAATCAAGGGGCGCTGCTGACACTGGCCACGTTCTCTGGGATCAGAATGTCAGGATGCACCTTGTTCCTACAGCAGCACACCCTGGGGTGCCCTCCGACAGCAGGCTCTCAGCTCAGGTACACCCTCTCACCAGCAGCAGTGTGGCTCTTGCTGAACTGGCAGAGGCGCAGGCCAGCCAACAGGTCAAGGGATGTCGAGAGCTGTTTTTAGCATGCTAGCTTGCATCCCACTAGGCATGGGTGTGTACCCAGGCTGGGATGTGCTCTCAGCCCTAGCAAGGCACCATTTCACTTCTATGGGGCCAACATGCTGAAGCATTCTGGGTGTCTCCTAACAGAACCAATGTCAGCGTAGAATTCTGGAAAACCAAAAGGTCTTCAGGGTCCTTTTAAAAGGAGAAGTTGCAAGTGGGAGCATCTGAAGGGTTAAGTAACTTTAGTGCTACTGGTGGTCATTTCCCCCCTCTACTTTGGTTACTTCAAATTCCCCCTGAGCCATTCCAAAAGTAGGTTTTAGTCCCTGAACCATCAGCTGGAGACAGAAGCATAGCTCTGACGTGTTAGGCATCGATATGATAAATCATCTGGCTAACTCTGTGCAACTAAGAGACCTCCTGAACACAAAGTATTATAAAATCAAATACATCTACATTAAAATGTCTCTGAGAAGCAATCCCAGGACAACAGAAAATTGAGTGAGGTTATGGGCTGCAGAAGAAGAGACAGAATCTTAAAACTGGCATGCAAGAAACAAATATTTATGGAGCACCTTTGATCTCAAGTGCTGGCATTATTTAGTGGTTAATTTACTGCAACGGTTACTAACAGCAGCATTGTCAGGCCTAATGCCAAACTAGGAAACGTAACAGTGACGCCGCGCCCCAGAACTAACAGCAGACCTAGAAGTGTCGCTTGTCCACGGCACAGAAGTCCCACCTAGAGACAGCATCTGCACAAGCTGCCATGGCAACCAACTGCAGGGAATATTCCCCCTTCGGGCAGGGGGAAGAACGTGCTCATGGAATGCACTGGTGTGGGGTGGAACTCCCTTACCTTGGGCATGAATTGCCCGATTCACAGAGGTGTTGAGCACTCCAAGCTCCCCATTCAAACCAACAGGAACTGCTGGTGCTAAGCAACTCTAAGTTACACCATGAACTAGCCATCTAATAGCAGGGGTGGGGAACTGACTTGCCTTGATCCGGCGTGGGAGGCTTGGGGCTCCCCCCGCCCATGGTGGCACAAGACAGCACTGGCACTATAGCCATGCAGAGGCTGTCATGGCTGGAGTGCCAGCTGGCTCACGCTGCTGCAAGGGTGGGGACAAGCCCCGGCCTCACAGCCCAATCAAAACAAGGACTGGCCTGTGGGCTCGGCCTGGCAGGGGGAAGGAAGAGGCTCCACACAGCTCTGCACTGCAGGGAAGCGCTCCATGCAGGCACTGCCCCGTCACTCCCGCTGGCCAGGAACCGAGGGAGTTTCTTCTTTGCCCTGCTTATCACGTGGGGCCACATCTGCGAGGGACTTTGGTTTGGTTTTTTGCTTTTCACTTGTGTGTGGCCCCCAACTGATTTTTCTGTGGGTCACCGCCCCCCCGCCAGCCCATAAAAAGTTTCCCACCCGTCTTATAGGCTGTGAAGTCTATTTTCAGGACCTAAGAAGGTTAAACAGGTGACTAGACTGTTTAACTTCTACAGTTCTTTTTAGATAGGCAGGCAGAGCCCTTTCCACATGCAAGTGTGAAACTGCTTCTCTCTCTCTCAGGATCTGAAATACCCTGCGCGTCTCAATTCCACGGATGCTGAATGTGTCACAGATTTCACTCCTTGCCACCAGATTTAATTAAAAAAAATCTAACAGCCCCAAGAGCTCAATGAGTTAATTCTGAGATGTAATGCCAATTCAGACATAGCAAATAGTACAACATATATTACATTTCATAACCAAATTAAGCCAGGGACTACTGTAGTGATTTGCATCATATTTCCACAATTACCTCAACAGACATCTCAATTTCCCCTCAGCAGCAGCAGATTTTCTACTGGAGTCCCAGAAGGATAGGCCTTGCTCCAGCCCACTGGAGGGAAGTTGTGGCTAAGGCGCGGGACAGTGACTCCAGAGTCCTGGATTCCATTCCAGCTCTGTCACATACTCCCTGTGAGGCTGCAGACCATCCCTTACTCTTATGGCTGAGCTCAGGCTGGATGATGCTTCTCTCCCACCCACTGACAATCTTGGCTCTTTAGATATTGTTAAACTTTGAGACTAGAGACTGTCTCCCTTTCTGGGCATATTCAGCATCTAGCACAATGGGTCCTGATCTCAGCTGCTAGGGCCTCTAGGTGCTACTGAAACAGAGCTGGAAAGGCCACCTGTGAAAGCAAGGTGGTTTTATTTGGTCCAAACACACAGATGTGGAGCCTGGTAGGTTAAAGCACATTCTGGCCAAAAACCAAGACAGCTGCATAGAGGAAGTCACGGGACCTTTGGTTTCATACCCCAAGATTCCAAAAGGGACACTTTCTGATGAAAGTTTTGAAACAAGCCTCACAGTAAACTAATGCCTGATGCAGAGAAAGGGAGCCCTCAACACCTATGAGTTTAAAAAACCAAAGCTCCTTCTACCTTACCAGTTTTGGTTCCTTTCACAGTGCTGCCTGCACTATCAGCAGGTCTACATGCAAACTGGCACTGAACTAAGAGGAGGAACACACCCCTTCTATTAGTCCCAAACAGACAGCATCGACATGAGTGTCCTATTTCAAATTAGAACAATTATTTTTTGTTTTTAACTTAACTAAAGCTCAATCAAAAGACGCCATGATGGCTCAAACGTATTTCCGCCAAAGCCCTGCTCTGATATCACAGTAGGTATGGATTACAACCAATAGAGTTCTTTTCCATGCAGCCAAGTCATATACATATGAGCCACTGCGATGATCCAAAAGGCAAAGGCCCCACAATGTCAATATTGCCCCAGAATGAAAAACAGGAGGGGTTCAGCAAGATGGGTTAATGGACAACCCAACAGTTTGTAGGTGGCCAGCAGCACCTGGACTGCCTGACTGCGTAATGGAGCTCAGAGTCCTCATTCAGAAGGGCTGGATGTGGAGAAGGGCTTTTTTACTGGTTTCAAATCTAATAATGAAGGGGTCAGAACCCAAATGCCTCGACATACCAGAGTATGTTTTGCATCTGTTTTGTACTAAAGCTTGAATATTTACCAGATGAGTCCAACTCCTGGAGTCCATTCCTTTTTACATGAAAATAAGAAAGAAAGGCATACAGGCAAACTCCAGGGAGAAGTCATGAGGCACAGTGACTAGCAGTCAGTCCATGTGAAGGCAAACCATGAGAGTCTCCTTATAGGCTGGTTCTTGTGGACCTTACTCCATTTGCATGCAGGAGTTGCCAGGACCAGATTAGTCACTTCTGCCCTGAGCAAAGATGGATCAAGTGCCTAGAACTCGGAAAAGGAAAGGAATTGTATCTTCCCTGCTCTACAGGACTTGGGAGACTAAAGCAAAGAGGCTGACCCTCAAAAGGATTTTTACTTTCTGGGTGTCTTACATTAGCTTGGTGTGAATATGGCTGTCCCAAGACAACATTTCTCCTGGTGGGAATGGGAGAAATGCACAAGATGTGAAATCAAGGAACAGCACTGATGGAGTCTTACTTTCAAATTCAGGAGAGGTCTCTACTCACAAACCAACCCTCCACCTTCCACGCCACTGAGAGAAAGAAGGACACACTGCAAACAGAACACTATCTTCTATCTGTCTAGGTCTTCATCAGGTGGCCCATCATCAGACAGTAAGCACCTTATCGCGAGGCAGTTCTTGTCAACAGAATTAGCAGAACAAGTGTCAGGAAAAGGGCTCTGAAGAGCATAAAAGATGGACAGAATTACTGGAAAGTGCTCCATTCATGGTCAAAAAAGACTGGGGGTAAGATTTCCTACATGGCTGGAGACACAAGTCTGCCTTGGCCATCCAAAGAGCTATATCTAACTGCTTGAGACAGGAAACAATTGCAAAGCATCAGCCAGAAAGCCAGTCCCTTCACTGGGCACAGATATTACAACCTCCCTCTAATGGGATAGGATTTATACCCACTAGCTAAGCTAGCACAGATGAATGATGTATTTGAACAAAGCTACAGATTTTGGAAGGTCAGGTGTTTTAGTTAACACCCCAAACTATTCCTTGGTCTCTCTCTCAGACTGACATTTATTGGTACATCAAAATAATTTCGGTCTAAGAACTTATAAAAACCTATGAAGCAAGACTATACACAAGGAAGCGAGTGAAGTAAACACACAGCTCAGATGTGCCTTTTTTCCAGTGTGCCCATTTTATTCAAAATTGCTCAGACTGTATTTCTCTTTGCATGCCATTCTAAATGATCACCTATAAACTTTAAAAACAGTCCAACTTAAGCAACAAGTACACCAAGTAAGAATGTTAAATGTCAACTAATCGACTAGTCGATGCATTTTGCATCAACTATTCGATTAGTCGATAGGGCAGTTCTGCCTTTGAAGTGTAGCAACAGCCCTAGGGCAAAAGCTCTGCATGGAGCCCAGGATCAGCTGGAGACTCCAGCTGATCCTGGGCTCCATGCAGCACTGCCACTTTGAAACACTGGGAGGAGCCTGACACCGGGCTCCCCACAGCATTTCAAAGCAGCAGTGCCGTGTGCAGCCCAGGGTCAGTGGGGATGTCCCCAGCTGATCCCGGGCTCCACACAGCGCTGCCACTTTGAAATGCCGCATGCAGCCTGGGGACATCCCAGCTGGCCCCGAGCTGCATGAGGTGTTTCAAAGCAGCATCACCATGTGAAGCCTGGGGTCTAGTAGAGGCAGATAGAGGCAGCAGGGAGACGGAGGGGAAGCAACTAGGCGACTGCCATGTCAACTATCCAATAAGCATTTGCTTACCGGATAGTCGACTAGTCCTTCACATACCTAACACCAAGCAGTAATTCAATGTTTAAAATGGTGCAAAACTCCCGTTATTTGCTCACCTGCACATGTAGCTGTGATTTAACTCTTGATTTGTTCAGGTTCTCCTAAGCTCTGCCACTTTGCTCTCTCTACATGTATGCTACTGGCTTGATCTTCTCAGAGAAACTGAGAACAGATATTTTCTTACTGAAGTCAGTGGACTTTGCAGGGATACCTCTAACATACCGATTCAGAACGAACTCTGCAAAACCCACTCAGTAATCATATGATTTCAGCACATATAAGAATGTATGCCCTGGCAGGATATGCATGGAAGCTAGCCAGTTTAAATGCTATTGAGTCCTAAACTTGCTAAAACAAACTTCTACCCATTTATGGATTTGATTTTTTTAAGTCACTAAATCTGATCTATTGCATAAAGGTGGTGTTGAACGAGAGCACTACTTCTGCAATATGTCACCTTCTCATACCATGGAAACCCAGAACGGAATAAATCTAACAGGAGCAATGAAAAAACTACGGTCTGTTGATGTGGTTAACCGTCACTACAAGGCAATGATTTTGCTTGAGTTTTTGCTTTTGTATAGATGGAGAAATCCTTTCCTCCCAAACCAAGGCCAAGTGAAGCGACCTGATGCACAATGGCATCTACAATGATGTGGTCAGTCTTTTCATACGTGAATTTATTAAAGCACCTGCCATTATAAGAAATAAAATGGTTCTTATTCAAGACGGAAAGAAACTCCATTACTATGCTGTATTTCTCCTGTTTCCTAAGTCTCCTAGCTGACATAATGGACACTTCCAGGTTATGTATCTAGCAACATTTGAGTGAACAAGTGTGTACTATAAAGTCTAGGTGATATTTTATTTCTAAGACAAAATCAAAACAGATCTCTGCTGTGCTGCTAGTAAAGCTGCTAGTTTGGGTTATTTCAGCTGGAAGGGATTAACCATAATATAGTGCTTTATCAGAGAGAGATAATCTATTTATTGATTTTTGATGAAGAAAATGTTAATCTTGCAGGTAGGAAATGTCAGTAAGCACAGAAAAAGTTAAATAGATTTGGTCAGCAATATTTACCAGTCATGCTGCTGTCTCTATTTATTCCATTATGAAGCTTACAGTGAACAAACGCTGCATCAAATAACCATGATCCAAAGAGGTTCAAGATGCTGTTAACCTTTGGCCTGCGGGGAGCAGGGAGAGGCCGAGGCTCAGAACTAGTCTGGTTTGGGCTAGACAACGGAGAGGTGGAGGATGACGTCTGGTGTTGCACTTTTGATGCGTGAACAGTGTTAACCTATTCAAATAAAAAAAAAACAGTTTCACCCCATTAGAAGTGAAGGGAATTGTATATTCCTTCATACAGAGATGCAGAACAAACCATCAACAAGATCAAATGGAAAAATACCAAAGCACAAAGCATAACATCTTACAGTGCTGGTTTTCATTGTTGCCTTATTCACAGTCACAGCCCGATGCCTTCGGTTATGAGGTGGAGTTGTGTTGATAGCAGTGTTCTGGGGCATGCTCAACCTATTTACTGGTGTGGGGGGAGCACTGTCAGACCGGGGCCGTGAAATGCCTGAAGAACAGAATAAAGCAAATCTCAGGGCAAAGTACTTTTCGAGTCCCATGGCACCCTCTGTATGACCAGATATTGAGACACTCTGTAAATCAGCAGCAGGGAAGTGTCCCCCGAACACCAGAGGGTTAAAGAAACATTTATCATTCAGTATTAGTATAGCCTGTCAAGCAGGCCAGAAAAGCATCTGAGTTAAATCTACATGGGAGGCCACTGCTGATGAAAGGTGAGCCAACTCCCACATAAGCACCTAAGAAAGTGGAGGAGCGAGGGCCCCGACAGACAGCAGAAGGGGACGCAGAAGTCTGTGGAAAGCCCCTTTCTTTCTAATCATGGGATCAAAACAACCAATTCACATTTACTCTTGTCTCAATGAAACTAATGAAGGACAAACCACTTCACCCCTGCACACACTAAAAGCCTCACCCAAGCCCACAGCATCTGTCTTCGAAAACATAATGGCAAATCATTGTGGGATAAACCACTTGGCTTCTGTGCAAATCAAGAAGATGAACACCTCTAAAGCCAGTCCGAGGAAGCAGGATGCAAGGTGACAGAGTGCTGTGAGAGTATGGCGTGGCCAGACTGGGTCAGACCATTGGTCCATGTAGCCCAGTGTCTTGTCTTCCAGCACTGCCCAATGCCCAGTGCTTCAAAGGGAATGAACAGAACAAGGCAATTATCAAGTGAGCCACCCCTTGTACCCCAGTCCCAGCATCTGGCAGTCAGAGGCTTAGGGACATCCAGCGCATGGATATGCATCCCTGACAAGCCTTCCTTACATTGATCCATGAATTCACTGAACAGGCTTTGGAACCCAGTTCTAGTTTTGGTTGTCACAGGGCACTGTTTGTTTTAAACCTTCTGCTCATTAACTTTTGTTGGGTGACCGCCGGTTCTTGTGTTTTATGAAGGGTAAACACCCCTTCCTATTCACTCTTTCCACACGTTCGCTGTGAAATGCTCAAGTATTGAACCAGTTCAGACTCACATCACAGGAACTTGTCCAATATTTTCAGGACAAGACAAAGTTTCATTACCACTATTCTTAGCTTATGACCCAGCTTTACTTCGAACAGTCTTTAAAAAAGGATGACGTGGGTGGGTAATCTAAGGCACCACGCCTGCAGAGGAACGGAAGGAGGTAAAAGAAAGCTATACAGAAGCACAGCTGTAGTGAGCCCACACGCTTCTGGTCCCAATCCCTGTCTTCTGCTGGGTGCAGCATTCCAGGCTGTGATCTACAACTGGAAGCAAGGAACTGCAGTTGCTCCTTACTCACTTTCACCCTGACCTTTCACTGCATAGTCTCTCAGACACTACTGGACAAATCTCAAAACCAATCTCCCAGTCTAAGCCAGGAGTCAGCCAGCCCAAAGTCTGTTTTCCTCAGCTGGGTACAAGCAAATGTGGGAGCAGGCTTAGAAAGGCACAACCAAGCACTATATTTCAAAGAGCCATCCCTTTCTAACTATTTATACCAGTGAAGCTGCTTTTAAAATTAAAATGTACAGTTCTAGATCTGCCCTGTTCAACAAGTTACAATATGTTTGCTGTGTAGAAGGTCACTAATCTCTTATTTACAAGGCAGAACCGTGTTATTAATAGACATTTTTATTTTTATCCAACTACTGAGTTTTCAATTGTTCACATGTAATATACTAAAAATAAAATCAGCTCCAGAACATTTCCTAAATCAGGGCAGGAAAACAGTGCAGAGAGTCAGGAATGTATTCAATCTAAACAAGACTTGGCATCATTAGCTAGCCCAGTACAAACTGATAAGGACACGACTTCATTTATTTTCAAGTACTTTTACCCTGAAAAATTCCTCTGGAATACAGTATGTACTGCAACCCCTTAATCACTGATCAATGTTTCAGGAGTACCGTTAACATAGGCATGAATCTCACATTAAAAGCTTAGCCCATGTAAAAGTGAAAGGACAGTGTCAGTTAGCCTATGGCAATGTGACAGCTCTGCACTTCTGCCTGCACCGGTGCAACATCTAGCACAATACACAAAGCAAATTTGATTGGCACAGTGTGGAGAGGGTTATTAATTTGATCATCACAAAGAAGCAGTATTCTGTGTTAAGCAAACTCACTCAAAATGTTCTGTTGGAGCTTTTTGCCAGATAGCGATTAAACAAAGGGATGCGATTGGCTGGAAGCCAGCAGCGTGACTTACCTTGAGTTTTGTTTTTTTTACAAATGTCTAAGGGCACCTCTTTCAGACAGGAACAAACTTCAGAGTCTAACTCTACATACAAAGTGAAAGTGGCATGCTCCACTCTGTTCCCCACCGGAACTAAACCTACTTTTGATTTGAAGAAGTGCACATTCCTCAAAGCCCAGCTTCTAGAGATCTTGCAATCAGGCCATAATCCTTCAGTTAGGACACCAGTCTTAGCATGGTTATTGCAGCACAATTTCAATGTTACTCAGATAAAAAGCAACAATAGCTTAGGGATGAAAATGTTGCAAGCCACAGCAATTCCGAGTGGGATTACGTAAAACAGAAAATACAGTGTTAAGTACAAATATTTTTCAAGTTGATGCATTTGGAAGTTTGTTCCAGTGTGAAAGTCTTATTCCACATCTGTTTGCAAAGTCACTGAACTTTTACATGTATGTTTAAAACACTAAATACTTCAGAGCTTTGTTTAAAAAAAAAAAAATTAAAAGCCAGCCCTGAGAATAGCTCTTGGACAAAGCAAAATGGCTAAAAAAATGGAAAAGATTTCTATTTTAGACTTCTCCAAGACTATAATAAATAGTTTTCATTTTTCGGTCACAAAGAATACAGTAACAACGTCTTTTTAACAAATTCAAATATTTCCTTATTGTACAGAAGAGTGAAACAACACTCTTACAAATAATGACAGAATACTGCAGCTTTTACACCTTTGTTTGATATGTCAGTATTAGTTATCAACCCTTCTGCCCAGATTCTTTCTATCCAAATGAGTGCAACAAGAGCCAATACTTAATACCATATCTGGGTAATCTTTCACACCCACTGTTCGTAAAGACTGCAACTCCTAGAGAAGAAAAAAATGAATTGGCTGCTTTCTGCAATATACAACAGAAGAATTTAATAAAACCATTCTCTAGAAAATGAAATACATGATTATTGAATTACGTTTGCTACAAGAACATGCTACTGCAAATGGAATAGTAGTGTACTAATGTTACACGTTGATATAAACAAGTATTACTAGTCAAGAGACTATTAGTTGCTTTATAAAAGCAATGTCTGCAAATAAGACTTTTTTTTTTTTTTTTTTTTGAGGGAACTAAACTATTTAGGTTCCTAAAAAGGAAGAAATGTAAAATAGGTAGCATTATGTTTCAGACTAACTTTTTTTCTCCTGAGCGTATTAGTGACATATATTTTACTCTATAGTCTGCCACGACCTGTTTTCTCAAGTTAGACTTCTGGGAGTCATAACAAGATTGTTTATTAATACTGCATGTCAGTCAAAGAGCAAAAAGGGGCAGTAAGATCTGAAGTACAATTTAACACACAAAGCTTCGTGGAAGTTTTATGTCTAGATAAACCTTCAGAAATGTAAGAGGCATAGTGCCTAATACTTCAAAAACTCTACAGAAATGATCTAACATTACCAAGCATTATTCAACCTAGAGGCCTAAATTAAACTCCTAAAACGTGTCTAAATAAAAGTGGCTTATTTTTCACCAATGCTGAGCACCTGTGAATCCAATGGACTTCAATGATTATTTTGAATGTATTTTACAGTAGCAGTACATTCAAGATCAGCACTTCATAGTAATAAGCCTCAGAGCTTTACAAATTAGATTGTTGGTGCTCGGAACCTCTGACAAACAAGGTGACTGAGAAACCTGAATCTGGAGGCCCAGTTTACAAATTTTGGCCACACTGTGTCAAGACCAGCTTTTTCTGTGTACACATTTGTAGGATGATTGACACACCTGTAATAACTATGCACATAACAGGCCAATTCAAAGACTCATTTGCCATTTGCAGGTAAATGCACTGTGAAAGTGTGGGCAATTACATCAGATGTGCATTAAAAAAACCCCACGCTCACAATTCTAAAAATCCATAAAACATAAGTGACGATTACTTGGGGGCTTGTAGTAATTTCTGACAGATAACTGATGTTCTGACTATATGCAAATAAGTGGAAAGATTACCTAGGAACGCATCCACTAAACAGCTGATTCCACGCATGGCACGAAAGAATATTTGAGGCAGATGTTTAAGGCAGGGGTACTGATTCAATTCTTGTGTCATTCCACTCACATTCAGAAACTGCTCCTGAAATTTCGGGGTAGAGCTTATAATGGCTGGGTTACTCAAATCCACGGGATTACTGCCAAAAGAACAAAAAAGCAAGGGGGGGGGGGAAGAAGAGATATATTTTAGTGTACTAGCAGCAGTTAAGATCTTAATACCCAAATTGGCTAGTCATATAAAATGTGTTTCACTTAAGACTTAAAAGAATATTCAATTTAAGATGGTTTGGTTTTACAAAACTAAATTTCTTTGCCAACACTTTAGATTAGATAAGAATTTTTTCTAGTTATTCTCTCAGCATGAAGAATGAAAACCAGTTGCACTTTCAGGGTCTAGTGCAACATTTTGTTTGCAAGTAGGGATGTAGGAGTGTAGTCGACTAACTGATTATAGCATTAACCTATAAGCTTTTCCTTATTGATTAATGCTATAGACTACACGCATTTCTTCCCCACCCTCCCACCCGTACATTTTTAGCAGGCTGGGCAGCAGCCCAGCTCAGTTTTGGCTTGCGACGGGTCTGGGACCTTCCCCTGCTGCGGCTCTGCATTTAAAGTGTATTACGAACCAGGCAGGCAGACAGTTCAGCTCAATTCCGGCTCGTGCTGGGTCAGGGAGCTCAGACCCACCCCCACCCCCCAGACAAGGGCTGCTGTCACCCCCTGCTGCTGCCTCTTTATCAGCAGCGACAGCACAGGGTAACAGGCAGCCAGTCCGCAAGGGGAGCTGGTTTTCAAACTGGCTCCCCTCACAGACCAACTCCTGCCTGGCACCCCATGCTGCTGCCTCTGATATAGAGGCAGCAGCACTGAGTGGAAGGGGGCTCCTTGGGAGTGAGGCCCACTGGCTGCTGGCCCCGCCCCCAGGGACTATAGAATAGTCGACTAACCGATAAGAATTCATGATGGTACTCGACTATTCAATTAACAGATATTTAACATGCCTAGTTTCAAGGGCTGCAAGAATATGCTTTCAGGTGTGATAATTCTTATTGTATTTTTTTTGAAAGCAAAGAAACATTTCTACTGATCTGAAGTTTCATAAAAAAAACTTGTTTTTTACAAAAACTCTGTCAATTAAAACCACTGTCAGGGAATGGAGCTACCATTAAACCTGGTGAAGAACTAAAGAATACACTGTAGATAACAATTATGCAATCAGTTTTAGAGAATGTCTTTTCTGTGCAAATTCTGCCTAGATGACAGGCCCGAACACTGGTTGAGATCAGTAACCTTTATGAGGGTGTTTCTTCTCAAAGGATTGACACCTAAAATATTGACGTTGAGCAATATATAGCTGAGACAAATGTAATGATGCTTTGTACAGGGTTGAGAACAATGAAGGCACTTACTAAGGATATTTTAATTGCTGCTACCCGATTTCAGACATGCTAAAGACCACCTACAAAGCAAAAATGTGTGCCTTTTTCTTTTCTGATAATTGGATACAGAACTCCTGGAAGCCTGTCACGGCTGGAAGAGCATGGCAAATTGAGAACTAGCCAAATAGGACATGAAGAAGCCCAGGAATGATAGGTGAGCAACTGAAGGGGGAAGGGGTATTTAGTTACTGTTGAAGCTGTTTCTCTTTATTACTAATGTCTGTATAAACTACAATTAAAAGTTACCATTTCAGCTAAAGGAAGTTTATATCTATCTACCCATTGTACAAATGTGCACCTGTCTGTCTGTGTGGCCGCGAGTCTGCTTGTCCAAGAACTCCTCCTGAGTAGTAAGAGCTAGGAGCAGCAAATTTGCTAGGCAGCTCCCTCTTATCCTAGCTTAAAGCTAGATCAAGGTTTGGTTGCGCCAGGTACATGGGAAGTGCAGGGAATGGGACTGTTTTCCATAGTTGGGGGGGGAGGGGAAAAACAGAAAGACCCCACTGACTGGGGGGTGGAGGGAAGTAGCACAAGAGAGAACGCCCACAGCAGATGGACCCCCTACCCTGTGTCCCTCCTCACTTCCCAACCCTCACACCTCCTACATCTCCTGCCCTGAGCCCTTCCTCAAACCTCCCGACTCCTGCACCCCCCATGCCCACAGTCTCCTGCCCTGCCCCCACGACATCCCCAAGGCCTTGATCTGACTCCTGCACCCCCACACCTCCAGATCCCTGCCCTGAAAGATCCAGACAATCCCAGGTAAGTCTTCAAGTTTCAGATATAAAAGCCTTCTCATTCATAAGAGATCACAGATCACAAGGAATTCCTAAAGATTCTTTAACTAAACCAATGCAGATCAAACCTGACATATTTGGATATTTCTGATTGAAAAGAACACCACATGCACAGCAATAACCCTCCAGACCTTTGTCAGATAAAATAGTTACTGACCTTCCATAACTGATGTTCTCAAGAGACGGTGCTTATGTTTATTCAAACATAGACGTGTGTGCGCCGTATGCATCGCCATCAGAAAGTCACCCCTCAGTGGTATCCATGGACTCATCTCTGCTGCCCCCCTGGAGTCATGCCCTCATAGTGCCAGTATATAGGGACCTGCCAGCCCATCAACCCTCCAGTCACTCTGTGCCAGTTAACTGCCGGGGGGCAGGAGGGTGGGTGATGGAACAGACATGAGCAAGAACAGTTATGGAAGGTTAGTAACTCTTCTCCTGAGAGTGCTTGTTCATGCCCATTACAAGGTCGGTGCCTCACAAGCAGTTTGCTGACATGCTGATTTACGGAGAGCTCGATTGAAGCCTGCATCATTTCTAGCCTGTTGGGAGTGGCTCAGTGCGACAACCAAGTTGCTGCTGTACATTTATCATGACTGGAACCTGCGTCAAGACCACCCCCAACAATGCGTGGGCTGTCAGCCGAGGAGCTGAGAGCTTTGCTAGGTCATAGCACGTGCAGATACCAAAGTGGTCCATGAGGAGATTCTCTGGGCTGCAACTGGATGGTCTTTCATTTTGGCTACAAATAGCTGGGTGGTCCTAAAGGGTTTGGTCCTCTACACACAGAAAGCCAGTGCACTGTTGCTCTCTGTTAGCATGTGACTTCGGGCGGAAGAGTGGCAGGAAAATGTACTGGTTACTATGGAATTGAGACCCCATCTTTGGGAGAAGGGACAGGTGGGGCCAGCATACAGCGTCTCAGACTGAAGAGGCCGGATCTCTGAGACCCTTCTGGCAGAAGTAATGGCGACTACGACGGCGGCCTTCTAGGGCAGGTAGATCAGGGAGCATGTTGCCAGGGACTTCAACGAGGGCCCTGTGAGCCCACTCGGCAACCTATTGAGATCCCAAGGAGGTAAAGGCTGTTGTACCCTTGGGTACAGCTGTTCCAGCCCCTTAAGAAAATTGCCACAAGTTTGCGAAGACCGACTAGCCACCACCCAAGGGCGAAATGCAGAGATTGTGGCTAGATGGCTGCTTCTGGATGATACCATCAGGCCCTCCCACTTTAAGTCAAGCAGGTAATCTAAAATGCAGAACAGTGATGACTCGACAGCGAAACACCCTCCTGCATCGACCAGACTGAGAATCTCTTCCATGTTGTCAAGTAAGTGGCCCTACTAGAGGCTTCCTGCTCCCCAAGAGAGCACCATGAACCAGTCCTGAGCAAGCCCATTCACTGGATTCAGCCATGGAGCTTCCACACTGTGGTAGGAGACATTTGAGGTTTGGGTAATATAGCCAACTTTGACCTTGAGAAATCAACTACCATGCACTTTGAGAACACCCATAGAGCTGCTGACTGACTGAAAGGAACACTGTAAGCTGGTAAGCTCTGCAGTTTACCATAAATCTAAGTGCCTTCTATGCTCCTGAAAGAAGCAATCTGGAAACATTAAGGGTAGCATGCCAGTCCCCTGGATCCAAAGAGGGGACACTGGAGGCCAAGGAGACCATGCAGGCCTCAAAATCCTCCAGCACAGACGGTAAAGCCAGGGCTGTCATGCCACAGTGGCTCTCCCTTGATGGGGAATCCAACAGTACCAGACTCAATGGTACCCTTCACGGGGCTGGAGTCAACAATGCCACACACCCTGTTGGCACCTCCCAGTGGCCCAGCATGACACTCTACCAGCAGCCCTATCACCTGCAGATCTTGGAGTTGGAGAGTGCCCACAGTCTGTCTTACTGTGGTGCCTAGCAGAGACCAGTCCCACTACGCACGGATCCGCTACTACAGGCTGAATCTCTCTAGTCCAGCACTCTCTGGCCCAGCAATATCCGTGGTCCAGCATGATTTCAGTTAGCCGGCTGTCCACTTTGCATGGGCGTGGCCAAGTTTCCCGCAGTCTCAGAGCTTGTTTACAGCCCCCAGTCCTCGCTCTCAGTGTTCTGTGCTGTTATTTAGCTCTAATTACCCCTAAATGTCCTCTAACAGCCCAGTGAGCAGTGGCAGTGTTGGGAATGCTGCCAGACAATATTGGCCTCCTGTGGTTCAGCAAGTTCTCTGGTTCAGAATCAGTCAGGTCCCAAGGGTGCCAGATTAGAGAGGTTTAACCTTTGTCTATATTACATTACTTACCGAACTACTAACTTAAACCTAACAGTCACTATAATTTTAACAGAAAAAAGTCCACTGAAAGAAGGCATTAGCAGACTGTATGAAACAGGCCAAAGTTCTGCTGACCATCCCGGGTGGTAAGGAGGAGTGGAGGTAGCAGAGGGTAGGCCCCTATATGCCAGCAGAATAAGGACACCAGTCCAGGGGCACCAGAGCTGACTTGATGGATACAGCTGGGGGATGGTGACAGACGTACACCTATGTTGGAACGGACATGGAGAAAGCTGTCCAAGCACATAAAGCAACAACAACAACAAAAGGATGTACACTCATTTTAAAATCATCATCCCCAGCTCCTAGAGCAGTGTTTCAGTCTTCCTTTTAGCAATCCCAAAAGACCACATTACATCAGGGGACATTTGGAACTTTTTCCTCCAAACAGTAAGTTAGATTTTTTTTTTTTTTAAGCAGACTCTTAAATTCTGCAAAAACCAATAAGTTCAAAGTTGTACAAGAAACATGTCCTAACTCACAGCCTTTGTTCTTGTGGCAAGGCGACAATGAGCACTCTCGTAGTTATTCATTTCAGACACCTAACATGAGTTCTTTCGTCTTGCTGGATAACTTCACTCATCTCCACTATGGATGTGTGGGTATAGGAGAGCAGGGTATAAAGCAGGCAAGTATTACATTACCTCAGCATATGTAAAAAGCGAAACCACGTCTGTGCAATGCACTCGCTGTCCATTTCAGGAGGAATCAGACTGGCATCTTCATCAGGGATTTTAAATGAAGGAAATGAAGGTCCGTATGTAAAACGCAGCAATCTAGGGGATAAGTCAGTAAGGCTGTCACTGTTTGTACTCCTTACACCTGCCCTGTGTTTAGATTTGTACGCAGAGGGACCACATATTGCTTTAAGCGCATGTAAAAATCCAAAACTAAATACAAACCTTGCTTAGGAAATCAAACTTTCTCCCCAGTCTTCCATTCAAAATTAAACATCAGTGCACTGCACCCTCGCGACTCCACCCTTCCCAACAGCTTCAGCTTGGAGTGTGCCTGAGGGGCCATGCACTTGGACTCTGTCAGACACCTGGGCCTGTATGAAAACACTCTGCCAGCACCCTAAGCAAACCCACTACAACCCGCAGAAGCTGAGTTCTCCAAGCGGTCTTGACACACAGCCCCACAGTGCACATGCCAATGAGCTAATATCAAGGTGGCAAAGGCCTGGAAAACTGAAGTGAGGTAACACAACTATTCGACAGTCCCTGCGGGGTGGAGCCAGCAGCCCCACCCGGGAAGCCCCCTGCTTCCACGGACAAAGGCTGCTCCGTGGATCTATCAGAGGCTGCAGCGCAGGACCGCAGGGGGAAACCGGTCCACGAGGGGAGTCAGTTTACAAACCAGCTCCCCACACAGACCAGCTCCAGTCCACAGCCCCACGCTGCTGCCTCTGATAGATCCACGGAGCAGCCTTTGTCCGTGGCAGCCTCCCCAGCCCCATACTGCTGCCTCTAATTGAGGCAGCCAGGTGAGGAAGGGCAGGCAGCTCCGCAGAGCCAGGATGCACAGAGACACAGCATGTTTGTGTTTGAGTTTCTGGCTGTTTGCTGAGCTTGTGTTTGGCTGTTCGGGGTTTTTTTTTCCCCTTACCTCTCCCCCTCCCCACGGAGTGTGTGCTGCGGCTGGCAGGTGGAAGCTGTGAGCTTTTAATCAGGGTTTGAAATCTAGAAGCCTCTGCTTATTGGTTGAGCCTTAATCAGGGGGAGGGGCTATCAGGCAGTCCAAAGCTTTATAAAGGAGTGAATCAGCGACCAGGGAGCTTGTGAACAGGGGCTGCTAATAGGGAGTTTGGAGAGGGAGTTAGGAAGGGCAGCAGGAAGGGGGCGAGATACACTCGCCATTCTTTAAAATTTTTGCTATACTCCTGCCCTTCAAGGAGGCATTTAATAACAACTAAGGAATCTCTCCAAAGGAAGGCAGGTATGGCTATTGATAGGTCGGCTGTTGTTACCTGCACAGCATGTGCCATGTTTGTCTTCCTCCCGGAACAAAGAAGGGATTTCATCTGCACTAAGTGCAAGCTGGTCGCCATTTTGGAAGAAAAAAATTAGAGGACTTGAGGTCCAAGTATTGACCCTATGTTCCATCAGAGAGGATGAACACTTCCTCGATAGAAGGCAGCTTTTAATCCTGCAGGCACGGCAGGCTAAAGAGCCAGCCAGGGTAGTACAGGACAAGGAAGAAAACTGGCAGCATGTAACCTCTAGAAGAAGAAGGCAGCCAACTCAAGTGTCCCCCATTCATGCAGAGGTAAGTAACCGCTTTCAGGCTCTCTCCACAGGCATTGCGGTGGAGAATGCTGTGGCAGGGATCTCTCAGGGAAGAAATCAGAAGGGAACACCATCTACCAGAAGGCATGGGAGGTGTAGTCCTCGGGATGGGGGTTCCACGACCACCACCCCCAAAACAAGACGACAGGTGATGGTGGTCGGGGACTCCCTCCTAAGAGGGACTGAGTCATCCATCTGCCATCCAGACCTGCAATCTCGAAAAGTATGCTGCTTACCGGGAGCTCGCATTCAGGATGTGACCGAGAGTCTTCCAAAAGTGATTAAACATTCGGATCGCTACCCCTTCCTGCTTCTCCATGTAGGAACTAGCAATACGGCCAAGAATGACCTTGAGCGAGTCACAGCAGATTATGTAGCACTGGGAAGAAGGATCAAGGAATCTGAAGCGCAAGTGGTGTTCTCGTCCATCCTTCCGGTTGAAGGAAAAGGTCCGGATAGGGATCGTCAAATTGAGGAAGTAAATGCGTGGTTGCACAGGTGGTGTCGGAGAGAGTGCTTTGGTTTCTTCAACCATGGGACTCTGTTCCAGGCAAAAGGATTGCTAGGAAGAGATGAGATCTACCTATCCAAGAGAGAAAAGAGCATCTTTGCGGGCAGGCTTGCAAACCTAGTGAGGAGGGCTTTAAACTGGGTTCGTTGGGGGACAGTGACCAAAGCCCTGAGGAAAGTGAGGAAGTCGGACACCGGGAAGAATCATCAGGAGGAATGAGCAACAATGGAGGACCCCTGATTCAGATGGAGAAGGCAGGGCAATCAACTGGTTATCTAAGGTGTTTGTACACAAATGCAAGAAGCCTGGGAAACAAACAGGAAGAATTAGAAACCTTGGCCACATCGAAGAACTATGATTTAACTGGAATAACAGAGACATGGTGGGATGACTCACATGACTGGAGCACTGTCATGGAAGGGTATAAACTGTTCAGGAAGAACAGGCGGGGAAGAAAAGGAGGAGAAGTTGTACTGTATGTTAGAGAGCAATATGATTGCTCGGAGCTCCAGTACTTAGAGGGAGAAAAGACTGTTGAGAGTCGATGGGTTAAATTTAGAGGTGGAAGCAACAGGGGTGATGTTGTGGTTGGTGTCTCCTATAGACCACCGGATCAGGTGGATGAGGCAGATGAGGCTTTCTTTGGACAACTGAGAGAAGCTTCCAGATTGCAGGCCCTGGTTCTCATGGGGGACTTTAATCACCCTGACATCTGTTGGGAGACCAATACAGCAGTACACAGACAATCCAGGACGTTTTTGGAGAATGTTGGGGATAACTTCTTGGTACAAGTGCTGAAGGAACCGATTAGGGGCCGTGCGCAGCTTGACCTGCTGCTCACAAACAGGGAGGAACTAGTAGGGGAAGTAGAGGTGGGTGACAACCTGGGAAGCAGTGATCATGAGATGATAGATTTCAGGATCCTGACCAAAGGAAGAAGGAGAGTAGCAAAATACACACCCTGGACTTCAGAAAAGCAGACTCTGACTTCCTCAGAGAACTGATGGGCAGGATCCCTGGAATGTTTACATGAAGGGGAAAGGAATCCAGGAGAGCTGGCAGTATTTTAAAGAAGCCTTATTAAAGGCACAGGAAGAAACCATCCCGATGAGCAGCAAGAAAAGCAAATATGGTAGGCGACCAGATTGGCTTACCGGGGACATCCTTGGTGAGCTTAAACACAAAAAGGAAGCTTACAAGAAGTGGAAACTTGGACAGATGACTAGGGAGGAGTATAAATATATTGCTCGAGAATGCAGGGGAGTTATCAGGAAGGCAAAAGCACAACTGGAATTGCAGCTGGCAAGGGATATGAAGGGCAACAAGAAAGGTTTCTACAGACATGTTAGCAAAAAGAGGGTGATCAGAGAGGGTGTGGAGCCCTTACTGGATGAGGGAGGTAACCTCGTGACAGATGATGTGGGGAAAGCTGAAGTACTCAATGCTTTCTTTGCCTCTGTCTTCACGGACAAGGTCAGCTCCCAGACCAATGCACTAGGCAATGCAGTATGGGAAGGAGATGGACAGCCCTTGGTGGGGAAAGAAAAAAAGTTAGGAACTATTTAGAAAAGCTAAACATACACAAATCCATGGGCCCGGATTTAATGCATCCGAGGGTATTGAGGGAGTTGCCAAATGTCATTGTGGAGACTTTGGCCATTATCTTTGAAAACTCATGGCCATCGGGAGAGATCCCGGATGATTAGAAAAGGGCAAATGTAGTGCCTATCTTTGAAAAGGGAAAGAGGGACAATCCAGGGAACTACAGACCAGTCAGCCTTACCTCAGTCCCCGGAAAAATCATGGAGGGGATCCTCAAGGAATCCATTTTGAAGCACTTGGAAGGGGGGAAAGTGATCAGGAATAATCAACATGGATTCACGAAGGGCAAGTCGTGTCTGACCAATCTGATTAGCTTCTATGATAAGGTAACTGGCTCTGTGGACATGGGAAAGTCAGTGGATGTGATGTACCTTGACTTTAGCAAAGCTTTTGATACGGTCTCCCACAATATTCTTGCCAGCAAGTTAAGGGAATATGGATTGGATAAATGGACTGTAAGATGGATAGAAAGCTGGCTAGAAGGTCGGGCCCAACGGGTCATGATCAACAGCTTGATGTCAGGTTGGCAGTTGGTTTCTAACGGAGTGGCCCCAGGATCTGTTCTGGGACCAGTTTTGTTCAACATCTTTATTAATGACCTGGATGAGGGGATGGATTGCACCCTCAGCATGTTCACAAATGACACTAAGCTAGGGGGAGAGGTAGATATGCTGGAGGGCAGAGATAGGGTCCAGAGTGACCTCGACAGATTAGAGGATTGGGCCAAAAGAAATCTGATGAGGTTCAACAGGGACAAGTATAGAGTCCTGCACTTGGGACAGAAGAATCCCAAGCATTGTTACAGGCTGGGGACCGAATGGCTAAGTAGCAGTTCTGCAGAAAAGGACCTGGGGATGACAGTGGACGAGAAGCTGGATATGAGTCAACAGTGTGACCTTGTAGCCAAGAAGGCTAATGGCATATTAGGGTGCATTAGGAGGAACATTGCCAGCAGATCCAGAGAAGTGATTATTCCCCTTTATTCGGCTCTGGTGAGGCCACATCTGGAGTAGCGTGTCCAGTTCTGGGCCCCCACTATAGAAAGGATGTGGACGCACTGGAGAGGGTCCAGCGGAGGGCAACCAAAATGATTAGGGGGCTGGAGCGCCTGACATATGAGGAGACACTGAGGGATTTGGGTTTGTTTAGTCTGCAGAAGAGAAGACTGAGGGGGGATTTGAGAGCAGCCTTCGACTTCCTGAAGGGAGGTTCCAAAGAGGATGGAGAGAGGCTGTTCACAGTAGTGACAGATGGCAGAACAAGGAGCAATGGTCTCACGTTACAGTGGGGGAGGTCCAGGTTGGATATTAGGAAAAACTATTTCCCTAGGAGGGTGGTGGAGCACTGGGATGGGTTTCCTAGGGAGGGGCTGGAATCTCCATCCCTAAAGGTTTTTAAGTCTTGGCTTGACAAAGCCCGGGCTGGGTTGATTTAGTTGGGACTGGTCCTGCCTTGGGCAGGGGGCTGGACTTGATGACCTCCTGAGGTCTCTTCCAGCTCTTTGATTCTAAAAGCCAGCTCCACATGCGTATCAGCTCCCACCTGCACACCTCCCTGCCCTCCGATGCTGCCACCTCTGACAGAGGCAGGGAGGAGGAGGCAGCTCTGTGGGAACCAACACACACAGAGAGCTGGCTTGAAAGCCAGCTTCCCATGTGTACCAGCTCCTGTCTCCCCCCCTTACCCTCCGCTCTACTGCCTCTCTATCAGCAGCAGCAGCACAGGGGGGTGGGGAGAGGAGAGCAGGGAGGAGGCAGTTCCGTGGGACCCGGTGTTTGTGGGGAGCCAACTTAAAAGCTGGTTTCTCACAGGCACCGGCTCCCGGCTCCCCCTCTCATTGCTGCCTCTGACACAGAGGCAGCGGGGGGGGGGGGGGCGTGCGAGGAGGGGGAGTACATATAGTTGAAAGGATTACCTGATAAACCCAGGTAATCATTATTCAAATGTGTTACTGTGTGCAAAAGTGGGATCGGCCAGGTGATTGGTCCAGGTGCAGTACCGGCCACACAGTTACCGTGCAACCATTCCACAAATGAGTAGAGAGTCCAGAACTAGGAAAGACTCCATGGTCACAGACAGCTCCTCTGAGTGCCTGCTCCTCTGGGGGTGTTACCTACCTGGAAGTAAGGGCACAGATAACCTTGCTCCACTGCTCCACTACAGCAGGGTGATGCCGCCAGTTGGCCACCATTTCTTTGGCAGTTTTCCAGTAAGGGGGTGTTGGAAAGCACCGAGTGCAGGCCAGCAGCCACACTTCAAAGAGCACTCCAATCAGTTTCTCAGCCAGACTCTCAGCAATGCCACCTTATGCAGGAACAAAACAAACATTTAAAGCCATTTAATATACTAGATCTCTTTCAGCCATTTCTCCTAGGAAGCCCTACTGAACTGAAAGGAATGGCATAGCTATCACACTCCTATCACCCCAAATATGCACAGATTTCAGGCTATACACAATGGTGATCTACAACAGTATGGTCTGCTTACTTCCTATGTGTGCAGCCAGCTTTTAGAAAGTCCAGGTGTTACAACTGATAGTGTAAAGCTTAGCCATACAGGTAATGCAAACACCTGTGCAACAAGGGATTCGCCTACTCAGACACGTTATCACAGCAACCTGTCACAGTGTTAGAGAGAAGGGGGCGGGATATCCATGGGTAGGTACTAACATTTCTTCACACTGCCTTTCAAAATAGGGGAAAAGAAAGATAACACTCGTGAACCTTCCTAATCCAGGTATCTCCTATCCGGATACTTTTGTGGTTTGGATCCTGGCAGGGTGGGGAGGAAGCAGCTCTGTGGGGGGGGGAATGGCAGTGTATTGGAGTGCTTCCCAGAGGCTTTTCCCCCACTGTTCCCACAGTTGTGGGGGGCCGAGTAGTGGGGGGGGCACAGAGCCACGTGTCCCCAGGAGCAGGGCGCTTCTCGCACCCTCTTTCCCTCCTAGACCAGCACCCTTCCATGGTCGGAAAGATTCTCTCACTGGCATACCCTGTTCCCAAGGGTTGTAAGATTAAAAAGGTTCAAGTGTACAGAGCTGAAAGACCACGGGACATCAAGACAAAAAACTCAAATGAATTAATAACAGGACGGACAATCAGATGCCATACGGCAGTATGAGGTGACAATTCATAGAGGGCAAACATTGTTTAAAAGTAGGCTCAATTTCAGGCCATCAACTGTTAATTCAGAGTTTAAATATAAGAGATGGGTTGTTGGTCTTACGGAGCCACCAGCAACTCTTGATAGTTTTCAGCATGGGGCCAAGCTACCCCACACCCATAAGAAAAGTACATGAACACACCTTGCACAGTTGGAGCTGCCAGAAGAGTATCATTAATCTGTAGGAGAAACAATAATAAAACCTCCCAAGTTTCTCGAGCCATGGTGGTTGATTCTCGTGCTAATTTCTGGACAGCCTTCAAAACCTGCAAGCATAGTCTAATCTGACTGGACCCCGGGTCCTGCCTGGAAGAGAAGAACTTTAATTGAGTCTCTAAATAAATAAATAAATAAATAAATCTATATCTTTGAGACTGAATGCAGTACCTAAAATTCACTGTTACATGGAAAGGATCTTAAAATGGCAATATTATTGAATCAAACTTGAGTTAAACTGAGAGTGGGAATACTAACTCTGCCTCAGTGAGGCAAAGTAAGCAGTACAATAGCTCCGTTATCTGACCACACTACACAACAAACACACATTCGTACAAAATGCTACACACTCTATGCACCTACAGTGAGAGAAAGTACAGATCCTTGGCATTATATCCTAACTGCTATGTGAACGGCCCACGTAAAACGCATAAGGACACATATGGGGAAGGCAGAACTAAAGAGCAGCATAGAATCAAAGAACTGGAAGGGACCTTGAGAGGTCATCAAGTCCAGTCCCCTGCTCTCATGGCAGGACCAAGCACTGTCTTAATTTCCAACATGACCCTGTGAGCGCAAATGTGATACCACACAAAGCCTTGTTTCATATGGGTTTGCAAAGAAGTTTGTGTTATTTCATGGAATCAAAGAAGACTAGAACGGGAAGGGACCTTAAGAGGTCACTGAGTCCAGTCCCCTGCCCTCACAGCAGGACCAACCACAATCTAGACCATCTCTGACAGATGTCTATCCAACTAGCTCTTAAATATCTCCAGTGACAGAGATTCCAAAACCTCCCTGGGCAGCAATTTATTCCAGTGTTTAACCACCTTGACAGTTAGGAAGTCTTTCCTAATGTCCAACCTAAATTTTCTTCCTCCTCCTTGTAACTACCTTTTGGGTACTTGAAAGCTGTTGTGTCTCCTCTCAGTCTTCTCTCTTCTAGACTAAACAAACCCAATTCTTTCAATCTTCCTTCATAGCTCATGTTTTCTAGACCTTTAATCATTTGCGTTGCTCTTCTTTGAACTTTCTCCAATTTGTCCACATCTGTCTTTGTGGTGCCCAAAACTGGACACAGTACTCCAACTGAGGCCTAATCAGTGCAGAGTACAGAGGAAGAATAATTTCTTGTTTCTTTCTTACAACATTCCTGTTAATACATCCTAGAATGAGGTTTGCTGCCCCCCCCTTTTTTTTGGCAACAACATTACACAGCTCACTCACATTTAGCCTGTAGTCCACTAGGACCCCCAAATCCGTTTCTGCAGTACTTCTCCTTTGGCAGTCATTTCCAATTTTGTGTATGTGAAACTAATTGTTCCTAAGTGGAGTACTTTGCATTTGTCCTTGTGGAATTTAATCTTATTTATCTTAGTCCATTTCTCCAGTTTGTCCAGATTATTCTGAATTATAATCCTATCCTTCAAAGCACTTGCAACCCCTCCTAGCCTGGTATCATCTGCAAACTTTATACGTATACTTGATATGCCATTATCCTAATCATCAATGAAGGTATTGAACAGAACCAGTTCTAGAACTGATTCCTGCGGAACCCCACTTATGTGCTTCCAGCATGACTGTAAACCATCAGTAACTACCCTCTGAGAACAATTATCCAGCCAGTTATACACTCACTGTATAGTAGCCCATCTACATTATATTTCCCTAGTTTATTAATGAGGACTTGCAAGACTGTATCAAATGCTTTACTAAAGTCTAGGTGTACCACATCTACCGCTTTCTCTCTCCCTCTCCCCCCCATCTACAAGGCTTGTTATCCTACCAAAGAAACCTATCAGGTTGGTTTGACATGATTTGTTCCTTTAGAAATCCATGCTGTTACTCGTCACCCTTTTATTTTCTGGATGTTTACAGATGGAGTCCTTAATTATTTGCTCCATTATCTTTCCTGGCACAGAAGTTGAGCTGATTGGTCCTGTGTTGTCCTTATTTCCATTTTTATAGATCTATTGAACACTATATTTGCCCTTTTCCAGTCTTCTGGAATCTCTCTCATCTTCCATGACTTTTCAAAAATGATAGCTAATGGCTATCAGATATTGCCCTAATCAGGTACTTAAGAGTTCTGCATTTCATCCAACCCTGGTGACTTGAAGACATCTAACTGCCTAGGTAATCTTTAACTTGTTCTTTTCCTATTTTAACTTCTGAACCCACCTCATTTTCACCAGCATTCACTATGGTAGGCATCTAATCACCACCCACATTCTTGAGGAAAAATGAAACAAAGAAGTAATCATCCTTGCCCATTTATCACAAGGAGGAGAACTTTCGCCTACTCTGATCCAAGGGCACAACATCCTTATTTAATATTTATATGATATTAAGCTCAGTCAGTATGGGGACCCTATTGTGCAATATGCCACATAAATATGGACAGTGACATGACTCTGCTCCAAAGAGCTCATGGTCTAAGATGAGTACTTGGAAGTCACAGTGAGATTAGCAAAGATGGAGGAGGTGAATACCACATTAAGCATTTTTTTTTTAAATGGCACACAGTGAACAAAAAGATTCCAACTTCCTCTTTGTGGAGGATATGCAGATTAGACTGACTTGGTAGATGACAGGTCACCAAAAAGGAGTCCACTTTTCCAACAGACTATATCCTAGACACAACAGAGATAAACTTGAACATTATGGACTTGTCAGCGCTCACTTATGGCAAGCTCTCTTTCAGAAGAAAAATATTATATTGGAAAGCAGCAGAGAATGGTGCTGCCAAACTAAGTGAGCTTCTTTATCACCCCCTACCCCAACTCGCTCTATGCCTACAACCTTCTAAGCTTTTCAAAAATTCTAGAGAAGTCATTGGAATAGGAAACCAGATTAACAAGGTCCTCTGCAGACACAGCCAGCTTGTTCATGGAACCCAGTTTTAATATATTAGCTCTTAGCATTATCCAACCATGAAAACTTTGACTCTCATGCATGAGTGCAGAGTGAGTTTTGATGCAATTGTCTGGATTTCTCCATCCCTTCGAAAAGCCATTTTGTGAAATACAAACAGTAAGTATGGAAAAGATTTTTGTCACTGTCACTTGCCCTAGCACCAACCGATATGTCTTCACTGTCACAGTTTTCTTGGTGATAGGACGCCAGTAACATAATAAATTTATAGCCTGCAGATGTCAAGCATGAGTCCCACCTGATTAGGAAGGGCGAAGCAAAAGCATTCGTTCCATGCTCCCACATTCAGGAGATTTTTGTGATGGAGGCAAACAGTTTGAAGCAGCAACAAACTAAAGGAGGTGAGGGATTACAGAAAAGGGAAATTTGGGCCAAACTAACAGATTTCATCAGAGCCATTTACAAAAGCAGCCCTATAGACAGTTTTAGGACAGGATCTTCCAGAGCCTCAGGATTTTACTCATCTAATGCAACGGGTTGCCTGTGTGGCACTGGAGTCTGTTCTAGGCAGTGCAATTCCAGGTTAGTAAGTCAGTGCTCGTTGAACCACGCAGAGTAGCTGGGGGTGGGGTTCATTTCATTAGGGCTACAACTCAGCTGCTGACATGAGAAGGAAGTATGTAGGTGACTTCCTTCTGGTTGATTAGCCAGGTAGGAGCAATTCCAATTTATCCAGCTCACCGCTCTCATTCACATCCACTGTGTCACTATTTCAAGGCTATTGGCCTCAAAAGGGAGCCTAGGTTTGCTGCTTTAGCACTGTCTCCATTGCTGGACTGGATTCTCCATATATTGCGGTTTTATGGGACTAAATGTTGGAGTATTATAAAAATGTTTATGAACACTTGCTTATGTTTTGGGACATCAAGCCTTCTTTAAGCTGTCTGTTCTCTACTGGCTGTCTCAGGACTCCTCATTTGTAACTCATTAGGTTGACTCAGAGTAGCTGCCCTTCCTCAAGCATTCATCTCCTAGATGGAGGGTGGGCGCTTGAGTTATTGTAAATATCGGCACCCTCTTATCACAACTCTGGACCACAGGGCCCCGCCAGCAATAGCTGCACGACTTCCTGGGGATGGGGAAGGACTAAGACAGACGTTCCTGGGGCAGACTGAATGCTATACTATATAAGTAGCAGACACTTTTATTCCACAAAAAGGGGGGATAAGAAGTATTCTCCTGAATCCTATCCCCACCGCCGCCCCGCCACTCCCCCTAGTATCAGAGTAGTATGTTTCTTCTCTCCTTCCCACCCTGCAGAGGGAACACCTCACAGGTGATGTGCAGACAGGTGTGCATTTTACTGGGCCTGGAGCAGACCCTATGAACACTTTCAGCTCTCGTGAGCAACAGTTCTGGGCCAGCTCTTGGGAAAGCTGTATTGCACCTTTGATGAATTCATTTTTGTTAGGGAGAGATGGGGCTTGGTAATGAGCTATGACTCCCACAACCCCCTAGTAAGTGCTGTCCCACAGTGGAGCACTAGGAACTTTCACTTCTCTGCCAGGGTCGTGAGGTGGTCTCTCTGGCCCACTGCAGGGTGCTGATTCATCCTCGGCAAGCAGCCGCCAGCTCTTGCCCCCTTGCAGCAACCTGTCAACTTTGGGGGGAGGGTAAGGAGAGAAAGAACAAGACCTGCCACCAACTGAACAGGCAACAGGACTATTGAGCCGTCCAAAGCAGGCTGGAGAGGACAGAGTTCAGGCGCTGGAAAAATGGGGGAGAAACTATGGAGCATAAGGCAGGAATGATAGGGGACACAGGGTGGTCACATCACTTCTCACAACCATCCAGCAGGCTCTGCACCCTACTTTCTTTCTGTCCTAAATAGATCATATAAAGTTCCTCTGAACTCTGACAACCTGGACCTTCATTCTGCAGCAAGGTACCTGGAGCTGTAGCATCTGCAGGACTCGTAGAATTTTGCTGGAAGCTTCTCATTCATTGTAACTGATGTTTTTGTGGACCTAAATATGAAAATGCAATCCACAGGCCAGAGCCTTACTTAGCTGCATAGTAATTTTATGTAGGTTCCCTCTATTCCTAGTACTGCAGAGTTTTATGTAGACAGCTATCAGAGTAGGCAGGAGATACTGCACGTTGTAGCAGCTAGGTAAGAAGCAACTGGGACAGTCGGCACCAAGAGGCGCCCAGGACACAGTTGACGTTGTCAGACAATCACACTGGCTGGGTGTTCCCCTTAAAATAATTATTAGCGAAACAGATAAATCAGTGTCATCCTGAGTCAGTATTGAAATTAGACAAATTCACGCCTCAGACCTGCCCTCCCAGGCTCAGTGATGCAGACAGTGCTTCAAAAATATAAGGTTCATGCTACCAGGAGTTTTCCTCCCAGCTTCAAAGGTAGGCTAGGGACCACAGCTGCTACCATAATATCTTTTTAACTGCTAAAACAGGAACCTAAATTTAATGTTATTTTTCCGTAGCCCTCATCATTTCCCCTGTCCTTCTCAGAAGTATCTTAACATTAAACTAGAACTTAAGTCTGTATGAAGTTTAATGACCTTGGAAGGATGGTCCAGTGGTTATAGCATTAGCCTCACAATTGGGAGAATTTGGTTCAAGTGCCGACTCCACCATAAAGACCCTGCACAACCTTGGCAAGACACTTTGCTTCTGTGCCTTCGTGCCCGACCTGTAAAATGGAGGTAAAAGCAGGTGGCCTGACAGTAAACCTATTAAAGAGGGGGAAGGACTCGCTATTGAAGCAGAGGCCGGTAAGACTCCTGTATTTCCTTCATACACTACAAATCAGGGGGAAGTGGGTCTGGCCCACGAAAGCTCATCACCTATTAAACCATCTTGTTAGTTTTCCTTTTGTTTTTACAAATCAGGGTGGATTTGAAATTTAAATCAAATTAATTTAAATCATGATTTAACTCACTAGTCAGGAAAACTCGATTTAATCATTGTTTTCTACATAAAAAGTGCATTCTTGGTGGTTGTCATAACCTTAATACATATTCTTCACAACTCAGAGATGGATGTAGGTTTCATTTTTAGAAGGTACACACTATACATTTTTAAACAGTGATTTATTTTGAAAACTTTTCAGATTAGTTTTACAGCTTATCAGAAAATGAACGATTGTTCGGTTATTTCATTTACCACAGGTAACTGAAGCAGATATTTATCAAGTCATTGGGAGGTGAACTATCTCCAATTCAATATGTTAATCATTAATATTTGGAGGATTTTCTTGCCATACTGTATTAGAACACCGCTAGACACTTTTAAATTGTTTTATTTAACTAAAACACCACCACTGTTCTGAATGTTTTTCAACATCAAACGTAACATTTTAACAAAACAAGCATATGAATTTTTGAATATAGTTAAGCATTCATATTTTTTAATATCAAGTTTTAAAATTGTTTTTAACTAAAATAGTTAAATACTTTTTAAACAAAAATTGACTGTCAGCCAAGCCAACATGAGAAACTTAAAATATTGGCTTCTATTCACTGTACTTTTTGAGAGAGGTAAGGCATTGACTCTGTGTACACAAGTTTGCAGAAGGACAATAGGGTTTAGCTCTGTTATTTCTCACCTCTATACATTATGTATTTAAAAACATTTTTGCTGTTAACAAGCATGATATCCCTGAGACAGAACACTGAGTCCCATTGGGTACACAGATTAACTAAATAATCTATACAGACGCTTCTGGAACTCCATAAAATTGCCTAATCCATGAACTATTGGCACTCATTTACAAAACTTTTCTTAAACATTACATGAATTAGAATTAATAATCCCTATTCCAAGATGAGATATCTTTGAGCTATGATGTTTCTTAATCCAAACTTATCTTTACATAGGATTTTTTCCTCAAAAAGCATTTTATCAAAAAAAAATCTGATTTTTTTTTTTAAATCACTGATTTTTATCCATCCTGCTACAAATCTTATTTTATCTTTAAGGGCAACAATCATATCTAGATACCACCGCTTTTCTAGCTCACAAGACCTGCTTGTGGAATCTCACCCACGGCAACAGGCACTGAGGTAACAGCTGTCACAGGGATAGAAGTGACTGCAAAAAGACAATGTGATAAGAATCTCTAGATGCCTTCGAGTTTCCTAGTCAGCACTTGAGAATGCAGCTAGGACAGGGTTGGGGATTTCTTTGCCATGTTTTTGCTTGTTTAAATGTCTATCATCTTATGCCTTTCTATTAAAGCATCTGAAATACCACGTCTATCTTTGGTGTGAGACCAAGTCAGAACGGATTATTAAATATTCAGATATTTGACTTTGAAGGAGGTTAATGAAGGTCCTTGTGCTTTGCACTTCAGAGATAATCATACAGATTAGCATTAGCTCTAGTCTTTTGCTAGCAGGAAGACCAGGCTGTGGTAAGCACTCACACTGTGGCCACAGCGTGAATTTTGAACTCACTCTACCATCATACATTACAAGAACAATGTAGCTAGCCATCTACGCTAGTGTATCCTACAAGGCAGACGGCCTTAGTCACTAAAAACTGTAATTCACCTGCCTATTTAATTGAGAGAGAGCTTGGTGACAGATAAATGTAATTTTAGTGATAACCACCGACAGACAATACTCTCCTCTTCTTCCTCGCTTAGTACTTGGGTGGCATGCCTGAACAGATCACCAATTTGTATATTGTCATAATAGGACAATCATTTTAATTACTAGATCAGAGTGTGGATTCGAACTACTGAAAACCACAAAAATGGTGGTTGCTGTAGCTTGGAAACTCTGGCATCCATGTATCAAAAGGCAGCTTCAAGGATACAGATCTGATTTTTCTGCAGCTTTACCCCACCAACCAGAAGTCTTTACCCCTTCAAACTTACCCTCCCCATGGACATAAGAAACTGATAAAGACTGTCCTACTCCGTTAGGCACATCACCTCCTAAACACATTTATACTTTATGTTGTATCATCAGCTGACCCAGATTCCAAGTCTAATTAGTAAGCTATTTGAAGTTTTCTAGCCTGCATAAACCTGATGGTAACTGACACCTGCTCAGCTTCTGACATGTGAGTGCCAACAAAATAACATGTCGAACTCCCAATGTGCACCTGAGAACTAAGATTCTACCAACAGTTCTCTTAAATCTAAGTTTCATTCAAAATTAGCTTCCGTTTTTGATTTCACTTGCAGAGAATGTGTCAATTTTTAAAACCAAAATCTAAAACTGTAAGAGGTGATGGAAAAAGGTGGCAAGTTCTTGGAAATACTTGTATTGCATTTTATGGTGCAATTTAATAGTGAGCGTCTTTGTAAACAAAAATTGATTGTTTCTGCTTCCACGGATTTTACGGGAACAGCAAAGCCAATGTGTATCTGTAGAGAATCAGTACTAAAATTCATGCTCCCACTTCTAAGAGGATCTGTCTTACCCATTAAATATCAGTAGGTTTCATCATAATGAATTCTGAAAGCATATTCATAGATATTAAGGGATGACTGATCACTTATTCTGATCATAACTCAGGTCAACAAACCTAACTCAATGTTTCCTGCTTCATACCCATCAATTTCTTTTAGAGCTACAGCAACTCTTTCAGGAATATTTTTGCTTCGAAGAGTGCAAAGGAATGGAGAGTCCACCACATCTCTAAGTAAATTGATCCACTGATTATTACAAATCATTTAAAAATCTGCACTTGATTTCTAATCTGAATTTGTCTAATTCTCACATTTTAACAGTGGATCTCATTATGCCTTTCTGCTAAAGTAAAATCTATCAAATACTTCTTTCCCACATAGTTAGCTGTAGATCATAATTAAATCGTTTCTTAATCTTGTCTTCCATATATTAAATAGATTGTGTTTCCCAAGTTTTTCTCCTCTAAGGCATATCTTCCAGACCTCAAATCATTTTCAGTTTTTCCAACATCCTTTTTAAGTGTGGACACCAGAACTGGACATAACAGGAAGCAGGAGGTGTAAGATAAATAAGGAGAATATCAAACTTTCTACTGCCTATGATGGATGGGAGGGGTGCTACCTTTTTCTAGACATCCCAGGATTCAGTAACTAAATTGCCTGTAAAGGGTTAAACCCAGAACAGGGGGTACCAGAAAGTGCCGGCAGGGAGCCAGGAGACCCAATGGGAAGAGAGTGAGAAATCTGTGTGTGAGAGTCAAGCAGGAGCTGGGAGAGAGATAAAGCAAGCCTTGCAACCAAACATAGAATTTTCAGCAATATTCATGTCTAGAAAGAACAGAATCTTAAAACAACAAAGGTGAGTAGTCAGGGAATGCGTAGTTAGATCTGATCAAGTTATTTTATTTCTTGGTTTGTGGGACTTCTGTGCCGATTTACCTCCTTCCCCCGAAAACACTAACTGGAACGAAATCCCAGGGAAGCAATTCTGTGATTTAATCAGGTTTTTCTAGTTGCTCTGTAATACCTGGCAATCGAGTATGCTTTACCAAGTATGTCTTCATTTTGTTAATAAAAATCACCTTTTAAGGCTATGATCCGATTCTTGTGCCCTAGAAGGCAGGCAGATTGAAGGTTGGCCATTAAGAGATTACAGTTTGTTTTCAAACTCTCTCCTGAGGTAGGGTTAAAGAGCTTGAGGTTATCCGACAGGAAGGAATTCCCAAGGGCATTTTCCTGGTTTTCAAGGGGTTTTGCATTTGGGTGGTGACAACATAACACCCAAGGTCAGGGAAACTGACTTTGGGGAGTTTGGTTTTTGTTTTTTCGTTTGATGCGTTTTTTTAAGCAGGAAGACTTTTGTGGCAAGGTATTTTTAAGATCTCTTGTGGGCCCTCACCTCCTGCACTCGAAGTGCCAGAATGGGGAATAGCCTTGATACGCATATAGAAACTGAGCAGACCACTGTATCTGGAAGGTCATGCCCCATACAGTCAGCAAATTAACAAACTTACACTTACAATGGTTTCATGGACCGTTCTAGATGGAGTCATAGATTATGCAACACTCCTACCAGCAGCCAGCCTGGCAAAGGCACAGGTTTTGTTGCTAGAGAACTGGCTAGGTATAGGATCGACACTGTTGTCAAGTCCAATTTCACTGACAAAGAAGAACTTGCACAGATCAGTGGAGGGTATATAGTCTCTGGTAAGACCATCCAAAGAGTCATGATGATCATGTGTCAGCTTTACTATTAGCAACTCATTGCTACCAAGCTCAGAAAAAGTCTGTCTAAAGGCATAAGTGATCATCTCATGACTATGGCTGCCACAAACAAGTGGTAGACTACCATCATCAGTGCAAACACTGCCCTCAGGACAAATGTAGACAAAGAAAAAATTCTACAGTGACAAACACACACATTGTAGTGTTTCAACTGGCAGCAGATAAACTCAAAAACTGATCTTCTATGGAAAGGCTGGAAATAATGCAGTCAGTCAATTGGCAGACCAACAAAGGACAGTGTGGCATAGTGGGGGTGCTGTCTGCTCTGTAACCTGGTGTCCCCCTGCGCTGTCATGTGAGATTCTCACTGACTCTCCCAAATGTGTATTAACCCAGACACCTAGGCTCAGCCTCCCAGGGAGAGAGACAAAGGGAGGAAGGCGGAGACCAACACCTGGCTGGGGGGCAGGGTCTGGAAAGGAGGCAGTTGCAGTCTGGGAAGCATGGAGAGAAGAGGCTAAGCTGGGGCCTGGGGGTGACGGACCCCTAACCCCAGGGTCTGAGGCATCCTGGCCCCGGCCCCTATAGCCACATCACGTATGGGCTGTGCTGTATTCTGGAAAAAAAAAAAATCAATAAACCCCTCCCTATTCTACTGGCTGGTGGAGACTGTTTGTGCTGCTATGGGGCTGCAGGACCGGGGGAACCCCCGATTGCGCGGTCACAGACAGCATGTCTTCTATGCAGCAGTGCTCAGTAATGCTACAAGAGACCTAAATGCTGGTGTCAGGGCAGGTTTCTGATCTTCTGCAAAACTATTCAGCCTAAATATATTGCAATCCTCCACCAAGATCTCCGAGGCAGTTGATGAACTGCTGTATGCTAAAGAGTGCACTTTATAGAAGCATACTCAAAGAGAGAGATAATTGATCGATTACAGACACATTTCCAGAGTCTACAAATACACAGGCTGACAAACCAAAACAGAAAGAAAATGTGTCTCAACCTGCACCAGGGAAACCCTACAAGAAACCAAAAGTCACCATCATCAGCTTGGCAGCAGATCTGTGACTGATGCTACTCTAGAAGGAACTGACAAGCTGCATTAACAAATCAGTTCATAATAAATTAGACTATGAGAAAGAACCTGGCAGCAATTTTGTATTAAGCTTCAAAAACAAAGCTAAAAAAAGATAAAAAGTGGCTGTACTGTTCAATTTGTTGTACGAGTTCAAGACCTTTGTCACCTCAAGCTTCTAGATCAATTCCATTTACGACACCTGCACGCCATACTCTGCAGCCAGAAATAGAATCAACCGTTACAAGTAACAGAGTTCTGAAATGCAGCCACTCCAAGGGACTGAAGCCACGCTCACTGCAACACAGTGCTGCTGGGCTGGCCATGTGTTCAGGATGGGTGACACCAGCCCAAGAAGCCGCTGTTCAGCAAACTGAAAGGAGGTAACCACAGACGAGATGGCCAGAAACACTGACGCACAACCTGAGGCAGAGCATCACTGCCATCCATAGCTGAGAGTCAGCAGCACCCTGACGAGCAATGGGGTTACTCAAACTAATCACCGCGTGGCTCTTGAGGTACAGAGGCGGAGTTGTAAACAGCAGCAGCTTCAGTGGACAGGCTGTAATCCCCTCCTTGATACTGAGCTGCATGCGCCTCCAAGTGTTTCCCCTTCCAGTATCATCTTCCGTCATGGACAATCACTACCTGCCCAAGAATCGCGTCTGCCCTCTTGGCAACAGCACCACGCCGGGAGCTCACGTTCCACCGTTTATCTACCTTGGCCGCTGGATCCTTCTCAATGCCACTGCATTCCAGGATGCAGTCCCCCATCTTGTCCTTATTTTACATTTGTAAGAAACACACTAGTTTCTCATGTCTCAATCTGTTCAGTCTTACGTGCTTTGCACTTATTTGGGACAGAGCCTTCAGTATCATCTTCTGTTGATTCAAGCCATTAGTGCTTTTTAAGCTTTCTGGTTTTGAAGCCACGCACCAAAAGCTCAGCATGGGTATCTGATGCGGTCCAAATATTTTTCAAGATTTTTCCCAAATCATGCAACTATCCATTGACATACAGGTCTTATAAAAAATGTTAAGCGTATTTTGTGAGAGTCAGGAATGATTTGCAAATTAAGTTGTCTAACCAAGGCAGCAAAAGCAGCTGCACAATTTACAATTCAAAGCTGCCAGTCCCTTTCAAACTTCAGACCCAGTTGTGTTTTGCAGCAGAGACAAGTAATTTATTTTATTACAAATCCTACTCTGGTTTGGCTAGAAAGTGAAAGAACCGTTGGCTTTTCTGGCAAAACAACAACATGACTGTAGCTGAAAAGCACAGACCCCATCTCTTTCCCCCCTCCCCGACACTACAGATCTGTTTCTCACCTTGGCACAAAGAGATTTTGTAGATGTTTGAGAATGCTCTGAACATAAAGGTTTGGTTCCTTAACAACAGGTAAAGGAATGGAGTCTTTAGGTAATACAAGAGCCATAATCCAGTCAGTATATACATCGACACAATACTTCACAGTGTCGCCCTCCAATGGGAGAGTCAGTCCATAACAAACCACCTCCATGGTCCATTTTACCTAAACACAGAAAGGTGAGGATGTTAACATATTGTACCAAACAGGAGCATGTCTACATGTTCTGAACAAGCCTCCAGGGGCCAACAGAGACCCCCTTTCTGTTTTAGCTTTTAGTAATAATATAGGAACATATGCACCTCTTGTTCAAGCAGTATTTCAGGTTGTGTGCATTTATAGTATATACGTAAAGGGACACTTTCCCTTAGGGAACAGGCTGGAGCCCGCAGCGTGGGGATAATTAAGAAGGCCCTGCCACACCCTGGGGTCAAGTTGTATGAAGAGGAGAGGGCAGGGAGCAGCAGCCAGATGGGCTTGCAATTAGTCCTGAAAACTTATTAAAGGACACATGGTATTTGGATAGTGTGTGTTGGCTGCTTCTTGCCCTTGGGTTGTAAAAGCAGACCTGTGCTTCCCCAATGGCAGGAATTAAGGTGAGACAGACCCACATCATGACATGGGCCTCAAAGGGTATGTAAATAGAACCCAACTTACAAATGTAAGTCCTGGCACCGAGCAGACTTAACATGGAAACAAAGCGTACTAGCCTGCAATACTATTCAGCTTGTTTTCCAAGTAACGTCTGCACCTTTGAACAATACAGCATTCCCTATGGTCGCTAGATCTGCCCTCCGTTGCCATTTACTACAGTGTGATACAGTGACATAACATCACAGCCTCTTGACATTTATTTTCATTCCTAATACAATAAAGATTTTAAGCACTTTCCGTTTACATTAAACCAGCAGTTTAGCCAACCTGAAATTTGACAAGAGTCCTTCATACTTTTTAACACAGTACAAGACCGAACAACATAACTGACAGGTTATTATATTGTTAGGAAAATCAAATACTCCTAATGCTGAGAAATAACAGGTAAAGACAGTGCGCACATGCTGGTTGCGGTCTATGACTGAGAAATGAGATTGAATATTTGTCTACTGTGCCATGAATTCTAAGACGTTGGCTCAAACAGAAAACAAGAAATTTAGCAACTCGTAAAACTTCAGTAGCTCTCCAGCCAGGGAGGCTCTCCAGCTGTGTAGAGTGCACAGAAAATAATATTCGCTGGTGAGGAAGGTAATGGAATTGACTTATGCTATGAATTTGCTGTTGGGAAAAACCTTCTACAGATCACTAATTTAGGACTCGAAATGTACTTCAGAGATCTTGGGTTCTTTTAAAAAATGCAGTTATACTGCAGAAAGCTACATAAATCATTATGTGGCAGTTAATATGCAAACAGAATCAGAACCTCGAAGAGGAACACTTACTTCTTTATCTGTTTTTAGTAAACTCTCGCTCCCAACTGCGGACGGTGTATTTAAGGCTTGCCCAAGGGGACGCACCACTGCATTTGCCACCTCCCTCCCCACATTATCAGGATAGCTGTGAAGTACACTGGTGTGACCCTGATCATTTTGAATGACGAGATGCAGGGACCTCCACTCTGAGTACATAGTGTCTCTATGCCACAGGCCAAGCAATACCTGCAACAAGAGAAAGAAGCCATTATTAAACGTCTTTACAGCACACACTGATAGAACTCTGGCTGGACGACACAGAACAGACCATTACAGATTTAAGAGAGACAAATGCGTCACATCCATTGAGAACTAGAAAGGGGGAAAAATATTGAACAGCAGCCATTCAACTCCAAGAGGTCTCAAATGGAGTCCAGTGAACCAGTATGTTGACTATATGAAATCTGTTAATTAATGTTGATTTAGTTCCAAGTAGAAATTACGGCTCAGACATCAATCTTCCACCTCTTGAACCTCTCCCTGCATTATAGGATGGTCCAGTGTCATTTTAAATAACTCCTGCTCTTTCCCAGCAATTATGGAACACTGTTCTTGTTCTAACACCTCTTTTTGCTTTGAATGGAGTTCAATTCCAGAAGTACTCTGTGAATTTAAGCTGTGGCTCTTTGTGATCCTGTCTAATATCTGTTTTGTGGGCATTGATCCTTTGGCGAAGTGTCTGAGACGTCTGTCCAATGTACATAGCAGACGGACACTGCGCATCCAGAAATATAATTTATGCTATCATGTGCCGAAAGTGTCCGTCTGCTATGTACATTGGACAAACGTCTCAGACACTTCGCCAAAGGATCAATGCCCACAAAACAGATATTAGACAGGATCACAAAGAAAAAACAGTTTCTTGCCATTTCAACCAGAAAGGACATCGTCTCAACGACTTGATTACCTGCATCCTGCTTCAAAGGCCTTTTAAGACTACACTTGAAAGAGAATCCTCTGAACTGTCATTCGTGCTTAAATTCGACACTTTACACTTAGGTATGAATAAAGACTCTAATTATCTCACCCATTACAAAGATAGCTTCCCCAATTATCACCTCTAATATTAGCCCACAGACATTTACCTCCCCCCCCCACCCCCCTTCTGTTCTGAAATTTGATTTGTCCTTTTGATACATGTTCATTTTTTTAATTGTATCCTTTGGTATATATGGTTGTGACAATTTTCTTCCACTATTTGATCTGAAGAAGTGGGTCTGACCCACGAAAGCTCATCACCTAATAAACCATCTTGTTAGTCTTTAAAGTGCTACATAGTCCTGTTTTTTCCTTTCTTGAGTGGTAACAGCTAATGTATAGCTGGGTTTGTGTTTCCCAATGTGCATTATAGGGAGGTAAGCAAGTAGTTGACTACTCGACTACCTGAGAAGCCTACATTTATCGGGTAGTCGAGTGGAGTACTTGCTTCCCTCCCCTCCCCCCACTGCCTCTGTATGAGAGGCTGCAAGGGGGGGGGGGAGGAACCAGCTCTGGGGGGAGCCGGCTTAAAAGCCGGTTCCCCCCAGCACCGTCTCCACAGTGCTGCCTGCCTTCCCCCCCTGCCTCTGATACAGGGGAGGTTGCTCTAGCAGTAGCCCCTGCCCACAACCAGCCCGGACCACTGTGAACAGGGGCTGCTGGACCTGGTCCCAGCTCACACCACTCCGGGACTGCTGAGCCTTTGGACTGTACATGTAGTAAGAGCTGCCCAGCTCTTAATGCTTTATTCAATGCTTTACTTTGCATTTATAGCCTCTAAATTCAAGCTGCCATTTCGCTGGCCAGTCACTGAGTTTCACAAGACTTCTTTGTAACACTTCACAGACTGCTTTGGATTTAACTATTCTACACATTTTGCCAACTCACCATTTCTCCTTTTCCAGATCAGCTATGTATGTTGAACAGCACTGCTCCCAGTACACTCTTCTGAGGGACACCTCAATTCACCTATGTCCACTCTGAAAACTGACCATTTATTCTTACTCACTGATTCCCGCCTTTTAACCAGTTATCGATCCATGAGAGGAACTTCCCTCTTATCCCCTGACTGTTCACTTGGCTTAAGAGCCTTTGGTAAGAGACCCTTTCAAAGGCTTTTTCAAAGTCTAAACACACTACATGCACTGGAGCGCCATGAGCCACGTGATTCTTGACCCCCTCAAAGAATTCTAAGAGATTGGGGAGGCAATCTCCCCAATGTTCCAGAAGCAACTCTGGCAATTCTAGTCTGGTAAACCTTTTTCAAACACTGGCGTCACGTTAGCTGTCCTAAAGTTAATAGTTCTGCAATTTCACATTTGAACAGCACCTGGTTATGGTGACTCCTTACTGCTTAATTTATCTGGACACCTCCTCTATAGATAAATCTGAGGAACTGTCCCAGATTGAGGTGTTCACCTAAAAAGAATGGCTCAGATATGCAAATCTCTATCACATCCTCTGCAACGAAGACTGACGCAAGCAATTAATTTAGTTTCTCCATAATGGCCTTATCTTCTTCCAGTGTTCCTTTAGCAACATGATCATCCAGTGGCCCCACTGATTCTTCAAATTTCCCCATGCACACAAGCGCCATTGTTTGAAGTGTCCTCCACACTCATCATTAATTGGCAAGATTCAAAAAGATAAAACAAGATTCAAGTGTTTGACCTGAGATATGATGTTCATCTTGCAGCCCTGAAACTTAAAACATGGAAGACTTAAGTAAGTTCAAAAGAATGATCACCTTACATTTTAGGAGTTCAGGAATAACTCAACTTGATTATTTTCAGCATAAAAGAACTATCTATCCATCTCTCTTCTAAGTCAAGACTCAAATGAGCACAGCCAAGCAGGCTATTTCTAAGGATACCCTTTTTAGAAGACAAGTATGATATCATTTGGGGGTTGCATACACACCGCTGAAAATCTGAGTCATCCACCTAGTGAGCTTTAAGTTCAATCACACAAAATAATCACTGAACTGTTTAAAAAAAAGCCTCAGATGCTCTTGCCTTCAATGAAGGCTTATGGTTTGGGTTTAAGTTTGAGCTACAGGAGGAAGAATTTCACAGCTCTGCTTACAGACCTAACATCCCTAGAAATTGTGGGATCCAATTCCCAGCGATTCTGACTAGGTAGACAGAGATCTTCCAAGGCTACGTCACCATATCTGGAGAGTTGCCTAGTTTTACAACAGGATGCACAAAAAGCATTAGCAAAGTCAGCACAAAACTAAAGTTTCATACAGGCAGTGACTGTTACTGCTTTATATACTGGCACAGTGTTTCTCAACACAAAGGAACAGTGATCCCGGGGGGGAAAGGGATAAGTTTAGGGAGACCCACAAGCGCAGAGTCAGCATTAGGGGATGGCAAGTAGGGCCCCCACTAAGCTAAGATTCATGTTGAAGGCAAAGCTCCACCCCTGGCCAGCGGGGGCTGAAATCAGACTGCTGCAAGAGATACAATAGTCTAGAAAGGTTGGGAATTACTGCGCTAGCCCACTTCCTAGGAAACAAACAGGGGAAGGTAAAAACGTGGCTTGCCAGCCAAGAGAAGTAAAAGGCCACTTGTTCAAAACATTTCCACTCAACCTTCTCCCTAAAAGACCCAGCACCAAACAACGAGGCAGGGCTTGCAGAGACAGCAGCGTTTCTGAGAAGAAGGCTCACCACCTAAACCGCTTTGTAAACGAGCCAAGTCTCAGGGCAGCAACCACCCAGTGCTGGCTTCGCAGACAGCACTGCTGAAAGCTTAAGTCCGATATGCTGTTGTTTTCCAGATTGACTGCTGCCTGGTTCGAAGTAGGAGACAGATGCACTCCTAATGAAGTCAATATCAAATATCGAGTCTGCAGGAAAGATATCCCTCCCTACACGTACCCAAGGAAGCAAATGTTTTTGTTTTTGAAGGTGTGGGAGCACAGTGGACAGACCTAAAGCTTGGAGAGAAGAGGATTGCAAAACAGCCCGCTCTTTGAAGGGGAAATGGATGAGCCACAAGTACAAGCAGGGGATATGAGGGCAGAAAAGCAGACAGTGCCAGCTAATCTAGGACCGAGGCCTTGTCTACATGGGAAATTATACCAGTAGCCTGGCACTCAGGAGACTTGGGTTCATCCCGCTTTGCCACACGTTTCCTGCATGACCTTGGACAAGTCACAGTCTCTGCCACCTGTCAAAAACAGGCATTGCTATGCTTTGGGATACTTCCCTACAGCAGGGAGTAGGCAGTTATTCTGGTAAACCTCCATGAGGGCAGAAGAGTGCATTTGTTAGTTCAGTCACAAACATATGGTAACTCCCTTTCCCCCCCCAAAAGGGCTCAGAGCAGATATGAGTGTCCACACCCTGGGGAGGTGTTATACCAGTATAAAGCAGGGGTGGGGAACCTACAGCCTGGACTCGGCTCCCATCTTAAATTTGACCAGGCCTGCAACAAGTCTCCACACCATAGGCCGGAAGCCCCAAGGCTGGAGCAGGACCTCACTCTGCTGCAGGAACAAGCCCCAAGCCTCTGAGTTAAGTGTGCAGGGGGTGGGGGGGTGGGGGGGGGGGGGCTGGCTGGCTTGTATGTTGCCCTGACAGATTTTTCTGTGTCTCAGTGGGCCCTGGCTGAAAAAAGGTTCCTCATCCCTGGTGTAAAGTCCTACCTTGGGTTATACTGAAAACAAATACACATGCACACAAGGCCTATGTAATCCATGTGCCAGCTTTGGAGGGGAGACAGGAATCCCCAGCCCTGATTCTTCTGAGAATCCTTCAAAGGGGAAAGCGATAGCCGAAACTAGGAGCTGCACTCCTGGCAAGTTGCAGCCTCCCATGACTGGCTCCATCCTCTCTGGCAGTAGAGCAGAGGCAACAGGTTTTCGCTTGATTTCTCCCACCGTCTTCTGAGGATGGGGAGAATGTAACTTTGCTGTGTGTGGAGAAAGGACAGTCCTGGGAGTAGGACAGGAATCAAGAAAGGGAAGGGCTTCTCCAGTGCTCTGTGATCACAGCTGACCGCCTGATCTTAAGGACTTGCAAATATATGTGCATCTAACAATGGCCATGTCAGACTTTTGGTCTCAATGTGGTCAGTCTTGTCAAAACAACTCAGCAGAATTTGATTTTCCTGACTGTTGGGATTATTTCATTACATGGAATCAATTCAGAGAGCCTGAATGCCAATGCATTTTGCCCCTTGCACTTAGCTGTGGGATATTTGTCTGTAATGAACAAATTAGAAATTTCCTTCATTTTTGAAACAGGAAAACAACCGTTACTGTTTCTAAAACAGTTTATGCTTTTGCATCACAAAAGACTGAGAGAACTTGCTCTGATTTATAACAATTTTCAGATTACAAGTACTTAAAAAGAGCACCAGGGAGGAAATATCTTTCTGATAATCAATTTAGGACCACTGGGAGAGTTTACTGATACAAGCATTCATAAACTGTTGATACCCAAGTTGACAGAGATCAGACTTTAAAATAAATTTTATGTAGATAATTCTTTTTTAGATTTTGGTGAATTCTTGAATTTTAATTTAATAAAGTCACTGAAATTGGTCCAAAACAAAAGTTAATATTTGTACTCAGCAGCTGTCCCTATGAAATTTGGTAGTCTATTCAAGTTTCATAGCGATGTAACCTCAGCTATCTTCAAGTTTAACTTGCTAACATCACCCAAAGTGATGGGTGAAATATCTGACTTTGGGGAAAGACAACAAAAAAAAAAATCTGAAATAAATTTTCTCCACTTAACTTCATTAAACTATTTCACAGCCTCGCAAGTATTGCAAACAGGAAGTGCTTATGTCCTCAGATAAAGCACAGAACAAAAATCGCCTTCTCTAATTTTACAGAGAACTACAGAGAAGGTACAAATATCTTTGGGGGAGCAATTGAAAGGTTTTAAAGCTAAAATTTTTTTGTTAAAATTTATTAAAAGTGGGGATGCTTACAATATTTTAATAGGCCAGGTCATTTGGATTTCTTTCTTGCTTCCTCTACATCCATTTCAACTCTGGTTTGATTTTAGTAGCTGTTATTGTAGAAACCACTGCAACCAGAAATTAATGTTTTGGCAGTTGAAAACGAGGATTCTCAACTGCTTTTTAGATAGCATAAAACATTGATTTCTTCCTCTTAAAGTGAGAGAAGCCTCTTTAAAAACAAAAAGCGCATAGGACAGAGAATCAAGGGAGTTGCGTTTTATTCCCTGCTCTGACAGACCTTGGGCAACCAACTGTGGCCAAAGTCTTCAAAGTACCTCAATCTAGGCTCCTAAAACTATGAAGTGCTTAACTTCAAAAAAGTAGTAGCCTGGTTTCCAAAGGTGCTGAAAACATATAGTATCCAATTACTTCTGTGGATTTTATAGGCACAACTTCCAAATCAAACCACTTGATTTAGTCTCAAATATGGATATGAACAATGCACACCTACACCATAGTATGGCTGGGAGGTTTAACAGGATTTATAAAACCATTTGACATCCTCATGTCCCTAAAGGAGGGGAAAACATAGAATCATAGAGCTGGAAGAGACCTCAGGAGGTCATCAAGTCCAGCCCCCTGCCCAAAGCAGGACCAATTCCAACTAAATCAACCCAGTCAGAGCTTTGTCAAGCCGAGACTTAGCATGACATGTGGAACTGCCTGAAATCCACTGGGACAGAGGAAGAGCCTTTATAGGAAGCTTCAGGCGGTAACAAGATTGACACTAGAGTAGATACAGAATGAAAGTCTGCTGGGAGATGTACAAGACTAAATAGCGAAGTTAGGATGGCAGAAGTTCAGGGGCCCCCTGCTAAAACTTTTGAAAAGTTCAAGATCACTCTTGAGGCACCATCCCCCCCCCCTTCAATTCCACTTTTAACCACTTCTGTGGTCTCTTCCAGCTCTATAATCTGCCCTTTTAGAAACTGCATTTACTGGCCTACTTGCAGAAGATGCTGCTTCTGCAAGTAGGAGCCTAAGGGTTTATCTGCACTACCAGAGCACAATCAAGGCACCGTAGCTATGCTACCATGGTGCATATACGTCCTACCCTGACAGAAGGGGGGGGGGGGGGTGTCTCGAGGTAGTTATTTCACTTCCCCAAGAGGCAGTCATTAGTTCTATAGCAAAATTCCATCAACCTAGCACCTCCCCATCAGGGTTTAGGTTGACCTAACTATGGCGCTCAAGGCATAACACGTGTCACAGACCTGTACAATGTAGCTAAGTTGGTGTAATAAAGTGTAGACAAGGCTTAAGTCCTGTTGAATGTTCACGGGACTTAGATTCCCAAGCACCTGATCAGTTTTGAAAATTCTACCCCTTGTCTTGCTCTCCCATTCAATAATTGCACCACCATATTTCTCTCCACCACCTTCAACTCCCTGTCAATTAAGAGCAAGATTAAACAACACAGTTGCTCCTGATGGTAGGGAGCAAGGCTCAGCAGCCTTGAGGCTCACATCTGGTTTATGTCTTATATTCCTAAAAGTTACCTGCAGGGGTCAGAAAGGATTCCCCACACCACAGTGTATTCTGGGTATGTTTGTTTTCATCTCCTTCCTCTGAAGCAACAGGGATGGCTGTGGCTGGAGATGCAATATTCAATAAGGAGAATCAAGGCTCTGCGATAACAGCAAGCAGTCTCTCTCGGGTGCTTGGTTGGCCGGTTCTTGCTCACATACTAGGATCCAACTGATTGGCATATGTGGGGTAGGGGTGTAAAGGAGTAACCAGCCAGTAGGCGTTGCATATAGTTTAACTAGTTAATATTTTAAATGACATTTCACATCACTAATATGGGGTCAAGGAGGAATTTTTCCCCCAGACCAGACTGATAGTGATTTTGGAAGTATCATCTTCTTCTACAGCATATGTGTGCGGATCACCTGCCAGGATTACATGGCGCTATCTTACTTAACCATTTCCCAACTACTGACAGGGATGTAAGGTAGTCGGGTACCACAGTCTAGTCTTCTGAAGGCCACAATATGCTGGTCTCATTTTGGTTGCTGTGTTTAACATGATGATTCTGGGTAGAGCTGGTGACCTTACAGCAGGTCAGACTAGATCATAGAGCTGGAAGAGACCTCAGGAGGTCATCAAGTCCAGCCCCCTGCCCAAGGCAGGACCAACCCCAAGTAAACCAGCCCAGCCGGGGCTTTGTCAAGCTGACACATAAGCACCTCTGGGGATGGAGCCTCCCCCCCTCCCTGGGGAACCCAGCCCAGCGCTTCCCCACCCGCCTAGGGAAATCGTTTTTCCTAATCTCCAACCTGGACCTCCCCCTGCAACTGGTTGGTTCCTTCCGGCCTTGAAACCCTCTGAGCGGCCTGGCAGGGCTGGCCCAGAGCAACGCCGAGGGGTCAGCTGGAGAGAACAGGCCAGCCCGAGCCCGGCTGAGCCACCTCCACGCGGCTCGCGAGCACGCCCGGGGCCGAGTACGGGGCCTCGCCGGCCGGCCCAGGGACGGACACTCGGCGAGGAACAGGCCGCCGAATGCCCGCAGCAGCGCTCCGGCCGCTCGCCGATAAAACCCCGGGCAGCGTCACCGGGGAACCGGCCACCGAGCGCGCGGGGACCGGCAGCGGCGGCAGCGCGGGGGCGCCCCCAGCGAGCGAGCCCCGGCGCCCGATGCCGGCTCGGGGGGCGCCCCGCCTGAAGGTCACGCCCCGCCCGGCCCGGCCCCGCCCGGCCCCGCCCGGCACACCCCGCTCCCGCGGCCGGGGCCAGGCCCGTAGGCCGCGGGCCGCCCGGAGCCCGGCGTTGCGCGCGGCCGGGCGTTACCTGCGCCCGAGGGCCCGGCTGGCATGTCGGGCAGGCCCGCTCCGCCCTCAGGCGCCCGGCTCCATGGGCCCGCGCTGCGCGAGGCCGAGAACCGCACAGGTCGGGGCCGCAGCTCAGCTCGCCTCAATGCGGACACTTCCGGCAGCGCCAGAAAACTCACCCCGGAAACCTACTTTCTCGGCGCGCAGTGCGCGTGCGCAGCGCCCCTCCCGGCCGCGCCGCGAAATAAGTTCCCGCCGGCCAGCGCTCCACTCAGCGGGAAACGCGCGTGCGCGTGACATTTTCCTCCCTGTCAAAAAGTCGCAGGCGTAGTCGTTTGCGCTTGCGCATTGCGTGCTCTTCGCCTGCGGCTTCTCCCGGGCTCTTAGTCTTAAAGGCGCAGCGCGCACTGGGGCCGCCCGCCCCGCCCCGCCCCGCCCCGCCCTCTTCACACGCAGCAGCGCGGCTCCTGCCACCGCGCCCGCTGGGCCGGGCGAGACAGTCTCTGGGGCGCGTCCTCCTCCCGCCGCGCGCGGGGAGCGTGCACACTGCGGCCGGGAACCGGAGTGACACCGGCCCTGCTGCCGGGGGGGGGAGCGTGCACGCTGCGGCCGGGAACCGGAGTGACACCGGCCCTGCTGCCGGGGGGGGGGGGGGGGGGGGAAGGGGGGGGGGAGCGTGCGCGCTGCGGCCGGGAACCGGAGTGACACCGGCCCTGCTGCCGGGTGGGGAGCGTGCGCGCTGCGGCCGGGAACCGGAGTGACACCCGCCCTGCTGCCGGGTGCGGAGCGTGCACGCTGCGGCTGGGAACCGGAGTGACACCCGCGCGCTGCAGCCGGGAACCGGAGTGACACCGGCCCTGCTGCCGGGTGGGGAGCGTGCGCGCTGCGGCCGGGAACCGGAGTGACACCGGCCCTGCTGCCGGGTGGGGAGCGTGCGCGCTGCGGCCGGGAACCGGAGTGACACCGGCCCGGCTGCTGCGTGTGGGGAGCGTGCGCGCTGCAGCCGGGAACCGGAGTGACACCGGCCCTGCTGCCGGGTGGGGAGCGTGCGCGCTGCGGGCAGGAACCGGAGTGACACCGGCCCGGCTGCCGCGTGTGGGGAGCGTGCACGCTGCGGCCGGGAACCGGAGTGACACCCGCCCTGCTGCCGCGCGTGGGGAGCGTGCGCGCTGCGGCCGGGAACCGGAGTGACACCGGCCCGGCTGCTGCGTGTGGGGAGCGTGCGCGCTGCGGCCGGGAACCGGAGTGACACCGGCCCTGCTGCCAGGTGGGGAGCGTGCGCACTGCAGCCGGGAACCGGAGTGACACCGGCCCGGCTGCCGCGTGTGGGGAGCGTGCGCGCTGCGGCCGGGAACCGGAGTGACACCTGCCCTGCTGCCGCGCGTGGGGAGCGTGCGCGCTGCGGCCGGGAACCGGAGTGACACCGGCCCGGCTGCGGTGGGCGTGTGGGCGAGACGTGCCGCGCTGCAGCCGGGAACCGGAGTGACACCGGCCCTGCTGCCGCGTGGGGAGCGTGCACGCTGCGGCCGGGAACCGGAGTGACACCCGCCCTGCTGCGGCGCGCAGGGAGCGTGCGCGCTGCGGCCGGGAACCGGAGTGACACCCACCCTGCTGCGGCGCGCGGGGAGCGTGCACGCTGCGGCCGGGAACCCGAGTGACACCGGCCCTGCTGCCAGGTGGGGAGCGTGCGCGCTGCGGCCGGGAACCGGAGTGACACCTGCCCTGCTGCCGCGCGTGGGGAGCGTGCGCGCTGCGGCCGGGAACCGGAGTGACACCGGCCCGGCTGCTGCGTGTGGGGAGCGTGCGCGCTGCAGCCGGGAACCGGAGTGACACCGGCCCTGCTGCCGCGTGGGGAGCGTGCACGCTGCGGCCGGGAACCGGAGTGACACCCGCCCTGCTGCGGCGCGCAGGGAGCGTGCGCGCTGCGGCCGGGAACCGGAGTGACACCCACCCTGCTGCGGCGCGCGGGGAGCGTGCACGCTGCGGCCGGGAACCCGAGTGACACCGGCCCTGCTGCCAGGTGGGGAGCGTGCGCGCTGCGGCCGGGAACCGGAGTGACACCGGCCCGGCTGCCGCGCGTGGGGAGCGTGCGCGCTGCGGCCGGGAACCGGAGTGACACCCGCCCTGCTGCCGCGCGCGGGGAGCGTGCGCGCTGCGGCCGGGAACCGGAGTGACACCCGCCCTGCTGCCGCGCGCGGGGAGCGTGCGCGCTGCGGCCGGGAACCGGAGTGACACCCGCCCTGCTGCCGCGCGCGGGGAGCGTGCGCGCTGCGGCCGGGAACCGGAGTGACACCCGCCCTACTGCCGCGCGCGGGGAGCGTGCGCGTTGCAGCCGGGAACCGGAGTGACACCGGCCCTGCTGCCGCGCGTGGGGAGCGTGCGCGCTGCGGCCGGGAACCGGAGTGACACCCGCCCTACTGCTGTGTGGGGAGCGTGCGCGCTGCAGCCGGGAACCGGAGTGACACCGGCCCTGCTGCCGCGTGGGGAGCGTGCACGCTGCGGCCGGGAACCGGAGTGACACCCGCCCTGCTGCGGCGCGCAGGGAGCGTGCGCGCTGCGGCCGGGAACCGGAGTGACACCCGCCCTGCTGCGGCGCGCAGGGAGCGTGCGCGCTGCGGCCGGGAACCGGAGTGACACCCGCCCTGCTGCGGCGCGCGGGGAGCGTGCACGCTGCGGCCGGGAACCCGAGTGACACCGGCCCTGCTGCCAGGTGGGGAGCGTGCGCGCTGCGGCCGGGAACCGGAGTGACACCGGCCCGGCTGCCGCGCGTGGGGAGCGTGCGCGCTGCGGCCGGGAACCAGAGTGACACCCGCCCTGCTGCCGCGCGCGGGGAGCGTGCGCGCTGCGGCCGGGAACCGGAGTGACACCCGCCCTGCTGCCGCGCGCAGGGAGCGTGCGCGCTGCGGCCGGGAACCGGAGTGACACCCGCCCTACTGCCGCGCGCGGGGAGCGTGCGCGCTGCGGCCGGGAACCGGAGTGACACCCGCCCTGCTGCCGCGCGCAGGGAGCGTGCGCGCTGCGGCCGGGAACCGGAGTGACACCCGCCCTCCTGCCGCGCGCGGGGAGCGTGCGCGTTGCAGCCGGGAACCGGAGTGACACCGGCCCTGCTGCCGCGCGTGGGGAGCGTGCGCGCTGCGGCCGGGAACCGGAGTGACACCCGCCCTACTGCTGTGTGGGGAGCGTGCGCGCTGCAACCGGGAACCGGAGTGACACCGGCCCTGCTGCCGCGTGGGGAGCGTGCACGCTGCGGCCGGGAACCGGAGTGACACCCGCCCTGCTGCGGCGCGCAGGGAGCGTGCGCGCTGCGGCCGGGAACCGGAGTGACACCCGCCCTGCTGCGGCGCGCGGGGAGCGTGCACGCTGCGGCCGGGAACCCGAGTGACACCGGCCCTGCTGCCAGGTGGGGAGCGTGCGCGCTGCGGCCGGGAACCGGAGTGACACCGGCCCGGCTGCCGCGCGTGGGGAGCGTGCGCGCTGCGGCCGGGAACCGGAGTGACACCCGCCCTACTGCTGTGTGGGGAGCGTGCACGCTGCGGCCGGGAACCGGAGTGACACCGGCCCTGCTGCCAGGTGGGGAGCGTGCGCGCTGCGGCCGGGAACCGGAGTGACACCGGCCCGGCTGCCGCGCGTGGGGAGCGTGCGCGCTGCGGCCGGGAACCAGAGTGACACCCGCCCTGCTGCCGCGCGCGGGGAGCGTGCGCGCTGCGGCCGGGAACCGGAGTGACACCCGCCCTGCTGCCGCGCGCAGGGAGCGTGCGCGCTGTGGCCGGGAACCGGAGTGACACCCGCCCTGCTGCGGCGCGCGGGGAGCGTGCGCGCTGCGGCCGGGAACCGGAGTGACACCCGCCCTGCTGCTGTGTGGGGAGCGTGCACACTGCGGCCGGGAACCGGAGTGACACTGGCCCTGCTGCCGCGCGCGGGGAGTGTGCACCCTGCGGCCGGGAACCGGAGTGACACCGACCCTGCTGCCCTGCCCACATGCGGGCTTGTGTCTCTGACAGGCTCACTGGCCCCACACGCAGCCCATTGTGCAGTTGGATCGGTGACAGGCCCTGCTGCCCAAGTGGTGGGCTGGGAGGTGCTGAGTCCAGCCAGGCTGCCAGGGGTCTGCCAGTCGCTAACCTCGGATCCCCGGACAGTCACCACTGTCACTGGGAAGCCGTGGAAACGGCTGCATGGGCGCTGATGCGCTCATTGTAGTTGGAGTGGCCCCACATCGCTTTGCCAGGGGGATGCTGGGGCCGGTTACTCTCTAGTTCGTGAATCCTGAGCCACTCTCACTTGTGAATTATAGTGATGTGACAGCAGGGGCTTGCCACCGTGGGAGAGCATGCCTCTGTGCCAGGCAAGCGTCCCAGACCGTTGTGATAGCCGACTTAACTGGCATGACCACCCCCTTTACTCAGCAGCTACTTTGCATGCAGAAGTTCATTGGGGATAGGAGGGAAACTGCTCAGATGGCGGATTACTTGGCACAACTTCCAAAGTTCTTCACAATCACAACAATGCAACCAGCACACACTATTACGCCAAACACAAACAGCCGCTCGCTGCAACATGCACCCCTCGTTTGCTACCCCCACAGCCATACCCATCTCTCAGGACACAGAACCCCAAAACACACACCACTCACTTACCACCTGCCCAAGTCAGCACAGATCTCACAGCACAAGTCACACAGAACATTGAACCCCCCCAGTACAAATCAACACAACCAACACACAAAAATAACTTCTCACCGCAGTGTAAATCCTTCACCTGCCACCCATACAAATCCACACAATTCTTCCAGCACACCACCACAATTCACACATGAATCCAACCCCCCAAAACACAACCCCTGACTGCAGCATGCTCCCATCATTTGCCACCCATCCAAGTCAACACACATTTGCCCACCCTTAGACTGACCATAAAACCAGAGTTTCGGGTCATCACGTTGACACTTTGGTAAGAGTTTTACTGCACTTGATTCTGCACAATGTTCTCTTTGACAATCAACGTGCCCTCCATGCTTACGTGGTATGCAGCACAGAGCAGCTGAAGCAGCAGATGTGGTAGTGTGAGAACAGCATTCCCATCCCAGGAAAGAGGAGGGTTCAAAGAACATTAATTCAAAGAGATCATCCCTGACAGGTGTCTGTCTAACTTGCTCTTAAATACCTCCAGTGATGGCGATTCCACAACCTCCCTACGTAATTTATTCCAGTGTTTAACCACCCTGACAGGCAGGAAGTTTTTCCTCATGTCCAACCTAAATCTCCCTTGCTGCAATTTAAACCCATTGCTTCTTGTCCTAACCTCAGAGGCCAAGGAGAACAATTTTTCTCCCTCCTCCTTGTGACACCCTGAAATCCGCTATCATGTCCCCCCTCAGTCTTCTCCTTTCCAAACTAAACAAGCCCAATTCTTTCAGTCTTCCTTCGTAGCTCATGTGCTCTAGACCTTTCATCATTCTTGTTGCTCTTCTCTGGACCCTCTCCAATTTCTCCACATCGTTCTTGAAATGTGGTGCCCAGAACTGGACACAATACTCCAATTGAGGCCTGATCAGCTCAGAGTAGAACAGAAAAATGACTTCTCCTGTCTGGGTCACAACACTCCTGTTATGTAGTCTAATCTGCATAGGACAGATCAGAGAAATTCACTTTGTGAATCCTGAAATTCCCTTGGTGAATTTCCTGAGACAAGTCACTGAGTGATTCCCTTTCCTTTGAGAGGTGTCAACAACACCTACAAGCAAGAGGCTGGACTGCAAATATTTCATCCCCTCCAAGGCCCCTGTGTTCCTCTTCATACTCCCTGCTCCCAGCTCCCTAGTAGTGGAAGCACTTAACCAAAAGAACAGACAGTGACAGCAATGCAAGACCTCCCATTCCAACAGAGATGACAAATGGATGGATGCCATTGCCATAAAGTGTATTGCTCTTCCACCTTGCTAGACAGGGTGGCTAATTTTGTCGTGCTATTAGCAAAATACGGCCATGGAAATGACTCAGAAATACCAACTCTGACTGCAGACAGATCTCAAGATAAGCCAACGCTCCCAGCACTGCTCTCGGAGGGACAACTGATACCCGCCCAGTTCTCCGGGCTGCCAGCTCCACTGCCGTGGCCGTTGTCATGCAGGAAATCCAGGCAATAATGGAGGCTCTTCTGTCGCAGGGGTAAGGCAAGAGAGCCTCCATGGACTGGGTCCGGCCCGCCAAGCCAGCCCACAGAGGCCAGTCAGGCCTGGGGAGCATGCGAAGTCTCCTCCCCCACCAGGGGTGCATGGTGCTTAGAGGGCACTGCCAGCTGTTCAGAACAGCTAGCGGTTCTCTCGGGAGGGGGGGGGGGGGCAAAGACTTCGTGCACTCCCCCACCTCCAGGCCAATCAGGGTCTGTGGGTGGGGGAGCACAAAAACATCCTGGCTCTGCCCCTTCCAGGGTGGACCGGAGCCATTCAAAAATTGGTGAAGTGGCCCTTCTTCTAAAATTATTGCCCCCCCCTTGTTCTATTCGGTGGTCCCTTCGCAGCCAACAAGGGTGAGGTCCTGCCCTTTGTGAAGGACTCTGGGGCCATGCTTAGATCCCTGGGTAGCTAAACACAGCGAGGAGAAAACAATGCAGGTATCAGCCACACCAGCGGCAATAATTCCCCTCTTACATGCATCCACCACAGCACCAACAACATGCCACACACGACCCACATGCCAGAGACCCAGACCCCCAGGCACCACCCCTCCCCAGCTGGGATGACTCTACATGAAGCCAGTCGAGAGCACAGAAAACAATCCACCTTGCCTCAGTGACCCACTGCCAGTCTTCATCTACCCCCCATCTCAGGGCAAACTGCAGTCTGTAAGGGCAGCTCATCACCGGCGAAGGGGTGTGGACCTGCTACCTCCACTTACCCCGGCTGCCTCTCTACAGCCCTCCTAGCCCCGGGCCCTGCTCCAGGCCCTACAGCCCAAGAGCTCACTTGGCCAGAGCTCCCCAAGCCCTGCCTTGCTGCCTCAGTGCTCCTTGAGCTCCTAGGCACCTCCTGCTTTCCCAGCTGCCAACTCCTTACTGCACTTTGGGGGGGGGGGGGGCCCTCTCCTTTATAGAGCCCCCAGCTGGGCCCTCATTTGCCAGAACTGCCTCAGCTGGGGCTTTGCATCCAGCCCTTGCTCCAGGCCTGGGTTTTGCCCTTAAAGGGCCAGTGCAGGGCACAGCTCCCTTTCTGTCCAGGCTTCCCTCACTCCGCCTGCCTCCATTCTGGGCCTCCAGCTTACTCTCCCCCAGGACCTGGCTTCCCCCAGGGCCCTAGCTACCCAGGGTTCTTTCTATCTGCCTCAGAGCATGCACAGCAGAGGCAGCGCGCCCCCTGAGAGTCGCAGCGGTGCAGCTGTCAGTGCGGAGCAACGGTGCCCCGTCACACGCCTGTTCCAGTGAGCATCCAATCATTCCCCTGCAGCTTACGACCATGCCTCCCCAGCTGGGAAGCTAGCCCCTCGGCCTGCTGGGCGCTGGAGATCACCACCCCATTCACATCCCCAACCCGCAGCAGTCTCCCTCCCATCCCTCCTCAGGCCTCCCTCTCACGGGCAATTCCTCCACGCAGAGATGCCTCAGCCAACTCCCAGCAACACAGCCAGGACCAACTCAGCGCAGGGGAAGGTGGGTCTGGTCCCGTTCCTTTCGTGGGGGAGGGTGACCCATTGAAACCTATGAAATCTGAACAAATAGGTACAAACATCCAGCTGCCATTCCCACCTCCGTAGCGCCTGCGCAGGCAGCGGGAGATTGGTTTCCAGCCCCCACGCTGCGCATACTGGTGTTACTGTCCGCCCCGGGCACAGGCGCTTCCTCGGATCATGATCGATGCATGGGCTCCCCTTCAGTCTCCATAGCACCCAAAACCCGGCGGCCCTGGCCCTGGAGTGGGGAGGGGCCCGTGTGCCAGCCTGGGCTCAGCCCCCTGGAGGCAGAGTTCAGTTTTACCCCATCCCACTTACCACTCCTTTTTCAGCGAATGGCCATTTCTGGAGCCCCAGGCAGGTGTTCTGAGTGCTGGAGCTTGGCAGGGGCCGTTGGGGTCACCCTGCAAACAGCAGCCGGAGCTGTTGTGCTCAGCGCGCCCAGGGGCCTGCTGGGTCAGGCTGTAGGCACCTCAACTGCATTTCAGCAGCGGCAGATTCAGATTTATGGGGGCCTGGGCACAACTAACATCGCCCCTGTCACGTTATTGGATTGTAAGGGGAGCAGCCAGGTCACTGCTGCACCCATGGGGGGGTGTTCACCCCAAAAGTGGTACAAAGGAGGCCATGTGAGGGGTCAAACAAAAGCTTACTTTCTTCTGATTCTGTATCTGCTCTTTATATATCTGTATAATGTCTGGGTGTGGAGTTAGGGATCTGGACTCTGTATGGAGACTGGAAGTCTCTCTGAATGTGCTTGAGTAATGGGCTAGGAAGGTTTGCCTATGGACATGCTAATGAGCGAAGCTCCAGGGAACAATGGGCCTATGAAGGCCAAAGACACACCTGGCCACTGGCCATGTGACTCTAGCCAGCCTGGAAGAAACCAGGAAGGAGGGATAAATTTGCCATGTGGCCATCTTCATCTGGTGCTCAGCTCAGCCCTTCATCCCAGAGGCAGCAGTGCAGGGATCGAAGAGCCGGAAAGAACTGTGGACCCATCCTGATGGAGGATGTGCAACAAGGACTTTTAAGCCAGCAGCTATAATATCTCTGCTAGAGCCTGCATCAAGAACTGGGAGATTCGATGCATGTAACGTATGATACTTTAGCAACCTCACTCTCGTGCTTTTCTTTATGGTAGTAATAAACCTTTAGATGTTAGATTCTAAAGGATTGGCCCAGCGTGATTTGTGGGTAAGGTCCAGAGGGTAAATTGACCTGGGATCTGTGGTTGGTTTCTTGGAACCGGACAGAACTTGTTCGGGGAAGGTGAGATTGGGTTCTAGACCCCTCACCTGTGCATGAGGCCTGGGGTCATCTGGGGCACAGATATTGCTGGGGTGCAGGAGGGGTTTTGCTCGTGAGGCTTCAGGCAGGCAGCTGAAGCGCTCTGTGGGACTGGTTTTTGGCCTGTTTGGGAAGGTCTCCAGTCTGGGGGCTGTAAGGAGCCCCGAATTTGAGCAATTTGCCCTGAGCAGATGCCCTCAGCTGTGCCCAGACCCGGCCCAGTCTGTCATAGCCCCCCTGCCCCACAAAGGGCCCCGCCCGCTGCTCCTCCCCACATCCTGGCCCTGCCTCCTGGCCTGGCTGGAAGTCAGGCCGTAGTAAGAGCTGCCCAGGGAGCCTGGGCTGCTGGAAGGAGCCCTGGACTCTCCGCCTGCCCTGCCCTGCTCGCCATGGGGTTCAGGCTAGGGCCTGCTTTCGGCAAGCCCACCGACGTTGGGGGCAAAAGGGCAGCTGCTCTGGGGCCCTTCAATTCAAAGGGGCCCGGGGCTCCTGGCTGCCACCGCTGCAGCTGCCGAAACCACAGACCCTTCCAATCACCACAGGAAAGTCGCACTGTGCTCTCCGCGCAGCTCTGAGGCCCGGGGGGGTGGAGGATCAGTTGCCCCAGGCTCCGCCTCGTGTGCCAAAGCCCCACCCCATTCAGGAGCATAGAGCCAGGCTCTGCCCCCACCTTGCCCTGGGCCCTTCTGAGGCTGTCGGCTCCCCTGGCTCTCAGCCCCTCACCCAGGGCAGGTGGAGGGTCCCGGGCTCCTCTCAAGCTGTCCAGGCTCCCCGGGGAAGCTTTTACTGCAGGCTAGCCCACCCTGCAGTCTAGGTGACCTGCAGTCTAGGGCCCCCCTGGAGTCTAGGTGACCATACATCTTGTTTGGCCTGGGACAGTCCCCTTTTCAAGCCCTGCCCAGCCATGCAACTTTTGGCAAAACTGGGTATTTGTCCATCAGTTGTCAAGAGCCAACAGGACAAATGCCCGGTTTTGCCAAAAAGGGACTGGGGGGGGGAGGGGGAGCTCCACCTGGGGCAGAGATGGGAGGCTCCAAATGCAATGTCTGTTTACACCCCCGGTGCACAGCAGCAGCATGCAGTTAACAGGGGAAATGGTGGAAGGGAGCAGGGAAAAGCCTCCAGAGCTTAGACAGAACATCCTGGCCTGGCTGGGGAAGCCATTTAAACAACAGCTGAGTGAGAAAACCAGCTTTGAAGACAAGGAAGGACCCGTGTCCAGTTGCTGCACTTTATTTTTAGATGAGTTCAACCTGCCTAGCTTCTGTCACTGGCTTTAACAAAGAGGAAGGCGGGATGATGTGAAATTTCTGATTAGCTATGAGACGAGATGCACATTTTGCTTGTAAAGTGGTTTGAGAAGCAGGTGCAGCTGGGGCCTCAGGGCACAGGCTGTGGAGCCAGGCAAATGTGTTTTCTTCCTCACACGGTGGTGGGTGCGTCTTGCTGAACCTCGCATTGGCTGAGTTTCCACTGTACAAACTGATCTTACTCCCCCCCCACCACCACCCCCGGCAGGGCGTGAGGGGAAGAGATTTCGCTTTTATAAAGCAGCTTGAAGCTTACTGAACAGAAGCTACATGCTGACTGGGAACATGCTGGATTGAAGGTGCTCAGAGCGGGCGCCCATCCATCTCACTCCATGCAGAGAATCAAACCTGGATGTAAACCCGGCAGCATAGAAATCAAGCCGGCGGACACTGCCCAATTGCCTGGCGTCGCTCAGCACCTACCAGAGAGCGATTCTGGGAGCCTCCCGGCCACTCCGGGGGTTGGCCGCCACCCCGCTCCAACAGAGGCATGAGGGCAGCACGATGGGCTGGGCAGGAGCACAAGGCTGCAGGCCACAGCCCAGGCTTGCCTGACGCTGTTTTCTCAGTTCTTGAGCCTGGATTGTCTCAAAATTCGGCTGGATTTTCCTCTGTCCCTGCCTGGCAGGAGCACCCAGAGGCAGAGGGGCGATGGCAGCTGGGCTGGAGAGAGCACCTTCCCAGCAGCCGTATGCAAGGAAGTAGCTTCAGAGCTTGTCTGGGCTTGTCCCTGCCCTTGCCAGGTGCCTGGGACCGGTGACTGGCACAGCCCCTAGCACACCTGGCCCAAACCGGAGCTTGTTTAATTGGCCCGATCTTTGCACGACAGCTGGAAACTCAGCCTCTGTGCAGCAGACTGGAGATGTGTCCTGAGCTAACTGCAGGAGATCCCTGCTCTGTGGCCACTTCCGGTGGGGGGTGAGGAGGGCTGGGCGGGTGCATGGCCACGGGACAGTAAAGCTATGTCTACACCGCAGGTTTTGCCAGCAGAAAGTATGCTAATGAAGCACTCATTAGCATTTGTCACGCTGTAATTTGCATATTCCTGCCAATGCTTTTTGCACAAGATCCCGTATCCCTCCTTTTTTGAGGCATAAGGATCTTGCACAAAATGGGGTTTTTGCGCAGAATGGACCCGTCTACACTGCTTGTTTTTGCGCAAAAACCTCCAGCAGCAAATATGCAAATAACAGTGCGACAAATGCTAATGAGCACTTCATTAGCATACTCTGCTGGCAAAAGCCTGCAGTGTAGACATAGACTTGGTGAATTTCAGTTCGGATCACAGTTATAGCCGGCAGGCGGGTGCTGTGGGCTTCTGGCACCAGGGCCGGTCCACAATATTTTGGCACCTGAGGCAGGGAGCTCAAATGACGCCCCCTCGCTGCACCAACAGCAGACGCAATTTTCTACACTCGGGGTCCTAGTGGTGCCCCCCCCCCCCCCCCAAACACACACACACAGAGTCTGGCACCTGAGGTGGCCGCCTCAGTTCGCCTCATGGTAAGGCCAGCCCTGCCTGGCGCCTTTGATTTAGGAGCCACTCGGCCTGGGCCAGCGTCTTGCAGCAAGGCCTGGTCAGGCTGCAGTGAGAGGCTCTCGGCTTTCGCTGCTGCAGGCTGGAGTCAGGCAGGAGGTTTCCAGGTGCAAGCCCGAGCCGTGCTGGAGCCCAGCGGGGCCGCCAGTCCCAGGGCAGGGGCAAGGGCAGGGCGGGGCTGAGGGGTGCAGGCTGATTCTGTTACAGTCGGGCTGGACCAGTCAGATGTTCACTCACATGCCTTGTGCCACACAGCACGTAACCCGCCTCTGGGGCAGCGCTCCCCACAACCGCCTCTCCCAGCAAGGCCTTGCCGGCCGGGCTCTGGGGCCAGGCCCTGCTGGATGTCCAGCCCAGCTCAGGCGCCCAAAGCCGCCAGCACTGGAGGCAAAAGAACGACTCCAAGCAGCGGGCCTGGGGCTCCTTGAGGCAAGTGGTAGATCCCGCCCAGCTGGGCCCAGCCCGGTACAAGCTTGAGCCGAGCCAGGCCAGCCCAGGGTGGGGGGAGGGTTCGGAGCAGCACTGCTGCAATAAATTACATTGTGTGGGGTAAGAGTCCAGGGGCCGTGGAACTGGGGGGGGCAGCTGAGCTGCAGCCACAGCACCCTCAGGTGCTCGTCCACTGAGTGCCCTTGTGGCCAGCGCCGCTCTCCAGGGGCAGCTCCTCGGTCAGAAAGAGGTAGGAGCTGATGGCTTCCCGCAAGCCCTGGCTGACCAGGGACGACTCCTCCTCCGGGGCCGGGTCCTCCGCAAACAGGACGGAGCTGGGGTGAGAAGAGAGGTTTGCTCAGCACAGCTGCCTGCCAGGGCACTGCCTGGGGCCCAGCTCAGCCTGCCCCCCTCTACCCAACCACAGCTCAGCCCCAGCCCAGCCTGAGCTCCACGTCCCTGGGAGCCCAGTGCAGGGCAGCCCCCTCCCCTGCTAGGCCAGGCGCAGGCAGGGACGCTGTGGGTCCCTCCCGCAGGGCTCCCAAGCTCCCGCCAGCCCCAGGGGAGGGGCAGGACCTTCCTTGCCAGCTGCTTCCCACCTGTTGAGCTCCTGCCAGTTGAGAGCTGATTTCTTGACAACCACGGGCGGGGGCAGGTTCTGGGCGGGGGATTGCGCTGCCCCCTGGGTGAAGCAGGGCTCCGTGAGGAGGCAGCACAGCCCGTCTCCGATCTCTGGGGAGAGAGGAGAGCATCAGCACCCGCATCCCCTCGTCCTGCCCCGTCTGCATGGCACACGCCCTGCCGCTGGCCTGGCTCTTCCCACGGCCCGGACTGGCCCGGCTGCAGGCCAGCACCTGCTCCTGCCAAGGGGCAGCTGGGAATGAGCCGAGCTGGCGTGGGGGGGGCAGTGTGAGCGCTGCGGCTCGGTGCTGAGCACCGCGCACCCCAGGCCTGGTGTGGGCAACAGGCAGGGGCAGGCAGCCCCCCACGCACCTTGGGGGCAGGGCAGCAGACGTGACCAACGTGGCTCTGGGCCCCCCACGTGCCTCAGGGCAGCAGGAGCAGTGGAGCCCATGGGTGGCCTGCTGGGGGCACGGCCTGAGGGGCGACGCCAGCCGGGGTGCCCGTGTCTGCTCTAAGCAGCAGGAGCCCTAAAGACAAGGGGTCACACCTGGAGCCGCAGCAGCCCCCAGAGCCCAGGCTGTGAGCAGCGGGTGGGGGCTGGGGGTGCCCGGGGGGGGTGGCACCAGTGGGGTCCCTGGCCCAGCGGGCAGGGCTGTTACCGGAGTAATAGTCCACCAGGTCCTGCAGGCTGGGGAAGGTGAGGCGCGGGGCGATGTAGAGCCAGCCGTTCTCCAGGCGCTGGATGCGGTAGTGCCTGACCGAGTCCCAGGAGGCGCGGCTGCTGCGCCGGACCGACAGGGAGTAGCAGCCTGCAAGGGAGCGAGCTGCAGAGCCCCGGCCCCGTGCGCAGGGCTGGGCTGGACGCCGGGCTGAGCGCCGCTGGGCCGGGCGCGCTTCCACCGGGGGCCGGCCCCCCCCCTGCAGGCCGGAGCTCAGCAGGGCGGGCGGGGCCGCCGGGGGCGCGGCTGCAGGAAATGCGCCGGGGCGGGGAGCACCCCGCGGCCGCAGGGGCGAGCGATGGGCGGGGAGGGAGGAGCGCGCGGCAGCCCTGCGAGCCCCGCCCGAGCCGGCAGCTTCCCCGGCCGGGCCCTGGGGCTGCGGGGCCTGGGGGGGCCCGGGGGGGCCGCGGGGCCTGGGGCAGCCTCTGCCCTGGCCCCTGGGGCCTGGCTCAGCAGCGCGCTCGGGACGGTCCCAGCCCGGCCCCGCTCGCCCAGGGCCGCCAGCCGAGCCCGGCCGCTCCGAGTTCTCCTGGCCCGGGCCAGCCCCAGGCGGCGGCAGGAGCACAGGCCTGGGGGGCGCCAGCATCACCCCGCGAGCAGGGCGCAGGGAGCGGCCAGACTCAGCCGGGCTCGGGGCTTCCACGGGGCCGGGGCCTGGGCCAGGTCAGTGGCTCTGTCATCGAGCAGCCGCTTTGGAGCAAATCTGGCAGCTGCCCCACGAGCCCTTTGCCCGGCTCTGAGCCCCCGAGAGGGGCCAGCCAGTCCCTGCTTGCGCCCCTGGCTGAGTGCCCAACAGCAGGTGCCCTGCGGGGTTTTCCATACATCTTCCTGTCAGGACAGCCTGGGCATGGCCGGCGCCAGCAGGCAGGGGGCAGCCTGCCCTCCTTGCCAGTATCCTCCCTGGGATTTCCTGCCTGTGTGTAGAATAACTTTTGTTGTGTGCGCAGAGGCATGTGCAGATGTGCACCACCTCCAGAGAAACACATGCTGCCGGCTGTGGACGCTCTGCTCATCTGCACTGGACTCTCTCCTCGTGGCCACCCAAGACCTCAGCTGACAGGGAGCGCTGGTGGGGGTTCAGGGCCAGGCGTCTGGCTGCAGGCTGAGGAACCGGGCTCCGGCTCCCGCCCAGCTGTGAGTGGTGGGCACAGCCCAGGGGTCACTCACCTCGCCTGCTCTGGCTCTCTCGGATTAGGAAGGAGCCGCTGTGGTTGCCCGGCAGGAGCAGCAGCTCTTCAGCTTTCTCCCGGCTCACGCCCTCATACAGCCACCTGTGGGCAAGGGCAGGACACTGAGTGCGGGCCAGCCCCAGGACAGGCAGTGCCCTGCCCCGCCCCCAGGGGGCAGCCCTGACCGTGCTCCCATTCCTGGCCCCACCCGAGCCACGTGCTCCCTGGCGCCCGGCTCGCTCTGCGGGGAACTGCCCGGCAGCCGTGTCCCTGGCTCCCCATTCCCAGCAGCACGGCGGCAACGTGGCCTCCAGGGAAGGGAGCAGGCCAGGGTGAGCTGGGGCGAGCGGGGCCGGGGTGTCTGCTCAGCTGCACAGTTCTCTGGGGCGTCCAGTGTCCCCAGGCTCCTGGTGGCTCGGTCAGGGCTCTGGAGGTGGCGGCAGGGGCTCGAGTTACACCAGGCACTGGGCCGCAGACCAGATGTGGGACGCGCTGGCACATTCTGGCCACTAGCAGGGATGCCAAAGTCCTGCCGCTCGCCTAAGGTGCCGCACTAGGGAACCAGCCAGCAGGCTGCTCCTGGGCGAGTCCCCACGCCAGGCAGCCAACGGGCACCTCAGGGGCCCTGGGAATTCACCCCCAGGAGTCGCTGAGCTTCCCGTGTGTGGGGCCATGGTGCTTAGCCGTGCCTGGGCCGGCCACACTCCAGTGTGCACTGTGGGGCCAGGCGCAGGCCGAGCACTGGATGCTGTTGGGAGAAGCAGGTGACAATAGCCGGGGAGGGGAGGAAGCTGTGACTCCATGGGGGTCGGTCCAGGGGTGCGTGAAAAGGGCATGTGCAACTCCTGGCCATGCGTGACACATGCCTAGCGCTAGCCAGGCCTTCCCGTGTCTGCAGCACCCGGTCTGGTGACGGTACCAACACACCAGCCCCACAGCCTCCTACCTGTGCCACACCTTGGCCACGTGGCTGCTGGGGACCAAACACTGCTTGCCGGTGGCGAGCGACGCCACGTCCCACCATTCCCCATCCCTGTCAGAGAGTGGAGGCTCAGGAACGCCCTGGCCACGGGCCTCCTGCCTCAGCCCACGCGTGGCACCCTGCAGCCGGGCTCGACGCTGCCCCTCCCCCCTGCTGCGTACAGCCGCTCGCAGCCTGCTCGGCGCACCGGGGCTCTTAGCTGCCGTGTCGGGCACGGGGGGTTGAGGCCAGGGAGGTTGGCACAGGCCCACATGCAGCCCTGGGCAGGACGCCGGCTGTGAGCCCAGGCACGGGCGGCCAAGGCTGCTCCCCTGCAATGGCTCCACCCCGGGCGCCTGGCAGAGGACGAAGCCCCAGGAGCAGGCAGGATTGCGGGGCATGGTGGGACGGGCCCCTCCCAGGAGGCTGCAGCACTGGCTGCTGTGGCCACGCTCAGGGAGTGGCTGGAGGTGAGAGCCTCCATGTGCCAACTGGCATCTGCCTGGCACTGCCGGGGTGGCCTCCAGCCCTTGTGCTGGGCCTGGGGGGCCCTGGGCAGCCAGGCTGCTCCCACATCCAACTTACTCAGAGAAGACTTGCAGCTGCTCTCCGGGGTGCAGGACGGTTTCTGCCTCCCCCCCCGCAGGGAAGGAGCACAAGGCAACTGCCACGTAGCTGCTGGGACCTGCGGCGAGAGCAGAGCCCTTCAGAGGGGCGCCTGGGCAGCGCCGTGGTTCCCGGTGGGTGACCACAGAGGGGCTGGGCAGGGACAGATGTTGCGGTTCATGTTTCCGTCAGAGCCACAGAGGCGGGGCGCTCCGGAGAGCCGAGGCTTTTGGGAAAAGGTCTGGGCCCAGGCCGGAGACAGGACCCCGCAAGCCAGGGATGCCCTCCCCCAGAAAGCTGCAGCCAAAGGCCTCCCCCAGCCACCAGCATTTCTTACAGGCTGAAGGGTCTGAAGCCAGTGTCATGCGGGGGCCGGGCTGGGCGCTTTGGGGCCACGGGGGCACGGCGCCCCAGGCCTGGCACAAGGGTGGGGGGCAGGAGGGGCCTGCGGTGGGGCACTCCCAGCCCACGAGGTTCTCACGCGTGCTCAGGCCCAGACTCCTACCTGCTGGCAAGGGGACCGCGGCTTCCATGGCGACAGCAGGGCTGGGCTGGACGACACGCTGCTTCCTCCGGCTGGGCAGGCTCCCCATGGCTGGCCGGCGGGGCTCAGCGGCCAGAGCTCACCTTCTGCAGCAGGGCGAGAAAGCTGCAAACCCGGGGCCAGCTCAGTGCCGCCTGCCCTGCTTCCTGTCCCCCTGGGCTCGTGCAATCGTGCCCCCCACAGGGCTTCGCAGTGAGCCCTGGGGCCCAGGGAGGAGGCCCCATCTGGCTGCAGCGCTCGGCCTGGCTGGGCACACGTGGGGCCAGGCCTGCGCGTAGCATTGTGGGCAGCCGCACGGCTCCGCTCTGGGCCCTGCCGCTCGCTGCCCAGGAGGCTTTGGGGCTCTGGGCCCGTCGAGTGGGGCCAAGCAGCCTGGCCTTGCAGGCCCAGCCCAGCGGTTCCAGATCGGGGGGATCAGGCCAGGAGGCCTCGCCCCAGAGTCCTGCCAGAGAAGAGCATGAGGTGTCTGGACAGGGCTGGCGATGGCACAGCCCAGTGGGCGCGAGGAGAGCTGCACGGCACGGCCAGGTGCTGCACCCGGAGCAAGGCCAGGCGGAGGGACTTGCCCCTTTCCCATGAGCCCCAGGGAGGGGCTTGGGGAGCCCTATGGAGGGCTGGGGCCTGCGCCACTGGCGTTCCCGGAGTCACTCACAGGCGCCAGCGCGGCCAACTGCCTCTGTGAGGGAACTGGCCTCGGGTAGCACCCTGCCCCCAGCAGGCCATGTTGTCCTGGCGGGATGCCCCACAACAAGCAGAGCCCCCCCCAGACCACTGCTCCCCGCTTCCTCGCCTCCTGTGCCAGAGGGGGGGCGTGGGGCTGCCGCACTTCCCCCGGGAGGGGGCTGCAAGTCCATGGGGAGCTGAGCCCTGGTTCATCTCAGCTGGCCAAGGGCTGTGAGCGCCTCGGTGTCGCACGCATTCCACTGCGTGGTCACGGCTCGCCCCGGCCCTGCTAGCAGCTTCCGCCAGCGCTACGGCTACTGGACAGGCCTGTGCAGCAGCCTGCGGCCCTGACGCGGGGCTGGGCGCAAGGGCTGTTCGGCCTGTGGCTGCACTTTCCTGCTCGACAAAGCATCGTCTTGGTTATGCACAGCCCGGCAGGTGAGAAGAGCCCCAGGGCAGTGCTCGTCCCCTGCCCCTCCCCCCCAGAGACCCCTGGCCACTTACCCGGCTCTCATCTCGCCGAGAGGCTACCAGGCTCCTCAGAGCTTGGTGGGTGTTGGGCAGCGTCTGCTGTGCTGCCCCTCCTGCAGCTGTAGCGTCACTCCAGCACTGGGCAAAATCCACCTGCATGCAGGGCAGCACTGCGGGCTCCTCCAGCTGGTGGGTCCCCCGTGCAGTGCAGAGCCTACCACTGCGGGCTCCTCCAGCTGGTGGGTCCCCCGTGCAGTGCAGAACCTACCACTGCGGGCTCCTCCAGCTGGTGGGTCCCCCGTGCAGAGCAGAGCCTACCACTGCGGGCTCCTCCAGCTGGTGGGTCCCCCGTGCAGTGCAGAACCTACCACTGCGGGCTCCTCCAGCTGGTGGGTCCCCCGTGCAGAGCCGAGCCTGACACTGCAAGCTCCCCAGCTGGCAGGTTTGGCTGTCCCGACCCCTCCTGGCAGCAGGCCCGTGTGTGTCTCTCCTAAGATCCACTGTCCCCGGCACAAGAAAGTTCTGTGACGAGGGAGCTGGCTGGGGCCTCGGAGCCACGACCTGCTACATTTCCTGTGACGTGCGCTAGTGCTGGCGGTGGCAGGAGCCGGCTTTCTCTTTCTGCTCAGGCAGCAGTGGCTTGCAGCATCCTGCCTGGGGGGGGAGGGGGGTCCATGTGGATGGGGCCAAACTGCACATCTGCTGGGCCTGCCCCAGGGCCCTAGGGAAGGGGGCAGGGACGAGATACCCCCTTCCTCTGGCACCAGCCTTGAGAACACAGCAGAGCTAGAGCTAGGCTTGGACTCTGGGCTTACACACACCAAGCAGTGTGCATCGTCACCCTGCCCCCGCACAGCCAGCACACCTGAACCCCTCCCCCCATACAGATACATACACCTGAACACCCCCTCCCATGCACACCTGAACCCTCTCCCCCAGTACAGGTAGGTTCACCCAAACACCCCTACCTCCATGTACAGCTGAACCCCTCCCCTGCTCCAGTACAGCCACTTGCACCCACACTCAACAAGCTTCACGTTCCCCCATGGTTTCCTGGAGCAGCTAGAAAATGCCCCTCCAGGCATTTGGCCCTTGGCTCCCCGCCTGCCACAGCAGGAAAGCCCAAGAAGGGCAGAGCGCCAGCTGGCTGATTGACTCCGGCTGCCCCTTCAAAGCAGGCAGAGCTGCTCCTAGAGCAGCCTCCCATGGGCCAAGCTGGTTTGGTACAGGGGTTGGGTGCTCTGAGCAGCGCCAGGCATGAAGGCCGTTGGCCCAGCTGCGGTGCCAGCTGTGACCCTGGGCCTTGGTGCATGGGCTATAACCAGTGTATCACCTGTGGGCTTGCTCCCACCAGGGCTGAGCCCTTCCCCTGGCCGATGGCGCCCACGGGCTTTGGCCCAGCCCCACCTCTGGCCTATTGGCTTGGAGCAGGGTGGGGCGCGCACAGAGCCCCATGCTGCGGTGGGGCTGCAGGCCTGGCACGTGTGTCTGAGTGCTGAGGCACTGCCCTGCACTCGGTGGGCTGGGCTGCTCTGCTCCAGGCTGCAGCACAGGAGCTGGTATCTGCTCCGCCCCTAAAATAGCCTGCGTGTCACCGCAGCCATCGCCGCCTTCCCGCCCACGAGCTGACACCAATGAGGAGGTGGCTGCTTCATGGAAACTGTAGGACGGGGCCTGCGTGCTCGGAGCCTGCCCCCCCACAAGCTGGCAGCTCGCTGCATGTCAGGGCCACTCACAAGCAGCCCCCCCCCCAATCCTGCAGGGCCCTGAGCCCCGCCCCCTCCCTGGCAGCACAGCCTGCAGCTCATGGGCCTTTCTGCTAGGGTTACCAGGTAGCTTCAGAAAAAATACCCGACACACTTGATGGGGAGGGGGAAGGGACTGGCCGGGAGGAGGGGGGGGGAGACTGGAAACAGGGTTGGTGGGGGGAGGTTGGGAGCAGTGGGGCTGGCCGGGGGAAACTGGGGGGAGCGGCGGGTGGCAGGAAGTGGGGCTGGTCGGGGTCAGGGGCAGCAGGGCTGGCTGGGGGAAATCGGGGGAGGGGGTTGGGGCAGCAGGGCTGGCCAGGGGAGATTGGGGGGCGGGGTTGGGAGCAGCGGGGCTGGCCAGGGGAGATCGGGGGGGCAGCCAGCAGGAAGTGGGGCTGGCCAGGGGCAGACAGCAGGAAGCAGGGCTGGTTGGGGTCAGGGGTAGCGGGGCTGGCCGCAGGAGATTGGGGGAGGGGGTCGGGGGAGCAAGGCTGGCCAGGGGAGATCAGGGGGAGCGGTCAGGGGGAGCAGGGCTGGCCAGGGGAGATCAGGGGGAGCGGTCGGGGGGAGCAGGGCTGGCCAGGGGAGATCGGGGGAGCGGGGCTGGCCAGGGGAGATCAGGGGGAGCGGTCAGGGGGAGCAGGGCTGGCCAGGGGAGATCAGGGGGAGCGGTTGGGGGGAGCAGGGCTGGCCAGGGGAGATCAGGGGGAGCGGTCGGGGGGAGCAGGGCTGGCCAGGGGAGATCAGGGGGAGCGGTCAGGGGGAGCAGGGCTGGCCAGGGGAGATCAGGGGGAGCGGTCGGGGGGAGCAGGGCTGGCCAGGGGAGATCGGGGGAGCGGTTGGGGGGAGCAGGGCTGGCCAGGGGAGATCGGGGGAGCGGGGCTGGCCAGGGGAGATCGGGGAGGTCAGGGGGAGCAGGGCTGGCCAGGGGAGATCGGGGGAGCGGGGCTGGCCAGGGGAGATCGGGGGAGCGGTCGGGGGGAGCGGGGCTGGCCAGGGGAGATCGGGGAGGTTGGGGGGAGCGGGGCTGGCCAGGGGAGAGCGGGAGGAGGAGAACCAGCTGGCAGGAAGCAGGGCTGGCCAGGAGGTGGTCAAGGGGAGTGGGGCTAGCTGGGGGGTGAGCAGGGGAGAGAGAATTGGCCGGTGGGGAGCGGGACTGACCCAGGCACATGCAGATCCCAGGGCACGATCCCGGCGAAGCACAAGCAAGTCCAGCTACGGCTCCACAACGCACTTGACTAGCGCGCAGGAGCACGGACCGGGCTTCTCCTCCTCCCCAAGGCGTCACTCCTACGTCAGACGCAGCCAGAGGCTCCCAGCGCTGATCGTGCCCCCTCCCAGCCACTCCCCCCGCCCCCGCCAGGCTTCCATTGTGCATCCAGCTGGAAAACCAGAAAATACTGGATATTGCATGTCGGGTAGTTTCTGAATTTTTTTACCCGACAGAGGGCCAAAAAACCAGACTGTCCAGTTGAATATGGACACTGGCAGCCCCACCTTCTGCTGCTGTTTCCAGCTGCCCCCTTGGCTACACTCCTGCGGGTAGGTGCCAGGCTCGGTCGCTGGTGCGTGTCCCCGTGAGCAGGGCGTGCTGGGTGCTGCAGGCCGGGCGGTGAGGCCTGGAGGGGACCCCTGCTGTCCTGGAGGAAGGTCCCTGCAGCTGAAGGGCACGCACACCGAGGGCCCTCACCTCGGCTTAGAAAGCCCAGCCAGCACGAGGGCCAGAACCAGACCGGCTCTCCTTGGCCACTCCAGCTGAGCCAGCAGGCCCTTTAGTTTGGGCTCCTGGAGCCGAGTGGTGAAGCCAGATGCTACAGGGAAAGGTGCAGGGGCCCTGCCTCCGACTAACGGAATAGCCAGCCCAGAAGGGAACCTCCTGCCCCCCGGTGCCCTGTTACCCCATTTCACAGGCCTGTGGCTGCAGAGACATGGCCAGTCCCAGTACATGCCTGTGGCAACGCGTTCCCCGAGCTAGCTATGTGCTGCGCCGAACCATAGCTCCGTGCATGGATTGGCTGCCAGGTTTGCTGGGTGCCCCCTTCTGCCTCAGCGATTTTCAGCCTTTCCCCCATTCACAGCCCGGTAACACGCTCCGAGGGTACGGCTAGACTACGCAAATTAGACATACCGACATAGTCAATGAAGCGGGGATTTAAATATCCCCCGCTTCATTAGTATAAAAATGGCCGCCGCGTTGTGCCGGCTCAGCTGTTTGTCGGCACAAAGCGGCAGTCAAGAGGGGGATCGGTCGGCAAGGAAAGCCTTTGTTGACTGATCCTGTAAACCTCGTTGCACGAGGCATAAGGAAACGGTTGGCAAAGGCTTTCCTTGCCGACCAAGCCCCGTCTTGACTGCCGCTTTGTACCGACAAACAGCTGAGCCGGCACAACGCGGCGGCCATTTTTATTCTAATGAAGCGGGGGATATTTAAATCCCCGCTTCATTGACGATGTCGGTATGTCTAATTCGCATGCCTCTGTCGGCAGATGCACGTAGTCTAGACATGCCCTGCGTGGTGGGGCAGAGCCCGCTGGGAATCTCAGCCCGTGCAGGCCCTGAGATTCATGGAGAGCAGGTTGAACCCTCTGTCCCAGCATTAGGCGAGCGTTTTGAATTGGTGGAGGGAGCACGCAGAGCACAGCCCGGCTCCGACACACCCCAGGCCCCGCACCTGGCTCTGACGTGCCCTGGGCCCACCTCTCGCGTGTCTCCAGTGCCATGGCAGGGGCTTTTCAGGGCACTTAGCCCCTGGTAGCCCAGGGTGGGGGAAGCGCGTCTGGATGCAGTGGGGCAGGGTAACGGTACTAGGGCAGACAGCTGGAGCCAGGATGGGGGGTGAGCTTGGGGCCAGGGCCCACCGTGCACAGCCAGGGAATACAGCCTGAAGCCCTAGGGCAAGAGCTTGCCAGCCACCAGCTGAGGGCTGAAGCCCAGCCCCACCCTCACAAACCTGTTGCCTGCTCCTCCAGCTTGGGGGGGGGTCCCCAGAGGGGGCAGAGCAGGGACCCAACCACTGCTGCAGGCCTGGGGAGTGGTCTGCTGCTGTGCCCCACCCTCCCCCGCCCCCGCACTGCCCAGGAGCCTGTCTGTGCAGGAGAAGCCCTGAGTGGCCACAGCTGAGAAATGCTGGGAGGTCACTCAGCAGCCCCTGCTCTCCGGCTTCTGTGCCTGGTCACGGCTAGGCTGTGCCACCCCCCAGACAGCACTGTGCACCAGGCAGCGGCTCCTGGGGGCTCTTTCCTGCTGCGTGACTGCCCCTCTAGCAAGAAAAGAATTAACCCTTTCACATGCAGCACGGAACAAGAGGGGAAACTGAGTCAGGCCTATTTTTTTCCCTTAGCGCCCGTGCTGCGGGGAGGTGCAGTTCCCCCGCTGGCTGGGACAGCTGGTCCGCATGGGAGTCGCCAGCGGTGCCTGTGCATGGCGTTAGCGGTAGGACTCCGACCGAGGCAAGAGCGCTTCTCCCACGTGCCTGGCGGAACAGCTGCCCCCGGGACGCCTGGCTGCCTGGCCCTCAGGAGGGGGGAGGGGCCGCTCACATTTGTCCCAGTCTTTACCCCCTGTGAAGAACTTAAATCATGTTGGGAAAACGTCACGCACGAGGAACAGGCTTGCAGCCCCGCAAAGTCCGCTGACCCCCTGGTGCCCACGAACGCTCCCGGCTCATCTCCAGGGCTTGCTCGGCTCCAAGGTGCTGCAGGATCTGGGCTGCTGTTCTTCCGGTTAGAGACAAACTCGGCCCCCCTCTGAAGCGTTTCAGTCATTTTGGTTCAGCTACAACTGCCAGCACCCCACTTTCCTTGCTGCAGGCCCCTAACACAGACCTGGGAGCAGCTGTTGCTACGTGTGTGTGATGGGGAAAACTGACTATTCCTGTTTCCTGGCCAGTGTCTCATCCAGGACCATGCTCTGCTGGCCACCCCCCAGCTACTTCCGTTCCCCAGTAATCACAGGTGAAGGGCTGTGGCCAGGGACTCGCGGAAGCCAGCAGGACCAAGCGCTGCTCCCAGCTGCGGGCTGGAGCCCTCACTTCCTGATGAAAATCCAACCCCCTCACACCTCCCACATGCCCAAGGGGCGCATGCAAAGCCACAGCTGTGCCACTTCATTTGCAAATACCGTAGGAACCAAGACACTCAGTCCACGACCACTGCCCCGCCGCTCAGTGTTCCCCGCAGCCCGGCCTTGCCCTAGCGGTGCCAGCACGCCACTCCACAGCCGTGGGGGAGAGCAGAGGCAAGAGCACCACCACGCCGGCGTGGGCCATTCCCCCCACGAGCTCTGCCAGCACCGTGGCCTGCCCCAAGTACGCCCGCCCCGGCACTGCTGCCACAGCAGGACTCTTCCACTAACCACTAAGGCAAAAGCTTTTTCGAGGGGAGCAGCCCCTCTGCCAGGGCACAGCCTTGCGGAGTCGGTTCTGACTCAGGTTTGGATTCCCCTGCAAATGCCTGGTTTAGAGCTGCCGGCTGCGCACAAAGCCAGCGCTGCTGGTCAGCCAGCCGCCCGCCTCACGGCAGGACTCGTGGGGATCAGCATGGCTCGCCCCGGCCTGCCGAGCGGGCGTGGGACCCAGCGGGGGAAGGGCACTCCCCCAGGCCTGCAGACTCCCTCCTGCTCCGTGCAGGGCTTGGCTCTGCAGCAGGATGGAGAGTGCTGCTGAGCCTGCCGCGGCGGTGCAGCTACAGCCACGCGCCGGAAACGGGCTGTCGAGCCTGGCACCAGGGCCAGTGAATTGGGCCAGGGGTCCGGTTTTCAACCAGACAGTCTGGCACTTGAGATTTCTGTCCAGGAAATAAATGGAGAAAATACCGGCCATAGAAAATGTCCAGTATTATCTAATGAGCTGAGTTTTATTCTGAGTATTGGGCCGTAGCTGCGAACTGCCCGGCTGGTAGATGCACTCACGCTGCGTGGGCGTGTCTGCCAGCTACGCAGTAGAGAGGAGGGGGCAGGGCAGGATGGCATCTCTGGGACTGGACTAGCTTGTGTGCCTCCGGGACCGTGTGCGGGACAGGCAGCACCCTAGGATCTGTGCGCGCCTGGGCCAGCCCTGCTTCCCACCAGCTGGTTCCCCCCTGCCCTGCCCTGCTTCCTGGCAGCCGGTTCCTTCCTGGCCAGCCCCGCTCCCCGCCGGCCAATTCTCTCCCCCTGCTCCCCCCGGTGACTCCTGCTTCCCGCCAGCCAGTTACTTCCCGGCCAGCCCTGCTCCCCGCTGGCCAATACTCTCCCCCTGCTTCCCCCGGCCAGCCCCACTCCCCGCCGGCCAATTCTCTCCCCCTGCTCCCCCCGGCCAGCCCCACTCCCCGCCGGCCAATTCTCTCCTCCTGCTCCCCCCGGTGACTCCTGCTTCCCGCCAGCCAGTTCCTTCCCGGCCAGCCCCACTCCCCGCCGGCCAATTCTCTCCCCCCGGCCAGCCCCACTCCCCGCCAGCCAATTCTCTCCCCTTGCTCCCCCCAGCCAGCCCCGCTCCCCGCCAGCCAATTCTCTCCCCTTGCTCCCCCCAGCCAGCCCCGCTCCCCACCAGGCCGGTCCACCCCCCGATCTGAGATCAAGTGTGTCCGGTATTTTTTTTGAAGCCATCTGGTAACCCTGCCCATGGAGTCTGAGGCAGGTGGCTCCCACCTGCCAGCACAAGCTCCGGGGAGCAGCTGGGCATGTTGGAGGCAGCAGTGACGCTGCAGCAGCAGGATCACACGGAGCCAGGCCACAGTAACTCATCTCTAGCTTTATTCATTGGTACCAAGTCTCCCTTTGGCAGAGGCCCGGTGCCAGTCCTGCCTGAGCACTCGGGGGCCAGGTCCCGGCCACGAGAACCGGGCGGCAGAGGATGTCACCTTGGCTGTAGCAGGGACCTGAAGTAACCTGGCAGCTTACCCCTCCTTTCAGGTCCCAGCTGGCCTGCTGCGTGGCAGGGTCCTTCAGATGCCTGCTCTGACTTGCCATGCCCAGCGAGCAGCACATGAGTCCACGGCCACGGATCTGCAGCATGCTGCTGTGGTTGGTCAGCCATACCCCCAGGCCTGGGAACAGCACCCCTTGAACTGGGAAAGCTGCTCTTGCCACGGGCCTGGCATGCGTGGCAGTGTGAAGCGTATGCTGGCACATCACCCACAGCCTCTTTCTGGATCCGAGTCCCAGCAGAGTGCAGTCACGAGGACACGTGCCCAAGCGCTGCGCTGCGCCGGCCAGGCCCTGGGAGGACGCAGCCACCCCCTATAATCTCAGTAGTGCATTTCAACTCGGGAATTGCTCGGCCCTTTCAAGAGGTTCAGCTAAGACTTGGCTCTGCCCATTCTGAATGCACCGAGGCCCGTCCCACCCGCCAGCAGCGCTGGGAACCCAGCTGCCCAAGGGGGGCCTGGGCACTGCTGTAAGACTCGCCTCCCTGGCCCAGAGCTCTGCACCATTGTGGGCTCACCCCTCAGGTGCCAGAAGAGCCGCCGCACAAAAGGCCGAACGTCCTTTAGCAGAAGCACAGCTAGGAAGCAATTCTAGCCTCACAAAGACACAGCCGTGGGGCCAATGGCCGCAGCGGACGGGGGCCAATGGCCGCAGCGGACGGGGGCCAATGGCCGCAGCGGACGGGGGCCAATGGCCGCAGCGGACGGGGGCCAATGGCCGCAGCGGACGGGGGCCGGCTCAGACAGCACGGGAGGGGGCACTAGCATGGACAGCAGTGGGCGGGCGGGCAGGGCTGGTGGAATGTTAATGGCTTGGGAAGGACCAAGCACGGACTGGGGGGGCATGCACAGGCTAGAGAGAACAGCCTCGTTTTGCTGGGGGAAGCGCTAGGACCTGGGAGGGGCCAGTGGGGGAGGGTGAAGTTGTCTGGATCCAGAAGGGCTCCTCTTAGCAGGATACTTCCATGGTCTGAGGTGTGTCCTGGAGGTCGGCGGGTTCCGGGGTCCCAGCAGCGCCCTCGCCCTGGCTGCTGCCGTGGGACCGGCTCTGGGCGCTCTCTCCAGAGCCCACGCTGGAGGAGGAGTGGGTACGGGAGCGGATCAGCCTGGTCATGCTGGCTGTTGGCACTGCAGGAAAGAGAGGGCTGTCAAGGCCGAGCGCGCTGGGCTGCCGCATGAAAAGGGAACCCAGCCCTCTGCCGCCAGCGCAGGGCGTCTAGGCCCGAGGGGGGCGACTGCAAACGGCAGAACCAGCCACGGCCTGTCTCCACTAGGCCATGTGGCCTTTGGTGCCATAGCCGGAGAGCGGCAGCCACGCAACAGCACGCACCCTGCACAACGGAGCCCCGAGCCATGCTGTGAGCAGCCAGCAGGGCCCCGGCCGACCGGGCAAGGGGCAGGTACCTGACTCCGGGCTCAGGTGGCTGAGCTGCACATAAGGGACTGGAACAGCGGGAGACAGGGAAGAGACAAACAAGAGAGAGCAAGTCAGCTCCCCGTCAGCCGGGGCTCCCCCTGTCCCGCTTGGAGGCAGCGGCCCCCAGCCCCTGCTGGCAAGCAAGGAACCCTGACGCCACGTCCCGAGTGGCTCCCTGGGGCTTTCGGAGTGCCCCAGGTCAGTACTTACAGCCTGCTGCCCCCGACGAGGCCACAAGGCACCGGGGCAGGTGCTGCCCCCGACCTGAGAGGCGTGGGCTCTGCCAGAGGCCTGTGGCCATGCCTGGGGGCACAGGGCCCCTCCATGCCGCGAGCGCACAGGCTGCTGTGGCCAGGGGCAGCAGCCAGGCAGGGAGGCGCTTTCCCTCACTGCCGAGACCCTGGGCAAACAGGCCCTGCTGGGAGTGGCCGTGCCTGGCCTAGCTCTGTCTTGGGCCTCTGCTTGGCCACAGCCTGCACCCCACCCAACATGTCGCTGGGAGGCCGAGGGGCCCTGCTCTCGCTGACGCTCCCCAGCCTGCCTGACGGAGCCGGCCGCCTCGTACCAGCAGTGCCAGCTCAGCTGCCAGGCAAGACGGGCCAGAGTCAGGCTCAGGAGACTTGGCCCACAGGCCTCTCCAGGGTGCCATGCAGAACCCCTGTGCTCCCGCAGCCCTGCCGCCCCGGTGGCTACCGGAGCCGGCCAGAACTCTTGTGGGGCCTGGCAGCTGCCGCATGTTTGTGCTGGCTCCTTGGCCTCAGGGGAGGCTGGCCTAGCGAGCTGGGATGAGCCATTGCTGCCCAGGAGAGCTCTGTCACACCCCACGCACGCAGCTGGGCACGGGTCTTGCTCTGCCCTGTCCCCCGCCGCCCGCCTCGGCGCCACCCCACGGCTGGGCACACGCCCTGCCCTGCCCCGTCCCCCGCCGCCCGCCTCGGCGCCACCCCACGGCTGGGCACACGCCCTGCCCTACCCCGTCCCCCGCCCGGGCACACGCCCTGCCCTACCCCGTCCCCCGCCCGGGCACACGCCCGCCCCCACGGCTGGGCACACGCCCTGCCCTACCCCGTCCCCCGCCCGGGCACACGCCCGCCCCCACGGCTGGGCACACGCCCTGCCCTACCCCGTCCCCCACCCGGGCACACGCCCTGCCCTACCCCGTCCCCCGCCCGGGCACACGCCCGCCCCCACGGCTGGGCACACGCCCTGCCCTACCCCGTCCCCCGCCCGGGCACACGCCCGCCCCCACGGCTGGGCACACGCCCTGCCCTACCCCGTCTCCCGCCCGGGCACACGCCCGCCCCCACGGCTGGGCACACGCCCTGCCCTATCGTTGTCCCCGCACATGCCCAGTCCTGCGGTGCCAGCTGCTCCAGCAACCGTGGCTTGAGCACTTGCCTTTGTACTCAGCCCCCATCCTCAGACCATGCTGTGACGGCCCCAGCATAACCCCACGGCCTGGGCCCCACACTGGCGCCTTGGCCAAGCCAGGCAGGCTCGGAGCTCTGCTGGACGGGTCGCTGGGGGAAGGGGAGCTAACCGGGCCCAGCCCCTGCTGACCTAGAGCACATGGAGGGCGGAGCCTAGTGCACTGGGCGGCTGGCAGGCCCCACTGCCCAGGGACAGCGCTTAGGCAGCCGTGTCCGTAGCCCAGGGCACAGCTAGCCCCCCCTCCCCGGGCGGCCTCCAGCACGACGCGCACCCTGCACGTCTGTCGAGCCCGAGGGCGCGTGCCTGGCCGTGCCGTGGGATGCTGCCCGACAGCCAGCGGCTCAGCCAGTCCCAGGAGGCCAGCATGGCCCCGTCCCGCTCAGCGGGGGCTGCGTTTGGTACTTACTGTAGCCCATCCCCTGTACGAAGTACTTGAAGGCTTCTGTCAGCTTCCCGGGCTGAGGAGACAAAAGCGAGGTGTTAACTGGCACAGCTGGGGCCAGGCTGGGGAAGACACGGCCAGAGACAGGGTCTCACCTGAACCACCTGGGGCAGCCCTCCACAGTCTGCCATCTGCAAGAAAGAAAGAGGGTTTGCCGCTGCCCAGGTTGGGGCCTGGGCTAACACTGCCTGCCCCAGAGCATCTTCTTCCCAGCCATCTGCCAAGGGCGAGACTCCTCCCCTAACAGCCAGGCCCTTTCGCCCAGCTGAGCAGTGCCCTGCTGATGGGCAGAGGTGGCGGGGGCCTGCAGGGACAAGTGACTCGTGCTGGCCCTGGCCCAAGGAGCACATGGCCGGAGCCCTGCACTCCAGCTCTCGGTCGGCACGTGGCCGTGGCACATGGCGCAGTCCCCAGGCTGCCTGGCCGTGAGGGCGGACACTGCTGTGCTGAACCGCGCGGGAAGGCCAGGTGCAGATACCTTCAGGAGCGTGGTGATGGTGGGGTCCAGCCGTGAGTTACATTCAACCTAAAAGCAAGGAGAGAAACCCACTGGCACCGCACGCACGCGGGTGAGAGCTCCGGAGCGCGGGGGGCTGATCCCCGAGGCTGCCTCCATGGGGGCGAGCTAAGCTCCACGCCTTCCAGAGCTACAGTAAGGGCTGGGGCGCGCCCCTCCACTCATGCCCACTGCCACCCTTCCTTGGGTGCTGCTGGTGGCAGCGCTGCCGCTAGAGCTGGGTGCCTGGAGAGCAGCGGCTGCTGGCTGCCCCGCCCTGCCACACCCCTCTATTACGGCAGCAGGTCCTGCGGGTCCTCCCAGCCCCCCCGCCGAGGGGTGTGCTTCCGCTTACTCCCCACGGCTCTAAGTGCTAGCCGGCTCCCAGGGCACACAGCCTGGCCTCTGCCTTGGGGAGCCCAGCAGCACTACTGCCAGAGCAGTGCCAGACGGGCCCTTTGCAGCAGGCTGCGGTGGGCTGGTCCACGAGGCAGCCCACGTGGACCACGTGGAGGGAGGGGGCAAAGCGCAGCCGGGGCAGCCGAGCCCCCGTGTACATACCACAGCCTCCACGGCAGGCGCGCTGTCACCAACCACCAGCAAGGCAGGGCACCTGTGCAAAGCCAGCAGAGAGGGGCGTTAGCGGCTGGGCCACCTGCCGTCGAGGCTCAGCTCCACGGCTCCAGCTTCGCTTTATTCTCCGCAGAAGCCTCTGGCCACTAAGCCAGGGCTGGCGCGCATTGCCCCATGGGCAGTGGCCAGCTCGGTGCTGCACACCCCCACCTCAGCGCACGCACTGCCGCCCCCCCCCACGCCGCTACGGAGCGCTGCAGTGCCCCCCCCGCGTGCGCTGCCGCCCCCTCCCACGCCGCTACGGAGCGCTGCAGTGCCCCCCCCCCGCGTGCGCTGCCGCCCCCTCCCACGCCGCTACGGAGCGCTGCAGTGCCCCCCCCGCGTGCGCTGCCGCCCCCTCCCACGCCGCTACGGAGCGCTGCAGTGCCCCCCCCCGCGTGCGCTGCCGCCCCCTCCCACGCCGCTACGGAGCGCTGCAGTGCCCCCCCCGCGTGCGCTGCCGCCCCCTCCCACGCCGCTACGGAGCGCTGCAGTGCCCCCCCCCCCGCGTGCGCTGCCGCCCCCTCCCACGCCGCTACGGAGCGCTGCAGTGCCCCCCCCCCGCGTGCGCTGCCGCCCCCTCCCACGCCGCTACGGAGCGCTGCAGTGCCCCCCCCCGCGCTGCCGCCCCCTCCCACGCCGCTACGGAGCGCTGCAGTGCCCCCCCCTGCGCTGCCGCCCCCTCCCACGCCGCTACGGACCGCTGCAGTGCCCCCCCTGCGTGCGCTGCCGCCCCCTCCCACGCCGCTACGGAGAGCCTCAGTGCCCCCCCCGCGTGCGCTGCCGCCCCCCCCCCACGCCGCTACGGAGAGCCTCAGTGCCCCCCCCGCGTGCGCTGCCGCCCCCTCCCACGCCGCTACGGAGCGCTGCAGTGCCCCCCCCCCGCGTGCGCTGCCGCCCCCCCCCCCACGCCGCTACGGAGCGCTGCAGTGCCCCCCCCGCGTGCGCTGCCGCCCCCTCCCACGCCGCTACGGAGCGCTGCAGTGCCCCCCCCCGCGTGCGCTGCCGCCCCCTCCCACGCCGCTACGGAGAGCCTCAGTGCCCCCCCCCGCGTGCGCTGCCGCCCCTTCCCACGCCGCTACGGAGCGCTGCAGTGGGCCCCCCCCCGCGTGCACTGCCGCCCCCTCCCACGCCGCTACGGAGCGCTGCAGTGCCCCCCCCCCCGCGTGCACTGCCGCCCCCTCCCACGCCGCTACGGAGCGCTGCAGTGCCCCCCCCCCGCGTGCACTGCCGCCCCCTCCCACGCCGCTACGGAGCGCTGCAGTGCCCCCCCCCCCCCCGCGTGCGCTGCCGCCCCCTCCCACGCCGCTACGGAGCGCTGCAGTGCCCCCCCCCCCGCGTGCGCTGCCGCCCCCTCCCACGCCGCTACGGAGCGCTGCAGTGCCCCCCCCCCCGCGCGCGCTGCCGCCCCCTCCCACGCCGCTACGGAGAGCCTCAGTGCCCCCCCCCCCCGCGTGCGCTGCCGCCCCTTCCCACGCCGCTACGGAGAGCCTCAGTGCCCCCCCCCCCCGCGTGCGCTGCCGCCCCTTCCCACGCCGCTACGGAGCGCTGCAGTGCCCCCCCCCGCGTGCACTGCCGCCCCCTCCCACGGCGCTAAGGAGCGCTGCAGTGGGCCCCCCCCGTGTGCACTGCCGCCCCCTCCCACGCCGCTACGGAGCGCTGCAGTGCCCCCCCCCCGCGCACTGCCGCCCCTTCCCACGCCGCTACGGAGCGCTGCAGTGCCCCCCCCGCGTGCACTGCCGCCCCCTCCCACGCCGCTACGGAGCGCTGCAGTGCCCCCCCCCGCGCACTGCCGCCCCTTCCCACGCCGCTACGGAGCGCTGCAGTGCCCCCCCCCGCATGCACTGCCGCCCCCTCCCACGCCGCTACGGAGCGCTGCAGTGCCCCCCCCCGCGTGCGCTGCCGCCCCCTCCCACGCCGCTACGGAGCGCTGCAGTGCCCCCCCCTGCGTGCGCTGCCGCCCCCTCCCACGCCGCTACGGAGAGCCTCAGTGCCCCCCCCCGCGTGCGCTGCCGCCCCTTCCCACGCCGCTACGGAGCGCTGCAGTGCCCCCCCCCGCGTGCACTGCCGCCCCCTCCCACGGCGCTAAGGAGCGCTGCAGTGGGCCCCCCCCGTGTGCACTGCCGCCCCCTCCCACGCCGCTACGGAGCGCTGCAGTGCCCCCCCCCCGCGTGCACTGCCGCCCCCTCCCACGCCGCTACGGAGCGCTGCAGTGCCCCCCCCCGCGTGCACTGCCGCCCCCTCCCACGCCGCTACGGAGCGCTGCAGTGTTAGTGCCCCTGCTGCACACGCCGACAGAGGGCCGCTGAGCACGGCCTCTGCCAGACACCGCCCCCTTTGCACTGCTTACCCAGCAGACTCGGGAGCGCCCTGCCACGAGGGAGGGACCAGCTAGCACTGCTGGCTCTCGGCCATCCTCCCCAGCTGCCCAGCACAGGCGGCATGGCCAGACACAATGGCCATCGGCAGAGTGGCTCTGCATGCCAGCAGCCTGGGCCTGCTCCAGCAGTCAGCGATCAAGGGAGCAGCAGGGTGCTGCTAACTGGCCTGTGCCAAGACAGCGGGGCAGGCCCCCAAGAGCCACCTGCACTGGCTCTGAATAAAGAGGTCAAGGCCAGGGTGAGCCAGGGCGCCCAGGGCTACGCCCACCGCTCGCGAACGGGAGGAGTGATTTGGGGGCCTCCACGAGGTCACGCTCTCTCAAGGGCTGGCACTGCGCTCACTGCCCCCCCTCTCAAGGGCCGGCACTGCGCTCTGCCTGGAAATGGGCAAAACTCACCCTCCCTGGGGGGCACAGGCCGGGCTCCTTCACAAAACTCACCCTCCCTGGGGGGGCACGGGCCGGGCTCCTTCACAAAACTCACCCTCCCTGGGGGGTCACGGGCCGGGCTCCTTCACAAAACTCACCCTCCCTGGGGGGTCACGGGCCGGGCTCCTTCACAAAACTCACCAACTCTAATCCCTCAGGACAAGCACACACAAAACACTGGAGCACAGAGGGGCTCCTGCCACCAGCACCGTGGCCTGGGCGGCATAGTGAGTCACGCAGAGTTAATTTCTCCTGTCTGCGAGGTCTGCAGGAGGGGATGCCAGCCCAGATGTCCTGGCCACTAAAACAAGTTCACCTCCAACCACTGAAAGAAGTGGAGCAGTTCACACCTCCCAGAGCTGTGATCTCAGGCTAACACAACACAGATCACAGTTCTGCTGAGTTGCCTTGGGAGCGGTTCCCTCACAACCAGAAAGGCAGGAAGAACTGGGGTTTTGTAAATGAAAGCTTAGATTCTGGAGCTTTCCTTTGATGAAAATCTACCAGACAATTCTAATATCTGCCGACCAGCATCATAACTTGGAAAAGAAAAGCCCTAGAACCCCAGGGCTGGCAGAGAGCTCAGGAGCCATCGTGTCCAGCCCCCTGCCCAAGGCAGGACCAACCCAACTCAATCAGCCCAGCCGGGGCTTTGTCAGGCCGGAGATTCCGCCCCTCCCTAGGGAACCCAGCCCAGCGCTTCACCGCCCGCATAGGGAAACAACAGCAGTGAACTCTAAGTTAGCCTCAGGCTCTAATACAGAAACGAGTCAATTTGCAAATCTCAGAAAACTCAGACCAAAAAGTCTTCTCATCAAAGCGGCTAAAGCAGCTGTTCCGAGCCCAGCCAGAGGCCAGGGACTCTGCTCCTTGAGGGAGCGCGGTGAGCTTGGGAGGACACACCACGAAGGGGCAATTCCTGCTTTCAGGGCAGCACCAGCAACTCGCCCTGGAGCTGCCTTGTGCTCCCACCAGGCTGCAATCTGGATTCAGATTTCTGCCCCGAGCTGCCGCTACTGAACACGCTTCAGCATTCAGGCTCTTGGGTCTGGCACGCAGAAGCGGCTCTCCCTGCTGACCGATGCCGCGGGAAGGGGAAGCACAGGTCTGCCCACAGCCACTTACTTGAATGTCTTTGCTGTGTTTTCATCGGCGCACAGAACCGGGCGCTCAATGTCCAGGTCTCTGCGGCTGGAAGACAAAGCAGAAGAGCGCCCCAGGTCATCTGGACGTGGGGAGAGCCAGTGGCTTCTGTCTGCAGGGGGCCATGGCCAGGAGCGCCTGGCCTCCCGCATGGAGACCAAAGCACAGAGTGAGGAGGGTCACACTCAGGAATTCACGAGCCATGTCTGCCAAGGCCGCTCGATGTCCCACCCGCCTGCAGTCAGAAAACAGGGCCAGGCCTGCATGCCTCCGAAACAACAGCTCAGAGCAGGGGCGGCAGGCGGCTCACTCGGCACACACTTCCAGGGCAGGAGGGAAACCAAGTGGTGGGAGGTGGCGTGGAGGCTCTGAGCACAGCGCACAATGGCGCTTAGCCGCCTTCTGCACGAGGCAGGTCTCGGGAAGGTGGCGGAGGTGCTGCTGATACAACAGCAAATCACCAGGTCCACGAGTCCAGGGCCGTGCGCCGAAGTCAAGGCGAGGCTGGCACAGAGAGCTCGTCTGGGAGAGTCACTGCAGACGACAAGGAAGTTCAAGGCCCCCTGGACTGAACTGTTCACCCCACCCCCCGGTTCTCTCCCTGCGTCATGTTTGCTCCAGTGCAGCATGCTCCCCGTGACGCACAGGGCCCGAGGGGAGCTCCGAGATGGACTTCCCACCCCGGCACAGCCCTGTACCTGTTATAGGAGGCAAGGAACAGCTGCAGGTTCTCCGGGTTAATGTCCTGTGCAATGTGCAGTCTGTAGGTCTGGATCAGGTCCAGATTAGCCTGCAGCTCCTCCTGCGGGGGGGGGGGGAGGCGGTTAGAAAAGACACTGAGCGCTGCTTTGTACTAGCAAGCGTTTCAAAATGACGTCCCGGAGCGTCGGGATCCACCAAACAATCCAGCCCACGAGACGCCCTGCAAAGGCCAAACCCCAAGCCCTGCTCCGGGCAGGCCCTCAGGGAAACGATCGTTTGCGGAGCTGTTTCCACCAGCACCAGCCCAGCGGAGAGGCAAGGGGCCTTCCTGAACGGGACTCCGCTGCCCTGGAAAGAGACTCTTACTGCGGCAGCTGCTGCCAAGCCAAGGGCTGCTACTTGCTCTAAACCTTGTAGCTCAAAGGCAGAGACAAGCCCTTCGACTAGTGCTAGATGCAGAGAAGCATCGCGCCCGCTCCCCCGGCACCTCTGCGCCAGCCCGGCATGGGAAGGCCCCTCCCCCGCAGCTGTGCCACCAATGTCCATGTGGATGTGAATGTTGGCCCAGGGGTGGTGTCCCTGGCCTGGCAGAATTCCTCCTTCTCTGCGCGGGCACTGCTGGCACAGCAGAGGAGCCCTGACTGCGAGATGGCCACAGGGAGGGAGGAGAGAAAGCAGCGAGGTGGGGCAGTGAGGAGTGGACACGAAGGGCTGAGGGGTAAGAGCAGCGCATACGCTAAAGCGACCGACGGGCTTGTGTGTCAGCAGCTCCTGCCAGCCCCGACATACGCACTGGACCCAGCTCACTGCTGCCACGCCCCGGAAGCCATCACGTGGTGGTGACGGGCGTCGCTGTGAAATGTCTGCACCCAGACCCTACGAGGAGCCACCGAAGGGAGAGAACCAGGACTTTGCCCAGACAGGAGGAAGGCAGCTACCCTGTGTACTGTGGGCAAGTGGAATCAAAGCAAGGGCAGCCCCATTCACACACATATCCGCAGGGGTGGGAAGGATAGTCGGGGGCCACCTGGATTTGGGGAGCTGCCGCGACCAGACAGGCACAAGGGCCAGAGCTCTCGCGAGCTGGAAACCTGCATCGGCAGAGCCACCTCTGACAGAACCTGGGCATTCCTCACACCTCTCGCTAGCGGGGAATTCGGGAGAGGGCTAAAGCGGGGCAGCAGGGACAGCAAAAGGCAGCAGAGGAGCAGGTGCTAAGCGGTACCATTGGAGCAGGCTTGCTTTGGAAGTGGAATGGCTTCATCTTACCTCCGCCTCTAAGGGGAGCCTAACCCTTTGCTTACTTCTTCTTTCATGGCTCTCCTGCTTTCCCCACAAGGTCACTGCTCTTTCAAGCAGTCGAATTTTGCCCCGTAATAGTGTTTCCAGCCCCATGTGTTGTCCCAGGCCAGGAAAACCCGTTTACCATCCCAGAGCAGGCCTGCTGGTAAAGGACTCACCGACTTCCTGAAACATCCCTGCAAAAGCCTGGGCGAGGGATGGCCTCAAACAATAAACATTCCCGAGCTCTGCCCAAATGCACAGCTGCTCCCTAGGGAAACCCCCAGGAAATAAGAACGCAGTCAGCTTCCTTGGTGCTGGCGTTCCCCCAGAAGCCAGTGGGGGCTGCCTGCAGCAGGAGCACCAAGGAAAGAGCTGTGAGAAGAGTCTTGCTTTGAAAAACGAAGCTTGTACTGGTGGCCTATGGGGAAGCTGGTGCTTCCGGAGAACCTCTACAAGCCTGGAGGGATCACGGCCGTAAGGCTGGCACCCGCACATGCCACAACCCACCCTTCCGTCCCCTGTGCAGACGGGGGAAGGGTGTGTGTAGGAAACCAGCTGGCTGGCCACACTGCACGGCCTCGCTCGATGGGGAGAATGGAGCGAGAGGGCTGGGCAGGAGTGTTGCTGAAATGCCAGGTCAAGGCTGCAGGGCTGCCCAGGAGAGACCCTGGCACGTGTGACGCAGAGAGATCTCAGGGTCTGACACGCAGCCGTGTCGGAAGTGCAAGGCCCATACTTTGCCTGGTGTGACCAACTCTGCAGCCTGCCAGTTACTTACCTGCCCAAAATGGTGAGCCAAGACAATGTCCACGATGTTGGTTGTCCAGCCGGAAAACTGAGAAGGAACAAAAATGTCTCATGCAACGTGGCGCCGAAGGGCAGAGACTCTGCAAAGGCCGCACGCTGGGGCAGGCAGCAGAGGCTGGCGCTTTGGCGCCTGTCGCAGAAGCATTCAGAACACAGCTCCTTGGGGCAGGGGTTCACCGGCACCCCAGAAACCCTCCGTGCTGGGCCCGAATGCAGTGCTGACTGCTGGGTCTCCCAGCCAAGCACGCCCAATCCCAGCCTGCTTCCTCCGAGAGCACGGCCTCAGGGGCTGGCTCAGGGCCTGCATGGGGCAGCCTGTGGCACAGCCGGGGGGTGGAGGGGGGTGTCTCACCTTGGCTGCCGCCCAGTCCATCCAGCCTCTTGCGCATGGATCCACATTGATAAGCACGAGCCCCTCCACCAGGTCGGGGTGATTCAGCTGCAAGGAGAGACACAGCGTGAGGGCCCCGGGAGGCACCGAGCCAGAAAGGGACGAGGACAGTTCTCCCGGAGCTGGGGCAGCAGCCTTGCCCCGGTCTATTGAGCAGGACAACCCAAGTGACTGTCCAGGTCAGCCAAGCAGGCAGAGATTCCGGGGCCGTACCCTGCCTGGAGGCTCCTTGTGCAGGCCCCAACCCAGGGACAGGCCAGCACCCAGAATTCCCCGCAGGGCCCGTTTCTTTACAGCTGCACCTCGAGCCCTTTCAGTTTGCACCCATGCACAGGAGGAAAGAAGCTGGATCAAGCCTGGCATGGGACTCAGGTGTCTCTGCCCCCACGCCCACACCATGTTAAAACCACGAGAGGTCCGTTTTCCAGAACAGCCATGGTCACGCTAGAGCCTGCACCCGGAGCGCTTGCCACGGGACGCAAGAACATCCGTCCAGCTGCGTGCTCCGAGGCCTGCAGCGACAGCTCTCACTTCCTCGCCCCGGGCGTGGGGTTTCAGCACCGCGCTGCGCCGTACCTTGCTCCAAGTCTGACCTGCAGCTTTGAGAAGTGGGATTTCTCTTTCCAGCACAGTCCTTGCTCCCAGGAGCTGACAGACAAAGCAGCCAGCCAGACGGGCAGGAGCAGTCTGAGGCCGGCTGCGGCAGCTGGCGCCCCAGGCGGAAGGCGCGATCAGCACCCCCACCTGCACGGCCATCAATGGCTGTGATGTAATCATCGGGCGCCCCGTGACATCATCATCGGGTGCCCCGGGCCGGCCGTGCCCTAGGCGACCGCCTAGTCTGCCTAGGCTCACGGGCCGCCCCTGCAGACGGGGGGAACGCAGGGAAGCAACCGGACAATGCTGCGCAGCGTGCCAGGCTGTGCTCGCAGCTCACCCCAGCAGCCCGCTGGCAGCACCAAGAGCATTGGTAAGGAGGGGGCCAAAGCAGGCGCACAAGTTAGTTTTGCTGATGTTTACAGGAGAAAGCATGAGGGTGCTTGTTGCAAACATTCAGTGGGCAATGCAGGCTGGTGTAATGGGCACATTGGAGGAGCATCAATGTTTTGATATTGAATGAGAGAATCAGGTGGGGATAGGCCAGGAAAGGCCTTAATAGTGACGATAAGCAGCTTACTTTTGCTGTGACAGAGATGGGGGCCCTTGTGGCGGGAGGCAGAGGCAGCGGAGGTGCTCGCGGGGGCCCTCGTGGCAGGAGGCAGAGGGAGGGGTAACAGGGTCAAAGCAATAAACTAGGAAAATGATCTTTGCTGCAGCATTCTGAGTGGCTCTCAGCAGGCCACGGTTGCATTTGTTCACCCCCAAGGAGGATGTCGCAGGCCGGTAGAAGGTGCAGTTACCAACTGACTCATTTGGAACCAGACGTGTGTACGCCGGGAGCAGCAGGGAGAGACTCAGCAAGCTTAGGAAGCTGTTTCGGTGCTCGTTTAAGTCAACGTTCAGAGGCGGACCGTCGAAAGAACCACCCCAAACAGCCCCCACACCCACAGCAGTTGTAACTCTGAGGTGCGACTGGAATGAGACGCAAACTGTTCTGAGCTTGGGGGGGGGTGTTTCAGTCGCAGGGAAGGACAAGGAAGAGCATTGTCTTGGAAATGTGATGGAGAAGGGATCTGCCAGACACACAGCAGGCCTGGCTGTGAGGCCCTAGGAGAAGCCCGAGTCACAGAGGTCGCTCGGGTTCCAGGCCCGAGGCCCGGGCTGGAGGTGGTGGCGTGCGCAGGGAGTAAGAAAGGGGGAGCATGGAAGGACTGAGGAGGAAGGGGTGCAGCTGGGTTTCAGCTGGGTGGAGCAAGAGCTCCTGGCTAAGCCTCCCTAGGAGAGACTCCAGCAGAGAGGAAGAGCTGAGTCGTCAGCAGAGAGGGTGGGTCAGTCTGTTTGCAGAGGAGTCGCGAGGACAAGGCCAGGCCTCTCTGGCCTCCCTCCCGTGCAGGAAGCGATGGGCAGCAGGAGCATCTTTGGCTGGATGCGCCGGGGAGAGCCTCGAGAGGCAGGAAGAGCAGCAGGCGAGCCGAGAGCCACGGCGCCGAGGGAGGCTAAGCTTTCTGGAGGGGTACGGCTGATGCTGCTGCAGGCGGCTGACCTGGTTCTGAGGCTTGGCTAGGGAGTGGCCCCCAGAGAGCACGTGGGGAGAGCGATGTCAGCGGCCTGTGAAGGGCGGGGGGGGGGGGGCTGGCGTGGAAGAAGAGGCGCTCTGGACAGCAGTGCAGGCAGTGCCTGCCGTTAAGGGGAAGGAAGGCTGACCAGAGGGATTCTCGGCAACGGCAAGTCAGCACCAGGCAGTGTGGGGGCGAAGGGGGAGCGCGTGACCAGCCAGCCTGGGGAGCTGACCCAGGCTGCCAATGACACGAGGTGAAGAGCTGAGGGCCAGATGGCTTCTCTGCATGGCCTGATGCTGCAAGGGAGAGTGAGTGAGGAGAGACAGATGGGGCTGAAGTCAGTGAAGGGGGTGGGGGCAGCAGGACAGCGCCGTGCAGGGGAGGAGAGGCAGAGGCAGAGCTGTGAAATGGGTAGAAGGTGGGATGGGAAAGGAGGAGAGGTTGGAAGTGGCTGAAATTCACGCCAGGATACTTAAGGAGCTCGCTGAAGCAATCTCGGACCCCTTAGTGGTGGCTTGGGAGCCCATGGCAGTGGGGTGAGGTTCTGCACAACAGCCTTGCTGCGCCTCCCCCACCACCATGGACAGCACTCACAGGTGGGCCCCAAGCATTGGGGGGAACCTCAGCAGGCTCCCCCCCCCAAATAAACCTGTCAAGTTCACTCGTGAAGTGAGTTAGGCCTTTTGCCCCCACTGCTCCAGCACCTGCCTCTTGTGACGGCTGGAAACCTTTGCCTCCTTGCTACTCTCAGCTTACGGATGGCCAGTGTCCTTGTGCCGGCTTCAGGGGCTCCGCCTCCTTCCCGGGTTTACCCCTCGGCATCTCGAGCGCCTCAGCCTTGGCTCTGTTAGGCTACACAAGCCAAGCTCCTTAATTCCCCCTCGTGAGGTACCCCATCCCCCGACCAGTCTAGGCCCCTTGGCTCCAGGCCTGTTCCAGGTGGAGTTCACTCTGCAGCCTGGACCCTGGACTGCACAAGGAAAGCCGCCCAAAGGCGAGTCTTGGCGAAGTCTGAACATGTCCCGGTTTGTTCACCGACCCTTATGGGCCAGGTTTCTAACCCTTTCCTGGCTCCGGTGGGCTCTCTCCAGTCCGCCCATACCTAGCGTTCCGGCTGCGCAGAGGACGATGGCCCCCCTGCCTTACACACCACTGCAGTGACTAGCTGCTCTAACCGGGAGGCAAATGTCCAAAAAGGAAAATCTTCCCTGTTTAGAACTTGGTAAGGAAACCCCCAGCTGCCGGAAGAGCAGAAAGCTGCAGAACATCACCAAAGAATGGCGGGCTCCAAGAGACTCCTTAACGGTGGGAAGCTCAGCTGGGCAGCTCGTGCCAAGTGCATTGTGGCTGACAAGGACCCAGAGACTCCTTAACAATCGACTGTGGCAGCCGACTTTTCCCCTCTTGGGCTCGAAGCCCAGCTCCCCTCTCGCTGGCTGTGCCTTTTGCTCCCTTTGGCTCAGAGGGCGGGTCCCGGGGTGCCCTCCTTTCACAGAGTTGATCCATGAGCAGGTTTGCTTCAGGTCCCCATCAGGTCCCTGTGGTCTCTCACTGGCTGGCCAGACAGACCACGTCTCTGTTCGTGGGTTCAGGGCCTTCGTGGGCGACCCCGTCAGGGTCCGTTTTCATGTCAGCCTTTTGATCAAATCCCCTTTCAGCACCGGCTCCTGAGCTGCTCAGGGACCGCAGCAGCTCTCCTCCAGCCATGCTGCAAACCCTGCCTCTCTGCCCAGGCCCCACGAAGAGGCAGGAAGTGGGGGGGAGGGGGAAAAGCTACTTACTGCAAACCTGCTGAGGATGTACGCCCCAGCGCCAACGCCAATCCCAACGATGCTCCTCAGGCTGAAACAGACACAGTCAGAAAAAGACACTCCCACTCCCGCTCCCTGCCCCAGCCAGGCCTCACACCAGCTCGCCTGCACTGAAGGCTTGTTCCCCTGCAGTCACGCAGCGGGGCGTGGTGAACGTGTCGCCCACAGAGCCCCTCCGTCCCACGGCTGCGTGGGCCACTGGCAGGGAGGGCTCGAATGGGGGGAACCCGCCAGGAGTGCAAACTCACCTCAGGTGGGTGAGAACAGCAGGCAGCATTTCCGCCAGCTCGTCCATGCTAGGGTAGCGATACCTGAAACCCACAGGAGGGTCTGGAGTTAGCACAGCAGAGTGACCTGGACACTTCCCTCCCAAGGGCATTCCAAGCGCCAGGAGCGTTCGACTGGCACCGGCTGCCCCCATCATCATGTTCACAGAGATCCTGCCAGCGCGGCCCCAGGCTGGGGACCAGAGAGCTGCACCGAGGAACTCCGGCTATGGCAGTGGGCTCTGCGGGGACCAACAGCACCTCCTCCAGCACTGGCTAAGAGCCATGCAAGTCTCCCTCTGCTCAAGGGGGCAGAGGTCCTGCTGGCTGGACTGATCCCTCTCCAACTTCTCCTCCCCCTCCCGCCAGGCTGGCCACACGGCATCCTGCCTCTGCTGCTGGGCAGCCCCATTTGGAGGAAGCAGCATCCTGGTGGGAGCTCCGCGAAGGGGCTTCTGAGAGTTCTTACCCACTTGGGAAAGGGGGAGCTCCCTCCTGCTGGCCTGGGGCATCCACGTGGCACACAGCAAAGTGCTGGGTAATCTCCTGCATGTCTTCAAAGTTAAAGAATGCATTGAAACAGGATTTGTCTGCAGGAGGAAACACCCCGTGAGCCTTGGGCCCTGCCTGAAGACGGCACGGCCGCCCGCCGGCACCGCTCCCACCCCGGCCCGGCCGCCCGCTGGCACCGCCCCGACCCCGACCCCGGCCCGGCCGCCCGCCGGCACCCCCACCACCCCGGCCCGGCCGCCTGCCGGCACTGCCCCGACCCCAGCACGGCCGCCCGCACCGCTTCCACCCCGACACGGCTGCCCGCCGGCACCGCTCCCACCCCAGCATGGCCGCGGCCGCTGGCACCGCCCCCGACCCCGGCACGGCCGCTGGCACCGCCCCCGACCCCGGCACGGCCGCCTGCTGGCACCCCTCCGACCCCGGCACGGCCGCCCGCCGGCACCCGCCCGACCCCGGCACGGCCGCCCGCCGGCACCCGCCCGACCCCGGCACGGCCGCCCGCCGGCACCCGCCCGACCCCGGCACGGCCGCCCGCCGGCTCCGCCCCGACCCCGGCACGGCCGCCTGCCGGCTCCGCCCCGACCCCGGCACGGCCGCCTGCCGGCTCCGCCCCGACCCTGGCACGGCCGCCTGCCGGCTCCGCCCCGACCCCGGCACGGCCGCCTGCCGGCTCCGCCCCGAACCCAGCCGCTCTGGACACCTGCAGCCGGGCTGCGGGTGCTCTGTCCAGGGGGCTATTAAAATCCACGGGACACAATCTAGGGAGCATTCGGTGCAGGAGAGCAGGGTGGGAGTGGGAGGGGGGAGAAATAGCCCCAGGTTCACCTCACTGCCCAGCTACAGGCCATCAGAAGAACTCAGGGCTGAGGACCCAACCGAGCGCCCTGGCTCCCCGTGTGCATAGGCTTCCGGGGGCGGGAAGGAAGTTCCTGGTGGAGAACCCTTTTGAAAAGTGGCTGGGGTGATGAGGAGCTACACGCAGCAGTGCCTGCCTTACGGCGGGTCTCAGCACCACGTCGTGTCTGCTCTAACCAGCCTGCCCAGCCTACCCCTAAGGGAGGAGGCAGCGCCTGGGAAGGCCTCAGGCAGCCACCGTTATAAGAACAGCCAGACCGGGTCAGAGCAAAGGTCCATCCAGCCCAGTGGCCTGTCTGCTGACAGTGGCCAATGCCAGGTGTCCCAGAGGGAGGGAACACAACAGGGAATCATCACGTGATCCCTCCCCTGTCACCCATTCCCAGCTTCTGGCAAACAGAGACCAGGGACCAGGGTTCCACAGGGAGGGGGTGGAATCTCCATCCCTAGAGGTGTTCAAGTCCCGGCTTGACAAAGCCCGGGCTGCGTTGATCTAGTTGGGATTGGTCCTGCCTTGGGCAGGGGGCTGGACTTGATGACCGCCTGAGGTCTCTTCCAGCCCTATGATTCTATGACAGCATCCCTGCTCATCCTGGCTAACAGTCACTGATGGACCTGTCCTCCATGAATATATCTAGCTCTTTTATAAACTGTTAAAAGTCCTGGTCTTCAAAACATCCTCTGGCAAGGAGTTCCACAGGTTGACTGTGCATTGTGTGAAGTGCTTCTTTTTGTTTGCTTTAAATGTACTCCCTATTAATTTAATTTGATGATCTCAAGTTCTTGTGCTATGGGATGGAGTAAATAACTCTTTTTTCATTCACTTTTTCCACTTTAGTCATGATTTTATAGACCTCTATCGTATCTCTTCTTACTCATCTCTTTTCCAAGCTCAGAAGTCCCAGTCTCTCTTCATATGGCAGCTGTCCCAAACCCCTAATAATTTCTGTTGCCTTTTTCTGAAGCTTTTCCAGTGCCAAGAGATCTTTTTGGAGATGAGGTGACCATATACCACGCAGTATTCAAGATGTGGGCGTCCCGCGGATTTATAGAGGCAATAAGATATTCTTTGTCTTATTCTCTATCCCTCTCTTAATGATTCCTAACATTCTATTTGCCTTTCTGACTGCCGCTGCACACTGAGTGGATGTTTTCAGAGAACTGTCCACAACGACTCCAAGATCTCTCTTGAGTAGTTGTAGCCAAATTAGTCCCCATCATATTGTATGTCTAGTTGGGATTATGTTTTCCAATGGGCATTACTTTGCATTTATCAACATTAACATTCACTTGTTTCCCAATCACTTAGTTTGGTGAGACCCTTTTGAAGCTCTTCACAGTCTGCTTTGGACGTAACTATCTTGAGCAGTTCAGTTCAGTATCATCTGCAAATGTTGCCACCTCGCTGTTTACCTCTTTCTCCTGATCATTTATGACTATACTGAATAGGATTGGTCCCAGTATGGACACCACTAGTTACCTCTCTTCATTCTGAAAATTGACCATTTATTCCTACCCTTTGTTTCCTGTCTTTAAACCAGTTACTAAGCCATGAAAGGACCTTCCTTCTTATCCCATGACAACTTACTTTGCTTAAAACCCTTTGGTAAAAGGCCCCGTCAAAGGCTTTTTGGAAATCTAAGTACACTGTATCCACTGCCCTCCCTTGTCCTCATGCTTTTGGACCCCTCAGAGAATTCTAGTAGATTGGTGTGGCATGATTTCCCTTTGTAAAACACTGTGTTGACTTGTCCCCCCACAAATTATGTTCATCTGATAATTTTGTTCTTAATAATATAGCTTTAACCAGTTTGCCCAGTACTGAAGTTAGATTTACTGGCCTGTAATTGCCAGGATCATCTGTAGAGCCCTTTTAAAAAACTGGCATCCCATTAGCTATTCTCCAGTCATGTGGTTCAGAAGATGATTTAAAGGGTAGATTACTGTAGCCAGGAGGGCTTAGGGAGGGGCTCCTTCCCCTCTGGGTCAGTGGGCGGCCACTCTGCCCCACTACACCCTGCTTAGTCTCTTGTGGGAAATTAGCTGTGGCTTTCGGCTTATGGGACAGTTCACAGTCTCACATAGCCGTCAGGGGCATCCAAGGCCCGGTTCAGGGCGGGGCAGCAGACGAACGGTTCTGAGCCCAAGGCCCGGTTCAGGGCGGGGCGGCAGGCGAACGGTTCTGAGCCCAAGGCCCGGTTCGGGGGGGGGAGGGGGCGGCAGGCAAAGAAACAAATGAACAGTTCTAAGTCCCATCACTACAAACCCAGTCGGGCCCTCTTGCTCAAGCAGAGGTCCGGCAGGTTCAGGCTGCTGTTCAGGGACAGCTGAGGGGGGAGACGGCCATCCAAGAGTCGGGGGTAGGGGGGCGCAGGCCCACCCACTCCACTGCGTCCCAGCCCAGGGCCCTAGTAGCAGCAGAGCAGTCTGCCGCTGGGTCAGCGGGGATCCGTACCACAACACGCTGACCTGGTTCTGGCCCAGCCAAATGGTGGTCAGCTACCCTGGGCTCTTTCCACACTCCCCCTGCGCTGTACCTGGGTCCCGTGCAGGTCCTCTGGGCTCCGGCGCTCTGGAACCTCTGGCCAGGTGAGCAGTCCTTCCAGGCAGTCGTCCAGTTGTGGGCCCGGCGACCCAGGCCAGTCTTCAGCTTCCCCTGGGTCCAGCTCCTCATTTGGGTGTGCAGGGGAGGCGTCTGGCTCCTTCGGTCGCTGGGTCCTAACTGGCCTCTCTGGCAGGCCTTTCATATCCCTGGCCCTGCCTCCTGGTTTCTGGCCAGGTGGGTCACTAGGGCCAGGGGCTGCCCACCAAGGCTCAGGGAGCGGCTCCTCCCCCTGTGGGTCAGTGGGCGACCACTCCGCCCCACTATAGTTACAAACCACAGCTAGTAGTTCTGCAGTTTCACTTTTGAGTTCTTTCAGAACTCTTGGGTGGGTGCCATCTGGTCCCGGTGACTTGGTACTGGTCAGTTTATCAATTTGTGCCAAAACCTCCTCTAATGACACCTCAATCTGGGACAATTCCTCAGATTTGTCACCTAAAAAGAATGACTCAGGTCTGGGAATCTCCCTCATGTCCTCAACCATGAAGACTAATGCAAAGAATTAATTTTCTTTCTCCACAATGACTGTATTGTCCTTGCGTGCTCCTTTAGCGTCTCGATCATCCAGTGACACCAGTACTTAAAACAAAATGTGCTGTTACTTGTTGAGTTTCTGACAAGCTGTTCTTCAAACTCCTTTTTGATCTTCCTAATGACACTTTGACACTTCATTTGACAAAGCTTCTGTTTTCCTCACTAGGATTTCACTTCTACTTTTTAAACAATGCCTTTGTATCTCTCCCTGCTTCTTCTACTTGGCTGTTAAGCCACAGTGGCTCTTTTTTGGTTCTCTTACTGTGTTTTTTAATTTGGGGTCTACATTTAAGTTGGGCCTCTCTTATGGTGTCTTTGAAAGTTTCCATGCAGCTTGCAGGGATTTCGCTTTTGGCACTGTACCTTTTAATTTCTGCTTAACTAACCTCCTCATTTTTGTGTAGTTCCCTCTTCTGAAATTAAACACCACAGTGTTAGTCTGTTGAGGTGTTTTTCCCACCACAGAGATGTTATATATGTGTATATTTTAGTCACTATTTCCAAGCGGTCCAGCTGTATTAACCTCTTAGGCCAGGTCCTGCACTCCACTTAGGATTAAACCAAGAATTGCCTCCTCTTGTGAGCTGCAGAACCAGCTGCTTCAAGAAACACTCATTTAAGGTGTCAAGAAACTTTCTCTCTGTATCCCCCTCCAGAAGTGACGTGCACCCAGTCAATATGGGGATAGCTGAAATCCCCCATTACTGAGGTTTTTATTTTTATAGCCTCTCTAATCTCCCTTAGCATTTCGCAGTCACTATCACCATCCCGGTCAGGTGGTTGGTAACACATCCTACTGCTCGGGAGCATGGAATCGCTCTCCAGGGATTCTGCGGAACAATTGGGTTCACTGACGATTTTTACTTCATTTGAGTCTAGGCTTTCTTTCACATGCACTGTCCCTCCCCCACCAGCACGCCGTGTTCTGCCCCTCCAGTCTCAGCGTCAATCAGTGTTCAACTCAGCTGGGCTTCTGACTGAACTGCCCCCGGCCCTTGGCCTCCCCACAGAGGCCTACAAGGCCTGCCGAGAGCGGCACTCCTGAGGAGGGCCTTGGCACATGCTCTGTCCCCCTCTCAGCTCCACGCCAGCCTGATTTCTGTGCTATCTGCATCAGAGGACGGGGGCTCCCAGGGACCACAACGACTCTGAGTCTTGTCTTAAACCTGGCCCCTCAGAGCCAACAAAGGCAGGCGGGAGAGGGAGCCAGTCCTTGGAGAAAGAGGACTTACGGTTGAGGCCAATATCGTGGTAAGTGAGGATGACCGGTCGGTTCCCCTTCGGGGTGCCCCGCAGGGTGACATGGATGACCCCGGAAGCTGTCTCGATGTCATGCTCCTGCAGAGAGACGACAAGAGCCTCACTGCGGGGGACACAGCCAGGTGCAGACTGGGTCTGACAGGGAGCCCCAGCGCGGACGGGGCGCCCGAGGCAGGAGTCTTGCTACGTGTCCTGGGTACTCTCCTGTTCCCATAGGGACCACTAACCCTGGCAAAGCCCCGTGCCGCTCTCAGCTCCTGGAAGACACAGCCCACCATCGTGACTGCCTAGCACAGGGTATCCTGCCGTACTTCACCGCGCTGCAGACCAGCCCTGGTCACAGCGAGCGGGCAGTGAAGACACTTCCATGACAGGCAGTGGGGACAATGGCCTGGGAACAAGCTGTTTGCAATGTTAAGGTCCCTTTTTGGTCATGTGCTGGCACAAGGCTAGAAATTAAGAGACTATGACAGCGTCTCCCCAGATGTAGAACCCTCCCGACAGAGACCGTTGCATGGCACATTCCCAGAGCACTGCCCCTGCTGGCCCCCCACCCGCGGAGCAGTGACACCAACGAGCAGGGATGTGCCTGCTGGCTTCCTGGCACCAAAGCCAAGGTGTGTTCTGGAGGCAGTCACAAGCTAGCTCTCCAGAGACAAACTCCTTGCCAACGGCCCAGCCAAGCGTCAGGGACAGCGACCTGAAAGCAGCGCTAGGATTCCACTGCATGCACGACCCCTCGTGGGGAAGGCAGAATGACAGCCCCATGCACTGGGCCCTGGGCATGCTCTCTGACCCTCAGGCCAGCCAGCTCCCCGCATGGGGTAAGCCGCTGCCCCGGTGACCAGCCCCTGCGGCCAAGGCGGTGTAAAAAGCGATGAAAGCCTGGTGCCAACAGCAGCAGAGGGCGCCCCCAGTAGTTAATTGTTGAACTATTTTACGCACAAATGACGTATTCAGAAGGGCTCCCTCCTAGGGGAAGCGCAGCATGTACCAGCAGCAGCACGAGGAACGATGCGACAGCCAAGGACATGGCCTAAGCTTCGTCCAGCTTTGAAACATAACACGCAAGTGTGTGTTAACAGCCAGCCCATGGACTCTGAACACAGCCACATTGTGCGCCCGGCCCCGGCCGCGTCCCTTTACACTCCATCCCAGCCCAGCTGCACAGGGCAATAGCGACGCTCAAGCACCTGGCGGCTCTTCAGCACTTTAGAAGGCAGAGCCGCAGCAGGGTTAGCTCCAGGGGCTGGGCAGTAACCCCGCCACAGCTCTGCAGTTTCCCTGCAGGGCTAGAGATGGTGCGCGAAGCCCAAAGCTGGCGACAAGCGCCGAAAGCCAAGACCCGTTTCCTAGGGGTGGCAGAGGGATGCCAACGCCGGCGAGCTGAGCTGTGCGTTAACAGCAGCCCATGGGCTAGTGGGGTTGAGTGGAGGCCACACGAGGATCCTGCCCGCTGGCCAGCTGGCATGCACAAAGGCAAGTGGAAAGCTTTGCCACACCGCACCGGGTCCTGCAGTGCGCAGCCTGAGAACCAGCATGACCCACCAAAGATGGGAGTTGGCTCCGTGGTGCCAAGAGCTGTCTAGCCATGGCTCGAGCGCCCGCGCACAAGGGCTTGCTCCTTTCTCGTTTGGGGAACGACAATGGCCCACGTGTGGAGACGGAAGAGGAAATGCTGCTCTAGATCCCAGCTCTGAACTCGAGTGTGCCCGGTGCTGCCACGCCACAAGGAACAAGGCAAATGTCCCGCTGCCTTACGCACACACACTCCCAAGTCAAGGCATGCAGCACTGGCTTCCGCAGCAGCCTGCTGAGCCAAAAAGGGGCGAGTTACACTGGACTGGACAGGAAGGCTGGAATCAGGGCTTGCCAGCTTTAATGGACAGCATGAATAGCAACTGCTGGGAAACGCGAATCCCCCTCACAACTACAATCCCAACAGGAGTAACAAGTGTTCCCTCAACACTGACAGAGACCTCCGTCCTCCGGACACAGGCAGAGCACCCTCCTCCAGCGTCTGAACGGCCACCAGCCCCGAGCGATGCATGAGCTCCTCCCCACTCCTGTCCATTTCCATTCCCAGCCTGCTAAGGGAAAGGCACCTGGAACCAAACCCGGCCCCGCAGGCTGCTCCAGGCCTTGTTGCAGGGCTATTTACAGAGGGGCTGGGAGAGGATATTGGTTACCTCATGGCCCTGCAGCTCTCGGTGCATTGTGCGTGGTGTAGCTACGCTCCATGGAGTGCCATGTCCAGTTACTGCTGCTGTGTGATTCCCTCCTCCCGCTCCTGCCCAAGTCTGCCTGCCTCAGCCATCCTCAGCCCAAGGACCCCGGGTCAGACCTGAGCAGTGCTGTCGGGCGGGAGGCTGGTCTGACCGGGGCTCTCGTCTGTACCAGGAGTGTCTACACCCGGTCAGACCGCCTCCAGCCAATGGCACTGCTCAGGTCTGAGCCAGGGTCCTTGGTGCGCGGATGGCTGAGGCAGGAGCGGGACACGGCACTCCATGGAGCGCAATGCACCGAGAGCTGCAAGCAGCATCCTGTCCCCTGCTCAGCTGTTGCCATGGACACCGGTCCTCCACTGAGCCACCCACCAAGACCAGGCATCCTCTGCCAGCGCTCACGTGGGGCGTGTGCAGGCCTCAGCTATGCTGCCCATGGGGGACTGAGACCGGCGAAGAACAGGCAGCTGCCCCACACAGGCCGTCGCTGGCTGCTGCCTAGCCAGTCTCTGCAGACTGCGAGGTTCGGGAGGTGTGTGCGGCTTGATGGGTAGGAAGGCTGAAGACAAGCAAGGCCTGTTATACTACCACGGGGCCTGGCCTGCCCCTCCCAGCCCAGCACTTTCTGCCAAGCCCAGGAGGGAGAGAGGGAGCCGCTCTGACAGGCAAAGCCAAGACTGGTCTAGAGGCTCAGAAGATGTCCAGGGAATGCTAATGCCCCAGCACACTGCACTGGTGCTCCCCTCACTCCTGTGCAGAGGCCCTGGCGGGTAGGGCCTGTGCTCCCTGATCATCTGCCAAGCGCACTGCATCTGTGGCACTGCTGTCAGGGAGCTCCCAGTGTCACCACTGGGCCGTCACTGCAGAGACGGCTGAGCTGGGAGAGGGACGGCCGTGTCAACACCAACAGTGACACAAGCCACACTTGAGCAGAGGGAGGGAGAAGGCCCGGGCCTGGGGGCTGCTTCCTAGGAGATCGTCCAGTTCTGCTCAGTTAGCCCTTTGCAAGTGCAGGGCGGAACTTCAGTGGGTGGTGTCCGCACCCAGGCCTGGTAACCACGGCGGCCGTTACCTGCTCTCTGTGCCCGGGACGGGGCCCTGCCGGTGCTCGCTGCTTACCTGGCAGTCAAAGTCCTGGAAGTTCCGAGCAGCGTTCTGTCAACGAGAAAGAGCAGGCAGCCGTCAGCACGGCTCCCAGCACAATCGACCAATCTGCTGTCAGCCGCGAGGCAGGGAGGCCTGGGGCCTGCACTCTGGCACAGCAGCTTGCACTTGCTGCGTTAGAGGCCAGCGCGGCGCCAGGATGGACACCACAGAAAGGGAACGCGGCTGGCTCTGCAGAGAACGCCTTAGAAAGGCACTGCTGCAGGCAAGCATGTGGCTCAGCCAGGTAGCCAAGCGAAGGCCTGGTTTGCTCTCCCGTTTGGCAGGCGTGTGAACCGCCCCTCCAACAGTTAACATAGCTGTGCTGGCAGCACAATCTCGCAGCTCCGCCCAATGGGAGCTGCCTGGCCCGTGTCTGCAGTGCAGGCAGAGTGCAACATACCGCCCGCCCCCAGGGTTGCATGGTGTGCAGAGAGCACATGGCCCCCACAGCTGCCTGGTTTCAGTGGCGTGTGGAAAGCAGGGAGCCTGCCTGAGGGTCCCACTGGCCTGCTGTCTGGGAGCCACCTAGATAAGTGTCTCCCAGCCAGAGCCTGCCTCTGGCTCCCTCCTCCAACCTCTGCTCCCCTCCTGTACCCCTGCCCCACATAACCCAAACCCTCTGCACCCCTGCTCCTGCGTCCATGCCCCCTCCCACAGCCTGCACCCCACTCCCCTCCCAGCTCAGTCCAGAGCCCTGCACCCCCTCCAGGCTACATCGACTAGTCAAACGTAATTTAGCATCCCGTGTCTAGGCTGGATATTAGGAAAAACCATTTCACTGGGGAGGTGGTGGAATCTGTCTCCTTTGAAGGCCAGGCCCGGCAAAGCCCTGGCTGGAAAGATTTAGCTGGGGTGCGTCTTGCTTTGACAAGATGGCTCCTGACGTCCCTTCCAGTGTTAATAGCTACAAATCTACGAGCTCTCTACTGCCCTGTTCTGGGGCAGGGCATGGCAGGACCACATGGCCTCTCGCAGGGGCCTCCACCCGTCACAAACGGTCCATCAGAAGCAGGTTCCCACTAGGACTTTCCACCCGTGAGCAGAGAGTTGTGTCTTGTGCACCAGTATTGAGGGCGCAGGCACTCGCTGGGACGGGCGCCCGCGGCATCCACGTTCTTAACAAATAGAACCCTCTCCCTTTCCCTCTGCTGCCGTGTCTCCCCCTCCCCTCCCCACATCTGCTCCCCTGGTGCCTGCTGCTCCCCACCCCTCACCCTCCTCTGCTGTCCTGGCTCCCGCCCTTCTCACTCCCCTCAGCCCTTTGGGGAACTGCCTCCCCTCCCCATCCTCTCTGACCCTTGCACCCGCCCTTTCCTTCCCCCTGTGCCCACCCCTCCTCTAGCCCCCCTCCCCATCCCCTCTCCTAGCACCTCCCTCCACCCACCTGCCCTGCCTCTCCCCTCTGCCGCCCATCCTTCCCCTCCACGTATCTGCCCATCTGCTTCACCCCCACAATACCCTGGCACCTACACCTTCCCTTATCCCTGCACCCTCCTGGTGCCTCCCCCTTCCCTCCCGACACCTGCCCCCCTTGCCCTCTTCCTCCCTGCTGCCCACCCCCTCACCACCCTCTGCCCCAGTTCTCCTCACGCCCCTCTCCACCCTCACACATGACTTGCTCCATCCCCTGCTTTCCTCATGCCCACCCCTCCTTTCAACCCTCTTCTCTGGGCACCCACTGCTCTTCCTCCCTCCTGCCCCCATTGCCCTTCCCCTCTGCCCATCCCCTCTCCCAGCATCACCCTGTCCCCTCCCCTTTGCACTTCCACCTTCCCTTTTCCTCATTGTCTCCTCTCCCCACCCACCCCCCCAGCATTTGTCTCTCCTCCACCCTGCCCCTTGGTGCCTTCCCCTTTCTTCTCCTGCCCTGGCCCCCTCCTCTCCCCTCAGCACAAGCCCCTTCCTCTCCTCACCCCTTCCCCTTAGAAGGTGAGGGAAGGGGCAGGGGGAGAATTACCTTCCTGACACCTGCACCCCGTGTGGCGGGCAGCTGCCCTGTATGCTGGGACTGGAGCTAGGGCTGCGCTGCTATTTTTAATATCCTGGCCCAGGAACAGCTGCACCATTGCCCGGCGCCAGTCCTGGCACATGGGCAGCCGCTCGCCACACGGTCCCACCCCAGGAGCAGCTGGAGCTGAGGCTGCGTGGTGGCTTCTGGGGCTGGGACCACGGTACTAAAAATGGCACCACAGCCCCAGCTCCAGTCCCAGCACACGGAGCGGGGCTATGTGGAAGGTGGCTGCCCCATGTGCCGGGACTGGAGCCCGGGCCCTGTGCAGCTGCTCCTGGGCTGGGCCACGGTGCTATTTTTAGTACTGCAGCCCTGGCTCCAGCTCCAGCCGCCTCCATGCAGCCCACCCTGGCTGCAGCTCCAGTCCTTGGGGGGGTACTGAAACTAGGGCCAGGGTCAGGTGGTAGCTCCTGGGGCGGGCAGCCACCTGCCACATGGCCCCGCCCTGGAGCCACTGCGCAGCTCTGCTAAGGAGGTGGACCGGACTCAAACTGTTGGTGCGTGCTTGCAGAGGTGCGCACCATAGAGGGATCCGTCGTCATAGGCAGTCAGCACATGCTGTAAGGGACCATTCAGGAGTTAGTCCCACAAGAGAAATGACCTCATCCACCATGTGTCTCATATCCTGGGACCAACACGGCTAAAGCAGCACTGGCTACAACGGGCAGGTAGGCCGTTTTGCAGGTAAGGAAGTCATGGCACCACACGGGAGAGAATCCAGTATCCCCAATCATTTCTGTCACAAGGGTGGCCCTGCTAGAGATCTCTTACCGCGCCGGGTTTTAGTGAGATCACCTGCCACACCAATTTCCACCCCCACCCTTCACGACTTCATGGCACTGGCTGCATCCCATTGGCAGAGTTGGCTAGGATCCCTCATCAGAGCCTAGTAAGCTAGTTCCTCTGGGACTGGAGTCTGGCCCCCAGGATTCCTGAGGCTGCACATGGATGCGGCCCAAGCGCGTGGGAACGCATGGCCAGTAGCATTACCTTATCGTGCAGGAGGGGCTTGATCTCCGTCAGCTGCACGTCCTGCAGTTCATCCATGGCGACAGGGGAGAGTCGCGTCGTCTGCAGAGGGGCTACGCAGGGACCCTGGAACAGACGGCGAGGACAGGGTTAGAGAGGACGACATTTCAAAGGATCCTCCCCAGCTCTGATTCTAGCACAGCTCCAAGAACACGCTCAGCCGGAAAGCTGCGGGCCATGTGCCCAGTGCGACATGGAGCGTCTGTATCACAGAGGGCAGCAGCTTGGTTTGTGCTTCCCTGAGTCAGACCAAGCGACACCCCGCACTGCAGGGAGCCCCTGCTGAAGACCATGCAACAGCCTGGCGTCCCCACACGCTGTGCAGCAGTTGTCATGGAGCAGATCTGCCAGGCACACAGCTCTGACGCTGCAGAGCAACACCACGGAGTTTAACCGAGCAGGAAGATCGCAGCCCTAGGTGTACTGTGTGGATGTGCTCTTCTAGCGACACCAGCGCTTAGGGCTGCTCTGGTCAACAGAAAACAGCTGAGATACGCCACCCAGAAGGGGTAATGGAGCAGACACACTCCTAGTAGTGGCTGCTCTGGGATTAAGTGCCAGCAGTCTCTGACGAATGCCCTCACCATTCCCAATGGCACCCCCACATTATTCCAATTAGTCAAAGCATGATTCAGCTTAGGAGGGGCACTGCCAGCAGATCCAGAGAAGTGATCACTCCCCTTTATTCGGCGCTGCCGAGGCCACATCTGGAGTGTGGCGTCCAGTCCTGGCCCCTGCTACAGAAAGGACGTGGGCGCATTAGAGAGGGGCCAGCAGAGGGCGACCAAAATGATCACCTGTCCTTCGAGGAGCGGCTGAGGGATTTGGGCTGGTGCAGTCTGCAGGAGAGAAGAGCGAGGGGGGTTTGAGAGCAGCCTGCGACTCCCTGCAGGGGGTTCCAGAGAGGAGGGGGAGAGGCTGTTCTCCGTGGGGACAGGTGGCAGAACAAGGAGCAATGGGCTCAAGTTGCGGTGGGAGAGGTCCAGGTTGGACATCAGGAAAAATCATCTCACTAGGAGGGTGGTGGAGCACTGGGCTGGGTTCCCTAGGGAGGGGGGGGAATCTCCGTCCCTAGAGGTGTTTAAGTCTGGGCTGGACAAAGCCCCGGCTGGGCTGATCGAGTTGGGACTGGCCCTGCTTTTGGCAGGGGGCTGGACTTGACTCCTGAGGTCTCCGCCCACCCTGGGATTCTATGAAAAGCAGAGTAGACTGAGGAACCTCAGCAGAACCTAATCAAGTTTCACTGGTAAGCCCCTCAAGCAGGGTTGTGTCTGTAAAGCACCAAGCACAGTGGGGCCCTGGTCTATGACTGGGGTCCTCAGGAACTACCAGAATACAATTAAACAACAGACAGGCAGTGGGAGTTTGCCTGGGGAGAGTTCCCCAGAGTTCTGTGCCTTCTGTGAGTCGTGAATACAACATCTGAAGAGGCTCCCAGAAGAAGGGCAATATGAATACTGAGCAATCAGCTGTTGTGGCTTGCACAGCATGTGCCATGTTTGTCTTTTCCCAGGGGGCAGAAACAACTTTGTCTGCAGGAAGTGCAAGCTGGTCTCCCTGCTGGAAGAGACAGTTAAAGGACTAGAGGCCCAAGTAGATACTAGGGATGTGAAGGACAGTCGACGAGTTGATAAGCAAATGCTTATCGGACATTCGCCAGGCTAGTCGACTAGTCGCTTCCACCCCTTGCTACCTTTACCAGAAAGAGGCAAAAAGAGGAAGGGGTACTTCAAAGCAGCAGCGCTGCATAGAGCCTGGGGCCAGACCCCAGGCTCCATGCGGAGCTGCTGCTTTGAAACACCACATACAGCCTGGGGCCAGCTGAGGTGTCCCCAGGATGCACGCAGCGTTTCAAAGCGGCAGCGCCACATGGAACCCGGGATCAGCTCACCCTGGGCTCTGTGCGGCACTACTGCTTTGAAATGCTGCGTAGAGCCTGATGCCAGGCTCCCCACAGCGTTTCAAAGTGGCAGTGCCGCATGGAGCCTGGGGTCAGTGGGAGAGTCCCCAGCTGATCCTGGGCTCCACTGGGCACTTTCTCTTTTGAAGTGTGAAGCCCTAAGGCTGTTGCTACACTGCAAAGGCGGAGGCGCCTTGTCCACTTATTGAATAATGCAAAATGCATCGACTATTTGATTAGTCAATTACTTGCAATGTAACATCCCTAGTAGATACCCTGCCTGGCATCAGAGGGAAAGACAACTTTCTGGACTGAAATCAGCGTTTTGTGCTGCAGGAACAGGGCAGTGCATAGTGGGGAAGAAAACTGGCAGCATGTGACCTCCAGAAGACGAAAGAGGAGACCTGATGGACCCCCAGTGCAGATGGAGCTAAGAAACCGTTTTCAGGCTTTCTGCACAGGTACTATGGTTACGAATGGTTTGAAAGATTTATCTAAGGGAAGGGTTCAGAAGAAGACCCTATCGAATGGAAGGCCTGGGATGCATTGTCCTAGGATTGGGGGTTTCACGACCACTACTCCCAAGAGGACTCCCTCCTAAGGAGGATGGCATTATCCTTCTGCCGTCAGAGGTAAGGACGTTAAGTAAAGGTTAATTGACCAGTCGAGTAGTCGATGGAATTTCCATCACCTATTCCACCAGTCGATAGGCACTGCGGCATTCCTCCTTTGCAATGTACAAGAGCCCTCACTGGGGTTCTTGTACAGTAATTCCTCATTTAACACATAGATATGTTTCAGAAAATGATCGTGTTAAGTGAAAACGTGTTTGGGGGGTCAATTTTCCCATTGAAAATAATGGAAAAGGTGGGGGTTGCGTTTCAAGCGGTGGTGTCTGTTGGGACTGGGACATAAGGTTGGGGGAGAAAGGGGACTGGGTTACAGCAGGGACGGGAGGTGTTTGGCTCTGGGGAAGGGAAGGGGAAGAGAGGGGAGGGGGATTGGGTTGGGAGTATGCCCCTGCATCCGGCGAGGGGGAGTCAGCGGGGAACGGCGCGGCGAGCGGCGAACCCTCCACCGCTTTGCAGGGAGGCGGGGGAAGCGCCGTGCAGCCGCCGGCAATGGGCCCACTGGGGAAATCATGTTATTCTGGGGACGGTCGTGTAATTCAAAAAACGTTCCCTAAAAAAAAAAATCATGCTATCACGAAACCGTGTTAAGCGGGCAAGTGTTAAATGAGGAATTACTGTACATTTCAAAGGAGGAATGTGGAACTCCGCATACAGCCGGGGCCAGCGGGAAGTCCCGCTGACTCCAGGCTGCACGCAGCGTGCCAGCTCTGAAATGTGCAAGAGTTCCCGCTGACCCTGGGCTCCATGCTGTGCTGCTGATTTAAAATGCCACGCAGAGCCGGGGTCAGCTGGGGACTCCCCAGCTGATCCCGGGTTTTGTGAAAATTCCACGCTCCATATGCAGCAGCGCCGCACAGCTGATCCCAGGGTCAGCTGTGCGGCACTGCCACTTTGAAGTACCCCCTCTTACTGATAGAGACAGCGGGGAGGGGCGGGGGGAGGATCAACTAGTGAACCGACTATCCAATAAGTATTTGCTTATCTGATAGTCGACTAGTCCTTAACATCCCTAGTCAGAGAGGGAACGTGAGAAGTATGCTCCTTGCCTGGAGCCAGAATTTGGGATGTGATGGAGTGTCTGCTGAGACTGGTTAAGCTGTTGGATTGGTACCCCTTCCTGCCTCTCCACCTGGGCACCACTGACACTGGCAAAAAAGACGTTGAGTGGGTCACTGTAGACTACGTGGCTCTCGGAGGAAGGATAAAGGAGTCTGTGGTGCATCAATTCCAGCAGGACCCACGTGCAGACGACAGAGCTTGGTTACCTGTCCTGTCTGAGAACAGGGTTTCCACAAATACCAATTAGCGCCCCTCCAAAGGCTCGGCGATGAGAGAGGTCAGGGTAGGCTCTAGGAGCGGTCTGACCGGGTGGAGTGAACATGTACCGAGACGGACTGGGAAGCGTGAGGGGGGCACAGAGCACGGTTCTGTATTGGCTGCACGGGGCAGAGCGTGCATGAAGGCATGGCCAGCAGCCAAGATGCGATGTGACTCTCCAGGTTGAGCAAACAGGAAGTGGAATTTCACCAATTCCCATGCGTTCAATGGAGGGGAGGCTGCAGCGTTCACAGTGCTGCGCGGAGCAGTCTGGATGGCATTGCGGGACAGGGATGTAAAGGGTTAACCCATTACCCCGGAAGCATTACCCTTGGCTGAGTGGCTTTTGTAATTCAGCCATGTGTCTGCTGTGGCCCAGATGGGCGGAAGCCCTCTGCCTTGCTGGCTGCAGGGCTGCTCCAGCCCAACCGGGCTCCCACACGCAGGATCCCGGTTAACCGGTTACATGCAAAGTTTTAAACGAGATTTTACATCTCTGCTGTGGGACACCTTCTGGAGCCATTTACAGAGACAAGCCAGCACAGCGTCTGCACTGGCTCGGTGGCTGGATTTTGTCGGCAGAGGAGGAGGGTTTTGCAGGAGGAAAGAGCGCTGCGCCACGCTGCACCGCACACACCTCCCCAGGTCTGGTGACGAAAGCTGACTTTTGCTGACAAGGCCTCATGTTCTCACTCTGGTTCTGCCATTTACCAGTCAAACACCTAGATCAAAGGGTCTAGCAGAGAACGCGCCCCTCCCGACTGCTGTTAGCGGCTGGGGATGAGCTGCAGGTTTTGTTCTGACTGTAACCTCATGATTAGAGGAAGCAACTGGCAGCCAGGAGCTGCCCTGCAAGACAGAAAGTCTGGCAGGTCATGCCCATGTGGTCTGTATCCTGCTCTCCCTTCTCCCAGAGCTAATGCCTCATCAACAGAGACAAGCCAAGCCAGCAGGCAGCCAGACAGATTTCATGTCAGCTTCATCTCTCTGAGGAGCTGCATTAAGAAAATCCACAGCCCCCACTCGCCTCCTGGTGCCCTCTGAGTTCCTCCCAGGGCACTCCCGCAGAACACAAGTGGGCGGTGCACTCTTACAAAGCACAAACTCCTGTAGGTCCTGCCTGCTGAAGGCTGCGTGGCCTGGATAATGGAGAGGGGCTGGACTATCCGCAGATGCACTGCTGCCCACACCCTGCTCGCTGAAACGCTGAGAAGGCAGTACACAGAGCACAAGACCAGGGCAAATTAGACTCTACACAAACCTGACCACCCATCACTTCCTGTAAGCGGTCTCGCCCAGCCCTGGGCCCCCGGCTGGTGCTCAGGACCGTACTTATGAGTCCACCAGCCCCTGTAAGACAGTGGAGCCTGAGGGCGGGTCAGGCCACAATACCCGCACTAGTCTAAGGCAGCACAGCCCGACCCTGGCTCAGGGCGGGGCCGGAAAACATACAGTTCTCAGCACAAGTGGGGAGGGGGAGACTGCCACCCAGTTCAGAGGGTGGCAGGGGGGATGCAGGCCCCTCCCTACTCCACCGCACCCCAGCCCAGGACCCTAGCACTGGCTGCCTTGGTGGCCACTGGGGTCAGCAGGGCATCCGCTCCGAAACACACTGACACCCATCACGGGGTGATCAGGTCCACCTGACCGTCCTCCGCTTCCCCGCCCCCCGTCTGTACCCAGCTCCCAGGCAGCGGTGGGTTCACAGGGTCTGCGTAGTCCTCAATGCCTGGGCCAGTCGTCAGCCTCAGCCAGCTCCTCAGGGTCCTCCCGGCGGGAGAGCTCAGGGCAGGCCTCTGCTCCCTCCGGCAGCTGGGGCCTTACTGAGCCTCTGGGCTCAGCTTTTATACTGCCTGCCCCTCCCCTAGGCCTCTGTGGACTTAAAGGGGCAGGTTCTGTCTCAGCCCCCAGGCTCAGAGAGGGGTTCTTTCTCCTCGGGGTCAGCGAGCAGCCACCCCTGCTCACTACACTTCCATCCTGCAGCATCCTGCCCCTAGGCTTTTACACTCCCCAGCTCCTGAAAGCAGAGAGGGGGGAAGGTGACAGGACCCACCGGGTTCTGAGCTGACTGCAGAAGGTGCAGACTGCCCTGGTGCGAGGAGATCGCTGCCTGCCGCTGGCTCCCTCCCCTGTGCAGGACGACTGTGGCCCGGCACCGGCAGGAAGGGAACATGGACAGGCTCCTCAGACGCGCTCTCCTCTTCCGAAGGCTCCTCGCTGACCGCCACGCAGGTCCAAGTCGCCATTGTAGCGACGCAGCATGGCCCCCGCAGACGCAGAGGGAACACCCCAAGACGCCTGGCGGTGGAGCCAGGACGGCCACGCCCCACATGTGGAAAGCAGGGGGCGGGACAGGAGGGGGAACTATAGAAGGCCGGCCCAGCTGGGAGGAAGCTGCCAGAGCTGATCTCAGCGTCTGTATCTGGAGCTGGGTGGGGCCTTGCCTGTGTGCTTTGCTGGAGGCCGTCCTGTGGGGCACATCTGGTCCGTCAGGCTCTCCAGTCTGACCCCTGAGCTCCCAGGAGGAGCAGGACAAGACTGGGGGAGGGGGAGCCAGCTCAACTCCCAGGCAGCACAGCAAGCCCTGGCCCCTCTCCTTCTGCCCCCCCAGTGCCTGGGTGGTGCCATCAGCCATGTTGCTCCAGGCAGCAGTGCTGCAGTTCCAGCTGTCACTCACGCTCCGGGCAAGGGGTCCTGGGTGGGGAGCAGGAAAGGAGGCGGGGTGGTAGGAGAGGTTGGATGGGGGTGGGAGTTCCAGAGGGAGGGGACTGGATGGAGGCTGGGCCACGTCCAGCTGTTTCGGGATGCACAGCCTCCCCTACTTGGCCCTCCATACCATTTCCAAACCCAGTGTGGCCTTCTTGCCCACCCTGCTTCAGAATCTGGCCCAGCAGGATCAGGCAAAGGGACCAGGCTAGTGGAAAAGGCAGGCTCAGCGCTATCTTCAAGCACTTCAGGCAACATCCCGGGGCGGGGGGCGGGGTCTAAGCTATCACACCCCTGGATACTGAACCCACCGGGCAGACAAAACCCCACACACAATATTCCTCAATGACAGGGCTGCTCCAAAGGGGTCTCAACAGCAGCGGTGGGCTGCACATCCCATCCATCCCCATTCCCCCACACACTGGAGCCCCACAAGTGAGAGAGAAGAGTGAAGGGGCAGAGAGGGGGGTCGTGGGCCACAGGAGGAACTTTAGTTGGCCGCATGTGGCCCGTGGCCTGCCCACCACTGGAATCATGTGGCCCACTGAGATAAAGGGGGGGCCCCACTCACTAGTCTTGGTTACCCATTGCTGCACAATAGAGAAATGCTTTTTATCCAATAACAGTGTTCTCTCTGGCTTAGGGTTCTAGCCTGCTGGCGAATATAGCCTTGCATCTGATGCCTCTTAAACAGGCAAATGGGTTTCTGTGACTATTCCTCCCCATGCCAGTCCCAACAGCAGGCAGGGTCATTTACTCAGTATGTATTCCTTATTCAAACCCTCCCCACATTCCAGTCACATTCTTACAGTCCTTACCAGTCCTACAGCTCAAAGGCGGGCGGCATGTGGCAGAATTTCAGAGCTGAAACATTCTTGTTTTGCACTGGGTTTGCTTTGTTATTTTAAGAAGAAGGAATAAAAATTGCTAACAAGAGCTAAGACAATAGAAGCTAAAAGATGTACAGAAACGTGGTTCACAGTCATACAAAAGGCTAACAGAAACCATGCGCAGAGACTCAAAACCCCATCTACTGCCTCACATAGTTTCAGTAAATAGAGAGCATATAAGTTACACATAGATATGGATTAATCCAGGGTGGGCAATAATTTTTGATGGAGGGGCCACTCCAAGAATTTGGTAGGTAATCAAGGGCTACACTCTTCCATTATACTAATGAAGGAATGCAAGGTCTGGGACGGAGGTTGGGTACAGAAGGGAGCTTGGGGTAGGGGCTGTTGTGCAGGAGAGGGTGGGGTCTGGGAGGGAATTTGAGTGGAGGGGGTTGTGGCCTGGGACGGGGGTGCAGGGTGTGGGAGGGGGTATGGATACAGGAGAGGATTCTGATCTGGAGGAAGGGTGTGAACTGGGGCAGGGGTGCAGACATTTGGGTTGTGACCTGGGTTAGATGCAGGGAGTTGAGATGCGGGAGGGAATGGGGTGCCAGGTGCAGGCTCTGGCGGGGAGGCACTTACCGTAGGCAGCTCCTGGCAAGCAGCTCAGGACCCTCGGGCAGGCTCTCTGCCTGCCATGCCCTAGCACACTGCTCAAAGAGGCCAGCTGCTGGGACCAGGGTGTGTCTACGTGCAGCGTGCACTGGGGGCAGCGGCGTTCTGCACTTTCTGTGCTGCAAGCATGGCTCAGGCACCTCCCATTGACTGGTTTTGGCCAACGGGAGCTAGGAGACTGTGCTGGGACGGGGGCAGCTCGTGAAGCCCCCTCTCGCCCCAGAGGCGGCCAGAGATGCACCCCTCCCCCCATTGCCTTACAGCCAGTAAAAAGTGTAAGAGCATGGCCCTCGACTTTTAAAAGAGATGGGGTCATGGCCCCCTTGTTCCAGTGCCCCAGCTACAAATCTGCAGGAACCCTTTGAGAAAAGAGCCAAATGGTAGCTACTGGGTCTCATTTTAAAAGACCAGGAATATGCCCCTGGGACACAGTGATGGTCGTAGCTTTTGTTTCACTCACTGTACAATCCTTGTTGGGTTACAGCAGCAGTTTGTAACACAAAGGTCACATGATAGAAAATTCCATCGGCTAAGACTGTTCAGCAGTAAATCCAAGCAGCTTGGAGCATCTCTGGGGATCTCAGCCTGCCGCAAACTAGGTTTCCCAGCTACCCTTCTGAAAAGGGTACAGTGCAGTTAAGCCTCTCCTCTAAGGCTCTCTTAGGCCGGGATGTTTATCTGCATCAGTTATTTTGGGCAAATCTCTCTGTAGACACTCGCCCCTTTTATTCCCAAGTCAGAGCGCCCACAAAGCCCCGCACTAGGACGACACCACCACCACCTTCTGGGGAATGGTTCCGTTCAGGTGGTGGCAGTCTGTGAGCACGGCAGCCCTTAAATAAGAGCCGCAACTCACCTGCCACCCCAGGGAGCTGTAATGAGTGTGAAGGATGTTAGATGGGAGCTTTATTTCCTGCTGTGGCCTCAGGTAGATGGACTAGAGAAGGGAACAAGTCTGCCATCGCTAACTTGGGGATCTGTGCCAAAGGACACAGCTGGCAGATTTACAGGGTCTTTAGCACAGTGAAAGAAAAAGCCAGAAAGCAATTCTATCTGCAGATTTACTTTTAGCTACTATCAGTGATGCCTAACACCAGCAGCGACTAGGGATGCTTGGTAGCGTGTAACTGAATACCTGTGTGACTGCATAACATTTTAGCGGTTACACAACTATTTGATAGTCCTCAAGGGCGGGTCTGGCAGTCAGTGCACTCCTGCCCCCCACGCTGCTGCCTTGCTATGAGACAGGATGGGATACGTCTGGCAGCTATGAACTCCACCCAGCACCCCCCACCGCCACCAGTCCTGCTGTCTGATGTGCTATAGAAGGGGGGCTGCAGTTCAGGGCTAAACGGCAAGCAGATGGGCATTGAGTGCATCAGGAGCCTGTGACCATCTGCATGGGGGAGGCTGTGTGGGCAGGTGTGTGTAGCAACAAGACGTCTCCATGCTTCCAAGCAGGTAGGCTTCCAAGCAGGTAGGCTTCCAAGCAGGTAGGGATCAAGCAGGTAGGGATCAAGCAGGTAGGGATCCAAGCAGGTAGGGATCCAAGCAGGTAGGCTTCCTTTCAACCTCTCTCTCTGGCAAGTCCTTGTACATGGTGCTTGCCCCATCCCCCACCAAGCAGAACCCTGTGTTTAAGTAGGATCACCACTCTGTGCATGGGCTCCACACACAGCCCCTCTTGTTATGCTTGCCCACCTGCTGGCTGCTGCATAGGAAACCCATTGTCCTCTAGGCAGGTCCAGACTGTGGTCTTGATGGCTCCTAGCAATAGACCTCACTGGCGTGGGAGCTGGGCCTGGTCTGGAATGCAATACAACAAGCTGCCCTCAGACACAGGCAGGGGTGTGTTCAGTGGAGTTCATCATTGCCAGATGTATCCCATCCCATCAGGGTGCACAATCAGTTCAAGGAGCTCTATCATTTCCATTAGTGGAGAACTATTGTAAGTTGAAAGGAAAAAGCTATTTCACGCCAGTGGAATTCACGCTCACCGTGTCTAATTGGGAAACAGAACCTGTCAACACAGAGGACTAATATAGTAAATATATTCATACATGGCACTTCTGAGAGAACTTCGCAGCATGCATCTCATTCGCTCCTGGCACTCTGTTCAACAGACTCTCTTCACGGAGAAGAGAGACATTGACACAAAACAACAGAGTGATGAGCCCACCCTTCCAAAACGGAGGCACAGGCAGGTGCAGAGACTGAAATTCCATGGTGCCAGGGGTACTCCCACACTAGGGGATCCAGCTATGGTAAATACAGCTGATGTTTGTGAAATGGGATAGGGATGTTCCTTTCCTGTTCTCAGAGTCACAGCTCTGCCACTCAGTCTGTAATGGGCTTTGATGCCTGGTTCTCTGGTAAGGTTCAGGACTACATGGAGCTCTCTGAGGGGTTTTATATTCACTCCCTTTTCAGCACCTAGAAATAACAGATTACAAATGATTAATATTGAATTTCAGTTGGCTGAAGATCAGACAGTCCTCAGTATGAGAACAGGTGTGGTTTGCACCAACGGCCTAGAGTGGAACAAAGCTGTTGCTAGAGCACATTTTTAAAGATAGTGCCTGGTCCTTTCATTCCAGGGCACAGGTTTTTGAGAATCAGCCACCTCCATTTACAAGCCATAACTGTGTCAGTATGCCCTGTAAGCCGTGTGTTTGTGCACCTGCTCAGGAGAGATTCAGCTGTAGCCCAGCTGATTAGCAGAGCATCAAAGCTAGGTTTTGTGTTTCTATTGGCGGTGCACATTCACATGCACCTTGGTGCACATATAATAGTTTATTCTGCATATGGACGGAAAAGATTAGTGGGAACTTTGCCAGTTCTTTGTATTCTTACAGATACATAGACATAATCAAGATTGATTTACAGGGGATTTAGACATATCTGAACATATAAGCTCTCTGACCTGAAAACATCAGACACCCATAGCAGAATGCAGAAGCAGCTGTCTGATCCAAATCTCCTACGTGCAGGCTGAGGAGAGAGATGATTGCTCTCTATAAATACATCAGAGGGATAAACACTAGGAAGGGAAAGGAGTTATTAAACTTAAGCACCAATGTGAACATGAGAATAAATGAATGTTAACTGGCCAGCAAGAAGTTTATGCTCGAAATGAGGCGATGGCTTCCAGCCATCAGAGGAGTGATGCTCTGGAACAGCCTGCAAGGGGAGCAGTGGGAGCACAACACTGAGCTTGCTAAGTAGCGGAAGGGATAGTATAGAGACTGCCTACAATGGCCTGTCACCAATCTGTGAGTGCTAGGAGCAGATATCCCTGCCAGCTGGGCATGCGTTTATTAAAGTAAATGTGTAACCACTGAAAATGTCCTGGTCCTCTTATTCCAGGGCACGGGCGGGGAGGGGAAAGGAGGAGGATCGGCTTGAAAACCAGCTCCTTGCAAGCACTGGTTCCCGCCTGCCCACCCTGCGCTTCTCTCTGTATCGGGGCAGCAGCGTGGGGGGGACAGGCGGCTCCGCCGAAGCTGGTACGCATGGGAAGCCAGCTTAAGAGCCAGCCCCCTGCATGTACCAGCTCTTGCCTGCCCACCCCCATGGTGAGAGGCAGCAGCATACTCTGTGTGGGGGGGGGATGGGAGCTGTGTGTGCACGTTGTTATCTGACAAGCCCAGGCTCCAGAAAATGTAGTTTGACGTAGCAGTATGCTGCAGACAGTGCTGATAGGGCTACACTTACCTCAGGTGGCAAAATGGAAGAGTCCTGTCTCGGTCTGTGGTGCTGTCGACCCCACACAGGACTAGAAGGGGTTAAGGTGGCCAGGTAGGCCTATTAACACCACAGGCGACACTGGGAGACCCCAGCCAGCTCCTGCACCCTCCCAGCCAGACCCACCTCCATATCCAGCAGGGCCACTGGCCAGGGAGCAGGGAATTGGTGGCAAGCAGTTCAGCTGCGCAGGAACAGGTGGGGCCTATCAGGCCAGGAAGCCAAAGAAGGGCTGCGCTGGGAAGGGCAAGAGGCAAGGTTTGGAGCGGGTGCACTCAGAGCAAGGAGACGAATCAGGAGTAGCAGGAAACAGTCTGGGAAGGAGCAGTGAGGGCTGGGGAAGGAAAGCCCAGAACTGCAGCGTGTAGGATCACTGGGTTGGGATCCTGGGTAGTTGGCAAGGCCAGGTCCCTGCCAGGCCAGAGAACGGGAAGATTTCCTGGGTTACAGAAGGAGCGACAGAGAATTGAAGGACTGTACCCCCAAAAGGGAGAAACGCTGAGTGACCTAGCCGGAGGGCAGAGTCATGACCAGGGTGCTTCCCTTGTGAGCTAATCCCCCGTGACTAGGAGGAGGCTGGGCCTGACAAGATCTGAACTAGTTTTTTCACTCTGCCAGTGTACAAGCCTTCCCCATTCTTCAGTCAGAAGAACTCATAGATGACACTGTGCAGATTTAAACTTACCGTGTTCACACGACATTACTATGGCAAGAATGCCACAGAAACACCCATAGGAGGTTTCAATGGTTTTAAGGAACGTATACTGTGATGGGCACTAAGTCACCACACTCAGCACACAAGTCCATCTGTTTCATGGACATCAAGAATCTCCACGGTGACTACGTGCAACTCGCCTGCCTATGCACACACATGCACACAAGCGCCCGCCCAGCTAGCACCAATACAAATCGCAGCATAGCAACCGCAGTGGCAGTGGAGGCACAGATGAACCCTGCCAAGTACGTACCCACCAGTTTCCGACAGGTTTGTACTTAGCACTTGCTTCCACCTCCACTGCCCATGGCATGGCAGCTTTGCTGCTATTTATACTTGCACTAGCTCTGAGTCTATGTACACAAGCAGGGGAAACAAACAGAAAATGGAAAAAGACTGCCTAGGAAGGACTACTGTGGAGAGAGATCTGGAGATCATAGTGTATCACAAGCTGTATGAGTCGACAGTGTAATACTTGAAAACAAGGGAACATCATTCCGGGATGTATTAGCAGGAGTGTCATAAGCAAGACACCAGAAGTCATTCTTCATGCTGTTTAGACCTCAATGGGAATATTCTGGGTGTCCAGTTGTGGGAAAGATGTGAACAAAGAGAAAGCCCAGAGGAAAGCAACAAAAATTATTACAAATCCAGAAACACAACCTCCAAGGAAAGATCAAAAAAATTGGGTGTATGTAGCCTGGGGAAAATTGAGAGGGGACATGATAATAGTCTCCAAGCATGTAAACATTTGTATAAAGAGGGAGAGTGACAAACTCTTCTCCTTAACCAGTAATGACAAGAATTAATGGGCTTAAACTGCAGCAAGGAGATTTAAGTTAAACATTCTTTAAAATCTCCCAACTCAAGTGAGTTTAGAAATCTGCTGAAATGGCAGTAAACTTATTTCCATTTAATGTAAGAGCACAACAAATCACCATATGTGATGTAAATGGTAAGATCCACCCCTAGTTATGGCAGTTGGAGGTTTACATGAAGTCATAGTAAAAGGGACACTGCGGAATGTAAGATGCGTCATTCAGGAGCTCTGGCAAGTACAATCACAAAGAATGCAAAGCAATCTTCAGCAGACAAGATGGCTACACAGGTATTTGACAGACCTACAAGTCAGTCTGAGGTAGTTCGGGCAAGAGATATAACAGTGTAGTCGACTAACCGATAAGCAAAAGCTTATAGGTTAATGCCATAGACTACACACATTTCCCACGCCAATACATTTCTCAGCAGGCTGGCCCAGTCCTGGCTTATGATGGGTCCAGGACCTGCCCTGCTGCAGCTCTGCACTGAAAGTGTATTAGGAGCCAGGCGAGCAGGCAGCCCAGCTCAGTTCTGTCTCACACCAGGTTGGGGAACTCAGACCTCCCCCGCCCCTCGACAGCGGCTGCTGCCACCCTGCACTGCCCCCTCTTTATCAAAGGCAGCAGCACAGGGCGACAGGCAGCCGGTCCGCAAGGGAAGCTGGTTTTTAAACTGGCTCCCCTTGTGGACCAGCTCCCGCCTGATGCAGAGGCAGCAGCGCGGAGTGGTGGGGGCTCCTCGGGAGTGGGGCCAGAGTGCACTGGCTGCCGGCCCCGCCCCCAGGGACTACAGAATAGTTGACTAACCAACAGGAATTCATGAGGTTACTTGACTATGCAATTAACCGATATTTAACACCCCTAGTTCAGGCTACCGGCAAAGGTGCAGCGGGAAGTGCAGCGCTTCTGCCTTTGAAGAGTAGCAAGAGCCCCATGGGCTCCTTATACATTTCAAAGGCAGAGGTACAGCAGCCAGGACCTGGCGCGACCGGGGACTGCTTGGGTCCCCACTTGAGCCATTTCCCCGCTGTGTCTCTGCCTCCCCTGCTCCCCGCTGCATGGAGACAGTGCTGGGGGGGACCAGCTTTTAAGCCAGTTCCCCCCATCACTGGTTCCTGCCCCCCCCCTTGCTGCCCCTCATACAGAGGTAGCATGGGGGGGAAGCGAGTAGTTGAGTAGTGACTCGACTACCCGATAAGCCTATGCTTACTGGGCAGTCAGCTAGTCACTTACATTCCTACTCTGTTTACTTTCAAGTCCAGTGTAAATAATTGTTGGGAGAGGGGAGAGCAATCAGTGTCCATATTCTCTCTCACTGATAAAGAGGGCGAACAGACTCGGCGCTTTCTTTGTGTAAAACTTTTACTCAGAGAAAGATGAATTTATTTAAAGGTTTGATCCCTTTTGGGAGCAGGATTCCTGGGTGCTGTGCCTCAGAACTGCATTCTCCCAGAGCTGAAGTGGCTCAGTGTCTGCATTGCTCTTCAGGAAGGGCGGTTACCCCAACTCTGTGCCTTGTCTGGGGGGGACCAGACAGTCTGGCCCAGCAGGACAGGGGAGTGGAAGCCCCAGGAAGCAAGGAGGGAAGTGTCAGTGATATAATGAGCACACAAGGAAACAGCCCCAAGGGGTCATTTGTGACTGCAGCTTTTTATGTCTGCCCCCAATTCATTCCATGTCCCTGCAGAGTAGCATGCCCCCCCGCACCTGCCAAGGCCAGGCTGAAGCAGCCCCAATGCCATAGGCAGGGGCTGCTGACTCGCAGCCCATGCAGGCTGGGAATTGGCAGCCTCGTGGAGTGGGGGATACGTACCAGGTAGCTGGTTACTTGTTCATATCCCTACTGGGGATGAAGGCTCTGTGGTGGGAATGGGCATGAGGGGCTGGATATGAGGTTTGGGGTGCAAGAGTGTTGGCTGGGGGTGCGGGCTCTGGGGTAGGCCACAGGCAGGGGGCACCGAGTTCTGGTCGTCCCTCTCCTGGCCGTGGCAGGCAGGGGTGGGGCGGCCCTTCTCTTCACCATGGGCAGGTGCCTTGAGTGTCTGTGCAGAGCTAAGTAGGCAGCTGCGCGGTCATGCAGCTCACAGGGAGCTTCGCCTATCGCCTAGCACACCGGAAAAGCTCTGGCTTTCTGGAAAGCGCCCTCACTGACTCTACTGAAATCCCACTGCAGCTGCTGGCTCAGTCACACTCCCGTTGTCCATCAGCATCTGGCACCACTCTCTGCTCTGCCTGCCCTAGAAACAGCCGTGCCCCAGAGGCCCCGTGCTGAGCCCTCGCACTCCCCCCAGGAGCTGTGCTCATTAGAGCCAAATGGAACCAGCCCCGCTGTGGCACAGCTTGCACTCCCCTGGGACACCAGCCTCCAATAGGGAGGAGGGCAGGCAGAGCAGGGAGCGGCAGAGAGGATGCTGGAGGCTCCACAGAGCAGAGGGCAAAAGGATGGCAGGGAGAAATGACAAGTCTCTCCACGTTCAGTCTCCCCCAGTATAACCCTCCTTCCACTCCCACCCTGCTGCAACCCAACTGCGCTTCCTACACATGATCCTCTACCGCCTGAGACCTTCCAGGGTGCAGTCCGCATCCGTGAGGTGGGGTGTAACCACCTGCCCTGCCCTGGGGTGCCTTACAATGCTTTGTGGTTGTAGCTCTCCGCGCAGCTGCTCACAAACAGCCTGCCCTGACTGTTTGTATGCAGCCACAGCCCTTGTCCAGAACCTCAGATCCTTGCAGCCTATCAGCACACACCAGTCACATCCTGGCTCCCAGCAACACTCAACACACTCCCAGTCCTGACCTTCCCCCCAGAATGCATGTGCCGCACTATCCAGTCTAGGGACGTTAGTGTGTTGTAGACTACACGATTAACCGATAACCCTGGGCATAGCAGTTAATCGTGCAATCGAATTCACACACTGCCCCCCTTGCTGTCCCTGTATCAGAGAAGCAAGAGGGTGGGAGGTGGTACTCTCCCAACCCCCACACTTCCACCTCTGATTCAGAGGCAGCAGCTCAAAGGGTGAGGGGGCCAGTACACTCAGGGAGCCAGAGGCAGCGGGGTGGAGGCAGGAGCTAGTGCTTAAAAGCCAGCTCCCCACAAACACCGACTCCATGGAGCCGCTTCCCCCTTCTCACTGCCTCTATCAGAGGCAACAGCACGGGTGGGAGGGGAGGCTCTGTTTGCGGCAGGCCCAGGTTTGCCTTGGACAGAGGCTGCTCTGTGGGTTGCCGGCGCAGTCTCTGTCCGCGGGGAGCTCAGGCCCCCGGTGGATAGGGCTGCTGCCATCCCGCATTGCTGCCTTTGTATCAGAGGCAGGAATGCGAGGCAGCAGGGGGGAGCCAGTCTGCATGGGGAGCTGGTTTTTAAACCGGCTCCCCTCATGGGCCAGTACCCACCTGCCACCCTGAGCTGCTTACTCTGATACACAGGGTGGCAGGGGGCTCCCCAGGAGTGGGACTGGGAGCAGACTGGCTACTGGCCCCACCCTCAGGGACTAACAAATAATCATGGAACCACTAAAATTTCATGTAGTTACATGATTATTAAATTAGCTGATAGCTAACTTCTCTAATCTAGCCCCCTCCTTGACAGCCCCAATACATGAGACCCACTGTCCCTCAAAGTGTACAGACAACAGCTTCCCACCTTGAGTTACCCAGTTTAATTTATAAACACACTGGATTTGACTATACAAGAAAACAAGTTTATTAACAAAAGCAGATAGAATTTTATATGCACTCAAGTGTATGCATTACAGTTAGATGTGGTTACAAGAAAACACACCTTCTGATGCCAAAACTTAAACTAGACTTAAGTTAAGGCAAAGTTCTGACTACATGCGCCTGTCAGCATTACTGATAAGCCTTTCTGAACGGCACCCTTCCCCCAAAGCCCAATAGCTGATTTTTTGTTTTCTTAGATGCAGAGAGAAAGATTGAAACTGGATCTTTTGGGGGTGTTTGCTCCTCCTTTATAGAGCTCATTTTTCCCTTTAAAATGCAAGCTCTTTAGAGTCATTTCTTGGTAAGAGTTCTTGCCGGCTGAGGGCCAAGTGGCAAAGTCTCCTGGAGAAAAAGTCCCAGGGCTTGTCTATACTGGGAAGTTCCTGCACTGAAATTTTCTCACTCAGGGTGTGAAAAATCACTCCCCTGAATGCAGAACGTTTCAGCACAGTAATTTGCCAGTGCAAGAGGCTCCCAGCATTGGGAGCTAGAACTCTCTCCCAGCACTGGTACCACAGCCACACTGTTGTGTTCAAGGAATGCTGCTTTCATGCTGCAAGTGTAGACAAAGCCCCCGGCTATTTTTTTTCACATTCTGTTTGCCAAAATGCACATCTCCTTTGTCCCCTGCCTTCCCCCTTTCAAGGTGGTAAGCTGTTCTGAGGGACAATGGCCCTCATGTATCAGAGCTATCCAAGAGAGGGCTGGATTGTGCAGCAAACGACCGACCGTTAGCTGTTTATAGATAAATCTGAGATAGACACACACCTTTCTTTAGGCCTGCTTGACCTGCTTGTCTAATTGTTGTTACATGAATGTAAACATACTTCAACACCACCAGCTGCGGGGAGAAACTTCCTAACTTTCTATATCATGGGTTCCCAAACTGGGGGGCGCGAAGAAATTCCGGGGAGGTGCGAGGCGACCCAGCCACACACACACCCCCGTCAATCCCACCCCAAGTTTTGCTGCTGTATTTTGGGAGGGGGGACATGAGGGTTTCTCAAAAATCAAAAGGGGGGCGTGATGCCAAAAGGTTTGGAAACCACTGCTCTATATAGTGATGCCACACACAGTAACATTACTAACCAGAGAAGTAAGAGTTTTCCAATGACACCACACAAAGCATACTTTGCAAGTATATTACAGAAGTGTGCACTGGGTGAATACCAGGTGCATTCAGTCCCACCCTCTCAAACCCCTTCTAGTCCACAGTAATATGCACCATGGTCACTCTGCTAGAGTTTTTTATTCAGATTCATATCAAACTCTAGGGCTAGGTCTACACTCGCGGCTTCTGTGCAAGGAATATGCAAATGAGACTAAGCGTGGAATATCGCTGAGCCTCATTTGCATACCTAATGAGCCACCATTTTTGCAGAAGAGGCTCTTGCACCAGAAGGAGATGTCTACAGTGCCCCTTCTTGTGCAACAAAACCCCTCTTGCGCAATGCCGTTATTCTTGAAAATAATCGGCGCAGCAACATTGCGCAAGAGGGGTTTTGTTGCACAAGAAGGGGCACTGTATACATCTCCTTCTGGTGCAAGAGCCTCTTCTGCAAAAATAGTGGCTCATTAGGTATGCAAATGAGGCTCAGCGATATTCCATGCTTAGCCTCATTTGCATATTCCTCGCACAAGAAGCCGCGAGTGTAGACATAGCCTAGCAGAGTGACCATGGTGCATATTACTGTGGACTAGAAGGGGTTTGAGAGGGTGGGACTGAATGCACCTGGTATTCTCCTCAACAAGACCTAATGACATAGTGCTCTCAGATCTGCTGCTAACTTGACAGCAGAGAGACTGGACCAGACATTAGAACTTAAGTTTCTTCCATGGCAACGCAACCTCCTAACTTGTGCAACAAGACCAATTGTCAGACAGTCTTTATTATTCATAAGCTTCAGGGGGTAGCCGAGTTAGTCTGTACAGGATAAATTTAAAAAAACCTAACATATAGTTTGGTAGCACTTTAAAGACTAACAAAACAGGCTAAAAAAAGACTGTTTTGTTAGTCTTTAAAGTGCTACCAAACTATTTGTTGTTTTTTAAAGTTTATTATTCACATAATCAAATGCTTGAAATCTTCCTTAGAAGTGAGGGGCAGAGTTGCATATGAGGCTGTCTGGCCCAAACAGTTGGGCTCCTACAGCATAAAATGTTATGAGAAAGTTTAATATAGTCCCATGAGTTTTCAATAACTCATTCTGCTTTATGTTAATGAGGTAAACATGGGCACAGAGCCAAGTAAAGCTGCAAATCAGAAAATAATTGTCACAACCAACTCCTCTCCCTGCTAGTCCCTAGACAAAACTTCACTGATTTAAGGAATATTTTGCTTTCATCTCCCAAAAATGAATGCATTTAGGCAGACTTTGAATCCTCCTGATGTGCTGAATTCCTTTCTATCTTTGTAAGAGGCTCTCAGCTCAATATTTTAAAGCTTGTTTGTTCGTAATTTGCAGCTAACCTCCAATGAAGTTAGGGGTCAAGAAAAAATTACTGACCATCTGTGACTAAGCTTTATCTATGTTGTAGTTTTTGCCAGCATCATGGTGGCTTTCATAGCAATAGCCTCCAACGGATGATTTCAATGAATAAATCACATCAATCTCCAACTAGCTGGAGAACACAGCCTTAGCAAATATATTTTTAAAAATGGGAATATAAAGAGATTATTTACTGTAAACAGGACTTGAAAACCAGTTATGGGTGAGCAAGGAGAAGAGCTAAAAATATGATGCAGGCAGAACCTTCCTTTTCATGCTTCTAGCCCTTCTTTTTGCAAAGAAAACCTTTGGAATGAGACATCAAGGCTCTGCTAAGCTTGCAGTACTCCCCAGCACCAAGAGAATGAAACTAACATGACAGTTGCATTGCTGCTCAGTCCTTGTGTCAATTTCATTTGGCTACTTAGGAAAGCCTGGAATAGCAACATATGCAAGCATTACAGTACAGGCCAAAACCAGAAGTTGAGGGTGAGGGTGCAGTGAAGACCACGCCTGCCTAACCAATCGAGCCTGGCTGGTATGGAGAAGACATCTGGCTTCTCTCCTTTTCAGCAAGGAGAATCGGGTGGAGGCTTTGTAACAACATGAAGCCTAGGATCAGGTATAAGGATGTTAATATGCAGTTAATTGACTGGTTGATAGAATTTCCACTGACTAGTGGACAGGCAATTCCACATTCCTCCTTGTACATTGCAAAGGAGGGATGAGGAACACTGTGTACAGCCCCCGCAGGGCCAGCAGGAACGCAGGCTGACTCCGGGCTGTACACAGCCTGCATGCTCTGAAATGCACAAGAGTCCCAGCAGGGGCTCGCCTGCATTTCAAAGGCTGGGCGTGCCCAGGCTCCAGGACTGCCCCTTTGAAAGGCATGGAGGTGGCAGTTTCAAGAGGAAGCCGCCGCGCAGCTGACCCCGGGCTCCTGGCAGCATTTCCCCAGAACCCAGAATCAGTTGGGGAGTCCCCGGGGCGGACCCTGGGGTGCGGGGAAATGCTGCGGGGAGCCCGGGATCAGCTGAGCCCTGGGCTCCACGGCCGCCCCTCTGAAAGGCCCAGAAGCGGCGTTTTCAAGGGGCAGCCACCGCACAGGGGACCCGCCGCTCAGCCGCGCCCCGGCCCCTCACGGGGACAGCGGCAGCAGAGGGGAACCGACTAGCCCGCTGCGCGGCTCTCGGGCCCGGCAGCCCGGCAAGAGGACACCTGAGCCCCGCCCCGCCCCGCCCCGCCCGGCCACCGCAGGGCCTCGGCGCGGGCAGCGAGCGGGGGCCGGGCAGGGGCCGCGGAGGCGCTTCCCGCCGCCTGAGGGAGCCCAGCGCGCGGCCCCCCGGCCCCGCCCCCCGCCTGCCTCTTACCGCGCTCGCCGAGAAAGCGGCAGCTCTGGCGCTGGCAGCAGCATGTGGGGCAACTGGACGCGCCTGCGCAGCGGCCGGCACCGCGCGCACATGCGCAGAGCGGTGGCAGGTCGAGCTTCACTCGCCGGGCAGGGCTCTGCGGGCGGCGGAGGTGCGCGCGCAGCGGCTCCGCTTCCCGCCGCTCGGAAGGTGAGCCGTGCGCGTGCGCGTGCGCGGCGGTTGCGTGCGGCTCGCGGGGGCGCGCAGCTCCCTGCCCCAGGCGCTGAGGAGAAACAGAGTCGCTCGGGGGCCGAGTCTCAGCCGCTCGCTGCTCGCGCGGGGGCGGGGGGAGGCGGCTCGCAGGTGGGCTTGGCTATTGGAGCTTGCGAGGCAAAAGAAGGCTCCAGGTTTGGGGAGGGCTCAGGCCTGAGAGTTGGGGTACAGGCTGTGGGGCGGGGCCTAGGATGAAGGGGTCGGGGCGCAGGAGGGTACGCGGGCTGTGGGGCGGGGCCTAGGATGAAGGGGTTGGGGCGCAGGAGGGTACGCGGGCTGTGGGGCGGGGCCTGGGATGAAGGGGTCGGGGCGCAGGAGGGTACGCGGGCTGTGGGGCGGGGCCTAGGATGAAGGGGTCGGGGCGCAGGAGGGTACGCGGGCTGTGGGGCGGGGCCGAGGATGGAGGGGTCGGGGCGCAGGAGGGTACGCGGGCTGTGGGGCGGGGCCTAGGATGAAGGGGTCGGGGCGCAGGAGGGTACGCGGGCTGTGGGGCGGGGCCGAGGATGAAGGGGTCGGGGCGCAGGAGGGTACGCGGGCTGTGGGGCGGGGCCTAGGATGAAGGGGTCGGGGCGCAGGAGGGTACGCGGGCTGTGGGGCGGGGCCTAGGATGAAGGGGTCGGGGCGCAGGAGGGTACGCGGGCTCTGGGGCGGGGCCTAGGATGAAGGGGTCGGGGCGCAGGAGGGTACGCGGGCTGTGGGGCGGGGCCGAGGATGAAGGGGTCGGGGCGCAGGAGGGTACGCGGGCTGTGGGGCGGGGCCTGGGATGGAGGGGTCGGGGCGCAGGAGGGTACGCGGGCTGTGGGGCGGGGCCTGGGATGAAGGGGTCGGGGCGCAGGAGGGTACGCGGGCTGTGGGGCGGGGCCTGGGATGAAGGGGTCGGGGCGCAGGAGGGTACGCGGGCTGTGGGGCGGGGCCTGGGATGAAGGGGTCGGGGCGCAGGAGGGTATGCGGGCTGTGGGGCGGGGCCTGGGATGAAGGGGTCGGGGCGCAGGAGGGTACGCGGGCTGTGGGGCGGGGCCTGGGATGAAGGGGTCGGGGCGCAGGAGGGTACGCGGGCTGTGGGGCGGGGCCGAGGATGGAGGGGTCGGGGCGCAGGAGGGTACGCGGGCTGTGGGGCGGGGCCTAGGATGAAGGGGTCGGGGCGCAGGAGGGTACGCGGGCTGTGGGGCGGGGCCTGGGATGGAGGGGTCGGGGCGCAGGAGGGTACGCGGGCTGTGGGGCGGGGCCTGGGATGAAGGGGTCGGGGCGCAGGAGGGTACGCGGGCTGTGGGGCGGGGCCTGGGATGAAGGGGTCGGGGCGCAGGAGGGTACGCGGGCTGTGGGGCGGGGCCGAGGATGGAGGGGTCGGGGCGCAGGAGGGTACGCGGGCTGTGGGGCGGGGCCTAGGATGAAGGGGTCGGGGCGCAGGAGGGTACGCGGGCTGTGGGGCGGGGCCTAGGATGAAGGGGTCGGGGCGCAGGAGGGTACGCGGGCTCTGGGGCGGGGCCTGGGATGAAGGGGTCGGGGCGCAGGAGGGTACGCGGGCTGTGGGGCGGGGCCTGGGATGAAGGGGTCGGGGCGCAGGAGGGTACGCGGGCTGTGGGGCGGGGCCTGGGATGAAGGGGTCGGGGCGCAGGAGGGTACGCGGGCTCTGGGGCGGGGCCTGGGATGAAGGGGTCGGGGCGCAGGAGGGTACGCGGGCTCTGGGGCGGGGCCTAGGATGAAGGGGTCGGGGCGCAGGAGGGTACGCGGGCTGTGGGGCGGGGCCTGGGATGAAGGGGTCGGGGCGCAGGAGGGTACGCGGGCTCTGGGGCGGGGCCTGGGATGAAGGGGTCGGGGCGCAGGAGGGTACGCGGGCTCTGGGGCGGGGCCTGGGATGAAGGGGTCGGGGCGCAGGAGGGTACGCGGGCTCTGGGGCGGGGCCTAGGATGAAGGGGTCGGGGCGCAGGAGGGTACGCGGGCTGTGGGGCGGGGCCTGGGATGGAGGGGTCGGGGCGCAGGAGGGTACGCGGGCTGTGGGGCGGGGCCTGGGATGAAGGGGTCGGGGCGCAGGAGGGTACGCGGGCTGTGGGGCGGGGCCTGGGATGAAGGGGTTGGGGCGCAGGAGGGTACGCGGGCTGTGGGGCGGGGCCTGGGATGAAGGGGTCGGGGCGCAGGAGGGTACGCGGGCTGTGGGGCGGGGCCTGGGATGAAGGGGTCGGGGCGCAGGAGGGTACGCGGGCTCTGGGGCGGGGCCTGGGATGAAGGGGTCGGGGCGCAGGAGGGTACGCGGGCTCTGGGGCGGGGCCTAGGATGAAGGGGTCGGGGCGCAGGAGGGTACGCGGGCTCTGGGGCGGGGCCTAGGATGAAGGGGTCGGGGCGCAGGAGGGTACGCGGGCTGTGGGGCGGGGCCTGGGATGGAGGGGTCGGGGCGCAGGAGGGTACGCGGGCTGTGGGGCGGGGCCTGGGATGAAGGGGTCGGGGCGCAGGAGGGTACGCGGGCTGTGGGGCGGGGCCTGGGATGAAGGGGTCGGGGCGCAGGAGGGTACGCGGGCTGTGGGGCGGGGCCTGGGATGGAGGGGTCGGGGCGCAGGAGGGTACGCGGGCTCTGGGGCGGGGCCTAGGATGAAGGGGTCGGGGCGCAGGAGGGTACGCGGGCTCTGGGGCGGGGCCTAGGATGAAGGGGTCGGGGCGCAGGAGGGTACGCGGGCTGTGGGGCGGGGCCTGGGATGGAGGGGTCGGGGCGCAGGAGGGTACGCGGGCTGTGGGGCGGGGCCTGGGATGAAGGGGTCGGGGCGCAGGAGGGTACGCGGGCTGTGGGGCGGGGCCTAGGATGAAGGGGTCGGGGCGCAGGAGGATACGCGGGCTGTGGGGCGGGGCCTGGGATGGAGGGGTCGGGGCGCAGGAGGGTACGTGGGCTGTGGGGCGGGGCCTGGGATGAAGGGGTCGGGGCGCAGGAGGGTACGCGGGCTGTGGGGCGGGGCCTGGGATGAAGGGGTCGGGGCGCAGGAGGGTACGCGGGCTCTGGGGCGGGGCCTAGGATGAAGGGGCTGGGGCGCAGGAGGGTACGCGGGCTTTGGGGCGGGGCCTAGGATGGAGGGGTTGGGGCGCAGGAGGGTACGCGGGCTCTGGGGCGGGGCCTAGGATGAAGGGGTCGGGGCGCAGGAGGGTACGCGGGCTCTGGGGCGGGGCCTAGGCTGAAGGGGTCGGGGCGCAGGAGGGTACGCGGGCTTTGGGGCGGGGCCTAGGATGAAGGGGTTGGGGTGCAGGAGGTGCTTTGGGTTGGGGGGATCAGGGTGGGGTAGTAGTTTAGGGCTCAGGCTTACTGGATGGCTCCTGGGCGGCGGCGCTAAGACGAGTTGCCTGATGGCTGCTTGTCCCGAGGCCCCACTCTGAACCCTGGAAGCAGACAGTAGGTTTGCCTCCTGCTGGGGAGGGACGTGAGGCTCCATGGTGTGCCACATGCACTGCTCTCGCCCACACGCGCTGCCCCCCGGCTCCCATTGCAGTGTGATTTATTTCAAATTAGGATTATGGTCCATGACAGACAGCCAGAAAAAGTCAAGCATCCCTAGGATGAATGACCCAAATTCAACTTTTAGCGACACAATGCTAGATGTTTGTGGTTTTGTGTGTTTACATATGTGTTAAAACAATGAGGAGTCTGGTGAGACTTTAGAGACTAACAGATTTATTTGGGCATAAGCTTTCAAGGGTAAAACATACTTCATCAGATGAACTGAATGGATTTTATATAAGGACAACAAATGAAAAAGGGGACTTGTGTAAATGAGACTAATCAAGTTAGGGTGGAAATGGCTCATTCACAGCAGTTGATGTGGATACCAAGAGAGGGGAAATTACCTCTGTAGTGCATCAACCAGTTAAGATCGTTATTCAGTCCTAAATTGATAGTGTTGAATTTGCAAGTGAAATCCAGTTCAGCCATACCTCTTTTTAAGCAGGGTTTGAAATTCTTTTGTAGAAGGATGGCTATTTCTAAATCCGTTACTAAATGTCCAGGGAAGTTATAATGTTACCCCACAGGTTTCCATGTGATACCATTCCTGATGTCTGATTTGTGTCCATTTATCCTTTGGCACTAATATACATGGCAGAGGGATATTGCTGGCATGTCGTATTAGTGGATGTGCAGGTGTGGCTGATGTAGTGAGGTCCTGTGATGGTGTTGTTTGTGTAGATCTATGGACAGAGTTGGCAACAGGGTTTGTTGCATTTCCCCCCAGCATCCCTGCTGACCTGATCTGCATCCTGCCCCACCTGTAACAAGCAGCTCTCCTCAGTGGGCTCTCTCTAGCTGGCCTCCACCACTGCAGCCTGGCTATAGGAAGCAGCCCCCACAGCAGGCTGAGGTTTGCATCTGCTGAAGGAAGAGACACATGGTGTTCCCCCCAATCCCAGGCAACTCTGAATGGAGTCCTTCCTGCCAGGGGGTTGGGTGAGTGTGGGGGGTGCTAGAAGGGGGGAGGAGAAGAGAAGAGAATGGGGGCCCTAGTCCCATCCCTCCTCACCTCAAACCCCTCATCTGCACTCTAGAGCCTGCACCCAACTCTCTGCCCAGCCCTGAGCCTATCCCACACTTCAACCCCTTCATTGGCATCCTAGACCCTGCACCCAACCCTCTGCCCAGTTCTGAGCCCCTCCCGCACCTCTCATTGCCAGCCCCACCCCAGAGCCTGAGTCCTCACCCCACCCACAACCTTAAAAGGAAGGTTTGTGGGGGTGTAATTTAGACCTGCTCTGGGCACAATAAAAAATTATAGAAACCTACCCCCTCTGCCTATAATCCATGGGCCCCGTCCCTGTTTAATTAATGTGAAAGCCCAAGGCTGCAATGGGAAAATCTACCTTGTTGCTGCTTCTAATATTAGTAAAACAAATTAAAGCCTTGGAGCACTCACTGTATCATAGGTAGAATATACCGTATTCCACCAGGATTGCAGAGATCTCTCTGACTGAGACAATCCATCATCTATAGTCAAGCCCTTAGATACAACCCCATCTGCTTCAATCCCACTGACAGACCAAAAACTTGAAGATCTCTACCAAGCATTCTTAAAACTCGATTACCCACCGGGGGAAGTAAAAAAACAGACTGAAGGGGCCAGAAGAATACCCAGAAACCAGCTACTTCTAGATAGGCCCTAGAAAATCAACAGTAGAACACCACTTGTCATCACCTATAGCCCCCCAAATCAAACCCCTCTAATGCATTATCAATAACCTACAACTGTGGTCACCAACCCGTCGATCGCGAGGCCTCAACCAGTCGATCGCGAGGCCTCGACCAGTCGATCGCGAGGCGTTCGGGCAACCCCGCCCCGCATTTTTTCCCCACCCCCGAGAAGCCCCACTACCTACCTCTAGTGTAGTGCCGGCTTCCTGCGGGATGGACGGAAGTCCTCTCTGAAGCCCGCGTCACTTCTGGGGGTTCCGGAAGTGTGCGGGCTGCTCCCCCTCCCACAGCTCTGTTGTGTGGTGGGGGAGGGGGTGTTGGCCCTAGAGGAGGAGTGCGGAGGCTTCCCTGCGCTGCTGGCACCGGAGGGGTGAGTTGGGCGCAGGGGTTTCCCTGCGCCGCGGGAGCGGAAGTCGGCCCCGGGGTTTGGCTGCGCTGCGGGAGGGGAGGGAGTTGGCCGGGCCAGGCCGCGCCGTGGGAGGGGGGTTTGACCCCGGGGCAGGCGCCCGCGGGGGTTGGCCATGCTGCAGGTGGGGGTTGGCCGCGCTGCGCCGTGGGAAGGGGGTTTGACCCCGGGGCAGGCACCCGCGGGGGTTGGCCATGCTGCAGGAGGGGGTTGGCCGTGCTGTGCCGCGGGAGGGGGGTTTGGCCCTGGGGCAGGTGCCCACGGGGGTTGGCCGCGCTGCGGGAGGGGAGGGACAGGGCCGTGCCACGCCGCGGAAGGGGGGTTTGGCCCCGCTGTGGGAGGGGTGGGGGGGGTTGCCCCTGAGGCAGGCTCCCGCGGGGGTTTGGCCCTGCCGCAGGAGGCGGGGGTTAGCCCCGGGGCAGGCACGCTCGGGGTTTCCCTGCGCCGCGGGGGGCCCGGAGGAGGCATGTGCTGGCTTCCCGCGGGGGGGGGGAAAGGGAGAAAGAATCCTGGGAGGAGGCAGATGCAGGTGACTCTGCTGCCACTGGCACCCTGTCCCCGCTCCCCAGACTCCACTCCTCTGTCCCCAGCTACAGAACTGTCCCCATTCCCCAAACTCTGTCCCCATTCCCCTGTCCCCAGCTACAGAACTCTGTCCCCACTCCCCAAACTCTGTCCCCATTCCCCTGTCCCCAGCTACAGAACTGTCCCCACTCCCGTCCCCACTCCCCGAACTCTGTCCCCATTCCCCTGTCCCCAGCTACAGAACTCTGTCCCCATTCCCGTCCCCACGCCCCGAACTCTGTCCCCATTCCTGTCTCTACTCCCCGAACTCTGTCCCCACTGGCACCCTGTCCCCGCTCCCCAGACTCCACTCCTCTGTCCCCAGCTACAGAACTGTCCCCATTCCCCAAACTCTGTCCCCAGCTACAGAACTCTGTCCCCACTCCCCAAACTCTGTCCCCATTCCCCTGTCCCCAGCTACAGAACTCTGTCCCCATTCCCGTCCCCACTCCCCGAACTCTGTCCCCACTGGCACCCTGTCCCCTGCTGCAGAACCTTGTCCTCTGCGCTCCCAGCACCCTGATCCCTCTCCCCTGCCCCCAGCCGCAGAACTCTGTCCCCACAAAATGTATAATTATAAATGCTTCATTTTAGATTTAAATAGCATGAATAAAAAACAGGCCATTTATTTCATAACTATAAACACACAATTTTAATTTTATATATCGCATAATTTAAAAATAAAGTGTTTGTCAGAGTGTGTAAGTAAGGGCTGGGGATAGCAAGTGATGGACAGGAGGAGAATAGAGGGGGCGGGGCTTCAAGAAAGGGGCGGGGCGGTAGATCTTCGCCTGTTCTGAGATTTAAAAAATGATCTTCGGTGTAAAAAGGTTGGAGACCACTGACCTACAACCTCAGGATGCTACACTCTGGGAGGCTCTGGGTGACAGACCTATACTCTCGTATAGACAACCACCTAACCTCAGGAAGATTGTTACTAACAACCACAGGGCATACCACATTAAAACTAACCCTGGAACTTTCCCTTGCAACTTTCCCGTTGCCATCTTTGTCCACATATTTACTCTGGAGACACCATCACTTGACCTAACCATGTCAGTTACATGATCAAGGGCTCATATTCCTGTAGGTCTAGCAATGTGATATATGCCATCATGTGCCAGCAATGTCCCTCTGTGATGTATATTGGACAAACTGGTCAGTCACTTCACCAGAGAATCAATGCTCACAGATCAGACATCAGAAATTTCTACACAGAAACCTGTTAGCCAGCATTTCAATCCAACTGGCCATTCCCTTAAAGACCTGACAAGATGTGTCTTACTACAAAGAGACTTTAACACCACATTAGAGAGGGAGACTTCAGAACTTTTATTTATGCTAAAATTTGACAAGTTGGGAATGGGCCTTAATATAGATAATTACCTTACACATTACAAAGACAGCCTCCCCACCTTTTGATATTCGTAGTAACTCCAGATTAGCCACTTAATTGACTCTTACAATAAGCAATTTCCTCCTTCCTTATCTCTTCCTTGTCCCCTCGCCCCCACCTTCTGTTTTATGTAGCTGATTCGTTAGTTTGTAATTTGTTTACTTTTTTCATTGTATCCCTCTGTTATATAATGGTCATGCCAATTCATTTTCAGAATATGATCTGAAGAAGTGGGTCTGCCCCACGAAAGCTCATCACCTAATAAACTGTCTTGTTAGTCTTTAAAGGGCTACATGACTGCTTTTTTTGTTTTACCAAGATCAGACTAACATGGCTACCTTTCTGTTATTTCTGACTGAGTGGGATTTTTTCAAATAAAGCTCCTGGTTTCTAATGGGAGTATCCTCCTACCATCTCCAATCCTATTCTTTACCACATTAATAATCTACACCTTCATTTGCCTGTATGCCAGACCCAGTGAACTTTACTCAGGAGGGCACCAGCAGCAAGACTCAGAGGTGGCTCTCTTCATGGGATTGCTTCATTCCTCTAAAATCTGTGCTGCCCCACTCTTGTGCAGTTTAGCTGATCTAAGCATACCCTTGGCAGCATTGCAAATCCTTTAGGAGTTGACCCATTGCATTCATTCTATGCACAGCCTACTACTCTTTTCTACTATTGAGAACTCCTACCACAGTGCCAAATGTCCCTTTTCTTTCTGTCCTTGCAGGGTCTGGGGACATCTTGAAAATTAATCCAGTTCCTCCCACCTTCGCAGGCATCTTGGCAATGGTCAGTTTCACAAACTTCGTATGCACATTTCAGTGTCTTCACTTGTACATTCACACCATGGGCAGCGGGTGTGGAATCCCCCTTTAGGGAAGCTAGTCCTGCGGCCCTTCCCTTCTGCATGAGGCCCTGTTCCATTCAGCCAGAGCCCTGAGCTCCCCTGCTCTTTCTCCCCTGGCTGGAGAAGCTCTGGGCCAGCCAAAACCCCAAGCCACCTTTCCTCCCCACCAGAGGAACCCCAGGCTGGCCTAGGCCAGCCAACTGGCCCAAATCCCCTTCTGAGCCATCCCAGAGACCCTGGTAGGCATGGGGCTGGAGCAGCCCCAGCCCAGTATCCTGCAGCAAAGAACAATCAAACATTTAAACTAGCCTTTGTCACCAATTTCCAGTTCTCCCTAGAGCGACATTACATACAACTGAGCAATTCTCAGCATGTGGTGCTGCACCAGAGTGATGGCTGGCCTGCCTTCAACAATTTCTGGGCCTTAAAAGAGGGAGGGGCAAACACCTGTGTACTGACCTGTGTTGTGGCAACTCCGTGGTGGGGCTGGCAGGGAGGGGCCCCTTCTCCCTGAGCCAAAGCAGCTCTCTGCTGGGGCTGGTGGGGAAGAGTTTCTCCCTGCCAGCTGTGGCAGCTTTGAGGCTTGGGGGGAGCAATGTCATTGCAGCTCTGAGCCTTGTGTGAGGCTTAATGGGAAGCTGTATGGCCACGTGGCTTAGAGGGAACTTTGAGACCATCGATAGCTGTTAGGATGGACAGGGACGCAAAACCATACTTTGATGTGTACATGGCCTCTGTTTGCAGGAAGCTGGGAATGGGTGACACACAATGGCTCACTTGATGATTCCCTCTTGTATTCATTCACACCAGGCATTTGCCACTGTCAGAAGACAAGATGCTGGGCTGGAATGACCATTGGTCTGACTCAGGCCATTTTTATGTTCTTATGAAAGTAACAAATTGTAAAGCAAGTACAGTTAAAGCGCCGTATGAAATTCAGTGTTTGCTTGTCACACAGCTCTTTGCACTAGTGCTGTGAAATCAGGCACTTGCCACCTCAGCTTGCTGTTTGTTGTCCTTGTTCTTGGATAATTCATTCTCAGTAAATAGGCCACAAGTAGAAAAACAACATCCCAGCAAGTTAGCCTGGTCTGAAATCTGGTGTCTGGCTCCATCCACTGGTCATAAATATTATTTCCAATTAAATCCCCTTCATAAAATAGTGCTGGGGTTGCCTAAGGCAGTGATTTTCAAACTCTGGCTCATGGCCCAGTACTGGGTGGTGGAATGTCAAGCACTGAATCTTGTTGCTGCATGTTGATCAGTGGAGGTGCCAAGGCAGCTTCCAGCTTGTCCTGGCACCACAGACTGCACTGCACCCCAGAAGCAGCGAGCAGCAGCTCTTGCTCCTAGGTGAGGGAGGAGGAAAGCGCACAGAGCTCCACACACTGACGCTGCCCCAAGCACAAGCTCCGCACTTCCATTGGTTGGGAACCTGATGCTGGCTGCTTCTGGGGTGCAGAATGGACTGCAGTGCCAGGAGTGGCAAGAAGCTGCCATAGCCCCCTGCTGCACCGCTGACCCGGAGCTACTCGAGGTAAGCCCTCTTCTTAGCAATAAACTAGGCAAATACAATTTAGATGGGGCTACTATAAGGTGGGTGCATAACTGGCTGGGTAACCATCCTCAGAGAGTAGTTATTAATGGTTCACAATCATGCTGGAAGGGCATAACAAGTGAGGTTCTGCAGGGGTTTGTGTTGGGACTGGTTCTGTTCAATATCTTCATCAACGGTTTAGATATTGGCATAGAGAGTACGCTTATTAAATTTGCAGATGATACCAAGCTGGGAGGGGTTTCAAGTACTTTGGAGGATAGGGTCATAATTCAAAGTGACCTGGACAAACTGGAGAAATGGTCTGAGGTAAATAGGATGAAGTTTAGTAAGGACAAATGCAAAGTCCACCAGTTAGGAAGGAACAATCAGTTTCACACATACAGAATGGGAAACGACTGTCTAGGAAGGAGTACTGCAGAAAGGGATCTAGGGGTCATAGTGGACCACAAGCTGAATATGAGCCAATAGTGTGACACTGTTACAAAAAAAGCAAACATGATACTAGGGTGTGTTGTGAGCAAGACACAAGAAGTCATTCTTCCGCTCTACTCTGTGCTGATTAGGCCTCAGTTGGAGTATTGTGTCCAGTTCTGGGCACCACATTTTAAGAAAGATGTGGAGAAATTGGAGAAGCTCCAGAGAAGAGCAACAAAAATGATTAAAGGTCTAGAAAACATGAGCTATGAGGGAAGACTGAAGGAATTGGGCTTGTTTAGTTTGGAAAGGACAAGACTGAGAAGGGACATGATAGCGGTTTTCAAGTATCTAAAAGGGTGTTATAAGGAGGAGGGAGAAAAATTGTTCTCCTTGGCCTCTGAGGACAGGACAAGAAGAAATGGGCTTAAATTGCAGCAAGGGAGGTTTAGGTTGGACATTAGGAAAAACTTCCTGCCTGTCAGCATGGTTAAACACTGGAATAAATTGCCTCGGGGGCTTGTGGAATCTCCATCTCTGGAGATATTTAAGAACAAGTTAGACCCGTGGTCACCAACCCGTCGATCGCGATCGACTGGTTGATTGCGAGGCCTCGACCAGTCGATCGCGAGGCGTTCGGGCAACCCCGCCCCCCATTTTCCCCCCACCCCCGAGAAGCCCCACTACCTACCTCTAGTGTAGTGCCAGCTTCCCGCGGGGTGGACGGAAGTCCTCTCTGAAGCCCGTGTCACTTCCGGGGGTTCCGGAAGTGCGCGGGCTGCTCCCCCTCCCACAGCTCTGTTGCGTGCTGGGGGAGGGGGCGTTGGCCCTGGAGGAGGAGTGCGGAGGCTTCCCTGTGCCACCGGCGCCGGAGGGGTGAGTTGGGCGCAGGGGTTTCCCTGCGCCGCGGGAGTGGGAGTCGGTCCCGGGGTTTGGCCGCGCTGCGGGAGGGGAGGGAATTAGCTGGGACAGGCCGCGCCGTGGGAGGGGGGTTTGACCCCGGGGCAGGTGCCCGCGGGGGTTGGCCATGCTGCAGGCGGGGGTTGGCCGCGCTGCGCCGTGGGAGGGGGGTTTGGCCCCGGGGCAGGTGCCCACGGGGGTTGGCTGCGCTGTGGGAGGGGAGGGGCGGGGCAGGGCAGGGTCGCGCTGCGCTGTGCCGCGCCGAGGAAGGGGGGTTTGGCCCTGCCGTGGGAGGGGTGGGGGTTGCCCCTGGTGCAGGCTCCCACGGGGGTTTGGCCCTGCCGCCGGAGGCGGGGGTTAGCCCCGGGGCAGGCACGCTCGGGGTTTCCCTGCGCCGCGGGGGGCCGGAGGAGGCATGTGCTGGCTTCCCGCGGGGGGGGGGGCGGGGAAGGGAGAGAGAATCCTGGGAGGAGGCAGATGCAGGTGACTCTGCTGCCACTGGCACCCTGTCCCCGCTCCCCAGACTCCACTCCCCTGTCCCCAGCTACAGAACTCTGTCCCCATTCCCGTCCCCACTCCCCGAACTCTGTCCCCACTCCCCTGTCCCCATTCCCGTCCCCACTCCCCGAACTCTGTCCCCACTGGCACCCTGTCCCCTGCTGCAGAACCCTGTCCTCTGCCCTCCCAGCACCCTGATCCGTCTCCCCTGCCCCCAGCCGCAGAACTCTGTCCCCACAAAATGTATAATTATAAATGTTTCATTTTAGATTTAAATAGCATGAATAAAAAAGACCATTTATTTCATAACTATAAACACATGATTTTAATTTTATATATCGCATAATTTAAAAATAAAGTGTTTATCAGAGTGTGTAAGTAAGGGCTGGGGATAGCAAGTGATGGACAGGAGGAGAATAGAGAGGGCGGGGCTTAAAGAAAGGGGCGGGGCGGTAGATCTTCGCCTGTTCTGAGATTTAAAAAGTGATCTTCGGTGTAAAAAGGTTGGAGACCACTGGGTTAGACACCTGTCAGGGATGATCTAGACAGTGCTTGGTCCTGCTGTGAGGGCAGAGGACTGGACTTGATGACCTCCTGCGGTCCCTTCCAATTCTAGTGTTCTATGAACATTGCCTTATGGGTGCCAGAGTTGAGGATGATAGTGAGACGGGAGCCCTTAAAGCAAAGCTGAGGGCTGTCCATATGGCTTCATGGAAAATTGAACTCCGACCTAATTCTGTGAGGGGATTACAGGTATGGTTGGTAAAGGTAATTGCATGGATATAATAGACCTAGGTCAGGTGTTTGACTTTGAACCACATAATATTCTGATTGGCATTGCATAGTACTATATTTTTTTAGCACACAGTAGAATCTCATCATTACGACCACCTCAGGAATGGAGGTTGTTTGTAATTCTGAACAAAATGGTGTTGAGTGGTGTCCCCGTGGGCGCTCCACTGTTGGTGTCGGGTCGTCCCAGCACTGCAGCTTGGAGTTTTCGTGAACAGTGGTCAACCGGACTTCACATGCACGGCATGCGCTTTGGGCCTTTCACACCCTTTTGATCTCTTATGTGATCTGGCTCTTGCCAGTTCCTTCTTTGCTGCCCACAGTCGCAGACGGAGCGAGCTCTCTCTCATCACAGAATCCTGTCAGGAGTTAGGAAAATCTGATTTAACGTTATAGTTAGTCATAGTTAGAATAGTTGTTAGTTTGTAGTTAGTTGTTTCTCTAAAAATAAATAAATAAATAAATAAATAAATAAATAAAAATCTGATATTAGTTGTTAGGTTAGCAGTTATGCCGGGCTTCCCCCGCTTTAAGAAGTGCACCACGTGCCAAGACGCAATGCCTGCTCTGGATGGCCATGCTGAATGTATTAAGTGCATCGGTGAGGCACACGTGCCTCAGAAATGCATCTACTGTGCAAACTCACATGCTTCGACTCAGCATCATTACCGCCACTATGAATATGGCTATCCCTGCTGCCACAGTCACCCAATGTCTCATGCTCTTTCAGTTTCTCCTGAACCTTCGCATATGCAACAGCTTGCAATCATACTTCCCGACCCTCCCTCTAGGGCTCATCACTCAGAGCCAGAAGATGGCCAACTCTTGGATGTGGAGGAACACCTTCTGGATGTTTCACCAACAGACCAATCCTCATCATCCCCTGATGAGGCAGTTATACATGGGGACCAATCTCCCCCAGATGATCTGAGGCAATTCCAAGAGCTCTTCAAGAGAGTGGCTGCATATCAGGACATACTACTATCCGAGGCACCGGAGAAGCAACACAAACTTCTCAAAAAACCTTCAGCCCTCGCAATGGGAAAAATCACAATACCCATAGACGGGGCTATTATGGAATCTGCGGATGAGATATGGCAGACTCCAGCCTCAGTACCCCCATAAACGGGCTGACGAGGTATTTTGTTCCTCCAAAAGGGGCTGACTTTTTATTTACTCATCCACAACCGAATTCATTAATTGTTGATGCTGCCCAACACAGGTCCAAACTTCCACAGCATAAGACCAATACGGAGAAGAACAAGTGCATGGACTTGTTTGGTAGAAAACTTTACTCTTCAGCCACATTACTTCTATGTATAGCCAATTATACAGCGCTATTGTCTTACCACAATTCTGACAATTATTCAAAACTTTCCGCCCTCATGGAGCGGATTCAAAGAGGCCCATACTAAAATCTATTGTTCAGGAGGGTTACGCTTTCTCCAGAACAGCCCTACAAATAGCGTTGATATAGCTGACACCGCGGCTTGAGCTACCGCAACATTGGTGGTTATGAAAAGAGCCTCCTGGCTGCAATCTGCTAGAGTCTCTCGCGAATTGCAATAGAAAGTGGAGGACCTCCCTTTCGACAAACTAAAGCTATTCGCAGAAAAGAAGGGCGAGGGCCTACACTCGAGCAAAGACTTGAAAACAACTTCACATACATTGGGGATGTACACACCACCATACCGCCGCAAACAATACACCCCGTATTAAAAACATCAGGAGTTCTCGTATCCCAGATATAATCATCAGGGGTTTGATTATTCAAAGACCAAGCAACGCTCTCAGAGGAAACGTCTGCGAAACAATTGTAATACCAATAACCAGGCCAACAAGCAGCATGTTTGACCTGTTCGTCGAGGGTCTGCAAAATCTCCCTATCTCCCAACAGCCAGAACATCCCAGTCCAGCCTTTCACCACCGTCTAAGGCCCTTCTGACATTGCTGGCATGCCATCACTTCGGACTGCTGCGTCCTCAAAATCATAACATCAGGGTATACCATCCCTTTACGACACTACCTCCTACTTCCCCACCTTCCCCGTCCCTCTTGAGGGACCCCTCTCATGAAGACCTACTCAGGCAAGAGGTACAACGCCTGCTCGGGAGTGGTAGAGATCATACCCAAAAATTTCGAGGGCAAGGGGTTTTATTCACATTACTTTCTCACGCCAAAGAAGACGGGAGGATGGAGGTCTATCTTAGACCTCCGCAGACTGAACTGCTATCTCAGAAAACAACGGTTCAAAATGGTTACCCTAGCGTCAATAATACCAGTGTTAGAAAAGGGAGACTGTTTTGCAGCCCTTGACCTGCAGGATACCTACTTTCACATAACTATTCACCTGGCGCACAGACAATTCCTGAGCTTCATGGTGGGAACAGTTCATTACCAATACCGAGTGCCTACCATTCAGCCTTTCTTCTGCACCCAGAGTATTTTTAAAGACTCTGGCTGTTGTTGCGGCATACCTTCGCAGACAGGTGGTCATTATTTTTCCCTACCTGAACGATTGCTTGGTGAAAGGCCCATTGGAGGCAGAGACACAACGAATGATAGCAACAACCAGGCAAACATTTGAACTCCTGGGCCTCATACACAATATACAAAGGTTGACTCTACGGCCAACACCGTCCCTAGAGTTTATAGGTGCTCAGCTGGATTCTGTAGCAGCAAGAGCTTACCTACCATTGTAAAGGTTTTACACAATCCAAGATCTTGTTACTACTCTCACCATCAGCCCCACCGTTCCAATACTCACATGCCTTCAAACTAACGGGTCACATGGCCGCTACGCCCTATGTGGTCAATTACGCACGCCTGCACTTTCGTTGTCTTCAGCATTGGATTGCTTCTGTTTACACCCATCAAAAACAACAGGTATACAAGTTTGTATCCCCTCCACTCCACGCAGTACGATCCCTCATGTGGTGGACCAAACCACACAATCTCCTAGTGGGCATGCCATTGCACCAGGATCAACCCTCTGTTCACATAACTGTCAATGCATCTCTCATTGGATAGGGAGCCCACATGAACACCATGTCAATACAAGGCCAAGGGACCACTCGAGAGTCCTCTTTTCACATCAATTTATTGGAGCTCAGAGCTGTTTTCAATGCATGCAAGCATCTAGCAATACACATTCACGGCAAAACTGTCGGAATATTGACTGACAACATAACAACAATGTACTATATCAAGGAGGTGCCCCATCCTATACTCTATTCACTGAAGCAGTTCGCTTATGGAACTGATGCATACAGAACAAAATCACCCTTGTACCCTCATACTTACTAGGAGTAAACAACATAGCAGTGGACGCTCTCAGCAGACACTTCACCCTGGACCACGAATGGGAGCTGCACCCTCAGATTCTCCAATCCATCTTTCGACGATGGGATTTCCTAGACATAAATCTGTTTGGTTCCTACAAAAACAAGAAATGTCATCATTACTGTGCGAGAGTGTGCATTGGTCTGGGATCTTTAGGGGATGCCTTTCTCCGCAGTTGGGAGGGTCCTCTACAGTATGCATTCCCTCCTACTCCACTGATTCCCTGAGTTCTGGAAGAAGGTCAGCAGAGAACAAGTCCACAGTGATTCTCATAGCACTGTTTTGGCCACGGCAGATATGGTTTCCTTACCTGTATCGGATGTCTCCTCTGCCTCCTTACTTCCTGCCGATTCAGCACAATCTCTTGACTCAGAACACAGGAACTTTACTCCACCCACAACCACATGTCCTATGTCTAACAGCATGGCTTATTGTTGGTTCTGCCAGGAAGAACTACAATGTTCAGACCAAGTAAAAGAGGTCCTATTACACAGTAGGAAGCAGTCTACCCGATCCACTTACCTACAGAAATGGATTAGGTTCCTTTCCTGGTGTTCTAACAAAAAGCTAGATCCAAGAACAGTACCCTTACAAAAAAAATCCTAGATTACATCCTGTCACTTAGGGATGAGCAATGACAGTCCAGGAATTTAACTACTGAAACACTTCTCAACAGAAGACCATTATATTGACTCGCCATTGTGGAGCGTGTTCCCAGCAGAGGCCATGTTCAAAGGATCCCAGCTGCGGGCTGCGTGTTGAGCCCTGCGTAAACCCAAACTGCACTGTGAGCCGCAAACAAACTGAGTAGCCCTGATCTAGTCCATCATTACCGGCCCTTTTTTCTCCTGGCACAATTCACATTTTCTTGAGTGCTGGGTTTTTGTAAACCATGTTTATAGATGCCGAAGCATCTTCCCTGCTTACTGGCACTGAGCTCTTTAAAGTGTGAAGATATCTGCCAGGGATGCTAGCTCTCACAAACGGATCTTCTCTTCAAAGAGTGTGATCAAACTGGAAGGCTGCTGTGTGTGAGGTTTTGATTTTGCTTCATAACTCTCATCCCTTTGATGAGTGTTATATCAGCAGGGGAAGAGATACACAGCAGGTCCAGTGGAACCTGTTTGTTAGAGTATATCCCAGCAGAGGAGAGAGACTATTGCCTAGTTCAGGGCAGTCCAGATGGGACTCCCTGTCCTAGAGGGCCCTGAGAAAAGGTCAGGCTCTATGAAAATGAGGCTCCCCAAATAGAACAAACCTTCACTGACCGTTGCCTTCCTCGCATCATAGTTGGTCCAAAGGTTATAGGAACAAGTAAAACATCCACAACCCGTACTGGGGTCACAAAGCCAACTACTGTACAAATGGGATCCCTGTACTGAGGCCCACAAAGCTCAGTGGTACCTTGGGCAGGACAGGTGTCAGACACCTCTTCAGCTTGCTCTCGTGGAGGAAGGGGACTCAGCTTCAACCCAAACATTGACATCCTCTGATTAACTCCTGCCTTCCAGGCATACAGTGTGGCTACAACTGATATATATGAGCCTTCATACTACTCAGAGCTCCAGCACATAGGCAGTGAGCTATACGGACCGGAGGTGCTTAGGCATCATGCATATTGCTGGAGCCAACCCCACCCCATCCCCCCACCCATAAATGTTCACTGTAACACATCTGAGATGAATTGGGAAGCTAGAGCAGCCCAGCCTTTGCAGCAAGGAGTGTTTATAAATAGAAGTAGGGTGAATAAGGTAACAAAAGGCTTGTCATTGAAGTGAACTAAGGATCATTAGATGGTCTCAAAAGTATTGTCAGGTTCTCCAGTCCAAAGATAGGACACAAAATGTGGGCGAATAGGGGAGTTTTGCTGAGGAATTCAGAAGCAGAATTTGAGGGGGGCTAGATACACTTAACACTTCACATTCTTTAAACTAAAACCAAACCACCTGGTTAAAAAAATAAATGTCAAGAAAGGATAATCTCTAGGAGTAGAAGAGAATGCAGACAGAAGCTCATAAAGAGAGCGGAGACTATGCTATTTGTTGCACCCAATGTAACATGTATGATTCCCTGCTCTATAGGCAGGTGGCATGTGTGCCTTCAGTGCAAGGAGCTCCTGGCCCTCAGGGCTTAGGAGACTAGGATAGCTGAATTTGAGTTGCTAAGGGAGGCAGAGAGGTACACAGATGAGACTTTCCAAGACTCAGTAGAATGATCCTGTTAGCCAGCCTCTGTGCTGTTGCGGAGGTTGAAAGTCTCAGGGATGGAGAATTCTCATCACTCAAGAGGGAGCTCTTCGAGTCATTGTGGATAGTTTTCTAAAAACATTCACTCAATATGCAGCAGCCTTCAAAAAAGTATACAAAATGTTAGGAATCATTAAAAAATGGATAGAGAGTAAGACAGAAAATACTTTATTGTCTCTATATAAAGCCATGTGTGGCAGGTTGGGGCTAAGCCCCTAGGTTCTGTGCTTCTTGGCGGGGTTTTCTTCGTGTGCCTCAGAGGCTCGCAGTGTCCCTAACACTGCTACGAAGGCCAGGGTATCCCGCTTTCTGAGCCCTTTTCATCATAGGCAAGTCCAGGATATGGGAGGTCAGCCCCTACATTAGACCACAGGGCCTCTCCTGTTTCTTGCAGGCAGCCCACCAGCCAGGAGGGGGTTGGAGGGAACCCAGTCCCACCCACTTGCTCTGGGTTTTGGCCCAGGGCCCTATGGGGGGGGGGTAGACCCGAGTGGGTTGTGGGGCCTTGCTCTTGCCCCATGGAACAGTGGCCGCTCCCTGGGCCACTTCCCCAACCCCTCCTGAGTACCTCCTCCCAATGCCTTTGGTCAGGCTTTGTTGCAGGCTGCCTCGAGTCAGTCTCTTGTGCTGGGCTGCTCTGTTCTCCTTCACTTCTCCTCTGGTCGGTCCGTCCGTCCGTCCGTCTCTCCACTCCTTCCCCCTGTCTTGCCTGAGGGAGGGTTATTTATGGTGCACTCATCAGCCTTAACTGGCCTCAGATTTTCTGATTAGCCTTCCCTTCAGGCTGATGACAGATGGGCTTCAGGTGTTGAACTGCTGGGCCACAGTCTCTGGCAGCCTATACTGGGAACATAAAACTGCATACCCAGTTCCCCGTTTATCTGCTTTCCACTAGGCTTTGGCAGCCCCCTACTCTCAGGCTGCCACACATGGTTCACCTACATCTTGAATACTGTGTGCAGATGTGGTCTTCTCATCTCAAAAAAGATATTTTAGCATTGGAAACAGTTCAGAAAAGGGCAACAAAAATTATTAGGGTCATGAAACATTAGCTGTCATAAGAAGAGATTGATAAGAGCGGGACTTTTCAGCATGAAAGAGATGACCAAGGGGAGATAAGGTAGAGGTCTATAATATCCTGAAAGGTGTAGAGAAAGTGGAAGAAGTTTACTTCTTCCCATAACACAAAAATTAGGCGTCACTCAATGCAGTTAATAGATAGCCGATATAAACCAAACAAAATAAATTATTTCTTCAGTCAACCTGTGGAACTCCTTGCCAGGGCTGTCTGCATGAGACATGTCTAGCGCTAGGCACATTGAGAACATGAAAAACATCCCATCAGCCATCTCTTTCTTCCCAGACATGCCTGGGTTTCCAGCTTACTTTTGTGCCAACTTGAGCATCCGTGGCAAGAAGAAGAGGTGACTTACCTCGTAACTGTTGTTCTTCGAGATGTATGGCTCATGTCCATTCTGATGAGGTGCGCGCGCCGTGTGCACAGATTCCAGAGCTTTTTTCCCTTTGCAGTACCCATAGGGCCAGCAGGGAGCTCCCTGGAGTGGCGCCAGTATTCCGGTGCTTATAGACCCCTGCTGGCCCCCCCACCCCCTCAGTTCCTTCTTGCCGGCTCCTTCCGACAAGGGGAGGTGGGTGGGATGCAGAATGGACATGAGCCACACATCTTGAAGAACAACAGTTACGAGGTAAGTCACCTCTTCTTCTTCGAGTGCTTGCTCGTGTCCATTCTGATTAGGTGAATCCCTAGCCGTTCCCCTGGAGGCGGGGTCGGAAGGTGACTCCTGACTATACTTCTGCGGACCTCAGGACTGCCACCCCAACAGCAGCGTCCTCTCTAGCCAGCTGCTCGATCACACAGTGCTCTGCAAACATGCGCACCAGCAACCACGTGGCTGCCCTACAGATTTCCAAGATCAGCACATGCGCCAGAAACGCCGCCAATGTCGCCTGAGCTCTTGTGGAATGGGCAGTTATGGGAGGCTCTGGTTTGCCTACACCCTCATAGCATTCCCGGATGCAGGAAGTAATCCACGAGGATATACGCTGCGCTGAGACTGGCGATCCTTTTATTCTTTCTGCCACTGAAATAAACAACCGTGGTGACTTACGGAATTCTCGTGTCCTATTTATGTAAAATGCCAAAGCCCTCCTGACATCCAAACAGTGCAGGGCCTGTTCCCTGGGTGTGGAGTGTGGCTTGGGGTAAAAGACCGGTAGGTAAATGTCCTGAGATAAGTGGAAGGGAGGAACCGCCTTGGGTAGGAACCCAGCATGAGGACACATCCTCACCTTGTCCTTAAAGAACACTGTGTAAGGGGGCTCTGAAGTCAGTGCTCTAAGTTCTGACACCCTTCTAGCCGAGGTAACGGCTACCAAGAAGGCTACCTTGTATGATAGGTGCTTCAAGGAGCACGAGGCCAGCGGCTCGAACGGAGGCTTCATAAAACCAGTCAGGACCAGGTTAAGGTCCCATGGTGGGACCGGCCTCCGCTCACATGGGAGCAGCCTGTCCACCCCCTTTAGGAACTGCTTAACCATAGGACTAGCGAAGATGGACCTCTGTCCTTCCCCCAGGTGGAAGGCCGCTGTAGCCGCCAGGTGAACCCTCAGAGAGGATGTAGCAAGGCCTGGGCCCCGCAGGTGGAGGAGGTACTCCAAAATGAGCGGGACTGCCGCCTCTCCTGGGCTGAGTACCCTACCCCCTAGCCACGAGGTAAACCTTTTCCATTTGGCCTCATACACCACCCGGGTGGATGGTTTCCTACTTTCTAAAAGCACGTCCTGGACTCCTCTCGAGCAGGTCTGCTCTGTGGCTGACAGCCACTGAGGAGTCACGCCGCCAGGTGTAGGGAGGACAGGCTCGGGTGGAGAGCTACTCCATCCTCGCAGCTCTGCGTGTTCAGGTCTGGCACTAGAAGCAGCATAAGGGGCCCCTCCGTAGCTCGCTCTAGGAGGGTGGTGAACTAGTGTTGGCGGGACCACACGGGCGCTATCAGAATCTCGCGAGCCTCAAATCTCCCCACCCTGATAAGGGTCTCGTGAACCAGGGGAAAAGGGGGAAACGCATACAGTAGACCCTTGGGCTACCTGATCTGGAGTGCATCCCCTCTTGACCCCAGCCCATGGCCCATATACAAGCAGTACACCCGGCACTTGGCATTGCTCGCCGTTGCAAACAGGTCTAGACGGGGATACCCCCACCTCTGGAAAGTCCCCTGTAATATGTCTTGTCTTATAGTCCACTCGTGTGCCTGAATTGAGCGACTGAGTCTGTTTGCCAACACATTCCTGGCCCCCGGCAAGTGCGATGCCTCCAGGTGAATGTTGTGAGAGATACACATCTCCCACAGCTCTAGGGCTTCCTGGCACGGGGGAGAGGAATGCGCCCCCCCCCCCCCACTTGTTGATGTAATACATGGCAGTAGTGTTGTCTGTTAGCACTGCCACCACCTTGTTCTCCAGCTGGGGGATGAACGCCCTGCCAATCTGACTGCCCTGAGCTCCTTGATATTGATGTGAAGGGGTACTTCCCCCGGCAACCACGTACCTTGTGTCCTGAGGCTGCCCAGGTGCGCTCCCCATCCCGCGTCTGAAGCGTCCGTGACCAGTTGCACGGACGGGGATTGTCTGGTAAATTGGACTCCCACACACACTATGCCCTCGTCCTTCCACCAGTCTAGAGAGCGGAGTATGTTCTCCGGTATAGTGACCACCGCATCCAGCGGCGACCGCATGGGGTTGTGCACTGCCGTGAGCCACCCCTGCAGCGGTCGCATGTGTAACCTGGCGTACTGGACCACATAAGTGCACGCTGCCATGTGGCTAGGAACCTCATGCACGTTCTCGCTGTAGTGGTGGGAAATCTCTGTAGGTCTATTATCAGTGAGCGGAGAGTGAGGAACCTGTCCCTTGGCAGTGAGGCTCTCTCTGCGGATGAGTCCAAATGGGCCCCCACAAAGTCTATCACTTGCGTGGGGTCTAGTGAGGATTTGGCGTCGTTTATGAGAAGGCCGAGGCTCGCGAACAGTGCCCTTGCCCTTGCGACATGGTCTTGCATCTGTTCCCAAGATGTGCCCTTTATCAACCAGTCGTCTAGATAAGGGACTACTTGAACTCTGTGTCGCCACATAAATGCGGCTACTACTGTCATACATTTGGTGAACACCCTCGGGGCTGTACATAAGCCAAATGGGAGGACCATAAACTGGAAGTGGTCCTGTCCCACCACAAACCTGAGAAACTTCCTGTGCATTGGTAACACCGAAATGTGGAAGTAAGTGTCTTTCAGATCAAGAGCAGCATACCAGTCTCCTTTCTCGAGCGAAGGGATGATGCATGCCAGTGTCACCAGTGGCTTGCGAACAGGAACAGCTAACAGGGAGTTTGGAGAGGGAGTTCTCCAGGTAAAAGAGGAGTAAAAACGGGACCCTTGTGGTAAGTGGCTGTCTGGAGTGTGTGTTTGTGTGTGGGGGAGTTATTTGCTGTGTGCTGAGCTTGTGTTTGTCTGTTTGGTTGGTTGGTTTGTTTATTTGAAGGAGCTTCTAAAGGGTTTGAAATTTAGAAGCCTCTGTTAATTGGGTGAGCCTCAGTCAGGGGGAGGGGCTACCAGAGCTATATAAGCCTGTGACTCAGCGACCAGGAAGCTTGCGAACAGGAACAGCTAACAGGGAGTTTGGAGAGGGAGGTTAGAGGGCACTAGGGACTTCTGACCTTCTTTAAAACATAACTCTTATAATAATCTATATTCCAGAGGTTTAAAAAGAATCCCAGTTTCTGCTTAAACTTATTCATTAGAAAAATGGAGACAGAAGCCCAGCAGCAGAGTGGGGGCTATCCTGTTTATTGCATTGAGTGTAACATGTATGATTACCTGCCCTGTGGGCGGTTGGGATATGTGTGCACCTGATGCAAGGAGCTCCTGACCCTTAGAGACCGAGTTTGGGCTTTGGAGGCCAGGGTGGCTGAACTGGAGAAGCTAAGGGAGGTAGAGAGATATGTTGATGAGACTTTCCGGGACACTGTAGTACTGTCCCACCTCCAGTCTGAGAGCCCCAGTGCTCTTAAGGAGGATGAAAGTCTCAAGGGAACAGAGCATTCAATGGGAGCAGAGGGAAACCATCCCGTAGTTGGGACCCTCCTCCCAGAGGATGTTGCGGTATCCTCTCGCACTGAGGATACCTCTGAGGGGGAGGGAATGCCAGTTAGGAAGAGGCAGGTGTTAGCAGTGGGTGATTCGATCGTTAGAAACATAGATGGTTGGGTTTGTGATGACCGGGAGAACCGTATGGTCACTTGCCTGCCTGGTGCGAAGGTTGCGGATCTCTCGAGGCATCTAGATAGACTTATGTGTAGAGCTGGGGAGGAGCCGGTGGTCGTGGTACATGTAGGTACCAATGACGTAGGGAAGGGTAGGAGAGATGTCCTGGAGGCCAAATTTAGGTTGCTAGGAAAGAGACTGAAATCCAGGACCTCTATGGTGGCATTCTCGGAAATGCTTCCAGTTTCACGCGCAGGGCCAGGTAGGCAGGCAGAGCTTCAGAGTCTCAATGCATGGATGAGATGATGGTGTAGGGAAGAGGGGTTTGGATTTATTAGGAATTGGGGACACTTTTGGGAGAGGGGGAGCCTATAGAGGAAGGCTGGGCTCCACCGAAACCAGGGTGGAACCAGACTGCTGGCACTAAACATTAAAAAGGCCGTAGAGCAGTTTTTAAACTAAGAGATGGGGGAAAGCCGATTGGTGCGGAGATGCACGTAAATCGGAGGGAGACTTCTCTTAGAGGAGAATCCATTGATAGAGATTCTCTAAGCTGTAGTCAGAAAGAGAGGAGGGGAGAGGGCAAACCATGGGCCAGAGCAGACAAACAACTGCATACAAAGGAATCCAATGCATCAGGGAAGGGCAGACAAATAAGCAGTGGCAAATTTTTAAAGTGCTTCTACACAAATGCTAGGAGTCTGACTTATAAGATGGGTGAACTAAAGTACCTAGTATTAAATGAGGAGATTGACATAATAGGCATCACTGAAACCTGGTGGAATGAGGAAAATCTGTGGGACACAATCATACCGGGATATAAAATATATCAAAAGGATAGAGCAGGCCGGGTGGGTGGCGGAGTGGCACTGTATGTGAAAGATAATGTAGAATCAAATGAAATAAAAATATTAAGTGAATCAACATGATCAATAGAATCGCTATGGATAGTAATTCCATGCTCCAATAATAAGAAATTAGCAGTAGGGATATATTACCGACCACCTGACCAGACAGTGATACTGACATTGAAATGCTGAGGGAGATTAGAGAGGCTACCAAAATAAAGAACTCTATAATAATGGGGGACTTTAATTATCCCCATATTGACTGGGTACATGTCACCTCAGGAAGAGAAGCGGAGATAAAATTTCTCAATGGCCTAAATGACTGCTTCTTGGAGCAGCTGGTGCAGGAACCCACAAGGGGAGAGGCAATTCTCGATTTAGTCCTGAGTGGAGCGCAGGATCAGGTCCAGGAAATAACCGTTACAGGACCACTTGGGAATAGTGACCATAATATAACAACATTCAACATTCCTGTGGTGGGCAGAACACCTCAGCAGTCCTGCACCCTGCCATTTAATTTCAAAAAGGGGAATTACACAAAAATGAGGAGGTTAGTTAAACAGAAATTAAAAGGCACAGTGACTAGAGCCAAATCCCTGCAAGCTGCGTGGAAACTTTTTAAAGACATCATAATAGAGGCCTAACTTAAATGTATACCCCCAAATTAAAAAACATAGCAAGAGACCTAAAAAAGAGTCACCGTGGCTTAACCACCATGTAAAAGAAGCAATGAGGGACAAAAAGGCATCTTTTAAGAAGTGAAAGTCCAGTCCTAGTGAGATAAATAGAAAGGAACATAAACACTGTCAAATCAAGTGTAAAAATGTAATAAGAAAAGCAAAAAAAGATTTTGAGGAACAGCTAGCCAAAAACTCAAAAAGAAATAACAAAATGTTTTTTTAAGTACATTAGAAGCAGGAAGCCTGCTAAAAAACCTGTGGGTCCTCTAGACGATTGAACTATAAAAGGCGCAATCAAGGACGATAAAGCCATTGCGGAGAAACTAAATGATTTCTTTGCTTCAGTCTTCACGGCTGAGGACGTTGGGGAGATTCCCAAATCTGCACCGTCCTTTGTGGGTGATGAATCTGAGGAACTGTCCCGGATTGAAGTGTCATTAGAGGAGGTTTTGGAACAAATAGAAAAACCTAATGTTAACAAATCTCCGGGACCGGATGGCATTCATCCAAGGGTTCTAAAAGAACTCAAATGGGAAATTGCTGAACTATTATCTGTGGTTTGTAACCTATCCCTTAAATCGGCTTCCGTACCTACTGACTGGAAGGTAGCCAACGTGACACCAATATTTAAAAAGGGCTCTAGAGGGGATCTGGGCAATTACAGACCGGTAAGTCTAACTTCAGTACCGGGCAAATTAGTCGAAACAATAGTAAAGAATAAAATTGTGAAGCATGTAGAAGAACATAATTTGTTGGACAAAAGTCAGCATGGTTTCTGTAAAGGGAAATCATGTCTTACTAATCTATTAGAGTTCTTTGAAGGGGTTAACAAACATGCGGACAAGGGGGATCCAGTAGATATAGTATACTTAGATTTTCAGAAAGCCTTTGACAAGGTGCCTCACCAAAGGCTCTTGTGTAAATTACATGGCCATGGGGTAAGAGGGAAGGTCCTTTCATGGATTGAGAACTGGTTAAAAGACAGGAAACAAAGGGTAGGAATAAATGGTAAATTTTCAGAATGGAGAGGGGTAACTAGTGGTGTCCCCCAAGGGTCAGTCCTGGGACCAATCCTGTTCAACTTATTCATAAATGATCTGGAGAAAGGGGTAAGCAGTGAGGTGGTAAAGTTTGCAGATGATACCAAACTGTTTAGGATAGTCAAGACAGAAGCAGACTGTGAGGGACTCCAAGAAGATCTCACCAAACTGAGTGATTGGGCAACAAAATGGCAAATGAAATTTAATGTGGATAAGTGTAAAGTAATGCACATTGGGAAAAATAACCCCTACTATACGTACAGTATGATGGGGGCTAATTTGGCTACAACAAATCAGGAAAGAGATCTTGGAGTTATCGTGGACAGTTCTCTGAAAACTTCCACACAGTGTGCAGCGGCGGTCAAAAAGGCAAATAGGATGCTAGGAATTATTAAGAAAGGGATAGAAAATAAGACCCAGAATATCTTACTGCCCCTGTATAAAACTATGGTACGCCCACATCTTGAATACTGTGTACAGATGTGGTCTCCTCACCTCAACAAAGATATTTTGGCCTTGGAAAGGGTTCAGAAAAGGGCAACTAAAATGATTAGGGGTTTGGAACGGGTCCCATATGAGGAGAGGTTAAAGCAACTGGGACTTTTCAGTTTAGAAAAGAGGAGACTGAGGGGGGATATGATAGAGGTATATAAAATCATGAGTGGTGTGGAGAGGGCCGATAAAGAGAAGTTATTGATTAGTTCCCTAAATAGAAGAACTAGAGGACACCAAATGAAATTAATGGGTAGCAGGTTTAAAACTAATAAAAGAAAGTTCTTCTTCACACAGCGTGTAGTCAGCCTGTGGAACTCCTTGCCAGAGGAGGCTGTGAAGGCTAGAACCATAATAGAGTTTAAAGAGAAGCTAGATAATTTCATGGGGTTAGGTCCATAAAAGGCTATTAGCCAGGGGATAAAATGGTGTCCTTGGCCTCTGTTTGTCAGAGGCTGGAGAGGGATGGCAGGAGACAAATCGCTTGATCATTGTCTTCGGTCCACCCTCTCTGGGGCACCTGGTGCTGGCCACTGTCGGCAGACAGGATATTGGGCTAGATGGACCTTTGGTCTGACCCAGTACGGCCACTCTTATGTTCTAACTTCATTTTCCTTATAAAGAAATTCAGATTCCTTAGATCTAAAATGGGACGTAGGCCACCCTTCGCTTTGGGGATGAGAAAATAACAGGAGTAAAAACCCCTTCCTCTCAGTTCCTGCGGAACCCTTTCTATGGCCCCTAGGGACAGTAGGTTGGACACCTCCTGACCCAAGAGGGTCTCGTGAGGGGAGTCCCTGAAAAGGGACGGGGTGGGGTGGGGTGGGAGGCAGGGTAGGAGAAGAAAGGTATAGTATTCCCCTGTCTTACCAGGTCGAGGATCCAATGGTCCGATGTGATCTTTGACCATGCCTGGTAAAAAAGGGAGAGGCGGTCTCCAAAGGGTGGAGTGATAGGTACCACTGGTACTCTGCTCTCTAGCGTACCTTCAAAATGAAGGCTTGGTCTGCTGGCCAAGGGACGGGCTGGCTCCCCTTTCAGAATCCGACCGAGGGCCTCTGCGCCTATTTCTGAATTGGTCAGGACGGCCATTATTACGTCCCCTTCTGCAGCCTCTATCTGTCCCTTGTCCCCACTGAAAGGGTCTCTGGTAGGGCCTAGGGTTAAAGGGACTGTCTCTGAGGTGCCGTGGTATGTATCCTGAGCGATTTCAGCGTCGCCCTCGAGTCCTTTAAGCTGTGGAGCTTAGAGTTGGTCTGCTCGGAGAAAAGACCCGTCCCTTCAAATGGCAGGTCTTGAATGGTGGTTTGCAACTCCACTGGGATGCCAGCCACCTGCAGCCATGCGCTATGCCTCACGACCAGAGCAGTAGCCATGGTCTGGGCAGCCGAGTCCACTGTGTCCAGGGCTGCTTGAAGAGACATGCATGCCACCACTTTTCCTTCCTCTGTAATGGTCTCGAATTCCTGTCGGGACTCAGGGGGAAGTTGGTTTCCGAACTTTTGCATCAATGCCCAGGTATTAAAGGCATAACGCCCCAGCATCACGTGCTGGTTCGCGATACGGAGCTGCAGGCCTCCCGTGGTATAGGTTTTTCTACCTAGGAGGTCCAGCTTCTTAGGGTCCTTTGCCTTCGGTGTCAGCCCTGGAGGCCCTTGGCGTTCCTTTTGCCCTGCCGCCTGCACTACTATAGACCCCGGGGCTGGGTGGTTAAATAGATGTTCATGCCCCGCTTGCGGCACGTAATAGCGCCTCTCCACCCCTTTCTGTGTTGGTGCAGTGGAGGCTGGTGTTTGCCACAGGGTCTTTGACAACTTGTCCACGGTCTTGTTTAGTGGCAGCACCACCCGACCAGGACCTGCTGCTGTCAGGATATTGACCATGGGGTCAAGGCCCTCGTGGACCTCTTCATACTGCACCGCTAGGTTAACTGCCACCCGTCTTAGCAGGTCCTGGTGGGCCCTGGCGTCCCTGGATGGGGGCTGGGGTGCCGAGTCTGCCACAGCCTCATCCGGTGAGGATGAGGAGGACTCTCTCGGTTGTCCTGAGTCCTGCACACCCTGTGGTGACTCCGGTTCCCCCACAGTCGAGGAGCTCGTTTGCAGTGGGCATGATGGGATCGTGGTCCCTTGCCCTTGGCAACATCACCGTGAGTTGGCCCTCCTCTGATGGCAGGGCTTGCAGGGGAGTGGCTGAGGGGGCACTGCTCCTTCGGGACAACTCGGCCACTGACACTGTGGGAGGGGGCCCTTGGGCCTGATGATAAGCCCAAGGTGTCCAGAAGGGCCACTGTGGTTGCCCCTGGGCCTGCCATTGCTGCTGGTCGTCTGATTCTCGGTGTCCAGAACTAATATTTGAGCAAGACCGATGTCGGGACCGGGACCTATATGACGACCTGGCTGATGTCACGGACTCTACTTCGGACTCTGAAGAATAGTCCGATGCCGACCAAGAAGGAGCAGATGACACTTGCACCCTCTGATGGCTTGCCCCATGCCCTGGACGTGGTGCCGGGGGAGGCATCAGGGGAGGCTGTAGGCTGATGGTGGACAAGATGGCGATGTTCTCAAGGGCTGGCCTGCAGAAGTAGCCATTACTAGTAAGGTGACTATCCTCTTCATGGTAAAGATTGTTACATTCCACTAGCAGGCACACCCCTGAAGAGAACGTTCCACTTCAGTGGATTAGCCTGGAGGCGCAAACACCTCTCTGCAGCCATTGTGATCAGGGTGAGTTTTAAAAGCGGAGGAAGAATGGAGCGGGGGAGTGCTGCTTATGACTTCCCAAGAAAGTACAGACCGTGGTTGTGCAGCACTTGTACAAGGAAACAATGTTTGATAATCCTGAACCTGTTCACAGGTGCAATCAGTGACATCCCCGCTGAAGGTTAACAGGCACACCTGGGCTCAGTTGCTGGAGGCGAGTGGAGGGTTCCCCATCCATGTGCTGCCTTTGTTCTGGCAACACACATCGAGGGCTGGTTTAGGAAAGTGTTATACGGGGGGTGGGGGGGAAGGGGTGGAGCAACAGCAGCCCTGCCATGGAATCTCTGTGACAAAATTAATAAGTACATTAGGCGACTCTTAGCCATCCTTTCCCAGGAAGATTCTCTTGCTTTTTGTGCATCCATGCTGTGTTTGGCCAGGGCGTGCTAGCCAGTTCACAGAAATAAAGCCTTTCTCTGTCCCATACTGCTGCCCCTGCCCCGACTGCATAGAGCAACTTACCGCGCTGCATGGCTGCCACCTGCTCAGCCCCCAACCCCGGGTGCCTGCACAGCAAATACTCACTGGGGTACCAACCCCTCCTGTCTTGCATGGCCTGCCTGCCTTCCAACATACCCTGTGTCCCTTCTGTTGCTTCAACACGCTGTCTCTTCCGTGATGAGTTGCTGAGTGTCCTCAGAAACATGGTATAAGAACAATTCCTTGCTGCTAGGCACACAAGTTGTCACTGGATTGACCCTCACCTCCTGGCTCTCTTCATCAACTTGTGTCTGTGTATCCAGGACAAATATTTCTGGCTCTTTTCCCTGAGACCGAGCCAGTGTCCTGGGGTTTGGCTGTGGGGTCCTCACTCAGGGTTCTGTTCAGTTCTTTATAAAACCGGCATGTTTTGGGTGCAGCACCAGACCAGCTGTTGGTTTCCTTTGCCTTGTGGCACACCTGCCAGGGTGCCTTGGTCTTGGCTGTCCATTGTAGGGTGTCTCACTCATATCCCTTCTCACACCTGGTGAGAGAAAACTGAGCATTTGAAGGGCCAGTGAAAGCTGCTTCCCAAACAAATGTTTCAGCAAATAGTGAAAGAACAGCTGCTGTGTCTAATTAAATATGTATCCCACTGCTTAAAGACAGAATGCAACAATAAACACATACAGCGCTGAGATTAGTTTGCCAGATGTGCGGAGGCAGTCGTAACAGAAGACAGAGGAGTCCAGCACACAGGGTGGATTTTCATTCATACAACAAAAGTAAACACATGTCATTGCCAGCATAAGTAGTAAAGAAATACAAAAGCAAGATACAGTACATTGATGGACATACTGACGGAAGACACAGCTCTGAAAAAGATGCAGAACAGAGTTCTAGTCTGGCTCTCAAATTTACAAAGCAAGAGTTCTACCATAAGTTGTTTTGTGACACTGGAAAGAATTAACCAAAGGTGAATTTCAAAATAGCTTCTGGAGCGGAGTACAGTGGAATCACAGACAGAACGCTTCGTGACCATGCCATGTAAAACAAAACAAGCTCATCTCATGATGTGGGCACAAAATGAGCAGCTGTGGCAAAGCTACATTGGCATACCTGTATGAGGACAGATGCCACCTTACCGTTTGAAATGGCAGAACAGGTGTTGGTTGGGCTGAAGAACTGTTGGCAGTACAGGTTGTCAGCTGGGTATATCGCTTGTACCCAGGCACCAAACCTTTGGGCAGTGGCTACACATGCCTGTTAGGGACCCTGGCTATTTAATGCAGACAATTCTGGGAGACATAGTCTAGAGGAACAATTCAAAGCCGCAGTCCTGAGACACATGATTAGGAGCAAACATGTGGCCTACAGGAAACAGGATATAAAAATTCCTGTTAATGTGCTCATTCACATCTAGTTTTACCATCTAGTTGAGTTTTATTTCTAAGACAACTTTTTTAGAATCATAGGGCTGGAAGAGACCTCAGGAGGTCATTGCATCTAGCCCCCCCCCCCCACTTTGCCCAAAGCAGGACCAACCCCAACTAAATCAACCCAGCCAGGGCTTTGTCAAGCCGGGACTTAAACACCTCTAGGGATGGAGAGTCCACCACCTCCCTAGGGAACCCATCCCAGTGCTTCACCACCATCCGAGTGAAATAGTTTTTCCTAATATCCAACCTAGACCTCCCCCACTGCAACTTGAGACCATTGCTCCTTGTTCTGCCATCTGCCACCACTGAGAACAGTCTCTTTCCATCCTCTCTGGAACCTCCTTTCAAGAAGTTGAAGGCTGCTCTCAAATCCCCCCTAACTCGTCTCTTCTGCAGACTAAACAAGCCAGAATCCCTCAGCCTCTCCTCATAAGTCATGTGCTCCAGCCCACTCATCATTTTGGCTGCCCTCCGCTGCAACCTCTCCAATGCATCCACATGCTTTCTATGGTGGGGAGCCCTGAACTGGACACAACACTCCAGATGTGGCCTCACCAGAGCCGAATAAAGGGGAATAATCACTTCTCTAGATCTGCTGAAATTGCTCCTACTAATATACCCTAATATAACATTAGCCTTTATAATGGGCCAACCAGGTCAAGTCTTTGTGCAAGCGCTAGGAAACAATTTGCATATGAACATCAATTCCACACACTCGCTCTCTCTAGTTGGCGTGTGACATTCCTTTGTAGAAGAATGGGTACTTTTAACTACATGACTGAGTGCCCTGGCAGGTTAAAATATCCCCCCTATAGGTTTCTCTGTTACCATTTCTAATATCTGATTTGTGGCCACTAACCCTTTGTTGCAGAGACTGTCCAGTTTGGCCAGTAGCCATGGCGGGGGGGGGGGGGGGCATGGCACTTGATGGCATAGATCACATAAGGGGATGTGCAATTATATGCGCTTCTGCTACTGTGGCTGATGTGTGGTCCTGTGATGGTGTCGCTTATATAGATGTGCAGACAGAGTTGGCAACAGGGTTTGTTGCCGGGGGAGGTTCCTGGGTGTGTCTGAGGTGAGGCTGCTGGAAGGAATTTGCTTCAGGTTAGGGGGTTGTCTGTCGGTGAGGACAGGCCTGTCTTCCAAGGTCTGAGCAAGTGCGGGATTATTTTCTAGGCTAGGTTGTAAATTGTCAATGATGCACTGGAGGGGTTTGAGCCAGGTGCTGTCAGTAGTGTTATTTTCCTTGTTGGGCCTGTCCTGAAGCAGATTCCTGGGTACTCAGCTAGCTCTGTTAGTCTGTTTCTTCACTTCCCCAGGTGTGTATTTTAGTTTTAAGAATGCCTGAGACAGATCTTTTAGGTGTTTGTCTCTGTCTATGGGATTGGAGTAGCCTGTTAGGTATAGGCTACAGCCAGACTGTAAGCTTCTTTCTAAATAAACTTTTCCAGAAGAGATCTTTTGGAAAAGCTTATTTTGAAATAGAGTGTCCACACAGAAATAGCGCAGTGCTATTTTGAAAGAGAGTGTCCACACGGAAATAGCGCAAGGGCCCACCCTTGTGAGTGGTCATGCACCTTCTGGGTCAGGGTCTGATGCATGCCCCGGAGGATGGACACGTGCCCTCTCATGAGGTCCTCGTGGACCCTCCGATGACTGCTGCTCCCCCAGGGTCGGGTAGCTGGTTTGCCTGGTGGTGATCGCCCCACAGTCCTGGCTGCGGAGAATAAGGAGAGATGGTCAGTCATCCCTGGAGAGCCTGTCCCTGAGGTCTTGCCCTCATCAGTGAGCTGAGAGCAACAGTCTTCAGGCCAGAGGACGGTGATGTCCTGGGAGCAAGGCCATGTGTGGCCTGGAGAGTGGGCCCTGCCTCACAGGGGGCCATACTTCCAGCCCTGCCCCTCCCATTCTATGGCCAAGCAGGCAAGGGAAGTGTCTGGCCACACTGGGATCCCGTGGGCCGGAGAGGGGCCTTGACCAGCCTGGGTTTGCATCAGGGCTGCACACACCCCTGTGCCTGGCAGCGCTGTCCCTGGGAGCGTGCAGGTATGCCTGTGCGCAGCACTCCAGAGTCTCTGTATTGGCATGTGCGGGCCCTTCTCCCTAGCCTCCTTCCAGCAGTGGCTGGTGGTGGGAGGGTGTCCCCCCCCAGGCCAGAAGTGTGTCTGGCCTCCCCAGAGCCTGTGAGCAGGGGCCCAGGGCTGCTCTGGGGCTGCATGTGCATCCATGCGCACTGACAGGTGTGAGGGACCAGGCTGAGAAGGCTGAGCCCTCTGTATGCTCCCTGTTAGGGCCAGTGGGCTCTTGGGGGGCTTGTGGCTGGGACGTTGGTGCCAGCAAGTCAGGAATTGGCAGCTGCGCAATGAGTTGAAGCTCCTAGGGCCAGCTTCCTGCAACAAGGCCTGTCCTTGGTGTCTGCAGCTTTAAGAGCTGCCAGAAGGCAGGAACTATAGAGTTGTGATGAGTGTGGATGGAGTGGCCAGCAGGGCACCTGTGTTTGGAGACCTCTTTTTACGAAATAACTCCCTCTTCCACATCCACACATGCCTTTTTCGGAAAAAGTGTTATTCCTCATAGAATGAGGTTTACCACTGTCAGAAAAAGCCCTCCATTATTTCGACTTTTTGTTGAAGTAACGTTATTGCAGTGTGGGCACAAGTATTGTTTTCCAGAATGGACATTATTCTGGAAAAATGCTGCAATGTAGATGTACCCTGTATGATGTGTCCTGGATGGAAGCTCGAGGCATGTAGGTAAGAATAATGGTCGGTAGGTTGCCGGTAATGTGGCCCTCATTCAGTTGTGTTGTAGTGGCCAGGAAGTGGCTCTCTCGTGTGCACTCTGGTCCGGGCTAAGGTTGATGGCGGTGTGTGTGTGCAAGTTGTTGAAATCTCTGTGGAATTCTGCAAGGGGACATTCTGACAAAGTAAGGAGTTGCAGAGATCCAGAACACTTGATGAAGGCCGACTCCCATAGCCGCCGCCACCAGAAAACCAGCCAAAAGTTCTGATGGGAAGTGTCAGGGCTCCCCTTCGGGTCCTTGTGTTTCAGGGACTTCCTTAGATTAATGCTGCATGGTAGTGAAACCAGAACAGTGCAGCTCATGGCTCTGGGGATTTGCTGATTCAGCACAGGAGTGAGTGCTTATGTGACTGTGTAACATGCAAAACCAAACCAAACCCTACACCGGAGACTGGACAAAAGCAAGTGAGACACAGGGCGACAGTGAAATTGGTGAGGCAGGGAGTACCTATAGTTACACCTCCAGGCAGTGCTGTTCTAGACATTGCACAGTCTGTGTTAATGACAAGTGTAGTTAGTTTTCAGACTGTCTCATTCACAGACTGGAAGGGGATTGAGCTGATCAGGTTAGCGGAGCTTTACTGTTCATGCTAGGGGAGCCCTTTTCCCTCTAGTATTGCAGAGCTGAGATCACAGTGCCTAACTGAAGCATCTAGAAACCACAGGGTTGGCACTGCTACCCACAAAGCTGAGCTCAGTGCCAGATGCCCTTGACTAGGACTGGGAAGAAAGATGCACTTTAGACTGTGATCCACAAAAATCAGCTCACAAGCAGGGAGTTGCCAACCAGAGCGGTGTGAGCTCTTACAGATCTGGGAGCCTAATGCTGGGTTCCAAAGAGATGGCACGGTGCCTGCAGTGCCTCATGACCATGCACGTCAACCTCTGGGCAGATTGTGAAGGAGGGCAGAGCATGCAAACTGGTTTCATATTCTACAGTTTGGTTTCACCAGCCTAGTGACAAGTGATACCCTAAAGCACTATAAACACTTACCAGCGAGAGGCAGACAACCCTCTGGGCATTCCAATCTATCGTGCCACCCAGGTCAACTGGGCTTAGTGACAGATGGTGGATATACACCAAAGTTCACCAAGGTCACTGGTTACTCCTAGTCCCAAAGAACCAGTCACTTACTCTAGGACAATTTGTACCTTAGCTCTCACACCAAAGATAATGCTTGTAGTCAAACGGATAGTAAACCACCGAAGGATTTATTAACTAAGAAAAGAAACAAAAGGGAGGTTTTTACAGGGTTAAAGCAGGTATGCGTAGACAAATAAGATACATATTTTAGGGAGTTCTCTGCCAAAAATTAAAAATTCTGCATATTTTGTGTGTCAAAATAAGACAGTATGATCACACCAGTTTCAATAATTTTTGGTAGTTTATTTAAAAATGTTAGGTATATCTGTAACAATACAGATAACAAAAGATTCAGGAAATGTTTTGACAAATAGATTCCTTACTAGGCACATTAGTGCAGAACTCATAGTAATAATGCACTTAAACTACCACACACAATTGTATTTCCTGCGCCCTGCAGAAGCAGTGCAGAGACTTGTGGGAGTCAGGGGTAATGCAGGAAATGAGGGAGAGGGAAGTAATTGCTGGGAATGAGCCTGGGTGTGAACTTGAGGGTTGCTGGGCATGCATGGGAAAAGTATGGAACAGGTTTGGGGTTTTTTTCTGGTGGGAGAGGGATTATTAGGGAGCGTCTCTGATTCAGTCAAGCACATCTGACCCTGTCAGCATGTGTCCCTCCACCCCTCCCTTGTAGCCCTGCACCCTCCTCTGTCCCCATCTGTCTCTACCCCCACTCAGTCCACTGTCGCTACATGGCTCTACGCCCCCTTCCCTGTCCCCATGTGGCCCTGCACCTTCCCTGCCATTCAGCCCCTGCCTCAGTCTGTCCTCTACCACCAGATCTTATGAGCCTGTGTGACCCCCTAGTAGTCCCACAGTGCTGCTCTCCTCATATCCCCTTTCCTGACCTGGCCCCACAGGTGCTGTGGGCTCTCTCTCTTTCCTAGCTGGCCAGGAGCTGCTTCTCTGCTCTATCACCCCAGTGCTCGTTGGTGGGGAAAAAGGCAGAACTGCAGCAGCTTTCCAGCAGAAACATTTTTTTTGCACAAAACAATTAAAAATATGCACAGCTCATTAATTATGCATGCAAAGTTCCCCAAGTCCTTCCAGTCCATGGTTTTGGAAGGTGACGGAGCAGTAGGAATCTGTCAGCTCTGGATGTGCATTGGAGCTAATGGATTGACCTCGGGATCTCTGCTTCTGATTTATAGCTTCTTTGTAGAGTCTAAACAACAAGAGATGAAAAATTCTCTGGTTGGCCATCTCTCGCTTTCTTCCAGAATTCAAACGGACAGGCTAAGCCCTTTGCACATGGCCTCATCATCAGCGCAAGGAGGCAATTCAAGTCTTCGTACTGCGATGTCCCACAACGGTCCATTAAGGCTGTTTACACTAGCATTTATATGGCAAAACTTTTGTTTGTCAGGGCTGTGAATCCCCCCCTCCCCTGACATAAGGACTCTCCCGCCGACAGCGACCGCTGCTCCTTGGCAGTGGTTGAATTCTGCCAGTGGCAGAGCAGACTGCCATCAGCACCAACAGCTATGAAGGAGCCCAGCTGTGCTGCTGGAAGTGCTGTTGTTCAGACACAGCTGTAGCTTTGATCAGCCTCCTTGATGGTTAGAAGTTGATCCCCTAAGTGGGTTCTCAGTTCCAGAGACACTTTTTTTTTTAAATACTTCTTAAGAGGTGGTGCCCACTGCTCGCTACGCTCGCCAACCCCTCTCTCTGCCTGTAGGCAGCCCCCAGCCACCAGGGAGGGCCAGGTTGAGGCCTAACAGCCCTGGCCTGCCTCAGATCTCCTCCCTCCAGCTGCCATAGCTAGCCTGGCCTTCTTTCCCTCTCAGTGCTGGGGGCTGGGCGTTGGGCTGCCCTGAGGCCTGCCTGGCTCTCTCCCTTCTGGCAGTCCAGGGGATGGGATGGGATGGGCCAAAGCACCTGCTGGGCCAGCCCTCTCCCTCTGACATGGAGGGGATGTGGTGCATTGTTCTCTTCCTCTGGCAGGGAGGGCGGAGGGAACATGGCCAGGGGCCCTCTTCCTCTGGTCACGAGGGGCAAGGCCCCACAGCTCCCATGCAACCCCTCCCCTGGATCACTGGTGATGCTGCCCATGTCCTGCACGCCCCCTCCCTGCCCCCCCCCCAGATCTGTGGCTCCTGCATGCCCCAGCCCCTGAACCCCTGTGCCCGCCCCTTCCATCCACTCCTGCCCACCTCTTCCCCCCACCCAAACCCCCCACAAGGCTGTGGGGTTCCTATAGGCCCCCCCAGCCCAAGAAGTTGCATGGCTCCTGTACCTCTCCCCTCCCCCCAGCTCTCACATGGCTCCCACTCACCTCTCCAGCAGAGGAGCTGTATGGTTCAATTTAAATTGTGGCAGCCCCTGCCCATTTGGCAGTTGCCAGAGGGATACTCAGGGGCCGGCGGCGTTGGGGGGGAAGGGATAACCACCGGCCCATGTGGCGTGGAGCCAATAGGGGTTTATAGGGTGGGGAGACCAAGTAGAGCAGCTGTACAGCCCCCCCCTTCCCGGTGGTCCTGGGAGAGAAGCCGCATGCCGCAAGAGTCACTCAGCTTGCGGCTCCTGCCACCCCAGCCCTCACTGAGTCAGGTCGGAGCATGGGGGAGGCCGCATGGCTCTCGGCTCCCACAGGGAAGGGGAGGCCACGCAGTTGAGGGCAGAGGGAGGGGCTGCAGGACACAGCGTGACGCATGACATCACTCTGTCGTCCCACAGGAAAACCCTTTTGAAAGTATAGACAGACCAAGCAAAGACATTTCCTTATAGCAGGGCGTACAGCCACAAGTGAGATTATGAAATGCATGTAAACTGCTGCTGGCACTGAAGTCGAAACACTGAACACACAGTTCGAAGTCATAAGAATGGCCAGACTGGCTCAGACCATCTAGATCAGCAGTTGGCAACTTTTTCAAACCGAAGAGACAAAGTACATGGTCAACAAAGAATAAGTGCCCATTTGCATGACTAAACAACAGTATCTAACTTGGAAGAGTTCTATGCAAGGTCTAGAGCTTGTGTGTCTCACCAACAGGAACTAGTTCAATAAAAGATATTAATCGACAGCCCTAGTGGGAAGATATTGTCTTCGGGATGGTTGAAGGTAATTCAGATAGAAATCACAATTCTTTATTTTAGGTGAAGACTGCTCTAAGGATTTGTTCACCAGCTGTAATTCTAAAATATTTCAGAAGACCTTATTCAAGATTACTCACCAACTGTGTTTCTCTACAGTCCAAAAATGAACATTTTAATGTAAAACTATCTTGAATAATCATGAAACAGAAATAGACTTTACGATGACTTAAACAACAAAAACCTATTTATTCCAAACACCAAGATACAGAAATTTTTCAAGTTTTGCAAATATTGCTCCAAAGCAAAATTCTATATACAACGCCCTCAGTTCTAATAGTGCATAACAAAGACATATATACTTATGTATCCACAGTGCAATGTTTGCTCATTTTATCAAGGCTCCATGTCGCATTCACTTACCAGTGATTTAAAGAAACAACAAAATGATTTGTAGACCAATACAGTGTTGGTCAAGAACATGGACAGCTAAAAAATGTGGAAACTTATAAAAACAGGGACAAAATGATTCAGGCAGAGTACAATACAGAACCTTTCCTGAATGTGAAAATCTCTAACCTATTTCAAATAAATATTTTCAGTCATCCATATCTGTTTAATCATCAAGGGGTTCCCTACTATAGAATCATTCTGCTAAAGGAAAACAAAGCCTTCAGTATAGCTATTAGATTCAGCAAATTGAATTTTCTTTGCCATGAGCAAAAATAAACTGGTAAAACAAATGTAAAATGAATGCTCCAAAACCATTCTGGAGAGAAAACAACCAACTATTTCATTGCTTTAAACAGTAACAAAGTTGATTTGTTAACAATGTACATGTGTTGAATTACTGAGTGCTCATTATACAGATTTCAAACAGGGAATAATTTACTGGCAAAACAGTAATCTGATAAAAATCTCACAGCTGTTTAAAACCCTTGTTGAGATACCCTTCTCAGCATTTGGTTACTGCTGTCCGTTACTCAGAATTCAGATATCATTAAAAGAAACGACATGGCTTAAACATTTGTTTTTAGCTTTGCTTTCTAAAGTGACATTTAAGATCATATACACTTTATTCCAACTGTGTTACGGCAAAGTTTATTTTACTGCTGTACATATGTGAAATCGAATATACACCAACTAGTGCCATAAAATGGTGAGAGATAAATTATTCCCTGAAATGAGTCTTGGCAGAAAAGCCTAACCACTACCTCGAGTAGCCTAGTTATTTCATTTTCTGAAGGAACTAAACTGATCAAAATATTAATTGTAGATATTATTATTCCTATGATGATAGTGGATATTTCAAGTTTACATAGTAAATCATTATTCTTTGCAGCATATAAACTTTACAGATTCATATATCCATAATTAACAATTTGTACATTTATGGGTCTTTTTGATTACAACTGTGCTTTAATTTTAACCTTTGGTGGTACCATCACACATAGAACTAAAGGAAAGATCAAGGTAACAGAAATATTCTGCTTTTTCAAGACACCCTCTCAATTCAAAACAATTTACCCTCTTCCACAGTGAAGCTATACTCAGCAATACTTGGGTAGAAAAACTAAAATTGCAACCATTATTTATGGAGATATGATCTGCACATAAAAGGCCTGTAACATATCAAACACAATACACCAATGTTTCAAATGGTACTATATAATGTATCTTCAACTTAAGCAGCATTTTCATCTTGATCTCACAAAATAATACAAACAGAAAATAAAAATAAAATATAAAAAGACTTTGAGAACATATACTATTTAACATAATACCTCACTTACTGTCTGTGAGGATAGTACCTCATGCATAGCTTTTGAGGCTTCATTTAAATGAATATAAAATTAACTGATTCCCAAAACCACACATTCATAATAAGTCTTTACAATGAGAACGTTTAGAGTATTGAAAAGTCTACATTTCAAAATAGAACCGGAATGGCAATTAACCTGTAGATAGAAAATGACACAATGTCTATTACACACCTGAAGTTTGGGACTCTTGGTACATCTCCCATCTTCCAGACATAGCACGTGCACAGTCACAACCAGAAGCACTAGTTCAGGAGGCACAATATGGCCAAATTTAAAAGTTCAAGAATGCACAAGAAGCACAATGTAAATGGAATTCCTCAGTACCATAGTCATGTGATAGTGACATAAATATGGAAAATAATCATTTACTATGAAACTAAGTGCAATCCAATTGTGACATTCTGCTACCTCTATTTAAATTAACAGAAGTGGGGTTTTAGGCCAGTATTACTTGCAAACCTCCATGTAACATTTTACAACTCAGGATGGACATTCATATTTACTATGCTTGAAAGTTGTTACAGCATTGCCTATTAATTATATACTGTGCTGTGCATAAACCAGTAGGAATAAAGCATGACCTGACCTGGTATACAAGTCTCTTAAATAAACTCTGTAAAACGTAATTTGCAACCTTTGTCAACTAAACATTTTTGGCTCTTAGAACTTTGTTTTATCTTCAGTGGCACAAATTTAAATCCATTTAATTATGAAAAAAGTTTATTTCATTCAGCAACTTGTTGCAAGGAGTGAAAAAAAATCTAATACATTTGTCAGCCTGCGCCTACCCTTGAAGACAAGAGTAATATCCCCTTCCATATTGTTAAAATTGCCTAGTAAACCCTCAAAGAACAAAAGATAAGGATAACTTTGTTCAGTCACACTTCTTCACAAATCCCTGAAGTCAGTCTGCATCACATGCAATCAGCATGCTAGTTTCATTTAAATATATAGAGCTGTTTGTGTCATACACTCCGCATTCATATTCAACAGCAATTTCAAGAGCTGTCTAGTCTCATGTTGAGCAGCAAAAAGCTATTTGTTGCACCTTGCCTAGGTCCGTAATAAGCTGTTTTATGCAATGTTTGAGCTGTGGAAGTCTAGCTAGTGGTTCTGGTGGTTCCAGCTCTCCTGTGTAATCCAACCAACTCTCTAAAACTGCAAAAGAAATAAAGAAAGTTAATACTATTTCACTATTCTTATTAGCTAGCACATATGTACACATATATTTTCTAAGCCATAAAACTAACACAGTATTTTGGAAATTAGAGACAACAGAACTTCCCAAATAGTGTTTGGTAACCTACTGATGTACCATCTGCTTAAATCAACACGTTCATCTCTGCCAGGCAAAAACCACACATGGCAATCCCGGACTGGGCTAAAAGCGACACCGTACCACTCTGCTGAGCTAGAAACAAGCGTTTTCCATCACTGGATTGGGGGGGAGGAGCATTCTCAGCTTTCCAGTAGGACATGCCGCACTTGCTTTGAATCCTTGCAGAACCTAAAATATCAGACTTTAAAGTCACATTTTTTGCAACATTTTAGATTAGTTTTACTTTCTCTCCCCTTCCAGATTCATAATCACTAGGCTTTGACTGTGCGGAACCAAGAATACCAACATGTCCTACTAAGAATTTTTTTAAAACTTTCTGAAGGTTTTCTAAAATAGTTGTTCTGTAAGATATGTTGCAGACCAAAATACCTAATAGTGAAATGTGGTATAAAGGTTTTTATCAGCATAGTTTTGAGCCAACCTGTATAAAATCTAAACTCACACTGATTAAATGTTTCTTATATTTTTCCACTTCCGCCTAAATGTGAACTTTTTGGGTCAAGTCTGGTACAGTCTCATTTGAACAGCTGTATTACCAGAATATGAGAAAAGATGTTTTGCAATGTTTAAGGTTTTTTTGCACCCCCCCCGCAAACTGGCTAACTCACTCAACAACAGATTATTGTTGCAGTATCTCCACTAAGTTATATTTCTGATTACTTTCAGCACTTTTTAATTGCAAGTAGTTCCAGCAGCCACCCTGCCGACACTCTGCGTTACACATTGAACACACCCTATGGTCTTCAGTCCTCCACTGGGACCCTTTGGTCCTGGAACATCTGTGGTCCAGGACCAGAGTCACGGTTTAGAGAGGTTCAGCCTGTAGAAATGTCTATAGAAATGAGTCCAATCTTCCCTACAAGAAAGTAAGTTTTCATCACAGTGCCAGACTGGATCCACAGGACTATATCAAAACCAAATTTACTTTCAGAAGTGTGATTTTTAATGATTAAAGATGGGCTATTTTGATAAAAAGATGCTGGTATCGTTGCAGGTTTACAGAAATAGGACTTGGATCTCAAAACAAAGCATTTTGGATCGAAACAGTATAATATGAATGGGACAAAAATGTACATGTGGTTTAATCTGCGAAAGAAAACATTTAAATTACCATCTAATTCTTTCTCAATGAAATCCATCCTGTGCGTAACTTCATCTTGCAGAGATTCAACATGGGCTAGAAGGTTAAGTTGCCACTGCACCTGTGAGTTCAGAACTACTTCCTTGTCTTTTTCCAGCAGTTTCATTTCAATAGCTTCCTCTGAAGGGATGTTCTTAGATACGCACTCTCGTACCTGACAAAGGTATTTAAAATTAGTATTTACCATAGTGAAAAATAAACAGTTCACTTAGCCAATCAGGCTGCATGGATCTTTAGTTATTGAAGGGAATATTCTTTCAGCTGCCTAATATTCTTTTTTTCCTGTGTTTGTGATTTGAAGAATTATTGTATTATTTCTTAATAACTAGTCTGAGCATCCTTGTTGTCTGACAGCCACTGTTAGCCTAACAAAAAGTACAGATGTTCAATAATATCCAACATAAATATTAAAGTCTCTAGCCTTATCCCCAGTCAAAAATATCCTGTCTGCCCTACCCTCCTGGCTAGCAATGGGGCAATTTAGACGAATTCACAAAGTTCTAGGGGTGAACAACACTGCCCCCAGATGAGCATTTCAAAAGCTATATGGAAACACACTATTAGGTAGATTAAATGTAACAAAAGTAACACCTAGTAAGTTCGTGTTTGGTGTGCGTATGGACCCTAGAGAGACCCAGTTGCTTTGGCATGGAAAGCACTTATCTCACATAAAGCAACTCAGTCCCAGCAACAGAATGATGTGGTAGGAAACTTTCCATTCTGGACCCTGGCCATCCCCCGTCTCAGATGTCTGGGCCATCGCAGTCAAGAAAAAAGTTACTCACTTTGCGCAGTAGCTGCAGTTCTTTGAGAGACGCCCCCCATCGGTGCTCCACACCAGGTGCCCATGAGCCTCTCTGTTTTCATTAGCAATGTCCATTCAACCCACGATGCATTCTCTACCTCCTCGTGCCACACACTCAGACTGTCCAGAGATGCGCAGATCAACTGTCAGTTCCTTTCCCATCCAGATGCTCCATATAGAATAGTCTGATCCAGGGGATAAGAGGGTAGGTAGTGGAATATCGATAGGAGGACGTGTCAAAGAACTGCCACTACCGCACAAGGTGAGTAACCTCTTCTCCTCTGAGTAGTGTCCCTATGGGTGCGCCACTTCAGGTAACTCCCAAGCAGGATCCCCACAGAAAGGCATGAGATGTGGGGCCGTGTTCAGGACTGAAGAAAGGAGTGCATTACCAACTGCTGCCTTGGATCTGAAGGCATGGATCAAGGCATAATGATCAGAAAACACACGTACTGAAGACTATATAGCGGCCCTACATATTTCAGATGTTGGCACATATTTGGATAATGCTATAAATGTTGCTTCTGTTTTGGTAGAGTGTGCTCTCACCTTTGGAGAGAGGATGAATACTGGTGGTTTATATACCCAGAGGTCCACAATGAATATGGAGAGAGATTCCAGAAGACTGGAAAAGGGCAAATATAGTTTCCATCTATAAAAAGGGAAATAAGGACAACTTAGGGAATTAGAGACCAGTCAACTTAACTTGTGTACCAGGAAAGATAATGGAGCAAATATTTGAGCCCTTTGAGGAAATGTTTGGTTAATGTGTGTGTGTGGGGGGGGGGGGAGGGGGAGGGAGAAGGGTAAATATAGAGTAATGATCCCCCTTGGGGTGAAAAGCTGTGATGGCAGAGAGGTGGAAAGACCTGACCATTGGAGTTGTAGCAAGTACTCCCATATCAAGGGTAGTAATATGGGGAGCTAGGCCATCTGTTTTTGTTGGCACCAGGCTTTAATTTGTGCCCATTTCAGGGCACGCGTGTGATGAGTTGTATCTCTGCAACTGCATAAAAATATCCCTTGTACCTCCTCTGAGAAGGTCTGCTCTGGTTCCTGAGTTGTGGAGGAGCTAGGCTCTGACATGGCATTTCCGTGGACACCAAGTTTGGTGAGACCACGCTGGGCTTATTGGAATTACTGTGGCCCCATCCAGACTGATCTTGTGGATTACCTGAGGCCAAAGGGGGATAGGAAAGAATGCGTAAAGGGCATAAAGGGGGTGTTCCACTTGAAGAGGAATGTGTCACCCAATGACTGGCTGCCAAGACCTGCCTTGGAGCAGAACTGTGGGTATTTGGCATTGTGGGAGGTTGCTAAAAGGTCTATTTTGGGGAACCTACACTGTTAGGAAATATGTAGGACGACAGTATTGTTGAGCACCCACTCATGGTTCTGAGAAAATTTTCGGCAGAGAGCATCTGCTGTGGCCTTTTGATATCGACTTTAACAGGGTTCAAAGAAGAACTAGATACATTCATGGAGGGCAGGTCCATCGATACTTACTAGCCAGAATGGGTAGCAATGGTGTCCCTAGTCTCTGTCAGGGACTGGAAATGGATGACAGGAGAGGGATCACTTGATTACTTGTTCTGTTCACTCCCTCTGGGACATCTGGCATTGGCAGGATACTGGGTAGATGGACCTTTGGTTTGACTCAGTGTGGCTGTTCTTATGCATGTAAGCAGCAGTGATGTGGATATTGTGGCTGATACACCATCGCCAGAGTGTGAACATTCTCCCCCGGCCTATTTCTGTAATACATACAAACTATGTCGTCCATAAGGATTTGAATGGTCTTGTCCTTGAGTAGTAGTAAGTGTGAGCAAATGTTGTGGACAGCATGGCGTTCTAATAGGTTTAAGTATAAGAGGGATTCTGAAGGAGACCAGTGGTCTGGCAAAGAGTCCAGGTACAGGTATGCTCCCCATCCCATGAGTGAGGCATGTGTTTTGGGTGAAGGGCACACCTGTGCACACGATGGCTGGGTGCAGCCAAAGGAGGGAGTCCTTTATTACATCCAGTTTTGTAAAACACTTGGGTATACTGTGCCTGTGTGGAATGTAGTTGATGTGCAGCCATCCTTGCAGGCAACACACATTTAATCTGGCATGTCTGACAACAAAGGTTGTGGCTGCAACGTGGCTTACGAATTGTAGGCAAGTCCTGGCCGATGCCTGTGGGATGTTTCGTGCCATGGATATGAGACTAGAAAGTGTGAGAAAATGTCATCTGGGCAGTGAGGCTCTGGCTTCAATAGAATTGAGTTAGGCCCCTATGAACGCCAGTTCCTGTACTGGCACTAGAGTGGACTTGTCAATATTTATTTGGAGGCCCAGGTCTGAGAAGATTACTACTGTCTGTTTGATGGCTTGCAATGCTTGTCTGCCTTGCTGGTGCTTTTAGCAAGCAAACGTCCAGATAAGGAATAACGTAATTGCATTCCTGTGTAGGTGGGTAGTCACTACAGCAAGTACCTTTGAAAACACCCAAGAGGCTGTGGAGAGGCCAAAAGGGAGTAGCTTGTACTGAAAATGGCCTCATCCAATTGTAAATCTGAGAAATCTGTGGTGAGAGGATGAATTGTTATATGAAAATAAGGATCCTTGACATCGAAGACCAAGAACCAATCCTCTCTTTCCAGTGCTGGGATTATTGTCTCTAGAATAACCATCTTGAATCATTGCACTTTGACAAACTTGACTTGTTTGAAGTAGAGTATTGTTCTTTACCCATTGGACTTCCTTTTCAGGAGAAAGAGGTGGGAATAAAACCCTCGTCCCTTGTGTTGTGTTGGCATAGGTGCTATTGCTCCAAGTTGCACAAGATGGTTTACTTCACGTTGGGCCAAGTCCTTGAGAGAAGGTTCCCTGAAGAGTGAGGGGGAGGGAGAGTGAGGGGAGGGTTTTGAGAGGAAGAAGATGGAGTAAAGGGAAATTACTCACCTTGTGCAGTAATGACGGTTCTTTGAGATTTATGTCCCCATGGGTGCTCTACTGTGTCGGGCTCTGCCTGTGCCGCAGGTCAGAGACTTTTTTAAAGCAATATCTAGTTGAACCCAGCATACACGACCATGGTATGTGCCATTCACATCTTTGGAGTTCACACGCGCCGCCTTACTACCCTCAGTTTCTTCGTGAACACCCTCTTACATGAATTGTCGAGATGAAGAAGGAAGGTGGGTGGGTAGTGGAGCACCCATGGGGGGACATCTCAAAGAACTATTGTTACTGCACGAGGTGAGTAATTCCCTTCTTTCTTCCAGTGATGTCCCCTGTGGGTGTTGACTACCTAGCAGTATCCCAAAGATGGAAGGTGGGCTTCGACTAGGTTTTACGTGTGGATGAAAGGACTGTGTTGGCTACAGCAGAGTTCATGTCCGCTCGTGTAGAGATTGCATAACGTTTCATGAAAGTGTAATTAGAGGACCAGGTAGCAGCACGACATATATACATGAGTGGAACCTCTTTCAGGAAGGCTGTTGATGCTGCCACTGCTTGAGTGGAGTGCGCTTTAGGAGGTATAGGGAGAGGTGAACCTTGGAGGGAGTAACATTGGAGGATACAGCACCAGTTTTGAGACCCAATGAAACGAGAGTGGCATTCCCCTGGAACACTCCTCCAGTGAAACACATAGGGCCTGTGATTTCCAGAAGGGTCATGTGCAGTCTATATAGAATGATCATGTCCTTTGGACATTAGAGCATGCAGGATAGCCTCTTCTTGAGCGGTGTGAGGCTTTGGGTAGAAGGTTGGAAGGACTTTAGGCTCATTGATATGGAAATCCGAACAAACTTCAGGCAGGAATGAAGCATGGGTGCCGAGAACCATTTTATCTTTGTGGAATATGGGGTAGGAGGGGATGCTGTGAGAGCAGTCATCTCACTAACTCACCTCACCAACGTGACAGCCATTAGGAACAGAGTCTTTAGTGCTAGTAGGTAGAATGAGCACTTTGCTGTTCGAATCATGGCTGTTTGGAAAGTGCATGGAGTACCAATTCCAAATCCCACATAGGAGGAATGTGTCTACACGGTGGATTAAGGTTATGTAGTCCTTTGAGGAATCTCTTTGAAATAGGGTGAGCGAATACAGAGAAACTGTCAATAGGTTGATGGAATGCTGCAAGGGAAACTACGTGCACCCTGAATGATGAAACTGATAGACCATGTTGCAGAGACAATGTAATCAAGGATCACATGAAGAGGTGTGGACGAGGGCTGGATGCCATTTCCTTCACACCAGGCTGTAAATTGTCTCCATTTAAAAAAGGTAAGTATCGCGAGTGGACTGACACCTACCACAGAATATCATGTTTCTTACTTGTTGTGAACGCCTCTGCTCCTCCTCTGACAACCACTGAGGAGTCACGCCATCAGGTGCAGTGTCTGTGGTTGCGAGTGGTGGAAGGTTCCTTTTCTGATCTGTGAAAGGAGATCTGGGTGGGTCAGAAGTGGGTAGCGAGGTCGGAGAGACATCTGATAAAGATAGGGAAACCGAATCTGTCTGGCCCACACAGGGGTTATAAGGATGACTAGAACATTGTCCAACTATTTTGCGAAGGACTTTGGGGATGAGTGGGATAGGAGGAAAAGCATGGTATGAGAAAAGCGTCTCCTAACAATCTGGGTCCTATGCCCGCCCCGGAGCAATAGTGAGGTCACTTGGTATTGTGGCCTGTCACAAAGAGGTCTATCAGCGGCCAACCCCAATGGCAGAAAGCGTTGTGCAGAAGAGTGGTATGGATTTCCCATTCATGCTCTATTGTAAGCTTGAGGCCAAGGGTATCTGCAATAGCATTCTTGACTCCAGGTATGTAAGACGCAATGATGGTGATGTTGTTTCAGATACACCAATTCCACAGGTATACAGCCTCCACGCAGAGAGTGCAGGAACATGCACCTTCTTGTTGACTGATATAAAACATCATTGTGACATTATCTGTAAGTGTAGGGGGGCGGAGTGGCTGCCCACTGACTCCGAAGGGGAGGAGCCCCTCCCCGAGCCTTGGTGGGCAGCACCTGGCCTTAGCAACCCACCTGACAGGAAGCCAGAAGGAGAGGCCAGTGAGATAAAAGGCCAACCAGAGAGCCCAGTCAGGCCCCAGCAGCCAAGGAAGCCAGAAGACTCCCCCACACTCCCAAGTGAGGAACTGGGCTCTGGGGAAGCCGAGGATTGGCCAGGGCTGCCGGGACTACTACTGGAGGATTTGTTTACCTGGCCAAAGGACTCTGAACCACGATGCCCAGATGACCTGCTTTGGACCCACGTACAATCCAAGGGGGGAAATGGAAACAGCCCAGGGATAGCTGAGCCAGCAACAGAAGGTCAGTGTGTTACGGTACAGATCTTTGCTGACCCAGCAGCAGATTACTCTGCTGCTGCTAGGGCCCTGGGCTGGGACGCAGTCGAGTGGGTGGGTCTGCTTCCCCCCTGCCACCCCACTCTTGGGTGGCAGTCTCCCCCTCGACTATTCCTGTTCAGCAGTCTGCATCTGCCAGACCCCTGCCTGAGCAAGGGGACCCAGTTGGGGTGTGATGAGCCTTGAACTATTTAGATATGTTTGCCTGCTGCCCTGAACCAGGGCCCAGGCTTATAAACTGCTTTTCTGCCACCCACCCTGATCCAGGGTCTGGGCATTTAACTAACTGTTTAATTGCCTGTTACCCCTCCCTGAATTAGGGTCAGGCCTGAGGCCTGTCTTTGGGGTGTATTGTTGTCTTGCCTGGAACAAGGGCTGGTGTGTAGAGACTTTTCATTATCGACCGTGTTGGCGTAGTGGCTGCCCACTGACCCCAGAGGGGAGGAGCCCTTCCCTGAGCCCCACCGGGCTACAGTAAGTACGCACACTGTGGAACCTTGAATGTATTGACAGAAGTGTTTGCAGGTGTTGTGTACGGCTCGGAGCTCCAGCAGGTTGATGTGGAGTGTGGACTCATGGGTGGCCCATCTCCCTTGAGTGAAGTAATGCTGGAAATGGGTGCCCCAGCCTAGGGAGGGACGCATCCATGGTAATGTGGCTGGATGGTTGTGCCTGATGAAATGGCACAGCAGCACGGAGGTTCCTTGGATCAGTCCACATCATGACGAGAGGGCGGGGGGGGGGGGGAACCGAGATGCATCTGTGCGCCCAGTGTTTGGATGGTGTGTAGATCGAGACAAGCCAGTGCTCGAGGCACCGGAAAAATAGATGCTCATGTTGGACTACACAAGTTGTAGCAGCCATGTCTTATGAGCCAAAAGCAGGTGAGTATAGGGATCATGGGGCTCAATTCCATGGTTGAAACTAGGGATGTAAAATGTTGATTAATTTGTCTAATAGTCGATAAGGATGCTTCCACCTTTGAAGTGTAGCAACAGCCCCAGGAGCTGACCTGAAGCAGTGCTGCCCACTGGTTGTAAAAGGGGTGTAAAACAGTGATTGAATACGGCGCATTGGAAAGGCACTGGTGGAGTGAAAAGGTCATGCAGGCCCTCAACCAAGGCCTCAAACCTGCTGCTTAGAGGCTATATGAGCAAGCGTTATTGGCTCATTGGCGCTGGTTTCTTGGCATGGAATGGTTGTTGTCAAATAGTCTTTGCTGTTGCTGCCTGCCAAAAGTGAAGCCTCTCTGTCTTTGGTAGGGGGCATAACGTGCCCAGTGTGTGTAAGGTACTCCTCCAGTCCTTGCTTAGTGTTTGTTGCAAAGAACTTATTTTTATCAAATGGTAGGTCTTTCACTTCGGTCTGGAGCTCTTTAGGGACCCCTGCTGCTTGTAGCCATGACGTGCATCTCATCATGATAGAGGTCACCACTGCTCTTGCAGCCGTGTCGGTGGAGTCAAGTGCCATTTGCAGTGCTGTCTGAGATGTAGTGTAGCCTTCCTGTACCATAGATTTTATTATACTTTTTTATTGCCAGGAAGGTGCTGCATTAATTCTGTCAATTTAGAACAATTGTCAAAGTTGTGGTTTGCCAAAAGTGCTGTATAGTTGGCTATCCACAACTGCAGCACTGAGGAGTACCTTCTCCTGCCAAGAGATGTAAATGCTTATGATCCTTGTCTTGCATGGCAGATCTGTACTGTGGCATCTTAGATCTGTGCTGAGCTGCATCAACCACTAGAGAATTTGGTTGAGGGTGGAGGAATAAAAAGTCCATGTTTTTAGAAGGGACAAAATACTTCGTCTGCTCTCTTGTTGGTTGGTGAGGCTGTGACTATTGTTTGCCAGACCTTGTCTGCTGTCTCTAGAATTGCCTCATCTAAAAGGTAGTGCAATTCTTGACTGAGGGGAAGGGTGAAGATTTTTCAACAGTTTTTCCGGCACCTCTGATAGCACAACCTCCTGGCTAATAGCAACTCCTTTAAACAAATCCTGGAATTGCTTCAGGTCATCAGTTGGTGACAGACCTTCGGGGATAACCGTCTCATCCAGTGCCGAGGATGATTTTTCTGTTGGCGACACCTCAGGGTGGTCGGTGTCCGGGTTGTCAATGATCTGTCCCTCTTCTGTGTCCATAATCATAATTTGGAAGGGGGACAGGTAGGGGCATGAAAGAGGTATTGACCTGTGGCCCAGCACCATGTGGGTGCCCAATGACAGTATGGAGACCAGCGGGGTAGGTGATGTGGATGACAGGACCAGTCTGGGTGCCACAGGGGATGGATGGGGATAGTGTGGCTGGTGTGTACCATAGGGTGAATGCATTCTGGTTGGAGAAGAGTGCTGTGATGAGAATACACTCTGAAGATCCCCTTCGTGATCACTATAGTGTGACAGTACTGGCAACCATGGTGGGGGAGGAGAGCCATGCAATGAGAAGGGGGATGGGGAGCAGTGCCTGAAAGAGGAAGCATACAGAGATCTAGATCTCTGTTCTGTATGTAGCACTGACGTGATTGCATTCCTGCGTGTGAGCAGCAAGATGGTGATTGCTGGGTGCTGGTTCCTGCAGTGATGGGGAGTGCAATGCCAATGGGGGTGGCTTCGGTACCGATGGGGATGGTACCAACTCCAGACTCTGTGCGTGCGGCACTAGTTTTGATTTTGACCTGGCTTTGGTGGGTGCCAAGGTCTTTGACAGTGCCGGAGTCTTATCCTATTCCCTGGCACTGGGTCTTTTCAGTTTGTTCAGAGTGCAGTGTTGGTTCTGTCACTCATGCTGCACGTAGTCATGCAGTGCCCAAAGTGCCAGGTTTGTCTCCCGCACTGACCCTTGCTGGTAGAAAGCAGGTTGGAGAACCCTTCTTTTGGTCGAGGGTTTATATGGTAGCAAGGGTTTATATTGTGGTAGAGTCAGTATCACTGCCTGTCTGTGGCTCGAGCCCCTTATCAAACAACATGCACACCCTGAGCTCCCTGTCCTTATGGGCTCTGGCTGTAAGGCTACGTCAATAGACGCGCTTCTATGTGCTTCTCCCAGACAAGGAATACAGGTCCCATGGCCATCTGAGGCAGGCATAGGGTCACGGAACTTCCTATATTTTTTAATACTGAGGGAGCCCTGCCATTTTGTTACTTCCCCACTCTTGTCTCTTCTGCGTTTTTTTTTGGGGGAGGGTGGGCGCAGTTATGTGACAGGCCGTTCTTATTCTGTGGGGTTTACCCGTATGAGCTGTGAATCGTGCCTGTTTAGATTTTCTCTTCTTCCTCTATTAATTCATTTAAAAATTTGTTTTAAGCAGAGGCCTTAGTGCCGCAGCCCTCAAGGTTAGCAGTACGCTGCCCCTCAGAGGCTGCATCTTAACTATTTACAGCTATTATGAAGAACGAAAACCATCTTGTTTGATGTAATACCAAATATAAAATTACAAAAAAAACTAAACGATTTTAACTAGTTCCAACTAAATTCCTATCTACAGAGAACTGCAGAGGAGAGGGATTGAGCTCCGTCTGTGACCGAGGGCAGTCAAGAAGGAACTGAGAGGAGTGAATTCCAAAGGTGTGAATGGCACATACCACTATTACGCATGCGCAGCCTAACAAGACACTGCTAGAAAACGTCTCCAGTCAGTGGCGTGGGACAAGCCCAACACCAACAGTGGAGCATCCATGGGGACATCAGTCGAAGAACCACCAGTTTTTACAATTTCTAATACCCATTTGTTGAATGTGATGGTTTTCCAATGCTGGTAAAAAATGGGCTAGGCAGTCCCTGAATGAGTAAGAGAAAGATGACATCAGCACAGAAATAGCTGAGGTTCTTGGGCCCTTGACCAAGGCTGCAATGTGTCGCTGCAGTAGATTGCCATCCCCTCAAGGACCTTTGTCTGTACCCCTGTAGGTCAAATTGCCTCTGCTGGTGTTGTGAGTATATAGGCTATTGATACTGTTGGGATGTGAAGTAATTCCTTTGATTCTTGGGAAATCTACAACCCCAAGAAAAAACACTGTCACCTGTGAGTCCTTCAGTGAATCGAGGGACTCGTCTGTCTTTTCAGCATATAACTTGGGCTCTTCAAATGGCAAATATACCTCCATGAGGAAGCCAGAAAGGTGCAGCCATGAAAAGCGTTTTGCATTACAATGGCTGTTGCCACAGATCTTGCATCCGTGTCCGCAGAATCAAGTGCAGCTTGGTGGGCTGTTTTGGAGATGAGTTGGCCCTCAGTTATAAGTGTGGTGAATTCACTCTTACCAATAAAATTTATCAGTTCAGATATTTCTGGGCAGCTCATGTCATCATATTTCAATAATAGTGCTGTGTAGTTGGCCATGCAGAGGTGACTTGTGGTTGTTGAGGAGTAAACCTTACAGCCAAATACATCAAGTCTTTTCCCGTCTTTATTTCTTATCAGATCTCTTGAAAGTTGGAGAGACAGTTGTAGGGGTCTGCCAGATGATTTTAACAGGATCCATCAGGGCATCATTCATAGTGAGGGTGATTTTTGGAGGACACTCATTTCTGCAAAATGTCCACAAGCTTATGTGGTGATATGTGGATCTCTTCAAGTGAGATGCAAAGGGCTGGCTACCCTCTTGAATAATTCTTGGAATAGTCTGAAATCATACTCTGTATTAGGGGGAGAAAGGATACCAATGTCCTCTGTAGACATCAATGATAAGTGGGTAGGTGATGCCCTTTTTTTATGAGTGGTGTTCCTTCCTCATCTTTCTTTTGTACCTGAGTTAAAGTTAACCAATGGGTGTTGGAACAGTTCCCTGCCCAGCTATTGCTGGGCTGCAATAACCCCTGCCGGGTGGCGAGGGGGGGCACATACACAGGCAGTGGCTGCTTCAACCCAGCCAGTGCAGCCCCTGCCTGTGGTGAGGGGGCCCACTCCAGTTGGGCTAGAGAGACCCCCTCTGCCCATCCCCCCCTTTAATCAGTTAACTAGTTCAACAATATGTTAAACCAGTTAACCAATTACACAGGATTTTACATCCCTATGCCAGAGGGGGTGCTGGTACAGAATTCACCTGAGATTGCTGCATGGTGACTAGTGGTGCCTGTTGTGCGGAGTATGTAGCTCATGGGTTCCAATATGGCCACTGGGATAGAGGCGATGCGCACTGCAGGGCTGTCTATACCACTGCCAGTAGTTGACAGATATTGCAGTTCCTTACCCTCATCTTCCTCGCTCAATAAGGAGCAGGTGATGTTGGGGACAACAGGAGGCTCTGTGCCAAAGGTGCCCTGTCCCCTTCACTGCCAAGCACAGGGAACTGAGCCAGAGCCAACTATCAGGTCCCACTGCTGGAGGAGCTGCTGCTGTGCTGATTTAAATGGCCCCTTGGCTGCTTGCTTCTCAGTTCCGGGGGCTGTGGAGCATTAGGCAGCGCTTTCTGCTGTCTCTCCAAAAGATACATCCCTTATGAAGTTGTGCCACCTTTCACAACAGCGCTGCACTGCTTTTTGAGGGTCTGAGTGTCTTGCTGGCTGAAGTACGGGGCTTTGATTTCCATGTTGTGCCTCTGTGGGACTGTGTAGAGTCCTTGGCTCCTTCGGTGCTGAGGTTTGCCGTCACTATAGCTCCCGGTAGTGATAGAGTCAGTTCCAGGGTTTGCTGCCTGTGGTGGGGAGTAAGATGCCTGCCTCTTAGCATGAGGTTTTGCATGTTGCTCTAAGGAAGATTCCTTGTCTAAAACTGCAATCGTAAGGCAAGTCGAGGGGGCGGAGTTTCAGGCTCCAATGTGGGTATCAGACTTCTCCAGAAGGAGGATTTTGAGCTGCAAATCTCTAGCTTGCTTTGTTCTAGTCATGAGCCTGAGGCAATGTTGACACTTCTGTGAAACATGTGTTTCATCTAGACAGTGAACATACTGACTGCAGCTGTCAGACAGGAATTCTGAGCCTGGCGGTACAGCAGCATTTAAAGCCTGGGCATTCCTGTCAGCGCATTTCATCCTCAAAGAGGCTCTGGATGCAGAGGGTTACTGAAAGTCTTCATAGGCAGTAGCAGCAATTCAATGTAGAAAAGATAAAAAATGTTTTTTTTTAATAAGGAGAAAAGAAAAGGGAAGGAAACTGAGGCCAGGTCTACCTTACATCCAGAAGGTTGGCTTCAGGTATACAACTCCTGCTATGTAGATAACATAGCTGGAGTCAATGTATCTTAAGCTGAACTTAGTGTCATCTCCACAGTGGGAGGTCGACAGGAGAAATGCTCCCATTGACTTCCCTTACTCCTCGTGAGAACTGGGGCTGACCCACTAAATTGAACCCTGGAAGATTGATTGCTAGAGCATCGACCTTCCAGTAAGTGGAGACATGGCCTGAGTATCTACTAATAGGGAGCTAAATAACTGTAAATTAAATAACTACAAAGTAAGGAGGTGCTGAATGCTCCGACTCCTAGGGCCATAGAGAAGGAACTTGGGGGGAGAGGGGGGAAGAGAGGTTGGTAGCAAGGCATCAATTAACTGCTTGGAACAGCACGAGACAGGGCCAACACACACGACCCCGTCAGGCACTGCTCCCAAAAGTCTGACTTCAAACGAGGTAGCGAGGTCATGGAATGGAGATTATTTGAACTTTCATATATTTGCCTCAACTATAAATCACCAATCAAATCAATGCTTAAGAGCTGAAGCTGCAAACAGAATAGAAAAGCCTTAGTAAACTAGTATTATAAATTAACTTTCTAAGGTGAAATTTTTCAAGGATGAACTTATGTGGGAAGTAGAGCAGACATCACTAGGTTCCAACCAGAAGCCACATGTGGTAAGAAGGATGACTGGAACAACACTTTGCAATATGCCCTCAGACTGGGGAGAGCATGTACAACCCAAAAGCACCGCTCAACAGAAAATTCCAGACTCTGGAGCATGAAGTAAACATACACCAGCATAGGTCAACACAGATAATACTCAAAAGCACTCAAGGATTTTCATAAAGCATATTGAATTAGCCTGGAAGAAACACATGACCTACAGAAACAGGGCTATTCCAACACAACATACCTTTGAATAATTATGTTTGGACTCATTCTCCAACTTGGATAATTCTCTGTCCAGATTCCATCCAAACCTCTCCGACAGGACATCGTCTCCATTCTCCCTTATTCTATTCACTCCATCGTCCATGGCTAAACCTCTAGTTTCCACAACCAGTCTCTGCTCTATAGCAGGGTAATAGGCCCGAGGTTTCTGGTAACAGTGTTCACTGGTAATATAGGATTCCTCCACAGAAGGAATGGTTGAAGGTTTCTCAACTGTCCCATTGAAAGTTCTATAACTTACGGTCTCTTCTTTGCAGCAATTTTCTTCAATGTGTATGATGTGTTTTGTATGAATTTTTTCATCAGTTGTAAGATGCTTCCAAGGATGACACCAAAGTTTTAAGTCTGGATGCTCTTTATTTCTGTTTATAAATAAAGCAAGTAAAAGTCACTTTTAAAATTTTTTTTTGTTACATAGTAGAGCTTCTTTATTACCTTATTTCACAAAGAAGTGAAATGAGAATATTCTATGTAAGCAGATCAGAACTGATGAACTTCCTCACAAGTAAGCTTCCCTAAATCTGGGGTGAGCTTTCACTTTCCAGCGATCTCTATTTAGTATCTTTCAAGAGAGTCTTTTTTCAGTACAGTCACTATTTTAATGCTTTCTGCTTAATGCCATGGCGTTTGTTATCTTACACACCCACAATGTTTAGCTCTATCAGGCAGAGTGCAATTTGAAACTATTTAAATTTGGCATTTTCATATCACCGTATTTTGTGGTGCAAATCTGTTATATTACAGTTATAAAAATGTGAAAAATGTAGAGAAAATATTTGCAGTTGTGGGTAGACCACATGAATTATCCATGATTTTTTTTTTTAAATGGAAGCAGAGATTTGTTTCCATGTTTTTAATTTGATAGCAAGAAAATTCTTTAAAATCATTAGAAAGAGAAATTGTTTTGGTGAATGTTCTATAACAGATTATAACTTTATATGCATACTGAGCTGTAACAATCCTCTACTCGTACAAATAATTTCATCATCATATGATCGACATCTAGAAAATACACCCAATTTTAGATAAGACCACAAATCAAAGCAACTTCCCCACCCTACATTCTAACCCCCTCCAGCCTCCATCATAAAAATATCACAGACACATCCAGTCTCTGGCTTTAAAACAGCTTGCAATTCCCTAGGAGATAAAACATTCAACAACAAATTCTCTAACATGTTAATATTCTAAGAAAACTTTGTGAAAATGAACTCAAATATAAACTTTTGAATCAAGAAATTTTCTGTGGTGTATATGCAATGAATTGCTTGTACATCGTGATTTGTTTTGACAATTAATAGGGTTGCCAGATGGTTTCAACAAAAATACCGGACACACTTGACATTCCATCACAATCTACATTACATCTTATTTAGAAGATACTGGACTTTTATAGTTTTCTCATTTATATTTTCTCAATTTGTTTCCTAAACAGAAAACTCAAATACTGGACTGTCCGGTTCAAAACCGGACATCTGACAACCCTAACAATTAAGTATTCTTCGCTATTGTTCTAAAGAAAAGTTGATTTTACCATGGAAAGAAATAACCCATTACTTAACAAAAACTGGGGAAAAATAGTTGACATTTACTCTTTGTTCCTATCTACATGCCATTTATACGATAAACTCTAATTTACTATTAAGAGACAAGCTATAATAAAGGAACAGGAGGCAAGGCACTTCAATTGTAAGCTTATGTCACATGAATTCACGGATCACAGCACTTGAATGGTCCTTCTGGGCCAAAAGAATTCATTCCTAACAACCTATACAGACAAAGGGGGTAGCCAAGTTAGTCTGTAACTTCGAGTAGCTATGGCACCTTTGAGACTAACAAAAATATATAGAATCATGAGCTTTTGTGGGTAAAACCCACCTCAGGGGTGCCTGCACGGCCCTCAATACCGTGACGTCATCATTGGGTGCCCCATTGAAGGTGGCACCCTAGGCGACGGCTGAGTCGGCCTATACTCACAGGCCGCCCCTGAACCCACTTCATCAGACAAACTGATTCTATGTATTTTTGCCAGTCTAAGGTGCCACAGGATTACTTGTTTTTAACCCTTTATTTTGTCCTTCAAACAAAATCCATAAATCTAATAACATATGCTATACTCGTTCCTCAATGACCCTTCCATTGCAAATTATTCCATTACTTGAGCATAGTGTTGAAGCAGTTTCGCCCCTAACCAAGCCTATCTTTGTGTACAGTAAAACCCTATACCTTTCCCAGTAAATTGCTTTCTAAACAATGCCTTTTTTTAGTTCATTTAAAATTAAATCAGGTTGAATAATACAGAATAATCCTGAAATAATTTAAGCAGTAGAGACAAATGGATATTCTTATAAATAGGGGTAAGGTGGAACCAAACATTTTAGATGAACATGAATACTATGTTTCTTAATTTTCATGGAGTTCTTTCATTTATCCATTTAGGCGTCAACAGCAACAAAAAGGAAAGCAAAGTTCTTAGCATCTTAGGAATGTCTGCAAAGATTACTCCCATAAACTAGAACCAGGCCCAAACTAGAAGAAAATAAAATAACTCCTGTAAAAAATATTGGAGAGATCCTGGAAAAGTATACATCTAGTTTGAAATCCAAGGTAACTGAAATCCCCATGCCACTGCACAGTCTATCTTCACAGAGTGAAGAGCCGGAGACAAAAAACATTCAAAATAGTTCTCTGAAGACATGATAAAAAGGATAACGCTGAGCTAAAAACATATTTGCAACTGAGTTGTCAACTATATAAATTTTCTGGACAGCATGGCACAATTGCGCAACTGAAAAATTCCATTTAAATCCATACCTGAATGGCTAAAGATTCCTTTTTACAGGTTGTAGGAGACTATTGGTGCCTGTGACACATATTGGTAACACATGCAGCATCTTTGGAGACTAGCGTTTCAACTTTGTTATCTGAATGTTAAACCAGACCCTGAAAACATGAAAACTTCAGAGAGTTGGTTGGAGGAGGTCCAGACAATATAGGCCCAGAAACCTTTGTACGTGCTATGCTTATTTGTGCATTTCTGGCTCATTGTGTGGATTACTTGCAGGATCTGAGATCACCAAGCAGTGATTTATGCAGAATCCCAATGCTGATTCTGGAGACACCCAGAATTTGAAGTCTTGCCCCTCCCCTTGGCAAAGAGGCAGTGACTGGTTTACATGTTTCAGGAACCCTAGGAACAAAATCTTTTTTGCTATAATGGCTGTATTTAAATGGATAGACGGGGGAGGTTGGTTTTGAGCCAAACAACTGACATGAAATGGTGGTTATCTGCTAAAGAGTCTAAATGACTAGAACCTGCTAGGGTTTCCATAGGTAAGATGAGGAATGTTTAAGGATGCATGTAGCCGAGTTAGTCTGTACAGGATAAACTTAAACAACAAAAGGTCTGGTAGCACGTTATAGCCTACCAAAACATGTAGATGGTATCATGAGCTTTTGTGGGCATGGCCTTCTGAAGAAGTGGGCTGTGCCCATGAAAGCTCATGACACCATCTACATGTTTTGGTAGGCTATAAAGTGCTACCAGACCATTTGTTGTTTTTCAAGTTTATAATGAACCACTGTCATTGTGTCTGTAGAAAGAGTGCTCCAGGTGCTAAGCCTCAAATCAGACCTGCTAGGATAATCACCATGAATTGCAAGGGGGAACTGAAAGCCTAAAACCCTGCTCTGGGGGAGAGGGAGGTGGGTGCTGGCTCAGTGAGAATTGACAGCTGAAGGTCTGAGACCTAAAGAGAAACTCCTTCAATAGACCATGCAGCGGTACCGTTACCCCACAACTGACGTGTGCTGCTTTAACACAATTAATCTTTTTAAAGGGCAAATCTGGTCAGTAAAGAATTAGAATTCCCCAATCCCAAACAGAAACAAATATTTCAAAATAGGACAGTGTTCACCTTGCTAGATTCAGAGGGTTAGTCTGTATCTGCAAAAACGAGGAGTGCTATGGCACCTCAAAGACTAATAAATGTATTTGGGCATAAGCTTTCATGGGCTAGAACCCACTTTGTCAGATGCACTCCTTTAAAATACCACAGGGCTTGTTTTTACCTTTCTAGAAGTGCCTTAAAATACAGATTTATTCCCCAATTTAGGAGGCTTGCGTATATACATCTTTTTCAATCCAGTTCCAGAGCAGAAAGCAGCTTCACAAGAGAAGCAACAAAAGTCAATCTAAGATGGATTGGCCTACTGCGGACAGGAGGAACATCTGAAAATGAAGCACCCAAGGAACAAATTAACACTGAACCGCTTACTAACCCTCTGAAGACTGGCTTAACACAATACTGATTCTGTCAATGCTAATACTGATCTTTTTACCCTTTTCTTTCAGCAGTGCTGAAGAACATTGTGGAAGTATTTCTTGAAACAGTAAGAAGAGGTTTTTCTAACCTATCAGTATGGGAAGGTCACTCACCTTGGAAAGGTACTGAGCTTCTTTAAGATGTGCATCCTTGTGGATACTCCACTTCAGGTGATTGTGTGCTCACACGCCTCAAGCTGGAGACTTTCAACACTGATACCTAGTTAGGACATACATGCGCTGCCCACATCTTGCATGCAGAGCAGCAGTTTACTAGTGCTGTGACCACCCCCAATCCTGGTTCCTTTTCTACCACAGAGGAGTTTGAGACAACTCTGAAGTAGAGGGGAGGAGAGTGGGCACTGGCCCACTCACAGGGATGCACATCTCAAAGAACCTCACTTACTACATAAGCTGAGTAATCTTCTCTTCTTCTTGATAGGACCATGAGTCCTAGTAAAAGGGTCAAATGTAGAATGTTTCTCTACTGTGTAGCGCTGAATGAATATGTGGGAACATATTCCCAAGTGGCTGCTTCACATATGTCTGTAATAGGTACATGATTAAGGAAGGCTATCGATGCAGAGAGGCACCTGGTAGAATGTGATCTAACAGTTGGTGGGGGTTGTAGTTGATGCTGGCGGTGTCAGAGATGAAAACACTGAGTCTTCACTTAGATGGATCTTTCCTTTAGATCACATTATAGTTGTACGAAATCTCTTCCATTTGTGGTGGTAAGTTGAACATGAAGTCAACCATCTGCTTTTTAACAAGATAGCCTTCACCTCTTCTGAGCAGATCAACTTCTCACGTTCCTACCATGGAGGAGCCGTGCTTGGAGATGGAACATCACCAGGTTTGGGTGCAAGATTTGGTCTACACCTTGTGACAGATATGGAAGAAGTGGGAGAATGCATGGTGGACATGCTGCAGGTATGAAAATCAAGTTTGCTGGGCCACGTGGGGACTATCAAGAGGACCCTGGATTAGCTAGTCTTGATCTTTTGTATGACCCTGCATAAAGCATAGAGAGAGGTGTGTCCTATCTAAGGAAGAAGGCATTACCCCCCCCCCCCCCAATATCTACTGTTGTAATCCCATTGTTGAAATTTGTCCTATATATCCGAGATATTTTTCCCACTGTTGTGATTGTGGGAGAACATTCTGCTTAATACATCTGTTATGGCATTCTCAAATCCACGTAGATAGGTGGCTGATATGGTGTTGTGATGGATGCACCAATTCCACCGTCTTAAGGCATTGGGGCAGGAGGGCAATCTTGCTCTTTCTGCTCATGATCAAAAACAAAATCATAAAAAGTGTGCATATGTTACAAACTGCTCGCAGTTACAGAATATGTACATATAGCATTGATTCTGGAGAAGACAATCTGCCCTGTACTGTCAGATTGTTTAGATCAGTGTTTCTCAATCTTCTTTATAAAGTACTCTGTTTAAAAAGTACCCCCAGTACCTACAGTTTTCGGACACACCATTTTTTTTTCTACCATTACAACACATTTGTTTAAACAACTTAATCGTAGCTGGGTGGGCGGTGAAATTTTTGGGTATAAAAAGTACAAAAAATAAAGCGCTGTAAAACTTCAAACAAAAATTCAGTTTTCTCCAAATTTCAGTTGTGTTGACATACCCCCCAGACTTCTCTCGACTACCCCTAACGGTACTTGTACCACTGGTTGAGAAACACTGGTTCAGATGAGCAGACCAGACTATTAGGCATTATCCTTGTGTGGAAAATCTGTAGTTTAAGTGAGCCTTAATCAATACTAGTTCCTGCACGGGTGTCAGCATTGACTTTTGAATGTTTATTTTGAGACCACACTCTATAAAGAATGACAGTGTTATATGTGTGGTTTCAACAGCTTTTTCCCAGGTTGGGGCCTTGATTAGACAATCGTTTCAATATGGGTATAGCATGACCCTTTGCTTGTGTAGATGGGCTATGGCCACTTTTAGAACTTTGGAAAAAAGCACAGGAAGACATGAGGAGGCCAAAGAGCAGCACTATGTGCCGATCATGATCTTGTTCCAAAACAAACTGAAGAAACCACCTGTGCAATGGCTGCATGGGATGTAAAAATATGCATCTTGCAGGCTGAAAGCTGGAATTATTTTTGCTGAAGTAACCATTCCGAATGGATTTATTTTGGTAAATGTATATTTCTCAGGTCAGCTCTAATGTACCCAATTGCAGGAGATGGTTTAATTCTTTCTTAGAACATGCTTGCAAGAGGAATCCCTGAAGATGGAGAGATGGTTGATAGGGGGAATGGAGGTGACCTGGATGGAATAAACACTGGAGATCGTTTCCAGTACCTATTTTTATTAAGTAATAATTGTAAATAATTGCTGGGTAGAATGGTATTAAAACAGTAGAAAGTGGATTCAGCAATTGGAACTGGAGGTGGTGTCTCAGGCCCTCGACCAAACCCTCAAATTAGATGTTTCATTCCAGGTTGTTGTGAGGTGGTAGGCTGACATGGGTGTGGCCTGTATCTCGGTTTTTACCTCCACCTCTGTGGCTGTGTGTAGGGCATCGGCCTTGAGTATGGTTATAGCTGCCTTGTATTCGTTCTTGTGCACCTGAAATGCTGCAGATATGCCTAAAGACAAAGAGTTGCTGTGGAATCTTTCAATGTATACAGGGACTAGTTTTAGTTGTAAATATCTGTGGATCTTCAGAGGGAAGATTCTTTACAGTGGATTGCACTTCCCTTGGGAAACCAGTCAGGTGGAGCCAGTAGAGCCATCATATCTCTATGGCAGTTGCAATGGATCGGACCATTGTGTCAGCTGAGTCTAAGGAGGCCTGTAGAGCTGCTCATGCCAGGCAGAGACCTTCGAAGATGACTGACCTAAATTGTGCCTTTTTGTCTTCTAAGATAAAGTCAATACATTCGTACAGTTTGGAGTAATTTGTATTGTACTACTTCACCATCAAGGCTTTATACTTGGCTTTTCTGAGCTGTTATGTTGCTGACAAACAGGCCTTGTGACCAAAGATCCAACCTTTTCCACTCTGTCACATGGCCTGGTCCTTGAATGGTTTTGCCTACTCTATTTGTTCCTGACCTTTCCGAGCAATGAGTTTGGCCGGGGGTGTGAAATTAAATACTGTGGCAGCTACATGCAGGGGAGAGGAGTTCTGCTCCTTTCCCTGTTGGGAGGGGCAACGGGAAAAGGAGTACAATGTTGGCAGCTCCTCTGGCTGCCACAGCACTCCCAGCTCCACTCCAAGAGACCTATACACAGAGATGGGGCAGCTCAATAGAGGGGCTGGCCAGCAGGGAGTCTCTGGTACACCGTACTGGCTAAAAATAACCTACTGGTATGGTGTACCAATCCATACTGGCCCAGTTGCACAAAAACTGCTGTTTCATAAGGTAAGCATCAAAGGGCCAGAAGATGACGCTATAAGCTGAGGCACTGCAGAGTTGCTCGATATTGAACATATTCATTGCTGGAGTCAGTGCCATGGTTCCAAGACTAGAACTGCCTCTCATGGGAAAGATAACATTTAAAACCTGGACACTCAGGCACTCTCAGGTGAAATGGTCTCCAAAAGGGGTAAACAAAATGTAAAGTAAAAATAATTGTATGATGTAGGCATGTATATATATCTATTTTTTAAATGGGGAGAAAAGGGATAGTAATGAGTTCTAATCAGTCTATCCACTACACTATATAGCTAATCCTGAATCAAAGTAAATAGTGTAGAAGCACTATAGGAGCTCCAATTTGGACCAAGAGCAATTCAGATGAGATGAGCTTGATTGCATAGTGCTCATTAACCAACACTACAGCTGTGAGATGGGGACAGCACATGTGCCACTCAACTGAGCAATGCTGCCAATCTTCTCCAACCAGAGGTGCAGGGCACACAATCACTTGAAGTGCAGCACCTACAGGGACACCACTCAATGAAGACCATCAGATACTTTCTTCAAATCAGGAAATATCTTGAAGAGCCTTTCATCATACAAATTGATTAATTTAGTACAATATCTTATAGTAAGATCAAGATAAGGTGGAAACCAAAAGGAAAAAATTCCGTAACAAGCAAAAACACTGCGGTGTATTGATCCATACCTTACTGCCACAAAACAAATATTGTGCTCTTCTGATGAAGAATCTGAAGATTTAAAACTCTTATATCCCTGGCTGAATAACATTGGGAAGAAAGGTCCTAAAGAGACTAAGTTTTACTTCCCTACCACATAGAAAAGAATTCCAAAGAAATGATTAAGGAATCCCATAGTGAAAGGATACATAATATTTCCAACACACACAACACTGCATTTTTTTGCAATCCATTATTCAAGCACTTAAAGGTATTGCAATTATCACATTGCAGACACTAAAAATTGAGGTGAAAAGGGAACAAGTTCTAGAAGGAGTCCAATGATTCCAAGAGCTTTGCTTTCCAAATGGCTGTTGCTATGTGACCACCTGATCAGTGAGGGGAGGAACATTTAAGAGATTATAATCTGAGATTTGGGATTTGAGGTTAGGAGAATTAGATTTTTATCCCCAGAACATTAAGGAAACCGGAAAAATGTTTCTCTACTCACATACTGAAAAAACAGTTACCTACCTTTCATAACTGTTTTCTAAGATGCATTGCTCATGTTCATTTCAACAGGAGTGCATGCACCATGTGCATGATCATTGAAAGCTTTTACCTTAGCAGTACCTATTGGTTTAGCTATGGAGCTCCCTGAAGTGACGTCTTTATGGTTGCATGTATAGGTTCCTGCAAGCCACCTCCTGCTCAGTTCCTACTTGCCAGGATATTCTGACAGATGGGAGATTGGCAGGATTTGGAATGGACATGAGCAATGGATCTCAAAGAACAGTTACAAAAGGTAGGTAACAGTCTTTGCCTCTGAGTGTTTGTTCATGTCTATTCCAATAGGCGATTCCCAAGCAGTTTTAATGGAGGAGGGATCACAGTTCACCAAGTTGCTGATTGCAGTCCTGCCCTGGCGAAGGCTGTCTTGTCCCTCACCTGTTGAGTGATGGCATAGTGCAACATGAAGGTGTGGATGGAAGATCACATTGCTGACTTCTATATGTCCTGAACAGGGATTTGTGTGAGGAATGCAATGGAAGAGACTTTCATTCTTGTGCAGTGCATGCTGTTAATGGTGGAGCTGGAATCTTAGCTAGGTCATATTATGTTTTGATACAGGGCATGATACATGATGAAATGCGCTGGGAGATGGCAAGCCCTTTTATCTTCTCAGTAACTGCAATAAAAAGATGTAGTAACTTACAAAATGGTTTTGTGCATTTGATGCAGAAGGCTAGGGCACACCTCATGTCCAGAGAACGAAGTACTCGTTCTTTGTCGGTGGCATGAATTTGGGAAAGAATACCAGTAAAAACGTGCCCTGGCTTACACGAAAGTGAGAGACTACCTTGGGTAGGAAAGCTAGGTGTCAGCATAACTGCACCTTGTCTTTACAAATGATGTAAGTGCTTTGAGCTCTGAGACTCTTCTGGCAGAGGTTATGGCCACCAGAAAAGCCACCTTCCAGGAAAGACAGGATAAAGGGCAGGTCACCAGTGCTCAAAAGGGGGACACACAAGCTTAGAAAGGACTACAGTAAGGTTCCACTTTGGGACAGACTGGTATACCTGAGGGTAAAGCCTACTGAATCCCTTAAGAAACCAGCCCACCATGGAGTACTGAAGATTGACTTACTCACCTTGCTTGGATGGAGGGCTGAGAAGGCCACTAGGTGTACCTGAATAGATGACAACGCCAAGCCCTGTTGCTTCAGGTACAAGAGTATTCTCACACAAGAGGAATAAAAGCTTGCTGTAACAAGGTCCCTTTTTGTAGCAACCAAATGAGAAATGCTTCCACTTTGCCAGGGATATAGTGAGTGGAGCGTTTCCGGCTGCCCAACAGAACTTCCCTAATGGAATTCAAAGATTACAGTTCAGGCTGGTTCAGTGATGGTTTCCATGCCATGTGAAGGGACTCCAATTTGGAGTGTTGTAGTTAGCTATGATCCTGCATGAGGTGGTCAGGAAGCATAGGAAGGGTTACTGGTTTGTCCCAATAGCATGGCTCTGACAGCACTGGTTCACGGTGGTGCTGAACCTATGAAGATCACGGAAGCCCTGTCCTACCAGATCTTGAGGAGGACCTTATGCATGAAAAGGAAGGGCAGGAACACCTAACAGGTGACTCATCCACGGTAAATGAAAGTTGTCTGCTATGGAGCCAAATCCACAATTCTGAATGAAGCAAAACAAAAGGCACTTTCGGTTGCTTCACATCACAAACAGGTTCACATGCATATAGCCCCACCTTTGGAAGATCGAAAGGGCAACATCTGCTTTGAATGACCACTCATGAATGTGGAACGAATGGTTGAGGAGGCCTGCTAGTTCATTCCGTACTTCCAATAGATGTGAGGCCTGTAGCTGGATGTAGTGTGTGATGCAATAATAAGGGAGTCACTTACTTTATGCAGTAACGACTGTTCTTCAAGATGTGTCCCCCCATGGGTGCTCCACTGTTGGTGAGGGGTTTGCAAGATTCCAATCTGCGGCTCTGGACAAGTAGTTTCCCCTGTTGGGCCATGTATGCGTAGGAGGCATCTTGTGGCATCCCCTCCCAAGTGTTTTGCTCACCTGGCCTGACTCCTCCCTTTCAGTTCCTTATTTATGCCCGAGTAACTAATACTCCAAGCAGAGAGGAGGAAGGGAGGGTTGTGGAGCACCCACGGGGACACACATCTCGAAGAACAGTCGTTACTGCACGAAGTGAATAACTATTTTCTTCTTTGAGTGATATCCCCGTGGGTGCTCCACTGTTGGTAACTATAGAGCACTATTCAATTTGGATGGAGGGAGTCAGTGATTTTTTGGCGGTGGAGGACAAAACTGCAATGGCCACTGCTGAATCAGATGCGAGTTGTGGTAGTCTGGCATAATGTTTGGCGAAAGTGCGGTTTGATGACCATATGGCAGCTCGACAAATGTCTCTTAGGGGAACATTGTTCAAGAAAGCTGTGGAGGCCGCTGTAGCCCGAGTAGAATGTGCTCATGGTGGGTGCTGCAAGGGCCTACTGGCTAGAAGAGGACTATTCAACACGCAGCCTGCGGGCCACATGTGGCCTGCAGCCCGTTTGTTTGCAGCCCACGGTGCAGCTTGGGTTTACGCAGGGCTCAACATGCAGCGGGGATCCTTTGAACATGGCCTCCGCTGGGAACATTCTCCACAATGGAGAGTCAATATAATGGTCTTCTGTTGATCTATGTTTTAGTAGTTAAATTCCTGGACTGTCATTGCTTATTAAAAGTGCTGTCATATGGGTGGCAATCAGGTAAATGTTGCATTTTATTAATATCAGCACAACTGTCTTAAATGGGGCCTACATGTTGTGTAGTCTTGTTTTAATCTTTGTATTAATGCCCGTCAGTGTGAAAAGCTATTTGCATATATTTGCACGTACATGCAACCATACTTAAGTTGCAGTCCTCAGCATGTGCTGTGAGCATCACTGTGACCCCCAGGGCTTCCAAAGTTGAGTAGCCCTGGGCTAGAGTATGACACCTGACTATGCATGTCGATATCCACTTTGAGATCCACTGAGATGAAATAGGTGTACTTCTTAAGTGCTCAGCAATAGAAATAAAGAGTCATTGAGATTTACGAAAGGCTTGTGTTCTACCTAAGAAGAAGGCCAATGTTCCTCGGATATCCAGAGTGTGCAGCATCGCATCCCTTGGTCACGTGTGAGGCTTTGGGAAAAAAAGTACGTAATACAATTGGCTCACTGATGTGGAATGCTGTGCAGACTTTAATCAAGGAAGCCGGGTGTGGTTTTAGTGTGACTGTCTTTTGTAAAGACAGTGTAGGGGGACTCCACCATAAGGGCCTCAAGCTCTCCGACTCTCCTGACTACTGAGGTAATGGCTGGTAGGAAGAAGACATTCATAAAGAGGAAGGAAAGAGCAATGGTGGCCAACAGTTTGAAGGGGGGCCTGATCAAGCAATCCAAAACAAGATTTAAGTCCCATGAGGGAGGTGGGGTCCTATGGGGTGGGTATATATTCTGGAGAATCCTAAGGAACCTTTTTGTGATAGGGTGAGTAAATATGGAAAGTCCATCAACAGGGACATGGAAAGCTGTTATTGCCGAAAGATGGACTCTTAGAGAAGAAAGTGAGAGTCTGGATGTCTTAAGGTGTAGCATGCAGTCCAGAATGATGTTCAGTGGAGACATGCAAGTGTCTATCATTGAGCTCTGGCATCACTGAGAGAAACGTGTCCATTTTTGTAGGTAAGTTTTTCGTGTGGAAGATCTCCTGCTGTGGGAGAAGAACATCCTTCACTTGTTGCTGAACCAGATAGGAACCACGCTTGAAGATGCAGAGTGTGCGGCTGGGGATGCTGATTCTGGGATAGGAGGTCACCTTGGCATAGCAATGGGTAGGGAGGCTGAACTGTCTCTGCAGGTATGGAAACCTGATCTGGTGCAACCAAGACGGAGCTATTAGAATGATGCAAGCCTCGTCTTGCAGATCTTGTGTAGCACTCTGGGAATAAGCGGGTGGGGGGAAACGCATAATGTAGAGGGGCCTTCCATTGAATTAGAAATGCATACCTGAGAAAGTCTTTGCTGAGTCCCCCTCAGGAGCAGAATTGGAGGCATTTGGTGTTCTGGGGAAAAGCAAAGATGTCTATGGGTGGCCAACCCCATTGGAAGAAAATTGAATTTGTGACTTCCCAATGCAGCTCCCATTCGTGATCCGAGGAAAAGCAGTGGCTCAAAGAGTCTGCACTGGTGTTGCTGGCTCCAGATAGGTACGATACTATGCGTGTAACCTGACTGCAGACACACCAATTCCGTAAGTGGATGGCCTCTGCACATAGGGAGCAGGAGTGGATGCCTCCTTGCTTGTTTATGTAAAACATTGAGGAGATATTGTCTGAGAGGATCCAAACTCTGCGATGGGCAATACTGGGTGCAAAATGTGCACAGGCATTTCTTTCTGCCCTCAGCTCTAGCAGACTGAAGTGCAACAATGCCTCGTGTGAGGACCATTTGCCTTGGACCACGTGGTCATGCAGATGGGCACCTCAGCCCAGGGGGATGCATCCATTGTAATTTGCTTTGTGGGCTGGGGTTGATGGAATGGATCTCCTGCCAGAAGATTGTCCACTGATGTCCACCAGCGTAGAGGTAAGAGAATGTATGGGGGTATGGTAACTCTCGAGTTGAGAATGGCGGGATGGAGTATACACGGATGCTATCGGGAGTTGAAAACACTGGAAGTGCAAACAGCCATGATGGACCACATAAGTAGTTGCAGTCACATGGCCCATCAACCGAAGCAGGTAACTATCGTGGTGGAAAGGCTCATGGATATCATGCTTATGAGATCCTGTATAATTATGAACTGTTGTAGAGGTAAATATGTGTGGGCTGAGACTGAGTCGAGGCGGGTGCCAACGAACTCTGTGTCCTAGACCAGCTACAATGTCAATTTTTGTTCATTGATAAGAAGGCTGAGACGACTGAAGGGCTTTGATCTTGTTTCTCATGGAGGTGGTTTCCTCACTTGACCTTCCTTTCATCAAACAAACAGTTGTTGAGGTATGGAAAAATGATCACGTATTGTTGTCAGAGGTATGTTGTGGCTACTGCTAACGCTTCTGAAAATAGTCAAGAGGCTGATGAAAGCCCAAAAGGTAGCACCTTGTACTGATAGTGATCTGCCCCTAGTATGAAGCGCACATTGCCATTCATCCAGCATGCAGGTGTTATATGAAAGTAGGTGTCCTGTAGATAGTGGGCTGCGAACCAGTCCTCTTGCTCCAATACTGGAATGACTGTGGTTAGCGTGACCATTTTGAAGTGGTGCTTTCTGAGAAATGTGTTCAGTTTGTGGAGGTCAGAGATCAGTCTCCAACCCCTCTTTTCTTCTCAGTCAGGAAGCATATGGAATAGAATCCTCTTTGGTGAAATTCCTTGGGTATCTTCTCTATGGCTCCAAGCATCAGGGGGTGATCGATCTCCTGTTTTAGGAGGCTCTCGTGAGAAGGGTTCCTGAAAAAGGGACGGGGTAGTGGGTAGGGTGTGTGTGTGGAGCAGAGGTAAAAGGGACAGCATATCCCGTACGGATTATCTCCAGTACCCAGTGGTCCGATGTTATGGACTCCCAGTATCTTAGGAAGGAATGCAGACAGTGGGTAAAAAGATGGCAGTGCTGTGTTGGCACTGAATCATGAGGGAGGTTGTGCAGACCCTTGACCACACCCTCAAACTTGCTGCTTGGAGGCATGGATGGTAGAGGGGCGACCCTGGTTGAAGAGCCTCCTCTGCGCACGCCATCTTGGTTGGGCATCTTCATATGGTCTCTGGTGGCCGATTATATTGGCCTTATCTCTTGTGGTTATATGGGGTGTCTCTCTTGCGCCAATTAGGCGGAGTGTACATGCCAAGGGTACGGAGCATGGTTCTTGAGTCTTTGCTACTGTGCAGCACCTTATCTGTGTTAACTGCAAATGATTTTTGTTTGTCAAATGGGAGGTCCTCCACTTTGGTCTGAAGTTCCTGACGAACACCTGAGGCCTGTAACAAGGATGCCCTCCACATCACCACCACTGCTGATACTGCAGCTAGGTCAACGGCCACAATGTCCAACTCTGTTTGTAGGGTGGTGTGGGCAACTGTATGGCCTTCATGGACTATGGCCTTCAGGATAGGTCTCTGATTCAGGGAGGTGTTCAATGAGATCTCCCAATTTTGAATAGTTATCAAAATCATGATTTGCCAAAAGGGCACAGTAATTTGCAATACTCAGTTGCAATGTGGAGGAAGAGTAGATCTTTCTGCCAACGAGATCTAATTTCTTGTGATCTTTGTATTGATTACTCATCATGTCTTTTAGGGGGACAAAATATTTCCTGTCCACCCTTTTACAGGTAGGCTGGATAGATGCATAGTTCATCTGATATCTTCATAATTGCCTCATCTATGGGCAAGGCAATCTTCCCCTATAATGTGAAGGTGTAAATTCTTCAACAAGGAATGCTGTTTTTCTTGCCCTTCTTAAAGTGGAACTTGTTGGCTTGCTGCCACTCTTGAATAACTCTCAAAATTGTTTAAGATCATCCGTTGGGTACGTGTCAGATGGTATGACCGAATCCTCTGGCAGTGATGAAGAATTTATCTGTTGGAGACGTGCCTGGTGCATGAGAATCCGGGTCCCTGTCATCTACCTGTCCCCCCTCCTCCTCAGAGTCTTTGGGTGGGGGAAGGGATCGCGTTGGAGGCAAGCCTCTTTTTGCTGGTGTACAGTGGGTTGAGAACCGCTGCCTATATGGGTCCCAGTGTTCCCCGGGCCCCCGCTGCGGTAGGTAAGGTGGAGGGGGATAAGCCCAGTGTGGGTGCCAGGGGGGCTGATGAAGCCCGACTATATAATAGTGTTACAGTGACCCCGTTGGTGATGCGTGCTGCGATGAGAATGCTCTTATCTGGCCATCCTCAGGTAAAAGACTCTGTCGAGAGAGTATTGGAGATCTAATTACGCAAGGAGAGCAGCGGGTTGGAGAAACTGCCGGTGATAGAACTGTAGAGACAGGGCAAGAGTGATGATGTTTGCCCTGGCTGTCAAGTGCTGATTGTGGCCTCCCCGCTGTTGCCCTCGTCAACTGTGGGTCTGAATCTATCACTGGCATGGCAGGAATTGAAAGTGGCAGCATTGAAGCTGGTGCCACGTCTTTTGGTGGTGTTCGGTTTTTATGCGGCGCTGCAAGAGTAGAATGCCCGTGGACTTCTGTTGGCACCGAGGAAGCGCGCACAGGTGCCAGTGCTAGTGTGGGAGTTCTGCCCACCATTTTGATAGCGGGGGTCGCTGAGGTGCCTGGTCTCTTTTCCCTACTGACTCTCAGGAAGGAGGAAAAGAGCGAGTTCCAGCCCAGGGGACTCATTCTGAAGAGAGCAAGAATGAGCCCTTGCTTACTGAAAGTGGTTTGTGCCAGAGCCACATGCTCCAGCACATGCACTCAGGATTTGCCCTTGATGAGCCTTCTGTCCAAGTACAGGAAGACTGAACCCCATGTTTGTGCAGGAAGGCCAACACAACTACCATGAACTTTGTGAACACATAAGAGGCTGCTGAAAGCCCAAAGGTAAAATGCGTAGTACAGGCCACTGACTACAAATCTCAGGAATCTCGTGTGCTAAAGTAATCAATGTATGAAAGTACACATCCTTTAGGTCAAGGGTGGTGTGCCAGTCTCTTGAGGGAATGATAGTGGTCAGAGACCATACAAAACTTGTTTTCTTATGAACATGTTGAAGTTTCACAGATCCAGGATAAGACCTGAGCCCACCTTTGCCCCTGGAGATAAGGAAATGTCACAAGTAGAATCTCCTGCCCCTGAACTCCTAAGGAACATCCTCTATTGCCCCCAATGCAAGGAGTGATTCCCACCACCTATAGCAGGAGCTGCTTGTGAGAAGGATCCCTGAAGAGGGATTGGGAAGGCAGGTGAGAGCAGAATGGCACAGAATTGGATAGAATCTCTCAACCCTGCCATGCTAAGGACTCAGTGACCTGAAGTAATCTGGGTCCAGGCACAGAAAAAGTGGGGCAGACAATTCACAAAGGGAGAACAAGAAGCTAGGATCTGGGCTGGTGCTTCATCTCCAGGAGCATCTTTGAAAGTTTGGCTTCAAGCTGTGGGGCTGCTTAAAGGAGCCAAGACACTGGCCAGGAGGGGATGTCTCTTATTGTTTCTTCCCCTTCATTGATCATACTCTTTCCTTGGCGGAGCAGGGAGGGACTTGGATAGAATCATGAAGGGGGCTGGGGCCTGAAGCATTTTCTCTGGGATGCTGGCATGCAAATGAGGTTTGCTCCGGAATCCTTGAAACTGCGCAGTCTCAAGTTAGTCCTGTATAGAATTCTGTACCTCCACTGGGAGCCCAAAGACCTGCAGCCATGGGCTACACTGCACTATAATGGTCATAGCCATGATTCACACCATCAAGAAAACAGAGCAGTCTGAAGGAGGTTTCCAGAGCAGCCTAGCCAGTAGGTATATAGTGGCTGGGGTCTACCAGAACACCTTCTTGGATAGTTTTTATATGACACGACACCCTGGAGGGACCCTCTGGGGGCAAGTATGCAAACCATGGGGTCTGAGTTCCCCACAACTTGTTCAGTCTACATGCTGAGGCTTTGTGCCACTCTAAGGAAACCCTGGTGAGCTTATGTCCATCGCCAGAAGGGACGTGGTAGTACCTTCCACTGATTTGTCCAGAAAGGAAGATGAGGAGGCTTGAGGTGGGCCGGAGTCTTCTTGCCCCTCGGGTTCCTTCGTGATGTGCTCAGGGACATCCAACTTCGCTGCTACTGATGATACAGGAGCTGCTAGCATTGGTGTCTGTGACCTTGCGCTAGATGCAAGAGGCCCTGGGTCTGAGCATCATGGTGGGTTCTCTCTTCCCCTGATGAGTCTAGGGTTCCTGATGTCACAGTAGGAGGGGCATGGGCAATAGAAATCACCAATGCTGCCCTGGAACTATGCCCCTGGTTCTGGTGATAAGACCAAGGTGTTTAAAAGGGCCATTGTATTGGGCCCTGCCACTGGGGTGGCCAGGACACTATCTGCTCTACAGTGCCGAGATCTCGAGCAATACCAGCTTTTTCAGGAAATAGATGACTCCATCTCTGACTCAGAGAAGTTGTCTAAGCCCAACAAGGGAAGAATGGACCCCAACAATGATGGGGAACAGTGCCGCATCATGGTGGGCTTGCCCTGGTGCTGGATAGGTGGTGTGGCTATCTGCGCTGCCGACGGTACTGGAAGTGGTGTAGCAGTTAAAGCTTGTGCAGCCTTCATCTGAGCTGGTGCATGGGAAAAGAAGGGCCAGGGACTGTGCTGTCATGGCAATCAAATCCCGGGCAACCGTAACAATGTCTAGTGTGGAGGGAAGGTCCAGATCCTCCTCCGGCGCTTCCTAGACTAGAGACTCCATTGACACGAGACTCAACCAACCTCACCTCAAGGCCCGAGTCAATGGCGTGGGAACCAATGGACCAGACTTCTAGTGGGATGCACTGCACTAGACCTGTATGTTCTTCCTGGCAGGAGAGTGGCCCCATTATGCCTTGTGATCATGCTGCACCAATGAGCTGGCCTTCCATGAAGGGGAGCAGTGACGATGCTCCTTATGGGAGTCCATCCTCAGTGCAGAGGTATCCCATGCTGAGGCCAGTGTGCTGTGCACAAAAGCTGCCGGTGCTGACTAGGGCCAAAAAGCTGACTCCATTAAAAGGTGCTTGCAACTTGAAGTTCTGGGCTTCATTCTTCTTCAAATGGAACACTTGTGCAATTGACTCTCTGGCACTTAAGCAGCGTGTGGATCCCCTTTGGGCATAGGCATACGACACCAATTGCATGGCTTGAACCCAAGGACCTGCATCGAGTCTGGTGACAGGGAAACATTTCGGGTGGGGACTCCCTACTTCAACCCAGTAATTAGTGTAAAAGAGAACAACAACTATGTACAGGCACTTGCTAAAGCAAGAGATCAGCTGCTTCAGTGGTGATAAAGAGAAAATGAAGTGATGGCTTGGCAAGGACCTATATACACCATCATAAAGGAGCCACTGCAGGGGGCTCTACAGTTGACCTGATGGGTACCACTAGGGTAAAAATTTTCAATGATTGTGCACATGGCACGCACATAACTATTGGAATGGACATGAGCAATCACTTGAAGAAAAGCTGGTTATTGACTGCCCATTATCTACTAGTTTATATATGTGTGTATAATGGAATGTTTTGCAATTTTTCTGATTCTGGTGGTAACCACAAAATAAAGCTCAGATAGAGTACGAAGTGATAGGCAAGCCACTGACAGGATGCTGAGATATGAACATTCTCATCACACTTCATGGAGAAAGGTGAAAAATGTTTCCAATAGCAAAATTAAGTAGTATTAAGCAGTAGTAGTGTCAATAGTTCGTAAGTATTATATACGTATCATCCCTATTCTACTTGTGTGTGTTCTGGAAGAGTTTTCGTCTATACTTTGCTTGCTTACTCTCTCTCTACATGTCTAAGTATATATGCACATCACATACCTATTTTTATTTAAAAAAAATATAAATAAAAGTTTCACTACACCAAAGAATTGCAGCTACTTTTTTTGCAAATCACAACTTAAATGAAACTACATTTCTCTATGGCCATGGAATAGTATATACAAATCTAAAACAATCTGCATTATCAGTTACTTTTCTACTCTTTGAAATCTGTTTCACATCTAGTACATGCCAACTAAGACTTCAAAACGCTGCTTACTGTAAAATGCTCATCTTCAGCTGCAGTCCATGCAGTACTTCTATTACTTTCTGCACATCCCCAAGAAGTTGGTGAGTGGCTACAATCTTCTTGGCATTCTGGTGGGAATAATTTTCTTCCAGAAATGCTAAGCCATGCATGTGACCATTACTTAACCACTCCTTCTCATACCAGTATTTTAAGCTGGACCTCTGACCTAAAGCAACAGTAATGAGTGGATTAAAATAGTCATTATTGTAACGTTGGTATGTGAACATTACTGGTAACAGTTATTAGCTTGGTATCTACTAATATCTACAAATCCGGCACCAGCTTAATAGTAACTCTTAACAGTAGTACTAATAAAAGGGTCTATTTGACATGGAATGCACCCCTTTCCCAAAAAGACAGAATAAACATATGAAGTTGGAAGTACATATGACACTTTGCTCTATCTCAGAGAATTCTACCCCAGAATATAGCAGCAGTATTCAGTGAGGATTTCCACGCCAGACAGTTGCAACTGATGGACATCTTCATCCTTTTCATGTATTCTCATCAACAGAATACTGCATATTCCAGTAACTAAATCTTCAGACCTAAAGACAGTCTTCACTATGCAACTGAATGCAAATGATTTTAAAGAGTCTGTAGACAAAGAAATACATGACATGCCTGTGAACTTCCCCATCACTAGTAGTTTCTTTGACGCTTAACTGGTTATTTTATAAGGAAAATGTATGCACCAAGATGCCGACATTGAAATTTACCAGCTAGACGTGGTTTTGACCAAAACCTCATGCGAATACACAAATATGAAGGAAGCTACCCTTTGCTGAGCAGGTTGAAGTATCAAAGGAACAGCGAAAAAATGCAACTAAGTTTATCACATCTATTTTATAATGTGATAAACACAATAGTAATAAATTAAAAAGCCAAGCAAAGGAGCATCAATAAAAAGAGTGGTATTGGGCTGTCATTGTTTTAATTGTTGTAATTGTTTAAAACAGACTGTCTCTTTAAAAAGTAGGCTATTCAATAAAAGTTAGTTTGATTCTGAAGAGCAGAGGCTGGGCTGCAGTAGGTGCTCCAGAAACATCATGTTCCACAGACTGGGAAATACTGGATCAAAGAATAAGCCACCTGTCCATAAAAGGCCCCAAAGAGTTACAGCACGGACCTATCTAAATGAGGCTCCCAGAGGAATTTTAAAACATACTTAGGTCAATATCTATTAGGGGTTTTTGACAGCTAACAGAGCCAACTTAAAATCAAGACACAATTTAAATTGTCAGGAAGTATATAAGAATGCAGATAAGATGTATGGTACCAACATCATCGATGAGAGTGGTCATCGGCCATGATGCTGCATTCTGCACGAGCATGAATGTTCCCTTTTTCAAAGTCCTACTAAGGGAATTATCACTGAACCTCAGTCACAAAGCCTTGTATTGCTGCTGAATGGTTATTATGGGATGAATAAAGGCAAAATATTTTCATTCCATTCACAATATGGATTTCTGCAGACAGGGTGTGGTTGAAAACAATGCTAAGTTTAATGTCAACTAAGCAATCTCCAAACATGCCTTCTCAATGAGTAGGGATGGGAAGGTGGAAAGAGTACACTGATGATAATTCCTAACTGCTAGGCTTGGCTGGGGCATCCACAGTGTGTGGAAAGAGGCAGTTCAGATATATCTAGTCCTAGCTACTGGGGTTCACAGTACAGGAGAGGAGATGTAAAATGATGTACAATCACCACTGTGATATGATCATCCAATATTTAGAGATGACCTCAACCAAAAATCTTATCAATGCAAACACTAAACAACATAGTAAACAGGACATCCGCAGTGCTGTAGCTATGTTGGTCCCAGGATATTTGAAAGACCAGGTAGGTGAAGTAATATTTATGTAGCTTCAACAGAAATTGATCTAAGAAGAGATAGCAGCATTTCAAACTCCTAGACAATGACACACATTGTCTAGCAACAACACGAGGTCTCACAGATGTGACTAAAACCATTGACCAGTTCCAGGCACACCAACAACATCCCTTAATAAATTAAGAAATAACACATGGTCAATGGTAGGAAAAGCTGCCAAAGATGACAAAAAAATTCTGTCAACACATCTCAATCTAAAAGCCACAGATGATTTAGGACCCTGACTGGCAGTCGCAGCTCCCCAGAACAAACTGAATCTGAACGAGGCATGTTAAAATGCAGGGTAATTGTGTAATGGGTGAAAAACTCAGTGGTTACATGGCTACATGCATCTGCAGCCAGCTCATGCTTGCAGCCCTGCTCCCAGGGAGCTGGCTACTGCTCCCGCATTACTGTGTCTGATACTGAGGCAGCAGTACAGGGTGGCAGTTGGTTTTCCAAGAGGGGGCAGGAGCCTGCCTATAACTGTAGACATTAACTAGTAAGTCCAGGCTTATCGGTTACCTGCTTACATGATTATACGGTCACATTCCTAATCTGGACTGAAACCTATCCAGGATTTAAGAGGTGCACGTGGAGCCAAAAGTCCACTACCTTTCTGGGACAGAGAAGCTATAGCAAATATTTCTGTAACTTGAAGATCTAGCAAATGGTGGATGCCAGTCAGCTAAGTCATGTTTTGATAATATTCTCAACAGTAACACAATGACAGTTTTCTAAGTAGCAAGAGTGGGCACAGGCCAGAGTATATAACACACAAACCCTTGAAGATATTGGGGACAGTGGAGAAGACAATCTGAAAGTTACTCCAAATTCTCACAATTGAGAGATATGGGAAGACAAGCCCCAAACCTCTCAACCCTTTCCCCAAAACCCCCCAGCAAACTAAGTGTGATTAATTGAAGGAATTACCAAATCATAGATTGTACAACCAGAAGGGACCAATGTGATCATCTAGTCCATGGGTTCCCAAACTGGGGGGGTGGGGAATGAAGCAATGCCCTAAGTTTTGCTGCTATTTTTATTTTTCGGCCCCATGTCAGTCCCCCCCCCCCTTTTTTTTGCTCAACAAGTTTGGCTGCTATTGGTGGGAGGGGGGTAGGGGGAGGGGAGGAGAGGAGAGAGAGAAGGTGTGAAGGTTTCTCAAAAATGGGGCACGATGCCGAAAAGTTTGGGAACCACTGATCTAGTCTGACTTCTATAGCACAGGTCACAGAACTTCCCTGAATTAACTCCTGTATGAACCAGAGTATAGATATAATTTCCACAGGGGATTTTTTTAGAAGATATGAGATGATGCAATCTGAATACTTTAGATTGTGCTCTATACAGAGGAATTTATTTTGATGGCTTCTTACTGTATCTATGTTCTGACAAAATGAATGAAGTGGATCACAAGTGCATTTCAGAGATGAAGAGGGGGAAGAGGAGAGATAGTGATGGCTATTAGGAATTTAGCCAGCAGGAGGCTGTTTCATGATGTAGGACTGCCATCAGGTTTAAAGGAGTCTACAGGACTGCTGGTGATGAGCCAGTCAAAACCATCAAAATAGGCATATTTAAAATAAAAGTGGTGATTTGTAACTCAGTCAGGCACACGTTCCATCACACTGATACATGCTCAGAGGCCTGTGTGGGGCAATATCGTCATAAATATTACATATGCAATATTAAATGATTCCATTTTATTATATTTACCATCTTTAACATTACTTAATTCAACATTATTTCAATTAATGGCTTTGATTAACTAAATTCAAACTATAGCATTACTAAAGTTTCACAATACTTAGTAAACAACAATTTACCATTAGTCTTAAACAAGTTTAAAACTCTCAGGACACAGAAAAATTAGACAATTCAATCTGTATTTTCAAGTCGAAGAGTACTCCCCAAATTAAATCTGCATTTTTAGCAAAATATATGTTCTATGCAGAGTGTCTTTACAATTATACAAAGTTAATCCCAACTCCTATTACGATTTCAAATAAAGTATCTCCGCAATATTTACTGAACAATGACAAATAAAAGTAAATTAAATTCACTTAAAAAAATCCAATGTAAAAGTAACAGACAGACAAATGAACAGGGCAGAAATTAGTGATATAAGAACACAAACTATACATATATGTTTTAATGAATATAAAAAAAACAATAAAATTACTACATGTATTAGAAGTGTCTGTAACCTTAGAAATCTTTGTACCTGGAGGATCTTGGCAAATATAGCAGGTATATTTCTCAGGTACATTATCTTCCAGTAAACCCATACAGACTCCATGCTGCCAGCACAGACACTCTTCACACTGTTTGAAGTCAAGAATTGCACATCAACAAATGAAACCTCAATATATTTATCTCAGTCAGTCAGTCAAATATATAGTGTCTATATAACAAAAAAGCCAATACACTTAAGAGAAATATAGGCCTAGAAAAGTGACACCGTGATCCCATCTTATTTTAAGAATAGCAATTAAAAGATTAGAACTACAATGAAATTTCCACCTTCCCCACTCATTTTTCATAAAATCATAATGATTTTAGAGTGAAATTAGAGATAATAAAAAGTAGCAAACCGATACCCCCGGAAATCAAAATCCTCTAGCCGATGAGCACGTACAGCCAGTTTTGTTGCAGTCATGTTGGTCCCAGGGTATTAAGACGATAAGATGAGTGAGACAATGTCTTTCACTGGACAAACTTCTGTTGATAAGAGAGACAACCTTGACCAGACCTGCAGAAGAGCTTTATGTAGCTCAAAAGCTTGTGTTTTCATAATCAGAAACTGGTCCAGTAAGAGATATTACCTCATCCACACAGAGCACAGGCAGCCACGATACAAGTTCAGGCATCCCTATCAATGGAGTTAAAAGTGAGAGGATACCAGAGTCTCCCTCCATTTGATCCTTGTTCAGACCATCACAATCCAGATAATCCACAATCACAATAATATCGAAGGTGAAGATACTTTAAATGCAGAGACATGCAAGGCTGGTTTAACCTGAAAGTTAACCAGTATTAAAGAGGCAAAATTTTCCAGTGTAGATAAGGCTGTAGCTGTATGCTCTGTTCCTTCCCCTCCCCCTTTTTTAAGAACCATGAAAAGTAGCCCAACTGCAATTTCCAAACAACAGCATCTAGAAGTTACCACTAGTCCCGTTTATACAGCCTCAAAGGGGTACCAAGAATGTTACATATAGATAAGGTAACCGAGTCTCTGATCTAAGGACTTTCTACTTTAAGTTTGGTAATCAAAAATACGGTGGAAGTGGGACCAAACTGCACATGGAGAAACATGTACAGGACTGTGTCATGGTTCTGAATGCCTTCTTTTATATAGGCCTGTTAGAGAGGCACAAGAGGAAGAACGCTTCCTGATTGTCCCTAATTCCCTGAATGACTCTCTACAGGATGTGCCAACAGGAACAAAAAAAATGTGTTTTTCAGTCCAATTAGCTCAACTGAAGAGTTACCACCCTCCATGTGATTTTCCCCACCCACACTCTCCCTGTTCTCTTCCATGATCCACCCCACATCACCGGCAGGAGGGGAGAGAGCACCCCTCCCCAGGTTCATCAGACTTTGGAACTGCAGCGGCGAACGAAGCAGAATGGGGGGGCATTGGCAACTCCATGGTGCCAGCTCACCCAGCGTGGCTCTACTGCCCCAGCCCTTCCACATAGCAGCCCCGCCAAAGGACACAACTCGGGAGGGGCAGTACAGCCATGCTGGAGAAGCTGTTGGCATTCTGCTCTTTTCCCCACTGCAGTTCCCGGGAGAGCCCTGAACTGCAGGGCTCCCTTGGGAACCACAGCAGGGAAAGGATCAGAACACGGGGCCTTTGAGTGCCCCACACTGGCAGTTCTTCCAGTGCAGCTGGATTGCCCCAAGCCATGCTCCCAGCCCTGTCCTCCAGAGACCCTGTGTGGAAGGGCTGGGTGTGGTATACCCACAATGGAGGAGCTGCCAGCATGGAGCAGCTAGACAACTTCACATTCTGCTCCTCCTCATTTTTCCAGTACTGGCTATACCATCTTGCTGGTATAGCATACTTATGTACTACCTACCTGCACTGCTTGCCACAAAGTATGTTTAGAACTGTGGTCCTGTCTGGAGAGAATTCATTCCCAATTAACTCAGGCTATACTTTTGTCAACGTAGAAACTCCACCAATGTCTGTAGCTTATTTCTGCAATAAAAACCCCTCTAGACTAGACATGAGGGACATCCCTGGGGGGGACAGGACCTGTAGCAGAAGTGATGAGCATATCACTTTTGACACTTGTGACTGTTTGCAGGTCCTCCCAAAGCATGAGGCCCAGTTTCGCCATACACTGGGGACTACTCTGCTAGACATACTCTTTTGGAACGTATCTTCCATCTATGGCTAGAACACATCACTGCAAAGCACATTAGAAAGCACCAGCAGATTCAGAAGTCCCAGCTTCATGGTTAGGTCCTGTGACCATGGTGCAGGGAAGACCATGGAAAGAGGTATGGGGTGAGAAGTGGAGTGGGCCTGTGGAAGAGGAGAGACTCTCGCCCACTGTCCCCAAATAGACTGCAACACCCACACACCCTGCCTCCAAGCAGCTGATGATTAAGGAGAGTCTCTCCCACAAAAGAGGGAGAAAAGAAGAGGCATTTCTTCACCCTAAGAACTGGAGAGGAAGAGTGGTGGAAAGAAGAGGAAGGAGACAGGCTAGTCAAGGATGAGATGGGAGCGTTGTAAAAAGGTAGAATACATGGCTGGGAGAGGTTGGGAAGGATGAAGCAGCCCCTTTTCTCACCACTAAGATGACAGGGATGGGTAAGACGGACAAGAGAAAGGCCAGTCAAGAGGAAGAAACTCCAGATCCAAAACAAAGACGACAGGCACCCCTTCAAGAACGGATCTCCCTAATAAGGGCTGGGAAGAGAGGCAGAGATCTCACCAAGGAAGGGACCAGAGGAAAACCCAAGGGAAAAGATGGGTTAAGGGAGGAGGAAAGAAAAGCAAGCAGAGGAAAAAAGGAAGCCAAAAGAGGATGGTGTCACGAACAAAAATGAGAGCTCCAGTCTCTGTCTAAACTAGTACTGTTGTAAAGTCCCCTATAACTACGGTGACCATATTTTCTGAACCAAAGATAGGGACAGATTAGCCATGCCGCCTGACACGGCTAGCCACACCCCTGACCTCCTAGCTCCAGCCCCACCTGCCACAGGAAGTCTCACCCTTGGGGGTGGGACTTCTGGGGTCAAGATGGGCACATGACCGGAAGTAAAGGGTGTCATGTGACCCGCTCTAAGACCTCCTCCCACCGTCCTCTACCAATAGGGATGAGTTGGGGCATTATAGGAGCCCCCCATGCAACTATAGTGCAATTGCATTAACCCAGGCCCCAGACCTAGGATCCCATGACACTGCAGCACTAGGGTCCAACCTCGATTCAAGAGGAGATCCAGGATCCGAGACCTATTACTTTGCAGTGTAGATGCAGCTCCATTGGACTCAGGGCCTGTGAATTATCCAGAGCTACCCCACAATTTCACAGAGCAATTTCCTTAGTCCTCTTAACAGTTTATGCTTACCGGTTCCAATTAACTGGTAATCAGAGGGGGCTGGAGTGGCTCCCCACCTGCTGTGGGCAGGAGGCTGCTCCAGCCCTGCTGCAGACAGAGGCTGCTCTTGTCCAGAGCAGCCCCTCTCTCTGGGGAACCCAGGGGCCCTGCAGGCAGGGACTGCACCAGAATCCAGAGCAGCCCCTGCCTGCAGTCCAGCTTTCTGTGGACAGGGCCTGCTCCCGAGAGGACTGGAAGCTGGCGGCAGCCCCAGTGTCACCTAACATTAACCAGTTAACTGATGAATGGGAATTTACATCCCTAATAAGATGTACTACAACTGCATTTTTTGAAGTTACTGTAAAACTATCAAGCGTCCTTTGTTTCTACAAGCCAGAATGACAATACTGAACTACCATGACAATTACAGGGTGGAGAAGACCTTGTCACTAACCTTCATCATCACTGCTTGAAAAGTACATTTCCCATGGAGATCAATGGGTCTGGGTTATTTTATATGTAAAGCTACTGGGGAATGTGTGTCAACAGCATGATGGCAATGCCTATATTATGTAAATAATACCTAATAATAATTGCCAAATGAGACCACTTTCCAACCTGCTTACAAAGGGCCTGATCCAATTTAATTTTAAGCTAGGATTGGGCCCAAAGCAATCTGTTATTACCCAAGAAGATCCAGTTAAGATTTAGTCACCCTTCAAAAACATAGGGGATCAATCAGTAAAAGCCCCAGTGCCTGATAGAGGCAATCTTTGAAGAAAATTGGAGAGAGTTTGAATTGACTTCTGACAGCAGCACTTTCTCTTGCTGGACATGAGGTCTTGAGCACAGGTTTCACGTTGTGTGTCAGAATAATTCAGAAATGCGTTGTCACAGCGAACTCCATTCAGGTCGAGGCAGAGTGCAGCCCAAAGCCCTTCAAGCAGCAAGTGAAAACATCTCATCTCTTCAGCGCTCACAAGGGGCTTGTTTACTCAGACAAGTGATGACAGTCCTCTCTGGAAAGATACATCCCGCCTCTCTGTGGACGCACCAAATGCTTTCATGTGGCATCTTAAGACACTGTTTAAATCATCAACTGCTTGGATGAGGAAGACTCAGAGAGTCTGTCCATCATCCACACTGGTGTGACACGGTGATTGCACTGCCGTGGTAACAGACCCAACCGCTCTGTGGGCTCTCGTGGAGCAGCAGGGAGCCCGGGGAGGTCTCCCGGGGGGGAAAGGCCGGGGGTGCCTCTATTTCAGTGGTTCTCAGCCTTTTTGGCCTGTGGACCACCTGGCTCATAGCAAACCTTTCCGAGGACCACCAGTTGCTAATGGAAACTCACCATTAATTACATAATTATGCCCAAGTCATTTTGCTAGTGCTGCAGCTAAGAAGAATTGTTTAATTTAAATTATTAAGAGTTTTAACTTTCTCGTGTTAGTTTATCAAATTTAATTTTAAATAAATGTATGTCCAATACAAAAGGTTTCAATATTTTCTTTATTTGTGGCAGGGGTGGGCAACCTTTTTTGGCTGGGGCCGCTGATCCACAGAAAAATCAGATGGGGACCATACAAGTAAGAGAAAAAAAAACCTCCTCCCAAAAGCCCCAAACTTCACTGAGGTGGCCCCCAACTGAGACACCTCACTCCTCTGGTGCTCCAGCCCTAAGGGGCGAGGGAAAGCGACATGGAGGACTGAGGTTCAGGTTTTCCCATAGGTCAGATTTACCTTTTTGGTGGATTTTATGGACCCCCCCCCCTTAGCTACTGGGGTGGGGACAAAAATGAGGGTGTGGGACAGGGCTGCCAGTGAGTGGGATAGGGATGGGGTGCAGGATCTGGGAGGGAGGTGGGAGGCAGAAGGGGAAGAGGTTGTGAAGTCTGAGGGGGGAGGTAGGGTGCAGAAGCAGGCTAGGAATAGGGAGTCTGGCCAGGGGAGGGAGCAGGAACAAGGGAGAGTGCAGTGTGTGCGGCCAAAGGGAAGGTGCAGGAGCAACGGTGGTTGCAGGAACAGGATGGGGGTAGGGTGTCTGGGCAAGGGGTAGGGTGCAGGAGCAGACTGGGGGTAAGGTATCTGGCCAGGAGGAAGGGTGCAGGAGAAGGCTGGAGTAGGGGTTGGACTTCCCTGGTCCATCACCCTCAGGACCTGACTGGTTCCAGATGAGCCTTTTTTCCCCCCGCACTAGGGAAGGTCCTTTCAGGCTCCCTGCTGCCACACCTCTGCCCCTACTGGGTTTCCCAGCGCCCCCCGCAGCCTTGCTGAGCCAAGTGCAAGTTCCCAGCCCCCACACTGGCAACCCAGCGGAGATGCACCAGTTCCCGGCGCCTCCCTTCCCCCCAGTCTAGTTGAGGTGCACCTGTCCAGAGTGCCCCTCTCCCCTACAGTCCAGCTGAGCCAAGTGCCGGTTCCTGACTTCCCCCCGCAAATTACTTGCTTTCAAAAGCCTCTGGCTGCTCCTATTGGCAGATTCCGGAGCTGCAGGGAAAAGCTGCAGAAATTGCACGACTCCTATTTTCCAGCCAATGAGAAACAGTAGCGCACAGCTGCTTCTAGCTGCCTCTGGAGTCTCTGGGATTTTCAGGATATTTCAGAGCTTCATGGGGACACCAAGACAGGAGATTGAAAATCGGGACTGTCCCAGAAAATATGGGATGGACAGTCAGCATACCTATTGCTGCACAACAGCAGACCTGCACCAATGGGAGATTTTAGGGAGCATGCTAGTGTAGACTATACCCAAGAGGGGAAAGAAAAGTACAAGGGTGCTGTCAAACTCAAACCCACTCTGTTCTAATGGATGATTTAAAAATAGTGTCAAGTTACTATTACACAGTGCAACACACTGACAAAAGTATTTTTCTCCAATTTTTCAGTACTAGTAATTTCAAGGATTATTGTTATCAATCACACACAAAACATTTTCAAATAGAAGTGGTTTTTAGCATATAAACCTTAACTGGATGTAAAGCAGACAGTGAAAAAGCAGAAAGACAGATTAGCAAGTATAAAAGGAAAGAAAAATAAAAAGATCAGGATACATAATAGAAATACATTACTTTTGTTTCAAAGTTTATAGCAAGTTTATAATAATGATAAAAATACACAGAGGTACTCAGTTTGAGTTCACATACTGAATCAGGAGATATCAGAGCATGCGATTGTGGAATAAAGCAGGGTGCAGAGATGATGCTCAAGAGCCAAGTATCACTACAGAAGACCAAGGGTAAACCTGTTTTGGCATTAGATGTTTTTACAATACTGATGCTGGCCTCCTGATATTTTAAAAATACATGTATGCAACAGATATAAATGAGGAATACTCAAAGCAAATGGCCACAGAGGCAAAATACTAGCTACAGAATTTAAGACAACCGTTTAAAGTGAATGTTTTGACAGGTCTTAAAATCTTCTAAAACGTGAAAAGTTGCCCCAGATATTTCAGTACTAATTGCTGTCCAGACTTTACCTTGATGATGTACGCCCCAGGAGAAAGACTCACCACCTTCCAATGAAAGGGTGATCAGTGTAAACTGCTGCCTATGTAGTGCCAACAAAAAAATCTTGTGGCCCTCCAGAATTAAGGAGACCACAATGAAGCTCCAGTGACATTTTGATGCAGGTCCATATTTAAATATATTGTTTTAGTTCTAGTACTATTAACTTATATATTTAAATAGTACATTTGTATAGCAAGAATTACTATGTATCTACCTTTCTATAATTGTTGTTTTCAGACACTTGGTTAAAAAATTATACTATATATTAAATGATACATGGTACAGTTGAAGCCTTAACTTTTTGCACTCTCTGTTACTGGGCCCAATCCTGTTCTAACTGAAGTAGGTGGTTTATTGTCAGTTTCAAAGTGAACTGTACCAGACCTTTCATTATTTTAACTGCCAATATTAAGATTATATACAATCTTGTATGTAATTTTTTTGTAAAGAAAATGAAGCTATTGTCAATGCTTAATGGCACTATACTACTTAGAAATTAACAAAGTGGGGAAGTGAATATTACTTGTAATTATGCCTTTAAAAATAAGAGCTTACAGAATGCCCAGGTCTTGCACCCCGAGTGACAGTCATACTGCCCTAACTCTTAAGTCTTTGATGGCACAAGGGCTTCCTGGAACACGTAAGCTCCAACAAGCAAGCAACACAGAAGTCCCAGAAAATTCTAGCCAGTTCCTTTCAAAGGGGCAAGAATGGACAGCATTGTATCACATTCTAATAGACAGAGAGCTCACATTTTAAAAAACACACAACAAAGTCACCAATTCCACCAGGAGGGATGGAGAAGTCTTCAAATGAGCGCTTAGCAGGTAGATAATGAGACACCTCAAAGCTCAACTTCCAAACTCTGGGGTAAGGTAGAGGTGTGAGTGAGAATCAGTGAAGGGATATTGTCAACACCACAGGTTTGCACACAAGTAGTTTTTTGTTCTTTAAAGTTACCAACTGCAGAGTATTTTCACTCTTCTAGACTAAGTGGCTTGGGGGATGACCCAGATATAAAAATAATTAGAACGCTCCAAGAAAGTGTCAGAAGGAGGTTGGTACCCAATAAAAGACCCTCCCATCTTCTCCTTCAGAACCTCAATAGTATAATAAAAACTAGATACACAGCACCAAAGGATGCACCTTTCTACAACAAAAACTTTCAAAAGTCAGCCAACTCAAACAGAAGATTCAGTATGTAAATCCAGACACACTCATATGTAATCTTCTGTTATGCAATTCTCCAGACAAGACAACCATTAAGAATGTAGGCAATTACTTATTATTTCAATGCTGATCATTTTAGGACAACCCGAAAGCTAACTAATGTGTATCTCACTACCCACAGCTTCATACGTGTTCTCAAGTACTGACTGTTAAGGATGTTAAAATGCAGTTATTTGGGTAAATGTGTAACCACTGAATTGTTTAGCTGTTAAACACATTTACACAGGGGGCAGGGGGAAGGAATGTGTTGGGACTCAGTGCTTACAGAGCGCTGGCTTTCAAGCCAGGTCCCCATCAGCATGGGCTCCTATTGCCCCCCGACCCCTGCTGCTGCATGCTGCTGCTTCTGTATCAGAGGCAGCAGTGCGAGGGGAGAGGGACAGTCAGCTCTACATATAGAAGCTCCAGCCTACCCCCCACCCTCCAGATACAGAGGCAGCAGGTGTGTGGGTGTTATGTGTAACCAAGAAGGTTAACCGATGAGCCCAGGCTCATCAGTTAACTGTGTACTCTGAAACATGTTCACATCCTCACTAAGTACTCTATGCAGGTGCTATAACCCCCACATCCACCAATAATTATGATAATGCAGTCAGAGGTCATGAATAAAAAAATCTGCTGCAAATCAAAGACGGAAGAGACACAAAAGGCTAGTTAATTTAATATTAAAATAAAAATACATGTTACTGTACTGATTGTATTATTCAATTATATATTTGTAAAAATGGAAAGATAACAGTAGTGATCATTTTTGAAGTATACTATGTCTATAGATTCCAATTTATGGGAGGTGAAGACTTGGCATTGCTGAGCTTCAGAAACATTTTAGAAAGCAGTCCTAACTGGGACTGTATAAACACCCTCTAGTGGTACCTAATTTTTACAACAGCGATTAAAAAAATTTAAAAGCAAAAAGAGGATAATACGCTGAGATGGCAGACATACACTTTGGCTGAAGACAAGGAGAGACCGGAAATGTTAACTACAGTAAAATGTCTATGTTAGACAATATGAAAACAGTCTGCAGAGACATTTTATCTGATACTCCTGGTGAAACCTCTCCCACTTATGAGAAAAATATTTAACATGTAGTTTTTTAGACACTAATAGGATTTTCCCTCATTTCCACAGTACAAATCAGGTCAATCAGCATCCTGTGATCCAAGATGAGAGGACGCAGCATGTAAAAGCCTTCCTGGGTCAAGATGTCTGATATCACTGGTAGGAGGTATGGAATTTTCCATCCAGTCTGATGAGACATGGATACAAATATTAGCTGGCACAAGCTAAGGCAATCAATATAACCTAGGACTGGTAAGGAAGCAGTGGCAGCAAAATATAGTAAACTTACCTACCAAAAGAACCCAGGTACCAAATCTTAGAGCTCTAAGTCACAGTGCTCAGAATCTGTGAGATTCTCCCCATACCTCCTGGTGACCTCTAAGCTTGTGCACATTAGCAGTATGAAAGATTTTGGTTAAAGGATCTCTCCCAGGCAACTCAAAATGTAAATAAAATCACTAGCTTTTTTTGATCATTTAACTTCTATCCATTTTCAATATTGTTAGGCTCAAGAAAAACAAAAGTCCACAACCCTTTGAGTCAGGATCAAACAAAAACAATCTCGGATCTTCACTGCTTCAAAGGTTAAGGTAAGCAAAAGATCTCAAAATGTATTGCCTAAGGATTAAAAACAGTCTCTAATTGAAGACATGAGACATTCATAACCCTGAGGTATTTAAAAGGCAGACAGCCAGCTTCCCTCAAAGCTTCCAACAGACAAGACATCACCTGATTTTCCTCTCTCTCAGCCTGTGCGCCAAACTGGTTCCTGCAAGGTTAATGAGACTCAGCTAGTTTTAAACCCTGCTCATTAATCCATATGTCCCACTACACATAATGTCCTCTCTCAGTTTAAGGATTCCTAATCCATGCAAGTCCTATCCCAGAGACACAGCTGTTGGCATCTCAGAGTGAGGTGTGTTTTTTTCTGCCACTTTGAACTTGGGGAGAAAAGCCTGCAGTGTTTTCCATACTTTAAGAACATAAGAATGGCCATAGTGGGTCAGACTAAAGGTCCATCTAGCCCAGTATCCTGTCTGCCGTCAGTGGCCAATATCAGATGCCCCAGACGGTGGGAACACAACAGGTAATCATCACATGATCCTTCTTCTGTCATCCATTCTTCAGCAATTTACCTGAAATAGGATGCAAGGACAAATAAAGGGCTTCTAATCAAGTTTGACTTGAGAATAGAAGCTAATGCAACCCCAGCTGTCTTAGTTAAGGGCTTTAAACTTTTGAGGGAACAGAGATACTGGATCCTCTAGAGCACAGTAACTGTCTTTCTGTTCCTCTGTTGCAGAGATATATCCAACCTCTGAAGAATTCTCCCCATTAGCAAGCAAATACTTATCCCCACACAACCTGCTGCATTGATAAGGGTAATACAGGATTTGCAGTAATGCCAGCTGAAACAAGGTATTCCATATAAGGTAATGCCAGTGTCAGACCAGCTTGCTTTCCACAGATTAATCCTATGTCTAAGGCACAGATATTGATGTTGTAATAAAAACAGTGGTCCCATACAACTAAGTGCCCAGACATAAGGGATGAGTGTTGACTCTGGTGTCAACATGACACTATAGGATTAACCTGAAACTCTTGAGTATTTCTGTCAACATGCACTGCTTCTCCAAATGTTGCTCTCTACTTGCAATAGGAGTATCAGAAGGGTAGCTATGTTTGTCTGTAACTTTAAAAAATGAGTAGTCCTGTAGCACCTTAGAGACTAACAAACATTTTTTTTATATATATATATATATATATATAAAAAAATCACGAGCTTTTGTGGGCAAACTCTACTTCCTCAGATGAGCAGAGCTGAGAGAAAAGGGGAGCCCTCAATTTATGACAGGGGAAAGTACCTGTCAATTGTAGTACCAGTGCTGAGTGGGCTGGAAGGGTCTCATACTTAGATGTCAATTGGGTGTTGAAGGAAAGCAGGTCGGCAATTAACAGCTCACAATACTATTTATATATTTTTGCTAGTCTTTAAGGTGCTTCAGGACTACTTGTACCTGGATAGTGTATTTAGAGCCTCTGGTGCGAGAATGTTCAAGTCAAAGATAATGCACCAAAATGACAGATAGCTCTCAGAACCTCCTGAACTAGTTTTCATTAGATGAGTGGGTGCTCAGCCACTGACTTGGCACATGAATGCACCAAGTACATCAAAGCATTTCCACTTGGAGACCTCTGCTTTAAAATGGATTTAATAAGGCAGATCTGCTAGATCAGTATCAACAAAAATGGCAACAGGCCAGAATTATGGGCATCTGTGATGGTGGCCTCCAGAACTGATACCAGATAATCCTATCAAAGCATATACAACCCATATACCTAGTCACATTCACACCAAGTTCCTCTCCCAGGTGCAGAACGCACCAGCCTCAGATATATTCAAGCCAGTCAAAAACTTTCAAATGGTTCTACTTTTTTCCATCTTACTTTATAATTCTGCTAGGAGCAAAAAGGAACAGTCAAAATAATGACCAATCAACAAAGCAAGAAAAAATGTAAACATGAGATAAAAGACTACATCAAGGACAATTATGAGTGAATAAGCTGTGCAGACTTGACTTGAAGACTTGCAAACAAGCCAAACTAATTAAAGGAGTTTGGGGGATTCAAAAGTGAGCCAAGGAAGCTTCAAAAATATTCCTAAAATCCACAATTTCCCCAAAAGGGAGGAAATTAATAACTCATGTTCAACGCCTAAAGTATCAGCAATCCAAATCACTCTCAAGTGCCTGTCAGGTGCTTTTTTACTGGCTGAAGTTAGTAGGGCACTGGTGGAAGGGTCAGTAGTTGGTGTACACTCAGTATGTATGGCTCTCCTGACAACATGTGTGTGCTTCAGAGGATCCAAGCACTGAAGTTCTGGGAGCTCCCTGAAGACCCAAGTGTGGAATCTTATGCGGATATTTATAAATAAAGGGAAAGTTCCACATTTGCTGCTGCTGTTGTGTGGCTAAAGACAGGGTGTGGCCAGATCTTCAAATAAGTGAACAATCATAATGTGCGAAGTATTACATAATGCATCAGAAACTGCAGGACCTTCTCCATACGGAAGACCAGATTCTACATCAAAAATATAAAACAGCACAAACTTTTTTCCTGTCCTGATTTCAAAAAAATGTTTTAGGGGATTTTACTAAAGCATTTAAGCACATCCCAGATGTAAACTGAGTCAAGCACTGACTATCTGTACTTGTTTATCCTTTTTGACTGGGCAATGTACGGTGAACATACACTGTGATCAGGTGATGCTTTTGAAGCTTTTCTGAGAATGCTCAGAAGTTCAGGGAAGGTTTCAAATCAATTGGTTAACATTTTTACTTTAAAATATTTATTCTCTAACCTAGCAGACACATCTTCAAAGAGAACTATATCCATGACAACTTAAAAACTTGAACCATTTTTGATACTGCTCTATTTTAAAAAGTATTTTTGTAAAGTACAAAAATCTTTCCCCCCTCCCATTGACCCTTAACTCAAAAGTAACTGCAGATTCTGCTGAAACTTTGAAAAATACATTAATGGTAATGGCCCTGATATAAATTACATAGAACACGAAGTTCTGAGGTGAGCTACCAAAGCATAATTTGTTCACCTGCTACCACAGAGATCAGTTGTTCACCCATGCTAAACTGACACTTTTCTGAGATTCCAGAGCAGAGAAATGATACATTTTATGGGGAATCCACTCCCATATTCCTGCATAGACACTTGCACTGTTATGCTTTGGATGACATCCTTTCCTGTATTTGGTGAACTTCACTGCACATCCAATCTACAATCATATACCTGAATCATAAAGTCATTTTCTTCTTCCACTTCACAAATGCATCGAACAATCCCAAAGTCACTGTCTTCTTCATCGAGTTCCTCATCGGGGTTAGTGGTTACATCAATGTCCTGACTGCAGTCATCATCACTCCAAAGCAAACTATCTGTAGATGACTCACTCAAGGTATCTTCCTCTGTGTCAAAAAGTTAAATTGAATAAATCCGTCAGCGTGATTACAGAAAAAGTTGAATTGGGTGGCCATTCTAAATTACTGTATACCTAGGGATATGCATTGCAGGCACTATAAAATGTATCAAAGATTCTGTTTTTAAAGTAATAAGTACAGTATTAGGCTTAGAAAGTGTTTGTTGACTGTCTATATTACTAGTTGGCAAAATCATACCTGCTAATTAATAGCTATTCCAAAGTATCTTTTGCCTTATTAAAACTTTCAGAATTCTTTAGATTTTACTTCCCAAAATATATCTGAAATGGACTCGAAAGAAAATAAAGTCACAAAATCAGGGATGGTCTAGACAAACTTGGTCCTGCCGTGAGGGCAGGGGACTGGACTCGATGACCTCAATGTCCCTTCCAGTTCTAGTATTCTATGATTCTAAGATTCCTTTCCCACTTTAAGTGTGGGAAAAGCACAAGTGAGAATCACAATCTAAGTTTGTTTCTGTAATGAGGAGTTCACCTCTTTGAAATATGGCCAATTCTACGCAGACAACTAACAAACATTTCTGTTGTCAACGTCTGAATTTATTGAACTGGGGCAGATTTTGTGGTACTATTACCAGCTAGACGTACAAGTATCTAGAGGGAACAAAAATTTTATCTTCTTTGATGCCTAAGATTTTTTGCCTTCACGTGTTGTTTAGAAATCCACTGATGTTGGCACAGGAAATTCTACAAATTTAAATAGGCTCTTTATCAATAATTCAATATTTCCAGAGATGGAACTGCTTTGATAATGAGCATTCCATTACATATTTCAAAACCATAGGAGACAGCGCAGTAGAATATTACATCACTGGAAGCCACTGTCTCTCCAAACAGACACAATACGTCCCAAGAGTGGTCACTGTACCACACAGCCTCAGAGCGTAACATGCATTCCTCCTGTGCAACTGCAGTGCTTTAGTGAAGATGCTCTTATACTGATGGGAGAGCTTCTTCTGTCAGCAGAGTCAATCCACCTCCCCAAGAGGCAGTAGTAGCAAGGTCATTTGAAGACGCTCTCCTGTAGACATCATGTTGTTTACATGGACGGTAAAGTTGCTATAACTACACTGCTATGGGGAATGGATTTTTTACCCTCCCCCCCCGAGTGATGTAGTTACACAGGCACAGGTCTGTAGTGTAGACCTGGCCCCCAGTCCCCACAGGGAGAGGAACAATGGCTACGTCTACACTACGAGCCTCTTGCAGAAGAGCAAATGCAAATGGAGCGCTCATTTGCATATGCTGCGCTCTCATTTGTATTTCCTCTTCCTTTCCCTTTTGCGCAAGAGGTTTTTGTGCAAAAAAGCGTTGTATAGACAGCCCCTTTTTGCGCAAAAGGGAAAGAGGAAATGCAAATGAGAATGCAGCATATGCAAATGAGCACTCCATTTGCATTTGCTCTTCTGCAAGAGACTCATAGTGTAGACATAGCCTGAGTGAAAGGAAGGCTCTGAACCCACATTCTTGTGCATATGACACAAAGCTGGGAACAAACGTATATCAGAAACTGTTCTTTAAGTTTATAGTCAAATAAAAAAAATGGTAGGGTTAAGGTTGCCCAAGTAAACCAAACTCTGCACTTTTGGGTGTTCAGTTAATCATTACATTACAGCATACTACTTAAACAAATACAATTATACCAATACTGTGCAACCCCAGACAGAGGAGGACATTTCGTAACATTTTTCATCTATTTTATAGGGTTGTTGATTAATCACTGTTAACTCTAGTGATTAACCCCAAATTTTAATCATGATTAATCAGTTTTAAACAATATCAATTGAAATTTATTCATTTTAGATGCTTTTCTATATTTTCCACAATACAATACAAAGTGTACAGTGCTCACTTCCTATGCAAAAATGATAAAAGGAAGTGTTTTTCAATTTACCTCAAGCACATACTGTAGTACGATCAATCTTGAAAATGCAACTGACAAATGTGGTTCTGTTACATATTTACACTCAAACAAAATCATGTGCATACAAGTCCGTTCAATCCTACTTTATGTTCAGCTAATCACAAGAGATAATGCTACCTTCTCATTTACAATGTCACCTGAAAGTGAGAACAGATGTTCACATGGCACTAGGGATGCACATTAAAACAATGTTAATTAAATTTGTAACTGAACTGCCTGAAGGAGAATTATGTCTCCTGTTCTGTGCTTTACCAGCCCTCTCCCCATTATTTCATGTTATAGCAGTTTTGGTTGTTAACACTGCACGTTTAAGAACACTATCACTGTTACCTTCTTTGCATTTTGGCATATCTGCAATGTGACATTTTTAAAGATAGCTGAAGCATACTTTCAGTGCTTTCTGCCCTAGTGAGTCTAATGCTGATCATGAGATTCAGAGTCCCTGAAAGCTACTCTTGGCCCCCAAGGGAGCCCCAGACTCCTGGTTGAGAACCACTGGAGTAGAACCTGTCATCAGCATGGACACATGTCCTTTGGAATGGTGGCTGAAGCATGAAAGGACATATGAATCTTTAGCACACTGGCATGTAAATATCTTGCAACATCAGCAATAACAGTGCCATGTGAATGCCCATTCTTACTTTCAGGTGACACTGGAAAAACAAATCAGGCAGCATTATCACATACAAATGTAAACAACATTGTTTGAGCATCTGGCTGAATGAGAAATAGGACTGAGTAGACTTGTAGGTTCTAAAGATTTACATTGTTTTATTTTCTAACGTAGGATTTTGGGTATATAATTCTACATTGGTAAGTTGAATTTCATGATAAAGAGACTGCACTACAGTACTTGCATTAAGTGAACAGAAAAATAATATTTCTCTTGTTTTCTTCCAGTGCAAATGTTTATAATAAAATAAATATGAAGTGAAGCCTGTACTCTTTGTATTGTATTGCAATTAAAATCGATGCATCTGAAAATGTAGAAAACATCCAAAAACATTTAAATAAATGGGATTCTATTGTTCAACACTAGGATTAATCACTCGATTGTTTAACAACCCTATTTTAGTTATTCTAATATCTCTCTCAGAATGGTCCAATATCTATCTTACATTGATTTGTTTCTTCTCTCATGGAAGTATTCTAGTAACTTGTAGAATATATATTTTTCTATTCAATCATCAGCACAGATGTTTAGATACATATGCAGTCACAAATTGTATGTCACCAATTTTTCACTATTCCTGTATGTATTTTACTACATGAATTGTATGTTTTGTAAGTATGACTTTTATGGACTGTTTGGCATACATTAAGAGTATGTTTTATAAGTTGCTATGCTTGTATCTACAGTTGCAGAAAAAGTATGATATAGATCATGTGAGAAACAATATGTCGTTGGGCAACTAAAGACTAACACCAGGGGTGGGTCTACACACCACTCTTACCTTGACATAAGCTACACAATTTGCACTATGCAAGTTGCGTAGCTTATTTCAATGTTATTTCAAAATAAGGTGCTATTCTGATACAACCCTTCACCCTCATGCAATGAGGTTTACAGAGACGTCAGAATAGTGACCCTGTTATATTTTGATATAACAGGCTTCCTCTTAAAACACAGAATAGCTATTTTGGGATACCAGAGGTATCCTGAAATAGCTCCACTATGTAGACATAGCCAAGGAGAGAGTCAGGATTGTGCATGCAATTACATTTTCAATATTGTTAAGTAATTAATCATACAACCTTTAGGTTTACAACAAACCAGGTGTGGAATATACAGAGGGACAACTCTTGACGAACCACCATTATTTACAACCATCTATTAATATTAACACTTTCTATTGATGTGTTTATAGCACATATTACTATGTACACAGCATGTGTATAAACATCTATTTATAACTTATTAGCCCTTCATGAACTATTTATAAATTGAAACATAAGGGAGTGTAAACACAGACCTGAACTGGTATAGGGCAATTTATATCACTAATGCTGCTTAAATCTATCTGCTGTAACAAGGAGTGGCATACTACATTTCCCTTTTACTCACATTTACTACTTACACACAAAGCTATCAAGCCACAAAGGACATCCATCTTACCATTTACTTTCACTCTATGGTGCCCAGAATCAGAAACATGTAACGGTGTACTTAGGTGGGGATAAGATTTATTTGAAGAATAATATCTTGTGGTGATGACTGATTTTTTTGGGGAAAGCTCCTGGGAAATGTCAATGTTTTCTTCACTGCCAGGGTATTCTGTAAAATTATAAATATGTTAGTACTGGAGGGAAAAAAAAAAAAACAAAAAAAAACCCCAAACTCGGGGGGAGGGGAGGAGATCTACAAGCTGGATATTTAGAATTACTAATAGCATTAATGCCCTGTCATCCTGGAGTGGAAGAATGGTGGATTCCAGAGTGGAAAATTGTGTATGGATGGTGGCATGGTAGCCACTGGACTCTGCCTGACGTACATGAAGGATGACTACTTAAAAATGTTGTTGCAGTAACTCTGATGTCACAAGATAAAAAGGAAACTGGAAACTTTAAATTTAGTAACTTTTAAAAAGTGAAAAGTAGTTCTGGATATTACACCTACTTTAGACTTTTTGATCCTTTTCTGGTTTTAATAATTAACATCTTACACACATCCTTTATAGCAATCCTTCTGAATTCCTTTGACTCTTCTAGCTGGGCTCCAAGCAAAGAGGAGGAAGAAGGGTCATTGTGGGGCTATAAAGGCAAACATTTGAACTAGAGTTACTTCTCCTATGTACTCTTTTCCTACTTTATGAGCTCTTAGAACCTTTGTTTTTGGATCATCTGTCACCTTAGGCAAGACCTGAGGAAACCACAAACCCAGAAAAAAAAAACCCCACCAGACAGATGATAGCCCAAAGCTGCAAAAGTTAAACTGGGATGTTTTGGTCCATACTACATTCAACTATATACATCATTTAATTGTTGTGTGTGTTATGGTATGCCTAGAGGTCCCAAATGAGTGCTGGACATTGCACAGACACATTACATGTGTGTGCACTGAAAGAAAAACTGATGGCACCAAGTCTCAGAGCCTGGGTCAGCTAATGGGGCTCAGGCTACAGGGCTATAAAACTGCAGGGTAGATGTTTGGGCTCAGGATGGCACTCAGCCCATGAGACCCCATGCATTCACATTGCCATTTTATAACTGGGCAACCTGACTGAACCCCATGAGCCCAGAAGTCAGCTGACCTAGGCTACGCACAACTGTTCTGCAGGTCTTTTCTCTGGCCCTACAAGAGCTCACAGACTAAACAGACTTGCTCTAACCACCAGACTACACTATATGCTATAGTATATATAGATTATACAAAAACTAAATCAACAGAAAGGAGAAAGGAAGCGATGGGAGTGCTCTAGTCACTGGACAGAGAGCAACAGGAAGAGGTTTATACACTCAACGTTGGGTTTGCGATTGCACACACATCCTAAATGCCAGCTACTGCTCAAAAAAGATGTTCTGTGAGTAACTAATTTGTGAACGCTAGAGCAGACTTGCTTCGGGGAATGTCACAGAAGAAATGAAAAACACAAAAATGCTGTCCCCCAAGAATTTGATGGTACGGGGAACAAAAGGAAGGAAAAAAACATTAAGACAAGGGTGACTTTTTTGGCTGACTTGTTCCTGCAAAAATATTTTCAGAAGAGAATTTGTGATAACCATGTTGTGATTAGAATGGCTGGTATCCTATATTGCTTCGATAAATGTTGTGCCATTTAAAGAAAAATGTATGTGCTATTTTATCAAGACAAGAGAGTAATGGATGAAGAAAAGAAAGAGAAAGCTGAATATGAATATCCAGAATAAATGTAGTAGAGGTCAGATTGGACTGGCTCAGAAAGCCAGTACCTCACCCAAGTGGGTATGTTTGAGCTTCAGAATCAAAAACTTTTTCTTAATAAAATGTTACTAGCCCTTATGGTTGTGAAGAAAACATTAAAAATTTCAACTGGATATAAACCAATGTGATGTTGTCTGCCTAAGACTGATGACAGGCCGAAGAGACTGGTTACTTTCCCTACAGTAACTGGTCCTTAAAGCTGTTGTAATTGGCAGGATCCCACTGTTGCATATGTGCCTCAGACATGCAAGGTAAGATTCCCTTGAATAGCAGCATTCACTGGGGATGTGCATGCATGTTGTGCTTTCTCATGCTCCTGTATGAATGAAGGGGGAGAGTTGCACAGTTTTTGTTCTGACCAGGTCTACGCTCAGGAATAAATTTGAATTAAGATATGCAACTCCAGTTCGGTTAATTGCGTAGCTTGAGTCAACGTACTGTGGCAGCCCGAGAACAGGGAGCTGCCAAAGCCTCATGGAGGGCAGATATGCTGGAAGCTAGATATGTGGCTTTATGTTCCCTGAATAGGCTGTTAAAGACTATGGCCAGGCAGCCACACCTGAAGCCTATCTAGCAGCAGCCTAAAGGGAGGACTAATTGGAACACCTGCAGCCACTTAAGGTGGATGTGTGCACTATAAAAACACTTCCCCAGGCAAGGCTAGGGGAACAAGAAAAGGGACGGACTAGAGGAGAACTCAAGGAGACAGGAGCAACCCAGAGCAAGAAAAAACACACCTGAGTGAGCTGGTGCGAAGGTTTGCTCCACGATATCAGGAACGAGGTATTGCAAGAGGGGGTGGGGAAGTGGCCCAGGGAGGGGCTGCTGCTCCGGGGGCAAGGACCAAGCTACACTGCCTGCTCGGGGCTGCCCCTACTATAGGGCCCTGGGCCGGAACCCGGAGCAAGTGGGTGGAACAGGGTTCCTCCCAACCCTCCCCTATGGCTGGAAGGGCCAGCAGGGACTGGAAAAAGAAAGGCACTGGACTGGCCAATGATGAAAGAGGCTCTGGAAGCAGGATACCCTGGCCTTCGTGGCAGTAATTAGGGACACTGTGAGCCTCTGAGGCCCACAAGAGCCTACCAGGAAGCGCAGGACCCACAGGACTTAGCCCAGACTTTGCCACAGTACCTTAATTTGAACTTGGGCGCTGTCCCCACAGTGGGAGGTCAACAAGACAAATGCTCCTATCAACAAGGAGTACAAGTACTCGCATTAACGGGAGCACTGTCAGTGTCTGATTTAGCGTGTCCTTACTATATCCACTAAATTGAATGCCAGAAGGTTAACTTCCAGCGCAGCAATATGCAGGTAGGTATAGACGTGGTCTAAGTTTCCACACAACTTGAAACGTGTATTAATAGGGTATTACAAAAGGAGTATGGGATCCACACGGCCATCATCTTGAAGAAGCACAGTAACAATTGAGTAAATAATACTTTGAGCATGTGTGACTGGCAAGGCACATTCTTTCTGGAGGGTGGAGTAGCAAGCATAAGTTACATCAGTCCACAAGGGACTGCAGTATTGCTCTCCTGAACTTGGCGTCTGCCTTGGCAGATGCAGCCAATGAATAATGCTTGACGTGACTCCATATCACTGCCTTCTCTAGTTCAGAAAGTGGCTCATTTCTGAAATAATGGGCACGGACGTTTAGTGCAAGAGGTGCATTAGCGAGGCAGTAATCCATTTTGATATTTTTGTGATGAGCTGCAAGAGTATCTTAAAGCCCCAAAAGTGCTCCGTTTCTCCCCTCACACTTCCTGTTCCTTTTTTAGTAAAACTTAGGGACAGGTTGGCTGGCTTCTGGGAATTTTTATTTATTGTCCATGACTTGTCCCGAACATTTACTAAAAATAACCATGACAGATCGTTACCTATAACATTAAGAAAAGGGTCAATTAAAACATTAAGAATATCTACAGGAGCAATTCTACAAATGGGAAGTATCTATGAACAGACTGCCAATCGCTCTCTCTAGCCACAGGCAGCTGAGAAGGAACTCAGGGAGATTCACATGTACAACACTAATAAGACACGAGGCACAACAGGAGAGAGGAATTAACATGTGCTGGTTGAACATGTTCTACCACAGATCTCTGATCAGAAGCACAAGAATGGAGACTCACCTACTGTTGAGCACCTATAGGAACACTACTTGAACAAAAATTATTCTCCTTAATATCTGAGGATAGGACAAGAAACAATTGATTTAGATTGCAAAAAGGAAGGCTCAGATGGACATTAAGAATAACCTCCCATCAGGGTACTTAAGCACTGGAACACACTGCCTAGCGAGTTCATGAAATCTCCATCACTGCAGGTTTTTAAACAACAGGTAGATAAACACCTCTCTGGAATCATCTAATTATTACTTAGTCCTGCCTTGAGTGCAAGGAACTGGATAAATTGATCTACAGAGGTCCCTTCCAGTCCTACGTTTCCACGATTTCTCAAGTCCCTGCTCTGAGGACATGCTATTATTGCCAGCTGTTACATGTGCAGTAGTCTCATCCCCCTCTACAGCATCCATGTTTGGGGACATTGGGTTCTCTACCCTTAAAGTGTTTCAGTGCCACAGCTGCACCACTTTAGCACCTGGGTGTAGAACAGAAACAACGTGTGCCAATGGGAGGGATTCTTTCACCAGCATAGGCAATCCACCTCTGAGAGGAGACAGCTAGGTTGGTGGAAAAGTCTATAAGGGTATTCGGCTTGGATTAACTATGCTGCTCAGGGCTGGGAATTGTCCATACTCCTGACCAATGTAGTTGAATCAACCTAAATTTCTAGTGAGGACCAGTCCTTGTTGTTGGCATCTTTCCTACTTAGATTATGTAGGCACAATTATATAGCTTTATATCATTACCAATTAGAACATCTGCTGGAAATCTGTCCAGTATACTAAAATTTAAGAATTCACATTCCAGCTTTATGGTATCTAATTTAAAATTTTCCAAATGGAAGGATTTATACATTTCATCCTAGGAGAATATCAGCTTCCATAACCACTTATTTTCTCACTAAAGAAATCTGAGCACCACCATCCCTCCATCTTGGCATACCTTGCTGTTCACCATGGACTAAAACTTTTTACCAATCTCCAACAGGTCAGATCTTACAAAATTCATTAAGATCAGGTAGTTGCATTAACCAGGGCTAACCAGTTTGCATTTGGATTCCCCGTGATAAGGGCAATCTCTTTTCAGGAGCTCAGTGAAACCACATAAGTAACATTTTGGGGGCTGTCTTCCTGTGTTAGACATCTGTAATTATGATTAGCAGGAGGGTGGGGCATGCTTCAACTAACCACAGCACTCCCTTTTCCTGGATATACAATGGAGCTGCCACTTTAAACTGGGCTTCTGACATTCACTATTGGATCTGTGCTCACTTAACACCCTGAGAATCAGCAGCATCAGTTGCCTCCTATACAATAGCAGGGATTATATCAGAAGCTGCCACTCCCACCTCAACAGATGCACTCAAACATTCCTCTGCTAAAAGGTCAAATAACTGGTCATCCATCCCTGCCCCTTTTGCCCACTCTCATTAAAATCACACATTCTGTACACATTCTCTATGACTCATCTTGTCATGCTTTTCAAAACTTAAATTATGCACTTCAGAGGTGTTCTAAAATCTCTGCAACACAACTTTTAAAATTCAACCTATTTCAATGCCTCCTCCAAGTCTACCTCATTAAACAACCAAGATGTTTTATCAGACAGCTTGGAGATCAGCTAGGGTACATATTATTCCTCTGGAATCTTTTGCAATTCACATATCTTTTCAATAATGGTGTCTGCAGGACAAAGCGTGCCCTAGCTGGATGTTCCTGGGGGGGTATTATTCATAAGGCTTTTGTAAAGCCAAAATGGTCAGGGTATGCAGCCTTCCTTGCCTATCTTCTGCTTTTTTTGGCTTCAATTTCTGCCACCCTCTGCTAATACTCATACACTCGTCTTCTGCTTGACCATGATAGTTCTGCAGAACTGGAAAAAGTCGAATTCCTTTGTTGTCAGGATAGTGGTGACATCAGGGGGATTCTCTCAGTCCTCAGGCACATAAGAGTAATTCAGGAATGCTTCATGTTGCTTCTCCTATGCCACGAGAAGGGTTTTCAATCCACCCATATTTTTTCTGCAATAGATCAGTGTTCTGCACACAACTGTCCTGCTTCCTGGTATACTTAGTATATATTTATTTGCTCATCCTGCCCTTTTCTTTGCCTTTATTTCTCGTCCCAAAATAAAGGAACAAAATCAATTGTAGACTTTTCCAACCTTCATGCTCTTATCCTACCAGTAATTGGCTTGCAAAGCAAATTACCTTCTCTCAGGTGAGGCAGTTATATTTCAAATAAAGCATGGTACTTTGCCTCAGGAGTTGAACTAGTGGCAAAAACTCTGTTTTGCACAAAAATAAGAAGTTACTTACTCTGTGCAGTAATGATGGTTCTTCGAGATGTGTCCCCCTGTGGGTGCTCCACTCAGGTCTCGTGCGTCCTTGTGCCGCTGACTGGAGATTTTTGCTTAGCAGTGCCCCTTGTGCCACGCTTGCGCACTCTGTCTCGTGCCGTTTTTGTTCGCTGGGTATGCACGTGGTGCAAACCTCTCTCCCCCTTTTTTTTTTTTTTTTAAAACCTGAAATCCATTCAAGGACTCCAAGCAGAGTGGAGGAAGGGAGGGCAGGAGAGTACCCACAGGGACACACCTCTCAAAGAGCCATCATTACTGCACAGAGTAATTTCTTCTCCGGCGAATGGTGTCTGGTGGCTGCTTCCCGCTAAGTTCGTAAGCTGTGTATATGCAGCTAGCAATCCATTCGGATACATGTTGTGCTGAGACGGCTGTTCCCTTATGTGGCCTGGACCAAGAGATGAAGAGTCTGTCCAACTTTCTGGTCTCTTTGGTTCTAAATAGAACGCAATAGCTCATCTTGCATCCATTGTGTGCAAGATGGACTCTCTCAAGGAGGTATGAGGTTTAAGAAAATACGAAGGTAAGTATATAGATTCATTTAGGCGGAAGTCAGAAATGACCTTGGAGAGAAATCTGGGGTGAGGGCCAAGTATGACTATCTTTAGTAAAAGTTGTGAAAGGTAGTTCAGCCATGAGGGCTGCAATTTCACCTACACGTCTTGCAGATGTTATTGCCATTATGAAGGTCACCTTCAGGGACAAGTATTGTGGTGATGTGGTGGCTAGTGGTTCAAAGGGTTGAAAAGGGTGGCCTGGTGAGCGTGTTGAGAACAAGGTTTAAGTCCCAAGGTGGCACCGGGGTGGGGGTTGGGCGCATCTTCCGCAAGCCTGTGAGGAATCGCTTCATCATCGGATGTGCAAAGAGAGAGAGGTCATTAACTGGTTCGTGGAAAGTTGTGACCGCCACCAGATGGACACAAATAGAGCTGATGGAGAGGCTGCATCACTGAGGTCCATCAGGTACTCAAGTACGGTAGATATGGGGGCGGTGTTGGGATGTAGATGACGAGTAGTGCACCACTGTTGAAAATGTCTCCAATTGTTTAGGTAGGTGCATCTCATGGAAGGCCATTGATGTGTTTGACACTGTGTGAGGCAGGTAAGTTCTTCATTTTGGAACCATGGAGAAGCCATGCCGTGAGTTTCAAAGTTTTGATATTCAGGTGGCATGTTTTGCTGTGGTGTTGCGTTAGAAGGTGTGGCACCAGGGGAGGCGGATCGGTTGATCTATTGAAAGGCAGTGCAGATAAGGCAACCGGGGCTCTCTCGGCCAGGTGGGAGCTATCAAAATTTCTGTAGCCTGGTTGGAGCATATCTTGTTGATCACCCTGGAGACTAGTGGGATTAGGGGAAAAGCATAGGAGTAGTGGAGCTGTCCAGCGAAAGGTGAAGGCATCCCTCTCTGATCTCTTGCCCTGCGCTGCTCAGGAGCAGAATCTGTGGCATTTGCAGTTGACTACTGATGAAAAGAGATCTATAACTGGGAATCCACACTTGCAAAAAACCGAGGAGAACATTGGTGTTGATCTTCCACTTGTGCTGTTCTGAGGACTGTCTGCTCAGTTTGTTGGCCCGGACATTTTGCTATCCTGGTACATAAGTGGCGGTTGGAGTTACGTGATTCATGATACACCGGTTCCAAAATCTGATTGCTTTTGCACACAGTGAATGTGATCGAGCACCCCCCTGTTGATTGACAAAGAACATAGAGGGTGTGTTGTCCGTGAGGACACATGGTTTTGCCCTTTATCAGGGGGAGGAAGTAAGTGCACGCTTTGCAAATGGCCCTGAGCTCCGGGACGTTGATATGAAGGTTCGTGGAACTGGTGTAACTAGTAGTGTTCCCCAAGGGTCAGTCCTAGGACCAATCCTATTCAACTTATTCATAAATGATCTAAAGAAAGGAATGAGCAGTGAGATGGCAGGGCAACAAAATGGCAAATGAAATTCATGTGAATAAGTGTAAAAGTAATGCACACTGGAAAAAATAACCCCAACTATACATACAATATGCTGGGGGGCTAATTTAGCTACAACTAACCAGGAAAGAGATCTTGGAGTTATAGTGGATAGTTCTCTGAAAACGTCCACGCAGTGTGCAGCAGCAGTCAAAAAAGCCAAGAGGATGCTAAGTATCAGAGGGGTAGCCGTGTTAGTCTGGATCTGCAAAATCAACAAGGAGTCCTGGGGCAACTTATAGACGAACAGATGTATTGGAGCATAAGCTTTCGTGGGCAAAGACCCACTTCATCAGATGCATCTGACGAAGTGGGTCTTTGCCCACGAAAGCTTATGCTCCAATACATCTGTTCGTCTATAAGGTGCCACAGGACTCCTTGTCTCTAACAGGATGCTAGGAATTATTAAAAAAAGACAGAAAAGACGACATAGAATATCTTACTGCCGCTATATAAAACTATAGTATGCCCACATCTTGAATATTGTGTACAGATGTGGTCTCCTCACCTCAAAAAAGGTTCAGAAAAGAGCAACTAAAATGATTAGGGGTTTGGAACGGGTCCCATATGAGGAGAGGCAAAAGAGACTGGGACTTTTCAGTTTAGAAAAGAGGACACTAAGGGGGGGGATATGATAGAGGTATATAAAATCATGAGTGGTGTGGAGAGGGTGAATAAAGAAAAGTTATTCACTTGTTCCCATAATATAAGAACTAGAGGACACCAAATGAAATTAATGGGTAGAAGTTTTAAAACTAATAAAAGAAAGTTCTTCTTCACACAGCGTACAGTCAACCTGTGGAACTCCTTGCCAGAGGGAGGCTGTGAAGGCTAGGATTATAACAAGGTTTAAAAGAGAACTAGATAAATTCATGGTGGTTAAGTCCATTAATGGCTATTAGCCAGGATGGGTAAGGAATGGTGTCCCTAGCCTCTGTTTGTCAGAGTGTGGAGATGGATGGCAGGAGAGAGATCGCTTGATCGTTACCTGTTCGAGTCACTCCCTCTGGGACACCTGTTGACAGACAGGGTACTGGGCTGGATGGACCTTTGGTCTGACCCAGTATGGCCATTCTTATGTTCTCAAGGAGCATCTCTCATTGAGATCATCTGCTTTGTACTGCCCTGATGCCACAATGGGTGTCCCAGCCCAGAAGTGATGCGTCCAACAAACACTTTTAATGGATCTGGGTGATGGAACGGTATGCCAGCCAGCAGGTTGGTTGGACAAGTCCACTAGTTGAGAGATTGCAGAACTGGCAGTGGGAGAGAGACACTTTGTGAGGCTGTCTCGGTTTGGGATGTAGACAGTTGCGAGCCAGTGCTGTAGACAGCACATATCTAGTCTCGCAAGTAGGACAATAAAGGTTGTAGCCACCATATCTCCCAGTATTTGCAGACATGTGCGGGTAAAGGGAATATACTTGACCCCCCCCCGAATAAGGTCACATAGCATATTCAATCTTTGTAGTGGCAGGTAGGCTCTTTTACTGAATCTTTTACTGAGTGGGCTGTAAGGTGGACTTGTGGATATTTATGAGTAGGCCAAGTCGAGAGAAGCCTTCTCTGGTAGTGTTTTATCATGGCTATAGTTTGTTGACATGTGGGTCCCTTGATTAAACAAATAATCAAGGTAGAGAAAAATAATTACATTTTGTCTTCTGAGAGAGGCCATGACCACGGCTAGTGTTTTGGAGAACACTAAAGGGGATGTGGAGAGATCAAAAGGGAGGACTCAGTATTGGTAGTGATCATGACCTACTACGAACCTGAGAAGTCTCCTGTAGGCAGGATGAATGGTTATATGAAAGTATGCATCCTGAAGGTCAAGGGCTGAGAACCAGTCCCCTTTGTCCAGTGCGGGTATAACAGTTGCAAGAGTCACCATTCTGAATTTTGTGCTGAGGAGGAACTTGTTGAGTTTCTTGAGATCTGAAATTAGCCTCCAGCCCCGTGTTTTCTTGGCTATTAGGAAATAATTGGAATAGAACCCTCTTCTCCAATATTTTGTGGGAACCAGTTCTATTGCCCCTAGGGTGAGTGTCTTTTGTACTTCTGCTTGTAACAGGGGTTCATGAGATGGGTCCCTGAAGAGGGACGGGGTAAGGGATTGGGTAGGGTGTATAGGTGTAAAGGGGATTGTGTAGCCTGATTTTATAATTTCCAGGATCCACTTGTCCATACTAATGTGGGCCCATTCTTGGTAGAAGGGTCTCAGGTGATAATGGAAGGTGACATTTGGATGCACTGAATCTATGGGGTGATCATGCAGACCCCCGACCAAAACTTCAAATCTGCTATTTGTGTCAAGTCGATTCAGTGTTAGAAGATTGGTTCTGTTGAGTCCTTTGGTTGGAGCACTGCTTGAGCCTGTTGTCACATGACTTCTGCTGTTGTCTATAGTAGTTATAGACACTTGGTCTTCAGTAGGGGATGTATTTGCCTCTTTTATTAGATGAAGCATACCTCCCCAAAGCGTGGAGTGTGGTATGAGAGTCTTTCATTGTGTGTAGCACCTCATCTGATAGAAACCAAATATTCACCACAAAGACAAAGGGGAGGGGCCTCCGCCGTAGATTGTAATTCTTTTGAGACTCCTGATTGTAGCCATGAGGCTCTGCACATAACTACTGCAGTAGTTGTGGCCCTAGCCGCTGTGTCTGCCACATCCACTGCAGTCTGAAGGGCAATTTTTGCTAGCGATTGGCCCTCCTTGATAATGGACAAGAGATGTGGTCTCTATTCTCAGGAAGATGCTATACCAGATCCTACAGTCTAGCGTAGTTGGCATGATTGTAGTTAGCCAGGAGGGCTGTATAATTCGATATCCTCAATTGGAGTGTGGCAGAGGAGTACACTTTCTGGCCAAAGATATCAAGCCGTTTATGTTCTTTGTCCCAAAGTGTGGATTAAACTGAGGGTGTCTGGATTTGTGGATAACCGAGTCTACAACTCGTGAATTTAGGTGGGGATGTGAGATGAGAAAGTTTATGCTTTTTGCTGGGACAAAACATTTTCTATCTACCCTATGATTGATTGGGTTAGGATTAGGGTTCGGGTTAGGGTTGGAAGCTGGAGTTTGCCAAAGCACATCTGATGGTTCCAAGATAGCTTTACCCACTCATGACGCTATCTTCAAGGATGCCGTTGATTGCAGTATTGTAAGAAAATTTATACTGTTTATCTTGCACCTCTTGGAGTGCAATGTTCTGCGATTGAACCACTAGTTTAAATAATTCCTGGAATTGTTTTAGGTCATCTGCCGGTGAAGAGGGCGATACCTGGAAAACTGCCTCATCTGATTTAGTGGATCTGGGAGCGTGTGAGAAGCTCTCTGAATCAGAGTGAGGTAAGTTGTTATCGTCGAAGAATGCACGGATATAGATGGGGAGCGTGTAGATGTGTGTTGTGGCATTGCAAGTGGTGTATCTCTTGAGCGGTAGGTATGAGAGGAGCGTGGTCGATACCCATGCCATGGCTCCCAGGGAGGCCACTGAGGCTGAAAGTGTTGTGGAGGATAGAGCCACAGAAGGTGTGGGTGTTGAAGAGAATGATCTTGAAATGAATGCCAGTAAGCCACTAATTCCGATAGGGATGAATGGCACGATGAGAACCTATTCTACTGTCCGCTACCCTGATCAGTTCATGACAGCAGTGTAGGAGAGCGGGGAGCCCTTTCTGCCATTTGCCTGTGCAGGCTACCATGAGATGGAACTGGGGAGCTTGGTGAACAGGCTCCTTTTATCAGCACTGTGCCCAGCTGTGGGGATTTTTGTAAGTGGAGTGTCTTTCGAGATGCTTTCTTGTGCTCCGGTGCTGGAGAGCTTTGGGTTCCGACTGCCTGGGGAGCTTGTTCAGGCGGTGCAGAGATGCCTGTGGAAGCCAGTGGTGATGGCATGTGAGACTGTCGCCACCGGCGAGTACTGAGCGCTTAGGCTCTCCTGGCTGATGTGGTCTTGCGTTTCTTCATGGTGCCAGAGACTGATGGCACCGGGGAACAGGAGGCTCAGGGCAGCGCAGGCAGTGACTGTGCTTGGGAAGCCCGTGAAACTTGAGAGCCTGTAGGGGGCAGTGAGCCAGCCATGTCATCGGGCTTCTGCTGCCCCCGTATCTCCTCCGACTTATGGCTGGAGGGATTTCTCCCAGAGGAGGTTTTTGAGATGCATTTTGCGGTCTTTTCAGGTTCTCACTCTCATATTTAGGGAATGCAGGCACTTGTGTGCTGCGTGAGTTTCTCCGAGTTATTTCATGCAGGATGCGTGTCCATCCAAAACTGGCACTGAGTCCTGGCAAGGGTCACATTTCTTAAAGCCGAAAGAGCCTGACATGTTGAGAAAAACAAACTGCTGTGGCTTTTTCCTTTTTAACGGAAGGAAACATTGAAAGCTATGAAACTATGACCTATTTATAAACTAACTCTACTATTTGTTTGTTTCCTGTCAGAGAAGGAGAGCACTGCTATGACTCCGTCTTCAGCCGAAGACGGTAGAAAAGGAACTGAGGGAGGTTAAAACTAGCCAAAAACTCAAAAAGTAATAGCAAAAATTTTTTTTTTTTTAAAGTACATTAGAAGCAGGAAGCCTGCTAAACAATCAGAGGGGCCCTTGGACGATCGAGATGCTAAAGGAGCACTCCAAGATGATCAAGTAATTGCGGAGAAGCTAAAAGAATTCTTTCCTTCAGTCTTTATGGCTGAGGATATTGGGGAGATTCCCAAACCTGAGCCATTCTTTATAGGTGACAAATCTGAGGAATTGTCCCAGATTGAAGTGTCATTAGAAGAGGTTTTGGCACAAATTGATAACAGTAACAAGTCACTGGGACAGGATGGCATTCACCCAAGAGTTCTAAAAGAACTCAAATGTCAAACTGCAGAACTATTAACTGTGGTTTGTATCCTGTCCCTTAAATCAGCTTCCATACCTAATGACTGGAAGATAGCCAATGTGATGCCAATATTTAAAAAAGGTTCTCGAGGTGATCCTGGCATTTAAAGACTGGTACGTCTAACATCAGTACCAAGCAAATTAGTTGAAACTATAGTAAAGAATAAAATTTACTATAAATAGGAGTAAAGAATAAAATTGTCAGACACATGGATAAACATAATTAGTTGGGGAAAAGTCAGCATGGTTTCTGTAAAGGGAAATCATGCCTTACTAATCTGCTCAAGTTCTTTGAGGGGGGTCAACAAACGTGGACAAGGGGGATCCAGTGGATATAGCATACTTCGATTTCAAGAAAACCTTTGACAAGGTCCCTCACCAAAGGCTCTTAAGTAAAGTAAGTTGTCATAGTGGGGTCCCCCAAGGGTCTGTCCTGGGACCAACCCCTATTCAACTTATAGTAAACCCCCGAGTTGCAACCGCCTGAGTTGTGACCCCCCCGCATTTACAACTATTTTTTGAAGTGCAGAACGGGCCAAAACCCCCGACTTACGTCCTCGGCCCGCATTTACGATGGTGCACAATGCCTATTGTCAATGAGGGTTTGAGTTATGACACTCCCGACTTGCAATGCTTCCCCGGGAACCAATCGTGTTGCAAGTCGGGGGTCGGCTGTATTTATAAATGATCTAGAGAAAGGGGTAAACAGTGAGATGGCAAAATTTGAAGAGCTTCAAAAAGATCTCACCAAACTAAATAAATGGGCAACAAAAACGGCAAATGAAACTTAATGTTGATAAATGTAAAGTAATGCATGATGGAAAAAATAATCCCAACTATATATACACTTTGATGGGGACTAATTTGGCTACAACTACTCAAGAGAGATCTTAGGAGTCAACTGTGGATAGTTACCGGAAAACATCCACTCACTGTACAGCAGCAGTCAAAAAAGCAAATAGAATGTTAGGAATCATTAAAAAAGGGATAGAGAATAAGACAGAAAATACCTTATTGCCTCTATATAAAACCATGGGATGCCTCCATCTTGAATACTGCGTACAGATGCGGTCGCCTCATCTCAAAAAAAGATATATTGGCATTGGAAAAGGTTCAGAAAAGGGCAACAAAAATGATTAGGGGTTTGAAACGGATCCCATATGAAGAATGAAAAGACTTGGACTTTTCAATTTAGACAAGAGGAGACTAAGGGGGGATATGATAGAGGTGTATAAAATCACGACTGGTGTGGAGAAAGTGAGTAAGGAAAAGTTATTTACTTATTCCCACAATATAAGAACTAGGGGTTTTAAAACAAACAAAAGGAAGTTTTTCTTCACTCAGTGAACAGTTAACCTGTGGAACTCCTTGACAGAGGATGTGGTGAAGGGTAGCACTTTAACAGGGTTCAAGAAAGAACTAGATTGATGGAGGTTAGGTCCATCAATGGCTATTAGCCAGGATGGGTGGGAATGGTGTCCCTAGCCTCTGTACGTCTGGAAATGAGTGACAGGAGAGGGATCGCATGAGGATTACCTGTTGTGTTCCCTCCCTCTGGGGCACCTGGTATTGGCCCCTGCTGGCAGACAGTATAGCCGTTCTTGTGAGGTTCACACCGCGCACGCATCCTATGAACAACATCAGTGCGAGACACAGTGTATGCAGGCACAGCACAAGGGGCAGTGCTAGGCAAAAATCTCCCATCAGCTGTGCAAGGATGCAGCGAGACCTGAGTGGAGCACCCACAGGAACACCACTCAACAGAGAAGTCTCACTTCTTCGGATCTTTGTATTTGGGAGTACCTTCTGACTACTGGAACGGTCCTAAATTACAGAACCCTCCTTTGACAGCATAAAAATCATCCAGAACCCTTTGATGTCGCGCGCGCGTGCGTGCGTGCGTGCGGTTTTTTTTTTTTTGCACTTACTTAAAAATGGAAGAGTTGCCAGAATCCTTTACTTGGCTCCAGTATGCCCTCACTGATGGAGAAAGCAATCCTGGATACAATTGTTGAGGGACATATGGATGACTAATTTCAGAGTTGAAGTTATATGAAATGTGGGACAGGAGATTATGGAATGCTTTCAAGTTCACAATCCGGGCAGGGTATGGTATCTCTGCCTCATCAGGCAATGAAGATGACTCATTAGGTAGAGATGGAGGCCTATGCTGACCTTCCATTACTCATGATTGCCAACATTAGGCTCTGGTATCAGAGGCCTGGCCAATGATGATGATGGAGAGCAGAATCTCCTTCTCTTTCTGGATGCACAAGGAGGTGATCTATTCAGGGACATGTGATAAGAGTGTTCAATAAGGCCGGAATCACCAAGGTGGCTTGCTATAGGTATATTGCCATGGTTGATAATGGCAAGCTCTGCTGTCTCACCTTGGGCAGAGCTCTTAAAAATCCTTTGGCATCATCCTCTGAAGTTAACGGAGAGGCAGTCTTGTTGGGTAAAAGTAAACAAGTGAGCATGAAAATAAGCAGCTTTCCTCAAATTGTTGCAACACTGAGTAAGACAGTCTCTGCACTACATCTAATGCCAGCTGCTGCTCAGGAATGGTGGATATAAGAGCTCCTACGGAGGCATACCTCAGGCCTACATAGGTTCAGTTGCAGGTGCTGATATTGGCACTGAAGTCAGTACCAGCACTCCTCCACCCTGTACTATGTCCTTGGAGAAGAGATGGTGTTTTAGGCATTCCTTGTGGGATGACCCCATATATTATTTGGAGCTGCACTTATACTCTGTGCAGGACTCTCTAGGCCTTGACTTCTCACATCAATTGTTGTGTAGGTGCTGGTTTTGATAGAGGCATCAATACTGCTGGTACCAAGATAACAAGTACCTGGCCAACTATGCCGTAGTAACTAGTACAGGATGCTGACACCAAAATTGTTAATGCCAATTTGGACAGCATCCTCTTCATTTCTTTCCTTTCACTGCCTGATCCCAAGGTATGGTACCTGCTTAAAGGGTGATGGTAGACACAGACTCTTTTGATACTGCTTTTGTAACTGTCGTTACTTATGGATCTGAAACACACCATACAGATTGCTCCACCAGATGTAACTTGAGTAGTTGTGCAAGTGTAATCCACTTTTTACAGGTATAAGGAGGAGCAGCTAATGCGGGGGGGGATGAGGGGGGAGGGAAGACACGTGACCGTCCTACATAACTCATCTCTACCTCACCCCCAGCTCACAACACCCACACTCTCCCTGTCCCCTCCCTATCATCCACTTCCCTTACCTGGGTGGGGGCAGAGACAGCTCTCTCTATTTCTCCAGCTATGCTGGAGACTTCAGAACCAAAGCAGTGAAAGAAGCAGAATGTGGGGCCAATGGGCACCCCAAACCAGCAACTCTGGCATGGCTCTACCACCCCAGCCCTTCCAGACAACTGGAGTCTATACAGCAGCCCCACAGGAGGACAGGGCTGGGGATGGTACAGCCACATCAGAGGAGATGCCAGCATGGGAATGCTCGGTAGCCCCATGTTCTACTCCTCCTGTGTCTTCCCAGTACATCGTACTGGCTGTAAATATCTTGCAGGTAAGGGATATTGGGCCAGACCATCCTGCTTGCACTGCAAGACTTAAAGTGAGTGTCCCTGAACATGCAAGTCCTGGAGGAAAACTACTGCCACAGCAAGTATTGGTCTGGTCATGGTCCTGCCCCAGGAAAGAAGAGGTAACAGGTGTGTTCATCAGTAAGAGGGATGAAACCATCACAGGATGAGCAGAGTTTAAACCCTGACTGTGTAGAACCCACTATGTTGGTGTAAAATGTTTTACTGTGTTGTTCAAGGACAGTCTCCTCTCTCTTATTTTGGGGGGCGGGTGGGGGGAAGGAGCAACAAATTTCCTTCCCCAATCTAGTCAAAAAGGGATAAAATGTGAAGCTCTGTGGAAGTAGAGTGTTAGACACTCACTGGGTTGCATCTTAATGTCACAGAGAGTTCAGTGGGAACCGAGGGAGAATGGAGACTTCTCTGCCCTTTATGCCATCACACCGAAGCAGTACAGATAGGACACGAAGGACAATACCATTCAAAAGAATCCAATCTCAATGATCTGAGAGCACACACAAATTCAGTGGCATCAACACCGACACACAAATCGAAGAACAATAACGATGACAGGTGCCAAATTCTCTGTTCACCTTAATGGAAGTGTTATCTCTGAAGCTCAATGATCATTTGCAGACAGATTTTCAAAATTGCTTAACACCCTCAACTAAAGCTACAGTTTCAAAAAAGAGTTCAGCTCCCAGTCAGGCAACTAAACAAAAAGTGGCCAGATTGTGAAAAATGGTCAGCAGCTCCTATTGAGAACACTGACAGAAAAGAAAAAATATCATTACCACATCATCACTTTCAGGCACACTGATTCATACACTTTTTGGGGAGAGAGAGGTTTTAAGGAAGTTCTCCTGGGGCACATCCATTTATTTACAGATTTATTTATTTTTTTCAGCCATCCAACTCAGTGGCTGAGCCCTTCAATCAGCAAGAAAATGCCATTCTAAGTCACACGTCACCTTTAATGGCTTATTAGCTCAGAATTGGTGGCCATTAAAGACAAGACTATGATTTCCCCTATATGCTGTCACTGGTCATGGAAAATTTTTAACTGAGGTTGAGATAGTCAAACTGAAAAACTAAGGCCACTTTCTATGGGGAAAAAAGGTATTTTACCAGACTGAGTTTTCTTTTTCTTCGACTTTGACCTTACACAGTCTTGGGATTTCTTCTCTTTATTCTTCTCTTTATCTTTAACAGCTGAAATTAGATAAAATTGCAATTTATTTCAGAAAAAAGATTCACAATTAGGCTCCCATTCATCATACACACACATCTCAACTTAGAGCTATGTTACTTTATGGAACTATGGACAGCTCAGATGTGAGAAGGAAAACAGTGTTCTGCTTGTTGCTGCAATTTCCTATCACTATCTCCTCAAGTATTTTTCAGTAACACTGAAGTTAAGAGTGCCAAATACAAATTGCAGTATTATACTAGTATGTGACCCCAACGAAGATTGAAGCTGTGTTGTATATATATAGTAAAAGAAAGACCTTGCCCAGAAAAGCTTAGTCATCACAAAGAGTAGGAAAAAAAAAAGGTATTATTCCCATTTTATACATGAGAAACACAAAGATTAAGTTATTTCCACAATATCATACATGGTACAACCAGGAATTTACTGCGGATAAAGAAATGTGTGCATGCTATTGTTTGTTAACCCATCTCTCATCATAATTTCCTTCCTACACACAAAACACTTAGACAACAGATTACATTTCTCAAATGATTTAAATCAATAAATCAAAACCACAATTTGCCGGCAATAAATAGCGAAGCCAACAGAGCCAAACACTTCCTACACATACACACTAATAAGCCATCCACCATGCACAGCGCCTAGGATACCTAATTTAAATACACGCCACCCACAGCAAATGCACATCCCTAACCAGTCTAACTGATCAAACTGAAACTCTCAGTTAAGACACAGTGATTTGGCAGCTGCCACAGGAGTAGGACTCTCAGCTTTTTCCCTACATAGCTTTAGCTCTGTCTTCCCCTATCCCTGCATTGCTGATGCCTCAGCATGAAAACCAACCCCTTTCCCTCCCTCTTTCGAAGAACCACCATCAATCAGGTCTTCCTGCTGCCAATTCTTTCTTCTAGGTCACATGGACATGGTGAACTCTATCATTTATTCTCGGTGGAACTGGTTAATGACATCATAAATTAAGGGAATAATTTTTTAAAATATTAAATGTAATCATTTTCAACTTGCGTTAGCAGACACAGGTGACGAGTGTGAACATAAAGTTTGGGAGTTTGTAGGTATTTATCAAGAGAAACATGGAAAAAAAGGAGAGATAACTCTAAGTTTCACAGCTGCAATTTTTAAATATTTACATTGTATTCCTGGCACCCTTGTCCATGCTTAAGGAACTTAAAATACTCAGACATGCCAATGAGATACAGATGCTGGGCTGAGATACAGAAGTTTTGAAGTCCTGACTAGGCCAAGTCCAGCAGTTTGAACTATGGAGTTGCTACTTAATGTAAGAATTACTTATGGAGAAAGCACAAAGACTTTCTTAAAAATGCACTTTTCTGTTTAGATGAAGTTGTTCGAAACAAGATGAAATCTGTCTAAGCCAGCAAAGGAAGTGTTGTTATAGAAACACCTTCGTTAAGGTTAGCACAACAACTTCTACATAGAGTTCATTTTCAAAAGTCTCTAAAATTGCATAAGAATATTCAAACTAATAAGCTGTACCTACTGAGATAAAGACTGAGTTAGTATGAATATTTCAGTTCATTTGGTCAACCCCCACAACAATGACAACTGAATACTGACTTGTGACCTGAGTCTTACACATTGGGTACCAAGGGTCCTGTTTTCAACAAGCCATTGGCTGTTCCGTTGGTGGTGGCATGCAATGAGGCAAGCAGGCTCCTTGCTAGCCTCTGTGCCAAGCGGCTGCTGGGAAGCCACCAGAATGTTCCCCTCCAGCTTCTACATGTAGGAGCAGCCAGGAGTAGCCACACGCTGCCCTAGTCCCAACCACTACCCACACAACTCCCACTGAGTGTGTGTCTCAACTCTGGGGGTGGCATGCAAAGCCACCCAGCTGTGCCTCTGCATAGGAGTCAGTGGAGGGGAGTGAGAGGGGAGACATACCACTGCTTCCAGAAGCTTCTTGATGTAAGTGCCACCTGGAGCCTACACCTCTGACCCCCACCCCGGGCTCCCACCCCCTGCCCCAGCCCTGATACTCCTCCTATCCTCCAAACCCCTTAACCCCCAGCCTGGAGTACCCTTTTGAACCCCAAATGGCTCATTCGCAGCACCACCCCAGCACTGACACTCCCAGACAGAACCCTCTGGCACTCCCATGCCTTGGTTTAAAGGACCCTGCAGCACCCCAAACCCTTCAGTCCCAGCCCGGAACACCATCCTGAACCCCGAATTCATCTCCAGCCCCACCCTAGAAGCCCACACACCAGCTAGAGCCCTCAAAGCCTCCTGCACCTCAATCCTGATGCCCCTCCCACCCTCCTTGGTCCCAACCCAGAGCATCCTCCTGCACCCCAAATTTCAGAACAAGGAATGAAAGCAAATATAGAGGAAATCAGACCTTCCCCACACCCACGTCTAAAATCTGGTCTACTTTAAATGGCAACAACTTTTAGTAGACTGTTTTTGAGGGATAATCAGCACAAGCTGCACAAAGAACACTGATCAAGAACACACTGAAAGTATAAATCATTCACACCATCAAGTGGACTTCAGTGAAACACTCTGCCCTCCTACTGGAGCAGGAGATCCAGGGATAGAGGAAGACGCATTAAAACAGCTGAAACAAATCAGTAAACAACCACTAATGTGGCCAAGCTGAGACAATAAGCATCATATCCCTGCCCTGACATTTCTTACAACCTTCTGGATTAAGGAGAAGGGAGGTGACAAAAATGAAGCCACACTCCCAGTAAAGAAACAAGGCATCCAAGAGGGACTGACTGTCCCTACCCTCTCTGGAGCAGAAGAAATAGTTATGTTGATCCTTCCTGTGAATAGGTCCAAATCTGGTCAACTACCCCTGCATGGAAAATACAGGCTGAACTTTAAGTGACCATTCTTGAAACTGGGAGCTGTCTCTGCTGAGACAATTCACAACTACATTGCTTTCTCCTGCCAGGTGTAAGGCATTCCCCAGGATCTCAGTCTCTGGAGGGTAGAATAGGGTGGACGGTGAACAGTGGAATTTGCACTTTAGGGCACAAGCACAGATGTTAAGAGCAAAGAGTAGCTCTGCAATCCTTCCAACCCTTTCCGGAAGGAGGTCTTCAATAGAGTTCTGTACCTCTCTCTGCAAACCAGAGAAACATAGTCCAGACAACCTATGCATAACTATGGCTGTAGCTATGATCCTGTAGAACAGGGGTGGGCAATAATTTTGGATGGGAGGAGTGTCTGGGAGGGAGTTTGGATGAAGAAGATTGTGACCTCAAAGAAAATCTGTCATTTTCTTTGTGCCCATCCCTTTCACATAGCAGTCAGGCCAATCCAAAAAGCACAAGCAAAGGGTCACTGGACATGACCCCAGATAAGGGTTTCTCACATACAACACTGCAGCTGCACTGCTATAGCACTTTTTTGAAGACACTACTATGCTAGCGGGAGAGCTACCACATCTTCTATCCTTGGGCAGGTTGAATTTTCTTTTGTGTAGGTTGAAATTTCTTATGTGCAACACCAATATTGAGGTAGTGTGTGGAGGTGCACCACCCATACAAACAAAAAAAACTTATTTTTATATATATGTGAACGAACAACAGTCCATATGTGTGGAAGAAAATATATTAAAACAAAGGATATTTAACAAGGAACAATGCTTATTATATTTAATATGAAATTAATAAAAAGAAAATTAACATTACCCTTGGAGTATATGTATCCTTTCTAACAACTCAAGCTAGTAAACACACCAAAATGCATATTATCCCACACAGCTCAGCGTTAAGATGCTAAAGAAATCTATGAGTCAACTAGAAACAGTTTTTGCAAGGAGAGCATGATAAATACAATATTCACTGGCACTGGAAAGGAGAGTAAAAGGCATTCACTAAGGTTTATTCAGTTTCTCTGGGGAATGTTTAGGATCCATGCTGTAAAAACAGATAAAAGTTCTCTTAGTTTGAAACTTTCACCTTTCTTGTGTCACCAGCTCAAAGAGTAGACGCCCCGGAACAAATTAACACATGGCTTCAAGGTTTACAGACAGATGCAGGTTTCAAAGAGCTTGATAAGGTTTCATCCTATAAAACACTAGCATCACACCTAGTACCTGCTACTTCTGACTCCTAAGAGCTAGAACTCTACCTCATAGCAAAGATCTGGCCATAACGCAATACAATATACCATGTATTAATAAGTAACACAGGACTTAAAAAAATTATTAAGACCAGAGTTTTAGATATCTGCAACACTCCAAAAAACTTCTGTTAAAAAGAATCTTTCTTTCTTACCATAAGCCATTAATACCTATCTAAACTTGGTTTGAAATGTAATCATGCCAATGTCCTGGCACACGCCCTCCCCTCCCCACTTACCCCCCACCCATGCAACCTGCTTTCCACTCCACATCTCTAACCCAGACAGACAGAGAGGACTGTATCAAGTGAGTCAGGAGGACACCCCAAACAAACTGTCCCCTGCCTCCACCTCACTGCGCAGGTAACACCCCCCCACCCAACCCCTTTCAGAATTTCCCTGTCACTGTTCTTCACCACCACTTCTGACCTCCAAAACATGCTGCCCCAGACGGATCCTTTCTTTAGGCCACTATGAACAAAAATAGGCAGTGTTAAGGTTGTGGGGGTGAGGGGCACAGAAAACAAGACTATATTTTTTTAAAAATAGTTGTCTTGTGTTGCTGAGTATTTACTAGTGGTTTTCTATTACAGCGTGGCTTTGGGCACAGGTATGGAGAGGTTGCACCATTTTACTGGACACCATAACACCAGGAAGACAGACCTGCCTGTCACCAAAACAATATTTACTAAAGAGAATATTATTTCTTTAAAAAGTTATATATTGTAGGGATGCCGTAAAATATTTTTAAGATCAGCTCAGCAACAGTCACTTTAAAATACTCTGCAAATATATTACCTCACTTTTTTTTGAGGTAGATAAGAGATGTGATTTTTTTCCTTTTTTTAAATAGATAAGAAATTCAGGATTAATTATTTTTTATTTTGGAAGACTATGGACAAAATCCAAAATCCATAATTCTCATCCCTCCAAATTAGCCATATCTGGTCCTCATTTGTCTATCTGGACATTGATTACAAAATTAAGCACAATTGACCACTTCCTTTTCATTTTCTATATAAGAACATTACACTGGGTGAGATTAATGGTCCATCTAATCCAGTATCCTCTCTCTGACATGGCCAGCAGACACATCTTGCAATTGGAGATTTAGGGGCAACCAAAGTAAGGGGCTGTGTCTGATGATCCTGGCTCATAGCCATTGGTGGACCTATACTTCATAAACTTCTCATTCTTTTTTAATCCAGTTATACTTTTGGCCTTCACAACACCCTTTAGCAATGAATTCCATAGGTTGAGTGTACATTGCATGAAGAACTTACTTTTGATTTAAATCTGCTGCCTATGAATTTGAGTTTAATTTAATTGGACTACTAGTTTTGTGTTATGCAAAAAGGTAAACATTACTACCCTATTTCAGGGGTGGCCAACCTGCAGCTCTCGAGCCACATGCAGCTCTTGCTAGTTTGGAGCTGTGTGCCTGGAATGCTCACAGCCGCTCCATGCACATGCCCCAGCACCTGAAGGGAGAATCATGTGACTGTGGTGGCATCGGCTCCGGTGAGATCCAGGCATTGGGTTAGAGTGGGGGGGAAGGACACTGGAGGTGCCTGGCTCTGGAGGAGGGGGTTAGAGTGAGAGGCTGGGGGTGCCTGCTCTAAGAGAGGAAGTGCATTGGTTAGAGCGGGGGGGGGGGCTGTGGGTGTCAGATTGGGTTAGAGCAGGGTGCCTGGCTCTGGGGGAAATGTGGGTGCACTGGGTTAGAGCAGGAAGGGCTGGGAGTGCCTGGCTCTAGGGGAGGGCACTGGGTTAGAACAGGGAGTACCTGGCTCTGGGGAAAGAGTGGGTGCATTGGGCTAGAGTAGGGGGGCTGGACTGCCTGGTTCTGGGGCAGGGGTGGATGCATTGGGTTAGAGCAGGGGAGGCTGAAGCACCTTAAACTCAAAAGTCTTTAAGGATGCAGAATAAGGCAGCCAACACAGATGTCATACTTAAACTCCCGGGCAAAAAAAAAAAAATCAGCATGTACCTGGCTTACACTAAACAACGAGAAGTCCTGTGACACCTTATAGACTAATAGATGTATTGGAGCATAAGCTTTTGTGGGCAAAGAGCCACTTCGTCAGATGTATGTACAGTAAAGTCTCAGTTATCCGACTTTCACTTATCCGACCATGCCACCTGTCACGTGACAGCAAGGGGCTCCAGGGACACTTCATACCACAATGGCACGCAGAGCGGGCTCGGCAACCTTACCTCCCCACCCCACGCCTGGGGCAGCTCACGCCTGCACTGCGGACTCGCCCGGCGCTCAGGTATGCTGGACCCGTGTACCGCTCAGGGCCCAATCCTGGCCATCCTGCCGCGTTAGCAGCTCCGCTTTTAGGAGCGGGCCTGGACCCGGCCGGAGCAAGCAGGGAGTCCAGGCTGAGGCAGGAAGAGAAGGGGAGGGGGGTGTGTGGTGAGGGGAGGCAGGACCGCTGGGGCCTTGGGCACGTCCGGGCAGCCCGGGGGAGGAAGAGGAAGGGGGAGGACACTTTTAGGAGCAGGCCCGGACCCGGGGCGAGGGGAGGAGGGCAGGAGAGGAGGGGGAGGGAGTTGCCCCCCTGCGGAGCGAGCCCAGCTCCTGGCCGGAGCAAGCGGGGAGTCCGGGCCGAGGCAGGAAGGGAAGGGGGGGGGCGGTGGCGTGGGGAGGGGGCCGCCACTGGGCTGAGGAGAGGCAGGAGCGCTGGGGCCTTGGGCACATCTGGGCGGCCCGAGGGAGGAAGAGGAAGGGGAATGACAAGGCATCCAGAATCCGCCGGGGAGGGGGCAGCGCGCACGCCAACCACCCCTGAGACAAAGAGCAGAGCCCGCTTGGGAGGCTCTCCCCCCCCAGCTGCCGCTGCTGCCGTCCCTATTATTCGACATTTCTGGTTATCTGACCATTCTCCAGTCCAGTTTAGGTCAGAAAACCAAGACTTTACTGTAGTGGAAATTCCAGAGGCAGGTATAAATATACAGGAACATGAAAAGAAAAGAGTACCAATCAAGAGGAAGGCCAGAATGAGATCAATTCAGTCAGGGAGGACATGGTCCACTTCTAGCAGCTGATGTGGAGGTGTGAACAGGGAGAGAGGAGAAACTGCTTTTGTCCTTGGCTAGCCATTCACAGTCTTTGTTTAATCCTAAATTGATAGTGTCAAATTTGCAAATGAATTGTAGCTCTGCAGTCTCTCTTTGACGTCTGTTTTTGAAGTTCTTTTGTTACAGGATGGCTCCTTTTAAATCTGCTACTTGTGTGTCCAGGGAGATTGAAGTGTTCTCCTGGTTTACACTGTGTTTCTTTAAAGAAAATTCTAAGGCTATTGTTTGCCAGGCTGAAGCAATTATTCTGAGAAAGGAGTCTCTCCCTTATTGTTTTTGAACCTGTCATATATGCAGTCTGGGACAGACCTGAATTTTTGGAACTATAAAAAGCCATAATCATCCTAAGTAAAAAAAAATAAATGAGGAAACCATACCAGAGATCAACAAGCTGGAGTGAAACAGGCACTTCAAATTGTGCTAATTTACTTCTCAGTTGTTTAATTAAAAAAAAAAAAACCACAAAAAACTCACAGAACATAATAGGGCAGTAGTGTTAATTTAAAATACATGGTGGAGATGCTTATTTTTAGTGTGAGAATATTACTGTATTTTCAAAGGGTTTTTTTTTTTAATTTGATGTTTGTTCCTTGTCAAGTTCTCTGAAGAACTATGGAGTGGCCGTGAATTTTTTAAGTGACTAAAGACTTTTTTATTGGTTTTTGGCCGATATGTCCTGTAATGTTATTTTTATTTCTACATTTTGTGTACGACAGACAGACAGAGAGAGACAGACAGATAGGATAAAAATAAATATATAATACATGGCTCTTTGCACTCTATCCACAGCTATTTTGGCTCACTCTCTAACTGGTTGGCCACCTCTGCCCTATTTATTTTCATATGAAAGCAGTACCATTCACCTAATCATTTCTGTTGCCCATCTCTTTACCTTTTACAATTCTAATGTATATTTTTGAGATGGGGCAATTAGATCTGTACGCAGTATTCAAGGTGTGCATGAACCATGGATTTCTACAGGGGCATTATGATATATTCTGTTTCTCATCTTTTTTTATAAAGTACCCCTTTAAAAAAAAATTGTAAGTGGCCCAAGTATCTACAGTTTTCAGACACACACACACACACACACACACACACACACACACACACACACACACTTTTTTTCTACCATTGCAACCCATTTGTTTAAACAACTTAATCATGGCCAGGCGGGCGATGAAATTTTTAGGTGTAAAGAGTACAAAAATAATAAAACGCTGTAAAACTTAAAACGAAAATTCAGTTTTCTCCAAATTTCAGTTGTGTTGATGTACCCCTCAGACTTCTCTCAAGTACCCCCAAGGGTACTCAGACCACTGGTTGAGAAACACTGCTCTAAACAGTTCCTAACCGTTAGTTTTTCTGACTGCTGCTGCACAATGAATTGATATTTTCAGAGAGTGATCCACAATGACTCCAATGCCTTGCTTGTGAGCGATAACAGCTCTTTCAGACCCCAAATGGATGGGGCAAGAAATTTCTGACCAACTTCTCTGATGGTCCGAAAGTCAAGCTTCTCAGCCATGCAGAACTCTTCTTCAGATTTAATGGCTCATCTTCCCATACGGCCGCATTTCTCAAACTGTGGGTCCCGACCCCCTGGAGGCTCACGAGCAACTTAGAAGGGGGTTGCGGTATCACAAAGTTTGAGAACCCCTACCATATGGTATTACAGTGACAGAGCTGCACCAGTGACAGAGCAGCTGTAGAGTTTTAGGGAAGCAGCTACTAATTCAAGAAAACAGCATCTCCCCTCAGAAACTCTCTTGTTTACATACCATGGTCAACAACGAGCATTGTGTCACCATAACTACATTTCTCAAGGGTGTGGATTTTTCATATGAGAGTGACAGTTATAACAATGTAAGTCTGTAGTACAGAACTGGCCTGGGAAAGATACTTCAAGCATCATAGCTAAATGAAAGGTGGAACAGACTGTTTATCATAGTACTTAGCACATTCTGATGGACCATTCAAGGTAGAGTGCCCCTTAACACCTCTGCAGTCATATGATAAAAATGAGTTATGCTGTAATAGGAGTTCATGATTTTTAGTGACTAGCAGAATTAAGAACTCACACTCTAAGACTAGTCTTTTTAATGTGTTGTGTAGTTTCCTTTGAGGATGACAACTGAAAAGTGGTCACCTACAGGTGGTAGAGCATTTGTCTTATATTCACCAGCTACACGGTGAAATAGGAACTTTCCCTTTTAGCCATTAAATCTGACAAACCACAATTTACCACAATCGCTAATTACCAAATAAACCAAAGTTTGAGGTTAAGGGCTCTCTCACAGATTATCATAACTGACAAGTTGTAATACCACAATTAATTTCTAAAGCAAGATATTGAGTTTCACAAGCAAATTATTAGGATTTCCAGACATAAGTCAGCAGAAGAAACTGTCTTGTAAGAAACAGCTCCTCTTTCAGAACTAATTTTTGAAAAAACTCAGACACTAAAATAATCTCAAAGAGAAGGTTAAGCAGTATCTAATACAAAAGTAGCTAGGAGGGGACAAAAGTAGTCCACAATATCGAAACCACTATTTATAACAATTCCTTATATTTCATTAAAGTTTTCCAACATAATGCCATGTTAGATGAGTTAAGAAGCCATACCATTTTCAGTTCTTTCCCCTTCTTGATGTTTCTCATGAGATCTGCCTATATGGTTCTCTTGGCTTTGCTCTCTAAGTGAAGGTCTGTGAGCCTTTAATGTGTTTACGGAGGAAGGAGCTGAAGTTCTTCTCTTTCCTATTTTCTTATCTCTATGTGGCGTACTCCTTAGGGCTATGTGAAGAGGCGCATCTAAAGAGAATAAAAAAAAAACATGCATACTTTTGTTTCAAAAGTCTCATTACAACCATAAAAGGACTTACTTGCCAGCAAGATTTCTTGTCTGAATGTATTGCCTCCACAGAGCTACACTGTAGGATTTATAAGTCTAGCCATGTGATCACAGAGCCACTTATAAGCTGCAGTTAAGCTGTTGAAGAATGTGCACAGTATTCTACCACAGTTTTCCATATATAGAGCAAGTAGAAATACATTCCCCACCTGTCATTCATTAGAAACTCTACCTTTAGAAGTACCCAGGCTTAGAAGCCAAAGGAGGAGGAAAGGTGAGTACAATGCTGTGGAGGCAACAGATTCAGAAACAAGAATTCTTATTGATAAACCGTGTAATACTTCTTCCACAAAGTGTCACTGCAGCAAACTAGCACTGACCAAGTTGAGGGGCTCTATAATTAACAGTATCTGAAGCATTGCTCTCCAAAAGCCCCTTTAGCCCTCAAAGCATCGAAGAAAATATTTGATTCACAAAGGTGTGAACCAAGATGCTTACAGTAGCCCTATACATTTCAAAGGAAGATACACCACAAAGCGTATAGAGCAACTGGAAAAGGTTCAACAAAATACAACAAATATTCTGAAGGGCATGAACAGCTTCCATAGGAGGAGAGACTAAAAAGATTAGGGTTTAACAGCTCAGACAAGAGAACTGATAAGGGATATGACAGATCTATATACTCTGTGGAAAAAGTGAATAGGTAAGAGGTGAAGCACTTTGGATAATAACTAGAATGCTTCAAGACGAGTGGCTCCACTTCAGATTACTACCTTGTGTCCCACTCCAACACTACACAGGGTTGCACTGACAAAGAGACCTCAAAAACAACAAGGAGTACTAAAGACTAAGAGATTTATTTGAGCATAAGCTTTTGTGGGTAAAACCCACATCTGCCCAGATGCCCCAGGGCGCCTCATTGTTTTTGCAGATACAGACTAATATGACCACCCAGATACAGACAAATATGACTACCCCTCTAAAACTGACCTTAGTCCCTTCTCTACTGCTAAGTCCACAGAGGAAACCTTGAAGAAAAGAGGAAGGAGAGCAGGCAATGGAGCACTCCTAAGGATGTACATTTGAAGAATTCCAATTACAGCACAAGGTGACAACCTCTCATTCTCAGAGTGCTGTAACTATGGGGCTCCATTTTCAGGCGACTAGACTAGTACCCTCAGCTGGAGCAGAGGGGCTCTGGAGCCAAGTCCAAGCCTGAAGCCAGTACATTTACAATAGCAGCATCTGATCAAGAAGTCCAGACCACAGCATGATGCTTGGAAAGGTATGTCCAGAGGTCCAAGTGATGTTTCTACAACAGTGGCATTACTCAAGATGACGACTTATTCTGGATGTTTGTAGAACTAAGTTTTGTGGAATGGGCTAGCATGACACAATGTTGTTGCTGGTAATTCATAACACAATAGAATACAATGAAAAAACCACATGAAGGGTCTCTAGATCGAAATCACCCCACTGTTAGACATATCTGCAATTGTTAGAAATTGTCTTGGAGCAGCTGCTCCAAGAAGTCATTTAAGGTGCCAAGAAACTCTCTCTTCATCGGTGATGTGTACCCAGCCAATACAGGAGTAACAAATCCCCTCCATTATTGAGGTTTTCATTTTTATAACCTATCTAATCTCCCTTAGCATTTCATAGTCAGTATCGCTCTCCTGGTCAGGTGGTCGGTAATATATCCTTACTGCCATATTCATATTATTAAACCTTGGAATTATTATCCATAAAGATTGTATGGAACAATTTGGTTCATTTAAGATTTTTACTTCATTTGAATCTTCATTTTCTTTCACATATAGTGCCACTCCCCCACCAGCACAATCTCTTCTATCCTTCCAATATATTTTGTACCTTGATATTACTGTCCCCCATTGATTAGCCTCACTCCACCCAGCTTCTGTGATGGCTATTATATCAATATCCTCATTTACTATAACAATCTCTAGTTCACCGAACTTATTATTTAGACTTCTAGCATTTGTTCATAACTGATGTGATTGAATGGAACTCTTTTATTTGACTCTCTCCCATCTGATCGTACCCATATCTTATCTTCCATCCTCTCCTCTTTATTAGAGCAGAGAATTTCTATTTATAGACCCTCCCTTAAAGGATGTCTCTGTTCAATCCACGTGCTTCTCAGCACCTGTCTGCTTTCCCCCAGCCATTAGTTTAAAAACTGCTCTGACAACCTTTTTGATTTTAAGTGCCAAAAATCTGGTTCCATTTTTGGTTTAGCTGGAGCCCATCCTTGCTGTATAGGCTCCCCTTTTCTCAAAAGTTTCCCAGCTCCTAATAAATCGAAACCCCTCCTCTCTACACTTAAAGTTCTTACACGCAGGCCTCTCATCTTACAGTCCAAGCATGCAAAAGGTGGCGTAGGAGTCCTTCAAGCCATTCAGCTTAGTGTCTTGTCCTCTTCACCAACAGATCTGCCCTACAAAAGGGGGAATTCTGCAGAAATTGCTGCACCTTGGGGGAGAGGCTGGAGAGAAGCAGTCAGGATGCCCTCTGCATGGGAATGGCCAAAGCCATGAGAATGGGCTGCCTGGAGTGCCACTTGAGCAGCCATAACCCCCTCTTCTCTGCCAGGACTCCAAACTCCTTTGAGTCCTCAGAGAGACATGAGCTGCTACACGTTCACCTTGTAGCAGGCTATGAGGGCCTGGTGATGCGCTACCTAGAGCTGGAGGATTAATACAGTCTCTGCTGGAATAAATCCAGTCTGAATCTTTATTGTTCGGGGTTTCCCCAAGCTTGCCTGGCCTCTCATGGTGGTGAACAGCCTCCACCACCAGGGAGCTGGGGACTCAGTGGAGATAAGAGATACTTGCGTCCCTTGGCCAATACAATGTACTTGCATTCCACCCACATAGAAACGAGGGGCATGGAGGAGGGCATCTGCCATAGAGATTTTGGCCATCCCCGCTGTGGAGGGGGTAAGGGCACCTTGCCAGGGCTGCCTGTCCCAGGACCCCTAAGAAGGTCTTCTCAGGATTCTCAAATTCCTCCACCAGAAGATTCAGATTGGTGGCCACCCTCTTAAAGAGTTCCTACTGGGCCCAACCATTGTCCATAGGACAAAATGGAGGATACCACACAATGACCTCATTCACAAAAGACTCCCTCTAAGTTGCAAGGCAGCACAGCCCCGCAGCTGCTTAATCAGCCCTGCCCAGCCAGGGGCTGAGTGCTCCACACACAGAGCTGCCTGGCTGAGGAAGGGGCACTTCTCCCTCAGCAACAGTGACAGCTCCCTGCTGAGGGCAAAGCGGTGAGTCTCTCCCAACTGGTAGGGACAGTCCCCTCCGAACCATCTGATTGGGGCTGATTAAGCAGCTGCAGGGCTGTGCTGCCTTGCAGCTTAGAGGGAACCTTGCATTTGGAGAAAAGAAGGAAAAGTCTTACACCGGGGGGAACTTCCTCAAGAGTGGGAAGAGGCCTAAGACTGCTTTTACCTACTGTTCCACCTGCAGGGTAGGAGCCCTCAAGGCTTCAGGTGCTGGAGGACATTAAGCTGAGGCAGCCAACAGTGCTTTTGACATACTGGCTACCAAACATGGTATCTGGCATAAAAGGGCAATGCCCCATGGGTTCCAGACGTACCACTGGGATGGCCAGACCTGCAGCCAGTGAGCAGTCTGGGAACACATCTGCGGTAACCAAAAGTGTCGGACAAGATGCATTAGCTGGAGGCAGTGAGACCTGGTCTGAGGCCCGGCTGACTGACTGTACAGTGCTGGGGACCAGGAATGAAGGCCTGTATTGGTATGGTACTGCACACTGGCCACCGAAGCTGACACCTGGGACACAGAAGAACATTGAGAACGGTCCCTTGGAGAATGTCATCTGCTGGGGGACCTGTGGTGCGGGCATTGGTTGCCAGATGGCTTGTAGAGGACTTGAAAGTAACTGCAGGATTGGTGCCAATCAGCCAAAGAGCGGTGCTGCAAAGCAGAGCAGGACCACCAACCGCTGCACTCTTCACGGACACAGTGAACTGGGAAATGGTACACACATGGTGAACAGTGTCGCACCAGGGACTTGTCCGTCAAAGGATGCCTTGAGATCTGCACCAAAGTCCCAGGGACTCCGGTCTGATCTCCTTTGTGGTCTTAGGACCTACTGGGGACCAAGCTGAGCTGCAGACTCTGAGGCTTTTGCCGTGTGGATGAAGCCTTTGGCATTCCGCCGTAAAGAAAAAGACATCTCTGCAGAGATAAGGTAGCGCTATGGCTGGCTTTCCTTTATGGGGTGGCATCAATAAAATGTCCAAGGCCTCCAGCATTCACTGCACCCGGAGTTGTTCAATGGTGCTCTAAAAAGGAGCCAGTGAACAAGAGGGGGAGCCACATTCCTAAGGGTTCCGAGGTGTCTGCTGCAGGAGGGTCCACCGGAATCGACATCCTGACCTATCTGTCTTAGGTGCCAGAGCATTGCCCTGGCCTTGCCTAAGCTCGTGCAGAACGGTGGCACTGGCAGGTGCTCCACAACGACATGCTTGTGCTTGGTGCAGAGTTCAGCTGTTTGCACAACAGAGCTGAAGCAAATTACATTAGAAGAGCCTTGAGACAAATGTCCCTCTCCTTTATGGTTCGAGACTTGAAAGACATGCAAATGCAGCCCAACCACTTGTGTGAGCTTCTCCTAAGAAGCACCGCAAACAGTTGCAGTGGAGGTCGTTCCCTAGCATGGGCCGATTGCAAATGGGACGCAACTTGAAGGCCCAGGAACAAGGAATGCCCCTAACTGAGGTTATACTAGCTCGTTAGTTCAAGCTAGGTAGGGTAACGAGGGCAAGCGGAGTTGCAAATGAAGCCCTAGTGTAGCCGTACCCTATGGGACCTACACTATCTACCTAATAACAGCAAACAATAGAAACTATTTACAGAGAAAACAGAGTCCAGACGGGAAATGTGTAACAGCTAGTGTTGAGAGGAGCAGGTTCCACACACCATCATTAAAAGCAAGAAGAAACTGAGGGTAGAGGGGGCCAGAGTCACCCTATGAACCACGGCATGTGCATGTCACTCCAGGGGACGCCTGAGCCAGCACCCATATGGGTACTAAAGGGAAATCTTCTGGCACCAGTCCATGTGGCAATCACACACACCTATGCTGAATGGACATGAGCAATACATCACAAAACTAAAAATGAAGCTCAGGACCAGACTATATCAAGTAGGAACAAACGCAGACATGACAGACACAGATATGAAAGGAAAAAGAAGAAACCCATCTCGACCATTCTTAAGCATTTGCAGTTCTCCACAATATTTTTTCTGCTAATATTTACTTTACTTCATTTAAATGTTGGGTGTCAGCAAATAGTCTCTAAGGTGCTGCAGGACTAACAAAAAAATATAAATGGTATCATGAGCTTTCATGGGCACAACTCACTTCTTCAGATGAATGGAGTAAAGGGGTCCAGGTTGCAAAAATATAGAGAACTAAAATCGGTAGGTATCTTTTAAACACTAAATTGTTTAAGAATTCTGGTCTATGCTTTTAGTCCAATTTTTAAAATTTTGCACATTTTTTTGGCAAACTGTAAAACCACTTGGAATGTATGATTTTTGGTTTTGTAGGATACTGAAAACTACCCTCAGGTAGAAGCGCTATATGAGCAGGAGAGGTAGCATCTCAAATGAAGAATCACTGTCTTTGCACAGTTGTGTTTAAAGATATATTTACACACACACACACACACACACACACACACACACACACGTACGTGTGTGTGGGGGGGAGATGTGGCGTAAGATATATTTTGAAAAATTTACAAATATTGGCTAACAGCTGCAAAAAAAAAAATCCATAAAAACTTGTGTTAATGGAACAACATTAAAAAATAGCACAATGAAGTAAAGAAAGAATATCTGTTCCAAACAATACGTTTATAAGATATGAAAATACATTATAGAAATTTAAAACATTACTTTGGCATTAAATGAGACACTAGGAAACTTTTATCTGAAATATCAATGCATAATTCTAGTGAGTACATTGTTGAAAGAAAGCACAGCAGACAACAAAAATGTCAAGTAAAGGACAATCTTTAAGATTCCATTTTCAAGGGTACAAGTGGGTATCATTTAATGAGAAGCCTACATTTTCCTATGCCCTGCTGTTTTTCTCCTCTTCTACTCAATTACCCACAATTCTTTCAAAAGAATTCAACTGCCACACCTGTAATCATGCATAACAGGATTCTTTTCAGAGTTCTGCCAGCAGCTTAGAAGCAAGCAAGATTGTAATTAACACAGAAATCAAAACTGAGATTGGACTTGTAGTTGCTTTTATCCCTTTTCTGAATAAAGAGAGTGAAAAAGGGAGAAAGAAAGGAGTCAGATAGTTAGACTGGTAGATGAAAGAACTTCTCTTGCCCTTTCCTCTTCTGCGAGCATTGATTGGTCAAGAAGGACATTGCCGAGCAAAAATAAACAAAGGGATTCCAGCAATCGAAGTGCATTTTTTTAATTGTTAAAGTTTTTAATAGTGGAATACAGTGCTGAAGGGGAGCAAAGAAGCTAGGGATCTAAGTGACTAGTCGAGTATTCGACTACCTGATAAGCCTAGTCACTACTTGACTACTCGCTCCCCCCAAACCCTGCTACATCTGTATTAAAAGCCGGTTCCCCCCAGCACTGTCTCTGCCATGAATAAGATGAACCCAAAGTGCCTTTCTTTGCCTAATATAGATTATGTAGCCAAAATGATTTCCACTCATTTCCCTTTTCATTCTAGATCAGGAATAGGCAATAATTTTTGGTGGGGGGCCACTCCAAGATTTGGAAGTAGTCAAGGGCCAACGTTTTCTCCGGAGATGATATAGGGTCTATTATGGAGGTTGGGTGCAGAAGGGCACACGGGTAAGCGACGGGTGCAGGAGACAGCGTGGGGTCTAAGAAGGAGTTTGGGCAAAGGAAGGGGTTATGATCTGGGGCAAGGGCTTGAGGTGGGGAAAGTGTGTAGAATTGCAGGGTTTGGGAGGAAGTTGTGACAAAGAAGGGGGGTGGAGGGTGGATGCAGAGGGTTTGGATGGTGACCTGATTGAAGAAGTTGGGGTGCGGATCTCAGCCAGCAGCCCTGCTGCACCCCCAAGGCAGGCTGGGCTCTCTGCCTGCTGCAGCCCCAGACCGCTTAAAATTACAGGCTGCTCTCTCCATGTGGCGCTGAGCTCTGGAAGTGGGGAGAAATTTGCAGCAGGTTTAAAATAAACAAAAATAAGTTTTTCTTCACTCAGCGCACAGTCAACCTGTGGAACTCCTTGCTAGAGGATGCGATGAAGGCTAGAACTTTAGCAGGGTTCAAAAAGGGGCTAGATAGCCATTGATGGACCTGCCCTCCATGAATCTATTAGCCAGGATGGACAGGAATGGTGTCCCTAGCCTCTGTTTGTCTGGAGGTTGGTGACAGGGGAGGGATCATGTGAGGATTCCCTGTTGTATTCCCTCCCTCTGGGGCATCTGGCATTGGCCACTGTCAGCAAACAGGGTGGACCTTTGTTCTGACTCCGTCTGCCTGTTTTTATGTCCCTATCCATCAGGCCAATCCCCTCAGCTCCTACAGGCTGGTTGTTTCCAGCCAATAGGAGCTGGGAGATTGGGCTGGGGGCAGGGAGATAACACAAAGCCTTGCTCCCCTCCCCCAGAGCAGAGAGCCACACAGAGCTGCCCTCTGATTAAAGCAACAGCTGCTCTGTGCCTGAGGGTCCCAGCAGGGTGGTCTGTGGGCCGGATCTGGCCCATGAGACCCCTTGCCCTGTTCTAGACACTAGAATGCTCCTTAGAAATGAAGAGATAGCCAACATACTTACACAACGAACCAGACGTCGTCCGCCTTCTGTTTAGATTTCCTTGTTTGCCTTTTTCAGAAGCCAAAGAACCTCTTGTTTGAATATTTCTTTTTACTGGACTCTGCTGTGATTCTAGTGCCTTCTCCACTCCATGAAAATATTTCATATGATAATGTAGCAACTTGGCTCTGCGGAATGATTTTGAACAGTCCAAGAGCTTGCATCTAAACTTGTGATCTTGGTCAACAGCTGCAGCTTTTGAAGCAATAAAATCATCTGTTTTCTTAAAAGTTTTTGTTACTGTAACAACAAAACAAATAAGATTCCCCCATGCTTTTGCTATATTTATCAAAGAGTCTCAATTTTTTTTTAAACTAGCATGTATTTAAACATAAAATACTACATTAGCTATGAACTAAACAAAGTACTATTGCTATTCGCTGCTTTTGAGATCAACAGCCTAGACGGGGGCTATCCCGAGGGCTGTTTTCCTTACTGCGGTTTCATGTAGCTACTACTCCAATCACCATAAAAATGTTTTATGAACCAACTGCTATTCTAAAAGGGAACATTATATATTAGAGAGGCTTTGCTTAACTGAGCTCACTTGGGCCAATGGCAGATATCACTGAAGGCTGCAGCACGACATAAGCGCTAGTGCTGTCCACTAAAGGTGCGTCTACACTGCAGCACTAGCTGAAATAAGCTATGCAATTTGAGCTACACAGATTGCGTACTTTATTTCAAGCTTATTTCAAAATAGAGCGCTATTCCATTCATGGAATGAGGTTTACCAGGACATCAGAATAGCATGCCTGTTATTTTGATTACATTTCAAAACAACAAGTGCGCTGTCAAGACACGGAAAACACTATTTTGGGGTACCAGAAGTATCCTGAAATGACACCACACTAGAGACGTACCCTAAGGGAGCAGAGTGAACACTACATGTTTCACTCAAAACAGTAATAACACATTCTATTTCTAAACATTAGTATCTTATATTAGAGCACTAGTCAAGAGAAACATTTTTGCTTGCAAACATAACTGATCGGACATCCAGATTTCCTGATGTCAGATACAAGTGTAAATATCTTTTAAAGTTAAGAGCTGTGGAGTGCTGCTACAATGAGGGAGAAGCCAGAACTGTCCTTCAAGTAAATCAGGTTTATTAGCAAAAGAATTTTTAAAATTGCACACAATAAATGTGAAGGCATGACATGAAGCAAAGACAAATTTAGGATGAATTTCAGGAAACATTTCCTACTCAGTTTTATTACACTACATATTAGTTTCTCAATAGAGCTGGTAGGAAAAACTTTGTTCGTGCCTTAAACTGGCTTGAAGTAAGGATTAGAAAACAGTCTACAGAACATTATTACGCTGACCAGGAGATGAACGCAACAGATTTGACAGGTCATTTCCATCTCATCTATGGTTTCAAACACTTTCACTTCTATTTTTAAATTACTGTACTCTTGAAAGAAACATTGCAATTAACAAAACAGTCAACATCCTGTTTTGCTGTCAACTATATCTAAAAAAGTGTTCAAACGGGAACAGTTTCAAAATTGGAGAAACACAAACTAGATCAATTTTCTTAAAAGGGAAAGAATGATTTTGACAATTACCATCACATAAATCTAACTGGCATCACTAGTAAGATAAATCACTGAATGTCTAGAATGTCCAGCCAGTTCACTATAGGGGCTACTGCTATAGTGAACTACCCACACTCAACCAGCGAAACAGTCACATGTGGCTAGCATATTGGATACCACGGATCTAGCAACTAATAAAATCATGACAAGTAACAAGCTTATAAAGAATAATTTTTTTTTAAGGACAAGTTTGTGGGTTGTTGTTTTTTTTTTAAATAAAGTGAGTGAAGGCACTGTAGTTCATGTCACGTATTTAGATTTTAGTAAATCATTTCTATAAACCAAATACTTTACCACAAAAACACTCCACAAAAGAGATAACATTAAATCATGTTATTCTGAGTTGGGGAGGGGAACTATTTAGTAGAAGAATGCAGAGGTAGCAAGTTTAATGAATTGGAAATGGAAATAAGTAGCCTGTTAATGAAAAAAAAAAATCACATTAAGTTGGGAGGAACTAAAAACACCAACAGGGACACAATTAATACGAAGGGAACATGAGAGATAACAAAAACAGTCAGAAAAGAGCAGGAAGAAATAATCTGAAAAAACTGATACTGTCACTAGCCAAGATGAGCTAGCATCAGAGTGAATAGCAATTTGTATAAATATTTGCAATATGAGGTAAAAGTGGCCAGTACAATTTAAGGCTCAATACACAGAGGTATTATGGAGCAGGAAAATAATTTGTTCTGGTGAGACTGAACAGGTTTGTCAGTTTCTTTCAGACAATGAAGGAATTCCAAGAGAGAAAAGCAACCGAAAGTCAACCGAGCTAGAAAGACTTGATTTATGGGAATGCAGGTGAACTTATATCTACAGAGCAGGTCGCCTAAGAGAGAAGTGGAGAAATTTAAATATCTACAGGTGTTCCCTGGGAGCAAACAACAAGAATGAAAATTGATTCCTTTGGGGTTGTATGTGGGGGAAAACAGTCAGAAGAGAGGGGAAAAAAAAAATTAAGACACAAAATTTAGGCCTGATATCAGTAAGAATTTCCTGATGGCTAGTGATTTCAAATCATTTTGATAATTTCAACAAACCTAGAGAACGGGGCCATGCTAGTGGAATGGCAAAATTTGCCAGTACCAAAATCTAAAATATCATATTCACAGAAATAATAATGACAAGAGAAACCTATTGTTCTATTGTCATGATTAGACCCAGTGACAAGTTCTGAGAGTCAGAATGCCTCGAGTGAGTTAATTCCCATCAGCCATTCAGCCATGCCACAAAAGCATGAGGGTCAAAATCTAATGTACCCATAATCTTTAATTTTTTTCCTCCTCATTTTAAAGAATTAAAATACAGTATCTGATATGATCATTAACCTTTACATTTGTATATAAAATTACTACAATGCAACAGGCATACGCAATTATTCTTAAGAAAGTAACCAAAGCTTGAGAAAATTTAAACTTTTATAACGCAATATTTTGCACATATTAAACATGCTATAGCCTAACAAGCTATAGCCTAACAAGCAATCAGATGCATATTTTGAATTGCTGAGTAATGCTGAATAGTGTGTCATTGTTTTTAAATGGTTATGGCTGCATCAACTGTCAAGAGCAGGGGTGGCCAACCCGCGGCTTTTCACCCCTGAAAGTGCAGCTCGCAAAGCCCTCCCCCCCACCCCGTGGCGCACAAAGCCGCCCCATACGCCCCTACAAATGGCCCCCGGCTCCCTGTGCTCACCAGGTGCAGGGGAGCCATCTGGCACAGTAAAATGGCGGCAGCCAACGGGAGCTGCATGTGGCCAAAAAGCCTAACCCATGGTTTTTAAAGGCGCAGCATCTTTTTTTTTGCTCAACAACTTTGGCTGGTTGGGAGCGCTTCCTTTTTTTTTGGGGGGGGGGGGGGGGGAGGCTCTTCGCATTTTTTCCACCGCTGTTTTGGCTCTGTTTGTTTAATGGGTTGGCCACCCCTGGTCAAAAGCAAACACCAACTACTGAACCCAGCTTTTGGCACTTATGTTCAAAGTTATTGCTAATGTGCACGATACATTACAAAACACAATACAGTAGGTGGCAAGTTGTGTGTTGCACGCAAATTACACACTCTCACAACTGAACATGCAGCACCAACACCACATGCATCCAGAGGGAAAAAATTAAAGCTAAGTCATTTTATTTGACTTTGGGGTATTGTCCCCCCCCAAAAGACCTGCACACACAAAAAAAAAGCGTCACTGCACTGCGCCTTTAAATCCCCACATCCCCCCACCAGACGCAACAGGGGAAGAATGTCCCAAGCGACCTTCTGTTCGAGAAAACCAGAAAATACCACTTTTACATGTCCAGTATTTTCTTTTCTTTTTTTTTTAAACTGGACAGAGACCACAAATACCGGACTGTCCAGGCCAATACTAAACACCTGCCAACCCTTTGCACAGAATACTAAAGGCAGTCTCAGGACATGATTGCTCACAAGGCAAACTGAACACTCTAAAACCAACAGCTGAAGAAATCATGTAAGGTACTTGGTCATGTAAAGTATTTGGTTGATTCATTCATGCAATAAATCAATTCCACTTCAAAACCACATAGAGTACCTCTTTTTGCTTTCAGTTCCTTAAATACAACCCATTTGAGGTTGTATATACAAGAATAGATGGACAGAGTAAGCACAAGATAAATCAGGTACACCTAGAACAATAACAATATTTAAAACTAGTAGATATACCCAGGGTTGACAGGGTCCTTCATGGCAGGGCTTCGGGGATGGAGAGCATGTGCGCAGGAGGGTATGGGCCCAGGACCTGTTTCCCCCTCCTCCCCCCCCCCACTGGGGGGCAGCCATCCCACCAAGGCAATGGCCAGTAGAGCTGGGGCTCCACCACCTTGCCAGCCCCAGCATACCAGTAAGTAGCCAGCCCCCTGCCCGAAACCCTTCCCCCACTGCCCAGGGCCTGTTCTCCCCCCCTCCCCTTCCAGCGCTGTGGCCAAGGGCCAAGAGGGTTTGGGGCACGGGGCTGGCTATTTACTGGTATGCTGGCAGGCAAGAAGGTGGAGTTCCAGCCACACTGGCCACTGCTTTGGTGGTATGGCTGCCTCCAGTGGCCACTGTGAAGGATAGCTCTCCCTTGCTGGCTCACTGCCCCCAGTGGCCACTCTCATATTGTGCCCCTTGGAACAGCAGCCCCTCTCTTTGCATGTTATGAAAAACTGTCCTATTCCCTGGGCTTATGGTTTACTTTGGCACAACTATATCCTTACCTTCATTTAAGTTAGGAGAAGAGGAAGCTGCATACTAAATTTGTTGGCCCTAGCTCTTGTCATTTAGGAGGAGTTTCTGAACAAATCGACTCGCAGACACAGATAAACAGACTTGAAAATTGTATTTATATAGAGAGATATACAGATAAACAGAGGTAGAGAGAGAGAGGTTTTCATTAACCTTTCTACGCAAATGAGGGGTGAAGAGGAGAGTTAGAGAGGAACCTGGTTACTACCTAACATGAAGATAATACAAGCAAGGGGCTGATTCCTAAGGTCTAGTCTGTACGAGATAGTTTTGCCAATTCAACTGTATAAATCAAGTTAAATCAGCAAACATTGCTAGTCATGAAACAACTGCATCAATATAGAAGTGCTTACAGTAATATAGCTTATTCCAGTTCCATGACGGATACATTGGTATTAACATTTTTATATAACAAGTAAATGCAGCTACACTACAACTTTTAGCAGCACAGAGATGCTGGCAGAAATCATACCCCTCACTGACACAGTTCTAGTGCCAAACTTTCCAGAGTCGTTCTGACCTAAATTTGCAGAAGAACAAGTTATTTTGAGACTGGTTTACAAAGCCGTCAGTTTCAAAAGACATAAAATGGGACACTGTCTCAGGTACAGACACAGCCAGGTATAAGTAAGATAGCGACTCCTCACTGTCACAATAATAATTTTGCTGAATCTCACTGCAGGCTACCTGTATGTTTATGGAATGGCAGAACTTTTTTTTTGTTCATAAGAGAACAATTTGGGGGCAACGATCTGAGAGGGATGGATGCCCACTATGGCAACCAGGACAGGTGGGAAAAGATGGACGTGTTTCTCATTGAAAGCCAACATACAATTTCTCCTGAGAATATCACACAGTCAAGTCTGTGACGGGATGCAAGACAGTTACACCACAGTTATGGCTGCATTTACTGATGGTAAACAATAATGCTAACACTTTTAATCACAGAAAATCAATTTTGGTCAAATCAACAGAGGCTGTGACTCAGAGAAACAGGCTTCCATGGTCTCTGTTAGAGATGGGCTAGGTTGACTCAGCACTAATTCACTACAGGGGACGAGCTGCATTTGATTACCACCAAAGACCCCTTTCAGCCATACATTTCTGTAACACCTGAATATGCTAGGGTTGGGAAAGATGCTGCCTGGGGGCCAGATCCAGCCCACTTAGCACTTTGATCTGGCCGCTCTCTATTGAATATTCTGCTGTCTGTGCTACTCAATTTCCAGGTGGTGGCTCAGGCAGTATGATCTTATTTAAAAGGCTAATGGCTCCCAATTGCGGTACTACGCCAGCAGGAGCCGGAACTGCAAGCCCTTTGCTGTGTTTTTAGTTCAAAGCCTCTGGCCCAATATAATTCTGAAGGGAGACCTGCCCCTTCTACCCTAGGCTCCGCCACTTTCAGGGGTGAGGCCGGTCCATGACCCGGTAACAAAATTCAGTAGGTGGCACCCCCTTGTAAAAGTTATTGCCCACCCCTAGAATATGCTATGAAATTATCAAATCAGAAATGTTTTACTTTTACTTTCTCACAGCACTTACTCTTTGAAAAAACAAATGATTGCTATTCTTAAAATCTTTCTAATGAAATGTCAGCAAAACAAACTCAGTGTAGTTACATTCAGCATATCTTACCTATGTCCATCTATCCATACTTGACTTTTTATATTCGTATATTTACTAGAAGTAGTGAAAAATAAAATATTACATACAGAAAACTGAACATTTCGTTTCTAGCAATCAATATTTTATTACTCCAAACCATAGTGGAAAGGGAAAAAACCACAAAGACCAGAATCTTTGAGGTATGGAAGAGTTGGTTCACCGTGAACCAGATAAAAACAGCCATCACAAGGCATTTACTGTGCCTTTAGAATTTCAATAGTTCCATTCAGTCTCATACCCTACGGAACATCTATGCTTCTGAAGGAAAGAGCCATGGCCTGAGCAAGCTGTCCCATTTGCACTCAATCAATTGACTAAGTCAGTTATCCCAGGACTCTTGAAATGACTAAAGCACTGCCAGTTTTCTACAAAATTCTCACAGGGATATGTACAGCCAGAGCTCATCTTTACATGGTCAAAAGCAAAGCTCCACTGTCCTGTGCTAACTGCGGATTTCCCTTCCCCAAGAGACCAAGCAGATTTGTGAACATGAGAAAAAGTGCAAGTGAGGGGGGGTTAGTTACTTGAATTCATGAATATTTGACTGCACCCCATTGTGCCATGTAGTAAGCAGAGCTTCCATCTGACAGGAGCCACAAGTATGTTTCACAGAGCTTAGTGCTACAAACCTGAGAAATTCCTCCTTAAAATTTCAACACACATTCAACTAAAGCTCCCATTGTGTCCTTTTCTTCCTCCAGCCTGATATAATCCCAGCTCGATATCTTCTTATCTCAGCAGGAGGAAGGTTCTAAGAGGTAAAAGATGTCAGGTTCCAAACCTCTTTAAGGGATATGGGAAATTCTGAATTCAACTTGGTAGGCAAAAGAAGAAGCAAAAGACTAGGAATTGTTTTAAATCAAGACTTTCTTAGAATTAAAAATTTTCTCCCTAAAATTAATCTAACAAACTGCTTGACATCCCAAATCATTAATATGTAAAAACTTAAACAACAAATGGTCTGGTAGCACTTTAAAGACTAACAAAACATGTAGATGGTATTATGAGCTTTCGTAGGCACTGCCCACTTCTTCAGATGACCAGAGTCCTACACTCCAGTGATCTGAAGTGGGCTGTGCTCACAAAAGCTCATAATACCATCTACATGTTTTGTTAGTCTTTAAAGTGCTACCAGACTATTCGTTGTTTTTTAAGTTTATCCTGTACAGACTAACTCGGCTACACTTCTGAAGTATTAATATGTAGACATACAGATCACAAATTTATTTTAAAAGGTGTCAGAACCTGAGTTAAGATAGCTGAGGGTTCTCGGTTTCTAGTGTAATAATTGGTATTAGAAGAAAAAGTACTCTTTATACTGCTGTAGTTAGTGATGCCTCCAACTCTTACTCTGAATTCAAATCTCAACAAATAACTAAAGGAGAAACTAATTTTCAGCTATTTTGTTCTCAAGTATATATTTATTTGTAGGTCTCTACATACTTTTATTACTAATTTTGCAACAAACAATTCTAAAAGGCACTTTGGTTTACAATTATTGATAATCAAACATTTTGAAACTATTTAAAAACTTTGCATTCTAAACGAAAATACAAAAATTGTATCACCGTAGCTTTCCAGGAAAGTTACATCGCTTTTCTAGCTTTTTATTAAAATTAACTGTTAGAACATAAGAATGGCCATAACGGGTCAGACCAAAGGTCCATCTAGCCCAGTATCCCGTCACCCAACATTGGCCTATGCCAGGTGGCCCAGAGGGAATGAATGGAACAAGTAATCATTGAGTGATCAAGTCCTTGTAGGCATTCCCAGCTTCTATCAAATAGAGACTAAGGACACCAACCATGTCTACTCTGGCTAATAGCCATTGATGGATCTATCCTCCATGAATTTAATGTAGCTCTTTTTTGAACCCTGCTACACTTTTGGGCTTCACAACATTATCTAGCAGGGAGTTCCAGAGGTAGACTGTGTGTTGTGTGAACTAGTACTTCTTTCGTTTTAAATCTGCTACTTATTAACTTCATTTGGTTACCCCTAGTTCTCGTGTTATGCTAATTAAAATGTCTTACAACCTATTCCTGTTAATGATTCTAAGGCCAGAAGGAATCATTGTGTTGTCTAACCTGGCCTCCTGTATAACACAAGGCAGAGAACTTCCCCAAAATAATTCCTAGAACAGATCCTTTTTAGAAAAACATCCAATCTTAGCCTTAAAATGGTCACTGATGGAGAATCCACCACAAAACCTGAATAAATTGTTTTAATGATTAATTTCTCACTTAAAAATTAACACCTTATTTTCTAGCCTCAACTTCCAACTAATGGATCATCTTTTACCTTTCTCTGCTATACTGAAGAGCCGGCTATTAAATAACTGTTGCCCAAATAGGTATCTCTAATCAAGTTACCCCATAATCTTCTCCAGCACCTTGAGAATAGTCTAACAATTTACATGTAAAACTATTTATAAAAAATTAATTTAAAAATGGGTCCTTTAAGAAACTGAATACGCCGCGTCAAGATAATTCAGGATTCCAGAAGTCTAATGTATTGTCTATTAACACAGACATTAACAGAGAGGTCAACACTGAATCTATCTGGTGTGACAGGTAGGATTTTTTCCTTCCATTCTTGGATGAACTTTCAGGTGTAAAGGCTGAATAGACAGTTAATCTCCTTCAGGGACAGGCAAAAATTTTTCTTTCAGAATGGCCATGATCTACCATTGCTTTGAACAGGAATTAAGCCACAGGATAGCCTTAGTAAAGATGACAATCATCTAATCCACCTGTTTCTAACAGTGTCACAGCACCATCTTCCCTAAAGGTAGTTTGGCTTCATTGCCAATGACAGCAATGGGAACAAGGACCGTCTTAGCTACGGGTAAGCTATTCCTCAGTCCCATCGAGACGATTGGAAAATGGCAGCCATTTTGAAAGAGGGCATTTCATGAATTTACGTGAAGGAGAAGATTTTTTTGCCTAAGCAACTCCTGAAGAAACTTTTGGTTAAGAAGAATAGCAGCAAAAGATGACCTTAATGCCATTTAAAAAAAATTTATTTGTTGCATCAGATCTACTTAACAGAGATGGAGGGATAAGAACTGTAGAAGGGCAGGAGAAAGATCAAGTGTGTACAATCTCCTCTAACGGTGTCAAGAAGCTGTAAAACTAGAACAACTGTTCAGTGTACTCTGGCTGCTTGCACTATTTCAGAATAGCATACACTAGCAAGAATGAACAGATTAATCAACCCTAGAAGTTAAATTTTCTATCTTCAGATAACTGAAATTTTCACAGCATGATATTTTGGGCCTTCTAATTTATGGTTTAAAAATTCTAATAATTATAATATATATAACAAGAAAGCTCCCAGACAAATACTACGTTAAAATGGAGTTAATTTTGAAAGTATGTATTATGATGTTTAGAGTAAAGAAACATTAAAAAGTGATGTCAATTATCCTTACAAAGAATTATAGCCCCCAGAAAATTCAAAGGTCAACATAAGAAAATCCATACATGTTATAATGTGGAAATGCATAGTTGGGATGCCCCAACAATCTTAATTCTCCCCTGAGAAATAAAAAGGAGAAAAATGTACAGAAAAAATGCATATCACTTTAAACATCAGTTTAATCTGGGACCACAAAACATATATCTCAATCATGACTGTATGGTTATTTAATATGATAGACTTTGGAGTTACCTGGCCTTTCACATAGATAAAACCCAATCTGAAGTCTAAAATTACCACTGTGCTTGCAGAAAATTAACAACCCAAAGCTAACCTATAATAGCAGAACTGAGAGCATGAGAACTCAAAGCTTGTATTTTTCCTTTATCGAGCATTCACAGAAATGCTCGATTAACCCCACCTCCATTTTTTTAAATGGAATATATCCGTACACATGATTAACCAATAAGCTTAGGACCACTGATTAATTCTAATGATTACAGGTGCACCCTCTACCCCCCCACTGCCTCTGTATCAGAGACAGCAAGGGGGAGGGTGGGAGTTGGTGCCTGTGGGGAGCCAGGCAGCAGCATGGAGGCAGGTGGGGGATGGAGGGTGGGAAAAGGGCAGGCAGGAGCCAGTACATGCGGAAAGCCAGATTTCAAGCTTGCTCCTTGTGCGTACTAGCTCCCATGGAGCCGCCTACCCCTCATGCTGCTGCCTCTATCAGCACCGCCTCACACCTGCATGTAAATGTGTAACTACTGAAAAATTTGTTAACATCCCTAGTAAATCGTCATTGAGAGAAATGGTAGCAAGGAAAAAGGTGCCTAAAACGAGCATTCTATCAAAAATACCCAAAAATGCAAGAGATATCACATTTTAAATTTATTAAATCTAAATCTGAACCTGTAACAGAAGGCTCTTGGCTTTCAGTAGGTGTAAAGGAAAGCTCATGGTCATCAGATTTTTCTTCCTTTAAACTGATGTTCTCATCAATTGGTGTGGTTGATGACACATCTCCAGAAGATTGGGATGCTTGTTCACAGGAATTTTGGTCAGACTTAACAGGAATTTCTAACTGAACTAAAAGAAAAAGAAAAGAGGTTTGTGGAGGCAAAATACACAAAAATAATCAGATAGACAAAGCACTGGAAAAGGTAACTCTAAATCACAAGACCTAATGCAAAGGCAGACCTGTTTTGTCTCACCATTTTTGTGTTAGGTGGATAGTAAGAAAATGTGGAACAAAACCTGCATTCCCTTCCCTCTTAATTTTTGAATAAGCATATCCAAAGTAATATAAGCACAGTAAGGCAGGTAGCTTCATATTGTCTGGTGTTTGTTCAGAGCCTAACAATGCAGTGCTAGTCTATGACAGGGGTTTCAAAGGTGCAACACTAATAAGTGACTAAATGAATGGTTTGTAGGGTAAACTGAGGCAGTCCATGGTATCTTGCTCAGAACTGAGTACTCAAATCTGAAATCATTAGGCCAGGCCTGGGAAGCACACAGGCAGCAATTAACTTGACCCTGGTTCCCCTGGCAACTACATTCCAAAGGGGCCTCTCTCTCTGATAAGGTCTGGCTGGTACCAGCCAGGTTACATGGTTTTTCTTACTGTCTCCTGTAATTTCAGATTAATCAGCTTGGATCCCAAGGACTGTGCCAACACAAGGAAGTAGTCATCTCGCAGTAGACATCACAATTTCAGCTAACAAGCTAACAGCAACATGTCCATTTTGGGGCTTCCATCCTGTTTATGTTGGCTCATTTAGCTTGTTAGGAAAAACTACCAGTATTAGTAATAACATGTTTAATTGGCAATGGGCAGAGATACTGTGTAACTATCGTAGTTCATTGGCTTATGTGCATATCTCACTTCCGCTGCTAGACGTATCAAATTACTTCCCCTCCGTCCATCTGCTACCTATATAATCTAATGTATGTTTGGGTTAAGTTAGTGCTCTCCAGGTTAACCCCTGATGAGTACTCCACCAGCTGTGTGAACCAATAAATCCTGTGCTTGTTTTCACCTGCACCTAGTGTGTCCGGAATAATGCCCTACATGGTTATTCTACAGAGTTCAACTAGTTCTAACAAGGATACCCTCAATCTTAGACAAACTGTTTCTCTGGATTATTTGGGCAATCTGTCCCCAGTTTAAGTGAATTCTAATGTGTCAAACGGCACACAAAATTGATTTCACATTTAGCTTTAATCAATCTTCTCTGCAAGGCAAAGTCACTTAAACTTCATCTTAATAACAGTTTATAATGTATGATTCAACTCTTCTCCATCATTACCCAAAAGCATACCATTGTAACAAATACTTACTTTCCTCGGGTTCCTTTGGACTGGATGTAGGATCTTTCAAAGGTCCGATTTCAACAAAACTTTTTTTTACGAGATCTGTATTTACAATCTCATGACTACCACTGGATGAGAGCCTTGAGGATCGTCTCCTAATTTGGTCTCTTTCATTGCTGTCTGGAGAGTTTTTCAACTTTTCCTGAGCTAAAAGGCATAATAAGTTCAATTTTATTGTGTAATAGGCTGTTAATCATGAAAACATTAAAGCCTGACAATGCCTGCAGCTCACTTATGCGTCTACCTCTAGTAATCACAACTCCTTTTATTGAACTGCTAAGTAACTTCTCATTCTCCTTTGAGTGATTGTCCATGTGCACGTTCCACTGCTCGCAACTACTAAGCAGGGATATTATGAAACAGATGGAACCTTGAAGGCCTTTTGGAGAACATAGAATGCAACACTCTTCACTGAAAACACATCCAGAAAACATGATCTATGAGGAAAGATTAAAAATTGGGTTTGGTTAGTCTGAAAAAGAGAAGACTCAGGGGACGTGATAAAAGATTAAAAGGATGTTATAAGAATGGAGAAAAATTCTTCTCAACCTCCAATAGTACAAGAAGCAAGGGGCTTAAATTGCAGCATAGGAGGTTTACTTTGGACAACAGGAAAAAACTTCCTGTTGGGGTGGTTAAGCGCTGGAATAAATTTCCTACAGAGGTTGTGGAATCTCCATCATTGGGGATTTTTAAGAGTAAGTCAGATAAACATTGGTCAGAGATGATCTAGATGGTGAATGGTCCGACCATGCAGGAAGAGAACTGGATTTGATAAGCTTTCAAAGTCTCTTCCAATTCTAGTATAATAGGATTCTATGAAGTCATGGGGATTAGAAACATAGCTTTCATTTTGCTTTTCGTAACTGTTCAAGGAATACTCATTAAAGTCAAATAGTAATAGGTAGTTGTGTTAGTCTGATCTTGCTAAACAAAAGGAAAAACTATGCAGCACTTTAAAGACTAACAAGATGGTTTAATAGGTGATGAGCTTTCGTGGGCCAGACCCACTTCCTCAGATGATATTCTGGAAGAGAACTGGCTCATTTAGCTCCATATATATCAAAGGAATACAACGAAAAAAGTGAACACATCATTAAACTGACAAATCAGATTTAATACAGAAGGTGAGGTGAGGGAGAGCGAGAGGGAGAGAATAGCTATTTATGAGTCAATGAATGGCTAATCAGGGGTGATAAGCAGGGAAGCTATCTTTGTAATGTGTAAGGTAATTAGCATCTTTGTTAAGGCCCATTCGTAAAGTGTCAAATTTAAGCATGAATGAAAGTTCTGAAGTTTCCCTCTAATCTGGTGTTAAAGTCTCTTTGAAGTAAGATGCATGTAGTAAGGTCGTTAAGACTATGTCCAGGTAGGTTGAAATGAAAGCCAACTGGTTTTTTCCTTGTGAAGATGTCTGATGTCTGATTTGTGGGCATTAATTCTTTGGCGAAGTGTCTGAGAAGTCTGTCCAATATAGATAGCAGGAGGACACAGTTGGCACATGATGGCATAAATTATATTTCTGGATGAACAGGAATACGTGTCCTTGATCATATAACTGACATGGTTAGGTCCAGTGATGGTGTCAAGACATTAAAGTCAAGCCAGCTACACTCAGAGCCATGGAGTGACAGGGTCCTTAACCAATGAGAATACCCTAAACAGGCCTTTGAGGAACTTGATCACAGTGGGATAGGAGGTGGATGATGGGCTAAGATTGACATCAAGTGTAGCACCTTCACTGAACTAAAGGATAAATTCCTTGGTTTTAATCTTGTACACACCAGAATTCAAGATATCAATCAATCAATTATAAGGGGTAATGGACATCCACTGGCACACATGTGAAAACCTTACAGGATGACACCTGAAGGCGGGGCTGGGGAACCTTAGCCCTGGGGGCTGGATGCAGCTTGCCAGGATCTGGTCCCTGAAGCTCAGGGCTCACCCCAGTACTAGAGCCCACAACGGTGCTACCCCCACCCTACAGGACTGAAGCGCACAAAATCTACTAGCCTGGGCCCCACAAGGCTCTGGTGTGCAAGGGGAATGTGGGGCACGTCTTTCTCCTTCTCAATTGGGGGGCCACGTCAGTGAGGTTTTTTGCTTTTTTCCCCTCTTTCCTTCTCACATGTGCATAGCCCCTACCCAAATAAGGTTCCCCACCCCTACGTCTTAAGGGATGAGCTAAAAAACCCCACAGAGCCAACTGGCAAAGAATTCACTGTTCTGATAGCAACTCCTGTCAGGCCGGACAAAACTCACACCTACCATATTTCTCTAATATTGACGTATAAAGAATATCAAGGTATCAAACGAAAACTGCTGATAAACTAATCATTAATATCACTACAGGAGAAATTATGTATACCTACTAATATTAAATGTCTAATCTTTAAGTAAAGGAAGAAACAGGTTGCTTCCAGGCAGGCAGGCAGTTCTCAACATCAAATGTAAATTAAGAACAGCAAGCCAAAAACAATGGGAGCTACATTTCCACAGGTGAGTATGGATTAGGGATGTGACTAGTTAAATGGTAAGCAGTGCCCTTACCTGGTGATGCTTACTGGTTATGGATAACATCCCTACTCTGCATTGTGTGAAAAAAATACTTCCTTTTGTTTTAAACTTGCTGCCTACTAATTTCAGTTGGGGACATTTGGGCAGTAGAAAGGCTGGTAGTGTACAAGAGCTGACAACACAGCTATCACAGGGTAAACTCCCTTCACACTAACGACAAGGGCTCCATAATCCTGGGCACCAGATAAAGTGTCACATGAGGCTATTCCTGACTGAAGAAGGGCAGGTATACTCTCTGATCAACAACTATCCAGCTTCCATGCCCCAAGACAAATATTTCCAATCTACACATAGCACTCCACCCTCCCTTGATTTGTGATTGGGAAACCAAGGTTGTCTCCTGAAAGCAGAATGAAGGTTGTATCATGGTCATTGCCAGTGATCTGGTGGCAGTGTCTGCTGCATCCAGAGTTTCTTGTAGGCTTACCATAACCACAATATCATCTTCTGAGAGTCTTGCCACAGCCTCACCCTCAGGGCTGAAGAAAGTTTATCAGAAGGAGATCCTATATTGAGATCTACTCCCAGCCTCCCCTCTGATCTAGGAATACAACATCAGATGCTCTTATAATTCCTGAAGGTCTCAGCAGCTCAACACGATGGCACTAACTTCAAGGCTCACAACAAGTACCCTTTTCAACTCAAATCTAGTTTCTTGGGATTGTCTCTGGCAACAACCATGCTTTCAAGAGGCATCCCCTGTAAAGTGTAGGTGGCAACAGGAGGTCTCACATTTGAAGTACCTGAAGCTAGTGGTGGGTGACAACCACAAAAAATACCATCTACCTGAATCCCCATCTCTTCTACAATTTAGGACTGAGAATCAACATGCAAAAATCCAGCTTCAGTACTGTCTCAAGTATAGAGTTATTTGGGGCAATTTTAGACTCCACCATGTGAGTGTCTTCATCTTCTCCAGGACGGATGGAAGAACCAGTCATTCTTTATTCCTTTCTCACTGGCCTTCATTACCAACAGCGAAAGTGGCACTGGGTATATTTAACAACCAAGCTTCTCTGGGAAGAACTTAACAGTTTATCCATATGAGATATTACTGAGCTACTGTGGATTGGTGTTTGACATCTTTTTCTGGGTCCACAATAACTTATTTTTCCAGAAGGGCAACATTTCCTGGTGCGAAGGACCAGGTTGTATCGACCAGTTTGTATTGGTCCTGAGCTTCTTCCATAGGGATTTGTAGAGAGTGTGCACTATCCTCTTAAATACTTCTAGGAACCCGCATAAGCCATCAAGTTGAAAGGCAGTCCAGGACAATGGCTTCCTCGAGGATGATGATGGTGGTGCCACCTCATGCAGTACATAACCTAGCAATACAACGTTCTCCAACTCCTCTTAATTCTAGTAGGAGGTAGGGGAGTTGATTCTGGCACACCTTGTGATGCCATGGTTGGTGGAAGTAATCTTGCAGATTCCTGGGATGTATCTTGAGGCTCTGTCCTACTGTGGGAGAACCATGGGTCACAAACTGGAACCCACAGGCACTGTACCAGTGGCCATGGTGTCAGAAACCAGGGACCTTGTCATGGTGATGGAGTATATCCTTCTCTGGAGGAATGTTCAACTCCCCTCTATCAGAGGTCACCAACCTACAGCTCATTTAGGGGCCAAATATGGCTAGCAGCTCAAACTCAGGGCCCCTTGTCCCCCCTGTAACGGGGAGCCTGTGCTGGCGATTCAACATCATACCCCTTCCCCCTCCCTGCAAAACTGGAGCCAGCACCAGCTTCCTGGGAGAGGGTGTGGGAAGCCTCAAGGCTCTGAGCTGGGTTTGCAGGGAAGCGTGTGCTGTTCCTCCCCTCCCCACAACAATGCACTCACTTCCTTATCCACTCTGCCTTCCCCTGTGCTCCAGGGAGGCAGGACACAGGAGATGCATGGCATCCCCCCTGCCTGGTGATCACGAGAGAGCGCACACCCGGCTGCGCCAGATGTGGTGGTGATGCACACTGAGCATGCAGGTGCTGGGGGGTGGGGAAGAAGCGGACTAAGATGGCAGCAGAGGATCTGGACTTTGAGGACAAGTAGCGGCAGGATTTCCTGAAGAAGTGGCATGTGCTATTTTTCCAGTGCTGCCTGCAGATCCTGCCCAAGAGATACTCATGTCTGGAGACCAGCAGGTACCATCCAAGCTGCTCCTGCCCCCTCAGCCCTGACCAGACACCCAACCACACTCTACTGCTGCCCTCAGCCAGACACCCATCCACAGCTTGTCCCTGCCCCCTGACCAGACACCTATCTCCCCAGCTTGCTCCTGCACCCTACCTCCCACCCAGATTCTGCAACCCCATCCCTATCCCACTCACTTGCAGCTCTGTCCCACACCCTCATTTTTCTCCCCACCCCAGAACCAAGGGGGGACCACAAAGCCTATTAACCCTGGAACCCCAGAAGAGTTAACCAGGCCTGAGGCCTTGAACCTCAGTCCTCCCTGTCCTTCTCGCACCCCTATGGGGCTGGAGTACCAGGGGAGTGAGATGTCTCAGTTGGAGGCCACATCCGTGAGGGTTGGAGGTTTTTGGAGGGGTTGTCTTTTTGCCTCTCACTTGTGTGGTCCCTGGCTGATTTATCTGGGCGATAGTGACCCCTGATGGAAAAACGGTTCCCCACCCCTGCCATAAAGACAGACAATGTTGAAGCCTTTTGTTTTGGACATAATATTTTACTTTATTTAAAAATGAAGTCTGGCTAACAAGCCCCAGTTGCAGCCCAGCCCCCATCTGGCTACAGCATCCTAACACTCCTGCACCCCCCCCCCCCACACCCCAACCCTGAGTCCCTCATACATCTGACCCCCCCCCCCACCCTAAGCCCCTCATACACTCCAACCCAAACTCCTGCACCACCACAAGACTGACAGAAGGTAGCCGGAATGTGTGCATGAAGCTGGATTTGACCAGTTATGATATAAACCAGCTGAAAAAGAGGAACTGAGTCTCTGAACACTGACAGCAGTGTCAAGGCTGGTGGTACCTCATGTTTCAACATGGACGTCTTTAACGATGTCACAGGCATGAACTGATATCTCTGCTGAGTCTGCGAGGCAAGGAGATTTCAGAAGTTCTGATTTTGCTTAGTGTTAGCTCGTTACTTTCAACTGAACACGGAACTGGGCTCACACAAGAGCTACACAGAACTATGAAGTTTGAAGGCAAGCAGTGCTGATGGGAGTAAGGTGGGAGATCTTCCTGTAGGGCTACCTGCACCCTCCATCTTGCCCAAATTCTTATGGTTCTGGATGAAGATGGGGCCCTCTAGAGGAAAAAGGATCCTGCACTCACTCTTCAGTTCTGATAGAGGAGTCAGGGGAACCTCAAGAGCCAGGATTGGAAGCTAGTCTCACAGACAGATACAGGTGCACTTCTCTGTTCAGGCACTAAACAACTTACAAATCAAGAATCTCCCAGATATATGCAATTAAACTAAGCAATAAAGGTACTTAACGTGACCATCATAAATAGGTATCACTATTTCATGCAGACAATACTCAAAGTCAGTAGATCTCAAAACCACCTTGTAACTTGGCTACCGAGTCACTCGTGTGGCAAGGGCCCCTCTTCACCAAGCCACCACTGAGTAGGCCTCCTCCTCCTAGCCCAGGGGTTGGGGTTTTGCAGCAGGTCTCAATGGTAGGGAGCCCAGCCAGGTGCCCTCAGGTTCCCTCCCTAGCAGCCTTTACCTAGTGCTGATCCAAATTGTTCTCTCCAATTTCTTCCTCTCTGTCTCTCCACCACCTTCCTTTCGTCTTCACACTCTCCCTCCCCTCCCCAGCCTCCAACTGCTGAGGCTTTTAAAGGCCCTCAGTCAGCCAGCAGAGAAGTCAGCTGGCCCCAATATGCCTGAGCCTGCTCCCTCCCAGCTGCATCTAATTGGGCTGCAGTTCTCTGCTTCTTTTCTCAGGGGTTTTTACCCTTTTGGGCTGCCTTTCCCCTCTCTGAAGCAGCTCCCTGGCCTGACCCTGTCTCACTAACATTACTAAAAAGTACTAAAATTAGTGTGCTCATTCACATTTTTCTCTATCTGAAGCTAACAATTAACCTTAAGACTAGCAAAAAGTTGCTGACAGTTGCAGGCTCAGCAGGCAGCTTCATTTCGAAGGGAAGAGGTAGCAAGTAGATCTAAGCAGCAGTTGGGTATTTCACCTTTTTATAGCCTTGATGCTGAATAAGAGGACTCTTGGGACAAATCTGAATCATATAATTCTGCCAAAAGACTCCAAACGCAAATACGAGGCAAATGCATATCAAATCAGTAGAATGTGCATATGTACAATCACTCTAATAAGAAAATAAGGGATTGAGCTTCTTAAATCTCGTAAGGCATGTTCCTGGCATGCTGATTACAGAAGCATCTACACAGATACAAAAAAATCTCGTAGCAGAGCACTCAATCTAGCATTCAGAGGCATAAAAAGATCCAAGGGCTAGATCAGGAACATGAAACTCACAGCCTGCAGGCCATCTGCAGCCCGAGCAGTTCCACAAACAGGCCTGCACACAGCTGCTGGCACATGAGTCACTTCAGCTCTGGGGTGGAGAGTGTCTATCTTTCCCCCAAGCCCAGCCCTTGTTCTGCTCCCCTGTCTCCCCACATTGCCCCTTTCCCTTGAACCCAGGAGGCAGCTTTAAGAATTATCAGGCGGCATGGCACAGTGCAGCAGTAGGAGTTAAGCCCCCCTGCACCGCAGCAGGCAAAGGGAAGTGGAGTGACCAGGCTAGCTTGGGACATGGTGGTGGAACAGAACAGAGGCTGCTGCGTCGCTCCACTTCCCTGCCACTCTCACCACCATGATCAATATTGGAGGGCCTGACCCCTGCTGCTGGCCCCAGCCTTCCCAGAGCCCTGCGGGCTAACCAGGGTATGAGGAACTATCCCATCTATAGGACAGTTGGAGCAGCTGTTGCAGAAGCCTTGAACTGGCCCAAAGCTAAATTGAGTTTGAGACCCCTGGGCTAGATATTAAAACTACATAAATACAGGTTAGAAACAAGGTGAACTTATTTAGGAGTGAAAATAAATAACCTATGTGATGAATTCTCCATCCTTTAAATCTTTAGATCAGTACTGGAAGTCTTTTGAAAACATAGGCTATTAAACCACAATTTATTGTGATTGATTCATGGATCACTGGGTGAAGTTATATTGCCTCCACTACTTTAGGAAGTCCTATTGGAAAATAACCCCATCTAGCCTTGAAAAACCTATGAAATCTTGCTTTCAAAATTTCTGTGGAGCCTACTTACAATATTGATATGCTTTAATGCCAGATGTAAATTAACATTGCAACAGATTGACTATACAACACGTGGTCTTTAGATCATCTATAATTGAAATTCAAAGGCAATATGTTATAAAAAGACCATTAGTTGTTTTAATACTCACACAAGTTTTTTTCAATCCGAGGACGTTTTGATGGGACTTCCCCTCCTTTGGGTATCTTCCTTCTTCTTAATTCCAACGTTATTGGCTGCAGTGTTTGAGAACTTTGCGCTACAAATTTAGATAAAACCATAGGAAGGAAAGTTGACTTATTACCATTCAAGTCAGTTAAACTACTTACATTTCTATATTTTTAAAAAATTCACACTTTTTTTTTTATAACTTTCTCATAGGGATGTGAACAACTAGTCGACTATCCGATAAGCAAATGCTTATTCTATAGCCGACACACGAGTCAACTACTCACTTCCACACACCCCTCCTCCACTGCCTGTATCAGAAAGAGGCAGCAAGGAGGGGGAGAGATGGGGACAGGCTTCAAAGTGGCAGTGCTGCGTGGAGCCCAGGGTCAGCTGAGGACTCCCCCACTGGTCCCAGGCTCCATGTGGCACTGCCACTATGAAACACTGTGGGGAACACAGGGCCAGAGGGGGACTGCTTGAGTCCCCCGCTGGCCTCATGTTCCCCACAGAGCTTTCACCTTTGAAGTGTAGCAACACCATCAGGGCTATTTTTACACTTCTAATGTGGAGGCACCCTTATCGACTAATCGAATCTGATTAGCCAATTAATCGAAATTTTACATCCCTACTTTCTCAGCAACAAATATTACTATCTCTATATAATTCTGGGATATTTTGTTGATCTTATTAGCTATTTTGGCACATCATGATTAACTCTTATAGTAAGCATATTCATTTAATCATGTAATACCATTTATATCATCACATACTGTCATATTAGCATGTCTATATATCAGTTCTGCAATCATCTCCTTAAAAATGATGTCTCTATTACTCAATTTTTTGACCTCTCTACCAATGCCACTTAAACACAACCAAACATGTCGCTGGCTGTCATGACCTTAAGGCTGTAAAGAATGAGCTGAGCTGTATCATTACCACAGTAACGATTAACTAAAACAAGTGCTATAAAAGCAACATTTATTTCCACTTAATTGAAACAAAAATTCCCAAGCCCCAAATCAGTAAAGAACACAGTGCTGACTGAACAACTTAGCATTTCCAATTCCCTAGAAGAATTTTAGAATGCTGCCTAAATATGCATTTTAAGTACTAACCTGTTGGAGGTGTTATAGGTGGTCTGCCACGTTTTCTTTTAGTTTCTTTTGTGTTTTCTGGTGGACTTTTTACACTTTCATTTTCAGATTTCTTCTCAATTTGTGTATCTACTGAATATTCCATGTCATTTTCCGATATATTCTCTTTGTCTTCTTTCCCATTCTTAGGTATATTTTTTTCAGAGACCTTGCATTTTTCTGAGATAATTAATTTTCCTTCCTTATCAGTTTGTTTAGATCTTTTTTCTATCTTTAATGCCTTTTCATCCTTGCCCTTCTTAGTATTCTCAGTTGCTTTCCTCTGTTCTTTAAACTTCTCCCGTTTTTCAGGAGATGAAGGGATTTCATGAACTCTTTCCTTAGGCCTAGCATTACTCACAATGTTCTAAAATAGAGAAGATAGGAAGTGAAAAATACATGAGACTTTGCATTTTGAAATGGTTAAATACAACAAATATTTAAAAGCCAAAACACACAACAAACAGGGGTTGAAGTGTCATCAATATAACTCCTAATTAATGCATTATAGACAGAGCTACAGTAAAACCTGCCACAAGTGACCATTCATGGGAATCAACAGAAGGGGTCACTTGTAAAGGTGGTCTTTCCTCAAAGGCCTGCTGTCAATACACACTTTTACAACGTATAAAAGGCTACTAGTGTTAATACTTACAATGTTTTTCATTATATTCTTGGTTTCAGCCTCAAATTATTCTTCCCAGGAGTTTAAGGGAACCTTTGCTACCCCCATCATCAATTTGTGTGTCACTGTGAGAGTTGTCACATGGCTTGAAGTCTTCTAGTTTTGTAGCAGGCTCTGACTAAAGAGTGACCTCATCAGCTGTCGCAGTGTCATTAATCTGGTATATCTTCAACTGGCACAGCAAAAACACTTTGCCACATGTTAACTACTCCAAGAGGAAGCTCATGTTCATTTTCTAGATTAAGATCTTCAGTTGGTCAGTCTGCATTTATCAAAGCATTTTTTGATAGTGCTTGGCTCAGTCTCACTCCATGCTCAATGAGCAGAGAGTATTGCATCCAAAAGTGAAACCCTACTCAAAACCACTGGACCCAATGAAGTTAGCTCAGATTCCCTCTGTTGAAAAAATATAATTTGCTGTTTCAGTTTTAGAGTGTGGATAATTCCAGCATCCATAGGTTGTAATACAGAGGTGCTATTTGGGGGAAATGAAGCAGAGTTTAATATTTATGAGTTTAACAGGAATATGGCCTACAGTGTCTTCTGCTAAGAGAATTTTACATCCCTGTAGTAACAATCTGAAGTCAAATCTTTGTAACCATTTTTCCAGATGCTCAGAGTTCATCTATGCTTTTCTCAAATTCACATTCCACAGGCAACTCCTTGATGTTCAACTTGCCAGAGCCTCATGGATGTTGGGAATTAGCCATCAGCATACACTTTGCTTTATTTCCATTCATGTGGCTGCATAAAGTAAGGGTGACTCTTGGAATGTTTCACACATTGCTTGCCTTTGACATGGATTTTGCTAACACTGATATTTTTTTAAATATTCCAGTTTCATCTATATTACATATAATCACTTATGATTTCAGCAACTTTTTGCTTCCAATCTGCAACCATGTCTTTCTTAATATCTCCATGCTCATGCATGCTATGCCAAAAGCAAGGTTGTCTCACTTCTTAAATGATTCAAGCCCAGTCATTGCTGGTTTTAAACTCCCTGCTTTCCAACTCCTCTGAATTTCATGGCTTGGATTTGTAACACTGGGCCAGAGACATTCCATGATGAGCAACAGTGCATTTAAACAAATCATAAGTGAGAAACTTATTTGTTTCCAGTTTGAGCAGAGGAAGTTACTCACCTTGTGCAGTAACAATGGTTCTTCAAGATGTGCGTCCCTGTGGGTGCTCCACTGTAGGTGTCAAGCTCATCCTGGTGCTGCAGATAGGAATTTTGAAGAGCAGTAGCCAGACAGACCGTGCATGCGCAGTCAGCTTCATGCGCCGTTTGCACCCTTTTCCTCATGCACGTGGTCCAGTTCTTCTCGGCCACCCGAGGATCTAAAACAAAACAAGTATGAACAGAGACTCCGAAGGGGGGAGGAGGGCAGGTAGTGGAGCACCCACAGGGGGACACATCTCAAAGAACCATCGTTACTGCACAAGGTAACTTCCTCTTCTCTGAGTGATGCCCCCATGGGTGCTCCACTATAAGTGACTTCCCAGCAGTGTCCGAGAGCACCTGGATGGTGGGGACTCGGAGTCATGGTCTAATAGCTGTGGAAAGTACTACTGAGGCCACTGACGAGTCCACGGCCAAATGGTGTAGTATAACGTAATGCTTTATAGAAGTGCCATTAGATGACCATATGGCTGTCCAATAAATGTCCCTAAGAGGAACTCCTCGTAGGAATGGCACAGATGTTGATACGGCTCTGGTAGAATGAGCCTTGGATGCCGACAGGAATGGTTTGTTGCAGACCATGTAGCACTTCTTAATACAGGACACAATGAGATTTGAGATGTATTGAAAGGAGAGTGGTTGTCTCTTAGACGCTGGGTCTTCCTAAAGTCCCGCGTTCTGTCGATGTAAAAGGCTAGTGCTCTACGTACATCAAGAGTATGTAGTAATGCCTCTTGAATGGAGGTGTGAGGCTTGGGAAAAATGCCAGAAGAGCAAAGGGTTTGTTAATATGAAACTCTGAGTACATCTTAGGGATGAAAGCTGGGTGAGGGCAGAGGTTATCACCTGTAGAAAGACCAACTTCACTGTGACTATTTGGAGAGGTATTGTCGCCAGTGGTTCAAAGGGTGGTTTGGTGAGGGTGTCCAGGACTAGATCCAAGTCGCACGGAGGAGGTGGGACCCTGTGGGGAACATTGAGATGGTTAACCTTGAAGAATCATTTAGTGGTAGAGTGCGAAAATATGGATATGCCGTCTAGAGACTGTTGGGAGACAGTGATAACCGCTGGATGTATTTTTAGTGACGTGATAGCTAACCCAGAGTATTTTACAGATAGGATGTATTTGAAGATTTCATGCAAAGGTACAATATGTGGGTCCAGCTGCCTATTGTTACACACCAGTAGACAAATCTTCGCCACTTATGAATGTGGACTGTCCTTCTTGCGTCCTTCCTGCTACGTATCAGGACCTGTTTGACTTGTGAAGAGCAGAGGTTCTCAGAGTCCAAGAACCAAAGAGGAACCATGCTGTCAATTGGAGAGCATGAGATTGAAGAAGGGTCCTGTGGTTTTGGGTCAGTATGTTGGGAAGTTTGGGAAGGGGATAAAAAGAGACATCCAATAAAGAAAGGGAAACCACAGCTGGTGAGCCCACACAGGTGCTATAAAAATCACTTTGGCTTCATCCCTGTTCATCTTCTCTATGACTATGGGGATGAGCGTGGTAGGCGGGAACGCATAGCGCAGTGGACCTTTCCAGTTGAGGAGGAAAGTGTCACCTTGCTGATCCCAGCTCTGGAACAGTATTGCCTACATTTCGAGTTTTTGTAGGAGGCAAAGAGGTCTATCTGAGGAAAGTCCCAGTCGCAGAAGACGTATAGGAGAAAATCTCACTGGAGTCCCTGTTCCTGGTCTGGTGCAAAGTGTCTCCTTAGAGCATCTGCTACAGTGTTGCTGATTCCTGGTAAGTACGATGCTATGAGCATGATCTTGTTGTGGACACACCAGTTCCATAGGTGAACTGCCTCTGCACAAAGGGAGCGGGACTGGGTTCCTCCTTGGCAATTGATGTAGTACATCGTAGCAATGCTGTTGGTGCGGATGCTGACTGTGGCACCGGAAACATGTGTTTTGAAATGTTTGCTGGCATTGAGAACAGCCCTGAGCTCTAGGACATTGACATGCAGAGTTGCTTCCAATGATTTTTAAGATCGTCCGTAGGTGACGTATCCTCTGGGACGACGGCTTCATCTGGAGATGACAAGGAACAATCAGTGGGGGGAAGTAAATTGTTGAGTTCTGATAACTGACCCTCCACCAGTTCCGAATGGTGCAGTGGGGAGGAAGGAGTATGTGGTGGGCTGTGATGCCTAACGGTAGGCAGAAGGGACGGCTCATAACGTCATGGATGAGGGGGTCTGTAGCAGCAGGGCGACCAGTGTCTTGAATAAGAAGAATGGTGGCAATGACTATTAGCTGACCAATACTGTGAATGGCTGTGTTTGTACCAATGGTGATCATGGTACAAGTGCCTTGGGGATGAGTGTCTGGAAGGGTAGATGCTCCTGTTTTCCTCCCAGCACACTGCACGTCCTGATACTGTTGGGGAATGGTAAAGTATCACCGAGCCCCTGGAGGAGGGGGGGAGGAGACACACACATGTGCCTCGGGTGGGCCGTGCGATGGAAAGCATGCCCCGGTGTAGGAGGTAATGGAGAGAGAGACTTGCAGCACGGTGGTGGTGACTTCAGTGCCGGTGGTGAAGGGGACGGTGCCGGCAAGAAGGTTGGCGAAGGAAAGCTAGGGCTATGAGATCTATCTGATTTTGCACGCGCCTTCCTCACTGCCAGGGAAAGGAGGGGTGCCCGTGCCGACGCAGCCGGTAGTGCCAGTGCCGGAGTTGTAGGTGCGGCTTCTAGTGCCGATGGTGTGTTCAGTGCTGGGCACTGAGAGTCGGTTCCTGTTGTCGGTACTGACAGTGCCCTGGGACAGTTTTTCGGGTCCTAGAAGGTCTTTGGACGACCGGAGGAAGTACCAGACGCACTGGGCTTGTCCTCAGTGCTGACCCTGGTCGTTGGTACTGGTGGTAGAGAGCGTGCCAGAGAAGTGCGCTTTTCAGGCAAAGACCCAGTAGAGGGGGAACAAGCCCTACGTTTTTGGGCACTAGGGAGGTCAGAAGGAGCTGTGGACAATGTTGAGTCCGAAGGCAGAAGCGCTTTATCCAACAGGAGCATGAGGAGTCGCATCTCTGTCTCTGCAAGCCCTGGCTATAAGTTTTGAACAATGTGGGCAATTCTGAGGCACATGTGCCTCTCCAAGGCATCTTATACAAGAAAAATGCATGGGTTCGTGACCAGTGTCACATTTTTTTAAACCTAGTGAGCCCAACATTGTATGAGAGGAGCTATCATGGGTTCACCTCAAGTTTAAGTATTTTTTGCCTTGTCGCTCTCTTCCTTTTTTCTGGTTGTTTCTTCTTTTTTTTTGGGGGGGGGGGGGTGTCAGAAAAAATAGCCAGTAAGCCAAATATTTTTTTAAACGAAGATCTAACTAACTATTAAGAATTTTGTAGTTAGTTGTTAGTTCTTGTTATTTTTGTGACTAAACAGTGGAGGAAAGGAGCTCGCTCCATCTGGGACCGAAGGCAGCAACAAAGGAACTGGCAGGAGCCGGACTACACACATGAGGAAAAGGGTACGAATGGCACGAGACGCTGACCGCGCATGCGCAGTCCGGCTGACTACTGCTCTTCAAAACTTGGATCTGTGGTGCCGGGAGAACAACATTCATTCGAAGAACATTTAATTTTCATTCAAGAATTTGCGTTTCAAATCAAATCAATGAGGATGTCTGCCTTCCATTGTAACAAGTTTTGGATTTGTGTTTTCCCAATTCCAAATTGCTGGGCAATTTGACAGCAACACATACCAGCTTTTAACTGTGACACTGCAGGTTGAACCTCTCTAGTGTGGTACTCTCTGGTCTGCATGATTTTAATTAGCCGGATATCCAGTTCTCATAAATGTAGCCAAGTTTCCCACTGTCCCATAAAGACTTTTCTACCAATACTGGCCCTCAGTGTTCCATGCTGTTATTTAGTTCTAATTTACCATGTCTTTTAAAAGCCCAATAAGCAGTGGAAGTGTTCGTAATGCTGCAAGACAATACTGACCTCCTGTGGTTTGGTAAATTCTCTGGTCCAACACTGCTCAAGTCCCAATGGTGCCAAACTAGAGAGGGTCAACCTGTATTTTGCTTTAGTGTAAGGAACACTTCGGATTAGCATTTTTTTCTTCTTCTCTTCCATATTGACTTTTTAACTTTAAACTGTAACATACAGTAACGTACACTATTCGCATCCTTTAAAGTTCCTGTTTGTTCAAGTTTCCAATTCATGGTGAGTACCAGGCTGTATAATGCAGTCACCTTAACATTCAAAAGAAAACAAAAATATTTCCCTATAAACAAAGAAACCAACAGACTGATCAGCAAAGATCTTTTTGTCCTATGGGTGTGTTTTTATAGATAGGAGTAAGAAAAGGTCATCGAAAGGAATTGTTCTTCTCGATGAAATTATAGTGAGGAAACATTCTGTGGTCTCTGCAAGAGGTCACTCATGACACGTGGCCCCTCTTCAGAGGTAGTCACGAAGGCAGGTTTTACTGTATTCAGAGATAGTCACTGAACACAATCTGTACATCAGCACAATTCGTTACCATACATTTCAAAGCTCTAAAAAATTAGTCCAGTATTTTTAAAAAGGTAATTTCAGACAAACCTAATCATCTGCCAAAGTGCTATCAGCACTATTAAAATGCACATTAATTTTCTACTTAAACATCTATAGAATACACAGTTATCTGTCATAGAATCACAGCATGGTATTCAATTCTATGAACTGAGCTTCAAGAAACACTTGACAAGTTGCAAGTACAAGCACATTAAAATGTGCACGCTGCCAACCCGTAGCATAATAGTCTCCAAGTTTTCTTGGAATCTCTCTCAGCAACCTCTGAAAGGCTACAGCATCTCTGAATAAGCTATCTGATCCTATTTGAAAGCACTGATCTGACCCAATGTTTTCACCTGGTATACTTTCTGATAGGAAAGTAAATTGTTAATATTCCTTTTAATACCTAAATGAAGTTACTAAGCTCCACTTGAAAGAAAGTTTCAGAAATAATACTGAAAAATTAAATTATAAAATCAAATATGAATGATACGTCAAAACTATTACAAATTGTACTAAGAGGTTCTGTCTTCCAACCCTGAAACTCTTGCAGATGTCATAGCCACCAGGAAAAAAAAACTTTCCATAGTAAATACAGACTGCAAAAAGTCTCAGAGCAGAAATGGTGTTAGTCTGTACCTGCAAAAACAATGAGGCACTTTAGTAACAAACAGCTTTATTTAGGCATAAACTTCCATGGGAAAAACCCACTTAATCACATGAATTGGAGTGCAAGTTACAGAAGCAGGGGTATATATAAGTTAATATTTGTGTTAATGAAACTAATCAAGTCATGGATTAGACTTCAGTCATAACAGTCTCACTGATCAAATAACTGAAAGATTAACATTCAGATTGAGGAATCCTGTCAGGAAAGGATGAAAAAATAATCCAACCCTCCTCCCTCAAAATAGGAATATGGTAAGCAGAAAAAGCTGTTATGGCAAATCCCAAATCTATCAAGGATAAGAAAAAAAAAATTAAGTCTTAGGTAAGAACTTGTAACCCCATTTTTGGATTTTGCATAACCTTTTCAGTGATTCCAAAAGATGACTAATAAAACACCACCACAATTAAAATGAGTCCTCACTACACATCAGGTTCATCTGATCCAATCCTGTTATTTATCTAGTTTGCTATGACATTTTTCATTCTTTACAGATTTAGGGCAAAAGGAATTACTTTGTTCCGAGAGGCCACTGCTCATACCCTTTCATAACCTAAGAAATCCTGGAATTCTAGCTCCATTTCAGCAACATATAGACAATCTTCTGTGCCAGAATCTGTATAGCCTGTTCCCTAATCAAAGGAACTGAAGAGTCAAAGAGTTAAAAAATACTATTTTTCCAACCTTGCAGACAATAAGTCTGCAGTTTCACGACAGATGAATGACTTTTTACTACCAAATCCAGTAACCCTTTACACACACTGTTTTGACCAGAGTTCATACTCCTGGGGAAATTGTACACCAATTTGCACCAGAACAACATTTTACACACAATAGGTGCTACAGAGTGTTTAACCACCACCACCACCAGAGCCCAGCTCTCCAGCTTGCAAATTCAGGAAATGGCCCATGGGGAGGTAGAGCTGGCAAGTTCTATGCATCAGCAGTTCCCAGCACATTGTGAAGGAAGGAGGGAGCAAGCAGGAAATTTGCATATGAGCCCACAACACAGCATCAGGCCCTTGCTCCCTCTCTGGATTCCAGGGCTTGGGGATGTTGGTGGTGTGGATAACCTAGGTTGAGAGATCATCCTGTGGCTGGGCTATGGGGTGCAACTGCCTCAGCTAAGGAGATGAACCATGGCTGAGCTTTGGGGGGGATACAATGTGCTGGTGTCTGAAACAGGAGGGGCAGGATTCCCTTGAATTGTACCCATTCAACAACAGGATAACAGACACACACTATTCTTTTTAGTTGTCTGTACTTGTTGATAGGTATTTTGAAATAAAATTACCAAAGAAACTGGTATAAATTATATTGTTATTTTGACAAATATACAAAATATTGTGCACAAAATAATTTTTGCAGAATTCCTCCCAGATGTAATAGATTCTAAAGCCAAAAGGGAGCAATGTAATCATCTAGCCTAAGCTCCTGTATAACACAGATGAGAACACTTTCCTAAAATAATTCCTAGAACAGATCAGAATCATAGGATTGGAATAGAGGTCTGGAGGTCATTGAGCCCACCTCCCTGCCCAGGGCAGGACCAAGCCCAACTAAACCATTCCAGCCAGGGCTCTGTCAAGCCGGGATTTAAAATCCTCTAGGGATGGAGATACCACCGCCTCCCTAGGTAACCCGTTCCAGTGCTTTACCACCCTCCCAGTAAAATAGTTTTTCCTAGTAACCAACCTAGACCTTCCCCACTGCAACCTGAAACCATTGCTCCTCATTCTGCCATCCATCACTACTGAGAACACTCTCTCTCTACCTCTCTGGAACCTCCCTTCAGTAAATTGAAGGTTGCTATTAAATCCCCCCTCACTCTTCCCTTCTGTAGATTAAGCCCAAATCCCTCAGCCTCTCATTCTAAGTCACATGCTCCAGCCCCCTAATCATTTTGGTTGCTCTCCTCTGGACCTCCTCCAATGCAGCCACATCCCTTCTGTAATGGGGAGTCCAAAATTGGATGCAATACTCGAGATGTGGCCTCACCGGTGCCGAATAAACTTTTAGAAAAATAACTTTTAAAAAAATCCAATCTTCATTTAAGAACTGTGATTCAAGAAGAATACATCACAATGCTTGGCAAATTGCTTTAATGGTTAATTACTCGCACCACTAAAAACATATCCTTTATTCCCAATCTGGAAGTTGAAGGTAAACAGATTTAAGCACTGGATCACGTTACAGCTTCTCTGCAAGACTAAAGAATCCATTATTAAATATTCATTCCCTGTGTGGGTAAAGACTAATCAAGTCTAGGGATGTAACAGTGTAGTTGATTAACCAATAAGCAAAAGCTTATAGGTTAATACTATAGACTACACGTATTTCTCTCTCCCCCTCTTCCTGCCAGTACATTTTTTAGCAGACTGGCCAGCAGCCTGGCTCAGTCCTAGCTTGTGAGAGGCCCGGGGCCTACCCCTGCTGTGGCTCTGCATTTCAAGTGTATTAAGAGCCGGGTGGGCAGGCAGCCCAGCTCAGTTCTGACTCATGCCAGATCCAGGAGCTCAGACCTCACCCAGAGATTGCTGCCACCCCCCGCTGCTGCCTCTCTCCCTCTGCTGCTGCTTCTGAGAGAAAGGCTGCTTTTTTAAACTGGCGCCCCTCACGGACCAGGACCCACCTGGCACCCTGCACTGCTGCCTTTGATACAGTGGCTGATGGCCCCACCCCCGAGGACTACAGAATAGTTGACTAACCGATAAAATCTCATGAGGTTACTCGACTATTCAATTAACCATGGGGGTGCTTGGCTCTGGGGGAGGCATTAGGTTTGGGGGGGGGGGTCTGGGAGTGCCTAGCTCTGGGGGAGGGTGAGGCATTGAACCACAGCCCTTTAATTCTTCCCCTTATACAAGCATACAATTCAGTATTAATTGCATGGTGTGTCATACTGTTTCTCAAATGATAGCATACAGTTTCTTTCCACTGAATGGAATGGAAACAAGAGTACTGTAATATATACACACTCAAGGGGCTGATTTGTGGTTCCCAGTTTAATTTTCATACGTCCTCAGTTTTAAGTACATAACTGTACTGTGTTAATATTTATCTCATGATTTCCTTGGAATGTAGGCATTGCCAAATCAGCCAATGGGACCCTCTAGTTTAGTCCAGTATTCTAGCCACAAAAGTGGCCAATACAAGATGTGTCACAGGATGGGGTGTGAGTGCGTTCACCTATGTCCACAAGAAACTACAGTGGACACTTATTCCTGGATAGGGAATGTTTCTTCTTCACTCCCATCAGTTTGTGACTGGCTTATGACCTGAAACATGAGTTTTAATCTGTTTTTTAGCCGATCTATGGTATTTTAGATGTTTTTGTTCTCAATAAGCCTTCATCCTTTTAAAAATCAAACTTTTGACCTCACTGCTATTTAATGGCAGTGAATTCCACAGATGAATTGGGTAAAAAAAGTTTCCTTTTATCAATTTTAAATATGTTATTTAAGTAAATGTAAAAAGATATTCAATGAAGCCAGGTGAGGGCGCACCATTAACCTTTGTAATGGCATTACAATACTTTCAGTGTTATTTCCTGTACCTCTCCTTACGGATTTCACCTTCCCTCTTACCCTTTTAACATCTATTACACATTGAGCAAATGTTCTCTTTTTTATGTGAAGCTGGTCAAAAGGACAGGAAAATTAGGTGTCTTCCTTTATAGCAGCAATGCTAATTACTCCCTAACGTTCCACATTTTTCAAAGTGTTAATTATTCTGTTTTTTTTTTAAATATGGTTTAAAAAACCATAAAAAACCATTGTTCCTGGTATTCAAGGCCACTCTTTTTTGTAATTCCAAGATCCATTCCTAGTGCCTTTAAGATAGAAACAATATTCGCCACTCTCCAGTCCTCTACCAAAGAACTTATTTTGATGAGAGTGCTTAACTTCATTAGTAGCTCACCAAGTTCCTTCTTAAATTTCTTCCAAACCTATGAATCATTTGATCTGCACCTGTTGCTCTTAGATTCATCACTTTGTTCGAGCACCTCATCTTAAATACGTCCACGGCGATTGAGGAACAGTTTCTGTGGAAAGGAAATTGCTTAGCTTCTTTGCAATGTCTTTATTCTCCTTTAATTTAATTTTCTGTTTACTCCCTGGTAGTCTAGCAGACTCAACAGTTTCCCCTCAGACTTCCTGCTTCTTAGAAACCAATATTATTGTAATGTTTTGGCTGTTTGCTCATCAATTCCCACTTTGCACACCTGATATCTATCTTACATTTTACCTATCCTTATTTCATTTTCTGCTCTATAGACTTAAATTGAGATGGGTTTCCAATTTCTGAAGGATACCCATTTGGCTCAAATAAGATCTGCTTTAAAGATTAAAAAAAGAAAGGAAATTATCCAGTTTTATATCTAAGTACCACCAGCCAATCAGGGGAACTGGGGCATACAATATTGCTAATAAATATACACTTGTATGTCAGCCAGCCAAAGGGCAATTAACTTGTTAGTCTTGCATGGATTACCTGTGTAAGAATATTACATGTACCTTTGAAAGTGCAAAGTTTAAGAAATCCTAAGGATAGCATAAAGGGCAGCTCTGCAAGCCATTTGATTCGTTTTGGTAATTATCGGGGGCCAGACCCCCACAATGGCGGGGGTGCCAAAGGTAAGGTTGACATCCCTTTTTACAAGGGCTATAGGGTCCCAAAATATGAATTCCCCTTTTTAAGATGAATACAGCTCTATAGGCCTAGTCCACAAAGTACTGTCCCCTCTTTCAGGGAGAATACGGCCCTGCAGGCTTAGTCCCAAACACAGTTTTCTCTTTCTGGTAGGCTCTCTGGCCTGAAGGCCTAATGCCCTGGTAAGTCTCCTCTGGCTGTTAGGGAGACAAGTGCTGTAGGGTAGGGAGATGGGGGACCCGGGCCCTCCCGCTCCATCGGGTCCCAACCTAGGGCCCTGTTAGCAGTGGAAGCTTGTCAGTGCCAACTCAGCAGGGCTTCCAGCCAAAACACGCTGAGTTCCCGGGAGGGACAACCAGCCGCCCCAGGTTACTTCCTACCGTCCCTAGCACTGCCCCCTTCGAGGCATTACTTGATGGGTCCGACTCACGAGGATGGCCTCCCTGGTCGGGGCGTCGCAACTGCAATCACCGCTGCCAGGGCTGCAGCCCCTGGATCTGCTATGGCTGTGATGGCTGCCGGGAAGGCTGCAGCCAGGGTTGCTGCTCCTGGGGCTGCTGTGGCTGCAGCAGCTGCTGCCGGGGAGGCAGGGGCTGGTCGGGAGCTCTGGCCTGAGCTCCTTCTGCACTGGCAGTCCACCCAGACTGAGCACTGGAGCATGCCCAGTCAGGGAAGAAATCTCCTCCGCCCACCGAGTCTTAGCGAGCCCCCACCATCCTTTCAGTTCAGGGCACATCTGCCCCATCACAGTAATGCTTCTGGGGACAGACAGACAGACAGACAGACACTTAGAGCAAATGGGGGAGGAGGGTATGGATGCATAATAAGGCAGCCAACACAGATGTCATATTTAAATTCCAGGGCAAAAAAAGAATCAGCATGTACCTGGTTTATACTGTGTCTCTAAAGAAAATTCAAAGGCTAGTGTTTGCCAGCCTGAAGCAATTATTCTGAAATATGAGTCTCTCCCTTATTGTTTTGGTCTATACTTGTTTTTATTTCAACAAAACAAGTTACGTATCATAAAAATTTAAAAGTACCTTAAATTTATATTTAAATTAAAAATTATAAAAAATTATTACACATGAGCAAATAATTTTACACAAATTATGGCATTATATTCAAAGACCTGAAAAATATTATATAATACACCTAAAACAATCTATAATAATAATTACAACTTTCTGATAGACGTACACTGGTGGCCCTGAAAGCTATCCGTTATCGTTTGTGTGGCCCACAGTAGGCTTTGAGTTTGACATGCCTGCCTTAGAATCATTTCCTCGACTGTTTTCTGAACCTTCTCTAATTTAACAATATCTTCTTGAACTGTGGGCATCCAAACTGGAAATGATACACCTTTGTTAGGCACTGGAATAACCTCCACATCTAAAGATCTCTACCATCTTAAATCCCGTGACCACACTAGCTTTTTGGCCAAAGCATTGTCCTAGGAGTGCATATTCAGCTGATTATCCACCTTCACCCTGTGGGAGGCCTACTACTGGTCACACATTTACTCCTGGGGAAATTATGTGCCACTGCACAATGCAGAACTTTGTACAAATTAAGGTTGTGTGTGTAGAATTTCCTTTTCCCTCCTTCCCCCAGAAATGAACTGCAGAAACACGGACTGTCACGAGGGGCCACTGGACCCAGCAGAGCCCAGCTTGTGAACAGAAGACAAGAGCAGGGAAGAGGGAGAGAACTGGAGGATTCACAGCCACTCTAGTGCCCAAGCACACTCTGCAGAAAGAAGGTAGCAGCAAGCAGGAAACTCTCTGCTAGCCCAGGACCAAGCATTAAGCTGTTTCGCCCTCTGTAACCCTGGGCTTTGATGCATACAGGATATGAGTATCTGGGTGGGGTGCTACCAAAGCAGGCCTTGGGGAATTTAAGGTGAATGTCTGGGCAGGGTGGTCAAAGTTATGGCCCTGGGAGGAAAGGGTGTGAGTGAATGGTCCTGGCCAATTTTAAAGTAAACACCTGCAGTCTGCAATAATCAAAATGTGGAAGTATGTGTCCTTTAAATCAAGGGACACATACCAATCCCCTAGATCAAGGGAAGGGAGAATGGAAGCTAGAATTACCATTCTGAACCTTGCCTTTCTTATGAAAGCATTGAGATCCCGGAAGTCCAGTATAGGAGTACGGGGGCTCCCTTGGCTTTTGGGATTAGGAAATAGCAAGAGTAAAATCTCTTGCCCCTGAACTCTGGAGGAACCTCCTCTATCACTCCTAACTCGATAAGCAGTTGATGCTCATGAGTGGGGTCCTTGAAGAGGGATGGGAAAGGAAGGTGGGAGGAAACAGAACAGGATAGAATATCTCGCTCCCACTGTGTCTAGGACACAACCGTCTAACGTGATGCGTTACTGCTCTGTAATGATTCCATGGCTGCCTGATAGCTTGGGCAATGATGCTTGAAAGGCTCTTCATGGCATGCCATAGTGCATGGGGAACAGACACAGGAATGCAAACTATGCCTTAAAAGTATAGGCACTGGGACCCAGGGACTGGGTTCTGCCTTCCCTCCCACACAGGCACCTTAAGACAGCCCTAAACTAAGGGAATTCTAAATGAACAGCCAGAGGCAAACTGCTATAAATTTAACTCAACTGGCCAGCATCTTCTAGCTACTTTGGTGTGCCAACAAGTATGCTCCTACATATTAAGATATGATTTTATAAAAAGATTTATGGTTCATATCTTTAAATCAGAAACACTTAGCTGCAGATTTTGGGGTTTGCTGCTTCATATTTATGCATGACATTTGATATACCTGTAATTTAAGGATTAAAAAAAAAAAAAATCACTTAGTACAATGATATTGTAATCCCAAACCAAGCATTATAAAAAGTCAGGAAATTCAGACTAAAGGCTGTACTTATAATACATACATAAGGCACCCAAAAAATGAATTCTGCCCAGGAGCAGAAGGGTAAAAATCTACAAAAAGTATCTACTCTGTCTTTGTAAATCAGTTTAACCACAAACTAACACACCTGAATGATAATATGACTATTGCATGGTCATAGAATCATAGAATACTAGGACTGGAAGGGACCTCGAGAGGTCATCGAGTCCAGTCCCCCGCCCTCATGGCAGGACCAAATACTGTCTAGACCATCCCTGATAGACATTTATCTAACCTACTCTTAAATATCTCCAGAGATGGGGATTCCACAACCTCCCCGGGCAATTTATTCCAGTGTTTGACTACCCTGACAGTTAGGAACTTTTTCCTAATGTCCAACCTAAACCTCTCTTGTTGCAGTTTAAGCCCATTGCTTCTTGTTCTATCCTCAGAGGCCAAGATCAACAAGTTTTCTCCCTCCTCCTTATGACACCCTTTTAGATACCTGAAAACTGCTATCATGTCCCCCCTCAATCTTCTCTTTTCTAAACTAAACAAACCCAATTCTTTCAGCCTTCCTTCATAGGTCATGTTCTCTAGACCTTTAATCATTCTTGTTGCTCTTCCCTGGACCTTCTCCAATTTCTCCACGTCTTTCTTGAAATGTGGTGCCCAGAACTGGACACAATACTCCAACTGAGGCCAAACCAGCGCAGAGTAGAGCGGAAGAATGACTTCTCGTGTCTTGCTCACAACACACCTGTTAATGCATCCCAGAATCATGTTTGCTTTTTTTGCAACAGCATCACACTGCTGACTCATATTCAGCTTGTGGTCCACTATAACCCCTAGATCCCTTTCTGCCGTACTCCTTCCTAGACAGTCGCTTCCCATTCTGTAGGTGTGAAACTGATTGTTCCTTCCTAAGTGGAGCACTTTGCATTTGTCTTTATTAAACTTCATCCTCTTTACCTCAGACCATTTCTCCAATTTGTCCAGATCATTTTGAATTATTACCCTATCCTCCAGAGCAGTCGCAACCCCTCCCAGCTTGGTATCATCTGCAAATTTAATAAGCGTACTTTCTATGCCAATATCTAAATCGTTGATGAAGATATTGAACAGAGCTGGTCCCAAAACAGACCCCTGCGGAACCCCACTTGTTATACCTTTCCAGCAGGATTGTGAACCATTAATAACTACTCTGAGTACGGTTATCCAGCCAGTTATTCACCCACCTTACAGTAGCCCCATCTAAGTTGTATTTGCCTAGTTTATTGAAAAGAATATCATGCGAGACCGTATCAAACGCCTTACTAAAGTCTAGGTATACCACATCCACCGCTTCTCCCTTATCCACAAGACTCGTTATCCTATCAAAGAAAGCTATCAGATTGGTTTGACATGATTTGTTCTTTACAAATCCATGCTGGCTGTTCCCTATCACCTTGCCACCTTCCAAGTGTTTACAGATGATTTCCTTAATTACTTGCTCCATTATCTTCCCTGGCACAGAAGTTAAACTAACTGGTCTGTAGTTTCCTGGGTTGTTCTTATTTCCCTTTTTATAAATAGGCACTATAGTTGCCCTTTTCCAATCTTCTGGAATCTCTCCTGTCTCCCATGATTTTCCAAAGATGATGGCTAGAGGCTCAGATACCTCCTCTATCAGCTCCTTGAGTATTCTAGGATGCATTTCATCAGGCCCTGGTGACTTGCAGGCATCTAACTTTTCTAGGTGATTTTTAACTTGTTCTTTTTTAATTTTATCTTCTAAACCTACCCCCTTCCCACTAGCATTCCCTATATTAGGCATTCCTTCAGACTTCTCGGTGAAGACCGAAACAAAGGAGTCATTAAGCATCTCTGCCATTTCCAAGTTTCCTGTTACTGTTTCTCCCTCCTCACTGACCAGTGGGCCTACCCTGTCCTTGGTCTTCCTCTAGCTTCTAATGTATTTATAAAAAGTCTTCTTGTTTCCCTTTATTCCCGTAGCTAGTTTGAGCTCATTCTGTGCCTTTGCCTTTCTAATCTTGTGCCTGCATTCCTGTGTTGTTTGCCTATATTCTTCCTTTGTAATTTGTCCTAGTTTCCATTTTTTATAGGACTTCTTTTTTATTTTTAGATCATGCAAAATCTCGTGGTTAAGCCAAGGAGGTCTTTTGCCATGTTTTCTATCTTTCCGACACAGCGGAATAGCTTCCTTTTGGGCCCTTAATGTCCCTTTGAAAAACTGCCAACTCTCCTCAGCTGTTTTTCCCCCTCAGTCTTGATTCCCATGGAACCTTACCTATCAACTCTCTGAGCTTACCAAAATCCGCCTTCCTGAAATCCATTGTCTCTATTTTGCTGTTCTCCCTTCTACCCTTCCTTAGAATTGTGAACTCTATGATTTCATGATCACTTTCACCCAAGCTGCCATCCACTTTCAAATTCTCAACCAGTTCCTCCCTATTTGTTAGGATGAAATCTAGAACAGCTTCCCCCAGGTAGCTTTTTCAACCTTCTGAAATAAAAAGTTCTCCAACGCAGTCCAAGAACTTATTGGATAGTCTGTGCCCCGCTGTGTTATTTTCCCAACATATATCTGGATAGTTGAAGTCCCCCACCATCACCAAATCTTGGGCTTTGGATGATATTGTTAGTTGTTTAAAAAAAAGCCTCATCCACTTCTTCTACCTGGGTAGGTGGCCTGTAGTAGACTCCTAGCATGACATCACCCTTGTTTTTAATCCCTTTTAGCCTAACCTAGAGACTCCCAACACTTCCGTCTCCTATGTCCATCTCCACCTCACTCCAAGTGTGTTCATTTTTAATATATAAGGCAACACCTCCTCCCTTTTCCCCTGTCTATCCTTCCTGAGCAAGCTGTACCCTTCTATACAAACATTCCAATCATGTGTCACTACAGAACTTAGTTAAAGGCCACTGGATTGAATCAATTATTCATTGATTACTGACAGGGAAAACTCTTCTGCACCAGTACACAAGACACACACAAGTCGACAACGGAACAGACAAATGCAATCACTTGAAGAACAACTTGTTCTACAGAATACAAATCATTTCATAAAAATATTAAGTGAAAAATACACATTTTAAATAAAATTAATGCACTTGTCATTGTAATAAAGATTCTTCCAAGATCTGCATCTGTATTGACAACGCATGACATATTAGCTAATAAACTCAACCCTAACAATTCCTGTTGGCAGTGCATATCAATGTAGAACCTTCAAATCTGGAATACACTTCCCCCACATATCTGGACAGATGCCCAACCTACTGGCGTACAAGAATTGGTGCACAGCTTTTGCCTAAGAACATGACTGTGGGTTATATTTACAACCTAGAGCTGGATTCTGACATTGAGTAATCAGTTTTTTATTGTTTTAAGAAGTGTGTACACATGTATGTGCTCAGCAACAATTGTGTGATGGATATTGATTTAAAGACAGTAAAGTGTTATCACAGGATTATTAGGACAGTTGATTAACAGTATTGACAATACATGACAAATGATACAAACCACATTCCTGTAGTGACAAATTTATAATATTCTTGAAAATCAACTACTGGCTCAGTTTCTAGATAAAATAATATTACAAAATGTTACTATCAGCTTACACTAAAAAGTTACCAGTTCTATTAGTTTAAATTCACAAATTACAGTGAGGGAAAGAGAAAATGTGTTTCATTCTACGATCATACCCAAATTTGAGATAAATCTTTAGAAGTGGTCCAATTCCTCTTTCTGCCCTTGGCTAAAGGATCTCATCACAGTAAATGAGGAGGGGGGAGTAGCAATGAATCACCCTATCAGGCAGAAGTGATTGCCTATGGAAGAACATGGGTGAAGAGAAAAAAAAAGTACCCCTCTTGCAGCAAAGTGAAAGCTTACACCACTTACCGTAGGAGGCCCCAAATCCTCCCTCATGGAGCAGTTCTACTTAAAAGATGACACTGGAGAAGAGTCAGATTATAACTGAATTCTAAGGAAATATATTGGGTAGGAAAATAATTGATTCTTAACGCTGCCCCCCTTTTTTTAAATTAAGCAACTTTAGCCGTTTTGTTTCTACTGATATATTATTCTAAGTCAGACACCTGTGCTACATTTGAAACCTCCTCCCATAAGCCTAAATGCTCTCATTTTGACCCTTTCACAAATCCAGGAAGCCTTAGCCAGAGACACACAGATCATCTTTGTTTCATGACAGATTGTGTGTGAGAACAAGAAGCAGCAAGCTTTAACCTTCATAAGCCATACCATAAATTGCTCTTTTCCAATTAATGTATTTTTCACCTGATGAGTATCATATTTATATGTAAGTCAACTGTTCACTTGGTGCATATGTCATTTGATGCTAACATGGACAAACCAACGGAATTCTTAGATTTAAGAAAGTAGTAGTCTTAAAATTAAATTGCAAAACACAACATTTCTCACCTGATCTTTGGAAAAAGCTTTGACGTGAATATTTTTGACAGTCTGAATTACTCCATCATAAAATTTCACAGTGTAAGTACCTAAAATTTGAGAACACATCCTGATTAACAGTGTAATTTAACTTACATTTTGATAATTACTCAAAGAATGAAACACTGAGCACTCTAGTACTAGAGATGCACATCTCATTCAAAATAAAAATTGACTCTTTTAGGGTTACAAAAATGTATATCAAACTTTAGACATTTTATGAAAAATGTATGAAGGGAGAATACAGTTCATTTCTTCTATTGACATCCATATTAATGAAAGAAGTTACTTGCCCTGTGCAGTAACGATGGTTCTTTGAGATGTGTATCCCTGTAGGTGGTCCACTCAGGTCATGGTGCACCCTCGCGCCGCTGATCAGACGTTTTTGGTGAGCAGTGCCCCTCGCACTGCGCCTGCACACTCAGCGTCTTGTGCTCCTGCGTTCCTTTTCTACCTGAAGTCCTTTAAAGACTCCAAGCGGGGGGGGGGGGGTAGTGGAGCACCCACAGGGAAACATCTCAAAGAACCATCATTACTGCACAGGGTTATTTACTACTACTTAATCGAGCGGTGTCCCTGTGGGTACCCACCAGATGGTGGTGAGCATTGGAGTCATTTATATAGAGGAAGGAAGGCCCGCATCTGCCAGTCATGTGGAGGGTATTGGCCCTTTCTGTAGGGCGTAATGTGCGAAAGTGTGATGGGAGGACAATGTAGCTGCTCTACAAATGTCCACCAATGGTACATGATTTAGGAAGGCCGTTGTTGTTGCCATCACATGCATAGAATGAGCCCTGAATCTGTGGGGGCTGCTTGCCACAAAGTTCATAAGCTGTATATATGCAGCTGGCAATCCATTGGGATGGATGCTGTGCCAAGACAGCTGTCCCTGTATGTGACCCAGACCAAGCTACAAAGAGTCTATCCAATTTTCTGGTTCCCCTAGTTCTATCCAGGGAGAATGCAATTGCTCATCTTGCATCCAATGTGTGCAAGATGGCCGCCTCATGGCTTAGGAAAATAAGCAGGTAAGTAGATGGGTTCATTTAGGTGGAAGTCGGATATGATGTTCAGGAGGAACTTCAGGTGGAGGCCCGAGTATAACTTTATCCTTGGTAAAGGTAGTGAAAGGTGGGTCGGCCATGAGGATGGCAATTTCGCCTACACATCTAGCTGATGTTATTGCCATTATGAAGGCCACCTTCATGGACAGATATTGTAGTGATGTAGTGGCTAGTGGCACAAAGAACGGCCTGGTGAGCGTGTCAAGAACCAAGTTCAAGTCCTACGGCAGCACCAGGGGGGCAAACGTGTGGGTACATTTTCTATAGGCCTGTGAGGAATCACTTCACCATCGAATGTGCAAAGAGAGAAGTCATCCATGAGTTCGTGGAACAGTGACAGCCGCCAAGTGGACACGGATCAAGCTGATAGGGAGACCCGTGTTGCTAAGGTCCATGAAATACTCCAGCACTGTAAGCAGTGGGATGTAAGCAGCAAGTTGTGCACCATTGTTGAAAACGTGTCCATTTGTTCTGGTAGGGGCTTCTCATGGAGGGCGCTTGACTGTTCAAGTAGGATGTGTTTGATGCTGTCTGAACAGCTAAGTTCTTCATTCGGGAACCATGGAGAAGCTATGCTATGAGTTTCGGTTTTCATGTTCAGATGGCATGTCCTGCCATGGTACTGCGTTAAGAGGTTCGGCAAAGTGGGGAGAGGAATGGATTGATCGATTGAGAGGTAGTATAGGTAAGGGAACCAGGGTTGTCTCGGCCAGGTGGGGGGCTATTAGAATTATTGTGGCCTGGTCAGAGCAAATCTTGTTGATCACTCGGCAAGTAGAGGGATTGGTAGAAAGGCATAGAGTAGGGGAGCTGTCCAGAAAATGGTAAAGGCATCCCCCTTCAACCTCTTGCCCAGCCCTGCTTGGGAGCAGAACTTGTGGCATTTGCAGATGAGTGCTGTTGCAAAAAGGTCTATAGCTGGAAAACCCCACTTGCGAAAGATGGAGAGGAGAACATTGGTGGTGTTCTCTTACTTGTGTTGTTCTGAGAAGTGTCTGCTCAGTTTGTTGGCCCTCACATTCTGCTGTCCTGGTATATATGTGGCGGTTGGGGTTATGCGGTTCCTGATACACCAGTTCCAAAATCTGATTGCTTCTGCACAAGTGTGATTGGGCACCTCCCTGTCAATTGACGTAGAAGATAGAGCATGTGTTGTCCGTGAGGACATGAATGGTTCTGCCCTTTATCAGAGGAAGGAAGTGGGCGCATGCCTTGCGAATGGCCCTGAGCTCCAGGATGTTGATATGGAGGTCTCTCCCCCATTGGGACCATGTGCTCTGTATTGCCCTTGCACCACAATGAGTGCCCCTGCCCATAAGTGAGGCGTCATAATTATAGTTGCTGATGGATCTGGGCAACAGAAGGGTATTCCAGCAAGTAGGTTCGCTGGAGAAGTCCACCAGTTGAGAAATTGTAGCACTGGCGGAGGAAGCATAAGACACCTCACGAGGCTGTGTCAGGTTGGAATGTAGGTGGCTGCGAGCCAAAACTGTAGGCAGCGCATGTGTAGCCTCGTGAATAGGACCATAAAGGTTGTGGCCACCATGTGCCCCAATAAATTGGAGGCACAGCCATACTGTGGAAAAGGGAGTATGCTTGATCCCCTAAATAAGGTTGCAGAGCGCCTTGAATCTTTGTGGTGGCAGGTAGGCTCTTGCTGTCACTGAATCTATAACTGCTCCTATGAATTCTATCTTTTGGGTGGGCTGTATGGTGGACTTGTGCCTATTGATAAGAGGCCAAGTAGGGGAAAAAACATTTCCTGATAGCGGTTGTCATCACTATAGTTTGACGACAAGTAGAGCTCTTAATGAGACTATCATCGAGGTAAGGGAAGATGATGACATTCTGTCGTCTGAGAAAGGCTGTGGCTACGGCTAGCATCTTCAAGAACACTCAAGGGGCTGTACAAAGACCAAAGGGGAGGACCCTGTATTGGTAATAGTCTTGACCTACAACGAATCTGAGAAATCTTCTGTGGGCAAGATGGATGGTTACATGAAAATATGCATCTTGAACATCGAGGGCTGAGAACCAGTCCCCTTTGTCCAGTGTGGGTATGATAGTTGCAAGGGTCACCATCTTGAATTTTGTGCTGAGGATGCACTTGTTGAGTTTCCTGAGATCCAAGATTGGTCTCCATCCCGTTTTTTGGGCTGCTACGAAGTAGTGGGAGTAGAAACCTCTTCCTCAATATTCTGTGGGAACAGGTTCTATTGCCCCTAGGGTGAGTAACTTTTCTACCTCTGCTTGTAATAGGGGCTCATGAGATGGGTCCCTGAAGAGGGACAGGGTAGGGGGCATGGATGTGAAGGGGACTGTGTAACCCAATTTGATAATTTCTAGGACCCATTTGTCTGTAGTGATTTGGGCCCACTATTGGAAGAAGGGTCTCAGGCAGTGATGGAAGGTGACACTGGAATGCATTCGATCTGATGAGTGGTCACTCAGACCCCTGACCAAGACTTCAAATTTGTTGCTTGTATGAAGTCTGAGTGTTGGAGAACTGGTTTTGCTGCGTCGTCCTCCTGTTGGGGCGTTGCTTGGGCTTGCTTTCAGATGGCTTCTGCTATTGTGTGTAATAGTTATAATTATATAGTCCCTTGGCCTTTGGTAGGGGGCATATTTGCGTCTTATTAGGTGGAGTGTACATCCCCAGAGTGCGGAGTGTGGTATGAGAGTCCTTCATTAAGTGTAGGACTTCATCTGTCTTTGTGGCAAACAGCTGTTTTCTATCAAAGAGGAAGTCCTCCACCTTTGATAGCAATTCTTTTGGGACCCCTGATAACTGCAGCCATGAAGCCCTACGCATTCCAATTGCTGTAGCTGTGGCCCTAGCCACTGTGTCAGCGACATTCACTGCCTGGAGGGCAGTTTTTGCTATAGATAAACCCTCCTTAATGATGGACTGGAGATGTGGTCTCATTCTCAGGAAGGTCCTGTAGCAGGTCCCGTAATTTAGCATAGTTTGCATGATCAGAGTTAGCCAGGGGGGCTATACAATTTAATATCCTGGATTGCAGGGTGGCAGAAGAGTATACCTTGCGGCCAAAGGTATCCAGCCGCTTATGCTCTTTGTCTCGGGGTGTAGACTTAAATTGTGGGGTTTTAGCGTTGTGATTAACCGAGGCTACAACCAGTGAGTTCGGCTGGGGATGGGTGAAGCATAAGTCCATGTCTTTTGCAGAGACAAAGAATTTTCTGTCCGCGCTGCGGTTTGTTGGGGGTATAGAGGCTGGAGTTTGCCAAAACATGTCTGATGGGTCCAAGATAGCTCTAGCCATCAACAAAGCTATCTTTGAGGATGCCGTGGTGTCGCGGTGCGTCGGGGTCCCCCGACTCCTGCACCCCCGTAATGGCACGGACAGACTCCACCAGCCAGTAGAATAGAGGGAGTTTATTGCTTCTCCAGGATACAGCACAACACAGATGTCATCTGGTTACAGGAACCGGGCCTAGGATGCCTCAGCCCCCCTTGAGATGGGGGAGACTGGGCACCTAAATTCCAGCCCTTTTCCCTAGGCTGTCTCCTCCATGATCCCAGACAGAAACTGCCCCTCTCTTCTAGCCCTGCCCCCCTTGCCAGGCCTGGCCTCGCCCCCTTCCTTTGTTTCTCTCCCTGGGAAGTAACTGGTCGGGCAAGTTGAGAGACCCTTGCATAATGACTCATCCCCTGTCCTGCTGGGCCGTGCTTTGTACAAACAGCCGCCAGCAGAGGTCACTCACAGCCCACCACCCAGCACAGCAACCAGCAAGGTACCCACACTACGTCACACGTGGGTTGTAGTATCATCAGTAAATTGCATTGCTTGTCTTGTACCTCTTGGAGTGTCATGTCCTGTGATTAAGTTACCTGTTTAAATAATTTTTGAAATTGTTTTAGATTGTCCGCCGGTGGAGAGGGCGATATCTGGAAAACTACCTCATTCGGTCTAGTGGATCTAGGGTCGTGTGAGGAACTCTCTGAATCCGAATGAGGAAAGTTATCGTTGTCATTGGAGCCTGCTTGTGTTATTACTGAGGGCAGATGAGACAGTGAGGAACATGTGGATATGGTCGGGGAGCGCTTAGTCATGTGCTGTTATAATGTAGAAGCTGTATCCCTTGAGAGATAAGCATGGGAGGAATGTGGCTGGTATCCCTGCCATGGTTCCTAGGGGGGCCACTGAGACTGAAGCTGCTGTGGAGGATACATCCAACGGCTGGTTGGGCCACAGGGGATGTTCTTGTAGAGAAATGATCACAAAATGAATGCCAGGAAGCCATTGATCCCGATGGAAACGACTGGCATGACGAAAATCGGCTATGTTCGCTGCCACTGTCAGTCCTCGGTGAAAGCAGCATAAGGGAGTGGGGAGCCCTTTCTGGAATATGAGTATGGCCCTGGGCATGAGACACCAATGAGGAGAGTAGTGAGCAAGCTCCTGATCTGAGTGGTGTGCCTGGCTAAGGAGATTTTTGTAAGTGTCGCATCTTGTTCAGCGCTTACTTATGCTGCAGTGCCAGAGGGCGGTCGAGTTCCGTCTGACCAGAGATGGTTTGTTCAGGCACTGTCATGGTGCCTGTGGGAGCCATGGGTGGTGGCATGTGTGGCTTTGTAGGTGCCACTGCCTCAGCGGCACTGGCTGGTACAGTGCGCTTGGGTTCTGACTCAGCTCTCCTAGCTGGTGCAGACTTGCGTTTCTCCATGGTGCCAGAGACTGACGGCACCGGGGAACGAGAGGCTTTGGGCAGCGCTGGTAATGAGCATGCCAGGTTAGCCCGTGAAGCTTGTGAGCCTTTGCAGGATGGTGATGTTGCCCTGTCAATGGGCTTTTGCTGTCCCCATGTATCCTCAGGTTTATCCCATGATGGTTGTAGGGACTTCTCCCAGAGGAGGTTTTTGAGCTGCATTTCGCAGTCTCTTCTGGCTCTGGCTGTCATGTTCTGACAGTGCGGGCACTTGTGCTGCATGAGTCTCTCCCAGGCATTTAACACAGGAAGCATGGCCATCAGAAATAGGCATCGAGTTCCGACATGAGTTGCACCTTTTAAGGCTGGGGAAACCTGGCGTGTTGAAGGAAAAGCCATGGCAGCAGTGCTTCTCTCTCTCTCTTTTTTTTTTTTTTTTTTTAATAGAACGTTGAAAACTGTCATTAACTGACTAACCTATGAAGAAACTCTCAACTAACTATAGTCTTCTTTTGTTTTTCCTGTCAGGAAGTAGAACACTGCTCTGACTCTCTCTTCAGCTGAGGATGGTAGAAAAGGAATTGAAGGGGCTCGCACCGCATGCATACTCAGCAAACAGGAGCCCGAGATGCTGGGTGCGCAGGTGCAGCACTCACCAAAAACCTCCAATCAGCAGCACGGGGATGCACTGAGACCTGAGTGGAGGACCCACAGGGACGCCACTTGATGAGAAGAATGAATTCACTAATAAAATCATTTCTTATTAAGTCTATGCCTTTGAATGAAAAACCAAAACAAAACCATTAGTTTTCAGACTTAAAAGGTTCAAAGGGGATCAAGCCAAATTAAGGAATATGAGCAATTGCTTCCAGTTTACAGTATTCATATTAGTAGTGCCACTGAAGGAAGAGTGTGCAGAAGGTAGGAATTGGCTCTGTGTGCTTAACTTCTGGAACAGCAATAATTAAATATATCTGATATGTGTTCATGGAGTTTTGCAACTGGTGAAGAATAGATTTTGCTTAAGCTTTCTGCAACTGAGGCACTTTTCATATTATTTTGCATCTTTCCTCATTTATGAAAATATTCCAATAGATGTAAAAATACCCCAAATAGATATTTACCCATGACAAGTTTTAAATTGCCTATACCAAATCAGTTACTGAATGTTATACATGAAAAATTGTTTAACATCTGAAAATTTTAAGAAGCTGCTGAAGAATTCCACGAGACATTAATCCACTAACAGTGGATACCCAAGTCTAATGATCAAGTTGCCTTAGACCAAGTGCCTTACCTATGCTGGGCAAAAGAAGAATCTAGTAATTATGAGGCTGAATACAGGTCAACTCTGCTTCTGCATATCTGCGTGTCAAACTGAGTGTTTCACATATTTTAGTGACCTATATTAAGAATCTTTAGGCTGAACATTATTCTGTAACTTAAGCTTCAGCGGGGTAGCTGAGTAGATAGCACCTTAAAGAATAACCAAACATGTAGATGGTATCATGAGCTTTCGTGGGTGCAACTCACTTCTTCAGATCCTCTCATCAGAAGTGGGTTGCGCCCACGAAAGCTCGATACCATCTACATGTTCTATTATTCTGTAACTCAGCATAATCTCTGAATGAGTTCCACAGCAAACAATCTCTAGAGAGCTGTACGAAGTGATAGACGCCTCAATGACATTTAAAAATTATATTGGACCAAATTCTATTATCGAGGCTGAATCAGAACTTCTGAACAGTGTTTCCTATATTATATTTTCTAGGAAGCATACTGAAGATAAATTTCAATTCCAACTTCTAAGAGGCGGAAAATACGTTCTGCTGGAAGTAAAGCATACCTGATTTAAATGTAGAATAATTTCAGTTTCAAGAGAAAATACCTATCTACATTCTTTCCCACTTTTTTGTATTTAATAGTGGACCTGACACACTCATCAAGAACACAAAGGTAGTTTTGGTGAAAATGTTTTGTGCACATTTGAAAAAGAAAAAAACTTCAGACCACTGCACTTCAAGGTCCTACCATGACCATTTCACTAATATGCAAGAAGGTCCGAGATATTTCAGAAGATATTTATATTTTATTTATTTAGCTGTCATCTGCCAAACAAAAATACATTAAGGGTGAAAGCATTAATATCAATCTTGAGAGAGACTTTCTTTCTCTCTCATCAATTTGGACCCTCTCCTTCACAATGACAAAAAAAAAAAAAAAAAGATGTTGGCCTCTTTTTGCTGCAAACATTTATTTAGCAATTGTGTCAAGTTGCTAAAATACATTTTTAATTAATTGATTATCTTTCTTCCCCCTCCAGTTACGCCATTTTCAAGATAGGTCATTAGGTAACTGATCCTAGCTGCTGGGGAAAAAAAGATTACCCACTTTGCACATCAACAACATTTAATGAGAAAATTACAGAACATAAAAACTATTTTTTATAAAAGTAATATTCTGTAGCATAATAAATACTTGCTTTCAGACATGTGCCATGTTCTCTGGAAACAAGAGGAAATTCTCAACACAAATTCATCCAGTTATTAAGTACAACAAAATAAAGAGCTGCATCTTACCATCCTTGTTAACAGAAGTGACTTTGGCTGGATAAAACCGACAATCAGACCAGCAAGCCAATACCTGGTCATTTATATGAAATCCCTACAAAAAGAAAAAACAAACTAACAATTTACACTTGCTGAATTTGAGAAACAAAATTAGGAAGGTTTAAAAAAGATATACTGCTTCATTAAACCAGTAGAATGGTTTCCTTGTTAAAAGCAGGGTTGAGAGAATGCACCTGTTTAAACAATTAACCGATAAGCCTGGGTTCATTGATTAATCCTAACAGTTACACACAGGGCCCTCTTTCCCCTACCCCAGGCCCCTGTTGCCTCTACATAAGGCGGGGGGAGAGGGGAAAAGCAGGTGTGCATGACGAGACTGCTTTTAAGCTGGCTTCCCGCGCACACCAGCTCCCATGGAGCCCCCCCGCACTGCTGCCTCTGAGGGGAAGGGGGACAAGCAGGAGCCGGTGTTCACGCCTGGCCCCCAGTGTACAAACATGTAACTTCTGTAAATATCAGCTGTTACACGTTTACAGAATTCAATGCGATTTAACATCCCTAGTTAATAAAAAACCCTTATCCTTCAGCAGGCAAACACCGCAACAGCGCTTGCTTATGAGGAAGAATTTATATTCAGCTACAGATGTAAAAAAGTTCACACCATTCTATCTAGACTGTAAGCTCCTTCAGGCAAGGACTGTTTCTTCCTCTCTCTGTACCACACTAATGGTACAGCATTCAACTTAAACAACGACAAATTACATCTGGCCACGTACATGCTGCATTGAGGGACCTCAATGGGTTTTGGATGTAAATAAAATTCAATATGTAACCAGCCAAATAATGTGAATTCATTGAATACACTGTTTTCAACTTACACCACATCCATCTTCCTCATGTAATCCCTCTTTCCTTAGCTGTATTTTCTCTAAGGGACGCAGATAGGGACTGTCCCAACAAAACCATTCATCATAACGGTGATTCCAGCGTTTGAAATGAATAAGCACTTTTCCTTCCTCGTAGTCAATTTCTTCAATATGAGCTGGATACCTATGCAAATTAAGAGCTCACTGAAATAACTCTGGTTAAGAATAAAATGAGATGCCTCAAAAATCAGTAGCACAATTATAATGTAAGGCCATACACATAGTGGTTCTACTAACACTAGCAAAACTGAAAAGAATTATGCATAAGCAGTTTGTTGTGGTACGGAGACAGCAATATATGGGAAAAAAGTGTTTTCCCATAGTTTCTCTAGTGCTTATATTATTTGTTTTATGTATAGTTTCACCCTTTAGGACTAAATGAAGAATTGCCTCTCCTCTTCTGGGTTCCAGAACCAGCCTCTCCAAGAAGCAGTCATTTAGCGTGTTAAGAAACTTCTCTGCATCCCATCCTAAGGTGACGTGTAGCATGTCAGTTTGGGGATAGCTGAAATTATGAAGCATGCACTCTAGAAATATTTCATTTATCTCTAACTACAAGCTCATCCAGGTCTCAGCAAAAGTAGTAAGTTTAAGACCCCCTAAGGATAGTTCAAATTAATACCAATTACAAAACAGTTACGCTTCTTAAAACAGTGAAAGCATACTGTTAATACAAAATTGTACAAGTAGGATGCAAAGGCTTGTAAAATACTAACTAAGTTAATTAATCTGCTACAGAAAAGAAGCAACCTCCTAAATCCTTCATTTGAATGTGAATAATTTTGTTAAAAACACACAGTTTAGGAGGAAAAAGTAATTATACAGAAAAAGTAAAATCTTTACTAGAGTTAAGCATCTGCAACACTTGCAGAAAACATTAAAATCAGCACAGAAAAGCTGACAAAAATTGACCACTTTCATCTATTTTGTTGTGGACATACTGTTGGAGAGATACTTACATTTTCTGACAATTTTTCATGTGAACTTTGAATACTGTAATTAGCATTATAGGATTTTTGAATAGAAGATGGGTGAGTTGATACACAGGGCGAGAGTAACACTGAACATGCAAATCTAGTACATTTGTTTCTAATTATCAGATGGAAACTATGAAACATTTTAAATGAATCATTAATTTTATGCAATTCCAGGAATGAACAATTGAGGGAGGCTTCTCTCTATTATTGCTTCTATAAAATCAGTTAGGAATAGAACGGTAACATATGCCACACTTGAATTAAGACAACATGAGACTGGCTTCAAGAATTTCTCTAACCAGAGTGAATATCACCCACAAAGAATGTCTGCAAAGTCACTTCCTGGCCAAGAGAAAAGTGCTACCCAGTTCAAAATGCACCCACCATGCAACAATAATTTTGTTGAAAATATAGTATAACGATGAGATGAACCTTGGTGTCAGCTCAACAGGGAGCAGAGTAGAGCAGCTCCAACTAGAGTAACAGCAAAACTCAACTACAACATACAACAAATAATTTGTTCTCCCAAAATGATTCAAGACAGATCTAGTCCGCTCAATATCAGAGGGTCATGGCAAAAAGATGGACTCTCAGAAGCTCTCAGAATTAGATTCCAGAACTACCTGTACTGATCAGAGAACATGTACGTGGAATTGCAAAATTAAGCCAAGATGCATGCAGAAAACAGAAGCAATCATAGCAGTTACTGAAGAAAACAGAACAAAGCATACATTTTGGCAAGTCAAGTATAATTAGCAAGCCAAAATAATTTTAAGAGCAACTACCACAAGACAAAAACTAACAGCAATTTTTTTCAAGTCCATCAGAAGCAGGAAGCCTGCCAAATAATCCAAGGGATTACTAGATAATCATAGTGCTAACAAAGCATTCCAGAAAGACATAGCCATTGCAGAGAAGCAACATGAATTCCTTGCATTGGTCCTTCCTGCATATGATCTGAGGGAGGACTCCCACACCTAAATAATTTTTAGATGACAAATCTCAGGAACTGCCCCAGACAGAGATGTCAATAGAATAGTTTTTGGAACACAGCTACAAATTAAAACAGTAATAAGTCACCAGGACCAGATAGTATTCGCACGAGTTCTGAAGGCACTCATGAAATTGCACAACTACTGTGGTATGTATCCTATTGTTTAAACCAGCCTCTGTACCTCTGAATGAGTAGCTGATGCAAAATCTATTTTTAAAGGTACCATAGACAAATCCTGGAAATTACAGGCTGGTAAGCCTAACTTCAGTACCAGGGAAACTGGATGAAACTTTAATAAATCAACAGAATTATCAGACACATAGATTAACACAATATATTGGGGAAGAGTTAATGTGGTTTTTCTAAGGGGATTATGTCTCACCAATATATGAAAATTCTTTGAGTGTGTCAAGCAGCACATAGACAAGAGCAAGCCAGTTGTACTTAGTTTCAGAAAGCCTTTGCATGGTCTCTTACTAAAAGCACTATATCAAAGTAAGCAGTCATGGGAGAAGAGGGATGGTCCTTTCATGGATCAGTAATTGGTTAAAACATAGGAAATGGTAGGAAAAGATGGTCAGTTTTCACGAAGGAGAGAGGTAAACAGCAGGGTCCTCCAAAGATCTACAGCAAAATATGTGCTGTTTAACAATTATAAATAGATTTGTAAAAGTTAATAAACAGTGAGCTGACAAAGTTTGCAGGTGATACTAAATTAAGGATGGTGAAGGCCAAATCGCACTGCAAAGAGATCTCTTAAAACTGAACAAAACGACAGATGAAATTCAATTGTGATAAATGCAAAGTAAAACTGGAAAACAGTCCGAACTATACATACAAATATGGAACCTCACACACACACAAAAAAGAGGTCTTGAAGTTATCCTGATAATTCTTTGCAAACATTTCTTGACTGTGCAACAGCAGTCAAAAAAGCTAACAGAATATTAAAAACCAATAGGAAAAGCATAGATAAGACCAAAACATCATTATAAATCAGTGGCATGCCCACACCTTTAACTGCACGCAGTTCTGGTTGCCCTCTCAAAAATGCATATATTAGAAATGGAAAAGGTATAGAGAAGGACAACAAAAAGTAGAGCTATGGTATAGCTTCCACATGAGGAGAGATTAAAAGATTACCATTAATCTTGGAATGAAACAATTAAGAGGAAATATGATAGATGTGCATAAATTCATCAACTGTATGGAGAACATGAATAAGAAAATATTATTTACAGTTACCCAACCTTTTCATAACTATTGGTCTTCGAGAGATGTAGCTAATGTCCATTGCATTCTGGGTGCACACAGTCAGATACTTTTGCCTTAGCAATATCCACAAGATCGGCTGTGACATCCCCTTGAGCACCGCATTTATGCTTTGGTATTTCGGGCGCCACCAGCCTTATGCCACCTCACTTCCTTCTTGTCAGTAACTCCAGCAGAGGGACAGGAGGGTAGTTAATGCAATCTGGACATTAGCAATACAGCTCGAAGAACATTTATGAAAAAGTGGGTAACCATGTTTAGTTAGTGTTTGCTTGTGTCAATTCCATTTTAGGTGATTAACAAGCAGTGTCCATGAAGATGGGCTTGGCATTCACAGTGGTGCAGCTTGCAGCACTGCTCTGCCAAACCCAGCATCATCTCAAGTTTGCTGAGTAAGTGCACAATGAGATGTGATCATGACGACTGACAGTAAGTAGCAGCTCCACATATCTTTTGAATTAGAAACCACACCATGAAGGCCACTGATGACACCTGTGTCCTGGTTGAGTATGCTATCTCAAGTGCTGCTGGATGCAGTCACAGCTGAACCCTTGAAGAATGCTGTATTGAGATCTCAGACACCCTCAAGACTGACATCACAACAAGGAATATAAAACTTTCCAGGGTAGAAGAGAGAGCAGGATAACAGGGTCTCAAAGGGAAGCCCCATTACTCTTGGTAACACGAAAGGGAATTACTTACCTTGTGCAGTAACGACTGTTCTTCAAGGTGTGTGTCCCCGTGAGTGCTCCACGTATGGTGATGGGTATCCCTGGAGCTGCAAATCGGAGCTTCTTCTAAGCAGTTGCTAGTTGGGCCACGCGTGCACAGCAGGCGTCTCATGCTGCTGGCAGTTTGACAGCTGAGTGCAGCATGACCCCCTCCCCTCAGAGCAGACGTACTCCGAGTAGCAGGGAGGGTCGTGGAGCACCCATGGGGACAAACACCTTGAAGAACAGTCGTTACTGCACAAGGTAACTCCCTTTTCTTCTTTGGGTGATGTCCCCGTGGGTGTTCCATGTATGGTGACTAGCAAGCAACGTCCCGTGCGGTTGATGGGACTCGGAGTTACTGCTTAACAGCAGCGGATAGAACTGCTGTAGCCACCACAGTATCGTTTGCCAATTGGGGCAGGATTGCATAACGTTTAGAGAATGTCTGATCAGAGGACCATGTAGCTGCCCAGTAAATGTCTTATAGAGGCACACTTTTTAAGAATGCCGTGGATGCTGCCACAGCCCGAGTAGAATGGGTTCTCAGTAAGGCTAGCAGCGGTTAGCCGGAGGGTGAATGGCATTGGAGAATGCAAATCGCTATCAATTTTGAAATTCACTGAGTTGAGATGGGGTTGCCCTTTGAAAGGCCAGTCATTGCAACGAAGTGTCGTGGGGTCTCTCGAAAACCCTGAGTTCTGTCAGTGTAAAATGCCAAAGCTCTTCGTACATCCAATGAATGCAGCATTGCCTCCCTGGGAGAAGCATGAAGTCTTGGGAAGAATGCAGGCAGGACAACAGGTTTGTTGATATGGAAGATCATGCCGATCTTTGGGAGGAACATTGGATGCGGCCTCAAAGTCACTTTATCTTACTGAACACTGTACAGGGTGGACCCTCTATTAGCGCGCCTATTTCACTGACGCTGCTCACAGAAGTTACGGCTACGAGAAAGAACTTTCATGGTGAGTAGAGAGAGTACACGAAGCCATTGGTGCAAAGGGGGGCTTCATGAGAGCAGTCAATACCAGATTAAGGTCCCATGTAGGGGTTGGCATCCTATGAGGTTGATAGAGATTGTGAAGACCTTTGAGGAACCTCTGTGATAACGGGCGTGCAAATACAGAAGCCCCCTCAATTTGTTCATGGAAAGCTGAGATAGTGGCCAGGTGGTCCCTGATCAAAGAGACAGATAATCCATCTGTCTTCAGGATGCATCAGTAGTCCAGAATGCCTTGTATCAGAGATTCACTAGGGTTGACTTGTGTCTGCTGACACCAGGAGATGAAACACCTCTATTTCTGCAGGTAAGTCACCCTGGTGGACTGTCTCCTGTTGTGCAGTAGGACATCTTTCACCCGCTCAGAGCACTGGACCTCATGGTCATGGAACTATTGAGGAGCCATGCAGAGAGATGTAGTGACTGCAGGTTCGGGTGACGCAGCTTGCCCCTATTCTGGAATAGGAGGTCATGTCGATGTGGTAACGGGTAAGCTGGTTCTAGAGACAAGTCCCGAAGGGATGGAAACCAAATCTGCATGGACCAAGCAGTGGCTATCGAAATAATTCAAGCACCGTGAAGCCAAATTTTGCACAACACCTTGAGAATCAACAGAATGGGAAGAAAGGAGTAATACAGTGGTTCATCCCACATGAGGAACCCTTCGCCCCTGGTTCTCCTGCCCAGTCCGGCTCAAGAGCAAAATTTGGGACATTTGGTGGTGTCTGGTGTTGCAAAGAGATCCATGTTGGGATAGCCCAATTTGCAGAAGATGATATCCGTGACTGCTGGGTGGAGTTCCCACTCGTGGTGAATTGTAAAGTTGCGGTTCAGGGCATCTGCCATGGTGTTGTCGACCACCCGGTAAGTCCGTAGCTTTTAGGATGACCCCATGCCTTATACACCAATTCCAGAGGCGGACTGCCTCTGTGCACAGAGATCTGGAACGCACTCCACCCGCCTGTTTCTGTAGTACAAAATGGTCATATTGTCTGTGAGAATACGAACTGAGCAGCTGGTTGTGGAAGAGGCAAAGTAATTGCAAGTATTTCTGACGGCCCTGAGTTCCAGAAAGTTGATGTATAACGGAGCCTCCATCTGTGACTTAGGGCGGTTGAAGAGGAACAGAGGGGAGTGGGTCAGACCGTGCTCAACTGTCAAACGGCCAGCAGGAGTAGACACCTGCTGCGCATGCATGGCCCAACTAGCAACTGCTTAGAAAAAATGCCAATTTGAAACTCCAAGGATGCCTGTCATCATACATGGAGCACCCACGGGGACATCACCCGAAGAAGAAGAATCAGTTCCCAGGGAGAGACTGGACTCTGGACATGCAAGTAGAAACACTCCAGACCTTTCAAAAAGTGAGTCGTATTATGAGTGAAGACTGATATGCGTCGGAATCATAGAATCATAGGATACTAGGACTGGAAGGGACCTCGAGAGGTCATCGAGTCCAGTCCCCCGCCCTCATGGCAGGACCAAATACTGTCTAGACCATCCCTGATAGACATTTATCTAACCTACTCTTAAATATCCCCAGAGATGGAAATTCCACAACCTCCCTGGGCAATTTATTCCAGTGTTTGACTCCCCTGACAGTTAGGAACTTTTTCCTAATGTCCAACCTAAACCTCCCTTGCTCTAGTTTAAGCCCACTGCTTCTTGTTCTATCCTCAGAGGCCAAGATGAACAAGTTTTCTCCCTCCTCCTTATGACACCCTTTCAGATACCTGAAAACTGCTATCATGTCCCCCCTCAATCTTCTCTTTTCTAAACTAAACAAACCCAATTCTTTCAGCCTTCCTTCATAGGTCATGTTCTCTAGACCTTTAATCATTCTTGTTGCTCTTCTCTGAACCTTCTCCAATTTCTCCAAATCCTTCTTGAAATGCGGTGCCCAGAACTAGACACAATACTCCAACTGAGGCCTAACTAGCGCAGAGTAGAGCGGAAGAAAGACTTCTCGTGTCTTGCTCACAACACACCTGTTAATGCATCCCAGAATCATGTTTGCTTTTTTTTGCAACAGCATCACACTGCTGACTCATATTCAGTTTGTGGTCCACTATAACCCCCAGATCCCTTTCTGCCAGTAGAAAGCCAAAATAGCAGCAGGATAGATCCACTGATCAATGACAGGGACAAACCTTGAAGTTTGAGGTGCAGAAGATAATCCCGGATTTCCTGAAGCAAGGCCTGTTCATTCCTGATACACTGTTCTAAGACGCAGCACATGAACCTTTTCCATTTGGACAGGTAAGCTGCTTTCGTGGAGGGTTTCCTGCTACCCAGGAACCCTCCCCGTGGGTGCTCCATGTATGATGACAGGCATCCCTGGATTCGCATTTCCATTCATCTGTCTTTAACCATGCAGTCAATAAAGCACTGCCAGAATCATGTTTAGAAAGTTGCCTGGGTTCTGGAACAGCAGAGCCGGCCAGAGTCACAGCTTAAGTGGGGCAACTACTGAAAAGTTCAGCAGGATGCTGAACTAGTTCCAGTGAGGCCATACAGGGTTTATTAGGATCAACTACAGGTATGAAAACATCCATAAGAGCCAGTGTTCCCTCTAAGCTGCAAGGCAGCACAGCTTCACAGGGGATTAATCAACCCTGCCCAAACAGCAGCTCAGGGTTCCATGCAAGGAGCTGACTGACTGGGAGTAGCTGATTATCACCTGTGAAGCTCTGCGCAGATTAGAGGGAACACTGATAAGAGCCCCCAACAGGAAGAAACATGCATCTGACAAGGGGGCCCATGTCCATCTCCCGGATCAAACAGAACATGTGTCCTTGCTTGTTCTGCATGGATGTGAACAGGTCCATCCCAAGTTCTCCACCTCTATAAAATTACACTATCCACTTCTGGATAGTGTGACCACTTGTGGCAAGACAAGATAGTCCTGCTGAGATGATCTAATACCTTCCTATCTCAGGCAGGCGCACAGGTACCTAAGGAATGGCATGCCGCACATAAAAGTCCTCAAGGTGGAGCACTTCTTGACAAAGGACTGACAACCTGGATCCACTCTGCCTCTTGATGTAATATATTGCGGCAGTATTGCCCATCAGAACCCACACCATCTTGCCTTTCAAGTGGAGAAAGAAAGCCTTGCATCCCATGCAAACTGCTCTAAGCACCCTGACATTGCTATAGAAGGACAGATAACCCCACAATCAGCAGCCACAGGTGCTGAGCTTGACCTGCCAGGCTCTGCAGACCAGGGCCACCAAGGGAAATCTCTCCAGAGATAACCCAGCATCGCACCACCAATCCAGGGGTAACTAGATGTGATTTAGCATCCTAATTACCCACTCTAAGTCATGCCTGCTAGGGATGTAGGCTGAGGCCCACTATGCTTTCAGACAAAGGAGCTGGCCATGTCTTCACACACATGTACATGCAGCCCAACAACCATAGCAAGGTATGAGCCACAGTGATTAAGTGATTCTTTACATGGACTATGAGATTCAATGTGGCTTGAAAATGAGCTTCTGGTTAGAAGGCTCTGACTCACGTGCAGCTGAGAACCATCCCCAATGAATTCTATTCAATGGACCAACTTTAAAGTGGATTTTCTCTTATTTATCAACAGGCCCAAGCAGCACATGGAATTGACCTGATTAAAGCTCCTCTGCCCTTGCTCCCGAGATCTGACTTGATGCGCCAGTCAGCAAGATATGAGAAAGTAAGCAGCCACTGGCACCATACATTTTGTGAACCCCCTTGAGGCCACACTTTGAAAGTGACATTTGCCCATTATGAAACTGATGAATAGCCTGTGATCTTGGACTATGAAAAATATGCATCCTTCAAGATAAGGGAAGCGTCCCAGTCTCCTGGATCCAGGCAGACCACAAGAAACGTCAACTTTCTGAGAGATTTGTTGAGGCAATGCAGGCCCAGAATTGATCTGGAGCCCCCTTTTGCTTTTGGGATTAGGTAACGAAAGGAAAGCGTTTCTATTCCTGCAATGTCCAGAGGGACCTCTTTCATTGCCCCCAGGTAACAGGAAGTTCTCAACCCTTTCAATGGAAGTTGCTCATGAGAAGGGCCCCTGAAGGAGGACAGGCAAGTGGGAGGAAGGGAAAGGATATCCAAGAACTGCAGGTTATAGTCCTGAGATCCTAATCTCTTACACCCACCGGACCAAGGAGACCCATGACCAGGCCAAATGGTAGAAATGAAGACAACTGAGGAAAGAATAAGTTAGATCTGGAGAGCTGACTAAGGCATCTCTCTTGAGCTCACCTTCAAAAAGTACATTTATGACCCTCCCGGGACGCTCTGCAAGGCTGGGCTGTGAAGGTGAGCAGGAGGAGGATGGGTAGCAATGACAGACAATCATGTTTCCTATCCCTTCTCCTTGCAGACCCCTGTCAAAACGGCCAAGGCTTTGAAGGCAGGGGTAGCCGGAAATGCTTTCTTAAAGGCTATGGTGTATGCATGCCCAAAGAGTGAAGGGTGGCTGAAATTCCTTCAGCCCATGCAGCCTTGCCTCCATCTCCTCTGCAAAGAGTCCATTCTCATAGAATGGAAGATCTGGACTGAGGTCTGCATTTTTTGAGACAGGCCACTATTCTGAAGCCAAAAGCTGCACCTCATGACCACCATCACCAATGTGGTCACCCTAACTGCCAAGGCCACAGTGTCCCAACTGCATTTGAAAGAACACCTCCTTACTGTGGTATCCTCCTCCACCAAGGTGCTTAATTCCGGAGCTAAAATTTTTGGGAGGGGCACCATACATTTACAAAGGAAGTCCCATAAGTTAAAACTGTGGAAACTGTACCTGCCAAAGAAAGCCTGTTTGTTTGATAGCCTGCAAGACGAGCTATCAAATAAATGGTCCTCACAAAGGTCCTGGTTTTTTGGAAGTTATTTTGGCAGGGGAGGGGGGGTGGGGGGGGGAGTTCAACCAGTGTGCCCATGTTTCTCCTTGTTGGAAACAGAGGACTTGTGAGCCCAGAGGAGGGCAGGTATTCATGTGCTTGAACCCTTTTGTCTGGAACAAAATAATTTTTTGGCCTTTCTGTAAAAGGAAGGGATGGAAAACAGTGTTTGCCAGAGGACCTTGGCAATTTTCAGGAGACCATCATGCATCGATAGTGCAACACAGACAGGAGAGAGGTTGGGAGCACATTAACCAAGGTGGCTGCCTGCTCGGCCATCTCTTCCAGTTCTATGCCCAAGATCTCAGCCACTCATCAAAATCTAGTCTTCTTTAAAACTATCTTTCAGGCTGGCCCTCAAGAGTTACAGGACCGCCTCATCCAGGGATGAGGATAATGACTGTACCACCAGGGAAGTCTCTGTGGCATCATAACCCATGTGGGAAGACGGTTTCAGGGCAGGTACTATCACTTCTACCCTGACCTCTTAGTGTGTTTCATGCATGCAGCCTGGTGCTGCCAGTGTCATCCAATGCTGCTCCAAGATGGTGAAAGATGAAAGGGCAGATAGCAGCATGCAGCATTACCAGCATGCCTCATGCACCCCAATAGGGCCAATACACTGGCTACTGGCAGAGCTGCCAAGGTGGCACCACTGAAGTCAATGCGGTTTAGTGCCCAATCACACTAGTGGAACTTTCCTTTTGTGATGAAGGAATCCTCTTCCAGTGACCACATCAGTGACTGTGTTAGTCTGCTGACCTTCACCACTGGCGACCAGTGCTAGGAACGAATAGACGGATGACAGGGGTATGACAGAGCACTCCTGCGGGATGAGTCAGAGATCTGTGCCAAGAGGAAAAATGGTGGGAGGGTGAATGGTGAAGATAATACAGTGAACGGTGCCTCCCCCTATGTGAACTGCATTTAAACGGTGGGGGACTATGAAAGCTGTGCTAGTGATCTAAGGCAAGCCCCAGAGGATCTGAGCTGCAACACTGGAGTTCTGTGACACAGAAGGAGAGAGAGCACTGCCTTGGCTCAGTAATCTATGGCACTCAACTGTCCTGTGGCCGTACTGGCAGCTAGCTTACCCTTGTAGGCACCCTTTGCCACTTCCTGCAGAACACGCAGTGCCAATAGCACAGGTGGAGGGCTTTGCTCTCTTGGAATTGGGAGAGCTTGGGAAGGCATCAATGATGCTACAAATTTCCATCTCCTACCCATTCCTAGAGTTGGTGGTGTTATCCTTTAAGGAGCTAAGGGAATGGACTATGGAGGCACATTTGCATGACTCTGGAGTGGTCAGGAGGCCTGAACTGGGTCCTTTGCCCAATGCCCCAATCTCTTTGTTGCATTGAGCCATGGATCCATGCTTCTCAAGTTTGGTTGGTTTGTTTTTTTGGGGGGGAGGGTGGGAAGACACCAGCAAAAGAACACAGAGCCCAGTGCCAGGCGTGCACTGTGCACTAAATTACGCTGAGTCCAGCCAAGGCAGCTCAAACTGACTAAAGGGCAGCCTCCACAAGGAGAGCCCTCAAACAAGAATCACACACTTTCTGGGGCCTGGGACTAAAGTTATTGAAGACATAAAATTTGTCCTCTGCAGGGTGGTTTCGTTTAAACAGAGATGATTAAAAAATTCACTGATTTAAATCAAGGTTCCCATGACACTTCTTCACATATTCCTTCAACAATGGTACAAATCTGATTACTAAAACAAGTTAATTTACAGCTCAGTACAGCATTTTACAACATCTAAGAGATTTTACCTTATGCAATTTTTTTAGATAACTTGGATTTTTATTGATTTAGGAAATAGCACATAACTACTCATTACCTGTGTAAAACTGCAGATACAGCAGCCATACATTAGGAATGATAAGAACTACAATCACACTTACAAACACAATAGCACTTATATTTTATTAATTTAAATGTTATATAAACGATTCACATTTGCCATTGCAGCAGTCTCCGGTCAATGAAGGCATTCATTGTTAACAAATGTGAAAAGGAGAAATTGTAGCATAAATGAACCAAGAAACCTATTCATTTATGGTCTCTTATTGGTATTTGATGATCCTTACCACAAACTCATCCATGACAGTGGTTTTACTGGATGATTGAAATCTGTTGTTTTCTACTGATAATTTCTACTGAAATGTGTTTAGTTGCAGCACTGCTGCTAAAAGTACCAATGGATGACTCTGAAGTTGTTGCAGATAGACAATTTAAGTCTTTATGCTTAAATGGAATACTGAAACAAAATTCAAAAGTGATTCTGAATAGTACTTAGTTCTTCTCACTCTATTATTCATTTAATAATTTACGGTTTTTTTCCCCCCCCAACAAAGATGATCAAATTCCAAGTTACCAAAACAGATAAGACTGACTGCACTGCTCTAAGTGTACACCTTAATTTTAGAGTAAGCCCCATTGAACTTAGTGGCATTTTGGTTTTTAGAGGAAACAAGTACAGAATGGGGGTTCCCTTCGAAAAGCTAAGTTATATTGAAATAAAATAGGGAATAGACATAAGGAATCGCCATTATGGTCCGTGGTCATGATGTTCCAAAATAAGGGGCATGTATGATGCAATATAAAATAAGAATGACACTCACTAGCAACTGGCATCTCCAGATTTCTTTATTGTACACAAGGGTGATGGCTAACTAAGTTTAGAATCTGATTAAAACAAGTCATACATATTAGCTAAGCTAACCTTTTTTCCCCTCGCAACATCCAACATGGAGAACAGTTTGGGAATTTACTTGTCAAATCACACTTGTACTAACACGTAGAGAGAGTTTTGAACGACACATTGCAAAATGAATTTAAGCTACTACTAACCAGTTGATCCACTCAGCCATATGCACATCTTCATCCACATCTTTTTCTCCCAATAAGCAGTTTTCCTTATGATGTTTCATTCTTGCAACTAGGCCCTGCATCTTGTTCTTGCATTGCTTACACTTCACACCATTTTTCCTTTTTTACCCAGGGAAAGAATTTCTTCTAAATATTCCCAGATATGGCCTCTCTTACACCCAGAAGCCACGACACTTTTTCTGTGGCAAAACTGTGGGGAAATATGGGAAACTATGTGTTCAGGATAATGTCTTCCCAGTCCACTGTAAGGATGTTTTAAGGCCGTTAACAACTAATCATGTAGTCGACAATTTGTATCTACTACACAATTAGTCGACAAAGGAAAGGCTCGGTTGTGGCTCATGCCAGAACACAGGCTACCCCCACTGCGGCTCTGCAGTTTAAATATAATAGAAACTGGGCATGCAGGCAGCCCGGCTCCTAATACATTTAAACTGCAGAGCCACTGTGGGGGTAGGTCCTAGGCCAGTGCGAGCTGGCACCACTGTGTCTCTGCATTTTAAATGTAGTAAGAGCAGCCCAGCTCTTACTACATTTAAAATGCAAAGCTGTGGTCATCCTCAACCAACGTGAGCCAAGACTGAGTTGGGCTTGCTTGGTTCCAGCTTACACCAGGTCGAGCCCATTCATGGCCAGCCTGGTCCACCGAGAACAGAGACCGCTCCGGCAGCAGCCCCCTGTTTGTGGTGGCCGGGGCTGGCCAAGAACAGAGACTGCTCCAGCAGCAGCCCCCGGCCACGGGGGGTCCCAGACTCCTTTGCCCTGCCACACGCTGCTGCCTCTATACCACAGAGATGGCTTTTAAGCTGGCTCCCCCCCCCCCCAGCACCTATCAGAGGCAGCAAGGGAGAGGGAGCAAGTAGTCGACTACTCACTTACATCCCTAATCCGCTCCCCTGTTCATTTCTATGTTGTCTCCATCCTTTCCTATATATTACCTCTCTGACTTCAAGACAATGTCTTAACTAACTCCTCTGCCATTCTTAGCCAAGGTCAAATCACAAACAAAACAATTAGATCCAGCCTGTATCTTTCTTCTCATGTGTTATTTTAGTCTTCTGAGAAACAGAAAGCCCAGAACTTCCAAGAAGCAAGAACTGGCAGTTAGGAAGCACAGACTAGAGCCATTAATTCATTTTTATGTGACTATATGCATTAGATATGTAATTGACTAGTCCCTCGACTAGTTGCTTCCCCCCCCCCCCAGCTGCCTCTATCATAGGCAGCGGGGGGGGGGGGGGGGAACAAGGAGTCGGTGCTGGGGGGAAGATGGCTTAAAAGCCAGTTCCCCCCAGCACCATCTCTGTGGGGGACAAGGGGCAGCTGGGACTGGGCGCAAGCTGGGAATCAGCTGATTCGTAGCTCACGCCCAGTCCCAGACACTGCACCTCTGCTTTTTAAATGTATTAAGAGCCTATCAGCTCTTAATACATTTAGAAGACTAACACACAGCAGGAGGGCTCCAGCACGACCGTCTGGCAGGTGGGCTGCAGGCTCAGGGCTGCCCCCCCACCACAGTGAGGAGCCTACACTAGTGCTCCAGCCCACACCCCCCTGGGAGGTTGGTTTCCTGCTGCACAAGGTAAAGGGGAGGAGAGAGGGAAAAGCCCCAAGCCTCACAGGCTGGATCCAACTTATGGGGGGAGGAAGCAGCTGTATGTGCTGCCGCTCCCCCTGTCCCCAGCTGGGGAAATGGCAGTGCAGGAAACCACTCGCCTGGAGGCTATCCCTGCTGCTCCCATTGGTCGGAATCTCAGTCAGACCACCACCTTCAGCCTACTTTTTCACCTAGCCTCCTGGACAGACCCCGCACCTCCACTTCGTCCTGCACCCATTTTGTTTTAAGTAATTGAGCAGGGTGATCCACAAGCCAAAAGGTTTGAGAACCACTGCCCCAAACACTTGGGAGAACTGCTGTGGGCATCACTTACAGTGACAGACCTGTTGCAGTCTACACAGGGCAGGCTCAGTCCTCAATTGGACTCTAATTTCTAACTACCTTAACTACTTAAACAGGAACTACTATAAACAACTATTTACAAAGGCTCAAAGTCAGAAGAGATGAAACCCGTAGCCTTTGCTACCCAAGAAAGTCACTACAACTAACCACCATGAACACTAAGAAGGAACTGACACAGAATAGGGCTGGCAGCACCTTATATACCGACACACGAAGACACATTCAAAAGGACACCACAGCCAAACTTATCGTTACCACTGAGGCAAACATGTCCAATGACCACACCCGTGGTCGCACGCACCCCTAGATTCAAAATGACAAGAGCAACACTCAAAGAACAATAACTAGAGTTTACCCAATGAAATGAATAGGCATCAAGTTTAAAACTAACATTAAGGAACAACAGGTTGAATGTCTTCGGTCCAGCAACATCTGTGGTCCGGGAGGACCACAGATGTTGGTGGACAGAGAACCTCAACAACAGAAGTTACCAGCAGCTGGAAGCGCAGCCAATCTGGTAGGAGGCAGTCCATAGGGCCAGTGGATTTAGGAGCAGGGAGCCTGGCCAGCAGGCCAGAGGCTGAGGGGAGGGGGCAGAGCAGGCCACCAGCCAAGGGACACAGAGCAGCCTGGACTGTCTGTATTAGAGCCCTGCCGGTGGGTCAGGGGCAGCACTCTGGCCAGCCAAGGAGAACCTAAGGCCTGACCTTCCCTGGTTCAGCAAACTCCCTAGCTCGGAATCACTCAGGTCTCCAGGATGCCAGATAAGGGAGGTACAACCTGTACTTCACACAACATACAATCTGTAGAATTCATTGCCAGGGGAATGTTATAAAAGCCAAATGCTTAACCGGGTTAAAAAAAGAATGAGAAATTCATGGAGTATAGGCCCATCGGTAGCTATCAGCCAAGATGGTCAGGGATGCATCTCTTGATAATTTTCTTGTTCTGTTCGTTTCCTCTGAAGCATCTGGCACTGCCACTGTCAGAACACGATACTGGACTACATATGAATGGTCAAACCAAAGTATATATTCTCAGGAGTATTTCTGAGTATTGAATATCAGCACAGTAGAGGACCAAAAAGGCTTAAATAAAATATAAATCCAGTAATAGCTGTCATAAGTACACATCTTGGGAGTACTTTATCTACACAAAGTGTGTTACTGGTAGGCTTGTGAATAACAGTGTTCAGCATGCCAAACTACAGTAGAGAAGAAAAAGCCAGAGAGGAAGGATTCAGGACACAACCATAATGAAAACAGCCCTCCTAATCTGAGCAAAAGCTAAGATTTTAAGTTATGATGCAAATGCCCTTGAATATATGTAGCTGTAAAACTATCATGGCAACTTAAATTATTTCATACCTTGTACTCAGCCAAGCATGATTTAAGATCTGATGTATTTACATTTCTTCTCTATTTTCTAACTAACAATGTTAATGGTATTTCAGATATAATAATCTTGTTTTGGCACATATGCTGAAAAGGGTGTCAATGAGCACTTCATCGTCCTAGAATCTGTTGTCATCCTGCTGAAAAATCAGAAGAAGCAAGACTAATAAGGGAGATGGACAGATGTTTGGGTTGCAATACCATGTATAGTTGACAGAGGCAAATAGCTAAGTACTATCACTGTAATTAAAAGAACAACATTGATTGCCTCTGCCAAACCAAGAATGCTTCTTGGAAGAAAGCAAGGCTCAATGAATATAAAGTGGAGTTGATGCAGGCAGACTGAAGGAAAAGTATAGTCACTGGTCAAAACTGCCTGACCTTTATATCCAGAAGGTACAACTCAGATTCCAGTCATTTTCAATTTCAGGGCCAATTACCAGACTGCTGTTATTAAATGCCCCCAGATGACACTCATGGTAAAAGACATTGCATACTGTCTTCAGATGGTTGTTCTCTGACATGGGTATCTAGATGCTTATTAACTCCAAATTTCACTTCCATAGACCACCTAACTGGTATTTGAAACCAGTCGGGGGGGGGGGGGGAAATCGCTCAAAAATTGCCTTCTGTTTGCACTGAGAGGCCCAGCAGATAACACAAGAGCAGTGAATTAGCTTCCTATGACTTTTAAATACAAGATTCTCAAGATACCGAGAATTATTTCTCAACCCTAAACACTCCAACATACACTCACTCACACTCTCTGCCACATGACAGAATTTATAGTCAACAAATATTCTTCCTCAGAGTTCAACTCCAGAGAGCAGGCAACAGAGCAGCACTCCCAGGCTAAGACCAAACAGGAGCATAATCCTACTTTCAAACCCTCAACGCAGTATTGGGCCATCTTTAGAAATCAGTACAGCAGGTCCTATAAATTAGGAGTGTAAATATTTCTGGATGAAGGCAAGGTGAGGTTCTGTCTTGGGTATTTTGGGCTAAAAAGAATCTCTCCTTTCCAACAGCAATAATTTTTAAATTGTATGCCCACTTTGAAACAGTTGCTTTATAATTTACATATTGTACACAAATAAGCAATTTAACACAAAATTAATAAAGTAATTTTCCACAAAGCTGAGAACAGGATTCCATGAACATGTACAATAAGAAACTATAATATCACCAAGTCTTTGTAATATTGTAATAAACTTATAACATTAACTATCATATTAAGTTTTAAAAAAATACCAGTTTTTTAATCTGTCACGGGCTTCCAACTGGGCTCCCACCTCAAAGTTGATCCCTCTTCTATTTGGTGGATGTTTTGTCATTTTGTATTATCAACACCGTTGTTTTTATTCCCCTGAAAAATACAATTGAATAGCAATCACTAATAAAGACATATAAATATAAATCTATGAACTCTAAATTCAAAATATCTAAATGTTAAAAAAGTATTCTTAATTTATTGCTCAATGTTTCCTATTTATAATGAATAATCTAGCACAACTGATTGGCAAAGATTCAAATCAATATGAAAGACTTAAGAATGGCTATATTGGGTCAGAAGAATGGCCCACCTAGCCCAATATCCTGTCTTCCAGCAGTGACCACTGCCAGGTGCCCCAGAGGGAATAAACCAACAGGGAATCAAGTGCTCCATCCTCTGTTGCCCATTCAAGCCCTGATAAACAGGTACTTCATAACCAAATTTTTTAGATACTCTAGGACAGGGGTCAGCAACCTTTCAGAAGTGGCGTGCCAAAATTTAACTTACTCACAGATCTGTGTGCCGGGGAAAGGGGGGAGCCGGGGCAGACTGAGTACTGTGACCATATTTTCTGAACTAACTACAGCTAGGGAGAATGGTTTAATTTATATCTTAAAATGCTTAATCTGTTTAATCTTTCATGTTTATTTAAAATAAAGTTTGATAAACTAAGTAAAACGTGTCTAACAAATAAGGTTTCAATGTTTCTTTACAGCAGAGGTGGAGAAACTTTTTTGGATTGGAGTCTCTGACCCACAGATGAATCAGTTGGGGACCACAAAAGCAGCAAAAAACCTCCAAACTCCTCCAGCCCTCACTGCTGTGACACCCAACTGAGAACTCACTCCTCTGTTGCTCCAGTCTCACAATATGAGAGGAAAGGACATCGAGACCTGAGGTTCAGAGTTTCCCATAGGCTAGATTTACTTTTCTGGGGTGCCGTAACTACTGGATTTTATGGACCCCTCAGGCTTTGGGGTGGGGGGAAAAAGGGAGGGATTCAGTGTGCGAGACAGAGCTGCCAGCAAGTGGGATGGGGGGGGTGCAGAAGGGGGAGAAGTTGCGAGGTCTGAGTGGGAGGTTGGGTGCAGAAGCATGTTGGAAGGAGGGTGTCTGGCCAGGTGGAGGGAGCAGGAGCAAAGGAGGGTGCAGGAGCAACGATGGATGCAGGAGCAGGGTGGGAGTAGGCATCTGGCCAGGATGGAATGTGTCTGGCCAGGAGGGAAGATGCAGGGTGTCAGAGCAAGCTGGAGGTGTGGGATCTTGATGGGGGAAGGGAGTGAGTGAGAAGGAATCAAGTGTGGGGGTCTGAGAATGAGGCAGGATGCTTACCTGGCTTCACACCCCCTTGCAGCAACTGCCTCAGCCACGCAGTACGGGGCCGGCCCTAAGGCACCACTGCCACAGCCTCAGGCCCAGTGTTGTGTCTTCCCACTGCAGACTAACCTACTATGGGGGAGGAGGGAGGGCTCTCCAGCACTTGCAAGGGGGATGATGGGTGGAGCTGAGTTCCCACCCTGCATGCCGCTGAAAATTGACTTGTGTGCCACTTATGGTTGCCAACCCCTGCCTTAGATCAACTGCTAACATCTTTGAATGAGGGGTGCAGAATATTAATGCTAAAAAGTTATCCATGGTAACTCACAGCATACTCTTTTAAATAGGTTTATGGAAATATTTGTGTGAAAAAAACTGTATCAAAACAGCAACAGTTTTCAGAGACCAAAAAAAAAAAAAAAAAAAAAAAAAAAAACGAGTAAGATAATATGGCTTTTCCTTTTTGTGTGTTCAGACTTGTGTTAAATTTCAGAACCAGAAAAATAGCAACATAAGGTGTAAAGCAGAGGTGGGCAAAAGGGCCTCCAGGGGCCAGATCCGGCCAACCAAGTGGATTGATCCAGCCCACGGAGGCTCTGCCGCTCCCTCGCCCTCAAGCCACTTAGGGCCTGGGAGCAGGGGGAAGTGCATGAAATTTCCTCCGCCCTGCCAGGAGCACATGGCACTTTGAAGCCTGGCACGCTCTGGCAGGGTGGAAGGAGGCTTCGCATGTCCCCCCGCCCCCAGTCTCTTCCCACCCTCCCAGGGGGTATGGGTGCTTAGTGGGAAGGGGGGGCAAAGGAGCTTCCCCCCCCCCCGACCAATCATGGTCTGGAGGTGGGGAAGCCTGAAGCCTCCTGGCCCCACCCCTTCCAGTGCAGCCCACAAATTTTTGAAGTGGCCCCCAGCAAAAAATGATTGGCCACCTCTGGTCTAAAGGCTCTAGTAAGCAGTAAAACTAGAGAAGAATCTCTTCAAGAGTTAACTATGTACAGAATAGGGATGTTAACTGATAAGCCTGCACTTATCGGTTAACATTTACTGTTACATGCAGGTTGTATTTCCCTAGTTTATTATAAAGGAGGTCATGCGAGACACTCTCAAATGCTTTAATAAAATCTAGGTCAGTAATCACCAACCAGTAGATTGGGATCTACTGGTAGATCTTGGAGCCTCTGACAGGTGATCCTGGCTGCTTTGGCCAGGAAGTTATCAAGCACTGCAACTTCAGTTGCCCCTCCATCCACTGTCATGCTGCTCCTGACCTCTGCCTTGTAGCTGCCCCCGTGGGAGTCTCCTGCTTGCTGGGAAGGAAGAAGAGGACAGGGCGCTGATGTCAGGGTGTCCCTTCTCCCCCCACTCCTGTACCCTAACTCCACAGAGAGAGAAGAGGATAGAGGGAGCTTGGCAATGCAAAACTCTTGTCACACACACACACACACACACACTGTGTGTGTCTGTCATTCTCACAAACACACAGTGTCCCTCACTTTCCTCTCCTGACCCAGTACATACGTTGGGGGGGTGGGGGGTGTTACTCCTTTTACTGTTTGCCAAGTGTTTTACTTTTGGTTTTGATGGATCTGCACCTTTCATTTCTCTCTCACGCTTACATTTAATTCATTGAGTAGTGAGTTCTAAAATGCTCAACCTGTCATGGCTGGAGTAATTTATCTCTATGGTAATTGCTGCTCCTGGAAGTGGGTGGCATGTCCCTGCAGCCCCTGAAACAGAGCAGGGTGTCTTCACATGCTGTCCTTGCTTGCAGACACCGCTCCTGCAGTTCCCATTGATTAGTAATGGGGACTGTGGCCAGCAGAAGCTATGGGCTCAGTGCATGTAGATGAGGGGGAAGCACAGAGTGCTATGGAGCCATTGCTATATATGCCAGATGCTTTGAGGAGTGGTGCAGGGTCAGGGCAGGAGTAAGCCTGCCTTACCTCCACCGCTCCACCTCCTAGAAGCCATCTCAGTTAAACCATGCCCTGCCAGAGCCCTCTTCCTGAGCCCCTGTCCCAGTCCTGAACCTCCTACTATATCCAACCTCCTGCCCCAGACATGAGTACCCCCTACACCCTGAAACCCCTCCTGGCCCCAATCCGCTACCCTGGGCTAAGCCCAGAGCTCCTCCCGCACTCCAAACTCCTTGACCCAAGATCAGAGCCTGCACCCCAAACCCCTACCCCAGCCTGGTGAAAGTGAATGAGGATGGACTGAGCCACTGCAAGGCCTCAGAGAAGGGATGGAGCAGGGGAAGGGCCTCAGAGAAGGGGCAGGAAGGAAGAGTGCAAGGGTATTTGGGTTTGAGGGAGATCTTACATTGCATTTAAATTGAAAAAAAGTGATCTTGTGTTTAAAAAGGTTGGAGACCACTGGTCTAGGTATACCATGTCCACCACTTCCTCATCAATAAGACTTAGCTTTCTTTGACAGGATATCAGATTGGTTTGATATTATTTGTTCTCTACAAATCCATGCTGGCTATTTCCTATCACCTTACTTTCTTCCAGATGTTTGCAGATGAATTCCTCAATTATTTGCTCCATTATCTCTCCTGGCACAGAAGTTAAGCGGACTGGTGTGTTGTTTCCTGGGTTGTTCTTACTTCCCTTTTTATATATGGGCACTATATTTGCCCTTTGCCAGTCTTCTGGAATCTCTAATGACTTCCATGACTTTTCAAAAATGATAGCATTTCATCAGGAGCTGGCAGTTTGAAGACATCTAACTTTTCTAAATAAGAAGCACGAGAGGACCACCTTCCCACTTATCACATGACAGCTTAATTTACCTTTGCTGAGAGAGACTGTAAACGACTTTCTGGACATCTAAGCACACTATGTCTACTGGATCCCCCTTTCCCACATGCTTGTTGACATCCTCAAAGAATTCTAGAAGATTGGGGAGGCCTGATTTCTCTTTACAGAAACCATGTGGACTTTTCCCCAACAAATCAATGTTCATCTATTGAAGAACAGAATTCTCAGACACAGTTTAAACCAATTTGCCCTGTACTGAAGTTAGATTTACTGCCTGTAATTGCTAAGATTACATTCAGAGCCCTTTTTTTAAAATCAGCATCACATTAGCTATCCTCCTGTCATTTGGTACGGAAGATGATTTAAAGGATAAGTTACAAACCACAACTAGTAGTTCCACAATTTCACATTTGATTTCTTTCAGAACTCTCGGGTGAATGCCATCTAGTCCTAGGGACTTGTTATTCGTTAGTTTATCAATTTGATCCAAAACCTCCTCTAATGACATCTTAATCTGGGACAGTTGCTCAGATTTGTCACCTACACAATGGTTCAGGTTTGGTAATCTCCCTCGCATCCTCAATAGGGATGTAACAGTATAGTCAATTAACTGATTAGCAAAATCTTGTAGATTAATGCTAGAGACTACATGCATTCTTTCCCTCTCCCAACAATAATTTTTTTTTTTTTTTTTTTTTAAAAAGCAGGCTGGCCAGTAGTCGGGCACCTCATCCCGCTGCAGCTCTGCATTTCAAGTGTATTAGCAAGCTAGGTGGGCAGACAGCCTGGCTCAGTTCCAGCTCACACAGGGTCCAGGAACTCAGACCTCCTCTCCTCTATCCTCCCCAGACAGGGCTGCTGCCTCCATCAGAAGCAGCACAGGGCGACAGGCAGCCAGTGCATGAGGGGAGCTGGTTTTTAAATTCTCTCCCCGCGCGGACCAGCGCCTGCCTGGCACCCCATGCTGCTGCCCCAGATACAGAAGCAGCAGTGTGGAGTGGCAGGGGGTGGGGCTGGAGCACACTGGCTGCTACCCCCACCCCTACGGGCTGTGAAGACTGATGCAAAGAGTTAATTTAGTTTCTCCATGAAGACCTTATCCTTGAGTGGTCCTTTAGTATCTTGATCATCCAGTGGTCCCACTGGTTACTGAGCAGGTTTCCTGCTCCTGATGTACTTATTTATTGTGACTGGCAGAAATGAAGAGTGATTTTGAAATGTCCACATCATGGGAGCATCATCAGCTTTAAGATAAGCACGTACCTTTCTCTCACGTTAACAATGTTCACAAGAAAATGAGGTGGATTTAGCATCTTATCCATTTGCTTCTTTATTGCCTGTAGTTAAACTTTCTGGTGAGATATTTCTTTCGTCAATGTCTTTTTAAATTTGGACAGCATCAGTAACACAACAGCAATTTCTCTCAAGTTCTTTCTAAAGCCCTGAATAATAGATTTTTAGTTTACTGAGCATATCCTCTACATTCCCCTGTAATACAATGTTAGATACTTTGGATGAGATACTTTCACCTATTTAATCACGATCTCCTTCACAAATTGTGAGAATAGACCAATCCTTAATTGTTTAAAGCAATTAATTACAGAATTCCATCAAATATTTTGCAGGGGAATTAGTTTGGATTCTCCTGCTCTCTTCAGTAAGAAGTATTTTGTGACTTCAACATTTTCTTTTATTCCTGCAGAAGAGGTACTTAAGTGTTTGACGAAAAGATACATTAAATGGGCACTGCTGCGATGTTACTTCTGTTTCTTCTAAGTATCTTCTCATCTTTGCCACATTTAGAGCATTGAGACAAAACTGCACGTGACAGTTGATTTTTTTGTTCATGGTTTATTACAACTTTCACTGCCACTTTTTAAATATTGTATTGCACTGACATTTCCCAATATATCTATTACCTCTGAAAGACATACAACTCCATCTGCTCGTGTCACATCTGACGAAGCGGGTCTTTGCCCACGAAAGCTTATGCTCCAATAAATCTGTTAATCTATAAGGTGCCACAGGACTCCTCGTCGCTCGTCACACAGGCACTTATTACTGAATCATCTACCCATCAAGGCTTAAACCCTCAATATTTTTCGCAGCGTGTTCAAGTTCCTTCTCGCAACCTTCCACCAGTATCTGCTTGACCAGTTGGAGTGTAGCCTGGCTGTAACGACTCAACTGTAAAATCTTTTCTTCTATGGGTCTTGTGGCTATTTGCTGGTCCTTACTACACACCCATCCAATGTGGTGGTTTTACTGGATGATGGAAATCTTTTGCTTCCAAATGATACTTTGTTGTCTGAAACACATTTAGTTGCAGCAGTACTGCAACAAGTACCAACCGATTACTATAAAGTTGTTGCAGACAGACAAAGTCTCTTATGCTTAAATATGATCCTAAAACAAAATTCAAAAATCATTTTTAGTAGTCACTTTCAGTTCTGCTCATTATTATTCAGTTAATCATTTAGATTTTTTTCAACAAGGATGCAATTCCAAGGTACCAAAAAAAGCTAAAATTGATGGTGCTTAGAGTACATTTAATTTTGGAGTAAGTCCCACTGAACTCACTGGCACTTTGGATTTTTGAGAAAACAAGTACAGAATGGGGTTCCCTTGGAGAAGCTGAGTTATGCTCATATAAAACAGGGAATAGACATATGGGATCATCATTATGGTCTGTGGTCATTATGTTCCAAAATAAGTAATATAAACTCACACGCAATAGCAACTGGCAACTCTTGATATTTTACATTGTATATGTGAGTATAGATAGTTCACTAAGTTTAGAATCTAATTAAACAAGCCATAAGGATTAGGAATTTACTTGTTAATTCACACTTGTACTAAAATTCACAAAGTGCCTTAAAGAATGATCCACTGCAAAGTGAATTATTTAAGTTACTAACTAGTTGATCCACTCAACCATATCCACATCATTTCCCTCCCAATAAGCAATTTTCCTTATAATGTTTCATTTTTGCAATGAAGCCCTGAATCATCTTCTTGCACTGCTTACACTTGACACATTTTCCTTTTTTACCCAGGGAACAAATTTCTTACAATATCTCCATATAGGGTCTCTTATACCCAGAAGCCATGACAGTTGGTGGCAAATAAGCGGGGAAATATAGGAAGCTCTGTGTGTGCTCAATAATGTCTTCACTTTTTTCTTTCCAGTCCACTCCGCTGTTCCTTTCTATGCTTGCCTCCATCCTTTCCTATATATTGTTTCTCTGTCTTTAAAACATCTTATCTAACTCTTCTACTATGCTTGGCCCATATCTTCCACCTGGGCCAACAAAACAAAACAGTACAGAACAAAAACAATTCTAAGCAGCCTGTGTCTCTGTGCATGTTATTTTAGTCTGCTGAAAAACAGCTGGTAGTTAGAGTGAAGATTAATTAATTTTTACAGAGACTAAGTGTAGGTGTAATGTGTTTGTGATAACTTTTTAAAATAAATTTCTCATTTAAAAGATCAAAATAATCCAATTTAAATAAAATGTCTGGTTTTTAGGTTTTTAAATCATTGATTTGTATCAACTCCTTGGGACAAGGGTGATCAAAAACCACAGTGATTTGTGGAATGGTTTTGTGCTGTCTTAGTAGTAGCAAAGGGCTCTAAAAACATACATCCTAGCTTTCCCACAGTGAGAATGGAGCATAAGAAAGAAAACAAACATGCTGATTGCTTCATTCAGGTGGAAGTCAGAAGATGACTTGGAAAAAAAATGAGGTAGCCTGCTATCATCAATTTACCCTTACGGTATAACGGAGTGGCATATTGCCTCTGTCTGAAGCTCAGCAAAATCTTTTGAAGAGATAAAACCACTAGGAGAGCAGTCTTGTCAACAGGCAATAAAGGAAGCAGTCCTTCAAAAGGAAGGACCTATCAGACTGACAGGACCACACTTTAGTTCCTAGGAACGTACAGGCAGGACTTTCAAGAATGCCACAGAGAAAGAATAAGTTAAGTAAAACGTGCAAATCTCCCCAGATTAGGGCAATTTTGGATGGCACAATCAGAGTGTCTCAGCACCAATCTGGTCAGTGCTTGTATCAGGGACATATCAGCACCTAGATAGAGGACACCAGAAAAGAGACTGGAGGCTTCTCTCATGCAAGGATTGACACTGAAAACTGTGCTTAGGAAACCAAGGCCTCCATGGCATGAACCAATTCTACATGAAATTCTGAGTTGTGCTACCCTGGACAGTCTAACTCCTCTTCCCTGGAAGAGAGAAGAAAGACTGGCACCGAGTCACCTTTGAAGCAACATTCTGTTCTGCCCAAAGAGCTCAGTGCCAAGGTCAATGCAGCAAGAAGAGTCAATTCAGAGCATGCAGGTACTAATTAGAGATGTGAATGGTTAACTGGTGGGGACCCCACCAGCCCTGTTTTATCAAATATAATGCTTAACTGGTTAACTAAACAAACAGGATTTTAAATCCCTAATACTGAAATGCTTGGCTTTGTGGACCATAAGCAGATCCAAGACACAGAAAAACCGCAGACCTATCCCACCGGCTGAAATGTGTTAAGTCCTAGTTTGCTCCTTTAATGCTCTTGCAAGAACACTTCGTGAAAGTAGTCTGATGCTCAGAATCTGATGCCACCTTTGCTGACCATTAATAAAGGTTGCCGCTGGCCTAAAGGATCCTGTTACAGAGGGACCACCAGAGAAATGGCAGATATTACCTTCTCTTACAGCACAATAACTCAGTGTTGCCACTGCAGGAGCAATAAAGTTTGAAGCCCAAGGTTTTAAAGTCAGCCACAAAGCAGAAAAAACAAATAATGGTGCTCACAAAGCAATCAATTTACAGAAGAATAAATGCCTACAGGGTAGATTTTTCCTTTTAAATATACAGAAAAACTAGCTAAAGGAATAAAGTAGGATATGGCTTTTTACAAAAATAGGAAATCTGTTTGAAGTAAATTTGCTACAAGGAGAAGGGAATTCACTGCCATGCAAGGTAAAGGAACAGAGCTGTACTTGGGGGGAGAGAGGGGAGAAGGAGGGGACTGTACTCCTCTACATGCTCTCAGAAGGCAGGAATGCAAAGGCATGTACAGTACCACATACAGTCTAAGACATTGCCAGCAAATTTTTTCAAACCTGTGAATACAGGGATGCACACAGCAACAGTAGTACTACACTCACAGCTGTAGCTGTTAGGAATATGCAGGACTACTAGCTGCCACTACTACCTACACTTAGTATCCTAAATTACCATACATGCTGATAAAACGAGAGCACCTAGACATTTCACAGAGGAAATATTTACAAGGACATTAGCATAAAATCCACTCTCACCAATAGAAATTAGATTTACCAAGACAAATAGTACACAGAAAATTTTTTTGATTTTATCAAACATTTGTAATCATAGAAATGTACTACTGGAAGGACCTTGAGTCTTCAAATCCAGCCCCCTGCATTGTGACAGGGCCAAATAAACCTAGATCTCTGACAGGTATTCATCCAATCTGTTTTTAATAACCCAGTGATGGGAACTTCGTAACTTCCACTGAAAGGCTATTCCAAAGCTTAACTAACCTTGTAGGAAAAATTAGATACTTGGAAAAACTAAATTTTTCTTGCTGCTAATTAAGCCTATTGCTTCTCGGGCTACTGTCAGCAGACATGGATAACAAACGATCCCCATCCTCTTTGTAATATACCTTAACATGGACGAAGACTTAGCTGCCCCGCCCCCGCTCCCACAGTCTTTTTTCCAAGACAAGCATGGACAGCTTTTTCACCTTTCCTCATTGATAAAAAGGTCAAGTTTTCTAAACCTTTTATTATTCTCCTCCAACATTCTAGTTTGTCCATATCTTTCCTCAAGCGTGGCAACCAAAACTGGACACACAGTGTAACTGGACACAGTACAACAACTCAGGCTTCACTAGTACAGTGCGGGTCAGTTACCTCCTATGTCTAACATATGACACTCCTGTTAATACATTTCAGAATTCTATTAGCTTTTTCCAATACGCATCAGATCAATGACTGATATTCAGTGATCCACTTAACTCCCAGATCCTTTTCTAGAGTGCTACCACTCAGACAGTTATTGCCCATTTCATATCTGTGCATTAGATTTTTTTTTTTTTTTTTTTAAGTACTGTGAACATGTTTTTACTAAATTTCATCTTAATTGATTTCACAAAAATAGTCCAATTTGCTAAGGACATTTTGAATTCTGATCCTGCCCTCCATATGAATGTGAATGACTAGTCATTCTCCCTCCTCCCGCTGTCTCTATCAAGACGAGGCAGGGAGGGAAGAAGAGGAGGTGCTTTTAAGCAACAGCGCCACGTGGATCCTAGGATCAGAGACACGGCTCCCTGCCGTGTTTCAAAGCAGCAGCACCACGTGGAGCCCAGGGTCAACAGGGGAGTCTCCATCTGATCCCAGGCTCCACTGGACACTGCTGCTTTGAAATACTGCAAGGAGCACGGGGCCCATGTGGGGCTCCCCTGCTGGTCTCATGATCCCTGCAGCGCTTTCACCATTGAAAACTAGCAATAGCCCTGGGGCTGTTTCTACACTTCAAAGGTGGTTGGTGCCCTTATCAACTAATCAAATAGTCAATTCAAATTGCATTGACTATTCAGTTAGCCAATTAAATTGAAATTTAACCTCCCTAGCCCTCCAAAGTGCTTGCAACTCCTCCTAGTTTGAGGTCATCTGCAAGCTTCAAAAGCTTAATCACTACTCCAATATGAAAATTATCTAATACTGACCACTGCAGGTTATCACTGGATAAGCCCTCCTAGTTTGACAGCAAATCACTGATAACTACCCTTTGAATAATCTTTTAACCAGTTGTGCACCCACCATAGGCGGCTGCTCAGGAAAAATTCAGGTTTCATCTAGCTGATTAGCCGAGTGACTACAGCCAGCAGCAAGTGTTTCTACTAGTGGGGCACATGCACACATGCCTAAGTGCACATAAAATGTATTCCACCCATGGATAGAAAAAATTGGGGGGGGACCATTATTACAAGCAATTTCATAGACCATGTTCCGTGTTTCCTTGGCTTGGTTATGAGAATATTTCGCAAAACTATTAAATACCTTACTAGTACCTCACATATACAGAAGCGTCCCCCTTTATACACAAGGCCTGTAACCTGTCAAAGGAGGAAAGTGGTTTGGTTTGCCATGATTTATAAGGAATAGACAGCATGCATTTATCAAGAAAAAAAAAAGTAATGTTCTCCATGTGCTTACAAACTGAATGTTTAATAATTTGTTCCAGTATTGTTCCAGAAATCAAAATTAGGTTTCTTTAAAATTCCACAGATCCTCTTCCCCTTTTTAAAGGCTGGAATTATGTTTCTCCTTCTCTAGTCTTCTGGGACCTCAAACATCCTTCAGGATTTTTCAAAGAAAACAACTCCAAGATTTCTTTACCTAGTTACATGACTCCAAGCCCTTCTGACTTGAATATATCTAACTTCTAAATATTTAACCTTCTATTTCCCTATTTTGACCTTTAATTCCTTCCCCCTTAATATTAGTTATGTTGAGTATCTGGTCACCATTAGCTTTTTTAGAGAAAACTGAAGCAAAATAGGCATTAAACACTTCAAAGTTTTCTTGAAGACATCCATTAGCAGCTTTCATTCCTTCCTTCATCTTCCTCTTGCTCCCAGTGCACGTAAACAACCTCCTATTCTCCTTTTCTGCCCCAAGTGTCACTCATTTTGTGACTTAGTAACAAAATCAGAAAGGCTATATACTTGTACTATAAGGCATGTGTTGGTCTTACTATCCCTAAAAATGTATTAGAACAGAACTACAAGACCGCAAGTTCCCCCATTAAAAGCCAAATCATGAATCAACCTTATTCATGGAGCAGTTAACATGTATCATTCAAATATATTTTTATAGGTGTGCAATACATAACAACTGACATACAGACATAAAATTAAATGTTCAAATCAAAATCACTTACTTGCAAAACGAGATTTTTTTTTTAGGGTTGCAGCAACAAGTAAAACTTTAGATTATGAGGAATAAAGGAAGTAAAAATCAATACAGAGGCCATACAAATAGCAACAGCCTACAGTGAATTTGTGTATTAAGAAGGCTCAATTCTGAGACCATATAAAATATTGACGCATACAGTATACATGTGCAAAATTTGATCTCTTCTTCTGTTAAATGTATCATTTTAATGCTGGAGAGCAATTATCTTAAAACAGTTTAAGTCATAATTATGCACTAACAAAGTATACAGATTAATGGTCAGAATTAATTTGTTACACAGAATTTAACATCCCCTATTTGTTTTTACTTTGCAGGATATTATTGCAAAGTATTACTTTCTCAATCCAAGTTTCAATTCCTCAAACTCTAATTGTAAAATTTTACCCTTTTGCTTATAGCATACAGTTCCAGCAATACTTTTTGCTGTATAACCCCTTCAAAAATTACAAATATCAACAAGGACCATGAAGAATAATTGAAGTAAAAAACACGCATTCTAGAGACTCATCACTTTGCAACACACTTGCCTCCACACACTATTGGAATAATCTCTTGCGAACTCACGTCTCCTAGGATGAAGGTTACAGACCTTCAAATCTAATCCCAATCCAATATAAAACGTGTCATATTTCCTCAGAACAGAACTTGTGTGAGGTATCACAACTGATGGAGAAAATTAAAGATCTCCAAATAGCTTCAGCAGCAGCTATCTAGCTGATAGCCAGAAGTACTGTATAGTGTGAGAATTGACATGTTTTGGGAGAACATATGTTAAGAAAAAACTTAACATGTGACAAGAGTTTAATTACATTCCTTACAGTGTTTGAACACAGGCAGCACCAATTATGAACTACTGCCTACATCAGTGAGTGGGACTGCATGAGTATCCCTCCATCTCAGTGGGCCAAAAGACTGTCATAGCCAAGATGGTCTCCAAGGATAGGGTAGCTTTGTTAACTGCACTTCCATACCTAAAATTAGCTGGGTGTGCCGAATGAACTGTAGCACCACTTTCACTGGATATAGAGGGAGCACAAGACTCTCACAATGTAGTATGCAGTCAGCCCACACCCCACTTCACATCAGGGAAGTTAGCATATAGCTGTTTAAACGATTAACGGCTAAACCTAGGCTTATCGGTTAATCCAAACAACTACACTCAACTCTCCTCCCTTCCTCCCCACTTGCCATTGTATCTGCCTATATGAGAGCCAGCAAGCAGGGGAAAACCAGCTTTTACCTTAAGCGTGCTTCTTGCACTAGCCGGTTCCCACGGAGGCCCCTGTTCCCCACCTCCCACTGCCTCCAGAGCAGCCCCAGTCCGTGGGGAGCTCGGTTGTTCCACAGACAAGGGCTGCTGCTATCCCGTGCTACTGCCTCTGTATCAGAGGCAGCAGCGCAGGGTAGCAGGGGCTCCGAGCGCACTGGATGCCGGCCCCACCCCCCAGGGACTATTTTAATAACCATGTAACTACTAAAAACAGTTGCAGCTATACAATTACTAAAATACATGGTATCTATCATCCCTACTTCAAATGCCCTTGCTTTATGTGATCACTCTCCTAATAATCGGTAGGAAAAAACCTACATGGACGAAAACCAACAGAATATGGCAACCCTGTGTGTAGTGAGCGATAAACAAAATGTCTCGCAGGACACAGAACCCCAATGGGCAGCATGCTGCAAATGGCCCTTCAGGAAAAAAGGCATGAAAAACAATAGAATTTCAGAGAACAGAGTGCAGGGAATATCAACTTCAATTTCTACAATTTACATATTGGATTTAGTGAGCAATCAACCGAATTCCAGTACAGAACCAACACTTTAAAAAAAAAATAAAGATTTAACATACCTCTCATGTATCCCTTTATTTTGGGTTGTAATTTCTTTAAGAGTTGTAATTTCTATACACCAATTCAAATTATTTTTCCAGAGCAGGTAACATTTAGTGCGACTCACATTAACTTGGGAGCACAGACATACTTTTCTATAGTCCAGGTGCTTCTCAAAAGTCAGTTAACTACCCAGAGTGAAATGAAGAAAAAATATGCAGATGCATGGCTTTCACATATAGAATTGATGTGAATTTTATACAATTAAATTCTAACCTAAACTACCTGTGTTTCTAGTAGGGATGTAATTGTGTAGTCAATTAACCAATAAACGAAAGATTACAGGTTAATGCCATATACTACATGGATTTCCCCCTCCTCCACCCCCACCAGTAAATTTTTTAAGCAGGCTAGCCAGCAGCCAGGCTCAGTCCTTGCTCACACCAGATCTGGGACCTATCCCTGCTGCAGCTCTGCATCTGAAGTGCATTAGGAGCCAGGCAGGCAGCCCAGCTCAGTTCCAACTCATATTGGGTCCAGAGGCTCAGACCCTGTCCCCCACCCTCCGACAGGGGCTGCTGCCACCCTGTGTTGCTACCTCTACATCAGAGGCAGCAGTGCAAGGAACCAGGCAGCAAGTCCACCAGGGAAACTGGTTTTTAAACTAGCTCCCCTCATGAACCAGCTCCCACCTGGCACCCCACGCTCCTGCCTCGGATAAAGAGGTAGCAGCACAGAGCGGCAGAGGGCTCCTTGGGAGTAAGTCACATTGGCTGCTGGCCCCAACCCCAGGAACTATAGAATAGTCAAATAACCAATAAGAATTCATGAGTTAACCGACTCGTCAATTAATGGGTATTTGACATTGCTAGTTTCTAGTCTTTCTGCAACAGATGGAATTCTGCCCGATTTCCCAGTGAGTCTGAAAACCAACTTGCCTGAGGGGGACAATAGGAATGATTTGAATCCAAGTTCACTAGAAATGAGACACTCAGTACAGACCCGCCTTGCCCATTACTCTGAAACAGGCAGTGAAGCAATACATAATTCCAAAACCAGAAAGTAATACTGCACAACAAAAATGTCAACACCTCCCCTTTAAATGTACCTAAATGCTTGTGTGTGTGGACTCCTTCTGAAACCCATATATTTTTACCTAAGCTAAAGTAGTAGCAGCGGCTAACGAACCATTTGTAAACAAGCTAGAAACAGAACTACAGCCTTTCAACAGCCATATTCCTTCCTCGTGACAAGCAACATTCCCTACGCTTTGGGGTTTTTTTGCTTTTTTCTCCTGGAGACGTTACACAACCTTTCCCGAAGCGCTTCCTGTCCTGTCCCCAAGGCCTCGCACGCGCTGCGGGGTCTCGCCGCCAGACGGACCAGAGCCCAGGGTCCCTTGCACAGCCCGCGAGGCCCACACACGCACAGCCGAACGGCTCGGGCCGCTCTTCGCGGAGCGCTGCCCACGACTCAGGTTGCTCAACCGCTCCCGGGCCGAGCGCGGCTCCATCCAGCGCGCAGCGAGCGGGCGCCACGGGCCGGCCAGGCCAGACGCTGCAGCGGCTCCCCAGGGCGTGCGGACGCCTCGGCTCCCGCCGCCCAGCGCCGCTGCCGGCCCGGCCCGGGCTCCCGGGAGCCGCCGCCGCCCGCGCTGCAGCCCAAAGCGCTGACACGCGCCGGGCGAGCCCGGCCCCCGCGCTGCCGTTGTTTCCCGCCCGCCGCTCCGAGCCCCGCGCCACAGCCCGGCGCGCGCACGGGCGGGCGGCCACGCGGGCTGAGGCGGCAGCGCCCGGGAAAGCCCCTCGCGCCGCCCGGCCCCGCCGATACTCACCTCCCCGCGCAGGGCCGCGCAACCCGCGCAGCTCAGCGGCAGCGCCGGACTCCGCCCCGGGCCACAACGGAGCCCCACGAGCGCGGTAAATCCGCGCCCTGGGGCCTCCTCAGCCCATCCCCGCCCCTCCCCCCTTTGTGCGGCTGGGCGGACCCGCTCAGCGCTGGGCCCGACCTCCTCGGGGCGGGGCCGGGCGGCCCGGCCGCTGCCGGTTTCTTACCGAGGGATCGGCCGCGAAAAGCCTAGAAAGGAGCCAGTCACCGCCCGGGCCCCACTCCCCGCGCGAGCCCCGCGCCACCGACCGAGCAGCGACACAAAATGGCCGCCGCGGGGGGGGGGGGGGCTGACGCGGGCTCTCGGGGGGGAAGGGCGGGGCCTAGCAGAGAGGAGTGGGGCGGGGTAGAAATAGGGGTCCCCCCCCCGAGGGCGGGGCCTCGAAGGGGGCAGGTGAAGGGGCGGGGCCTCAACTGTGCGCAGGAAGGGGCGGGACGAGGCGGAACTCACGCGGGTATCCTTTCTCCTCCCCTTCCGGCACGTGTTAGGCACGGCCCCTCCCTTCTCTGGGGTGCAGGTAGCTAGCAGAGGCAGCTGGCCAGGTCGTAGCTGGTACCAGCCCTCTGCTGCAAGCCTGACCCTGGCTTGTCACCCCCAAGGGATTGGCCCAAGAGCCCCTTGTACCTGAAGCACCTGGGCCGAAGACATCAGCATTGCAGCACCCCACCACCCCTCAAAACACACATCCCACCCCTCAGGGCTTCTATGTATATGAGATACAGCCCCGAAGTTCCCCCGGCATTGACCCAACAGAATTCTTCCACCCATCCTCCTTGGGTTTTTCCTGTTATGCTTGTTAGTGTTTCATCATCGAGGCATTAGAGCACTGCGAATGGACAAAAAGACAAAGTGAGGGGAGACTGAAAGAAGGAGACAGCTAAAACAAACAGGCTATGTCTAAGCTGGTGGCTTCTTGCGCAAGAACAGCTGTTCTTGCGCAAAAACTTGCCCGGTATCTATACTGCACGCGCATTCTTGCACAAGTAAATTTACAGTATAGTGTTGTAAAACAGGGCTTCTTCCGGAAGAGTTATTCCTCTCCCCAGGAGGAATAAGCCCTCTTGCACACGAGCTCTTCCACAAGAGGGCAGTGTAGACAGGCAACATGAATTTCTTGCGTAAGAAGCCCCTATGGTTAAAATGGCCATCAAAGCGTTCTTGCGCAAGAGAGCGTCCACGCTGCCATACATGCTCTTGCGCAAAAGCACATGGCAGTGGAGACACGCTCTTGTGGAAGGCTTTTTGCGCAAGAACTCTTCCGCAAAACAGTTCTGGCGCAAGAAGCTGCCAGTGTAGATGTAGCCTGAGAATCCCATCACAAGAACTCGAATCTCCAACACAATACCATGCTGTAGTGAAGCTGAGTGACCTTCCATTGAGCTGGAGGATAAAGAGCCAACTTGGTGATCGCTAGTGGTCAGAGCTAGGCCAGGCTTCCCTCTCCCACCAGAACCCAAGGGATGAGACAGACAGCCTAAAAGACAGACCCCTTGATGTAGTTGAGCCTGAGCCAGGGAAGGGAGTAGATGGCTTCCAGGCCTAGAAGAGAAGGGAAGAGAGTAGGGGTGCGTCTCAGACTGGCAAGATTTTGCGCAAAAACTTGCCACCTGTCTACACTGGCCGCGAGAATTTGCGCAAGAACACTGACTTTGTAATGTACAAAATCAGTGCTTCTTGCACAAATGCTTTGATGCTCCCGCTCAGGCATAAGCCCTCTTGCGCAAGAATACTTGCGCAAGAGGGCCAGTGGAGACAGGAACGTTAATTTCTTGCGCAAGAAAGCCCGATGGCTAAAATGGCCATCAGAGCTTTCTTGCGCAAGAGAACGTCTATACTGGGCACGGATGCTTTTGCGCAAAAGCAAATCTTTTGCGCAAAGGAACATGGCAGTGTAGACGTTCTCTTGCACAAATACTTTTAACGGAAAAACTTTTCCGTTAAAAGTATTTGCGCAAAATTATGCCAGTCTAGACCCAGCCTAGGTGTTTGCAGAGCCCTGGAGCTGAACCCACATTGCATCAGGCCCTGCCCCTGGAGGAGACTGGCCCAGGTGAGGGGCTCCCAAGTCTGCCATTTGCCACATATCCAGAGTGTGATGTTGCACCCCCATATTTTTTATGGAACTATGCTTTTGAATATGAACAAGAACTCAAATAAGCTCTATGCAAACTGTGGCATGTAGCCTGTCAGTGAAAAGCTTGCAATCTGCTGAATGTGTATATTCTACTAGCTGGACTTACCTGGTGTTGCCTGGGAAACTGGAGGAACAAAATTTAGAAAAAGAAAAACTGGTCCTGATGGCCTGCAGCCACACCGCAGCTGCCGGTGCCTGATATCTGGCCATTATGGGAGGGGGAGGGACTTGCAGGCAGTCCAGGGCTTTATAAAGCAGTGAGCAAGCGACCAAGGAGCTTGTGAACAGGTGAGTGCTAACAGGGAATTTAGAGAGGGAGTTCTCCAGGCAAAGGAGAAGCAGATACAGGACACTTGAGGGAAGTGGCTGTCTGCAGTGGGTGTTGTGTTCGGGGCTTTCTTGCTGTGTGCTGAGCTTGTGTTTGTGAGTGAGGCTTTTTTTTTTCTCCCTTCCCTTTCCCCTTCCTCTCCCCCTCCCCTTCACAGAGCATGTGCTGTGACTGGCAGGTGGAAACTGTTGGCTTCTAATTAAAGTTTGAATTGTAGAAGCCTCTGCTGATTGGCTGAGCCTTGGGAGGGGGAGGGACTTTCAGGCAGTCCAGGGCTTTATAAAGCAGTGAGCAAGCGACCAAGGAGCTTGCGAACAGGTGAGTGCTAACAGGGAGTTTAGAAAAGGAGTTGGGAAGGGGGTGAGGTTCTCTTGCCTTTCTTTTAAATCCTTTTTCCAGGACAGCAGGTATAGATGGTGATAGATCTGCTGTTGTTACCTGCACAGCATGTGCCATGTTTGTCTTCCTCCCAGAAGAAAGAACAGATTTCATCTGCACTAAGTGCAAGCTGGTTGCCATTTTGGAAGAAAAAATTAGAGGACTGGAGGCCCAAGTGTCAACCCTACGCTTGATCAGAGAGGATGAAGACTTCCTCGATAGAAGGCAGCATTTAATCCTGCAAGCACGGCAGGTGGAAGAACCAGAGAGGGCAGTACGGGACCAGGAAGAGAACTGGCAGCATGTAACTTCTCGAAGGGAAAAAAGGCCAGCACAGGAATCCCCCAATGCTATAGAGGTAAGTAATTGCTTTCAGGCTCTCTCCACAGGCTCTGCAGTGGTGAATGCTTTGGAAGGGACCTCACAAGGAAGAAACCAGAAGGGAACACCATCTACTGGAAGGCATAGGATGCGTAGTCCTAGGGATGGGGGTTCCACAACTACCACCCCAAAAAGAAGACAACGGGTAGTGGTGGTCGGGGACTCCCTCCTAAGAGGGACTGAGCCATCCATCTGCCGTCCGGACCTGGAATCTTGAGAGGTGTGCTGCTTACCGGGAGCTCGAATTCAGGATGTGACTGAAAGGCTTATCAAGCTGATCGAACCTTCGAATCGCTACCCCTTCCTGCTTCTCCACATGGGAACTAACGATACGGCCAAGAATGACCTTGAGCCGGTTACTGCGGATTATGTAGCGCTGGGAAGAAGGATCAAAGAATTCGGAGCGCAAGCGGTGTTCTCGTCCATCCTCCCCGTTGAAGGGAAAAGACTGGGCAGGGATCGTTGAATTGAGGAAGTAAATGTGTGGTTGCGCAGGTGGTGTCGGAGAGAGGGCTTTGGTTTCTTCGACCATGGGACTCTGTTCCGGGCACAAGGATTGTTAGGAAGAGATGGGATCCACCTAACGAAGAGAGGAAGGAGCGTCTTCGCGGGCAGGCTTGCAAACCTAGTGAGGAGGGCTTTAAACTAGGTTCGTTGGGGGACGGTGACCAAAACCCTGAGGAGAGTGGGAAAGTCAGATACTGGGAAGAAATGCAAAGAGGAACGAGCAAGAAAGGAGGACCCCTGATTCGAATGGAAAACATAGGGCGATCAACTGGTTATCTGAAGTGTTTGTACACTAATGCAAGAAGCCTGGGCGACAAACAGGAAGAACTGGAGGCCCTGGCCCAGTCCAAGAAATATGATTTAATTGGGATAACAGAGACTTGGTGGGATGACTCGCATGACTGGAGCACTGTCATGGAGGGGTATAGACTGTTTAGGAAGAAGAGGCAGGGGAGAAAAGGAGGAGGAGTTACACTATATGTAAGAGAGCAGTATGATTGCTCAGAACTCCAGTATATAGAGGGAGAAAAGCCTGTTGAGAGTCTATAGGTTAAGTTTAGAGGTGTAAAGAACAGTAGTGATGTTGTGGATGGTGTCTACTACAGGCCACCGAATCAGGTGGATGAGGTAGATGAGGCTTTCTTCGGACAACTGAGAGAAGCTTCCGATCACAGGCCCTGGTTCTTGTGGGGGACTTTAATCACCCTGACATCTGTTGGGAGACCAATACAGCAGTACACAGGCAATCCAGGAAGTTTTTGGAGAATGTTGGGGATAACTTCTTGGTACAAGTGCTGAAGGATCCGACCAGGGGCCGTGCGCAGCTTGACCTTCTGCTCTCAAACAGGGAGGAACTAATAGGGGAAGTAGAGGTGGGTAACAACCTTGGAAGCAGTGATCATGAGATGGTAGATTTCAGGATCCTGGCCAAAGGAAGAAAAGAGAGTAGTAAAATACACACCTTGGACTTCAGAAAAGCAGATTTTGACTCCTTCAGAGACCTGATGGGCAGAATCCCCTGGGATGCTAACGTGAAGGGGAAAGGAGTCCAGGACAGCTGGCAATATTTTTAAAGAAGCCTTATTGAAGGCACAGAAGGAAACCATCCCGATGCATAGCAAGAGAGGCAAACATGGTAGGAGACTGGATTGGCTTACGGGGGAAATCCTTGGTGAACTTAAGCACAAAAAGGAAGCTTACAAAAAGTGGAAACTTGGACAAATGACCAGGGAGGGTATAAATGTATAACTCGAGAATGCCGGGGGGTTATCAGGAAGGCGAAAGCGCAATTGGAATTGCGACTGGCAAAGGAAGTGAAGGATAACAAGAAATGCAAGATGGGATGAAGATCAACAGCCCTTGGTGGGTAAAGAACAGGTTAGGAACTATTTAGAAAAGTTAAACGGACACAAATCCATGGGTCCAGACTTAATGCATCCGAGGGTACTGAGGGAGTTGGCAAATGTCATTGAGGAGCCTTTCGCCATTATCTTTGAAAAGTCGTGGAGATCCCGGATGATTGGAAAAAGGCAAATGTAGTGCCCATCTTCAAAAAAGGGAAGAAGGACGATCCAGGGAACTATAGGCCGGTCAGTCTTACCTCGGTTCCTAGAAAAATCATGGAAGGGATCCTTAGGGAATCCATTTTGAGGCACCTGGCAGAGAGGAAAGTGATCAGGAATAGTCAGCATGGATTCACAAAGGGCAAGTCATGCCTGACCAATCTGATTAGCTTCTATGATGAGGTAACTGGCTCTGTGGATATGGGGAAGTCAGTGGATATGATATACCTCGACTTTAGCAAGGCTTTTGATACAGTATCCCACAATATTCTTGCCAGCAAGTTAAGGGAATGTGGATTGGATAAATGGATGGTAAGATGGATAGAAAGCTGGCTAGAAGGCCGGGCCCAGCAGGTAGTGATCAACGGCTCAGTGTCAGGATGGCGGTCGGTTTCCAGCAGAGTGCCCCAAGGTTTGGTTCTAGAACCGGTTTTGTTCAATATCTTTATACATGACCTGGATGAGGGGATGGATTGCACCCTCAGCAAGTTTGCAGATGACACTAAGCTAGAGGGAGAGGTAGATATGCTGGAGGGCAGGGATAGAGTCCAGAGTGACTTAGACAAATTGGAGGATTGGGCCACAAGAAATCTGATGAGGTTCAACAAGGACAAGTGCAGAGTCCTGCACTTGGGACAGAAGAATCCCAAGCATTGTTACAGGCTGGGGACCGACCGGCTAAGTAGCAGTTCTGCAGAAAAGGACCTGGGGGTTACAGTGGATGAGGAGCTGGATATGAGTCAACAGTGTGCCCTTGTAGCCAAGAAGGCTAATGGTATATTAGGGTGCATTAAGAGGAGCATTGCCAGCAGATCCAGAGATGTCAATATTCCCCTTTATTCGCCTCTGGTGAGGCCACATCTGGAGTATTGTGTCCAGTTCTGAGCCCCCCACTACAAAAAGGATGTGGACGCAATGGAGAGGGTCTAGCGGAGGGCAACCAAAATGATTAGGGGGCTGGAGCATATGACCTACGAGGAGAGGCTGAGGAAGTTGGGTCTGTTTAGTCTGCAGAAGCAAAGAGTGAGGGGGGATTTGAGAGCAGCCTTCAACTTCCTGAAGGGAGGTTCCAAAGAGGATGGAGAGAGGCTGTTCTCAGTAGTGACGGATGGCAGAACAAGGAGCAGTGGTCTCAAGTTGTGGTGGGAGAGGTCCAGGTTGGATATGAGGAAAAACTATTTCACTAGGAGGGTGGTGAAGCACTGGAATGGGTTACCTAGGGAAGTAGTGGAGTCTCCACCCTAGAGGTGTTTAAGTCTCGGCTTGACAAAGCCCTGGCTGGGTTGATTTAGTTGGGATTGGTCCTGCCTCGAGCAGGGGGCTGGACTTGATGACCTACTGAGGTCTCTTCCAGCTCTATGGTTCTATGATCTATGATTATGGCAGACCCCCATGCTTTTCTACTGTTGCATAAAGCAAAATCGCTGACTCAAAAAAGAGGCTTTGCAATGTTGCGAATCAGAGCTATTTGACTTGGCAAACTTAGATACAAAAGTCACAATAGAACGTATGTCTCTGTTTTCTTCCCATGTCATAAGTCTTGGAGCCATTAAAAGCACAGTGGAAGGGAGGGGTCCCAGATCACCATGGCTTGTTTCCCCACCATTGCTGGAAGCATATGGAGGCCCCTCTTCAACAGGGCAATGTTTTGCTTCCTATCAGATGGTATTTTTGCTAATTATTCTTGTAGAAGCTAATGTTTTTTGGTAGGGAAGTAGGGGATAGGCATGCTGGGTCTGCAAATTCTCATCCAATAGCTGAGTATAGGGATGAGTCAATCAATGGGGCTGGCCCTACTGAATCTGAGAGATTTCAAAGTGACACCTCAAACTCTTCTACCATCTTTTTGATGAAACTGAGTCAACTACTGTAGCCAGACATGAATCCCATCTTGTCCCGTCCCCCCGCCCCCAGAGAGCAAGAGAAAGGCAGTCAGCCTTTGATGCCCTGGGAATGCAGGGGTGCTGCTTGTCCCTGACTCTAATAAACAGAAACCAGACAGTAAATGGGCTACCTGACGACCCAGGACCTCCTGCCGCCCTGATGGCTAGCACCAGTAATTGACACACCTACACTGTCCCAGGAGAGGAATCTTCGCCCATCACATACCAGAGGTGCCCATTGTCTGCATTTTCCCAGACAATTATGCTTTGCACCCTTCGTGGGAAACTTGGCATTCAAAGCCATTTTCCCTAATTGGCCACTTGAGACCAGGAAGAAGCCTACGTGACCCAAGGGGTATAAAGAGGGGTTTAGTAGCCCACCCCATTTGAGCTCCAATCATCTATACCTGCTGGCAGGTATTGGTTGCCTCCTGAGGTCTGTGGGACGCCCAGCCTCGCCCTACTTCTTCCCGAGGGATTGAGAGAAAGACGCTGGCCACGCCAAGTCTGGAACGCAGGGGTGAGAATATATACCTGCTAGGTGTCTATTTTGCATGCATTTAGTAAGAGCTCAGAGAACCAAAAGGGTTTCATGGTACCTGTAAGTGACTTATTAGTGTAATTTCTGTCCTGTCCTTTGTAGTGGCTGTGTTATCTGTGACACAGTAGTAGCATTTAACAGCTAAGTTTACCCTGTAACAATAAATAGTAACTGTTTAAGCTGTGACCTGACTCCTTCAGTTGCTGTAACAGAACCAAGCACAATTTTAAAAGAACTCCAGCCGGTCATAAGGGACAGATATAGGGAGAGTTTGAGCGTTGGATCGTGTTGCTTCCAGGGGACAGATCCGTTGGGGCATCTCTCAGCCTCCCCTGGCTGCCCGCTGCGAAGGGATCGTGTATCCTAGCAGTCAAAGTCTGAGGTGTAAAGCTCTCCCTGTAACTTTTGGGGCGCCCGTCAACCTCCTCCAGGTTGCCCGCTGCTAAAGGACCCCAGTCCTAGCAGTTGAAGTCTCGGGTGTATAATACACACACACCACTCACTGCCCTGACCACCAGCTGACAACTACCTGCTGGCACCTCTATAGTCCCTTCTCTAGCACCACTCCCTTGACCAGCTGCCCCTCCCATGGACTGCATCTCTCACCCTCCCCCCCTCCCCCAGGATCATCCAGTATCAAACCCAGGACCAATGCTCAGATTTGAGAGATCCCCCCCCCCCCCGCCTTGGATTAATTTCTTACCCACTCAGCATCATCCAGTGCTGCCCCTTGGGCCAGTGCCCCTCAAAGGAGATCCCCCCCCCCCGCCATGGGCTTCATTTCTCACTCACTCCCTGCAGGATTGTCCAGCCCCACTTCCTTCATCCCCCTACAATCCTGCCCTCCCCCCACTCGCACCCAACGGTCCAGCCCCACCCCCCCAATTCTGCACTCCCCCCACTCACTCCCAACGGTCCAGCCCCCTTGGACCAGCCCGCCCCCCAACGATCCAGCCCCCCCCCAATCCTGCCCTCTCCCACTCGCCCCCATTGTCCATCCTCCCTGGACCAGGCCCCCCCATTCATTCCCTCCCCCTCCGCTCTAACTTCCGGGTCCCTGATCCGCCTCCTTGCGGACATTTTTTCAAAGTGGCAGCTGAGCGGTAACACCAGCCCCACCCCCTCCGCCTAGAGCGAGCCCCGGCAGCAACCCGCCCGCCCATTGGTCGGCCGCCGGGCCCTAAGCCAATCTCACTATTGAAGAGGGGCCTACATATGCTTCCAGCAATGGCGGGGAAGCCGTTTCTCCCCGCACTGCCAAGCTCCATGCAGCGGGAGAGGCGTCGGGCTCTCATCTCTGCCCTCCCACAGTCCCTTAAAACCTTCTCCTGGAGGAAAGGTTATCCCATGGAAAGTTTGGTTGCGGTAGGTCTTATAGTGTCCAAGTTATTAGAGCACAAACATACAAACATTCTCCTTTATATATTAGAATTGTGCGCATGTATCATTCCTGTATTTGAAGGTAGAAATATGAAGTATAAACCTGTTTTATATAGTTAGATGTGCTAATGAAGGCCATTAGTAGTACTCAAGGAACTTAATAGCTCAGTACTCATGACAATGATCTGTGACTAGTCCTGCTTTTTCTATAAGCCTGGACTATGGTTGGTCCTGCCAAGACATATGACCAGGTCACCTAAATGCTGGAACCCATTTTGGATGTATTACTTTTCCACGGGGGAGTGAAAAGATTGAAACCAAACACAAAGGATTCATGCCTTGGGCAAAATCTATTTATAAGCAGGGAACTAAATAATAGGGGCATTTTCAGACACAGACGATCCCTGCTTACCACTCAGGTGACTGCTGAAAACATCTAAGACTGAACAGGGGGAAGAACTGGTCCTGAAATAAGAGGCTGCCTAGCTTACGAGAAAAGATTATTGGAACAGCTGTTTGGGTAAGAAATTGCATGTCACAAGTTTCTTCGAGTATTAAGCTTAGCTGGTGGGTTTGGTTTTATTTTGCTTACTAACTTAAATCCTACTTTTTATACTTAATAAAATCATTTTATTTATTATTAAACCAAACGTAAGTAATTCTTATCTGGTGGGGCAATGGCCATACATCTCTCTCTCATTGGTAAAAGGAGCGAACAACTTTTGAGCTTGCTCTGTGTATAACTTGTATGCAAAATAAGATGTATTTATCCAGTAATAAGATCCCACTGGTGCTGTACCAACCCCCTACGGCTGAGCTCCTCTCAGTGTTGGTGCTGCTCTGCTGTGGACTGTGACCCCAACGCTGTGCCTTTGCTGGGGGACACCAGAGGCCCTGGCTTAGCAGGACAGGATGGTGAGGCACCCCAGAGGGCAGGCAGACTGGCACAATGGTATGATCAGCACATCAGGTGATAGTCTCAGGGAGATCCCTGTGACTGAACCCCTTGTACTGAGGAGATAGAAGACACCTATAAAGTGGAGGTCCCCAACAAGGGGATTGTAGAAAGTAGCCTGGGAAAACCAGACATTAGTCCACTTGGGTTGTTGCCCAAATCTACATCAGTGTGTTTTGGCTAGATCTCTGCTGGCCCAGAGGCAGCACACTCCACCACTGTTAGGGAGGGCCTAGGTCTCCTCAGCTCCTGCTGCCTACCCCATGTCTGCCTGCAGCCTGCCAAAGCTGAGCTGTCAGACTGTTTCATGGCCATCCGCTGCCTAAGACCTAGAGTTCTAATCCCTGGTGAGGGGGGACACCCCAGAGACACAAGCAGAGTGAGGGGGAGGGACTGCTGCAATCCCACTACAAGTGGCAGGCATTGGCCTGGACCCTGTAAAAAGGGGTCCAAAGTTAATCACACCCCACACAGCCTTACTGTTACCATACAGCTAGACAAGTTCATCAGGTATTTGGTTAAGAGCCAGCAGCAGCAGCTGATGCAACAGCTGGGGGCCCAGCAGCAGCTGCTGTGGGGAAGTTCAGAGCTTAATGCTTTGTTTCTTGTTAGTGTCCAGTTGTCAAGCTTCACACACAACCAGCCTTTGGGGGCAGAGTGGAGTGCTCTGGAGAGGAGCAGCATGTGTCCCAGCGGAGGCAGGGACTGGCTGGTGATCGACTTGTTAAAGGAGTCAATACTTTTGATACTTAACACTCTTGAGAAAATACTGTTCTAACAGGTGTCCAACCCTAACCCTGACGTGTTCTGGCTGTAGCTGTCAAAGCTGCCCTATGGCTCTAGGTGCCCAGAGAGAGTCCAGCTCTGAGTAAGGGTGTTAAAACGCGATTATCTGGATAATCATATAGTTGATACAACTTGCAATTAGTCGATGAACGGCTCTGCAGAGCCACAGAGGGGGTAGCTCCAGGAGCCGACTAGAGCCGGGACTGAGCCACCCACGCTGTGGCTCTGCATTTTAAATGTACTAAGAGTTGCTGGGCTCTTATTACATTTAAAATGCAGAGGTGCAATGATCAGCATGAGCCAGGACAGCTCGGTCCCCGCTCACACTGAGTCCAGCAGCCCTGGCAGTCCGCCACAAACAGGCTCATTAGCAATGGCCAGGGCTGTCCGCTGTGAACAGGGGTTGCTTGACGGCAACAGCCTTTGTCCGCAGGGGGGGCCCAGCTCCCCACTGCAGCGTCCCTTATCCCCCCCTGCATATCCCTCCCCTCATCAAGGCAGCAAGGGGGGGCACTGTAGAGAGCCCCATGCTCCCTGACGCACTTCTGCTTTTGAAATGTACAAGAGCCCCCAGAGGGAATCAGTGTGAGCGGGGACTGAAGCCATCCCTGCTCAGCCGTTTCCCACTGTACCTCTGCCTCTCCTGCCCCCCCTCCCCCTCCCGCAGAGATGGTCGGGGGGAACCAGCTTTCCCAGTTTCCCCCAGCACTGGCTCCTGCTCCCCCCGCACCCCACCCCCCCCGCTGCCTCTCTCTGATAAAGGCGGCAGGGGGGGAAGGGGAAGCGACTAGTCAAGTTGACTGTCTCATAAGCATTTGCTTATGGGATAGTGGGCTAGTCGCTTACATCCTCTGAGAGGTCTTTGAAAACCTCACCTATGTTTTTAACATTGCAAGTGTTCAAGGGAGTGAGGAAAAAGGTGCAGAAACAGCTAAAAATCACCCCAAACTTTCGATATAATCTTATATTATATCTAAAATACCACATTTCATTGTGGTATTTTTAATGTACAGTTATAAAATTTATTTTTAACTGCACTAAGTTTAACTGGAGAATTTTTTCAATGCAAAAAAAATCAAAACATCATCTCATTCCTTGTTTTCCATGAGACTATATGCCCCATATCCTCATCTCCTCTGTGAAAAGTGTGTGTCTAGCTATTTCTGAGACCACAAAAGGAAAACTCCACATTTTCAATGGAAGATTTTTTAATTTCCGTAGGCAGGGGGGAAATGTTAAATAATTATGCCATTGTGCTTTAACTTTTATGTTGGGGTTTAGCAGTTAGGATTAGGGTTAAGGGGTTGGAGTTTAGCGGTTAGGGTTAAGGGTTAGGGTTGGGGTTTAGCGGTTAGGGTTAAGGTTTAGCGATTAGGATTAGTGTTAACTTCGTTTCATTTGCATGTCAGAAGGCGTTGCTTAGGTTGACCACAGAGGGGAGCCTCTCCTCCAGAATCCTGCAATATCATCAGCCTTCTTCAAAGGGCCCAGGGCTCAGCTCTGTCTCTGGACTGTGCCTGTTTGGTTGGCCAAGCAAAGGCTGTTAGGGGGAGCATGAGGTTCTCACTGGAACAAGGAGCGTGTTTGTGCGTCACAAAGGGGGCCTGCCTGAGCTCCTACACACTTCTTATCCGCTCAGCAAGGGGCCCAGTGTGTCCAGGACACTGGATGTGCTCAGGTGTGGGGGGGAGACACATGCCAATTAGGGGTGTGGAAAAGCTCCGCTTCAGGTTCAAGAACGCACCATACACCTCACTGGGAAACGGATGATTGGCAAAGGATGAGGTGCCCGACTCCGTCCTGCTCGATGAGGAGCGCTTGACTTTCGTTGCTTGTCTTCGAAAGTCTAGTGTGTCAATACTGGACATGGCTCCAGGTGTCTGCTCTCCCCCGTCTGTCTGAGAGCTGCCATCTGGAGCGGGATGCTGATCAGACCAAGTCAGTAGGCTTGGAGCCTTACATGCCCTCATCTCATGCCAACAGGGTAGCTTGCCTGGGACAGGAAAGCCTGGAGCTATACCAGTGTGACCACAAGGTGAGCCCCCCGCCCCCTGAGAGCAGATGATACCAATTCACAAGGCACAGGGAGCTGGCGGAGGCAGGAATCAGGAAATGGCAGCCTGAGGAGCTGAAGCTGCCTTGAAGAAGAAAAGCTGCAGGGAGCAACGCTCCTGCCAAGACCCTGACCTGTGAGCCAGATCTGAGAGAGGGGGCTGGAAACTTCCTGGCTAGGGGAGAGCCAGTGGACTGGAGCTGGGCTGAGAGTGCCAGAGGACACCTGACAGCTGCATCCATTGGACCCAGGTGGGGAAGGCTTTAATGCCCTGAATACTGGGCTGAGTTTGGTCAAGCAACCTAGAGAAATGAAAACCAGGCAGGGACCACGGAGAAACCTCTGGCCATGAGGGGGGGCTGGCAACCGCGTGCGTAAAACCAACCAGCAACGTGGCAGGATCCGGGACATCCCTCCCCCATCAAGGGTGGCTGATGTTCTGCTTCAGTTCCAGGGGGCAGCTGAGTGGCCAATCCAAGTGGTTCTCCAGCTGCAATGGACAGAAGCCGCTGGAATCTGGCTCTCTTGCAGGAGCAGCAACAGTGTGTGTAAAAGATCCAGCAAGGGGATCATCTGAGCTCACAAGGGCTCACCAGGGACACGCTGCAGGCTGTCAATGAGTCCGTGGCCCTATGGGAGCCATGGGAGGTGAACCCGAGAGGACCTAGGCAAGCGCGGCCTGAGGCCGAGAGGAGTTAATTGGTTTGGTGCAGACAAGGAGACTCTACAAAAAGACACTTTGCCCCCTTAGGAAACTGCCAGGTGGCAAAAGGAGGGGCGTGGCCCCAAGAAGGCAGAAAGGAAGGAGAAGGGTGCTCGAGGCAGGCAACATGGAGTAGGTGGTGACAGATGTGAACCTTGGCGGGGTGATAGCAACTTAAAGTTCTTACAGGTACTGTTGTATTGGACCCTCCCCTTGGCAGGCTCAGTGCAAGGGTTGGAGGGTACGATACAACAGCACCTGTAAGAAATGTGTGGGGTGGAGTTCGGAGGCTGCGGGAGCAGGGCGTATGGGGAGGCTCAGGGCAAGGGACTGGGAATTTGTGGGGGAGGTGGAGGAGCCAGGGCAGGGGGGTTGGGGTATGTGAGGGACATGCAGGAGTCAGGGCTGGGGCTGTGAATGGGGCTCTGGGCAGAGGGGAGTTGTGGGCAGGGGCTGAGGCTTGGATTACCTTCCCTGACCCACTGCTCCTGTTAGCTGCCAAAGGAGCTATGGGCCAGCTATGTGGGGCACTGCGGCAGGGAAACAGGTGGCATGAGAGACAGCCCTGGCCTACTCTTTCCTTCCCCTGGTTTCTTTCCAGCAGCCGCCAGCAGCAGTGCATACGAGGGACTGCACATGTGCTGCCCAACATCCAGCGAGAGAGGGGTGGAGACACACCTGGAGCCCAGCTGGGTGCACACACCTCCTACAGCCTCCAGGGGACCTCTTTCACACATGCTGCCTCACCTGGCTACCTGCCGCTTACTGCGGCACTTGGGGCTACCAGCACCAGCCTGGAGCAGGAGCCCCCAACACGACTGCCCTTCCAGCGGGACTGTGAACCACTAGTAACCACTCTCTGAGAACGGTTATCCAGCCAGTTAGGCACCCACCTTATAGTAGCCCCATCCAGGTTGTATCTCCCTAGTTTATTGATAAGACGGTAATGCAAGACGATATCAAATGCCTTACTAAGTCTAGGCATACCACAGCCACCCCTTTCCTCTTATCATCAAGGCTTGTTATCCTAGCAAAGAACGCTATCAGGTTCTTTGACATGATCTGGTCTTTACAAATCCATGCTGGCTGTTACCTAGCACCCTGTTATCTTCCAGGGCTACGTCTACACTGCAGGCTTCTTGTGCAAGAAGCCTTTTGCACAAGAGTTTTTGCGCAAAAACGTCTTGCACAAGAGCACGTCCACACCTCAAAGCTCATCGCAAAAGCCGTGTGCTTTTGCACAAGAGAGCATCCACAGTGCATGGATGGTCTTGCACAAAAAATGGCCATCAGAGCACCTGTGCTTTTTCCCTCTGGAGCGTCCACACTTGCCTTTTTGCGCAATAGCTGTAGCGCAAAAGGGAGTTATGCCTCGTAGAAGGAGGTTCACCTACACTGGCAAAAGCCCTCCGTTCTGCCGTTTTACTACTGATTTACTTGCGCAAAAGCACATTTGAGGTGCAGACGCTCCGCAGGTTTTTGCACAAAAACCTTGCAGTGTAGACGTAGCCCAGATGTTTACAGATGGATCTCTTAACAACTTGCTCCATTATCTTCCCTGGCAGAGAAGTTAAGCTGACTGGTCTGTAGTTTCCTGGGTTGTTCTTATTTCCCTTTTTATATAAGGGCACTAGATTTGCCCTTTTCCAGTCTTCTGGAATCGCCTTCCATGACTTTTCAAAGATGACAGCTAATGACTCAGATACCTTGTCTATCAGCTCCTTGTGTGTTCTAGGATGCGTTTCATCTGTCCCTGGTGACTTGCAGACGTCTCACTTTTGTAAGTAATTTTAACTTGTTCTTTTCCTATTTTAACTTGTGAACCAAAGAAGTTGGTAAAGACCTCTGCCATTTCCGCATTTCCTGTTATTGTTTTTCCCTCTTCACTGAGCAATGGGCCCACCCTGTCCTTGGGCTTCCTCTTGCTTCTAATGTAGTTGTAGAATGTTTTCTTGTTGCCCTTTATGTCTTTAGTTAGATTGAGCTCGTTTTGTGCCTGTCGTTTATGGTGGACTAAATCTGCCCTGCCAAGCCCTGCAGTCATGGCTAGAGAGACTGTGGCTAAAAGGAAGTAAAACCCCTTCAGTCCCAGCGTGGGAATGAAGCATGCTTCTCCTCCGTATGCTCAGCTGCAGGCAGGGTGTGCCGGTGCATTCCAGAGGGCCTTAGGTGGTTTGAGGCTTGCTTTGCTGATTGGTATGGTGACTCTTCCAGGGGCAGATGGCTGTAAATTGTCCACCAATTTGTGGCTGTTCTCTTGTAAACACCCCACCTGGATACATAAGGCAATGGCTTGGCATGCCTTAAAATCCTGATCCCGCAGGTGCAATGAGCCAGGCAGCATAGCATCATCCAGAGAGAACGAAGCCCATAACTGAGCCAAAGCTGGGCCTTGTTCCTGGACAGGATGAGACTGGAGGCGCCACAGGTAGGACCACAGGTGCCTGGCCCTGTGGTGGATCAGAGGTCACCGTCACTGACATGGCTGGTGATCCTGCCTTTCAGCGAGGTGAAGAGCAGAATGTCTGCGGTGGCCAGCGAATGGCCGGCCAGTAACCTCTGTCCTATCCACAAGACACACAGCAGCCCCGGGAGCTGCAACGTCCATTAGAGTCCCTAGATGCTTATCAGCTGTTTTGATTGGGAAGATGACGACCCCAGCTTGGATGCAGAGGAGCCTTGGGAGCCCAGCAGCAAGGCTGGAGTGGAACCAGGAGGAGCAAGTGGGAGGTCTGCCCAGAATGAGGCAGGATGTGGCGCTGCCGACGGGAGGTGGTACCGAGCCTGCCAGCGCGGGAAGTGGTGTCCGTCCACATGGGAACCCGAGTGGCCGGCTGCACCATCACCAAGGGCACTCGTGGGACCATCTGTGGAAGTGCCTAGTTGTTCCTGGCACCAAGGTCCCCTGGAGCCACCCAGGTACCGGGTGTCCCCCAGCTCCTGATGGCCCTGGCCAGCTCCTGAAGCACAGGAGAGGTCAGGAGCAAAAGGCAGAGCAAGTGTGTGACTGCCTGGGCGGTTGCTGCTGTGGAAACTGTGGGTCCTGGACTCAGCAGATACCAGAGGCCAGAGTGAGAGCCCGCGTGCGGGGAGTCTCCTCTCCCTGCTAGGTACTGGGGAAGGACTAGAGGTACCTGCGCCATCTTGCATGCTGGCACCAGCTCCATGCCCGCCCCGGCCTTTCCTAGGGCAGGCAGAGAGTCACCCTGGCACCCGGAGTGGTCGTGATTGGCTTCATGAGACCTTTTCCTCAGTGCACTTGTCTGATTCTTCAGGGAGACGCCTGCTCCAGAAGGTGAGGCCAAGGGCTCGAGGAGCCCTGGAGCAAGGTGAGGGGGGGTCTCAGTAGCAAAGAGCTGCCTGGCCTGTTGCTGCCCGAGCTGCCCGACAGAGCCCAAGGCAGCACAACTGCTGTGTGGGAATTGCTCCTCCACACCAAGCACGGTGTTTAAAGCTGCTGTGGCCCTCCCTGTGGCCGCAAACTGCCCAGCGCTCTGACTCCAGCCCAGGTCAGGCGAAGGACCTGAGGGGTCGGTGGCCCTACCTCTTATAGCCAGGGAGGGGTCACAGCCACAGAGCCTCTGGACATGCACTGCTGGGCCGCGTCTCTGGTGCCATGCGGCCGGCACGCGCACACGTCAGTGCACACCCGGCTGCTTCTAGGGGAGGGAGACGAGCTGTGGTGCGAACTGTTCACTTTTGTCTGACCAGGGGAAGCCGCATCAGCACAGGGGTTGCTTTGGTGCTGGCCTCTGACTGGAGCCAATTCCTGATGCAGAGTTAACACCTGGGAAATGCCCGTGGAGCTGAGGGTTCTGGAAGAAGGGATTGCCCTGAATGCTGTTTGACACTCTCTGTTCCAGGACCTGTCTGTGTGTCCCAGTGTCAACAGCACTGACTCCTCCAGCACAAGCCCAGCCTGCGAGGCCCCAGGGTCTGGTACTGGCAGGTACAGGGGCAAGACGGTATCGACAATGAAGAACATGTAACTCTTTGCTGCTCTCAGACCTGCCACGACTGAAGAAACTGAAACTTTGACAAACAAAATTTGCTCCAGAGCCCAAGCCTGGGACATGTCAGCCACAGAAGGGGAGTGGCAGAGCTGAGCCTACAAACTGCTCTGATACCCATTGGGCAGAACAGCGCAGCAACATGAGATGACCATATTCTTAAGGCAACTTCAGAGAGCGAAGAGCTCCAGAATACAGACTGCTCCCACCTTTCCTCTAGCAAGGAGCAGCAGCCTATGTCCACCTGTGAATGCTCACATCACAGCTCGTGCACCTGCTGAAAAAGGAAGCTCCACACAGACGAACCGAGCTCTGAAAATGTGCAGGAGGGATGAGGTTTTAATTATTCTTATCAGAAAGGAGAGGCTGCTCCGGTGGCTTCACATTTACAAACTGATTGGCAAAAAAGAAAACAATATCCAGTGTAATGTCTTGGCCCATGACAGTCCTGGCAACAAGACAAAAGGTGTCTCTGCTGCACTGCAGGGCAGGGCAGACGCTGAGTCCTTGCCCGCAGTGTTGCTGGCTGTGGTTTATAGCCCTGGGACACTTGCACATCTCCCACCCAATCAAAGGGATCCTGGGTCAGGCAGGAGCAAACACTCTGGCTGGGGTGGGGCAAGGGCATGGCACCCTGAGCTGTGGCCCAGGGCTAGTCTGAGAGCCGGGAGCCGCATTCAGGGTGGAAGAAGCTGCATAAATTCTCCACTCCTGTGGAAGCCAGAGGAGCTGACTTGCTTCCTGTCGGCAGCGGGGTGAGAGCAGGAAGCAGGCCCTCGCCAGGCCTGTCGGCATCAGGCCAGACCGAGGGTTGTGACCTGAGGAGCAGGGATTTCCTGGCCCAGGACACCAGCCCCATGCATCTGGTACCAGGAGAGGCACTTTGGCCCCTGGCTCGAAAGGGCCCAGCCCACACGTTGGCTGAAGATCTTGCCCCCCAGGGCTCCCTGTCTCCTCAGTTTCATAAGGCACAAGTGTCCTGAGCTGCCTGGGCTCAGGCATGAGCAGACAGACCCTGTGCAATGCATCTGCCGGCCAGAGTCGAGCCCACTGCAGCCCCGCCTCACGCGTGTTTCCAGTCAGGAGAAGGCTGGCTAGTGCTCGGACCTGACAAGCAGCACGGCTGGGCTTGGGGATCTGCAGGCGAAGGCAGGAATATGCTTTGGGACCCTGCACGCAGCAGCAAGCTGGACCAACACGCCCAAGGCGCAGAGACTTGGCCCAGGACTGGCTGGTGCCAGTAGAGGAAACACGCAGAAAAGCCCAGGAGCAGCACTGGACAGGAATGGGAGACTGGCTGGAGGCCCGGGGCTAACCCACATGCTCCCACTGCAGCCTCACTCCACCCCCCTCACTGTGGCTCACCACAGTCTCACTGGCCCAGAGCACTGGTGACACTAACGAACACGGCCAGCCACAGCCACAGCCACAGCCACTGGGAGGCCACCCCTGGCAGCCAGCCCCAGAACACCCTGCCACGCTGGCTGCCTTCCGGCTTCGTGGGGCCCAGCCCACTGCCTGGCGGCACGGGGCAGGCAGGCGGCAGAATTCAGGGGGACCCCGGCACACAACCGACAGAGCCTGGCTCAGCCTGGAAAGAAACTCTCTGACACCTCCCAGCACAACAGGGCCTGCTGGCCCAGCCCTCGCCTGCACCAGCCGCCCCTCTCCCCTTCTGGCTGCAGTGCAGTGCTGGGGCAAGATGCAACCGACCATCGTTCCAGGCCAGGGAGCTGCTGCTCTGCCGCACGCCAGCTCCAGGGACCCCGGGCCACTCGGGGGGGCCTGGCCAAACATCTTTCCCCTCTTCCCAGGAGATGGAGAAGGGGGTGCCTGGGCCCCTACGGCGCCCCCCCTGCTTGGGGAGCTTCTCCTGGCTAGTCCCACAGGATTAGGTCAGCATAGAACAGCCCTGGGGAAATATCTCTGCAGACAGCACCAGGCCGTGGGAAGAAGACTGAGTTAGCAGGGCTGGAAACAGCCCGCATTGCCTCCTTTGGCGGGGTGGGGAGGGGAGGGACGTGAGAGCCCTGCCTTGGCCGTGACCCCCAAGCCCATGACCCACTGTCTGCACTAAGGCACATGAGGAGCGGAGACAGCCCCACACTCCTACCCAGGTCCCTGGGGGAAGCCTCCATTCCAGCTTGCCCCGATTGGTGCAGCAGCTGGGAGGCTGCTTGCCAGAGTGGGCCCAGTGGGCCCTGGGTTCCAGTGGCAGAAGGCCGCAGAGGACTCTGGCCTAGTGCACTCGCTGCAGGTGTTCATGGGCAGCCCTGCTGCACAGCCGCAGAGAGCTCCAGGCTACTACCAGCCTGAGCACCAAAGCCCATCCCTGCGGGGTCCTCCCGGCGCTGTGCCAGCAGCTGCTGAGCATGGAGCGCGCGTGGCCGAGCTCCCTCGGCTGGGAACTGCAGCACCCAGCTGCCGCCGGGAGGAGAGGAGCCCGCTGACAGCCAGCGGCAGCGAACAGGCATGTGCCAGGAACACGCCCACCCACAAACTGTGCAGAGCAGCAGAAAGGTTCCTGCTGTCAAGAGTGCGTCGCTCCTGCCCATCCCCCAGCCAGCTGTCCGCTCGTCCCCACTGCCAGCGAACCCATCAGCGCTACAAGCCAGCGCCATGCTCCCGACGCCCCAGTGCTGGCCAGCTGCTCCCACGCTTCCCCGTTTACGCTGGCCCTCGTGAGTGGCAGCAATCCTAGAGCAGGGACCCGCAGCTTGGAGGACGGAGCCTGCACCCTCATGCGGGTGACAGTCCTGGGTGATCTCCTCCCGGCAGCCCTGGGATCCAGCCGTTCATACCAGCCCTGGGATGAAGCTAGTGTCCAGGTGCACAATGAGCATGCGCAGGAAGGACATCTCCTTGCGGGTGTTCTCAAAGATGACCCGGGGGTCATCAGACTCGCAGCGCAGGCAGTTCGGGGCCATCACCATGGCCAGGTTGTTCACATCCATCTTCGTCTTGCCCACGTTGGTCGGCTGAGCAAAGATCTGCGAGGGGAGAGCAGGAGATTCAGCCAGGGCAAAGGGGAGTGGACGGGAAGCAGCTAGGCCCATGGGAACAGGCCTCGGTCCAGGGGGCAGCCAGTGTGCAAGGCTGCAGATAACACTGTCATGAGTCACAACCCTGTTGCTTTATGAAAAAAAATTGGCTTATGGATATGAATATGCATAACTCAAAGGCGCTTTATGCAAAACAGGTCATGTGCCGTATCAACTGCACAGGTACAATCTGCTGAACGAGTATATCGTATTTGTGTGCATGCATCATCCTTGTACGTGAAATTAGACATATGGAAATACAGGACTATGGAGCGTGACTGTGCAAATGAGGCCAGTAGGGATACTTTGGCTCGGTACTCAAACCAACCACCTCTGAATAGTCTTGTTTGTCCAGTGAGCCCAAACTGTGGCTGGTCCTTCCTCAGGAAGAACCCTGGCAACAAAGGACTCTGCAAAGCTGTGGACTCAGGCCAGAGTAAAGATCAGCTCTGACTTGGAGCTTTTTACTTGAGATAAGATCAATTGGTCAGAGTAAGAATGTGCATGTAACAAGTTTCTCAGTATATTAGAACAACTAGCCAGCAACTTGTGTTTATTGTAACTTACTTGGATCTGTCTGTTTTCACTTGGAACCACTTCAATCCGATTTTTAAACTGGATAAAAACACTTCTGTGTATTGTCAAGCCCAGTGTAAATAACTGTTATTTGTGCGGTGGGGCAGTGTCTGGGCCTCTGTCTTGTTCAGTGAGAAAGGCGGCTGACGTTGGAGCTTTCTCTGGGTAAAACTCTGACCCAGGAGAAGGTGGACTTGGTTGGGGTTTTCATCCCTTTGGGGGGTTGGTTCCTGCGTGCTGAGCCCTCCCAGAGCTGAACTGACCTACGTGTCTGTGTTGCTCTGCAGGGGGTGGTAATCCCAACTCTGTGCCTTGGCTAACAGAGACCAGAGCTTCTGGCCCTGCAGGGGTGAATGGTGGGGAGCCCGAGAAGACGGGCATCATGGCTTGATCAGCAGCCTAGGGGACAACCTCAAGGGGATTTCTCTGGGACAGCCCATCACAACCACGTCTCCAGAGGGAATCCTGAAGCAGCACGTGGGGCTGGGGCATGGGAGCCTCCCTGGGGCCAGAGGCAGTGTTCCCTGTAAGCTGAGAACTTGGGCAGCCACCCAGGAGCACCCACAGCCAGCAGCATGTGTTTTGTGTGGAGGTGCACATCTGCACATGCCTAGGTGCACGTAACAAAATCTATTCTGCACATAGATGGAAACCTTGGAGAGAACATGGATCAGAGCACTTTGCAGCACGATCCTTGGAGCTTGGGAGGGAGCCGCCCTGCTCCACGTCCAGCCCAGCTGGAATGGCTCCATTCTGCACAGGAAACGGGGCCTCTGAGGGGGCGGAGGGGCTCACCTGCAGGAAGTGGATGAGGTAGCACAGGACCAGCCTGTTGAACTCTGGCAGAAGCTGCACCACAGCCACAGCGGCGGCAGGGTCTTGGCACCTGCGGATGCACTCGGCATAGAACTGCGGGGGCACGACGGGCTCCTCCAGCTCCCGGTACCACAGCTTCAGCAGGGAGGCTGCAGAGAGACCAGCCCCTCCCATCAGCATGCGAGTCAGGCTCCCTCTGACCGGCCGCAGCGGCCCTGGGCTGAGCATGGGAACTGGCCCAGGGCTCCAGTGCCACTGGTCTCCCTGTCCCACAGAGCCGGGCGCCTGCAGGAGAGCAGGTCGCACTGGGCGAGCCGGGACCCCGGGCTGCACACACCTGGCCAGGCAGCCCGCGGACGCCAGCCCCCGGCTGGCCACACGCAAACTCTGATTGGATCCTCTCTGCGCCTGGCTGTGGTGGAGCACAGTGACACCGAGACAAAGGCCCGGCTCACTGCTGGGCGCCAGAAACTGCACCCGCGGAATCCCCCGAGAAGCTGCAGGCTCCACAGTCGTCCATCCATCCTGCCCTGCCACACCCAGCTCTGTCCGCGGTGCCTGAGCGCCCGGCCCCGCCCCGCCCAGCTCCGTCCGCGGAGCCTGAGCGCCCGGCCCCGCCCCGCCCAGCTCCGTCCGCGGAGCCTGAGCGCCCGGCCCCGCCCCGCCCAGCTCCGTCCGCGGTGCCTGAGCGCCCGGCCCCGCCCCGCCCAGCTCCGTCCGCGGTGCCTGAGCGCCCGGCCCGGCCCCGCCCCGCCCAGCTCCGTCCGCGGTGCCTGAGCGCCGGGCCTTGCCCCCACCCAGCTGCATGTCTCCTGTGCTCTCACGCTGCCTTGGCAGCCCATCTAACCCGGCGCATATGCTCCAGGCCCACGGCTACGTGGCCGTCCCCTCTGCTGTCCTACCTGGGATATTGGGGTCACTGAGGTTGTTGGGGATCCTCCACTGATCTACCTGCAGTTTCAGTGCGTTGACTTCGTCGATGTCGCCGGGTATTCTGAAAGCAGAGAGAAACCCAGCACAGGACTGAGTGCCCGCAGGCTGCCGAGCAAGCCGGGCAGTGGGAGGGGAGTTTCCAGGCTGGCAGCACACACAGAACTGCTGTTTCTAATCCCATTCAAACTCAGACGGCCCTTCCGAACTCCCCTGACAGCCTCACCCCGGCGCCAGCACTCCCCCGCTGCCAGCGGCCAGCAGCAGGGCGGTCGGTGGCGCAGAGCAGGTCTGGGGCTGCCGGGACTGACAGCTGTGTTCAGGCCAGGTCAGTACTGCAAAGGGTTACCTGGCCTGTGGGACGCCACCACCGTTCTGCCAAAGATGGACCCAATTTGTCCCGCCGCCTAAGGCAATCGGCCTTCTCCTCCTTCCCGGGGAGCTGACACGGCCAAGAGCGAGTCACCCACAGGCCTGGAGCCCCCCTTTGCTGGAGCATGGGCAGGCACCACTGTGGCAGGCCTGCAATCTGCCTGAGAGCAGAGGCTCTGCGGGGAGAGCCAGTGGGGCCATTCCCAGGAGCCCCGGCGCTGAGGGAGAAGGGATTAGGGCACAGCCACGAGCGCAGCGCTTAGAGCTCGAGCGGGGGAGCTGTGGCCACTGGGTCCCCGCCTGGTGGCTGAGGGCACAGGGAGATAGGAACACAAGCCCCACAGCTCCTCACTTCACCAGGCGGTGCGGCTTGTCTGTCTAAGCCGCAATGGGCAGCTGAGGCCGGGCAGAGGGCCATGAGCGGGCGTGTCTGCCTGGCAAGCGAGCTCCGCCTCGCTCCTGCTCTCCAGCCGCAAGCACCTGATCTCTTGGCAGAGCGACACGGAGCCAGGTGGCTCCCTTGGCCAGAGGGCGGCTACAGGAGAACAGTGCGGAGGGACTGGCGCCCTTCGAAGGGCAGCGTGTGCCACGGGGATGAACCATCCCTGCCCCTGCTGGAATAGCAAGGCTCTGCGGAGCCAGTGGGGCAGGTGGCTCATCCCCCCCCGCCCAGAGGAGAGGTCGGAGAAGCCCAGGCAGGCAACTACGCCTGGGACAGCTGGTGCAAGGGAGCCACTGTGGGGTGCCAGGCAGAGGCTTAGGCCGGCTCTGTCGCATGGGAGCAGAGGCTCCTGGTGAGCGAGTACAGTGCTGGGTGGGGTGGGGCAGGGAGAGCTGTGGGGACCCTCCCTTCTGACTCTGCTCAGCCTGAAAGCCACCATCCCTAAGCTCACCTGAAGATCCCTTCAGCCTGCTCTCCCCCCAGGGCCAGGACTTGCTGAGACAGCTGGGTCTGTACCCAAGGCAGCTTGTTCTCCGGGAACACGGCCTGCTGCCGCGACATGATTTCTTCCAGAGAGCTGCCGAACAGCGAGGGCGTCACAATGGCGCTCCTGGCGAGCGTGATCTCCTCCAGCGTGGGTTTCCGGAGGCCCTGTGGGCAGAGCGAAGACCCGTGAGCTTGTGCTGCGTTGCCGCCCCGGGCAGGCAGAGGCAGAGATTTGGGGGCAGCTCTATGGTCCTGGCTGGTCCTAGCCACAATCCAGGTGGGAGCCAGTCCCGCGCCCCTGCCAGGCTGCGCGGCATGGGGCAGCAGCAGAATGAGCTCAGTTCTGGGGCCCCTGATGGCCAGCAGGGGCTCACATCTCTTATAGCAGCTCTAGGCGATGGGATGTGGGAAAACAGAGCTAACGCCTGGCTACGGCCGTTTCCCAGGGTCTCTGGGTGTCCAGCCTGCAGTGCCTCTGAGCCGGATTTTCACAGGCCCTGGGCACCTCTGAAAACCAGGCTCCAGCTGGGCACCCAGAGCCCCCCGTCCCCCGGAGAAGGGTGACAAAGATGCTGACTCACTTCAGACGAGGTGGGCGAGGCAGCAGCTGTTATGGGACCAACACCTGCTAATTGCCCAGGGCTAACGGGGAAACCAAATGCAGCTGGCAGGCCCAAAGCAGCACGGAGCCGGCAGAGCTGTGGCTGAGGCTGAGGGGCTGAGAGCAGCTTGGAAGCCTCCCTCTGCCGGCCATGCAGGGGCAGGGTGAACACACACTGGCCGTTCCTGTTGCAGGGGCTGGGCCCTGCTACCCCCCAGAGCCCTCGCTGGACAGAAGGGCCCAGGGGACTGGGACAAGCCATCTTCTCCCAATCTGATTCCTCAGGGCAGGTGCCGCTGGAGCCCCAGGAGGGCCCTTTCCTGGCCCAGCCTCCCCTCCCACGAGAGCCACAAGTGCCAAGAAACGCAGCTGTCAGGCCAGCCCCGTGGGACCTGTCGGTGGTGCAGAGGAGCTTCCCTTCCCCCGGGCTTGGGTAGCTGTTTGCCAGCGGGGCCAGGCGCACCCTGCGCACTCGCTGCTGTAACTCTGGCGGGGCCCTTGGGGGACCGAGGCTAGGGATCAGACCTTGCCTGGGAGGATGCGTGTTTCCTCTCCCCCTGCAGCCCCTTCCCACGGCTAAGGCAGGGCCCACGGGAGCCTGGAGCAGCCCTGCCACGTGTGCACTGGGAGAGCGAAGCCCGTCGGTACCGCAAGCCTCTCACCTTCTTGCCCCCTGTGACCGCCACCTTCTGCAGCTTCCGGTAGCAGAACCTGGCGTAGGTGCTGATGGGCAAACCTAGGGGGAGGGAACAGGCTGGTCAGTGCTACGGCCCCCAGAGCCCAAAGGAAAGTGCTGTTGCCACCAACGCGGCGCAGGGGTCTCCCGGCAGCCCCTGGACTCTGCCCCCCCCGGACACCCTTGAGTCTATGGGCTCGAAAAGGAGCCTGCACGACCTGGGCAAGATTGGCCCCTTGCCACACCCCAAACTCCTCTCTCTGCTTTCCCCGGCAGGCTGGGGCACCGCTCCCGCAGCTGGCGCCCTCTGCCTCTGCCTGCCCTGGATCCGTCCCGGGCTTCGCGAGCAGCCTGGCAGCCCCAGCCTGGTGTCAGGGCCATGAGACACCCACTCCCTGGGGCTGGCTCAAAGCACGTGGATCCGCCCCGCCCCCCAGCACTCAGCCACTCTGACCCCGTATCCCCGGGGAGGAGGGGGGCGTGTCCAGCGCTACGTCCTTCTGCAGCCCCCGCCTCACTACGCCTGCTGCACACGCCCGCCCACGGGCACTTCCGCTGCGTTGCACCTGAGGTGGGGGCCTGTGCCCTGGGCAGGGGCAGGAGATGGCAGCTCGGTGCCTGGAGCCGCAAGTGACCAGCGCAGAGGCTGGGCAGAGGGCCCTGCCTGCAGGAGAACACACCCATTGATTAACAAGCATCGTCCACATGCAGAGGTAGAGATCCCCCTGCCCCACCCCCGCCCGTTCTTGCCCTGACGCCTCTTTTCACCAGAACAAAGAGCTGGACGCCGCTGAGCACACGTGCTGACGACACCGATTTCACGATCACTCAGCCCTGGAAGCTGCCTGGCAGGCTGGGCCGCGGAGCAGGGGGGCTGTTCACAGGAAGGGGCGCGGGCTAGAAACGTATTTGTACTGTCAAGCGAACAAAGGAGTCATTTGTAACAGGCCTCTTTGCTCTTCTTTGCCTCCCAAGGCCCCCGGGAAACCGGGATGGTTGGTTGGGGTGACCCTGGTGAGTTACCACACGGACCCCACAGGGACTTTTACTAGGTGGCCTTAGAGCTGGGTAAGTGCTGGATGGAATGAAGCCAGCCCGAGGCCTCGTCTGCACTACATGCCCTGCGCAGCTGCCCCTGCCGATGGCACAGCTGGTGCCCACGTGGTAAGATCTGCAGGGGCTGCCTCCCGGTGACTCCACCTGCTCTCCTCACCTGGCAGGGTACCGGCGTCGAGGGACAGCGCCTGGAGGTCGAAGCAGATGCGCTAAATCAACGGCCGGTGGGTTGGTCACAGACAAGGCCTGAGTGTTCATGTGTCAGTTTAACGTGCTTCATGCCCCCTGGATGGTTCTTTTCTGCAACTGTTCTAGGACACAAGCTTCACTGGGCCAAGAGCCTCAAAATCGGAATTTGTAACTCAGACATTTACAGCAAAACTAGCAGCCAACGGCGCCAGCCTTGGATCTCGCCTGGGCAGAGGCAACCTGAAGTTCCAGCAGTGACTGATTAGCTGCAGAATTCAGCCAGCCCAGTGCAGAGAGAGCGCCTGGCTCTCATCTCACCCGAGCAGAGTGCAGGTTTGCTGCTTGCCACAGACCAGGCATTCATCCCTGGAGAGAGGAGGGAAACAGCCCGTCCGGTGCCAGTGTTCGCTGCTGACTCACGCTTGCCTCCCGGGCAAGGAGTGGAAACTCACGTCAGGTCTCGCTGGGCAGGCGGGTACCTGAGCGCTGGGAGCCAGTGATCACAGCGCTCTGAGCCCCGGGTCAAGGAGCAGGCCTGCATGGGGCAGACCAAGAGGCTCGTCTCACGGCGACAGACGGGAAGAAACCCAGTGAGATTTAGCAGCATCTCACGGCTTGGCCACACTGCTGCACGACTGGAGCACCTCGCCATGCCGACAGCAGAGCTCCTGCTGGCCCAGCACCCAGCGCTAGTGGCTCTGTCGACAGAGGCCCCGCCCCGGCCTCCTTCTGCCCACCCTGGACAGTGGGCGGTGCAGTGACATCGCTCGGGGGTGCATTTCCATACCCCTGAGCGGAAGGGCCCAGAGCGTACCCAGTCAGACAGGAACCCTCCTGCAGTCTTCTCGGGCATGGGAAGTGGCCTGGAACGCCGACGTGTTCAAGGAAGGAGGGGAAACCTTCCCATGCTTCCTTGGCATTGCAGGCCTCTGGACCGTAGACCTTCTGCCTGCCTGGCGTTACAGGCAGCTGCATGTCAAAGCTGCAGCACACGCCTGCGCACGTATGAGGGCCAGAGGCAGGCGTGTGCCCCATGCTCACACCACTTAGAGGGTGGCCTTGCTGGCAGGCAGGGCTATTCAAGACGGCCCCTGGTTCTGGAGCACGTCCAGAAGTTGGTGGTGTGGGTCCTCAACCTCCTGCAATGCATGTCCAGGTTTGCTGCTACCTTGGTGCTGGCAATGGTCACTTCATCAGGCCACGATTCCCCAGCAGGGACCAGCGAGAACCGTTTGATGCCCCATGACGCTGGCAGTGCTGGTGGGTGAGTGGGGGTGGCTGGCAGGATGCCTGAGTTTGTGCCTGGTGTCAGTGGCAGAGATCTCATGGTCCCCAGGTGTGGTGGGCCCCATGGGAGTGGCCCCAGGCCTTTGTCATTCGGTGTGCTGCAGGGTCGGGTCACCTGGCCCACTTGTCCAGCCTCCAGCGGGACGTACAGGAGAACGAGGTCCAGCTCCAAGACCTCGTTGGATGCAGATGATGGTCCTTGGGAGGTGGCAAAGAAAAGGGGCATCCTCTGGAGGTGAGATGTGGATCCACCTTCTGCCCCTGGCAATGGCTCCGAGCACAAGGGGGAGATGGTGGAGTCTGTGCAGCAGCCTGCAGGGATATGGATCAATCTTCTGCCCCCAGCAATGGCTCCAAACGCCAGGGGTCGTGCAGGGCACAGCTTGGGGAGGAGGCGCCTGGCAGCGGGGCGGGACGAGGAGCTGCGTGTACCAGTCACGGGGGGGTGTGCAGGGTACAGCTTGGGGAGGAGGCCCCTGGCAGCGGGGCGGGGCGAAGAGCTGTGTGTGCCTGGCACAGGGGGCATGCAGGGCACAGCTCGGGGAGGAGGCGCCTGGCAGTGGGGCAGGGTGGGACGAGAAGCTGCGTGTACCAGTCACGGGGGGTGTGCAGGGCACAGCTCGGGGAGGAGGCGCCTGGTAGCAGAGCAGGGCGGGACGAGGAGCTGCGTGTACCAGTCACAGGGGGTGTGCAGGGCACAGCTCAGGGAGGAGGTGCCTGGCAGCGGGGCAGGGCAGGACGAAGAGCTGCGTGTACCAGTCATGGGGGGTGTGTAGAGCACAGCTTGGGGAGGAGGCACCTGGCAGCAGGGCGGGACGAGGAGCTGCATGTACCATTCGGGGGGGGCGTGCAGGGCACAGCTCGGGGAGGAGGCGCCTGGCAGCGGGGCGGGGTGGGACAAGGAGCTGCATGTACCAGTCACGGGGGGTGTGCAGGGCACAGCTCGGGGAGGAGGTGCCTGGCAGAGGGGCGGGACGAGGAGCTGCGTGTACCAGTCACGGGGGGTGTGCAGGGCACAGCTCGGGGAGGAGGTGCCTGGCAGGGGGGCGGGACGAGGAGCTGCGTGTACCAGTCACGGGGGGTGTGCAGGGCACAGCTCAGGGAGGAGGCGCCTGGCAGCGGGGCGGGGTGGGACGAGACGAGGAGCTGCGTGTACCAGTCACGGGGGGCGTGCAGGGCACAGCTCGGGGAGGAGGCGCCTGGCAGCGGGGCGGGGCGGGAGGAAGAGCTGTGCGCGCCTGGCACAGGGGGCGTGCAGGGCACAGCTCGGGGAGGAGGCGCCTGGCAGCGGGGCGGGGTGGGGCGGGACGAAGAGCTGCGTGTGCCTGACACAGGGGGTTACTCTCCAGCCAAGCAAGGCCCTTGCTTTTCAGTACAGCTGGTCCTGGGACTGGCACCGTGGTTGCAGGGGCGCTCACTGCCAGCAATGGCTGCTGTGCAGCTGGGGGGCCCCTGTATGGGACCTGGGGGCGCCCGGGTCTCACGGCTTCCCTGTTAGGTATTTATGGCGTGGAGTCCCTTGCACATGGAGAAGAGAAGTGAGTCCGCCCACAAGTTCTGCTGGGCAGGAGAGGCACAGGGGGAGTTTGAAAGCCTGGAGTCTGGGGCACAGAGCTACTGAACCAGAGGGATAGTCTGTACCTGCCTGAGCCCCACAGTGAGTCCCTCTCTTAGCACACGCACACATGAGGGGCCAGGAGGCTCCGAGGTGAGCATGTGGCAGACAGGCACCGACCCTCACGCCCTCTCGTGTCCTCGGCTGGCGGCCCCAGGAGACACCCTGCTCGCATGCGGGGCACCGGCACTCAGCCTTCCCACGTGGAACGGGCCAGAGCCCGGCCCTTGCAGAGCAAGGGGACGGAGCCTTCCCAGGGACTCTGCACGCGTTCCCAGCTCGCTGTCTCGGCTGCACCAGGGGTCCCTGCCTGGCCTGGCCATTAGCAATGGAAAGGACCCAGACAGAGCTGAGTGAGTGGCGGATGTGTCAGTTTGGGGGACGAACCACCCCCCGTCTGGTGCGAGCCTGTCAATCACAGATGTATCGCAAGACCCTGCAGTGCGGGGACAAGTGATGCTTCCAGGCCTCCACTGGAAAATGGTCAGATTTGAACCACACTCGGGAGTGGTTGGGGGCCCGGCAAAGGTGCTTATCAATGACATTTCCAACGGGCCCGATCTAATCCCAGACCCTCCAGCAAGCTGCAGCCGGGACCCAGATACACCAGGAGGTAGGTGGCTTACACCCTGAGCGGAGCAGCTGCCCCACTGGCTGAAGCACCACCATGGGAGTCTGCAGCCTGGGCAGACATGGGGCTCAGGCCGGAATCCGGGGGTGCTGCCTGCAAGGGGGTTGGCTTCAGCGCCCGTGTTCCCGCCTGAGGGCACTGTCTGCTCAGCTACTGGCAGTGCGAGGAGACTCTGGCACCTGGCTCAGCCCCGCTGCCGTGGGCTGCGCAGACACCCTGAGTCGGCACCTCGGCTAGGCTACCCACCTCAGCTGGAGCATGGCTCCCTGCTGCACCAGAGCTCGGCAAAGACCATGAAGTCCCCACAGCAGAGCGGATGCAGGTCATGTTACTGCGAGGGGCAAGACGGAGACTGCCATCCACCCAGCATTGCCTGACGGGAGCGGGAGCCCCCGCCCGGGATGCCTGTGGCAGAGCACAACTCGAAAGGCCAGGGAACTGGAGGGGAGCGGCTCGTGTGGGCAGCACGTGTGGGCAGAGCGCAGCTCTCCAGCAGCTACACACCAGCCTTGCAGGGGCTCCGTGACACAGCTGAACTTCCATGCTATGAACACCTGGCCCTGGGGTTGCTGGTAACTCGGAACAAAAGCTCAGACCGTTCTTTCCAAAGCTGCCAACTGAACATTGACTTAGCCCAGCTGCGAAACGTCGCCACATGGAAGAAAAATGCGGCTTTGAATCATCTCGATTGAAACAAAACCATTTTTAAAAACCTCCTTTTTTTAGTAGTTTAATTTAAAACAGTTCTCTGCTGCGTGTGTCTGTTTGTCGCCACCTGACTGTACTTCTGGTTCCACGGGGTGTGCGGCTGACTGTTCTGTTCATAACTCCAGCGTTCCTGCCTCTGAGGTTCTGCTGTAAGCTGATCACAGCCTCACATGGCATCGTAGGAGTTTTAACAAGACCCCACGGGTCCTGCAGGGAACGTCGCTGTGACTTGCACGACGCTCAGCTAGCAGGGAGGGTAAAGAGGCAGCCAGTCTGCACTCACCGAATGCCCAGCTCAGCATGAAGAGAGATCTCTGCGTTGACTGGCCATGATTACCGAGTTATTCTAACACTGTTGGCCCGTTCCATTTCAAGCCCGACCTGTTTGCTTTAGAGATGTATATCGAGCTGTCCGTGTGGTTCCCTGCCACATCCAAAGCTTGCTTCAGGGCTCCCAACACTGAGGGGTTGAAATGGAACACTCCGCTTTTGCTTAGTGTTTCATTTAGGTGACACCCTCAGAGTCTTCCAGCTCCATGAAACTTGTGCCTCTTAGAGCGACTGAAACCTCTGGCAGCCTGCCAAGCTGTAACAGACACTTTGCTGAGGCCGAAACACATACACACGGCCGTGTTCGTCCAACAGCCGATCAGCCGCCGACGCGGGTCCTGCTCTGTCTGTAACAGACGCCCCTTAGGTTGAGCTATTGCGCGGGTCGACCTGCCGCTGCCTTCTCCTCAGGGATCGAGAGTGGGGTGGACTGAGGGAGGCCTGCGGTCGTTGGCGTGTGTGCACTAGACCCACCTCGGCTTCGGGACGGCTCTGGGCACTCACACTGCCCTGTCCATTTGTCTGTGGGCACAGAGACCCATTCGTTCCTCCGTGGCCTCCTCCCGCACTTGCACAAGGGCCTTGTGGGTTACACAAGTAGATGAGTGTGAGTGCCAACAGTCATGGGGTGGGAGGGTTCCGTCATGTGCGACCCCTCGGTGGAGCAGTCGTGATTGTGACCAGAGCAGCCAGCATCAGGCATTGTGGGAAAGCTGCTGGAGGACCATTGAGGTTAACGTAGGTAGCACACTGTCTGCACTTGCACTGCACTGACCTCAGGCATCGCCCAGGGGTCAATGGCACCTGGGGGGTGCGGTTACCACAGTCGGCAACCGGGCCTACCATCAGTGGGAGAGACATTCCAGTGCAGACGCGTGCCCAGCTAAGTCGCCCCATTTTGTAGTGCAGAGCAGGCTTCCTGGAAACTCCTCCTGGCCTGACCTGAATTAACCAGGTCAATTCATTTGTTGCAATGTGAATCAGATCTGGACAAGAGAAGCTGTGTATCCAGAACACTGTGCAATGCAAATCGAGTGTCTGTGCTGTTCAGTGCGTATAATTAAATGGAATGAATGCCATTGGACACAAATCATGAGCCAAAAGTGAATTAGCCAGGAACTAAGCAATAGAGCAGTCACCGTTTTCTAACACACTAGAACTTACTGTTCATAAAATGTGAACATATTAAGTTTGATACCTGCACAAATACATGTATCTAGTTCTGCTGCCCCCGCCAAGGAAGCAAAAAGCAAAGTGAACTCTAGCTCCATCAAGAGGTTTAATGGTCATGTCAGCAAATGAGAATGGACCTTTCCTTGGAAAATAACTAAACTGCAGATGGCAAAGTTGGTTCAAATGGAGGATTTGAAATTGAGGCTTTCCACTCGGGGACTCACATCAATCCCCCTGGCTGGAGAACACGACCTCTCCGGGCAGCCACAGCAAGAGCGAAGAATAAAGGCCAGTCTCCCAGCTCCCAAACCTCAGGCTATTTTGGTGCCTTCCCTGTGGTTTCTGGCATGTCTGGGGTTAGCCGCCCTTGTGTTTGGCCAGGGATGCAGGGAGCAGTGGGAGGGAATGGCAGGTTTGCAGTGTGCCCAGTCACAGACCTCCCACTGTCCTGGGTCTCTTTACACCTGGGCTTGGCCACCAAGGCCACGGACACACCCCAGAGGACAGTAATCCAGCCCCTTTGTGAGAGTCTTGTGCCGGCAGCTCTAGCGAGCCCCGAGGGGCTGGCCCAGGATGGGTTGGAAGCTGATTGGTTACAAGGGAGGGGCCCTTCACTCTCCTGACTGGGGAGTGGAGGCGGCAGGGCTCAGGGCAGCATGGGCACCTCTCCAGGGCACTTGGAGCAGTCGTCCTGTACACAGGACTAGCGAATCTCCCCGGGGCAGGCCGGTCTGACCAGCGGATATGGAGCGGGAAGTGCACAGTCTCGCTCCCTGGAAGGAGCCTGGATCCCAATGAACGTGCAGTGTCTGGGATCCCTCTCCTGCATCCCATGCCGCTCCCAGCAGCCAGTGCCGATTAGCCCCCGGGGACGACAGCAAGGCTGAGCCAAGTGGTGGGCAAGCAGCGAGCAGCGACATGCAAGGGACCTACCCAGCATGGGCTTTGGGTCTCAGCTGCTAGGAGGGGCTTGGCTTCCTTTCCTCCATCCGGTAGCGGGCCCAGTGGGGTTCTGGTCCCCAGCTGTCAGTGCCTTCCCCATTGTTCGTGCCATGCCCCGGTGCCTCGGCCCCACACCAGTCTCCTTCATGGTCTGCCCCTCAGCTGCCAGACCCACTTCCCCCTCCCGGCTCCTCGGCCCAGCCTCTCCCCGCTGCCTGCACCCAGTGCGGTCCCGGACTGCCCCACCCGCACAGGCCAGCCGCCGCCCAGTGCTCCCAGGCCGAAGCAGGGTGGCCCTGGAGCAGTTCCAGCACCCAGCCCCTCTCTCGGAAACAGCTATTTCTTTTTGGCGGAAAGTCTCAAACAACCCTGCCTGAGGCAGACCCAGGACAGAAGCTCTCAGACCGAAAGGCGAAAGTCTGGCACGGTCACAAGTGCCGGGAAGCAGAGTCTTGCCGGGAGAACTGTCCGGCCAGCTTAGCGGGTGGGGCTAGTCTGGAAACATGGATGCTCCAAGACCGAGGTACGCTGGCGTACCAGGCCCACTGGCAAATGGCTCCCCCAGCAACTAATCTGCAGCATCTGAGGTTTCATTGCAGAGGCTGAGACACCAGGCGCTGGCAGCCCCCCCCAGGCTCTCGTTACCTTCGTCCTCTGCGTTCTGCTTCCGCTTTTTCCTGGACTTGGAGTTTTTCTTGGTTCTCAGATCTAGAAGTTCCTCCATGCGCTGGGCAACTGAAAGTCCAAAGGAGGGTTCAGTGAGTGACCCCAGAGCACTCTGCCCCTTGGCCCGGCCACACACACGGACCCAGCAGACAGCGCGGGACGGCACCCAGACTGCCTGCAGCATCAGCTAAGGCAGCCTGCCCTGGGGCCGAGGAAGAGGCAGCTGGGCCTCGGGTGGCCAGGACAGGATGCCAGGAGAGCGGGAGCCATGGCTGGGAGACAGGGAAGAAGAGAATAACGTCTACGTAACATGCAAGAGGCCTGAGAACCTTGGGTCAGTGACCCTGGAGGACACCAGTTCCAGGCTGACGGATTCTCACTGGACTCCACCAAATACCAAGGGCAGCGCAAATCTCCTTCCACAAGCTTGTCTTCTGGCACCCTGGCCCCAAACACTGTCTCAGCCCCTGCTTGTGATCCCCGGCCCTGCAGCTCCAGCGGCTGTGCAGTGGGCATCCTGCCAGACACGGCTTACAGAGGCCCCTGGTTGTTTCTGCCTGCGGGGAGCTCGGCATACAAGAGAAGAGCGGACACGTCTGGCTCCAGCTAGGAGGGCGTTTGTGGGGAAGCCAATGCCTACGTGAAGGTGGTAGTTTCCGCTCACTGGACTCTGCCCCCGCTCGCCCTGGGACCAAAAGCTCCAACAAGGATGTGAGGTCTAGAAAACCTCCGGGAAGACTGAGAAATGGGGGTTCTTTAGTCAGGAGAGAAAGCAGAGGGGCCAGGATCGCAGCTCTCAGCACCTCAAAGGGTGTTCCAAGGAGGGAGATGAATTGTTCTTGTCAACCTCCAAGGACAGGGCGAGAAGGAAATGCAAAACACTTACACTGCAGCAGGGGAGGGTCAGGTTGGACATTAGGAAAAATTTCCTGTCAGGGTGGTTAAGCCCTGGGATAAATTGCCTGAGGAAAGTCTCCGAGGGGAGCTAGGTTAGACTCTATCTGCAAAAAGGAGGAGTCCTGTGACGAACAGATTTATCTGGGCATCAGCTGCTCCATCGGGTGAATTGGAGTGGAGTTTACAGAGCACTAGGTGTAGATACAAGGACAAGAAAAGAAAGAGGCTACTTGTCTAAAGGAGACTAGTCAAGTCAGGGTAGCCGTGGCTCGTTGACAGCAGCCCACGTGACGGTGTGGATACCGAGAGGGGGAAACTGCATTTCTAGTGTGTGAACCCAGTTAAGATCCTTATTCCCTCCCGGGGGCTCTGCCTCGTAACGTCCACCCCAGGGCACCTGAAGAAGTGTCGTTACCCGCGGACGTTGATGCCCAAGTCTCCCAGGAGCCCAGGCTGTTTGTGCCTGAGGGAGCTGTGGAGTCTCTGTGGCGGGAGGATTTTAGACGTGCCTCTCAGGGACGGGCTAGAACCCTACAGCATCCCCCAGGGCACTTCTGGCTGCACTTGAAACGTGAGACCCTGTGATCTGCCCTCCCTGACCACCCCTGGCTGGCAGCAGAGGGGGGTACGTGGCAGAGGCGGGCAAGAGGCACAAGCTATGGCTGTCTCAGCAGCACCAGCTGCCCCCTGAGGCCCTGCTCCCACGTCTGCAGCAAGGGCGGCTGGCGCTGCTGAGAGCCTGTCTCTGTGGGCACGTCTGGGCCGCGTCTCTTCACAAGGCTTCGCACTTCGCTCTTACGCGACTCCCTCTCCCCTGCCTCGGCGTGCCCAGAACCGCGCCCGGTGGGGAGCCGGAAGCTCCACATGCTGTCACGCTGGCCTGGGGCTCATGAGTGGGCAGCGTTGCTCAGGGCACTGCTGATGGGCCCAGAAACCCTTCCTTGCTAGCTCTGGGGCTCAGATTCTCCGTGAGCCCCTGGAATGGGGGAGATGCCGAGGGGCAGGCGGAGCCAGCTCGCGGAGGGGCAGCTGTGGGGTGAGCCTCTGCTGAGCACACAGTGGGCACTGCTTGGAGGCCACCTGGCAACTTCCCAGCAAACTAATCAGGGTCACCAGCTCTTGCCAGTCGTTAATATCCCTCAGCCCCGCCCCCCCGAGGGTATTCCAAGAAGACGGACCAAATTCCGCTGTCAGAGACCCCAGTGGAAATCTGCAATCCAGGGGAGTCGCTCCACATTCACCCCAGCATAAGGCCGTGTCTACACGAGCCCTTTCATCAGTCAGGGTGTGAAAATCCCCTTTTGAGCGATGTAAGTTTCACCGACAAAAGCGCCGGTGTGGCCAGCCCCGTGGTAGCGGGAGACACTCTGCCGCCGCCGTAGCTCAGGTTGCTTGTGGGGGTGGTTTAATTAGGCCAGGGCAGAGCTGTCTCCTGCTGACCCAGGGCAGCTGCACAGACAGCAGACAGGGCTGCAGCCACAGCAGGCCAGCTGTGCGGACAACACCTCGGTGCGTCTCCCGGATGCTGCCCAAATGGCCAGGTGCTGCGCAGCGGCAGCAGAATTACCGGGGCCAGCGGCGGCCCAGTGCAGAGCCGTTCAGCGGCGCCCAGGGACTTACTGGTGCCGTCGTTGGCCTGGTCGAGATGGCGGTAGATGTAACCTTCCAGGTAAGACTGAAACTTGGGTGATGGGGAAAAAAAGGCCAGACTGATGGCCAGGAGCTCCCAGCCCCCGGCCAGGCTGCGGTAGCACATGTTGTCCGTGGTCTGTCTGATCAGCTGTATGTAGAGCTCGTCCCGCAAGCCCTGCGTGCTCCAGCACTTGGTGACTGCGAGCAGAGCAACCTGGTCTCGGTCCAAGCGGGCCTGGCGGTCTCCCATGTAGATCTGCACCAGTTTGAACAGCTCGCAGGCTTCCTTCCTCCCGGCGTGGCTGCTGGCGACCAGCATCGGCTTCCTGATGGGGCCGCCGCTCCAGGAGAGCATGGTGGCGAGGGAGAGCCGGCGGCGGAAGAGGCCCTGTGTGTGCAGGTTCAGGTTCTGGGAAGCCCAGGCTGCCATGCTGCTGGGGGAGAGGGGCTGCCGCCACGCGGGACAGGGAAAGCGCTGGCCCGGGCGGGCTGGCGGCGGCGGCATGGGCTCTGACACCAGCGTCCCAGGCTGCAAGGAGAAGAGACACGGGGTCTGAGCGGGGCAGTTAACAGCGTCAGCCGCCCACCCTGCAGGGCCCAGCCTTGTGAGCAGAGCAAACGCGGCTGGATGCGGTCTGGCTGGGCTCTGAGCCACGGACAGCTCCTCGCCCAGCCCCCGCTCCCGGCTGCCAGCCCAGCCCCCGCCCACGGCCCAGCCCCCGCTCCCGGCTGCCCGCCCAGCCCCCGCCCACAGCCCAGCCCCCGCTCCCGGCTCCTCGCCCAGCCCCCGCCCACAGCCCAGCCCCCACTCCCGGCTCCTCGCCCAACCCCCGCTCCCGGCTGCCAGCCCAGCCCCCGCCCACGGCCCAGCCCCCGCTCCCAGCTCCTCACCCAGCCCCCGCTCCTGGCTGCCAGCCCAGCCCCCGCCCACGGCCCAGCCTCCGCTCCCGGCTGCCCGCCCAGCCCCCGCCCACAGCCCAGCCCCCGCCCACGGCTGCCCGCCCAGCCCCCGCCCACGGCCCAGCCCCCGCTCCCGGCTGCCCGCCCAGCCCCCGCCCACAGCCCAGCCCCCACTCCCGGCTCCTCGCCCAGCCCCCGCCCACAGCCCAGCCCCCACTCCCGGCTCCTCGCCCAACCCCCGCTCCCGGCTGCCAGCCCAGCCCCCGCCCACGGCCCAGCCCCCGCTCCCGGCTCCTCGCCCAACCCCCGCTCCCGGCTGCCCGTCCAGCCCCCGCCCACAGCCCAGCCCCCGCTCCCGGCTCCTCGCCCAACCCCCGCTCCCGGCTGCCCGCCCAGCCCCTGCCCACAGCCCAGCCCCCACTCCCGGCTCCTCGCCCAGCCCCCGCCCACAGCCCAGCCCCCACTCCCGGCTCCTCGCCCAGCCCCCGCCCACAGCCCAGCCCCCGCTCCCGGCTCCTTGCCCAGCCCCCACTCCCAGCTCCTTGCCCAGCCCCCGCCCACAGCCCAGCCCCCACTCCCGGCTCCTCGCCCAGCCCCCGCCCACAGCCCAGCCCCCGCTTCCGGCTCCTCGCCCAGCCCCCGCTCCCGGCTGCCCGCCCAGCCCCCGCTCCCGGCTGCCCACCCAGCCCCCGCTCCCGGCTCCTCGCCCAGCCCCCGCCCACAGCCCAGCCCCCACTCCCGGCTCCTCGCCCAGCCCCCGCCCACAGCCCAGCCCCCACTCCCGGCTCCTTGCCCAGCCCCCGCCCACAGCCCAGCCCCCGCTCCCGGCTCCTCTCCCAGCCCCCGCTCCCGGCTGCCCGCCCAGCCCCCGCCCACAGCCCAGCCCCCACTCCCGACTCCTCGCCCAGCCCCCGCTCCCGGCTCCTCGCCCAGCCCCCGCCCACAGCCCAGCCCCCACTCCTGGCTCCTCGCCCAGCTCCCGCCCACAGCCCAGCCCCCACTCCTGGCTCCTCGCCCAGCCCCCGCCCGCAAGCCACTGTCCTCCACGTGCGCCCAGCTCTGGCACCGCGCCTGCCGCAATCCTAGGCAATGCTCTCGCTCCCCCCGCTCCTCCCTGTGCCCCACAGCCAGCGCACGCCCTTCCGAGTGCCTGTTCCCCACTGCACGACCCCCAGCGTCCACACAGACCCCCGGATCCTCTGTGTCCCCTGCAGGAACCACGTCACTGCACCCCGGGCAGGGATCGGGCCAGCTCAGCCTCATGCCCAGGCTGGCGGCAGCATTCCAGGCTAGGAGGGTTTCTGGGCTGCATGCGCTTTCCCTCGGCTCCCGCAGCCTCCGAGCCACGGCCACATTGACACTGGCGCACAGTCTTCACTCCTCCACTTGCAACCATCCGCCCAGGTGGGCAAGGGGACCCAGCGATTCAATGGGCCCGGGGCTTCCAGCCACCACCGCTGCAAGATGTCAGCTCTGAACTCCTCTGCCAGGAACGCCAGCCTCCTCTGCCACTTCCTGTCTCCTCCACTGCTGCCCTGACCGCACCCTCCATGCCCCCCAGCGAATCCCGCCCTTGCCATGAGGCTCACAGAGAACCTGCTAGCAGCTGGGCAGCACATGGGCTCAGGCTGCTGCCCATGATGCTAACCAAGATCATCTCTGTGTTTCCTTACACTTGCCAGTAGATAAGCCCCTTGTTCTCATGTGTCTTGGCTTGCCTGCTCCTGGGGGCAGGGACCCATTTCTCTTCTGGATTTGCACAGTACGGAGCACAATGGCCCTGGCCCAGGAAATCAAGTCAAGCAGCCACATTCAGTGTGACACACCTGGTGCAAATCTGCTTTGCCTTCCATAATTCCCACCTATTGGTTTGAAATAGGATCCTCCACTTACAAAGCTGCCCTGCAGAGGGTGGTTTACTCTCCCAGAACCAACGATGTCTGTAAACAAAACTCCCAGGTACAGACCTGCCAGCAGGCAGCCTGGTGCACTTGGGCTAGAACCAGCAGCTGCGATCTAAGTGCAATAGCCACCAGGACATACCTGAGACGATGCTCGCGCCGCATCTGATGAAGCCAAACTTGTTTGGTTCGCCCCATTCTTTTCCAGAGAGTCTATTTTCTCATAGGCCCTCTTGGACCGCCCGACATCCTGCTGCGGCGCCAACTCGTTCGAGCAGCTCTCCCTCCTCTCCAGTCCCGGTCTGAACAGGGACCGGCTACTCGATGTCACGTCATCCCTGGAGCGCTGGATGACACCTGGCTTCAGGGGGTCTGACTGAAACCGGACCTTACTGCTGCCTGTCGGGGGGGTGCTTTCCACCAGGCTGGGCTCTAGGCTTGCTTTGCTTCCCCTGCAGGCTGCCGATTTCCCCACCACGGCACGCATCTCTGCCAGCAACTTCTCGTTCAAAGCACTGAGCTCGCTGCTACTGCCCACAGAGCCAGGTCTGCCCTGGCCTGCCCCCTGTCTCCGCCCCCTCCTCTTTCGCAAGCTCGGCGAGGGGCCGGTCGAGTAGCCGGAATCCTGCTGACTTACAACAGTCGGGTACTCCTGAGCGGGGGGGCTGTTCTGCCGGCTGCGCTGGGCCTCCAGGTTCTTCAGAACATTGGCTTCCAGGGCCCGGCAGGACTGCCTGAAGCTGTCCTTCGAAGAAAGCAGAGCAGGCTGTGGCTTAGCCCAGTTCTCGGCCCCCGCCCCTGGGCCGGGAAGCGGTTTGGCTGACTGCTCCACATTGACCATGTGTTTAATGTACTCCCTCCCAGCAGGGCTGTACTCGGTGCTGGAAAGGTTTGGCCCAGGCCTTTTCCCAGCGTGGGGCTGCTGTGGCAGACCTGGGCGCTGCAGTAATCGGGCTGGCTGGAGCAGCTTATGGATGCTATTGCTTGGCGATACTTGTGGAGAAGCCCCATTTCCAGATACGTTCCCAGTGTCCATATCCACGGGAGGCTCATCATAGACTGGGGAGTCCAGCGAGGGCTCATCGTAGATGGGCGCTGGAGACGCCTGCTTGGGAGAGGCAGGCTGCGGGGTCCCTGTTTCGCTCTGCAGCAGCACGTGGCAAGGAGTACCACTCCCCCGCACCCCACAGAGCCCGCCCGGTTCTGTCTCTTTAACCAGCACCGAGGGCTCGGCCGCAGGGGCCGGCTTGGCGGCAGCTGGTGGGACGGGGCGGGACAGCAGAGGGTTCTGGCCGGTGGCTTCTGCAGGACTCTGGGGCTCCTGCACGTGTCTGACACCGTTCACTTTGACCAGCATGGCCGCTCTCGTGCCTGGCGCAGGCTGCCAGCGAGTCGGCGTGTCCCTGGAGGCAGAGAAACACACACCGGGATTACTTAGGGTCTTGTCAGAGTGTTTGTGCAAACGAGCACAACTCAGATCGGGGGAGGGGGGAGCTGGCCTCAGCTTGTACCCAGACATCAAACGGAGTCTCTGGTGTCTTTGAGAGTCACCTCACCAAACTCTGAGGGTCCCTGGGCATCCGCCCTCTCCAAACCGGAAACAGACCATTTACACCTGGCTCAGACGGCACCTGCCCTGCGAAGAGGGCAGGGGACTGGACTCGATGGCGTGTCAAGAGCCCTTCCAGGGCCAGGCCCGTCCTTGGGCCCACGTGGAGCACATGGCCATGCAGGGCACCGCTCGGCCCTAGACAGCCGCGTGCTGCGTATGCGCAGGGCCACCGCTGCGGGACGGGACGGCAAGGTGCATGCAGGGTTGGCTCTGGCAGCCAGCCCCTGTCCCCGCCCCGCCCACGCCCAGTACCTGCCTGTCTGCGCCTCCTCGCTGGGTCAGGAGCAGGGCCATGTCCCCAGGAGGCAGGGAGCCCGACAGGGCTGGGGGATGAGACTTGGGGCAGGAGCCGGGACCCTGGTTGTGGGATTGGCAGCAGATGTGGGGGCTCCTCAGCACACCCCACTTCCCATGCCTATGCCTGCTTGTCCACTCCTGGCCCCACAGCCCTGAGTGCAGCCTCTACCCCATGGAGCAGCTGCTCCTCTGTCCCCTGACATAGGGCCCCATAAGCCGGAAGGATGGCCCTGCCCCTAGGACTCCATGCAGCCCCTCAGAAGCCAGGCTCTACCTGCAAGGGCTCACCCCTTGCAACACTCAGCCAATCCCCACTGGCTCCCAAGCGGCCCAGGAGAGCCCCGCCGGAGCTCCCCGCCACGAGAAAGCCGCCAAGCGCTGCCAGCTGCAGGCGTCCAGGGCCAGACAGCACCCGGCAGCCTAGCCACAGACCCCCCCTCTGCGGCATGAACCCTCCCAACCTCTCCTGCGAGCCTTAGCAGCCTTGTGGGGAAACCCCCCCAGCCTTCAGGTCAGCTCCTTCTCCCACTGGGCTCTGCCTTCCGTACAGCAGCACCCCCTCCCCTCGCCCCTTGGGCAGCCTAGAGCTGGGTTTTCATTTACAAACCTGTACCGTGGAACGAGGTTTGAACAAAGACCTGCCTGGCCGGGCCGCTCCATTCCACACCCGAATGACATCAAAAGCCAAGCACCTGGCACTTACAGCCGCTCTAGCAGCCTCTGACAAGACTTTTTCTCCTTCTTTCCCGCCCCATCCCCTCTCTTTCTCTGCTGTTTATTTGTACTCTGGACTCTTTACTCCATCCAGCTGAGGCAGCGGGCTGTGCCCACAAAAGCTCATGATCCCATCCACGTGTTTTGTTGGCCTCTAAGGTGCTGCAGAACCATTCGTTGCTTTTTAAGTTTTTCCAGTTACAGACTAACACAGTTACCCCTTTCCAACTTAAGCTATGAGCCAATATTTTAAGTCCACGTATCGCCAGCTCTTCACTGCAGGGGGTCAATGGGATAAACTCTCTAATCGACCTGACTCTTCCTGTCTGGGGCAGAGTAACAGGACAGACAGGAGAGTGATCTGTGGTTGATTTGGTGGCTCTCAACTAGATTGACTAAATCGACTACTTGTGGATTGATCTCAGAGCTGGATCTGACTGTGGTGTAGATGTAGCCTGAGTGACAGATGATGTGGAAAAAGCTGAAGTACTCAATGCTTTTTTTGCCTCTGTCTTCACAGACAAGGTCAGCTCCCAGACTGATGACTGGGCAGCACAGTACGGGCAGAAGGTGGGAAGTCTCTGTGGACATGGGGAAGGCGGTGGACGTGATATACCTGGACTTTAGCAAAGCTTTTGATACGGTCTCCCACGGTATTCTTGCTAGCAAGTTAAGGGAATGTGGATTGGATAAATGTTCTGTAAGATGGACAGAAAGCTGGCTAGACTGTTGGGCCCAACGGGTAGTGATCAACGGTTCGATGTCAGGTTGGCAGTCGGTTTCTAGCAGAGTGCCCCAAGGATCGGTTTCTAGGGCCAGTTTTGTTCAACATCTTTATTAATGACCTGGATGAGGCGATGGATTGCACCCTCAGCAAGTTTGCGGATGACACTAAGCTGGGAGAAGATGTGGATACTTTGGAGGGCAGGGACAGGGTCCAGAGTGACCTAGACAAATTGCAGGATTGGGCCAAAAGAAATCTGATGAGGTTCAGCAAGGACAAGTGCAGAGTCCTGCCCTTGGGATGGAAGAATCCCAAGCATTGTTACAGGCTGGGGACCGACTGGTTAGGTAGCAGTTCTGCAGAAAAGGACCTGGGGATGACAGTGGATGAGAAGATGGATATGAGTCAACAGTGTGCCCCTGTAGCCAAGAAGGCTAATGGCATATTAGGGTGCATTAGTAGGAGCAATTTCAGCAGATCTAGAGAAGTGATTATTCCCCTTTATTCGGCTCTGGTGCGGCCACATCTGGAGTACTGCGTTCAGTTCTGGGCCCCCACTACAGAAAGGATGTGGACACATTGGACAGGGTCCACCAGAAGGCACAAAAATGATTAGGGGGCTGGAGCACATGATCTTTGAGGAAAGGCCGAGGGATTTGGGTTTGTTTAGACTGCAGAAGAGCGAGGGGGGATTTGAGAGCAGCCTCAGCTTCCTGAAGGCGGGTTCCAAAGAGGATGGAGAGTGGCTGGACACCCCATCACCGCAGGACTGACTGGCTATACAGACTCTCTCCTCAGGCCCTACACTACCAGCTACCTTTGAGACACCACAGACTTCCTGAGGAAACTACAAACTGGCAATCTTCCAGGAACACCATCCTGGCCTGTGGACAGAAACTCTGCACCGACATTCCACACGAGGATGGATGTCAAGCTGCCAGGAACCGTATCCCCGATGATGTCCCAGCCTAGCTGGCTGCTGAGCTCTGGGACTTGGTGCTCATCCACAACCATTTCCGATTTGGGGATGATTTATACTTTCAAGTCAGCAGCACGGTTCTGGGAACCCACATGGCCCCACAGTTCTCCAACATGTTTCTGGCTGACCTAGAACAACACTTCCTCAGCTCCCATCCCCTAGCGCCACTCCTCTCCTTGCACTACACTGATGACATCTTCAGCATACGGACCCCTGGGAAGGAGACCCTTGAAGAATTCCACCGGGATTTCAACAACTTCCATCCCACCATCAACCTCAGCCTGCACCAGTCCACACAAGACATCCACTTCCTGGAACCACAGGGCAAATAAGTGATGGTCACACTACACCGGAAACCTACTGACTGCTATTCTGACCTACATGCCTCTAGCTCCATCCAGGACACATCACCTGCAATGTTCCTCTAATCTTTTCCATCCATGTGCAGAATAAATTCTTTTATGTGCACCGAGCCATGTGTGAATGGGCACCCCCAATAGAAACAACCAACCTGGCTGTGGGTGCTCTACTAATCAGCTCGGTGGCATTTGAATTTCTCCTGAGAAGCTGCGTAAGTACACAATTTATAGGGAACACTCATCACATGATCCATTGTCTACAGCCACGCCCTAAAACACAACCAGATTTGCTCCAATCCCACGGACAATGACAAACGCCGACAGGGTCTCTATCACAGGTTGTTAAAACAACACCACTTGCCTGGGGAAGTGGAGAAACAGAATGACAGAGCCAGGCAGGTACCCAGGAGTCACTTACTACAGGACAGACCCAACAAAGAAAGCCACAGAATGCCACTGGCCTACAGCCCCCAGCTGTAGCCTCTCCAACACAGCACAAGGACCTACAACCCATCCTAGACAACCATCCCTCGCTCTCACAGGCCTCGGCAGGCAGGCCAGTCCTCCCCAACAGACAGCCCCCAACTCACCACCCCACCACAGAAACGCTCACCCAGGAACCTCCTCCTGCAACAAACCCTCTTGCTAGCTCTGTCCATAGATCTACACAAGCAACACCATCACAGGACCTCACCAGCTACACCCTCAAGGGCTCAGCCGCCTGCACGTGCACTAGAATGACAGCTGTCCTCAAGGGCTGGCAGTGTTCCTCGGCCATATGGACTGGCCACACCAGACAGTCTCGTGCCAAGGAACAGACAGACACCAATCAGACATCAAGAACGGTAACATTCAAAACCCAACAGGAGAGCAAGTCAACAGTTAGTAACACACCTCGGACAGTCAGTAACACACCTGAAAATTGCGCAAACACCTCCAGAAACAGACGGCAGCACAGAACTACCGAGCTGGAATCCATGTGCAAGCTTGGCCCCAACAGCCTGGCTCTGAACTGCGATGGGGACTGGCCAGCTCATTACAAACGGTAATTTTGACCCTCTAGGTATCTCACCTTCTCCTCGACTGGTGGGAGCGGGCCACATCCACCCTGCCTGACTAGCCTCGTGAGCGCACCCTCCCCATTGTGCTGTAAGGCTCCTGTAGCCATGTGTAGCTGTAAATTCCTGCCCAAGTGAAGCTGCCACTGCAGCCCAAAGAAAGGGGCTGGTCTTTAAGGCGCCGCTGGACTCCCGTTGAGTCTGTCTCCCCTCTGGGGCTGTTCTTGGGGTGGCGGGTGGCAGAACGAGGTGCAATGGGCTCAAGGTGCGGGGGGGGGGGCGGTCTCGGTTGGTGATTAGGACAAACTATTTCCCGAGGAGGGGGGTGCAGCACGGGGTGGGGTCCCCAGGGAGGGGTGGAATCTCCATCTCTGGAGGTTTTCAAGGCCTGGCTTGAGCAGGGGGTTGGGCTGACTGGCCTGAGCTCCTCCTAGGGCCCTGTGCTGAGCTGCCAGGCTGTGACATGTTCCCGCTCTCCCTCGCTGTGCCACAAGCCCCAGGAGCATGGGGCCCTCCCGGCGCACTGCCCAGCACCCACACAATGGCACCAGCAGAGACCCCGAGGGCAGCAGGTGGGAACGTGCTCGCACGGTGACCCCGTGTGGAGCACCCGCCGGCGTGCGAGGTTCTGACTGAGGGTCAGCACTAGGGACGCAACAGTGCAGTCGATTCACCAATAAGCAAAAACGTACAGGTTAATGCCACAGATTACACGCATCCCCCTACACCAGCCAGTAACTGTCTTAGCAGGCTGGCCAGCAGCCCTCAGTCCCAGCTCGTGACGGGTCTGGGACCTGCCCTGCTGCAGCTCTGCATTTCCAGTGTATTAGGAGCCAGGTGGGCAGGCAGCCCAGCTCAGTCCCGGCTCACTCTAGGTCCAGGAGCTCAGCCCCTCCCCTGGACAGGGGGTGATGCAGCCCTATGTCAGAGGCAGCAGCGCGGGGCAACAGGCAGCCAGTCCGTGTGGGGAGCTGCTTTTTAAACCGGCTCCCCTCACAGACCAGCTCCTGCATGGTGCATGCAGGCTTTGTGTGCGCGGTGATGGTGCGTGCAGGCTTTGTGTGCGCGGTGATGGTGCGTGCAGGCTTCGTGTACGCGGTGATGGTGCGTGCAGGCTTCGTGTGTGTGCGGTAATGGTGCGTGCAGGGTTCGTGTGCGCGGTAATGGTGCGTGCAGGGTTCGTGTGCGCGGTAATGGTGCCTGCAGGGTTCGTGTGCGCGGTAATGGTGCGTGCAGGGTTCGTGTGCGCGGTAATGGTGCCTGCAGGGTTCGTGTGCGCGGTAATGGTGCCTGCAGACACAGAGGCAGCAGTGTGGAGCGGCAGGGGCTGCCTCAGGAGTGGGGCCGGGGCGCACTGGCTGCCGGCCCTCCCCCGGGGACTACGGAATAGTCGAGTAACCGGTAAGAATTCATGAGGTCAATCGACTATTCCATTAACCGATATCAGACATCCCTAGTCGGTACTGGCTCTAGCCGGGGAAGTTCTGGCGGTGGGAGGAGCCAGGGGGGCCTCCCTGGGACAGGAGAGCCTGCTGGTTACTCAGCTGAATTAGAGACAGGGGAGGGCACAAGAGACCTTCCTCAGAAGGGTGGGGCCAAGCGCCCCACTGTCCCACTCGCCCAGGACAGGCCCACTGGCCCTCAGCCTTCCCATCGCTTGGGCTGCGTGGGGACGGTGCCACTGCCCCTCCACTCCCTCAGGGCGCCAAGTCTGCCCCGTGCCTCCCCGGCCTCCGCTCCCCCAGCCCACACACGCCAGCTCCTGCGCCTCTTCCCTGGGCACCGCGCCCGCAATGGGAGAGGTCCCTGCTGTGCAGCACCACACGGGGCAGCAGGAAATGAGAGGCTGGGAAATGAGGCTGCCCCCGGGAAGGCCCCCACCCAAGGGAAACTGCCCGGAAATCCAGGCCAGGAAGCCAAACAGGGGTGCCCGAGAGCACAGTGCCGGGCACTCGCCCGGAGCAACAGCCCCCCAGCTCCTCCCCGACATGGCGTGCGAGCCCCCGCCAGGGCGGCAGGTGTGACCAGTGCCCTGTGCAGCACCTGTGTTCTGCGGGAGCCCTGACCTGCTGCGCCCACTGCTCCTCCTTGGAGGCTTGGTCCCTGCAAAGGCTGCAGAGAGCTCGGGGAAGGACAAAGGTGGAAATCTGCAAAGAACGCTCTGCCCCGTCTGCCTTCGATCTGGCATCTGCAACCCAGCCTGCAGCGAGCCAGCCCCACTACGCACACCGCGTGCACCCACGCACCATCACCGTGCACACAAACCCTGCAGGCACCATCGCCGCACACACGAACCCTGCACGCACCATCACACACCATCACCGTGCACACAAACCCTGCACGCACCATTTCCGCGCACAGGAACCTTGCACACACCATCACGCACCACCGTGCACACAAACCCTGCACACACCATTATCACGCACATGAACCCTGCACACACCATCACGCACCATTACCGCACGCACAAACCCTGCACGCACCATTACCGCACACAGGAACCCTGCACGCACCATTACCGTGCACACGAACCCTGCACGCACCATTACCGTGCACACGAACCCTGCACGCACCATCACCGTGCACACGAACCTTGCACGCACCATCACCGCGCACACGAACCCTGCACGCACCATCACCGCGCGCACGAACCCTGCACGTACCATTACCGTGCACACGAACCCTACACGCACCATCACACACCATCACCGTGCACACAAACCCTGCACGCACCATTTCCGCGCACAGGAACCTTGCACACACCATCACGCACCACCGTGCACACAAACCCTGCACACACCATTATCACGCACACGAACCCTGCATACACCATCATGCACCATCACCGCACACACAAACCCTGCACGCACCATCACCGTGCGCACGAACCCTGCACGCACCATCACCGTGCGCACGAACCCTGCACGCACCATCACCGTGTGCACGAACCCTGCACGCACCATCACCGCGCACATGAACCCTGCATGCACCATCACTGTGCACACAAACCCTGCACACACCATTATCACGCACATGAACCCTGCACGCACCATTTCCGCACACATGAACTCTGCACGCACCATCACTGCGCACACGAGCCCTGCACGCACCATCACCGCACACACAAACCCTGCATGCACCATCACAGTGCACACAAATCCTGCACATGCCCTCACACACCATCACCATGCACACAAACCCTGCACGTACCCCCATGCACTATCACTGTGCACATAAATCCTGCACCCCCACACTCTGTGTGCACCCATGCACCATCACCATGCACACCCCACACGTACCCTCACCGCATACACCCACACACGCCGTATGCACCCCCATACCCCACACATACCCTCATCGCACACACACAAACCTTGCACCCACACACCATGCACACCCCCCACATGCAAACCCTGCACACACACCCCCTGCGCGCACAGCCCCAAACACCCCATGCAGCCTGCAGTGCAGGGAGTGCAAAGACCCTCCCAGACCAACCCGCTAGACTTTCTGAGGGAGCTGCCAGGGGGAGGGGAACCAGCTGCCCTTTGTGAGAGTCTGGGACAAGCAGGGCCAGGAAGCTGATGCGCCCTGGTAGCTGCAGGGAGGAAGCCAAGGGAAGTGCAGCGAGCCCATGCAAAGTGCCGCACTGCCCAGCTCAGTTCAGGGTTGGATGGGCCTGGGAATTGGGGCTGGGCAGAGCCCGCTGCTGGAAACCCTGCCCCGGGCGCCATGTAGGGCCGGGCCGAGGGAGGCGCAACCCACAAAGAGGCTTCCCGATCCAGTGCCAGGCTGGGCTGCAGGCTGCCCGACCCGCCCAGGGCCAGAGGGCTCAGCAGCCTTGGAGCCGGGCGAGTGGGAGAAGCAAAGAGCTGAGCTCCAAGGCCTCCCCGGGAGAGCTGTGGAAGCGCACCCAGCTTGGGGTCTCTGGATTCCTGAGCTGGGCGGGGCCCGCAGCCAGAGTGCTGACCAGGGGGCTGCTGCCACCCGCCCCCGGGCCCCAGCAGCGCAGCTTTGATCTGGGCTGAGCTGTACGTTGGGTTGTTTTTCCAGGGAAGAGGAAGCCCTGGCTCAGAACAGAGCCGGCTGCATCCGCTGTGGGCGGCTGGCCGTGGGCGGGAGCTGCCCGGCCTTTCCAGGGGTGGCTGGCTGAGCCACAGGGCTGCTCTAGAAAGCGCCTGGCCTGGGTCTGCGAGGGGCTGCCCTTGGCCTGGGACGCCACGCACCAGAGGTCCGGGAAGGTTCCAGGAACAGCCTCCTGCCACGGGTCTCTGGGCTGTTGGGCCCAGCCCTGAGCCAGCTCCCTGGGACGGCGGGGGCCAAGGTTACCGGCCGCGTCCCTTCCTGCAGCCGAGCTCATCTCAAGGCTTTTCCGTAGGAGCCAGAGGCAGAAACGTTCTCCGTAGGTTCCGCCATTGTCCTCCAGCTGTTGACGCCTGGCAGGGGGCCGGGGAGGCTGAGTTGGGGGGATTTCCCCACCACCCTCACGCTCCCGATGCTCAGCGCCTGGGCAGCGCCTGCACGGCTGTAAGCGAGGCCAGGGGCTCACTCGTCCTCCCAGGAATTCGGGTTCGCTTTCCCGCTGCCCGGCAGAGGGCCACATGTGTGCCTGGGGAACAGCGTCCTGCTAGCCGCAGTGGCAGGGCAGGAGCCACGGATCTGTGCAGCTATGGAGCACGGTCTGAACGGGGGCACCTTCTGTGGGAAGAGGGGGCAGGGTCCCTCTGCCCCTCCCCCGGCTCCCCGCTGCAGCCGGATCTCCGGATACGGTGAGGGCGTTGGAAATGGGCCAGGGGGTGTCACTTGAAAGACTTTGCTCCCACGACCCCAGTGGTTCCACCCACCGAAGCAGAGCGGGACCGTGGCACGTGGCCAAGGGGCATTGACGTGTAATAGAAGCGCTGTACCCGCATGCTGCATAAACAGTCCCGGCTGTCACACCCAGCCTATCGTGGCCCCCGCAGGGCGGGCTGCTGGGCCCTTCGCAGGGCACCGGCCCGGCTGAGCTTGCGCACGGCCCTTGGTGAGCAGAGGGACTGAGCTGGAAGCACACTGCGTTTCACAAGCCCCTGGGCTGAGCTGTCCGGCCCTGAGACCTGCCCGGGCCTGGGGAGGGAGGGAGGGTAGATTTGGAGGCGCTTGCTCATCCCAGAGCCTTCCCATTTGCCTACTTGATGACAGGCACAAACGCCCCCTGGCAGGGCGGGCCACAGGCTTTGCCAGGTCCTAGGGGGCTCCACTCCAGGCCCCAGAAGGGACAGGGCCTTGGGCAGAGGGGCAGAGCTCGTGGCTCCCCCAGCCCATCCTCAGCACCACTGGGACTGGCACACGGGGCTCTGGTGGTGATTGAAAGGGCCTGCAGCTCCAGAGCCCTGGGCCCTTTGAGATCGCCAGGCCCCCGGGTAATACCCACCCTTGCCACCCCCTGCGACAGCCCTGACCCCTCACCAGTAGCCGCATTTCTCCCTGTCTGCCTCTGGGGACGCAGCTTACGGGCTCCCCGGGGCTTTCACGAGCCTTCAGTGCCTGCCTCAGCCACGCAGAGCCCCCAGCGAGCCTGACGCCAGAGCCTGACGCCAGTTCTAGAGTCAATGGCTCACGTCCGCACCCTGCGCCTGCTCGTCGACTGCCCGGTAAAACGGCGCCGCTCCGACATCCCTACTCTGGCCCGCCTCCTCCCGCTGATGCTGCCAGCCCCTCCTGGCGCACTCCCTCCGTTTGCAGCTGGCCGACACATCCAGCGCACCGCCAGCCGCGGAGCGAGGGGGAGTCTCACGCCAGGACGAGCTGAACCCGCCGGCCAGGACGAGCTGAACCCGCCGGCCGCGGAGGCCCAGCGTGTTGCGGGGGGAGGAGTGTCTCGCATGCAATTTAGAAAGCTGGCTTTTCAATATTCAACTCTCTCCCCACAGTTGTTCTAGTCGTGCCTGTTTGGTGCCATCGGTGTTCGCAGGAGAAAGGCTTGTGCATGGCACCCAGCCCAACCCCTCCCAACAACACTGCTATGACAATGTCCACCCCGAGGGCGGGAGCCGGGAGCGCCCCCAGGGGACTCGCTGACGTCGGGGGTCAGGAGGTGTTTACGACTCAAATGACTCCCTCGCCCCAGGAATTGCCCTGGCTCCCGAGCTTGGGAGAGACGGAGAATCCCAGAAGCGCGGGGCTGGCAGGGCCCTGGGAGTTGGGCTTTGTTAGCGGCACGACCCCGACCAGTGAGCGGTCCGGAGGCTCGCCAGGCCCAGCTGTGCCCCTCTGGGTCTGAGCTCCCCCGGCTGAGTGCTCCAGAGGGCAGGGCGGGTGCTTGGCAAGCTGTGGGCTCACAAGGGGTGACAACAACCCAACGCCCCCAACAGGCGTCCCCACGTGCACCCCGTGAGCTGGGCTTGGCAGGGGTGCGCTTCCTTCTGTGGCAGAACCATCCCACCCCCTGCTGGGACCTTTCTAGATCCAGCCCCGCCTTCCTCCTGCTCAGCACAGGCCTCCTGCGCCTGCCAGGCTGGTACTGGGGCCTCGCCTGGCTGCTGGAGCTGGACAAAGCTCACTCTCAGCCCTTGGGCAGAGCCCTCTAGCCGTCTGGCTCCCTCCAGGGCAGCCTCACCCTCCCAGGGCGTAACTCCTGGTCCCAGGTCTCTCCTCTCCCTCAGCCCCCTCCCTGGGCTGAGCGCCCCTGGGCGGTGAGGGAACAGTGGCGGAGACAGGCCCCCTCCAGCCTTCCCCACGCCGCGCAGCTGAGCCCATGCGCAGCCCCTGCACCTGACTGCAGCCCCCTGGGGCCCAGTGCCGTCTCCTCCTCCAGGGCCCCTTGCTGCCAACATGGCTCCTACTTGGCTTTGCCGGCCAAGCTGCTCCTCGCAGGGTTGCAGGGGCGGGACCGGCTGGGCAGGCTTGGGGCCCTGACTGGAGCGCTGGGCTGGACAAGGAGAAATCACCGGGCTCGCTGAGACCCACGTAGCCACATCCAGGGCAGAGGGCAGCAGGGAAGCCGAGCAACCCCCTGCGCTGTTTCTGGGGGTCAAGGCCTCACTCTCTTGGGTGCAAATACGTCTCCGGTGCTGCATGCAACTGCCAGCAGCGCACCCCAGGGCTCTTCCTAGGGCTGCAGGCCTCGGGCGCAGGGTGAAGACGCTTGTGTGGTGTCTGGCGGGGAGCACAGGCGGCTCTGAGTCACGCTTGCAATTGCTCAAGAGGCTCTCTGCCGGTGGGGTGCCAGGCAATGCCAGCTGGGCACGGGCTGCGTCTGCCAGCAGCCCTGGGCTTGGGCCAGCACAAGGCCAGTTGCTCCTGAGCCGTGCGGCGTTTGCAGGGGAATCCTTCTGGCCACTGGGGCCAGGGCCTGCGGTGAGCTCCGGCCCAGGGCACACACGGCAAAGGCCGGACGGTCTGTGCCCACGTGCAGTGCGGCCCCAGGCATTTCCTAGCCTGCCCCCAGTGCCTACCCTGGGCCGGAGGAGCCCCAGACGCTGCTGCTCCGGGGTGCGGCCCCATGGGGGGACAGGTGCTCGCACAGGCTGCCTGGGACACAGGGACGTCCCTCTCCCGGAACCCGCCTGCCAGAGGCCAGCGTACGGCCCTTCCAGCGCGGCTCCCTGGACTCTGGGCTGGGCTCTGCAGCCCCCTCAGTGAGTGACTCTCAGCAGAGCCACGACCCCCAGTGCCAGGGGCTCTGCAGCACAGGAGAGGGGCCCTTCGAGGGGCTTTGGACCCAGAGCCCTGCTCACCAGATGCACACGAGACCTGCAAAGTGCCCAGCCACCACAGACCCAACGCAGCTGCAGCACGGAGGCGAGGGGCGGCCAGGGCCATCCTGCTCTCTGCAATCCGGGAGCAGCTGGCACTGGGGTGCAGCCTGGCCCGGAGGGTTGGGGAGCCTTTCAGCAGGCTGCTAGCACCCCCGTCTGACCACCAGCCGTCGCCAGGAGGGCAGTGCCAGAGACTCTCCATCCGTGCCACGCCTGGGCATCAGCAGAAGGTCCCTGAGCCGCAGCCCCCATCAGAGCTGCAGGGCTTCCCCATGCCTGCCCCCAGCAGCACAGAGCCCTGCCCTAGGCTACTCCAAGGCAATGAAAGAGAAGGGGAAGGGCCGGCCCAGCGGAAGGGGCCAGACACCCCGGAGCAGATGAAATGGGAAGTGAAGCCGCCCTTGTGCCTGGCTTGGCTGTGAGAGGCCCACGCCCACTGGCCTTGCCCCAGAGCTGGGCGTGGGAGAGGAAGGTGCTGGGGAGCTGGCCAGCAGGGCCAGCTAGCCTGTGCAGCCCGTGTGTTCAGGAGGGCTAGCTCCGAGTCCCCAGCTTTCAGCCCAGTGATTTCAATCTAGGCAGGGCACATCAGGAGTTTTGCCCCAGGAAATGTGGTTTTAGGCAAGGCCCTGACCAGCGTTTCCTCTAAGCTGCGCGCCTGCGCAGCCGCTCACTACAAATGTTAGGTCCGCCCATGTCATTTTAAGAGCTGCGCAGCAGCATTCACTGCTCCCCTTCCTGCTGGAACGGATGGTGAGTGGTGGGGGCGGTGGCAGCTGGCAGCGTGGTGGGTTCCTGGCAGCGGTCAGCTGCCCTTTTGCTCCACCTGATGTCAGTGTGCGTAAGCTGAGGCTGCCCCAGCTGGAATGGGGCTCGTGTGGCTGCTGCTTTACTCCAGCTAGAGCCGGGGCCACCCACGGAGACCGGGACCGTGGTACTGAAAATAGCACCACAGGCGGCCTCTGTTCCAGTCCCGGCACACAGTCCCCCCAGGAGCAGCTGGGGCCGGGACCGTGGTACTGAAAATAGTGTCACAGCCCAGCTCCAGCCCCACAAACTGCTTCCCACGTTGAAGGCAGAAAGTGAGGGAAGGGGCAGGGGGAGACCTAAGGAGAAGGGGGGTGAGGAGAGGAAGGGGCTTGTGCTGAGGGGAGAGGAGGGGCCCAGGGCAGGAGAAGAAAAGGGAAGGCACCAAGGGGCAGGGTGGAAGAGAGACAAAACCCGGGGGAGGGGGGGGAGGGCAAGAGGAGATAATGAGGAAAAAGGGCAGGAGAGGAGAGGGGAGGGAAGGTATCAGTGGAGGTGCAAAGGGGAGGGGACAGGATGATGCTGGGAGAGGAGGGGGGGCCAATAGAGGCAAGAGGGAGGAAGAGAAGAGGGGAGCAGTGGGTGCCTGGAGAAGGATGGGCATGAGGAAAGCAGGGGATGGAGCAAGTCGTGTGTGAGGGTGGAGAGGGGAGTGAGGAGAACTGGGGCAGAGGGTGGTGAGGGGGTGGGCAGCAGGGAGGAAGAGGGCAAGGGGGGCAGGTGTCAGGAGGGCAGGGGCAGTGAAGGAAGGGGGAGGCACCAGGAGGGTGCAGGGGTAAGGGAAGGTGCAGGTGCCAGGGGATTGTGGGGGTGAAGCAGATGGGCAGCCACATGGAGGGGAGGGACGGTGTCAGTGGGTGCCCGGAGAAGAGGGGTGGAGAGAGGGGAGAGAGAGGTGCTAGGAGAGGGGATGGGGAGGAGGGCTAGAGGAGGGGTGGGCACAGGGGGAAGGGAAGGGCGGGTGCAGGGGTCAAGGAGGATGGGGAGGAGGGGCAGGTCCCAGAAGAGCTGAGGGGAGTGAGAAGGGCAGGAGCCAGGACAGCACAGGAGGTGAGAGGTGGGCTCCAGGGGAGCAGATGGGGTGAGGGGAGGGGGGGAGACATGGCAGCAGAGGGAGAGGTTGAGAAGATACTTCTATTTGTTAAGAACGTGGGTGCCGCGGTGGCACCCGTCCCAACAAGCGCCCACACCTCAATACTGGTGCACAAGACAAAACTCTCTCACTCCACTCGTGGGTGGAAAATCTTGGGGGGAACCCTGGCCCTGACCAAGTGCCCAGCAGGCTGCTTGTGAGGACCCTCGGACAGCACTGCCAGCTCTGCCGACCCCCCGGCTCACAGAAAAGTCCCGGATTTTGCAGGGAAAAGCCCCTTGGACCACGTCCACTCCCTCCCCTTCATGTCCTGCCACACGGTGCGGCCGCCACCCGCTAGATGCAGCCACCCAGGGAGGGGACACCCTGCCAGGCCGGCTCTGCGCCTGCCGATGGGAATGGCACTGGGCCGGGAGTCAGGAGACACGGTTCTGCTCCCTGCACCACTCCAGACATCCTAGGGGACTTGCTGCTCTGGGCCACAGCTTCACAAGCTGGGACTGCCCCAGGGACTTGCCCACCTGTCTCTCCATGCTCCTGAGCACAGGGCCCAAGAGCCATGCCGGCCACGCCCCCTTGGGAGTCTCCTCCCGCCCAGTGTGCAAGGAGCACCAGGTGCATGTCAGGGAGACGGGCAGTGGGACGCAGGGCCGGGCCGCGGGATGCAGGGCTGGGCAGCGGAAAGCCAGGGTGAGAACTAGCCAGATCCCCACAGGAAACCAACTCGCCTGTCACCAAAGGGGTTCCTGGGAGTGAAGGAAACTTACTAGCCCCCTGGCTTGTGCCTGTGACCTCTGCCCTGCTCCCCGGCAGCCCCTAGGCTGGGAGTGAGCAGGGCCTGGGCAGGCGGCAAGAAAGCCCCCAACGGCTTGGCCCTGAGGTTAGTGTCCCGCCCGGCCCTTGGCCCAGGAGCTGGCAGCTGTGACCAGCTCAGCGTTTCCTGGCAGCTGCTCCCCTGGGCAGCCAGGTGCCCCACAAAGGGAGCAAAGGATTCCCCTGCACTCCCCTCAGACCCAACCCTGGCCTTTCGGCCCTGCCAGCTGGCCGGCCCTCTCCCCAGGCAGGGCCCTCACTCCGGGGCAGCACAGGGCTCCTACCTTCCCGGGTCTGGCCTCCTCTCTGCGCCGCTCCTCGTGCCCTCCTGCGGCAGGGCCCTGTGGCCAGGGCTGCTTCCCCCCGCACCTTTCCTGGCCTGCAGCTGGGCCAGCGGCACGATGTCGCAGCCCTTGGGCCGGTGCCAGACCGTCTGCTGGGTGGTGGCGTTGTAGTAGTAGAAGCGGCTGCTGTTCTGGTCGAAGAGCTCCCACCACTGCGTGTGGTCGGCCTGGCGGACGCGACGCTCGGGCGGGGGCTCCCAGCCGCACTCCCCGGTGGCCAGGTTGACGTACATTCGCTCCCCGGAGCGGGGCTCCAGCAGCTCCACCCAGTCCGAGCTGCAGGAGCACAGGAAGGCAGAGTCAGGCTAGGCTGGGTCAAGGGGCCGGCACCCGCCTGGACCCAGCCCAGTGTTCAGCCAGGGGAGCTAGCAGGGCCCCACGTGCTGGGAAGGGAGGAGCTGCCTATCCAGCTGGCGGGCATGGGAGCGGGAGGCCGTCCCGCTCACTCCAGCACCGGGGAAGGAAGGCGGCAGTTCAGACCCCACTGCCATCCCCTGCAGAGGGCCCGTGCTCGCTGCACGAGCCGCTGCTTCTCTGGGGATTGGCCTCGGGGCTCCTTGTACTGCTCTGTGCTCAGAGGGCAGTGCTGGTCACTGGTTTGAAGGCTTTTCCTCCGCTAGCATCTGAGAGCCCACACCCAGAACAGCTGTCTCTTCATAATCCCGGGAGGGAGGGCTATCTGCACAGTTTGGGGGGCAAGTAGGGATGTAAAATCCCATGGCGTCAGTTACTGGTGAAATGTTGCACAGGCAGCTGAATGGGGGATCTAGGTATGGGGGGCTTGTTGGGGGTCTGGGTGCAACAGTAACGGGACTCTGCAGGGGGTGCAGGTGAAGGTAGCTGGGGCTCAGCAGGGGTGTGGGGTGGGGATCCAGGTGGGGGTTGTCTCTGGGTGGATGGGGGAGCAGCTCTCTGTACAGTGACCCCCCCCCCCACGGGGGAAGGGGAGCTGGCAGAGCTTCCTACAGCCAGAGGAGAAGTCACACAGCCCCACATGCCGGGCAGAGAAGAGGAAGTCCCGTCCACCCTAGCCTGGACTTGCACCTGAGCCCAGCTGAGTGCAGGAGCCATCAGCCCAGCGCTCATCTCCTCCTGCTAGAGAACACACCCGGGGAGCCGTCGGGAAGCTGCAGAGGATGGCAGTGGGTGCCAGGGGACAGACTGAGCCTTTCTCCAGTGCAGCCCAAACCTGCTGCCAGTTACCTCCGGGTCGAGCATGTGGGCTAAGAGCTGCCGCATTGCTGGCTGTTCAGCCGTGGGCTGGAGCCCGGCTCTAGGAGCTGGCGAGGTGGGAGGATCCCAGAGCTCAGACTGCAGCCCCAGCCTAAGCTCTGCCCCACCCTCGCCCTGCAAACCTCAGTCAGCTGGTGGCCAGTGGCAGGTGTCTCACTGCAGGGGAGACAGACCTTGAGTTACTGAGATTACAGTGGCAAGCGGGGACTCAGCCACACAATTACTGCGCGTGTAACTGACACGGAACCTGGCCGTCCTAGAGGTGCCAGCTGTTTTCAGAGGAGGACCCCGCAAAGAGAGATGGAAATGCCAGAGCATCTCAGAGTAAGAATGGAAAGTTATGCATCTGAGGCAGCGACCCTTTTAAACATGGCATTCGCGAAATAATGGCCTTCTGTCTTGTGCAGCGTAAAGGCTGCCAGTCATTGATAAGCCAAGACACAGAGCCTCTTGAAAACGCAGACAAGCCACTGTTCCGCAGCTGGGGAAGGAACGGGCTATTTCTCCACCAGCAAAGTCCACAAGATTCTGGCGGTTAAATGCATCAAAGGTAACTCACAACTTGCCAATCTGTTTCACTCTTCAGGCAATCTCTCGGGTCGCAGCTGTTCCTGTCTGATTTGTTACAACAATTAAGTAGGAACAAATGCAGAAGCGCCCTTGAAAGTCTCAAGTGTCCACACCAAGGAAGTGAGACTCGAGTTCCCCACCACGATGCTGAGAGAACAGAGGGATCTGGCAATGAGCAAAAGTCAATAGACCACTTACAGATCCACAGTGGACCATACTGTAACTGGTCTGATCACAGCCCCGAGGAGAGCAGCTTGCTCTGTGTGGAGGAAAATGGGTCACTTGTGATTTTCCCAAAACATGCTTTTCCTGGGCAGGGAGGGGGAGGAGTAAACCAATTCTTGACAACATGGTAAAAATGCTCATGATGCTTCTATGAAATTCACTATTCACTCCACAAATACGTTATCTATTCTGCACACATTAATAAGCTGAACATGTTGCCCAAAATGACAAAAATGCACAATTCTGTAGATGAAACACAGTACTCAGTCAGTTAGGCCCCTGCTATCTTTGAATGTGCCCTTAGATATCTGAACACTGGTATCAATGTATTTGCTTATTCAACACCTACCCTTTGACAAACCTCAAACCAATGCCAAAACCACATTCAATTGGTGCCGAGTGGGCTAGACAGGAATGCAAGTTGCATAAAACCCATCTGTTGTTCCCCGATTTTACTGCCGCAGACTTCCAGCGTTTTGATGCAATATACAGTCAAACAATTTCCTTTGCACAAGTGACCCAGAGGCAGAAGCACGCGCCTAACTTCGTCCCGAGTAGAGGGGCATTCCCAAATCCGGGCCATAGATATGAAACTAAAACCTGGCACTGTCAATGCTCGAAGATGAGAAGTGTTTACATTCCACAGCCATATTGCAGCTTCCACTTCCTGTCCTGGGTACAACCTACAACCCTCTAGTGAGATCAGCTAGGAGGGCAAAGTAATGGAGAGGTTCTTCTCAGAACCTTTTCATTCATTAACTTCTATTGGCCTTGTGGGTTCCAGTTCTGTGTCATTAAATAGATCCAGAGAGACGGTGACGGTACATCGCGCTGCCTTGTACACCTGGACAAGTTTAGAGCCTCTCTTTCCTCTCCTAGTCTGTAAAACTTACAGTGGGCTTGGTAGTTTCTAGCTTACACTGCTTCATGCTCAGTACAAACTGAAACATTTGCAGGTAGCTGGCTGCAAGCGTAGAGACAACCTTCCCGAGAGACCGTGGGAAACGAGAAATTACTCTGGGTTTCAGGCAAACACACAGGGGCCAATGGTGTTCATGACGAGGTGTTGTGGAAATGTAGGATAGTTGCTTCTCGGTGAGCATTAAATCTCCTGAACAGGATGGTTGCAGACAAGTTCTCATCATTTTCATTTTATTGCAAGTGTCAAAGACCTCTCTGCCACACTCTTCTCTGCCTTCTTGGAAGTAGGGATGTGAAAAGTTAACTGGTTAACTTACTGGTTCCAGTTAATCAGTGGGGGCTGCTGCAGCTGCCCCCTGCCTGCTCCCCTTAAATAGGTTAACCAGGTAACTAATTTAACGGGATTTTATACCCCTGCTTTGAAGCACCTTCAGCCAGTCTGACTCAGTACTCTGTGCTTTTCTTTTTGAACACACTCAGCAGTAGAAGCAAGGACACCTTTACCCCTGCATGGGCAGATACCTATGGCCATTAGCAACTCAGTTCCCATAAGAAGGACCAGACGGGGTCACCCCAAAGGCCCATCCAGCCCCTTTGTCCTGTCTGCTGACAGCAGCCAAGGCCAGGTGCCCCAGAGGAAGCGAACAGAAGCGGGAACCATCCAGGGATCACCCCTGTCACCCATTCCCAGTCTCTGACACACAGAGGCCAGGGTCCCCATCCCTGCCCATCCTGGCTAATAAGTATGGATGAACCTACCCTCCATGAATGTATCTAGTTCACGTTTGACCAATCTCACTGTAGTCATGTCAATGCCGACTCCTCTGATGCTTCCCCTGATTTCCCCTCCCCTGCTAGTGCTGGGTCTGCAGGTGTGAGCCCGTGTGCAGGGACAACCCGGGGGGCAAAGAGCTCCAGTCCCTTTCTTACATGCCCATTGTGCTACCTAGGCCAGTTCAACTCTTTGGCTTTCCAAGCGGTTCCTGTGGCTAGTCCAGGGACCTTTGCTGTTGGGGCTAGAGTCTGCCTCTGCGTGGAAGCCCTGGACCCAGGCCGGAAGCCACGGCCCGGGACAAGAGGATGTGCACGCTCAGGACCTGGGAAGAATCAAGCTGCTAGGGAAACGCCTTCTTTCCAGCACGCCCGTTTGGCAAAGCTGACCCCCGTGTTCTCGTTAAGCACTACGGCTGCCAGGGCTGCCAAAGCTACCAGCAAAGCGCTGGCCCAGCCAGCCACCCAAGGGGCTCTGGCAGCGCTGGGAGGGGCTCCGGCCCATCGGGACCTCGCCAGAGTTCCATGACGAGAGCCAGACCCCGGTCGCCAAGGCTGCAGGGGAGCTCTGGGGCATCTGTCTGACGGGTCGGACACGCCGGGATTTGGAAATCCTGGCCAGGGGAGCCCTTGAGGGCTTCCTGACCCTAAGGTTCAGACATGCACCCTGGCACCACGGCTTTCCACGGCACTCGCTGGGTGAGCCACGCGCTGAGCAAGGGGCCAGTCGGCAGCCCTGGGCTGCCTGGGAACCCAGGGCAATGCCACCGGTGGCTGGGGTCGCACTAGACCCTCTTGTGGGGCAACAGCAGGCCTCTTCTCTCAAAGCAGCCGAAAGCCTTCCCCTTCCCTGCCTCCGGGGAGGGGCGCGCGAGCCCCAGGCATTTGCACTGTTGGCCAGAAGCAGACTGGGCTTCCTAACCCACACCCCAGCTCAGCTCCCCTGGATGCCACTGCAGGGCGGGGCAGCGCGACGGGATCTCCTCTCCAGCCTGACCTGCAGTGATCCTGGGCCCGAGCGAGGCCATTGCCCACCTGCAGAGATGGGTTATTAACAGCCCCACCATGAGCACCGAGCCCAGACGCTCCGCTGCAGCTGGGACAGCTTCCCGGCTGCATCTCGGCAGTGTCAGTTATGGGACAGCAGGGCCCTGAGAAGAACCAGCCCTTCCTCCAGGGTTATTGCCGGACAAAAGACTAAATGGCAAAGAACACGCAGCGCAGCTGTGACAGATCACAGCCTGGACCCTCTGGTTCAGCATCGCACCTCTGCTGATCAGCTCAGACCACTGGTCCCTCCAGCACCACATGTGTCTCCTTCTGATGCCCCTTCCGTGCTAGCCCGACAGACGCCCAGTCCCACTGCAGCAGACACAATCCTTTCAATTTCCTTCTCCAAATTAACCCATGCTGGTAAGAATGGCACTGTCCACCGGCGCTGCACGTGTAGCAATGTAACAGAAATATTACACACCCTAGGGACAGTTAGTCAGTTAACCGGCTAAAACCTAGGGAGGCCAGTGGCAGGAACCAGCAGCTCCCAGCCTCCCCCGCACTTGGGGCTGCTGTGGCCAGCCTCCCCTTGGGGGGGAGGGAGGCAGCAGCCCCATGCATGGGTTTCCAGCTCCTGCTCCAGTGAGGGTGATACTCACCAGGTAACTGGTTAATCAGTTACCCATTCACATCTCTAATACACACGCACACAGTTATTAAACCTCAAAACACAATCGCCATCTGGGTCTCTATGCATGTGATGTTCGCACTCTATGTAGATGGAAAAACCTTAAGAACAGAAGAAGGGCCAGGCTGGGTCAGAGCAAAGGCCCATCCAGCCCAGTGTCCTGACTGCCGACAGCGGCCAGTGCGAGGTGCCCCAGAGGGAGTGAACAGAACAGGGAATCCTCACGTGACCCCCTCCCCTGTCCCCCTTTCCCAGCCTCTGGCAAGCAGACACTAGGACACCCTCCCCACCCAGCCAGGCCAATAGCCAGTGACCGGCCCGTCCTCCATAGACTGACCCAGTTCTTTTCCAAAGAGCCTCCCACAAAACCCACTGCCCAACCTCTGCCAGAGCATGGAACGGCCTTATCTGATTTGCACAATGGTCCTTCCAACACATCCCCAGCCGAAGGCCACTGTCAAAGCGCAAGGTGGCTCTCACCTAGAAGGTCTCACACCTGGACTGCGGATGTCGCCTCTCAGCAGGCTAACTCCAGAGACAGCCTCCCCTCTGATGCGTCAAGCACAAAGCTCTCCACTGGCTTCCACTAGCACTGCACCCGACAGCCTCCCTCAGGCAGCAGCCAGCATGGGCGCCGGGGAGCAGGGGAAAGACCTGTCGTGGCTGCTCCAGCCCTTCTGAAGATTGGCCTGTGCTCTGCACCAAGGAGCTCCACACAGCAGCGTGGGCAATCAATGGGCAGTACCAACCTGCCACGAGTGGCCACCAAGTCGTGCAGCCCTGTCACAGAATGGGGCCCAGATCTGCTCCAGAGAGGGACTCCAGGCAGGGGAAAGACACCACTAAATTGCTGCTTCCGGGAGCAGCTAGTCCTGGAATCACACTTCTTGGTTAGTCCGGGGGAGTGCAGGCACTGGTCCAAGACGTGAGGCTAGTGGAACCCTTGGTAGCAGTGACCACAGTGTAATTACATGTAACATCATTTCATGTCAGAACCACGAAAGAGGCGACTGCTGGTTCCACAGAAATGCAAAGGAACAAGAGAGCTTGCAAGCTGCATGGAAACTTTGTGACGCACAGTCACAGGGGCTCAAAAGCAATGTGTACGCCATGCGAAACCAATGCTGCCGAGGCTGAACAGGAGGATAAAGGAGACCAAAAGACCTTCCCCGAGGAGGACGTTATGAAGGCCAAGAGTGAGAAATTCATGACGGGCGGGTCCCTCAGTGGCTAGTAGCCAAGATGGGCAAGGAGACAGATCCATGCTCCGAGTGACCATACGCCTCTTACTGGCCCAGGCTGGGGGAGGACAAGAGGGAAAGGATCTCTCAGTAAATTGCCTCTTCTGTTCACTCCTTCTGGGCTAGGGATGTTAGACAGCGAGTAACTGAATAGTCGTGGAGCCGCAGCCAATCAGAGGCAGCAGCATAGGGTGGCCAGAGGAGCTGGTCCACGAGAGGAGCCCATTTAAAAACCAGCTCCCTGAACAGACCAGCTGCTGCCTCTGATACAGCGGGGGTGGGGGATGCTTGTAGTCGGTGGGGGATTAACCGATGAGCCCAGGCTTAGTCGTCTACATGCTCACATCCCTTCTGGGGCCCCAGGCACAGCCACTGCTGGAAACAGGACACTGGGCTGAGCCAGTCTGGCCGTCATGATGTTCTGTGTTTCCTGGGCCCAGAACTCGCCCATCCGCAGTGGCTCCATCAACGCCACTCGCAGTTTGGAACCGACTGTCACGGCGACACGTAGTAGCAGGACATTCCTTGGGAAATATTCCACCCTCTGACGACACCACCTCACCCGGGCCTCACACGCATCCTTGCTGTGCACAGGGCTCAACTGCAATGTGCCTAGATGGGTCTGGACTGCCTACGTTGGCCGAAACCACTTCCCTGGAGCCATTCCCCCGTAGTTACATTCATTCCAAGGGGAAAGTGGAGTCGCTGAGTATCGTTTCTCTTAAACAAGATAGCATTTTCAGGGACATAACTGCAGCAGTAAGCAAGGCGTTACTGTAAGCTCTGCTAGCAGGCACTGAGATACCCCCGGGAGAGGGTGCCAGAATCCCAGGGCTGGAAGAGACCTCAGGAGTCATCGAGTCCAGTCCCCTGCCCAAAGCAGGACCAACCCCAACTCAATCATCCCAGCCAGGGCTTTGTCAAGCCGGGACTTAAACACCTCTAGGGACGGAGATTCCACCCCTCCCTAGGGAACCCATCCCAGTGCTTCCCCACCCTCCTAGGAAAATAGTTTTTCCTAATATCCAACCTAGACCTCCCCACCTGCAATTTCAGCCCATTGCTCCTTGTTCTGCCATCTGCCCCCACTGAGAACAGCCTCTCTCCAGCCTCTTTGGAACCCCCTTCAGGGAGTTGAAGGCTGCTCTCAAATCCCCCCTCACTCTTCGCTTCTGTAGATTAAACAAGCCCAAATCCCTCAGCCTCTCCTCATAGGTCATGTGCTCCAGCCCCCTAATAATTTTTGTTGCCCTCTGCTGGTCTTTCTCCATTACATCCAGATCCTTTCTATAACAGTGGAGCGGGGGGGGGGGGAGGTGCAGAATTGAAAGCAATACTCAAGATGTGACCTCACCAGCGCCGAATAAAGGGGAGTAATCTGGATCTGCTGGAAATGTTCCTCCTAATGGAACGTAATATGCCATTAGACCTTTGGGCTACAAGGGCACACTGTTGATTCATATCCAGCTTCTCATCCACTGTAACCCCCAGGTCCTTTTCTGCAGAACTGCTGCTTAGCCATTCGGTCCCCAGCCTGTAACAATGCTTGGGATTCTTCCACCCCAAGCGCAGGACTCTGCACTTGTCCTTGTTGAACCTCATCAGATTTCTTTTGGCCCAATCCTCTAATCTGTCTAGGTCACTCTGGACCCTATCCCTGCCCTCCAATGTATCTACCTTTCCCCCTAGCTTAGTGTCATCCGCAAACTTGCTGAGGGTGCAATCCATCCCCTCATCCAAGTCATTAATAAAGATGTTGAACAAAACCGGTCCCAGAACCGATCCTTGGGGCACTCCGCTAGAAACCGACCACCAACCAGACATCGAGCCATTGATCGCTACCCATTGGGCCCAACAGTCTAGCCAGCTTTCTATCCATCTTACAATCCATTTATCCAACCCATACTTCCTTAGCTTGCTGGCAAGACTGTTGTGGGAGACTGTATCAAAAGCTTTGCTAAACTCAAGGTACATCACATCCACTGACTTTCCCATGTCCACAGAGCCAGTTCCCTCATCACAGAAGCTAATCAAGTTGGTCAAGAATGACTTGCCCTTGGTGAATCCATGTTGATTATTCCTGACCATTTTCCCCTCTTCGAAGTACTTCAAAACATCAAAGTGATGTTTCTGGGGACTGAGGTAAGGCTGACTGGTCTATAGTTCCCTGGATTGTCCTTCTTCCCTTTTTTAAAGATGGGCACTACATTTGCCTCTTTTCAGTCATCCAGGATCTCTCCCGATCTCCAAGAGTTTTCAAAGATAAAGGCCAAAGTCTCCTCAATGACATTTGCCAACTCCCTCAGTACCCTCGGATGCATTAAATCTGGACCCATGGATTTGTGTATGTCTAGCTTTTGTAAATAGTTCCTAACCTGTTCTTTCTCCACCGAGGGCTGCCCACCTCCTTCCCATACTGCATTGCCAAAGCTGACTTTGTCTGTGAAGACAGAGGCAAAGAAAGCATTGAGTACTTCAGCTTTTCCCACATCATCTGTCACTAGGTTACCTCCCTCATCCAGTAAGGGCCCCACACCCTCCCTGATCACCCTCTTATTGCTAACATGTCTGTAGAAACCTTTCTTGTTCCCCTTCATATCCCTTGCCAGCTGCAATTCCAATTGTGCTTTTGCCTTCCTGATAACTCCCCTGCATTCTCGAGCAAAATATTTATACTCCTCCCTAGTCATCTCTCCAAGTTTCCACTTCTTGTAAGCTTCTTTTTTGTGTTTAAGCTCACCAAGGATATCCCCGGTAAGCCAATCTGGTCGCCTACTATATTTGCTTTTCTTACTGAGCACTGGGGTGGTTTCTTCCTGTGCCTTTAATAAGGCTTCTTTAAAATACTGCCAGCTCTCCTGGACTCCTTTCCCCTTCATGTAAACATTCCAGGGATCCTGTCCATCAGTTCTCTGAAGAAGTCAAAGTTTGCTTTTCTGAAGTCCAGGGTGTGTATTTTGCTACTCTCCTTTCTTCCTTTGGTCCGGATCCTGAAATCTGTCATCTCATGATCACTGCTTCCCAGGTTGTCACCCACCTCTACTTCCCCTACTAGTTCTTCCCTGTTTGTGAGCAGCAGGTCAAGCTGCGCATGGGCCCTGGTCGGTTCCTTCAGCACTTGTACCAAGAAGTTATCCCCAACTTTCTCCAAAAACTTCCTGGATTGTCTGCGTACTGCTGTATTGGTCTCCCAACAGATGTCAGGGTAGTTAAAGTCGCCCATGAGAACCAGGGCCTGCGATCTGGAAGCTTCTCTCAGTTGTCCGAAGAAAGCCTCGTCTACCTCATCCACCTGATCCGGTGGTCTACAGCAGACACCAACCACAGCATCACCCTTGTTTCTTCCACCTCTAAACTTAACCCATCGACTCTCAACAGTCTTTTCTCCCTCTAAGTACTGGAGCTCCGAGCAATCATATTGCTCTCTAACATACAGTACAACTTCTCCTCCTTTTCTCCCCCGCCTGTTCTTCCTGAACAGTCGATACCCTTCCATGACAGCGCTCCAGTCATGCGAGTCATCCCACCAAGTCTCCGTTATTCCAATCCAATTAGACCAGGCAGCGCTCTCCACATGCTCAACCGCACAAGAGGAAAGCTGGATTTTCACTGTGTAACATTTCACACTCGAGCAGCCACGGACTTAGCATTCTTCCCATTTCTATTTTAAATAGCGGCTGGATCCCTGCTTGGTGGGGAACCTCCAAATATGCGTAAGTGATGCAGAATTGCTCTGCGGAGCACAGAAGGGAAATCAATGAGCAGATCTGGGTGCAGCTTTTTTCAATTTCACCGCGGACACCCATTTGTGTTTGCTGGCATCCTATCCAAGAGCCGAGCACACCCCTCTCCCACACAGCCACCTCCCACCCAAAAAGGTCCCACACCGCTGGAAGGGGAGGCAAGGCCAAGCGAGCCCGGCATGGATACGGCGTTTTGTATCTGCATCTGTATCTGCAGGGGGAGCCGCGACTACTGGCAGATGTGCAGGGCTCAGAAGACCCGCACTGTGGTGGGGCTGCGTGTGCAAGGCAGAATTCCCTCCAAGTTCTCAACACCAGGTCGCCACGAGCCCCGTGCCAGGTGCTGGCTGCACGCACAGGGCCCTGGGCTGCGGGCACACCCTGCACTGCCAATGACACAGAGCCAGCACGTTTTACCTGTTTCAAAGCAAACCAGCTCCACTCCGCTTCCACTGGAAAGCCAAGCCTCGCGGGGACCCTCAGCATCTTGCCGCTGGACCTAAAGGAAAGGGCTCGCTGGCCTTTTCCTGCACCAGGCTGCGAAGGACGCTATGCACTTCGGTGGCGCGTCTCCAGGAAGGTCACCAAGGGCTCGTCCCCACTCCCAGCTGGCGAGAGCGGCCTCCAGGGGCGCAGTGCAGCAGCCTCTCAGTTCCCACGCCAGACTCCGGGTGGGCGCCTCCTGGACCAGACTGAGCCTTTCCCGGGGCTCTGCAGACAAAGGAAGCCACCCCTGGCTCTCAGGTGAGACCGTCTGTGTTGTGAGGAGAATCCAGCTGCGAACTCTGCCTTGGGCTGGGGCCAGCGCCTTGCAGTGCCAACGGGCCCCGGCATGCTGCTGACTCACAGGCTGAAAGCAAAGGCAGAGGGACTATGCCCGGGTAGGTAACGACAGCCCAGTCGTTCAGGGCAACACGCCCTGCGGCTGAGACCCGCACACACACCAGCCCCGCCTGGCTGTGTGCCCCCCAGAATGTGCAGCCTGGCGGGGACCTCACTGCGGCACGGCTGCCTCCAGCCCCCAGCCTCTGGTGCAGTTGGAAGGGCCAGCGGTGCAGAGTCGCTCTGCTGAGGGAACCGCGCTCTGGGGCTCCCAACAGCACCGCAGGGAAGGGCTTTGCCGTCTCCTCCTTCCTGAGATGCATGGCGATGCCAAAGCACAAAAAGCGACTTGCCTGACGTCAGACTCTGGAACAACCTCCCAGGGCCCTGGACTCCCGTCCTCCTGCGTATGCACACGGACCTGCCTCAGGTCCCAAGGGCTCAGCTCAGGCTCTGGATCAATTCCCACGTGTGGTTGGGATGATAAATGTACCCTGGGCTGCTGCTGCCCAGGGCATCCCCTGCAATGAAGCTGAACTTGGCTTATGCTCACAGGCCAACACTCGGCTAATGCAGAGTTATGGCTGCTCTGGTGTGTTTCCTGCCACCGCGGTCACCAAAAACCAAGGATATACCCAGTTCAGGCAACAGGAGCAGCCAGATCAACCCCCTCTCATCTCTCTTACCCACTCAACACCGCGATTCCCGGACACCCCAACCTCCTCTCATCTCTCTTACCCACTCAACACCGCGATACCCGGACACCCCAGCCTCCTCTCATCTCTCTTACCCACTCAACACCGCGATACCTGGACACCCCAGCCTCCTCTCATCTCTCTTACCCACTCAACACCGCGATACCTGGACACCCCAGCCTCCTCTCATCTCTCTTACCCACTCAACACCGCGATACCCGGACACCCCAGCCTCCTCTCATCTCTCTTACCACTCAACACCATGATACCCGGACACCCCCGCCTCCTCTCATCTCTCTTACCCACTCAAAACCGCAATACCAGGGCACCCCCACCTCCTCCCGCTCACCCCATTCTCCCTGCGCACAGTGGTACATACTGACTACAGTCACCAAAACCAGAGCCCGGGTCCATTTCTGACATCACCGCGTCAGCCCGGCGCTTTCGGAGCATGGGAAGCATGACACCGGAGTGTGGCTTCGAGAGGGAATGTGGCAGGCAGAGCAGGAAGGCAGCCTCCCTGGTCAGAGCTCCCATTCCATCAGCCTCTGCACCAAGAAGAAAACCAGGATGAGGAAGCCCCAAAGGACTGTTTGGACTGTGAATTCCGTTTTTGGGAAATTCCCCACTGCTTTGCGGCGTGATGCCCTGAACAGCCTTTCAGGCATGTGACTCGGACTCGTCTAGAGCATGGCCTAGGAAACACCAGCCTCGCTGGGAAAATGGAACGGTCTGAATCCTTCCAACCTTGGGCAGGGGCAGAGTGGGCAGTCTGGGGCCTGTCTGGGCAGGGGGAACGCTGGGGAGCTGTGAGGATACCACCCCAGCCAGGCCGGCTTGGCAGCTTGCAGCAGCAGTTTTGCTCTGCAGCATTCTGGGCTCACAGAACATTTGCTGTCTCAAATCCCAAAGGCGCGATTTGCACTGTGTGCCACATGGCTGCCGCTCTCCTAAGCAGATCGTCAGAACACTGTGAGACCAAGGGACCTGACCGGGAGCTACTCAAGCAAGTGCCCTCTAGCAGTGGTCCAACTCAGCCCCCCACCCCGCATTGTCCAGTGCTACTAAGACCGGGATACGGTCAGACTGGAACTACAGGTGACTTCTGATATGGCGGGAGCAGTTAGGTCAGTTGTCCTTGCATGGAACCATCTCAGGACATGTGGACGAGTAATCACGCCCGAAGAACACATGGACACTGCACTGTGCACTCACGGCAGCTGCTGCCATCCTCTCCCGGTTGCCCGGGGAGAGACATGCTGCTCTCCGAAGGGCAGGAGAGTTCACTTTTGCCGCACAGCACACAGCTGGCCACAGGGGGTTATTCACGGCTGTATTAGCCAGCGCGTCACTGATGCTCCACATATGGCTCGAAACTGAAGAAAGAATGTGTTTTAAAAAGGCACCGGAAAAATAATGGGGGTTGGATTGTATCAAACATGAGACTCAGCAAATGGCACAAAGACTCTGGAGAGGTGTCCGCAGCATGAACTCAAACGTGGAGAAACTATTTCACCGTTAAACCCCGTTTTGTGAAGGGTGAAAATAGGCTTGATGCTGCTCATCTCAACACCTGGGAAGGTCAGAGTTGCATCCAGAATCCGCCCCCCACAAATCCAGCTCTAAGCAGATCCTGGTGTTTGCTCTAGTCTTCATTTATATTCTAAATAAAAAGTGGCTTTGCTACTATCCACGCTCACAGTGCCTGGAGGGCTTTCAAAGGAATGAGTAAGTCTGCCTGCTACAAAAAGCAGATATAATTGTGTTCCGTCTGAACACAGGCAATGAAAACTAACCAGTCCCAAACATTTGAGAATCTGAACTCTGGCGAAGGTCTGCAGCATTTCCTCTCAATTGGCTAGCCCAGGAAGAGAGCCATGAAGGTCGGAGAACAGAAAAGGGCAGATTAGAGTAGGAAGCCAGAGAGGCAGAGCAGAAGCACTTTTTCTTTGAATCTTAGATTAATTTTTCCACCACAACAGAATTTGGCATGTCTGCTGTTGACAGTTTCCCAGACACCCAGGGCTTGCAAACATGATGTAGTAATAAGGCCCTAAACTTTTGAGTTATTACTATGTAACAACTGCCCAAGCATAATGGCCTTTTAGAAAAGACAGTGCAGAGAGCTAGGAGAATAAACACACAGGCTATGTCTACACTACAAGGTTTTTGCAGAAAAACAACCGTTTTTGCGCAAAAACCTGCGGAGCATTCACATCTCAAGCACATATTTGTGCAAGAAAATCTACAGTCAATCGACAGAACAGAGGGCTTTTTGCGGTGTAGGTATACCTCCTTCTACGAGGCATAACTCCTTTCTGCACAAGAGTTCTTGCGCAAAAAGATGTGTGTGGACGCTCAAAGGGGATTTCTTGCACAAAAAGAGTCTACTACAAAAAGCACAGGTGCTCTGATGGTCATTCTGTGAATGGCAATCAGAACTTTCTTGCGCAAGAGCGTCCATGCAGTGTGGATGCTCTCTTGCATAAAAGCACATCGCTTTTGCGATGTGCTTCAGAGGAGTGGACATGCTTTTGCGAAAGAAGTTTTTCCACAAAAAGCTTCTTGTGCAAAAACCCTGCAGTGTAGACAAAGTCACACTGTCTAACAGCTCAATTTCTTCACCAGCCTGAAGAAATTCAGAGGTGCTCTCCTGATACTGCTAACGTCGGAGTATGCTACACAACCTAAGCTACGTCAATTGTGTAGCTTAAGTCAAAATAGCTTGTTTCAGCTTTTGGTGTTGTGTATATAGCAGGAAATCGAAGGAAGAGAACATAAGAACGGCCGTACTGGGTCAGACCAAAGGTCCATCTAGCCCAGTAGCCTGTCTGCCGACAGTGGCCAGCACCAGGTGCCCCAGAGAGGGTGGACCGAAGACAATGACCAAGCGATTTGTCTCCTGCCATCCCTCTCCAGCCTCTGACAAACAGAGGCCAGGGACACCATTTCTATCCCCTGGCTAATAGCCTTTTATGGACCTAACCTCCATGAAATTATCTAGCTTCTCTTTAAACTCTGTTATAGTCCTAGCCTTCACAGCCTCCTCTGGCAAGGAGTTCCACAGGCTGACTACACGCTGTGTGAAGAAGACCTTTCTTTTATTCGTTTTAAACCTGCTACCCATTAATTTCATTTGGTGTCCTCTAGTTCTTCTATTTAGGGAACTAATAAATAACTTCTCTTTATCGGCCCTCTCCACACCACTCATGATTTTATATACCTCTCTCATATCCCCCCTCAGTCTCCTCTTTTCTAAACTGAAAAGTCCCAGCTGTTTTAACCTCTCTTCATATGGGACCCGTTCCAAACCCCTAATCATTTTAGTTGCCCTTTTCTGAACCCTTTCCAAGGCCAAAATATCTTTGTTGAGGTGAGGAGACCACATCTGTACACAGTATTCGAGATGTGGGCGTACCATAGTTTTATACAGGGGCAGTAAGATATTCTGGGTCTTATTTTCTATCCCTTTCTTAATAATTCCTGAAACAAAAAACAGGACTATGTAGCACTTTAAAGACTAACAGGATGGTTTATTAGGTGATGAGCTTTCGTGGGCCAGACCCACTTCCTCAGATCAAATAGTGGAAGAAAATAGGCATGACCATATATACCAAAGGGATACAATCAAAAAAAGTGAACACATATAGAAAGGACAAATCAAATTTCAGAACAGAGGGGGGATGGGGGGGGGGAGGTAAATGTCTGTGAGCTAATGATATTGGAGGTGATAATTGGGGAAGCTATCTTTGTAATGGGTAAGGTAATTAGGGTCTTTGTTAAGACCCCGGCGTAAAGTGTCAAATTTAAGCATGAATGACAGTTCAGAGATTTCTCTTTCAAGCCTGGTGTGAAAATGTCTTTGAAGCAGGATGCAGGTAATCAAATCATTGAGACAATGCCCTTTCTGGTTGAAATGGCAAGAAACTGTTTTTTCTTTGTGATACTGTCTGATATCCGTTTTGTGTGCATTGATTCTTTGGCGAAGCGTCTGAGACATTTGTCCAATGTACATAGCAGATGGACACTGTCGGCACATGATGGCATAAATTATATTTCTGGATGAGCAGGAATATGTGTTCTTGATCTTATAACTGAATTGGTTAGGTCCAATAATGGTGTCAGCAGAGTAAATATGTGGACAAAGCTGGCAACGGGGTTTGTTGCAAGGAAAAGTCCCAGGGTTGGTATTAGCGTGGTATGTCCTGTGGTTGTTGGTAAGAATCATCCTGAGGTTAGGTGGTTGTCTGTAGGAGACTATGGGTCTGTCTCCCAGAGCCTCTCGGAGTGTAGTATCCTGTTCTAGTATACGTTGTAGTTTATTGATAATATGTTGGACGGGTTTAAGTTGGGGGCTATAGGTGATGACAAGTGGTGTTCTATTGTTGGTTTTCTTGGGTCTGTCTCGAAGTAGATGGTTTCTGGGTATTCGTCTGGCTCTTTCAATTTGTGTTTTTATTTCTCCAGGTAGGTAATTGAGGTTTATAAATGCTTGGTAGAGATCCTGAAGTTTCTGGTCTCTGTCAGTAGGATTAGAGCAGATGCGGTTGTATCAAAGGGCTTGGCTATAGATGATGGATCGTATGGTGTGTTCTGGATGGGAGCTGGAGGCATGAAGGTAACTGTATGAGTCAGTGGGTTTTCTGTAGAGAGTGGAACTAATTTACCATTGGTGATTTGTACTGTGGTATCCAGGAAATGGATCTCTCATGTAGAATGGTCCAGGCTGAGATTGATGGTGGGGTGTAGGCTGTTAAAATTTCTGTGGAATGTCTCCAGTGTTTCTTGGCCGTGGGTCCAGATCATAAAGATGTCATCGATGTAGCGTAAGTATAGAAGGGGTAAAAGGGGACAGGATCTGAGGAAACGTTGTTCTAAGTCAGCCATAAAGATGTTAGCGTACTGTGGGGCCATGCGGGTACCCATGGCTGTGCCACTGATCTGGAGGTATAAGTTGTCCTCAAAATGGAAATAATTGTGGGTGAGAACAAAGTTACATAGGTCTGCTGCCAGATTGGCAGTGGTGTCCTCTGGGATAGTGTTTCTAATTGCTTGTAATCCGTCTTCATGTGGGATGTTGGTGTATAGAACTTCTACATCCATGGTAGCAAGGATGGTGTTATCAGGGAGGTTATCGATGTTTTGTAGTTTTCTCAGGAAGTCAGTAGTATCTCGGAGATAGCTGGGAGTGTTGGTTGCGTAGGGTTTGAGAAGAGAGTCTACATAGCTGGATAATCCAGTAGTGAGCGTGCTGATACCTGAGATGATAGAATGTCCGGGGTGTCCCGGTTTATGGATTTTGGGAAGCAGATAGAACAATCCTGGTCGGGGTTCAGAAGGTGTTTCTGTGTGGATTTGGTCCCGAGTAGATGTAGGGAGGTCTTTAAGGAGATAGTGTAGTTTCTTTTGGTATTCTGAGGTGGGATCAGAGGAGAGAGGTTTGTAAAATGTGGTGTTGGAGAGTTGTCTGGTTGCCTCCTGGTTATAGTCGGACTTATTCATAATGACCACAGCACCCCCTTTGTCAGCTGGTTTGATTATAATGTCCGGGTTGCTTTTGAGACTCTGGATAGCATAGTGTTCAGCGCGGCTGAGATTGTGTGTCGCTTGTTGTTGTTTGTGAATCATGTCAGTCTGTGCACTGTTGCGGAAGCTTTGTATATAGAAATCCAGATTGTAATTCCAACCGTCAGGGGGAGTCCATATAGAATTATTTTTCCTTTGGTGTTGATAGGGGGGATCTGGTTGGTCAGACTGATGTTCACTGATAGTTTGGAAATGTTCTCGTAGGCGGAGGCAGTGAAAGAAAGCCTCAAGGTCACCACAAAATTGAATCCAGTTTGTGGGGGAGGTGGGGCAGAAAGAGAGACCCCGGGATAAGACAGACTCTTCTGCTGGGTTGAGTTTGTAGCTGGAGAGGTTAACAATATTATCCGGTGGGTTGAGGTAGTTGCTGTTGTAGCTTGTGCTGTGGAGCAGTTTAGAAAGTTTATTGTCTTTTCTTTGTTGTAGGGAATAGAAGTGCGTATAATAGATTTCTTGTCTGGTGGAACAAAAGTCTTGTAAGGTGTGAGTCGGTGTGGATGTTTGTCTTGAGATGAGAATCTCTAGATTAGAGATGTCATTCTTGATGTTTTTCTGTTTCTTGTATAAAATACTTATCAGGTGGTTCCTTAATTTCTTGGATAGTGTGAAGCAGAGTCTCTCACTGTAGTCACTACAGTATGTTGATCTTAATGGATTGTTCACTTTCAGTCCTTTGGGTACGATGTCCATCTTTTTGCACTTGGATAAAAAGATGATGACTGTCTGTATCTGTGCAAGTTTTTTCATATGGTTGATGGATTTCCATTCCAAACGGCTAAATGTAGTTCCTTGCATGTAGAATAATAATAGAGATGTAGCCGTGTTAGTCTAGTCTAGCTGAAACAAAAAACAGGACTATGTAGCACTTTAAAGACTAACAAGATGGTTTATTAGGTGATGAGCTTTTTGACCGCCGCTGCACAATAACTCCAAGATCTCTTTCCTGATTTGTCATAGCCAAATTAGCCCCCATCATACTGTATGTATAGTTGGGGTTATTTTTCCTGATGTGCATTACTTTACACTTATCTACATTAAATTTCATTTGCCATTTTGTTGCCCAATCACTCAGTTTGGTGAGATCTTTTTGGAGTCCCTCACAGTCTGCTTCTGTCTTGACTATCCTAAACAGTTTGGTATCATCTGCAAACTTTACCACCTCACTGCTTACCCCTTTCTCCAGATCATTTATGAATAAGTTGAACAGGATTGGTCCCAGGACTGACCCTTGGGGGACACCACTAGTTACCCCTCTCCATTCTGAAAATTTACCATTTATTCCTACCCTTTGTTTCCTGTCTTTTAACCAGTTCTCAATCCACGAAAGGACCTTCCCTCTTATCCCATGGCCATGTAATTTACACAAGAGCCTTTGGTGAGGGACCTTGTCAAAGGCTTTCTGAAAATCTAAGTATACTATATCCACTGGATCCCCCTTGTCCGCATGTTTGTTAACCCCTTCAAAGAACTCTAATAGATTAGTAAGATATGATTTCCCTTAACAGAAACCATGTTGACTTTTGTCCAACAAATTATGTTCTTCTATGTGCCTCACAATTTTATTCTTTACTATTGTTTCGACCAATTTGCCCGGTACTGAAGTTAGACTTACCGGTCTGTAATTGCCAGGATCACCTCTAGAGCCCTTTTTAAATATTGGTGTCACGTTAGCTACCTTCCAGTCAGTAGGTACGGAAGCCGATTTAAGGGATAGGTTACAAACCACAGATAATAGTTCAGCAATTTCCCATTTGAGTTCTTTTAGAACCCTTGGATGAATGCCATCTGGTCCCGGAGATTTGTTAACATTAGGTTTTTCTATTTGTTCCAAAACCTCCTCTAATGACACTTCAATCCGGGACAGTTCCTCAGATTCGTCACCCACAAAGGATGGTGAAGATTTGGGAATCTCCCTAACGTCCTCAGCCATGAAGACTGAAGCAAAGAAATCATTTAGTTTCTCCGCAATGGCTTTATCGTCCTTGATTGCTCCTTTTATATCTCGATCGTCTAGGGGGCCCACAGGTTTTTTAGCAGGCTTCCTGCTTCTAATGTACTTAAAAAACATTTTGTTATTTCTTTTCGAGTTTTTGGCTAGCTGTTCCTCAAAATCTTTTTTTTTTTGCTTTTCTTATTACATTTTTACACTTGATTTGACAGTGTTTATGTTCCTTTCTATTTATCTCACTAGGACTGGACTTCCACTTCTTAAAAGATGCCTTTTTGTCCCTCACTGCTTCTTTTACATGGTGGTTAAGCCACGGTGACTCTTTTTTAGGTCTCTTGCTATGTTTTTTAATTTGGGGTATACATTTAAGTTGGGCCTCTATTATGGTGTCTTTAAAAAGTTTCCATGCAGCTTGCAGGGATTTGGCTCTAGTCACTGTGCCTTTTAATTTCTGTTTAACTAACCTCCTCATTTTTGTGTAATTCCCCTTTTTGAAATTAAATGCCAGAGTGCTGGACTGCTGAGGTGTTCTACCCACCACAGGAATGTTAAATGTTATTATATTATGGTCACTATTCCCAAGCGGTCCTGTAACGGTTATCTCCTGGACCTGATCCTGCGCTCCACTCAGGACTAAATCGAGAATTGCCTCTCCCCTTGTGGGTTTCTGTACCAGCTGCTCCAAGAAGCAGTCATTTAAGCCATTGGGAAATTTTATCTCTGCTTCTCTTCCTGAGCACTCTTACTTTGACTTCCCTTACTCCTCATAAAATGAGGGTTCCCATGAATCGGAGTAAGAAGTCCTCCAGCTCGACACTATGTCGAAATAAAGGCTTGTAGTGTAGAAGCGCTCTTTGTTATTTTGGAATAACATCAGCTATTCTGAAATAACGCTGCTGTGTAGATGTAACCTGAATGAATCAATGAATTAAAAATTAAATTAATATCAAACATTTCTATTCTGTAAGAGTTGACCTTATGGGCATTCATATTAGAAAAGGGGCTGCATTCATATTAATTTCTTTTAGTTTATGTGATAAAGGAAAGTAGTAAGACTAATGTTTGCAATCAAACACATATACACTATGGAGTTAATGACATACACGTGTGCTGAAAGCAGCAGTAAATAAAAGGAACTGAAACCAAATAGTACATTTATAAGGCCACTTAACCACAGAGTGGAATCAGAAATGCCCAGACACTGCTCAGCCACACACACCAAGGTCTGATCACTGTTGCTAAAACAAGCAGAACACAAATAAAAGATCTATACAGCACTTCCAGCCTGCTAGAGAGCAGCAGTTCTTGAAGTGACTTTCCATTGCATAACGGACTGTTCAAACAAGCATCAAAAGCAGCAAAGAACACAGAGGGATTGTACAAATTATATGAACATGATATTGACCATTCAGTAGCTGGCAGATGGTTGCACAGGAATGATGGCCTGACCCATCTTACACAAGCTGCTATGACAAGATACTTTGTCTCCAGGCAATTCCAGTTCTGTGGCAAGAACTAAATGCTGATGTCTTGTTCTCGGATTGGATGGTGAGCAGAGATGACTCATTCTGGTTGGACATTCTGAATGTTTCCGAGACGTATGGATCATGTTTGGTCCATGTCATCACCTTTAATAAGGGGGACTATACGTTGGACCACCCAGCACAAACAGGATAAAATGGTCTGTCTCCTTCAGCTTGTCGCTTCCTGAAAGCGTAGAATACCAGGAAGGGAGAAGTTTGAAGTCTTGGATACCGGGAGGCCTTCTGGTGCCATCAAGTTGCTGTCTTAGATAGGCACTGTAACGGTCTCTATCTTCCTGCAAGAGGGGTTTCCAGTAGCAGCCCAGGAAAAGAAAGAGTCATTTCTACCCTTCAGTCCATTGGTGTTTGCAGTGTCAACTCCTGCAGTGAACAGCAGCTGAGCTGAAACAGCTGAGCAAAGATCTAGTGATAAGTAACACCCAGACTCTCTTGCGTGAAGATTCAAATCAGTCAATTGTCCACTTCCAAAAACAACTTTTCCTAAAGCTGGGGACCGACTGACAAAGGAAGAGAACATGCTAGTGTGTGCGCTTTAAATACTGTCACAGTTGGTGTGTCTTTGTTTTGTAACTGGTTCCTTTCAAGTTTGTGGAAAAGAAGCTGTAGAACTGAACAAGTTAACTATGCTCACAGAACATGTGCTTGTGTCTATCAGAGTTAATGGTTTCCAACTGCCTCTCTAGTCCTACACTGCCTCCTGTCCTGAGCTATCTTTAGATCCTTTTTCCTCTGTTAGCAGCAGCAGAGTTAATGACCACAAGGTATCCATCCTACTCTGAGGGACTCAGTCAAAAATCGAAACCAAGTCAGTTTCCCAATACAGTGATTGAGCGTAAGTGTTACGGTTTATTGCAATGGTGTGATCTGATACTGAAACCCTAAAAGCTTACCTCAGCCACTTCCCTAGTCTGTTAGCCAAACCACAGACCAATGTCTTCTTATATCCTATAATATTAATAGTTGTTGTTATTAGGGATATTTAATAAAACTCCATAAAACTAAATTTAACTCTTGAATCCTTTTAAGCAATCAAAATTAAAAGGACACTAATTAGAAAGGTGGTTTCAGTGATCAGTTAAGTTTTAACTAAGGTTTGGTTTATTATATTTTTCATTCCTTAAAATGCTGAGTAGTTCCATCTTAACTTTAAACCAATTTAGTTAAACCAGTGCCAGAGACTGTATGGACGTTCACATATGGATTTAAACCAAGAATATTTCAGTTTAAGACCATAAGGAACAGGTTTAACATGAACCAACATAAGCCACTCCAACACCCATCAGAGTAGCCCCCCAGGAACTACCCAGATTAACTACCTAGCTGAATCAGAGAACCCCAGCATGTCAAAGCCACAAGTGGTTTGTGGAATCAGCTTGCTATTTGAGGACAGGCTGGTAATTTGTAATGAGTTTCAATCTACTCCAAGCTGAAATCTACTGACGTTCTCTGAGAAAGGTTTGCATAACAATTTGCAACACAAGTGATGAATTAAGCCCTGGGTTGGAATTAGAACCAGCTCTGGGTAATGAAATCATATTCAAGTATGTGGATGCAATGACACCCCCAGAGCTAGTCCCTTGTTTTGGAGGTCAGCCTCCAGACAAGTGAATCCCATCCTTCCAGCAGGATGTGCTGGGTGCCCCTACCGAGCAGGTCGAAGGACAGTCAGACCCCAAGAACCAGGCAAATTCTGAGCCCAATCCCCACATGCCTACTTAAGAGCAGATCTCAACAACCCAGCCTGCTCTATCTCTAGTACTAGCAAGGCCAGTGCAAGAAGGGCAGATTGCGCACTCCACACACAGCCCCATTTCTCAAGAGGGGCGTATGGCCCTGCGGGAGCATTTCAACAGGCAGGCCCCCTGGCGTCCAGCCACAAACAAGAGACACTAGAAATAGACACATTCCTGCACAAGCAGGCCTTGTGCTTCGCAATGTGAAGGGCCCTGCTGGCCAATCAGCTCACAGCAGAAACTGTTCTTTTATCTCTGCAGCATGCTGCTTTTTCCCCTTCAAATCAACCGTGGCCAGAACATTCTCTTGATCACAGAATTTAGCAGCCCGAATCTACGCAGATTTCCATGTATCTGATGTACTTACGGCAGAGACCAACAGACCCATTGTGAGTGCAAAAGGCACGTGGACAATCCAAACAGGACTCCAGCCCCACACTTGGCACTCCTATAATCCACTGTGATCTCGGTAACACTTTCAGTCGCCTGGACCCAAGGCGTTATCTGACCTCCTGAGGTATCTTCCAACCCTCCTCTTCTATGGTTCTATGACAGGAGGAAGCAAGGGCCCTGCCAATGCAAGAGCTAAACAGGGTGGGTGAGGTCATGTCCTTTAACTGTACATCTGGGAAGAGCTCTGTGTAGCTCAAACACTTGTCTCTCTCCCCAACAGAAGCTGGTCCAATAAAAGTTGCCTAACATCCTGGGACCAACACAGCCGCAACACCATTGCACAGTTCAGTAGATAATAAGCAGAAGAACACAACCGACCAAAGGCGTAGATGACGGTTCAAGGGACTCGCTAGGTGGGCAGCCGCATGTACCGTCACGCAGGCCTGAGGGACTCAGGAGGAAGAGTCAAAGTCTTGACTACATGATTCATTTTTCCAGTTTGGCCAAGGAAATGAACGACCTGCAACTTCCGAGCTCTGACAGTTAAGTGTCCTTGTGCAGCTGTTTGGTCAGGCAAGAGTAACAACCAGCCGCTCCTACAGCTTCTGCCAGAGCTCTTGTAGCACCAGGCCCTTTGGCACTAGGCTTGTTATCTAGCTCTGTCGGCGTGAGCCAGGTGCACAGGGGTCTGCCCTGTGGACTATCAGGCGCTCTGTTCTCTGCAGGAGAAAGGCCGTTTTACAGGGCGAGGAGACAGGAAAAAAGGAAGCCTCAGTGGAATTCCCTAGGCACTGCAGAACTGCTCCAGCGGCCCCGCTCTAACAATGGAGGGAAGAGCCCCACCACTAAGCAAAGAGCCAATCCGGTTCCTCCCACAAGAGGAGGCTGGGCCTTTGTCTACACTGGAAATGTAAAGTGCAGCCGCGGCACAGCTCTCCCGGCGCCCCATGGAAACTACCTCCACAAAGGAGCAGCTCCCAGCGCGGCAGCCTGGTTCATACGGGCACTTGACAGCACTGTCACCTGCCAGCGTAGCCCTCGCCTGTGAGACGCCAGTTCCCCGTCTCCCCGCTTTGCATGCCACATCGTTACAGCCTACAGCCCTCTCGGGAGAAGCAATTAGCATCCCAATGCTTAACATGGCCTGGCCCTAGAGAGGACAGACACTGTTTCTGCCGGCCTCTGCATCATCCCCCAGCACACTCACACAAGCCACCAGGGAGGGTTGTCTGAGGGGGGTTACTCAAGGGTGTGACACATCACTCCATGTTTGGAGCGCAATGCATCCTGGGAAACTGGGTCTCCTGGGCACCCACCTTCGTTGTAAACAGCAGATCCTTACTACTTGTCCCACGGCCAAGCCAGGGCAGAAGTAAAACTCCCGCAGCAGGAAGAGCCCAGAGGAGTATTCCTGCACGTGTACGAGCAGCTCCAGCGCTAGGGGACCATAAGAAAGCCAGACAGCAATAGCCATGGATATTCGGACACTCAAACCCGCCCAGCCATCCAGCCCAGTCTGTGAATCAGGCAAAATCAGCTCCAAGGCATATGGATGCTCACTGGTTAACTGCTTATCAGCACTGAGAGCCGCACGTAAAATCCCTTGCCTTGCGGGCCTCCTCACTCCCAGCGGCACCGTCTGATAAGTGAGCAGTTTCACCCTGAGCGGGCCGTGAAGACAAAGGCCAGTCTGGCAGTAACGGAGCCACACGAGACTCAGCTGAACAAAGGGTTTCTCTAAAAGTTGGGCAGACGGCCCCCATCCGAACGGAACGTCCTAGCCCAGAGTTAGCCCCTGCCATCAGCAAGCTTACAGCAGGGGTGAACACAGCCCACTGGTTTTACTGAGGTGTCAAATAAGCAAAGGCCACGTGCAAAACAGGGTCCTTCCCTGCTGGAAGCCGTGACGTGCAAAACTGCAAGCCAATGGCAATCAAACAAGAAGAGTTTTCTGCGTCCCCCTAGAATGCCAGACACTGCCCTGATGCTGACCTAACCCACTGCCCAAAGAACAAGCCCTCTGGGAGTGGGGAGGAGCCTCTCAGCTCCTAAACCCTCCCGTTAGGAGGGCAGGTCCCTTCCCCAAGCCAGGGCCTGGACTCGAGGCAACCAAAGGCAGTCGGGATCCTGGCCCGTTGTGCTGACTCATCACAAAGCATGAACGCCGCCCGCCCGCGAGATTCATTTCTGCCCGTTGTACTCGTCTGCCCGGGGAGGGGCCTGCAGCAGGTCTGGGCACTGGGATGGGTGCTGCTCCCTTCATCTCAGCAACTGTCTGCAGAAACGCCATTTTAACAGTCACCCTTTCAGCTATTGCCCTGTTAATCATCAACCGAAAACCCAGCACGCCAGGGCGGCAGGCAGCAGAGGGGAGAGGCCAGGCGGGGCCATTAGCACACACAGCACTGGGAGGGCGCTCTGCACACACAGCACTGGGAGGGCGCTCTGCACACACAGCACTGGGACGGGCGCTCTCGGAGCCCGTGGAGGGACAGGATGGGGCAGCACCCAGGGAAGGGAGGCACAGGCAGATGAAATGTCTCAGTGATCCCAGATCCCTCAGGTCCCAGCAGACCAGGGCCTGAGGCACAACACCCGCCCTCCCATCTACCCCTTCTCCACCCGCCCAGCCCCTACAGCCCAAAGCAGGAGGCTCCCCACAGATGTACCTCAGCGCTCCTGGGCCCTGCCCAGGGCACTCCCCCTGTGCCCTAGGCCCTGGCATTGTGGGGAGCCCACAGCCTGCCTGCCACAGCTCAGACTTGGGGAGTTCTCCGAGGGTACTGCCAGCCAGCCGGACCCTTTGGATTCCTGCCCACGGTTCCATGGGGAGGCAGAATTCCCTACCAATAGGGGGGTGCAGCTGGGGGGGAGGAGGGGCTCCCTTAACAATAGGAGGTGCAGCAGGGGGAGGGGATCCCAAAGAAATGGGGGGCTGCGGTGGGGGAGGGGGAAATCCCCTGCCAATGGGGGGCAGTGGGGGAGGGGGAAACCCCCTGCCAGTGGGGGTGGTGTTGGGGAGGGGACCCCCTGCCAATGGGGGGTGCGGTGGGGGAAGGGGAAATCCCCTGCCAATGGGGGTGGTGTGGGGGGGGGACCCCCTGCCAGTGGGGGTGGTGTGGGGGAGGGGGGGACCCCCTGCCAGTGGGGGTGGTGTGGGGGAGGGGGAGGGGGAGACCCCCTGCCAGTGGGGGGTGCAGTGGGGGAGGGGGAAATCCCCTGCCAGTGGGGGGTGCAGTGGGGGAGGGGGAAATCCCCTGCCAGTGGGGGGTGCAGTGGGGGAGGGGACCCCCTGCCAATGGGGGGTGCGGTGGGGGAAGGGGAAATCCCCTGCCAATGGGGGTGGTGTGGGGGAGGGGACCCCCTGCCAGTGGGGGTGGTGTGGGAGAAGGGGGGACCCCCTGCCAGTGGGGGTGGTGTGGGAGAAGGGGGGACCCCGCCAGTGGGGGTGGTGTGGGAGAAGGGGAGACCCCCTGCCAGTGGGGGTGCAGTGGGGGAGGGGGAAATCCCCTGCCAGTGGGAGTGCAGTGGGGGAGGGGGAGACCCCCTGCCAGTCGGGGTGGTGTGGGGGCGGGGGAGACCCCCTGCCAGTGGGGGTGCAGTGGGGGAGGGGGAAATCCCCTGCCAGTGGGGGTGGTGTGGGGGAGGGGGAGACCCCCTGCCAGTGGGGGTGCAGTGGGGGAGGGGGAAATCCCCTGCCAGTGGGGGTGGTGTGGGGGAGGGGGAGACCCCCTGCCAGTGGGGGTGGTGTGGGGGCGGGGGAGACCCCCTGCCAGTGGGGGTGCAGTGGGGGAGGGGGAAATCCCCTGCCAGTGGGGGTGGTGTGGGGGCGGGGGAGACCCCCTGCCAGTGGGGGTGGTGTGGGGGAGGGGGAGACCCCCTGCCAGTGGGGGTGGTGTGGGGGAGGGGGAAATCCCCTGCCAGTGGGGGTGGTGTGGGGGAGGGGGAGACCCCCTGCCAGTGGGGGTGCAGTGGGGGAGGGGGAAATCCCCTGCCAGTGGGGGTGGTGTGGGGGAGGGGGAGACCCCCTGCCAGTGGGGGTGGTGTGGGGGAGGGGGAGACCCCCTGCCAGTGGGGTCGCGCTGCCGCCGGGGGGCGCGTGGGACTCTCCGAGCGGAGCCAGGACCCGGCTCAACAGGTGCGGGCGGCCCGGCCCGGCCCGGCCCGGTGCTCGCTGCCCGCCCGCCGCACTCACCTCTCCGCCATGTCCCGCTCCGCGCCCGGCGCCGCCGGCTGCCGCAGGATGTGAAACCCGAGCCGGCCGGGGCGGGCAGGAGCGGGGGGAGGGGAGAGGGGCGGGCAGCGCTGGGGGGGGTGATGGCAGGTGGGGTGAGGGGGCAGGGGACGGGGGGGGGAGTGATGTGGTGGGGTGAGGGGGCAGGGGACGCGGGGGGGGGGTGATGGCAGGTGGGGTGAGGGGGCAGGGGACTGATGTGGTGGGGTGAGGGGGCAGGGGACGCGGGGGGGGGTGATGTGGTGGGGTGAGGGGGCAGGGGACGGGGGGGGGGAGTGATGTGGTGGGGTGAGGGGGCAGGGGACGGGGGGGGGAGTGATGTGGTGGGGTGAGGGGGCAGGGGACGCGGGGGGGGGTGATGGCAGGTGGGGTGAGGGGGCAGGGGACGGGGGGGGGGAGTGATGTGGTGGGGTGAGGGGGCAGGGGACGCGGGGGGGGCATCCCTGGGGTTCCTGCCCTGTGTGTCCTATGGCCTGTGTCCGTGAGAATGGGGGAGGGGGGGGGGGACATACCCTTTGCATCTGTGTTATCCACCCCAGGAATTGCTGTGGCTTTGGGGTCTGGGCTTAAAGCAGTTGGTGTGGTTAGCACCCAGGTGGGTTTTTGTCTGTTAATTGGGAACAGTTGTTGAGGAGGGGTCCTTAAATAGCTGTTTTCATCTATTCCTGCCTCCTTGGTTCTTTACTTAATAAGTCACTAGCCAATGCTAGACGTGGGAGGGGGCTGAGTGTGAGCACCCCCCTCGGTAGAAAGGAAAGGGAGGTTCAGTGGTTGCAGCCAAAGCAGAAAGAATGGCAGGTTACAATCAGGGACCTCCTTCGTGCAGCATCACAGGCAGACCATGCAAGCTGTCACCACCAAGCCCACAAAGGGCAGGAAAAGCTAAAGCAGATGAAGGGATTTCTCTCGCAGTTGCCCCAGCCCCTTGAGAGAAGGGGAAAGAAGAAGAAGGAATGACCCCGGCAGGGACAGTGGAGAAGCAGCAGCTTGGGAGGTAGACAGGACATATAAAGTACAATCCCTACCGAAGAGAAGAACCTCAGCCCCAGTGGAAAAAAGCCAGGAGGGGAGAAGCAGGCCTTTTGCACCAGTGCTACCTAGGGCATCAGTCACCATTTTCCTAATTGATTAGGGACTAAATCGGTCTAGACTAGCCGAAACAAGCCAGGTGACCATGTGGCAACCGCTGAACAGCCCAGAGCCCTGGGAAACACTTTGCGTCCCCTTCGGGGGAAATGGCTTTGGATTGGCTGGCAAAAGTACATGTTTTGCCAGATTTAGGCAAGGAAGATGTAGCTGCCCTTATTAGGGAGAGTATGCCAAGTGAAGAATATGGGGCTCTGTCTGTCCACATGCAGGCAGCACATGCATGTTATGTTATAAGAACATATGATGGTGTTTTTACATTTTATTTTCCCCATCAGAATCAGTGGATTTTATTCTGACTGCCAAAGGACCACTGAAAGGCCAGAAAAGTCCTTAAATAGAAAGAAGCTCTTATATTGGTGAGCCTGAGCAAAAACCTGTAATGATGCAGAGTTCATAAAAACAGTATGACAAGGGTTTTCTCCATCCTGAGGGTCACTTTGGGCATGGCTGACTACCAGGCAATCTCATGAGGAGCACTTGAAGATAACTTCGAGACGCCTATGAAACCCAAACAGGGGTTTGTCCATCACAGTGGCCGTGGTCCCTGAAAAGGGAGTAAAGCAGCAATATGAAAAAAGAAAAAGGCTAATTTAAGAGCAGCAGCAACTCTTCAAGGGAAGAAGAAAAGCGAGCAGCAGCTGTGCCCCAAAGGAAAGGAAATCAGGACAACACAAACAGTGAGGAGTAAAAGTCCTTCAGGAATGTATGGTGGAAAATGTTGCTGTAATATGAATCCAGGGAAGCTATTCATGGCTCACCAGCAGACGAGCTGTTGCAGAACTTGGCTAAACATGAAAGATGTCAGGAAGCTTCGAACCAGCAGCAGCTACAGCAAAACCTCATTTGATATGAGGGGTCAAGCTCTCGTCTTCCCCAAGGACAGCACCAATTGACAATGACAGGTGAGGAAGACCTGTAACATCAGCCAGTGACTTTGAAGGGAAAGTTGGGAAGATTTCACCAGTGTATGCTGCCACAACATCTATTATTTGTACAATAGGAGAACCAAGGGCAAAGAAGCTGCCCATATAAGACATACAAATCCTAGAGGGAGTTAATGACAAAGCAGGGCACCTTTCTTAAGGCTACTGAAGGCCTCAGCAGTGGAATTGTCATCTAGACTATGCTGGCATCCAAGCCCTCGAGGGCAATGGAGCCCTCGGTACGGACATTGTGATGCAGTTAAAATGGATGGTTTATCTTCCCAACAGAAGAATAACTCAGGACCTACAAAGCAGTAAGTCACCCTTGTCACAGCATTGCAAGCATGGCAGCCCTGAAAGCTCCAGAACAAAGCGGGGCTCCAGCTGGTGCCCAGGCACAAAATGGAGGGTGAAGAACAAGTAACAGAAAACAAGGTGGCATATGAGGGTTACCTTACAATTCCCATGCTTGGTGACTTATTAATCTTAGGCTGTTAAACTTCACCATGCTTTAAACTTGAGGCACGATATTGCACATGAACCTTCTAGTCACCTTTGCCTGTTCTACCTTTACCCAGCATACCCCTGCAGCTCTGGTATAAAGAGGTTCCTCTACTGATTATGAAAGAGCAGAGCAAGAAGGGCCATACCTTGGCAGCATTAGTGGGGATGGCTAACAAGCTTTTCTACTGATAAACGAATTGGGAATCTTTTTGCACTCTTCTCAGAGTATCTTCAATGTGCTGAGAAGAGTGGTGTACTGTTAATGTAGTGCTGTTACCTTCTTTGATTAGATCTTGAAGACATTTCTCAAAATAGGTTGTTTGAGCAGTGGTCCCAAGATAGCCAGTAACCAAGAGGGTTACATCCCCACCCACAGCAGCAAACACAAAGTGCCAGTGTTATGCTAGAAGGCAGGTATAACATTGTTACGCTTCTTCATAGATTTGGATCTCATTTTATGCATCCCTGTAAAGACTGTTTTTTTCTGCTGCCTCAGATGTGTCTGTTCTGTTTCCTGGATCATTGCCTGCTCTGGTCAATCACTTTTTAGAGCTGGGGCAGCCTTTTCATACAATCCCTGTCATGTTTTATCCTCTTGTCCTGCTCCCCCCTGCTCACTGGACAGACTGTGCCTGAATTCAAAACCAGCAGCTCTCAAGGGCACTGTGAAGTATGTTAACAGCTCTGCTTCTGCCCCGCTCTTGAAAAGCAAAATACAGCTCCTCTGAAATGGGGGCAGGAGTGGTCCTTTGGCTCAGACAGGAATCCCAGAGGCTGCGTGTGCTCGGAAGGGAAAGGTGTGTTTGTCTAGGTCTTGATGCTGAGGCAAGACCGGGCCTGCCCCTGCAACATCATTTCCACCGAGGCTGTCAAGCTCTTTGTGGGATACCCAGCTTGTTCGTGTAACTACCTCACGCCCACCGGCCATTACCTAGAGGGCCAACAAAGCCTCAGGCCTCTGTGAATGACCAACATCCAGACAAGCCACATCAATAAAGCCCAGGCTCCGTGGCCCAGCTGTGCCACCAGCCACAGCCTGAGCTCTGCCGCCTGCCCTGATCCTGAGAGATATGCCAGGTGCTCAGAGCCCCCAGTGAGGGGGAGCTGTCATGACGGTTCACACGTGGACAGTATTGTTCGGGAGCCCTGGCGAGCCAGGTCGGAACAGCTCACTGGGAACACGGCCATGGGGAGCCAAGTGCTGTCAGAGTGGAGCTGTCCTGAGCCGTGTCCCCTCGGACTGGTTATGCCCAGGTGCGGAAGGGCTTTCGTCATGTGCAGCGCCATGGAGGTGAGGTCTCACATGCCAAGAGTCGTTCTGCACTCGGACCGTGTGTGTGGCCGGGCTGGCAGGGAGAGGGGCTGTTGCCTCAGCCATCACAGTTCTGTGCTGGGCAGGGCCATCCCTCGCGGGATGCAGAGGCTGGGTCCCAGGGCAATTCCCACCCCCCCTCTTCCTGCCCCTACTCCACCCCTTCCCCTAAGCCCTGCCCTACTTATGTCCTGACTGCCTCAGATGAGAGGGAACGGATATGGCCCTGCCCTGGCTGGATTCTGTCACTGCCCAGGTGATTTCTGGCTTGTGACTGACAACACAGCCAGCCTCTGAGATGCAGGTTAGGAAGCCTGCAGCTTCAGGCTGGTCATCGGGATGCCCAATCAGCCCTCAGGGGACAATGAACAGTGTAGCACAGAGCTGGGTGGGCTGCCCAGACAGCGACAAGCTGGTACTGCTGATGTAGCCTTTAAATAATGTCATCTGCAGATTGTCACGTGAAATCCCCCCGGCAGCCTCCGTAACAAATTGAAATCACAGCAGCTCGCCTGGCTGGCTGGCTGAGCTGCTCTGTTGTGCTTGCCAAGTGTAAAGCTAAGATGCTGGGGTCAGTCATCCTCCATGTAGAACTCCTGTAATGTTCAATTTCATTTTCTCTTTCCATCCCGGAGCAGCGGAAAATACCCAGGTCCAGGCATTTGAGGAGAAGAGTGGAGGGTGGAGCAGGCCAGGGCATCCCAGCGTAAGGACTGGGCCTGCTGGATCAGTGGCAGAAGGAATCCGGCAGCGCTGGGTTTGTATCTTTTCAGACAGGACACAAAGGGCTTAGCCACCAGAGAACCACTCTAGCAGAGATTCCGTTTGTGATCAGTGCCTCCAGATGGGACCCACTGAGCCCCCACCATTTCCTAGGGGACACTGTTTTCTGGGATGCCCCCATGACCCTAGCAGACATGGGGCCAGCTCTTGCCAGATCCCCAGGCCAATTCACGTGTGTATAGTGCAGACCCAAGCGATTCTTACAAGCATGAGAGTGTCTCTGGTGTTTCAGCTTTATGAACACCAGAAGGCTGTTACTTCACTGTTTCCCCTTATCCACCTCCTGTTATAATGCAACTAGCAGATGTGCTCTGGGCGTTACGGGAAGGAAGGTTTTTGGGGTGCTTTGGAAAATGAAAGGAAAACGTACATGCTTTAGTTACGTGATGGACTTTCTAAAAAATGGAGGAAAAATAGGTCTATATTCATAAAAGAAGGAAAGTGATTCAAACATTAGGTAGTGCTTGTTGGCAGACAATATTTGCAGTTTTTCTGTCTTTTTCCAGGGAGCAGCAGTGAGGGCAGGGGGCCGGGAGGGTTGGGGGACTGGGAGCAGGGGGGGAGGTTACAGGAGTGGGGGCAGGGGGCCGGGAGGGCTGGGGGACTGGGAGCGGGGGGGGAGGTTACAGGAGTGGGGGCAGGGGGCCGGGAGGGCTGGGGGACTGGGAGCGGGGGGGGAGGTTACAGGAGTGGGGGCAGGGGGCCGGGAGGGTTGGGGGACTGGGAGCAGGGGGGGGGGGCAGGTTGCAGCAGTGAGGGCAGGGGGCTGGGAGGGTTGGGGGACTGGGAGCAGGGGGGAGGTTGCAGCAGTGAGGGCAGGGGGCTGGGAGGGTTGGGGGACTGGGAGCAGGGGGGAGGTTGCAGCAGTGAGGGCAGGGGCCGGGAGGGTTGGGGGACTGGGAGCCGGGGGGGGAGGTTGCAGCAGTGGGGGCAGGGGGCCGGGAGGGTTGGGGGACTGGGAGCAGGGGGGAGGTTGCAGCAGTGAGGGCAGGGGCCGGGAGCTCAGGGTTTAGTGGCAGAGGATGCAGGTGGAGGAGTCGGGACAGTGGATGGGAGACGGGCACAGGGCAGGGGACAGGGAGGCTGGCAGGGGCACTTATCAGGGCCTCCTGTGGTGGCAAGGGTTGGTGCTGCTTTGGCGGCAGCTGCTTCCAGGGAGCTGGGGCTGTGTTCTGTGGCCACTGGCTCCTCCTGCGAGGGCTGGGGCTGCAGGGGCCAGACCTGCCCTGCAGCTCGTCTGGGAGGGAGCAGCTCTGTGGGCTGGCCCCAGCCTCTGCCCGCCCTCCAGTCTGTCTGGGAAAGCAGGGCTCCAGAAGCCAGCCACAGCATCCAGTGCCCCCCTCCCCTCGGCCTGCAGCTGGTCAGCGGGAGAGCCGTGGCCTGGAGCAGTGTTGCCTGTCAGCTGCGGGGCAGCACAGCTTCACAGGGGATTAATCAACCCCACCCAGTCAGAGGCTCAGGGCTCCATGCAGGGAGCTGATGGATTGGGAGGAGCTGATTAATCACCTGTGAAGCTGGGCTGCTGCCAGCTTAGAGGCAACACTGGTCTGGAGGGGGGACAGGACTCTCGGGGTGGCCCAGGCCTCCAGTGCCCCTCTCCTGCAGCTGGTCCTGGTGGGAGGCAGGGCTCTGGGGGCTGGTCCTGGCCTCTAGCAATGCCGCCTCCAGCCCCCAGCCTGTGGTTGTTCCAAGGCTGGCGGCAGTTCCCTGCATCTCCTCCGGAGAGTGGGGCATCTCAGGGAGGGAAGCAGGCCATGGTTCCTGGCCTCAGCCTCTCTTGGGGGGGCATCTTCTGAGTGGGAGCCAAGCAACCCAGCCCAGCCCAAAGACTGGTCCTGGGGAACCCTGACAGTAGGGCTGGTGGGGGTACTCCTCTCATTCTGCACGGTTTGGGACAGGAGGGCCGCTTACCCACTCTGGTGGCCAGCCTTGTGCAGCCCCGTCCCCAGCTGGCCACTCTCTAGCTGGTGTGGCTGCCCCCAATGGCCACTCTTCAGCGTCGCTGTGCCTCTGATCAGCCCCCTCCCTTTCCATGTTATGGAAAACTGTCTCATTCCAGGCGCTTCCTGTTTCCCTGGCAAAACTGAACCCTGACCTTGCTTGAAGTTAGGAGAAGAGGAAGCTGCCTATCAAATTTGATAGTCTAGCTCTTACCGTTTAGGAGGAGTTCTTGAACAAACGGATCCACAGGCAGGCAGACAGACAGATGGCTAGAAATCATTTGCACTGTATAGCCCCCTTTAACTAAATAATCCAACAAATGAGAGAGAAACCTTGGGGGATGCAAAGGAAGAAGTTGAACAGAAAAGTGCTAATTTCAATGCAAATGTTCATTGTGTGTCATGACTGAAGTCCAAAAGTCGGACTGCTTTCCTCCCTTTCCCTGTCAACGGGACCCCCCGGTAACGCCGCTGCCCGCTTGTGCTGTGGGAGGAAAGGCTATAAGTATGAATTCAGGAAAAGAGCCCTCATCTCTCAGCGGTTTGACTCTTGCAGGGAAGAGTGCCAGGTGCAAGGCAGCGATCTCCAGGGACAATCTGGACACCCTGAGAAGTTTATTAGGTCACTGCCACCGTTTGGCTTTGCAAACTAGTGCGCCTGCTGCTACACGAGGCTGCTCACCTCAGCTCCCTGTCTATTGAGCTGCATGGGCCTCTGGTGCCCAGGCACCAGGAATATTCTGGGCCCAGCTCAGCTCCACCAGGGACTGGGTCTCTTCCCCCAGCTCTGCCTGCCATGCCCGTGCACCTCCCCTGCACTCCTCCTAGCCAGTCAGGGCTTTTCACTGCCCGTCCCTGCCTGCTGGCTCCTCCCGCCCACTGCTTGCTACTTTGGGCCAGCTTTTGGCTGAGGCCCCTCTCTGCCCAGACCTGGTTTATAGTGGAACCACTGGCACCAGGCCCACACACCAAAGGGCCAGAGGTAGAGAGGAGGCAGCTGCTCCTTGCTTTACTTGCACCAGGCCTGGAGCAGCTGCCTCCTCTCTACCCCTGGCTATTTCTCCCCACCGCTGGCTCCTCTCAGCTGGCGGGCTAGGTCTTCCCCCTGCCCCTGCCCCTGCCCCTGGCTCTACCGCTAACTCCTCCATGCCCCAGTCTCTCCTCCCACCTGTGTGCTCCTTTCGACTGCTAGAGGGCTAGTCTCCCCCCACTGCTGCCAGGCAGCCATGGACAGAGCAGGGGGCAGAAAGGAGCCCAGGAGCATCTCCGGGCTCCTCGGAGATGGGGTGCACCTCTCCCTGCAGGAGCTGTGGGTTGGGGAGCTTAGAGGCAGCCTGCCCCCATGCAAGGAAATGCCTCCTCCGCTGCGGGCAGCGTCAGCACTAGGGGGGTAGGGCTGCTTGGGGCACTGGGCAGTGGGGTGGGGAAGATCAATGCATGTTGGGGTGCTGGGCTGATGGACGGGGGGGGGGATGATGGGCATAGCGGGTCCAGGGGGGCTGTGTGAGAGGGCTGTATGGCATGGCATAATAGACCCTCCTCCACAGAGAAGAGGCAAGCTGGTAGCTCAGGGTTGCTGAATGGGTGCTCTTGCACTGAGTAGAGCAGGGTTGCCCCTGCCATGATGAGCCCATTACCCCCAGCCAGCCCCTCCCTCCCTCCAGGGACCGACCTCCCTGTGTCATGTCCCATTGCCCCAGAAGGGCCCACAAAAAGCAGGAGTAGGCAGGGGCAGTCTGTGGAGGAGAGGCTCTGGGTGAGCTGGAGAGCTTGGCTTTCTCCCCAAAGACATTACCTGCCCCCCTGATCCCCCCTTGGCCTTCTTGGCTCAGACATTTGCTGATGTTCCTAACTTAACATACATAAAGCAGCTGTCAGCTGCCATCTTGTGGTTACCTGTCAGTAGTTTAGTCTCAGGCGGTTGTTCCAACACTGTCTTGTGATCAAGGATCACGCCTCGCTCCCAGCTTAGGCAGAGGCTTTCGAGGCCTTGGCCTCGGTTAGCTAAGCTCTTGTTAGACAGGCCTAAGGCTTGCAGGCGCTCTGCACTATTGCCATACCTACCTGTAGGCTACAGCAGCGTGGCCTGAACACATTAGCCGATTTAACACCCTGGATGGTCATTCGCTGGAGTCAGAGATGTTTGTAGTTTAACCTCGGGTCATTAGCCCATCTGCAGACTTTACTGGTCCTCCAGCCCATGTCTCCCGGGCTAGTAGCTTTACTTGAACCCAGGCACACCCAAAGGCCCCTGCAGTAAGCAGCTAAAGTCAGTCTGTCCAGACCTGTACTTCCTTCCCCACCCTGTCTCTCGTCCTTTCTCACAGCCTCTGATGGATAGGAGGAGTGCTAGCCAGCACCCGGTGACTAAAGAGTTAACCAGGGTAGCTAGCAAGGGGCCAGAAAAGCTCATGGGGATACAGTGCTGAAATTTAAATTACATTTAGGTACCTCACCTGCTCTCTTTGTGTCGTCTCAGTTAAAGGCTAGAGGGAGCAAAATGCAGTAATCAGAATTACCCTGCCTCCAGGGAATATTGGGTATGGAAGTACGTAACATAAGAATGGCCATACTGGGTCTGACCAAAGGTCCATCCAGCCCAGTGTCCTGTGTGCCGACAGTGACCAATACCAGATGCCCCAGAGGGAGGGATCACAACAGGTAATCATCACGTGATCCCTCCCCTATCACCCACCTCCTGAGAAACAGAGGCTAGGGACACCATTGCTACCCATCTTGGCTAATAGCCATTGATGGACCTGACCTGCCCTCCATGAATTTATCTAGCTCTTTTTTGGACCCTGTTAAAGTCCTAACCTTCATCGCATCCTCTGGCAAGGAGTTCCACAGGTTGACCATGTGCTGAGTGAAGAAAAATTTCCTTTTGTTTTAAACCTGCTGCCTATTAATTTCATTTGGTGACCCCTAGTTCTTACATTGTGGGAATAAGTAAATAATTTTTCCTTGTTCACTTTTTCCATACCAGTCACGCTTTTATAGACCTCTATTATATCCCCCCTTAGTCTCCTCTTTTCTAAATTGAAAAGTCCAAGTCTTTTTAATCTCTCTTCATATGGCACCTGTTCCAAACCCCTAATCATTTTTGTTGCTCTTTTCTGAACCTTTTCCAATGCCAATATGTCTTTTTTGAGATGAGGTGACCACATCTGTACGCAGTATTCAAGATGTGGGGGTCCCATGTTTTTATATAGAGGCAATAAGGTATTTTCTGTCTTATTCTCTATCCCGTTTTTAATGACTCCTAACATTCTGTTTGCTTTTTTCACTGCCGCTGCACACTAAGTGGATGTTTTCAGCTAACTATCCACAGTTGACTCCAAGATCTCTCTTGAGTAGTTGTAGCCAAATTAGTCCCCATCATATTGTATATATAGTTGGGATTATTTTTTCCAATGTGCATTACTTTACATTTATCAACATTAAATTTCATTTGCCATTTTGTTGCCCAGTCACTTAGTTTGGTGAGATCTTTTTGAAGCTCTTCACAGTCTGCTTTGGTCTTAACTATCTTGAGCAGTTTGGTATCATCTGCAAATGTTGCCACCTCAGGCTATGTCTAGACTTGCAGACTTCTTTCGGAAGAAGATCTCTTCTGAAAAAACTTCTTCCGAAAGAGCGCGTCCACACACAAAAGTGCATCGAAAAAGCGACGTGCTTGTTCGAAAGAGCGTCCAGATGGATTGGACGCTCTCTCGCATAAAAGGCCACCCAGAACCACTTCAGCCATGGCTTTAGGTCACCAGTTGCTTCTGAGTGCTGATGCTGGAGCCTTGCAGAGACATGCACTTAAAGGGACCCTCCCCCCCATAGCTGTTTCTCTGCTTCTGCTGTGTGCTTGCTACCTCTTCGAGGGACAGCAAAGCTCTTGCAGTGCCTGCTGTGGTTGCCCTGTTCTTTTTTGGATGCCACAGTTTTGTTCTTTGAGCCATGGAGCCGGAGCTGACCCTGGGCATGCGATGGCCCCACACGGCCATGCTGCAGTTTTTGCAGCACTTTGTGCCAGCTGCCTTCCTGGTCCTGACCAAGCTCAACCCTGAGCTCATTCTGGGGACCTTCTCCCTGGGTGAGGGAGCTACACTCTGGCTACCGCAACCCACTGCGGAGAAGTGTTTCTGGAGACTCGACACCAGTTCAGACTGGTGGGACTGTCTGGTATGACCAGAAGTGGCTCCAAAATTTCCGCATGCAGAAGGCCACCTTTTTGGAGCTGTGTGCCTGGCTTGCTCCTGCCCTCCGGAGACACAACACCCACTTGTGGCCCAGCATCCCCCTGGAGAAGCTGGTCGCAATCAACCTCTGGAAGCTCGCCACCCCAGACAGCTACTGGTCCGTGGACTATCAGTTTGGCATGGGGAAGTCCACCATCGGGGCCCTCCTTATGAAGGCAAGGCACTTTGGGGCTGCAGTCCCTGCATGGGGGGGAGTCCTGGAAAAGCGGGGGTCCCTCGAGAAAGGGTGGTTGGTAGCTGTGGGGGGGTGGAGTGGGGGTGGGGGGTGAAGTCCTGTCCCCAGGGGGTTGTGCCATCCCGCCCTCACACAGTCCTGCTGCTGGGGGGGGTGGGGACAGCCTCATAGGGGGTGGCTCCTGGGGTGTTGGGGAGGGCAGGGGGGGAGCAGGGTGGGCACCTCCCAAGGGCTCAGGCACTCCCTCTCTCATTCTCTGTGTGGTGTGTTTGTTTGTCTCCTTCTGCTGGTTATGAGGAGGAGTGGGGGTCAGAGCTGGGAGGGGTGAGGGGTGCAGCTCAATGTGCTACTGCGGGTGCAGGTACCTCATCGAAGTTGGGGTTGGGTGGGTCTGGGGACCATACGGGGGTGGACAGGAGGCGGGGCTGGAGCAGAGTCAGGGATGGTGGGGGGGCAGGGAGAGGGGGCATAGGCATCACTTGGAATGGGGGCATGGGCGTCATGTGGGGAGGGAGCAGAGGCATAGCGGGGGGCAGGAGGGTGGAAGCCAGGAGCAGTGGCATCAGGCGGGTGTGCCATCATGCGCGACATGATGGCACACAGGTGGTCACACCGCTGCATCAGCTGGTCCCATGCACACGTCCACCACTCCAAGTCCTTGCAGACCTTGTGCGCCAGGGTCTGCTGCACGTCATGCAGGACACTGACGTGCTGGCGCATCAGGTCTTCATGGACCCTGGTGCGCCTTCGAGTCCCCCGGGCTCTGGCGCGTGGTGCGGTGGTGAGGCTCCCCCTCCGTCCTGGCTGGTCTGGCTGTGGAGAACACACAGAGGGAGAGGCAGTCAGTCATCCCTGAAGACACTGTCCCTGAGGCCATGCCCTCCTCTGTGAGCAGCAACCAACAGTCCTCAGACCAGAGGAGGGGGATATCCTGGGAGCAAGGCCATGTGTGGCCTGCACAGTGGGCCATGCCTCACAGGGGCCCCAACGTGCCCAGAGGACTATGCTGCCTGCTTCCCACCCCCCCCGACCCCCCCGGCCCACGGACAAGCAGCCAAGGGAAGTGTTGGCCACAGTGGGATCCCTCATGGGCGGAGAGGAGCTGGGAGCAGCCTGGGTCTCCCTGGGGTCCGCACACACAGCTGCGGCTCGCAGTGCTATCTACGGGAGCGGCTCCTGTCTCGCATGTGCAGGCATGCCCATGTGCTGTGTGTGGCACGCGGTCTGTGTGGGGTCATACCTGCGCCCTTGTGGCTAGCCTGCTTCCAGCCATGGTGCCCCTGCCCCTCCCCTGTAGCAGGATATGTGTGGCCTCCCGTGCGCCTGGCAGCAGGATCCCAGGCATGCTCAGAAGCGGCTTGCTGCGTCCACGAGCCTCGCAGTAACGCTGCACATGGTTGCAAGTGCATGAACCACAGCACAACGTCCAGCCCGAGCAGCCCAAGTGACACTCATCCCCCGCCCCCTGAGCACCCGCCTCCTCCGCCCTGTGTGTGTGACAAAGTGAGAGCACTCACCTGAAGATCCCTCCCAGGCGTCCAAGGAGGCCTGGGAGACGTCCTGGCTCAATGGCACCGGCTCAAGGGAGAGGGTCACTGTGTCCGCCTCCTCCTCCTGCTCCTCCTTCATAGAAACTTCTGGTTGGGCGATGACGGGGTCTGCAGGCTGGAGTCCACCAGGACGGGTAGGGAAGATGTTTCCCCAGCCCCCAGGATCTGGTGCAGTTGTGCTCTGTGGCCCGGACATATCCCTGGCGGAGCTCCTTGACTTTACTCTAGACCTGTTCCAAGGTCCAGGGTGGGTGTCTGTGCTCCGCCAGGGACTCGGCCATCTGACCATAAATGTCCGTATTGCGGCGCTTGGCCCAGAGATCCTGCAAGGTCTTCACCTTGCCCCACAACTTGAGGAGGGACAGGATCTCTGGGCCGGACCAGGAGGGTGCCCGCCTCTTGTTGCCCCTGGGTGGGTCCTGGGATCCCTGGGGCTGCTCCTTGCGAGGGCCAGGGAGGTCTTGGGGGGCTTGAGGCTATGCCATCACTCTACAGGCCTGTGGCAGGGAGAGCCACACGGTGAGGTGCTGCTCCACGGCCAGTTTCCTGCCACAAAGCTTGTCTAGGGTGCCTGCAGCTTTAAGAGGGGCCAGGAGACAGGAACTATTAGGCTATGTCTACACTGCAGGCTTTTACAGTAAAGCATCAGAAGAGAGGGCTTCTTGCGCAAGAGTTATTCCTCTCCCCACGAGGAACAAGCCCTCTTGCGCAAGAGGGCAGTGTGGACGGGCAACAGGGGTTTCTTGCGCAAGAAACCCCTATGGCTAAAATGGCCATCAGAGCTTTCTTGCGCAAGAGAGCATCCACGCTGCCATGGACGCTCTTGCGCAAAAGCATGTCTCTTGTGCAAAAGCACATGGCAGTGTGGACACGCTCTTGCACAAAACCTTTTGCGCAAGAACCTTAGCGCAAAACAGTTCTTGTGCAAGAAGCCTGCAGTGTAGATGTAGCCTTAGAGTCCTGATTACTTTGTATGGAGTGGCCACCAGGGCACCTGTGCTATTTCCTGGAGGCTTCTTCTTTTGAAAAAAACCGTCTTCCCTGTCCACACATGCCTTTTTTCTGAAAGAGCTCTTTCAGAAAAGGCATTCTTCCTCATAGAATGAGGCTTACCAACATTGGAAAATCCCCTCCATTCTTTCGATTTACTTTTGAAAGAATGCGATTGCAGTGTGGACGTTCCACAAGTTTTGTTGGGAAAATGGCTGTTTTTGTGACAAAATTCTGTAGTGTAGACATGTCCTCACTGCTTTCCCCTTTCTCTAGGTCATTTATAAATAAGTTGAATAGGATGGGTCCTAGGACAGACCCTTGAGGGACCCCACTAGTTACTTTCTCCACTCTGAAAACTGACCATTTATTCCTCTCCTTTGTTTCCTGTCTTTTAACCAGTTATCAATCCATGAAAGGACCTTCCCTCTCATCTCATGACAACTTACTTTACTTAAGAGCCTTTGGTGAGGGACCTCGTCAAAGGCTTTCTGGAAATCTAAGTACACTATATCCATTGGATGTCCCTTGTCCATGTAGAGTTCTTTGAGGGGGCCATGTTTGTTGACCCCCTCAAAGAACTCTAGCAGATTAGTAAGGCATGATTTCCCTTTACAGAAACCATGTTGACTTTCCCGCAACAAATTATATTCATTCATATGTCTGATAATTGTATTCTTTACTAAAGTTCAGCTAATTTGCCCATTACTGACATTAGACTTATTGGTCTGTAATTGCCAGGATCACCTCTAGAGCCCTTTTTAAATATTGGTGTCATGTTAGCTATCTTCCAGTCATTAGGTACAGAAGCTGATTTAAAGGATAGGTTACAAGTAGACTGAACCAGGAAGGGATTGTGAGTAAATAAATGGAAAAGGTGTATTCAGTCACAATCAGGGTATTTTTCTTTGGTTTGGTTGTTTGGTTAAACTTCTCTATGTGAACCTATGCCTTCCCTCCCCCATTCACTATCTAAGGGTATGTCTACACTTGCAGCCTAATTCAAAATACGGCTGCAGATGTAGGCATTCGAAATTGCAAATCAAGCCCGGGATCTAAATATCCCGCGCTTGATTTGCATGTTCCCGGCCAGGCGCCATTTTTTGAAATTGACAAGCCCGTAATAACTGCCCGTGTCTACATGCGGCAGTGAAACGGGCGTTCGAAATAAAGCCCTAGTTCGAAATACCTGTTAAACCTCATTGCAGGAAGAATAACAGGTATTTCCAACTAGGGCTTTATTTCAAACGCCCGTTTCACTGCCGCGTGTAGACGCGGGCAGTTATTATGGGCTTGTCAATTTAAAAAATGGCACCCGGCTGGAAACATGCAAATCAAGCACGGGATATTTAGATCCTGGGCTTGATTTGCAATTTTGAATGCCTACATTTGCAGCCCTATTTTGAATTAGGCTGCAAGTGTAGACATACCCTAAGAGATGTTCTCTGTGTTTTAATTTGTTTTACTTAGTTGCTCTATGACACCTAGCAATCAAGTATGCTTTATCAAATATATCTTTTTTGTTTTGTTAATAAAAGCAGCTTGTTAAGGCAATGGTTTGATCCTTGTGTCCTGGAAAGAAACAGGAGATCTGTTTGTGTGTGCGCATGCCTCAGGCCAAGAGGTCAGCTATCAGAGACCACAGTCTGTTTTCTCTTCGTTTTGTCAAGCTCTCTTGTGGTAAAGGAACTTGGGGGCACCCCTCTGAAAAAAGTACAAGTGCTTCCTTCCTGGGTTCAAGAAGAAAGGTTTTTTTCTTTTGTTTCACTTGGTGGTGGCAACTACCTCCCACCTGCCCAAGTCGATGAATTTGTGACCCTGGGGAGTTTTTGTAAGCAGAAGCCTACAGAGGCATGGTATTTAAGGTCTCCTGCGGGCCCCCATCTTCTGCACTTGGAGTGCCAGAGTGGGGAAGGGCCCTGACACAGCCCTTCCCAGGCTCAACCATCCCCACCCTAAGGAATGCTCCACCAGGAAGAGACAAGCATAACAGCGCCTCGAACCGTCCTCTCCTGCTATGGCTTCTAGTCTTCAGACTTTGTCGTGGGATAAAAACTAGACTCCCTGTGCCACAGTTGCCTGGACTGCTCTCATGCTGTCCCTGAGTCTCACACACACACGCTGGAGAGAGTAATGTGAGCAGGGCTGCTGTGTAGTGGGGATGGTGAGAGCCACTGGCCCAGACTGTAAGCCCTAACTGATGGGAATCTGGGGTGCTGGCACAACCTCAGCATGACTGTGAGGCACTACAATCCACTGCCACTGGTCCCCCAGCATTCTGGGGTGCAGGCCATCTCAGCCCAGCGCCCCTCACTTTGAGTTTGTCCACACTTTGTTTGGGTCTTGGCAGAGGTGCACACACATGATGCCAGTCCATGAGTTCACGTCTAGCCTAGGTAGATTTGTCTGCAAGTGTGCATGGGGTCAGACCCATAGGGGGTCCCCCTCATTGTATCTCCCCACCAGGAGACAGTCTGGGGGATGCTCTGTATTTGGGAGAGGGGAGGGGCTTGCTCCCACATTGCCTATGACACCAGAGTCCCAGCCAGGGCATGTCTCTGGGAACAGACATATGGACTGGCCTGGCCTGCAACTATAGTGGGGAGCCAGGACAGACATGCTTGGGGCAAAGCCCAGGGACATAGCCAGTTGAGCCTGAGCAGTGCAGTGCATGAGAGGTACAAAGCCCTGAGCCCCGGGGTACTCAGAATGGGCCTTTGGTGGGTATGCCAGGTACACACTTTCTGGCATGGGGTGGCAGATAAGAACAGCCCCACTCAGCACATGGCCCAGGCACAGCCCAGGTGACACGGAATGGGCCTGCTAGAGTGCAGGGGAAGGGAGACAATGAATGTGTGCAGATGGTGATCACACTGCAACTCAGGTAGACCTGCTCATGCTGGCATTGATCCGGCGAGCCCACGTAGCAATAGTGGCTGCACAGGCTAGCCCTGGCCACGGTGATGTGCTCAAGGGGGTCCCACTCCTACTCCATCATGGCTACTCTTGAGCTACTTTTCATTTGGCTAGATCCTGCCAGCTGAGGTAGGTCAGTGCTGGTCGTTGCAATCCCATAAGCAAGCCAAGGGACAGCTTTGCTGGAATAGCTGCACCTGCACTAGGGACTTCTGCTGGCATGGCTCTGCCATCAGGGATCACAGCTCACCACGTCTCTGACCAAAGTGGCCTGAATGTGCCGCCTGCCTTTCCAGACCATGGAGCTGGCTAAACAAAACACAAAGCTAAGTAATGTTCTCCACACAACCTTCACTCTGCCCCATGTAAGCAGTTCCAGAACTCACAGGACCACATCCTTCCTGTGCATGTGGAGGGCCAAGAGAGGTTAGTGATTCAGTGCGGTAACTGTGGTTCATACCACACGTGTCCCTGAGGATGCTCCATTCTTGCTGCGTGTGTATCCCACATGCCCTCAATTGGAGATGTTCACTGGCAGTGTCCATTAGGTCCATGCATGCACTGTTGGTGTCCTCATGCCCCACACCAAGATTATGATGCTGCAGGGACAAACCACCCCTTCAGTTCCTTCCACACAACAGAGTCTCAGAGGAAACGCCAAGCAAAGGGGAAGGAGGGCAGGGCAGGTCGGGGAGTACCCACAGCGACACACATCTCAAAAAGCTGCAGTTACGCACAGAGTGAGTAACCTCTCTTTCTTTGAATAGTGCCGCTATGGGGGCTCCATACAAGGTCAGTTCCAGGCACTATCCCCAGTAGGGGGGGCTTTGGAAAGGAGTCCCTTTCAAAATACCAAACTACATTCCCAGCTGCAGATCCAAGCTGGACACAGGGACATAGAGAAGGTCAATGTGATGCTGCACCCCATATTTGTTATGGAAATACATTTTTCAATATGAACAGGCATAATCTGAGTATGCTTTATGGAAACTGGGGCATGTAAGCTATCCTCAGAGAGCTTGGAATCCCCTGAATGTGCATGTCCTATTTGTATGCACGTATTGTTTTGTATGTGACGTATAAGCTCATTTATATAGCTAGCTTTGCCAGTCAAGGCCATTAGCAATATTTGAGGGACTTAGTAGCCCAGTCTGCGCTGTGGTAGCTGCGTGTCACCCTGACACTACCTAAATGGCTGCGTTTGGTGAGGACAAGGTCAAGTTGGTGCCAATGTTTCGATCTTGGGTGTCGCCACGAAACTTTGTGCTGGGGTTTGACGTTGAAAAAGGTATTGGTTACGCAGAGATCATGTTGGGAGCAGAGTTCAAGGAGGCGCTGTCTGTTTTCATTCATCTTCCCTGTTCCAAACTGTCCTAGACAGGATGGCCAGCTGTGATGGTCGCTGCCAACTCTGGTGTTGAAGTCACCAAGGATGAATAGCGGCTCATGGGAAGATACCTCACTGATGGCAATACTAAGTTCATCATAGAACTTGTCCTTATCTTCCTGGGCAGAAGTTAAAGTAGGCGCATAGACGCTGAAGATGTTAGCCATGCCCACTGATGTTTGAAGCTGGATTTTCAGCATTCTCTCAGTTCCCACATTTGGTGGTATGACTGAACCAACTAGGTTGTTTCTAATTGCGAAGCCAACACCATGTTCCCTGGTCTCTTCTGGAGGCTTCCCGTGCCAGAAAAAGGAAAAATCCTTCTCCCGGAGACATCCAGAGGACAATAGTCTTGTTTCCTGGAGGGGCACAATGTCCATCCGTAGTCTTCTCAGCTTGTTATTAATGACTGCTGTCTTCCGGGGGTTACTAATGCTCTGTAGGTCTTCTGTAAGACCCAGAATCATGATCCTTACATTCCATGTGCCCAGCCTGAAGGCTGGATTACTTTGTCGCTCGTTTGTTTTGCCTGGTGTAAGGTTAACGATCCACCTGTTGGTGATTCCCTAAGCCCCACACACCCAGTGGAGCAAGTGGACCATGGCGAGGCAGCACCTATTTGGCTGGGGGCTGCCCAGCTTGAGGCGGGCGGTAGCTGCCCAATGAGATCCGAAGACCTCTCCCACCGTCGGAAGCAACCCCTGGCACCTCACTCTGTGATACTGACCATTTGCTCGTGTGTAGTAAGGTGTACATCCAGCCACGAAGATTTTTTCGTTCCAGAAAGGAAGGGAGGCCGCGTATTGACACTGGTAAGACTCGTGACCCTTCAAAAGTATGCGAGTTTGTCCAAGCACTTGAAGAGGCCTTGCCCCGTCGGGATGACACTGATATCAGCAAGAGATGGGAACAACTACGGGACGCTATCTATGATACTGCGATATCTATCTTTGGGAAGAAGACAGTCAAGTCTGCTGATTGGTTTGAAGCCCACACTGAAGTGCTGACGCCCCTGATTGAGAAGAAGAGACAGGCACTGGCTGCATACAGGTCCTCTCCCAGTGAGGAGAACCTGCAGGCGCTCTGGTTTGCTCGGAGTCAAGTGCAGCAGGTTGCTCGGCGGTGTGCCAACAACTACTGGTTCCAACTCTGCTCCAAGATTCAGCAAGCCGTGGACACTGGTAACATGCAAGGAATGTACGATGGGATCAAGCAGGTCATTGGTCCATCACAAAGGAAGACTGCCCCACTTAAAAGTCGGCCACAGGCGAGGTTTTGAAGGACAGAACCAAGCAGATGGAACGCTGGGTGGAATACTATTCACAGCTGTACGCCAGAGAGACCGTAGTTACAGAGAGAGTAACCCTGACATTCCCTGAATGCCATCGAACCTCTGCCCACCATGACTGAACTTGATGCTGAACCCACCATGGAAGAACTTAGTGACGCACTGAAAGCACTGTCTTCTGGAAAAGCCCCAGGGAAAGATGGTATTCCCTCGGAAATCCTTAAATGCGCTAACGGTACCCTAGTCTCAGAGCTGTATGGAATACTCTGCCAATGCTGGAGAGAAGGCAGCGTACCGCAAGATCTGAGGGATGCTAACATCGTTACTGTCTACAAGAACAAGGGTGACAAAAGTGATTGCAACAACTTTCGCGGCATCTCCCTTCTCAGCACCGTGGGGAAGCTATTTGCACATGTTGTCCTGAAGAGGCTCCATGTTCTTGCAGAGAGAGTCTACCCTGAGTCTCAGTGTGGGTTCAGAGCTGAACGGTGCACCATAGACATGGTTTTCTCTGTTAGGCAACTACAAGAAAAGTGCAGGGAACAGAACAAACCTTTGTATATTGCTTTCATCGATCTGACCAAGGCATTTGACCTTGTTAGTAGAAAAGGTCTGTTTGCGATTCTGGTTAAGATCGGCTGTCCTCCAACTCTGCTCAGCATTATTAGGGCCTTCCATGATGGCATGAGAGGGACCATCGTATCCGACGGATCCACATCCGAACCCTTCGAGATTCTCAGCGGAGTGAAGCAGGGGTGCGTGCTGGCTCCAACGCTGTTCGGCATCTTCTTTGCAGTTTTGCTCAAATATGCCTCTGGAACTGCTACAGAAGGCATCCTTCTCCGCACGAGAACCTCTTCGAACTGTCGAGGCGTAGAGCAAAGACCAGGGTGCTTACGGAGTTCCTTTTTGCTGAGGATGCAGCTATTGCTGCTCACGCCCAGCAGGAACTGCCGTCACTCATAACCCGCTTTGCGGACGCATGTATGGCATTCGGCCTCACCATCAGCTTAAAGAAGACCCAGGTGATGGGCCAAAGCGTGGGTGATGAGCCATTTATCAGTGTGTTAGATTACGAACTGGAAGTCGTCCATGAGTTCGTGTACCTAGGCTCTACGATCTCGGACAACTTGTCATTTGATAGCGAGATTAACAAGCGCATTGGAAAAGCCGCCACAACGTTCTCCAGGCTGACGAAGAGAGCATGGGCCAATAATAAGCTCACTGTACGCACCAAGGTGCAGGTCTACACAGCCTGTGTTTTGGGCACACTGTTGTATGCCAGTGAAACATGGACTTTGTGCTCAAAACAAGAGCAGTGGCTTAACACATTCCATATGCGCTGCCTTAGGCGTATACTCGGTATCTCATGGCAGGACAAGATCCCCAATAGCGCAGTGCTTGAGAGGGCGGGCACCGTCTCCATATTCACCCTTCTCAAGCAGAGGCGTATGCGCTGGCTTGGCCATGTCTCACGCATGTTGGATGGCCGAATACCGAAGGACTTTCTCTTTGGCGAACTGGCATCTGGAAAGAGGCCGAAAGGGCGACCTAAATTGCGCTATAAGGATACGTGCAAGCGTGACCTCAGTGCTCTCTCTATCAGTGCGAACACCTGGCATTCGCTCGCCTTAGACAAGTATGCCTGGAAACAGGGAGTGAAGGAAGCTCTTGCTATGTATGAAACTACCTTAGTGAAGGAAGCGGAAGACAAGAGAGCCCTCAGGAAGATCCTTGCCCGTGATACCAAAGCAACATCTGCCTACTGCTGCTCACAGTGCGGAAAGGACTGCCATTCCCAGATTGGATTGCACAGCCACAGAAGACGCTGCTTGAATCAGTCCAACAGGGGTGCAAACCCATGATCCTTTGGGATCGAAGGATGCCTACTTAGTAGCCCAGTGCTCAATGATCTGTGAATAGTCTTGTTTTTCCTGTAAGCCTGAATTAGGGCTGGTCCTACAAAGACAAGTGACTATGCCACTAGGTGCTGGAATCCGTCTTGAATTTGGTACTTTACAAAGGGGTGGGAGGAATTGGAGAAAGATTCCTGCCCTGGGGGAATTCTGTGTAAGGAATGGGAAGCAAACAATGATTGTCGTCAGCTGGCTTCCCAGACTGCCCCCACCCTGATAGGATACATCAAACAAAAGAACTCTATGGACTGGTGTAGAGAGAAGCTGCTGGACCCAGGTCAGAAAAAAATATCAGCTCTGTCTGGAAAAGGACTTTATCTGAAATAAGAACTAGGGTGAGAAATTATGATTTATACCAACTTCTCTTAGTATATTAGGCTTAGCTGGCGTGTTTTGTTTTATTTTAGCTCAGTAACTTACTTTGATCATCATCACTTGCAACAACTTAAATCCTACTTTTTGTATTTAATAAAATCACTTTTGTTTATTATTAAATCCAGTGTAAATATTACTGGGGAGGAAGGGGGAACAACAACAGCTGTACTTATCTTTCTTTCCTTCATAAAAGGAGTGAACTTTATGAGCTTGCTCTGTATAAAACTTTTATACTGAGTGAGATGGCTTTATCTGGGGTTTCATATAGTTGGAGACATTGTACTTATCCATCAGTGCTTGATAGTTCACAGTGTGGAACTGCATCCTAGCCAATGATTAGGCCCTTGTTTCCCAGGAGGTCCAGGCACTGCTGGTCTCTGTTGCATGCGGTGAATTTGTTTTCCAGGATAAGGGAATTGATAAGGGAAACTAAAGATATCAGGGAAAAATCTATAGGTCAGAAGCTAACATTAACAGGAATGTTGTGAGAAAAGCATGAGAAGTCATTATTCCACTCTACTTAGGGTTGCCAGATAGTTTCACAAAAAATACTAAACACAGCGGGAAAAAAATCCACTGAGCAAACCAAAAAACAAACACACACACACACACACACACACACACACACACACACACACACACACACACACACAAACAAACAAGAGAGTCACAGCCCCTTTAAATTCCCACACACTCCCACACTTCCCTCTGCCACACGCAGGAGGAAGAATGTCCCAAGCAGACTTCCGTCTGAGAAAAACAGAAAATACCGGACATTTTACATGTCCGGTATTTTCTGTTTTTTTTTACCAGACACATGCCACAAATACAGGGCTGTCCAGTCCAATACCGGACAACTAGCAACCCTAACTCTACTGTGTGCTGATTAGGCCTCAACTGGAGTATTGTGTCCCATTTTGGGCACTATATTTCAGGAAAGATGTGGAGAAACTGGAGAAAGTCCAAAGAAGAGCAACAAAAATGATTAAAGGTCTAGAGAACATGAGCCATGAGGGAAGATTGAAAGAACTGGACTTGTTCAGTTTAGAAAAGGGAAGACTGAGGGGGACAGGGTAGCAGTTTTCAAGAACCTAAAAGAGTGTTACAGGGAGGAGAGAGAAAAATTGTTCTCCTTAACCTCTGATGATAGGACAAGAAACAATGGGATTAAATTGCAGCAAGGGAGGTTTAGGTTGGACATTAGGAAAAACTTCCTAACTGTCAGTGTGGTTAAACATTGGAATAAACTGCCAAGGGAGGTTGTGGAATCTCCATCACTGGAGATATTTAAGAGCAGGTTAGATAGGCATCTGTCAGGGATGATCTAGATGAGGGGTGGGCAATAATTTTTGCCCAGGGGCCACTTCAAAAAATTTTGAAGTAGTCCTGGGACACCCCGGAAGGGGTGGGGCCTAAACAAGAAGGGGCAGGACCTGAACAAGAAGGGGCAGGGCTGCCCCACCCCCAGACCATGATTGGTCTGGGGGTGGGGAGCCCCTTTGCCCCCCCTTCCCATTAGGCACCCATGCCCTGGAAGAGGCTTGGCACACTCCCCCACTCCCAGGCCAATCAGGGCCTGGGGGCAGGGAAGTGCGGGAAGCCTCCTCGCGCCCTGCGAGGAGCACGTGGCACTTTCAAGTGCTGCAGGCTCCTCGCAGAGCTGGGGCAGGGCAAAGGAAGCTTCATGCAGCTCCCCCGTCCTCAGGCCCTGATTGGCCTCCGGGTGGGGAAGCATGCGAAGCCTTCTCCCCGCTCTGCGAGCAGCATGCAGCACTTCAAATTGCCACGTGCTCCTGGCCAGGCGGGAGGAGGCTTCGCATGCTCCCCCGCCCGCAGGTCCTAGTTGGCCTAGGAGCGGGGGAGCAGCAGGACCTCCCCGGGTCAGATCCACCTGCTTGGTGGGCCGGATCCGGCCTGCGGAGGCCCTTTTTCCCACCCCGATCTAGATAGTGCTTGGTCCTGCTGTGAGGGCAGGGGACTAGACCTGATGACCTCTTGAGGTCCCTTCCAGTTCTAGTATTCTATGATTCTAAATACAATCCAAAGGGGTTTTAAAAGTATATTAGAAACAAAAATATTCCTAGCAATGGCATAGACCCATTAGTAGATTGAGATGGTGAAATCAAAGTAAATGACTAAATTAAAATAAACAAAAAAGTACATGGAGATGGTGAAATTATTAATGATGCAGGAAAGGCAGACATCTTCAATAATTCATGTTTTGCATTGGAAAAGAAGCAGTATAATTCCTGAGTATTATGTGATTGGTAATGTGCTGACATTAGACAAATGCAGTCTAGAAATAAAGTGTACTTTTAGCAGTGAAGGTTATTGCCCACTGGAATAACTTACGAAGGATGCAGTGGATTCTTTGTCCCCTGCAATCTTTAAATCCAGATTGGATGCCTTTCTAAATGAGATGCTCAACTTTGAGCACAAGCCATGGGCTTGATGCAAGAACCACTCTGAGTAATGGCAGATAAAGTATCTAGAAAGAAAATGTGTAGTGCACAAGAAACACTTTTCATAAATTGTAAGGCCAGAAAGGATGCAACTGTCATTGCAGCTGAGACCTCTGGTTAAATTTTTGAACTCTGCAGCTCAGAAGTCTCACAGCTGCAAGTCCACCTCTTACTTAAAGTCCCCAGCATATCCTGAAAACACCTATCTCCTCAAGAAGCATATCTGTACAAGCACAGTTCCAGCTGAGAGACCCTGGATTTCCTTGGCTTTGAGGTGGGGGGAAGGAAGGTGATCAGTGCAGGTACAACTGTGGAATTCCTGCAGAAAAAAAACTGGATACACGGATATTGCTAAGGAGATCCAGAAGCTTGGATACAGCCCGAATCACGGCCAAATGCAGGCAAAGAGAAGGAATTGCGGCAAATTTAGCAGAAGACAAAAGAGAAGGGCAACAAAAAGTCTGGCGGTTCCGCTAAGAGCTGCTTTCATGAGCAGTGTAATGTCAAACAGAGCAGGGATCCCCTCACCAACTGGCCAGTGACACTGCTCAGACTTGTGAGCTCTGGAGGAAGGCACCTGGGACCTACAGACAGAGTTGAGGGACATGGAAAACGTCAGGCTGCTTGAGAGGCTCATCTGAGCTTGGGGAGTGAATGACAACTGAGGAATCTGACAGGGACTGATGTATGTTGTAAATTCATGCTCATTAATGCATGCTTTGCCTTCATTTTGCTTTCTCCAGGACCATTGCCACCTTCAAAATGACAGCTAACTGTAAATGGACAGGGAACAAACAAATTCTGTTTTAAAGTAGCCAGTTAATTTTCAGAGCATGAACTAGCAGTATTAGCCAAAAATCTACAGAAAGAAAATAGGAAAAATCTGCCAACAAGTATTCCCAAATGCATGTATTTTCCAATACTTTGTTTTGCATTCGGAGTACATACTTTTGTAACCAAAAAACCTTCAATATTCTGCAAACAGAAAAAAGCACTTGCACTAAGCAACACACAGACCAGTGAGTATTCAAACATGCATTTGCAGAATATGCATGGTAAGCTGATTGGATGCAGGCTTTCAAGTCCAAAAGACCTTACTTTCATGCTATCATTAAACTCAGGAAAGAGGCAGAAACTATGTGTGGTTAGCTTTCACAGGCAGTCACTGGGGCCCTCTGCCAATTGTACAACAGAGCATTTATCTTGGCCCACACAGCTTTCCAATCCTCTGAGATTTCATTGAACCTTTAAAGCAAATACTGTTTGCCTGACGATTTCTAGGCAGGCCAGCCTTGTTTCTCTCACCAGAGTTGGGCACCATCTCATTCCATTCTACAAGGACCTCTCAGGGGATTCAAACAAAAGACAGGACGATGCAGCACTTTAAAGACTAACAAGATGGTTTATTAGGTGATGAGCTTTCCTGGGCCAGATGCACTTCCTCAGATCAAATTGTGGAAGAAAATTGGCATGACCATATATACTAAAGGGATACAATAAAAAAAAAGTGAACACATATAAAATAGACAAATCAGATTTTAGAACAGAGGAGGGATGAAGGGGGGAGGTTAATGTCTTTGAGGTAATTATATTGATAATTGGGGAAGCTATCTTTGTAATAGGTGAGATAATTAGCATCTTTGTTAAGGCCCATTCGTCAAGTGTCAAATTTAAGCATGAATGACAGTTCAGAGGCTTCTCTTTGAAGTCTTGTGTTAAAGCCTCTTTGAAGCAGGATGCAGGTAGTAAGGTCCTTGAGACAATGCCCAGGCTGGTTGAAATGGCAAGAAACTGTTTTTTCTTTGTGAAATTGTCTGATGTCTGTTTTGTGTGCATTGATTCTTTGGCGAAGTGTCTGAGAAGTTTGTCCAATATACATAGCAGACGGACACTGTCGGCACGTGATGGCATAAATTATATTTCTGGCTGAGCAGGAATATGTGTTCTTGATCTTATAACTGAAATGGTTAGGTCCAATTATGGTGTCAGCAGAGTAAATAGGTGGACAAAGCTGGCAACGCGGTTTGTTGCAAGGGAAAGTTCCAGGGTTGGTATTAGTGGGGTATGTCCTGTGGTTGTTGGTAAGACTCATCCTGAGGTTAGGTGGCTGTCTATAGGAGACTATGGGTCTGTCTCCCAGAGCCTCTCGGAGTGCAGCACCCTGTTCCAGTGTAGGTTGTAGTTTATTGATGACGGGCTTAAGCTGGGGGCTGTAGGTGAACAGGGTGTGAACGTTTCACAGGCCAGGCCCTGACTACCCGGCTGCAGCCCACCCCCCTGCTCACCAGCGGCGTTGGGGTGTTGCCTGAGGCCCGGCCCCCGCCCCCAGAGCAGGGAAAGGCACAAGCCGGGGGCGGGGACCGAGCCCGGGCGTGGGAAGCGCTGCCAGGGGGCCCCGCCAGGCCCCACCCCTCGCAGCGCGGTTGGGACACGCAGAAGAATGGGGGGGGGGCAGCCCCCCAGCGGTCCCAAGGGCGGGGAAGAAAATTCACTTTTAATTGAAATGTCCCAAATTTAACCTTTGACCTTCCCACTGCGATGCCTGTAGGCCCGGAATCCCGCGAGACTTTGAGCCAACGGGAGAGGAGCGCCCTTTGGCGGGGTACGTTCCTTATTCTCGCGAATAATCAAGTCTACTTCCGGGTGTAGCGTCTCGCGAGAGTCGCATGGCGAAGACGCGCTCAGCCTTGTTTGTTTTGTCGCAGTCTCGCGAGAGCCCGTGCCGCTGGCTCTGGGCGGCCCCGTGTGGGAGTGCGCGGAGCCCCAAGCAGCCAGACGCGGCGGGCGCCATTTCAGGGAGCCGCCATCGCCAGAGCTGGGCCTGGGCCGCGCGCTCGTCCGCATCCGCGCCCCGCCTTCGCGCCGCCGCCGGAGCCGGGCACCCGCGAGGCGCAGCCCGCAGCAGCAGGTAACCGCTGCGGCTCCCTCCCGGCCGCCGACCCGCCGGGGCCGAGGGCTGCTTCTCCGCGTGGGGCGCGGCGCCGGGGCCCGGCCTGGCCACGTAGCTGTCGAGCTGGGCCTCGGCCCGCCGGAGCCGCGCGACGGGCTCTCGGGGCCTGCCTCCTGGCGGCCGAGCGGCCTGGGCGCGGGAGCGGCCCGGCCCGGCCCGGCCCGGGGGGAGGGGCAGGCGCGCCCGCGGTGCCCCAGGCTAGCGCGAGGCCGGCGGCTCGGGCCCCTCAGCAGCTTGCGGCGGATTCGGCACTTGCCTGAGCAACGCCCGTGCGACCTGCGCCCCGTCTCGCTCTGCCCCGTGTCTCGGCACGTAACACGCGCTCTCCTCGGGCAAGGCCCCGGGACCTCGCCGGGCTTCCCGCGGCGTTAATGGTTCTGCAATAGCTCGGTGCAGCGTCCAAGTCTCTATTCTACGTCAGGAAGCGGCAAAAATGGGGTAGAAGCACGAGGCAGAAATACTGGGCAAGTTACAGTCTCAGCGGGGCAGCTGTGTTGGTGTCTGTCTTTAGACGCAACCCGCGTGCTATGGCACCGTAAAGAGAAATGCTTTATATATACATAGGTCGTATCACGAGCGTCCGGGGCAAAGCCCGCTTCTCCCGATGAGCTCCAGTGGAGAAGTGGGTTTTGCCCATGAAAGCTCGTGTTACGATGTATATTATTTTTTTGTCTATAAGGTGTCACAGGGCTACAGTTAAAGATTATACTAATAGCATAAATAGGGTTTGCAGTCATTGCAGCATTGTGATTCAGTGCCCTGAAAAGGTTTTAGATTTTTTTCTGCTTTGTTTTCTACAAATAAATATCAGAGATAATATCTTTGTGTCTCTGTTCCTGTTCCATGGGTTGGATGACTCATTTAGGGTCAGAAGCTTCAGAGGGGTAGCTGAGTTAGTCTGTAACTGAGAAAACTTAAAAAAACCCTAATAGTTTAATAGCACCTTATAGACTAATAAAACAGCTATATGGGCATAACCAACTTTTTCATGTAGGGTTGTGAGTTTCTCTAACACTTAATCAAAGAGGATGGGAAGGTTGAGTCTTTAATACTCTTTTCCCAGTATTAAATTAATAGGTGCCATTCAACATGGCTTTGTGGAAAATAGGTATTGGCAAACAGTTTTATGAGATCATAAATTTGGTTAAAGGTAGCTGTTCATAATTTCTGTAATATTTAAGTTGGTATTGTATGCTGTGTGCTGTGTTGCTGTAGCTATGTTGGTCCCAGGATATCAGACATACGAGATGGGTTAGGTGATATTTTTTATGGGTCCAACCTTTTCCTTTTTGGCCAGAGGTAAGTTTTTGAACTGAGACAGCTCTTCAGGTCTGAATGGTCTATTTAGTCTTCCAACACTGGCCAATGCCAGGTGCTTCATTAGGAATGAACAGAGCAATCCTCAAATGAGCCATCCTGTATTGTCCACTCTCACCTAGCCACTAATGGGCCTGTACAGATCTAGGTTTTTTTTCATCTCTCCTCATGGAAGCTGTTCCATACCCCTACTCATTTTTGTTGCCTTTCTCTGTACATTTCTAATTCCAGTATATTTTTTTTGAGGTGAGGCAACCAGATCTGCATGCTCAGCATTCAAGATGTGGGGGTACCATGAATTTATGTATAGGCAATATATATTTTCTGTCTTATCTAGCCCTAATGGTTCCTAACATTCTGTTACCTTTTTAGACTGCCGCTGCACATTGAGCGGATGTTTTCAGAGAACTGTCCGCAATTCCTCCAAGATCACTTTCTTGAGTGGAAACAGCTAATTTAGACCCCATCGTTTTGTATGTATAGTTGGGATGTTTTCCATTGTGCATTTCTTTGCATTTATCACTCCTAAATATCATCTCTCATTTTTTTCTTGCCCATTCATCCATTTTGGTGAGATCTTTTTGAAGTCTGCTTTGGACTTAACCATCCAGTTTAGTGGTTAATTTAGTATTGTCTGCAAATTTTGCCAGCTCACCCCTTTCCCCGCATCACTTATGAATGTTGACTAGCACTGGTCCAGTTCCCTGGAGACACTGCTATTTACCTCTCTAGTTTGAAAGATGACCATTTATTCCTACCCTTTGCTTTCTGATTTTTAACAAATTAAACTAGTAAGCCAACTGTCAGAAAATCTAAATACGCTGTATCCACTTGGATCATCCTTGTTTACATTTCAATGGGAATCATCTAGTGGGGTCCCAGTTGAATAATCTCCATCAGTTTTTCTGGCTGAAAATACAAAATCATTGCTGATGAACTTTGCAGATAAAACCCAAGTTTGGGGAGTGGTGATAAGGATAGGACATATGAAGAGGGATCTGAATCTTTTAGGAAGTTGGATATAATCAAAATGCCATATACATTTAGGAAAAAATATATAGTTCATATCTGTAGGATGGGGGACTGTATCCTGGAAAATATTTATGTGAAAGGAATCATGGTGGATAACCAACTCAACATGAGTGGTTAATACAATCTTGTTGATATATGAACAGGAGAAGATAGAATTGGAATGGGGAGGCAACTACTTCTGTACATGATGAGACTAATTTGTATACTGTGTCCAGTTGTGATATCTTCACTTCAAAAAAGATGCTGGAAAATCTGAGGAGGCTTCAGGGAATTCAAGATGCCTAAGAGCAGCTGGAACACTTGCCTTGCAGTAACAAATGTAATTCAATTGATTTTAGCTTGTAGAAGAGCAAGTTTCAAGAGACCGCGTGGTCATAGTCTAAAAGCACTTACATGGATATTGGATGGAAAGGGCTTCTTAACCTAAGAAAAGCATAACAAGACCCAGTGGCTGGAAGTTGAAAAATAGACCAATTCAAACTGTAAATAAGGCACATGTTTTTTAACAGTGAGAGTAATTGTCATTGAAGACCTTCCCAAAGGATGAAGTGGATTCTTCATCACTTGAAATTAAGATTGGATGCCTTTCTAAGGGAAGCTCTACTTCAGCTGCCCATTACTGGTCTTGATGTAGGAAACTCATGGACAGATTCTCTGGCCTTTGGTGTTCAGGAAGTCAGACATTATAACAACTTCTGGTCTTGGAATCTGTGAAACTTGGGCATTTGTAAATATCCAGATGAGGTTGTTTGTATATATGTCCCTTCTCTGTTGCTTCGTCTGTTGCTTTTGATAAGGGTGGTGTCTGAAATCTACTGCTTAAGTTGGGTGTAAGACCTCAGTTTCTAATAATAAGCATATTTGGTTGCAGGGAGAATCTTTCTGGCATTCTATGTTATAAAGAAGCAAGGGAGCACACAGTTCTTTACTTGAAACTTCATTTTCCACTCAGCCATGACTTAGCTGGGGTTTCTATCGCATTCTGTACTGTCAGTGTGCAGATTACATTCCCACTGCAAACTCCTTCCTGATTCTTCTCCGTATGATTCTCAGTATTATTTCAACAAGGTCCTTCTTGGTGTGTAGAGTTGGTTATTTGGCTGGTCTAAAAAAGTTGGTCAAAAACACTAACTTAATAGAGCAGTAGTAAGACTTTATGTGCTGCAGTTAGCTTAGCATTTAGATACATATGCCTAATTACAAAAAATAGGTTATTTATTTTTAACTCAAACTGAAAAAGCGAGGTAATTAAAAATGAAAGAAATTTAGCAGTTAGCTTCATATTTAAATGTGAACAAAACTGAATAATTACAAAAGAACAATGAAATGAAACAGAAAACAAGCACATTGCAACTATAAAATTTTTTAAATGCACTTACTCTGGGTAGGCAGCTTAATAGCTTCATCTTTTTCTTATTGTTTGGTTATTGTGAACCCTTCTCCCCTTTTGGTTAATTTCTGTATTTGACTAGTCAGGTTAGCCTGTATTTTCTTTAGAGAACTGAAACTATCTTTTGACTTATTTAATGTGTACAAAGCACATTAAACATGTAGTGATGGCCTTGTATTTAGATAAAGATATGCATTCACATACACACAATGTTTGTCTAGCCAGTCAAGTTCCTCTGCTTTCTGTTAAATCTTTTTTTCGCAATGTGTGACATGAGTATTTAATAAAGTGATCGATCAAAGTCGTTTATATAGGCTTGCTAATAGATAACAAAATGTGATGCAGTCAAAAAGGCCTCTGACGTTCTTGATTGGAATATTTAACAGTATTTGACGGTGGTCAATTAAGCAGCTGGTCAAGCCTATTAGTGTGCATTATTAAAAATCATTGGGGTGTCTTCACAACGTTGGCCTTGTCACCAAAAGTGCAAGTAGCTTGTGAGCTATTACAGATTGGCTCTTCTCCTGTCTTGATGGATTTTATTTTCCTTTCAGGTGTCCTGAAAAATGGCTGATGATATTGATATTGAAGCAATGCTTGAGGCGCCTTACAAGAAGGTGAGAAAAATGTGCCAGTGAGGTCTTGTACTTACCTTAATTTAGCTTTATTCATGAAACTACTGCTGAACTGTAAACTAACATCCCTGGAGCCCTCATGATTATCTTATTGGAGATGCATTACATGTAACTTGCAAATAAATATAAACTGTTAATGTAATTATTTTGTGCAGTAGTTTCACTTCAGCGTGATGAATAAATGCCCATCTATCTCTCTTTGTAGACTTGCCTAACGATATCTCACCTCTACTCCCATGAATTCACCTTTGATTCCAGTGTGAACTGTCAATCATAAGGTAGTAATTGAGTGACGTATCGCTGTACCGTGGTCCCCTAGGTAAAAAAAAAAAAAAAAAAAAAAAAAAATTTACTCGCCTAAAATTGCCAGCTCCAGTTTGGTATAGCAACAAGGTGAATGCACTGTTTGGGAAAATAGCAGGGTTCCAAGAATAACCTTTTCACCAGTCCATGGCACGTAAATCTTTAAATAGTCTGCTCAGTGCAAGAGGCATATGACTATTATTTTTAACATAAAAGACTGGTGATGGTTAATCTTTTAACAGGGCAGATGGAAACGAATTGCTGAGTGAAAGAACTTTCCAAAATTCTTGGATCCCTGAACAGATACATTCTTTGCAAGTAAAAGACAGTATCACAGTCTGCGGTGTCATTCTAAAAGTAGCCGTTGTACTCTTGTGTTTTAGTTGTTCAATTAAGAATTACCAATTCTGACACAATTCTGTTAAACTTCTGAACGACTAGCATAGTGATGTACTCAGTCTCTCGTCTTACCAGGCAGCAAATGTATACTGTCTTTTTTGTTTTGGTTTTTGTTTTTTCACCAACCGGTGGTGAAAGAGTTACCATTATGCATGCATTAGCACTTACTTCACAAGAAATGTGTATAAACTTGAAATAATTTAGCAGTTGTACTACTCATGATGTAACTGGAGTTATTAAACTATAGAGTAGTATAAAAGCTACTGTTAGTCTACTTTGGAATGTTTAGTAAAACCATCTGGTATCAGTTTTGGATGAGTATTTGTAAGCTTTAAGCGCTGTATATTTAGTATTATGTGATATTTAGCAGATATGTAAAATCTTGCGATAGTCATAATTTGTAATACTAAGATTCTTATGTCCTAGTTTAACATGGATATTTTCCATGTAAACAGGTATGGAAATAGGGAATGTTTAGGCTGGACTGGTGGATTTTTGATGACTTTCTTGGGAGCCGACATTACTAAAGCAGTGTGAATCCCTGTTTGCTTCAGGGCGAGATGTGTGACAGAGGTGGCATCAAGCTCTTACAACCCTCCAACGAAAATGAGCGAAGATCTCAGGAATGGCATCGGTCACAAGAAATCGATAGTGGCTGGCTGCTAGCATGGCCACTTGGGGCTTAGGCAGAGATATAGCCTTGGTACTGATCAGAGATCATAGCACATGAAAAATGCTTAAACCTGAAACTTCCTCTTACATTTTATAGACATAACATTTAACCACTTGGGTGCTGAAATCTACAGGATAATTTACTATCTAAATCATGTAAGGAAGTATCTACAATTTAATATATATTTCAACTTGTAATTCTCGTGTTTTATAATTGTATGACTTAAATGTAAACAGCAAAGTGGTTAAACATGCCAACTTAAATTTTTATAGCTTTCCATATTAAACTGTAAACACGTAATTTAGTATTAAATTTTTTGTTTTGTATTTTCTTATTCCCATTCCCATTCCCCTTTGACCACTTGAAATGTTACCACTTCGTCCTCACGATGTTCTTCTATCAACCCTGCTTAGGATGAGAACAAATTGAGCAGTGCCAATGGCCATGAAGAGCGCAGCAAGAAGTAAGTGTTTGTTTATATATTTTCACTTCTAGGGAAAACTGTCAAGCATTCTTCATTTTTAACTTTTAATGTATGTAGTCCATACATACTGTCCAAGAAAATGGAAATCCTTCCGCCTTCCTTTTGCTGTTTATGGCATTTCAAACACATGACTTATCTCTTGGTTGCACAATTGATATCTGTGATATAAATTAAGGATGTAATAGTGTAGTCATTAACTGATAAGCAAAAGCTTATAGGTTAATGCTATATACTAAACCACCCCCCGCCCCAATAAATTTTTTAGCAAGCTGGCCAGCAGCCCGGCTCAGTTCTGGCTCACAACTGGTCAGGGAGCTCAGACCTCCCCTAGACAGGGGCTGCTGTCACCCTGTTCTGCTGCCTCTTGATCAGAGGCAGCAGCGGGGAGTGGCAGGCAGCCAGTCCACGAGGAGAGCTGGCTTTTAAACTCTCCCCTCATGGACCAGCTCCTGCCAGGCACCCTGCACTGCTGCGGGCCCTGCCTCCAGGGGCTATACAATAGTCGACAAACGGATAAGAATTCATGGGGTTACTTGGCTATTCAATTAACCGATATTTAACATCTCTAGTATAAAGTTTCAATAAATAGTGTCCTTATAAAAAAAATGCAGATGACAACTCCTAAACTAGAACAATTTTGATGGATTATAGATAATGACAATGTTCCCACAAGATTTTACTGTCACTTAGTTGCACATATTTTTGAATTTTGTTAACTTTTGAAATGTAATTGTTTTGTGCACTAATGATGCGAGTTTGAAGGACACTGAAATGCAATGGCCTCAAGTTTAAACTGAGAAATGTGGTCACCTCCTTTCAGTGCTTTATTCCTTGAACCAGTATTGTGTGTAAAAAGCTGTTTGAATAAATCTCTCTTGCCAATCCAAAACAGCTAACAAACTTGTACAAATCTAGAGAGAATTAATTGTATTTATCTCCTTCAGGAGAGACTTATCTGTGTGTTTTTGTTTTATAAATGTCCACCTAGTCACTATCCTGGAACAGAAGAACATTTAAAATTCAGTTACTTACATGACACGCACATTTTGGTTAAAATACTTCACACTTTACAATTACTGTGATACTAATATTTTTTTGAGGGGAGGGCGAGGACGAGGAGTATTTTCTGGAGAAGTGAAAGGAGGAAAAGGAATTTAGGTGGGGAGTGGACTTAGAGTAAAAGCAGTGTTCATGGTATAAATGCTTGGAAAAACAATCTTGCTTGTTTTTCTGAATCCTATGCTGTGTGGGTACTGAGGATTACAGGTTCAGGGGAAAAGGACTGGGGTGAGAGAAGTCTAGGAAATGTTATATCTCACATAGATAACAATAGGCATCACAGAAATTTGATGGATACAAAATATATTGGAAGGATAGAACTGGTCATGCTGATGGGGGAATGATACTGTATGAGAGCGAGCCTAGAATCAAATGATTTAAAAATGTTAAAAGACTCAAATCATGCATCGGAATCTCTCTGAATAGTAATTCCATGCTCTAATAATAGGGATATGTTATTGACAACCAAACCACGATGATGATGATGAAATGCTCAGGGAGTATTTCTGATGTCCCCATACTGATTGGGTACATGTCATCTCAGGATGGGATACAGAGATAACATTTCTCAATGACTTAAATGACTGCTTCTTGAGGCAGCTAGTCCTGGAACTCACGAGAAGAGACAATTCTTGATGTAGTCGTCTTGATCTGGTCCAAGAGGTGAATATAGCTGGATCACTTGGAAACTCCACAGCAGTCCAGCATAATTGCACAAAGGGGAATAATGCAGAAATGAGCAAGTTAAAAAGAAAGTACAAGGTATGGTGCCAAGAGTGAAATTGCTGCAACCTGTAGATACCATTATTGAGGCGCAAGTTAAATGTATATCCCAAATAAAAAACAAAATAGAGAATTAAATGTCACATGGGCTAACTAACAAGGTAAAAGAAGCAGAGACAAAAAGACATCCTTTAAAAAGTGGATGTTAAATCCGAGTGAGGAAAATAGAAGGGAGCATAAACTCTGGTAAATGAAGTGTAAAAATATTATTAGGGTGGCCACACAATAAATTGTAGAACAGCTAGCCAAAAGGTCAAAAACAAACAGCTTAAAAAAAAGTACATTAGAAGCAGGAAGCCTGCTAAACTAGGGGAGCCATTTGGCTTATCAAGATGCTGGAGGATTGCTGATAAGACAGTAGGGATGTGATAGTTAAGCAAAAGTTTATAGGTTAATGCCACAGACCAGTGTTTCTCAACCTTTTTTTTAATAAGGTTCCCCTTTCATAAAATGCATATAAGTGCCCCCCCCTTTAAAAAAAAAAAAAAAAAAAAAAGTACCCTCAGTACCTACAGTTTGCTCTCACAAATTTTTTTCTACCATTGCAACACATTTGTTTAAACAACTTAATCGTAGCTCGGCGGGTGATGAAATTTTTGGGTGTAAAAGTACAAAAATAATAAAGCGCTGTAAAACTTAAAACAAATTCAGTTTCTCCAAATTTCAGTTGTGTTGACGTACTCCCCAGAATTCTCTCAAGTACCCCTGAGGGTACTTGTACCACTGGTTGAGAAACACTGCTATAGACTACAAAAAAAGCAGTCATGTAGCACTTTAAAGAGTAACAAGATGGTTTATTAGGTGATGAGCTTTCGTGAGGCAGACCCACCCTTTGGGACTATAGAATAGTCAAGTAACCAATAAGAATTCATGAGGTCAATCCACTAGTCAGTTAACCAATATTTAATGTGTAGAAGACACGAAGGCCATTGCTGAGGAACTAGGGATGTGAGCGTGTAGATGAGTACATGATTAAACAATGAGCCTGGGTTCATTGATTTTACCCTATTGCTTAGATGCCGAAGCATCGGGTAGGGAGCAGGAGCTGGTGGGTGAGGCAAGCTGCCTGATGCTTGCCTGCCCCCTGCAGGTGGCAGTGGGGGGCAACCCAGCTTGCACCCTCCTCAAGCGCTGGCTCCTGCAGAGCTGACATCTCCCACTCCCCCACCGTTCAGCTTGCTCAGGAAGGATAGGCAGACAAGAGGAGGAGTTGTTGCCTTCTATATTAAAGATGAACACACTTGGACTGAAGTGCAGATGGACACAGAAGTTTTGTTGAGAGTCTCTGGGTTAGGTTAAAAGGTGTTTAAAAAAAAAAAAGTCGTGTCATCCGAGGGGTCAACTATGGATAAGGCAGAAGAGGTGGATGAGGCTTTTTTCAACAACTAATAAAATCCTCCAAAGCACAGGTTTTGGTAGTGTTGGGGACTTCAACTATCTAGACATACGTTGGAAAACTAACACAGTAGGGCACAATTATCCAACAAGTTCTTGGATTGCACTGGAGACAATTTTTATTTCAGCAGTTTGAGAGCGTTACTACAAGTGAAGCTATTCTAGAGTTTATTTTAACACACAGGGAGGAACTGGTTGAAAATTTCCAAGTGGAAGGCAGCTTGGATGAAAGTGATCATGACATCATAGAGTTCATGATTCTAAGGAATGATAGAAGGGAGAGCAGCAAAATAGGGACAGTAGATTTTAGGAAGTCAGATTTTAGTAAACTCAGAGAGCTGATAGGTAAGGTCCCATGGGAAGCAACACTAAGAGAAAAAAGAACTGAAGAGAGTTGGCAGTTTTTAAAGGGAGATTATTAAGGGCCCAAAGGCAAACGGTTCCACTGTGTAAGAAAGTATGGCAGGAGACCACTTTGGCTTAATCAGATCTTAGACCATGTAAAAATCAAAAAGGAGTCATATAAAAAATGGAAATTAGGTCAAATTACAAAAGATGCATCTAAACAACCACTGGCATGCAGGGGCAAGATTAGAAAGGCAAAGGCACAAAACCATCTATATCTTGCTGGAGATATAAAGGGTAACAAGAAGACACTCTATACATATATTGGAAGCAAGAAGAAAACCAAGGACAGGGTGGGCCCATTGCTCAGTAAAGAGGGAAAAACAACAACAGGAAACTTGGAAATGGCAGAGGTGCTTAATGACGTCTGTTTCAGTTTTCACGAAGAAGAGCGTGATGCATGCCTAGCATAGTGAAATGGGGTAGGTTTAGAAGTAAAAATAGGCTAAGAACAAGTTAAAAATTTCTGTTAGATGTCTTCAAGTCACCAGGGCCTGATGAAAGCCATCCTAACATACTCAAGGAGCTGAGAGAGGAGGTATGAGCCTTTGGCTGTCATCTTTGAAAAGTCATGGAAGTTGAGAATGATTCCAGAAGCCTGGAAAAGGGCAAATATAGTGCCCATCTATAAAAAGGGAATTAAGAACAACCCAGGAAACTACAGACCAGTCACTTAAACTTCTGTGCCAGGGAAGGTAATGGAGCAAGTAATTAAGGATTTCTTCTACAAACATCTGGAAGAAAATAAGGTGATAGGTAACAATGTAGATTTGTGAAGAACAAATGATGTCAAACCAATCTGATAGCTTTCTTTGATAGGATAACAAGCCTTGTGGATGGGGTGAAAGTGGTGGACATGGTATACCTAGTCTTTAGCTAAGCATTTGATTGGGTCTCGCATGACCTTTATCATCAATAAACCTAGGGAAATACAATTTAGATAGGGCTACTATAAGGTGGGTGCATAACTGGCAGGATAACCATTCTCAGAGAGTAGTTACTAGTGGTTCACAGTCATGCTGGAAGGGCATAACAAGTGGGGTTCTGCAGGTGTCTGCCATGGAGCTGGTTCTGTTAAATAACTTCATCAACAATTTAGATGATGACATAGAGTATGCTTAATAAGTTTGCAGATGATACCAAGCTGGGAGGGGTTGCAAATGCTTTGGAGGATAGGGTCATAATTCAAAATGATCTGGACAAACTAGAGAAACGGCCTGAAGTAAATAGGATGAAGTTTAATAAGGACAAATGCAGAGTACCCCCACTTAGGAGGGAACAAACCGTTTCTCACATACATAATGGGAAGTGATGGTCTAGGAAGGAGTACTGCAGAAAGGGATCTAGGGGTCATGGTGGACTACAAGCTAAATATGAGTCAAAAGTGTGACACTGTTGCAAAAAAAAAGCACACATGATTCTGGGATGCATTAACAGGAATGTTGTGAGGAAGACACAAGAAGTCATTGTTCTTCTCTACTCCATGCTAATTAGGCCTCAACTGGAGTATTGTGTCCCGCTCTGGGCACCACATTTCAGGAAGGATGTGGAGAAAGGCCCAGAGAAGAGCAACAAAAAAACCATGCTGGGAATCATTAAGAAGGGGATAGATAAGTCAGAATATATTGCCTCTATATGAATCCATGATATTCCCACATCTTGAATGCTGTATGCAGATTTTGTTCCCCATCCCAAAATAAAAAATTGGAAAAGGTTCAGGAAAGGCAACACAAGTTATTGGGGGTATTAGTTCCATATTGAGAAGCTTGTGACTGTTCAGCTTGGAAAAGAGAGGACTAAGGAGGGAATGAGATAGAGGTCTAAAAAATCATGACTCCACATGTTGTGGAGAAAATTAATAAAGAATTATTTATTCCTTTCCATAATGATAGAACTAGAGATTACCAAATGGAATGAATGATCAGCAGGTTTAAAACAAAAGGAAGTACTACTACACACAATGTATAGTCAACCTGTGGAACTTCTTGCCTGGGGATATTATTTAAGGCCAAGGCTACAACAGAGTTCAAAAAAAGAATTTAATTCATAGAGGTTAGATCCATTAATGGTTATTAGCACATTTTACAAGCATACTGTCTATTCCATTATCCAAGTAATTATGAATACTGAATAGTATTGGACACAGCATTGGCCCCTGGGGAATCATACTAGATATGCCGTCTTCCAATATGGCAGTGAACTCACTGAGTATTTTTTGAGTTCAATATCAAGCAGTTGCGCACCTGCCTTATATTTATTTCGTTTAGACCACCTTCTGTATTTCACGTTTGAGAATGTCATGTGGAATTGCCAAACTTCACTAAAATTAGGTTGCCCTCTCATACACTAGCTCAGTTATTTTCAAACTGTGTCAGGACTACAAAGTGGGTTGTGACCCTATTTTAATGGGGTCAGCGGGGCTGGCTTAGTTTTGCTGGGACCTGGGACTAAATCCCTAACCAGTGGTGGGAAAAAGTACCCCCAAAAGTTACTTGAGTAAAAGTACTGCTACTTTGGAAAAAAATGTAATTAAGTACAAGTCAAAGTATCCTTCTGGAAAAGTACTCGAGTAAAAGTACAAAAGTATCTCATCTTAATTATACTCAAGTATCCAGAAGTAAAACATAGGGGGGAAGGAGGGGAGAGGAGGCAGGGAGAACCAAGTTTCATGGCTTCCTACAGGCCAGATGAACTCTGAGGTGAGGCCAAAATGAGGGGTTCAGTGTGCAAGGGGAGGTTCTGGCCGAGAAGGAGGTGCAGGAGCGGGCTGAGGGTGGGGTGTCTAGAAGGGTGGGAGGGTGCAGGAGAGGACCAGGGCTTGGAGACTAGTTTCCTGCTCCCTGCTGCTCCCATTGACCAGATTCCAGCCAATGGGAGAAGCGGGAAAGCCTTCTCATGAGCCATTTCCAGCACTGCATTCCTCCTGCCAGTGGGGCGGGTGAGTGGCACCATGCTGCTTTTCCCTCACATGCTGGATCCAGCCTGTGAGGCTCAGGGCTCCTCACCACTGCATAGATACTGTTTTTGAATGAAAAGGTGTTGATGTGACTATTAAAACGCTTCTTTTTTGGCAGGGTCATTGCGCTTGTTAGGTTATTTTAAAAAAAAAACCCCACCATCATTGCATGACGATTAGATGCTTTGCACATGTGGCTATGCTTTAGCAAATCAGAATGCTGGCTTGCACAACTGTCAGTGGGGTGCTGAAAGTAGTGAGTAACTAAGCACTTCTAGAAATGGTAGGGGAGTAAAAAGTACAATATCTTCTAAAAAAAACCTACTTGAGTAAAAGTTGAAGTATCAGAAAAATAAATTACTTGAGTAAAGTACAAATACCGAAAAAATGTACTTGAGAAGTGTAATGAAGTATTTCTACTTAGTTACTTTACACCTCTGTCCCTAACCTTACTGCTCCGGCCGAAGCTTAAGCTGTTGTGTTTCAGTTTTGCCCCTTAACACACACCTCCATCCCTGCCTGGAATAGTGGGGCTTGGACTTTGGCTTTGTCCCTCCAACTGGGGTAACAGGGCTTCGTTGAGCTCATTATATGATTTTTGTTGTCAAAGGGGGTCATGGTGCAAAGAAAGTTTGAGAAACCCCCGCACTAGCCTGTAACCCTGTCAAAAAAGGAAATTAGGTTGGTTTGGCATGATTTGTTCTTGACACATCCACACCTTGCTATTCCTTTTAACCCTATTTTTAGATGCATAGAAATTTTCTTCCCATATCTTTTCAGGTATCAGTTAGCTCCTCTCTGTTTCCTTTTTTAAAGATAGGTGCAGAGTTTGCTCTTCCCTGGTGTTTTGGAATCTCCATGCATTGTCACAGGGAATTCCTGATAGTTCCAGGTTCGCTTCTGGTATTTCCTTTATTACCCTGAGACAAATTTCATTATGCTTTTTCAGCTTGAATTAATCTAACTTAGCTACATATTGTTTAATCATCTCTTACCTATTGTGGCTTGCATTCCTTACCAGTGATGTTGTTTGTGTAGAGAATTTGGTCACAATCTTTTTAATTAAGACTGGAGCAAAATCAGCATTAAATATCTCAGCTATCTTGAATAACATAAGCCATTAGCGCTCCTTCCCTACTAAGTAGAGAACCTACACTTACCTTTTATTTGCTCTTGCTCTTAATGTATTTAAAGAATCTCTTTTTACTGCCTTATGTTCCTTGTTGGGATAACTAATTTTATGCCTTAGCATCTCTGATTTTTGTTCCTACAGGCTTGTGCTATTGAGGTCCACTCTCTAGTAGAAGACTGGGAGCTGCTCTCTGGCTCACATCCAACAGCTTTTAAAATAATGGTTTTAATTTTAGTGTATCGATTTGACGCAGTGCACATAATTAACTTGAATAGTTGTCTCCATTCCTTCAGCATAGAAGGGAGCAGCAGAGAGACACAGGTGCTACCTTGGTGTCTGCAAATAACCTTTAGCAATACATGCGTTTAACTTGAACACGCCATTGCCATAGATTTAATGAGCTGATACAGCTTCTAACTAATATGACAGTGTCAAATTGTCAAGCCTGTTAATGCATCTCTGCAGAGTTAAATATACATGCCATACTGAATTTCCATTTGTTTCGGAGGATGCTTCACAGTGAAATTGCAGCAAAGATTAAAATGGTCAAAATTCTGTCTGATGTTGTTGATCAAATAATTGCTTATTTTTTCCTTGGGAACCGGTGCCATTCAAAATACTCAGTAATGATGGAAAAGGGTAAGCAGTCAAGTGTCAAAATTTGTAGATGATACAAAATGATTCAAGGTAGTTAACTCCAAAGCAAACTTTGAGGAGTTACGTGGGACTCTCAAAACTGGTTGAATGGGCAATAAAAATTAAATTCAGTAGTAAGTGCAAAGTTATTTACCTTTTCCCACAATATAAAAACATGGGGGTCACTCAGTAAAATGTAATAGGCACCAGGTATAATACAAACGAGAGGATATACTTTCTTACACAACATGCAACTAGCTTGTGGAACTCACTGCCTTCAGATATTGTGATGGCCCAAAGTATAAGCAGGTTCATGAGACTGGCCACACTGGGTCAGACCAAAGGTTTATTTAGCCCAGCATCCCAGCTCAGTTCTGGCTTGCATTGGGTCCAGAAAATACTCCTGCTGCAGCTCTGCATTTAAAGTGTATTAGGAGTGAGGCAGGCAGACAGCCTGGCTCAGTTCTGGGTCCAGGAGCTCAGACCCACCTTTATCAGAGGCAGCAGGGCTGAGCAACAGGCAGATGATTTTTAAATTGACTCCCCTTGTGGACCAGCTCCTGCCTGAAACCCAGCACTGCTGTTTCTGATACAGTGGTTGCTGGCCCTGCCCCCGGGGACTATAGAATAGTTGACTTACCAATAAGAATCTGAGATTACTCGACTATTCAGTTAACCAATATTTAACACCCCTAGCCCAGTATCCTGTCTGCCGATGGTCAATATAGATGCCCCAGAGGGAGGGAACACAACAGGTAATTATCATGTGATCCCTCTCCTGGCATCCATTTCCAGATAAACAGAGGGTAGGGACACCATTCCTACCCATCCTGGCTAATAGCCAGGGCTTGACAAATAACTGAATCTACTTGCCTGAGGCGAGTAGATTTCAGCCAGTTGCCCCATTTACCGGCGGCGCGTGCATGCGCAATGCAGGTCTTGTGCACGTGCAGTGTGGGGCTGGCAAGTAGGTTTCGCTGTCGTTTGTCCAGCCCTGCTAATAGCCATTAAGGGACCTGCCCTGCCCTCCATGAATCTATCTAGCTCTTTTTTTGGACCCTGTTAAACTCCTAGCCATCACCACATCCTCTTGTAAGGAGTTCCACAGGTTGACTGTGTGCTGAGTGAAGAAAAACTTCCTTTTGTTTGTTTTAAACCTGCTGCCTATTAATTGCATTTGGTGACCCCTAATTCTTACATTGTGGGAATAAGTAAATAACTTTTCCTTGTTTACTTTTTCCATACCAGTCATGATTTTATAGACCTCTATCATCTCCCCCCTTGGTCTCTTTTCTAAGTTGAAAAGTCCAAGGCTTTTTTTAATCTCTCTTCATATGGGACCTGTTCCAAATTGCTAATCATTGCCCTTTTCTGAACCTTTTCCAATACCAATATATCTTTTTTGAGATGAGGTGACCACATCTGTACGCAGTATTCAAGATGTGGGCTTAGCATGGTTTTATATAGAGGCATTAAGATATTCTCTTATCCTCTATCCCTTTTTTTAATGATTCCTAACATTCTATTTGCTTTTTTGACTGCTGCTGCATGTTGAGTGGATGTTTTCAGCTAACTATCCACAGTTGACTCCAAGATCTATCTCTCTTGAGTAGATGTAGCCAAATTACTCCCTATCATATAGTATATATAGTTGGGATTATTTTTTCCAATGTGCATTACTTTACATTTATCAGCATTAAATTTAATTTGCTGTTTTGTTGCCCAGTCACTTAGTTTGGTGAGATCTTTTTGAAGCTCTTCACAGTCTGCTTTGGTCTTAACTGTCTTGAGCAGTTTGCTATCATCTGCAGAGTTTGCCACCTCACTGTTTACCCCTGTCTCTACATCATGTATAAATAAGTTGAATAGGATTGGTCTCGGGACATACCCTTGGGAGACCCTGCTAGTTACCTCTCTCCACTCTGAAAACTGACTGTTTATTCCTACCCTTTGTTTCCTTTCTTTTAACCAGTTATCAATCCACGAAAGGACCTTCCCTCTCATCTCATGACAACTTACTTTACTTCAGAGCCTTTGGTGAGGGACTTTGTCAAAGGCGTTCTGTAAATCTAAGTACACTGTATCCACGGGATTCCCCTCGTCCACATGTTTGTTGACCCCCTCAAAGAACTCTAGCATACTAGTAAGGCATGATTTTCCCTTACAGAAATCATGTTCACTTTCCTCAACACATTACTATATTTCCTGGCCAAACGAGTCAGGATCACCCATTAGGGGCTCCAAGATCTTCTGGTAGATCCCGATCTACTGGTTAGTGACCACTGGTATAGATCAGGGCTACTCAACTTTGGAAGCTCTGGGGGCCACAATGATATTCACGGCACATGCCGAGGGCCGCAACTTAAGTGTGGTTGCTTGTACGTGCAAATATATATGCAAATAGTTTTTCAGCCTGGTTGGCATGAAAACAAAGATTAAGCTACACAACACACAGGCCCCATTTAAGTCAGTTCTGCTGTTCTTAATAAAACACAATATTTTCCCACTTTCCACCCATATGACAACACTTTTAATGAGCAATGACAGTCCAGAAATATAACTTCTTATATTGACTCGCCGTTGTGGAGTGTGTTCCCAGTGGAGGCCATGTTTAAAGGATCCCACCTGCAGATTCCGTGTTGAGCCCTGCGTAAACCCAGATCATGCCGTGGGCCATAAACAAACAGGCCGAGGGCCGCCCGAGTGTTGAGTAGCCCTGGTCTAGATCATCCTTGATAATGTCTATCCAACCTGCTCTTAAATATCTTCAGTGATGGAGATTTCACAACCTCTCTAGGCCATTTGTTCCAGTGCTTAGCCACCTTGAGAGTTAGAAGTTTTTCCTAATATTCAACTTAAACCTCCCTTACTGCAATTTAAGCCCATTGCTTCTTGTCCTATCATCAGAGGTTAAGGAGAATAATATATCTCCTTCCTTGTAACACTTTTTAGGTACTTAAAAGCTGCCATCATGTCCCCTCTGTTTTTTCTCTTTTCTAAACTAAAGAAACCCAGTACTTTTAGTCTTCACTAATAGATCACGTTTTCTAGACTTCTCATCATTTTTGTTGCTGATCTCTGGACCCTCTTCAATTTTTCCACATCTTTCTTGGAATATGGTATCCAGAACTGGACATAGTACTCTAGGTGAGGCCTAATCAACGCACAGTAGAGTGGAAGAATGACTTCTTGTCTTGCTCACAACACTCTTGTATGTGCATCCCAGAATAATTGTTGCAAAGGAAGCAAAAAAGATGTCACACTGATGCATATTTAGCTTGTAGTCCACTATGACCCCTAGATCTTTCTGTTGTACTCTTTCCTAGACAGTCTCTTCCTATTTTGTATGCATGAAACTGATTGTTCCTTCCTAGGTGGAATACTTTGCATTTGTCCTTGTTGAACTTCATCCTATTTACCTCAGACCATTTCTCCTGTTTGTCCAGATCATTTTGAATTATGACGTTGTACTCGAAAGCACTTGCAACTCCTTTCAGCAGGGTATCATCTACAGACTAAGTGTACTCTCTATGCCATTATCTAAATTGTTGTTGAAGATACTGAACAGAACTGGTCCCAAAACTGATCCCTGTGGAACCCTGCTCGTTATGCCATTCCACCATGACTGTTAATAACTACTCTCTGAGAATGGTTATCCAATCAGTTATGCACCCACCTAATAGTAGCCCCATCTAGGTTGTATTTCCCTAGTTTGTTGATAAGACACTCATGCCAGACTGCATGTCATGCTTTATTCACCACAGTGTTACTTGGTTCAGCTTTTGCCAGTTGGTCTGCAACCAGGTGCTGATTTTGGCAAAGCGTGGAGATAGTTGGGAGATAGCAAAGGAAATGTAGAGCTGGCCATTGCTGTCACTTCAGCTTTGTTTTCTCACCAGTTGTCAGTGTTTTCATGAAGATACTAAAAAGGATGCATTGCAGGAAGGTGTAATGATTGAGGTATAACTTAAGAGGACACTATGAACGAAATGCTGAAAGCTGTTCAAAAACTTTCTTTTACAGAAGTCGGATAGTTTTACTGTTAGAGGTTTTAAAAAAATCAGACCCATGTGTGGTTTTTTTTTTAATTAGTGATGGACAACTTAAGCTAGTGAGTAGGTTGCATGACTGGCCCTCTTTCATCTTAATGGACTGCAAGATTGTTGTTAAAACAGTCTCCTGGGGTAGGGTACTTTTGCTAACTTGAACGTGCGTATGTAGTATTTGGATGCAGAAGGAGCACATGGCTCTTAAAGTCAATGTTGTGTGCAGCGAGCGCAGATCTCTCCATGTGCCCTTGCTTTACATGCATGTCACTTAAGTAATAGAGGTTGAACCACTGCGTCCGGTAGCCTCAGGACTTGACTGGTGCTGAGTCATGGGAGGTCAATATTGTCTGGTAGTATTATCAACACTTCCACTGCTTACTAGGCTCTTTGAAGATATTTAATGGTAAAGTAGAGCTAAATACCATCACAGAACACTCAGAGCCAGGTCTGGTAGCTGTAAATAAACTTGATGGGACCACAGGAAACTTGGCACCACCCATGATAAATGGACCGCCGGTTAACTAAAATCATGCCGAACCATGGATGTTGCTGGACCAGAGTGCCGAATCAGAGATGTTCAACCTTTACTGGTAGGGAAAAAATGATGCGGATGCCACAGGTTAACTGGTGGCCTGGCTGGAGCAGTGCCCCCTGCTACTTGTGGGTGAACTGTTTAACCGGTTTACTCTTTAAATGGGATTTTACATCCTTAGTCATAAGCCTTTGATGCCTCTTCAAGTTTTTGCATTTTTGAGCAGCAAAGCTCATTGAAAGTATCACACTATATGGTGTCTTATTTTTGCGCTCCTTTCGGTCCAGATATATGTAGCTGGGACTTTGTGTACAATGCTAATCTTTTAGAAAAGTAAATGGTATTTTCGTTTGTAAAAATGAACAGTATTGTGCTTGTGAAATTGTGAAATAACTCAACTGGAATTCTGAAGTTAATTAGGAACTGAAGACGGTTGCATATTGTTATGTTAGTGCTGTAAAATTCCAAGATCTGTCAGGATTTTAAAAAAAGGGTAATTGTTTTTTGTCTTCCTTCTACTATGAAAAGTCAGCCCCTGCTTGACTTGATTCTTCTCACATGTTGAAAGCATAACTGCTCACTGAAAATACTTTTACAACATAGTAATTGAGGTGTTGAATTTAATATGTGCCATTTTACATACAGCCCCACTACAATTCTTGGAGGCATAGTATTTTTTTAATACTTAAAAAGCCAAAATATGAGAGAGCTTGAAACCATGGAGCGTTTGTACTCCAGATACTGAGTTCTAAATTGATCTTTTTGCAAATGTGTGAGACTTATGAAAATAGTGTCATTCTCCATTTCTGTATTAGTGACCGTGACAATACAGATTGCGGAAATAAAACGATTACATTGTCAGGGTGAAGACTGACTCGTTAGATGAGGAAAGCTAATGGTTTATGACAGAAGCCAAATTGCAGTTTCTTTACAACCATAACCCATTCTATATTCTTAGGAGAAAAAAGAGCAAGAGTAGAAGTCGTAGTCATGACAGGAAGAGGAGCAGAAGTAAAGAACGCAAACGAAGTCGTGATCGTGAGAGGAAAAAGAGCAAAAGTCGGGAAAGGAAACGCAGCAGAAGCAAAGAACGCAGACGTAGCCGTTCTAGAAGTAGAGAACGCAGATTCAGAGGCCGCTATAGAAGCCCATAGTAAGTTATTTTAATATAAAATTGAGCATGTTTCACATCAGTATTGTGAAAGTTTAAACTGGACTATGTACTTTCTAAACTAGTCAGTTTACTTATTACTTTGAACTTTGTTCCTTGGAAACAGCAACTCTGAAGTAAGGAGAAAATGCATAAAATGGAATGTTTCAGTTACTACTTTGATAATTTTGTTTTTATCTTAAACTACAAATAAAATCTGTGCTTTGGTTAAATGGAACTAAAAAAATTGATGAGAAATTAAGTAGCATAAAGTTAGAATATAACTTTAGGGTTAGGATGAAAGGAAATTATCTATTTTAAGTCCTGGTAGAAGACAATTAGTAGTTAAAGCAGGTCAAGTTGTAGATTTCACACTTAAAACTGGATGATAGTTTCCAGGAGGGTTCAGATTCTTAATACCAATAGACTTAATTTATATAAAAACACTTTTATGGGAGCCACAAAAAAACATTAACTACCCTCTTCCTGCTGGGCTTGCATCAAGCGTTAACTAACAAACTGTATTCCCAGAGTTTTGCTGACATCGCTGATGCTGGTGCACAAAGCAGGAAGTAAGCAGAGGTATGTAGAAAAAAATGGACAAAACTATTCCAGAAGGAAGATATCTAGTTGGTAGTTAAGTCCTACTTGTTACATGCAAAAGCTGCGTGCAAGCAATGGAGCGCATATTTTTTTTTTCCAAGTTTGTTTCTGGTCAGTTGTCTAGCTGTGATATGAGTGGATAATGGCATGCTGTCTGAGCGGCATCATTGTCACTTGGTCGCACAGTGTAGTTAATGAGTATCTTCAGTTAATGAGACTTTTAAGGTTGGTTCACAGTTGCACTTAGTGTGTCAAAGCCTCTGATTTACATATATGTATATGCAGAAACAGTATTAAAATAAGTTTAGGACAATAGAGGATCCCTGGAATGAGTATACTCTTTTCTTATAATTTGTGTCAGACTAAGATTCTTGAGGTGGCACTATGTGAAATGTATTTTGCACCCATGTAACAATTAAAAAAAATTAATAAGCGTTATGTTGGCAAATACTATATATTTCCTAGTCATGTACTGAATTTATAAGAAGCTTTTCTGTGTTTTTACCTTAGTTCTGGTCCAAAATTCAACAGTGCTATCAGAGGGAAGATCGGTCTGCCTCACAGCATCAAATTAAGGTTTCTCAAGTTTTCTATCTTTGTGGCTAGTCAAATACCTGTACTAAAAATTAATCTTTGTACTTTTTATAAACAAATTTTTTTTTTTGTTTATAGCAGACGGCGGTCCAGAAGCAAAAGTCCATTCAGAAAAGACAAGAGTCCTGTTAGGTAGGTTTTCACATTACTGTTTCTTAACTTGCAATTATTCTTGTTATGGTGAATGTCATGTGAGATGCTGTTCTGCACAGTTAACTTCTGTGCAAGCTAGATGTAGGATTGCCAGTTTCCAAATCTCACTGATCATTATGTATGTATCCACACTGCTTAGCATGGAAGGGAAGGAGGGTGCAGAGGTTGGGGAGGGGGAATCCTTCTGGTGAGGGACTATCCATACAATAAGTAAATTCACAAGTACTATAAACACCTTGTTCCCACAGTTACTAAATTGCTATGCCTAAATGCTGCCTTGCTTTTCGTGCTTAAGACTATTTGGATTGGGTTATAGTTTACCCAGTTGAAATTGGCTCATTTTTTTTCATCTCATTAATAGTCTTAAAAGCTATGAGAGAAAATACTATTTTGGTCATCCATTCTGTTGACTTAAAAATGTGATCCTCTCCCCTCCCCCCTCCAAATGTTATGTTACATGCAGTGTAATTGAGTGATGTGTTGGACAGGGAAACAAGTTTTCCTCATGCTTAGCTTAAATATTTCTTAACTTAGACCATATTGTGTCAATTCCTAAATATCACACCATTTAGATCAATCTAAATATAGTTAGACTATTTTTCTAAATACCTTGATTTCCAGAATTATCTTCATTTTTGCTTACTGGCAAAGTATGATTCAAATCTGTAGATGAAAAATTTGTCTCAGAATGTTACTGAAAGTGGTGCAACCCTACCTCACACTGCACTTTGACATATTCCCTGCCATTAAAGCTGTGATGATATGGCAAGTGGCTATAGTAATTCAGTTACCGTTTTTTCAGCTACTAATTTTTCTTAATTTTGTTCGAACTTACACTCTTTGCATTTTCTGGATTTTGAAAATAATTTGGTTGTAACAAATACTGAAACTTAAAATATCCAATGACCAACTTTAATCATTGGACTGTCTATGTATGGACATGTTGGTGTTACTTAAAGATACAAGAGTGGTAGTGTACTTCTGTAAAATGGCCCCGTAGCCAGCTAGGACTCTTATGCTTAGACATCCTCGACCATAGTCACTTGCATGTCTTATAAAAAAATTGCATAAAATTAGGTCCCTTGATGTAATTGTAATTATGGCTTCTATCTAAGAAATGAACAATTAGTCTGATAAAACATCTTATTTTGTTTCCTGTTTCGTCATTTCCCCCTCTTACCTTTTCAGTCGGTTGTATATCATCTTTTAGTTCAGTGGTTCCCAAACTTTTCGGCATCATGCCCCCTTTTTGATTTTTGAGAAACCCTCATGCCCCCCTCCCCAATAGCAGCAAAACTTGTTGAGAGAGAGAAAAAAAAAAAAGGAACTGACTGGGGCCAAAAAACAAAAATAGCAGCACAACTTGGGGGGGGGGCAGGGTTGCCTCACGCCCCCCCCCCCTTGAATTTCTTCATGTCCCCCAGTTTGGGAACCCATGTTTTAGTTAGTAAAATGACAGATCCTGCCCAAAGAGTTCACAGTGTGTATCACAATGGACCACTGATGTGGTTGAGTCTGGAAGTTCTGAAGTATAAACTTAATGCACAAGTAGCCTAATTTTTTTTTTTCCAAGTAGCCTAATTTTTCAACCAAGTGTTGAGTACTTCACACTATGATTAGTGGGGATAGTTTTCTATTACTTCTGAAAATCAATTTTAAGGATTATCTCTAGGTTCCTTCTAAATCTTGGCACAACTTTTTAAAAAGTTGTGTAAATGTTTTCACTACTTGTCAGGCTTAAATGACAGTTTTGCTTTTGTTCAAAGTGTCAGTTGCCTTAAATCAGAACTGAGTAATTAATCACTGTTTCTCCCCCTCTCCCCCAAGAGAGCCAATTGATAATTTGACCCCTGAAGAGAGAGATGCTCGAACAGTGTTCTGTATGCAGTTGGCTGCAAGAATTCGGCCAAGAGACTTGGAAGAATTTTTCTCTACTGTAGGAAAGGTAATTGCGGGTGGGTTAAATTAACCTAAATATTGTTAGTGTGCTGTCTAAGCTCTCTACATAGTATTAAGTAAAATAGTTGCTTATGGCCTCCTATTGCAGGAGGCCCTCTTCACATGGACTTCATATTTAATCAGAAGTTTTATGTCAATACTAGTTTGCAAAATCACAGATTCAACTCATGTAATTTTACTTTGTCATACATTTGTACAGTGACCAGTACAATGGGAGTAATTCTGATAAGGTCATAGAATCATAGAGCTGGAAAAGACCTCAGAAGGTCATCAAGTCCAGCCCCCTGCTCTAGACAGGACCAATCCCAACTAAATCAACCCAGCCAGGGTTTTGTTAAGCCGAGACTTATTTGTAACATAGGTCCTCTATGTATTGTTGCAATAAAAAGTAAGATGTTATCTTTTGGGTCTGCAGCATAAGAAGGAATTTAAGTTTAGGTCCTTTTTTTAATATGGTAGCTCTGTGGGTAAGCTGTTACGAAATGTGTATTGACGCAAGAACTTTGACAAAGTAGAATCTACAATCCTTTTTCCTTACTAGCTTCAGTTTTGTGTCAGAATTCAGTCAAAAGATGACTTTTGTGAAGGTAACTTTTTAGGGTGTGTTTAGGGTAGCGTGACTGCACATTAGGGACGTGAAAGGTTAACTGGGTAAGCATCCCCCTAAATGGGTAATGCTTACTGGTTCCAGTTAACTGCTGCAGGCAGGGACTGCCAGGGCTGGGGGAGCCTACCTAGCCTGGATCCTGTTTAACTGTTCAAACGTTAGGTCAACCTAACTCATAACGAGTTAACTGATAACTGGGATTTTACATCCCTACTGTGTATCTAGTCTGTAGAATTCTGACGATAGCTAACTTCTGTACGTATTCATGAACTTTCAAGTCCCTCATTAACTACATAAGTTAGTTGCACTAAACAGACATTAATGATAAACCTGAGATTTTCATTCTTGTGTTTTTGTAGGTTCGTGATGTGAGGATGATTTCTGATAGAAATTCAAGACGTTCCAAGGGAATTGCTTATGTAGAATTTGTTGATGTTAGTTCAGTACCTCTGGCAATAGGACTAACTGGACAGCGTGTCCTGGGAGTGCCAATCATAGTACAAGCGTCACAGGTAAGTTTGTGGTTGGTTCTTACTTGTCATAGAACTATGTGACATTTATGCTGCAGCATACTTTGCTTGACCAAGAGCTAATATACATATCCTTGAAGCACCATTGGTTTCAGTGAGACTTAATTTGTAGAGAAAACTTAAACAACAAATAGTCTAGTAGCACTTTATTCCATTTCACATTTATGCCAAAGTTGTTACTAATTTTTGTTACTGTTAATTATGTGAAGGGTAGCACAGTCATTTAGAAGGCCAGAGAATTCAGAAGGCTGGCTGAACTCCATTTTTATTTTACCTGTTTTATGGCTGAGTAGCTGAACATTGAGTTACAGTTGAAACATTACTATAACCTTAACTGAAGTGGTTGCTTCAGTTTAATAAATACTCCACAGAGAAATGAGTAAATAAAACTAGACCGATTAATACAGGGTTAAATGTAGAAGGTTAGGTGAGGGAATTAAGGCTAAGAACGGGAATGTTAAATGACTTATACAGTATTACGTTTCTTATATATAGAAATCATGTGTACTTAACAAGCAAACGGCATTCTGTTTACTTAAAGAAATCAGTATTCTACACCAATTCATTCATTCTGCTGGAAGCATATTTATAGTTGCATGATTCTAATCAAGTGTGTGGACTTTTCATCGCATTTATTACGGTTAGCTTGTGTCGCAGTCATTTTTATTTATACTTACAGAACTTGGACCTCTTAGTGAGTTTGCTAGGTTTGGGTAGCTGTTTTTTTAACTTAGGTTCTTAAAGATAATAGAAATCTTGTTTTCCCTAGGCAGAGAAAAACAGAGCAGCAGCAATGGCCAATAACCTACAAAAGGGCAGTGCTGGACCTATGAGACTGTATGTAGGATCATTACACTTTAACATAACTGAAGATATGCTTCGTGGAATCTTTGAACCATTTGGCCGGGTGAGTTCCTCTTGATGACAGAAGTGTTATGAAGTGCACACTGTGGTTACTGTTCATTTAGATGAGGGGAAATGAACCTTGTTTGGGACGGGCCACAGACCAGCAGAAAAAAAGTTCGGGGCCACACAAGTGGGGAGCAACAACCCCCCCCAAAACACTATTCCAACCTTCATTGACTTGGCCCTAAATGAGACTGAGATGAGGGTCTCTCTTCTCCCCCTTAGGCATTTTGGGGCACCAAGGTTCAGGGTGGAGGTGTAGGGTGTGGGTTGGAGGTAGGGTGCATGAGGGGGTAAAGGACTGGGGGCTTACTTGGCACAGGTGGCTGTGCTAACCTGCATTTGCAAGTGCACCCCAGCAACTCGCATTAGCTGTGATTCCCATTCTCTGTGTGTGTGAGTGCGTGCGCGCGGGGGGGGGGGGGGGAGCAGTGCCAGTCACACAGGCTTTAGCACTGGTTCCACACTGCATCCCGTCTAACCCCCCCCCCCCCCCCCCCCCCAACACAGCGGGAGCTGGTGCTCACATTGCATCCACATGGGAGGATCCCGAGGCTCGGAGACTTGCTTTACGGCTGGAGTGCTAGCTCTCCCTTCTGTGAGGTGTGTGGTTTAAGCTGAGCTCAGTGGACTGTAGGTTCTTTGTCCCTGTTTCACGTAATAAATGCCGAGGACTGAAAGGGCGTGCTGAAGGAATTTATGTTCAACATCTACAAAATGTGTTTCCTCTTCCTGTTCTCATATGTATGTGGGTGCTTATGAATCTAGTAGGGGTTAAATATTCTAATAACATGTGAACACAGATGAGGAATTTTGTATTCACATTAAGATTTTGAATAATATTCAACCATTTAATTGAACAGGTAGTGGGTGTGAATGTGTAGAATGAAGAATTCAGGGACTAGCCTGTCAAGCTAAGATTAGGTGACATTCTGATGTTTAAGGAATTCTGTGTATTTAAAAATTAGCTATGTTTTATCATATCTTTAGATTGAATTGGATGTATTGTGTTCGCTTGGCAAGGAAGTTTGGTTACACGGCTTCATGTGATGCTTGAAAGACTCAGGCAGTGCTTTTTCACTCCAAGCAAATGTGCTCTCCCCTTTTAAGGCAAATATGTTTCCCTTTATGATCTTTTGGATCATGAGATTGAGGAGGTAGCCAGGAAGATTGTTTTGAGTTGTGGAATCTCTAATTGCTGCAACACTCTACCTCCTGCATATGCCAAACAGATCATGGATATCCATTCAGCTGTCGACTCCAGACTTCTAAAAGCTGGGTACATAAATCTCTTCAGTATTTTCTGTTTTAGAGGTAACAGCTTCAATGATTTGGTCTTGAGCTCCGTTTTTCTGGATGCTTCTCCATCCCAGCCTTAAGAATAGTGTCCTCCTCCATGGAAGAAAGATACATCTTTTCACTTGGTAAACTTCCAGTAAAATATGTCCAACAAAACTTAATACCAGCACAGTCATATCTTTCTGGAGTCATGGGAAGGAGAATTTTCTGTGTTTAATCCCATTGTCCGGAATATGTCAAATGCCTAGTTTTAGTGGGGTGGAAGTAATTCATCAAATTCTGCCCTTAGCTCTTTAGTCTGCCTTTCCTCATGATCTTTGCATTTGCAGAATAGGGCACATACCTTGCTCATCATCCTATTTTATTTGTAACTAACAGTCTTATGATCCCTGTCCCCCAATCAGGCATCTGTCCGTCCACTCTTGGGTGGCTTTGACTCACCACTTCCCTAAATCCTCTTCTCTTCCACTTCCTACGCCTTTCTCCCACTCTGAAGTAGGTCTTGCTGACTTCTTCCAAAAGGAAATGTTAGAAATCTGATGAGACCTCCTCTCACTTACATTTACTTCTATTTTTTCCATCACACTGAAAGTGCTTCGACCTCTCATCCTATCTCCTGATCTTTCTTGCCACTGTCGCCTTTCTCTTCTGATTCTTCCTCTTGTCATGTAAACTGACTTTAGTACATCCCAGCATAAACTTACCTTTGACATGTATCTCACCACCTATCAGCCAATCGTCCTCTTATGTGAGTCTAAAACAGAATGTGGCAGCAATTCCAAGGAAGATGTAATGTGAGACTTCGGACTTTTCTGAATGAGTTCTTATAACAAAATAACCCTTTCTAGGGAGGGCTGTTAATGCTGAGTAATTAAATTGAAACACTTCTTTTTTAAATAAGTAAATGTACAATTTGAAATGGTGGGTACTTCTGTGAGTGCTCATTGCAGTCCACATTAGATGTGTGTGCTTGCCACATGCACCTGTTTCCCCAAGCAGCATCTGTAGGGGAGTGGCTCTGGCGACCCTTGGAGTGGTACCATCAGGGTGGAGTATATGGGGCACTGCATGCTCCCCGTGCTCTCAGCTCCTTCCTGCCACCAGTGATGGGCATCAGTATTTCTGGCTTCAACTCATTGTAGCTGAATCACCTCTACTTAGCAGCTCTTTAGGTAATTTTCTTCCTGTTGATAAGTTACTTTAGAGTTGTGTTGTCCCTGAACAGGACATTTGCATAGGGTGGTTTTGGCTTGCGGCCTGCCCCACTCAATACAAACCTTTCTGCAGACCACCAGTCAACCACCCACATGACAAAATAGGTGCAGGAGGGCTTGGGGGGGAGGAGGGGGTTGCTTTGTGTGAGGGGGATGGGGATGCAGTCCTGGGCACGGGGAACACTTGGTTGGCTCTGTGCCTCCTGCAGCTCCTAGGCACGATCCTCCACTGCTCCCATTGGCTGTGATTGCATCCAGTGGGAGCAGTGGAGAGAGCCTCCAGAGATGTGGCTTTGTGTAGGTGAGTGGAGGGGCCACTTCCTCCACCTGTGAGCCAGATCTGGCCCATGAGGCTTGCAGACTTCCACAGCAGGAAGCTGTCACTGGCGCTCCAGTCTCACGGGGTGGGGGGGGACTGAACCCATGGCCCACCTTCAGTATGGTCAGGGACCACGCTTTGAGAACCACTGGCCTAGGGACAGAGCATACCCTGATCCCCAGGCTTCAAACCTTGTGTTTCATGCAGGTGCCCTGTGCCTGACTCACATGAGAGCTGCCTGCTGTATCTTGGCAAGTGCCACATTTGCAGGTCATTCAAATTCTGTACTTAGAAAGGGACATTGACCTATGGGCTCTCTTTATGGAGTCTGCACTGTCCCCAGCGGGGCCTTGACCTTGTGCACTTTGCCTCCAGTGTGGAATGTGCCTTCAGTGCCTTTTTCCAGTTAGTGCCACTCTCCCTTGCTGTCTGCAGTATGGAAGGAGAAGGCTTCAACCAAGGGCTGCTCTTCTGCTTCAAAAGGCCAAGGAGAAGCAGAGAGGGGATCCTATATCTGTCTTGTGGCATCTTAAAGACTAACACATATTTGGGTATAAGCTTTTGTGGCTAAAACTCGCTTCATGAGATGAATCTGACCAAGTGGTTTTACCCACAAAATCTTATGCCCAAATAAATATTTTAATCTTTAAGATGCCACAGGACTCCTCATTGTTTTTGCAGACACAAATTAATATGGCTCCCAACTCTGAGGCTTGTCCCCCTAGATCTCTGTTGTGCAACTCATCACTGCCTCTAGCAACTTGATCTTCAACTGAGGCAGAGCATCCCAGCCCAGCCCGAAGACTCGGCACTGGGCAGCATTTGAGGTACCATCAACTCCAGAACCCCTGTGAGTGGCATGGGATATTGTGTCCATGCTTGTGCAGATGACACAAGTGTGCTTGGTCTTGAGGCAAGCCTGCTTTGGTCTCCTCCAGGGCATCCCTGCTACAGCTCCACCCACCCCGTAGGGGGTTGGTGCACCAGCTCTCCCCCATGCATGGGGGCCAAGTCTTGGAGTCTGGATGACAGGTATTGCAGACTCCCTTAGTCTCCTAAGGTGGATCGAAAGCAGGACTTGGGGTTGCACTTGCTGGTGTAGTAGTGCTAGACCATCTGAGACATGCACCCCTTGGCATAGGAACTGCTAAGAGAGGTCAGCGTCTCCGATCTCTGGCACCATTCCCGGAACCATTCCCTGGAGCACTGGTCGTTGTCTCGGCACCAGTACCAGTCTTGACACTTCTCAGAAGTTTGGTCCTGTTCCATGTCCTGGCATTGAAGAGATGACAGGAAGTGTAGATCACAGGGTGACCTACACAAATCCGCCTTTCCTGAATCAGCGCCATTGTCCTGTGATAGAATTTCTTCCGGACTGGTGAGGCATGGGAGGGCCTGGAGTGAGTACTGCTCTGAGAGGCAGTTGAACCCTCTTATTCTTGGTGGACAGTGTGTTTCTGCCATAGGAGAGCAGCACAGAATAAGGATCTCTGCAACCCAGACAGGCGAAACCCTCAGTACTGCAAATACCAGTATGGCTGCCAGGGCAGTGGCCAGCACTGTAGTTCTTGGGGAATCCATGGGGTTTCACGCAACAGCCCCAGGTTCCCGAGTTGCTCTGGGAGGCATCAGAGAGACCCTGGGCTGTGGTATTTCAGGCCTCCCCCAGGCTTACACAAGATCCTGGGAAGGAAACCCCCTGCACCCAGGAACCTCCAGTGGATCCCTCAGACATAGGGACATGATTAGGGAATGGTAACCTGGCATGGGCCTACACTTAGTCCTTACCAGATGAGGCTGCTGGGAGCTCCTGAAGCTTATAGCCTTCAACCTTGGGCTACAGGCAAAGGCATTTGCCCCATTCCTCTGACCCCCATTTCTAAAAGGGCAGAGAGCATACCTCATGCTAGTAAAAGGTCATAAATCTGTTCTCCTCAAGTAGAGGCTGCCAATCAAAGGAGAGGCAAGGACAGTTGGGGGTGCTGCCAAAAAATAGACGCAAAACAATTGGATTTATTTGTATGAAATGTTTTTCTTCATCTAGTCTTCGATTGCCAGTGCCTAGCCATCAGGTCTCCTTGGCAGTTACAAACTAAACATGTGGCGGACCATGGACACATTTGAGGGCTTGCTTCCTGAATCCGCCAGGAAGGAGTTCAGGGCTCTTCTGGAGGAAGGGGAAACGGTGGCCTGCCAGGTAACTGTGACGGATACAGTGGCATGTATGATGGGATTGGCCCTTTCTGTGCATTGGGCATCCTGGCTTCTCTCTTGGTGGGTCTGCAGAAGCTCAGCAGTCACTGATGGGATGGCTTGTTTGAAGAGTAGACAGACGCTTCTTCCCAGCTTAGTCTGCCATAGTTTTGGACTGCTGGGTCATGGCTATTTCCCAAGATTAGCTCCTCCAGGTCCTCTCCATCCTGACATGCCCCCTGTTCCTCTTCAGGGACCCTTCTCAGTAGAGTCTTCTTGTGAAAGAGGGTTGGGAACTGGTGAGGTTGGGCACACTATAGGAAGGTCTGCCCGAGTTCTGGAACATAGGGGTTCTATTCTCATTACTTCCTAATCCCAAAGGCCAAGGGAGGTCTCTGGCCCATTCTGGACCTGAGACCTTAACAAGTGCCTGAAGAAATTCAAGTTCAGTATGATCTCCCTGGCCTCCCCTCATTGTGAAGGGGAAGTGGTATGCTGTCTTCAACCTCAAGGGCACCTATTTTCACAGTGATTTTTCCACATCACAGGAAGTTGTTGCTTCACGGTGGGCCAGTTTGCAGTTCTCCACTTCGGGTTGGCTAAGGCCCCAACAATGTTCACTAAATGCATAGCTGTAATAGCAGCCTTCCTGAGGCACTGTGGCGTTCATCTCTACCCTTACCTCGGGCAGATCAAGGTCTCAGGTCTGTCAAGATCTGGCACTGCTTCTAAACCAGGGGTAGGCAAGATATGGCCCATAGGCTGGATATAGCCTGCCACGCTTGGTTTCCTGCCAATGAGAGCTGCAATGATTTGTGCTGGGGGCGGGAACAGCGCGTGATGTCTTCCCTCATGCCTTACCCCCCCCCCACTCGCAAGGAGCACACAGCATGAAGAGGCATATGACCCCAGCAGCTAGCTGCTTTGAACATCCTGGGGGCTGTGGCAGGCAGAGAATCTGCTGGAGAGTCCTGGCAGGCCATGGGCCAGATTCAGAAGCAGCAGGTGGGAAGACTGCCAAAGGCTCCCGCTGGGCTGCTGGCCAGGAGCCGTCTAGGTAAGGAACTCTCGACCAGAGCCTGTATGTCATCCCACTCCCTCCCATACTTCAACTCCCTGCCCCAGGTCACCACCCAACCCTTTTGCCATCCCCCTACCCAAGTTCACAATTCCCTCCCACACCCTGCACCCCCTCCTACAACCCTCTCCCAGGCCAAAATCCTCTCGTAAGAATGGCCAGATTGGTCAGACCAAAGGTCCATCTAGTCCAGTATCCGGTCTTCTGACAGTGCCCGATGCCAGATGCCCCAGAGGGAGTGAACAGAACAGGGAACCATCAAGTGATCCCTCCCCTGTCACCCAGTCCCAGCTTCTGACAGAGGCCAGGGACACCATTCCTGCCCATCCTGGCTAATAGCCAGTGATGGACCTAGCCTCCATGAGTGTATCTAGTTCTTTTTTTAACCCTGTTCAAGTCCTGATCTTCACAGCATTCTCTGGCAAGGAGTTCCACAGGTCGATTGTGTTGTGTGAAGAAATACTTCCTTACGTTTGTTTCAGACCTGCTACCTATTAAAATAGCAGCCCAACCACCAAGGGACTTGAACACTAAATCACCTGATCAGAGGTCAGACACCTTATCTTTTAGGCTATGAGGTTTCCTGCACCTGAATTAGCTGCCCCAGGTCATAATCCAAACCCTCTGCACCATTTCCCTACTCCTCCCTTAGGTCAGACTCTTTTCCTGCACCCAGACCCCTTCCCGGACCCAGCATCCCCATCCCCTTTCCCTGGTTATACTCCCCTTCTTCATCCTAACTCTCTTTTAGACCCTGAGCCCTCTAGTCACTACCCAAAGTTCTCTTCTGCACCCTACCTCCGTCCCAGACCCTGCAACCCTTCCATAGAAAAATGCATCCTGTGACCACTTCCCAAAATTGTGGAGTAGCTCTCCCCTGTTCTAGACACATCCAAACATTGGGTCTCCAGGTCAATGAGTCAACGTTAATACCAGTTCAAGGCATAGAGTTAATCAGGGATGTGCTCAATTCGACCCATGCCTGGCGGGCCTCACATCCATGTGGAGCAGGTGTCCACATATCCCCTGAGTACAGCCAGAGTCTTCCTGTGTCTCTTGGGGCACAGCTTGGCATGCATGTATGTTGTCTTCCTTGCCAGGCTCTGCTTGTAGCCGGTCCAGCAGTGGCTGGCATCAGCATACTTCCAGTCAAGGGACCACCTGGACAACATGGTCATGAGCCCCCCTCACATACAACCTTGATCATGCTGGAGGGAGTCTGGTTTCCCACTGCAGCTCCCTTCCTTGAGCTCGGGTCAGACACCATAGATCTAGGGTGCGGCGTGCACTGTAGAACCCTTTGGATGCTGAGGGTGTTCAGCTGCATATCAGTGTCAAGGAGCTCAGAGCAGTGCATCTAGCTTGCAGGGTTTTCCTTTGTTTCATATTGGGCAAAGTGGTGAGGATCCTGGTGGACAATATGGCCTCAGTGTTTTATATCAAAGCACTCCTCCTTTGAGACACAACATCTGCCTGCAGGTGGCTCACCTTTGGGGATGAGAAATGCCCTGGTGAATCACCTCAGCAGGGATATCTCTTAACATGAATGGCCACTTCCCAAAGAAGAGACCTTCGTGATTTTCTGAAGGTGGAAACTCCCCAAATAGACCTCTTTGCCACCACGGTTTTTGGTTCCTGTAGGGCTTGGGCACTGGCTTCCTCTTGGATGTCTTCCTCCTTTCATGGGTGAAAGGTCTGCTGAATGAGTTTTCAGTAATCCCTCTTATCTGCAGGGTTCTTGTCTGAATCAAATCGGACAGGGCTCTGGTCATTCTGATATTCCCAGCCTGGCTCACCAGCACTGGTTCAGGACATTGCTGGCCATGGCAATTTACACCCCCATCCCAGGTCCTTGTCTGTCTGCCTGGACCTATTGTCAGAGGAGCAGGGCTAGCTCCACACCTTGCATCCCTGCCCATCACAGTGTGGATGCTCCATGGCTGAGTGTTTGGAGGCAGTTCAGGTCCTGCTGGGAAGTAGAAAGCCTTCCACAAGGCTGACTTACAAGTTAAGTGGGCAAGATTCTCTCTCTGATTGGAAGAAATGAGGCATTTCTCCAAAACGCGCTCTGATACAGTGGGTGGTTGATTACATATTGCAGCCCCAACACCAAGGCCATGAGATGTACCTTCATGGAGGAGAGTGTCAGGCCATTTCAGCTTTCCATGGACTGGTCCAAGGACAGTTTCTGAGCAGATGTGCATTTCCTGTGGGGTCTTGCACACCTCTCCATGCAGGTGTGGGATCTTGTCTCTTAGTGGGACCTAAACTCAGTCCTCTTTTGGCTCATGGGACCTCCATTCAAGCCACTGGGGCCTGCTTTCTCTCCCATTTGCTCTGAAAGGTGGTGTTTCTGGTCACCGTGAAATTAGAAGCTCCATATACAGGCTTCTTCAAAGACAAGGTCAGTCTTCAGCCTCACCTGGAGTTCCTTCCAAAGGTGGTCGTCTCCTTTCATGCAATCCAAGAAATCTTTCCTATGTTTTGCCCTAAACCGCACAAGATGGAATAGAGCAACCACATTTAAAGCAGCTGCTGTGCTGTGCTTAAGGGTCCCAGCAAGGCAGCTGTGGGCTGGTGGCTTGGCAGGCCCAATCTGGCCCACTGGCAGCCTCCCTCCGTTCCCCCCGCTTCAAGCTAACTAATGTGTTGCCTGGATTATGTCATGAAACTGTCAAATATGTACTTTTGCACACACCAGTTACAGATGGGCATTTTGTAACAATTCTTAGAGAAATGTCTTACAATAACCTAGTATAGGCTGCATGCTGTAATTAAAAAAAAAAAAACAAAAAAAAAACCTAATGTAATTTGCAACTCATGTCCATATTGGGTTATCTGGCTTCTCAAAAATCGTTTTGTGTACTGCTTGTATGTTCTATTTGGTGGGACACTTCACCTCTTAACTTATGTCATAGCTAGTCAAATGTCTATTAAATAAAATTGGAGTACATATATTTTAAGTTAGTCATGCTAAAACAAATCCTTCAGATAACTGCAACAAATTATTAATTGTTTGACTTCATCTGGTCTTGTCCCAAATCAAGCTTTGGTAAGGGGAATAAACCAGAAAGAAGACTGCAAATGGCATATAGATTTAGATTTCAAAAAGAAAATCATCTACTTTATACTTTTCCCTATATTTACGTATGCATAATACTTTGGTTAGCCTCTAAGGCAGGGCTACTCAACATGTGGCCTGTGGACTGCATGCGGCCCACGGCCCATTTGTTTGCAGCCCGCGGTGCGGTTTGAGTTGACGTGGGGCTCAACATGCAGCTCGCGGGTGGCAGCCAAAACAAAGTAGTCAATACAGTGGTCTTCTGTTGATAAGCATTTTAGTAGTTAAATTCCTACACTGTCATTGCTTATTAAAAGTGCTGTCATGGATGGAAATCAGGTAAATATTGCATTTTATTAATATCAGCCGAACAAAGTTAAATGGGGTGTGCGTGTTTTGTAGTCTTTCCTTAATCTTTGTATTCATGTACGTCAGTGTTAAAGAAGCTATTTGCATATATATATATGCGGCCACACTTAGGTTGCAGCCTTCGGCATGTGCCGTGAGTATCATTGTGGCTCCCAGGGCTTCCAGAGCTGAGTAGCCCTGTTCTAAGGGTTATGTCTTCACAGCAACATTATTCCAAAATAATGAACTACCTGCTGTGTAGACATAGACAAAGTTATTTTGAAATAATGTTGAAATATTGTCAATCTGGAGGGACTTACTCCTCACTCCTCGCTCCTGTAACATTCATTGTATGAGGAGTAAGGGAAGTTGGAGGAAGCATGCTCTATTTCGAAATAAGTGCTGTGTAGTTGCTCCCATTTCAAAATAAGCTATGCAATTGACTTATCTCAATTTGTGTAGCTTATTTCGAGTTAAGCCCTGCTGTGTAGACGCACCCTAAGGTGTTACAGGACCATTGTTGTGTTTAAAGTTTTTTTTTCCCTTAAGTTAAACTAACATGGCTATCCTTCTGAGACCTCTAATAGTTCGTCTGCAGATGACTTGCAATTTTTTTCCTTAAATTCAGTAATGTGAAGTTCTGTTCACTGTCCAAAATAGCAGCAGGCAAGGATATAAGACTTTAAATGTTAAATGGGGAGCTGGTAAAACTTCCAGCAATAGTTTTATTAAGTTCCATTCTGCACCATGTGTCTATACCAGCTGTCTTACGTTCTTGTATTTGATATCTTGTGATGCATTCAAAAAGCTTACATGAGAGAAGGCTAAATTGAACTACTCACTTGATTATGGAATGCAGTGTGTGATAGTCTAATGTTTTTCATCTTTAAAAAAAATTATTTTTTTTTAGATTGAAAGCATTCAGCTGATGATGGATAGTGAAACTGGACGCTCCAAAGGATATGGATTTATTACGGTGAGATTTTTAACTTGTAAATACTTAGCAGAGTTGTGGGTTAGGTATGTGACCCAAAATCCAACTGACTGGACAAGGGCATATCAGAGGCCAGGCAGAAATAAACGACTCAGTTGGGGTTTAAACTGAGATTAGAAGACTTCTTCAGAGATGTCTAAGTAATTTAACCAAAACGGAGAGTTTTGTGTAACCAGGTTAGTTTTCTCCAGGATGAGCTAGCTCTGTGGTTCCAAGCTCCTTCAAGTATCCTAGCAATGCAGATCCCTCGATTAGAAATTTTTTATTCGCGTGGGGAGTGGAGCTATGTCTGCCTGCTAGTCCTGGATTGGTGGTGTGTGGTTATTACATACGGATAATTACCAAATCAGAGATCTGGTATCATTTTTAAAAACAAAAAAATCCTTATTAATAACCAGTATAACCAAAAATCCCACTAAGCTATATCACCACTCCTTCAAGAAAACGCTGGAGTGGAAACAGGCCTCGTACCAAGTCCTGAAAGTCATCAGACTTGAGCTTTGTCAGAGCAATCAGATGATAGAGGCCAGGGCTTCTGGAAGAGAGCACATCCCAGCCAACCCCCAGATATTCAGAACTGGGAACTAAGCTCAGATGTTGAAACTGACACAATAAAATATGGTGGAGTTTTGATGGCTATTGACAAAGTTTGAGTTACTGTAATTTGAAATAAATGGGGGGGAACCACCACAACTGTATAACTGTGGTGCGTGCCCTGACCAACACCACTAAGTAGACATGCAGCTGCATGCTGCCTTCCCCGAAGCTTTGCTTGGCCAACATTACATGTAAAGCATGCTGCAGTAATTAAGATCACAAGATAAGGGCACAACCCCCTTCTCCTTCCCTCCCCCCCAAAAATTTCTTCATCATAGTCCTAACAGCTCACTGGAGGAAAACTGAAACTAAGGCCTTGATTTATGGTGGAATTTCTACTTGGTAGAAAAGATGCCTAGAACATAAGATGAGTATTAGATATGCAGAGGTAAATAGTCAGAGCTCAATATTATACTATTGAATAATTAAGCGATTTTGCTGTGCTTTCTGGCTTCATTTATAAAGAAAAAAACAAAAAAAACCCCTGTATGAGTAGCTTCTTGAAAATTGAAGGCATCTCCAATATATATTTGTATAGATAATACGTTGGATAGAAAATACCTTGTGGACTTTGCTAGACACTGATCTTGTATCATCTACAGTTCTCAGACTCGGAGTGTGCCAAAAAAGCCTTGGAACAACTAAATGGGTTTGAGCTAGCAGGCAGGCCAATGAAAGTAGGTCATGTAACAGAACGCACTGATGCTTCAAGTGCTAGTTCATTTTTGGACAGCGATGAACTGGAAAGGACTGGAATTGACTTGGGAACAACTGGTCGTCTACAGTTGATGGCAAGACTTGCAGAAGGTAAGTTGGTAATGTCGGTTGTGTGGGGAAAATATTGGAGACGTTAAAGCAATCTTAAGTCTGTCACAGACTTTAAGTTTTAGATAACATTATGCAAAATACGCCTTTTCTGTATTAGAACACCTCAAAGATGGAATGTTAACGTAAGGAAATATTTTGTTTCCTTTAGTGCTGAAGAATACTAAGATTTTTTTAAGTTTTCTATTCCTAGAGTATTTCCCAAGTGAAGAACTCACTGGTGCTTTTTGTCACAGGTACTGGTTTACAGATTCCCCCAGCGGCACAACAGGCACTGCAGATGAGTGGGTCTTTAGCATTTGGTGCTGTGGCAGGTAAGAATTTGGTCATCTGTTTTGGCAAGTTATTTTTGTGTGTTTAGAGCTTCAGGGGAGGTGAAAATATTTGATATTTTGTGATAATACCGTAGGTCATAGCAGGGCTCACAGTGATGGTGAATTATTGAACTCTGCAAATCTACAAGCACGCAAACAGAAATGAGGCCAATGTATTCAGCACTTATTTGGACATGGTTCAATATGCACTGTTTTTGCAAATAGTCGTACAGTTAAAATGTAGATTAGGTAATCCTTGGCAATCTCAGTCCTGATTGCTTTTCTACTATAAAATTTCTGAGAGTAGTTGAGAGACTGGATTTTTGTGCTGGTGGTTAGGTATAGATGTACCATAGCCATGCTTTGGCATCTCCTGCTAATGGATGCCAGTTGCAGAGTTTAAAGTCAGCAAGTCCAAAACTGAGCAATTGATCTCTCTCACAGTATACAATCCTGTTGTACCAATTACTCAAGTTTGAAACCTGGGTGACCTCAGCTTGATTTCATTACTCTGGTCACATCAGCCCTTTTCTGGGACTTCTACTCTCTTCCCCTTTCAGCTCCACATTATACACAAGCTTTTTTTATCTTCAAGACTACACAGCAGTGGTGACACCGGCCTTTATTTCATCTACATTCCTGCCTTTTACCAGTGAGTTTCTCCATCAAATATCAGTGCTTTTTCCCAAATACTTCCTTGTGTATGGTGAAGACACTAATAACACTACTACGTTGCCCTTCAGCTCCCCTCCTCAAGACTTACTTTGGCTATGATACCAACAAAACCCTGCCTGCAAATAATGGCTAAGCAGATGGGGAGACAGTGACTGCTCATTTCCCTACTCTTGATCTCCATTCCAGTTTCTCTGCCTCCCCCCTTCTTCCAGTCTGTCGCCATAAAAATAGTTACATTAAAAAAGCAAAGCATAACACAACAACTAGTTGCCCTGTTCACTTACTTGCACAATACTCTTTCCCTCAGTCCTTTGTGTCATCTCCTAGTTGGGGCGTGTACAGTTTCCAGCACCAATGAGGACCAAATCATCATTGGGTCTTTTGGACAAGTGACTGGTTTTGTGACCCAGAGGACTTGAGAAGGGACGATGGTGCAGTGAGAAGTAAGGATGTTAAATAATTAATTTACTAGTGGTAGTTGATAGAATTTCCATCGACTACTCCTCAGCAGGAGCTCTTGTGCATTTCAAAATTGAACTCCAAGTGCAGCCCGGGGCCAGCAGGAAGTTGTGCTGACTCTGGGCTCCACAAGGGCGCTTCGGCTTTGAAATGCACAAGACCCCCGGGGAGTCCCCAGCTGATCCCGGGCTTTGCATGCTTTGAAGTGCCATGCTGGAGCCCGGGATCAGCTGGGGAATCCCTAGCTGATCCTGGGCTCTGCTGGGCATTTCAAAGTGGCAGCGCTGCACGGAGCCCAGGGTAAGCTGGGGACTCTCCGGTTGACTCCAAGTTCCGCAGAAATGCCACAGGGAGCCTGGAGTCAGTTAGGGAGTCCCCAGCTGACCCCAGACTCCATGTGGTGCTGCCGCTTTGAAATGCTGCGGTGGCATTTCAAAGGGGCCATGCTGCAAAGGTGATCCAGCTGCGGTGTTTCAGAGGGGCAACACTGCATGGAGCCCAGTGTCAGCTCTGTGCGGTGCTGCTGCTTTGAAGTCTCTTCCCCCCCCCCCCCGCTGTCTCTGTCTGATAGAGGCAGCAAGGGTAGGGGAATCAACTAGTCAGCTTGACTATTTTATAATTTGCTTATCGGACAGTCGACTAGTCCTTAACATCCTTAGTGAGAAGCTGTGCGAGGGATCACAAAGGGAACGGGACTTGGCAGTGGACACTAGAGCATGTGAAGAGTAGTACAGATCAATCCTGATAGCTGTTCTGGGAGTATCTTCACTGATTTATATTTATTAAGAAACCTGGGTAATTCTTTGGTTTCTTTTTACTAAAAAAAAGAGTAAAGCTGTTCCTTTGTATTTCCAGTGAATGAAATGACTAAAACTCCCAGTATAGCAGCCTTCACTCACACCAGTGTCATAACTATGCACTCATCTTTTAAAGCCTCTTTGCACTTTCAGGATAAAACCAGCTACAGTATGCACACATCTTCAAAACTATCTGCAGCCTAACTCCAGCCTTTTATGTACAAACAATACATTAATTAGTACAGGGGCTTATACCTTATATCTGTGTAGATGAGATCAGAGTTCAGAAGAAAGGTGTGCACTATGTCTCATTAGAGATTAGCATTTTGTGGATTAATTTGCTCTTCTAATCATGAATCCATCTCCTAGGCTGCTGTGTTCAGTTCTGGTCACCTATTCCCAAACACCTATCACAGTCGACCAGTTTCAGATACTGGACCTAAATAATCAAGGTGTATGGGACAATTTTTCAAGTGTGATGGGTCAATCTTAGCAAGAAAATAAAACAAGATCTGTTTTTTCATGTAGCCTTCTCTGAACTTGACCCATATAAGGCATGACAGTTCCGTGTGTGTGAATTAATGGAAGAGCTGGGCACAAAGAAGAAAGCTGGAAGTTGTACATCACTTGCAGCCCACAGTTACCATTGCTGCTGATTTAAAGAGGTGTACATTGAATATCAGATGCAATCCTGGCAATAACATTGCCCTCCTTAGTGATGTTTAAAGTCATGTGATCTCTTCTTATTTACTCCATTTGTAAAATGGATAATTACACATTGAGGCTTAATTAGAGATTTGCAAACTATGCTGAACGTATAGTTTTTGTGTAATGCTTATTTAAAACTGCCCTCTCTACTGCTTTGATGTACAATTTGTTTATCAAGAAGATAAGTAGAACAGATTACGGTAAAGCAGATGTGTGGATCAGAGCGAAGTTTCACATTGTCTCGCTGTCCATTCATTAAATACTTTCACTTTGGAGAATGTTGATCGAGTAGTTAAGGTGCTGCCAATCACTAGTATCTGAGCACCTGCCATGTAATAAATTGGAAGGAATGAAACTAGCTTTATTCTTCTATCTGAAGAAGTGTAATGTTGGGTACCTGCATGAAGATATTGTCCAACCTCGGTGTGAGGTGGGCAGTTAAAGATGCAGTTTTAAGTATTCCTGATAATATTTAATATTGTATACACGCTTCTTTCAGATTTGCAAACCCGACTTACCCAGCAGAATGAAGGTAGGTTGGATTTAATGTGTACTGTTGGCAGCTGGATTTACAAGGGTGGGAATTGAGAGTCAGGATTCTTGGGTTCTATTCCCAGATGAGTCATTAATTTGTGTGACTTTAGGCAAGTCATAAAAACCTGCTATTCTTATGAAAAATTCCACTGAAAGGGAGTTGAACCCTCAAAATGAAAATGTAAACTCTTCACTCCTTTCTCACGTTGAATAAAACATAATTTTCAGTTAACTACAAATAGCAACTTAGAATAGGGCAAATATTAATTGGCTGTTTAGTAGCCTCTCACTGTGGCTGAATTTTCACAGGTTTTTATACAAGCTGACACATAACCGTTCCTAGCCTAGTACTGTAACTTTCACTAACTTACAGGTGAAATGTTGATAATCTCCTTTGTCACTACTCAGGAAAGATTTCTAGCCTGACGGTTTCATCTCTGCCTATCCTTTCGGAAAACTGCACAAGTGTTCTTATTGCCTGTCCATGGTTCCATTAGTGCCAGAAGTGTGGTCAGCCCTGTTGAAGGGAGCTGCCATTTGGATTAGACAGTTTCTTCTACTTAAAATTGAGCTGCAGGGTATGCAGTTCCCTGTCGGAATGCTTGGGACAGGCAAAACTTTTCAGACACAAGGTTAGGGTTACTTATGGTGTGTGTTTCAATTTGTTAATATAGTAATGAATAACTGAGTTTAGGCATAGGATTAACAGTTATAAACAGCACCAGTTCTTAATGGGACAGTTCTGAGACTTTCACATGCATTCCAGTGGCATGCTGTATTTTCTGTGTTCTAACATACAGCAAATGTCAGTGAAGTCCAGTTTGTTTTTAGAGGGCCAATCAGTTTTTTAAAATGTTGGTTGCTGTGTAAGCTTTTTACTTGATGTTTCCTCCTAATGTCTAAGAGGGGGAGATTCATTAAATACAGAAAAATGATTGAAACCAGAAATTATCTGGAAAGGCTTAAAAGAATAGTACAGGAGTCTTTTAACTCAATTTTTTTTTTTGAAATTGATCGGTTTCAAGTTAACCGTTATCCCTTTCAGACATTTTATTTTGATTTTTTTGTAAGTAGGTGCAGTCATTACAACTACACTGCGTTCAGAAGTGTAGGACTTTTAGTTAAAGGACAAGGCTGGGAATAAGGGTGCCTGGGTTCAGAGTCTGTCAAGGTATGGTAAATCAGAGTGGCTCCCAAGGATTATTTTAACAAATCTCTTAGCATCAGTTAGGAGTAAGTTGTCTTTGGTTTTGTGGGGTGGAGTTCATCAAGAACTGGGGTTCTGAACACAGTGAATTCTATTTCCAGTTCTGCCATAGATTTCTTGGGCATGTAACTTCACTTCTCTATGCCCTTGATTTCTTCATCGGAGTAAAAATATTAATGTTTGTCCAACCTGTTTTCATCATACTTAGTTACGTCTATCAGGGTTTTTCTAGGTTTGGTTGGTCCTGCCCTAGCACAGGGGGCAGGATATGACTTTCCAAGGTTCCTTCCGTGATTTTGAAGTACAGACAGAAAAAGCCTTACTTGTGCATTAAATTTTTGAATGACAGAAAAACTTGTCACTTTCTCTTAAATAGTTTTGGCTGCAGCTGCTTCTGTACAACCACTTGCAACACAATGCTTCCAGCTTTCCAATATGTTTAATCCTCAAACGTAAGTTATTACCCGCCATCTCTCTGTTACACACTTCTTTCTGACTTTAGTGGGATAATGTGAGAATTAGTTTTTTTTGTTGGGGTGGTCTTACTTTCATTCCAAGTTCTCACTTGTGAATTCTTCCTTTTGCAGTGAAGAAGAAGCTGGCTGGGATACAGAAATTAAGGATGATGTTATTGAGGAATGTAACAAACATGGAGGAGTTATCCACATTTATGTTGACAAAAATTCAGCTCAGGTACATATTGTGAGATCTAAAATAAATTTTAGAACCTCTTCTCAAGCTGTAATTGTCCAGGGCTGTTTTGCAGTTATTAAAGTTGTGTTGAAGTAAATAGAAATGCCTTAATTTAAAACAAAAAAAGGCTGAGCAAGGGTCACTTCAGCAGTTATTTTAAAGATCTACTGCTGTAGGTCAGTAGGCACTTGACTGTAGCTATAGGACTTCTCACTCAGGTTAGCGTGTTGTTGTGGGTCTGCAGAAGAGTGAAAACAGAATTGCATCTTTAAGTTATAATGAGAACCCGTCTCAATCCACTAACACCCCAGGCTAAAATGCTTTAGCAATACAGAAACTGCTGTGGACTATGAAATGGCCAATGTTTAGAGCCCTGCAAAATCCATGGATATCGGCAGATATCCATATCCACATGTATAGATGTAGATATCCACCTTATTTGTGCGGATAGAGGTGCAGATACTACATTTTTGTATCTGTGCAGGGCTCTACCAATGTGTCCCTAACTGGTGAAGACTATTGGAGATGATGTGCCTTCTGTTTGGAAATTGTGGGCTAATGCCTTCCCCCTGAGCTAGGATGGCGTCTCTCCTCTCTGCTCAGGATTTGATCCGTGGCTTGGAAAACCTTTCCTTTGATATTCACATGCTGGCTGTCCAACCTGACAAATCAGTGAAACAGTCTGGGTTAATGCGTTGATAATGAAGGATACTCAACAGCTTTTGTACCCTAATCAAATGTCTGTGTGGCTGCTGTTGGGCTCAGATGTTACGCAGTAACTTTGGAGGAGAGGGTTTAAAAGGCAGCAGTGTGCTCCTGTGTCCCTAAACACAACCAGTCTGTTACCAAGGATTTGTTTCAGTCTAGTTGAGGAATAGCTTGGGAGGCACAGGAAACACATTCTGCTGCGTCAAAAAAAACCCAAACAAACTGAAGGATCCAGCTCTTGTGCCTTATAATTCGTCATTACTGTCACCTCCCCAGATTCATACTTGCTACCCAACCTGTCACCTTCCCCTCAGAAAGTCCCCTTGCTGTGCCATTGTAAAGGGATTGCCCTCACATTCTGTCCCGAGTGAACAGAGAAGATGTTAACTGAGGCGGGGGGGGGGAAATATCTGCCTGTTTGCGCAGACATCTTAAAACACGTTTAGGCAAATGTGAACTGAGTGTTCCTCAGTTTCCTGTTGGGGTTGAGCCTGCACAGATCACAAGCTCCAGCCATTTGAGAAAAGGCTGGACCCCATGCCACTGTTCCCTTAAGCCACACAGCGAGCTGTGAGACTATGTAAAGGGATGTGGATGCCTGCACTTCACTTCCAGTTGCTGAAGCAGCAAATTGGAAGACAAAATAAAATTGTTGCTTTTTGACACCTTAATTTAAACTAATGGTAAAACCCTTTGTCACTAATGTAGCTTACTTAATGGTGTGGAATGCAAGACTGTCCAATTGAGACCCGACGTGGCCCTTGTTGAGCTGTTGGGGTTCTGTTCTCAGTTTTGGATTCAAGCTTTGGAAAAAAGTCTGTGTTTAGATTACATTTCATCCTGATGGAAAATGCGTGGCTCTCGTGTGCTGCCCACTGCTGGAGTGGAGGCCTGGCTAGAAGCTTATGAGCTCTTGGCTCCCAGTCAGCTGATGGAAATGCAGTAACTGGAACTGGGTGGGGTGGAGTTGGAGTCTGTTAGAAAAGTGGAGCCAAATGGAGCAGTAAGAGGCATGAGCAGTTTCACAGAAACACAGTGACCAGCTCATGAAACAAAATAATTCTGGGACTGCGACCCTGCTGATGGACAGGCCAAATACAACGTTCTGGCTGCAGTCCCCAGGCCACAAGATACTGTTCTCTGCTGTATAAAATAAATTACTTGGTAGCTTATCTGCTTGTTTCTAGACTTCCCAGCACTGGCTTTTTTGGAGTTGCCTTTTTAAAGTGTTGTACCTTTTTATATTAGCTGGACTAGTGTGTAACTTGATAAGTAGAAAACTTCAGACATCTTCAGTGCAAACAAGACTCTACTCTAGTCACACCTTCCTAGACCCTTCTAATCTCTTCCATCCTCATTTTTGACAGTCTAAAATTCCTCACATCAATGAGGAAGTACTTGTATTAGAAGCCTTACTTTTTGGGGCACTGAGTGCCAACGAAGTCCTGAAATTAGACACTATGGGTGAAAATAATTGTGTGGGATAATGTACATGATTGGTGTATTGGTATAGAAGGGTGTACAATTGCTCAGGAAGGATAGGCAGGGGGTTTTTGGGTTAGATTAAAAGGGGTAAAAAATAAGGGGGATGTCATGTTAGGGGTCTACTACAGACAACCTACCAAGGCAGAAGAGGTGGATGATGCTTTTTTTTCCAATAGCTAACAATCATCCAAAGCACAGGATTTGATGGTGATGGGGGACTTCAGCTGTGCACACATGTTGGGAAACTAACACAGCAGGGCACAGACTATCCAAGAAGTTCTTGGACTGCATTGGAGATCATTTTTATTTCAGAAGGTTGGGAAGCTACTGTGGTGAAGCTGTTCTAGGTCCTATTTTAACACATAGGGAGGAAGTGGTTGAAAATTTGAAAGTGGAAGGCAGCTTGGATGAAAGTGATCATGACGACATAGAGTTCGTGATTCTAAGGAATGGTTAGAAGGGAGAGCAGCAAAACAGGGACAGTGGATTTCAGGAAGACAGATTTTACTAATTGCAAGAGAGCTGGTAGATAAGGTCCCAAAAGAAGCAAGACTAAGAGGAAAAAGAACTGAAGAGAGTTGGCAGTTTTTTAAAGGGACATTAAGAGCGCAAAAGCAAACTGTTCCACTGCGTAGGAAAGATTAAAAAGTATGGCAAGAGACCACCTTGGCTTAATCAGATCTTACATGATGTAAAAATAAAAAAGGAGTCATATAAAAAGTGCTGCAGAGAAACCAAACAGAACAGGGCATTTAAGTAACCCATCTCTTGTTGTCCATGCCCTGCTTCTGGCATCAGAGTTTTAGGGAAATCTGCAGTGTGGCGTGTTGTATCTGGCCATCTTAGTTAATAGCTATTGATGGACCCATGAAGTTAGCTCATTCTTCTTTGAAATTAACATTTCATTTGCTGGAAATCCACAGTTTAATTTATATCCTCATCCTTGAAATGTAGGCAGTAATTTGTAGAAGTTAGTGATTATCCTGAAGCGCAGGTTATCTTACTCTTAAATGGTATACTCAGAGAAGTAACTAAAAAGGGTTAGGCACGTTTTTTTTAAAAACGGAAGTAAAAAGATGTATGCAAAGGCCACAGGGTTTTTTTTTCCATGCATCTGGTAATGCATGTCTACAACAAACTGCATCAGTTACTTTAGCTTTTCTTCTGTGCCAGTTCTGCAGTAGCAGTTAACATTCCCCAAATTATGCATATCCCTGCTGACACTGTTGCCAATACCCAGTGAGAAACCTAGATAATTAGGGGGGAAGTTGTGATGCATCTCTGACTAACACTGTCTGTTGTTCTAGGGCAATGTGTATGTCAAGTGCCCTTCAATCGCTGCTGCCATTGCAGCTGTCAATGCATTGCATGGACGGTGGTTTGCAGGTGAGTAAAATCTGCTTGGAGACCTGAGTTCTCATTGTAGACTTAAAGATATTAAAAGGTCTTTATCTTTTGGTGTAGGTAAAATGATTACAGCAGCATATGTACCTCTTCCGACATACCACAATCTTTTCCCTGATTCCATGACAGCGACCCAATTACTGGTTCCAGTTCGACGATGAAGATGGATTTAGTCAGTTTTGTATATAGCTATTTTTTGGAGGAAGATTCGGAGTTATCTTTTTATTTAGATAAAACTAAAGGAAAAGGTTTAATGTCATTTTGTGTACACTTCCCGTTTTACCTTTAAAAAATAAAAACCGAGTAAGCAGGAATGCAGTGTGCTCATTCTCCCTAACTAGCATTCCCACTGTGTACAAAGCTGTTTGACTTCTTGTTCTGCCTTGTAATTCTTGTACATTTACTGAGGTGTTCTGTAGGAACTGAGAAGTAGCTGATAGAAACAAATTTTCTGTAAAAGGCAGATGGAACATAATATTTTTAATGTTTCACAAGCCTTCCTTTTAATACAGTAATTACATTTTACATCTCACTAAATGTAGGTGGTCTGTTAAAGGTTAATATCCGATAGAATTTATGAAGGGACGTATTTAGTGTTTTGTATAAATGGAGAATTCAAAAGGCTACTGAAGGAGCTGATTTTGGTCAGCTACACAGCTTGCTTTATGATGAGCAGTAGTTAAGAATGGGAGGATTCAAGCATTTTATTTCTTGATGGCCATTTTTGATTGATGTATCTGTAAGTTTCTTTGTAAATACTATGTGAGGTATGTCTAGGGTTCCAAACAAAACACACTCTGCATTTCCAGAGAAAAGTTGAATACAGGTAGTGTGCACAGTTTAATGATACTCAGCAAAGCCTAAATAAGTAGAAAATGCAGAAATGTGTTTTGTCTGGTTGCATATATAATCTTTGCTCTTTTTAAGCTCTGTGAGCTCTGAAATATATTTTTGGGTTACTTCAGTGTGTTTGACAAGACAGCTTGATATTTCTATCAAACAAACGACTTTCATATTGCAACAATCTTTGTAAGAACCACTCAAATAAAATTCTTTAAAAAGGCCTCCAGATGCTTTATTTTCAGCTCAGTCTGATTTTAGAACTACAAGGAACATAAATTGAAAACCTGGGCTGAAGATGGTGACATTGTCCTTCAACTGCTAGGAAATTAGCATTACTCTAAGTATTTTTCTCAGCAGCTGTAAGTTAATGTGTTAATTGTTCAACCATCCTGTAGTTGAGGAGGCTTCAAGATTTTGTTAACTTGGGCAAGGTCTGGGTGTTCCTTGCACTCCTGCCGTATCCCAGCTCTGCCACTGACTCTATGTGGATTTGGAAACTAGTTGTCAGGGATGTTGAGGATTGTTTATCAAGTCTCCGAGTCAGACAAGTGGGACCGGCTGCCGCTGCTGTGTCCCTTTAAAAATGCAGAGTGGCAGTGTGAGGGTTGTCCTGAGACCCACAAGGGGACCAGAGACTGAAGCAGTGTCTTTCTCTGTCTCTTTAAGAGTGCAGAGCAGCAGCTGGGAGTTTTGCTCAGATGCAGCCTGAGCTGGAAGTGAGTGCTTTGAGCGCCCTTCCTTAATGACTACTTGACTAGTAAGTCAATCAGTACTTAATATCCTTATTCCGAACCTCAGCAGAGCTCTGTCCCAGGGAGGTAATGTCTAGATCCTGCAGGAGAAGGTGCAGGCTAGTGGCAAGGAAGCAAACAGATGGGAGGCTGGGGTCAGTGCTGTTCAACTTACTGAAAAGTGAGCTAGAAAAAGGGGCGAAGTGTGAGGTGGCAAAGTTTGCACAAGTCCAAAGCTGGCTGCAAAGGGATCACACAAACTGGGCAACACAATGGCACACAATTCAGTGTTGATTGGGCAACACAATGGCACACAATTCAGTGTTGATTCATGCAAAGCAATGCATATTGGGAAAATTCCAACTATATATAAAAGTCTAAATTAGATGGTACCATTGAAAGATCCTGGGAGTCATTGTGGATAGGTTTTTTGTTTTTGTAGCACTCCATGGCAGCAGCAGTCAAGGTAATAATGTTAGGAACCATTAGGAAAGTGATAGATGAGACAAAATATATACCCACATCTTGAATGCTGCCTGCAGAAATGGGTGTCCCGTCTGAAGGACGACATACTGCAATTAGAAAAGCTGCATTGAAGGGCAACAAAAATGACTGAGGGTTTGGAAGTTTCCCTCTGAGGAGAGTAAAAATACAGACCATTCTTGGAAAAGAGATGACTAATGGAGTGTATGATAGAGGCCTATTGAAATCTTGACAGGGTAGCTGGAAGTAAATAAGGAAATATTTACTCCATGTAATGCCAGAACTAAGGGTCATCCAATTAAATTAATAGGCAGAAGTTTTAAAACAAAGTGTGTGTCAACACACTGTAAGCCTGTGAAATCTGCCAGGGGGATGTTGTGAAGGCCAAAACTAAATCTTTCAAAAAGAAATCTTTTTGGATTCTCAGTCCACCAATGGCTAGTAACCAGCAGGCTGAGCAGGGATGCTCTCTCCCTACCCTGTGTAGTAAGCTGAGGGTTGGTAACATAAAATGAGCAGGTGTTAACCATGCACAATTAGTTCATGAGACTCAGGAGAGAGCCCCTAGAGACCACAAATCAGATAAGGATCGAAATCACCCATGCAGAGTGACAACTACACTAATACAGCAAACAGACTTGCTGCAGTGCCACTATGCCTTATGTAAGCCATGGCAATGCGCTGACACCCATTAAGTGCCATCCAGTGTGCACATGCCTCCCTCAGTCAGCTGGTAATTCACCCTCTGAGGTGCACATTTATACACCGGTACAAACAAGCTACACATCACTGACATCAGGTTGCCACCCTCTGTTACATGGGTATTGAACTTTACCTCACATAAGGGGGCTTGCTTACTATTGTTCATGCTGTCAACTTTGACGGGGTCCTGAACCTACCTCGGTATGTACTTTATTTCGGGGGAGGTAGTTGGTACCAAGATGCTTGCAGCCTGTGCTTGGTTCCTGTGTCTGGTACTTTTTGGTGTTCTTTATGCTTGACCTCGCTTATACTAGAGGCGACACCCAATTTATGACCCCCTGCATTTACAACCATTTTTTTCATGCAAGATAGCTCCAAAAACCCCCCAATTTACATCCGCAGCTCGCATTTACGACGGTGTACGATGCAGACTCCACCTGTCATTCCAAAACAGGAAATGCACAAGGTCAGACTCACCAGGCTGCAGCTGCTGCTTGAACTGCGTGCATCTCTGCCACGTGGGTCTTCACTTTTTAGTTAGTTTTGTGCATTATTTGAACTATTTAGTTTTCCTCAATTTCCGTAGTCAATTTTGGTATTTTTTTGGGTATGAAATGGGTTTCCAGAAACAAGAACCACCATTTATAACATTGTGCCTATGGGAAATAAGCGTTCAACTTAGGACAGTTTGACTTATGACGGTTCTCCAGGAACCAATTAGGTCATCAGTGCAGGGTAGCCTGTATTTCTCTTGAGCCAAGCCTCTTTCCTACCTCCAGTTTCACTGAGCCAAAGTCTTGCTTACTAGATTTCAGGCCTTTATTCAAGCCTTATGATTTATCAACCCTCAACTTACTACACCCTGTTTGCAAGAAGCTGGACTGGGGTGACGACAGGAGGGATCAGTCAACTATTGCATGTTCTGTTCATTCCGCTCATTTAGTGGGAAGGAGGGGGTAGGTCTAAAAGATAAAATAAAAACTTAATTACTTAGAAAAGTGAGATGTGTGAAGTCACCAGGGCCTGATGAAATGCATCCTAGAATACTCAAGGAGCTGATAGAGGTATCTGAGTCTTTAGCTATCATCTTTGAAAAATGGAAGTCAGAAAAGATTCCAGATAACTGGAAAAGGGCAAATCTAGTGCCCATCTATAAAAAGGGAAATAAGAACCCAGGAAACTACAGACCAGTCAGTTTAACTTCTGTGCCAGGAAAGATAACGGAGCAAGTAATTAAGGAATTGATCTGCAAACACCTGGAAGATAAGCTGACTGGTAACAGCCATCATGGATTTGTAAAGAACAAATCATGTTAAACCAATCTGATAGCTTTCTTTGATAGGATAACAAGCCTTGTGGATAAGGGAGAAGCAGTGGATGTGGTATACCTAGACTTCAGTACAGCATTTGATACAGTCTCACATGATCTTCTCAACCAGGCAAATACAACCTACATGGGGCTACTATAACATGGGTACATAACTGGCTGGATAACAGATCTTAGAGTACTTATTAATGGTTCACAATCCTGCTGGAAGGGCATAACGTGGGATTCCACAGGGGTCTGTTTTGGGACTGGTTCTGTTCACTATCTTATTCAACAATTTAGATACTGACATAGAGAGTACACTTACTAAGTTTGCAGATACCACAAAGCTGGGAGGGGCTGCAAGTGCTTTGGAGGATAGGGTCATAATTCAAAAAGATCTGGACAAATGGTCTGAGGTAAATAGGATCAAGTTTAAGAAGGACAGATGCAAAGTACTCCACTTAGGAAGGAACAATCAGTCTCTCACATTCAGAATGGGAAATGACTGTCTAGGAAGGAGTACTGCAGAAAAGGATCTAGGAGTCATAGTGGACCACAAGCTAAATATGAGTCATCAGTGTGATGCTATTGCAAAAAAAAGCAAACATGATTCTGGGCTGCATTAACAAGAGTATTGTGAACAAGATACAAGAAGTCATTCTTCCACGCTACTCTGTTCTGATCAGGCTTCAGTTGGAGTATTGTGTCCAGTTCTGGGCACCACATTTCAAGAAAGATGTGGAGAAAATGGAGAGGGACCAGAGAAGAGCATCAAGAATGATAAAAGGTCTAGAGGACATGACCTATGAAGGAAGACTGAAATAATTTGGTTTTAGTGTGGCAAGACGACAACAGAGGGGACATGATAGCAGTCTTCGAGTATCTAAAAGGGTGTCACAAGGAGGAGGGAGAAAAATTATTCTCCTTAGTCTCTGAGGCTAGGAGAAGAAGCAATGGGCTTAAATTGCAGCAAGGGAGGTTTAGGTTGGACATTAGGAAAAACTTTCTCTCAGGGTGGTTAAACCCTGGAATAAATTGCCTAGGGAGGTTGTGGAATCTCCATCTCTGGAGATATTTAAGAGTAGGTTAGATAAATGTCTATCAGGGATGGTCTAGATGGTACTGGGTCCTGCCATGAGGGCAGGGGACTGGACCTCTCGAGGTCTCTTCCAATTCTAGAGTTCTATGAAACAGTTCAAGTATGTCAATTAGCCACTGTCAAAAGTCAGGAAGATTTTGATACCATGTTCTCAGGGATCCTGGGGAGAACCTGTCATACACCATCAACTGGAGACAACACTAGGACTGGTTGGAGAAAGATCTCAGCCTGTGCCCAAAAGGATGTGAGACATGGGAGGTAATACTGAGAATGGAGGGGTCAAAGGAATTACAGAATGACTGAAGGAGCCAGACAATAGTCCTGGTCCCCAAAGCCAATGCCACAGTTCAATTCCATATCAACTTAAGGTCAGTTTGAACACAAAGGTTGGCACTTCAGTAATAGGTAGCAGGTTTCAAACAAAAGGAAGTATCTCTTCACACAGCACAGTCAACTTGTAGACCACCTTGCTGGAGGATGTTGTGAAGACCAGGACTTGTAACAAGGTTCAGCAAAGTACAGAGAAATTTATGGAGGGCAGGTCCATCAATACTTACTAGTCAGGATGGGTAAGAATGGTGTCCCTACCCTCTGTCAGAAATTGGGCATGGGTGACAGAGAACCATCACATGATCCCTTCTCCTGTTCTGTTTACTCACTCTAGGACATTTGGCTTTGGCCATTGCCAGAAGTCAGGATCCTGAGCTAGATGGAGCTTTGGGCTGACAGAAGATGGCTGTTCTTCTGCCACAAGTGGATGAGTGGCAGATCCAGTGTCCTCAATCTCCTTGGGCCATTTCCACTTTCGAGTCATGCTGTTTAGCCTGCCACTTTAGTCACCTAATAGTGTTCACTTTTGTGCCAGAGATTTGACCTAGCTCACCTTGCCAAACCTAACGGCCATGATAGAAGTGACACACATAAGAGATCAAAGGTGAGCTGTGCTATTGCAATGAAGCTTTAATGCTGTCAGTACAGCTGAGCTGAATGCCTGTCCTTGCCATCCAGACATCTCCAGTCCTTTCTCTATACAGCTGCAGGTACAGGCAAGGGACAGGGGGGGCCTGTCCCACAACTTTGCAGGCAGAGTGTTCCCCATTCTATATTTGAGCCTACAGCTGTTTGCCAGGGAGAAGGTACGGTCTGAGGAGGGGGTTCAGACATCAAAATGGCTCACGGAAACCCCAGGTAAACTGCTGGGCAGCCCTGTCTCCTAGTCACAGTGCATGTACCTACTTTGCTGTGGCTGTTCTCTCCAATGGACTCTCACCTCCTGGGGCAAGGCTGGTATCTGGCACGCCTGCCCTAGAGCTAGGTGCAGCATGGTGCTGGGAAGTAGCATGCAAACATGCTTTTCCCCAAGAAACTGGCAGCTGCTTGAACAAGAAAGCTTTCTGAGCTTGTGAGGCCAAGGATAGGACAGCCCCCAATCGTGCCATGAGCATACCTGCACAGAGCATGCTTTGCCTGAGGAAGCTTACAAAGGTGAAAATGGCCATGGAGCAGGGGAAAACTTGACCATGAAGAAGGGCTGCTAGAGACTGCTAGGGAGCCAGCTGGGGGAAACCAGTCCCAGACAGTGACTAGCTTTCACTTTTCCATCCCTTTGTTTAAGGCAGATACCCTGCAGCTCTGAGAGAGGCTCTGGCCACCCGCTGTCAGAGTTGAGGAGCAGTGCCAAGGACTCAATATAACTCAGGAAAGATCATGGAAATAAGCCCTATCTCCTGCAAGAAATAGTGGACTTTTCCAGGAGTGGGGATTCCAGCAGGGACCCAGAGGCAAGAGACCTAAAGAGGTGAGGGCTGGTCAAGCCCAGGCTGAAAGCCTACACCTATGAGATCCCTTGGAACAGACAGCATTATTCAGCTGGAGAGCTAATCCATTCCTGTAGCTATGGGAAGAGTGGAAGGTGTAGGAGGGTGGCTTTTTAATCAGGTTTGCCTTCTACCTATAAAATGCCAGACTTCAGGTTCTCTTCTCCACCTAGGGAAGGACAGCATGTTCTGTCACTGCTAGGCCTGCTGCTTTGTACCAGAGGCTGTGTAGCGGTCAGTAGAAAACCCTGCAGTTACAATCTGAGAGCACAAGTGCAGCCTTATACCAATCTCACTGGGACGGAGAATTTAACATTCTAGACACCCAAAGGTTTTATTATATTACAGAGGTGGAATGACTGAATTGGGGCATTTGTCTTCAGGTTAAAAATAATCCCATGCTCCAGATTAGCAGCGGATTCCCATGCCAATGGCCATGAATGTCCCAAATGTGCCACCGCTTTGCATCATGGTTTTGCCAACTCCACCCATCAGTTCTCGTCCTCTCATGCCAACCCTGAAAAAGAGAAAATGGTGCAAGGTTCTGCACAGGCTGAGCATGGCAATTCTGCTACTGAAGCAACAATCCATTACTGATGAGATTGGATTTGGCTTCATTCACTTCTCCACTGTATACACCAGCGATAGGGAACCCCGGCTAGTGAGTGGGTTGCACGAGCGGCCCTCCATCTCAGTGGGTCGCAAGACTGTAACCAAGACAGTCTCCCAGGATAAGGTAGTTTTGCAAACTGACCTCATGTACATGGAATTTGCGGGAGGTGCTGATAGAACCATAGCAGCACTTTGGATGCAGAGGGAGCAGAGGCTCTTACAATGTGTGCAATCAGCGCACACCTCACTTCACATGTCTGTCACTTTAGCAGTAACAGTAGGGAAAAAACTCCGTGGATGAAAACCAGCAGAAGTTTGCACCACTCTGCATAAACAATGGTAAAAAATAGGTTTTGTGGATACACATGGAACCCCAAAGGCCTGCCCACCACTGGTCTACACAATGTGCTGCTTGAGTTTTGGAGCAGGTGAGTGCAGGATGCATGGCCTGTGCTCCCTCCTGTCTGTAGCCACTGGCGGGGCTGGGAGTGGCAGTTTGCGCCTTTGTGTCTGTGACCTCTCAGTGGCACAGGCTCCGCTCGGTCCTCCGCCCGCAGGAGATCCCCGCGCGGCCAGGCCGGAAGCTCCCCCTGACCTTTCACCCCAGCACGTCCTCCTGCAAGTGCTCAAGGCCATGTCCCCGAACGGTGAAAGCGCTTCACGCCCGGCCAGCCCCGCCTACCTGAGGCAGGAGAAGGTGCCGAACAGCGCGCCCGCCGCCATGCCCACGGCGAAGCCCATCATGAAGCCCATTTTCACTCTGTCGAAGCAGTTGGGCTGGGACTGCCCGTAGGGCCCCACGGTCACCGGCATCTGGAAGAGAAGGCGCTGAGGCAGCCGCGGAGCCTGCCCGGGCCTGGCCGCGCCACAGAGGCTGCAGCGGCACGAGCCCCCCGCCCAGCGGCAGCGCGAGTGGCGGTTTGGCCTGCGAGCGTCTGTGCAGCGCGCGGCCTGGGGGCGGGGCTGGCACCGCCCGAGCGGGCCCTGGGAACCCGCCAACCGCACCTCACCTCGCTCGTGCCTCCGGCCGCCGCGCCACCCGCCGCCACTTCCGGCGCGCCGCGATGACGCGCTGGGGTGAAAGGTCAGGGGAAGCTTCCGGCCTGCCCGCGCGGGGATGTCGCTGTTGTTGCTGTTGCTGCGGCTGCGGGGGGCGGGGGCGCGCGCGCTTGGCGGCCTGGGGACCCGGCGGCTGTCGAGGGCAGCGCCGCGCCGGGGTGAGCGCCGGTCCGGGCTGGGCCCTGGAGCCAGCGGGGCCGCTGGGAGCCCCCCCCCCTTGGGACGTTCGAGACTCCGCCCCCCGGCGCCCCAAACTCTGCCCCCCCCCTCAGCCCGACCCCCCCGGCGCCCCAAACTCTGCCCCCCCTCAGCCCGACCCCCCCCCGGCGCCCCAAACTCTGCCCCCCCTCAGCCCGACCCCCCCCGGCGCCCCAAACTCTGCCCCCCCCTCAGCCCGACCCCCCCCCGGCGCCCCAAACTCTGCCCCCCTCAGCCCGACCCCCCAAACTCTGCCCCCCCTCAGCCCGACCCCCCAAACTCTGCCCCCCCTCAGCCCGACCCCCTTTGGCGCCCCAAACTCTGCCCCCCTCAGCCCGACCCCCTTTGGCGCCCCAAACTCTGCCCCCCCCAGCCCGACCCCCCCGGCGCCCCAAACTCTGCCCCCCCTCAGCCCGACCCCCCCGGCGCCCCAAACTGTGCCCGCCCCCCCAGCCCGCCCCCCTTTGGCGCCCCAAACTCTGCCCCACCCCCCAGCCTGACCTCTTTGGCGCCCCAAACTCTGCTCCCCCTGAGCCCGCACCCGCATGCCCCATCCCCTTGCCTCCCCTACCCCAACCCTGATTCCCCCCACCCCAAGCTCTGCCTCCTGCCTATGCCTCAGTCTCTGCCCCTTCCCGAGCGCCCAGCCTAGAGTCCTCTCCCACACTAAGCTCCTGCCCCAGCCCAGTGAAAGTGGGTGAGGGTGGGTTGAGCGAGCCACCAAGTGAAGGGGGCTGTACAGCGTGGGGGCAGGGCTAGGGTGTGCCAGGAGTTTTGTGCCAGGGGAATGTTGGCACCCTGGCCTATGGGTAGATTTCTCTGGGCGTCACTTGGCTCCTGTAAAACAGGGTCATGCCTCACCTGAATGTAGTAAATGTCCTGAAGATTGTTGGCGATGGTGGCCGTAGAAATACCTCAGGCTGATCAGGGTGGTGAAGATTCAGGACTCCTGATGTTTCCTTTCGTGTACACCATGCTGCCTGTTGGCCTGGGCTGGCTGTGGCCACTTGCTAGAGAACAGGGGGTGTCTTTCTCCTCTTTCCTAGCAACGCGGGCAGTGATTAGTTCTTCTTCAGTGTGCCAAATATGCTGTATGTTCTCAGTGGACCCGTACTTTGCTGACTGTGGTTTCTCTGATGTTCTTTTCCTGCAGCCACTTTCAGCTTCTGTTGTTGCAATGTTTTGCTTTTTTCCTCTCCTTCCCGTTATGTCCTTCTTGGTACTTTGTGCTTGCTGTGCAGCTATCATTGTCCTGTGTTTTTTTTCCCCTCTAGAAAAGGGCCTTAGTGAAGAATCCACGCTCCGGCCATTGTATATGGATGTCCAGGCAACTACTCCTCTGGTTAGTAAAATGAAGTGATGCGAACATATACTGGTGCCCTAGAATGAACCCTGTGGTTGTAACCAGATAGGCAACATGCAAGGTGTGTCCTGGAAATCACAGATTCTGTGATTTCTAGAACTCTCTGTGACATTGGTTTGTATCAGTCTTGGACTAAAGCTTTTGGTCGCTGCCCGGGGGAGTGGGTGCCCTCTCCTCCTGCAGTTCTCCAGCAGTGCTGGAGGAGGTTCCCTCCCCTGCTGCTCTCAATGCAGATCCCTCCTGCCCCTACAGCACTTGGGCTCTCATCCCCCACCACTCAAGCTTCAGTCATCTCCTCACCCCTATTATTTTTAGTAAAAGTCAGAGACCGGTCACAGCCTTCTGTGAATATTGTTAGTTTTACTACAAGTAACCATGACACAATCTTAACGATGAGAAATACGGACTTCAATAAGTGAATCCGAGTGCTCATGAGTATCTCTGGGAAAAAGCTGTTTTTTCAGTACTCTTGGCAGGAGAATGAACACTTTGTAACGAAGCCCAATATCTAGTCTTCCTCATTCATTCTTGATGTGTCATTCCTTCCCACAATCACTCCATCTGTTAGTTTCCTTCTCTTCCCGCATCAGACTCAAGCTTCTTGTTCTCATAATGAACACAATCTCACCCCCAACTACATCTTGGCTTTCCCCATCATTTGCTCTTTCTCACTACACATGAAAGCTACATCTACGTTGTGCTCTCTTGTGCAAGAACATATACAAATGAGCCGCCATTTTTGCGCAAAAGCCATTCTGCCTGAAAATAAGTGGCAGAAAGGCTCTTGCGCAAGAGAGGGTTTTTGCGCAAGAAGGAGTATAGACTGCTCCTTCTTGCGCAAAACCCCTTGTGCAAAATGGCAGCTCATTAAGTATGCAAGAGGCGCAGCGATCACACCTCATTTGCATATGTTCTTGCGCAAGAGAGTGCAATGTAGACATAGCTGGAGGGACTGAGAAGAGACGGTCTTATTTGTGCTTAAAAAAGAGTCCAGTAGTTTATACAGTTTAAGGCACTCACCATCTTTTTTGTGGTCACTGTGATAAGCATTACTATTCAGTACTGCATCAAACCAACTTTAAGGGGAGTCTGCAACTAAAATTCTAACATTGTACCTCAGTAACAGTTGAGAAGTGGGTCTTTGTCTGAAAGTCCAGTCTTCTTCCTTCAGCATGAATGTATTATGGCCAGAATGTCTTTCATCAACATTTATATATTGTGAGGGTTAATAATTAGAAACCTCTTAATATTCCTGGGGAAAAGGTACAATAAATGCACCTTATGGTGGTGGCTATCAGGTACTGTCTAGTCATGTCATTTGAATTAAATAAATCTGTAGCGATGAAGGGCCATCTTAGATAACACGTAAAATTTTTCAAAATTGTTTGCTGGTCACTGGATAGGTTAATACAGAGCATATGCAAAATGTTTGTTCATTCACAGTAGTTTGGAATAAGCTGGCGGCTGGCCTGGGATAAAGCGGCGCATACATCAAGGGTGGGGAACCTTTTTTTGGTTGAGAGCCACTGATCCAAAGAAAAATCATTCAGGGGTCATAGACTTGTAAGAAGCGTCAATAACAAAGAAAACAAACCCCTCAGGGGCCTGGCCCTGGAGAAACAACGAACAAACAAAACCAAACCCCTCACTGACTTCAGGGGGTGGAAAGACTCCTAGACACACTCAGGATGTCAGGACTCCCTTGTGCTCCATCTCTGTGGGCCGAGATCTGGCCCCTGGCTTCCCTTGATCCTGCCCTAGGTGAGGCTTTGGGCTTCCCTTCCCACCGCCATGGGTGAGCCAGTGCTAGTGCTCCAGTCCCAAAGGTGGTGCTGAGGCAGGGAGACTTGCAGCAGGGCAGGAGTGCTATCACTGGCTTGCCCTGCTGGTAGGGGGGTGGGCCCTGAGTCAGCCTCACTGTGGGCCAGATCAAGTGAAGCCAGGAACCAGATCTGGCCTGCAGGCTGTAGGTTCCCTTCCTCTAGCTTATCTATTGCAGGGGAAAGGAGGAGGGAAAAACAAACTGCTTTTAACAATTACTTCCTGTCTTCTAGGACCCCAGAGTTCTGGACACCATGCTCCCTTATCTAATGCACTACTATGGCAACCCCCATTCCAGGACTCATGCTTATGGCTGGGAGAGCGAGTCTGCTATGGAACGAGCCAGGCAGGTGAGGCTTTTCAGAGCCTGTCTAAGTTTACGTGTGCCAATCCCCATCTTTCTGGTTTAGCTCCTAGTAGGTGAGACTTGGTAACTTGATCTCTAGCAGCGTAAGTGTTTACCATGTGAGGTCTAGTTTGGCAAACTCAAAACAAAACACGTTTTATACTAAAGCAATTTAAGTGGTAGAATTAAATGACTTGGGGGTGAAGGGAGGCTTTCCAAAGCTCCTCAGGGATTTGAAAGTGAATGGCACTTGTCATGATAAGTCCCTATGGCACCTTTGAAAACCTCCCTCTCAGGCATGTTTGTGCCATTTCAGTAACTCCTGTTTTCACATTCTAGATCAATGGATTTTTGCCTTGCTGTGAAAGTTTAGGGGTGTATTTTGGTTGCCTATGGGACATACTGAATATTGAATACACTGAATGTTCCTTGCATTTTTTCCCCTTCTTTTCAGGAGGATTTATGTTCACAACAAGTAATAGTCTTGAATGCAGATAGCCTATGCAAATCCCACTTCACATTAAAAGAGGAAGTATACAAGTACAATGTCATTTCTTAAGATAGAATCTATAAACCTGTTCAGGTGGGCTAGTATTGGAGTAGTGGAGATGCTGTGTGTATTCTGTTTGTGATGAACCCCTTTTCATTCTTAAAGTAGGATATCACATTTTTGTTTCTCTTTAAACAGCAAGTTGCATCGTTGATAGGAGCAGATCCTAGAGAGATTATTTTTACCAGTGGAGCTACAGAATCAAATAATTTAGCAATTAAGGTAAATGCCTGGTTTATAAAACAAGTGATATATACGAAATTACTTTGAAATCTATAATGATTTGGTGTTAGACCTGTTAACCTGCCAGTGATCCATCTGTGGTTCTGAACTGTTAATAAATCGACAGTGATTTTAGTCAAGATCATTGTTTGTTGACCAGCTTGTGAAATGAAGGCATGGACTGCTGTGCCCCAGCATTACTGCAGGGAGTGGTGAGCAGGAGCGGGCTGGTCATGACCCATGCTTTGGAGCAGGAGCCATACTTAGCCTATTCTGTAAAATGAAGAAATCTTTGAACTGTATTGAAATCCCCACAGTTAACCATGATGTCCCAGAAATTCCTTTGGGCCTGAAATTGTCCATCCTCATTTTAGAGCACAGGGGAGTTCCCTCCCCCCCCCCCCCACCTTAACTGTTTTTGATATGCATGTGGGGATTAAAACTCCTTTTGTCCCGGATGTGCCAGATGAAGTTTTGTGTTCCATATAACTCAAATCTTGGTCTTAGAGTGGCAGAAATCTTGATTATCAAGCTTTTCCCAAAGTGTTTGATCCTTTAAAGCACAGGTGAATATTTTCCTTATTAATATTTAGAAGATTTTTCATTCTGTAGTATCTCACTCCAAAGAAGCAGAAAATTATAAATCCTCTCTTAATGAATATTCCAGAATTCAAAGCTATATATTTAGGAAGCAATTGTAAATAACTAAATGGTCTAGTTTAGTTCAAATAACATTGGTAGATTATAATTGAGTAAATGATTAGAAAGAGTGGTGATCTGTGTTGCCTCTAAGCCAGGGCTACTCAATTTTGGAAGCCCCCGGGGGCTAAAGTGATACTCACAGCACATGCCAAGGGCCACAACTTAAGTGTGGTTGCATATACATGCAAATAGCTGCTTTCACACTGATGGGCATGAATACAAAGATTAAGCCTTAAGCCACAGTGCCAGACTCAAACGTGGCCAGTGTGAGCCAGTCAGCACCTCTCAGGCTCTGCCCACAAGGCTAAGCAGCCAGCACTTCCCACAATACCCTGGTGCTCCCGACACTCCCTCCCTGGGGGCTAGAAACGCTGACACCCTGTACCCGTCTGTTCCAGCCAGCCAGGCCACTTGTGTCTTTCAGTGCTCACCCTGCCTGGGAAACGCGTCACCGTTGTGGAGCGTGTTCCCAGTGGAGGCCATGTTCAAAGGTTCCCACCCTCAGGCCGCATGTTGAGCCCCACATAAACACAAATCTCACTGTAGGCCTCAAACAAATAGGCCGCACGAGGCCCACGGGCCCAGTTTTGAGTAGCCCTGCTCTAAGCTGAGGGGCAGGGCAGATTCACAGATGATTAATCAGCCCCGCCCAGTCAGAAGCTCAAGGCTCTGTGCATGGAGCTGATTGACTGGACAGGGCCAATGAATCACCTGTGAAGCTGTGGTGCCGTGCAGCTTAGAGGGAACACTGGTGGTGATTGTCTTAAGAGGGCTGGAATGTTGGGTTATTGCCTCCCTGCTTCTTCAGGTTGAATATTTCTTTGCACATAATCACCCTGTGAGTAAGGCTCAGGAGAATGTTGTGGCTGATTCTCTTCATGAGAGACTCTCCCATTAGCCACTTCAGACTGTCATGCCAAGAGATGCCGAGGGAAACTTTTTTGCTTGGTGTCACATGCCTTTGAATTTATGTAAATGACTACTGTTAAGCAATTTTATGGCAGTTTTATTTTTCATTTAATGTGAATGCCAGGGTGTTGCAAGATTCTATAAATCCAGAAAGAAGCATATTATTACAACTCAGACAGAACACAAGTGTGTGCTGGACTCTTGCCGTTATCTAGAGGCTGAAGGCTTTCGTATCACATACTTGCCTGTTAAAAGAAATGGGCTCATAGACGTAAAGGTAAGTTGCTTGTTGGCAAACGTAAAAATTCTCCATTTAGATCTGTGTTCCCTGTGAGCTGCACACTTGTGCGGTTGCTCAGTAGAGATTCAAATACGGCCTAGCTGATTGTCAGAGTACCCACATCTGTGCTTTCTGTTTCTACTGGTGGTGCACATTCACACATGCTTCAGTGCACAGAAAATTATTTCACACGTGGATGGGAAAGAGTAGCAGGAACATAGAGCACTATTATCTTACAGGGCTCAGCTTACACAAAAACAATATTCTCTATGATCTGTTCCTAATGCCTAAAAGACACAAGAATGGAAGTTCTACTAGCCAAGTGAAAGGACCATCAGATGTGAAAACATTTCTAGTGTCTAACATTTGTTTTGGATTTCTTTCAACGCAGAGTAGTCTGAAGTTTAATGCATGTGGTTTTTAATGTTTGAGTGTTAACAAAAGAATTCCATTGACACAATGGTATTGATAACTTTTATGCTGCCACCATAGTTTAAATTGACACAATGACAATTTAGGATGAAGCAGGTTCTACACTGAATGTCTACTGTGGTACCAGAGCAGGGATGGGCAATAATTTTTAAAGGGGGGCCTCTTCATGAATTTTGGTACGTGGTCACAGGCCAGCTCTACCCCTTGAAGGGGCGGAGCTTGAGGTAGCCGGGGCAGGGTTGGGGACAAGCCTCCCTCCAGAATTGTCTGGGGCCAGAGGCTTTGAATTAACAACACAGCAAAGGGCTTGCAGCTCCAGCCCTGGCTGAGGTAGCATCGAGTTTGGGAGCCATGAGCCATTCCTATTGCCTGATCTGCTGCTGCTTCTGCCCCTCTGAGAGAGCAAGTACCCCCCCCTTCCCCAGCTGATCAGCTGAGCTCCCTGCCTGCGTGGGTGAGCTCTGAACCTCTGTGTGGGGCTCAGAAAAGGGCTGCACGAGCGTACAGCTTAGAGGGAACCTTTATTGTAACCCATATTAACAGAGTGTGACTCAGTTGCCCTCTGCTGTTCGGTATGCATTGAAAGGGGCGGTATGTGTGCATGAGCAGATTCCTTTTTTCTAACTGAGCATGGAAGAGTTTCGACCTTTCACATACGTCATTCTCTCCTCTCAGGGTTTCCTTCTGTTGCTGTGCTATTGCTCAAGTAACAGGGAAGCTGGCAGGTGTTTCAGAGAGAGAGTGCAAATGAGCTCTTTGGTACTTGTTTGGTCTATTCCCTTTTGGATTTGGTTCCCTCCTTTGCCTAGGACTTGAGCGAAAACTAGATAATTTCCATTGGGTTTCATCAGATCTACATCCCTAACTTTGGAGTTTATATGACACCAATGATTTCCTTGGGCCTGTGCCAAACTAATCTCTTATGTGGTATTGGAATTCCACTTGACTCATGCTAGGAATTGACCCATATCACTGCCCCTTTTCCTCCCACCCATCCACAACTTCTTTTTGGTAAAGTGTTGCTCCCTTGGCTTCTTCCTGAAATTGACAAAGCATCTGGGTGTATAGACATAAGAACATAAGAATGGCTGTACTGGGTCAGACCAAGGGTCCATCTAGCCCAGTATCCTGTCTGCCGACAGTGGCACATAAACAGTGGTAGGAATATACAACAGACTGCTGACCAGGATGGTTACTGTGCCTGCAAAATACACGGGGAGATTAGAGGCTGTAAAATTTATGATAATAAGGGATTTTGATTATATCCCTATTGACTGGGTACATGCTACCTCAGGATGGGATGCAGAGGTAAAATTTCTAGTCACCATAAATAACTACTTGGAGCAGCTATTCCTGGAATCTACAAGGCATAAGAGGCCGTTCTTGTGCACAGAGGACTAAATCAAGAGCTGATCCAAGAGGTGAACATAGCTGAATTGCTCAGTAATAACAATCATAATGTAGTTATTTAACATCCTTGTTGGGGGAATAGCATTTACCTTCAAAAAGGGAAACTACACGAAAATGAGGAAGCTAGTTACATGGCAATTGTAAGGCACAGTCACCCGAGTGAAATGCCTACAAGTTGCATGGAAACTTTTAAAAAATACCATAGTAGAGGCTCAAAGTATATTTATACCTTAAATAAAAAAAACAGAGGACCAAAAAAAATGCCACTGTGGATAAAGAGTAAAAAAGGCAATTAAAGAGACAAAAAGATATCTTCTAAAAATTGGAATAAAATCCTACTGAGGAAAATGAAAGGAGAGCAAATTCTTGAGTCAAGTATAATTGGGCATGTGAAACAAGAATTGGAAGAGCTGCTATCAAAAGGCAGCCAAACAAAAAGGTTAAGGACACTAGAAGCAGGAAGCTCTCCAAACAATCAGTGGGCCCACTGGCTGATGGAGGTGCTAAAGAAGCCTCAAAGAAAACCAGGCTGCTGTGGAGAAACTATATGAATTCTTTGAAATGTCCTTCACCGCAGAGGATGTGAGGGAGGTTCTCACACTTGAACCATTCTCTCCGCGTGGCTCATCTGAGGAATTACCCCAGAGTGAGGTGTCTGTAGAGGAGGCTTTGGAACAAATTGATAAACTAACCTTTAACAAGTCACCAGGACCAGATGGCATTCTCCCAGGAGTTCTGAAGGAACTCAAAGGTGAACTGACAGAACTACTACCTGTGGTTTGTAATCGGGTGCTTAAATTATCTTGTCTACCAGATGATTGGCAAATAGATAATGTGATGCTGATTCATAAAAAACAGGCATCCGAGGCAGTCCTGGCTATTACAGATTAGTAAACCTCGCTTCAGTATTGCAAATGTTGGTTGAAACTCGAGTAAAGAACAGAATTATCAGACACCAGATAGTATGGTGGAAAACATTCAACATGGCTTTTGTAATGGGAACTCATGCCTCACCAGTCCATTAGAATTCTCTGACTGGGTCAACAAACATGGATGAGGGTGATTGATTGGATATCTAGTGTATTTGGACTTTCAGGAAGACTTTGACAAGGTCTCTCAACAACAGCTCTTCAGCAAAGTAAGGAGTCCTGGGAAGGGTTTCTCCTGGATCAGTAACTGGTTAAATGATAGGAAGCAGTGAATAGGAATAAATGGTCATTTTTCTTAGAATTATGGAACTAGAAGGACCCTCGAGAGGTCAGCAAGTCCAGTCTCCCTACATTGATGGCAGGACCAATCACCAACTAGCCCATTCCTCACAAGTTTATGTCCAACCTGCTCATAAATATCTCCAGAGATGGAGATTCCACAACCCCCCTAGGCAACTTATTCCAGAGTTTAACCACCCTGACAGGCAGAGTGTTTTTCCTAATGTCCAACCTGAGCCTCCCTTGTTGTAGTTTTCACAGTGGAGACAGGGTTCTCCAAGGATATGTACTGGGAGCAATGCTGTTCAACATGTTGATAAATGATCTTGAGAGAGGTATAAATACTGTGGTGGCAAAATTTGTAGATAATACGAAATTACACAGTGCAGGTTGTACCTGTCTTAACCGGGACTCCCTGATCTGGCAACAGCCATGGTCTGGCATGGACCATGGATGTTCCTGGACCACAGAGCCCAGAAAGAGAGAGATCTGGTGACAGGGCAGGAGTGCTGTAAGGAGCACAGGTGACTTAACCAGGAGCCCAGAGTGCCAGGGGGGACAGAGAATGGACAGCATGATGGGGAGTTCTGGCCCCAGTGGAGCTCCCTAGTCCCAGTGGCCAGGGGGCTCTAGCCTGGCCACAGCCATGAACCTCCAACCCCTGTAGCAGCCAGGGAGCTCTGGCCCCGTCCCCTGCTGCAGGTTTCTGATTGCATTCTGGCTCCAGAGGCCAGGGAACTCCAGTGGAAGCCAGGGTGCAGTAGCGTGGATGGTGGAGCTCCAGACCTGTCCCTCTGCAGAGCTCTGGCACCAGGTATGCAGCCAGGCGAATGTGGAACTGTGCCCCAGCTGTGCAGCCCTGGCCGTGGTGCTCCAGCCCCGGCAATAGTGGGGTTGGGGACAGCCCCAGGGTGCTGAGGCAGCAGTGGGGACAGGCTGGAGCCCTAGCCTAGTGGCAGCACGGCCACCAGGGGAGGGACCTTCCCTGGTCTGGCAAATCCCCTCGTTCGGGACCAGTCAGGTCCCGAGTGCACTGAACCAGAGAGGTCCAACCTGTATAGTTAAGTCCTAAGCAGACTGAAGAGCTACAAAAGGATCTCACAAAACTGGAACATTGGACAACAGAATGACAGATTCAGTTCAGTGTTGATTGATGCAAAGTAATGCGTATTGCAAAAACACAATTCCAACTCTGTACAAAATTGATGGGGTCTAAATTAGCTGGTACCACTCAAGAAAGAGATCTTGGTGTCGTCATGGATAGTAGAGATGAAGTGACTACTTGATTACCAGATAAGCCTAAGCTTGAGTCGCTACTTGACTGCTCGCCTCCTCCCCGCCTTGCTGCCTCTGTAAGGAGGAGCCGGTGATGGCAGGGCCAATTTAAAAGCCCGTTGGGCTCTTATTACACTTAAAATGCAGAGCTTGTATTGCTGCTGCTGCTTTATAACTATGACTCCCCTCCCCAGCATCATGTGATATAATACAGGCAATTAAAGCTTGTATATCCATTCCCCTAGGCTTCCCCCTCTGTGTTCTAGCTCTAACTCACGTCCTCCTAGATAGCATCAGTCTGGGCTCTCTCAAAGTCTGTCAGCCCTGGCATGGATCGGCTGTTAGTACAGGAACAATTTCTGCTGGAGTCTCCTATAGGAAGCTCAGTTTGCCTACTCTGGGCACCCTTTTTTATACTCCAAGTAGGGATGTTAGCGAGTAGCTGAACTTATCAGGTAGTCAGTTGGAGTATCGACTACTCGCTCCCCCTCCCCCTCACTCCCTCTCTGAGAGGCAGCAGGGGAGGGGACAGGAACTCGTGCTGGGGGGAACCAGCTTAAAAGCTGGTTCCCCCCAGCACCGGCTCTGTGGTGCCGCCTGCCCCTATCAGAGGCAGCGGGGGGGATAAGGGAGGCTGCTCCGGCAGCAGCCCCTGTTTGCAGCGGTCTGGGTTTGGCTGCACATAGGGGCTTGGCGGCCCGAGTTTGGCCGCTGCGAACTGGGGCTGCTGGACTCCGTGCAAGTTGGGACCGAGCTGTTCTGGCTCATGCTGGTCCGGGATGCTGCGCCTCTGCATTTTAAATGTAGTAAGAGCCCAGCAGCTTTTACTCCATTTAAAATGCGGAGCCACAGCACAGGTGGCTCCCAGAGTGAGCACGAGCCAGGACTGCTCAGCCCCAGCTAAAGCTGGCTCCTGGAGCTACCCGCACTGCAGCTCTGCAGAGTGGTCCTGTTGACTAATCGTGTAGTTGATACAAATATCGACAACATGATTAGTCAGATAACCGCATCTTAACATCCCTAACTCAGTCTGTCTGTGCCTGTGTTTTTGTTCTGTCCCCCCCTGGAGACACAAGGGACCTGAATTCTGTAAGCTATACGGGTTGATGTACAACCTTCGTCTTGGAGTTACACACACATTATGAGCACAATTTGTTCCAGTATTTTCATGATTTAAATTTAACTTGCCCAATGATATGTTTGCAATATTGCCAGTTGGCACCTCTTTTCTCAGAGTCTTAAGGCATTAGATTATTTCTAGATCATCAGCTTAGGCCATGGCTTGGATCCAAGGCCTAAAGTAGCGAGGCTGAAGTCTGCAAGACTTCATCCTACAGGCTTCTTACGTTTCAGCTTGTCTGACTTATTACCCAGTCCCTGTAGATCAGGGGTGGGTAAAAGGGCCTCCACGGGCAGGATCCAGCTCGCTAAGCGGGTGGATCCAGCCCACGGTGGCCCTGCTGCTCCCCCACCCCCCAGGCCAATTAGGGCCTAAGGGTGGGGGAGCGCGCGAAGCCTCCTCCCGCCCTGCCAGGAGCATGTGGCGCTTTGAAGCACCGTGCACTGCTCGCAGGGCAGGGGGAGAGTGGAGGAGGCTTTGCGTGCTCTCCCGCCCCCAGGCCAATCAGGGCCTGGGGGTGGGGGAGTTGCGTGAAGCTTCCTTTGCCCTGCCCCTGCCCTGCAAGGAGCCTGCGTCACTTCAAAGTGCCACGTGCTCTTGGCAGGGCGGGAGGAGGCTTCCTGCGCTTCCCCGCCCCCAGACCGTAATTGGCGTGGAGGTGGGGGAGCGTGCCAAGCTTCTTCTAGGGCACGGGTGCCTAATGGGAAGGGGGGGGTGAGGTAGCACTGCCCCTTCCTGTTTAGGTCTGGTCTTTTCCGGGATGGCCCGGGGCTACTTCAAAAATTTTTGAAGTGGCCCCCGGGCAAAAATTATTGCCCACCCCTGCTCTAGATATTACTCAGTCTTCTACTTCTACTGCCCTATCTATCAATTCTGATTAACATAGAATGAGGAGCTAGATTGTAACGTACGGGTTCATCATAATCTCACACAATAAGTGAATATCAAACCACAATCATTGGCTCCAACATGAATGGTGTATTCTGGTCTTCAAAATCTATTAATCTGTGAATTCATCCCTGCCACCCTCAGGCTGCAATGCTTGAGTTTCAGGCTATTGGACACCCATTATTCCTTGGGGTGTATTCTGCTACACAGGACTGTCAATCTTACTTCTGGGCCAGATCCCCAGCTTTGAGTGATGCCCTCCATTTTCTTTCGCTCTTAGATAATTCTGCTGACAATCTTCCTCCCCCACCATTCCTTGTATATTGCAATAGCTTTCTTGAATTCAGAGGACTTGCTGTTTGTTTAGATATTGCGTACTTTTAAAAATGGGAAATTAATAAAACACACTAGAAACAAGCTAGCATGAAAGTAACTGAAACTTTGTCATGCTTGTCAGAGGCGGAACTGTGTTAGTCTGTTTCAGCAAAAACAATGAGGAGTCCAGTGGCACCTTAAAGACAAACACATTTATTTGGGCACAGGCTTTTGTGGCCTGGAGTCCGCTTTGTCAGATGCATCTGATGAAGCAGCCTCCAGCCCTCCAAAGCTTGTGCCCAAATAAATGTGTTTAAGCATAGAAAAGATTTCATGGTCATACATTATTATGTGTATATTCTATAGAAATTAGTCATGCTGCTTTGATTTATGTGTAACTGGTATTGCTGCCAAATAGCCTGTGAAAATGCTTTCTTTTTTAACTGACTGACAGATGTGCTAGTTGGTGATCAGTGTTGTCCTGCCTGAGCCTTCTCTGGCACACCTGTCAGTGAATTTAATGAGTATTATTCCAGCACTTCCATAATATCCATTTGTAGTGTCAAAGAAATACAGGAACTTTTTTGTAACTGAATGTAATTTGCTATCAAAACTGAAGTTGAGTGTTGGGTCTCTTTAGTGGGAAATGGATTCACACATCTTCTGATTTGAGGCTTAGTCTCTTAAAATAAAGGCAGAACTATTTCAGACAGAATTACTGTCAATACTTGCTGTATCTGGACATATGTGAAATAGTTAAATGGGCCCCAGCTATACATTTGGGGGCACCAAAAAGTTCCTTCTTTTGTGATGGTCATCATGTTACCCCTCTTGGTCTCTTCCTTAAGTCTTGTTCATTAGTTTCTTATACAGCGTTTCTCCAGCTGCGGATCCGTTTGTACATGTATTCTGATACATTTTCACATGCTGCATTACTAATTTTTCCTGCAATCCACATTCAACACATTATTCATTGAATTGTGCATAACCTGTACGTTATTCATGTGCCAGCATTAATCACCTAATGTCTATAATTTTCTTGCTGAATGTGCAGTTTTAGGGTCATAGTGTCCTGTGTCCCATTTATCAGTGACCGTACATCTTAGTTGCATGACTTGCCAACAATATTATTTTAAACAAATCAGCAGATTATCTGAAAGAGAAATTAACAAAAAATACCTTAATGCCAGGCAAAGACTTGGTCTGCATATTACCTCATCTAATACTTTCTCAATATCCATAATTAGAATTTATTAAAAATATATCTAACAAAGAATCTTGTTTTATCATTAGCAGTCCTCCATTTCAATGTGAGATCAGTATGTATTTGTCATAATATATTAGTCTCCCCCTTAATCTGTTAAAAGGGGAATTTTAGAAAGCACGCTCTGTAATTCTTTAGTCTGATATCAATATTTCTTATCTTCTGTAAACATACATTTATCTTTTTACACTCAAAGTCCAAAACCTTTGCACTTTGGGAGAGCCAACTCTCAGTGTTTTTCCTGTTAAAACCTCTGGTGTTTAGGCCTTGGTTTTTAGTCACATTTAACAGCAGTCTAATACTAAGCAGTAGACAGCTTTTACTTGTTCTTTTAGTTATTTCAGGCACTGCATTTGTGTCTTTTCAATGTTTTCTCCAGGAGCTGGAAGATGCGATTCAACCAGACACAAGCTTGGTGTCCATAATGACGGTGAACAATGAAATAGGAGTAAAGCAGCCAGTTCGTGACATTGGTAAGTAGTCCCTGTCTTCCAGCAGCCTAAGATACATTACTCTGACTTGAACAACGATATTCTCTGCTTAATTATGTTTCTACACACACACAGTGCTGGTGATTAGCATGTGTAGCCAAATGATTATCTACACATGTGGTTTGTTAAATGTTCAGAAGACCAAATAGCCAAATTTAGCCAATTTTCTTGCTAAAACTAAGTATAGTACAGAAAAGAAAGAGTTACTACATTACCCATCATTCTGGGGGGCTGTTTCTCACAACATGCCAAATGACCTTATACAGAAGCAATAAGGAGTCCTGTGGCACCTTAGAGACTAATAGATTTAATAGGGCGTAAGTTTTTGTGGGTAAAATTCACTTCATCAGATGAATTGGAGTAAGGTTTACAGAGGCAGGGGTGTGTATAAGGAAAACAAAAGAGGGTACTTGTAAATGAGGCTAATCAAGTTAGGGTGCAAGTGGCTCATTCACAGCAATTGATGTGGAGATGTGGCTATTAAGGATGTAAAAGCATAACTGTTTACACCCAGGCTCGTCATTTAACGAGCATGGTTAGACGCCTCCTACCTTCCCCATCGCCCCATGCTACTGCTTCTGTATCAGTGGCAGCAGTGTGGGGTGGGGGCATGTCCTGACTCCCACGGAGCTACCTTTCTGCCTCGGTATCAGAGGCAGTGAGGGGGGCAGGCAGGAGCTGATCCTCCTGGGGAGCTGAGCGCCCCACCCATGTAACCACTGACATTTTTCAGCAGTTACATGTTTACTTTAATAAACACATTTTAAAATCCCCAGTGGATACCAAGAGTGGGAAATTGTCTTTGTAGTACATTAACCAGTTAAGATCCTTATAGTACTGAATACTACACTATTGAATAGAACAGACTGTCAGCCCGGCTAAACATACTGCAACGTGGCAGTCTGGTTAACTGTTACGCCTATCGTTTAACCGGTTAACATTTTAAATCCCCTTTAAATGGGATTTTACATCCCTAATGCAAAATAAGACCTAGAAGTGAGTCAGCTGCAGATCAAATGAGAGTTTGCAATGATCTGGCAGGGAAAAAAGTTCACTGGGGCCGGTGAGAGACCTACCATGCCATAAGGTGGTAATGGTTTCTCTCTGAATGTGATACACCTACAGTTGGAATATCGCTCACTTGTGGACACCAGAAAGTTACTGTGAAAAAGTTCACTGAAGAATAACCACTGTGAGATGGGAACTGCAGGAACTGTGTTTTGAGGAAAGATTAAAAACTAAATTTGCAAAACTTGGCTAAGTGACAGCACAGTGGGGAATGGATCATAAGCATACTTGATGAATCTGACGGCAAGGAAGGAGAGGAATTATATTAGCCTGATACATGGGATGTTATTAGATCAAAGAGAATTAAGATGTGGAAAATCAAGGTGGTCTACTGGGAGAATTTCCAAATTCCAGATCTGCCAGATTGTAAGTAGACTTTGCCAAGGGAAGTGATTGAAACCCCCATCACTTCAAACTCAGCCATGCAATGAGAGATGGGTGGTGGTTTCATAGAGCCAGTCCGTCACTTGACAAGGTGACTTTGCCTCCAAAGTTCATCACCTAATAAACCATCTTGTTAGTCTTTAAAGTGCTACATGACTGCTTTCTTTGTTTTGCCTCCAACGTCTTTGATAAGAAACTGGCATGTAGCTCTTCTGTTGCACTAACTGCAATTGAGATGCTGAGCATTACTAAGCCTGGATCAGTAGCAGCCTGGAATAGCTCCAGACCAGTGACTAACAAATTTAAAGAGCAACATTTCTTCTTCCTTTCCCCTACCAAACTGCTCCACTCCCTACAAGATGGGTAACGTGCTGTCTTGTTTCTTGCTATTGTGGTGTTCTTCTCCCAGGTCAGATCTGCAGCTCCCGTAAGGTTTTCTTCCACACGGATGCCGCACAGGCAGTTGGCAAAATCCCCATGGATGTCAACGATATGAAAATTGACCTAATGAGCATCAGTGGCCATAAAATCTATGGTCCCAAAGGTACTTTGTTCATGGATTTGTTTGTTTTTCTAAGGGATTCATTTTTTCCAGGCTTGTCTTGAGGTCGCTTTGTTTCAGCAGGTATTCTGTGAAATGTTGAGAGAAATGTTTAAACCTTCATTCTCTTCTTGAATGAATAGAGCTTTTCAGTGATCGTTGAATCAGACCTAGCATACTTGGATTATGTATTCTACTTTTGTCCTTTTTTCCAAATGCAGAAAAGGCAAAATTGTTCCAAGGGCCCTAGGGCTAAGCATAGAGTCTCTCGACAGAGCAGGAGTGAGCTAAGGCCTGTCTGTCTCCTTTCTGCCCAGCCGTGCTCCATGATTCATATTTGTTCAAATGCTTCTGGTCCCTCACGCAAATAGGAAGAAATGGTAGGCTGGCTGACTATACGGGGAAACAGTGGAATGAATGCAGGGCCCAAAGTAAAAGAAAGCAAAAGCCATTTTCTCCAACCCCCTTGCTCTAGTGATTGGAGCCTTACTTGCACAGTAGAAAGTGAATTCCTTTCTGACTGACAGCAGTATGAGGAAGAGCCATTCGGGCTGTGCTGCCACACCTGCAGAGGGCATCTCTATTGGGAATGCCCACCATCAAGCATGTGGACAGACTGAAGGCTCAGGTAGTGTTAGCTGCTCATGTTGCAATACCACACGGGGCAAAAGTCCAGGCAGGGCTGTGTTGTCGTCTGAAAGCTCTAGGATAACAGGAGTTCTTTTCCCCTGCCCCCACCCCCCAGTCTTCTACACCAGACTGGAACTTTGCATGTGATACAGCTGGAGGAGTAGGGGGCAACTATGCAGCCTGTGGCTGGAGAAAAGGGGTGGCTTCCCCTTCAGAACGCCATGTCTCTCCAGACACCAGCTGAGTGACTGCCCCTGCTCCTCAGGCAAGCATCCGTGCTGCTCACTGCCATCGGCACCTCTTGCCTGCTCTCCTGACGCTGCAGGTGAGTTTTTGTTCAAACATGACTGCAATGGAGGCTGGACAAGTTCCTTCAATAGCAAGAGACAGCTAAGCAGATTGCAGGTGTGTTACTGCTGCCATGCGTTGGTGGCAATGTTTGGTGTCATGGAAATACAATGGTGGGATATGTGCTAGTCTCCCCGTGTAAAACTAGAAGCTTATTCAATGAGGGAAGGATGGATTGAGGTGCAAAAGTCTCTCTCAAAACTGTCCTGTCTGATTAGCTCCTTGTACCTCCATTCATTAAAGACAGAAACCGGGAGAACCTCTGGGAAGAATCCTGGCCTACAGAGTCAAGGGGAGTTCTGCCTCCAGGGCCACAGGGGACTGGATAATGGAGCTAAGGAAGTATGACTATCTACATACACAAATCACCCTAGCAAGACCACTTTTGGGGGGGAAGTAGCCGTTTTCAATAGCATGGGCCACAAAAATACTTCCAGCTGACTGTACACAGCAGTAATGTTCCAAAGAAGGGGAATAATTTGGGTCATATTGGGTGTTGTGCTGTGAGCACGCTGAAACTTATGTTGCCAGAACCAGTGGGGGAGAGGTTGAGGCCTCTCCTTGTCGGACACTCAGAACCATGCAGGAGGGGAAAGTAGTGGGGCGGGCAGTAGCAGCTTCCAAGGACACTGGTTTTGGGAAGATTCTGAGTTCATGCTTCTTTTTCGAGTGATATCCCTGTGGGTGGTCCCGGAGCTGCAGATCGGAGTTTTCATGAGCAGTGGTCAGCCGGACTGCGCATGCGCGGCAGGCGCTTTGCGTCGTTCGCGCTCTTTTCATAGAATCATAGAGCTGGAAGAGACCTTAGAAGGCCATCAAGTCCAGCCCCCTGCCCAAGGCAGGACCAATCCCAATTAAATCAACCCAGCCAGGACTTTGTCAAGCCGGGACTTTTGATCTCTTGCACGGTCCAGCTCCTGCCAGTTCCTTCTTCGCCGCCCACGGTTGCAGACGGAGCGAGCCTTCTCTCGTCAGACAACCTGTCAGGAGTTGAACAGAAGTGTATTTAGTGTTACAGTTAGTTTTAGTTCTAGTTTGAATTCTTATAGTTAATAGTTACAGTTAGTTCACCATTTTAAAAAAAACAAAAAACCAGTTCATTAGTTATATAAATAGCTATGCTGGGATCTCCAGGCTTTAAGAAGCGAGCCACATGCCGAGACGTGATGCCGGCATTGGGTGGCCATACCGATTGTATTAAGGGCTTCGGTGAGGCACATGTCCCTCAAAAATGTGTCCACTGCGTCAAACTCACTGTGAGGACACATAAGGACCAAGAAATGTGGCTAAAAATGTTTTTATTTAACAAAGCGCTACAGCCCGTGGAGCTTTCTCAGTCAGTCTCCACTCCGTGATCTCCCAGGGCTGAGAAAAGGAAAGCTGTCTCTCCACAGTCAACTCCAGCTCGGAAAAGAGCTTCAGCAGGCCGTTCTTTACCGTCACCCCGAGTGTGGGAGACAAGCCGGGCATATCGGGTTCTGCCACATCCAAGCATTAGTCTCTCTCGGAACCAAAACCCCGACAAAAAACTGCACTGGTACCATCAACAGCCTCAGCGGCCCACCAATTGGCACCGCCAACAACTGCACCGGTCATACTGGTACCAACAACGTCGGCACCCTCCAGACCGACAGCGTCCATACACGTGCCATTGACCTCGGCGCCGTTGACCTTGGCGCATACATCCGCACGGGCAACATCGACACCATATGCACCATCCAGCTCTTCGATGCTGAAGAAGGCATCTTATAAATCTGATGCGATGAGGCAAATGAGTCCAGAACAGTTGACTTTCTCCCCGGCATCATCCTCTGCTCCACTTTTTCCTTATTACCCTCGCCTCACAAGGGAAAAAAGTCAGACCCCACAGGACCAAGCAACACATTATACCTCCAGATATCATGCGTCACTATCACCTTATTCAAGATACATCGCTCATTCACCTCCCCCTTCTTCAACAGGTTCTCCACATTCACTGCGTTCTCCACACCTCCTGGTACATCATCACAGACACTACAGAACTGGATTATCATCCAGATGTGCCTCTCCAATGCAGTCTTAGCATAGATGACACAGCTCGACAATCTACCGCTATTATTCCTAACATGCCTCAACCCATCATCATTATCATTCTGATTACGGTTGTCCTTGTTGCCCCAGTCGTCCCATGCCCCGTCCATTTCTCCCCAACCTTTACATGGTCAGCAACTAACAATTACACCTTCCAGTGCTCCCTCTATAGCTCATCAGTTGTCGGAAGTGGAGGAGCACCCACCAGACGTTTCACCAACCGATCAGCTGTTGTCATCTCCCGATGAAGTTGTTATACCTGGTGACCAATCTCCTCTTGATGACCTCAAAGAGTTTCAGGAGCTTTTTAAGAGGGTGGCTGCATCCCAAGACATCCAATTAACTGAGCTTCCAGAGAAATAATACCGGCTTCTCAAGAATCTCCAGCTGTCACAACGGGGAAGAATTGCAATTCCCATAGATGAACCTATTATGGAAGCCGCTGATGAAATCTGGCAGACTCCAGCTTCAGCGCCACCACCTAATAAGCGGGCTTGATAAAAGATACTTTGTTCCTCCAAAGTACATGTCTTGAGCCGCAAAATCATTTTTCAGATCCAAGAATTCCTCCTGCAGATCCTCTGGAACACTAACATCTGTTGTAAATGGATTCTTGATGAAAGATAATCCATCCCTTGTCCTGTCCATCTCCGGAAAGTATCATTGGAATTCGTCTCGTAGCTTCTGTAAATGATCGAGAATTTGCGTCTGAATGGCTTCCTTTTCCCTGAGCATGGCATCCACATATGGAAATTGAACCAAATTATTGCCTTCAACTCTTACGATCCAATTTATCAAGTAAAGCCTTTATGATGCTTTGGTGAGAGAACAGATTTGCACCTTTCCCTTGCAGCTGAAGATTCAGTTTGTTCAAGATTCCAAAAATATCAACAAGATACGCAAGTTCTAAATTTGACTGCGTCAGCACATTTTGGAATTCCTCTTTCCCTTGAGCCTGGAGAAATAAATCCAACTCCTCTCTCAATTGAAAAACTCTGAGTACGTTCCCTGCTGACAACCACCGTACAGAGGTGTAGAACAACACCACATCAAAGTTGGAACCCATGTCCAGGCAAAATCTTTTGAACAGCCTGGTGTTCAGAGCCGATGATTTGATGATTCATCACTTTCAGAACCCTGTGAAAATGGCGTTCAGTTGATCAGGCAATGTTTTTGATGCCAAAGCTTCCCTATGAATGAAGCAATGAACTCCGGTTATCATTGGAGCGTGTTGTTTCACCAGCGTTTGGAAGCCCGATCTTGAGCCCAGCCTGGCAGGTGCATCATCAGTGGTGACACCCACAAGATTTACCCAGTCCAGACCATGTACTTCAAAGAAATTGTTAACAATTTCCATCACATCCTGAGCCTTTGTGGTGGTATCAAGCATCTTACAAAAAAGAAACTCATCTTTGAAGTTTCCCTCAACCATGTATCGTGCAAACACCAATAGCTGAGAGCACAATGCGACATCAGTCGATTCATCCAGTTGTATGGCAAACAATGGAGACTTCTTTATTTCATCCACTACTTGTTCACTGATGTTCTGATATATCTCATTTATCCGTCTCGATACTGTCGTTAGAGACAGATATATCATTCAGCTTCCTTGCTGCTTCCTCACCAAGAACAAGCCACACCATCTCTTTTGCACAGGGGAGCACAAGTTGCTCTACAGTGGTATGAGACTTCTTGGCCTGTGCAACTTTGTATGCAACAATGTAGGAAGCGCGCACTGCATTGCTTGTCTTACTGTAGAATGCACTTGTTGAGTTGAGGCGCTGCTGTTTCAGACCTGATAACCGCCGCTCAAAATAATCTTCATCCTTTTGCAACAAGTTGGGGTGACACTTTTCGTGATGGAGTTTCAGCTTAGCCGGCTTCATTGAGTCATTCCCCAAGACTTTGAAACAAATAACACATTGTGGCAAATCCACGCCACCTTTTTCTTGACAAGCGAAGCCGAATTTGATGTAGTCCTCCGAATACTTGTGCTTGACATTTCTTCCTGTCGTTGCCATTATAAACAAACTACACCGCACCTGTAAAACAGCACATGTAGCACAGGACGAATGACACAGCAACCACTCAGCACGATGGTGGCAGCTATGCTGAAGATCAGAGCCTCAGACGGAAGTTACTGGCAACACAACGTGGTTGCGTCCTAGGTGACGCTATGGATGACGTGCGGCATGCTTGTGAACACAATGTAAAACAGCCTAACGGTGGCATCTGCTCACGCCTTGTGACTTTGGACAATGTTCCTGTGGACCACCGAAAAAGTCACCATGGACCACCAGTTGAGAACCACAGATCTAAGGCCTTTATGTCATTGCTGGGCTGCCATCACATTGGACCGTTGGGTCCTCGAAATCATACCATCAGGGTACACCATCCCCTTTATCACACTGCCTCCCACTTCCCCACCTTCCCTGTCCCTCTTCAGGGACCCCTCTCACGAAGACCTACTCAAACAAGAGGTACAGCGCCTGCTCAACCTTGGAGCGATAGAGATGGTACCCAAGGGTTTTGAAGGCTAGGGGTTCTACTCCCATTACTTTCTCACCCCAAAGAAGATGGAAGGATGGAGGCCTATCTTAGACCTCCACAGACTGACAGAAGCAGACTGTGAGGGACTCCAAGAAGATCTCACCAAACTGAGTGATTGGGCAACAAAATAGCAAATGAAATTTAATGTGGATAAGTGTAAAGTAATGCACATCGGGAAAAATAACCCCAACTATATGTACAGTATGATAGGGGCTAATTTGGCTACGACAAATCAGGAAAGAGATCTTGGAGTTATCGTGGACAGTTCCCTGAAAACTTCCACACAGTGTGCAGCGGCGGTCAAAAAGGCAAATAGGATGCTAGGAATTATAAAGAAAGGGATAGAAAATAAGACCCAGAATATCTTACTGCCCCTGTATAAAACTATGGTACGCCCACATCTCGAATACTGTGTACAGATGTGGTCTCCTCACCTCAAAAAAGATATTTTGGCCTTGGAAAGGGTTCAGAAAAGGGCAACTAAAATGATTAGGGGTTTGGAACGGGTTTGATATGAGGAGAGGTTAAAGCGACTGGGACTTTTCAGTTTAGAAAAGAGGAGACTGAGGGGGGATATGATAGAGGTATATAAAATCATGAGTGGTGTGGAGAGGGCCGATAAAGAGAAGTTATTTATTAGTTCCCTAAATAGAAGAACTAGAGGACACCAAATGAAGTTAATGGGTAGCAGGTTTAAAACTAATAAAAGAAAGTTCTTCTTCACACAGCGCGTAGTCAGCCTGTGGAACTCCTTGAGGAGGCTGTGAAGGCTAGGACTATAACAGAGTTTAAAGAGAAGCTAGATAATTTCATGGAGGTTAGGTCCACAAAAGGCTATTAGCCAGGGGATAAAATGGTGTCCTTGGCCTCTGTTTGTCAGAGGCTGGAGAGGGATGGCAGGAGACAAATCGCTTGATCATTGTCTTCGGTCCACCCTCTCTGGGGCACCTGGTGCTGGCCACTGTCGGCAGACAGGATACTGGGCTAGATGGACCTTTGGTCTGACCCAGTACGGCCATTCTTATGTTCTTATGACTGAATCGATATCTTCGAAAACAATGATTCAAAATGGTTACCCTCGCTTCAATAAACCTAGCATTAGAGAAGGGAGATTGGTTTGCAGCCCTTGACCTGCAAGATGCCTATTTTCACATAGCCATACATCCCCCACACAGACAATTTCTATGATTCGTGGTATGAGCGGACCATGACCAATACCGAATACTACCATTTGGCCTTTCTTCCGCACCCAGAGTGTTCTCAAAGACATTAGCTGTGGTTGAGGCTTACCTTTGCAGACAGAACATGATCATTTTTCCTTACCTAGACGATTGCTTGGTAAAATCCCCATCGGAAGTGGAAACACATTGAATGGTATCAACAGCCAAACAAATATTCGAGCTATTGGGCCTCATACTCAATACACAAAAGTCAGCCTTACAACCAACAAACTCAAGAGTTTATAGGTGCTCAACTAGACTACATCGGCAAGGGCATACCATCCAATGCAAAGGTTCCAAGCAATCCTACGACCAGCCGTACTGTCCCCATAGTTACCTGCCTCCAGCTTATGGGTCATGCGGTGGCTACAATTTATGTCGTCAACTATGCCCGCTTGCACTTTCGATATCTTCAGCACTGGCTGGCAACAGTTTACCACCACCACAAGCGTCAAGTGCATAAAGTGGTCTCTCTTCCACCACAGGTCTTGAAATCCCTAGCTTGGTGGACCAATCCCTTCATTCTTCTAGCAGGCGTACCATTCCATTGGGGCCAGCCTTCTGTACACATAACTATTGATGCCTCCCCTCATTGGATGGGGAGCCCACATGGATACCATTGCAGTACAAGGGCGATGGACCACACGAGACGACCTTACATATCAATTTATTAGAGCTCAGAGCTGTTTTCAGTGCATGCAAACAGCTTGTTACACACATTCATGGCAAAAACATCAGAATATTGACTGACAATATAGCAACAATGTACTATATAAATCAGCAGGGAGGTGCCCGATCTCATGCTCTATGTACCAAATCAGTTTGATCATGCAATTGGTGTATACGAAACAAGATCACTGTCATAGCTTCATACTTACCGGGAGTAATGAACATAACAGCAGGCACCCTCAGCAGACACTTTGCCCTGGACCACGAATGGGAGCTATATCCTCGAATCCTCCAATCCGGGGTGTCCCAAAAATAGACCTGTTTGCTACCTACAAAAACAAGAAATGTCGTTATTACTGTTCCAGAGCCGAAATCAGACCAGGGTCCCTTGGAGATGTTTTCCTCCTCAGTTGGAAAGGCCCACTCTTGTATGCCTTTCCTCCGATTCCCCTCATTCCCAGGGTGTTAGAGAAGATCACCAGAGACAAAGTGAGAGTTATTCTCATAGCACCGTTTTGGGCACGTCAGATATGATTTCCTTATCTCTATCGGATGTCTCTTCAACCTCCTTTTCACCTTCCAATCTAGCACAACACTCTAACTCAAAATTCAGGAGCCTTGCTTCATCCACAACCACATCTCCTGCATCTAGCCACATCATTGTTGGCTCCATCAACAGGAGCTGGAATGTTCCAACCGAGTAAAGGAAGTTCTGCTGCATAGTAGGAAACAATTTACCTGAGTGACTTAACTCCACAGGTGACATAGATTCTTCTCCTGGTGTTCTAGCAAGAATTTGGACCCAGATACAGCGCCTTTACAAACAATTTTAGACTACAAATTATCCCTCAACGATACTGGGTTGGCCCTGACCTCTTTAAAGGTGCATCTTTTGACGATCACTGCCTTTCATCAACCAATAGAAGGGTGGTCAGTCTTTGTGCACCTCATCACAAGGAGGTTCATGAAAGGCCTTTTCAACCTATACCCACCACAGAGGTTGCCACCTTCATCATGGAATCTGGAAATGGTGCCGGATACTCTTACCCATGTCCCATTTGAGCCCCTAGCTACTTGTTCACTATTGATGCTGCTGCTGAAAGTAGTCTTTCTATTAGCAATTACTTCTGCCCACGGAATGGGCGAGCTAGCAGCCCTGATGGCATTTTCACCGTATACCGTTTGTAATAGAGAAAACTTAATACTACATCCTCATCCTTCCTTCCTTCCTTTATTCCTAAAATACGTTGGGACTAACATATAAACGAACCAATCATACTCCCTTTGTTCTACCCTAAACCACATTTAACGATGAAGGATGCAATATCTCATTTATTAGACGTACTCAGAGCCCTTGCATTCTACATAAACAGGACTCGATCTTTCCGCACATCTGACCATCTACTCATTTCTACAGCTGAGTGTACTAAGGGGCACCCTCTATCGTCACAGCACATCCCAAAGCTCATAGTCTCCTGTATCACACAGTGCTATACTTTGAGGAATAAACTACTTCTTCAGACACTTAGAGCACCCTCCACAAGAGCGATGGCGACTTCTACAGCTTTTCTCCATGGGGTTCCCCTCAAGGACATCCACAGAGTGGGTATGTTGTTCACCAATGACATTTTTATGAAGCATTATGCAATCTCACAGACTCAACCAGATGACACTGTTGTGGCCTCCACAGTCCTATCAACCGCTGTTAAACCGTAAATCAGAGGCCCACCTACCTAATATACTTGAGTACTGCTACACATTCACCAACAGTGGAGCACCCACGGGGACATCACTTGAAGAAGAAGAGAAAGTTACTCACCTTGGTGCAGTAATGATGGTTCTTCGAGATGTGTGTCCCTGTAGGTGCTCCACTACCCGGCCTCCTCCCCGCTTTGGATTCTTTCCTCTTATATTTTTCAGATAATGGGTGGGCTCGAGGAACTGGCAGGAGCCAGACCACATGAGAGCTCAAAAGAGCGCGAACAGCGTGAAGCACGTGCTGCGCATGTGTGGTCCAGCTGACCACTGCTCATGAAAACTCCGATCTGTGGCGCTGGGACGACTTGACACGAACAGTGGAGCACCCACGGGGGGACACATCTCAAAGAACTGTTGTTACTGCACCAAGGTACTTCCTTATCTGTGGTGCCCCTCCCCCCAACAGGGAGGCAGCTGAGCAGTTCTTGAAGGAGGCGGGCATCCTTTGTAGTAATTACAAAAGTATGTCCTGCATGTGCCTAGCTTCTTTGTTTGTTTTCAAGGGATTGGTGCCATCTATATTCGCCGTCGGCCCCGGGTGAGGTTGGAAGCCTTACAAAGCGGGGGAGGCCAGGAGAGAGGCATGCGATCTGGGACTGTGCCTACACCGTTAGCCGTTGGGCTTGGGGCAGCATGTGAAGTGGCCCAACAAGAGATGGAGGTACATGGAGAGCAATTCTGTTTCATGTTTCTATGTTACAGTCCACAACGTGTTCGCTTTCCAGGCTCAACAGTGAGATTTGCCTGATGTAGATTTCAGTGATCCCCTTAAGATGTTCCCTGCAGACATTTTTGTGGGATTGAAAGGTGATTGTGAGACTGTTTCTACTTTAGATTGGTTGGAATATATACAAAAAACTCCCACAAAGCTGTTTACTTCTAAATTTCCATACAATATATATGTGAGCACAGTGTCCCCAGAGAAGTGCAAATGTGCCCCATGCATGAAGATAGATGCCTTACACCGTCGCCGACAGTAAAAGGGGCTCTTTGTCCACAAACAGTTCAGTACTGTATGCTAGAGCAATACAAAGCAGACGTAACTTTGCCCTGTCATGTGTGCCTAAATTCCATTGCAGGTTGCAGGCACTTAAGAGTCTAAGCCTCTTTTTAACTCAATGGCACTTATGCTCCTATGTCATCGGGTTGCTTTTGAAAATGTTACCTATCGTATCTGCATTAAAATACAACTCCACTTAAATACTCACCCCCCTTTGTTCCGTCTTGCCCTGTGGGGGGTCTGTCAGCCAGTGTGGGGGTGATAAGAGGTACATCTCTCAAAACTGCTTATACCAAGTTAGTGAACTCTCAAGTGAGTATATGTGTTTGCAGCACCCCTCTGTCTGCTTGGCCTGGTTTGGATCTTATAGTGCATGTAACGTCTGAGTTTCTTACAAATCTAAATAAACACAAGGCTGCCTGTTAGCAGAGCTGGGTCCTATTGCCTTGGTAAGCTGTAGTAACAGTGCGGCCCTCTGTTCTGTTCTAGTGCCTAAACCATACAAGCAGGTGTGAATCTACTACAGCCTTTGAAGTAAAGGTTGTGGTTCTCAAACTCGGGCAGGAAAGGCTCATGTTCCTAGGGTCCATGTTCAGTCCTTGCTCCTGTTGAATCATACCAGTCACACAATTGCCGATGTGCTCTTCACAAGTGGAGTGTAAAAGTCACTTCAATAGAATCTCTGAATTGCATATAGGCCAAGTGGATTTCTACGCCGGAACAATAGAGTAGCAGGAAATCCTGTCCACAGAACCCATGCCTGCTCGGGCCTGGCAGCCATTAGTCACCTGAGCCCAGTAGTCTCCAGAAGCGCTGTTGGAGGCTACGCCCCTGCAGAATTTGTGAGTTCTGCAGAATCTCAGCTCTGGTTGTTCTTCCTAGTTCTGCAGAATGTATCATCATCACACACCCAGAGGGCTCCTAGGAGACCTGGCTTGCAGTCACCTCTCAATATTCAAACCTGCCCAGGCGCTACACAAGCCACCCAAATTTGGGACAAATGATTGAAAGTGTGGAATGTTTCTCCCTGCTTTTGCCCCTAGGGGGAAGGTTTGCCCTTCTCCCATGAGGGGCTTTTCCCCAATCAACTCAGTCTGTCCTCGACTAAATTCAGTGGGCTTTTCCTTTGCTGCTGCTGATGCCCTTCTTTGGCTCACTCCACTTCAAGGATCAGGGACTCAAGACCAGCTTGGACTGATATTTTTACAAGAGAGGAGGAGGGCATGAAGCAGCCTCCAGTCCTCTGTACTTCCTATGACAAACACAGTAGCTCAGGGCCTGCTTCACTGCTACCACTCCCGGGGGACATGTCCAGTCTCCACTCTGCTCAGTAAAAAAAAATAGCTAGCTTCTGGGCCACCTGGTCCCTGCCTCCAAGGTCCCTATGCTGCTTTAAGGGAAGAATGGATAGAAAAAATCCACACATGGATGGAAAAGATTAGAGAGAACATTGGTCACACATCCCTGTAGTGTCCTCAAGAAGTCTCCCTAGGTTCAGGAAGATAAGCATCTTCTAAAGCCTGTTGTTTTCCTAATGGCTCATTGCCCTCAGTGGGCCCTTCCCAGCCAGCCACCTAGACTAAGGCTGTGTCTACACGGGGAAGGTTTGGTGACAAAAGTGCTGTCGACGTGCAAAAGTTGCCAGAAGTGAAAATGGGTCAAACTGATTTTTCCAACTCCCATTGTTGACATTTCATGTTCACATTGCTAGCACGCTGTCCACAAATAGAGCAAAGCATTGTGGGTAAGCATCCCACATGCAGTGCTGAGCTGACCCCTGCACTTCTTGGGATTCCCTTGTAGCTCTGTGAGCGCTCCATGCTGAGGAATGTCAAAGCAACACCACACTCTCTCCAGCCCTCCCCCTGCAGTAGCAGCCTGCTTGCTGCTATGTTCCTAGTAAGGCAGAACAGGAGCATTTCAATGATCTGTTCTTTGTTCCCCAAACAGAGGAGCTCACTCAGCTGTCAGATACTTTCTGGACCTTTGAAAGGGGAGGGGTGCATGCCTGCAGGGTAGCAGAGACCACAAAACACTGAGTACAGCCATCAGGCATTGTGGGATACTGGCAGAAGCCAGTTCTCTCCACAAACAGAAGAGTCCACGCTGGCTCTTTGTCGACAATAAAGAGAGGGAGAAATCTCTTGCAGGGCTGGAAATTTTTGTTGCCCAAACTGGGTTGTTTTTCCTGACAGTCACATTGCCGTGTAAAAACACTCACTGTTTTGTCACCAAAAGGCAGGTTTTGGCTGCTGGATAGGTCATGTGAAAGCCTGGGAAAAGTAGTGATTTACTGAAGTTGTTATCCTATTAGTGTGCACGTACCAGTTTTACCAACTCAGAGTTTTTAAAAACTGTACCAGAAGTGAGGATTTTTAAAAAGCTGTCGTCCTACCACCTCTGAGCACTGACATTCATGTCCAAGCTGGTAATTCAGTGTGGTTGGTAAAAGAGGAAGTGTTGACTCTCTTCAGCCATTTATGAACCTGGTTTCTCTCTTTCTCTTTTGTTAGTATGATTACAAGCGAATCTCTGTATTGGCAGACCGGCTAGTTACAGAAATAATGACTGAAATTCCAGATGTGGTTATGAATGGAGACCCAGAGCATCACTATCCAGGTATTAGCAGAATGTCTAATTTCCCTGGTTACAGAATCCTCCCCTTCCTACAAACTCTGCATTTCCTTTGCTTTTTAATAAAAGCTTTTAACCCTTCCAGTTGAGATGAAAATGTTCTAGAAGGTACCTCCATGTGAACCAAGTGATGACTTCTTGAGACTGCAGGCAGCCTTATGCTGCATGTCTGAGAGCTATGAACTGTTCCACGCATCTCCATGCTATGCTTCAACCCCATAACATTATAATACCACCTTAAAAGTAGAGGTTAACCCTTCCCTTGCTGCTCGCTGTAATGGAAGCATCTGCCTAGTTGTGTTGATGCAATGGTGGCTATGTGGGAGGGGTGACGGGTTGCATTGTGGTTGCTTAGGGAGGCCATGAGCCTGTTCTGTGTGTCAGGCACTTCTCTAGCTGGCTTTTGTCCACATACTCAGGTTGGTCTAATCGCCATAGGTGGGGTCGAGAAGGAATCTGTCCCACTCAGACTGGCAATGATTTGGGGTTTTTTTTCCCCACTTTCTTGGGTGGAAAAAAGGGCAACAAAAATGTTGGGTTTGGAACAGGTGCCATATGAAGAGATTAAAAAGACTTGGACTTTTCAGCTTAGAAAAGAGGAGACTAAGGGGGGATATGGTAGGGGTCTATAAAATCATGACTGGTGTGGAAAAGGTGAATAAGGAAAAGTTATTTACTTGTTCCCCCAATATAAGAACTAGGGCTCATCAAATGAAATGAATAGGCAGCAGGCTTAAAACAAACAAAAGGAAGTTTTTCTTCACTCAGTGCAGTCAGCCTGTGGAACTCCTTGCCAGAGGATGTTGGGAAGGCTAGGACTGTAACAGGGTTCAAAAAAGAGCTAGATAGATTCATGGAGGTTAGGTCCATCAGTGGCTATTAGCCAGGATGGGTAGAAATAGTGTCACTAGCCTCTGTTTCTTTGAAGGTGGGTGACAGGGAGGGATTACATGAGGATTGCCTGTTGTGATCCCTCCCTCTGGGGCATCTGGTATTGGCCACTGTCGGCAGACAGGATACTGGGCTAGATGGATGTTTGGTCTGACACAGGATGGCGGTTCTTATGTTCTTATCTCACTTGCCAGGGTTATCTGAGTACTTCTCATTTAAAGCCTGCCATTGTGGGGGTCTTGGGCACTGGGACACCTCTTCCCTCCTCTTTCCTGTTTGTGGCACGTAGAAATCTAGGCCTCTGGGGTGGGCATGCTTGGGTCTGTTTTGTTGTTGGTTTCAGTATGGGGGTGCTGGTGGCCTGCCCGTGATATAGAAGAGGCCAGGCTAGCTCGGGTGATACCTCTGGCTTAGCCAGAAGTCTTTTGCCCTGATGCTTTTATGGAAGCATTCTGGGTTGTCTTGTAACAGCTTCCCTGTTCAGTTACGCTTTGGCAGGACACAACCCTGCAACGATTTGGAAATTTGGGGGCAAAGCTGAAGTCTCTGGTGGATTTAGTACCACAATGAATAACTGGGGGAGAGACTTAATTATTCAGTTGTTAATTCAGTAAAACCTCCTGGGTTAATGTAAAACCAGCAGTGCCACAGGAATGTCAACACACTTTAGGAATGATGGGGTTTAGTTCCAGTGAGCTGCAGAGTTTTTGGCCTGCTTCCCTTTGGTCTATGGTCTGAGTCCTGGAACAGGCGAAATGACTGAAATAGGGATTAGGACAGTCACTGGGCAGGGGCCAGGGGGAGAGAAATCCTACATCTGCAGGACTCTGCAGCCTACAGACCCTCTGTCCCCTGCCTGACCCATCTTGAACCTGAGTCTGCATGCAGGGAGCTCAGTGAAATTTGGCTCCATGTGTCCCCTAACCCCCCCAGGATGTGGGAAAAGATTTTCTCCAGAGTTCAGGTGACCCTTTTTTGTTTTAACTATGCAGGCTGCATCAATTTATCTTTTGCGTATGTGGAAGGAGAGAGTCTGCTAATGGCCCTGAAAGACGTGGCTCTGTCTTCAGGAAGGTGAGTGTGGTGTGGCAGGGTCGGTCCCACTGCTGGGCCCCTGACCCCTGTTCAGCCCACTGTCCCACAGTCTAGGAGTCACAGTACGTGGCTCACTTGCCTTGGTTTGAGATTTGTTGTCTCCCTGTCGTCTTTAACAAGGTCGATGCTGCTCTCTTGGCTCCTCCGGTGTCTTTCTCTCTCCAGACTCCTCCTCCACTCTCCAAAACTCCTTCACAGCTCTCCAAACTCTCTCAGTTCTCCAAACTCCTTCTCAGCTCTCTCTCCCCTCACCCACAGAGAGAGTTCTTAAATAGGCCTCCAGGCAGCCCCAGTTAGTTTCACCTGGGCCTTAATTGATTTTGCAGCTGCCCTGTCTCAGCTGCCCCTAATTAGCCAGGATTGCTGACTCTCTCTGCCTCTTTCCCCTTCCATCAAGCTCTTTCACTTGCTGTAGCACCCCTGCTCTTGTCTCGTGACCTTGAGGTGGAGAGAGGAAAAACTCTTCCACTGAGCACAACAGGCTGCTGGTCTGGGCTGGTTGTGTGTGTGTGGTGTTTTTTTTTTTTTTTTTTTTTTTTTTTCTTCCCCTGCACCCCTACCTTCCCCTTTTTGGGAGGGGTGTGTGGGGGGCTACTGGGGTTGTGGCAGGCAGGCCCTGGCTACATTCTGGGCCAGGTCCCCTTTTCTCTCTGCCTGCTTTGTTTGCAGGCAGCCTTCCCCCCCACCCCTCAGCTGGCTGCAGGAGCTGCTGGTGGTGTGGGGGTGGATAGGGGGGGCCTTTGCTGCCCTCACCCTGGTGGGGGAAGCGAGACCCCCATTTTCCATCTTTTTGGGGACTGCTTGGCCCCTTTCTTCACTGCTGCAGGCCTGGACTTCACCGTTCCTGCGGCTGCTACACCCTCTGGCGTAGAGGAGGTAAGGGGGCTGCTTTACAGCAGCTCCTGGGGTTCTTCCTTCCCCTCCACAAGTTTGTGTGTGGGGGGGGGTGAGTGTTTGTGAGGAGCCTCCTGCCATCTGGGCTGCTAGGTGGCAGCTGGCACAGCTTTTGGGGGGTATTAGGGCTGGGGGTGGCTCCCTCTGCGCCCCCCCCCCCGCTGTCTCCCCTGCATCTCTGCTGCTGCTGCTCCCTCCCCAGCCCCAGGTGCTGTAGGGGCCATCTCCATCCTTGGCCCCACTGCTTGCCTCCCCACCCCTCCCTTGCTCTGTTTGGTCCTGCAGTTGGTGCTGCGAGCCTGCCACTCAGGCGCCCGTGGGCACACTAGTTCCCCCCCCCCCCCCCCCCCCCAGCAGTGTCTTGCTGTCCCTCTTCTTCCTTGAGTAGGCCCCTCCTCACAGCTTGCATTCCCCTCCCCTCTTCTCATGTGCCCATGCCCCTCTCTGTCATCTCGTTTGGCGCCTGAGCCTCCCACTCTTCTTTAGTTAACCTCCCCCACGCACTGTTTCACTTCCCACATCTTTCAAATAATTGACCCTCTCACATTCCCAGTGCAGCTGGAGGAGCCGCTCTTACCATCCTGTACTGGGAGCTGTACCCCTTGTTTCTTTATCCTCCCTCCTTCCTCCTATGTGTGTTGCTGGTCTCTCACCCAGCTTCCAGTCTAGTGGGGGGAGTGGTGAGCCTTTCTCTCCCTCCCTCTTCCCCCTCTCCTGTGCTCCTTGTTCCACCCCCCTGGCACTATTGGTCTCCCCTAATTGTGTGTTCCTGTCTCCCCTCGCCCCTCCATCCATGAATATAATGGAGGGGCAGTTGTGCAATGCCCCTGCCACTCCTTGTCACTGCCTCTATGAACCCTGAACCCTCTGAGGCCGCCGGGCCCACCCGCTCATGCAGCAGAGCTGGTGGACGTGGACGGGGATTCCGGAACTCCGACCGCTCCTGCCGTGGCACCTTCCGCCCTGAGTGTCACCACCAAGAAAGCCTCCCTGAAGGGCAGGAAGGGCCAGGGTACCAAGAAGGGCAAAAGCCCCGCCCGGAAGGCAAAACCTCCGGTGGTGAAGGCTAATCCCCCTGCCGTGGCCTCGGCCGTGGCTTCCCCTCTCTCCTGTCCCCCTGTTCCTTCCACCAGCTCTGGGAGCGACGGTGTCCCGGCCCCCAGGGCATACGCCCAAGTAGCCGCCACCCCTCTGCCTCCCGATCCACTGAAGCCGCTTAAAGGAATTCCATCCCTGGTGGCCCCGGCCCCTTCCCTACCTTGACCAGGAGGCACGGGGTCCGTTGCCTCCTGGTGTCAGCCTCGCCCCATGTGGAGACTACGTGCGGGCGTTGGCACGCGTGGTGGAGCCCGCGGCCGTGGTGGCGGCCTCCAAGATGTTCGGGAAGGTTGTATTCTTCCTGGTGTCGGAGGCTGCCGCCCAGGAAGCGGTGGAGAAGGAGGGAGGAGTCCATGTCCCACTCGAGCCTTTGGTGGTGGGAGGAGTCCATGTCCCACTCGAGCCTTTGGAGGACCTGGGCGTACGGGTGGTTTTTTCCTCCGTTCCTCCCCAATGCTGCCCTATTGCCTTTCCTCTCCACCCTGGGGAGGCCCTTGTCAGTCCTTAGTCCCCTTCCTTTGGGCTGCAAGGACCCTACCCTCCGCCACGTTCTTTCCTTCCGCGGGCAGGTGCAAATCCAACTCCTGCCGGCGGGGTGGGGTGGAGAAGCCCTAGAAGCGTCATTTCTGGTGCCCTATCAAGGGACCCAGTACCGGGTATATTACACCTTGGGGGAGGCCCGGTGTTTTCTCTGTTGGGCGATGGGGCATGTCCAAAGGGACTGCCCTCTGGCCCGGCTCAGAGATGCACTTGGGACCCCCGACGCCTGGGATGGCACCGGCCCTACCATTGCCGGTGGCCCTGACGGTCTGGACCCTGGGGTCGCCCCTCCTCCAACCATGACCGTTGTCAGTCCCACTCGGGCTCTGCAGGGCCCAGACGAGCGTGCGGATGCCGCTGCCGCTGCCGCCACCAAAAGTGGCAAGGCCGGGCCTGCGGAGGAGAGGGCGGTGGGGTCAGAGACGGGACTTGGACAGGGCCTACCTCGGGGAGGTTTCCCTTTCCCGAGCTGCCCAGCCCCCGTCTTCCCTCGCCCTCCCACTGCTGCCCTCACCCTCTGGCTCTTCCCTTAATCGGGCCCAACTCTCCTCCTCTGAGGGCTGGGAGGTTGCCATGGGGAGATGCCGCAAATGAGCCCGATGTTCCACCCCGCCTAGTGAAGGGGAGGATACCTTCCTCGTGCTTCTAGGGGTGGACATCAGAGCCATCCCTCCCTCTGAGCCCCCGGATGCTTCACAGCGCCGTGAGGCGGCTGAGGTGGCCATGGTGGTTGCGGAAGGGGTAAATGCCCCCCTCCCGGAGTCCCTGCAAGAGGGAGTGTCCACGGGCGATGCTCCCACTGTCCCCACCTCTGCTGTGAGGGCGACCGCTGACCCTGCCGCTAACAAGGGTGACCACGTGGCGGCGGGCAGCAGGCTCGTCTTTCTTTCCCAAGAGGTGGAGGCCTTAGTGTTAACCCCGGCTGCCTCAGAGAGGGATCAGCATGCCTTGAAGGGACAACAGTTGGCCTCTCCTTCCCCTTCTAGCCCACCACTCTCCCTTTTCCCTGCCTCCGGGTTGCCCCAGGGTGTAACCAACTGCCCAGCCATCGGCAGCACTTCGGCCATCGAATCCCTGGGGGATCCTAGCAGGTGGGAGTTCCCGTCATTCCCAATTACCCCTGGTGCTGGAGCCTCCAGCGCTGCACTCTCAGAGGGGCTGGAGCCTGGCACTGGGGAGATACTAACCTCCCCCACCACTGCCACCGATCCCCCACCCTGCGAGGAGACACCACATCCCCGGTGCCTCTTCCGCTGAGGTTTATGAACTTACTCCACTCCTGCTCCCTGTTCAGCCCCTTTCCCAAATGAATTTCCCACTCTTCTTCCTGCTCCCCCTCCTCCTTGTCTTTTTCCTAATCCCCCACCTCCTCCTTTCCCTGATCCTTTCCCTGACCTCTTTTCTTCCCCTTACACTGTTACTGCCGCTCCCGGGGCTGCCACGTTCAGCTCAGACGTTGGCCTCCGGAGACTGTTTTTATTTCTCCCACTCCCAGCACATCTGGGGCTGTTCTCCCTCCGCCACTACTCCTGTCGTCATCCCAGCAGGGACTTCAGAGTCCCTGCTTTCCCACATCAATCAGTCGCGGAGCCCCGACACCTGACGCGTTGCAGGGCGAGATGCGCAACTTCTTGGAGGACATTCGTGGCTCCAAGAACAAAGTGGCGCTTACCCTTCAGTGCTGGGGGGATTTCCATCTTATCCTCCAGACCGTAAGGGCCATTTTGGGGGAGGGTAAAGGGACTGGGCGGCGGGAGGCTGTGGCCTACCAGCGGGCCTGGGGCTTCCGTGATGCCCTGCTTACGTTTGGGTATGGTCACGGTTTGCTGTGGAGCCCAATGGGGACTGCCAGCACTTCTGCCAGTGAGGATCTTCTCCAGCCCTCTCGATGCCGTCGTTCGTCATTGCCACTCTGAACACCCGGGGCTGCAGGCTGGGTCTCCGCAGGCATCGGGTACTCTCCTTCCTTCGGGAAGAGGGGTACTCTGTCATCTTCCTGCAGGAGACCCATACCACGTCGGCTGCCGAAGCTAGCTGGCGGCTGGAGTGGGGAGACAGGGTGTACTTCAGCTACCTGTTGGCCAATCAAGCTGGGGTGGCGACCCTGTTCTCCCTGAACCTACAGCCTGAGGTGCTGGGGACTGCCGAGGTTGTGCAAGGCCGCCTGCTGCACCTCCGGGTCTGGGTAGAGGGGCTAACATTAAATCTCATTAACATCTACGCCCTGACACCTGGCCCGGAGAGACTTCGCTTCTACCAGCGGGCGGCCGCCTTTCTTGGCTCTTTGGATCCTCACGAGTGCCTGGTCCTGGGTGGGGATTTCAACTGCACCCTCAAGGAACGGGACTGCATGGGGACCGAGCGGTGCCCGGCTGCCACGGACGTCCTCAGGGGGATAATAGACCAACACTCCCTGGTGAACGTCTGCCGTGACCTCCACCCGGGCGAAGATGCAGCGTTTACCTTTGTCCAGGTGGAGGGTCAACAGTCGTTTCACTCCTGGTTGGACTGCATTTATCTCTCACGTCATCATCTCTTCCGAGCGCACTCCTCCAACATTCGGCCGGCCCCATTCTCGGACCACCACTTGGTGGCCGTGACAGCCTCTCTCTCCTCAGAGAGGCTGGGGCCGGCCTACTGGCATTTCAACAACAGCTTGCTGGAGGACGTGGGCTTTGTAGCGTCCTTCCGGGAGTTCTGGCTGGCCTGGTGCGGGAGGCGGTGCGCCTTTCCCTCGGTGCGGCGGTGGTGGGATGTGGGGAAGGTGCGCACACGGCTCTTCTGCCGCGACTACACCCGGGGGGGGGGGCAGCTGGCGGAGGGACACGGTGATAGAGCAGTTGGAACGGGAGGTTTTAGAGCTAGAGAAGTGGCTGGCCACAGGCCCCAGAGATCCACCCCTCTGCGGAACGTACTGGGAGAAGCGGAAGGAACTTCGGGCCCTCGACGACCTTTGGGCCCGGGGTGCCTTTGTTCATTCCCGCATCCACCTCCTTAGGGAGATGGATTGTGGCTCCCGCTTCTTCTATGCCCTGGAGAAAAAGAGGGGGGGCGAAAAAGCACATCGTCTGCCTTCTGGCGGAGTATGGCGCCCCCCTCTCGGATCCGGTGGAGATGCGTGAGAGGGCTCGCGCCTTCTACGCCTCCCTTTTCTCACTGGATCTGACCGACGCCCACAGAGTTCTCTGGAACAAATTCCTGACGGTCAGCGCGGGCGACCGGGACCAGCTAGAGCTGCCCCTCTCTCTCTGGCCGAGTTCTCAGAAGCCCTCTGTCTTATGCCCACCAATAAATCCCCGGGCATGGACGGGCTGACTGTGGAGTTCTACTACGTGTTCTGGGACGTCCTTGGCCTGGAACTTGCCAGAGTCTTGGCTGAGTCCTTGGAGAACAGGGTTCTCCCTTTACTGTGCAGGCAAGCAGTGTTCGCTTTTCTGTCCAAGAAGGGGGACCTCCGCGATCTGAGGAACTGGCGTCCTGTCTCGCTCCTCGGCACGGACTATAAAATCATCGCCAAAGTCATCTCCCTGAGAGTCAAGTCCATGCTGGCGGACGTGGTCCATCCAGATCAGACCTACACCGTCCCTGGCCGTACCATCTTCGACAACCTTTATTTGGTCCGGGATCTCCTAAAGCTAAGGTGTAGGGGTGGTCTGTTGTTCATCCTCTTGTCCTTGGATCAGGAGAAGGCGTTCAACCGGATGGACCACGGGTATCTCCTGGGCACTCTGCGGGTCTTCAGCTTCGGGCCTTGCTTTGTGGGCTTTCTTCAGGTGCTGTATGCTTCCGCAAAGTGTTTGGTCAAGCTCAACTGGACCCTGACCGCACCGGTCAGCTTCGGGCAGGGAGTACGTCAAGGCAGCCCGCTGTCAGGCCAGCTGTATACTCTGGCCATCGAGCCCGTCCTCCGTCATTTTCGCAAGAGGTTGACAGGGTTGGTGCTCCGTGAGCCGGAGATGTGGCTGGTCCTGTTGGCGTACGCCGACGACGTGCTCCTCGTGGTCCAGGACATACATAACATAAGAACGGCCTTACTGGGTCAGACCAAAGATCCATCTAGCCCAGTAGCCTGTCTGCTGACAGTGGCCAGCACCAGGTACCCCAGAGAGGGTGGACTGAAGACAATGATCAAGCGATTTGTCTCCTGCCATCCCTCTCCAGCCTCTGACAGAGGCCAGGCACACCATTTCTATCTCCTGGCTAATAGCCTTTTATGGACCTAACCTCCATGAAATTATCTAGCTTCTCTTTAAATTCTGTTATAGTCCTAGCCTTCGCAGCCTCCTCTGGCAAGGAGTTCCACAGGTTGACTACATGCTGTGTGAAGAAGAACTTTCTTTGATTAGTTTTAAACCTGCTGCCCATTAACTTCATTTGGTGTCCTCTAGTTCTTCTATTTAGGGAACTAATAAATAACTTTCCTTTATTCGCCCTCTCCACACCACTCATATCCCCCCTCAGTCTCCTCTTTTCTAAACTGAAAAGTCCCAGTCGTTTTAACCTCTCCTCATATGGGACCCGTTCCAAACCCCTAATCATTTTAATTGCCCTTTTCTGAACCCTTTCCAAGGCCAAAATATCTTTGTTGAGGTGAGGAGACCACATCTGTACACAGTACTCAAGATGTGGGCGTACCATAGTTTTATACAGGGGCAGTAAGATATTCTGGGTCTTATTTTCTATCCCTTTCTTAATAATTCCTAGCATCCTATTTGCCTTTTTGACCGCCGCTGCACACTGCATGGAAGTTTTCAGGGAACTATCCACGATAACTCCAAGATCTCTTTCCTGATTTGTCGTAGCCAAATTAGCCCCCATCATACTGTACGTATAGTTGGGGTTATTTTTCCCAATGTGCATTACTTTACACTTATCCACATTAAATTTCATTTGCCATTTTGTTGCCCAATAACTCAGTTTGGTGAGATCTTTTTGGAGTCCTTCATAGTCTGTTTCTGTCTTAACTATCCTAAACAGTTTGGTATCATCTGCAAACTTTACCACCTCACTGCTTACCCCTTTCTCCAGATCATTTATGAATAAGTTGAACAGGATTGGTCCCAGGACCGACACTTGGGGGACACCACTAGTTACCCCTCTCCATTCTGAAAATTTACCATTTATTCCTACCCTTTGTTTCCTGTCTTTTAACCAGTTCTCAATCCAAGAAAGGACCTTCCCTCTTATCCCATGGCCATGTAATTTACACAAGAGCCTTTGGTGAGGGACCTTGTCAAAGGCTTTCTGAAAATCTAAGTATACTATATCTACTGTATCCCCCTTCTCCGCATGTTTGTTAACCCCTTCAAAGAACTCTAATAGATTAGTAAGACATGATTTCCCTTTACAGAAACCATGTTGACTTTTGTCCAACAAATTATGTTCTTCTACATGCTTCACAATTTTATTCTTTACTATTGTTTCGACTAATTTGCCCGGTACTGAAGTTAGACTTACCGGTCTGTAATTGCCCGGATCGCCTCTAGAGCCCTTTTTAAATATTGGTGTCACGTTGGCTACCTTCCAGTCATTAGGTACGGAAGCCAATTTAAAGGATAGGTTACAAACCACAGATAATAGTTCAGCAATTTCCCATTTGAGTTCTTTTAGAACCCTTGGATGAATGCCATCTGGTCCCGGAGATTTGTTGACATTAAGTTTTTCTATTTGTTCCAAAACCTCCTCTAATGACACTTCAATCCGGGACAGTTCCTCAGATTCGTCACCCACAAAGGATGGTGCAGATTTGGGAATCTCCCTAACATCCTCAGCCGTGAAGACTGAAGCAAAGAAATAATTTAGTTTCTCCACAATGGCTTTATCGTCCTTGATTGCTCCTTTTATATCTCGATCGTCTAGGGGACCCACAGGTTTTTTAGCAGGCTTCCTGCTTCTAATGTACTTAAAAAAACATTTTGTTATTTCTTTTTGAGTTTTTGGGTAGCTGTTCCTCAAAATCTTTTTTTGCTTTTCTTATTACATTTTTATACTTGATTTGACAGTGTTTATGTTCCTTTCTATTTATCTCACTGGGATTGGACTTCCACTTCTTGAAAGATGCCTTTTTGTCCCTCACTGCTTCTTTTACATGGTGGTTAAGCCATGGTGAGTCTTTTTTAGGTTTCTTACTATGTTTTTTAATTTGGGGTATACATTTAAGTTGGGCCTCTATTATGGTGTCTTCAAAAAGTTTCCATGCAGCTTGCAGGGATTTGGCTCTAGTCACTGTGCCTTTTAATTTCTGTTTAACTAACCTTCTCATTTTTGTGTAATTCCTCTTTTTGAAATTAAATGCCAGGGTGCTGGACTGCTGAGGTGTTCTTCCCACCACAGGAATGTTGAATGTTATTATATTATGGTCACTATTCCCAAGCGGTCCTGTAATGGATATTTCCTGGACTTGATCCTGCGCTCCACTCAGGACTAAATCGAGAATTGCCTCTGCCCTTGTGGGTTCCTGTACCAGCTGCTCCAAGAAGCAGTCATTTAAGCCATTGAGAAATTTTATCTCTGCTTCTCTTCCTGAGGTGACATGTATCCAGTCAATATGGGGAGAATTAAAATCCCCCATTATTATAGAGTTCTTTCACCCGGGAGACCTGGCACGGGTGGCAGCCTTCTCCGCCCAGGTCAACTGGGTCATGAGCTCTGGCCTGGTGGTAGGGGCTGGGTGACAAGCGAGCTCGCTCCCACCCGCACTTCAGGCCTTCAGGTGGAGCGCGGGTCGCTGCTCTATGTTGGTGGTTTTTTCTCTGCCACGCATCCCTCTCCGCCGGAGAACTGGTAAGGTTTAGAGTCCAGGGTGGCTGAGTGGTTGCGGAGATGGACAGGACTGCTCCGGTGCCTCTCCCTGCTTAACCAACTAGTCCTGTCCATGCTCTGGCACCGTCTCAGTACCCTGGTCCTGCCCCCGGGTTTCCTGGATCAGATCCAGCAGCTGCTGCTGCGGTTCTTCTGGCCAGGACTGCATTGGGTCTCTGCAGGGGTTCTCCATCTTCCCCTGGAGGAGGGAGGGCAGGGCCTGATGTGTTTGCGCACACCGGTTCATGTCCTCCACCTCCAGGCCCTGCAGAGGCTTCTATTTGATACAGGTAGTCTGGCGTGGAGCACACTGGCGCACACTTTCCTTCGCCACTTCCGAGGGCTCCGATATGACTGGCAGCTCCTTTATTTGAGAGGTGTTCCGCGAGAACTCTCCGAGCTGCTGGCCTTCTACCAGGACCTCCTCCGGGCCTGGAAGCTGCTAGAGGCGACCAGGTCCTTGGGAGCCACCGTGGGGGCAGACCTCCTCACGGAGCCCCTGCTACACAATCCCCGTCTACGTGTGCAGGTGGCGGAGTGCCCCTCGGTGTGCCAGAGGTTGGTCCTGGCACAAAAATCGGAGATCTCCTGGACTACGACCGGGGAGACTGGGTGGATCCTCGGGCGCTCGCCCAGCGCATGGGGCTCTTCACCCTACGTACTCCCCGGCGCATGCTTCAGGAGGTGAAGGACGCTTTGCTGCCCACCACTCAGGTTTATCTCGACAAGGTCCTGTGAGAGGGTGCACTCCACCCGCCCCTCACCCCCAGCCCGCCTGATCTATCCATCCGCCCTAAGCCCCACGTACCTCCCCAACCGCGTCCCCCTCGTCACCCAAGCCGGCTGCACGTGTTGCAGCCGGTCCCCTTCCGAACCGTGCCAAAGAGTCACCTGTACACGCTTGTGTTTTACACGCTCCACTTCTCCACCCTTGTGTCCCGCCCAGACACCAAGTGGTGGGACCTCCTACCACCAATAGAGGGTGGGGAGCCCCGGTGGGCCAGTCTCTATTCCACCTTGGTTCCATGGCCCACTGGGGACATCAGCTGGAGAATCCTGCATGGAGCTGTAAGCACGGGCGTGTATTTGGCCCGGTTCACCCCCATTACCGACACTTGCCCCTTCTGTGGCAAGAGGGAGAACCTGGCACATGTCTACCTCCAAGTGCGCCAGGTTACAGCCCCTCTTTTGGCTCCTCCAGAACCTTTTGCTGAGGTTCTGGCTGCACTTCTCCCCTCACCTGCTCATTTACGCACACTGCATCCGAGGCCCCACAAAGTCGCGGGACCTCCTGGTCAACCTCCTCCTGGCTATCACCAAGATGGTAATTTAAAAGACCAGGGAGCAGATGTTGGCCGAGGGAGGGGCCTGCGACTGTGGGGCCTATTTTCGTTCCTGTATCCGCTCACGTATCCGGGCATAGTTCCACTGGGCGGCGTCCGCTGGCTCTCTCGAGACCTTCGAGGGGCAGTGGGCGCTGTCCAGGGTTCTCTGCTTGGTGTCCCCTTCTGGTTCCCTTGTTTTAGCCCTTTGACCCTCACCCCCGTCCCTGTTTTCTTTTTATTTGTCCCAAGTAATTACTTGGTTTTCTGGGCTCAGTGGACCCTCCCCATAGGCTGGAGGGAGGTTCTTTAGATGTGGACGGGCTAATGCCCGCCCACCTCCCGGACTCCAATAGGCACAGTGGATAATCTGGGGCAGCATGCTAAACATTCTTGCAAGGGAATTGCACACTTCGGAGCAGGCACCTCTATGTCCTTTGTTTGCTCTGTAAGTCTGAAGTGCAGCTGTACTCTGATATGGGATGCTCTGAAAACAGCCCATTGGGTCAGGATGTGAGAGCTGTTCAGCTTACAAGTAAAAGTGGGTGTTTCTAACTGCCAGCCTTGCACACTCAACCTGAGATTGGGCTCTGCAGGGCTGGCACTGGTGAAATATCTTTGGCATTAACATCAGCAGATCTGACGACGCAGATGGAGAGCAAGTCTGCAGAATACAAAGGTGCCATGTTTACTTGGCTTTTTCAGACTAACAGTCTGAGCTGCACTTGTATCAGCCAGAAATGTACTGTGTCTGGTAAGTAGAGCAGTTTGAAAGCTCAAGACTTTCCAAGTCCTGCGAAACTAAATACAACTCTGGCAAGAGGCCCTGCAGTTGGAGCTGTCATAGAATCATCGAACACTAGAACTGGAAGGGACCTCGAGAGGTCATCGAGTCCAGTCCCCTCCCTCATGGCAGGACCCAGTCCAGTCTAGACCATCCCTGATTGATGTCTATCTAGCCTGCTCTTAAATATCTCCAGAGATGGAGATTCCACAACCTCCCTAGGCAACTTATTTCAGAGTTTAACCACCCTGACAGTTGGGAAGTTTTTCCTAATGTCCAACCTAAACCTCCCTTACTGCTGTTTAAGCCCACTGTTTCTTGTCCTGTCCTCAGAGAACAAGGAGAACAATTTTTCTCCCTCCTCCTTGTGACACCCTTTTAGATACCTGAAAGATGCTATCATGTCCCCTCTCAGTCTTCTTTCTAAACTAAACAAGCCCAATTCTTTCAGCCTTCCTTCATAGGTCGTGTTCTCTAGACCTTTAATCATTCTTGTTGCTCTTCTCTGGACCTTCTCCAATTTCTCCACATCTTTCTTGAAATGTGGTGCCCAGAACTGGACACAATACTCCAATTGAGTCCTGATCAGCGCAGAGTAGAGTGGAAGAATGCATTTAACATTAAAAAGATCATAGAGCAGTTTTTAAACTAAGGACTGGGGGAAAGCCAACAGGTGTGGAGGAGCACGTTTATCGGACAGACACATCTATTAGAGGAGGTTCTATTAATAGAAATGCTCTTTTCTAGTCAGGAGGAGAAGCTGGAAGTATGGGTCAGATCAAATGAGACACAATCAAATGAAAGAGAGTCTAACACATCAGGAAATGGCAGATAGATAAATAGTAACAAATTATTAAAGTACTTATACACAAATGCTATAAGTCTAAGTAGTAAAATGGGTGAACAGGAGTGCCTAGCTTTAAAGGAGGATATTGATACAATAGGCATCACGGAAACTTAGTGGAATGAGGACGATCAATGGGACCAATCAGACCACGGTACAGGTTGTACTGGTGGGGGAGTGGCACTATACGTGAAAGAAAATGTAGAATCAAATGAAGTAAAAATCTTAAATGAGCCAAAATGTTCCATAGAATCTCTATGGATAGTAATTCCATGCTCCAATAATAAGAATATAGCTGTAGGGATAAATTATCGACCACCTGATCAGGACAGTGATAGTGACTATGAAATGCTAATGGAGATTAGAGAGGCTATCAAATTAAAAAAGTCAATAATAGTGGGTGACTTCAACTATCCCCATATTGACTGGGTACACGTCACCTCAGGACGGAATGCAGAGAGAAAATTTCTTGATATGTTAAATGACTGGTTCCTGGAGCAGCTGGTTCTGGAACCCAGAAGGGGAGAGGCTATTCTTGATTTAATCCTAAATGGAGCACAGGATCTGGATTAAGAGAGAAATATAACGGGACCGCTTGGAAAAAGTGACCATAATGTAATAAAATTTAACATCCCTGTGGTGGGAAAAACACCTCAGCAGCCCAACAGTATGGCATTTAATTTTAGAAAGGGGAACTACACAAAAATGAGGAGGTTACTTAGAAATTAAAAGGTACAGTGACAAAAGTAAAATCTCTGCAAGATGCATGGAAACTTTTCAAAGGCACCATAATAGAGGCCCAACTTAAATGTATACCCCAAATTGATAAACACAGTAAGAAAACTGAAAAAGTGCCACTGTGGCTTAACAAACATGTAAAAGAAGCAGTGACAGAAAAAAGGTATCTCTTAAAAAGTGGAAGTCAAATCCTTGTCAGGAAAATAAAAGGGACCATAAACTTTGTCAAATTAAGTGTAAAAATATAATAAGAAAAGCCAAAAAGGAGTTTGAAGACCAGCTAGCCAAAATCTCAGAAAGTAATAGTAAAACATTTTTTAAGTACATCAGAAGCAGGAAGCCGGCTAAACAATCAGTGGGGCCCTTGGACGATCAAGATGCTAAAGGAGCCCTCAAAGATGATAAAGTTATAGCAGAGAAGCTAAATGAATTCTTTGCTTCAGTCTTCACAGCTGAGGATATTGGGGAGATTCCCAAACCTGAGCCATTCTTTTTAGGTGACAAATCTGAGGAATTGTCCCAGATTGAGGTGTCATTAGAAGAGGTATTGGAACAAATTAATAAACTTAACAGTAACAAGTCACCAGGACCAGATGGCATTCACCCAAGCATTCTGAAAGAACTCCAATGGGAAATTGCAGAACTATTATCTGTGGTTTGCAACCTATCCTTTACATCAGCCTTTGTACCAAATGATTGGAAGATAGCTAACTTGACACCAATATTTAAAAAGGGCTTTAGAGGGATCCTGGCAATTGTAGGCTGGTAAGTCTAATGTCAGTACCGGGCAAATTAGTTGAAACTATAGTAAAGAATAAAATTGTCAGACACATGGATGAATATCATTTATTGGGGTAAAGTCAACGTGGTTTCTGTAAAGGAAAATCATGCCTTACTAATCCACTAGAGTTCTTTGCGGGGGTCAACAAACATGTGAACAAGGGGCATCCAGTAGATTTAGTATACTTAGATTTCCAGAATGCCTTTGACAAGGTCCCTCATCAAAGGCTCTTAAGTAAAGTAAGTTGTCATGGGATAAAAGGGAAGGTCCTTTCGTGGATTGATAACTGATTAAAAGACAGGGAACAGGGTAGGAATTAAGGGTAAGTTTTCTGAGTGGAGAGGGGTAACTAGTGGGGTACCTTAAGGATCTGTCCTGGGACCCATCCTATTCAACTTATTTATAAATGATCTAGAGAAAGGGGTAAACAGTGAGGTGGCAAAATTTGCAGATGATACCAAACTGCTCAAGATAGATAAGACCAAAGGAGACTGTGAAGCGCTTCCTAAGTGATTGGGCAAAATGAAAATGGCAAATGAAATTTAATGTTGATAAATGTAAAGTAATGCAAATTGGAAAACATAATCCCAACTATATATACAATATGCTGGGGACTAATTTGGCTACAGCTATTCAAGAGAGAGATCTTGGAGTCATTGTGGATAGTTCTCTGAAAACATCCACCCTGTGCAGCAGCAGTGAAAAAAGCAAATAGAATGTTAGAAGTCATTAAAAAAGTGATAGAGAATGTGACAAAAAATCTCTTATTGCCTCTATATAAAACTATGGGATGCCTACATCTTGGATACTTTGTACAGATGTGGTTGCCTCATCTCCAAAAAGACATATTGGCATTGGAAAAGGTTCAGAAAATAGAAACAAAAATGATTAGGGGTTTGGAACGGGTCCCATATGAAGAGACATTAAAAAGATTTGGACTTTTCAGTTTTGGAAAGAGGAGACTAAGGGGGAATATGATAGAGGTGTATAAAATCATGACTGGTGTGGAAAAGGTGAATAAGGAAAAGTTATTTACTTGTTCCTATAACATAAGAACTAGGGGTCACCAAATGAAATGAATAGGCAGCAGGTTTAAAACAAACAAAAGGAAATTTTTCTTTACTCAGTGCACAGTCAACCTGTGGAACTCCTTGCCAGAGGATGTGGTGAAGGCTAGAACTTTTCACAGGGTTCAAAAAAGAGCTAGATAGATTCATGGAGGGCAGGTCCATCAATGGCTATTAGTTAGGATTGGTAGGAATGGTGTCTCTAGCCTCTGTTTCTCTGGAGGTAGGTGACGGGAGGGATCACGTGAGGATTACGTGTTGTGATCCGTGCCTCAGGCATCTGGTATTGGCCACTGTCGGCAGACAGGATACTGGGCTAGATGGACCTTTGGTCTGACCCAATATGGCCGTTGTTAAGAATGACTTCTCGTGTCTTGCTCAAAACACTCCTGTTAATGCATCTCAGAATCATGTTTGCTTTTTTTGCGACAGTGTCACACTGACTTATATTTAGCTTGTGGTCCACTGTGACCCCTAGATCCTTTTCTGCAGTACTCCTTCCTAGACAGTCGCTTCCCATTCTGTATGTGTGTAGGTGGAGTACTTTGCATTTGTCCTTATTAAACTTCATCCTGTTTACTTCAGACCTTTCTCCAGTTTGTCCAGATCACTTTGAATTTTGACCCTATCCTTGAAAGCACTTGCAACCCCTCCCAGCTTGGTAGCATCTGCAAACTTAATAAGCGTACTCTTTCTGCCAATATCTAAATCATTGATGAAGACATTGCACAGAACCGGTCCCAAAACAGACCCCTGCAGAACCCCACTTGTTATGCCCTTCCAGCATGATTGTGAACAGTTAACTACTCTCTGAAAACGGTTATCTAGCCAATTATGCACCCACCTTGTAGTAGCCCCATCTAAGTTGTATTTGCCTAATTTATTGATAAGCTCATGCAAGACTGTATCAAATGCCTTACTAAAGTCTAGGTATAACATGTCCATGTATACCATGTCCACCACTTCTCCCTTATCCATAATACTCATTTTCCTATCAAAGAAAGCTATCAGATTGGTTTGACATGATTTGTTCTTTACAAATCCATACTGGCTGTTCCCTATCACCCTGTTATCTTACCTGTCATCTTGGTCTACATCTTCCCATTTGTGCATGTTGCAGAACTACTAAGCAGGTGATCGACATGGGAACTTGTCCGTGAACAGTGCTCCGTCCATTCTGAGAGTGTTGCGTGTTAAACAAGAGGTGCATTGGCTTAATCCAAGGGCTGTGGGTTAGCTACTGAGCTGCCTGCATCGTGTCTAGCTGTGGCTAACTCTAGGGGTATGTCTAGACTACGTGCCTCTGGCGACAGAGGCATGTAGATTAGGCTACCCGGCATAGGAAAATGAAGCGGCGTGGGAGGCATACCGGGGCGGTCGACAAATGCCTTTGATGTCGACTGCGGAGCATCCAGACTAGCGCGCTGAGCCGACAAACAGCTGATCCGGCTCAGCGCGGCAGCCATTTTAATTTAAATGAAGCGGCGATTATTTAAATTGCCGCTTCATTTTCCTATGCCGGGTAGCCTAATCTACATGCCTCTGTCGCCAGAGGCACGTAGTCTAGACATACCCTAGGAGTCTTTCCCTCCCTTGAACGGCCACTAACTTCATGCTGATTTTGGTTGCCTTTTTTTTTAATGAAAGGTATGAACCATTTTTACTCTGAGCTCTTTTCAGCGGCGAGGTTTTGCTTTGTTAGTATTTAGAAATAGCTTCTTTTTCTGTGCCTCAGGGTTCCCCCTGTAAAATGGGGGTAATTAATGGTGATTGTCCTTGGTGCTGAGCATGGTCTCACTCAGGATTCCAGGCCTTTGCATTTACTACTTTTCAGATTCTCTTGGTAGTTGAGGGGTCTAAGCCAGTTTTCAAGCCAGTCTTGATCTTTGGTTTATAGAAATTGCCTTCCTCCATCCTGATCTGTTCTGAAGAATTCTTCTTCTGCTCTTCCGGTCCTACTCCCTGACTGTTATTCAAAATCTTCATTTTGCATAGATCTCTCTCTTTCTCGGCAACATCTGACCAAATAGAATGAGAGCAGGGTTGTAGAACCTAGGAATGGAAGGGACCTGGAGAGGTCCTCTAGTCCAGACCTGTCCACAGTAGTTAAGAACAGTTTAACATCATCCTCTTTATAACACCATTTTACATTCTTGAAGACTGATCGTGCCTCCCCCCCCCCCCCCCCGGTCTTCTCCAGACTAAACAAGCAACTTTTCCAATCTTTACTCATAGGTCATGTTTTCTAGACCTTTAATTATTTTTGTTGTTTTCCTCTGCACTTTCTCCAGTTGGCCTATAACTTTCCTGAAATGTGGTCCCCATAACTGGGCACAATACTCCATTAAAGGTCTGATCAGTCCTGTGTATAGTGGAAGAATTAGTTTTGATGTCTTGCTTACAACACTTCTAATAGTACAATCAAGAATGATGTTTGCTTTCTTTGCAACAGTATTAGTGTTGATTCTAGTTGGTTATCCACTCTAACTCTCTGGATTATTTTTTGCAGAAATCCTTTTTAGGCAGCCATTTCCCATTTTGTATTTGTGTGGCTGCTGGTTCCTTCCTAGTGGAGTACTTTGCATTTGTTTGTGTTAGGGATGTTAACATGTGTTTATTAATATAAATGTGTAACACCTGAGAAAGTCAGCAGTTAAACACTTACACAGGGGAACAAGCTCCCAAGGAGCCACCTCTCTTCCCCCCCTCCTCCCCCCACCACACTGCTGCCTCTGTATCAGAGGCAGCAGTGTCAGGGGAGAGCAGGCAGGAGCTGGTGTGCGTGGAAAGCTGGCCTTTTAGATGACTCCTCGTGAGCACCAGTATCCAGGAGCTGCCTGTCTTCCCCCGTCCCTGCCCCCCCGCCCATGCTGCTGCCTCTAATACAGAGGCAGCAGTGTGTTGGGTGGCGGGGGGCAGGTGCACTGCATGTAACTGTGAAGGGTAACTGAGCCCAGAGTCATTGCTTAACTGTTTATACATGTACACTTTTACATCCCTAGCCTTTATTGAATTTTATCCTATCCAGACCTTTTCTCCAGTTTAAGATTCTGAATTCTAACCCTGTCCTCCAAAGCACTCCCAAATCTGTATCATCCACAGGCAAGTGTGCTGTTTAAGATATTTGGTAGAACCAGACTCAAGGTGGTTTCCTGTGAGACACCACTCAATATATTTTCCTAGCTCAACTGGTAACTACTCTGTGTGGTTTTTCACCCAGTTATGTGCCTAACATAGGTTCGTCTACGGCCTTTTCTAGTTACCTTCTGAGAAGGTCATGTGAGGTAGGGTCAAAAATAGGGTTGTCATGTGTTTTTAAAAATTTGCAATTAATCACGCTATTCAACAGTAGAATACCATTCATTTAAATATTTTGGATGCTTTCTACATTTTTCAAATATATTGATTTCAGTTACAACTGTTGTAAGGTCACCAGTGTAGTCGGGTCAAGAGATATTGTTGTGATGTTCTGACAGGTCTGACAGCTCTGTTGATGATAACCAGAAGGCTGCTTGTATGTATGTTCAATGATGTGTGCTGTGTTGACTTACTCAGGAGACCCTGAGAGGGCCCCCAAAGACCACAAATCAGATACAGATCGAAGGTGCTTGGCCAGGTTTATTGTTAAGCAAAGCACAGTAGTAGCTCCCAAATCACTACACACATGTACTTACAACAGTGCCCTCAGCTCAACCAGTGGGAAACTCCCACTGCCCCCCGGCTGGACAAAGACTCTCTCCCCCCCCCCCCGACACCACTTTATATACAGGCACCAATGTCACTGCTGACATGTTAGACTGCCACCCTCTGATGCTGTCAGGTTACCACTCTCTGATGCTACTTAGACACCACCCATCACCCTGTACCTCATGGCTTGATTAGATCATTTCTATCCATCATGCTGTCAGTTTAGACCCCTTCCTGAACCTAGGTCTCTATCTGTGGGAAGTGGGTACCATGGTGTTCTATAATGAGCTGGTGGTACCATGTATTTTCAACTTATGACCAGTACCAATTATGCTGCAGTATCTAGAACCCTCTGGAACAAGGAAGAAAGAGAACCATGAACAGATTCTTCTGTGAAACACTTGAGGAAAAACAATTAGCAGATGCTGATGGCATTTGATCCTTTTGACACAGGGGAAAGGCCAGTTCTGATGCTGAGAGACAAGCACAGACTAGTGGGACCACATAATTATGCAGCTATGGGACCTTTAGCAGGGGTTGCAAAACTTGCATGTGTAAAAGGCCTCTTTCGTGGAAGTTTGTGAATTGTTTTACGCTGCCCTGAAGCACAGTAATACTAAAATGAGACCTGCTCTGACAGTGGAGAAGTGAATGGCAATAGTCCTGTGGAAGCTTGCAGTACCAGACAGCTACCGGTCAGAGTGGATATATCTACACTGGGGACTACTGTGATCCAAGTAGCCAAGGTAATCAGTACCCTTATGCTAGGAAGGATAGTGACTCTGGGAGACATTCAGGACTTGGTGAAGGGGTGTGCCACAACGGGTTCCCTAACTGTGGTGGGGCTACAGAAGGGATGCACATCCCATCTTGACACCCAACCACATTGCCTAGGGTCACATCAACTGCAAGGGGCACTTCTTGGTGGTGCTGCAGACACAGGTGGATCACATGGGCTGTTTCACCAACATCCGTGTAGGATGGTCAGGAAAGGCTCATGACCAGCACATCCTTCGGTCTCTTCGAAAAGCAGCAAGACGGAACTTTCTTCCCAAACTGGAAAATGACCATTGGAAGGGTTGAAATGCCTTGGAGACCCAGCCTATACCTTCTTTCTCTGGACTGTGAAACTGTACACAGGCAGTCTGGACCGCAGGAAGGAGCAACTCAACTACAGGCTGAGCAAGTGCAGAACGGGGGCGGAATGTGTTTTTGGTGTTTAAAGGGAAGGTTTTGCAGTTTATTTGCTAGGTTAGACCTCAGCAAAACCAGCATTATCATTGTTGTGGCAGCCTGCGGTGTGCTCCATAATAGCTGTGAAAGTAAGGAGGAAAGCTTTTATGTCAGGATGGGTAGCCAAGGCAGAGAGTCTAGCTACTAATTATAAGCAGACACTAGGGCAATAAGGAGAGCACATTGAGGGGCACAGCAAATTAAAGGCTTTGAAAAACAGCTCTGTGAACGGCCAAACGGTGAGATGACAGTTGTGCATGTTGCTTTTAATGAGGTGTCCCCTGCTTTAAGTGTGCTTGCCTATAAAACCTCCTCCCCATGCAATACAATTAATAATCATGCTTTTTTATTTAGGGAACACAAGGAAGAAGGGACAAAAAAGGGATTCAGGGCAGGAGCTTGGGGAGGGGGGTGAGAATGAAAAGGGGAGTATTGCAGTTCTCCTGTTGAGCAATGTCATAGGGATGAGCCTTTTGTTCTGGGAATCTGGGGGTTGAATGTGACTCTCCCCTCCCCACATGCTGGAGCCCCTGGGAGAGGTGGCTATGGAACTTGGTGAGGAGGGAATGTGGGTCAGTATGGGCTGGAGGGGATGCCTGTGCATCTGGCTTTTGTGAGAGTCTGACGTGTCATCAGTAGGGATGTAATAATGTAGTTGATTAACAGATAAGTAAAAGCTTATTGGTTAATGCTACTGACTACATACATTCTCCCCCCCCCCCCAGTAACCTTTTTAGAGGGCTGGCCATCACGCTGGCTCAGTCCTGGCTGGTGCCGGGTCCCAGGCACTACCCCTGCTGTGGCTCTGCACTGAAAGAATTTTAGGAGTGGGGACTGAGCCAGGATGCCTGCCAGCCCAGCTCCTAAATTACTTTTCCTGCAGAGCTGCAGTGCGGGTAGCTCTAGGGACATGGCGCCAGCTGGTACTGAGTTGGGCTGCCTGCCCATATTACTTTCAGTGCAGAGCCACAGCGGGGGTAGCTCCCAGGCCCTGGTGCACGCCGGGACTGAGTTCTTGCAGTGCTAACCCTTATTGATTAATTGTGTAGTTGACAAAATTGTTGTTGACTACACAATTAATGAATTACATGCTTCTTAATATCCCTAGTCATCAGCGCCACCACGCTGTCAAGACTTTCTCCTGTGTCTTATCTCTATTCTCTTTTCTGTCCTTTTGCTCCTGCAGCAGCATTTCCTCCATTCATCCGCTCCCTATCCAAGTGAATGGATTGCATTTACTCCTTGAATGTAATCCCTGCCAAATTTTCGCCTTAGATCTGTGCTAGATGAACAGCTGGAGGAGCTGGAACCAGGGGAGCATGCAGCAGTCTCACTGTTGCACTTGCTGTAACAAAAAGTGAAGGGCAGGTTTTAGAGGGGATGCATTATGGAGTGTAGAACCTGATTTCTTTAGCATAAAGGGACATCTGTCCAAGACAATAGGCAGCTGTTATATACAAGGCCAAAGTTATGCTAAGAAGCAGGTACAGCTCAGAGATCTGGGAGCAGCTGGACTTGCTTTAGTGGCAGGCATGGCAAAGGAGAGGTTGGGGCTCACTCTTTTGCGTCTGCTTTGAAAGCATGTGTAGCACAGTGCCTGCAAATAGCTCCCGCAGGTAGGCAAGCCTCTGTGTTTGCAAAGGGAGGCCACAGTGGCAGGGAGTGCTACTTTGCATTCTCACAGGAGACTGCGGGCGGGAGGGGGAAGTGGTCTGGGCATAACGGCACGGCATGGCAGGGGCAATGCTTTCTTGGGAGTGAGCAAACCGAGGTATACTACTGTGGTATCAGTTGCAGAGCTTCCCCTGCTTCAGCCAGGTTGCCATGTGCAAAATCTGTCTTCTCCGAATTCACACAGAGTGATAGGGAGCAGATACCTATTGAATGTGGCCAGAAACCTGGACCTTATGCTGCAGTGATAGCAGACCACTTATTGCTGGTGTGGGAAGGTGTCCTGTTGTGGAGGACAGAATAAGGCAGCCTCTCCAGAAACCTTGTGAGAAGGATCGAAGAATTCCTCTGTGAGCGCTTTATGGCGATGCGCAGGGAGGATTCCCATTCCATCTGCAGGCACGTTAACAGGCTGTTCTGGGAGCCCCTTCAGTATATCGGCACATTGATCCCCCCAGTTTACCCCCAAGTGCCACTTGTATGCTTACATATGTGAACTCCCCAGGATCAGGGCCCAGCTGCGAGACACAATCCCCTCCTCCCAGGGTGTCTCAAGTTATAAACAGGGCCTGGCTGTTGGTGAGACTGGATGCTCTGAACATAAGAACATAAGAACGGCCGTACCGGGTCAGACCAAAGGTCCATCTAGCCCAGTATCCTGTCTGCCGACAGTGGCCAGCACCAGGTGCCCCAGAGGGGGTGGACCGAAGACAATGATCAAGCGCTTTGTCTCCTGCCATCCCTCTCCAGCCTCTGTCAAACAGAGGCCAAGGACACCATTTTATCCCCTGGCTAATAGCCTTTTATGGACCTAACCTCCATGAAATTATCTAGCTTCTCTTTATACTCTGCTTACGTGTTGACCATTCTCCTCTTCATCTTCACTGTCCTCCACACTGCTGCCTGAGGAGTGTCTTGGGAGGAATCCATGAACTAGCCTGGGATCCTTCCTGGCCCACCCAGGATCCCATGCAGCTGCTCAAAGAAGTGGCATGTTTACGGTGCTGACCAGACTGACGGTTTGCCTCCTTTATCTTCTGGTACACATGCCTGAGCGCCTTTATTTTCACTTGGCGTTGCTGGGTGGCCCTGGCGTATCCTTTCTCTGCCATGCCCTCGTGATCTGCTCTGGGTCGTACTTGGCAGTACTGTTAGTGCCCACGTGGATGAGCAGCCTGGGGCAGCAGTCAGAGGGCCAGAGGATCCTTGGCAATCCCTCCATAGTGGCTTGTCCAGGCCCCTAGGCAGCAGCCCATCTCCTGGGGTGCCAGGTCAGGCCAGCAGTTGGGTCCCTCCTGTCCACTTAGAAGGCAACCACTGACCCTTCAGTTCTTCTTGGGCATGATGGCCATGATCCTTGCAGCTTTGGGGGTACATGGTTTGGCCTCCTCCACCTTTGGGGGGGGGGGGATTCTTCATCCTTCCTTGCCAGGGCAGGGTCCTGGTTTGTCATCTCTGAGGCTGAGTGTCAGAGGGGAGCACCGCCTGCTGCCAGAAGTCACCAGCAGCCTGACTGCCCCGGACAGGAGCTGTTTCCTTCTCTCTCATTGTGTGAGGGTAGGTGTCTGGCTGATGGGCGTGTCAGCCTGGGAAGTCTCCACACGCATTTCTGTGCGCTCCTTTCCTCAGCCTACTGTTTCACTAGCTTTGTTCTCCTCTGCCCTTCCTTCTCTTCCGCTGCTTCTAGACTCCTCACCATCTTTGCCTGCACCATCTCTTTGTTTTCATTGGCTCTCTCCCCAGGAGCCACAAAACAACTGTGTGTTCTGTAAAGAGCCTGGGAGCTCTTTGGTGGTGCTAAGAGCCTTGAAATCCTATATTCTCCAGCGGCAGTTACTGATAATGTTAAATTTCATTAGTAGAGGAGCTCTGTGTGAAAATAAAAAGGGTAACATTCTCTCACCCTTTTTTCTTAGTGCTTGCACATCTGCCTCTCTGGAGCCGTCCTATGTGTTAAGAGCAATTGGGACTGATGAAGATTTGGCTCACTCCTCCATCAGGTCAGTGAATGGATCCTTGCTCTTCTCCACATTGTTTCCGCTCCTACACTCAGAGCAGGTTCTGTTCTGTTCTACCCTCCCATATGTTAGTGCCCACATGGGGCATCTTTGTGTTGTGCTAGGTTTGGCCTGGGGCGTTTCACCACAGAAGAAGAAGTGGATTATACCGTGCAGAAGTGTATACAGCACGTCAAAAGATTGAGGGAGATGAGGTGAGTCACTCCCTTACAAAGCACAGATGACAATGAATCACTGCACATTTCCTCTAAGCTTTTGTGGGGGGGGGGTGGGAGGCTCTTGATCCCTGATTTTTCTTATGTTTTAGATTTCATTGAAATGTGAATGTTTCAGAAATGAAACATGGGTGGAAACCCCTGCTAACAGCTTCCCACTTTTCTGGGTCAATAGTGCGGTTAATCCTGAACCACCTCTGGCACACAGAGTGGGAGACATTACTTGACCAGAACCCCTCGGTCAAAGTAACTCTCCTACTACAGAGGTGGGACACAAGGGGCTGGGAGCCACGAGAGAGCAGGAAGGTGGGACCTGTGCAGAGAGGAGGGTGAATGCACAGGAAATAATTCTACCTCTCCATTGATACCTGATGCTGCTCCTGCAGATCCCAGTCACTGAGTCACCCTGGCCTGTGGGTCAGGGGGAATTAGACACCCGCCCTCTCACCCTTGGACTGTGAGGGGTGGGATCTTCCTTTGCTCCCCCAGTAGGGAAATCTCTTTAAATGATTCTCCCTTCTGCTCATCCAGTTCCTTGGCAAGAGAAAGACACAGCTTATTTGCAGATGACAATTGTCAGTGACTCCATTAGCCTTGGCATCCCAGCTGATACTTGTCATCTTTCCTTTCTCTTTACAGTCCCCTGTGGGAAATGGTGCAGGACGGAATTGACCTGAAGAGTATTAAATGGACCCAGCACTAGGAAAGCGTGGGCTAGGGGATGTGCACCAGAGTCCATTTTCTGTACATTCCAGACCAAATCATGTGGCATTTGGTGTTTGACATGGTCACAGACTGGTGGTTGGGGTCTAAACACAATATAAGAAACCACACCGGGGGAGGGGGGCTGTGTCTAGAACACTTGCTTATGCCCAAGGTACCTTGCACTGTGACCTAGCTTCCTTGGAACTGCATTTTCTGATACCAGAGGAATGGGGCCCTTGAACTCTGACTTCTCTTGCTGCAGAAGGGTCCCTGTGGGAGGAGGTTCTGCTGCCTTGGCATCACACACACGCTGCAGCTGTTCTGTTTGCAGTAAAGCTTTATTGCTAAGAGTCTTGTTTCACTTACTGTGTTGATTTTGATTTGCTTCAGTGACATTCACCTCACCAGCAGCCTCTATCTGTGTGCAGACAGGCCTACTGCACCTCTAGCGGAAACTGCCATTGTAGTTCATGCTACAGAATGGTGTGTACATGTATGAGCTGGAACGATAGTTAACACATCTCTGTGATGAAGAGCCCCTTTCCCAATTGAGCTAAAGATTTTTGCCTCTTCCAGTTCAGTGCAGTTTGATTTTTGCTGTCCTGCTTTCTTATATTGGGTGCTCTCCTGCTCCTCGTACGGGGCAGTGTTAACCCAAAGCATTCTCCACCCTTCCCAGAACCGAGGCCATGGTGATGCACTTTGCTATCAGTATCAGTCTGTTCACTTGCACATGAAGAAAGTTGTTTTATGTGACAGAAGGTATGGCTGCAGGTTGGGGCGTGAAGCAGGATACTTGGCTTCTGTGGAAATGAAGCTTTTAGGTTGGCAGGAGGGGGGAGACAGAAATGATACCAGCACTAGTGCACGGAAATGCTTCTAAAACTGGTTCTGTTCTGTGCTTGGGGATAGAGCCTTTCTCCACCATTAGGGACATGACCACAGGCAATAGTGTCCTGAAGTCTTTATGCAGGCCTGCCTAAGGGGGGTGGATAGCTGCCTGGTGATTCAAAGGGGCCTGAGTCTCTCTGCTGCTGCTACCAGAACCCAGGGCCCTTTAAATCAGGGGTGGCAAACCCCTGATTAAACGAAGAGAGCCAAAAAAGGGAAGCTCCCACCTGCCAGAGTTGAGCAAAAAAAAAAAAATGCTGCCCCTCTAAAAACCATGGGTAGGCTTTTTCGCCACATCAGGCTCCTGTCAGCTGACGCCATCTTGCCATGCCGGACGGTTCCCCTGCACCCACTGAGCACAGAAAGCTCTAAGGTGCCACCAGACTCCTCATTGTTTGTGCTGAAACAAACTAATACAGCTCCCCCTTTGAGCGTAGTTACAACCTGTATAGGAAGTGTAGGGAGCATGGCAGTCTACCTTAAATGCCATTATCTGTTTTAGAGTTCCTGATAACTCCAAACCACAGATTGTGAATGCAGATGGTTTAATCTACCAATTAACAAAGCCCAAATGGGGGTAGTGGCAGCAGTGTTCCCTCTAAACTTCAGGGCAGCACAGCTTCACAGGACTAATCAGCCCCGCCCACTCAGAGGCTTAGGGCTCCATGTACAGTTTAGGGGAACACTGGTGGCATTACTGATCACTGAGTCAAACCAGAGAACAGGACTTGATCTGTAAGCATCTGTCTATAATGCGTTGACTTCTGTTTAAGTGACACATGCTTAGAACTCTCTTGTAGCGAGTAGTAAAATCATCATTTAAGGTTTCTAAAAATTATAGAGGGTAATTTAACAAATTATTACTCCTGAAGTGAGGTAATTAGTTTGGACACCGTTTTGAGAGCTGAATTAATCACTAGGCAGGCATCTGCTGGGTGCCGAGGGACCAGCCATCATGGCCAAATAAAACAGCCTGAGCATGTCGTATGCTTGGGGCTTTGAGGGCTGATTCCCTAGTGCTGATGACAATGGAGTATAATTGGTTGGGAGGGGAAACAGGAATGTGAATGAAATTGGGCACTGCTAGAGAAGAGTGTAGTAATGGCCCAAAAGCAAGTATTCCACCATCGAAGAGGACAGGTTTGGTTAAAAGCCAGCCTGGTTCTGTGGTGACGTGAAGGCTGCAACTGGAAATAAACCAAAGCAACAGTGAAATGAGAAAAGGAGAAGCAGGTATGTTCAAATTCCTTTGCATATGGGGAAAGACTTAAGAGTTTGATCTGTTTAGCTCGCCAAAGGGAAGCCTGAGAGGTGGCTTGATCTGTATGCGCAATGTACCAACTACTAATGGGCTCTGTAATGTAGCAGAGAAAGGCAGGATACTAGAGGAACATTGGTCTGACGCAGTATAGCCATTCTTCTGCTCTTAACAAGAACCAACATCTAGAAGCTGAAGCCAGGCAAATGACAATTACACATAAGGAACACGTGTTTAACCATTGGAACAAAACACATGGAAAGTGATGGGTTTGCTGTAGCATGTTGTCTTCACGTCAAGACCGGGCGTCTCTTGGGAAGTTATGCTTTAGCCAAATATAGGCTACTCGTCTCAATTTGGGGATAACGGTAAAATGTAATGATCTGTGCTATGCAGGAGGTGATGGCATGGTCCCTGCTGGGATCGCATCAACAGGTGGAAGGTGGCTTTTCAAATGCTTGTAATTTGCACTTTGACATTTGTTACTGAGAAGAATCGACTCCCCACCACACCAGCCAAATCTTTCTGTCCATAAGCAACTCAAGTTCTTTTAACTGCAGTCTTTTCAAAGAATTGCTGTCTTCTCTGTTTTACTATAATTTGCCACTAGGCTTCACTGTAAAGAACCTGATTTTATGCTTTCTAGCCATCTATACATAGTCTGTCCTAAAAATTGCTGGAATTTCTATAAAGACAAGGAAGAAATTTTCTGCAGCATTTCAAGAAAAAATTGATCAAACAGCTTATTAGAGCCTATTAAGAATTCTCATGGTTTTATGTTTCATTTCTACTTGACCTTCATTCCATTCTAGTTATTTTTCATACAAACACACTATTTGAAGAAAAGCCTAATCTAAGCAATGTTCACAGTATTAGTGTGTCTGCAGGAAAGTGATCCTCTGGTAAGGGTCTCTAGGCATCTCCTTTATGTGTGTTCTAGTGCAGTAGCACAGTGCTGCACCGACACAGAACACAGAGTCCTTGGCCTTAGTGGCTTACACTCTTTGTATTAGTGAGAGACAAGAGGTAGAAGCAAGGAAAAGGCCTTGGCTGGTACAAAGAAACAACCAGACGCAACTGGGATGCAAGGCTAAGAAGTGTGTGTGTGCGCGTGCGCGCGCGCTATGCTCTTGAGGCTGGTGATTCCTGCTATTGGCCTTGAGGATTCCCTCTGCAGGTCATTATGCCACAGTGTCATGCCTGCTGTCACTTCAGCACCTCTTCATGACAGAATGCTCCAGCCATGTCACAATCTGTTTCCCCCTTTCAGGGTCAGTGCTGTGGTCCAGCTGTCCTGCCACTTCCTCAGTAATGCGATCTGGCTGCTTCCCTGTGGTCTCAGCACCCCATGCCCTTGCCTCAGGCTGCACATCCCAGCAGCTAAGCAGGAGCTCTTCCTAGTAGGATGTTAGGCATATAGTCAATTACATGATTAACGAATAACCCTCAGCTTATCTGTTAATCATATCAACTACACACAATCCCCCACCTTGCTGCCTCTGTATGGGGTGCTGGCTCCCATAGAGCCACCTGATCTCCCCCCCCCCCCCCATTTCCCACTGAGGCAGCAGTGTGGGGAGGGCTCTCGCCTGGCTCCCCCCTGCACTGCTGTCTGTCAGCTCACCCCTGGTTCCTCCTCCCCCTCCTTGTGCTGCTGCCTCTGTGAGAGGCAGCTGGGGGGGCACGTGAGAACCAGTACTGGAGAGAGCCAGCTTAAAAGCTGGCTCTGCATGAGCACTGGCTCCCACAGAGCTGCCTACCTCCCCCCCACCACCATCCTTGCACTTCTGCCTCTGAAAGAGGCAGCAGCACAGAGGGGGGGCAGGTGGGAGGCGATTCATGTGAGAATGTAAACGTGTAACTGCTAGAATTTCTAGTGGTTGCATGTTTACATGAATAAACGATAGTTAAAACCCCTACTTTCTAGCTCCCCAGTCCCTGCTACAATCACTGCTGTGTCCAGGGAGCTAGACTTTTTTCTGCCTGCCAGTCACCCGGTCCTCACTCCTTAAATGGAATAATCAGTCAGGCTCTTCCCAGATCATCTTTTAGGGATCGGCCGTGCCCTCCTTGGCTGTTCCTCTCAGACTCTTATTGGCTGTCTCCTATGCAGCTTCCTAGAGTTAATAGATCCTCAAGAGTCCAGTCTGGGGCCAGTGCCCCATTACCGAGCACATTTACCAAAGACTATTACAATTAGGGAACACTACTACTTTATCCTCATAGGCTACGTGGTACTGCTAAAGCCAAGAATAAATACTTAATTCATGCAACTTCTGAAATCTCTGTATGAAAGCATAAAATTACTTTGTGTACCTTAAACCCCATTGCAGTGCTGGCCCTGCAGAGCTGCTCAAATCCATGAAACAGGAACATACTATTAACCACCCCAACTTGAGACAATAATTGAAATAACACTGTACATTCAATGGTCATACTTAACTCCCTTGTTGGTAAATAGGGATTAAATTGACATGACTCAGTCTGCGTGCCTGGGAGTGACACCTCCACTTCAGGATTCCTGACACTTTCCATTATAAGATCCTGCTTTTAGTTGCTTTTACCTTTGCCAAACTTTATTTGAACTGAAATTTTCTTTGCTGGTTGTACTGGGCATCCACATCAGCGGGTGCAGCCCAAAGCAGCAAATATGAAATTACAGACAAGTCAGTATTCCTAACTTCATCTGCAGAAACGATAGTTGCATAAAATGGAATAATCATATTCAGTCAATTACTGAACTTTTCCAATTATGCTACCTCATGCATGTCTGAGCTATAACCTATTTGTATCCAGCACATATTAAAGCATATGAAATGCCCCATCTCACACACTTGCATTCTTTCTTCTCACCCATTGTGTTTTCTTCACTGGTTCCCTCTGGAAGGAAGGGCATATGTGCTCACCTCTTACAAGTCACACTGGACCTTTGATAAGTAACAGATGAGAAAATGAAGTCACAGAATTAATGTTACACAATTTCTATTCACTGCTAACATTTATAAAATGAAAAAAACTTAAATAGTCTGGCAGCACTTTAAAGACTAACAAAACATGTAGATGGTGGTACGAGCTTTCGTGGGCACAGCCCACTTCTTCATGATACCATCTACATGTTTTGTTAGTCTTTAAAGTGCTGCCAGACTATTTAAGTTTTTTTCATTTTATAAATGTTAGCAGTGAATAGAAATTGTGTAACATTAATTCTGTGATTTCATTTTCTCATCTGTTATTTAGTAAAGGTCCTTAAACAGAAGTGCTGCCAGACTATTTGTTGTTTAAGGTTTTTTTTGTTACGGACTAACTTGGTTATTCCTCTGAAGGTTTATAAAATGCTGTTCCTTCCACCTGTAAGCATTACCTAAGAAATGACTGTCAGCACTGATGAACGTGTTCACTACTGTGGAATTATTGCAATAATCCTGATCCTTAGGCAGATTATGACATTGGATCTATATTTAACTCACTGTGACTTCTGTTCTTTTTACTACAATCATATTCTGCTTACTTATCTCCTTCAAAATAGGGTGCGTGTTTAATACTATGTTTATCATCCTGCAAGCTTCAAATTCTTTTTCACAAGTGACAAGATTGCAGTATATGTTGTATTTCACCACGCTCTTTGGAAAATCAAAAAGTGCTCAAATGATGATTATGTTATGACCAAAGCTCTCAATAGAAATATTGAATTATTACTATTAATTTTCAGTTAAGTTACTGGTTTGCAGCTATTTTTTCTTTTTGTCGGTCATATTTTAAATTATACTTACAGATTATGTTTCTCTAACTTTTCCTTTACTACCCCCAGACATAAAAATACCCACTTTTATTTCACTGCTCTATCAATAGCGACCATTCAGCCCATCCATATTTCTGGTACTTAAAGATGTGATTCATAAAGTCACCATTTCAGAACCGAACCTGTGACTTGCCCCACTATAGGGGCTTTAAGATACCTATTTGTTGTGTGACAAAATTCCACTCTTCCTCTTATCTTCACATGAACCCAGAGTATATGGGACAAAGTTAGTACCTGACTCTTTCATTAACAGAACTGTGATTTCTCTTCTAAACACAGTGATAGCTTCATGTGTGTTTCTACAGTTCTGATATCTTTATGCTCCAAATAGGTTTCTGTAAACCAGGGGTGGGGAATCTCAGGCCCGGGGGCCGGATGTGGCCCCAGCTTGTGTAGATCAGGTCCCTGAGGCTCAGGGGTCCCATCCAACATTAGGGAGCCCATGCTGGTGCTCCAGCCCTCCTCACCGCCCCACTGCTGGGCTGGAGGACACAGCATCCAGGGCCGCCCTAGGCTCTGGTGTGTGAGGGGAACATGGGGAGTGTCTTTCTCCTTCTCAGTCAGGGGCCATGTCAGTGAGGGGTTTGTGGGTTTTTTTGGCTTCTCACTTGTGTGCAGCCCCCAACTGATTTTTCTGTGGGTCAGCAGCTCCTGACCCAAAAAAGGTTCCTCACCCCTGCTGTAAACTAGTGACACTTCTATTTAGAAAACATCATAATGCACCTAATTAACAAACAATAATGCCAGTTTAGTATTCTATACCTTTCAGATGAGTGGTCCACAGTTGTGGCCACCACATTGTCTCATGTTCAGCAATTTCAGATTTCCAATCCTTTGTCTATTATTAATTCTTTGGTTTCCATCAACACCATCTGTAAGTGCAAATGCATATACAAATGTTATTGGTACTATAATAATTCCAACAATTTTATAATGATTTGGCAAAACATTCTGATAGCATATTCCCATTTGTAATGTCTCACCAACCCATAAGAGAAAAGCATACTGTGAATTCCTTCATCTTATCACTACAGACAATAGTTTTCAAATTTATATTAACATAACACAGTCTTCATAGCAGCATTTTATTTTTTAAAACTCAGTCCTCGAAATGGCAAGAGTTACATTAAAATTCCATTTTCCTTTGCATGCACGGAGTTTCCTGAAAGTCTGAGCTACATGAAATATCACTGCTACTGCCCAACAGCCAGAGCCTCAGGCCCTTTAAATCACTGCTGAAGTGCCATGCCATCTGCTCTGTGCCACTCAGAGGACTGGGGAGGGCTAGCTGCCCTGACCATGCCCCTTCCAGGAACACACAGCCACCTCCTCCCATCTTGCCAAGGGGTCCACAGAGGCTGTCAGCTCCCCTGTACATAATTCCACATTTAGTGGCAAGTACAAGGGAACACATCTTCCCACCATAATCCAATGACCAGTAATATATCACATTACAGAATTCCACTCCTGCGTTCATTGAAAAATACCTAGAAGTGCCAGTGCAGCAAGCCATGCAATGCGGATTTGAATGTATTTTCCAATTTCATTACATGGCCACTATTGCTCATTCACCATCAAACACAGCATTGTGCTTGCTGATTCACACTGATTCACTGATTGAAGGAAAACGTGCTTTGCCCATGTTGGGTGTGACAGCTTGTTAACATTTACCTTTTCCCACTTTCCTTTGCATTGCTCTGCCAGAAGGGCAGGGACACTCCTGAAGAGAAGGCTTGCACCTGCTGAAAATCAAACAAGTTTTTAGTGGATTCATCATTCTGGCACCGTGACAAAGGGCTGGCTAGGCCAGAGGTCTGCCACAGTAGCCTGGCTGAAGAGGCTGATGGCCACAGCTGAGCAAGCCCAGGCCTGAAGGGCAATTAGAAACAGCTGTGGGCCTCATGGGCGCGGGCTAGACAGTAATTACTCGTTTAACACGTGCCCGCTTGACATGTTTTCACAATAACATGATTTTTTTTTTTAGGGAATGTTTTTTGAATAACATGACCATCCCCCAAATGACACGAAAATAATCAAGTGGCAGACTACTTCACACAGCGGTATAAGTTGGTAAAAACAGTGGTAATACGCATGAGCGGATGAATACACGTGGTCACAGCGCTCCTCCGCTCATTCACGTGTTTATCTTTGTGTTTTAACAACCCGCAGTGACTTGTGTTGCTAGATATCTTGTGTTGACATTGACGACCCAGCACCAACAAAAAATTGACTTTGCCACCATCACCTGAAACGCACCCCCCACCTTTTCCATTATTTTTAATGAAAATTGACCCTGCATAGCACGTTTTCGCTTAGCACAAACATTTTCAGAAATGCATCTATAATGTTAAATGAGGAATTACTGTATAAGGCAGAAGAAGGAAGCCAGGAAAGGTCAAGGAAGAGCAAGGAGCCAGGGTGTGGCTCAGTGTGCTTTCAGGTAGACAGAGGAGCTGGCTGACTTGCCTGTAAACTTTGTAAATAGAAGGTGGTGGGAATTGACAAGAAAAGCCTGGGTGATTGCAGCAGAAGGTATCCCAGACCAAGGGGCCTGAGCGGGGACTCTGCCACAGGCACATAAAGAACACAGCGCAGTTCCAATATACAGACAGATAAGGGAGCCTTAGTAGTACAAATAAGATGTAAAATAGATTACAAGCCTTTTGTTAAGGCCCCATGTGCTGTCTCACTTGAAAAAATGACTAACCTGTGTACACACTTGTGTTTAAGTCATGGCCCCACTGAACTGTATAGCACAACTCATGTCGAGGATTGTATGTCACTTAGACACCTGCACATGCCCTGCAGGGCATGTCTGGCAGCAGAAAACTCAGTGAAATGTTGCAATTACAGGTTTCTATTGACATCTCAAGGCTTTTCAAACCTAAGTATTTTTACTACGTGTTCATCTGATGATTTACTTAAGGCCGTCCCTAGCCATAGACAAAATATGAAGCTGCATAGGACACCATGGAATTTATGGTGACTTGTGCAGCTGCATGCTCCAGATGGGGTGGTGCTGGCTCCGAGTTAGTCCCATCCCCCGGCCAGCACCCCCATGGGCTGTGCCCAGCAGGGGTATCCCTCGTGGGGTGCAGGGCCTAGGACACCACCTTGCTTCTACCCCTGCTCTGCCCCACCACTCTCTACCCTTCCCCTAAAATCCCACCCCGGCTCCAGCCCTGCCCTGCCTCTTCTCACCCCTGCTCTGCCCCCACACAACCCTTCCCCAGTGATGTGTGGCCTGAGGGATTAGCAGAGGTCAAGCCCACCCCCGTACTCACCAGTGGGAAGCGGAGCAACCCAGCCCTGACTGGTCCATTCCACTGGCTCCCAGCTGCATCACTCCACTCCCCAGCTCTTCCCTTACATCTGCTCTGTGCCCCTCCCCCCCCGCTACGGGTCCGCGCCCCTCACAGCGGCTCTGTGCCCCCCCGCTACGGGTCCGCGCCCCTCACAGCGGCTCTGTGCCCCCCCCCCGCTACGGGTCCGCGCCCCTCACAGCGGCTCTGTGCCCCCCCCCGCTACGGGTCCGCGCCCCTCACAGCGGCTCTGTGCCCCCCCCCACTACGGGTCCGCGCCCCTCACAGCGGCTCTGTGCCCCCCCGCTACGGGTCCGCGCCCCTCACAGCGGCTCTGTGCCCCCCCCGCTACGGGTCCGCGCCCCTCACAGCGGCTCTGTGCCCCCCCCGCTACGGGTCCGCGCCCCTCACACCGACTGTGCCCCCCCCGCTACGGGTCCGCGCCCCTCACACCGACTGTGCCCCCCCCGCTACGGGTCCGCGCCCCTCACAGCGGCTCTGTGCCCCCCCCGCTACGGGTCCGCGCCCCTCACAGCGGCTCTGTGCCCCCCCCGCTACGGGTCCGCGCCCCTCACAGCGGCTCTGTGCCCCCCCCGCTACGGGTCCGCGCCCCTCACAGCGGCTCTGTGCCCCCCCCCGCTACGGGTCCGCGCCCCTCACAGCGGCTCTGTGCCCCCCCCCCCGCTACGGGTCCGCGCCCCTCACAGCGGCTCTGTGCCCCCCCGCTACGGGTCAGCGCCCCTCACAGCGGCTCTGTGCCCCCCCGCTACGGGTCCGCGTCCTTCACAGCGGCTCTGTGCCCCCCCCCGCTACGGGTCCGCGCCCCTCACACCGACTGTGCCCCCCCCGCTACGGGTCCGCGCCCCTCACAGCGGCTCTGTGCCCCCCCCCCCGCTACGGGTCCGCGCCCCTCACAGCGGCTCTGTGCCCCACCCCGCTACGGGTCCGCGCCCCTCACAGCGGCTCTGTGCCCCCCCCCGCTACGGGTCCGCGCCCCTCACAGCGGCTCTGTGCCCCCCCCCGCTACGGGTCCGCGCCCCTCACAGCGGCTCTGTGCCCCCCCGCTACGGGTCAGCGCCCCTCACAGCGGCTCTGTGCCCCCCCGCTACGGGTCCGCGTCCTTCACAGCGGCTCTGTGCCCCCCCCCCCCTACGGGTCCGCGCCCCTCACACCGACTGTGCCCCCCCCGCTACGGGTCCGCGCCCCTCACAGCGGCTCTGTGCCCCCCCCCGCTACGGGTCCGCGCCCCTCACAGCGGCTCTGTGCCCCACCCCGCTACGGGTCCGCGCCCCTCACAGCGGCTCTGTGCCCCCCCCGCTACGGGTCCGTGCCCCTCACTGCGGCTCTGTGCCCCCCCCCGCTACGGGTCCGCGCCCCTCACACCGACTGTGCCCCCCCCGCTACGGGTCCGCGCCCCTCACAGCGGCTCTGTGCCCCCCCGCTACGGGTCCGCGCCCCTCACAGCGGCTCTGTGCCCCCCCCCGCTACGGGTCCGCGCCCCTCACAGCGGCTCTGTGCCCCCCCGCTACGGGTCCGCGCCCCTCACAGCGGCTCTGTGCCCCCCCCCCGCTACGGGTCCGCGCCCCTCACAGCGGCTCTGTGCCCCCCCCCCGCTACGGGTCCGCGCCCCTCACAGCGGCTCTGTGCCCCCCCCCCGCTACGGGTCCGCGCCCCTCACAGCGGCTCTGTGCCCCCCCCGGCTACGGGTCCGCGCCCCTCACAGCGGCTCTGTGCCCCCCCCCGCTATGGGTCCGCGCCCCTCACACCGACTGTGCCCCCCCCCCCGCTACGGGTTCGCGCCCCTCACACCGACTGTGCCCCCCCCCGCTACGGGTTCGCGCCCCTCACACCGACTGTGCCCCCCCCGCTACGGGTCCGCGCCCCTCACAGCGGCTCTGTGCCCCCCCCGCTATGGGTCCGCGCCCCTCACACCGACTGTGCCCCCCCGCTACGAGTCCGCGCCCCTCACACCGACTGTGCCCCCCCCCGCTACGGGTCCGCGCCCCTCACACCGACTGTGCCCCCCCCCGCTACGGGTTCGCGCCCCTCACACCGACTGTGCCCCCCCCGCTACGGGTCCGCGCCCCTCACAGCGGCTCTGTGCCCCCCCCGCTATGGGTCCGCGCCCCTCACACCGACTGTGCCCCCCCGCTACGAGTCCGCGCCCCTCACAGCAGCTCTGTGCCCCCCCCGCTACGGGTCCGCGCCCCTCACAGCAGCTCTGTGCCCCCCCCGCTTTGGGTCCGTGCCCCTCACACCGACTGTGCCCCCCTGCTATGGGTCCGCGCCCCTCACACCGACTGTGCCCCCCCCCCCGCTATGGGTCCGCGCCCCTCACAGCGGCTCTGTGCCCCCCTCTCCCGTGAGAGCGCCCGGCACTGCGACCCAGGGGAATCAGCCCCGCCCCGCCCCTGGGGCCAGCGCTCAGCTCCACCCACACCGCAGCCCGCGTCCCATCCGCTGTGCCAGGCGCTCGCGCGCTCCGGGTGGGGCGGGCCGAGCCGCGAATCCCCCGCCTTGCTGGGGCAGCGAGTGCGGCGCTGCTGGGCACGCGCCTGCCGCCGGTGCGAACGGGATGGCGCGCTCGCAACCCCAGTGACGGCGCCCCGCCCCCCTCTCTCTGCTAGGCCCCGCCCCTCCCTCGCGGCGGCGCCGCCTCAGCCGCGGCGGCCATTTTGTGTCGCTGCTCGGTCGGTGGCGCGGGGCTCGCGCGGGGAGTGGGGCCCGGGCGGTGACTGGCTCCTTTCTAGGCTTTTCGCGGCCGATCCCTCGGTAAGAAACCGGCAGCGGCCGGGCCGCCCGGCCCCGCCCCGAGGAGGTCGGGCCCAGCGCTGAGCGGGTCCGCCCAGCCGCACAAAGGGGGGAGGGGCGGGGATGGGCTGAGGAGGCCCCAGGGCGCGGACTTACCGCGCTCGTGGGGCTCCGTTGTGGCCCGGGGCGGAGTCCGGCGCTGCCGCTGAGCTGCGCGGGTTGCGCGGCCCTGCGCGGGGAGGTGAGTATCGGCGGGGCCGGGCGGCGCGAGGGGCTTTCCCGGGCGCTGCCGCCTCAGCCCGCGTGGCCGCCCGCCCGTGCGCGCGCCGGGCTGTGGCGCGGGGCTCGGAGCGGCGGGCGGGAAACAACGGCAGCGCGGGGGCCGGGCTCGCCCGGCGCGTGTCAGCGCTTTGGGCTGCAGCGCGGGCGGCGGCGGCTCCCGGGAGCCCGGGCCGGGCCGGCAGCGGCGCTGGGCGGCGGGAGCCGAGGCGTCCGCACGCCCTGGGGAGCCGCTGCAGCGTCTGGCCTGGCCGGCCCGTGGCGCCCGCTCGCTGCGCGCTGGATGGAGCCGCGCTCGGCCCGGGAGCAGCGGGCGGGCAGCGCGGCCTCGCTCGGGAGCGGTTGTGGAGAGAGGACTCGAGCGGTTGTGGCAGCTTCCAGGGGAGGGGTCTGGAGGCTGCCTCTTCGCGCTTAACGGCACAAAAAGCCTTTTGCTCTGTGCCCAGGTGAATATGCGGCTCTGCTGGAAAAGGAAGAAGCTCTGCAAAAACGATAGCGTGTTTTCCCTGGGAAGAGCTGTACAAGTAAAGTTTAAGTGGGATAAGAGTTATGAGTGCTGATGTTTGTGTACATTGATGTTCACTTAATTGTAATTGCAGACTGGTGATGTACTCAGAACTGCTGTAACGTTTTCTTAGGTTCACTAGAATATCGGAAAATGTGCTTCAAAATGAGTCTTAGGGAGGATGCATACAGTTCTTGTGTGTAGGAGGTCAGACTAGATGATAGCAATGGTCCCTTCTTAGGATTGGAGTCTGTGAAACGTGATTATCTGAAATTTCCTTTCTTTCTGTGGAGTAGAAAGTACCTTGGTTCTTGTTGTATTGCATCCTTAGACTAGTCTATAAAGTGCTACCAGACAATTTGTTGTTTTTTAAGTTTACCCTGTACAGACTAACTCAGCTACCGCCTGAAGCCTTAGACTTTTGTATCTCTTCAAGCTCCCCTTACCAACACTAAGTGTGGGGTTTAGTCAAGCAGATCAGTGCATTTTTTCACGTTCAAACAAGCTCCTTGCTTATTTTCACTTGTGACCTAAATTGGGTCTCATCCTATTCTCCAGGGAATAATTGTCGACAGTGAAAAACCCAGGGGGAATGTGGCAGAATTGATTTTTTTTTTTATGCTCACAAGCACCAAATTGACATGAAAGAATGTATCTACATGACTGAAACGTGCACTTTTAAATGTTATGATTCAAGATCTAGACAATTTGTCTAAACAAATTAGTTCTGTTGGCTAATGGTAAATGAATTATGTTGGATTGGTACAATGGAAAGTTCAAACGTGGTAGGCTATATTTGAAAAATGTTGAGTTTTTTGCATACTGTAATGTGCATCTTTAGGTCTGTATTACTGTAGCCTGGTCTGTTAGTTTTAGGTTTCTAAATAAGTATACACAACTAGAATGCATTTTGGTTTATAAAGTGGATGTATTCTGAATCATCTGGAATTTCTGGGTGAAATATTGCATCTGCATGAAAGATCTGTCCTAATCATACTTAAATAGATAAACATTTGTGTGAAAGCTGTCTTTCAGACTGTCATATCTTTTAGAAACTGGCTACTCCTTTGAAGTAAATAGCAGGATCCTAATTTGGGGTTGACTGGTCGAGTCCTCTTTAAAAACAAAATAAAAGCATGGCTCTGCTCTGGAGATGAGTATATTTGTCATTTTAATCAAAAAGTCTGTGGGACTTCAGTTTACTTTTTTTCTCTTACTTGTAATCTTGCTTTTGATGTCCTGTATCCTGAAAGTTTTCTGAATATTACTGTTTTAATCTTTTGATAGTGAACTTCTCTGGATTATATGCAGTACATTTAATGTCAGTTTGTGGATGTATGTTAATACTAAATGTTTACCGCAGATGCCCCCAGTTTTCCAACTTCGTGAGAAAAGGGCATTGAATTCACATTCTTTCTCATTACATGTTCTTCATTTTTTTCTTGGTAGGTTTTTCTTTAGGTATCTTCCAGAAAGCCAAGATTATATAGTGCAAGATGGTCTATTAGGTAATGGAATTGCTAATAAATTTTTTTTTTTTACGTCTAGTTACACAGACGTTTCCAGTAAAACCATACAGCTTTTTTGCTCTTTCTTGTGATCCTTGAATAGAAATTTAATCTCTAGTACAGAAGTGACTGGGATCTGACTTTGGTATTACATGTTGGGTTAACAGTGCTGTGGACTGCAAAAAAAAGGCATGGGTTCTTATAGTACAGTGTGTGAAAGCAAGTGTTTTCCAAAGATGAGACTTGGACATGTGACAAGTTTTTGCTGGTTCTTGGAAGAAAGTTAATGTGTAGTTTCTAGAAGTATTTTTCAACAGCAGCATAAGATACTGTTTTGCTTAAGTGGGGATAGGAAGGTGCAGATTAAAAAGGAATTGATAGTGTTAGTAACAAATTGGGTAAGGTTTTATATTACTTGGTATCAGTATTTGGTTCTGCTTTGCTAGTTTTATTGACTAGTTTGGGTATCTGGAAAGGAAAAAAACATTGGCGATATGAAGTTCTGTGTAATGTTTTCTGTTTCTTAATTTCCGTGTTCTTCTGCTAAAGCTTTTTATGAGTTAAAATTTGGTAGCAAAGTCTAATTAAACAAGTGCATTTATCCAAATGTGATGCTGGTGTAGGAGATGAACAATTGTTTACATTTTTTGCACACTTAGTCTTGTGGTTGCTATGTGATACAGTGCTTTGTGGTGGTCTCAGCATCTTGAACTTTCTTAATATACAGTTCATTGTGGACTGTTACTGCTGCTGTTGCCTGAATTGATTTTTGCCTCCATTTATTCTTTATTGCAGTCTAAAAGTTGGTTTTAATTGGTTGCCCACAGGATTGGCTTGGCTTCTACTACTTATTAAGAAAAAACATCTGTCTCAGCAGGTAAGCGATTTTGACTTGAAGATTTCTTTTTATGCTTACTAGCTACATGTTAAGAAATAGTCTTAACAGTTACGTGGAATATATTAATTGGTTCAAAATATTTTGGTCAGTAAAAATGGCACGTGTGCACACATGCACTATAAATAGTTCTGCTTTTCAGCTCCGATTGCCATTGGTAATAGTGGTTGCAGTAACGTTGTTGTGGTAAATTACTTTTCTGCCAGATTCTGAAGTAGTGCTGTTTTATCCGCAAGTAATAGTTTTGCATACTCTCTCCAACAATTTTCCACTATTTGTAAGTATAGATATTTGCTGCAGGCAATAGTTCTGCATGTTCCTAGAAGTGATAGATAACAATATGTAAAATACGTTATTTGGATTCTTTTTATTAGTAGTTGCAGTATTTATTCAGTTATATTTATTTCTGAGACGGTATTTAATCTTTCCTAATAGGTGAATGCTAGTCCTTGCAAAAAGTCTGTTATCTGCCCATTTCTGGATATTACTAGTCCCCTAACACATCTCGGGCTAGATACCTTCAATCCTTCTTGCCGCATCAATGCTGTTCTGCCTTCTTGATTCTGTCCAAGGATTGCCAAACGTGTGTGTGTTCTGGCGGTGGTATTGTAGTTTAACATTCAGCGGGGACTAGATTGAGCCTTCCACGCTTGTATTTGTACCTGTGAACAAGATGTAAATTCAAAGGTTAATCCAGTGCCTTCTCTGTTTACTAATTTAAGGCCAGATGTAAAAAATATTTATTATCCTCTGTGTACCCAGCCTCTGTTAACATTACTGAGAATTGACATATACATTGTCAGTATAAAACAGTCAGATATTGTTCTACTCAGTTGCACACTATAACAGCAATTATTTTTGAAATGGGTAATAGAAGTACTTACGTGTCTAGCAAGATGAACGTGATTAAGTTAACTGAAATTATTTCTTAATTTTAATTAAACTAGATTTTTATTTGTGGGTAGTTCATCACTTTCCATTTTTAGTCATAAATTGATAATATGCTGTAAAATTCATATTATTTTATATTACTTTTTAAATACAATTTCAGATTTTACATAGATGCTTCATACTTAAAATGCCCAAGTCATACAAAAGTTGAGGGGCATCATTGACATCCTTACCGTGAACAACATAACCCTGAACATATTAAGCTTACACTGTATTTGCAGCTCTCTCCTTCCAGTATTGAAGTGGACAGTAGAAAAGCTTTAGCCAGACTGTGCTGCTCCATCATGGTTTATAGTTCAAATCAATGGGATTTTTTGCATCTACATCACTTAAGTGCTTTTGAAAATCTCATCCCTAAGAACTTCACTATGGGCTTCTATTTTGGTGAATTTGGGCCTGTGAGTGGTTTTAGGAGTTCATTTTGTTACAGTAAAATTCCAGAATTTTTGTTAATGTTTAAAGTGTTTTGAAGTGACATATTTTATGCAACTGAGAAGCTTTTACTAAAAATACAATTTAATCTCTGATGTTACAAGCAGTTACTGATATTCTTAACTTCAAGCATGAATATTCCAAGTGAGTCAAAGCATCTAGTCATTTGAATAAAATTCCTTTACCTGTTAAGTGTTTGCATGATCAGGACCTTAATTTTCATTTTAATTTTTTACCCTTATTTGTAAAATTGAAATAAGAGAGCCTATCAGGGTGATTTTTAAAAACTCTACTGCATTTATAATTTGTTACAGAAAGTTTTCTTTCTTATATGTTTTACTTTTCACCCATATATTTCAAAGCTGCCTTGGGGGTTGGAATACCTGAATTCCCATTAATTTTAATAGGAACTGGGGATCAGAATCCTGGTCCCATGAAATAGGTGACTTTAACAAATTTTACTTTTGGTTGATACTTTTAATCCGTGGTGTCCAACCAGTTCTGAAACAGTAGCCACTATAGTGGCTAATGCTATAGTGAACTAGCCACACTCAGCCATCCAAATAGCCACATTGTTCAAGCCAACTAGTCACACTCAGCTGGCCTAATAGCCAGCCACATGTGGCTAGTGTGCTGGACACCACCGCTTTTAATAGTAGGCAATTGGACAACTTTTGGCCTGTGGGTTAGATTCAGGATAATAAAAGCAGTTGTCTGGTATCCACAAAACGTTAGATCTTTAGAATGGAAACCATAATTTTAGAAAAGGTTCAAGCTTATAATTGCAGTAATAAGCTTCCAAATGTAATACAGCACCATTTTAACCTGAAATGACAATTCTAGGAGGTTTGAACCTGTGCAGTCATCTCAGTTGCATGCTATCTGTAAAGCCTACCAATGATTATTTAAAGACTGGATTATAAACTAGGTCTGCAGAGGAACATTTGAAACACATTTGTAATTTTGTGCTTGTTATTGCATTTAAACATGTAAGTAGAGTAACTGCATGTTCACATGAGCAAATAGAGACCTCCCCACAAATGTGTGATTTTTGTTTTTTAAATTATCTGATATCTATTGTAGTTCTACTGTGAATCATGGAGTTAGAGCTGTAGTGTGGCCGCCCCTGGCATGATTGAAATGCTCTTTCTGCAAAAAATGAGTTTTGACATTCTTGTGCTTACCTGCTCTTTTTTAAATATCTGTAGAGAAGATTAGCTTGGATTCTAAATATATCCTTAAATCTTCCACTGCTTTGGAGAAATTGAAATATATTTTGCACCAAAAGTATTTTAATTACTAACTACTTTGGTTGTACAAGTGGAAAACTCACCAAAACCACCTCTGTGTAAATGTTTTTTAAATATATCAATAGTTAATGCTCTTATCCGTTACTGTGATATTTCTGGTGCACCCTTGAAATCATTATGAAGCAGTCAGTTTTCCATTTGACAAAGGGTAAAATAAGTAGTGGAAAAATGTATGTTCTTTTTGAGGGCATATGGGTATAAACAATACAAATATCTAATTCTAATCTCTTTATATAGTAGATAATGCTAAGGACTTATGTCTAAATTAGGGCTGTCAAGCGATTAAAAAATTAAATGCTGCAGCTGCGTTTCATGGGGCAGTGCTGTGGAAACCCAGGATCAGCTTGAGTCCCCCCAGGCTTAGTGCAGCTGCCCTTTTGAAACACCACCCCAGGGGCAGCACCGCAGGAACCCAGGATCAGCTGGAGTCCCCAGCTGATCCTGGGCTCTGCTAGTGCTACCCCTTTGAAACTCTGCCGCTGCATTCCAAAGGGGCAGTGTTGCACATAGCCCGGAATCAACTGGAATCCCCAGCTGATCCATGTAGTGCTGCCTCTTCGAAACTCCAGCTGATCCCATGCTCCACTGCGGCAATGCCCTGGCGGTGTTTCAAAGGGGCAGTGCCGTGGAAATGCCTCAGATTAACGTGTTAATTTTTTAACTCATTAATTGTGCTCTGCGTTAATCACAGGCGGTAACACTCGTTAATTGACAGCTCTAGTCTAAATATTTTAAAAGCTGGAGTTCTTGATTACCTTACTTGGCTATCTTACATGATTTTTCCAGACTAATCAGTGCTGTAACATGGACACTTCTGGGCTGCTAACTATTTTTAAAAAAGCTATCTGTTGAAATATGTATAATTTTTTACATGTCTTTAAACATTACATCTCTCTCTGACAATTATCCTGTGATGTGACAAATTCCCTGTTTCATGACAGTTCATTAATGCTGCTTTCCCTAAATATGTAGTAATTTTCATTATTAATTGCTAGTTTTGGAGATTTGGAGCCTTATTTAAGGAGAGTGAAATTGTTTCCTTAAAATTATGTAAATAACAGTGCTCCTTTTCAAACAGAACAAAAAAGTTTGAAATGTTAATTATTATAGAAATTATAGCAGTTTTTGTGTAATAGTTTGACAGATGGTTTACTTCTATGTTGTGAACACTTCAGCTGTTCAGACGAAAATTACACCATTACCCTTGAAAAATAGTTGAGCAAACAAATGTAATTTTCATTATTTATACTATAAAATTTATACTGTACGACTTCTAAGAAAGTATTGAAATGAGACCATAATGGCCAAAGTAAACACACTCCAAAACTTTTAACAAATTACTTTATAAAAAGTCTAGAAAGACTGAATACACCTTCCTTTGCAGTTACATTTGATATTTCTGGGGAAGAAAGTGTTGTTGTTAAATACCAAGATGTTTTAAAGTATTCCACTTTCTTGATCACATTTTCTTTCATTTAGCAGTTCCAGTCCCTTCAGTGTAGGAAAATTCTGATGATAAAATGAAACCAAAACTAGAGCATTAGCATAAATAGTGTACCTGTGCAGTAGATAGGATGATGCTTGTTGCTGGTAACTGATATCTCTGCAGGCAGAGAGGGAACTCTCACTTCTGATGCCAATTTGGCACAGGCCAGAGCCTACGTAATATTAAAACCCATTGCTAATAGTGATTAGAAGACAAAAGGGGCAAACTGCAGGATGCTTCAAAGGAAAGAAATGTCCCTTCTGCAGTCAGTGAAACCGAGATTACTTGAGAGCATAAAGTTTGGTGCCTTTCATCTGTTGGCCATAATGCACGGGGCTACTTATTTTTCCCCCAAATAGTGGCAGTCTTCTGTTTTGCCTCAATATTTAGTTGTCTGGTATCAGTGTGGATAATCTTTGAGTTTGTTGAGCACTGTTACTTAGCTGTTCAGAAGAGGAATTGGAGAATAAAGTCTTCATCAAAACTGCTGGGGGAACTTAGGGAAGCAACCGTACTGTAATTGAGTTTGAATTTTACTTGGGCACTGAGACATAGGGCTTTTGTTGTGGCAGAAGGTGCTGTGGGATCTTATGATCAAAGTTGTTCAGGACTTGAGTTTTTTACATTCAGCTTTGATGTGACATTTTAGGTAGCTCATTGCCTCCCACCAATGCACTAGTTCATATGGCTTGCAATTGATTCCCTTATGAATATCTTTACATAGGAGCCTTTGAATTAGGCGGGTTTAACTTTAGGCACTCATTTTTGAGAATCTTGGCCCTAAGGTTTACCTACATATACCTATATCCATGCTTTGGTTCTGCTCTACAGATCATTAGGCCTTGCTCAGGCTTTGAATTTAGCCATCAAGGGAAAGTTGGAGAAAAAGTGTTGATAATTAGTTTTAAATATTGGAGTTAGCAGTTCTGGGGCGCATTCCATTAACAAAATATCTGGACATATATCGTTTCTTAGGGTAATGCTCAAAGGCCCAATTAAGATCAGGGCCCTATTGTGGTAGGTGATGCGCATACACAGAAAAAGATAGTCCTTGTTCCAAAGAGCTTGTCCTCCCTCTCTCTTCTTGTTTTGGAGTTGGTTTTGCTAAATGTACTGTAAAGAAACTGAAAAACCATGTAGCAATAAAGCTATGATTAAAAAATTGACCAAGCTAAATTTACAATTATGATTAATTTCCTTTCCCTCAGTAAATATATATATTTAATATCTGTGCAAGATAGAAGGTTTTAAAGTTTATTCAGTAGTATTGCTTTTTGCTTTTCTGTTCAGTCAGAGCACAAGTCTTTTAAGTATATAAAAGTGTCTTACTATTTTAGTAGTCTTTCAAGATTCAAGGTGCATGGACCCATTTCTGCATGTGGCCACTGAAGTTCATTTGCTTAGCTGAAACTTTTTTTGTATTTTCCACTAAATATTGAACCATCTGATGTGATGATTCTAATTTAATTTCACTCTTGGGTTTTGTATTGACACTTGTTTGGGTATCAGTCTGACTTTTCTTTAAAATCTTGATTTTTAACAGATTTATTTTTTGGAATTTTTGGTTCAAATCTTGAGTTCATCTTGTGCTGTAAATGTTTAATATTTTATTTGTATGAATAAAAAGTCTAGAACTTAAGCATGCTTTAATTTTCATGATGTCTTTAGGAATGTAAGCAATGTAGTAGATAGATGTCTCTTGGTACATATATGGTATCATAAACAGTAGTCTGACATAGCCGTTGCCTTTTCTCATCTGCAGGTGTGTGTTGTTTCAGCGCAGCATGGCTGTGGTCATCCGTTTGCAAGGTCTCCCGATTGTGGCGGGGACCATGGACATTCGCCACTTCTTCTCTGGATTGACCATTCCTGATGGGGGCGTGCATATTGTAGGGGGTGAACTGGGTGAGGCTTTCATCGTTTTTGCCACTGATGAAGATGCAAGGCTTGGTATGATGCGAACAGGTGGTACCATTAAAGGGTCAAAAGTAACACTGTTGCTGAGCAGTAAAACTGAAATGCAAAACATGATAGAACTTAGTCGTAGACGTTTTGAAACTGCCAATTTAGACATGCCACCTGCAAATGCTAGCAGATCGGGACCACCACCTAGTTCTGGAATGAGCGGTAGGGTAAATTTGCCTACTACGGTACCTAACTTTAGCAGTCCTTCTCCTAGTGTAGTAACTGCAGCTACTTCTGTGCATGAAAGCAATAAAAACATACCCACATTCTCAACTGCCAGTATGGGAACTGCACCTCCAAATCTTGGGGCTACATTTGGTAGTCCAACTTTTAGCTCAACAATACCTAGCACAGCATCCCCTATGAACACAGTACCACCTCCACCAATTCCTCCCATTCCAGCTATGCCATCTTTGCCACCAATGCCTTCTATTCCCCCCATACCTGTCCCACCTCCTGTACCTACACTGCCCCCTGTTCCACCTGTACCACCAATACCCCCTGTTCCTCCTGTACCACCAATGACACCTATGCCGCCTATATCAGGAATGCCTCCTATGAATCCTCCACCTATAGCACCTTTACCTACTGGAATGAATGGGTCCGGAACAGCAATGAGTATGAACAGTGGCTTGAATCCATTGTTTATGGGGCCTATGAATCCTGTAAATCCTATTCAGATGAATTCTCAAAGTGGTGTGAAACCCCTTTCTATCAACCCAGATGACTTGTATGTCAGTGTTCATGGAATGCCCTTTTCTGCAACAGAATCTGATGTAAAAGACTTTTTCCACGGGCTCCGTGTGGATGCAGTACATATGTTGAAGGATCATGTAGGCCGAAATAATGGGAATGGACTAGTTAAGTTTTTTTCCCCTCAAGATACTTTTGAAGCACTGAAGCGAAACAGAATGCTGATGATTCAGCGCTATGTTGAAGTTAGTCCTGCAACAGAGAGACAATGGGTATCTGCTGGAGGCCATATAACTTTCAAGCAAACCATGGGTCCTACTGGACAAACCCATCCTCCTCAACAGACGCTTTCTAGGTCCAAATCTCCTAGTGGACAGAAAAGGTCACGGTCAAGATCTCCTCATGAGCAGGGTTTCTGTGTGTATTTGAAAGGTCTTCCCTTTGAGTCAGAGAACAAACATGTGATAGATTTCTTTAAAAAGTTAGATATTGTTGAAGACAGTATTTATATAGCTTATGGACCCAATGGGAAAGCAATTGGTGAAGGCTTTGTTGAGTTCAGGAATGAAGCTGACTACAAAGCAGCTTTGTGTCATCATAAACAGTACATAGGGAACCGTTTTATTCAAGTTCATCCCATAACCAAAAAGGGTATGTTAGAAAAGATAGACATGATTCGGAAAAGGTTACAGAACTTCAGCTATGACCAGAGGGAGGTCATGATGCATACTGAGGGAGAAACAGGTCCGCCAAAGTTATGTGCACATATATCAAATATCCCATACAGTATTACAAAAATGGAAATCCTTCAGTTTCTAGAGGGACTGTCAGTGGAAGAAAACTCTGTACAAATTCTTGTTGATAACAATGGGCAAGGCTTAGGACAAGCATTGGTTCAGTTCAAAACAGAAGAGGATGCTCGTAAGTCAGAGCGCCTGCACCGTAAAAAACTGAATGGAAGAGATGTTATTTTACGTGTAATCACCCTTGAAGAAATGAGAGAAGTTGAGAGAAATCCATCATCCCAAGGGAAAAAGTTGCTGAAAATGCCAATGCAAGGGAATGCAGGAATGCCAGGAGTGCAAAATGCTGGTGGGGATGAGCATTCCTTTATGGGTAGTAACTCAAAAGATGCAAATAATGCCCCTCCATTTAATTTTCCCAGTAATTTTAGTGGGTCTAACACATTTGGTCCCCCTCTTCCACCACCAGGAATAGGTGGCTTTGGTGATTCTAGACCAGGAATGCCTTCAGTTGGAAGTAGTGGTTTACCTGGTGCAGGTATTGATGTCCCAGGTTTTGGAAGTGGTCCTAGTAATCTGAGTGGGCCATCAAGTTTTGGAGGAGGGCCTCAAAACTTTGGGAATGGGCCTGGTAATTTAGGTGGGCCTCCTAGCTTTGGAAGTGGCCCTCCTGGTATTGCAGGTGGTCTTGGACATTTAAGTGGACCTCCAGGGTTTGGACCTGGACCTGGAACCTTACATATTAGTGGACCCCCTGGTTTTGGAACAGGTTCTGGAAAACCAGGGCCAACTGTCATTAAAGTGCAAAACATGCCTTTTACGGTATCAGTGGATGAAATTTTGGATTTCTTTTATGGTTACCAAGTGATCCCAGGTTCCGTGTGTTTAAAATACAATGAAAAAGGTATGCCAACAGGAGAAGCCATGGTTGCATTTGAGTCTCGTGATGAAGCAATGGCAGCTGTTGTTGATCTAAATGACAGGCCTATAGGTTCAAGAAAAGTCAAACTTGTTTTAGGGTAGCTGTTCGTATAAAATGTTTGTAGAATAGATATTCATAGTGCTGTGATTAATTCATCCAGATTGTTTTTATAGTATTTCCAGGCTAGAACCTGTGGATTGTTTAAATTGTAAACGGTGGATTGTTTAAATTGCAAATAAATTTGTTTTGATAAGGCAGAGCACTGGTTTAACCTTTTACAAAAGAATCACTGCAAGGATAAGTATGCAGTGAATTTCCCAGTACATCTGTGTGGAAAAGGCAGATTCTTATTCACTAATTGAAATGTTTGCTAGAGCTAAATTGGCCACATAATGCTTATCAAGGAATCTAGATTGGCTTTATGTAGGTACAGATAAGGGAAATAGATACGTATTAAGATGAAGTCAGTGAGTGGGTGCTATTGCAAGCCACTGTAAAACGAGATAGTTATTCCTAGATTTGGTTAAAAGCTGGCTGAATTTGCTTTGTTACAGGTCAAAGCTTGTTTAAAGTCCTGATTTTACTTTGCAACTGAATGAATTCTCAGTGTACACAAATTAACTGTTTTGTGTATGTACTTTTATTGTTTTTCAAAGGTTCTTGCTGTATGTGAACAGTCAAATTATGCACATTGACGATGTGTCTACCAAACTAATTCCTATGCATATGAGCAGAACTGTTTTGTAAAATTCAAGCTGTTCTTTGTGGAATATCCTTTAGTTATTTTTATTGTTGCAATTAAAACTGTGCAGAATAAGACTTTTGCCACAAGAATAGGTATAACCTGAAGTATATTGAGTTGACTGTTTACTTAAAATTGAATTATAAAGTTGATGCCATACAAGCAACAACTAGAAAATGTTCATCATTGTTTAAGTAGCTTGATTTGTTAGGATTACATAAATCAGTTGGGATAGGATTTTCAGCACTAGTAGGGATATTGAATGTTGTAGTTCTCGCCTGTTGAACTACTCGCATAGACTGTCTCATTTAAGAGACCCAAAGGAATTTATATTACTAGAAGATTGGAATCCTCTTAGTCTTAAGAATAGCGTAAAATGCGAAAGATTTTTGGAATTACCTGTGACTCTGGATATTTCTACGAGACTCTTCAGAGACTAAATTTTATTTGAATCTACTTCCTTTGAGTGTATTGTATATTTTTCAATAAAGTTGTTTAATTCCAATTCTGTAAAGAATTGCCAGTTTCTTTGCTGTTCAGTAAAGCCTTTAAAGGAGAATAAAGAATCAGAACACAATTATATGAACGAGTAAAAAGTAGAATTTGCAAGTTTGTCTACACTTAGCTTATAAAAATTCAGTTTTGGTCTGAAAATTCCACTGTTCCCTGCAAATCATTGTACTTAAACACAGCAGTCTATAAACTAATCTGTTGGTTGAAGAAAAATGGTGCCTTTTAGTGTTGCATATCATGGAACACTTGAAGTATATAGCCTGGTATAATTTAGAGGTGCAAGTGGCAACAGTTTTATTCATGTGGTCTGTAGGAGAGATTTGAAATCCTGTGCAACACTACATCCTGAGAGGATTTCACAGTATAGGAATTTTTGGAAGGATTGTATAAAGGTGTACTACAATAAAGAGAGGCAGTTGCATTACACAGATGCTTTTGTAATTCATGAGTATAAATTTGTTTTGACCGATCACTAGGTGGCGCTCCCTGACTTTGGAAAAGTGATGTGATTGTATATACTGTTTAAAATTAAGCCTCCTGTTAATAAAACTGTCTCTGAAAATTCATGTTATGCATTTTAACAATCTTTGGGGATATTGTTTCAACAGCAGACTTTTTTCTTTGAAAGGCTGAAAGTTCCGTTACTGATGTCGGAAAGATGGGATATTTGAATAGGAGAGAAGTCTTTCAGTTTATTTTTTTTAAAATTTTGCTCTGTTCTTAAAACAGTACATTTTATTAAAATTTCATACTATATTGCAGTTATTATTTGGGTGCTGTTTCTTCATATTTCATACTGGAATAAAAATCTTGAAAAGGAAAACTTGCCTTCATTGTTCACAGAATTAATTCAATTAAGAATTTTAGTATGTGGCTTGCAGAAACTTGTGGTTATTGTATTTCAAGCTTGAATGAATCACAGCAATGCATTTCTTGTTGTGGAATGTAATTAAACTGCTGGTATCTGGAATTTGATTCCTTGTACATAGAAGATTTAATACAGTGTGTGCAACTTGTTCCTCTTGGTATTTGGGAGTGGGATTTTTGGTATACCTTTCAAAATACTCTAGATATTGCTTTCACTGTGAATATGTTCGTACACATGTTCCTTCAGACTTTCTAACAAGTTGCAGGTTTGTGTTTTAAATTTCATTTTTCGGTTATTTTTAATTTTCTGTATTGTCTAAGGGATCTGTAAAGCTGTTTCATGCGTTGTGCATTTGTAAATACTTTAATTCTGTTTTCAACAATGTATGTAAATGTGTTGTATTTGGAAAAGGAGCTTTCTAAGAATGAAGAGTTTGAGTTTTGTTTTCTATATCTGGCCAAATAGCTGATATGCTCACTGTCCTTTAGTATAAAGGTTAGTAGATATATACTTGTAAGTAAATTGTGGCTTTCTCAACAAATATTAATAATCCTCTTTACCTAGAGTTTTGAGATGTATTTCATATAAATACTGTAGTTGTACACTTTTATAACAGTTAAATGGCAATTTCTTAAAGCTAGTGTAAAATATGCATTGGGCTAAAATTAGTTGAAAACATCAATTATATACAAAGTTGCTATGGCAACTTTTTCATGTTAGTCAAACTGGACTAAACTGTTTAAATCAAGAATTGAACATTTGGGATACCATTTATCCATAACTTAACTTCACAGAAAAAAAAAACTGAGCTTGCAGGTGTCAGCTAGCAAGAGTAAGACATTAGGAGATGGTGGTGGCAGCCTAGTGGCCATTAGTTATTAAAATTAGGGCTGCTTCTCAGTTACTTTGGCTAACTTGAAATTTTAAAAACAAGTTTAGTCTGAAGTGTCTAAATATCTGGCCTTTTGACTCAGAAAAATGTATCACGTGTGGCAGTTGTTGAAAAGATAGTGTAATACCTTATTTTAAGAAAATTATAATTGATGGGAAAGAGTTATTAGTAGCAGATGTCACCATCATATTCAATCTAAGTTTTTTCTGTTTTTAAAGTAGTTTATTTAATAAACATGTTACAAAATACACAAGATGCTGTTTTTAATATTCCAATAAAGAATGTTTTCTTGCACAACAGAAGTAATTTTGGAAAAGCTAAGATTTTATTAATAAAGGAATACTGTCATTTAAACATCTAAATATTAGTAATTGGGGTTCTATTGGTTTAGAATATTGAAGGTTATATTCTGTACCATCCATCTTCTGTTGGAGCAGGGAGGAAAATGGGTAAGCCAACAAGAGTTTGCCAGTTCATACTGAGCTTTTGAGACGTTCACAAATAGACCATGAGTTTTGCTTGATTTTTGGCTGCAGTTTAGAACTCACCTGTGTTCTATTAGGATATGTGAAAGAAATAAATCTTATCCAATTGCTGTTGGTTTTTTGAGGGGGGAGGGGATTTTTTGTGTGAAATAAGGAATTCCTACTAAAGGATAACTACATCTCAGTTAACATTCACTTTTATGAATTCCATAACAATTCTGTGTCATTTGGTTTTTAGTTCTGAGGTGGAGTTTCCAATCCCCTCCAATCTCTGAAAGTAAATCTCTGTAGCACATGAACACAGAATCAAAGGGCTTCAGTTTTTTATTCAAATCTGAAATCTAGTGTTGATGGAAGTCTATAGTACAGTGAAACCTTTGTTATCCAGCACTCTGTTAACCAGAAAACTTTGTTAATCGGCATTGCCCCCAGCCACAATACTGTCACATCTTCAGGTGCACAGGCCTGGCTTGGTTTACCATGATTGGCGTAACAATTTTTTATTTAAGAAGTGCTAATCATCTTTAACTCAAAATAGAAATGTGAGACCAACTGCCTCACACTACAGAACTACCAATATTAAAAACTCGAGTTTTACTATTACTGTCCATTGGTTTTTTCCTAGGTTGATGGGGACCCTCAGATAACCGGAATTTTTAGATAACTGGAATGCCCTAATCCCCGAGCATGCTGGATAACACAGGTTTTACTGTATGTGTATGTCTTTAGCAATACAACTGCTTGATTGCAATTATTTGTACTGAGATTCAGTAACTGAACAGGAAAACATTAAAATACAAAAGAACTGTCAAACTAAGACTTGCAGAAAGTAAATTTTAAAAGTATTTGCTCATCCTTATATAAAAAATTTTCTTTTAAAAATCATATGCATACTGTTCTCCTGTTTGTTCATTGAGGGTCAGCTTTTCGAAGGGAAAATGTGCAAGTCTAAGAGCAATGCCACCCTTTTTTTCCCCTCGCAAACTCATTCCTGCTGCCTCTTCAGTGTGTTTAGATGCAACTGGAAAATCCTGTTGCTGGGCCTTGAAGAGTAGTGATAGAGACCTCCTGTGCATAGAGCAGTGCTTGATGTCATACTAGAGCACAAAATGGGAATTTAGCTAACATCAGCAAATCAGGAAAAGTATCTGCCAAAGGGTGTCATGCACAAAGTAAAACTTTTTTCTATCTTCTAGTAATAAGGTTTTCATTGTAGGTAGGCATAGTTGTCAGTTTATTTTTCTTTAAAGATTTGGCTTCCCTCAAAATAAAAAAATCTTTCAGTTGCTAGTATTTACTCCATAACTGAGGTTTGTGGCTCTTCTGCACAGTTCCTTCTTGGTGTCTGCTTGTCTGAATGTGTTGTAGTTCTTTTTCCATAAAGATGATTTTTCTGACTCAAAAGAGGAGTCCTGTGGCACCTTTAAGACTAACAAATTTATTTGGGCATAAGCTTTTATGGGCTGGAACCTGACTCAGTAGATCTCAAAGGTTTATTTTGTTTACAAATAAAGAGGCCTGGAATTTCCTTGTTCTGGGGACTGTTCCCACCCCTTGGGTCTGAATGTTCTTGGTTCATGTCTTCCCTCATTTTGAGTTTGAATATTGAATTAACAGTTTTATAAGTTTACCTCTCCTTTCTTTTAATACACTTCTCTCTCATTGCTCCAGAGTGCCTCAGCTTATGGTTCATGTGTGTCAAAATGGATGGGTTAGCCTACACCCTTCATTCTCTACATTGGCAAAGTTGTCTGTGCAGGTTCCTGTATGTGGTGACCCTCGATTTTTTTCTGGGCACAGTCCCAGTGGGACTGTGTTTTCTTTCTTTTTTTCTGTGGGGGAGGGAACGAAAAAAGGTAATGTTTCTAGGGACCTTAAGCATCATAGATTTGAACTTAAATTTGCTTGTTTTTCTCAGCTTTCAAATTGTGAAATGTTCTCATGTTGTATATGAAATTGTTCTCAAGTGGAAATGTTGCCATATGTACCAAAATAAGATTTGGAGCGGAGTAAAAGATGCTCCTCTTAAGAAGATTGATTTGCACCAACTCAATTTTTATAGCCTACAGATTGAATACTTGAAAGTGAGAAGATGGTTGTATGTTCCCTCTTTGGTAAACTTATTTTGCTCATTTCTTATTACCTATGAACTACTGGGGCTGTTTCTTGCTTCATTTGTATATTCAGTTACTACAGCTCTGGGAATAGGTTTTAATGAGTATTTTCCTGGCAGACTCCATGGCCGTGCAGCACAAAACTGTACAGTGAAGACAATGGATGAAAAGTACAATTTTTCTGTAGTCTCTACAATGGGAGAGGTGTAGAATCTGTCTCAGTGCAGTGAATACAGGAAACTTCACTTAGCCAAGTACTCTCTTTGGACCTATCACTGTAGAATATGTATAAATGGTGACTTGAAAACTTCATGATAGTCTGCACATCAGTAGAAATCCCATATTCAGCCAAAACTGAAGGCAGGTTTGGGTGGAAACTGAAAGTAAAATCTACGTTTATACTAGTTAAACCAAACAAACTTCTTTGCTAACTGTGTGAAAGATTGAACAATTGTGATTTTTTTCAGAAGTCAAGAATTCATACTTTGTCTAGCTTTTCATGTACTTAAAAGGCTCTCATTGCTACAATATCTGCGACTTGATCTTTTAACTTTTAATCGGGACTTATCCATAGTAGCTGAAATTTGCATCAGAATCTAAGCTTATTTTTAAAATGTGTTTAGTTCCTGTGGCTGTGAAGAAAATCTTAACTGTGAATAGTTTAACTATTCCCTGCTTTGAAACAATACACATGAAGTTCAGTGCCCTTACTTACTTTAATGGGAGGTTAAACCCTGAAATGTAAAAATGGCAACCTAATTGTCTTCATTATTTTACTGATTGTTTTAACAGAAACATCCGGATATTGTCTCAATATCAGTGTGTTCCATTCCATATATTCTGAAGTAGTCAAAAGCCACAACTCTGCTTCCTGCTGACAATTACTACTATCATACGCACTGGCATTTAAAATCTGCCGTAAAATGAAAGCTGAATGTTATGAGACAGCATTAATAATTTTAAAAGGCTGCTGATTAGTTTATTTTCATAATTAATTAAATACCATCTCCATTTTAAAATACAAATAAAGCTGGCCTAAAAATTCCAGACTGCCATTCCAGCAGAAATTAGGTTCAGTTCTGCCATGGAATAAGTGGAGCCTTGCTTATAACACCATTCATTTACTTAGAACTTTTCATTCTCAGGATCTTATTGAGATTGGGTAAGTATTATGAGTCTGCTTCAGAATAAACCCTGGATGGAGAAGCGATGACCTGATTAGTGGCAGATTAGACTATGAATACTTTTTTGTCTTCAACTGGATGGAATGTCTGCCTTAAGTTTCCCTTTTAGCAGTGGTTAAAGGGACACTGTCAGGTCAAACGTAGTCCAAAATGTAGGCTTTCTTACGAGTTTTAACAAGAATATTAGAGAAGTTAAACCTATTCTGTTTTTACAAAAATATATTTTCTTTAAATGTAAACATAGCCCTGCCATTTATGTAATCTAAATATTGGAGCATTGAGCAAGTGGATGAGAACTAGAAAACAAAACAAAACTGAAAGGCTAGTAAATATGTGCACTATTTAACATAATCCAAAATGTGAAAGGTTAACTCATGGAAAAATAGACCATGTGGGATTTTCAGAGTAGTTCATCATTGTTGGCTTAAATCTGCTCCCATTAAGTGAAGGATAAAAGATATTAACTTCAGTGGGAGCAGTTAAGCCAGTGCTGAGCACTTCTGAAGATCCTACTCTAGATGTTTTTAAAAAATCAAATTGTGTTAATCTTTAAGAACAATCAACATATTTTTCCTCCTAAACACAGTGGTTTTTTTATTTTGTCCCAATCTATTTTTTACAATATGTGTATAGACATATTTTGGGGAAACTGGCCATATTGACTTATATTTAAATAAAAAAGACAAAAGCATATACATGAAAGTATATCTTCTGGAGTTCCTTTATATAATATGCTGTAGAAATGTCCTATTTTTTTTAAGTTTAATATCTGACATTTGGTACCAATTCCCCTCTTTTTCTGGGGAACATTGGCATGATCTCTGGCAAATATGAATGTCACAATTCTATAAAGTGAGGAGCAATTCTCTTTACTCACAACTGAGGCAGGAGGGCATGCTAATTGTAATGGAAGGCAAGAAAGGGTTTGTGACATGATTCTTCATCCTCCAAACCGGCTGCTCTTTGGAGTCTGGGTACTTTTTTGTTAAAGTACTGTAACTTTTTGCTCTTAGGTTGAGTTTTCGTTTTAGAAAATTTAAGTCTTTTATCCTTATGGCTATGAAGACCAAATTGCACTGAGAGTAGAATTTGTCATTACTAGAAAAATGCATCTGTTTAACTCAATTGATTTTATTAAACTGATGCAGAAACTGACTTAAATTGATTTAACCTTTGTTTATATAAAGTCAGTAACATCTGCAGGCAATGTCTGAGAGCTCCAAAAGATGTGAACTGTCTCATTCATCTCAGTGGGGTGACTAACTTTTAAGTTACACTTATTTTCAGTGTCAACATTATTTCCCTAGTGGTCAGAGTACAAGAAAGGAGTAGGGTGATTGTATGAAGCAGTGCTTTACAGACCACTGAGTGGTATTTTATTTTAGTGTCTTGAAGGGGTGGAACTTGGGAGAGTGTGGCTTTATATCTCTACTGTTTGATTCATGAAAGTGAAATGAGGACCTGATGTTTCAAACAATTAAAAACCCTATACAGTCATAATTAAGACTAAAAGCAGTAGCTGATACACATTTTACCTTCCTGAAACATTAAAAGTTATTTCAAGTCTTGATGGTCCAGTATAATGGAAGAATACAGATACAAGGGGGCATGCTGGTGGAAGGAAGACATAGGCATAAATAGTAATTGCTGTTAAAATGAAGTACCTGCCTAATGTTTTGCCCCGGCTTTGTGATGTCATATGGCATGTCTTTGACTGTACTGATACTTTTCATTAATGTCTAATTCAGTAGGTCTCTCTGATCCTTAACAATTGCTACTATAATACCAGAAATAAGCCAAAGCTTTTCTGCTGTGCAACATATATATTTTGTACCTTTTATAAATATTAAACTTTACTTCAAACTTATCTTGATTTTTTTTCTTGCTCAGTGAACGCCAAGTGAAAAGAAATATGTTCACCATCTTGGAGGTATCAATCTCATGCATTAAACATTTTATTGGGATATTTTACCTTATTTTGAGACCATCTAATATTTTTAAGTAGATGCAATGACACACAGCTTTTTATTAGGGCTAAATGCAGCCAAGACCCATCAATAATGTCTCAATGAGGTACTATGGTGGTTATAGTGCAAGGTGCAATACCTGCCACTACCAGGGGACAACATACTATAAAACACCTCCAGTAGAGGGCAGAGGGGGAATTTAGCAGAAAATACAAATTTTCTGTAACAATACTCGAGAGCAAGGGGTGGGGAAACTAAGGCTCAGAGGCTGGATGTGGCCCCTGACTTGCTTGGATCTGGCTCTTGAGGCTCCCCTCCCAGCATTGGGGAGCCCGTGCTGGTCCTCCAGCTCCCCTGCTATCTTCCTGGGGGCTTGGTGTACGCAAAATCTACTAGCCTGGGCCTCCTTAGGCTCTGGTGTGCAAGGGGAATGTTGGGAGTGTCTTTCTCCTTCTCAGTCGGGCCATGTCAGTGAGCGTTTGATTGGAGTTTTTTGTTTCTCACTTGTATGCAGCCCCGACTGATTTTTCTGTGGGTCAGTGGCCCCCTACCCAAAAAAGGTTCCCCACCCCTGCTCTAGAATATTGGACTGTCTGCAGCCATGTTTGTGCCCTGGAACCCTTTGGACTGTAAGTAGAGGAGGGAGTAGTCAGAGCTGGGATCACAACACAAGCCTTTGTGGAGTTAGCCTGCTTCTGAGACAGGAGGGGCGTGGGTTGTGTTGGCAGAGTGATGTGTGTGAAGAGTGTATGAGGTAGTGGGTTTACTGGTGTGTGGGAGGGGGATAGGCAGACTTAACAGGGAGAGATTGGGACTAGAAGAGAAAAGCAAAGGGTAACAAAAGATAAATATTCTCTAATTTGCCCTTTAGTATAAAGCATCCGTTTGTTTTCATTGAGTGGGGAGAAGGAAGAAGCCAGTTTCCCACTAACCTCTTGTCCCCTGCAAAAATTCTTCCCTGGTAAACCTGGAATGTTTCATTAACAGGGCTTTTTTTTTTTTTAATTAAAAAAAAAGAGGGCTTATTAAAGAAAGGGATGTTTGGCATCCACTTATTTGAGGCTAATCCAGGCACAAAGGTTGGCATGGAAAACAGTGTTAGCTTTTCACTTTGAAAATATGATCAATGTGCTAGGGGGCTGGAGTATGTAGATAGCTATTAGTAAGAGACCCTCACTTCTTTCTAACTTTAGGCAGGAGCCACTACTGGGCAGTCATAAGAAAACTTCAGTGTATTGCAAATATACTAAAGGAGTTGATTCTGGACCTCAAGTCACATATATCAATCATTTTTAGTATAGTGAAGGATAAAAGCAGTATGTGGCCAGAGTGTTGCCACAAATACTACAGTTAGGGGGGCTTAAAGGCATTTTATTGCTGCTGCTGTTGTCACAGTTAATCCTATTGACAGTCTTAATTGGAATCACTACAAATCTTTTTCCTATTGGGTTTTGCTGAAGGACCTTGTGTAAAATGGTATTCATGCTGTTTATACAGCATACCCCACTATGAAACCGATATACTCTCATGAGTTTCTACCCTAAAACACGATATAAACCCATGAATATGGACAATGCAGAACAAACACAATGATGTATGATCAACAGGGCTTTTTTTTTTTTTTTTTAAAGAGGGCTTATTAAAGAGATGGGGTATGTTTGGTATACATTTATTTGAAGCTGATCCAGGCACAAAGGTTGGCATGGAAAACATGACTGGGAAGTATGGGCAGAGAGAATGCGGTAAGATGGGGATAGCAGTAGTAGAGCTCTTGAAGTGCTTTGTTAATCAAGTGAAGATTCAGTTCCATATGGAAAGAGGAGAAACCAAACGAGAAAAGTGGGGTTGAGACTAGGGAATGGAGAGTTGGTTTTTGTGCAAAGGAAGAGTCGCATTTGGGAAGAGAGGAAGTTGCTAGAGGAAGATTAATATGGCCAAAACCCCTGGAAGAACACTGGAAATGTAGAACTACCACCAACTGGATTTGTTATGGATATGATTGGAGAAAAATCAAGATTGACTGGGTAACGGAGAGGTTGATGTTAATTGTGAATGGGTAGAGAAAAGAATATTGGATTCAGACATTGAGCTTAAAGTGGCAGTGATGCTGTCCCAGAGAAAGTATTGGAGATGCATGTATGGGTGCAGGACTGCACAGGTAAGTATTTGTGATGGAAATTTATTTGTAGCTATTAGCTACAGTTAGCATCAAGGTGATAGTTGAACTCATGGCAGTAGATTAAATTGCCTAAACTATAGACGACCATGACAAAACAGAGTATAAGAATGGAGAGTAGAACCTTTTGAAAGAATTGTGAGTGCCAAATGCATTTTCTCGGAAGTGTAAGTGTAGAGGAAGAGCCATTAGCCTTTGCTAGAGGCAGCAAATGAGTCCAGATGAATGAAGACTGAGAAGAACTTAGACTTGGCCAGGTAGAAAACACTGCTAACTTTAGGGACAGTAATTTCAGAAGAATCAGTTGGGTGTAAGGCAGATTGCAGATTTGACTAGAGAAAGAAATTTGAAGAGTGGCCTCATTCTGTATTTGCTCAAGTTCAGAGAGAAAACTGAAGAAGGGGATTGAATCAGTGGAGATAAATTGGGCTGTTATTTTTTGGGGGGGGAAAGAGTCTCTTTGAAAATGAAAAATGGAAGTGGTTGAGGATTAAGGGAAGAAGTGAGTTGATTTTTAGAAGGGGAGGGCAGCTATTTTTAATATTACTAAATCTATTTACTTTAAAATTTTCATATGTATCAGCTCATTTAATAGTAACATCAGTTTCATTCTGTCACATGAAAAGTACAAGAGTTGAAAGGTTTAGAATATGCAAAGGCTGATCAAATCATGTAGCAAAGTTAGACACTCAAGTTATTAACATTAAAGGCCACATTATATGGAGCTATACCTATCTCATAGAGCTGGAAGGGACCTTGAGAGGTCATCAAGTCCAGTCTCCTGCCCTTGTGGCAGGACCAAGTACCATTCCTGACAGATTTGCCCCAGATCCCTAAGTGGCCCCCTCAAGGATTGAGCTCACAACCCTGAGTTTAGCAGGTCAATGCTCAAACCACTGAGCTATCCCTCATCCCATTAACTGTTCACTAACTTCCTTAAGTTCGTTCTGCCAGAAATTGTGTGATTTGCTGCCCCAAAAAGTGAAATTGAGAAGGTTTAAAACTTACATTTCTTTTGTGTAAAATGCTTAGGAAAGAGCAATTTCTGGAACATCTTATCTCAAAAAGGCCTTGCCCTGGAAACCTGAGGTGTTTGTCCATGTGTCTGTTTCTGCTCTTCAGTATTTTCCCTAAGGTAGGACTATGTCAACCCTTCAGATCTTATAGTGGTGTAGCTGTGCTGATGGAAGATCTGTCATGTAGCCACTCTATGGTTGTGGGAGAGAGCTATCCAGCTGGCATAATTAAACCACCTCCCATGAGTTTCATTGCTATTTCAGCGGGAAGAGAGACTCCTGCCAACATATTGCTGTCCACGGTGGTTTTGTTGGTGAAACTTATGATGGTCAGTGTTCCACCCATCCCCACTTCTGGCAAAAATGTTACCAACAAAAAGGCTATGTCTGTGGTAGCACAAGTTCCTTATCATACGGAATAGGGATAAAACTTCAAGAATTGGGTGTGTTTAGAAAAGAGAAGACTGAGAGGGGACATTATAGCAACTTTCAAGTGCCTAAAAGGGTGTTCCAAGGAGGAGGGAGGAAAAATTGTTCCCCTGGGCCTCTGAGGATAGGACAAGCAGCAATGGGATTAAATTGCAGCAAGGAAGGTTTAGGTTGGACACTAGGAAAAACTTCCTAATTGTCAGGGTGATTAAACATTGGAATAAATTGCCTAGGGAGGTTGTGAAATCTCCCATCATTGGAGATATTTAAGAGCAGGTTAGGCAGACATCCATCAGGGATGATCTAGATCAGCCATGGCCAACCCCGTGGCTCATGAGCCGCATGCAGCTCTTCCCCTCCCCCCACGGGGTGCGGCTCACGAAGGCGCCCGCCCTCCCCCCCCCCCCATGGCTCAAAGCCGCCCCCACACCCTTGAAAATAGCCCTTTCCTCCTGGCTCCCTGTGCTCACCAGGGCAGGAGAGCTGTCTGGTGAGGCCATTAAAGATGGTGTCGGCCGGTGAGAGCCTGATGTGGCCAAAAAGCCTCTAAATGCGTTTTCTTAAAGGGGCAGTCTTTTTTTCTCAACAACATTACCCCGGCTCTTCGCGCTGGATCCACTGATATCTTGGCTCTTTGCCCGGAATGCCTTGGCCACCCCTGATCTAGATGGTACTTTGTCCTGCTGTGTGGATTTGGTGACCTGTCAAGCTCCCTTCCAGTTCTAGTGTCCTGATTGTATGTTTCCTTTTTCTCATCTTTTGTCTGTTTTGTCTACTTAGATTTGAAACCCTTTGGGCAGGGACTTTATTACACCCCTAGAACAGTGATGCTACTGTAATGTAAATAATTTGGGCTAAACTTCTCTGGGTCTGCGCTGAGCTGCAGAAGCATCACATTTATATGCTTAAAGCTGACCTTGATCATAGGGATACCAGATTCCCCAGGTTACACCAATTTACTATCCAGGTGGTTTGAACATTTTTACTCCTAGTTTCTAAAAAGAATGGGTCCACTATGGCAACTTGCAAACTACAGGTATTAAGGAAAATGAAGAAAGTGTCCAAGCTCCAACTTTGCCTCCAAAATCACAGTACAGGAGCTTCTGCTTAATAACCTAGAGAATAACTTTTAGTCAATAGAAATATTTTGCATGTCCAATTGACTAATGTTAATGGATCTGAATATTGGCAACACACAATACTGACACATACTGTTTGGGGGGTTTTTTTGGAAATGGGTTGCAGGTAGATTTGGGGAGCTGGGCTGAATATCAGGTTCAGGTAGAAAAGTCCATGGATGCACGAAACCTCTCCCTGCACACTCCAGGCTGCACCTGGGCCTGGGAACCAGAGCTCAGCATATCCCATTACTGCCTTTCCTGGCTGCAGCACTGCAAATCTGCCTGGGGCTTTCCACGGGGAACAGGAATGCTGAGATGTGCAGAGCCTGGGTCTCTGGTGTCAGGGCAAGATGCACCTCAGAGAGCACAGGGGAAAGTGCTCCCCTTCCCTGCCATTGCCCACCTTGGGGTCCAATATGGGCCCATCCCAGTACGTCCATTCTTGCTGAAGCCTGGCAAATCTGCCGTTTGCTTATTGGCAACTGTCAGATAACAGCAACTTCTTTGCTGTCCACCAACAGGCTACTAATAAGCAGAATTGACTGGACTATCAAGTAAACTGTGTACGCATAAAAGTTTTTAACCAGGCCACCCTGGCCACATCAAAATCCATTTCTGAAGGTGAAAATACTGTTGTGCATGGCTATGCTAATAAAATGAAGATTTTCCATAATGACCATAGCCAAAACAAGTCCTTTCTATGCAGCAAATCATAAACTAAGGCTTGATTTAGATATCAGTGAACGGCCCAAATGCAGATACTATTCATTCCTGAAAAGCCATTGTCTGGTGGCTCAAATTATTGGGTAATGACCAGGAGCAAAACAATTTATGGATACAGTTGAAGTGGGTATATCTATACTACTTTAGACACCCACTTCTGATTTGTGCCAGATGACTGTGCTTTGTGGGAGCTTGGGGTAGTGACCTGTTTAATTGTAGTGTAGACTTTCAGACTCAGGCAAGAGTCTGGAATCTGGGAGCCTGCAAGGTATTTACAGTCCGAGAGCTCAGGCTGCAACCTCTACACACCAGTTAAATAATCCCTTAGCCTGAGATGTGTGAGCCAGAGTCGGATGAGACAAGGCAGCCATAGGTGTCTAATTGCAGTATAGACATTACCCAGTGAGTGTCCGAAAGCAGACAGTGCTAGTGGAAACATTAAACTAGAACTAATCCACATAATCAGATGTGGATTTCAAATCAGCTGATTATTATCTGTATTATTTAAGTGTTAGAATCTTTACTTGAATTTGAAATTATGGTTTGTTTTGACTGGCAGACACACTTTATAAAAGCAAGGCCCAGAGAATACATATGAAATGAAATCAGTCACACACAAATAAAAAAGCAAAATCCTGACAAATTGTCCAAAACAAAACAGAGTCTTTAGACAATCATAACAGGAACATCTTTAATTTCATTGAGAAAGTAAAACCAAGTCCTGAAAATGGGGGTAGCCATGTTTTAGAATAACCAGTTTTTAAAACATTGGCTGTCCGTGAACAAGTAGTTCCTAGTAGGTATGATTGCAAAAAGTACTTTCAAAACATGAAGCCTGAGTCCGAAAGAGAACCCAAAATCTGAGTTGCAAACTGCTGCATTGGTTTCAATGGATATTAATCTGGAAGCCACTGATGAAACTTTTACATATTGAAGGTGTACACCAGACAGTCTCAAAAATGTAGGATGTAATTACTGGGGGTGTCTGAGGGACTGGTGGGAGTGTTACAGGTGTATAATCTGAGTAGGCCTTTGACAACGTATTGTGTAGTTGGAGAATGCTGAGGGGTGGCAATTAGTTTCCTTTTTTCTGAAGTGGTGCTCCACTTTCATGAACATGGAAAATGCTGGACTAAGAGAAGAATTAACTTCAGGCTTACTAATGTTTTCACCAAGTTATCACAGTTATATTTATTATCACTCTTATTGTTTGGATATCATAAATAGGGACTGCCTCTTTAACTGTAGTAACTTTAGCTTAGAGTCCATTATGACAGTCCCTCAAGGTTCATTTATACACTATTGAACACTTTTGTCACTTGGCCATTTAGAACAAAGCAGATTGTATTTTCTAATGGTATTTGAGTTTAGGCATTCTTCACATTGAAATAAGTGAGTAAGCTGGTCAGGATATCTGAGAAACCCTGAGGTGTAAACCAAAATTGCAAACATGAAATGGATATATGCAGAAAAGAGGAGAGAATAGAATTAGGATTCAGTGCTCCTTTTTCTTACCAGAGGAGGAAAAGTCCAACTACTTTGGCCTTGTCTAAACTAGGATTTAACAGTGGGATAGTGTGTTCCATAATAGATTCCAAGACAGATACTAGAGAAGTGTAATGTAGGCAAAGCTGTTTTAACATGTTCTAGGAAGACTGAGTAGAGCCTAAGCTCCTTCCTGAGTTTTTAACTTGTATGTTAAAGGCAACATGCTTTTTCTACACTACACTTTTCAAATGTGCATGTTAATGCATTTTAATACACCTGGTGGCCATGGCCTAACTAGGATAAAAAGTACAACATTCTGCCCTGATCTACCCTAGAAAATAAGCTTCAGAGGGGTAGCAGAGTTAGTTTGTAACAGGAAAAACTTTAAAGTGCTACTAGACTATTTGTTTTTTAAGACTAACAAAACATGTAGATGGTCTCATGAGCTTTGCTACTGCTGCTATTGTTTTACTGTTCTGTAGACAGGCAGCAGTCTTTAGTCTGACCCTTCTAATAGCTCTCCATTTATTACACACGCAAAGCGATTGAGAACTTTGGTGTCCCGACTGGGCTGTTAAACAGAGTGCACAGATGTGTTTTGAAGTGAAGTGCAATCCACAAATGTTAGCTTACCATCAGATTGCAGGACCTCTTTGGCCAATTTCATAACTCCCTCTATCTTTTAAAATGATTTGCTGCTGCTGAAGAGCACCAGGGTAGTGGATCTCAATCTTTTGGGGTCTGTTGCCCACAAAAAGGCTGAAAAATCATTCCTTTTCATCATATTGCACAATCCTCAGTTACAGGACCCAGGTATGTTATGGAATTGGGGTGGAGAGCGACTGGTGGAGCTGGGAGGAGGCCATATAATCTGCCACTCATAAACAGATTTCATAAGCTCTGATGCTTAGCTCTCTGAAGAGTGTATAAATCTTTTCCTTCTTAAGATTTACCAGTGACTCATGTCCTGGAAATTCTTGGCACATTTAGTGACACGAACATAGCTGTATATTTGGGATTGGTATTACATTGGGTTCAATAAATTATGGCCACACTCCTGGATCCTTTAACAGTAGTAGTAAGACTTGACTCCTACATGCAGAAAATGCTGATATCATCCACCCCGGTATAGTATTCATACAGCTAGAACATCTGAATGTTATGGACTGGCAAGATTGATTCTACATTATATAACAACTAGGAATAAAATGTTTAATTTAAAAAAAATGGGCATAAGATAGGAATCGTGGGAATAAACAGAAAGGGAAATGAGAGTACAAGAGGAAAAAGCCTGGCAGATCAATTGAACTGGAAGTCTTTTATGAGGAATGATGGATGCTCCTTGAGTTTTTTGGAGCTAGGCAGGACAAAACAGTGAAGAGTGTGCAGTTGGATATCCTCCATGGGTTTAAGTTCCACAACGTGAGTTTCTAAACTCTGTGACAAGAATCCCCTACATTGGGCAATAACATTTAACTTGTTTTATTTTCATGTAGTAACCTTAAATTTCCCATTCCATTAAAACACGTACAGCTCTAGCTGACATTTGAAATTTTCCTTTGACACATAACTATGATGATTTTTTTTATTGTGGTTTTGATATGGTCTCATGGTGGTCTCAGTTCTTGGAGTTTGGTTACTGTGATGATTAAGATCAGAGCCTCTTACCCTCAATCTGCAGGAGGTAGGCTGGCTACACACTCTTTATGTGGTCAAGTTCCTATGTGGTCACAGAGGACTCCAAGTCTGTTTTCTTGCACCGTTCCAAGGACCAAAAAAGTTAAGGAGCCTTCATTATAATAGAATTAATTCCCCTTTGAGGGGAAAGCTGAAACATGAAAGGCAACAGTAGACTACTCCTAGCATGGTGGAGACATCAGGACAGAGGCATGGACATAATGGGTCAGATCAAAGGTCTACACAGCCAAGTGTCCTGTTTTTTGACGATGGCCAATGTGAGCGGTTTCAGAGGGCATGAACAGAACATGGCAATTTACCAAATGATCCATCTTGTCATTCAGTCCCATTGACTAGCAGTCAGAGGTTTAAGAACAGCCAGAGCTCCTGACCATCATCTTGGCTAACAGCCATTGATGGACCTCTTCCCTGGGAGTTTAGGATTGGTGTTTAGAAGGTATCCAGAATCCCCAAACCTCTGACTGGAATGAGTGGGACAGTTCAAATCTCTCAAAGCTCCAGGTTCTGTACAGACACTTCATTGGATTAACTTTTAAACATCACATTTTTCATAACTATAAGGGTTTCAGAATATTTTTAAATGAAAACTAAGGTTCTGTAGCAATGGGCCCTGGATGATAGTATACAAATCAACTTCATCTATAAAATTGATTGAATTTAAGTTTTAGTGTTAGAGTTGCAGTGGTATAAATGAAGTTTCACTTATCAGAGAGATCAATTAATTTTACATAGAAACTTCTGCCCAAATAGTGTTGAAGAATCCAGGATCTCCTGGAATGCTAGTATGAGATTCAAAATACGTTAGACAAATCTTCAATGTAGTGCACAAGCAATGCATGTTCAAGGGCTGCTTCTCTATACTTTTCCATAAACATTTTGGGTATGTCTACACAGCAGCATTATTTCGGTCTAACTGACATTTTGAAATAACAAAGTGCACATCTACACAGCAAGTCGTTATTTTGAAATAATTCCAAGATCGAGGACTTACTCCACCTCCTGTAACCCTGATTTCACAAGGAGTAAGGGAAGTTGAAGTGTCTACATAGCAAGAAGTCGAAGGAAGAACAGTTTAATTCAGCTTTTGGTGCTATTTTGACTTCAGTTATGCAATTGATGTAGCTGAAGTTACATATCTTAATTGGACTTTTGCCCTACAGTGTAAGATGTGCCCTTTGAGGCTCATTTTATCTAAAATTTTATTTCCAAGAAATATCAATGGAATGCTTCCAAGTTACTGGTGTGCATGCAATTCAGCCTGGCGGTCATTAGGCATACTTGAGTTGGCTTGGATCTATGAACTCAAACTAAATAAACTTCTTGTGCACAGTAGCCCCACTCTTGGAATTGGATATCTTCCTTCAAAGGGAGCCTGTCATGTCTAATGAAATACCATAATATAAAGATACTAAAATTGGATCTTAGTCTGTGCAGATCAACATCACATTTCACAGTTCATGCCTCTTTCCTATGAGTTCTAAAAACTTAGTTGTGTTTTTCAAAGGCACGTTATTAAGGGCACAAGAGCAAACTATTCTATTATGTTGAAAGACAGGAAGTATGACGAGACTACCCTGGCTTAACAAGCAGATCAATGATCTAAAAATCAAAAAAGAGTCCAACAAAAAGCGAAAACTAGGTCAAATTGCAAGGGATGAATATAAACATCACGCAAGTATTTCAGGGTGAAATTAGAAAAGCCAAGGCACAAAATGAGCTCAAACTAGCTAGAGTCATAAAGGGTAACAAGAAGACATTCTACAAATACATTAGAAGCAAAGGGAAGACCAAGAACAGGGTATGACCATTACTCAATGAAGAGGAAAATATAGAAGTGGTGGAGGTGCTTAATGACTTCATTTTGGTTTTCACCAAGAATGTTGATAGCCTAACACAGAAGCTAAAATAGGGAAAGAACTTATCTTGAAGTCACTAAGGCTTGAAGAAATGCATCCCAGAATACTTAAGGAGCTAACTGGGGAGGTATCTGAGCCATTAGCTATTATCTTTGAAAAGTCATGGAATATGGGGGAGATTCTGGAACAAGGCAAATATAGTGCTCCTCTATAAAAAGGGAAATAAGGACAGAAGAGATAGTGAAGCAGAGAGTTAAGAAATCCATTTGCAAACACCTGGAAGATTAATAAGGTGGTAACAGCATGGATTTGTCAAGAACAAATCTTGTCAAACAAACCTGATAGCTTTCTTTGACAAAGTAACAAGTCTTGTGGATAAGGAAGAAATGGTAGATGTGGCATATCAAGACTTGAGTAAGATATTTGATAGTCTCACATGACTCATTAACAAAATAGGGAGCTACAACCTTGAGGGAGCTCCCATAAGATGGGTCCATAACTGGTTGGATAACTGCTCTTAGAGTTGTAATCAGTGGTTCACAGTCATGCTGGAAGGGCATGATAAGTGGGATTCCCCAGGGATCAGTTCTGGGTCTGGTTCTGTTCTGTATCTTTATCAATGATTTAAACAATGGTGCAGAGCAGGGGTGGGCAGTCATTTTTGACAGGGGCCACTCCAAGAATTTGGTAAGTGGTCAAGGCTGCACATGTCTGATACTAAGGAGGGAGAGTGGGGTCCGGGAGGGAGTTATGATTTAGGGTGGAGATGCATGAGTGGTTACAGAGAGTTTGGGTTGTGGCCAGGGGCAGAGAGTTTACATGTAGGAGGGGTTGAGGTACCAGGTGCAGGCTCTGGCTGGGAGGTGCTTACCTTAGGTGGCTCCTGGCCAGCAGCCCAGGGGAACCCTCAGGCAGGTTCTCTGCTTGCTGTGCCCCACACCCCACTCAAAGCGGCCGACTGCTGGGGCCATGGTCACCTCTGAACTGGGCACCTCTTGGGGATAGCCATCTGTGATTTGACTGCCTGCAGGCACAGCCAAGACAGCTCCCATTGGCCAGTTTCTGGCTAATGGGAGCTGTGAGGATTGTGCTGGAGGGGGAGGAGGAGGCAGTGCATGGAGGACATCCCAGGGGTGTTTTCATGAAGAGGTGCACACACTGGCCCCAACAGCTGGTCACTTTGAGTGGTGTGTGGAGTGTAGCAAGCAGGGAGCCTGTCTAAGGGACCTGTTGGACTGCAGGACATTGGCAGCCCAGAACATTGTAGTGGGCTGGATCTTAATGTTTGGTAGCAAGACCCAGTCCACGGGCCATATTTTGCCTGCCCCTGGTATAGAGTACACTTATAAAGTTTGCAGCTAGGAGGGGTTTCAAGTGCTTTGGAGGATATGATTAAAATTCAGAAAGGACAAATGCAAAGTACTCCACTTATAAAGGAACAATCAGTTGCACACATACAAAATGGGAAATGACTAACTAGGAAGGAGTACTGCGGAAAGGGATCTGAATGTCTATGGGGACCATAAGATAAATGAGTCAACCATGTAACACTTTGCGAAAAAAGCAAACATTTTCTAAATGGTGAACGTGGTATACCCAGAGTTAAGTAAGGCATTTGATAACATCTTGCGTAACCTTCTTAGCAATAAACTAGGGGAATACAACCTAGATGGGGCTACTATAAGGTGGTGCATAACTGACTGGATAATCGTTCTCAGAGAGTAGTTATTAACGGTTCACAATCATGCTGGAAGGGCATAAGTGGGGTTCCGCAGGGGTCTGTTTTGGGACCGGTTCTGTTCAATATCTTCCAACGATTTAGATGATGGCATAGAGAGTATGATTATTAAGTTTGCAGATGATACCAAGCTGTGAGTGGTTGCAAGTGCTTTGGAGGATAGGGTCAAAATTCAAAATGATCTGGACGAACTAGAGAACTGATCTGATGCAAACAGGATGAAGTTTAATAAGGACAAATGCAAAGTACACCACTTAGGAAGGAACAATCAGTTTCACATATACAGAATGGAGAGTGATTGTCTCGGAAGGAGTACTGCTGAAAGGGATTTAGGGGTCATAGTGGACCACAAATTAAACATGAGTCAACAGTGTGACACTGTTGCCCAAAAAAAAAAACACACACAACACCACCACCACAACACCCCACACATGATTCTGGGCTGCATTAACAGGAGTGTTGTGAACAAGGCGTGAGAAGTCATTCTTCTGCTCTACTCTGTATTGATTAGACCTCAATTGAGTATTGTGACCAGTTCTGGGCACCGCATTTCAAGAAAGATGTGGAGAAATTGGAAAAGGTCCAGAGAAGAACAACAAAAATGATTAAAGGACTAGAAAACATGACCTATGAGGGAAGACTGAAAGAACTGGTCTTGTTTAGAAAAGACAAGACTGAGGGGGGACATGATAGTAATTTTCAAGTATCTAAAAGGGTGTTACAAAGAGGAGGAAGAAAAAATATTTTCCTTAACCTCTGATGATAGGTCAAGAACCCTAATGGGCTTAAATTGTAGCAAGGGAGGTTTAGGTTAGACATTAGGAAAAACTTCTTAACGGTCAGGATGGTTAAACACTGGAATAAATTGCCTAGGAGGGTTGTGGAATCTCCATTAATGGAGACTTAAGAGCAGGTTAGACAGGCACCAGTCAGAGATGGGTTAGTCAGTGGTCCCCAACCTTTTGGGGCTGCTGAGCGCCCGGGGGCGGGGCCGCGCATGCGCTGTGCACCCGGAGGCGGCACTACGCGCCCGGGGTGGGGGCTGCGCATGGGCCCAGGGCACAAGATTGGTTCGGGCTGGCCCTGGTTACTAGGCGGGCACACACAAATGCCCCAGCGGGTGCCACATTGCCCGCGGGCACCATGTTGGGGACCACTGGGTTAGATGGTGCTTGGCCCTGCTATGAGGGCAGAGGACTGGAGTTGATGACTTCTCAAGATCATTTCCAGTTCTATGATTGTGAGAGTTTGAAAAAAGATCAATACTGTGTGGCTGATACTAATCTTGGTGATCTATACTAACTTAAAACGTAAGAATGGCTGTACTGGATCAGATCATCTAGCCCAGTATACTATCTTCCGACAGTGGCAATGCTAGATGCTTCAGAAGGTATGAATGGAACAGGGCCATGGTAAGTGATCCAACCATGGTCATTCAGTCCCAGCTTCTGGCAGTCAGTGGCTAATGGATGCCTCAGAACATGGGACTGCATCCCTGGCCATCTTGGCTAATAGCCATTGGTGGACCTATCCTCCGAGAATTTACCTAATTTTTGTAAATCGTCTTACAGTTCTGGCTTTCATAAGATCCACTGTCAACAAAAGTTTCACAGATTGACTGTGTTGTAGGAAGAAGTACTTCCTGAATGTTTGTTTTTAAACCTGCTGTTACTTTCACTGATTGACTCCTGGTTCTTTTGTTACATGAAGAGGTGAATAGCACTTTCTCCACACCATTCATTAATATTTTGATAGCCCTTTATTATAGTCCCCCTTTGTGTTCTTTTCTGAATTGAACAATCCCAGTCATTTTAATCTCTCCTTATATAAAAGCTGTTTTATATCTGATAGTTTGTTGCCCTTCTGTTTACTTTTCCCACTGCTAATCTTTTTTGAGATGGAGATGTGTAACGAATGTATGTATTTTTGTCTTCGCTATCTCTTTCCAAATGGCTAGCTGTATTTGATGGCTACTGCACATTGAGATGTGTTCAGAGAATTATCCACAGTGACTCCAAGATCTTTTATGAGTGGGCTAATTGAGACCCCATCATTTTGTGTGGATAGTTTGGATTGTTTGCATGACTTTTTTGTTTATCACCATTACATTTCTTCTGCCTTTTTGTTGCCCAGTCATCCAGTTTTGTGAAATCCTTTTGTAACTCTTTACAATCATTTTTCGACTTCATTGGTTTGAGTGTATCATCTGCATTTTTGCCACTTCAATGTTTACCTCTTTTTCCAGATCATTTATGAGTATGTTGAACAGCACTTGATCCAATATAGATAATTGGTGAACCTTGCTATTTACCTCTTTCCATTGAAAAACTTTTTATTCCTATCCTTTGTTTGCTATCATTCAACATGACATCAGGTGTAGCTCAGCAACTCATTCTGACACCAACCTTTGCTCCGTAACAATTGATAGAATAGTGTGCCTTTCAAAGTCCTACAACAACTTCTGCTGGTGTCAAGTACATGCTGGATATAGTTTAACTCATTTAGCCCATTTTCATTGTTGCAAGGTCTCTAAGGATTAATAATGGCGATAATCTTAGTAGTTTGGTAGGAGTGCTTTTACGCATTCTGTTTTTAAGAAGAGTAGTTTGCTGTAGCCACCCTTGATTGTTTTTTGTTTCCATCTGGAATCTTTCCTGCTTTTTGAAGAGAATGAATGGGAGCTTCCAACAATAGCAGTTAAATTTTTGTGAGGAAACGAGGGTATATAAATATAGTGAATTTCGGAGGACATCAGGATATTTTGAATAAAATAAATAAGAAAATGCTCACAGATAAATCTTTTCAAGTAGTTGCAAATGTAATATTCCACTTCTGGTGTCAGCAAGCCCAGTGCATGGCTGTTGGAAACATTTTTCCCTCAGAGATACCTGTTGGGTTCCCTCTGCTTCCACGTGTTACTGTGTTCAGGTGTGAGGGCAGAACTGTCCCTAGCCCACCCACAGTTCCTTCTTATTGTGACAGTTGTTGGAACTCTTTTCAATACCAGATCAGTTTCTTTGAGCCTTTGTGAACAGTGTGTGTGTGTGTGTGTGTGTGTGTGTGTGTATAGTTAGTCTAGTTCAGCCTTATTAGGATGGTAATTTTTAGTTCTTTTAATTAAAAAAGGTGGATTTTTTTTGGACATTTCCCCATTTGGGGATTTTTCTGTATATGGTACTAAGATGCCCCTGTCACAGAGTTTCAAGCTGTGCAAAAGCAACCCATGTGATAAATGTTTGAAGTGGCTGGGAGAGGCACATGTGAAGTGTTTGGTTTTCAGGGAGTTCAAGCCTAGGACAAAAAACACTAGGGAGGCGAGGCTGTTGAAGGAGGCTGGCCTCAGGCCATTGTCAGCGCTGTCTTGGGGCTGTCGCTGTCTGACGTGGTGCTGAGTGTTGCAGCTTCAAAGGGGAGCACACCTGTGGAGATAGAAAAAGCCCTGCGCCATTCTCTTGCCTGTACCCAGGAAGAAATATCAAGCTTCTGGAGAAGGTCTCTCCCTTTGTGAAGAGGCTTGAGAAGCAGTCGAGCAAAGTGCACTTGGAACCTGAGCACTTCTACAAATCTGTGCCTGAAAGTTTCAGAGGGGTAGCCATGTTAAAACAAATAGTCTTGCAGCACTTTAGATGTAGATGATATCATGAGCTTATGATATCATCTCTGCTTAAGTTAGCTCTGGTGGTATAGGGGATTCTGAGCCGGGCGCCAGAAGCCACAGAGTCAACTTCTGCCCTTCATGAGACCATTTGGTGGTGACTACTCCAGAGCCATTTATAATGGCAAGAAACCTGCTTTGCCTCTCAGTGCCAGTGTCTCGATCCTTAAAGAGTCCGGTCCCCCTATACCACTCCCAGGAATTCAACGTCCATCACTTGAAGTTACATGCTTCCCAGGGGAAGCCTGCCACAGTGGCATTGCTCCATGCATTGCCTGGCTCCCAGTACTCATCTCTAGCACCAGTGGGATCTGCTCCGCCATAGTTGGAGGAATGGGAATCCTCCTAGTTGGATCAGAGGTGGGTTTGACTTCCTGGTCTTTGCTCAGATTCTCTCTTCGTACTGACCACAGTGACCCTTCAGTGGGATGTCCCATGTGATGTGAATCAGGACAATGCGGCCCTGCCCTAGGTCAGCGGCCCTTTTGGAACCCTTGGGCATTTTCCCCAATTCTTCGAGGGTCCCCATGGGTGCTCCACCTTAGGTGCATCAGCATCACTGTGCGCCAGTCGGAGATTTGTATTAGCAGTGACCCTGGCCGGTGGCGCATGCGGAGTGCTGGCACAAGCATTCTGAGTGCTTTACTCCGCATGTACAGCCAGCTATTTTCAGTTCCTTCTTAACCGCCGTGGCTCTGGTCGTAGCTTAGCAGTCGCCCACTTCACCTCACCATAAAATCCTTTTTATGTAGATAGTTACTCTGTAGTTACCTCAAAAAATATAGTAGTAGTAGTTAGTGTAAGTACTACTACTAAACCCTTATACTCATAGATGACCGATGTCTCCTCCACTTCACTCTGTCTCGAGACAAAACTTCTAGCTAACTCCAGGAGTATCCTAGTTGTTGTCCTTCGAAGGAGAAAGTGGGGATGGCTAGGCCACATTCTCAGAAAATCATCTTCCAGTATAGTCCGTCAAGCTCTCACATGGAACCCACAAGGAAAATGCAAAAGAGGAAGACCTCGGACAACGTGGAGAAGATCTACTGAAATTGAAGGACGACAGTATAAGTGCTTACTTTAAAAAAAAAAAACCCCTCTCTTTATTTAGTACTTGATCCGTATTAGTTAGTGTAATAGACTAGAGCAGTGTTTCTCAACCAGCAGTATGAGTACCCTTAGGGGTACTCGAGAGAAGTCTGGGGGGCATGTCAACACAACTGAAATTTGGAGAAACTAAATTTTTGTTTTACAGCGCTTTATTACTTTTGTACTTTTTGCATCCAAAAATTTCATTGCCTGCCTGACTACAATTAAGTACTTTAAACAAATGTGTTGCAATGGTAGAAAAAAAAATGGTGTGTCTGAAAACTGGGGGTACTTATAATTAAAAAAGGGGGGAGGTACTTTATAAAAAAAAAAGGTTGAGAAACACTGGACTAGAGGACATTGATCTACTCACAACAACAAAGCGCTGAGACAGGAGCCCCCTGGGTCGTGCTGGGTTCACCCGGTTTTAACAGGTGTACAGGATGCAAACTGTCTATTTGAGTCTCCAATGGACATGACCTCTGTGTCCGCTGCCTGGGTGAGGAGCACTTCACTGAACAGTGCCCTCACTGAAGGAAATTAACGTCCAGAACGAGAAAATCCAGAGAACTTCAGATAAAAATGCTATAGCTGAAGAAAAAGACACATCCGGCATCTGACCCAGAGCATGACACCCAGCCGCTAGACAGCATCCCCTGGGGCAGCTTCTGACAAGGCACCTAGTACTAAGCCCAATGCAGGGGACCGGGACAGAGCTCAACAGCCTACAAAGAGGTCCCTATCCTCCTCAGGAACAGACTCCCCCTCGAGGAAGCAATCAGTACATGAGAGTACTGCTTCCAAAATCCTGGTGGCAAAGGCGTTAGTGAAGCCGTTTAAGGATGGGACCGACACCGACAGAGGCCATGACCCAAAGCGCAAGACGCACGTTGCCACGAAGGCACCAACGGAGGCAAGAGGCAAAACCTCTGGATCGGCACTGACCGCAAAGCTGCTGGCACCGACCGCGGCAAGCCCAAAGCCACATCGGGAAGCGGCAGTGCAGTCCACAGCGGGGTGCTTGGCACCGTCAAAGCCATGCTGAGCCTGACACAAACAGTGCTACAGCACCAACGGCAACATCAAAGCCTCGGATAGAAAGAAGAAAGCATACTGTGGCAGAAATACCGGTACTGGTGAAACAAACAACTAATGAGTCAGATGAGAATGCTGATGCAGACACTATCAGCGCTGACACCTCATAGAATGATCCCTCCTATGCCAGTTCAACAATTTATAACTGTGATGGCACAGTCGGGGTTCCCCTCAATCCTGCACCCCCGTAGCAGCAAGAATGGACTCCACCAGCCAGTATATTAGAGAAGGTTTATTGCTTCTCCAGGATACAGCACAGCATAGACATGATGTGGTTACAGGAGTCAAGGCCAGGATGCCTCAGACCCCTGAGGTTAGGAGGTCCATCACCCCCCCCCCTTTAAACCCCAGTACTCCGCTTAAGTTGTTCCCTTCATGTTTTCGAGCCAGCAACTGACCCTTCCCCCAACACTCACTTCCTTTGTTCCATCTCTTCCCTTAACCGGTAGAACTGGTTCGGTCACTGTCATGGGGTCCCTCAGGGTGCCCCCCGCTGGGCAGTACTTACAGACAGAGGCCAGTAGGGGTCATCCACAGCCCAAGCACAGCAACCAGCAAGGTACTGACACTACATCACAATAACTGCAGAAGATCTCGTAGTCATATCTATATCGGGAACACCTCTTTTCAGTACCGATAGGACCCCACAGGCATCAAGGCATAGCTTGTTGTCCACACCGGCCACATCCATACTACCAGTCTTCAGTGACAGTGAAGAGGTACATACCAACATGTACCCACACCGATACTTCTCACCCGTGACTAACCAACAATGGCAACTGCAGCAATGGCTTCCACCACCTAATCCGCCAAATTGGCCATACTAGTACTCATGGGTACTATACAGAACACAACAAATGCAACAGGGACAGAGGACACAGCAATCAGTTCCGACACCGAAATTAGACCTCACAATAGACAGCTCCCCAGGCAGAGTGTGCTCAGCTCCAGCCGAGGAAGGCGAGGAGAATGAGGATGATGATCAAAACACCAGCACTCCCTCTATGAACAGGTGACCGTTTCAGGACTTTTCAAGAACTGTTCAAGAGAGTGGCCAACTCACTCGAGATTTCCCTCTCTGAGATGCCGGAAACACAACACAAACTCAGGGACATACTGCATATTTTGCCACATGAAACTAGCGCTCCCAATGAACGGACCCGGCTAAAAACATTTGGAAAATGCCAGCTACAATAACACTGACTGACGAGATCAGATCAAAGGTACTATGTTACTCCCAAAGGAGCATAATTATTCTTCTCCCACCCACCCCCAAACTCTTTGGTGGTGGATGCAGTTAACCACTACAGATGCCTCACTGATGGGATGGGGCACTCACTTGGGTCAACGCATAATACAGGCACAATGGATCAAGCAGGACAGAGAAACACATCAACCTGCTCGAACTCCGGGCAGTAAGACATGCATGCACACACTTCCTTTCCCCTCATTAAAAACCGAACTGTACAGATACTTATGGACAACGTAACTACAATGTACTATATTAACAGACAAGGAGGGGCCAGATCATACAAGCTGTGCCAGGAAGCAGTCCAACTGTGGAAGTGGTGTATCCCAAGGAAGATATATCTCATTGCAGCTTAACTCCCGGGCAGGGACAATACAGTAGCAGATGCCCTAAGCAGACAGTTTCCTCAGAAACACTAGTGAGAAATAAACATGACCTTTCTCTTCAGGAAGTGGGGGTTCCCATCAATAGACCTATTTACTTGCAACACAACATCCGATGCCCACAGTACTGCTCCAGAGCGGGCATAGGGCGCAACTCACTAGGAGATGCCTTCACCATACAACGGAAAACACACCTATATTACACATTTCCCTCCGTTCCTGCTGATACAACAAGTAATTCTCAAGGTCAAACAGGACAAGGCCAAAGTGATCATAGCACCCAATTGTCCCAGGCAACCGTGGTATCCATACCTGTTACAGATCAGCATCTGTCCACTGCACCGCTTCCCACCAGTCCAGGCTCTGCTCAACCAATGCAACGGGTGGATCCACCATCCCGACATACAAACTCTCCATCTACAAGCGTGGATGCTAGCTGGCTAGATGACATGGAACACGCTCTCCTGAAGACAGTGCAGAATGTTCTTAAAAACTCCAGAAAACCTACAATGAGAAAAACACACTCACAAAAATGGAAGCATTTCACGATGTGGTGTTTCACCTACAACTACGAACCACAGCTGCTGCTTTGAGTGGTCCCCGTGGGTGCTCCACTCTGGGTGCTGGTGCGTCCTCGCGCCGGCGACCGGAGACTTTTTCCAGCAGTTTCTGCCGTGCCGCGCAGGTGCCAGAGCGCCCTCTAGTGCCATTGGAATGCTAAGGTGCCTGTGCAGCGCGGCTCCTCAGTGCCTTCTCTACCATCCTCGGCAGCAGACGGAGCCACTGAGTTCTCCTCATTTCTGTTCAAAAATAGACAAATACCTAGTTTAACTCCCTGGTTTCCTCAGCATCCAAGTTTTTTAGCCCTTTTCTCCTTACCTAGTCTGTTTAAAAAAAAAACAAACAAAAAACAATTTTTTTCTTCAGTTGCGGCCCGCCGCTTTTCCCCTGGGCGCCTCATGCCCGGCTCGCCCGGCTTTAAGAGATGTGAGGCATGCCGCGATGCCATGCCTGTCTCTGATGGGCACTCTAATTGCATAAAGTGCTTAGGAGAGGCACACCAGACGCAAAAGTGCTCCCACTGCCTTAAACTCACCACGAGAGTGCACCGTGACCGAGCCAACAGGCTCAAGACACTACTATACAAGAAGTCCCTTCGCCCTTCTTCTGAGGACTCTCCCACGGCTCCTAAACCAGCAGCACAGAGTAAGGGTATGGATAAAAATCGTCCCTCTACCCACTCCCGCCCTACAGCCTCGAAAACAGGCCTTTTCCCCCAACGCCCTCTCTACCCTCAGCACCGATGGCTGCACGGGTCAGCACCAGAGAGAGACCGGGGACCTCAGGCATGGTGCCGCGTAAGTCAGTGCCGACTCATAAGAGAGCCCACTTGGAGCCGAAGCAGCGGCCTATGGCACCGGGGCCACATGAGACTCCGACCGTACCAACTGGCCAGGGTTCAGACCAAACGGCAACGAAGCAACATTCTAAACTGCCACCGATGCCTGCACCGAAGAAACCCCTTACCGATACTCCGCTGCCTGAACGATCGGCACCGGAGCCGATTGCCATGCTGCTGTCACTTTCGGCACCTACGGTGTCCCCGGCGCCTACAATGACTTCGGCACCAGTGCTGTCCTCAGCACCATCCAGACACCACCATTTGGCACCGAGAGAGGGCCGCAGTCGGTACCATTCACCTGTGCGGAGTCATACTCCTACGGCACTGCTTTCACTGGGCTCTTCTGTTCAGTCTGTACAGTCTCGCCGATCCTCTGTGGTGTCCTATTCCCCAAGCAAAATAGGTACCGGATCTAGAAGCAGATTTTCCTCCCAACACTCTAGTCTGACACCTAGACCACCATCCTGGCAACCTGCTACAGTGCTGTACGCATACCCTCCTCCTCCATGGTATGCACAACAGTACGCCTACCCACCACCGCTGTATGCCACCCAATGGCAACCTTGGGAGCCACATCCAAAAAAGTACCATCGTCGCGCTCCTTCTAATGTTTCTAGGCCACCACCGGCCTCCCCATCCTCTACTGCTCCCATTACTGAGCCGGCCTCCCCACCTCATTCCGACATACAAGACTCCCTTTCTGAGGGGGAAGATAGGTCGCCTTTGTATAATTCATCGTCATCTCCAGATGACGCAGTCACAACTGAAGCCCCACCACCAGGCGATGACGCTAAGAAATGTCAAGACCTGTTCAAAAGGGTGGCTGTGGCCCAACAACGAGAACTTCAGGAGATCCAGGTGAAGCACTATCCACTTCTCTGCATGTTGCAACCTCCAACTGCCTCCAGGATAGCGATCCCCATGGACGAAGCCATCGTGGATCCGTCCGACGTCATTTGGCAAACCCCAGCCTCTATTGCCCCGACAAAAGAGCTGACCGCAAATATTTCATCGCTCCCAAAGACATGGATTTTCTTTTTACTCATCCCCCTCCAAATTCATTAGTGGTGGACTCTGCTCGGCATAAGGGTAAACAGCCTAATTTCAGAAATACCCCACAGGACAGAGATCACAAAAAGGTTGACATCATGGGTTGTAAAGTTTACACCTCTGCTACTTTGCTCCTTAGAGCATCAAACTACACTGCCATGCTCGCAGATTACGACCATACTAATTATTCCAAGCTGCAGAACCTTCTTCCACACCTCCCCGAACACAAGCGGCCAGCCCTATTGAACATCATGCAGGAGGGTCATAATATCTCCCGTACCGCCTTAGTCTGCTATGGATGTAGCAGACACTGCGGCTCATATCACTGCCTCCGCCATTGTCCTGCGAAGGTTATCCTGGCTACAGGCATCAGGGGTTCCGAGAGACCTACAGCAAAAGGTAGAAGATCTACCTTTTGACAAGACCAACCTATTCTCGGCCAAAATGAATGAAGTGTTACACTCTATGAAAGACTCTCGGACTACCCTCAGAACTCTGGGGATGTACACTCCCCCCTTTAAGAGGACCAGATACCAGCCTTACCAATGCCCCAGAGAGCCTTTCAGGCAGCATACGAGATATGACTCCCACCAGAGACAAAGACCACAGCGTCGTAGGCCTCAACATCAGCAGCAACAGCACCCTGCTACTCATCCACCAGCAAATAAGCAGCAGATTTGAAAATTACTTCGAGAACCAGAAAGACACTCCTCCAACACTGAAAACTGGTATTCTTCAATTCCACCACCCCCTCCAGGCCTTCTACCACCAATGGGCCCTCATTACATCAGACAAATGGGTCCTGGAATTGATCCAATACGGCTATGCTATCCCATTCACTTCCCTGCCTCCCACCCATTCTCCCATCCCGTCCCTTTTCAGGGACCCATCTCACGAAACCCTTCTCGATCAAGAGGTTTCACACCTTCTACAACTGGGCGCCATAGAACCAGTTCCATCAGAGTTCCAAGATTGAGGATTCTACTTAACTTACTTCCTAACCCAGAAAAAGAGTGGAGGATGGCGACCCATTTTGGATTTGAGGCAACTTAACAAGTATATCGCCTACCAACGTTTCAAGATGGTAACTTTAGCGACAATAATCCCAGCACTTGATCAAGGAGATTGGCTTTCGGCTCTCGACCTCCAGGGTGCCTACTTCCATATCATGATCCATCCTGCTCACAGACGTTTTCTGCATTTTACTGTGGGTACCCAGCACTACCAGTACCGAGTGCTCCCCTTTGGCCTCTCAACCGCTCCAAGGGTCTTCTCCAAAACCCTAGCAGTTGTAATGGCCGCACTCTGTCGTCAAGGGGTCATGATACACCCGTACTTGGACGATTACCTCATAAAAGGTTTCTCTTTCCAAGAAACCAAGGCCGTGACCGATACCACAATGCACCTTTGGTCAACCTGGGTTTTCATATAAACCACGCAAAATCCTCTCTACTTTCAATGCAGAGGTTAGAGTTCGTAGGTGCTTACCTCGACATGGTAGCAGCAAAGGCTACCCTACCCAAGCACAGGTTCGCTGCCATCTGCGACCTGATCAATACAGCATGTCTAACTCCTACCATGACGGTACGCCAATGCCTCAAAATTCCCAGGTATATGGCCTCTACGACATACATAGTCAGGCTCGCCAGACTCCATATGAGGAGTCTACAATCATGGCTGGCAACATCCTACAAGCCTTCCAGAGATCTGCTCTCCAAAATGGTGGCTATCCCACCCCGCATTCTCAATTCCCTCTGCTGGTGGACAGATCCGCAGAACATGCTAGCAGGCGTTCCCTTCCAGAACCCTCCTCCTACGCTGACAATTGCAACGGATGCTTCCCTTATGGGCTGGGGAGCCCATTTAGGCAACATTACAGCACAGGGCAAATGGTCCTTGACAGAACAAACCTTCCATATCAACTTCCTCGAACTACAAGCAGTCAGATATGCATGCCAACATTTCAAACAATACATTGCACACAAGTCGATTACCATCATGACAGACAACACCACGTGCATGTACTACATCAACCGCCAGGGGGGTGCCCGATCCCTATCCCTGTGTGCGGAAGCTATCAAGTTTTGGAACTGGTGCCTTACACATCAGGTCATTCCGGTAGTCGCTCACCTCCCAGGGGTACTCACTGTCACAGCGGACACTCTAAGCCGTACATTCCACGATCAACATGAATGGGAGATAGACAGACACGCTCTCATTCATCTTTTTCTCCAGTGGGGACAACCAGACACAGATCTCTTTGCCACAAAGAACAACAGAAAGCGCCACCTATACTGCTTCCAAGGAGCCCTGGGGAAACATTCCCTTGGAGATGCCTTTTCCATCTCATGGAACACTCATCTCCTTTACACCTTCCCGCCCTTCCCCCTATTGCACAAAGTCCTCAACAAAATCAGGATGGACCAGGCACAAGTTATTGTGGTGGCACCGGCTTGGCCCAGACAGACATGGTATCCTTACCTCCACAGGATGGCGAAGACGGATCCATTCCCATTCCCGCTCCAGCATGACCTCCTATCACAGAATCACGAGATGACTCTCCATCCGGACCTCCGCAAGCTCCAGCTCCACGCCTGGTTCCTTCATGGCTCCAGGATGCTGAGATTGCCTGTTCGGAACCGGTAAAGGAGATACTAATCAATAGTAGAAGATAATCCACAAGGAAAACATACTTATACAAATGGAAAAGATTCTCTCACTGTTAAAACGATCTGCACACAACATGCCCGGAGTCCGCCCCTCTCCCTATTTTGCTGGACTACTTACTATCCCTGAAACAGTTGGGCCTCACCCTTAGCACAATCAGAGTACATGCGGCCACCATAGCAGCGTTTCATCACCCTATCAATGGCGCTTCCTTCCTCGCTAACCCCTTAACCAAACGCTTCCTTCAAGGGTTACAGAACACCTTCCCACCCGTCCACCTGCCAGTCCAGGTCTGGGATCTCAACCATGTTCTCAAAAGTTTGACAAACCCACTGTTTGAACTGCTGGCCACCTGCTCTTGGTCCCCTTTGTCTATGAAGGTGTCCTTCCTGGTTGCTATAACCTCCAGCAGGAGGGTGAGTGAACTCGCGGCTTTGATGGCCGACCCTCCTTACATGGTATTCACAAAGGACAGGGTGATACTCCGACCCCACCCAAAGTTCCTTCCTAAAGTGCCTTCCCCCTTTCATGTTAACGAACCTATACACTTACCTGCGTTTTTCCCCAAACCACATGCCAATCCAGTCCAGGCTGCATGGCATACACTCGATGTCCGGAGGGCACTAGCATTTTACGTGGATCGAACCAAGCCTTGGCGAGCCTCTCCTAGGCTGTTCTTGTCCTACGCTGAACGATCTAGAGGACAGGCAGTCTCATCTCAGAGAATTTCAAAGTGGATTATCTCCTATATTAGAACTTCCTATAACTTATACGATAATCACTTACCTGACTCCATAACGGCTCATTCCACCAGAGCTATGCCTTCTACAACCGCCTTCCTGAGCAACGTTCCTCTTCAAGACATTTGTAACGCCACCACCTGGTCATCTGACCACACATTTGCACAACATTATGCACTCTCTTCTTCCATTGCATCTTCTATGGCGGTGGGACACGCAGTACTATCCACAGTGACTACCACACGGCTCTAAAACCACCTCCTCGAGCCGACAACTGCTCTGTAGTTACCCAGAGTGGAGCACCCACGGGGACCACTCGAAGAAGAAGAAAGAGTTACTCATCCTGTGCAGTAACGGTGGTTCTTCGAGATGTGCCCCCATGGGTGCTCCACTACCCTCCCTCCTTCCCCTGCTTTGGAGCCTCGTACTCCGGCAGGTAGAGAAGAAACGGAGGAGCCGCGCCGCGCAGGCGCCTTAGCATTCCAACGGCACTAGAGGGCGCTCCGCCACCTGTGCGGCACGGCAGAAACTGCTGGAAAAAGTCTCCGGTTGCCGGCGTGAGGACGCACCAGCACCCAGAGTGGAGCACCCACGGGGACACATCTCGAAGAACCACCATTACTGCACAGGGTGAGTAACTCTTTCATACCCAAATAACACACATACTACAGTATTTGTTGCATCTACATGAGTCAGGTCTCGCCATGAGCTCCATATGAGTACACCTCCCCTCTATTTTGGCCCTACCCGCCCCCCTACCCCCACCCCATCACACTCGGTCTTTACCCACCCAGTGGTCAAAAGGTTCCTGTGTGGCCTACAAAGCATGTACCAGCCAATTAAGGACACAACATCTGCATGGGACCTAAACCTAGTACTCACAAGGCTCATGGGCAAACCCTTTGAGCCGTTAGCGACATGCTCTTTACTACACCTTTCAATGAAGGTGGCGTTCCTGGTTGCAATCACGTCTGCAAGGCGCATAGGAGAATTGGGGTCCTCATGTCGGACCCTCCATACACAACATTCCTCAAAGACAAAGTAGTTTTGAGAACACACCTGAGAGTCCGCAGGGCACTCTCTTTTTACTTGCAATGCACAAAACCTTTCCAGAAATCTCCGCGATTGTTTATATCAGCAACAGAAAGGTCACAGGGACTACCCATATCAAAGCAAAGATTATCAAAATGGGTATCGACCTGCATACACTTAGCACAAAAGGAGCTAAGTATCACAGGTATCTGGGTCACAGAAGACAGCCGGCTGCGCATGTGGAGTAGAGCACTCAGAACGCTCATGCCGGCACTCCACACGCCGCTGGCCAGGAGCACTGTTAATACAAGTCTCTGACTGTTGCACAGTGATGCTGATGCACCTAAGGTGGAGCACCCACGGGGACAACCATCTCAAAGAACTCCAGTTATTGAACAGGTGAGTAACCTTTCCTTCCAGATCTTCCACACACCATGCATACTCCCTCCAGTTGGGCTTCCTCTTTGTACTCAGGAGATAAGCTGTTTCCTCCAGCATACTTCTCCTGAGCATTTTAAAGTTTGATGGTCAAGTGTGTATCTGCAGACATAAGTTTTCTGGTCAAAGAGTCTTCTCATCACGGGGTTGACATTTTATAATTGGTGGGTCCTGCTGGGTAGCTCTGCCAGTTAGAGTCCATACTAGAGCCTATAAAGCAGGGGTCTCAAACTCAATTTACGTTAGGGCTAGTGCTAGTCCTCAGATCCTCCTAGTGGACCAGCAGGCCCCCCTCTCTAGCAGGGTTCGGGGGGCAGCAGGCACTCCCCCCAACCCATGTGTCCCACAGCCCCGCCTGCCACCCCTGTGTATTTAACTGCCACCACCAGCAGCACAGCGAGACATTGCTGCACATCCCTGTCGCCAGAGGTGCTGCAGGACGGTTCAGTGCATCTGTCCCCTACTGTCTTATGGAGGGGATGGTCCACCATATTCAGGTTAACCTATGGGGTACTGGGCAGGATTGGGCTAGCAGCAGGGGTCGCGCTCTTCCCCCCCCCCCCCCTTGCACTCACCACGGTAGTGGGAGTCCAGGGTAAGTGGAGCTACACAGCAGCCTGCTCCACTTCACAAGCCACATCTCCCAAGCCAGCCCACACTGGGGCGTTCTGCTTCCTGCTGCTGGGGTGAGTGTGTGTGTGGGGGGGGCTGACCAGTGCTGCCATCCTGCACCAGGCCCCCCACTAATCCCAAGGTTGTGTCTTTTGGGGCAGGGAGTTTGAGGGAAGGGGTGCGATTGGGGAGAGGGTGGGGCAGAGGCTGGACTTGGGAGAAGGATATGCATACCCTCCCCCCTTGTCCCAGGGCTACAGGGATTCACATGCCAGTAGCCATGCATAGGCTGTGAGCTTGAGGCCCCTTCTGTAGTGGTTCGGGGCAGACGCCACTTCTTCCCACCTCAAAAATGGCAGAAAGAAAATATTATGTCCCCTCCCAAGGTTTTGAGTACCTCTGTACTCACCCAGCACTGGGCTCGTTAGTTGTGACAGCGCTAATGAGAGCAGGCATCAAGGGCACAAGGCTGACATCTCTAGTTCAAAGGATGCTAAAAAGCTGGACTTATTTGGCAGAAAGATTTATTGTTGTATCACTAATCAATGGACTTTACTTGGGTAGTATGATTTGTATTTATGGGACTCCATGGAAATTTCAGAGAATTGCTTCCAGAGCATACTAGACAGGAGATCACTCCTGGAGTTGATGAGGGTAGACTAGTTGAGAGAACACCACTGCAGGCAGGACTGGATATAACAGACTCAGCAGGTTGAACCACAGCTTCTGCAGTGGCCATGTGCAGATCATTGTGGCTGCAGTCTTGTGGTCTTTCCTATGGTACATCAAGCTTTATCCAGGACTTGCCATTCAAAGGTCCTTCTCTGGTCTCAGACCAGATGTACGCCAGTGTTCATGGACTTACAGACTTTACCCAGTCCTCTAAGACTGATAATCAACACACACAATACCGTCCTCACCCATGTCCAGAGGCTAGAGTTTATGGAAGCTGTACTGGACTGTTCTCAAGCCAATGCCTTCTTCCAATGTCATGTTTCATGGTTTTGGGTCACCCATGTGTTTCAATATGCCAGACTACAGTTCAGAACTGGAGGACATGCTGGCATCTGTCTACTCCCCTAGCTGCCATCAGTTTGGCTATGTGATAAGAGTGCTCTTCCATGGTCTCACTTCCCTGGATTGGTGGACAGAGCCAACCTATGTATGTTCAGGGGTTCAGTTTGTGCCAAAATTTGATGATTAGTTTCAACAAAACACATCTAGCTACTATTTCTGTGATTAATTCTAAAGTGAACAATCATTCTTATTTTCTCCAATTACCTGTCCATAAGATTATTTAAGGACTTAGTCATGAGGGTCGGAGACTGGACTTGATTATCTCTCGAGGTCCCTTCCAGTTCTAGGATTCTATAACCTCAAGGGCCAGAATCTGTTCCCCCACAGGATCTAAATTTTGTATGTTCAAGATTTGCACTCTGCTGCTTCTGTCAATGAAGGTGGCATTTCTAGTGGCCATTGCCTCAGCCAGAAAGTAGGGGAGCTGCAGGCTTTAATTTTACAACGTTCATATTAGGGATGTCAGTGTGTACTCAACTGTACAATTAACCAATAAGCCTGGGGTTATCAGTTAATTTTGTCAATTACATGCATTCCCCTGTCCCTTGTTGCCTATATATCAGAAGCAGCAGGGAGAGAGCAGGAGCTGGTGCTGGGGGGAGCCAGCTTTGCCAGTTCCCTCCAGCACCAGCCCCACTGCCTCTATCAGAGGCAGCAGGGTGGGGGAGGGGAGCTACTGCAAAGCAACCTCTGTCTGCAACAGGCCTGAGCGCCCCGCAGACAGAGGCTGCTTCACAGTAGCAGCCCCTGTCTGCAGGGGGTCCAAGGTCCCCATGGACAGAGGCTACTCTGCATCCCATGCAGCAGCTTCTGTCCACAGTGGGCAGAGGATGCATCGCGGCAGCAGCCCTTGTCCACATTAGGTCCAAGCTCCCCATGGACAGAGGCTACTCCACATCCTGCAGAACAGCCTTTGTCTGTGGGGAGCTCGGACCCCCCCTTACCCCCCCATGGACAGGGGCTGCTGCCACCCCACGCTGCTGCCACTGTATCAGAGGCAGTAACGCGGGACGGCAAGCAGCCAGTCTGCAAGGGGAGCTGCGTTTTAAACAGAGGGGGATGGTAGGGGTCTTTAAGAACAAGATTTGACTGCACTGTCATCCCAAGTTCCTCCCTAAGGTGGTTTCCTCTTTCACATTAACCAGGCAATTTATTTGCCTGTTTTCTGCCTGAAACCATGTACAAACAGAGCGGTTTTGCAGACCTTTGCTATCAGAAGAGGCTTGAAATTTTACCTAGATAGAAACCGACACTTTTTTGAATATTCCCAGTTCATAGCAGTGGCTGACTTCTTACTGATAATCAGTCTCCACCCAAAGACTTTTTTCCTGGATTGTATGCTATGTAAACATGTTTTGATTTGACCAATGTTGTTCCACCCAGTAGTGTGTCAGCTCATTCAATAAGGTCACAATTGAGTTTGATCTTTCTGGCACAAATTCCAGTTATAGAGCAGTTTTTAAACTAAGAGGTGGGGGAAAGCCGATTGGTGCGGGGGAGCACCTGGATCGGACGGAGACTTCTCTTACATGAGGCTCCATAGGTAGGGATTCCCTAGAAGTTAGTCAGATAGGGAACGTGGGAAATAATATATGGGCAAGATCAGATGTGAAACAATCGTGCATAAAAAAATCCAATGTGTCTGTGAAAGGCGGACATATAAATAGTGGTAGTTTTCTAACATGCTTTTACACTAATGCTAGGAGTCTGTCTAATAAGATGGGTGAACTGGAGTACCTCATATCAAAGGAGGAAGTTGACATAATAGGCATCTCAGAAACATGGTGGAATGAGGACAATCAGTGGGACGCTATCATACCGGGATATAAATTATATCGGAAAGACAGAACAGGTCGTGCGGGTGGCGGAGTGGTACTATATGTGAAGGATAATATAGAATCAAATGAAGTAAAAATCCTAAAGGAATCAAAATGTTCCATAGAATCATTATGGATAACAATTCATTCCTCTAATATGAATATGGCATAAGGAATATATTATCGACCACCTAACCAGGACAGTGATAGTGATGCTGAAATGATAAGGGAGATTAGAGAGGCTACCAAAATAAAAAACACAGTAATAATAGGAGATTTCAATTATCCCCATATTGATTGGGTGCATGTCACCTCAGGACGGGATTCAGAGATTAAGTTTCTTGATGCCTTAAATGACTGCTTCTTGGAGCAGCTAGTACAGGAACCCACAAGGGGAGAGTCGATTCTCGACCTAGTCTTGACTGGAACGCAGGATCTGGTCCAAGAGGTAACTGTTACTGGACCGCTTACCCACATTAAATTTCATTTGCCATTTTGCTGCCCAATCACTCAGTTTGCTGAGATCTTTTTGTAGTTCTTCACAATCCCTTTTGCTTTTGACTGTCCTGAACAACTTTGTGTCATCTGCAAACTTGGCCACCTCACTGCTTACCTCATTTTCTAGATCATTGATGAACAAGTTGAACAGGATTGGTCCCAGTACTGACCCCTGGGGAACACCACTAGTTACCCTCCTCCATTGTGAAAATTTACCATTTATTCCCACCCTTTGTTTTCTGTCTTTTAACCAATTCTTGATCCATGAAAGGACCTTTCCTCCTATCCCATGACCACCTAATTTACGTAAAAGCCTTTGGTGTGGGACCGTGTCAAAGGCTTTCTGGAAATCTAGGTATATTATATCCACTGGGTGCCCCTTGTCCGCATGTTTATTAACCCCTTCAAAGAATTCTAACAGATTAGTTAGACACGACTTCCCTCTGCAGAAACCATGCTGACTTTTGCCCAACAATTCGTGCTCTTCTATGTGCCTTGCAATTTTACTCTTTACTAGTGTTTCTACTAATTTGCCTGGTACTGATGTTAAACTTATCGGTCTATAATTGCCAGGATCTCCTCTAGAGCCTTTTTTAAATATTGGTGTTATATTGGCCATCTTCCAGTCATTTGGTACCAAAGTGGATTTAAAGGATAGGTTACAAACCACTGTTAATAACTCCGCAATTTCACATTTGAGTTCTTTCAGAACCCTTGGGTGAATGCCGTCTGGTCCCGGAGACTTGTTACTATTCAGCTTATCAATTAATTCCATAACCTCCTCTAATGTCACTTCAATCTGAGTGAGTTCCTCAGATTTGTCACCTAAAAAGGCTGGCTCAGATTTAGGAACCTCTGTAACATCCTCAGCCGTGAAGACTGAAGCAAAGAAATCATTTAATCGCTCCGCAATGGCACTGTCTTCCTTGATCGCTCCTTTTATATCTTTATCATCCAAGGGCCCCACTGCTTTTTTAGCGGGCTTCCTGCTTCTAATGTATTTAAAAAACATTTTACTATCATTTTTTGAATTTTTGGCTAGCTGTTCCTCAAACTCTTTTTTGGCTTTTCTTACTACATTATGACACTTAATTTGGGAGTGTTTATGTTCCTTTCTATTTTCCTCACTAGGATTTGACTTCCACTTTTTAAAAGCTGCCCTTTTCTCTCTCACTGCCTTTTTAACATGGCTGTTTAGCCATGGTGGTTCTTTGTTAGGTCTCTTACTGTGTTTTTTTATTTGGGGTATACATTTAAGTTGGGCCTCTAGTATGGTGTCTTTAAACAGTTCCCATGCAGCTTCCAGGGATTTTAGTTTAATTACTCTCCCTTTTAGTTTCTGTTTAACTAGCTTCCTCATTTTAGTGTAATTCCCCTTTTTGAAGTTAAATGCCAGAGTGTTTGACCGCTGCGGTGTTCTTCCCAACACAGGAATATTAAAAGTTATTATATTGTGGTCACTATTTCCAAGCGGTAAGGTAATGCATGTTGGAAAAAATAACCCAAATTACACGTACTACATGATGGGGTCAAATTTAGCTACGACAGATCAGGAAAGGGATCTTGGAGTTATAGTGGATAGTTCTATGAAGACATCCACGCAGTGTGCAGCGGCAGTTAGTAAGGCAAATAGGATGTTAGGAATTATTAAAAAAGGGATAGATAATAAGACAAAAGATATCATACTTCCCCTATATAAAACTATGGTACGCCCACATCTCGAGTACTGCGTGCAGATGTGGTCTCCTCACCTCAAAAAAGATATATTGGCATTAGAAAAGGTTCAGAAAAGGGCGACTAAGATGATTAGGGGCTTGGAAAGGGTCCCATATGGGGAGAGGCTAGAGAGACTGGGACTTTTCAGTTTGGAAAAAAGGCGATTGAGGGGCGATATGATAGAGGTATATAAAATCATGAATGGTGTGGAGAAAGTGATTATAGAAAAATTATTTACCTTTTCCCATAATACAAGAACTAGGGGACACCAAATGAAATTGATGGGTAGTAGGTTCAAAACTAATAAAAGGAAATTTTTCTTCACACAGCGCACAGTCAACCTGTGGAACTCCTTGCCCGAGGAGGCTGTGAAGGCCAGGACTCTATTAGGGTTTAAAAAAGAGCTTGATAAATTTTTGCAGGTTAGGTCCATAAATGGCTATTAGCCAGGGATAAAGTATGGTGCCCTAGCCTTCATAACAAGGGCAGGAGATGGATGGCAGGAGATAAATCACTTGATCATTGTCTTCTGTTCTCCTTCTCTGGGGCACCTGGCATTGGCCACCGTCGGCAGATGGGATGCTGGGCTCGATGGACCTTTGGTCTGACCCAGTATGGCCATTCTTATGTTCTTATGTTCTTATGTTAGAGTGGCAACCTGGACTTCAGTTCATATGTGCCTCTCACTATACCAGTGGTTCCCAAACTTTTCGGCATCACACCCCTTTTTTGATTTTTGAGAAACCCTCACGCTGCCCTCCCAAAAAAATAGGTGCAAAACTTGTTGAGCAAAAAAAAAAAGGAACTGAACAGGGCCAAAAAACAAAAATAGCAGCAAAACTTGGGGTGGGATTGATGGGGGGGGGAGCTGGGTTGCTTCGCACCCCCCCCTGGAATTTCTTCACCCCTCCAGTTTCGGAACCCATGCACTATATTTTGGCTGAGGACTCCAGAAAGGATGTGAGAGAGGGTGGAGTTGTTCTATAATTGTCATTGAAATAGATTTTGATCCCACCTCCAGTTATACAGGTAGTGACTCACCGGAGTGGAATGCACAAGTACAGTCATGTGACAAAAAAACAGTTACTAACCTGTTCCGTTGTGGCTGCTCTTTGAGATTTGTTGCTTGCGTCCTTCTCATGACCCACCCTTCCACATCGGAGTTCTGGCCAGAAAGAACTGGGAGGTAAGAGAGTGGTGGGGTAGTGGCGGCTCTGCCCTTTAAACCTGTGTGCAATGGCACACAGCAGCAGGGGAGCTTGAGCCCCCTAATGGGTACCACTGTAAGAAAAGGTTTCTGATGGCCATCTGCTGAGCACACAGACACCAGGGTGGAAGGGAAATGTGGTCGAACAAGTTATGAACCAGGTTAGTAACTGATTTGTTTTATTTTACTGATCCAGCAATAACTCCAGTAGTGTCCAACCTTTGTAGCACATAACTTAGCAGAAGTCTGAGAGCTACGTTTTGTTTTCATACATATAAAATTTGAAGCATACCAATGCCTTCCTTAAAGAGTTCAGGTGATTGAGCATTAGTGGGAATCTGGCCCTGCTTACCCAAAGGATAAGTTATCGATTATGTTTCGGCGATGGCTATGTGCATCATGCCAATGAAATGTAGACTTGAGTTTATAAGGTGACTGAAATGTTTTGGTTTCTTACTAAATAAATGTATATTTTAAAAAGAGGAAGGCTACATAAAAAAGTCCCTTTCAGTTTAAGTACACATGGCTTGATATTTATCCTGGGATCCATGCATCCATGCCTAGAAGTTCAGACTTGTCTTTGCGTAAGAATCATAGAAACAAAATCCTTTATTTCATGGTATCTGCCCTTTTTAAAAGGCATTCATGTGAAACAAATTAATTCTGCAATATTCTGGTGTTTGACTAGTGCTGATAGTGAAGCACTGTGGTCTTAGGAGTATACTGTCTGACTTGTGTCAAAGGGCAGTTTGAGGGGAACAGAAACAATGAATCTGAAAGAAGGTTCTGTGGGACAAGAAGAATGAGACATGCAAAGTAAGAAGAATGGGAGAGTAGATTCTAAGAACATACAGCTTAGGGAAGTAAAGCAAAGGCTAAAGGAAACCAAAATGTTAAAACAACTGATTGTTAAAACAACTGAAGATTTAAGAATTCTGGGACTTGGTGTGGGTTACACTCGAATTCTAAATGAAGTAGCACAGGAGCAAGTGGTGTGTCTAGCACAACTGTATTTATCTTCAGACCTTGAGCCCTCTATTCACATATAGGCAGAGAAGTATATGCTTTCTCCAATTAACCCAGCAAAGTGCTTCAGATCTGACCTATGTAACCCTTTCGTCTCAATAAACTGTAGCCTTGGGTCTTTCTGCTGGAACTGACAATTAGGTAGCAAGTTATGGTGAGGATTTTTTGATAGACGTGTTCAGAAACTGAACTGATTCCATCTGATTTTCTCCAATGCACTGAATAGCTATGAGATGTAGATGGATTTCGGTGACTGCCAAAATGAAGGTAGCAGATGGGGAAATTAGCGTGAGAGCTCTGGAGATTTTGACTAGGCAGCAACAAATAAACGTGTTGACTGTCAAGATATTAATTTAGATAAAAGTATGGATGTTTTATATGAACCTGTGAAGGGGTTACCCTCTCTCTCTTTCAGAGGTGGGGAACCTTTGGTCGAGGGTCCAAAATCAGGACCCTGGCTTCCCTGGATCCAGCCCCCAGGGCTCAGGGCTCCGGGCTCCTCCCTCACAGCATTGGGGAGCCTACGCTGGAACACTAGCCTCCATCCAACTGATTTTTCTGTGGGTCAGCATCCCTTGCCGCAAGAAAGGTTCCCCACTTCTGCTCTATTTTGTCATTTTGTTTGTTCCCTCCAGTGGCAGTAATATCTTACCCCATACTGCTAAGATGGAAGCTATTTCAGAAAGAACAGTCTTCAAGAAAGGCTCCTCTATGCCCTCCTCAGTAGCATCTGGACTAGGTCTGAGGTCTTGCTGTCTCTTCACTAGGCCCTGTTTGCTAAACGTTATATATGGTACTCTCTCTGATGTTCTCATTGAAAAAGCCATTTTCTCACTCAAGAAAGATCTCTTGTGCTTTAGAACTTCCCAGATATACATTGTTCAAAATAAAATATGGTTCAGTCTGAGATGCTTTTCAAGCCAAATCCTCACACCGTCATTGAAACTGAGCAACAACAAAGTCCAGGGGAGACTTCTGGGTATTTCTGTGTCCTGATAAGATAACATTTCCAAATGCCCGTCACTGTGGCATCTGAGCTGGTTTACATTAAGATATTGGTGATTTTAATGAAAGAAAGATGAGGTATCATTTGGGACAGGGCTGGGCAAAATATGACCTGGGGGCTAGATCCGGCCTGCCAAGCCACCGGATCTGGCCTGCGGACCACCCTGCTGGCACCCTCAGGCACACGCAGCTGCCGTGGTTTAAAACCCAGTCCCTGCACCTCTCTGCTCTGCAGGGAGGGGGAGGCTTCATGCTATCTCCCTGCCCCCAGCCCAATCCTTAGCTCCTAATGGCCAGAAACAACTGATCATTAAGAACTGACCTCAGCCAATCTCTCAGCTTCTATTGGCTAGAAACAGCCAACCAATTGGAACTGGGAGATTGGCCTGAGAGTCTGGGGCAACACAAGCCTCCTCCTCCACCCTGAGTTGAGGGCCACGTGGAGGGAGCAGCCTGTATCGTCAAGCGGGCTGGGGCTACAGCAGGCAGGGAGCCAAGCCTGCCTTGGGGGTGCTGCAGCCTGCTGGCCAGGAGACTCTTAGGTAAACTCCTCCCAGCCAGCGCCTGCCTCTGGCACCCCAACTCCCTCCCCCAGGTCACCATCCAAACTCTCTGCATCCCCTGCCCCAGGTAACAACTCCCTCCCAGACCCTGTATCCCCTCCTGGAGGCCAGAATTTTCTCCTGCACCCATACTCCCTCCCTCACCCTGCACCCCAATCCCCTGACCCAGGTCACGACCCAGGTCACAATCCTGCTCCTCCAGCTAAACACCCTCAGTCTCCACACTCCAGACTGTACCCCAGTCCCTTACCCCATGTGCCCTTCTGTTCCCAGCCTCCAACCTAGACCCTGTGCCCCCTCCACAGAAAAGTGCAGCCCTTGATGACTTACCAAAATTTTGGAGTGGCCCCACACCAAAAATTATTGCCCACTCCTGATATAGGAGGTAGGACTGAGTTTCACTTTCAAGAAAAAAAGAAAAACTTAAACAACAAATAGTCTAGTAGCACTTTAAAGACAACAAAACATGTATATGATATCATGAGCTTTCGTGGGCACAGCCCACCTCTTCAGATGACTGGAGTGTTGGAAGTCCAGATCCAAGAATAAATAAGGGAAGGAAGGGGTGGGAGGAGGGGGGGAAGAAGGAAAAAAAAATTGAAGGGGAGGAAGAACAAAAGACAGTGAGTAGATAAGCTTCAGCGGGATAGCTGAGTGAGTCTGTAACAGGAAAAACTTATAACCTCAGTCATGCAGAACGCAGTGCTATACACAGTCTCAAAAACAATTCTAACATCATAATCAAAGAGGCTGATGAAGGGGGCGCTGTAGTCATCATGAACAGAACAGATTATGAACAGGAGGTGACCAGACAACTCACCAATACCAGATTCAACAAGCCTCTCTCCTGTGATCCCACTAAAGAATAACAAAAACACCTGAAACAATTGCTCATGAAGCTCCCTGATGCTGCTCAGGACCAGATTTACACTAACACCCTCCCTTATCCCCGACCAGGAGTTTTCTATCTGCTATCCAAGATACACAAACCTGGAAATCCCAGACAACCCATCATCTCAAGCATTGGCACACTTACAACAGAATTATCTGGCTATATTGACTCTCTCCTCAGACCTTATGCCACCAGCACCCCTAGCTATCTTCGTGACACCACCGACTTCCTGAGGAAACTACAAAAAGTAATCTTCCTGAAAATACCATCTTGGCCACCATGGACGTAGAAGCCCTGTACACCAACATTCCACATGAAGACGGATTACAGGCTATCAGGAACACCATCCCTGATGACAGCACTGCACACCTAGTCACAGAGCTCTGGGACTTTGTCCTCACCCACAACTAATTCCAATTTGGAGACAATTTGTATCTTCAAGTCAGCGGCACAGCCATCGGCACCCCCATGGCACCACAATATGCTAACATCTTTATGGCTGACCTTGAACAACATTTCCTCAGCTCTCGCCCCCTAACACCTTTTCTCTGCTTACGCTACATCAATGATTTCTTCATCATATGGACTCACGGGAAAGAAACTCGTGAAGGATTTCAACAACTTCCACCCCACTATCAATCTCAGCCTTGATCAGTCCACATGAGAAATTCACTTCCTTGACACTACAGTACAATTAAATGGTGGACAAATTTCCACCACCATATACTGGAAACCTACCAACCGCTACACTTACCTTCGTGCCTCCAGCTTCCATCCCAGATACATTTCTCAATCTATTGTATACAGCCAAGCTCTAAAATATAACCAGATTTGCTCCAATCTCACAGACAGAGACAAAAACCTACAGGATCTACATAGAGCATTCTTAAAACTGAAATACCCACCTGGAGAAGTGCAAAAACAGATTGACAGGGCCAAAAAAGTACCCAGACATGAACTCCTTCAAGACAGGCCCAAAAGAGAAAACAACAGAATTCAACTTGTCGTCACCTAGGGTGTGTCTAGACTACAGGGTTTTTTTCTTTTTTTTTTTTTTTTTTGGAAAACAGTGGCTTTTTTTAAAAAAAACCTTCCCCTGCATCTGGACTGCTGCCGCATTCTTTTGAAAGTAAATCGAAAGAACGTGGCAGTTTTTTTGACCGCGGAAAACCTCATTTTACGAGGAAGAATGCCTTTTTTCAAAAGTACTCTTTCGAAAAAAGGCGCTATGTAATGCAAATTGCTTTTTCGAAAGAGAACATCCAGACTGCCTGGGTGCTCTTTTGAAAAAGCGGCTTGCTTTTTCGAAAGTACTGGTTGTAGACTAGACGTTCTTTTTCGAAAGAGCCTTTTTTGAAAGTATATGTCGAAAAAGCCTCTTTCGAAAGAGGCTTGCAGTCTAGACATAGCCCTATAGTCCACAACTTAAACCCCTCCAACACATTATCAAAAATCTCCAACTTATCCTGGAAAATGACCCCTTACTCTCAGGGGCCTTGGGAGAAAGGACAATTCTCGCTTAGACAGCCCCCTAATCTGAAACAAATACTTTCCAGTAACCACGCAACACAGCTACATCATAAGCATCCAGGAACTCACCCCTGCAATCAGCCCTGGTGCCAACTCTGCCCACACATCTACATAAGCGTTTTCAACACTGGACCCAACCACATCAGCCACCAAATCAGAGGCTCATTTAACTGCACATCCACTAATGTGATCTATGCCATCAGATGCCAGCAATGCCCCACTGAAATGTATATCAGCCAAACTGGACAGTCTCTACGGGAAAGAATTAATGGACACAAATCAGATCTCTGAAAAGGCAACACACAAAAACCTGTTGGAGAGCACTTTAACTTCCTAGACACTCACTAATGGATCTCCAAGTCGCTGTTCTGTTTCAGACCAATTCCACAAGCCAAATACACAGAGAAGGATTGGAGCTTAACTTCATTCACAAGTTTAATTCTTATGCTAATGGTTTGAATCTGGATATCTGATGGCTCGCACATCAACCACCAACCAAACAATGAAGGTGCTAATGGTTCTTGATATCTCTATAGAATCTCATGTTGGTCATCTTCCTTTCCAAGTGCAAACTAATGTAACTATTTAGTCTTTAAGATGCTTCTAGACTGTTGTTTTTTAAGTTTTTCCTGTTACAGACTCACTCAGCTATCCCTCTGAAGCTTATCTACTCACTGTCTTTTGTTCTTCCTCTCCTTCAATTTTTTTCCTTCTCTCCGCCCCTCCCCCCACTCCCTCCTTCCCTTATTTATTCTTGGATCTGGACTTCCAACACTCCTGCCATCTGAAGAAGTGTGTTGTGCCCACGAAAGCTCACGATACCATCTATATGTTTAGTCTTTGAAGTGCTATTAGATTATTTGTTGTTTTTTAAGTTTTTCCTTTTACAGACTAACTCAGCTACCCCTCTGAAGAAAAAAAGATTGTCTTCATTTTGTGAGATGGGGAAGTTTCCTATTTGCTCATCTACTTTCAACACAAATTTGAAACATGCATTTATGTACCTTTTATACTGTGTGCAAACATAAGTTGAGGAATAATGGTTGCCTTCTTGCAAAGCATGTCTGTTACCTGTAGGTACTGAAGCCTAAACAGAGCTGGTTCTGTTTGCTGAGCAACCCTTCCTTCTACTTCATTTGGCTCTACTTTGTCCTGTATCTGTGGGTGAACTAATGGGTATGGAAGTGGAAATTACTCTTTTCAATATTTCCTTTTTTGCATGGAATTTTTATTGCTGCAGCATGTAAAGTTTAAGAATCATGACTAAGAAGCCAGGACTAACTGACTTTTTTTTACCCTTTTTTTCCTAACAATGGACACTGTATACAGTTGTACTGAAGTGTCTGCCCTGTAGAATTGCACAAATATATTAGGGCTGCAAACTACATAGACTTGAGATTAAATTTGTTCTATGCTCGGCTGGGAGGACAAAATATAGGTGCATCTGAAAAAAGGACCTTGAGTTCTGCGGTCAGCCTGATTTGAGAAAAATTGGTTGTCAGAGGTAATGGTGGACTTTTGAGGCTGTGTGCACAGCCCATTTCTGGTTGAATTCTATCAAAGAATGTGACATGTAAGATCAATAGTAGCAAAATGGGATAATAGCTTACTCACATATGCGAATGGAATTAGTGTTTTGTTCACTTTTCCTAATGCTTCTCTAAATTCTATCCTACATCAGTTTTTACATTTTCTCAGCACTGTAGAATCTGAATGGTGTGCAGTAGTGTATTAAGCAACATGACTAACATCTGTCACGTGGGTTAAATCATGTTCAGTCTCACGTGATTGGCCAAATGTATTACACGTTTAAATTGAAAATTAATTTTTCATTAAAGAAAATTATTTGCTCCAATAAGTTGAACAAGATGATTAATGATCTAATACCTGTGGCTTTGAGTACTCACTTAGTCTCTCTGAAAGATTATAGACCCTCCCCAGTTCTGATAACACTGCTCTACAGCCAAAATGCTTCTGAAATAAATGTAGTCAAACTTTACTAATTCTGGGTCACTGAGAATGAAAATGATGCTTAAAATTGTTGATTGGCTCTAGTTTTCAAGATATGCTATTGGGTCAGTATATACGACCCTTGACTTGGGAATGGCGGAGGATAAGTGAGTTATAAAGGGAAGGGATCTCAATTTAAACCAGAAATGACTAAAATACATCTTTGACTGGATCTACGAATAAATCTATGACTGGGTTTGGACAGTACTTGCTTTTTAGGCAAAACAATGAATGATGCAATCTGAAGCTGGTATTGTGTCATACATGATATGAATTGCATCATGCTATTCCTAGAAGTCATGGATGATGCAATCATAACGAAGCTTACATCACTCTGCTGAACAAATTGCCCTATATCAGCTCTAGAAATCATACAGTGTCGTGCTCTCTTATTTGTCAGTGTTTGAATTTGCAAAGGGACACATTTCTGTTTAGCCAAAGTGAGCAGAGATGCCTCGTACTTGTGTGAACAGTGCAGATAACTTCTGCTATGTTTGTGGTGAAGTGACGTCTGCATCACAAAAGCGCAGTATAACCACTATGGTTAAGAAAGCCTATCACCTTTATTTTGGCTGCAAAATTGGAGATCAGGACAAGAAGTGGGCCCCACACATGCTGCAACACTTGTGCAACAAATCTTTGCCAGTGGTTGAACAGGAAAAGGAAATCTATGCCTTTTGCAGTGCCAATGATTTGGAGAGAGCCAACAGATCATACCAGCCATTGTTACTTCTGCATGGTGCCTCCAGTTGGGAAAGGTGTGTCCAAAGAAGAAAAAGTGGACTGTGCATTATCCAAACATTTCATCAGCTATACGCCCAGTACCCCACGGAGAAGGACTGCCGGTTCCTGATGCACCAGAATCATTCTCACTTGAGTCAGACGAGGAAGAGGATGAAACTTCTGGTCCTGAACCATCAATGTCACAGGACCCACATTTTCTCCCATCCTCCTCCTCTGAACCACACCTCATAACACAAGGTGAACTGAATGACCTTGTCAGGGATTTGGAACTACTCAAGAGTAAGGCAGAGCTGTTGGGCTCCAGACTATAGCAGTGGAATCTCCTGGCAGGTGATGTTAGGGTTTCCATGTTCCGTGACCGTCAAAAGGATCTTGTCCCATTCTTCTTCATGGAAGGTGATCTTGTAGCCTGCAACAACATCGATGGTGTGATGGCAGCCCTCAACATCATTCATGATCCAGATGAGTGGAGACTGTTCATTGATTCATCGAAGACGAGTCTTAAAGCTGTTTTGCTGCATAATGGCAATGTTTTGCCATCAATTCCAGTTGGTCATGCATGCAGTCCATATGAAGGAAACCTATGACAATATGAAACAGCTTTTGAGGTACATAAACTATGACCAACATCAGTGGCAGCTTTGTGGTGATTTGAAGGTTGTTGCTCTCTTGCTTGGTCTGCAGACTGGATACACAAAGTACTGCTGTTTTCTCTGCAAATGGGATAGTTGTACAAGAGATTCCCACTACATCAAGATAGATTGGCCACTCCAACAGTCATTGGAGCCTGGGAGGAAAAGTGTTCAGCATCCACCACTTGTTGAATCGAGGAAGATTTTGTTACCACCCTTACACATCAAGCTGGGTCTGATGAAGAACTTTGTCAAGGCCATGGACAAAACACAAGCAGCTTTCAAGTACCTCCGTGGAAAATTTCCAAGGTTAAGTGAAGCTAAGATAAAGGAAGGTGTCTTTGTTGGTCCTCAGATTCGTGAACTTCTTCGAGATGATGCATTTGACCATGCACTGCGTGGCAAGGAAAAGACGGCATGGAAAGCCTTCCAGTTAGTGGCAATAAATTTTCTCGGAAACAACAAGGCAGACAACTACAGGTTGTTGGTGGAAAACCTCCTCAAGGCATACAAAAGCCTTGGTTGCAACATGTCACTAAAGATAAATTTTTTGCACTCTCATCTAGATTTTTTTCCACCGAATTGCGGAGCAGTGAGCGATGAGCACGGCGAGCGATTTCACCAGGACATTGCAACAATGGAGAAATGCTATCAGGGCAAATGGAGCCCATCAGTGCTTGCAGACTATTACTGGACAGTGATAAGAGATGCTCCATTTAATGAATACAAGAGACAAGCCAAGAAGCGCCGAGTAGACGCTGAATAGGACTAAACTATGTACATAATAGTTTTTTGCCTTTTGTTTCATAATAAATTTTATTTATATAACCCTTTTGCTGATTTTTAAAGTGTTACATAAACAGGACAGGTGAAATATTATCACGTAAAGCAACCATAAACACATGAAAAGACCTAGGTTTACAATTTATGATTAAAACTCTACTATCTTTACATTTTACGTCTATGTATATTGTGTAAACTTAAATATCTTGGAAACAGTAGCCAATCAGTTGTTTTAATTGTCATATTTGAATTCAGCACATCAAAATACATAATAAATAGCACATTTTATCTCTGAAGCAGACAACTTCTAAAAAATTGTAGACCAGTGTAATGAATGATAAATACACACACACACACACACACAGAGATTATCTTTTGCATATAAATAACATTGTTATAGCACTCATTGTAGTAACCTCATTTACAAATATTGTACCTTTGGCTACTAAAGTCTCCAACAACTTTTTGCAATCTATTTTTTTTTTCTTAATGAGACAGTGCTCAGCTGGGTTATTGGCATGTATCTCTTTGCTGTTCTGTTCCCAGAAGAATTATAATTATAGATTTAAAATTTGGTAATTTTCCCATAGAAGTTAATTAGATGTTTGTTCCAAGACACAAGAAGTGTTATGTCAGTTTTCCAAAAATGACCTTCCACTAGTTCTCATCCCCCAGAGGACTACAGACAGAAGTTATTCCTTCATCATAATTCTAAGACATTCACTCTTCACTGTGCATCTTGGACACTGGTTCTGCCTCACCCTACTCTAGGGCCATATGATTGCCTGGGTAGACAAGTTTAGGTATTCAGTATCTTGGAATAAGAGGTTAAAGATAGCCTTCAGTGTTTTCCCTGCAAGCCTTATTTATCTCATGATATATATAAGTAGGTGGTTGGACACTTTTTTCCCTGCCCTGGAGACATATATACGGACCAAATAGCATCAAAGGACTTTGAAGATAAACTACTTGACAACTATTTTATTTAGTGGATTCCCCAAAATATTTGTGAAACACAAGAAATCTTTTCTATCCTCCATTTCTTATAGATGGGACTTGAATTCCTTTTGCAACATGCTAGATTTCTAGACCAAACCTCCTTGATACCAGCACAGAGATTTCTATTGCAGAAGCAAGTGGAATAATTTAGAAGAGGGAGAAAATACTTTGCACAACTGGGTCTAAGAACAGTTCAAAAGGAGCACTTGCGTGAGCCGTTAAATATTAAAATAAATGTTTAAGCTTTGTCTACAGTGAGACACTCAATCATTGCTGACACTTTTTAGCAATGTTTCTCCCTGAAGCAGTAAGGACAACTGCTTGAGTGCTAGCATAGACTTAATTTCTCTCTGTCTACTTAAAAGTTCCCTGAGAAGGATGGCCTGCAGATTGAAGGGCTGAAAATGGAAGCAGTAGATCCAAATAAGATTCCTGATTCACACAGGAAGTCTGTGGTGGAAATTGGGCATGTCACCACCTTTTCTACTTCAGTTCCTCATCTGTGAAAAGTGATGATACCTCACAGGAATGTTGGTCTCGTGTATTTTCCCATGTCAGATAATGCAGTAATGAACACCACAGAAGCAGCTAAGACTAAATACATTTAAATAGAAATACCACAGGAATGGCACACCTTGGCTATACAGAAAAGTACCACAGGATCTGGTTGACTCAAGCAATCAAATACTATTACAGACCTGTATGTCACCCAACAAAGAAGGAGAAGCAAGTTTACTGGAGCATGCTGAAGTTCTAATTTTGCTCAGGGTTTGTTGGTTAATCAGTAATTGCTTCACTGGCAGAAGCTCTTGTTCTTCCTATGACATAACAACAATGTAGCTATGTCCAGGTAGCACTAAGTGGTATCTGCAAGGAGTGTGCCATTACCTCAGTGATCTCTCAAAATCTGGCCATATTCAGCATCCTTGTGGCTCTTTGTAGTATGCAGTTATCCTCTCTCTGTTGGCTGCTTATTTCACGGCCCTTCGTAAATGTTGTTGGATGTGACTGGGCTTTAGTATGGAATACTTCTTGCTTACCTGATCATTTGCTTTCTTGTATATTTCATACCCAACAATCTGACCCTCTACAGTGGATTAACATTTTAATCAAATTGAAAGACTGCCAAGAAAGGGGGAAAATGGCTTACTGTAATTAAAGTACCATGAAATATTTGTTGTGATTAGTATTTCAGAGGTTGACTCTAGTATTTAATGCTGTAGAGAACCCTGTATGGCCAAGCAGTTTCAGAGCATGTGTATTTAGTTTTTAGGCACAGTCTTCAATATTAGTTGGATTCAGAGGAGGGATTTTTATTCCCTTGGAGCCAACTCCTGCTAGTCTGAGCCAATTTTCTTGTCTGTGCTTGAGGGCTGAAGAAAGGAGTAGAGAAAATGTCTCTCTCCAAACACTAGCGCTATAAAGAAAACCTGATTTAAAGAAACAGGTGAAATTCCTCGTTCCTTTCAACGAGATGGTTCTGCAGTAGTTGACATTGCAAGCACTTGGAGCACTAGCGAACACTTTGTTCAGTCAGGACTGTATTTGTACTGGGCACTGAGTGGCCTCACAATGACTCTGATGCTAACTTTCAACCCTTCTAAATAGCTGGGTTCCCAGAGCCCCCATTACCTTGACTTCAGCCACTGGGCGAGTGTGGCCAGCCCCTTCGCTATGGACTGTTGGGAAGACACAGATGCTGCCTGGAGCTGCTCAGCTAGTAACTCTGGCTCTGGGTATGGAGCCCGTAAACAGGAGCATCTCCAGGGAGGCTGCAACATCCGCGTTTTCTGTGGCCACTGCTCCTCTGCGCTGGCCCTGCACAGGTGCGCACTGGAGCTGCAGGACCCGGCTGGCCGCGCGTTCCTCCTGGTGGCATAGGCGGGGAGGAGCAAGGGGGTGCTGGAGCTTGGCCCGGCCTGGTACTGGCTGCAGATGGGCAGAGAGAACGCAGGTGGACCAGGCCGGGGGTCAGCAAGGCACAGGCCCAGCTCTCAGATGCAGGGCCCGGGCCCTTCGCCCTGGGCTGGCTGCGCAGGGAACAGAGAGCCAGCCGAGCCCAGCCCGGTGCCATGCAGAACTTGCTGGGGCGCGGTTGGGCCGGACGCAGCCTTGGAGGGTCGCCAGGAGGGGTTTTTAACAGGCTGCGTATCCCAAGGCTTGTGGGCAATTGTCAAGAGCTCATTGGAATCCTTGAGAATCTCCTGGTGAGCTTTGTCTCCTTCTAAAATCATAAGAGAAAATCCTGGCAGAGGCTTCCAGCATTCTGTAGTGAGGTGTTTTTATCTCACTTAATTTCAGAGTGGTCGCTGGGTTGGTCTTTATCTGCACAAACAACGAGGAGACCTGTGGCACCTTAGGGTGTGTCTGTATAGCAGGGCTTAACTTGAAATAAGCTATGCAAATTGAGTTATGTCAATTGCGTAGCTTATTTCGAAATTGGGAGCGTCTACACAGCACTTATTTTGAAATAGAGCACTCTTCCAACTTCCCTTACTGCTTGTACAATGAGGGTTACAGGAGTCGGAGTAAGAAGTCCTCTAGCTTGACAATATTTTGACATTATTTCGAAATATCTCCTTGCTGTGTAGAGGCAGACTGTTATTTGGAAATAATGTTGCTTTGTCAATGTACCCTTAGAGACTAACAGACTGTGTTGTGGGCATAAGCTTTTGTGAGTAAAACCTTTTGTTAGCTACATGAATTGGATATCAGAGGTAGACCCACATCCTTCCCCCCCCAAGAAGGGAGTTATTTATCAATGGTAGGATCAGCATTAGTGAGGCCAATCTAGAGGGGTTGTAGCTCGCTCCTAGCAGTTGATGGGGAGGTGTGAATACCAAGAGAGGGAAAATTGTCTTTGTAGTGAGAGAACCATTCTAAATCCTCCTTCAAGCTACTTTTAAATCTGTTACTGAGTGTCCACAGAGGTTGAATTGCTCTCCTGCTGGTTTTTGTACGTAACCTTTCTTGATGTCTGATTTGTGTTTATTCTTTGGCACAGAGACTGGTTTGGCCAATATACATGGCAGTGGGATGTTGCTGGTACATGATGGCATAGATCATGTTATGGATTGTAGGTGAATGAGTCCCTGAAGGTGTGGCTGATGGTGTTTGTATAAATATGGGGACAGAGTTGGCAACAGGATTTTTTTTGCAGGGATACATTCCTTGGGAAGTGTTTCTCTGGAGTGTGGCTGCTGATATTTGCTTCACACTGGGGGGCTGTCTGTAGGAAAAAACTGGCCTGCCTCCTTGAACACTTTAACCTACCTGGACTCTCAACAACAGATTTAAAAGTAGCCATTATTTTACAAAAACTTCAAATCCAGACTACAAAGAGAAAAGCAGAGCTGCAATTCTCTTGCAAATTTGACACTATCAGATTAGGACTGAATAAGGATTTAGAATGGTTCTCTCACTACAAAGGCAATTCCTCCCCCCTCTCTCCGCTCATTATTCACAACTCCCTATCAACTGCTGGGAGTGAGCCACATCCAGCCTGACTGAATTGGCCTCATTAACCCTAGTCCTACACTTGATAAGTAATTGCCTGCTTTTGTGTGTGTGTGTGTGTGTGTGTGTGTGTGTGTGTGTGTGTGTGTGTGTGTGTGTGTGTGTGTGTATGTATGTATATATATATAGTGGCAAGGGCCCCTCTTCCCCAAGCCACCACTGGGTAGGCTGCCTCCTCCTCCTAGCCCCAGGGGTTGGGGTTTTGCAGCGGGTCTCAATGGTAGGGAGCCTGGCCAGACGTCCTCAGGCTCCCTCCCTAGCTGCCTTTACCTAGTGCTGATCCAAATTGTTCTCTCCAATTTTTTCCTCTCTGTCTCTCCACCACCTTCCTTTCGTCCTCTCACTCTTCCCCCCCCCCCAGCCTCCAACTGCTGAGGCTTTTAAAGGCCCTCAGTCAGCCAGTAGAGAAGTCAGCTGGCCCCAGTCTGCTTGAGCCAGCTCCCTCCCAGCTGCATCTAATTGGGCTGCAGTTCTCTGCTTCTTCTCACAGGGGTTTTTACCCTTTTGGGCTGCCTTTTCCCCTCTCTGAAGCAGCTCCCTGGCGTGACCCTGTCACAATATATATATAAAAAATATCCCTACTCTGTGATATCCAGTCATGCATCTGACCGATTGTTTTTTTTTACCCACGAAAGCTTATGCCCAAATAAATCTGTCAGTCTTTAAGGTACCATGGGACTCCTCCTTGTTTATCCTGCTCAGGTTTTGTTTGCTGTATTGTCTGGCTTGCTGTGTGTCGCTGTTATGAATGCAAGGAATGTGGTTTTATTGATAAATGCTTTATCAACGCATTTATTCCTTCTCTGAATTTTTTTGCAGATGGCTCAGTGTGTGACGAAGGTGGAATTGTCCATATCCTGTGAGAATCTCATTGACAAAGATGTTGGTTCAAAATCTGACCCTCTTTGTGTCTTACTCCAAAATGTGGGAGGTGATCAATGGACAGAGGTAAAAAGTAGCCTATAATCTCTAGTATTGCATTATATTACAGAAATGCGTATTTTCAGAGCATGACCAATCTGTAAAGATTGCCAGTTACAATAGTGTCATCTGCTTAATTAAATCCTGCTTGGTCAAAATTGTGACTTTCAAAGCTCCTGTCTCTAATTTGATGGAGTAATAATCATAAGGTTGATGATTTGAAGAAGCAACAGGAATGTTTATTTTTCTGTTAAGTTGTGCCATGTGCTGCTGCTTTTCCCCTGTGAGGTGGGCAGTCAGCACATAGTATGTCTTTGGCTTTTTTCCTCAAATTTCAGATGATCTATAAGCCAAATTCAGAGGCAATTGATTATAAAATGTTTTTAACAACATGCGGGGAGCACAGAGTTGCAGAGTAGTCAACAGGCCATTTTGCAGAGGCTAGATTTAGCAGCCTGGCGCTTGCATGCCTCAGAGACAGTGCATATAAAGACCAGTGAACAAGTGTTTGGGGGTGAAGGGTATAACAAGTGTTGTATGGTCAGTATGTTTATATATAGAGATCATTTCCATCTCTTTTTTTTGCATAGTTGGATCGAACTGAAAAGATAAAGAACTGCCAGAAGCCTGAATTCTCCAAGAAACTGCTCATTGATTACTACTTTGAGAAAGTGCAGAAGCTGAAGTTTGGCGTCTATGATATCGATAACAAGTCCTATGATTTAAATGATGATGATTACCTTGGAGGGGTTGAGTGTACATTGGGACAGGTACTTGCAGAAAATTTATCTCCAGGGGTCTGGAAAGCAGTGATAAATGTAGGTTTAAATCTGAAAACAGGAGAAACTTGGGTGTCAGAAGTTTTGACATACGCTGGATAAAAGAATTTTGTCCTTTCAACTGATTTCACTTAGTCTATGTGTACCTTGCTGGTGCTACGATGTTACAGCTCCACCACTGTAGCTATGGTGTGTAGAACAGTGGGACCCTCAGGCACACGCAGCTGCCGTGGTTTAAAACCCAGTCCCTGCACCTCTCTGCTCTGCAGGGAGGGGGAGGCTTCATGCCATCTCCCCGCCCCCAGCCCAATCCTTAACTCCTATTGGCCAGAAACAACTGGTCAATAAGAACTGACCTCAGCCAATCTCTCAGCTCCTATTGGCTAGAAACCGCCAGCCAATTGGAGCTGAGAGATTGGCCTGAGAGTCTGGGGCAACACCAGTCTCTTCCTCCACCCTGAGTTGAGGGCCACGTGGAGGGAGCAGCCTGTATTGTCAAGCGGGCTGGGGCTGCAGCAGGCAGGGAGCCAAGCCTGCCTTGGGGGTGCTGCGGCCTGCTGGCCACTAGACACTTAGGTAAACTCCTCCCAGCCAGCGCCTCTCTCTGGTACCCCAACCCCTCCTGGATCCCAACTCCCTCCCCCAGATCACCATCCAAACTCTCTGCACCCTCTGCCCCAGGTGACAACTCCCTCCCGGTCCCCTCTCCTACATCCCTCCCCCAGGCCAGAATCCTCTCCTGCACCCACACTCCCTCCCTCACCCTACATCCCAATCCCCTGACCCAGATCACAATCCCCTCCTCCACCCAAACACCCTCTCAGACCTCACACTGTCTCCTGCACCCCAGTTCCTTACCCTGTGTGCCCTTCTGCATCCAACCTCCAATCTAGACCCCACACCTCCACCACAGAAAAGTGTGGCCCTTGACCACTTACCAAAATCTTGGAGAGCCCCGCACCAAAAATTATTGCCCATCCCTGACTAGACACATCTATACTAGGCTTAGGTCAGCATAGTCACTCAAGGGAGTGCATTTTTCAGCCATAGCTGTATCGCCTTAATTAACAGTGAGGCAGGCCTTAGAACAGTGGTCTCCAACCTTTTTATGCTTGAGATCACTTTTTGAATTTAAGTGCAATCGAAGATCTACCTGCAACCCAAATTCCCTTGCCCCGCCTCCTTTGTGCTCTTTCTCTGAGGCCCTGCCCCTGTTCACTCCCTCTCACTAGGCTGGGCAGAGGGTTGGGGTGCAGGCTCTGGCCTTGGATTAAGGGATTTGGAGTCTGAGAGAGGCTCTAAGCTGCAGGCGGTTGGGGTGTTGGAGGGGGTTCTAGGTGCAGGCTCTGGGAGGGCATTTGGATGCAGGGGTGTTAGGGGTGCAGGAGGGGGTTCATGACAGGGTAGAGTTTCGGGATGTGGGCTCCAAGCTGGGCCCTGCTTACCTCAGGTGGCTCCTGGGTGGGGGTGCAGTGGGGCTAAGGCAGACTCATCCCTGCCCTGACCCTGCACCACTCCCAAAAGCAGCCAGCAAGCTCCCTCCATCCCAAGCCCTGTTGTGTTCCCTCTGTGCTCTGTGGAGATAGGATACAGAGTGGGAGAGGGGACACCTTGACATCAGCGCCCTCCTGTCCCTCTCCTTCCCTGCACAGCAAGCAGGGGGCTCCTGAGGGGCCAGCTCCAAGGCAAGGGCAGGAGATGTGCAGCAGTGGGGGCAGGGGCAGCTGAAGTGCCGGCACTTGACAGCCTCTTGGCCAAACCAGGTAGGATCCCCTGTTAGAGGCTCCAAGATCTGCTGGTAGATTCTGATCTACCGGTTGGTGACCACTGCCCTAGAAAAAGAGTGTTCCACTAGCTTAGGTGTGAAATGGCATGGAGTTCTCAGCCCCTGTGTTTTAAGAGTACCCCCTGAATTTCTTTCATTTCATTTGGAATGGTCCTGAGTAGATCTCTGGCTCTTTCGGCTAGCTCTGCTTGAGTCACTGTATTTAGGTTTGATCTGGGCTTAAGTTAGGTTGATGTAGCTTGTTGTTCTGGGCTGTGAACAAGCTGTGCCACCCTGACCTCCAGCACACATGCAGCTTTTAGGACAGGAATGCTTTCGCCAAAGTAGCTGCTATTGTTTTTAAAAGTAGGGTTCCTACATTGGTCCCTTGAACTGTCTTCCATCCATGTAGACTGTGTCTATGCTACAGGTTTGTGCTAGCATTGCTGTACTGACTATATGTCAGTATAGTCTCCAGAGGTACCTTTGTCAGCACTGACTGGCATCTGTATTGATCCCCAAAGCACCTCCAGGATCTTTCACACTGTCTGCAGCTGACTTTTGTCTATTAGCACAGGATCTTCTAGCAAGCAGAGTGGATAAAAATGTATGATTAAAAACATTTTAAACTTGATTTTTGTTTAATTGGATTAGTTTAATTTAAATTAAATACATTTAAAAAATAAGCCTACTTAAAATTAAATTTCAACAGCCTATGTTGAGGCCTGACTTTACTATAATCTATTAAAATAATTTACATTAAGAAGTTAATATTTGAGAAGTGTGTTTGCTGCTGCTGAAATTTTAAAGATTTTCTAACTGTTGATCTTGAGAGAGTCATTGGCTAAACACCTGAAATGAGTCTGTTGAAGTATAAAATCAGTTTTTGGCAGCCGTTGTCTCTTTTCAGATTCCTGAAAACTCTTCATTTCAATTTTTCAGCACAATGATTGGTTCATTCAGGCTGAGTGACTCAGTTAATAGGAAAGCTTGTTTCCCTCTTTCAATGAGAGAATGAGATCTATTAGTTCTAAAACATTGAAGGGCGTGGCGATCAGAAAGGTTCAATGTATTAAGTATAGATAATATTCCTTAAAGTACAAAGCGTATTTTGATAAGCTTCCTTTTTTCCTAGGTATCCAGCACATTTAAGATAGCTTTATTGAATAGTAAAATATATATTTTAATTGATTTCCATTTGTCCAAATACAGCTTGACTCAAAATAACTGAAAAATTAGTCTTCTAATAATACAAAATGAGTTGTTCACCATTTTCTAACACGATAGAAATATAGTAAAATTAAGAATCTGAATAAATGTGTTAAACAATTTTAAATTGCTTAAATATGTACAGCTATAGTGTATCCCCTTGATTAGCAAAAAGAATCACCATCAAATTCAGTGGAAAGGCTATGTGTACTAGCAATCAATTTGTTTTAATGATACCAACCAATGAGAATCCACTTTTTAAGGAAAAGAACTACAAAACACGATGAAAATTGATTATTTAAATCAGGATTTCCTGTTTGCTGATTTAGATCAGGATTAGAATCTGTGATTTAAATCACTTAGATTTTAGACAAGCTACCCTGCCTGCAAGATAGAGGCCACAGCAGTTCTGGTGCCATTTTGATGCCCCCTCTATAACGTGACATCTAATTTGGCCAACTCCCCCTAAAGCCAAGTGAAAGAGCCATACTATTCTGAACCATTAGTATCAGTTGCTTGTGACTTGCTCAGATGTGTTCTTCAGTATTAAAAATTCCCAGTTCAAAGTTGGTTTGTTTTAAATAATTTGAGCAAAATCTGTTCAGCGTTTCTTTATATTTAGACAAGAAATATATATTTGTTGCAGGGTTTGTGATAGCATCTGTCTGTTTTTGAAACAACTTTTGAACTGTGTGTTCTGTTCAAAATATCAGGGAACATTCTAGGTTTCAATGGAGAGAATCTGGTTGACTTTTGGGGAAAAAGGGAAAAAATAGGAGGAGAAAAATAGGAAGCACATGGAACCTCCTGACACCTGTTTAGCAGATCCATACTTTTAGGCATTGTAGTTTTTGTCAAGAAGATTGATGGTGACAGGATGCCTAACATACTGAGTGATCATGGAAATAGGTTTGGTTTACAAGTTGAAATAAAAAAAAGACAAATTAAAAATTAGAAAAGTTACAGAGGGGGAGTCGAGTTAGTCTGTAACTGGAAAAATTTAAAAAACAGCAAATAGTCTAGCAGCACCTTAAAGACTAACAAAACATGTAGATGGTATCATGGGCTTTCGTGGGTACAACCCACTTCTTCAGATGAACGGAGTATTAAAAGTCCAGTTCTATAATAAATAGGGGATGGGGGGGAAGGAAGGGAAAAAATAGTGAATTAGAGTGTTCATGTTACAAGAAGCTGATAGAGAAGGTGCAAATTGTCCATTGTTTGGTTGGTTAAGTATTAGGATGTGGAAGGTAGTGTGCTAACCAGGTAATGTCTTTATTCATACCTTTGTGATGGCTCCCAAACTTGCAAATACAAGCAAGTTCCAACACTTCCCTGTCTTCGGATGAATGGAATATTAAAAGTCCAGTTCCAACTTAGTTAGAAGTCTGCAAGTCACCAGGGCCTGATGGAATACATCCTAGAATACTCAAGGAGCTGACAGAGGAGGTATCTGAGCCTTTAGCTATCATCTTTGAAAAATCATGGAAGTCAGGAGAGATTCCAGAAGACTGGAAAAGGGCAAATATAGTGCCCTTATATAAAAAAGGAAATAAGAACAACCCAGGAAACTACAGACCAGTCAGTTTAACTTCTTTGCCAGGGAAGATACCAGAGCAAGTAATTAAGGAATTCATCTGCAAACATCTGGAAGATAATAAGGTGATAGGGAACAGCCAGCATGGATTTGTAAAGAACAGATCATGTCAAACCAATCTGATAGCTTTCTTTGATAGGAAAATAAGTCTTGTGGATAAGGGAGAAGCAGTGGATGTGGTATACCTAGACTTTAGTAGGGCATTTGATACGGTCTCACGTGATCTTCTTATCAATAAACCAGGAAAATAAAACCTAGATGGGGCTACTGTAAGGTGGGTGCATAACTGGCTGGATAACTGTTCTCAGCGAGTAGTTATTAATGGTTCAGTCTCATGCTGGAAGGGCATATCAAATAGGGTTCCACAGCGGTCAGTTTTGGGACTGGTTCTGTTCAATGCCTTCATCAACAATTTAGATATTGGCATAGAGAGTTCAGTTATTAAGTTTGCAGATGATACCAACCTGGAAGTGGGTTGCAAGTACTTCCGAAGACAGGGTTCTTCAAGTGAAGTTCCTGTGGGTGCTCCACTCTGTGGTGCTAGTGCTGGTGACCGGAGATTTTTCTAGCAGTGCCCTGCTGTGCCACACATGCACCACAGTGGCTCCTTGTGCTGTTGGTGTCTGTTAGGCGCACGCCCTCACTTCCCTTGTCTACCATCCTTGGCAGCAGACGGAACTCCGTTGACTCACCCTCTCTTCATCTAAAACAACATAAAAATCCATTACATTTCATCAGTTATTCCTCACTTGCAAGTTTTTAACTCCTAGCCCACCTGCTCTTTAAACTCCCCCCCCCCTTCCTCAACAGTTTTTCGTTGTTAGTCGTCATTTCCCTTCCACATGCAAGGTTCCCCAGGCTTTAAGCACTGCAGCTCCCGCAGAGAGGCCATACCAATCTCTGATGGACATGCCTCCTGCATAAAGTGCCTCAGAGAGACACATATGATGCAGAAATGCTCACTGCTCAAACCTTACCACTAGACTACAGCGAGACCGCGCCAACAGGCTAAAGACCTATCTAAACAAGAAGTCACTTCAACCTTTGAGATGACTCACCACCCAGAAAGAAAAGCACAGACAACCCAAGAGATGGACAAAGGTCGTCCGTCTACCTCATCCGAGAAGGCAAAAGTAAAAACCCGGGTTTCCTTGGTGAAATTGCTGCCTCTGGCACTGAGATCATCTAGAGTGAGCATAGGTGACAAGCCCGGCACTTCTGGCATGGCACCGCCTAAGGGATTGGTGCCGCACAAGACAGCGCATTCTGAGCCAACAGAAGTCAATGGCACTGCCTTCCACTGTGCCAACTAAACATTGTAAGTTGACACAAGACAGCACCGGATGCAGCACCCAAGAGACCCTTCACCAAGATGCCCCCGCCTCAGGCACTGACCCCAACACCTTTCTCAGCACCATTGGCACCGCCCACAGCACTTGGTACCATCACATGACTCTGCTAGGTTCCCTCCGCCATCATCAGCCCGTGCTTCCTTGGCATCATCAGTGCACTCGATATGGTTGCTTAGGTCACTGGCTTTGTCACTCTCTCTAAATGAGGCAGGCAGCAGTCAACACAGCCATTTTTCCTCTCGATACTCCAGCTCCACTCAGCAACATCCACCATGGGAGCCCCTCTCCACCAAACAATCACATGCTCCTCCACCACCTCCCTGGGACTCACATTGACCTTATCCACAGCCACCTTACCCAGGCCAATGGCACCCTTGGGACACCTGGTCCACTCACAGGAACCACTTGTAGAACCTGCAAAGTGTGTGACACACTAGCTTATATTTAAATAACTGGAATGGGCACAGTTTAAGAAACTAAACTTATTGTGAGGTTAGCCTTCTATGAAGTGTCTCTCTCTCTTAGTTAGCTATATCAATATAACTTTGCAATGTAGACTATGTCTTTGAGATGTGTCTCAGGCATGAAAAGTAGACGCTCCTGATACAGTTAAGCCAACCTAACACCTTGAGTGAACAGTGCTACCACTTCTTGGGGAGGCCAATTGCCTACATAGACAGGAGAACCCCTCTTGTTGCTGCAATAAGTGTCTATACTCAAGCACTATAGGAGTGCAGCTATGGTGTTCTAAGTGTAAACATTGCCTGAGGTGCTTAGTTGTGTTTTAATATATGTACAGTACATGAATTTCAATGCACATTTTAATTGTGACAATGGTCTTTACTCTCTGCTGGCGGAGAAGATTTTACATTTAATGACTTGTTTAAAGATGACCAACTGTGGAAGAGGTTATGGGGAAAGCTGGACTTAAAGTTTTAAAGTTATGGTAGTATAGTTTTTTGCACTTTTAAAAATTAACAGTTCATATTCTATTTAAGTGGAGAATGAGTGAAATGATTATATCTGAAGAGGAGATGAGATTTTAAGTCAAACTGTTTAAAACTATTTTTAACAAGATTTACTCAGCATTGCTTGGGTCCTTAACTCAAAGAACTTTTCTTTTTTCTCATTTAAATCATTGTTTGGGGTTGGGGCTGGGGATGAGGGGTTCAATATGCAGAGTGCCCTGGGGAGAGAGGACAACTCCCGCCCTCTGTCACTGCAGCAACTTGGGGCCAGGTGAGACATGTCTATCCATGGCTGCTACAGCAGGCACAACCGGGGGAGGGGTACATGTTCCCCGGCTGGGGGACAGACGTAGGCTACATCTACTACAGGATTTTTGCGGGATACCAGAGGTATCCCACAAAAACCCCACCGCGTCCAAGGAACACGTTTGCTCTTTTGTTTTTTTCGCAGAAGAGCAAACATGCTTTTTCGGGGAGCCCTGTATACCTCGTTTCACAAGGCATAAGGGCTCTGCCGAAAGAGGAGGCTTTTCCACCATTTGGCCCCGTCTAGACTGGGCCAATGGCAGAAAAGCTTCTTCTGCAAAAGTGATCGGAAAAAGCTACACAAATTGCGGAGTGCAATTTGCGTAGATTTTTCTGATAAAACCCCGTAGTCTAGACCTAGCCACACAGACAAACTCTCTGAAATATATAGTAGATAACTGTCCTTTTCTCCACCTCTTCCCCCTGCTGGCCCAATGGGGTTATAGCTGTCCCGGTCCCCATCTCTGACCCCTTGCTGCCCTTGTGGTCATTTTACAGAATAACTGTCCCTTTTACCAGACCCCTCCCTTTTCATTTTATGAGAAGCAATCAAATTCCAGGCTCATCCCATTGCCCTGGTGCAACCAAATCCTTACCTTGATTTAAGTTATGATAAGAGGAAGCTGTATACCAAATTTAGTGGTCCTAGCTCTTACTATTTAGGAGCAGTTCTTGAACAGACTCATGGATGCACAGACAATTATAAAATGTATAGTAATTTTTTTAACATCTATTTAGTTTCACTGATTAACACTGAAGAGAAGAGTATGATAGCTGAGTGTGTATATGTGTTGTTACACCCCTTCTCTCCCCCAACAGTTACTAGCAAAACCAGGGGACAAGACATCTCATTTTGCCTTAGGTTATTTTTCTTGCTTGTCTTGTACCTGAGAACCTCAGACAAACAACTTGGTTCGGGCTTTCTGTATGTATTATAATAAAGCTCCCTCACCTAAAAAGTCACAAGCCTATATTTAAGGTATGCTTTGCATGCCCTCTTTTAAATCAAAGGGAGAAACAATGTTTTCCATCCTGATCAATCACATGTTTGATAGCACACAAATGTGTCCTGGAAAACACATACCTGGAACAAAAATGTTTAAAAGTTCTAAGTTCAGAAAATATAGATGGCTTGTTATAAATTGCTCAAAATGGGGAAACCATCAAATATCCTGGAATATAATTGAACAGGTGAGGAGCCTGAGGTAATTGGGAACCCTAACAGCATGACTTAGATGTTTAGTTGCCTTTGTGTGAAAAGGGAAGGTGATTGCAGCAGAGAAGGAGTGAGTATTGGAGCCCCATCTACTCTTCCATGTCTGGAGAAGCGGGTTGGCTATTCAGCCTACAAGTAGGAAGGTGAGGTTTAGATATATTAAAACAGACCCGGCATGCTGAATGGCCTTTTTCTATTCCTGGGATTTCTTGGATCCTTAAAGTAAAATATCAGTGTCTCAAAGTGTTTTGGTGAGGCAAAAATTAGAGCTTAAAGGAATGTAAGGGTTAGATTTCAAGGGGTATCATTGGAAGTCAGAACTGGAATACTGTAGCCCTAGAAATTATAGCTTTAGGAGAAGTAAAATTTGCAAAAGGGCCTTAGTAATTTAAAAGCATAAGTCCCATTGACTTGTAGTGATGCTTCAGCGCCTAAGGGGAATAGGTTACTTTTGAAAATGGAATTTAGGGACTTAGTCACTTAGGTGATTTTGGATATTTTACTCTTGAAGCGTTACTGTGTTTTCTGTATTGGAGGGATTGCCGTGTTAGTCTCTATCCAAAGATACACCAAGGAGTCCTACAGCACCTTAAAGATGAACACATTTATTAGGGCGTAAGTTTTTGTGGGCACAATCCCATTTCGTCAGATGTATGATGAAGTGGGTTTTTGCCCATGAAAACCTATGCCCAGATAAGTCTGTTTAATCTTTAAGGTGCCACAGGACTCCTTGTTTTCTGTGTCTAACTGCATAATTATGTATGCCTTTTTTTGGCTTTAGATTGTGTCCAGTAAAACACTTACTCGGCCTTTGGAGTTGAAGAAAGGAAAGCCAGCAGGGAAAGGCAACATTACGGTAAGTGTGCTTTGTATAAGTCCCTAAAAGAATGAAAGAGCTTGTTGCTTTATATCAGGGGTGAAAGTAGGTTAAATTTGTTACAGATACAGTTGTATCACATCCCCACTCGGGGCATGTGTGTGCCATACAACAGTACTTGCACTGTAACCCACACTTAAATTTTACAAGGGAGTTTAGGGCAGGGATATGGTGGGGGGGGGGTGTAGGAGTTAGGGCAGGGATTTTGGTGGGTATGTGTAGGGTGAAATGTGGGGTAGAGGGGCTGGGGCAGCCCCGATTGGTGACCCTTAACCATGTTGCTCCTGACCAAATGGGAACAATGAGGGTAGCGTCCATAGGCACAGAAAAGGAATTAGGGAGGTGGGGGCTCCTGCAGTGCCCCTGAGTTCCCAGCTGCCAGCCCAGCGCACCGTTGGCCCCAGTTGCCAGCATCAGCTCTAGGTGGGGGAGAAGGACAGGGATGGGCTGGATCAGAACCTCACCCCAAGCCCGCCACTTTCTTGCTGGGGTGCACCAACTTAGTTTCTTCTTCGAGTGGTTGCTCATGTCCATTCGAATTAGGTGTGTGCACCGCGTCTTCTGGAGCGTTTTCCCTAGCGGTACCCGTAGTGCCGGCAGGGTGCCCCCTGGAGTGGTGCCGCCATGGCGGGGCATAAGTACCCCTGCCGGCACTGCCCCACCTCAGTTCCTTCTTACTGCCCGTGACGGTCGTTGGAGCGTGTCTCTCTCTTAGATCAGTTAATGGTTCCCGTTTCTATTAGTATTGTAAATAGTTCTGAATAGTTCAGTTAGTTAGGTAGTTAGTGTTTCTTTATTGTTTTCCTTCTCCCCCTTCGGGGGTGAGGAATGCCAGGGCCGCAAGGCTTTAAGGCGTGTGCTGTCTGCGCGAAGTTCATGCCCAGAGGAGACCCTCACGACTGTTGTCTGAAGTGTCTGGGTGAGAGCCATGTTACGGACGCTTGTAAGATCTGCAAGTCTTTTAAGCCCTGCACTAAGAGGGAGAGAGACTCTCGCCTAAAACTTCTCCTTGTGGAGGCGGCTTTACAGCCGGCACTGGCTGGGCACTCTGCGGTGCGCAGTGCACCGGCGTCCACACGAGATGCCCCATCTTGGGACCGGCCCTCGGCATCGAGGGCCCGGCACCAGTCTCACTCTCCGGCACCGAAAAGGTCAAGAACGTCTCGTGGTAGGTCTCCAAGCCGGAAGTCCAAGTCGAGCCTACACCATGGTACCGAGTCTCCGGTGCGCACGTCTTCATCTACCACGGTGCAGTGTAAGCGAGCGGGACGCCCATCTAGTCCAGGGCAGCTACCCTCGCACGCCCCTCCACGCTGGACACCTTTGAGGCAGCCCATGACCTTATTAGCCTCACTACCTCCCCTCCGTCGTCGGTTGAGGCGAAAGGGTTGAGATCACCTACGCCAGAAGCCGTGTTGGCACTGGCTTTGCTTCTGCACCGGCATGACCGAACAACACCTGCCACTTATGCAGCAGGACCGTCCCCGGTGGGACCAGTACCGCTTGCCGCCGTATCGGTGCCGGCATCGACGCAGGCCGCCAGGCCCCACTCGGCACTCGACTGGGCTCGACCTCCCGCGGTGCTGGGACCCCTTCCAGACCCTGTCTTGGCTGCGCCTGTGCCGTGTCACCCTGGCCTCGCGACGACGTCTTCGACACCATCGTCGGGCCCTTCAGCATCAGCTTCTTCAGCACTGATGCACGTTTCGGCACCATCACAGGCACCGACATCGACCTTGTGGGCCACGCCAGTACTGCCATCGCCGGTGACATCGGCCTCTTCGGGGTTTGTATCGCAACCGATACCGAGACCGACTACGGCACCACAGATATGCCCCGTGTCGGCACCGCAACTGGCACCGGGACCGGTTCTCCCGGTGCCGTAACTGGCTCCACCCCGGGCATCGGAATATGTTCTCCCGGCACCAACTCCACTCCAGGCACCGGGATCGGTTTTCCTGGTGCCACAGTCAGTGGCTCCTCTCACGGCACCGGGACCTGTTCTCCCGGTACTGCAACAGGCACCAGCACCAACACAGTTTTTCCTGGTACTGGTACATCCGCATCGAGTGCACGCGGGCAAACCCGAGTCCATGGCCAGGTTTGCCCCCTCCCCCCCCCCCCCCGGTCAGTGGCAGTACTATAGTCATCTGCGCCTCCCTGGCCTGAGTCTCATTACTCGTCCGATTCTGATGCGGCATCATTCAGGTCGGGGTCCTCGTCAGCTTCCTCGACACATAGATCTCGTTCCCGGCACTGGCGTGATCGTTCGCGGGTGCAACAGACTTGGCCGCCTCAGCCGCAATGGCCGTTTTGGACACCGTGGGCTTACCACCAGTGGCAGGGGCCTGTGCCCTCTTCTGTGGTGTCCGGTGCCTCGGGGCAACGAGCGCAACCGTCGGCGTCGCTGTCAAGACACCCTCCCTCCCCCTAGAGGTCGGTTGCTGCCAATGCCGCTGCTGTGCCGCAGGCCTCGGTACTGGAGCCACTTCCACAAGCGGTGCCGCCTGCCCAGCCGGCGCCTCAACCAGTTCCTGCCCTGGGCCCGGCACTGGTCCAGGAGTCATCGTCATCATCATCACCAGACGAAGCTTTGGCGGATCCCGCACCGGCGTTGCCTACTATGGATGCCTGTGCGCATCAGGAGCTGCTTAGGCGTCTGGCCTCCAATCTGGGTGTCCCAGTGGAGCCAGTAGTGGAGGACACGGACACCATGATTGACATCCTCTTGGACGATGCGCCCACCCGCTTGGCTTTGCCACTTAATAAAACCGTGGCCAAGATTACCAATGCCCTGTGGCAGACCCCGGCAACCTTGACCCCTACCTTAAAGGGAGTCGAGAGGTGCTATTACGTCTCCCAGTCGGGACACGAACACCTGTACTCCCAGCCCATTCCTGGGTCCTTGGTCATCCAGGCTGCGGCCCAAATAGAGAGGCTTCCCTAGCCGAGGCCATCCCCGAAAGCTAGGGAGCCCAGGCGCCTTGACCTGATAGGCCGTAAGGTGTATGCCACTGGTGGGGTGCAACTCCGCATTGCCAATCAGCAAGCAATGCTGAGCCGCTATGCTTTTAATACCTGGCAGGCTGTGGATAAGTTCAAGGACAAGCTGCCCGCCAAGGCCCGTCAGGAGTTTGCGGCCATGACCTCTGAGGGCAGAACCATTGCCTGCACGGCCCTCCAGGCTTCCCTGGACGCTGTCGACTCTGCAGCCCGCACCATGGCGTCAGGTGTGGTTATGCACCGTGGTGCCTGGCTGCAGGTGTCTGGAATACCTCCGGACGTCCAAACCACGATCCAGGACTTGCCCTTTGATGGGAAAGCCTTGTTTTCGGAGCACACGGACTCCAGGCTCCATACGCTCAAGGACAAGAGGTCTACCCTACGGTCCTTGGGGATTCATATACCAGCCCCCCAGCGTTGTCAGCTGCCCTACAGACAGCAGGGCAGAACTCAGTCCCAGGTCCCCCGTGGGGATTACTGGAGACGCCGTACTCGTGCTCCCAGTGGGGGTGCGGGGGGTGGCTGTGGGCCTGTCCTCCGCAAGGGGTCGTCGACACCGCCCGAGAGGGGATACCCCTCGTTGGGCTGGTCAAGGTCCCTCCCAGCAATCCAAGCACCTGTTTTGACGGGAAGCTAGAGGGTCGCGCACCAGCCTCCCACCCTGGCCCCCCGTTTGGGGCCAGGTTGTCCCGGTTTGCCCACGGCTGGGCAGGAATCACGACCGACGCCTGGGTCCTAAAGATAGTCAGGTGTGGCTAAACCATCCCTTTCCTGGGCTCGCCCCCTTCCAACCCGCCCACCCCGTCGCTTTTCAGGGACACCTCTCACGAAGGCACGCTCCGCCAAGAGGTGCTGGCGCTTCTCGAAAAGGGAGCTGTGGAGAGGGTCTCCCCACATCTGCAGGGCAAGGGGTTTTATTCCCGATATTTCGTTGTCCCGAAACCCAAGGGCGGGGTTCGTCCCATCTTAGATCTCAGGGGCCTCAACAAGACGGTCGTGAAGTCCAGGTTCAGAATGGTAACTCTAGCTTCTGTTATCCCGGTTTTACAGTTAGGAGACTGGTACGCAACCCTCAATCTAAAGGATGCTTACTTCCATGTGGCAGTAAGACCCAGCCACAGGAGGTTTCTCCGTTTTATTGTTTCCCGATGCCACTTCCAATTTACAGCGCTCCCATTTGGCCTTTCAACAGCACCCAGGGTCTTTACAAAATGCATGGCAGTTGTAGCGGCGTTCCTCTGCAAAAAAGGGGTACACGTTTTTCCGTACCTAGACAACTGGCTGATCCGTGGCCACTCATACGAGCAAGTAGAGGCCCATGTTTCCCTCACAAGGGCTCTCTTCTTAAGGCTGGGACTCATGCTAAACAAAGAAAAGTCATCGTTGACTCCCTCTCAACACCTCGAATTTGTAGGAGCCCTCCTGGACGCCAGGGTGGCAAGAGCACTCCTTCCCAGGGCAAGGTTTCTATCCATAGTGGAGCTGGTCTCCGAGTTAACCCGGTTCCCCATCACGACAGCCCGGGTCTGCTCCAGGCTGCTGGGACACATGGCAGCGTGTATGTATGTGGTACGACATGCTCGAATGAGGCTCAGGCCTCTGCAGGCCTGGTTGGCAAGGGCATTCAACCAAACCAGGGGTCTCTGGGACACGGTTCTCTCAGTGCCACCGGAGGTGATCACCTCCTTACAATGGTGAACCCAGGAGACGGTGGTGTGCAGCGGGGTTCTGTTCACTATACCTCCCCCCTCGCTTACACTGGTCACAGATGCTTCCGACCTGGGTTGGGGAGCACACCTGGGGTGTCACAGGACCCAGGGCTTGTGGTCCCTAGCAGAGCGGGCTCTGCACATAAATGTCCGGGAGCTCAGGGCTGTCAGAAGAGCCTGCAAGACCTTCCTGTCGAAGTTCTCTCGCCGCTCTGTCCTGGTGCGCCTGGACAACACCGCGGCTGTGTTTTACCTCAACAGGCGGGGGGGAGCCCGGTCGCCTCCCCTCTGCCGCGAGGCTCTGTGCCTCTGGAACCTGTGTGTAGAGCACGACATAGTTTTGCAGGCAGAGTACCTGCCGGGGTGCAAAAACTTGCTGGCCGATGCTCTGAGCAGGTCCTTCGGAGCCCACGAGTGGTCCCTCAAGGATTCGGCCCTTCGTCAGGTCTTCCACAGGTGGGGTTGTCCCCTAGTAGACCTGTTTGCCTCGGCACGCAACACGAAGTGCCAGAGTTATTGCTCCCTGTTGGGGCTCGGGGAACACTCCAGGGGGGATGCCATGACAGTGCCGTGGCCGGCAGGCATCCTTTATGCTTTTCCCAAGGTTCTGACCAGGGTCAAGACCTTCAGGTCCACGGTCATCCTGATAGCCCCGAGGTGGCCCAGACAATTCTGGTTCCCTATCCTGGTGGACATGCTCACCAAGGACCCTATTACACTTCCACCAGTTCAAGATCTCCTAACCCAACCTTGGGACAGGGGGGACCATGGTTCACCCGAATCTCAGCTCTTTCCACCTAACGGCCTGGTTTATCTGTGGCTGACCCAGCTGGAAAGGGAATGTTCCCAGGAGGTACAGATGGTGCTCCTAAGCAGTAGGAAACCGTCTATCAGGTGGTCATACGCAGCCAAGTGGCGGCGGTTCTCGTCTTGGGCGTCCAGAAGGGGAGTGCATCCATCCATTCTGGACTACCTCTTTGAACTTAGGTCCAGTGGCCTCTCTACCTCCTCTATCAGTAGCATCTCTCTCCGCCTTCCATGTTGGTTCGGCAGGAGTTTCTCTGTTTTCTGACCCTGTGGTCAAAAGGTTCCTTAAGGGTTTGGATAAGTTATATCCCTCGGTTAGACCCCCTCTCCCCGCTTGGGATCTTAACCTTGTGTTGTCTAGACTCGTGTTGCCCCCCTTTGAGCCACTGGCCACATGTTCTTTGAAGCACCTTTCTATGAAGGTTGCATTCATTGTGGTCATTACCTCGGCTCGCAGGGTCTCCGAGCTGAGGGCGTTAACTGTGAACCCGCCCTACCTACTGTTTTCTGACAATAATGTGAGGCTCCGCCCTCACCCAGCCTTTCTCCCCAAAGTGGTGTCACCGTTCCACTTGTCCCAAGAAATTTACCTCCTGGTTTTCTTTCCAAAGCCCCACGCCTCCCCTAAGGAGCAGGTGCTCCATTCCCTGGATGCTAGACGTGCGCTAGCTTTCTATATTGATAGGACCAAGCCCTTTCGTAAATCCACATAATTGTTTATTGCTGTTGCTGACAGAATGAAGGGGGCTTCCCATATCGACCCAAAGGTTGTCCAATTGGGTCGCCGGGTGTATCAGGGAGTGTTATGCCTTGGCCGGGAAGGTCCCGCCCCGGGTTACAGCACATTCCACCAGAGCGCAGGCGTTCTCTGTAGCTTTTGGGGCGCGGGTTCCAATCACTGAAATCTGCAGGGCAGCCACGTGGTCGTCGCTCCGTACCTTTACGGTGCACTACGCGCTGGCACAGCAGGCTAGGGAGGACACAGGGTTGGGCTCTGCGGTCTTCAGCTCTGTATTATAAATATGTATGTTTATCTGTACCACTTTTCTACAGTTTTTCTGTGTTCGGTTCATTGAATAAATATTTTTGGATTGTTCAACTTTCGTGGACTTCTCTCTGAGTGCTCCGACCCCTCCTCCTTGAAGTGGCGTTGGCTTGGAAGTCACCTAATTCGAATGGACATGAGCAACCACTCGAAGAAGAAAAGAACAGTTACTTACCTGTAACTGTTGTTCTTCGAGATGTGTTGCTCATGTCCATTCGACTCCCCCCCTCTTCCCCCCCATCTCCCCTTCGTTGGAGCGTCCGGCAAGAAGAAACTGAGGTAGGGCAGCGCCGGCAGGGGTACTTATGCCCTGCCATGGTGGCGCCACTCCAGGGGGCGCCCTGCCAGAGCTACAGGTACTGCTAGGGAAAACGCTCCGGAAGACGCGGTGCATGCGGTGCGCACACCTAATTCTAATGGACATGAGCAACACATCTCAAAGAACAACAGTTACAGGTAAGTAACCATTCTTTTCACCTTTGCTTTATATAGAATTAAATTTCATTGGTTGGGTAAATTAATTTTAAAGTTTGCTTTTCAGCAGTGTTAAATTATGTTACTTGACTTATGTGTGTGCAAAACACAAATTTACAACCAGAAGCAATGTCCTAAGTTGCCTAGGGAGGCTGTGGAATCTCCATCTCTGGAGATATTTAAGAGCAGGTTAGACAAACATCTATCAGGGATGGCTTTAGACAGTACTGGGTCCTGCCATGAGGGCAAGGGACTGGACTCCATGACCTCTCAAGGTCCCTTCCAGTTCTAGTGTTCTATGATCCTTTCAATGTGCCTAAGTGTCTGCTAAACTCCATTGGAGATTAATTTGTCTTTACGGTCTCATAATACAGATTTCAGCAGAAGAGATTAAAGACACAAGAGTTGTCAGTCTAGATATTGAAGCACAGAACTTGGACAAAAAGGTAATTGACTCTTACACAGTTACACATGCTTGTGTAGCTCTCCTCAGAACTTACACTAAGAAGGAATTCAGAAGGAATTCAGTTCTACTTGCTGTGTGTATGTCCATATATTTTTTCCTCAAATCAGGAGAACCGTGTGGAAGAGGAATTACTTATGTAGAAATTGCTTGAACAGGAAACATGCTATTTACAGTCTGAATGTGATGTCACATAGAAAGTTGCCAACCTACGCTTTTGGGTCTGACCTTGCCTTTAATTCAGGTTGATTTCATTGAGATGCAACCTTGATAATGGGCAGTTTACCTGAACAAACATCCTTGAGGGAGAATTGAAAGTTGATGTAGGGTAAATATATTAAATGTATTGGGCAACAACTGGAGGACTTCAAAGGTTCAGAGTTGAGTTTTGAATCCTTATCTGCAGTCTCTCCCAGTTATCCAGACTTTGGAGTCCACCCTTGCCTACCCTACTGCCTCATTAGACAAAAAAAACTAATCCACCCTCCTTCTCATGTTTCCAGACTGTTCCTTTGTGTTGGGTTCTTATCAGTGTTAAAGACATATAAGACCAGTGTTTCTTAAACTTTTTAAGACCGAGGAACACCAAACAATATTTTTTTTATATGAGGAACACAAAGGATTTTTTGTTGAGGGGAAAAAAAAAGGGGGGGGGGGAGTTATTGAGCAAAAAAAAAAAAAGTCACTTACCCCTTTAAGGGTGGCCATTTTTAACTCTGTTCTCTGCAGCACACCTCCAACTGCCTCGGAACACAGTTTAAGAAACACTGTATAACACCATGCAAGATATGGAAAGATGGAATAAATATGATACAATACATTTACTTTACAAGATTATTATTGTGGAACGATCTGATTACATCATCAGAATGCAACACTAAATATAAATAGTTGAAAATGGATGAACATTTTTTGTTTTTGTCCAAAAGTGTTGGGTTATTGGTGTGAACTGCACTATGTTAACTTTTATTTCCTTAGAATTTTCTGTGTCACTGTCACGTGCGTGTAAGGAAATCTCTTCAAATTGGCTATGGCTGAAATTTTCTTTGACAGGGCAACCTTTAATTATGGAACAATATCTTTTTAAAACATGGTATATTCTCTCAAAACATGGTATGCAGGCGTATCACAAGTAGATCTGCTATAATGTCTAGCTGCTTCTTCGAGTGATGGTCCCTATTGCGTTCCACTGAGGGCTACACATATGCATCATGCACCCAGAGCAGGGGAATTTAAGTAGGTCCACAAATGTGCCTTGGCTTGCTTTCTGCTTCTGTCTGAGGTAAAGTACAGGGCACACTGCCCATTCCTCCAGTTCCTTCGCACTGCTGTAAAGACCCAGTCGAAACTTAAGTGTCCTCATCTGACACCTCTAAACAGATCATTGTACATAGTTTTAGAGTTTTATTATAGTTTGTAGTATTCAGATCTGGGCCTTGTTTTTCTATCTCCCTCCTGTCCTTTCCTTGTACGGATACTGGACTATGCTCAGAACTAGGGATGTTACATTTCACTTAATCAGCTAATCGAGTAGTTGATGGAATTTCTATCATTGCTTGATTAGTCGGGGGGGGGGGAGGAGGCACGCGCTATCCCCACTGCACCTCTGTCTTTTAAATGTAGTAAGAGCTGCCTGTGGCTCTTACTACATTTTCAAGGCAAAGGCGCAGTAGTCGGGACCCACTGCACCTTTGGCTCCTCTGCTCGCCCTCCGAGATGGTGCTGGGGGGAACCAGCTTTTAAGCCGGCTCCCTCTAGCCCCGGCTCCTGCTCCCCCTCTCCCCCATTATGCTGCCTCCGTCTCAGAGGCAGCAAGTAGGGGGAAGCGACTAGTCGTAATGACTCGACTATCCGATAAGCCTAGACTTATCAGGCAGTTGACCAGCCGCTTACATCCCTACTCAGAATGTTGGGTTTGAAACTTTGACTCTTGCCTGTGACCCTGCTTGGTAAATAAACAGTGACGACCAGCACTGCGTCTACTGCGTAGGGGGAGCTCACATCGTGTCCAGGTGCAATGTCTGCCAGTGCTTCCACAGCTGTCCCCGAGAGGGTCAGGCTTTCTGTCTCAAAGACCATGGACGGGGAAGGCCTGTGGGAAAGACTTGGGAAGAGGAGAGCTACGTGCTTGAGCCAGATGCTGAGTTGGGAAATAGCTGCAGTGCTGTAAATAGACCTGAGCAAGGGTGCAAAAGTCCAGGCCACAGAGGAGCACCTTTGCTGTGTGGGTACAGGAAGGACCAGAGGTTGCTGTGTTACATAGGAAGAAGTGGGCTGGATATTTGGCTCTAGAAAGAGTTGAATCAAAGGTGACAGCCTATCAGACACCTGAGCATCAGGGAGAGCGCACAGTGGTTCTGTCAGTGATGAGGGGAGTCTGAGGAAAATCAGACGATCAATCTGAGTCTCCTGTTCAGACAGCTAACGGAAGGAGGAGGGAATGACTCCAATTGTAAAAAGGGCAGATGTCAAACACAGTCTGTAAGCATGTTGCATTACAGTTACTTCTGAATAGCTTTCTGATACTTTTATCATTTGGGTAAAGCACAAAGGGTTGATTACTCTTTATTTTTTATGTACACAGGATTTTTTGGGCAAATCAGATCCATTTTTGGAGTTGTACAAGCAGAGTGATGGTGGAAAATGGCAGCTTGTCTACAGGTCAGAGGTAAGGTTTGCACACCAATGCAACCTTCTCTGGCATTAGGTTCTGCTACCATTGCCTGAGAAGGGAGAACATGCTGTGCTGTGGGGGATAGGATATTGCTGTGATTTGACAGCAACTAATTTTAGTATCTACTAAGCTCTTGCGTCACAAATACGAACCTGCATTTCATTATGTATGTTTAATGTCAAAGGATCTATGGCACTTTAACAGGAATAGAGGCATCCTAATGGTCATATGGTAGGGTTGTTTTTTTTTTTTAATGTTTAATCTGCAGAAAGATGCAGTGTCCCCTACTGGGGTTGGAGTGTTGGCTCAAGCTCAGAGGAAAGTGTGCACCTGCTGAGCTGTGAGCACTTGCTTTATGCAGTACCTGTGTTTTACAGGGTGTCTCATCCAGGTATTAATCAGGCCAACCCCTGCATGTATTTAGGCTGACCTAGCTACATTGCTCAGGGCTCTGGAGATTCTCAGACCCCTGTAATGTAGGTACATTGATCTAGCACCCACTGCAGCTACTGCTGCTTGAGAGGGTAGATTTACTGCAGCAATGGAAAAACCCCTTCTGTTTCTGCAGAAAGCATCTGTACTAGGGATGTAAAATCCCATTTAATTGGCTAACTGGTTAAACATATTGATTAACTGATTAAAGGTCAGGGAGCTGTGCCAGCCCCCTTGGTTAACTTTTACCAGTAAGCCTCCACATTCCTACTGTGCACCACAGTGGTGTAGCTGCACCTGTGCAGAGCTTGTTGTGTAGACATGCCTTCAGCATGCAAAATCTGAGAGGTTCGCAGCCTGAGGTGTGATCTGTATTTAAAATTGTTATCAACATAGCTGTGTTGGTCAGGGGTGTGAGCCCACCTCCCAGCTCTGACCCACGTAGCTCTGCTGGCAAAAGCTCCAGCATAGATGCAGCTATATTGACAGAAGAGTGTGTCTGTCCACATAACTAACATTGTTCAGGGAGCAGGGATGAAATAGTATAACCAGTTAACAGATAAGCCAGGGGTTATCAGTTAACGTTAACAGTTACACACAGGGTCCCAGGCTCACTTGCCTTGGTTTGAGATTTGTTGTCTCCCTGTCATCTTTAACAAGGTCGATGCTGCTCTCTTGGCTCCTCTGGTCTCTCTCTCCCTCCCTCCCCCCCTCCCCAAAACGCCTTCTCGGCTCTCTCCAAACTCCTTTTTGATTCTCTCCACATTCTTCCTCAGCTCCCTCATCCACAGGGAGAGTTCTTAAATAGGCCTCCAGGCAGCCCCAATTAGTTTCACCTGGGCCTTAATTGATTTTGCAGCTGCCCTGTCTCAGCTGCCCCTAATTAGCCAGGATTGTTGACTCTCTCTGCAAGAGCTGCCTCTTTCCCCTTCCACCAAGCTCTTTCACCTGCTGTATCACCCCTGCTCTGTCACACCACGTTAAGGTTCATAATGATTTGCATGTGGCATCCCCTGTATTTGTTACTTTACAGGTGATTAAGAACAATTTAAATCCATGCTGGAGGAAGTTTAGTGTTCCCTTGCAGACTTTCTGTGGAGGGGACTTCAATAAACCAATAAAGGTGAGGTCTTGGAAATGCTTAAGTGATTGTTTTCAATATCTTCTTCCTTTGCAATTGAAAGTTACCACTTCTGGGTTGGCATTAACTAATTATGTAATTATTAAGCTGTTCAATTTGTTCTCATCTAGAAAAGTTGTTTAAAAATTTGAACACTAGCAAATAAGAGATCATTTTTATTAAATGCCAAGCCTATGTTAATGCAATATCATGTATCAAATTTAAAGTAGGTCAAGAAATGCAAAAGTGAAATTTCCCACATTCTTTTCTCATGGCTGATCCACAGACTGAATGATCAGGCTTTCGGTCCTTATCTGAAACATAGCTGAGAGGCTTATTTAGTGCTGCATCAGACTGCTGGTGCTGAGCAAGGTGATGGTACAATGTAAACCTCAGTCTTTGGCAGGGGTGGGCAAGATCTGGCCTGCGACCCACCTTGTCGGGACCCTCAGGCAAGGAGCAGCCCCACACCACTCAAAGTGGCTGGCTGCTCCATTTGTCTCTGTGCCACTCACTGGGCTTGTGTGTTTTGTGCATATTAAGCTCTCCTACATACTGCTTTCTAGTGGCTAACCTTACATGGGGTAATAACTGATGTAGGTCTTAATATGTTCTAAATGCCATGGTCTCTTGCATTGGCATTATCATTGGGGAATCAGGTCTCCAGGCTGATCTAAATGTGATAGTCTGCTTGGTATTATGCAAAATATGGAGGAAAGCAGGCGAGGTTTCTGCTTTGTGGAGCTGCCAATCTCCAATGCAGTCCCTATGATTTTTTGTGTAAGTAAATATGAAAGACTGGAAGATGTTGGATACAGCCTTCTTATCGCTTTTTTCCCCGTATTCCAAGTGAGAACCTTCTACAGACTACAATCATGTTTATACCTCTGGGCCTACGTAAAAGTAAATCATATTCAGTAGTCTAGCAAAGCGGATCTGTTTAATTGGGTAGACATCCCAGTTGAAGCAAAACTTCCGCTATGCATGCAATATCTCCATCTCTAACCAGGATTCACTTTGAGTGTCTCTTTCACTGTCAGGTTTCAGTTAGTGATATGGATGACAGCACCAGTTCTGATTTGATAGGGGAGTTTACTTGCATCACTGCAAAGCTGTTGGAAGCGAGAAATCATTTGGTGAGCAGCTGTAATTCTCCCTGATACAGCACCTTTGTCCATTGCCTGCTGTTTCTTTCCTTTCAGGTACATTGTACAGATTATGATAGTGATGGGTCACATGACTTGATAGGCAGTTTTGAAACTAACCTGTCTCAGCTGCAGAAAGCAGGTGGCAGCTCTCTGGTGAGCTATTTCTTTTTTCACCATTTATTCAGCTGAGGTGGCTGTAACTCACTGCAAAGGGTTTTGCAAGAGATTGTTGAGCAGTGCTAGTGTGGAGTATTTTATTTGTGCTGTAACGTCATTAACACACATTCTAGAAAAGTAAATACATTTTGCACTCAGAGCACCCCAGTCTGTAACTTTGGGGTGCCTTTGCAGCTCCTTCTCCAGAAGATATTTTGCTGCTCTTTTGTCTAGTTCCTGTGCAATGCGTTCATCATCTCCACTTCCTGCGTCTCTGGAGAGTCAAGCTGAAGCCTAGTAGCTTCCCTCTCTTGTTCACTCCAGCACAGCAGACTCCCAGAGACAGGCCAGAAGTGTCCTCACTGCATAGCTGACTTATCCCTACCATCATGAGACTATTTTTGAGAAAATCTGACCATTTGTAAAATATGGTTGTTGAAAGAGAGCACATGTCAGAGTGGTTAAAATCTGTCTTTTTGCTGTGCCGGTGTTTAAAAACCCCACTGATTTCACAGGTTTTGGAGGGGAGGGCTGGGTTGAATTACACCCTCTCCCCCCCCCCCCCCCGCCCACTGGTTTAAACTCCTCAACTGCTTTCTTCAGGTGAGCGTGTCAATGATCTGAGTTTTATGTGCCTTGCATCCTGTAGGTGGAATTTGAATGCATTCACCCTGGCAAAAAACAAAAGAAAAAGAGCTACAAAAACTCTGGAATTGTTAGAATAAAATCCTGCAAGGTAAGCTTGTTTTGCAAACCTCCAACTTTTCTTTTCCTGTAGAAGAGGAGATGCAACCCTGAGTATTTGCTCTTTTAGATTGAAACGGACTACTCCTTCCTGGATTACATCATGGGAGGCTGCCAGATTAACTTCACAGTGAGTGGTGCACCTCCTTCATGTCTTTGTAAATGACAACAGAGTAACCTGGCAGTTTTGCCTGGGCAGCGTCTTCTTTAATGGCTGTATTTCAGTGAGCTGATCCGGGCAGTAAAAGCCAGAAGATAGGGATGTAAAATCCTGTTGGTTTAGTTAGCCAGTTAAATGTTAATTTTAACCAGATAACTGATTCCATGGAGGTGGCGGGGGTGAGAGGGGCTGCTCCAGCCTGATTGCTTTTGGCCCCGTGATGGGCTGCTCCTGGGTAATGGTTAACCATTCCCCGGTAAGCATCACCTATTAAGCATGATGCTTACCAGGTAACCAGTTTACTGGTTACCCATTGACATCCCTACCAGAAGAAAGTAATTTCTTTGGTTGATTGTCATTAGCAGCTCACAGTAACTAATGGGCGGGGCATTTCTTCATCTCTTCTCAGGTAATGTAATTTGTAGGCTATCATTAAGCAAGCTGGTGTCTGCTCATTCCCTAGGATCAGGGTGCTGTGCAGACTTGTGCCCTGCGGGTGTGTCACAGCTGCCAGTGCTTGCCTAGGTCTCCTAGGGAACAGAAGGGTCCCAGAGCAGTACTGGGGAGACTTTTGCCAGTCTGCATGTGCAGAAGTGCTGGGCTAGCTGAGCTGTTCCTGGATATAAGCATTTTCTTTCTCACTTACACTTCAATGACCTGCTGTCTTCATCTTAATCAGGTGGGTATAGACTTCACTGGCTCCAATGGAGATCCAAACTCACCAGATTCTCTTCACTACATCAGTCCAAATGGGATAAACGAATACCTGACTGCCATCTGGAGTGTGGGGAATGTGGTCCAGGATTATGACACGTACGTAAAAGATACTGTGATGGGTCGGGACCACAGAAACGTCACCTAAGGTGCTCAGACACCACTGACTCACCCCCTTTCTATCAGCCTGGGCCTGCTTTAACCTCGTCTTGATGAGTTTTTGTGGGCAAAACCCACTTCTTCAGATGATCTCATCTCTCTGTTCAGCTGAAAAAGTGTGTTTTGCCCACAAATGCTCATGAGTCATTCTCTCTATATAGATATATATTGTATTTATATTTGTTAGTCTCTAAGGTGCTACAGGACTACTAGTTATTTCTGTAAAGTCACAGACTAACACAGCTACCCCTCACAGATCTGTTTATTAACTATGAAAATTTGGATTTTAAGCGGTCAAAGAGATTACTAAGAAAAGAATACAAAGCACACAATCTAAGCTAGATTCACTAAGAACTGGTTACAAATAATAACTTCTCACCCTAGTTGTTTCAGATAAAGGCCTTCACAGGCCAGGGATCTCTTGGCCTAGGACCTGCAGTCCACCCTCCCCTCCTTCAGTTGCAGCCCTTCTGTTTCTAGGCATTTTCAGGTATATCTGCGGTGGGGAGGCAGAGGTGGAGCCAGCGGAAGGGAGCATGGTGTTCTTCCCCATTCTTACACAGAATTACCAATAGTGAGAAACATTTGTTGGATTGCAGACCAAGGATGTGGTGAAGGCCAGGACTCTAACAGGGTTCAAAAAGGAGCTAGATAAAGTCATGGAGGTTAGGTCCGTCAATGGCTATTAGCAGGGCTCGCGAAGCGGCGGCGAGCCCTGCGTGGCTGGCGAGCGGGGCTTCTGCGAGCTGTGCATGCGCAGATCGCACAGCGCCGGCTATGCTGGCTTGTAATCTACTCGCCACGGGCAGGTAGATTACATGATTTGTCGAGCCCTGGCTATTAGCCAGGATGAGTAGGAATGGTGTCCATAACCTCTGGTTGTCACAGGCTAGAAATGGGTGACAGGGGAGCGATCACTTGATGGTTCCCTGTTCTGTTCACTCCCTCTGGGGCATTGGTCGCTGTCGGAAGACAGGATATTGGGCTAGATGGACCTTTGGTCTGACCCAATCTGGCCATTCTTATGCGTGAGTTAGTATCAGGTGACCAGTAGCAATGTAAGAGCATCAGCTTCTTGGATTGTCTTATGTTTAAACTCTTCTGCCCTGCAGGCGCTCAATGGCTCCTGGGGAGCCTGTTGCCAGCCCATGGGGTGGTAGGTGCCTCCTCAGGAGCTGCAGGGCACCCCTCCACCATCCTTCCTTTCCTAGCCCCACCCAGTCAGAAATGGTTAACCGTGTAACCACTAAAATTTTTAATGGTTACTGGTTTTAAAACTTTTTTTACATCCCTAATGGCAAGATGACCTGACTTAGTAGCACCCCCTCCGAGTCCATGAGTGGGCCCAGCCTATTCACAATCTATTATCCTCGCCGATCGCCCATCAAGCCCTGTGTGGCTTTCTCCTTGTCCCTGACATTTCAGGGACTGCGAGTGACTCAAAGCAGCACAGTATGAAATAGAGATACCTCCTTTACAGAACTGATACATGCATATGAATGGGATGTTCATACTCAGTAGATCATAACCACCTTGCATAAAGCATATCTCAGTTCTCTCTTGTCCCATCTCACAGACATATTTTATTAAAACATGTAGAATGCCATGTCACAGATTCATCCACAGGCTTCTAAGAAATGTGAAATTCTAAGGGTTGGCAGTCATGGGCTATGGGCTAATCTATTATACTGCTGACAACGTAGTTTAATCTTCTGTTGCTAGGAAGTATTTCAAGCCTGAATGCCGTGCTTGTTCAGGTCTTAATTCAGCGGGAAATGTGCTCTCCAGCACTGCAGTTTTGATGAGCTCTGTCTGGCTTTAGTCCTCTCTCAATCTGAAATATCATTGGTGTTTTGTCTGGCACAGTGTGTGTCCTGGGAGATCGGCTGGAATTCTCAACCATTCTGCTGCAGCCCCAATCACCCCTTCCAAGGCTACTGGATCACAGTGCTGTCCAGGAAATGTGCTGTGTGCCCTGTCATTACTGAGTTAGGAGATGGTGGGTAGGGTGGGGAGCGGCTGTGAAAGGCCTTGACAGTGCAGACCACGGGTGTGTGTGATACAGCAGAGATGAGGGAAACAGTGAGAGAGGTGAAATAGTCAGTGGGCTAGGGCAGTGGTTTTTGCAGCAGCATTCTGGATGGATGTCAGTGGACACGGTCGCATTTGTCTAGGCCAGGAAGAAGGCTGTTGCAGTTACTGATGTGAGCTGGGGAGAAGCAGGAGAGTTTTAGCTGCGTGGATGAATAGGAGAGGCCGTCTTAGTGATATGCAGAAAGTTTTACAGTATGTAGTCTGCCTGATGTGAGGCCCATGGGAGGTTTGAGACAAGCGGCCCCCCAGTTGTGGGTCTGAGTGACAAGAAAGATTAGAGAGGTGTCCACAGATTCAAGCTAGACACGGTCAATCCAGAAATCAGGTGCAGATGTTTAGCAGGGAGTGCAATTAACCATTGCCAAGGAATGTGGCACATTCTCCATCCCTTGAAATCTGTCCACCAAGCTGGGATGTCCTCATGAAAGGGGGCTCTGCTTCCACCAGAAGTGATTGGGCTTGATGCAGGAACTGCTGAGTGACGTTTTCTGGCGTGTGTTATGCAGACATCAGACTAGGTGATCACGTGTGTCGGAGCTCATCTGCCCATGCAGGCTGGTTTTGCTGCATGTGTGTTCCTTTATATTGCACAGCTCAGCAGCACTTAGCTGCATCCCCATGTCATTGCCCCTCCCTCTCTCTCAAAGCTGGGCATCGTCCTGCTGCTCATGCAAGCCCCTGGTGCTAAACTGTAGGCAGGCGCAGGCCTTGTGTGAACAGAAGCAGCTGCATGAGGGGTTTGGTCTTTTGCTCAACAGGGATTTGAGCTTCTCCTTTCAGTGCCAAAGCAGGCTTTACTGCATTGCACCCCAGCAGCATGCTTTCAGGGGACCTGCACAATCTCCTGCTGCTTTCAGTGGGAGCACGGTTGGGTCCTGTGCAGCATTCGCTTTCACTCAGTTGAAGCAGTGATTAGAAGAGGCAAAGAGGGGTGGATAACAACATGGTGTTACACATCCCAGTTTTTCAGCCTTCATATTGTTTCCCTTTCTGTTGCAGAGATAAGCTGTTTCCTGCATTTGGGTTCGGAGCTCAGGTTCCTCCAAACTGGCAGGTAGGTTTCTCAGACTTCTGCCAGCACTTGTGTGCACATCAGGTTTTCGCCAAACAGCTGTAACTGTTCTCTTTTCCAGGTTTCTCATGAATTTGCCTTGAATTTTAACCCCAACAACCCCTATTGTCAGGGTAAGCACACCTTTGTCTTTGTTAATGTTTCTTAAATAAGAACTGCTGGTTTACATTGTTCAGGCTTTTTATCTCCACAGAAATCACATTTGCTCTTTCTGGCAGTAGAGGTCTTAGTTTGTGGATGCCTATGAATCTGGAGTATTTGAAAACTCATTTCTTCACCACATACTCACTAAATACTCATTCTTTTGGACATGCAGCTTTTACACGTATTGAGGGTTATTTCTTTTGCTCTGAGAAGCCACGTTGTTTAACAGTAGCTCATCTGCAATCTTTTCAGTTGTTCTTTTTGAGTTGGATTATGAAGCCCTTGCAGCAAAGACTCTCTCGTTCCCTCTTTATTCAGTACCTAGCACACGCTCCTTACATTTAAGAAACTTCAGTGTTTCTGTCTTGTCTGGGCCAACAGAAAATTACAAATCTGTGAATTTCTGTAGGTGAGCCCAGGTGTCTCTTCCTGTAGTGAACATGGTTGCCCGCTGCATTGCCAGGATCTCTTTCCTTGCTACCCCAGTGTTGTCCCCTGAAGCCAGCCTTGTAGAGAGCCTTAGTCCTGTGAGTGTCTATGCATGAGTTTGTAATTGCCTCGCCTGTCAATGTTTACAATTTGATTTTAGTTAAATCCGTGTTAGTGTCATGTGCAGACAAGGCCTTCATTCCTGTATTGAGTCCAGCAGTGGCTAAGGACCATAAATGGGGCCATGGCTGCACTGAACTGGGCACTGTGGAAGCAAAGAACACACACTCTTTGACCCAGAGACTTCACAACGTACGATTTAAACAACATGCAGCAGCTGAGTAAGCAGGAAACGCAGGAGGGGAGAGAATAGCAGAAATACATGTTTGCACAAACTGGTAGCCCCCAACCTAAGCACACACCAGTCCGTCAGCTGCAAACCTTTCCTTTTGTAGATGAAACTCATAGCAGCTGCATTATGTTGGTAGCACTAACCCGTGGAGTTTCTTGGAAAATCTTTTGGCAAGTACAAGATGGGAGCAGTCTGCAGGACACCCCACCAGTTCTCTGTAGGTTCCCACTAGTCATGCTACTTATGCTCTTGTGCACATGTGGCCACCTTGCCATGCATAATACTGTCTGCTGCTTTGTGACCTGTCCATTAGGATTGTGTATAGACACATTCCATGTGAGAGGCGGCTGTAGAGGATAGTTACATGTTAAGGCTTTTCTGGTAATTCAGGTTGTCTTGTTGCATAGGGATCCAAGGAATTGTGGATGCTTATCGCCAGGCACTGCCTCAGCTCCGACTCTATGGTCCAACAAATTTCTCTCCTATTATAAACCATGTGGCAAGGTTTGCAGCTCAGTCAGCGCAGCAAGGAACTGCTACTGTAAGTCCACGTTTGTCGGATACAGACCTGCATGCTTGATCTTTCCACCTTCCCTGCCCGGGATAGAATGGAATTGCAAAGAGATTTCGCCTTCCCTCCTTGCACTCCTCTGATTAGTTCCCCCAGCGTGCCCAGATCTCGATGGTATTTCACTCAGCCTGTGGAGTCTAAGTGACCTTTTCCTCACCTTGTGATATCCTGGGGAAACACTGGCTCTGTGTAGGGTGGGGTGTGACAGAGGTGAAATCTACTGGTTATAGGGCAGTACGGGAGCCCAGGCCTTCCTACCCCATCGGGCTCTGAATGAATATAGCCAAGGTCAGGCACCCAGGAGCATCTTAACACAGTCCTACCTGGGCCGCATCCTACCCCTACACTCTATAGTTCAAGCTTTTTCAGTCTGTGACCAGGGTAATGTAGAACAAACAAGGCCTGTGGTCAGTCTGGAATCCCGGGGGTCAGATCCTCTCATCTCAGTGGAGCAGCTTCCACGCTCTTCTTCAGGTCCTTCTCCCTGCCTGGTCAGCTCCTCCCGGGCTGTCTGGATGGCTTTCAAACCCTACTTGCACCTGGAGCATGCTCTCCAGGGGTGGCTAGCTGGGGTAGTCAGGGCCCAGAGTTGTTCCTTAACCCTTTCACTCCCAGCGCTGGCTTTATACAGCCTGTTACAAGGGGTCAGTGTGAGGTACGTCCCTTCTTTGCGCAGTTCCAGTGACTGGAAGTTATTGACTGACATTCCCTGGAGGTGGTTCAGGTTGGCAAAAGATGCACAAAATGGGGCAGTAAGGAGTTTTCAACCCCTTCTAGAGCATCATTTCCCCAGACAGAGATGAGACCAGTGCAACCACTCGCAGCAAGTCCAGTCGACCTTCCACAATGCTGGGCAGGGTATATAAACTTAAACTGCTCCATTAGCACAACTGTGTGCACTGATTTGTAATTGTGGCTTAATTATGTCACTTCCCATGCAAATCAGGCTCACAGTCTCGCACACGTTGCATTTGTGTGCCTAGCTTGTTTAAAAATCAGGTCATTAACTTGTACAGTTTCATTTATTCAGTTTGAAGACCGTGTCTCACCAACACACAAGCCTTTTATTGCCTGATAGAATTATTTGTTTCCATGTTGGTTCTTTAAAACAAACACACAAACTTTGAATGGAGTGTATGACGGGGGGGGCGGTAACAGACGACTCCCTCGGGGGTGCCTCCCAGGGTGCTGCCACGGCCGCTGCCCCTTTAACAATGAAAGGGGGAATGTGCACACTGGTTGCACCCCCAGGTAACAATTAATTTACACTGGGTTTTATAGAAAACAAAAATGATTTTATTAAGTGGAAGCAGTAGCATTTACAAATCAAAAGAAACAAGAATGTTTGGCTAATTCTACACTGAAACCTCAGTACAAACTTAATCAAACTCACCCTAAAACCTCTTTTCCAGCTGCCCCTCCAAACCAGGGCAGTCTCCCCACCCTGGGTCTCAGGCTTCTTCCTTCAAGTGCAGCCCAGCCAAAAGACCCAGGCCTCTGCTTTCCTATTCTTTTTGTTAAGGACTTGAGGCCCCTCCCTACCAACCACTGCTCAGACTTAAGGACAAAAGATTGTTTAACAGTGGCTCATCAAGAAGTTGCGGGTAACACCCTCCCATTCACACATTTGAAACTCACAAAGTATTCCCCAGTCCATGTGTCTAATTTCACACACACACACACACACACACACACACACACACACACACACACGATACATACAACAGAGTCAGATAAACAGAACCAGCAGATCATGACATGAAGATTGATGAGTTACACGAAATAATTCGCTCAAAGCACCTTTGAGTTGTGTATATTCATGTCCATTTCATAAAGCATGATGGGGGGGGGGGGTCCATCACAGAGTCCTTGGGTGTAGCTGGACAAAGAAGCACCATCCAGATCTGGAGTGGGCAATAATTTTGAATGGGGGCCACTCCAACAGTTTGGTAAGTGGTCAAGGGCCACACTTCTGTGGAGGGGGCGCAGGGTCTGGGACAGCAGGTGGGATAGAGGACGGGGTGCAGGCGTGAGTGTGGGGTCTGAGAGGAAGTTTGGGTAAAAGAGTGGGGTTATGATCTGTGGCTGGTGCCGGGGCTTGGGGTGCACAGTCCAAGAGGGAATATGGGTACAGGAAAGGATTCTGGCCTTGGGGGAAAGGTGTAGGAGTGTGTGCAGGGTCTGGGAGGGAGTTGTGACCTGGAGAGGAGGTGGGGAGCGGGTTTGGGTGGTGGCTTGGGGCAGGTAGTTGCAGGGAAAGAGGAGGTGCCAGAAGCAGGCTCTGGCAGGGAAGCGCTTACCTAGGCGGTTCCTAGCCAGCAGCTCTGCAGGACCCGACCTATGTGCTCCAGCACAGGGAGGGAGCAAGGAGGGAATGAGGAGGCTTCATTTCATTCACTGCCCCTGCCTTCAGCAAAATTTCTCAGCTCCTAAACTGGCCAATGGGGGCTGACAGATTTTGTTAGGGGGAGGGGACAGCGCACAGAGCTTTTCTCCCCCGCCCAGACTGCATAGTAATTAGCAGCCTGTTTAAAGTGGCTGCAGCTCTCTAGTAAGGGTGCCGGCGAGGTGGCCATAGACTGGATCCAGCGGCTTGGATCTGGCCCGCTAGCCACCTCTTGCCCACCCCAGTCTAGACAAATCCCTACTTCTGGTTACCTGGTTGTAAATCCAGGGATTCTGGGTTTTTGTCTGCATGAGCAGGGGGATGTATTGCACTTCATCTCTCAATGGGGTGTTTGCTGCTAGAGTGATTGATTGTTAATATTCTGAGGTTTGGTTTCCTGGCCCTTTCCATACTCTTTCTATCTGTATCTCAATGAAAGGACATTTAAGGTACAAATAGTGTATTTCTAAACTACCTCCAGTAACTGCCGAGGGAATTGGGCAACTCCTTTCCAGTTGTTAACCACAGCGATTGTCTTACTACCCGATGCATAGGATTTCCTGTTTATTGACTTTGTATTAAAGTTTGCAAGCAGGCACTACAAGGTGGAGAGCGCTGATTATACAGACATCTTGGCACTCGGTTGTAACCCTTTGTCTTTAGGAATGGGAGGAAGCCACGTGGCCCTTATAAGAGCCCCCTACCAGTGCTGCATGTGTTCCCATTTAATGTTTGCTCTGGGGTGTCTTACTCTTTCTAGAAACGTTCATGTGGCAACTCTTGTTGCTGCCTCTGACATAGTCTGTTCCACATGCAGTTTATTCCTATGGTGCAGAGTTTTCAAAATCCTCTAATTTCATGTCCTTCCTTGGCATTCATTCATGATCTGAATTTTCCCAGCTTATTATGCTCTTGGGCACTTTAATTTCTTTATCCTTTGTAACAATACCACCACTAAGGAAAACAGCCTCAAATAGCAGGTATTACAGCTGATGTGCTTGCTCCAATAGTACTTTGCTGATCTCGAGTGCTCTCTGTCCAAGGATCTGAAAATCCTTTACAGACGTCACTGTACTAAGCCTCTCAGTCCCCCCTCCCCTTTAAAACTGGGGCCAGCTTAGGAAAATCTGAGTCGCAGAGGGAGACGTGACTAACCCAAGGTCACCTAGGTACTGGGAACAGAACTTCACTCAGTCCTGTGCCTTAGTTACATACCCTAGCAGTAGCTAAGGCTTTGGACTCTTTGGCTGGGGGGTTGAGCTTATGTTCACTGATTGCCTGATTGAATGTTTTGCAGCAATACTGTGTGCTCCTGATCATCACAGATGGGGAGATCACTGATCTGGATCAGACTAGGCAAGCTATTGTCAATGCCTCGAAACTGCCCATGTCTGTTATTATCGTTGGAGTTGGCAATGCTGATTTCAAGGCCATGGAATTCCTGGATGGGGATGACGGTGTTTTAAGGTCTGTGACAGGGGAGCCGGCTGCACGAGACATTGTACAGTTTGTGCCTTTCCAACAGTTCAAAAATGTAAGTTATCTTTTATTTTAATATGAGGAAAACTGCAGCCTGTTATCCTGCTCTCCTTATACCCAGCTGTCCCCAGGGTGAGCTGAGAGAGGAATGTCTTTGTAGTGAATCCGTTAGCCACATAGCTAGAGCATAAAGCCAGTGAGCTGTCTGCAAGGGAGTGTGGGCCGGAATGGCTCTGGAGCTGTTCCTCTGAGAACCAAGAGATGGTTCTTGCCCATCAGAAGCTGAGCACTCCCAACTTGTTAGGTGGAGGGGCAAGTGAGTGAGTGGAGGTGTTTCCATTCAGCCAGGGGCTCAGCAAAAGACTGAGCACAAAGCTCCCCTGTAATTGGAGCTAAAGGCTTTCACATCACTAGGCCTGACCTCTTTGCCCCCATAACCATGCGAAAAAGTAATGGAGCTAGTGAGCCCCTTGCCCTAGTGCTCTGGAAGAGACTGAAACCATCCGAGGTCACATTGTAGGTTGTGACGTGAGAGGTTGGCTGAGAATATAACCCCGAGCTCCAGGAACTAAACAAGGGTCCAAATCTATGTTTTTGTAAGGTTGTGAAATATTTGGGGGTTGTGAAGCCCCTCGTTGCCATCTGCCTTAAATGTGCTAGAGCCATGTCTGAACTGACCAGGGGCCCAGCTCCCCAAAAACTGCACCACAAGTTGCACAGGGTAATCCCTTTGCAGCCCCTGCAAGCTCCACTGTCCTCCTACAGCTAAACGAGAGACCCACTCCAGCCCCCCAGTATCCCTCTGGAGCATCCAGGCCTTGGTCCGCTGATCACAGAATTACAAGGCCTGCTGTCCCCAAAGGAACAATGTGCTGCAGCTTACAGGTCAGCTTAGAACACTGCTCCACATAGCACACCGCACTGAGAAAGCAAGTGTCTAACAGCATAGAGATTCCAATATTCCTTTGCTGTCACTGGAAATAACAAAATCATAAGCTCAAGTGCCAAGGTACCCTCTTGGCAGGCATGGCCCTACTTCCCCAGGGCTTCTCAGCCAGCACGGTTGAGACTCTTCTTTCCTGAGGCCCAGCCTGCTGGCAACTTGCCTCCCCCACTGAAGGATGCCAGGGCGCATCTCTGCACCTGCAGATAGACAAGACCAGTCCTTTGTTCTTCACCTCTAGAACTGGATTCTCTCTCTCCCCACCCCTCCCCACTGTTTACCTTCTCCTGTGAATTTCCTTCTGAAGCCTCCAGGAGCTGTTGGTTAGCATTAGACTCGGTGTGCTGACAGATGTTTATTGTAAGACACACACCTCCCCGTGGCTGGTGAGGGAAGCAAGCATCTTCCACCTCCTGTCTGGAGAAGTCTCTTTCAAGATGCTACCTCTGACTAACTCTAAAGCCTCTAGAATGTAATTTCCAATATAGAGACCTCTCTCCTGACACATTATTCACACAGATGTTTGCAAAGGTTATGGCTGGCCAATGTGACAGAGCTTTCCCTAGAACCTTTACATGACACTCTGTGGAGAAGTAGAAGGTAAATACCAGACCCAACGATCCCTTTAATTGGTATGTCCCTGTACTCTCTGCTAGTTGGTGCACAAAGGTCCCTGTGTCAGAGGTATAAATCCTGTCTTCCACACCCCCTTTTCTGCACTGAACACGAAACCAGCTTGTGGTTTGGGATCATCAGAGGTCACTGCTACAGTATCGTTGAGCTGTTGATGGTTATCAGAGCTGTGACAGCTTCTGACAAACCTGGCTCGAGGTGGGCATATGACAGAACCTTCTCCAGTCTCGTCTGTGGCGAGATTTGTGTCAGTTATACAGCTCTTTACAGAAACTGATTAACTCTTTATTCGTATCTGTAGGTGATGCCCTTAACGTACCATATTTATGGCAAGTTGCTGTGATTCCACACACACAGTCCTTTGGTCTTAGGAGGGTACCAGCTCTGTTTACCCATTTCCCACAAACTGCGTTTGAGTCAAAACAGGGCAAATTCCATTTGAGTCGAAATCTACAGTTGGTCTGGGCTGTGGCATAAGACAAACCAAGCTCCTTTACTTATTTTTCTCCAGGGCCATCATATTTTCTCCATGTTCCCTCTTTTTTCAGATGTAAAACTAATAATTCTCCTCCTCTAATAGGCTTTGTGTGTTTCCCACGACAGCCTTCAATTTATTTTTCAATAAGGATTTTTAAATGTGACTCTAATAAAAATGAAGAATTAAATCTCTCTCTGTAGAGTTGTTTCTTACCCGGATCTTACCTTATCTTATTGCTGTTTGAAGAATTATATGGGCCTGGTCAGACACGGCAATTCTATCAATGGAAGGAGCCAGTTACAGAATTAAGCAAATCTATGGAGCTCAAAAAGAAATTGACCTATGGGAATAAGACCCATGCACGGGCCAAGTATGAACAGTACATACTTGGTATCAGGTTTTTAATGTGCGATTGCAAGGCAACTCGGCCTTGTAACCCTGAGGGTGAGATTTGTCCACAGAGGATGAAGCGCTGCATTAAAATCTCCAGCAATCCCAGTAGGGAATATGAGGTTCTCCGTATAATTTAGTTTAAAAACTTAGACTGGCTTTTTTCAGGTTAGCTTCTGTTGCCTGGGAAAAGATTTATGCTAAACTGAAAAAGGTACTCTTCTACTCAGAGTGGCCACAGGGGGAAGGGGGGCTCTCTTGGTAGAGGGGTGTTCAGTTAATTCACAACTTAGGTTATACTGAAAACTTTGCTTGTCGCCTTAATGTCAAAACCAGACTGTAGGAGGCTGAATCTAGCAGTGGGCTTGGGAGTCAAGCCAAGGCTCAGAGCCGCAGTCAGAATCAGGAGTCAATTCAAGGGTTGGTGCAAGAATTGGAAACCAAGGGGAAAGCAGCAGGGCTCAGGGTCCAGCCTAGCATCCAGGTAAAGCCCAATTGTACAGACAGGTTCCTGCTCCTCTCTTTAGATTTGAATAGGATGCCCTGCCTTGACAAACCAGTTCCTGGTGTTCTTCAACAAGGGCCCAGAGGACCCTCCCTGATGTTGCTTCAGGTTTCATGGTTTCTCTTTTCTATGCAAGTTGCATAGTAGCAAGTCCCGGGCAGGAGCCAGGGAGATGACAGGCATTAGGGGTAGTAGGTTTTGTTTCCTGATAATGATTTGATTCCTACCCTGATCCGGAGGATGTGAAGGGAACTGGTACTCTGACCATTGCTGGTGATTTATGAATGAATCTAATAGATTTTGTTGGAGCCAGTATAAAACTGCCAGTTTGAGCTCCACTCTATATTTGCCAGCATGGAAACAGCACTTGTTGGGCAGTCTCGGAGTGGGGGGTTGTATGGTTCTTTTCAGACGTTCTGCCATGGGCCTGGAGAGCACCCCACCTGTGCAGTCACTCTTACCTGAGCTTTCTGTGGATCAATGTTGATTTCAAGGGCCACTTCCCTTTGAATGGTGCCTTGAAATACATGTTAGCTATTTGCACCGGACAATCTGTCCCAGCTTGGGTCTAGCTGCGGCACCCAAGTACGTTCCCCAGACCTGACGAAGATGCTGTGCAAGCTCGAAGCTTCTCTCTCACCAACAAAAGCTGGTTCAGCAAAGAGCTGGCCTCTCCCTCCTCCTCCTCCTCCCCCCCCCCCCCCCCCCCCCACGTGATGCTGCATTTCAGAGACACTCCTGCCCAGAGCGCCCTACAGGCCCTGAGGCATGAAAGCTGAAGCTGGAGAGGCTTTTTGGGTCTTTCCTTGTATGAGGGGAATTGATGGGCAACTTGGCCCTCTGTTATGTGCTGTGGTTCTGTTTGCTCACACCGGTGTCTCCTGCAGGCTCCTCGGGAGGCTCTTTCCCAGACAGTCCTGGCAGAAGTTCCTAAGCAGCTGGTGTCCTATTACAAGATGCAAGGCTGGGCTCCCGTGAAGCTACCTGGAGCAAAGCAGGAGTAGAGGAGAGGGTATCTGCTGTGCGTCGCCAAAGAACCAGGAAGAGCACTCTGCTTATGTATCAGTCACTTGTATTCAAGCACCGTGGCACAGATCACCTATATATCGTTAGCTTCTGTGGAATGTTAGAAATGACACACTCTACGAAGATGCTATATAAAAAATGCTGCTGTTGGCAGTTCCTATGCAAAAGAATTGGAGTTAATGATGAGCTGATAGAGGCAATCAATATAGCAAACCTGGCCTCCCAAATTCTGAGAACTTGTATGTATGAATCAGTTACTTTAGTACTTCTAGTCCTGACTTATGATCAGATTTCAAAGCCCATGTGGTGCAAGGAACTGCAGAAAACTGCCAACCAGGTAACATTTTTTTCCACACTGAGTTGATTGGAATAGGAGTTAATTGCTGCCATGTTTGCCAATACGTCTTTGATTGTGCATTGCTCGGTGGAGGGTTTCTCTACTCTTCTCTTCAGGCCAGCTCAATAGCAACTCTCCTACATTGATTAGCATCAAAGTGCCCTTGCTGCATAGATGTCTCAGGTAGTTTTTGTTGTGCCTTTGTAGAGTGCCATGCAATTTGCTATTACATTTTCGTCATAAAGCAAATATGTTTTTAATGTCTGTTTTTAAATTGCAAAAGTAATTTTATAAGATTATCTGTTGACCATAATTGTACCTATGGTGCTTCTCTCAGAGCTTGTGCTGGGGAGCAAAAGCCCCTTGCCTTGTATTTCATGGACCATGGTGGGCACTGGGAGCTGGTGGACCACATGGCTCATCAGTTAGCAGCTGGATATGAAATTTCCCTGCTGCCATTTTCACAGTTACACAATTGCTGCAACTGACAGGGAGAGGGGAGAGTCACAGTCTCTGGGACGAGATGGTCCCCACTCTGGAATGGTTGAAAAGTCCTGCTCCCTGGGGAGCTGCATGGAGTGGGAGCAGAATGCAGATGTGCTGGCAGGGCCGTGCGGGGGTGGGCACAGCGTATGCTTGGTTTAGCTTGCATAGTTCTCGCCACTTTGAGCATCGTCTTTTCATTGTTTTAATCACCTGTTCTGAAGACAGAGACTCGCTGCTGTCAGATGTGGAGATGGGACGTTATCAAGGCCGTGAATAGAGGGCACTGTCCTTTGGTAATTACTTTTCGATTCTGGTCACTATGCCAGAGCTGTAGGAATAACTTCAGAGGGGAAGCCGTGAGAGTCTATAACTGGAAACACATCAGCAGCGAACAGTCCCACAGCACCTTAGAGACTAACCAAACAGGTTGATGGGATCATGAGCTTTCGTGGATACAACCCACTACTTCAGATGAAATTTTTTTGTAGGAATAACTGTGAGCAAAGCCCTATCAGGGCTACTGAGATGGCAGTTCCTGCTTAATCGTGGCAACAGCCAACACAGGAGTGTGTTCCCCTGAGATTGCGGGGCGGGCAAGAGAAGCCCTCTTTTCACACAGGAGAACACACCACTGTATGCAGCTTACAAACCGGCACGCTAACAATGTGTAAAGTGACGCAAATAGTATTTCCCGAGTGTGTCTATTAGTTTCATAGAATCCCAGGGCTGGAAGAGACATCTCAGGAGGCGTCTTGTCCTACCCCCTGCCCAAAACAGGACCAACCCCAACTAAATCATTCCAGCTCAGGCTTTGTCAAGCCGGGACTTAAACACCTCTAGGGATGGGGATTCCACCCCTTCCCTAGGGAACCCATCTGTGGCGGCACGTCAGGGTCCCCCCGATCCTGCAGCCCAGTAGCAGCAAGAACAGACTCCGCCAGCCAATAGAATAGAGAGGGTTTATTGCTTCTCCAGGATACAGCACAGCATAGACGTGATGTGGTTACAGGAGTCACAGCAGGATGCCTCAGATCCCTGAGGTTAGGGGGTCCATTGCCCCCCTCCCCTTAGACCCTCAGTCCTCCGGTTAGGTTGTTCCCTTCATGTTTTCCAGCCAGCAACTGCCCCTTCCCCTGAACACTCACTTCCTTGGTTCCCTCACTGCCTTCAACAGTTGGGTCTTTGTCTACGTGACCTAGGCAGCCCCCCTGCTGGGCAGTGCTCACAGACAAGGCCAGGAGGGGTCATCCACAGCCTAAGCACAGCAACCAGCAAGGTACTGATACTACATCACAACATGTGGATGAGTCAGTAGGAATCACACATCACAGGGAAGGGGGGCAACCGGGTTACAGAGCAGACAGCACCCCACTTCGTCACACCATTCCAGTGCTTCCCCACCCTCCCAGTGAAACAATTTGCCCTTGGCGCTCAATTCACAAGAAGTTTAATCCTGGCAACAAGGAGCAACTCTTTAGAGTCAAGACACTTCCAACTAATCCCAGATGTGCATCTCTACTGAGGAAGCTTTCACAAGCATTTTCCAGAGAAGCATATGGGTGTTAATTTACAGACATCCTGCTGCAAAGCTCCAGGCAGCTGGAAATCTGGGTGCAGTGTAGGGGAAAGAAGGGCAGCAGCATCCTTCTGCATGTGTCCCTCTGTAATGACGTTCTGGGTTCTTCAGCGTGGTCTGTGATAGGACAACATTGCACTTTGATGGGAAATGTGTTCAGGGCTGTCCGGTCTGTTGCCTGGCATAAATGGTCATTAAGGGCGAGATTGGCAAAGGCATTTAGATGCCTTACTCCACTGAAATCACGAGAGTTGGGCACCTAAATCCCTTCTGAGGATCCGTACCTCACTGTGGCAGTGTGATTTATTCCTCTGCCCTGCCATCCTGTCAGTCATTTAGAAATTGTAGCTCCTGAGAGAGGTAGTATTACCACTCTACAGAGGCAAAAGGCTTGTGAGGATCTGTCTGTCGGTGCCTCTTTCCCTCCGGTCAGAGCTTCCCCTGCTCCATGCAGACAGCGGGCGAGTGCAGAGAACAGATGTGCCCAGGCTGCGAGATTTCCAAGTGCACTTGTCTCCGGTGCACCTGTTGCAGAAGGGAAGGAGGCTGCATTGCCAATGGGTAATGTTCCTGCATTTTCTGCTGTTACAAGATGGGGATAATGCCGGGGGTGTGTTTGGAGCAAGCAGACATCAGAGTTCATTTGAAAAGGGTAATAATAGTACTTAGGCTTGTCAATGCTCAGCACTTTGTTTTCTAAATAAAGAATCTGCTTTGATTTGTAGCTGTGTTTTGGGCTCTTGTTTCCTGTTCCTTTCTGTGCTGTTCTGCACCTCTTCAGTTATTGCCCTTGGGCAAAATGTGTTAAGCCTCCACTGCGGAGTTAGCCCACATGAGCTACACCAGGGGTGGGCAAAGGGGCCTCTGCGGGCTGGATCCAGCCTGCGGACGCCCTGCTGCTCCCCGCCCCCAGGCCAATCGGCCTGGGAGCGGTGGAGTGTGTGAAGTCTCTCCGTCCTTGCACCCACCCTGTAAGGGGCACGTGGCACTTTAAGTGGACCAGTCCACTCTAAGCGCCATGTGCCCCTTGCAAGGCGGCAGCAGGGAGTGAGCGGGGGAGTGCGCAGTCTCCTCCCGCTGCCAGGGGCACAGGGGCCTAGAGGGAACCACCAGCTGTTCAGTTGGCGGTTCTCTCTAGGCGGGGAGGGGGCAAAGACTTCACGTGGTCCCCCACCCCCAGGCCAATCAGGGGAGCACAGAAGTGTCCCTGCCCTGCCCCTTCTGCCCAAGGCCCCGCCTCTTCCAGGGCAAGCCGGTGCCACTTCAGAAATTAGTGAAATTCTCCCCCCCCCCCCCTTCCCGGTCTACAATTATTGTCCATCTCTGATCTACACCCAAGCCGGCCTAGCTGGGCATGAGCAGCCACACTACAGCCACTGGGGCTTGGCATGACTAGGACTTCAGGGCACATATCCCATGGTTCTTGGTGCTGTGGTAGGTTCTTCCCCAGCAAATGCGGGGAGAACTTGTCTGTCCTCTGCACACAAGGGAAACTTGTGGGGCTGCAGCACCTGCGTGAAATTTTCCAGTGCTGTGTCTTCACCACAGAAGAGGGCAGATTACCAGCCCAGGTGAAAGAGACACCCAGACTCTTCCCGTCACCACCAGCTAAAGCAGTTTGAAAGCACCACAAAACGTGGTGGGAGGGTTTTGTGTGTGAATGGAGGAGGGGGAGGAGCAATGCCTGGATAAGAAACCAAGTGAAGACAAACCCTTCGTTAATCTCTCAATGGCTGTATCCCACTCAGGAAAAGCAATAGTCATGACTGGAAGTGTGGCTGTCTCTGCTCTAAAGAGCCTGTCAATCTGCCCGAGTTTCATGAGCAGACACCTGGAAAGTCCTTGTTCCATCAGCTGGTCGATACCGCCCAACTTCACAGCACTGCAAGACGCGTACAAGAAAACTGGGGACCTCTGCTCAATAATCTCGTGTCTGATCTCACTGGACACTGAGAACCTCTGGTTGCCCAATGTAACGTCCACACACTTCTCTTAGCAGCAGTAGATATAACAATAATCAAAAGGATTTTACAATTTAAAAATTCTCATGATCCCCAGAGGCCTTTACCCAGCCAGTGAGGATCAAACAAACAAAATCGTTCAAGTTCCTTGGTGCCCAATGTGCAGGCCAGTCTTTTCCTCAATGCATAAATACCACAAGGGCTCCATGAATAGGGTTGCCAGGTGTCCGGTATTCACCCAGACAGTCCGGTATTTTTGCCTCCTGTCCAGTAAAAAAATTCAGAAAATACCGGACACCTAGGGTTGCCAGATGGTTGAAACAAAAGTACTGAACACCCTCCCTCCCCTGCCCCCCCCCCAAAAAAAAACACGGAAAAACTTCTGTTGAAGGGAAAAAAAGGGGGGGGGAGAGACCAAAGTTGTTGAACAAAACAAAAAAAAGACGCCAAGACTTATTAAGCAAAAAATAAAATAAAATAAAATAAAACAGCATGTCCTCCCCTTTAAGAGTGAGTGCAGGGATAGGAACAGGGGAGCGGTTGAGCACTAAGACCCAGGGGAATCATTGCTTCCCCTTGGTCGGCAGCCATTTTGTGCTGGCAGCCTTGCGGAACCAGGTAAGCATAGGGGCTGGGGTCGGGGCACTGGGGGTGTTGGGAGCTGGGGGGGGGCTCGGGGTGGGGGGGAGACCAGATGCTGAGTGTTTGTAGGGTTGCCAGGTGCCCGGCATTTTTGCCTCCTGGCCGGGGAAAAAATCAGAAAATACCGGACGTTTTAGGTGTCTGGTATTCTCTGAATTTTTTTACCGGACAGGAGGTGAAAATACCGGACTGTCTGGGTGAATACTGGATACCTGGCAACCCTATGGACACCTACGATGACCAGTATTTTCTGATTTTTTTTCCCCCTGGCCAGGAGGCGAAAATGCCGGGCACTTGGCAACCCTACAAACACTCAGCACTGAGCCTCCTCCCCACCCCCAGACCCTATGCTTACCTGGTTCCACAAGGCTGCCAGCACAAAATGGCTGCTGGCAAAAAAGACCAAGGGGCAGCAATGACTCCCCTGGGTCTTAGTGCTCAACTACTCCCCTTTTCCTATCCCTGCGCTCTCTCTCAAAGAGGGGACATGCTGTTTTATTTTACTTTTTTTTTTACTCAACAACTTTGGTTCTCCCCCCCCCCCCCCGCCCTTTTTCTTGCTTCAACAGAATTTTTTCCCGGTGTTTTTTTTTGAGGGGGGGACGGGGGGGTGTTCGGTATTTTTGTTTCAACCATCTGGGAACCCTATCCTGCTGTTGCTGGATGCTGCTGTTTATTGACTAAGCCAGAAAACATCTGCACACTTCGCCCACCGCAAACAAAAGGGCTGGTAAAAGCAATGGTTAGAACACATCGTTGTGTGGAATTGATGCCAAACTTGAGCTCATGCCCCTGCCTGTCATGTAAAGAGCAAGCAAGATGAGCTAACACTTCCCCAAGGGAGGGAAGAAGGATGGGTGCCCCCAAATTAGGATGCCTAGACAGCCCCTCACAGATCAGTGCCAAGACTCAACATACTGTTTGCTTGAGCTGAAAACTTCTGGCCAGTGAGGAGCATATTTGATGCCAGAGAAAGGACTGAATTAACTCCCCAGCGCTGTGTGTGCAACACACAAGGCTGCCGGGATACAGCAAAAAGTTGGGACATGCAAATGTTTCAACTTAGTGTAAAACCTTCATCCTGGTACTTTATTTCTAGTGAAGGAAAACAGGCTTTTGAGAAAGCAGGACTAAGACTTTGGATTCTCAAAACACACCTGTGCGATTAAAGCAGATGGGTGTATGTGCAGAGCATGACCCGAAGAACAATTTATCAAATCTCAGCAGGCTGCTTTAAAATGCTCTCAACGGATGAATAAAAGGGAAGTTATTCAAGCTTAGGAAAGTGCACATTCCTCACTGAGGGCTGGCTCAGTGCCAGCAAAAGTTCAGCCACTTTTAAATGAGACTTTGTTTTTACAGTATCCCCTCTCCCAGAGCTCCGGAGGACAGATGGAGCCCATCTTTCCCCTTGAGACTGCCCCAAAACAATTAATCTTGGGGCAGAGATCAGCCGCAGAAAGTTTAACTCCAAACAGTGAATGGCCGGTCAGTCTTACCTCGGTTCCTGGAAAAATCATGGAAAGGATCCTTAAGGAATCCATTTTGAGGCACTTGGAGGAGAGGAAAGTGATTAGGAATAGTCAGCATGGATTCACAAAGGGCAAGTCGTGCCTGACCAATCTGATTAGCTTCTATGATGAGGTAACTGGCTCTGTGGATATGGGAAAGTCAGTGGATGTGATATACCTTGACTTTAGCAAAGCTTTTGATATGGTCTCCCACAATATTCTTGCCAGCAAGTTAAGGGAATGTGGATTGGATAAATGGACAGTAAGATGGATAGAAAGCTGGCTAGAAGGCCGGGCCCAGCGGGTAGTGATCAACGGCTCGATGTCAGGATGGCAGTCTGTTTCTAGCGGAGTGCCCCAAGGTTCGGTTCTGGGACCGGTTTTGTTCAATATCTTTATTAATGACCTGGACGAGGGGATGGATTGCACCCTCAGCAAGTTTGCAGATGACACTAAGCTAGGGGGAGAGGTAGATATGCTGGAGGGCAGGGATAGAGTCCAGAGTGACTTAGACAAATTGGAGGATTGGGCCACAAGAAATCTGATGAGGTTCAACAAGGACAAGTGCAGAGTCCTGCACTTGGGACGGAAGAATCCCAAGCATTGTTACAGGCTGGGGACCAACCAGCTAAGTAATAGTAGTAGTTCTGCAGAAAAGGACCTGGGGATTACAGTGGATGAGAAGATGGATATGAGTCAACAGTGTGCCCTTGTAGCCAAGAAGGCTAATGGCATATTAGGGTGCATTAAGAGGAGCATTGCCAGCAGATCCAGAGATGTGATTATTCCCCTTTATTCGGCTCTGGTGAGGCCACATCTGGAATACTGTGTCCAGTTCTGGGCCCCCCACTACAAAAAGGATGTGGACGCAATGGAGAGGGTCCAGTGGAGGGCAACCAAAATGATTAGGGGGGTGGAGCATACGACCTATGAGGAGAGGCTGAGGGAGTTGGGTCTCTTTAGTCTGCAAAAGCAAAGAGTGAGAGGGGATTTGAGAGCAGCCTTCAACTTCCTGAAGGGAGGTTCCAAAGAGGATGGAGAGAGGCTGTTCTCAGTAGTGACAGATGGCAGAACAAGGAGCAATGGTCTTAAGTTGTGGTGGGAGAGGTCCAGCTTGGATATTAGGAAAAACTATTTCACTAGGAGAGTGGTGAAACACTGGAATGGGTTATCTAGGGAAGTAGTGGAGTCTCCATCCCTAGAGGTGTTTAAGTCTCAGCTTGACAAAGCCCTGACTGGGTTGATCTAGTTGGGATTGGTCCTGCCTCGAGCAGGGGGCTGAACTTGATGACCTCCTGAGGTCTCTTCCAGCTCTGTGGTTCTATGATTCTATGATTTGGAACGTTCCGAGTGCCTGAACAGGACGCTAAGTGAGGGAATGGTTAATTCTAATGCTTGCTCCTGACATGGTACCAAAGGAAGGGCCGCAACATTGCACTGCTCCATGGACGTGGACAGTAGCTAAGTTCCCGAGGGCCTGTACAATGTGGAGGGAGTTCTCTGGGTTTCCAAGTTCCCCAGAGGCTCCAAACTGCAAACTGTCAGAATTCCAAGGTGGAGTGTGAATGGTCAGTTTTACACAGAAGGATCTCTTGCCTGGCAGTGCAAAACACACACACTCTCGCACTCCCTTGCACTGAATTTAGACCCAATGGGTGTGCTGCCTGGCTGATGGCTCAGGAGTCCTGTAGCTGTTACTCAGCTGGAATGGGTTTCCTGCTCTGAAAAGGGGACGGGCCCAGCTGGGGCAGGCACTGTGGAAGGGACCCCAGAGGAGAATCTCTGCTTGCCCAGCAGGGGCATGAGCAGTGAAAGCTGTGCACAGGTGGGCGAAGGGAAAGGTGACTGGATCGCCATCAAGGCCCTGGGCAGCGAAGGACAAGACCGCGTTCGCATGAGCCAAGACTGAGGGTTTTCAGGTAGGTTTCGTTATCTGATCTTGCTGGCTGGGCCTTGCACAGCATGTTGTCCTTCCCCTTGTTTAAAGGTCTAATCCTGCCCATCATGCCGGCCTGACCTTCTCCGACTCAGGAAGTAGCTAAACTGCAGCCTGTTGTGCTGGGAGCTCTTATTCAAGGAGAGGCTGTGCCTTGCAGCTGGCCTGGGAGTGGCTGGAATGCAGCCGCACAGCATGTTTCTAGCTTGCAGGGCCACTGAGCTGAGCAGCTATCTCAGCAAGAACCTGCTGTCAGCTCCCTTCGCCTAGAGCCCCACATTTGGAACCCTGCAAAGCTGTGGCCGCTGGGGGCACATGAATGCTCCTGCTGGGGGAAAAGCCACCTGCACTACACAGCTCCTCGCCACGATGTCACTCCCCCACTGCCCCTCTGGGACAGGTCCCACACTGCCAGGGCAGACTCGGTCACCACTGAACCCTGCTGGGCGGCGACTAAGTGCCCCGGAAAGCCCCAGGACTGTCTGTGCCATTTCCTGTTGGCTGCTGTGACGAGCTCACACAGCAAATGCCCAGCAGAGCCTCCTGCGCCATACAGCTAACATGGGCCGGCCTGCTGGAGCGCTCAGATCCTCCGCGCCAGCCAGGGGGCTCTGAGAGCTGGGGCCAGATGGCCTGGGGGGAGGGCTGTGGCAGGGCTGCCGTGCACAAGGAGCAGCAGTGGGAAGGGAGCCAAGCGGGCGCTCTGGGGCGGTGCCCCGACAAGGAAGCACGTCCAATCTCGGTAAATACCCTGTCGCCACCCAGGGCCTCGTGCAGTCTTCAGGGGAGCTGGAGTCACAGGCCCCAGGCATGAACCCAGAGGCGGAGTGTGGGGGACAGGTGACGGGACGGCGTCCTGTGGAACAATGCAACGCAGTCCTACTTCCCTGTGTTCCCACGGTCACACCCCGTGGCTCCCACGTTGTGTTATTCCTGCCTTTCATGCACACAGCTGGGGTTGGGTCACAATGAGCAAAGCCTGGCTCCTTCAGCTGAATAGCTGGCAAAGCAAAGCTGGAGCAAACGATTTGCATAGACTAACCCAGGGTCCCCCCCATTTCCAGCTCCCTGTAAGGGACACATTCCATCAGATCCTGCTGACAGAGGTGTAGGGCTGAACACCCCAACCCAGGCCCTCCCTCCCTCGCTCACTGTCCCAGGCTGGGGCATGGGGATGGGGTGCGGAGGCAGGGAAGGCTGTGGCTGGGGGTGAGGGCTCTGGAGAGGGATCAGGGATGATGGGGTCAGAGTGCAGAGGAGGTTCTGGCTAGGTTAGTGCAGGCTCTGGAGTGGGGCTGTGGAGGAGGGACTTGGAGTACAGGTGGGGGCTCCAGGCTGGGGGGTGGGCTCTGGGAGGGAGTTTGGGTGCAGGAGAGGACTGCGGGCTGGGGGCGGGAGTCAAGTGCTGGATACCTGCCGTGCTTACCAGCCTGCTAGGTCCCTATGGCCTCAGGGGGTGGCCAGAGGTTCCGCATGCTGCCTTTGTGCCCACAGGCACTGTCAGTGGGAGCTGCGGGGTGCAGCTGGCACTCAGGCGGGGCAGTGTGTAGAGTCTCCCTGCACTGAGGGGCCACAGGGACCTAGCAGCTGCTTCCAGGAGCTGCACAGAGCCATGGCAGGGAAGGAGTCTCCTGCACTGACTGGGCTTTTCATGCCCTGGCCGGCAGGGTCTGTTTTTGATGGAGCATTCTGAGAACCGGATGCCTGGCAGCCCTCGACATGCCATGTACTGGCCAGACGCGGCCAAGGGCCTAGCTGGGATTCTGTGGGAAGTGCAGGCAAAGCCAGGCAGTGAAAACACGTCTTCCCTGAGCCCGTGGAGCAAAGGAGGAACGGACCTTTTGACCCAAACCACGGCAGCCACCTCACTACTGCGCTGGCCTGACTCTGGGGACCTCCTGCACTAGCAAAGGAAGTATCTCAGCAGAGCTGGGATCCCAGGGTGAGTGGCTCTATTCCACTTGCTGGGAGTGGTTTGTACAAAGGATCTGGCCACACGCCCCATCACCAGAACCACCAGCTGACAAAGTGGCAGGTAAAATCGCTAAAACTCTATTGAAGATCTGCAACAAGTAAAGCAAATACGTAGCAAGCAATTCCTGAAGGGAGGAACACGCCCCCTGCCGGCTTTCTGAGCAGCCCAGTGCTGCTAACCCCTTCCCAGAAGGACAACCGGAGACACTGCAAGACCATCAGGGCTTGCAAACAGGCTGTGTGCCTGGTTCACATGACCTAGCAGCGGAGGAGTGTACATGTCACTAAAACTGCACATATGAATGCAAGACCAAGGCTCGGCTGTGAAGAGTGGTTCCATACGCCCTCCACTGAGACTGGCTCAGCAGGACATGGAGGCTATGTCTACACTGGCGGGTTCTTGTGCAAGAACACATCCACACTGCCATGTGCTTTTGCACAAGAGCATCCATGGCAGTGTGGATGCTCTCTTGCACAAGAAAGCTCTGATGGCCATTTTAGCCATAGGGCTTTCTTGCACAAGAAACCCCTGCCGCGTGTCCACACTGCCCTTTTGCGCAAGAGGACTTACACGAGTTAGAAAAGAGCGTAGCTCTTGCACAAGAAGCCCGCTCTTCCCACGCCATACTGTAAATCTTCTTGCGCAAGAGTGGGAGGGCAGTGTGGACGCTCTGTGGAAAAATGGCTGTTCTTGTGCAAGAACCCGCCAGCGTAGATATAGCCGGAGAAAATACAGGTTGGTATTGGATCAGACACTCAAAACACACACACACTCTCCCCCCCGAGATCCAGGAGCAAGTTGGTCATCTGTCATCACAAGAAAGACTCTCAGCCTCCAGGTCAAACTGCCTGAAGAGGCCATGGCAGGCTTGTACGACATGAAGATGTGACAGACCAGCCCTCCCCGTGGAAGAGGCCAGTGCCAAGTGGCTGCCCAGCTGTGGACAAGTGAGGCTAGGACAGATTGGAGGGAGCAGGTTGTGGGATTCGTGTTTGGTTTCATTAGCTCAGACTAAAAAAACTCTGACAAGAAATAGCTTCCCACTAGGGGGCACTCGGGAGTCCGGCTCTGCCTCAGCTTGCAGGGGGAGTCGGGGGCGGGAGCCAAGCCAGAACATTCACAGGTGGGTCAGGTGGGTCAAGCGGGATCGCTGCCTTCCAGACACTTCCCAGACGAGGCCTCACTGCTCACAGGAGCCATGCTAGCTGGAGCCAGACAGGAGCAGCACAAACCCCAGTGAGCCAATGTGGAGCCGGCGTGGCCGTGCTCTGCCCGCGCAGAAAGGCTGCCTGCTGCTCTCTGGTGCCCCTTCCCCGGGGTAGCAAGGGACTGGACCAGGGACCCAGGGGAGAGGCCAGCAGGAAAGAAGCTTGCGCTGCTTTGCCAGGTGTCCAGCGGTTCTGTGCAGCGCTGAGAGCCGGCTCGCGCAGCCTGGCGCCGTGTGACATTCACTGGCCTGAGTCACACCCAGCCTGGCCCAGGTTCCGGAATCTGGGGCATCTGGGTAGGGACCAGGCCTCTTGCTGAAGGGAGAGCTGCAGATGTTCATGCCAGCGTTGCTGCTCGCTGGCCAGAGTCACAGCCCTGGCCAGAGCTTTTGTGGCTTTCCAGGAAAGGCTTGTACAATAAAAGGAGCCAGGCCCTGAACTCACGCTCCAGCTGAGTCGCTCCGAGGAACTGGAGCTCTGGGGATGCTACCGTTGGGCTGGCAGGTTTCTGTGGGCGACGATGCTGCGTGTGGTACTGCTGGGTTCCTGAGCCACCAGCCTCCAGGCCTGGCCCTGGCTGGGAGAGCGCATGTGTGTTCGGGAGGGGGGAGCGGCCCTGGCCCATGACACGGATCGTTGTTGCATTTGTGAGCACAGGAGGCAGCCAACAGGGAGTGGGGCCACCAGGCCTGGCTGCTGGGTCCAGGTCATATTTGGGACAATGGAAACGCAGGGCGACCTGCCCACTCCACCAAGGTGCTTAGGTCAAAGCCCAGCAGCCAGACCAAGCAAAACGTTTTGCTGCAAAGTGACTTTCTGTTTCCGGTTGCCCGCCCCCGAGGGTTTCGTGTTGAACGAGCCCGGTTCAAACAAGCCTGTCACGAGCAGCGAGCTGGGAAACGGGCGCATTGCTGCCCGCTGAGGGATGGGCAGCGCCGGGGCTGAGGAATGATGTGTCTCAGTGCCTGGGTATCCAGGGGGCTGCGTCATTTTGCGCCTTCCAGATGCCCCGGGAGCCCTGCCGGGTCTGCCCAAAGCTGCGTGTTTTGGTCTCGCTGCCTTGACAAAAGCCCCGAGGGAGCTGCTGTAAGACTGGGGCTAGACGCCAGGCTCAGAGGGGATGGAGCTGCCTCTCCAGGGCCATGGTCACAGGGGCCTTCCAGCACTGAGGCAGCTCAGAACGAGCCAGGTGGAACAGGCCCCGCTGACATCGGGGGGCATCTGACCCTGGGCCTCTGGGACTGTCCCCCATGGCCACCGTGCAGCTTCTCCCTGCCCCTCATTGCAGCAGGGAGCGGGGGGCCTGGTGTTCCTTGCAATGGCTGAACTAGCTCAGGCGCCAAGACCCCGGCCCAGGGCTCTGGTAGCGGATGCAGGAGAGCCCGCCTGAGCTTGGCACTTTCCTTTGAGCCCCAGGGGACTGTCCGGGGCTGACCACAAGTTACCTCAGAGCAGCTCAGGTGGGGAAGGCACCTTGGCACCGACATGCCCACGGAGGGGAGGGGATCTGTGGTGATTTACCCACCGTTCCTGGCTTTGCAGGGTTGGGACTCCCCAAATGGGCTGGTAGGAGCTAGCTGCAGTTCCCCCGAATAGCAGCGCCGACAATTCACTTGTAACACAAGTCCCATGATGGCTGGTGTTTTTCTTCAAGCCCCAGCTGCTGGAGTCAGGTGATTAGGTAAGACGCTGAGCTTTCATTCAGACTTTTCTAGTCCTTTTGAATCTGGAGAAACACTTAACAATGTGATCCTGAGACCCTGAAAACCCAGTGAGCAAATAACAAGTGCCCCAAAAAGTCTCAATCCTAACCAAGCAAGAAGGCTGCACTGGTTAAAAAATAAGCTGGAGAAGAGGCAGAATGACGACAGCTATAAAACTGATTTACCACAAAGGGAAGAAAGGGGAAGTTGACTGTAATGACGATCACTGAGATGTTAAGAATGGTAGAAGAATGAGAAGGAGGGAAAGGACACACAGAGAAGCCAATGGCCAATAAGGAGCTGTTGGAACAAAAATAATCTGGACAATGGTGTTAGCCCATTACTAGATGGAAATGGCAGAGTTACCAACGGTATAGCAGAAATCGACAATCCGTATTTCTGTTCCATACCTGGGGAAAAGCAGGCATGGAAATGATACCCCTGGTTTTTCATTCCACTAGTGTCTCAGGAGGGGGGTCAAACAGAAGTTACTGAAGTTGGACGTTTTTAAATCAGCAGTCCCAGATAATGTGTGTGCAGGAGCTGGCTGAGGAACTTAGAGGACCATTGATCTTGATTTTTCAGTAAGTCGTGGCACAGGCGGTGACTGATTTCCCACCCCCACTCCACCTCTTTCCCCGAGAGCCCATCCTTACCCACTCTGCTCCCTTGCCTGTGGGCGAACAGATGACTAGTGCCTCCCCAAGCTGGGTATGTCAGGTGTGCATACCCCACACTGGGCCAGAAGGGGTTAACACTGTGGGTGGAGAAAGTCTCACCCCTTGGCCATACTGGGCATGTTCTGAGTGCTGGGCAAGTATAAAAGGGAGCAGCTCAGCTTGGACTGCGCTGGGCAGTGGAGAGGGAGTGCTAGCTGAAGACCAGCAGAAGCTGGAGACCCTGAGCACTGAATTAGGCTTCCGTGACCAGCAGAGCCCCAGGAAGTAACCTGTGCCGTGGAGCCTGGAGACACAGAGGCTTCGTGGATGCTGGGCCAGAGAGTTTGGCAGGATGTGACCCAGCAGGGTGAGTGAGTGGAATCTCCCAGCTGGGTGACCTGAATGGCTGGTCCTGCTGCCAGCAGGAATTGATGAGGGGGAGGGGGCCCACTGGTGGGTACTGAGGACCCACTATTTTTCCCATGGGAGCTGCAGAGCATGCATGGGGTCGGGGCCCTGGGGTAGCGCCAGCAGAGAGCTGGTGCTGGGCCAATTTTAAAAAGGGAAATTACCAAAGATATCCTGGTAATTACAGGCCTGAGCTCAGGCCCAGCCATACAGCAGAGCAGCTGGTCCCGGACTCAGTTAAATAAAGAATGAAAGGAAGATATGTGGGGGGTCCCCTGGGGTGCACCCTGGCACCGAGGTACCGCTGAGCCCTCTGGCTCACCAGCCTGGCTCCCTTTCCCATGGCGATGCTGTGACAAGGCCCTCCAGGCCCTGCACTCCCACAGGCAGGACACCCAGCTGAGTTACCGGCCGCTCAGCAACCGGCAACAGAGATTCCAGCCGGCTCCTCCCCAGTCTAGGACCCTGGAGTGGTACGGGACACCCTGCCCTGCTCAGAAGACTATTACCCAGAGCAGCTCTTCTGCCCAGGACAGTGGGTGTGCGCCAGCTTTGTGCGCTGCCCGGCTTCCTTTCTCACTTCAAGCCAAACCAGCTGTCTCGGCTCAGATGGAAACCAGCCCGCTTGCTCACCTGCCAAGAGGCAGATGTGAAAGGGTGGGAGCTAAATCCAAGCTGGATACCCAAGGAACAAAGTACAGCTGCAGCCTGGGCCTCTGCCCTAGAGGGGACTTGGCTGGAGCACTCTCCCCTGCTGGTGCAGAGCCCCCCGGGCTGGGATTCTCTGGCCAGGCCAGGCTTTGAGCTCCGGAGTCTCTCTGCTGGCGAGGGTTGAGCACCAGGGCCAGGCCTTGTGCCTGGGGTCACTTGCCCCGTTTACCGCCGCCTGCCACTGGCTGGGAAGAGCTGTGCCGTGCTGCGGGCTGGCCCAAAGGGAGTTCCATTGTTCACCATCCCTGGGGCCATCCTGGTGGGTGTGATCCCCCAAAGGGCCATCAGCGCTGTCTGGCCTCCCCACGGGCGTGCTGAAAGGGCTGGTCCCAGCCTCACGCACTGGCCCCCGCAACAGAACTTCGTAACTTCCCATCCAGTGGGGGAAGCCTCCAGGATATGAATGGCCACCGCGCAGGACTTCGAGTGACACCGAACAGGCATCGGCTGAACAACACCCCTCCGAACTGTGTGACAAGTGGAGACGGGAGTGCCAAGGTGTTACTTTGGGCACAGTGTGACTGATCCAGCCTGCTCTGGTCGCCTGGCTAACTGGACACAAGCAAACAATGTGTTTTAATAGGGCTCAGTGGAAAGACATCTAGGAGCAAAGAACACAGGTCTGCAGTAGGGTCCTCAGTGGGCTGGGTGGCCTAGTGGTTATCGTCCACTCAGTCAGGGGGTAGTGGCTGGGGAGGCCCACTCCACTGATTTCCCTAAGTTGCCCTCCATGCGTTGCTTCCTACCAGTGATCCCTTCGTGTCTGGTCCCGAATAAGGAAACCAGACCAGCAAGCCTATCTGGGCTTGGCATAGAGTGCTGGTCCTGCCAGGAGGCATCTCCAGCCCTTTGGTTAGGCACCTCCCAGGAGAGCCTGGTTTGCGCCAGCTGGTATGTGCTCTGCAGCGTTGGAGGCGTGGGGCTGGCTGGGCCTAGCCTTGTCCTTTAACCCTTTCCGTGCTGGTGTGGGTTCTGTGCACACTTCACAAGGCCATGCCACAGCGTGAGGGACTCTCCGGGGAGGCAGTGACTGATACAGGTGGGGGTTGTGGTGTGACTGTGGCTGGAATCCCGGGCCACAGTTCAGGCAGGGTGGAGGTGAACTGGAGAAGTGCAGAGAAGAGCCATGAGGATGACGAAGGGATTAGAAACCTGCCGGGTGGTAACAGACTCAAAGACCTCAGACTTGTCCTTTAACAATGGGCGGGTGACAGGGTTACCGCCTACGTACCTGCATGGGGACCGGCTATTTGACAGTGGGCTCGGTCATCCGCAGAGAAAGGTCCAATGCGACCAAGCGGCTGGAAGGTGCAGCTAGAATAATTCAGACTGGCGTCACTTTTCCCAGGGAGTGAGTAACCATGGGCCATTTATCAAGTGCCATGGTGGATTCTCCATCAGTGACAATTTTTCATGCAAAATGTTTTTCTACAAAATCTGCCCTAGGAATTACGCTGGGTTTTCTCTGGCCTGTGTGAGAGAGAAGGTCAAACCAGATGGTCACATTGGTTCCTTCTGGCCTCGGAATTTGTGCTTCTAAGGCATGGTCTCCCCTACAGACTTATGGCAGAACAAACCATCCTGATGTGCACCAATTTCTGGTGAGCTTAACCACAACAAGGAAGCTGACAAGAAGTGGAAACTTGGACAGCTGACTAGGGAGGAGAATAAAAGCATTCCTCGAGCCTGCAGGGGTGTAATCAGGAAGGTCAAAGCACAGCTGAAGTTGCAGCCAGCAAGGGCTATGAAGGGGAACAAGAAGGGTTTCTACAAGTATGTTAGCAACAAGAAGGTGGTCAGGAGGGTGTGGGACCCTTACTGAATGGGGGAGGCAACCTAGTGACAGAGGATGTGGAAAAAGCTGAAGTCTCCAGACTCAGGGTCAGCTCCCAGACTGCTGCACAGGGCAGCACAGGATAGGGAGGAGGGGGGCAGCCCTAGGTGGAGAAAGAACAGGTTAAGAACTATTTAGAAAAGTTGGACATGCACAAGTGCATGGGGCTGGATCTAATGCACAAGTCCATGGGGCTGGATCTAATGCACAAGTCCATGGGGCTGGATCTAATGCATCCGAGGGTCAGATGTCATTTGCAGAGCCACTGGCCATTATCTCTGACAATTTATGGCAACAGGGGGAGGTCCCGGACAATTGGAAAAAGGCAAATGTAGTGCTCTTCTTGAAAAAGGGAAGAAGAATCTAGGGAACTTCAGACTGGTCAGCCTCACCTCAGTTCCCGGAAAAATGTTGGAACAGATCATCAAGGGATCCATTTTGAAGCACTTGAAGGAGAGGAAGGTGGTCAAGAACAGTCAACATGGATTCACCAAGGACAAGTCCTGCCTGTCCAATCTGATTGCCTTCTATGACGAGGTAACTGGCTCTATGGCCATGGGGAAGGTGGTGGACGTGATATAACCAGACTTTTGAGATGGTGTGTCTCAGTATTCTTGCCAGCAAGTTACAGAAATATAGTCCATTCATCCAGACCATGAGATGCTAGATCATCAGGTTCATTGAGTAGTGAACAGCTAGTATCAGAATGTCCCAGGGGTTAGTCCTAGAACCAGTTTTGTTCATCATCTGTATTAATGACCTGGATGAAGAGATGGACTGCACCCTCTGCAAGTTCACAAGATGACACTAAGCTAGGGGGAGAGGTAGATACGCTGAAGGGCAGGGATAAGGTCCAGAGTGACCTAGACAGATTAGAGGATTGGGCCAAAAGAAATCTGATGAGGTTCAACAAGGACAAGTGCAGAGTCCTGCTCTTGGGATGGAAGAATCCCAAATATTGTTACAGGCTGGGGACCGAATGGCTAAGTAGCAGTTCTGCCGAAAAGGACCTGGGGATTACAGTGGATGAGAAGATGGATATGAGTCAACAGTGTGCCCTTGTAGCCAAGAAGGCATATTGGGTTGCATTAGTAGGAGCATTGCCAGCAGATCTACAGAAGTGATTATTCCCCTTTATTTGGCACTAGTGAGGCCACATCTGGGGTATTGTGTCCAGTTCTGGGCCCCCCCATTAGCAGAAAGGACGTGGACACATTGGAGAGGGTCCAGCGGAGGGCAACCAAAATGATTAGGGGCTGGAGCACATGACCTATGAGGAGAGGCTAAGGGAACTGGACATATTTAGCTTATTGAATAAGAGTGAGGGGGATTTGATAGCATGGAGCCAGGCTGTTCTGCGTATTGACGGATGGCAGAACGAGGAGCAATGGTCTCAAGTTGCGGTGGGGAGATCTAGGTGGGTGGTGAAGCACTGGGCTGGGTTCCCTAGGGAGGGGGTGGAATCTCCATCCCTAGAGGTGTTAAGTCCTGGCTTGACCAGCCCTGGCTGTGATGATTGAGTTGGGGTTGGCCCTGCTTTGGGCAGGAGGCTGGACTCCATGACCCCTGAGGTCTCTGCCCACCCTGGGATTCTGTGGTTCTACACGAATGTAACTATGTTGTTCCACCTGAGAGAGATTGCCCTACCTACCTCCCCTCTGGCGCACCCAGCCTTGTGTTCGCAGCAGGGCTTGTCTTGTCCACACTCCTGCTGCCTCTCGCAGTGCGGAGAACCGGGGCTGACGGGAAATGCTCCCCCGTTGGCATAGGCAGCAGGGAGGTGAAAGGTTAACTGGGTAACTGATGGTCTGGTGAGCATTAGCCTTCCCAGCATGCTCACCCAGGGACTGGTTAACCAGCAGCCCCATCCTGGAGGGCAAGGCTGGGGAGCTGTCTGCCTGTAGCGGGTTGGCCAGGAGAGACCCTGCCTAGGATCCCAGCTCTCCACAGTTAACTTTTTAAAGCAGCATTTGCCTCCCTAGCATCTTCACTACAGGGGGGTGCAGCAGGGGAGCAGGTGGGACAAGCCCAAAGTGGGCCCTAGGGGCCCAGTGGCTACTGAGGGATGCTGGGTCTGGTGGGGTGCTTGGAGGGCAGCATTGGCGTAGGGGGTCCTTGGTGTGTCTGGTGGGTGGATTGGGGTGGAGGGGGCAGAGGTGTAGGGAGCACAGAGGGATTTGGAATGAAAGGCTGCTGGGCTGCCACAGGACTGGGGGGTGTTTGTTGGGTGGGTGCAGGAGGCTCAGGGCTCTTTGTGGGAGATGTGGGATTGGGGTGAGTGTTGGGTGGGTGCACTGGGGTGAGTGCTGGGGGCAGGGGTTGAGGTGCAGGAGCTGTGCTGGGGAGGGGGGTGCCGGGGTGAGGGGCTGGAGCCAGCGCCGGCTGGGGCGAGCAAGAAGGGGCGGGGGAGGCCGGCCGCGCCGGGCCGGGCAGGGCCGGGCCGTGTGTACTTTCCGGGTGCGGAGCCGCCGGCTCAACCTGCTGGGCGCGTCCTTGCGGTGAGTCAGCGAGAGGGACCTGGCCGGGGGCAGCGCGCAGCGCAGGAGCGGCCGGGCCGGGGGCAGCGCGCAGCGCAGGAGCGGCTGGGCCGGGGGCAGCGCAGGAGCGGCCGGGCCGGGGGCAGCGCGCAGCGCAGGAGCGGCCGGGCCGGGGGCAGCGCAGGAGCGGCCGGGCCGGGGCAGCGCGCAGCGCAGGAGCGGCCGGGCCGGGGGCAGCGCAGGAGCGGCCGGGCCGGGGCAGCGCGCAGCGCAGGAGCGGCCGCGCCGGGCAGGATGGCGCTGAGTGTCAGCGTGAAGCGCGTCACCCACCTGCCGGGCACCGGGGAGCGGCAGGTGCAGCTCAGCTTCCGAGGTGCGGCGCGGGGGTGCGTAGTGGGGTTAGCGGGGGGAGGGGGCAGCGCACAGGGTGGGTTGTTAGGGGGCGACTGGGGCAGGGGCGGGACTGGGGGGGTTGTAGCTGATCCGCAGGGGTCTATGATGGGAACGGCCCATTGCCCCGCCCCCGCTGCCAGGCTCGCCCCGCCTGTCAAAGAAACCCAGAACCCCAGCGCTGGAAGAGACCTCAGGAGTCTTCGAGTCCAGCCCCCTGCCCAAGGCAGGACCAGCCCCAACTCAATCATCCCAGCCAGGGCTTGGTCAAGCCGGGACTTAAACACCTCTAGGGATGGAGATTCCACCCCTCCCTAGGGAACCCAGCCCAGCGCTTCCCCACCCGCCTAGGGAAATCGTTTTTCCTAATATCCAACCTAGACCTCCCCCACTGTAACCTGAGCCCATTGCTCCTTGTTCTGCCACCTGTCCCCACTGTGAACGGCCTCTCTCCATCCTCTTAGGAACCTCCCTTCAGGAAGTTGAAGGCTGCTCTCAAATCCCCCCTCAGTCTTCTCTTCTGCAGACTAAACAGACCCAACTCCCTCAGTGTCTCCTCATAGGTCATATGCTCCAGCCCCCTAATCATTTGGGTTGCCCTCCGCTGGACCCTCTCCAGTGCGTCCACGTCCTTTCTATAGTGAGAGGCCCAGAACTGGACACAACACTCCAGATTTGGCCTCACCAGAGCCGAATAAAGGGGAATAATCACTTCTCTAGATCTGCTGGCAGTGCTCCTCTTAATGCACCCTAATATGCCATTAGCCTTCTTGGCTACAAGGGCGCCCTGTTGACTCATATCCAGCTTCTCATCCACTGTAACCCCCAGGTCCTTTTCTGCAGAACTGCTACTTAGCCATTCGGTCCCCAGCCTGTAACAATGCTTGGGATGCTTCCGTCCCAAGTGCAGGACTCTACACTTGTCCTTGTTGAACCTCATCAGATTTCTTTTGGCCCAATCCTCTAATCTGTCCAGGTCACTCTGAACCCTACCCCTACCCTCCAGCGTATCTACCTCTCCCCCTAGCTTAGTGTCATCTTGTGAACTTGCAGAGGGTGCAATCCATCGCCTCATCCAGGTCATTAATACAGATGTTGAACAAAACCGGTCCTAGAACTGATCCTCGGGGCACTCCACGTGAAACTGACCGCCAAGCTGACATCGAGCTATTGATCACTACCTTTTGGGCCCAATCTTCTAGCCAGCTTTCTATCCATCTTACAGTCCATTTATGCAATCCATATTCCCTTAGCTTGCTGGGACGAACACCATGGGAGACGGTATCAAAAGCTTTGCTAACGTCAAGATATATCCCATCCACTGACTTCCCCATGTCCACAGAGCCAGTTACCTCATCATAGAAGCTAATCAGTTGGTCAGGCACGACTTGCCCTTTGTGATTCCATGTTGACTCTTCCTGATCACTTTCCCCTCTTCCAAGTGCTTCAGAATGGATTCCTTGTGGATCACCTCCATGTCCAGCTTTTGTAAATAGTTCGTAACCTGTTCTTTCACCACCGAGGGCTGCCCACCTCCTTCCCATACTGCGTTGCCTAGTGATTTAGTCTGGGAGCTGCCCTTGTCCGTGAAGACAGAGGCAAAGAAAGCATTGAGTACTTCAGCTTTCCCCACATCATCTGTCACGAGCTTACCTCCCTCATCCAGTAAGGGCCCCACATCCTCTCTGCTCACCCTCTTCTTGCTAACATGCCTGTGGAAACCTTTCCTGTTCCCCTTCACATCCCTTTCTGGCTGCGATTCCAATTGCGCTTTCGCCTTCCTGATAACTCCCCTGCATTCTCGAGCAAAGTATTTCTACTCCTCCCTAGTCACCTGTCCAAGTTTCCACTTCTTGTGAACTTCCTTCTTGTGTTTAAGCTCACCCAGGATTTCCCTGTCCTGGAGCACCAGTGGCCCAGGGCTCCACGTGGGCCGGAGAAGCGGAGGGGGGCCCTGAGCAGGGATCTCTCTGCTTTTCCCTCCCCTGCCCATGTGACACCTCCCCACCCCCCACTGCACAGGGCTAGGCCATCTGCTGGCACCAGGACCCGCTAGTGAGTCTGCTTCAGGCTGAGCCCCAGCAGCGGCTTCCAGCTGGGCACATGGGGCTGCCCCCCCTCGCGATGGCTTTGCCAGCCCCTGACAGAGGAGCCAGCCCCCCGTATCAGCCATAGCCATGTCCAGGCAGAGCGAGTCCCTGCCAGCCCCTTACAGCTCCGGCCCCTTACAGCTGCACCCCGGCAGGCCTGTCCCCTGCTGCTGTGGAGCTGAGCCCCAGAGCTCCTAGCTTGGGCTGGCAGCATAAGGGTGCGCGGGGCAGTGTGAGCCTGGCACTTGCCTGGCAGCTGGTGGCAGAGGCCAGATGCGAGCCCCAGGCCCCCACTGCGGCTGCTGGCCCCAGTTGTCAGTGCCCCATGAGGCCCCACTGCTGTGGTGATGCTCCTGGAGGGAGGGACAGACGGCGTGGGGTGTGGACGGGAGCTAGCACTGTGCTAACAGCAGGTGCTGTGCACCCACGTAACTTGCCTTGGCTCAACTTTGCAGCTAAAAGACTAAATCCTTATGGAATATTTCTGGGGGGCCCTGGGGACTGGGGCTTCCGGCCCCTTGGGGGGCGGCCCCTGGAGCGTGGGGCTTCTAGCCTCTGGGGGGGGGGAGTTGGGCCACGGGGCTTCCAGCCTGCACAATATTTACTGGCGCAGCTCCTGCCCTGTTCTCTGCAGCTCCTGCCTTGTGCCCAGCCTGGCACTTGGCCCAGCCCTGCCCGGCCACCTGGAGCCCTTTGCAGTGGGCCATTCCCTGGGAAGGCCATGGAGCCTGCCTCCCCTTGGGGAGCTCCCTGGAGATAGGCTGCAGGGCAGGCAGGAGGGACCAGGAACCTCTGGTGCTGGAGGGAAGAGGGCAGGGATGGCTCTGGGAGCAGCCTGTCCCAGCAGAGTCCCTGGGCTGCAGCCTAGGAGCCGAACCAAGTGTGTGAGCCAGCCTGGAGATGTGCTGAGCACCCCATCCCCACCCCCACCCCACTGGCCTCTAGTGAATTAGGCCTGGCTTTGGCATGGGAGGGGAGGTGGGGCTCCCCATGACAGATCCTGCATTTCCGGGCTGGGAATTCTGCCTCCGCCCACTCTGACCCTCTGCCTGTGGTGGCCCAGGGTTCACGCAGAAGACGAAGAAGATTCGCTGTGGCCAGGAAGCCGTCTTTGGAGAGGTGAGGCATGCGGGACAGCACGTGTGTGGGGCTGGGCGGGGCCATCTCTTCACAGCCGTGCCCAGGCCCTGGCCAGCCTCGCCCCAAGGGCTGTTCTGGAGTGACCGGAGGAGCTGGGTTCAGAAAGGAGGCAAATGGCTAGAAGGGTTCCACCCCAGGCAGCCCGGCAGCCCCTCACTGCAGTCTCAGGCCTGGGGAGCCCTGGGCAGGGGAGGGAATGGCAGGGCTGGAGGATCCTTCAACATGGACTGGATTTTGGCAAAAGAAACCGAGCAGACCCACGATGTCCTGGGCTGGGCAGGGAGGTGCAGGTGTTCCACAACAGCCCAGCTGTGGTTCCAGAGGAGAGGCATCTCCAGAGCATGGCTCCCAAGAGACTGACTGGCTCTACGTAGAAACCTGTTCAGCTCCCGTGTCTGGGGTGGAGCCCTGCGGCTGGTCGCAGGAGCAGGGCAGCTCCGCCAAGAGTCAGGCCAGGCAGTGAATTCTCGCCAGGGAATCCTGTGCCGAAAACTCTGCTCAAAAACGACAGAACTTTGCGCAATTTAAAATTCTGCGACATGGGGGGATGCTGGCTGCACGGAGGTGAGAGAGTCCGGTGCCCCCTGCCCCAACACTCAGTGTTCAGGCTGCACCCAACCCTAACATGGCACAAGGGCCAGGCCTGCCCCTCCGTGCCGGAGGCATCCAGTTTGGGGCAAGCAGGCTCTGCCTGGCGGGAGCCAGGTGTGGGGGAGGGTTCTCTGGGGGGACACTTTGGGAGCGTGGGGGCTGTGTGCATGTGAAATCTGGATGCACAGGAGCTCAGTGAGTGGTTCAGGGGTAGGGGCAGTGGTGGAGACTCTGCAGGTGAAGATGGTTGGGGGTCTGAGTGCAGGGGGGTGGCAGGGAGGTCTGAGTGGGGCGGAGGTTGAGGTACAGCTGAGTTGAGGCTCTGTGGGATGGGGTCAGGGTGCAGGTGGCTCGTTGGGACGGTCCAGGGGCAGGTGGTGAGGTGGAGGTATGAGCGGCGGTGGAGGTCCAGATTCAGGGGGGTCTGGGCTTGGGGGGGGGGGATTGGCAGGTTGGTCTGGTTGCAGGGGGTGAGGGTTTGAGGGAAGGTTCTCAGTGAGGGGGTTGAGGCTTGGCAGAGGGGTCTGAGCAGGTCCCCATATAATTACCTCTCTCCCTATGGCTGAGGAATTATGGGGGGGAGGGGAAGTGCAGAGATTCTTGCAGCTGTGGGAGGTTTCTGGGGGTAGGTCTGTGCCAAGCCCAGCTGCTCTTTGCTGGGGAAGAGGAAGTCCCATCTTCCCCAACTCAGTCCAGGGCTGGGTAGGAATCCTGGGCTCAGGGCATTCCCAGCCTCCCTTCCCCAGCAGTGATTTGCCTCTCCCACAGCTGCTCCAGCTGCCTGAAATGTCACCCCCTGCACTGCTGGGAGCAGCGATGTAAGTCACTAGTCGAGTCATGACTTGACTACTTAAAAGCCGGTTCCCCCAGGGGAGGCAGAGGTGCAACAGCCCAGGATGCAGCAGGAGCTCATGCCGGGTCTGGGACCTACCCTCGCTACAGCTCTGCAGTTTAAATGTAGTGGTTGCTGGGTTGCCTGTGTGCCTGGCTCCCAGGGGCAGCCCGTGGCTATAGGCGGACTCGGCCGCCGCCTAGGGTGCGCCCAATGATGATGTCAGGGGGGCACCCGGGGCGTCCGCCGAGGACGTCAGTCCATTGACAGCCCTGCAGGCGGGGGCGCCGATCGTGCGTTCCGCCTGGGGGGCCAGCTGCTGCAGCCAGCCTCAGGCCACTCCTGCTGGCTCCTACTACATTTAAACTGCAGAGTCACAGTGGGGCCTCTTATCAACTCTTAGTATAGCCAATACAAATTGAATCGACTGCACAATTAGTCAAATACCTGCTGCTTAACATGCTTACTGGGGAGGGCAACCACTGCGCTTGTGGCTTTGCTTTGCTTGCCTGTCAAAGTCTCTTCTGCGGGGAAGCCCAGAGCCTGGTGGGGGACGTGAAGTCTGCGTGCAGTGGTGCAGAATTCCTAAAGGCGGAAAGTGAAGTGCGCGGCCAGTAGGGAGACATGGGCCTTGGCACTGGTCTGGAAAGCAGAAGGGAGCTGTTGCGCTGGACTGGAGGCTGGTAGCTTGTCTATGAGCAGGGAGGTGCTGGGGGCTTGGGCTATAGCCTGGCTGAAAGGCCCAACCATTTGTTGCACTTTCCCAGGACTCGGTCCCCTCCCCTGGAGTCCCAGAGCCTGGCCTCCAGCCAAGGCTGGATGTCTACAGGGCAATTTGAGAGCCCTGGGCCTGCTCGTGTGGACTTGCCCTCGGACTCCGGGCTGGCCGGCAGGACTGGGGGAGAAGGGCTTTGTTCGCTGTTATGAGTCCAGGCTGGTGTTTGCTCACTGTGCTCTCCTTGCCTGTGAGAGCAGTGACCCCCCTCAGCTTGTCCTGTCAGCCATGGGCAGGGCCTGCTGGGTGCGTCATGACAAAGGACCCTGGGGGGTCAGAGCTAGCAATTCAGCAGGGAAACTGGAACAGAAGCTGTTCCCCTGAGACGCCAGCGCCCCTGGAGGCTGGAAACCGTGGCGCCTGTTCTGAGAGGCACTAGTCTGGCTTCTCCAGCAGTGCCCGGGAGCTCGCCCTGCCTCCATGCGGGTGGAAGGTGGGGGGGCTGGATTGCCAAGGAGAGTTTTGGTGCTTAGCTGCCTCTCTAGGTACCCAACCCTCTCAGACCCCGGCTCAGCAGCTGCCCGGCCTGGAGCACCCCGAGTTGCTGAGGTAGCTGCACTTCCACAGGCTGATACTGCCCCTTAGCCCACTGGGGTCCGAGGGTTCGGGGGTCCCCCTCAGGGCTGTTTCACAGCCACCTGCCCCATGCCCTCAGAGCTGGGTCCCTGCCCACATGGCTGCCAGGGACTGGCTGCTGGCTCCCCCCCGCCCACACCTCTGTGCTGTGAGGGGCACCTGGAGGCGGGCACTGGCTCTACCCCACGCCTCCCACAGGGCTGGGCCCAGCTAACCTCAGTGCGCAGCGGCACCCGGGCTCTGTGGGAGGCTCCCAGGCGCAAGAGCCCAGCTCTGGCTGCCCGACGTGAGGGGTGCAGCAGAGCCTCCTGCTCGTGCTGGGGAATCCAGCTGGCCCCACAGGCCGGGGTGGCAGGAAACGTGCTGCTTTTGCCTGGGGGCCACAGAGGGAGGCGGGGCCTGTCGTGGTCTGGGCTGCCTTCTCTGCGTGGCATGGAGCAGGGAGCCCCTGTTCTTGGTGCAGCTGGGTCCCTGCACAGGGCTCTGGCCGCTCCCATCTGGTTCAGCGCCACTCCTGCTGTTCCCCCGTGTTGGCGGAAGGGCGTGGCCAGAGCGCCCTGCCGGGCTGAGCCCCAGGAGAGCCCCGCTGGTGCTGGGGCAGGCGCAGGGCGACCTGGGATAGGGGGAGACTCTCCTCGCCATCCCTGTCCTGTTGGCAGGCGCCCAGCACCAGGGCGGAGAGGGAGCTTTGGGCCTAGTGTTGGAAGCGCTTGGAACTGAACATGGTTTTGTCGTTGCCCCTGAAGTGCCTGAAGAACAGAACTTTCCTCCCGCTCTGAACACCGAGCCCCAGCCCTGTCCCGCTCCCCCCAGCCAGAGCCCAGCAAAGCCTGGGGAGGGGAGACCTGAGACCTAAACTGGAGACTATCCCCTCCCTCCTCTGCCCCACCTGCCCCTGCCTAGCTCTGCATGCTGTGGGGCAGGTGCCCTGCCGCACCCCCCCGCCCGTTCTTGGCTGCTTGGTGGATTTGGGCTGATTTGCAATTTGGGTAGGATTAGGATTTTACCAGTGTTGTTACTTTTACTTTGTAGCCACCCCTGCCTGGCTGTCCTCGCCCGGGCCTCACCCACTGCCTCCCCTAGCCCAGGCGTATCTCAGCTCCCTCTTGGAGCACGGCTTGGCTGGACCAGGCAAACCGCTCGAAACACTGGTGCATCTCCAATGCCTCCTGCTAAAAGGCTCTGCCCCAAGATCCCGCAGCAGCAGCCGGGGGTGCCTGGTCTCATCCACCCAGACTCCTCGGCGAGTGGAGCGTTAGGAACATGCCCTCGGGAAGGGGGACATGCTGAGAATTAGTGGGGTCCCCGTGAGGCGCTGCAGAAGCTCTGGCAAGTCACTGTGTGCTTGTGTTTTGTTTTAGCTCTTTCGCTGGCCGCATTATGGGAAGCTCATTATGGAGGAGATGCTGGTTGTTAAAGTTTACAACTGCAGTAAAGTTTTCAGTAACAGGTAGGTTCTTGCAGGCATACGAGTACACTGGATGGCATGGGGCTGAGCTGTCAACGTAAAGCCAGTGAGAGTGCGAGTGAACATAGAGCTTGTCAAGCAAACTTGATGATTTTAAAGGAGATTGCAGGCTTGGTTAGAGAAGCCCCGTGGAACATGCCTGGATTTCTGTACAGCGCTTGACTTAGTACTGCACAATGTTCTGATTAAAAACATACCATGGCACAAAATCCACCACACACGGAACTGGTTAATAACTGGCTAACTGATAGAGCTGAAAACTGAATTGTAAATAGGGGCGTCTCTAACAGTGGGGTCTGCTTGGCCCAGTGCTATTGAATAATTTTCTGTTCAGCAAGAAAATATGAAATCATTGCTGGTAAAGTTTGCAGATGATGCAAATCCCGTCAGGGTGGTATGTAATGAAGAGGGCGGATCAGTTATATGGACCCATCTGGATTGCTTGGTCACCTGGGCTCATTCAAACAATCTGCACTTTCTATTACAGCCAAATATAAGGTCACACGTTTAGGAGCAAAGAATGAGTCATGCTTGCGGGATGCAGACTCGGGGCTTGTGGTGGATCATTAACAGAGTGTGAGCTCCCGAGGAGATGCTGGGACCAGAAGGTCCGTGGCCCATGTGACAGGGAATATTGGGTAGGATTAGGGAGGTGGCCGTGGCCATTGCTGAATTCTGCACACAGCCCTGGTGGCTACAAGAACAGCCCATGGCCTGGAAAATCTGCCTGACCCTGAGACTTGGGTTTCTCAGCTATTTAGGGAGGGTTGGGAGCTGGTGTGATCGTGGTCGCTAAGTACCTGCAGAGAGAAGATTTGAGCTCGAGAAGAAAAGGGCACAATAAGATCCCGGGGCTGGAAGCTGGAGCTAGTGAATTCCAGCTAGAAATAAGGCAGCAGGCAACCAAGTACGTGGTGGGTTCTCTGTCGCCGGGACTATTCACGTCTCGTTACACCTGCTCTAGTGCAACCACCAGGCCTGGGGCTGCTGCAAGAACCTCTGGGGAAGTCCTCTGGCCTGAGCTGTGCCGGGGACCCTGCTGGTCCCACCTGCCTGGAGCCTTTCCTGGCTTAACGGTTGGTTGCAGGATGATCACAGCATCCCTGCTGTGCCTGTGCCCTGCGTTACCGCAAGCTGCTGCGCCGCAGCTCTTGTCTGGCAGCAGCCAGAGCGATAGGAGCGCGCCCAGAGGCCAAGCCAAGAACTGGCCCCTCGCCGGCCCCTTGGCCTGCCTGTGTGTCCAGATGGCAGCTGGAGACCAGTGGCTGCTCGCCCCCTGCCTCCGGCCAGGAGCTGAGGGGCTTTTAGACAGGGAAGCACCAAAACAGCTGCCCGGGGCCGGGAGAGCCAGGCCTTTCCCAGCAGCAGCTGGCTTAGTGAGCCAAAGGCCATGGGGGGAGGGGCACCTGGGAGCCACGAGCTGTGTTGGGCACCTGAGCCCAGTGAGGGGCTTCCCTGCTCCCCTGGTGTAGCCCCATCCACTGGGGTTAGTGCCGACAGGCACATCTATCGCGTCTGCTCCCCCGTGTCCCATTGTCACCTGCTCCATCCTAGCAGCCCAGAGCCCCCCCGTTATGCCCAGCAACACTTTACCACCATCTCTTGCCTCTCTGCCCCCACCTGCTGGGGGGCAGCCGTAGCACCCACGGTCTCTGCTCACACCCAGTAGTGGGGACATGAGAGCATCAAAAGTCAAACCCAGAGTTCGGTCGGAGGCCAGCAGGCCTAGCGGGAAGCACTTTGCAATATCACAGACAATCGTAATGTGAGTTGTCCAAGTGGAGACTGGGCACGAGCTCCCTCCTCTGCAACTGAAACCGCAACGAACCATTTCCTCTCTGCTCTTTTGGTGCAGGCTGCTTGGCACCTTAGTCATCAGCCTTCAGCACCTGGTGACGTCTGGCCGCCTGACCCTCCGAGAGGCCCTTGTTGACAAGAACCACAGCATCACTGGGGTGAGTCCTCTGGCAACTGGGGCTTTGGCTTGACAGATGGGGCCAGGTGTTTGACTTGCTGAAGTTCCTCCTGCCTCCCAGGCTCTGACGGCCCTGGCCCCGGGGCTGAGAATCCCCTCCCAGGCCTTCTGAGCAGGTGTTTCCCCTCAGCCAGGGTGAGGTGCCCTCCCACCCTTCGGCAGTAACTGCCCCCGGACAGCCGATGTGCTGCTGAATCTGACAGACGTCAGGGAACACCAAAGCCCTTGGGACTGACCATGCTTTATTCCCGTGAGGTCCCTTCGGCGTGTCCAGCCAGCTCCACCACCTTACGCAGACGCTTTCAATGTCATTTGCTACACGTGGGTTGAGGGATTTGGGTGGAAGGGGCAGCGGGGAGGGGGCCAGGCCTTGGCAGAGTGGGGGCTGTGCCAGGGTGGAGTGTGGGCGGGGCCACAGGCTGGGAAGCAGCCCCCCCCAAGCAGCAGCTTCACCCACTGCCCATGGAGTGGTGGTGAGAGGGAACCGAGGGAGGGTCGGGCGGTGCCCCCTCATGTAGCCAGGGGAGGGGCTATGGCCCCTAGGCATAAATGCCCCCCCTCTACGGGTACATGTCTCCAGCTCTGGTGCGCAGGGTGTGCACACACCTAAGCGGAATGCACGTCTGCATTTCCTCTCAAGCAGCCCTGATCATGGTAGGATCATAGGAAGCAGGACTAAGGGGAGAAACAACTGAAGAGAGTTGGCAGTTTTTCAAAGGGACATTATTAAGAGCCCAAAAGCAAACTATTCTGCTGTGTAGGAAAGATGGAAAGTATGGCAAAAGACTGCCTTAGCTTAACCAGGAGATCTCACATGATCTCAAAATAAAAAAGGAGTCATATAAAAAGTGGAAACTAAGACAAATTACAAAGGATGAATATAAGCAAACAACACAGGAATGCAGAGGCAAGATTAGAAAGGCAAAGGCACAAAACGAACTCAAACTAGCTACAGACATAAAGGGAAACAAGAAGAGTTTCTATAAATATATTAGAAGCAAGAGGAAGACTAAGGACAGGGCAGGACCACTGCTCAGTGAGGAGGGAGAAAGAGTAGCCTGAAATTTGGAAATGGCAGAGATGCTTAATGACTTCTTTGTTTCGGTCTTCACCAAGAAGTCTGATGATGAAGGAATTCCTAACAGTGAATGCTAGAGGGAAAGGGGTAGGTTTAAATAATAAACTAAAAAAAGAACAAGTTAAAAAATCACTTAGAAATTTAGATGTCTGCAAGTCACCAGGGCCTGATGAAATGCATCCTAGAATACTCAAGGAGCAGATAGAGGAGGTACCTTTAGCTATCATCTTTGAAAAATCATGGAAGACGGGAGAGATTCCAGAAGACTGGAAAAGGGCAAATACAGTGCCTGTCTATAAAAAGGGAAATAAGAACAACCCAGGAAACTACAGACCAGTCAGTTTAATTTATGGGCCAGGAAAGATAATGGAGCAAGTAATTAAGGAATTAATCTGCAAACACCTGGAAGGTGATAGGGAACAGCCAGCATGGATTTGTAAAGAACAAATCATGTCAAACCAATCTGATAGCTTTCTTTGATAGGAAAACAAGTCTTGTGGATAAGGGAGAAGCAGTGGATGTGGTATACCTAGACTTCAGTAAGGCATTTGATACAGTCTCACATGATCATCTTATCGTGGTACATACAACTTAGATGGGGCTACTATAATGTGGGTGCATAACTGGCTGGATAACTGTTCTCAGAGAGTAGTTATTAACGGTTCACAATCCTGCTGGAAGGGCATAACAAGTGGGGTTCTGCAGTGGTGTGTTTTGGGACCAGTTCTGTTCAATATCTTCATCAACGATTTAGATACTGGCATAGAGACTACGCTTATTAAATTTGCAGATGATACCAACCTGGGAGGGGTTGCAAGTGCTTTGGAGGATAGAGTCATAATTCAAAATGATCTGAACCAACTGGAGAAATGGTCTGAGGTAAACAGGATGAAGTTTAAAAAGTACTCCACTTAGGAAGAAACAATCAGTCTCACACATACAGAATGGGAAGCGACTGTCTAGGAAGGAGTACTGCAGAAAGGGATCTGAGGTCATAGTGGACCTCAAACTAAATATGAGTCAATAGTGTGATGCTGTTGCAAAAAAAAAAAGCAAATATGATTCTGGGATGCATTAACAGGAGTGTTGTGAGCAAGACACGAGAAGTCATTTTTCTGCTCTACTCTGTGCTGAAGGCTTCAATTGGAGTATTGTGTCCCATTCTGGGCACCATATTCAAAAAAGATGGGGAGAAATTGGAGAGGGTCCAGAGAAGAGCAACAAGAATGATTAAACGTCTAGAGAACATGAGCTATGAGGGAAGACTGAAAGAATTGGGCTTGTTTAGTTTAGAAAAGAGAGGCCTGAGAGGGGACATGATAGCTGTTTTCAGGTATCTAAAAGGGTGTTACAAGGAGGAGGGAGAAAAATGGTTCTCCTTGGCCTCTGAGGATAGGACAAGAAGCAATGGGCTTCTTGCAGCGAGGGAGGTTTAGGTTGGACATTAGGAAAAACTTCCTAACTACTAGGGTTGTTAAACACTGGAATAAGTTGCCTAGGGAGGTTGTGGAATCGCCATCCCTGGAGATATTTAAGAGCAAGTTGGACAGACACCTGTCAGGGATGGTCTAGGTTGTGCTTGGTCCTTCCATGAGGGCAGGGGACTGGACTCGATGACCTCTCGAGGTCCCTTCCAGTCCTAGCGTTCTATGATTCTATGGTAAGTAATCATTGTTTGCAGAAAGGGGGGAAATCTCGCCTTGCCCCTTGCTCTAGAGCAACCTGACTTTCCATCTCTGGGGGGAGATGGTCCAGGGCCTTGGCTGAGTGCTGCTTGTAGGGGGCTGTTGAGGTTGTGGTTGAACTGTGCAGACGTGTGTCTGTCCAGTCGGCAGGAATGTCTTTGCCGCTCCTGGGGTAACGCAGAAGAGCCTTTGGGTAACAGGCTGGAATTGGTCCCCAAGCCTTGTCGGAGAGGTGGGACGCACGGACGTCTGTCATAACATGTGGTGTTGCTGGAGCAAATCACGGAGCATGCAGCCAGGCCCTCGACTGTGCTGGTCACTGCTAGGGGCTGACGGAGAAGGGCAGCACAACTGGTCGGGGAGACTGTGACCACCTAGCTGGCTCCTGCCCCAGGGTCTGGGCTGGGCGTGCAGGGATTGCTGGCTCTGCTAGGAGCTGTAGGCCCAGTTGTTCAGGAGCCTCCAGGAGGACATGGGGAATGGCAGAACTACTCACTGTGGGGTGGAACCTGGGTCCCCTCCCTTCAGATGATTCATCAGCCCCGCCCGGTCAGTCAGCTCCATGCATAGAGCCCTGAGCCTCTGCTGGGGTGGGGCTGCTGAATCCCCTGTGAAGCTGAGAAGAGATACTGGATGTAACCGACCTCTGTCCCTGGCAGCTGGAGGACAGCCAGCACACCGACTTTAAAAAAAGGCTGCAGTGGCAACCCTGGCGATCAGGAGGGTTAAATCTCACTGCGGCCAGTGAGCCTCACGGCAGTCCCAGGCACGTCGGCTGAATGGACGGCAACGCACAGAACTGTCAGACACACAGATAAACACCATCTACAGGGCAGAGTCAACACAGCCTTGCAAAAGGAAATCATGCCTCACCAGTCCCCGAGGGGGCCAAGAATCCCGCGCACAAGGGCACAGCGCACTTTGGCTTTCAGAACGCCTTTGCCTCGGCCCCTCCCCAAAGGCTCTTGAGCTAAGTGAGCGGTCAGGGATAAGGGGAAGATCCTTGCCTGGACTGACAGCCGGTTAAAAACAGGAATCAATGGTCTGTTTTCAGAATGGAGAAAAGTAAATACTGGCACCCCTGGGGGTCTGTGCTGGGATCAGTGCTATTCAACGGGCACAGAAATCATCTGGACAAAGGGGTAAACGCTGTTTGCCACAATGTGCAGATCACACAAGAAACGCAAGTCCAAAGCAGACTGTGACGGGGTCTCACAAAACTGGGTTACTGGGCAAAAGGTAGATAAAATGCAATGTTGATAAATACAAAGTAATGTACACTGGAAAACACAATCCCAGCTACGCATGTAGAATGCTGGGGTCTAGCTGTTACCACTCAAGAGAGACCTTAGAGTTGTCGTGGAGAGTTCTCTGAACGCAGCCTGTCAATGTGCAGCGGCAGTCAAAAAAGCAAACTGAATAGTGGGAATTATTAGTAAAGGGATAGAGAATAAGACAGAAAATACCATATTGCCACTCTACAAATCCTTGTTACACCCATGTCTGGAATACTGTGTGCAGAAGTGACTGTCCCATCTCAGAAAGAAATGTTAAAAACCAAACAGTGAGGGGGAACAAAAATAATTAGGGGTACGGATCAGCTTCTGTATGAGGAGAAAGTAAAAAGACTTAGACTTTTAAGCTTGGAAAACAGATGTTGAAGAGGGGTATGATAGAGGTCTGTAACAACTTGATTGGTGTGGAGAAAGTGAATAAGGAAGTGTTATTTGCTACTTCTCATAACACAAGACTCAGACACCCAATTACATTAATAGTTAGCAAGTTTAAAACGAACAAAAGAAAGTATTTCTTTACGCAACATAGTCAACCTGTGGAACTCCTTGACGGGATGTTGTGACGACCAAATCTATAACAGGGTTTTAAAAATAACTTGATACATTCCTGGAGGTCCATCACTGGCTACTCGTCAGGATGGTCTGGGATGTAACCCCGTGCTCTGGGAGTTCCTACTCTGTCAGAAGCTGGGAGTGGACAACACGGTATGAGATGATTGACGATTCTGTTCTTTCCCTATGGGGCACCTGGCATTGGCCACTGTCAGAGGACAGGACACTGGGCTAGATGGACCTTTGGTCTGACCCAGTCTGGTCTTATAAAGGGAGCAGGTAAAATGTACTTGGCTGCTGGCGGGACTGACTGCAGTAATTTGCAGGAAAACACAATCTCTTGTCAGTTTGTCATAACCAGAATTTCACTCTGTAAAGCAAGTTTTTCTTTTTTTTTTAAATAAAGGTTTTCATACTTAAATTTAAGCGATGGCTAGAAAGAGATTTGATGCCTTTTATAACTCTCTCAACCTTTTTTTATAAAGTACCCCTTTTTCCAAAAAAAATTATAAGTAGCCCCTTTTTTTAAAAAAAAAAGTACCCCCAGTACCTACAGTTTTCAGACACACAATTTTTTCTACCATTGCAACACATTTGTTTAAACAACTTAATTGTAGCCGGGCAGGTGATGAAATTTTTGGGTGTAAAAAGTACAAAAATAATAAAGCGCTGTAAAACTTAAAACAAAAATTCAGTTTTCTCCAAATTTCAGTTGTGTTGACGTACCCCCCCAGAATTCTCTCTAGTACCCCTAAGGGTACTTGTATCACTGGTTGAGGAAACACTGTATTATAACAAGAGTATTTTTACATGGTTTAAGCAAAGTGTGGAGGATTTGTTAGTGGTAAAAATGGTATCTAAATTCTCTTTGTATGAATTGACCGTATTTGTTAATGTTTTCAGTGGCTTAGGGAAGTCCGTCTCTCTTGCAGGATTTGAGGGAACTAAGGTTTTGCAGTTGGTAGTGTCATGAAAACACAAGACACAATGTGGGGGGGGGGGGTTGGAAGCAGGACTAAAACCAAGTCCCATGCAGGCCACTAGCCTTTCCCACCCAAGCCTGGATTTCTTCTCTCTTGGAGAGAGCCAGCTGGCTGACCTCTCCAAAGGGAGCGCGGGACGGTTGTTTTTGACAGTTGTAGCCACAGTGCCCTCTGCTGTCACTGCAACCCGCCCCTCTCCCCACCCTTCTGGGAGTTACTGGGGAAGCTCCGTAACAGCCTGGCTGGGGAAATCCGCCTCCCCGCTGGCAGGTTAGAGCCGTTAGTGAACGTGGTTTATAAGCATCTTCTGCACGGAGCGAAGGTCAAGACAGTAACTGCTAAAGCCACATTACTGGTCCTGGCCATGCCCAGGGCCCTTTCATTCCCCAGGGTGCACCAGGACCCTGGGGCAAAGCTGCTAGTGCTACATTTTACACTTGGAAACCTGAGCTTGGCTTAGTGGAGCTTCATCTCTCCGCGGGTCTGGGAAGCCGCTGGCAGTGGTGGCTGGGAGGAGAACTGGGCAAATGCAAATCTCCTCTCTTGCACAGCCAGCTGGATTGTGACCAGGGAGGCTGCCTGTCCGCTGGCCGGCCAGGACAGTGGCCCTGCGAGCTTCCTTCTCCTTTCCTCTCTAGTATGTCCTGCCCTTTCTTCTCCCAGTGGGCAGTTCTGGCTGTTGGGGCCCTTGTGCAGGCTGCCTTTCTCCCCTAGATCTATGTCGAGCTGGACTTGCGCTACCAGCCTCCCGATGGCTCAGTGGGCACGTGGCTGGAGGAGGACTTTGTCTACCAGATGAAAGACAGGTACTGAAAATAACGGAAGAGGGAACCGCGGGCTGCTTCTGCACCCCCATCCTGGCTCCTGCAGGGCCTGTCCACGGTGGCCTTTCCAGCATCAGGGGAGAGCTGGGGACCGAGGCCTGGCCAGGTGTTCCTGAGTTAGCGGGAACAGGGCGAGAGTCGGGGCTTGTGGCTGGGGGGTCCCGAGCGCTCGGCTGGCCTGGGGCACGTATCCGCGGGAACAGGGCGAGAGTCGGGGCTTGTGGCTGGGGGGTCCCGAGCGCTTGGCTGGCCTGGGACACGTATCCGCGGGAACAGGGCGAGAGTCGGGACCTGTCCCCAGGGGGATCCCGAGCGCTCGGCTGGCCTGGGGCACGTGTCCGCGGGAACAGGGCGAGAGTCGGGACCTGTCCCCAGGGGGATCCCGAGCGCTCGCCTGGCCTGGGGCACGTATCCGCGGGAACAGGGCGAGAGTCGGGACCTGTCCCCAGGGGGTCCCGAGCGCTCGGCTGGCCTGGGGCACGTATCCGCGGGAACAGGGCGAGAGTCGGGACCTGTCCCCAGGGGGGTCCCGAGCGCTCGGCTGGCCTGGGGCACGTATCCGCGGGAACAGGGTGAGAGTCGGGACCTGTCCCCAGGGGGGTCCCGAGCGCTCGGCTGGCCTGGGGCACGTATCCGCGGGAACAGGGCGAGAGTCGGGACCTGTCCCCAGGGGGGTCCGGAGCGCTCGGCTGGCGCAGGGCACGTATCCGCGGGAACAGGGCGAGAGTCGGGACCTGTCCCCAGGGGGTCCCGAGCGCTCGGCTGGCCTGGGGCACGTATCCGCGGGAACAGGGCGAGAGTCGGGACCTGTCCCCAGGGGGGTCCGGAGCGCTCGGCTGGCCTGGGGCACGTATCCGCGGGAACAGGGCGAGAGTCGGGACCTGTCCCCAGGGGGGTCCGGAGCGCTCGGCTGGCGCAGGGCACGTATCCGCGGGAACAGGGCGAGAGTCGGGACCTGTCCCCAGGGGGGTCCCGAGCGCTCGGCTGGCCTGGGGCACGTATCCGCGGGAACAGGGCGAGAGTCGGGACCTGTCCCCAGGGGGGTCCCGAGCGCTCGGCTGGCCTGGGGCACGTATCCGCGGGAACAGGGCGAGAGTCCGGACCTGTCCCCAGGGGGGTCCGGAGCGCTCGGCTGGCCTGGGGCACGTATCCGCGGGAACAGGGCGAGAGTCGGGACCTGTCCCCAGGGGGATCCCGAGCGCTCGGCTGGCCTGGGGCACGTATCCGTGGGAACAGGGCGAGAGTCGGGACCTGTCCCCAGGGGGATCCCGAGCGCTCGGCTGGCGCAGGGCATGTGTCCGCATGCCGCAGAACTGCAGCCAGACGGGACAGGCGTCTCGGGGCCGGAGCGATAGCTGCTCTGTGCTGGACAAGCCTGGCCCAGGTCTCAGTGAGATGGGCTGAGGGAGGCCAGGCTCAGTGCAGACTGGGGTAAGTCCGGGGGTGCACAGGAAGGCAGCCTTGGGCGGGTGTGGCCGAGGCAGAAGGGGTGTTACCAGATTTGCCCAATACTCTGGGGTATGCTCATTGATCAGGGTTACTCTTATGGGACTGGGGGGAGGTTCATAATTCTATCCATGTGCTGCTTGTGCTACTTGTACTCTCATATGGAGCTGAATTCCCCCTGCTGCAAATTCCCCCTCCCACTAGAGCTCTCCTGCAGGAACTAGGTTCCTCCGGACGGGTTCTTCCCACCTTAGCAACTCACCCCCACTAACAGAGCACGTCTGAGAGGATGGGGTACTCAGCACTCACACACTGACCCCTCATATGTCCCTGGACTCAGCAGGCTGCGTTTAACAGCAATGCCACACTGCACCCTCATGTGCCTTTGGACTCAGTGGGCTGGATTAAACAGCACTTTAAGCTGCCATCCTCTATGCCCCCAGGTTCAGCACCCCCTATCCCCACTTTCACACCACAGTCATTCACTGGGAAACCACATGATGAGCAAACCCCAAGGGATTTTGGGCTCTGCAAGGATCTTTAGCTTGGGTACAAGAAGCGTTGTTGCAGAGCGAATGGGGAAGCCAAAACAACACCCCTTGAGGAAGAGTGAGCGAAAGAGAAAGAAAGAGAGAGAAGCAACCAGCTTAACAATGAAAGTTATTTATTGTATATATAGGGAGCCAAACACACAAAACCGTTACAATATTAACTCTAAATTGGAACTGATTACAAATGTTAGGGCTAGCTAACCACAGAACAGCTTACATAGGGCAGAGTCAGGAGGCTAGGCTTAGAGATAGGTAGTTGGTGGGAGAGAGAGAGAGAGAGAGAGACCTCACCACTCCACGGAGCTTGCACTGATCGGGGTTCCCAGATAGTGATGGGAGCCGGGGGTCCAGAGGGCAGGAGACAAGCAGAGCAGAGCCCCCAGCACGATCAGACAGGAGAAGAAGTCATCTCAATGGAACTGATGCAGTTTAAATCCAGGTATCAGAACAGTTTTTCTTGGGGCAAAGATGGGAGTTTTTTATAGGGATAGGACAATAGTTCAAAGAGAGACCACAGAGACTGATCACCCCCGGTTATGGGGGATGTTCCTTGAACGAGCTCACAATGCAACTGGGCAGTTTCAGTATTTTGGATGTCAATAGGGTCGTTACTAGAATTGGTCTGATAATGACTAATTTGGGTGTGAGCAGGCCTGGGTTCATTAGCATCTGGAGTAGAGATTTTCCCATCAGGCAGTGCTTCTCTGCTTTCGGTATCCCATAGTTCACTGTGGTTCCTGCCTTGGAAGAGCTGGTCTCCATTCTGTATGCTAATGAGGTGTCCCTCTGTTCTATCTTCAATGCAGATGAGGCTGGGGTGTTTCCTTCATTAGTTTAGGTGTGTCTTCCCGGCCTTCTCCTTGCTTTGTCTGATCCTAGCAGAGGCCTAGGGGAAGGGGGGGGATGGTTTTCCATGAATGTCACTCCCCGGCTCCCCAAGAACACAGGGCTGGTAGGTAACAGGGAGTTGCTCGGGGGGGCTGGGTTCAGGAGGCGGCGGGGAGGGTGGTGCTCGGGCTGGGCTCCGAGGGAGAGCAAAGGCCCTGCCACAGGCCTGTTGGGTGGAAGCAGGGCCAGGCTCGCTGCTCTGACGCGTGTTTGTGTCTTGCAGCACCGAGCTAATCATCCGCAACCCCGGCTTCGAGGAGCTGCAGTAAGTAGCCTGGGGTCTGGGCCCTTGTGCAGCCATGGGCAGGGATGGGGCAAGCGTCCCGGCCTGAGGGTGACCCATGGGCCTGTGTTCCAGGCCGGCGGAGGTGAAGCGAGCCTGGGAGCTGGAGAAGAAGGCCGCAGCCCTGGGCAGGAGGCTGGTGAAGGGCCTGGAGACTGACGAGGAGGAGGAGGAGGATTACGACGATGAGGCAGATATGGAGATCCTGGGCATTGTCTTCAGCCCTGTCAGGAGGTACCTGGCATGTGTGCGGGCAGGGCTCGGTGCCCCTGGCACTTTGCTCGGGGAAGGTCTGAATCTTCCCACCCAGCTGGGGCTGGGGGCTGGGATACTGGGAGGGGTCAGTCCAGGCTGGTGGGGGAGGTCAGTCCAGCCTGTTTTCCCTTCCTGCAGCCTGTGTGCAACCGCCCTGCGCTAGCGGCTCCAGCAGCTGGACCTGAGGGGGCTCTTGGGCAAGGCAGCCGCTTCTCGGCGCCTTGCTGAGCCCCTCCCCAGGACGTGTGGCCTCGCTGGGCTGTCTGGGAGCAGGGTGGGAGTTTCCTTTCCCCAGGGCCCGGGGCTCTGGGCGTGTGATGGGCACCGGGGCGGGCTCACACTGCTGGGTGCAGCCCTCGTCATGAGACACGGGAGGGTTTGCCGGGAGGCGACTCAGCTGTGCTCTTCCCTTCCAGCCGGGCCAGACGCCTCTGCAAGTGGGACCTGTTTGCCACCCCTCGGCCCCAGAGCTTCCAGGTACTGAGCTGAGCAGCCGCCTGGGACCCGGTCCCCAGCAGGTCCCGGCGGGCAGCCTCTGTAGAGCAGCTCCCCAGCGGGCCAACATCCCTGTGGTGCCTGACAGTCAGGCCGGCCCCCTGGACTCCGGCCCTCCCCCTCCAGAGAGCCTTCTGGAAGTGGCACCTCCCTGCTGGTCACACGGCTCAGCGCAGCTTGTTCCATGGCCCGCCCCCGGCCGGGCCCGGCGGAGCTCGCCGTCCCGTGCCCTACGGGGACCCTCGTGTCCGAGTCCCTTCCCCGGCCGGGCCCGGTGGAGCTCGCCGTCCCGTGCCCTACGGGGACCCTCGTGTCCGAGTCCCGCCCCCGGCCGGGCCCGGCGGAGCTCGCCGTCCCGTGCCCTACGGGGACCCTCGTGTCCGAGTCCCGCCCCCGGCCGGGCCCGGCGGAGCTCGCCGTCCCGTGCCCTACGGGGACCCTCGTGTCCGAGTCCCGCCCCTGGCCTCGTCCCGGGCAGGAGGAGGTGCTAACGAGGCGTCAGGCTGAGTCCCAGGAGGATCTGGCTGCAAGCAGGACAGAGGAGGCCGCCTCTCATGGGGGCGCTCCCAGGCGCTCTCTAGGGCCCGTCAGTGCAGCCCCTTGCCTGTGTCCGTAGATCGGGATCAATGTCACTGAAGCCCAGAAGCTGGTGGGGGTGAACATCGACCCCTTTGTGGTGGTTAAGGTGGGGGAGGAGAAGAGGCAAACGGCAACGCAAAAGTCAACCAACTGCCCCTTCTACAATGAGGTAGGTGGGCAGGCGGGGACCCCGCTGGCAGGGGCCCCGCAGGGCAGCAGCAGAGACGCTGCCGGGTGGCTGAGAGCAGCTCATGCTGCTGCTACGGGACTGTGCCCCCCAGGCAGCTCTGTGTCCAGCCCCGCCCGCTCCCCCGAGCCCTGCCAGCCCCCAGGCAGCTCTGTGTCCAGCCCCGCCTGCTCCCCTGAGCCCTGCCCACTCCGCCGAGCCCCGCCCGCCCCCAGGCAGCTCTGTGTCCAGCCCTGCCCGCTCCCCCGAGCCCCGCCTGCCCCCAGGCAGCTCTGTGTCCAGCCCCGCCTGCTCCCCTGAGCCCTGCCCACTCCGCCGAGCCCCGCCCACTCCGCCGAGCCCCGCCCGCCCCCAGGCAGCTCTGCGTCCAGCCCCGCCCGCTCCCCCGAGCCCCGCCTGCCCCCAGGCAGCTCTGTGTCCAGCCCCGCCCGCTCCCCTGAGCCCTGCCCACTCCGCTGAGCCCCGCCCGCCCCCAGGCAGCTCTGTGTCCAGCCCTGCCCGCTCCCCCGAGCCCCGCCTGCCCCCAGGCAGCTCTGTGTCCAGCCCCGCCTGCTCCCCTGAGCCCTGCCCACTCCGCTGAGCCCCGCCCGCCCCCAGGCAGCTCTGTGTCCAGCCCTGCCCGCTCCCCCGAGCCCCGCCTGCCCCCAGGCAGCTCTGTGTCCAGCCCCGCCTGCTCCCCTGAGCCCTGCCCACTCTGCCGAGCCCCGCCCACTCCGCCGAGCCCCGCCCGCCCCCAGGCAGCTCTGCGTCCAGCCCCGCCCGCTCCCCCGAGCCCCACCTGCCCCCAGGCAGCTCTGTGTCCAGCCCCGCCCGCTCCCCTGAGCCCTGCCCACTCCGCGGAGCCCCGCCCGCCCCCAGGCAGCTCTGTGTCCAGCCCTGCCCGCTCCCCCGAGCCCCGCCTGCCCCCAGGCAGCTCTGTGTCCAGCCCCGCCTGCTCCCCTGAGCCCTGCCCACTCCGCCGAGCCCCGCCCGCCCCCAGGCAGCTCTGTGTCCAGCCCCGCCTGCTCCCCTGAGCCCTGCCCACTCCGCCGAGCCCCGCCCGCCCCCAGGCAGCTCTGTGTCCAGCCCCGCCTGCTCCCCTGAGCCCTGCCCACTCCGCCGAGCCCCGCCCGCCCCAGGCAGCTCTGTGTCCAGCCCCGCCCGCTCCCCCCCTGTCCTGCCCTGTCCACCCCCCAGGCAGCTCTGTGTCCAGCCCCGCCCGCTCCCCCAAGCCCCGCCTGCCCCCAGGCAGCTCTGCGTCCAGCCCCGCCCGCTCCCCCGAGCCCCGCCCGCCCCCAGGCAGCTCTGTGTCCAGCCCCGCCTGCTCCCCTGAGCCCTGCCCACTCCGCCGAGCCCCGCCCGCCCCCAGGCAGCTCTGTATACAGCCCCGCCTGCACCCCCGAGCCCCGCCCGCCCCCAGGCAGCTCTGTGTCCAGCCCCGCCTGCACCCCCGAGCCCCGCCCGCCCCCAGGCAGCTCTGTATACAGCCCCGCCTGCACCCCCGAGCCCCGCCTGCCCCCAGGCAGCTCTGTATACAGCCCCGCCTGCACCCCCGAGCCCCGCCCGCCCCCAGGCAGCTCTGTATACAGCCCCGCCTGCACCCCCGAGCTCCGCCCTCTCCCCTGAGTCCCGCCCGCTCTTCCTAGCTCCGCCCGCCCCAGGCAGCTCTGTGTCCAGCCCCGCCCGCTCCCCCCCTGTCCTGCCCTGTCCACCCCCCAGGCAGCTCTGTGTCCAGCCCCGCCCGCTCCCCCAAGCCCCGCCTGCCCCCAGGCAGCTCTGTGTCCAGCCCCGCCCGCTCCCCCGAGCCCCGCCTGCCCCCAGGCAGCTCTGTGTCCAGCCCCGCCCGCTCCCCCGAGCCCCGCCTGCCCCCAGGCAGCTCTGTGTCCAGCCCCGCCCGCTCCCCCGAGTCCCGCCTGCCCCCAGGCAGCTCTGTGTCCAGCCACGCCTGCCCCCCAGCCTGCGTCGCACCCCGCCCCACTCACTCTCCCCCACCCCCCGCAGGCAGTGCTGCACCTAGCCCTCCTTGCTCCACCCCATGCCCAACCCTGCCCAGATGCTCCGTGCCTCTCTCGCGGGGCCATTGCTGCAAGCGCTTTGCTAAGGGGGCCTCTTCTCTTGCAGTATTTTGTGTTTGAATTCCATGAGCCAAGGGAGGTTTTATTTCACAGACTCATCAATATCTCGGTAAGTCGGCCCTCGGGCAGGGAGCTGTGGAATGCCAAGACCTGGCATGTGCCGTGTGCGGGTTGCTATGTGTGTCGCTGTGCGCCTGTACAGGTTGCGCTCTGTGTGTGTGTGTCGCTGTGTCTGTGTGTGTGTCGCTGTGTGCGCATCACTCTGTGTGTGTGTGTGTGTGTGTGTGTGTGTGTGTGTGTGTGTCACTGTGTGGGTCGCTGTGTGCGCGTGCGGGTCGCTGTGTGTGTGTATGTGTTGCTGTGTGCGGCTCACTGTGTGTGCACGTGTGTTGCTGTGTGCGTGTCACTGTGTGCATGTTGCTGTGTGTGCATGTTGCTGTGTGCATGTCGCTGTGTGTGTGCAGGTCGCTTTGTGCGTGTGTGTGCATATCGCTGTGTGTGTGTGTGTGTGTGTGTGTGTGTGTGTGTGTGTGTGGGTGTGTGTGCGTGTCGCTGTGCACAGGCGCTTATGGCCGCACCTTCCCCGTGGCACCTTCGTGCTGCTGCCCAGAGGTCCCAGCCTTGTGCCCGTTTCCCGGGGGAGGACTCGGCGCCGGAGGCGGGTGACGTGCCCTGCAGCATCCCTGGCACGTGGGTGGCGGAGCTGTGGCTCCGGGGCTCGGACTCGCCCTTGTTTACGGGCGGGGGGGCGGCCGTGGGCTCCGGGATGCTGTTTGCTTTTCCGCCCATCGCGACCGCGCCGAGGGGCAGGGCCTGCTTTCCCGGCTGGCAAGCGCCTGCCGTGAGCTGCTGCTGTGAGCGAGGGAGGGCGAGTGCGCCCGGACGTGTGGTGCTAGGGCCCCACGTCTGGGCCTCACGGCTCGCAACTGGTCAGGCTCCTGCTTTCATCACGCCCCAGGGCTGCGCTGGCCAGGGCAGGCCCATGGGAACCTAGCCGCCTCCTGGGGCCCGCAGTGTGCTGGGAGCTTGGCCTGGCCTGGGCCTGCCCACGAGGGAGGGGCTGGCAGGGGGCAGGCCTCCGGCTGGTCCAGGCCAGCTTGGCTCAAGCTGGGTTTCAGGGATGGGTGGCCTGGTGCGGGCCTGGGCGCAGGAGAGTCACTTTGGCATGATGAGGCAGAGGCTGCGGGGGTTGGGAGAGTGGCCCGGTGGCTAGGGAGGCCCCACATCTTTGGGACAGCCCTGCCCTTCACCAGTGACGAGCCGCTGGTCACCCTGTCCCTAGCACCCGGCCCCTGGGGCAGCGGGGAGAGCCAGGCCAGTCAGGGCACTTGGTTGTTGTGTGCAGGTTTTTCACTCAAAGAAGATCCCGTTCCTGGGAACACGCATAGGAACGTTCAAAATCGACGCGGAGACTGTGTACAGCCAGCCAGGTACCGTGCGCACCGGGGCTGCTGCCCACCACACTATCTCAGGGGTGCCACCCTGAAAACCCTATTGGAGCCCTGGCTCTCACTCTGTAGAGAGGAAGAAAATGAAATCGCCACCAGACTCGCTCAGCTAGACCCCAGACACGCTCTGACACTGTGTGTCCGTTCACTTCAGGGGCAGGGTTATAACTGTGAGGTCCTCGTTGGATTGGTTACTGCCCCACGAGTGCAGCAGCTGAGACAAGTGTAGGAACGGCCAGGTCACTTTTTCTCACTTCTTGGCCCTTCGCCAAGCTTGGGATAGAGCAGCAGGTCTCAAACAGGCGTCTGTGAAGGCTCTCCAGGGGGTCTGCTAGGCCGCTGATCAACTCCCTCCCAGAACCCATGGAACAGCTGCTCAGCAGCATTCAGGAGGTGCTGGGAGGAAGGGGAAGGAGTGGGGAGGGGGCATTCTTGGGGAGAGGGGCAGAAAGAGGCAGGGAAGAGGAGGGTCGGGGTGCAGTGGGGCAGAAACAGGTGAGGCAGGGATGGGGAGGCCTGCGGCTGAGCGGGGATTGAGCAGCCTGGGGAAAATTAGAAACTGGCTTGGGGGTCAGGGGAAAATTGTAAATCAGAGCAGGGGTCCTCAGATTGCGGACGTTTGAGACCTGCAGGGCCAGCTCATGGAACTTTTGGGAATGTCCTAGTAGGGCCAGGCCCCATGAGTTTATGCTGCACCTGCCTGGGCCTTTAGGGGGTTACCCCACTGCACATCACAGGCTAGCGACTAACCCTTTAGAGTCCACAAGTCCCATCAGGCTTATTTCTTGTTTGGCCAGATTGTCAGAGAAAGAACTTTGTTTCCCTTTGCAGGAGAGAATGCTGCTGCCCTTGTTCAGTGCTGCAGGAGAGCAAGAACAGGCGTCTGCATGGTGCTGCTGTAGCCAGCACCACAAGTGACTTACCTGCCAGATGTCCTAGGTCCCTTCATGCTGCAGCCACCATTCCAGAGGCGACGTGTCCATGATCCAGACCGATGCTTGTTCATCTTCACCACGAGTCAGGTGCCACCAGCACAAGGCTGGTTGTCTTTGTTGGTGGCTGCGTTCTGTAGTGTCCACATCAGAGTGCTGCTCTCTTAAGACTTTTGAAGGCATGTTCCACACCGTGTGCCTCTCTGAGTTTGGAAGGCACTACAGATCCTTAAGCCCAGGGATGAGTGCTGTAGCCGTCTTCAGAAAGCTCACACTGGTACCTCCTTTTTTATCAAATTGTCTGTGAAAATGTCCTTAAAATGAACAACATGAGCTGGATCATCATCTGAGACTGCTGTATCTTGAACTCTATGGCAGAATGTGGGTAAAACAGAGCAGGAGACATACAATTCTCACCCACGAAGTTGAGTCACAAATTTAAATTATTGTTTTTTTTAATGGGTGTCATCAGCATGGAAGCATGTCCTCTGGAATGGTGGCCAAAGCATGAAGGTTTAGCATGTCTGGCAGTAAATCCTTTGCAATGCTAGCTACAAAGTGCCAGGTGAACGCCTCTTCTCCCTTTCTTTGTGGCTAAGAAGTAGGCAGAGGTACCTCCTGTAAATGTAAATGATCTTGTTTGTTGTAGCGATTGGCTGAACCAAAAGTAGGACTGAGTGAACTTGTAGGTGCTACAGTTTGACCTGGGTTTGATTTGAATGCAGTTATGTAACAAAAAAGTGCACATGTAAGTTGTGCCTTCATGATGGGTTGTATCATAGAGCACTACTGTGAGGTGAATTGAAAAATACTTTTTCTGCTGTTTATCATTTTTACAGTGCAAATATCAGTAATACAAATAATAATACAAAGTGAGCACTGGGCACTCTGTATTCTGTGTTGTAGTTGAAATCCTGTGGTGGGAGAGCACCTCAGCAGTCCAGCACTCTGGCATTTAATTTCAAAAAGGGGAATTACACAAAAATGAGGAGGTTAGTTTGGAACAAATAGAAAAACTTAATGTCAACAAATCTCCGGGACCGGATGGCATTCATCCAAGGGTTCTAAAAGAACTCAAATGGGAAATTGCTGCACTATTATCTGTGGTTTGTAACCTATCCCTTAAATCGGCTTCCGTACCTAATGACTGGAAGGTAGCCAACGTGACACCAATATTTAAAAAGGGCTCCAGAGGCGATCCGGGCAATTACAGACCGGTAAGTCTAACTTCAGTACCGGGCAAATTAGTCGAAACAATAGTAAAGAATAAAATTGTGAGGCACGTAGAAGAACATAATTTGTTGGGCAAAAGTCAACATGGTTTCTGTAAAGGGAAATCCTGTCTTACTAATCTGTTAGAGTTCTTTGAAGGGGTTAACAAACATGCGGACAAGGGGGATCCAGTAGATATAGTATACTTAGATTTTCAGAAAGCCTTTGACAAGGTCCCTCACCAAAGGCTCTTGTGTAAATTACATGGCCATGGGATAAGAGGGAAGGTCCTTTCTTGGATTGAGAACTAGTTAAAAGACCGAAAACAAAGGGTAGGAATAAATGGTAAATTTTCAGAATGGAGAGGGGTAACTAGTGGTGTCCCCCAAGGGTCAGTCCTAGGACCAATCCTGTTCAACTTATTCATAAATGATCTGGAGAAAGGGGTAAGCAGTGAGGTGGTAAAGTTTGCGGATGATACCAAACTGTTTAGGATAGTCAAGACAGAAGCAGACTGTGAGGGACTCCAAGAAGATCTCACCAAACTGAGTGATTGGGCAATAAAATGGCAAATGAAATTTAATGTGGATAAGTGTAAAGTAATGCACATCGGGAAAAATAACCCCAACTATACGTACAGTATGATGGGGGCTAATTTGGCTACGACAAATCAGGAAAGAGATCTTGGAGTTATCGTGGACAGTTCCCTGAAAACTTCCACACAGTGTGCAGCGGCGGTCAAAAAGGCAAATAGGATGCTAGGAATTATTAAGAAAGGGATAGAAAATAAGACAGGGAATATCTTACTGCCCCTGTATAAAACTATGGTACGCCCACATCTTGAATACTGTGTACAGATGTGGTCTCCTCACCTCAAAAAAGATATTTTGGCCTTGGAAAGGGTTCAGAAAAGGGCAACTAAAATGATTAGGGGTTTGGAACGGGTCCCATATCAGGAGAGGTTAAAACGACTGGGACTTTTCAGTTTAGAAAAGAGGAGACTGAGGGGGGATATGATAGAGGTATATAAAATCATGAGTGGTGTGGAGAGGGCCGATAAAGAGAAGTTATTTATTAGTTCCCTAAATAGAAGAACTAGAGGACACCAAATGAAGTTAATGGGTAGCAGGTTTAAAACTAATAAAAGAAAGTTCTTCTTCACACAGCGTGTAGTCAGCCTGTGGAACTTCTTGCCAGAGGAGGCTGTGAAGGCTAGGACTATAATAGAGTTTAAAGAGAAGCTAGATAATTTCATGGAGGTTAGGTCCATAAAAGGCTATTAGCCAGGGGATAGAAATGGTGTCCCTGGCCTCTGTTTGTCAGAGGCTGGAGAAGGATGGCAGGAGACAAATCGCTTGATCATTGTCTTCGGTCCACCCCCTCTGGGGCACCTGGTGCTGGCCACTGTCGGCAGACAGGATACTGGGCTAGATGGACCTTTGGTCTGACTCAGTATGGCCGTTCTTATGTTAATCAGTATATTTGAAAATGTAGGAAAACATCCAAAATTCATCATGCATTCGATTGGTATTCTATTGTTTAGTGGTGTGATTAACACTGCAACTAAGCATGTTGAATTTTTTGAGTTAATTACATGCGTTAACTGCAAAGCTAATAAAAAGCCAACCAACCAGTCCCTGTGGCCAGTGCACAGTGGTATCTTCATGCTTATTCCCTGAGATTTTGTCCCACCCAAATGTAAATCCCAAGCAAGGCTTTTTGCCACTTCCCAGCATAGCTACAGCACAGACTCATGGGCCAGACGTGTGGCTGGTGCGAATGTGTGGCGCTGTGTTGGACTCTGGCACGACAGTGAAGGACGGGCCTGCCGGCATCCCTGGAGGATGGGGGGGCGGTGTCTGTGACTGTGATGAGCATGATCACCAGGATCCCTTGTGACCTGCGAGTCCAGGAGCCAGTCCGTGTTTTCCCCGGGCCCTGCCCTCGGTGCAGCATGGCTCGGCTATGCCATGGCCGTGTTTCTGGGGGATGGCAGAGGGAGAGGGGGAATTGACAGCTCCTCTCCCTTCAGATCACCGGTTCTTTCAAAAGTGGGCTGTTATCAATGACCCAAAGGACACCAGGGCAGGCGTGAAAGGGTTTGTGAAGTGCAGCATTTCGGTCTTTGCCCGAGGCGATCCAGTGGGCTCCCTCCCTGTGGCCCCCAGCAGCCAGAACGGGGACATTGAAAAGTGAGTGTCCCTGTGGCAGCCACTGTCCAGCTGCTCACAGAGGGTCTCTTGCACCCTCTGAAACCCCCACCATCTGAGATGGGAGAGCAGACTCGATGGGCCTGTGGCCTAGCAGCTCTGCATCCTGCTCTCGGGCTTTGGCATTCACTCTGGCCAGTAGAACAAGGGAGATTTCTTCTAGGAACTTGCTGCTGCCGAAGAGAGTCCCAGCCGAGAGACCATGGGCCAAAATCTGCATCAAGGTCTACCGAGCCGAGGGCTTGCCCAGCATGAGCGCCGGCATCATGGGGGGCTTCTCAAAGATTGTGGGCGAGAAGAAAGTTTTCATTGATCCGTACGTGCAGGTCTCGTTTGCCGGGCAACAGGTAGGTTTCTGCTTGGGCACTGGGCTCTGTCTCTCAGCGGGGCCTGGCAGACCCATTCCCAGCACGCCAAGGCCCGCCCCACGGCCGAGTGCACAGTGGGGCCATTGCTCGGGAAGCCTATCTGGGGGTGCAGGAGCCGCCTGGCCCTGGGGAAGCAGAGCGCACCAGCCAGTGCATGGGTGGCCAGGAGGCCACTGGGAAAACAGGTGCCTTGGGAGCCCCTGAGCTGCCAGAGGAGCTGCAGATCTGGACCTGAGGCCACATAGCCTAGCCCAGAGGACCTGCTCCGCCCATGCTCAGTCACTCAGCTCCCGCCTGCCCCACCCCGACCCTGCTCAGTCCCTCAGCTCCCACCTGCCCCCCCGCCCGTGCTCAGTCGCTCAGCTCCCGCCTGCCCCCCCGCCCGTGCTCAGTGGCTCAGCTCCCGCCTTCCCCGCCCTGCTCAGTCGCTCAGCTCCCGCCTGCCCCGCCCCGCCCCTGCTCAGTCGCTCAGCTCCCGCCTGCCCCGCCCTGCCCGTGCTCAGTTGCTCAGCTCCCGCCTGCCCCGCCCCGCCCCTGCTCAGTCGCTCAGCTCCCGCCTTCCCCGCCCCTGCTCAGTCGCTCAGCTCCCACAAGCCCCGCCCTGCCCGTGCTCAGTCACTCAGCTCCCGCCTGCCCCGCCCTGCCCGTGCTCAGTCGCTCAGCTACTGCCTGCTCCGCCCATGCTCAGTCGCTCAGCTCCCGCCTGCCCCGCCCCTGCTCAGTCGCTCAGCTCCCGCCTGCCCCCCCGCCCGTGCTCAGTGGCTCAGCTCCCGCCTTCCCCGCCCTGCTCAGTCGCTCAGCTCCCACCTGCCCCGCCCCGCCCCTGCTCAGTCGCTCAGCTCCCGCCTGCCCCGCCCCGCCCCTGCTCAGTCGCTCAGCTCCCGCCTGCCCCGCCCCGCCCCTGCTCAGTCGCTCAGCTCCCACCTGCCCCGCCCCGCCCCTGCTCAGTCGCTCAGCTCCCGCCTGCCCCGCCCTGCCCGTGCTCAGTCGCTCAGCTCCCGCCTGCCCCGCCCCGCCCCTGCTCAGTCGCTCAGCTCCCGCCTGCCCCGCCCCGCCCCTGCTCAGTCGCTCAGCTCCCACCTGCCCCGCCCCGCCCCTGCTCAGTCGCTCAGCTCCCGCCTGCCCCGCCCTGCCCGTGCTCAGTCGCTCAGCTCCCGCCTTCCCCGCCCTGCTCAGTCGCTCAGCTCCCGCCTGCCCCGCCCTGCCCGTGCTCAGTCGCTCAGCTCCCGCCTTCCCCGCCCTGCTCAGTCGCTCAGCTCCCGCCTGCCCCTCCCTGCCCATGCTCAGTCGCTCAGCTCCCGCCTGCCCCGCCCCTGCTCAGTCGCTCAGCTCCCGCCTTCCCCGCCCCTGCTCAGTCGCTCAGCTCCCACAAGCCCCGCCCTGCCCGTGCTCAGTCACTCAGCTCCCGCCTGCCCCGCCCTGCCCGTGCTCAGTCACTCAGCTCCCGCCCCCCCCCCCGCCCCCGCCCCCCCTGCTCAGTCGCTCAGCTCCCCCTGCCCCGCCCCTCTCCGCCCCGCTCCCGCCCCCGCCGCCCCTGCCGCCTGCTCCGCGCCTGCTCCCGCCCCCCCCCCTCTCCCTCGCTCCCGTCCCCTCCCCGCCCTGCTCAGTCGCTCAGCTCCCGCCTGCCCCCCCCTGCTCAGTCGCTCTGCTCCCGCCTGCCCCTCCCCCCTGCTCAGTCGCTCATCTCCCGCCTGCCCCGCCCGCCGTGCTCAGTCGCTCAGCTCCCGCCTGCCCCGCCCCGCCCGTGCTCAGTCGCTCAGCTCCCGCCTGCCCCGCCCCTGCTCAGTCACTCAGCTCCCGCAAGCCCCGCCCCGCCCGTGCTCAGTGCTCAGCTCCCGCCTGCCCCGCCCCCCGTCTCAGTCCTCAGCTCCCGCCTGCCCCCCCGCCCTGCTCAGTCCTCAGCTCCCCCTTCCCCGCCCCTCAGCCCTCGCCCCGCACCTGCCCGCCTCAGCTCCCCCCGCCTCCCGCCTGCTCAGTCCTCAGCTCCCCCCCTGCCCCTGCCACGCTCCTGCCCAGTCCTCAGCTCCCGCCTCCCCCCTGCTCAGTCGCTCAGCTCCGCCTGCCCGCCCTGCTCAGTCGCTCAGCTCCCACCGCCCCCCCTGCTCAGTCGCTCAGCTCCCGCCGCCCCGCCCCTGCTCAGCCGCTCCCTGCCCCGCCCCGCCCCTGCTCAGTTGCTCAGCTCCCCCTGCCTCCGCCCCGCCGTCGCCGCTCCCCCCCCCGCCCCTGCTCAGCTCAGCTCCCGCCTCCCCGCCCCGCCCCTGCTCAGTCCTCAGCTCCCCCCTGCCCCGCTCAGCCTCGCTCCGCCGCCCCCCCGCCCCGCCCCTGCTCAGTCGCTCAGCCCCACCTGCCCCCCCGCCCATGCCTCAGCCTCAGCTCCGCCTTCCCCCCCTGCTCAGTCGCTCAGCCCCGCTCCCCCGCCCCCCCGTGCATCACGCTCCCCTGCCCGCCCCGCCCCGCCCCTGCTCAGTCCCAGCTCCCACCGCCCCCCCCGTCCAGTCGCTGTCCCCGCTCCCCGCCCCCCCTGCTCAGTCCGCTCAGCTCCCCCCCCCGCCCCCCCCTCTCAGTCGCTCCTCCCGCCTCCCCGCCCTGCCCCTGCTCAGTCGCTCCTCCCCCGCCCCGCCCCCCCCTGCTCGTCGCTCAGCTCCCGCCTGCCCCGCCCCCCCGTGCTCGTCGCTCAGCTCCCGCCTGCCCCGCCCCGTCAGTCGCTCAGCTCCCGCCTGCCCCGCCCCGCCCCTCTCAGTCGCTCAGCTCCCGCCTGCCCCGGCCCCCTGCTCAGTCCTCAGCTCCCGCCTCCCCCCCGCCCGTGCTCAGTCGCTCAGCTCCCGCCTGCCCCGCCCCTGTCAGTCACCAGCTCCCGCCCCCCCCCGCCCGTGCTCAGTCGCTCAGCTCCCGCCTGCCCCCCCCTGCTCAGTCACTCACTCCCGCCGCCCCCCCCCCTGCTCAGTCGCCAGCTCCCGCCTTCCCCGCCCCGGCTCAGTCCTCAGCTCCTGCCCTCCGCCCTGCTCAGTCGCTCAGCTCCCACCGCCCTGCCCCTGCTCAGCGCTCCTCCGCCTGCCCCCCTCTGTCGCTCACTCCCCCGGCCCTGCCCCTGCTCAGTTCTCAGCTCCCGCCCTCCCCTGCTCAGCTGCTCAGCCCCGCCCCCCCCCCGCTCAGTTCGCTCAGCTCCCCCGCCCGCCCTGCCCCTGCTCAGTTGCCAGCTCCCCTGCCCCGCCCCGCCCCTGCTCAGTTGCTCAGCTCCCACCTGCCCCGCCCCGCCCCTGCTCAGTCGCTCAGCTCCCCCCTGCCCATGCTCAGTCACTCAGCTCCCGCCTTCCCCGCCCTGCCCCTGCTCAGTCGCTCAGCTCCCGCCTGCCCTGCCCCTGCTCAGTCACTCAGCTCCCGCCTGCCCCGCCCCGCCCCGCCCCTGCTCAGTCGCTCAGCTCCCACCTGCCCCGCCCCGCCCGTGCTCAGTCGCTCAGCTCCCGCCTGCCCTGCCCCTGCTCAGTCGCTCAGCTCCCGCCTGCCCCGCCCCACCCGTGCTCAGTCGCTCAGCTCCCACCTGCCCCGCCCCGCCCCTGCTCAGTCGCTCAGCTCCCACGTGCCCCGCCCCACCCGTGCTCAGTCGCTCAGCTCCCGCCTTCCCCGCCCCACCCGTGCTCAGTCGCTCAGCTCCCGCCTGCCCCTCCCTGCCCATGCTCAGTCACTCAGCTCCCGCCTTCCCCGCCTGTGCTCAGTCGCTCAGCTCCTGCGGCTGGCCCCACATGGCTCTGCTATGTGCCCACACTGGACGCTGCCACCTGTCCCCAGCGCCCCAGGGTCCATAGCCATATGCTCAGGGAATCCTTTGAGGGGTGGGGGCTCTGCACAGGTTGTCCCACAGTGCCTCAGTGATTTTTCTGGTACCCGTGGCCCGCTCGGGTGCCCCTGGCGTTCTGTATCTGGGCACCGGGCAGGCCTCACGTGTCTCTGTGCCCAGGGGGAGACCTCGGTGGAAAATGACACGGTGGAGCCAGAGTGGAATGAGCAAATTAGCTTCATCGAGATGTTCCCCCCTCTGGCCAGAAAAATCAAAGTGCAGGTGTTGGACGATGCTAACATCGGGGATGTGGCACTTGCGACACACTTCATTGACCTGCAGCAGATCTCTGACCCTGGGAGGAATGGTGAGTGCTGTGCACCCCTTGTTTGGGCCTGTCCCAGCCATGGGGACTCCCCGCAGCACCTCCCGGGTCAAAGCGATTCTGCTCCCCACCCCCCGCATGCACCTGCCACAGCTGTGTGTGCCTCTGTCAGAGCGGTAGGCTCCGACTGTCTGGTGAACTGCCCACGTGGGTCTGTGGATAGAGTACCAGTGGGGTGCTGGTGGGGTTAGGCCACGTGGGTCTGTGGATAGAATACGGGTGGGGGGCTGGTGGGGTACTGGTGGGGCTAGGCCATGTGGGTCTGTGGATGGAGTACTGGTGGGGCTAGGCCGTGTGGGTCTGTGGATGGAGTACTGGTGGGGTGCCGGTGGGGTTAGGTCATGTGGGTCTGTGGATAGAGTACTGGTGGGGTACCGGTGGGGCTAGGCCATGTGGGTCTGTGGGTGGGGTACTGGTGGGTGCTGATGGGAGTAGGCCATGTGGGTCTGTGGATGGCGTACCGGTGGGATGCCGTTGGGGTACCGGTGGGGCTGGCTGTGTGGGTCTGTGGGTGGGGTACTGGTGGAGTACTGGTGGGTGCTGGTGGGGGTAGGACATGTGGGTCTGTGGATAGCATACTGGTGGGGTGCCGGTGGGGGTAGGACATGTGGGTCTGTGGATGGCGTACCGGTGGGGTGCTGGTGGGGTACCGGTGGGGTTAGGTCATGTGGGTCTGTGGATAGAGTACCGGTGGGGTACCGGTGGGGCTGGCCGTGTGGGTCTGTGGGTGGGTGTCTGTCTGTCCTAGTTCGGGGCAGGTCTCTCTCTGGACGCTGACCCGCCAGCGAAGGCAAACCTGGCACCGTGTGACGGCAGCGTTTCGGCCCCACAGGCTTTAACCCCACCTTTGGGCCGGCCTGGGTGAATCTGTACGGCTCGCCCCAGAACTCAGCTCTGCGTGACGTGCACAAGGATCTGAACCAGGGCCTCGGCGAAGGCATCTTCTACCGCGGCCGCATCCTCCTGGCCATTGCGGTGGAGCTTTTCAGCAGCCCCAGCGCAGTGGACAGCAGGCGCAGGGAGGTGCTGAGGGGCACCCTGAGCAAGCTGACCCTCAAGAAGAAGAGTAAAAAGTCCAAGGAGAAGTCCAAGGTGCGGGCCAAGGAGCAGAGCCAGCGGCAAGGGGCAGATGAGGCCGGCGGCCCCGAGGAGGCCGAGCAGCCCAGCGAGGTGGCGGTAGAAGTGGAGGAGCTGCATCCACTGCCAGAGGTGGGCACTGCGGGGGCCGAGTGGGGGGCTGGTGCAGGCGGGGAGCTGGGGGAAGCGGGTGGCGCTGGGTCCCCCGCATCAGCTGCTCTCGCAGGACCACTCGGGCACCACACGTTTGGGGTTAGGAGGGCCCCATCAGAAGTGACTCAGCGGGGCCTGTGCTGGATGTGCTGGAAGAGCGCCAGGCCTGCGTGGCAGCTCAGCCTGCGACTGGCGCTGGCTTTGCCTTTCCCGGTGTGCACAGCCCTTGCTAGGGCTTGAACCCCTCCCCCCCGCTTCACCAAGGTCCCCTCCTTTGCTCTGCTCCTTTGTGTCCCAACTCACCCCGTCCCACCTCTAGTCCCTCCCCGAGCACCGTCCCCATCAGCTGTGGAGCGGGGCAGGGAACAGCTGTGGTTGTTGGGTGCTGAGTACCCATGCAGTTGGCCCCTATGGCTCTGGCATAGGCCAGTCCATGTGTGTGCAGGAGGGGGCTGCCAGAGAGCAGGCTGGGGATGCGGGGTCTTGGCAGGAGGGAGAGAGGGTGCAGGATTGGGCTGGGGGTGCAGGTTCTGGGTGAGAGGGAGGGATGGCATAGGAGCAGGCTGGCGGTGCAGGGTCAGGGCAGGAGAGAGGGAAGGGACAGGAGCAGGCTCAGGGTGTGGGGTCTGGTTGGGAGGGAGGGGGCAGGAGCAGGCTGGGTGTGCAGGGTCAGGGTGGGGGCAGGTGCAGGTTGGGGGTGCAGGGTCAGGGCGGGAGGAAAGGAGGGGGCAGGAGCAGGTTGGGGGTGCAGGGTCAGGGCGGGAGGAAGGGAAGGGGCAAGAACAGGTTGGGAATGTGCAGGCAAGAGCAGGTTGGGGATCTGGGGTCTGGGTGGGAGGGAGGGGGCAGGAGCAGGCTGGGGGTGCAGGGTCAGGGTGGGGGCAGGTGCAGGTTGGGGGTGCAGGGTCAGGGCGGGAGGAAAGGAGGGGGCAGGAACAGGTTGGGAATGTGCAGGCAAGAGCAGGTTGGGGATCTGGGGTCTGGGTGGGAGGGAGGGGGAAGGGACAGGAGGGGCCAGGGGATTGGGGCACTTAGCTGGCACAGCTGTCAAGGGGAGAAACTGGTGGCTCCATGTGGCCTTGCTATTCTAGGCACTGCTCCCATTGGCTGCGATTCCTGGCCAATGGGACCCGCAGGGGTGGAGCCTGTAGGAGCGGCCCGGGGAAATGGCAGTATGCAGAGCCCAGCATGCAGGGGCTTTGGTGGCTGCAGCCCAGGGCTAAGTGCCCCCTTCGCCAAGGCCTGGCGCTCAGCCCCTGTGGCCCCTTGCGTGATGCAGCCCTGGTGGTCACAGGCTGTGAGCGTAGCCCAGGGGAAATGTAGGTCCCACCGGGAGAGGGGGCACTTTCGGGTCCCCTCCTGCCCCCTGGAGCCCAGAGCCTCAGCACTGGGCACCTGCTGCCCAGGGACCTGAGACCTCAGCTCTGGGCTGCTCCTGCCCCCGGAGTCCCAGGGACAGGTCCCGAGTGCTGGCCCGGAGAGTCGTCCACCCCTTGTTTGTGAATCCACAGCTGGCTCCCCTCTTCCCAGAAGCGTTTGCGTCTGGCCTGGGCCAGTCGCCCACCTAGCTCTGGGCTTCCTCAGGGTGCCGGGCAGGCAGGGCCGCTCCCTGGTGAGGGGGGAGCGTGGAGTCGGCACCTTCGCCTCAGAGCCACCTGGGCTCCCCTGGGGCCTCACACAAGCCAGGCGTGGGCTCCGGGAGCTCAGCTAGATCTCGCCTAGGAGCTGGGACACCAGCCTGCAGCCTCTCTTTGCTCTCTGCCAGGCCCGGCCTGCTGCTCCTCCTGGCCCCTGGCGTGCAGGCCCTGCCATGGGGCCGTGTCAGCCTAGGCCCAGAGCCCAGGAGCCATTCTCAGGCCCCGGCCCCGCTGTTCTGCTTGGGGGTAGTTCTGACGGGAGCCTGGGGCATGGGCCTGTCTCCCTGTCTAGAACGCCCTGGGAGGGAAGGAAGAATTCCTCCTCTTCGCTGCCTTCTTTGAGGTGACCATGATGGACCCCTCCGTAGGCTCCAAGCCCGTCCGTTTTGAGATCTCCATCGGTGAGTGTTTTCCAATTACATGTAACAACGTGAGCGCGTTTCTCAGCTCCGCCAACTTCTCGCCAGCCACGTTCGCTCCCTGTCCTGGCTGTGCAGGGCCCTCGCGGTCGTCCTGCTGCCTCAGGCCTTTTCAGGACGGGCTCAAGGCTGTCCAGATCCCTGGGAGCGGGGGCTGGGTGAGAAGGGATTGCTGAACGCCGGAGGAGAGAGCGAGACGGGGGCAGAAGAGGAGGCCAAGGGGCTCAGTGCTCGGGGATGAGGCCAGGCAGCTGAGGGCACCAGGGCGGGGCTCCAGGGAAAGAAAAGGCTTGTTCTGGAAAGCCCAAGGTCCCGAGTGTGGGTGGGAGGTGGATGCTGGTGCCAGGAAGCTGCAAAGGCGCCTGCCAGCTTCTGCGGCTGCCCACGTGGAGAGGGTTGGGAGGGCGAAGGAAGGGAAGCTGCTGAGCCTGGTGGGGTCCTTCTGAGTCTAGCGAGGCTGTCGGGGCTGAACGGCTCCCTGAAGCCAGTGTGAGCGGGTAGGAATTTGGGCAGCGTCTGGCCGTCAGCCTGTCCAGCTGGCATGTGCCGCCCTCTGCTGGCTGGGCATTGTGGCCCGGGCCATGGGACAGCGCTCGTCCCTTCTCTGACGGGTGGGCGGCCGGACAGGGGGTCTGTCAGCTCGGAGCCAGGGCAGGCTCAGCGAAAGCCTGAACAATAAATGTCTTTGCAAGGGAACTATGGGAAAGCGGAAGAGGTTGTGACCAAGATGCCCAAGAAAGGGGAGAGAGGAGACGGGCCCGAAGACAAACGGCCTTTGCTGGACCCCAGCTCGGACGACGAGCGGGACACTGAGGTTGCGGCCCCCGGCCCAACGTTACAGAACAGATCTGTGACGGAAAGCCAACGGCCAGAGCCCACTGAATACGACAGGTGAGTCTGTCTCGGGGCTCGCTCACACGAGCCTCCTTTGCCTCTTCCTCGTCATGCCAGGCGTTCACAGGGCTCTGCTTAGCCCCGTGTGATGTGCACCTTCCCAGGGCTCTGAGCTGCTTCCCCAGTGTATGGGGGTCTCAGGAGGAAATGGGCCCCTCCCTGCCATGGAAGGGCATGACTGGAGGACCTAGGCCTCCGGGGCGCTGTGCCGCTGGCCACAGGCCCCCAGGGGGAAATGGTTCCGCCCAGGGCGGCAGAAGTGCTGGGCTGGATACACTGAGGAGTCGGTATCTCGTGCTGGGTGGGAGGATCCAAGGGGCGGGATGGGGGGGACCAGCCCGTGGTGCATCCTGGGATTGGGAATCCCCCGGGTGGGAGGTTTCAGCGGGTGGGATGGTGGGTGTCAGAGACACCAGGAGGAACTCAGTCATGCTCCCCCCGGCTGGCCTCCGAGGCCATGGGGAGGGAGGGGTTAGGCTGCCTTAGACTCCACTGAGCTTCCTCCCTTGTGTGGAGGCTCCTTTTCCTCACTGGGGACGGCTGAGAACAAACCCGCTGGCTCCTCGGGCACGGCACCGTGGCCATGCGCAGAGAACGCTCAACCCCAGCCGTGCGCGCTGCTCGGTGTGCCGGGCCTTGGCCTCCCACCTGGCGGTGCAGCCCACCTCCTGCCTAGGCACTTTGCTGGGGGTGGTTCCCCAGACCAGTGCAGGGGGCCAGACTAGCTCAGGCCTAGAGCCTTGGCCAAACCATTGTGCGAGATGAGGTCCAGCTGCGAGGCTGCCCGGGGTTCTTCGCCCTCCCCGGGGGGTGGCTCCGCCACTAGCCCTGTGTCAGCCCCTGGGGCGGGGCAGGCCAGGGCCCCCGGGAGCTGAGCTAGGTTCACAAAGGAACTTCAGCTCCTCCAGCACAGACTGAGGCACCTGCACCCCAGTTCTTGGCTCCCCAAAACTTCCACTGAAGCCTGAAGGTGTCTGAACCCACTTAGTGCCCATCTGCCGGGGAGCAGGTCCCTTGGCCCCGTGTTTCCGGCACGCACGCCGCTGCCTCCCTTTGGGCATCTGGACACCTGTCTTCTGCTGAAGCCCAGAGCCAGGCAGGAGTCCAAGAAGCTCCCCCCTTTTCCCTGGGGACTCTGAGGGGGGCTACTTCGCAGCCTCCTGCTACACCAGGAGGTGCCTGCCTCCGAACACCATCCCCGGAGTTAGAGCTGTCCCCGCTGGGCCGTCTGCGGAAGCGCAGGGTGGCTCTGAGCGTGGTCCTGCCCTCTGGGAAGGGGCTGGGTTAGTCCCATGGAGGGCTCCCTTACTCCACCGTGCGTTGGCATCCCGGGGGGAGGGGAATGGCGCGTGGGTCTCCCACCTCTCGGGAGTGCCCTGGCCACTCGTCGTCTCTCTCATTTGGCCCAGTGACACCACCTGTCCCGCGTGGAACTGCGTCCCGGGAGAGCCGGAGAGAGCCCACATCAGCCCCCCCGGTCAATCCCTGCGCCCCTCTGGTGGGGGGAATTGAACATGGGTCTCCCACTGTCTGTGCACGGCTCTACCCCGGGCTGGCGCCCCTCCGCCCTGGCTGGGAATCCTGCCCGCTTGCTTCCCCGAGAAGCGCCCTGGGTGCTCACAGCTGAGGCAGCAGCGGGGCAGTATCCTGTGCGTGGCGCCCCGAGGCGACTGGCGCACTGGGGTGGCTTTGAGGCTACTTCCATCCCCTAACCTGCCCCACCCGCTGCTCGCAGTTCTTACAGCTGCCTGCCCCTGCTGCACGAGAAGCCCTGCGTGTACGTCTGGAGCTCCTGGGAAGATCACACTTGGAGGCTCTACAATTCCAACTGGATTGTCAAGCTGGCGGAACGCCTGGTAAAGTACCGTGGGGTGGGGGAGAGCCCTGGCTTCCCCTCGCCTGCTCCCTCCTGGGGCTCAGGGGTGTCTTGGCCACAGCGTCATTTTAGGGGATTCTGTGGGGATGGGCGCAGGCTCCTCTCCCTGCTGCGCGTCTCCGCTTGCCCCCAGGGACGGGCTGACTCCAGCACTTGTCTCCCAGGACCATGGGCTGGACGACGTGGAGATGCTCCTGAGGAGGCCCAAGTCCAAAGCAGAAGACAGACTCAAGCAGGTGCTGGAGGAGCTTGTAGCTGGCTGTCGGTCAGTGAGTCTCTGCTGCTCTTGGGCCCTTTCTGAAATGGGTTTGTCTCAGTGTTGCCACAGCCCCTGCCCTCCCCAGGCCTTGCCTGGCTTGTCTGCCAGTCAGAGAGCTCGGAGCAGATTACACCCGCTTCAGACCAGGCGCTGGGGGAAGCCCATCACTAGTCCCCGTGGCCAGCGGGGGTGCCGCCCGAGTGGTCCCAGGGGCCGTCGGTGTCTGAGGGCTGCAGCTTGGCCTCACAGAAGCGTTCTGGTCCCTAACCTGGGTCCCCGCAGAATCCTCGCCAAGCCCGGGCGCGCCCCGCTGATTCCACACCTGCCTATTGCGGGAAGACGCTCAGGGCTGAGTTATTGCCTCCGGGGACGCGCGGCTGCGGGCAGCCTGGTGTCTGGGGCTCACATCTCAGAAGTGGGGGGTCCATGGCCCACCTTGCTTTTCAAGTGACTCATTACTCTGAGGTCCAGGGGGCGAGGCGGAGGGAGCTCCACAGCGGAGAACCCCCAGCTCAGTGATTAGAGCCCCCTTAATCCTCCCCCCTCTGCTGGATGGAGGACCTGACCCTGGCTCTCTCCGTCCAGGCAGTATTCACTGAACGCGGAGAAAAAAACCATGACCCGTCCGAACACCCTGGACAGATGCCGGCTGAAATCACTGGCCCACAACATTGTAAGTGGGGTGGGGCCTGTTGGGCTGAGGGAGGGAGGGAACTGGGTGGGCGCTGCCTCGGAGAGCAGCTTGGGGCATAGCACGAAGCCCTGGCTGGAGCCTCGCACTGATGTGCTGCCTCGGCACCCCCCAAACCGCCCTGAATATGCAGGCCCCCACAGCCCCCCCAAACCCGCGCTGCTTTTCCACTGTGCTGCCCCAGTCAGCCAGGGACATGCGAGGCCGGGCAGGGCTGAGATCAGGGTGGGGTGTGGTGGGGCCATGTGGGACCGGGCTCAGGGTGGGGTGCGGCAGGGCCGGGCTCAGGGTGGGGTGTGGCGGGGTCGGGCTCAGGGTGCGGTGTGGCGGGGCCATGTGGGACCGGGCTCAGGGTGGGGTGAGGCGGGGCCGGGCTCAGGGTGGGGTGTGGCGGGGCCGAGCTCAGGGTGGAGTGTGGCGGGGCCGTGTGGGACCGGGCTCAGGGTGGGGTGTGGCAGGGCCGGGCTCAGGGTGGGGTGTGGCAGGGCTGAGCTCAGGGTGGGGTGTGGCGGGGCCGTGTGGGACCGGGCTCAGGGTGGGGTGTGGCAGGGCCGGGCTCAGGGTGCGGTGTGGTGGGGCCGTGTGGGACCGGGCTCAGGGTGGGGTGTGGCAGGGCCGGGCTCAGGGTGCGGTGTGGTGGGGCCGTGTGGGACCGGGCTCAGGGTGGGGTGTGGCAGGGCCGGGCTCAGGGTGGGGTGTGGCGGGGCCGGGCTCAGGGCGCGGTGTGGCGGGGCCATGTGGGACCGGGCTCAGGGTGGGGTGTGGCGGGGCCGGGCTCAGGGCGCGGTGTGGCGGGGCCATGTGGGACCGGGCTCAGGGTGCGGTGTGGCGGGGCCATGTGGGACCGGGCTCGGGGTGGGGTGTGGCGGGGCTGTGGGGGGCTCAGAGTTGTTGGTGACATGAGTTGCAGGAGGACCTGTCTCCCACATGACAGATCCTGCTCCCTGACTGGCGGGAGCCCGGGTCCTGTGCGTCCTGTGCTGGAGGCCGGGCCAGCCCGGAGGTGGGAGGGCGGAGAGGCTGGGGGCACGGGAGAGTGGAACAGGCCGGGGCAGCAGGGCCAGTCCGGAGGCGGGAGGGTGGAGCAGGCCGGGGGAGCAGGGCCAGCCCAGAGGCGGGAGGGCGGAGAGGCCGGGGGGCACGGGAGAGTGGAACAGGCCGGGGGCGCGGGGCCAGCCCAGAGGTGGGAGGGCGGAGAGGCGGGCGGGCGGAGCAGGCTGGAGGCGGGAGGGCAGAGAGGCCGGGGGCGTGGGGCCAGCCCAGAGGCGGGAGGGCGGCGAGGCCGGGGGCGCAGGCGGGCGGAGAGGCCAGGGGCACGGGAGAGTGGAGCAGGCCGGGGGCGCAGGGCAGGCCCAGAGGCGGGAGGGCGGAGCAGGCCGGAGATGGGAGGGTGGAGAGGTGGGAGGGCGGAGAGGCTGGGGGCGCGGGAGGGCGGAGCAGGCCGGGGGCGCGGGGCCAGCCCAGAGGTGGGAGGGCGGAGAGGCAGGAGGGCGGAGAGGCCGGGGGCGCAGGAGGGCGGAGAGGCCAGGGGCACGGGAGAGTGGAGCAGGCTGGGGGCGCGGGGCCAGCCCAGAGGCGGGAGGGTGGAGAGGCCGGAGGTGGGAGGGTGGAGAGGCCGGGGGCGCGGGAGGCCAGGGGCGCGGGGCCAGCCCAGAGGCGGGAGGGTCAGCAGGCCAGGGGCGCGGGGCCAGCCCAGAGGCGGGAGGGTGGAGAGGCCGGAGGTGGGAGGGTGGAGAGGCCGGAGGTGGGAGGGCAGAGAGGCCGGGGGCGCGGGAGGGCGGAGCAGGCCAGGGGCGCGGGGCCAGCCCAGAGGCGGGAGGGTGGAGAGGCCGGAGGTGGGAGGGTGGAGAGGCCGGAGGTGGGAGGGTGGAGCAGGCCAGGGGCGCGGGGCCAGCCCAGAGGCGGGAGGGTGGAGAGGCCGGAGATGGGAGGGCGGAGAGGTGGGAGGGCGTAGAGGCCGGGGGCGCGGGAGGGCGGAGCAGGCCGGGGGCGCGGGGCCAGCCCAGAGGTGGGAGGGCGGAGCAGGCTGGGGGCGTGGGGCCAGCCCGGAGGTGGGAGGGAGGAGAGGCTGGGGGCGCAGGAGGGCGGAGCAGGGCGGAGCAGGCCGGGGGCGCGGGGCCAGCCCAGAGGTGGGAGGGTGGAGAGGCCGGAGGTGGGAGGGTGGAGAGGCCGGGGGCGCGGGAGGCCAGGGGCGCGGGGCCAGCCCAGAGGCGGGAGGGTGGAGAGGCCGGAGATGGGAGGGCGGAGAGGTGGGAGGGCGTAGAGGCCGGGGGCGCGGGAGGGCGGAGCAGGCCGGGGGCGCGGGGCCAGCCCAGAGGTGGGAGGGCGGAGCAGGCTGGGGGCGTGGGGCCAGCCCGGAGGTGGGAGGGAGGAGAGGCTGGGGGCGCAGGAGGGCGGAGCAGGGCGGAGCAGGCCGGGGGCGCGGGGCCAGCCCAGAGGTGGGAGGGCGGAGAGGCAGGAGGGCGGAGAGGCCAGGGGCACGGGAGAGTGGAGTAGGCTGGGGGCGCGGGGCCAGCCCAGAGGCGGGAGGGTGGAGAGGCCGGAGGTGGGAGGGTGGAGAGGCCGGGGGCGCGGGAGGCCAGGGGCGCGGGGCCAGCCCAGAGGCGGGAGGGTCAGCAGGCCAGGGGCGCGGGGCCAGCCCAGAGGCGGGAGGGTGGAGAGGCCGGAGGTGGGAGGGTGGAGAGGCCGGGGGCGCGGGAGGGCGGAGCAGGCCAGGGGCGCGGGGCCAGCCCAGAGGCGGGAGGGTGGAGCAGGCCGGAGGCGGGAGGGTGGAGAGGCCGGAGGTGGGAGGGCAGAGAGGCCGGGGGCGCGGGAGGGCGGAGCAGGCCAGGGGCGCGGGGCCAGCCCAGAGGCGGGAGGGTGGAGCAGGCCGGAGGCGGGAGGGTGGAGAGGCCGGAGGTGGGAGGGCAGAGAGGCCGGGGGCGCGGGAGGGCGGAGCAGGCCAGGGGCGCGGGGCCAGCCCAGAGGCGGGAGGGTGGAGAGGCCGGAGGTGGGAGGGTAGAGAGGCCGGGGCCGCAGGAGGGCGGAGCAGGCCAGGGGCGCGGGGCCAGCCCAGAGGCGGGAGGGTGGAGAGGCCGGAGGTGGGAGGGTGGAGAGGCCGGAGGTGGGAGGGTGGAGAGGCCGGGGGCGCGGGAGGGCGGAGCAGCCCGGAGGTGGAAGGGCGGAGAGGCCGGGGGCGCGGGAGGGCGGAGCAGCCCGGAGGTGGAAGGGCGGAGAGGCCGGGGGCGCGGGCGGGTGGCTGGCGTGTGACGGGCGCTCTCTGTGCAGCTCCTGTGCGCCAAGCAGGGCTTGCGCGTGAGGAGGCGGCTGACTCGTGCCAGCGTGAAGGAGAAAGTGGCTGAGACCAAGCGGATCCTGGCCAAGCTGCGCGCCCTGGCTAAAGAGGTACCGTGCGATGCCCGGGCGACAGGCGACCCCCACGTCTGCGCAGGCATGCAGGGCTGGGCTCCTTGTGGGGGGCTGGGCTCTCTCCGCAGGTGGTCTCTGAATCCTTTGTCTGACGCAAGCCCCCGCTGTGAGCATGGGGTCAGTGCCCCGAGCCCCCAGGCTGCTGGATGCGGCTCGTGCCTGCCCCCTTGAGTAGCTGCCCCCCCAGCTTGCTGGGGAGGGGCAGAGCGTGCTGGATCCCTCCATACAGCTCACCCCTAGGCGGCCCCATGCATTAGCTTGCCTGCGAGCATTAGCGAACAGCCCTGGCGCACCACGGGCGGGCAGCCACGTGGCCCGTCCACGCCTGGCAGAAGACCCTGATTGCCGGTAGCCCTGCAAGCCACATGGTGCGGGGTGCGTGAGAGAAGATGGTAGAACAGATGGTTCGAAGTGATGGGGAAATAGCGGATCTGCTGTGATGTGTGAGCAGAGCATCATGCTTCCCAGCCGACGTGTAATGCTGCTCTCGGACACGGCCAATCCCTGCCCTTCGGCCGCAGAGCCTGCACGGGGACCCCCCTCCAGGCCTGGTCTGTGCTGGGCACCTTCTGTGAGTCCTGAGCTTTCATTTTACACAATGACGTGTCTTGTCCGGGAGCAGACAGCTGGGCCTTGCTCTAGTCACAGCTTCCTCACGGCGCAGTTTGACTCACTTTGCAGACGTAATTCATGACACCGGGGAGAACCCAGCCTGGATGCGCCTACGTAGCTGGGAGCCTGACCTGGACCCAGCAGCGTCCCTGGCCCCGGTTCCCACCACACACTAGGAAAGTCCCACTAGCGCCTCCCCCCCTCCCTCCGCTGCGCACGCTGGGGGTGACCCCATGGGCCTGTGTCTCCACTAGTGTTGGGTACCCCCGACCCTGCACCCCGTCTGCAGCAAGATGAGACTCCGCCAACCAGTCCAATAGGGAGGGTTTATTGCTTCTGCGAGGTGCAGCCCAGCCCGGATTCGATGTGGGCATCGAAGTGAGGGGTCAGGAGCCTCAGACCTCTTGGGGTGGGGTCCACAGGCCCCCGAACTCCCAGTACTCAGCTTAGTCTCCTCTCTCCGTGTTTTCCCAGCCAAGACTGACTCTTCCCCAAACCACCCCCTTCCTTTGTTCAGCCCCTTCCCTCTCTGGTGAGAACCGCTTGGGCCATGGTCTGTGTGACATGAGGGCTCTCAGGGCGACCCCCCGCTGGGCAGTGCTTACAGACACAGGCCAGTAGGGGTCATCCCCAGCCCACAGCCCAAGCCTAATGCCCAGCGAGTGGACTGTACCCCCACTGCATCACAGCTAGCGGACAGGCACTTCCACTGGGCTCTTGTACCTTTCAAGGGAGGAATGCGGACCGCCGCGTACAGCCCCCGCGGGGCCAGCGGGAATCCTGCTGACTCCGGCTGCATGCAGGTGCCTGCTTTGAAATGTACAAGAGTCCCCAGCGAGGGCTCTTATGCATTTCAAAACCATGGAGCCCAGGGTCAGGGGGGACTCCCCAGCTGACCCCAGGTTCTGGGGAAATGCTGCGCAGAGCCCAGGATCAACTGGGGAGTCCCCAGCTGACCCCGCGTGGTGGCGGCGTTTCAAAGGGGCAGCCGCCGCACAACTTATCCCCGACTCAGCTGTGCGGCGCTGCCCCTTTGAAGCACTCTTCCCCCCCTTTGCTGCCTCTATTTCATAGAGACAGCTGGGGTGGGGGGGGGGGGATCGACTAGTCAACAGACTGTTTGGCAAGCAAATGCTTATTGGATAGTCGACTGGTCCTTAACATCCCTAGATGGCACCACTCCTGCTGCTAGCCTGGGAGCGTCACTTATGGTGCCCCTTAGTCGGGCAGGGCTAAGTCCCGTTTGCCTGCCCCAACACTGGGTCCCAAACCAGCCAACCCCGACATGGGCAAAGCAGCTCCGGCCGCTGAGCAGGTAGGCAGAGGGGATGTGTGCAAGCTGGTCTGCTCCTAAATCTCTCCCCGACTTCAGCACTGGGTGGCAGGAGAGTGCTCACCCGGCCCCCAGGTCATGCGCTGCAGGCTCCATGCCCCAGTCGCCCAGGGACTCGAAGGTCCTCGCCCCACTGCTTAGTCTCCTGAGAGTCTGTCAGTGAGAACAGAGGGGCTGGAGAGTCCAGAGATTTCGACTGACAAACAAGCAGCAGGCCAGGGAACTTTCCAGGTCCCCTTTAAAACCTGCCAAGCCGTGACGTGCCGAGAGCCCAGTAAAGCTGCGTGTTCAGTGTCGTGCGGGCAACGCTCACCAAGCAACATTAGCTGTGCCTGCCGCGCTGCCTGAGACAACTCGCGTGGATCCCAGAGTTCCCAAAGGTCCCCTACAGCGAGGCCCGAAAGCCCCAGCAAAGTACCCAGCAGGCGATGGGGCGCTGGATGGGCCAGGCACTCAGCAGAGGGAGCTTTGCCATGAACTCTGGTGGAAGCAGGATTGGATCATTTCTCTTCCCTCCCTGCGCTGTGCTCTGAGACGCCGCGTTGTCCCTCTCATGCAGCCCCAGTGCACGCTCCCCGACGTCCTGCTCTGGATGTTCAGTAATAACAAGCGAGTGGCGTACACACGGATTCCTGCCCAGCACGTCCTCTACTCAGTGGTGGAAGAGGAGAAAGGCAAGGACTGCGCAAAGATCCAGACTGTCTTTCTAAAGGTAGAGTGTGTGTGAAAAACCTGCCACCGTTCCTCTGTGCTCACACCCTGGTGCTCTGTCCTTCTCCAGCTCCCATTAGTGGCTCTGGATGGAAGAGACTTGGCAAGACTAGTAGCCCAGTAGTCTAGCTGCATAGTGAGCTTACTGCTCATTTCAGTCCCAGGCCAGGCAAGTGCGCTCCTGCTCTGGGGAAAAGCGTCTCCTCCCCAAGGGTGGTTGTTTTGTTTAGAGAAAACCAGCACAAAGCCTGGGGAGCATTTTGGCATTTGCAGAACCAAATGTTTTGATTTTTTTAAAAATCCTACTTTGTTAATATTATGAAAAAATCGAAACATTTTCTTCTGATTTTGCCTTTTATGGAAATAAAATATTTTCAATTTTCAATTTTGTTTCATGGGCCGTTCTGCTCCGGGACGTAACATTTGTGGAGTTTCCCAAGAAATGGCCTGTCTGGTTGGTGCCGTGGTGCCAGCTGCCTGTCCTGCCCGGTGTGCGGTGGCAGGCGCAGTGCTGGAGCTCTGCGGGGGGGCCTGGCTGTGCAGTGACACCAACATTCTGCTCCCCAAGGTCCCAGGCTCACGCCCTGGAGAGATCTTTGCGAAACTGGAGATCTACCTGTGGCTGGGGGTGACCAAATACGTGAAGAACAGCACGGCGGAGCTGCCCGAGGAGTTCAAGCCCGTCTACGAGCGAGGCCAGGCGACGGCCCGGCTCCCAGCACATGTGCCGCCCAGCCGGCTCAGCAGGGACGGTGAGCACAAGCCACCCTGATTGCACCCGGCACTCGACCGCCCACGAGTGGCTAAAGTGAGAACCGGGGTGGCGAGCTGAATGAGTCCTGCCTGCGCATGGCCCTGCCACCCGCATCCTCCCCCTCCCCAGGGCACGGCCCTGCCACCCGCAGCATCCTCCTCCCCAGGGCACGGCCCTGCCACCCGCATCCTCCCCCTCCCCAGAGCACGGCCCTGCCACCCGCAGCATCCTCCTCCCCAGAGCACGGCCCTGCCACCCGCATCCTCCCCGTCCCCAGGGCACGGCCCTGCCACCCGCATCCTCCCCCTCCCCAGGGCACGGCCCTGCCACCCGCATCCTCCCCCTCCCCAGGGCACGGCCCTGCCACCCGCATCCTCCCCCTCCCCAGGGCACGGCCCTGCCACCCGCAGCATCCCCGTCCCCAGGGCACGGCCCTGCCACCCGCAGCATCCTCCTCCCCAGAGCCAGGAGCCTCTTTGGCTCACAGGGACAGGTCTTCCCCAGCAAGATTTTGAGGGCTGCTGGCCGGGGGGCAGAGAGCAGCCTGTGTCTCTGGGGCAGGGCCCTGCTGGCCGGGGGGCAGAGAGCAGCCTGTGTCTCTGGGGCAGGGCCCTGCTGGCCGGGGGGCAGAGAGCAGCCTGTGTCTCTGGGGCAGGGCCCTGCTGGCCGGGGGGGGGGCAGAGAGCAGCCTGTGTCTCTGGGGCAGGGCCCTGCTGGCCGGGGGGGGGCAGAGAGCAGCCTGTGTCTCTGGGGCAGGGCCCTGCTGGCCGGGGGGGGCAGAGAGCAGCCTGTGTCTCTGGGGCAGGGCCCTGCTGGCCGGGGGGGGGGGGGCAGAGAGCAGCCTGTGTCTCTGGGGCAGGGCCCTGCTGGCCGGGGGGGGGGCAGAGAGCAGCCTGTGTCTCTGGGGCAGGGCCCTGCTGGCCGGGGGGCAGAGAGCAGCCTGTGTCTCTGGGGCAGGGCCCTGCTGGCCGGGGGGGGGGCAGAGAGCAGCCTGTGTCTCTGGGGCAGGGCCCTGCTGGCCGGGGGGGGGGGGCAGAGAGCAGCCTGTGTCTCTGGGGCAGGGCCCTGCTGGCCGGGGGGGGGGGCAGAGAGCAGCCTGTGTCTCTGGGGCAGGGCCCTGCTGGCCGGGGGGGGGGGGCAGAGAGCAGCCTGTGTCTCTGGGGCAGGGCCCTGCTGGCCGGGGGGGGGGGGGGGGCAGAGAGCAGCCTGTGTCTCTGGGGCAGGGCCCTGCTGGCCGGGGGGGGGGGGGGGGGCAGAGAGCAGCCTGTGTCTCTGGGGCAGGGCCCTGCTGGCCGGGGGGCAGAGAGCAGCCTGTGTCTCTGGGGCAGGGCCCTGCTGGCCGGGGGGGGGGGGGCAGAGAGCAGCCTGTGTCTCTGGGGCAGGGCCCTGCTGGCCGGGGGGGGGGCAGAGAGCAGCCTGTGTCTCTGGGGCAGGGCCCTGCTGGCCCGGGGGGGGCAGAGAGCAGCCTGTGTCTCTGGGGCAGGGCCCTGCTGGCCGGGGGGGGCAGAGAGCAGCCTGTGTCTCTGGGGCAGGGCCCTGCTGGCCGGGGGGGGGGGGCAGAGAGCAGCCTGTGTCTCTGGGGCAGGGCCCTGCTGGCCGGGGGGGGGGGGGCAGAGAGCAGCCTGTGTCTCTGGGGCAGGGCCCTGCTGGCCGGGGGGGGGGGGGCAGAGAGCAGCCTGTGTCTCTGGGGCAGGGCCCTGCTGGCCGGGGGGGGGGGGGCAGAGAGCAGCCTGTGTCTCTGGGGCAGGGCCCTGCTGGCCGGGGGGGGGGGGCAGAGAGCAGCCTGTGTCTCTGGGGCAGGGCCCTGCTGGCCGGGGGGGGGGGCAGAGAGCAGCCTGTGTCTCTGGGGCAGGGCCCTGCTGGCCGGGGGGGGGCAGAGAGCAGCCTGTGTCTCTGGGGCAGGGCCCTGCTGGCCGGGGGGGCAGAGAGCAGCCTGTGTCTCTGGGGCAGGGCCCTGCTGGCCGGGGGGGGGGGGCAGAGAGCAGCCTGTGTCTCTGGGCTTTAAAGTTCTAGCAGAATGTCAGAGGAACCCCCCCATGAGATGGGGGCCCTGTGACCTGATGATCTGCAAGAATCACTGGCGGGGCCCCGGGGTCTGACCGGTTCAAGACCTGCCCAGGAATTCACTGTCTCTGCTGGGCCCTGGTGCTGTTCATAGCAGATCACTCCCCAATTAACCCCCAAAGGCCCTGGTGCACTAGTCCTCACTGGGCACAAGAGTAACCCCAAAGTCCATATCTGAGCCATAGTGACCCAAAGTGCTTCAGCAGACACCTGCAAACGCGCTGTCCCCTGCCCTCCTCCCCTCCCCTCCCAGGGCTGCCTCCCTCCCTCTGGGCCTGCCGAGAAGCTCTCCCAAGAGGGCTACTGGCAAACCACCTCTGAGCTCCTAGCAGCCAGTGAGTTGCGCTTTCCCTTGCAGACTTCAGCTACTTCCAGCTGCGCGCTCACCTGTACCAGGCTCGGGGGATCCTGCCTGCTGACGACAACGGGCTTTCCGACCCGTTTGCGAGAGTGGTGTTTTCGACTCAGTGCCAGACCACCCGGGTAAGGGCTCCCTGGTCCCTCTGCACCCGCTGTCCTGGGCCAGGTCGCTCACTCTGGGCAGGGGAGACGCTCCAACTGTCTGACTCGGGCGGTGGAGGCAGTCCCTTGGCCTCGGAGTGCTGAGACTTCCCACGCCTCATTCCCAAGGCTCAGCTCCCTTCCCGGAGGGGCTCTCTTGGTGCCACGGCGGTGGACGCGGGGCTCGTGGCTCAGACACATTGGCTTGGCCACCTAAAGGGGCTCATGCCCAGTGTCGCTCTGCAATGGGGCTATTGACCTGGCTGCAAGCTGCCAAGTGACCAGAGTGGAGCCTAGCACGTCCCTCGTCTTCCCACAGCCTGCTAGTTCCAAGCCTCTGGGAACGTGTGCTTCGCCCATGCTCAGCTGGTCCTGTTCCTTGTCCATGCCAGGCCCTCTGCTTAGCTGAGCCCAGCCGTGGTCTCAGGAGCTGGCTGTTGCCCAGGGCAGCCCTCGTCGCCATCGCCCAAAGGGCCCGGTGATGCCCAGGCGGCACTGGGGGGAGGGGTGCGCCATAGTCCCGCTCGCCCTGCTGCCTCCCCTTCACCCTTCCACTGGTTCCGTACTGGCCCTTGGAAGGCTAAGCTGCAGGAGACGGAGCTGCATTCACCTGGCCGCTCTCCTCACAGACCCTGGAGGAAACGCTGAGCCCCTTGTGGAATGAGCTGCTTGTGTACGACCAGCTGGTGATTGACGGAAAGCGAGAGGAGCTGAAGACAGAGACCCCAGTTGTTGTCATCAACATCTTTGACCATAATAAATTTGTAAGTACGACAGAGCGGCCCCGGCCGGCAGAGTGCACGCAGGAGTCTGGGCAAAGCTGAGGGAGAGCTGCCCAGACACAGGCCGTCACCTGCAGCCCCGTGGGCTGCCTCTGCTCCTGGGATTAGATCTGACCTAGACAGGCAGTGCGAGGCCATTGGGAGGTTAGTGCCCCCAGGAGTGGCTCCCTGGGGACTCCTTTGACAAGCTTCCTATTGTCGGGGGGTCGGCAGGGGGTCGGGGGTTCGTGGGTGGGTCGGCGGCTGGCGGGGGTTCGTGGGTGGGTCGGGGGGTCGGGGTCCAGGGTGCGTCAAGAGGTCGGGGAGTCGTGGGTGCGTCGGGGGCTGTCGGGGGGTCGGGGGTTCGTGGGTGCATCGGGGGCTGTCGGGGGTTCGTGGGTGGGTCGGGAGCTGTCGGGGGGTCAGGGGTTCGTGGGTGGGTTGGGAGATGTTGGGGGGTCGGGGGTGTGTTGGGGGGTCGGGGGTTTGGGGGTGGGTCAAAGGGTCGGGGGTTTGTGGGTGGGTCGCGGGTGTCGGGGGGGTCGAGGATTTGTGGGTGTCGGGGTGTGTCAGGGGTTCGTGGGTGGGTCGGGGGGTGTCCGCGTCTTGGGCGGAGCTGTGTGAGGTGGAGCCAGCCTGGGCCAGTGCGGTGCTCTCGGGAGAGGCTGCTTCGCATGCAAACACTGGGTTGGATTCGGGTTTGCACTCTGGGAAGCAGCCAGGCCTGCGGAGTTTCGAATTCAGCTTGTGGCAGAGTCCCAGGCACGGTGCTGCCCCGCTCGGCCCGTGGCAGGGCCTCGCTGTGGCCTGTGCGGGAGCCAGAGCAGGCCAGTAAGAGTTTTAACTCACCCGGTGTCAGCTCCAACTGCCTCAGCTTCCTCCTTCCACCTCAGCAGAGTCACTCCTGGCCTGGGCCTGCTTTCCTGGCCTAGGGGAGCGGTTCAGCCTCGAGCTGGACTCTCAGTTCCTCCTCCAGGCCCGGCCGGGCCCCACGGTCCATTTGCTTCCTCTGGGCTCATCATTCCCTGGGCCGGTATTTGCTGTTGCTGCTGCCAACCCTCAGCCCCTCGCCCAGCTCTCAGCGCGCTGGTGTCAGGTGTGTCCCATGCCGCCTGTGAGCTCGAACCCATCATGTGGGACCCCGCGTGGCGGTCACTGGACGCGGGTGGGTGGATCCCAGCCCCCTCCCAGCCCGGCCCTCCCACGACGAGCTCTGAGCCTGTGCTAACCTGAGGAGTCCCTGCCCTGGATCTGGCTTGGGGCAGCCGAGGGGCTGGTCCATTTCCGTTTGCAGACCCAAGCGGCACTGTCACAGTCTGTTCATAAGGCAGTGAATGCCGAGGGAGCCACCTGCCCCCCGAACTACCCAGCAAGCAGCCAAAGCCCAGCTGCCTCCCCCCACGCCCCCATGCTCAAACTTCCTGGTGAGCGCGATGCTGAGCAGTCCGGGGGCTTCCCTGCTGAGAGTGGCAGCACAGCGCCAGCGGGAAGTGGTCAGGCCTTGTGCATAACCACCAGCATATCCAATCCCAGGGGTTGCAGGCCCCACGCCTGCTCACAGATGGGGTTAGGCTCACCCAGCCCAGCTCCTGGGAGCTGGGAAATGCCAGAAGAGACTGCGTGATCACCAACTGCCTCTCCCCAGCGCCCATGTCGGGCAGTGCGCGGGGTGAGCTGGGCGTGCCAAAAAGGAGGCCGTTGTCTCTAGGCCCCCCTCATCCAGACGAGAAGCTGGAGGGCTCTAGGGATGAGGAGTGGATGGCGGGAAGAAAGGCTGGTCTTGCAGCTAAGGCTGTAGAATGGGGAACTGGATTCCCTCCCTGTCTTCTCCACTCTCTGAGTGATGTTGGGAATATCACGGCTCAGTGATTTAGCAGGTGGCCACTGCCTGTGTGTGCCTCCTTTTGCGGGGTCCAGCCTGGGACACTGGAGAGCTGATGCGCAGAAGCTGCACACTGCTAGCTGCAGCTGAACTCATTGGTGCTCAGCACCTCCGATAGAGCATCAGAAGGGCCAGACTGGGTCAGACCAAAGGTCCCTCTAGCCCAATGTCCTGTCTGCTGACAGTGGCTAATACCAGGTGTCCCAGGGGGAATGAACACAACAGGCAATCATCACGTGATCCCTCCCCTGTCATCCATTTTCAGCCTCTGACAAACAGAGGCTAGGGACACCATTCCCCATCCTAGCTAATAGACACTGAGGGATATAACCTCCATGAATTTATCTAGTTCTTTTCTGAACCCTTTTAAAGTCCTGGTCTTCACAACATCCTCTGGCAAGGAGTTCCACAGGTTGACTGTGCACTGCGTGAAGAAAAACTTCCTTTTGTTTGTTTTAAACCTCCTACCTATCCATTTCATTTGGTGACCCCCTAGTTCTTATGTTATAGGAACAAGTAAATAACTTTTCCTTATTAACTTTTTCCACACCAGTCATGATTTTATAGACCTCTATCATATCCCCCCTTAGTCTCCTCTTTTCTAAGCTGAAAAGTCCCAGGTTTTTAATTTCTCTTCATATGGCCCTGATCCAAATCCCTAATCATTTTTGTTGCCCTTTTCTGAACCTTTTCCAATACCACATCTATATGCAGTATTCAAGATGTGGGCGTACCATGGTTTTATATAGAGGCAATAAGATATTCTTTGTCTTATTCTCTGTCCATTTTTTAATGATTCCTAACATTCTATTTGCTTTCTGACGGCTGCCGCATGTTGAGTGGATGTTTTCAGAGAACTGTCCACAGTGACTCCAAGATCTCTCTCGTGAGTAGCTGTACCCAAATTAGTCCCCATCTTATTGTATGTACAGTTGGGATTATGTTTTCCAATGGGCATTACTGTACATTTACATTGGAGAGGGAGTTCTCCAGATAAAGGAGGACGCTAATACAGGATCCTTGAGGGAAGTGGCTGTCTGTGTAGCGTGTGTTTGTGTTTGTGGTTTTCTTGCTGTGTGCTGAGCTTGTGTTTGGCTGGTTTTTTTGTTTCTTTCCTTTCCCCTTCTCCCCCCTGCCCCATGGAGTGAGTGCTGTGGCTGGCAGGTGGGAAGCTGTGAGCTTCTAATCAGGATTTGCAATCTAGAAGCCTTTGCTCATTGGTTGAGCCTTAATAAGGGGGAGGGGCTATCAGGCAGTCCAGGGTTTTATAAAGGAGTGAGTCAGCGACCAGGGAGCTTGCGAACAGGGGCTGCTAATAGGGAGTTTGGAGAGGGAGTTGGGAAGGGGGCGAGATACATTCGCCATTCTTTAACATCTTTTCACTACACTCCTGCCCTTCAAGGAGGCATTTAATAACATCTGAGAAATCTCTCCGAAGGAAGGCAGGTATGGATGGTAATAGGTCGGCTGCTGTTACCTGCACAGCATGTGCCATGTTTGTCTTCCTCCCGGAAGAAAGAAGGGGTTTCATCTGCACTAAGTGCAAGCTGGTCACCATTTTGGAAGAAAAAAATTAGAGGACTTGAGGCCCAAGTATTGACCCTATGTTCCATCAGAGATGATAAAGACTTCCTCAATAGAAGGCAGCGTTTAATCCTGCAGGCACGGCAGGCTGAAGAGCCAGTCAGGGCAGTACAGGACAAGGAAGAAAACTGGCAGCATGTAACCTCTAGAAGGAGAAGAAGGCCAACTCAGGTATCCCCCATTCCTGTAGAGATAAGTAATCGTTTTTAGGCTCTCTCCACAGGCACTGCGGTGGAGAATGCTTTAGCAGGGAAGAAATCACGACCGCCACCCTCAAAAGAAGAAGACGGGTGGTGGTGGTCAGGGACTCCCTCCCAAGAGGGACTGAGTCATCCATCTGCCGTCCAAACCTGCAGTCTCGAGAAGTGTGCTGCTTACCGGGAGCTCGCATTCAGGATGTGACCGAGAGTCTTCCAAAAGTGATTAAACCTTCGGCTCGCTACCCCTTCCTGCTTCTCCATGTAGGAACTAGCGATACGGCCAAGAATGACCTTGAACAGGCCACAGCAGATTATGTAGCGCTGGGAAGAAGGCTCAGGGAAGTGCAAGTGGTGTTCTCGTCCATCCTCCATGTTGAAGGAAAAGGTCTGAATAGGGATCATCAAATTGAGGAAGTAAATGCGTGGTTGTGCAAGTGGTGTCAGAGAGAGGGCTTTGGTTTCTTCGACCGTGGGACTCTGTTCTGGGCACAAGGATTGTTAGGAAGACATGGGATCCACCTAACCAAGAGAGGACAGAGCATCTTCGTGGGCAGCTTGCAAACCTAGTGAGGAGGGCTTTAAACTAGGTTCGTTGGGGGACGGTGTGTGACGGACCAGGCTGGGTCTGGGCACAGCTGAGGGCATCCGCTCAGGGCGAATTGCTCAAATTCGGGGCTCTCTCTAGCCCCCAGACTGGAGACCTTCCTAAATAGGCCACAAACCAGTCCCACAGAGCACTTCAGCTCCCTGACTGAAGCCTCATGAGCAAAACCCCTCTAACACCCCAGCAATATCCATGCCCCAGATGGCCCCGGGCCTCATACACAGGTGAGGGGTCTTAGAACCCAATCTCACCTACCCCAAAAAAGTTCTGTCCGGTTCCAAGAAACCAGCCACAGTTCCCAGGTCAATTTACACTCTGGATCTTACCCACAAATCATGCTGAGCCAATCCTTTAGAATCTACAATCTAAAGGTTTATTACTACAAGAAAGAAAAGCACGAGAGTAAGGTTGTTAAAGTATCATACATTACATGCATCGAATCTCCCAGTTCTCGATGCAGGCTTACATCAGAGGTGTTATAGCTGCTGGCTTAAAAGTCCTTGGTGCACATCCTATGCCAGGATGGGTCCACAGTTCTTCCCGGCTCGTGAATCCCTGCGAGGCCGCATTTGGGGTCAGGAGCAGATCTGGAGACCAAGATGGAGTTGGCCACATGGCATATTTATACCCCCTCCTAGCTTCTTCCAAGCTGGAGGAGTCACATGGCCAGTGGCCAGGTGCCTAGATTTCTTCATAGGTGGGTCTCGGGTACTTAAGAGGGTACTTATTGCCCTGGAGCCTTGCTAATTAGCATGTCCATAGGCTGAACCCATCGCTCAACCACATACAGAGAAACTTCCAGTCTCCATACAGAGTACATATTCATAACTCCACACCCAGACATTATACAGATATATGAAGAGCGTATACAGAATCAGTAGAAAGTAAGCTTTTGTTTGACACCTCACATGGCCCCTTTTGTACCACTTTTGGGGCGAAACGCCCCCCATGGGTGCAGCAGTGACCCGGCTGCTCCCGTCAAAATCCAATAACATGACACGGTGACCAAAGCCCTGAGGTAAGTGAGGAAGTTGGACACCGGGAAGAATCACAAGGAGAAACGAGCAACAATGGAGGACCCCTGATTCGGATGGAGAAGGCAGGGTGATCAACTGGTTATCTAAGGTGTTTGTACACCAATGCGAGAAGCATGGGAAACAAACAGGAAGAATTAGAAACCTTGGCCCAGTCGAAGAACTATGATTTGATTGGAATAACGGAGACTTGGTGGGATGACTCGAGCACTGTCATGGAAGGGTATAAACTGTTCAGGAAGAACAGGCAGGGGAGAAAAGGAGGAGGAGTTACACTGTATGTAAGAGAGCTCTATGATTGCTCGAAGCTCCAGTATTTAGAGGGAGAAAAGACTACTGAGAGTCTGTGGGTTAAGTTTAGAGATGGAAGCAACAGGGGTGATGTTGTGGTTGGTGTCTGCTATAGACCACCGGATCAGGTGGATGAGGTAGACGAAGCTTTCTTCAGACACCTGAGAGAAGCTTCCAGATGGCAGGCCCTGGTTCTCATGGGCGACTTTAATCACCCTGACGTCTGTTGGGAGACCAATACAGCAGTACACAGACAATCCAGGACGTTTTTGGAGAATGTTGGGGATAACTTCTTGGAACAAATGCTGAAGGAACCGACCAGGGGCCGTGCGCAGCTTGACCTTCTGCTCACAAACAGGGAGGAACTAGTAGGGGAAGTAGAGGTGGGTGACAACCTGGGAAGCAGTGATCATGAGAAGGTAGATTTCAGGATCCTGACCAAAGAAAGGAGAGTAGCAAAATACACACTCTTCAGACTTCAGAAAAGCAGACTTTGACTCCCTCAGAGAACTGATGGGCAGGATTCCCAGGGATGCTTACATGAAGGGGAAAGGAGTCCAGGAGAGCTGACAGTATTTTAAAGAAGCCTTATTAAAGGCACAGGAAGAAACCATCCTGATGTGCAGTAAGAAAAGCAAATATGGTAGGCGACCAGATTGGCTTACCGGGGGCATCCTTGGTGAGCTTAAACACAAAAAGGAAGGTTACAAGAAGTGGAAACTTGGATAGATGACTAGGGCGGAGCATAAATATTTTGCTTGAGAATGCAGGGGAGTTATTAGGAAGGCGAGAGTGCAATTGGAATTGCAACTAGCAAGGGATGTGAAGGATATCAAGAAAGGTTTCCACAGGTATGTTAGCAATAAGAGGGTGATCAGAGAGGGTGTGGGGCCCTTACTGGATGAGGCAGGTAACCTAGTGACAGATGATATGGGAAAGCTGAAGTACTCAATGCTTTCTTTGCCTCTGTCTTCACGGACAAGGTCAGCTCCCAGACTAATTCACTAGGCAACGCAGTATGGGAAGGACGTGGACAGCCCTTGGTAGGGAAATAACAAGTTAGGAACTATTTAGAAAAGCTAAACATACAAATCCATGGGCCCGGATTTAATGCATCTGAGGGTACTGAGGGAGTTGGCAAATGTCACTGCCAGAAGTCAAGGGTTCGAGTCATCCCCCACCCCCACCCCCCGCCAGGGGACAGCTGCCACCACCAGCTTGGTGATGGACGGACCTGGCACCCTGGGGACATAAGAAAGATTAGGGGAGGCCCAGAATGTAGGGATGTTGGGGGGCTCCTTCAGTGGAGACCAGGAGAGATCCCAGATGATTGCAAAAAGGCAAATGTAGTGCCCATCTTTAAAAAAGGGAAGAAGGACAATCCAGGGAACTACAGACCAGTCAGCCTTACCTCAGTCCCTGGAAAAAATCATGGAGGGGATCCTCAAGGAATCCATTCTGAAGCACTTGGAAGAGGGGAAAGTGATCAGGAATAATCAACATGGATTCACCAAGGGCAAGTTCTGCCTGACCAATCTGATTAGCTTCTATGATGAGGTAACTGGCTCTGTGGATATGGGAAAGTCAGTGGATGTGATATACCTTGACTTTAGCAAAGCTTTTGATACGGTCTCCCACAATATTCTTGCCAGCAGGTTAAGGGAATATGGATTGGATAAATGGACTGTAAGATGGATAGAAAGCTGGCTAGACTGTCAGGCCGAAGGGGTAGTGATCAACGACTCGATGTCAGGTTGGCAGTTGATTTCTAGCGGATGGATTGCACCCTCAGCAAGTTCGCAGATGACACTAAGCTAGGGGGAGAGGTAGATACGCTGGAGGGCAGGGATAGGGTCCAGAGTGACCTGGACAGATTAGAGGATTGGGCCAAAAGAAATCTGATGAGGTTCAACAAGGACAAGTGTAGAGTACTGCACTTGGGATGGAAGAATCCCAAGCATTGTTACAGTCTGGGGACTGACTGGCTAAGTAGCAGTTCTGTTGAAAGAGGACCTGGGGATTACAGTGGATGAGAAGCTGGTTATGAGTCAACAGGGCGCCCTTGTAGCCAAGAAGTCTAATGGCATATTAGGGTGCATTAGGAGGAGCATTGCCAGCAGATCTAGAGAAGTGATTATTCCCCTTTATTCGGCTCTGGTGAGGTCACATCTGGAATATTGTGTCCAGTTCTGGGCCCCCCACTATAGAAAGGACGTGGATGCATTGGAGAGGGTCCAGCGGAGGGCAACCAAAATGATTAGGTGTCTGGAGCGCATGACCTACGAGGAGAGACTGAGGGATCTGGGTTTGTTTAGTCTGCAGAAGAGAAGAATGAGGGGGGATTTGATAGCAGCCTTCAACTTCCTGGAGGGAGGTTCCAAAGAGAACGGAAAAGGGCTGTTCACAGTAGCGATGGATGGCAGAACAAGGAGCAATGGTCTCAAGTTACAGTGGGGGAGGTCTAGGTTGGATTTTAGGAAAAACTATTTCACTAGGCGGGAGGGGAACCACTGGGATGGGTTCCCTAGGGAGGGGGTGGAATCTCTATCCCTAGAGGTTTTTAAGTCTTGGCTTGACAAAGCCCTGGCTGGGTTGATTTAGTTGGAATTGGTCCTGCCTTGGGCAGGGGACTGGACTTGATGACCTTCTGAGGTCTCTTTGAGCTCTAGGATTCTAGGATTCTATGATTTATCACCATTAAATTTCATTTGCCTGTTTGTTGCCTGATCACTTAGTTTGGTGAGATCTTTTTGAAGCTGTTCACAGTCTGCTTTGGTCTTAACTATCTTGTGCAGTTTGGTATCATCTGCAAAGTTTTCCACCTCACTATTTACCCCTTTCTCTAGATCATTTATAAATATATTGAATAGGATGGGTCCCAGGACATACCTTTGGGAGACCCTGCTAGTTACCTCTCTCCACTCTGAAAACCGACCATTTATTCCTACCCTTTGTTTCCTGTCTTTTAACCAGTTATCAATCCATGAAAGGACCTTCCCTCTCATCTGATGACAACTTACTTTACTTAAGAGCCGTTGGGGAGGGACCTTGTCAAAGGCGTTTTGTAAATCTAAGTACGCTGTATCCATTGGATCCCCTTTGTCCACATGTTTGTTGACCCCCTCAAAGAACTCTAGTGGACTAGTAAGGCATGATTTCCCTTTACAGGGATTTCCTCAACAAATTCTGTTCGTCCATGTGTCTGACAATTTTATTCTTTACTATAGTTTCTACTACTTTGCCCGGTACTGATGTTAGACTTACTGGTCTGTAATTGCCAGGATCACCTCTAGAGCCCTTTTTAAATATTGGCATATGTCTACTTACATCTCAGCATCGTACTTTAGTGTCTCAGTGTTGTCAGTCAGGGTTCTCGGGGTTGTCCCGGTACGTGCCTGACAGGACTTCTGCCCAGTCAGTGGTGATAAACTTTCGGCTGTGTGTGTCAACGTCAGTGCTCCCTTCATCTAAAGTGTTAGATCCTGTGCACTTGGGTCAACACAGGAGATCTCTGAGAGCCCCTGAAAATGACAGATGCAGGCAAGGGTAAAATCATCGAGCAGGTTTATTGTCAAATGCGATGCACTAACAGTTGTTAGCAGAAATTTTCAATGCCAAACCACTCTGCATTTGGCATGCATTGACAATGTACCAACACATAGCAGGCCTATTACCAACTAACAGATATTAACAGTGGTTAGTAAGCTACTATGCATTCTGTAAGTGTCAGCAATGACACCTGCCGTTTCAGGTGCCTAGTGCACCCCTCAAGGCCGGTCGTTTGTGGTGCCCCTTTTATAGACATGTACAAACAGCTTACATCATTTCTTTACGTACCAGATGCCACCCTCTGTTGCCTAGTTACCACCCCTCACCTTATGGAAGGGGGGCTTACTCACTATCCTTCATGCTGTCAGTTTCGGCCTGGTCCTGAACCTAGGTCGGTATGTGCATTAGTTCTTGGGGAGTCTTTGTACCAAGACATTTCTTATTGAGATGTTCCGCTACTCCCCTTTGGCTCACAGTCTGTACTTGGTGCCTCCTTCTGTCCTTCCATGCTCCACCTAACTTACACAATCATCAATAGGGCCTCTTTCTTGGCTCCTGTGTTACTGAACCAAAGTCTTGCTCACTAGATTCCAGGCCTGTTGCTGTTTGCATGTTACAGGCCTCTCTTAAGGCCTGCTGACTCCGTGTTACTGACCCTCAACTTACTGCATGTCTAACTAAACATTCCCTGTTCTACTTACCAAAGTGTAGTCTTTCCCTAGGCACGGTTATCACTGGAAATGTCATGCCTTGGTCCTGGCTTAACTCCCTCGCCAAGCTCTTGCGCTGATCACACAGAAGACGGAAGGAGAAGGGTTCTTTTTTTTTTCAATTAAAAAAACCCCACTCTGATTTCATTGGCTCTCCTGGCTCCCTGCCAACACTTCCCGAGATTCTTAAGGACTTAAAGTCTCTGGGATTAACCTTTTCAGACAGTTTAATTAACTGAATGGCTGGGATGTCCAGAAGGGGCTAGTACTCCTCCCATTCATCACAGCATGCAAAGAGTGCTGGGCTGTGGGAAAGCAAGCCGGTGTCATCCGTGTCTGGCTCCATACTGCACCCATTTCGGAGGTGCCCATTTCTGGGGTTTCTGGGTCATTTTCCCACAGTTCGACTGAGTCATTAACATTGCAGCAAAGAGGCAGGCCCTGTGCTGGCCTGAGACCCTCACCCAGAGGGGTGAGGAGTGGGAGACTGGGCTGGTGGGCTGAGTTCCCAGGGTTTCATGGCTCTGTCTGTGAGAAGTCCCTGCAGGGAGGTGAGGCCTGAGCCCTGCCTCGGGCTCTCTGAGCAGTGTGCGGCAGGGGAGGGAGTGGCACGGCAGTCTACCACGCAGCTTTGCAGAACCTGCCCCTGGCAGGGATTCTACCCCTCTGGCAGGGTTCGCTGGGACCACTTGATATGCCAGGAGGATGCTGAGGCAGCGAACCAATGGCTGCTCCTTCTTGTCTGTAGGGCTCCCCAGAGTTCCTTGGCCGGGCCTTCGCCACGCCACAGGTGAAGCTGGTGGATGAACCATACCGCAAACCAGCCCTGCAGTTTTTTGACATTTACAAAGGACCCAGAGCAGCAGGGGAATTAATTGCCACCTTTGAGCTGATCGAGCTGGATTACAGTGGCTACTTGGAGGTGACTGGCTTCTCGGGGTGGCGGGGCAGCAAGGGTGTGTGGCAGCTCGGACCAGCTGCTCCCTGCTCGGGTCATGATGCTCTAGTCACATCCCCAGGCAGAGAGGAGCACTCCCATTGCAGGGGTAGGGGAGGGGGGGGAGGAAAAGATGGAAATGGAGAGATGGGTGGGTAAGGGGGTGAAGGGGCATCATGGGGCACAAGAGACAAACTCCTTCATTTCTGTCTGTCCAGCCCTCAGTGCCCAAAGATGTGGAGCCCAAGGAGCCAGACTTCCTGGAGGACCCCCGTGCTGGACGCTTCATTATCCCAGAGGGAATCCGGCCCATCCTCAAAGAATTCCGCATTGAGGTGCTGTGGCTCTGAGCCCTTTGCTCTGACCAGTGTCCCCCTCAGGCGCCGTGTCCGCGTGCGGAATGGCTTTCACTCGGTGCACTCGTCTGGGGGACGCGCCACATGCTCAGAGCCATTCTGCATATGGACAGTGTGTGGTGCGGGTGGGGCCCAGGGCTTAGGGGTGGGGTTCTGGGCTGGGGCAGGTGGTTGGAGTGTGGGAGGGGGTGAAGGCTCTTGAGTGGGGCTGGGGATGATGGGTTTGGGGTACAGCAGGGTCTGCAGCTTGAGGGAGGTGGTTTGGGATGAAGGCTCTGGCTGGCCCTGGGAAAGAGAGTTTAGAATGCAAGTGGGGGTTCCAGGTTTGGAGAGGGACTCAGGCCTAGAGGTTGGTGTTTAGGAGAGGGTACAGGCTCTGGGCTGGGGATCGGGGTGCAGGAGCGTACATGGGCTGTGGGGCGGGGCCTAGGATGAAGGGGTTGGGGCGCAGGAGGGTACGCGGGCTGTGGGGCGGGCCCTAGGATGAAGGGGTTGGGGCGCAGGAGGGTACGCGGGCTGTGGGGCGGGGCCTAGGATGAAGGGGTTGGGGCGCAGGAGGGTACGCGGGCTTTGGGGCGGGGCCTAGGATGAAGCGGTTGGGGCGCAGGAGGGTACGCGGGCTTTGGGGCGGGGCCTAGGATGAAGGGTTTGGGGCGCAGGAGGGTACGCGGGCTTTGGGGCGGGGCCTAAGATGAAGGGGTTGGGGCGCAGGAGGGTACGCGGGCTCTGGGGCGGGGCCTAGGATGGAGGGGTTGGGGCGCAGGAGGGTACGCGGGCTCTGGGGCGGGGCCGAGGATGGAGGGGTTGGGGCGCAGGAGGGTACGCGGGCTGTGGGGCGGGGCCTAGGATGCAGGGGTTGGGGCGCAGGAGGGTACGCGGGCTGTGGGGCGGGGCCTAGGATGAAGGGGTTGGGGCGCAGGAGGGTACGCGGGCTTTGGGGGCGGGGCCTAAGATGAAGGGGTTGGGGCGCAGGAGGGTACGCGGGCTTTGGGGGCGGGGCCTAGGATGAAGGGTTTGGGGCGCAGGAGGGTACGCGGGCTTTGGGGCGGGGCCTAAGATGAAGGGGTTGGGGCGCAGGAGGGTACGCGGGCTGTGGGGCGGGGCCTAGGATGAAGGGGTTGGGGCGCAGGAGGGTACGCGGGCTCTGGGGCGGGGCCTAGGATGGAGGGGTTGGGGCGCAGGAGGGTACGCGGGCTCTGGGGCGGGGCCGAGGATGGAGGGGTTGGGGCGCAGGAGGGTACGCGGGCTGTGGGGCGGGGCCTAGGATGAAGGGTTTGGGGCGCAGGAGGGTACGCGGGCTTTGGGGCGGGGCCTAGGATGAAGGGTTTGGGGCGCAGGAGGGTACGCGGGCTTTGGGGCGGGGCCTAGGATGAAGGGGTTGGGGCGCAGGAGGGTACGCGGGCTCTGGGGCGGGGCCTAGGATGAAGGGGTTGGGGCGCAGGAGGGTACGCGGGCTCTGGGGCGGAGCCGAGGATGGAGGGGTTGGGGCGCAGGAGGGTACGCGGGCTGTGGGGCGGGGCCGAGGATGGAGGGGTCGGGGCGCAGGAGGGTACGCGGGCTGTGGGGCGGGGCCTAGGATGAAGGGGTCGGGGCGCAGGAGGGTACGCGGGCTTTGGGGCGGGGCCTAGGATGAAGGGGTCGGGGCGCAGGAGGGTACGCGGGCTTTGGGGCGGGGCCTAGGATGAAGGGGTCGGGGCGCAGGAGGGTACGCGGGCTGTGGGGCGGGGCCTAGGATGAAGGGGTCGGGGCGCAGGAGGGTACGCGGGCTGTGGGGCGGGGCCGAGGATGGAGGGGTCGGGGCGCAGGAGGGTACGCGGGCTGTGGGGCGGGGCCTAGGATGAAGGGGTCGGGGCGCAGGAGGGTACGCGGGCTGTGGGGCGGGGCCTAGGATGAAGGGGTCGGGGCGCAGGAGGGTACGCGGGCTGTGGGGCGGGGCCTAGGATGGAGGGGTCGGGGCGCAGGAGGGTACGCGGGCTTTGGGGCGGGGCCTAGGATGGAGGGGTTGGGGCGCAGGAGGGTACGCGGGCTCTGGGGCGGGGCCGAGGATGCAGGGGTTGGGGCGCAGGAGGGTACGCGGGCTGTGGGGCGGGGCCTAGGATGAAGGGGTTGGGGCGCAGGAGGGTACGCGGGCTGTGGGGCGGGGCCTAGGATGAAGGGGTTGGGGCGCAGGAGGGTACGCGGGCTTTGGGGGCGGGGCCTAGGATGAAGGGGTTGGGGCGCAGGAGGGTACGCGGGCTTTGGGGCGGGGCCTAAGATGAAGGGGTTGGGGCGCAGGAGGGTACGCGGGCTGTGGGGCGGGGCCTAGGATGAAGGGGTTGGGGCGCAGGAGGGTACGCGGGCTCTGGGGCGGGGCCTAGGATGGAGGGGTTGGGGCGCAGGAGGGTACGCGGGCTCTGGGGCGGGGCCGAGGATGGAGGGGTTGGGGCGCAGGAGGGTACGCGGGCTGTGGGGCGGGGCCTAGGATGAAGGGGTTGGGGCGCAGGAGGGTACGCGGGCTCTGGGGCGGGGCCGAGGATGGAGGGGTTGGGGCGCAGGAGGGTACGCGGGCTGTGGGGCGGGGCCTAGGATGGAGGGGTTGGGGCGCAGGAGGGTACGCGGGCTCTGGGGCGGGGCCGAGGATGGAGGGGTTGGGGCGCAGGAGGGTACGCGGGCTGTGGGGCGGGGCCTAGGATGAAGGGTTTGGGGCGCAGGAGGGTACGCGGGCTTTGGGGCGGGGCCTAGGATGAAGGGTTTGGGGCGCAGGAGGGTACGCGGGCTTTGGGGCGGGGCCTAGGATGAAGGGGTTGGGGCGCAGGAGGGTACGCGGGCTGTGGGGCGGGGCCTAGGATGAAGGGGTTGGGGCGCAGGAGGGTACGCGGGCTCTGGGGCGGGGCCTAGGATGGAGGGGTTGGGGCGCAGGAGGGTACGCGGGCTCTGGGGCGGGGCCGAGGATGGAGGGGTTGGGGCGCAGGAGGGTACGCGGGCTGTGGGGCGGGGCCTAGGATGAAGGGGTTGGGGCGCAGGAGGGGACGCGGGCTCTGGGGCGGGGCCGAGGATGGAGGGGTTGGGGCGCAGGAGGGTACGCGGGCTGTGGGGCGGGGCCTAGGATGGAGGGGTTGGGGCGCAGGAGGGTACGCGGGCTCTGGGGCGGGGCCGAGGATGGAGGGGTGGGGGCGCAGGAGGGTATGCGGGCTGTGGGGCGGGGCCTAGGATGAAGGGTTTGGGGCGCAGGAGGGTACGCGGGCTTTGGGGCGGGGCCTAGGATGAAGGGTTTGGGGCGCAGGAGGGTACGCGGGCTTTGGGGCGGGGCCTAGGATGGAGGGGTCGGGGCGCAGGAGGGTACGCGGGCTTTGGGGCGGGGCCTAGGATGAAGGGGTCGGGGCGCAGGAGGGTACGCGGGCTTTGGGGCGGGGCCTAGGATGAAGGGGTCGGGGCGCAGGAGGGTACGCGGGCTGTGGGGCGGGGCCTAGGATGCAGGGGTAGGGGCGCAGGAGGGTACGCGGGCTGTGGGGCGGGGCCGAGGATGGAGGGGTCGGGGCGCAGGCGGGTACGCGGGCTGTGGGGCGGGGCCTAGGATGAAGGGGTCGGGGCGCAGGAGGGTACGCGGGCTGTGGGGCGGGGCCTAGGATGAAGGGGTCGGGGCGCAGGAGGGTACGCGGGCTGTGGGGCGGGGCCTAGGATGGAGGGGTCGGGGCGCAGGAGGGTACGCGGGCTTTGGGGCGGGGCCTAGGATGGAGGGGTTGGGGCGCAGGCGGGTACGCGGGCTCTGGGGCGGGGCCGAGGATGCAGGGGTTGGGGCGCAGGAGGGTACGCGGGCTGTGGGGCGGGGCCTAGGATGAAGGGGTTGGGGCGCAGGAGGGTACGCGGGCTGTGGGGCGGGGCCTAGGATGAAGGGGTTGGGGCGCAGGAGGGTACGCGGGCTTTGGGGGCGGGGCCTAGGATGAAGGGGTTGGGGCGCAGGAGGGTACGCGGGCTTTGGGGCGGGGCCTAAGATGAAGGGGTTGGGGCGCAGGAGGGTACGCGGGCTGTGGGGCGGGGCCGAGGATGCAGGGGTTGGGGCGCAGGAGGGTACGCGGGCTGTGGGGCGGGGCCTAGGATGAAGGGGTTGGGGCGCAGGAGGGTACGCGGGCTGTGGGGCGGGGCCTAGGATGAAGGGTTTGGGGCGCAGGAGGGTACGCGGGCTTTGGGGCGGGGCCTAGGATGAAGGGGTTGGGGCGCAGGAGGGTACGCGGGCTGTGGGGCGGGGCCTAGGATGAAGGGGTTGGGGCGCAGGAGGGTACGCGGGCTCTGGGGCGGAGCCGAGGATGGAGGGGTTGGGGCGCAGGAGGGTACGCGGGCTTTGGGGGCGGGGCCTAGGATGGAGGGGTCGGGGCGCAGGAGGGTACGCGGGCTTTGGGGCGGGGCCTAGGATGAAGGGGTTGGGGCGCAGGAGGGTACGCGGGCTGTGGGGCGGGGCCTAGGATGAAGGGGTTGGGGCGCAGGAGGGTACGCGGGCTCTGGGGCGGGGCCTAGGATGGAGGGGTTGGGGCGCAGGAGGGTACGCGGGCTCTGGGGCGGGGCCGAGGATGGAGGGGTTGGGGCGCAGGAGGGTACGCGGGCTGTGGGGCGGGGCCTAGGATGAAGGGGTCGGGGCGCAGGAGGGTACGCGGGCTTTGGGGCGGGGCCTAGGATGAAGGGTTTGGGGCGCAGGAGGGTACGCGGGCTTTGGGGCGGGGCCTAGGATGAAGGGGTCGGGGCGCAGGAGGGTACGCGGGCTTTGGGGCGGGGCCTAGGATGAAGGGGTCGGGGCGCAGGAGGGTACGCGGGCTTTGGGGCGGGGCCTAGGATGAAGGGGTCGGGGCGCAGGAGGGTACGCGGGCTTTGGGGCGGGGCCTAGGATGAAGGGGTCGGGGCGCAGGAGGGTACGCGGGCTCTGGGGCGGGGCCTAGGATGAAGGGGTCGGGGCGCAGGAGGGTACGCGGGCTGTGGGGCGGGGCCTAGGATGGAGGGGTCGGGGCGCAGGAGGGTACGCGGGCTCTGGGGCGGGGCCTAGGATGGAGGGGTCGGGGCGCAGGAGGGTACGCGGGCTCTGGGGCGGGGCCTAGGATGGAGGGGTCGGGGCGCAGGAGGGTACGCGGGCTCTGGGGCGGGGCCTCGGATGAAGGGGTCGGGGCGCAGGAGGGTACGCGGGCTCTGGGGCGGAGCCGAGGATGGAGGGGTTGGGGCGCAGGAGGGTACGCGGGCTGTGGGGCGGGGCCGAGGATGGAGGGGTCGGGGCGCAGGAGGGTACGCGGGCTGTGGGGCGGGGCCGAGGATGAAGGGGTCGGGGCGCAGGAGGGTACGCGGGCTTTGGGGCGGGGCCTAGGATGGAGGGGTCGGGGCGCAGGAGGGTACGCGGGCTTTGGGGCGGGGCCTAGGATGAAGGGGTCGGGGCGCAGGAGGGTACGCGGGCTCTGGGGCGGGGCCTAGGATGAAGGGGTCGGGGCGCAGGAGGGTACGCGGGCTGTGGGGCGGAGCCTAGGATGAAGGGGTCGGGGTGCAGGAAGGTACGCGGGCTCTGGGGCGGGGCCTAGGATGGAGGGGTCGGGGCGCAGGAGGGTACGCGGGCTCTGGGGCGGGGCCTAGGATGAAGGGGTCGGGGCGCAGGAGGGTACGCGGGCTCTGGGGCGGGGCCTCGGATGAAGGGGTCGGGGCGCAGGAGGGTACGCGGGCTCTGGGGCGGAGCCGAGGATGGAGGGGTTGGGGCGCAGGAGGGTACGCGGGCTCTGGGGCGGGGCCGAGGATGGAGGGGTTGGGGCGCAGGAGGGTACGCGGGCTATGGGGCGGGGCCTAAGATGAAGGGGTTGGGGCGCAGGAGGGTACGCGGGCTCTGGGGCGGGGCCTAGGATGAAGGGGTTGGGGCGCAGGAGGGTACGCGGGCTCTGGGGCGGGGCCTAGGATGGAGGGGTCGGGGCGCAGGAGGGTATGCGGGCTCTGGGGCGGGGCCGAGGATGAAGGGGTCGGGGCGCAGGAGGGTACGCGGGCTGTGGGGCGGGGCCGAGGATGGAGGGGTCGGGGCGCAGGAGGGTACGCGGGCTGTGGGGCGGGGCCTAGGATGAAGGGGTCGGGGCGCAGGAGGGTACGCGGGCTGTGGGGCGGGGCCTAGGATGAAGGGGTCGGGGCGCAGGAGGGTACGCGGGCTGTGGGGCGGGGCCTAGGATGTAGGGGTCGGGGCGCTGGAGGGTACGCGGGCTTTGGGGCGGGGCCTAGGATGGAGGGGTTGGGGCGCAGGAGGGTACGCGGGCTCTGGGGCGGGGCCGAGGATGCAGGGGTTGGGGCGCAGGAGGGTACGCGGGCTGTGGGGCGGGGCCTAGGATGAAGGGGTTGGGGCGCAGGAGGGTACGCGGGCTGTGGGGCGGGGCCTAGGATGAAGGGGTTGGGGCGCAGGAGGGTACGCGGGCTTTGGGGGCGGGGCCTAGGATGAAGGGGTTGGGGCGCAGGAGGGTACGCGGGCTTTGGGGCGGGGCCTAAGATGAAGGGGTTGGGGCGCAGGAGGGTACGCGGGCTGTGGGGCGGGGCCTAGGATGAAGGGGTTGGGGCGCAGGAGGGTACGCGGGCTCTGGGGCGGGGCCTAGGATGGAGGGGTTGGGGCGCAGGAGGGTACGCGGGCTCTGGGGCGGGGCCGAGGATGGAGGGGTTGGGGCGCAGGAGGGTACGCGGGCTCTGGGGCGGGGCCTAGGATGAAGGGGTTGGGGCGCAGGAGGGTACGCGGGCTTTGGGGCGGGGCCTAGGATGAAGGGTTTGGGGCGCAGGAGGGTACGCGGGCTTTGGGGCGGGGCCTAGGATGAAGGGTTTGGGGCGCAGGAGGGTACGCGGGCTTTGGGGCGGGGCCTAGGATGAAGGGGTTGGGGCGCAGGAGGGTACGCGGGCTCTGGGGCGGGGCCTAGGATGAAGGGGTTGGGGCGCAGGAGGGTACGCGGGCTCTGGGGCGGAGCCGAGGATGGAGGGGTTGGGGCGCAGGAGGGTACGCGGGCTGTGGGGCGGGGCCGAGGATGGAGGGGTTGGGGCGCAGGAGGGTACGCGGGCTGTGGGGCGGGGCCTAGGATGAAGGGGTCGGGGCGCAGGAGGGTACGCGGGCTTTGGGGCGGGGCCTAGGATGAAGGGGTCGGGGCTCAGGAGGGTACGCGGGCTCTGGGGCGGGGCCTAGGATGAAGGGGTCGGGGCGCAGGAGGGTACGCGGGCTCTGGGGCGGGGCCTAGGATGAAGGGGTCGGGGCGCAGGAGGGTACGCGGGCTCTGGGGCGGGGCCTAGGATGGAGGGGTCGGGGCGCAGGAGGGTACGCGGGCTCTGGGGCGGGGCCTAGGATGGAGGGGTCGGGGCGCAGGAGGGTACGCGGGCTCTGGGGCGGGGCCGAGGATGGAGGGGTCGGGGCGCAGGAGGGTACGCGGGCTCTGGGGCGGAGCCGAGGATGGAGGGGTTGGGGCGCAGGAGGGTACGCGGGCTGTGGGGCGGGGCCAAGGATGGAGGGGTCGGGGCGCAGGAGGGTACGCGGGCTCTGGGGCGGGGCCTCGGATGAAGGGGTCGGGGCGCAGGAGGGTACGCGGGCTCTGGGGCGGAGCCGAGGATGGAGGGGTTGGGGCGCAGGAGGGTACGCGGGCTGTGGGGCGGGGCCGAGGATGGAGGGGTTGGGGCGCAGGAGGGTACGCGGGCTGTGGGGCGGGGCCGAGGATGAAGGGGTTGGGGCGCAGGAGGGTACGCGGGCTTTGGGGCGGGGCCTCGGATGAAGGGGTCGGGGCGCAGGAGGGTACGCGGGCTCTGGGGCGGAGCCGAGGATGGAGGGGTTGGGGCGCAGGAGGGTACGCGGGCTCTGGGGCGGAGCCGAGGATGGAGGGGTCGGGGCGCAGGAGGGTACGCGGGCTGTGGGGCGGGGCCGAGGATGGAGGGGTCGGGGCGCAGGAGGGTACGCGGGCTGTGGGGCGGGGCCGAGGATGGAGGGGTCGGGGCGCAGGAGGGTACGCGGGCTGTGGGGCGGGGCCGAGGATGGAGGGGTCGGGGCGCAGGAGGGTACGCGGGCTGTGGGGCGGGGCCGAGGATGAAGGGGTCGGGGCGCAGGAGGGTACGCGGGCTTTGGGGCGGGGCCTAGGATGAAGGGGTCGGGGCGCAGGAGGGTACGCGGGCTTTGGGGCGGGGCCTAGGATGAAGGGGTCGGGGCGCAGGAGGGTACGCGGGCTGTGGGGCGGGGCCTGGGATGGAGGGGTCGGGGCGCAGGAGGGTACGCGGGCTGTGGGGCGGGGCCTGGGATGGAGGGGTCGGGGCGCAGGAGGGTACGCGGGCTGTGGGGCGGGGCCTGGGATGGAGGGGTCGGGGCGCAGGAGGGTACGCGGGCTGTGGGGCGGGGCCTGGGATGAAGGGGTCGGGGCGCAGGAGGGTACGCGGGCTCTGGGGCGGGGCCTGGGATGAAGGGGTCGGGGCGCAGGAGGGTACGCGGGCTCTGGGGCGGGGCCTAGGATGAAGGGGTCGGGGCGCAGGAGGGTACGCGGGCTCTGGGGCGGGGCCTAAGATGAAGGGGTCGGGGCGCAGGAGGGTACGCGGGCTTTGGGGCGGGGCCTAGGATGAAGGGGTTGGGGTGCAGGAGGGTACGCGGGCTCTGGGGCGGGGCCTAGGATGGAGGGGTCGGGGCGCAGGAGGGTACGCGGGCTTTGGGGCGGGGCCTAGGATGAAGGGGTTGGGGTGCAGGAGGGTACGCGGGCTTTGGGGCGGGGCCTAGGATGGAGGGGTCGGGGCGCAGGAGGGTACGCGGGCTCTGGGGCGGGGCCTAGGATGGAGGGGTCGGGGCGCAGGAGGGTACGCGGGCTGTGGGGCGGGGCCTAGGCTGAAGGGGTTGGGGCGCAGGAGGGTACGCGGGCTTTGGGGCGGGGCCTAGGATGAAGGGGTTGGGGCTCAGGAGGGTACGCGGGCTGTGGGGCGGGGCCGAGGATGGAGGGGTCGGGGCGCAGGAGGGTACGCGGGCTGTGGGGCGGGGCCGAGGATGGAGGGGTCGGGGCGCAGGAGGGTACGCGGGCTCTGGGGCGGGGCCTAGGATGAAGGGGTCGGGGCGCAGGAGGGTACGCGGGCTCTGGGGCGGGGCCTAGGCTGAAGGGGTCGGGGCGCAGGAGGGTACGCGGGCTTTGGGGCGGGGCCTAGGATGAAGGGGTTGGGGCGCAGGAGGGTACGCGGGCTCTGGGGCGGGGCCTAGGATGGAGGGGTCGGGGCGCAGGAGGGTACGCGGGCTCTGGGGCGGGGCCTAGGATGGAGGGGTCGGGGCGCAGGAGGGTACGCGGGCTGTGGGGCGGGGCCTAGGCTGAAGGGGTTGGGGCGCAGGAGGGTACGCGGGCTTTGGGGCGGGGCCTAGGATGAAGGGGTTGGGGCTCAGGAGGGTACGCGGGCTGTGGGGCGGGGCCGAGGATGGAGGGGTCGGGGCGCAGGAGGGTACGCGGGCTGTGGGGCGGGGCCGAGGATGGAGGGGTCGGGGCGCAGGAGGGTACGCGGGCTCTGGGGCGGGGCCTAGGATGAAGGGGTCGGGGCGCAGGAGGGTACGCGGGCTCTGGGGCGGGGCCTAGGCTGAAGGGGTCGGGGCGCAGGAGGGTACGCGGGCTTTGGGGCGGGGCCTAGGATGAAGGGGTTGGGGCGCAGGAGGGTACGCGGGCTCTGGGGCGGGGCCTAGGATGAAGGGGTCGGGGCGCAGGAGGGTACGCGGGCTCTGGGGCGGGGCCTAGGATGGAGGGGTCGGGGCGCAGGAGGGTACGCGGGCTTTGGGGCGGGGCCTAGGATGAAGGGGTTGGGGTGCAGGAGGTGCTTTGGGTTGGGGGGATCAGGGTGGGGTAGTAGTTTAGGGCTCAGGCTTACTGGATGGCTCCTGGGCGGCGGCGCTAAGACGAGTTGCCTGATGGCTGCTTGTCCCGAGGCCCCACTCCGAACCCTGGAAGCAGACAGTAGGTTTGCCTCCTGCTGGGGAGGGACGTGAGGCTCCATGGTGTGCCACATGCACTGCTCTCGCCCACACGCGCTGCCCCCCGGCTGCCATTGGCCAAAGGGCATGAAGAGCCCGTGCTCTCGGTGGGGGCATGGGCAGAGCCCTGTCCTCCTCCCCCTCCCTGAGCCGGGCCTGCTGGCCACTTCCCCACTGGCCTCAGTACAGAGCTGTCCTGGCATGGGCTGGGGGCGGGGCGCTTCTCCCCACTCCAGCCCCGAGTCCCTGCGTGGCCACGCGGCTGGAGGGAGCTCAGCCTCTGGCCGGCCCCAGTGGAACAGAGCCTGGGACTCAGACTGGCTGGACTGCGCCTCACTGGCTTGGAACTGGGGTGACCGATCACATCTTGGGGCACCAGCCAGGCTGGCAAGCGGCTGTCGCCTCCTGCCCTGCAGCCTGGGGTGCCCCCCCCGAGCAGGTCGGCCCCTGAGTCGCTGAGTATCGCTACAGCCGCCAGCGACGCGCCGCCAGCCTTGCTGGGAGGCCAGGTACCGGCGGGCCCTTGCCCTGGGAGGGGCAGCGGATGGGAATGTGCCGTTACCGAGGAGCTGAGCTTCAATACGCAGCAGGATGCGTTTTGGTTCAAGAACAGAACGAGTTTATGGAGAGAGTTTGAAGTGAGAACAAGGGGTAGGCATGACAGTCAGAAATGGCTGTAAGAGCCAGAAAGATAAAGCTCTTTGTAGCAACCAACTGTGACAAGTAGACACGGTGCAAGATGGAGTCTTTACCACATGCTGCCAGCAAGGCGGCTGGCCAACGTCTGTCAGACCCCTCCCAAAGTCCAAAGGCTGATTCCTTGGCCTTTTCGGGGGAAAGCGAGCCAGAGAAACCTACGGGGGTGTGTGGCGGCGTATGCATAGCCCGTCCCTGGGGTGAGGGTACTCAGGTGTGCGGACACCACCTGGCCGGCTGCAGGGTCATCATCGGTCTCTTCTAGTCTGTAAACAACAACGCTTGGACTGGGGTAGTTTCGCTTAATGGCAAAAGTCAATAATGTTAGCCCTTACCTCAGGGCAGTGTAGCCTATTGGCTAGAGTCAACGGGGCAAGGGTGGAAAGGGGTGTGGAGGCCCAAGTGCCTAGAATGGCTGTGAGCTAGGGGGGCTGGGGGCTAGGAGGGGGTTGGAGACCAGGCGGGGGCTGGGGGGCCAGGCGGGGGCTGGGGGGGCCAGGCGGGGGCTGGGGGGCGAGGCAGGGGTCAGGGGACCAGGCGGGGGCCGGGGGGCCAGGAGGGGGCTGGGGGACCAGGTGGGGGCTGGGGGGCGAGGCAGGGGTTGGGGGACCAGGCGGGGGCCGGGGGGCCAGGAGGGGGCTGGGGGACCAGGTGGGGGCTGGGGGGCGAGGCAGGGGTCGGGGGACCTGGCGGGGGCCAGGGGGCCAGGAGGGGACCGGGGGGCCGGGCGGGGGCTGGAGGACCAGGCGGGGGCTGGGGGGGGCCAGGCAGGGACCGGGGGACCAGACGGGGGCCGGGCGGGGGCTGGGGGACCGGGCGGGGGCCGCGGGACCAAGCAGGGGCTGGGGGTCCGGGCGGGGCCAGGGGCGGCCGGGGGCCGGGGGGCTGGGGTCCAAGCGGGGCTAGGGGACCAGGCAGGGGCTGCGGGACCAGGTGGGGGCCAGGCAGGGGCTGGGGGACCAGACGGGGGCCGGGGGGCCGGGCGGGGGCCGCGGGACCAGGCGAGGGCTGGGGGGGCCAGGCAGGGGCCGGGGGACCAGATGGGGGCCAGGCGGGGGCTGGGGAGGACCAGGCGGTGGCTGGGGGGGGCCAGGCGGGGGCTGGGGGACCAGACGGGGGCTAGTTGGGGGCCGGGGGACCGGGCGGGGGCCGGGGGGCTGGGCGGGGCTAGGGGCTGGCCGGGGGGCTAGGGGGCCAGGCGGGGGCTGGGGGGACCAGGCGGGGGCCAGGTGGGGGCTAGGGGGGCCAGGCAGGGGCCGGGGGACCAGACGGGGGCCAGGCGGGGGCTGGGGGGGCCAGGCAGGGGCCGGGGGACCAGGCGGGGCCGGGGGACCAGGCGGGGGCTGGGGGCTGGGCAGGGGCCGCGGGGCCGGGCGGGGGCTGGGGGGGACCAGGCAGGGGCCAGGCAGGGGCCGGGGGACCAGGCGGGGGCCAGGCAGGGGCCGGGGGCCGGGGGCCGGGTGGGGGCCGGGGGACCAGGCGGGGGCCAGGCGGGGCTGGGGGCCAGGCGGGGGCCGGGGGCCGGGCGGGGGTTGGGGGGACCAGGCAGGGGCCAGGCGGGGCCGGGGGACCAGGTGGGGGCCGGGGGCCGGGCAGGGGCCGGGGGACCAGGCGGGGGCCGGGAGGGGGCCGGGGGACCAGGTGGGGGCCAGGCGGGGCCGGGGGGACCAGGTGGGGGCCGGGGGCCGGGCAGGGGCCAGGGGACCAGGTGGGGCCGGGGGACCAGGCAGGGGCTGGGGGCTGGGCAGGGGCTGCGGGGCCGGGCGGGGGCTGGGGGGACCAGGCGGGGGCCAGGCAGGGGTCGGGGGCCGGGCGGGGGCCGGGGGACCAGGCGGGGGCCAGGCGGGGCCGGGGGCCAGGTGGGGGCCGGGGGCCGGGGGCCGGGCGGGGGTTGGGGGGACCAGGCAGGGGCCAGGCGGGGCCGGGGGACCAGGTGGGGGCTGGGGGGGCCGGGCGGGGGCTGGGGGACCAGACGGGGGCCAGGTGGGGGCTGGGGGGGCCAGGCGGGGGGTGGGGGGGCCAGGCGGGGGCTGGGGGGACCAGGCAGGGGCCAGGCGGGGCCGGGGGACCAGGCGGGGGCCGGGGGCCGGGCGGGGGCCGGGGGACCAGGTGGGGGCCGGGGGCCGGGCAGGGGCCGCGGGACCAGGCGGGGCCGCGGGACCAGGCGGGGCCGGGGGACCAGGCGGAGGCTGGGGGCTGGGCAGGGGCCGGGGGCCGGGGCGGGGGGCCGAGGGACCAGGCGGGGGCCAGGCAGGGGCCGGGGGCCGGGCGGGGGCCGCGGGGCCGGGCGGGTGCTGGGGGGACCAGGCAGGGGCCAGGCGGGGCCGGGGGACCAGGCAGGGGCTGGGGGGCCGGGCGGGGGCCGCGGGGCCGGGAGGGTGCTGGGGGGACCAGGCAGGGGCCAGGCGGGGCCGGGGGACCAGGTGGGGGCCGGGGGCCGGGCAGGGGCCGGGGGACCAGGCGGGGGCCAGGCAGGGGCCGGGGGCCGGGCGGGGGCCGGGGGACCAGGCGGGGGCCAGGCGGGGCCGGGGCCCAGTTGGGGGCCGGGGGCCGGGGGCCGGGCGGGGGTTGGGGGGACCAGGCAGGGGCCAGGCGGGGGCCGGGGGCCGGGAGGGGGCTGGGGGGACCAGGCAGGGGCCAGGCGGGGCCGGGGGACCGGGCGGGGGCCGGGGGACCAGGCGGGGGCCGGGGGCCGGGCAGGGGCCAGGCGGGGCCGGGGGACCAGGTGGGGGCCGGGGGCCGGGCAGGGGCCGGGGGACCAGGTGGGGGCCGGGGGCCGGGCAGGGGCCGCGGGACCAGGCGGGGCCGGGGGACTAGGGGGGGGCTGGGGGCTGGGCAGGGGCCGGGGGCCGGGGGACCAGGCGGGGGCCAGGCGGGGCCGGGGGCCAGGCGGGGGCCGGGCGGGGGTTGGGGGGACCAGGCAGGGGCCAGGCGGGGGCCGGGGGCCGGGGGCCGGGAGGGGGCTGGGGGGACCAGGCAGGGGCCAGGCGGGGCTGGGGGACCAGGCGGGGCCGGGCGGGGGCCGGGGGACCAGGCGGGGGCCGGGCGGGGCCGGGGGACCAGGTGGGGGCCGGGGGCCGGGCAGGGGCTGGGGGACCAGGTGGGGGCCGGGGGCCGGGCAGGGGCCAGGCGGGGCCGGGGGACCAGGTGGGGGCCGGGGGCCGGGCAGGGGCCGGGGGACCAGGTGGGGGCCGGGGGCCGGGCAGGGGCCGCGGGACCAGGCGGGGCCGGGAGACCAGGCGGGGGCTGGGGGCTGGGCAGGGGCCGGGGGCCGGGGGCCGGGCGGGGGCCGGGGGACCAGGCGGGGGCCAGGCGGGGGCTGGGGGCCGGGCAGGGGCTGGAGGCCGGGGGCCGGGCGGGGGCCGGGGGACCAGGCGGGGGCCAGGCGGGGCCGGGGGCCAGGCGGGGGCCGGGCGGGGGTTGGGGGGACCAGGCAGGGGCCAGGCGGGGCCGGGGGACCAGGTGGGGGCCGGGGGCCGGGCAGGGGCCGGGGGACCAGGTGGGGGCCGGGGGCCGGGCAGGGGCCGCGGGACCAGGCGGGGCCGGGGGACCAGGCGGGGGCTGGGGGCTGGGCAGGGGCCGGGGGCCGGGGGCCGGCGGGGCCGGGGGACCAGGCGGGGGCCAGGCAGGGGCCGGGGGCCGGGCGGGGGCCGGGGGACCAGGCGGGGGCCAGGCGGGGCCGGGGGCCAGGCGGGGGCTGGGGGCCGGGCAGGGGCCGGGGGCCGGGCGGGGGCCGGGGGACCAGGCGGGGGCCAGGCGGGTCCGGGGGCCAGGCGGGGGTCGGGCGGGGGTTGGGGGGACCAGGCAGGGGCCAGGCGGGGCCGGGGGACCAGGTGGGGGCCGGGGGCCGGGCAGGGGCCGGGGGACCAGGTGGGGGCCGGGGGCCGGGCAGGGGCCGGGGGACCAGGTGGGGGCCGGGGGCCGGGCAGGGGCCGCGGGACCAGGCGGGGCCGGGGGACCAGGCGGGGGCTGGGGGCTGGGCAGGGGCCGGGGGCCGGCGGGGCTGGGGGACCAGGTGGGGGCCAGGGGCCGGGCGGGGGCCGGGGGACCAGGCGGGGGCCAGGCGGGGCCGGGGGCCAGGCGGGGGCCGGGGGCCGGGGGCCGGGCGGGGGCCGGGGGACCAGGCCGGGGCTGGGGGCCGGGCAGGGGGCGGGGGCCGGGGGACCAGGCGGGGGCCAGGCGGGGCCGGGGGCCAGGCGGGGGCCGGGCGGGGGTTGGGGGGACCAGGCAGGGGCCAGGCGGGGCCGGGGGACCAGGTGGGGGCCGGGGGCCGGGCAGGGGCCGGGGGACCAGGTGGGGGCCGGGGGCCGGGCAGGGGCCGGGGGCCGGCGGGGCCGGGGGACCAGGCGGGGGCCAGGCAGGGGCCGGGGGCCGGGCGGGGGCCGGGGGACCAGGCGGGGGCCAGGCGGGGCCGGGGGCCAGGCGGGGGCTGGGGGCCGGGCAGGGGCCGGGGGCCGGGGGCCGGGCGGGGGCCGGGGGACCAGGCGGGGGCTGGGGGCTGGGCAGGGGCCGGGGGCCGGGGGCCGGGCGGGGGCCGGGGGACCAGGCGGGGGCTGGGGGCCGGGCAGGGGCCGGGGGCCGGGGGCCGGGCGGGGGCCGGGGGACCAGGCGGGGGCCAGGCGGGGCCGGGGGCCAGGCGGGGGCCGGGCGGGGGTTGGGGGGACCAGGCAGGGGCCAGGCGGGGCCGGGGGACCAGGTGGGGGCCGGGGGCCGGGCAGGGGGCGGGCCGGCGGGCGGGGGACCAGGCGGGGCTGGGGGCTGGGCAGGGGCCGGGGGCCGGCAGGGCCGGGGGACCAGGCGGGGGCCGGGGGCCGGGGGCCGGGCGGGGGCCGGGGGACCAGGCGGGGGCCAGGCGGGGCCGGGGGAGCAGGCGGGGGCTGGGGGCTGGGCAGGGGCCGGGGGCCGGGGGCCTGCGGGGCCGGGCGGGGGCCGGGGGACCAGGCGGGGGCCAGGCGGGGCCGGGGGCCGGGCAGGGGCCAGGGGACCAGGTGGGGCCGGGGGACCAGGCGGGGGCTGGGGGCTGGGCAGGGGCCGCGGGGCCGGGCGGGGGCTGGGGGGACCAGGCGGGGGCCAGGCAGGGGCCGGGGGACCAGGCGGGGGCCAGGCGGGGCCGGGGGCCAGTTGGGGGCCGGGGGCCGGGGGCCGTGCGGGGGTTGGGGGGACCAGGCAGGGGCCAGGCGGGGGCCGGGGGCCGGGAGGGGGCTGGGGGGACCAGGCGGGGGCCAGGCAGGGGCCGGGGGCCGGGCGGGGGCCGGGGGACCAGGCGGGGGCCAGGCGGGGCCGGGGGCCAGGCGGGGGCCGGGCGGGGGTTGGGGGGACCAGGCAGGGGCCAGGCGGGGCCGGGGGACCACGTGGGGGCCGGGGGCCGGGCAGGGGCTGGGGGACCAGGCGGGGCCGGGGGACCAGGCGGGGGCCGGGGGCCGGCGGGGCCGGGGGACCAGGCGGGGGCCAGGCAGGGGCCGGGGGCCGGGCGGGGGCCGGGGGACCAGGCGGGGGCCAGGCGGGGCCGGGGGCCAGGCGGGGGCCGGGGGCCGGGCAGGGGCCGGGGGCCGGGGGCCGGGGGCCGGGTGGGGGCCGGGGGACCAGGCGGGGGCTGGGGGCCGGGCAGGGGCCGGGGGCCGGGGGCCGGGCGGGGGCCGGGGGACCAGGCGGGGGCCAGGCGGGGCCGGGGGCCAGGCGGGGGCTGGGGGCCGGGCAGGGGCCGGGGGCCGGGGGACCAGGCGGGGGCTGGGGGCCGGGCAGGGGCCGGGGGCCGGGGGCCGGGCAGGGGCTGGGGGCCGGGGGCCGGGTGGGGGCCGGGGGACCAGGCGGGGGCCAGGCGGGGCCGGGGGCCAGGCGGGGGCTGGGGGCCGGGCAGGGGCCGGGGGCCGGGGGCCGGGCGGGGGCCGGGGGACCAGGCGGGGGCCAGGCGGGGCCGGGGGCCGGCGGGGCCGGGGGACCAGGCGGGGGCCAGGCGGGGCCAGGGGCCAGGCGGGGGCTGGGGGCTGGGCAGGGGCCGGGGGCCGGCGGGGCCGGGGGACCAGGCGGGGGCCAGGCGGGGCCGGGGGCCAGGCGGGGGCTGGGGGCTGGGCAGGGGCCGGGGGCCGGCGGGGCCGGGGGACCAGGCGGGGGCCGGGCGGGGCCGGGGGCCGGCGGGGCCGGGCCGGGAAGGAGTGCGGAGGCCCGAGCACCCAGAGCGGCTGACGCGCTCGGCTCCTGCTCTCCAGATCCTGTTCTGGGGCCTGCGAGACCTGAAGCGTGTGAACCTGTTTGAGGTGGAGCAGCCCCAGGTGATCATCGAGTGTGCGGGGAAGAAGGTGGAGTCGGAAGTGATCAGCTCCTACAGAGAGAGCCCCAACTTCAACGAGCTGGTCAAATACATCAACGTGGTGAGCACGGTGCAGGGCTCTCTGCCAGGCCGGGCTGCAGCCCCCCCCCAGCCCTGCTAGCTGCGGGGCATGGTCGGGGGCACTGCCTATGGCCCATCCTACTGGAGACTGGGCACCTCCCTGCAGACTGGGTTCTGCCCTGCTGGGTGCCCCCTCCAGGGAGCTGGGCCCACGGAAGACCAGCGGGTGCTGGGAAAGGATTCTCCATGGCCTGGATGGGTTCCGCCCGCGCCAGTGAGTGCCTGCTGGCCGGCGCAGCCCAGGCTCCAGTGTGGCGCTGAGGGGTCCGGGCAGCGCCAGCGTATCCTCATAGGGGGCCCAGGGTGGCTGTGCTAGGGGCTCCCCAGGGTGCAGCTGGCTAATCTGCCCTTGGGCACAGGGGTCAGGTGTAAGCCAGGCGCTGGGCTGTCTCTAGGACCTGCCCTGCAGCCCTGCTGAGCGAGAGGCTCTGTTGCAGGAGCTCCCGGAGCAGGTGTACCTGCACCCGCCCCTCAGCATCTTCGTGGTGGAGCAGCGAGCTTTCGGGCGCACCGTGCTGGTGGGGACCCATGTGGTTTCCCACATCATGAAATTCTCTCCCAAAGAGCTGGAGGAGCTGGAGGAGGAGCCAGAGAACCCCCCCAGCGGTGAGTGAGCAGCGTTGGAGGGGCGGGGGTGGGGCTGTCCCATCTTGCAGCGCGAGGGCAGCGCTCTTGGCCAGGCTGGCGCGTCTCCACTGGCCCTGCCAAGCCGGGAGCGCAGCAGTGCAGGTAGAGGACGCTGGTGCCCACGCAGGACTCGGGCCCATCACTTGTCCTGCTGTGCTGCTGGAGGGAAGGGGCTGCAGCCCGAACTCTTGCAGGGTGACAGGTGCTGGGCTTGGGGTCCCGCAGAGGGCTGGTGCGGGGAGGCTTCCTCCTGCCAGGCTCCCGGGGCTCCGCCCTTCCAGGACATGCACAACAGGGAGCCTTGGAAACCAGAGGGACTGAGGAAAAACCAGTCCCAGGCATGGGGACAGAGCCGGGCCATGGGGGCAGGGTTGTGCAGGGTGACAAATGGCGGTGGGGGGGGGGTGACGGACCAGGCCGGATCTGGGCACAGCTGAGGGCATCTGCTCAGGGCGAATTGCTCAAATTCGGGGCTCTCTCTAGCCCCCAGACTGGAGCCCTTCCCAAAAAGGCCACACACCAGTCCCACAGAGCGCTTCAGCTGCCTGCCTGAAGCCTCACGAGCAAAACCCCTCAGACACCCCAGCAATATCCGTGCCCCAGACGGCCCCGGGCCTCATACACAGGTGAGGGGTCTTAGAGCCCAACCTCACCTTCCCCGAACAAGTTCTGTCCGGTTCCAAGAAACCAGCCACTGATCCCAGGCCAATTTACCCTCTGGACCTTACCCACAAATCACGCTGAGCCAGTCCTTTAGAATCTACCATCTAAAGGTTTATTACTAAGAGAAAGAAAAGCCTGAGAGTGAGGCTGTTGAAGTATCACACGTTACATGCATCGACTCTCCCAGTTCTCGCTGCAGGCTCGCAGCAGAGCTGTTATAGCTGCTGGCTTAAAAGTCCTTGGTGCACATCCTGTGCCAGGATGGGTCCACAGTTCTTTCTGGCTCGTTGATCCCTGCACTGCTGCATCTGGGATGAAGAGCTGAGCTGCGCACCAAATGGAGGATGCCACATGGCCCCTGTGTACCTCCTTCCTCGTCTCTTCTTGGCTGCAGCAGGTCACCTGGCCAGTGGCCTATCCCTGTGTCCCCTGCTGGTAGCCCCTAGGTATCAGTCCCCATTCTTGAGGTGTGTCCTTGCCCTATAGAGGGCTAATGTCCCATGGAGACTTGCTCATTAGCATGGCCATAGGCCGAGCTTCTTTGCCCATTGCTCAACCACATACAGGGAAATATTCAGTATCCACACAGAGTACATGCTTATAACTTCACACACAGACATTATACAGTCACATGAATAGCATATATAGAATCAGTAGACGATAAGCTTTCATTTGACACCTCGCACAGCCCCCTTTGTACCAACTTTTGGGGCAAACACCCCCCCCCCATGGATGCAGCAGTGATCTGGCTGCTCCCCTAAAATCCAGTAATGTGACGGCGGGATAATGCCGGGCAGGATTGTGTAGGGTGACACGGTGTGGGGGGGGGATGCCGGGCCGTGGGAGCAGGGTTGTGCTGGGTGACACGGTTGGGGGGGGGTAATGCTGGGCCGTGGGGGCAGGGTTGTGCAGGGTGACACGGTTGGGGGGGTGTAATACTGGGCCGTGGGGGCGGGGTAGTGCCAGGTGACACGGTGGGAGGGGGTGTAATACCAGGCAGTGGGGGCGGGGTAGTGCCAGGTGACACGGTGGGGGGGGTAATGCTGGGCCGTGGGGGCGGGGTAGTGCCAGGTGACACGGTGGGAGGGGGTGTAATACCGGGCAGTGGGGGCGGGGTAGTGCCAGGTGACACGGTGGGGGGGGTTATACTGGGCCGTGGGGGCGGGGTAGTGCCAGGTGACACGGTGGGGGGGGTAATGCTGGGCTGTAGGGCGGGGTAGTGCCAGGTGACACGGTGGGGGGGGGTAATGCTGGGCCGTGGGGGCGGGGTTGTGCTGGGTGACATGGTGGGGAGGGGGTGTAATACCGGGCTGTGGGGGCGGGGTAGTGCCAGGTGACGCTGTGGGGGGGGGTAATGCCGGGCCGTGGGGGTGGGGTAGTGCCAGGTGACGCTGGGGGGGAGGGTAGTGCCAGGTGATGCGGTGGGGCGGGGTGTAATACCAGGCAGTGGGGGCGGGGTAGTGCCAGGTGACACGGTGGGGGGGGGTAATGCTGGGCTGTGGGGGCGGGGTGTGCTGGGTGACACGGTGGGGGGGGAGTAATACCGGGCCATGGGGGCGGGGTAGTGCCAGGTGACACTGTGGGGGGGGGTAGTGCCAGGTGATGCGGTGGGGGGGGTAATGTTGGGCCGTGGGGGCAGGTGCGTAGCCCGGGCTCTTTCCATTTGCTCCCCTGAGGGTAGGAGCTGTGGGGGACGCAGGGCCCAGCAGAGCTTTGCTGGCAGGCTCTGGACCAGCCCTCGTTTCACGAGCCCATGTGGGCACCATGTGGGGCAAATTACGTCCACCCTGGGGAGAATTCCTGCTGCTCCCTGAGGCCGCCCGGCTGCTAGCGGCGGTGGGGAGGGGCACGGGGATGTCAGGGCTGCGGGCGGCCGGCGCCCTTGGCCGAGTGGCCACGAGGTGGAGGGAGGCTGGGGGAGGGGCACGGGGTGTTGGGCAGCCGGTGCCCTTGGCCAAGTGGCCGTGAGATTGGGGGGAGGCTGGGGGAGGCCGCCTGGCTGCTAGCAGTGGCGGGGAGGGACGCGGGGTGTTGGGTGGCCGGCGCCCTTGGCCAAGTGGCCGTGAGGTTGGGGGGAGGCTGGGGAAGGCCGCCCGGCTGCTAGCAGTGGCGGGGAGGGACGCGGGGTGTTGGGTGGCCGGCGCCCTTGGCCAAGTGGCCGTGAGGTTGGGGGGAGGCTGGGGAAGGCCGCCCGGCTGCTAGCAGTGGCGGGGAGGGACGCAGGGTGTTGGGTGGCCGGCGCCCTTGGCCAAGTGGCCGTGAGGTTGGGGGGAGGCTGGGGGAGGCCGCCCAGCTGCTAGCAGCGGGGGGGAGGGGCGCGGGGATGTCAGGGCTGCGGGCGGCCGGCGCCCTTGGCCGAGTGGCCACGAGGTGGAGGGAGGCTGGGGGAGGGGCGCGGGGTGTCGGGTGGCTGGCGCCCTTGGCCAAGTGGCCGTGAGGTTGGGGGGAGGCTGGGGGAGGCCGCCCGGCTGCTAGCAGTGGCGGGGAGGGGCGCGGGGATGTCAGGGCTGCGGGCGGCCGGCGCCCTTGGCCGAGTGGCCACGAGGTGGAGGGAGGCTGGGGGAGGGGCGCGGGGTGTTGGGCAGCCGGTGCCCTTGGCCAAGTGGCCGTGAGATTGGGGGGAGGCTGGGGGAGGCCGCCTGGCTGCTAGCAGTGGCGGGGAGGGACGCGGGGTGTTGGGTGGCCGGCGCCCTTGGCCAAGTGGCCGTGAGGTTGGGGGGAGGCTGGGGAAGGCCGCCCGGCTGCTAGCAGTGGCGGGGAGGGACGCGGGGTGTTGGGTGGCCGGCGCCCTTGGCCAAGTGGCCGTGAGGTTGGGGGGAGGCTGGGGGAGGCCGCCCAGCTGCTAGCAGCGGGGGGGAGGGGCGCGGGGATGTCAGGGCTGCGGGCGGCCGGCGCCCTTGGCCGAGTGGCCACGAGGTGGAGGGAGGCTGGGGGAGGGGCGCGGGGTGTCGGGTGGCTGGCGCCCTTGGCCAAGTGGCCGTGAGGTTGGGGGGAGGCTGGGGGAGGCCGCCCGGCTGCTAGCAGTGGCGGGGAGGGACGCGGGGTGTTGGGTGGCCGGCGCCCTTGGCCAAGTGGCCGTGAGGTTGGGGGGAGGCTGGGGGAGGCCGCCCGGCTGCTAGCGGCGGGGGGGAGGGGCGCGGGGTGTCGGGTGGCTGGCGCCCTTGGCCAAGTGGCCGTGAGGTGGGGGGAGGCTGGGGGAGGCCGCCCGGCTGCTAGCAGTGGCGGGGAGGGACGCGGGGTGTTGGGTGGCTGGCGCCCTTGGCCGAGTGGCTGCGAGGCAGGGGGAGGCTGCCCAGCTGTAGAGATTGGGGGGAGGGGCGCGGGGTGTCAGGGCGGCCGGCGTCCTTGGCCGAGTGGCCGTGAGGTAGGGGGAGGCTGGGGGAGGCCGCCCGGCTGTAGAGGCAGCGGGGAGGGGCGCGGGGGTGTCGGGCGGCTGGCACCTTTGGCCGAGTGGCCGCGAGGCGGGGATGAGACGGGGCTGAGCGACGCGCTCTCCTTTCATGCAGCTCGGAAAGCCTCTGCCCGGCCCAACCTCTCCCAGACGGTGGTCACCATCGGCCTGGCAGCCAGCGAGATGGGCAGCAAAGCCAACCCACTGGACCTGGTGAAGGTGAGGGGGCCACGTGCACAGTAACCGCCCCTGGCTCGCTGCGTGCCGATGCCGCTTGCCCGAAATGCCCGCCCTGGCCCAGGATAGCCCTAGAAGTGTCCCCGCCAGCCCCAGGCACCATCAGTCACTTCCCGCAGAAGCCGCCTTTGCTTATCCGCCCTCAGGTCCCTCCTGCTCTCTGCCTGGCGTGGCTCGTGGCCAGGCACTAGACAGTCCGTCGGGGAGAGTTGGGTCAATGGGGTGAAAAATCCCTGCAGTGTTTATAAAGTCTGAGGGGCCGTCTCCTCGGCGCTCAGTCTGGAAGCCTGCGAGCTGCACCGAGGGGCTGCTGCAGACGGGCGCGGCGCACTTCTGTCCTGGCGGGAGGGAAGCAAAACCTGAGCCTGTGGCTGTTGGGTCTTCATGAAAGCTGATCCCAGGGCTGATGTGGAACAAATGCTCTCTCTCGGGCACCAGTGCAGCCCACTCCCTGCATCTCCCGTGCCCCAGGCGGGGCCCTTTCCTGGTGCTCAGCCGTGGCCGTGTGTTCTTAGGCACCGCTGAAGAAACTCCCTATCAACAAACTCCTAAGGAGAGAGGCAGAGCTTGAGGAGGAGAAGCCGGAGTTGGAAGAACTGGATTGGTGGTCCAAGTACTACGAATCCTTGAAGGAAATGAGCAGCCAGGTACTGCTCTGGCACGGCCATTCTTTTCTCCCTTCCTGGCACGACAGCTGCCAGTTCGGTGGGAATTCAGTGCCACGGTACCTGTGTGGCCCTGGCCCGGGCCTGGGCCTGGGCCTGGTCTTGGTCTCACCATTCCATGCTGGTGGCGTAGGCAGCTGAGACCCTGAGAGTTCAGCTGGGCCCAGGGCTTGGCACTGCAATGTGGAGCAAAGCTGCATCTTGGTACCTTCTGGATGTGGCCCGAAGTGCCTTGGGTCACTTCCGAAAATGGGATTGGGGCTCATGGCAGCCTGTCTCCTTTGTGGGGCGGCTCTGGCTAATAAGCTGACCCCAGCAGCATGTAACCACCCTGCTGTGTAGTCCTGGTCCCGGCTGTGCCCTCACAACAGGGCCAGTCGAGCTGGTCCTACCGGGCTTACTCGCGGGGCGGGGCTAGGCATAGCGGGCTTGCTCGCTGGGCGGGGCTAGGCATAGCGGGCTTGCTCGCAGGGCAGGGCCAGGCATACCAATCTTGCTCGAGGGGCAGGGCTAGATATACCGGGCTAGCTCGAGGGGCGGGGCTAGGCATAGTGGGCTTGTTTGAGGGGTGGGGCTAGGCATAGTGGGCTTGCTCGAGGGGCGGGGCTGGACATACTGGGTTTGCTCGAGGGGCGGGGCTAGGCTGCCGTGAAGTGAGCTGGGCACATGGCGGGCTGAGCAGGGTGGTAACGTGTGTGTGTTTCAGGGCACTAGTGACGAGGAGGACGGGGATAACGAGGACCCGAATGAGGCAGGTGAGTTCCTGAGCTAGCCAGGCAAGCACAAGTATAATTGTACTAACTAAGTATAACATACTGTAAGGCTATGTCTACGCTGCCGGCTTCTTGCGCAATAACTGTTTTGCACAAGAGTTCTTGTGCAAAGGTTCTTGCACAAGCGTGCGTTCACACTGCCATGTGCTTTTGCACAAGAGCGTCCATGGCCCCGCAGGTGCTGGTCAGCTGGCAGCAGCGCCCGGAGCCCAAGCTGAGAGCAGGGAGTAGAGCGGGTGCTGCCTGGCAGCGTCCCCGGCTCATCCAGATCATGCCCCTCAGGCTGATAAAACTGCACTTTGCATCAACGGGCCGCAACTGCTTCCCAGTGGCTTGTTGCTGGGTTTATACTCCCAGGCCCGGCCCCCGCCCCGCCCCGCCCCTGCTTGTGCCAGACACGGGCAAATCGCCCGTCGCTCTGCTCTCTGTCCCCAGTCCTCCCTGAGCATGTCCCCTTCGCTGTGGGCCTCTGAGCCCTGCAGATGCCCTGCGCTGCTCCAGGAAGGTAGCGCGTGGAAGTGCCTTGCCAGGCCAGGTTCTACAGGCCGTGGGCTGCGTCTTGCACGATGGCTTCCCCGGCCTGACTGGTGCTGCAGCACGGAGAGGACACTCCCCGGTGTGGAGCAGCCAGGACACTTCTCCGTCTCGTTTGTGCCGTTTGCAGATGGAGGGAACTTACAGGTGGACTCCATTGATGCGGAAGCGGAAACCGGACCGAGAGCTGAAGCTGAGCCCGCGCGACCCAAAAGGAGACACATAGCCACACTGCAGGTACCACGCCCTGTGGGCCTGGCTCAGCTTATTCCCTCCTGCTCCTCCTGGCTGGGACAGGCCCTGCCTGTGGCCACAGACCCAGCTCCCTTTACCTTGGCCTGATCCAGCTCGGTGCTGAGCGCTGTCGTCTCCTCTGGCACAGTGAGAAACGCCATAGGCGGAATGGCCCACCGGTCCAGGGGGCTCGTCCTTTGGTCGCATTCACCCCCTTCCTTGGGGCAGTCTGAGTGGGACGGAAGGAGCCTGAATAAGTTGCGGTTTGTTTCAGATCTACAACTGGGAGCTGGAGAATGAGTTTGACAATTTTGAAGACTGGCTGTACATCTTCCCGCTCCATCGGGGCAAGGCGAGCGAGGACGAGGAGGGAAATGAGGATGAGAACTTTGTGGGAAAGTACAAGGTGCTGTGTCATTTGGATGCTGTGCCTTGGGTGGGAAATGAGAAATAACAGCAATGCATGAAAGAGGGAATAGCAGCTCACAGCATAAAGAGATGATGATTCCAGCTATCCCCATAATGACTGGGTACACGTCACCTCCGGACGGGATACAGGGATATAGTTGCTTGACACCTTAAATGACTGCTTCTTGGAGCAGCTGGTTCTGGAGCTTTCAAGGGGAGAGGCAATTCCTGATTTAGTCCTAAGTGGAGCACAGGATCTGGTCCAAGAGTTAAATACAGCTGGACCGCTTGGAAATAGTGACCATAATATAACTCACTTTAACACCCCTATGGTGGGAAAACACCACAGCAGCCCAACACTGTGGCATTGAATTTCAGAAAGAGAAAGTACACAAAAATGAGGAGGCTAATTAAACAGAAATTAAGTAAAAGTGCCAAAAGTAAAATCCCTGCAAGCTGCATGGAAACTTTTAATATACCACAAAGGAGGCTTAACTTAAATGTTTACCCTAAGTTAAATAACTCAGTAAGAGAACCAAAGAAGTGCCACCGTGGCTTTCCCAGCCAAGTAAAAGAAGCAGAGAGAGAGAAAAAGGCATTGTTTAAAAAATGGAAGCTAAATCCTAGTAAGGAAAATAGGAAGGAGCATAAACTTTGGCAAATGTAGTGTAAAAATATAATAAGGAAAGGATTTGAAGAACAGCTGGCCAAAACTCAAAAGGTAATAGTAATTTTTTAAAGTACATCAGAAGCAGGAAGCTGGCTAAACAACCAGGGGGGACCACGGGACGATCAAAATGCTAAAGGAGCATTTAGGGACGATAAGATCATTGCGGAGAAACTAAATGGATTATTTTCATCAGTCTTCACGGCTGAAGATGCTGGGGAGATTCCCAAACCTGAGCCATTCTTTTTATGTGGCACAGCTGAGGAACTGTCCCGGATTGAGGTGTCATTAGAGGAGGTTTTAGAAAAAATTGATAAAGTTAATAATAACAAGTCACCGGGAACAGATGGCATTCACCCAAGAGTTCTGAAAGAACTCAAATGGGAAATTGCGGAACTATTAACTGTGGTTTGCAACCTATCCTTTAAATCAGCTTCCCTACCTAATGACTGGAAGATAGCTAACGTGATGTCAAATTTTAAAAAGGGTTCTGTAGGTGATCCTGTCAGTTTACAGGCCAGTAAGTCTAATGCCGTGGTCACCAACCAGTCGATTGTGAGGTGTTCTGGGCCCCCCATTTCCCCCCACGCCCAAGAAGCCCCACTACCTACCTCGAGCAACAATGGAGGTAGTGGCAGCTTCCCGCGGGGTGGACGGAAGTCCTACAGCTGCACGTCACTTCCGGGGGTTCCAGAAATGCGCTAGCTGCTTCCTTGCCCCAGCTCCCTGGTGTTCCGGGAACTTACCAGGTAAGTCCCCAGAGGCGTGCACTGGGACTTCCCTTCTCTGCGGAAGGGGGAGTCAGGCCCAGAGGGGGCGCGCAACGGAGGCTTCCCTGCTCCGTGCGGGGGGGAGGGTCCAGCCCCAGGGGTCACGTGCGCGGGCTTCCCTGCTCCACGGGAGGGGGGGGGAGGTCAGGCCCGGAGGGGGCACGTGACGGGGCTTCCTTCCTCTGCAGGGGGGTGGGGGTTCGGCCCCAGAGGGAGCATGCAGCAGAGGCTTCCCTCCAAGGCTGGTGTAGGGGACTCCCTGCTCCCCCTGGCACCCTGCCCCCGACATGGTACTGGGGAAGGGTGCTAGTGGGTGCTGGGGCAGGGAACAGGGTGCCAGTGAGGGCAGGGTTCTGCGGCTGGGGGCAGGGGAGAGGGAAACAGGGTGCCAGGAGGACAGGTTTCTGCAGTAGGGGGCAGGGTGCCAGTGGGGACTGGTTTCTGCAGCAGGGGGGCAGGGTGCTGGGGGGCAGGTTTCTGCAGCGGGGGGCAGGGGAACAAACAGGTTTCTGCAGTAGGGGGCAGGGTGCCAGTGGGGACTGGTTTCTGCAGCGAGGGGGCAGGGGGACAGAGTTTGTGGCTGGGGGCAGGAGAGAGGGAACAGGGAGGCAGGAGGGTGGGGACAAGGTTCTGCGGCAGGGGAGAGGGAACAGGGTTCGGGAGCAGGGTTCCAGTGGGGGCAGGGAGTCCCCTACACCAGCCTCGGAGGGAAGCCTCCGTTGCGTGCTCCCTCTGGGGCCGACCCCCCCCCCCAGTGGAGGAAGGAAGCCCTGTCGCGCGCCTCCACTGGGCCTGACTTCCTCCCCCCCCCACGGAGCAGGGAAGCCTCCGTTGCGCGCCCCCTCTGGGCCTGACTTCCCTCCTTCCGCAGAGAAGCGAAGTCCCAGTGCACGCCTCTGGGGACTTACCCGGTAAGTTCCCGGAACGCCAGGGAGCTGGGGCAAGGAAGCAGCTAGCGCATTTCTGGAACCCCCGGAAGTGACGTGCAGCTGTAGGACTTCCGTCCACCCCGCGGGAAGCTGCCACTACCTCCATTGTTGCTTGAGGTAGGTAGTGGGGCTTCTTGGGGGTAGAGGGAAATGGGGGGCCCAGAATGCCTTGCGATCGCCTGGTTGAGGCCCCGGGATCGACCAGTCGATCACGATTGACTGGTTGGTGACCATGGCTCTACTGCATGAGCTAAAAGCCACTGGCTGGTAGCTAAAGCTGTAGAGCAGACTCATTATTTCCTCTGTAAGCAGTCCCAGTGTCACTAGATGGGACAGTGCACCACACCCAGTAAGTGTGTGTGTTACACTCTCATGAACTGAAAAACTTCAGCATGGATTGATGACTGGTTAAGGCAGGAAACAAAGGGTAGGGAAAGTCAGTTCTCCAAATGGAGAGAGGTAACTGGAGAAAGGGGCAAAGAGGGAGGTGGCACAATTTGCAGATGAGACCAAACTGCTCAAGAGAGTTAAGACCAAAGCAGACTGTGAAGAGCTTTGAAAGGATCTCACCAAACTAAGTGACTGGCCAACAAAATGTCAGATGAATTTTAATGTTGATAAATGCAAAATAATACACATTGGAAAAAATAATCCCAACTATAGATATAAAACGATAGAGACTAAATTAGCTGTTACCATTTAAGAGAGAGATCTTGGAGTCATTGTGGATAGTTCTCCACAAACATCCACGCAGTGTGCAGCGGCAGTGAAAAAAGCAAACAGGATGTTAGGAATCATTAAAAAACAGATAGAGAATAAGACGGCAAATACCTTATTGCCTCTCTATAAATCCATGGTACGCCCACATCCTGAATACTGCGTACAGATGTATCTCATCTCAAAAAAGATACCTTGGCATTGGAAAAGTGCAAGAAAAATGATCTGGGGTGTGGAACAGCTGTCATATGAGGAGAGATTAATAAGACTGGGGCTTTTCATCTTAGAAAGGGGAGACTAAGGGGGATATGATAGAGGTCTATGAAATCATGAATGTTGAGAAGGAACATAAGGAAATCATAGAATCATAGAATACTAGGACTGGAAGGGACCTCGAGATTATAATAATTAATAATGTTAATTATTCCCGTAACACAAGAAATTTCACCACATTATATTAATATGTAGCATATTTAAAACAAACACAAGGAAGTGTTTCTTCACACAACCTGTGGAACTCCTTGCCAAAAAGATGTTTTGATGACCAGGACTAGAACTAGCTAAATTCATGGAGGATCAGTCCATCCAATGGCTATTAGCCAGGACGGACAGGGATGGTGTCTCTAGCCTGTTTGTCAGAAACTGTAAATGGATGACAGGAGAGGGATCACTTGGGGATTCCCTGTTCTGTTCATTCCCTCTGGGGCAGCTGGTATTGGTTACTGTCGGCAGACAGGACACTGGGCGAGATCGACCTTGGGTCTGACCCAGTGTGGCTGTTCGGTTAAGAAGACTTTGGAACATTTTTATCCTTTTACCCTGCACAGAGTCAGTGCATAAATCTCTCCAGTGCAGCATGAAGGCAGGAGAAACACTTTGTAGCACATAGTGTCCCGCATGAACTTCTGCATCTCGAGCTGCCACAAGAAGTTTCATGTCATTCCTAGGGTGGTGGTCCACAAATGTGTGGGGCCAGTCCCCTGGAGGGGGCGTGGAGGGACATGTGGGGGGGCTGTGGTGGGATCAGCCCTAGCCCCATGGGAGGTGGTGTGGGGGAGGGAACACTACACGGCTCTGCTCTGCCCCCTGCTCAGTCTGCTTTGCTGAGTGTATGGACGGGGCCCTGGCCAGTCTTTGGGAACACAGCAAGCTGTGTAGCCAGGGAGCGTGTGGCCGGGCACAGGGCACAGGGAGGCCGTGCCAAAGACCAAGCCCTGGGCACTGCAGGTGGCTGGGAATATTTTCGGCAGCAGGGCACTGAGCCCCGTGCTGGCGCTGTCCCCTATAGGGTTCATTCTTCGTTTATCCTGCGGATGAGGCAGGTCCGGAGCACAAGATCTCACAGGGGGTCCCCAGGAACCGACCCATCAAGGTGCTTGTCCGAGTTTACATTGTTAAGGTAAGTGATGTGGGAAGTCGTGGAGACCTGGTCAGCTCACCAGCTAGAGAATCCCTGGCCAGCCCACGGCTGGTCGGCCTGGAGCCAGGAGACCTGGACAAGGCTGGGCTCTTGGGTCTCAGCTAGTCACTCCATGTCCAGCCAGCTGGGTGACCCGTGGCAAGGGATCCAGGGTCACAAGGGGCCAGCAGCAGAGCTGGGAGGGAAGAGCCGGGGCCAGAGTCCTTCTGGTCCGACCACACTGCCTGCCAGGGCTGCTGCTTGGTGCAGGGCAGGGGCTACTCGCCCAGTGTGCCAGGCAGGCAGCATGGCTAGAGGCTGCCTGAGTTCGGACCAAGCGCCCCCTGCCCCACCAGCCAATGGACCAGGGGAGGGGACACGGAGAGGATGGAGGGGCCCAGGATGGGGATGGGAACAAGACACTGGCAGGTCACATGGGGGTGGAGTGTTCTCCCTCCCAGCCAGTGCCTCTTTTATGTCCCCTGCAGCCAGGTCCCCCAGGGTATTTTCTAGACCCGTGTCTGGTCTAGCGCCCAGTGTCTCAGGTGCTGGGTTGCTCCAGAGCCCTCTGTGGCCTGTGATGGACACAGGGGCAGCTCTCAGTGTCCCGCCTCAGAAACTCCTCTGCTGCGAGGCGCTGTGCTTGCTTTCCCTTGGCCCGGCCGATCGCGGGACGCATCCCATCGCGGGGCCCAGCCGATCGCGGGACGCGTCCCATCGCGGGGCCCGGCCGATCGCGGGACGCATCCCATCGCGGGGCCCGGCCGATCGCGGGACGCATCCCATCGCGGGGCCCGGCCGATCGCCGGGACGCATCCCATCGCGGGGCCCGGCCGATCGCCGGGACGCATCCCATCGCGGGGCCCGGCCGATTGCCGGGACGTGTTCCATCGCGGGGCCCAGCCAATCGCGGGACGCATCCCATCGCGGGGCCCGGCCGATCGCGGGACGCATCCCATCGCGGGGCCCGGCCGATCGCCGGGACGCGTTCCATCACGGGGCCCGGCCGATCGCGGGACGCATCCCATCGCGGGGCCCGGCCGATCGCGGGACGCATCCCATCGCGGGGCCCGGCCAATCGCGGGACGCATCCCATCGCGGGGCCCGGCCGATCGCCGGGACGCATCCCATCGCGGGGCCCGGCCGATTGCCGGGACGCGTTCCATCGCGGGGCCCGGCCGATCGCGGGACACATCCCATCGCGGGGCCCGGCCGATCGCGGGACGCATCCCATCGCGGGGCCCGGCCGATTGCCGGGACGCGTTCCATCGCGGGGCCCGGCCGATCGCGGGACACATCCCATCGCGGGGCCCGGCCGATCGCGGGACGCATCCCATTGCGGGGCCCGGCCGATCGCCGGGACGCGTTCCATCGCGGGGCCCGGCCAATCGCGGGACGCATCCCATCGCGGGGCCCGGCCGATCGCCGGGACGCGTTCCATCGCGGGGCCCGGCCAATCGCGGGACGCATCCCATCGCGGGGCCCGGCCGATCGCCGGGACGCGTTCCATCGCGGGGCCCGGCCAATCGCGGGACGCATCCCATCGCGGGGCCCGGCCGATCGCCGGGACGCATCCCATCGCGGGGCCCGGCCGATTGCCGGGACGTGTTCCATCGCGGGGCCCAGCCAATCGCGGGACGCATCCCATCGCGGGGCCCGGCCGATCGCGGGACGCATCCCATCGCGGGGCCCGGCCGATCGCCGGGACGCGTTCCATCACGGGGCCCGGCCGATCGCGGGACGCATCCCATCGCGGGGCCCGGCCGATCGCGGGACGCATCCCATCGCGGGGCCCGGCCAATCGCGGGACGCATCCCATCGCGGGGCCCGGCCGATCGCCGGGACGCATCCCATCGCGGGGCCCGGCCGATTGCCGGGACGCGTTCCATCGCGGGGCCCGGCCGATCGCGGGACACATCCCATCGCGGGGCCCGGCCGATCGCGGGACGCATCCCATTGCGGGGCCCGGCCGATCGCCGGGACGCGTTCCATCGCGGGGCCCGGCCAATCGCGGGACGCATCCCATCGCGGGGCCCGGCCGATCGCCGGGACGCGTTCCATCGCGGGGCCCGGCCAATCGCGGGACGCATCCCATCGCGGGGCCCGGCCGATCGCCGGGACGCGTTCCATCGCGGGGCCCGGCCAATCGCGGGACGCATCCCATCGCGGGGCCCGGCCGATCGCTGGGACGCGTTCCATCGCGGGGCCCGGCCAATCGCGGGACGCATCCCATCGTGGGGCCCGGCCGATCGCCGGGACGCGTTCCATCGCGGGGCCCGGCCAATCGCGGGACACATCCCATCGCGGGGCCCAGCCGATCGCCGGGACGCGTTCCATCGCGGGGCCCGGCCGATTGCGGGACACATCCCATCGCGGGGCCCGGCCGATCGCGGGACGCATCCCATCTGCAGGGCCCGGCCGATCGCGGGACGCATCCCATTGCAGGGCCCGGCCGATCGCGGGACGCATCCCATCGCGGGGCCCGGCCGATGCCGGGACGGGGACGCGGGAGATCCCATCGCGGGGCCCGGCCGATCGCGGGACGCATCCCATCGCGGGGCCCGGCCGATCGCCGGGACGCGTTCCATCGCGGGGCCCGGCCAGATCGCGGGACACATCCCATCGCGGGGCCCGGCCGATCACGGGACGCATCCCATGCGGGGCCCGGCCGATCGCCGGGACGCGTTCCATCGCGGGGCCCGGCCGATCGCGGGACGCATCCCATCGCGGGGCCCGGCCGATCGCGGGACGCGTCCCATCGCGGGGCCCGGCCATCGCGGGACGCATCCCATCGCGGGGCCCGGCCGATCGCGGGACGCTCCCATCGCGGGGCCCGGCCATCGCCGGGACGCATCCCATCGCGGGGCCCGGCCGATCGCCGGGACGCATCCCATCGCGGGGCCCGGCCGATGCCGGGACGTCCCATCGCGGGGCCCGGCCATCGCGGGACGCATCCCATCGCGGGGCCCGGCCGATCGCGGGACGCATCCCATCGCGGGGCCCGGCCGATCGCCGGGACGCGTTCCATCACGGGGCCCGGCCGATCGCGGGACGCATCCCATCGCGGGGCCCGGCCGATCGCGGGACGCATCCCATCGCGGGGCCCGGCCAATCGCGGGACGCATCCCATCGCGGGGCCCGGCCGATCGCCGGGACGCATCCCATCGCGGGGCCCGGCCGATTGCCGGGACGCGTTCCATCGCGGGGCCCGGCCGATCGCGGGACACATCCCATCGCGGGGCCCGGCCGATCGCGGGACGCATCCCATTGCGGGGCCCGGCCGATCGCCGGGACGCGTTCCATCGCGGGGCCCGGCCAATCGCGGGACGCATCCCATCGCGGGGCCCGGCCGATCGCCGGGACGCGTTCCATCGCGGGGCCCGGCCAATCGCGGGACGCATCCCATCGCGGGGCCCGGCCGATCGCCGGGACGCGTTCCATCGCGGGGCCCGGCCAATCGCGGGACGCATCCCATCGCGGGGCCCGGCCGATCGCCGGGACGCTCCCATCGCGGGGCCCGGCCATTGCCGGGACGTTCCATCGGGGGCCCGCCAATCGCGGGACGCTCCCATCGCGGGGCCCGGCCGATCGCGGGACCATCCCATCGCGGGGCCCGGCCGATCGCCGGGACGCGTTCCATCCGGGGCCCGGCCGATGCGGGACGCATCCCATCGCGGGGCCCGGCCGATCGCGGGACGCATCCCATGCGGGGCCCGGCCAATCGCGGGACGCATCCCATGCGGGGCCCGGCCGATCGCCGGGACGCATCCCATCGGGGGCCCGGCCGATTGCCGGGACGCTTCCATCGCGGGGCCCGGCCGATCGCGGGACCATCCCATCGCGGGGCCCGGCCGATCGCGGGACGCTCCCATTGCGGGGCCCGGCCGATCGCCGGGACGCGTTCCATCGCGGGGCCCGGCCAATCGCGGGACGCATCCCATCGCGGGGCCCGGCCGATCGCCGGGACGCGTTCCATCGCGGGGCCCGGCCAATCGCGGGACGCATCCCATCGCGGGGCCCGGCCGATCGCCGGGACGCGTTCCATCGCGGGGCCCGGCCAATCGCGGGACGCATCCCATCGCGGGGCCCGGCCGATCGCCGGGACGCATCCCATCGCGGGGCCCGGCCGATTGCCGGGACGTGTTCCATCGCGGGGCCCAGCCAATCGCGGGACGCATCCCATCGCGGGGCCCGGCCGATCGCGGGACGCATCCCATCGCGGGGCCCGGCCGATCGCCGGGACGCGTTCCATCACGGGGCCCGGCCGATCGCGGGACGCATCCCATCGCGGGGCCCGGCCGATCGCGGGACGCATCCCATCGCGGGGCCCGGCCAATCGCGGGACGCATCCCATCGCGGGGCCCGGCCGATCGCCGGGACGCATCCCATCGCGGGGCCCGGCCGATTGCCGGGACGCGTTCCATCGCGGGGCCCGGCCGATCGCGGGACACATCCCATCGCGGGGCCCGGCCGATCGCGGGACGCATCCCATCGCGGGGCCCGGCCGATTGCCGGGACGCGTTCCATCGCGGGGCCCGGCCGATCGCGGGACACATCCCATCGCGGGGCCCGGCCGATCGCGGGACGCATCCCATTGCGGGGCCCGGCCGATCGCCGGGACGCGTTCCATCGCGGGGCCCGGCCAATCGCGGGACGCATCCCATCGCGGGGCCCGGCCGATCGCCGGGACGCGTTCCATCGCGGGGCCCGGCCAATCGCGGGACGCATCCCATCGCGGGGCCCGGCCGATCGCCGGGACGCGTTCCATCGCGGGGCCCGGCCAATCGCGGGACGCATCCCATCGCGGGGCCCGGCCGATCGCCGGGACGCATCCCATCGCGGGGCCCGGCCGATTGCCGGGACGTGTTCCATCGCGGGGCCCAGCCAATCGCGGGACGCATCCCATCGCGGGGCCCGGCCGATCGCGGGACGCATCCCATCGCGGGGCCCGGCCGATCGCCGGGACGCGTTCCATCACGGGGCCCGGCCGATCGCGGGACGCATCCCATCGCGGGGCCCGGCCGATCGCGGGACGCATCCCATCGCGGGGCCCGGCCAATCGCGGGACGCATCCCATCGCGGGGCCCGGCCGATCGCCGGGACGCATCCCATCGCGGGGCCCGGCCGATTGCCGGGACGCGTTCCATCGCGGGGCCCGGCCGATCGCGGGACACATCCCATCGCGGGGCCCGGCCGATCGCGGGACGCATCCCATTGCGGGGCCCGGCCGATCGCCGGGACGCGTTCCATCGCGGGGCCCGGCCAATCGCGGGACGCATCCCATCGCGGGGCCCGGCCGATCGCCGGGACGCGTTCCATCGCGGGGCCCGGCCAATCGCGGGACGCATCCCATCGCGGGGCCCGGCCGATCGCCGGGACGCGTTCCATCGCGGGGCCCGGCCAATCGCGGGACGCATCCCATCGCGGGGCCCGGCCGATCGCTGGGACGCGTTCCATCGCGGGGCCCGGCCAATCGCGGGACGCATCCCATCGTGGGGCCCGGCCGATCGCCGGGACGCGTTCCATCGCGGGGCCCGGCCAATCGCGGGACACATCCCATCGCGGGGCCCAGCCGATCGCCGGGACGCGTTCCATCGCGGGGCCCGGCCGATTGCGGGACACATCCCATCGCGGGGCCCGGCCGATCGCGGGACGCATCCCATTGCAGGGCCCGGCCGATCGCGGGACGCATCCCATTGCAGGGCCCGGCCGATCGCGGGACGCATCCCATCGTGGGGCCCGGCCGATCGCGGGACGCATCCCATCGCGGGGCCCGGCCGATCGCCGGGACGCATCCCATCGCGGGGCCCGGCCGATCGCCGGGACGCGTTCCATCGCGGGGCCCGGCCAATCGCGGGACACATCCCATCGCGGGGCCCGGCCGATCACGGGACGCATCCCATCGCGGGGCCCGGCCGATCGCCGGGACGCGTTCCATCGCGGGGCCCGGCCGATCGCCAGGACGCGTCCCATCGTCGGGCCCGGCTGTGAATGGCAGCCCCAGAATCTCCTGCTGTTGGCTTTTAGGCAATGAACCTGGCTCCGGCAGATGCGAACGGCAAGGCGGATCCCTATGTGGTGGTAACGCTTGGCCAGGAGCAGAAGGACACGAAGGACCGTTACATCCCGAAGCAGCTCAACCCCGTGTTTGGAGAGTAAGGGGCAGGCTTTGCTGGGGCCCGGGTTCGTGGCAACAGCCTCTTCCTTGGGGCACACTGGAAAGGGAGATTCCTGGGTTGAGAGTGGGCACAGAGCCAGCCCGCTGGGCTCAGTGTGACCTCAGCACTCCTTCCTCTGTCCCACTGCATCGGTGCCCCTCAGTCCCGCTTGGGGCTGCTCTGCCCCAGGCTCTGCGTGTGTCTGCCTGGCCCCCTGCACGTCTGGGGCGCTGCTCACAGGAGCCTGCCCTCAGGAGGGAACAGAGAGCAGGGGGAGAAGGAGACGCCAGGTGCCTCCAGAGCATGCAGTGAGGGTGCAGACCCTCTGTGGGCTCATGGCGCTGCCCTGCTCAGGGCCCTGGGCTCGGAGCTTGGCGACGATCTCCAAGGGGCCATGGGGCAGCCCTTTGGAAATGGGCAGAGCTCCGCGCACTCAGCTGTGCCCTGGAACATGCCCCACTGGCACATGCAGGCGGGGGCGGGATGCTGGCGGCTCTCTGAACTGGCCCTGGCCCGGGGAGGGAGGCAGTCACAGGAGGCCACTGTAGCCCGGCAGCCTGTTGTCCCTGGGCTGAGTGGAGGCACTGCCGGGGGTGCAGAGCTGCGGGCGGGGGGCCTGGCTCACAGAGATGGCAGGAGAAGGTGCTGCCCCTGCTGGGTATTTCCGCCTGGGGCGCCCCAGGAGGTGCTCAGGGCTTGGGGAGCTGTGCGTGGCAGGCAGATTGAACCGCGTCAGCCCGTCCCATAGACAGAGCCGGGGCCAGCAGGGAACCCTGCTCACTGGGCTCGTGCATGCAGGGTCCTGGAGCTGAGCATCTCCTTCCCCATGGAGTCGGAGCTCACCGTTTCCATATTCGACCATGACTTGGTTGGCTCGGATGACCTGATTGGGGAGACGAAGATCGACCTGGAGAACCGGTTCTACAGCAAGCACCGTGCTAACTGCGGGGTGGCCTCCCAGTACGACACGTACGTCCAGCCGCTCCCTTCCACACGGGCTGCCATGGTGGCGCTAGGCCCCCAGCCACTCTGCTGCACAGGGGCGGGTTGTGCCTTGCCCGGTTGTGGAGCTGCTGATCCAGAGAGCCACACAGGAGCACGCTGGCCACCTGTGAGGGGCCGGCACTCTGCCACCTGGCATAGAGCCCCGTGTGTATGGACACGTCCGGCCACTCTACAGCCAGATTCCCCAAGGCGACGCCTGCTGGCCTCCCTTCCACTGCTTCATTGGCCCCGTTGACCTGGGCTGGGAGATTCGCCCAAGAGGGGAAGGGATTCAGTCTCTTGACTGGCCAACAGCTTGCTTCATAACCGTCCCTGGGAGCCCGCAGGGAGGGCTTCTCCGTGTTCTGGCAGCCCGTCCTGTGGGAGCGCCTGCGCGGGCAGCGCTACAACCCCCGGGGAAATATTCCCTGCGCGGCTCCACCAGGGCGAATGGGGTGTCTGACGCTCCTCCCCCTCCCCCTCCCCACAGCGATGGCTACAACGTGTGGCGAGACGCGTTCAAGCCCACCCAGATCTTGGAGAGTTTGTGCAAGAAGAGCTCACTCCCCTCCGCAGAGTACAGGCGGGAGGAGGTCAAAGTCAACAGCAAGATCTTCAAGGTGCCGCCTGAAGCTTTCCCTGCAGGTACCGTGTGTTAGTTCTGTGTGGCTCAGGCCATGGAGTGCGCTCAGAGCCCCCTCTCCTCCCTGACCACACCACGCACTCAGCCTCCAGTGGCACATGGTGGGGAGCTGCACAGACCACACAAGACACTGTGGTCCCTGAACCCCCTTCCTGGCGTGGGTGAGCAATTGCTCTGGTGAGCTTGTCCATTAATATGCCAGGGCTTAGGGTGACCGTATTTCCCTGTGCTGGATACAGGACCCCTGGTAAAACGACAGTACTCGGATCTATGCAAGTTCTCCAGCCACCAACCGTGCAAGTCTTCAGAGTGGCGCTGAGTGGACTGAACCCTGTTAGAAAGCAACACTGTGGAGCTGGATGCTTTTTATTTAAGGCTTTAGGCTCACGTGGGATGGGAGAACCCCCGCCCAGGTCACATGGGATGGGAGAACCCCCGCCCAGGTCACATGGGATGGGAGAACCCCCACACAGGTTACATGGGATGGGATGTCCCCCACACAGGTCACATGGGATGGGAGAACCCCCGCCCAGGTCACATGGGATGGGAGAACCCCCGCCCAGGTCACATGGGATGGGAGAACCCCCCGCACAGGTCACATGGGATGGGAGAACCCCCACACAGGTCACATGGGATGGGATGACACCCCCCCCCAAGCCCGCACAGGACACACATGCGCGCTCACACACACGCACGCGCGCGCACACACTCTCCCCCCCACCCCCCCGTACACCTCTCACACAGGAACATGACCAACCAACCAACTCTCCCTGTCCAGTGCTCTCTGCCCTGCGTGCCTTGCCGGAGCCTGGGACAGACGCGCCTCTCCTCACACCTGGCACTGCACTGCCCCACAGCAACTTGGGGCAGGCTCACGCTTCAGCGCAGGGCTCTGCCAGGGCTCACATCACAGTGTGGCCAGCAGCAGCCTCTGGGCACTGTACAGCAGGGAAAGGATGGGAGCTGCTTCCAGCCCCAGGGGAGGCGCGTGTGTGGGGTAAGGGATGACCTGGCCTGTCTTTGCAGAGCCCCTCTCCTCGCTCCCCCCCCCCACTCCCTGGGGCAGGAAGCAGCTTGTCCCATCCTGCTGGCACAGAGTCGAAAGGCAACGGCCACGCCACTGAGGGACCCCGGCCGCCCTGGCTACAGTGTGGGCAGGGAAGGGTTAAGCCCTGAGGATGCCTGGTGCCCCAGGGTCCAGGGGACTCCTGCAGCCTGCAGGGGCTGCAGCGAAGGGAGCCAGAGAGGGGCTCAGCAGGGTGGTGCTGGAGGACGGAGCGGCCCATGCTCCCTGTGGGACAGAGCCAGGCACGGCAGGGGAAAGAGGGTGCTAAGCCCCTGCCATGAGGGCTGTGGAGCCTGCAGGTTCAAGGTGTACACAGGCTGGAAACCGCTTCTCCCTCCCGCACTCCAGGCTTCCCCAAGCCAGCGCTGTGCTGGGTGTTGGTACGTGCCAGGCTCGGCTCCTGCCCAGCGCCCAGGCCAGAGGCTCTTGGGCTGTCCAGGGCTCTGGGGGAAGGGAGGGAGGAGCCTGCCGGCCAGGCAGTGGGCAAGCCTAGTGCTCCAGCTGGCGCTGGGAGTGGTGAGCACGCTGAGGGCAGGGGCGCCAGCCAGCCCTGGTACATGCCCCGCTGCTCCTCCCTACCCGCCTGTGGGGCAAGGGGCACAGCAGGGCCAGGACAGTGAGGAGGACCCGTGAAGGGCACCGTGTAACTGCCTCCTGGTGCCTGGCCATACTTACCAGCCACCGCAGCTTGCGGTGCACAGCCAAGGCTGCTGGAAACGGGCCAGGAGCCAGCTGCGAGCAGGGGCTTCGGGGGCTGACCAGCAAGGGGAGCAGCCAGCCCTGCATGCTGCCTCTCCCCCCGCCAGCCTGACACCCCCACCCCCATGCTCAGCTACTGGGTCCCACTCACGGCTGGTGGGTGGGCGGCTGGTGACAGGGATCCAGCCAGCAGCACCCACAGCCCTGGGGAGACAGCTCTAGGGACCCTTGCTCAGCTGCTGGCCGCCTGTCTTCTGAGCCTTCCCGCTGGCTGTCATGTGTCCCAGAGGCCTTTGTGAAGGACAAGCGTGAGGCGGAGGACGAGACGTGGGCCGCGTACGATGAGCACAAGGCGCTGTATGTCCTGCAGCACTGGGAGGAGATGCCAGAGTACGGCTACAAGTTGGTCCCGGAGCACGTGGAGATTCGGTCCCTTTACAACCCGGAGAACCCGGGGCTGGTGCAGGTGAGGCCAACACGTTCATTCGCCCCAGAGGACCCCTGGGCTTTAGCCCTTGCCAAGCTCTGGGGGCTGGCTGGTCACTCCCTAAGCCAGAACACGACTGCTCCTCACTGTCTGCTCCCTGGGCTTTGTCCTGTCCAGTGGAAACTGTACCACCTCTTCCCCAGTGGCCCAGCGCACAGGAGCAGCAGCAAAGGTTTCTTAGCATGCAGCATACGCTTCTGGCCCCCTCTTGCCTGTCTTGTCTACGTTTTCCTGTGCTCAGATTTGTCTGGAGACGCCGTGCAGCACCATGGGCTGGGCATAGAGACACAGAAGATCAGGGCTGGAAGAGACCTTAGGAGGCCATCAAGTCCAGCCCCCTGCCCAAAACGGGACCAATCCCAACTAAATCATCCCAGCCAGGGCTTTGTCCAGCCGAGACTTAATCCTAGGACTGGAAGGGACCTCAAGGGGTCATTGAGTCCACTCTCCTGCCCTCACGGCAGGACCAAGCACCGTCTAGGCCATCCCTAAAACCCTTCCACCACTTCCCTAGGGAACCCAGCCCAGTGCTTCCCACCTGCCTGGGAGTCAGAAGGGTGTACTTACTGTATTGCTGGCTCTGCCACTCACTTCTGTGTGCCTTGGGCAAGTCATTTCCCCTCTCCGTCTGAGGCTTGGACAAGAAGCAATGGGCTTAAACTGCAGCAAGGGAGGTTTAGGCTGGGCATTAGGAAAAATGTCCTGCCTGTCAGGGTGGTGAAACACTGGAATAAGTTGCCTAGGGGGGTGGTAGAATCTCATCATTGGAGATATTTAAGAGCAGGTTGGACAGACACCTGTCAGGGATGATCTAGACAGTGCTTAGTCCTGCTGTGAGGGCAGGGGACTGGACTTGATGACATCTCAAGGTCCCTGCCAGTTGTATGATTCTTTGCCTGTCCTGTGTCTTTCGATTGCAGGCTCTTTAGGGAAGGGATATCCAGGCACAGTGGGACCTGAGCTTGGGTTGCAGCCTCTAGGCCAGGGGCAGGGAACCTTTTTTGGGTTGGGGGCTGCTGACCCACAGAAAAATCAGTTGGGGGCTGCACACAAGGGAGAAACAACCAAACCCTCACTAATGTGGCCCTGGGGGGGGGGGTGAGAGCCCCAAGCCTCAGGGGCTGGATCCAGGCAAGCTGCGGGCTGCATCCGGCCTCTGGGCCTTAGATTCCCCACCCCTGCTCTAGGCACTGCTGTGGTTCAAATAGGAATCATACTAAAATGGTGGACACAGGGGTCAGTGAAAAACTCAATGCGAAAGTGCAGCTACTTCTGGGGCAGATTCTGGCCGCGGCGCACAGCACCGAGCAGCTGCAGGCAAGGAGCCAAGTGAGAGGGAGTGGAATGCAGGGAGGACAAAGCCTCGCTCCGAATCCAGAAGGAACCGTGGGGCTCAGTCTGACCTCCAGGCCGCAGCCCCTTGCCACTTGCTGCCTAATCCTTGCGGCCAGCCCAGGAGCCAGTGATGGAGCGAGAGCAGCTGTCTGGAGAGAGCTGCCCCTTCTTAGAACCTGCCCCACCTGGTTAATTCCCCACCCGGCTCTCACCCCACTGTCCCTCGTCACTGGCCCTGGTGCTGGCTAGGGAGCCCTCCCCAGCAGCCCCTCCTGCCGGGCAGCCCCTCTGGCCAAGCGCTTTGCTCAGCTCAGCCCCCTGCTGCAGCAGGTCTCTGGGACTCAGAGCATTCCTGTCGCTTTCGTCTCCGCCCTCCAAGCGCTCCGCGTCCCTTCTGGGCTGTGGGCGGCTCTGCACACCGTGTTGCTGCAGAGGTCTTAGGGGGCAGCGCCCCACCCGGCATGCCCGGCTCTGAGTGCAGGGGTCCAACCTGTCCTTTCAGGCGCAGCATGGAGCAGCAGGCTCCTGGCCACTGGTTCTGGAAGGGCCAAGTCAGCCAGGGTCCAGCCGCTCCCCTTCAGAGCCAGGTGGCTTCTTGGGTCCCAGGCAAACGAACTTCTATTAAAATGCTGGTTGGTTGGTTGAGACCTGCTTACCAAGCGCCCCTGCGCTGCTGCCTCGTCCCCTGCCCTCATCTCCGGTTACCGCCCCACCAGGATCTGGCCTCTATCAGAGAGTCCTCGGTTTCCCATAGTAACTGACAAGCTATTGAATTGGGGTTGACAGGGGTCAAGTTAATTTGGAGAATCCCATTTTAAAAAAAGACCCCCAACAAACAGTTTGCCGCTAGGAACTCCATCGCCACCCTGAGCTCCTGGCTGGCTGGGTCTGGTGTGAGCAATCCATGGGCTGGTCCGGGCGCAAGGACAGCATGCCATTTCCAAACGGCCTTCAAGCACTTCACTAGATTCCCACAGTCATTTGCTTCATTTTGGCAAGAAAAAAACTGAATTTCCCCAGTGCAGAGAAGCTAAGCTGGTGGCGTGGCATCTAAGCCTGGGGGTGATGGATGTGTGTGTGTGTCTGGCATGGCATCCAAGCCTGGGGGGGATGGGGGGGTGTGTGTGTGTCTGGCATGGCATCTAAGCCTGGGGGGGATGGGGGTGTGTGTGTGTCTGGCATGGCATCTAAGCCTGGGGGCGATGTGTGTGTGTGTGTGTGTGTGTCCAGCATGTAATCCAAGCCTTGTGTTTGTGTGTGTGTGTCTGGCACGGCATCCAAGACTGCGGGTAGTGTGCGTGCATGTGCGTGTGTGCGTCTGGCATGGCATCCAAGCCCAGGGTATGGGTGTGTGTCCGGCATGGCATCCAAGCCAAGGGGATGTGTATGTGTGTCCGGCATGGCATCCAAGCCGGGGGTGTGTGTGTGTGTCCCCGTCCAGCATGGCACCCGAGTCCAGCGCAGAGAAGCCGAGTCAGCAGGGAGATGTTTTGGCAGAGAACAAAGTAAAGTTGCCACTGACAAGTTTAAAACACCCAGCAACGTGTTGCTCTTGTTCTATTTCAGTTTTGCCTAAGCAATAACTTGTATCCCCTTTGGGTCGGGGGCTGGTGACTACCCTGGGACCAGCATCCTGAGCAATGTGTTTCTTAAAATCCCCTCTACAGCCCCATTTCAAATACCAGCGGCGTGTGCACTGTGGGCAGGTGCTTTCCGTATCCCAGCGAACTTGCTAGGAGGGTGACATTGCCCCAGACCCAGGGTCTCCCTCATTTTTCCACACAAGATTCAGGCTTCTTACGTGCACCCATGTGGAGGTGCTGTGCGCCGTGGCTCCCGCACCGCCTGACGTTCGCTATGTGCCCCAATCTGAAGGTGATGTGTGGTGGCTCGGGTGCGGGAGGGAGGCTGCCCTGCACAGTGTCGGGCTTTGGGAGGCACATTCCTGGGAGGGCCGGGCAGCGGAGGGTAAATTCAGCCGCGGAGAGGGCATTGAAGCAGCTCCGCTCCTCCTCTGCTGCAGGGCTCCCTCCACATGTGGATCGACATGTTTCCAAATGACGTCCCAGCACCTCCCCCTGTCAATATCAAGCCACGGCTGCCAATCAGGTACGGGCCTGGGCCATGGGGCCAGAGGGGTCTGTGTGCGGAGCTGGGCTCCAGCGCCGAGGTGCGGCTCGTAAGGGGCAGGCATGTGCTTCCACCGGGACCCGGCACGTGCTGGGTCTCCTGCTCTGGGCCGGTCCAGGGGGCTGCAAGCCCCACCTGCCCTGCTCTCCCAGTGACTCCCTGCCTCACGGGAGGGAAGGCTGCCTCTGCCCTCAGCCAGAGTGCTGTCCCCGGGTGTTATGGGCAGAGCGCCAAAGCCCTGGGCAGCAGCGCTCATGTGCAGCAGTCCCACTGCCTTGCCCAGCTCTGCGCCGCCAGGGCTGGGCCATGGGCCTCTGTGCTGCTCGTGCCGGGCTGGAGGTGGGGCTTGGCTGTGTGCAGAGCACTGGCACCGTGCCGGGCTGGAGGTGGGGCCTGGCTGTGTGCAGAGCACTGGCACCGTGCCGGGCTGGAGGTGGGGCTTGGCTGTGTGCAGAGCACAGGCACCGTGCGGGGCTGGAGGTGGGGCTTGGCTGTGTGCAGAGCACTGGCACCGTGCCGGGCTGGAGGTGGGGCTTGGCTGTGTGCAGAGCACAGGCACCGTGCCGGGCTGGAGGTGGGGCCTGGCTGTGTGCAGAGCACTGGCACCGTGCCGGGCTGGAGGTGGGGCCTGGCTGTGTGCAGAGCACTGGCACCGTGCCGGGCTGGAGGTGGGGCCTGGCTGTGTGCAGAGCACTGGCACCATGCCGGGCTGGGCGGAGGGGCTTGGCTGTGTGCAGAGCACAGGCACCGTGCCGGGCTGGGCGGAGGGGCTTGGCTGTGTGCAGAGCACAGGCACCGTGCCGGGCTGGAGGTGGGGCCTGGCTGTGTGCAGAGCACAGGCACCGTGCCGGGCTGGAGGTGGGGCCTGGCTGTGTGCAGAGCACAGGCACCGTTCCGGGCTGGAGGTGGGGCCTGGCTGTGTGCAGAGCACAGGCACCGTGCCGGGCTGGAGGTGGGGCCTGGCTGTGTGCAGAGCACTGGCACCGTGCCGGGCTGGGCGGAGGGGCTTGGCTGTGTGCAGAGCACAGGCACCGTGCCGGGCTGGAGGTGGGGCCTGGCTGTGTGCAGAGCACAGGCACCGTGCCGGGCTGGAGGTGGGGCCTGGCTGTGTGCAGAGCACAGGCACCGTGCCGGGCTGGAGGTGGGGCCTGGCTGTGTGCAGAGCACAGGCACCCTGCCGGGCTGGAGGTGGGGCCTGGCTGTGTGCAGAGCACAGGCACCGTGCCGGGCTGGACGTGGGGCTTGGCTGTGTGCAGAGCACAGGCACCGTGCCGGGCTGGAGGTGGGGCCTGGCTGTGTGCAGAGCACAGGCACCGTGCCGGGCTGGAGGTGGGGCTTGGCTGTGTGCAGAGCACAGGCACCGTGCCGGGCTGGACGTGGGGCTTGGCTGTGTGCAGAGCACAGGCACCGTGCCGGGCTGGAGGTGGGGCTTGGCTGTGTGCAGAGCACAGGCACCGTGCCGGGCTGGAGGTGGGGCTTGGCTGTGTGCAGAGCACAGGCACCGTGCCGGGCTGGACGTGGGGCTTGGCTGTGTGCAGAGCACAGGCACCGTGCCGGGCTGGAGGTGGGGCCTGGCTGTGTGCAGAGCACAGGCACCGTGCCGGGCTGGACGTGGGGCTTGGCTGTGTGCAGAGCACAGGCACCGTGCCGGGCTGGAGGTGGGGCCTGGCTGTGTGCAGAGCACAGGCACCGTGCCGGGCTGGAGGTGGGGCTTGGCTGTGTGCAGAGCACAGGCACCGTGCCGGGCTGGAGGTGGGGCCTGGCTGTGTGCAGAGCACAGGCACCGTGCCGGGCTGGAGGTGGGGCTTGGCTGTGTGCAGAGCACAGGCACCGTGCCGGGCTGGAGGTGGGGCTTGGCTGTGTGCAGAGCACAGGCACCGTGCCGGGCTGGAGGTGGGGCCTGGCTGTGTGCAGAGCACAGGCACCGTGCCGGGCTGGAGGTGGGGCTTGGCTGTGTGCAGAGCACAGGCACCGTGCCGGGCTGGAGGTGGGGCTTGGCTGTGTGCAGAGCACAGGCACCGTGCCGGGCTGGAGGTGGGGCTTGGCTGTGTGCAGAGCACAGGCACCGTGCCGGGCTGGAGGTGGGGCCTGGCTGTGTGCAGAGCACAGGCACCGTGCCGGGCTGGAGGTGGGGTTTGGCTGTGTGCAGAGCACAGGCACCGTGCCGGGCTGGAGGTGGGGCTTGGCTGTGTGCAGAGCACAGGCACCGTGCCGGGCTGGAGGTGGGGCCTGGCTGTGTGCAGAGCACAGGCACCGTGCCGGGCTGGAGGTGGGGTTTGGCTGTGTGCAGAGCACAGGCACCGTGCCGGGCTGGAGGTGGGGCTTGGCTGTGTGCAGAGCACAGGCACCGTGCCGGGCTGGAGGTGGGGCTTGGCTGTGTGCAGAGCACAGGCACCGTGCCGGGCTGGAGGTGGGGCCTGGCTGTGTGCAGAGCACAGGCACCGTGCCGGGCTGGAGGTGGGGCCTGGCTGTGTGCAGAGCACAGGCACCGTGCCGGGCTGGAGGTGGGGCCTGGCTGTGTGCAGAGCACAGGCACCGTGCCGGGCTGGGCGGAGGGGGCTGGGGCAGGCTTTGTCTGGCCTGACAGATGCTGACAGGAGCTGCCTTGACTTTCCCTGATGGCAGTTACGAGCTGCGCATCATCATCTGGAACACGGACGATGTGGTGCTGGATGACGTGAATCCGATCACGGGCGAGCCCTCCAGCGACATCTACGTGAAAAGGTGCCCGAGCGGCTGGGAGCTGGCTGCGCGGAGACGGGGCCGGAGACGGGCGAGTTGCCGTGTCGTCTGATGCTGAGTCCCCCGTCCCAACCTCTCCGGTCTCACCAGCCAGGGGACCTCCACTCCAGGGAGCCTCGCTCCCTGCCCACGAATGCCCCTGGGGCCTTGGCTCGAACCCAGCTCCAGACACCCCCGTGAGGCCCGCGGGTCTTCTCTGCCCCAACCCAGTGGTGAATCCTTCATGGGCTTGGGGCCCCCAGGGCCTAGCTACCGTGAACCAGCACGTGGCCCGCGGGGATTGTGCCGCACAAGGCAGCCCAGCGCAGGCGGCCTGCCCGTTGCCTGAGGCCACGCTGGCCCCAGAAGAGCTCGTTGCTGTGAGGCGCTGTGGAGCAGCAACTGCCCTGCCCCTCAGCCTGGGGCCCCCCAGCCCACTCGGTGATGCTGACTCTCCAGGCTGTGTTACCATGACGACTGGTTTTAATTGAGCTTCCTCCACAGCTGGATCAAAGGTCTGGACCACAACAAACAGGAAACCGATGTTCACTTCAACTCCCTGACGGGAGAAGGCAACTTCAACTGGCGCTTCGTGTTCCGCTTCGACTACCTGCCGACCGAGAAGGAGATCTCCTACACGAAGAAGGACTCCATCTTCTCCCTGGAGGAGTCTGAGTTCAGGGAGCCAGCTGTCCTGGTCCTTCAGGTCTGGGATTACGACCGGATTTCCGCCAATGACTTCCTAGGTACAGTCTGCGCTGTGGAGAGCAGGGGCCGGGAGCCCAGGCTGCCCACCAGGAGCACACAGAAGGCAGCTCCCAGTCTCGTGGCCTTGTGTGGCTGGTGGGTTCCTCCAGCCCCACTGGTAGAGCTGCGGCCCCAGCACCAGTCCTGCCAGGCCCCAGGGGACTCCTGGCCTTGGCATTCAGCTCCCATTAGACCAGTGGTTCCACCTCTGACCCAGCTCCGCACTGTGCCCCCTGGGCTCTCCCCTCTTCCCCCCGGCCTCTGGGCTCTCCCCTCTTCCCCCCGGCCTCTGGGCTCTCCCCCCTTCCCCTCACCCTGGCCTCTCGGCTCTCCCTTCTTCCCCACACCCCCTGGGCTCTCCCCTCTTCCCCCCACCCTGGCCTCTGGGCTCTCCCCTCTTCCCCCCGGCCTCTGGGCTCTCCCCCCTTCCCCGCGGCCTCTGGGCTCTCCCCCCTTCCCCTCACCCTGGCCTCTCGGCTCTCCCTTCTTCCCCACACCCCCTGGGCTCTCCCCTCTTCCCCCCACCCTGGCCTCTGGGCTCTCCCCTCTTCCCCCCGGCCTCTCGACTCTCCCCTCTTCCCCCCCAGCCTCTGGGCTCCCCCTTCTTCCCCCCACCCTGGCCTCTGGGCTCTCCCCTCTTCCCCCTCCCCGGCCTCTGGTCTGTCCCCCTCTTTCCCCCCCGGCCTCTGGTCTGTCCCCTCTTCCCCCCACCCCCCGGCCTCTGGGCTCTCCCCTCTTCCCCCCCCCCCGCCCCCCGGCCTCTGGTCTGTCCCCTCTTCCTCCCAGCCTGGCCTCTGGGCTCTCCCCTCTTCCCCCCCCCCCGGCCTCTGGGCTCTCCCCTCTTCCCCCACCCCGGCCTCTGGTCTGTCCCCCTCTTCCCCCCACCCCGGCCTCTGGTCTGTCCCCTCTTCCCCCCACCCCCCGGCCTCTGGGCTCTCCCCTCTTCCCCCTCCGTGGCCTCTGGTCTGTCTCCCTCTTCCCCCCCACCCTGGCCTCTGGGCTCTCCCCTCTTCTCTCCCCCCCCCCAGCCTCTGGTCTGTCCCCCTCTTCCACCACCCCCCGGCCTCTGGGCTCTCCCCTCTTCCCCTCCCCCCGCCCCCCGGCCTCTGGTCTGTCCCCTCTTCCTCCCAGCCTGGCCTCTGGGCTCTCCCCTCTTCCCCCTCCCCAGCCTCTGGTCTGTCCCCCTGTTCCCCCCCCGGCCTCTGGTCTGTCCCCTCTTCCCCCCACCCCCCGGCCTCTGGGCTCTCCCCTCTTCCCCCTCCCCGGCCTCTGGTCTGTCCCCCTCTTCCCCCCACCCCGGCCTCTGGTCTGTCCCCTCTTCCCCCCACCCCCCGGCCTCTGGGCTCTCCCCTCTTCCCCCTCCGTGGCCTCTGGTCTGTCTCCCTCTTCCCCCCCACCCTGGCCTCTGGGCTCTCCCCTCTTCTCTCCCCCCCCCAGCCTCTGGTCTGTCCCCCTCTTCCCCCACCCCCCGGCCTCTGGGCTCTCCCCTCTTCACCCCCCCCGGCCTCTGGTCTGTCCCCTCTTCCTCCCAGCCTGGCCTCTGGGCTCTCCCCTCTTCCCCCTCCCCAGCCTCTGGTCTGTCCCCCTGTTCCCCCCCCGGCCTCTGGTCTGTCCCCTCTTCCCCCCACCCCCCGGCCTCTGGGCTCTCCCCTCTTCCCCCTCCCCGGCCTCTGGTCTGTCCCCTCTTCCCCCCACCCCCCGGCCTCTGGGCTCTCCCCTCTTTCCCCTCCCCAGCCTCTGGTCTGTCCCCCTCTTCCCCCCCCCCGGCCTCTGGTCTGTCCCCTCTTCCCCCCACCCCCGGCCTCTGGGCTCTCCCCTCTTCCCCCTCCCTGGCCTCTGGTCTGTCTCCCTCTTCCCCCCCACCCTGGCCTCTGAGCTCTCCCCTCTTCTCCCCCCCCCCCGGCCTCTGGTCTTTCCCCTCTTCCCCCCACCCTGGCCTCTGAGCTTTCCCCTCTTCTCCCCCCCCCCCCGGCCTCTGGTCTGTCCCCCTCTTCCCCCCACCCTGGCCTCTGGGCTCTCCCCTCTTCTCTCCCCCCCCCAGCCTCTGGTCTGTCCCCCTCTTCCCCCACCCCCCGGCCTCTGGACTCTCCCCTCTTCCCCCCCCCCGCCCCCCGGCCTCTGGTCTGTCCCCTCTTCCTCCCAGCCTGGCCTCTGGGCTCTCCCCTCTTCCCCCCTCCCGGCCTCTGGTCTGTCCCCCTCTTCCCCCACCCCCTGGCCTCTGGGCTCTCCCCTCTTCCCCCTCCCCGGCCTCTGGTCCGTCCCCTCTTCCTCCCCCCCGGCCTCTGGTCTGTCCCCTCTTCCCCCCACCCCCCGGCCTCTGGGCTCTCCCCTCTTCCCCCTCCCCGGCCTCTGGTCCGTCCCCTCTTCCTCCCCCCCGGCCTCTGGTCTGTCCCCCTCTTCCCCCACCCCCTGGCCTCTGGGCTCTCCCCTCTTCCCCCTCCCCGGCCTCTGGTCCGTCCCCTCTTCCTCCCCCCCGGCCTCTGGTCTGTCCCCTCTTCCCCCCACCCCCCGGCCTCTGGGCTCTCCCCTCTTCCCCCTCCCCGGCCTCTGGTCCGTCCCCTCTTCCTCCCCCCCGGCCTCTGGTCTGTCCCCTCTTCCCCCCACCCCCCGGCCTCTGGGCTCTCCCCTCTTCCCCCTCCCTGGCCTCTGGTCTGTCCCCCTCTTCCCCCCACCCTGGCCTCTGGGCTCTCCCCTCTTCCCCCCCCCCGCCCCCCGGCCTCTGGTCTGTCCCCTCTTCCTCCCAGCCTGGCCTCTGGGCTCTCCCCTCTTCCCCCCCCCCCGGCCTCTGGTCTGTCCCCGTCTTCCCCCACCCCCTGGCCTCTGGTCTGTCCCCTCTTCCCCCCCCCACCCCCCGGCCTCTGGTCTGTCCCCTCTTCCCCCTCCCCGGCCTCTGGTCTGTCCTCCTCTTCCCCCCCCCCGGCCTCTGGTCTGTCCCCTCTTCCCCCCACCCCCGGCCTCTGGGCTCTCCCCTCTTCCCCCTCCCTGGCCTCTGGTCTGTCTCCCTCTTCCCCCCCACCCTGGCCTCTGAGCTCTCCCCTCTTCTCCCCCCCCCGGCCTCTGGTCTTTCCCCTCTTCCCCCCACCCTGGCCTCTGAGCTCTCCCCTCTTCTCCCCCCCACCCTCCGGCCTCTGGTCTGTCCCCTCTTCCCCCCACCCCCCCCGGCCTCTGGTCTGTCCTCCTCTACCCGCCCCCCCCCCCCGGCCTCTGGTCTGTCTCCCTCTTCCCCCCCACCCTGGCCTCTGGGCTCTCCCCTCTTCCCCCCCCCCCCCGGCCTCTGGTCTGTCCCCTCTTCCCCCCCCCCGGCCTCTGGTCTTTCCCCTCTTCCCCCACACCCCCGGCCTCTGGTCTGTCCCCCTCTTCCCCCTCCCCCCGGCCTCTGGGCTCTCCCCTCTTCCCCGCCCCCCACCCCCAGCCTCTGGTCTGTCCCCTCTTCCCCCCCACCCCCCGGCCTCTGGGCTCTTCCCTCTTCCCCCCAGCCTGGCCTCTGGGCTCTCCCCTCTTCCGCCCCCCCCGGCCTCTGGTCTGTCCCCTCTTCCCCCCACCCCCTGGCCTCTGGTCTGTCCCCCTCTTCCCCCCACCCTGGCCTCTGGGCTCTCCCCTCTTCCCCCACCCCCCGGCCTCTGGGCTCTCCCCTCTTCCCCCCAGCCTGGCCTCTGGGCTCTCCCCTCTTCCCCCTCCCCGGCCTCTGGGTTCTCCCCTCTTCCCCCACCCCCTGGCCTCTGGTCTGTCCCCCTCTTCCCCCACCCCCCCCGGCCTCTGGGCTCTCCCCTCTTCCCCCCACCCTGGCCTCTGGTCTGTCCCCTCTTCCCCCCACCCTGGCCTCTGGGCTCTCCCCTCTTCCCCCTTCCCCGCCCTCTGGGCTCTCCCCTCTTCCCCCTCCCCGGCCTCTGGTCTGTCCCCCTCCTCCCCCCCCGGCCTCAGTTCTGTCCCCTCTTCCCCCCACCCTGGCCTCTGGGCTCTCCCCTCTTCCCCCACCCCCCGGCCTCTGGTCTTTCCCCTCTTCCCCCACACCCCCGGCCTCTGGGCTCTCCGCTCTTCCCCCCACCCTGGCCTCTGGTCTGTCCCCTGTTCCCCCACCCCCCGGCCTCTGGTCTTTCCCCTCTTCCCCCACCCCCCCCGGCCTCTGGGCTCTCCCCTCTTCCACCCACCCTGGCCTCTGGTCTGTCCCCTCTTCCCCCCACCCTGGCCTCTGGTCTGTCCCCTCTTCCCCCCACCTGGCCTCTGGGCTCTCCCCTCTTCCCCCACCCCCCGGCCTCTGGGCTCTCCCCTCTTCCCCCCACCCTGGCCTCTGGGCTCTCTCCTCTTCCTCCTCCCCAGCCTCTGGTCTGTCCCCCTCTTCCCCCCCCGGCCTCTCGTCTGTCCCCTCTTCCCCCCACCCCCCGGCGTCTGGTCTCTCCCCTCTTCCCCCTCCCCCGGCCTCTGGTCTGTCCCCTCTTCCCCCCACCCCCCGGCGTCTGGTCTCTCCCCTCTTCCCCCTCCCCCGGCCTCTGGTCTGTCCCCTCTTCCCCCCACCCCCCGGCGTCTGGTCTCTCCCCTCTTCCCCCCACCCCCCGGCCTCTGGTCTGTCCCCCTCTTCCCCCCACCCTGGTCTCTGGGCTCTCCCCTCTTCCCCCCAGCCTGGCCTCTGGGCTCTCCCCTCTTCCCCCACCCCCTGGCCTCTGGTCTGTCCCCCTCTTCCCCCACCCCCCCCCGGCCTCTGGGCTCTCCCCTCTTCCCCCACCCTCCGGCCTCTGGGCTCTCCCCTCTTCCCCCCACCCTGGCCTCTGGGCTCTCTCCTCTTCCCCCTCCCCCGGCCTCTGGTCTTTCCCCCTCTTTCCCCACCCCCCCGGCCTCTGGGCTCTCCCCTCTTCCCCCCCCCCCCCCCGGCCTCTGGGCTCTCCCCTCTTCCCCCACCCCCCGGCCTCTGGGCTCTCCCGTCTTCCCCCCACCCTGGCCTCTGGTCTGTCCCCTCTTCCCCCCACCCTGGCCTCTGGGCTCTCCCCTCTTCCCCCACTCCCCGGCCTCTGGGCTCTCCCCTCTTCCCCCCACCCTGGCCTCTGGGCTCTCCCCTCTTCCCCCACCCCCCGGCCTCTGGTCTGTCCCCCTCTTCCCCCCACCCTGGCCTCTGGGCTCTCCCCTCTTCCCCCCCCCCCCGGCCTCTGGTCTGTCCCCTCTTCTCCCCCCCCCCCCCCGGCCTCTGGTCTTTCCCCTCTTCCCCCACACCCCCGGCCTCTGGTCTGTCCCGCTCTTCCCCCTCCCCCCGGCCTCTGGGCTCTCCCCTCTTCCCCCTCCCCGGCCTCTGGTCTGTCCCCTCTTCCCCCCACCCCCCGGCCTCTGGGCTCTCCCCTCTTCCCCCTCCCCGGCCTCTGGTCTGTCCCCTCTTCCCCCCACCCCCCGGCCTCTGGGCTCTCCCCTCTTCCCCCTCCCCGGCCTCTGGTCTGTCCCCCTCTTCCCCCCACCCCCCGGCCTCTGGGCTCTCCCCTCTTCCCCCCCCCCCGGCCTCTGGTCTGTCCCCTCTTCCCCGCACCCTGGCCTCTGGGCTCTCCCCTCTTCCCCCACCCCCCCGGCCTCTGGTCTGTCCCCCTCTTCCCCCCACCCCCCCGGCCTCTGGTCTGTCCCCCTCTTCCCCCCACCCTGGCCTCTGGTCTGTTCCCCTCTTCCCCCACCCTCCGGCCTCTGGGCTCTCCCCTTTTCCCCCCACCCTGGCCTCTGGGCTCTCCCCTTTTCCCCCCACCCTGGCCTCTGGGCTCTCCCCTCTTCCCCCACCCCCCGGCCTCTGGGCTCTCCCCATTTCCCCCCACCCTGGCCTCTGGTCTGTCCCCCTCTTTCCCCACCCCCCGGCCTCTGGGCTCTCCCCTCTTCCCCCCACCCTGGCCTCTGGTCTTTCCCCCTCTTCCCCCACCCCCCGGCCTCTGGGCTCTCCCCTCTTCCCCCCACCCTGGCCTCTGGGCTCTCCCCTCTTCTCCCCCGCTCAAGCCTCGGGCTCTCCCCTCTTCCCCCACCCACCCCGCCTCTGGGCTCTCCCCTTTCCCCCCACAACCCTCTGGGATCTCCCCTCTTCCCCCCCACCCAAGCCTCTGGGCTCTCCCCTCTTCCCCCCCACCCAAGCCTCTGGGCTCTCCCCTCTTCTTCCCCCCACCCCGGCCTCTGGGCTCCCCTGCCCAGTGACATGGTACTCTCCTGCGGCTTCCGAGATGCTGGTGCATCGCAGGCAATGAATCCTTTCCAGCCACGTGTGGAATAATGTTTTGTGTGTGGACCAGAGCCTGTGCGAATGTGCACCTCAGGAAACAAATCCTAGCTGCTAATCATCAGGGCGGCATTTGAATCTCTCCTGAGCGGCTGCACAAGCACCCAGCCTACAGCAGGGGCAGGCAAGATCCAGTCCACCAAGCCTTTGGACATGGCGCCTGGCCTGCTGTGCTGGGACCCTCATACCAGCTCCCTGCCTGTCACAATCTCAGGCTGCTCAAAGCAGCCAGCTGCTGGGCCCACGCACCTCTAGACACCCCCTGCCTCTTGCAGGGGGTGGGGACTTTGCATGCTGCTCCCCCCAGCCCAATCCAGCCAATGGGAGCTGTGATGGGGACGGCACGTGAAGTACCCCCCACCAACATACCGCACCAAGAGGCACATAGAGCAGCCAGCTGTTTTGAACGGCCTGGGGCGGAGGCAGGCAGGGAGCCTGCCTGAGGTCTTGCTGGGCTGCTGGCCAGGAGTTACCTAGGTAAGCGCCTCCCAATCAGAGCCTGCATCTGGCACCCCAGCCCCTCCCACACTCCAACTCCCTGCTGCACGTCTCCCCCCCAAACCCTCTGCATTCCCCTCCCCCCAGGTCACAACTCCCTCCCGAACCTGCACCCCAATACCCTGCCCCAGATCACCACCCAAACTCTGTGCACACACACCCCGCCCCCAAGCTAGAACCCTCCCCTGCACCCCAGGCCCCTGCCCCTTCTGCCTCCAGACTCCAGACCCTGCACCTTCTGCACAGAGAAGTGCAGCCCTGGGCCACTTACCGAAAGCTTGGTGTGTCCCTGCATCAGAAAGGATTGCTCCCCCCCAGCTTACAGGGACACTGGCAGACGCAGCCTGGCCACACCTTCGGCTGAGGGGCGGGCCTTTGGTCGAGGGGCGGGCCTTTGGCAGAGGGGCAGCTGGTGATGCTGTTGGTCCATAGATGCCAGACTGCAGACAAGCTTTCCCCCTTTCGTGGGGTCCCTTTGTTCTCAGACTACGCAGAAACGTCCCCTCGCTATGTCCTCTGAACTCGGAACCTTGCTGCTGGACCCCGGGCCATCCGAGGGATGGGCTGCATTGACAGCATAGTAGCTCAGGGGTGGAAATTTGCTGCTGAAACCATTTGGTTGGAAAATGCCATTTCATTGAACCTGGAGTGTTTGATGCCAACCAATCGGATTCAGCCAGTTTTCAGGGTGTTCTCTGGGAAACCTGCCACTCCACTCAACCCCCAGGGGCCACAGCCTTGAGGCAATCCCACCAGATGGGCTGCCCCTGCTCGGGAGAGCCCAGTCTTCCAGTCTGAGGCTCCAGGGCACCCCCCCACCATGGGAGCTCAGGACAGCTCTTGGTTCCAAGGCAGGGAGCCGGGGTGGGTTGAGAACTCTCTTTCAGCCTCCTGCTGCAGTCAGGAGCACAGAGCCCTGGGCTACTTGTCCCCATGGCAAGGATGCCCCCGGTGCTGCTGGGTGACACTGACCTTCTTGGGGCAGCAGAGTGGCAGTGTCGGTCGGAGGAGACAAGCTGGTCATGTCACAGGCAGGAGCTGGGCCAATAGGATATTCCCTCCCCACCCATGTCAGAAGGTACCTCCTGGTCAATGCTGCGTCCTACAGCCCGGTGTCAGCACCATTGCCAGCTTCCTCCTCCAGTTCTGGCTCCCTCCTTGTGTGTCTGTCCCACAGGTGAGCAGCCCCTGGCTCAGAACCCCGCAGGAACAGGGTCTCGTGTTCTCCTGCCACCTGTGGACGGCCTTGCCACACCTGCCTGCACTATGCACTGCCCATGCCCGCGCAGCCTTTGGAGGGGGCTGGTGGCGGGTTAAGGACTAAACGGAGCTCTCACCTCCAGTTGGCCCAGAGGCAGAATTTCCAGCTCACGGGAAATGTCCCGTTTCAAATCTGCTTCCCTTCCACCCCGTAACGAGTCTGCTTTCCAGCTGATTGGCCCTTGCGGGTCTCACCTCTGCCTGTGTTCGCAGGCTCCATTGAACTGAAGCTGAACGACATGGTGCGGGCAGCCAAGAGCTCGGAGCAGTGCACCATTAAGATGGCCAAGGAGAAGGCCACCCCCCGCTTCTCCATCTTCCGGAACAAGCGGATGAAGGGCTGGTGGCCCTTCATCAAATTGAAGGACCAGGAGGACGAGGAGCGGGAGGAGCGGGAGGCCAAGGAGAAGAAGAAGAAGAAAAAGAAGAGGAGGTCGGTGAAGCCGGAAGACGTTGAGTTTACAGACCCCAGTGGGAACAAGTTCATCCTGACGGTGAGGCCTAGGGCAGAGGGTGAGTTGCTCGGCTTCCCCTTGGCACCAGGAAGTGGAGCCCGGCCCGGCCCGGCCCGGCCCGGCCCGGCCCTGGCCTGCCCCATTTGGCTCCCTTGCACGATGCAGGGCTCGGGGAGCAGGTGGGGGTGCGCCCCCTCCCCCTGCCACGGTGAAGCCGAGCAGCTCGGCTGGGAGCTGGCAATGACTAGTGGGAGGCCCCAGTGTCTAGTCAGCTCTGGCCTGGGGGACCCTGTCAGATGGTCCCTGCCCTGAAAGCCGCAGGGGAAGAGCCAAAGACACAAGGGACAACAGAGCCGCCCCAGGCCCAGGCCAGCGGCAGGGAGAAGTGAGGGACTCGGAGCAGCTGCCGCCCGTCGCCCTGTGCTCGCAGCCAGCTGGGACTGACCGGAGGCATCTTCCTGCTCCGGCTGGCAGGTCGCCGTCGCCATGGCCAGGGCGGGGTTGTGAAAAGCAGCAGGCACAGGAGAGGTTCAGCCAAGAGCTCAGCAGAGGGAGGGGAGGGGACTTCAGCCTGGCCTGCTGCCCCATGCCTGCCCCAGCTCCCCCCCCACGCTGCATGCACGTGCCAGGTGCTGGGGAAGCCGGCAATAGCCCACGCTCACAGCTCCGGGCAGCAGCAGCCAGTGGGCAAGGCCTGCTCTGGGAGGCAGGCTGGGCTCCGTGTGCCAGGAGGGGAGGTTGTGTGGCTCCGGACGTGCTGGTCCCTCACTGGGCAGGTGGAAGGAACGCTGGAATGGTGGGAGCCATCTCGAGTGGCTATTCCCAGCAGAGCTCCCTGGAAGCTGAGCTGCTCAGGAGAGAGGCCAATGTGCTCCTGCAGATTAGCAGAGCGCCCGCAGCTAGCAATAGCCAGAGCCTGTTCCTGTTGGTGGTGCACATCTGCACACACCTCAGTGCACAAAACAAAATCCATTCTGCATCTGGATGGAAAACATTAGAGGGAACCTCGTTCTCCAGTCCCTGCAAGGTCTGTGCTCTGTGAAGCTGCAGGGCCGGCACCCCCCCGCATGCCGGGCACAGTGCGCAGAGCCTAGTGCGAGGCCTGCTCTGGGAGACGAGCCTCGAGGGGGTGGCTAGGCTGGCATGGGGGTGTCCTCTGGGGCGCGGCAGGCATCTGAGAGGCTCCGTTGGGCGCTCTGGGTTGGGGCGTGGCACACGGGACAGACAGCCCCTGAGGGGCAGACTTCCAAAGGGATGGAGGGGCCTATTGGTGCAGAGAGGCTTCTGGTGGATTTTCAAAGGCTTCGTGCCTGACTCCCTCTGAGCGACCTTGGAAACCCCAGCCCTGCCTCTGGAGACCAGGCGCCCAGCCAGGCTCGGCCAGGCGGCACTGGAGTGTCTCACGTGTCTCTGCAGGGTAAAGTGGAAGCTGAATTCCAGCTCCTGACTGTGGAGGAGGCTGAGAAGAGCCCCGTTGGCCTGGGCCGAAAAGAGCCTGAACCCTTGGAGAAGCCCAAGTGAGTATCAGTCACAGAATCCTGGAACTGGAAGGGCCCTTGAGAGGTCAAGTCCCTCCCAGCAGGACCAAGCCCCACCTAGACCAGGGCTGGGCAACCACGAATCCCCAGTCTGCCTCCCCCGCCCCTCTCGTGCACTGGGCGCCAGAGCCCCCACTTACCTTCCCTCCCAGCATTTCTGGAGGAGATGCCAGTTGCCTGATTTGAGCCCTATCCCCCTCCCGCCTCTCTGCAAATGCTGATTCACTGCATTCCTGCTCCAGGAGGGAGCTCAAATTGGCCAGTCCATGGCTCCTTCTAAGTGCTGGGAGGGAGGCAGAGGCCTAGGATGTGGGCTCCCATGCCCCAGTGCATGAGAGGCGCCTGGGGAAGGGGGAAGCCAGGGGGGGTCTGCAGGCTGCAGGTTGCCTCCCACTGATCTAGACCATCCCTGACAGGTGTCTGTCCAACCTGCTCTTAAATATCTCCAGGGATGGAAACTCCACAACCTCCCTAGGCAACTTATTCCAGTGTTTCACCACCTGGACAGGCAGGACGTTTTTCCTAGTGTCCAACCTAAACCCGCCTTGCTGCAGTTTAAGCCCCTTGCTCCTTGTCCTGTCAGAGGTTAAGGAGAAGACTCTTTTCCCCTGCCCCTTGGAACACCGTTAGGCACTTGAAATCTGCTCTCATGTCCCCTGTTTTCTCTTCTGCCGACTAAACAAACTCCGTGTTTTCTGTCATCCCTCACAGCCCACGTTCTTTGGGACTTGGGCAAGTCCATTCCGATGTGGGTGTGCATGCCCCCAGCCCAGGTGCTGGAGATTTTACCCCAGGGGTATCCGTTGGCTTGGCACCGGTTCCCCTGGTGCCCCAGGCTCATAGCCAAGCCAAGCTCCTCAGTTCCTTCTTGCCCCCCATGCAGCTCTTGGAACTTCCCCGCTTCGTCTTGAGCAACAGGTTTTCATGGTTTCCACTGTTGGAAATAGTTAGATTTCCATCGGGTCCATAATTTCAGTCATGTGAGTGGTTAATAGGACAGGGCTCCTCTCCGGCCGTGGGGCGTTCCCGTGGCAATGTCCTCTCTGGCCGTGGGGTATGCCCAGATGCCAGGGTTAGCCAGCACTCTGTGCCCTGCAAGCCTGGGCCTATGAGTGACCCTCACAGAAGGGATCTCGGGTGCTTGGTTGCGGGTCATAGGAACGGGAGCTGGGAATTTCCGCCCCACAAATTGGGCTTGAAGTCCTATTTACACGGTGGCCCTGAGCTGTGCCTTGGGGCTGAGACTGCACCCAGTGCAGAGCGCCCCACCCACCTCCCCAGGGCTGCGGGGAGAAGACTCACTCAAAGGCAGAAACATGAGTGGATGGGGGCAGGGTGGGACTTGGGCCAGCCTCTCTCCCTTCCTGGCACCACAGCAGCCACCGGCAGACACACCAGCACCGATGCCACAAGCCCGGGAGAGCCAACAGGTCAGCACCAGTTTGTGGTGGTGCCAATCCCGGAAGCCTGGGCGGCCGCTGAGAGAGGGGAGCCAGTCCCTGGGCCCCAGCAAGAGGCTGCAGTGGCCACACACTGCTTTCTCAGGGTTTCCCGAGCAGGAGCTCAGGACGACTTAAGGGCCCGTCAAGGCTTGTGAAGGAGGGTGGCCTCTGGTCTGGGGCTGCAGGCGGGTGTCTTTCCATGGGTCCTGGACGTTCTGGCGGTGCCCGCCCTGCAACTCTGGCCCTGCTAAGGCCATTTGGGAGGCTCCTGCCTCTGTTCCACGCACGGCGAAGAACACAGAGCCCACTCAAGGCTGTGGTCCCTGTCCTCTCCGCTGCCTCCGGGGTCCCGCGTGGTGGCAGCTGGTAATGAAAAGGACGCCACGGTCAGATGGGTTCTGCCCCCCCAGCCACAGGGACCCCTCTGGGGAGGAAGGCCTATTCGGGGAGGGGGGGGACTCCAGCTGAGGGTGGTGAACAGCCGGCATTGCTGGGCCACATGTGGGAAGCACTGGATGCATTCAAAGCCAGGTTTCCTCAGGATAGCCAGCAGGATCATCTCTCCATGGATGAGGGCACGGCAGGGGCCAGAGCCTCCTTGCAGACAGCTCTTGAGCCTCCAGCTGCGGTGGCCACTTTTGCGACCATGCGCAGCAGTCCGTGGGTGCAGGCAGCGATACCAGAGCTGAATATACCACATCTACCGCTTTTCCCTCCACACGGCTTGTTGCCCTGTCAAAGAAAGCTACGCGATGGGTTCTGAACAAATCCATGCCGGCTCGCTCTTACCCCCAGGATCTTCTGGCTGATTGGGGAGTTATTGGCTGCACCCTTTTTCTGGGCACAGAAGTTAAGCTGACTGGTCCATAATTCCCCTTTGTGAGGATGTGCTCTAGATTTGCCCTCTTCCAGTGCTCTGGAATCTCTCCTGTCTTCTAGGGCTTTCCCCAGCTAATGGCTCAGATACCTCCTCGCTCAGCTCGCCAGTGTCCCGGGGGGCGTCTCAGCAGGCCCTGGTGATTTGGGCCTTATGCAGAGACTGGAATGCCAGGCTGGGATTTACCAGCCTGCTCTCAGTATGGTGCTTCCTGAGGGAAAGGGGGAGCTTTTGGGCTTTATGCAGCCAAGACTGGAATTCAAAGGACCCTGGGCCCAGGCTGTCGACTCATCCCCCTCGGAGTGAGAGCTGAGACAAGGGATGAGAGCGCATTGCTTAAAAGAGCAGTGGTGTGCAGCCGTGAGTGCAGCGCTGAGATCAGAAGCCTAGGAGAGGTGGTGAGCTTTGGAGTTACAATCAGTTCTTTCGGATTTAGTCCATAGGTTCTAGTCCAATGACCATACTCAGGAGAACCCAGGTGGGCCTGGAGAGCTCAGCTCTGCAACCAAACTTCCCTGGATGAAGCCTAAGCAGAGCTGAGCTAAAAAGACTCGGGGCCTAGGGGGTTCTGTACAGTTCCAGGCCTCTCTTGACAGGTCGGTGTCCTTAGGCAAACAGGCAATCATGGAGAGTTTGAAACAGGCTGTTTCCTAAACGTCACCGGGAATTAGTCACCTGGATGAACACAGGACACCTGCCACACTCTGCAGGTGACTGGCTGTGTGCTTCACAGAGAGTGGAGTATGGCACCAACAGGAACTGGCTGGTTCTGTTGTTAACCTCTGACAATATGCATGTCAATACACAACGTTTGGGCCATTTATCCAGCAGGATGCTTCATTCACCCTTTTCTGCCATGTGTCCCGGGGCGGGGGAATAAGCAGCCCTGGGGCCCAGTATAAGCTGGTACCCATGTCAGCTCGAGTCTGGGGGGTCCTGGCCTCTCTGCACTGTTTGGTAGCTGGCTGTTTGCAGCAGTTCACTGTAAATTCTAGATTTCCAGGGCTCGTGCACCTTTGCGTTGCTTTGTCTGTACTCAGCAGCCTTTTCCTTGCTCTGTTCTAGCCGGCCAAAAACCTCCTTCAACTGGTTTGTGAACCCCATGAAAACCTTCATCTTCTTTATCTGGAAGCGGTACAAGAAGTACATCATTGCGCTGTTGATTCTTGCTGTCATCACCATCTTCCTGGTCCTCCTACTCTACACCATGCCGGGCTACATCAGCCAGAAGATCATCAATGGATAAGTGGGGCCAGAGACTGGCCCTCCCTTTCTGCGGAAATTGACACTTTGTGCCAAAGACTCTCAGGACAGTTTGCCGGCGGTGGGCGCGTGGGGCTCTGTAAATGCTGGGCAGGGAGGAGGGGGAGCAGGAATCTGCCCTGCCTGGGTAGCCTGGTTCATGCTTGGACCTTGGGCTGCAGGGGGTGCCGTGGAGCCGAGGGATAAGTGGTTGGGCCCCAGCTGGAAGGAATCTGTTCCCCCTGGGGATGGCTGTGGGACACTTGCAGCCCCCGTCAGTGCGGTGCTGCCTCTGCAACAGTGAACCCCCAGGATCGGCCCCAGTCCTTGGAGCTTCCCACCCACCCAGCGTTTGCAAGGGCTTCCCGGCTGGCTCTCCCAGGCCTGGTCCGTTCCCATGCTTAGCTCAGCCTAGCTGCTGGCTCAGGGCTAGGAAAAGCCCCCCCTGCCCCCCGATATCTGGCTTGCCCTCCCCCAGGTGGAGACAGGAATTTGCCTGCTGAACTGGGATGGCCTGGCGGCAGGGGCTGACTGACAGAAACCACCGGTCCACCCTGCAGGGCCAATTGGGCAGCCGCACACGGGCGCATCTCTAGTGTAAGGGCTGCTTCTTGTCTGGTTCTGTCCCATCCCCAGGCCACCTGAGCCAAGCAGCTGAATTCTGGGGCGCTGCCACTGCCCCGCTTTGCGCGCGCACTGTAACGGGCAGGGGCTGTTTGCACGAACAGTGCATGGAGCTGAGGAGAATTAAAGATTGAGACGTCGCCTCAGAGCAGCTTGCGCCTCTGCTCTTTTTCCTCTGGGTATCAGTGTTACTCATGCAAGCCAGCCTGGAGACTGAACAAGAGGCATGGAGTAGTCACGATAAAAGTGTATGAACCAGAGTGTGCTGGGGGGGAGGGCAGGCATGCCGAGGCCTGTGCCCCATGGCAGGGGGTGAAGCCAGGACCTTACACCCCAGGAGGGGTAAAGCCAGAGCCCTGCGCCCCATGGGGAGGGGGGTGAAACCAGAGCTCTACACCCCCATGGGGGGGGGTAAAGCCAGAGCCTGTGCCTCATGGGGGGGCGTGTGAAGCCAGGGCCCTGCGCCCCATGGGGAGGGGGGGTGAAGCCAGAGCTCTACACCCCCCATGGGGGGGGTGGTGAAATCAGGGCCCTGCACCCCATGGGGAGGAGGGTGAAGCCACAGCTCTACACCCCTATGGGGGGGGGGGGGGGTGAAGCCAGGGCCCTGGCCCCAGGACACACGCAGCTGAAACTGAAGCCAGGGAGGGCCCAGAGGTCTCTGAACCTCCTGGACTGTGTGAGCTCCGTGGTGTTGTGCAGATCCCCCTCACCCCAGTGAGAGCAGATCCCATCAGTCCCCACACCCCCTGCCTGGGCCCTGCGCTCACAGGAAGACCCCATGGTGGGAGGGGCAGACATTTGTGGGGGAGCCCCCCCCCTTGCTGCGGCGGGCGGCGGGAGGAAGGTCTCCTGGCATGCCAGCCGGGCAGGGGCGTGGGTGGCGCTAGATCACACTCAGCTCTGGAATCCCAACTCCCCCAGGGCCGCTCAGCCGGGGCCTTATCTCACCTCCAAGGCCCCGGGACTGGTCCCAGCCAAGCCCCACCCAGCTCAGCAAATCAGCTGCCAGGCGTGGGTAGGACCGGCCAGCGGTGTCCCCGGCTCCCCGGGCTCAGCTGGCCAGGCCAAAATGCTCCTGCTGCAGTGAGTGGGGGGCAGGGTGGCGTGAAGCTGGGGGGGGGGGGCTGGAGATAAAGGGGTGGGGGGTCTGAAAGCATCCTGCCCCCTCTCTGGGTTGTGGGGGGGAGCAGTGGCTGTGAGGGGGCTGCCCCCTCTCTGGGTTGGGGGGGAGCAGTGGCTGTGAGGGGGGCTGTCCCCTCTCTGGGTTGGGGGGGAGCAGTGGCTGTGAGGGGGGCTGCCCCTATGTCTGGGTTGGGGGGGAGCAGTGGCTGTGAGGGGGGCTGTCCCTATCTCTGGGTTGGGGTCTCACAGTAGGTGTGAGGAGATTGCCCCCATCTCTGGGGTGGGGGGGGAGCAGTGGCAGTGAGGGGGGCTGCCCCCATGTCTGGGTTGTGGGGGGGCAGTGGCTGTGAGGAGATTGCCCCCATGTCTGGGTTGTGGGGTGGCAGTGGCTGTGAGGGGACTGCCCCCCCTCTCTGGGTTGTGGGGGAGCAGTGGCTGTGAGGGGGCTGCTCCCCTCTCTGGGTTGTGGGGGGCATGGCAGGTGGGTATCTGGCAGCAGTCTGGCAATGTGGCTGGCATGTGTCCAGTCCCCCTCACGCCAAGGGCAGCCGGCTTATGTTTGGGTTTGGTTCTCAGGGGTGTCTCAGCTCAAGGCCATGTGGGGACAACGCTGCTGTCAAGGCAGCTCCTATCTCTGGGCAGCAGCCCAGGAGGGGGGGGGGGGAATTTCTGGCTCATCACTGTGTCATAGTCCCCGCATTGCTCCTCCCGCTCAGGACAGGAGGTTTGGGGGACAGGGCCTTAGCTTCTGTGGCAGGAAGTGTGCAGCACCTAGAGCCGCGGGGGCAAGGCTGGGATTGGCCAGGGCTGTGGGCGGGGCTGCAGTGTGTGGCTGGGATTGGCTGTGGCCCAGCGCAGGAGTCTGGGGCTCGGTGCGTGGGTGCAGGTATCAGTGCAGCCTGCAGCCTGCGGTGCAAGGTCACTGCTCGGTCTGGGGCCCTGGCTGCACCTCAGCCCGGTTCCCAGCCACAGGCCCCGCACAGGCAGCTGCTGCCCTGGCCCAAAGCCCGGCTGTGCCCGCTCAGGAGCCGCCCCAGCCTCTCGGGCCCCCTGCCGTGTGTGACCTGCCCCCTTCCTCTTTGCAGCCTGGGCCTGCTCTGCGTGGGGCTGCCCTGGCCCATGGGCTCCCTGCCCATCCCCCACGGTGAGTCTGCCAGGCCTGCTCTGCTGGGGGACCCTGGACTGACCAAGCCTGGGTGGGGGGCTGGGCTGCACTGTGGCAGGGCCGGGGTGCCCAGGCCCCGGGGGGTGGGATGGCCCCGAGAGGGGCGCTGAGTGGCTGGCGCATGGCCCTGTAACACTGTGCGCCCCCCAGGAGCCGCTCGCACTGAGTGCCGGGGCCGTTTCTTCTGGATCTGGCTGGACCAGGCCTTCGCGGGGCGGAGCGGCTGGCGCTATGGGGTCTACAGTGAGTGGGGCCATGGGGTTGGCTCTTGGAAACCATGTGCCTCGTGGTGGCTCCTTGGGGAGAGTCCGGGCAGCACTGCAGGCCCAGGGGATGTAGGGAGGGACTGGCTGGGGCGGGGCAGAGCGGGGAGTAATGGGGGTTCCAGCTGGTCTCTCCCCCCAGCTGACTCGGGGCAGAACATTGAGGTGACACCGCAGCTGGCTTCGCAGTGTGGCTTCACAGCAGGCAGTGACCTCCGGGGGAATCCCCAGATCCGTGTCTCCTTCCTGGCATGTTCTGTCCACAACACAGTGAGTGCCCCAGCCTGGGGTCTGCCACCCCTGCTAGGGACCCCTGACTCCGCCCCCAGCCCTGTAACCACTACACCCCACTTCTCTGCCAGAACTGCAGCCCCGCGGCTTGGTGTGCTGCCCCATTTCCTGTGTGGGGCGGGTCCCAGCCACGGGCAGAGCTAACCCGGACTCTCTTTTGCTGGGGCCCCAGTTTGACCAGGAATTCAGCCTGCAGCTGTGGGTGGAGGTGACAGGCCCTACGGGACCCGGCATCCCCTATGATGTGGCCATCAGCTGCCCCTTGGGAGCCCCCTGGAGCCCCCGGGAGATCGTCTGCGAGGAGAACTACATGGAGGTGAGGGAGGCGGCATAGGGGGATGGGGTGGGGCAGGGCTAGTGTCCTGTGGCAGCCCCAAAACTGCTGACAGCTGTCCCCAGCCTGAGGTGCCGGTGTTGCCGCAGGTGTCGGTCCGGCGGGCTGTGCCCGGCATCGCCAGTGAGGCGCTGAACGAGGACTGGATTGCGGCCTGGCCAGTGGTGAGTGGCTTGGGGCAGCGGGGCATCAGGGGCCCTCTGGCGCGGGGCAGGGGCGCCCGGGAGCAGTGCCTGGCACCTGGCAGTCCCTGCCCTCGGAGCAGCCAGGGCACTTGGCAGTCTGCTGCCCCCAGCCCCTAGGCCTTTCTGCTGCTCCCCGGCAGGACATGGAGGTGAGCAGGCGCCATGGGGGGCTGGCCACGTTGCCATGGGGACACTGAGCTGGGCTGTGCCAGCGCTGAAGCCCTGAGCCCTCTGCAGAGCCGAAGTCTCTGCCCCAAGGTGTCTGCGAGGGGGGTACTGAGCGGTGCCAGCTCCACTCAGCCCCATGTCTCTCCCCTGCAGGCCCAGGGGGCCCTGAACCAGGTGTGGCAGGTTGTCTTCCATTTCCGGAACGGCTCCCTGCTCAGCATGCCCGCCACGCTGGCCCACAGCCTGGGCTACGGAGTGAACGCCACGGCCACCCGCATCCTCTTCCGGGCTCCCTACGGCACCACCCAGAGCGAGAGAGCCACAGTGAGGCGCTGGGGTGCTGTTGGGGATGGGAGCTAGGTGCAGGGGGGGTGGAGGGGCACTGGGGGTCCCGTGAAGGGGGCTGGGGGTGCACTGGGGGCCCAGTGGGGGTTGGGAGCTAGGGACGCGGGGGCTGGGGCACTGTGTGCCCAGTGGGGGGGCGGGAGCTGGGGACAAAGGGGGGCTCATGCCCAGCCCTGGTGGGGGAGAAGGGGCATCCAGGGGCTGACTAAGCTACGGTCCATGCCAGTCACACCCCATTATGCCCTGGGCTGACGGAGCGTGGGGGGCCCGGATGGAGTGGCAAGGACCCCTCTGTGCCCCTGCACTGACCCTCTCTCTGCAGGTGGAGGGGCTGGATGTGGAAGTGGCCAGGGCGACCGTGTTCTACAAACAGGCCTGGATGATGCTCATGGTGGACACAGCCGTGGCCTGTCCTGTCAGTGAGTCTTGGAGGGAACCTGCGTTGGCTGCGGGTGGGGAGTGGGGGGCACCGCAGAGCGGTGTGGGGGGCCCAGGGCTGGGCAGGCAGGGGCTGCGGGTGGGGAGTGGGGGGCACCGCAGAGCGGTGTGGGGAGCCCAGGGCTGGGCGGGCAGGGGCTGCGGGTGGGGAGTGGGGGGCACCGCAGAGCGGTGTGGGGAGCCCAGGGCTGGGCGGGCAGGGGCTGCGGGTGGGGATTGGGGGGCACCGGCAGGGCTGGGCGGGCAGGGGCTGCGGGTGGGGAGTGGGGGGCACCGGCAGGGCTGGGCGGGCAGGGGCTGCGGGTGGGGAGTGGGGGGCACCGGCAGGGCTGGGGGAGCAGAGCTCAGGGGACCAGGTGGTGGAGCTCATGGCCCCCTGTCCATAGGCTCCCCCGTAGTCAGTGCCACCACCCTGAGCTGGGAGACCCCACGGATCCTGCCCTCCCTGGTGCTTTGGCCAGAGCAGTACCAAGACGAGAGGGTCCAGATGGGCCTGGACGGCCGCCTGATTGATGCAGCCACAGTCACCCGCAATGGCTACACCTTGCTGACGGATGCTAGGCTCGTGCGCATTGTGGTGCCCATCGGTGCCCCTGGGGGGCTGATGCAGGTCAGGGGCTGGGCCGGGCAACAGGGGCTGCTCTGCGGGTGGGTGCTGCGCCCAGGCCCTGGGGTTACGCCGCTCCACGGCGGCAGGTCCCTGTGGTAACGGGCTTGCCCTCTGGCTGGACAAGTGGGAGGCCCTCAATCACGTGGCAGGGATGCGGCATCCTGGCTCCGGCCTGCCCTGCTCTGAGCCTTGGGACCCCACCCCCCCTCCCTGCACCAGGACAGAACATGGCTCTCCAGCCTGCGACAAGGGCTGTGAACTCCTGTCACCACTTGGTCTGTGCCCAGGCTCTTGCCAGCCTCCAGCTCCCTGCAGCAGCTCTCAGCCGGCTCCCCGCATAGGTGCAAGGTCCCTCCTGGTCCAACCCCTCCACCTCGCGGGGCTGGGGGTCAGAGTGGGGCTGCCCAGGGGAAGAGCTAGTCCCATGGCTGAGCTCGCTCCTCCAGGGGGTGGAGGGTCTCCTCCTTGGGGTCACAGCTCCCCTCCCCCCCACAGAGTGCCCTGGAGGGTAAGCGCTATGGCGCCAGGTACAGCATCCACCTGTTGCTGGACCGGCACTGGCAAGGCGATGCAAGTGATCGGACCCGTCACCGCAGCTACCGGCCCATCCACACCCCCTTCTCACACCGGCCACCCCTCATCATCGACGGTAGGCACAGCCCCTGCGACCCCCAGCACTGGCCCCTGGCTCTGGCACTAGGCTAGGGCCGCTTGGCCCTGGAATGAGGATCCCATGGGAGCCTTGCCTTTCTGATGGCCCCCTCAGAGGTCCTGGCATGGGCCCCCGCCGGCAGGAGCCTCAAAAGGAGCTGCCCCTCTGACAGTTTCTGCAGGGCCCGGGTGGAGAGGGCGGGCTGTGGGGCGGGGGACGATGCTTCCCAAGCTCGGGATCCTGCTTGACGTGCCCCCTCTGGGGCAGAGGAAGCCGAACGAGCCATCCCCATTTGGAACAAATGGATTCAGCCTCTAACCACCCAACGCTCAGAATCCCCTTTGGGTTCCCCGCCCCGGTGCTGGTAAGCACAGAACGAGCTCTGGGGGGCAGGGACACATGGATCTCCATCCAGACAGACTCCAGGCTCAGCCTCGTTGTGGTGCCCCCATCTCGGGATCTGTTCCCCATCCCACCCCACCAGCGCTGCACCAGACCCTGCCACAGGGGCTCTGTGTGAGGGGAAAGCCCCACTTTTGCACAGACAAGGAATCCCAGGGCTCTCTAAGGTCTAACAGATTGATTTGGGTGCAAGCTTTTGTGGGTAAAAAACACTTCATCAGATGCATGGAGTGGATATCCCAGAGGTAGCGATGCATGCGCATACACAAGCATGCACACACACGTGCACACAGGTAGGACCGATGGTAATGAGGCTGATTCAGTCAGGGGATGGGGAGGTGTGAATACCGAGCGGGAAAATTGCCTTTGTAGGGAGCCCGCCATTCCCTGCCCCTGTTCCAACCCAGGAGAAGTGTCAGGTTTGCAGATGAACTGTAGCCCTCAGGCTCTCCTGGACGTCTGGTTTGGAAGCGTTTGTGTTGAGGGATGGTCACTTATCAGTACGGAGTGTCCAGGGAGGTTGAATGGCCCCTGCGGGTTCATGTGTGTGATACCGTCCCTGATGTCTGCTTTGTGTCCCTTTGGCGCAGAGCCTGTCCGGTTTGGCCAGTGTCCATGGCAGAGGGACGTTGCCGGCACTGATGGCAGATCACATTAGTGTATGGGCAGGTGGCTGAGCTCCTGAGGGTGTGGCGAGGTCCTGTGATGGTGTTGCTTGTGGTGGGGATGTTTGAGTGGAAACGACTAACCGTTCAACCAATAAGCAGATGCTTATTGGTTAATTGTCGGTTATACTCAGCGAAGCCACCTCCCTAAGAGCTGGGCAGGCGGGGGGCAGCCTCGTCCCGGGAGGCTTCGCTGTGGGCTCCGCAGTGCACAGCTAAGTGTTATCCTGCAGGGCCCACGTGCTGGTAACCATGTCGCTGCTGAGATGTTCAGCGGTTACACAGTTGCCCTATGAGTGTGGCGTCCAATGCTCCAGCCACTCGCCCCATGTGGCTATTTGGACAGTTGAGTGGGGCTGGTTCGCTATGGCAGCAGCCCCTAGAGTGGCTACTGCTTCAGAACTGGTTGGACCCCACTGCCCTGACATGGTTTTAACATCCCTAGTTTGTATGGACGTGTGCACAGTTGGCAACGGCGTTTAGTGCAGGGGAAGGTCCCTGGTGAGTGTTTCTGCTGGTGCGTATTTGCTTGGGGGGCTGTCTGTAGGCGAGGCTTGGCCTGTCTTCCAAGGCCTGTGAAAGTGAGGGATCGTTTTCCAGGAGAGGTGGTAGATCATTGATGATGTGCTGGGGTTTGCTGTAGGTAATGGCCAATGATGTTCTGTTATTTGCCTTGTTGCTTCTGTCTTGTAGCGGGTGGCCCCTGGGTACTTGTCTGGCTCTGTCAGTCTGTTTCCTCACTTCCCCAGGTGGCTATTTCAGTTTTAAGAATGCCTGAGACAGATCTGGTCGGTGTTTGTCTGTGGGACTGGAGCAAATCTGGTTGCATTTGAGGGCTTGGTTGTAAACAATGGCTTGTGTCATGTGTCGTGGATGGAGCTAGAGGCATGTAGGTCAGAATATTGGTCAGTAGGTTTCTGGTGCAGGGGGGTGTTTATGTGACCATCACTTATTTGCCCTGTGGTGTCCAGGAAATGAATGTCTTGTGTGGACTGGTGCAGGCTGAGGTTGATGGTGGGGTGGAAGTTGTTGAAATCCCTGTGGAATTCTTGAGGGATCTCCTTCCCATAGGATGAAGATGTCGACAGTGTCGCGCAAGGAGAGGCAGGAAATGTTCGAGGTCAGCCATAAATATGTTAGCAAACTGTGGGGCCATGCTGGTGCCCGTGGCCGTGCCGCTGACTTGAAGGTGTAAATTGTCCCCAGATTGGAAATGGTTGTGGGTGAGAACAGAGTCCCAGAGCTCAGCCGCTTGCTGGGCTGTGGCATCACTGGGAATATGGTTCCTGGCAGCTCCTCGGCCATCCTTGTGTGGAATGTCGGTGCAGAGAGGTTCTGCGACGTGGTGGCCAGGGGGTGTTTTCAGAAAGGCCTCTCGTTGCTTTGGCAGATAAGGACTGACAGCTGCCCCATGGGACGTGTCATTTGTGCATGGGGTGCTCCAGTGTCCGTTGGCCCAGGCTTTCCCCTGGCTCTTGGAGGCGAGCCCCTTGAGCACAACAGGCCCAGGCTTAGCAAGCCCCCACCTCCAGATAGCCTGCAGCCAACGCTTATGCAGCGGGCAGGTACCGCGGCCTTTTCCAAGCAGCCAGCAGCTCTTGGGCCTTGGTGCAGTGCGAGGGGCTGTGGTGCAGGCTGGAAAAGCAAAGTGCTGCTGCCCCCCCAGGCCTCGCCCAGCACCGGCTGCCAGTCACTATTGCGTCCCTCGCCCCTTTCCGTGTTCTGCTAGGGCCCACGACAGCCCTGGCCCCGTGCAGGGCAGACTGAAGGGGCAGCACAGGTTAGAAACCACCCCCAGTTCGCTGGCAGTCTCAGGATGCTGAGCTCAGCACCCTGGTCCCTGGCCGGTGGATGCGGCAGCGAAGCGCCCGCCCTGCGGCACCTCTCCCCCCCCAGACTCTGTCGCGGCAGAGGGCTACTTCAAGGTGCGCCTGGGGCACTTCCTGCCCGACGTGGAGCTGGTGTCTGTCTCGGTGGGCGGACGTCCCCTCAGTCACCCCCAGGCCCAGGACTGCGGCTTTGACCCCCACGAGGAGCCCAACCCCAACGGCACCAAGGCCTTTGTGCTGAGGGTGCCCTTTGCTGACCCCCTGGTGCAGCAGCAGGTAAGGGGGGCCAGGGTGGATGGCAGAGGGCATGGGGGGTGGGCGGCTGTCAGAGCCCCAGGTGCTCTGGGATGCCTGGCCTGCACTGCAGGCTGGTGTGAGGGGCCAGCAGACCGCAGCTGGGCCGGTAGGGTATGTCTACACTACAGCGCTAATTCGAACTAACTTAGGGTATGTCTACACTACCACCCTAGTTCGAACTAGGGTGCTTAATGTAGGCATTTGAAGTTGCAAATGAAGCCCGGGATTTAAATATCCCGGGCTTCATTTGCATCTTGCCGGGCGGGCGCCATTTTTAAATCCCCTTAGGTCGAACTCCGTGCCCGCGGCTACACGCGGCACGGAGTAGGTAGTTCGAATTAGGATCTCTAATTCGAACTACCGGTAAACCTTGTTCCACGAGGAGTAACGGTAGTTCGAATTAGAGATCCTAATTCGAACTACCTACTCCGTGCCGCGTGTAGCCGCGGGCACGGAGTTCGACCTAAGGGGATTTAAAAATGGCGCCCGCCCGGCAAGATGCAAATGAAGCCCGGGATATTTAAATCCCAGGCTTCATTTGCAACTTCGAATGCCTACATTAACCACCCTAGTTCGAACTAGGGTGGTAGTGTAGACATACCCTTAGTTCTAATTAGTTAATTTGAACTAAGCTAATTCGAATTAGTGCATCTAGACCTAAAAACTAATTCGAATTAGCGTTTTGCTAATTCTAACTAGCATGTCCACATTGAGTGGACCCTGAACCGAAGTTAAGGCTGGCCAGAACCAGTGCCAGCAGGGCATCAGGTTAGGACTTAGAGTGTGGAGCTGCTGCCTGAGGCTAGCCAAGGGCTGTGCTTAAAAGGACCCGACCCCCACCCCAGACAGACAGTTCTCCTGGTTCCCCGCTTGCTTGTCTTCCTCGATGAGGGACACCAAAGCAGTCCTGTCTTGGAGTGCCCTGAGTGCCCACACTCAGCACATCACAGCACTCGGCCATCAGCTCGGCTGCACTTGCCGCAGGCTGCCATCCGGGGGGGTCAATCGGGGGGCTGTCAGGATCCAGGAGGCCCTGCAGGAGAGCTTCCACCCCAAGGAGCCCGCAGAGCCACCCCGGTCCTCCCCATCGGGGACTCATGCCCCATTCCTCCCTCACCTCCTTCCACTTACCCCCTCCCTCGCCCCCCTTCCTGATGTAAAAAATAAAGGACACGTGTTCAAAAATAGAAACTCTCTTTATTTAACAAAACTGGGGGGGGGGGATTAACCTCGGGGGGAGACTGGGAAAAGGAGGTGGGAGAGGGGAAGAGAGAGGGTGGGAGAGGGGAGCGGGAGACCTGGGAGGAGGGAGCTGGAAGGGGGAAGCCAGGGGAAGAAGGAGGAGGGGAAGTATAAAACTATGGTACCCCATATCTTCAGTACTGTGTACAGATGTGGTCACCTCACCTCAAAAAAGATGTTTTGGCCTTGGAAAGGGTTCAGAAAAGGGCAACTAAAATGATTAGGGGTTTGGAACGGGTCCCATATGAAGAGAGGCTAAAGAGACTGGGACTTTTCAGCTTAGAAAAGAAGAGACTGAGGGGGGGATATGTTAGAGGTCTATAAAAGCATGAGTGGTGCGGAGAGGGTGAATAAAGAAAAGTTCTTCATTAGTTCCCATAATATAAGGACTAGAGGACGCCAAATGAAATTAATGGGTAGCAGGCTTCAAACTAATAAAAGAAAGTTCTTCTTCACAAAGCAAATAGTCAACCTGTGGAACTCCTTGCCACAGGAGGCTGTGAAGGCTAGGACTATAACAGAGTTTAAAGAGAAGTTAGATAAAGTCATGGAGGTTGGGTCCATGGAGTGCTATTAGCCAGGGGGTAGGAATGGTGTCCCTGGCCTCTGTTTGTGGAAGGCTGGAGATGGATGGCACGAGACAAATGGCTTGGTCACTGTCTTCGGTCCATCCCCTCCGGGGTACCTGGTGGTGGCCGCTGTCAGCAGACAGGCTACTGGGCTAGATGGACCTTTGGTCTGACCCAGTACGGCCGTTCTTATGTTCTAAGCTCAGGGTTGGGGGGTCTCACTGGACCAACTTGATTTTCATGCAAACCTGCTCCTGGGTTTGCATGTGGCCTTTGGTGGCCAGGCTGGCAGCTATCCTGCCCTAGACGGCCTCATTCCTGTGCCTAGTGCAGAGATTGTGGACGTTGGAGGCCTCCCCCCAAACCTCGATGAGGTCCACGATCTCAGCACTAGACCAGGCAGGCGCCCGCCTCTTGTGGCCCCGGGCAGGCTCCTGGGAGCCGCCAGCCTGGTCCTGGGAAGAGGCGGAGGGCTGGGTGGCAGTGGGTGGCTGGCTCATGCTGTGCCAGGTGCACGGTCTGCTGGCTGGGTGCTGGCAGGCTTGTACCTGGCACGGGCACCGTAGCCGGACCGTGGCCCATTAAGGGCTCCGGGACTGGGAGGGGGGCAGAAGAGTTTCCCTGGCTTGGCCCAGAGTGGCCACCAGGGCAAGCTGGGAAGGGCTAGCCTCCAACTAGTTCGAATTAAGTGGCTACACAGCCCTTAATTCGAACTACTTAATTCGAACTAGGCGTTAGTCCTCGTAGAATGAGGTTTACCTAGTTCGAATTAAGCGCTCCGCTAGTTCGATTTAAATTCGAACTAGTGGTTTGCGTGTGTAGCACCTATGAAAGTTAATTTGAACTAATGGCTGTTAGTTCGAATTAACTTTGTAGTGTAGACATACCGTACTGTCAGGGTGTCTCACACGGCATGCCCTGGGACGGCCATTTTGCTCTGTGCCCCTGTCTGGGGGGGTCTGGCTCTGACCCATTCTGTCTTTCTGGCAGTACCTGCATGGCCCCCTCAGGCGCTACACCCTGCACCTCAACTACACCCTGCGGCTGGTGCCCACGGGCCAGACCTTTGCCCAGCCAGGGCTCGTCACCTGCGACGTCCCAGATGTGGGTGAGCTGGGGCAGGGCCTAGCAGGGCTGGGGCCATGGTGGGATGGGGGCAGCGGGAGGCTGTGTGGGCAGGGGTCGGGGTGGCATGGGGGGGCAATGGGTGGCTGTGTGGGCAGGGGTCGGGGTGGCATGGGGGGCAGCAGGAGGCTGTGAGAGCCGGGTTCCAGGGTGGGATGAGGGGCAGCGGGAGGCTGTGAGGGCCGGGTTCCAGGGTGGGATGGGGGCAGCGGGAGGCTGTGTGGGCAGGGGTCGGGGTGGCATGGGGGGGCAGTGGGTGGCTGTGTGGGCAGGGGTCGGGGTGGCATGGGGGGCAGCAGGAGGCTGTGAGGGCAGGGGTCAGGGTGGGATAAGGGGCAGCGGGAGGCTGTGAGGGCCGGGTTCCAGGGTGGGATGGGGGCAGCGGGAGGCTGTGTGGGCAGGGGTCGGGGTGGCATGGGGGGGGCAGTGGGTGGCTGTGTGGGCAGGGGTCGGGGTGGCATGGGGGGCAGCAGGAGGCTGTGAGAGCCGGGTTCCAGGGTGGGATGAGGGGCAGCGGGAGGCTGTGAGGGCCGGGTTCCAGGGTGGGATGAGGGGCAGCGGGAGGCTGTGTGGGCAGGGGTCGGGGTGGCATGGGGGGGCAGTGGGTGGCTGTGTGGGCAGGGGTCGGGGTGGCATGGGGGGCAGCAGGAGGCTGTGAGAGCCGGGTTCCAGGGTGGGATGAGGGGCAGCGGGAGGCTGTGAGGGCCGGGTTCCAGGGTGGGATGGGGGCAGCGGGAGGCTGTGTGGGCAGGGGTCGGGGTGGCATGGGGGGGCAGTGGGTGGCTGTGTGGGCAGGGGTCGGGGTGGCATGGGGGGCAGCAGGAGGCTGTGAGAGCCGGGTTCCAGGGTGGGATGAGGGGCAGCGGGAGGCTGTGAGGGCCGGGTTCCAGGGTGGGATGGGGGCAGCGGGAGGCTGTGTGGGCAGGGGTCGGGGTGGCATGGGGGGGCAGTGGGTGGCTGTGTGGGCAGGGGTCGGGGTGGCATGGGGGGCAGCAGGAGGCTGTGAGAGCCGGGTTCCAGGGTGGGATGAGGGGCAGCGGGAGGCTGTGAGGGCCGGGTTCCAGGGTGGGATGGGGGGCAAGAGGAGGCGGGTTTAAGCTGGACCTGGGGTTGGTGCAAATGCGGGGAGATGCAGAGGTTGACACAAGGGTTGGGGTGGCATGAGGGAGCAGGGTCAGGAGTCTATGGGTGTCAGTGGCTCCATGCCCCACCCCTCCTGGCAGTGCCCACACAGCTACTCGCTGCCCATCCCCGCATCCCTCCAGGGCAGGGCCTTGCTGAGCTGTTGGCTCCGAGTTGCTCCATGGGCCTTGATTTACTCCCTTCTCCTCCTGGCAGTGCCACCCACCTTCCAGGGCTCCTGTGAGGCAGGGGCACTCACGCTGGTGATGACCCGGGGGACCCTGGACCGGTTCTGGGTTCCCTACATTGGGGAGCAGCCCCTGAGCCAGCAGGCAGCTCCCCTCAGCTACCAAGTGTCAGATGATGGTCACCATTTCCACCTGGCTGTCCCCCTTCTGGCTCCTGGCTTGGCCTATGAGGTGGGTGGGGGAGCTCGGGGCCTGGGGAGGAGGCAGGACACATTTTCTGGTGGGGATTGCAGTTCTTGGGGGAGGCAGCGAGAAGGGCAGCCGGCCACCTACCCTTCACTGGGCACAGGCACTGCCCGAATCCAGGCGCTGCTCGCTGTGGGGGAGTGTCAGCTGTTCCGCAGGCAGCGTCCATATGGCTGGGAAGAGGGGAAGCCGGTCACTTGGTGCTGGTAATGGCACCGCAGCCCCCCCTCAGATTCAAAATGACACTTTCTTTCTGGCTTGCGAAATGTCTCACAACATGAAAGTTCCAAAAAGTTTCAGCCGCCTGCCCCGGGCAGGAGCTGTTTGTTTCCTTGTTGTGTGAGGGTAGGTCTCTCCGGCTGATTGGCCCCTGCCTGGGAGGTCTCCACATGCATTTTCAATGAATTCCTTGTGGTTAGGGATGCTCCTCAGCCCAGCCCCCTCCTCCTGTCACTCTCCCTCTGGACTCCGGAGAGATTCTACTAGCAGGCACCTCTCACGCAGGCTGGTCTCCTCAGCTGGGCTCTCGGTGACAGGGAGATGCAGGCCACAGTCTCTGTAAGTCCCCACCAGGCTCTGGTGGAGGCACCTGTGGTTAGGGTCTCCCGCTGGACTCAGGTGCACGTGGAGGACCAGGAGCAGTGCTGGCACTGGTGGTATGTGACCTGTCCACATGGCAGTAATTGTGTTCTTCCTCCCTCTGCAAGCCCTTTACCAGCTCTCCGTGGTCACTTAGCACCAGCCTTTGAAGCCTTTCTCCTGCAGCAAGGTGACGCCTGCCCCGCTGTGCCCTGGGGGGGGCGAGGAGAAATCCAACCCGCAAACTTGCTGCATCTGAGTGGGGAGCGACTCCACCTCCCACCATGCAGCACAGTCTCTGCGCACTGCCTGGCTCCTCAGAGAATGGGGTGAAGGGCCTGGTGCCCCACGGAATGGGCAGGGGCCTGGGGACTGGGCTTAACCCACTGATCTAGCCCCTTGGTCCCAGCCTACCTCATGGCTTCCCCAGCAGGGGCTGGTAGGTAACTGCTGCCCTCAGGACGCAAGGGGGCAGGAGCCAGCCCTCGCACTGGCCTGGCCTCTCCCAGTCCCTGGGTTGTGCTGAGCCTGCTGGCGTGGGGTCCTGCCTGGGCCCGCAGGTCACCCTCTGCCACTGCATCTTCAGAGCATCTCTCTGCACTGGTTGGCAGCACGGCTGGAGTTCTCCTTGCGTGACAACAAGACTCTCGCAGTCCTGGCGTCCTTCTCCATTGTCTGTACCTTCCCCACAGGACAGCTTCTGGGTGAGTGCCTGGATGGAGACCCCAGCACAGGACGTCCCGGGGGGAGGGTCTGGGCCCATGTGAAATGATCGGTTGAACAGGTGTCCCATCTTCTCTAGATCTGGCTCATTCGGGGTGTCGGGGCTGAGTCCTTACCCCTCCACAGCCACTGGCCACCAACCTGGAGCCCAGCCTTGTCCTCCACAGTGGGGAAAAGGGCCCCCGCCCGGCGTGGAGTTCCATGCTGATGAGCACGCACAGAGCCCTCCGGAGCTGCCCACACCATGCATGGGATTTGGGGGGAGCGCGGTGCTGCCCAGCAGCTGCTGCTGGGAAAATGAGGAGTAATAAGGGGGTCTCTGGACCTGATCGAGGCTGTCTTCCCCACTGCCGGGCACAGTGTGCCTGCCCAATGGCACCATGGTGGCCACCGTGCGGAGCCTGGACACCCGGCCTGCTCTTGACCCCCGCCGGACCCACCTGAGGGACCCGAGCTGTGGGCCTGTGGCCTCCGATTCCTCACAGGCTCTCTTCTCCTTCTCTCTGGCCTCCTGTGGGACCACGCGGCAGGTGAGCCCCCACAGCATGGAGCTTCCCCCTTGAGGTGGGGAGGGCAGGCAGCGGGCGCCTGGGACTGTGGAGAGGCACCTGGGGATCGGAGGGTGGATCCGGTGCAGGCTCTCGCTTAGTCCGGGCCTCATGCTGGGCCCGAGGGGATGGTGGCAGGGCTAGCAGTGCTTTGCCATGGGGCAGTGGTGCAGGCCGGGTGTCTGGGAAGCAAGCCATGTGGGTGCAGGGCCCCTCTAGCCCCACCACAGCTAGAGGCCAGCCCAGCTAGCTGGATTCACTTGCCTCAGTCCATGTTCTAGCTGGGCCAAGCCCCCTCGCCCAGCGAGATGTTGGGGACAGGTCGACCTGGGAGCGACCCAGAAGCTGTGACTCCATGAGGCTGGATGGGGCTGAGCTCCTGGGGGTCAGGGGAGCCCAAGGAATCCCAGTCTGCCCCACTGCTCTCTCTGCCCGTCTCCCCTGCAGTTTGAAGGAGATTCCCTGGTGTATGAGAATGAGGTGACCTTCGTGCCTGAGGGGGTCCCCGCCATCTTCCCCATCATCACCCGGGACTCGTGGTACAGGTGAGGGGCAGCTCTGGGGCGAGGAGGGATGTCCCTGCAGTGTGAGAGGTCCAAAGTTTTCCCCCCTCCCCGGGCTAAGCCAATGTCACCCTCACCAGGCTGACTCTGCGCTGCCGCTACCCCTTGACAGAGACGCTCTGGATTTGGGCCCGACACCAGCTGCAGGAGGATGTGGCATCAAGGCCCCGCCAGTCTGTGGGCTGAAGTACGTGACCCTCTGTGCCCAGGCACTTGCTGGGATCTGCCCATGCAGTTGGCGGGCGCAGACCCCTTGGTATGTTGCCTCTGTGCACTGAACCGGGAGCGAGCCAGCAGCTAGAACATCGCTGGGGGGCCATTTTCCTGCATTTGCCCAGGCGGCTCCAGCCTACTAAAGCTAATGCCCAAACAGATGTGTTTGTCTCTATGGTGCCACAGGATCCTTGCTGTTCTCTGTATGGCCCTGGTGGCCAGGCCAGTGCCCATGAGTGCGGAGCTCTGGCCCGAGTGGCAGCACCACACGGCTCCATTAGCACCACAGCAGGAGTGGGCCTAGCACCAGCTGCTCTGGCACTGGCGTCACTCTGGCTGCGTCTGGCCTGCAGAGCCAGGCGCCACACTGTCCGTGGTCTGGGCTTTGTCTTGCAGGCCTCAGGAGGAAGCAACTGAAGCACAGGCCTGGGGATGTGTACAGCAGCTGGGGATGCCAGCCAGGGGCAGGAGTTTGACCCGTCTCCCACCCCTGCCCTGAGTGGGCAGCTTCCTTCTGGCTGCTCTGGAAGTCTTCACATGCGCTGCCCTCTCTCTGGGAGCCACACCTACCAGCTCCCTGCCTGCAGGAGGCTGGAGTGACACCATAGATTGCCTGGGCTCCCAGCATCCTCTGGAGCACAGTCCTGCCTGGAGGGGGCACGAATGCTCTCTGGGCCCGCTGGTGGGGCCAGCAGGCACTAGGGTCCCTCTGCAAGGTGCAGATGGTGGAGCCCAAGGTTAGCCCTGTGGCTCCGCCCACCTGGCAGCATCCATCACTGTGCTGCTTCCTCCCATCAGGCCCTGCAGGGCTGGCACCATTTTCGACCATGTCTTTCCTTGCAGGCATATCAGACTGGCAGGCTGCAGGCCAGCCCTGAGCCTCACTTGGCTCCCAGTCGGCTGAGCTGTGACCAGAATAAACTTCCTTGGCCCTCACTCCTGGAGCTCTGGCATCTTTTTAAACTGGAGGTGAGGAGGTGGCAAGGGCCACCAGGAGTGTTAGACATGGGCCTCCTAGACAGAGCGCTGAAAAAGCCTGCTTCTGGGGGCAGGGAACCACAGGCTTCCTCCAGGGCCAGATCGCCCCTTGACCCAGGGCACCACCTGGCTTGGACCAGTCCTTGGCTATGTCTACATGACATGTTTTTGTGGCAGAAAATATGCTAATGAGGGACTCATTAGCATAAGTTGCAACATCATTAGCAGATTTTCTGCCATTTCTTTTTGCGCAAGGGGTTTTTGCATAAAAAGAAGCAGAGTAGCCACTTTCGTTTTGCGCAAAACCCCCGTTTTGACCAAGATCCTTATGCCTCTCCGGGACAGGCATAAGGATCTTGCGCAAAATGGGGTTTTTGTGCAAAAAGAAATAGAAAATATGCTAATGATGTTGCAACTTACGCTAATGAGTCCCTCATTAGCATATTTTCTGCCACAAAAATGTGTAGTGTAGACAAAGCCCCAGTGTGCAAGGGGCTAACAACTCCAAGCCAAGCCAGCTCTGAGCCCACCCAATATCCCTGGGCTAATAAGAACAGGCTGTCCTTTGGGCTGCTCTGTACCAGGGCTTTGGCGCACTCCCGGCTCCTCATCTTTCGCTCAGCCTTCCAGCCTGACCCAAGCCATGGTGAGGCAGGCCGTTCCCCTCTGGCTCCCCCACGCGCCAGGCTCATTCCCTGCTATCCTATCTCCCTCCTTGCACATCTCTGAACTTTTCTGTACAACAGGGAGAGGCTCCAGCACTGGGGTGCGAAAGTGCAGCCAGGAGGAGCTGCCAGAGGTTTTCTTTGCTACTGAAGCCTTTCCCAAGGCTGGCAAACCCTCAGTCTTGTTCCTGTACCAGACCTGGCCTGTTGCAGAGCCTCCTTAGTGTAAGTGGGGCATGGTCCCACTATTGAGGGAACTTTCCGGCTCCTACGCACCTGATAACAGGCTAGTGAAAGGATCAGAGTTCCTGGTCCCGCTGCCTTTACCTAGAACAGCCATGGCTAACCCACGGCATGCGGCTTTTGCCCCCCAAAACTGCGGCTCGTGAAGCCGCTTCTGCGCTTCCCCCGCTGGCTCCCCCCTGGCTTCCTTGTGCTTACCGGGTCAGAGCTGTGGGGTTTTAAAAATGGTGCCCAAGATGGTGGCCATCTTAAAGAGGCAGCCTCCTTTTTAAATTTTTTTTTAAATTTTTTTGTTTTTGCTCGACAATTCTGTTCTGGGGGGCTTTTTTCTTCTTGACAATTCTGGTGTGGCTCTCCGCATTTTTTCCACCGCTGTTTTGGCTCTCTTTGTTAAATGGGTTGTCCACCCCTGACCTAGAGGGCTCCCCTTCCACTCCCCCAACAAGGCTGGAGCCAGGATTCCTGGGGCCTTGACTCCCAACCTTGTCATGGTCACTTGGGGCAAGGGCTGGGTGTCCCCACTCCGTGCTGCTCTCTTCACACTGAACACTTCCCTGGCCACGCATGACTGCAGCCTGTGCACAGCACAGAGCATCTACTAAGCAGCAACCACTTAACCCCCAAGAATAAGGAAAAAGGGGAAGAGTTACTGGAGATACGTCGCTGTGCCCGCTGGCCCGGAGGCTCACACTGTCCCGGGCTGTTCCCCGTGGGGCCCCGCCCCCGCCCCCGCCTCAGGCCCTGGCTGCGGGGCTGCTGCAGGTCAGGGTCCCGCTCTGGGCGGCGGCCGGCAGCCTTCCCGCAGCTCCCCCCGCGCAGGAGGCTCTGTGAGGGGGGGCGGGGGGGGCGGGCAGAGGCTGGGCACGTGCGGCCCGCGAGCGCTGCCCGCGTCTGTGGCTACGGCGCCCTCTGGCGGGCCACAGGCAGAACCGCCCAACGGGCCGGCAGCCAATTGCCTCGGGCCGGGGGGCGGGGGCGGGGCGAGCCGCACGGGCCGGATGCGCACGCGCACGCGCAGCGCTGTTCCGCAGGCGGCGAGAGGCGCGCGCGCAGGCGCAGAGGAGGCGGCCGGCCGGCCCGGCAGCTGCGGCGGCCTCTGTCACGGCGCTGCCATGGAGCGGAGGCGCCGCCGGGGCCTGGCCCGGGCCTGCTGCTCCCTCCTGGCCGCGCTCTGCGCCCTGCGCTGCGCCGCCAGCGCCCGCCCCGCCCCCGCCCCCGCCCCCGCCAGCGGCCGGGTAGGTGCGGCCCCACCCCCATCGCAGGCCCCGCCCACCCGGCCCGGGACAGCCTGAAGCGCGGCCAGCAGGGCGGGGCTGTGTGGAGAGAGCCTGGGGGGGGGGGCTGAGCGCGGGCGGGCCGGCCATGGGGGGGGGCTGAGCGCGGGCGGGCTGGCTGTGGGGGGCTGAGCGCGGGCGGGCGGGCCGGCCGTGGGGGGGGGGGTGTGTGCTGGGGGGGCTGAGCGCGGGCGGGCTGGCTGTGGGGGGGGGTGTGCTGGGGGGGGCTGAGCGCGGGCGGGCCGGCCATGGGGGGGCGTGTGCTGGGGGGGGCTGAGCGCGGGCGGGCCGGCCATGGGGGGGCGTGTGCTGGGGGGGGCTGAGCGCGGGCGGGCCGGCCATGGGGGGGATATGCTGGGGGGGGGCTGAGCGCGGGCGGGCCGGCCATGGGGGGGGCGTGTGCTGGGGGGGGCTGAGCGCGGGCGGGCCAGCCGGCCATGGGGTGGGGTGTGCTGGAGGGGGCTGAGCGCGGGCGGGCCGGCCATGGGGGAGGTGTGTGCTGGGGGGGGGCTGAGCGCGAGCGGGCCGGCCATGGGGGGGGGGTGTGCTGGGGGGGGCTGAGCGCGGGCGGGCTGGCCATGGGGGGGGGGTGTGCTGGGGGGGGGGCTGAGCATAGCCGAGCTGGCCATGGGGTGTGCTGGGGGGGGGGCTGGGCATAGCCGAGCTGGCCATGGGGTGTGCTGGGGGGGGCTGAGCATAGCCGAGCTGGCCATGGGGTGTGCTTGGGGGGGGGGGGGGGGAGCTGAGCATAGCCGAGCTGGCCATGGCGTGTGCTTGGGGGGGGGGGCTGAGCATAGCCGAGCTGGCCATGGCGTGTGCTTGGGGGGGGGGGCTGAGCATAGCCGAGCTGGCCATGGGGTGTGCTGGGGGGGCAGGGCTGAGCATAGCCGAGCTGGCCGTGGGGTGTCCTGGGGGGGCGGGGCTGAGCATAGCCGAGCTGGCCGTGGGGTGTGCTGGGGGGGGGGGGGGCTGAGCATAGCCGAGCTGGCCGTGGGGTGTGCTGGGGGGGGGGCTGAGCATAGCCGAGCTGGCCGTGGGTTGTGATTGGGGGGGGCTGAGCATAGCCGAGCTGGGCATGGGGTGTCCTGGGGGGGGGGCTGAGCATAGCTGAGCTGGTCGTGGGGTGTCCTGCGGGGGGGGCTGAGCATAGCCGAGCTGGCCATGGGGTGTGCTGGGGGGGGGAGGGCTGAGCATAGCCGAGCTGGCCATGGGGTGTCCTGGGGGGGGGGAGGGCTGAGCATAGCCGAGCTGGCCATGGGGTGTGCTGGGCGGGGGGAGGGCTGAGCATAGACAAGCTGGCCATGGGGTGTTCTTGGGGGGGGGGGGTATTGAAGTTGGGCTTGCTAATGAACGAGCTCAGCATTTTTGTTCTGGGACAGCTCGTGTTACCTTCATGGGAGAAATTGAGGCAGAATATTAATGGGGAAAGATGAATTTTTGTCCTGTGGGTTGCATTGTGCAGCTGTTTGTTAGGAGGTGTTAGCACCCAGGGTGTGAGGAGTTTATGGCACTATCTCTGTGAGTTAAGCACTGCACTTTATTCTTGCTTTGATAGGCCATGGGAAATATTTGCATTTCGCTAGGGTTCTTTAAATTTATATTTGCCCGGAAAAGTCAAGAGAAAAGCTGCTGTGCTCAAACACCTGCTTATCATGTTTCTTGTACTTTTTTTTTTCTTTTCTTAGCCTCTTCTGTTGTATCTATTTTCATCTTAGATTCAATTATATTGTAGCTCTGGAGCAGGGACCATCTCTTCAGTCAGCTGTTTGGCAGTGCTCAGGGTAATGAAGACAGGATTTCTAGTATTGCCACAACATAAATAGTAAATCATAATAAATACCACCCTAACCTCTTACTATTCCTTTGTTTACAGCAAGGATGGGGAACTCTTATCTTGTACCCATTCCTTACTCTTACACATAACAAGGGTTTCAAACAAAATTTCAAAAGATCTATAATATCTATTTTAGAACTAACAAATAATAACCATAACGTTCTAAATCTCTTTCTACAATAATTCTAAATCATTTATACAATAATAACCATAAGAATCTATATTTGTTTTTACTTCAAAATAGTTTGGCAGGGTATACAACATAAAACATATTAAGGACTTAGTACATTAAGGACATGTCTAAACTACAACCCTCTTTCGAAAGAGGGATGTAAATTAGGCAGATCAAAAGTGCAAATGAAGCGGGGATTTAAATATCCTGTGCTTCATTTGCATAATCATGTCACCGCATTCTTTCGAAAAAGGATATTTCAAAAGTGAAACTGCTGTCTAGACATGGTTCTTCCGGGGGGGGGGAACCCTTTTTTGAAAGATCCTGTACTGTCTAGACAGCAGTTTCACTTTCGAAATACTCTTTTTCGAAAGAAGGCTGTGACGTGATTATGCAAATGAAGTGCGGGATATTTAAATCCCCGCTTCATTTGCATTTCGAGCTGCCTAATTTAAAACCCTCTTTCAAAAGAGGGATGTAGTTTAGACATGCCCTATGATTTGAATGCTTAGAATGTCACTAAAAATAGGAAATGGGAATTTTTCTACTGTATTATCCTCCTTTTGACTTCTCAAGAACAATTCTTGAGTGGGTCACAGTTTATGCAATTGTCTTGGAGCAATATACTGAGAAGCAATCTGGGCCTGTGGTTGTAGTTTAACATACATCCTTTTATCCAGCAACACATACAGCACATTCCCATCAAACAGATACGTGTTAGCATTAAGACGGTTAACAATGTGTGAAACATAATAGACAGTATGCATTTAGAAGTAGGAGACCAGCCAGTAAAAACATCATACCAGTAATAGGCTATTATTTCTTTTTTCAGATGTAGCGATTTTTAACATCTTTCCTTCCCTACATTCTTCTGTGTTTGTTGTAAAAACTGGGTCACCTTGGTGTGTGTCAATAAATAAGCCAAATCATGTCATTTTAGGCCAAGAGTAACAGAAATTTATCAAAGTGTTAGTTACAGTAATTTGTTCCACCTTAACCTTTGGTAAATACTAAGTGTGATTATTAGTATAGAACACACTGATATTACATTTACATTCATCCACTAGGGGTTGGTTAATACTTACACTTTCCCAAAAATTTTCCTAGGATATAACACATACACACTGTCCATTGAACCGGACGTGTGTTGTGTTTGGGATGAGTTGGACAATACATGTCCCTAATGATGTGTCCATGCTGCATACCCATTTCTCAGGGCTTCATTCCATACCCCTCGAGTGTCCAATAATTTTTCTTTTCCAGGCCACTGACCTATAACCCCAGGGTAACAAAAAAGATCCCTTGGTCAGTTTTGGGAGTGGGATTACTTTTCATGTTTCTGAGTCCAATAAGCTTGTGCGTATCGGATAGTCGACTAGTTGCTTACATCTCTTCTATGAAGTTAGGGCCAATCCATTTTGACTTTAATGTGTGTTTTTTCTTGCCTAGTTTTAAATACATTAACTGATCTCCTGGCTCCCACAAGTTGGGTGTTACAACCATGTGTAATTTCTGATTCAGAAAATCAGAATTTCTGAAGCAGCGTGGGGAGCAGGCGGGAGTCGGTGCTCTTGGGTAGCCAGCTTTTAAGCTGTCTCCCTGCGCATACTAACTCCCAGAGAGCTTCCGTGCCTCTGCCTCCCCTCCCCATGTGTAAATGTGTAACTGCTGAAACTTTCAGTGGTTAAACGTTTATCTAAATAAACACATGTTAACATCCCTAGTTTTTAAAAAAAACCCATGATGGAGAAACGGTGACTCTTAAAAACACATTAGTAGATGTTCTTAACTCCCCATCTTTGTTTACACTTTTTCTATTTAATTTTTTTCCCTAACTCAGATTTGTTAATATTTTGTTTTGGGAAATGAAACTGGCCCATGTGAAGCAGAGTGTCACTTATATGTTTTAAAAAATGCCTTAAATCTAGTCACTGAAGAGTCAAGGAATGTTACTCCTGCGTTAAGTGCAACTCACAATGCATCTTTACTTGAGTTGCTAATAGTTTTTCCATAGTAAACAAGACATGCTAACAAATCACTTGTGTGCTAATGGGCTAAATTTGCAATATTATTCATAGCAAATAGGGCCCTACCAAACACAGCCATGAAAAACACAACCATAAAATCTGGGTTTTTGTGTGCTTTTAGCCTATGTTGCAGGGGTGGGGAACCTTTTTTGGGTCGGGGGCCGCTGACCCACAGAAAAATCAGCCGGGAGTCGCATACAAGTGAGAAGCAAAACAAACAACCAAAAAGCCCCGCACTAGCCCCTCACTAACGTGGCCCCTGACAGAAGAAGAAAGACACTCCCCACATTCCCCTCAGACACCAGAGCCTGTGGGGGCCCAGGCTAGTCGATTTTGTGTCTCCAGTCTAGGGATGTAAGCGACTAGTCGCTCCCCTTGAACTTGCTGCCTCTATCAGAGAAAGGCAACGGGGGACGGGGCTTAAAAGCTGGTTCCCCCCAACTTCCGCTCCATGGGAGGGGGCAGGGGTGCAGCAGCAGTGTTCCAACTTTGAAATGTACAAGAGCCCCAGTAGGGGCTCTTGTGCATTTTAAAGATTGAAATGCTGCGTGGAGCCCGGGGCCAGCGGGGAGTCTGCTGATCCTGGGCTTCATTCAAGTGCTTCCACTGAAATGTACAAGAACCTCAGCAAAGGCTCTTGTGCATTTCAAAGATTGCAAGGCTGAGTGGAGCCTGGGGTCAGCAGGGATGCCCCACTAGTCCAGGGCTCCAGGCAGTGTTTCAATCTTTGAAATGCACAAGAGCCCCTGCTGAGGTTCTTGTACCTTTCAAAGGCGGAACGCCATGCTAGTCCTTATTGACTAATCAAAATTTAACATCCCTACACCAGTCCCATGCTAGGGCAGCAGGGGGCTGGAGTGCCAACCCAGGCTTCCCAATGCTGGGCTGGAGCCCTGAGCCTCAGGGACTGGATCCAGGCAAGTTGGGGATGACATCCGTCCTCTGGACCTTAGGTTCCCCACCCCGGCTATGCTGTTAAGGTTCATAGGAGTAATCAGCGTTTCTCAAACTGGATGTCCTGATCCAAAAGGGAGTTGTGGTGGGGTCACAAGGTTATGTCATGGGGAGTTGTGGTATTGCCACTCTGCACAGCCCTAGCCCCCCTCCCATCCCCTGAAGAGCTGCTGGAGCTGCAAGCTGGAGCACCCTCCTTGCTGCTGCAGGTGGCCCCAGTCAGCTCCCCTAGACCTCCCAGCCCCCTCACTGAGTAATGAATAAACCTCTGTTACTAATGAAAAGTTTGCATTAGGGATGTAAAAGAGTAGTTGATTAGTTGACTACTCGCATTGTCCCCCTGTCCCCCGTTGCCTCTAAATCAGAGGCAGCAAGTGTGTGGGGGGGGAAGCAGGAGCTGGTGCTGGGGGATCCGACTTGAAAGCTGGTTCCCCCTAGCACTGTCTCTGTAGTGCCGCTTTCCCCCTCCACTTGCGCTGCTGCCTGTATCAGAGGCAGCAGCACTGGGGGCCCAGAGGCTGCTGGACCTGGCATGAGCTGGGACTGAGCAAGCCCAGCTCAGTCCTGGTTGGTGTCAGGTCCAGGAGCTACCCCTGCTGCAGCTCTACAGTTTAAATGTAGTAGCAGCCAGGCTGCCTGCATGCCTGGCTCTTACTATATTTAAACTGCAGAGCCACAGAGGGGGTGGCTCCTTCTGAGCATCTTCCCTTATTGACAAAACTGTACGATTACCCAATTACCAGCCCCTTAACATCCTTAGTTTGCATAGTATCTCCCCTCAGAATAGGTGATTTTTTAACCAGTGCAGTTCACTCTTTATGCTTATGATATAAATTGTGTTCTGACCAAACAAGAAAAAATGAAGCAGCAATGAATTTGTACAATTCAATAGTCACATAAAAATGTTTCCAGTACTTTAAAAGAACGATGTTTTGTGTATAAACTTCACAACTGTCTACCTCATAGTTAATGTTTTCTATTTCTCATATTTTTCAGAGTTGGCTAAAAGCATATGGCTATTTGCTTCCCTCTGAAAGCCGAATGTCTGCCCTGCACTCAGGAAAAGCTATGCAGTCTGCAGTTGCCAGTATGCAACAATTTTATGGGATCCCAGTAACAGGAGTTTTGGACCAGACAACTATTGAGTAAGATTTGCAAAGTTTATTTTGGGTTTATCTTCTAGACACATCTTAATATAACATTCTCTGTCAAAATTCTGTGATTAGTTATAAGCAGGGCTCGACAGATCACTGAATCTACTTGCCCGTGGCGAGTAGATTTCAGCTGGTCGCCTCGTTCACCGGCGGCGCGTGCATGCGCAATGCGGGTCTTGCGCATGCGCAGTGTGGGGCTAGCGAGCAGATTTCGCCGCCATATGTCAAGCCCTGGTTATAAGTGACAGATGTTTGCTTGAAATAGGATCTCTAGGATATCTAGAAAAAACTAGAATCTTTCTGTTGCAAACAGTTCTGTTTGAAAGTAGAGAAAATATTTATCCTATGTACTAAAATCCTTTTAAGTCCCAAGGAGGAATGGGAAGGTAGAAACCAACTGCAGGCTGTGCTTTGCGGGGTGGTGCTTTTTCTCTTGAGGCCTTTGTTTTGGATTAATAGGTTTTTACCTTAGGGAAATGTATTGCTGGAGTTATCTAGGAGCTGAGAGAAGTCACAATTATAGTTGTTTTGAGACTCCATTTTCAGGCAGGTAGGGGGTTCTGATTCATCTGTGGAGGGGGGCTAAGGAGTTGTAAAACCATTTGCAGGTCTGAGATGAGATTTGCCTCAGTTTGGGAGTTTAATCTATGTGGAAGCCTGCTCCAGCTGGCATGAACTTAAATTCACTCTCTGAGTTCTAATTTAACTCAGGTTAAAGTAGCTTATTCCAGTTTGCAGCACTAGGGGTATGTCTAGACTACATGCCTCTGCCGACAGAGGCATGTAAATTAGACATACCGGCATAGTCAATGAAGCGGGGATTTAAATATCCTCCGCTTCATTAGAATAAAAATGGCCGCCACGTTGTGCCGGCTCAGCTGTTTGTCGGCACAAAGCGGCAGTCAAGACGGGGATCGGTCGACAAGGAAAGCCTTTGTTGACTGATCCTGTAAACCTCGTTTCACAAGGCATAAGGGATCGGTCAACAAAAGCTTTCCTTGTCGACCGATCCCCGTCTTGACTGCCGCTTTGTACCGACAAACAGCTGAGCCGGCACAACGCGGCGGCCATTTTTATTCTAATGAAGCGGGGGATATTTAAATCTCCGCTTCATTGACTATACCGGTATGTCTAATTTACATGCCTCTGTCGGCAGAGGCATGTAGTCTAGACATAACCTAGGAGACTGAGGGTCACAACCAGGAGCTTTCCTGTCCTTTCTGGGAGAGTTTACAGAAGGGTATTTCCTGGGAACCTGTTGTAGGGAGTTCTGTAATTTATCTGACCTTCTGTGGGATCTTAATGTAGAAAATAGGGCTGTCAAGCGATTAAAAAATTAATTGTGATTAATCACGCTATTAAAAAATTAATTGTGATTTATCGTGCGATTAATTGCACTGTTAAATAATAATAAGACTTCAGCTGATCCCAGGGTCCGCATTGCACTGCCCCTTTGAAATGCCGCCATGGTGTTTCAGAGGGGCAGTGCGGAGGGAGCCTGGGATCAGTTGGAGTCCCCAGCTGACCCTGGCTCTGCTTTGCGCTGCCCCTTTAAAACGCCATGGCGGTGTTTCAAAGGGGCAGCACCGTGTGGAAACACCTGCGATTAACGTGTGTTAATTTTTTTAACACGTTAATTCTGCTCTGTATTAATCGCAGGCGTTAATGCACATTAATTGACAGACCTAGTAGAAAATATACTTTTCTAGATTTGCTACAGAATCCTGAGTCTTTTCTGCTTGTTTCCCCCCTTGAGTATTTGAATCTATTCCATGGCTCACATGTAATGAATGCTGTCTGACAAAAATAGGCCTGTCTCTTTCCAGCAGGATTTGGAAACCACAAACTCTGAGGGGAGCCACATCTGGCCCACTGGGCCTTTCAGTCGTGCCCCTGAGCTCTCGCTAGGGAACAGGATTGAGTCTGCCCTTCTGGGAGGAGACAGCCCAACTCCCAGGGAGTGCGGTGAGCAGGGGTGGCTAGCCCCTTCTGCCCTCCCTCCCCCAACCTTGCAGCCTCTGAGCCATCCCTGATGCTTCAGGTGGAGTAGTTGCACAGCCTCCCTCAGCCATTCCTACCTGGCCCTCCATACAATTTCCAAACCAGATGTGGCCTTCAGGCCAAAACGTTTGCCCACCCCTGCACTGCCTCAGTGGGAGGCAGCCATCTTACAACTGCCTCCTCACAAGGCAGCATCAGTCTTTCAGAGGTGGAGACCCTTAAATCGGCTTCTGTACCTAATGACTGGAAGGTAGCCAACGTGACACCAATATTTAAAAAGGGCTCTAGAGGCGATCTGGGCAATTACAGACCGGTAAGTCTAACTTCAGTACCGGGCAAATTAGTCGAAACAATAGTAAAGAATAAAATTGTGAAGCATGTAGAAGAACATAATTTGTTGGACAAAAGTCAGCATGGTTTCTGTAAAGGGAAATCCTGTCTTACTAATCTATTAGAGTTCTTTGAAGGGGTTAACAAACATGCGGACAAGGGGGATCCAGTAGATATAGTATACTTAGATTTTCAGAAAGTCTTTGACAAGGTCCCTCACCAAAGGCTCTTGTGTAAATTACATGGCCATGGGATAAGAGGGAAGGTCCTTTCTTGGATTGAGAACTGGTTAAAAGACAGGAAACAAAGGGTAGGAATAAATGGTAAATTTTCAGAATGGAGAGGGGTAACTAGTGGTGTCCCCCAAGGGTCGGTCCTGGGACCAATCCTGTTCAACTTATTCATAAATGATCTGGAGAAAGGGGTAAGCAGTGAGGTGGTAAAGTTTGCAGATGATACCAAACTGTTTAGGATAGTCAAGACAGAAGCAGACTGTGAGGGACTCCAAGAAGATCTCACCAAACTGAGTGATTGGGCAACAAAATGGCAAATGAAATTTAATGTGGATAAGTGTAAAGTAATGCACATCGGGAAAAATAACCCCAACTATACGTACAGTATGATGGGGGCTAATTTGGCTACGACAAATCAGGAAGAGATCTTGGAGTTATCGTGGACAGTTCTCTGAAAACTTCCACACAGTGTGCAGCGGCGGTCAAAAAGGCAAATAGGATGCTAGGAATTATTAAGAAAGGGATAGAAAATAAGACCCAGAATATCTTACTGCCCCTGTATAAAACTATGGTACGCCCACATCTTGAATACTGTGTACAGATGTGGTCTCCTCACCTCAAAAAAGATATTTTGGCCTTGGAAAGGGTTCAGAAAAGGGCAACTAAAATGATTAGGGGTTTGGAACGGGTCCCATATGAGGAGAGGTTAAAGCGACTGGGACTTTTCAGTTTAGAAAAGAGGAGACTGAGGGGGGAATATGATAGAGGTATATAAAATCATGAGTGGTGTGGAGAGGGCCGATAAAGAGAAGTTATTTATTAGTTCCCTAAATAGAAGAACTAGAGGACACCAAATGAAATTAATGGGTAGCAGGTTTAAAACTAATAAAAGAAAGGTCTTCTTCACACAGCGTGTAGTCAGCCTGTGGAACTCCTTGCCAGAGGAGGCTGTGAAGGCTAGGACTATAATAGAGTTTAAAGAGAAGCTAGATAATTTCATGGAGGGTAGGTCCATAAAAGGCTATTAGCCAGGGGATAAAATGGTGTCCTTGGCCTCTGTTTGTCAGAGGCTGGAGAGGGATGGCAGGAGACAAATCGCTTGATCATTGTCTTCGGTCCACCCTCTCTGGGGCACCTGGTGGTGGCCACTGTCGGCAGACAGGATACTGGGCTAGATGGACCTTTGGTCTGACCCAGTACGGCCATTCTTATGTTCTTATGTTATGTTGAGACAAGCTTTATTTTTGTTCACTGTCAAACTCCAGGCTAGCTTACAAGTACTTCCTCCAAAACTGTCATGTAGACCTATGCTAAGGACGCTAGAAGGGTACACAGTGAGTCTCCTCCGTACTGGTATCCCAACACTTGGGAACAACACAGGAGAATAGAAACCTTTGCAAACTAAGGTGTAGATATGGGAGTGGGTTTTGGGATAACAGCGTGAGGATAGTGGGTTTCCTGGGGGAGGTTCAGCATAAAAAAACATTTGATTTTTAAAAAGGGTGTTGCCAGGTCTTTTGCACCTTCTCAGAGATCTAGTGTTGCCTTCTGAGTGTGCACACCACTTGTGTATTGGAAGTATATGGGGAAAGAGTCATGCCCCCTATTGTAGATGTGACATAACATTGACTGTGACAGACAGAAAAGCCTTCAAAACAGTAACAAAATTGTACATCACAATGTTGTGTGTGGATTAAGGATGTAAAATCCTGTGTAATTGGTTAACCAGTTAAACATGAAGTTTACTTCATGTTTAACCCATTAATCAATTAAGGGGAGTGCTCCAGCCCCATTGGATTGGAATACCTCCCTGCCCGTTGAGGCCTGGTATGCCTGGAGCAGCCCCTGTCTGCAGAGGGCACTGCAGGACTGGAGCAACTCTCTGTAGAGTGATACTCACCAGTTACCCTTTCATATTCCTAGCTTGGATATGGACTGCTTTGTTGAGACATTATTTGGCAAACAAGAATCAGGACTTTTTTTGTCCCCTGCTCCTCATCTTGTAGGTCTATCAACTCTACAATGACCATGTTAATGCACAGAATTTTTACCAATCTAGGAGCTAAAATAAAGAGTTTCTATGCTATCAAGAGGGCTATATAACAGTAACATTATGCAGGAAGCCTTAAAGGACAGAACTTGTTCTCTTTACATAGGAGTTTCAGGAAGGGGTATAAGAGCAACACAGGAAGCAAGAATGGGATGGGAGTGCTACAGAGCTGAAGCATGACTATGATGATTACAATAGAAATCAAGGCCCTGTTGTGCTGCATATGTTAGAGACAACTAAGGAAATTATATCTTCTATCACTTTCATGTCAGACTTCAGCATGAGACATTACCTGTTTCCATAGCAACTGGAGACAGACCAACAAATCTCATAGACTCATAGACTTTAAGGTCAGAAGGGACCATTATGATCATCTAGTCCGACCCCCTGCACAATGCAGGCCACAGAATCTCATCCACTCACTCCTAGAATAATCCTCTCACCTATATCTCAGATATTGAAGCCTTCAAATAGTTTAAAGACCCCAAGATGCAGAGAATCCTCCAGCTGTGATCTGTGCCCCATGCTACAGAGGAAGGTGAAAAACCTCCAGGGCCTCTGCCAATCTACCCTGGAGGAAAATTCCTTCCTGACCCCAAGTATGGCGATCAGCTAAACCCTGAGCATGTGGGCAAGACTCACCAGCCAGACACCCAGGAAAAGTTCTCTATAGTAACTCCTATCATCCCTCCGTTGGCCTATTTACCACTGATAATGAAAGGTCAATTAGTTACCAAGATCATGTTATCTCATCAAACTATCCCCTTCATAAACCCATCTAGCTTAATCTTGAAGCCAAATAGGTCTTTTGCTCCCACTACTTCCCTTGGAAGGCTGTTCCAGAACTTCACTCCTCTAATGGTTAGAAACCTTCGTCTAATTTCAAGTCTAAACTTCCTACTAGCCAGCTTATGTCCATTTGTTCTTGTGTCCATATTGGTATTAAGCTTAAATAATTCCTCTCCCTCCCTGGTATTTATCCCTCTAATATATTTAGAGAGAGCAATCATATCTCCCCTCAGCCTTCTTTTGGTTAAGGTAAACAAGCCAAGCTCCTTGAGTCTCCTTTCATAAGACAGGTTTTCCATTCCTCGGATCATCCTAGTGGCCCTTCTTTGTACCTGTTTTCATTGCTCTAAGCAGGCGTTTAGGGCCTCCCTCCAGGAAGAACTCTGGAGAATTATCTGCCTCCAGGCCTTCATAGACTGCAGGCTCAGTCTAAGGGCTCCCTTTGGAGCAGAACTTTGCACAAGATTTGAAAAATATTTTAAACTAAATTTCTCCCCTAACCTGCCTCCATGGGCCACCCTCAGCCCTGCCTGGGGTTGGGACTACAGCCGGTTCCCAGCCTCTGCTGGAGCAGCCGCTGCCTGTGGGGCACCTGGGCCCGCTGCAGACAGACTCTGCGCTGGACGAGAGCACCCCGTTTGCAGCAGGCTCCCAGTGGGGCTGGAACAGCCATTGCCTGCAGCAGACAGAGAGCTGTTCCAGCCTCCACCGGTTAACCAGAGCAGGTAACAGTTCCCTTTTAGAGTGATGCTTACTGGTTACCTGGATAACTGGTTAACTTTTCACATTCCTAGTTGTAACTACCCAGTGTAGACCCTGCGACTGTGAACTGAAAGTTATCTAGTTTGTGTTAATGTAGTCAGTCTCCCAGAATCATCTGGGAAGACAAGGATTACCCACCAAAGAAGCCAGGAGAAAGAAGTCCCTGCTCCCAGCCAGCAAGTAGGCAAGGACCATCCTGAGACATGCTGTTAGCCATGATAGGTAGGGATGGTGTCCTTAATATCAGTCTGCCAGAATTTGGGAGTGGGTGACAAAGGATGGATAACTTGATCATTACCTGTCCTGTTAATTCCCTCTGAAGCACCTGGCATTGACCACTGTTGGAAGACAGGATACTGAGCTAGATGGATCTTTTGGTCTGACCCAATAAGACATCAAGTTCTAAGTTGTTTGGCCACTAATCTACTAGAATTCTTTAAGGAGGTCAACAAGCATGTGGACAAGGGGGATCCAGTGGATATAGTATACTTAGATTTCCAGAAAGCTCGGATTTCCAGATGGCTCTTAAGTAAAGTAAGCTATCACAGGATAAGAGGGAAGGTCTTCTCATGGATTGGTAACTGGTTAAAAGATAGGAAAGAAAGGGTAGGAATAAATGGTAGGTTTTCAGAATAGAGAGAGGTAACCAGTGGTGTCCTTCAGGGGTCTGTACTGGGGGGCCAATTGTCTTCAATATATTCATAAATGAACTGGAGACAGGGCTAGCAGTGAGGTGGCAAAATTTGCAGATGATACTAAACTGCTCAACATAGTGAAGTCCAAAGCAGACTGTGAAGCGCTACAAAGGGATCTCACAAAACTAGGTGACTGGGCAACCAAATGGCAAATGAAATTTAATGTTGATAAATGCAAAATAATGCACATTGGAAATCATAATCCCAACTATATGTACAAAGTGATGGGGACTAATTTCGCTATTAGCACTCGAGAGATCTTGGAGTCATTGTGGATAGTGCTTTGAAAACATCCACTGAATGTGCAACAGCAGTCAAAAAAGTAAATAAAATGTTAGGAATTGTTGTAAAAAAGGGATAGAATATAAGAGAGAATATCTTATTTCCTCTCCATAAATCCATGGTACTCCCATATCTTGAATACTGCAAGCAGATGTGGTTACCTCATTTAAAAAAAGATATATTGACATTGGAAAAAGTTGCGAAAAGGGCAACAAAAGTGATTCGGGATTTGGAACATAAGAACGACCATACTGGGTCAGATCAACGGTCCATCCAGCCCAGTATCCTGTCTGCCGACAGTGGCCAATACCAGATGCCCTAGAGGGAGGGAACACAACAGGTAATCCTTACGTGATTCCTCCCCCGTCACTCCTCTCCAGAGAAACAGAGGCTAGGGACACCATTTCTACCCATCTTGGCTATTAGCCATTGATGGACTTAACCTCCATGAATCTATCTAGCTCTTTTTTGAACCCTGTTAAAAAAAGAGCTAGATAGATTCATGGAACGGGTGCCATATGAGGAGAGAGTAAAAATACTGGGACTTTTCACCTTACAAGAGGAGACTGGGTTAAAAGAAGAACTAGATACATTCATGGAGGATAGATCCATCTGTGACTATTAGCCAGGATGGATAGGAATGGTATCCCTAGCCTCTGTTTATCAGAAGCTGGGAATGGGTGACAGGTGGGATCACTTGCTCCCATGGTGTTGCCAGTTCTCATGATTTTATTGAGAATCTTGCAGATTTTGGTGTATTTCTTAGCACTCCAGCTACCAGAATCAAAATATTGCACGAGAATCTCAGCTTTCATTTACAAAAAGTATCTGGCCTTCATAATTATGGAGTAAAGCTTGGAAACATGAAACAAGTGCCACCTTAAGTCCCAGCAACTAGAAAGCAAAGTAAAAGTTATTCTGATTGCCCCCTCCTGATTAAGAAAAGTCTGGGCACAGTTGGCAATTTGTCTTTTGACTCTTCTTTAGTTCAGTCTTCAGCTGATCTTTCAACAACAGTCTGATCTTTCACCCCAAGGTATGGGTCCTCTGATTCTCTGTCTCCTCCTTGGCTCAAGACTTACAGGTAGAATGCTCTCATAAAGTGAAAGGCATGTTACTCCAGAGCTAAAAGTCTGCCACTTGGCATACTTATTTATAAAAATGGAAACTGTTCCAAATTTGGTACTATTCTAAACACGCAGAACAGGCCTGGTCCTCTCTCCCTCTGTTTTTAGACTACATTTTAGACCTCAGGTGGTCAAAACTCTCTCTGAGCCCCCTTAAGGTTTATCTTATGGCTGTAACAGCTTTTGCTGTCAAGTAAATGGATACTCTATTTGCTCATCAGTTGATGTGTAGATTTCTTAAGGACATGTGAAATCTCTTCCTACATGTGCAATCGCTCACTCCACCCTGATATTTTAATCTATTTCTCAGAGCTTTGACTAAGCCTCCCTTTGAACCCATGGTAACTTGCTGCCTCATACTGTCCATGAAGACAGCATTACTACTTGACATCAACTCAGCTAGACACTTCATCTTTTTAAAGATCATATATATTTTTCCTATGTAACTGAGTCTTAAGGGGGTAGCTGTGTTACTCTTTATCTGCAAAAACAATGAAGAGTCCTGTGGAGACTAACGGGTTTATTAGGACATAAGCTTTCGTGGGTAAAACCCACTTCATCGGATGAATTGGAATGGAGTTTACAGAGGCATGGGGCAACAAAAGAAAGAGGGTGCTTGTGTAAGTGAGGCTAATCAAGTATGGGTGGAAGTGGCTCATTGACAGCAATTGATGTAGAAATGTGGATATCAAGAGAGGGGAAATTGCCTTTGTAGTATGTTAATTAGTTAAGATCCTTATTAAATCCTAAGATGATAGTATTGAATTTGCAAATAAACTCCAGTTCAGCTGTTTCCTTTTGTAATTGGGTTTTGAAATTCTTTTGTAGACGGATAGCTACTTTAAAATCCATTATTGGATGCCCAGGGAGGTTACAGTGTTTCTCTACATGTTTATATACATTACCATTCCTGATGTCTCATTGTGTACATTTATCCTTTGGCATAGAGTGGTGGTCACCAACCAGCAGATCTTGGAGCCTCTAACAGGGGTTCCTACCTGGTTTGGCCAAGAGGCTGTCAAGTGCCGGCACTTCAGCTGCCCCTGCCCCCACTGCTGCGCATCTCCTGCCCTTTGCCTTGGAGCTGGCCCCTCAGGAGCCCCCTGCTTGCTGTGCAGGGCAGGAGAGGGACAGGAGGGCGCTGATGTCAAGGTGTCCCCTCTCCCACTCTGTATCCTATCTCCACAGAGCACAGAGGGAACACAACAGGGCTTGGGATGGAGGGAGCTTGCTGGCTGCTTTTGGGAGTGGTGCAGGGCCAGGGCAGGGGTGAGCCTGCCTTAGCCCCACTGCACCTCCACCCAAGAGCCACCTGAGGTAAGCAGGGCCCAGCTTGGAGCCCACATCCCGAAACCCTACCCTGTCATGAACCCCCTCTTGCACCCCAAGCCCCTGCCCTAGCCTGGTGAAAGTGCGGGAGGATGGAATGAGTTGGGGGGGGGGGGATAAGGGTATTTGGGTTGCAGGTAGATCTTGGATTGTACTTAAAACTCAGAAAGTGATCTCGTGCTTAAAAAGGTTGGAGACCACTGGCATAGAGACTGTCTGGTTTGGCCAATGTATATGGCTGAGGGACATTGCTGGCACTTGATGGCATTGGTGGATGTGCAGATGGATGAACCCCTGATGATGTGGCTGATGTAGTGAGGTCCTTTGATGGTGTCACTAAGGTAGATCTATGGACAGAGTTGGCAGCGGGGTTTGTTGCAGGGGTAGGTTCCTGGGTGAGTGTATCTGAGGTGTGGTGTTAGGCTGCTGGTGAGGTGTGAAGTGATATGCACACTAGATTTAACTCAGAGGTACTGGCAAACTCACTTAGATACAGATATCTAAGACGCTCACTTTCATAGCGGAATCTGGTCTCTCTGAATTTAGAGTCTTACTGTTTGGATTGCACAATTCAGGAGTCACATTCATGAGGCTTATAAATGATGACCTCTGGGGTTTCAAATCTTTTGCAGCGGTTCATATATCTTATATATCTAGCCATTTTCTTGACAAGCCAACATAAATCATGTGGGAATTATGCTGGAAAGGCTTTGTGGGGTCTGCTTGTGTCTTTCAACAATCACACTATGTGGGAGACGCCTTGCTGTTGTGGAGTGTGTTCCCAGTGGAGGCCAAGTTCAAAGGATCCCACCTGCAGGCTGTGTGTTAAGCCCCGCATAAACCCAAACCACACCGCAGGACGCAAACATACAGTCCACTTTTTCCACACCAGTCATGATTTTATAGACCTCTATCATATCCCCCCTTAGTCTCCTCTTTTTTAAGCTGAAAAGTCCAAGTCTTTTTAATCTCTCTTCATATGGGACCCGTTCCAAACCCCTCATCATTTTTGTTGCCCTTTTCTGAACTTAATGCCAATATATCTTTTTTGAGATGAGGCGACCACATCTGTATGCAGTATTCAAGATGTGGGCTTACCATGGTTTTATATAGAGGCAATAAGATATTTTCTCTCTTATTCTCTGTTCATTTTTAAATGATTCCTAACATTCTATTTGCTTTTTTGACTGCCGCTGCACACTGAGTGGATGTTTTCAGAGAACTATCCACAATGACTTCCGAGAGCTCTCTTGAGTACCGTGTTTTAGCGTAGATAACCCGCGGGTTATGCAAAGTTTTACAAACCCCCCCCCCCCCCCTTCGCAGGCTATACTCGTCTGCATGTAATACAGGTTTTTTTTACTTCGGTGACAGTTGAGGTGCCGAATCAGAATCGCTGTCGTAGCCTGAGCAGCTGTCACAGGGAGGGACCAAGCAGGCAGAGCAGAGGGGGATGAGAATTCAGGGAAGAGGAAATCAGTTGTAGGGAGGGAGAGGAGATTCCCCCGCTATGGGAATACCCAGCGACCTTTCTTCTCTCTGTTGCGCCTGTCCGAACGTGGCTGGCTCTTCGTGAGAGGGGGGTGCTCTGTTTAAGGACACAGCTCCTTTGCTGAGCTCCTGGCTCAGCTCCTGGCTCTGGCTGCCTGGGGCAGACAGCTCATCCTGGGGGAGTGCACAGCACGGGCGGAAGGCAGCTGGGGAGGGTTGGAGACGGTGCGAGGGGTAAGCCCAGTCACCTTCCCTTCCCATGCAGCCTGGGGCAGACAGCTTACCCCGGGGAAGCCAGCCTGTCTGCCCTTTCGGGCTGCGGCCATCTACTCTGTGCTTTGGCAGTTGTGTATCTGGGAGCTCAAATGCTTCTGCGCGGCAGGCTCAGACCCTGATGCCTGAGTTAATTACCCTCGTTATCTTTCATTAACAGTACCTGCGGTTCACCTCCCGCGGGCTATACACGTGTGCGGGGTATGTAAGACTTTTTTACTCAATCAGGGGAAACCGCGGGTAGTACACGGGTGCGGGTAATACTTGTGCACCAGTTATATATGCTAATTTACAGTAGTTGTAGCCAAATTAGTCCCCATCATAATGTGTATGTCTAGTTGGGATTATGTTTCCCAATGGGCATTACTTTACATTTATCCACATTACATTTCATTTGTCATTTTGTTGCCCAGTCACTTAGTTTGGTGAGATCCTTTCTGAAGCTCTTCACGGTCTGCTTTGGTCTTACCTCTCTTGAGCAGTTTGGTATCATCTGCAAATTTTGCCATTTCACTGCTTACCCCTTTCTCTAGATCAGCATTTCCCAAACTATGGGTCATGGGAAAAACATACCGGGCCTCAGCATGCCTGGTGGCTGCCGGCAGGGCCGGCCTTAGGACGATTCGGTCGAATCGGGCCTCGCGCCCCTGAACCCGGAAGTGCCGGTGAGTTACAGAGCCGGGGGCCCTGCTCCACCAATATGTGGAGCTGGGTCTCTCCCCCGGCTCTGCCTGGAGCGGGCCCGGGCCCGGGCCCCGCCCCCCCTTCCCTCCCCCCACGCCGGCCCCCCCACCTTGCCCCCGGAGCGTCCCCGCCGTGCGCGGCTCCTCCTCACCGCCTGCCGCTGCCCATGTGCAGCGTTGCACGTGGGCGGGGAGGACGCCCGGGCGTGACGTGACGTCATGGCCCGGGATTTTAAAACTCTTCGGAGGCACGTGGCGGGGCCACGCTGGCTCTGGGTTTGGCCTCTGGGGCCTGAGCGCGGCCTCCGGCCCCGTAATGTGGAAGGCAGAAGGTAGGGAACGGGCTTGGGTGGCGGCGGCGGGCTTGGGCGGAGGTGAGGAGGCGGTAGCGGCAGCGGCGATGGCGGGGGGGAGGGGCTTGGGCGGAGGGGGAGGGGTGGAAAGAGAAGGGGCTTGGGCGGAGGGAGGGGAAGGCACCGAGAGACAGGGTGCAGGAGAGAGACAAATGCCAGGGGGCCAAGTGCAGACAATGAGGGAAAGGGCAGGAGGGGAGGTGTCAGTGGGGGGGGGGACAGGGTGATGCTGGGAGAGGAGAGGAGAGGAGAGGGGAAGGGAAGGGCATTGGGGGCTGGAGGAGGAGGTGCTGGGAGAAGGCTAGAAAGGAGGGGTGGGCATGAGGAAGGCCAGGATGGAGCAAGTCATGTGTGAGGGCACAAGGGCATGAGGGGAATGGGGCAGAGAGTGGTGAGGGGGTGGGTATCAGGGAAAAAGAGGGCAAAGGGGGCAGGGGCAGTAAGGGAAGGGGGAGGCACCAGGAGGGTGCAGGGCTAAGGGAAGGTGCAGGTGCCAGGGGATTCTGGGGTGAGGAGGAGGGGAGAGCTGGCCACCGGAAGCAGCACTGGACGGGGGAATCGGGACAGGCTGGGGGGACTGGGGGGCCGGTGGAAGCAGGGCTGCCGGGGGGGTGCGAGGTTGGGGGCAGGGAGCTGGCCGGGGAAGAAGCGGCTGCCGGAAGGAGGGCTGGACGCAGGCAGTGGGGCTGGCCAAGGGAGATTGGGAGGAGAAGCGGGGGAGAACTGGCTGCCCGGGAGGGGGTTGGGGGAAGTGGGGCTGGCCAGAGGCGCAGCGGGGGAAGCAGAGGGGAGGAATGAATCGGCCTGCGGGGAGTGGGACTGACCCGGCCATATGTAGATCTTGGGGCGCTGCCCCCATTCTCCCCTCCCCCCCCACACAGCATGAGTTAGTCCGGCCTGGGGATTCTATTGTCCCCCCCACACACAAACCCCCCTCGAGTAGTTGCGAACTGTCTGGCTGGTAGACACACTCATGCAGCCTGAGCACATTTACCAGCCAGGCAGTTCGAAACTACAAACTGATACATCTAGTAATAATACAACGTACCTAATGAGAAAATACCAGACATGTTATATGTCTGGTATTTTCTCAGTTTGTTTTTTATGTGTTTATATTTTTGGGCTGCAAAAAGCAGTACTGAAAAAAAAGGGTTCCAACTAAAGTAAAAAGTTTGGGAAACCCTGGTCTAACCAGCTTTCTGTCTGTCTTATAGTCCATTTATCCAGTCCATATTCCTTAACTTGCTGGCAAGAATATTGTGGGTGACCATATCAAAAGCTTTGCTGAAGCTGGCACTGGGGGGGTTTTGGGAAGACCAGAAACAACTTATTTGAATATTCCTCATTTGATTAATGAATATGCAAATATGCAAATGAACATTACCGGTCCTCCAAAAGTTCGTGAATGGATTTACTGGTCCCCGTGTCAAAAAGTTTGGGAACCCCTGCTTTGGATTGTTTATAAATAAATTGAATAGGATTGGTCATAGGACAGACCCTTAGGGGACCCCACTAGTTCTAGTATAGACCTGGTGCTAATCCTAATCTTGGTTCAGAATAAACCAAGGGTTAAATCAGTTTTAATGAACAGTAAAAATCACATCTAACTTGTTTCCCAGATTTAACACTTTTTCATCAGTGGGTTGTTTTGGGCTTTTTTTAGATGGATGAAGAAGCCTCGATGTGGGGTTCCTGATCATCCCCATTTAAGCCATAGCCGAAGGAATAAGCGATATGCATTAACTGGACAAAAATGGAGGCAGAAGCATATAACATACAGGTATGTTGTACATTTTTGAAAGAGTGAAAAATAGTTTGACACAGTTTTTCTATTGAGCTGTCAAAAGTGAAAGTGTCTTTTCATGCATATATACGGCCTTCTGAACTTTAGAAAAACATGGCAGGTAATTTTTTCATAAGTGCTTAAGTGACTTAGGTGTTCAGATCCCCTTTTAAAAATTATTTAAGGCACTTAAGGCCAGATTTTCAAAGGTTTTTAGGTGCCATTAGTTAGGTGCCAAACCTGCTTACATTTTTTTGGGCATTTCAGTAATTGTCTATCAGAATCTTAGGTGCCTTTGTAAATCTGATCTTTGGCTTAAATGTTGTAATCAGAAGTGCTACATAACAATTATTTATGCCACATAACAATTATTTGTTCCCTGCTTGATTTGTTTCCTTTTTGATTGTCATTTAAACCCCAAATGTGTTTTAGTGACAGTTTTTCAGAAGTGGTATGGAATATTACAAATGAATGTCTTCGTTTTGTGCTCAGAAATGTTTTGTCACTTTAAAATAATAAATTTTTATATGCATTGATTTCATATTCCAAGTATTTATCAAGTCCAGTGTCACAATGAATACTTCCAGGAATTTTCTGCAATCATTTTATGACATTTGAAATTAAAACTAAATTAAGTATTGAAATCACTGGTTCTAGTTGGAAGGCATTTCAGTCTATTTCCTACTTTTTACAGGCTACACAAAGTAGTGAAAACATTTCTAAAATGAACTATATTGTGTAACTTCATGATAATGGAAATTCAGAAAAATATCTATAATTGTTAATGGTGAATTATTATCCAAAAGGGATGCTTCTAACCATGGCCTGCAGGCATCTGTTCTTGGCCCAGGGCTGTTCAGTTTCTTTACCAGTGATCTATAAGAAAATATAAACTTGTTGCTGGTAAAGTTTGCAGATGTCAGAAAAAAATGAGGTATTAAATAATGACAGAACAGACAGATCCTCTATCTTGATACAAAGAATATAGGTCATGCTTACAGGATAGGGGGCTGCATCCTGGAAAGCAGTGACTATATACAAAGGATGGTAGGAATCATGGTAGAAATCAACTAAACATGAAGTTCCAGTGAAATGTTGTAGCTAAGAGAGCTAATAGGAATCCTAGTAAATAGGATTCTTAGATATGTAAGCAGGGGAGTGTTCAGTAGTAGTAGGGAGGGCATATTGGTATTGTATGAAGCATTAGTGAAACCATTCCTGGCATACAGTGTCCAGTTGCATCGAGGACTTGGGGTGAAGATTAAGAGTTATTCGTGTTGAGTTTGAGCTGTTAGCTAGACATCCTTGAAGAGATATCAGGCTGAGATTTTAATTTGGACCAGAGGAGATCTATAAAAATGTAGGTCTTTAATCCCTGAGCATAGATATGGTTGCTGAATTTGTATTCACTGATGAGATTACCCATAGAGAAGGTGTAGAAGGAGAAGAGAAGAGGACCAAGGAGAGAGCTATATGGATCCTTCACAGAAAGCTGGAGGGAAGATGAGGAGTCTCCCCTGAAGGATGCACCGAAGAAGTGATTAGAGAGGTAAGAGGAGAACCAGCAGAGGGTTGAGTCGTAGAAGATAAGATAGGACAAGATTTCCAGAGGAAAGGCATGGGCCACTCTATGAAAGGCAGTTGACATGTCAAGCAGGATGAGGATGGAGCACTGGTTCTGAGCTTTGGCAAGGAAAAGGTCATTAGAGTATTTAGCAGGAGAGGTGGAGTACAAGGAAGGGAAGCCATATTAGAGGGAATCTAGGATGGAGTTAGGTTAGGAGAAATTCCAAGAAGGTTTCAGACAGCATTTGAAAACAGTGCCTCCAATCATCTTAGAGATTAAATGGTGATGGAAGGGTAGCAGAAGAGGCAAGTGGGGTGAAGCTGGGAGTTTTAAAGATAAGTGAGACTGCAACATGTTTGTATGTGAGGCAAAAGAATCAGAGGAGAATGAGTGGTAAAGAGTGAAGGAGGGGATGAGACTGGATGCAAAGATGAGCAGGAGATGGGATGAGGTGGGGTCACTGGGGAAAGTGCAGAGGTTGGATATGTTGAGCTATATCGTCTCATTGTTTCCTTGTCCTCCCCCACCTGTCTGCATCCATCTGTTGTCTCTTGTAAATTCTTTAGGGCAGGACTGTCTTTTTTCCTAATCTGTACAATGCCTATCACAACGGAGTCCTAGTCCATCACTTGGGCTCTATGTTGGTCATAATAACTAGGACAGATTGCTGATAAATATCCATGATTTACATTATTTAGATTTAAATCCATCAGGAAACAGTTCAGTTTTTATTTTCCTACAGAAAAGTTGATTCTCATTACTTGGTAACTGTAACAGTAGGTGGGCCCAGAAGACACAGTTCCAGGGAATTAGAATGAACAAAGGCCTAAGAAATGGTTTGGTAGAAGAACAAAGTGGTACAAGAGAATCAAGTGTTGAATGCGGGGGAGGGGGACAAATCCAGGAGACAGTTCATTTAAGACGATGTCCCTTAGGAAGATGTCCCTTAGGGGAGGATCTGTTAATGGGGATTCTCTATAGAAATGGGAACCTGCGGCCCATCAGGGTTCTATGAGTGGCCCACAAGACATTTTGTTTTCCTACCAGTATTATTAAAGTGACACACATGTGATTGCATACAACGTTGATTGTGAGAGCCATGCATTGCTTCTGTATCTAGTCAAAGTGCTGCTATTGTTCAATCAACTTATCCAATAAATGGCAAGCACAGTAAGCAAAACTGCCCTGTCCTGGGAAACCATTTGGTTACAACAATCTTGCTGGCCACTGAAGTGAAGGAGGGCCACTCATGTCGCCAACTCACTAGCCTGGTTGCCCATCGCTGTTCTATAGGAAGGAAGAGAGGATGGAAGATGATCAAGTACAGGTAAGAACTGAAAAGAAATTGTTAAATCAAAAAGAGTCACAGTCAATAACATCACATATTGTTAAACAGCTAACAAGTGACACATTTTATAAACACTTATATTCAAATGCTAGAATTCTAAATACTAAGATAGGTGAGCTTGAGTGCCTGGTATTAAGTGAGAATATTCATATAACAGAATAAGAATGGCCGTACTGGGTCAGACCAATGGTCCATCTAGCTCAGTGTCCTGTCTGCCGACAGTGGCCAATACCAGAAACCCCAGCGGGAGGGATCACAACAGGTAATCCTCACGTGATCCCTCCCCTGTCATCCAGAATAATAGAAACTTGGTGGAATGAGGGGAATCAATGGGACTCAGTAATACTAGAGCACAAAATATATAAGAATGACAGAGTGAGTTATGCTGATGGTGGTGTTGCACTATGTGAAAGAAAGTGTAGAGTCAAATATTGTAAAAATCTTAAATGACTCAAACTATACCATAAAATCTCTATGGATAGAAATTCCGTGTTTTAATAATAAGCATACAATAGCAGGAATACACAACCAACAACCTGACCAGGATGGCGATGGTGACTATGAAATGGTCAGAGAGATTAAAGAGGTAATAAAAATAGAAAACTCAGTAATAATGGGGGATTGCAACTATCCTGATATTGACTGGGAACATGTTACCTCAGGATGGGATGCAGAGATGGACGGGATGCAGAGATAATATTTCTAGACACCATAAATGACTGCTTCTTGTCTGGAAGCGGATTGTATTGGAATACACAAGGGGATAGCCAATTCTTGATCTAGTACTAAGTGGAACACAGGATCTGGTCCAACAGGTGAGCATAGCTGGACTGCTTGATAATAGAGATCATAATATGATTAAATGTAATACCCCTCGGGGATGGGAGGGGGAGACACTCCAAAGAAACCCATCACAGTAGCATTTCACTTCAGAAAGTTGAACTACACAAAATGAGGAATATAGTAAAAGAGATTAAAAGATAAAGTCACAAAAATGAAATGCCAGCAAGCTGCGTGGAATTTAAAAAAAAAAAAACCCTATAATAGACTAAAATGTATACTGTACATCAGAAAACAGAGTTAGAGGACCAGAAAAAAAGTGCTACGGTGGCTAAATAACAAAGTAAAAAAGTGATTAAAAGCAAAAAAGGCATCCTTGAAAATGTTAAAGTTAAATCCTACTGGAGAAAATAGAAAGGTGTTTAATCCCTTGGCAAGTCAGGTGTAATAGTATAATTAGGCAGGCCAAAAAGAATTTGAAAAGCAACTAGCCAAAGATGTAAAAACTAACAGCAACAAAGATTTGAAGTACATCAGAAGCAGGAAGCTTGCTCAACAAGGAACCATCAGGGTGCTAAAGGAGCACTCAAGGAAAATAAAGCCATTTAGGAGAAGCTAAATGAATTTGTCTTCGCTGCAGAATAAGTGAGGGAGATTTCCACACTTGCACCATTGTTTTTAAGTGACAAATCTGAGGAATTGTCTCAGATCGAGGTGTCGGTAGAGGTGGTTTTGGAACAAATTAATAAATTTAACAGCAAGTTGTCATAAGGACTGGATGGTATTTATCCAAGAATTCTGAAGGATCTCAGATATGAAATTGTAGATCATTAAAACACCTTTAGTTGCAGATGACTGAAGGATAGTTAATATGACACCAATTTTTAAAAAAGATCAAGGTAGTCCTAGCAATTATAGACTAGTAAGACTAGCTTCAGTACTAGGCAAATTGGTTGAAACAATAGTAAAGAATAGAATTATCAGACACATAAATGACATGAATTGTCAGAAAAGTGAACATGGTTTTTGTAAAGGGAAATCATGCCTCATCAATGTATTAGAGTTCTTTGAAAGGGGGGGAGATCAAGAAATTCGTGGACAAGGGTGATTCAGATAGCATGTACTTGGGTTTTCAGAAAACCATTGATAAGGTCCCACAATCAAAGGCTCTTAAGCAAAGTGAGCTCTCATGGGACAAGAGGCAAGGTCACCTCATTGATGAATAACTGGTTAAAAAACAGGACACAAAGGGTAAGAAATCGCCAGTTTTTAGAATGGAGAGAGTTAAATAGTGGTGTGTCTCACTTTTGTACTGGGACCAACCCCATTCAACATATTCACAAAGGATCTTGGAAAAAAAGGGTAAAGAGTGATGCAGCAAAATTAGCAGATGATACAGAATTAGTCAAGATAGTTAAATCCAAAGAAGTCTGCAGAGGGTTACAAAGGAATCTAACCAAATTGGGTGACTCAGCAAAAAAGTCATGACATTCAGTGCTGATGAATGTAAAATAATGCACACTGGAAAATATAATCCCAACTCTGCATACAAAATGATGGGGTCTAAATTAGCTGTTTCCACTCAAGAAAGAGATTGTGGAGTCATCCAGTCAATGTGCAGTGGCAGTCAAAAAAACTAGCAAAATGTTAGGAATCATTAGAAAAGGGATAGAGAATAAGACAAAAAACCCATGTCACTATATAAAATCATAGTTCACCTTGAAAGCTGTGTGCAGATGTCATCGCCCCATCTTAAAAGAAAATATTAGAGTTGGAAAAGTTACACAGTAGGGCAATAAAAAAGATTGAGTATGGAACAGCTTTCATATAAGAGGAGATTAAAAAGACCGGGACTGTTAATTTTACAGAAAAGCTGACTCAGAGAACATATAATAGAGGTGTATAAAGTAATGAGTGGTGAAGGGAAAGTCAATATCATCATCGTGTTCTCGTTATGCCTCTGTCATTTAGGCCAGTGACGAAGCTCCTCCGCTTCTGCCTTTCTGTCAGTTCTTTCAGCTGAGCTCCAGGTTTTCCTGCTCGGCTTCCATAGCTCTTCACCATCTTATTGTTACTCTGGTAATGGAAGTTACTCCGAAGCACCTGGTCAGTCCATCTCTACCACCTCCTGGCAATGTTGGTGCTTATATCCTCTTGGCTGCACTGTGTCAATAGATCTTGGTTTGAGATTGTATCTTTTCACCCAGAACAGAGGATTTTTCTGAGGAGGGTTGTATGTAATGAAGGCAGTTTGAACATGTCATACTTTTTTATTCCCTAGCATTTGGAATTATAAAGTAATGTTGAAAGTATGCAGCTCTAACAAATCTTGAGTTTTGTTTTGGTGTTGTATTTTGATGATTCCCAAACTGTGTTTAAGCTTCTGAAGGTTTTCCTGATTTTGTTCTGGATGTCCTGGCTTGTTCCAGTGTCCTGGCTGGTGGTGCTGCCCTAGTATGTGAATGTTTCTACATTGGAGAGAATATAATCCTCTATCTGTGATGGCAATGATGAGGAAATATGAAAGGTTATATTTGTCTCTTTGCGGTTCACTTTCAGTCCAGTTTGCTGACTGAATGCAACGAGTCGAGATTTTTCTTGTATATGGTATTGGGTATGTAATAGGAGAGTGAGATCCTCTGAGAAGTCCAGGTCTTCAAAGCATGAGAAGGGTGTCCATTTAATGCCTCTTGGTATGTCTTCTGTTGTATGCTCCATTGATGGCAGTGTTGAAGAGGATTGCAGACATGATATATATATACCTTTGATATACTCCTATTTTGAATTGAAAACTGAGCTCACTGCAATCAACACTGCATGTAAAGTTAGATTAGAAGCTTTAGATTATGTTGATTTTTATGGAGAGAGATTCCATATACCTGCAGAATGAGCCATAAGCTTATTCTGTGAATACTATCAAAAGTCTTCTTGAAGTTCTAATAACTTCATGTAGCATTGCCCTTGCCATTCTAAGCATTGTTCTGTTATGTTTCATAGAGGGTATGTCTAGACTACAGGGTTTTTTCGAAAAAAAAAGTCGACTTTTTTTGAAAAAACTTCACCTGCGTCTAGACTGCAGCCACATTCTTTCGAAAGTAAATCGAAAGAATGCGGCAGTTTTTTCAATCACGGCAAAACTAATTTTACGAGGAATAATGCCTTTTTTTCGAAAGTACTCTTTCGAAAAAAGGCGCTATTGAATGCAAACTGTGCTTTTTTGAAAGAGAGTGTCTAGACTCTTTCAAAAAAGCGGCTCGCTTTTTCGAAAAATATGCTTGTAGTCTAGACACTCTGTTTCAAAAGAGACTTGTTGTCTAGACGTAGCCCGAGTGAAGATCTAGTCTCTGCATCCACACCCTTTCCGAAAACCAGTTTGCCCTTTTCTGAGACTGCCTCTGGTAAACATTGGACTCTGAACTTACACATTACCTTGCTTTATACAGATAAAAATGTGATACCTCATCAGTTATTACAATCGCTGAGAATTCTATCCTAATAACCCCTTTGGTTCACTCATCTGGCACTTTTTCCTTTTCCCAGAGGGGCCAACATAGATGCTGCTAAATCAGGATTTATGTTATCCTTGCCAGGAGATTTCCCATTTTTAAGGATTTGATGGCTTGAGGGGTATCTGTGTTGTTATCAAGATCTTCCGCCTTCTGGATGCTTGCTTCCTCTTTAGGTGTCTCCCTGTTGACCAGTGCATTTCTTGTTCTTTTTCTCATTAGTAGGTGGCCTTATTTGTCCCTGACAATTTTTTTGGTGTCTGCCATTTACTACTGATAAGCTGTGTCATTTTGTAGACGGTTCCTTGTTCACCATTAGCAGCTGCATCCTCTTCTCGTGTTGTCAGATTATCAATATAGTGTCATTTGCTCTCACAAGGCTTTCACCCTCCCAGTGTGCCTTGCTATACTGCTCTTGGTATTTGTCCTTTTGCTTCTGAGATTTTTGTCTAAAACGTTTTTCTTTGGGGCTTGTCTAGTTTTTATGGCATTCCATGTGTTGGGTGTAATCCACTCCTTTCTTCTTTTCTGCCTGTAACCTAGACAGACTTCACTGGTTTGTTTATAAATTGCCATCTGTGATGACTAGGGATGTTAAATATTGGTTAATTGAATAGTCGAGTAACCTCATGAATTCTTATCCATAAGTCAACTATTCTATAGTCCCCGGTGGTGGGGTTGGCAGCCAGTGTATTCCGGCCTCACCCCCAAGGAACCCTCTGCCATTCCACGCTGCTGCCTCTGATACAGAGGCAGCAGCTTGGGGTGCCAGGCGGGAACTGGTCTGCGAGGGGAGCCAGTTAAAAAAACAGCTTCTCTAGTGGACCGGCTGCCTGTTTCCCTGCACTGCTGCCTCTGATAAAGAGGCAGCAGGATGGGGTGGCAGCAGCCCCTGAACCCCTGTCGGGGGGTGGTGGTACAAGCTGGCACGAGCTGGAACTGAGCTGAGCTGTCTGCCTCCCTGGCTCTTAATATACTTTAAATGCAGAGCCACAGCAGGGGTAGAATCATAGAGCTGGAAGAGACCTCAGGAGATCATCAAGTCCAGCCTCCTGCCCAAGGCAGGACCAATCCCAACTAAATCAACCCAGCCAGGGCTTTGTCAAACCGAGACTTAAAAACCTCTAGGGATAGAGATTCCACCACCTCCCTAGGGAACCCATTCCAGTGCTTCACCACCCTCCTAGGGAAATAGTTTTTCCTAATATCTAACCTAGACCTCCCCCACTGTAACTTGAGACCATTGCTCCTTGTTCTGCCATCCGTCACTACTGTGAACAGCCTTTCTCCATCCTCTTTGGACCCTCCCTTCAGGAAGTTGAAGGCTGCTATCAAATCCCCCCCTCGTTCTTCTCTTCTGCAGACTAAACAAACCCAAATCCCTCAGTCTTTCCTCATAGGTTATGCGCTCTGGACCCTCTCCATTGCATCCACATCCTTTCTATATTGGGGGGCCCAGAACTGGTCACAATACTTCAGATGTGGCCTCACCAGAGCCGAATAAAGGGGAATAATCACTTCTCTAGATCTGCTGGCAGTGCTCCTCCTAATGCACCCTAATATGCCATTAGCTTTCTTGGCTACAAGGGCACGCTGTTGACTCATATCCATTTTCTCATCCAGGTCCTTTTCTGCAGAACTGCTACTTAGCCATTCGGTCCACAGCCTGTAACAATGCTTGGGATTCTTTCGTCCCAAGTGCAGGACTCTACACTTGTCCTTGTTGAACCTCATCAGATTTCTTTTGGCCCAATCCTCTAATCTGTCCAGGTCACTCTGGACCCTATCCCTGCCCTCCAGCGTATCTACTTCTCCCCCTAGCTTAGCATCATCTGCGAACTTGCTGAGGGTGCAATCCATCCCCTCATGCAGGTCATTAATAAAGATGTTGAACAAAACTGGTCCTAGAACCAATCCTTGGGGCACTCTGCTAGAAACCGACTGCCAACCTGACATCGAGCCGTTGATCACTTCCTTTTGGGCCCAACAGTCTAGCCAGCTTTCAGTTAATCTTACAGTCCATTTATCCAATCCATACTCCCTTAACTTGCTGGCAAGAATATTGTGGCAGACTGTGACAAAAGCTTTGCTAAAGTCAAGATATATCACATCCACTGACTTTCCCATGTCTACAGAGCCAGTTACCTCATCATAGAAGCTAATCAGCTTGGTCAGGCACGACTTGCCCTTCATGAATCCATGTTGTCTATTCCTGATCACTTCCCCTCTTCCAAGTGCTTCAAAATGGATTCCTTGAGGATCCCCTCCATGATTTTTCCAGGGACTGAGGTAAGGCTGACTGGTCTGTAGTTCCCTGGATTGTCCTTCTTCCCTTTTTTAAAGATGGGCACTACATTTGCCTTTTACCAATCATCCGGGATCTGTCCCGATCTCCACGAGTTTTCAAAGATAATGGCCAAAGGCTCTGCAATGACATTTGCCAACTCCCTCAGTACCCTCGGATGCATTAAATCAGGGCCCATGGATTTGTGTATGTTTAGCTTTTGTAAATAGTGCCTAACCTGTTCTTTTCTCACCATGGGCTGTCCACCTCCTTCCCATACTGCATTGCCTAGTGAATTAGTCTAGGAGCTGACCTTGTCTGTGAAGACAGAGGCAAAGAAAGCATTGAGTACTTCAGCTTTTCCCACATCATCAGTCACTAAGTTACCTCCCTCATCCAGTAAGGGCCCCATACCCTTTTATTGCTAACATAACTGTAGAAACCTTTCTTGTTACTCTTCACATCCCTTGCCAGCTGCAATTCCAATTGCGCTTTTGCCTTCCTGATAACTCCCCTGCATTCCCGAGCAATATATTTATACTCCTCCTTAGTCATCTGTCCAAGTTTCCACTTCTTGTAAGCTTTCTTTTTGTGTTTAAGCTCACCAAGGATGTCCCCAGTTAGTCAATCTGGTCGCCTACCATATTTGCTTTTCTTACTGAGCATCGAGATGGTTTCTTCCTGTGCCTTTAATAAGGCTTCTTTAAAATACTGCTAGCTCTCCTGGACTCCTTTCCCCTCATGTAAGCATCCCTGGGAATCCTGCCTATCAGTTCTCTGAAGAAGTCAAAGTTTGCTTTTCTGAAGTCCAGGGTGTATATTTTGCTACTCTCCTTTCTTCCTTTGGTCAGGATCCTGAAATCTGTCATCTCATGATCACTGCTTCCCAGGTTGTCACCCACCTCTACTTCCCCTCCCTGTTTGTGAGCAGCAGGTCAAGCTGCACGTGGCCCCTGGTCGGTTCCTTCAGCACTTGTACCAAGAAGTTATCCCCAACATTCTCCAAAAACGTCCTGGATTGTCTGTGTACTGCCGTAATGGTCTCCCAACAGCTGTCAGGGTGATTAAAGTCGTCCATGAGAACCAAGGCCTGCCATCTGGAAGCTTCTCTCAGTTGTCTGAAGAAAGCCTCGTCTACCTCATCCACCTGATCCGGTGGTCTATAGCAGACACCAACCACAACATCACCCCTGTTGTTTCCACCTCTAAACTTAACCCAAAGATTCTCAACAGTCTTTTCTCCCTCCATATACTGGAGCTCTGAGCAATCATACTGCTCTCTTACATACAGTGTAACTCCTTCTCCTTTTCTCCCCCGCCTGTTCTTCCTGAACAGTTTATACCCTTCCATGACAATGCTCCAGTCATGCGAGTCATCCCACCAAGTCTCCGTTATTCCAATCAAATCGTAGTTCTTTGACTGGGCCAGGGCTTCTAATTCTTCCTGTTTGTTTCCCAGGCTTCTTGCACTCCTTAGATAACCAGTTGATTGCCCTATCTTCTCCATTCAAATCAGGGGTCCTCCTTTGTTGCTCATCCTGGGCCCAGTGCAAGCCAGAACTGAGAGAGGCTGCTGTCCAGCCTGCTAAAAAATTTACTGGAGGGAGCGGTAGTCTATGGCATTAACTTATATGCTTTTGCTTATCAGTTAATCGACTACACTGTTACATCCCTAGTGATGACCTTCCATGACCTGTATGACTGCCAGCAATGAAAGCTCTGAGAGGGATAGCCATGTTAATCTGTAACTTAAAAAACTTAAGAAACGAGTGGTACTTTAGCTTCTTAGAGACTAACCAAAAAAATATATAGTATCATGAGCTTTCTTGGGCACAACCTACTTCTTCAGATGTGTGGTGAAAGCTGAAAGGAGGCCACTGGCATAAAGACCAAAATGCTCAACACCACGACAAAAAACAAACTTAGTTTTTGGACTGTATGGACGACGTACGGAACAGGGAAGATAGCTCAGCTCACAGCAGAGTTAAGGTGCTGCAGCTTACAAATCCTGGGTATCAGTGAGAGCAGATGGACAGGTTAAGGAAGATGTAACAACATTCTCTGGAGAAACCTTGCTATATTCTGGTTGAGATGATGGGCAACATCTTGAAGGTGTTGCCATCATTTTGAAAAAGGGAATGGAGCATTCTGTGCTTGAGTGGAAGTCCAGCAGCAGCAGACTTATGAGAGCCAAACTGAAAGGGAAACACAATATCATCACCCTGATTCAGTGCTATGCTCCCACCAATGATAGTGATAAAGAAGTAAAGGAAAAATTCTAACTTACATTACAGGCGGAGTTAGAGAGAATACCATGCCATGATGTAACTGTCATCAGGGAAGACCTGAATGCCAAGGTCGGTAAGGACAACACAAACAGCAACAGAGCAATGGGAAGACATGTGCATGGAAATGGAGAGACTTATGACTTAGTCATTGTCAGAACTCTGTCAGCATTCTGAAATTCACAAGCTGGCATTGTGTTCTGCAAATAGCAGAGATAAGAACCAGATTGACCATATGATGATCATTGGCAAATGGCCACGCTCACTGACTGATGTGAAAGTGAGAAGGGGTGCAGATGTTGGTAGCAACCATCAGCATGTGGTAGCTTCCATCAAGGTAAAACTGAGAAGCACGAGTCCACCAAACAAGGAATATAGGCTTTATGATACTGACAAGCAAAAATCCCCTGAAATACAGAATGCCTTCATTCTGCAGTTAAAGAGCAGGTTTCAGGCATGATGAAGAAAAGGGGAATGCAGATGAGAAGATCAAGAAGAAGTTGGACAAACTAACAGCAATTTATAAACAGAGAAAGTGAATAAGGAAGTGTTATTTACTTCTTCACATAAGTAGCAGGGGTCAACCAATGAAATTAATGTACAGGAGGTTTAAAATAAACAAGAGGAAATACTTCACACAACACACAGTCAACCTGTGGAACTCATTGCTGGAGATGTTGTGAAAGCCAAAAGCGTTACTGCTTTAGATAGGTTCATCAATAGCTATTAGCTAAGATGATCAGGGATGCAACCCCATGCTTTGGGAGGATCTGGATGTTGAGAGTGAGGTATGCATACCCAAAAGCAAAAGCTTACTCAGAATGAGCAAGGCACATACTGGGCTAGGTAGCAGCTGAGCAGGGGTTTTGAGAATCACTGTGGGATCTAAAATGGGTCGTCTTCTGCCTAAACTCAGATTTAGCTGCCTGTCTGCAAAAAGTCAGGCTAAAAGACTGACTCTTAGAGCTCATGAGTCAGTAGTACATCCTTTACTCACCAGTGACCTGCGAAGTGAAAATCTTAACATGCATGCTTGCATCAGAGTAAGAATGTCACATCTTGAGAGAGAGACACACTCTCTCCCCTCAAAGAACTCTGTTATCCTGTGTGACAACATGCTGAATGTTAAACTATGGGAGAACTAGCCAATTAGCCCGTCATAAGACAGGATTTTCAGGTCTTCTTTCCTGACCTCTCTCGCTCTCTCGCTCTCTCTCTCTCCTCCTACTGCCTCCCCCCGTCTCTCTCAGCTCTCCTCTGCCTCTCTCTCCATCTCTTTCTTTCTCTTCTCCCCCTCCTGCCTCTCACTCTCCCTTTCTCTCCTCCTCCTGCCTCTCTCTCCCCTCTGTCTCTCCCCGCCCCCCTTCCCCTTCCCTCCCGCCGTGGTGCTTGGGTGAGTGCTGCCTGCTCAGCCTGGCTGCCGCGAGGTAGGGGGGTGGGGCGGTGACGTACACGGCCAGAACGTGGAGCCGTGTACGTCACCGCCCTCCCTTCCCCTCCCACGCCGGGGGAGTCCAAACAGCCCCTTGCGCTGCTGGCTCCCCCGGCGGCCTGGCTGAGGGGCGCAGCACTCAGGTGAGTGCCACAGCGGGAGGGGAAGGGGGCAGTGATGTACATGGCCCTGCCCCCGGCCGTGTACGTCACCGCCGCGCCCCCTTCCCCTCCCTCCGTGGCGGCTCGGCTGAGTGTTGCGCGCTCAGCCGGGCTGCCGCGGGGGAGGAGGGGCAGGTCGGTGACGTACACAGCCAGGGGGTGAGGCTGTCTACATCACCGCCCCCCCCTCCCCTCCCCCGCGGCGGCCTGGCTGAGGGGCGCACCATGCAGTGCCACGGCGGGAGGAGGAAGAGGGGGCCGTGACGTACATGGCCCCGCCCCCGGCCGTGTACATCACCACCCCGCCCCCCTTCCTGTCCCACTGGGGCTCAGCTGAGTGGCGCAGCGCCAACACCACTCAGCTGGGCCGCGGCCGGGTCCGGTTGCAGCTAATGGCTGCACCCCCCCCCCCCCGCCAGGTCTGCTTCCCACCCCCCTCCTCCCGTCCAGCCCCACGGCTCCCGATCCCCCCCAGCTCTGCTTCCCACCCCCTCTTCCTGCAGGCTAGCCCCACGGCCCCCTGGACACTCCCCACCTCCCCCCTGCCAGCAGTGCTTCCCTCCCCCCTTCCTCCAGGCCCCCCCATCCTCCCCTTCAGCCCCACAGCCCCCGATCCCCCCCAGCTCTGCTTCCCACCCCCCTTCTGGCCAGCTCCGCGCCCCTTCCCCTCCCTGCGTGGTGCCCCGCCCCCCTTCCCCTCCCTCCCTGGCACACTGCGCCGCTCAGCTGGGCCCAGCTGAGTGGTGCTCCTGCGCGGCAAGCAGCCATTTGGGGTCCGCGCTGCACCCGCACCCCTCCCCCCACTCAGCTCAGCTGGGCCCGGGGCGGCAAGCGGACCCCAAAGGGCTGCTTGCCGCCGCTTGCTCCCCCGCTGGGGCCCGGCGGGAGCAGCGCAACGCGCCATGGAGGGAGGGGAAGGGGGCGGGGCTGCCTGGAAGGGGGGGTGGAAAGCAGAGCTGGGGGGGTTTGGGGGCTGTGGGGCTGGAGGGGAGGAAGGGGGGGCCCAGAGGAAGGGGGGAGGGAAGCAGCGCTGGCGGGGGGTGTCCGGGGGGCTGTGGGGCTGGCCGAATGGCCACAGAGGGAGGGGAAGGGGGGCGAAGCGCTGAAGTACACGGCCAGGGGGCGTGGCCGTGTACGTCAGCGTTACAGACACACAGACAATGGGCTACTATATATATGATGAGTCCTAATCTCAGTTCTTTTTCTGACTGTTGCCAGTACTTCTCTGTTCTTACCCAAAAGACTTCATAACCTTACTTCAGGGGAGTCAATTGGCATGGACTTATTGCATAGATAAGAGAACTCAAAAGCTACACAGTTCAAGCTGAGCCTAGGACCAGAACACAAGTCTTTAAAATTACCATATCAGATCTGTCCCACTGCCTTGCAGAATAAGAGTGCAAAATTACATGCTCAACTGTACTGTCCAGACTCCTTGCTCTAACCTCTAGAACACAGTCTGCTCCCAGAGTCAGGGATCCTGAAACCAATATTGCAGTATTGACTCACAAGCAATTAGGATCCTGTATGTTACGTCCCCCGTTAGCAACTTGCTCGTATAAATTCCAACAGTATGCTTCTGTAGCTAGGTAGGCCTGTCACTTGAGTGGCTGAGGCCTTCTCTGTAGATCTGAAAGTTTTAAGTTCAGACTTCCATGAGGGAGGAAGACATAGTATATGATTGTGTCATTGAAGAATGTGACTTAATCCACATGCCAAGGGGACTAAACTGAGGTAATACAAAGTTTTATTTGACAGCCTTAATAGTATCTTAATAGCATTTATTTGAGGGGTAGATGCCTTGCAGCTGCTGGCCCCACATCTGGGATCCTAGCTGCCGGTCCTGCTCCTGAGATCCCGATTGTGGCTCTGTGCTTGGGTCCCAGCTGCCAGCCCCATGCCCAGGCTCCTGGCAGCCAGAACCCAGGGTGTGGGGCTGGCAGCCAGGACCCCTGGCGCGGGGCAACAATGGAGCTTAATCATTAACTGAAATACCTTACTGATCAGCATACACTACTCAGTTAACCAGTTTACATTTTACATTCCTAGTAATCAGGCATTCAGAGCCTGATGCAATATCCCCTGAAGTCAGGGAAAGATTCCTGTTAGCTTCAGTAGGTTTTGAATGATGGCTAAAAATGATGTAAATCTCAAGTGCAAAAGTTGCAGGTACAAGTGTGTCTGCTAACTGTTGTAATGGGAACACTTGTATAGGATGTGTGCCTTTAACCAATCCTTCTTTTCCACTTTATACAGTGTGCACAACTTCACCCCCAAGGTTGGAGAGCTTGATACAAGGAGAGCCATTCGTCAGGCATTTGATGTTTGGCAGAGAGTGACTCCACTAACCTTTGAAGAAGTCCCTTATCATGAAATTAAAAGTGACAGGAAGGAAGCGGATATTATGATATTTTTTGCCTCTGGTTTCCACGGAGACAGTTCTCCATTTGATGGAGAAGGTGGATTCTTAGCCCATGCTTACTTTCCTGGACCAGGAATAGGAGGAGATACTCACTTCGATTCAGATGAGCCATGGACTCTGGGAAATTCTAATCATGATGGTAAGATTGCAGGTAAAATTTTTAAAACAAGAACAAGCTGAATGTAAAGTCAACAGTAGGCATTTAATGGGGTTAATGCCAGGTTAGTGGAGCCTTCTTCCACAGAATTGATCCCAGTTAAAAAGAAATGAACTCCATCTTAAGTGCACAAAAACCTGGTGTATGTGCACAAATTGGGGGTTTGTGCATCTTCACACCTATATGAATGTGTTTAGGAATGAGCAAAAATGTGTGCCTTCTTCGCTGTGTAGATCTTTGAAGATCTGGGTAACTGTCTCTGCAGAGAAAATTGTCCCTTATGGGAGGAAAGTGATAGGAATGCTGAAAAAGCAGAGGCAAAGTTGACATGCAAATCTTAAGCAGACTGAGATGCTGAATGCTCAGCAGAGGTAAGAAAGCAGAAAGGTTTCAGTTGCAAGTTTTATTATTTTTGACTGAATTTCTAAATATCACAAAAATTGTTTTAGCCTGAAATTTTCCATGTTGAGTCTCAGGCTGGAAAAGAGTACTTGCTGGCTATTTTAAAGATGATTGTTGGAATCAGGAAGACTGTCTTTTGAGTGTTAAATAGTGAAGAGGTTTTATCTTCCCAGACCTTCAGTGGGAATCAATTTTTTCATAAATTTGAAAAAGATTATGATTTTTTAACTGAATGCTGTGATACACGAGTTTCCAATTACAGATTCAAAACAAATTCTAGAAAAAATCCATTGTGAAGATAAGGTTATGCTTTTAAATAAAGATTCATTTAATTTTAAACACTATTAGAGCATTTTGTAATTTAAACTTGTGGAATACCAGAAATTTGGAGTTGGGTGAAGGTTCATCACCATGGTATCAAAGCACCTGAGTTAAGATGTGATGTGCCCTCAGTGATTGCCGTTAAAGGATAGCCTGCTCCTTCCTTACTGTTTCATTCAGTTGTATTCCCTCTCACTGTAGGCTCCTGTTTTTGGTATGTTTTCGTAAGTTGCCAGAGTTTGGAAAAATTTCCCCTTGGTGTAGGGCAGTGGTCTCCAACCTTTTTAAACACAGGATCACTTTTTCAATTTAAGTGCAATGTAAGATCTATCTCAAACCCAAATATCCTGGCCCTGCTTCCTTCCTGCCCCTTCTTTGAAGCCCTGACTCTGCTCCACCCCTTCTCTGAGGCCTCACCCTGCTCACTCCATCCCCCTTCCTCTCCCATCCTCACTCACTTTCACCAGGCTGGAGTAAGGGGTTGGGGTGCAGGCTCTGGTCTTGGGCCAAGGGTTTGGAGTGTGGGAGGGGCTCCGGGCTTAGCCCAGGGTGGGGTATTGGGGTCCAGGAGGGGTTTCAGGGTGCAAGCTCTAGGAAGGAGTTTGGGTGCAGGGGGACTCACATTGGGGTAGGAGGTTGGATGTAGGAGGAGGTTCAGGGCAGGGACAGTCAAAAAACAAAAACCACACACTTTGCAAGCAGTAAGAGAATTAACAACAACCCCCCATGTATGTGTTGGGTTGGGAGATGAGAGTGAAGGACAGTATGTGTTTGTGAGAATGACAGAGACACACATAGTGTGTGAAAGTGACAGAGATTTGCACTGTCAAGCTCCCTCCAGCCCCTTCTCTGTGTGGAGACCGGGTATAGAAGTAGGGGAGGACGGACACCCTAACATCAGTGCCCCTGCTTCTCCCTCCCACACCCTGCACAGCAAGCAGGAGGCTCCCAGGGGGGCAATTGCAAGGCAGAGGGCAGGAGCAGCATGACAATGGGTGGAGGGACAACTGAAGTGCCAGTGCTTGAGAGCTTCCTGGCCAAACCAGTCAGGATCACCTGTCAGAGGTTCCAAGATTTACCGGTAGATCCCGATCTACTCGTTGGTGACCACAGGTGTAGGGGCTTTCTCCACAGGTGGCTGAACGTATGGTAGATGATGTCCTTCAGATGGGGTACTATTACCCTTTGCTTCTAGATTTATTTCCTGAGCTGTGTTCTTTTTAACTACAGGTTGCACCTCTCAAATCTGGGATTCTCTGATCTGGCAACATCCAGGATTCAGCATGACCATGGATGTTCCTGGATGAGAGAGACCTTGGGCTGGAGGGCCAGCAGCTGGGAGCCTGGTGCAACCCTGTGAGTCTGCTAGCAGCGGGGCCGCAGCAGCCTGGGCAGAGTGCGATTGGGACTGTCTGCCACCTCACAGTGGGGCCAGGACCACAGAAGCCCAAGAGGGGAAGCCTGGGCGGCGGTGGTAGCAGCAGTGTGTTTGGGGCTGCCTTCCACCTGGCAGCAGGGCCAAGGCTGTGGCTGCAGCAGCCTGGGAGAGGAAGCTGGTGGGGGCCACAGCAGCCTGGCAGAATCAGTGCGGCTGGGGCCACGTGCCACCCATCAGTGGGGTTGGGGCTGCAGCAGCCTGATTGGGCAACGTGCCATTCCAGCAGTGGGGCTGGAGCTGCCCGGCTGGCCTGCAGCAGAGCTGGGACTGAGGCTGGCCTGCAGACAGCCCAGCCGGGCTGAAGGAGCTGGCAGCGGGGAGGGACAGTGGGCTGAGGGGCTGGTATCAGGGGACCCCCCATTGTCCGGCAAATTCTCTCTTCCTGGACTGGTCAGGTCCCAGTGATGCTGGACAAGAGAGGTCCAACCTGTAGTGTTGTCTCCATCCTGATGGTTGGATTGGCTGGTCACTTCAGAACTGAAAAACTCACATAAAATAAAATAAACCCCACCCCCAGCAGCAGTAGTTAGTAACAAAACTCTCTTTCCGTATTTTGCTTTTCTACATAAAAAGATTTTAGTTATGATAACTGCTGCCAATGTCATAATTTTTAGAAATCTTAAGACAAACACAGTGGACTATTCAGTAAAAAGCAGAGCTACATAGACTTTTAATATGCAAGACATTCTATTTCGATGGAAATGTTTTTAGCACAGCTATCTCAAATTTTTGTTTATCCTTACAATGAATCATAGAATCATAGAATACTAAGACTGGAAGGGACCTCGAGAGGTCATCGAGTCCAGTCCCCTGTCCTCATGGCAGGACCAAATACTTTCTAGACCATCCCTGATAGACATTTATCTAACCTACTCTTAAATATCTCCAGAGGTAGAGATTCCACAACCTCCCTGGGCAATTTATTCCAGTGTTTGACTACCCTGACAGTTAGGAACTTTTTCCTAATGTCCAACCTAAACCTCTCTTGCTGCAGTTTAAGCCCGTTGCTTCTTGTTCTATCCTCAGAGGCCAAAATGAACAAGTTTTCTCCCTCCTCCTTATGACACCCTTTCAGATACCTGAAAACTGCTATCATGTCCCCCCTCAATCTTCTCTTTTCTAAACTAAACAAACCCAATTCTTTCAGCCTTCCTTCATAGGTCATGTTCTCTAGACCTTTAAGCATTCTTGTTGCTCTTCCCTGGACCCTCTCCAATTTCTCCACGTCTTTCTTGAAATGTGGTGCCCAGAACTGGACACAATACTCCAACTGAGGCCAAACCAGCGCAGAGTAGAGCGGAAGAATGACTTCTCGTGTCTTGCTCACAACACACCTGTTAATGCATCCCAGAATCATGTTTGCTTTTTTTGCAACAGCATCACACTGCTGACTCATATTCAGCTTGTGGTCCACTATAACCCCTAGATCCCTTTCTGCCGTACTCCTTCCTAGACTGTCGCTTCCCATTCTGTATGTGTGAAACTGATTGTTCCTTCCTAAGTGGAGCACTTTGCATTTTTCTTTATTAAACTTCATCCTGTTTACCTCAGACCATTTCTCCAATTTGTCCAGATCATTTTGAATTATGACCCTATCCTCCAGAGCAGTCGCAACCCCTCCCAGCTTGGTATCATCTGCAAACTTAATAACCGTACTTTCTATGCCAATATCTAAATCGTTGATAAAGATATTGAACAGAGCCGGTCCCAAAACAGACCCCTGCGGAACCCCACTTGTTATACCTTTCCAGCAGGATTGTGAACCATTAATAACTACTCTCTGAGTACGGTTATCCAACCAGTTATGCACCCTAAGCCTCATCTAAGTTGTATGTGCCTAGTTTATTGATAAGAATATCATGCGAGACCATATCAAACGCCTTACTAAAGTCTAGGTATACCACATCCACCGCTTCTCCCTTATCCACAAGACTCGTTATCCTATCAAAGAAAGCTATCAGATTGGTTTGACATGATTTGTTCTTTACAAATCCATGCTGGCTGTTCCCTATCACCTTGCCACCTTCCAAGTGTTTACAGATGATTTCCTTAATTACTTGCTCCATTATCTTCCCTGGCACAGAAGTTAAACTAACTGGTCTGTAGTTTCCTGGGTTGTTCTTATTTCCCTTTTTATAGATGGGCACTATATTTGCCCTTTTCCAGTCTTCTGGAATCTCTCCTGTGTCCCATGATTTTCCAAAGATGATGGCTAGACCTCCTCTATCAGCTCCTTGAGTATTCTAGGATGCATTTCATCAGGCCCTGGTGACTTGCAGGCATCTAACTTTTCTAGGTGATTTTTAACTTGTTCTTTTTTTATTTTATCTTCTAAACCTACCCCCTTCCCACTAGCATTCCCTATGTTAGGCATTCCTTCAGACTTCTCGGTGAAGACTGAAACAAAGAAGTCATTAAGCATCTCTGCCATTTCCAAGTTTCCTGTTACTGTTTCTCCGTCCTCACTGGCCTACCCTGTCCTTGGTCTTCCTCTTGCTTCTAAGAATGAAGCATTGGTGTTTCAGAAATTTCATTGACTGAATGACATTAGCAATGCAGGAGACAGAAGCTAGAATTGTAGGGCCTGCTAAAAGTTCACCAAAATGTTTCCTGTGTACACTGTATGTGATATTGATTCTTTCACTGAGTACAGGAGGAAACCATTTAGTCTATGTAGCATTGTAAAGCTAGTGCCCCTGAGCCTAGTTTGACAATTATTTTGGCTGGTACACTTGTCACTTTTTTGCTTTTCTAATTCTCACCCTGAATAGTTTTAGCAAGTTGACAGTAGCTTGTCCAGCCAAATGAAAGATGTGGGTTTCTTCAATAAGAGGGCAAACTGTGTTTTGATAAATAATTAGTCATTTTATGAATAGATGCCATGCCATGTGAAGAACACAAGACTTCTTTAGTTTCTCTCATAGGACACAAGAATGGAATCAACGTTCCCTCTAATCTTTTCCATCTATGTGCAGAATAAATATTTATGTGCACCAAGGCATGTGCAAATGTGCACCACCAGTAGAAACAAAACCTAGCTGTGGGCACTCTGGTAATCGACTGGGTAGCTTTTGAATCTCCCGAGTGGCTCTTTGCTTCCCAGTCAAATAGAACGTCCCTCCCCCCCCACCCACCCCGTATTGCTTCAGGGGAGCCAGGGATTGTCATTCCCAAGGCAGTGCTCTTCTGATGGAGAAACAGTCTCTCTAATATGCCTTTCCTTCCATCCCCCTGCTTCCACAGCTCTTAGGGAAAATGCATTGCAAAGCCAACATCATTCTCTGAGCTCCCCACTGGCCTGTACATTTTTGGTTCATAGAACTTCTAGCAATGTCTGGCCTCCCACCAATCAAGATTCCCCATTATAGCCCATCAGGGATCTTCCCCCTCTGGATCAGTGGGTGGCCACTCAGCCTAGGTCCACTGAGTCCTGTAGTCTTGGGTCTTGGGCATGTGATCAGCCCAGAGCAGGGGTGACTAAACCAGTTGGCCTCCTCAGGGCTGGTAGTCTCTAGTGCCTGGGGCTCGGGCCTGCACTCGGACCGAGCCAATAGTCCTCGCCCGAGAAGGCCATGGTTTAGGATTAGGGTGAGGCAGCAAACAGGCAATTAATTAGAGCGGCCCAGGCCCTGGTTCAGGGTGGGGCAGCGAACCAACAGTTCTCTTATAGAAAGAGGCCCAGGCCCTGGTGCAGAGCAGGGCAGCAAACAGTTATAGTCAGGTAAAGGAACAGTCGGGTCTCCTAGTTCCGGCAGAAATCTGGCCAACATATGCAGTTGGCCTGAAGTGGTGGAAGGGGGAGACTGCCACCCAGGGATTGGGGAACGGATGGACGCAGGCCGACCCACTCCACTGTGTCCCAGCCCAGGGCCCTAACAACTGCACACCAGCCTGTGGCTGGGGTCAGTGTGGATCTGTACCACAACATGCCAGCCGCTGTTCTGGAACAGCCTGACTAATGTTGGCTATTCCTGGGCTACTTCGGTTCTCCCCCTCCACTCATACCTGGGCCTCCGCGGCGGGTCCGCTGGGGCTTGACAGCTTTGGCAGGGATTGACCTCCCAGTCCAACAGGGTCCCGGTGGTCCAGGCCAGTCCTCAGCTTCCTGTAGGCAAGGTGATCCCAGCCTCCCAGCTCGGGAGCATAGAGCAGGCATCTGGTTCCTCTGGTGGCTGGGCCTTGACTGAGCTCCTAGGCTGGGTTTTTATAGTCCTAGTCACACCTCCTGACTTCCAGTCAGGGGAATGGGTGGGGCCAGAACTTGCCCAAGAGGGCTCAAAGAGGGGTTCTTCCCCCTTCGGGTCAGTGGGCAGCCACTCCACCTCTCTACACCCATTTTCAGCTCTCCTAACCCAAGGGAGGAAGGGGATGTACAAGCATGCCAGTCCGAGCTCATTATATCTCATGGCCTGGTTTTTGGATGGCTGTTGAAAATAAGAATGCTCATGTTTGGACCGCATTCAAGTGATCCTTAACCAGAGTAGAAAAGAATCTCCTAGAACTTGCGATCAAGCAAAATGGAGACACTTTTGGACTAGGCACAATTGCACCAATGTTCTTTAGATACTGTGTATTCAAGACTATCTCCAATACCTAATGGCTTTAGTATCACAGGGGTCTGCACTGGGACTAATCCTATTCAACATATTGATAAGTGATCTGGCGAAAGGGTTAAACAGTGAGGTGGCAACTTTTGCAGATGATACTAAACTGCTCAAGGTAGTTAAGACCAAAACAGACCGAAAAGCTTCAAAAGGATCTCACAAAACTAGGTGATTGGGCAACAAAATGTCAGATGAATTTTAATGTTGATAAATGCAAAGTAATGCTTGTTGCAAAAATATAATCCCAACTTCATATACAAAATGATGGGGACTAAATTAGCTATAACCACTTGAGAGAGAGTTTGGAATCATTGTGAATAGTTCTCTGAAAACATCCACTCAATGGTAGAATTTTCCAGAGCTCCTAAGTAACTTAGGCATCTACATCTTGCTGAGTGACGGTGAGACATATGGAGCAAATTTTCAAAGGTACTTTGGCATCTAAAGATGCAGCTAGGCCCCTAGTGCGATTTTAGAAATGCATAAGGAGGTTAGGCGCCAGACACTCACTGATTGTAACAAGGCATATGCATTCTCTTCTGTAAATACACCATACGGATCTGTCCTTCGGTAGCATAGGATTAAACCTGACCTTTAGAAGACTTGAATAGAAAAGTAGCCTATGGCAATTCTATGTCTGGTCCCTTTGGACTATCATCCTAACAGGGAAACTTTGTTGAAAAGTACATGCAGTATCACCTTCAAATGGGTAAACAAATCTTAACTTCAGATACGTTCAGAATCCAAAACATGGCACTTTTCAAACAACTTTTTGTCTCATTCTTGTGTAGGGAGATTGATCACTCCCAAGGTTGTCAAGCTTTTAATTTACTTGAAAATGTCTCCAATGAAGGAGAATTTCCTAACTAACTTGTGTTGTGAAACAGACCTTTGTAAGCATATGTATATTTGTCCAAGCTGTTAGAGAGAAGGGAGAGACAGGTATCAAAATATCACTCTTCAGTTTTCATTAGTAAAGAACCTGTGTATGCATCTTTGTCAAAAACTCAGTGGACTTAAATCAGTGACAGTTCTTCTTCGAGTGATGTCCCCGTGGGTGCTCCACTGTAGGTGCTGGGCTTGCCCCGGCACCGCAGTATGGAGATTTTTGCAGCAGTAGTTGGCTGGACCGCGCATGCGCGGAGGGTGTCTCGCAGCATTCGCACTCTTTCGCGCCGTCGGTCCAGCTCAAGCCAGTTCCTCTTAACCACCTCAGGCTGCAGACAGAGTGAACTACTCTCCTCGGATCTTCTTGTTCGTGAGAGAAATCAAAGTTGTTCTGTTAATAGTTATTCATTATATTACTCTTATCTTCGTTACCGTTAGTTTCGTTCCCTTCTTTAAAAAAAAAATTTTCTTACTTGATAGTTAATCAGTTAACCTACTTTCATAAGCCTCTGTTGACTCCCTTTGTATGTAGTTCTTACCCTTCAAAAAGTTAAAAGAAAAAGTAATAAGGAAAAGGAAAGAAAGAGACTATATCATAATGCCAGAGTCCCCAGGTTTTAAAAAAATGTGAGACCTGCCGTGAGGCCATGCCAGCCTCTGACAGCCATGCGAGATGTATACGTTGCCTTGGGGAAGGCCACGTTCTACAAAAGTGTCCTCGGTGCTCTAAGCTTACAGCTAGAGTGTGAAGAGATAGGGAGATGAAGCGCCGCATGATCCTCTTCGATAAGGCTCTTCAGCCTGAAGGATCAGCCTCTCCCCTGTGGACTTCCTAGCAGCCGCAGAAGCGAAGGGCCTCCTCCCCAACTTCGGCCCTTCCGAGAAAAACCAGACCGTCCCCAACGTGCTCCCTGCTGGCCACTTCGAGCGGCAGATTGAGTATAGGGAGCAAGCCAGGCACGTCTGGGGTAGATGCGGCATGCGCCGTTCCAACAGCGCCGTCCACATAAAAAAAGCCAAGTGCTACAGTGCCGTTATCAACCCATTCACTGGCACCAAAGACTGCCTCAGCACCGGCACCCTCTGTGCGCAAGCCTTTGGTGCCGATGGCACCGACTCCACAGCCGGCACCGACGTGCACCGACTACCCCTCAGCACCGGCCTCCGTGCCTGAGTGGCATTATAAGCACCGCGATCGTGTGGCACCAGCTGTATCCGCACTGATCCCTCTGGCACCGATCCTATTGGCACCAGCAACCGCTCCCTTGGTACCAGAACCTACCATGGCACCGCAGGTCCAGTCTCTGCGGAAGCGACTGCTAAGACTGCTCGGCACCGAAGTCCTTCACCGCACTCGCCATCTCCAACCTTTTCTCCAACGCCATCATCTCCATCTCCACCTCCACCTCAGTTGCCCAGGTGCTCATCAGTCAGACGTTATTCACCCTTCCAGCGTCTGCCATCTCCTTTCTTCACTCCACCGAGGCAGCATATTAGCCACCACCATCAGTGCTTCTCTGCCTCGCCTTCACCGATGCCATGGAGGTCTTACTCCCCATCAACATCGCTTCGTTCACCAGACTATTCTTATAGAGCGACGTATAGCAGGTCTCACTGATATGACCGCTCCCCTTCCCGCTCTTCTTATTATTACTGGGACCATTACGACAAACGCACCTATTACAGGCGACATTCACCATACCACCGCTCTTACTACCACGACTCAAGGTCGGTCCCAAGGTCTCTCACGGGCTACTCGTCCTCGAGATACTTGCCAGTGCTCGACCACCCCACTTGACTCAGGAGCCGATATCTCCACACCCTCCCCCTTCTGAAACGGAAGAGGAACAACCAATTGTGCAGGAAGTTCCACAGCGTGAGATATCGCCCACTGACCAGTTGTCCTCCTCACCAGATGACGCAGTCATTCCAGGGAACACCTCTCCTTCAGACGATCTCAGGCAGTTCCAAGACCTTTTTAAAAGAGTTGCAGTGTCCCAGGAGATTCAGCTCACCGAGATAAAAGAGAAGTAACATTGTCTTCTCAAGAATCTTCAGACATCTCACAGCGCCAAACTTGCCATCCCACTCGACGAGGCCATATCGGAAGTTGCCAGTGACCTATGGCAAACGCCAGCATCTGCACTCCCCAAAATAAGAGGGCTGATAAGAAATATTTTGTCCCGCCTAAAGGGTCAGAGTTTCTATTTACACACCTGCACCCTAACTCATTAGTGGTCGACATGGCGCAACAGAGGGCAAAAGCCCCCCAATACAAGAATCAGACGTCAGACAAAGACACAAAGAGACTAGATTTATTTGGTAGGAAAGTATACACATCATCGACCCTGCTCCTTCGCATTGCCAACTACCTCGCACACCTATCGAATCACAACTTCGATAATTATACTAAGCTAACAACATTGATGGAGTCCTTGCCCGAGTCCAAAAGGCCTATCTTAAAGTCCATTGTCCAAGAGGGCTACGCTTCCACCAGGGCCAGCTTACAAATAGCAATGGACGTAGCGGACACGGCAGTGTGAGCGACGGCCACGGCGGTTGTGATGAGGAGGGCCTCGTACCTCCAGGCCGCTGCTGTCCCCAAAGACCTACAAGTGAAAGTAGAAGACTTACCATTCGAGAAGGATAATCTTTTCGCTGAAAAGACTGACACGGTTCTGCACTCGAGCAAGGATTCCAGATCGACTCTCAGGACTCTAGGGATGTACACCCCGCCCTATCAGAGAAAGCACTACACTCCTTTCCAGATGTGCTATGACTATACCCATACCAGGCAGCAGTGGCAGCAACAGCACCGCCCATTCGACCAGTCACGCCAACGTCACCGACCTCCCAGACGTTGGAACCAGAATAATCGCCCGCAAGCTCAATCCCATTCCAAGCAGCACATTTGACTGCTTGGTCGAGAGCAAGCAACCAGTGTTACCAGCCTACCCACTTACGAGTACCCATTTGTTTCACCATCGCTTATGCCCCTTCTACCACCAGTGGGTGGATATCACCAATGACAAATGGGTATTGGAGATAATCCAATTTGGTTATGCCATACCATTCATATCCACCCTCCCACAACCCCACCAAGCCCATCCCTGTTCAGGGACCCCTCTCACGAAGATCTACTACGTGCCGAGATGAACCATCTACTAGAAATCAGTGCGGTGGAAAGGGTGCCCGACCTTTTCAAAGGGAAAGGCTTTTATTCCCATTACTTCCTGGTACAGAAGAAAACAGGGGGATGGAGACCAATATTGGATCTCAGACAATTGAACAAATATTTCTGAAAACAATGTTTTAAGATGGTAACTCTGACATCGATAATTCCATCCCTGGACCAGAACGACTGGTTAGCTGCTCTCGACCTACAGGACGCGTATTTTCACATTACAATTCATCCAGCGTACAGACAATTCCTACGTTTCACTGTTGGCGAAGACCACTTCCAATACCGCATCCTACCATTCGGGCTCTCCGCTGCTCCCAGAGTGTTTACGAAAACGCTCTCAGTAGTAACCGCTCACGTCCGACGCGATGGGGTTGTTATATTCCCCCATCTAGATGACTACCTCATAAAAGATCGGACCTCCTTGCAAGTATGCACGATGCTCAACATCACCAGACAAACTTTCCAGTCCCCAGGCCTACTCGTGAACGAGGACAAATCCACACTACAACCTACCCAAGACTTGAAGTTCATTGAAGCGCGACTAGACTCCATGGTAGCAAGAGCATTCCTACCATTGGCCAGATTTCATTCAATCCAGCTATTGATAGATACCTTCTGAGCCAAGCGCACAGTACAGGTACTTACAGCTCTCAAGCTTATGGGTCATATGGCCATGACCACTTTCGTAGTCTCTCACTCCAAACTACATTTCCACGCCCTACAACATTGTTTGGCCACTGTTCACAACCATACCACTCGAGACGTGCACAGGGTAGTGAGTGTTCCACCCAAGGTCTTTGCCTCCCTGGAGTGCTGTCAGGTGTACCCTTCCACCAACCACTACCACGATATGAGATTACTACAGACGCTTCCCTTATGGGCTGGGGCGCACACATGGATGGAGTCTCAATACAGGGCCGCTGGGCACCCCAAGAGACATTACTTCACGTAAATCTTCTCGAGCTCAGGGCCATTGCCAATGCTTGCAAGCATTTCCACAACCAAATACGCAACTGCACAGTAAAGATCCTGACAGACAATGTAGCGACAATGTACTACGTGAATCGTCAAGGAGGCGCATGTTCACGATCCCTATGTGCAGAGGTGGTCCGACTCTGGAATTCGTGCATCACCAATGGCATCACTCTTGTGGCATCATACTTACCTGGCATCAACAACACAACAGCGGACTCCCTCAGCAGGAACTTCGCGCCAGATCATGAATGAGAGATTAACCGCGGAGTCCCCGCTCCCTTTTTTGCCGATGGGGCACTCCACTCATCGACCTATTTGTGACTTACAACAACAGGAAATGTTGCAGTTATTGTTCCAGAGCAGGACTCGGTCGCCAATCCCTCGGAGACGCATTTCTTATCATCTGGAATGGTCCCCTGATGTACCCATTCCCCCCCCGTACCACTCATTCCAAGAGTGCTTCAGAAGATCAAGATGGACCGGGCCATGATAATATTGGTAGCTCCAGCATGGGCAAGGCAACACTGGTTCCCTCTCCTCCTACAACTGTCCCAGTATCCTTCATACCAGTTGCCACTGTTCCCGGATCTAGTCACTCAGGACCACGGCCGCCTTCTTCACCCACAGCTTTGCATGCTGCACCTCACAGCATGGTACCTAGCTGGCTAAATGCTGCCGAAACGTTATGCTCCGATTATGTCAAAGATGTCCTGATACACATTAGACGACAAAATACAAGAAATACCTACCTTGCAAAATGGAGAAGGTTCACCGGCTGGTGCTCTGAACACTGCATCGACCCTCTCATTGCTCCTATCCACAACATACTGCACTACATAATGGAGCTGAAACAAACAGGACCGGCCTTAGCATCACTTAGAGTACATCTCATGGCAATGGCAGCTTTTCAACAACCAATTGAGGGATTCTCCGTATTTGCTCATCCCCTCACGAAGAGATTCCTTAAGGGGCTAACAAATTTGAACCCTCCCCTTCGGACACCTCCCCCACTGTGGGATTTGGACCTAGTCCTATGAACTCTCATGGCCCCACCTTTCGAGCTCCTAACCAAGAAGCTGGTATTTCTCCTCGCCATCACCTCCACCCGCAGAGCCAGCGAGCTATCGGCGTTGATGGCAGTACCTCCATACACCATCTTCCAGAAAGATTGTGTCATCCTGAGACATCACCCAGCCTTCATCCCTAAGGTCTGCTCCGAATGAGCCTATTATATTGCCTTCATACTACCCCAAGGTGCATACTTCTTCTAAGGAAGCAGCCCTCCATACTCTAGATGTACACAGGGCTCTAGCTTTCTATATAGACCGCACTAAGCCCTTTAGAAAGACAGACCGGCTCCTCCTTTCCCTGGCAGAACGATTGAAGGGGGAGCCCATTTCATCTCAGAGAATAGCTAACATAATTGTGTCCTGCCTAACCCAGTGCTACGCCATACGGGAAATACCGCTCCCCGAATGCCCTAGAGCACGCTCCACTAGAGCCATATCAGCCTCCACTGCCTTTCTGAGAGGTGTTGTTCTTGCAGATATTTGTAGGGCAGCCACATGGGCTTTCTATTGCACTTTCGTTAATCACTATGCCATCCAGTGTAGATGGCTGCCTGATAATTCAGTGGCAGCTGCAGTCCTTTCATCGGCCAACAAACGGGCTCCGAATCCCACCTGCCTTCATAACAGGAGGGATACTGCTGTGCAGACACCTCCAATGGAGCACCCACGGGGACATCACTCGAAGAAGAAAGCGAAGTTACTCACCGTGGTGCGGTAACTGTCGTTCTTCGAGATGTGTGTCCCCATGGGTGCTCCACTACCCACCCACCTCCCTGCTTTCGAGTCTGTGTCCTTCTATTTTTCAGATGCTGAGGTGGGTTTGAGGAACTGGCTTGAGCTGGACTGAGTGGCGCAAAAGAGCTCGAATGCCACGAGACGTCCTCCACGCATGCGCAGTCCAGCCAACTACTGCTGTGAAAATCTCCGTATTGTGGCACCGGGGCAAGCCCAGCACCTACAGTGGAGCACCCACGGGGACACACATCTCGAAGAACAACAGTTACTGCACCAAGGTGAGTAACTTCGCTTTCTTAGTCTCCGAAAACTCCTTGTCAGCTATAAGAATAGAAGCAGGGCAAGGAGAGATGTTAGGGGAAGGGAGGAATGTGGAAGAACGGGTACAGAAGAGGATGAAGAAAGGAAGGGTGGTTCTGAAGGGAAAAGGAAGATGGGAAAGGGGTGTATTTAATTGGAACACTTAATCAGAGGGAGAGTTAGTCTCTTCACTTGTTTTGCGCTCTGTGAAGGAGCTACTGTGACATTCCCCAGGATAAAATCTGGACTGTTGAACAGTGGTGTCCCCTTTATTCTCTAACCTAGGGTGCCTTTATACAGCTTTCTATCAGAATAGCAACTCCTGGCATGCTCTTTCCGCCTGCAAAATCACACTCAGCTGACTGTATGAATTACATATAGGGCGATAATGGCATATTTCCAGCTCCGTTGTGCACCTCAGAAATAAGCATCTTACAGTGTTCAGTATACTCCTGGACAATGTAAGATCATCAGTACGGCATTATTCCAAGACTGAAATGATTAGGCACTAGTCCTTGTTATCTGAAGTAGAGGTTTCCCAAACACTTCAGTCAAACACACTAGATTAGAAACAACAATAAATAAGTTTATTAACAAGAGAAAGATAGAGTTTAAGTGACAATTGATCAGGCATAAAACTCAGAATTGGTTACAAAAATAAAAGGATAAAAGCTAATTCATAAACTTTACAAAGGCAAGTAGGTTTAAAACCAAAATATGTTGTCTCCCATAAGCCGCAATACATTTCACAGGCTGTGTCACTTTCTAACTGGAACACTTGCCCTCTTGGTTCAGTGTCCTTAGCTATTCACTGTGGTCAGGAGCAGAGAGAAGGAAAGTCAAGAAGAGGAGTAGCTGGAGGCATTTTTTGCCCTTATACGCCAACCCATGGGTGCTGGAAAGGTCCTTTCTGGGTTATGGGGTCAAGCAGCTCCAAATTGTGTCTCAGGTGAATTGGTGAACCCCTAATTAAACAGCCAAATGACGTTGTAGCACCTGCCAGTGTGTCTGTCTGTCTGAGAAAGTGGCTTATGAGTATACTCCAGTACTACAACATATTTAACTACAATAATAGTCCTACAGTAAAATCTGTTTTATGCATAACATTGTTACACATATTTCAACAGTATAATAATATTCAGTAAATCAGGGCTATTCAACTTTGAAAGCCCTGAGGGCCACAATAATACTCACTGCACATGCCAAGGCTGCAACTTAAGTGTGGTTGCATATACATGCAAATATATGCAAAGAGCTTCTTTCACACTGGCGGGCATGAATACAAAGCACTTCCCACAATGCCCTGGTGCTCCCAGCACCTCCTTTCTGGGGGCTAGAAACGCTGACACCCTGTTCTAGCCAGCCCGTCTGCTTGTGTCTTTCAGTGCTCACCCCACCTGGGAGATGCCTCGCCGTTGTGGAGCGTGTTCCCAGTGGAGGCCATGTTCAAATGATCCCACCTGCGGGCCATGTGTTTAGCCCCTCATAAACCCAAACCACACCACGGGACGCAAACATACAGGCCACGGGCGGCATGCAGCCCACGGGCTGCGTGTTGAGTAGCCCTGCAGTAGATTGAGTTTTCAGATACCACCCCACAAGGCATATTTTGCAAAGGATATATCATAACCATATAAAAGTGGTGAACCCGGGGTACAGGGTGTCACTGGTACTTTATAAATATACTTTCTTTTTCTGTTCAGGAGTTCCCAAACATTCATATCCTCCTTCATGGAAAAAGTCCAGGCATCTGTTTCTTCTCACTAGGCCCTGCCATGTCTAGGGATTATTGTTATGTTGTAACTTGGTTGTGTGCTCTAGTACACAAAAGACTCCAAAAAGATTGGAGGATGCTTCAGATCATTCTGTATAGCCTGTGGCTTGCTCTAGACTTCAACTCAACTGTCATTTTAGCCATAGACTATGCTAGCCGTGTGAGATTAGCCCTTTGCTGACTGTTCCATGCTGCCCTCTCTAGCCAGGTAATTAAACTCTGCTGGTTGGGGGGGGTCAACCCATTCAGAAGTCACTAACATTTTAAAATTCCCAGTGTAAATGCATGGCTCTTATTTCCAACCCACTGCTCATGATGAACATCTGTCTTTAGTGATCCCATTCATGCTTCTTGATATTAATCCCTAGACCCAGCCAAAAGGAGCTGCCAGCATGCTTCCTCCTACCCATACTAGATGTTGGTGTTCTGATTAGCTTTGGACTGAGACATATGCAATGTGGGACCCACCATGAGTTACAACAGGAATCATCAGGTCTACAATAGGATTTTGGGACAACTCACACATCTGGTAATTCAGTGGATAGGGGACCGATGCCATGAAAAATTATGGCTATGAAAGTGACCTTCTGGAAGGTGCAGCACTGTAGCAACACATGCAGTGGGCAGCTGTACACATTCCTTTTCTGAGGAATTGGATCGAATATGACAAACTTAGGCCCTGTGATGGACACAGAAAGTGGCACTTTGCAGGTTTCTGAGAAGGGCTTATCTGCAGACCCAGCCTTGTGATTCCAGGGAGATTCAAATCCAGCCCTCTGAGCTGCAAGAGACCAACGATCCATAGATTCTGAAGCCAGAATGGGCCATTTTGAACATCTAGTGTGACCTCCTGGCATCTAAATAACTTTTTCCTGAGTCTCATGACCTGTCTGGAGACACTCAACCAATCCACATCTGATGACTGAGATCAAATAAGCGGCACTAGAGAAGATACCATTACAGTCTGGTAAGGGACTTTAAATTTACCCAGTTTGTGGTTAAAAAACTTTGTGGTGTTTCAGAGGCTGCTATTGGTGTTGTTGAAATGCAGGAGGAATTCAGAAGTTAAATGCATGAGCACAAGTTACCAAGGCTTAACCAGGAAAAGATTTTATTGCTGTAAGATGAGCAGCTAACAACTACAGCTATGTGGATACTGTCAAGCAAGCAGCAGACAACCTAGCATTTTTCAAACTTGTAAAAGCAGCACATTGAAGCATGCCAGTTCATGACATTTGACTGTGTCATTTTCAGGTGACACACATAGCTAGACTAATAAAGCACCCTAGAGCACTTCTATCATGTGCATTTTGGGTAAGAAATTAATTATAATTTGTGCTTTCAAATAGGGATGTAAGCAGCTAGTCGAGTGACTACTCAACTCGTCACTTCCCCCCCTTGCTGCCTCTATCCTCCTCTTGCTGCCTTAAAAGTCTGCTCCCCCCAGCACCGTCTCTGCAGGCGGGCAGGGGAGGCAGAGGCACAGCGGGGGACCGGGCGCAAGCCAGAAATCAGCTGTCTCAGCTTGCGCCCGGTCCCAAACGCTGCGCCTCTGCCTTTAAATGCTCTTAAAGCAGAGGCACAGCATCTGGAACCGGGCGTGAGCCGGGACAGCTGATTCCCAGCTCGCGCCTGGTCCCCCGCTGCGCCTCTGCCTTTTACATGTAGTAAGAGCCAGGTGGCAGTTTCCCCCCTTATTGACTAATGAAGTAGTCGATGGAAATTCCATCGACTACTCGATTAGCTGATTAAACAAAATGTAACATCTCTATTTTCAAAAGAGTTCAAAAGTGGTCTGTAGCTAAACCAGTTAGTTTGCACATAAGAAGCCCTTCTTTTAGGCCAAGATGAAAACAGTAGTGGCCAGGGAAAGTATCAAAGATATTCTATCATAATAGGCTGTGGATTTTAGAGCTATTTTTACTCATGGGTCAATATTTAAGGGTGTTTAATGCAGTCAGCATTCTAATAAGTTAATAATTTTCAGCCTTCCTTCCACACTATTATCCAGTGTGAGGACTTCCTGAAATGTATAGGAATTATCAGTATTTTAGGTCCAAGGGTGACAATACTGTTCCCTTGGCCCCTTTTGATGATTAATAATACCTGAATGTGAAGTATCACTTTAAAAAGTACAGCTTTCAATATTGTTAGTGATTTGAGAGAGTTACCCGAGTGTATACTGCTTTTCTTGATGCACATGGGAGAAAATTTGGGCAGGACTGGATCTGTGTGTAAAGGTTCCCATCATTTATAGTCTTAATGTTTATCCTCCTGCAGGCACTTCCAGTTGCACCCCTGCTGGGCTAGAAGACCCAGGACGGCATTGGAGAGTCCACAGAAAGGAAAGAGAAGGGAGGACATGCCTCAGGATTTACAGATTGACACTGTCCAGAGATCTGACCACTCAGGCTGTGTCTAGATGGCAGGCTTCTTTTGGAAGAAGCTTTTCCAAAAGAGATCTTCCGAAAGAGAGCGTCCACACAGCAAAAGCGCATCAAAAAAGCGATCTGTTTTTTTCGAAAGAGAGCGTCCACACTGAATGGATGCTATCTCGCATTTCAGCTGTGATTACTATGGATGGACTGGTCATCAGGGCACCTGTGCTTTTTCCTCTTCTTTCAAAAGAACTCCCTCTTCCCCATCCACACATGCCTTTTTCCGAAAGAGCTCTTTCGCAAAAAGGCTTCTTCCTCATAGAAAAAGGTTTACCAATGTCAGAAAACCGCCTCTGTTCTTTCAATTTTTTTTTGAAAGAACGCAATTGCAGTGTGGACGTAAGTGAATTTTTTTGGAAAAACGGCCGTTTTTCAAAAAAAACTCTGCAGTGTAGACATACCCTCAGATATCAGTCTACAAAGGAAGAGGAAGACCAACACTATGACAGTCAGACTAATGCTGAGTTATCTGCAGCACAACAAGGAGATGGAAAGGGAAGGCAGGGAATTCCAGAGATAAAAGTTTGAAAGATTTGCGGTGACTATAGAGACATTTTCAAGCAATTCTGCTGTCTCTATGTACTGTGCAAGCTATACCCTCTGGTCTGCATTATCACATACTCCATTTTGAGAGCTGTACCATTTAGGTGAGAAAGAAGCAGGTGTTATTTACATACTAGTATGCAGAGAAAAGGGAAAGAAAACACCATCCAAACACCTGAGATGAATTATCATTAGCTTTAAAGAATCTGATGTTCCTTATGGGTGAAAAAGAATGGCTTTATATCTAAGGGGATATGAGTGTTTGTACTAAGTTGTGTAAGCTAATGCATTTGAATTGCACTGGTAGCACTGCACTATTTGATTTGTGAGTTTAAAAGAGTTTAAGTGGATGTTGTTTGAAAAGTTCAGTACAATTCCCGAGTTTGTAAAACCCCTCTGCGTTGTGCTGCTTTGCTCTAAAGTGTGTGTTTTTAATAAAGTTTATGTTCAAACCAGAGCTCAGTGTGATAGTTACCCTTGTAAATATGTTGATAGTAAGGCAAATGATTCAGTTAAAAATCCCCTGTCAATTCCTCATATTAACCATGGAAGTATAGAGGACATCTCTTATGCTATGGGTGGAAGCATTCTCAACTTGAATTTGAAGAGGTCTGGCTTCTGAAAAAAAAATTAGTGGTTCTACCTCAACAATCAATTCAGGTCTGAAAATTTTACTTTTGTTTATATTATTTTTGTTGTTCCAAAAATGCCCTCCATAACATAAGCTAGGGAATTTCACCCATAGAGCCTTTCATCGAATTCATTAACTTACAGTTGAGCTAGATCTGAATTTTTAGAAAGATATCTTGAGTTAGGCTATGTCTACGCTGGGAAAGTTTGGTGACAAAAGTGCTGTTGACATGCAAAAGTGAAAACCTATCAAACTGGTTTTTCTGCCTACCATTGTCGACATTTTATAGCCACATTCCTAGCTCCCCTGCTGGCAGATAGAATAAAGCATTGTGGGTAAGCATCCCGCAGTGCAGTGTTGTAGGAAGGCAGAGTTGATCCCTCCACTTCTTGGGATTCTCTCTGAGTTCTCCCGCAGCATTCTGAGGTCCTGGGAGCGGTATCAAGAGTAGCTCTGTGAGCGCTCTGTGCTGAGGGATGGCAAAGAAGCACAGCTGTCTCTCCAGCCTTCCCCCTGCAGCAGCAGTCTGCCTACCGCTGTATTCCTAGCAGGACAGAACAGGAGCATTCCAGTGATTTGCTCTTTGTTTGTTCCCCAAACGGAGCAGCTCACTCAGTCTATGTCTTCCCCATTTTTTCAGGAAGAACGGCTCTTGCTCAAGAGGGGCTTTTTGCGCAAAAAGGAGCCTTTTGCATGTTTGTGCAAAAACATGGCTTGTTTTTGCACAAAACCTCTTGCGCAAAACCAACTGCTCATTACTTATGCAAATGAAGCGCAATGATATTCCACGCCACGCTTCATTTGCATATGCTTTTCCACAAGAAGGCTACAGTATAGATGTAGCCTCAGCTGTCAGATACTTCCCTGAGCTTTGAAAGGGGAGGGGCACATGCCTGCAGGGCAGCAGAGATCAAAACACTGAGCACAGCCATCATGGCAGGCATTGTGGGACACTGGCGGAAGCCAGTTCTCTTGACAAATCATGTCAAATCACCTAATTTCCTTCTCTGATAGGGTCCCTGGCTCAGGGCTGGGGTAGAGCAGTAGCTGTGATGCATCTTGGTTTTATAAAGCTTTTGTCACACTCCCACATAAAATTCCCATAAGCATACAAGGGAATCATGGTCTGGATGAAATGACGATACGTCGGGTTTCGAATTCGCTGAAAGACTGCTTAAAGTGCAGCTGTCAGTGGTTTACTGGCAGTGTAGCTGGTGGATACTGCAGTGTTCTGCCCTGGCTCCACTATTAGTGAATATTTTCATTAAGGACTTGGATATTAGTGCGGAGAGTGTGCGTATAACTAGTGTTGTTAAATTCTCAGGAATAAACTTTCGGAGAATATTCTCCAATGTGAGAATATTTTTGAGAATTTTCTCTTAAATACTTGTTAAATAGTTTTTAAAGAATTTTACTATAATGTCTTTCTTTAATAAAAGTTCAAGAATCATGAAAGTTTTCAATTGTTAAAATGAAAGTTCGGGAAAGTAAAGAAAAAAAGACAGAGGTTTAAATTACTAGAGCTTTTATTACAAATCTTCTGTTGCAGGATACAAATATTTTTAACTTTCTGGACTGAATACAAGTCTAATCAGAATCTGCGCTTTCCGAATCTGACTCATATATTTCTCTCTCTTCTTCTTCCTCATACATATCCTCCTCTTCAACTTCTTCTTTCTCTTCAGCATCATCAATTTCTTCTTCCTTATTTCTGTGGTTCTGTTTCCCTTTTTCTCTTGGGGATTTCAACGGAGCATCATTTGGGTTTTTAAGAAGCTTTATATTATGGGCTATGAATGTCAGCTTGCCTGCCCTTTCTTGTGTAAACTTGTTTCTTTTTGCATGATGAATGATACTGTAAGTACTGAAACTTCTTTCAGTTGCTGCCATTGTTGGTGGCATATTCAATATGTTGATCGCTGCTTTCCCTAATTTTGATCCATAGCAAATACCTTTCCACCATGTTACTGCATCTACTGAGCCAGCTGACTTTGTTACATATGATTTTCCAAAAAACCCTTCTTTAGCACGATACTCTGCAAGCTCTGCAGTGACTTTTGCTGAGTGATCAGTGCCATACATTCTTGTGACTAATTTATCGATGAATTCAGTTCCTTGTATTTGTTCATTTCTAGGCACTCATCATTGGATTTTGGATCTAGAATATTTGCAGCATAGTGAATGTCTTTTAGCGCCATATCTTTTCTTTTTTCAAAACTTTTCATCACATCCTGTTTTTCTTGTTTGGTAAGTGGACTTTCGGGAAGTAGCCTATCAAAATGATCGCTTAATTCCCTGAAACATTCAGGAACTTTGCTCATTTTTGGCTGGTCAGATTCAAGCAGCGTAATCCATTTAACAACAGGACTTATCAGTGCATGCAGTTTTTGGACCTGTACCCAAAATACATCTTCATCCAGGATTGAATTCCTGGTACGTTTGCTCAGTTTAGTCTGTAAATCTTCATGAACAGCAAGGCATTTTAAGACATTTTTTGATTTCAATAAGCTTTTCAAACAATATAAAATGGAACCCTATCTAGTTTTAACTGCCAATTTAAGTGCACAAGTTTGATTTTTCTCTTTTTGAAATGCAGTAAAATCAGCTCATAAAACTTGCGATTTGTTAATTTCCTTCACAATAGTTTTACAAGTAGCTTCAGTTTCTTGAACAGATTTTAAGTTACTGATGTCACCAATTAACAAATTTAGTGTATGAGCAGCATAAGTGTACATAGCAATGTGATTGTATTTTTCGTTAAGCATTGATAAGGATTTCACCATTGCTGCAGCATTATCAGTGACAATGGCACCACATTTTTCAGTGCCTATTTCTGTCGTCCTTTCTTCCATATGGAATGCCATATACTCAGCAGTATGGCGTTCAACATCGGTTGCCACTGTCTTGTAAAACAACAAGATTTTGTTTTTGGGGTGTTGATATAATAAAATTTATAACAGATTCATTTCTTCGGTTGCTCCAAGCATCACACTGCAGTGCAAGAGAAGAGGCTTCAGCAATTTTTGTTTTTATAAGAGCATCAACACGTTGATATTCAGCTTCCAAAAGTTTGTTAGAAAGTGAGTACCTGGATGGCATCTTGTAAGATGGTCTTAATTTTTGCATGAAAGTAATCCAGTCTTTGTTTTCAACCAGTGAAAGAGGCGATCCCGATGACTCATTCCCGATGAGAATATAGCTTGTGCAAAAAATTCATCCAAAACTTTGTTTTCAGTTTCATTCAAAGAATCAAAGTAGCGACTTATAGAGTGAGACACCTTGGCTGAACTAGATGTGGAAGGTGGTGATGTAAATTCACTAGCACTATCACAGTGTTCTATAGATGTTGATGCAGTTGATGGCTGAGCTGATCTGCTTCTGGACTCTGAGAATTTTGTTGCCTTTTCCTTGATGTAAGCAGGAGTCTTCAAACAATTGGAAATATGCTTTCTCATCCTTGTCGCATTTCTGATGTATTCAGCCTTGCAGTACTTACATTCATATAACACTTTGTCTTTAACTGTTTTATGAAGGAAATAATCCCACACATCACTTTTAGGTTTAGTTCTTCTTTTCATACTGATGAAAACACAATTACACCTTTCACAAAAGAGAATAAATGTGTTATTGCCTCTTTATATACTTTTTGTGATGCTTCCAGAACATTCCATAACAGTCAGAATTCCTGACTCATGAATGTTCTAGAAAGTTCCATAACATTCTGGAACGTTCTATAACGTTCACAAACTATCTTGAATGATCAAGAAAGCTCTTTAACATTCAGGGTGTTCTAAAAGTTGAATACAATATATTATTTCAAGAGGAAATGAAAAATTAGAAAATTCTCAAAAATTCTCGGGAAATAATCTTTTGGAGAATATTCTCAGAATGTTCTCGGAGAATATTCTTCAGAGAATATTCTCACCTCACATCACTACGTATAACATTTATGTATGGCAGCAAGCTGGGTGCTTTGGAGGAAAGGATGTGAATTCAGAACAACTGTGGCAAACTGGAGAATTGATCTGAAGCTAACAACATGAAATTGAATAATGACAAGAGCTAAGTAGAAAACTTAGGAAAAATCAAAGGCACAGCTACATGGGGAGGAATAATTGGTTAGACAGTGGTATTGCTGAAAAGGTGTGGTTGTAGTGGATCACAAATGGAATGTGAGTCAACAGTGTGATGCAGTTATATGTATTAACAGGAGTGTCATACACAAGGGTTGGTCTACGCTACACAGTGAGCTTCAGAAGGGTAGCCGAGTTAGTCTGTAACTGGAAAAACAACGAATAGTCTAGCAGCACCTTAAAGACTAAAAAAAACCATGTAGATGGTATCATGAGCTTTCATGGGCACAGCCCACTTCTTCAGATGAGTGGGGTTACTAAAAGTCCAGTTCCAAAATAAACAGAGGATGTGGGGGGAGGGGAGAAGGAAGGGGAACAAAAGTGAATTAGAGTGTTCATGTTACGTAAAGCTGATAGAGAAGGTGCAAATTGTTCTTAAGTACCCATTGTTTGCTTTTTTTAAGTCATTAGAATGCGGAAGGTAGTGTGCTAGCCAGGTGATGTCTTTATTAATACTTTTGTGATGGGTCCCAAACCTGTAAATGAAGTTAAATTCCAATGCTTCCCTGTGTATTTGGCTTGTGGAATTGGCCTGAAGCAACACGGCGACTTTGAGATCCATTAATGAACACTCTTAATTCACTACCTGTCTCTCGGGTACCTCTGTGACTAGCATCCTTTGACGGAAGGATGGTTATCCATGTCCCAGTTCTGCAAATGACTTGAGGCCAGGAACAAAGCCCCTATGCATGAGGCCGGCAATCAGGACCACAGATGTGCAGGCCGGCATGAGAGCCCCAGGCATACGGGACCAGCAGCTGGGACCTTGGTACATAGTACTGGCAGCCAGAACCTCAGACATTGGGCCAGGATCCCAGGGGTGCTGCAGCACCTCATCCACCCTTAGCTCTCTTTCCGAGCCTAAAAGCACTCAGCCCACAGCTCCCATTTGGCTGGAAACAGGAGCATCATAGGGCAGAGTTACCAAACAGAATTGTCCCCACGCGAGCCTATTATCTCACATTCCCACCCTGCACACACACACCCCAGCCTCCTGCCCTAAGTCCCTCTCTCACACCTCCAGCCCCCCTGCCCTGACTCCTGCACCCCCCACACCAACCCCTGTCCTGAGCCCCCCACACCCATACCCACACACTCTCCAACTCCCTGTCCTAAGCCCCCTAAGCTCCACCCCACACTTACATTTCTTACAGGTACTGTCACATGGCACCCGCCCCACACTGAAGACCCTGCCCTAAGGGTAGGGGTGCAATATGACAGTACCTGTAGGACATTTTATGTTACTTTCACCCTTCTCTCAGGTGTAAAAAATGCATACCCCTGGTCTTGGGAGACACTGCTCTACCACCTAATTCCGGCTGTAGAGAGCACTGGGTGGATGGGAGAATTCTCCCCAACTTCATTTCAGGAGCAGTGCAGGGAAGAAATCATGCCTGAGGGTATGTCTGCACTTCAAGCTGGAGGGGAAATTGCCATGGTTGCTCTGTTTGTGCTCATAGACTGAAAACAGAGCTAATGTGGGGCTGTTTCCTCAGGCTGGGAATTGTAGGCTGTGCCCACCCACTCTGGGGGCAGAGGAGCAAGTTTCTACTGCTCACTTGCTGCTGCCACCTTGTGGAAGTTTCTTATCACTTCTTACACCTCTGCAGGGCACAGTCTAATCGTATGTACCTTCATGCATTTAACATTGATGTTGATTACACATGTCTTTTTTTTCTTTGCTTTGCACATCAGTTGGCTCTCCTTTCTGTGATTCTTTAACATTTTAAAGCTCTGGAGTAAAGAGAGAAAAATCAAACATTTGTGTTCTGTGGCTGAGCCGCTGAGTAATTTAAGAAGTTGGTTTACGATGGGATAGCCTGAGGTGCTAAGTCATGAGCCATAGAGCCTTGAACCAATCCCATGGCACATGGGGGGCGAGAATACAGCATTTAACTTTTCAAAGATGAAGATGGTTTTACAGTCATCAATATTTTAATTTGTATCAATCATCACTACATGGTCACTACATTGCATCGAAATGTGCTGACCTCTTTTGGTCTTCCACTGTGCTTGCTAGGCAGGAGAATTGTTTTCAGCAGCTAGCGGTGTTGCTATTGGCTGCACATTAGCCAATACTGATTGTTGTATTTAGAATCTCTAGGGTATTGGCTCTGGGTTACTGAGTTCAGTTCCTAGCTGACAGGTTCATAAGGACATGTGTTTTCTCTGCAGGGAATGATCTCTTCCTGGTTGCTGTCCATGAGCTGGGTCATGCACTGGGCCTGGAACACTCCAATGACCCCAGTGCTATCATGGCTCCTTTCTACCAGTACATGGAAACACACAACTTTAAACTCCCACAGGATGATCTCCAAGGAATTCAGAAAATCTATGGTGAGCAACATTAACCCTGTGTTTGTTTTTCCTGGGCCCATGTGTGCTGCTGGGTATCTTACAGACTCACAACGGTACTCGTCCCCCACCAGAGTTTACAGGCTCTGGTTCATATCCTCTCCTTTGGCAGGGAGGGCTGGTGACAAGGGCAGGGAGCTATAGAAGAGGTGCAGGTGGGAGGATGCAAAAGGCAAGGGTTTGTGGCTTCTGGTGTCTGCTTATGAAATTTGGGCTTCTTTAACATTTTAGAGAACTAAAGTTATAAGAAACGTGTCTGTTTTCAGTGGCGAAAGGAGACTTGAGCATGTGAAGGCTGCACAGAAGGAGGATCTGGGAGAGAAGATTTTGTGGGAGAAAACTGCAGGGTGGGAAGATGATTTGGCACAGGGTGAGGAAGCATGGACAGAAGATGAGGCCCGAGCAGGGAAACGAGCAGAGGTTCAAAGAGTGGCTGCATGAGGTGGGACAATCCCAGTGTCGTGTCCTAAGAGGCTATGGGAGATTTAACTGGGGGCTAGACGTTCGTTCATCCTTCAAGAAATTTCTTTACTAGTTTGTGATCAGACCAAGGCTTCCCATTAATCCACTGGCAAAATGCTGGAATTGCTGATAAATGAAGCTTACAGGCTATAATCAACCATAACAGCCAAGGAGTAACTGATACTTTAGAACTTTTGGAACCTGAGCATTCAAGGGAACCAGACTGGTACTTTCTAATCATAATTACGTGCCCTGCTGTTCCCTCATATCTGCCCCCCAGCTGGGCACATCCCACTTCCAGTACTGTGCAGAGAACAAGCCCCTGATCAGAGCACCCAGCTCACCAACAGTCTGGCCGGCAGGATCCTTCCTTCCCTGCCTCATCTGGCTGGGTGAGCACCCTGAGACAAGATCCTCTGGCCAGAAGACGAGCCCTGCATGTGCCAAAGCCCTGCACAGCACTGGCACAGTGTCTCAGGAGTGGCAGGGGGTGGGGAGCCATTTCCAGACTGTTCAATTCCAAAACTGCAGGCTCCACAGCAGCCCTCAGGCAGGAGCTTAGCACCTTCTTTACTCGCGCCTCCTTTACCGCCTGCCCTAGGTTCTCCCCCAGGGAGCAAGGGGTTGCTCCATTTCTTAGGCATTCTTGCGAACCACCTCTCTGCTGCGTTGGGTAAAGTCCCTGCAGTCAGGTTCCCCACCCTGGTGCGCAAAATATCCTTAAGGTTTAACCCCTTCTTGCCAGCACTGTAGCCAGGGGACAGGAGGCCAGCAGCAACCTGGAGGTGTCAGCTTTCAACATTGTGCAGGTGGGAAGGGTCAAGCTGCTTCCAGTTATGGGGGGGTGGAGGAAGAGATGAGTTGTACAAAGACATGGGCCATGTCTTCCCCCCTCTCTCCCCATCCCATGCAGCTGGAAGCAGCTCCTGTCCCTTGCCTCTCGCACAGTGCCGAAAGGCTGCTGCTGGCCACATTCTGATGTGAACCCTGACAGAAATGTGGGGCGGGCATGTGGTCCTGCTTGGGCTGCTCATATATTGTCTTGGGAAGATGCGGCGCCAGACACCAGGAGAGGTGGGTCTGTGCTGTGGGCCCTGCCAAGCATAGAGAACGGAGAACACCGGCAAGGAGGGTTGCATCAGTCGGTCACCCACCAACTCCTGTATGAGAGAGGTGTATGGGAGTGTCTGTGTGTCCCTCTCCCTGTGGGAACCCTAAAGTCTTAAAGATAGGAATATAAAGAAAAAGAATCTTAACTACACAATGTTTCTTTTTAACAGGCTTAGTCAGCATGTTCTTCATTTGAATGTTTGTACTGTATAGTTCTGATTGATTGTTGTTGAACTTGCCTGAATATGAGTAATTTTACTAGGTGGCCTGTATTCAGCATAGGGAAATCTGGTCATCCTAATCATAATAGAATGCTTTTGCATTGTCTAAAGTAGCATTTACAGCTGGACTCTTTTCTAGGATTCAGTATAACGTTTTGTACATCAGCAGGGCACAAATGTTCAGCAGATTTCAAGATGCAGTCACTCACATTGCCAGATTTAGTGAGCTCGCGTTGGAATGAAATACTGATCCCTCCTGCTGAGTCAGTAGGTGTGTGTTCAGTGGCAGATGGTGAAATATTCCCCCCGGATAGATGTAATGCTTACCATGTTCTGTTCATCCCTCTGGGGCTCCTGGCATTGGCCACAGTCAGAAGACAGGATACAGGGTTAGATGGACATTAGCCTGACCTAGTATGGCTGTTCTTATGTTCTTCTGTTAACTCTGGCTCAATCCTGGTTGATCTCATTGATTGCTCTTTGGACTGGTGCAACAGGGGAAAAGACGTCACACTGACCCTGGCATAGACCCAAATAGTTGGTGCTCAACACTCGCTAGCCCCCTGACAATCAGCTGTTTGTTGGGCCCTGTTGATCAGTTGCTTGATGGCAGGCAGGAGGTGCTGGGGACAGGGGCAGTGTGAGGGTGGGAAGAAGTAGTGCAAGGGTGAGGAACTGGAGAGAAGGGGTAGAGTAAGGGAAAGGCCTCGGGGCAGAGCACCCTCCTGGAAAGAAGAAAGTCAGCACCTGTGTATCTTGGTCCTGTTGTCAGAAAGGCATCCAATATTGATGATCTCTTACTGTCTGGTTCTGACTAAGAGAGTCTGCTCCAAAGAGGAATAAAATCTGCTGTGTTTTGCACTGAGGCTAGAAGCAAACAGATCTATGTCTGGATACTCCCACTGCTCGAAAATTTCCCTTTTGTCCAAGTGCTTCAGAAACTACTTGTGCATATTTGACTTTTCTCTGCTCAGACAATCTGCCAGCTCATTGGACTTTTTCACTACGTTAATTGCGTAGCTGAAGTCAAAGTACATTAACTTGACTTTTGGCACTGTCCACACTGCAGGAAGTTGAAGGGAGAACTCTCTTCCTTCGACTTCCCTTACTCCTTGTGGAAGCAGGACTACCGGCATCGACCGGAGTGCTCCTCTCAGTTCCAATTAGCATATCTTCACTAGACCCACTAATTGAAACTCTGGAAGATAGAGAGCGGCAGCTTTGATCGTTCTCTGTAGTGTAGACATACTCCAAGAGCGCTGTTGCTTTCATGCACAGGTTATGTGAATAAAACCTCTGTGTTTGCTTAGATAGCTGCAGAAAACACAACTGCGATGTATTATCTGAACTATCCTGTTGCTGATTTGTGGAAAAAATGTATTTAATGAGCATCAAATGAAATGACTCCCAGTTCTAGAACGTTTGTGTAATTTCTTGTTGCACAGAACTCAGTGACCCCAGGCTGTGCGATCACTGCCTAGACAGCACCCCAACCCAACTTCAACACATTGGTTAAAATGTGGACAGGAGGTGTGGGTGAACTGAATGGAACTTCCTCAAAACATTTTTGGGACACCACCACCATACAACACTGATCTGATTATTTCTGGAACCACTAGAGTCACACTGGTCTTGAAATTTCTTAATCCAGGGCTACATTGTCACTCATGAAGATACACAATTGAAGTTACACTTGTTATTGGTGCTATCAGGCCCATTAGCATAGAAAGAGCCACTGATGTAAAAGTCACCTAGCTGATTGTATCTGGATCATTATGTTCTGTGGTGATAATACTTCATGCGGGGTGAACCCAGTGTGACCCCAGTGAACGGAATATAGGGCATTGTGCGAGCATCGTTTCCAGACATTTATTGTCAAGCCAAGGTGGTTATACAAAGTGCGAGTTTGCGAGGCTGCTGCGGAGAGATCTTCCTTGGCTTGGCCAAACAGCCCTGCTGACACCAGTAACAGTGCCGCTGCTACCATAAGACACTTAATAAATACTCTTGGGACCTCAGAAAGCCTGACCCAAATGATTCTATTGTCAGTGGTGCCCTCCAACAGTAACCCTGTGGTACATGAAGTGCGAAGGACTTATGGAAACATGGAAGTACAAATCTTTTAAACTAAGGTGGGCAAACCAGTCCCAGAGGGTAAATGTAGGGGGTAATAGAGTCGAGGGGCAACACTCTGGACTAATAAGCTTGCCATAGGCAATCTTCAAAGCAACTTATCTGAATGCAAATTGCAGAATGATTGGCCTTTACCTGCAAGAACTATAGCTGTTGCTTATATACATTTTTACTAGTTACTGTGTGATGCACAGCATGAATTGGAATTGTATCACCCTGTACTTAACACACCTACACCCAATGCTAGGTCTGGGCAGCATGGGCAAAGAGCTGTTACATGCCTAATAAAGTAACCTTCAACAGTAGTAGTCAGCCGGACCACGCATGCGCGGTCAGGATCTCATGACATTTGTGCTCTTTCTCTTGTGTGTGCAGTCCAGCTCCTGCTAGTTCCTTCGTTGCCGCCCTCGGTCGCAGACAGAGCGAGCTCTTCTCCTCAACTGTTGATCATGAAATGAAGAATTCTGTTACTTAATTTATTGTTCCTGCACATAGTTTATAGTTCATACCATAGTAGGTAGTTAGTTTATAGTTACTCGTTAAAAAAAAAATAATTACTGTTTCGCTGCTTTTCTGAGGTTAAAAAAAAAAAAGTGTGGAAGAAAAGAAAGGAGAAAAAAGGACTGAGATTACACAGATTGAGGTGAACTTCCGATAGCTTCCCTCCTACAATGCCGAGATTGCCGGGTTTTAAAAAATGCGACACACGTCATGAGGCCATCCCAGTGTTCAACGGGCACTTGGCATGTATCAGAAGCGTAGGAGAGGCCCATGTGCCTCAGAAGTGCCCACATTGTTCAAAGCTCACGGCTAGAGCTCATCGAGATAGGGAGATGCAATTACGCATGCTCCTGTTTGATTAAGTGCTGCAGCCTGTGGACACTGTTCCACCCACAATTCCTTCAGAGCCCCCTAAGGCTGAAAAGCATAGAGCTTCTTCCCCCACTACAAGGGCTGTATCAAAAAAGCGCACTTCCCGGCCCACTCCTTGCCACCAGTACCATTGAGCTGGGTACCTCTGGCACTACTTCGCCATGTCCTAGGACACTCTTGGACCTGAAGAGCCAGCACTGAGCACTGTCGATGCCGACAATAGGAAAGGACCTCTGGCACCAAAGGCATCGCTGGCACTGGCAGCTGCACTGGCAAAGGCTTCGACACTGATGTTGGCGCCACAACCCACAGCACCAACACCACCGGCCAGTCCGACACGAGCAGCTCGCCCTTCTCTGGCACAGGATGCACCGGATATACCTTCGGAACCAAGAAAGGCATGGGCAAAGTCGAATAGACCACATAGTGCTAGCCCTTCACCGACCTTCTCACCGGCACCGAGTTACTACACCACAGGTCTCCCTCGCCTCTATCACCGACACCGGAATGCATGTTCCACTGCACCGTTCAGCCGAGAAATGTGTATCTTTCATCTCCCCCTTCATAGAGAGGCTCGATGACACTTCACTCTCCAATTACATCAGGCCATAATATGCGCTGGGAGGAACAGAGAAGTACATATTCTAGACAGGTGTCGCCTGTATCACTCCCTGCACCAGGCACCAACCCAATCCTGCAGCTGCCATTTTTCATCACCAGCTCAAACCTTTTTATGAACATTGGGCCAGCATCACCACCGACCGTTGGGTTCTTGAGATCATTTCGACAGGTTACACCATCCCATTCACATCAATACCCCCAACCTCCCCACCTTCCGCATCCCTCTTTAGGGACCCTTCTCACGAGTATCAGTTACAACAAGAAGTCTGCCGCCTCCTTACCATCGGAGCAGTGGAAAGGGTACAATGCGAGTTCAGAGGCAGAGGCTTCTATTCCAATTACTTCCTCACCCAGAAAAAAACAGGAGGTTGGAGACCTATACTCAATCTTTGAAAACTCAAAAGTTACCTGTGAAAGCAGCGCTTCAAAATGGCGACTCTCGTGACCATAATTCCAGTGCTTGACTATGGGGATTGGTTTGCAGCCCTTGACCTTCACCATGCATATTTTCATGTGACGATCCATCCTGCCCACAGAAGGTTTCTTTGCTTCATTGTCAGGGAAGACCACTTCCAATATCGAGTTCTACCCTTTGGACTCTCTTCAGCACCCAGTGTCTTCTCAAAAACACCCGCGGTGGTAGCTGCGCACCTTTGCCGGCAGGGTATAGTAATCTTCCCCTATCTCGACGACTGCCCTTTGAAGGGCCCAACCAAAGCCGAAACCTCCCACATGGTTGTGATGGTGAGAGAGACGTTCGAGTTTCTAAGTCTAATTATAAATGACCAGAAATCAACACTAGAGCCAACTCAAAATCTAGAATTTATAGGAGCACGTTTGGACTGCATGATGGTGAGAACTTACTTACCTACACAGAGATTCCAAGCTATACAAGATCTGATTGCAATACTTACATTAAGTCCTACAGTCTCTGTCCTCACGTGCCTACAGCTCATGGACCATATGGCAGCCACAATATATGTGGTCTACCATGCAAGGCTGCATTTTCGGTGCCTGCAACAATGGCTGGCATCAGTGTATGTTCGCACGAGGCACCATGTTGGTAAACAAGTCACTCCCAACATCTGCTGTGGAATCTTCCCTAGAATGGTGGACCAGGCCACACAACCTCCTTGCAGGATCCCATTTGATCAGACTCAGCTGTCCGTTCAGATCACCATGGACGCCTCTCTGGTTGGCTGGGGTGCTCATATGAACAGTCTGTCCATTCAGGGACGATGGACACCTATCAGCATCCTGGAACTCAGGGCTGTCCTCAACGCAAACATTTCAGAACACATATCTCCGGTACGAAGACCAGAATTCCCGCCAACAACATCGCCACAATGTACTATATGAACTGCTGGGGGGGCTCAATCCTGCTCCCTTCGCCTCTGGAACTGGTGTATCCGCAACAATATTACACTCATAGCTTCATACTTCCCGGGAACCAGTAACATCACAGTGGATGTGTTAAGTAGACCAGACCACGAATGGGAACTCCAGGAAGATGTTCTCCTGCACATTTTTCATTTCTGGGATTTCCCACAACTAGTTCTGTTTGCTTCCCACAAAAACTCAAAATGTCGACAGTACCTCGCCAGAGCTGGGATTGGCAGAAATTCTCTGGGTGATGCTTTCCTTCTCAGTTGGACAGGTCCACTCCTCTACGCCTTCCCGCCCACCAACCTCATTCCCAGGGTCCTAGAAAAAAATCAAAAGGGAAAGAGCCAAAGTAATTCTTGTGGTGCCATCATGGGCTCGCCCGCCATGGTTTCCTTTTCTTTATCAAATGTCTCTTCTGCCACCTTATCCCCTCCCCAATCTCCCCGACCTACTGACCCAAAACCGCGGGACCCTTCTCCACCCACAACCTCACGGTCTCCTCTTGACAGCATGGCTCCTCGCTGGTTCTCCGATGCTGAGAATCTCTGCTCCTCTCCAGTCAAACAAATTCTAATACACAGCAGGAGGGACACGACAAGAACAACCAACATGCATAAGTGGCGCGGATTTGTCTCCTGATGCACTAACAAATGCGTGGATCCACACATGATACCTCTGAATGAAATCCTTGAATATATCCTGTCCGTACACTACTCTGGGTTAGCTATAACATCACTAAAAGTGCACTTGGTGGCTATTATTGCCTTCCATCAGCCTGTGGATGGCACGTCCATATTCTCACATCCTACCACCAAGCGCTTCCTCAAAGGGTTAACTAACCTCAACCCTTCCCACAGGCCTCCCACCTCCATGGGCCCTGGATCTAGTCCTGGAAACCCTCACTAAACTGCCTTTCGACCCATTGGCAACAGTACCTCTTCCAATGATTACAGTGAAGGTGATCTTTCTACTGGCAATTAGTTCGGCGCATAGGGTCAGTGAACTGGAGGCCCGGAGGGCAGTACCACCATACGTTGTTTTGAACACAGTGTAATGTTACGACCACACCCAGCCTTCATCCCTAAGGTCTGTTCCCAGTTTCATATTAACAAACCTATCGTTGTTCTGGTATTTTTCCCTAAGCCTCATACCTCTGCTCAAGAGACACTACTGCATACCTTCGATGTTCGCAGAGCACTCGCCTTGTACATACAGAGGACTCAGTAATTTAGGAAGTTCCAATGCCTTCTGGTATCTCTAGAGGATTGCTCTAAAGGACACTCACTATCCTCTCAATGCATCTTGAACCTCATAGTTGCCTGCATCGAGAGATGCTACACTATCCACAATAAAGCACTTCCAACAACACTTAAGGCCCATTCCACCAGAGCCATATCGACATCCATAGCATTCCTGAAGGGAGTTCCTCTTTTGGATATTTGCTGCTCAACCACATGGTCTTCTAATGCCACCTTTATGAAGCATTATGCCATACTACACCATTGGGCCACAGATTCAGCGGTGGTCTCTGTGGTGCTTTCCACAGCCGTTAGACCATGACTCCGAGACTCACCGTCCAAGGGCTCTTGACCACTGCTACGAAGTCACCTACAGTGGAGCACTCATGGGGACATCACTCGAAGAAGATGATGAAGTTACTCACCTTGTGCAGTAACAATGGCTCTTCGAGATGTGTGTCCCCTTGGGTGCTTCACTACCCGCCCCCCTCCCCGCCTCAGAGTCTCTCTCTTGGTAATTGTCTTGTTTCAGATACTCGGGCAGACGAGAGGAACTGGCGGGAGCTGGACCCTGCGCATGAGAGAAAGGTGCAAACGTCACGAGAGAGCGGTCCTGCTGACTACTGCTGTTGAAGATTCCGATCTGCAGTGCTGGGACGATCCCGACACCTACAGTGGAGCACCCACGGGGGGACACATCTTGAAGAACCATCGTTACTGCACAATAACTTTGTCTATTTAATGGATTAGAAGCTAGTTAACTAATACGTCTTGCAGTATAATTGTAAATGAGTAATCATCATTGAATGGGTGACATTCTCTTTATCTCTGTCTTAATGATTCTTTATTTAATCCACAATAGAATAGTTTCAACAGCTCAGACTGCAGACTACATACACTTCCCAGGCTATCCCATAGTGGAGTTATCACAGCACTCCACTGAAAGAGTGTCTCCCACTTCTTTCTCCCTTTCTGCTCACGAGGATCTCCCACATCCAAGGCAAGTGCTCTGACCTCTAGGCTATTACGTGGGTGGAGGCACCTTTGCCTAGGTTTTGAATTGGGAGTTGAGTACACCTACCTGATTGGGCCCTGCCAACCAGCGAGGCAGAGCAATAGCCATCTTCCCCCAGTGTGCAGATTGCTCTGGTGCTTGTGCAAGTGTGAGAGAATGCTGAGAGCTAAGAAACTCTTCCAGCACTCTGGTCACTTAAGCTCTGACTAGTTCCCCAGAAAAGACTTGATTGAGAAATGTAGTAGTTAATTTCCTAAGCAGTCTGTGGGCTAAGGAGCTAGTTGTCCTGGGAGAGGTAGTTAAAAAGCAGAGGAAGGAGGCACAGAAGGGAGAGAGGGAGATGCTTGCAGAGCTCATGGAAAGGTGTCTCTGGCAGGCATAAGCTCTTCTCTGCCCCCGGAGGTAGGGCTGTCATCTGAAGAATGTTGTTGGTAGAGCTGCTGCGCCAGATTGTGATGGTGCTGGTGATATGAAGAGGTGGGAACAAAAATAACAGTTTGTGTGTGCTCACAGGTGGAGCCTCCCTGCTACAGCAGGAAACAGGCATGTGGATGCCTACATTGAAGAAACAGTGTGCACATTCATAGGCAGAAATGCAGTCACAAAGGGACTTTTACCCTGACAATTTAGGCATCAAATAAGTTTAGGTGTCTACAGGGTTTAAGCAAGAGATTTGTTTATCCTAGTGGAGTCTAATTGCTAGATTACCTCTTGTGATGAAGTGGGGACTTGTGAGGGCTTCCAAGGGGTGGCATGCACTCAGTGTCCCCAGGGGGTTACTGACTTAATGGGGTGAAAGGGAGAGGAAGTTTGCTGTTGCAGGGATCAGCATGGAACTTGGGACCCCGGCCAGTTGCTTGGAGAATGGAGACCCCAGCGATTGGTGACTGGGAGACCCAGCTCAGGTGGCACATCCAGTTCTGACCAGTGGGAACAACGAGCTGCAGAGAGAGATCACAGGTGACCTCACCATCCGATTCTGGCCACGGGGGAACAAAGGACGGAGGAGAGGAGAGGTGGAGAAAAGAGGGGCCTAGGCAACCTTGTTTACCTGGACAGAAGACAAAGGACAAGGGAGGAGCCACTGGAGGGGAATAGTGTAGGCTTGGCTGGAAGGAGGGGTTTTTTTGGAGTGGGCAGAGAGAGATCATGCCAAGCAGACCTGGATGCAGGAGAGACTCAGAGGTGCTGTACTGAAGGAGGCCAGGCTTGCAGGTCCTGGGAGTTCCTATGCTATGTTCATATGCTCAATAAACTCTCCTGCTTTATGCTGTCTGAGAGTCACTCCAGACTAGAGAGCAGGGCTGCATTATTCCCTTTGCGAGTGGAGGCTCTGGGGCTACAGAGCGAGTGGACTCCATGAGGCACCCATGGCAGACACAGGTGTGCTGAAGGCTCAGAGAGGTACAGTCCCAGGAGGCAGAAAGGCTAACACCGGGAGAGTGTGGACCCCCGAGAAGGAGCTGTTGCACAGAAGGGGGTTCTTTCCTGGGACTGTGAGTCCCTGACAACATGGTAGCAGAGGATGGTTTGCGGGGGCATTCTGTAGATGGTTGGCTGTGGGTGCAGGAGCTTTGCAGTGGCTGCCAGCGATAAACAAGACTGTTGAAGGAATCAGCAAGGAAATGGCCTATAACCAGCTCTGTAAGAGCGACCTGATATGTCTGTGCGGGCGGGGGGCGGAATGTGGGGAGGCTCACTAAGGAGTAGCTGATGGTTCAACTTGTAGAGAATGACCAGTCAGGAACAGGCTCCAGATCCCAGTGAGGCTCCTGGGATGCCCGGAAAACTGGGGAGTAGCTGCGGGGGCAGTCAGTGTAGCAGCAGAACAGCAGAAGCACAAGCTGGATGTGGAGAAGAGGTGGCCAGAAGGACTGCCCCATGGGTAAGCGGGGACGGGCCCTGAGATGACAGCGCTGTGGCGGAACTAGACTCCAAACTGCTGCCCCACTTTAAGGAGGGGGAGAATATTGATATTGACCTCACAGGCTTTGAGAGGGCTGGTAATTTGCACCAGATTAACCCCACAGACAGGCTTCACTATCTCACCCCCCTACAGGTCCCAGGGCCACATGGATGGGATTGAGACTGGGGACTGTGGGCTGTTCAAACAGGCCTTGCTGCTGAAGTGTGAGCTGACCCCTGAGGCGTACCGGATGCGGTTCTGGGATGTACGCAAGATCTCAGGTGTCGCCTACAAGGAGGTCACCAACCTGCTGGGGGAATATTTCCACAAGTGGGGGAAAGGAGCTGGGGCCACTGCCGCTGAGGACTTGTGTAACCTGGTAAGGTTGGAGCAGATGTAGGACATTTGCCCTCCAGATCTAGAGGTGTGGTTAGCCATCCAGAAGCCCAAAGATCTGTGCAGTGCGGGATCACTGGTAGATGAGTTTGTGGCCAGCAGATCAGGGGGAGGAGAGAAACCCATGTCAGGATTCAGAGGTGGAGTCACACAGAGAGCCCTTGAAGATGGGACTCTAGGAATCCCAGCACAGGAGTGCCCCTGAATGCTGGAGCAAGTTAACCCCCCCCCCCCCCACCACCATCTCATGGGACTTTAGGGACCTGAAATGCAATCACTGTGGCCAAGATGGACACAAGGTGGCACAATATCAGAGAATGAAGGAAATTGTGGCTAGGCAGAACCCATGGAGTGTTAACAATACTGCATGTCCTGTGGCTTCTACCAGGAGGTGGGAGAAAACCTGGGGACTTGTGTAACCTGTAAGCAGTATTGGTCTCTTAGAATCCTAGAACTGGAAGGGACCTTGATCTAGACCAGTGTTTCTTAAACTTTTTAAGACCGGGGAACACCAAACAATAATTTTTTTTATGAGGAACACCAAGGATTTTTTGTTGACCCCAAAAAAAAAAAAAAAGTCACCTGCCCCTTTAAGGGTGGCCATTTTGAATTCTGCTATAGCTGATGTATTTTGCTGGTTGAAGCTAGCAGGTTTGTCATGTATTGCCACAAATTTTGGAGAACACTTGAATCGATTGGCTGGTGCTTGAGGGTAAACAAAGATGGTCAGTCATCTTAAGATTTGTTGTGTCAATATGCACTGATATCTGTATGGTGAGCCCCTGTTTGTGCAAGACATTTCACCTGTTGAAGGAAAACCTGTTCTCAGTTGTTTGCCTGTTGCAAATAGCAGTGTGCCTAATGACGGAGACTGTAACTCCAGTCCTTTGTGGAGCTGGCAGAAGGTGCCAGTTGTCCCAGAGATGGATCTGAACTTAACTGGAACCCAAGAGTGATGTGTTCCTAAACTTGTGGGCCGTGACCAGCACATTGCCAGTGAAGAGAGCTCCAGGGAGCAATCCTTCTGCAGACCAGAAAAAAGAGGGTTTGTTGCTTAGGAAGATTCCTGAAGAGAACAGTTTTCATGGTAGTTTTATAAGCATTTTGCTGCAGCTGATGAGCGTGGAAGTGATTTGATCCAGTGTGGACAGCCTAGAGGAGGTCTCGCTCAATTTTCTCAGTGAAAATTGTTAGGGAGGGTGAACAGCCCTAGAACCAAGTGGCTGTGCTTGGCCAGCCTGCTGGGTGACTATGTTGCTAGAACATGAAAGGCTTCGTGATGATTCTTTGGGTGAGCAGCCTGGGCCTCGGGCTGAAGAACGATTGGGTCACTGTTCAGTCTTATAACTGAACCCTCAAGGAGAGCCCCCCCTTCACTGTCATTAGTGAAAGAAGTTCCCTTAGTAGCAGGTTTGGCATTTTGTTTAGTCTAGCCGAGGTATCACAGCGGGGAAAAAGCATCATCAGAAAAAATATCAGTGGCTCATCTTTTCTTCAGATCCCCTTTAAAAACAAAACCAGCCTGAGGTACAAAATTTACATCTGTGTCTTGTAGTCTGTTCAAATCAATGTTCATTAAAAGATTCAGCTGGTTCTTTTTCCAGTGCTGCTCACATCCATTCCAGTTAGGTGTGTGCACCCCAGGCATGATCATCGAAAAGTTTTTCCCCTAATGGTACCTGTCAGGCTGGCTGTGGGAACCCCTGGAGTGGTGCTTTCATGGCGACATACATAGGTCTCTGCCAACTGCTGCTTCTTCAGTTCCTTCTACTACCAGTGATGGTCACTGGAACACTTTGGTCTGTTGTGTTTGCAAGTGAACTCCTAGTGGACTGTCTTACCTTTTTGTAAATAGTTCCTTTATTTTGTAAATAATAGTGTAGTTATATTCTTAAGTTAGCAAGTTTAGCAGAGAGGAGCCATTCCTGTGCTAGATGGTAGTCTGAGACCACCAGCAGGATGTGTCCCACGCCAGGACACCCAGTGACTGACCCATAAATACCAGCACCATGGACTGTGGACTCCTGGGGAGATCCATCAAGTTCAGTGCTGGTGGATTCCCCAGTTAAGGAAGAGTTGGAGGAGGACCTCAATTTCCCCTCCACGCCAGACAGATTTAAAGCAGTGTGGGATCTGATTGATATGATGGCACAATCCCTGGCTCCACAGACCCACGTCCCAGTGCTGGCTCCAGCATCAGCTCAGATGGCAGCCCTGCCTCCAATCGGGCACAAGGGCAAGCCCATGATGAAGTGGCAGTGTTCCCCATAGCCATGTCACTGCTCTCCGGCCCCGTTGAGATACTCTGGTTGGGCTCAGACTATTCCTCTGGATCACAGATGGAGTCCTATGCATGCTGAGAAAGCTGGCACTGCTCCTGATTCTGACATCAACCCTGGCACTGCCCCAAGTGAGAGGAAGGGCAGTCAGTACTGCTGATGTCATAGGCCACCTCAGTGGCAGGCTTCAGTACAGTGGCCCTTCTGGACACCAGTGCCTGAGGCCCAGCTCTAGAGCCATGTTGGTGGCTTCAGCAGCCAATGGACCCCCTTGGTTACCTTGGTTTCCTGTGAAATACTGAATATTTAGAATAAACCTTCAAAGGACAAAGGTCAAGTGCCATTGAGGTCAAACCCGGGCCAATGACATGCCACCCATGGCACCGGCAGCCAGCAGGTAGCCAAAGGGACAGGAAGACCTGGTCCCACCTCAGGCATTATTCTCTTCCTTGCCTGATGAGGCTGTGGCAGGGACAGTCACTATTCTTCCTCCAATGCACACCAAGGCCTCTCAGGGACCTTCTCAGGAGGGTGGCCCAAAGTCTGAATTTGCAGGTGAAGGAGGTTACAGAGGACTCAGATCCAATGATGGACATCCAGACTCCCGAGGGACCCTGAAGGGTGGTTCTGCCCCATGTCAAAACAATCCAAAACATTGCTAAGTTGCTTTGGCAAACCCACAAGGGGGGGTGGATTACAGCTATTTTGTACCACAGAAGGGGTGCGAGCACATCTTTACCCACTGACAGTCTAGCACCTGGTGGTGGATGCTATCAACCATAAGGAACAGCAGGGACAAATGGGATCTATGGAGAAGTCCAAAGTTACATTGAAACTGGACCTCTTCAATCAGAAAGTGTCCATGGGGGCTCCAGCTTTGGATAGCAAACCAACACACCGTCCTGACCTGTTATGCCTACAAGTCCTGGGCTTCGCTGTTAAAATTCCAGGAATTGCTCCTGGTGAACTCACACTCCTAGTTCACTGTGCTCCTGAAGGAGGGCAAAGTGGTGGCCAGGACCTCCCTCCAGGCTGCCTTGAGCTTAGCAGACTCAGCCACTCATACCATGTCTACTACCATAACGATGAGGTGAAGTTCATGGCTTCAGGTGTCTGGGCTCCCGACGGAGGTCCAGAATACAAGTTTGACTGTGCTGGATTGTTTGCTTAGCAAACAGACTCAAAGACTTGAGGGCAGAGCTCAAATCTTTAAGGATTCACACTCCAGAATCCCACAAAAAAGGTGTTTAATTCCTAGCCTGCTCCTCATTTCTATTCTGGTCTCCCAAAGCAAGAATTTAATGGGGGAGGGAGGGTCAGAAACAATGTCCATTGCAGTCCTCCTAAGGTCAGGCTGGGGTTTGTCCAAACAGCCCTCTGGCTCAAAGCCAAACTTTTGAAGGTGCACCTGAGACAGAACACCAATATTCAATCCGAATCCTACCCTGGCCTTTGTGAACAGTCTCTCCCACTTCTACCATGCCTAGTCCCAGATTACTTCAGATGCTGGGTCCTGAGCATGGTGGAAGTGGGATATACTCTCCAGTTCTCTTCCCTCTGACCCACCTTCCCCATCCTCATCAGAGACCCTTCTCACAAACAACTTTTGCAAAAGGTGCAATCACTCCTCATGCTCAGGGCAAAAGAGGAGCCTCCTCAGGTGTTCAGGGGCAGAGGGTTCTACTTCTGTTATTTCTTAATTCCCAAAGCCAAGGGTGGGCTTGGACCGATCCCAGATCTGTGAGATCTCAACACATTCATAAGGAAGGTTAAGTTTCTCATGGTCTCCCTGGTCTCCATCGTCCCCTCCTTGGCTCCAGGAGACTAATGCATGCTTCCGCTTCTCCACAGAATCAGAGCTGGAAGAGACCTCAGGAGGTCATCAAGTCCAGCCCCCTGTGCAAGGCAGGACCCATCCCAACTAAATCAACCCAGCGAGGACTTTGTCAAGCCGAGACTTAAAAACCTCTAGGGATGGAGATTCCAGCACCTCCCTAGGGAACCCATTCCAGTGCTTCACCATCCTCCTAGTGAAATAATTTTTCCTAATATCCAACCTAGACCTCCCCCACTGTAACTTGAGACCATTGCTCCTTGTTTTGCCATCCGTCGCTACTGTGAACAGCCTCTCCCCATCCTCTTTGGAACCTCCCTTCAGGAAGTTGAAGGCTGCTATCAAATCCCCCCTCGCTCTTCTCTTCTGTAGACTAAACAAACCCATCATCCTGTCCCACCCAGATTCCACAGTTTGTGGTAAAGCAGCCAACATTTCCAGATTACCATTCTCCCATTCTGGCTCTCAGCAGCCCCTGGAGTATTGACCAAGTGCATGGCAGTCGTAGTGGCCTTGCTCCACAAATGACAGGTACACATCTCCCCGTACCTAGTCGACTGGCTCATCAAAGGCCGATCCTCGAGCCCAAGTGGAGGAGCATGTGACCCTTGTACAAGCCATCTTCTTCAGGCTGGATCTCATCCCAAATGCTTTCAAGTCGACAGTCCCTGACTCAGAAAATAAACTTCATTGTGGGCAGGGACTGTCCATATCACGTTTCCAAGCCCTAATCGACCTCATGAAAACCTCCCACCAGTTTCCAACAATGACAGCCAGAAATTGCATGAAACTAGTGGGGCACATGGTGGCTTGCATCTGTGTAGTCAGCATATGAGATTATGACTTTGTCCTCATCAGACGAAGTTGGCACAGTTTTACAGGCCCAGCCACGACTCTCTGGACAGACTAGTCATGCACCTGCCTCGAGTTCTCACATCTCTCCACTGTGGCGGCAGCCACAAGTGGTCTGCATGGGAGTACTATTTGCCAAGCTGCAACCTTCGTTATGGTCACAGATGCGTCGGCATTAGGATGGGGAGTGCCCCGGGTGACCTTAGGACACAGGGCCTGTGGTCCCAGGCAGAACTATACATCAGTGTCAGGCAGCTATGGGCAGTTTGTCTAGCATGCATGACGTTCCAGACCAATCTTCAGGGGGAATGTGTGTCAGTGCTGATGGACTGCACCCTCCTCTCAGGAAACTGCTTGGGAGTCACCTAATTGGAACGGACATAAGCAAGCATTCTAAGAAGTGAAATGGTTACTTGTCCTCTCATGACTGTTGTACTTTGAGATGTGTTGCTCATGTCCATTCCAAAACCAGCCTGCCTGCCTGCCTTCTTTTGGAGTATTTTGGCAAGAAGGAACTGAGCAGGTGTCAGATCAGCTGTGACCTATACATGTCACCATGAAGGCGCCACTCCAGCGGGGTTACAGCCAACCCACCAGGTACAAGTAAGGGAAAAGCCTTCCAACAGTCCTGCACGCGGCATGCAGACACGTAATTGAAATGGACATGAGCAACACATCTTTGAAAACAACAGTTATGAGATGGTAAGTAACTTTTTTTTCTGTATGACTCCTTCCTAAGCCAACTGCCTTGAACAACAATAGTGAAGATACTCATAGGAGTTAAAACAACACAAAATCAAAGGTTTTCTCTATAGAAGATAAAATGAGGCAAGAGTTCTAGGACAATGTTGGGGTACAAAACTGGGTTAGTGCTGTGTTCCCAAGCTCATTCTGTGTTGATATAACAATGACTCTGTGATGTTCCTTCACAGTGAGCAGTAGTGACACTGAGTGAAGATTACACCACAGATTTATCTTAAGGGGCTGTGTTAAGCTTTCACTACACTGTTTGGAAGTTTAAGGTAAATTTAAAATACTTATGTGCTTTTTAATATGTCTGAATTTTGTAAGTCCAGTTTGAAAAAAGAGCAGTCTGAGCCAATTTCTTTCTGTTTCCAAAATCACAGCATGAATGTGTGTGAATGAAAATGTGACCAGAGTTGCAGGGTGCCACACTGGAATTACTCAGGGCAAACTACAAAGAATGGGGCAGAGAGTCCCCAACGCCAGTGAATATTTTAATACTTAGTTTTACCAAGCCAGCACAAAACAGCTTCTAGAATCCCTTCCTGGTTTCACAGAAACCAAAACACTTATAGCAACACAGCCTTGGGCTTCCAGGTCAGATACGCTGACAATTCTGAAATTCTTACTTATCTTATAAGAAAGTTCCTCCAGTCCCAAAGCATTGGACATATGATCTCCCAGGTCAATGAATGTTTCAGATCTTACCCAAATACATGCTCGCAGCCAATTCATACGATCTAAAATTGATTAAAAAAGAAAGGAGACAGAGTATTGGTTAAAAGATCAGTATAGATAAAGGCCTGAGTATAGTTCTGAGATCAGATTCATAGTAAAAATGATGAGCTTCGTAGTGGAATTAGGTGTTTGGTTGTGGGTGTTCTCCCTGCGTGCGCTGTGTGGACATGTGGGACAGTAGACCTCAAATGCCCAGTGCACAAGGTCTGTGAAGATATGAAGGTACTGGGTCAGGTTTATTGCCAACGAAGCACAGTGTGGGTATCCCACAGACTCCACAGGACCAGTAACGTGTGCCTGTAACACTGGATCAGCTCAGTGAAGGACAGACCTTTCTGTTCCTCTCTAGGCTAGACAGAGACTCTCCCCTGAGCTATCTCTTTATATCCTGATACAAACACATTACATATGGCCCCGTGACCTTAGTTACTGCCCTATCATGTGGCTAGTTATTACTCATCACTTTGTACTTGTTGGTTCAGTTAAAACATCTCTATTACAAACTGTCATCCTGCGTTTATCTTTTAGGAGGAGTCAGTGTGTTCCTGTTATTGTTCTACCACCCTCGATATCAGAATGTTCTGGTACCACTGGATATCAGGAGTGTTTGCAGGGTTCTCTGTGCCTAGCACTTCTAGGAATGTGCATTTCTGCAATATCAGCCCTTTTTCTTGCCAGATTCTGTGAGCAGGGCCTGCCTTTTGCTCAGTTTCTTTGTTTTAGATTAGTAAAGCTTTGACCACTACTTCAGACCAGGTCTCAGGTCTCATGAGGGCCTGTGCCTCATGCTCTAGTCCTACTACATTTAGTTGCAAAGAGTTCTTTCAGAATTAGCCCATAGGTTATAGTCCAGTGTTCCTATTCAGGGCAGTCCAGATGTGACGGGAGATCTCAGTCTTACGACTCAAGCCTCCCTGCATAAAGCAGGAAGCAGCTTTCTACAATTCCAGGCCTTCTCTGGGCAGCATACAGCCCTTATGTGAATAATAGGCAATCACTGAGACTTGGATGTAGACTGGTTTCCTAAGCATTACCAGGAATTAACTACATGAATTAACATAGGGCAGGTGCCTGTCTTCCACCACTCCCAAGTGATTTTCTATGTCAAAGAGATCACTACAGTGATATTGCTATATTTACAGATAATTTAAATATTAACATTTCCTTTTTGTCTCTGAATTAGCAGAATACAGCATAGACAGGAACTGGTTTTTTACATTGTTAAGCTTTAACAATATATATATATGTAAACACACAAACTCACAGTCATCTACCAATCTGTCCATACAGGTTGAATTTGGTCATTTATCCTGCAATATTTTTCATTCTTTCTGGCCATGTGTCGTAGGAAGCAACTGTAGGGAAGGAGGGGAATGGACACCCTCTAGCACCTTTTCCCTGTCAACAGTCATCCTCATTTTCCTAGCACCGACACCATGTCCTTATGTTCTTACATTCACAGAATCATAGAACACAGAAAATGAGGATAGGAAGAGACCTCAGGAAGCCATCTAATCCAAACCCCTTCTCAAAGCAGGACCAAATCCAACTAAATCATCCCAGCCAGGGATTGGTCAAACCTGGACTTAAAAACCTCTAGGGATGGAGATTTTACCACCTCCCTAGGTGGCTGTCTTAGGGATCCCTGAGCTCTGGTACTGACCTGGTTGTAGACCTTTTGAAGGAGGCAAGGTATACTGAGTATCCCCTTAATTACTTGGGGGAAATTCTCTGGCATCATATATATAGTAGCTCCCCATGCAGCACAAGGCCCAAACGGCTGCTTGCGCTGCTTGTTTCCGCGTGGCGGCCCAGCTGAGCGGCGCAGAAGTCAGCCGAGCGCCATGGCGGGAGGCAACAGCGCCGCCCAGAGGGAACAGCCAGGGGGTGGGGCCTGGACGAGCGTGCATCTCTGACATCAGGAAAGGGCGCTGGATTCAAAAGGAGGAAAGCGGGGCAGACACAGAGGACGTGGAGGAGACAGAGAGGAGAACGGAGGAGGCGGAGGACAACGAGAGAGAGAGTGTGAGATGCGCAGCAGGAGGAGGAGAAGGAAAACAGAGTGAGAGGCGGGAGGGGGAGAAGAGAAAGAGAGAGATGGAGAGAGAGGCAGGAGGTGGACGAGAGCTGAGAGAGAGAGAGAGAGAGTGCGAGGCAGTAGGAGGAGAAGAGAGAGAGAGGCCGTTTGCGCCGCTTGCTCCCGCGTGGCAGCCCGGCTGAACGGCGCAAAAGTCAGCTGAGCGCCACGGCGGGAGGCGAAAGCGGGTGGGGCGGTGACGTACACGCCCAGGGTGTGTGGCCTGGACGAGCGTGCATCCCCGACAGAGACAGAGGAGAGCGGAGAGAGAGTGAGAGGCAGGAGGGGGGGAAGAGAAAGAGAGAGACGGAGAGAGAGGCAGAAGGCGGAGGAGAGCTGAGAGAGAGAGTGAGAGGCAGGAGGGGGAGAAGAGAAAGAGAGAGACGGAGAGAGAGGCAGAAGGCGGAGGAGAGCTGAGAGAGAGAGGGGGAGGCAGTAGGAGGAGGAGAGAAGAGAGAGAAACGGAGCGAGAGACCAGAGGCTCAGGAGAGAAAACGGCCGTGGAGGAGAGACCTGAAAATCCCATCTTATGACGGGCTAATTGGCTAGTGAGTTATATAAGAGGCCAAACTACATGGGTACAAGGGTCCCTTCCAGCCTTGGAATCTTTGAATCTATGAACTTTTATTGTCATACTTTTAACAGCCCTCCAATTTAAACATGACAGGGCTGGTGGCATTCTCAGTGTGGGCCCTGGCTTTGGAACTTGTTTCTCCCTGTTGTCTGATGTAGCCTGAGCTGGAGTATCAGGAGCATGGCTTAGCTTCAAAAGCAGAGCAGGTTGAGCAAGGTGGAAATGGGTTAATGGTGATGATGAAAATGATTAGTCCTGACTAAAGGGTGGATGAGGAGGAATTTGTTACTGAGGGGATCCTGGAGGTTCCGTGAATCCATCAACAGAAATCAGCTCTTAACACAGAATTCTGCTACTGAAACAAAACTTTAACTTAAAATAACATTTCTTACGGTTGCAAACAATCTTTCGAGACCAAGTATGTACATGAAGCAATGTAGTTTTCCTGGGTCTGCAGGCAGCTTGGAAGAATACCTGAGCTGACTAAGTCCTTGGTTTGTTGGAGTCAGTGAGGCTTATTTTTACAGGAGACATTAGTGCCCACTCAGATGATGAATTTTCTAAGTTAAATGACTAGAGCCATTATGACCAGACCTCAGTGGAATTCTCCTGCCTAAATGGTCTGTGGCTCAGCACATTCTAGATCTCATTGTTATTCTGGGATTGAATGTGGAGGGGGTAATGGTTGGACATTACCTCCTCTGATATGAGGCTGAGGATCACCTTTGCCCCTGTAAGGGTAGGAGACCTAGAGCATTGGTCCGCTGCTAGAGATTAATGGCCCCATAGATTTTTCTGAGCTTTTGGAGGGAGAATTTTGTATAGATAGTGGAGCACTCTGTCGATAACTTGGTAGGACAGTATGATTAATTTTGTCCCCAACTATCGACACAGTGGCTCCTAAATACCTCCTCTCTCTGTGTTATCTTCACAGGTCTCCTTGGTATTCAGATGGTCAGCAACACATGAAGCATGAAGGGAGGAGGCTAAAGTGCCAGTGATGGAAGTCACTCTCAAGGTGATCGCTCATCACACACAGACTTTTTGAAGTGTAATGCCATGATTGTGATGGAGATGAAGAAAGTTTTCTTCTTCACCACGCAGGAAGTCTCATTCCAGGCTGTCTGATCTCATGCACACAGTCTTGCTGTGAGGGCTTGTCTATGTATTTCACTGATTAGGCTCAGACCAGACAACCAGCATTTGTGGTGGCAGTTCCGTGTCATGCAAACAAATGCAGAGTTTTTCTTTCATTCAGAGTCAGCCAGTTTTGCTCATTGATGTTCTGAAAGTGGTTGGCAAACTTAGAGCTGCAACCTGTGGTTTGGCTCTGATACCTCCTGGTTGGCTCTTATCTGGCACTTGGTTTGCTGTTGGTGGAGAGTCGATGCCTGTAATAGAAGTTAGGGTGGCAGCATCTTTAAACAAGCATCTGTCAAGATTTTGGTGACAGAGCCATTATCTCTGATGCTGTTGCTGTTAAGTAGTCTATCTCCTCTTGGAGCTGAGGAGCTCATTCTCTGCTAGAAGAGACACGCTGTCATTGCACTCATGTACTGAATGCACAAGCAGCTGTAGGAGCCAGCTGCCCCAGTACAGCTACTCCCACTGCTTGCATGGCCATGGCTACATTCTATTTTTAGCATGTTAGCTCAACAAGATCCACCATAGGTAACCCCCCCTGCGCTGGGAATCACACCCAAAGCTCAGCATGCCAAACCCAAACTGGTCAGTCTTCAATCTGGCTCCAGCCTTCCCATTCAGGGACTGTTACAGGGGAGTGATTTGGGCAGTACTGAGGATCCCAAGATTCTATGGCCCTTTCATGCTGGACTTAGACCACACTACAGTACAAAGACCGTCCTGGTCTGACTGTCAAATGCAAAGAGGGATTTTTGGCCAAAACCCATGCAGCACCTTTATATCTTCATCTGCTTTTGATACCCCTGACCATAGAGCAAGAGTTGTATGTGAGTAGCAAATGTTCTCTAAGAAAGGACTCAGGAGTTGTGTGTTGTGTGAGTGCTCTCTGCCCTAAGAGCATCTCATGTGGAATCAACAAGGAGTCCGATGACACTTTATGCCCTAATAAATGTGTTAGCCGTTAATGTGGAACGTAGCATTTATTTCTTCACCTTACTGCTGAGAACCAGAGCAACTGTGGCTAAAAGCCCATTCCAGTTTGATGGCAAAATGAAGGCAACAATGAGAAATAAAAAAGTGACATAACAAATGTAACAAGGGGAAAATGGACACCAATTGGTATGAATTAGAAGTTATGCAGTTCAGAAAATGTCTAAAGGGAACTAAGGACATCAGGTAAAAATCCATGGCTGGCCTAGCTAAGGACAGTAAGAAGGAGTTTTTAAATGTTTATTAGGAACAAAAGAAAGCCTAAGAATGGTTTAGGATGGAGATGGTAAAATTGTTGTTAATGATGCAGAAACACCAGCCACAATCAATACAAATGTCTGTTCTGTATTTGAAAAGATGGGTTATATACTTGTATTACATGAGGACGATATATTTACTAGTCCAGTAATAAGTGAGAAGGATATTAAATAACATTTAGTAGGGATGTGCATTTTTAAATTAACAGGTCCAGATAACTTTCCCCAAGAGTCTTGAAAGAATTGGCTGAGGAAATCTGGCCGAGTGATGTTAATTTTTAATACATCTTAAAATACTGAGGAAATGCCAGAAGAGTGGAAGAATACTAAAGTTGAGCTTGTGACGTATCAGGGTACAATCCAGACTAATGAACAGCTGCATCACTCCTGCCCTGCAACCTTGGGTGCCTTACAATGCCTAACCGAAGGAGTTCCCACTCGGGCTATTCTCAAACAGCTTTCTAGTATGTAAGTCACACTCTGAGGCTACATCTATACTGCACCCTTCTTCCGCAAAAGCTTATGCAAATGAAGCGTGGAGTAGAATATCGCTGTGCTTCATTTGCATAATTAATTAGGGGCTGTTTTTGCGCAAGAGGCTTTTGCACAAAAAGGAGCTGTGTAGATGGCTCCTTTTTTGTGCAAAACCCCCCTGTTGCACAAGAGCCGTTCTTCCTCATTGTTTCAGGAAGAACGGCTCTTGTGCAAGAGGGGGTTTTTGCGCAAAAAGGAGCCATCTACACTGCTTGTTTTTGCGAAAAAATGGCTCCTAATTAATTTTGCAAATGAAGTGTGGCGATATTCTACTCTGTGCTTCATTTGCATAAGCTTTTGCGGAAGAAGGGTGCAGTATAGACATAGCCTGAGTGTTTGTGTGTAACTGCAGCTTCCCAGCCACACTTGAGTTACACTCTGGTTCTCCCCAGCATTGGTTATATTCCAGGGGATCCCAATACAGCTCCCATCTTAGATTTTCCTCCAGAAATGTATGCCCTATACTACTGTATAATACACAAGTTATATAAGGTTTATATTTCTTTAAAAGGAATAATATGCACATAGCTTGCCATCCCAAATGGCGTTTCCTAGGCAGTGGATTAGATAAAACAAGTTTATTAACTACAAACAGAGATTTTAAATGATTATAAGTAATGAGGTAAAAAGTCAGAAATTTATTTAAAAAAAACAATAAAATGCATTTCCTGCCTAACTTGGCAAACTGTTAAATTCAAAGCAAAGTTTTCTTACCACTTGCTTTCAGCTGTCTCACTAAGGAAAATGGCTTACATCAGGACTCCTTCTTCTAGAGTCTAATGAATGTGTCTTTATGTGCCATGAATTGATGGGCGGAGGGGGAAGTGTCCTGGGATGTTTGCCCCTCCTTTTCATAGTTTCTGTCTCCAGGTTGAAAAACATTTCCAGTTGAGTACCAGGAGACAAACTGTCTATGTGGAAGGATGTTCCCTGCTGCTTTTATCTCATTGGTTTGAGCATCCTTTGTTTTCTTTCCTGCTCGATAACTCTGTTTGCTGCCTAAATTCATATTGAACAGAGCACATATTCCTCTGTTTGGAACATGTGTTAATAACATCATATAGTGGAATCTTAAAACTTCACATGCAATATTGATGCACATATTCTTTCAGGATGATACTAATCAGCAAATTATGAGTTTTCAAATAATCATGACAGTAGCGTGTAGGGTGTGAATACAGGAGTGTATTTTGTCACAGTGCCAATATTCAAAATAGGCAAGTGAGATGACTAGGCCAGTTAGCCTGACCTCAATCCCAAGCAAAATAATGAAAAATTTGATATGAAATTCAATTGATAAATTACAATAACTGCAACAAAGTAATCTATTTAGACTTTTGTAAAACACTTCACTTTGTATCACATAACATTCTGATTAAAATTAGTTCTTTTCCATATCAATAAAGTTCATGCTAAATGGATTCTGAATTGGCTATCTGATAAATCTCAGAAAAGTAACAGTCAATGAGGAATCATTAAACAGTGGTGGTGTTTCTACTGGGATTCCTCAGGGATCAGGTACAGTGAAATGCAGTATTTTCATCAGTGTTCTGGAAGTAAATATAAAATCACTGCTGATAAAACATTTAAATGGGACAAAGATTGGCAGAGTGGAAAATAATAATGAGGACAGAGCAGTCGAATTGGGTTCTCTTTGTAAATTGGACCACTTCAAACGACATACATTTTAATACAGCCAACTGCAGAATTGCATATCTAGGAACAATGAATGCAGGCCATATCTTCCAGAAGTGGGAAGCAGTGATTTTGAAAAGCATTTAGGGGTCAAAGGAGACAAACAACTCCAGCTTCTAGTGGAGAAAAAAGCCACATGAATTATTGAAGGAGAAAAAGCTTCACAGTGAGAGTTCTTTAAAGAGCTCAATTTGTTTAGCTTATCAAAAAGAAAATTAAGAAAATAAGAAAATGTATTTGATTCCAGAGTCTAAGTATGTTCATGGGGAGAAAATACTAGGTACTAAAGTTCTCTTTAATCTAGAGGATAATGGCATAACAAGAACAAGTGGCTGGAAGATGAAGCCATACAAAATAAAGTCAGAAACAAGTCACAGATTTTTGAACGGGGAAGGTGATTGATCCACTGGAAAAATCTACCAATGAAAGACCAGACCTGCGAGGTGGGGGATTCCAAAGATCGTGCTGCAGACAGATCCTGAACCACAATTAAACAGCCCCTTAACCTGACATAGCCGGCATGGGCCAGCTGTAGCTGGCTGATTGCATTGCAGACAAACTCTATGTGGCCTTGGAGCAAAACTGCAAAGAGGAGCTAGCCAGAGACTCCAGCCAGTAGGAACAAATGCAGCCAAGCAGGGACCTTTTCACCTTTAGACATTCCAGTCAAATCTGTAGAACAGGGGAACTGCAGTACCTCAAAGGGTGTTACAAAGAGGAGGGAGAAAAATTGTTCCCCTTAACCTCTCATGATGGGACAAGAAGCAATGGGCCTAAATTGCAGCAAGGGAGGTTTAGGTTGGACATTAGGAAAAGCTTCCTAACTGTCAGGGTGATTAAACACTGGAATAAGTTGCCTAGGGAGGTTGTGGAATCTCCATCATTGGAGATATTTAAGAACAGGTTGGACAAATACTTGCCAGGGATGGTCTAGATCAAGGGTGGGCAAATACCGGCCTGTGGGCCAGATCCAGTTCACCAGGGTTAGCTCCTGGTTGGCCATCTACACTATATTTACCTGCACCTCCACAGGTACAGGCAATCCTGTTAGCTGCAGATCTCCATTCCCTGCCAGTGGGAGCTGTGGGAAGTGGAGCTCTGGGCTGAATCACTTCCCGCAGCTCCTCTTAGCTGGGAATGGGGATTTGCGACCAATGGGAGCTGCAATTGCCCGCAGCTGCAGAGTTGCAGGTAAATATAGTGGGAGCGACCCACAAGTACCTAACCCTGGCGAACTGCCACCATTTTATTGCTCACCTCGGTCTCGATGGTGCTTGGTCCTGCCATGAGTTCAGGGGACTGGATTTGATAACCTTTCGAGGTCCCTTCCAGTCCTAGAATTCTATAGTTCTATGATTTTGTTTGCTGGGCCTTTCACCCACAATTCCAGACAGACCACTATAATCCAAGAAGTTTGTTTTCATCCAATTTTTGTCCACAGCTGTGACATACATTGTCATGACAACATCATCGATGTTATTCCCTTATCTGCTGATTCCTCAGCAGAGGAATTTCCCATGGACACAAACCAAGTTGTTTTCCAAGAACAGATCTTGCCTGCTCGTGACCTTAAATCCTTGTTTTCGTTGCCAACATGCAACTCACTCAAGTCAAGCACTCTACATTCATGCTAGGTCTCAATGGCCCATAGCCTAATATAGCATCTGCTATTCGGTAGAATTGCTGTGTAGACACACCCGCCCACACCCCCCGGCAGCAGCTGCTAGGTGTGGGGCTGGGCAGGCCAGTCCCTCCATGCAGGTTAGTGTGGTTGTGGTATCCATGTCATGTATCCACGAGGCAGTGTGCTTGGCCTGGTCTAGCCTCCATCACTGGGGTGGCCACTGCAACCTGCCCAGTCAGCAGGGCACATAGACACCACTGTGCACAAAGCCTGGCACTTTGCACTGGTGGGTGCCTGCGGGGGTCTGCAAAAAGTGAGTGGCTCATATGGCCTGATAGTGCCAACTCCACAGGCAGCAAACCAGGCTGGCACCAGGGAATGCCTCGCTTCCCTAGGGCCGATACTCTGGAAGCAGAAGAGCTAGTCTCTGGCTGTGGGAATCCCCCTCACGCCCAAACACAGACCCTTTATATTCTAAATAATAAAATTATAGCAGAAAATGTATTTTAAAGGGCACCCCCCAGTGGTTTACTTGTGACACACTCTCCGACCCAAATAACTCATTGATTTACAGTTTTCAACCCATGGCATGATTATTGGGGCATTGCAGGGAGGACAGGTGGTCATGTGGTGTGTGAAATTCTAACAGTTTTCCTCTCAGCCTGCTTTAGGACACATCTGGGAGAGGTGCAAAACATTGCAACGACACTAGGAAATCTGCGGGTTAGCCGGATGGTAAAATAGAGAGGAGTCAGTTTGTGCAGCAGTTTTAGGCGTCCTCACCTTCTTAACATTAACGAGCTATAATGAATTCCTCAATGGTAAGAGTCTGTTTTTAAACCCGAGTGTCAGAAAATGGTAACATTAGGACTCCTGTCCCATTCCAGTGGCCACACTGCATACAGTGCCTCAAAGCAGGCGGCTCCCACCTTCTCCTGGTGTCTGCTTGGGGCTGGCTGTGAAAATGAGCAAGAGGAGAGAGCGCGCACAGAGGGAGGGGGAGGGCAGGACCTCAGGGAAGGGGTTGTTTTCTGCAGCTGGAAAACTGGCAGCCTTTCCCTATAAAGGTGCAACCTGGCAGGTTTCCTCCCTGGGAAGGAGCCACCTGCAGTGGGCCCAGGGTCTGTCTACCAAGGGCTGCTGATCTACTTTGTGGGTGGGCTCCCAGGTCATTTGTGCTGAGCCTGCCCCTTTCTGGAGTGCGCCTCTGGGCAGCAAGTCAGCACACCAGCTCCACCTGGCCAGCCTGATCGTCGGCCAGGGCCACTTGGTAGAGAGCAGAGCTCTCTGGGTAGACCATGCAATTACTGATCATTCCTGGGGGTGTTACGTGGACCCACTGCCCACAGGAGAATAGACGGAGTCCCCAGTGTCCAAAGTGGGGGGTGGGGCCAGGGGAGGTTTCTTAAAGCTTGTTCTGCTTCTGTGCTGCTGTTACACAGCTAATGCCTCTCACCCCAGCAGGTGTTGGTGTTGCTACTTGCTCATCTCCCTGATCCCTCGCATCTGTGAACAGATGCTCCAGCACAGTCTCCCTTTCCATTCTCATTATGGCTTCAGTAGCTCTGACTCTTTGCTCGCTGTTCATACCTAAAGCACTGAGCCTCCAGTTCAAGTTGGGTGCAAGTCTCCTGTGGCTGGCAACTGCTGCTTCTCTGCAATGTGTTAGGCAAGGCCGCACTACCACTGATGGAACGTGTGTTGCTGAAGGCATGAAACCCACATACCCTGGTGCTGTTTCCGGGGGCTGTATGTCAGCCGGAGACTCGCTCGCTGACATGGCTGCCCCCTTGTGTGGAGGTGCAATCATTGTGCCCATTGCAGGGCACTCTCCCATAGATCTGGCACGTCTTCCCTCAGACACACTCCAGCAGCTGTGCCAATGCTGCGCTTCTAGCCTAGACTTGCTCTAAGGGATGAGGGAGCAATTTCTGGGGAATTCCTGGGCAGGAATATTTGAGCAAATGGTCTAGGACTAAAATCAGGCCTTGCCACTGTTCACTTGGCTAATCAGTTTTCTTTTCTTTCTTTTAGGTCCACCTGCTGAGCCACTGGAGCCCACCAGACCTTTACCAACTCTTCCTGTGCGCAGGATCCATTCCCCTTCGGAGAGGAAGCATGAGAGACAGCCAAGACCCCCCAGACCTCCTCTAGGTGACAGGCCATCAACACCAGGCATGAAACCCAACATATGTGATGGCAACTTTAACACTGTGGCTCTGTTTAGAGGAGAAATGTTTGTTTTCAAGGTACTAAGAATGCTGTCTCACCAATGATATATTTTTTAAGCTTTATAGCCTGAAAAAGAATTATTTGCATAAATAATTGTAAATTATCAGCTATTTTATGGTACCACTTTGTGCTGCTGAAAACAGCTCCGTTGTCTGTAGCTGACATACAATCAGTGAGTGTGAGAATTTTGAAAGGAAAGTTTTAGCATATCAGAAAAAAATTAGTAATACTTGGCATGGTGCCTGAAGAGATGGGCATAAAGAAAAAGTGATATTTGTGATATTTATACCACCTGGTTTCCCCTTCAGCATTATCAGTATCCTTCACAAAAAATTAATCATGTCATGTTTAATGGTTTTAAAGCAAAAAGAGCAGATAGCAGACTCTTCTAAGCAACCATGCAGCCAGCAGTTGAGAAGCACCCTTTTTACACTAACTGTTCAATGGAATTCTTCCGACATAGCAAATGGAATTATGAAGCTATATTAACAAATCTGTTTCTTGCATACATTAGCATTTTGGTGTTATCTTACTTTAATGTTACCTGCCTCTCTTGATCAGTAGAGTTGAAAGTGCTTTACAAAAATGGTCAGTTTTATTATACACAGTTTATACATGGGGAAATGGGCACACAAAAAGGTGATCTGATTTGCCCAAGCTCACACAGCAGAACAGTGGCAGAGCCAGGGATACAATACAGGTTTCCTGAGTCCCAGTCCAGTACTATATTGACTAGAACACATTGCCTGATCACATTCCCTAGCACTGGCCAGAGAAGAATGGAAGGACTCCTAAAGCAGGAAAAGATCCTTTCTACAAAACCTGCAGTTTTTGGTCAAGTCAGCTCCCCTGAGCACTGGCTCCTGGCTGTTCCCTCTCCCACCTCTGAAGGAGGCAGCAATGGAGCCGGGGGGCAAGTGGGTCTGTGGAGCCGGCATGCGCAGGGAGCTGGCTTAAAAGCCGGCTCCTCATATGTATCAGCTCCTGCCTACTCCCCTCACTCTCTGCCCTGCTGCCTCTCTATCAGAGGCAACAGCGTTGGGCGCAGGAGGCTGAACCAGTGCTCATGGGGACCCTGCTTAAAAGCCGGCTCCCCACAGGCACTGGCTCTCCTTTCCCCTCCCCCCTTGCTGCTCTGATACAGGGGCAGCAGGGGGTGGGGGAATGCATGTAGGAATTAACAGGATGAAGCGGTAAGTCCAGGCTTATCGGTGAATCATGTTGTTGTCTACAGGTTGACATCCCTAGTGGCCACAGGGCTGCTGAGCACCACCACCACTTCATGCTGTTTGCTTATGTGCCAGATCAAGGTAGAGTGTCAAAGTAATCTACTGAGCAAATAAAATAAACACACAAATTAAGCTTTAATTCACTAAAAGAAATTGGGTACAAATAGTAATTTTCTCCCGTTGGCCTCCCGCAGTGTAGACCCCACAACAACTCGACTTAAGGCATTTTGCGTAGCTGGATGGCATACCTTAAGCTGACCTGCCTGGTCTAGTGTAGACCAGGGCTTGCACACTGGGAAAAGGACAGTGGTGATTAGTACCAGTTCCTATCCTGTTATAGTGCTAAGAGAACATATCTTCCTATAAACGTATCCCAAACTGGTTGGAATGCAGTCATCTGCTCAAGATCAGTGCAACTAAACAGAGCTCAAGTGTGTCATTACGGCACCTGGTGGGATTTTGTGGTTGACAGCAGGGTGTAAAAGTTCAGACACTGCAAGAGCCCTTTTTCTTTTCCTAGGATCGCTGGTTTTGGCGTCTGCGCAACAACCGAGTGCAGGAGGGATATCCCATGCAGATTGAACAATTCTGGAAAGGCCTCCCTGCAAAGATTGATGCTGCCTATGAGAGATCTGATGGGAAATTTGTGTTCTTTAAAGGTAGAGTATGTTTCCAGTGCTAATTTTGCATCACTGTTCTAACATCTCCTCCTGCGGAATACTTTGCCAAACAGGATTTTGGCTTGCTGGTTCCAGCAGTGTATCTGTCGGAAGTGTAGAAATCCCCAAAGAAAGAGAACTGGACTTCACACAAACCCGAACTTCTGATTGCTCAGGGGCAGACGTTTAAAGATGCGCGAGGTCTCTAGTGGGATTTTCACGAGCACTGTGGGCTAGATCCATAAAGCCACTTGGGGACCCACTGCTGCTGCAGGCTCCAGATCCCCAAATCCCTGCTCAGCTGCTGCCTGATGCTGTTGGGGGTCTCTGCCAATGGGAATATGCAAAATTGCCTGAGTGCTGATTGATGCCCAGAGTTGCTTGGGGCCCTAGCTCATGCCCAAGTCTTGGTGGGATTTTTAGAACAGGCATTCCCCGACGGGTGTTCCTGGATCACCGAGTCCATGTATAAGGAGGTCGGGCCACATTGGGGGGCTGGCAGTGGCTGTAGAGCCTTGGTCACGGCAGCCGCAGCAGCTACGGAGCCCTGGCAGCCCCAGAAGCTGTGGAGCCCCGGCAGCCCCACAAGCCACGGAGCCCCAGAAGCTACGGCAGCCACAGAGCCCTGGCAGCCCCAGCAGCCATGGCCAGGCAGGCAGCCGCAGGGCTTGGCTGGAGTCCTAGCTGGGGGCAGCACGGGCCATGTTGGGAGGGACCTCCCCTCGTTCAGCAAAGCCCCTTGTTCAGAACCAGTCAGGTGCTGAGGTGGGAGGTACAATCTGTACTGCCTTTTGTACAAAGCCTGGTGCAGTTGGCAGAAATCCAGGGGCCAGTGGAGAGATGGGTGTGTTCAGTGTCCCCAAAGCCTCTGTTTGCAGCACTCCCTGGGAGGTGGGAGCCCCACTCTACCTGAGCTGTCTCTGGGATTTGAACCCTCGCACTCACCCGCATAGCCTAACACTAGCCTGCTGGCTCTGTTGGGGGCTTCTTGCAGTTGCTTCTGGAAGCTGTTGCACTTTGTGTCAGACTTATCAGCACGTGGCCTTGAACCAATTGTCATGGACCCTCCTACATGGAGGCGAGTGGTCTGAGTGTGAGGCCAGAGAGGCAGCATCTCACAGAGCCAGTGACTGTTCCATGAGTGATACAAAGTGGACCAGCTTCCACAGGAGAGCGACTCACACTGAGACCCCCCCGAACTGTGGGTTCAAGCCCCCGGGCCTTAAAGGTTCAAATCAACAAAGCAGCGTCTGGAGCTGGGACTCCCCCATTCTGCGTGCGCCCTAGAGCTTGGCTCTCAGGGGTGGGACAGTCTGTCTCTCACAGCTGCTACGACACTGGCTTCCTGATGGCTGAGACTCCTCACCAGAGAAAGGTGCCCATCTACCTTTGGGGGTCTGGTCTGTGCCCCAGCATGTAGCTAGTCCCATGGGAGTGGCCCCTTTAAGGGTGCTGGTCCATCCAGTCCCACAGGCCAGGCCCGTGGCCTCCACAACTGGCCGTCAAGTGCCAGAAACCTCTGTGGCTTCCTGCGGTGAATCCAGCCAAGTCAGACCTGGTGGGAGGCTAGTTCCGACCCCTTTGCAATGCCAGGCAGCCTTTTCAAACAAGCCGCTTGTGAGTTTCCTGGCCTGCAGGCTGGGAGAGGTGTTAGGTTACCACAGAGAAGCAATGGCTCAGCTTGGCCAACACCAGGGCCTCTTGGGCCTTGCTTCCATAAGAACCAATTTTCCTTCCTCTCCCTACATCAGAGGTGCCCGCTGCAGCACGGCAGTGTTGCTAGTACTTACACCAAAGGGAGGGGCTCTCCTCAGTGCAGGTAACCTATCTCCCCAAGAGCCAGTAGACTAGCACTGTCTACACAGGGATCTAGACTGGCTTAACTGTGCTGCACAGGGGTGTGTCTTTTCACATCCCTGCCTGCCAGTGTGAAACCTCCAAAAACCCCAGTGTAGACCAAAGGTTTGTCCCAGTCCCTGCCTTGTCAGTCCCAGGGGAGAGCCCTGTGTGTGTGCGTGTGCGTGAGCTTGAGCTCATCTCTGAACACAGTGCCTGACATCTTTCCCCTTTGTTCTGCCGCTCTGGGCCATTGCTCTGCTTCGTGGCAGAGAGGTGGGGGGAAATGGCCTCCTCTTGGTCACCAGCTAGGTGTGAATGCCCTGCTGTTAGGGTTTTCATGATCTTCATGGGATCCTCCATCCACAGACATAGGTTCAAGTCAGTTTGCTAATGACCCAGGCGGCTACGAGCCAAACATTCTGTGCCTTCCCTTCATGGTGAGTGCACGGAAACACAAAGGCTAGAGGGAAACTGAGGCACACACAGGCATCATAAAAATATCATGACAATTCCCACATTATTCCTAGACGAATAGGGCTGAGACCACTCTTCTTTTCGGCCTCTAGCTTAAATGGCTCAGCATGCTGCCTTCTGAGAGTCCCTCACTTCCTACAGTACCATGCGTCCTGGGTGCCTAGTACTTAGTCCGCTTTGTGGATCTCGCCCCCACGCACTAACACCACTGCAGTCATGAAATTAATGACTTAGGCAATTAAGTGCTTTTCACAATTCTGGTGGGCACCTCTCTGTACCTTTATGCACTTTACGGACTTTTAAAACGCTAGCTCACTCCTTTCACTCCTGCCCTCAGGGAAAAGGGGGAAGGGCTTGGGCTGAGGTGACCAGCTCTCGATGAAATGTGATTGCTGAATGGGATTCATTGTAACCCAAACACCCAGCAGTGTCACCAGACCAGCAGACATGCCCCACTGTGTGTTGGGCCTGTGATAGCCTTGTGGATCTTCTCTTGAATGTGGAATAGTTCTTCTAGATGGTGCGCAGGGCAGGTGGGAACCACGTAACTGAGGGCAGGGCGAGTTGGAGGAACATGAGACTGACATGGCTATAAAATCCCAGCTTGTTCACTGCAGGATTCCCTTATGGAATGGAATTCTGGCACCTCCCTCCAAACGCTTACAAGCTCTTTTTGGCTTGAAGGTAGAGGAGCATGGCTGGGAGGGTACAATTCGACGAGTCTATGATTCTAATGCTTGAGACAACCCTGAGGATCCAGTTTTCACTTACTGAACGTAGCAAAGGCTCACTTGTTTCCCTCACTCCTTTTGCATGAAAACATGAACACTGTATTTTTTCTATAAAACTCAAGTTTTACCGACTGGGCCTTCACGAGAACCTGAACTTGGGGATGACTCCTGTGCTTTTCAAGTGACACAGGCTCATATTCCTTACTGATAGGAGGTTACAAAGACGTGAAGAAAACTTAAATCTACTTTGAATTCTACCAAATCTAAGCATTCATTTAAAAAAAAAATCAGCGATTTTTCTTAGGAGGAGCCTCCACAATGTAAACCAGTGACTCGGGTCATTTGTCCCTCTAGCTAGTTAGACTGCTCATAGTGAACCAGTTATCCAACCCCTTTATTCCCTTTAGCTTGTCACAAATTTTCTGTGAACAAAAGAAGATTTTATGACCCTGCCTGTAAATGTCAAATCATATGTGTGCATTAATCACAGTTTATGGACTGTCCATACATTGAGCCACTACATATGTAATCCCTTATTTATTACAAATCATTGGTCACTCAAGTCACATGATATTGTTTTGTGTTTCCTAATTGGCTGACTAAGTTTCTATACAAGCGCTTGAAAAGGAATCTTTGGTTCGCAACAGGACAGGAAGGGGAGGGAACAAGAGATAAATGGACTTAAGGAAATCTAGATCATTTAATATTTTTGGTCCCATTCTGCAGAACCAAGAGCATTATATTTAGCTCTTATGTGGACCCCCAGATGTAAAAATAACTGGCTTCCTTCTTACCTGGGGGAGTGTGGCCTTTTCGATGACATTCATGGCTGTTGTAATGGAGCCTGACCAATATTTATGCATTACCTTTGCAGCAGCCCTTTTATATAGCAAGAGCTACAGAGGGCTGACGCAATGGGAGATCGTGGCCAAACATTTCAAGAATCTCCAGGAAGTGTAGCTGCTGCGATTACATAATGAGAGAGCAAGCAAACGAATGATTCTACAGCTTAGAGCACTTCCCCAGAAGTGGAAGACTCAGGGGCCAGTCCCCCTGCTCTTAGGAATCTTTGCTTAAGCCAAAGAGGAACCACATCAAAACAGCACATCAGAATATCTCACAGGCCAGTGCTTAGAGCAGGGGTGGGCAATAATTTTTGAGCAGATGCCACTTCAAAAATTTTGAAGTGGTCATAGGCCGCCTGGAAGGAGCAGGGCCTCAATCGGAAGAGGCGGGGTCTAGAACAGAGGGGCGGAGCCTTTAAATAGCAGGATTTAAAAGGGCTTGTGCCTCCTCTGCAGCTCCCAGGCATCACGTTAGCCGGAGACAGGAGCTGCCAGCCCTTTCAATTCCTGCTGTTTAAAGGGCTCGCTGCTCCCAGCCTCGCCGCTAGGCTCTTGCTGGGGAGAACGTGAGCCCTTTCAACTGCTTCTATTTAAAGGCTCGCATGTTCCCTGTGGAAAGGCTTGTGCAGCTCACGGGCCGGATCAAAGCCCTAGGTGGGGCTAGGGGCAGCATCTCAGCACCTCCCTTTTCTGATCCATTCTTCCCCCTCAGACAGAAGGGGAACTGGAAGTGGGGGGGGGGGCGGGCTCCCACGCCTCCGGGGACGTGCCCTAACCGCTGGCTAAACGGGACATGGGAGCTCCTTCCCCACCCTCTGCTCCAAGTCTGCACCCTAGATTGGCCCCAGAGATGGGGGCGGGGCAGAGGACCACCTGTCTGCCCCCAGTTTGTGCTTCGCACTGGAGCGTAGGCATCCCAGTGCCTAGAGGGAGCCAGCAGGCTGCATACCCAGGACCAGGCTGTCTGGGAGACCTTGGCAGTAGAAATGGAGGTGCCTGCAGATTGTTGCGCCAGCCGAGTGGGATTTGGGGGGAGGAGGGGGTCTAATATGGCAGGTAGGTGCCAAAGTCCCATTCTGAATCTAGCTTGAGCTAATGGAGGCCCACAGCACCTGCTGGGAGGCTTTTTATGCCACCCTGCCTGCCAGGGCTGCGGGCAATATCAATTCATTCCTGTTTGTTAAGACATAGAAACAAAGGGTCACGCTAAAGACTCCGGTGAACGTGCTTCCATAGAAGTGCTGCCTGGGCAGACACTGGGTAAATCTACTCTGCAGATGGAAGTTGGCCTGCATTACTGGTGCTGCATGGCCCCGTTGCCTCCTTGGCTTCGTGGTGCGTGTCCTCCCCAGGAGTGTTCCACCCACCCATGAGGGGCTGGTGTGTCAGCTCTGCTGGAAGCCCAACTGCCCCACAGGTTCACACAGGGACACCTGGTTAGTCTGTCTAGTGGTGTCCAGAATGGGTCCAAATCCCCCTTGTCCCCTGTGATGTGGGGAAGGGGGGGCTGTCTGCTCTGTACCCCGGTGTCCCCAACTGGCTGCACCGTGCTGGGTGATTCCCACTGACTCACCCACCTGTGGATTGGCTCAGACACCTCGGCCCAGCCTGAGCAGTTAACAAGACTCTTTCCCAAAGGGGGAGAGAAAGGGAGGGAGGCGGAGACGGCCACTTGGCTGGGGGGGCAGGGCCTGGGAACTGGGCAGTCAGAGTATGGGGAAGCATCGAGGAAGGAAACTAAAAACCAGTAGAGGGGGGGGTTCAGGGGCCTGTGAACCCGTTCCCCCCAAGGGAACAAGGCCTGTTGGCATATCCTCTGCCTACATCAAACCCACGCTGTGCTGTATCTTGGAGATGCACTAAACCCATTTTTACTCTACTGGCTGGTGGAGAGTCCCATCTGGCTGCGGATGGGGGTGCAAGGTCGGGGGGGGTCCCCTGATGTGCTGTCACCCCCCTCCCCCCACCTGCCTAAGGCTCGGGGAGGGAATTTGGGTGTAGGAGGGAGCTAGGGGATGGTGCTCACCTCAGTTGGCTCCTGAAAGTGTCTGGCACACCCCTCTAGTGCAGCTCCTAGGCAAGAGGCCATGAGGGGGCGCCATGTGTCTCTGCCCACAGGCACCGCCCCTGCAGTTCCTATTGGCCACAGCTTCTGGCCAATGCGACCTGTGGTGTCAGCACTCAGGACAGGAGCAGCATGCAGGCACTGGGATGCCTACGCTCCAGTGCGAAGCACAAAGTGGGGACAGACAGGTGGTCCTCTGCCCCCCCCCCCAATCTCTGGGGCCAATCTAGGGTGCAGCCTTGGGGTGGAGGGTGGGGAAGGAGCTCCCATCTCCCTTTTAGCCAGGGGATACAGGCTGGATACTTCCAGGAGCAGCACGGAGCAGGAGTGGGTAGGAAGCCTGCCTTAGGTCTCCAGCGCTGCTGGTAGGGGCCAGGGGCAGCAGGGAAAGCCGGAAGATACTCTGGGGGAAGCATGTGGAGGTAGCAGGCAGGGCCTGGGGCGAGACCTAGCCACAAACATTAGTGGAGCTGGGCCCCTGGAGCCAGAATATTCCAGGCCCATGTAACTCACTGCCCTGGGCTCACAGGCTCTTGGTGGGCTGCCCTGCCCCTTGTTTCCCAAGGGATGCTGCTGGGGCTTTTTGCCCAACTGCATACTCCCTGTAGGGAGTCAGGCAGCCTTAGAATTTCACAACTCCCCTGCCATGAAATTGACAAGACAGAGACATATACAGTCATAGAATCCTAGAACACTAGGACTGGCAGGGTCATCAAATCCAGTCCCCTGCCCTCACGGCAGGACCAAGCACCATCTCTAGACCATCCCTGACAGGTGTCTGTCCAACCTGCTCTTAAATCACGGATGGAGATTCCACAGCCTCCGTAGGCAGGTTATGCCACTCTTGGAGGGGAAGATATTGTATCGGTGTCGGAGGGCACCTACATCAGTGGCACAGGGCTGGCATGTAATAATTAGGTCACTATAAGCTGCTTTATATCGCATAGACCAGCCCTGAGTAATTTGTTTAAATCCTGCTCACGTCCCTCCTCTGCCTACACAAGCCTGTATAGCAGTGGGTCCCAAACTTTTCGGCATCACTCCCCCTTTTTGATTTTTGAGAAACCCTCACCACCAGACCCCCCCGCCCCCCCCGGCAGCAACAAAACTTGTTAAGCAAAACAAAAAAAAGGAACTGACCAGGGCTGAAAAACAAAAATAGCAAGGGGATTGGGGGGCCTGGGTTTCCTTGTGCGCGCCCCCTCTCCCCCCCCCCCCCGGCCCAGTTTGGAAACCCATGCTGTATAGTGTCGGCTGCGCTCACTCCTTGGCACGTTGTCCAACATGCGTCTGTCTGGGCTGTAGCAGCTAGGCACAGCAGGGATTTTTTTTTTACCTATATTTGTTGACTAAATTGGTTTTGCTCATTTAGAAGAAGCTAGTCCAGAGGACACGTAGTCATGCTGCTAATGGCGTCTGCTTGATTACAGTCCAAAGCCACGTAGCCCAGTGCATGTTCATTTTCCTCACCTGAGTCCGATGCCGCCAGCAGCAGGCTGTGTTTCCTTTGTGATGGGTCAGGTTCTGTCATGCGAGTGCTAGCACAGCCGAGTGCAGGTGACACAGAGTAGGAGACACACCGTTCCTCCCTGAGGTGTTGAATCACAAATTTAGTTACTATTTAAATTATTTAGGCATTAAACAGCTCTTCAGCATGGCCGCATGGCCTTTGGAAAGGTGGCCAAAGCATGACAGCCCATACAGATGTTTAGTATTTGTGGCATGTAAATACCCAGTGGGGCCAGCAGCCTCACCAGGCCCCCCCCCCCCCCCCCCGCCCTGCCCCGCCCCACATCCCTGGAAGGGGCAGGGCCTTGGGCGGAAGGGGTGGGGCAGGGGCTAGGCAGCTCCCTATGCCTACTGGACTGCATGGACTGGGTGCTTCAGCACTGATTTAAAGGGCCTGGGGCGCTGACCGCCACCATTGCTGTGGCAGTGGCTGGGCGCCCCGGGCTCTTTTTTATCACTGGGGCCCCCTTTCCCCAATCCAGCAGCAGGCCTGGAAATACTTTGCAACACCTGTTCCACCCTACCAGGCACATGCGTGTTCCCACATTCGGGTGACATTGGAAACACAAAGCAGGCAGCATTCGTGCCTGCGGATGTAAAGAAACTTGTTTGCCGTAGTGATTGGTTTAATAAGAAGTAGGACTTGCAGGCGCTAATGTTTGCTATTGTTTTGGTCTTGAATGCAATTATGTAACAAAAAAAAAAAAATCTGTTTGCGTAAGTTGCACGTTCACAATTCAGCTTGCACTAGATTGAAAAATGCTAGCTCTAGTGTTGATCAGTTTTACAGGTCAAATATTGATAATAAAAATAGGAAGTGAGCACTGTACACTTTGGCTTCCAGTTTGCAGTAGAAAAACAACCAAAATATTTCATACATTTTGATGGGTATGCTGTTCTTTAGCAGTGTGATTAAAACTGATTACTCATGCTTAATTTCTTGAGTTACCTGCAATTACTTGACAGCCCTAAAGCTAAATAGTGCTGTTCAATGGTTAGTGGCTTGCTCAGTAAGTCTCATTCTTAATGGGGGAGGCTTATGATGTATGGTTAACTGGTTTTGGGGGGGGGGGGGGGGAGGAGGGGGAGAGCAGCTGAGGCCAGCAGGCTGCTCCAGCCCCATGGGGGCCTGCCATGATGGGCGGGGGAGGTGCCCACTGCAGCCCAGTCAGGCTGGAGCAGCCTCCCTGCCCCATTTACAGTTAACCCTTTGTTATCTGGCACGCTGTTAACCAGAAAAACGTTGTTAACCAGCATTGCCCCCAGCCACAATACTGTCACATCTTAACTATTTTTTTATTTAAGAAGTACTAATCATCTTCAACTCAAAATAGAAATGTGAAACCAACTGCCTCACACTACAAAACTACCAATATTAAGAACTTGAGTGTTACTAGTATTGTCCATTGGTTTGGGTTTTTTTTTTCCCCCCCCCTAGGTTGATGGGGCCCCTCAGATAACTGGACTTTTTAGATCACCAGACTGCCCTAATCGTGCTGGATAACACAGGTTTTTACTGTAATTAGTTAACTAATTAAACAGATTTTGACCTCCCTACTAGTGACATCAGTTATTCAGCATCCTCCTGTCCCTTTGTTCAGTCGCCTTTTGCTCTTCATCCATCTTGTTTCCTTTGCCTGTGTTTCACTCAGCTGGAAACAAGGCGGAGAGCTAGATGAGATGCCCAACGTGCTGGCTGCAGCCAAGCCACAAATGCTTCTGGGCCACCACAGGTCAATGGACCACAGTTTGGGGACACTGCTGTAATCAGCCTGGCACGTGACTTGTCTTAAGGCCAGCCCCGGTTGTGTGACTAACCCGAAGTTCAGGCCCAGGCCTTGAGGCCATGTCAGATCCAAGGGGTCTCAGTAAATGTACTGGTTGATTTTTCCCTTTTCCCCAGGAGATAAATACTGGGTTTTTAAGGAAGTGACAGCAGAGCCAGGATACCCGCACAGCCTGGTGGAGCTGGGAAGCTGTCTCCCCCGGGAAGGCATCGACACGGCTTTGCGATGGGAGCCGGTAGGCAAAACCTATTTCTTCAAAGGAGACAGGTACTGGCGCTATAACGAGGACAAGAGAGCGACTGACCCTGGCTACCCAAAGCCCATTACTGTGTGGAAGGGAATCCCACAGGCCCCACAAGGAGCTTTTCTCAGCAAAGAAGGCTGTACGTATAACCCATCATTGCACGCGTTTGTCAGACTAATACTGGGCCCTCACATGGGTGCCATTTGTTTCAGATTTTACTGCACTGGGATGTAGGCCCCAGAGCTCACAATGCTGCTCCCACCAGAGGCTGGTCTCTAAGGGCTGAATTCACAGAGACGTGCTGAGAAGCACCATGCTGAACTTCTAGGTGCCTAGCAAACTACTGGGCTTCACTAAGGCTCTTACAGGTGCCTGAGCCCCATGCACTGAGCGAGGAGAAACAGACACCTCAGAATGGGATTTGGGCACTTGTCTACATGAGCCACTGGGCGGTAGGTACCATGTCCAGGGGGTCCAGCTCCTCCCTCTGCTCAGGGTTCTCAGCTGCAACCACCTTCAGGGCATGGTGCCTGTGCTGTGTTAGCAGGCAGGGCAGAGGGAGGAGGGTCTCTAGCCTCAATTAGGGCTCTCCTGTAGGGAGTGAGGGGGCCCATGGCTCGTGTCCCCTCTTCCTGAGGGGATGAGACTAGAAACTGCCACCTCTTCAAGCTGTGGCCTATTCTAATGCGGGGGATTCCTCCGGATATTGTTTAAGCTCTTCCACTATTGGCTAATGAAGGAATCATTGGGTGCGAGAGCGGTGGGGGAACCCTCCTGGGGGAGGGGGAATATCAGGATCCCATCCCCTTGCTCTAATAACATTTTTAAATTACCTATTCACAGTGGAACAGCTTCAATTGGCAAGCCTGAGGGAGCCCCCCCCCCCTCCCCCAGAATAACCCCAAACCCAAGGGCTAGACCAGTGGCTTGAGAGGGGCAGATTCCTTCTCCCCTGCAATCAATCAGGAGTGGAGAGCTTCACACCAGTTATGAGGGACCCCTCCCCTATGGAGTCTTATGTAAGTTTGCCTGTAAGGACCCGATTCGGCAGCTGAGCTTTGGGTCAACAGACTGGATTGGGCCTCCCAGGCCGGTTAAGTGAAGGCATGCCTTCCCCTGCTTCGTGGAGTGCTCCTGATGATGGGTATGGACTACAGTGCACTTCCTCAGAGGCACAAGCTTCAGCATCTAAGCAACTTTTACGGCAAAAATGTAGGTGCTGAGCGAGTTTAGGTGTCTACAGGATTTGGCTACATCTGAGCAAGGGTTTGTAAATCTCACTGTGGCCTGATTCTGGAATTCAGGCACCTCAGATGGGAGGCAGTCCCTCTGTGAATCTAGCCCATTTGGCTGCCCCCACCTAAATAAATCCCCTCTTTTCCATGACTGACTTATGTTCTTGCATTGCAAGCACCTTAGAGCAGGGATTCTCTTGCTGTATTTGCCCAGTGCCCACTCCACAGGCCCCTATGATCAATATTTATTCTCCAGCCTTGGTTGCATCTACTGCTTATCTGTCTTCCCATTGGTTTTCTCCTGCATCCTCCAGCTCTTCGCTGGGCAACTGGGAAAGAGCAGCCTTACCATACCCTCTGCACAGCACACTGGCCCCCCCGCTGCTGTGGCTTTCTCTCATGATGTCAGGAATAATCGCCAAGCCCTTACAAAGCAGAAGAGGGGAACTAGCTTGGCAGGAGCCCCAAAAAGGGGGAGCTAGAATCGTCACTGCCATTTCCCCACAGACTAAGAAAAGGGGGGTGGGAAACATCTAGCCAGTGAGAGCTCATTCAGCCAAGGAGCAGCCTTTCAGCAGCAAAGCTGAGCTCCTGCAGGCATTATCTGACAGGGCAGGTGTTCAAAAAGATTTGCTGTAAAGAGCAGCTTCTATCCAGGGCGGGCTCCCTCGCCACCTACTCGGAACCGTGGCTATGAAACTAAATATTCTAAATATGCAACCAAATGACTCCCCAAACCAGAGCAAATCAGAATAAACTGGTCCATGCGTGTAGTGCTTGAGTTGACCTTCATTTGCCCCCGGATTCTTAGTTTAGAATTCCCGATAAACAGCAAATCAGCTTCTTGGTTTTCCCATAAACATTTGCTCTGCAGTCCTCTAAAATCAAGAAATTGCCTCCTGATTTTGCCATGGGATGTAGATAGTTGTTCTTGCCTGCACAACCTCCTACCAGACAGACAAATGATGACCAAGTAAAACTCCTTCCAGTGTCTCCTCACCCCTGTTCAGTTTCAAGTCTTTGAAAGCTATATTAAGTAAGTGCTCTCTCTTTTGTCTCCTAGTTTACACCTACTTCTATAAAGGGAAGGAGTACTGGAAGTTTGATAACCAGAGGCTGAGTGTGGAGCCAGGCTACCCCAGGTCAATCCTCAAAGACTGGATGGGTTGCAACCAAAAGGAAGTTGAACAAAGCAAAGAGAGACGCTTCCCCCATGATGATGTAGATATTATGGTGACAATCAATGATGTGCCTAGCACTGTAAATGCAATTGCAGTCGTGATCCCGTGCATTTTATCTCTGTGTATCCTTGTCTTGGTATATACAATTTTCCAGTTTAAAAACAAAGAAGTGCAACAAAATGTTACCTATTACAAACGACCTGTCCAAGAATGGGTATGACACTCAACTGCACATTTCAGCTCAGAGCTGGCAAAATGAGTTCAGAAGTCCACCACCAAAACCGTGCAAGTGACTTTTTATGAGTTGTGGAAATTCTGGGACTGAACAAAGCCAGAAATACAGAGGTGGTCTTGCACAGTGAAGCCTCTTTCCTGCCTCAGTCATGTGTCTGTCTTGCTGTGCCATTCTCCACAGGACCCTTTGTATGCATCAGAGACTACAACAGGAATTTTCTTGAAATGTTTTTCAGATGACTTGAGAACTCTTCAGTACCCTGCCCCGTGCGCTCTGTGAAACCCAGCATTCGCCAGTGTAGCTAACCACCTCTAAATGGACCAGGTTTTTTACAGTTGTCTCAAACGAATGATTAAATCTATGTAATAGGAACAATTCAGTATCATAAGGAGAAGACACGCTGATGCTGAATCATTCTGAAAGATCTTCCTAGTTTATTACAAGAACCAGGGAATTACCTGGGTACAATTTTCCAATACCTGCTGGTCAGATGTTTTGTACCTTCATAATTAATTGATGCTGTCACTTAATACAGTGCACGAGGAGGTAATTCTGTGGAGGCTGAGTTCAAGCAACTCTAACTCAAACAGCAACTCAACTGGATTAGTTTACAAAGACCAAGACACCCCCAAATGTTAACACAGCCCTACATGTGTTTGTTTCCAGAATCTCTCATGTAATTAATATTTAAATGTCATATTACCACTATTTGAAATGCCCAGCAATCACAAACAATAAATTGTTACTAAACTAATGATCTGTATAAGAGCTCGCCTGTATTTCCTCTCAAAATTCTGGAGACTGATGAAGTGGCATGTCTACTCAGATTCTGAAATTTGCATCTCAGGTTCCAAGAGAATGACGATTTCTCTCCAAATAAGCGTTTTCAAAGAGTTGAGTGAAGCAGTCTGGGTCAAGTAAGAACTCTGGCTGCGCCTAAAAGTTGAAAACATTATCTCACTTTGACCATTATTTTTCATTTTCACTCACCTCTTCACACCCAAGTATCTGGCTGGAACCAAGCCAAGAAGGGGGAATGCCAAAATCTGGTGGGAGAGCTTGTTCTCACAGGGTGACTAGCACAGGTCTGGAGATGTCTTAGCCTCAGATAAGGTTTGGCTAAATACGTGACTTTAAGACTGATCTTTAATAAATCTCCTTCGCTTACTGCCATTGTCTGCTCTTCTCTTTCATAAATACAAATGCTTGAGATTGCATCGCCGAGCTGGAGATGCCCTTACACTGGTTTTCCATGCTGGTATCCAAGCAATGTTAAATAACTGACCGAAAACGACGACGGCATGTTAACATTGCACAAGGCTAAATGTCAACTGCAGAGAAGCCCATTCAAGACCAAGGCAACACTTCCACCCTGTTTTGAGAGCTTAACTCAGATGCGAGCGGTGCCTACTCCTCTAGAGTGGGCCTGCTGCCTTTGGCTGAGTTTCACTACAGTGTAGCTGATGAAGCAAGAAGCAATGGATACCTGCTTAACATCCAACAATGTACAACATGAGTCAAAATGAGTGAGGATTTCAAAGTTTGTTTCACCCATTTCTTTTAGTACATGGGTCAGGTTATAAGCATTTATAATGACAAGGGCAGAGCAGGACAAAGCAAAAGCTTGTTAGTGTGTCATCTACTTTTACGGTCCTGCCTCAGACTCAGACAACAGCGAGAGGTGCTAGAACTTTGTGATATTTCAATTGCACATCGTGTGGTCTTAGACAACTTTGTATTTTATACTTTAAAGAAACATGAACATGCCATCCACACAATTATAAAATGGATGGAAGAGAACTTGGTCAACGTCACATCTGAATTTTAGGGAAAGGCATGGTGGAGTCTCCTGGTGGCTGAATGGCTACACACAAAGCACCAAATAAGGTCAGACTTAATCACTGGCCACCTCTCCCCAACTCAGTATGTTGCTGTGTACTACACATGTGGTGCTGATATGTACATTAAGTTCCAGCACCATGTGCCACATGCATTTAACACCAGGCACTTCGCTATACCTATGAGCCACTCCAAATAGACCCCCATTGAAAATGTGTCTCCCACTTCCCTTTGCAGCACCCTCAGCCCCATGGACTTGTGCATGGCCAGTATTTTTAAATAGTTCTTAACCTGCTCTTTCACCACTGAGTGCTGCCCCCCTCCTCCCCATCCTGTGCTGTCCAGTAGTCTGGGAGTTGACTTGGTATAAATAGGCAAAGCATTGAGTACTTCAGCTTTTTCCACATCATGGCAGTGGGGGTATGTCTACACTACAGATTTTTTTTTTCAGAAAAACGTCAATTACATCCACACTGCAATCGCATTCTTTCAAAAGAAAATCGAAAGAACAGAGGGTTTTTTCCAGCATTGGTAATCCTCTTTCTATGAGGAAGAAGCCTTTTTCCAAAAGAGCCCTTTCAGAAAAAGGCATGTGTGGACTAGGAAGAGGGAGTTCTTTTGGAAGAGGAGGAAAGAGGAAAAAGCACAGGTGCTCTGGTGGCCACTCCGTCTATAGTAAATCGCAGTTTAAATGTGAGATAGCATCCATTCCGTGTGGACGCTCTCTCTCAGAAGAAATTTTTTCGGAAGATTTCTTTGGGAAAAACTTCTTCCAAAGAAGCCTGCAGTCTAGACGTAGCCTGGGTCACATCCTCCATTCAGTAAGGGTCCTTGTTGCTAACATACCTGTAGAAACTCTTCTTGTTACCATTTATATCCTTTACTAACTACAACTACCATTGTGCTTTGTTCTCCCTGATTACACCCCTGAATGATTGAGCAGTATACTGTTCCCTAGTTAGCTGTCCAAGTTTCCACTTTTTATAAGCTTCCTTGGTGTGTTTAAGCTCACTGAAGTTTTCCTCTGTTAAGCCAAACAGGTCACTTACCCTATTAGTTATTTTTTCTGCACATTGGGATGGTTTGTTCCCACACCCTCAATAAGGCTTCTTCAAAGTACAGCCAGCTTTCCTGGACTTACTAGCTTATTATCTTATTAGCTTCAGGGGATCCTGCCCATCAACTCCTAGAGGGTGTCAAAGTCTGCTTTCCTCCCAGCACTTCATTACTACACTGTGGGGCCAGGCCCAATTGCTCCTATGGTAGGAGGACACATGAACCAAACAGCTGGGTGAGAGAGGGTCACTTGATTTCTCCTTTCCAACTTGACTCCAAGAGGCACCTTTTGCTTTCACAATCCCAGCTACCCCCGGGCTCCTTATCACTCCTGGATTCTCTCTTACATAACAGCTTTGAATCTGCAAGCAAAACTGTCACTTATTTGCCCTTTTCTGCACTCTGAAGGGAGAGCTTCAGGATATCATCCAAGGGTAGAGAGCAGCTGAGTTCAGAAGACACCAGACACATCCACCATATTTGGTGTTTACAACCTCAGGCCTTTTCTGTACAACTACAACCAGGAGAAGCCTATGGCTATCTGGCCCAGGAAACACTGTCTAGCAACAGAAGAAGGGAAGCATGAGATAGTCTTTCACTGAACCAGTTTAAGTGTGTTTTTAAATATCGTATTGTGAGATAAAATATCCATTCTTTTTATATGAGGAAAAAACCTGTGTGTGTGAATATGTTAACTTAACAAAGAGAGAAGCTGTAATGCTACAGAATCCTCAGTGCTGTGATTATTTAAAGGACGGGAAGATGGCAGCCAGGACACACAATATCTCACATTTATAACTCGGTCATGCTGTTTGCCAGGTTTTTGTAGCAGGAAGTAATTAACACAACACTAAAATGCTGGTTACGAGGCATCCATCCAGGGCTGGGCCCACAGAAGTGACAGTAGAAGGGCCTGGTGTTGGAACCCAGAAAGCAGATGAGATGGCAGCCTGGCACTCTGCTCCTCAGTCAGTGCCAGAAGGTCAGAGCAGCGCATCTCATGTCAAACTAGAATGAAAACAGAAACCAGGTTTAACAAATGGAGAACAGGTAAAAGCAGCAGGCATCTCCAGCTGTAGGCACATCAACCCCTTACTTATCAGCTTTCTGCCCTAGTTCCATAAAGCAAGAGAAATATTTAAACTAGTGAAGGTACCAAACAAGAACTCACAGTCAGGTTCACCAGGCCAGCAATAGCAGGGTATATCGCCAGCATTCTCAGCTTTGGCTGGGGAGCCTTGACCTGCCCTGGTCCAAGACATCTTCAGCCCATTGTTTTAAAATTCTCTGAATTTCTGGTTAAGTAAGTCAATTTTTTCCTTTTCAAAACAAGCAAATGTGCTAGTCCTTGAACACTACATCCAAACCAAGGTTCATGATCCAGTCACTGTTATTTTACTATGTCTAAGATGCTGTGGTCTGAATGCTTATAATTACTGCATTTTTCACTTACTGTACTCAAAAATGGCTGAAGAGCTTTTGTCAAAATTAAAATTAGTTTTTGGGCTGAAACAAGCATGGAAAATTTCAGCCCACGCCCTAAATTTGCCAGAAGATGAGCACATGAAGATTGAGAACAAAGCATGGTAACTAACTACAGTGAGAATTAGTAGATTCCCAGAATATTAGAGATAAACAGGAACTTTAAGCTTTGAAAGTGTCTCAGAAAAAGCTACAAGGAAGATCCAAGAAAATAGAATTGGTATCTTTTTTAATTTTTGGCAAAGTTAAGACTCTAAAGAAAGCCAGTGCGAGCACAGATGCCTGGGAAACAGACCTTGGCTTGCCAGTCTTGCTAACAGGTGTGTAGGTTTAAAGAGGCACAAGCACAGGATGAGATCTCACCTACCTGTCAATTAAGGAATCTCTCATGCTGGTGGCAATGGTACTTGGCTGAGCTTCATTCAGTTTGAAGATGCTCTCGATAACAGAGAGCTCTGTGCTGGTTGTGTCCAGCCCACAGAAGGCACACCAATCATTCACAACCATCCCCGCAGCAATGACCTCGCTGCCACGATTCACTGTGCCAGCCTGGTAAGAACAGAGAGGAATCAGCCCACCATCACCGTGACAGCAGCACAGACAGCTCATCAGTTATACCTGATCGCCTTGCTAGTCCATCAAGGGAAAGCACCAGCCCGAACTCTCCAGCACAGTTGGGAATTTAAACCCCTGCCACCACACCGCTGAGGACAATTTAAGAGGCGAGAGACCATCTTGTTTGAAGATGTTATCTCCTTGCATGGTAAGAAACTGACAGGGCAAATTTTTGGGCTCCATAAGCAAACCTACATGGGTAATACTGGTTCAGCTATTTGCATCTGCTCCACTGGACAATGTACGAGTTGGCTATTTAAAATTCTGTCTAAGGGACAGCGGTAACTGGGACAGCACAGAGCTCCTGGGCAGATGACAGGTGCCAGGTTAGCCCTCATCCTTCAGGCCATGAGCTGCATTTGGCCCCGCACAGTTGTGTAGCAAGAGCGGCATTTTGAAGGTTTGTAACGTCTCAGGAGGACTGCCAGCTCCCAGCCAAGGCACCACCCACCCACCCACACACACCAACCCTGGGTGCCTGTCCCAAAGTCCTCAGTTGAACAAAGCTCTCCCTGTGGTCTGTATGCACAGAACTAAGTTACCAGAGGGTACAAGGAAATGGAAATTGCTGCTTCCCCACTCAAATATGCCTTGGTCTAGGTGGAAGTGTGTTAAGCTGGAATCCAGAGGGCAATGGGTTAAGTCATACTTCTACTGCCTGGTGTTAATAGTTCTAACCCTTCCACAAACTCAAAGCAAGGCCTCACATCACTGAAAGGTCAAATTTATAATCATATTTAGTCTTGGAAAACGACAGCTGGAGGAATATCATGAGGAGGATGTTGTGAAGGCCAAGACTATAACAAAGTACAATAAAGAACTAGATAAATTCATGGAGGACAGATCCATCAGTGTTTGTCAGAAGATAGGAATAAGTAACAGGGAATGTATCACTTGACTACCTGTTCTGGAAGACAGGATATTGGGCCAGACCGACCTTTGGTCTGTCCCAGTATTGCTGTTCTTATGTTCTTATAGGGGACCTGATAATAGTCAGTTATAAGAGAAGACTGATCAACTGTTTTCAATGTCCACAGAAAATAGGACAAGTAATCAGCTTAGTTTTCAGCATGACAGATATAGAGTAGATGTTAGGAAAAACCTTCTAGCTATATGGATGGTTAGCTCGGGGATAGACTTCCAAAGGAGATTGTGGAATCCCCACCACTGGAGATCTGCAAGGCTAGTCTAGGTATATTTGTTCCTATTGCCAGGTCTATAGTAGACACGGAAGGTCAGCTTAAGGTCCGTAACTCCAGCTAAGCAGACTAAGTAGCTGTAGTCGATGTACCTTAAGCTGAGGTTGGTGGTGTCCCCATAGCAGGAGGCTGACAAGAACAAACGCTCCCATCGGCTTCTCTTACTCCTTGCGACTGTGAGGGGTATAGGTACTGGCTGGAGCCGCCCTCAGCGTTCAATTTTCAGGTCTATATTAGACCCACTAAATCAAACACAGAATGTTGATCTCCGTATAGATGTGCCCTATGAATGCTAAAAATTAGATGTCAGGTCTCTAAAATTGCAGAGCAAAGTTTGCTTAGCCACACTTGCATCTCAAAGAATCTGCAAAATGGGTTATATAGGCAGAAGTTGCCACACTGTTTCAGTAATACTAGAGTCCTACAAAATTCATGGCCATAAAAAATGCATTACAAATCCTGAAATCTGACTGTCTTCAGCATAGGGTCACAGCAGTGCTCATGTTGATATTAAATTACATTTATTTCACTGCTCCAACTTTGTTTGCCAGAGACTTCAGCGCTGAAACACACAGCTGCGTTTTAGAAACTGGGGAAGTAGGAGATTGTAGCAGCTGAAGCATTTGGTACCAGGAAGACTTGACAGGCTATTTTGGGGACAGGCACAGAGGAATGAGGTAAGGAATGTTACTGAGTGTCTTTTCACAGCAGGAACAGGGTACAGCTTCTTTTTACCTCGGCAGTGGTGAAACTGACAAGTCACAAGAATTAAACTCTACAGCTTGCATGCTAAGAGCTACAAGAGTCAGATAGAGCAGCTATTCGCAGGTGGAAGGCCACAACATGGAGGCTGCAAAGGAATACAACTGTGAAGATCCAAACCTCGGCAGCAGTTAGGAGAGTCTGGGGTGGGAAGGAAGAGAGAAAGCACACATCTACAAAACCTTACCACAAGTGGGACTTGCAGCAGTGAGGAAAGCTCATCTTGGTCTTCAGTTGAAGTCTTTGGGTGCACAAGTCCTCCCTGGTTACTAAAAACGCAGTAACTTCCTACCAGAACCTGGTCTGCAACCGTCTGTCTGAAAACTTCTACTTTGAGCACATCTGCCAAAATCTCTTCGGTCTCCTGTAAATACATAAAAGAAGAAGAGTTTGTCCTTGCCACGAATTCTACCTCAGAACTCAGAATATGATGCAAAAACCCCAAGTCAGCTGAGCTGGGAACAGCACTATGCTCTCGAGAAAACTTACAAAAGGTGATTTTCAAACGCCTATTGTGATTTTCGAGAGCTCAGATTTTCAGTTTGTGACTATATTAACTACACCTGCCACTTGGGCCCATCAACAAGTTCTCCTCCTTGACCTGCCAGTCAGCTTCAACATAGTCAACCATCTTCATCTTCTTACCCACCCATCTATGACTTGGTCATCTTGGAAGTTCAAATTATGCTGGAAATACAATGCACAGTTTTAATGGTGAGAGGAATCAAGCCTTGGAAATATGTACCCAAGGTGTAGTGGGTTCTTAATTACCGCAAGTTTGAAATCAAGATTGGATATTTTTCTTAAAACCTTCTCTAGGAGTTATTTTGGGGAAGGTCTCCAAAACAGACTATATGATCACAGTGGCTCCTTCTGGCCTTGAAATCTAGGAGTCTTCAACTATCATCCTTATGTTAGGATTCTTCATGGACCCACCTCTTCACTTCAGACTTGTCATCTTCTATTCCATCTAAAACCTCACCGGTGTCTCAGTTCCTGGGAAGTGTCCAGCTGTCAACCTGAGCTCAATATGACTAAAACAGAGCTCTTCACTTTCATCACAAGTTCCCACCTTCCTGGTGGGTTACACCATCACCCTTGTCACAGAGGCCTCTCACCTGGGCATCATCTCCATGTGGCCCTCCCTCTATGGGACTGAGGCACCCATATGTCTGCATGATGCCTCTTCCTCCTACAAAAGATCTAAGCCACCTTCTTCTCCACTCACACTGCTCAAGCCCTTGTGTCTCGCCATTCCCATTAGCCCCACGATGCTGAACTAGATTGTAAACTCTACAGGGCAGAGCTTGTCTTTTCACGTGCCCTATGAATGAAGAGTAGTGAGACACAGAATGAAGGACAGTCTAAGCTGAGCCCTAAGGCAGCCTTTCAACTCTGCCATTCCTTTGGGAGAAGAATGAAAGGCTAGGGAAAGCGGGCTCCTATGCTACAAGGCACTATTAGCATGCAGCCTTGTGTTACGTGGCATGAAGGGAAACGTTGAAAGCAATCCCCAATAACTATGAGATCTCGCTCTAGGACAGGGTTCAATCTGAAGGTTTCCACTTGAATAAAAAAGCCATTTACCCTGTCAAGGTCTGGATGGACGAGTGCTACATAGTCATTGCATGTGGTGACATTGCCCAATGCGGAGAGCCGCTCCTCCACCCTTTGGATTCGTACTGAGTCTGGCAGGCTGTTGCGGATGTGCTGAAGCTCCTGGTCTGTTGTACTGCTTGGGACTAGCAGTCCATGCCGGTTCCCTACAAGAGAAAAGGAGCTATTGTTTCACACCACATCAAAAGCATTCACCCACTGAACTTATCCACTTCCTAGCCTTCAGACAAGCTAGTCTTTTGTCTCCTCACGCTCTCCTAGCACCTCTTCCCATATACAGTCTTCAGCATGACTAAGGCACAGTTCCCATTAAAAAACAAGCCAGCACCAGGGGTCAGGGTCAGAACAGAAACTGCCTGTTTAAGGGAACAGAACAGGAAATACTTTAAAAACAGTGATATGTTGGTGGTACCACGCTTATTCACTATTGTCAACTGCATCAAAGCCCATTAATGATACAAATATATAATATATGCAGAAGAGGTGCATAGCAGGGAACACTGAGCATGCAGAGGGTAAATTCTGATTTCTGGAACAACCTCCCCACCCCATTTACAAGTTTCACACTATCAATTTGGGCTTGAAATTGATAATCTAGTGAGGAGGGCTTTAAACTAGGTTCGACAGGGACAGGTGAGCAAAGCCCACAGGTAAGTGGAGAACATGGAGACCTGGGAAATGGGTTGGAAATGGGAGGGAGCTATAATGGCAGAGAGAAAGGAGGATCAGGGCAAAACTGGGAGGCAAGGTCAAATCAGTATTTTAGATGCCTATATACAAATGCGAGAAGTATGGGTAATAAGCAGGAAGAACTGGAAGTGCTAATAAATAAGTACAATTATGACATTGTTGGCATCACAGAAACTTGGTGGGATAATACACATGATTAGAATGTTTATGTAGAAGGGTACAGCTTGCTCAGGAAGGATAGACAGGGAAAAAAGGGAGGAGGTGTTGCCTTATATATTAAAAATGAACACACTTGGAGTGAGGTGGAGATGGACATAGGAGATGGAAGTGTTGGGAGTCTCTGGGTTAGGCTGAAAGAGATTAAAAACAAGGGTGATGTCCTGCTAGGAGTCTACTACAGGCCACCTACCCAGATGGAAGAAGTGGATGAGGCTTTTTTTAAGCAACTATCAATATCATCCAAAGTCCAAGATTTGGTGGTGATGGGGGACTTCAACTATCCAGATATATGTTGGGAAAATAACACAGCGGGGCACAGACTATCCAATAAGTTCTTGGACTGCATTGGAGACAACTTTTTATTTCAGAAGGTTGAAAAAGCTACCGGGGGGGGAAGCTGTTCTAGATTTGATCCTAACAAATAGGGAGGAACTGGTTGAGAATTTGAAAGTGGAAGGCAGCTTGGGTGAAAGTGATCATGAAATCATAGAGTTCACAATTCTAAGGAAGGGTAGAAGGGAGAACAGCAAAATAGAGACAATGGATTTCAGGAAGGCGGATTTTGGTAAGCTCAGAGAGCTGACAGGTAAGGTTCCATGGGAATCAAGACTGAGGGGAAAAACAGCTGAGGAGAGTTGGCAGTTTTTCAAAGGGACATTATTAAGGGCCCAAAAGCAAGCTATTCCGCTGTGGCAAAAAGATAGAAAATATGGCAAAAGACTGCCTTGGCTTAACCACAAGATCTTGCATGATCTAAAAATAAAAAAGGAGTCATATAAGAAATGGAAAGTAGGAGAAATTACAAAGAATGAATATAGGCAAACACCACAGGAATGCAGGCACAAGATTAGAAAGGCAAAGGCACAAAATGAGCTCAAACTAGCTACGGGAATAAAGGGAAACAAGAAGACTTTTTATAAATACATTAGAAGCAAGAGGATGACCAAGGACAGGGTAGGCCCATTGGTCAGTGAGGAGGGAGAAACAGTAACAGGAAACTTGGAAATGGCAGAGATGCTCAATGACTTGTTTCGGTCTTCACCGAGAAGTCTGAAGGAATGCCTAACATAGTGAATGTTAGTGGGAAGGGGGTAGGTTTAGAAGATAATATAAAAAAAGAACAAGTTAAAAATTACCTAGAAAAGTTAGATGTCTGCAAGTCACCAGGGCCTGATGAAATGCATCCTAGAATACTCAAGGAGCTGATAGAGGAGGTATCTGAGCCCCTAGCCATCATCTTTGGAAAATCATGGGACACAGGAGAGATTCCAGAAGATTGGAAAAGGGCAACTATAGTGCCCATCTATAAAAAGGGAAATAAGAACAACCCAGGAAACTACAGACCAGTTAGTTTAACTTCTGTGCCAGGGAAGATAATGGAGCAAGTAATTCAGGAAATCATTTGTAAACACTTGGAAGGTGGCAAGGTGATAGGGAACAGCCAGCATGGATTTGTAAAGAACAAATCATGTCAAACCAATCTGATAGCTTTCTTTGATAGGATAATGAGTCTTGTGGATAAGGGAGAAGCAGTGGATGTGGTATACCTAGACTTTAGTAAGGCGTTTGATATGGTCTCGCATGATATTCTTATCAATAAACTAGGCAAATACAACTTAGATGGGGCTACTATAAGGTGGGTGCATAACTGGCTGGATAACCGTACTCAGAGAGTAGTTATTAATGGTTCACAATCCTGCTGGAAAGGTATAACAAGTGGGGTTCCGCAGGGGTCTGTTTTGGGACCAGCTCTGTTCAATATCTTTATCAACGATTTAGATATTGGCATAGAAAGTACGGTTATTAAGTTTGCAGATGATACCAAGCTGGGAGGGGTTGCGACTGCTCTGGAGGATAGGGTCATAATTCAAAATGATCTGGACAAATTGGAGAAATGGTCTGAGGTAAAGAGGATGAAGTTTAATAAAGACAAATGCAAAGTGCTCCACTTAGGAAGGAACAATCAGTTTCACACCTACAGAATGGGAAGCGACAGTCTAGGAAGGAGTACGGCAGAAAGAGATCTAGGGGTTATAGTGGACCACAAGCTGAATATGAGTCAGCAGTGTGATGCTGTTGCAAAAAAAGCAAACATGATTCTGGGATGTATTAATAGGTGTGTTGTGAGCAAGACACAAGAAGTCATTCTTCCGCTCTACTCTGCGCTGGTTTGGCCTCAGTTGGAGTATTGTGTCCAGTTCTGGGCACCGCATTTCAAGAAGGACGTGGAAAAACTGGAGAGGGTCCAGAGAAGAGCAACAAGAATGCTTAAAGGTCTAGAGAACATGACCTATGAAGGAAGGCTGAAAGAATTGGGTTTGTTTAGTTTAGAAAAGAGAAGATTGAGGGGGGACATGATAGCAGTTTTCAGGTATCTAAAAGGGTGTCATAAGGAGGAGGGAGAAAACTTGTTGATCTTGGCCTCTGAGGATAGAACAAGAAGCAATGGGCTTAAACTGCAGCAAGGGAGGTTTAGGTTGGACATTAGGAAAAAGTTCCTAACTGTGAGGGTAGTCAAACACTGGAATAAATTGCCCTGGGAGGTTGTGGAATCTCCATCTCTGGAGATATTTAAGAGTAGGTTAGATAAATGTCTATCAGGGATGGTCTAGACAGTATTTGGTCCTGCCATGAGGGCAGGGGACTGGACTCGATGACATCTCGAGGTCCTAGTATTCTATGATTCTATGATTGAATAAAGATATTAACTGGTTAATGCACTATAAAGGCAATTCCCCCCCATCTTTGATATTCACATTTACACATCAAATGCTATGTACGGGTCACATCCAGCCTTACTTAATTAGGTTCATTAAACACTGGTTCTAAAATTGATAGTAAGTGCTTTTGCTGTTATATATACACTCTGGATTAGAGATGTAATAGTATAGTCGATTAATCAATAAACAAAAGCTTATAGGTTAATGCTATAGATTACACACATCCCACCCCCCCAGTTAATTTTTTAGCAGGCTGGTCAGCAGCCCAGCTCAGTTCTGGCTCATGGCGGTTCCAGGACCGACCCCCACTATGGTTTTGCATGTAAAGAGTATTAGGAACCAGGCGGGCAGGCAGCCCAGCTCAGTTCCGGCTTGCGCTGGGTCCAGGAGCTGAGCCCCCACCCTGGACAGGGGCTGTATCAGAGGCAGTAGCATGGGGCAGCAGGCAGCTGGTCTGTATGGGGAGCTGGTTTTTAAACTGGCTCCTCTCATGGACCAGCTCCCGCCTGACACCTTGCGCTGCTGCCTGATACAGAGGCAGCAGCACAGAGTGCCAGGGTGCTCCTTGGTAGTGGGGCAAGAGCAGACTGGCTGCCAACCATGCTCCCAGGGACTATAGAATAGTCGACTAATCGATAAGAATTCATGAGGTTAATCGACTATTCAATTAACTGATATTTAACATCCCTGTATTTGCCACTCCAACTCATCTGATCCAGTGGGTTTTACCAATGATCTAATATATTTGTTAGTTTCTGAAGTGCCACAGGACTGCCTGTTGTTTTTATAGTTGCGGACTAACATGGCTATCCCTCTGAGACAACCCCCATTACTGTGATTCCTTTGGAGCAGACCCTCCAGGAGAGGGACCAGACACCTCCAAGTACCCAGCAAACCTGGGGCTACAAGCTCAAGTTGCTGTCTTGTGCCCAAGCAGTCCTAAAGGCAGTGACACAAAGCAGACTTTATATGCACCCCCTAGTACTCAATGCCAATGTTAAGGCCATGGCAAACCCCTAGGTTCAGTTGCTAACAACTTTCAATCCCCTAGAAACACAACAGCAGCTCTACGAGACAGACTAATTGTCCATCTATCCCAGTATCCTGTCTTTCATTAGTGATGTTAAAGACTAGTCGACTAGTCAATTTCCCCCCCTCCCCCTTGTTGCCTCTATGAGATAGAGGCAGCAAAGGGGGAGGCGGGAAGGGGTACTTTAAAGTGGCAGCACCGCACAACTGTGGAGCACTGCCGTTTTGAAACCCCAAGGTGGCATTTCAAAGAGGCAGCCACTGCACAACTTATCTGCAGATCAGCTGTGCAGTGGCTGCCCCTTTAAAACGCCACCTCCACGTTTCAAAGGGGCAGCAGTGTGCGGCATTTCCCCAGAACCTGGGATCAGTTGGGGAGTCCCCAAATGACCCTGGGTTCCTGGGCTCTGCACGGCAGTGGATCAGCTGTGAGTCTCCAGCTGCCCCTTTGAAACACCGTTTCTGGTGTTTCAAAAGGGCAGCTGCCTTGGAGCCCTGGGTCAGCTGGACGCTCCCAGCTGACCCTGGGCTCTCCATGGCATTTCCCCAGAAACCGGGATCGGCTGGGGAGTCCCCAGCATGCAGTGTAGCACAGAGCCCGGGGTCAGCGGGGGCTCCATGGCTTTGAAAGGCACAAGAGCCCCCATTTCAAAGCAGGACTTCCCACTGGCCCTGGGGCTGTACGCAGAGTTCCACATTCCTCCTTTGAAATGTACAGGAGCCCCAGCGGGGGCTCTTGTACATTTCAAAGGAGGAATGCGGAAGTGCCTATAGACTAGTCGATGGAAATTCCATCCACTAGTCAATTAACCGCATTTTAACATCCTTATGGCCAATGCCAGGTTCTTCAGAGGGAATGAACACGAGACAATCATCAAATTATTCATTCTCTGTCTCCCATTCCCAGTGACATCCAAAGCTTTTTTGTGCCATTTTATGCCATATAATGCACAATCTGAAAGGTGTTTTGTTTTTTTGCTTTGGGAAGAACAAGAGAACAGATAGGGTAAACCCCCAGTTAATCAACTGAAGCGGCAGTGCATGTCTTAATCTTCACCAAAAGAGCTCTGGCCCCGTACTGTTAAACAGGTACTAACCAGTTTTAAACTATGATTGAAAGCCACTTTCTCCTGATTTGTTCATGTTTGTGTCTTGTGAAGCAAAGCATCATTAGCTCTCCAATCCGTGGTAGGGTCCTCTATCAAAAATAGCAAACAAGACCTGATTTGGTACATGTAACGTTGAAGAGATTTTATCAACTTGACTAGTGAATTTCAGGAAACATCCCCTGCCATCTGAAGGGAAGGGTGTGTGTGACAAGTACATTCTCCCTTCCCTGTTGCTGTGGAGCTAGCAAATAGGGCAGGGAAATGCTGTCAAATCAGAAATCACTAATCTTTCAGTGCTAAGAATCTCAGGTGTCATGAGAAAAGGAAAACATTTTCAGACTGAAGTGGGCTTACAGTTAATGTCCCTTTAAAACACACCATTTAGTATGAGTTCTAGCTAAATCCATGGCCGCATGCAATAAGGAGTAGCTGCTGTGCTAAATTTGGGGGTGGGGGGGGAGGAAAAAACTATACGAGTGAGTGAGTGAGCTTGGTGCACAGATGGGGTTGCAGCCCAACGATAACAATGCACAACTGAGCAGGCTACTTGTAAACCACACAAAGACTGCACATTAGGGATGCAAATGAAAAAGTTAACCAGTCAAACAATAGAATAATATTCAGATAACCAAAGGCTAGTGCAGAGTGTAGGGATGTAAAATAACATTTAAAAAGTTAGCTGGGAAACGTAACGTCTAACCAGTTAACTGTGATTGGGGGTCCTGGCTGTGGCACAGTGCAGCAGATCCAGCCACACTGGACCAACCACCCTCCTGCCACAGGCAAAAGGCTGCTCTAGCCTGGCCAGCCCCGCCGCAGACGACTGCTCTGGCCCGTCTGCGCTACATGCACAGTGGGATTCACCCTCTGAAGAGCAGGGCAATTTAAAGATCATCTACAAAGCATTTTCTTGATAAAACGGACCTCTGGGGCAGTGTGTCTCAGCCTTTTTTTATAAAGTACCCCTTTGTTTAAAAAAAAAACCTGTAAGTACCCCCAATACCTACAGTTTTCAGACACACAATTTTTTTTCTACCATTGCAACACATTTGTTTAAACAACTTAATCGTAGCCAGGCAGGTGATGAAATTTTTGGGTGTAAAAAGTACAAAAATAATAAAGCGCTGTAAGATTTAAAACAAAAATTCAGCTTTCTCCAAATTTCAGTTGTGTTGACGTACCTCCCAGACTTCTCGAGTACCTCCCTGAGGGTACTCGTACCACTGGTTGAGAAATACTGCTCTGGGGCTACATCTACACAGTGATAAAAAGGCTGCAGTTGGCCCAAGTCAGCTGATTCAGAATCCTCACAGGTTCCCAGAGCTCTTGCTCCAGGCGGAGCCCCAATCATCTACACAGAAAAGAGTGCGTTGTTGCAGGCCAGCTGTGGTTTTACTCCTCCCTGTGGAGATATACGCTTAATTGCTGATGCTTCTTTATGAAGGAAAAAGTCCCCGAGAGGAATGATTTGAGGTCTGCTTTTCTAAGAAGCCCCAATTTCCCCCCTTTAATCAGAAGTGAAATTCTCTCTTCAGATCAGATGTCAGACTACTAATCATCTAACTGGTGTTCTCATATAGGCTCATTTCATTAATCTGATAGAGCCAAATCTCTCAAAAGCTTCTCCAGATGAACTTCTAAGGGACAAAACCTTCTGAATCCTCTCATGAGAATAGAATGTAAAAAACAAGAGCTGTGTTACCTGGCTACAGGGAAGCAAGTGAAAGGAGGAAAGTTGCTTTTGCACGTCTTTCTAATGCATGGGTGGGCAATAATTTCTGGCTGGGGGACACTTCAGACATTTTTGAAATGGCCCTGGGCCACCCCGGAAGGGGCGGGGCCTCAGGCAGAAGGGGCGGGGTCAGGACACTTCCGTGCTTCCCCACCCACAGACCCTGACTGGTCTGGGGGTGGGGGAGCGCACAAAATCTTTGCCCCTCCCCCCGAACACTGACAGTTCCCTCTAGGCGCCCATGCCCATGGCGGTGGGAGGAGACTTTGCATGTCCCCGCCCTGCTAGGGAGCGTCCTGCTTAGAGTCAACCGCCAGCTGAGCAGCAGCTGGAAGTTGACTAAGTGCTGAGCCCCTTGCAGCATGGGAGACGTCACGTGCTCCCCTGAAGCCCTGATTGGCCTGAGGGTGGGGGTAGCATGAGAAGTTTCCTCCGACCCTACCCCCTTCCTGCAAGGAACATGCAGCACTTAGAAGCACCGTGCCCCTCACAGGGCAGCAGGAGACTTTGCGCGCTCCCCCCCCAGGCCAATCAGGAGCACGTGGTGGCCCTTTTGCCCACCCCTGCTCCAATGGCTACATACTGAAGCTGAACCATTAATGCCCACCAAGACAGGGTATTCCCTGCAGATTTATCAGTAAGAGAAACTTACACAAGAAACCCAACTCCCCAAAGCCACAAGTAGAAGCATGTGAAACACCTTGCCCCATGCTGCAGGAGTGGTTATGTGAGCTCCCCCATCATCACAACTGAAACCAACTTCCCCCCCGCCATGGCATAGCCTTGAACCCCCACACCCACTTCCACACACCCCCTTGTCTTTACTCTCACATGGACAGAGTTTTGATTTTGGAAACAAGTCTTCCCAGTCCTACCCTCAGGGCTGGCTCCCCTCAACAACCTCTACTGGGAGGTCAGAAGAGAAGTCTCTTTGGGGTCACAGAGCTATGTCTGAAGCCCTCCTACTAATCCCTATTTGTCACAACTGGAACCTCGAACTTTCACCCGTATTCACTAGGGGAACAGGTTTTTAGAGAGATCCTGTTACAGACCCAGAGCCTTCCTTATACTGCAGAACGAAAGGCTAGAATCTTGTGAAATGACCCAATCCTCATTCAGAGCACACCACAAAGTAGTCTGAAGGATCTGACTTACCCACACACATTCTCCCAATGATCCGACATCCCGCGATGGAAGCGTGAACAACAGGGATGGTCTCAGACAGCTCTCCCTCAAAGACACTGCAAAAGACAGACAGGGGAATGATCCACCTATCGAGGAAGGGGAAGAGAATATTTGGATACAGACTGTCTAACCTAATGAGAAGGGCATTAAACTAGGTTCAATGGGGACAGGTCACCAAAGTCCACAGGTGAATGAAACAAATGGAGATCTGGGAGCCGGGTCAAACTAGAGGGAGGGCAGGCTGTAATAGAAAGGATAAAGAGAAGACAAGACAGAATGGGAGGGAGGGGGCAAAATCAAAACAGTATCTTAGTTGTCTATATACAAATGCAAGAAGCATGGGGAATAAGCAGGAAGAACTTAAAACGCTAGTAAATGAACACAACTATGACACAGTTGGTATCACAGAGACTTGGTGGTAGGTGTTGCCTTATATCAGGGGTTAGCAACCTACGGCTCATTAGGGAGCCAAATATGGCTCTTCTGGAACCCCAACTCAGCCTCCCACCTCACCCCGCAGCAGGGAGCCAGCGCTGGCACTACTGCAAGATAGCCTTATGGCCTACTGCAAGATTGGAATGCCAGCGCTGGCTTCCTACAAGGAGGGGACAGAAGAGAAAGCCCTGAGCCTCCCCACCGAATCCAGCGCGCAGGGAACAAGCACTTCAGAATGGAGAGGGGTAACTAGTGGTGTCTCCCAAGGGTCAGTCCTAGGACCAATCCTGTTCAACTTATTCATAATGATCTGGAGAAAGGGGTAAGCAGTGAGGTGGTAAAGTTTGCAGATGATACTAAACTGTTTAAGATAGTCAAGACAGAAGCAGACTGTGAAGAACTTCAAAAAGATCTCACCAAACTGAGTGATTGGGCAACAAAATGGCAAATTAAATTTAATGTGGATAAGTGTAAAGTAATGCACGTTGGAAAAAATAACCCCAACTATACGTACAGTATGATGGGGGCTAATTTGGCTACGACAAACCAGGAAAGAGATCTTGGGAGTTATTGTGGATAGTTCTCTGAAAACTTCCACGCAGCGTGCAGCGGCGGTCAAAAAGGCAAATAGGATGCTAGGAATTATTAAGAAAGGGATAGAAAATAAGACCCAGAATATCTTACTGCCCCTGTATAAAACTATGGTACACCCACATCTTGAGTACTGTGTACAGATGTGGTCTCCTCACCTCAAAAAAGATATTTTGGCCTAGGAAAGGGCAACTACAATGATTAGGGGTTTGGAACGGGTCCCATATGAGGAGAGGTTAAAGCGACTGGGACTTTTCAGTTTAGAAAAGAGGAGACTAAGGGGGGATATGACAGAGGTATATAAAATCATGAGTGGTGTGGAGACGGTGAATAAAGAAAAGTTATTTATTAGTTCCCATAATAGAAGAACTAGAGGACACCAAATGAAGTTAACGGGTAGCAGGTTTAAAACTAATAAAAAAAAGTTCTTCTTCACACAGCGCGTAGTCAACCTGTGGAACTCCTTGCCAGAGGAGGCTGTGAAGGCTAGGACTATAACAGAGTTTAAAGAGAAGCTAGATAATTTCATGGAGATTAGGTCCATAAAAGGCTATTAACCAGGGGATACAAATGGTGTCCGTGGCCTCTGTTTGTCAGAGGCTGGAGAAGGATGGCAGGAGACAAATCGCTTGATCATTGTCTTTGGTCCACCCCCTCTGGGGCACCTGGTGCTGGCCACTGTCGGCAGACAGGCTACTGGGCTAGATGGACCTTTGGTCTGACCCAGTATGGCCATTCTTATGTTCTTAAGCAGGGAACATGTGCTGTCCTTTTCCTTCCCCCAGTATGCTGGGAACAAGTAAAACCAAAAATGGCTCTGCGCGCTGCCCCCTTCCTTCCTCCAGGACACACAGTCAATTTAATTGTGCCAGCAAAGATAATGGAGCAAATAATTAAGGAATCCATCTGGAAGATAATAAGGTGACAGGTAACAGCCAGCATGGATTTGTAAAGAAGAAATCATGTCAACCCAACCGGTAGATATGGTATACCTCAACTTTAGTAAAGCATTTGATACGGTCTCACATGACCTTCTTATCAATAAACTAAATAAACCTAGATGGGGCTACTCTAAGGTGGTGCATAACTAGTTGAATAACCATTCCCAGAGAGTAGTTATCAATGGCTGACAATCATGCTGGAAGGGAGTTCCGCAGGGGTCAGTTTTGGGACTGGTTCTGTTCAATATCTTCATCAATGATTTAGATGATGACACACACAGCAGAGGCGGGGAAACTACGGCCCAGGGGCTGGATGTGGCTCCCAGCTTGCCTGGGTCCAGCCACCAAGGCTGAGCAGCAGAGTTTTCTCTCACCTACATAGCAGCACAGCTTCACAGGTGATTAATCAGCCCCATCCAGTCAGTCAGCTTTGTGCAAGGAGCCCTGAGCCTCTAATTGGGCAGGGCTGATTAATCACCTGTGAAGCTGTGCTGCCCTGCAGCTTACAGGCAACACTGCCCTCTTCTCCCCACCCCCAGCACTGGGGAGCCCATGCTGGTGCTCCAACCTCTTTGGTGCCCCACTATGGGACTGGAGCACACAAAATCTACTAGCCTTGGCCCCCCAGGCTTTGGTGTGTAAGGGGAATGTGGGAAGTGTCTTTCTCCTTCTTAAGTCAGAGGACACATCAGTGAGGGTCTGTTTGGGTCAGCAGCCCCTGACCTAAAAAAGGTTCCCCACTCCTGGCATAGATAGTATTCTTATAAAGTATGCAGATGATACCAAGCTGGGAGGCCTTGCAAGTGCTTTGGAGGATAGGGTCATAATTCAAAATGATCTGGACAAACTGGAGAAATGGTCTGAGGTACATAGGATGAAATTCAATAAGAATAAATGCAAAGTACTCCACTTTGGGAGAAACAATGATTTTCACATACACAAAATGGAAAATCTAGAAAGGAGTACTGCCAAAAGAGATCTAGGGATCATAGTGGATCACAAGCTAACTGAGTCAACAGTGTAACACAGATGCATAAAAAGCAAACATTCTGGGATGCATTAACAGGAGTGTTGTGAGCAAGATACGAGTAGTAATTCTTCCACTCCACTAGATTGAGGTGGCGCTTGATTCTGCTGTGAGGGCAGAGGACTGGACTTGACCTCTTGAGGTCCCTTCCAGTTCTAGTATTCTATGATTCTATGCTGCAAAGCCAAGCATGATATACATAGAGAATCCCATTCAATCCAGATGGACTCAGATCCAGAGGAAAATTAAGTCAATCCTCACACCTGAGGAGCTCTGATGATCCTGACCTGTTTCATAAAGGTGGGGATCTGCATTTTACAGACAGGAAGACTGAGGGGAGAAAAAGGGCCCAGATTTACCCAAAGCCTGCCAACAGGTTAATGGCAGAATTGAAATAACTTTCTGATCCCCAATGCAGTGTGCCCTATTCATAAGGCCCACATTGCCATCCCAACTAAAATGAATAATTTCCTAGTGAAAGGACTACTAGAATTCTTTGAATGTGTCAGTAACATAGTGAATAAAGAACAGGCTTATTTCTTTGGACTTTCTAACAGCCTTTGACAAAGTCCCTCACAGGAAGCTAGCAAGGCCGGGTCTACACTATAGCCTGGGGGCTGGCTTGAGGTAGGCAAGTCCAGATATGTAAATACATAGTTATAGTTAATGTACTTAAAGCCAAGGGGCTGTCTCCACAGCAGAGAGTCGACAACAGAAATGCTCCCATCGACTCCCCTTAGTACCGGCACTAATGGGGTGCCCTCAGCCTTTGATTTAGTGGTTCTTTACTAGACCCACTAAATTGAACCCCAGCATGGATCACCCTGTAAATGGAGTCATGGTCTTAGAAAACTAAGCACTTGAGGAATGAGTGGCGAAGTATAATCATGGGTTAGAAAAACAAGAGCACCACTTCTAGGGCCTGGGCCCTGTCTTATCTATGATCTGCTGGACAGAGGGGAGAAGACTGAGGCGGTACAAAACGCGGGCTACAGCCGTGTCTTCCAGCACAGCTTTGTAAGGAAAGTTTCAGGGGGAGCCGAGTTGGTCTGTACAGGATAGACGTGAACACCCACCGACGGTCCGGTAGCACTGCACAGACTCACAGACCACGTGGACGGGATCACGCGCTTTCGGGCACCACCCACTTGTTCGGATGACCGGAGCCGCTCCCTGGAGCGGGCGGTGCCCGAAAGCCCATGATCCCACCGACGCGGTTTGTGAGTCTGCAAAGCGCTGCCGGACCATTTGGGGTGTTTTAAGTTCAGCGCTGGAAGGGCAAGTCCTGGCCTCCGGGCGGGGGGGGCCGGGCCCGAGGCGGGGGGGGGGCGCTGACCTGTAGAAGTTCTCCGAGCCGCCGATGGCCACGAGGCAGTAGCAGTTGGTGAGCTTGGCGAAGCAGCCGAGCTCGTTGTTGTTCTCGAAGCTGGCGCGCACCGCCATGGCCCAGACACGCGGCGAGCACCCGCCGCCTGCGGCGCCGCCTGCCCACTTCCGCTTCCGCCGCAACCGCCGGAAGCGCGCGCGCGCGCGCGGCTACAGCGGCCCCGCCCTCCTCTCTATGGCCCGAGGTGAGACAGCGCGCCGCCGAGAAGGGGGCGGCCTGGGGACGCGAGCAGCGAGCGAGGGAGGGGCTGACACTCCAGCCCCCGTCGCCCTGCGTGCCCTGGCGGGGGGTGGGGCCACCCGCCATCCCCCCCCACGGGCCGGGGGCTCAGGGTGCGGCTCTGCGCCTCGGGGCTTGGCCTGGGCGAGCCTGAGCCCGCCGCTCTGTCGCCCCGTGGCGGGCGGGTCCAGCGTCGGGGGCCCCCTAGACAGGACGTGGACGCAGCGGAGAGGGGCCGCGCAGGCGACCGAAGTGACGAGGGGCTGGAGCGCGGCCCTACCGGGGGAGGCTGAGGGACTCGGGTCTGTTCAGGCCGCAGAAGCGAGGGGGGGGGGCGTTCCAAAGAGGCCGGAGAGGGGCCGTTCACAGTGAGGGCAGAACAAGGAGCCATGGGCTCAAGTTGCGGGGGGGGGGGCAGGTTGGAGATTAGGAAAAACTGTTTCCCTAGGCGGGAGGGGAAGCGCTGGGCTGGGTTCCCCAGGGAGGGGGGAAGGCTCCATCCCCAGAGGTGCTTATGTGTCAGCTTGACAAAGCCCCGGCTGGGCTGGTTTAGTTGGGGTTGGTCCTGCCTTGGGCAGGGGGCTGGACTTGATGACCTCCTGAGGTCTCTTCCAGCGCTATGATTCTAAATGGCTGGAGCTTGGAGGGCCATCGGTGCTGGTAAGCTGCTGGGACATGGGGCACAGCGCTTTGCTTGGTGGTGGCGGCAGCAGCCAGGGTAATGACAGATGTAAAGCCAGGAGTCTGGTTCAGGGTGACGCTAGAGTCAGGGTCAAAGGGACAAGCTCAGAACCCTAAGCCTCAGCTGAGCAGCAAACTGGGGTCTTAGGCATCAGAAGGGAGCAGGAATGCTGAGGTTAGCACAGGGTTGGGAACAAGCCAGGAGCAGGATTTGGTGTGAGGACTGGAGGCAGGCTGGAGCAATAGCTGGGTCAGGTAGTGAAAGCAGGGTAAGTGCAGCTGTGTCCATGGTATGCATGAGCAGCACTGTGCTTCTGCAAGGCTGCTAGCTCTGCTGCCCCATCAGGCAACACAGTCCTTTGGGTCCAGTTGAACTTGCTGGGTTGCTTCGTGACACAGCCTCTGCCACATCCCAGCATTGGATTAATAGAATGTGCAGTGGGCTACTTGAATTCCGCTAATACAGCAGTATGAAACAGGATGTGTGAGAGAACCACAGGGGCTTCTGTCAGGCACAGCATTGCAACATGAGAGATTCCGAAGAACTTGAATGCATATGGTGACATCCCAGGTATAATCTGGACGATTCTCTTCACTCACAACCAGGGGTGCTGTTTACTGCTTCACTATGCAACACCACACCTGGCCTGCTCTCACATAGCCTCTATCATCCAAAATCATTCCTAGCAGAATTAGATGAGCATTTCTAGATAGCAATTCCTGACAAGGGTGATGCCTGGGGGAGCATAACAGGCCACAAACCCCACCCCCTAAGGCTGTAGATGGCAGGGGCAGCCAGCAGCTGGAGTAGGGACTACGGGTGGGGGGAGGGCAGAGCCTGCAGGAGGGGTATGGCCCCCTTGCATTCACCATCAGTGGCAGGGGAAGTGGAGCAAGGTGGCTCTGATGCTTTGGTACCTGCATACTGAAGACCCCCCGTGGACACCTCGGGGGCTCAGGAACCATCAAACATTGGACCGAAACAGGAGGATGAAGTGGCACAGTGTGCTGAGAGGGAGAGGGACACACAGACACAGGAGAACATTAATAGGCAGTAGGAGGATTACAGAAAGGCTTGGTTCTGTGTGATGCTGCTACCAGCAGACGGTTAGTCAGATGGTGAACAGAACCTTGATGCAATATTTTACATCTTCCAAATCTGCCTTCCAGTCTTACTGAAAGTGTTATGCAGCTCCTGTGCTACCCTTCTCAAATAAGCTGTCAAAGCGAATGGGGTCTTTGACCCCTGAAGGCTGACATTCCCTCGCCACTGTGCCATCAGCATTGGGGTAGGGACCATCGCTGTGCAAGACAATCCACCTATAGTCCTGGACGGAACATGCAGTCGAGTAAAAGACTGTCCTTTGCCTCCTTGCTCACCCTAAGCAGTAAAACATCTTTCAGGATGAAGTATCAGAGGGGTAGCCCTGTTAGTCTGGATCTGCAAAAGCGACAAGGAGTCCTGTAGCACCTTATAGACTAACAGATGTATTGGAGCATAAGCTTTCGTGGGCAAAAGACCCACTTCGTCAGATGCATGTAGTGGAAATTTCCAGAGGCAGGTATAAATATGCAGGCAAGAATCAGGCTAGGTTAATTCAATCAGGGAGGATGAGGCCCACTTCTAGCAGCTGATCTGGAGATGTGAACACCAAGAGAGGAGAAACTGTTTTTGTAATTGGCTAGCCATTCACAGTCTTTGTTTAATCCTCAGCTGATGGTGTCAAAGTTGCAGATGAACTGCAGCTCAGCAGTTTCTCTCTGAAGTCTGGTCCTGAAGTTTTTTTGCTGCAGGATGGCTACCTTTAAATCTGCTATTGTGTGTCCAGGGAGACTGAAGTGTTCTACAGGTTTTTGTATATTGCCATTCCTAAAATCTGATTTGTGTCCATTTATTCTTTTGCGTAGGGACTGTCCAGTTTGGCCAATGTATATAGCCCATGTATAGTTGCTGGTGAGAATATGCTTCAGGTGTGGAAGTAAGGAAACAGATCAACAGAGCCAGACGTATACCCAGAAGCCTCCTGCTGCGGGACAAGCCCAAAAAAGAAACCAACAGAACACCACTAGCCATCACCTACAGTCCTCAGCTAAAACCTCTCCAACACATCCTGGACAACGATCCCTCACTTTCACAGGCCTTGGGAGGCAGGCCAGTCCTCGCCCACAGACAACCCGCCAACCTGAAGCAAATTCTCACCAGCAACTATGCACCGCACCACAGTAACTCTAACTCAGGAACCAATCCCTGCAACAAGCCTCGGTGCCAACTCTGCCCACATATCTACACCAGCAACACCATCACAGGACCTAACCAGATCAGCCACACCATCACTGGCTTATTCACCTGCACATCTATCAATGTAATATATGCCATCATGTGCCAGCAATGCCCCTCTGCTGTATACATTGGCCAAACTGGACAGTCCCTATGCAAAAGAATTAATGGACACAAATCAGATATTAGGAATGGCAATATACAAAAACCTGTGGGAGAACACATCAATCTCCCTGGACACACAGTAGCAGATTTAAAGGTAGCCATCCTGCAGCAAAAAAACTTCAGGACCAGACTTCAGAAAGAAACTGCTGAGCTGCAGTTCATCTGCAAATTTGACACCATCAGCTGAGGATTAAACAAAGACTGTGAATGGCTAGCCAATTACAAAAACAGTCTCTCCTCTCTTGGTGTTCACACCGCCAGATCAGCTGCTAGAAGTGGGCCTCATCCTCCCTGACTGAATTAACCTAGCCTGATTCTTGCCTGCATATTTATACCTGCCTCTGGAAATTTCCATTACATGCATCTGACCAAGTGGGTCTTTGCCCACGAAAGCTTATGCTCCAATACATCTGTTAGTCTATAAGGTGCTACAGGACTCCTTGTCGCTTTTTCAGGATGAACACAGCCTGTGGAAATCAGTGGCCGTTACTAACTTTTGCTTCCCCTCACTCCCAATGTTCTCCCCAAGTCACACCTATCCAGAATACAGCGCAGCCATGCGCGAATGAAAATCCCTGCTCCCCACCATGAGGATCCCTGCACTGCTACAGCAAGGGTTTTTCTGGCCCTTTCCTCTGCCCTAAGGATTTCTCCTAACCTGGCGATAAACTCACCATTGTGTGGTTCCTGTATGTTATGTATGTGAACAGTGCAAGTGTTTCCAAGGGGTTGGGGTGGTGCTGTGTCTTGTGTTAATAATGGATCCTCTGTAATATGTTGCAATTTTGGCTTGCTAGTGCTGGCCTCCAAATGCCAGTCTGAGGTCCTAACACCTCCAGGGAGTCTGAGAAGGGAACAGAGGTGCCCAAGAAAGACTAGAAAGGAATTTCTGCATGATATCCTGAGTCACGCTGACACTGAACACCGAACACCAAGATTGAAGGAGTGGAAGGACAGCATTAGGAGGGAGTATAAGAAGAGCAGGTAGCAACTCCTAAACATTATGGACCGGCAAGCGGACACATTGGAGGTGCTGCCAGCACTGTAGATGGAGCAGCTATGAGATGTGCCCCTCACAGCCAGTGTCCCAAAACTGTTCCGTACCCCCTCCTCTGTCACCACCTTGTTCCCGGGTGCCAGACACAGCACTCCACACCTGCCCACTCAACCTTCACCCAAGCAGATGCTTGCAGGTGATGCACTCAATGCCCATCTGCATGCAATTTAGCCCTGATGAACTGCTGCCCCCCTTGCACAACATATCAGATGGCAGGGCTCCATATGAACTTTGGACATATACAAATCTGTGACATTTCTGGAGCATGCCTCACCTTCTGTCTCCCAACCTCCCCCCTCTCTCCCATACCATGACAATGTTTCATACTTCACGCTTATCCAGTTCTGTATAGTGGTGCCGATCCTGGGCAGAGGTCAACCTTCTGCTCCTGCTTTGATGGTACCTGCCTGAGTTGGACCCTGAGTCCCATGTATCAGTGCAGGATTCACTGCATTGATCCTGTTGAGGCAGCAGGGAGCAGCACGTCAGCGAAGGCAAGTGTTGAGCCATCATGGCTGGCTTGCTTCTTGAGGGCGCTAGCTGGCACGGAAAATGGCAACATGGTGTGTCTTAACTCCAGGGCTGCTTGAAAAGCTTCAGGCATGCAGAACACAAAGATCTCCCTTGCTGATTCTGGAGATTGGGGTGGAAATTATGTTCTTGGCTCTTGCAGTCTTTCCCCCAAATCAGGCACCAGTGTGGAAGCCTGGTGGCCTGGTTTGGGTCTCACTCTAGGCTTGTCCTTGGTAGGAGACCTCAATCTTTCTGGCCTCTTCTGCTGCACCAGTGACAGAGAGATGTTGACTGTATGTGCTGCAAGATGAGCCTGTCAGGACCTGGCAGTACTTAGATGGTGCCTGAATGTGTGCGGATGGTGCACTTGTGCACAGAGGAGGAAGTTCTTGGTGCCAAATCCTTTGGCAAGTGGTCTGGCTGCCTCCATTACACCTTCAGGCACTGATCTCTATCTTTAAGTGTGCCAAGCCTGAAGATTTTGCAAACAGGACAATGATCCTTCTGATGACCCTCACCTAAGCACTTCAGGCAAGAAGTGTGGGGTCGCTTCTGGGCATATACTTGCCACAGGATCTGCAGTCTTTGAAGCCTGGAGACCTAGACATGCCCTGGTGCTGAAGCACACAGGAGGAAAACACCTGCCAATTGAAACAACCTATGAAAACTCTTATAACAGATAAACTATGTACTACTAACTACTAAACTATAAACTATATGGAACAAGTTAAAACTGCTGCATATGCAAGCAAGGGCACGGGGAGGTCCAGTTAACCATTGCTGGCTCTAAGAAGGAATGGGGAGGGGAGTTGGCAGGGCACCACTCCAGGGGGTGCCCAGGTGGATCCTACAGCCAGCTGCTAGGAGAAGAATCTTCCAGCTAATGGGAATGTGCACACACAGAGACCACATTGGAATGCATGTGAACAAACACTTGAAGAAGGAGGGATTATTTTTGGCTCAGCTAGGCCTGCTCCACTATACCTACAGTACATACTGTATCTGCTGGAATAATGAAAAGGTAGGAAATTAGCTCATTGGGGGAGTGGAGCAGGAAGCGAGCAGACCTGCCGAGCACAGTAGAGGGAAGCCTAAGACTTTGACACAGCTGCCGAAAGGCACCCTCCCTGAGGGAAGGGAGGATCCACCCCACAGACAACCAGCGAAGAAACTATCCTGTGATCCTAGGACACTGGTAACCCTTGGTTGAGTTTCCACACCTGGGAACAGCCTTGGATTAAGCTGACCCTGGCATGGGGGTGGATGGAATGAGAAGAAGAGGTCCAAGGAGGATAGTTTAAGCAGCTTGGTTGCCAGACTACTGGTAGCCCAAAGGCTCCTGGGGTGGAGCCCAGTGGAGTGATTGGTCCCAGGCTGCCCTCCCCACAACCCCCTTGGCTGTCAGGAGTTGTTGCTGCCATGGCCACTTTCCTTAACAGAGGACCGTCACAGAGGGCCATTAACCACATATTTCTATCACGTTCTACAATGATCTACTTAGCTTTAATAGTCATTTTTATGGGCAGGGGAACCATTCCTTCTACTTGAGTTCACAAGTTCAGAGCAAACATTTGTAGTTATAAAGCAAAATTTACATATTATATTTTAGCAAGGGATGCAGACATTACACACAAGATTAATGCAAGCTGCAACTTATGAGCATTTTATAGAGTCTAACACTAAACATACTTTTATGGGGTTTATCAGGTGTATTAGCGCCATATTCATTCTGGCTGCAGGTTCTAGACAGATTATTGCTATAAATGGCTAAGATGTAATTACCTATTAAAATCCCAGCAGGTAGCAAATTCCTGATGCCCACAATGACCTCATCCTTAAAATCCTCCCTCTCAAGTTGGACATTAGCCAGAGGCACAGTCACAAAGAACAGTCAAAGCAAATATATTTAAACTCTTGTCAGAGAGTTTGTATCCCTTCTTTGCCAAACTTTCCTTAAAAGTAAAGTAACTTGGGATGCTGTGTCCCTCAAACCCTTATGGACTGTGCCATTTATCTTAGCATTAATAAACACTTAACTGCCATGCCAGACTCCGCCCTAACAGAGTTCACGCTGTCTCCACCTGTCCTGCCTCTGGGGCAGTGATAATGGCACTCACACGGGAATTTTAGCTGTGGATTGTGGGGTAACTTTGGGGGTAATTTGGTTTCATATGGTCAGGAGTCCCACAGTGATGGCAAACTGCCTGCCTTCCCTCAGGGTGACGGGTTTTAAAACCTGGGATCCCATGCAGCTTTCTATCAAAGTTGAGGTTAGGTATATTTACATACCTTCTGCCTCTTCACCTGGGTGACAAGGGGATTTCCTTTCCCCAGGGATTTGCCCCCTGCATTAGCCCTTGATTCAACATATTCATCAGCAATTTCTGCAGCTTCTAAAACTGGGAGCATTTTTTGTTGCAGATGGCTGTCTTCACCTCCTCAGTAACTGCCCATAACCACTGCTCCTCGGCTATCCAATCAAAGAGTTTTCAGTCACCTTCAGACCCTCCCCCATTAATCATTTTGTCATAAAATTACACCTTGTATGCACATAGCATGAGCCAAAGTGCCAAAAATTGTACAGTTTCTGTACTTCACTTGATAGGACTCAGAGGGAATCTCAAACCCCCTCAATACATTTTCTTTACATTTCTTATACACCTTAGCATCACCCTTCTCCATATCACTAAAAACTTTTCTCACCTTCCCAGTCAGTCTGGCAAGAAGCATCCCCTTATCCTCTGGGATCTTGTGGATCCAATACAGTGTCTCAAAGCTGGACAAAAACAATCCACACATGCAGCTTGTAAAATGGGCAGACTCCCTGGTGCTCCGGGTGGGGGTGTACTTACTGACTGAAGATGTGCTAATACTTCCTTCGGTTCCTGGTAGGCTCTGATCACTACCAGTACAAAGTCCTGCCATTCGGCCTTTCGTCAGCCCCCCAAGGTATTCTCCAAAACACTGGCGGTGGTAGCGGCCTTCCTACATCGACTAGGAATCATCATTTTTCCCTATCTGGACGACTGCCTTCTCAGAGCCTGATCGTTCGACGATGCTTTAAGTGCCATCAACACCACAGGACTGCTCTTCAACACCTTGGGTCTTATAATCAATGCTCCAAAGTCATCCCTCATACCACAGCAATGCATAGAGTTTATAGGTGCTCGCCTCGACTCCGTCATGGCACGCACCTACCTACCCGGCTCCAGACTTCGTACTATCCAGGACCTCGTACAGGTTCTCACTATCAGCCCCACAGTCCCTGTACTTATATTAAGCATCTCTGCCATTTCCAAGTTCCTGTTACTGTTTCTCTTTCCTCACAAAGCAATGGGCCTACCCTGTCCTTGGTCTTCCTCTTGCTTCTAATATATTTACAGAATGTCGTCTTGTTTCCCTTTATGCCTGTAGCTAGTTTGAGCTCATTTTGTGCCTTTGCCTTTCTAATCTTGCCCCTGCATTCCTGTATTGTTTGCCTATATTCATCCTATGTATTTTGTCCTAGTTTCCATTTTTTATATGACTCCTTTTTTATTTTTAGATCATGCAAGATCTTGTGGTTAAGCCCAGGCGGTCTTTTGCCATATTTTCTCTTTCCTACACAGTGGAATAGCTTGCTTTTGGGCCCTTAATAATGTCCCTTTAAAAAATTGCCAACTGTCTTCAATTGTTTTTCCTCTTAGTCTTGCTTCCCATGGACCTTACCTACCAGCTCTCTAAGCTTACCAAAATCTGCCTTCCTGAAATTCATTGTCTCTAATTTGCTGTTCTCCCTTCTACCATCCTTTAGAATCATGAACTCTTATGATTTCATGATCACTTTCACCCAAGCTGCCTTCCACTTTCAAATTCTCAACCAGTTCCTCCCTATTTGTTAGGATCAAATCTAGAACAGCTTCCCCCCTGGTAGTTTTTTCAACCTTCTGAAATAAAGTCATCTTCAATGCAGTCCAAGAACTTACTGGATGGTCTGTGCCCCGCTGTGTTAGTTTTCTAACATATATCTGGATAGTTGAAGTCCCCCATTTCCACCAAATCCTGCGCTTTGAATGATTTTATTAGTTGTTTAAAAAAAAGCCTCATCCACCTTTTCCGCCTGGGTAGGGGCTCTGTAGTAGACCCCTAGCATGACATCACCCTTGTTTTTTACCCCTTTTACCTAACCCAGAGACTCTGAACATGTCCGTCTCCTATGTCCATCTCCATCTCAGTCCAAGTGCGTACATCTTATAAATGTTTCCGAAAGTCTGTTTGTTTGTTTGTCCCGAAAGATCTCCGAAACTGTAAGAGCTATAAACACCAAATTTTGAATGGGATACTACTGATTTCCTAACTTAAATAACTGCATCGGTTATATCTCGAAATCGGTTCCCCCAGAGCCCGAATTGGGGCACTAATTAGCTTTTAGTAGCGCCTGATCATAGGCATTTGTTGGACTCGTCTGTTAAGCGTGTCACATAAACTGCAACTACGAGATCCTTTCCCTATGATAACAGAAAAAGTACTAGCTATGTTAATTTCTTAAAATAATATATAAGAGAAAAGTATTTCCAATAAAATATGCTATGTTAATGTCATTGATGTAGTTAATTCATCACATCTCTTACTATATTTTCCCCAGGCAACACCGGGTATTTCTGCTAGTTTTTAATATATAAGGCAACACCTCCTCCCTTTTTTCCCTGCTTGTCGTTCCTGAGTAAGCTGTGCCCTTCTATATCAATATTCCAATCGTGTATTATTCACCAAGTCTCTGTGATGCCAATGATGTCGTAGTTGTATTTATTTATTAGCACTTCCAGTTCTTCCTGCTTATTACCCATACTTCTTGCATTTGTATATAGGCATCTTAGATACTGATTTGATCTTGCCTCCCAGTTCTGCCTTGTCCCTCCTTCCTCTCTGCTATTATAGCTCACACTCCCTCCCATTTCCGACCCATCTCCCAGGTCTCCATGTTCTTCACTTACCCGTGGGCTTTGGTCACCTGTCCCCGTCGAACCTAGTTTAAAGCACTCCTCACTAGGTTAGATTCTTTTTGGGTGCCAACTATTGCCATCAGGCCAGTTCCCCTGCATTGTCTGGGATAGCAGTGCCCTTGAATGTCTGATCCAGGCTTATGAGCAAAGCTCTCAATTCCTGATCTGAGACGCTCAGTAGAACCAACTAAAGACATGGCACCAAATGTTCCCTGTAGGCTGCGTTGCATAAAAAAGCCTCCGCCTGAGCTTACTTGATTTATATACATGGATTTTCTAAAGCTACACCAAACTGTAAGGTCTAAGGTTTTAAACTGCAACTCATTGTGATCTTTGTCAAACTTTGTAATCTGTGTAACTCTCAGAAATTTACTATAAGCTGCAACTTTGTAATCTTTTTAACTCTTAGCCACCTTGCTTGTAACTTTCCCTAAGCTGCATTCTCCCCTGGGTGAATGGAGAGAGAGTGAAAGTGTGAGAGTGTGTTTGAAGAAGACTGGGAACAATGGAGCACATTTCAATGAGTCATCACAGTCTGGGCATGCTCCTTGCTGGATAAAGGGAAGTCTGGGCATGCTCCCTGATGATGAGGTGAATGAGTCACAGGAGCCATTCAGACACTATATAAGGAGAGGGAGCACATGTGAGACGCTCTCTTTTTCCTTTCCCTGCTCCTGAGAAGCTCCTCTCCAGTGTCTCTCCTCCTGACCAGCTTCCCCAGCCATGATGAGCAGACACACCCTCCAGGATCCATATGCCTTGGCGCCTTCTGCAACCCATATGTCGGTGTAAGTGTGTGAGTGCCTGAGGGCAGGAATGAATGGGTGTGAATGAATGGAGGGGTGTGTGTGCGTGCGTGCGTGCGTGCGTGAGAGAGAGAGAGAGTTCTATCTTCTTTAGTTTAAACCTTTGGTGGCTGCTTTCTCCTCTTTAGTTTTACCTAGTGGAAATAATCCCATACTACTGTGACCCTGGGTGGTCTCCAGTGAGAATATTTTTGGGGTAACAGGCTGTGGTGCCACCACCTGCTCTTATAGCGCAGAACACTTGAATGTCAGCACCGATGCCCACTGCTGCAACAGCACTGTCATCACCGACCTGTCAGCACCAAAGCCAACAACCCCACACCATTTCTTGCAGCATAAAGATCTTGCATCATCACCACCAGAATCTCCACTCTTTGGTGCTGCTGTATCTCTGGTATGCACAGTACTGCATCAACCCTCTTCACCTCTGGCTCCTCTGATTTTCAGTTAGGAGAAAGATAATGAGGAAGAGGGTTTTTTCATAACACCTCTCCTCTTCCAGCCAAACGACTACACCCGTAGGCTCACCTGTACAGCTAAATCTCATCACAGAAAAAAATCAGACCTGGTATGACACTCATGGATGCTACCACCTATGCCATTTCCCACACAGTAGCCTTATTGGGACCCGTGGGCAGTATACAGGAGACAAGACCCCAGGCAGCAGAGTTTGTGTAGGGAGAGGATTTGATCTCCCACTACACCCTCAGGGTCTGTACCATGAGGAAAGCTTTGAGGAACAGGAAGATCATATCAGGATCAAGAAACAAAATCAGCAGCCAACATTTCCTTCTCTTCCCCAGATGAGGCTATAATGCCTCCACCATCCACAGCTGCTGACAACTTCAAACATTTCCAGCAACTCTTCAAAACACCCGTAGATTTCCTAAAGAGGAGGTCCCAGAGCCCCAACATGAATTACTGGATGTTCTACAAAACTTAGCATTGTCTAAAATAGTGCTTCTAAAAAAAGAAGCACTAATGGAGCAAGCCAGATCCAGCCCGCGGCCGCTTTGCCAGCACCCTTAATCCTCTGGATCTGAGTCCATCCATGTTCAGAGTCAAGGTGGCATCTTCCATTATAACAATGCTCTTTCTGGTGAGCCTGAATGCAAAAATGGTATTGCAAATATGGGAGCGGGGGTGCGTGTCCTACTGTAGCTTATATATCTGAGAGTAAGGGAGGTGAAGAGATCTCCTACACTCAGGGAAAAAGCCACTTCATATCCTTTATCAGCAGAGAATCCAGGGATGGAAAGGCAAGTTCTTCCCATACCCAGCTCCAGTCCTTGTGCATTCTCTTTTAGTGCTCGTACTTTGTATCTCTGCCCTGTCTGGCTAATCTAATCTGCTCCATCCACTCCTTTTATCACCTATATACCCTCACTGCTGGTTCACTCTGCAATGGCAGAACATGCAACGGCATTTTCTGAAAGCAGAGAGGGTGTCATGGCCACAGATCTTCCAGTTCCTGTATCCCTGGAAGGTACACATGGACCTTCACACAATGAATCTGTGGCACTCCCATATCTGTTGCCTGGTGGGCACCATGATCTCTGTAGACACCTCATCCTTACGGCATAGGAAGGGCTCAGGTGAGTGTCCTATGGACTCCACATAGTCACAGTATCAGAAAGACTGTGATCCCAAACCTGCAGCCCGATAGCACAAAAGGCATGATGGACTCTAGCCTGAAGGCCCAGCATATCTGTGGCATAGCAAGGTCTATGTCCAGTAAGTTTCTATGCTATGGCATAATTGATATAATGTTTTAGTCCTGTGTTCTCGTGGCCTGGGAGACACGACAGGTATGATAGCTGAAGGCTAAAATGACAGAGCAGGAAAGGAGTTAACATTTAAATGACTATTTTGTTTATGAATTAATGTAGGTAGTTTTGAGCCAAAATATCTACCATTAATTTTTCCATCTATTCCAGGAGCAGAAAGATACACACAGTAAAGTTTATTTTGGTTCTTGGTATACTTCACTCCCATTAAAAATAAATTAATCAGCAAATTCCTACACAGCTAAGCTTTCTTTAATGTAAATACAACACAGCTGTAATGAATTACAAGGTGTTATTATCTCACACATACTGCATAATACTTCATACAGAAGAGGGTTCTCTCCTTAGCTCAGCTTGCAACAAAAGCATCTTAAATAAACTGAGAGAAAGTTGTTTGGTTTGTAATGTTTTTACAGAAGTGGGATATACCTCACACATATAAGGTTTCTTTATATGACTCATAACATCTTAAACGGAGGAAGTTTGCTTTTTGAAAAACCTAACAAAATTACTTTTCTACACATGCTCACACAGAGAAAAATTTACTAGTAGTTGTTCCTCAAACGAAGGCTAAGAAGCACTTGCCTGTGTTTCGGAGATCATATTCTCATCTCTCTTGGCACCGACAAGAAAGGTGATGACTAACACGGATGCAAATGGCCTAGGAAAGGTGACATTAAGAGCAGGCAGCTACAGAAGACATCAGACTTACACCAGAAATAAGAACATTTGATGTGTGTTAGTGTAATCAGACATTAAAGATGACTTGACTATATCCTGACATGACAGAGCACCATTTTCAGCAAATACATTTCACAGTACACAAAACAAGTACAGTTCTATTACTTGGTCAAATGGTTTCCTATGAACATTCTGGACATGAGAGAAATAAACTCAGTTTCAGACATTAAACTATAGAAACCCAATGTTGACTTTCAGCTTGTGCAATAAAGCCCTGATTTCTTTTTATTTGGTACAGGTTTTCATTCCACAATTTTGTTCAGGTAACTGTCACCTGTTTAATTAGAAAAGGTCTTGAACCTCTTCTTTGTGGGTGGAGCATACTTTTATTCCACAGAAAACATGAATAGACCATTGAGATGTACTCTACTGCAGCAACCACTAGAGCATAGGTCTAGAAGTATACGGGCATATCAGGAATATACGGCTATTTTGATACAATAAAGACTCTAAAGTGGCTGTTAGCCACAATCCTACCGTGACCCTGTCCCCTGCCTCTCTAGGTGACTAGTACCCAAGGAGGTTAACAAGGTCTGTAGATATGCCAGGTCCTGGCTCCAGCTCCTTGCACTTACCTCTTCTTGTGCAGCTGTGTAAGGGGCCAATCACAGACTGACCCTAAAAGGGGCTTTAATTGAAAACCATTTCAAGATCTTCTCAGGCAATTCCCAACCTTTTAATACAAAAATTGACAATATCCCTCCAAACCAGGATAGCTGTATTTCAACATCAAGAACAAACAGAACTCAGCCTTGTGGTTGGCAGCTCTTCATGGTACAGAGTCATGTCATTGTATCTGTGTGAAGCACCTCCCCTCTTGCCAAGGAGTGGAGAACCCTGTTCTTGAGTTGCCTATCACTTTTGGTAAGATATTTGGTTTTCAAAAGATTAACACTGTCTCTCAGAACCTATCTACAGAGTCAGCTTTACACTTCTACAACAGCCAGGCATTCCTCAAATGAACTAGCAGTATTTAATCCTAGATAGAATATTCAAAAGAGTTCTGCTGTCAGGTTTACAAACATGTAAATACATACAAAAAGGCTATTTATTTAAATATATTCTTTCAAAAACAAATATTTATTCCTTCCCTTCTTGGGTACCTCACAGAATGAGAGAACCTCTCTTTTAGGTACAAGCTGATTTAACACATTGTTCACTGACTGATAAAGATCTCAGAGTCCCTCATCATTATAGGCTGGGGAAGTTGGCTTCAGGATGCTTTGGGCATTACTCTCCACAAGAGGGCGCCAAGTCACTTCTCCAGTCAGTAGCAGGTCCTCTCCATTCATAGCATCCAGGTATTGCATCTGAAACGCACAAGGAAATAACTTATGTCTGACTTGAACTCACTAAAGATGATCTCAAGATTTCTCTTGACAATTCCAAACTTATCAAGAGTTCATGCAAGCAGCATGTTTTCAAGCAAGGAAGTAGAAGCATGGGATTCCTTTGAGTCTTTTAGTATTGAGTGGAAGAAGACTAGAAGGAAGGGGTAACTGGCTGAAAGTTCTTCAAAAGGGGGCTAGGAGACAGGGAGCTACAGGAGGATTGTGTCTACACAAGGTTTTCTAAAATAAACTGGTCTCTGAAAATCTGACAGAGAGGCAAACAAGAGAGCTTTGACCTGCAACTAGTATATTGGATCAGACCCTCATGCTTGGAAGAATGGAGGGGAGGGGGGGATATTCGGTTCACTGGTGGCTGAGAGTGTCCTGGTGACTGATATGAATCAATAAGTGAAACGATTCATTTAGACCTTTACAGAACAACCTCTCTCCCAAGTACTAGGTGCTGCTGCCATGTTATGATTGGTATCAGCGCTGAAGTGCCTGAAGACCTGCACACATAATTGGATAAAGCTCCTGTCCCAAAAGGGTGACATGAAAACACAAGACAAGGTGTGGGTGAGAGGGAGGAAGGACTGCCTCTGCTTCACAGCGTCTTGCTCAAGGTCACACAGGCAGACTGTGGCAGAACCAGGAACTAAACCCAGGTCTCATGAATCCTAGGCTTCGTCACAAGACCAAACTTTGGTCAAGCTAAAAGATCCTCTATGACTCTTCCCCCTCAACCCAAAAAGAGCCAATCAGTGATAACCACAAATCAGTTCTCACCTGGCCCTGCCAAAAGCTGGCTTTACCATTAGACTGGGTAAAAAGATGGAATTGCAGCATTCCCTAAAGATCATCACATTTGGGCCATTTGGATCTAGGAAGAGGAAGAAGGGGGAGTAAATTCTGAACTTAAGGGCCCCTCATAAAGAAAGCCCTGTCTGCAGCTCCCTCTCTTCTACCAAGGAGGCTCCAACTGAATTACTTTGCCTGCCTACAAGCTGTGGATATACAGCACAGAGAGGGAGTTGCCCCTTCAGTAGGCATGTCTCTGGCTATTTAGAGCTTCTGGTGTAAAACCCCCATCTTACTCTGCATCCAGAAGTCAATGCAGATCTAGGAGCACTGGTGTCATGTTTTTCTGGTGACAGACACTACTTGCTAAGCCATGCAGGCTGTTTCATCTTTAATTTCCACACTAATTTAAAGAGAGGACAATGCAGGGCACATTGCCATCTTGAGGTGACAAAGGAATGGATTAACATAACCCAGTTCACATCCAAAAGAAACAGTCACAGTCTCCTGGCCTGACACAAACTGAGAAAAACTGCTTGATTACTGCAGCTCTATGGCCATCTCACAGCATCTGGAAATCCAGTAACACACATTTCAGTAACACATGGCAGACATGTCTGATGAAGATGAGGGGTGTACTCCTTACCACACTGCAAAGATTATAAAATCAGAAAGGACCATTTTGATAATCTAGTCTGACTTTCTGTATAACACAGGCCAGAGAATTTTCTTGAATTAATTCCTGTGTGAATTAGAGCATATATGACAAACATCAGTGACGGTGATTAGTACAAGAACTGTAAAGTGGGTAAGGAACTAACAAGCAGCAAAGGTCCCTTTGGTGAGGGACCTTGTCAAAGGCTTTCTGGAAATCTAAGTACACTATATCCACTGGATCCCCCTTGTCAATATCTTGTTGACCCCTTCAAAGAATTCTAGTAGACTGGCGAGGCAGGTTTCCCTTTACACAAACCATGTTGACTTTTCCCCAACAAATTATATTCATACACATAGCCCAAGCAACAGACCAAATCATCAGGTACTTCTACTGCCAAGCTTTCTCCAAAACTCTCCTGTCTGCTTCCCCTAACATACCAGCTTCTCCTCAGTCTCACCTATTTTGTGCTTCAGACAGATAGCCTCATCTCTGGGTCTCATCAACCAGACACTGGATAATGTGTTTAACAGCACTGGTTGGATCAGATGAGATAGTGGATTTTCATAAGCTCAAAGGGAGCCTCACTTTAGTCTTTAGTCATCACTGGAAGTTGATCTCAACTGTTATTATTTGCTGATCATTCCTCCTGGTGTTAGGCAGACATCATGTGCACATGCAAATTCCTACACTGTGAAAGAATTAACAACTTTTGGTGCAATAGACTATGAGGCTCAGCCTACCTCCACTGGAAAAGGTAGCCAGCTATGCTTTAGTAATTAATTTTCGTCCTAAACTGCTACTTCATACTAGGTCTCTTAGGTAGAACAGATCAATGGTATTAAATGGTAGAGAGATCCTGCAGCATCAGAATGGATGCATGGACCTTATCTCTGAAGAACATGAGATCATCCACAAGCATGACCGGTATATTACATATTCAATACTGAAATCTGATTGAAGGCCGTTTCCTAGCTTTCCAATCATCTTGCTTATAAATGGGAGGTCGGACACTGGGAAGTTGTTGCAAAGTCCTTTGCCCTGAGTGAAGGGTTTCTTAAGCATCAACTGGACTATCGTGTTCTTTAGGGTGGCTGGCAGAATCCCTTTCACTTTGATCCCATTTTGCGTGCCCCTTTTGTGACCTTCAAATTATTGACTATTCTGACTTCTTCACTAGCCTATCCATCCTTAGGCCATCTGTTTTCCTTTTATTCAGTCTGCTCCATGGTATCTGTCTATGTCCAACATCTCACTCGACACCTTCTCTCTCATGCTCCACTGAGCATGTCACGAGAAAATCCAGTTCCTCTGCAGAAGGAGGGCTCCTTCATTTCAGATTTCTGCCTGCTGTGCTTTCTGTCCTTATGGTTCTCCCTGCTACTAGTGAGAAAAATCTGTCTCAGCCTACAATCCAACCAATGTGTGGAAACCTGTATTTTGGTGTGCCACACTATAATTTACAGATTATCATGTCTTAAGTAAAAACCATGTTTTCTCATTATGAGCAGTTAGTTGTATGTATAATAAAGCCCAAAGTATTTCTGATTTATTGTAAAATGGGTCAAAAAATGTGACAACCTAGTAAGAAATATAAAAAGGATTGTTTTGATTTTGTATTATTCTTTCAGTCTCAATCCATTTTTATCAAACCATCATGAACTAAAATACCAGTTGAGTTTATACCCTAAATTCCATTATTTTGCACTTCTCTAGGTATTTTAGAAACGAAAAATATAAAATTCCTGCCAAACTGAAAAACACTCCCTCAGCTATGAAGTAGTGAGCAGCTCCAGCATAAGAAAGCAAATCTTCTAGGCACAGACCGAAGGCACCCAGCTCCAGCAGAGGGAAAATGGAACAGGATTTTATGAAACTCCTGGACAACCTCAGGTCTGTAGTCGTTGCTGTGCAGTGCTGTTTGGCAACAAGCTACCAAAAGTTTGACTTTCCTAAGAAGCATCAAGAGAGGCTATGCTCTGAGCCACTGCTCACCTGCTTGCGCACATACTCCACTAGCAGTTCCAGTTGCCTGGGGTCCTCACAGCGCTTGCTGAAAAGGTTTCTCCAAAGGGCTGCTGCCAGTACATGGTCATCAGACAAGATTCCCTAAAATAATGAGTGAGAGAAGAATTGGGTACTGTAAATACCAAACAGAAACCTTGGGTGAGATTTAGCTACCTGTTGTCTGACTAGGTAAGTCTCAGTTTATTACACATCTCTTACAGCCGCCTCCTCAGGGAGCTGCCATCTCTTTTTCATATCTGTACTTAGGGCACTGAGACCAATACAGCTACAACACCACTGTAATATACACCACACATGTTTCAAAGGAACAGATACATGTAAGATACCAAATGGCTACTGAAAATTTTGCAGTATTAATTTTCTTTTTATTTGATTTCATATTAAATAAATAAAGGCATGTACCTTGTTAATTATCCCTTGTTTTAGTATTTTTTCTTCTATAACATTTTATCTATCTATCTACTATCTATCTATTAGATAAAAAAAATTTAATTGCGCGATTAATCATGTGCGCTGCCCCTTTGAAATGCTGTGGCGGCATTTCCAAGCGGCAGTGCTGGCGGGAGCCCGGGATCAGCTGGAGTGCCCAGCTGACCCCGGGCTCGGTGGCGGCATGTCAAAGGGGCAGCGCAAGGCGGAGTCTGGGATCAGCTGGGCACTCTAGCTGATCCCAGGCTCCCAATGCGCTGCCCCTTTGAGGTGCTAGAGCGGCACTTCAGAGGGGCAGTGCCACATTAACATCTGCAATTAATGCGTTATAAAAATTAACGCATTAATCCTGCCCTGCATTAATCGCAGGCATTAACGCAGATCAAATGACAGCCCTAATAATATCTATCTATCTATCTAATGATATTTGTTAGTAACTGCTGGGCGCCACGGAGGCACCCATGTTCACAAGAGCTCACAACCTCAATACTGGTGCCCATAATGAAACTCACTCTGCTCATGGATGGAAAATCTTAGCGGGAACACTGATTGCACTAGGCAAGAATTACCTTCGCATTACAGATCAATATCTGACTTTCATTTAACAAGACATTTGCCTTTTATTTAAATGTAAGGGGAGGGTTTAAAAAAGGGAGACATATACATTTACTTCCCATGGCTACATTTAAAAAGAAATAAAAGGAAAGATCTTGATGAATCCCGCTGTCCAATACTTTGGGGAAACTCACGGTTTATAAGGCAGACCGCTAAATAAAAACCTAAAGTAGATGATGATGTGAATGAACAGCACCTGCAGTGCCATCAGCTCCGGCAAAAGAAATGAGCTTGCCCCTAATGTAGTTCCTTCCATCCAGAGTCACACAGCCCTTATGCACAGCAGTACATTTTGACCCATTAGACAGGCTCCATTAATACCATCCTCACTCTACAACTGGATCAGGTGACACTGAGGAGGGAGGTGACTTGCTCAAATTTAGATAGCAGGTCTGTGCCAGAGCTAAGAAGAGGAGCTAGACCTGCCACTCATTGGTGCAGCTGCAGTGCTGTAAGTGCTCTGTGTAAGCGACCCATCGACATAGATAATTCCCCCCCCCCCGCCTCCCCTCATGAGCAGCAGTGGCTATGCTGGTGGGAAAAGCTCTCCCGCTGACACAGTGCTGTCCACACCAGCACTTAGGTGTAACTTACATTGCTTAAGGGGGTGGCTTATTCACACCCCGAGCAACACAACTTATACATACATAGTAGTGTAGACATAGCCTAAGGCACACAACTGAGGCTGTGTCTAGACTGCAGGCTTCTTTCGGAAGAAGCTTTTCCGGAAGAGATCTTCTGAAAAAACTTCTTCCGAAAGAGAGCATCTATACGACAAATGCACATCAAAAAAGCGATCTGCTTTTTCGAAAGAGAGCATCTACACTGAATGGACACTCTCTCGCATTTCAGTTGTGATTACTATGGACGCAGTGGCCACCAGGGCACCTGTGCTTTTTCCTCTTTCCTCTTCTTTCAAAAGAACTCCCTCTTCCCCATCCACACATGCCTTTTTCCGAAAGAGCTCTTTTGGAAAAAGGCTTCTTCCTCATAGAAAGAGGTTTACCAATGTTGGAAAAACCCCTCTATTCTTTCGATTTTTTTTCAAAAGAATGCGATTGCAGTGTGGACATAAGTGAAGTTTTTCTGAAAAAACTCCGCAGTGTAGACATACCCTCAGGCAGCAGACCAGGCTGATCCTCTCACAAGGGTTTGCATTAGTCAAGTTTCAAAGTACAAACTGATCATAAGAGCTACAGTCTGGAAGAAGTCTGTCCCCATTGTGCTATGATGTGTATTGTGGGTGTTATATTCTTTTCTCTGAAGCTCCTACCTTTCAGTGCCACTGGAGAGAACTGTGCACTAGACAGCCTATTGGTCTAGTCTTGTCAGTAGGGAGGGCTGACTATATCCTCTTACCTCATCATAGCCAAATATAGCTGCATAGAAATTTTCTGTCATGCTTCTCATACTTTCTTTTAGAGTAACAGAATCAATCTGAAAAATAAAACAAATATAATTTGTGAGCAGTGAGAGCAGCATGGTCCGAGGAAGTCTGGGCAGGTGGAGGTGAGAGCAGTGTGCCCCATGGGGTGGGAGGGAGGAGAGCCGAGAAGTCTGAGAGGGGTGGAACTGGGGCATGTGCAGTGCGGTTCATGTAGGTTGCAGGGTAGAGGTAAATGAATGATAAGTTGGTACAGACTTTGCAGAAATGAAAACTACCATGTGCCCAGGGGGTAGGAGACTCCCTAGCCTGGGATGCTCTCTCGTCAATTTCACATTCCTCCCATTTTCTGCCAACTCCTCCCTGGCTCCAGACTGCCTGTCACTGTTGCTTTCATAGATTAGCAAATATTAAAGCCATTAGCAGCATCTAGCCTGATCTCCTGCATAAACACAAATCACAGAATTTTACCAAGTAATCACATCAAAAATCAGTATTGGTTTGTTGGAAAAGTGACATGCTGAATGCCATTAAACTACTACCATCATTTCATTGATACTGGGCACTTGCATGGAAGCCTTTTTATGACATTGACCAGGATCAATATCTGGCTACCAACAGTTTCCTGGGTCACTGCATTTCTCCTTTTAAATAGTACCACAACATTAAATCCCCCCCGCCCCATCCTCCTGGACTTCTCTAGCATTCCAAGAGTTGTTGAATATTAGCATTAAGAGCTCAGAGAGCTACTTGACCAATTTTTTAAAACTCCTGGCTGCGAGTTATCTGGTTGGTCAGTTTCTCTGGCCCTCCTTTTTTGCTTTCTCTCTGCCTCATAGATGTGCCGAATGAATGAGCTGGTTTTGCTACTGTGTGAGACTGTGCAGTCAAACTAAAGCTAATGTATGGGCTCAATTCTACAAGGTGCAAAGACCTTAAGCAGGTGCCTAAAGTTATTGGGGCTACCCACAGGTTAAATTTAACCAGATTCCTAAATGATTGGTAGTTTGGGTATAGGTGCTCATCAGCTTGTGGCATTGAGTCCTGTCTCAGCAGAGCTATGAGCTGCCTAAATGTTCCAGAAGGAGCTAGACTGCCAGACCTCCCGAAGGATAGCTAAATCAGACTCATGCTGCACTACAAAATGCTTCTTTCATCTACATTTTTCCTTTTGTCAACACAAATTGCCCCAAACAGCTTGTAATGAAAACATTTCCTTCTCATAGATGTAGCTGCATTTTAACTGGCAAAGACTTAGGAAAGATTCTTTCCTATATTGGACCCGTATGACAGACTTAAGGGACACTGAGCACTTGTTCTTAGAAGGAGCTCTGACAGGGCCTAGTGGCTTTTTGTGGAAAGACGGACCAAAGGAGCCCCATATGGTCTCTGAGACTGCTTATGTATGGCTAGTGTTCTAGGATATTCTCTTGTGTTCTGCCTAGTACAGGCAGTTTCCAAATGCTCACATCTAAAAATGTCTAATTTAATTATCTTCAAAACTGTCCAGAATAAATAAACAAAAATGCATGCTCCCCTCATCCCATGTGTGAGACTGAAGATGGAAGTGAGGATTGTTTTAAAAAACAAAAACAAAACTGTTGGGGATTAGTATAGTGTTTTCTATGGAAAATGCATTATTGTTTGGGGCCTGCGATACCGCATCAAATACAGACACTACACAGTACTGGACAATTAGGATTATAGCTATAAAATAATCTCAACATTCTGTAATAGCTGCTCTCTCAAAAGATTTTATATCATGCCATCAAATCTACAGTTTATACAATCTTCATTAAACCACTGTCCTTTTTCATAATTCAATTTTTATAAGAATACATATAGTGTAACCACAAAGAAAATGTTCCTTTTATGTCAATTACACATATTTTTCCAATTATATAAGCTATTAAATTCATGCAGATACTTTATAGGCCATCAAGATGTGGTGACCAGCTATTGCTGAATGTTTAATAAAACCTAAACAGAAGAAATCAGAGGGCTAAATGATGACTGAAACTCCTGTAATGACTTAATTAAACTTTTATTGAGTACATAAACTATGATGTCACTTCTAGCCAACCACACTTATACTCTCTATAGATGCCAGGGACTGTGGTTTTTCTCAATAGAACGTACTTCTAAATAAGCAGCACTTCTACACTCTAATAGGGGAGCAGGTCTCATGTAACACACTCAATAAATTATCCTTCCATTTTTAAACAAACAAATTCCATGAGTTATAATATATTTGCCATGCACTTTTTATGACATAATAAAAATGTTACCTTAAGGATTACTTAACACATACTACAAATGTTACAGCAGGCATTTGCAAAGGGGTAAAGAAAACAAATAGTCCCATTACAGGGACAAGTCCTGGACTAAACATCCCTAGGGAAGCACTTACTATATTAAAAACAAAAAGCAGCAGCTTTAGGTTAGTAAGAACTGGATTAATGAAGGAGATAAAGTTAAACAAACATGGCAATAAGTACATCTTGGGATATCATGCTATTTTTAAGAAATGTAGCCAACAATGCATAACTACAAAGAGCTGGAGAAACAGTCTCTCTTATAAAACAAGCGAACCACATTAATAGAAATTAGCACTCTTTGGAAACCATTCCCTTCTCGGGAAACAAACAATAAAACCAAATGAGTTCTCCTGGAGCATGGCTCCATCACACTCGGGAGTGTCCTACCTCAAACAGTTACCAGAATCAGGACATCCATGCACCAGTGCTTGAAAAAAAAAAAAAAAAAAGTTACCTGCCTTTTGTAACGTTTGTTGTTCAGGATGTGTTACTTATGTCCATTCCATTCTAACTGTGTGCGTGCTCATGTGCACAGTTATCAAAGACTCACATGTTAGTATGTTCCTACGCCCTCTCAGTTCCATCTTCTTGGCAACTCCAACAGAGGAGGTAGGAGGACAGGGAATGGAATGGACATGAGCAACACGTTTCAAAGAACAACCATCGCAAAAGGTAGGAAACCATTTTTCCTTTGAGTGCTTGCTTGTGTCGATTTCATTGTGTGTGTCTGTAGCCAGTTTGGCTTCCCGGAGGGCTTCCTCTTCCTCCAGGTCACTCCACCCCACTACACTGGCCCTTTAAGCCAAGCCCCAAGTCACGAGTCTTGGGCCTTCCTTCAGGTGGGGCAGCACACAAACAAAGTCAGCTTATATATATAGGCCCGGCCCTGGTTCAGGGCGTGGCAACAATCCCAGGCAGTTTCTAGAGCACATCCAGGCCCTTATTCAGGGCGTGGCCATTACAAACACAATTAGTTCATGACACATGGCCAGGCCCTTGGTTAGGGTTGCCAGATGGTCTCCCAAAAAATACCGGACACCCAGTATTTTTTGGTCGAGCAAACAAAAAAAAAGGAACACGGGATAAGCGGCGATCACAACCCCACCTCCCAGCTGGGACTCACAGGCTGGGAGGCGGAGCCACGATCGGCGCTGGGAGCCTGTGATTGCGCAGAAGCCTGGCAGGGGCGGACTCCCAGCCACTCCCCCTGCCCCTGCCAGGCTTCTGCGCAATCACAGGCTCCCAGCACCAATCGTGGCCTCGCCTTCCAGCCACTCTCCCCACCCCCGCCAGGCTTCTGTGCAATCACAGGCTCCTAGCACCGATCGTGGCCCCGCCTTCCAGCTGTTCCCCCCGCCCACGCCAGGCTTCTGCGCAATCACAGGCTCCTAGCACCGATCATGGCCCCGCCTTCCAGCCGTTCCCCCCGCCCACGCCAGGCTTCTGCGCAATCACAGGCTCCTAGCACCGATCGTGGCCCCGCCTTCCAGCCGCTCCCCCTGCCCACGCCAGGCTTCCATCCAGTGCGCAGCCGGAAAAAATCAGAGAATACCGGACACTGCACATGTCCGGTATTCTCTGATTTTTTTTACTGGACAAAGAGCGCAAATACCGGACTGTCCGGTAGAATACCGGACACCTGGTAACCCTACCCCTGGTTCAGGGTGTGGCAGCAACAAACACAGTTAGTTTAACAACAGGCCAGGCCCTGGTTCAGGGCATGGCAGCAAACAAACAGAGTCAGTTTAAAGATGGGCCAGGCCCGAGTTCAGAGCGTGGCAGCAACACACTCAGGTTTGGGGGCTCCTTGTTCAGGAGGGGTGCAGGCCAATCGCCTACGGTGGTGGCGAGGGGAAGACTGCCACCCAGTAAGTGGGTGGGGGTGGGAGCGCAGGCCCGCCCACTCTACTGCGCCCCAGCCCAGGGCCCTAGGAGCAGCAGTGAAGACTGCTACGGGCTCAGCAGGGGCTCCAGCCCAAAATGCACTGGCCTTGGGGCCTTTAACAGCCCCCACTAACCTCTGGGCCACTTCCCTTCTCTCCCTCAGCCAGTACCTGGGTTTCTGGTAGGGAGTCCACGGGGGTCTCGTCCCACTGGGGTCCCGGTGGTCCGGTCCAATCCTCCGCTACCTGCAAGTCCACGGGGCTCAGCCAGTCTCCTGGTGCAGGCTGGGACAGGCGACGGGGCTAGTCCTCAGGGTCAGGCTCAGTCGGGGACTCAGGCCAAGCCTCCGGCCTTGGCAGCAGCTGCAGTCTCTCCCAGTTCCTGGGCGTGGGCTGGGGCACGGAATCAGGCTGACAGGGTCTGATATGGTAGGTGGGCCGGGCCAGGGCTCGGCCTCTCAGGCAGGGAGCAGGTAGTCAGCCTCTGGCTCAGAGAGGGTTGGAGGCCCAGGCCCAGGCCCGGCCTCAGCCCCAGCCTCCCAGGCCCGGAACCCTGAGCAAGCCTCTGGTTCTTCTGCCAGCTCAGCCCTGACTGAGTACACAGGCTGGGCTTTTATAGCCCTAGGCCCATCTCCTGACTTCCTGTCAGGTGTCCGGGCAGGGTCAGGCTCAACCCAACATGGCGGCCAGAGAGGTTCCTCCTCCTCCGGGTCAGTGGGCAGCCACTCCGCCCCACTACAGTGGCTCACAAGCAGTCTCCTCAGAGATGGGCTCAGAGTTCACAGTTTAGTGACTTACACTATTGTCCTACTGAAGTCAGTATCATCTCAGGCCTTCTGGGAAAGTGCATAGTGGGATGTGAACATATGACTAGATGATCAGGTGGCCGCCCTACAGTAAAGGTCTGCATGCTGGTTGAGTGGGCAGTGACAATCCCCAGAGGTGGCACCTTCACCTGATCGTGGCAGCAGTAAATACAGGTCGTGATTCAAGAAGATATTCTTTGAGCAGACATTGGGCAACCTTTCATCCTACTGGCCACTGTGATGAACAATTGCATCAACTTGCAAAATGGCTTGGTCCTTTTAATGCAATGCCCTATTGAGATGTAGGGAAAAAAAAGACAGGTGAGAAAATGTCCTGACTCTTGTGAAACTGAGACACCATGTTGGGCAGGAAAGCTGGGTGTGGCCTCAGCCCAACCTTATCTTTGTAAAAGTCTGTATGGGATGGTTCTGAGGTGAGTGCCCTAATTTCAAAGACAAAATGGGCAGATGTTACTGCCACCAGAAATGTGACCTGCCACATCAGGAGACAGAAAGCAGGAAGTCAGAGGCTTGAAGGGGGGTTCTGTGACCCATGGCAGCATGAAATTGAGGTCCCATGGAAGAATGGGGTCCTTGATGTGAGGGTAGAAACACTCGAGGCCCTCAAGGAACCTGGCAGTCATGTCCTGGGAAAAACGGACTTATACTTGAGAGGCAGGTGGGGGCTGAGGTAGCTGCCAAGTGGAACTTGACAGATGAAAGGGATGGGCCTGGGAGCTTGAGATAGAGAAGGTAGTCCAGGATCAACTGCAGTGAGGCTCGCTTGAGACAGATGCTTTTATCCAAAGTCAAGCAGACAAACCACTTCCATTTGGCCAGGCAGATAGTTCTGGTGGAGGGTTCTCTACTGCCCAACAGGACCTCCTGCATGTCAGCCAAGCACTGCTGCCCCTGCTCATTCAACCATGCAGCAGCCAAGCCGTCAGCTGCAGCACCCTAGATTCAGATGCAGAAAACTGCCATGGTTTACAGAGAGCAGGTCTGACCAGAGCAGCCATTGAGACATCCAGAAATGTGCCAAACTAGTACTGGTGCGGCCAACCCGGTGTGACGTAGTGGGGGGACCTTGCTGGTTGCTATGCTGGGCAGTGGGTTGTCAGTGACCTCCACTGGCTGCTGTCTGCAGCAAGGCCCAGCAGGGCAGGGGATGAGTCACTACGCAAGGGGGCTTCGAAACTCATCAGACAGGTATCTACCATGGAGCGGAACAATGGGAAGGAGGGGAGTGGAGTTCAGGGCTGGAAGTGAGTGAGTTAGTTTCTGTCTGGGATCATGGAGGAGACAGCCTAGGGAAAGGGGCTGGAATTTAGGAGCCCAGTCTCCCCCATCTCAAGGGGGGCTGAGGCATCCTAGGCCCGGTTCCTGTAACCAGATGACATCTGTGCTGTGCTGTATCCTGGAGAAGCAATAAACGCCCTCTATTCTACTGGCTGGTGGAGTCTGTCCGTGCCATTATGGGGGGCAGGAGTCGGGGGACCCCAATGCGCTGCCACAGTGGTGTCAGAAGTGGGATGCACGGCACCCCGTGGATGGAGCTCCCCAGCAGCACGTGACAAGGCGCAGTAGAAGCAAGGGCCTTCGAGCCAGGCGTGCTGAAGACAGAGCGAAGCGGTTCCTGGAAATCGTGGGGCACAGCAGCACTAGACTGGTGAGTCTGCAATGAGGGGACCAGTGGGGAGATGGCCAACACCCAACTCCCGAAGGCAGAGCTGGTGAAGCTGTGCAGAGAGAGGGGCTTGCCTATGCGGAACGCAACCAAGGCCCAGCTGATTGCCCGGCTGGAAGAGAATGACCAGCCACAGGGCTGGGATCCTGTCCCAGTGGGGAGCAGCCAGACCCCCCCTGGGAGCGTGTCAGGCTCTGAGGGTGGGCAGAGCACTGGAATCCACCGGAGAGACGGGACAGCCTCCCAGGGGAACCCTGCAAGCCGTAGTCCACCCAGGGGAGGGTCCAACCCAGTGGAGCTGCGGCGGCTGGAGATCTAGCTGCAGATGAAGGAATTGGAAGTCCAGGACCGCAGAGAGCAGCGACAGCATGAGCTGGCCATGGCAGAGCGGAGAAGCGTTAGGGCCCCGGCTGCGCCGAGTGCGGACGGGCCCCAAGGGCCCAGGGCGGCCAGACGCTTGGAGAAGCTCGTGGTGGCCCAACTGAAGGACGTGGGTAACATAGACGGGTTCCTCAGCTCCTTTGAGAGGGCCTGTGGACTGCAACAGGTCCCCCCAGCTGACTGGCTACAGGAGCTCATCCCCACACTGAACCAGGAGGCTGCCGGGGTGCTCAATCAGCTGGAGGACCTACAGCCAGGGGATTACAACCGAGTCAAGGAGGCCCTGCTGCACAAATTTGGGCTGACCCCCGAAATGTACAGGAAGAAGTTCCGGGGGGTGCAGAGGGGGCCACGGGAGACCTATGTGGATCTGGCCTCCCGCCTGGTGCAATACTGCCGCAAGTGGGTGTCTGGAGTCAGAGCCCAGACCACAGAGGACCTGCTCAAGCTGATCATGATGGAGCAGTTCTATGAAGCGTGCACACCCAGCCTGAGGCTGTGGCTCAAGGACCGGAGGCCAGAGAACCCCCAGGAAGCCGGGAGGCTGGCGGACGAGTTCACAGAGAGCCGGTCCGGGTGTGAACGGGAGTCCCAGAGAAAGAGGGAATCGCGCCGAGACCGGATCTCAGCTGAGCGACGGAGAGAGTCATCTACGAAGCAAGCCCAAGAGACAAGTTGTCTGTGCCCCAGAGAACCAGCCAGGGCCTGGACAGAGACAGCCCAAAGGGGCCTGCAGGGCCTAACTTGCCATCGCTGTGGGCAAAAAGGCCACAAGAGGACTCAGTGCACCAGGTCCCATGACCTGGGACTTTCCAGTGTTAACTGGCTAGAGCTGGAGGAAGGGCAGGCTGCCCCAGAGGCAGGGGCTAGCAGGCAAACCTCAGCTCAGAGTGGGGGGAAGGATGCTCAGTGCACCTCCCCTGGGAGGTCTGACCCTCGAGAGGCGGATTTCTCCGTGTACCGGGTGGGGGCAGGACGGCCCCTGCGGAGTGAGTGCCTCCTACCTCTGGAGGTGGATGGTAGGAAGGTGACGGGTTTCTGGGACACGGGGGCGGAGGTGACGCTGGCCCAATCCGACATAGTGGCCCCAGACCAGGTTCTACCCCATGCTCAGCTGACCCTGAAGGGCATAGATGAGTCCCCGTTTAAAGTGCCTGTAGCCAGGGTGCATCTGAAATGGGGGGCCAAGGAAGGTCTCAAGGAAGTGGGGGTCCACCCACACTTGCCCACAGAAGTGCTGATGGGGAATGACCTAGAGGAGTGGCCCCATGAATCCCAGCGGGCTCTAGTCACCGCCCGTAGCCAAAGCCAGCGAGGGGCTGGCAACCTGGATCCAGGGAAGGACTCCCGGCAGGGTCCTGAGGGTCCCACCCCAGGGGACACGGGGTCCAGTGAAGCTGGGACTCCGGACCTAGGCAAAGGTGGGGAGCAGGTCCCGATCCCTGCCCCAGCGGCTGAATTCCAGGCTGCGGTGCAGGTAGACCCCTCCTTGCAGAAGCTGAGGGACCAGGCTGGCCTCCGTGTAGCTCAGCCCCTGGGGAGAGGTGGCCAGGAGAGATTCCTGTGAGAGCGGGGATTCCTGTTCCGGGAATGTCTTCCCCCCCAGGAAGGTGACGGCATGGGGGGTCCAGCGGCAGCTGGTCGTCCCCCAAAAGTATCGCCTCAAGCTGCTGTATTTGGCCCACGACGTCCCCTTTGCGGGCCACCGGGGGATCCGGAGCACACAGCTGAGGCTGCTCCAACACTTCTACTGGCCGGGGATATTTGCAGCCGTGCAGCGGTACTGCCAGTCCTGCAACTCCTGCCAGAGGGGCAGGAAGGCCCAAGACAGGAGGAAAGCTGCTCGGGGGCCCCTACCCTGTATAGAGGAGCCTCTGGGCTTGCTGAGAGAGTTATGGGAGGGGAAGACCTCCCTGGATGGAGCGTTGGGGGTGGAAGACGCCCTGGCTTTCCAGGAAAAGCTCGCTGGGCTCATGGGCCCAGCTAGAGAGACCTGGGCCAGAGATCAAGGGCAGTGGAAGGGCTGGTACAGCCACCGAAGAGAGGCCCGTGCCAGCCCCCCCCCGGAGCTGTGCAGCAACGGGACAGGGGAAAGCTGGCCCCTGCAGGGCATCGCCATGGCCGGCCCGAGTCAAGGGGAGCACCCATGCCCCAGGGCGGGTTCCCACACAGAGGACCCGAACTTCCCTAGGTCACGAGCGGAGTGACCCTGCTCAGTTCGCTCTCGGAGGAGGGAGAACTGTGACGTAGTGGGGGGTACCTTGCTGGTTGCTATGCTGGGCAGTGGGTTGTCAGTGACCTCCACTGGCTGCTGTCTGCATGGAGGGGATGAGTCATTGTGCAAGGGGGCTTCGAAACTCGTCAGACAGGTATCTACCATGGAGCGGAACAATGGGAAGGAGGGGAGTGGAGCTCAGGGCTGGAAGTGAGTGAGTTAGTTTCTGTCTGGGATCATGGAGGAGACAGCCTAGGGAAAGGGGCTGGAATTTAGGAGCCCAGTCTCCCCCATCTCAAGGGGGGCTGAGGCATCCTAGGCCCGGTTCCTGTAACCAGATGACATCTGTGCTGTGCTGTATCCTGGAGAAGCAATAAACGCCCTCTATTCTACTGGCTGGTGGAGTCTGTCCGTGCCATTACGGGGGGCAGGAGTCGGGGGACCCCGACGCACTGCCACACCCGGCACTACAAGGATCATTTTCAACCTGTCCTGCTTGATCTTCATGAGGACTCTGTGAATTTACACCACTGGAGGGGAAAGCATAACAAAGCCCCTGACCATGGGGGCAGGAAAGTGTCTAATAGGGAGCCATCAGTCTCCTGAACTGAGCAGAAAACACAGCATTTCCTGTTCTGTCTCTATGCAAACAAATGCACCTCTTGTAACCACTTCTGGAAGGAGGGACCACTTGTGGTATGACGAAAAGGCTTTGCTGATGTGGTCTGCCAAAGCATTCCTAGCCTCAGGGAGATGAGCAGCTATGAGATGGATGTTGTACTGCAGAGAAAAGTACGGAGGCTGCGGGCTTCCTGGCAAAAGGCAGATGATCTGGCCTCACCTTGCTTCTTGATATAGAACACAGTTGCTGTATTGTCCGTCAGGACCTAGACCACCTTGCTTTCTATGTGAGGCAAGAAGGCTTGGCAGGCCAGGTGAATCATTCTGAGCTCCCTGACTGTGATGTGTAGAAAGCAACTGTGACTGGACCAACAAACTTGTGTGCTGAAATTGGCCAGTTGGGCTCCCCACACCAGGTCTGATACACTGGATACAAGAGTTGCTGATGAGGTTGGAGCTACAAAAAGGACTTTTTCCAGTCCAAAGTTGGAACAGACCAGATCGAGGTGCCATTACATCTGATTCCGGGGCTAGCCCCTTAGTAAACAGGGGTATGTCTAGACTGCATCCCTCTGTCGGCAGAGGGATGCAGATTAGGCAGGTCGACATTGCAAATGAGGCAGGGATTTAAATATCCTGTGCCTAATTTGCATAAAAATGGCCCCCGCGTTTTGCCGACTCAGCACTTTGTCGGCAAAAAGCGGCACTCTAGAGGGGGATCTGTTGAGAAAGAAAGCCTTTTTCAACAGATCCCTTATGCCTCCTGCAAAGCAGTCTCCACCTCTTCTCGTTTGTGCTGCGGCGGGACTCAGATTGTGCCACCCCATCACGGATTACCGCTCTCCACTGGGGATGGTCCTGGGCAAGCTTCGCCCAAGTATTGACACTGATGCTGCACTTTTTCATGTTTGCCTTCAACACGTCCTTAAATCACTTAAATCAGCTTCCAGGATGCTGGCTGATCTCACATGTTGGAGCTCACTGATTACTACTTTCTCAGTTATCTTGCCCAGGATTGGGAGACCGGAGACAAGTCATTAGCTGGAGTGTTATCCAAATGTTGGTTTCTTGACTACTGGAAAAACGTACTGTTATATTTTTCATGGAGCTTGGTAACTTGATGCTTCTTTATTTAAAATAGGCATTGATTATTTCCATTAGTAGTGTACATAATTGGTCTTCATTGGCTTTCACCGGCGGAGCATGGATTCATAGAATGAGACTAATTTTTTTTTTAGGGCTTCTTGAGCTTTTCATGGGTGGTGGGACTAAACCCATTCAGGGTTGGTATGGTAGGTAATACAATCTACTCAGGAATGGAATATTCTTTCCCATTCACTCTCCAGATCGTCACCTTATCGTGGTGAATGGACTTGTCCGTTCCAATGAACCCGAGAGCAATGCCATTGGGAGTCTTGTACTCCTGGTAGGGTCACCCATGGCAGCAAGGTCAAGGGGGACAGACCAGATGAAGAACGATCCTAAAAGTCCTCAGTGGCAGAACAGGCAGAGGATAGCAAGGGTAATGCTACAAGGGCTGTGAAGGCAGATGAAGGCTAATCCCAATCATTGTGGATTCCATGCCATTGGACACAGGCCTTCTATCAGTCAAGGATCATGTGGTGGCTGCAGTGCAACAGTCCCCCCATGCTAAAAGAAGTGATGCACAAGAGTCTTCCTATGCATTACTCTTCTAAGCTTAAGCCTTACAGCATCTGGCGAATGGCTATGGGAGCAGGATTGTGAAGTCCAGAAGCTTTTATTCATGGACCAGCACATAGGTGGTGGATGTGCGTATCAGTCAATCCGTTTTAAGGACCAAGGTGGTAGAACAGTGCGGCAGCTGCATCCATGACTGAACAGCCCTATTTAGGATTTGCTCTGCTCACGCCGTATGGGGAGGAGGCTAGAAAAGTTGCCCTAAATATAGTCCATCCCTGATCGGATAACTGGGTCCAGTGGATTCACCTCTATGCGGTCAACATCGAAGGGGTTGGTTTAGAAATAACAAGTTAAAAATCACTTAGAAAAATTAGATGTCTCCACGTCACCAGGGCCTGACGAAATGCATCCTAGAATACTCAAGGAGCTGATAGAGGAGGTATCTGAGCCTTTAGCTATCATCTTTGAAAAATCATGGAAGTCGGGAGAGATTCCAGAAGACCAGAAAAGGGCTCATATTGTGCCCATCTATAAAAAGGGAAATAAGAGCAACCCAGGAAACTGCAGAGCAGTCAGTCTAACTTATGTTCCAGGGAAGATAATGGATCAAGTAATTAAAGAATCCATCTGCAAACATCTAGAAGATAATAAGGTGATAGGGAACAGCCAGCATGGATTTGTAAAGCGCAAATCGTGTCAAACCAATCTGATAGCTTTCTTTGATAGGATAACAAGTCTTGTGGATAAGGGAGAAGAGGTGGACGTGGTATACCTAGACTTTAGTAAGGCATTTAATACAATCTCGCATGATCTTCTTATCATTAAACTAGGCAAATACAACCTAGATGGGGCTACCATAAGGTGGGTGCATAACTGGCTGGATAACCATTCTCAGAGAGTAATTATTAACAGTTCACAATCCTGCTGGAAGGGCATAACAAGTGGGGTTCCGCAGGGGTCTGTTTTGGGACCAGTTCTGTTCAATATTTTCATCAACGATTTAGATATTGGCATAGAGAGTAGGTTGAGTAAGTCTGCAGATGATACCAAGCTGGGAGGGATTGCAACTGCTTTGGAGGAAAGGGTCATAATTCAAAATGATTTAGACGAAATAGAGAAATGGTCTGAGGTAAACAGGATGAAGTTTAATAAGGACAAATGCAAAGCACTCCACTTAGGAATAATCAGTTTCACACATACAGAATGGGAAGCAACTGTCTAGGAATGAGTAATGCAGAAAGGGAGCTAGGGGTCATAGTGGACCACAAGCTAAATGAGAGTCAACAGTGTGACGCTGTTGCTAAAAAAGCAAACATGATTCTGGGATGCATGAACAGGAGTGTTGTGAGCAAGACATGAGAAGTCATTCTTCTGCTCTACTTTGTGCTGATTAAGCCTCAATTGGAGTATAGTGTCCAGTTCTGGGCACCACATTTCAAGAAATTGGAGATGGTCCAGAGAAGAGCAACAAAAATGATTCAAGGTCTAGAGAACATGAGCTATGAGGGAAGACTGGAAGAATTTGGCTTGTTTAGTTTGGAAAAGAGAAGACTAAGAGGGGACATGATAGCAGTTTTCAGGTATCTAAAAGGGTGTCACAAGGAGGAGGGAGAAAAATTGTTCTCCTTGGCTTCTGAGGATAGGATAAGAAACAATGGGTTTAAACTGCAGCAAGGGAGGTTTAGGTTGGACACTAGGAAAAACTTCCTAACTGTCAGGGTGGTTAAACACTGGAATAATATCTGGAGATATTTCAAGAGCAAGTTAGATAGACATCTATCAGGGATGGTCTAGATGGTACTGGGTCCTGCCATGAGGGCAGGGGACTGGACTCGATGACCTCTCAAGGTCCCTTCCAGTTCTCGTGTTTTACGATTCTATGATTCTAACAGCAACAAGGCAACTAGACTAGACGGAATCCCTGCTGAAGTCTTAAAAGAAGGTGGGCCAGAGCTCCACAAACAACTCCATTTCCTGATTCTCAAGATCTGGAATAGGGAGCAGATACCATGAGAGTTCAGACACACACTGATTGTCAGTCTCTTCAAGAATGGTGACAAATCGGACTGTGGAAACTATTGCAACATCTCCCTCCTGGCAACGGTAGGGAAAATCTTAGTTTGAATCCTTGCTAATCGACTCCTGCCACTCTCAGAAGAAATTCTTCCAGAATCCCAGTGTGGCTTCCGACCATTCTGAGGAACGGTGGACATGATCTTCACCACTCGGCAATTGCAAGAAAAATGTTGCGAACAAAATCAAGCCTTAGACAGGAGTTTCATTGACCTGACCAAAGCGTTCGATTCAATCAATCGTAGTGTCCTGTGGACCATCCTCTCAAAGATCAGTTGCCACAAAAAATTTGTCAGCATCCTGAGACTGCTTCATGACAACATGATTGCCACCATGCTGAGTAACAATGGATCCCGAAGCAACCCTTTGAGGTCAAAACAGGAGTGAAATAAGGCTGTGTCATTGCCCCAGCACTGTTCTGCATCCTCATTGCCATGACCCTCCATCTCATTGACAAGCTTCCAGATGGCATGAAGATTGTCTACAGAACTAATGTGAAGCTTTTTATCCTCATGAGACTGAAGGCCAAAAGCAAGACCTCCACGACTTCGATCATGGAGCTACAGTAGGCAGATGACAATATGGTCGCTGGTCTTTCACCCACAGCGCTTCAGACCATGTTAAGCACCTTCGCTGAAGCGTATGAGAATCTCGGCTTCACGCTGAACATCAAAAAGACCAAGGTGCTCCATCAACCCTTGCCGAATGGACAATCTCATGTACCATCTATTCAAGTCAACGGAGACCTGCTGGAAAATATGGAGCATTTCTTGTATCTTGGAAGTCATCATATGGTTGTTCCAACACTGCTGTACGCATGTGAAACCTGGACAACATATAAGCGTCGAACATAACCAGCACTGAAGCTGTCATCATCTACCAACAACTTCGCTGGACTGGTCACGTAGTCCGGATGCCTGATCAGCGCCTCAAAACAGATTCTGTTTTCTGAGCTGAAGGAAGGACGGAGGAGCATTGGGGGCCAAAGGAAGTGATTTAAGGACATGTTGAAGGCAAACATGAAAAAGTGCAGCATCAGTGTCGATACTTGGGCGAACCTTGCCCAGGACCATCCCCAGTGGAGAGCGGTAATCCGTGATGGGGTGGCACAATCTGAGTCCCGCCGCAGCACAAACGAGAAGTGGAGAAGGAGAAAAGAGCAGCAAAAACTGCCCCGCATCCCTCCAATAGCCACCAGCACCTGCCTCTTCTGAGATAAAACCTGCGGCTCCAGAATCGGGCTGGTCAGACATCTACAGATCCACAAATAGGAAGGTGACAGAAAGACGTCCTACTTGTTATCGAGTGACTGCTGAGAGAGAGGTTCTTTCCCAGTTACCTCCGTACACTTTCAATTGATCGTATCAGTAAAATACACTGATAGGTCTTCACAGCAATTGACATTTGGGTCTAGCATCTGGGTGACTAAGACAGCTTTGCTGGCTGTGATTCTGCTGTATTAATTGTAGAGTAAAAGGCTCATTTTGATGCTTTACTGCAGTGGCAAAGTTCTATAAGAGCTCTTTGTAGTTGATGGATTCAGAATCCCTTTTTGGCATTCTAACTTTCTGCCTTATCTGCTGTTGCTCTTCTATGATCCATGGTGATCTTCTCCAATGGGGCGGCGGGGGAGGGGGAGAGAATGGGCAGCATAGGACCAAATCATTGATGGTAATGGACGTCAGGTGGCTGTACTGTTATATTAAGTCATCTACAGCTTCTGTTTAGGTGGCTTGTTCTTCTACAGTGAGTTTTAAAGCCAAAAGATACAGGAGTCTTGGAGGAGGACAAGCTTTGGATGTTCATTACTATGACGTGAAGGAAAGAAGTCTCTGATCTCTGTCAGCTATGAGGTGGTGAGACCAGTAGTATGGGTAATATCTCTGAGGTTGATGCCAGAACCCAGTATATCCTGCATCCAGAGACCGTCTGGAAGACTCCCATGATTTCTATGTGGGACATGAAATTAAGTAATGTTGTATCATTTACGTTGTCTAGGATGGTGACGGCTGAGGCCCCTGAGAAGAGAGAATCTGGGGGATCTCAGTACTATGTTGGGCGGCAGCTCTATTAGTTCCTCCAGAAAGCCGACCAGGTTCCCAGCAGAGGGTCTTTCCAAGAATCCTAGGAAACTTTCTGTCCTTTGCCACAGAGATCATACAGATGCACTTTAATCCACATTTTGTTTTTGCATCTCAGACTAGAGGGGAACAGGACTGCTACTCTGCCTCCTCTTTCCTTCATTTCTGGTGTATTATGAAGGAGCCTCTCTTGGTTTGTGATACAGAGTATGGTTCGGGAACTAATCATACTGAAATAGAATTGAGGATGGACATGAACCATGTCTCAGTGATGTAAGCAAGATTTACTATACTGACATTTTGTGTTCCACCTCTATATGACATAATGGTTATTCCAAATTGCCCCGTACTTCTTACTCTAGTGGAAAGAATATATAAACCTCATTGACACATGGCTATTGTCCCCCTGAAACAATCAGACCATGTACAGAAGTTTATGAGACAGCTTCTGTTCCTGAGCTAATCATTTTAGTTCTTTAGCTCAAGCAGTAAAGGCCAGTGCTTTGAGAGCCAGATAGCCAAAGAATATTCTCTCACAGATGATATTTTAGACATTGTCAAGCCACTAGAGAGAGACAATGAACCACTCTGTATTAATGAAGATTGCACACTGTCCCAAGCTTCAGAGTCACAGGAATTAAAATCTCCATACATGTTTGCATAGACCGAACCCAGGACTTGTGAATCTAGGAGCATTAGCCTCGTGTGTTTGAACTAGAAGACTAGGTCCATTGGTTGACCTGCTGCAGCAGACCCATAAACACTGTCTATGGTCTCTCTCTTAGAGGGTGACAAAGGTAATTGTGTTAACACAGGTTCCAACTGCATCTCTAGTATCATGACATAGTAAGCAGTAACAGTATGCCATGGGGGAAAAAAAAACCCTCAGTCATTGTGCTGACATAATTACTATTCTGTCATCACAGCTTATGCCATCAGTAACATTGTGTCAATATTCCTCTGATGCGGACATCCAAAAATAGTAATTTTTTAAACCTTAATAACTTTTAATAAAAACATGTTGCAACTTTTAACAAATAGTCTTGCCAACTACTCATAGCAAAGAATAACACACATTTAATTTCCTACTTCAGACTGCTCTAACATTTTTTTTAAAAGGAGTCTGAAGAGAATATGAGAAACTGGAAAAATTATGGTCACGTGATGCTTTTTGAAATAGTTACAGCAAATGTCATTTGCTTCAAAATTCAAGCAGTTCATAAACAAAAATAAGCATTTGAAATTGATACTTTATGTCCAAACAGAGTATACAGAATTTGTTTTCACCTCTGTTAAAAAGAAAATGACTGTACAATTTTAATGATTCTGGCTCAATCACCCCACTATAATGGTTTGGACAGATCAGCTATTTGGGTTCCAAACACAGAACTGCAACATTTTTTGAATACACCTAGATTTTTTTGCATCAACAACAATTTTACCACTCATTTATAAGGAACTATACCATTACTAGGATTCCCTTCCATATGCACAAAAAAAAAATGTCTTTTAATGCTACATAGATATTTCATTGATACCTTTAACTTTATCTACTTTGTGTCAACTCACAGGGCCAGGGCCAAACAGGATTATGGATTCGCTTCAACACAGAGTTGATTAGGGATAGTCTTGCTTTATTAGTCTCACTATGTCATTGCTACTACATAGTTAATGTTACTGAATTGTTGTTATACAGCTAATAAAGAGTGCACATCAGCAAGCACTACAGAGCAATGCATAAAAGGCATTTGGAATGCTTACATCCCTTCTACTGTGGGGAGTCCTGTTCCTGATCCTCGCTTCTAGGACCATGGTCGACGTGGCTCCAGCTGGGGGAAGCCAGGGCACCTTCCGAGGTCTAGGTCCCTGGTGAAACTCACCAGGCATGGGACTCCCTACACTAGTTATACTACAGTTGTTTACCAGGTGTGCATGTACTGGCTCAACACAATTCTTATCTTATGAGCTGAGACCGAGGTCAAACTTGTTTACCGCTTAGTAGTTTCCCAGCTCAAGTGCATGGGTTAAAGCTGATACGGGCCAGCTGCTGTTTGCACAGGTCTGTACAGGGCTGGGTACAGCAAGGATGGAAACTTCCATCCCAACCTGCTGAGCTGCAGGCCCTGCATATGGCTTCTTATATGACGCCTTGTGTTTCATATCTTTAGTTATATTCATTACCATCTTCCTCCTCTTCTCTCTGCTTGTTACATAATGATTTGTTATTATTTATTACATCTGCTCAAACAGATTTATTTTACACACTGAAAAAGCTTCTCTCCCCCACCTCCTTAGGAACTGTGGATTTCGGGGCATCAAACAAAATTCTTAAACAACTCTCAATTTTCTTCATGCTTTTCAATTTTATTTTTTCAAAACACATTTTGCTCATAATTATTTTTGGCATGAATATATGGGGCCTGTATTCTGTTTGCACAAAATGAACTTAACCAGGTATAAAAGAAACCACTAATATTTTGTCCAGTAATCAATTTGTCACAGAATCCTAGAACTGGAAGGGACCTCGAGAGATCATCGAGTCCAGTCACCTGCCCACACAGCAAGACCATGCACTGTCAATCATCCCTGACAGGTGTCTATCAAACTGCTCTTAAATATCTCCAGTGATAGAGATTCTATAACCCCCTAGGCAATTTATTCCAGTGTTTAACTACCCTGACAGTTAGGAAGTTTTTCCTGATGTCCAACCTAAACCTCCCTTGCTGCAATTTAAGCCCATTGCTTCTTGTCCTATCATCAGGGGCCAAGGAGAACAATTATTCTCCCTCCTCCTTGTGATACCCTTTTAGATACTTGAAAACCGCTATCATGTCCCCTCTCAGTCTTCTCTTTTCCATACTAAACAAGCTCAATTCTTTCAGTTTTCCCTCAGAGCTCATGTTTTCTAGACCTTGAATCATTTTTGTTGCTCTTCTCTGGACCGTCTCCAATTTCTCCACATCTTTCTTGAAATGTGGTGCCCAGAACTGGACACAATACTCCAACTGAAGCCTAATCAGAAAAAATTAGAGTGGAAGAATGACTTCGCATGTCTTGCTCAGAACACTCCTGTTATTGCATCCCAGAATCATGTTTGCTTTTTTTGCAACAGTGTCACATCTGTTGACTCATGTTTAACTTTTGGTCCACTATGACTCCCAAACCCCTTTCTGCAGTACTCTTTCCTAGACAATCACTTCCCATTCTGCATGAGTTCCTTCCTAAGTAGAGTACTTTGCATTTGCCCTTATTAAACTTCATCCTGTTTACCTCAGAGCAGTTCTCTATTTTGTCTAAATCATTTTGAATGTTGACCCTGTCCTCAAAAGCACTCCCAACCCCTCCCACCTTGATATCATCTGCAAACTTAATAATCACTCTCTCTATGCCAGGGGTGGCCAACCCGAAGCTCTTCAAAGAAAAAATTGCGGCTCCCGCACCCGCAGCTCTTAAAGGGGCAGAATGGTGAAACGAAAGCAAGGGTTCTGTGAAGAGTGTGAAGAGCCGACTCCCCTGCCCTCTCTGAAAGAGACAGATACGGAGTCGTGGCGTCCCATCCAGACTTCCAAATGGCCACCTTAAAAGGGCAATGCGTGCTGTGCTCTTAAAAGGCCGGGGCTTTTTTTTTCGCGCTCAACAGCCTTTTTCTCTAGGCTCTTTGCGCTGTATCCATCACTATTTTGGTTCTTTGGCTGTAACGGATTGGCTGCCCCTGCTCTATGCCATCATCTAAATCATTGATGAAGATATTGAACAGAATCAGTCCCAAAACAGACCCCTGCGAAACCCCACTTGTTGTGCCCTTCCAGCAGGATTGTGAACTGTTAATAATTACTCTCTGAGAATGGTTATCCAGTCAGTTATGCACCCACCTTATAGTAGCCCCATCTAAGTTGTATTTGCCTAGTTTAATGATAAGAAGATCATGCAAGACCATATCAAATGCCTTACTAAAGTCTAGGTATACCACATCCACCACTTCTCCCTTATCCACAAGACTTGTTATCCTATCAAAGAAAGCTATCACATTGGTTTGACACGATTTGCGCTTTACAGATCCATGCTATCACCTTATTATCTTCCAGATGTTTGCAGATGGATTCTTTAATTACTTGCTCCATTATCTTCCCTGGAACACAAGTTAGACTGACTGGTTTGCAGTTTCCTGGGTTGCTCTTATTTCCCTTTTTATAGATGGGCACAATATTAGCCCTTTTCCGGTCTTCTGGAATCTCTCCCAACTTCCATGATTTTTCAAAGATGATTGCTAAAGGCTCAGATACCTCCTCTATCAGCTTCTTGAGTATTCTAGGATGCATTTCATCAGGCCCTGGTGACTTGCAGACATCTAACTTTTGTAAGTAATTTTTAATTTGTTCTTTCATTTTAACTTCTAAACCTACCCTATTTCCACTAGCATTCACTGTGTTATGCATCCCGTCACTATCCATTTTCTTGATGAAAACCGAAACAAAGGTGTCATTAAGCACCTCTGCCATTTCCAAGTTTCCTGTTATTGTTTCTCCTTCTTAACTGATCAATGGGCCCACCCTGTCCTTGGTCTTCCTCTTGCTCCTAATATACTTGTAGAACATCTTCTTGTTATCCTTTATGCCTCTAGCTAGATTTATCTCTTTTTGTGCCTTTGCCTTTCTAATCTGGCCCCTGCATACCTGTGTTGTGTGCTTATATTCATCTTTTGTAATTTGATCTAGTTTCCACTTTTTATATGACTCCTTTTTGATATTTAGATCATATAAGATCTGCTAGTTTATCCAAGGTAATCTCCTGCCATACTTTCTTTCTCTCCTATGCAGTGGAATAGTTTGCTTTTGGGCCCTTAATAATGTCCCTTTAAAAAATTGCCAACTGTCTTCAATTGTTTTTCCTCTTAGTCTTGCTTCCCATGGGACCTTACCTATCAGCTCTCTGGAGTTCACTAAAATCTGCCTTCCTGAAATCCACTGTCTCTATTTTGTTCTTCTCCCTTCTACTGTTCCTTAGAATCATGAACTCTTATGATTTCATGGTCACTTTCACCCAAGCTGCCTTCCACTTTCAAATTTTCAACCAGTTCCTCCCTCTTTGTTAAAATCAAATAAAAAACAGCTTACCTCTAATAGCTTTGTCTTTATCTGTCATAATGAAATATAATATTCAAACATTTAAACATTACAGGGATATTATAATTATCCCCAAATCAACATTACAAACCCAAGAAATGCCGCTAAGTGTTAAAAGAAATACAGGTATTTTAAAATGTAGAAATACACAATTAAGATACAAAGATATATTTAACTTGGCCCTCTAGTGATGGCGTACAATAATGATTAAAAGCTTCAGGGGGTAGCCGAGTTAGTCTGTACTGGATAAACTTAAAAAACAACAAATAGTCTGGTAACACTTTAAAGACTAACAAAACATGTCAATGGTATCATGAGCTTTCGTGGGCACAGCCCACTTCTTCAGATGACCAGAGTGCTGGATGTCCAGGACCAAAATAAATAAGGGAGAAGAAGGGGGGGGGAGGGGAGGAAAAGAGACAGTGAGTTAAAAATATGTCCAGTTTGTCCAATATATATTGCGGTGGGGCACTGCTGGCATTGGAGTCAATAACATAAGCCACCAAATCAGAGGCTCATTTAACTGCACATCCAGTAATTTAATCTATGCCATCAAATGCCAGCAGTGCCCCACTGCAATATATATTGGACAAACTGGACAGTCCTTACGGGAAAGAATTAATGGACACAAATCAGATATCTGTAAAGAGAACATACAAAAATCTGTTGGGGAACACTTTAATGTTCCTGGGCATGCATTACCAGATTTTCAAGTAGCTGTTTTGCTACAGACCAATTCCAGAAGCCAAATACACAGGGAAGGACTGGAACTACAATTCATTCACAAGTTCGATTCTCACACCTATGGTTTGAATAAAGATACTGGATGGCTGGGTCATTATCAACATACCAAACAATGAAGGTGACAAAATGGTTCTTTGTCTATGCAGAATCTCATGATACCATCTACATGTTTTGTTCGTCTTTAAGTGCTACCGGACTATTCGTTGTTTGCTAATTAATGGTTTTTATCTGCCTCTTTTGACTATCCAGTCTTAGGTACTTATAGACTATTTGTTTTTCCTATTACATTCCAGCTCGACTTTCCCCTTGATATTTTTTACCCACTGCCTCTTCTTGTCCCGCCCTCCCTCCCCCCCCCCCGATTTTTTCCCATTCCACCCTCCCTCCCCTATTTATTTTGGTCCTGGACATCCCATACTCTGGTCATATGAAGAAGTGGGCTATGCCCATGAAAGCTCATGATACCATCTACATGTTTTGTTTGTGTTTAAAGTGTTACCAGGCTATTTGTTGTTTTTTAAGTTTAATAATGATTAAGGAATTTAAAATATGTTTGTGGTCTCAGATTAGATTAAACTCCGTTTCAAAGACACAAATGTTTCATTTTTTTGCTCTTCCTGCCACTAAGTAAATCCTTTCATCCTTTAAAACTAGAAAGGAATACACAATAATTTCTTAAGCCTCTTTCTATGATGTACACAGTAGCCTGAGAGTACAAGGTGAGCTAGCACTGGGCCTGCAGTGTAAACAGTGTTTCTATGATACAGACCATGACGGATGCCCTATTGGTAATAAAATTGTGGAAGTACTGTTCATTGATGCTGTTTGGATCTACATGAGGCTGAGGTTTTGAGGATTCTCTGTTTCAACTTTATCTCAATGTCCATGAGTAAGGTGTTTATTTAGAATGCTCAATTCTAACTAGTTGTCCGCTGATCTGTCCAGGAACTGACTGATTCCTTCTTTGTACAGTTCTTCTTGTTCTGATACAGGCTAGTGGATGATCTGAAGTAACACAGATCACACTGGTGATTAGACCAGGATAGTCTAATCTGAATGAAAGAATATGCTGCCCTTGGCATATGAGCTTCCAAAAACACCCGGCACCTTCCTCATTGGTAAGTGGCAGTATTCCACAGCCATTCAAAAGAAAAAAAATCACCTGCTTTTACCCACAGTTTATAATCAAACGAAATATCAGGTGGACTGGATAGATGAGGTGATACTGGGTAGGAGCAGGAAGTCACCCAAACTGACTGCAAAATCACCATTCAATAGTACAAATCCCAGAGAAGAGAGTTTAGTTTATTCAAATCCAGGCAGTAAAAACTGCTAATTGTCATGGAAATTAGTGGGCAAGGGTCTCAAACTCAATTTACCGTAGGGCCAGTGCTCCACAGCGGAAGGCAGGGGTCCCAGCACATTCCCCCTTCACTGGGCAGGCATTGCAGGGAAGCAGAACTATTAAGCAGCCTGCTCTGCTCCGCCAACTCTCAAGCCAGCCTGCGCTGGGGCTGGGTGGCTCCACTTCCTGCCGTTGCAGTGAAGCAGAGTAACCAGGCTGGCCTGGGAGATGGCAGCAGAGCAGAAGCTGCTATATCATTCTGCTTCCCTGCATCTCCTGCTGTTGGTGGTGAGTGTGAGGGGGCTCTACCCCTGTTGCCACCCCATGCCAGGCCCCGGTAATCTCTCAGACCAAGTTCTTTGGGGAAGGAGCTTGAAGTAAGGGGTGTGACGGGGGAGAGGGCAGAGGAGGGGCGGGAAGAGGTGAGGCAATGTGGAGCAAAGGCTGGACTTGGGGGGAAGGGTACAGACACACACACACCCAGGACTGCAGGAACTCACATGGAAGCAGTTGTCCATATGCTGGACTGCAGAACTGCTCAGTCTGCAGATGGTCCACGGGCTGTGAGTTTGAGACCCTGATAGTGAGTAATCCATGTGCCTGTTTCATGATGGGGATCTCTGCTGCTGCACTAACCTTTATCAGACAGCTGGACAATTCTATGCCATTAAGAACACCTAATTCTGAAAATTATCACTGCAGCTACCACAAGCTTTCTACTGTATCTGCACTCAGCTCACTGAGTGTCCCAGCACATATCCTATGATGCCTGCCCAGTCCATGTGTATTTGTGCTATCCTTGAGACTTCATCATCTGAATCATCACACTGATTACAGCTTCTGTACACTGATAATTTGCACTTTTCAGTTTCACTCATATACAGAGAAAGACTTGATTTCCCTAAGCACTCCTTCTCCCCAGAGTACCATACATATGCAAGCCACAGAACAGTTAACAGTTAAATATTTTCTTGCCAGTATTTTAAGAGCACAGAAGGTTCCAAATTGCTGGTAAAATAAACAATGCCAGACTGTGAAAACTCCTGGCTGCCATGTTCTCTGATGTTAACAAGCGTTTCTTTATTACTGTAACCTTTCTGAAGTGAATAAAAATTATTTCTCTGCCCTAGTTCTGCCCTCAAGGAAAAGGCAGGAGAGAAAAGTGAACTCTGCAGAAAGCTGCACAGCAAGAGCTCCAGAATGGTGGGGATGGCCTGTTTAAACAGTTGCCTTCAAAGACAGTATTTAACATACTTGCAGAAAATGTTTAAGTTTCCAATATAATTTCTGTATTTAATTCAGACTTGGGATTGTGGTGAACAAGCAAACTCCAAAAGCTCCTAAATAAATGAGCAGGGATATAAAGAGTTAAAATCTCTTTACACACAGTTTACTGAAAAGGACCCAAAGACACAGATTATACCTGGATAAGGACAGCATTCCCACCCCCACCCCAATCATAGAACTAGATGGTCTAACCTACTATGAGACACAAAGGGATATTTTTAGGACATTGACATGCACATGTGGCCTTCATGGTCCACAGTAAAGACTCCTCTTGATTTTGGAGGCTCCATAAATAGCTAGGCTAAGTTACGCTTTCAAGTACCCTGTATAAAAAGACAGCTGTTAGCCCTTTTTCATAGAATCATAGAACCACAGAGCTGGAAGAGACCTCAGAAGATCATCAAGTCCAGCCCCCTGCTCTAGGCAGGACCAATCCCAACTAAATCAACCCAGACAGGGCTTTGTCAAGCCGAGACTTAAACACCTCTAGGGATGGAGACTCCACTACTTCCCTAGGTAACCCATTCCAGTGCTTCACCACCCTCCTAGTGAAATAGTTTGTCCTAATATCCAACCTGGACCTCTCCCACCACAACTTGAGATCATTGCTCCTTGTTCTGCCATCTGTCACTACTGAGAACAGCCTTTCTCCATCCTCTTTGGAACCTCCCTTCAGGAAGTTGAAGGCTGCTATCAAATCCCCCCTCACTCTTCTCTTCTGCAGACTAAACAGAACCAACTCCCTCAACCTCTCCTCGTAGGTCATATGCTCTAGCCCCCTAATCATTTTGGTTGCCCTCCGCTGGACCCTCTCCAATGCATCCACATCCTTTTTGTAGTGGGGGGCCCAGAACTGGACACAATACTCCAGATGTGGCCTCACCAGAGCCGAATAAAGGAGAATAATCACATCTCTGGATCTGCTGGCAATGCTCCTCTTAATGCAACCTAATATGCCATTAGCCTTCTTGGCTACAAGGGCACATTGTTGACTCATATCCAGCTTCTCATCCACTGTAACCCCCAGGTCCTTTTCTGCAGAACTACTACTTAGCTGGTTGGTTCCCACCCAGTAACAATGCTTGGGATTCTTCCGTCCCAAGTGCAGGACTCTGCACTTGTCGTTGTTGAACCTCATCAGATTTCTTGTGGCCCAATCCTCCAATTTGTCTAAGTCACTCTGGACCCTATCTCTGCCCTCAAGCATATCTACCTCTCCCCCTAGCTTAGTGTCATCTGCAAACTTGCTGAGGGTGCAATCCATCCCCTCATCCAGGTCATTAATAAAGATACTGAACAAAACCGGTCCTAGAACCGAATCTTGGGGCACTCCGCTAGAAACCCACCGCCATCCTGACATCGAGCCGCTGATCACTACCCGTTGGGCCCGGCCTTCTAGCCAGCTTTCTATCCATCTTACCGTCCATTTATCCAATCCACACTCCCTTAACTTGCTGGCAAGAATATTGTGGGAGACCGTATCAAAAGCCTTGCTAAAGTCAAGGTATATCACATCCACTGACTTTCCCATGTCCACAGAGCCAGTTACCTCATCATAGAAGCTAATCAGATTGGTCAGGCACAACTTGCCCTTTGTGAATCCATGCTGACTATTCCTGATCACTTTCCTCTCTTCCAAGTGCCTCAGAATGGATTCCTTAAGGATCCCTTCCATGATTTTTCCAGGAACCGAGGTAAGACTGACCGGCCTATAGTTCCCTGGATCGTCCTTCTTCCCTTTTTTGAAGATGGGCACTACATTTGCCTTTTTCCAATCATCCGGGATCTCTCCCGATCTCCACGACTTTTCAAAGAAAATGGCCAAAGGCTCCTCAATGACATTTGCCAACTCCCTCAGTACTGTCGGATGCATTAAGTCCAGACCCATGGATTTGTGTACATTTAGCTTTTCTAAATAGTTCCTAACCTGTTCTTTACCCACCAACAACAACACATAAACCAGTTGCCACTCATTATGATTCCCCCTCAAGCCACTGGTTATTCAATATCATCCTTCTGCCACACAGGACTGATGTCTGGAGCCAGGAGGTTGGGTTTCAAGTTTCTGAAAGCCCTCACCCAACGAACGGGGGTGCCATCCCGACTGCTTCCAACAAACCAATCTTGCAAAAGCCCTGTCTTCTAGTCACACATTAGCTAGCTGCATGCAGCTGAGATGGCTCCTTTGATGAGCAGTCACTGCAGTCTCTAAGGTAAATAGACTAAAAAGTGCCATGATATAAACCCTGTGCACTAAAGCCAGACCTTCTCTAAGCAGAAGATCAATGCTGCCGAAATCAATCTTTTAGAGTTCAATTTTAGCGGATCTAGTAAAGACCCACTAAAATTGAACTCAGCACCCCTGTCATCAGCCAGTACTCCTGCTCCATCAAAGAGTAAAAAGAATGGACAGCTCCTCAAACATCTAAGATACAAAAAAAAAATTTGCATTATCATGAAGAAATTTAATCTGGAAGACAGAGTGTATAGGACTCATACTGCCACAAGTAGAATATCTTTTGGCATTCATACAATTACAGCTGATAATTTTACAATACACAAAGTAGTGTAACTAACATGGCTTTATTCTATTTTAGACCTTATTCTGATGGATACAATGGGATTGATCATTGAAATAAAAAGTAATGGCTGCCTAGATACAAGTTATCACAACCTAATTACATTCAGAAAATAATTCTGACCAGTAATATGCATACACCACTCATAAACAGTGGTTTAGAATTTTCAATAACCAAAAACCTGGAAATAAATATGAGCAAAATTGATTGGGAGAATACATTTAAACTTAAAAATTTAAAAAAATATTTGTGAAGAGTATTTTATTAAATATACAAAAAACAAAATATCACAACCACAAAAGGAGGCTTCTTTGGTTAAAACGATGCTAATTAGGAAAAGATGCGAAAGTGGGAATAACTTTTTTCTTAAAGCAATATATATCACACACAAAAAAGGAGAAGCTGATCACATTGTCTATATTTCTTAACATATAATTTATAGACAATCGATAAGAGAAACTAAAGATATGAATTACATTTCTATAACTGCTAGGCTATACATTATCACGAACAAAACAGAATTTATAAATAGGGCTGTGGATTAACACAGTTAACTCATGTAATTAACTCAAAATTAATCACAAACAATCATGATTAATCACTGTTTTCATCACATTGTTAAACAGAATACCACTTGAAACATTACATTTGGATTTTTCTACATTTTCAAATATATTGATTTCTATTATAAAAGAATACTAAGGGCATTATGCTCAATTATATTATTGTAAAAATGATTAACAACAGTATTTTTCAATTCACCTCCTGCAAGTACTGTAGAGTTAGCTTTTTATTGTGAAAATGCAACTTATAAATGTAGATTTTTGTACATAACTACACCCAAACAGAGTAAAACAAGTCTTGTGGATAAGGGAGAAGCAGTGGACATGGTTACTTAGTAAGGCATTTGACACAGTCTTGCATGATCTTCGTCTCAATAAACTAAGGAAATACAACTTAGATGGGGCTACTATCAGGTGGGTGCATAACCGGCTGGATAACCATTCTCAGACAGTAGCTATTAACAGTACACAATCATGCTGGAAGGGCATAACAAGTGGGTTCCACAGGGATCTGTTTTGGGGCCGGTTCTGTTCAGTATCTTCATCAATGGTTTCGATGATGACATAGAGAGCATGATTATTAAGTCTGCAGATGAGACCAAGCTGGGAGGGATTGCAAGTGCTTTGGAGGATAGGGTCAACATTCAAAATGATCTAGACAAATTAGAGAAATGGTCTGAGGCAAACAGGATGAAGTTTAATAAGGACAAATGCAAAATACTCCACTTAGGAAGGAACAATCAATTTCACATATACAGAATGGGAAGTGATTGTCTAGGAAGGAGTACTGCAGAAAGGGATTTAGAAGTCATAGTGGACCAAAAGTTAAACATGAGTCAATAGCGTGACACTTGCAAAAAAAGCAAACATGGTTCTGGGACGCATTAACAGGAGTGCTGTGAGCAAGACAAGAGAAGTCATTCTTCCGCTCTACTCTGTGCTGATTAGGCCTCATTTGGAGTATTGTGTCCGGTTCTGGTCACCACATTTCAAGAAAGATGTGGAGAAATTGAAGAAGGTCCAGAGAAGAGCAACAAAACTGATTAAAGGTCTAGAGAACATGAGCTATGAGGGAAGACTGAAGGAATTGGGCTTGTTTAGTTTGGAAAGGAGAAGACTAAGAGGGGACATGATAGCGGTTTTCAGGTATCTAAAAGGGTGTCACAAGGAAGAGGGAGAAAAATTGTTTTCCTTGGCCTCTGATGATAGGACAAGAAGCAATGGGCTTAAATTGCAGCAAGGGAGGTTTAGGTTGGACATCAGGAAAAACTTCCTGTCAGGGTGGTTAAACACTGGAATAAACTGCCTAGTGGGATGGTGGAATCTCCATCACTGGAGATATTTAAGAGCAGGTTAGACAGACACCTATCAGGGATGATCTAGACAGTGCTTGGTACTGCCGTGAGGGCAGAGGACTGGACTTGATGATTTCTCAAGGTCCCTTCCAGTTCTAGTGTTCTATGATTCTATGAAAACTTTAGATCCTACAAGTCCACTCAGTTCTACTTCTTGTTCAGCCAATCTCTAAGACAAAACCATTTGTTTATATTTACAGAAGTCTGAAAAGTGTAAGTTACAACCTGTTTCAATGGCCCAGTCGTCTGTAGACTGGAATGATTGTGAATATCTGAATTACAGATTAAGTCATTCCACTTTATGTCCAATATACAACATTCTCATTTTGTGTGGAAAGCCTTCAGCTTTGCCAAGTCTGAGCACTGTTGTTATTTAGGGATGTGAAGGACTAATTGACTATCCAATAAGCACATGCTTATCAGATAGTTGACAGATTAGTCGACTATTTGCTTGACCCCCGCCCCCCTTGCTCCCTTTATCAGAAAGAGGCAGCAAGAGGGGGAAAAGGAGGGAGTGCTTCAAAATGGAAGTTGCCGCTTTGAAACACTGCAGGGAGCCCAGCATCAGGGCTACACTTCAAAGGCAGACACGCCCATATCGACTAAACAAATAGTCGATGCAAATTACATCGACTATTTGATTAGCAAAATAATCGAAATTTTACATCCTAGTAGTATCCATGTTTCACAACCATACAGCAGCATGGACAGTATACAGCTCAAATAAATTCTGAACTTGGTTGTCATGTGGAAATGATGTTGATTCCATATTTGTTGTAGATGACCCATGACAGATTCTGCAATGTCAATCTTGTGGAGAACTTCTGTATGATAGGTGGAGGAACTGGTGAGTATCGAACCCAAACAGCAAAAAATGGAGACTGCTTTGACAGTTCCATAAATCAAAGATATTGGGGTTGTGGGTGTACTCCATAGATTTAGCAGCTTTGTCTTTAACCACAAAACATGGAGGTTAATGTTAACAAATTCCTCCTCAATTTGCTGGAGTACCTTATGAAATCTGTCAGGTCTCTGTACCAAACAACAACATTCACATAGTCAAGATCTGAGAGTGAGAGATCACCAGTCTTAATGCCTGTGGACCATTGGTGACCATATCTATTGCCATGCTCATGGGGAAGAGTTAAAGTTATCTGGCTATGTTGTGTGGGAAGTATCATCTCGGCTCTTCAATTCCTAATTTACCAACATTTGAGTTTTGGGATTTAAATTCTTGCATTCTCAAAGAGCACAGGGCAGTGCTGAGTGCTAGCAAACTTCACTCCACTGAAACAAGAGAGTTTGCGTATGATTTTTTCCTGTGTTTTTTGAGAAAGGGTGGTGAAAGTGGCACTACCTCTTTTCCTCTTGCCCCAATCCACACTGTCTTCCTGCAAAACACTTGTCTTCTATTATGTACTTCTCATCCTGACTTCTATTCTGCCTGCTCTCCTATCCCCATCTCCATTCTAATCATGCTTCTTGACTCCTTGGGCAACCTCATTCATCTTTTTTCCTCTACTAGGAGTAGCTTCTTTTGGAACTGAACTGTTGCAAATTTAAGAAAATGTAATATGGAACATGAATAATCTGAAAAAGAATCCCAAACTAGGTTCCAATAGTCAGAATATAGCTAAATAGGACACAGCTGGATTTGTTTTCTTAAAAATAAATTATTTTTCTAACAGTGCAGAACAAGGGAGAAACCTGTGCTCAAAGTTTCTGAGCCAGATTCTGCTGTTAACTGATGTAAATGTGGAGTAATGCCAGTGATTTCAATGGTGCTACATTATATTCACACCAGTATAACTGAGAGCAACTATGGGGCAAATAAACTGCTTTAGCTGAAAGCATAACAAAGGCTGTATTGTGCTATGCAAGGCTGGGGCAATAAATAAATTCATAAGACATGCAAAAGGGGGGTTGAGTGGACTGGTAGGAAAGCAGGATGGTGGGATTAAGATAAACGAGATTTTAATTTGGGTTTGCCATATTGGCCTGGACAGTCCCCTCCTGTTCTTTTACAGATTTTCAAACATAAAGAGATACAAATCAGGATTTTGTTTTGAAGAAGCAAATCTGATACACTTCAGACATACAGTATAACTGCATCATACCAGAAACTTCCTTGTTAAAAAGGAACTTTTCTGAATTAGGAATGTTTATTTCAAATCAGACTCTGACGTATATGTTTAGATAGAATCCAATTTATGTACAGTAATGTTAATGAATTTTAAAGCTGTCAAGGAAGATCTAAGAAAAAAGAGCAGGCATTTTTTCTGAAGTCTCCAGTTCTCTAACTTCCATGTATGGTGTCCTAAGAGTCAACTCCACTGCACCCTGATTCAGAAATATGAGAATACACTCAAGAGACTACAAAGCCTTGCTTTTTATAGCTAGGTTTACCAAAACACGATATGCAAGCTAGTCTAATATATTTGTTGCCAAGCTCCTCTGACAGGAAGAAAAACACTTGCAATCTATAACACTGATTCTGGCTCCCCCTTGCAAACTGATTAAGTAGCTGCCAAGTTTGGATAATTTAAATCTGCTCCCTGTAAGCCACAAGATGGAGATATTTGGCAGAGCAGGATCGAAAGGAAGTCTTTTACCCAGCCTAATGTTAATAGTAATACTTTGAGCCATTACATCTAGCCAATTTTTATATTTGTTTTTTAAGTTTGGTAAAAATGTCACAAGTGGAAAAATTAAGTAAAGAGCACTGGTTAGCCACAGAACTGGATACACCTGGCTGCAAACCCACCAAAAGAAACTGACTTCATTAGTAATAGGGGCAGCAGAGTAAAATTTATATCTGAAATCTGCCTGCACCAGTAGAATTGCTGAGGCCAAAAGCACTCTGTCTGTTTTTACAGCTGTGCCATGTTTTGATTCCTGACTCTTGCTGACACTCTGGAGCGCTGAAGGAACCCAGGCTACACTGTCCCAAAACTTTGTAGCTGAGATTCAGATTTCAAAGATGTAATTATCTGTTTATGGAATAATACAAACAAACTGGAATTGGAGCTGATATAAATTAAGAGTAAAAACGCAACATGCTGTATTAATAATGTAATAGCAATGATCCTGTATTTTTAAGAACAGACAGCAAATTCTAAATACACTGATGCCAATTCTGAAACATAAAACTTCATGTTCATTTTCTGCATCAGTTGTACTAACTACATGTTACCCTTTCGTGGTTAGTGTTGGACCCCTGGACATTCTATTCTCACTACTTTTACTGATTTTAGATAAAGTGGCTTTGAAAAATAGTCTGACCAAAGGAAGATTTGTATATTTTAATGGATGCACATGCCTGAAAGCCTCTTAACAAAACAATACAGTTAAAAATGTGCAAGATAAGTTCATGAATTGTTCTGCTTTCTGCTGTCAATTATGTAGCTACATCAATCACCCACCTCAGCCTTTTCTAGCCAACCCAAAACTACCTTAGAAAGACAAAGTTGGTGAAGTAATATCTTTTACCAGAGCAACTTCTGTTGGTGAAAGACACAAGCTTCTGAGCTACTTAGAGTTCTTCTTCAGTTCTGGGAATGGTCCTAAGAATGTCACAACAGATATTTAGCACATACTTTAAGGGTCAATCAGAACCATAGGGCTCTAAGGGAACATAAGGCTTATCTAGGCTCACTCCTAACAAGATTCAGGATTTGCTGAGTCTAAACCAGTAGTTCTCAAACTATGGGTTGAAACCCCAAAGTGGGTTGCAACCCCATTTTAATGGAGTCACCAAGGCTGGCTTAGACTTGTTGGGGCCTAGGTCCAAAGGGAAGCCTGAGCTCTACAGGCTAGGGCCTCTAGCCAAAGCCCAGACCTCACTGCCAAAGGCCATAACCTGAGGGCTTTGGCCCTGAGTGGTGAGACTCAGATTATAAGCCTCCTGCCTAATACTTTGGCACCTCCACTCAGGGCAGCAGGGCTCAAGCTATGGTTCATAAGAACATAAGAACGGCCATACTGGGTCAGACCAAAGGTCCTTCTAGCCCAGTATCCTGTCTGCCAACAGCGGATACCAGATGCCTCAGAGGGAGGGATCATAACAGGTAATCCCCACGTGATCCTCCCCTGTGACCCACTTCCAAAGAAACAGAGTCTAGGGATACCATTCCTACCCATCCTGGCTAATAGCCAGGGCTCGACAAACCGCGGCAAGATCTACTCGCCAGCCCCGCACCGTGCATGTGTCAGATCGGCACTGCGTGTGTGCCCAGCACCGGTGAATGGGGCGACCAGCTGAAATCTACTCGCCACAAGTGAGTAGATATAGCGATTTGTCGAGCCCTGCTAATAGCCATTGATGGACCTAACCTCCATGAATCTATCTAGCTCTTTTTTGAACCCTATTAAAGTTCTAGCTTTCACTGCATCCTCTGGCAAGGCGTTCCACAGGCTGACTATGCAATGAATGAAGAAAAACTTTTTTGTTTGTTTTAAACGTGCTGCCTATTAATTTCATTTGGTGACCCCTAGTTCTTATATTGTGGGAAAAATAAATAACTTTTCCTTATTCACTTTTTCCACACCAGTCATAATTTTATAGACCTCTATCATGCCCCCCCCCCTTAGTCTCCTCTTTTCTAAGCTGAAAAGTCCAAGTCTTTTTAATCTCTCTTCATATGGGACCCGTTCCAAACCCCTCATCATTTTTGTTGCCCTTTTCTGAGCCTTTTCCAGTGCCAATATATCTTTTTTTGAGATGAGGCGACCACATCCGTACACAGTATTCAAGATGTGGGCGTACCATGGTTTTATATAGAGGCAATAAAATATTTTCTGTCTTATTCTCTATCCCCTTTTTAATAACTCCTAACATTCTATTTGCTTTTTTCACTGCCGCTGCACACTGAGTGAATGTTTTCAGAGAACTATCCACAATGACTCCAAGATCTCTCTTGAGTAGTTGTAGCCAAATTAGTCCCCATCATATTGTATATATAGTTGGGATTATGTTTTCCAATGGGCATTACTTTACATTTATCAACATTAAATTTCATTTGCCATTTTGTTGCCTAATCACTTAGTTTAGTGAGATCTTTTTGAAGCTCTTCACAGTCTACTTTGGTCTTAACTATCTTGAGCAGTTTGGTATCATCTGCAAATTTTGACACCTTACTGTTTACCCCTTTCTCCAGATCATTTATAAATAAGTTGAACAGGATGTGTCCCAGGACAGGATGAGTCCCAGACCCTTGGGGGACCCCACTAGTTACCTCTCTCCACTCAGAAAACTTACCATTTATTCCTACCCTTTGTTTCCTGTCTTTTAACCAGTTATCAATCCACGAAAGGACCTTTCCGCTTATCCCATGATAACTTACTTTACTTAAGAGCCTTTGGTGAGGGGCCTTGTCAAAGGCTTTCTGGAAATCTAAGTATACCATATCCACTAGATCCCCCATGTTCACATATTTGTTGACCCCTCAAAGAACTCTAGCAGATTAGTTAGGCGTGATTTCCCTTTGCAGAAACCATGTTGACTTTCTTCCAACAAATTATATTCATCTATGTATCTGACAATTTTATTCTTTACTACGGTTTCAACTAATTTGCCCAGTACTGATGTTAGACTTACCGGTCTGTAATTGCCATGATCACCTCTAGAGCCATTTTTAAATATTAGTGTAACATTAGCTCACTTCCAATCATTAGGTATGAAAGATGATTAAAAGGATAGGTTACAAACTACAGTTAATAGTCCTGCAATTTCCCATTTGAGTTCTTTCAGAACTCTTGGGTGAATGCCATCTGGTCTCGGTGACTTGTTATTATTAACTTTATCAATTTCTTCCAAAACCACCTCTAATGACACCACAATCTGGGACAATTCCTCAGATTTGTCACCGAAAAAGAATAGCTCAGGTTTGGGAATCTCCCCAATATCCTCAGCTGTGAAGACTGAATCAAAGAATTCATTTAGCTTCTCCACTATGACTTTATCATCTTTGAGGGCTCCTTTAGCATCTCGAGCACCTAAGGGCCCCACTGGTTGTTTAGCTGGCTTCCTGCTTCTGATGTACTTAAAAAACATTTTACTATTACTTTTTGAATTTTTGGCTAGCTGTTCTTCAACTCCTTTTTGGCTTTTCTTATTATATTTTACACTTAATTTTACAAAGTTTATGGTCCTTTCTATTTTCCACACTACGATCTGACTTCCACTTTTTAAATTATATCTTTTTATCTGTCACTGCTTCTTTTACTTGGTTGTTAAGCCACGGTGGCACATTTCTGTTTCTCTTATTGTGTTTTTTAGTTTGAGGTATACATTTAAATTGGGTCTTTATTATGGTGTCTTTGAAAAGTTTCCATGCATCTTGCAGAGATTTTACTTTTGTCACTGTACCTTTTAATTTCTGTTTAACTAACATCCTCATTTTTGTGTAGTTCCCCTTTCTGAAATTAAATGCCACAGTGTTGGGCTGCTGAGGTGTTTTTCCCACCACAGGAATATTAAATTTTATTACATTATGGTCCCTATTTCCAAGTGGTCCAGTTATATTTATCTCTTGAACCAGATCCTGCGCTCCATTTAAGACTAAATCAAGAATAGCCTCTCCCCTTGTGGGTTCCAGAAACAGCTGCTCCAAGAAGCAGTCATTTAATGTATCAAGAAATTTTATCTCTGCATCCCGCCCTGAGGTGACGTGTACCAGTCAGTATGGGAACAGTTGAAATCCCCCACTATTATCGAGTTTTTTAATTTGATAGCCTCTCTAATCTCCCTTTGCATTTCATAGTCACAATCACTGTCCTGATCGGGTGGTCGATACTATATCCCTACAGCCAGTGCTTTTTTTGTGATGGTACTGCCCAGTACGCAGTACCAGCATCTCCAGTCAGAGCTTACCTGGAAAGAACAGAGAGTACCGGCACATCTGTAATGAAAATGGCCGACAGTCGGCTGGGTCTTAAAGAGTACCGGCACCTTTTTTTTTTTTTTTAAACAAAAAAAGCACTGCCTACAGCTATATTCTTATTATTGGAGCATGGAATTACTATCCATAGAGATTCTATGGAACATTTTGGCTCATTTAAGATTTTTACTTCATCTGATTCTACATTTTCTTTCACATATAGTGCCACTCCTCGACCAGCACAACCTGTTCTGTCCTTCCGATATATTTTGTACCCTGGTATGACTATGTCCCATTGATTGTCCTCATTCCACCAAGTTTCTGTGATGCCTATTATATCAATATCCTCTTTTAAAACTAGGCACTCCAGTTCTCCCATTTTACTATTTAGACTTCTGGCATTTGTGTATAAGCACTTTAATAATTTGTCACTATTTATCTATCTGCCATTTCCTGATGTATTAACAAAAGAGGGGTTACAGATTGTGGTATGAACAACGCTCCCCACAATGCATCTTTCAAAATCCATGGGTTCTACTCTTGCCTATCACAACTTACGTATACCACACCCAGTGCACTAAATGCCCCAGTAACGGTTATGTGGGTGGACCCAAACAAGAACTACTCTCAAATGAACTTCCACAGGAAAATGATAACAGACAAAAAAACTATGTCACCTGTGAGTGACCACCTTTCACAAAAGGGTGAGTCTATATCTGGTCAACAGAAACCTGTACAATCCTTTCAAAAGATGAATCTTGAAGCTTACATTTATAACTTTGCTAGACACTAAAAATCAGGTCTTAATGAAGACACTGTCTTATTACATCAATTTGTAATCCCCTGAAATCATTTTTGTTCTCTCACTGCTGGGGTGTCAATGACCCTCTTCACCCTAAATTGTCCCTTCAAGTATGCATTAACTACTTATGCTAAATTATCTGGAGCCCCTGATAGAGTTCTAGAGCTCAGACTGCAGCACCAGCCCAAATGTCTACACCACAATTAAACAGCCCCTGAGCCCAAGCCAGCTGATACAGGTCAGCTGCAGGTGTTTAATGGTAGTGAAGACATATCCTCCAAGTATGTCCCAGACCCAAAGAAGTGCTCCCTGTAGCTCAAAAGCTTGCAATTCAATAAAAGAATTTTCAGCATCTCCTCAATAGTTTCTAAGATCAAAACTTTGTCCTTCCAGTTTCTCAAGACTGACTGCATTCTCTGCTTCCTCTTGGAAATACTCCAGAACTTGGCAAACAGAACAAGGCCTAATCTTGTATGCCCTGCAAGAGCAACTCTTGGGGCATGTCTACACTACAGGGCAAAAGTCAAATTAAGATATGCAACTTCAGCTACAACAATTGCATAGATGAAGTTGAAATAGCTTAATTTGGCTTTTGGCGCTATCTATACAGCAGGAAGTTGAAGGAAGAACACTCTTCCTTCCCTTACCTCTCGTGAAATGAGGGTTACAGGAGTTGAAGAAAGAAGTCCTCCATCTCGACCAGTTAGGGAGGTCACATGACTTCCTAAGACCAACCACTGCTAAGACTTAAAAACAAAAGCAGCTGTTTACAGGTGATCAAATGATTAGGAGGCTGGAGCACATGACTTACAAGGAGAGGCTGAGAGATTTGAGTTTATTTAGTCTGCAGAAGAGAAGACTGGGGAGCGGGGGAGTTGATAGCAGCCTTTAACTACCTGAAAAGGGGGGGGTGGTCCAAAGAGGATGGAGAGAGGCTGTTCTCAGTAGTGACGGATGGCAGAACAAGGAGCAAAGGTCTCAAGTTACAGTGTAGGAGGTCTAGGTTGGATATTAGGAAAAACTATTTCACTAGGAGGGAGGTGAAGCACTGGAATGGGTTACCTACGGAGGTGGTGGAATCTCTATCCCTAGAGGTTTTTAAGTCCTGACTTGACAAAGCCCCGACTGGGATGATTTAGTTGGGTAGGTCCTGCTTTGGGCAGGGGGTTGGACTTGATGACCTCCTGAAGGCTCTGCCAACCCTATGATTCTATGATCACCCAGACATTGAGGGTAACACCCTTGCTGGCTTTCATTTGCGTATTTAAAACAATAAAGCATTCCATACTCCATATATTTAACTTTACACCCAAGAGTGATATATACACCAAAATAATATATACAGATCCAGCAGATTATGATATTAAGATTGATAGGTTACATAAGGTATTTTGTCCAACACATCTTCAAGTTATGTATATTTGCATCCATCAGTTAATTTCATAAAGCATGGGGAGAGGGACATCATGACATGCATCTAGGGGCATACCTACATGAATAGCCCTGCAGCAACAGAGCTGTGCCACTGCTGCATCTCTGCTGAAGACACTCTATGCTGACAGGAGAGAGCTCTCCCACTCGCTACAATAAAACCAAAAATAGTAGAAGCTCTGTCAGTGGGAGAAGCTCACTCACTGACAGTGCTGTTCGCACCGGCACTTAGGATAGTGAAACCTATGTCGCTCAGGGGGTGGTCTATTTACACCTCTTAGTGACATAAGTTATGCTGACATAAGCTGTATTGTAGACATAGCCTTACTCCAGAGGTTCTCATTGCATGGCCCAATTAGCATGCAGCTGTGGCCCAGCTGTGTGCTAAAGATCACCAGGCTCCATGACATGCTCTGGGTACCTGGCTGCCAGGCTGTCCAGTGCAGCATGGATCTGGAGCTGCCGCTTGGCACCCCAGGGTCCATGGATGCTCGCTGGCCCCATGGAGTTTGGGGTTCTGGGACTGCCCTGCGGGGTCAGGGGACCCTATTGTCCAGCCTCTGCTCAGGGCTCCACTCCTGGCCCCACTCTGTAGAGGCATCTCAGGACCGGAAGTGCTAGGCATATAGGTCTGTGGGGTGTGGGGACACTGGTTCTCAACTTGCAGCCTAAGTGACACATTGCAGATAGATAGATAGAGAGATATGCAGCCCACAATAATAAATAAGTTGAAAACCACTGCCTTAGTCTATCATAGGCAAAATATGATAGACTAATCAGAAAAGGACTGGACCACTGGAGAGTCAAGATCTGGGAGTCCATTTTGGATCAGCTAACTAGCTGAACAGTGCTATGGTGATAAGCAGCAAGCAAGCGTCAAGGCTGTTCCCCACTCTGGCACTTTGAGTGCTGAAGTCTGCAAGAGACCTTATAATAACCTGCCCCTAAAAGCTTCTATTTAAAAAACAACTCCTCAAGGTCATAGATTCCCTGACCTGACATGAGGGCTTTCATTTCAGAGACTCTCCTTGCTGAGGTAATGGACACAAGAAAAAAAACTTCCATGTCAGATGGGAGATGGAGCATGAAGTGTAGAGAGGACCAAGTTGAGGTCCCACTGGAGAACCAGCTCCCCGACTGGCAAATAGAGCCTCTCAGCCATTTCAGAAAACTGACTGTCATGTCATATGAAAACATTGATCAACCTTGCACTAATGTCTGGACAACTGATACTGTCACCAACTGACCCTGACAGAGGAGAAAGCAAGGCCAGGCTTCCTGGGATAGAGCAGGTAATCCTGGATGGACTGGAGGGACAACCTGCTCAGAGTGATACCTTGTTCTGACGCTCAGCCAGAGAATCTCTTCCATTTGGCCAGATAAGCAGCTCTTGTTGAGGGTTTTCGACTGAAAACCAGGCTGCACCTGGCTGAAGCAGGCCTGCTCCTCTGAACTTAGCCACTCAGAAGTCAAGCTCTAAGATGAAGTGGAGCAAGGTGTGGGTGCTGGAGCCAACCATGGTTTTGGGAGAGCAGATCTGGGCTTCTTGGGTAATGGCCACAAAGCAGCCACAGCTAAGTCCATGAGCATGCCGAAACAATGCTGGTGAGGCCTCGCCAAGGTGATCATAATGACCTGAGTCCTATCTCTCTTGATCTTTGACAGGATTCTGCTGATAAGGGAGATCATCTGGAATGCGTAAATGAGATCCCCGCCCACAAGATGAGAAAAGTGTTCAAAACAGCTGCCTTGCCAAGGCTATCCAGGAAGCAAAACTGGTGAAACGTCCTGTTTTGTCTTGTGACAAACAAGTCCATTTGGGGAGTTCCGCATCTTTGGAAAAGCATCTGGGTGATATCGGGATGAAGCTCCCACTTGTAGTAAGAGCAAAAGGATCTACTGAGGCAATCCATCAGCATGTTCAGGATGCCAGGAAGATTCACCTAGAGGTACTGCATCTCATGGGTGCATGGCTTTCTGACAAAGAACAGACGAGTGTGTTCTCCCTTGTCTGTTCACATAGAAGGAGAAGACCATTGTTAGTCAAGACCCTCACCATCTATCTAGACAGCTGAGGGAGGAAGATCCCGCATGTGAGGTGGATGGCCTTGAGTTCCCTGATGTTTATATGCAGTGCATAATCCTCTGGAGCCAACTTCCCTGGGTCTGTAAGGTTCCGAGATGTGCTCCTCAACCAAGCTCTGAGGCATCCAATATCAGAGACATTACAGGTTACAGACTCATGAACAGCATTCCTTCCAGTACCCACCATGGTCAATCCATCATTCTAGGGAGTTGAGTACATAACGTGGGATTGCAATGACCTGGACAGGGAGTAGGCTTTGCAAGCCTCAGCTGAAGGGGTCTCATTTTGAGTCTTTTGTGGTGGACTACACAAGTACATGCTGTCATATGACCAAGAAATTGTAGGCAGGGAAATGCCCTGGCTTTGGTAGAGTTGAGCACTGCTCCAATTGACCCAGTCCAAAGAATAGAGTTCATGTTGATTTTTGTTCATTTATCAACAGGCTTAGAGCCTGGCATGTGGCTTGTAGCACTGCAAAACTGTGCTTGATCTGGAGTGGCCTTTCACAAGCCAGTCAACAAGGTCTAGGTAAATCTGGATACCCTGACATCTGAGGTAAGCTGCCACCATCAACAAGCACTAGGTGAACACTCTTGGTGCCACTGCTAAGCCTAATAGGACCACTGCAAACTGAGGATGGGGGAGCCAGCAGTGTCCTTTACACTGTAGCATAAGCACACCACTACAGAGGATGCCAAAACCGGTCACCTATAGATACCACCAAGAAAAAAAAATTCTAGCACCTGTCCATGTAGTGAGCTCACACACCTAAGTGAATGGATATGAGCAAGCACTCAAAGAACTTACACACACACATACAACTTTAACTTTTGTGGGTACTGACATCAAGCAATAACCACACTGAATACATTTTAGTGTTTGCAGTACACGATTAGACAAGACAGATTTCTTTAAAACTTCTTTTTTTGTCTTAAAGAGGCTCTTTGAAGGCCACTGGATAGCCTGATTTACAGGAGACATGGAAACACATGACCCCCTAAATTTAGATATTTTCCAAAGACTATATCTAACAGGGGAGCTGCTTGGTATAACTTTCTGCTACAAACTTGGTAAAGCACCTGGACAGCAGAATTCTCCAAGTTTCAGGCAACGAAAAACATCAGTTGTCATTGATGGAACGGAGATCCCCCAGAATCAACGCTTCCGCAGACTCTCTGAGCAATGAAGAGTGTAGTGTACACCTCGATAGATACACCCATTGCACAATGAGACAACCAGAATCATTAGCTGTAGCACTGCACGTACAGAGAGCTGCCCAAAGAGCTCACAATACAACTGATGCAATTTAGAAACAAGGGAGTGCAGGAAAAAGGAGACAAAAATTACCTCATTTTCCCCCTTTTGAACGTTACTTGATCAAGCTCCCTAGCTGACCCGACCTTGAATTCTTGTTTCTTTAGTAACTGGGACCATACAAGCCTAACTGGTATATTAACCCTTCCAGATTTTCTATTGTATTTATTTTAATCCTGGACAATGCCTTCCGCCCCCGCCAGCAATAGCATAACACCAGTTCCCTCTTTTCCCAACACAAGTCACAACAATCATTGCCTCCCTAACTGTTGCCTAGAGAGTTCTATGAAGACAAGAACATTCCTTCCTGTGATGGGGGTGCGGACGCCCACACTATCAGAGCCGTGGAGGTGGCCTGGGGAGGAGACAGACCACCACCCTGCCAACCCTGTGGCGCCTGCACCGTGGTAGCGCGCGAGGGTAGAACCCGGGCAGTGGGAGCTAGGGAGAGGAATAGCCCCGGCCCTGTCACTGGGCGGGGGCGCAACGGGGAAGCGGAGTCATGCCGCGCCACGGACAGGGACATGCATGGACTGAATGCGCGTGCACAGATAAGCCGGGGGGGAAAGAGCGGGCTTTGGGACCCTGCGGAAACCGGAGAGGGTGTCGCGGCAGGTGAAACAGCGGAGCGTGCTGACGCTGGGGGAGGGATGGAGATATGTAAGCAGGAGAGGAGACAGATAAGAAGGGAGGGGAGGATGCAGAGGGGGTGTGTGTGGTTTGGCTCCCGCCGTGTGCCTTTCACTTCACAGGAACCCCCGGAGGAGACAGAGGAAGGAGCCCCGTGTGCTAGGGTCAGCAGGACAGACCAGGCTGAGGAGTTGGACGTGGGAGACAGAGTCGGGTAGTCTCGGCAAGCGGTACCGAGGCCAACGGAACCCTAAGCTCAGCCTGGTGGATGATGGATCAGGAGGGGGACTCGGGAAACTGCAGGGTACTGCACGGACAGTAGGGGGGGAACGGGACGTGGGAGTCCCGAACTCTGATAAACAAAATAAAGATCCCTCACACTTCCCTTCAGAGAACAGTATACTTCAAGGTTTGTGAAGGTCTTCTCCTAGTGCTGCTGCACTCTCTGAGGCCCCATGCCAGTGCTGGGCTGGAGTGCAGCACATGCATTCAAAGACGTTAAGGCTAGAAAGGACCACTCTGATAACCTTGGGTGACCTGCATAGTACAGGCCAAAGAACACCACTCAGTGGTTCCTGCATTTAGCCCTTAACTTGGGACCAAACTGCCATTGAAGCTCTTGCTCCTTTACAAAATCCCTTCTGAGATCAGGATCAGATATCCACAGAATACAATCTGTAGATTGCTAGTTATAGAATTATCTAGGAATTCTGTCCTCACTCCCTGCTCCCATCCACTGTCCTGGGTGCATGGAATACTGAAATCCCAGCTGAAACCAGGCAGACCAAGTCTTGCCTCACTTTAATCTTGCCCAACTTTAATCCCACATCCACTGTTCTAATATGTGCCAGATCACAAAAACATTAAACAGTTTGGGTCATAAAAATAATCCAGGAAGTCAACACCAGACAAAGGGGCAAGATTAGAAAGGCAAAGGCACAAAACAAACTCAAACTAGCTACAGGCATAAAGGGAAACAAGAAGACTTTCTATAAGTATATTAGAAGCAAGAGGAAGACCAAGGACAGGGTAGGCCCATTGCTCACTGAGGGCAACAAAAATTATTAGGGGTTTGTAACGGGTCCCATATGAAGAGAGATTAAAAAGACTTGGACTTTTCTGCTTAGAAAAAAGGAGATTAAGGGGGGATATGAGAGAGGTCTATAAAATCATGACTGGTGTGGAAAAAGTGAATAAGAAAAAATTATTTACTTATTCCCACAATAAAAAAACTAGGGGTCACCAAATGAAATTAATAGGCAGCACGTTTAAAACATACAAAAGGAAGATTTTCTTCACCCAGTGCACAGCCAACCAGTGAAACTCCTTGACAGAGAATGCGGTGAAGGCTAGAACTTTAACAGGGTTCAAAAAAGAGCTAGATAGATTCATGGAGATTAGGTCCATCAATGGCTATTAGCCAGGATGGGTAGGAATGGTGTCCCTAGCCTCTGTTTCTCTGGAGGTAGGTGACAGGGGAAAGATCACATGAGGATTGCCTGTTGTGATCTCTCCCTCTGGGGCATCTGATATTGGTCACTGTGGGCAGACAGGATACTGGGCTAGATGAACCTTTGGTCTGACCCACTATGGTCATTCTTATGTACTTATGTAAACAGTAACAGGAAACTTGGAAATGGCAGAGGTGTTTAATGACTTCTTTGTTTTGGTCTTTACCAAGAAGTCTGAAGATGAAGGAATGCCTAACATAGTGAATGCTAGTGGGAAGGGGGTAGGTTTAGAAGATAAAATAAAAAGAGAACAAGTTAAAAATCACTTAGAAAAGTTAGATATTTGCAAGTCACCAGGGCCTGATGAAATGCATCCTAGAATACTCAAGGAGTGATACAGGAGGTATCTGAGCCTTTAGCTATCATCTTTGAAAAATCATGGAAGACAGAAGAGATTCCAGAAGACTGGAAAAGGGCAAATATAGTGTCCATCTATAAAAAGAGAAATAAGAACAACCCAGGAAACTACAGACCAGTCAGTTTAACTTCTGGGCCAGGAAAGATAATGGAGCAAGTAATTAAGAAATTCATCTGCAAACATCTGGAAGATAATAAGGGGATAGGGAACAGCCAGCATGGATTTGTAAAGAACAAATCATGTCAAACCAATCTGATAGCTTTCTTTGATAGGATAACGAGTCTTGTGTATGAGGGAGAAGCGGTGGATGTGGTATAGTTAGACTTTAGTAAGGCAATTGATACGGTCTCACATGATCTTCTTATCAATAAACTAGGCAAATACAACTTAGATGGGGCTACTATAAGGTGGGTGCATAACTGGCTGGACAACTGTTCTCAGAGAGTAGTTATTAATGGTTCACAATTGTGCTGGAAGGGCATAACAAGTGGGGTTCCGCAGGAGTCTTTTTGGGACCAGTTCTGTTCAATATCTTCATCAACGATTTTGACGTTGGCATAAAGAGTAGGCTTATTAAGTTTGCAGATGATACCAAGCTGGGAGGGTTGCAACTGCTTTGGAGGATAGGGTCAAAATTCAGAATGATCTGGACAAACTAGAGAAATGGTCTGAGGTAAACAGGATGAAGTTTAATAAGGAAAAATGCAAAATCCTTCCTCCACTTAGGAAGGAACAATCAGTTTCACATATACAGAATGGGAATCGACTGTCTAGGAAGGAGTACTGCAGAAAGGGATCTAAGGGTCATAGTGGACCACAAGCTAAATAGGAGTCAACAGTGTGACGCTGTTGCATGATTCTAGGATGTATTAACAGGAGTGTTGTGAGCAAGACAAGAGAAGTCATTCTTCCGCTCTACTCTGCGTTGATTAGGCCTCAATTGCAGTATTGTGTCCAGTTCTGGGTACCACATTTCAAGAAAGATGTGGAGAAATTGGAGAAGGTCCAGAGAAGAGCAACAAGAATGATAAAAGGTCTAGAAAACATGACCTATGAAGGAAGACTGAAAGAATGTATCTGGAGATATTCAAGAGCAGGTTAGACAGACATCTATCAGGGATGGTCTAGATGGTACTGGGTCCTTCCGGTAGGGCAGGGGATTGGACTTGATGACCTCTCGAGATCCCTTCCAGTTCTAGTGTTCTATGATTCTATGACTTACCCCCATCACCTTACCACGCTGTTCAACATCTTCCCACATTGAGTGAACTATATAGTGACACATGTATTTTCCAGCTCGACCTTCCTGCTTCATTCGTACCAGACACATCCTGCAAGAGAACAAGCACAAGAGAAGTTGGTTTGTTTTCCAACTGCTTCTTCAGACTTTAAAAGAGTAAAAAAACCACTCCTATTTTTAACCTCCTTACATATCTCACTTCAGCATGGCATATTTTTACTTTCACAAACTTGCCTTCTATATATTTCAAGCCAGAGCTGCTGGATTTCAGTCTAGTCTACAGTGGGGATATCTACATGAATAGTAAAACTGTTTTCACCAATGGCTGGACCTGCAGAACAGGTGAGGCTACTATGGCTAGAATCATTCTTCGAACTAGAGAAATCCTCAAAAATCAGGGTAGAAAAATGGCTCTGCCTGCCGGAGCCAATGAAGTTCCAATCAGTTTTAAAAACAGACTGAACTTTAGGGAACATTTCCCAAATGTAGGTAAGGCATTAGTGAAAATGTATTTCTATTGCTTTTTCTTCCAATAAGCTGGCAGAGCCAATCCAGCTACAGAAGGTGGCACTGGAGTCTGTCTAACTTCACTTCTCAACAATTCCTTAAGAATGTGAGGGTCTTGGGCCTAGTCTACTTCAGGCATTTGAACATGTTGTAATTAAAACTGACTGTACTGAACTGCCTCTGTGTCCTCATTAGCCATGCTGTATCAGGTTAAGAATCACTGCATGTTTGACCCATGTCCACAGTAAGGCTATGCCTATACTACGCACCAGTGGTGTGATTCCCAGCTTGTGTAGACACACACAGGCTAACTCTCATCTGAGCTACAGCACCACAAATAGTAGGACAGTGCCGGTAGAATGGGTAGCAGCCAAATGTGCTGGCTGTGCGAGTACATACCCATGGGATTCAGGAAGATTTGTACTCACAGTGGCCCATGCTATCACCACCACACTGATATTTTTAGTATGTTAGCTCATATGAGAGCTAGTATGGGTATATCTATGCAAGCTAATACTCCTAGTATGTAGTATAGAAAGCCTAAGGACTTCATATGTGGCAATCTGGGGTGCAAATTTACCCCTCAGTAATCAGCTATGTACTACATGTACCCTGTTACAGTACACAAAACGTTCTCTAGTGTGCTTTGATTCACCTCGCTTTGAAATGCACTAGAGAACTTTTAGTTCACAGCAGCAGGGTCTATACATACTCACGGACACTGAGTGTGTCGCAATTACAAATCTTCCCATGAACTAAATGTTCATGTATTAGAAAAATTTTAGCACTGACCTAAACCATTTCAGCTGCAATGACCCACTCCCCAGAGCAGTGCATTCTGGGAGATTTTGAAAAGTTCCAAGTGGACTATCAAACATTCATAGGAGAACTAGGTTAAACTGTATCAGCTTCTCTGCATCAAAACTGACACTGAAACAGCTCAGGCTAACCTGGTGTTTAGACCAGAAAAATCAAATTCTACTCTGTTTGGTTAGTAGTGTGCTAGTAAACCACTTGGAGCACTTTCCTGTGTGAATGCAAAGGGAATGGTGCTTAAATGTGTATGTTTCTCTCTTGTACACAAGTCCTGTGTCTAGCTATGCACATTGATGGTGCTTAACATATTGTGGGTGCTGCCTCAGTAGAAAAAATAAATTAGCTACAGAATCCTTATTACTGGGGATGACATGCAAAAAGAAAAGGAATCAGTTTATATCTCAGATTTCAGGCAGGCTTCAGACCATTAGAAAAAACAAATTTTTCTTGTAAATGGAGCAAAAATTACTAGAGAGGTGAGTTACTGATGCCATGAAAACTAGAGCCCCATGAAGCCACTGGTACCAAAACACTTTTCAGACAAGAGCTACATTTTCCAAACCACTTACATGTGTTTGTTTTAAACTTAGAAATCAGAGATGAAAAACATCTCTAAGGCCTAATTTCTAGATGGAGGACATCTGGAAATGGTGAATTTTTATTGGCTGGAGCTGGTTATGCAGCAGTTGGGATAGGGATGGGAAGGTTAGGCAGCTCTTTGTCACACCCTCTGCCTCTGGCCTTCTGCCCTTTTTTCTCTTTCTTGCGTTGTTTTGGACTTCTTGTGCTTGTGCTTTCTGATTGAAGCAAACTGGATCTGAAGCTTCAGGTCGTGAAATGCACAGCTGAAAGCTTTGCTGGGTAGCCCAGAGTACATTACAACAAACTTAAAACTAGGGATGTTAAATATCGGTTAACTGAATAGTTGAGTAACCTCATGAATTCTTATTGGTTAGTCAACTATTCTATAGTCCCTGGGAGCAGGGCCGGCAGCCAATAAGCTCCGGCCCCACTCACAGAGAACCCCCTGACACTGACTGTATCAGAGGCAGCAGCACAGGGTGCCAGGCGGGAGCTGGTCTGCGAGGGGAGCCAGTTTAAAAACCGGCTCCCCTTGTGGACCGGCTGCCTGTCACCCTGTGCTGCTGCCTCAGATAAAGAGGCAGCAGGGTGGCAGCAGCCCCTGTCCAGGTGGGATCTGAGCTCCCAAACCTGGCGCAAGCCAGAACTGAGCCAGACTGCCTGCCCACTAGGCTCCTCATACACTTTAAATGCAGAGCTGTAGAGGGGATAGGTCCCAGACCCAGCACGAGCCAGGAATGAGCCAGGCTGCTAAAAGATGAACTGGCAGGGGGAAGAGGGGAAATGTGTGTAGTCTATGCATTAACCTATAAGCTTTTGCTTATTGGTTAATCGGTTAACCGACTATACTATAACATCCCTACTTGAAATCTCATTCTAATATCTGGCAGTAGCGACTAGTGCTGCCATTGGAGAGTTCACTAGCTCAACTAAGCCGCTGAGTGTGATTCAGGGCATAAGATTAGCCCCTTGATTCAGAGCAAGAGGGGGAGAAGTGAGAGTCACAGGAGGAGCAGAGGGAAGAAAGACAGATGGGACAGTGATACAGGAAGGATGGAAGGATGCAGGGACAAAGGCGAAGAGGAGAACAGAGATGGGGCAAAGCAAGAGAGGAAGAGTAGAAGGGATGTATGAAGACAGAAGGAAAGTAAATATAAGGTACAGGGATAAGCAGGGAGGGAATGCAAGAAAGATGGCTAGAAGGACTTGGCGAGAGAAATGCGTAAATGAGGGTGTGAAGATGGGCAAAGTGAGAGAGGCTTGTGGAAGAGAGAGGGAAGGGGGGAATTTCCTAAAAAGATGTCGGGTTTTTTTCTGGGAAAATGCTCTGGTGCTGTGTGGTATTCCCAAAGCTCATGTGGTGACTTCCAGTGTAGGTCTGAGGATAGCTGATGATCCCTTCATTGGCTGGAAGTACTGTCCTTCCTTCAGCACTAGCAGGTGGTGGGGAAGAGGGATGGTCACAGAGTGAAGCAGAGTGCATCAGACCCATCCAGAAAGGAACAATAATCCTGCAGTGAAAGCACTGGGCTGCGACTTAGGGGATATAGATCCATTTCCCAGTCCTGCCACAAACTCCTTGTCTGACCTTTGGCTTTACTCAGTTCTATGTATAAAATGAGGCTATTGTACCCTTTTACCCATCATTTGTCTGTCCTATGTATTCAGATTTCCAAGTCCTGGCCACACAAACACTATGATCAGTGATAATCTTGGAATCCCATTGATTTCCACAAACCCACGGAGAGACAGTGAAAGAGCATGTTTTGGGAGCCCAACTCTAGATGAGAAAAGGAGTTTTGCATATTATAGGCTGGGTAGTCAATCCAAGGAAAAAAGCAAGCAACCCCAGCAAGAGATTCCATTCCCTCAATACAAATGCTGCTTCCCATCCAATCTGCAGTATTCCTCAGTCGTGTCAAAGGAGAAAGTAAGAGTGCAACGGACCAATAATCACAATCCATCACTGGAAGTGCAAGAATGGAGTAGTGTTCAGAGTAAACCTCGTCCTTCTTGAAGCCTGAAAAGACGCTGTGTCTTGGATGCATAGTGCTGTCATAGAGCAGTTCAACAGCACCAAGAGTGAGGTCATGGAATTCTGAAGTTTATTTGAAAATTTGGTAGTTTGTTACGACACCTGCCATCTGAGGTTTAAAAGACATGGATTTTCTTAGACTATAAACTTTCTAACTAGATCAACATGGTATGAAATGCTTTACTTTTTCACTACAGAACACATTCTGTAGTCCAGTCAAATACTGAGTCATCTTTGTCACACCAGTAAGGTGAAACTGTTCCACACTCAGATTACTAGCTTTAAAAAGTTATATGCATCATTACTTTAAAACTATGATATTTTGACATTTAAAATATCTTGTAAATATTGCTTTTTTATCTGGTTACCTAAAACAATTGCTGTTCTGCACTGGTGATGGAAAAAGCCGGCACACTTTTAACCCACACTTAGTTAAAATACTTGCATTTTAACCAGTTACTCTGAAATTGGATCCTTTATGAGGTATGTACATTGAACTCAAATCTAAGCAACAAATTCTGTCTTCATATACACAAGCAGGAGCCCTTTTCAAATGATTGAGTGTTCTACAGGTGGATCCAAGAGAAGACTTTGGCCCACATTTGCTAATAAAACACAATGACCCAACAGTTATTGCTTCCAATGTGATATCCTGAAGTTAGTAATGAGGAAACAAAGCAAAATCATACTGCCTGGCAAGAAAAATTAGATTAACATGATGAAGACATAATTAAACTGCAAAACTGTTATTACAGCCAAATAATAAACTGGATTAGAACAACCATGCAATTCCAACACAAAAATACATTTAAAATCTTGGTGTTTTGAGCGAATGATATACAGCTAGCTCCTCTGTAACTTTATTAAAAGACATTAACTTTGATTTTATACCTAACTAATCACCATGAAACTACTTGATACAAATTAAATTTCACACATTATACAGCAATTAAACTAACAGTTTCAAATTACTTATAACCATCAAAGCTTCAGCTCAAGCACTTAGCTGGCAAATACATGAAGGCCTGTCTACCATACATGAGTAGGTTGAAGCAAGGCAGCTTACATCAACCTAGCTGTGGATGTGTCTTCACTTAAATGTGACTGCAGCCAATGTAAGTGCCCCACTACACTGACAAAATTTTCTTGTCCATTCCAAAACAAGTAAGATCATCCTTTTAGCACATGGAATAGCACCAGTGGGAAGGAAGGAGTAAGCAAGACTAATTCCAATGGCATTTGTCTACTCACCAAATGTGCAGAGCAAACACAATCTTCAGACAAAGCAATAAGTACAAAACAACTTGGCAACACCCCCGCTCAAAACAGTGGCACCTCCAACACTATGTCATTGTAGGAACACAGGATCTAAGAGATGTCCAAATCACCCGTATCATGAGAAGAGCCACTGATTGCTGGACTGATCACCACATGGTGAAGTCAATCATGTCCATCAGGATTGCACCAAAACATAGAAAGCAATCAAAATCACACAGGCAGCAATACAACATCCAAAGACTCCAATCTTTATTGCACCAAGAGAAGCATTCTTCCAAGCACTCGTCAGTAAAAAGTAGACCATACGCACACCTAGAAATGACAACATGAGGGTCAAAGAAGACTGGTAAGCCCTAAAATAGATCATCCATAAGGCATTCAAGGAATGCATTCACTTTGCTACCCACCACTAGCAGGGCTGCCTTTACAACAACACTAAGATTACAGCCCTTTCACACCAGAAGAGAAAAGCTTTTTGGCAAAACTAACCAATATCCAGAAGCAGAACTCTCTTCATCAGTTCAAATGTGAAGTTCAAAGGAGGATCCAAGAAATCAAAAACAAATGGTGGGAGGACAAAACAAAACAAATCCAAACATTTGCTCACAGACATGATATGAGGAGCTTTTTGTGATACAAAGTCTCTGTATGGACCAAGCTCATGTGGCCTCACACTGCTGAGATCTGAAGCACTAGAAGGATCGCTATGTAAAGCTTCTATGTTAAGAAACAATTGTGACTGCCGACATCAACTCCATCCCACAGCACCCAATCTGGGAAATTCTTGAGAACAAACACTCCTGTGAGGATGTGCACATGCATAAGTGATGAGTAACTGTGGCAACTTTAGGCTAACGTCATTTAGATCAACATAATTTTGCAAGGTACACATGGGCTAATCAAACTACATGGAGCTCTATTTATCTACTCCAAGAATGCAGGTGTAAGATAGCCCTACTTCGACTTGAACTAATAGCATCAGGGTATCTAGGGATTGCCAAGATGATGTTTAGATCACTAAAGGCTTGTCTATACTTAAAAACACTGCAATGGTGCAGCTGCATCACTGTGGTGCTTCTGTGAAGATGCAACCTAAGTTGACTGGAGGGGTTCTCCCATCAATTTTGGTAAGCTACCTTCCTAAGAGACAGCAGTTAGGTCAAGAGGAGAATTCTACCATCAACCTAGCGCTGTCTCCACTAGGGGTTAGGTCAGGTTAACTGTGTCACTCAAGTGTGCACATTTCTTACACCAGTGAGATCTAACACCCTAGTAACACCAAACTAATTTCCTAGTGCAGTCCAGAGCTAAAATCTTGACCTCAACAAAAACCTGAAAGCTGCATGTGGGTAATCCTCTCTCAATTTCTTTTAAATCAGTTTTTATCTCTAGAAAGTTTTCTGCCAAATACTCATCCCAGAATACCTGGAAAACCTCCCTTCCACCACCTCCTAAACACCATATAGGACTGTAGATCTAGGAGAAGAAGGAGCTGTTTCTCCTCTTGTATGCAGTATTCATTGCTCCTCCAAGTAGCAACAGGACCCTAAATAATAATACTTCAATAGAGTAATATACTGGCAAAGTCCTGTGCAATCATTAACTAAACTCTGGTCACACGAAAGCTCATGATACCATCCACATTTTGTTAGTCTATAAAGTTCTACTAGACCATTTGTTGTTTTTTAGTTTATTCTTGTCATGTAGGGCAAATAAAGGTAACTCACCAGCAGCTGTTCTTTGAGACTCACCTCTGTTGAGTCCCACACACGTGGGATGGGTTCTTTCTGATGTCAAGTTGTGGCAATATCTTTGTCTACTTTATATAAGGTAATGCACCCTCCAGACCCATTCACTTCCTTCCACCAAACCACAGAATCCTGATCTTATCCAGAACTCTGAGACAGAGCTGAAGGTGGGCAGGTAGGGTGAATGCAGACTCTCAAAGAATAACAGTTGATGAGTAACCTTCCTTTCATCTTCAAGATGAGAGATTAGCAAGCAGTGCTCTCTGAATACAAGATGGGTGAAGATTTCTTTAGCTGAGCGTGGACCATAGCACCACACACCAAAATTAGGCATGACAACACACAAAGGGGTTTGTGACCATATATGTTGACCTTCACTGTTACTATTTCAAAACTTCATGAAAGTAATGAGGCTCAAACAAGCCACAGATGCTGCAGTGGCTCTAGAGGACTGTATTTTAATATCTGGGGGGCAGTAGTTCTAACTAAAATTTAACATTTTTGTACATCTTTTTATCCACTATTGATGTCTTTGACTAGTAATTGGCACTCTCTAGTATCTTTCCCCATAGGCAACAAATACCCTGAGAAAGAAAGCCACCATTAGAAAGAAAAATCTAGCTACAGGTGCTCTGCTAATCACCTGGATAGCATTTGAATCTCTCCTGAGTGGCTGCACAACTGCCCAGTTCACAGGGAATACTGCTCTGAACATCTAGAGTGTGAAGACTCCTTTGGGTGGGAATGGGGCTTTGGAATGAATACAGGGAGGGAAGTGCGTTGGTTGAGATGGAAGTCTGACAGTACCTTGGACATGAAGCTAGGGGTGAAACCTTATGATCACCCTGTCTTTATGAATGGCAAAACATGGTGGTAGAAGCATTACTGAAGGTGATGAACTCTCCTTGTGGAGCAAACAGCAGTCATAAGAAAGGCTGCATTCAGCATTAGATAGTCTAAAGTGGCTTCCCTAATAGATTCAAGGGGAAGTCCCATATGGTGAGAACAAGTTTTAAACCCAGGATGAAAGAGGTTCCTTCAAAGGGGAAATGCGTTGGTTACGCATTTAGGCACCTAGAAACAAGAGGACGGGAGGATATAGGCCTGTCTTTATTTCTCTGTGGGAGACAGATATGGATGTTAATGGATCTTAAAAAAGGCTGCAGATACTCTTTGAGATTTTACATTTGATCATCCAGGATTGCAGGGACTTAGGCTCATGATGGGATTGGATACTTTCTACTGGCCCATACAGAGAACAGTGTCCATGTGACGGGAATCCACTTGAAAAAGGATCTTTGCCAAGACTGTGGTAGAATAGCTTGGACTCTAAGCAGAAATGGTCTTTACCATTTAAAAGACTGTTCTCCACACTGTGCAGTGAACTGTCTCTTGACTGGGAGATAAGATGCTTCTTTATTGCTAAAACAGAAGATCTGGGAAGAAATAGAGGCAGTGGGTAGGATGGAATCTCTAGAGAGGTGAAGAGGGTCTGGGTTCTAGTGTTGCTGAGGCCAGCAGCTGGCATAGGAACCCACAAGGGGAGAGGCAATCCTTGATTTAGTTCTGAGTGGAGCACAGGATCTGGTCCAACAGGTAACTATAACAGGACCGCTTGGAAATAGTGACCATCATATAACAACATTTAACATTCCTGTGGTGGGAAGAACACCTCAGCAGCCCAACACTCTGGCATTTAATTTCAAAAAGGGGAACTATGCAAAAATGAGGTTAGTCACACAGAAATTAAAAGGTAGAGTGACTAAAGTAAAATCCCTGCAAGCTGCATGGACACTTCTCAAAGACACCATAACAGAGGCCCAACTTAAATGTATACCCCAAATTAAAAAACATAGAAGAACTAAAAAAGAGCCACCGTGGCTTAACAACCATGTAAAAGAAGCAGTGAGAGATAAAAAGACATCTTTTTAAAAGTGGAAGTCAAATCCTAGTGAGGTAAATAGAAAGGAGCATAAACACTGCCAAATTAAGTGTAAAAATGCAGTAAGAAAAGCCAAAAAGCTAGCCAAAAACTCAAAAGGTAATAACAAAATGTTTTTTAAGTACATCAGAAGCAGGAAGCCTGCTAAACAATCAGGGGGGCCCCTGGACGATCGAGATATAAAAGAAGCACTTAAAGACAATAAAGTCATTGCGGAGAAACTAAATGAATTCTTTGCTTCATTCTTCACGGCTGAGGATGTTAGGGAGATTCCCAAACCTGATCCGTCATTTGTAGGTGACAAATCTGAGGACTTATCACAGATTGAAGTGTTATTAGAGGAAGTTTTGGAATAATTGATAAACTTAACAGTAACAAGTCACTGGGACCAGATGGCATTCACCCAAGAGTTCTGAAAGAACTCAAATGTGAAATTGCGGAACTATTAACTATGGTTTGTAACCTATCCTTTAAATCATCTTCTATACCCAGTGACTGGAAGATAGCTAATGTAACACCAATATTCAAAAAGGGCTATAGAGGCGATCCCGGCAATTACAGACTGGTAAATCTAACGTCAGTACCGGGCAAATTAGTTGAAACAATAGTAAAGAATAAAATTGTCAGACACATACAAGAACATAATTTGTTGGGCAAAAGTCAGCATGGTTTCTGTAAAGGGAAATCATGTCTTACTAATCTATTAAGAGTTCTCTGAAGGGGTAAACAAACATGTGGACAAGGGGGATCGAGTAGACATAGTATACTTAGATTTTCAGAAAGCCTTTGACAAGGTCCCTCACCAAAGGCTCTTACGTAAATTAAGTTGTCATGGGATAAGAGGGAAGATCCTTTCATGGACTGAGAACTGGTTAAAAGACAGGAAACAAAGGGTAGGAAAAAATGGTAAATTTTCAGAATGGAGAGGGGTAACTAGTGGTGTTTCCCCAAGGGTAAGTCCTAGGACCAATCCAATTCAACTTATTCATAAATGATCTGGAGAAAGGGGTAAACAGTCAAGTGGCAACATTTGCAGACGATACTAAACTGCTCAAGGCAATTTAGACCAAAGCAGACTGTGAAGAATTTCAAAAAGATCTCACCAAACTAAGTGACTGGGCAACAAAATGGCAAATGAAATTTAATGTGGATAAATGTAAAGTAATGCAAATTACAAAAAATAACCCCAACTATACATACAATATGATGGGGGCTAATTTAGCTACAACTAATCAGTAAAGAGATCTTGGAGTTATCGTGGATAGTTCTCTGAAGACGTCCACGCAGTATGCAGTGGCAGTCAAAAAAGCAAACAGGATGTTAGGAATCATTAAAAAAGGGATAGAGAATAAGACGGAGAATATCTTATTGCCCTTATATAAATCCATGGTACGCCCACATCTTGAATACTGCGTACAGATGTGGTTGCCTCATTTCAAAAAAGATATACTGGCATTAGAAAAGGTTCAGAGAAGGGCAACTAAAATGATTAGGGGTTTGGAATGGGTCCCATATAAGGAGAGATTAAAGAGACTGGGACTTTTCAGCTTGGAAAAGAGGAGATTAAGGGGGGATATGATAGAGGTATATAAAATCATGAGTGGTGTGGAGAAAGTGAATAAGGAAAAGTTATTTACTTGTTCCCATAATATAAGAACTAGAGGCCACCAAATGAAACCATTGGGCAGCAAGTTTAAACAATAAAAGGAAATTCTTCTTCACACAGCACATAGTCAACCTGTGGAACTCCTTGCCTGAGGAGGTTGTGAAGGCTAGGACTATAACAGGGTTTAAAAGAGAAATAGATAAATTCATGGAGGTTAAGTCCATTAATGGCTATTAGCCAGGATGGGTAAGGAATGGTGTCCCTAGCCTCTGTTTGTCAGAGGGTGGAGATGGATGGCAGAAGAGCGATCACTTGATCATTACCTGTTCAGTTCACTCCCTCTGGGACACCTGGCATTGGCCACTGTCGGCAGACAGGGTACTGGGCTGGATGGACCTTTGGTCTGACCCAGTATGGCCGTTCTTATGTTCTTATACAAGATCTATGAGATTTACACTGGCTTTGTCTGCCTTGTTCTGATGACTCAGGAGATCACAGGTAAAGAAAGGAAGGCACAAAGCAGGTACTAATTCCAATTCAGTAGGAACATCTGAGAAGGAGTGTGAGAGACGATTAATTTATAGAAGTTTATCCAAGCATTCTGATATGTCAAAATGGTATCTTTATAAGAAGATCCCAGAAATGTCAGTGTGTGTCATTCTGAAGCATATTAAGTCTGATGAGTTAGTGTGAAGCAATGAAGTTGAATTACCACAGGGTTTTGCAGTCTGATGTCCAGTTGTTAAGTTCTCATCAGTTTTGACTTTAGATCTGTTTAGAATGCAGCAACAGTAAGCCCTGAATATATGCCAACTGTCCTACACCACTGTGATATCAGAAGTAACTCAACTAAATTCCAACCCTACTCTACAACTAATCTGCCTGAAACATTTTCACTGGTTGTATGAGAGAGATTGGTTAGACAGTGGATTACTTGACCCAGCTACAAGACCCAAGAGCCCAAATGCCATCCGTACAAACTGTTCAGCACAACACCCTCAGACACAAATCAAAACAACAGAGTTAGCACATACTATAACCCCAGATACACAGACCTCACTGTAGCACACACCTCTCATTTGCCACCCACACAGATCAAACCAACTGTCTGCCAGCACAGCACACACATTCACCCATACGCATTGACACTTACCATAAAATTATAAAGGGAGCAGCAAAACCACAGGACCATCACTAGTGAATACTGTAAGTAACCTGGTCAGTAAGGTAAAGTTACTGTATAATTGAGGAGGATTATTAAAATTTCCTGTTTAATTTCACAGGAGGCAGTAGGAAGGCCAAACAGGAAAACAACACAAGAGCTAGATAAGCAGCCTCAGACACACACTTGAAAGAAAATGGAACAAACTGTTACACATAGAACCTTTTTAGTCTGGCACCCTCAGGTCCTGACTGGTGCTGAACCAGAGAACTTGCCAGACCACAGGACGTCAATATTGTAGTGAGTGGGTCTCTTTATTTTTATTTCACAGAGGCAAACAAACAGAATGCTTACAATGCTGCTTAGTAATGTCTGACTGTGCTGATGCACTCTATATAAGCCTATGCCTAGCCAAAGCTTAACAGCTCTTTTCATAACAAAGTTTTACACAATTGTACTGTATTGGCACAAGGAAGTAAACAGATAAAGCATAAAAACCACGCTTACACTTAACAGCATTGCCAGCTCAGTTTCCTCTACGGTGCGAGCCTGCACGGGCACACACAAAGAATTCTAATCCCACCCACCTCCTCAGCAGGGCCGTGTAGCAGCACTCCCCTTCCTTGAATGTGGAAGGTAAGCTGCTGCTGGCAGTGGGCTTGGTAGGAGAGTAGAGGGCCAGGGCTGTGGTGGCTTTCCAGCTACTCCTGGTGCAGGGCCGTATGGTGGGCGGCTGCCCCGTGTACTGGGACTGGAGCCGGGTGCTGCCTGCCATATGCCCCACTCTGGGAGCAACTGGGTAGCTATCATGTGGCCCTGGCCCCAACTTCAGCCCTTCCCCAGGGCTGGAGCTGCGGCCAGGGCAGGCCATGTCGCAGCTCCAGGAGCTGGAGCCAGGGCCATGGTATGGCTGTTCCTGGCACTAACTGTGCCTCATCAGGACTAGTTTACATTCAAACCCTGCAGTTCTGTTCCCTCTGTAGGGCAATGACAATGGTAATCAATGATCAAACACAGCCTTCTTCAAGCAAAGCATTATGTGTTAGAACAAGCATTTAAGAGAAAACAGATCTTAAAAACAAGAGAATAGCCTTTACACATCTGCTTTTCCATAAGGCTTACCATTCCTTGGATCTGGGAAAGGCCAGCCTCTTTTGACTCCAGCACAGAGCCTCTCTCTGTGGGTCAATCTGACCCGTGATCACTGCCCACATCTCTTTGCTAAGATATACTTTTTAAATCTCTAGTCTTTTGATCTCTTGGCTCCAAACTCTGGCAAAACAAAGCCGTCAACATGCTGGAGGCAAGCTCTTTGAAACTACAGGTTGAACCTCTCTACTCTGGCACTCTCTGGTCCGGCAGCATCCATGGTCTGGCATGATTTTAGACAGCCAGAGGTATGCTTATCGTGGGCATAGCCAGTCAGACATAACTAAGCAGCATTGTAGGTGTTCTGTTTATTTGCCCCTGTGAAATAAGAGAGAGACCCATTCACTACAATATTGATGTCCTGTGGTCCGGCAAGTTCTCTGGTTCAGCACCAGTCAGGACCTGGTCAGATATCAGAAAAACAGGTTTTAAGGAATTAAATCTAATGAAGATACAATGGAAGGAAGTATTAAAGAAGACTAATGAACAGTGCAAGACACATGTTAAACCAGGCTGAACTCTTCCATTTCTAAAATAATAAGAATATAAGAAGCAGCCAATGTATATTCAAAAAACCTCAAACATCTTAAGATGAAGCAGAACCTGGACTGGAAGTGCAAAGCAGAAGCATGAGACTGGGTGAAGACTCAGAAAGCTGCATGTGTCTGTGGTTAGCTGCAAGTAACAACAGGCTAGCTGGAGCAGGAGCAGCCTTTCCTTTGAAGATAAACACTTTCCAGCACTTTGGCTACCCACACAGAAAACTGCCAGAGGTTCTTTGAAGGGGTTAACAAACATGCGGACAAGGGAGGATCCAATAGATATCGTATACTTAGATTTTCAGAAAGCCTTTGACAAGGTCCCTCACCAAAGGCTCTTGTGTAAATTACATGGCCATGGGATAAGAGGGAAGGTCCTTTCATGGATTGAGAACTGGTTAAAAGACAGGAAACAAAGGGTAGGAATAAATGGTAAATTTTCAGAATGGAGAGGAATAACTAGTGGTGTCCCCTAAGGGTCAGTCCTGGGACCAATCCTGTTCAACTTATTCATAAATGATCTGGAGAAAGGGGTAAGCAGTGAGGTGGTAAAGTTTGCGGATGATACCAAACTGTTTAGGATAGTCAAGACAGAAGCAGACTGTGAGGCACTCCAAAAAGATCTCACCAAACTGAGTGATTGGGCAACAAAATAGCAAATGAAATTTAATGTGGATAAGTGTAAAGTAATGCACATCGGGAAAAATAACCCCAACTATACGTACAGTATGACAGGGGCTAATTTGGCTACGACAAATCAGGAAAGAGATCTTGGAGTTATCGTGGATAGTTCTCTGAAAACTTCCACATAGTGTGCAGCGGCGGTCAAAAAGGCAAATAGGATGCTAGGAATTATTAAGAAAGGGATAGAAAATAAGACACAGAATATCTTATTGCCCCTGTATAAAACTATGGTACGCCCACATCTTGAATACTGTGTACAGATGTGGTCTCCTCACCTCAAAAAAGATATTTTGGCCTTGGAAAGGGTTCAGAAAAGGGCAACTAAAATGATTAGGGGTTTGGAACGGGTCCCATATCAGGAGAGGTTAAAGCGACTGGGACTTTTCAGTTTAGAAAAGAGGAGACTGAGGGGGGATATGAGAGAGCCGTGGTCACCAACCGGTAGATCGCGATCTACCGGTCCATCTCAGGGGCTCTAAGAGTCGCTCTTGAGCCCTCTCTGAACTGCGCGCCTGCGCAGCACATTTACATTCGATTTCCTCATTTGAGGAGCAGCTACTCACTGAGCAACAACACAGGTGAGTAGCTGCGCAGAATGGTGGGAGCTGGGAGGTCAGGCGGGCTGAAACACCCCGGCCAGCTGGCTGTGGTTTTCAGCTGAAAGAGGCTGCCCCGTGCTCCAGCTGATTGGCAGCTTCTCCTCTGCGCCTGTCCAAGTGGAGCGTGGGGCACCCTGGCTGAGCGCCATGGCCAGCTGACCGGGCAGCCGCTTCTCTTTGCTCCAGCTCAGCTGCCCTGCGCTCAGCCTGGGAAGCTTGCTCCAGCACAGCTGGAGCTAGGCGCAGCCTCCCTGGGCTGAGCGCAGGGCAGCCGGGCCAGAGGGAAGAGAAGCCGTTTCTCTTAGCTCCCACCTGGCTGCCCTGCGCTCAGCCCAGGGCAGCCAGGCGGGAGCGAAGAGAAGCCACTCTTCGCTCCAGCCCGGCTGCCCTGCTCTCAGCCTGGGAAGCTTGCTCCAGCACAGCTGGAGCTAGGCGCAGCCTCCCTGGGCTGAGCACAGGGCAGCCGGGCTGGAGCGAAGAAAAGCCGCTTCTCTTCGCTTCCGCCTGGCTGCCCTGCGGTCAGCCCGGAGGGAGTGCAGGACGGAGGCTTCCCTCTGTGGCTGGTGTAGGGGACTCCCTGCCCCCGAACCTTATTCCCTCTCCCCTGCCCCAAACCTGTCCCCCACCCTCCTGCCCCCCTGTTCCCTCTCCCTTGCCCCCCCGCCCCTCTGCAGAAACCTGTTCCCCTGCCTTCCCCACTGCAGAAACCTGTCCCCCTGCTCCCTTGTGCAGAAACCTGTCCCCCCCAGCACCCTGGCCCCTGCTGCAGAAACCTGTCCTTCTGGCACCCTGCCCTCTCTCCCCTGCACCCATTGGCACCCTGTTCCCTGCCCCAGAACCCACTAGCACCCCTCCCCAGTACTGTGTCCCCTGCTCCCAAATGACTTTTCTATGGGTCAGTGACCCCTGACTCAAGGCAGGTTCCCTGCCATTCTCATAAATAAAGACAATGCAGAAACTTTTTGTGTTTAACATAGTATTTTATTTAAAAATGAAGCCTGGCCAACAAACCCCCAATTGGGGCCAAGCCCCCATCTGGCCACAACCACTCCTGCATTCCCTTTTACCCAGATCCTAGATCTGAGCCTATCATACACTGGAACCCCCTGTCCTGAGCCCCTCACATACCCCAACCCAAATTCCTGCACCCTCACATCCACAAGCCTGTGGCTTGCTTAGTACCCCAACACTGCCGGGCCTGGAGCCCCCTCCCTGAGCCAGTGTCCCCTTCTCCACCTCCTCCTGCATCCAGATTTCCTCCCAGAGCTTGCACCTCTCATCCCTTCCCACACCCAAATCCCTCATTCCCACCCCAGAGACTACACATCCTGTCTCAACCCAGCGAGGGTCCGGCTAAACTGCAGGAGTTTTTCAGGATTCTGGAGATATCCCAGAAAAACTCTTCTGCATCCATGGTTGCATTTGTTCTTCCGCTTTTTTTAGTAGAAGAGCAAACATGCTCTTTCGGTCACCCCTATATTCCTCTTTCCACAAGGAATAAGGGGGCTTCCAAAAGAAGGGGTTTTTTTTCTGACATTTGGTCCAGTCTAGACAGGCCAAATGTTGGAAAAACCTCTTCGTACAGAAGAATTTTTTTTTAAAAAAGCAGCAGTATAGGGATTGGGGATAGCAAGTGATGGAGAGGAGGAGAATAGAGAGGATGGGGCTTCAAGGAAGGGGCGGGGCAGTAGATCTTGGCTTGGTTTGTCATTTAAAAAGTGATCTTGGGTGTAAAAAGGTTGGAGACCACTGTGATAGAGGTATATAAAATCATGAGTGGTGTGGAGAGGGTGAATAAAGAAAAGTTATTTATTAGTTCCTATAATAGAAGAACAAGAGGACACCAAATGAAGTTAATGGGTAGCAGGTTTAAAACTAATAAAAGAAAGTTCTTCTTCACACAGCGTGTAGTCAACCTGTGGAACTCCTTGCCAGAGGAGGCTGTGAAGGCTAGGACTATAACAGAGTTTAAAGAGAAGCTAGATAATTTCACGGAGGTTAGGTCCATAAAAGGCTATTAGCCAGGGGATAGAAATGGTGTGCCTGGCCTCTGTCAGAGGCTGGAGAGGGATGGCAGGAGACAAATCACTTGATCATTGTCTTCGGTCCACCCTCTCTGGGGCACCTGGTGCTGGCCACTGTCGGCAGACAGGCTACTGGGCTAGATGGACCTTTGGTCTGACCCAGTACGGCCGTTCTTATGTTCTTAGGTTCTGCTTATGTTGTTAGTGGGAATGAATCTTTCAGTGAAGTAACAGAAGGTAGATTAAGGGAAGGACAAGTGTAAGGATAAGGCCTATTTCTGTAATCATACTGAAAGGCCTAAAGCCTGGGGCCCTTATCTGCAGCCAGACTGAAAGAGCAGCAGCCATTAGCTGAAAAGCAGGAAGTTACATACTCACATTCTGTCTAAATTCCATTACAATAGTGTAATATGATACGAGGCTGTTAAGAAGGAGAGCCTGTCCTAATGGAACCCACTATCACTAGATAAAGAAATAGATCTTAAGATGGTTAAAGAAAACTTAGTTTGACAGCATTCTGTCTTACAAAAAACTGCTTATAGTCGGGCTTGTGAAACCCTCATTCCTTTCCTTGTTCCCCCTTCCCTATAGTTTGTCTATATGATCTCTGTCTGGTTTTTAATTGTTTCTCTCTGCTGCATAATTAATTCTTCTAGCTGTAAATCAAGGGTAATAGAGTACAAACACAGCTTTAGTTTGCAAATTTAAACCCAAATAGTCAGGACATTATTAATTAAAGTGTCCACATCAATCCCAACGCTACGACCAAAAAGATACAACACAATAAAGTCTTTCATTAAATAATCACAAAACATCATTTATATCTAATTCAAGTTTCAAATGTTACGTTAACAATTTTTTCATTGGAATAGGCTGCCAAGAAAGATAAAAAGATTCTCAACACATTTAAGAGTATGAAAGTTAAGGGGGAAAGAAGGGAAATGAGAGAAGTAAAAAAATGAGGGGAACAATCTTGCTGGACTAAGTTTTTGTCCAGCAATTCCTTATGGCCTGTGGATAGCTCCTATAGGTTACAGTGGTAAACTTAATTCTTCACATGTTAGGCTCCTGAGAGTACCAGCAGTCTGGAACATACTGCATTCCTTCGTGTGTCTCTGCTATGTTCCTCTGACCTTTTCAAACATGTTATGTTAGATGAAAATTTGATATTTTTGGCTTCTTATTTCACAAATGAAGAAAAAACTATTGCTGATGGCATTACATATTTTTACCTGCGCCCAATCTGGCATTCACTTAATTTGCATGCACATATTAGAGGTGCAAGTGTAAATGTCAGTGCTATAATTTGTTAAAGGTTTCTGACAGCCAGCAATTAAAATCACCGCAAATTCTCACAATTTAAACCACTTTTACATAAATGTAAACTTTTCCTAAAACAGCTAAATCAGAGTTTTCCCTCCAGCCTGAGTGGGGCCTTTTGATAAGCTCAGGGCAATGCTCTTTCTTCTACTGAGGATTTTCAAGATTACAAATATTAGTTTCAATTTGGGTCTGCTAGACCTTTAATAAAAATTTGGTAAAATACACAAGTTAACAAAACAAACAGAATGTTTCTTGTCAATAACTAGAGCCCTGCAAATCTGTGGATATTCACTTTGCATCTGCAATTGTGGATGCAGATATTCACGGCTCATTTTTGTTGATATAGATGCAGATGCATATACAAAATTTTTTATCCATGCAGGGCTCTATCAATAACCATGGAACTGGTTTTTTTATGTGGCAGTATTGCTTCAATCTGTATCATGAAAATAAAACAACTTATTATTTTAACTTTCACTTACCAGACATGAAGTTGGGCTACTAGAAACCAAGAGTTCAATGTATCCGGCATATGACACCCTAAGAGAAACAAAACAAAACAAAATACAGAAAAACTGAAAGTTTTCCATTTTTCCATTTGAAAAGAAATTTTCTTAATTTACATGTTTTTATACATTATTTTATACACTAAACATGTATCAGAAGATCCTGTCCAGATATACTTCCAGAAGTTTGTGTTTTACTGGCACAGAGAAGACTAAAACCACATTTTTTTCACACTTTTTAGACAGCAAACTCCTTGGGAAAGGAATTGTCATTTAATGCATGTTTGGCAGCACCTAGATTGGCAGGCCTCTGAATGCTACCAAACTGTAAAGGTTACACTAATAATAAGGATGCCCCATCTCTCTTTCCAGGTCTAACTCTGCTAGCACAGAAAAGACCCTCTATCCATCCCTCTGAATCTGATCTCACTCCTCAGACTTCACACCAGCCAATTCAGAAGCAGCTCACTCTTCATGCTTTAATCTGACTATTGAGGTCAGATGACACAGGCTTGCTACCAGTTCCTTCTTTTGTGTGTCTACAAATGTCAAGGCCCCTCCTGCTTTGGAACAGACTTCCCTTCTTCCCTGACAGAAGGAGAATATGTTGGCATTCAAGGCACATTGACAGGCTCTACTATTTACCCAAGACAATGTTCAGTTCTACAAAAAGGGCTGTACCAAGTCTATGAACTATGCAAGTCAAAGATGCACAGACCTCATGTGGATCTCTGCATAGAGAATTTTACTCAAGTCTTTTCTGGAGGAGTGGCAGGACTGGTGTGTGTGTGTGTATGTGTGCACATGTGTGTGTGCTTGCACATATGTTTTTTACTTTATAGTCTCAACTAAAAGACTTACCTGGAGTTGTCCAAGTCCTTCAGTGCAGGGGAGGCTGGTGGAGTGGGAGGTGCAAGATTCATGGCAGGGCCTTGGGGAATAAGGGGGCTCAGGGCTGTGGGGAGTGGAGGAGGAGGGGCCACCAGAGGGTTTCTACTCAGACTATGTGGTGGTGAAACGGAACTGGAGAAGCAGTCAATGTTCCCCCCATTTTTTGCCTTAGATGGAAGCATGAGTTACATCAGGGTATATGCACAGACCAATGAACATGGCTTTCAAATTCTCTGACTCCAGGGATATGGTGCACATGAGTAACTCACAGGGAACCAATAGGGACAATCACTCAAAGAAGAACATAGTGATTCCCCTCTGGCCTTAATTCAATAGAGCTTTCCGTATAAAACCTGGCAGGCACAAGCAACTCCTTTTCTTGCTAAAAAGTAACTACATTGAATCTGCTTCCCCACTCCCTAACTTCTTTATAACAGCAGGCGTAAGGGGGAAAAGATAATAAGAATTATCTGGGTAATGAAAACATCCTGAACTCTGACTTTTTGGGCCAGGTATCTGCAGGAGACTTTCTCCACACTGTTTGCACATTGGTACATCTTATGGTATCCTGCGTGACCGTGAACCAAGCTGAACACATGAATGTTCAAGGACTGCTTCCTTGGGTGCACACGCTCTGTTCCGTAAGTTCATCTTAAAGTTCTCATATTATAGGAACAGATCGTTTCTAATGGATATGATACTCTCTGACTTGATAAAGAAAGCCCCCATGTGTTTAGCATATTCTTGATACTCCATCTGTTGAGGCATGCCACAGTATTATTATTGTCCATGTATACCTAAACATCCTGTTTCAGTCAGAGGGCTAAGGTTTATCAAAGTTAATCTGATGCCTTTCTGTTGATATCAGGGTCTAGAAGACTAATACTATACACCTTGCACTGCTGAGTGCAGAGAAAATCTTGAAAACTGACTTGCATATGGGAGAGAATTTTCCTATTTGAGGTTGGAAAGTAGGGAGAGGACAGGTCTCCTCAGGTTCCTTAGAGACCTGGAATCTCAATGTGACTAATGAAACTGGGCATGCCTTCATGCAACAGTATTCTAGAAATAGTAGGGGCTCTGCCTCAGGAAAATGCAGCTTTCATTTTGCCTGTTGTTATTAGGAGAAGAGGAGACAGGAATTCTTCCAAAGCTCGGACACAAACCAAGGGCAAGTCATGCCTGACCAATCTGATTAGTTTCTATGATGAGGTAACTGGCTCTGTCAACATGGAGAAGTCAATGGATGTGATATATCTTGACTTTAGCAAAGCTTTTGATACAGTCTCCCACAATATTCTTGCCAGCAAGTTAAGGAAGTATGCATTGGATAAATGGATAGAAAACTGGTTAGACTGTCGGGCCCAACGGGTAGTGATCAATGGCTAGATGTCAAGTTGGCGGTCGGTTTCAAGTGGAGTGCCCCAAGGATCAGTTCTAGGACCGGTTTTGTTCAACATCTTTATTAATGACCTGGATGAGGTGATGGATTGCACCCTCAGCAAGTTCACAAGATGACACTAAGCTAGGGGGAGAGGTAGATACGTTGGAGGGCAGAGATAAGGTCCAGAGTGACCTAGACAGATTAGAGGATTGGACCAAAAGAAATCTGATGAGGTTCAACAAGGACAAGTGCAGAGTCCTGCCCTTGGGATATAAGAATCCCAAGTATTGTTATAGGCTGGGGACCGAATGGCTAAGCAGCAGTTCATCAGAATAGGACCTGGGGATTACAATGGATGAGAAGCTGGATATGAGTCACCAGGGTGCCCTTGTAGCCAAGAAGGCGAATGGAATATTAGGTTGCATTAGGAGGAGCATTGCCAGCAGATCTAGAGAAATTATTATTCCCCTATATTCAGCACTGGTGAGGCCACATCTGGAGTATTGCGTCCAGTTCTGGGGCCCCCTCCCATTACAGAAAGGACATGGACACATTGGGGAGGGTCCAGTGGAGGGCAATGAAAATAATTAGGAGGTTGGAGCGCATGACCTATGAGGAGAGGCTGAGGGATTTGAGCTTATTTAGTCTGCAGAACAGAAGAGTGAGGGAGGATTTGAAGCAGCCTTCAACTTCCTGAAGGGGGTTCCAAAGAGGATGGAGAGAGGCTGTTCTCAGTAATGATGGATGGCTGAACAAGGAGCAATGGTCTCAAATTACAGTGGGGGAGGTCTAGGTTGGATATTAGAAAAAACTATTTCACTAGAGGGGTGGTGAAGTACTGGAATGGGTTACCTAGGGAGGGGGTGGAATCTCCATCCCTAGAGGTTTTTAAGTCTCGGCTTGACAAAGCCCTGGCTGGGATGATTTAGTTGGGATTGGTCCTGCTTTGGGCAGGTGGCTGGACTCGATGACCTCCTGAGGTCTCTTCCAGCCCTATGCTTCTATGAAATGGGAGACATGCCCTGACAGTCACTTCAAAAACTGAACCTTACAGTGCTTTTTGTGGAGCGGGGAGAAGAGGGCTAAGCAAACTGATCTCCTGATGAACTTCTCACCTGGCCTGAATCTGCTGCAGGGAGAGACAGCTGGGGTAGTCCTCTCCTGTCAAGGTGCCTGCATATTGAACCCACATACTCAGCCCCATCCCAGAGCAATGATTTATATGAAAAAAAAATTAATTGAGTTAAGGACCTGATCAATGCCGGGTAAATCTTCTAGTAAGAAATAAACATGCATATGATAAGAGACAGAAAAAAGAAAGCTCTATGGGATGCTGTAAAGTCTGGATGTGGTTATTGTGGGCTGAGCCCTATAAATCAAGTAAAATTATTTTATAGTTCACATTGACAGTCCAGTTCACACAAGCTTGAGAAAGCCCTGGCTGGAATAATTTAGTTGGGGGTTGGATTAGGTGACCTCCTCAGGTCTCCTTCAACCCTAATCTTCTAATTCTATAAGCATTTATTGTGTTATTCTGGTGGGAGCAAAGAGAAGGTCTTAGGTACAAAAAACAATCACAAACCTCATGAGTATGCCAAGTGTAATGCTGATAGGTAGAACCAAACCTGGGGCCTTTGGAGCTTAGTGCATGAGCTGCTACAGCTTAAGCTAAAGGCCAGTGGGCTCACAGCTAAGGCTGTAGAGCAGACTCATTCTTTCTCTCTATGGGTATGTCTACACTACAGCATTTTTCCAGAATAACTTTCCAGAATTATTCTGGAAAAACAATACTTGCATCCACACTACAATAGCATTATTTCGACAAAAAGTTGAAATAACACAGGGCTTTTTCCGATGACGGTAAACCTCATTCCACAAGGAATAATGCTTTTTCCCGGGGGGGGAGGAGAGGGGCGGGGGGGAAGGAAGGTGCCCTGCTGGCCACTTCATTCACACTCATCACAATTCTATAGTTCCTGTCTCCCAGCAGCTCTTAAAGCAGCAGACACCTGGGACATGCCAGCCCCTGCTCTCCCTGCCATGCCTGATCCCGCTCCAGCCCCCCCCCGCCACCTATCCCCCTGTTATCCCTGGACCCCCGTTCACCCATGAGGTCGCTGAGGTCCCCGGACCTGAGGTGGAACTTCTAGCCGCACCATGCACCACTCTCAGCCCCAGCTCTGAGCCTCTCCTCCACCCCTCCAATGGTTCTCAGCCCCCTCCTCTGTCCCCATATCCAGGTTCTCAAACCCCCTCCTCCCCAGTTACTTTTATTTTAAAAAAATAATATACAAAGGCTTTTTTTTGAAACACAAAACTGTTTTTTTTTATTGACTGTAACAGGGAAGGGAAGGGTTGTTGTGGGGAAGGTGTAGAGGGGCAAGGCACAGGCCTCTAGGGGGGAGGCCCTGGGGAGAGTTACTAGGGTCCTTCAGAGAAACGCTGCCTCAGGTCCTCCTGGATGCACACGCCCACTTGATGGGCCTGGCGGATGGCAGCTGTGCGTGGCTGCTCAAAGGCCCTTCCCTCCCGGCTGGCCTCTGCCCCCCACCTGGGAAGGAAGGCCTCCTCCTTCCTCTCCACGATGTTGTGGAGAACACAACATGTGGAAACTACCTGGGGGATGCTGTGCTCCCACACATCGAGGTGGGTCAGGAGGCACCTGAACTGCACCTTCAAGCGCCCAAAGGCACATTTGGCCTGGATGCGGACCCTGCCCAGGTGGGCATTGAAATGATCCCTGCTTGGGTCCAGGTGGCCGGTGTACAACTTCATCAGCCATGGCATGAAGGGATAGGCTGCGTCCCTCATGATGCACAGTGGCATCTCCACATCCCCAACCTTGAAGTTGCGCTCGGGGAAGAAAGCACCGGCCTCCAGCTTCTGGTAGAGGCTGGAGTTTCTGAACATGTGGGCATCGTGTGCCCTCCACAACGAAAATGTATGTGAACTGTCCGTGGTGGTCGACCAGGGCCTGCAGGACCATAGAAAAATAGCCATTGCAGTTGATGTACTGGGTGGCTCGGTGTTCTGCGGCCCAGATAGCAATGTGGGTTCCATCTATAGCCCCGCTGCAGCTGGGAAAGCCCAGGGCGGCAAATCTGGCTACAATGGAGTCCAGGTCTCCCAGGCGGATGACCCTGTGCAGCAGGATGGAGTTTATGGCCTTCATCACCCGCAGAAGGAGACAAAGACAGAAAACAGAGAATCAGAGGGGGTTCCTGAGTCCTTGGGAGGTCCCTGACCATCCTCCCTCCCTCCCACAAACACCCCAGGAACCACCCCATTTGAAGCCATCCCCACAGGGCTATGTGAGGGTGGGACTGCATAACCCCCCTGGGGATGGGGCTTCCCCCGACCACCTCGAACCCACCCCCCGCACTCCCAACCCCTCTTTTCCAGTACTTCTCACCCCTCTCCCCACCAGGGACTGCAGCCCGAGAGTGCCTTACCTCCATGAGGAGGGTCCCAATAGTGGACTTTCCCATGCCGAACAGGTTGCCCACAGACTGGGAACTGTCTGGGATGGCGAGCTTCCAGACGGCAATGGCGACCCACTTCTCCAGGGGGATAGCAGGTCGCATCTGGGTGTCCCGTCCACGGAGGGCAGGGGTGAACCAGGCACACAGCTCCATGACATGCATCTGACGAAGTGGGTCTTTGCCCACGAAAGCTTATGCTCCAACACTTCAGTTAGTCTATAAGGTGCCACAGGACCCCTCGCAGCTCCATGAAGGCCTTCTTCCTCATTCGAAAGTTGTGGAATCACTGCTGGTCGTCCCACCGCTCCATCACCAGCCAGTCCCACCAGTCGGAACTGGTGTCCAGACTTCAAAACCTTCTCTCCACTGTGGGGTGCAGCTGCAAGGGCCTTGCTCCCGCACACAGGCAGAGGGTCTTGATGATGAGCTCCAAGTTGAGCTCATGCAGAGCCATGAAGGCAGCCTGCACAAACTGCTGCAGAAATTGCAGCATGGCCGTGTGGAGCCATTGCGTGCCCAGAGGCAGCTCCAGCTCCATAGTACGGAGTGCTGTGGTTTTTATGCAAAAAGGAAACATCCACATTGTATGTTTTTGCACAAAAACGTCTTGTGCAAAAACAGAGTGGAAGAGATTATGCAAATGAAGCGCAAGAAAATGTTAACCATGCTTTATTTTGCATGGCCTCTTCCGGCAAAATGCGTAGTGTAGACATAGCCCAAGTGATCCCTCTCCTGTAATCTATTTCAAGCCTCTGACAAACAGAGGCAAGAGCTGCCATTCCTACCCATCCTGGCTAATAGCCATTGATGGTCTTAACCTTCATGAATTTATCTACTTCTTCCTTGAACCTGTTAAAGACCTGGTCTTCACAACTTCGTCTGGCAAGGAGTTCTACAGCTTGACTGTGCACTGAGTGAAGAAAAACTTCCATTTATTTGTTTTAAACCTGCTACTTATTAATTTCATTTGGTGACCCCTAGTTCTTATGTGATGGGAACAAGTAAATAACTTTTCCTTATTCACTTTTTCCACACCAGTCATGATTTTATAGACCTCTATCATAACCCCCCTTAGTCTCCTCTTTTCTAAGCTAAAAAGTCACAGTCTTTTTAATCTCTCTTCATATGGCACCCGTTCCAAACCCCTCATCATTTTTGTTGCCCTTTTCTAAACCTTTTCCAAAGCCAATATATCTTTTTTGAGATGAGGTGACCACATCTGCACTCAGTATTAAAGATGTGGGCGTACCATGGATTTATATAGAGGCAGTAAGATAGGGAATAAGACAGATGATTTCTAACATTCTATTTGCTTTTTTGACTGCTGCTCCACATAGAGTGGATGTTTTCAGAGAACCATCCACAATGACTCCAAGATCTCTCTCTTGCGTGGTTACAGCTAAAGCAGCCCCCATCATTTTATATGTATAGTTGGGATTATTTTTTCCAATGTGCATTACTTTACATTTATCAACATTAAATTTCATTTGCCATTTTGTTGCCCAATCTCTTAGTTCTGTGAGATCTTTTTGAAGCTCTTCACAGTCTGCTTGGGTCTTAATTATCTTGAACAGTTTGGTATCATCTGCAAATTGTGCCACCTCACCGTTTACCCTTTTCTCCAGATCATTTATAAATAGGTTGAATAGGACTGGTCCCAGTATGGACCTTTGGGGGACACCACTAGGTACCTCTCTCCATTCTGAAAGCTTACCATTATTCCTACTCTTTGATTCCTATCTTTTAACCAGTTATCAAGTCCATAAGAGGACTTTCCCTCTTAGCCCATGACAACTTACTTTATTTAAGAGATGAGAGACCTTGTCAAAGGCTTTCTGGAAACCTATGTATACTATATCCACTGGATTTCCCCTTGTCCAAATGCTTGTTGACCCTCTCAAAGAACTCTAGTAGATTAATAAGGCATGATTTCCCTTTACAGAAACCATGTTGACTTTTCCCCAACAAATTAAGTTTATCTCTGTGTCTGACAATATTATTTACTATAGTTTCAACTCATTTGCCCGGTACTGACCTCAGACTTACTGGTCTGCAATTGCCAGGATCACCTCTGGAGCCTTTTTTTAATATTCTGGGATCGACCTGGCCACAATAGCACTGCATATAAAGATAGTGTTTGTGTGTTTTCTTTACATTTAGGGGCATATAAAAGTTTATCTAAAACCATTGGGGGGCCTTCATTATCCTAGATCACTAAGAGACAGCAATTTTTTAAAAATTAAGTACATGTCATAGCTGAACCAAATATGCTCCTCCCTGTCCCCTGCAATAAAAGAATTAGAAATGAAACTTCATATTCAACATACCACAGTAATATTGTCTTTATACAAATGAAAGATGAAACCACAAGATTTTATTTTAGGAATATTTGTTAGAAATGTTGCAGACTGTAAAAAAAAAAAAATAGAGCTTTTTAAAGTTTTGCTTACATGAATTGGCCAATGTGCAAAAGCAGTCCCAAACAACAAAAAATGTTCTAAACACCTATTACTTCATACAAAAATACACACAGCCTAACTTAAAATAAAGGCTAATATAAACTAATATATGTAAGAGTTGATCACACTTTTTACTGGATAGGAATGCTATTTCTTCCTGACTTAACAAAAAATCTGTTAAAACTTTACTTGCCGTGATTGTTTAATAAATATACTTTTAAGATGAAAAACAGAACATTAATAATGCCTTTGTGGCCATCGCATATATGGATTTTGATTTTGAGAAGTGTCTTTTAGAGATATTTTGTAGCAGATGAGTGAAATAAAAAGGACAGTTTTCACAGGCTATGTGTAAATTATGTGGAGGCAATATCTTTATGATGGCCATTCTTTCCATCTGCTAAAGAACTGTGAAACTGCAGTACAGAAAAGCCATGCATATCTGAATAAACACGCCCCTCTCTATCTCTCTATCCTCTAAACTCTGGAGTACTGGAGATGAAAGGAACAAATGCTCACTCTAAAAAAATTGAGATGTTAAATAAATTGAGTCAGCATAAAGATGTTTCTTCTAGGGATGATAAAAAAATTTCATACAGTGGGGTGTGGCAGTTGTGAGGTCTAAGGCCAGGTCTACACTAGACCTGGCAGCTTGGCTTAAGGTACGCAATTCCAACTATGTAGACTACGTACCTGGAATCGACTTACCATAAGCTGAGCTTGGCAGTGTCCTCACAGTGGGAAGCTGACAGCAGCAAGTGTTCCCATCAGCTTCCCTCACTCCTGGCAAGAAGAGGAGTACTGGACGCCAGTGGGGGTGCCCTCTGAGTTCAATTTAGTGAGTCTTAACTAGACTCACTAAATCAAACTTCGGAAGATTGACCCCGGCAGCGGTGATCTTCTGCAGAAGGATGATCTGGCCTAGGGACAGTACCAACAACCATTCACTCACTAACAAGAGGCAACCTAAAGGATGGGGTATTTTTATGAAAGACATTGCAGAACTCAACATGCCTGCTTGTTCTGGGGCCTGTTACCAAGTAGGGAACTTTCAGAACATCTAAAAGGTAGTCCAGATGGCACCTTCTGGGGGCAGATAGGAACAGAGGTTGAAAACAGCATCACCCCTTTCAGAAATTTACCTTCTAAAAACTGGAGGCTGTTGTGTGGATGGTCACATAGTTGTGTGTTGATCCATTCATATGACACAAGGCTCTCTGAGGGGGAACTCCATGAGAAACATTTCACACAGCCATTTTCAATTAACGTTTTATTTACAACACACACTTATTTTTACATCCCTCACCACATTCTAATTTATAGGTCCCTGTCCTCCCCCTTAATAGGGTTTTGTAATTTGTTGAACAAAGATGTTCACTATTCCACATTAAACATTTATCTCTCAGTGTGATTATTTTAGCTAACACTATCTGGGTCCTCTGCCTCTGTGCCCCTTAAGCTAAATGTTCGCAGTTAAAGAGAGGCATTGCAGTGCATATCCCAATGTGTTATTTTAAACACTCTCCACACACTCTTTGATTTGATAGTACACATCATCTACAGTCCAGTTCACACAGTTTTGACTCCTCTAGGAAAGGGGAAATCCACAACAGACACAGGGCAGTGCTTAAATTGCTTCTCTTTCAGATAGTGCTTGTTAATTTTCTACACATCAACTTGTCCAACTGCTTGCATAATGGTTTTAGGCTTACAGGCTCCATACCATATTTCTTCTTCAATGTTAGCTAGTAAATGCCTAGATAATAAGCATCCTCATCTCTTTCGACATCCTGTTGAGCATCTTGTTTGGGTCTGCTAAAATCAGTTGGGGCCCAATCCATTTGCTTCTTTGGAGCTCTCAGCATCCAGATTCTCTAAGGCCTCTGAAAAACCAATGCTCAACCACTGAAAAATTTAAACTAAGAAATGTGTGTAAGGTATAATGGTACTTTTAAAACATTTTACTTTGTGTCAAGAGACCTTTTTAGTTTGCAGTTTTAAACAATATGGACTCTGTACAGTCTTAATACAAAAGACTCTGCCAATTAGGCTACTGTGGCCAGATCTCCTCCAACCATCTAAACATTCTTACATGCAACATACCTCCAATTCATCTCTGTATAACCCGCTATTTGAATCACTTGGGGTCTCTTGCTTGGGATACGGTGTCTCAAACTGAACATTAGTTCAGTTACACAATACTTTCTTAGCCAATAGTTTAGGGCTAGCATTTCAAAGGTCCATTGGTCTCCCTCGATAAATAAGGAGGAACTTCTATTTAAGGAAATCCTGAGTCACTTCTCTTACAGAATTAAACATATTGAGTTATGTGATATAGTTTAAAAAGTTTAAGTTTAAAAAGTAGCTAATGATTTAAGAGTGTGAAAACTGACAATTTGCAATTGCACTCTAAAAAGCCTAGAATTACTTCAACTGTGATCTGCATTGTCCTGAAAAGGCAAATATCTGGCCGTATTGTGGCTTTCTAGTGAAGATCAAACAATATGAAAAACTTGATTTCCTTTCTGGACGTTGTGTAATATTGGGATCCAGTGCAGAACTAGTGACCACAAACTCAATGAATCAACTAACCTTTTTTAAAATGTTTGATTAAAATCGATACTAACACTATTTCAATTCCCATTTTATTTCACTCTAATCCTGTGATTAAAAAATTATTTTGCGCAAAAGACAGCTGTTTAGGGAAAAAAGGAGGGGATATGTGTCTTAAGACAGGAACAGTCTTTATCTCCATTCTTCATGCAGTAACAAACTATGGCTTTTCTTTAAAAAAAAAATATTTTTATCTGTAAATGTAAGGGATATCATACTACTCCACAAACTCTTCCTTTTACAAATAATATCCTGTAAATAGATGTTAGAGACATTTTACTTCTTTGATTAAAATTCTCTTGTTGCAACTGTTCAATTTTTTTTAAAGGAGGGTACATTTTTTCAGATATACCACAACACCCCATTACTCAAGTTACACAATTTAGCAAAATGAAAAAGTAGCCCTCACAGAGGCTAATTCTCTATATTTACCCAAAAAAAACCCATCTAAAACATCATTTTTATTTCACTAGCCCTCTATAAAATATCCTTAAGACATGGATTTTGGTTATTTTACCTTTAAAAGATTTTGTGTCTGACAGCTACAAAGCTGTTTCACTTACACATAACAATGCTGTTTCCCCTGTCCCAGGTTCCCTTTAGAAGTGCATGCTACAAAGTATTAATCAATGCCCTGTTTTTCATGTTAATCTTAGAACCATAGAATATTAGAACTTGCAGGGATCTTAGGAAGTCATCAAGTCCAGTCTCCTGCCCTCATGGCAGGACCAAGCACCATCTAGAACATCCCTGCTAGATATCTATCCAACCTGCTCTTAAATATCTCCAGCGATGGAGATTCCACAATCTTTAAAAAGTTTGTTAAAATTGTACTTTGTGTGATTATATTTAACAGTATTTGGATTTTTTTTAAAGTCAGGAAGAAATAATACTTTACCAGAGATAAAAATGCTATCAATTCTCACAAATCCATTTAAACAAGCCTCTCAAATTAGACTGTGTGTGTTTTGTATACAGTAATAAGTCTTTAGAGTAGTTTTTGGTTGAGGTTGTTTTTGCATACTTGGCAACTATTTAAGCAAAGCTTTTAAAAACACTAGTTTTAAAGTCTTTCTACACATTATCCCTAACACAAAAACTTGCAGTTTTCATCTCATTCTCTTGTTTAAACAAAATATTACTGAAATCTCTCTAATTGGGGCATGATGTTTCAATTCTAAGTCTAAAATTTAAAAAATTCTTTTATTGCAGGAAAGGGCATGTTGCTTCCTATGAAACATCCTTAGGTTAAAAAAAAAAAAAACAAAACCCCACCCTGCTGTATACATAGTGATTTAGGAAAATCAAGACACCTGTCAGAAGTTCCTAAAAGGCAATGGCTTTAGACAAACTTTTCACTGGTTCAGGAAAACACATTTATTTTGATATTCTATTAAATGTCTACAGAATATCTTCTCACTAGCTCAGTGAAGAGGTATGATTTGTCTGAGGCTGACTCTCTTTCTGCCATGTGACCTGTAACAGGCTAATAGGCTCCTTTTCCTTTCTTGAGGGTTTAAAACTTTCTCATGTGATGCTCCATTTTCTCTTTTTGCCTATTTTTCTTGCCTCACTGTTTATTTGCCTATTTTCTTGCCTCTCATTCTGTCTTGTTTCATCCCTTTTATTTTCACTCTTTCCACCTTTTGCTTTCTCTGTGTAACTCTCTCTCACTTTCACATAATCCTCAGTTTTGTAAATTATTTTAAAAGGACTGCATGCTTTTTTATGCTACTGGCCTAATTAAAAATACCTTACAATGACACTAAACATAAAAAACTCTGTACAAACATTTAGTCTTAATGCTCTCCAGTTAAAAATTTCAAAATGGTTGCTATGTGAAAATTGTACCCATCCAGAAATGAGACCTGAAGAGGACATGGAGATCTGCCAAAATTACATGGTGATGAAAAGTACTGAGGTCTTCACTTATTAATACTGGTTATGTTCTGAATTTTTCTTCTAAATTTTACCCATCATCACTATAAAATTAAGTAAAAGTTCTGCTGAATAGAGATTGAGAGACCCAATTAAAATTAAAAAGAAAGGAAAACTTGTGTGTCATGAGCATATATAAAATACTAAATCTAATGAATTTAGCCAAGATAACATTTGCCCAGATTTTCAGAGATAACTGTAAATCTTAGTTCTTAGAAAATGTATATGCAATTTCCATCAGGTTTTTTGACAATTCAAATAAGCATGAAAAAACACAGTGCAGATACCCTGTCTCCCATGCGGAGCGCCAGCCAGCTATCATGTGCATGTCTCCAGAAGCTAGCTGTCCCACCCCCACCACAGTGAAGAAGGGTCATCCCGGTCCAAGCCACAGGGGAGGAACACCTTCAGGTCTTAGACAGCCTCATGGATGGATCACTCTGGGCTCTGTCTGGCCACATCTTAGAATTCAAACAAACTCTCCCCACAGTGCAGAAAGTGTAGGGAGAATGAGATGGTAGCAGCAAATTCAGTTTCTACAGTCTGCTCCAGACTTACAGAAAGAGTGGAGAGGCACTACTGCTATGGCAGGACAATTAGGGGAGAGGCACAACAGACCCAAGTTCTAGTCAGTCTTTTCCCCACTACACAGAGGAATGTGCTTGACCCACCTGTCACAGGCACTGGCTACTCCATGTTCTAGTCAGCCCTGACGTCATTTGGGACACACTCTAGGATTCTAATATCCTAGAGACCAATAACTTACTGTGAAAGAATTCCTCATAGTCAGTTCTCTCCACACAGCAAGTGTACATGCGCAACGCCGCTATTTTAATCTTCTAGAGAGAAAGAGAGAAAACACAATACCTGTAATACTCACCAAAAGGTCACCATGAAGTCTGGAATGATTATACAAGCATACATAGTGCTCTTCCACAATCAAATCTGTGTGTCCAGGACTCATTTTAATATCCTTCCTTAAAGCCATCACAAAGCATTTCAAAAAGAAATAGATACATATTGACCTGTCTTGTCTTTCAGGATATCCTCCAATACCTCTGACTGTCAATTTATACTATTTTGAGATTAACCTGGCACAAGTCAGTTTTTAAAAATTTTAAATAAACCACTGAAGACTCATCAAAATTTCTTTGTTTAGCTTCATTCATAGAACAAGTAAGTTTAATGAGAATCTCAGACAAAGATCTTGCTGATATGGGCCAAGCCTTCCAGTGCAACATTAGGCTGTTCATTACATTTTCTATAATCTGAGGTAGAAGAAGAGAATTCCTAACTGCTCTCTTCCATTCACCTTGGAAAGGGACAGTGAAAGGTACAGATTTCACAGCACTCGCCTTCCACCTGCCTTTGGGACTCCTAGGGAACCATGAACCTACTGCACTAGTAGACAGAATGGGCACTCTCTACATTTTAAGAAAACACTTAAATCCACCTTTTGGTATTTTGAAATGTGATCTAACCACAAGGAAATGAAGGAAATAATTTCCAAAAGGAGGAGAACAGCTTTAAGACACAATTGTTCTTTTCATTCAGTAGTCTTGGAGGAGTTCTACAAAAATGGAAAAATTTGACAACCAAAGCTCTCAATCAGAATTATGCCTAAACTCTTACAACATGCCTCTATAATTACAATTTACAATAGAAAATACAATCCATTTGAGTTCAGATTTTGTGACATCAATACAATGAAAGAATATCAATGCAAAATTATTTCAATTAAAACGTACGGAAATTTTGTTCTGCTGTATTGTTACCACTGCATAATGATTTCAACCCATATTGTTAGTAGGGACCCAGTCTCAATTAATTTTCATCCTGGCTTTATAATCCTCTATTAAATATATAATCCATTTCCCTTTGTTTTATTTAAAGTTTTCTCAATGGCTCTTTTCACCACAGTACCTGAACACGCCATAGACATTAATGACAATATCCTGCCACCATCCCGGTGACAGAGTAGCTTAATCACTTTTTTTACAGATGGGAAAAATTGGGGCACAAATATTAAGTGATTGGATCCCAGGAGGAGACAGGAAATCTACAGCAGAGATTGCCAGGGTTTGCCATATGTAATATTAACTGCCAATTATTGGAACTCTCTCATTCTTTGTTAATGCAGTGTGATATCTGGAGAGAACATGTGTACTCTTGAAGAGTAACGGAAAAGAAACAAGCCAAAATGCATCACTTCAAACGCACATAACACAAATAACCACTTAAGAAAGTCAGATTACCCATATTTAGCTCTTTAAAGGAGGGTACAACTGAGTCATTATATACAAAGGAAATTGAGTTACACAAACTTAACCCAGATTTTAAATCAATATCAGACCAGCTCAAGATCTATCATGTGTTGCTTAGCATTACAATTCTTATTTTCATATTTATTGCTATCATCATAGCATGGAGAGACCCCAACAAGATCAGGGCCCTCAGCACTAAACACTGTACAAACACAGCAAAAGTCAGTCCATTAAGTCTGTACACGCTAGGCAAGATAATGAAATGTTAGAGGTGGGGAACAGAAAAATTAAGTGATTTACCCAACGGAGTCTGTGGCAAACGCAGGAAATGAATCCAGGTCTCCAGAGTCACAGTCTAGATTCATAACCCCAAAACCCATCACCTCTGAAAGCCCAAGTCTCTGGACAAAAGCAACTGGTAACAAAGCAGAGGCAGTGTGGTCAGCCTTTGCTGGGACCAACAGAAAAAGCAACATGTAATGCTCTTCAGCAACACACACTGTTCACAAACTCCAAAAAAATTCCTGCCAGCTATGATTGCTAAAAGGTAACTGCAATGTGGGAACTTTGATGGATGAATAAAATGAAGAAATAAAGTTTTTGGGAATACAAGTAGCCTTCAGATTCATTTACACACCAAAACAATAACACACTTTTACTTGTGTCAATGGAAGCCCTGTGCATACATCATGGCAGGTTAAAGCCTTGGGCTATTATTCTTCATCCTGTGTGAGGGGACTTCATATGGATATTATGAATGGGACTGTGCACATGAATACCCCTCCCATGTCACAAAGAATCTAGTTCTCAAAACAGATGTAAAGTAACCAACTACAGGAAAATATTAAGACTACCAAAATAATTGCTTTACCCATTTGTTATATTTAAGTGGTCCTGTGAATCCCATTGCTTCTATTATCTTTGTGAAGGCACTCACTTTCTCTTCAGATGGCTGTAGGGAATCTTTTGCAGCAAGAAGCTGTAATGTAAAATAAGGTAAAACTCAAATGAAACACAGAACCACATCCTTATCTCAGCAATTCAATCTGACCATTTTAAACAAATCAATATAATTAACAATTTTAACTTCTGTTGTAAGTTGTCTCTCATAACTAACAGAGTACACAAAACAGACATGCTACTACTCCTGAGAATGCTACATCTATACTCATTGATTTACTTTATTTCAAGTGATAAGAAACTTTGTACACACCTCCAGCCTACTATGGGGGGGATGAACCAATAAAATAAAGTAGAATCATATGGTATTAAAGATTGTTCAAACATAGATACACATTAGAACATTATAAATTGTGGTTGAGCTACAGTGCATTTTAGAAGAACATCCAATCTTTATTTAAAGACATCAAGTGATGGAGAATCCATCACATATCATGGTAAGATGTTCCAGTGATTTATGTCTCTGTTAAAAAAATTACACCTTTTTAATGCCAATGTCACCATTTCTAATAGGTATAGTGCAGAAATCTGTCTGCACAATCTATGTGTGAAAATACAAAATAACTGTTAATCCTTGCAAAGACTATTGAGTTTCCACTTGTATATCCTCCAACTACAGCATGATCTGTAAATCTTAAGCATGTTACACACACACACACACACACACACACACACACACACACACAGAGAGAGAGTTGCACATCATTGATAAAAGTATGAAAGCAGAGGTCATTGGCCCTTAGTTAAAATTAAGTTGAGCTTTACATGTTATGACAAGAGGTTGACACCCTACTTGTCTGAAGAATACAGAGTAACCTCCCCAAAATTGCAAACATTTGCTTTTTGGGAAACAAATGAACTTCCTGAAAACTTCCAAGAAACTCTGTGCATAACAAGTTAAAAATAGATTTTTTTAAGTTAGTCCTTTAAGAAAATTAATATTACATGTCAGGATAATTGTTTGTCCTGAATGATCTAAGGCCAGATCTACATTAGAAAAGGTTTAGTAGGATAACTGTACTACCAGTCCATCTTAGAGTACTCTCAATTATGACAGCAAAAAAGCAAAATAAATTACATGAGCAAAAATCTTTTAAAAAGTGAATAATAATACAACCACTACACTTTTCATCAGTAGATCTCAAATATAACTTCACTAGAAGATTTACCCAGGGTGGCTCAGGTCCTCAGCTCAACTCAATTTTTGTTTTTTGGAAAATGTACATGCTTCATTTAAATCATTGCTCTGAGGTGGGACTGGGGACTAGGGGTTCAGCGTGTAGGCTGGTTCAGCAAGACAGAACTACCCCAGCCGTCTCTCGTTGCAGCAGGTTGGGGGCCCAGTGAGAAGCGCCTGTTCCTGGCCGCTGCAGCGGGCACAGCTGCGGGCGGGGTGGCACGCAGACACACAATATATAGTAGATAGCTGTCCTTTTCTCCACCCCAGTTCCCTGCTGGCCCAATGGGGTTATAGTTGTCCCAGTCCCGCATCTCTGGCCCCACTGCTATGGTCATTCAACAGTATAACTCACTCTCTCCTACCAGACCTCTCCCCTCCCATTTTATGAGAAGCAACCAAATTCAAGGCACATCCCATTATCTTGGTACAAGCAAACCCTTACCTTGCTTTAAGTTATGGCAAGAGAAAGCTGCATACAAAATGTGGTGGTCCTAACTCTTACCGTTCAAGAGTTTTTGAACCAAAGGACTCACGGATGAACAGACAGATGCACATTTCTAAAATACAGAGGAGGAGAAAGGAGAGGGAGGAGGAGACAGATATCTAAGAATGATTTTATCTATGTACAACTGTGGGCAGGAGGGAAACAAAACACTCTACAAATTAGCATTTACTAATACTTGGAAAAGTTTCTAGCGCAGATCTGGCCTAAGTAACTGAAAAGACTCTACAAACTTCCCACACACTTAAGACTCACTAAAATCTAATCCATAGGTAGATATTCCAATATATGTGAAGGCATTTTTTTCTTGTTTTTGTTTTAAGATTAATGGTCATTTTTTGCAGTTATGCTTCACGACTAAGCTTCTTGTTGATTACATCCCTTACAGAATTCCATTATTGCTCTTTTTCAAAGTGGGTGACATCTAGGGTTGCCAGGTGTCCGGTTTTCAATGGACGCGGGACCCTGGCAGCTCCAGTCAGCACTGTCAACCGAGCTGCTGAAAGTCCAGTCAATACCACAGTGGAAGCCCAGGGCTAAGCATATTGGAATCCCAACCTGCCTTGGCTCCATGTATTTCCACAGATGGGCCTCAGACATTTAGTGGCCATTTAGCCAGGCGCTTGGATTCGTCTGAAGACAACAGGAGCAGAATCCAGTCTCTGGGTTCTAAGCTCATAAGTGAGCCCCCTGGTTATATTGCTGCACCTGAGCCTGCTGTGCTTGCGTCAGATTCCTCAGTGTTTGGAGCTGTTCCCACAACAGCAGTACATGATGGGCCACTCCCTTTGCCCAAGTCTCTTGTTTCTGCCATCCCTCCCTGAAGAAGTCAAGGATTTTTCTGGGATTGCCTACCACAGAGGAGTTTGAAGGGAGAGAACCCCATTGACACTTGGGGTGCCTCCCATATGGTGAATATGAGAGTGGGGAGTAAAGCAGCCCAGAGCAACGGATCTTCCTCTATAAATTTCTGCAACATGCTTTTTAGTGTCTTATTAAACATTTCCACCAAACTGTCCATTTGGGGATGGTACATGGAGGTTCGGAGGCCTTGGATGTCTAAGTGGCGGCATTAAATGTGAGGTCAAATTGCTGCCATGATCAGTTAGGAATCCCCTGCAAAATCCTACCCAAGCAAAACTTTCACAAGTTTTCTGCGATTTTAGGAGCTCTGGAAGGCCTATAAAAGGGACAGCCTCGAGATATCAGGTTGCAAAATCCACAATAACCAAGGTATAGCAATTGTCAGTCATGCTCTTGTACAGTAGACTTACCAAATCAACCCCTACATGCTTGAAAGGTACCCCAACCATGGGCAGAGTGGGGCTTTTGGCACCCCCTTTGACCCTGTCCATTGGCACTCTGACCATGAGACATAATAGTCCCACACCTCCCAGTAGACATCTGGCCAGAAGAACCATATTCTACCGTTGGGAGGGTTTTTTTTTCCCCATGTACCAGGTGTCCAGCCTAGCATACTTAACGGGCCAGGTGTAAGAGATCCCTGCACAATCTCCGGGGGGACCAACAGCTGTCAGATCATCTCATGGATCTGGGGTTCTTCAACCACTTGATAAAGGCGGTTCCGCTGCCTCCCCTTCTTGGTCCTGAACTATGGCCTGTGCCCAGACTTGATTAAGCGCTGGGTCCTCCAGTTGTTCTTGAAAGAAATCACTATCACACTCAAGTATGACTTGGGTGCTGTCCGCAGAAGGGCCTGTCTAAGTGGAAGACACAGTTAGGGTTCCCCCCCATCATGAGAAGGCCCTACTCCCGGATCCTTGGCTTCAGTGTGACCGAGGAGTTCCTTCAGCGTTATCTCATCACTCTCCCCTGTTGGCAGATGCTGGGCACATTCGTGCAGATACTGGACCATGCCCAGTCAAATGCCAGAATAACTGGATAACTAGATAGGCTAATTTAGGGACCATGCCCATCTGTAGGACTGCATGGTGGTGAGAGATCTCTAATGCTACTGAGGAAGTCAGGCAGAAGTATGCATCCTCATGGATGCACTCTAAGGAAATTCAGGATCCTGCTGCTTGAGCTCTGGGATCAGTTCACTCCAGATCAGGGTCTGACTATATTCTAGAATGAATCAGCTTCCCAGCTGCTTTCTTCCAGGCTCATGGGCTAGCTACCACACTTGTCCTTGGTTGCAAACCATATAGGGGCAATTTTATCACCCATGCCCCTCTTAACTGCACTCACAACAGCATTCATGTGTCTCACTAGCCAACAGGTCTTCCTTCATTGATTCCATTCCTGCCTGCAGATCTTCCTCTTAGGACGAGACTTGGATGGTCATCATCCTGAATCAGACCTCTATGGTTGTATGGTCTCCTAGCTTGGTAAGTCACAGCAGGAGGCTGGATAGTAGGGTGCCAGCATCAAACCCCGCTGGGTTGGGGGCCTGATTGCCTTCAGGTCATACTAAAGCCACCATCTGTTGCATGAGACTTTCCTGTTGGGTTCGCTGCTGGGTGATGAGTTCATGCTCCATCTGCTGGTGTTGACTGGCAATTTACTGTTGCTGACATTCCAGAAGCCACTTCTAAACCTTGTCGGATTCCATCTTGAGGTCTGATAATCTTTTTGGCAGCGAAGTGCCACTATGTGTGGAGCAGTGGAGGGCATCCTGCAGCATGCAGGCCACATACAGATCATCAAGGTAATGTACTCGCAGGCCACCAGACAGGTTGTTTACTTTGCGTCCACAGGTCTGGCCACCTGCAGCTCCCAATGGCTGCGATTTGTAGTTCCTGATGGCCGGGAATAGCAAACCATGGAGCATGGGAGTTGCAGACAGCCATACCTGCAGGTGCAAGGTAAACTACCTGTCTGGCAACCTGCCAGCGGCTTACCGTGGTGAGCTGCATACGGCCCAGGGCCACAAGTAGACCACCACTGCTGCAGAGGGTGTGGCAAAGTCTGGGCTAAGCCCTGTGGATCCTGCGCTTCCTGGCGGGTTCTTATGGGCCTCAGAGGCTCGCAGTGTTCCTAATTACTGCCACAAAGGCCAGGGTACCCTGCTACCAAAGCCTCTTTCATCATTGGCCAGTCCAGTGTCCTTCTTTTTCCAGTCCCTGCTGGCCCTTCCAGCCAGAGGGCATGGTTGGGGGGAACCCGGTCCCACCCACCTACTCCGGGTTCCGGCCCAGGGCCCTATAGTGGAGGGACAGCCCCGAGCAGGCCATGTAGCTTGGCCTTAGCCCTCCGAGCAGCAGCCCCTCCCTGGGCCACTTCCTCAACCCCTCCTGCAGTACCTCGTTCCTGGTATTGCAGAGCAAACCTTCACATCAGCTCATTCAGGTGTGTTCTCTTGCTCTGGGCTGCTCCCTTCTCCTTGAGTTCTCCTCTAGTCTGTCCCTTTTCTCCTTCCCCCCTAGCCTTGCCTGGGGGAGTGTTTTTACAGTGTGCACCTCCACCTTAAGTGGCTGCAGGTGTTCCAATTAGTCCTCCCTTCAGGCTGATGCCAGATAGGCTTCAGGTGTGGCTGGCTGGCCATAGTCTTTACCAGCCTACTCAGGGAACATAAAGCCACATATCCAGCTCCCTGCATATCTGCCTTCCACTAGGCTTCGGCAGCTCCCTGTTCTCAGGCTGCCACAAGGGGAAAACTAATTTCCCCCCTACCAGGGATTTAAGGATGGGCCTCACAGAAAACCTTGAATGCTGCCTGCATTCTTCACCATATGTGATGGGATGGGGGAACTCTGTCCAGTGTGGGATGAGTTCCCCCCATCCTTCAAACTCCCCTCCAAGTCATGAGACCCAAGAATGAGAGTCCATAAAGATGTCCTGATCTGAAGGGCTTTTAAGTCCAGTGGCCAGACTCCATGGAATTTCCTTGCTCCATAGGGCAATAAGGTCATATGTCCCACATCTTGGGGCAGCTGTTCTCTGCTTGGCAGGAAGGCCTAGCAGCTACAGTCCACAAGGTTAACTCTTGCAAGGCAGTTAGGACTGAAGTCTTTGATATACAAGGCAACATCTCCTCTCTTTCTTCCCTGCCTGCCCTTCCTGAGCAAGCTGTACTCCTCTATATTAATATTCTAGTCATGTGTATTATCTATGATGCCAACTGTGTCATAGCTGTGATTATTCTCAAGTACTTTTAGTTCTTCCTGTATATTCCCATGCTTCTTTATGCTCCGTGCCACTATGCAACAACCTTAAATATGCAGAGGTTACCTGGGCTATATTTCAGCACTCAAAGTCAGGTGTATTTGCCAGCCACACCACTGAGCAGATGATCTGACAGTGGAAATAGAAAGCAGACAAAGAAAAAGAGCAACTGATAGCAGAGAACCAGTTCCTGGAGAGGTTACAACATTCAGCACCATCTCTGGGTTCAGGAGACCAATACAGGCTGGTGGGAAAGAGCTGTGATGACCAGCAGTGTTGAGAACTACTAACTGTGCTAAGTAACCTACCACTTAAATCAGGTTCTGTACCAGACAACTGGAGGGTAGCTAAGGTGATGCCAGTATTTTTAAAAGCTCCAAAGGCAATCCTGGCAATTACAGGCTAGTAAGCCTAACTCCAATACCAGGCAAAACTAACTGAAACTCTATTAAATAACATAATTATCCGATACACAGATAAGCACTATTTGGTCAAAAAGAGTCAACATTTCCCTTTCTTGTAAAGGGAAATCATGCCTTGTCAACCTATGGCGCAGGAGAGCAACAACCATCAGCACAATGGTAATCCAATTGATATCGTGTACTTCCTGCATGAAAGGCTCTTAAGCAAAGTAAGCAGTCATGGAACAAGAGATAAGGCCCTCTCATGGATCAGTAACTGGTTAAAAGGAAAGAAACAAAGAGTAGGAATAAATGGCCAATTTTCAGACTGGAAAGACCCAGTAGCGTTACCCAGAGGTCTGTACTGGGACCAGTGCTGTTCAACGCAGTGCATATTTATAAATGACCTGAAAAGAGAGGTAAACAGTGAGGTGGCAAAATTAACAGACTATACAAAATTATTCAAGATAGTTGCTCCTGTTCTCTGGCTTAACTAACAGGGTAGATTTGCAATGGAGGTCTTCAAGTGAAGGAGGAGTGACCATGTATCCTTTGCTGCTGTCTATCTGTTACCCTGCTACTTGACTGACATATAGAATGTGGTCTGCTTGGGGTGGACTGTGCACTGAGCCTAGATCATGCTCGGCAAGGCTGAGCACTTCTTAAAAAGACTTTCATCCCTAAGCCCTTTAGCATCCATCCAACATAAACTAGGGAGCACAGCTACTCAGGGAAAACAGGCCTTTAAAAAGTCAGCTCTAAAGCATCCAGAAGAGCTAGCATCCAGGAATAGCTAACAGGAGTTTTGTAAGGAAGTTTAGAGAAGGAACCTGAGAACCAGATTAACATTCTTTAAATTTCAGCCACTCCTCTCCTTCCCAAACCACAAAAAGTTGTGCAAGTAAAAAGAGAGGGAGAAGTCCAGCAGCAGGCCAAGGTCTATCCAGTTTATTGCACGGGGTGTAGCATATATAATGCATGCTTTGTGTGTGGATGGCATACACGTGCACTAGGTGCAAGCAGCTAGTGGCCTGCAAACCAAGTACAGGCTTTGGACACCAGAGTGGCTAAACTGGAGAAGCTAAGAGAGACAAAGAGGTACACAGACGAGACTTTCCAGGACACAGTAGAACAATCCCATCCCAGTCTCAAGCCTATGTGCCGTTGAGAAGGCTGAGAATCACGGGGAAGGAGACATAAAAAACTAAAGGCCATCAAAGATAAGAGCTCATTGTACTAGGCACAAAACAAAAATAAGAGATGGACTCTGCACCAATGAAGTTACAGTCCAAACAAGAGGTCACAGTAGATGTAATGAACAGCTATAGGGAGAAAAGGAAACAAAACAATACTGGTCAGCAGAAGACACTGTGTTCGTAGTGCACCATCTTTGGTTACCACTATTAATATTCAGTATGACAGTATTAAGCATTCAGTGAACTGCAAAATTTGCTATACCTCATATCATTTGCAGACACACAAACCAAGAAGAGAAGTGGGGGCAACACTTCTGTCTCCTTTCTCCTGATGGAAACAAGGAAGACTCTGTCCCCTATAATTATTTTTCTTCCTTCTCAGCCCCATCTCCTCGCATGTCCTTTCGTGGGACCTTTCCCTGTAGCTCGCTGTCACCAGTTGGGGAGAGAGAAAGGAACATGACATTTTCCGTGCTCAGCCTCTTGGGGGGGGGAGGGAAGATACCTTTCAGCTCTCAAATTATTGTGTTGGTCTACGATAATGTCTATCCTATAATATTTAATGTTCAGGTTGAGTATATCTCAATCTCCTGGACTGTTTAAAGAAATCATCACAAAGAAACATATAAATGAGGAGATGGAAAAGGGCCTTAATAAGTCATCAAGTCCAGCCTCCTGCTCTGAGGCAGAACCAAGTAAACCTAGACCATTTTTGATCGGTGTTTGTCCAAACTGTTCTTAATAACCTCCAAATGATGGGGTTCCACAATCTCCTTGGAAAGCCTATTCCAGAGCTTAAACTAGCTTTATAATTGTGATTTTTTTTCCTACTATCTAACCTAAATGTCCCTTGCTGCCAATTAAAGCCCACCATTTCTTGTCCTACCTTCAGTGAACATGGAGAACAGTTGATCAATGTCCTTTTTACAACAGCTCTTAACATATTTGAAGACTGCTATGGTGTCTCTCTTCATTCGTCTTTTCTCAAGACTAAACATGTCCAGGTTTTTTTTAATCTTTCCTCATAGGATAGGTTTTCTAAACCTTTTATCACCTTTGCTGTTCTCTTCTGGACTCCAATATTTCCTAAAATGTGGCACCCAGAATTGGACATAGTACTCTAACGAAAGCCTCTCTAATGCTGAGTAAAGCAGGACAATTATGTGCCACATATTACGTTGGTAACTACTCCGAGTATGGTCTTTCAACTATGCATCCACCTTACAGTAATTTCATCCACAGCACATTTCCTTAGTTTGCTTATGAGAATGTCAGGTGGTAATGTGTTAAATGCCTCACTTAAATCAAGGTGTATGTAGCACATGTACTGCTTCTCCCCATCCACCAGTAATGTACTCAAAGTAATCCTGTCACAAGTTAAAAGTGCCTGTACAGTGATTAGTACAAAAGAGCTGCTAACAATAATAATAAACTATTCTAACCTGAATAGTGCTGTGAAGCATTCTTTTTTGCTGTGTTACTGCACCACTGGTTGGTATTGATCCACCACATATTTTGTTCAACTGCGGTCGGCAAGTCTCATGCCTCTGGTAAAAGTGACAAAATCAAAGTGAGATTAGCATTGAGGAATAAACACTAAAACGGTGTTACATTAAAATATTCACTAATTTACATTCTTAGGCCATCTATAAATTCTGTTAGGTCATCAAGCCAATTCCCTGGGCCCAGTGTAGGTTTGTTCTCTACAGTACATTAACTAATATTTTAAATATTTTATAGAATAGGCTGGCAGTCCCATGGATCTTAATGTTGCCAAATTTGTCCTGAAATTTAGTCTAGATTTTCTCTCACATCTTTGTTCCATTAATCATACTTATACAACGGTAAACAATTCTTCTCCCTCTTTGGTATTAGCATCCTTCCAATGCCAAATATATTGTATATTGGTTGGTGATTTGATACTAATGCTATTGGAGTGTCATAAAAATGATACACAATGTTAGATACTCAAGTCACCCCCGCTCCTAAACCAGTCTTGCCTTGCCGACCTCCACATATTTAGCTTTTATGATTAACACCATTAGTACACAAGCATAGGTTGTGTGTTTTCATGGCCTGTGTGAAAAATGTAATTCTCCATCTAATCTAACTGAAGTGGTTCAGCCTTTTATTCAGTGTCTAACAGGCATGGGCTTGAACAGAAATGATGACTGTGTGCTGGGGAAACAGAACTATACAAGGTTATTTCAGCTCCCTTAATTGGGAAAGAGTAGCTATCATTTCAGTTTTACAAGATCCCTTTTTCTAGATGCCCAGGTAGCAGCTCTGGCAAGGACTGTCCCCTCCATTCATGTGTTAGAAGACTGTATTCTTTTATTTCACATGTACGGATCTAGGCAAATCCCCAATTCTTACACGCCTTAGAATAATGAAATATCTTACCAGAAGAGTGCCAAAGAGCATTCTGTCCCACTTTGCTTGGGGCAAAGTTGACTTAATTAATCCACTGCATACCGTCATCCATTGGGGCACTCCAATCTGGCATTTCTAGAATAGAGAGATCAACATGCACATAGTAACCAGCAGTGAAGGGGAACATCCCAGGATTCACATATATTACCTGAAACCAGGGAAAAGAGAAGACTACTAGAACTTCCAGCTACATTATTACTATCCATTGTGGGCATCCAAAAAAACCAAAACAATGAGAAGGCAGATATTCCTATGAACTTGATGGTCATTCATAACAGATTCACTCAGGAATATCCTGAGCTGTTCTGAAGTCACTCTGATCTCAGAACCTCATAATGCCAACAGGTAAGAAAGTTACAGAAATGATGATGATTCAGGTGTGTACATTCTGGATCACCAACAAATGTCATGTGAAGTCTCAAATGAAAGCCAATATCAAACTGGTCATTAATATTATTATTTAATGGATGTGCAGATACTATTGAAGAAATTTTATATATACACTGGAAATGTTTTTAAGTCTATATCAAAGTGATGGACACCAGCAGAGGTGAAAAACAGATTTTCCTTCAGACAGAAGAATCTCTCTCTCTCTGTGGGAATGTAAATTAAACATTGTAAACTAACACAATGTATGCTTATTTACATACAAAGTAAAATGTTAACAAAGAAATGTGAAGTCAATCAGAAAGCAGCAAACAGGAAAAACAAGCCATCAATTTTAATATGATATATGCTATCAAGTGCCAGCAATACCCCTCTGCCATGTATACTGGTCAAACCTGACAGTCTGTGCAACAAAGGATAAATGGACACAAATCAGACATCAGGAATGGTAGCTTACATAAACCTATAGGGAATATTTTAACCTCCATGGACATTTCAATAATGGATTTAAAAGTAGCCATTCTTCTACAAAAGAATTTTATCACCAATTATAGAGGGAGACATCTGAATTGGGGTTCACTTATAAGTTCAACACTATCAATTTAAGCTTGAATAAAGATCTTAACTCATTAATGCACTACAAAATTTCCCTTCCTTTGATATTCGCATTTCCAAATCACATGCTATGAATCACATCCAGGCTCACTTAATTAGCTTCGTTATCACTGGTCCTACAATTGACAGGGAATTTCTTTAGTTATATATACCCTGGATTCTGTAACTTCTACTCAATCTCATCTGATGAATGAAGTGAGTTTTGCCCCCGAAAGATCATGACTTAATAAAAGTATTAGTCTCTAAGGTGCCACAAGACTGCTTGTTGTTTTTAAAGCTATTGGCTGTTATCCTGTTAACAGAAAATGAACTTTGGGGATATAGGTAGCAGGCAAAGAACCAAGGAAATAAATGGGCAATGCATTTGCGTTCATGAAAACGGGATGTCAACCAACCTTGCATGATAATGCTACAGTTGATTTTGGGTGAGAAACTGCTTTAGAGATTAACTTGTTTATTAAATGTAGTCCCTATAAAGCATGTTATGATTTTGTTTTATACATAGACACTTTTCTAATATGCTTACTCCCTACATCCTCAATCTCTAGTCTGATATTCTTGTTTTCACTATAAATATACGTCAGTGGTGCTGTGGTGTTACACAACATCCTAGCCCTGAGATGAATCTTACAAGTTGGTGTGTATATTGTTCCTCTGGGGACAGCAGACCTGGTATTTCTGTGTGTGTTCAGTGTATAAGGGGAACTACTAGGGATGTAAAAGGTTATCCTGTTAAACCAGTGGTCACCAATGAGTAGATCAGGATCTAATGGTAGATCTTGGAGCCTGACAGGTGATCCTAACTGGTCTGGCCAAAAGGCTATCAAGCACAGCACCTCAGCTGCCCTCTCCCTCCCCGCCGACTGCTGCACATCTCCTGCCCTTTGCCTTGGAGCTGTCCCCTCAGGAGCTTCCTGCTCTCTGTGCAGGGCAGGGGAAGGAGAGGAGGGGTCCTGATGTCAAGGTGCCCCCTCTCCCACCCTGTATCCTATCTCCACAGAGCAAAGTTAGGGTACAACAGGACTTGGGATAGAGTTTGCTGGCTGCTTTTGGGAGTGGTGCAGAGCCAGGATGGGGTGAGCCTGCCTTTGCCCCACTGTATCACCACCCAGGAGCCACCAGAGATAAGCAGGTCCCTGCTGGGTACCCACATCCTGAAAACCGACCCCAACCTACCCCTCCTGCACCCCAAGCACCTCAGCATCCAAATGCCCTCCCAGACCCTGCACCTAGAACCCCCTCTGCCTGCCCCAAGCTCAGCTAAGAGCCCCTTCCACACTCCAAATCCCTTAATCCAAGACCAGAGCCTGCACCCCAACTCTCTGCCCCTGCCTGGTGAAAGTGAAAGACGGTGCGGGAGGGACGGAGGATGGAGTGAGCAGGGGCAGGGCCTCGGCCTCAGAGAAGGGTCACAAAGGAGGTGGGGAAGGGTATTTGGGTTTGAGGTAGATCTTTGATTGCATTTAAATTCAAAAAGTGATCTTGTGCTTAAAAAGGCTGGAGACCACAGTGTTAATGGATTACCTGGTAAGCAGCAGCTTTTCTGGCATGCTTACCCGTAACCAGTTAACCAGAGGTAGGACCCTGGCTGGCTGGTGGATCCCAGTTAAACAATTAAAATTATGATTTAATCAATTAACTTTTTGAAGGGGTATTTACATCCCTAGACAACACAAGGGAATACCTGGGACTCAGGGACTGGGTGCACTTACTGTTAACCTCCAAAGCAAGGTTCCCTGTTTGATTTGGTGGTAAGGTGTCTGTTACCAGTACTCCTTCCTGCACTTTGTTAGTTAGCACATGAATGCATATGGATCAAAGTTCCTCACTGATAAGTCTAAACCAGATGATGTCTTTAATGTAGAGGGCCAACCCTGCTTCTTTCACCTATTCTTGTCTTCCTAGACAGGTATTAACAAGTGACTTAACACTGCAACCATGCAGATTTCTTTTCAGTGAGAAATTTCTTCTCAACTATGAAAAATTTCCAATTCCCTGTGTTTGTTACTCAGAATATTAACAAAGTTATATAAGCCATTGAAAAAATTCTTTCAACTGAACCAATTCATTTGTGACATTCCAAGTTTCAGTTTATACCAGACTTGCCTACTTACCACCCTCCCCATTGAGTTGGTAAGCCTTCTGGCTAATTCAGCTAGTATCCAACAGAGAACATTAGCATCCACATACTCCAGGGAGATGCTAGCTGTCCCAGTCATTCAGCCTCTTCTCCCACTGGAGTGCATAATCAAAGCTCCACATAACCAAAGCCTAAAGTTTTATACCAGACAAGCAGCCAATATTTCATCTCCAGTATTTTCTGGCTTCTACTACTTAATGTTTATGCACCATTGTGCTGTGTACTGTACAATTTTTAGCTGACCTAAAAGTAGCACAAGTGCTACTATCTACTATATCTTTGAGAGAGTATGTCTGTTCATTCAAAAGCTAGGACCACCAAATTTGGTATACTATTTCCTCTTGTAAAACTTAAAGCAAGGTAAGAATTTGGTTGTGCCAGGAAAACAGGATGTGCCTGCAATGGGTTTGCTTTTCATAAAACCAAACAGAAAAGAGAGACACTCACCAAATCAAGTACAGTTATCAAAATGGACATAACTGAGCTAATGTTGAAAGACGGCTCAGGGCGGGAGCACAGAGTGCCACCTCTGCCTGCGCACCCCATCTCCCACACCAGCACAGTCCTGCTGCAGCAGTTCTGTTCTGGACAGCCGGAGAACCATGCTTCTTCCCAAGCTGTGGAAGCTCTATGCTGGGACCATGAGAAGGGATACCTCACCTCCTCCCACTCCAGCCATATTTGCTCCATGCTGGAGCCAGAGGAAGGGGCCGCCTCCCCCTCTGGCCATGATACCTAACCCAAATGTGCCCCAAAGCTACTGCTGCCAGGAGATAGGTGGTCCTTTTGTGTCCCTACCAAGCCTAACCTGGACCTGTCCCCACCAGAAGACATGCATCCCTCCTGGCTGTGCCCGCTGAAGCAGCCATGGAGAGGTGCTTCTCACCTGACCCCAGGCTGTTGCGGACAGAGAGAGCTGGGATAGTCCTTTCTCCCCAGGTCAGCCTGCATACTAAACCCTTCGTCCCCTGCCCAACCCAAAGCAAGGATTCAAGTGACGCCTGTAGACTTGCATTTTATTTTCCAACAAACAAAAATGAATTGAGCAATGCCAGCTAAAACTTCTAACAGCAAATATTATTATCAATAAGAGCAAAGACTCAGACATTTATTTTCACTATTGCCTAAAGGACTTGTGAGTTATGACGAAAGAGCTATGGCTTCTCTAAATATCAAAGTATTAAAGATCAGGTTTTTGTGCTAATGGGGACAAACCGCAAAAATGATTTGCAAATGTCTGAATGAATAAAAGCTTTAACATTCAGAAAATTAACTCAGCAGGTGACAGAGGACTACAAACAGTAATTCTTGAAATGTCCTGACATACAGCTTCCAACAAGTGAGGAGATCCTGAAATAAAACCCAGCGACTTCTATGGAGAGTGACTAAAGAAGGATCTAAGATGTCTGATGCTCATGAATCTAGGTCGAGGAAACACGGTTAAAGTGTAAGGTGATCAGTATATTGGAAAGGTGGGGAAAGGGTGCTTGGCATCCAAGCGATATCAGACACTGCAGCCCAGCTCCCCGTCCCGAGCCGCACGCCGACAACAGGCACAGCGGGCGCCCAGCCGGGCCTGCCAGACCTGCCGCTTCACCCGCCGGTCCAGAGTACCGGACCCGGGTACCGCTCCCAGGGCCGTGGCACCCGCTGCACTGGCGGGCGGCTACCGGCACAAGCCGCGCAGCTGGGAGGCTCCGCAGCCGCCGGACCCCGAGCGAAGAGACAAGCTGCGGCTCCGATCCAGCCTTTCACTCACCGCAGCTCTCACCAAGGCCGCCATGACACCCCGAAGCACTTCCGGAACATGGTAACTACTTCCGCTTCTGACGGGAGTGGGGGGTGTATGCTGCGGGTTGAATTCAAAACTACGCGTGCGCATACACTTCCTAGCCTCCCTCACGTCCCCGGCGCCGCTGGGTGGAGGCGGCTCCGCGCATGGTCATGGGTGGAGCGAGCGCCAGTGGCCTGCTTGGTCACTCAGTAGCCTCCCCACTCACGGCCTGCGCTGCCAGGCGCCTGCGCGGGGCGCCACGGCCGGGGGGGCTGGGAGTTGTCGCACGGAGACCGGAAGTAGAGGGCAGACACGAAGACCTAGGGGAGACCTGTGAGCGGGCGGAGCGAGCCGCCTCCTTGCGAAGATGGCGGCACTTCCTGTGACGCGCAGAGGGGGAGCGGCGGGGCCGGGGATGGAGGGGAGGCCGTGGGCGGTTGCCTAGAGACACGGGCACTAACGGCTGTGAACGGCCGGTCAGGGACCGCGAGCTGCGTGTAGCCCGGAGCTGGGGCTGGGGCCGGGGCCGGGGCCGGGGGAGCACGAGGCGGGAGGAAGCGGGACTGTCCCGAAAGAGGCAAACTGGAGGAGGGGAGTTGATGGGTGGAGGCAGAGCATTTGGCATTTACAATAAAATAGCAGACATCCAGGTTCTGAGCTCTGGTTGCTGAGAGGCCAGGGGAGACTGGAGATATTTGAGCTAGGATGGTCAGATGGTTTAACCAAAAATACCGACAGCCCCCCTCCGACAAACAAAACAAAACACGGGGGGGGGGGGAATGTTGAGAAAAAAAGGTGGGGAGACCAAAGTTGTTGAGCAGAAAAAAAAAAAGGACCCCCAAGAGTTGGGTCGGGCAAAAAGAAAAAAGGACCCTGCCCACCATCTTGCCTCCCTGTGTCAGACCAGACAGAACCCTGTAAGCACCTCATATTTTTGCCTCCTAGCTGGGAAAAAATCTGAAAATACCAGACATTTTAGGAGTCCAGTATTTTCTGAATTTTTTTACCCGACAGTAGGTGAAAATACCAGACTGTCTGGTTCAATACTAGACACCTGGCAACCTTAATTTGAGAGAGATGGAGGGGGCTGAAAAGGCTCTGCAGTGGAGCTGGAGGGCACGGGTTGTAGGCAGCAAGCCAGACAGATTTGGAGGTAAGAGGAGAAGGGAACAAATACAGACTAGAGATGTAAGCGACTAATCAACTATCCTATAAGCAAAAGCTTATTGGATAGTCAATACACTAGTCACTTCCCAAGTGGCAGCAAAAGGGGGAAAGAAAAGAGGGTGCTGGAGGGAGCCAGCTTAAAAGCCATTTCACTTCCAGCTCCATGGGAGGGAGCAGGGCCGCAGCACCCAACTTTGAAATGTACAAGAGTTCCTCCTGGGACTAATGTACATTTCAGAGAGGAAGCACAGCAAGGAGCCTGGGCCAGTGGGGGACTCCCTGCTGCCACCGGGCTCCATGCAGCTTGCCAGCTTTGAAATGTACAAGACTCCCCAGCGGGGGCTCTTGTGCATTTCAAAGCGGAAGTGGCCCCAGGGCTCCATCCAGCATTTCAGTCTTTGAAATGCACAAGAGCCCCTGCTGGGGCTTTTGTACATTTCAAAGGCAGAACACACTAGTTCTTATTGACTAGTCGATGGAAGTTCCATCGACTATTTGATTAGTTAATTATTCAAAATTTAACATCCCTAATACAGACCTGGGCTGAAATGTTTTTGGTGGGCTTTTTTATGATGGAATTGACAAGAGCATATTTAAGGGGATGGAACCTGAGAAACTGAGGAAAAGGAGGGAGAAAATGAGAGTGGAGGCAACAGTCACGGGAGCAAAGGGAAGCATTAGTGGAGATCAGTGACACACAAGTGTTGGTGACTGCATTTAAGAAAGAGCATGAAACGGGATAATATCTGATTTTATTCATCTTTGAAAAATATGGAAATTTTTTCCTGCAGGGTGTTGGAAGGAAGGTGTTAAAAAGGAGTTAGAGGTGCCAAGAGGTCAGGATAATAAGTGTAAAATCAATGAGGGTGAAAAAGGTATGCTGCTTGTTCTACCGTTTTCCAGGTCTGAAAGGGGAGTGAACAAGTGTGTGGTGGAATCATTCTGTGCAAGCTTTGTCTGGTTTGTCTATAACCTCTCACTGGTGGAGTGGACTTCAGCACCACTACAACCCCCAAGTTTCACTTCATTTAAACTAGGGATGTAAAATCCTGTTTAATTGGTTAACCAGTTAAATGTGATGTTTAACCAGTTAACTGATTAAAGAGGCAGGTGGCAGGGTAGCTGCTCCAGAGGGACCCACCACAGATGGGGGCTGCTCCATTTGGGCTGGATTGCCCCTGTCTGTAGCGGGTCCTGTGGGGCCGGAGCAGCCCCCTGCCTGTGACAGGTGGGAAATTGCTACAGCCTCTATTGGTTAGCCAGAACTGGTAAGCATCACCTGTTTAGGGTGATGCTTGTGAGATAACCATTCACATCCCTAACTTGAACTACCTTCTTACAAAATCAGACATACAAATATAAAAGCATCACAGCACACTGTGGCTGAACAACTGGTTACTTTCTTATTTTTAACCATAAAACTATAAACTAAATTTAAATAGTATGTGGAGCAATACAAACATGTAATTGTATGAAATTTTAGTTTGTACTGACTTTGCTACTGATTTTTATGTAGCCTGTTATAAAACTAAGCTAATGTCTAGATCAGCAATTCCCAACCTTTTCCAGATGGGGACCCATTTTGACAATTCAGGAAGACTTGGTGACCCAAGGCAATTCAAAAATGGGGGGAGGAGGGAGGGCAGAGCCACCTGGGGAGACACTTGGTGACCCTTTTGAAATGTAATGGCGATCCATATTTGGGTCCCGACCCATAGGTTGGGAAACCCTGGTCTAGATTAATTGATTTCCCTCCTGTGTTGAGAACCACTGTTCTAGATCTTACAGCAAAGACAGTGTTGTTAGCCAGTTCTGTAGTAAACTAACTAAAGGTTTATTAGCTAAGAAAAGGAAATGACTTAAAGCACATCTATACAGCAGGGCAAAACTCGAATTAGGCTATGCAACTTCAGCTACGTCAACTGTGTAGCTCAAGTTGAAATAACTTAATTTGGCTTTTGGTGCTGTCTTGCCAGCAGGAAGTCAAAGAAAGAACACTCTTACTTCGACTTCCCTTACTCCTTGTGAAATGAGGGTTATGAGAGTTGGAATAAGTCCTCCAGCTCGCCATTATTTCTAAATAATGGCTTGCTGTGTAAAAGCGCTCTTCACTTCAGAATAACATCAGTTGTTCTGAAATAACACTGCTGTGTAGACATAGCCTTAGAGAGGTTAAAAATGTAAAATATATGCACAGATGAGTCACTGTTTGTAATTCCAAATGGTGGCAATGATGTAATAAACTACCAGTTTCCTAAAAGTCTTTTCAAGGTACCCAGCTTGTCTCTGGAGATCTCCAACTTTGCATCTGATACACTTCCCTCAAAGAATCCAAACAGTTCAGAGCTCCAGGATCTTTCCTTGAATCCATATTTATAACTTCTTATAGAAAACCAGTTAAAAGTGTCATTACCCATGTGGGCTTTTCCAGTGGTGACAGGAATGCAAACTGAGTCTTTGATGTCTGATCAGTACACGGTCGGTAGGTCTACACTGCCTCTTTTTGGCGGAAGAGGCAATGCAAATGAAGCGCTCATTAGCAACTTCTCGCACTTCATTTGCATATTCTCTTCCAATGCTTTTTGCAGAAGAGGTTTTTGCGCAAAGAAAAAGCAGTGTAGACTTTTTCTAAGGGGTTTTTTGCGCAAAACGGACCCATCTACACTGCTCTTTTTGGAACAAACCTCTTCTGATGCTTTTTGTGGAAGAGAATATGCAAATGAAGTGCAAGAAGTTGCTAATGAGCGCTTCATTTGCATTGCCTCTTCTGCCAAAAATGTGACCATTTGCTTTGAAATTAGCTTTTTTTCTGTTAGCAGTCTTCATTTGTATTCTACTCGGCTTCTGGTTAGACAGACATCTATCAGGGATGGTCTAGATCAGTGGAGCACACCCTGTGGGTTGTGACCCCCAAGAGGGTCATGGCTGTCTTTTGGGGGGGCAGAGGGGTCGTAGCGCTGGGCCGGCTGCCATTTTTTTCCTGGCACGGCATACACATGGTGTGGGCAGGGGAAGTGGCAGGTGAGCAGAGCAGCATTTTTTTTTTCCTCAACCAAAATTTTCCTGGGGGTTGCGCTGGGAAAAAGGTTGTGCACCACTGGTCTAGATCAGGACTCCTCAAATTTGGAAGCCCCGGGGGCCACAATGATACTCACAGCACATGCCGAGGGCTGCAACTTAAGTGGGGTTGCATATACATGTAAATAGCTTCTTTCACACTGATGGGCATGAATACAAAGTACTTCCCACAATGCCCCGGTGCTCTGTGGGGGCTAGAAACGCTGACACCCTTTACCGATCTGTTCCAGCCAGCCCATCCGCTTGCGTCTTTTGGTGCTCACCCTGCCTGGGAGACACCTCGCCCTTGTTGTCACGTTACTGGATTTTAAGGGGATCAGACAGGTCACTACTGCACCCATTGGGGGGTGGGGGGTTGCCCCAAAGGATGTACAAAGGGGGCCATGTGACATGTCAAATGAAAGCTTGTGGTTTACTGATTCTGTATATGCTGTTGATGTACTTGTCTGATATCTGTATGTGGAGTTATAAATATGTAATCTGTGCTTATGCTGGATGATTCTCTGAGACAGAGCAATGGGCAAAGAATGTTCAGCTAGTGACTATGCTAATTAGCAAGGCTCCAGGGACAATAGCCAAATACACTCCTGAGGAATGGGTCTGGGACATGTAAACCAGCCAGTATCTGATGACCGCTGACATGGGACACAGGGCTAGGTCACTGGGCCATATGACCTCATAGACTCATAGACTTTAAGGTCAAAAGGGACCATTATGATCATCTAGTCTGACCCCCTGCACAATGCAGGCCATAGAATCTCACCCACCCTCTCCTAGCATAATCTTCTCACCTATATCTCAGATATTGAAGTCCTCAAATGGTTTAAGGACCCCAAGATGCAGAGAATCCTCCAGCAAGTGATCCGTGCCCCATGCTACAGAGGAAGGCGAAAAGCCTCCCGGGCCTCTGCCAATCTACCCTGGAGGAAAATTCCCTCCCGACCCCAAATATGGCGATCAGCTGAACCCTGAGCATGTGGGCAAGACTCACCAGCGAGACAACCAGGACCAATCCCAACTAGATCAACCCAGTCAGGGCTTTGTCAAGCCGAGACTTAAATACCTCTAGAGATGGAGACTCCACTACTTCCCTAGGTAACCCATTCCAGTGTTTCACCACTCTCCTAGTGAAATAGGTTTTCCTAATATCCAACCTGGACCTCTCCCACCACAACTTGAGACCATTGCTCCTTGTTCTGCCATCCGTCACTACTGAGAACAGCCTCTCTCCATCCTCTTTGGAACCTCCCTTCAGGAAGTTGAAGGCTGCTATCAAATCCCCCCTCACTCTTCGCTTCTGTAGACTAAACAGACCCAACTCCCTCAGCCTCTCCTCATAAGTCATATGCTCCAGCCCCCTAATCATTTTGGTTGCCCTCCGCTGGCCCCTCTCCAATGTGTCCACATCCTTTTTGTAGCGGGGGGCCCAGAACTGGACACAATACTCCAGATGTGGCCTCACCAGAGCCAAATAAAGGGGAATAATCACATCTCTGGATCTGCTGGCAATGCTCCTCTTAATGCAACCTAATATGCCATTAGCCTTCTTGGCTACAAGGGCACACTGTTGACTCATTTCCAGCTTCTCATCCACTGTAACCCCCAGATCCTTTTCTGCAGAACTACCACTTAGCTGGTTGGTCCCCAGCCTGTAACAATGCTTGGGATTCTTCCGTCCCAAGTGCAGGACTCTGCACTTGTCCTTGTTGAACCTCATCAGATTTCTTGTGGCCCAATCCTCCAATTTGTCTAAGTCACTCTGGACTCTATCCCTGCCCTCCAGCTTATCTACCTCTCCCCCTAGCTTAGTGTCATCTGCAAACTTGCTGAGGGTGCAATCCATCCCCTCATCCAGGTCATTAATAAAGATATTGAACAAAACTGGTCCCAGAACCGAACCTTGGGGCACTCCGCTAGAAACCGATCGCCATCCTGACATCGAGCCGTTGATCACTACCCTCTGGGCCCGGCCTTCTAGCCAGCTTTCTATCCATCTTACCGTCCATTTATCCAATCCACATTCTCTTAACTTGCTGGCAAGAATATTGTGGGAGACCATATCAAAAGCCTTGCTAAAGTCAAGGTATATCACATCCACTGACTTTCCCATGTCCACAACGCCAGTTACCTTATCATAGAAGCTAATCAGATTGGTCAGGCATGACTTGCCCTTTGTGAATCTATGCTGACTATTCCTAATCACTTTCCTCTCCTCCAAGAGCCTCAAAATGGATTCCTTAAGGATCCCTTCCATGATTTTTCCAGGAACCGAGGTAAGACTGACTGGCCTGTAGTTCCCTGGATCGTCGTCCTTCCCTTTTTTGAAGATGGGCACTACATTTGCCTTTTTCCAATCATCCGGGATCTCTCCCAATCTCCATGACTTTTCAAAGATAATGGCCAAAGGCTTCTCAATGACATTTGCCAAATCCCTCAGTACCCTCGGATGCATTAAGTCCGGACCCATGGATTTGTGTACATTTAGCTTTTCTAAATAGTTCCTAACCTGTTCTTTACCCACTAAGGGCTGTCCATCTTCATTCCATCTTGCATCACTTAGCGCATTAGTCCGGGAGCCCACCTCGTCCGTGTATACAGAGGCAAAGAAAGCATTGAGTACTTCAGCTTTCCCCACATCATCTGTCACTAGGTTACCTCCTTCATCCAGTAGGGGCCGCACACCCTCTCTGATCACCTTCTTCTTGTTAACATGCCTGTAGAAACCTCTTGTTATCCTTCACATCCTTAGCCAGTCGCAATTCCATTTGCGCTTTCGCCTTCCTGATAACCCCCCGGCATTCTCGAGCTATACATTTAAACCCCTCCCTGGTCATTTGTCCCTGTTTCCACTTTTTGTAAGCTTCCTTTTTGTGCTTAAGTTCACCAAGGATTTCCCCCGTAAGCCAATCCGGTCTCCTACCATGTTTGCCTCTCTTGCTATGCATCGGGATGGTTTCTTTCTGTGCCTTCAGTAAGGCTTCTTTAAAATACTGCCAGCTGTCCTGGACTCCTTTCCCCTTCATGTTAGCATCCCAGGGGATTCTGCCCATCAGGTCTCTGAGGGAATCAAAATCTGCTTTTCTGAAGTCCAAAGTGTGTATTTTACTACTTTTTCTTCCTTTGGTCAGGATCCTGAAATCTACCATCTCATGATCACTGCTTCCCAGGTTGTCACCCACCTCTACTTCCCCTATTAGTTCCTCCCTGTTTGTGAGCAGAAGGTCAAGCTGCGCACGGCCTCTGGTCGGATCCTTCAGCACTTGTACCAAGAAGTTATCCCCAACATTCTCCAAAAACTTCCTGGATTGCCTGTGTACTGCCGTATTGGTTTCCCAACAGATGTCAGGATGATTAAAGTCCCCTACAAGAACCAGGGCCTGTGCTCTGGAAGCTTCTCTCAGTTGTCCGAAGAAAGCCTCATCTACCTCATCCACCTGATTCGGGTAGCAGACACCAACCACAACATCACTGCTGTTGTTTGCACCTCTAAACTTAACCCATAGACTCTCAACAGATTTTTCTCCCTCTATATACTGGAGTTCAGAGCAATCATAGTGCTCTCTTATGTATAGTGCAACTCCTCCTCCTTTTCTCCCCTGCCTGTTCTTCCTGAACAGTCTATACCCTTCCATGACAGCACTCCAGTCATGCGAGTCATCCCACCAAGTCTTTGTTATCCCAATTAAATCATATTTCTTGGACTGGGCCAGGGCCTCCAGTTCTTCCTGTTTGTTGCCCAGGCTTCTCGCATTAGTGTACAAACACCTCAGATAACCAGTTGATCGCCCCATCTTCTCCATTCGAATCAGGGGTCCTCCTTTCTTGTTAGTTCCTCTTTGCATTCCTTCCCGGTATCCAACTTTCCCACCCTCCTCAGCGTGTTGGTCACTGTCCCCCAACGAACCTAGTTTAAAGCCCTCCTCACTAGGTTTGCAAGCCTGCCCGCGAAGATGCTCCTTCCTCTCTTCGTTAGGTGGATCCCATCTCTTCCTAACAATCCTTGTGCCCGGAACAGAGTCCCATGGTCGAAGAAACCAAAGCCCTCTTTGCGACACCACCTGCGTAACCACGCATTTACGTCCTCAATTCGACGATCCCTGCCCAGTCCTTTCCCTTCAACAGGGAGGATGGACGAGAACACCATCGTCTTCTTTTGGGGGTGGTGGTTGTGGAACCCCCATCCCTAGGACTACGCATCCCATGCCTTCCAGTAGATGGTGTTCCCTTGCGGTTTCTTCCTTGTGAGGTCCCTTCCGAAGCATTCACCACTGCAGAGCCTGTGGAGAGCGCCTGAAAGCAATTACTTACCTCTATAGCATTGGGGGATTCCCGTGCTGGCCTTTTTCCCCTTCTAGAAGTTACATGCTGCCAGTTCTCTTCCTGGTCCCATACTGCCCTCTCTGGCTCTTCCGCCTGCCGTGCTTGTAGGATTAACCGCTGCCTTCTATCGAGGAAGTCTTCATCCTCTCTGATGGAGCGTAGGGTCGACACTTGGGCCTCCAGTCCTCTAATTTTTTCTTCCAAAATGGCGACCAGCTTGCACCTCGTGCAGATGAAATCCGTTCTTTCTTCCGGGAGGAAGACAAACATGGCACACGCTGTGCAGGTAACAACAGCAGACCTATCGCCTTCCATCCCTGCTGACCTGGAAAAAGGATGAAAAGAAAAAAAACAAACCAAAACAAAAAGAAAACCCACACCACACGCAAGAGAACCTCATGCCCTTCCCAACTCCCTCTCTAAACTCCCTGTTAGCAGTGACCTGTTCGCAAGCTCCTTGGTTGCTTGCCCACTGCCTTATAAAGCCCTGGGCTACCTGAAAGTCCCTCCCCCTACCAAGGCTCAGCCAATCAGCAGAGGCTTCTAGAATTCAAACTTTAATTAGAAGCCAACAGTTTCCACCTGCCACTCACAGCACACACTCCATGAAGGAGAGGGGGAGGGGAAGTGGAAAAAAAAAAGCCTCACTCCCAAACACAGGGGAAAAAAACAAACAAACAATCAAACCTAAACACACCAACCCTCACTCACAAACACAAGCTCATCACACAGCAAGAAGCCCCAGACACAACACTCACTTCCCTCAAGAGTCCTGTATCTCCTTCTCCTCTACCTGGAGAGCTCCCTCTCTAAGGCCTCACTCAAACACAGAGGGAGAAAAAAAACAAAAAACAAAAAAACAAACACACCACACCACCACCACACACCCCACACCCCAAACAAACCACCTTGCACCAACCCTCACTCACAAACACAAGCTCAGCACACAGTAAGAAAGCCCCAACAACAACAACACACACTTCCCTCAAGAGTCCTGTATCTGCTTCTCCTTTACCTGGAGAACTCCCTCTCTAAACTCCCTGTTAGCAGTCACCTGTTCTGGCCAGGAAGGTGCCATCTGGTCTTAAATTCTGCTCCTGATCCCAGCTGCAGCCTTGCGAGGGGCAGAGAGCCAGGAAGAATCGTGGAGCCATCCTGACATAGGATGTACACCAGAGACTTTTAAGATAGCAGTTTATAACATCTCTGCTAAGAGCCTGTATCGAGAACCTGGTGATTCAATGCATGTAATGTATTATCCTTAAACAACATTACTCTCATGCTTTTCTTTCATTTAGTAATAATCTAAAGGTTTATAGATTCTAAAGGATTGGCTCAGCGTGCTCTTGTGGGTAAGATCCAAAGTGTAAATTGACTGGGAACTGTGGCTGGTCCTTTGGGACCGGGAGAACCCGTTCGGGGTAAGTGAGATTGGGTTCTATAATCCCTCACCTGTGTGTTAGGCCCAGGGCTGATTGGGGCATAGGGAGAGCTGGAGTGTCTGAGGGGTTTTGCTCAGTGTGACTGGTTTGTGATCTGTTTGGGAAGGGCTCCGGTCAGGGGCTGTAAGGAGCTCTGAGTTTGAGCAATTCGCCCTGAGCAGATGCCCTCAGCTGTGCCCAGACCCAGCCTGGTTCGTCACACCCCGCCCGGGAGACACCTCGCCCTTGTGGAGCATGTTCCCAGTAGAGGCCATCTTCAAAGGATCCCACCCACAGGCTGCGTGTTGAGCCCCGCATAAACCCAAACTGCCCTGTAGGTGGCCAACAAATGGGCCATGTGCCGAGTAGCCCTGCTCTAGATGGTAGTGGGTCCTGCCATGGAGGCAGGGGATTGGACTTGATGACCTCTTGAGGTCCCTTCCAGTTCTATGATTCTTTCTCCTTTGACGGGTTATTTACAGGGATATAGACACAATATAAGTGTTTGTTACTACATTATAACACCACACAATAAGGCTATGTCTACACTCACGGCTTCTTGCGCAAGTAAGGCCATTCTTGTGCAAGAATCCGCAGTGTCCACACTGCCCACCTGCTCTTGCGCAAGGAAATTTATAGTACGGCGTGGTAAGAGAGGGCTTCTTGCGCAAGAGATACACCTGTTAAAAAAAGAGCGTAAGCCCTCTTGCGCAGGAGCTCTTGTGCAAGAGGGCAGTGTGGACGCTCGGCAGGGATTTCTTGCGCAAGAAAGTCCTATGGCTAAAATGGCCATCAGAGCTTTCTTGCGCAAGAAAGCGTCCACCCTGCCATGGGCGCTCTTGCGCAAAAGCACAGCTCGCACATGGCAGTGTGGATGTTTTCTTGCGCAAGACTTCTTGCACAAGAACCCTTGCACAAGATGTTCTTGCGCAAGAAGCTGCCAGTGTAGACATAGCCTAAGTGAAAACAATATAAATAACATGACATTGTTTTCATGACATTTGAACACCAAATACATTTAACAGTCATTTTAATCTATATTAATACACAAGTGAATTGGCCTAGGGCTCTGGCCTGAGCTAACAGCTGGTCTGCTACCCTCACAGCTATTGCCCACTATGATTTGGATACATAGCAGGCAATGTCTAAATTTGAAGCCAGAAGCCCCCAGGAAGGAGGTTAGGGCACTTGCAGACAAGGGAGCCTCCATGGCCAGGCTAGCATTGCAGGAGGCTTCTGATGTGACATGTTTGGCAGCACGAGCCCTGGCATCTGCATTCTCGAGTGGAGAGCAGCATGGTTACTCCTCTTGGGGTTGTCTCTGGAAGCTCAGCATTCCCATCCAAGACCTTCCACTTGCTGAAGCTGTCCTACTTGCAGAACAGACAGACACCAAATTACATGGGCTCAATGACTCCTGTACATCCTAACAACCTTGCAGTTGTACATTCCGGGGCTGGAGAGGAAAAAGTTGAAGCCCCATCTGCCCCAGCCAAAAGAGCCTTACTCCTAACAAGAACCTCAGGGAAGTTCAAAGCCCTCCTGGAGGAGGCAGAGCCATCACTCCCAGCCCTCTTTCAGCCAGGCTTGCATACCTTTAGAGGGCACACCTGAGGGCAACATAGTTTTTACACTGGATCCTCCTTATTTATTTGCATCCCACCTTCACTCTTAGCCTGGAGAGACATTGCCACAGACCATTGGGTCCTAGCCACTATACAGCATGGCTATACTCTCCAACTGTCCTCTACCCCACCTTACCACTCACCCTTCCTGTCTCTCTTCAGGGACCTTTCTTACAAAGAACTTCTTGAGCTGGAGGTTTTGGGCAGGGGCAGTGGAGAAGGTACCATCCCATTTCAGAAACCAGGGCTTTTACTTTAAAAAAAAAAAAAACACAAAAAAAAAAATCACAAAAAAGTCAGAGGGAGCCTTCATCCTATCCTGGACCTGTGAGGCCTGAACCATCACCTGCGCCACCTCAAATTTTGCATGGTCTCCCTGGCTTTGATTATTCCTGACCTGGATCCAAGGGACTGGTATGCCACCCTCAACCTCAAAGATGCATATTCCCATAAAGCAATCTTTGAGGGACACAGACGATTTCTTTGATTCATGGTAGGTCTGAACCATTACTAGTTTGCGGTAAGGATGTTAAATTTAGATTAATTGGCTAATTGAATAGTTGATAAGGATGCCTCTGCCTTTGAAGTGTAGCACCAGCCCCAGGGCCATTGCCACACTGTAAAGGTGAAAGCGCTGCAGGCCAGTGGGGGTCTCCTGCTGGCCCCGTGCTCCTTGCAGCATTTCAAAGCAGCAGTGCTGCATGAAACTCGGGGTCAGCGGGGGAGTGGGCTTCACATGGCACTGCTGCTTTGAAATGCCGCATGCAGCCTGGGGCCAGCTGGGCCCGTATGCAGCATTTCAAAGCTGCAGCGCTGCATGGAGCCAAGGGTCTGGCTCCAGGCTCCACTCAGTTCGGCCACTTTGAAGCACCCTCACCTCCCCTACTGCCTCTTTCTGATAGAGGCAGCAAGGGCAGGCGGGCAGTGACTAGTGTGTCGACTGTCCGATAAACATTTGCTTATCAGATAGTCAACTAGTCGTTCACATCTTTAGTTTGCAGTGCTGCCCTTTGGGCTGGCCATGCTCCTCAGGGTTTTCACAAGATGTATGTCAGTGGTAGCAGCTTACCTGAGGCTATTATGCAGCAGGCCAGAGATGATCCGATGTTTGGCAGAGCTGAGTTGTGGTCTGCATGTAGAAAGCACTCAAAGAACACTGTTACCTGTTTTCATAACTGATGTTCTTTGAGATGTGTTGCTTATGTCTATTCAACTTCCCGACTTTCTTCGCTGGCGAGAAGGGAGGGGCCCGGTGGCACCTTATATATTGCAGCATGTGCATGCCACTCCAGAGTGTGCTGAGTCAGCACCCTACGGATACTGCTGAGGGAAAAATCTTCCGGCACCAGTGAATGTGGCAAGCATACACACTTATGTTGAATGGACATAAGTAACACATTTCAAAGAACTCCAGTTATGGAAACAGGAAACTGTCTTCTCTAGGCTTCTGCCAGTTCTTATAGGCTGCTCCTTGGATTTCTTGCTGCCTGTCTAGTTCTGTAATCTGCCTTCTTTCATGTATGTCTGTCTCTCTTCCCCACATCCCTCAACAAAAAGCCCTCTACCTCCACAATCCAGAACTCCTGGGTGGGTTCAACAACTTCCTTTAGCAACCCATATCAAGGTTTACTCAGTTCATAACAGTGCTGAAGAGCTGTGTCATTCACATAGTGATGATACTAGAGTCTACCTTCTCTCATTAGGTCCTGTTGCATCCTCACACATGAAAGGGGTGAAGGTCACTTCTGAACCCCACAAGGGCAAATGTGCACTTTTAGGTAGCTCTCAGCAACACATCTGCTTCTGATAGTCAGACTCTGCCCCCACACTTGATGATCTCGTTTGCACACATAAATGTACTTGGTATAAAACAGGTCAGGAAGGTTGAAGCACCATATATGAGAAAACATTTTCCAGATTTCAGCTTCCTCCAAGGTAATATGCAAGTGTAATTAAAACAGAACCTGGAAATACAGAATACAGTGCCCCATTCAAAGTGTGTTGTAGGAGCTGAACTCCCTTCATTGATAGTTTTCCAAAACACACAGCTGCAAAAATCTTTATCCAGGAGCAGGGAATAAATTAAGTCTAAACACCTCCTGTACATATAGTGCTTTTCAGTGTCAAGTGCTGTGCCCAGTCTAACCTCTTATTCAGCAAGAGGCACAAATGGAAAACCTTTCTGACCAGCAAACATGTTCTTCAAAAACACACAAATGAGAAGAAAAGCTCATAAAGGTAAAGGCAGCTGAATTACTGTAGCGTCTTTTTCCTCTCACTGTCTGCTTCAGCTTGCAAGGCTCCCAACTAGGCCTTGTGCCAAAGTACATTCAGCAGTGGGCATGGGGGGAGGGGATGCAGGGGCAACATGGGGAGCAGGCAGTGGCAAATGGAACAGTCATAGATGTCTAGCTAAAGATAAACAAATGAACTGGTTTACCATTGGACTGGACGGGTGCATCTATACAGCAGGGCTTATCTTGAAATAAGCATGAGGGCAGGGGACTGGACTCGATCTCTCGAGGCCCCTTCCAGTTCCAATGTTCTATGAAGCATTCAAATTGAGTTCTACTATTTAGAAATGGGGAGCATCTACACAGCATTTATTTTGAAATAAAGCACTCCTCCTCCAACTTCCCTTGCTCCTCGTACAATAAGGGTTGCAAGAGTCAGAGCAAGAAGTCCTCCAACTTGACAGTATTTCAACATTTCAAAATAACTGCCTGCCATGTAGATGCAGACTAAGTTATTTTGAAATAATGTTGCTGTGTAGACATACCCGACAGGAGCAGAACCTGCCAGGAGATGTAAGGATGGGTCCCAATTTCCAGTCTAGCCTGGTGTTTTTCACTTTTTCCTACAGCATTCATTTCGGGGTTAAAGCTTTGTAGACATGCCTGTGGGAACCCTGCTTTGATTGGTTGGAAATGAGCATGGCATAACAATCTAAACAGAATAAAACCCATTTTTGCTTCATCCCAAAGTGAAGAGCTTGGAAGGGGCACAAGAGGGGAGTGGACCGGGGAGTCGAGCCGTCTCTAGCTAAGAGTCCAGTTGATAGAGTTAATCATACCATTTCGGAAAGCAAGCATGCTCTCAAAGTCCTTATAAATAATACTCTAATTTATGTTTTGAGGCTTTTTTATTTAGAAACTTCCAACTCAGGAAGCTGGCAGGATAGAGTACAGTACTCACACACAGGGCTGTCCCTATCAATGCTGGTGCCCTATGCAGCCCAGAACCTGCACCCCCTTGGAGGTGGGCTGCTCTGTGGTGGCCTGCCCCCACAGGGAGGGGCATGATGCAGGGGCAGAAGCTGTGGAGTGCAGGAGGATTGGAGGGCAATCCTGAACATTGCCAAGTTTACTCTGCAGGCCACTTTCTGCTAAGTGGGAAGAAAATTTGGGATCATCTTAGGAATGTTAAAGACTAATCAACTATCCGATAAGTATCTATGAGATAGAGGCAGCAACGGGGCGGGCAGCACAAAACAGCTTCTGGATTACCTTATTGAAGTCCAAACAACGCAGTTCCCTTAAAGTACCCGGCCTCAGGCTTCCACCTAAACACCCCAGTCAAATAAGGTTGTACCAATCCAATGGATCAGACACATAGAATCATAGAACCATAGAGCTGGAAGAGACCTCAGAAGGTCATCAAGTTCAGCCCCCTGCTCTAGGCAGGATCAATCCCAACTAAATCAACCCAGCCAGGGCTTGGTCAAGCTGAGACTTAAACACCTCTAGGTAACCCATTCCAGTGCTTCACTACCCTCCAAGTGAAATAGTTTTTCCTAATATCCAACCTGGACCTCTCCCACCGCAACTTGAGACCATTGCTCCTTGTTCTGCCATCTGTCACTACTGAGAACAGCCTCTCTCCATCTTCTTTGGAACCTCCCTTCAGGAAGTTGAAGGCTGCTATCAAATCCCCCCTCACTCTTCCCTTCTGCAGACTAAACAGACCCAACTCCCTCAGCCTCTCCTCATAAGTCATATGCTCCAGCCCCCTAATCATTTTGGTTGCCCTCCGCTGGACCCTCTCCAATGCATCCACATCCTTTTTGTAGTGGGGGGCCCAGAACTGGACACAATACTCCAGATGTGGCCTCACCAGAGCCAAATAAAGGGGAATAATCACATCTCTGGATCTGCTGGCAATGCTCCTCTTAATGCAACCTAATATGCCATTAGCCTTCTTGGCTACAAGGGCACACTGTTGACTCATATCCAGCTTCTCATCCACTTTAACCCCCAGGTCCTTTTCTGCAGAACTACTACTTAGCTGGTTGGTCCCCTGCTTGTAACTATGCTTGGGATTCTTCCGTCCCAAGTGCAGGACTCTGCACTTCTCCTTGTTGAACTTCAGATTTCTTGTGGCCCAATCCTCTAATTTGTCTAAGTCACTCTGGACCCTCTCTACCTTTCCCCCTAGCTTAGTGTCATCCGCAGACTTGCTGAGGGTGCAATCCATCCCCTCATCCAGGTCATTAATAAAGATATTGAACAAAACCGATCCTAGAACCGAACCTTGGGGCACTCCGCTAGTAACCGACCGCCATCCTGACATCGAGCCGTTGATCACTACCCGCTGGGCCCGGCCTTCTATCCATCTTTCTATCCATCTTACTGTCCATTTATCCAATCCACATTCCCTTAACTTGCTGGCAAGAATATTGTGGGAGACACATTATCTTCCAGGTAATGAATATTTTAGATCTTATGCCAAATACATGCTTTTAACTAGCCTAAAATTTATTATAAGAAACAGAGAGAGAGAGAAAGAATTGGTTAAAATATACATACAGACATGAGATCAATTCTTGAGGTTCAGAAACATAATAAAGATGGTAATTTTGTAGTTGCAGATGGATCTTTTCAGATCAGTCCAGTTATTAAGTCAGTGTTCATAATAAGAGAACTAGGACCTCCTGGAACCTCATCCTTTAAAACACCGACCATTCCAAAGCTCTAACAATGCAAGTCTGCATTTCAAATTCTTTTCTATCCCAATGTAACAGCCAACTATCATTTGCACTTCTTCCCAACAAGTTTTTAAAGGACAACCCTGAATCAGTCAACCCTTCCTGGCCATGGGCCACAGTTTAATCAACTGTCTAATATTTTAGTCATATAATAGCACATCCATTCAAAGTCAATTGGATTTAGACAGTGAATCTGGTCAGGCACTTTGAAAGTCCTATGAGGCACGTAACTTAATATGTAGGTGCCTAACACCTTTGAAAGCCTTTCCTCCCAGTCCAGACACTTCAATGATAACCTACCTTAAAAAACTCCAGAAAGAGGTGGATTCAGTTTCTTTGAAACTCACTGGATGGCTCTGCTTGAAGAAAATAGTAAAGCAAATGTGTTAGCTCTTTTGGTTAAGGTTAGTTATGGGCCTGACCCTACTCTCACTAATGTCAATAGGATTTCTAGCGTGAGCAGGATCAAGGAGTGTGTGTAGGAGAGCACTTGTGGCTCTCTGTTGGGCAGCTGCTGCTTAGAAAGAATACTAGGGGGCTGCACCCCCTGCTTGCTATGCTCCCCAATCCCCTTCTCTCTGGAGGTAAGCAGCTTCAGTTCTCCCCCCCCCAGCTGCCAGGAAGTTGGGCCAGCCTGAGGTGTGGTACTCTGTCCAGCCTCGGCTCTCTCCCTCTGGCCGCTGGGGCATTGGGACAGGCCGGGCCAAGGCCTCTCTGTGGCAGGCCTGGCTCTCTCTCTCTGGCTGCCAGGGGGTTGGACTGGGCCAAGGCCTCACCATGGAAGGCCTGGCTCTCTTCCCCCTGGCTACCAGAGGATTGGGCCAGGCTGAGGCCAAGGCCGGGGCCAGGCTGAGGCCAAGGCCGCTCCTCAGGAGGCCTGGCTAGAGGCCATGCAGCTCCCCTCCCTCCCGGTGCATGGGGTAGCGGTATGGTCTTATAGCTCCCTGGAGCACAAGGGAGTGGGAAGGCCATGCTGCTGAGGGTGGGGGCATGGAACGATGCAGAGTGATGTATGAAATCACTCTGTCTTCCCTCAGGAAGCTGTTTTTAAAATATAGAGAGAGATTAGTAGGTTTTTAAAAGATGGCTCCTGTCAGAGATCTACCTTAAGTTGAGCTTTTGAGAATGATGGATCAGCATTTCTGTCTCTGGCTGCACATGGGGTTGGCTTTGTTATGTAAAGGGATTGCCCAAGTATCACTAAGGCTGGGACCACAGCTTAGGCTGATTTTGGTTCCTCTTGTACCTTGAAAAGGAAAAGAGAAAGAAAGGCTCCATACCCACACTTTCAACCTTTAGCTACCACATCTCCTGGCACTAGCATATTTCCCAAAGTTTAATTAAACTGAGTAGGTGCTGCTGAAATTAAACCCCCTCAAAAAATGGTCTGTTTCTGGCTATGCTGCTATTTGGAGTGGGCTAGGGCAAGCAGAGCCAACAGGAGTACATCTGACCCAGCGTGAGTTTCTTGGACAAATATGCAAGTAAACATAGTGACATTTTACAAAAGGGTTTACATTTCAAAGGTACTGACTCTGGTTAGTCAAGCCTGAGCTGCCACTCTTGCTAACTTGCCTATGTGGCTGATTTTGCCATGCTCTCTCAAGCCAGCCTAGCAAGGGGCACATGTGTGCAAGCTGGAAATCACACTTCCAGCTTCAAGTGTGGCCCTAGCCCAAGTTAGATTTTGGTATTGTCTTGTGTAAATAGGAGTGTAAGGGCAGGAGCATTTCAGACACTCAATTTGAAAGATAGACGACAATTCCCTGTCAACCAGGGAAATGGAGAAATCCCAGAGAAGTGTCACTTTCTAACCCAGCCAGTGAGAAATGAAAAACCCAACCTACCTTAAAGGCACAGTGGCAGTGAAAAACAAAACATCAGGATCAGGCCCTCATTTCTCTCAGAGAAGCTCCTGCCTCAGTCAGCTCTTTCCTCAGCCTGAAGGCTTGTTCTCATCTTTGCTCAGCTCACCGTTGAGCTGTTCAACTTCTCTTACAACTCCTCCTGCATGCTCTGTAGTGTGGCAGGGCAGGGCTGACTAAGCTCAGAGCAGCCCCTTCACTCCTTGCTCTCTAATATGGGGTTTGTAGACCTCCTGACTCAGTCTTCCTCACAAGCATATTTGTGAGCTTTTTCCACTCCATGTTAAATTTGAAAGGAATATGGCAGAAGGGGCAGATACCGGTGTATAAGCTGGAGGTTCATATCCTTCTTGACACTTAACCACCTTATGATTAAGTGAGGGGGGTAGGATTAGTGAGGGGCTTGAATGGATTCCCCAGGCAATAATATTGGAGAGAATGTCAAAGGTCAAAGTGAGTCCTCCCTTTTCTATCATGGAATATGCCTGCTCCTGAGGGAACCCTTTGTGGCTCAGATAGATTATACATGTTCCTTGCATACGTTTCCTAGGGCAATACTGAGCCTAGTACATGTCAGAGGCATTGGTTTGCAAAATGAACACTTTGAGAAATTAGAACTGGACAGGACAGTTCTTTTAACAAGTGTCTTTCAATTTCTAAAAGGACTTTTTGCAGGCCTCAGATCAATGACCCATCTTGGGACCATTGTTCTTAGTTTAGTCTGCAAGGAGGGACTGTTGTCACCCAAAACCCTGGCACAAACTGGAAGCAGTCATTTTGGAATCAAAAAAAACCTTTGAACTAGTTTCTTCGTGGTTGGAAGAGACCAGGTGTTGAGGTCCTTTGTGAGGCAAACTCAGCCAAACCAGAACCCTAGATCAGCTGCTGTGATGAGTCAAGGCTGGTGGGGGTTGGGGGGGGGGGGTCATCCCAGGGACCCAGTCAGAGGGCATCTGGAAAGTTGTGGACCCAGCTCCTAGGGTACTGCAGGACAAGTTGTGCTGCTTTCTGAACAACACTCATATCTTCAGGGGGAAGTTTTGGTGGAAGACACACAGTTGTACCCCTCTGTGGTGAGCCACTCCCGCCTGGCCCTCCTGCAGGACCTCTTAAGTCCAAGGCCCTCCGGCCTAAGTCCCAAAACACAGTTTAAGTCTGGCCCTTTAAGGCAAAGCCAAAGCCCAAGCCCTCCGGCCCGAGTCCAAAACACCGTTCAGGGGTGTAGCAGGGACGCACCCCAGGTAGGGGGACCCAGGCCCACCCTACTCCACTGGGTCCCGGTTCAGGGCCCTGTGAGTGACCAGATAGCGTGTCACTCCCTCGGCAGGGCAATCCAGCCAAAACACGCCAAGGTTCTCGGGGCGGGAGAGGTGGTTCCCGCTCCTGCCCTGGGCCACTTCCTACCTGGTTCACTGGGGTTCCTTCCCACGTACTCGTCCAGCTTGCTGTGCCCTCTGGGCCAGCATCTCCTTGGCAGGCAGCCTCTGGGATGCACCAGCTCGCCTCCGCGTCCCCACCGGCCTCTTCTGGAGTCTCTGGTGACAGCTGTGTGGGAACTCCCTTCACAGGTCCTTCTCCTCCGGCTGCTACCCCTGACTGAGTCCTTCCCCAGGCTTTTATAATAGAGCTACAGCCCGGGCATGCTCGGTAGGGCTGTGGGGGAGGGGCCTCTGCAGCCAGGTAACCCTGGCTGGGACCTGCAGGCTCAGTGCGGGGCTGCCTCGCCCCGTCACACCCTCCCACTTGGATAACATCTATTTTGCTTCCACTTCTGGTGGGCTCCATTCTTAGACCACCATCTAGTGGCCATGACGGCCTTTCATCTTGCAGAGATGGGGGCATGGCTCATTGGCATTTCAACAACACCTTGATGGAGTACTTAGTCTTCAAGCCATCCTTCTGGAAGTTCTGACTGGCCAGATAGGGCAGAGGCATGCCTTTCCCTCAGTGCAGCAGTGGTAGGACATGGGGAAGGCCTACACCTGGCTCTTCTGCCTACAGCTAGGGGACCACCTGGAGGAGGGATGCAATGATAGAGCACGAAATTTTATAGAATCATGGAATTATAGGGTTTGAAGAGACCTCAAGAGTTCATCTAGCCCAAAACCCTGCTCAAAGCAGAATTAACCCCAACTAAATCATCCCAGCAAGTGCTTTGTCAAGCCTGGCCTTAAAAACCTCTAAGCATGGAGATTCCACCACCTCCCTATGTACCACATTCCAGTGCTTCCCCATCCTCCTACTGAAATACTGTTTCTTAATATCCAACCTAGACCTTCCCCACAGCAACTTGAGACCATTGCTCCTCGTTCTGTCATCTGTCATCAATGAGAACAGCCTTGTTCCACCCTCTTTAGAATCCCCCTTCAAGTAGTTGAAGGATGCTATCAAAGCCCCCATCACTCTTCTGCAGAGTAAATAAGCCCAGTCAGTCAACCTCTCCAGGGATACACTGTAGAAAAACAGTCTCACCAGAGGCTTCAGGGTTTGGGATAAAATCATTGTGAAGCAGGGTCTGCCCACAACTGGAATCCATCAGGCCCATTAGCTCAGTTCTATTTATCTGAACAGGGATTCAAGTACAGGCATGGTTTTCTGTCAGCCATACATGTCCATAATGACAGTGATACTGATGACCCCGGTGTCTAAATGAAAATCCTCCACTGCTGGCTGGTCCCAAGCCTAATGTCTAAGGTAGCCCATCCCTATGTGGTTGTCTGCTCCAACACCCTAACTTTCCAATGGAGGAGCCTATGTGGGTTTCAGGGGCTTGTGTCTGGTCTGGGGGCTGAAAGGTAGGGATTTTACAAAGATTTTACAAAATAAGGGGCTTGTGTCTGGTCTGGGCCCCTTGCAAGCTTTTGCCTCAGCGACTCCCCTGTCGGACTGCCAAATCCCATGGCTAGTCCCTCCCTTGGTCTCAGGCAGTTGCTTAGATAATGTTGCCAGAGCAGTTTCTGCAGCTAAGTAATTTTCCACCAGCTAGAGACTCTGGGTGAGCATCCAGTCCCGCCCCGCAGCCTGAAGTATGGGAGAGAACTACCTCACCATGATGAGCTCAGCCGCTCAACTCCAGTCCAAGTCTCCAACTTTAACCACGTCTGGCATAGGCCTCTTAATTTCTGGGAGACCAAGCAGGGCTCAGCTCCCAAGGTTATTTCTCTCCACAGGATGTCTGTCAGAAGGTCAGATGTTACCTGTAGTCCACAATATGCAGCCTATGCTGGTCCTGTCAGGCAAGGTACCAACTGAGTGGCCACTTGACTGTCTCCATTCACTTAGATGTTATTAGGAGGGTCTCCAGGTTGTCTTTAGGCCAACCTTTGAGTTTTACTGACACAGTCGGAACCACTGAGCCAGGTTACAGTTCCTGGAGGAGCAACCCCCAGGAGACCCTGAAGCTACCTCAGTGCTATTACCTGCTGGACCAGCCTTTGCTGCTGTTGTGCCTCTAAGTGCCAGATGGGCTGCAGCTGCTGCTGCTACCTCTCATGATCCCCTTGAAAAGACACCCGAGGTCCATGTCCTCTGATTTACCAACCCTTGCCTATTGATCTAGGGCAGTGTTTCCCAAATGGGCTACATCTAGACTGGCATGATTTTCCGCAAATGCTTTTAACGGAAAAGTTTTCCGTTAAAAGCATTTGCGGAAAAGAGCGTCTAGATTGGCACAGACGCTTTTCCGCAAAAAAGCCCCGATCACCATTTTCGCGATTGGGGCTTTTTTGCGCAAAACAATACCGCGTTGTCTACACTGGCCCTCTTGTGCAAAAGCATTTGTGCAAGAGGGCTTTTGCCTGAACGGGAGCAGCATAGTATTTCTGCAAGAACACTGACAATCTTACATGAGATCGTCAGTGTTCTTGCGGAAATTCAAGCGGCCAGTGTAGACAGCTGGCAAGTTTTTCCGGAAAAGCGGCTGATTTTCCGGAAAAACTGGCCAGTCTAGACACAGCCATGGTGTTCTGCTGAACCTTAGGGTTCCGCGAAGTGAAAATAAGGGTTCCTTGAGAAAATTCCATGACAATAACATTTTAGGATTAAAAATAATAGTTAATATTTAAGCATTTATGAATTTTATTGAAAACAATTTTCATTTGTGTTTGCCATGATAAGTGTCCCTGTGTAATGCCAGCTTAGCCAGAGAGTGGGGACGATGATATCACTACTACTTTTTCAGATCCATATATATGACTGTTATTAGGGGTTCCACAAATTTCTTTTGAATTTAAAAGGGTTCTGTGGCCAAATAAAATTGGTAAACACTGATCTAGAGTACCAGACCCCCTGGGTCAGTTTTTCCTTCCTTTCTCCCCCCTCTCCCTCCATCTCCACCAGTTGTGAAAGGGCTGACTCACTGCTGGTGCCTCCTTGTGGCCAGGTATGGTATGGCAGCTCTGTCTTCCTTGGGACTGTGACCACTGGATTCTCTGTCTCTTCAGCTGCCTGCCTCATCCTGCGCTTTGGCCTTCCGGACATGTCACTGGGACAGCCCCTAAACCAAAACCAAAGGGAAGTAACACAAGTAAATAGGGTTAGTAAAAGAGAGAGTGGAATGTCTCCCTCTCAGGGTGCATCCGGGTCTGGCCCTCCCATTCTCCAGGGAGGGATCTTCAGACCATGCTTATCAGAGCTCTTGCCTTCAATCAGCCATTTCCTCAAGTACTGAGGATTGAAGGCTGTTCAAGGTCTGCCCACCAATGAGCTGTTCTGCTCCTCTTTTAAACTACTCTTCCCATCTGTATACATCTTGCAGGTGTGGTGTCCCAGAGCAGCTTTTTAACCTCTCGATGTCCAGTGTGGAGTTTAATTACTACATCATAGCCATAGATGAGCAAATGTACTGTCCTTGATACATGAGTGTTATAATCACAGATGCTGTTCTTTCGTTGATTCATAGATGTTAAGGCCAGTAAGACATTTTTAAAATCAGAAGATAACTTGCAGGTACATATGACTCGCATCTAAGAGTTTTAAAAGAGCTAGCTAAGGAGATTGGTGGACTATTAATGTTGATTTTCAATAATTCTTGGAACACTGCAAAGTTCCAGAATACTAGAAGTAAGCTAATGTTGTGCTAATTTTTAAAAGTCCTGTAATTACCTGCATCATTCTATAAGCCTGTCAACCTGACATCCATTCCAGGCAAGATAACAGCATGGCTGATATAAGGATTTAATTCGTAAAGGATTAAAAGAGGTTTCTGTAATCAATGCAAACCAGTATAGGTTTGTGGAAAATAGATCTTGTTAAACTAATTTGATTTTTTTATGAGATTACAAATTTGGTTTATGAAGGTAATAGTTTTGATGTAACATACATAGACTTCTGAAAGACATTTGAGTTGGTACCACACAACATTTTGATTAAAAACCTGTCTTTATAACTTATTTGGGTCTTTAGGAATTCAATTTATTATTGATTGGAATATTTAGGGCACATTTCACAGCCTTGTTAACCAGATGTTACACACATTACTGGTCTTTGCACATGCTTATATTGATTATATTGCTGTCTTTAGGAACAAGACCACAAAAATCATGTGGGTGTTGTGTTGCCAAGAGTGAAAGATGCTGTTTGATGGTTAATGGGTCAAAATGCAAAATGGGAGTGAATGGAATGTACAAATCCCATACTGGGGAGGTAAGGGTTAAGGAACAGCTCTGGGCCCAGGAAGCCCTCCCCAGCAACTCCTGCTGGGTGTGCTCACAGTGAAAGCTAAGCTCAAAAGACAGCAGCTCAGTTCAGTCAGGACAGATAGATCCAAGGAGCAGTGATGTGGTGGGGCTCCTGCTGAGAAGCCACCAAGGTCCATGTTGCTAGGCCAGTCCTCACCACCAAGCCACCACAGGCCTTTTGGTTATGAAGATCAGCAACGATGAGCTGTGATCGCATAAGAATGATCCTGCAGAGTATGGACAGAGAGGCCTCCCGGAGGGCCTGAGGAGTGAACACTGGTGCCAGAGCTGAAGTACTCTGGGCCCTGGCCCAAAAAGCCCCTCACCATGTGATATAGACTGAGGAACCACGAGCAGAGGCTTGGGAGAAGCAGGGAGACCCTGGAACCAATGTTTCTGTGTAAGTTGTCTGGAACTAGTCAGCATGAGCAGGTTGCAGCGGCCGTGGGGGGTATGTGTGTGGCTGCAAACAAAGGGGCAAGTTCACCAGATGGAAGCAAGCAGCCCTCTGCTTCCAGTTTCATGGACTCAGATAGGCATACTAAAATAGATAAAAGGGTGTGATTGGCAGCAGGTTGTTACCACTCGGACGTTGTGTTGAATGTCCGAGGTAAACATGTGTGGGCAATAAAGCAGTTCCATTTACCCCCATCTGCTCCTGGGTCACCTGTTTCTTCTCTAACAAGGACCTCTGGGTTCTATTCCCAGCTCCTTGGCAGACTTGCTGTGTGACTGAAGTTAGTGTCTTATGGAGAGAATTATGCGTAACTGGTGGGGCAGGGAGAGTGCCACAGTTACTGGGCATGGGGGAGGATTGAGCCAGGGGCAGGACCTTGGAGGAGGGAGAGGCACAGGGAATGGGGCCCCAGCGGGACGGGGCAGAGCACGGGTGTCCACTTCTCAGAAGTTGGAAAGTTGGTAACCCTAGCATGCTGCCAATGTCACCAGCTCCTCTAGACAGCAGCTTCATGAGGGCACCAGAGCCAGCAGGTCTTGCAAAACTTGGGATATGACATTTTGTGTCATATGGAAAGAGACATCTGGACAGGCCTGACAAACAAGGACATTTTCAAGTTCCTAGAGACAGGTCACATTATTATTATTGCTGATCATTTTGCTAGACAGCTAAGTCACAGTAAAGTGAATTGTTTCTGTTAGCACTTTGCAGCTCTCCTAACACAATTATTTGCTCTCCTAACACAATCTGCTGTCTTCATCTTCCCTAGGGTTGCCAGATGGTTTAACCAAAAATACTGAACACTCCCCCCCCCCAAAAGAAAACACCGGGGAAAAAATTCTGTTGAGGAAAAAAAAAGAGGGAGACTAAAGTTGTTGAGGAAAGAGGGAAAAAAAAGGACCCCGAGAGTTAGTAAGAAAAAAAAAAGACTGCATGGCCCCTTTAAGAAATGCTTTTGAAGCTTTTTGGCCCTAACAGGCTTCTGGCGGCCGTCTGCCATCTTGTCTTCCTGCTCTGGGCCAGACAGCTCCCCTGCGGAACTAGGTAAGCACCCGGTATTTTTGCCTCCTGGCTGGGAAAAAAATCAGAAAATACCAGACATTTTAGGCGTCTGGTATTTTCTGAATTTTTTTACCGGACAGGAGGCGAAAATACCAGAGTGTCCGGGTCAATACTGGACACCTGGCAACCCTAATCTTCTCTTTTCTGGGTAGCTCTTTAGTCAAAGACTGTATTCTGTCTGAGTCCAGAGTCTGGGAGCTTTTGTCTTGAACAGGTCACCCCTTATTACTGCAGTTATTATGATTCCTATGTAAGGTTTCAGGGGCCGAGGGGATAATTACCAGACAAAATGGTAAATGGATAAATGAACATTAGATAAATTCCAGAAATAGACTGTTCTAATACCCAACAAAGGGCATTTACTATCAATAAGTTATTCCAAAAATAAATTCAGATTTTCCTTTTTCTTAGAAGATGCTGAGAGGCAGTGAAATCTGGTGTCATTTTGTGTCTGTCTTTTGAAAATACCATTTTACTACCCAATAGCAATAGTAATTAATAAAATAACATGTGATTGACCATACCTATAGAGTAAAAAATTTTTATTTGGTTTGTACATTCTTACTAGGGTTGGCTAAGATGTTGTAAAAGCAGTATCTTTTAACACCTTTTATTATACAAGGGTCAAGGGGTTTTATGTTTCTTAAGGACAGCTTCAAATAGCCCACAGAGTGGGTTCCTGCATCTTTCATATGGCTGCTGTATAAACAAGCATATTTTACACAGGAAATGACATAACCATGTAAAAGTGTACATGGAGTATAGGCACATTTTCAAACTCTAATGGGAATGCATTGTTTTAAATGGCATACTTTTATGTTTACCTATTAGCTTAGTGCCCATATTTTAGCCAAATACAACAAAAATTAGCTGTACATACCTGTCTTAGAGTGTTCTGTTTATTTGAAATTTGGACCTTTACAAAGACTCTCAAGGGACAGATAATGGCTCTAAAAAGAAAATACAAATGAGGCATTCTTAGTGAAAGTGAAACCTGCCGACATAAATGTGGAAAGTTGAATTTTTAACCTCTGTCATTTTATCACCCATGTTTCTGCACACTTTGCCACTGAGCTGTGAGCGCCAGTTCAGCCTTAAGAAGTAGGACCGTTGGCAGTTGCAGTAATTAGGGGTGCCACCCTTTGTACAGTGTATTAGGGTTACCAGTAGAAAAAAGTGTGGTGTTGTGACTCCAAGGGCCTCTGCTTTCCCACATCCCCCACCTTTTCCAATGTGTGTTATTCTCCCTATGGTGCCCTAGACCTGACCCTCTGCATTCAGAAAGGAAGTTGGCTGAATGATATATTTTTGAGTTTTTCTGTGATTATTATTATTTGTAATAGTTAGAGAGAGGGCCTCTGTTAACAGTACTTTTGAGCCTGTAATATGTCTGTTTCTGTGCTAGCTCCAGATATCTCAAACTGCACATTTTTATAAGAAACCCTGTCAAGATTTACAAATGTGAATAGAAATATACTAAAAATGTTGTGAAAATCAAAAAATGATGTAATGGGCACCCCACCTCACTTTAGAAGTGTCTTTCAAAACTTTAGCTATATAAGGAATACAGGAATGATTTTCAGAAATTCAGATGAAGAAGATGATCCCTCCAATACTGCAGACTTCAATGATCCATAACCTTCTGCAAATATCTGATAATCAGTGATGGAGATTTAGGTCTACTCCAGATGCCCCATTCTGGCAGATATGGTATATCAACAAATATATTAACAACAACAAACAAATATATTCTAGTGGGTATTCTATACCACCAATGAGGCCACTTAACAGTCAACAGTGTAATCCCAAATAAAAAATAAGGCTGAGTCATTTAAGGATAAAACCATTATAAGGATATTCTCTTTATTCCCCAAAACAGCAGTGCAAAGCAAACAAGTTCAGAATTGAAGTTAAATTTAAAAGAAAACAATATTAGCTCTATCCTTTGGTGATACCATGCAATAAATATCCAATTATAATAAATGCATTTTAGCATTTGTAGCTCCAGATTAGATTAAACTGATTTTTAAATACATGGTGGGGAGTTTCTTTCTTTATGGTTCTTTTGTGGCTGAGTTATGATTTTTTGGATGCCTAAAATAACTTTTCTATACCTTAAATACCATATTTTTATCTCTTTCATCTTTAACCTTAACTCTGAATTCCCTAGGTTTGTAATGCTTGGTTTTGGTATAATTACAACATTCCTGTAATGATTTTACCATTAAAATACTGATATGTACTCTCAACCTTAAGTCCCGTTTAGCGTAGCTTTTTTTCTGTATGTTTTTAAATTATGTTCCTTGTACATTTTTTTAAAGTATTGAAAATTTCATATATGAAATGAAAAATCCAAAGAAGTTACCTTACGTATTTTATATTAACTTTTAAGACCAGATACATGAGTACATTCAGGCTGTTTTGCACCTCTATGGAACAGCACAAAGCAGCCAGAAGTTTTGGCCAAATTTCCAGGTTCTAGAGCTCTTAATAAAGGGGAGAAAGGATACAGTCTACTAATAACTAAGGCTGTATCTAGACTGCAAAGAAAAGTCTGCTTTTTTTTCAGAAGAGGCTTTTCCAAAATTTGGCCCGTCTACACAGAGCCAAGTTTCGGAAAAACCTCCTCTTTCGGAATATCCCTTCTTCCTCATGCAATGAGGAATACATGGATGCCAAAAGAACGCGTCTGCTTTTTTGGAAACCATTTTGGATGCGTTCCTTGGATGTGGTATCCCGGAAAAGCTCAGCCGTGTAGACATAGCCTATGGTGCCCTCTTCCAAAATAGCCTCCACTTGCTATTGGAGTGAAACCAATCTACCCTTAGGGAAAAAAGTGGTTGACTATGCTGCTAGGTACTACCATTTCCCCTGTAAGGTTGCCAGGTGTCCAGTATTGACCCGGACAATCCGGTATTTTCGCCTCCTGTCTGGTAAAAAAAATTCAGAAAATACCGGACACCTAAAATGTCTGATATTTTCTGATTTTTTTCCCAGCCAGGAGGCGAAAATACCGGGTGCTTACCAGGAAAACAAGATGGCGGACAGCCACTGGTAGCCTGTTAGGGCCAAAAAGTCTCAAAAGCATTTCTTAAAGGGCCCCCTTTTTTTTCTCAACAGAATTTTTTCCCCGGTGTTTTTTTTGGGGGGAGGTGGGGTGTTCGGTATTTCTGGTTAAACCATCTGGCAACCCTATTCCCCTGAAGGCAGTTTGGCATCATTCCTATTTGGAAATAAATTGGACACAGTGGCCATTTTGAAGAGGGCATTTTTGGTATATGCATATTGAGAATAATGGGAATAATGACAGTTTGAAAGAGGATAGTCTTCATGGATTCTATGTAGAACACTAATCTTCACAAGAAGAAACTTTTGCATATGAAGAACTAGAAGTTTTACCTGACGTTGCTCAGGTCCTTAACTCAATTAATTTTTGTTTTTGGAAAATAAAATTAAAATATACATTGGGGTCAAACTCCTGGCTCCCAAGCCAATCACGGCGGAAGCAATTGCGCAATCAGGCTCAGGACTCTCGGTGGGCCGGGGGGGAGCCCTGTCTGTTACTGGCCCCCAAGTAACTACTCCTTCCCACCCTCTTCCCCCATTGCACACCTCGAGCATGCAGCTTTGGGGATCGCTGGTGCCATGTGGTACCAGTGTTCATGCTCCCCACACTCCATGCAGCAGCAAGAGCCATGGAGGAAGTGGAGTGCACTGGGTGGGCACACTCGCTCCACTTGCTTGCAGCGGCAGTAGCTGCAGGAAGTGCAGGTGGGGGCAGCAGGTGCAACTGCTGCCACCACATAGCACCCCAAAGTCATGTGCTCAGGGCATGGGGTGCTATGGTGGGGAAAAGGTGAAGCAATGGTGGGAAGGGGCAGGGCTTGCACAATTGCTGTGGCTGGGACTGCCCCACAGATCAGGGAGTTTGTAACCCTGATGTACGTGCTTCATTTGAATCATTGCTCTGGGGTAGGGCTGGACATGAGGGGTTCAAGATGCAGGCTGCCTCAGGGAGAGAGGACAACTCCAGCCCTCTCTCACCCCAGCAGCTTGGGGTCAGGTGAGAAGTGCCTGTCCATTACCACTGAAGCTCCAGCGGGCACAGCCAGGGAGTGGTAAATATCCCCTGGCTGGGACAGGTCCAGATTTGTGTGCCCCCTGCACTCCTCAGCCAGTGTGAGGAATGCAGCAAACTCTGCACTTTCCCCTCGCTCCCTGACAAAGGGGAACAGCCAGCAATGTTCCAATATGAATTGGGGGAGAGGGGAAAGAGGAGTTTCAGCCCCCCCCCCTTTCACCTGCCTGGTGCTTCTGTCTCTTTTTCGTATGGTTTTATAAGAAGCAATCCTATTTTGGGCACATCCAATTTTCCTGGCACAACCAAACCTTTACCTTGGGTTAAGCTATAATGAGAGGAAGCAGTATACTGAATTTGGTGGTCCTAGCTTTTACCATTTAGGAGGTGTTCTTGAGCAAACAGACAGAGGGTATGTCTAGACTGCACAGTTTTTCCGAGATACCTCCGGTATCCCGGAAAAGCTCTACCGCGTCCAAAGAATGTGTCTACTTTTCCGAAAAAAGATTCAGAAAAGCAGACGCGGTTTTTTAGCATCCCTGTAAACCTCATTCTACAAGGAAGAAGGGATAATCCAAAAGAGGCTTTTTTCTGATATTTGGCCCAGTGTAGATGGGCCAATTGTCAGAAATGCCTCTTCTGGAAGAAAAGCGAAAAAAGATACGCAAATTGTGGTTCACAATTTGCGGTATCTTTTTCAACTAGAACTTTGTAGTCTAGACACAGATAGACAGACTCTCTAAAATATATAGTAGATAATGGCAAAAATGACTATTTATCCTAACATATTATTGTCCCTTTTTGTCTTGAGTAGCTACTGAACGTTTCAGGGCCCTGGTGGTGTTCCGGCTGGAAGCAGAAATTGATGGAAGCTGGTATTTAATTTGATGCAGTTTTGTTTATTTACACAGAATGTACAAAATCCTGTGTCACTGAATGCAGAAGGAATCAAATAGCAGGAAGCAGCTTCTCTTGTTCACAGCACCAAGAGCAGCCTTTTCAGCTGTTCCTCCCAGGCAAAAACTCTCCTCAGGTTTCTTCCAGGGTCAGCTGCCACTGTGCTTTCAGCTGCTGCTTGAGGGTCTCTTTTTCTCTGTCTTCCCCAGTTTTTCTGTTCTGCCTCTCCACCCCCCAACATCCACCCTAAACAATATTCAGCCATAAGCTTGATGGTAGATTCACACAATTTTGTTTTAAGTGGGGGTTTAAGTGGGGGTTTAACCTATCTCATAACAAGGTTCCACTCAATTCACAAGAACAGCCCCACCTCAAATTTGCTCAACGTCCTGACAAAGCTTAACATGGTGACAGCCACTAACCCAACACAGACAGAAAGAAAAAAAACAAATTAAAGTGATAACAAGGTTAACTATTGACATATATACAATGTCTTTCTGTTAGGGTATGTCTACACTACAGCGTTAATTCGAGATATCTTAATTCGAAATAGTTAATTCGAAATAAGATCATTCGAATTAACGCGTCTACACAGAAAATGCATTTCGAAATAGCGTTTTGCTAATTCGAAATACCACATCCACACTGATTGGACGCTGAATCGCATTTAAGGCCAGCTGAAGGCGGTTCCAGCAGGGCATCAGGTCAGTAGTTGCTTTGTGTGGTTGCTGCCTGAGGCTATCTGTGTCTTGTGCTTAAAGGGACCTCCCTCGACAGCCGGTTCTCAGCTTTCCCTGCTTGTTTGCTACCTGGTTGAGGGACAGCAAAGCATTTTCTTCTCTGCTTGCTTTGGTTGCCTCGATCTGGGACACCACAGCACTCGGCACCATGGAGCCAGAGCTGCCCCTGAGCCCTCTGGTACCCAATTTGGAAGACTTGCTGCAAGCCTGGCAGCAATTGCAGGAGACTGCCTGGCAGCAGCTGCTGCAGCCCGACCCCCCGGGCCCTGTTCTGGACCCCGCAGGGGGCTGAGGAGGAGCAGTAGCAGCTCCTGGATACCAGTGTGTCCCACCGCATCTGGCGTCTGGACACCAGCTGCGACTGGTGGGACCACATCGTCCTGGAGCGCTGGGGAGACCAACAATGGACCCAGAACTTGAGGATGAAGAAGGACACCTTCCTCGAGCTCTGTGAGTGGCTCGCCCCTGCTCTGTGGCGACGGAACACGCACATGAGGCCCGCCATTCCCCTCCACAAGTGGGTGCCCATCGCCCTATGGAAGCTTTCCACGCCGGATAGCTACCGATCTGTGGGGAACCAGTTCGGCATGAGGAGATCCACCATTGGAGCAGTGCTCATGCAGGTATGGCAGTCTCCGACCACTGGGCCAGGAGGGAGGGGGGAGGAGGAGATGGGCTGCCCCAGGGAAAAGGGGGGGAGTCGTGCAAGTCCCCTCCACGGGAGGATTTGTTCTGTCCCAGCTGCACTACGGACTGCCCGTGGTGGCCAGGATTGCAGGGGGGTTGCTCCTGGGGAGTGGGAGTGTGGGGCAGTGGTTTTGTGTGTCTCTCTGCAGGTGGTCAAGGCCATCAATAGAGTGCTGCTCCACGGAGTCGACCGCCTCACAGATTTGGACGCGGTCATTGAGGGGTTTGGCGCACTGGGCTTCCCCAACTGCGGGGGGGCAATCGACGGGATGCACATCCCCATCTGTGCCCCGGAACACCAGACCTCCCTCTACATTAACCGGAAGGGGTACTTCTCGGTCATTCTGCAGGCCGTGTCTGACCACCAGGGCCGCTTCCTGGACATGAACGTGGGCTCGTCCGGCAAAGCACACGACATGTGGGTGTACTGCAACTCCTCTGTGTGCCAGAGGCTGCACGCCAGGACCTTCTTCCCCGACCGCCACATCAGGGTCGGGGACGTGGACGTGCCTGGTGGGGGATGCGCTACAACCCTGGCTCATGAAGCCCTACACTGCACACGTCAACCCCTCTCGGCAGGCCTTTAATGCCAGGCTCAGCAGGGCCTGCATTGTGGTGGAGGGGGCCTTAGGCCAGCTGAAGGCCTGATTTCGATGCCTCCTCACCCGCCTCGACCTCTCCGAGAGGAATATTCCGCATGTGGTGGCAGCGTGTTGCGTGCTGCACAATTTGTGCGAAAGGAAGGGGGAGGCTTTCCTGCCAGGCTCGATGGCAGAGGCCAACCACTTGGCTGGCCCGTACGTGCAGCACTGCATGACTGCCATCCGGGAGGCCCATCGGGGGGCTGTCCATATCTGGGAGGCCCTGCGGGAGAGATTCCACACGGAACAGGACTGAAGTCTCCCTGGCGTGCCCCACTGGGGCCTTGTGCCTTATTCCACCCTCACATCCTTCCACTTACCCCTCCCTAGCCCCCCTTCCTGATGTCAAATAAAATACACGTATTTTCAAAAATATAAACTCTGTTTATTTAACAAAACGGGGGGGGGGGGTATGAAACTCTGGGGAGACTGGGGAAAGGAGGCGGGAGACGGGAGGAGTGAGGGTGGGAGAGGGGAGGGGGAAACCTGGGAGGAGGGAGCTGGAAGGGGGAAGCAAGGGGAAGAAGGGGGAGGGGAAGCTCAGGACTCAGGGGTGGCAGTCTTGCCGGGCCAACTGTCTCCCAGCACAGCAGGTGCGGGGGCCTCAGTGTCCCCGGGGGGGATGGGGAGGAGGGTGTGGAGGTTGAGGTGGGGGTGTGGAGATTGAGGAGGAGGGTGTGGAGGTTGAGAAGGGAGAGGCGGGAGGGGGAGAAGAAGTGGGAGGAGGAGCGGGAGCTGGGGAGGCAGCACGTTCTGCACCAGGGTCTGCAGATGGGCACAGATGTCACGACCCTGGGCAAGCAGCTCCCGCCGGAACTCCCGTTCGTCCTGCACCCACTGCTCCATGGTGCGGTGCAGGGCTCGCAGGTCCCCCAGGTGCTGGTTTCGGTACCCCTGCAGTGTTGCAGTGGACCTGCTGAGCCCTCGGGTGCGAGAGGATGTCCCGGGCGGGTGGTGCGCCCTGCACGCGCAGCTGGTGCGGCTGTGGAGAAAGAAGAGAAGTGGTCAGCTCTCCCTGGGGACACAGTGGGTGAAGCCCAGCCCCCTTCTGCGAGGTGAGGATAACCGTGCCCTGCACCGTCAGAGCCGCTGTGCTTGCCCAGAGGCCATGGTCGGAATGTCCGGCTATCCCCGGGAGTGGGAGCTGCCCCGAGACCGCACCCGTGCCCCTGTGCTGTGTATAGTGCGGCCAAGGTGTGGGGGAGATGTCCCCTGCCTCTGTGTTAAGGGGGCTTGTGAAGGGAGGGCATCCTGTTGTGTCCCGCCCCAGGGGTCAGGAGCATGTCAGGTCTCTTCACACACACGTGTGGCTATCAGGCCACGGCCCCTGTGTGGCACGCAGCTGGAGCCACCTGCCCAGGGGTGGCACGGCATGTACTCACACGTGCACAGGTTGCTGCGTGATCCGTGGTAAGCAAGGCCCACGCGCGCGGTCCCTGGTCTCCCTTCCCCCCCTCAGGAAGGGGACAGTGATGGCACTTACATGGTGTGGCCTCCCCAGACGCCCCTGGTGACTCTGCTGCTGGGACAGCTCGGGGGGTCCGGCCAGTGCGGCAACCTCTGTGGTGGCTCCTCCTCTGCGCTCTGGTCAGGGCCCTCCGGTCCCGGATCACTGCCCCCCGGGGTGGCACGGACCGTCCCGCCCCTCCAGGATGCGGCCCAGGGCGTCGAAGTAGGGGCAGGTGTCTGCCCCTGCTGTGGAGCTGCCCTGAGTGGCGCTGGCGTATGCCTGCCGCAGCGCCTTAATCTTCATGCGCACCTGTTCTTGTGTGCGCATGTGGCCTTTGGTGGCCATGGTGCCAGCTATGCGTCCATAGACGGCGGCGTTCTTCTGTCTAGTGCAGAGATCATGGACATTGGAGGCCTCCCCCCAAACCTCAATGAGGTCCATGATCTCTGCACTAGTCCAGGAGGGCGCCCGCTGTCTCCAGCCCCTGACTGGCTCCTGGGAGCTGGGGGACTGGGCGGGGGACAGCTGGCTGGCCCTGGCTGCCCGGCTCATTCTCTGGCCATTGGGTGGGGGACAGCGACTGCTGGCAGGCCTGGCTCTGGCATACAGTGTGGCCAGAGTCTACCCCTTTAAGGGCTCCGGGCCTGGGGAGAGGAGAAGAGTTTTCCTGGTTTGGCTCAGAGTGGCCACCAGGGGAAACTGGGCAGGGCTGGAGGCCCCCTATTTCGGAATAAGTGTCTACACAGCGCTAATTTTGAATTAGCAATTTCGAATTTGGCGTTATTCCTCGTAGAATGAGGTTTACCAAATTCGAAATAAGCGTCCCGCTATTTCGATTTTATTTCGAAATAGAGGTTTGGCTGTGTAGACACTAGGAAAGTTAATTCAAAATAACGGCTGTTATTTCAAATTAACTTTGATGTGTAGACATACCCTTAGAGGTTTTCATATCACCAATGCAAAATAGCTTTATTTCCGCCCAGATCCCATTCGGATTTTTCCCTCCCTGGATTTCCATTCCGTGTGCTGCTGAGATGCATCCATTGTTCCTGTGGGATTTGCTGGCTGAGTAAGAGCCTACCTATTTTGTTCTCCTGGGGAATATATGTCTGTACCAACTTTTACAGCCTCAGCTTCTGCAGATACCCTCTCAGGCCATGTCAACATGCACCAATGCTGCTGCACCACTGCAGCGTGTCTGGTGAACATGCTGTATGTCAACAGGAAAGAACGCACCCCTCAAGTGACAGAGCCTATGCTGGCAGGAGAAGCTCTCCCACTGACAGTGCTGTGCCCACTAGTGTCTATATCAGTGTAACGATGTTGCTCAGGATGTGGTTTAGTCACCCCCCCCCCCGAGTGACATATGTTTTGCTGTCATTGGGGGGGTAGTGTGGGCATAGTCTCAGATTCAGAGGGCAGCCACACTGAAATTCTTTCCCTCGGTAACTGCACAGATGGTCCTGCTGGGTTTAGCACTGGGACCCCACTGTATCCTCGCCTTCAGTTCTTTGTCTCAGTGCTACTTACGGTCCCTCCCAAGGTTTATCCAGTTTAGGGCTCCTACCTCTTTCATCTAAAATTGTGCCCAGGTGTCTTCTTTAAAGGTTCCCCCACATGACCATACAGACTTTTCATTTTGTCAGAGGCTGGCCTCAGCATTGCTTTTGGTTCAGTTTCTGCCATTGACAGCCCATATGAAGGCCTGTCTGCCTCAGTTTCCCTCTTTCAGAATCTCCAGGAATAGCCCACAGCCTTTCTTAGGGCAAACAGTACAGGCGATGTTAGTTTATTTACAAGACTCCCATGCACATAAATATCACAAAAATTCCACCACTATTGTATAAAACCCCTCAGTATAATCACACAAAGCCACACCAGATGCATCCTTGATGTCCCTCGCCACATTCCAACGCAGTATTGGCTTCCCTCCCTCCTGCGCTGGCTCTGCCATACGGTCCTCGCCTGTCCTTTAGCCAGCACAGCTTCTTTGCTCTTCCAGGCAGAGTGCAAGAGGAAGCTCCACAGCCTCTCTGCTGGGGCCATCTTTGCCAGGGGAGCAAGCTTCACTCCCTTTGGCCCTCTCACAAGTCCATGGGTCTAGCTACCTGGCCCTGGAGATGGCAGGTCAGCTCTTCTACGGCTCCCCTCTCTTCAGCCCTTGGTTCCACCTCTCTAGTTTTGCACCAGCAGGCAGCTCCCTCTAGATGCTCTCCTGCCTTCAGCCTTCTTCTAGGTCCCATGCATACAGTCTGCTAGCCATGCGTCTCTCTCTCTCTAAGTAGGGCCTGCACATAGTCTTCTGCTCTCTCCAGCTTTCCCGCGAGGCCCTCACCAGTCTCCTGATTGACTTTTACCAGGACTTTCTGAGTCTCCCTTTTACTGGGGTCCACTTCTCGCTGGAGCCCAAGTGCCTTGATCTTTGGGTATGTCTACACAGCAAGCATTATAAGAAGGACCCATCTAGCCCAGCATCCTGTCGTCTAATAGTAGCCAACACTAGGTGCTTCAAATGGACAGAACAAGCCATGATTAAATGATCTAGCCCCTATCATCCAGTCCCAGCTTCTGGCAGTGAAAGAGTTAAGGACACCCAGTGCATGGGGGTTACATCCCTGACCACATTGGCTAATAGCCATGGATAAGTCTGTTCTCTATGAATTCATCTAGCTCTTTTTTGAACCCAATGATAGTTTTGGCCTTTACAACATCCCCTGTCAATGAGTTTCACAGGTTGTCCAAGCATTACTTGAAGAAATACCTCCTTTTGTTTGTTTTAAATCTGCTGCCTATTTCACTGTGACACCCATAGTTTTTGTGTTATGTGAAAATAAATTACACTTCCTTATTCACTTGCACCATTCAGGATTTTATAGACTTTTACCATATCCCCCCTTAGTCATCTCTTTTCCGAGCTGAGCAGTCCCAGTCTTTTTAAACTCTACTCATTTGGAAACTGTTCCATGACCTTAATTTTTGTTGCCCATTTCTGCACCTTTCTCAATTCTAATATATCTATTTTGAGATTTGGTAACCAGATCGGGTGCGGAAAGAACAAGTTAGGAACTATTTAGAAAAGCTAAACATACACAAATCCATGGGTCCGGATTTAATGCATCCAAGTGTATTGAGGGAGTTGGCAAATGTCATTGCGGAGCCTTTGGCCATTATCTTTGAAAACTCATGGAGATCGGGAGAGATCCTGGATGACTGGAAAAAGGCAACTGTAGTGCCCATCTTTAAAAAAGGGAAGAAGGACAATCCAGGGAACTACAGACCAGTCAGCCTTACCTCAGTCCCCAGAAAAATCATGGAGGGGATCCTCAAGGAATCCATTTTGAGGCACATGGAAGAGGGGAAAGTGATCAGGAATAGTCAACATGGGTTCACGAAGGGCAAGTCGTGCCTGACCAATCTGATTAGCTTCTATGATGAGGTAACTGGCTCTGTGGATATGGGAAAGTCAGTGGATGTGATATACCTTGACTTTAGCAAAGCTTTTGACACCATTTCCCACAATATTCTTGCCAGCAAGTTAAGGGAGTATGGATTGGATAAATGGACTGTAAGATGGATAGAAAGCTGGCTAGACTGTTGGGCCCAACGGGTAGTGATCAACGGCTCGATGTCAGGTTGGCAGTTGGTTTCTAGCGGAGTACTCCAAGGATCTTTTGTAATGAGCTGGATGAGGGGATGGATTGCACCCTCAGCAAGTTTGCAGATTACACTAAGCCAGGGGGAAAGGTAGATATGCAGGAGGGCAGGGATAGGGTCCAGAGTGACCTAGACAGATAAGAGAATTGGGCCAAAAGAAATCTGATGAGGTTCAACAAGGACAAGTGTAGAGTCCTGCAGTTGGGATGGAAGAATCCCAAACATTGTTACAGGCTGGGGAACGAATGGCTAAGTAGCAGTTCAGCAGAAAAGGACTTGGGGATTACAGTGGATGAGAAGCTGGATATGAGTCAACAATGTGCCCTTGTAGCCAAGAAGGCTAATGGCATATTAGGTTGCATTACGAGGAGCATTGCCAGCAGATCTAGATGAGTGATTATTTCCCTTTATTCGGCTCTGGTGAGGCCACATCTGGAGTATTGTGTCCAGTTCTGGGCCCCCCACTATAGAAAGGATGTGGACGCATTGGAGAGGGTCCAGCAGAGGGCAACCAAAATGATTAGGGGGCTGGAGTGCATGACCTATGAGGAGAGACTGAGAGATTTGGGTTTGTTTAGTCTGCAGAAGAGAAGAGCGAGGGGGGATTTGATAGCAGCCTTCAACTTCCTGAAGGGAGGTTCCAAAGAGGATGGAGGGAGGCTGTTCACAGTAGTGATGGATGGCAGAACAAGGAGCAATGGTCTCAAGTTACAGTGGGAGAGATGTAGGTTGGAGATTAGGAAAAACTATTTCACTAGGAGGGTGGTGAAGCACTGGGATGGGTTACCTAGGGAGGTGGTGGAATCGCCGTCCCTAGAGGTTTTTAATTCTCGGCTTGACAAAGCCCTGGCTGGGTTGATTTAGTTGGGATTGGTCCTGCCTTGGGCAGGCGGCTGGACTTGATGACCTCCTGAAGTCTCTTCCAGATCTATGATTCTGTGATTCTATTCAAGGTGTGGGTGTACCATGGATTTATATTGTGACAGTATGATGTTTTCTGTCTTGTTATCTGTCCTTTTCCTAATGGGTAGCAGGTTTAAAACTAATAAGCGAAAGTTCTTCTTCACACAGCGCATAGTCAACCTGTGGAACTTCTTGCCAGAGGAGGCTGTGAAGGCTAGAACTATAACAGAGTTTAAAGAGAAGCTAGATAAATTCAGGGAGGTTAGGTCCATAAAAGGCTATTAGCCAGGTGGTAGGAATGGTGCCCCTGGCCTCTGTTTGTCAGAGGCTGGAGATGGATGGCACGAGACAAATCGCTTGATCATTGTCTTCAGTCCACCCCCTCCGGGGCAGTTGGCACTGGCCACTGTCGGCAGACAGGCTACTGGGCTAGATGGACCTTTGGTCTGACCTAGTACGGCCATTCTTATGTTCTTATGATGTTCTAATGGTTCCCAACCGCCTGTTTGCTTTTATACCTGCAGCTGCACATTGAGGAGATGTTTTCAGAGAACTATTAACAATGACTCCAAGATCTTTCCTGACTGGTACTAGCTAATTGAGACCTCATCCATTTGTGTGTATAACAAGATTGGGATAGTGGTTGTGGTTTCTTTTATACTAGCATTTACCAGAACCATTGGTTCACATTTCACAACCAAACAGACCCTTTTTTGAGTGTTTGCTCTTTGTCAGAAACGTTCAGCAAACAAATAGGGATCAATTCTTGTTTCATTTCTACAAGATCTTTAGCACTATCTCTACACTGCTTCTAAAAGCCCACAGCTGACCTCTGCCAGCTGACATGGTTTTGCACAGTTTGGGCTAAGGGGTCATTTAACTTAGGTGTAGACGTTCTGGCTTGGGATGCAGCCTGAGCTCTGGGACCCTCCCACCCCTCAGAGTCTCCAGCCCAGTCCTGAACATCTGCACTACAATTAAACAGCCCCTTAGCCCAAGCCCCACAAGCCCGAGTGAGTGGGCATGGGCCAGCTGTGCATTTTACCTACAGTGTAGACACACTCTCAGGGTACCTCTAGAATACAGGCTTTTGTCGACAGAGGCTTTGTCGAAAAAGAGCATCTAGACTACAGCCAGTTCTGTCGACAAAGCAAGTCGCTTTTGCGACAGAGAGTCTAGACGCTCTCTTTTGAAAAAGCACAATGTGGATGCAATAGCGCCTTTTTTTGACATAACTCTGTCGAAAAAAGGTGTTCTTCCTTGCAGAATGAGGTTTACCACCATTGACAAAACTGCCACGTTCTGTCGACTTACTGTCGACAGAACTCGGCGGTAGTGTAGATGCATGTATAGTTTTGTTGACAAAAGTCCACTTTTGTCGACAAAACCCTGTAGTCTAGACACACCCTCAGATTCCCACCAAGACCTCATGTCTCAGCACAGATTCCAAACAATCCCCATCTTTTTGTTGCAAGAAACCTTCCCTAGCATGTAGCTGTTATAAGGATTTCTGTTCCTAGAGGAAGGGCAGTTCATTCACTGTAACTCAATTGCCTTTAAACCATTTGTCTCACCTGGGCCATATCTTTAAGGGCAATTTCTGTAGACTGAGTTTGTAAGACACCTTTCCCAGTATTGATTACAAAGTTATTAACCATACATAAATCTAAGTAAGTTATTAGCTGATCCACTATTTTAGCACCCAGACATCTTGTGTGCATTTTGGAGGTGTGGTTTTCTTAGTTGTTTGACATGTGGCCGTGCCCCAATCATTGTTTCCATTTCAGACCAATTAGGCAGGTCAGGTTGGGATGCCAGCTCCCTAGTCTGTTTAGCATGCCTGGTCTAATAACTGTTATATTTGAAGCTTCAGGGGGTAGCCGAGTTAGTCTGTACAGGATAAACTTAAAAAACAACAAATAGTCTGGTAGCACTTTATAGACTAACAAAACATGTAGATAGTATCATGAGCTTTCATGGGCACAGCCCACTTCTTCAGATGACTGGAGTTTTGAGTTTAGGATGTGCAGACCCAAAATAAATAGGGGAGGAGAGAAAGGGGGGAAGGAAAAAAAAGAAGGGGGCAGGAAACAAGGAGCAGAGGGTATGAAAATATCAAAGGGAAAAACAAGTAGGCAGAGCTGGTAATCTATAAGCACCTAAAGATTGGATAGTTAAAAGAAGCAGATAAGGATCACAGAATAGCAATTAGATAGGAAGGGTACTAATGCAAGAATCTACATATTTATATCTGAGTTTATGTCAATTACCCCTATACACAGCACAGGTCCTATTATACACACACACAATAGTCAAACACTCATTATTTTTGTTTAACTGCCAGATTTAAATATAAATTGGGGGCTCATCTTGGTACCCCTAAGCTTTGCCCCTTCAGATAGATGTCTTTCCATTTTCTCAGAAGCTTTCACTAGGCACTTACTACCAAGCCTCCTGGCCTGCCTCAAATTTATAACAACCCTTCTTTTTGTGGCGAATGTTGTGTCAGAACCAGCATTTTATTTTATTATTATTAGACAATCTTTTTACACAATCTTTCTATCACGCTGTCACCATTTTTATCTCTCTGGCATGGGATTTTCAACTTGCTCCTCTTGAGCACGCACCAGCTGTCCCTGCCAGCTCCTGCAGGCGTGCTCTGCTGCCTGGCTCCTGCTGTGACCGACGTGGCAGGCCGTCCCCGCCAGCTCCAGTTCCCGGACCTGCCCGCCCCCAAGCAGGCCGCCGATGAGGCAGGCCGCCCCTGCCAGCTTTGGCTCCCGGCCCCTCCGCCAGGCTGCTCCCGCCAGCTGCGGCTCCCCCAGCAGGCTGCTGATGAGGCAGGCTGCCCCTGCCAGCTCCAGCTTTGACTCCCGGCCCCCCCAGCAGGCTGTCCCCGCCAGCTCCCCCCCCGCAGTTCTGGCTCAGATGGTAGGCCGATGACGAGGCAGGCCGTCCCCGCCAGTTCCGGCTCGGCTGGCAGACTGCCAACAAGGCAGGCCACCCCTGCCACCTCCGGCTTCCCCAGCAGGCCACCGACAAGGCAGGCTGCCTCCACCAGCTCCGGCTTCCCCAGCCGGCCACCGACAAGGCAAGCCGTCCCCACCAGCTCCTGGCCCCCCCTGCCAGCCCGCCCCTGCCAGCTCCTCCAGGCAGCCTACCTGCCTTCGTGCCGCCAGCTCTGTCTCCTGGCCCCCCCACTCCCCCCGGCAGCAGCCCAAGACCAAGGGAAGGCAGCAGCCCCAGAGCCAGGAGGGCAACAGCCCTACAGCTGGGGGGAGGGCAGCATCCCCAGAGTGTGTGTGTGTGTGTGTGAGGGGGGAGCCAGCAATTCCACAGTGTGTTTGGAGGGGAAAGTAAGGTGACCAGAATTTGAAAATGTGCAAGGAGGACACTGAGTTGACAAAAAACACATACTTGTATATATATATATATATATATATATAAATAATCATATAAATAGATGATCACGATATTAGTCATCTTATAAGACAAACAGACTTAACAAAAACAATCATATAACATTAAAAACATCGATATTTGTCGCTCTTTTAAGAAATTAAAAATCTCAATCCATTTTTTATCAATTTTGCGTTCAGTCCATTCATTGTCTTTTATTATATTGTTAATTCTTCGTACTTCGTCAAACAATAAATTGTCATTTATTGTGATGCTAAATTTTTCTTTAACGAATAAAACTGTTTCAAGGATTTTATTCCATTGAATTTCTTCATTCAGCAGAATCCAATCAAACACGTACACTGGTTCGTCATGCTTAGTCCAATTTTCTAGATAGTCAAGAGCATTTTTATAAAAGCTCATTGCCTCCCTCGTAAATTCTTTCTTCAGTCCCAGATTGCTCTCTTGTAATTTGTTTAAATTAGTAATTACAACCAATGGAAGGAAGTTGGACTCAAGACGTGATTGAAGTTGCTCCTTTAATTGTTTAATATGCAATCCCACTTCTATAGAAGTTATATGCTCTTTTTCAATACTTTTTATAACTGACTGGAACAAAGTTGCTTGATTGTGACCAAAATACAGAGTTACTTCAGCAGATTCATTCTTAAAAAAGTTTTTCAAGATCAGTGGACATTTTTCCAAACTTAGAAAATATGATTTTAAAGGCTTGAACAATTGAAGCACTCGTTCAATGGCTGGCATTAAAGCTAACCATCTTGTTTTCGAATATCCCAACAGTTTTTTATATTCAACTGAGGCTTCTTCGCAAAAAGTCTTTAATGAGGTAACTCTTACAGTGAATCGTTCAAAATGTAAATAAATTTGAGGTATCACAACTTCAACATCGATGGACATTAAGCTTGATACTGTAATGATGGCATTAGATGCAATATGGGCATTGCAACCGATTCCAATAATCGTTTTCCCAAGTAAATGCATCATTTTCTTATGAACATTTTTATCGCCTTTGTGATTTACACCGCCAAAATTAGTATTTATGTTATCGGCACACATTGCAATAACTTTATCATTCAAATTATGATTATCCACTAATTTTTTGATATGATTGGATATTATTTCAGATGTCTCACCATCAATTGCTTCCAAATTCAAAACACTGATTTGAATACCATTTTCAAACCTGAAGTAACAAACTAACACCGGTTACAATTTTGTATCTTTGTGGTTTGAAGCATCCGAAAGAAGTGTAACAAATTTAGCTTCATCTAAATCTTTCTTCAATTCTTTTGTGCGTAAGTTTGAAAAAACGTTGCGAATAATAGCCTCTCCTTTAGTTCTGGCACAATGGAATTTTTTATTATAAAGTATTCTATTCAGTTTTGATGTACAGTCCATGCTCTGAAAACTTTGATTGTGCATTACAGTGTGGTACGCAGTCAGACCTTCGGCAGCTGCTAAATTCTTTTCGTCTTCTCCAAATGATGTACTTCCTAAGAAGTCTGTAACATTCTGGGACCTTGATGCCGATGTTAAAGAATTTTGATGTTTGTTTGATGAAACATGCTTCGTTATGCTGGATCGGCCACCTACAGCCACACTGAATTCCACCGAACAGCCAATACACTTCACTACTGAATCATCTCTTGTTTCATCCACAATTCTGATGAAAGGAAATTCCTTTTTTAAATTTGAAATGGCATTTTCTTTTCTTCGACATTTTTAGGGTTAATTGTGTCAACTAAAAAATCGCATTGACATTAAATTAAAATGGCTCAAAATAAACAATAACATTTCATAAATACCCTCTAAGTGTACTTTTACTGTATATTAAGCCTTTTAACAGGGGTTCAATCGATTTTGTAACTTACCAGCTTTTGTGACAAGTGACAAGTGCACACGTCCAGCACTTCGACGGATGCGCGGATCGGCCAACTTTGCAGCGATGCTACTAGATTGCAGTATAATGATACTTTAAAAAACAGTGGGATATATTTTTTTGGCAAAGTAGGACAAGAAGGATAATTTTTTTCAAAGGAGGACAAAAGGAGGACATAATTATTGGGGAGGACAAGCCCCTCAAAAGGAGGACTGTCCTCCTCAAAGGAGGACATCTGGTCACCTTAAGACAATATATATATATATATATAAACACTGTTTAAAAAGACAATCTTTCTAAAAGCGCATCAAAAGAGTAAAAATAAAATTTTCAGCTACCAATTTAGGAGAAAGATCGGATGCCTGACAGTTAGCAAGTACCTTGAATCGTACTTAGCCATCCAATCTTTCTCCTAAATTGGTAGATGAAAACTTTATTTTTACTCTTTTGGCACGCTTTTAGAAAGATTGTCTTTTTAAAAAGTTTTTTTAATATATATATATATATATATATATATATATATATATAGTCTTTGCGGTCTTTCCCCTCCACACACACTGTGGGATTGCAGTGTGGACACAAGTGAAGTTTTTTTGGAAAAATGGCCGTTTTTCCAAAAAAACTCTGTAGTGTAGACAGAGTCTGGGAATTCTTTATATGCTGCTTTATGAAGTTCCTTTGTGAAGCTTTTGAGTCCTGTTTTAAGTCTTGTTTTTATTCCTGTGGCCCTCTTTGAGCTCTGCAAACATTGCTATCATTGCTTCATCTTGGTTCAACCAAAGTTCTAGCTCCCCATTGCTCTCCTTGTAAACTGGATCCCAATACTTGGAGCACCAATGTTCCTCTTTTCTGAGGCCTTGGTGATATTCAGCAAGCTATCAAATTTTTGGGGCCTTGGTGATATTCAAGTTGAAGAAGTAGAAATTGATCAGGTGTGGTATTTTCTTTCATGTCATTTTATTTACAACAAACGTACAAAGTCCCATGTCTCTGCATGCAGAAGGCATCAAAGAGCAGGAACCAGCTTCTTTTGTTCACAGCACCAGATTTCTTTTCAGCATGCTTACCTCACATAATAACCTCTCCTCAGTTGCTTCCAGGTTCAGTCTCTATGCTTTCAGCTGCTCCTTTAGGCTCTGCTGTCTTTCTTTGTCTTTCCCAGTTTTTCTGTTCTGCATTCCTCCCTGCACACACAACTATCAAAACAATACTCAGTCAGAAGATCAGGGAAGGTTCACATGCGCCTTTTGTGTTAGGTGGGGATTTTAACTCAACCCAAACAAAGTTCTATCCAGTTCTTACCAATATTTCTTCAAAAGTAGCCTACTCACAAGATTTCACTGAATTTTAACTATGTGGGAAGTCTGAAAAATCTGCAATTAAATTGCCATCGTCTGGAACAGAGAAAAGGTTGAACAGTGGGTGCTAAATTTCTCAAAGAGCTCAATGTCAATTAACTTTAACTTGTGAAATAACTACTGGATATACTCGTAAATTCTCAGAAAACTTATTCTGTTCCCAAATAGTAATTGTTGTAAATTTGGGGAGAATTGCTTTAACTGAAAAATTCATCTCAATCTTTACTATGGAACCTCACCTGATGCCTCCTTATTACCAGCAAGTTCAGTAGATATTGTTTGTGAGCTTACAGCCTTCTCAGCAGCACTTGGCAGTAGAAGAGAGATACGGTAACAAGAGGTGTGGCAGCAAGAAATCCTAGAACCATAGAAGTGTAGAATGGGAAGGGGCCTCAATGGGTAATCTAGTCTAGGCATCTGGGGGATGTAAAGCGTTGGTAGTTCCAGTACTGCTCACGGAGCGCAGCAGCAAAAATGCTATCGCCTGTCCACACTGTCGACCGCCAGCACAGTAGTGTGACCACACTTGTGGCACTTGCAGCACTTTTTAGAGTGATGCAGCTATCCCACCAAGCACCTCTTCCTCTTCTGCTGCAGAGATTTGTGGGGAGTAGCAGGGTATCCTGGGTCCTATCCTAATGCCCCATAGTGCATCGCATTGCATCCCAGCAACTCCTGTGCTTCTGTCCACATTTGACACCATCTTTCAGTGGCTTCTATACTGTGCACTCTGCATTGTTGGTGTGCAGGACTGGATTCCCAGCTGTTGATGAAAATGCTGATAGGTCTCACTAGCTTGTCATGCATAGCAGTCAAGTTATTCCTGAAGCTTCAAAGTGACAATGGAGAGTCCATGCACTATTCGTACAACAGGAGATTTCTTGTGGCATTCACAGAAGTGCTGACCACAGTAGAACACTGCTTCTTCTTCGAGTAGTTGTAACCACCACCAGGCAGATTTGAACCTGGGACCCCTGAAGCGGAGTATAGGAGCCTCTTCCCTCTGAACTAAAAGCCAGCTGGCTCCCAGCCCATGCTGTAGAGGGCTCTTGATCTTGACTGTTGCTGTGGTCTAGGTACCACTTGCATTGCTCAGTAACCACACTAGGTGTGTGGGTTACATAGTGTCCCTGTGGAGCTCCACAGTAGGTGTCGGGCTCATCCCAGCGCTGCAGATTGGAGACTTTCAATAGCCGTAGTCAGCCGGACCGTGCATGCGCCGGCAGCATCTTGCACTGTACGCACCCTTTGCCTGTTGCGCGCAGTCCAGCTCCCGCCAGTTCCTCTCAACCGGCCCCGGTCGTAGACGGAGTTCCTTACTTCTCTTCATTCCAGTCAGAAGTTATTCCTGTGAATAGTTAGAATAGTAAAATAGTTGATAGTTTAGTAGTTAGTTGTATGTTTGTTACCATTTCTAGTTAGTTTAAAAACAAACAAACAAACAAAAAAAACCCCACCTTCATTAGACTGTTTGTATCTGCTTTTAGCTGCCTTTAAAAAAAAAAAGAAAAAAGAAAAAAAGAGAGAGAGAAGGAGACACATTTCATTCGGTCTCCACAATGCCTTGATCACCAGGTTTTAAAAAGTGCAGTCTCGGACTGCAACGTGGCCTGTATCTGGTGTCTGGGTGAGGCACATGCGCCGCAAAAGTGTGCCTACTGCTCCACGCTTGTGGCCAGGGCGCACAGAGATAGAGAAATGTACATCAAAATGATCTTTTTTGATAAGGCACTTCAACTTTCGGATGCTGCGCCAACAACGAGGCTGGAGTCTCCCATGCCTCAGAAACACAGCGTGTCGTCTCCAGGGATGGCCTCAGCACAAAAAATAAGGCACTCTCTGCCTGCTGTTCCGGCTAGCAGAATCAGTATGGGGGATATATCGGGCACATCTGGCACTGTCCCTATAACTTCTAAGGCATCTACGAGCGCCAAACTTTAAAAAATGGTAACCTTGGCACCGACCGCTAAGGCACCACTGGCACTGAGATCAGCATTAGCACCGGATATTCTGGCAGGCAGGACTCTTATTCTGCCACTGGCACTGCTGGTGCCACTACCACCACAGGCACTTCTTACATCGTCGGCACCGGTACATCTGGCACCGTCGGCACCGGCACCACAGGCACTGTCAATACCTGCAGGAGGCAGCACCGATTCGGCACTGAAGAAAGCCTCTGAAAAGACATGCGTTCTCCGGAGTCCTATATCTTCCTCTCCGACCTTTTTCCTGGCACCCTCTCCCTTGCCTCTGGCGTGAGAGTCCCCCGTGCCGAACGTGCATCACTGCCATCGCAGGGATCTCTCATATTCTCCGCGGTGCAGTCCTCTATGCCCATATCAGGAACCACAGCAGGAAGATGCGAGGTATTATGAGACATCATTCTATTTCTCCACCACCTTCCTCCAGGATCTCTCCACACTTCCCTCATTCGCCGACACACTCTCCTTGCTCACTTTACTACAGACGGGACACCAGTATAATCTCTTCCAGGCAGTCATCACCGGCATGGTCTGATTGGTATTATGGACATTATCACAGACTGTATTACTCTTCATACCACCATTACTGCTCGCACTCATATAGGCGGTCCCCATGCTGTTGGTGTTCATCTAGTTACCAGCTGGTTGCCACTGAGCCACATCAACAACATCTGCCTACTCCACCCCCATGCAGTCCTATCACCCAGGCTCAACAATCTGAGCCAGAGGAGGGTCAGTTATCTGAAGTGGAGGACCAGCAGCCGGATGCTTCACCTATGGACTAATCCTCATCCTTCCCTGACAAGGCAGTTTTTCCGGGGGGGATATGTCTCCGCCTGATGACCTGAAGCAATTTCAGGTGTTGTTTAAGCGGGTTGTGGAAAGCCAAGAGGTCCAGTTAGCGGACGTACAGAGCAAGCAATATTGCCTGTTGAAAAACCTACAGCCTCAACACCGGTCTTAGAATGCACTTCCTATCGATGAGGCTATCATGGAGGATATGTCTCCGCCTGATGACCTGAAGCAATTTCAGGTGTTGTTTAAGCGGGTTGTGGAAAGCCAAGAGGTCCAGTTAGCGGACGTACAGAGCAAGCAATATTGCCTGTTGAAAAACCTACAGCCTCAACACCGGTCTTAGAATGCACTTCCTATCGATGAGGCTATCATGGAGGATTCGTACAGACATCCTTCACCACATCTTCCATTAATGGGAGTCCCCACGAACAGACCTATTCGCCACCTACAACAACGCAAAATGTCGTTATTATTGCTCCAGAGTGGGCATCGGGCGGGGATTACTGGGAGACACATTTCTGATCCGCTGGGGAACTTCTCTACTCTATGCATTTTCCCCCAACTGTGCTTATACCCAGAGTCCTAGAGAAGGTCAACACAGACTCAGCTGGATTAATCCTCATAGCCCGTGCCTGGTCATGACAACCATGGTTTCTATTCCTTCACCAGAAGTCCTTACAACCACCTTCCCCTCTTCCCCTCCACCGGACCTACTCCCCCGGAATTACAGCTCTCTACTTCATCCGAACCCCAAGACCCTGCACTTAACGGCCTGGCTCCTAGCTGGTTCAAAGTGTCAGAAGATCTCTGCTTGCAGCAAGTTAAACATGTCTTGATGCACAGTAGAAGGGAATCTACCCGAATGACTTACCTGGCGAAGTGGCGGAAATTTGTTACCTGGTGTTCCGATAACCATATTGACCCGAATGCTTCACTCCTGCATCAGATCCTTGACTACATCCTTCAGTTACAGCAAACAGGCCTTTCAGCTGCTTCTTTGAAGGTGCATTTAGCAGCAATCAACGCCTTCCATCAATCCATAGACGGGGTGTTGCTCTTTGCGCACCCAACCACTAAAAGATTTATAAAAGGGTTAACTAATCTCAATCCTCCGCGCAGGCCACCACCACCCTCCTGGAACTTGGACTTGGTGCTGGATACCCTAATGTATCCCCCCTTTGAGCCATTGGCCACTACGTCGCTCCACATGCTCATGCTGAAATTGGTCTTTCTGCTGGCGATCACATCTGCTCGCAGAGTTAGCGAGGTGGCAGCCCTGATGACATCACTACTATACATAACATTCAGCAACGAATCGGTGATACTATGACCCATCCTGCCTTTATTCCCAAAGTCTGCTCTGAGCTCCACGTTATTGAACCAATTATACTTCCTTCCTTCTATCCTAAACCTCACGCCTCATCGCAGGAAGCGCTCCTCCATATCCTCGATGTGCGTCTAGCACTTGCTTTTTATATTGACAGAACCTGAGACTGCCACAAAACGGATTGTCTGATAATATCGCGCGCAGATCCATCCAAAGGCGAAGCTTTATCTTCCCAACGTATTGCTAGGCTCATAGTGACATGCATCACTACCTGCTACTCCATTTGTAACAAAACTCTTCCAGACCAACCAAAGGCCCACTCTACCAGGGCGATGGCCACATCTGCAGCCTTCCTATGAGGAGTCCCCTTTTGTGATATCTGTCGAGTGGCTACATGGTCATCCAATATCACATTCATGAAACATTATGCGATTGTACAATGTTTGGCTGCGGACTCCGCTGTGGCCTCTGCAGTACTCGTAGCTCATGGCAAACCTTGATTCCAGAGCCCACCATCCGGACATTCTGAGTACTGCTATATAGTCACCTACACTGGAGCACCTACAGGGATGCTACTCGAAGAAGAAGAAGAAGTTACTCACCTTGGTGCAGTAACAATGGTTCTTCGAGATGTGTGTCCCTGTGGGTGCTCCACGACCTGCCCTCCTCCCCGCTCTGGTTCCAGTTTTTTCTTGTTTCAGATGACCAAGTGGTGAGAGGAACTAGCGGAAGCTGGATCGCGCGCAACAGGCAAAGGGCGTGAACGGCGTGAGATGCTAACCATGCATGCACGGTCCGGCTGACTATGGCTATTGAAAGTCTCTGATCTGCAGCGCTGGGATGAGACTGACACCTATAGTGGAGCACCCACGGGGACACACATCTCAAAGAACCATCGTTACTGCACCAAGGTGAGTAAACTTCTTGTTTTGGGCTCAGGAAATGAACACTGAGTGGTGGGATCACATCATCATGCAAGTCTGGGATGATGAACAGTGGCTGCAGAACTTTTGGATGAGAAAAGCCACTTTCGTGGGATAGTGTGCTGAGCTTGCCCCCACCCTACGGCAGAAGGACATGTGAATGAGAGCTGTCCTGCCAGTGGAGAAGCATGTGGCGATCACGCTGTGGAAGTTGGCTACTCCAGACAGCTTTTTCTTGGTCACCAATCATTTTGGAGTGGGAAAGTCGACCATTGGATTTCTGTTGTCTGAAAGTGTGCATGGCCATCAACCGCATCCTGCTCTGAAAGTCCATGACTCTGGGCAATGTGTGTGAAATTGTGGATGGTTTTGCACAGATGGGCTTCTGAAATTGCAGTGGGATGATAGATGGCACATATATTCCACTTCTGGCACCAGACCACCTAGTCGCTGTGTACATAAATTGCAAGGGGTAGGTCTCCGTGGTTCTGCAGGCACTTGTGGATCACTGTGGGTGTTTCATGGGTATTAACACAGGCTGTTAGGAAAGGTGCATGACTCATGCATCTTTCTGAACATTGGCCTGTTTAGAAAGCTATAAGCAGGGACTTTCTTCCTGGAGCAGAAGATCACTGTGGAGGAAGTGGAAATGCCTATTGTGATCCGTGGAGACCCTGCCAATCCCTTAATGCTGTGGCTCATGAAACCACGCATGGGGAGCCTTAACAGCAACAAGGAGCAGTTCAATAAGAGGCTGAGTAGGTGCAGAATGACTGTGGAGTGTGCTTTTGGCTGTTTGAAGGTATGCTGGTGCTGTTTATACAGGAAGCTGGACCTGGCCAGTGATACCATTCCTATGATGATCACTGCATGCTGTACCCTCCATAATATTTGTGAAGGGAAGGACGAAAGCTTCACTCAGGGCTGAACTCCTGAGACACAGCACCTGAAGGCCTAAGACCAGGGCTATTAGAGGAGCACAGCATGGGGACGTAAAGATCAGGGATGCTTTGAGTCAGCAATTTGATGTTGAAAGTCAGTAAAACTTGTTGCCAGGCATGGGAGTGCAATGGCTGTATTGCTAGGTGGTTAGTGATTGGTCTGTGCATTGCACTTAGTGGTACAGTGACCATAGCTTTTCTGGGGTGTGCTTGCTTTCTTGTTTGTTTTCATGTAATGGAATAAAGATTTCTTTGAAACACATGAATTTCATTTATTACACACAAAGTAAACAAAGGACACGCGTGAAGCATCAAACAAACATCTGCTCTGTGGGAGATGAGGGGGCAGTAGTTGAGGCAAACCCGAGAGTTTCACAGATTTGTGTATGTCCACAGTTCATATGTAGCCCTGATAGCTGATGTGTTGTGCAAGGGGGGGCTCCAGTTCATCAGGGCTTAACTGCATGTGGATGAGTGTTGAGTGCATCAGAAGCCTGTGGGAGTCTGCATGGATGGATGTTAGGCAGGCAGGTGTGGAGTGTGGTGGGTGGCAGCCAGGGACAGAATGGTGCCCAAATTGCATTTTCAGGGATGGAGGGGTGTATTGGAAAAAGTTTTGGGACACCGGTTGTGGGGGAGAGGGGGCGGGGGCCGGTTGTGGAAATGCTCCATGTGCAGTGCTAGCAGCACCTCCAGCATGTTCGCTTGCTGCTCCATAATGCTTAGGAGCCACTGTGTGCTCCCCTTCCACTCTCTCCTGTGGCTGTCCTTCCACTCCTTCAATTCCTTGTGTTTGGCATCAGTGTGGCTCAGGAGATCTTGCAAAAACTCCTTTCTAGCCTTTCTTGGGTGCGTCTATGCCTGTCTCAGATGCTCTTCAGGATTTTGAACTTCCTGAGACTGGCATTCCAAGGCCTGCTCTAGCACAGCCAAAATTGCAACACATTACAGAAGGCCCATTATTAACATTAGACACAACTCTTGTGAAACACTTGCGAACTCCTTGCTGCAGAATCTCTTGCTGCAGCTGGGCAGGGTGCCAGGGAGCAGAGGGCTTCATTCGCACATAACCGTACTTTGTTCTGGGCAGGTGTGATGTGGGGAGATCACTGTGGTGGGCAGGAGGAGCAAAAGTCCCAGTAATGGCTATTCATATTCACAGACTGTGCTCATCCTGGAACACATTTAGCTGCTTAGAGCGAGCAGAGACGCAGAGGAGGGTCTTTGACTGCGGGTTCTGTCCAGGCCTATATGTGGATTATCTTCGCGCAGCGATGGCTCCCCCCATGCTGACGGCATAGTGGTGAGGGAATGTCAGCCTTCAGGGGTGAAATACCATGTTTACTTTGACAGCTAATTTGAGGAGATGGGCAGCACAACAGCTGCATGACATTTTCAATGAGAACTATGAGGTAGTTTAGGAAGATGTAAGATATTGCATCAACGCTATGTTCGCCATCTGACTGACCCGCTGCTGGTAGCAGCATCACATTGAATCAAACTTTCTTTCTGTAACCCTCTGACTCCCTGCATTAATGTCCTCCTGTGGCTCTGTGTTCCCCTCCCCCTCAGCACACACTGCCACATCTTCCTTCTCCTGTTTCAGTCCAATGGCAGATGGGCCTGGAGCTCCTGAGGTGTCCACGGGGGTCTTCAGAGTGGAGGTGGGGGGGGGGGGGCCACATCCAAATATATCATCCAGCTCTTTGTAGAGCCTGTAGTTCAGTGGTCACCAACTAGTAGATTGGGATCTACCAGTAGATCTTGGAGCCTCTGACAGGAGATCCTGATGGGTCTGGCCAGGAAGCTACCAAGGGCTGGCACTTCAGTTGCCCCTCCTCCCACTGTCATGCTGCTCCTGCCCAGTCTACCTTCGAGCTGCCCCCCTGGGTGCCTCCTGCTTGCTGTGCAGGGTGCGGGAAGGTGAAGGGTGTGTGTGTGCTGATGTCAGGGTGTCCCTCCTTGCCCCACTTCTAAACCCGGTCTCCACACAGAGAGAAGGGCATGGAGGGAGCTTGACAATGCAAATCTCTGACAGAGACACACACAGTGTGTGAGAGTGACAGTCTCACAAACACACACTGTCTTTCACTCTCATCTTTGACCCAACACACGTGGGGGATGGTTGTTACTTTTTTTACTGCTTGCAAAGTGGGTTATTTTTGGTTTTTTTACTGGTCTGTACATTTCATAATTTTCATTTCTCTCTTATGCTTAAATTTAATTCTTTGAGCAGTGATTTCTAAAATACCTAACCTGTCCTGGCTGGAGTAATTATCCCTTTGGTAACTACTGCTCCTGGACGTGGCTGGCATGTCCCTGCAGCCTCCGAGCGAGGCAGAGCAGGGGGGTCTCCACATGCTGGCCTTGCCTGCAGATATCATTCCTGCAGCTCCCATTGATCAATAATAGGGAACCATGCCCAGTAGAAGCTGTGGGCTCAGTGCTTGTAGATGAGGGGCAGCACATGGCACCATGGAGCCATTGCTGTATGTGCCAGCTGTTTTCAGAAGTGGTGCAGGGTCAGGGCGGGAGTAAGCCTGCCTTAACTGGACTGCTCCACGTGGAAACAGTCTCAGTTAAATGGAGCCCAGACAGAGCCTGCTTCCTAAACTCCTGTCCCAGCCCTGAACCTCCTCCTGCACCCAACCTCCTGCCCCAGACACGAGTCCTCCTGCACCCAAACTCCTTCTCAGAGCTTGCACCCTGAAACCCCTCCTGGACTCCAAGCCCCCACCCTGGGCTAAGCCAAGAGCCCCTCCCACACTCCAAACCCTTGGCCCAGAGCCTGCACCCCAAACCCCTACCCCAGCCTGATGAAAGTGAGTGAGGATGGGAGAGAAAGGGGGATGGAGTGAGCAGGGTGAGGCCTTGGAGAAGGGTGGAGCAAGGGCAGGGCCTCAATGAAAGGGCAGAAAGGAAGTGGGACAAGGGTATTTGGGCTTGGGGTAGATCCTACATTGCACTTAAATTGAAAAAGTGATCCGGTGGTTAAAAAGGTTGGAGACCACTGCTGTAGGTCATGGGTGCAGCACCGGAGTGGCAGTTTGCTTCTTGCACCTTGTGGTAGGTGTTTCACAGCTCATTCACTTTGACCCTGCACTGTAGTGCATCCTGGTCACGGCCTCTTTCGGTCATGCATCTTGATATGTACCCTGAAGTATCATAATTCCTAAGGCTGAAGCGCAGCTGGAACTGGACGGTCTCCTCTTCCCAAAAGCTGATGGGCTGTGTCTAGACTGGCCAATTTTTCCGGAAAATCAGCCGCTTTTCCGGAAAAACTTGCCAGCTGTCTACACTGGCCGCTTGAATTTCCGCAAGAACACTGACGATCTCATGTATGATCGTCAGTGTTCTTGCGGAAATATTATGCTGCTCCCGTTCGGGCAAAAGCCCTCTTGCGCAAATGCTTTTGCGCAAGAGGGCCAGTGTAGACAACGTGGTATTGTTTTGCGCAAAAAAGCCCCGATGGCTAAAATGGCGATCGGGGCTTTCTTGCGCAAAAGCACGTCGAGATTGGCCAGGGACACTTTTCCGCAAAAAAGTGCTTTTGCGGAAAAGCGTCCGTGCCAATCTAGATGCTCTGTTCCGAAAATGCTTTTAATGGAAAACTTTTCCGTTAAAAGCATTTCCGGAAAATCATGCCAATCTAGACGCAGCCATGAGGTCCAGCATCTCAGCATAACTCCAAGCTGGAGATCTCCTGGTGCGTGGACCAGGCATAGCTGGCTGGAGAGATGCACCAAGAACACACCATGCATCATTAGTCAAATAGGAAGGGGACTTTCAAATTTAAAAAAGAACACAAGGGTGGGTCTTGGTCACCTGAGCAAGGCAGAAGAGTTCGAACACATGACCAGAGAAGCCAGAACAGGCATTGTGGGAAGGCTGCCGCAGGCCAGTCAGAATGCAGTACTACATCACAGTGTCCATTCTGGCTCCCAGTACTGTATCCAGAGAACAGCAAGCTCTATGGTTCTCACCGAGGTGGTTTGCCTAGAGCACAACAACTGCGGAGCAAGTACATACCGGCTGCGTCTAGACGGGCATAATTTTCCGCAAATGCTTTTAACGGAAAAGTTTTTCCGTTAAAAGCATTTGCGGAAAAGAGCGTCTAGATTGGCACGGATGCTTCTGCACAAAAGCATCCGTGGCCAATCTAGATGCAGTTTTGCGCAAAAAAGCCCCGATCGCCATTTTCGCCATCAGGGCTTTTTTGCGCAAAACGGTTCTCAGTTGTCTACACTGGCCCTCTTGCGCAAAAGCATTTGCGCAAGAGGGCTTTTTCCCGAGCGGGCGAGTCATTGTATTTGCGCAAGAACACTGACGATCATACATTAGATCGTCAGTGTTCTTGCGCAAATTCAAGCGGCCAGTGTAGACAGCTGGCAAGTTTTTGCCAGTCTAAACGCAGCCCCAAGTGCCTTGCCAGTCTAGATGCAGCCCCAAGTTCCTTGCCAGTGTGGACACCTCGGAAGTTACAGTGCTGGGGGCTGATTTACTGTGCAGTAACTTGCCAGTGTAGAGTTGGCCTTGGTCTTGAAAACCTCTAGTAATGGAGATTCAACCTCCATTCAGACAACCTTCTTAGTCAGTTTGTTCCAGGGCTAAATACTCTGATAGGAAGTTTTTCCTAATGTCCAACCTGAACTTCCCTTGCTGCAATTTAAGCCCATTGTTTTTAATCATCTCCTATGAGGTTAAGGAGATTTTTTTTTGTCCACTGTTGAACTGGTAACCTTTTATGTGCTTAAAACTGTTATGTCCCTTCTTAGTCTTCTCTTCTCCAGACTAAACAGACCTGTTTTTATCAGCCTTTCCTCATAGGTTATTTGCCCATAGGTTTCCTGAAATCTTTCCCAGAACTGGTCACACTACTCAATGGCTATGTCCACATAGCAGCATTATTTTGGAATAACTAATGTTATTCCGAAATAACAAAGAGTGTGTTTACACTGCAAGCCATTATTTTGAAATAATGGCAAGCTGGAGGACTTTTTTACTCTGACTTCTGTAACCCTCATTTTACTAGGAGTAAGACAAGTCGAAGGAAGAATGTTCTTCCTTCAACTTCTTGTTGTATAGACAGCGCCAAAAGAAGGTATTTCGACTTAAGCTAGGCAATTGACATAGCTCAAGTTGCGTAGCTTAATTCGACTTTTGCCTTGCTGTGTAGACATGCCCTTCTTAAGGTCATATCAGCGTGGAATAGAGCAGAAGAATTACTTCTTATGTCTTGCTTACAACACTCCTACTAAAATATCCCAGAACAGTGTTTACTTTTTTTGCAACAGTCTTACACAATTGACTCATATTTAACTGGTGATCCACCATGATCCCTAGATCCCTTTCTGCAAGACTCATTCCTAGCCAGTTATTTCCCATTTTATATGTGTGAAACTGATGTTCCTCCCTAAGCGGAGTACTTTGTCTTTATCGAATTTCATCCTATTTACCTTTCTCCAGTTTCTCCAGGTCATTATGAGTTATAATCCTATCCTGCAAAGCACTTGCAATCCCGACCAACTTGGTGTGTTTCCTGACTGTATAAGTGTATTCTTTATGCCATTACCTGTCATGTGCAGAATGGTTGCAAGATGCAGAACAGTTGCAAGAGGCCTGACAGGAGAATGCTGCAGCAGAAGACACAACATGAGGAAGTATGGCAGTAAAAACAACAGCAGGTGGAATGGCAAAAAGAGATGGAATCAGGAAGAATTGTAGTATGGCTATAGCATCACCAACATACAATCCATGTCTTATTCTTATCATGCTTCCAGCCATTATGTCTCCAGCTGCTATGCTCCCTGGTACAATGTTTCTTCTTCTTGCCTTCTTCTCATGCAGCATGTGTGACAAAAATACAAAGGTTTGTGGCAGTGTGAAATCAGGGACAAAGCAAGATGGAGAAGTGCTAGTAACTGGACATGTGAGCAAGAGCCTGAAATCTGTGGTCCTTGGAACTCTTAGCAACTCTCTTTGTAATGTAACCTAAAAATTCCAGCTTTGCAGTGAAAGGTAGCAATGGGTATAGCTCAGAGGGTTGGTGTGAAGAAGCTCCCAGCAGTTGCTTATTGAAATTATTTGAATTAGAAGCTGTGAGATGAAATTAAGAAAGGGGAGAATGAAGCTGCATTCTCCCTACAAATGGATGCTGAGATCAATCTTGCTCTGGCTGGGAAGATAAGCTGGTGTTGCTAATGTCTAAAGTACACGATTCTGTGATTCTTTGAGGTACATAATTAGGCTACAAATCTCCTATGCAGGGTTTTTGCTGTAGTACTGAGCTTCTTCTGCTTTCTGCCCTGTCTCAAGTTGCAAGCTCTACCAGCAGCCTCCACCAGACAGAATAAGAAACTTCACCAAATTTTTCTGACTTCCGGAAAGATTATATTGGTTTCAGTCAGAGCGATGGGGAAATGTCTGGATTTTTTAAGACAAACCCATTTGCCCATTAGAACAGGACAACAACATTTTTCCTTTTCTAATAGCTGCTTGAATATATAGCACTTATGATGGGTTATAGCCAGGAAGCAGAACTATGGGATACACTATAGAGCTGTGCCTCATCTGCTCACTGATCCCTCTCTCCAGGACTGAGTCTACTATTACAAAGTCCTGGGCCACCGTGGGCAGTCATCACTCAACATGCTCTTGAGTGAGGTTTCCCTCTTTAGTCCCCAGTTGTGGAATTCTCATCTCCCCCAGCCCTGTAAAACAGTCACACTTGTCCCAGGCAGGTCATACCCTATCGTGCAGGTAGAAGCAGGAGCTTTATATCATTGCAATGGGCTCATGCATTGGGAAATTATCTGCAATCTTTTTTTCCTCTTCAGATTCTCCATTATGATCAGGCTACTTTGAATTGGAGCTGGAATCTTGGTGTATTTCACCAGAGGGGCGGCATGCATCTGGCATGAAGCCAGAATCTGTGCCATCTGCCCTACCCCAATGTAGCACATGGGGCAATGTGGACAGAGTAAGATTCTTCTTCACTCCATTGAGCCACCCACCAAAAGGAGGGATATAAAAAATAGTTCCAAGACAAATTCACGCCTTAAAATATTTCTAAAATGGATGTGGCATGTACAAAATACAACCCAGTAAATGTTAATGGCTCTTATTTGCAATCATCCCAAACTCAAGCCTAATGAGTCCTTCCCCCGACACCCTGCCAACATGCATTCTCTCGGTAAATATTTCTTCTGATACTTCCATAGTGAACAAATGCAACTGGAGGCACTCAGAGCTGTCCACACAAACATACCTTTAGCACCCGGCCTTACTGTAAGCTCCTTTTCCATTGCATGTATTGTACAACAATATTCAAAACAATCGATGTTAGTTAAATTATAATGGGGTAGATTAGGACAGCTTGCAACACCACAGTATCAATAATTTATTACAGTTTATGCTGATAGAGTAATTTTACTATGAGCACTTGAGAACAGCTTGAACCTTATACAGAGTAATACAGCTTGCAACATACCAGTGGATAGGGTGGATACTTAAGAAAGAAATGAAGCTTGGAACAAAGCATACATTGAAACAAATATGCTTCTGCATTTATCTAGCTTCATGTACAATTTAATACTAAATCAACATATTATATTTAATGATTTTTTCATATACACATAATGTTAAGAGCTAATCAGAAAAGTTCATATTACAGTGTAACTATGTACACTAAGCTCTGAGTGTTTAGGGATATTCCTTTCACTTACACACATTAGTACGCTCTTCAAAAATTCCCTATTAGATATGGGGAGGAAGATACTGGAAGATGGACTCAGACTTGTCTTAAGAACAATGTTCAAAGGAACAGTAAACATTTTGTAGAGGTGTATATGCTGCTTGTTGGCCTTACATTTAACAATATTCTTAGGGATTACAACTGCAGATTTTTTTGTGGTATGGAATTTTAATTTTCTTTGAAATGATCTTTAGTAAGAACAGTTTTCTTGTGATTATGGTATTCTTTACTCAAAGCCCCATTCTAGGCTAAATTTGGAATGTGTCAGTATTGAACTACTGCTAAAGTGAATATATATAGCTAAGAGACATACAGACACATTGAGATTTTAGAGGATTGTTTCCTGTTACTATTGTTGTACTTGTGCCCGGGCTAAGAGGATTAGTTACTCTTGTCTGAGAAGTTCTTGTCAATTTCTATAATTATCTTTGTTAATGTAGTAATGGGTGGGATTGTGCTGCTACCTACAACCACATGACTCTACTACCATGTCTTCATATTGTTTGTAGACCACATTATTTGCAGAGTCTATAAAGAGAATGCTAATAGGACTCAGTCTGGTTGGAACACAGCATGTTGGAGGAGTAGATTCAGGGTCCATTGAGTTCATTAATGTTTGGATTACTGCGTGATTGGTAGGTTCTAAATGAGATCGAAGAGGAAATTCACAAAGCCCTTCACAGTGATAAGCTTCATATTCCAGAGGGGCTATAATCCAGTCATCCCAGCCCATATCCTTAAAATTCACATGGAGAGCTTTTTTACTACACCTTGCCTTCAGGTTCTTGTTGGGCCTCTTCCCTTGCCTTGTTGCTAGGGGAGCCCTTCTCTTCCTCCGCTGATTGAATAAGTATTCATAAACAGTTTTGTCATCTTGGCCTGATCTTGCCTTGATTTCATTGAAGAACAGGTCCCTTTTTTTGGTCCTCCCAAATACCAAGAAGAGAGCCTTTTCATTGACTTGCCTTCCTGTTCTGTTCAATCCCATACTCCTTAAATCAACAGCTCTTCCCCTATCAAAAGCTTCAAGTTCAAAACACAAGTTAATCAAGTTTTTAAAATTCCTAAAAAGTTTCCAAATATCAAATACTTCCCACTTTGGCGTATCTGCACTGCTGACAGTGCGAGAGTCCAGTAGAGTGCCTGCTTGTCTGTTTGTGGGGCAGCTGTACAATTTTACTTGAGAAGTTTTCCCAGGAGAATGAGGCTTCCAGGTCTCAGAGGGCTTTTTCCTTAATATCCGCAGCTCTGCCCCCAACAAACCATCTTTTTCTAAAGCACTGATGTCAAAAATATATTTTTGTTTTCTTATGGCTGGAGCTCTGTCATCTAAAAAAAGACAAACAAAAACAACCATACATATTTGTAAGTTTATTGTAAAAAAGAATGAGTATTAGCTCTAAAATTCCTCTCTTTACTTCTAACATTTGCCCATAAACTCACAAATTCACTTGCTATTAGCCCACAATCTTGGAAGTAATAATAAAGAGCCTTTTCAGAAATCTGAACTGAAATTCAGAGGAGCTTAATGATTCAGTAGTGAAATGGCTTCTGAACTCTTCTTGTTTCAGCCAAAGAAATGTCATCTTCTCACCTGTGGGTGTTTTCTGGCCCCAAAGTATCAATTAGCCAACTGGCAGAATTCCTCCTTCAGGTGTGAGCCCTCACAATGAATAGCCACCACTTTCATTCTTGAAATAGGACTGAAGTGGGGTTAGGTGGTGCCTGGGCCTCATGCTGTTCCTTGCACAGTGGTGAATTTCAATGGTTTGTCCCTTCAAACCCAAATCCTCCAGGAACTGCCAGACACCAGGGTAACTGCTTTATTAAGGCTCGCAACCTATTCTGACAGTGCAAAAAATATAACACCCCCGAAAAATTGTTGTTCCATTTGCCTGGTAAGGTTCATAAGAAGCACTATTAAGAAACATGGTTATTTAAACTCACCATGTTACATTAACATGGCCTTCCAAAGGAGAATCAAGTATTTCATCTGGACTGCAGCTGTGCTGAGCAGCATCCCATTTCACTATAGCAGCAAAACTGTGATAATTAAATCTCTTCTGAGTGTCCATTCCAGAGGAGATTGTCAGTGACAACCTCAATATTGCTCCCTCCTCCATCGCATTCCCAGGAGCTGCTCTTTATGGGCACCATCCATGCTCCCTTCAATCTCAGAAAAAAACTCATCCTGACATGTAGGAAAGCAGCACTGGGCTCAAATTACCCCACTAGAAGAGTCAGGTGAATACCTGATCTGTGACACTGTCCATCTCACCAATCAGAAGAGCTAAATGATGATCAGGAAATGAAGCCTGTTCATTTATTGGAGGAAGAGGTGCCCAAATCTATCTCAATTTTCTCACATTTTTCCACAATCAGAAACTCATGCCACAGCGTCTCAGGTCTCTCCTTGGAGAGGCCAGCATTTTAACAAAGAGCCTCTTTGTTTTGCTCCTGGAAAAGCACAGAAATAGCACTGTCTTTGTGGCACCATGTGCCTGTAGACATATGGCTCTCAAGAAAGAAAAAGATATTTTACCAACTACTGCAGCTGAAGTATGAAAAGCCCCAGCATTAGATTTTCAAAGATGTTTAGGCACCTAAACATGCCAGTAGGCAGTCAGTGGGTTTTCAAACCACCTGGGCATCTAACACCCATTAATTTCAATATGAGGTAGGTGCCTCTGTGCTTTTGAAAATTCCATTAGGCATCTGCCTGCATCTTTGGGCATCAAAAGCCTTTGAAAACCTGTCCCTAAAGGTTTTGCTTCACAAGCATATAAATACTATAGCCTGTTGCCAGAAGAATCTTCTAAACTTAAACTGAAAAGAGAAAAATTGCCTTTGAGTTATGTGATTCTGATTACATTTGAATCAGTCAAGCTGTTTTCTTTTAGTAATGATTATTTTTCAGGTAACAATATATACAGACATACACCACATACATACTGACGTGACATGCACACTTAAATGTGGTAGCACCTTTCTTACCTTGTCCTTTATCTATAAAGCTTGTTATTGTGTTGGCAAGTCCAGTCTCCAGTTTTACACTTCCATTAATGCCTTTTCTTTCTGCATCCGAGAGAGTCCTGTAGAGGGAGAGCATGTATTCATGTGGCGTTATAGGAGGGTGTTTGAAAGTCCCTTTAGGTTCCCTTTGCGTTACTGGCTCATTAGCCTTTTTGGTTTTATAAGAACTGGTATCAGTATTACTTGTGCTACTTTTTCTGAGTGAAGCTTTGATGCCAAGGTTCAGAGCTTTTGGGGTCACTGTCCTTACTCCAGATTGTCTGTAGGGGGACTGCCCTACCTTTGTGTCTGTGGTCCCTTCTTTAGAGAGACTCTTCTTTGGTTCATTATTCTTTGCCAAGAGAGCTCCAGCTTGAACAGTATTGCTTTTAGCTCTAGCCTTTAAGGTCCCAGCACTATATCCATGGTTTCCAGTCCTAAAGGTACCTGCCCTTGGTGAGGGATTTGTCTGTTTTCCTTCTGCTTTTAACAATCCTAACTTGGATCCTGGGTTACTCTGACCTGCTACAGAATTACTAAACAATACAGAAACTAGAACCAGATAGAACCAAGTCATATGCCAAAGCAGTAAAGTGAGAGAGTGCAAGATTTTCATCCTCTGGTCTTCCTTTGAATGCCACTAAAGAAAAAATCAGAAAAGGTTCCTCCAGTTTGGCATAAAAAAACATGAAAGAAATTAAAAACTGAAGTCAGCAAAAATAGATTTCTTTTAAGCTTAAAACATTTTAAATCTGTTTGTTTAACATTTGTATCCAGTCCCATAGTGGAAATGCTCATTTATTCCAATCCAATCTTCTCCTGTCCTCAGTGAGCAGCTAAAAAGAACTTGTTCTTGAAAAGAGAAGGTTTACCACCCCTTTTTCTTCTGTAAAACTGACTGAAAGCTTGAAGGAGACTTGTTTAAATCTGAGTGGGTTGTGTTTTTTTTTTTCCAAGAAGGAAGAATGGCGTAATGCTGCCTCTGTGTTACAAGTTTCTTTTTCTTTTTTTCTTTTTAAGTTTTGAATCCCTTCCAGTGAAAATATTTCACACACACAGACCTGCAGGTGCTTAGAATTTTTTTTGCAAACCTGAACTCAGGAATTGGAAACGGAATTCCAACAAAAACCTATTTAATTACTCTCTGATGTCATGCTGTCTAAACTAATTTAACTGCGATATATTTCTTAAAAAAAATCCTCTTTACTCTTTGCATTAGCATGAGTCATACTCTGCTTCATGTGAAACAACTCTGTAGGATCAAAACTCCAGAGGATGCCATTTAAAGTGGCCATACAACCTTTACATTAGCCTTAGATGAACTTCATATTCAAATAGAACAAATTAACAGCAATAATACTGTATAGAATCTGTTAGAATAAACATGTTCAAGTGTCTTATGATTCATAAGACATTTCATATAGTTCTGGATTTGGAATCTTTTCCTTATAACTGCAACAGTGAAGTCACTTTGTCATTTGGTAACTGAAGGACTTTGCTAACAAAGTAAGTTTTTAACAAGGACAAAGTTCAATGTCTTGTACATCTACTCACACAATTAACATATTTTGAAGGCATTAATTGTTATACATTTAGAAAATAAAGTTAATTTCAGTTTGATGCAAACACTTGAACAAATGAACTGAAGCATCATGAAATACACAGGGATTGTTTCCCTGTTTTGTAGACAGCATTTCGTTTCTCTTCAGATTTCTCCATTTCTGTAATATGTTCCTTGAAGTAGAACTTACCTACAAGTTCTGTTTCTGTCCAGAATTAAGCAGCAGTGTCCCCTGCAGGAAAATAGAGTTTCTGTCAACGTAAGGCACTGGGGGAGCCAGAAAGATAGGATTCTAAAACTACTATTCACAGGCTTGGTCTACGCTAGCAACTGATGTGGGTGTAACTACATTGTTGTCCTGCTGTTGTAGGCAGCATCTGCATTGTGCGCTGCAGCACTGTTTTACTGTAGACAAGCCCTCATTCTTTTAATGGCTTCATGTCAATATAATCCTTTACTAAATAGTGAAATGCGCAACTTTAATGATCCATTCTGAAACCTCCACAGAAATAGCATATAATCAGCGTGTTGGGACTTAGCAATGGGAACTGTCTGATGTGTCAAACTAAACCAGTTTGTATTCTGATTTAAAAGATACTGCAGAACAGTATAAGAAAAGCCAAAAAAGAGTTTGAGGAACAGCTAGCCAAAAATTCAAAAAATGATAGTAAAATGTTTTTTAAATACATTAGAAGCAGGAAGCCCGCTAAAAAAGCAGTGGGGCCCTTGGATGATAAAGATATAAAAGGAGCGATCAAGGAAGACAGTGCCATTGCGAAGCGATTAAATGATTTCTTTGCTTCAGTCTTCACGGCTGAGGATGTTACAGAGGTTCCTAAATCAGAGCCAGCCTTTTTAGGTGACAAATCTGAGGAACTCACTCAGATTGAAGTGACATTAGAGGAGGTTATGGAATTAATTGATAAGCTGAATAGTAACAAGTCTCCGGGACCAGACGGCATTCACCCAAGGGTTCTGAAAGAACTCAAATGTGAAATTGCGGAGTTATTAACAGTGGTTTGTAACCTATCCTTTAAATCTACTTTGGTACCAAATGACTGGAAGATGGCCAATATAACACCAATATTTAAAAAAGGCTCTAGAGGAGATCCTGGCAATTATAGACCGATAATTTTAACATCAGTACCAGGCAAATTAGTAGAAACACTAGTAAAGAGTAAAATTGCAAGGCACATAGAAGAGCACGAATTGTTGGGCAAAAGTCAGCATGGTTTCTGCAGAGGGAAGTCGTGTCTAACTAATCTGTTAGAATTCTTTGAAGGGGTTAATAAACATGCGGACAAGGGGCACCCAGTGGATATAATATACCTAGATTTCCAGAAAGCCTTTGACACGGTCCCACACCAAAGGCTTTTACGTAAATTAGGTGGTCATGGGATAGGAGGAAAGGTCCTTTCATGGATCAAGAATTGGTTAAAAGACAGAAAACAAAGGGTGGGAATAAATGGTAAATTTTCACAATGGAGGAGGGTAACTAGTGGTATTCCCCAGGGGTCAGTACTGGGACCAATCCTGTTCAACTTGTTCATCAATGATCTAGAAAATGAGGTAAGCAGTGAGGTGGCCAAGTTTGCAGATGACACAAAGGTGTTCAGGACAGTCAAAAGCAAAAGGGATTGTGAAGAACTACAAAAAGATCTCAGCAAACTGAGTGATTGGGCAGCAAAATGGCAAATGAAATTTAATGTGGGTAAGTGTAAGGTAATGCATGTTGGAAAAAATAACCCAAATTACACGTACTACATGATGGGGTCAAATTTAGCTACGACAGATCAGGAAAGGGATCTTGGAGTTATAGTGGATAGTTCTATGAAGACATCCACGCAGTGTGCAGCGGCAGTTAGTAAGGCAAATAGGATGTTAGGAATTATTAAAAAAGGGATAGATAATAAGACAAAAGATATCATACTTCCCCTATATAAAACTATGGTACGCCCACATCTCGAGTACTGCGTGCAGATGTGGTCTCCTCACCTCAAAAAAGATATATTGGCATTAGAAAAGGTTCAGAAAAGGGCGACTAAGATGATTAGGGGCTTGGAAAGGGTCCCATATGGGGAGAGGCTAGAGAGACTGGGACTTTTCAGTTTGGAAAAAAGGCGATTGAGGGGCGATATGATAGAGGTATATAAAATCATGAATGGTGTGGAGAAAGTGATTATAGAAAAATTATTTACCTTTTCCCATAATACAAGAACTAGGGGACACCAAATGAAATTGATGGGTAGTAGGTTCAAAACTAATAAAAGGAAATTTTTCTTCACACAGCGCACAGTCAACCTGTGGAACTCCTTGCCCGAGGAGGCTCTGAAGGCCAGGACTCTATTAGGGTTTAAAAAAGAGCTTGATAAATTTTTGCAGGTTAGGTCCATAAATGGCTATTAGCCAGGGATAAAGTATGGTGCCCTAGCCTTCATAACAAGGGCAGGAGATGGATGGCAGGAGATAAATCACTTGATCATTGTCTTCTGTTCTCCTTCTCTGGGGCACCTGGCATTGGCCACCGTCGGCAGATGGGATGCTGGGCTCGATGGACCTTTGGTCTGACCCAGTATGGCCATTCTTATGTTCTTAACAAACAAATCTATCATGTAAGTTATAGAAAATGGGTTTCTAAATGAGACCTTGGGATGGAAGAACTGTCTGAGATCAAATAAGATTGAACTCAATTCCTTGCCCCAGAGTGAAACTGAACTCAGTCCCAGCAATCTGAACTTCAACTATTTCTGAGGCTGAGTAGTGCCACCATTCTTGGTATGCTTCTTTGTTTTCATTTTCACAAATCCCTGTGTGTCATACTTTGAACCAGGTCAAGAAGCAGAAATTCCAAAATATTACAGCAACTAACCCATGAAATGGAATCCTATAGCTCTGTCTAGTGAGGGTCTCCAAACACTTTACTAAGATGGGTAAGTAACTAAGGATGTTAAATTGCGGTTAATTGACTAGTCGAGTAGTTGATGGAATTTCCATTGACTACTCGACTAGTCCATAGGCCCCCACTTGAGCTCTTGTACATTTCAAAGGAGGAATGCGGAACTCCATGTAAAGCCCGGGGCCAGTGGGAAGTCCCTCTAACTCCGGGCTGCACGTGGGTGCCTGGCATGGAACCAGTAAGAACTGGCCGCTAGTATCAGCCATGGAAGCATTTTAACATTGCTGCCTCTTTCGGTCCTCCACCCTTTAGAGGCCCTGCTCGTAAGGTCCAGAAATGCTGCCGTGGCAGTAGGGCAGAGAAACACGGCCACGGTAGCACTGCCGGACCCTAAGGCTGGGCTGCTGGTAGGGGGAGCAAAAGGGGGTGCTGCCCCAGGACCTGGTGATTGAAAAGAGCCCAGGACTCCCGGCTACCACAGAAGCAGCTGGGAGCCCCAAACCCTTCAAATTGCTGCTGAAGCCCTGGGGCACAAAGGGATGTCTGGAGGAGCCTGCCCAATGCCCCACCCTTCTGGGGCCCCAGAGCCACCTAGGACCCTGGCGCCAGGTGCACCAGTAAGTCCTCCTTTTACTTTCACCCTCTGCAACAACACAGGCTCCAGGTTTTTTGCACTTGTTGGCGTAAACCAGAGTTTTTCTATCTGATGGAAACTGTGGAGCTGGTAACCTTTCAACAGTTCAGCCAGCTCATCTGAGCAAGGGGTGGGTCCATCACCAGCAGGCTATGTGTGCAGAAGAGGCAGTCCACCTCTCAGAATATTTTTCTGGAAGCAAAATTAGATTGTGAGTTGCCAGGAAAGCCTAAGAAGCCCATTTCTGCTACGTTGGAGTTCATGAGAGGATGGTTACAGCTTGCAACAGCCCCTTTGGACACAACTTCAACAGGCAAGGGGACACATTGGCATTCTCCCCAGGGATGGCCTTGGGGCTGAATAATATGCCAAGGATCACACTTGAAGGAATGAAAAGAAGGGAGGGGATCCCATAATTTGCATTACTTGTGGGCAGGAGAAGGCCACGGGTAAAAAGATTGACCTCAAATGCAATGTGACTGTTCCCAGGCCTGTGCCTCACAAACCCAGTAGAAGCTTTTCAGCTCAAAGGGTAACATTCCAGTCACAATAGATGGAAACACAATGCTGGGCCTGGTTTGGGAGAGACCAGAGGTGAAAATAAGCTGGTATAGGCTGGGATAGGGTGCTGGTAAGAAAGTGTCTGAAGCAGCTTTAAGGCTCTGTCTACACAGCCAACTTTAATGCACTGCTGCAGCAGCACTTTATTGTAGCTGAGTAGTCACAGCTCCAGCACTGAGAGAGCTCTCCCAGTGCTGTAATAAAACTGTCTCCATGAGGGGAGTGACTCCCATTGCTGAAGCAATGTCTACACTGCCACTTTACAGTGCTGAAACTTGCATTGCTCACAGGTGGGGGAGGACACACCCCTGAGCAAGGAAAGATTCACAGCTGTAAAGTGGTGTGTGACGCCCCCTCCCATGCTTTATGAAATGGATTTATGGACATGATGTACGTAACCCAAAGGTGCTTTGAGCAAATTATTTCGTGTAACCCATCAATCTTCATATCACGATCTGCTGGTTCTGTTTATCTCACTTCGATGTGTGTATCATTTGTGTGTAACATTAGACCTATGGAGTGGGGAATGCTTTGTGGGTTTCAAATGTGTGAATGAGGAACATGGAGGGTGGTATCCTCATGATGAGCAGCTGTTAAACAATCTCTTTTGTCCTTAAGTCTGAGCAGTAGGGTGGGGAGACTGCCCTGGTTTGGAGGGGCAGCTGGAAAAGAGATTTTAGGGTGAGTATGAAGAGTTTGTACTGAGGTTTCAGTGTAGAATTAGCCAAACGTTTGTTTCTTTTGATTTGTAACCTACTTTGCTCTGCCTGTTCTCACTTATTACCACTTAAATGCTACTGCTTGTACTTAATAAAATCATTTTTATTTTCTATAAAACCCAGTATAAATAATTGTTACCTGGGGGTGCAACCAATGTGCACAATCCCCCTTTCATTATTAAAGATAGCTTATCCTTAGCTAATTCTTTGGGGTTTGATCCCATTTGGGGAGTGGTATCTCAGGAAGTTGGGCCCTAAACTGCACTCTCCTTGGACCTGAAGAGGTTCAATGTCTGTACTGCTTCTTGGTGGGGGCAGGGACCTCAGCTCGGGGTCTTGGCTGGGGGGAGACCAGCGGAGCTGGCCCAGCAGGACTGAGCGGTGAGGAGCCCCAGAGAGCAGGCAGGTGAGTAGCAGTGGTCATGTCAGCACCCTGGGAGCCACCTCCAAAGGGTTGTCTGTGACCGCACCCCGTCACATGGTGAATTAAAGTCATGCAAAGGGAATCAGGAAGCTAAATGTATAGGAGTGGAGGTGGGAAAGTGGGTTGCAACACGACTGTACAGGTGAGAAATGTAGCAATTACCCAGCCCTCTTTAAATCTTACACACCCCTACAGGCACCCTGTTGACTCATATCCACCTTCTCACCTACTGTAATCTCCAGGTCCTTTTTTGCAAAACTTCTGCTTAGCCAGTTGATCGCCAGTTGATCCATTGTAGCAGTGCATGGGATACTTCTGTCCTAAGTGAAGTATTCTGCTCTGTCCTTGTTGAATCTCATCAGACTTCTTTTGGCCCAATTCTTCAGTTTATCTAGGCCACTCTGGACCCTATTCTTACCCTCCAGCATATCTACCTCTCCCCCCTGCTTAGTGTCATCCACGAACTTGCCGAGGGTGCAAACCAAGCCATCACCCAGATCATCAATGAAAATTAGGGATGTGAATGAGTAGTCGAGTAGACGATTAACCCATAAGGCTAGGCATATCAGTTAATCTGTTGACTACTCGCATTCCCCTCCTTACTGCCTCTGTATCAGAAGCAGCAAGGGGTGGAGGCAGGAGTCAGTGCCACTTGCCCTCCCTCCACGCTGCTGCCTCTATCAGGCAAGGGAAGCTGCTGCGAAGCAGCCTTTGCTGGGGTGGGCCCTGGCTCGCCGTGGGCAGAGGCTACTTTGCAGCAGCAGCCCCTGCCCATGGTAGGCCCAGGTTCCCGGCAGAAAGAGGTTGCTGCAGGAGCAGCTTCTGTCTGCAGCGAGTCTGGGCCTGCCGTGGACTGAGGCTGCTTTGCAGCAGCAGCTCATGTCCACAGGGGGTCCACGCTCCGTGCAGACAGAGCAACCTCTGTCTAGGAGGAGCTCCTACCCAGGGGCTGTTGCTGGAGCAGCTTCTGTCTGTGGCCAGCCTGGGCCACCGTGGACAGAGACTGTTTCACAACAGCCTCCCCTGCCTTCTCTCCCTACGCCCCAGTAGCCTCTGTCTGTGGGGAGCTCAGACCTCCTACTGATAGGGGCTGCTGTCACCCCACACTGATAGGGGCTGCTGTCACCCCATGGGGCAGCAAGAAACTGGTCCATGGAGGTAGCTGTTTTTAAATTGGCTCCCCTTGCCAACTCGCTCCCACCTGACGCGGAGTGGAAGATTGCACTGGCTGCCGTCCCCGTCCCCAGGGACTATAGAATAGTCGACTAACTGCTAAGAATTCATGCAGTTAGTCGACTATTCTATTACCCGCTATCTAACATCCCAAATGAAAATATTGAATAAAACTGGCCCCCTGATCCCTGTATACATATTCTAGATCTGATGATAGCATGAACTGTAAGTAGGCACACCTCTGTGCTCACATGGGTCCTCACTTCAGAATCAAGGTATAAATTACCCTCGTAGGAGAGATGGGGGAAGAACATAGAGAGCAGATTAGTTAGTTGACAGAATGCATTAGCTTGGTGGGCTGTAAAGATGAGGATTGTACATCTCTCTTTTACAGAAAAGCTACTTCCAAAAAAGTGCTTTTAGCTATTTAAGTTTATTCAGAGGAATTTTTCCTGTATTTCAACATGTAAATTCCCTCTGCTTATTCACACACCATCACAGATGTTACGTGTGATGCTAAATTTGAATAGGTTTCATCTCTTTAGTTACACCCCTGCTGGATAATAAGAAAAGATTAAACAACATGACTTACTAATATTTACAAAGAGACAAAAGATCAAAGTTAGTAGTTCGAACATTTTATTTTCCCTCAAAATCCTTCTTATCTGATGCTGTAAAAATCAGAAGGCCCAACACAATATCTACAAAGGACATCAAACACTCCTTTGTAAGTCATTGAGAATATTCCAAAATTCAGAAATTGAAGTAAAGTTTTTGGTGCTACGTGCTTCTTGGCAGCTTCAACATCTGCATAGTCAAAATTGATGCCCGTTAAGCCATAGTGATCTGCAATTATTTTTAATTTCTCAATATCAAGAAATTTTTCACTCTTTGGGTTACAAGAACTTAGTGCAGAAAGGAAACCGGAATCGATGGCAATTCATCTGTCAAAGCTCATCAAGAATTCAGTCCAAAACTGGATAGGAGAAATCAGGTTTTATAGATTCTTGTGTTCTTAGGAACTTCATGTGTAGGTGACTGACCCAGTGTACTAGAAACAAAAAACAAGGCTAACCTGGAGGATATTTTGCTGGGTGGTCTTGCCTTTTCTGTTGTGACTGAAAGACTTGAAATAGATATTTCAAGTTCCTTGGCAATGATTTCAGCTTCATCACATAACTCCTTCCATTTTCTTTCAGACATTCCCATTTCTTGAAAAGCAGCAATATTACTTGCTACTAATCCTTGGCACTTGATACAATTTGGCTACATCTACACTGGCAGCTTAATGCGCAAGAACAGCTGTTCTTGTGCAAAAACTTGCCGGGTTTCTACACTGCATGCGTGTTCTTGCGCAAGTAAATTTACAGTCTAGCGTTGGAAAACAGGGCTTTTTCTGGAAGAGTTATTCCTCTCCCCACGAGGAATAAGCCCTCTTGTGCAAGAGCTCTTGCGCAACAGGGCAGTGTAGACAGGCAACATGAATTTCTTGCGCAAGAAACCCCTATGGCTAAAATGGCCATCAGAGCTTTCTTGTGCAAGAGAGCGTCCACACTGCCATGGACGCTCTCGTGCAAAAGCACATGCCAGTGCAGACGCGCTCTCGTGGAAGACTTTTTGCGCAAGAACTTTTCCGCAAAACAGTTCTTGTGCAAGAAGCTGCCAGTGTAGACGTAGCCTTCAGGTTTTCATTTTGCAGTTCTTCTAAAGCACTATTAAAAGTCTTTAGTTCTTCTAAAATCAAGATCCTCACAACAAAGGAATAACTTTTTAGCCTTGGCTTCAATAGTTTCTAATAAACTAGAAAAGCTGACTTGAAACAGGAGTAAAACTGACACTTTTAAGTCATTTTAATTTATATTTAAAGCTATTTACTTCCCAGAAGACTCTTAAAGGCAATGCTAGAGATTTACCTGAGTCTTGGATAGGCACTGCAAACAGACTTCCAATACAAAACTTTGGCGGGGACAAGTGCTCTCTACTCCCTAAATCCCCATGGCTTCTCCACAGCTGCTTGTGTGAGCCCCATACCTAAAATAAGGCAGGTACAGCAACAAGGGCGTGGGGCTACCTCTCAGTGAGGAGTACAGACCACTGGCAGCACAAAGTTATAGGATCACCCTGCATTCCTCTGGGACACAGTGAGGCTGCACCCAATCCAGACATAGCACAAAAAATGGGGCTGCTCTAGAAACATCCCAAGGCCATGGCCCTCCAGTCTGGGCACACTGCAATAGTGAGCAAACCAGATTCTCAAACACGAGACCCTACTCAAACCTACCAAACCTACTCAGACCCTATGCCACCAGCCCTCCCAGCTATCTCCGTGATACCACTGATTTCCTGAGAAAACTACAATGCATTGGTGAACTTCCAGAAAACACCATCCTAGCCACCATGAATGTAGATGCTCTCTACACAAACATCCCACACGTAGATGGAATACACGCTGTCAGGAACAGTATCCCTGATCATGCCACAGCACAACTGGTGGCTGAACTCTGTGACTTTATCCTCACACACAACTATTTCAGATTCGGTGACAATATATACCTCCAAACCAGTGGCACCACTATGGGCACCCGCATGGCCTCACAATATGCCAACATTTTTATGGCCGACCTGGAACAACGCTTCCTCAGCTCTCATCCACTAACGCCCCTTCTCTACCTACGCTACACTGATGACATCTTCATCATCTGGACCCATAGGAAGGAGATTCTGGAAGAATTCCACCACGATTTCAACAGCTTCCACCGCACCATTAACCTCAGCCTGGACCAGTCTACACAAGAGATCCACTTCCTGGACACCATGGTGCAAATAAGTGACAGTCATATAAACACCACCCTATACCGAAAACCTACTGACCGCTATGCCTACCTTCATGCCTCCAGCTTCCATCCCAGACACACCACACGATCCATTGTCTACAGCCAAGCACTAAGGTACAACCGCATTTGCTCCAACCCCTCAGACAGAGACCAACACCTACAAGATCTTCACCAAGCATTCTTGAAACTACGATACCCGCATGAGGAAATGAGGAAACAGATTAGCAGAGCCAGACATGTACCCAGAAGCCTCCTACTACAAGACAAACCCAAGAAAGAAACCAACAGAACACCACTGGCCATCACCTACAGTCTTCAGCTAAAACCTTTCCAACGCATCATCAGTGATCTACAACCCATCCTGGACAATGATCCCTCACTTTCACAGGCCTTGGGAGGCAGGCCAGTCCTCACCCACAGACAACTCGCCAACCTGAAGCAAATTCTCACCAGCAACTATACACCGCACCACAGTAACTCTAACTCGGGAACCAATCCATGCAACAAACCTCGGTGCCAACTCTGCCCACATATCTACACCAGTGACACCATCACAGGACCTAACCAGATCAGCTGCACCATCACTGGTTCATTCACCTACACATCTACCAATGTAATATATGCCATCATGTGCCAGCAATGCCCCTCTAATATGTACATCGGCCAAACTGGACAGTCCCTACGTAAAAGAATAAATGGACACAAATCAGATATTAGGAATGGCAATATACAAAAACCTGTAGGAGAACACTTCAATCTCCCTGGACACACAGTAGCAGATTTAAAGGTAGCCATCCTGCAGCAAAAAAACTTCAAGACCAGACTTCAAAGAGAAACTGCTGAGCTACAGTTCATCTGCAAATTTGACACCATCAATTTAGGATTAAACAAAGATTATGAATGGCTAGCCAACTACAAAAGCAGTTTCTCCTCTCTTGGTGTTCACACCTCCAGATCAGCTGCTAGAAGTGGGCCTTACCCTCCCTGACTGAATTAACCTCCTTATCTCTAGCCTTGTTCTGGCCTGCATAGTTATAGCTGCCTCTGGAAATTTCCACTACATGCATCTGATGAAGTGGGTCTTTGCCCATGAAAGCTTATGCTCCAATACATCTGTTAGTCTATAAGGTGCCACAGGAGTCCTTGTCGCTCAAACACATACTCACTCTCACCCTCCACCCCCACCGAGATGGTGACTTGTCTCTCCCAGTTGCTTCTGATGCCCAAACTAATGCACCTGCTCAGGACTGCTGCCCCAGAGGGGCATATTACCTCTTTTGTGGTTTCCCTTTGCCTCTCTGTCAGAATAAATTATTCTATTCTATAGGGAGAAAAATCCATGGGGGCATTAATTCTGCACTTGCACAGTGGTGCAGAATTCTTCCAGGAGCAATCCTGATCCTTCCTCTGCAAGAGAGCAGATTTTGCCTGCCATGAACTTGTGGATCCAGGCAGGTGGAGTGGTTCCCCCCCACCATCAAGAACAACTATCAAAACTAAGGTGGCAATGTAGCATGTTTGGGCTCAGGCAGGAGCCCAGGCTCTGGGACTTCTGCACTTTCTGGTTGTCACACTGTCTGGAGTGGTTCACAACTGTGAGTGCCAATTTCAGGGCAGCCTGTCAAAAAGCAGGGTATACACTCCAAATAGGTTGTATGTTTCATAATTAGATATCATCAGTGCAGTAACAATGTGAAGTCCCGAAGCACCAATAATCAGAAACACATTCAAATTGCTTCCAGTGCCAAGAAATCAGTCACTTCCCCCAATCTCACCCAAAAGACAATGCTTGTAGTTTACTATAGAATTGGCTAAGGATTTATTAACTAGGAAAAAGAAATGAGAGTCATTTACAGGTTAAAATAGGCAACATAAATACACAAATGAGTTACAATGTATGATTCCAAAAGATGACAGTGTTGTAGTAATCTGTTGGCATTTAATGGCTTCTAAGGCTAATTCAGGTTGAGCCTGGGGATCTCTGCTTTTGTTTTCCAGCACCAGTTTTATGTTTTCCAGTTCCAGTCTTATGAAACTTCACTTAGCAAAGATGAAAGGTTTTATGCCAGCCATTTTTATTTCTTCTTCCAGAATTCAGGCTTGTGGACAAGCTTTCTTACACATAACACCTTCATGGTTTCAAAAGTTCGGCGTCACAAGTAAGATTAATTCATGCAGCAACTTTGTCAGAGGCTGGGAATGAGTGACAGAGTTGGGATCACTTCTGTTCATTCTGTTAATTCTGTTCATTCCCTTTGGGGTCATCTAGCATTGGCTATTGTTGAAAGACAGGATACTGGGCTACGTGGACCTTTGGTCTGACCAACTGTGGCCATTCTTATATTCTAACTTGCAAGCTGTGTGCTGTGGGAACACCAGAGAGTGCAAACACATCATGCACTATAGAGTGCTGACACATTACAAAGACAGCCTCCCCACCTTTTGATTCGTTACTGTGTAATTTGTTTACTTCTTCATTGTATCCCTCTGTTATATAATAGTCATGCCAATTCACTTTCAGAATATGGTCTGAAGAAGTGGGTCTGCCCCATGAAAGCTCATCACATAATAAACCATTGTGTTAGTCTTTAAAGTGCTACATGACTACTTTTTTTTGTTTTTTGAAGATGAGACTAACATGGCTACCTCTCTGTTACCCCTCTCATTGGTGCTGCTGGGACACCGTGTTTGTCCATCGTTGAGTATGTTGTATTGGGAGGAAAAGGTGAATCTTCTGTTGCTTCCTCTGTAGATGAATCGCTATCCTAGTTGTCTGGGCTATAGTCAGCTCATTTCTTCGTGTTTATGTTGGCCAACTGTGCCCTGGGTTTGTTGGCTTCTGTAGGGTGCCCATGGGTCCCAGTAGGGCCACTGTGGTGGAAGTGGTGGAGGTATTCATTGTGTCATCTGCCAGCTCTGGGATTGCTGTTGTTGTGTTGCAGCATATTGGGGGGCTATGCACTGGCCCCTTATTTCCTCCTCCTCCTCATTGCTAAATCTCTCTGATATTAGCGATGCTGGTGTCGACCCCCCTGGACCTTCGTGTGCCATCAGTACTGAAGAGCGGTGAGCATGGTACTGAGGCTACTGCATGGTACATCCTCTACGTGCAGGACACAGGACTATCAATTAGTTCCATCAATGTACATTTGTCAGGTATATCAGTGCTACACCCACCAATTCAAGGGTATTCCATTTTTTCCCACCCGTGTGTTAAGAGATTTATGAAAGGGATACGAAACCTATGTCCACCACATAGAGATCCAGTGCTATCATGGGACTTGAACCTTGTGCTGGACTCAGTCATGAGATGACCTTTCGAGCCGCTCACAACATGCCCGCCACTCCACCTATCAATGAAAGTAGTCTTTCTTGTAACGATAACATCAGCCAGGAGAGTGGGAGAGATAGCGGCTCTCATGGTGGACCCACAGTACACGGTGTTCCAGAAAGACAAGGTTGTCCCCAGAACCGGTCTGAAATTCCTTCCCAAGGTACCTACCTCATTCCATTGTAATGAACTGAACTGATATACCTACCTGTGTTCTTCCCAAAACCACATGAGGACAACAACCAGGCAGCGCTACACACGCTAGATGTATGCAGGGCATTAGCCTTCTACCTGGACCGCACAAAAGACTTCCGACGAACACCCAGGCTATTCGTGTTGTGCATGGATAGGTCCAGAGGTCAACCAGTTTCCAAACTGCAAATATCCAAATGGATCTCTGCAGGCACATAGCTGGCTTACTCCCAGAAACACAGATAGCCACCAAAGTCATATGAGCGCATTCCACAAGATTAGTATCTACCACAACCGCTTTCCTTAAGGGTCTACCCATAGACATTATCTGCAGAGTGGCAACATGGGCTTCGGCCAATACTTTTGCACAACATCACACAATTCAGATCTTTGAGGACTCAGACACTAGATTTGGATGTACGGTCCTGTCCAGCACCCAATCCTGCATCATGGAGCGCCCACCGCCAAGCAGGAACACTGCTGCATAGTCACCTAAGTGGAGCACCCACGGGGACCCTTGAAGAAGAAGGGAAGGTTACTCACCTTGTGCAGTAACTGGAGTTCTTTGAGATGTGTCCCGGTGAGTGCTCCACACCCACCTTCCTCCCCTCTGCTCCAGGATAAGAGAGTCCGGTGTAGAGAAGGAACAGAGGGAATGGCCGCCGGTGTGTGTGCAACTGTCATTCTGAGTGATTGCCCAATACTGCAGCATGCGCCGGCGGCTGGAGGGTAAATGCTAGTAAGAATTTCCAGGCCGTGTGCACAGCAGTGCTGATACATCTAAGTGGAGCACCCACAGGGACACGAAGAACTCCAGTTACTCCACAAGGTGAGTAACCTTCCCTTCTTCTACCCTCATGTCTGTGTCGTGAACTTACATGAAAACACCTCTGAACTCCAGTGATCAACCATAACAACTGTGAATGGGGTGTGGTGGAGTTGAAGAGTGCTGGGCACGTTCAAGGAACATTTATTTATTGACTCTGTTTTAGTGACTTTACTCCAGAATGCTGGATTTGTGACTGGGAATCTTATAATAAATACATGTTTCCTAGTAGGCCAAGATTTTAAAATGCATTATTTTCCAAGATTGTTATTTCATATCATTGCTATCTTGAGAGGTTATTATCTTAGGGAGTTTCTGTACTCAACATGTTTCATTACAATTAATTTTTTACAATCAGAATGGCCATACTGGGTCAGAGCAAAGGTCCGTCTAGCCCAGTATCTGGTCTTTCAACAGTGGTCATTGCCAGGTGCTTCAGAAGAATTGGTAATGAACAGAACAGGCAATGTTCAAGTGATCCATCCCGTTATTTAGTCCCAGCTTCTGACGGTCTCTAGGGACACTCAGGCTACGTCTACACTACACTGTAGTTCAAAATAAGATTCACAATTTGAGCTACATATATTATTTCAATCTTATTTCAAAATAGCTTATTTTGTAGTTTGGCACTGTCTGTACAGCACCAAATTTTGAAATAACCTGCTATTCTGAAACGTCCCTTACTCCTCATGGAATAAGGTTTACCGTGACATCGGAATAGCAAGCCTGAAATAATGAGCTTGCTGTTAAGACGTAGGATAGCTATTTCAGGATACTCTGGTATCCCCAATAGCATTGCAGTGTAGACCTAGACTCAGAGCATGGTGCTACATCCCTGCCCATCCTAGTTAATAGCCACTGATGGACCATCATCAGTGCCCATGAAAGCTCATGACACCACCTACATGTTTTGTGAGTCTATAAAGTGCTACCAGACCATTTGTTGTTTTTCACGTTTATCCTGTACAGACTAACTCGGCTACCCCCTGAAGCATCCATCATCTAGGAATTTAGCTAGTTTGTTTGAACCCTGTTACAGTTTTGGCCTTCGAAGCATCCCTGGCAGAGTTCCACAGGTTGACTGTATGTTGTATGAAGAAATATTTCCTGTTGAGTTTTAGATCTGCTGCTGATTAATTTACCTGGGTGACTCTTAGTTCTCGTGCAGCTTCTTCACACCAGTCCAGATGTCATAGCCCTCTCTCACGCCCCCCTCCCATGTCTCTTCCCGGCTGAGCCGTGCCAGTCATTTCACTCTCCTCCGGTGCGGTGCCGGGTGAGCCCCCCTTTGAGCGCAGCACATTTACCCAGCGGCTTCCACGCCGTCTGGATCCCGGGCCGGGCCGGGCCGGGGGCTGGTTCCCGGTTCCCGAGGGGCGCGCACACGGAGCTCGGGGTTCACAGAGCCCCCTTCCCCAGGGGCTGAGGCGCGGCCGGGCTAGGGGCGCCGCCACGGCCTAGGGCGAGGACAAGCGCGGGCCCGGCCCGGCCGCGCGCAGAGCGGGCTCGAGGCGGGAGCGCGCTTCGCCTGCGCGCCGATGCCGTAGGGCGGGAAGGGCCGGACGCGCAGCGCCGGGACCAGCCGCTCTGAGCCGGGGCGGGGCCTCGCCTCCCCGAGCCGAGCCTGGGCTCGCAGCGCCAGGGCTGAGGGTAAGGGGCGGGAGACGCGCCGGGAGAGCGGGAAGTTGGCGGGAGGGGTTGGGCAGGGAGAGGGGTGGGAAAAGAGGCGAGGGCGGAGAGCTGAGGGGGAAGTGGGGCTGAGGAGAGGGGCGGGAGACGTGCTGGGGCTGGGCGTAGGGATGTTAAAACGTGTAACGATAACGGGGCTTGTTGCTGTAGAGCCGCAAAGGCGGCTCTGGGCGAGGGCGGCAGAGCTGGGTGGAGCGGAGAAGGCTCTGGCTCCTGCCATTGTGGTGAATGCAAGGGGGGTGACCTGTGGTGCTGCCTTGCACCAGGCCCCCAGTAATCCCATGGTTTGCATCATATGGGGGAGGGACTAGGGGGTGGAGCTGGGACTAGGCTTGCCAAAGGGGTAAAAGGTTGGGGCCTGGGGGGGGGAGGGGTTGTCCTGGACCCTGCGCCTTGTGGGTTACTTCAGGCCCCATGCCTCCCTAGTCATGTCCCTGCTGGCACAGCTGGTGGCCACTGGAGTTCACAACCAAGGACTGGTAAACAGGTTAACTGGTTTCTGTTAACATACCTAGTTGGGTGGGAGGGAGGCAGAGATGGGACTGGGAGATATGTTTGCAAACCTGATCACTTCCTCTTCTCACCTTTTCTTTTTCTCCCTCCTTCATATGGACACAGAAAGTAGATGGATAGCTTTATTTGACAGGGTTATAAGACTTGTGGATAAGGGGAAAGCGGTGGATGTGGTATGTCTAGACTTTAGTAAGGTGATTGATACTGTCTCCCATGACCTACTCATTAACAAACTATGGAAATACAACCTAGGTGATGCTACTATAACTGGTTGGATAATTGGTTGGATAATCATGCTAAGAGAGTAGTTACCAATGGTTCACAGTCATGCTGAAAGGACATAGCAAATGGGGTTCTGCAGGGATCCATTCTGGGTCTGGTTTTGTTCAATATCTTCAATTATTTAAATAATGGCATAGAGAGTACACTTACAAAGTTCATGGATGGTACCAAGTTGGAAGGGGTTGCAAGTGCTTTGTGTCCTTCAAAATGACCTGGACAAATTGGAGAATGGTGGAAGGGAGAACAGCAAAATGAAGACAATGGATTTCAGGAAAGCAAGACTTTAGTAAACTCAGAGAGCTGGTAGGTAAGGTCCCATGGGAAGCAGGACTAAGAGGAAAAACAACTGAAGACAGTTGGCAGTTTTTCAAAGGGACATTATTAAGGGCCCAAAAGCAAATATTCCACTGTGTAGATGTGTCAAGGGACCACCTTAGCCTAACCAGGAGATCTTATATGATCTAAAAATAAAAAAAGAGTTGTATAAAAAGTGGAAACTAGGTCAAATTTCAAAGAATGAATATAAGCAAATAAGTATGTAGGGGCAAGATTAGAAAGGCGAAGGCACAAAATGAGCTCAATCTAGCTAGGGACATAAAGGGTAACAAGAAAACATTCTCTAAATACTGAAGAAGCAAGAAGAAGACCAAGCATAGGATAAGCCCATTGCTCAGTGTGGAGAGGAACGACAATAACAGAAAACCTGGAAATGGCAGAAGTGGTTAACGACTTCTTTGTTTTGGTTTTCACCAAAAAGATTGATGGTGACTGGATTCCTAGTATTCATTATGTTAGTGGCATTGGGGTAGGTTTAGAACTTAAAAGAGGAAAAGAACTAGTTAAAATTACTTAGAAAAGTCAGATGTCTTCAAGTCACTAGAGTCTGATGAAATGCATCCTAGAATACTCAAGGAGCTAATAGAGGAGGTATCTGAGCCATTAACTGCCCTCTTTGAAAAATCACGGAAGTGGGGAGATATTCCAGAAGACTGGAAAAGGGCAAATATAGTGCCAGTTAAGGATGTTAAGGACAAGTCGGCTACCCGATAAGCAAATGCTTATTGGATAGTTGAGTCGACTAGTCACTTCCCTCGCCCCCCCCCCCTTACTTCCTCTATCAGATAAAGGCAGCAAAGGGTGCGGGAAGAGAGGGTACTTCAAAGAGGCAGAGCCACACTGAGCCCGGGGCAAGTGCCGCACAGCTGATCCCGGGCCCCTTTGAAATGCTGTGGTGGCATTTCAAAATGTCAGCACCACAATGCGCTGACTGTGGGCTCTGTGTGACGCTGTCCCTTTGAAACACCACGGCGGCGTTTCAAAGGGGCAGCACCGCATGAAGCCAGCAGTCAGATGGAGTCCCCATCTGATACCAGGCTCCATCTGGCACTTCCCCTTTGAAATGCTGCGGCGGTGTCGCCCTATCGACTAATCGAATAGTCGATGCAAAAATGCATCCGCTATTTGATAAGTGAATTACACTAAACTTAACATCCTTAGTGCCAATCTATAAAAAGGGAAATAAGAACAACCCAGGAAACTATAGACCAGTCAGCTTAACTTTTGTGCCAGGAAAGATAATGGAGTGAATAATTAAGGAATTCATCTGCAAACACCTTTTACCTTATTATCTTCCAGATAACCGCCAGCATGGCTTTGTTAAATCATGACTGGTGTGAAAAAAGTGAATAAGGAAAAGTTATTTGCTTGTTCTCATAACATAAGAACTAGGGGTCACCAAATAAAATTAATAGGTAGCAGGTTTAAAACAAACAAAAGGAAGTTTTTCTTTACGCCTCACACAGTCAGCCTGTGGAACTCCTTGCCAGAAGATGTTGTGAAGACCAGGACTTTAAGGGTATGTCTACGCTACGGGATAAGATTGAATTAAGGTACACAACTTCAGCTCCATTAATTGTGTAGTTGAAGTACCTTAACTTGACTTTTGGTGCTGTCCACACTGCAGGAAGTCAAAGGGAGAGTGTTCTTCATTTGACTTCCCTTAATCCTCATGGAAGCAGGACTACCAGCATTGACTGGAGTGGCCCTCTCAGTTCCAGTTAGCGTGTCTTCACTAGACCGGCTAATTCAAACTCTGGAAGATAGACAGCAGTAGCTTCGATCTTCTCTGTAGTGTAGACATCCCCTAATGGGGTTCAAAAAAGAACTAGATAAATCTGTGAAGGCTAGGTCCATCAATGGCTATTAGCCAGGATATGTAGGAATGGTGTTCCTAACCTCTGCTTGTCAGAGGCTGGAAATGGGTGACAGGAGAGGGATCACTTGATTATCTGTTCATTCCCTCTGGGGCATCTGGCATTGACCACTGTTGGAAGATAGGATACTGGGCTATCTGGACCTTTGGTCTGACCCATTGTGGCCATTCTTAAAGAACTAATCATGTCAAACCAATATGATAGCTTTCTTTGTTAGGATAACGAGTCTTGTGGATAAGGGAGAAGCGGTGGACGTGGTATACCTACACTTTAGTAAGGCATGATCTTCTTATCAATAAAGTAGGCAAATACAACTTAGATGGGGCAACTATAAGGTGGGTACATAACTGGCTGGATAACTGCTCTCAGACAGTAGTTATTAACGGTTCACAGTCCTGCTGGAAGGGCATAGCAAGTGGGGTTTCTTAGGGGTCACTTATGGGACTGGTTCTATGCAATATCTTCAACAATGATTTAGATATTGGCACAGAAAGTACTCTTACTAAGTTTGCAGATGATACCAAGCTGGGAGGGGTTTCAAGTGCTTTGGGGGATAGGGTCCTAATTCAAAATGATCTGGACAAACTGGAGAAATGGTCTGAGGTAAATAGGATGAAGTTTAATAAGGACAAATGCAAAGTACTCTACTTAGGAAGGAACAATCATTTTCACACATACAGCATGGGAAATGACTGTCTAAGAAGGAGTACTGCAGAAAGGGATCTAGGGGTCATAGTGAACCACAAGCTAAATATGAGTCGACAGTATGACACTGTTGCCAAAAAAGCAAACATGATTCTGGGATGCATTAACAAGAGTGTTGTGAGCAAGACACAAGAAGTAATTGTTCCATTGTATGCCTCAACTGGAGTGTTGTGTCCTGTTCTGGGCACTACATTTCAAGAAAGATACAGAGAAATTGGAGAAGGTCCAGAGAAGAGTAATAAAAATGATGAAAGGTCTAGAAAATGTGACCTGTGAGGGAAAACTGAAAGAAATGGATTTGGTTAGTTTAGAAAAGAGAAGACTGAGAGGGGACATGATAGCAGTTTTCAAGTACCTAATAGGGTGCTACAAGGAGGAAGGAGAAAAGTTGTTTTCCTTGGCCTTTGATGATAGGACAAGAAACAACGGGCTTAAATTGCAGCAAGGGAGGTTTAGGTTGAACATTAGAAAAAACTTCCTAACTGTCAGAATGGTTAAAGCTCTGGAATAAATTGCCTATGGAAGTTGTGGAATCTCTAACCCTGGAGATATTTAAGAGCAGGTTGGATAGACGATGAGCTAGATGGTACTTGGTCCTGCCGTGAGGGCAGAGGACTGGATTTGATGACCTCTCAAGGTTCCTTCCAGTTCTAATATTCTATGATTCTGTGCTGCTTGCATACCATAGGTATCCTGGAAAAACTCTGCCACGTCCAAGGAACGCGTCTGCTCTTCCAAAATTTTTTTTGGAAGAGCAGATGTGTCTCTGGCATCCCTGTAAACCTCGTTTTACGAGGAAGAAGGGATGTTCCAAAAAAAGGTTTTTTCCTGACATTTGGCCCAGTGTAGATGGGCCAAATGTTGGAAAAGCCTCTTCTGAAAAAAAGAAGCGGAAAAAGCTATGCAAATTATGGTATCTTTTTCCGGAAGAACTGTGTAGTCTAGATACAGCCTGAAGCTTGCTTCGTTCAGCTTATTCCAGTGTGGGAACCTCCTGATTGGATACTGGGGCTATTTTGCTAGTATTGCAGCCAGAGTCGATGGGCAGGCAAAGCTAATTAGTGTTGGGCTTCTTCATTATTTTCCCTGCTTCCACTAATAGCTGAGGCTTCTGAGCAATTATCCTTTTCCTGAATTATCTGTATACCTTTCTTTGATCCTCAGATGGAGACAGGAGACCGGGAGATGGGCAGCATGAAACTGCAGACATTACAGTTACTACCCGATGAGCAAGTAGTGACACTACGTCAGCAGATGGTGGAAAGCCAGGCAGCCTATCAACGCAAGCTGCAGAGCTCCCAGGAGGCACAACATAGGCAGGCAGTGCTTGTGCAGAAACTACAAGGAAAGGTAAAGCAAAAGCATAGCCATGAGCATCCAAACAGGGAAGCAGTGGGTCAGGACTGAAGGGCTTTGGTAGACATGTGGGAAGATCAGGAGTGGAAGAGAAAGAGGTGTTGTGCATCAGGAGGGAAGTCCACGACTGAAACTGATAGCTAGTTTTCTTCTGGAGTCTCTTCACATGTGGAGAGGCCAAAAAGGAGAAAAAGTAAGGGTAGAAAGCGCAAACATGGCAGAAAAGGGATGAAGGGGAAAGAAATTAAAACAAAATCACTAACAAGGTGAATGAGATGTCAACAGTGCTGATGGACTGGATTTAAATCAAGTTTCCCACTACTACTTCACATTTCTTCAATCAGTGATGGAAGTCTGTTAACCAAAACGTGTTAATTTACAGCTCAGTACAGCATTTTGTAACATCTAAGAAGGCATATTGTATGTAATTTTGTTTTATGATTTGATTTTTTTATTAATTTAGTAAATAACACATAATACTTATTACCTGTGTTAAGCTGCAGATGCAGCAGCAGTACCTTAGTAATGGTAAAAACTAAATCATACACACAAACACAATAGCACATATATTTTATTAAACTGCATTTCTGAGGTGGGGAGGGCTACTCTGCGGGGGAGGGGGATGCCTTTCCCCCTCGCTCCCCTGGAGATCACGGGGATGCAGCCACAAGGAGCGGGGTCACCAGGAGACTCTGTCCCCCACCTTCATCCCTCACTGAAGATGCTTTGGAGATGCTTTGCAAGTTTTTTGGAGATGCTTTGGAGTGCTTTATGGTGGATGAGGACCTGGCTGTGACTCAACAATGTGCCTTTGTTGCCAAGAAGGCTAATGGCATATTGGACTGCATTAGTAGAAGATGGCGGGAAGTGATTATTCCCCTCTATTTGGCACTGGTGAGGCCACATTTGGAGTACTGTGTCCAGTTTTGGGCCTCCCATACCAGAAAGGATGTGGACAAATTGGAGAGTGTCCAGTGGAGGGTAACAGAAATGGTAGGGGGTTGGGTGACACATGATTTATCCGGAGAGGCTGATGGAGCTGGGCCTATTTAGTCTACAGAAGAGGAGTGTGAGATGGGATTTGATAGTATCCTTAACTATCTGAAAGAGGGTTCCAAAAAGGATGGAGTGAGGCTGTTTTCAGTGGTGGCAGATGACAGAACAAGGAGCAATGGTCTCAAGTTGCAGTGGGAGAGGTCTGGGTTGGATGTTAGGAAAAACTATTACAGTAGGAGGCAGGGCCGGATTAAGGGGGGGGGCTAGCCGGGCAGCTGCCTGGGGCGCCAACCTATGGGGGGCGCCTGATTGAAGTGGTAAGGGGCGCCGCATCAGGCACCCCCCATAGGATGCCGCCCAGGGGCGGGGCCTGAGGCGGCGCCCCCGTGCACGTCAATCAGGTGCCGTGCGCCCGGGGCGGGGCCTCACATGTGCCGCTCGCCCGCTGCCTGGAGCGCTTCAAGAATGGCTCGGGCCGGCCCTGGTAGGAGGGTGGTGATGCACTTGAATGGGTTACCTGGGGAGGTGATGGAATCTCCGTCCTTAGAGGTTTTTTAAAGCCAGGGTTGACAAAGCCCTGGCTGGGATGATTTAGCTGAAGTTGGTCCTGCTTTCAGCAGGGGGTTGGTTTAACTAACCTTCCGTGGTTTCTTCCAACCCTAATTTTCTATGCTTTGAGGATAGGTTTGTAATTTAAAATGGTATGGCCAAATTGATGAAATGGTCTGAAGAAAATAGGATGAAATTCAATAAAGACAAATGCGAAGTACTCCACTTAGGAAGGAACAGTCAATTGTACATTTACAAAATGGGAAATGACTGCCTAGGAAGGAGTACGGCAGAAAGGAATCTGGGGGTTATAGTGGATCACATGCTAAATATGAGTCAACAATGTAGGACTGTTGCAAAAAAAGCAAATGTAATTCTGGGATGTATTAGTAGTGGCTCATACTCATTCTCCTTGTCTATCCAGGTGTTACAGTACCGGAGTTGGTGTCGGGAGCTGCAACAGAGGCTGGAAATAGAAAGAGGGGTGAGTTGTGCAGGTAGCTGCCTGAGAAAGGAGGTGCAGAGGTAGTTAATATTGATATAAGACCCAAAAAGCAAAAACAGAAGGAAATATGCTTCTACTGGCATTAAAGTTTAAAAGACACTTGTATCTTTTTCCTTTGGTACTTTTTCAATCTCTGCCACCAGAGTAGCTTCTTGTATCATTTCCAAAAGTCCTACTAAGCAGAGTGTTAATTTTATAAAGGAACAGTTGAATTATGATGTTTTGGGTCCCCCTCCCTCCATAGCCTGGTGTGGGCAGAACTGGTGATCTAGCTCTACTGTCTCAGAACAGGAATGGTCACATCCTAGGGCTTTTGATGAGTATGACATTTAGATCTTCAACATGTGGCTTGCTCTGGCTGCTTTTGCTTAATGGCAAAGAGGGAGTGTACATTCCTGGGTCCCAAGCCTAATTAGTTTTCCTTCCCAATAGCACTATCTGCCCCTGCTCTGGCTGGCTAGTTGTGTGCTGCACAAATAAACAGGAACTGTAAGGAACGTAGAACCACACACCAGTTGTGTCCCATTCTGTTCTGTCATGGCATTCTTGTGGTAGGAGCCCCAGAATCTGTGGTGCTGAGAGAGGATGGGGAAAAAAATGGGTGTTTAACTGGGGAGAAGAAGGAACTCAAAAGGCTGAGCTGGTTTCATAAAGTACTGTCTCTTTCTCTAAGGGGGTCCTTTCATACAGGTCAGAAGCCAAGGAAGAGCATAGCCTGGAGAGGGCACTGGTCCAGTTGGAGGAGGAGCAGCAGAGGTGAGAGTTAAAACCATATTATTCTGGATTTTCATAACGACGTGTGAAAAGATGGGGAAAATCCGAGCAATTCTGTTTGCTCAACCTGGGGGATGGTGCAGAGGAGGATGGCAGTGAGACTGAGTAGATAACCCTGAAATGAGAAATATTATGACTCCATTATGTGGTGCCATTATGTGAACAGCATAGTGTGACAAGGTAGTGGACAGTGCCAAATGAATAACAGATTACTACTTCAAACTGAAAATTAAGCTTATTATATTGAGTGCTTTTTGGAATGAATGTGGTTTCTGTTCTATTCAGGTTCCTATGTTGTGTCCAGCACTGTGTTGTCTGGGTTAGGGATGTAATAGTGTAGTCAATTAACTGATAAGCAAAAACTTATAGGTTAATGCCATAGACTACATGCATTTTCCTCCCCCTGCCCTTTGCTAGTAAATTTTTTAGCAGGCTGGCCAGCAGCCTGGCTCAGTCGCGGCTTGCACCGGGCCCGGGACCTACCCCTGCTGTGGCTCTGAATTTAAAGTGTATTAGGAGCCAGCCAGGCAGGCAGGCAGCCCAGCTCAGTCGTGGCTTATGCTGGGTCCAGGAGCTCAGACTCCCTCCCTGGATAGGGGCTGCTGCCACCCCACGCTGCTGCCTCTCATATTTAAATAGGGAGATAATTACTGCTGTGGTCAGCATTTATGAAACATTGGAATATTTTTTTCTGTTCTCATTAGGGATGTTAAATATCAGTTAATTGAACAGTCAATTAACCTCATGAATTCTTATTGGTTACTTGACTATTCTGTAGTCCCCAAGTGAGGCTGACAGCCAGTGCACTCCAGCCCCACTCCTGAGGAGCCCCTGCCACTCTGCGCTGCTACCTATGTATCAGAGGCAGCAGCACAGGGCGAAAGGCAGCTGGTCTGCGAAGGGTGCTGGTTTTTAAACTGGCTCCCCTTGCTCATCAGCTCCCATGCTGACCCCCTCTGAAAACCAGCTTCCCTGTGGACACGCCGCCTGTTGCCCTGCGCTGCTGCCTCTATCAGAGGTAGCAACACAGAGTGGCAGGGAGGCTCCTCGGGAGTGGGGCTGTAGAGCACTGGCTGCTGGCCTCACCCCCGGGAACTATAGAATAGTTGAGTAACTGATAAGAATTTATAAGGTTAATCAACTATTCAATTAACCAATATTTAACATCCTGAGTCTGGGTGTCTTCCAGTAGTGTGTTTGACAGTGTGACTAGTCTCTGTTACATTTTCTTCTTTCCTTTGTCTTGTCCTCTCCCCAGGAAAAACATGGTACTTGGATTTAAAAAAAACAAACCCTCATATTTGTATGTTCTCAGAATAAGTGGAAGAAGTGTGCCTGACACACTTGGGCTATGTCTACACTGTAGCCTTCTTCCGGAAAAGCTTACGCAAATGAAGCACAGAGTGGAATATTGCCGTGCTTCAATTGCATAATTAATTAGCAGCTGTTTTTGCACAAGAGGCTTTTGTGTAAAAAGGAGCTGTGTAGATGGCTCCTTTTTGTGCAAAAACCCCTCTTGCGCAAGAGCCGTTCTTCCTGAAAAAATGAGGAAGAACGGCTCTTGTGCAAGAGTGGTTTTTTGCGCAAAAAGGAGCCGTCTACACAGCTCCTTTTTGCTCAAAAGCCTCTTGCACAAAATGGCTGCTAATTAATTATGCAAATGAAGCACGATGATATTCCAATCCGCGCATCATTTGCATAAGCTTTTCTGAAAGAAGGCTACAGTGTAGACATAGCCTTGGAGTGGAAAGGGATGATGCCTATGGTGATTTTTGGATCCTATGGGAGTTCATACTACAATCTTAAACTGAGCTCCAAGAAAGCGCTCTCTCTCTCTCTCTCTCTCTCTCTTTCTGTTCTTTACCCTGGTATTGAATAATTACATGCATTGGAGGGGATGAGTTGTAGACTGTAGTCCTCATCTTGGTTTGGAGCACAAGGATAGTGGCTGAAGGAGGAGAAGAGGGCAGGGCGATAGATAGTTTTTTAGGAGCAAAGAAACATAAACTTCATACAGAAGAAGCCACTGCAGAGATACAAAGGTGGAGTGAAAGATGGTCAGCAGGAAGACAGAAAGGTATTCATGGCAGCAGGATTTTATAGCAACTGAATTGTGGAGTGTGAAGATTGGTGTAAGTTGAGAGAAGAAGGCTACCGTCATTGAGAGCATGGATTTGTATCTTGGCAGTGGGGGTAGAGAGCAAAGGATGAAATTTGCAGATGGAAAGTGAGGGCATAATATGGTGAAGGACAGGATGCGTGGGGCAAGGAGAGGGGTGTCAACAATGGCAGGAGATTCAGAGATCTTGGAGGGAGGTCATCCCATCTTTCACTCTGGTGAGAAGGTCATTCTGGTGTGACTCAGGGGTCTTGGTTGTGGTGGAGGAGGAATCCAAGAGTATAGCCCAGAGATGTTACACTCTGATCCCAAGATGATTTCATAGTTAAAACTCTGGTGCAACTCAGGTGTGCTCATCACTGTTCTCTCTACTCCCCAGATGTGAGAACCTAGCTGAAGTGAACACCCTGCTCCGGGAGCACCTGACCAAGGCAAATGAGGTGAATACAGCTCTTAGAGAGGATGTGCGAAAACTAACAGCTGATTGGACAAGGGCCCGGGATGAACTGGAGCTCAAGGAGAGTGAATGGCGTATGGAACGAGAGGTAGGGTTGGGGTGAGGAGCAACAAGATGCAAGACAGGAAAGATAAACGCTGAATTCTCTCTTCCTCCAGCCAGGACCATTTGTGGAAGTTATTGCAGTTTGGGATAGGGATGTAATAGTGTAGCCGATTAACTGATAAGCAAAAGCTTATAGGTTAATGCTATAGATAACACGGATTTCCCTCCCCTCCCTCCCTGCACCTGGCTTAGTCCTGGCTCACACCGGGTCCAGGACCTACCCCCGCTGCAGCTCTGCATTTAAAGTGTATTAGGAACAGGGCGGGCAGGCAGCCAGGCCCAGTTCCGGCTCGTGCCGGGTCAAGGAGCTCAGACCCTCCCTAGACAGGCGCTGCTGCCACCTCTTTATCAGAGGCAGCAGCACTGGGTGACAGGCAGCCAGTCCACGAGGGGAGCTGATTTTTAAACTGGCTCCCCTCATGGACCAGCTCCTGCCTGACACCCTGCACTGCAGCCTCTGATACAGTAGCTGCTGGCACCACACCTGGGGACTATAGAATAGTCGACTAACCAATAAGAATTCATGAGGTTACTCAGTTGTTCAATTAACCAATATTTAATATCCCTAGTTTGGGGTATGTATTGATGTTAGCTGGAAGAGTGGAGGGGATAAGATTATATTGGTAGAAGATGCTGATGAGGCAATGCTGTGCTGCTGGGTGGGGGCAGATATTAGCAAGCTCATTATGGATGCTGAGATTTGGGGGGAGGGACACTGGGAGCTGACCCCTGTCTTTGCTAGACCCTGACTCTTGGTTATTGCCTTGTTGGAGTTAGTTTTGCATTTACACTCGTAAAAGGTGCTAGATCAGTAGTTTTACAGACTGAAGAACTATGCATCTCCAGAACTATTAGAACTCTGGTAGCAGTGTTGCAGGTTTCCCTCCTGCCTGTGTGCCTCACTCCTGATTCTGAAAGACTTGTGCCCGTCCTATGTCCTGTTGATAAATTGCATAGTCAGTTGCTTGACCACACTTTGGTTCATTATTTTATTATGAAATATACTTGAGGGCAATGTCAGTCGGATTTATTAATATGGTATAGAGCAGTTCGGTGCAATGATGTTACATTCACTTTATGCAGAAGGTGTGCTTCCCAAGTTACATATTTCAGCTGTTGTTTATATGATTTTACAATTACATACCCCTTTAAAGATCACTAAAATCCATTTAGTCAGTTTGTCTCAGTTCCTGACTACTTGTTCTGTTTCTTCCTTATCTTTGTTTTGGATGCTAGTGATCCATAAAGGTACTTCCCTCACTTACATTCATTCTATGTCTTAGTATATCTTTATTTTGACAAGTTTTGTGTCTGCTTATGTAAAATGTTTACTTCAGCAAATGGAAGGAGTTATAGAATGCTTAGCATAAATGAATGGGATTATGGGATAGTCCAGTTTTGGCTGTATCACTTGTTACGATATTGGTGCTTCATGCATACTAAAATAGATCTATATGGTGTGGCTAATACCTATGATTAATATTATATAAATATATACACTAATCAGCATATAATCATCAACACCCCTCAAGGCTTGCTTTGGGACATCTCTGTAGGGTTGTTAAGTGATTATTTTGGTAATCTCCAAGCTGGCTGAGGGTTGGGCCTACTGTTAGTTGCGCTCTGGTGGTGGCCCTAGGAAGGCTACTCAGAGTAGGTGGCCCATTCAGTCTTTGGCCTTTCTGCTGGACTGTTGTCAGAGAAGTTCTCTCTCTTGGGAGAAAAGGGCACTTCATATGGCATGAGCGGTATGCAGTGGATCAGCATCATGTGGCTGAACTGCTATTGGCTTTTGTTTCTGCACATTTAGTTCTTTGACGGGTACTTGAGGTGTGAACATGATCGACTTCTCAGCCTGTGGCGGCAGGTGGTAACCTTCCGCCGTCACTTCCTGGAGATGAAGACTGCGACTGACAGGTGAGCAGAAATGGAACCTTAAGCTACTGAGGAAAAATGGGTGCTTCTCTTCACACCTTGTTCTGAGCCCTGGTGGCACTGGGTTTACAGTTAAAGTATGCATTGTTCCCTCTGATAGCTGGAAATGAATGTTCTGGCACTCTTCTTGGAAGACCTGGATTGCTTTAGGAATCTTATTCTCTTGTTTGGCAGGTATGGGGTCCCACGCAGAGATAGTGATGATAGGGATGGGTTAAGTTTGCTAGAGTACTGTGGAGGGTCCCTGTAAGAATGAATTGCCTCATTAAAAAGTCACGCTGCCCAACAAAATGCCTGAAGCACACACCAGCTGTTCAATAAGAATGGAAAGTTCTGGCCTAGATTTTCGAAACTTCCTCAATGAGTTAAGCAGCCAAGTCCCAGTGACAGTCAGTGGGAGATAGGCATCTGATGCTCGTAGGCATTCCAGCAGATGGGTTTGATTTGTGCCACTCCATTTCCTTTTCCACTTCCTCTGTTGCTCCTCATCCTTCCCCTGTTGTTTTAATAAAATCATGAAGGATAGAGATGGGAATGATGCGATTGATTAATCTAGTCCTAGACAGACTTGTTCATCTCCATGTGTATTTATAGTACTCTCTGTTTTATAGCTGTAAATATCTGAGTTGGCTTCCACAGCATCTCTTGGGAGACTATACTAAAGATGAGGACTAGATCCTCTTAAACTTATTTGAGCCAAATGCTAGGTTTGAGCATCCTAGAGCAGGGTAATGGAAGCATGCTGAGGACACTGCAGTTACATTAACTCAATAATCCTTTTTTATCATCAGTCCTTTTTTGCTGTGAACAGGAAGGCTGAGGAAAACAGGGTTTTTTTTTATAGTTATAGGGTTTCTTCCATATCTAGAAGGATTTCCTGATAATGTTAATTTTATATCATTCTAGTTTTTTAATTAAAATGTTGCACAGTACCAAGTCAGATGCCATAGGGAAGCTTATCTTTTCAACATTATTTCCTTCATCAACCAAACTTTGTAATCTCATTTAAAAAAACAATATGAAGTTAATTTGACAGGATCTGTTTTCCATAAACACATTGATTTGCAGTAATTGCATTAACCAGCTTCAATTCTTTGAGTTCTGTAATCAGCTGTTCCATTTAGGGTTGTTAAGGACTAGTTGACTGTGTGATAAGCTTATTGGTTAGTCGACAGGATAGTCGACTAGTCGCTCCCCCTGTTGCTGCCTCTATAAGGTAGAGGCAATAGGGGGGGGGGGGGGGAGATGACCCAGGCTCCATGCGGTGCTGCTCCTTTGAAACGCAGCTGTCTGGGATCAGCTGTGCGGCGCTGCCCCTTTGAAATGCTAAGGTAGCATTTCAAAGGGGCAGCGCCACCCTATCGACTAATCGAATAGTCAATGCAAAAATGCATTGATTACACTGCTCTACAGCCAAAATGCTTCTGAAATAAATGTCGTCAAACTTTACTAATTCTGGGTCAATGAGAACGAAAATGATGCTTAAAATTGTTGATTGGCTCTAGTTTTCAAGATATGCTATTGGGTCAGTATATACGACCCTTGACTTGGGAATGGCGGAGGATAAGTGAGTTACAAAGGGAAGGGATCTCAATTTAAACCAGAAATGACTAAAATACATCTTTGACCGGATCTATGAATAAATCTATGACTGGGTTTGGACAGTACTTGCTTTTTAGGCAAAACAATGAATGATGCAGTCTGAAGCTGGTATTGCGTCATACATGATATGAATTGCATCATGTTATTCCTAGAAGTCATGGATGATGCAATCATAACGAAGCTTACATCACTCTGCTGAACAAATTACCCTATATCAGCTCTAGAAATCATACAGTGTCATGCTCTCTTATTTGTCAGTGTTTGATTTTGCAAAGGGACACATTTCTGTTTAGCCAAAGTGAGCAGAGATGCCTCGTACTTGTGTGAACAGTGCAGATAACTTCTGCTATGTTTGTGGTGAAGTGACTTTTGCATCACAAAAGCGCAGTATAACCACTATGGTTAAGAAAGCCTATCACCTTTATTTTGGCTGTAAAATTGGAGATCAGGACAAGAGGTGGGCCCCACACATATGCTGCAACACTTGTGCAACAAATCTTTGCCAGTGGTTGAACAGGAAAAGGAAATCTATGCCTTTTGCAGTACCAATGATTTGGAGAGAGCCAACAGATCATACCAGCAATTGTTACTTCTGCATGGTGCCTCCAGTTGGGAAAGGTGTGTCCAAAGAAGAAAAAGTGGACTGTGCATTATCCAAACATTCCATCAGCTATACGCCCAGTACCCCACGGAGAAGGACTGCCGGTTCCTGATGCACCAGAATCATTCTCACTTGAGTCAGACGAGGAAGAGGAAGAGGATGAAACTTCTGGTCCTGAACCATCAATGTCACAGGACCCATATTTTCTCCCATCCTCCTCCTCTGAACCACACCTCATAACACAAGGTGAACTGAATGACCTTGTCGGGGATTTGGAACTGCCCAAGAGTAAGGCAGAGCTGTTGGGCTCCAGACTACAGCAGTGGAATCTCCTGGCAGGTGATGTTAGGGTTTCCATGTTCCGTGACTGTCAAAAGGATCTTGTCCCATTCTTCTTCATGGAAGGTGCTCCATTTAATGAATACAAGAGACAAGCCAAGAAGCACCGAGTAGACACTGAATAGGACTAAACTATGTAGATAATAGTTTTTTGCCTTTTGTTTCATAATAAATTTTATTGATATAACCCTTTTGCTGATTTTTAAAGTGTTACATAAACAGGACAGGTGAAATTTTATCATGTAAAGCAACCATAAACACATGAAAAGACCTAGGTTTACAATTTATGATTAAAACTCTACTATCTACACAGTATACATCGACGTAAAATGTAAAAGCTTAAATATCTTGGAAACAGTAGCCAGTCAGTTGTTTTAATTGTCATATTTGAATTCAGCACATCAAAATACGTAATAAATAGCACATTTTATCTCTGAAGCAGATGACTTCTAAAAAATTGTAGACCAGTGTTACTCGATTAGTCAATTTACACGATACTTAACATCCTTAGTTCCATTTTCTTGCACAGGATCCATGTCAGGTTGACAGGCCTATAATTACTGATATTATTGGGACAACACTAGCTTTCTTCAGTCTTCTAGAACTTCCCCAGTGCTCCACAACTTACTGAAAATCAATATTAATGGTCTGGCAAGGTCTTCAGTTCTCAGGCTGAGAACTCTTGGATCAATTATCTGCACCTGCTGATTTAAAAATGTTTAACTTTAATACTGTCTGTTTAATATCCTCTAGAGATAACAGAGGAATGGCAAGAGTGTTGTTATACTATATGATGAGACTTCATCATCTGTTTTTTCCCAAATACCACATAGAAACTGTTGGGAGCTACATATAAGTGAGAAAAATCCCCTCGCTGACCTGCCCCTACTGGGAAGCAGGAAAAAAAAAGAGACACTGGTCTCTCTCATGGAACTCAGGGTGCCAGGGTTCCCCTCATGCTCCAGCCCTCCCAGGGGAGGGAGCACAGAGGCCCAGGGCTTCCTCTCAGGGCCAGATTAATTCTTCTGGAGGACTGGGGCTAGTAGATTTTGTGATGCTCTGGGGTGGGGCCAGAAATGAAGGGTTCCGTGTGTGGGAGGGGGCTGCTGGAAAGTGGGCTGGGAGCAGGGGTGCAGAAGTGGGCTGAGGGTGGGGATGCAGGGTCTGGGCAGGCAGTAGCGTGTAGGAGTGGTGTTGGAACGCAGGGTTTAGGAGGGTACAGGGGATTGTGGTGCTTACCTGGCCCCGTTACATTTGTCAGGAGAAAATAGGTGGCTCTGTGGGATCCTGTGCTTGTAGGCACCATCTCCCACTGTTCCCATTGGCCAGGATTCCCAGCCAATGGGAGTGAAGGAGTTGGAGTCTGCAGGAAAGCACAGGAACAGTGTGCTAGTTTTCTTCCACTGCCATTCTTCCAGCTGCGGGGAAGGGGGAATGACAGCATGCAGAGCTGTTTCCTCCCCCCTTTCAGGTACTGTTGGCGCTCATGCTTCAGCCACGTGGGAGGGTGCCGAGGCTCAGAGACACACTGAGAGGCTGGAGGGCCAGTGCTGGTTTGCCTCTCTGTGGGAGGAAGGCCTGAGCCTTGCTACGGGCCGGATTAAGGCAAGCCAGAGGCCAGATCTAGTCCATTCGCCATAGGTTCCCCATGCCTGCCTTAGATACTTATCTGGTCCTTTACAGCACTCCTGGGAAGCAGAGAAGTGATGTTATTCCCATTTTGCAGATGGGGACCTGAGACACAGGAAATCTGTGGCACATCTGGGAATGAAAGATGGGTCTCTTAGACTAGCTAGTCCTAGACAGCACACTGTAACCACTGAACCATCTTTCTTCCTTAGTGGATTAAAAAACAGATCACTGATCCTCTTAAGTGAGGTATTGTTTATACTGGCAAGTTACTGTGTTGAAACCTTCTCACTCATGGGTCTGAACCTCCCACTCCCTGAACTCAGCAAGTTACAGTGCCGTAAAGCACCATTGTAAACAAGCTCCCAGTGCAATTAGCTATACCCCTTGTGCAGGTGGTTTACCTAGAGCACAGGTGGAACTCTCTCTCAGCACTCTCTTGTTGTTACACACTACCTCGGCAGTGCTTTAAACTTGAACATATAGGCAAAGTTTGACATGGCTGAATATCTTTGGAAAATGTGAATACTGATCCTCGACAAAGGGTTGTAATTGTCATGTGTGACATGTTTAAAAGGTGATTTTGCAGATGTTCTTGAGGGTCTATTTTATTGTTTTATTCTACTTCAGGGACTTGTCAGCAATGAAGGCAGACCAGATAAGACTTTCTGGATCAATACTTGTCAGCTGCTTCCATCTAAGTTCTGGTACACAGCACTGGGAATCTAACATTTTGGAAAGATCTGCCCTGAGGGATCAGACACAGCAGCTTTGTGCCAGAGCTCAGGAGATGGAGAAGGAAGTATACCTGAAAACCCAAGAAGTGATGCGCTTGCAGGTCAAAGGGGATATAGAGAAAGAGGAGCTTCAGGGCAGGTAAATTAGTCTTAAAAAACCACAAACCTTTGGGGAATGTTTCTCACCACTTATCACAGAGGCCTTTGGATTCAATCTGCATTATCCTTCATTGCATAGCCACATTGTATCAAGCTCGTTTTTTCGAAAGGGTATTTATTGTTGGCTTTAAAAATATAGGCATTGATTACTGGGAGAGGAGCCTGAATGTCAAGAAAATGGGCTAAGTAAAATGAAGCTATGAGTAATGATGTGTGTGTAAAGGGGTTTTCTTAGAGTGTGGGAGGCAGAGCTGGGTTTACAGTTACAGTAGAACCTCAGAGTTACAAACACCTGAGTTAAACTGACTGCTCAAGCACTTGCCTCATTTGGAGCTTGGAGTAGACAATCAAGCAGCAGCAGAGATCCCCTGCACCAAAAGGCAAATACAGTACAGAACTGTGTTAAGCTATTGGGGGGAAAAAGGAAACTGTAAAAAAAAAAAAAAAAAGACTCGACAAAGTAAAAAAGCTGTTTCTGTGCTTGCTTCGTTTAAGTGTAGATGGTTAAAAGCAGCATTTTTATTTTGTATATTAGTTTCAAAACTACATTAAGTCCACTGACTTCAATTGTAAACTTTTGAAAGAACAACCCTAATATTTTATTTACAATTATGAACAACCTCCAATCCTGAGGTGTTTGTAACTCTGAGGTTCTACTGTAGTTTAAGTAGTTGGAGAGAAATGTTGAGTTTTATAAAAGGACTGGTTCTGTCCCCTATTCCAGTGGACTGTTATATGAGCCAGACCTATGCCACAAGGGGCTGATGAGACAAGGGGCTGATGAGACAATCTACACAGAGCAGATGCTGCATGGGGCTTCCACTTATGACCCCTTGCAAGCTCAGGTGCAGAGGGTCATGTTAGGGGCACTTACACAGTGCTCAGCATTACAGGGTTCCTGGACTGTGATACGGCCTGTAATCAGCATTCTATGGGGCTAGTGTAACTTACTGTTCCAGCCCACAGAGATACTCAAAATTCTTAAGGCCCAAAGGTGGCTTAAAGCCATCTTTGTACTTTCCCTCTGGACTGAGTATGTGGTGTATCTCATGGAGTTGCTGCACATATCTTATATAGCTGATGGTGAGCTAAGTTTTTTGGAATATTGCCCAGACTTTTTTCTTCCCAGGGTGATGGAGCTCTCAGCCTTGCTGGTGCAGTCCCAGAAGCAGAATGAGGAGAAAGAAAAGACTGTGAAGACACTTAGTGACACGATGGAGATTCTGGTGTGTGAGAAATTTGTGGATAAGCAACCTAACATCTATTGGGTTTGAGCTGCTTTTTCCCCCTAGCCCCAAAATGTTGTGGCTTTCTCCATATATGGGACCCTAAGGCATTTGGCCTAAATATGTGTTATATGTTTGGCAACTGTCAACTGAAGGCTGGGCAGTAGCAGGGGACCTGTGTGCACATCTAATTCAGCATCGGAGAGTTTGTAATGGAACATTTCATCTCAGGCACTTGTAATCCTATTAGGTCACCAGGGACCACAAGCTGTCAGCATGTGACAGCTTCTCTGTTTATCCAGAATGAGTTTCTGGCTTCTCTCATTCAGAGTTATCATATGTTCATGTTGAACTTGGTGTCCTTGTTAGTTTCTGCAGAGAAGATTTGTATTTGGATTGAATGGCAATGAAGAATAATCATAGAATAGAATATGAGAACTGGAAGGGACCTTGAGAGGTCATCAAGTCCAGTCCTCTGCCCTCATGGCTACACAATCCCTGATAGATGTCTGTCTAACGTGCTCTTAAATATCTCCAGAGATGGAGATTCCACAACCTCTTTAGGCAATTTATTTCAGTGTTTAACCACCCTGACAGGAATTTTTACTAATGTCCAACCTAAACCTTCCTTGCTGCAGTTTAAGCCCATTGTTTCCTGTCCTATCATCAGAGGCTAAAGAGAACAATTTTTCTCCCTCCTCCTTGTAACACCTTTTTAGATACCGTGACAAAGCAGGTGGAATACAGCAGGTTAAAGGGCTTGGTGGAAGGGGAGAGAGGCAGCTCTTGCAGAAAGAGGCAGCAATCCTGGCTAATTAGGGGCAGCTGAGACAGGGCGGGTGCGAATCAATTAAGGTCTAGGTGAAGCTGATTGGGGCTGCCATGAGGCCTCTTTTAAAAACCCTCCCTGCGGGTGGAGGGGAAAGAGTGTTGAGAAGGAGTTTGGAGAGTGAAGGAGAGGTTTGGAGTGTGGAGAAAGACAACGGATAAGGAGACCAGAGGAGCCAAGTAGAGCAGCAGCAGCCCTGATCAAGGCTGCAGGGAGACACCAAACACCAAAACAAGGCGAGTGAATCTTATCCTGTGACTCCTAAATTGTGGGACAGTGGCCTGACCAGGGGCTAGGGGCCCAAGAGTGGGATTGACTCTGCCACGTGTGGTGTCAGTAGTGGGATCGTTTTGCTGCAGTGAAACCTTGCAGCGGACCCACCCAGGGCAGGCTAGGCCATCCTAGTAAGACAGGAGGAAAACAAGATGGAGGATGTAGTCAAGGCCCTCATACAAGCCATTGCAGCACAGCAAGAAGCTACCTGGGCTCAAGTGGCTGTCCAGTGGGAGTCAGTGCGACTACAGCAGGAAACAAACCAGCTACTGATGAGCCAGGTTGCCCAGGATCGAGCCACCTTACAGGAGGTAATAATGCAGCTGAAGGCTCTGGCCATTCAGGTGCATGACTCAGGTGGAGCACGGTCCCTGCGGGCCAGCAGTTTCTTCCAGAAAATGACCAGGGAGGATGATGTGGAGGTGTACCTCCTGGCCTTTGAGAGGAGAGCCCGGCGGGAAGGCTGGCCCTGAGCCCAGTGGGCTAGCATCCTGGCTCCATTTCTGTGCAGTGAGGCGCAGAAGGCCTATTTTGACATGCCTGAGGAGGCTGCCACTGCATATCCCCAGCTGAAGGCTGAGATCCTCACCAGGTCGGGAGTAACCACTGCTGTCAGATCTCAAAGGTTCCATGAGTGGTGACATGGGGAGGGCAGAGCACCAAGGTCACAACTCTTTGACCTGATCCACTTGGCCCGAAAATGGTTGTGGCCAGAGATCTACAGCCCAGAGAAGATCGTGGAAATTGTTGTCCTGGACGGTTTATGAGGGGCCTACCACCTGATGTGCGAGTCTGGGTCAGCCAGAATGACCCCTGTTCATATGATGAGATAGTAGCCCTCATGGAAAGAAAATTAATGGCTAAAGGACTCTTGCCACCCCTCAGCAAAGGAGGCTGGAGGGATAAGAGAGTTGGAATAGCCCCAAAGGCCCGTGGCTCTGAACCCTCGAGTAAGACTTGGCCGGGGAAGAGGGAGACAGAAGAGCGGCCAGAGGCCGCGAAGGGACTTGGGGACAGGAAGGTCAGGGGGGTAAGACCCAGTAGCCCAAGAAATAGGGGGATGCCCCGTGCGCGGTATCAATAGGGCATATAGCGGCGCACTGTCCAAACCTGACAGAACCCATGCAGTGTGACCTGGGGGACCTGGGAGGCCCCTGCAGTCTCATAAATTTGGCAGGCATAGCAATGGCCCCACCATCTGTACACCCAACCTGTTAAGGTGAATGGGGGAGAAACCATGGCCCTGGTGGACTCAAGGAGCACCGTTACATTGGTCTCAGGGCAGCTGATGGAACCAGAGCAGCTGACCCATGCCAAGCACACTGACATCACCATGGACACAGGAGATCCCAGTTATTACCCTGTTGTCCCTGTAAAAATAGAGGTCCAGGGGAATGTCACAGGCGTTGCAGTGCGGGTGGTTCCGAGGCTCCCATACCCAGTTGTGATTGGGTGGGACTTCCCCGGGTTTAATGACCTGCTCCCTACAATTGAGGGGAAGGAAGACGGCCCCCTCCCAAGTTTTCACGAATTTTCCCAGGACCTATTTTCTGAGCCTGGGCAACCCCGGAAATCAAGGCGGGAAAGGAGGGCAGCCAAGAAACTGGGCATTCGAATCCTGACCCAGAACCTCAGGCAGGCCCTGGCCGGTGGGAAAACTGACTCAACCAATAGCTCAGCAGGGCCCCCTGGTTTGGAAGGGGCCGAAGGTTCCCTGGAGCCCAGGCAGGTAGGGCCCTCACTGGAAAGTTTTGGACAGGACCAGGCCAACAACTTGTTGTATCAGAACATTCGTAAAGAGGTAATTGAAATAAACGGGAACCCCGTAGAAGGAAGACTCAAGGGTCCTAGACCCTATTACATTATCAAGGGGGATCTACTGTACTGAGTGTTGCCAGGCCAGGGACAGGAGGTGGAACAGCTCTTGGTGTCCCAGAATCACCGGTGAGCCGTGCTGGACCTAGCCCACAGTCATTTATTCGGGGGTCACCTAGGAGTTGAGAAGACCCTAGATTGGATTTTACGAAGGTTCTGCTGGCCTGGGGTATATATGGAGGTCCGGCGGTATTGTGCCTCTTGCCCCGAATGCCAGCTTCATGGGCCCCGGCCGCACTTGAGAGCCCCATTGATACCCCTATCTATTATTGATGTCCCTTTTGAATGCATCGCTATGGACCTAGTGGGCCCATTAGAAAAGTCAGCCTGAGGACACCGGAGCATATTAGTGGTCCTGGACTACGGCACCTGATACCCTGAGGCAGTACCCCTGAGAAATACTCATTCTAAGATAAAAGCAAGGGAGTTAGTTCAAATCTTTTCGAGAGTGGGGATACCTAAGGAGATCCTAACTGATCAGGGAACTCCCTTTGTTTCTAAGTTAATGAAGGACCTGTGTACACTGCTTCACGTACGGGCCCTGAGGATGTCAGTATACCACCCGCAGACGGATGGCCTCGTTGAACAGTTCAACCGCACCCTCAAGGACATGATCCGGAAGGTAGTGAGTCGGGACGAGAAAGATTGGGATGCCCTACTCCCATATCTCATGTTTGCCATCCGGGAAGTGCCACAGGCTTTTCCCCATTTGAACTGCTGTACGGGCGAAACCCCCAAGGACTCCTAGACCTCGCCAAGGAGACTTGGGAGGAACAGCCAAACCATGAACGCAATGTTGTAGAGCACGTTCTCCAGATGAAGGACAGGATCGCTCAGGTAACCCCCATTGTAAGGGAGCACCTAGAAAAAGCACAGCAGGACCAGCAAATTTACTACAACCGTCGGGCAATGGTCCGGAAATTCCAGGTGCGCGATTGGGTAATGGTACTGGTCCTGACAGCTGAGAGCAAGCTCCTTGCCAGGTGGTAGGGAGCCTATGAAGTGGTTGAGGTCCTAGGGGAAGTAGATTATAAGGTACGGCAACCTGGTCGCCGGAAACTTGAACAAATTTACCATGTTAACCTGCTGAAACCATGGCAAGACAGGGAGGTGGAGCTGGTTGCCCTGGGGACAGCAATACCCGATGATCCCCACCTGTCCCTGGTGGCTTTCTCCCCAGGATTAACCCCGGGCCAGAGGGCAGAGGTTCTTGCGATGCTGGAGTAACACTCAGATGTGTTCTCAACAGAGCCTGGCTGGACCACTGAAGTTGAGCACCGCATAATCACAGACCCAGATGTAAAAGTGAATGTTAGGCCCTACCGAATCCCAGAAGCAAAGCGAAAGGAGGTACAAAAAGAAGTAAGAAAAATGCTGGAACTAGGCGTCATTGAGGAATCCCACAGCGAATCCCACGGCAGCCTCCGTTTTTGCAATGATTTCTGGAAGTTGAATGAGGTGTCAAAGTTTGATGCATACCCCATGCCGTGAATAGATGAGCTCATTGATCAGCTGGTAATGGCTCGGTTTTTGTCCACCCTCAACCTGACCGAGGGGTACTGGCAAATTCCCTTGGCCAGGGAAGAAAGAGAGTAGACAGCCTTTGCCACCCCCGAGGGCCTATATCAGTACACCGTCCTCCCATTTGGACTACATGGGGCCCCTGCAACTTTCCAGCGACTTATGGACAAGCTACTGCGCCCTCACCGTGCATATGCGGCTGCTTATCTTGATTATGTCATCATCCACACCCCGGACGGGGACAAACATTTGGAGAAGGTGGTGGCCGTATTGGATACCTTAAGGGAAGCTGGCCTAACCGCAAACCCGGCCAAATGTGCTAGTCCTGTTGGACTAGCAGAGGCCAGATACCTGGGGTACGTAGTAGGGAGGGGCTTAGTGAAGCCCCAGTTGAATAAAGTGGCTGCAATACAGAACTGGCCCGAGCCTGTACGAAAGAAACAGGTCCGGGCATTCTTGGGACTAGTGGGGTATTACCGGAGGTTTATCCCCCACTTTGCTTCCCGGGCATGTCCCCTGACAGACTTAACGAGAGCCAGGGGCCCGGATGTGGTGAAATGGACCCCAGCGGCAGAGGATGCATTCAGCGACTTAAGATCAGCCCTGTGTAGTGACCCAGTGCTCATAGCCCCAGATTTTGAGAGGGAGTTCTTACTACAGACTGACGTCTCTGAAGTCGGGTTGGGTGCAGTATTGTCCCAAATGGTCGGGGAAGAAGAGCATCCTGTACTATACCTAAGCCAGAAGCTCCTCCCAAGGGAAACTATGCCATCGTGGAGAAGGAGTGCCTTGCAGTGAAGTGGGCCCTGGAGAGCCTACGATACTACCTGCTTGGACGACAATTCACCCTCGTCACAGACCATGCGCCCTTACAGTGGATGCACCGGAATAAAGACAGGAATGCAAGAGTAACACGGTGGTTCCTGTCCCTACAACCATTCCACTTCCAAGTAAAGCATAGGGCCAGAACCAAGCATGGCAATGCCGATGGCCTATCAAGGGTGCACTGCCTGCCGTCCAATAGCCCAACCCCATAGTGTTGAGCAGGGGAGGGGGATATGTGACAGAGCAGGTGGGATACAGCAGGTTAAAGGACTTGGTGGAAGGGGAGAGAGGCAGCTCTTGCAGAAAGAGGCAGCAATCCTGGCTAATTAGGGGCAGCTGAGACAGGGCGGGTGCGAATCAATTAAGGTCTAGGTGAAGCTAATTGGGGCTGCCATGAGGCCTCTTTTAAAAACCCTCCCTGCGGGTGGAGGGGAAAGAGTGTTGAGGAGTTTGGAGAGTGAAGGAGAGGTTTGGAGTGTGGAGAAAGACAACGGATAAGGAGACCAGAGAAGCCAAGTAGAGCAGCAGCACCCCTGATCAAGGCTGCAGGGAGACACCAAACACCAAAACAAGGCGAGTGAATCTTATACTGCGACTCCTAAATTGTGGGACAGTGGCCTGGCTAGGGGCCCAGGAGTGGGATTGACTCTGCCACAATACTTGAAAACCGCTATCATGTCCCCTCTCAGTCTTCTCTTTCTCACACTAAACAAGCTTTAGTTTGGAAAAGAGAAGACCGAGAAGGGGACTGTAGTGAGTCAACGTGGCCTCCCCGTGACCCGGAAACTCCCCCAAGGATCCCTTGATGGGCAGTGCCAGAACCACCCAGCCCTGCCCACAGGAAACAGGAAGGTAGGGCTGGAGGTATAAAAAGAGGAGCTCCAAGCTCAGTTAGAGCTTGGCTGACAAGCAGGCCAGAGGCTTTATCCCAGCCCCAGAGGAGAAAGGCTTTGCTACGCTGCCCTCAGAGGGAGTACTGAGTTGGGCTGCCCGGGCCACTGCTGGGTCCTGATAATTGGACCAGTCTGTGGAGTCTGCTGCTGAGGCCTGCAAATTCCTCTGGACCTCCCTGACCCTTACCAGGCTCAGACAAGTGGGCTGGACTGCCAGGACCTAGAACTGATGGACATGCTGCTAGCACCTCCGTCCCCAGCTGACCCTGAGGAGCCGTGTCTGAGCCAGGGCCCCCAAGAGAAATGGGGAAGTGGCCCAGGGACAGCCAACCCCAGGGTGGCTGAGGAAATGGAGGTCAGCTGGGCAGTGTGTTGCGGCTTGGATCCCCAGTGACCCAGTAGCTGCTGCACTGCCACTGCTAGTGCCCTGGGCTGGGATGCTGTGGAGCGGGCGGGCCTGCGTCCCCCCCGCCACCCCTTCCCTTGGGTGGCAGGTTCCCCCCTATAGGGAGAAAAACCTCTGCACATGTCGGCTCTCCGCCAGCAAGGAGATGCAACTCCTGGTTCAGCCTGCTGATAGGTCTGCGCCTTTGAACCTTTTGGACTACTTACCTGTTTAACTGTTTGTTTGTTTGATCTGCCCTGAGCAAGGGCCTGGGCTCATAAACTGCTGATAAGCTTACTCTAAACTGCTTAACTGTTGTTTTCTGCCCCGCCCCAAACAAGGGTGAGGCCTCTAGAACTGATATTCAGCCTGCAGTCAGGCCTGAGGCCCCGAACTCTGGTGGCTTGTAGTGCATCAGTGTGGCCTTGTGCTGGCACGAACTACTACAGGGACATAATAGTGGTTTTCAAGTATTTAAAAGGGTGTTTGTCACAAGGAGGAGGGAGAAAAATTGTTCTTGGTCTCTGAGGATAGGACAAGAAGCAGTGGGCTTAAATTGCAGCAAGGGAGGTTTAGGTTGGACACTAGGAAAAACTTCCTAACTGTCAGAGTGGTTAAACACTGGAATAAATTGCCTAGGGAGGTTGTGGAATCTCCATTACTGGAGATATTTAAGAGCAAGTTGGATAGACATCTATCAGGGATGTTCTAGACAGTGCTTGGTCCTGCCATGAGGGCAGGGGACTGGACTTAATGATCTTTCAAGGTCCCTTTCAGTTTAGTAGTCTATGATTCTATTATTCTTTAAAAAGTTTCCTCCCAGGTAAGGAACGGGGTAGCAAAGAGCGAAGGACTGGAAAGAGGAAGGACAGTGTAGAAGAACTGTGTGGGTGTGAGCTGAGGTTTGACTAGCAGGTGCCAAAGGAAAGGTGCTGGGAGGGATCGTTTGGGGAGGTGGCCCAGGGAAGTTGCCAGATTGGGAGTGGCAGTAGCCCTGCCTTTTGCCGCTGCCTTAGGGTCCCTGGGCTGGAACCGAAGTAGAGAGTGGGCCCGGGTCCTCCCAAACCTCCCCACAACATCACAAAATCTACCCGTGAGAAGGGAGATCAGGGCTCCAGAGGGGTCTTCCCCCCAAAACTATGCACTAGCTTGTGATGAGTATGGCTCAGTAGGCTGTGGCTCCTGTTTCAAGTAAAGAGAATTAGGATGTGTGGAGGGGCACAGCGAGCCTCTGAGGCTAGCATTATCTGCCAGTAGCCCAAGACCCACAGGGGGTGGCCAGAGCTTTGCCATTGTACCCTTTCATCATTAGAGCTGGCCCTTCAGTTTGGTGCTGAGATGCAGTGGCAAATGGGGAGATGGGAATGCTCCAACTCATCCTTTTTTTATTCTCTTTCTAGGAGGCCAGTCGATTGGCAGTAGAATATAAAGCTTCACTGATCACGGATGCCAAAGAAGAGACCATTTCCCTTCATCAGGTGATAAAAGACATAACTCAGGTATATCTGTTCTGATGTGTAATGGGGTCAGGCCAGATAGCTACAGAAGAGCGGTAGAAAACAGGTACTTTACCCCCAGATTAAACAGGTCTCTTTTCCCTGGGTAAGCTAACAGGCTACTCCAGAGCAATCAAGTCACCTGGAGCCAATCAAGAACTTGCTAGAGGCAGTTAAGACAGGTAGGCTAATCAGGACACCCAGTATTGGTTAAAAAATCTTTCTTTCACTTAGTTCAGAGCATGAAAGGAGCTGGGGCTAAGAAGGTGTGCTGTGGAGGACCTGGCAATAAAAATACTAAGGTACCAGGAAGGTGATCCTGCAGTGAGGATAAAGAAGGTACTGGGGAGGAGCAGTAGGGAAATGGCCCAGGGAATCGTTGCTGTCACACAGCTGGTACAGCAGATATTGTAGACTATCCACAAGGCTCCTGGGGCTGGAACCTGGAGTATAGGGTGGGCCTGGGTTACCCCCATCCCCTCCAACTCCCTGCTAGCCACAGAAGAGTTGACCTGCAAGGTGGGACATACCAGAGGGGGAGGACTACTTTAGAAAGGGTTTGGGCCTATCCCTGACCCACTATCAGGGGCAGCCTAGACTGTGGGAATTGTTCTTCCTTTTTTATGCTGACCAGTGGTGAGGACAGCTGAATGAACAGTATATTTGTGCCACTGTTGAAAGCAACTAAACTGAGGGCTGCCGTGAGCTTGTGAGTTGAGCAATCCATCCAAAATTGGAGGACCCACTTAGGCAGAGGAGGAGCTTTCTCACAGGCAGTGTAGCCATTCTGCTACAGAAATATCTGGGAAAGGAATAGGGAAGTGCATAATGTATATGTACATGTCCAAAGGCCAGCAGTCTGGGAAGAGACCTTGACTTGGAAATCTAACTTCCTCTCATGTCTCTCTTGCCTGTAAATTGTCCTTACTGTGGGCTAGATCCTGTCAACTTTGCTTAGATTTCACTCAAAAATATTGAAGTCACTGGGAGTTTTGCTTGAGAAGGAATGTAGGGATCACGTCTTTTGGAATACTACCAGTACTTTTTTATCCTTATCCTGGCTTTGCTGAAATTCTTGCTCAACAATCCAACTTAATTTCCTGGATAACAGGATAAAAGAAAACTAGTATTTTCCACACAGAAGCAGTCTATTAAGTCTAACATGCTGCATCCAGACATGGCTAAAACCTGATGCTTCTGACTGGATACTATGCCCCACTCACATAATGTATTGGAGGAGTGACATGTATCCTTAACTTTATATTTCCTGGTTTTCAGATGTTTATGTTTAGCTTCTCTTCATATTTTTGAAGGGCACAAAAGTAACCTTACTTCTTTGTTAATGATGTCTTTGGACAGTTAATTACCTTAGTTAAAAAAAATTCTTAGCATCTCTATGTTCCACTGCTTCTGAGTACTTGGCAACAATTACCCCTACCCCAGAATGCACTGGCTCCATGTTAGTTACATTACTGCTCCTGCATTATCTTATCTTATCTCTTTGCCTATCCAGTCCAGTCCAATCTTCCCTTCTCAATGTGCTAGTCATTGAACTGCTTTTCAAAAACAGAGTTTGGATGGGCCCCTTCACATTGCTCCAACATTCCCTCCTGTTCATCCATTCTTCTGACCATCCTCTCCACACCTCACTGCCCAGAGACTGCCAGCTCCTACTAACTGCACTCTCCTTCTTGACACTACATATCCCTGGAAAGCTTGGAGGAGCCTCAGAGAGGAGGGCAGATAGTGGGATCTGAGAAGTGCATGTATTAGCTGGGTGGGTTCTATCAATGGCTATTAGCCAAGATGGGCAGGGATTGTTTCTCTAGTCTCTGTTTGCCAGAAGCTGGAAAGGGTGACAGGGGAAGGATCACTTGATGATTCCCTGTTCTGTTCATTCCCTTTGGGGCACCAGGCATTGGTGGCTGTGGGAAGACAGGACACTGGGTTAAATGAATCTTTGGCCTGATGCAGTCTGGCCCTCCTTATGAGACAAGGAGCAGGTGTGGTGAGTGGAGATCCAGAATACTTATCCCAGATCTCTGCACAGTGTGTGGGGATAGGTCTCTACATACATTAATGCACCAGAGGAGCCTCAGAGTTGTGACATGTCCCATTAATCTCAGTGAAATATTTTCATTTAGATGAGAGCACCCAGTGGAGATAATACAGATTCAGTATTTGTGCTGTTCATGAACCATGTCCATTTTGAGCTCCAATCCTGGTCTTACCACCTTGCACTGAGCATGTGCATTCTCAGCACCTGACTCTGGAGCAAGCACTGTGCAATATTGCCATCTAGTGGGAGAGATTCCAAATCAGCTGGGTAGAGGATTTGAACTCATTGTGCTTACATTCTAGGGAAAGCACTTTTCCCCTTTAACTCGAGTGCAAGGGAGATTAAAGAGACTATAAAAATAAAAAAATTCAGTAATAATGGGGGGATTTCAACGGGTCCCATATTGACTGGGTACATATCACCTCAGGATGGGATACAGAGAGAGAGTTTCTTGATACTTAAATGACTGCTGCTTCTTCTAGTAGTGTCCCCGTGGGTGCTCCACTGTAGGTGTTGGGCTGGTCCTGGCGCTGCAGATCAGAGATTTGTTAGCAGTGGTCCACTGGACCGCGCATGCGTGCCTGCCCTGTCATGCTGTTTGTGCCGTTTCTGAGAGCGCGGTCCGGCTCCCGCCAGTTCCTCCTAACCATCCTTGGTCGCAGACGGAGTGAGCTCCCTCTCAGAAAACCTGACAGGAATTGAAGACATTGTTGTAGGTAGGTAGGTAGTTAGTTATAGTATTGTCTTCTAGTTCGTTTAGTAGTGGTAGTTGTACTTCGTTCGCGTTAAGAAAAAAAAAGAGAAGAAAAAAAAGAAAGCAAGCGACGTGAGTAAACTGCATCACTTCAAGTATGCCGGGATCCCCCAGTTTTAAAAAGTGTGGTTCATGCTGGGAGCCTATGCCCGCCTCAGATGGGCTCTCCCATTGCATTTGGTGCCTTGGTGAGGGGCATGTTTCCCAGAAATGCCCCCACTGTTCTAAGCTCATGGCACGAGCTAGACTTGACAGGAAGATGAGGCTTAAAATGTTCCTGTTTAACAAAGCATTACAGCCCACTTCATCTGACTCCTCCCAGCCCAATAAATCTCCGGAGTCCGACAGGCGGCTCACACAAGGAAAGGGCCCTTGCTATCCTGCTCATTACCACCACTGCTGGTCAGCACGGGAGAGAAGCCGGGCACCTAAGGTGCGGTTCCCACCCACCGTCCCGAAAAGCAGAAGACGAGCTGAAGCACATCAGCACTGAGTCCGGCCCTGCCCAGGGAATAGGCACCGGTAGCTTCTAAGGCACCTAGAGCAGCGCCGATTCCTGTCTCGGCACCGACTGCGGCACCGACGACTCTAGCAGCGCCATCAGCACCGCGGGCAACTGAAGCACCGGCACTGACCAATCCAGCACGGGCACCGTGCCCGGCACTGACACCGGCTCTGCTAGCTACTGCAGGCGACGTGCCATGTAACCAATCCCCGGTGCCGACTAAGTCTAGACAAAAGTCTTGGAGACCACTTACTCCCTCTCCAAGCCCTAAGCATATTGCTTTTTCCCCGGAGCCGCCTTCACTGTCGTCGATTTGCTCTGTTCGGTCTGGAGACATGTCGAGGTTTCATTTGCCGAGATTACATCATTACCCATCCACACGTGCCTCCCCTACTCCTCATTATTATTATCGACATCGGCAGGTATCCTTGCCTCCTGTGCATCCAAGGGGAAGATCACAATCACCAAGATCTCCCACGCTCTCATCTTACTCACGATACCATTATGCACGCTGAAGTACATACTCGCCTAAATATTCTCCATGCTATGAATGTCACTATGGTCATACCTACTATGACTGCCATCACTCCTACTCCAGGGAACGCGTTCGACAAAGGTCACCGTGTTGCCATCAATCATATGTTGAAGCTGGAAAGAGCAATTCTTCTTCGAGTGGTTGCTCATGTCCATTCGAATGAGGCATGCGTGCGCCGCGTGCATGGTTCTCCGGAGCGTTTTTCCCCTAGCGGTACCCATAGCGCCGGCAGGTCGCCCCCTGGAGTGGCGCCGCTATAGCGGAGCATAAGTACCCCTGCTGGCATTCCCCCCCCTCAGTTCCTTCTTACCGCCTGTGATGGTCGTTGGAGCGTGATAGATAGCTTAGTGGTGGTGTTTGCCAGTTGGCTTTCTTGTGTAAATAGTTCGCATTAGTTAGGTACTTTAGTGTTAAGGTTCGTTTTGTTCTCTCTAACCCTAACCCTAACCCATACCCATGTAGCAGGGCTAGCCCCGCCTTCCTCGACGGTATCGGTGCTGACTGTGGCACCGGCACCGCCTTTGGCACTGCCACCGGGAACGGTACCAACACGGGCACCGATGAGAGTACCATACCATCAACTGGCACCGGCATATAAGTCGGCTCCGTCTACGACAACATTGCCGCCAGCATGGGTTCCACGCTGGGGAAGCCAATTTCAGTTATTAGCCCTCTCCCGTTGGGCTGTAAGGACCCCGCCCTCCGCCACGTTTTATCATTCCGCCAGCAGGTGCAACTGCAAATACTGCCGGCGGCGCGTAGCGGGATGGCGCTAGAGGGGTCCTATATGGTGCCCTACCAGGGGGCCCTCTACCGGGTCCACTATTCAATGGGTGAGGCCCGGTGCTTCCTCTGCCGGGCGATGAAGCAGGTTTGGAGGGAGAGGTGTCCGAGCCCCCCGGGCGCCGGCCCTGCCACCGCCGGTCCCCCTGGTAGTCCAGCCTCCGTGGCTGCCCTCCTCCAACCGACGGCTCGGCTCGGGAGCTGGAGGCGCCCCCTCTGGTGTGCCCGAGCGAGCAGGTGGGCCCCGCTTCCATTCCATCCATTTTTGTGGGGCCCGAGGAGGAGAGGGTGGCGTGGTTGCTGCCGGGTGAGGGAGAGGGCCCCCCCCAGGTGGAGGTCTCCCTACCCCCCTCTCTCCCAGCTTTTTGCCTCAACGTCCCCCCCGGAAATTAACTGCGTCCCCTGGCTTTGCCCCTGCAGACCTGCCCTCCACCTCCACCTCGGAGGGCTGGACGCTCGTCAGGGGAAAGTGCAGAGCCCGCTGTTTGCGGGCTCACTCTCCCCCTCCAATGAGGAGGGTGGGAAGGCCCCCCTCCATAAGATCCCGAGGGGGGCCAGCGCTGCTGAGAACGCCCCCGGCGGGCACCAGCAGGAGGCGCCGGCCGAGGATGCCGTGGCAGCGAGGGGGGACAGCATCTTCCCCCCCTGCGGAGCCCACTCCTGAGGAGGCCTCAGGTGGCGCTCCCCTGGCCCTGGTACCAGCTGAGCCCCCCGCCATCACCGCCGAGGTAAGTGTCGCCTCAGCGGCTGGCGGGGAAGGCTCCGGGGCCAAGGGGATGGAAATGAGCTCCATCTTCGAGGAGATCGAGGCCCTGGGTCTGACCCCGCTTACCCAGGGGGATGATGGCCCTCCGCCAGCGGGCCTGGGTCTGGGTGGTGCCTCTGTGGCGCCGCCCCCTCCTCTCCCTGACTCTGACTCTGACCCTGACCCTGACCCTACCCTTACTGATAACCCGGGGCTGTAGGGCGGGTCTCCGCAGGAGCCGGGTGCTCTCCTTCCTTCGGAAGGGGGGGTACTCAGTGGCTTTCTTGCAGGAGACCCACACGACTCCAGCCATCGAGGCTGGCTGGCGGCTGGAGTGGGGGGACGGGGTGCATTTTAGCCACCTCGGTGCTCGCTCGGCTGGGGTGGCCACCCTGTTCTCTCCTGCCCTACGGCCCGAGGTGCTGGGGACCGCCGAGGTTGTCCCGGGCCGCCTGCTGCACGTCCGGGCCCGCGTGGAGGGGCTGACGTTGAACTTGGTCAACGTCTATGCTCTGAACGCGGGTCTGGACCAGGTCACCTTTTACCGGCAGGCAGCCACCTTCCTCAGCACCTTGGATCCTTGCGAGTGTCTGGTTCTAGGCGGGGACTTTAACACCACCCTCGATGACCGGGACCGTGTAGGAGTCGCGAACTGCCAGGCCGCAGCAGGTGTCCTCAGGGAGATCGTGGACCATCACTCCCTGGTGGACGTCTGGCGAGACCACCACCCGGACGACAGCACCACCTTCACCTACGTCCGGGTGGAGGACAATTGGTCGAGCCACTCCCGGTTGGATCGCATTTACCTCTCCCGTTTCCATCTGGCACGAGCCCACTCCTCCAGCATCCGGCCGGCCCCGTTCACGGACCACCATCTGGTGGCCGTGAAAGCCTCTCTGAGTTCAGAGAGGCTGGGGCCGGCTTATTGGCACTTTAATAATAGCTTGCTGGAGGATGTGGGCTTCGTGGTGTCCTTCCGGGAGTTCTGGCTGGCCTGGCGGGGGCAGCGGCCCGCCTTTCCCTCGGCGCGGCGATGGTGGGACGTGGGGAAAGTGCGCGCCCGGCTCTTCTGCCGTGTCTACTCCCGGGGCGCCAGCCGGCGGAGGGATGCGGCGATAGAGCAGCTGGAACGGGAGGTCTTGAAGCTTGAGAGGCGTCTGGCATCTGCCCCCGAGGATCCACTCCTCCGCGCGACATACCGGGAGAAGCGGGAGGAGCTCCGGGCCCTGGAAGATCACAGGGCCCGGGGCGCCTTTGTTCGATCTCGCATCCTGCTCCTTCGGGAGATGGATCGCGGCTCCCGCTTCTTCTATGCCCTGGAGAAAAGGAGGGGGCCAAAAAGCACGTCACCTGCCTTTTGGCGGAGGACAGCACCCCCCTCACGGATCCGGCGGAGATGCGTGGAAGGGCCAGGGCCTTCTACGCCAGTTTGTTCTCCCCGGATCCGACCGAAGCCGACTCCTGCAAGGTGCTCTGGACCGAGCTCCCGACGGTCAGCGCGGGCGACCGAGACTGGCTGGAGATGCCTCTCACTCTGGCCGAGTTCTCGGAAGCCCTCCATCTCATGCCCAACAATAAAACCCCGGGCATGGACGGGCTGACCGTGGAGTTCTACCGCGTGTTCTGGGACGTCCTCGGCCCAGACCTCGTCACCGTCTGGGCCGAGTCCTTGGAGAGCGGAGTCCTCCCTCTGTCGTGCAGGCGAGCCGTGCTTGCCTTGCTTCTGAAGAGGGGGGACCTCCGCGACCTTCGGAATTGGCGTCCCGTCTCGTTCCTCAGCACGGACTACAAGGTCGTAGTGAAAGCCATCTCGCTGCGACTGCAGTCCGTGGTGGCGGACGTGATCCATCCCGACCAGACCTACACCGTGCCGGGCCATAGCATTTTTGATAACCTGTATTTGGTCCGGGATCTCTTGGAGCTCGGGTGTAGGGACGGCTTGTCGTTCGCCCTCCTGTCCCTGGACCAGGAGAAGGCGTTCGACAGGATGGATCACGGGTATGTCCTGGGCACCCTGCAGGCCTTCGGCTTCGGGCCCCATTTTGTGGGTTTTCTCCGGGTGCTGTACGCCCTCGCGGAGTGTTTGGTCAGGCTCAACTGGACCCTGACCGAGCCGGTCAGCTTCGGGCGGGGAGTACGTCAGGGGTGTCCGCTGTCGGGCCAGCTGTACGCTCTGGCGATCGAGCCCTTCCTCCGTCTCCTCCATAGGAGGTTGACGGGGTTGGTGCTCCGAGAGCCGGAGTTGCGGCTGGTCCTGTCGGCGTACGCCAATGACGTGCTCCTCATGGTCCAGGACCCGGGCGACCTGGCGCGGGTGGAGGCCTGCCAAGCCATCTACTTGGCAGCCTCCTCCGCCCGGGTCAACTGGGTCAAGAGCTCTGGCCTGGTGGTCGGGGACAGGTGGCGGGCCGGCTCCCTCCCACCCGCGCTTCAGGCCATCAGGTGGAGCGCGGGTCCACTGCTCTCTCTGGGTGTTTGTTTATCCGCCACGCATTCCTCTCTGCCGGAAAACTGGCAGGGTTTGGAGGTCAGAGTGGGTGAGCGGCTGTGGAGATGGACAGGACTGCTCCGGTGTCTCTCCCTTCGCGGGAGGGCACTGGTGCTAAATCAGCTGGTCCTGTCCATGCTCTGACACCGGCTCAACACCCTGCGCCCGGCCCCGGAGGTCCTGGCCAAGCTCCAGAGGACAGCTTTGGAGTTCTTTTGGCCAGGACTGCACTGGGTCTCTGCAGGGGTCTTGTCTCTCCCCCTGGAGGAGGGGGGCCAGGGCCTGGTCTGCGTGCGCAGCCAGGTCCGGACCTTCCGCCTCCAGGCCCTGCAGAGACTCCTCTTTAGTGCAGGTAGTCCGACATGGAGCACTTTGGCGTGCGCCTTCCTCCGCCACCTCCGAGGGCTCCGATATGACCAGCAGCTCTTTTTTATCCACCCGAGGGGTCTTCCGCGAGACCTCTCAGAGCTGCCGGAATTCTACCAGGACCTTGTCCAGATCTGGAAGCTGTTTTCGGTGACCAGGTCAGTTGTGGTCGCCGAGGGAGCAGACCTCCTCGCGGAGCCCCTGCTCCACAATCCAGCCTTGTGCGTGCAGGTGGTGGAGTCTCCCTCGGTGCGCCAGAGGTTGATCCTGGCAGAAACCATGGTCGGAGACCTCCTGGACTACGACAGGGGGGACTGGGTGGATCCCTGAGCACTTGCTCAGCGCATGGGGCTCTCCACCCCCCGAACCCCTCTGCGCCTACTCCAGGAGGTAAAGGCGGCTTTGCCGCGGCCTGCTCTCGGCTTCCTGCAGCGGTCCATGCGAGAGGGTACCCCCCACCCCTCCCTTCCTGCAAACCCTCCATCCCTTTTTATCGGGCCCCTGTTCCGCGGGCCCCCCCCCCCCCAGCCTCCCCACCCTTGGACCCCCAGCCGGCTGCAAAACTTGCAGCCGGTTTGCTTTCGAACCGCGCCTAGAGAACATCTGTACACGCTCGTGCTCCACACTTTATATTTCCCCACCCTCGTGTCCCGCCCTGATACCAAGTGGCGGGACTACCTAAGACCCGTTGAGGGTGGGGAACCCTGATGGGCCAGCATATATTTCACCTTAATCCCGCGGCCCGTCGGGGATATCAGTTGGCGGCTCCTTCACGGAGCCGTGAGCACGGGCGTGTACCTGGCACGGTTCACCCCCATCCCGGAAACCTGCCCTTTCTGTGGCGTGAGGGAAAACCTGGCGCACGTCTACCTTGAATGCGCCAGGTTGCAGCCCCTATTCCAGCTCCTCCAGAACCTCTTACTGAGGTTCTGGCTGCACTTTTCTCCACACCTTTTTCTTTATGCACACCCAATCTGTGGCCCCACAAAGTCACGGGACCTCCTCGTCAACCTCCTCTTGGCTTTGGCTAAAACCACCATTTACAATACCAGGGAGAGGATGCTAGATGAGGGGGTTCCCTGCGACTGTGGGGCCTATTTCTGTTCATCCCTAGCGTCATGTATCCGGGCAGAGTTCCTCTGGGCGGCGTCCACTGGCTCCATCGACAGCTTTGAGGAGCAGTGGGCGCTGTCCGGGGTTCTTTGCTCGGTGTCCCCATCCAGTTCTCTTGTTTTGACCCTTTGACCCGCACGCCCTGACCGAGTTTTTCATTATTTGTCCCAAGTATTTAGTTGAACCCCAGGTCCAGTCATCCCTCCTTCAAGGCTGGGGGAGGGGCTTTTAGAAGTGGGCGGGCTTTGCCCGCCCACTTCCTGGGTTTCAAATAGGCCCCACTACACTGCCCTTTGATAGGCAGAGCCTATTTGCTGAGAAAACTGACCAGGTGCTACATTCTGGCAAAGACTCCAGGACCACTCTTAGGACATTAAGCATGTACACGCTGCCATACCGCCGAAAGCGCTACATGCCTTACCATAAGCAGAGGCCTTTCCTATACGCCACACCACAGTACAGACAGTAAGACCAGCAGCTCTCTAAGAAGTGTCTGCAAAGGCGACAGCCTCAAAATAACAGGGTGTCCAACCAGCAGAATGCCAGACGGCAGGTGTGACACATTGATCGAAGGCCTGCAGACCATTGCAATACAACACAGCTTTTTCACCATCGTTTAAGGCTATTCAAACACTGATGGGCCTTCATTACCACTGACCGATGGGTCCTAAAACTGAAAGCATACAGCCACGCCGTCCCCGTCCCTCCATCCTCCTCTCCTTCTCCATCCTTCTTCAGGGACCCTCTCACGAGACCCTTCTACAGCAAGAGGTCTCCCGTCTTCTTGCTATTGGCATGGTGGAGTGAGTACTGGAGGAGTTCAGGGGCAGGGGCTTCTATTCCCACTATTTCCTAACTCGCAAGAAATCAAGGGGATGGAGGCCAATCTTAGATCTACGACGCCTCAACCGGTACCTTTGCAAGCAAAGGTTCAAGATGGTGTTGCTAGCTACTATCGTTCTGGCTCTCGACATTGGGGATTGGTTTGTGGCCCTCGACTTACAAGACGCCTACTTCCATGTGATGATCCACCCGGTGCACAGACATTTTCTATGATTTCAAGTGGGTCTTGATCATTTCTAGTACAAAGAGTTAACATTCGGCCTTTTGTTGGCGCCCAGGGTCTTTTCGAAGATGCTGGCGGTGGTGGCAGCCTACCTCCGATGGTCGGGAATCATAATATTTCCTTACCTCAATGACTGTCTAATCAAGGCATCTTCGTTCAACAATGCTCTTTAGGCTACCAATATAACCAGGGCTACATTTGAGACACTCGGACTCATAATAAATTTTGCAAAATCATCAGAGACACCGCAGCAATCCCTGGAGTTCATACGTGTGCGTCTAAATTTGACTACCGCCCAAGCTTATTTGCCCCAAAGCAGATTTCAATCCATTCAGGACCTCGTACAAACACTTTCCACGCACCCCAAAACCTCCAAACTTACCTGTTTGCAACTCCTCGGACACATCGCGGCAACCATGTATGTTGTACCCCATGCCAGATTACACCTCAGATGTCTACAACACTGGGTAGCCACAGTCTACACTCCCGGCAGGCGAGACGTACACAGGATGGTCTCTGTACCATGGAACGTAATACAATCGTTAACATGGTGAACCATCCCCGCAAACACGTTAGTTGGAATACTGGAGTTGGAAATTACCACAGACGCATCCCTAATGGGATGGGGTGCTCATCTTGAACAGCATCGGGTCCAGGGGAGATGGTCCACACAGGCGACCCTACTGCACATCAACTTCCTCGAGTTGAGAGTTGTCATGTTATTGGATTGTGAGGGGAGCAGTCGGGTCACTGCTGCACCCATGGGGGGGGGGTGTTCGCCCCAAAAGTGGTACAAAGGGGGCCATGTGAGGGGTCAAACAAAAGCTTACTTTCTTCTGGTTCTGTATCTGCTCTTCATATATCTGTATAATGTCTGTGTGTGGAGTTAGGAATCTGTAATCTGTATGGAGACTGGAAGTCTCTCTGAATGTGCTTGAGTATTGGGCAAAGCTCGGCCTATGGACATGCTAATTAGCGAGGCTATGTGGGACAATGGCACTTAATAGGCCAAGGACACACCTCAAGAATGAGAGCTGACACCTAAGGGCTACCAGCAGGGAACACAGGGATAGGCCGCTGGCCAGGTGACCTGCTGCAGCCAAGAAGAGACCAGGAAGGAAGTATAAATATGCTATGTGATCGACTCCATAGAGGTCTTCAGATCTGCTTCGGACCCCAGATGCGGCCTCGCAGGGAATCACGAGCCGGGAAGAACTGTAGACCCATTCTGCTATAGGATGAGCAACAAGGACTTTAAGTCAGCAGCTATAACGTCTCTGCTAGAGCCTGCATCGAGAATGGGGAGATTCGATGCATGTAATGTATGATTCTTTAGCAACCTTACTCTCATGCTTTTCTTTCTTGTAGCAATAAACCTTTAGATGTCAGATGCTAAAGGATTGGCTCAGCGTGATTTGTGGGTAAGATCCGGAGGGTAAATTGACTTGGGATCTGTGGCTGGTTTCTTGGAACCGGACAGAACTTGTTCAGGGTAGGTGGGATTGGGTTCTAAGACCCCCCCCCCCCGCACCTGTGCTTGAGGCCCGGGGCCATCTGGGACACGGATATTGCTGGGGTGTCGGAGGGGTTTTGCTCGTGAGGCTTCAGGCAGGCAGCTGAAGCGCTCAGTGGGACTGGTTTGTGGCCTGTTTGGAAAGGTCACCAGTCTGGGGGCTGTAAGGAGCCCCGAGTTTGAGCAGTTCGCCCTGAGCGGACGCCCTCAGCTGTGCCCAGACCGGCCCGGTCTATCACGAGCTATATTCAATGCTTACAAGCACTTCATTGCTCTTATTCATGGGCAAATACTCACCAACAATATGACAACGGTGTTCTATATAAACAGACAGGGAGGGGCTCGATCCCATTCCCTCTGTGTGGAAGCAGTTCGATTGTGGAACTAGTGCATCCACCACGACATTCTGATCACAGTGTCGTACCTCCCTGGCAGGGACAACATCATGGCTGATGCCCTCAGCAGGCATTTTGTAACACAGCATGAATGGGAACTGAATCACGATGTACTGTGAGTCCTTTTCACGCATTGGGGACAGCCTCCTGAACTGTGGAACCTCAAGCTAGTTTTGGACACTTTAACAAAGCCTCCCTTCGAGCCTCTTTCCACCTGCGATTTACCCATGCTAACCATGAAGGTCGCCTTCTTGGTAGCAATAACGTCGGCACGCAAGGTGGGCGAACTAGCCGCCCTCTCGGCGCTTCCTCCTTATACAGTGTTTACACCTCAAGGGTTCGTCCTACGGCCCCAACCAACCTTTCTGCCAAAGATAAATTCAGAATTTCACATTAATGAACCAATAGTTCTTCCAACGTTCTATCCCAAACCACATTCCTCAGCTCAACATGCTTGACTTCACACTTTGTATGTTCACCAAGCGTTGGCCTTTTATATTGACAGGACATGAGCCTTTTGGACATCTCACCAGGTATTCGTCTCCACGGTCGATCACTCTAAGGTCCAGCCTCTGTCAGCGCAACGTATATCAAAACTCATAGTTGCATGCATTGTCCAGAGTTACTCCTTGCAGAACAAACCACTTCCACGTACCCTGCGAGCCCATTCTACTAGGGCGATGGCCACCTCCACTGCCTTTCTCCAGAGAGTTTCCCTCAGGGACATCTGCCGTGCAGTCATGTGGTTGTCTGGCTCCACCTTTGCCAAATATTACGCTCTCACTAACATTGTCATACATGACTCAGCAGTTGCCTCTGCGGTACTTTCTATCACTACAAGGTATTAACTCCGAATCCTGCTGCCTTACTACAGGCTGCTGCTACGAAGTCACCTACAGTGGAGCATCCACGGGGACACTCCTCGAAGAAGAAGAGGGAGTTACTCACCTTGGTGCAGTAATGATGGTTCTTTGAGATGTGTGTCCCCATGAGTGCTCCATGACCCGCCCTCCTCCTTTTTTTGGAGTTTCTGTCTCATTGTGTCTTTCAGATACTTGGCGATTACGAGGAACTGGTGAGAGCCGGACCGTGCTCTCAGAAACGGTGCAAACAGCATGAGATGGCAGGAGCGCATGCGTGGTCTGGTGGACCACTGCTAACAAATGTCCAATCTGCGGTGCTGGGACCAGCCTGATACCTACAGTGGATCACTCATGGGGACACACATCTCGAAGAACCGTCGTTACTGCACCAAGGTGAGTAACTTCCTCTTCTTGGAGCAGCTGGTTCTAGAACCTACAAGAGAAGAGGCAATTCTTGATTTAGTTCTAAGTGGAGCACAGGATCTCGCCCAAAAGGTGACTATAGCTGGACTGCTTGGAAACAGTGACTATAATATAATTTTAACATCCTTGTAGTGGGAAAAACACCAAAGCAGCCCAACAGTGTGGCATTTAATTTTAGAAAGGAGAATGACACAAAAATGAGGAGGTTAATTACACAGAAATTAAAAAGTACAGTGCCAAAAGTAAAATCCCTGCAAGCTGCATGAAAACTTTTCAAAGACACCATAATAGAGGCTCAGCTTAAATCTATACCCCAAATTAAAAAAATAGAGTAAGAGAAATTAAAATAAAAAGAGCCATAGTGGCTTAACAACCAAGTAAAAGAAGCAGTAACAGATAAAAAGGCTTTGTTTAAAAAGTAGAAGTTAAATCCAGGCCTCACAGCTGAGGTTGTAAGGGAAATTACCACATCTGAGTCATTCTTTTTAGGTGACAAATCAGAGGAATTGTACCAGATTGAGATGTCATTAGAAGAACAAATTGATAAACTAAACAGTAACGAGTCACCAGGACCAGGTAACATTTTCCCAAGAGTTCTGAAACAACTTAATTGAAATTGTGGAACTATGGTTTGCAACCTGTCCTTTTAAATCATCTTCTCTACCAAATGTCTGGAAGATAGCTAATGTGATGCCAAATTTTAAAAAGGGTTCTGTAAGTGGTCCTGGCAATCACAGACTGGTAAGTCTACTGTCAGTACTGGGCAAAGTATTTGAAACTATAGTAAAGAATAGAATTGTCAGACACATAGATGAACCAAATTTGTTGGGGGGAAAAATCAACATGGTTTCAGGAAAGGGAAATCATGCCTTACTAACCTACTAGAGTTCGTTGAGGGGGTCAGCAAACATGTGGACAAGGGGGATAGAGTGGATATAGTGTAGATAAGGTCTCTCACCAAAGGCTCTTAAGTAAAGTAAGGGTATGTCTACACTAGCTCATTAATTAGAGCTAGGTAGGCAAATCAGGCAACTGGAGTTGCAAATGAAGGCCAGGATTTAAATATCCTGGGCTTTATTTGCATGTTCCCATCCGGCCGCCATTTTTAAATCCCCCTTAGTCCGAATGAACTGCCCGTGGCTACACGCGGCAGTTTAAAGTTAATCCGAACTAAGTCCTTAGTTCGGATTAACTGTTACACCTCATTCCATTATTTGCTTGTTCCCATCACATAAGAACTAAGGGTCACCAAATGAAATTAATATGCATCAGGGTTAAAACAAACAAAAGGAAGTATTTCTTCACGCAGTGCTCTGTCAAACTGAGGAACTCTTAGCCAAGGGATGTTGTGAAGACCAGAACTTTAACAGGGTTAAAAAAAGAACTAGATAAATCCATGGAAGTTAGGTCCATCAATACTTATTAGCCCAGATGGGTACAGGTTGTATCTCCCTTAACCAGGACAACCTGTTCTGGCAACATCTGTGGTCCAGCATGGACCACGGATGTTCCTGGACTACAGAGCCCAGGAAGAGGGAGGTCTGGTGGCGGGGCAGGAACATTGTAAGGGGCACTGGCAATTCAGCCGGGAGCCCAGAGTGGGGTGGAGAGTTCTAGCCCCAGCAGAGCTCCTTGGCCCCAGCGGCTAGGGAGCTCTAGCCTGGCCGTGGGCCTTGGACCTTTGGCCCTGGCCAGAGAGCTCCGATCCCAGCAGCAGCCAGGGAGCTCTGGCACCATCCCCTGCCACAGAGCTCCAGCTGCATTCTGGCTCCAGAGGCTGGGGAACTCCTGTCCCAGCCCCAGCAGCAGCCAGGGAGGTGTGGCCCAGGCCGTGGAGCTCTGTCTCTGTCCTATTGCCCCAGCCACAGAGCTCCAGCCTCAGCCACGGAGCCAAACAGCTGTGGAGCTCTGCCCCAGCTGCGCAGCTCTGGCTGTGGCACTCTGGCCCTGACAGTAGTGGGGCCAGGGAGAGCCCTGGGGGGCTGTGGCAGCAGTAGGGGCAGGCTGGAGCCCTAGCTCAGTGGCAGCACAGCCACAGTGGGAGGGACCTTCCTTGGTCCGGCAAATCTCCTTGTTCAGTACCAGTCAGGTCCTGAGGATGCCAGACCAGCGAGGTCCAACCTGTAGGAATGGTGTCCCTGGCCTCTGTTAGAGGCTGGAAATGTATGACAGTAGAGGGATCACTTGATGATTACCTATTCTGTTTACACCCTCTGGGATATCTGGCATTGGCCTCAGTTGGAAGACAGGATACTGGGCTAGATGGACCTTTGGTCTGACCCAGTATGGTCATTCTTCTGTGCTTATGTTCAGCTCCAGCTGGTCCCTAACTGGCTGTGTCTGCCTCAGCTGTGGGCTCCACTCTCTGAGCCCTCTCCCAGGGCTAGGCTTTAACCCTTATAGGGCCAGTGCAGAGTGGACACCCTGTAACACACCCCCTCCTTAAGATCACCATCCCATGGGTTTTGTTGCTTCTGACACAGCATTCCTTGCAGCTGGGCCTGCAGTTGGTTCCTGTCTTCCTGTACACCTTGCAAGAGAAAGCAGATGTTTTCTCTCTCCTCTCAGGTACTTTGGACTTGGTCTTTCTGAAATTCCACACACACCTCTGCTAGGTACAGGGCCTCCTCCATGGCAGATAAGCTTTCCCTGCAAGTCTTACACCTGTTCCTCGAGGTCCCTCGACCCATTGTCCTTGTCCACCAGAGCAGAAGCCTCCTGCATCCCTAGGTCTATCCACATCTTTTTCTGGGTCCTTTCTGTCCCAGTCCCTTTATTTCTCTCACCACCACCACCTATTGGGCGGGGAGATCTCTTTCAGACAAGCCCTGGTCTCTATTGGGCCATTCTCATGACCTGGCTTTTGTCCTATCCCCTTCTTTCTTAGCTCTTTCTTCTTTAAGAGGACATTGGCTCTTTAGGTGGCCTGCCTTCTGGGCACCTTTTGCTCTTTCCCAGTTGGGGGTCTTATTGTGTCCCCTCTCTTCCTCAGGTTCCTCTGGGCTAAGCCTTTGTAATATACCAGGTTATCTGGTGGCACTACTGTGTGTGTCAAATCAGGGCAAATTGCTCAGAACCAGGGCTACTTACAGCCCGATTGGGGTTCTCTTCTATAAGGCACCAAACCAGTCTCACAGAGCACTTGATCTGCCACACTAGCCAGCAAGAAGTCTCGCAAGCAAAACCTCCTAGACGCCCCAGTGTTCCCTGTGCCACAACCAGAACCACTCCTTATGCAGATGAGAGGTTATAAAACCAATCTCACCAATTCCAAACAGGTTCTCCCCATCCCAAAGGACCAGCCACAGTCCCAGGTCAGTTTATACCTTTGATCTTACCCAAAAGACCATGCTGCACCAATCCTTTAGAATCTAAGGCTATGTCTACACTCACGGCTTCTTGCGCAAGAACATCTTGTGCAAGGGTTCTTATGCAAGAAGTCTTGCGCAAGAAAACATCCACACTGCCATGTGCGAGCTGTGCTTTTGCGCAAGAGCGCCCATGGCAGTGTGGACGCTGTCTTGTGCAAGAAAGCTCTGATGGCCATTTTAGCCATAAGGCTTTCTTGCACAAGTAATCCCTGCCAAGTGTCCATACTGCCCTCTGGCGCAAGAGCTCCTGCGCAAGAGGGCTTACACCTGTTAAAAAAGAGCGTAGCTCTTGCGCAAGAAGCCCTCTCTTACCACGCCGTACTGTAAATTTCCTTGCGCAAGAGTGGGTGGGCAGTGTGGACGCTCTGCAGATTCTTGCGCAAGAACGGCCATACTTGCGCAAGAAGCCGCGAGTGTAGACATAGCCTAAAGGTTTATTAATAACAAATAAAAGGTTGAGTGTGAGATTTTGCAGAGATGTAATAGAGCCTGCATCAAAACTTGATGATTGATGTATGTAATGTATTCTCTTTAACAAACTGCAAACTTAAAATCTCTTGAGTACATCCTATGTCAGGATGGGTGGGCAAATCCTTCTGGGCCCTCTGTCCTTACTAGTGGTGCTTCTGGAGTGGAGGGCAGGAGTGAAGACAAGATGGAGGCACCCTCATGATACTTTTATAATCTTGCCCATGTGGAGGGAAAACCCATTCTTCTCCCAGGTGCCCATTCTCCAAAATGGGCTGATCACATGACCCACAAACTAGTTTCTGCTCTTTGTAGGCAAGGAGCCATGGAGTCCCCAGGTGTGTCCTTCTCAGGCAACGGGCCATTGTGTGCTCCTCCGGTATCAATTGACAACCTTTAAGAGCCATTGTCCATGCAGCACTGAGTAACTGCTCCTTCCAGTATAAAACATTTAAAATATGAATCATAGAGCTGGAAGAGACCACAGGAGGTCATCAAGTCCAGCCCCCTGCCCAAGGCAGGACCAATACCAACTATATCAACCCAGCCAGAGCTTTGTCAAGCTGAGGCTTAAAAACCTCTAGGGATGGAGATTCCACCACCTCCCTAGGTAACCCATTCCAGAACTTCACCACCATCCTAGTAAGAACATAAGAACATAAGAATGGCCATACTGGGTCAGACCAAAGGTCCATCGAGCCCAGCATCCCATCTGCCGACGGTGGCCAATGCCAGGTGCCCCAGAGGAGGAGAACAGAAGACAATGATCAAGTGATTTATCTCCTGCCATCCATCTCCTGCCCTTGTTATGAAGGCTAGGGCACCATACTTTATCCCTGGCTAATAGCCATTTATGGACCTAACCTGCAAAAATTTATCAAGCTCTTTTTTAAACCCTAATAGAGTCCTGGCCTTCACAGCCTCCTCGGGCAAGGAGTTCCACAGGTTGACTGTGCGCTGTGTGAAGAAAAATTTCCTTTTATTAGTTTTGAACCTACTACCCATCAATTTCATTTGGTGTCCCCTAGTTCTTGTATTATGGGAAAAGGTAAATAATTTTTCTATAATCACTTTCTCCACACCATTCATGATTTTATATACCTCTATCATATCGCCCCTCAATCGCCTTTTTTCCAAACTGAAAAGTCCCAGTCTCTCTAGCCTCTCCCCATATGGGACCCTTTCCAAGCCCCTAATCATCTTAGTCGCCCTTTTCTGAACCTTTTCCAATGCCAATATATCTTTTTTGAGGTGAGGAGACCACATCTGCACGCAGTACTCGAGATGTGGGCGTACCATAGTTTTATATAGGGGAAGTATGATATCTTTTGTCTTATTATCTATCCCTTTTTTAATAATTCCTAACATCCTATTTGCCTTACTAACTGCCGCTGCACACTGCGTGGATGTCTTCATAGAACTATCCACTATAACTCCAAGATCCCTTTCCTGATCTGTCGTAGCTAAATTTGACCCCATCATGTAGTACGTGTAATTTGGGTTATTTTTTCCAACATGCATTACCTTACACTTACCCACATTAAATTTCATTTGCCATTTTGCTGCCCAATCACTCAGTTTGCTGAGATCTTTTTGTAGTTCTTCACAATCCCTTTTGCTTTTGACTGTCCTGAACACCTTTGTGTCATCTGCAAACTTGGCCACCTCACTGCTTACCTCATTTTCTAGATCATTGATGAACAAGTTGAACAGGATTGGTCCCAGTACTGACCCCTGGGGAACACCACTAGTTACCCTCCTCCATTGTGAAAATTTACCATTTATTCCCACCCTTTGTTTTCTGTCTTTTAACCAATTCTTGATCCATGAAAGGACCTTTCCTCCTATCCCATGACCACCTAATTTACGTAAAAGCCTTTGGTGTGGGACCGTGTCAAAGGCTTTCTGGAAATCTAGGTATATTATATCCACTGGGTGCCCCTTGTCCGCATGTTTATTAACCCCTTCAAAGAATTCTAACAGATTAGTTAGACACAGATTAGTTAGGCTTGCGAACAGGAATTGCTAACAGGGAGTTTGGAGTGGGAGTTCTCCAGGTGAAAGAGGAGTAAAAACGGGACCCTTGTGGTAAGTGGCTGTCTGGAGTGTGTGTTTGTGTGTGGGGGAGTTATTTGCTGTGTGCAGAGCTTGTGTTTATCTGTTTGGTTGGTTGGTTTGATTGTTTGATTGCTTGAAGGAGCTTCTAAAAGGTTTGAAATCTAGAAGCCTCTGTTAATTGGCTAAGCCTCAGTCAGGGGGAGGGGCTACTAGAGCTATATAAGCCTGTGACTCAGCGACCAGGGAGCTTGCGAACAGGAATTGCTAACAGGGAGTTTGGAGAGGGAGGTTAGAGGGGGAGGTTAGAGGGCACTAGTGACTTCTGGCCTTCTTTAAAACATAACTCTTATCGTAATCTATATTCCAGAGGTTTAAAAAGAATCCCAGTTTATACTTAAACTTGTTCATTAGAAAAATGGAGACAGAAGCCCAGCAGCAGAGTGGGGGCTATCCTGTTTATTGCGTCGAGTGTAACATGTATGATTACCTGCCCTGTGGGCGGGTGCCGTATGTGTGCACCCGTTGCAAGGAGCTCCTGACCCTCAGAGACCGAGTTCGGGCTTTGGAGGCCAGGGTGGCTGAACTGGAGGAGCTAAGGGAGGTAGAGAGATTTGTGGATGAGACTTTCTGGGACACTGTAGTACTGTCCCACCTCCAGTCTGAGAGCCCCAGTGCTCTTAAGGAGGATGAAAGTCTCAAGGGAACAGAGCATTCAATGGGAGCAGAGGGAAACCATCCCGTAGTTGGGACCCTCCTCCCAGAGGATGTTGCGGTATCCTCTCGCACTGAGGATACCTCTGAGGGGGAGGGAAAGCCAGTTCGGAAGAGGCAGGTGTTAGTAGTGGGTGATTCGATCGTTAGAAACATAGATAGTTGGGTTTGTGATGACCGGGAGAACCGTATGGTCACTTGCCTGCCTGGTGCGAAGGTTGCGGATCTCTTGAGGCATCTAGATAGACTTATGTGTAGTGCTGGGGAGGAGCCGGTGGTCGTGGTACATGTAGGTACCAATGACGTAGGGAAGGGTAGGAGAGATGTCCTGGAGGCCAAATTTAGGCTGCTAGGAAAGAGACTGAAATCCAGGACCTCTATGGTGGCGTTCTCGGAAATGCTTCCGGTTCCACGCGCAGGGCCGGGTAGGCAGGCAGAGATTCAGAATCTCAATGCGTGGATGAGACGATGGTGTAGGGAAGAGGGGTTTGGATTTATTAGGAACTGGGGACACTTTTGGGAGAGGGGGAGCCTATACAGGAAGGATGGGCTCCACCTAAACCAGGGTGGAACCAGACTGCTGGCACTAAACATTAAAAAGGCCGTAGAACAGTTTTTAAACTGAGAGATGGGGGAAAGCCGATTGGTGTGGAGATGCACGTAAATCGGAGGGAGACTACTCTTAGAGGAGAATCCATTGATAGAGATTCTCTAAGCTGTAGTCAGAAAGAGAGGAGGGGAGAGGGCAAACCATGGGCCAGAGCAGACAAACAACCGCGTACAAAGGAATCCAATGCATCAGGGAAGGGCAGACAAATAAGCAGTGGCAAATTTTTAAAGTGCTTCTACACAAATGCTAGGAGTCTGACTAATAAGATGGGTGAACTAGAGTACCTAGTATTAAATGAGGAGGTTGACATAATAGGCATTACTGAAAGTGGAATGAGGAAAATCTGTGGGACACAATCATACCGGGATATAAAATATATCGAAAGGATAGAGCAGGCCGGGTGGGTGGCGGAGTGGCACTGTATGTGAAAGATAATGTAGAATCAAATGAAATAAAAATATTAAATGAATCAACATGTTCAATAGAATCGCTATGGATAGTAATTCCATGCTCCAAAAATAAGAAATTAGCAGTAGGGATATATTACCGACCACCTGACCAGGACAGGGATACTGACATTGAAATGCTGAGGGAGATTAGAGAGGCTACCAAAACAAAGAACTCTATAATAATGGGGGATTTTAATTACCCCCATATTGACTGGATATATGTCACCTCAGGAAGAGAAGCGGAGATAAAATTTCTCAATGGCTTAAATGACTGCTTCTTGGAGCAGCTAGTGCAGGAACCCACAAGGGGAGAGGCAATTCTCGATTTAGTCCTGAGTGGAGCGCAGGAACAGGTCCAGGAAATAACCGTTACAGGACCGCTTGGGAATAGTGACCATAATATAATAACATTCAACATTCCTGTGGTGGGAAGAACACCTCAGCAGACCAGCACCCTGGCATTTAATTTCAAAAAGGGGAATTACACAAAAATGAGGAGGTTAGTTAAACAGAAATTAAAAGGCACAGTGACTAGAGCCAAATCCCTGCAAGCTGCATGGAAACTTCTTAAAGACACCATAATAGAGGCCCAACTTAAATGTATACCCCAAATTAAAAAACATAGCAAGAGACCTAAAAAAGAGTCACCGTGGCTTAACCACCATGTAAAAGAAGCAGTGAGGGACAAAAAGGCATCTTTTAAGAAGTGGAAGTCCAATCCTAGTGAGATAAATAGAAAGGAACATAAACACTGTCAAATCAAGTGTAAAAATGTAATAAGAAAAGCAAAAAAAGATTTTGAGGAACAGCTAGCCAAAAACTCAAAAAGAAATAACAAAATGTTTTTTAAGTACATTAGAAGCAGGAAGCCTGCTAAAAAACCTGTGGGTCCCCTAGACGATCGAACTATAAAAGGCGCAATCAAGGACGATAAAGCCATTGCGGAGAAACTAAATGATTTCTTTGCTTCAGTCTTCACGGCTGAGGACGTTGGGGAGATTCCCAAATCTGCACCGTCCTTTGTGGGTAATGAATCTGAGGAACTGTCCCGGATTGAAGTGTCATTAGAGGAGGTTTTGGAACAAATAGAAAAACTTAATGTTAACAAATCTCCGGGACCGGATGGCATTCATCCAAGGGTTCTAAAAGAACTCAAATGGGAAATTGCTGAACTATTATCTGTGGTTTGTAACCTATCCCTTAAATCGGCTTCCGTACCTAATGACTGGAAGGTAGCCAACGTGACACCAATATTTAAAAAGGGCTCTAGAGGCGATCCGGGCAATTACAGACCGGTAAGTCTAACTTCAGTACCGGGCAAATTAGTCGAAACAATAGTAAAGAATAAAATTGTGAAGCATGTAGAAGAACATAATTTGTTGGACAAAAGTCAACATGGGTTTTGTAAAGGGAAATCCTGTCTTACTAATCTATTAGAGTTCTTTGAAGGGGTTAACAAACATGCGGACAAGGGGGATCCAGTAGATATAGTATACTTAGATTTCCAGAAAGCCTTTGACAAGGTCCCTCACCAAAGGCTCTTGTGTAAATTACATGGCCATGGGATAAGAGGGAAGGTCCTTTCTTGGATTGAGAACTGGTTAAAAGACAGGAAACAAAGGGTAGGAATAAATGGTAAATTTTCAGAGTGGAGAGGGGTAACTAGTGGTGTCCCCCAAGGGTCAGTCCTAGGACCAATCCTGTTCAACTTATTCATAAATGATCTGGAGAAAGGGGTAAGCAGTGAGGTGGTAAAGTTTGCGGATGATACCAAACTGTTTAGGATAGTCAAGACAGAAGCAGACTGTAAGGGACTCCAAGAAGATCTCACCAAACTGAGTGATTGGGCAACAAAATGGCAAATGAAATTTAATGTGGATAAGTGTAAAGTAATGCACATTGGGAAAAATAACCCCAACTATACGTACAGTATGATGGGGGCTAATTTGGCTACGACAAATCAGGAAAGAGATCTTGGAGTTATCGTGGACAGTTCTCTGAAAACTTCCACACAGTGTGCAGCGGCGGTCAAAAAGGCAAATAGGATGCTAGGTATTATTAAGAAAGGGATAGAAAATAAGACCCGGAATATCTTACTGCCCCTGTATAAAACTATGGTACGCCCACATCTTGAATACTGTGTACAGATGTGGTCTCCTCACCTCAAAAAAGATATTTTGGCCTTGGAAAGGGTTCAGAAAAGGGCAACTAAATTGATTAGGGGTTTGGAACGGGTCCCATATGAGGAGAGGTTAAAGCGACTGGGACTTTTCAGTTTAGAAAAGAGGAGACTGAGGGGGGATATGATAGAGGTGTATAAAATCATGAGTGGTATGGAGAGGGCCGATAAAGAAAAGTTATTTATTAGTTCCCTAAATAGAAGAACTAGAGGACACCAAATGAAATTAATGGGTAGCAGGTTTAAAACTAATAAAAGAAAGTTCTTCTTCACACAGCGTGTAGTCAGCATGTGGAACTCCTTGCCAGAGGAGGCTGTGAAGGCTAGGACTATAATAGAGTTTAAAGAGAAGCTAGATAATTTCATGGAGGTTAGGTCCATAAAAGGCTATTAGCCAGGGGATAAAATGGTGTCCTTGGCCTCTGTTTGACAGAGGCTGGAGAGGGATGGCAGGAGACAAAGCGCTTGATCATTGTCTTCGGTCCACCCTCTCTGGGGCACCTGGTGCTGGCCACTGTCGGCAGACAGGATACTGGGCTAGATGGACCTTTGGTCTGACCCGGTACGGCCGTTCTTATGTTCTTATGTTCTTAACTTCCCTCTGTAGAAACCATGCTGACTTTTGCCCAACAATTCGTGCTCTTCTATGTGCCTTGCAATTTTACTCTTTACTAGTGTTTCTACTAATTTGCCTGGTACTGATGTTAAACTTATCGGTCTATAATTGCCAGGATCTCCTCTAGAGCCTTTTTTAAATATTGGTGTTATATTGGCCATCTTCCAGTCATTTGGTACCAAAGTGGATTTAAAGGATAGGTTACAAACCACTGTTAATAACTCCGCAATTTCACATTTGAGTTCTTTCAGAACCCTTGGGTGAATGCCGTCTGGTCCCGGAGACTTGTTACTATTCAGCTTATCAATTAATTCCATAACCTCCTCTAATGTCACTTCAATCTGAGTGAGTTCCTCAGATTTGTCACCTAAAAAGGCTGGCTCAGACTTAGGAACCTCTGTAACATCCTCAGCCGTGAAGACTGAAGCAAAGAAATCATTTAATCGCTTCGCAATGGCACTGTCTTCCTTGATCGCTCCTTTTATATCTTTATCATCCAAGGGCCCCACTGCTTTTTTAGCGGGCTTCCTGCTTCTAATGTATTTAAAAAACATTTTACTATCATTTTTTGAATTTTTGGCTAGTGAAATAGTTTTTCCTAATATCCAACCTAGACCTCCCCCACTGTAACTTGAGACCATTGCTCCTTGTTCTGCCATCCGTCACTACTGTGAACAGCCTTTCTCCATCCTCTTTGGAACCTCCCTTCAGGAAGTTGAAGGCTGCTATCAAATCCCCCCTCGCTCTTCTCTTCTGCAGACTAAACAAACCCAAATCCCTCAGTCTCTCCTCGTAAGTCATGCGCTCCAGCCTCCTAATCATTTTGGTTGCCCTCTGTTGGACCATCTCCAATGCATCCACATCCTTTCTATAGTGGGTGGCCCAGAACTGGACACAATACTTCAGATGTGGCCTCACCAGAGCGGAATAAAAGGGGATAATCACTTCTCTAGATCTGCTGGCAGTGCTCCTGCTTCAGGGGGTAGCCGAGTTAGTCTGTACAGGAAAAAACAACAAATGGTCTGATCGCACTTTATAGACTTAACAAAACATGTAGATGGTATCATGAGCTTTTGTGGGGACAGCCCACTTCTTCAGATGACTCCTGTTATCTGAAGAAGTAGGCTGTGCCCATGAAAGCTCATGATACCATTAATAAAGATGTTGAACAAAACTGGTCCTAGAACCGATCCTTGGGACACTCCTCTAGAAACCGACCGCCAACCTGACATCGAGCCGTTGATCACTACCCGTTGGGCCCAACAGTCTAGCCAGCTTTCTATCCATCTTACAGTCCATTTATCCAATCCATACTCCCTTAACTTGCTGGCAAGAATATTGTGGGAGACTGTATGAAAAGCTTTGCTAAAGTCAAGGTATATCACATCCACTGACTTTCTCATATCCACAGAGCCAGTTACCTCATCATAGAAGCTAATCAGATTGGTCAGACATGACTTGCCCTTCGTGAATCCATGTAAACTATTCCTGATCGCTTTCCCCTCTTCCAAGTGCTTCAAAATGGATTCCTTGAGGATCCCCTCTATGATTTTTCCGGGGACTGAGGTAAGGCTGACTGGCCTGTAGTTCCCTGGATTGTCCTCCTTCCCTTTTTTAAAGATGGGCACTACGTTTGCCTTTTTCCAATCATCCTGGATCTCTCCCGATCTCCACGAGTTTTCAAAGATAATGGCCAAAGTCTCTGCAGTGACATTTGCCAACTCCCTCAGTACCCTTGGATGCATTAAATCCGAACCCATGGATTTGTTTATGTTTAGTTTTTCTAAATAGTTCGTAACCTGTTCTTTCCCCACCAAGGGCTGTCCACCTCCTTCCCATACTGCGTTGCCCAGTGCATTAGTTTGAGAGCTGATCTTGTCTATGAAGACAGAGGCAAAGAAAGCCCATGTTCATAATTTTACACACACAGATTGTACAAGTACAAGAATAGCCTAGACAGAGTCAACACAACATAAGCTTTCGTTTGACACCTCACATGGCCTACTTTGTACCGAATTTGGGGCAAACACACACTAGTGGATGCAACAATGATCTGCCTACTCACATTAAAACCCAATAATGTGGCAGCCTGTCCCATCTCCTTCTGTCTGGGCACTGCCTCTTCAAGTGCCCCTGTCACCTACAGGCCCAACACACCCATCCCCAACCTATTTTCCTCACAGGTGGGGTTCTCTTAGACTTCCTCTTATCCTCCTGATAGGGGCATTCACTCCTCACTGTTCTTGATTGCCCAGAGGTATAGCATGGTATGTTCATCACTACCTGGCGCCTTGCCTTGCCTTCTCCCATTATACCTGCCTCTTCCCCTGATCTCCTCTTTCAGCAGCTGGAGTATCGCTAGCTGCTGTTCCACCACCTGGGCCATATAAGTCCACAGGTACTCCTGGGCCTTGCACTACCACTGTTGGGCTATCAGTAATTGCCCAAGCAGTGTCCACAGTCCTTCTCTCTGCAAAGGCTTCTTCTCTGGTGTCCATCTTAGGAGAGTACATGAGCCCTCTACAAAGTAGACTCTCATAGCTGGGGTCCATTGTTTCAACCCTCCACAATTTCAGTCTCTCTGCTGCTACAGTTTGCCCAGTCCCCTTGTATTGGGGTGGACTGCAACTGCCCACATTCTCCACCATGTGTCACAGGGCAAACGCCCACCAGTGTGGCGCGTCCTGCTGGTCACTCAAGGAATCAGCCTCCTGCCTCCAAATGCACTCTGGTGGTTGGTGTCCCAGCCTCTGTTGCAGGTCTTCTGCTGGTTCAACCCGGTGTCCCTTCCGGCTCTCGGTGTACTTTCCTCATGGTATTGCCCTGTGTCAGTGCCCCTGCATTCTGGGGTCCTCTTCCTCAGGGAATCCCACAAACCCCTATAACCACCTTGTCTAAATGACCCACTGCTGTTTGTCATCTAGCCCATTAAAGCAGGGGCAAACTGCAGTCTGGCATGGCCACGCATCATTGGCAAGGGGGGGTGGACCGTCTGCCCTGGCTGTCTCCCTGCAACCATGGTATACCCTCAGGCCTTGCCTCAGGCCCTGCAGCCTTGGAGTGAGGTCAGGCCAGAGCTCCCCAGCTCTGCCTGCCTTTCCCCAGCACTGCTCTGTCTCAGGAGGTCTCCAGCTTCCCTGATAGCCAGGTCCCTCCTGCTCCATAGCTAGAGGAACAGTGAGTGAGTCTCTTGTCCCCTCCAAGAGCCCTCATTTATACAGTCCTCAGCTGGGTCATAATTGGCTGATAAATGCCACATCTACTTGCTCTACAGCCCTCTCCCAGGGCTGGATTTAACCCTTCTTAGGCCAGTGTGGGGCGGATGCCCTGACAACAATATTCATAAATGATCTGGAGAAAGGGGTAAATAATGAACTGGCAAAATTTGCAGCTATTAAACTGCTTAAGATAGGTTAAAAAAAAAAAGACTGTGAAGAGCTTCAAAAGAATCTCAGTACTAGATGACTGGGCAACAAAATGACATTTGAATTTTAATGTTGTTAAATGCAAAGTAATTCATATTGGAAAACATAATCCCAAATATATGTACAAAATGATGGGGACTACATTAGCTATTATCACTCGAGAGAGAGATCTTGGAGTCGTGGATAATTCTCTGAAAACATTCACTCAATGTGCCGCAGCAGTCAAAAAGCAAATAGAATGTTAGGAATCGTTAAAAAGGGATAGAGAATAACTTATTACCTCTGTATAAATCCATGGTATGCTCACATCTTAAGCTAGGTACACCATTTCTACCCATCCTAGCTAATAAGCATCTGATGAAATGGTTTTTTTCCAAGAAAACTTATGCCCAAATAAATGTGTTTTTTAAGGTGCCACATGAGACCTCATTTTTCTTTCATAATGCCATTTGCAAACTTTGGTTGACTGGCTGTTCCTCTTAAGTTGCCTTCCCTTCTGTTTTCCCAGCACACAAATTTGAACCTCAGATCTTTGCATAGACCAGAGCTGGGCAATAATTTTTGGTGGGGGGGCAGCTCCATGATTTTGGAAAGTGGTCAAGGGCCTCACTTTTCTCTGGGGGCTCATCTAGACTACGCTAAAGTGTCGAAAGAGGATATGCAAATTCTGTGGGAATTTGCATATCTTCTTCCGATCTCACTTTCAAAAGTGGAGCTTTCAAAAGTGAAAGTAGTCTAGACGTGTATTTTTTTCGGCAACCCCCCCTTTTCAAAAAGCTGCGTAAACTTCATTTTTTGAGGAAAAGCGGCTTTTCGAAAAAAGGGAAGGGGGGTTGCCAAAAAAGTGTCTAGACTACTTTCACTTTCGAAAGGTCTGCTTTTGAAAGTGAGATCGGAAGAATGGCTAAGTAGCAGTTCTGCAGAAAAGGACCTGGAAATTACAGTGGATGAGAAGCTGGATATGAGTCAACAGTGTGCCCTTGTAGCCAAGAGGGCTAATGGCATATTAGGGTGCATTAGGAGGAGCATTACCAGCAGATCCAGAGAAGTGATTATTCCCTTTTATTCAGCTTTGGTGAGGCCACATCTGGAGTATTGTGTCCAGTTCTGGGCCCCCACTATAGAAAGGATGTAGACGCATTGGAGAAGGTCCAGCGGAGGGCGACCAAAATGATTAGGGGGTTGGAGCGCATGACCTATGAGGAGAGACTGAGGGATTTGGGTTTGTTTAGTCTTCAGAAGAGAAGAGCAATGGTGGATTTGATAGCAGCCTTCAACTTCCTGAAGGGAGGTTCCAGAGAGGATGGAGAAAGGCTGTTCACAGTAGTGACGGATGGCAGAACAAGGAGCAATGGTCTCAAGTTACAGTGGGAGAGGTCTAGGTTGGATATTAGGAAAAACTATTTCACTAGGATGGTGGTGAAGTTCTGGAATGGGTTCCCTAGGGAGGTGGTGGAATCTCCATCCCTAGAGGTTTTTAAGTCTTGGCTTGACAAAGCCCTGGCTGGGTTGATTTAGTTGGGATTGGTCCTGCCTTGGGCAGGGGGCTGGACTTGATGACCTCTTGAGGTCTCTTCCGGCTCTATGATTCTATGAAGAAGATATGCAAATTCCCATGGAATTTGCATATCCTCTTTTGACACTTTAGCGTAGTCTAGATGAGCCCTGGAGGAGATGCAGGGTCTAGGATGGAGGTTGGGTGCATAAGGGTGCATGGTGTAAGGGACTGGGGTGCAGGAGATAGTATGAGATCTGAGAGGGAGTTTGGTGAAGGAGGGGGTTGTGACATGGGTCAGGAGATTGGGGGTGTAGTGTCAGGGAGTGAGTATGAGTGCGAGAGAGGATTCTGGCCTGAGGGAGGGATGCAAAATCTGTGAGGGAATTGTGACCTGGGAGAAGGGGAAAAGGATGTAGACTGCAGAGGGCTTGGCTTTTGGCCTGGGGCAAGAGAATGGGGTGCAGAGTCTGGGAGGATGTTTGGGTGCAGGAGAGGATTCTAACCTAGGGGAGGGGCGTAGGAGGGGGTACAGGATCTGGGAGGGAGTTGTGACCTGGGGCAAAGGGGTGCAGAGGGTTTGGATGGTGACCTGGGGGAGAGAGTTGGGGTACAAGAGGGGCTGGGATGCCAGAGGCAGGCTCTGGCTGGAAGGCGCTTATCTAAGTGTCTCCTGGCCGGTATCCCTGCAGCACCCCCAAGGCAGGGTGGACTCCTTGCCTGCTGCAGTCCCAAACTGCTTGAAAATGCAGGCTGCTCCCTCCATGTGGCGCTCAGCTGCAGGAAGGGGAAGAGACTTGCATTGCCCCAATCCCCACGCCAATCTCTTAGCTCCTGTTGGCTGGAAACAACCAGCCAATAGGAGCTGAGGATTGGGCTGGGGGTGGGGAGATCTCACAGCCCCCTTCTGCCTGCATAACAGAGAGCCCATGGATTACGCTTTAAACTGTGGCAGCTGCGTGCCTGAGGGGTCCCAGTATGGTGGTCTCCAGGCTGGATCCAGTGGCTTGGTAGACCGGATCCAGTCCCTGGGGCGTATTTTGCCCAGCCCTGACATACTGTCATGAAGCTTCTTTGGCCAATTCTTACGCCTTTCATACTACTGTTTCAGAGTAATTATGTTAACTTGCTCTTCAATTACTGTATACTCCAGAATTCATCAATTGCTTTCTCCTCCGGGGAGAGTTAATGCTATTTTTCATAGCTATTGGTCACTAGAGGCCTGATTGTTACATTAAAGGTTTTTGTACCATTTTTTTGTGCATAAAGAAACCTTAAAGGAGGCAGAAACGGTACCTGCAAATCACAAGAAGCTGAGCACTGGGTAAAGCAAGCCCCCAGACGGCCTACAGTATAGGGAATACAAACATAACATCCATTCCTTCCCCTGCTTTATCACTTATTCTGGAATCACTCATATCTGAAATGCAGGAGGTAATGGCCATTAGAGCCAATCTTCCCTGTTGTCTTAAGTCATTTAGCCTATACCTTCTGACTAAAGGTTGGTATGGGGGAGGAGGGAGAACTGGGTGAATATGAGAGAGTTTCAGGAGGGAAGAAGTAACAGCTCTCTCTGGGGTTTCAGGCAGTGTTAGATGATGCTGACAATGCAGTCAGCATTTCATGGGCTGAGAGCTCCCAGCATCCTGAATCCAGCAACCTCTCCTTATTGCTGAACTCCAATGACATGGAAAGGACTGTCGTTCTGGTGCATGAAGCATTGTCCAGGAGGTGCCAGGCAGTACAGGTGAGAGGAATCTGGTGCAAAACTCTCTTGACACTAGTAGCACTGCCAGCCTACTCTGTCAAATGCCTATGCCTCATTCAGCATTTCTCCCTCCACTAATTCCTGTTTTCTAGCCATTCTTCACTCTACATTAGTGTTTCTTAAACTTTTTAAGACTGAGAACACCAAACAATTTTTTTTATGGGGAACACCAAGGATTTTTTGTTGAGAGAAAAAAAAATAAGGTGGGGGAGGGGGGGGAAGGGTCGGGGAAAAGTTATTGAGGAAATAAAAGGTTGCCTGTCCCTTTAAGGGTGGCCATTTTGAATTCTGTTCTCCGCAGCACACCTCCGACTGCCTCGTGGCACACCGGTGTGCTGCGGAACACAGTTTAAGAAACACTGGTCTACACTGAGACTGCCTTTTCTTTGCCCATGCTCCTTCTGTAATTCTCCCTCCCACACTGGATGTCAGCTTTTGCCCTCATGTGATCTGTTTCTCTCCTGACTCTCCTAGCTGATTGTGTTTGAACTATCTCCTTGTACTCTTCAGCGGCTGTTGCCCTCACGCATAATTGTTGACCACCTCCTAGCTGGTCCGCCTGGGCCTATCTTCTTAGTCCCTTTCTGCTTGCATACTTATTCCACCTCTTCCCCTGGCAGGCCCTAAAGGAGCAACTTTCAGCCAGTCAGGACTCTGTCCATTCTCTGCTACATCAGCAAAGACAGCAGGAAGAAGAAAGCAAGATGCTGAGGCAGAGGTTTCAGCATCTGGAAGAGAACAACAAGACACTCAACAGCCAGATGCAGCACCTCCAGTCCCTGGTGGAAACTCTCAGCAGGTCAGCCTTGTGTCCTTCCACATCCTAAAGGAAATCTGTTAGCTGCTTTGGGACGTCAATAACAGTATTTGGGCTAAGAACTTTCTGTGACAGGTTCAGCCCAGGTGCCACTTGGCACTGGGGTACTTCTGAGCCCTCCAGATCCACCAGCCTGGGGGTTTCTTTTAACACTGTACTGCTGTGACAAATTGCAAAGCTCTCTCTAACCTGCCCCTTCACTAGCATACATCCAGGTAGGGACACAACCAGTGGCAGCACATGTAGGCAGGTTCTTTATCCAGCCTCTGCATAGGAAAGCTTCAGCTAAGCACTTCCCAGTTCCTAAGGCACACAACCTCTCTGGAGTCTTAAACCTGAAATTATACAGTCTTATGCTGCACAGGGAACTGTACACTGCAGGATCGTGAAATTCACGCCTTCCCTTAATGTGGAGAAGAATATGCAGCAGCTTTCTCCCCCATGTTGTGATTCCCATACAGTGGATTTAGATGAAACAAAAACAAGTTTATAACTACAAAAGATAGATCTTAAGTTATTGTTAAGGGATAGTGAACAGGTCAAAGCAGATTACCAAGCAAAAAAGGCAGACTAAGTTTAATATACTAAATAGATATATAGGGTGAGGATCTGCTGTTCATATCCAAAGTGATGCTGCATACTACAGATTATTAAGGGGCAAACTGCACTTGCTTACAACTTGGAATTGCTAGGGTGTTCCATTCACAGATTAGATATCCCTTTAGCTTGGATCCAGTACTTCCCCCAGTGCAGTCTTTTTTCCCCCCTCAGGTGTTTCCAAGAGTTGGCTTGGATAGGGAATCTGTGAAGAACTAAGTTGATGTCAATCCCTGGCTTTATATCTTTTGCATGTGTTAGGAATGCTTAGTCTCAAAGCTTGGTTCCCACATCAGTCAATGGTGAACCACTGGTACCCCAAGATTGAGTCAAGCACCATGTGACCTGGTCACATGTCCCTGTAAGTGTCACAGCAGCCATTATTCAGAGGCTGTTTTGTAGTAGTAGTACCATTTAAACGGAAAACGGATAAGCATGAGTTTATTGGTTACTGTAATGGTAAGACACGGGCTCCCAGCTCTACTCCTGCGGAGCCAGCAGCTGCCTTGTGTTGCTGCCTCTGTATCAGAGGTAGTAGTGGGATGGCAGCTGGCTCCTAGGTAGCTGGCTGCTGCCCTCCGTTGCAGGCTCTGAAGTATAAATCTTATACTGGAGAGCTCGTAGTGCAGCTGGCTCCCTGGGTGTGGGGCCGAGAGCCAGATCTTGGCCTGCACTGGCTGCTGGCTTCACTCTTGGGGGCGGGGGAGGGGCTGGCTTCACTGCGGGCTCTGCAATATAAGCTTTATACTGCAGAGCTCACAGCACGTAACTCTAACTGCTGAGATTTTCAGCAGTTATATGGTTACTTAATTAACCGCTTTTTAACATTCCTAGTTTGTAGTGTTCTCAGGAAGGCTCCCCAGCTTCAGGAAGATAAGCTTCTTCTAAGCCTTGTTGTTCTCTCTAATGGCTCATTGCCTTGAATGGGCCCTTCCCAGCCGACTAGACTGAGTGTCTTGTTTAGTGGGCGTTCATTTGTAATACACAGTCAATATTCCTAACTTAATATAAAAATGATATGTGCATATAAATAGGATAATCCTGTTCAGAAAAGCATAATCTTTTCAATATCTTGCAGAAAGCATATTGATTATATAATCCTATCATCAAAATGCCCTATGGTGGCATTCTCGGAAATGCTTCCAGTTCTACGCGCAGGGCCAGGTAGGCAGGCAGAGCTTCAGAGTCTCAATGTGTGGATGAGACGATGGTGTAGGGAAGAGGGCTTTAGATTTATTAGGAACTGGGGACACTTTTGGGAGAGGGGGAGCCTATACAGGAAGGATGGGCTCCACCTAAACCAGGGTGGAACCAGACTGCTGGCACTAAACATTAAAAAGGCTGTAGAGCAGTTTTTAAACTGAGAGATGGGGGAAAGCCGATTGGTGCGGAGATGTACATAAATCAGATGGAGACTTCTCTTAGGGGAGAATCCATTGATAGAGATTCTCTAAGCTGTAGTCAGAAAGAGAGGAGGTGAGAGGACAAACCATGGGCCAGAGCAGACAGACAACCACATATAAAGGAATCCAATGCATCAGGGAAGGGCAGACAAATAAGCAGTGGCAAATTTTTAAAGTGCTTCTACACAAATGCTAGGAGTCTGACTAATAAGATGGGTGAACTAGAGTACCTTGTATTAAAGGAGGAGATTGACGTAATAGGCATCACTGAAACCTGGTGGAATGAGGAAAATCTGTGGGACACAATCATACCGGGATATAAAATATATCGAAAGGATAGAGCAGGCCGGGTGGGTGGCGGAGTGGCACTGTATGTGAAAGATAATGTAGAATCAAATGAAATAACAATCTTAAATGAATCAACATGTTCAATAGAATCGCTATGGATAGTAATTCCATGCTCCAATAATAAGAAATTAGCAGTAGGCATATATTATTGACCACCTGACCAGGACAGCGATACTGACATTGAAATGCTGAGGGAGATTAGAGAAGCTATAAAAATGGGGGATTTTAATTATCCCCATATTGACTGGGTACATGTCACCTCAGGAAGAGAAGCAGAGGTAAAATTTCTCAATGACTGCTTCTTGGAGCAGCTGGTACAGGAACCCAGAAGGGGAGACGCAATTTTCGATTTAGTCCTGAGCGGAGTGCAGGATCAGGTCCAGGAGATAACCGTTACAGGACCGCTTGGGAATAGTGATCATAATATAATAACATTTAACATTCCTGTGGTGGGAAGAACACCTCAGCAGTCCAGCACTCTGGCATTTAATTTCAAAAAGGGGAATTACACAAAAATGAGAAGGTTAGTTACACAGAAATTAAAAGGTACAGTGACTAGAGCCAAATCCCTGCAAGCTGCATGGAAACTTTTTAAAGACACCATAATAGAGGCCCAACTTAAATGTATACCCCAAATTAAAAAACATAGCAAGAGACCTAAAAAAGTGTCACTGTGGCTTAACCACCATGTAAAAGAAGCAGTGAGGGACAAAAAGGCATCTTTCAAGAAGTGGAAGTCCAATCCTAGTGAGATAAATAGAATGGAACATAAACACTGTCAAATCAAGTGTAAAAATGTAATAAGAAAAGCAAAAAGATTCTGAGGAAAAGCTAGCCAAAAACTCAAAAAGAAATAGCAAAATGTTCTTAAAGTACATTAGAAGCAGGAAGCCTGCTAAAAAACCGGTGGGTCCCCTAGACGATCGAGATATAAAAGGAGCAATCAAGGAAGATAAAGCCATTGCGGAGAAACTAAATGATTTCTTTGCTTCAGTCTTCACGGCTGAGGACGTTAGGGAGATTCCCAAATCTGCACCATCCTTTGTGGGTGATGAATCTGAGGAACTGTCCCGGATTGAAGTGACATTAGAGGAGGTTTTGGAACAAATAGAAAAACTTAATGTTAACAAATCTCCGGGACCGGATGGCATTCATCCAAGGGTTCTAAAAGAACTCAAATGGGAAATTGCTGAACTATTATCTGTGGTTTGTAAGCTATCCTTTAAATCGGCCTCCGTACCTAACGACTGGAAGGTAGCTAACGTGACACTAATATTTAAAAAGGGCTCTTGAGACGATCCTGGCAATTACAGACCAGTAAGTCTAACTTCAGTACCGGGCAAATTAGTTGAAACAATAGTAAAGAATAAAATTGTGACGCACGTAGAAGAACATAAATTGTTGGGCAAAATTCAACATGGTTTCTGTAAAAGGAAATCATGTCTTACTAATCTGTTAGAGTTCTTTGAAGGGGTTAACAAACATGCAGACAAGGGGGATCCAGTAGATATAGTATACTTAGATTTTCAGAAAGCCTTTGACAAGGTCCCTCACCTAAGGCTCTTGTGTAAATTACATTGCCATGGGATAAGAGGGAAGGTCCTTTCATGGATTGAGAACTGGTTAAAAGACAGGAAACAAAGGGTAGGAATAAATGGTAAATTTTCAGAATGGAGAGGGATAACTAGTGGTGTCCCCCAAGGGTCAGTCCTGGGACCAATCCTGTTCAACTTATTCATAAATGATCTGGAGAAAGGGGTAAGCAGTGAGGTGGTAAAGTTTGCGGATGATACCAAACTGTTTAGGATCGTCAAGACAGAAGGAGACTGTGAGGGTCTCCAAAAAGATCTCACCAAACTGAGTGATTGGGCAACAAAATGGCAAATGAAATTTAATGTGGATAAGTGTAAAGTAATGCACATCAGGAAAAATAACCCCAACTATATGTACAGTATGATGGGGGCTAATTTGGCTATGACAAATCAGGAAAGAGATCTTGGAGTTATCGTGGATAGTTCCCTGAAAACTTCCACACAGTGTGCAGCGGCGGTCAAAAAGGCAAATAGGATGCTAGGAATTATTAAGAAAGGGATAGAAAATAAGACCCAGAATATCTTACTGCCCCTGTATAAAACTATGGTGCGCCCACATCTTGAGTACTGTGTACAGATGTGGTCTCCTCACCTCAACAAAGATATTTTGGCCTTGGAAAGGGTTCAGAAAAGGGCAACTACAATGATTAGGGGTTTGGAACGGGTCCCATATCAGGAGAGGTTAAAGCGACTGGGACTTTTCAGTTTAGAAAAGAGGAGACTGAGGGGGGATATGATAGAGGTATATAAAATCATGAGTGGTGTGGAGAGGGCAAATAAAGAAAAGTTATTTATTAGTTCCCATAATAGCAGAACTAGAGGACACCAAATGAAATTAATAGGTAGCAGGTTTAAAACTAATAAAAGAAAGTTCTTCACACAGCGTGTAGTCAACCTGTGGAACTCCTTGCCAGAGGAGGCTGTGAAGGCTAGGACTATAACAGAGTTTAAAGAGAAGCTAGATAATTTCATGGAGGTTAGGTCCATAAAAGGCTATTAGCCAGGGGATAAAATGGTGTCCCTGGCCTCTGTTTGTCAGAGGCTGGAGAAGGATGGCAGGAGACAAATCGCTTGATCATTGTCTTCGGTCCACCCTCTCTGGGGCACCTGGTGCTGGCCGCTGTCAGCAGACAGGCTACTGGGCTAGATGGACCTTTGGTCTGACCCAGTACGGCTGTTCTTATGTTCTTATAATAATATCAGTGTGAAGAATATAGGGTGTTAGCATCACACTCTCCAGTCCCATAGTGTGTTTGTCTTTGCTTGTCAGGTTAGTCTTTCCCCAGTACTGGCAATTCATACTTATAGCCATGACCCCTTGCTCTTGGTCCTTGAGGGAACTGGAGAGCTGCCCAAGTACAGTGTGTGTCCAGTCCAACCTCTGCCACCCCTTAACTAAGCTCCCCAGGTGAATCCTGCATCCCCAGATTGCACAGAAGCCCTCTGTTGAGCACTGCTTCCTACTGAGTGAGAGCTACGGCCTCTCCAAACCCTTTCCCCCACACCTCAGCTGCCAGGAGAGGAAAAGAGTTTTCACATGCAGCAAGCACATCTAGTTCCATCCTAACTGTTGCGGATGGGATCTGCTTACACCAGATTCTCCTTGTCCTGCTGACTGGGTCCTGCCTTTTTCAGTGACCGTGTGAACCTGGAGAAGGCCAGGGAAGAGCTGCAGCAACAGCTGGAGGCATCTGAGGAGGAGGCCTGGCGTTTGCGCCGAAGCAATACTGAGCTACAACTGAAGGAAGATTTGGCTCAAGGGGAGAGGGAAGAGCAGCAGCTGGAGATGGAGAGGATCCTTCGGGAGAGGGAGCACCTGTGAGCTGTGATCCCTCCACAGGGCAAGGGGGGTTACTGTGGGAGCATGCTGGCAATGGTGGCTGAGAGCTGGAAATGCTGGAGATGGGTGGCTGCACAGGCATGGACATGGAAGCTAGGAGCTGAAGGGAAGCACCAGGGAAGGGAACATAGAGTTGAGTTGGGATGGCTACTACAATTGGTGGCTTTTATTTCCATAATAATAGATTATTGCTAATCTTCCTTGTAGCTTTATTCCTTCCTCCCTTCTTTTCACAATTGGTCCTTGGAGGGCAGGATTTTTATTCGATCCTCCCTGCTGGCCTGACACTTTTCAGTTTTTGCTTACATGAAAATGGTTCTTCCCTCCAGAGATTACTCCTCATTTGTTCTCTCTTTTCCCTGGGCTCACCCATTTTAGTGAGCCTGTACTGGGTAAAAATGCACTAAAAGCAGTGGTTGCTGCAGCTCTGGGCTTTTGGGACAACTTGTGAGAACCTGCTGAACCCTGTTCTCTTCTTTCACTCCAGTGTAAATCAAGAGTAACTGCCCAAAAGACAGTGGTGTTACACCCATGAAATACTAGTGCAAGGAATGGGAGAATCATTTCCTTTTCGTCTTGATGTCCTTGGCTTTGTACAAGTAGTGACGCTACCAGTAGTTAATCAGCCCTGCATGGATGAGGAGTGTGTCTCAGTACAAAGGAATGGATTGAAAAAAACCCTTTTGTTCTGGATTTTAATGCTACACTAGAAGATCACTGGAACAGGCACTATAAGATATCCATATCAGTAGACCTAGCTTATATCTGGCTCAGTTGTAGCAGTCCAAACGGCAGAGTGACACATGTAGTGTAACTCCAAGTGGTTCAGCCACTTCTCCCTGTTAAATACCATAATTCACGATTTTACTTTGCAGAGATCACTCTGTGCAAGGGTCCCCATGCATCCCATCATATGGGGTAGGTGAACAGGAAGTCACTTTGTATATAAACCATGCATTTACAGGAAACTAGTATGTACCTGAGTATTAGTATTTTTGAGATCCCTGAAACCCCACTAGAGCTTCATAGAATCATAGAAGATTAGGGTTGGAAGAGACCTCAGGAGGTAATCAAGTCCAACCCTCTGCTCAAAGAAGGACCAACTCCAACTAAATCATCCCAGCTAGCGCTTTGTCAAGCCTGACCTTAAAAACCTCTAAGAATGGAGATCCTATCACCTTCTAAGGAAACAAGGCTTCACCACCCTCTTAGTGAAATAGTTTTTCTTCTTTGAGTGGTGTCCCCTTGATCACTCCATTGTAGGTGATGGGTCATTCCCGGAGCCACAGATCGGAGCTTTTCAGTGCAGCTGTCAGCCGAGCTGCGCATGGGCCTCACGTGTGCATGCTGCCCTCCCCTTCAGTTCTTCGCTTACTGCCCTTGGTCATGGATGGAGCTCCTCTCTTGCCTCCGGCGTTTCTTCTCAGATTATTTTTCTTCGAATTTAGTAGTTTTATTAGGTCTAGTGTTGTTTTCTAACTATATATGTTTATTGCTCTGTTTAAAAAAAAAAAAAAAAAGGGCTTGCCAGGGTTTAAGAAATGTGAGGCACGAGGGTATCCCATGCATACGCTGCTTGGGTGAGGTTCATTTACCACAAAAGCACTGTCTCAGTCTTAACGCGAGAGCCAGAAAGGACAGAGAGCTTCAGCGCCGCATGATTGTATTTGAAAAGGCTATGCAGTCCGCAGAGGAGCCGAACCATCCCGACCTCCCAGGGAGGCTAATGAGAAAAGGGCTGCTTCTCCATTGCAAAAGTGCCCAAGGAAGAGACTCTTCCCTGCAAGGTCCCTCTCGTCTATCCCGTCTCTGAGGGTTAGCAAGGGAGATGAACCCGGCATCTCTGGGTACAGTGGCACCGAGACTTCCCTCCAGCACCGCCTCCATTGCTGCACGATTTGCTCATCATCAGCACCAGAGAGACCTCAAAGGCAATCCCCAGCACCGGCACTAGCATGTGACCTGGTGCTGACTAAGAGTTCGGCACAGACGCCTAAGCTCACACATTGCAAACCACTAGTGCCAGCTCTCACAGACCCAACACCTGACACAATGCTCCCCCTATCCAGAGTCTCAGCATGGGTCGAGGACGTGTTGCATGACTGCCAATCGCCACTGCCTGAACTCCCTTACATCCCAGTGGCACGGTGTAGGGACAGAGAGTGACAGGCCTCCCTCCCTCCATATGACTCACCAAGATTATTGAGCTCTGCCGGGCTGTCAGAGCGCATGGGATTTAGAGAAGATTATAGGAGGAGTGTTTTCTCTCCACAACACTCCTCTCCGACTGCATCTAGGCATTACTACTATCGCTGTGATAAACATCACTCCACAAGTTACTCGGACTGAACATCCTTGCCCCACCACACATTCTGAACCGTGATTGATTCAGAGAAGGAAGATGAGCAGACTGATGTACAAGCCCCTGCGTGTTCACCTAATGACAACTCATCTTCGCTACCCGATGAAGCGGTTATTCCAGAGGAAACATATTCCTCAGACAATTCCAAGAACTTTTTAAGAGAGTGGCCGCCACCCAGGAGGTATAACTACAGGGAGGTTAAGGAAAAACAACACTGCCTCCTTAAACATATCTGGCCCACCTCTCAAGGAAAAGTCACACTTCCTATCGATGAGACTATCATGGAAGTATCAGATGAGATATGGCAGACTCCGGCTTCTATCCAAACAACCTGTAAAAGAGCAGATAAAAAGTACTTCGTACCTCCTAAAGATCTTGATTTCCTTTTCTCTCATCTGCAGCCCAACTTGCTAATAATGGATGCCACCAGTAACCGATCCAGAATTTCACAATTTAAATCCACATTTGTTGATAAAGAACATAAGAGTTGGAGCTGCCTGGCAGGAAAGTATATTCCTCTACACTACAGCTTAGAATCACAAACTATTCATCACTCCTAGTGAATCACGACTTCAATAACTACTCTAAGCTAGTTGGGTTAATAGAACACCTCTCGGACTCCAAGAGACCTGTATTTAAGGCAATCATTTCATGAAGGCCATACCATCACCCGCACAGCTCTTTAGTCCTCACTCAGTGTGGTGGACACAGCTGCTAGAGCGACAGCTGTGGCAGTCATCATGAGACGGGCTTCATGGCTCCAGGCAGTGGGAGTGCCCAAAGAACTGCAGTCCAAGGTGGAAGACCTCTCCTTTGATAAACAGAAGCTCTTTGCAGCCAAGACTAATGATGTCCTACAAAGCAGCAAAGATTCCAGAACTACTTTAAGGACACTAGGCATGTACACCCCGCCATATTGCAGGAAGCACTACACACCTTATAATAGAAACAAGGACAGCTGTTTCAGCTTTTCACAGACAGCTGAAACAGACAGTGCCCCCAGAGGAAGCGTCTGCCCCAGTCTCGCGCCTCCCCAAGCTCTGTGATGGGGTAGACAAAGTCCGACATCCCCGCTGGAGGCCTTTCAGCATCCTGCCAGCAACAGGAGCAGTAGAGACGTCCTCCGGGCAGAGTAAAGTGGCAGCCTTCACTGAAGCCCGTCAGGGTGCAGCAGGGTGCTATAAAAGGAGCTGCTAGGTAAGGCTTGTCAGTTGCTTCCTGGAGCTCGACCCAGGCAGACCTCAGAGCTGACTGGGGAAAACCAGCACACTTGGACAGCTTTGAGTGGGAGCTGGGCATCGTACCTGATCGGAGCCAGATCCTGCAGCTAAAGGCTAGCAAAAAAGCCAAAGACAACCCTGCAGAACCCCGAACAAGGGGAACGTAGCCATAATGCCCTAGAGAAGGGCTGATGGAATAGCATCCCAGGCAAGTGGCCCAGGGACATGATAACAACTAAGTACGAGGAAACTCAGCAGGTAACTGCTACTTACAGGGTCCCTGGGCCGGGACCCAGAGGAGTGGGTGGGCTTGGGTCCTCCCCCCCCAAACTCCCTGCAAACCACACCCGGGAGGGATAAAAGAAGAGGCCTGATCTCTGGCCACTGACTGGACATTGACTTGCCTGCAGACAGGCGAGTAAATACTGTGAGACCTCCCTCAGCCACTAAGGGGCGCTCGCATGAAGGGTGGAACCTTGTTACAGGCTCCCAGGCTGCCAAGCAGCAGATTTGAGAATTTGGTTGAGGGTCTGCCCAACCTCCCCACTCACTCAGTGCCAACAAGTCAGTGTCATCTTTTCACCCGCAGGCTATGTCCCTTCCTCTATCACTGGGACTCTATAACATCAGACCAGTGGGTGTTGCAGATCATTCGTACAAAATACACTATCCCCTTCATTTCACTACCCCTCACACTTCTCCCTACCCTGTCCCTCTTCAGGGACCCCTCTCATGAGACTCCTCTCAGGCAAGAAATTGATCATCTCCTCCATCTAGGAGCAAATAGAGAGGGTCCCAGATGTGTTCAGGGGAAGGGGTTTCTACTCCAAATACTTCCTCACTGAGAAACGCACAGGGGGTTGGAGACTGATTCTGGATCTCTGAAACCTGAACATGTTCCTGAGAAAACAATGGTTCAAGATGGTCACATTGGCTTCTACAATCCCAGCACTGGACAGGGGGAGCTGGTTTGCAGCCCACGAGCTACAGGATGCATATTTTCATGTGGCAATACGTCTTTCCCACATACGCTTCTTCAGATTCACTGTGGGCAAGGACCACTTCTAATACAAGGTCCTCCCCTTCAGACTTTCTTCGGCCCCTCAGGTCTTTTCAAAGGTCCTGGTGGTGCTAGCTGCTTACCTCAGACAGCAAAGTGTGATCATCTTCCCGTACCTGGAGGACTGATAAAAGGACAAGCCCATGCAGACGCCATCAATATGGTCTTCAGGACCCTACACCTTTTTCAGCATCTAGGCCTACTCATAAACTAACATAAGTCCACCTTACAGCACATTCAAGACATAGAATTTGTTGGGGTCCACCTTGATTCCTTGTCGGCTTGAGCTTATCTTCCACATCACTGTTTCGATGCACTGCAGAATCTGGTATCCATTGTTTCCATAAGCCCCTCTACTGCCATACTTATCTGCCTCAGACACATGAGCCACGTTGCCGCCACTACTTATGTTGTACAGCATGTGCGGCTCCATTTTTGTGCCTTACAACATTGGCTAACAACAGTATACAAGCCGTCCCACCATCCACTGCCTTATGATACCTCCTTTTGAACCTATGGCTACCTGTACTCTTCCATTCCTATTGATGAAGGTGTTCCTAATTGCCATCCCCTCTGCAAGGAGAGTTAGCAAGATTGGGGCACTGATGGTGGGACCACCCTACACCATCTTCATGAAGGACAAAGTAACCCTGTTCCCACACCCCTCCTTCCTGCCCAAAGTCTGCACCTCTTTCCACATCAGTGAACCAATAGTGTTACCCATGTTTTTTCCTAAACCCCATACATCTCCTAGAGACTGTATGCTACATAACCTCGACATCAGGCGCTGATTGGCCTTCTACAGTGACAGAACCGAACTCTTCCGTAAAACTACACGCCTCTTTATGTCTATCGCAGAGCGCTCATGAGGCACACCAATCTCAACTAAGCGTATTTCTAGATGGATATCATCTTGCATAGTAAGATGTCACTCTATCTGCAGTAGGCCTTTACCAGCTCCACCAAGAGCACACACTACTCGTGCTGCGATATCATCTATGGCCTTTCTAAAGAACGTGCCCCTTGACATCTACTGGGCAGCGATCTGGTTGTCCAACCATACTTTCTCTAGACACTATGCAATTATGCCAGAGCTTACTGAAGATACAGCGGTGGCTATGGCAGTGTTATCTACAGCTGCCAAACAGTGACTCTGAACCCTACCATCCTGGTGGAGTACTGCTTTGTAGTCCCCTAGAGTGGAGCACCCACAGGGACACTATTCGAAGAAGAAAAGGAAGTTATTTTTGCAGTAGCTACTGTTTCGAGATGTGTGTCCCCGTGAGTGCCCCACTATCCTCTTTTCCTCCCCGCTGCTTGGAGTTTGCTTTACTCAGGTGTACGCAAGGAACTGAACGGGGCGGGAGGGGCGTGGGCAGTGCTGAAGAGCGAACAGTGTGAGATGTCTCTCACGCATGCACAGCCCGGCTGATAACTGCTCTGAAAAGCTCTGATCTGTGGCTCCGGGGATGACCTGTCACCTACAGTGGAGCACCCATGGGGACACACATCTCAAAGAACAGTTGTTACTGCACAGGTGAGTAACTTCCTTTTCCTAATATCCAACCTCAGTCTTCGCCCCCACATGCAACTTGAGACCACTGCTCCTTGTTCTGTCATCTGCCACCACTGAGGACAACCTAGCTCCATCCTGTTTGAAATCCCACTTCTGGCAGTTGAAGGGTACTCTCAAATCCCCTCTCCCCATTCTTCTGTAGACTAAATGAGTCCAGTTCCCTTAGCTTCTCCTCATAAGTCATGTGCCCCAGCCCCCTATTCATTTACACTGCCCTCTTTTGGACTTGCTACAATTTGTCCATATCCTTTCTGTAGTTGGGGAAAGGGGGACTAGATGCAGTACTCGATGCAGTACTCCAGATGTGGCCTCACTTGTACTGAATAAAGGGGAATAATCACTTCCCTCTGCTGACAGTATTCCTACCAATGCAGCCTAATATGTTGTTAGCCTTCTTGGCAACATGGTTGACTCATATCTAGCTTCTTGTCTACTGTAATCCCCAGATCTTTTTTTGCACAACTGTTGTTAGCTAGTTGCTTCCCAGCCTGTAGCAGTACTTGGGATTCTTCTGTGTCCTAAGTGGAGGACTCTTCACTTGTCCTAGATGAACCTCATCAGATTTCTTTTGACCCAACCCTCCAATTTGTGTAGGCCACTCTGGATCCTATCCTTATCCTCTACCATACGCTGAAGCCTCTCCCAGCAGCTTAGTGTCATCTGTGAACTTGCTGACCATGCTATGTAACCCATCATCAGATCATTAATGAAACAGAGGGAGTTTGTCTGCAGGGAGTTCCCACAGAGGTGTGATTTTTTTTCACACCTTTTCAGGCTTTTATGAGCAGTAAATATATCTGAAGAAGCTCTTAGAAGGAAGATAATATGGATAGTGAGTGATCAGCTATTTTGACCTGCAAAAGATGTGCCATGTTTGTCTTTCTCCCAGAGGATAGAAGTAAGTGCAAGCTGATCTCAACTGCTGGAAGAGACGGTTGAAGGACAAGAGGCCTAGTATCTACCTCATGTTACATCAGAGAAAATGAAGATTTCCTGGATAGAAGTCAATGTTTGGTACTGCAGGCACAGCATGCCAAAGTATCAGAGAGGGCAGTGCAGAGTGGGGAAGAAAATTGTCAGCATGAGTTCTCTTTTTTCTTCTGGAGGTCACATGTACCGCCGATACAGATAAAAGTAAACAACCATTTTCAGGCTCTCTACATGGGCATTACAGCTGAGAATGGTTTGGAAAATTTATCTCAAGGAATAGATCGGAAGGAGACACCATCGACCGGAAGGCATGGAATGCATTGTTGTAGGTCTGGGGGTTCCACACAACCACCTCCAAGAGGAGGAGAGGAGTGGTGGTGGCTGGAGACTCCCCCCTAAGGGGGACAAAGTCATCCATCTACCATCTAGACCAAAAAGCTTGAGAAGTGTGCTGCTTGCTTGGAGCTAGAATTCAGGCCGTGATGTCTGCTGAGACTGATAAAGCCATTGGATCAGTACCTCTTCCTGCTTCTCCATGTGGGCATCAATTATACTGTCAAGAATGACCTTGAAGGGGTTAGTGCAGACTACATGGCTCTGGAAAAATAAAGAGATTTGAGGCACAAGTTGTGTTCTCATCCATCATCCCTGTTGAAGGAAAAGGCCCAGATAGGGGCCATGGAATTGTGGAGGAAAAATGCATGGTTGCACAGGTGGTGTTGGAGAGGGGACTTTGGATTCTTTGGCCATGGAATGTTGCTACAGAAAGAAGAGTTGTTAGGAAGAGATGAGCTCCATCTAAAAAGAGAGGGAAGAACATCTTTGCAGGCAGCCTTGCTAACTTATTGAGGAGGGGTTTAAATTAGGTTCTCTAGGGGATGATGATCTAAACCCTGAGTTAAGTGGGGAAGTGGGATACCGGGAGGAAACATAAGGAGAAGGATGCCACAGGGAAGGCCTCCTGATCCCTACCAAGAAAGTAGGGCAATTGGCTAGTTATCTTAGGTGTTGGGCTTAGTGGGAGTGATCAACAGCTTGCTATCTAGTAAGCAACCGGTGTCAAGCAGAGTGGCCCAGAGGCCGGTCTTAGAGCTGGTTTTGTTCAATATTTTCATAAATGATCTGGATGATGGGATGGATTGTGCCCTCTGCAAATTTGCAAATGACACTAAGCGGGGGTGGGGAGAAAGAGAGGATAAAGCTGGTAGGATAGGATCCAGAGTAGGAAGTGTGATAGGATCCAGAGTGACCTAGAGAAATTAGAGGATTGGTTAAAAGAAATCTGATGAAGTTCAACAAGGATAAGTGCAGAGTCCTCCACTTAGCGCAGAAGAATCCTATGCATTTCTACAGGCTGGGGACTGACTGGCTAAGTGGCAGTTCTGCAGAAAGTTCTGTCCCCCAGAGTACACTAAATAACCCCTCTCATTCTGCCACATCAGCACTCTGCAAACATTTACAGAAGACTCTTGTTCTCCTTCTCCCCTACACACACAAACTCATAGTCTATGGGCACTTAGACAGGCTTTCCTTGTGAAAAGAGCTGAATATTTCCTCATTAATCAATCCCTCCCACTCATCTCCTCCATTGGTCAGTGAATGAAAGCCCATAAGTGGGAGCAGTGTTCCTGGTGGAAGAGCAGAAGCATTGGGAGGAGCCACCCCTGCTTTGGGATGTTATGCCTGGGTATACAGCCTTTAGTGCAGGGGCCCCTTGCTTAATGGTTATAGTACAAGACAATGGCGGCCTCTCCAAGAGACAAGTTTTCAAACTTATGCAGAACTCTTATTTTGTCTTCACTATTGACTTTCATTGAACCCTTTTTGCATTATTTCACTGTCCATGATGGTATTAAAAACTCTCTCCATTGGAGTCAGCTGTGACTTCATTGAGGTCTCTATGACCTCTTTCCCAGCCCACTTATTTAAACAAGGCTGGTTTCACTGCTGGCAACAGATATGCCAAATGCTTTTGCTGAGTAAACACCTCTCTTTCTAGGTGTGGTGTTTATATCAGCCTGTTAGTAGAACAAACTAATAAAACCCATAAGAGCTGCCTAGACCCACTTTTTTTGTGGTCTTTGATAGCAGCAGTTATAACACACGTACAGAAAACTGTCCATTTTTCTTCAGGTGATTGCTCATGTCCATTCAGTGTAGGTGTGTGTGGTTGCCATGTGCACTGGTGCCAGAAGATTTTCCCCTAGCAGTACCTACTCATCTTAGTGTTAGCTGTTGCGCATTTCCCTAGTTGAACTTTGTTTTCCCTGTAAATTTTTTTTGTTAGTCAGTTTACTGTTCTAAGTAAAAAGTTTCAGAGGGTTAGCCATTTAACTGTAAAAATAACAAGCAGTCCTAGGTGGCATAGGACTCCTTGCTAGCGATGTTAAAAATGCAGGTAATTGGCTAACTGTGTAACCTCTGATTCTTCTTTGGTGGTGTCCCCGTGGGTGCTCCACTTGAGGTGTTGGGCTTGTCCCATGGGGCGCGTGCTGCTTGCGCTGATTACTAGCTTGCACTCAGTCCGGCTTCCTGCCAGTTCCTCCTTACCGTTCAACGGTCGCAGGCGGAGCAACTCCTTTCTCTTCATCTGTTAAGAAAGATTTGTGTAAATAGTTGGTAACTAATAACTATTGGTTGACTAACTAAGTTAGTTAGTTAGTGTTTGTTCAATAGTTATCTTTAAAAAAAAACAAACAAAAAAACCCACATTTTTCCTCAGTTCATAATGCCGGCTTCCTCTGGCTTCAAAAAGTGCTCTGTGCCATGACGCGATGCCAGCGTCTGATGGGCATTCGTTATGTGTAAAGTGTTTGGGCGAGGGGCATGTACCCCACAAATGCCCACACTGTCTGAAATTGATCGGCCGAGCGAGACGGGACTGTGAGATGCGGCTGAAGCTGCTCCTATACAGCAAAGCGCTTCAGCCGCAGGATACTCAAGCGCAGGGGCAGTCAGCACAAAACACCCCGGTGGCAGTGAAAACCCCGACTGTCTCCGCAAAACGCAGGGGTAAAAAAGCGACCGGGCTACAGCAGCAGGGCGAGTGGCAGGGAAAGAGCCACAGTATTTCAGAGCCCAGCTCCACCTCTAGCAGGAGGGCAGATCGGGCAATGGCTGTGCCTCCCAGACCGGAATCCACACCGGCTCCGGGTCACAGGCACTCTCACACACCCGCGGCTGCGGGTGCCTCAGCCCTAGTGGCTCTGACATCGACCCCAGCATCAGCGGCACAGACCTTGCTAACATCGGCTCCAGTTACTTCCGCACCGGCTCCTACGGTGCCGACCCTGCCCATGCCAGCTCCAACTGCCTCTGTGCCGGCAACTGCCGCACCGGCCATCTCGGCACCGGCAACTGCTGCGGCACCGACCACCTTGGTGCCGGCTACTACGGCACCGAGCGCAGCACCGGCTGTCCTTGGTGCGGGATCAATACCGCTTCTCCCTGGCACTATCACCGGCGCTGAGCTCCCTATCACCAGGCTCTTCGCCGGCACCAGCTTCACCATTTGAAATTGACAAGCGCTGAAGTGCTACTGTATCAGCCTCCAGGGCTGCACTGTGCCGGCTCTCTGACTACTCATTGGCACCGCAGCATCAGGGCTCCCCCCCAAGGTCACATCAATCAATGCTGCATGCAGCACCTGACCATTCAAAGGGCACAAGGTTTCATTCTTCACCAAGCCCCAAACAACTAGCTCTCTACTCACAGCCCAGATCACCTTCCTCTCTCTTCTCTGAGCCGCATAGACATGAAGCTCATGTTACCACTATCTCAAGAAGACACTTTCAACGATAGTCACCATCACCTCGTCATTATCGCAGACATTCTCAATCACCTTCGTACACCAGACGCAGATCTTGCTCATCTAGATTGCCTACGCGCTCATCTTCTTCTTGATATCGTCACGATTACAGATGACGGTACTCATCTGCATATTCATCTTCTTGTTACTATCGTGATCATCATCGCCGCTGTAGTGACTATCATAATGAGCGACGATGCTCTTCTGGACGTTCTTCCTGATCTCCACGATGCTACCGGTATCGCGCTAGTGACAGCTCCAGGGTTCCCACGCCACCAGCCGCTTCCACTCGACCCTCTACACCGTCTGCAAATGTGCCTCTTCCTCAAGCACACTCAGAACCAGTGCAGCTAGTGACACTGGAACAGCCACAACCGCAGGAGCAATCCTCAGTGGACCACTCTGCTGCTTCTTCCTCTCCGGATGATGTGGTGTTCCTTGGCGATTCTTCTCCAGTAGATGACGCTCGTCAATTTCAGGAGCTCTTTAAAAGAATGGCAGAATCACAGGACCTGCATGTAGCGGAGGTTCAACAAAAGCAACATAAGCTGTTGAAGAACCTTCAAAAATCCCCAAAATCCAAAATGGCTTTACCCTTTGAGGCAATCCTAGAAATTGCTGCTGATATATGGCAAACACCGGCGTCCTCTCAGCCCACTCGTAAGAGGGCAGACAAGAAATATTTTGTTCCCCCGAAGGGGATGGAATTTCTGTTTATGCACCCTCAACCAAACTCACTAGTTGTGGATGCGGCTCAGAAAAAATCCAAGACGCCACAACATAGGAATGCTGCTGTTGATAAAGAATCTAAACGCTTAGACCTTTTTGGACAAAAAGTTTATTCTTCCGACACACTTATACTGAGAATGGCGAACTATATTGCTCATCTGTCTAACCATAGCTTTGATAATTATTCAACGATGGTACCAGTTTTAGAGAACTTGCCCGACGACAAACAGCAGCTCTTAAAATCAGTTATCCAGGAAGGCTATACGGCCTCAACAACGGCCTTGCAAATTTCCCTGAATATTGCTGATGCAGCAGTACTGGCCATGGCTACGTCAGTGGTTGTGAGGCGGTCTTCGTGGTTACAGATGGCATCCGTACCTAAGGATTTACAATCTAAGGTAGAAGACCTGCCCTTTGACAGACTGTCTATTTGCAGAGAAAACGGACCAAGTTTTGCACTCTGGGAAGGATTCTAGAACTACCCTGAAAACGTTAGGGATGTATACACCTCCATATATGGTATATACCCTACTCCCGACAGAGGCCCTTCTCATATGGGGTGCCCAGATTCAGACAATAGGACCATCCACAACTGCAACAACGTTCCAGACCACGTCAACAAAAGCGAAGACTGCAAACTGTACGTAACCCTAATTCCCAAAACAACAGACAGCAAGTTTGATGGTCCGATCTAGGGACTGAGAACCATTCCACTAACGTACGACCCGGGAACACAGAAGTTATTCCATCACCGACTAAGACTGTACCAGCACAGATGGTTTGCCATCACCACAGACCGCTGGGTACGGGAGTTAATAGCATCAGGATACTCCATCCCTCTTCTTTCCTGTCCCCTCACCTCCTCTCTATCCCCGTCCCTTTTCAGGGACCCATCTCACGAGAATCTCCTAATGCAAGAGGTTCTCCGTCTCATAGAGATCGGTGTGGTGGAGGCAGTAGCCAATCAATTTTGGGGCAAGGGATTTTACTCCCGCTATTTTCTCACCGAGAAGAAATCGGGAGGATGGAGACCCATTCTGGACCTTCGCAATCTCAATCAATACCTCAGGAAACAGAGATTCAGGATGGTAACTAACTTCTGTAGTCCCAGCGTTGAACAAAGGCGATTGGTTCACTTCCCTCGATCTGCAAGATGTGTATTTCCACGTGACAATACACCCAGTGCACAGACATTTTCTGAGGTTCGTCGTAGGCACACAGCACTTTCAGTACAAAGTCCTCCTGTTTGGCCTTTCCTTCATACCCAGAGTTTTCTCAAAGACCCTCGCGGTGGTGGCAGTGAATCTTCATCGTCAAGGCATGATGATCTTCCCACATCTAGACGATTGCTTGATCAAGGCTCATTCGTTCAAAAGTGCAGTGTTGGCCACTCAAGTCACAAGAGACTTATTCACGGATCTGGGCCTTGTATTGAATGTCCCGAAGTGCTCGCTTGTACCACAAAGATCCCTCGTGTTCATTGGGGCACGGTTAGATTCTACGACGGCCAAGGCCTGTCTTCCTACAGAAAGGTTTTACAAAATACAGAACCTCACACAAACGCTGTACCTCAGCCCAAGAGTGTCAATACTTACCTGTCTCCAACTCTTGGGACACATGGCAGCGACGACATATGTAGTACAGCACGCCAGACTACGCCTCAGGTGCCTGCAACATTGGCTGGCGTCCATATATCGTCCGGGCAATTGCGATCTACACAAGCTGGTAACACTGCCATCAACAGTGAAACAATCCCTCACATGGTGGATTTCTCCTACCAACATGCTCTCCGGGGTTCCTTTCCACTGTCCGCATCCCACTGTCCAAGTTACTTCGGATGCCTCTCTCCTAGGTTGGGAAGCCCGCTGCGAGGGCGAATTCGCTCAAGGCCAATGGAATGCTCAGGAAGCCCTGCAACACATCAATTTTCTAGAACTCAGGGCGGTGTTCAATGCATGCAAGACATTCCTTCCCAGGATCCGGCGGTCAGATGGTTCAGGTCTTCTCCGACAACACCACCACGGTGTACTACATCAACTGACAGGGAGGAACCGGATCAAGATCCTTGTGTGCAGAAGCCACGAAGCTATGGAATTCGTGTATCAGTCACAAAATCACTATTATGGCAACATACCTACCTGGCAAGGACAATTCCATTGCAGATGCCTTGAGCAGACACCTGTTTCCTCAACACGAGTGGGAACTCAATCAGGAAGTGGTCCTTTCGATATTTCAACGCTGGGGACATCCCACTATAGACTTGTTTGCCACACATCTCAATGTGAAATGTCCCAGATATTGTTCCAGAGCCAGTCTGGGCCCCAAATCTCTGGGAGATGCGTTCCTGATAAGCTGGACTCATCATCTTCTCTACGCTTTTCCTCCTGTCCTACTTCTCCCGAGAGTGCTGGAGAAGATAATCGATGACAGGGCCAGTACCCAGATCTCTCCCTGCTATTTGGCAATCCTCTGTCCTACTTCTACCATGCTTGGGCCAGTATTATTTTAGACCATGGGTCCCCAAACAGGAGGGCGTGCTCCCCTGGGGGGCGTGAAGAAATTCCAGGGCGGGCGCGAGGCGACCCAGCCACACACACCCCCGTCAATCCCACCCCAAGTTTTGCTGCTGTTTTTTTGGAAGGGGGGGTGTGAGGGTTTCTCAAAAATCAAAAAGGGGGCGTGATGCCAAAAAGTTTGGGAACCACTGCTTTAGACCTTTGGGTCCTCAGCATCCAGTTCTCTACCTTCTCCTCCTTCCCATCCCTCTTCAGGGACCCTTCTCATGAACAATTCCTTAATCAGGAGGTTTGCTCCCTTGTAGAGTTAGGGGTGATAGAGAAGGTTCCTCAGGAGTTTGGAGGCAGGGGTTTCCATGCCCAGCATTTCCTTATCCCCGAGGTCAAGGATGGGCTCAGGTCCATTATACAACTTTGAAATCTGAACTTGTTCATAAAAAATTTCAAGTTCCGTATGGTTTCCCTTGCCACTATGATCCCCTCCCTAGATCTGGCAAACTGGCATGCCATCCTCGAGATGAAGGACACATACTTCCATATTTCCATCATTCCCACACACAGGAGGTTTCTCAGGTTCATGGGCAGCAGCCACCATTACAAATTCACAGTCCTTCCATTCAGTCTCTCTAGCGAATCGAGGGTGTTTACAAAGTGCATGGCAGTGGTGGCGATCTTTCTCCACCTTGATGATTGGCTGATCAAGGGCAGGTCCCAAGATCAGGGCCGCCAGCACATGGAACTGACATAAATGACCTTTGCCATGCTAGACCTCATTCTCAAAGTTCCCAGGTCCCAGCTCAGCAAATAGAGTTCATTTGGAGCCTTTCTAGATTCTACCTGAGAGAGAAACTTTCTATCTGAGTTCCACTTTCAGACGTTTATGGACATTATTTACACCCTGCAGCGAGACTCCTGGCCACATGGCAGCCTGCACATTCAAGGTATGGCATGCAAAACTCCACCTCCAAACCCTCCAGACCTGGTTCTTCATGGTCCACGGACCTAACAGGGATCTATTAGACAGTCTCGTCACTCTACCCATGTCAGTTCTCTACTCCTTGAATTGGTAGTTGCAGCTCCAAGAGGTGCATGCGGGGATCCCCTTTGCCAGCCCACAGCCCTCTCTGTCACTGGTCACAGATGCAGTGGAGGCGGGTTGGGAAGTGCACATGGGCAAACTCAGTACTCGGGGGCTGTGGTCTCAGAAGGAACTCTCCCTGTACATCAGCCCTGGACCTGTGGGACTTTTGCATTGAATCCATGTGCAAGCCTCCCACTTGCTGGTGGCCCAGAACACCCTGGCCAACCACCTCAGTGCTCTTTCAGCACCCATGAGTGGTCCTTCAGGATGGATATTGTCCTCTCCATTTTCCAGAGGTGGCATCCTCCCCACATGGACTTCTTAGCCACAAGGAGCATCAGGGAGTGCCACAGGTTCTGCTCCTTCAGAACCACAGCTGTGGCTTTAGTGCAGACATATTCCACATTCGTGGTCAAGCCACCTGCTGTATGCCCTCCCTTTCCCCGGTGCACAAAATCCTTCTAAAAATTCTACAGGACAGAGTGGATGTGATACTCATCGCCCTGGCATGGCCCCAGCAACATTGGTTCACAATGCTGCTCAGCCTCTCAGTAGACACATCCATAGCTCTGGAGCTTCAGGGGGTAGCCCAGTTAGTCTGTTACAGAAAAAAACAGCAAGCAAATGGTCTGGTAGCACTTTATAGACTAACAAAACATGTAGATGGTATCATGAGCTTTCGTGGGCACAGCCCACTTCTTCAGATGACCCAATTATGACTAGTGGATAAGAAAATTCGAAATAAAAAAATATTTCAAGTTTTCTTATCCACTAGTCATAACTCCGGTCATCTGAAGAAGTGGGCTGTGCCCACGAAAGCTCATGATACCATCTACATGTTTTGTTAGTCTATAAAGTGCTACCAGACCATTTGCTTGCTGTTTTTATCCATAGCTCTGCCACTCTTCCCCAACATCATCCAGAGCCACAGTTGGTGGCAGCACCCCAACCTTCAGTCTCTCCACCTCATGGCATGGAGACTGCATTGCTAAACTCTCAAGTAGGGATGTTAAATATCGACTAATTGACTAATCAGATAGTCCATGCATTATGCATTGACTATTCGATTAGTCGATAGGGTGCTTCCACCTTTGAAGTGTAGCAATAGCCCGGACTCCCCTGCTGACTGCGGGCTCTGTGTGGTGCTGCCGCTTTGAAACACTATGAGGAGCCTGATGCCCCAGCTGGTCCCGTGCTGCATGCGGCATTTCAAAGTTGTAGTGCTGCGTGGAGCCCAGGGTCTGGCCCCAGGCTCTAAGCGGCACTGCTGCTTTGAAGTACCCCCTCCGCTTCCCCCCTTGCTGCCTCTTTCTGATAGAGGCAGCAAGGGAGGGAAGCGACTAGTCCTTCACATCCCTACTCTCGAGCATCAGTAGTCACTCAGTTAAGGAGGTCCTCCTGCTATCTAGGAAGCCATCCACTAGGGTCACATGCATAGCTGAGTGGAATCAATTTTTGCTTTGGTCTCTCCAGAAGGGGATTCACCCTCAGGAGGCCATTATACCCTTGGTCCTTGATTAGGGTCCATGGACCCTCAACCTGATCCTCTCCCAGCTCACGGGCCTCCCTTTTGGCCTATGGCTACCTGTCCTCTGTCCTATCTTTCATGGAAGGTCACTTTCCTTGTGGCCATAATTTCAGCCAGGACAGTTTCAGAGCTCTGGTCCCTAACCTCTGTATCCCAATATATGGTATTTTATAAGGACAAGGTGAAGCTTTGTCCCTGCCTGGCCTTCCTGCCCAGAGTGGTCTCCTATTTCCATGTGAACCAGGACATTTTATGCCTGTGTTCTTCCCCAAACCACATGCCACTTCTAGAGAGCTAATCCTGCACTCCTTAGCTGTCAGGAGAGCATTGTCCTTTTACATTGAATGCACTACCCCTTTTTGTAAATCCCCACAACTCTTTATTGCAATTGTAGCATGAATGAGGGGGCTGCCCATCTCATCCCAGTGTCTTTCTTCCTGGACCACGTCATGTATCAGGACATGCTATGACCTGGCCTAGGTCTAGCCCTGATGGCTTATTCCACAAGGGTGAAGGCTTCCTCAGTGGTATTCCTTGCACAGGTCCCTATTCAGGACGTCTGCAGGGCAGCGATGTGGTCCTCCATCCTCATGTTCGTGACACACTATGCCATCACCCAGCAGGCCCGGGATGCTGCAGTATTTGGTAGGGTGGTACTCCAGACAGCTGCATGGTGATCTCTGAACCCTCCTCCAGGTAAACTGCTTGCATGTCACCTATAGGAATGCACATGAGCAATCACTCGAAGAAGAACAAAAGGTTACTTACCTTTTGTAGCTGTTCTTTGTGATTGTTGCTTGTGTCCATTCTAAATCCCATCCATATCTTATATGTTGGAAAGCCAGCAAGAAGGAACTGAGTCGGTGGAGGGCCACTCTGGGCTGGTGCCATTCTGCCAGGCTCCATAGCTGGCCTGACGGGTACTGCCTGGGGAAAAACCTTCCAATGATAATGCACGTAGCTTGTTTATACCTGTTGGAATGGATATGAGCAACATATCTTGAAGAACAACCGTTTTTTTTTTCCTGTGATGCGGCCAGTGGTCTAATCCAGTGTTTCCCAACCAGTGGTACAAGTACCCTTTGGGGTACTCAAGAGAAGTCTGGGGGGGTACATCAACACAACTGAAATTTGGAGAAAACTGAATTTTTGTTTTAAGTTTTACAGCGCTTTATTATTTGTACTTTTTACACTCAAAAATTTCATCACCCGCCCAGCTACTATTAAGTTGTTTAAACAAACGTGTTGCAATGGTAGAAAAAAATTGTGTGTGTCTGAAAACTGTAGATACTGGGGATACTTATAGTGTGTGTTTTTTTTTAAAGGAGTACTTTGTAAAAGAAGGTTGAGAAACACTGTCCACTTTGGAAATCCTTTTCTTTCCTTTCCATCTGCCGTGCTATATACAACAGCCAATTCCCTATATTTGTTCTAGACTCAGTTAATTTATACTTCATAAAATAAACTTGGATTGGGACAAGACCACAGGTTCATCCTCTTTCACACTGGATTGCAAACTCATTCAAAATGTTGGGAAAATAAATTTGGAATGAAGAAATACAAGTATTAGCAGCAAGAAGCATTCTTTCTTCACTCACGCTCGGGATTTGTGTGTTAGAAAGTTAGGAAGAAATTTCCAAGGAACAGTTATGAGGGATCCCAAAAGTTACAAAGTGAGAGTACACAAAGGCCAATATTTCCAGAAGTGGCTTCTGGTTTTGAGATGTTGCTTTTTTGGCTACTTAAGGCATAGTGGCCCCTTTTGTAAACATTGTCCTAATTGTATTCTTTTTACCTCAATAAAAGCACTTAACTTCAGGACCTCTCCCCCACAACAGAGACAAAGGATGAGTGGCTCAAGCCAGCAATGTGCTGGGACACTCAGGCCTAGAATAGGTAATGGAATTGGCTGAAATGGGGTCTGCGACAGGAGTCATTTGGACATGTCTTTTGTTGCCTTGGATTTTGAAATGATAATGTCTTTAAGTCTAAACGCCTCTCTCCTCCCTCCCCCATCTTCCACCATTGTGTGTATGTGTCTATTTCCCTTCCTCCCCTCTTGTCCTCTCAGTCGGAAGGCTTTAGCTTCACTGGAAGCAAAGCATTCGTTGATAAGAAGTGAGTTGGTTGCCGTGAGGGAGACACTGCAGAAATCTCACCTTGATGGGGAGCTGATGAAGCAAGAGAAACATGAGCTTGCCATGGCACTGGAGAGGGTACGGGCTCATCTGGTATTCCTAGGCAGCATCAAACCCAGCTTGTTATTTCAAAAGCTTCAGAGGGGTAACTGAGTTAGTCTGTACAGGATAAACTTAAAAAACAACAAATAGTCTGGTAGCACTTTAAAGACTAACAAAACATGTAGATGGTATAATGAGCTTTCGTGGGCACAGCCCACTTCTTCAGATGACTAGAGTTATTTCAAGAGTTCAAATAGCAGGGTCACCATACACTGCTCATTGCAATATAAAAATGATAGGTAGTGTTATCTCCCATGAGAAGACGCAAGAATGATGTCAGGAAACAATCTTTGGGGAGTTCAGCCTGCATGTGCATGGAGGGATGGCTAAGAGAGAATTGGGACACTAACTATATGGAAATAGGAATTGTTAGAGGATTAGAGGTGCGTATGGTAAGAGGGATGCATTTTGGGTATGAGAGAGGGAGGACTCTTGGACACACAGCTTTTGTCAGGGGTTTGGTATGGCAAAAGGTATCCTTGGGTTAAAGCAAAGGAAGCTTTTCAGGAGTTTTGTTTTCATTTTTTTTCTTCTTTGCCCTGCTAGGCAGAACAGTCAATTGCTGAGTTGACAGGAGTTCAGAATAAACTGAAAGCCGAAATTGCTGATCTGCATGATGTGGCTGAAAAGATGAGTTGCATTAATGAGGCTCTAGCTTTGGACAAAGTGCAGTTGAATCAACTTGTCCTGCAGGTGAGTAGAGGTCTCCATGGGAATTAGTAGAAGGGATTACTTTGGTGAGGTCTCCTTCAGGCTTCTCCAGGGAATACTAGGGCTGATTGAGAGAGGACATGGCACAGTCTTCTCTGCCCAGGACAGGAGCCCGTTGTGACAGACTGCTGGCTAAGCCAGAGCTCTACCATGACAGCCCGGCTGAAAAGGCCATTGCAGCCAGCTGAGCAAGCCCAGTCCCAAAGGGCTAATGCAAGCGGCTGTGGGCCTCATTAGCCAGAGGGTTACATAAGGCACCCAGAGGGGAAATGAAAGGGGAGGAGCAAGGAGCCAGGGTGTGGCTGCGGTTGCTGAACAAAAGCTCTGTAAATAGAAGGTGGTGGGAAATTGGCAGTGACAATAAAAGACACGGGTGGCTGCACCAGAAAGGGTCTCTGGTTGATTTGTGACTCAAAGAGAGGGTCCCAAGGCAAGGGGCCTGGGCACCATAAAAGGTTATGTCTTTGTTCTCTGCTCCTTTATTTCCTCTCTGTTCTTTCCTTGACCGTAGTTGGAGCAGGAGAATCAGGCTTTGTCAAGCAAAGTGGAGGACATGAAAAGAGCAGCAACTTCTGTTCAGGAGGAGCTGAGCCTGTTACAAAGAGCAAATGAGGAGCTCTGTACAGAGAAAACTAATCTCGAACAGTTGCTGCAGAATGCTGATGTGGCACAGGAGTTGCTGCAGGCAGAGATGAATGTGCTGAGAGATGAGAGAAAAGAGACTCGGGAAGTGATGAGTCAGGTGAGAGCAGACTCCAGTTGTCCTCCATAGGAATCTGGCAGCACTCACACTGGTGCTGAGGCTGGGCTTGGTGCTGTTGGGTTTTAGAAAATCCTCAGTTTTAAGACATCCCGTGCTGTTGGAAACAAAACAGGAACAGACTTCACATGACTCTTGCTGGGCATATCTCAGACGGGTTGTGAAGTGTGAGTTTTGCAATGCCTCTTCATGTTCTCTTGAGAGTTGAATTGTCCAGTGGAGAATGTAATGAAAAAGGTCACTTTCCACCCCAGGAACCCGAAGTGCTTTCAAATATTAATGAGTTCAGCCTCACAACCTCCATGAGGGGGAGGAACACTAGCCACATGTTACAGATGAAGAATATGAGGCTTAAAATTGCACACATGGCAGATCATGGAGTAGGACCAGTCTTGCCCAGAAACAACAGAAGCATTCTTTTAACACTGCCACTGCACCTGTTATTGCTCCAAGGACAGCTCACTTGGAAGCTCTGTATATTGCAATAGTGACCCATTTCATCCCTGCATCCAGCAAATCTGCTTTTTCTGAAAAATACATTGTTGAAACATTCCCAACCAGTTCTTATTAGGGGATTCCTCAGGGGCTGGCTTGAGCAGCTTTGCAGTCTTATGATACTAGGATAGCAGCATGTAATGCAAGGTTCTGTATTAGGTCCAAAATGTCAGCAAGCATACAGAATGGAATGCAGAATATGGTAAATGTAATGCCCTTGTAAAAATTAGCAGCCTTGTCTCTAGTGAATCCTGTGTGCAGTATTGGTCTCGTTACAAACAAATATTGCATGATTAGAGGGGCTCCGAGGTGGGTGTGGATGAGAACAATTAGGCGCCTGGAAAAACTCTTAAGAAAAGAGGTTGAGAAGATTGGCATTGTTTACATTAGAAAGGAGACATCATAAGAATATAAAAAATAATTAATGGTCTACAACAGTGGTCACCAACCAGTAGATCAGGATCTACTGGTAGATCCTGGAACCTCTGACAGGGGATCCTAACTGGTTTGGCCAAGAGGTTATCAAGCCCAGCACTTCAGCTGCCCCCCACAGACTGCTGCACATCTCCTGCCCTTTGCTTTGGAGCTGTCCCCTCAGGAGTCTCTGCTTTCTGTGCAGGGCAGGGGAGGGGTGCTGATATCAAGATGTGCCCTCTCCCACCCTGTGCCCTATCTCCCCAGAGCAGAGAGGGGGCACAGCAGGACTTGGGATAGAGTTTGCTGGCTGCTTTTGGGAGTGGTGCAAGGTCAGGACAGGGGTGAGCCTGCCTTAGCCCCACTGCACCACCACCCAAGAGCCACGTGAGGTAAGCAGGGCCCAGCTGGTGCCCACATCCTGAAACCCTACCCTAGTCATGAACCCCTTCCTACACCCCAAGCCTCTGCCCTAGCCCCGAGCACCCCTGCATCCAAATGCCCTCCCAGAGCCTGCACTTAGAACCCCCTCTGGTACCCCAACTGCCTGCCCCAAGCTCAGGTCAGAGCCCCTCTCACACTGCAAATTCCTTAATTCAAGACCAGAGCCTGCACCCCAACCCTCTGCCCCAGACTGGTGAAAGTGAGGACGGAGTGAGCAGGGGCGGGGCTTCAGTGAAGGGGCACAAAGGAGGCGGGGCAAGGGTATTTGGGTTTGAGGTAGATCTTGGATTGCACTTAAATTCAAAAAGTGATCTCATGTTTAAAAAGGTTGGAGACCACTGGTCTAGAGAAGGGAGATTTAGTTATTCTGACTCATAACACAAGGACAAGGGCAGATTCAATGAAATGAGACCAGTGGTAAAATTAATAAAAAAGAAAAGCTTTTTCATACAGCATATAGTTAGAGTATGGAACTCCTTTACGACAGGATACTACCACTGAGGCCAAGTATTTTGCAGGATACAGAGAGGATTTGAACATTTATACAGGTGACCAGAATATTGAGTGTTACAATAGTAACTACTAAGGATATCTTCTTGTATTGGGATTGAAGCTAATCTCTAACAGTTCTGGGTTTGGAGGAGACTACCTCAGGGGGATTATCCTATAGTGTGGGTTCCTGTGCTTTTCTTTGGCATGTCTTGCACCTTTCCCTGAAGCAACTTGTATTGGTCACTATCAGAGAGAGGACAGTGGCCTGGATGGACCATTTGTCTATTCCACTCTGGCAGTTTTTGTGTTCCTACAGATTATTTTGGTCCTGGGAATCCCATGGGCCTTTGCTCCTCACTATCGCTGTCTGTAGCTCCTAGTAATGGTTTATAAATGCCTGTGCTTTCTAGAAGAGCTTCCATGACAAGGGCAGCTGGCTTTAAGCAGCCTCTGTTACTTACTCCAAGCTGATGAGGATGCTGCTGCTGTATAACTAGGAGCTGTCTTGATAATTAATTCCTTCGAGGGACCCTGCCTTGATTACTTGTCATAACTGAGTGCTTATTTCAGTGCCTGTTCTAAATAACTTGTCATTTTAACATTTTCTCCTCTGTCTGTGCTTGCCACTGTCCAGCCACTACCAGGCTTTCTTTACTCATCTTGTGGATCCACTCCTTCCTCTTCATCACCCGGTTCTCCCCTTCCCAACTTCACTCTCACAAATCTTCTTACTGTCTTGTCTTGAGCAACCTGTCTCCTAGATCATGCCTTCCTCCCACCCCATCATCACCCTCAGCCCACTGGCTGCAAGATGGGCCATCTCATTTCTTTGAGTTGCCATCATCCAATCCAGATCTAGTACTGCGTGGATTTGCTCATTGCTGGTTTAAAGCTGCAGCCCCTTGCCTTGTAAGAGCTGGTTAGCTGTTCAGTGCTCTCCCCCTTTTTTTTTAAGAGTATTTTTTCACTGCTGTCTGGGAGTAGTGGCTGCTTTCCATCTTTGACACATCTTTATGGTACATATTGCTAGCTGTACCAGATGAATTGCACTTTTATTGTTTGGTGATTTGCTGCACTTTCCAGTTATCCTGGAGTCCAGCCTCATTTAGAGGGTTGCTATTAGCTTTTCCTTCATGCACTTGGGCACAGCCAAACTCTGTTTGGAGCACTGAGGATTAGTTGTTAAAAAGCAATGCTGGCTTTATATTTCCAAAATACCACTGGAATGACAATTATTGAGTTCTCCCATGGGACGCCATCTTGGCTGTCAATCCTATAGAAGTAGCAAATGTCTTTTTAAAGAAGTCTTGTCAAATGCTCACCAGCAGGGAAACATTATAGTAACAGCTTGGAAATCAGGGTCTCCCAATACCCATGGCATTGTAGTGGTTTGTTACACCAGAATAGTATTTGGTGGTTGGGGAGTGGCTCATCTGTCTTGGTAGACAATATCCATGTTCAGTTTCTGTTGATGCTGAGTGGATTTTAGCTTTCTATTCAAATCAGCTCCTATATTCCTTCTCTAGATCACATCCCTCCTTGTGGGCCTGTTTCAGCTATCACCACAGCTCTGCCAGCCCCATAGTTGAAGAGCAGCTTTTGCTCTCGTTTCAGAAAGCTCCAGCCTTGGGGGCTAGTTATTTGGCTGTCAAACTGAAACCCTCCCAGGTTCTCTTTCTCAAGGCTACTTTCTTCACTCTGCCACAAACCCTCAAGTTCCCAGGGTCTGAGTCTTGAGGGAGACTCCTCCTGCTCATTGTACTTTAATTAGGTGTCTGTGGGGCCTCCTCCTAGGATCTTTCACAGGCTTCTTCTAAAGCCACTTGCAGGTCTTTTGCCTGGAAAGGCCTCAAGCTCCTCCTTGACTATCTCCTCCTTCTGTCCATGACTAAAGAGAAAACCATGGCAAATCTTACTCCCTTCTTATCATTTCTTTACTAAAGTGAGGGAGCCTTTAAAGGGCCAGCAGCATACCCATATAGAGGTGGAAGTGGAGCAATGGATGTGCTGTTTTCAAAACTAATCAATAAACTTGATTGGTAGCACATCTTGGATTGTATGGGAGACCTTTCTCAAGCCCTGAGGAAGAAGAAAATATAGAAATTAATGAAGAGACAACTGACACTGGACTAATTACATTTTAGTACATTAAAAAGAAAATTTATGAGTATTGTGTCAATGGAGTAGAATGAGGAATTTGCCTTCATGTGTATGTTTTTTTTCATGATCTGCTATACTAATTTTAGATATATTATAGGAGAGGTTTGTTCAATGCTGCCCACAGGTCCTGCCCCAGAGATCCTCATCCCTGGAGACCCCCAGGTACGGGCCGAGCTGCCCCTACCCCCTTCCCCTTAGCCAGACCCCCCCACCAGCACCGTGACCACTGGCCAGACCCCCCACTAGCATCCTGCTTCTGCCCCTACCTCTTAGCCAGACACCTACCCCCAGCTTGCTCCTGTACCCTATTTTCCACCTAGATTCTCTACCCCTATCCCATTCACTGGCAGCCCTGTCCCGCACACTGGATCCCTCATATTTGGCCCCACCTCAGAGTGTAGAGGGGCCCACAAAATCCACTAACCCTGGAACCCCAGAAGAGTTAATCTGGCCTGAGGCCTTGAACATCAGTCCTACCTACCCTCCCCATGGGGCTGGAGTGCCAGGGGAGTGAGGTGTCTCAGTTGGGGCCACATCAGTGAGGCTTGGGGGGTTTTCATAGATTCATTGAATCATAGAACACTAGAACTGGAAGGGACCTTGAGAGGATATCAAGTCCATTCCCCTACCCCCACAGCAGGACCCAGTACCATCTAGAGTAGACCATCCCTGATAGATGTCTGTCTAACCTGCCCTTAAATATCTCCAGAGAAGGAGATTCCACAACCTCCCTAGGCAACTTATTCCAGTTTAACCACTCTGACAGGAGGTTTTTCCTAATGTTCAACCAAAACCTCCCTTGCTGCAATTTAAGCCCATTGCTTCTTGTCCTATCATCAGAGGCCAAGAAGAACAATTTTTCTCCCTCCTCTTTGTGACACCCTTTTATATATCTGAAGACCGCTATCATGTTCCCGAACATAAGAATGGCCGTACTGGGTCAGACCAAAGGTCCATCTAGCCCAATATCCTGTCTGCCGACAGTGGCCAGCACCAGGTGCCCCAGAGAGGGTGGACCGAAGACAATGATCAAGCGATTTGTCTCCTGCCATCCCTCTCCAGCCTCTGACAAACAGAGGCCAAGGACACCATTTTATCCCCTGGCTAATAGCCTTTTATGGAGCTAACCTCCATGAAATTATCTAGCTTCTCTTTAAACTCTATTATAGTCCTAGCCTTCACAGCCTCCTCTGGCAAGGAGTTCCACAGGCTGACTACACGCTGTGTGAAGAAGAACTTTCTTTTATTAGTTTTAAACCTGCTACCCATTAATTTCATTTGGTGTCCTCTAGTTCTTCTATTTAGGGAACTAATAAATAACTTCTCTTTATCGGCCCTCTCCACACCACTCATGATTTTATATACCTCTCTCATATCCCCCCTCAGTCTCCTCTTTTCTAAACTGAAAAGTCCCAGTCGCTTTAACCTCTCCTCATATGGGACCCGTTCCAAACCCCTAATCATTTTAGTTGCCCTTTTCTGAACCCTTTCCAAGGCCAAAATATCTTTGTTGAGGTGAGGAGACCATATCTGTACACAGTATTCAAGATGTGGGCGTACCATAGTTTTATACAGGGGCAGTAAGATATTCTGGGTCTTATTTTCTATCCCTTTCTTAATAATTCCTAGCATCCTATTTGCCTTTTTGACTGCTGCTGCACACTGTGTGGAAGTTTTCAGAGAACTGTCCACGATAACTCCAAGATCTCTTTCCTGATTTGTCGTAGCCAAATTAGCCCCCATCATACTGTACGTATAGTTGGGGTTATTTTTCCCGATGTGCATTACTTTACACTTATCCACATTAAATTTCATTTGCCATTTTGTTGCCCAATCACTCAGTTTGGTGAGATCTTCTTGGAGTCCCTCACAGTCTCCTTCTGTCTTGACGATCCTAAACAGTTTGGTATCATCTGCAAACTTTACCACCTCACTGCTTACCCCTTTCTCCAGATCATTTATGAATAAGTTGAACAGGATTGGTCCCAGGACTGACCCTTGGGGGACACCACTAGTTACCCCTCTCCATTCTGAAAATTTACCATTTATTCCTACCCATTGTTTCCTGTCTTTTAACCAGTTCTCAATCCAAAAAAGGACCTTCCCTCTTATCCCATGGCCATGTAATTTACACAAGAGCTCTTGGTGAGGGACCTTGTCAAAGGCTTTCTGAAAATCTAAGTATACTATATCTACTGGATCCCCCTTGTCCGCATGTTTGTTAACCCCTTCAAAGAACTCTAATAGATTAGTAAGACAGGATTTCCCTTTACAGAAACCATGTTGACTTTTGTCCAACAAATTATGTTCTTCTACATGCTTCACAATTTTATTCTTTACTATTGTTTCGACTAATTTGCCCGGTACTGAAGTTAGACTTACCGGTCTGTAATTGCCTGGATCGCCTCTAGAGCCCTTTTTAAATATTGGTGTCACGTTGGCTACCTTCCAGTCATTAGGTACAGAAGCCGATTTAAGGGATAGGTTACAAACCACAGATAATAGTTCAGCAGTTTCCCATTTGAGTTCTTTTAGAACCCTTGGATGAATGCCATCCGGTCCCGGAGATTTGTTAACATTAAGTTTTTCTATTTGTTCCAAAACCTCCTCTAATGACACTTCAATCCAGGATAGTTCCTCAGATTCATCACCCACAAAGGATGGTGCAGATTTGGGAATCTCCCCAACGTCCTCAGCCGTGAAGACTGAAGCAAAGAAATCATTTAGTTTCTCCGCAATGGCTTTATCGTCCTTGATTGCGCCTTTTATAGTTCGATCGTCTAGGGGACCCACAGGTTTTTTAGCAGGCTTCCTGCTTCTAATGTACTTAAAAAACATTTTGTTATTTCTTTTTGAGTTTTTGGCTAGCTGTTCCTCAAAATCTTTTTTTGCTTTTCTTATTACATTTTTACACTTGATTTGACAGTATTTATGTTCCTTTCTATTTATCTCACTAGGATTGGACTTCCACTTCTTAAAAGATGCCTTTTTGTCCCTCACTGCTTCTTTTACATGGTGGTTAAGCCACAGTGACACTTTTTTAGGTCTCTTGCTATGTTTTTTAATTTGGGGTATACATTTAAGTTGGGCCTCTATTATGGTGTCTTTAAAAAGTTTCCATGCAGCTTGCAGGGATTTGGCTCTAGTCACTGTGCCTTTTAATTTCTGTGTAACTAACCTCCTCATTTTTGTGTAATTTTCCTTTTTGAAATTAAATGCCAGGGTGCTGGACTGCTGAGGTGTTCTACCCACCACAGGAATGTTGAATGTTATTATATTATGGTCACTATTCCCAAGTGGTCCTGTAACGGTTATTTCCTGGACCTGATCCTGCACTCCACTCAGGACTAAATCGAGAATTGCCTCTCCCCTTGTGGGTTCCTGCACCAGCTGCTCCAAGAAGCAGTCATTTAGGCCATTGAGAAATTTTATCTCTGCTTCTCTTCCTGAGGTGACATGTACCCAGTCAATATGGGAATAATTAAAATCCCCCATTATTATAGAGTTCTTTATTTTGGTAGCCTCTCTAATCTCCCTCAGCATTTCAATGTCAGTATCACTGTCCTGGTCAGGTGGTCGGTAATATATCCCTACTGCTAATTTCTTATTATTGGAGCATGTAATTACTATCCATAGCGATTCTATTGAACATGTTGATTCACTTATTTTTATTTCATTTGATTCTACATTATCTTTCACATACAGTGCCACTCCGCCACCCACCCGGCCTGCTCTATCCTTTCGATATATTTTATATCCCGGTATGATTGTGTCCCAGAGATTTTCCTCATTCCACCAGGTTTCAGTGATGCCTATTATGTCAATCTCCTCATTTAATACTAGGTACTCTAGTTCACCCATCTTATTAGTCAGACTCCTAGCATTTGTGTAGAAGCACTTTAAAAATTTGCCACTGCTTATTTGTCTGCCCTTCCCTGGTGCATTGGATTCCTTTGTATGCGGTTGTTTGTCTGCTCTGGCCCATGGTTTGCCCTCTCCCCTCCTCTCTTTCTGACTACAGCTTAGAGAATCTCTATCAATGGATTCTCCTCTAAGAGAAGTCTCCCTCCGATTTACGTGCATCTCCGCACCAATCGGCTTTCCCCCATCTCTTAGTTTAAACACTGCTCTACAACCTTTTTAATGTTTAGTGCCAGCAGTCTGGTTCCACCCTGGTTTAGGTGGAGCCCATCCTTCCTGTATAGGCTCCCCCTCTCCCAAAAGTGTCCCCAGTTCCTAATAAATCCAAACCCCTCTTCCCTACACCATCGTCTCATCCACGCATTAAGACTCTGAAGCTCTGCCTGCCTACCTGGCCCTGCGCGTGGAACTGGAAGCATTTCCGAGAATGCCGCCATAGAGGTCCTGGATTTCAGTCTCTTTCCTAGCAGCCTAAATTTGGCCTCCAGGACATCTCTCCTACCCTTCCCTACGTCATTGGTACCTACATGTACCACGACCACCGGCTCCTCCCCAGTACTACGCATAAGTCTTTCTAGATGCCTAGAGAGATTCCCCAACCTTCGCACCAGGCAGGCAAGTGACCATACGGTTCTTCCGGTCATCACAAACCCAACTATCTATGTTTCTAACAATTGAATCACCCACTACTAACACCTGCCTCTTCCTAACTGGCATTCCCTCCCCCTCAGAGGTATCCTCAGTGCGAGAGGATACCGCAACATCCTCTGGGAGGAGGGTCCCAACTACGGGATGGTTTCCCTCTGCTCCCATTGAATGCTCTGTTCGCTTGAGACTTTCATCCTCCTTAAGAGCCCTGGGGCTCTCAGACTGGAGGTGGGACAGTACTACAATGTCCCAGAAAGTCTCATCAACATATCTGTCTACCTCCCTTAGCTCCTCCAGTTCAGCCACCCTGGCCTCCAAAGCCCGAACCCGGTCTCTGAGGGTCAGGAGCTCCTTGCAATGGGTGCACACATACACCACCCGCCCACAGGGCAGGTAATCATACATGTTACACTCGACACAATAAACAGGACAGCCCCCACTCTGCTGCGGGGCTTCTGTCTCCATTTTTCTAATGAATAAGTTTAAGCAGAAACTGGGATTCTTTTTAAACCTCTGGAATATAGATTATTATAAGAGTTGTTTTTAAGAAGGTCAGAAGTCCCTAGTGCCCTCTAACCTCCCTCTCCAAACTCCCTGTTAGCTGTTCCTGGTCGCTGAGTCACAGGCTTATATAGCTCTGGTAGCCCCTCCCCCTGACTGAGGCTCAGCCAATTAACAGAGGCTTCTAGATTTCAAACCTTTTAGAAGCTCCTTCAAACAAACCAACCAACCAACCAAACACACAAACACAAGCTCAGCACACAGCAAATAACTCCCCCACACACAAACACACACTCCAGACAGCCGCTTACCACAAGGGTCCCGCTTTTACTCCTCTTTTACCTGGAGAACTCCCTCTCCAAACTCCCTGTTAGCTGTTCCTGTTCTCCAAACTCCCTGTTAGCTGTTCCTGTTCCTGACTGTTCTCAGTCTTTTCCTTTCCAAACTAAACAAGCCCAGTTCTTTCCGTCTTCCTTCATAGGTCATGTTTTCTAAACCTTTGGTCATTCTTGTTGCTCTTCTCTGGACCTTCTCCAATTTCTCCACATCTTTTTTGAAATGTGATGCCCAGAACTGGACACAATTGAGGCCTAATCAGTGCAAAGTAGAGCGGAAGAATGACTTCTCGTGTCTTGCTCACAACGTTCCTATTAATGCATCCCAGAATCAGGTTTGTCTTTTTTGCAACAGCATCACACTGTTGGCTCATATTTAGCTTGTGGTCCACTATGACCCCTAGGTCCCTTTCTGCAGTACTCCTTCCTAGACAGTCGCTTCCCATTCTGTATGTGTGAAACTGATTGTTCTTTTCTACAAGGAGTATTTTGCATTTGTCCTTATTAAACTTCATCCTGTTTACCTCAGACCATTTCTCTAGTTTGTCCAGATCATTTTGAGTTATAACCTTATCCTCCAAAGCAGTTGCAACCCCTCCCAGCTTGGTATCGTCTGTGAACTTAATAAGCGTACTCTCTATGCCAATATCTAAACCATTGATATTGAACAGAACCGGTCCCAAAACAGAACCCTGTGCAACCCCACTTGTTTTGGAGGGGTTGTTTTTTTGCATCTCACTTGTGTGGTTCTTGACTGATTTTTTTCTGTGGTTCAATGGTCCCTGGTCCAAAACAGGTTCCCCGCCCCTCCCATAAATAAAGATAATGCTGAAACTTTTTGTGTTGGACATAATATTTTATTTAAAAATGAAGCCTAGCTAACAAGTCCCCAATTGGGGCCAAGCCCCCATCTAGCTGCAGCATTATAACACTCCTGCACTCCCCACAAACCCCAACCAGGACTCTGTCATAACCTGAACCCCCTGCCCTGATCCCCTCACATCCCCAAGCTCCTGCACCCCCATATCCCCAATTTTCTGCAACATCACTGCTGTACCATCCACACACCACAAATCTGTGTGCTGAGCCCATCATACTCCCTAGCCCGCTGCCCAGAGCCCCTCATATACCCCAACCCAAACTCCTGCACCCCCACATCGACAAACCTGTAGCTTGCTCAGCACCCCAACCCTCCACCTGAGCCCAAAACTCTCCAGCCTGGAGCTCCCTCCCTGAGCCAGCATACCCTTCTTCACCTCCTCCTGCACCCAAATTCCCTCCCAGAGCTTGCACCTCTCACTCCTTCCCATACCGAAATCCCTCATTCCCACCCCAGAGCCTGCACCACCTGTTTCAACCCAGTGAGCGTGAGTAAGGGCTGGGGACAGCAAATGTTGGAGAGGTGAGGAATGGAGAGGGAGGGGCCTAGAGGAAGGTGTGGGGTCTTGCGGAAGGGATGGGGTAGATCTTGGATTGCCCTGACATTTAAAAAGTGATTTTGGGTGTAAAAAGGTTGGAGACCACTGGCAAACTCTCTTTGCTCAGACTTTTAAAAAACCCACCTTGACGGACACTTTGACCAGGACTTTTAAAAGATTTCATTTTGAAAAGTGAAAACTTTGGAAAGTTTAATACAGGATTTTTTGCATGGAAACATGTAGGTAACCTTAGCCATGTACATTGGTAGTGCAGGAGCTAATGTTAGAATTATTTAATACTCAGATTAAGGAAAGCGTGTCTGTGCCTCTAGATACAGTGCTTAAATTATCTAAAAATATAAAGTTTGGTTTAAAAGTAATAAAATACATATAATATACAATCTGCAATATCTCAAATTAGGGTTAATAAATTCAATGATACAGTTAAAATTATTAGCATCCGAATATTCAGACACGTCCTTCATAAGAGGATATTCTAAGAGTAGTTTATGGAAAGTTAATGTAGCAATGAGTATAGATTGTCCCTCAGTATTTATTTTAATTACTTTGCTTCTCAATGGCATTTCAGCTCATCTCTTCTAATATTGCTCATATCTGGCAGTGTTTTCTAAATAGATATCCCTTGATAACCTGGTAGCGTCCAATACCATGAGTTGCTGCATCAGCCAAACATAGTGCTGTCCAATTTTGCATTCCTGCAACACTTGCTCATTACTGGGGTCCCATGTACCCAGAGATCAAAACTATAGTACTATCCCAAGCAACTCAATATGGGCATGGACAACATTTCCAATTGCCATTTTCTGGCTGTCAGCCGACGGTCAGGGCAGTGTGTGTGTGTGTGTGTGTGTGTGTGTGTGTGTGTGTGTGTGTGTGATACACCCAAGTCTTCAACTGCTGAGACACAAGGTCCTGTCGCAGCGGGCAACCTAGGGGAGGCTGAAGGGCGCCCTGAGAAGTTTAATGTCCGTGTCTTTAACCACTAGGATCAGGTCCCTTCGCGGCGGGCAGCCAACAGGCTGACAGACGCCCCAGAGTTTACAGGGAGAGCTTATTACATCTCAGACTTTGACTGCTAGGATACAGGATCCCTTCGCAGTGGGCAGCCTAGGGAAGACTGAGAGATGCCCCATGGATCTGTCCCCTGGAAGCGACACGATCCAAACGCTCAAGCTTCTCCCTATATCTGTCCCTTATGACCGGCTGAAGTTCTTTTAAATTGTGCTTGGTTCTGTTACAGCAACTGAAGGAGTCAGGTTAAAGCTTAAACAGTTACAGGTTTATTAAAGAAGCTTATAAATCATATGGTTACAATGGCTATTGCTCTATTTCTTAACTGCTAGCAAATATAGATCTTAAAAATGGTTACAAAGAAAATAAAGATAGAAAATAAAAATAATGGTACCAAGTGACAGCTTAATCTTTAAAGAGCTCTAAGTCTATGTGTACACTTAAAACAAAGGACACATCCAGGTACAATTTTTACCCCCTTCTGTGCCTCTCGACTCCAGAGTATCAGGCCAGTGCCGGTCCCTCAATTCCTAGGAAAGACGAATACGAGGTGGGCGTCCCCGTGGAACCTCGGGAGGCCAATCACCTAACCCGACCAGCAGATAGATGGTAGATTGACACTCAGAGTAAGTGTGCTGCTGGACCCATCTTTATACTCATAGGGGCCCGTATTTCTCTTTCTTATCTGTGATGCCAAATGGTGCTGGGTCGTCTTTGTGACGCCAGTTCTTACAAGGGAGTTGTGAACTTAATTTACACTTGTAAGAGAGAGATAACTAAATATTGAGAGTACTGGGCATTCTTTACTGGGCGGGAGATTCCTCCCCCCGGACGAGTGTGTGTTCGTATCAATATGGGTTTCAGTCAAGGGCACTCCTCTGCAGCCTCTAGGTCAGCAATTGGCGTATCTCTGTTTACAGCCATCCAGGGTCACAGCAGCCAGCATATCCGGACCTCCTGTCTATGCTTCAAAGACTATGCTGATATTACTGCTCTGTGTGCCCTGTGTGCTCCAGGCATCTCAGAGAGGGGCAAGCAAGATGTTACCGCGGGGGCGGTTCCTGTCTGGCTACACTGGCCTGTTTGTCTCTGGTGGATCAGTGCACAGTGACATCATTAAGGCAGATTATTTCAGTTCTTCAGCTTGTGACATGGTAGCACTCTCCTCTGGTTTGCTCAGAAGTGAAGCTGATGAGTTCTGGAGAGTACCTTGGTTAGTAGCAGGAGCTCATTTCCTCCTTTTCCACCATTTTCAGATGTGTCGTCAGGAGGAGTCCTCCACCACTGACTTGGAGCAAATACGCCTGGAGTCAAGTTGCCGTGGAGAAGCACTGGCTAAAGTATCCAGAGAAAAGGAAGCCCTGGTGCGTGAGAAAGCAGCACTGGAGGTGCGAATAGGGGCTGTGGAACGGGACAGACAGGGCCTTTCAGAACAGCTGGCAGAGCTCAGGTGAGGTGGGGGTAAAAGGACCTTTTGCAGCACACAGATATATTTGAATCTAGTTGTAACAACACTTGGCACCGAGAGAGTGCTTTTCATCTGAGGATCACTATATGTTCTTCTTCGAGTGACATCCCCATGGGTGCTCCAGTGTAGGCTGGGCTCGTCCTGGCACTGCAAATTGGAGACGTTTCCATAGCGGTATTTGGCCGGACTACGCATGTGCGGATGCTTTTTTGCACATGTGCGCGGTCTGGCTCCCGCCAGTTCCTCTCAACCGCCTCAGGCTGCAGACGGAGTGAACCGGGTCTCCTCACATTTTCCTCATCGTGAGAGTGTTCTAATTTTTGTTAATAGTTCATAGTGTAATAGTTGAATAGTTACTTAGTTAGTTAATACCTCCATGGTGGTGTTCGTTTAAAAAAAAATCCCTTTTCTTTGTTACATCGTAGATAGTTATAGAAGACTTCTATATAGATAAATATCTTTGTTCTTTCAAGACAGAGAACTTTACATTAAAAAAAACAACCCAAAGACAACAAGAACAACATTAAAATGCCTGGCTCCCCAGGGTTTAAAAAGTGTGACACATGTCGCGAAGCCATGCCTGCCTCTGATGGGCACTCGACCTGTATTCATTGCCTTGGCGAGAGTCATGTCCCACAGAAGTGCCCTCATTGCAGCAAGCTAACTGTGAGGGCCTGCCGGCATAGGGAGATGAGGCTGCAAATTATCCTCTTTGATAAGGCTCTCCAGCCGATGGGATCAGACTTTACAGACTCTTCAGACCAGCCAGCTCAAAAATGGAGAGCTTCATCGCCTACCGCTGTTCCGCCCAAGAAAGTCAGGGCGTCGCCTATGAGATCTCTGCCTGCTACTTTGCAGAGCAGATTGAGCACATATCACGATCCATCCTGCACACAGGAGATTCCACCCGTTTACAGTCGATATAGATAATTTCCAATACCGAGTCCTACCCTTCGGCCTGTCTACTGCCCCCAGGGTATTCTCGAAGACAGTAGTCGCACTGTATCTACGTCAAAAAGGGGTTATAATTTTTCCTTATCTCAACGACTGTCTGCTGAAGGGCCGTTCATCAACCGAGACATCCGTTATGGTAGATACCACCAGACAAACTTTTGACCTCCTTGGATTACTAGTCAACGAACAGAAGTCAACACTCCATCCTACTCAGGACTTGAAATTTATCGGTGCCCGACTCGATGCCACCATGGCAAGGGCTTATTTGCCCATTCAAAGATTCCAAGCTATTCAGAGCTTGATAGACATTCTACTGTACAGCCCTACCATTCAGATAATTATTTGTCTAAAACTGATGGGCCACATGGCGGCTACAACATATATAGTCCGTCATGAGAGATTACATTTCCACAGCCTTGGCTAGCTTCCATTTACAACTACACGAAGCATGACGTTCAGAGATTAGTGACACCTCCGACTCAGGTTCTAGATTCCCTCAAGTGGTGGACAGACCAGAAAAATCTTCTGTCTGGTGTCCCCTTTCATCAACAACAACCTTATGCCATATCACCACAGATGCCTCCCTCCTAGGTTGGGGAGTGCACATGGACACTGTGTCGGTCCAAGGTCGGTGGTCACCTCAGGAGATATTCCTCCATATAAACCTTTTTGAACTCAGAGAAGTCTTCAACGCTTGCAAGCACTTCCACAGATATATTCACAATATTACAGTCAAAATTCTCACAGACAGTATTGCGACAATGTATTACATCAGTTGTCAGGGCGGAGCATGTTCTTGCTCCCTATGTGTAGAAGCAATCCGACTCTGGAACGGGTGCATTTGGAACAACATCACGCTTGTGGCATCTTACTTACCTGGCGTCAGCAACGTTGCTACAGATTTCCTGAGCGGACACTTCACACCAGATCACGAGTGGGAGCTCCACGACAGGGTCCTTCATCTTCTGTTCCGACGTTGGGGAATTCTCCTCATAGACCTCTTTGCCACCTACCACAAGAAGTGCCGTTATTACTGCTCCAGAGCAGGAATGGGCCGAGGATCCCTGGGCATTCCTCCTCAAATGGAACAGGCCTCTCCTTTACGCCTTTCCACCCACAGTCCTCATCTCCAGAGTCCTGGAGAAAGTCAAGGCAGGCAAAGCCACCATGATACTAGTGGCACCTGCGTGGGCATGCCAACATTGGTTCCCCTTCCTCCGGCGAATGTCGCCACGCACTCGTTACTCCCTCCCGGTTCTTCCGGACCTCCTGACTCAGAACTGAGGATCCCTGCTTCACCCCCAAATACACACCCTACAGCTCATGGCATGGCTCCTAATTGGCTCAGTGCATCTGAAGATCTCTGTTTGACACAGGTCAAAGAGATTCTGATTCACAGCAGAAGGCAGAATACTCGAACCATTTACCTTTCCAAATGGCATAGATTTGCTTCCTGGTGCTCCGTATATCACATGGAGCCACACGCAGTTCCTCTCCACATCATCCTCGACTATATCCTACACCTGAAACAGACAGGTTTGGCCTTAGCTTCCCTGAAAGTGCATCTCGTGGCGATCGCTGCCTTCAGACAACCCATTGATGGCACTTCAGTGTTTGCCCATCCCACTACCAAGAGGTTCATCACAGGGCTTATGAATTTGAACCCTCCTCGAAGACCCGTCCCTCCACCGTGGAACCTGGACATAGTACTTGGCACTCTAACTGCACCGTTGTTTGAACCACTGGCTACTATTCCCTTGCAAATAATGACTGTGAAAGTGGTCTTTCTCCTCGCCATCACATTGGTCTGTAGAGTCAGTGAGATATCAGCTCTGATGGCAGTGACTCCATATACAATCTTCAATAAGGATGGAGTAGTTTTAAGACACCACCCAGCTTTCATTCCCAAGATCTGCTCTTATTTCCATGTGAATGAGCCAATTATCCTACCCTCCTTTTACCTGAAACCACATACCTCACTACATGAAGCATCACTCCACACCCTCGATGTTTGTAGGCGCTTGCCTTTTATATAGAAAGGACCGGACCATTCCAAAAGACTGACCAAGTGGATAGTCTCACTTTCTGAGCGATCCAAAGCTGAGCCAATATCATCTCAACAAGTAGCAAAAATCATAACTTCATGCATAGTCGAATGCTATTCTGCGCGTACCATACCACTCCGAGTGCAACCTAGAGCTCACTTCACAAGAGCGGTGGCAACATCAACAGCTTTTCTCAAGGGCGTCCCCTTCGGAGACATTTGCAGAGCAGCCACTTCATCATCTCATGAGACAATCATGAAGCACTATGCAATCCAACGCCGATGGCTTGCAGATACTTCGTTGGCATCAGCAGTACTTTCAGCAATGAGCAAATATGGACTCCTGTCATCTCAGGGTACTGCTACTCAGTGACCCACGGGGACATCACTCGAAGAAGAAAGTGAAGTTACTCACCTTGGTGCGGTAACTGTCATTCTTCGAGATGTGTGTCCCTGTGGGTACTCCACTGCCTGCCCTCCTCCCCGCTTCGGAGTCTTTCTTATATCTTTCAGATTTCAAGGTGGGTTCAAGGAACTGGCAGGAGCTGGACCGTGCACATGTGCAAAAGTGTGTCCGCGCATGCGCGGTCCAGCCGAATACTGCTATGGAAAAGTCTCTGATCTGCGGTGTTGGGATGAGCCCAGCCTACAGTGGAGCACCCATGGGGACACACCTCTCAAAGAATGACAATTACTGCATCAAGGTGAGTAACTTCGCTTTTTCTAAATAGCCTCACCACCTCAGAGAGTTAAGGCTGTTTTAGTAACCATGGGCTAGGGTTTACTCAGCTGGACAGCAACTCAGCAAGAGTCACAAAAGAAAATCTGAAGTCCCAGTGAAGGTTTATTTTTGGTGCAAACTTAAAAAAACTGAAGCAGAAGTGTCTGCCCCCATGTCCCTTTCCTGCAAACTAGCACTCTATAAATTCCCAAAAAGTTCAATATAATTCTCTGATATCTGGTTCCTCAGTTCTGACAGAGTGAGCTGCTACTGAGCCATCCTGTTTGGCGCAAGCTGTTTGCTTGGATGAAAGTGCTTATCAGGATTGTAGAATGGACCCTATGGCTTCAGAAGTTGTGTTTTCTTTGAGCTGTACTCTTCTGCTGATTGAGCAGACATCATTCCCTGATTGTGACACCATGGATTTTGGAGCAGGCACTTCTGGATTTAAGGCATTGATCTGAGGACTGTCCGTCAGTCTCTCCGCTGTTGCCATAGAATAGTATGATTCTTCTTAAGAATCTGTGCTACCAGAATAATCCAGGGAGCAGAGAGCCTATTTTATGAGAGGGGGACTAAAAGAGCTTAGTTTGTTTAGCCTAGTAAAATGAAGGCTGAAAGGGGATCTGATTGTTCCTTATAAATAAACTGTTTTAACTAAAGGATAATGTCACAGGAGAAATGGATAGAAACTGGCCATGAATAGATTTAGGCTGGAAATTATAAGAAAGTTTCTAGCCATCAGAGGAATGAGGTTCTGGAGAAGTCTTTCAAAAAGGAGTAGTGGGGGCAAGAAACCCAGTTAATTTTAAGATTGTTCTTGACTGTGATTAGGTGGTGTTTACCTTCGATAATACAGGACTGGACTTGATGGTGGGGGCGCTCCCTACTAGTGAGGAAAAGGAACAGGAGAATCATAGACTGCAAGGCCAGATGGGACCATTTTGATCATCTAGTACAACCTCTTTTGTTAAATAGGTCATAGAACTTTCTCAGAGCAATCCCTAGAATCTATTTGTAGAAAACAAGAGATAATTACTTAGGGACATAGAGAACAAGCTATTCATTCTTCTGCCTCCTTTGTAGTGCTGGCCCTGGCCTCAAGTGCTGTGTCATCTGTGCTCAGTGCACTTGCACCATCAACGCATGAGCCGGTGCTAAGGATGGACTCAGTAGAGACCATTGGCACTGCTACGGCTCCGCCCACACACAGACATCTGTGGGGCACCGCTCTCATTCCCAAGTACCTCATAAAAAGAAAAAGGCTATTGAGAGTGCTTTCTAGCTTGATCTAAGGTCCACCTAACCACCAAGGCCCCATCCAGTATTCAGTCTGCTGGGATACTGTTACTTTTTACCCCAGGAGGCATCCAGTTGTGTCTGGACTTGCATCACTTTCTGGCGTGTTGCTGTGAAGATATTCAGCCCCTCTCTATGCTGGAGGAGATGCTCAAGGCTGCAGTGGCCTTCTTGGCGCTCACGGCACAGCCCTCATCTCCTAGGAGGGGAGAGGTTGCCAGCATTGGTTCCGGGCCTAGTAAACTATAGGCAAACTGGCAATGATGTCACCCATCAGGCCATCTCTGTTGCACGGGCCTTTGGCACCAGGGATCATGGTGGGGGAGCTGCTCTGCTCCCTGGTACAGATCCTTGGCACTGAAAGGCTCCACTCCTCTGTGGTCATCACAATATTACACCTTTGAGTTGGAAGCGGAGTCCTCACATTCTAGCAGGAACAGAAAATCATGCTCCCACTGAGATCGTCACCTCTACCCAACTCTGTGGCTGGGCCAGTGGCAGGTGCCTCAATGGCCCTTCTGAACATCCTGGGCCTATCACCAAAGCAAAGATTCCAGATCAGCATTCGTGGCCTCAATCTCGGTTGCCCATGGGAGCTGAGGGCAGTGAGCAGATCGCACTGTATCATTCTCTTTACATTATTCTCATTATCTCATTCTCATTCACAGAGTACCAGCCTAGAAATACACTGACAGGCTCAGCAGTGCTCCTTAGCTCCTTCACGTTTACATGATTATCTCCATTAAAACCAAGTTTTTTCTCTCCCGTTATTGATATGGTAGTTAGTTTGTTACTTCGTTTAAAAAAACCTAGATTAATGTAAGTTTTTTCCCCCCAGTTAACCCTTTCCTGCAGTTACTGACTGCTTTCACAGTCATGCCTGGCTCACTGGGGTTTAAACGCTGCACCTGATGTAAAGAGCCTATCCCCATATCAGATGGCCATTCACAATGCATCCACTGCCTTGGAGAGCAGCATATCTCCCAAAAATGCCCTCATTGTGCAAAGCTGAAATCCCGGGTACGGAAAGACAGAGACCTCTGCCTTAAGCTATTTTTACTTGAAAATTTTCTCAGACCAGCTTCAGACCCGGGCCAACAACCCGAGGAACACAAACAACGGGGAACCAAAAAGCCCACCAAAAAGCGAACCTGCTCATTACCTCAGGGGGCTACAGCACCAAAACAGCCATCTCCCTCACTGCCGGTGCTGAGAGCAGCAGCGGCACTCGCCTCAGCACATATGATGCTCTGGGCATCTCTGGAGTCACCGGCGCAGATACCGAACAGGCATGCGCTAAACCACTGAGGCATCAGGCTTCAAGTTGCCTGCCTTGTTAGTTGCAGCATCATCCGGCACTGATACAGTCTCACCGGTGCAGCATAAGAGTGTGGCGCTGACCATATCAACACACATCCACCACAGAGACACCTAATGTGGCGCTAATTTTCTCAGCACCAAGGCATGATTCAGTGCCTCAAATAGGCTGTGTCTAGACTGGCCAGTTTTTCCGGAAAATCAGCCGCTTTTCCGGAAAAACTTGCCAGCTGTCTACACTGGCCGCTTGAATTTCCACAAGAACACTGACGATCTCATGTACGATCATCAGTGTTCTTGCGGAAATACTATGCTGCTCCCATTCGGGCAAAAGCCCTCTTGCGCAAATGCTTTTGCGCAAGAGGGCCAGTGTAGACAACATGGTATTGTTTTGTGCAAAAAAGCCCCGATGGCTAAAATGGCGATCGGGGCTTTCTTGCGCAAAAGCGTGTCTAGATTGGCCAGGGACACTTTTCCGCAAAAAGTGCTTTTGCAGAAAAGCGTCCGTGCCAATCGCGACGCTCTTTTCCGCAAATGCTTTTAACGGAAAACTTTTCCGTTAAAAGCATTTGCGGAAAATCATGCCAGTCTAGACGCAGCCATAGTGTCCATGCATCCCACAACGGCACCAACACCACCAGCTTGACACTACACTCAGCACAGAGACTTGTTAGTCTCATCTACTTTTGAGTCACCATTTTTAGACCCTGATCTCTCTCCTGCTATGTTAACATCATAGAGATCACTTTCTCGGGAAAGATTTTCATCCAAATCGGAAGATGAATTTTCTAGGGGCTTTTCCCCAGAAAATTCTCCTTACACAGATCAGACAATTTACTCTTCCAGATTTGGGACTATGCCTTCATATTATGGCAATCCCTAGGTGCCTCCACCTGCACCATACGCCCACTGGTAATATTGGGACAAATGGCAATATTATCAAAAACACCAACATGGCTGGAAACAACACAGAGTGCAATATTCCCCTTCTAAACAAATACACAAAGGGGACCAACCCACATAAGAGGGGGGAGCCTCTCTGGATCAGAATGCCCCCTCCCCCAGTGGAGGGTGAGTCTGTTCCCCCAGCTCCAGCTGCCTCAGATGATGTTGCACATTTCTAAGACCTTTTAAATGTGTAGTTGTTGAATTAAACATTCCTCTTCAGGAGGTTGTGGAGACACATCATGAGTTAACTGACATATTGCACTCAGTAACATCGTCAAAAATAGCACTGCCAATTAATCCAGCAATAATGGAACCAGCAAAAATGGTGTGGCAAACTCTGGCATCAATCTCTTCTACCACAAAGAGAACAGATAAGTATTGTCCCACCCAAGGGATCTGAATTCCTTTTTACTCACCCAGTACCTAATTCCTTCATGGTGAAGGCTGCACAACAAAAATCCAAGCAGCAACAATGGCAGTCCACTTCATTATATTGCGATAGCAAAAGACTTGACTCATTTGGATGCAAAATATACATGTCTTCCACTTTACAATTCCACATTTCCAACTATGCAGCTTTATTAAGCAAATACGACTACAGAAATTACACCAAACTTAACAACTTTGTCACAGATATTCCTGAGGCTAAAAGACACCAGTGCAAAGCACTGGAATCGGAAGGTCATACGATTGCTAGAACAGCATTGCAAGCTGCATTAGATGCTGCTGACACGGCTGCACAATCCACAGCAACAGCAGTAGTAATGAGAAGAGTGTCATGGTTTAACGCCACTCCATTCCCCAGAGAGATTCAATCTACAGTGGAAGATCTTCCTTCTGACAGTCAGAAATTATTTGCAGCTAACACCAACGAAATTCTCCCATCCATGAAAGACTCCAGAGTAATGCTTTGGTCCTTGGAGATCCACAGCTAGGCACCTAGAAGAAGGCAATATAGGTATCAGTCCTACGTGAGACCTCAATACCCTTCATATACACAACATTACAACAGGCAAGACCAACACCAACAGAGCAGAGGCAGAACCCTTCCTCCACCAACTCCCAACAATCTCAGCAGTCCAATAAGCAAATTTGAATATCAGGTCAAGGGGCTTGAGAGCCTCTCACCCATTTCAATGCCATTGTCGCAAGCAAACTTGTTCCATCATCGACTGCTATCCTTCTTTAACAACTGGCAATGTATAACCTCTGACACGTGGGTCATCGAGATAATTGAAAAATGCTACCTTATTCCCTTCCTGTCTCTAACCCCTTCCTGTCCCCCTTCCCGATCCCTCTTCAGGAACCACTCTCACGAGATTCTACTTTAACAAGAGGTAGGGCATCTTTTGCACACAGATGTAATTGAACCAGGCCCCACACAATTTAGTGGCAAGGGGTTCTACTCCCTTTACTTCTTGACAGACAAACGATCGTGAGATTAGAGACCCATCTTAAATCTTTGGGTCCTCAATAAATTCATTCAGAAACAAAAATTCAAGATGGTAACGCTTGCCACTATATTACCGGCATTGGAACAGGATGATTGGTTCTCGTCCCTCGCTTGCAAGGTGCATACTTTCACATTGCCATCCACCCTGCTCACAGATGTTTTCTTTGTTTTGTTGTAGATTCTCTACCAATACAAGGTGCTTCCATTCGGACTCTCTGTGGCCCTAAGGGTCTTTTCAAAGGTTCTAGCAGTGGTCACAGCATATCTGAGAAAACAAAGAGTTATATTTCCTTACCTGGATGACTGCCTTCTCAAGGTGCACTTACACAACGATTCCTGCCGTTCTCTGTCAATCACAAGATACCTATTCTGACACCACAGCCTGCAGGTGAACGAAGCCAAATGGATGCTGTCTCCTACACAAAAGATACAATTTATAGGCACATGCATCGACTCAACAAGGGTCACTGCATCCCTCCCTATGGACTGTTTCCAAAAAATTGTGGTCTCGATAAACACCTTACAATCCAGCCCTCGCACAATGACACTTGAATGCCTTAGGTTGTTGGGGCACATGGCAGCATGCACTTTTGTCATCAACAAGACCTGCCTTCACAAAGGTGGGAGGGATAGCTCATTGGTTTGAGCATTGGCCTGCTAATCCCAGGGTTGTGAGTTCAGTCCTTGAGGGGGGCCATTTAGGGATCTGGGGCAAATCTGTCAGGGATGGTACTTGGTCCTGCTGTGAGGGCAGGGGACTGGACTTGATGACCTCTCAAGGTCCCTTCCAGTTCTATGAAATAGGTATATCTCCACATGAGATGTTTACGGGGCTTCATAGGACAGGTTTAAAGACCCAATGTCCATCCACTATCCAAATCCCTTACCCTCCCAATGATAGTAAAGGAATCCTCACACTGGTAGCTAAACCCACAAAATCTTTGTTCTGGAGTCCCCTACCACCCACCAGAACTGTCCATCTCCATGATAACAGATGCGTATCATACAGGATGGAGTGCCCACCTACAACATCATACTTGCCAGGGTCTGTGGTCCAGCAGCAACAAGAACTTACAGGTAAACATCCTGGAACTCGGTGCAGTCAGGAATGCATGTGTCAAATTCCTCCCATTCATCACCAACAGTCATGTCAGACTGTACATGGACAATGTTGCAGTAATGTTTTATATAAATCATCAGGGCGGAGCCCAATCTCAAGCGCTTTGCACAGGGGCCATAGTACTTTGGAACTGGTGCCTGAAATACAATATAAATATTACCGCAGTGCACCTTCCGGGTGCCCTGAATGCAATGGCAGACACACTCAGCAGAGCCCTTCCAACCGAACACAAGTGGCAAATGAATCCGCACATATTGGCGGGCATCTTCCGACAGTGGGGTCACCCCACCATAGATCTGTTTGCCATGCAATCCAACAAGGAATGTCCCCCTATTCTGTTCCAGGGCAGGCATCAGCAAGGGATCAATGGGAGATGCCTTCCTCATCAGCTGGACATCCCACCAAATGTATGTGTTTCCTTCCATACCCCTGTTGAACAGGATAGTCCACAAGACAAGGAGAGACAAAGCCCACCTAATACTTATAGCTCCAGCATGGCCATGCCAACCATGGATCCCCTTTCTAATGGCAATGTCCTGCGCGCCACTGATCCACTCACCTTACAGTGAAGATCTCCTTCTTCAGCCAGGCCCACATGCCACCCAACCAAACCTTCACTCACTACACCTGAAGGTTTGGCTCCTGGATGGTTCTCTGAGCTAGAGTTAACTTGCTCACAACAAGTACATATGGTCCTTCTACATAGTAGGGCGCAGAGCACCCGTAAGATTTACCTTCAGAAATGGAAAAGATTTTCAATGTGGTGTGTACGCCACCAGGTAGCTCCTCCAACCTCCTTCTTACCTACAATCGACTACCTTCTGCACCTTAAACAAACAGGCATTGCAATAAGCTCCATTAGAGTTCATCTTGCTGCTATTGCTACCTTCCACTCTAAGATAGATGACTCGTTCATGTTTGCACATCCACTTACCAAGAGGTTTTTAAAGGGTCTTCAGGCACTCTATTCAGATATCAATCCACCAATGCAAACATGGGATCTGCATTTAGTATTGAATGCTTTAACTCGGCCACCTTTTGAATCAGTGGCCACCATCTCATTATTACACTTATCCATGAAAACTGTTCTCCTCATAGCCATTATCTAGACAAGACGCGTGGGAGAGATTACGGCCCTAATGGGTTTTTTTAAAGACCACCTTTTTTAAAGACAAAGTCACTTTACGCACCCATCCCAAATTCCTCCCCAAAGTACACTCATCCTTTCACCTCAATCAGACAATACACCTTCTTCCCCAAACCACATGCCAACTCCTTCGAGATGAAAATGCACACGCTTCACCTGTGCAGAGCACTCTTTTTACCTGCAATGAACTAAACCTTTTCAAGCATCTCCGAGACTATTCATGTCGATAGCAAACCACAATAAGGGCCAGGCCATCTCATCAGAGACTCTCTCACTGGATCTTGGATTGTATCAAGCTCTGTTACTCGCAATCACATGTGCTCCCCACCCCTGCTAGCATAAGGGCACACTCAACCAGAGCCATGGCTACCTCTATAGCATTCCTCTACAAAGTACCTGTAAGAGACATTTGTGCAGTTGCCACATTGTCCTCTGACCACACGTTTGGAAAGCACTATGCACTTACACAGGGACCTCTTTCCAACCTGAAACTAGCTAAGGCGGTTCTTTCCACTGCTTTTCTGCCAGATCTGAAGTCCCTACCTCCCTAAATGGAAATAGCATTGTAGTCACCCAATGTGGAGCACCCACGGGGACATCTCTCTCGAAGAAGAGGAGGTTATTCACCTTGATAGTAACTGACGTTCTTTGAGATGAGTGTCCCCGTGGGTGCTCCACAATCCTATCTTCCTCCTCTCTACTTAGGGATTCTGGCCTTCTCATGGCATCATTCCAGGGTACAGAAGGAACTGAGGAGCGGGGGTGGGGGGAGGGCTTGCACATGCGCGATGCCTGCAACATAAGAGTGCGTGGAAGCAGGTGCGTGCATGCGTGGCCCCAGGGACACTGCTCAGAAATCTCCGATCTAGGGCTCGGCAGCAGCGCAACGACCTAATGTGGAGCACCCATGGGGACACTCATCTCGAAGAAAGTCAGTTACTATCAAGGTGAGTAACCTCCTCTTTTTCTTTGAGTGCTTTTTCATGTTGATTCTAATTATGTGTGCATGCACAGTGTGCATGGATTTTGAAAACTTTTTCCTCGGCAGCATCTGCCCTAGGTGGCATGTGATGCCAAAAGCCCAGGGGCTTTAAAGCTTGCCGTTTCTGCTGTAAACCCATGGCTTACAGTGACTCTTGTCTCTGCTGTCTGGGGGAAGCCCATCTGGTTGATTGTTGCAGAATTTGTAAGTTGTTTAAGCCAAGAACAAAGGAGAGAGATTTCACTTGAGACAGTTGCTAATGGAGCTAGCTTTGAAGCCAGCAGGACCTGGCCATCCAGGCCTGAGTTCATCAGTGCACAATGCTCCGGCATCAGTGCGCAATACAGTGCAATATAATGATTCTGCCAAAGAGCACTGGCACTAAAAATCCCTAGCACCACAATGAGAAACTCAGCCATAGCACCATTCAATCTCCTCAGCCTCTAAGCAAGACAAGAGGAGTGATAGAGGATGTTCCCCTCTTAGATCTGCTAAGCCCCTTTCAGTCATAGGTCCTTGAAGCAAAGAGAAGTGGTACTGCCTACTCTGGTAACCCAGACACCGTTGAGTCAGGCACCAGGCAGCTCTCTCTGCAACCGCAAAGACATGGAGCTGGTTGATTCTTTGACTCCTGACACCTTTGAGGCTGCTAGAGACCTGATTGAGTTTTATGACTTCATCCAGCTCCCATATATCTCCCCACCTGGCTAGATATGCTATCATAGAACCAGGGATGAATATTGCATCCAGACATGTCACTGTGTTTGAAGTCACTAGATGTTGGCTGGTTGAACAGGATGGGCAAAGATGGCTCCCTCCAGATATAGCATATCTTGTTACAGAATTAGTAATCCTCTGTCAGGAAGATGTTCTCCTCTAAGTGGAAAAGCTTTTTCCATGTGCTGCACTCGAAACAACGTGGAGACAGTTAAAGCCCTAGTGCCAAAGATTCTGAACTGCATACTGCTCCTATATGTGTCTCTTCACTAATATAATCCTTACCAATGTCTGTGTGAATATTTAACATTACTACTAAGGATGTTAAATATCGATTAGTTTACTAGTCAAGTAGTCAATGGAATTTCCTTCGACTACTCGACTAGTTGATAGGTACTTCCACATAACTGCCTTTTAAATGTACAAGAGCTCTTGTGCATTTCAAAGCAGAAGTGCCCATGTGGAGCCCAGCATGGAGCGCCCACATGGAGCCCAGCGAGGGCTCTTGTGCATTTCAAAGCAGAATGCCCGCATGGAGCCTGGGATCAGCAAGGGATTCAGGATTCCCCCGCTGACCCCAGGCGGCGCTGCCACTTTGAAATGCTGCACGGAGCTGGGTTCTGCTCACGGGCTCCATGCGGCATTTCCGCGGATCTTGGGGTCAGTTGGGCACTCCCCAGCTGACCCTGGGCTACATGCGGCATTGCCGCAGAACCTGGGGTCAGCTAGGGACTCTCCAGCTGACCTCAGTCTCCGCGCGCTTTGAAATGGCATGTGTCACATAAAAAGTCATGTGGGTCCTGCAGCTTAGCAGGCCTGGGATGGAAGTTTTCTCCTTGATGTACATAGCCTGGGATCCTGTAAGCACAAACAGCAGCTGGCCCTTATCAGCTTTAACCCATGTATTTGAGCTGGGAAACTACTAAGCAATAAACAAGTTTGATCTCTGTCTCAGCTAATGTTGAAAGTGGTGTTGAGCCAGTGCACGCACACCCGGTAAACAACTGTAGTATAACGAGTGTAGGGAGTCCCGTGCCCAGTGAGTCTTACCTCGGAGGGTGTCCTGGATTCCCGCAGCTGGAGCCACGTATACTGTGGCCTGGTGCGAGGTGACAGGAATGGGACTCGCCGCAGAGTGAAGGGGCGTAAGCATTTATAAGTGCCTGTTACTCTCTTATGCATTGCTCTGTCTGTGCTTATTGATGTGTCATTTTGCAATAGCTGTGTAACTATTTGTCAGTATTAAGCCTGTAATAGTAGTGACGAGGTGAGATTAATAAAAGCAACTATCCCTAATCGACTCTGTTGTGAAGCGAATCCACAATCCTTTTTGGCCATGGCCCTATGAGTTGACACCATGCAGAGCCCAGGATCAGCTGGGGAGTCCCTAGCTGCTCTCAGGTTCCGTGGAAGTGCTGCGCGGAGCTTGGGCTCTGCGTGGCATGTCAAAGCAGCAGCGCTGCATAGAGCCCGGGATCAGCTGAGGACTCCCCAGCTGACTCCGGGTTCCGCGGAAATGCCGCATGGAGCCCGGGATTAGCTAGGGAGTCCCCAGCTGAACCCGGGCTTCACGCACTGCCGCTTTGAAACGCCACCGTGGCGTTGCCACTTTGAAATGTCACGGTGGTGTTTCAAAGTGACAGTCCCGCACAGAGCCCATACACTGGGCTCCGTGCAGCGCTGTGGCTTTGAAGTACCCCGTCTCTCCCCTCTTCCCCCTCCCGCCTCTATCTGGTAGAGGCAGCAACAGGGGGAAGTGACTACTCAACTTGACTAGCCGATAAACATTTGCTTATTGGAAAGTTGACTAGTCGACTAATCCTTAACATCCTTAATTACTACTACAGCATTTGGTATTTCAGGTATTTTCTAAAGGTAGGCCTCACTTTAGACCTTAGTCCATCGTGTGCTTTACAGCACATTGGGTTACCCACATCATCCATGCTTGCTTATCAGCTGCTATGTGACCTAAGACCTCCTATTTCAAATTACATTTTCCTATGTCATTGATAAACGTATACTTCCAAGTCATCCGAGGTCTACCCCTCTTTCTTGTTGGATTTTCTGGATTTCAGCTGTGTGCTATAATCAGTAGTTGGTTACAATCCATTTGTAACGCATGCCCTAACCACTGATGTAATCTCGTAAAATTATTTATGATAGAGATCTCGCTTTAACCATTTTTCTGACCTCATTGTTCGTTTTTCTTTCCTTAAAGCTTACTCCTAATAGTGTCTATAAGCATGATGAAATGGCTTTAACTTCTGAACATCTGTTTTCTTAAGTTGCAAGGGGGGGCATGCAGCAAATGACATGGCAGTGTAACCTATCTTTTTATTTTGTGGGGAAAATAGAAAGGAAGATAAACTGTAGCAAGTCAACTGTAAAAATACAAATGTGCAGAAAAAAGAAATTGAAGAGCAGTGAGCAAAACCCACAAAAACTAACAGCAGAAATTCTGTAAATACATCAGAAAGTAGGAAGGCTGCATTCAAGGATGACATCTGTTGTGGATAAGCTAACTGAATTTTTTGCATTAATCTTCATTGTCGAGGATGTGAAGGAAATTTCCATTCCTGAGCCATTCTTTTTTAGGTGACACATCTGAGGAACTATTCCCAATTGAGGTGCCATTAGAGGATGTTTGGAACAAAGTAATAAATTATACAAATTGAAGTTACCAAGACCAGATGGTATTCACCCAAGAGAGCTGAGGGAACTCAGAAATGAAATAGTAATTCTGCAAACTGTGTTATGTAACCTATAAGTTAGCCAATGTGACACCAATTTTTAAAAAAGGCTTCAGAGGCAATCCTGGCATTTACAATCTGGTAAGTCTAACGTCACTACCAGGCAAATTGGTTGAAACTATAGTAAAGAATAGAATGATTGGACACCGAGATGAACATGATTTGTTGGGAAAGAGGCAAGATGGCTTTTGTAACAGAATATCATGCCTCACCAATCTATTAATTCTTAGAGAGGGTCTACAATCATGTGGGCAAGGGTGATCCAGAGGATATAATTTATTTGAAATTTCAGACAGCTCTTGACGACGTTATCACCAAAGGCTCTTCTGCAGTGTAAGCATCATGGGTAAGATAGAAAGTCCTGTCACATGGCTTAGTAACAGTTATAAGACAAGAAATGAAGTGTAAGAATAAATGACAAGTTTTTAGAATGAAGACAGGTAAAGAACAGTGTCTCCAAGGGATCTGTACCGGAACAATCTGCACTGTTCAACAAATTCATATATGATCTGGAAAAGAGTAAATGACACACAATTACACAGAAAAATGAAGTCCAAAACCAACTGTGAGGAGTTACAAATGGATCTCACAAAACTGAGTGTATTGGCATTAATGGCAGATAAAATTCATTGTTGATAAATACACATTGGAAAACATAATCCCAGTATAGTAGTCAGGATTCACTGGTGGGTCCTGACAGGTCTCCTGCTTCTTCGGTGGTGATTACCATTCAGCCGCGTGCATTCATGCGTTTGCTCCCATTTACTATGTTGACCCTGTGCAATGAGTCAGTATAGCAGACCCGAGGAAGCCCTCAAAGACCACAAAATCAGATAAGGATTGAAGGCATCCCACCAGGTTTATTGTAGCCGAGACATGGTCCTAGCTTCCCTGGACCAAAGGGTCTACAGTTAGGTTAACACACGTATGCCCGTTACAATGAACCGACTCAATGAGTGCCAAGGATGAGACATTGCCCCCTAGACCAGCCAAAGACAATTCTTTGGGGTACATTTTTATACACAAGTACAAACAAGTTACACATCAGTTCTGACGTATCAGGTTGCCCCCTCCCCCCCGACATTACCTAGATCCATCCATTACCTCGTACATGGGGGTTCAATCACTATCTGTTATGGTGTCAGTTTAGACCTGTTATTTGTGGGGAGGAGGTCGGTACCGAGATGTTTCTTAATGAGGTGTTCTGTTACGACACCTCTATAATGTGCTTACAACCTGTGCCTAGTACCTCTTAGGTCTGAGTGTTTCTGTAATATCAGCCTTGTTCTTGCCATCTTCTGTGAGCTGGACCTGCCTCTTGCTCACAGCTTCTCTTTGCTTTATATTAGCAAAGTCTTGACCATTGTGCCTACATTTCACACCAGGCCTGTGATACATGGGCTTATGCCTAGGCCCTCAATTTCCTACACCCAACTATACATCCAAAATGATGGGGTCTAAATTATCTGTTACCACCTAAGAAAGAGATCTTGGAGTTGTTATTGCTAGTTCTTCGGAAAAAATTAATAGAATGTTAGGAACCATTAGGAAAAGGAGAGATAAGAAAATAAAAAATATCATAATACCACAATATAAATCTATGATACATCCACACTATGAAAGCTATGTGCATTTCTGGTTGCCCCACCTCAGGGGGGAAAAAAGATATATTAGAATTGGAAAAGGTATAGAGAGAGGCAACAAAACAATTAGGGGAATGTAACAGCTTCTATGAGGAGACTTTAAAATGTCTGGGACTGTTCAGTTTGGAAAAGAGATGACTAAGGGAGGATATTATAGAAGTCTATAAAATCATGAATGATGTGGAGAAAATGAATAAGGAAGCGTTATTTACTTCATTCACATAATATTCAAATCAAAGGTCATGCAATGAAATTAATAGTATTTCTGACAGAATTCACATGACCCACATATTTTTGTCCCCCCCCCCCCCTCCTGTGCAAAATAAATCTGCAGGGGGACACACCTCTTCATTAGCAGCCCAGGCAGTGGGTTTGTTTTGGCATAGCTGGAGCAGCCTCTCAGGCAGGGTGAGAGAGGCTGGGCATGCATGCTTACCAACAAGAGAGAGACTCTGTCCCTCTTGATTGCTGCTGTGGGTCCTGTGGTTGGGGAGCAGACCAGAGAGATCTGTAGAGGCTATGGGTTTTTTTATTATGCAGGTGGAAGGCCCCTACATTGCCAGAGTGATGTAAAGCCTTACAAATAACAATCAGAGAATCAGGTAGGAAGATCTATGTGTTTCTCTTCTTTCCTGTGCCCAAGCAGCACAATGGGTGTAGCTCAGGATTAATTTTGCTTATCACCCATTTTTAAAAAAGATTTTGAGGGCAGATTAAACATCAAGCAATCAATAAAATATTAGGACAATCAGAAGCAAGCACTTTCCCAAGTACCAGTCAGTGCCAGGGCAATGTTTAGCAAAAGTATATGACTTTCATGTATGCACAGTTTAAATGACATTTTATGTATGTATGTATATATGTATTTATTTATTTATGCTGTTTGTTCAGCAATGTAATTTACAACTGGAATGCAGGGTATGAGTTACCAAGTGTTTGTAACTTAATTTTCATATGTTAAGGAAATGCTGAATAGTTATTGTGACTTTTTTCCTGTATCGTAGTTTAAATAAATTACCAAAACAACTGAAACTGGTATTGCATTATTTTGACAAATAAAATATGCAGAATTTTTAATTTTTTCGTGCAGAATCCTGCCAGGAATATGATAGGCAAGTAGGTTTAAAACAAACAAAAGGAAGTACTTCTTCACACAACACAGTCAACCTTTAGAATTTGTTGTCAAGGGTTGTTGTGACAGCCAAAAGTAAAATTGGGTTAAAAAAATAATTGGATAAGTTCATGGAGGGTAGGTTCATCAATTGCTATTAGCCAAGGTGGACGCAGCCCCGTGCTCTGGGTGTCCCTAAGCATCTGACTGCCAGATGAAGGGGAAGGATCGCTTGTAGTTGCCCTTTCCTCCTTATTCCCTCCGAAGTGCATGGTCCCAGTCACTGTCTGAAGACAGGATACTAGGCTAGATGGACCATTAGTCTGATCCAGTATAGCTGTTCCTTTGTTAATGTCATCATTAGTCTAGCTAGCCAGGGAAGCACATGTTTTTTGTCAGCCTACAGAGCTGAGTTGTACTGTTAAGAGTGGTGGTCTCTAAGCATTGAAATGATTTTGCTTATTAATACAGATATTGTTGGTCCAACTACCTATACTTGCACATGTTTTACTAGCGGCCCATTAACTTAATGTAAAATGGTCCTGTGAAATGTGTTAACGGCTTATGCTAAACAATGTGTTCCACCATTTATATAGCTATGTATGAAATCCATGACTTGAAGAAACACTTAGTGTAAGTTCAAAAGTTTGTTTCACCAACAGAAATTGTTTCAATAAAAGATGTTACCTCACCCACCTTCTTTCTCCAATATCCAGGGACCAACATGACAACAACTACACTGCAAATGCAAGAGATTCATTATTGCTCTGCATTTATATCCTGTAGATCAGCAAAGGAGATCCTGGAATCCTGCCTGTTTGAGGCTCATCAGCAGGCGTCTCAGCTGGAGGTAACTAGGAGTCAGCTGGAAGTCAACATTCAGACTGTCACCCAGGCCAAAGAGGTGATACAAGGTAAGAGGCTGAGCAGCACAGTCAACCAGAAATATCCCTTCTGTGGATGGGGCAGAAGGGCTTTTATGGAGTAAAAGATGGAGATGGTCCACTACCTTTCTGGGACAGAGAAAGCTTTGGCATGTTGCAGTTGAGTCTTTAATAGCTCAAGGAAGGGAGAGGGATTTAATCGCTTGCCATGTCTTCTCTTTTGCAGGAGAAGTGAAGTGCCTTCGTTGTGAGCTGGAAACAGAGAGAACCACAACTGAGCAAGAGCGGGAGAAGATGGCACAACAGCTCTCACGGACAGAGCAGCAATATCAAGATACCCTTAGCCTTCGGCAAGCTGTGTATGAGGAGGAAATGAACAAACTCTTGCAACACCTGGTAGGTGGAAGGATGATGGCCATCATCAAAGGGCAAAGCCAATGGGTTTGGATGGTTAAGGCCAGCCCAGCCCCTCGTCCCATTTTGATGATTTCACGTAAATGAAGGTTGTTCTTTGAGAGGTCCCCATGGATGCTCCACGCTTGGTCTTGATGCCATCCTGGCGCCTGGATCGGAGATTTTGCAGCAGTCCCTGCCGGGCCATGCATGCACGCACAGCACCAACCAGCATGCACAGTGCTAGTCGGCCCCGCACATGCGCGGCCCACACCTCCAGTTCCTTCTCAACGCCCTCGGCCTGAGACGGACTTCTGCAGTTTTCTGACTTGTTCATACCTTTCATTGTTCATTAGCTATTAATTCTTAGTTTTAGTTAGTTAGTGTTGTTAACAGTTTTGATAGTTAGTAGTAGTTACCCCCCGCCCCCAAAAATTTGTCATGCCTGGCTCTCCGGGCTTCAAACACTGCGCCTCCTGTAGAGATGCAGTGCTTATTTCAGACAGACAATCGCAATGTGTCAGATGTCTATGAGAACATCTTTCCTCTCAAGATTGTCCCCACTGCGCCAAACTTAGGGCCAGAACTCGTAGGGACAGGAATCTTTGCCTCAAACTCGTCCTTTTGGAAAAGAAGGTACACCCAGCTTTGGACCTGGGAAGACAGCCTAGGGAGGTATGTTCACCCCCAGGCTCACCTCAGGGTAAGAAGGCACCCAAAAAGAGGAGTTCCTCTGTGCCCCATTATCAGCCCTCCTCAAGAAAACGGTCTCCTCCCAAACCATCGGCGCAGAGGCCTCGTGTCAGCACTTACAATGTGCCAGGCACCTCAGGTGTCCAGGCACCGTTGCACACTGCCGGCACCGACGGTAAAGGGCTCAACCATCGCCTTAAGACTGTACTGGCACGGACCTCAGTACTGTCATCCACATCGGTACCAGCTCAGGCACCACTGGTACCAACAACTACAGCAGCAGCGCCATTATTGGTACCGGGCTCTACGGCACCGACCGTTTCCACTGCACCGACAGTACCTTCTCTTTCGTTGGCACTGTCGGCACCATTGGCACTGATCAGATCATTGGCACCACTCATATACTTGGTACCGCTGACATACCAGTGATCTCTGCCATCCGTACCAAACACTCCATCTGCACCGTTCAGGCACACATTACAAATCCCAGCACCAATCCTCCTGACACCATTGCCGTACATGCGAAGTGCTGACTTGGCAGTCACATCTACCCCTCAATCACCACTTTTCGGCACTGATGCTTCGCCGGTACCAATGACATCACAGGCTTTATCCCCGGTGCAGTCACAGTTCTCTAGCGATGATGAAGAGGAGGTACAGGCCTCCTTCTCTCTGCTCCGCAGCCCTCCGATGCAATATTACAAGCCCAAATATGATCCAAGAGTGATTCCTCCTTGGTATGGACACCGCTGGACGCCTCCTTCAGTACCATATCTGGCATAATGGCCTTATTGGAGTCCTTGGGGCTCATATAGGAGACACCACAGCCTGCATGTGAGCCCTTATAAACACGCTGTTTCTCTTACACCTCGAGCATCCACATCGATGCAACGGAGGCGCCACAAGCAACAGAGGAGTCACCCCTCCCCCGATTCCTCACCGCCCGCCAACTGTTCATCACTGGACAAGGCAATCATGCCACCGCCACCAGCGGATGACTTCCAGCACTTTAATGATATTTTTAAGAGAGTTGCGGCTGACCTCAAAATCACCCCGGAGGAGCTGGTGCAACCACAGCATGAGTTTACTGATATACTCCAGGCAGCTCCATCCTACAAAATTGCCCTGACCATCAATTTTCAACCTGGCCAACACAATTTGGCAAACGCCTGCATCGATTCTACCCATGTGCAAGCATGCGGACAAAAAATATTATGTATCCGCCAATACCTTGTAATTCCTCTTCACTCATCCGACACTGAATTCACTAGTGGTGGAAGCCGCATACCAGTGGAGAAAACAGCATCGCTTCCATACCACTCCTCTGGACAAGGACACAAAGAGGCTCGATCTGTTTGGGTGTAAGACTTATACTTCTGCAACTTTACAGTTCAGAATCTCAAACTACTCTGCTTTGTTAGTGAAATACGACTTTTGCAATTACTCCGAACTCAGGGACTTCATCCATGATATCCCTGAGGCAAAAAGACCTAAATTTTCTGCCTTACTTTCTGAGGCACATGCCATTTCTAGCGCTGCTCTCCAGATGGCACTGGATGCAGCCAATACTGATGCTAGAACCACAGCTACTGCCATCATCATGCGCAGAGCCTCCTGGTTTCCCCCGGCTACCTTACCGCGTGAAATCCTATCCACTGTGGAAGACCTGCCATTTGACTGTGAAAAACTGTTTGCGGTTGAGACAAATGAAGTCCTCAACGCAATGAAGGACTCCCGTGCCACTCTCCGAATGTTGGGGATACATTCACCTGCCAACTGGAGGAGACAATACCACTACCAACCATACCAGCGGCCACGTTACCCATCCTATCTTAACCAGCGGCAGGATAACAATCCTAACAGAAACAGAACCCAGCCTCAGAGACAAAGACAGCCTTCCAGCTCGGCCCCTCAACCACCACTGGCCAATAAGCAAATTTGAATGCTTGGTCGAGGGCCTAGAAAAACTCCCTACAAATTCCAATATTGAGATTGGCCATGCAAACCTTCCAGGATGGGCCTCGTCCATTCTACCACCAATGGACTTACATCACCTCAGACAGCTGGGTGCTCAACGTTATTCTGGTTACACCATACCACTTCTCTCCAAGCCTCCCACCCACGCTCCTACCCTGTCCCTTTTCAGGGACCCCTCTCACGATACCCTGCTACGACAACAGATACTTCATCTATTAGATCTAGGAGCCATAGAGCCAGTTCCGCATAAGCAGAGGCAGGGGCTTCTATTTCAGCTATTTTCTAACTCAAAAGACATCAGGAGGCTGGAGACCAATTTTGGATCTGCACAATCTGAACAGATTTGTCAAAATGCAGCATTTTTGCATGGTCACGCTATCCGCCATTATCCCGACATTGCAACGAGGCACATGCCATTGGTTTTCAGCCAACCTTTGCACAGGTGTCCCCTTCCTCCAGGCTTCCGCCTTGTGCACTATTACAACCGATGCCTCCCTCAACAGATGGGGTGCTCATTTCTGAGATCAGACTGCCCAAGGCCTCTGGTCAACCCCAGAGATGTCCTTACACATAAATCTCCTAGAATTGCACACCATACACAATGCTTGCAGGCATTTCCTGCTTTCTCTCCATGTCCTCACAGACAACATTACCTGTGTTTTCTATATCAACAGACAGGGAGGAGCCAGATCTCCTTCCCTTTGCACCGAAGCCATAAAATTGTGGAACTGCTGTATCAGACACAATATCCACCTCTCCTCGATCCACATACCAGGCGTCTCCAACATTATGGCCAACACTCTCAGCAGGCATTTCCCCCAACATCACGAATGGGTGCTCAACTGCTTGATAGCACGCTCCCTTTTTCACAGGTGGGGCCGACTATTGGTAGATCTGTTTGCAACATCGCACAACACTAAATACACTCAATTCTGCTCGAGAGCGGGCATCGGGACAGGATCTCTGAGGGATGCCTTCCTCACCCAATGCGATCAGGACCTCGCCTATGCTTTTCCCCCTATACCACTTCTGGCGAGGGTTGTTCAGAAAATCAGGACGAACGGCTCCACAGTCATCCTGATAGCCTCCGCCTTGCCTAGACAACTGTGGTATCCCTTTCTCCTCAAAATGTTGATTTGCACACCTATCAATCTCCCCCTCCAACATAATTTGATCACTCTGGGGCAGACAGGGTAAACTTACCCAGATCTACGCAAGCTACATCTAACAGCATGGCTCCTCCGTGGCTCTCCCAGGGAGAACTAGCCTTTCCAGGATAGATCCAAGCAATCCTCCTTTTTTGCCTTGTCTTTACAGACAAGGTCATCCCTCTGATTGTTACACTGGGTAGCACAGTGTGAGGAGAAAGAGGAGAGCAGCCCTCAGTTGTAAAAGAAGATGTTAAGGACTATTTAGAAAAGCTGAGCATGCACAAGTCCATGGGGCTGTTTGCAGTGTATCCAAGGGTGCTGAGGGAGGTGGCTGATGTGAATGCATAACCAATGGTCATTATCTTTGAAAACTGATGGTGATCATGGATAATTGGAAAAAGGTAGTGCCCATCTTTAATAAAGGAAAGAAAGAGAATCAGTCTCACCTCGGGCCTGGAATAATCATGGAGCAGGTCTTCAAGAAATCCATTTTGAAAGACTTGAGGAGAGGAAGGTGATCAGGAACAGTCAACATGCCAAAGTCCCAGAGCTTCAAACCCTGCAGGTCTTGCCTCAAATCTATGCTTTTGAGCAAGCCCTATGACTCATGCCTCTGATACCTGAGGGAAGCTCATCAGGCAGATAGGTGCAAGATCTGCAAGGTCTTCAAACCACACATCAGAAAGGAGCAGGACTTTTGCCTTAAGCAGCTCCATATGGAATTTGCTTATCAGCTTCAAAGATAGGACCCGGTATTGAGTACCTTGATGCATAGCGCACTCCCTTTGGTCCTGGGTTGACACCAAAGAAAAACTCTTCCTATCATTGGCACTCTTTGAAGGCCTCCATTCTGTACTGATCTTATTCCCCAACGCTCTTCTCCAGAATGGTAAAAGTCCTCTTTGTTGGCATCAGTAGCACCCCCACTTTGCCCATGCCAGCCGCATGTGAAGGCCCTATCAGTGTGCATTTGCTGTGCTGGTCTTGTATTCCGAGCCCTATCTTCATGGGCTCTCCAAGAATGGAAGTGGTGGTGGTCGGCCCGTCTTTCACACTAGACACATTCAGGGCTGCTCAGGTCCCCATCGACAGGCCACCTGCTTGCTGGCACTCTTAACGAGGGAAGCCAGTCATGCTGGGCCCACCTGCTCTGGTTCCAGTGTCTCCCCAGTTCGAGTCCTGGCACAGCTCAGAGTCCTGGCACCACTCCAAAGAGTGGTCTGACTCATGGCACCACTTTCGCAGCCAGACCTCTCAGAGCCATTCCCGTTGGAGTGCATCTGTTGTGAGCAGATACTGGTCTGGCTTGGAGTGATCATAGCAGTCCAGCCATCCTTGCAGCACATGGCACCGAAGCACTTCATGGCATCAGAGATCCTGGCACTGTTCGAGCTTATGCTCTTATGAGCACCATCAGCATGCTCAGAGCCTCAGCACTGCCCTTCTTGGCACTGCTCTTCAGAGTATGCAGTCCTGCCTCAGCCCCATTCTTTTGAGCCTCACTTCACCGCCACTCTTTGGAGCATGATAGTCTGTCTTTGCATTGACTCAGCACCGGTCTTGATCCTGACACTGTTCACTTTCTGGACAATGTTTGTGATCATTGCACCTGTTCTGGTCCCGTGAGTAGTCCAGGTCATGTCACTTGACACCCTGTGGGCAATGAGAACCAGCACCGGATTCTCCCTCAGTTCTGACTGGTCCTGCTCTGCCATGGTCCTCCCATTTGGGCTCTCTTGTCACCTTTGAGGGAAGTCTCTGGTGGGTTGATGCCAGCGGGCTTTCCTAGGCACCTGGCAGCCCTTCAGTAGCTGCTGCAGTGGCTATTTTGGACACTGTGGGCGTTCTGCCAGCCCCAGGGCACTTTGCTTGCTGGACCTTTGTGAGTTTCCAAGGTGATGTCTGGCTGCCTTCCACCACAAGACCTAAGGCCACCTGCGACACAACTTCCCATGGCCAAAGAAGACACCCTACCCAAGGACTGGACCCAGATTGGGATGTGGCCTCTTTGCTGGCCTCTTCATCTTCCTCCCCAGATGAGGAGATAGAGGGCACATCCATCACAGGCCTTTCTCCCATGGAATACAGTGCTTTACAGGATCTCCTTTGTAAGGTGGCCCTTGGCCTCAACCTCCAGGTGTAGGAGAGAATCAAGCATGTCAACCCATGGTTGATATCCTGGCTCCTGAAGGTCCTTTAAGGGTGGTCCACTCCATCCTGACCTTGACCAAAACTATTTGGCAGATTCATGCCTCCAGCCCTCCCATGGCAAAAGGGGTGGAGAGAAAATATTTTGTCCCTGTCAAGGGCTTTGTATACTTGCACTTTGTATACCCTCTGCCATGCTTTCTAGTGGTGGAGGCAGTGAATGAGAAAGGAGAGACAGGGCCACCGTGCCCCAGCGCCAGAATAAAAAGAAAGTCACGCGCTTTGATCTATTCAGCCACAAGGTTTAATTCATGGTGGGCCTGCCATTCAGGATAGTGAGCCAGCAGGCTAGGCCTGCTGCTTAAACCCAGGAAGTCAAACCTCATGCTCACACAAAGGATTGAGTTCATTGGGGCAAAACTAGATGCCACCAGGGCTTAGGCATTCCTGCTAGAGCAGCATTTTGTGGTGTTAACCCAGCTGTTGTGGTCACTTGCCGACTTTCCAATCACCACAGCCAGGATATGCCTCCATCTTCTGGGCAAATGGTGGCTTGCACATATGTTGTCCCATTTGCCAGGCTTCACCTTTGCTTGTCCAGTCTTGGTTATCATTGATGTATCGTCCGGGATGTGACAGCATTGACGTGGTGAGCACTGTTTCCTGTCACATGATTCATGCCCTCTGATGGTGGCTGGACCCCAAGTCGGTAATGGTTGGGGTTCTTTTTCATGCTTCGCAAATCATGGTGTCTCTGGTCACAGACATGTCTGCTTTGGGCTGGGGACTTACCTTGCGGACCTCACTATTCAGGCAATGTGGACAGAGGCGGAGTTATCTCTCCACATCAGCGAGCTCTGGGCCATCCACCTCACATGTCTTGCATTTCTACCCCATGTTCAGGGGCAGTGCACAGCAGTCACATCAGACAAAACGATTGCTATGTACTGCATCAAGGAACGATGGAACCTGGTCATCCCTGCTTTTTTCAGAAGCCCTTCATTTGTGGGACTTTTGCATAGTCCACTCTATTCACCTGGAGACGTATCTCCCAGGGATACAGAACTATTTGGCGGATTGCTTCAGCTGACGTTTCTTCACCCATGAATGGTTGATCTGGTCAGACATCCTCCATACCATTTTCCAGAATTGGGGGTTTCCTCGTCTAGTCCTCTTCACCACCTAGGACAACCAGAATTGCCTGCACTTCTGCTTGTTCTGGAGCCTCAGTCCAGGATCCCTAGCAGACATGTTCTTGATCCCATGGCAGACTGGTCTCCTGTGCTCATTCCCTCCATTCATGTTGGTCCAGAAGGTGCTTCTCAAGCTCCGCATGGACAGGGCAAGCATTATCCTGATAGCTCTGGCCTGGGCATGTCAGCATTGGTATTCTGCTCTGTTGGAGCTGTCTGTGCAACCTCCCATTATGTTTCCACTGCTCCCAGACCTCATCATGCAAGATTAGTGTCCTCTCCGCCACCTGGACATTTGCTCCCTTTATGGTGTGGTGGCTTTGTGGCTTCATGACAGGTTCACCATATCCTCCTTAGCAGCAGAAAGCCCTCACCTAAACTCACCTGTTTGGCTAAATGGAAGTTGTCAAGGCTGTTCCCCACTCCGGCACAACGAGTGCAGAAGTGGGGGCCCGCAAGAGCACTCCAAAACCTTGCCTGTACAGGCTCTGGTACAAAAACTTCCCCTCAAAATCCTAATACCCAGATTTTGGGGGATCCACTGCCACCATCAAGTGCTTTTGAATCCACAAGCAGGGGTGGGATTGAAACCAACCCCAGGGATACCCCAAGCTCTTTCCCCAAAAGAGCTTGAAAAAAGAAAAGAGAAAAACAAGCTGCAGTCTGTGGTAGTTGACCCCTCAGTCAGGCGCGCGCGCACACACACACACACACACACACACACACACACACACACACACACACACACACACACACACACACACACACACACACACACACACACACACACACACACACACACACACACACACACACACACACACACACCTTTCAGGACACAAAAATCAACCAATACCGGTTAATTAGAAAAAGAAACAATAATTTATTATCAGAACCAAACTACAGTTGCAGGCATAGTAAAGTGGCTGTATGGGAAGAGCCACCAATTGATCTAGATACTTAGGGGAAGCCCCTGGGCTAAAAGCTTAGTTACAAAAGAGAGAAAATACAATTAACCGCTCAGACATTATTTCCAAATTCCCAAACCAGGAAAACAACAAATCCTGACGGACTATCTAAACTTTTCCCTACTTACACATTGTAAGAAGTCCGTTTTTGGAGAGAGAAGTGTCTCACATCTCCCTCAGTCTTGGAAGAAACTGCTCTGCCTCTCAAACCCAGAAGAGAGAGAGAAAAAAGTCTCTCTTCCAGTTTGAAATTCCTACCTGGTTTGTTATTGGCTGACCTGGCTAGGTACAAGAGGCATTAGTGAACCCCTTAGTCGTCAGGTGCTGGTCAACACTCCTGATTATGACATTTTTCATATTTGGTGTCTGCAACATAACCTGGCCCCCTTTTCTGCCTCCATTCCCAAAAGTGCAGGAGTACCTGGTATCCCTAAAGCAACAAGGCTTGGTGACTTCATTGCTGAAAGATGGTGGCCATCTCTGCTTTCTAGAAGTCTCTGTCTTCACAAGCCCTTTGATTGGGTGCTTTGTCAAGGGTGTGGACAGACTCCATCATCTGGCCCAGCACCCTGTCCCTACATGGGATCTCAGCCTGATACTTATGGTATTCATGGGTCCCCCCCCTCCTTTTGAGTCTTTGGCTGTTGTCTTTACCTCTTGTGGAAGGTGGCCTTTCTGGTTGCCATCATCTCTGCTTGGTGGTTGTTGGAGTGCTGCTCCCTGACATCAGAACCCCCATATGTAGCTTTCCATAAAGACAAAGTCCAACTTCATCCTCACCCAGCTTTTCTTCTGAAAGTGTTCTCAAGCTTCCATATTGGCCAGGACATTTTCCTCCACGTGTTTTATCCTAAGCCCCACCAGCATTTACTGGAACAAAGAGTGCACTCCTTTAACATCAGCCAGGTGCTCTCACCTTCTACGTTGACCGAACTTTCTCAAGTCTTCACAGTTGTCTATGGCCATGGCAGATGACATGAAGGAGCTGCCAGTCTCGTTGCAGCACATTTTCTCCTGAATTATGGCATGTATCTGCACATGCTATAATTTTTCTAAGGTTCCCCCCCACTGCTTCTCACAGCATGTGGGCGCAGGTCTCCCTTGGCTGCTTTTCTGGCTCATGTACCTCTTTCGGAGATGTGTAGAGCAGCAACGTGGTATGGCAGGGTCAGTCCCACTCCTGGGCCCCTGACCCCTGTTCAGCCCGCTGTACCACAGTCTAGAGTTTTTTAAGGCTCAGCTTGACAAAGCCCGGGCTGGAATGATTTAGTTGGGGTTGGTCCTGCTTGGAGCAGGGAGTTGGACTGAATGACCATCTGAAGTCTTTTCCACCCCTTTGATTTGATTGTACGAAGCATCCACCTGAGGCTCTGGCACACTGCAGCGAGTTGCCCAGGGAGTGTAATAGTGTGGAAGTCAGGAGGAGTCTCAGAAGAGCTGCCGGAAGCTTTGTTCTGTTCCAGCTGGACTTTGGCTGAGGTAGGCTATGGAGTGGGTCCATGCTGTCTGGCCTAGCCTGAATGATGTGGAGTGTCATTCTGTACACATGTTGTGCATTAATCAAAATGTTGAATTAAGATATAGGATCACAGGAAATAGAAACAGATGCTGTGGTGCAGGGAATCCTACAGGATGGGAGACAATCCTCACAGGAGGAAGGGGCAGCAGGTGGAGGGGAGGTGGGGCGCAATTTCCCCTCAAAGGAGTTCTCGTGGAAAATAACTGCTTCTATCCCAATCTACAGCAGTGCCAGGAATGTTGTAAGCTGTTGATGCTTCATTTTGGTGGAGATAATGCTGACCCAAGCCTTTGGCTGGTGCCACATTATCTACTTGTGATATGAAGAGGTGGATTAAGCCTGAAGCACCCTAATACCACTTCTTCTGATTGTTAGGAGAATGAGCAGGAACGGCACCGTGCAGAACTAGAAGAGCTGTTGGAGCACTCAGCCCAAGAGAAAGCAGAGGCAGAAGGTGCTTATGAGAAAAAGATGTTGGAGCTGAGGCAGGAGGTAGCTACTCTGCAATCTAAGGAAGAAGAGGAGCGAACAAGGGCTGAAAATGCCCGGCAAGAGGTAAAACATTTGGGAGGGAAACTTGTACATTTAAACAGCAGACATCTTTTGTCTCATGACTGGTGAAGTTTCCAATTACACTGGTGTCTAGAAAAAAGTAAAAGGCCTTTTGAAGGTGATAAAATACCTTGTCTTTTAAATAGGAATGCAGGATTAATAAATGAGAGAGGCTATTGCCCACAAAAGGCTGTGACCTAACTCTGATAGCGATGGCTGTTTGATACTGCAAAGAAGCTGAAATGCCTACATCTGGGCAATTGTGCAGTACAGAGTAGGGTATGGGGGAAATCTTTTCTGAACTGCTTATGTCCAAAGGAGCACATGTGAGTGCCTTTACATTTATCTTTGCTAAATGTGATAATAATAAATGAGGGGTTTGTATTTCACTTACCTTTATTCTGTTTTAGGGTGAAGACTCCTGGCTTTGAGCTGTCTGATGAGAAAGGGTTAGCTCAGGTGTATGGGGAGAGGAGGTGTCAATGGTTTTTGTATCTTCACTGTACAAAAGGAACCTGATATTAGATGAGCCATTGTAACATGAAGCAATTAATTCACCAGGCTTTTAACTGCTGTGTTCTTAAGAGAAAAAGACAGCAGAGCTATCACCATCTCCTCTCATGTACTTCTCATCACCAGTAATGGTTGTTGGAATCATTCCAGACTTCTTGATTTAAGAGCTTTTCTCACTTGCATACAGTTATGGATAGTAATTGTTAGTGTTGGATAGTTAGTTTATATATAAATTGGTGATATGTTTCATAGAATCATAGAATCCCGGAACTGGAAGGAATCTTGAGAGGTCATCAAGTCCAGTCCCCTGCCCTCATGGCAGGGCTAAGCATTTCTGGGTTGGCATCCTTTTTGGACCATTTTTTCTCTTTCAGTACTGTTATCAGAAGGTTATGTCTCCATCTTCGGCATCAGTACCAAGGCGAGACACATGCAGGGATTCCACTAAGCAAATATCAAGAGTAAGCTGCCTCAGAGGCATCACCTCCTAAGAAGGGTCATTGCCTCCAGACCCTGTGCCAGGTCCATCAAGTCTGTGCCAAGAGACATTTAAGGAGTCAATAAATAATGCCTGTCCCATCCACTCCAGAGGCATGTGTTACCATGAGAGACTTGCTTAGCTTCTTGGTACCAGTTTCACCAACATTGACTCTGGGAATTGTGGAAGAGTCTCTGAGTGATGAAGCCTAATAGTCCTGATCTTAGTCTGACAGGACAGTGAGGTTCTGTATAGACTTCAGATGGGTCAATGCTATCTCTTGCTTTGATGCCTATCCAGTACCAAGGGTGGACGACTTGCTGGAATGGCTGGAAAATGCAAAGTTTATGCCAACTCTCAGCTAAACTAAGGAGTACTGGCAGATACCCCGCCCTCAGCATCCTACAAGAAGAAAGCCTTCCCAATGCAATCCCGCTTGTATCACTTGGTCACCATGCCTTTTGATTTGCATGGGGCCACAGCTGTATTCCAGCAGCTGATTACACAACTCTTACAACTCCATTGGAAATACTTAGTTGTGCACATTGATAATATTGCAGTCTTCAGTCCAGTTGCAAGTAGTGCACGCAAACATCTCATCACAGTGCATCAAACCTTGAGAGAAGTTGGACTGCTAAGGGCCATCTCAGATGACAGGAGGTAACTTACTTGGGATACATAGGTGGACACCTCTGACCCTTGGTGGGCAGGGCGCAGGCCCTGAGAAATTATACAAAGAAAGAGGTAAGACAGTTCCTGCGGTTGGCAGGGGTTGGTGTTGCATGGTGCACTTCTCTACAGTTGCAGCGCCCCTCCTCAACCTTACAAAGAATTCCTAGATGCAAAGTCCAGTGGTTGTAGGACTATGAGAGCCTTCCAGAATCTGAAGGCATGATTAACCCAACAGCCAGTCCTATATAAGCCATATTTTTCAAAACCATTCATTGTACAGATGGATGCCTCAGAAGTGGGCCTGGAGGCTGTACTGTTGCAGGAGCAATATGGGGAAGAATACCCTGTCCTCTATGAGCCAGAAACTGTTTCTTGGGGAAGGGAAGTATTCCACCATTGAGAAGGAATCTTTAGCAGTGGAGTGGGGAAGTAAGGCCCTAAGATGTTACCTTTTGTCTCATGATACACCAGGCACCTCCAAGGTGGATCAGCAACATGAATTATTTGAATGCACAGATTCTGCAGTGGTACCTAACTTTATTAAATTATACAATATTAGGGTTTGAAGGGACCTCAGGAGGTCATTTAGCCACTGCCCCCCCCCACCCCCACTCAAAGCAGGAACAACCCCAACTAAATCATTATGAAAAGTCATAGAAGTTGGGAGAGATACCAGAAGACTGGAAAAGGGCAAATATAGTGCCAGGGAAGATAATGGAACAAGTAAATGAGGAATTCATCTGCAAATATCTGGAAGAAAATAAGGTGATGGGTAACAGCCAGCATGGATTTATAAAGAACAAATCATGTCAAAGCAATCTGATAGCTTTCTTTGCTAGGATAGCAAGTCTGGTGGATGTGGTATACCTAGACTTTAGTAAAGCATTTGATATGGTCTTGCATGACCTTCTTATCAATAAACCAGGGAAATAAAACCTAAATGGGGCTATTGTAAGGTGGGTGCGTAATTGGCTGGATAACCATTCTCACAGAGTAGTTATTAACGGTTCACAATCATGCTGGAAGGGCATAAGAATTGGGGTACTGCAGGGGTCTGTTTTGGGACCAGTTCTGTTCAATATCTTAATCAACTATTTAGATGATGGCATGGAGAGCACGATTATTAAGTTCACAGATGATACCAAGCTGGGAGAGGTTGCAAGTGCTTTGTAGGATAGGGCAATAATTCAAAATGATCTGGACAAACTAGAGAAATGGTCTGAGGTAAATAGGATGAAATTTAATAAGGACAAATGCAAAGTACTCCATGTAGGAAGGAACCACCAGTTTCATGCATACAGACTGGGAAGTGATTGTCTAGGAAGGAGTACGGCAGAAAGGGATCTAGAGGTCATAGTGGACCACAAGATAAATATGAGTCAACGGTGTGACGCTGTTGCAAAAAAAGCAAACCTGATTCTGGGATGCATTAACAGGAGTGTTGTGAGCAAGACATGAGAAGTCATTCTTCTACTCTACTCTGCACTGATTAGCCCTCAGTTGAAGTATGTGTCCAGTTCTGGGCACCACATTCCAAGAAAGATGTGGAAAAATTGGAGAAGATGCAGACAAGAGCAACAGAAATGATTAAAGGCCTAGAGGACATGAGCTATGAGGGAAGACTGAAAGAATTGGGCTTGTTTAGTTTAGAAAAGAGAAGACTGAGAGGGGACATGATAGCAGTTTTTAAGTATCTAAAAGGGTGTTATAAGGAGGAGGGAGAAAAATTGTTCTCCTTAGCCTCTGAGGATAGGACAAGAAGCAATGGGCTTAAATTGTAGCAAGGGAGGTTTAGGTTGGACATTAGGAAAAACTTCCTAACTGTCAGGGTGGTTAAACACTGGAGTAAATTGGCTAGGAAGGTTGTGGAATCTCCATCACTGGAGATATTTAAGAGCAAGTTAGATAGACGTCTATCAGGGATGATCTAGATGGTGCTTGGTCCTGCCGTGAGGGAAGGGGACTGGACTTGAGGTCCCTTCATGTTCTATCATTCTATGATTCTATCCTAGCCCGGGCTTTGTCAAACCAGGCCATAAAAACCTCTAAGGATGGAGATTCCATCACCTCCCTTGGTAACCGATTCTAGTTTTTCACCACCTTACTAGTGAAATAGTTTTTCCTAATATCCACCCTAAACCACCCACACTGCAACTTGAGACCATTGCTGCTTGTTCTGTTATCTACCACCACTGAGAGCATCCTAGCTCCATCCTCTTTGGGACCCCCCTTCAGGTAGTTGAAGGCTGCTATCAAATCCCGCCTCACTCTTCTGCAGACTAAATAAGCTCAGTTCCATCAGCCTCTGCTCACAAGTCATGTGCCCCAGCCCCCAATTATTTTCACTGCCCTTTGCTGGACTCTTTCCAATTTATCCACATGCTTTCTGTATTGGGGTGCCCAAAACTGGATGCAGTACTCCAGATGTGGCCTCACCTGTGCCAAATAGAGGGGAATTATCACTTCCCTCCATCTGTAGGCAATCCTACTAATGAAGCCCAATATTATTCTGTTAGCCGTCTTGACTTATATCCAGCTTCTTTTCCACTGTAATCTCCAGGTCCCATTTTACACAACTGCTGCTTAGTCAGTAGGTCCCCAGCCTATAGCAGTGCTTTGGTGTCTTCTGTCCTGTGTGCAGGACTTTGCATTTCTCCTTGTTGAAACTCATCAGATTTTATTTCTCCCAGTCCTTCAATTTCTCTAGGTCACTCTGGACCCTATCCCTACTCTCCAGCATATGTATCTCTCCTCCCAGGTTAGTATCATCTGCAAACTTGTTGAGGGCGCAATCCAACCCATCATCCAGATCCTTAGTTAAGATGTTGAAAAAAACAGCCGCAGGACCGATCCCTGGTGCAATCTGCTTGATATCTGCTGCCAACTAGACAGTGAACTGTTGACTCCTACCTGTTAAGCCAAACGATGTAGCCAGCTTTCTATCCACCTTATAGTCTATTAATAGAAGCCATATTTTTTGAATTTGCTAGCCAGAATACTGTGGGAGGACATATCAAAAGCTTTGCTAAAGTCAAGTCATATCACATTGTAATGGGTCGGAGTGGCCGCCCACTGAGCCGGAGGAGGAGGAACCCCTCCAGACGCCATGTTGGGCTGAGGCTAACCCCGCCCCATCACCTGACCGGAAGCCCGGGGGCGGGCCCAGGACTATAAAAGCCCAGGCAGCGGCCTCAGTCAGGGCTGAGCCTGCCGGGAGGCTAGAGGCCTCCTCTGGACTCCCAGCCTGGGAAGTAGGGACTGAGGCCTGGCCTGGACCTTCTACTTGCCGGGCCCCAGACACAGACCAGTGGCTCCCTGCCCGGGAGGGGGAGGCCCAGCGTAACCGGCCTACCTTCCCAGAAGCGACGGAGGAGCTGAAAGGCCAGCCGGAGCCTGTGCCCCAGCGCCAGCCCCGGGACCGGGAGGAGCGGCCCCAGCTACCTCGACCGGAGGCACCGCCGGGGACTTCCACGGACCCTGACCCGGAGGCCTGGCTCAACCGCCCGAATCTGCCGGCCCCTGGAATCCTGCTGAGCCCCAGTGACCTGCAAGCGGCCGAGGACTGGACCGGACCACCCCGGTGGGACGAGACTCTCCTGGACTCCCAGTCTCCTCTGCCCGACATCCAGGTACCACCCGAGGGGGAGAACGGAAGTGGCCCAGGGATAGTGGGGGCTGTTAAAGGCCCCTAGGCCGGTGCGTTTCGGGCCGGAGCCCCCACCGAGCCGAAGCAGCCTGCACAGCTGCTCTAGGGCCCTGGGCCGGGGCGCAGAGGAGTGGGTGGGCCTGCGCCCCCCCCTGCCGCCCACCTATTGGGTGGCAGTCTCTCCCTCCTTGCCACTGGTACAGGCGATCCGCCTGCACCCCTCCTGACCAAGGAGCTACTCACCTGTTTGTTTGTTGCCACGCCCTGGACTGAGGGCCTGGCCACCCGTTGTAACTGTGTGCTTGTTGCCACGCCCTGGACTGAGGGCCTGGCCACTCTCTGTAACTGTGTTTGTTTGTTGCCACGCCCTGGACTGAGGGCCTGGCCACCCTTTGTAACTGTGTGTTTGTTGCCACGCCCTGGACTGAGGGCCTGGCTGCTCCTCATAACTGTGAGAGGGTTGCTGCGGTTATACCCTGAGCTAAGGCTGGACCGCCCCCTGTGGACCAACGGGGTCGGTCTTAAAGGGGCAGCACAGCGGGTCGGAGTGGCCGCCCACTGAGCCGGAGGAGGAGGAACCCCTCCGGGCGGGCCAACCGACCACACACATCCACTGCTTTTCCCATATCCACACAGTCATCTCAACATAGAATGAGATTAGTTCAGTGGTACCCCAACAACTCGAAAAAGCCAAATGTAGTGTCCATCTTTAAAAAAGGGAAAAAAGAGAATCCACGAAGTACAGACTGGTTAGCCTCACCTGAATCCCTGGAAAAATCATGGACAGAACAGCCAGTCCCATAGGTCTCAGCACAAGCTTCCCCCCGGTGCTCTACATTATTAGGGACAGGGGAGCCTGTGTGCAAAGACGCTGGCTCAGTCCTGATTGCCCACTTGTAGCATCCCAGCCTGACAGCCAAGGGAAGTCCCTGCTGCTACACCGGCAGAGGAACATTCCATTCCATGCAGCCCCAGCTGGGCTGGTTGGGGCGGGGCGGGGTGGGGGGCAGAACTGGGAGAGAATGGAAGAGAGCTGCAGCTGTGCTAAGGTCGCAGGTCCACTTCCTGGACACTACAGTACAATTAAATAATGGACAAATTTCCACCACCCTATACCGGAAGCCCACCGACCACTACACTTACCTTCATGCCTCCAGCTTCCATCCCAGACACATTTCTCAATCTATTGTATACAGCCAAGCCCTAAGATACAACTGGATTTGCTCTAATCCCACGGACAGAGACAAGCACCTACAGGATCTTTATAGAGCATTCCTAAAACTGAAATACCCAGCTGGAAAAGTGAAAAAACAGATTGACAGAGCCAAAAAAGTACCCAGACATGAATTACTTCAAGACAGATGCAAAAGAGAAAATAACAGAATTCCACTTTTCGTTACCTACAGTCCACAACTCAAACCCCTCCAACGCATTATACACAATCTACAACCCATCCTGGAAAATGATCCCTCACTCTCAGAGACCTTTGGGGAAAAGCCCATTCTCGTTTACAGACAACCCCCCAACCTGAAATGAATTCTTTCTGGTAACCATGCTACACAACCACATCATAAGCATCTAGGAACCCAGCCCTGCAATCAGCCACGGTGCCAACTCTGCCCACATATCTACACAAGCGAATTCATCACTGGAGCCAGCAACATAAGCTACCAAATCAGAGGATCATAAAACTGCACATCCAGTAATTTGATCCATGCCATCAAATGCCAGCAATGCCCCACTGTGTTTTGTGTGTATATATATATATATTGGACAAACTGGACAGTGCCTACGGGAAAGAATCAATGGACACAAATCAGATAAATGTAGAGGGAACATACAGAAACCTGTTGGAGAACACTTCAGTCTACCTAATCACTCTTTAAAAGATCTCCAGGTGTCTGTCTTGTAACAAACCAATTCTACAAGCCAAATACACAGAGAGGAGTTGGAATTACAATTCATCCACAAATTCAATTCTCACACTGATGGCCTCAATCGAGATAATGGATGGCTGGGACATTATCAACCTAACATTCAGTGAAGGTGCCGACTGCTCTTTCTCTGTGTAGATTCTTGTGTTAGTATCCTTCCTATCTAATTGCTATCCTATGATCCTTATCTGCTTCTTTTAACTATCCAATCTTCAGGTGTTTATAGATCCCAGTTCTGCCTACTTGTTTTTCCCTTTGATATTTTCATACCCTCTGCTCCTTGTTTCCCACCCCCTTCTTTTTTTTTCCTTTCCCCCCTTTCCCTTTTCCCCTATTTATTTTGGGTCTGCACATCCTAAACGCTAAACTCCAGTCATCTGAAGAAGTGGGCTATGCCCATGAAAGCTCATGATACCATCTACATGTTTTGTGAGTCTATTTGTTGTTTTTTAAGTTTATCGTGTAGAGACTAACTCGGCTACACACTGAAGCAGGTAGAGGATAATCCACTTCCATTTCAGCGGGAGGGGGATTGGGAGAGACAGAAAGTCTGATCTCCAGCTGCACTGGGCAGCATGAGAAGGGAGTGGGATTCCCTTTGAGCCTCAGAGGACTGGGGGGAAGATGCTGGGAGAAGAAAGGCAAGTTCTGGCTGGACAAGAACTTCAGTAACCAGAGTGTCTTTTTTAAAAGGAATCAAAGTATTTGTAACCTGACATGCCTGACTCTGAGCCCAAACTCAGGGGCTGCAGTGACACTGTGACTAGGAGAGTTGCCTATTCCTAAATAATTTCTGTGGATTCCAGACAAGTGACTGCAATTAGGTTTTACAATTTGCTTGGGGACAGGGCCAGACTTTGAAAGTCATTAAGGGTGGATGCCAGGTCTTTGTTTTTTAGTGTAGTTTCTTGGTTCCTCAGAGTGCCTCAGTGACTCATAAATGAAGAAAAGTAACAAGCACAACTGGGATTAGCATTTGCAGGACGTAGACCTTATTTACATTACAAGGTCTTTCAAGGCAGGAAGCAATCGCCACATCAATGTGTTAAAGTGATCCGTTTCCTTTGGGGGAACGGAAAGGTTACCTAGTAAGCCTACTGTGTCTGTCTTTGTGAAATACAGTGAAACCTCTGGTTTGCAGCATTTGCATTATGTGGGTCCAGCACACTGAACCAGCATGCTATCGCTGCTGGTTCCCCTGTCCCTAATAATGCAGAGTGGCAGCGGAGAGAGGCAGGGGGGCTTGTACAGAGACCCCTGGGACCAGCTGCTCTGTCCCTTTCAGAATGCAGTGTGGCAACGGGGGTGAGGGGCTTTTGCTGAGACCCATTGGACCAGCTGCTCTGTCTCTTTAAGAAAGCAGAGTGGCAGCAGGGAAGGGGTGCAGGGAGAGTGGGGGGGGGGGGCTTGTGCTGAGACCCACAGGACAGGCTACTCGGTCCCTTAAAGAATGTCGAGTGGCAGGGGAGGGGGGAGAGAAGTGGGGGAACAGAGACTGAGCCAGTGTCTTTGCATGCCAGCTCCTCTATGTTCCTCTATATACTATGTATATAGTACATCATGATTGTTGGGAGTTTCTGAGGTTCATGGTGAACGGTCACCACTGTCAGTTCACAGTTCCTGCATTCAGCCTGGCAGCCGCTCCTTGGTTATTCACGAAGTGCTTGGGAACTTATCTTCAAAAATGAGGTGGCCATAGGTTCCTGTGTCTGGATGACTGACTGATCTCAGGTAGAGCCTAAGATAGATCAAGTGCTATCAAACCTATCCATCATCCTATCCACATTCAATGTGCTAGGGCTCCTAGTGAATTGAGAAAAATCAATCCTGATGCTGGTTAAAGACCATGCAGTTAATTGGAGCAGTACTCTACTCCACAAAGGCCCTTTCTGACAAGCCAGATTCAAAACCATTCAAGACCTAGTGCTACAAATAAAAGCTTACCCACTCACAACTGCTAGCAGGTGTCTCAGTCTGCTAGGTCACATGGCAGCATGTATCTATGTAGTACAATGCACCAGACTACACACCAGGAAACTACAAACATAGACTTTCGTCTGTACCGCAGATCATCACCACTTGGACCAAAGTAGTTTGAGTACCAGAGCTGATTCTGTTATCTTGATTGGTGGATAGAAATCTAGAAGTCTGTATAGGGGTTCTTTTGCTTCTCATGCTAGCAACTCTCCCTCTGGTCACAGACATGTCACCTTTAGTTGTGGGGGGCTCATATTAGGTCACTACAATTTCAAGGTACTTAGTCATCTCATGATCTGAAGGATTACATAAATGTCAGAGAAATCAGTGGTGTACATGTAGCCTGCGTGAATTTCCTCCTCCACATAGCAGGAAAAAAAATCTGTTGATTGTGACAGACAGTTTGGTGACCATGTTTTACATAAACAGACAAGAAGCAGCATAGTCAAACCAACTGTGCTAGAACGCTGTTCACCTCTGGAACTTCTGTGTAACCCAGTCAGTTCACCTTCAAGCTATTTACATTCTGGGAAAATAAAACACATTGGTAGATCAAATGAGCAAATCCTTCACTCATCAACATGAGTTATCTTTTATGCTCTGATGTAGCCATGTCCACGTCCAAACTCTGGAGAACTCCCCAAGAAGATCTGTTTGTGACAAGAACCAACAGAAAATGCCATCAATTCTATTCCCAAAAGTATTTCATCCCAGAATTACTTGACAGATGCTTTTCTCCTATCCTGGGAGAACACCCTTCTATACATCTTCCCTCAGATTCCTTTGCTTTGCAAAGTTGTGTTCCAGATAAAACTGGACCATGCTCATCTCATCCTTATAGCACCTGGATGGTCCTGGCAACATTGGTACTTAACTCTACTAACCCTGTTGGCCAAGCCCTATCTCCTGTTGGAACCAGACATAATTTCCCAAGACCACAGCTGCATACTTCAGTCCAGCCTCCAAGCTCTCTATCTCACAGCATAGATGCTTCATGGCTGATGCCTTTTGAAAATTCCTGCTTAAAGGCTGCCCGGAATCTGTTCTAAATAGTAGAAAACCTGATCTGGGATCACTTCCCTGGCTAAGTAGGATCACTTCTCCATTTGAGCTGTTGGAGAAGATGTCTCCCCATGACGAGCACACCTGAACTTTGTGCTAGACTATTTTCTAGATTTAAAACCAGAATTTGATGGTTAGTTCTAGAAGGGTGCATTTGGTATAGGTGGATAATAAATCCCTTTTCTCCAACACCATTGTTAACTCGATTCCTGAAGGTCTTGGCCAGCTTGTACGCTCAAATACAAGAATCCAGTCCTCCTTGGGATCTCAATTTAGTCATGGAAACATGGATGAGACCCTCTTAATGAGCGTTTTAGCAACTTCTCTCTCTCTCTGTCTCTCTGAATTTGTCATTTCTAATAGCTGTTGCTTCAGCCACAAGGGTTGGTGAGTTGGGGCCTCTGGTATGAGAACCTCCCCCACATTCCAGTACAGTTTTTATAAGGGTAAAGTTTGTCTCCAGTCTCACCTCAAGTTTCTTACAAAACTAGTCTCTAGTTTTCACATTAACAGAGACCATTCCTGAAGTGTTTGTAACTCTTAGGGCAGAGGTGGGCAATAATTTTTAATGGGGGGGTCCCTCCAAGATTTTGGTAAGTGGTCAAGGGCTGCACTTCTATGGAGGGGATGCAGGGTCTGGGACAGCAGGTGGGATGTAGAAGGGAGCTTGGGATAGAGGACTGGGGTGCAGGAGGCAATGTGGGGTCTGAGATGGAGTTTGGATGAGGGAGGGGGTTATGATCTGTGGCAGGGGCTTGAGGTGCAGGGTACAGGAGGGGTTATGGGTACAGGAGAGGATTCTGGCTTGGGGGAGCAATATAGGAGGGGGTGCAGTGTCTGGGAGGGAGTTGTGACCTGGGAGAAGGGTGGAAAGGGGGTGCAGAGGGTTTGGGGGGTGATGTGGAGCAGAGGAATGGGGTTCAGGGTCAGGGAGGGGTTATGGGTGCAGAAGAGGATTCTGGCCTGGGGGAGGGATGCAGGAGGAGTTGCAGGGTCTGGGAGGGAGTTGTAACATGGAGAAATTGAGGTGAGGGGATACAGAGGGTTTGGGTGGAGGCCTAGGGTGGGTAGGTGGGGGAAGAGAGGAGCTGGGATGCCAGAGGCAGGCTCCTGCTGGGAGGCGCTGACTTCAGCAAAATTTTTCAGCTCCTATTGGCTAGTTTCTGCTAGGGGACGGGGACAGCGCGCAAAGCAGACTATATTTCAGAAGGTTGAAAAAGCTACCGGGGGGGAAGCTGTTCTAGATTTGATCCTAACAAATAGGGAGGAACGGGTTGAGAATTTGAAAGTGGAAGGCAGCTTGGGTGAAAGTGATCATGAAATCATATTGTTCACAATTCTAAGGAAGGGTAGAAGGGAGAACAGCAAAATAGAGACAATGGATTTCAGGAAGGCAGATTTTGGTAAGCTCAGAGAGCTGATAGGGAATCAAGACTGAGGGGAAAAACAGCTGAGGAGAGTTGGCAGTTTTTCAAAGGGACATTGTTAAGGGCCCAAAGGAAGCTATTCCGCTTTGTCGGAAAGATAGAAAATATGGCAAAAGACCGCCTTGGCTTAAGCACGAGATCTTGCATGATCTAAAAATAAAAAAGGAGTCCTATAAAAAATGGAAACTAGGACAAATTATAAAGGAAGAATATAGGCAAACAACACAGGAATGCAGGGGCAAGATTAGAAAGGCAAAGGCACAAAATGAGCTCAAACTAGCTACGGGAATAAAGGGAAACAAGAAGACTTTTTATAAATACATTAGAAGCAAGAGGAAGACCAAGGACAGGGTAGGCCCATTGGTCAGTGAGGAGGGAGAAACAGTAACAGGAAACTTGGAAATGGCAGAGATGCTTAATGACTTCTTTGTTTCGGTCTTCACCGAGAAGTCTGAAGGAATGCCTAACATAGGGAATGCTAGTGGGAAGGGGGTAGGTTTAGAAGATAAAATAAAAAAAGAACAAGTTAAAAATCACCTAGAAAAGTTAGATGTCTGCAAGTCACCAGGGCCTGACGAAATGCATCCTAGACTACTCAAGGAGCTGATAGAGGAGGTATCTGAGCCTCTAGCTATCATCTTTGGAAAATCATGGGAGACAGGAGAGATTCCAGAAGACTGGAAAAGGGCAAATATAGTGCCTATTTATAAAAAGGGAAATAAGAACAACCTAGGAACCTACAGACCAGTTAGTTTAACTTCTGTGCCAGGGAAGATAATGGAGCAGGTAATTCAGGAAATCATTTGTAAACACCTGGAAGGTGGCAAGGTGATAGGGAACAGCCAGCATGGATTTGTAAAGAACAAATCATGTCAAACCAATCTGATAGCTTTCTTTGATAGGATAACGAGTCTTGTGGATAAGGGAGAAGCGGTGGATGTGGTATACCTAGACTTTAGTAAGGTGTTTGATATGGTCTCACATGAAATTCTTATCAATAAACTAGGCAAATACAACTTAGATGGGGCTACTATAAGGTGGGTGCATAACTGGCTGGATAACCGTACTCAGAGAGTAGTTATTAATGGTTCACAATCCTGCTGGAAAGGTATAACAAGTGGGGTTCCACAGGGGTCTGTTTTGGGACCAGCTCTCTTCAATATCTTCATCAACGATTTAGATATTGGCATAGAAAGTACGCTTATTAAGTTTGCAGATGATACCAAGCTGGGAGGGGTTGCAACTAATCTGGAGGATAAGGTAATAATTCAAAATGATCTGGACAAATTGGAGAAATGGTCTGAGGTAAAGAGGATGAAGTTTAATAAAGACAAATGCAAAGTGCTCCACTTAGGAAGGAACAATCAGTTTCACACATATAGAATGGGAAGCAACTGTCTAGGAAGGAGTATGGCAGAAAGGGATCTAGGGGTTATAGTGGACCACAAGCTGAATATGAGTCAGCAGTGTGATGCTGTTGCAAAAAAAGCAAACATGATTCTGGGATGCATTAACAGGTGTGTTGTGAGCAAGACACGAGAAGTCATTCTTCTGCTCTACTCTGCGCTAGTTAGGCCTCAGTTGGAGTATTGTGTCCAGTTCTGGGCACCGCATTTCAAGAAGGATGTGGAGAAATTGGAGAGGGTCCAGAGAAGAGCAACAAGAATGATTAAAGGTCTAGAAAACATGACCTATGAAGGAAGGCTGAAAGAATTGGGTTTGTTTAGTTTAGAAAAGAGAAGATTGAGGGGGGACATGATAGCAGTTTTCAGGTATCTGAAAGGGTGTCATAAGGAGGAGGGAGAAAACTTGTTGATCTTGGCCTCTGAGGATAGAACAAGAAGCAATGGGCTTCAACTGCAACAAGGGAGGTTTAGGTTGGACATTAGGAAAAAGTTCCTAACTGTCAGGGGAGTCAAACACTGGAATAAATTGCCCAGGGAGGTTGTGGAATCTCCATCTCTAGAGATATTTAAGAGTAGGTTAGATAAATGTCTATCAGGGATGGTCTAGACAGTATTTGGTCCTGCCATGAGGGCAGGGGACTGGACTCGACGACCTCTCAAGGTCCCTTCCAGTCCTACTATTCTATGATATACTCCAGTAGCTGAGTTAGTCTGTAACAGGAAAAACTTAAACAACAACAAATAGTCTGGTAGCACTTTAAAGTCTAACAAAACATGTAGATGGTATCATGAGCTTTCGTGGGCAAAACCCACTTCAGATGTTATCTGAAGAAGTGGGTTTTGCCCACGAAAGCTCATGATACCATCTACATGTTTTGTTAGTCTTTTGTTAGTCTTTAAAGTGCTACCAGACTATTTGTTGTTTTAAGTTTTTCCAAGTGATCCAGATCACTCTTCATTATTTACCACTTTCCCTGTCTGCATCATCTGCAAACTTCATCAGTCCTGTTTTTGTTTTCTTCGATGTAATTGATATCATGTAAAACAGCTAAGGACGAAGAACCTTTCTAGGCAGGACCCCACTAGAAACACAGCCACTTGATGATGTTGTCCATGAACAATTACATTCTGATACTGTCTGTTGTAAATCCATTTAATATGTACCATGTTGATTTTGTACCATTCCAATTTCTCAATCAAAATATCATTCCTTACCTTACACAAGTCAAATACCTTACACCAGTACATTACATGAGTGCTGTTTACCTTTTGTGATGGTTTTTGGGGTACACAAGGCTGAGAGTCAACTTCTTACCCCATGCCTCGAAAGTGGGGAAATCTTGCCTGTTCTTAGTTAAGTGTCAGCTCTCTGACACCACCACCAACCCATCCACTCAAGCATTCTCTTCTGAGCTATGCCAGCCCTGCATTTGCCTTGTACGTTAACAGTAGATGTGCTGTACTCCCTATGTCCCTTGGAAGCATTCTCCTGTGATACCCAGTCCCATCACTGCTTCTACACAGAAATTGCAGATTCTCTGCTCCCAAAGGTGCAGTGTATCCCAGTTTTACCTTAAATCACTGCTCCTGTAAACCACCCAGCACTTGTAATGAAACAGAAGACAGTTCATTTAACAAAGGATAGAGATTCTACTGGAAACAAGAGGGAGTGAGGTGAGTGGTTGTAGTACAAAACGTAATCATAAGACGTGAACCTGACTCTTCACTGTTTAGTAGAACTTTCTGGTCTCAGAAAGTAGGTTTTCCTCAAAGTTCAGTCTGTTGCAAAGTTCAGTCTGTTGGCTCATTTTTTGAGGTTTACGCGGCTTTCTGACAAAGGGGAGGGGGGATCGCCCAAAAAGCTGCATCTAAACTACTTTCACTTTCGAAAGCTCTGCTTTCAAAAGTGCGATTGGAAAAAGATATGCAAATTCCTGCTGAATTTGCATATCCTCTTTCAACCATTCCGCATAGTCTAGATACGCCCAGAGTGACTGTACTAGATCTCAGGGATAGAAAAATGCTCGTGACACCTTAGAGATTTTCCAAAGCTCTACTGCATACTTTCATTTAACCACCTACTCTTCTCAAGGGAGCCAAAGATTCCTGTCCTCTTTGGGTCATGGCATTCTGCTACTGCAACTCAGTGTGCAAGAGCTCTGACTTGCTCTGTTCCTGTCTGTGTGGGAAGAACTAAGCAGCATAGCTGCACCTGTGGATGCCTCACTAAAGATGGTCCAGCAGAGTAAGCGAGATGTTTGTGTTGACCTATGGCAATTGGGAGGTGCCATGTGGTTTGGCACTATGTAAGAGGTGATGCCCATCAACATTGGATTTCTCTCACTGGTAGTCTCACCATAAAACCTAGGTCTTTGTTAAAGTGGAGACTGACTGTGGAGACAAGTAGCCAGTTTATATGAGAGTACTAGTCTCTAAGACTCAGCAAACGCATTACATCTGTGAATGCTTTCCCCTTTCCTCTCTGTGCAGATGTTACTAGAGAAAGAGAGAGAAAAGAAATCCTTGCTGGAGGCACTGCTCCAAACACAGGGAGAGCTGACAGATGCCTGTCAGCAGCTGGAGGATCTCCGCCAGGAGGTGAAGAAGCAACAGAAGGAGCAGGTAGGTTTGACCAATAGAGAGCAGTGGAAAGGAAGGAACAGGCTGTTAGAAAGCAACACAAAGGACAGAAACAGATGGAGGAGAAAGGGGATGGAGGCAGGGACCAAGGGCAGTGCAGAGCTGGGAGAGGAGGAATGGGGCAGAAAGGTCTGCACCTTGTCAGAGGCCTTGTAAGCCAGAGAGCTCAGTAGAAGGAAAGGGAACTTAGAGGCAAAGATGGCAGCCGTGTGGGTTTTGTGCAAGTAGAACAAAGTCAGGAAGATGTGGTTGAAGAGAGGGACTCTGGGACACAGGGTTTAATATTTCACAGCTTTCAGTGATTCACTTTTTGTCCTGGTTACAGGTCACTGTGGAGGTACTGCAAACTGAGCTCCAGGAATCTCGGAATAAAATGGAGGCAGTGGAGAGCAAGCATCTAGAGGAGGTCAAAGCCCTGAAACAGGAAATAGACATTCTACTTCAGCAGCAAGACACCTTGCGAAACCAGGTGACTGCCCCCAGCAAAAGGCAATGGAGATTGCACCCAGAAGGGTGGAAGTCCTCATGCCTGTCACTCACTCTCAGTTTGACCCTCACCTTCCTACTCATCCCAGATCCTGGCTGGACAGGGTTGCTCTGCACTTTTTCTGTTGCTCACAGTGCGCTGGAAAAAGTCCCTCTCCCTGCCACTGTGCTTCTCACCCTGATTGTACCCTAATCTTGGCTGGCAAGCACAGGCTCTTTGCCTATCACCTTGCTGTTCTCATCTGATCCCAGCTGCACGGTGGCATATCTCCATCTGTCATGCTGCTGGTGATTTTACATCTAAGGGTGTGGAGGATTCAGGGACCAAACTCTTCTACTTAGATATCCAAATATATAAGCAACATCTAATCTGAACCTGGCACTCTGAAGATCAGGCGATACTTTAACTTGCTTGTTTGCTTTCCCCATAGAATACAGGAATGCTGTGGCATGTTTTAACCTCTGGCTTCTCAACTATTTTGTCCTATTTCAGATACAAGACCTAGTGGTCACCAAGGATTCCTGGCAACAGATTGGCCTGGAGACTCAGCGGAAACTGAATGAGGTGCAAGAATTATCCAACCAGAAAGTACTGGAGGCTGCTCACATCCAGAAGGTGCTAGATAGGGAGAAGAGCCATCGGGAGGAGGTGGAGTGTCAGAATGCAGAGCTCCAAGTCACGCTTGGGGCCCTGGAGGGTGAGAGGAGCCGTTGGGAGGAGGTGGAGCATCAGAACGCAGAGCTCCAGGCCAAGCTCGGAACCCTAAAGGGGGAGAGGAGCCATCGGGAGGAGGTGGAGCATCAGAACGCAGAGCTCCAGGCCAAGCTCGGATCCCTAAAGGGGGAGAAGAGCCGTCGGGAGGAGGCAGAGCGTCAGAATGCAGAGCTCCAAGTCATGCTTGGGGCCCTGGAGGGGGAGAGGAGTCGGCTGGAGGAGGTGGAGCGTCAGAACGCAGAGCTCCAGGCCACGCTCAGAAGCCTGGAGGGGGAGAGGAGCCGGTGGGAGGAGGCAGAGCATAAAAACGCAGAGCTCCAGGCTGCACTCAGAGTCCTGGAGCAGGAGAGGAGCCATCGGGAGGAGGCGGAATGTCAGATCACAGAGCTCCAGGCCACGCTCAGAATTCTGGAGGGGGAGAGGAGCCATCTGGAGGAGATGGAGCGTCAGAACACAGAGCTCCAGGCCACTCTCAGAACTCTGGAGGGAGAGAGGAGCCGTCGGGAGGAGGCGGAGCATCAGAATGCAGAGCTCCAGGCTACGCTCGGAGCCCTGGAGGGAGAGAGGAGCCATCGGGAGGAGGCAGAGCATCAGATCGCAGAGCTCCAGGCTATGCTCAGAACCCTGGAGGGAGAGAGGAGCCGTCGGGAGGAAGCAGAGCATCAGATCGCAGAGCTCCAGGCCATGCTCAGAACCCTGGAGGGAGAGAGGAGCCGTCGGGAGGAGGTAGAGCATCAGATCACAGAGCTCCAGGCTATGCTCAGAACCCTGGAGGGAGAGAGGAGCCGTCGGGAGGAAGCAGAGCATCAGATCGCAGAGCTCCAGGCCATGCTCAGAACCCTGGAGGGAGAGAGGAGCCATCGGGAGGAGGCAGAGCATCAGATCGCAGAGCTCCAGGCTATGCTCAGAACCCTGGAGGGAGAGAGGAGCCGTCGGGAGGAAGCAGAGCATCAGATCGCAGAGCTCCAGGCCATGCTCAGAACCCTGGAGGGAGAGAGGAGCCGTCGGGAGGAGGTAGAGCATCAGATCACAGAGCTCCAGGCCACGCTCGGAGCCCTGGAGGGTGAAAGAGCCAGGTAGGTCTTGGAGGTCATGTATTTCTTTCCCCTTTTAATTGATTTCTTCACTCAGGTCTGCTCACATGCACACTGATCTGGAAGCGTCTTCCAAACATCTGAGGTATTGGCACAATTAGGGGCCTGCTCTTATGTTTTCCTACTGGGGTGCCTGGACTGTACTGTGAATTGTCAGTTTCCTTCTGACAGCAGTCGGCAGGACACTCCTTAGAGACACAACTATAGTTGTACTGACTTTGCTCTGGTGTGCCCGCTGGAGATTGCTAGATTTCTCATAGTTCAGCATGATTAGCCAGTTGCTTTACCTAACTGTTTGCTTTTAATGGCATTCAGATGTCTGAGTGTATTGACATTCATGAAGGTCCTGGCTGCTGTTGAAGTTTTGGAGCCTCTGACTTTGTTGGTGCACCCAAGACTTGATCCCCTACTTTCCAACATCCTGCTGCAGCTAAGTCGATCTTCCTGAGTCTGAATAGCTGGCACAGCTGAAATGTATGAGTTCTTACCTGTGTCAAGCTCTGAATCAATGAGGCATTTGGCTGCTCTCCTTAGGACACAGGAACTTTATTTCAACATACTGTGTAATTGAAGTTGTACGTCTCAGGCGGTTGACCCCATCCAAGCACTAAGCTGTGGCTTTCAGCCTGATTTATCTGTTCTGGCCCCTTTCCAGCTTCAAGAACAGTACCCGTCACAGGCACACACACGGGTATCTTATGCACCGGAAGGACTGTGATTGACATAGCTGCAGGATATTTATCTCACACTCTCAGAACTTGTAGAGAGTACCCAAAAGTTCTCCTTGGTCATCTCAGTGTTTTCAGTAATCCACCTCACAGTCCCAGAAAACCTTGACAGTTTTAGCCTTGAGAGACTGAAAGTGATGAATTCTCTTTGGCTAGCATGACTGGATCAGAATTACCCATGATTGTGGGCATTCAAGATCAGTTACTCATTTTTTTTCTCTTTAATTGCCAAGTGTATCCCAGTATGTCAGATAACCTGCCACTGTGTTGCTATTGAAGCCAGTCCTGAAGCCTTGTGCTGAATGCAGTCTCAGCTGGTCCCCAAAGCACTCCCCCTTGCTGATCAGGGTGTGAAAGAGTGAAAGACACCTGGACAGGCTTCAACTCCTGACCAAGAGATTGCCAGAGTTAAAGCTTGGCCAGGTGGCTTTCACTCTTTCACTCCCTGATCAGCAGACTAATCTGCAGGACCTATGAGGAATGGACAAGGAGTAATCTTCATGAAGGATGACGATTATTCCTTATAGGAGGATCAAGCTTTACTGAAAGAATAACTAAGGCCATTCCTTTTCCTTTGACTCCTGAACATAAGAATGGTCATACTGGGTCAGACCAAAAGTCCATCTAGTCCAGTATCCAACTTCCGACAGTGGCTAATGCCAGATGCCCCAAAGGTAGTGAACAGAACAGGGAATCATCAAATGATCTCTCTTCTGTCATCCATTTCCAGTCCCTGACAAACAGAAGGCAGGGACACCATTTCTACCCATTCTGGCTAATAAGTATTGATGGACCTAACCTCCATGAATTTATCTAGGTGTTTTTTTAATCATGTTAAAGTCCTGGTCTTCACAGCATCCTCTGGCAATGAGTTCCAGAAGCTGACTGCATTGCATGAAGAAAAACGTCCTTTTGTTTGTTTTAAACCAGCTATCTATTAATTTCATTAGGTGATCGTTAGTTGTTACGTTATGGGCACAAGTAAATAACTTTGCTTTATTCAGTTTCTCCATACCTGTCATGATTTTATAGACCTCTATCATATTCCCCTGTAGTCTCCTCTTTTCTAAGCTGAAAAGTCCCAGTCTTTTTAATCTCTTTTCATATGGGACCCGCTCCAAACCCCTCATCATTTTTGTTGCCCCTTTCTGAGCCTTTTCCAATGCCAATATATCTTTTTTGAGATGGTTTCCTTTGTTGCTTTCCTTTTCATGGGAAATCAAAGTTGTTTTCACTTAACGCTTGGAACAAGGCCTTATGTCGTTCTATCCTCTCCTCTACCAGTTAATGAAGAAGGTACAAGAAAATTGTCATTCCATTTGAGCTACTACCAGAAAACACTCCTGAAATCCAGATTCTGATGCTTAATCTGTAAAGACAGGGTCTCCCTAGTAAATTGAGTGAGGACAGCAAATGGCTTTACTGGGCATCAGGAGGAGGATCACCAGCACCAGCAGTGATCTGGGAGTTTTGTCTTGAGGCAGCTGAGGTCTATGACTGCTTCCAAACAATCTGAATTTCAAACTCTTACTCCCAGTTTTGTATCAAATGGAATGAATGTTCTTGCAAAGCCAGTGCAGAGTAAGAGAAGAGTTAGCCCCAAGCTAAGAGAGTATTAACAATGTCAGGAAAAAAAAAAGAGTAGGAAAGAGTTTTGCTGAAGGAAGAAAGTCTGATTGTTTTAGCAGTGTTGAGAAAAAAAAGTGTTCCATAAATATACAACAGCTGTCTAGGGGTGAAACATGGAGAAGCAAAGGGCAAGAGAGATTGTTGTCCATTTGTCACAGTTTTTATATTGAGTCCATCTCTATAGTATCTGGCTTGGGATGAATGCTCAGATCAAAGGCATGAGAACTGAGAGTGATGCATGTAGTCCCTTCAAAAAGCATCAATCATAGAGTATGCAGGATCATGAAATCCCAATAGGACCATCCCAATAGCTCAGAGGAACTTGCTTAGTGTTAGCTAATTTTCACTCTTACTTCCTAGAGATTTTAGAACTGATAAACACAAGCAGTAGAACAGGGGTGGGGAACCTTTTTTTTCCAGTCGGGGCCCCTGACGTACAGAAGAATCAGTCAGGGGCCACACACAAGTGGGAGAGAGGAAAAAAACCCTCACAGATCTGGCCCCACAGAGAGTGGAAATGGGGCGGGGGGAGGCCCTGAGGCTCAGGGCTTGCCCCAAGGACCAGATTAACTCTTGCAGGTCCGGGGCTACAACATTTTGTGGGGCCTAAAAATAAGAGGTTCAGTGCGGAGAAGGGTGCTGCTATGGAGCGGGCTGGGTATGGATGTGGGGAGTCGGGCAGGATGTAGGTGCAGGTGAGGGTGCAGGGTCAGGGAGGGATGCATGTGTGGGCTGGGAATGTGGGGTTTTGGCAGGTGGTGGGGTGCAGATGCAGGGTCTGGGTGGGAGGGAGTGTGTGGGGGGGGGGGATGCCAGGGGCAAGGTTTGGGTCTGGATGGGAGGGGTGCAGGAGCAGGATGGGATGGAGGATGCAAGAGCAGAATGGGGATGGGTATGCAGGTCTGGAAGGTAGGAGTCCAGGAGCAGGGTGGGGCTCAGGGTGGGTCTGGGCAGGAGGTAAGGTGCAGGAGCAGGCTGGCAGGTGGGGGTGCAGGGTCTGGGCAATTGGGGCACTTACCTGGTGCAGCTCCTGGTGGGGACAGAAGTGACTCTGCTCGGCTCTGCTCTACAAGGAATCGTCTCCCCCCCTTCCTCCCCCCAGCACCGTCCCCCACCACTCACAATGGACAGGAATCACACCCAATGGCAGCAGTGGGAGGGGTGTCTATAGGGAGCACGTCTGTGCAGCACACAGAGCCGCTTCCTCCACCCTTCCAGGCAGAATCCGTGGGCCAGATCCAGCGTACATCTTGTCTTGATCACACCCACAAGACTCGGGGCTTCCCTCCCACTGTGGGGAGCCAGCGTTAGCACTCCAGCCACAGTGTCGTCTCCCCCCCCCGCCGTGTGGTTGGAGTGCCAGTGCCAGCTTGCCCCGTTGCGGAGGTAAGGCTCTCCCCGAACCTCACAGGCTGATCAAGGCAAGCTGCGGTAGTTCCCCACTCCTGTGGTAGAATGATTAGTATCATATTAATCAAAATGAGAAGTCTAGGATGTCAGAACTACTGATTACTAACAAACCTCAGCTTTCAAATGTGGAGTTTCAGGAATTCACTAAGAATTACCAGTCTGATCACATTGTCTCTTCCCCAGACAGTGAATAATGTGCTCAAGAAAGCTAAAGAGGATAATAAAGATCCATATTTAGTCCAGTAACATCTTAGAAGGATTCCTGGCATGAAAAATAGTGGAAAGATGGACATGGACTTTACTTCCTACAATACCTCAGTTACTAGGAAGAAGTGGGTTGTGCCCACGAAAGCTCATGATACTATTAATACACTAGCCAATTAGCCTGTCAAGACGGGATTTTCAGGTCTCTCCTCCACGTCCGTCTTCTCTCCTGAGCCTCCGGTCTCTCGCTCCGTCTCTCTCTCTCCTCCTCCTACTGCCTCCCTCTCTCTCTCTCTCTCAGCTCTCCTCTGCCTCCTGCCTCTCTCTCCGTCTCTCTCTTTCTCTTCTCCTCCCCCTCCTGCCTCTCACTCGGGGGACCGCGGAGCCCTAACGGCCGTTTGGGCTCCATGCTGCCCGTGCTGCATGGGGACCGCGGCACCCAAACGGCTGCTTGCGCTGCTTGCTCCCCCGCGGCGGCCCAGCTGAGTGGCGCAGAAGTTAGCTGAGCGCCACGGCGGGAGGCAAAGGACGTGACTCAGGCAACCGCGCCGCCCAGAGGGAACAGCCAGGGAGGCAACAGCACCACACAGAGGGAACAGCCAGCATTTCAGCGTTACAGTCATAGACATTGGGCTACTATATATGTGATTTTGTTAGTCTCTAAGGTGCTACAGGACCATTGTTGTTTTTAAGGTGTTTTTTTCAGTTACAAGGAATACAGTTACCAGACACATAGATGAATACAATATGTTAGGGAAGAGTCAACATGGCTTTTGTAAAGATAAATTATGCCTCATCAGTCTTTAGAATTCTTTGATGTGGGTGATCCAGACTTTCAGAAAGCCTTTGGCAAAGTCTCTCACCAAAGGCACTTATGCAGTCATTTCATAAGAGGGAAAGTCCTCTGGGTAAAAGATGGGGGGGAAAGGATAGGAATAAATGGCTAATTTTCACAATGGAGAGAGATAAATAGCAAGATCTTCCAAGGATCTATACCAGGACCAGTCTTTTCAACATAGTCATAAATGCTCTGGACAGAGGGGTAAACAGTAAGGTGGTAAAATTTGCAGATGATACACAATTATTCAGGATAGTTAAATCCAAAAGTGACTGTGAAAGGTTACAGAAGGATCTCACTAAGGGTATGTCTGCACAGCAAAGTTATTTCGAAATAACACCCGTTATTTCGAAATAACTTTACTAGCGTCTACACAGCCAAACCGCTATTTCGAAATTAATTCGAAATAGTGGAGCACTTATTTCGAATTGGGTAAACCTAATTCCATGAGGAACAACGCCAAATTCGAAATAGCTATTTCGAAATAAGTGCTGTGTAGACACTTATTTCGAAATAGGGGGCCTCCACCCTTCCCAGGGTGCACTGGTGGCCACTCCAGCCTCAACCAAGAACACGCCTCTCCCTCTCCCTCCCCTCCTCCCCGGAGCCCTTAAAGGGTTTGACTCTGGCCACAGTGCCTATGCCAGCTCCAAGCATGCCAACCCAGAGCCAGCAGTCACTGCCTCTGATCCAGTGGCCCCAAAACATGAGCCAGCAAGCCACTGGCAGCCAGCCCTCCACCGCTCCCCAGGAGCAGTCTGCCAGCTCCCAGGAGCCTGACAGGGCCTGGAGAAGATGGGCGCCTTCCTGGTCCAGGGTGGAGATCATGGACCTTATTCAGGTTTGGGGGGGGTGCCCCCAATGTCCATGATCTCTGCACTAGATGGAGGAACGCGGCCGTCTGTGGCAGGATAGCTGCCAGCCTGGCCACCAAAGGCCACATGTGAACCCAGGAGCAGGTTCGCATGAAAATCAAGTTGGTCCGGCAAGACCCTGAGCTTCCCTTCCCCCTTTTTCCCCTTGCTTCCCCCTTCCAGCTCCCTCCTCCCAGGTTTCCCCCTCCCCTCTCCCGCCTCCTTTCCCCAGTCTCACCAGAGTTTCATCCCTTCCCTCCCCTCCCCCCGTTTGTTAAATAAAGAGAGTTTGTGTTCATGAAAATACATGTATTTTATTTGACATCAGGAAGAGCGGTTGGGGGGGGTAAGTGGAAGGACGTGAGGGAGGAATGAGGCACAAGCCCCCAATGGGGCAGACCAGGGAGGCTCTTAGTGCTCCTCAGGGTGGAAGCTCTCCCGCAGGGCCTCCTGGATACTGACAGCCTCCTGGATGGACCTCCCAGATGGCAGCCTGCAGAAAGTGCAGCCAGGCTCACAGCAACACATCCACGAGAAGCACCAGAGTGCCCAGGGGCAGCTCTGGCTCCATGTTGCAGAGTGCTGTGGTGTCCCGAGTGAGGGCAACCAGAGTATGCAGAGACAAAATGCTTTGCTGTCCCTCATCAAGGTAGGTAAGCAAGCAGGGAAACCTGAGAACCAGCTGTCCGGGGGGCGGGGGGGGAGGGGTCCCTTTAAGCACAGACCTCAGTTAGCCTCAGGCAGCAGACCCACACAGTAAGTCCTGACCTGGTGCCCTGCTGGACCTGGTTCCGGCCAGCCTTAAATGCGATTCAGAGTCCACTCAGTGTGGATGTGCTATTTCGAAATAGCAAAATGCTATTTCAAAATGCATTTTGTGTGTAGACGTGTTATTTTGAATTAACTATTTCGAAATAAGATATTTCGAAAGAATGCTGTAGTGTAGACATACCCAAACTGAGTGACTGACAACACATTGGCAGATGAAATTCAGTGTTAATAAGTGCAAAGCAATGCAGGTTGGAAAACATAATCCCAACTACATAAATACAAAATGATGGAGTCTAAATTACCTATTACTACTCAGGAAAGAGATCTTTCTGTCATTGTGGATAATCTCTGAAAACATCTGCTCAATGTGCAAGAGCAGTCAAAAAAGCTAATAGAATATTAGCAACGATTAGAAAAGGGATAGATAATAAGACGGTAAATATGATAATAATGAGAAGTCCTGTGGCACCTTGTAGACTAACAGATTTGTTGGAGCATAAGCTTTCGTGGGCAAAGACCCACTTCGTCAGAAGCATGTATATGCATCTAACAAAGTGGATCTTTGCCCACAAAAGCTTATCATAGATTACTAGGACTGGAAGGGACCTCGAGAGGTCATCAAGTCCAGTCCCCTGCCCTCATGGCAGGACCCAGTACTGTCTAGACCATCCCTGATAGACATTTATCTAACCTGTTCTTAAATATCTCCAGAGATGGAGATTCCACAACCTCCCTAGGCAATTTATTCCAGTGTTTAACCACCCTGACAGTTAGGAACTTTTTCCTAATGTCCAGCCTAAACCTACCTTGCTGCAGTTTAAGCCCATTGCTGCTGCTTCTATCCTCAGAGGCCAGGAAGAACAAGTTTTCTCCCTCCTCCTTGTGACACCCTTTTAGATACCTGAAAACCGCTATCATGTCCCCTCTCAATCTTCTCTTTTCCAGACTAAACAAGCCCAATTCTTTCAGTCTTCCTTCATAGGTCATGTTCTCTAGACCTTTAATCATTCTTGTTGCTCTTCTCTGAACCTTCTCCAATTTCTATGCTCCAACAAATCTGTTAGTCTATAAGGTGCCACAGGATTTCTTGTTGTTTTTGCATATTCAGACTAACATGGCTACCCCTCTGATAAATATGATAATGGCATTATGTAAATCAGTTGTGGTCACCCCATCTCTAAAAAGAATATTAGAGTTGAAAAAGGTACTGAGAAGGGCAATAAAATTATTAGGTTTATGGAACAGATTCCTTATGAGGAGAGATTTAAATGACTGGGGCTGTTTTAAAAGATTTAAAGGCATAGACAAGAGATAATTAAGGGACATATACTAGTGGTCTACAACATCATGAATAAAGTGAATAGGGAACTGTTCTTTACCTCTTCATACAATGCATGTATCAGAAATTACCTGATTAAAAGAATGGGCAGCAGGTGTAAAGCAAACAAAAGAAAGTACTTCACACAGCACACAGTCAACCTATGGAACTTGTTGCCAGGGGTTGTTGTGAAGGCCAGAAGTATAACTGAGTTCAAAGAAGAATTAGGTAAGTTCTTGGTAGCCAAGATGGTTGGGGACACAACCCCATGATCTGTGTGTCCATAAAACTTTGAGTGCCAGAAGTTGAGATTGGATGATAGGGATCCATCACCTGGTGATTTTCCATTTTGTTCATTCCATCTGAAGCATGTGGCACTGGCCTCTGCCATCATACAGGATCCTGGGCTAGATGGATGATTGGTCTGAACCAGCATGGTCATTCTTATGAGATCATTTCTCCCCCTTTAAAAACAGCAGTTATTTTGGGACTGCTAATAAGGAGACAAGGCTGCAGTGCTAACATGAGACAGAATGAGCAGAGTGTTCATGGAATTAAGAATGGGCTGGGCTTTCTCTCCTGTCATATTTGACTTGGGAGGGCTTGTTAAATATTATCCCAAATGACAAAGAGCCCTGTTTACAGAGATCCCTCCTCTGCCCCTCCATTGACAATATTACTGAGTTTATGGACCTTCCCTATTGTGTGCTGCCAGGCTGAGAGAGTTTCCCCACCTTTATTACAGAGCTGCCAGGATCACAGAGGTCCTCCCCTCCTCCACATCACATTACTATCAGCATGTCACCTCTCTTCACTCCAGGCACTGAGCTGCCAGGATCATGGAACCTCTTTTCTCTTTCAGCCTGTCTTTAGCCCTGAAGGAAAAGGAGCTGAAACTTAGGACCCTCCAAGAGAGAGACATTGCTCAGCAGAGTGAGATCATCAGCCTGCGTGCAGCCATTCACCAGGCTCAGCAGCTCCATTCTGAGCACAGGGGAGAGATTCAGGAGCTCAACACCCAGGTATTCCCTTTTGCATCCACACATCAGGCTTTCCCAGGGCCAGCCTCACTCTGCCCACCTCCCACAGAGTGCACAGTGGTCTCTGTCCTACTGCTTCCACTCCTGTAACTCTGTCTCCTCTCTCTTCACCTGCTCACAGCCCTGTAGCTGTGGTGTCAAAGCCTGGATCTGCTCTGTCCTCCCTATGTCACATGCCCCACTAGCAGACCCTGAGCCCTAAGAGGAGAACATTAGACTCTTCTAGCACATCTCAGTGCCTCTAATGCAACTGCTGAGTCCAGGTGGCTGTGCCTAGCCCTACAAAGCACTAACTTCTCTCTCTGTTCCTGCCTCTGTTTTTATTGGGTAGTGCCCCTACACTATGGCATAACTGGCTCCCCCTCAGGAGCCTCTTTTACCCTTGGTGTTTCTTTCTGATGGTGCGGCGGGAACAGTAATCGGCATTTTCCTGTGGGTGGCAAGCTCTTGGCTCCTGAAGATTCCAGTGCTTATTTCCAGCCTCACCTCTGCTCCTCATTGGTTTTGGTTATAGGAAGAGTAGTCATTCTGAGCTTCCAAGAGTCTGTGTTTCTCTTTGCTGCAGGTCCTCACACTCAGGCAGGCTCTGCTAGAGAAAGAGGCTGGCTTACTGGCCCACGAGAAGCAGTTGTTGCAAGATCTGGAGGAATCACGGGCAGGCGAGCGGCATTTGAGGAATTTGCTGCGGACACTAGAGACTGAGGTGTCACAGCTACGCCTTAGTCTTTGCAGCACAGAGAGCCGGGCAGAGGCACTGTCTGTGGAGTACCGCCTCGCCAGCTGTGCCCGCTGTGAAGCAGAGTCCCAGTTGGTTAGGTTGTACGCTGTTCTACAGCACACACTGTGTGGCAGCACTCTGGCTAGTGGAGACCTTGTCACATGGTGTGCAGGTGAGTGTGGCTGGTGTTTGTGACAGTGTGTGCTGGAGGCTTATTTCCAGAAACCATGTGAATTTGTCCCTAGGCTGAGAAGGCTTTACAGCCTAGCATTCAACTCCCAGTCTGTTTTCCTGGCCCATGTTGTTCTTCAGTGCCCTTGCTCTGGTTGGGGAAGTCTAGGAACAGACTTTATTCTTTTTCGAGAAATGTTCCTGTGGGTGCTCACTCCAGGTATCAGAGCACCCCTGTGCCTTCACTTAGAGATCTCTACAGCAGTACTGGTACTAGTCCGGCACACCAGAGCCGTCTGTTGTATTTTAATAGCACGTCGGTTCCTTTTCTACCATCTCCAGCCTGAGACAGAGCTCAGTAGACTGGTCTGAGATACTTTTGTCTTCATCTATTTTAGGTAAGTTTTTTCCTTAGTTTTACCCTCTCCTTAGTTAGGTAAGTTCTCTCCTTTTTTTTTTTTTTTTTTTTTTAAATCCCTCAAAAAACTCACAAATGGTTTTTCTCCTTTCCCATTTTACTTGTCATCTAACCAACAATGCTTACTATGCCTGGTTCCCCAGGTTTTAAATTCTGCACTACATGCATGCACGCTATCCCGATATTGGATTGTCACTCACAATGTATTAAATGTTTGGGGGAGTCCCACATCTCCCCAAAATGTGCCCATTGCATCAAGTTAAAAGCCAGGGCGGGCACACAAGGACAGAGAGCTCCAGCTTAAACTGCTATTAATGCAGAAGTTTTTTGGACCTGCCTCTCACCCAGGTGCAGGCTTTTCATCAAAACACAGCCCCACTGCCTTTAACCTGTACTAGCAGTGTTGTGAGCCTAATTAAATGATTTCATTAGCAACAAATAGTATAATAGCACTTGAAAGACTAACAAAACATGTAGATGGTATCATGAGCTTTCGTGGGCACAGCCCACTTCTTCAGATGATTCCAGACAGGGTTTTGTAAAGCTTGTCCTTTAAAACCTCTAAGGATGGAAATTCCATCACTACCCTGGCAACCCATTGCACTGCTTTACCACCCTCCTAGTGAAATAGCTTTTCTTAATATCCAACTTAGTGATAACTTGAGACCATTGCTTCTTGTTTTGTCATCTGCCACTACTGAGAACAGACTAGCTCCATCCTTTTTATAACCTCCCCCTTCAGGTAGTTGAAGGCTGTCATCATATCTGCTCCCTCCGCCCCCCACCCATTCTTCTCTTCTGCAGACAATAAACCCAGTTCCCTCAGCCTTTCTTCATAAGCCATATGTCCCAGACCCCTAATCATTTTTGTAGCTCTCCAATTTGTCCACACCCTTTCTGTAGCGGCCCAAAACAGGACACAGTACTCCAGATGTGGTCATACCAGTGCTGAATAGAGAGGAATAATCACTTCCCTCCGTCTGCTGGCAACGCTTCTACTAATGCAGCCCAATATGTGGTTAGTTTTGGCAACAAGGGCACACTGTTGACCCGTATCCAGCTTCTTATCCACTGTAATCCCCGAGTCCTTTCCTACCAAACTGCTGCTTAGCCAGTTGGTCCCAGCCTGTGGCAGTGCTTGGGATTCTTCCATCCTAAGTGCAGGACTCTGTACTTGTCCTTGTTGAACCTCATCAGATTTCTTTTGTCCCAACCTTTCAATTTGTCTAGGTCACTCTATTTTATCTCTACCCTCTAGTGTATCTACCTGTCCCCCCAGCTTAGTGTGATCCACGAACTTGATGAGGATGCAATCTGTCTGGATCATTAATGAAGATGTTGAAGAAAACTTGCCCCAGGACTGACCCCCAGGGCACTCTGCTTGATACTGGCTACCAACTTGACATGTAGCTGTTGATCACTACCCACTGAGCTTGATGATTTAGCCATCTTTCTATCAACCTTACAGTATATTCATCCAAGCCATACTACTTTAACTTGCTGGCAAGAATACTGTGGGAGACTATATCTATATACCTTGTCCATCGGTTTCCCCATATCTACAGAGCCTCTTATCTCATCATAGAAGGCAGTTAGGTTTGTCAGGCATGCCTGTTCCTGATCACTTTCCTCTTTAAGTGTTTCAAAATGGATTCCTTCAAGACCTGCTCCATGATTTTTCCAGGGGCTGAGATGAGGCTGAGCAATTTGTAGTTCCCCATATTCTCCTTCTTTTCTTTTTTAAAGATAGGCACTACAGTTGCCTTTTTCATAAAATCATAGAGGATTAGGATTGGAAGAGTCCTCAGGAGGTCATTGAGTCCAATCCCCTGCTAAAAGCAGGGCCAATCCCAACTAAATCATCCCAGTTAGGGCTTTGTTAATCTGGGACTTAAAAACCTTTATGGATGGAGATTTCAGCACCACCCTAGGTGACCCATTCCAGTGCTTTACCAACCCCACTGTGAAATACTTTTTTCTAGTATCCAACTTAGACCTCCCCCACTGCAACTTGATACCAGTGCTCCTCATTCAGTCATATCAGAACAGCCTCTCTCCATCCTCTTTGGTACCCCCCTTCAAGTAGTTGAAGGCTGCTATCAAATTCCCCCCTCGTTCTTCTCTTCTGTAGACTATATAAGTCCAGGTCCTTCAGCCTCTCCTCATAAGTAATTTTAGTTGTCCTCCTCTGGGCTTTCTCCAGTACGTCCATATCGTTTCAGTAGTGCGGAGTCTAGAATTGGACACAGTACTCCAGATATCGCCTCACCAGTGCCAAATAAAGGGGAATAATCACTTCCCTCAATCTGGCAATGCTTCTACAAATGCAGCCCAATATGCCATTAGCCTTCTTGGCTACAAGGACACATTGTTGACTCATCCCACTTCTCAGCCACTTCTTGCCTCTGTTATCAGTTGCAGAGCAAAACTCTTCCAACTTCTGTCAGGATTCTCTCTACCAGATGTATTGCAACCTTGGTGGCTTTTCTACGTAATGTTCCCTTCGTGGATATTTGTAAGGCTGCCACTTAGGTTTCTGAATACACTTTTGCAAATTTCTGTGCTCTTACCCAAGGACCCCTTACCAATATGCTAAGGGCAGAGCTTTTGTCCACTGCATTCCTACCAGATCCAAAGTCCCAAATGCCTTGAAAGACACTGCTTTTCAGTCACCTGGAGTTCAGATGTCTGAAGAAGTGGGTTGTGCCCTCGGAAGCTCATGATACTATCTATATATTTTTTGTAAATTACACACACAAAAAAAACCCACCCCACAAAAACAAAAAAACAAAAACAACCCCCCCCCCCAAAAAAAACCCCAAATGGTCTGGTAGCACTTTATAAACTAACAAAACATATAAATGGTATCATGAGCTTTCGTGGGTACAACCCACTTCTTCAGATGACGGGAGTTCTGAGTTTAGAATGTGCAGAACCAAAATAAATAGGGAAGAAAGGAAAGGGGGGAAGGAAAAAAAAGAAGGGGGGCGGGAAACAAGGAGCAGAGGGTATGAAAATATCAAAGGGAAAAACAAGTAGGCAGAACTGGCATTTATAAATACCTGAAGATTGGATAGTTGAAAAGAAGCCGATAAGGATCAAAGGATAGCAATAGCAAGAATCTACACACACAAAGAGCTTTTTGCACCTTCATTGAATGTTAGGTTCATAATGTCCCAGCCATCCCTCACCTGGATTGAGGCCATTAGCATGAGAATTGAATTTGTGGATGAATTGTAATTCCAACACCTCTCTGTTTATTTGACTTGTAGAATTGGTTTGTGATAAGACAGCCATCTGGAGATATTTTAAAGAGTGATTATTTAGATTGAAGTGTTCCCCAACAGGTTTCTATATGTTCCCTTTACGTATATTTGATTTGTGTCCATTGATTCTTTCCCAGAGGCACTGTACAATTTCTCCAGTATATATAGCAGTGGAGTATTGCTGGCATTTAAAGGCATGGATCAAATTGCTGGATGTGCAGTTGTATAATCCTCTGATTTGGTAGCTTATGTTGTTGGCTCCAATGATGAATTTGCTTGTGTAGATATATGGGCAGAGTTGGCACCGTGGCTGATTGCAGGGCTGGGTTCCTAGATGCTTATGATGTGGTTGTGTAGCATGGTTACCAGAAAGAATTCATTTCAGGTTGGGGAGTTGTCTATAAGCGAGAATGGGCTTTTCCCCAAAGGCCTCTGAGAGTGAGGGATCATTTTCCAAGATGGGTTGCAGATTGTGTATAATGCATTGGAGGGGTTTGAGTTGTGGACTGTCGGTGATAACAAGTGAGATTCTGTTGTTCTCCCTTTTGGATCTGTCTTGAAGTAGTTCATGTCTGGGTACTTTTTTGGCTCTGTCAATCTGTTTTCACTTTTCCAGCTGGGTGTTTCAGTTTTAGGAATGCTCTATAAAGATCCTCTAGGTCTTTGTCTCTGTCCGTGGGATTGGAGCAAATCCAGTTGTATCTTAGGGCTTGGCTGTGTACAATAGATTGAGAAATGTGTCTGGGATGGAAGCTGGAGGCATGAAGGTAAGCGTAGCGGTCGGTGGGCTTCTGGTGTAGGGTGGTGGAAATTTGTCCATTATTTAATTGTACTGTAGTGTCCAGAAAGTGGATTTCTCATGTGGACTGGTCCGGGCTGAGTTTGATGGTGGGGTGGAAGTTGTTGAAATCCTTGTGAAATTCTTCAAGAGTTTCTTTTCCGTGGGTCCATATGATGAAGATATCATCAATGTAGCATAAGTAAAGTACGGGTATTAGGGGACGAGAGCTGAGGAAACTTCGTTCAAGGTCAGCCATAAAGATGCTGGCATATCGTGGTGCCATGCGGGTGCCCATGGCTGTGCTGCTGACTTGGAGATACAGATTGTCTCTGAATCGGAAGTGGTTGTGGGTGAGGACAAAGTTGCAGAGCTCTGTAATCAGGTGTGCAATGCTGTTATTGGGGATGGTGTTCTTGATGGCTTGTAATCCGTCTTCATGTGGAACGTTAGTGTAAAGGGCTTCTACGTCCATAGTGGCCAGGATGGTATTTTCAGGTAATTACTGATATTTTGAAGTTTCCTCAGGAAGTCAGTGGTGTTGTGGAGGTAGCTGGGAGTGATGGTAGCATAGGGTCTGTAGAGGGAGTCGATATAGCCAGATAATCCTGTAGTAAGTGTGCCAATGCTTGAGATGATGGGCAGTCTGGGATTTCCAGGTTTGTGTATTTTGGATAGCAGATAGAAAGTTCCTGGTCGAGGATTAGGAGGGGTGTTAGTGTAAATTAGTGTACATTTTTGGTTAGCCTTTAAGGTGCTACAGGACCACTGTTGTTTTTTTATTTTTATTTTTTTTCATTACAGACTAAGATGGTTACCTCTCTGAGACTGAAGTAAGTGATGTTCTTTGAGATGTGTGTCCCTGTGGGTGCTCCACTAACCACCTTTCTCCTCTCTGCTTCGGGGCTGAGGCAGCCTCTGTTGTGGAGGGAAAACTGTTTTTGCACACCTGCTGTTGAGACACAGCTGGTACAAGCAGCAGACACTGTGTATGCATGCGGCTGGTATGAGTACTACTGTGGAAATCTCTGTGCAAAGGCACAGGGATGCATCAGCACCTGGAGTAGAGCACTCACCGGAACACTCAGCTCAAAGAACATTAATTCCCGCACAGGTGAGTAATTTCCTCCTCTTGCATTTAACCTCAGTCTTTGACACAGACATGTTGGCCCTGTATTCTGGACAAACAGACAGTATGTGCATTTCAAATTCTCCTTCCACTTCTTCTGAAACTGCTGAATGAGGTGGGCTAGGGTTGGTGTGAGACGTTCAGGGGCTCCAGATCTTAAGTGGCTGGCCTCAACAGCAGGCACCATGGAGAATGAGTTTATACATATTATGGGGTACTGTGCAAGAAGCAGGAGGCACTGCAAGCCAGAGGAGAGTCCAGGGCCAGTCATCAGACCACCTGTGCTGCTGATTGCATGGAGTCCCACAGGACATGGTTACCAATACTTAGAAATGTCCAAAGGGACAATTGTTTCAAGAAGCTCCCAGATAATTTTGCATGCCACAGGTCTCCCTACCAGAAAACACCTGCCAGTAAGGAGCCAGGATTAGGAGCAGAAGGAGTAGGAGAAGATGACTTGGGGGCAATTTTCTCAGCTTTGAGAAACTGTGGAGCATCCCCAAATGGTTCTACCCACTTGGACTTTTCCCACCCAGACTTGGTACCTGTTTTTGGTATGTTGACAGACGGGTTGCATGCATTTTGTAAAGATATTTCATTTCATTGCAGGTGTTTTCTGGGAGGGGAACCCTGTGGCCTGTTTCTCTCCCCTACCCTCATGCCCTTTTAAGGGAGGGTTCATTAGATCTGTGGGCTTGCATCATGTGCTTTATTCACCTCCCCTGTTTCTCTCCAGGGCCATTTCTCCCTCCCTTTCTGGGGCCTTCAAGAGGGGTCTCTGCCATCCCCTCTTCCTCTACATGTTGCCACTTCCTGAGAGGCGTTGGTGCTGTGGGAGGGGACTGTCTCTCTAGCTTAGTGCTGCAGAGCACTTCTGGGTGAAAGGAAAGCCAGCAGGACTAGATGCATGACTGTCAGCTGCATCTAGGGTCTATATGAGATCTTCAACCAAACTATATTTCAGCCCCATTTGCTGGGACAAATAGGAATGTGGGGCACAGAGCAGAAACATGGGGTTGTTGGCAAGCATGAGGCAGCCTTTGTCTCTAAAGCCTCTTGGGGCCCAGAGGGCAGGCCTAAACCCCACAAAGCTCACTGCAGAGAGAACTAGGGTAGTAGGGAACGTGACCTTAGCCCCTGCAGCTATTGGAGATTACCACATCTGGTGTGACATTTAATGTTCAGTGTGTCACTTATTCACTGTCACATTTATGGTACCTGTCTCTGGGCGGTCTCCAAATGCTGCAAGCTTCTCCTATAAGCAGTGCTCTCTCATTGGCGACCATTGGCAAAACACTGAACCCCAGGGCTTGTTTTTCCAGACCAGGATCCAGTTTGTGGGCTGACTGGCTCTGAGCCTAAGGCCCTCCTCACAGAGCTCACAGCAGAGAAAGTGGCAACAGCCCTCCAGGACCTACACCAGCACCTGAAACAGACTCTGCAGGATCGGGTAATTGCTCTCCTCAGTGGATTCACTACTCCTGTCCCTCTGCTGAGCGTAAGCAGCAAAATAAAGTGGCCAGTAATACTTTGGCCAAGCTGGCTCTCGTTCCTTGTGCCAGTGCAACCTAGACTGTTCCATCCTGGGTAGAAGGGAATACCCCCTCATTCACTGCTGCTCTTGGTTCTGGCCCTGCCCTTCCTGTCTATGCCTTAGGTTCCCCCCCCCCCACACGCTCATCTGCTTTCCTGGCACTGGGCATGTGCTGCTTCATTTAGCTTCTGCTTTTTCCAGGATGATGCCAGGAACAAGGTTCAGAAGCTTGAGCAGGAGCTGAGGAAAGAGGCGGCTGAGAGGGACTGCCTCAGTGCCCGCAACCAAGAGCTGCAGAAGTGGTTGGTCCAAAACCAGGAAGGTATGTCTGCCCTCCTTCCCACTGTACCAGGCCCACTCTGCTTCATCAGCAGTTGGAGGAAAGGAAGGGTCACCAAGAGAATCCACAGACTAGCTCTCCTGAGTAGAGAGGAGACAGCGCTGATTCCCTATGGTGCTCCTTGTAGTACTTGAGGAATCCTCTCCTCCTGCCCTTTGCTAACCTGGGGCCTTCCTGAGTCACGAAGCCATCTCCTCCACATTCCAGTGCACTATCTCTGTCTTCTTCCCTAGGATCCTTACATTATTGCAGTTGTGCTTCCTACCCCAGTTTTCTACAATCTGCTGCATCTGCTTCCTTCTCGACTTGCCCCTTCCTACCTGGCTCTAACACAATCTCTGCGCACAGGATGTGTCTGAACTTCCCACCCTCAGTAAAGTGCTTCACAGAGACACTGTCTCTCATCTCCCCAGTCACTTCTCACATACAACAGCCTCTCGAACAGATCTCACTCTGGGTCTTGCCCTAGGCTATAGCACAGTAACTACTCCCTTGCATGTAGTTAGTTGTCCTTTCTCTCTCACTTGCTTCCTGTGACCTCCAGTATTATGGACCCCAGCATACCACAGCTGTTAAGGCATCTTGACTTCCCCATCTCTCATGGCACCAATCATATCCACCAAACACTTGGAATTGGCTGCCTTTCAATTTAATGGATTGTCCTCTGTGTAATGAAACAGAGAGAACAGAAGTGCCACATTCTCCTGCCTTATACCAGTCAGTACTTTATAGGCTTCTATCATGTCCTTTAGGCCTACTTGAACAGTTCTAGTTTTTTCAGTCTCTATGGGAAAGCCCCTTGTTGCTCATCTAGGAACTCTTTCTAATTCTGCAGAATCCTTTTGCAAACTTATTGCTCCCTCCTTTGTGGTAGCAGCTCCTTTGCAGACAGACTTGTCCTTGGTTGGAGCCCTATGCCATCTTTTTCCTTCCTCAGTATTTTCTTTTTGTAATCTTATCTACCTCAGCTCTCACTGTTATACTGATGATGCTAACCTGCATCACTCTGTTGATCTACTTTTATTGACTACTCCTTGTTCATTCCCTGTGCCTGTGAATTCTGATTACACATGAACTTTCTTAAGCCAAATACGTCAGACAGAGAGATCTCTCTGGGCATAATCCAATCTCTGCTTTGTGGCCTGGAGCCTGGAAAGCAAAAGACAATTGAATGGAAAGACCATGGCTCTTGTCCAGCATTGTTCCCTTTTGTTTTGATTCTTCTCCTCCTCCTCCTCTTCATTGCAGAGATGCAGATGGCAGAAGGGAAGCAGGGCTCACTCCAGGCCACGCTGCAAGAAGAGGTCATTGCCCTAAAGAAGGAGGTAGTGATGTTGCGTGGAGAGGTTGCATCCTTGGAGAGAAGCCGTGAGAGCACCGAGAAGCACAGAAGGGATGTTGTGGTGAGGCTGGCATATGGCTTTGAAGCTTTGTTAGATAATGTCCTTTCAAAGATAGTCTGGATGGAGCACTTTTAACACTGCATTCTCGGGAACAATTGCCCTGACCCCAGAGCCACTAGATAGAAAACCCCTGTCATCTCCCATGGCTACCCTCTAATTTCTAGTGCTACCAGCAAAGTTAGAAGCATGTGTAATGAGGCAAAGTGTGCAGACATTGAGTAAGTTTCCCTTTCTCTCCTGCAGCTCCTCTGTCATCCCCTGCTATCCAGTCCTAGGCTTTCCACCTGGCCCTCTGTCATACCCTGCTATCCAATCCTAGGCTTTCCACCTGGCCCTCTATCATCCCCCGCTATCCAATCCTAGGCTTTCCACCTGGCCCTCTATCATCCCCCGCTATCCAATCCTGGGCTTTCCACCTGAATCACCTGGCTGCTGACTCACAGTAGTGTCACTTCCAGACTGATTCCCACCCTTAGAGTTCTTCCAGTGCACTTCATGTCCGTCCACATGCACTTTTACTGTTCAAGGCTTGGGATTTTCATGAGCCACTGATAATCTTCACATACAGAGGAGTGTGATCTAAGGAAGAAAGGGTTACAGTTGGGAGAGAGAGGTTGGTTTGTTCAGCTGGGCAAGTGGTGACTATGAGAACCCTTTGGTGTATGTGAAGGTGGCTGATATTGTGCAACTCTGGACAGACATCCCAAGTGTTCTGGGGAGTAGGCTGTAGCCATGGTACATATCAGTACGAGCAATAACAGGACCTCAGGAATCTAAATTTAGATTTAGGTACTTCTGAAACTAGTAAGTTTTGTAAAACATCCAAAAGCCTGTCATAGTGTTTAAGTAGCATAGCTTCTGCCAAGGAAAACTGTGCTTCATTAACCTATTAGAATTCTGTCATTAAAGTAATGGGTAACAGGGAATAGGTTTAAGTAATTTATTGGACTTTCAAAGTCTTCAATAGTGTCATTCAGAAAGGGCTTTTAAGGAATTGGAGTAGTCATGGTATGTTATAGATCAGAATCTGATTAAGGTACCAACTCAGCAAAGACTTACACATGCTTTTTCTGTACTACTCTGAAGTATCTTACTGAGATCATTGGAGCCTTAGAGGCAGAAAACAAAGAGAAGGAATGCTTGGTTCACTTTCATAGTTGAAAAATGGTTAACAGTTGGCTGGCCCAGGGCTCTGTGTTAGGGACGGTGTTGTTTAATATACAAGTCATCTGGAAAAAGGATAAGTATTGAGGCAGCCAAATGTTCAAATAACACAAAATTATTAAGACTAGTGAATGCTGAGAATACAAACTTCTGAAGGATCTAATCTAGGGATGTAAGCGACTAGTTGACTATCCAATAAACATAAGCTTATTGGATAGTCAACTAGTGATGCAACTAGTTGCTTCCCCCCCTTTGCTGCTTGTATCAGAGAGAGTCAGCAAGTGGGGGAGTAGGGGCCGGTGCTGGGGGGAGCCAGCTTAAAAGCTAGTTCCCCCAGCACCGTCTCCGCAGGGGTCAGGGAAAGTAGAGGCACAACGGGAAACGGCCTGAGTGGGGACTGAAGCAGTCTCCGCTAGTACCGCTTCTCCTCGGATTCTGCTTTTGAATCGTACAAGAGCTCCAGCCCCAGCGGAGCTCTTATACATTTCAAAAGCAGAAGCCCCGCAGGCCCCGCGCTCCCTGCCCCGCGCTCCCTGCGTAGCTTCCTTTTGAAATGTACAAGAGCCCCACTGGGAATCTTGTACATTTAAAAGGCTGAGGCGCTGCAGGGAGTGTGGGACCAGTTCCTCATTAGTCCTGTGCTCCCTGCAGGGCTTCTGCTTTTGAAATGTGCAAGAGCCCCACTGGGCTCAAGTGCTGCAGGGAGTGCGGGGCCAGTTCTCCACTGGCCCTATGCTCCCTGTGGGGCTTCTGCTTCTGAACTGTAGCAAGAGCCCAGCAGTGTTCTTGCTACAGTTCAAAGGCAGAGGCGCCCTTCTAGACTAATCGAATAGTCGATGGAAATCCCATCAACTGTTCGATTAGTTAATTAATCTAAATTTAACATCCTTAGTCTAATCAAGTTAGAAAAATGGGCAAAATGATGGCAGATGGAATTCCACATTGATCAATGCAAAAAGAATATTTTAAAAATTGTAATGCCATTCTCTGAATTAAGAGCATGCCGTACTCTGTACAGTGCACAGTTCTGGTCAACCCATCGTATAGCGTTGCAGTAATGGAAATGCTTGGTTCAGGACAGGTGATGAGAATGATTAGAGATCTGGATAAACTTTCATAGGAAGAGAGGTTGAAAGGAGGTGAATACGGTACAGTAGGCAGGAAGAAGAGGAAAGAGGTCAATGAGAGAATTAGCCATACGTATGTTACAATGTTACCACTGTATATTGGCAGCAATTTTTCAGGTTAACTTTTATAATAGAAGTTATATGATTTAACTAGCAGACTTACCCAGTGTTGTTCGTCAGGGTAGGGGGCTGGCAGAGCGGTGCAGGAGTCAAGGTAGGGCCTTGGGGATGTGGGGGGAGGCAGTGCAGGAGGCTGGGGTGGGAGTATGTGAGAGTGAAAGTTGGGGGGCGAGGAGGAGCTCAGGATGGAGGGCCCTATCCAGCATGAGCCTTTTCTCTTCCCCACGCCAATCCCTTCCCTGGCTGCCACAGGCCTTTTCTCCCCAACTCCCCATACCTCCACCAGCCACCAGAAACATTTTCTCTTTCCCCCTCACTCCTCCCCCACTCCCGAGATCTCCACCAGCTGCCAGAAATGTTTTCTCTTCCCTCCTGGCCGCCAGGAGGGTTTTCTCTGCCCCCGTCCCCCCCAGCCGCCAGGGGGGAGGTTTCTCTGCCTCCTTCCTCCCGGCCATCAGGGGGGTTTTCTCTGCCCTCTTCCCCCCGGCCGCCAGGAGCATTTTCTCTGCTCCCTTGTCCCTCCAGCCACCAGGGGTGTTTTGTCTGCCCCCTTGTCCCTCTGGCTGCCAGGGGCGTTTTCTCTAACCCCCCCATCCTGCCGGTGCTGCACAAGAACTGGGAAGGGAGAAAAGGGTTTGAGGCCAGGGTGAGGGGCTACTTAACTGGTGTGCTGGCAGGCAAGATGATGGAGCCCCAGCCCTGCTGGCCCCTCCCTTGGTAATACGGCTTTCCCCATTGGACACTGCAGGAAAGCTGTCCCATGCTGGCTCACCCCCAGTGCCCACTCACAGTATCGCGTCCCTCTAAACAGCAGCCTCTCCCTTTTCATGTTATGGAAAACAGTCCCATTCCTGGGGTTTCCAGTAGTTCTTGCACAACCAGACTCTGACCTTGTTTTAAGTTAAAAGAAGAGGAATCCGCATACCAAATTTGGTGATCCTAGCTCTTACTGTTTAGGAGGAATTCTTGAATAAACGGACTTGCAGACAGACACACAGATAGACACTCTAAAATATATAGAGAGACTAGGTGAAGTTGCTAGATTCATGTATGTTTGAGTTATGATTCTGGGATATTTTCCCCATTTCTAATCATCTCTGCTTACTTAAGAAAGTAACTTCAGGAACCCTTCATGAGCGATAGCCAGAAGCAACTTGAAGGCCTCCTCTACACTCCAAAATAGTGTTGTTTCATCAGTGATTTCAGCAGAATCTGGTGACCACAGCTTGATCATGTGTGCACATATAGCATCATCTCAAGTAAATCAGTTGCTAAAACAGTGCTACATCCTTGTGTGGACAAGTCCTAGAGGAGAGAGGGCAATTCTTGAGTTTCCACTAGTGACAAAAGAAAAGAAAAAGTAGATGGGGAAAAAGAAGCCACCCCAGCAACAACAGTTATTCTGTTAAGAGCCACACTTACAGATCTTGCTTGTCACGTCATCTAAGCAGTAGAGCTACAGCTCAGTTCTGAGATGGGAAGAGTTACCTAGATTTATTTTCCATTCATTTTTTCTGTTTCAGCTTGAACGGGACATGCTACAAGCAGTTCAGGAGAAACTGATGCGAGAGATGGATCTTCTCCAGGAAACAGTCTCTGCTTCTGAAACGCGGGCAAACATAGCAGCAAAGATGAGCTACTCCCTAGAAAAAGAGCTACAAACAACCCTCTCTGTCCTGAAAATGAAAAGTGAGGAAGCAGAGACACAGCAGGAGGGAATCTTGATATTACAGAAGGAGGCTGCGTTGGGGAAGGCTTTGCAGGAAAATCTGGATCGCCTGACCATCACCTTAAGCCAGAGAGATGGAGAAATGGAAGTACTGCAAGAACAGATTAGAGAGCTAGAGCAGCAGAGAGAAATGCAAAGAACAGCTCTAGATCATCTTTCTAAAGATATAGAGGAGAAAGACAGAAAGGTGGAATCCCAACAAGAACAAATTCAGAAACTAGAAGATGAGAGGGAAATGCAGAAGACTGCTCTAAAACAACTGACTTTAAACCTAGAGGAGAAAGTCAAGGAAATTAAATTCCAGGAAGAGAAAATCCAGACTCTTGAGGAACATGGAAGATCACAAATGAAAACTCTGCAGGAGGATCTATATCAGATAAAAGCAGACTTGAGGGAAAAAGATTGTGAGCTTATGTCTTACAAGAAGGTAGCTGAAGAATTGAAACAGGAGGAGAAGAAGCAGGTGAAGGTTCTGCGCACAAGCCTAGAACATCTGAAAGTAATTCTTGGGGACAAAGAGAGTGAGGTCAAATCACAGAAGGAGCAGATAAAGATTTTGCAGCAGTATGAAGATCAGCGAGAGAGAGAGCTACAAGACCTGCGGGAGAAAGTAAAAGAGATGACCGTCACACTGACTCGGAGAAATCAAGAATTTGAGTTACAGCAAAAACAAATTCAGGATATTAATGAAGAGATGGAAATGAAGCTAAAGGCTCTTTGTGAACATCAGGATCAAACACAAGCAACCTTAAAAGAAAAAGGCATAGAGCTGGAATTCCAAATGCAGCAAATACAGAAACATAAGGAGGAAGCAGAAGGGCAGACAAAGGTTTTACACAGAGATTTAGAAAATGCCAGGGTAGTACTAAAGGAGAGAGATGGAGTGATTAAATCTCAGAAAGAGCAGATCTGGACACTCCAAAAACAGGAAAGAGAAGTTGAGCAACAAGTCAAAACTCTTGACCATCTTGAAGCAGTGTTAAGGGAACGAGAGAAAGAAATTGAATCCCTGCAAAAGCAATATGAGGAGCACAAGACAGAGGAGGAGAAGCAGGCAACAGCCAGGCAAGCAAATCTTCAGGAAACACAGGTGACTCTGAGGGAGAAAGAGAGGGAAATAGAAGCCCTTGAAGAAGGAATCCATAAGCTTCAGCAGCACAAGGAAGAGGCAGTGACACAGACTAAGGCTGTCTTGAAGACACTCGAATATACCAAATCGTGTCTACAAGCCAGTGACCAGGAGATAGAGTCTTTGCAAAGGCATGTCAAGGAGCTCTTAGGGCAGAAAGAGCTGGAAGAAAAGTGTGTCAAGAGCTTACAGCAGGATCTAGACAGAATGAGCCAGATAGTGAAGGGGAAGGATGTAGAGCTCCTGAGGCAGGCAGAGCAAATTAGCATATACCAGCTTCAAGAAGAAAGCATGCAGATGGCACTAAAGTCTTACCAGAATCAAGCAACTTGTCTAGAGGAAGTTGTAAGAGAACGAGAATGGGAGATGGAGACTCTTATTCAATGGCTCCAGCACCAAGACAACGAGCAGGAGACCCTGCACCATCTCCAGCTTACATTGGCAGAGAAGGAGAGACATCACAAAGAGGGGAAACATCTTCTAGAAGAAGCCATGAACAGGAGGGAACAGGTGATCAGAGCCCAAGATGAGCAAAAACAGTTGGAAGAAGAGGTGGTGAAGGGTCTTCAAGAAAATCTCCAGCATCTTCAGCAGACACTGATAAAAAAGGATGAGGAGATCAAACACCAGAGAAAGAGAGTCAGAGGCCTGGAAGAGACTCTGTGGGGTAGAGAGCAGGAGCTGAGGACACAGAGTGAGGTACTGAAGCAGCTCACCTCAACTCTCCAAAGGAGAGCTGGTGAAGGGGAGATCCTAAAGAGTCAAACCCAAAAACTCTTAAGATTGGAAATAGAGGAGGCAGCCAGGAGGAAGGTTCTCCAGGAGAGAGACCAACAATTGGAAAGGCAGGAGGTGAGGATCCATCAACTGGAAGAGGAGAGGAAAGTGAAGGATCAAGACTTGGAGCATATGATGGCTGTTCTGAAGCAGACTGAGAGTGTGGAGATAGAATGGAGGGAGAAAGCACAATCCTTGTCTCTGTGCCTGGCCCAGAGCAAAGCAGCCGGTAGAACTCTGAAGGAAGAAATGGCTGTCCTACAGAGCATGGTGTCAGAGCGGGATAGGGATCGGCTTCATCTTCAGGTAAGCAGTTTGGTGGATGACTTGCATGAAAAGGACACCTATTTCTGTCTTAGGAATCCAATGGCACTTTGCTTAGATTCATATATGATCAGTCAGAAGGAGCCATTATGACTGTCTACCCTGACCTTCTGCATAGCACAGGCCAGAGAATCTCATCCAGTTCTTTTCCTGCATTGAACTTGTAGATTCTGGCTGAGTCAAGAGGGGAATTTTTAGATAGTGACATCCTGTCTCAGTGTAAAGACTCCAAATTATGGAGAATCCATCATTCCTTGATGATCATTCTAGTGGTAAACCTCCTCAGGACTCTGCTAGCTCTCACTCTGGTTTGCAGATTAACATTAGGTTCACCCCAATCCCTGAGTCCCTCAGCAAGCATTCTTCTGTAGTATTCAGCAACTGGAGGTTGAGGGCTCAGATGTGGAGTGCAGTGGATGCCATCCAGGGATAGGTTGGTGGCCAAATTGTGTTGGCAGTGACAAGGAGGGTGTATGGAAAACAGTTTTGGGACACCAGCTGTGGGGGGCAGTAGCACAGCTACTCTGTCTGAAGTGCTAGCAGCACCTGGAGCGTGTCCGCTTGTCACTCCATAATGTTTCAGAGCTGCTCCATGCACTCCTCCTGCTCACTCCTCTCGCTGTCTCTTCACTCCTTCAATTCTTTTTCAGCTGCAGCATGACTCTCTTGGGGCCATATTCTTGCCAGTTCAGATGGCATGCCAAGGCAAAATTGCAACATGTTACAGAGGGTTCATTTTTAATACGAGACACTTTGTTCTGCCCCGACATCTTGTAAATACAAGCACTGTTCATTAGGGATGTTAAATTTAGTTTAATCAACTAATCGACTAGTCAGTGGATTTTCCATCGATTAGTTGATAAGCAGGGGAGCTGCAGTGGGGTTAGCTCCCGGCCCGGGAGCTTAGCCCTGCTGCAGCTCTGCCTTTTAAATGTATTAAGAGCCTTTGGCTTTTAATACATTTAAAAGCATACAGCACAGCAGGAGGGACCTGGCATGAGCCGGGAATCAGATGTCCTGACTCATGCCAGTTCCCCCACTGCTGTACTTCTGCTTTTTAAAGGTATTAAGAGCTGGCAGGCTTTTAAGCCAGCTCCCCCCAGCACCGGCTCCTGTTCCCCCTGCTGCTGGAGGCAGCAAGGGTGGGGGGAAGCAACTAGTTGAGGGACTAGTCAACTGTCCGATAAGCTTTTGCTTTTTGGATAGTCAACTAGTCGCTTACATCCCTACTGTTCACATACCTAACACTGACTGACTGTCCCGGAGAGAGTCCAGGAACCCCCCAAAAGAGTGAGCTCACTACCAGAGGAGGGGGATTCTTTGATGCGGGGCCATACTGTATTGTGGGCAGGTGTGACTTGTGGAGAGCACTCCAGAGGGGAGAGGCGAATCTTTAGTAATGGACATTTCGCTATTTAGGGTGAGCGGGGAACCAAAGGAGGGTCTTCTGCAAGATTGCAGGTTCTGTCCAGGCCCATACACTACTTGTCTTTGCCCAGCAATGGTTCTTCATTGAGTGGTGTCCCTGTGAGTGCTCCACTCAGGTCTTGGTGCATCCTCGCGCTGCTGATCAAAGAATTTTTTGGTGAGCAGTGCACCCTTGTGCTTTGCCTGCGCACTCCATGCCTTACGCTCCTGCCGTTCTTTGAGTGTGCGCGCGACGCAAGCCCCCTCCGTTCTTTTTCTACTGTCCTCAGCTGAAGATGGAGTCAGAGCAGTGCTCTTCTTTTCTGACAGGAAAACAAAACAAATAGCATAGTTAGTTCAGTAATCCTTCATAGTTTAGTCAGTTAACGATAGTTTCAATGCTTACCTGAAAAAAAAAAACCCCAAACCCGTGGCTTTTCTTTCAACTTGCGGGTTCTCCTGGCTTTAAGAAATGTTACTCATGCCATGACTCAATGCGTATTTTGGACGGACATGCCTCCTGTGTTAAATGTCTCAGAGACTCACGCAGCATAGAAGTGCCCACATTGTCAAAATATGACAGCTAGGGCCAGAAAAGAAAAGACCGCAAAATGCGGCTAAAAAGCTTCCTCTATGAGAAGTTCCTGCAACCATTAGGGGACAAGTCTGAGAAGATACGGGGACAGTAAAGGCCTGTTGACAGGGCTGCTTTTCACCACCATGTAGAGGCTCACAAGTTTCGCGGGCTTCCCCGGCATGCTCGTTACTAGCATTGCCCCAAGCTTCCCATTCCCCAGTGCCATCAGTCTCTGGCACCACAGAGAAATGCAAGACTACATCAGCCAGGGGAGCTGAGTCAGAGCCTAAGCGCTCTGCACAAGCTGGTGCCACTAAGGCAACAGCACCGACAAAGCTGCATATGCCACCATTGCCGGCACCTACAGGCACCCCTACGATGCCTGAGCAAGCTGTCCCTGGGAAATTTGAACCCGAACGTGCTCTGGCACCGGAGCATAAGAAAGCGTCTTGTAAGACTTGTCATTTACAAAAATCCCCACAGCCGGGTACTCCTCTGAGACCAGAAGCTTGTTCACCTTGCTCCTCTGTCCTCTCATGTTAATGTGCACAGCCACCCATGCCTATCACCCAAGAGATACAGCATCAGCATTGCCACGACACACGGCTACACAAGTGCCTCACACGCTCCCAGATCTACTAGACCAGAGCAGGCAGTTTTTCAGATATCGCCCTCTCTACTAGCAGATGACCTAAAACAATTCCAAGAATTATTTAAATGTGTGGCTCAGTCACAGGACATTACACTCCAAGAGGTTCAAGACACACAATACAAATTACTTATGATACTACAACCCACAGCATCCTCAAAGATAGCCTTACCCATTAATGAAGCTATCTTGGAACCTTCAGAGGTGCTTTGGCAAACCCTAGCCTCTATCCCCCTCCAACAAATCACAGGGTGGATAGAAAATACTTCTTCCCCGGAAAAGGCATGGACTTCCTCTTCACGCATCCCCAACTGAACTCACTAGTCGTAGACTCGGTTAATCACAAGTCCAAACAACCACAATCTAAGTCTACACCACAAGACAAGGAACATAAGTGGCTAGATATCTTTGGCCACAAGGTATACTCTTCTGCCACCGTACAATTTAGGAAATTGAATTATACAGCCCTCCTGGCTAACTATGATCATGCCAACTACACTAGAATACAGGAACTGGTACATGACCTTCCTGAGAATGAGGGCACACCTCCAGTCCATTATCAAGGAAGGCCTATCCATAGCAAAAACTGCCCTACAGACTGCAATGGATGTTGTTGACACAGCTGCCAGAGCCACAGCTACAGTAATTGTAATGCATAGGGTCTCATGGCTACAATCATGAGTCCCCCAAAGAATTACAGTCTAAAGTGGAGGACCTCCCCTTTGATAGAAACCAGCTGTTCTCTACAAAGACAGACCAAGTCCTACACTCAATGAAGGACTCGCGTACCACACTCCGCACTGTGGGGATGTACACCCCACCGAACTAGAGATGCAAATACACTCCCTACCAAAGACCAAGGGACTATAACTACTACAGACAACGGCAGAGGCCATACGAGAACTGGCCCAAGCAACGCTCCAACAGAAGGAGGACTCAACAGAACCTGTCTTCTAATGGCCAGTTGACTTCACACAAACAAAAAATTTGAAGTCTTGGTGGGGGGGGGGGGGGGAGCGACCACCCCATAGATCCAGTACATCCAAATGTCACCTTCCATCACCGCCTGAGACCCTTCTACCAAGAATGGGCCTACATCACTACAGACAAGTGGGCCCTGGGAATTATCAAATCGTGCTACATAATCCCCTTCACATCCACACCCCCTACCCAATCCCCTACCCTGTCCCTCTTCAGGGACCCATCTCACAAGCCCCTACTACAAGCAGAAGTACAAAAGCTACTCACCCTAGGGGCAATAGAACCAGTTCTCTCAGAATATTGAGAAAGAGGGTTCTATTCCAATTATTCCCTAACAGCCAAGAAGACGGGCTGGAGCCAGTCTTGATTCTCAGGAAACTCAACAAGTTCATCCTCAACACAAAATTCAGAATAGTGACCCTTGCAGCTATCATACCTGCACTGGACAAAGGGGACTAGTTCTCAGCCCTCGACCTTCAGGATGCATATTTTCATGTAACTATCCATTCTGCTCTCAGGAGTTTTCTCAGTTTCGTTGTAAGTCAGGACCATTACCAATACCGGGTCCTCCCCTTTGGTCTTTCCACGGTCCCTTGAGTGTTCTTGAAGACATTAGCCGTGGTCACGGCTTTTCTCAGAAGACATAGCGTCATCATCTTCCCTTATCTTGACGACTGTTTAATCAAGGGATCCACACATGAACAAAATATAGCTATGACTACCACTACCAGAGAATGCTTTTCCCGACTTGGCCTACTTATCAATATACACTAGTCCACCATACAGCCCACACAAATGATAGACTTTATCAGAGCACTTCTAGATTCAGTGACAGCAAGAACCTACCTGCCATCACAAAGATTCAAGGTGCTATGCGACCTTATTTGGGGGGGAGGGTCAAGCATACTCCCTTTTCCACATCCTGTATGTACCTCCAATTACTGGGACACATGGCTGCTACAGCCTTTGTAGTGCTATTTGCGAGGCTACACATGCACTGCCTACAGCATTGGCTCGCAACGACGTACATTCCAAACCGACACAGCCTCACAAGGCGTCTCACACTTCTGCCAGTTCTACAATCTCTCAACTGGTGGACTTTTCCAAGCAACCTACTTGCCAGCATGCCCTTCCACCGCCCAGATCCGTCAGTAACGATAACGACGGATGCATCACTTCTGGGCTGGGGTGCCCATTGTGGCACAATGACAATACAGGGGCATTGTCTTCAGCCGAGGACAATTGTGTCACAATGACAACACACCCTCTATGTTTATGTCAATCGACGGGGGTGCCCAGTCACATTCACTATGTGCAGAAGCAATCAAATTTTGGAACTGGTGTATCAGAAACCACATAACTCCGACCGCCACATAAATACCACGACAGCAGAATGTGAGGGCTGACAAACTGAGCAGATGCTTCTCAGAGCAACACGAGTGGGAGCAACACCAGTGTTCTCTCAGTTTTTCACAAGTGTGGATTCCCAGTTACAGACTTTTTTGCAACAGTACTCAACCGCAAATGCCACAGATTCTGCTCCCGAGCAGGGCTGGGCAGGGCAAGAGATCAGACAGGGATGCCTTCACCATTCGCTGGACAGCTCCCCTATTTTCCACCTTTCCACCAGTCCCTCTACTCTCCAGGGTAATCAAAAAGATTCGGTCCGACCAGGCCACAATAATTCTGATAGCCCCCGTCTGGCTGAGACAACCCTGGTTCCCTTATCTGTACTACCTTTCCATAGAGCAACCAATCCCCCTCCCTATGGTGCTGCACCTCCTCACGCAACATCGCCATCCATCTGCTGTCCGGACCTGGAATCTTGAGAGGTGTGCTGCTTACCAAGAGCTCGAATTCAGGATGTGACTGAGAGTCTTACAAAACTGATCAAACCTTCGGATCGCTAGCCCTCCCTGCTTTTCCATGTGGGAATGAATGATACGGCCAAGAATGACCTTGAGCGGGTTACTGCAGATTATGTAGCACTGGGAAGAAGGATCAAAGAATTTGGGGCACAAGTGGTGTTCTCGTCCATCCTCCCTGTTGAAGAGAAAGGACTGAGCAAGGATTGTCGAATTGAGGCAGTAAATGCATGGTTGCACAGGTGGTGTCGGAGAGAGGGCTTTGGTTTCTTCGACCATGGGACTCTGTTCCAGGCACAAGGATTGTGAGGAAGAGATGGGATCCACCTAACAAAGAGAAGAAGGAGCATCTTCGCGGGCAGGCTTACAAACCTAGTGAGGAGGGCTTTAAACTAGGTTTGTTGGGGGATGGTGACCAAAACCCTGAGGGGAGTGGGAAAGTCAGATACTGGGAAGAAATGCAAAGAGGAACAAGCAACAAAGGAGGACCCCTGATTCAAATGGAGAAGGTAGGATGATCAACTGGTTATCTGAGGTGTTTGTACACCAATGCGAGAAGCCTGGGCAACAAACAGGAAGAATTGGAGGCCCTGGCCCAGTCCAAGAAATATGATTTAATTGGGATAACAGAGACTTGGTGGGATGACTCGCATGACTGGAGCACTGTCATGGAAGGGTATAAACTGTTCAGGAAGAACAGGCAGGGGAGAAAAGGAAGAGGAGTTGCACTATATGTAAGAGAGCACTATGATTGCTCAGAACTCCAGTATATAGAGGGAGAAAAGCCTGTAGAGGGTTTATGGATTAAGTTTAGAGGTGCAAACAACAGCAGTGATGTTGTGGTTGGTGTCTACTACAGGCCACCGAATCAGGTGGATGAGATAGATGAAGCTTTCTTCGGACAACTGAGAGAAACTTCCAGATCGCAGGCCCTGGTTCTCATGGGGGACTTTAATCACCCTGACATCTGTTGGGAGACCAATACGGCAGTACACAGGCAATCCAGGAAGTTTTTTGGAGAATGTTGGGGATAACTTCTTGGTACAAGTGCTGAAGGATCCGACGAGGGGCCGTGCGCAGCTTGACCTTCTGCTCACAAACAGGGAGGAACTAATAGGGGAAGTAGAGGTGTGTGACAACCTCGGAAGCAGTGATCATGAGATGATAGATTTCAGAATCCTGACCAAAGGAAAAAAAGAGAGTAGTAAAATACACACCTTGGACTTCAGAAAAGCAGACATTGACTCCCTCAGAGACCTGATGGGCAGAACCCCTGGGATGCTAACATGAAGGGGAAAGGAGTCCAGAAAGCTGGCAGTATTTTAAAGAAGCCTTATTAAAGGTACAGAAAGAAACCATCCCGACACGTAGCAAGAGAAGCAAACCTGGTAGGAGACTGGATTGGCTTACAGGGGAAATCCTTGGTGAACTTAAGCACAAAAAGTGGAAACTTGGACAAATGACCAGGGAGGGGTATAAATGTATAACTCGAGAATGCCGGGGGGTTAGCAGGAAGGCGAAAGCGCAATTGGAATTGCGACTGGAAAAGGATGTGAAGGATAACGAGAGGTTTCTACAGGCATGTTAGCAAGAAGAAGGTGATCAGAGAGGGTGTGGGGCCCCTACTAGATGAGGGAGGTAACCTAGTGACAGATGATGTGGGGAAAGCTGAAGTACTCAATGCTTTCTTTGCCTCTGTCTTCACAGACAAGGTCCGCTCCCAGACTAATGCACCAAGTGATGCAAGATGGGATGAAGATGGTCAGCCCTTGGTGGGTAAAGAACAGGTTAGGAACTATCTAGAAAAGCTAAACGTACACAAATCCATGGGCCCAGACTTAATGCATCCGAGGGTACTGAGGGAGTTGGCAAATGTCACTGAGGAGCCTTTGGCCATTATCTTTGAAAACTCGTGGAGATTGGGAGAGATCCCGAATGATTGGAAAAAGGCAAATGTAGTGCCCATCTTCAAAAAAGGGAAGAAGGACGATCCAGGGAACTATAGGCCGGTCAGTCTTACCTTGGTCCCTGGAAAAATCATGGAAGGGATCCTTAAGAAATCCATTTTGAGGCACTTGGAAGAGGGAAAAGTGATCAAGAATAGTCAGCATGGATTCACAAAGAGCAAGTCGTGCCTGACCAATCTGATTAGCTTCTATGATGAGGTAACTGGCTCTGTAGACGTGGGAAAGTCAGTGGATGTGATATACCTTGACTTTAGCAAGGCTTTTGATACGGTCTCCCATAATATTCTTGCCAGCAAGTTAAGAGAATGTGGATTGGATAAATGGACGGTAAGATGGATAAAAAGCTGGCTAGAAGGCCGGGCCCAACGGGTAGTGATCAACGGCTCGATGTCAGGAGGGCGATTAGTTTCTAGCAAATTGCCCCAACGTTCGGTTCTAGGACCAGTTTTGTTCAATATCTTTATTAATGAGCTGGATGAGGGGATGGATTGCACCCTCAGCAAGTTTGCAGATGACACTAAGCTAGGAGGAGAGGTAGATACACTCGAGGGCAGAGATAGGGTCCAGAGTGACTTAGACAAATTGGAGGATTGGGCCACAAGAAATCTGATGAGGTTCAACAAGGACAAGTGCAGAATCCTGCACTTGGGACAGAAGAATCCCAAGCATTGTTACAGGCTGGGGACCAACCAGCTAAGTAGTAGTTCTGCAGAAAAGGACCTGGGGATTACAGTGGATGAGAAGCTGGATATGAGTCAACAGTGTGCCCTTGTAGCCAAGAAGACTAATGGCATATTAGGTTGCATTAAGAGGAACATTGCCAGCAGATCCAGAGATGTGATTATTCCCCTTTATTTGGCTCTTGTGAGGCTACATCTGGAGTATTGTGTCCAGTTCTGGGCCCCCCACTACAAAAAGGATGTGGACGCATTGGAGAGGGTCCAGCGGAGGGCAACCAAATTAATTAGGGGGCTGGAGCATGTGACCCACGAGGAGAGGCTGAGGGAGTTGTGTCTGTTTAGTCTGCAGAAGCGAAGAGTGAGGGGGGATTTGATAGCAGCCTTCAACTTCCTGAAGGGAGGTTCCAAAAAGGCTGGAGAAAAGCTGTTCTCAGTAGTGACTGATGGCAGAACAAGGAACAGTGGTCTCAAGTTGTGGTGGGAGAGGTCCAAGTTGGATATTAGGAAAAACTATTTCACTAGGAGAGTGGTGAAGCACTGGAATGGGTTACCTAGGGAGGGGTTGGAATCTCCATCCCTAGAGGTGTTTAATTCTTGGCTTGACAAAGCCCTGGCTGGGTTGATTTAGTTGGGATTGGTCATGCCTAGGGCAGGGAGCTGGACTTGATGACCTTCTGAGGTCTCTTCCAGCTATATGGTTCTGTGATTCTATGGTCACGGGAAGACGTGCCCTCTGAACATGAAAACCCTGAAACTCACAGCATGGCTTCTCCATGGTTCCAAAATGAGGAACTTACCTGTTCAGACAGGGTCAAACACATCCTATTGAACAGTTGACGGCCCTCCATGAGACGCACCTACCAAAACAAATAGAGACATTTTCAACAGTGGAGCACGATTCAGTTTACATCCCAATACCACCCCCATACGTACTGTATTAGAATACCTCATGGACCTCAGTGATACGGGTCTTTCCATCAGCTCGATCCATGTACATTGGCGGCGGTCACAGCTTTCCATGAACCCATGGATGACTTCTCTCTCTTCGCACATTCAGTGATGAAGCGATTCCTCATAGGTCTGCAAAAAAGTGCCCAAACCTGCACCTTCCAGTACCACCTTAGGACTTAAACCTTGTCCCCGATGCGCTCACCAGGTCACCCTTTGAACCAGTAGCCACTACATCACCACAATACGTGTCCCTGAAGGTGGCCTTCATAATTACAACAACATTAGCAAGGCATGTAAACGAAATTGCAGCCCTCATGGCTGACCCACCTTTCACTACATTTATGAAGGACAAAGTTATATTCAGGCCTCACCTTAAGTTCCTCCCCAAGGTCATATCTGACTTCCACCTAAATGAACCCATATACTTACCTTTGTATTTTCCTAAACCTCATACCTCTTCCAAAGAGTCCATCTTGCACACATTGGATGCAAGATGTGCTATTGCATTCTACTTAGATAGAAGTAGAGAGACCAGAAAGTTGGATAGGTTCTTTGTCTCTTGATCTGGGCCACATAGGGGAACAGCCGTCTCGGCACAATGTATATCCAAATGGATTGCCAGTTGCATATATACAGCTTACGAACTTTGTGGGAAGCAGCCACCGCAGATTATCAGGTCTCACTCCATGCGTGCGATGGCTACAACAATAACCTTCCTCCATAACGTATCGTTGGTGGACATTTGTAGAGCTACTACATGGTCCTCCCATCACACATTCGCACAACATTACACTCTACAGAAAGGACCCATACCCACCACATCGCTGGCAGATGGGGTCCTTCCTTCTTCTACATAAATGACTCCAATGCCCACCACCATTTGGTGGGTACTGCTACTGAGTCACCTGAGTGGAGCACCCACAGCGACACCACTCGAAGAAGTTGTTACTCATCCTGTGCAGTAACAATGGTTCTTCGAGATGTGTGTCCCTGTGGGTGCTCCACTACCCTCCCTTCCTCCCCTGTGCTTGGAATCCTTTAAGGGATGTCGGGTAGAAAAGGAATAGAGGGGGCTTGCACCACGTGTGCACTCAACGAACGGCAGGAGCGCGAGGCACGGAGTGCACAGGCCCAGCACAAGGGGCACTTACCAAAAATCTCAGATCAGTGGTGCGAAGACGCACGAAGACCTGAGTGGAGCACCCACAGGGGGACACATCTCGAAGAACTATTGTTACTGCACAGGGTGAGTAAATTCTTCAAGAGAGAGAGATGTCCCTGGGGGTGCTCCACAGTAGGTCTAGGTGCATCCCAGTTCCTCAAAGTGGATTTCTGATAGCAGTGCATTGGGCTGAGCACGTGCGGTGCGTGCAGGCCCCCCTGGTGCTGTTGCACATGTGCAGCCACTCTCCCTTCAGTTCCTGGCTCTGGGATCCTTGCATCTTAGGATAAACCCCCTAAGTCCGCAAAGAAACTGGCCATCTCGCTGCCGCAACACCCACACTCGCCTAACTGGCACTCAGTTGAGACGCAGTTGGGTAACCCTGACAAGTAGCACCTCAGTACCTATGGCTGACCAGGTACCTCAGGTGAGCCCCGCCGCCATCATAAAAGCGCTGTACAGGGCACCCAACCTGAGGCGACAGGCCATATAGTGCCTGCCTCAACTAGCTCGGCACTGAGCACGGCACCAACAACCACCGCGCAGAGTACAGCAGCGCCTGAAACACTTGCTATGGCACTGCAACAGCTGGCAGGGCAGACACATGGCACCACCCCCTCCCCCCCCCGTTGCCAGTAGCAACCCCCTGCGCTGCATGCTCTGCTCCTCTGGCACTGCAAGCGCTCTCCTCCTCTATAGCAACTGAACTCTCCGTACCACATACTGCTACCATTAGTTACAGGGAACACAGACCTGGCTTTCTCTTCTACCCTAAACTCTCCATTTCTGAGTGATGACAAACAACCTCACTCACCACTATTTAATAACAGAGACTCACCGTCTCCCCTATCAACTGAAGGGGATGACAACTTAGCAGTTTTCTCACCACAGCTATCTCCACGCACAGCCACGTCTGGAATGTCATGTAGTTCCGTCCAGCCCGACTTTACCAGAGCACCCATGACGCCCTGGGCACCATACCCATGGATGCTACCACCAATGCCTTATCCACCCCAGTGGCAATTGTGGAACCAGTGGCCTCAACAACACAAGAAAAGACGGCATAAAACCAAACACATGACAAAAGCTCCCTCTCCTCTCACCCAATCAGCTCAAACGGCTTTGAGGAAAGATGATGCTGAAGAACATCACTCCCCAAATTCAGCTTCAGGGGTATTATTAGGCACAAACTCACCGTCCTGTACAGATGAGGCCATCATGCCGCCGTCCTCCGCAACCACCGAGGACTTTTCTTCCTTCCAGCATCTTTTCAAAAGAATTGCAGCTGACTTGAACATCCCCATGGAGGAGGTGCAGGATACGCAGCACAAACTCACAAATATCCTCCAGGCGACACCTTCTGCAAAAATTTCCTTGCCAATCAACCCAGCCATACTTGAACCAGCCAAGATCTTGTGGCAAACACCTGCCTCAATTCTACCTACCTGTAAAAAGGCAGACCGCAAGTATTATGTCCCACCTAAGGGTTCAGAATTTCTGTTTACTCATCCACCACCGAACTCACTGGTAGTGGACGCGGCTCAGCAGAGGAGTAAACAACAAAACCGTTCTGCGCCATCTGATAAGGACAATAAAAGACTTGTCTTACTGGGGGAAAAAGTGTATGCCTCAGCCACGCTGCAAATGAGAGTAACTAACTATGCCGCACACCTCAGCAAATATGACTTCAGCAATTATGCAAAGTTCAGCACCTTTATTGATGATATACCAGACAGTAAAAAGGCACAGTTTAGAGTGATTGTCGTGGAAGGCCAGGCAATATCACGCACAGCCCTGCAAGCAGCTTTGGACGCAGTTGATACGGCTACAGAAACAACAGCCATGGTAGTTGTCACGCGACGAGCCTGATGGTTCAATTCGTCGGCCTTCCCTCGCCAAATCCAACCATCAGTTGAGGACCTGCCGTTTGAGTGTGAGAAGCTCTTCTCATGAAAAACAAACTAGGTCCTCCACTCACTGAAAGACTTCATCCAGACACCTGGAACAAGAACAAGACAGTACAGATATCAGCCATACCAAAGACCAAATACCCACAATCTACGTACCACTACCAAAGGTAAGACCACCCATCATACCAACAACGTGGGCGTAGCAGACAACAGTGGCAGTCCCAAACCCGTACTTTCAGCCGCCCATCCCAGCCAAATAAGCAAATTTGAGCCATCTGTTGAGAGACTGAAAACCACATTACCTCCTCCAGAGCTCCTAAATATGATCAAACCCTTTAATTATCGCCTGCTGCTATTTCTTGAAAAGTGGCATGCCATCACATCTGAGACGTGGGTGATACAGACAGTCTCCTTGGGGTACACCATCCCTTTCCTTTCCCTCACCCCATCCACCCACCCCGTCCCTCTTTAGGGACCCGCTCACGAGATCATACTGCAGCGAGAGGTGGATCACCTGCTGTAACTAGGAGTTCCACTGGACTGGCTTCTACTCCCATTATTTCCTCACAGAGAAAAAAACCGGCGGGTGGCGCCCAATTCTTGACCTAAGGGTGCTAAATAAATTAATCAAAAGACTAAAAATTCAAAATGGTCACACTGGCTACCATTAAACCCACTCTGGAACTTAACAACTGGTTTTCGTGTCTCAGCCTATAAGATGCATACTTTCATGTGTCCATACGACCTGCTCACAGGCGTTTTCTCCGTTTTATCTTAGGTTCGTAATACTACCAATATACAGTCCTACCCTTTGGTCTCTCCACGGAACCCAGGGTTTTTTCCAAGGTGCTGGCAGTGGTCATGGCTCATTTCAGGAAGTGTGGAGTCACCATTTATCCGTACCTCGACAATTGCCTTATCAAGGCAAGAACCAGACATGATTCCTACCACTGTACTCACATGGTCCAACTTTGTTTCCATTCACTAGGACTTCTCATAAACTAGAGCAAATTAATGCTCACACACACTCAATCCATTCAATTTATTGGTGCCCATCTCGATTCCATCACAGCCATAGCCTCTCTACCTACTGACAGGTTTCTCAGGATCAATCAACTAGCACATTCGCTCCATGTAATGCCATCAGTCACAATCCATGACTGCCTACAACTTTTCTGTCCCATGGCATCGTGCAACCCTGTGGTCCCCAATGCACGCCTATTTATGAGGTGTATCCAGGGTTGGCTCAGGCTCAATACAAGCCCAACATCCACCCGATGACCGAAACGCTGTCACTCCCACACGTGGTAAAAACATTACTACACTAGTGGACAAAACTGCACAACCTCTGCAGGGGCATACGTTTTCAAAATCCAGAGCCCACACTGGTCATTACCATGGATGCCTCTCTCACTGGGAGGGGAGTGCACGTGAAACAACTCACAACACAGGGCCTATGGACTTCAGCAGAGCGGACATTACACATCAGTGTCCTCAAACTCAGAGCTGTACAGTTAGCATGCTACATTTCCTTCCCCACATCATGGGAACCCATGTCAGAATTTATATGGACAATACAGCATGTATGTTCTACATAGGCAGGGAGGTGTGCGATCACCGGCCCTCTGCAAGGAAGCCATAATGCTCTGGAACTGGTGTCTCACCTGCAACATCTCCATAAATGCATGCCACCTCCCTGGTGCCCTCAATACAACAGCGACCGCCCTCAGCAGAGCCCTACCTCACAACCATGAGTGGGAACTTGACAGCACAGTTCTGAGGGACATATTCACGCAATGGGGACATCCTCATATAGATTTATTTGCCACCAAAGCAAACAAGAAATGTCCACTGTACTGCTCCAGAGCAGGCATGGGGAAGCAATCCCTTGGAGACGCTCTCATCCTCAAATGGGACGTGCCCTTACTCTACGCGTTCCCCCCTTTTCCTCTCTTCAACAGAGTACTCATAAAAATATGGAGGGACAAGGCGAGAGTAATCCTCATAGCATCTTGCTGGCCTTGACAACCATGGTTTCCCCTCCTATACAGAATGGCACGATATCACCCAATCACCCTTCCACACAGCCCAACTATACTGTCTCTATGGGGAATCACTTCCCCCCCACCTCAGTTTCTGACTCTCCACCTCAAAGCATGGTACCTCGATGGTTCACAGGCGTAGAACTGCAATGCTCACAGCAGGTGCACAGTGTCCTTTTACACAGCAGGGCTCCTACAGCAAGAAAGACATACATTAACAAATTAACTCGCTTTACACATTGGGCAGCCTCTTGCAATATACCACCACAGGATGCCCCGCTTCCCACAATCCTAGATTATCTACTGCATCTCAAATAATCGCAACTCTCCTTGAGCTCGATCAGAGTCCATTTGGCAGCAATAACAACATTCCACACACCAGTTGATGACACCACAGTGCTCCATAATCCAGTAACTAAGCGGTTCCTTAAAAGGCCTGCAGAACCTCTACCCAGGTATTGACGCCCCTCGGGAATCATGGGATCTACACCTGGTGCTGACTACGCTTACAGAACCTCCATTTGAACCCATGGCCACGTGCTCTTCATTACACCTAACCCTAAAGATAGCGTTCCTAGTTGCAATAACGTCAGTACGTAGAGTGGGTGAGATTGCCGCCCTAATGGCTGACCCACGGTTTACTATCTTTTTTAAGGACAAAGTCTTCCTGCGAACGCACCCCAAGTTCTTACTCAAGGTGCACTCTCCTTTCCACTTAAACCAAACTGTACACTTACCTGTATTCTTCCCAAAGCCTCATGCCAATGCCTTCAAGGCACAAATGCATACCCTTGATGTCAGAAGGGTGCTTTCCTTCTGCATCCACAGAGCAAAATGCTTCAGATTGTCTCCACGACACTCTGTTACCATTGCTGGTCGCAATAAAGGAAGCCAAATATCGTCATAAAGATTATCGCATTGGCTCTCTGACTGCATTGCCACATGCTACTCGCTTAACAACTGATCACCACCTACGTCTGGGCACATTCAACCAGAGCAGTCGCCACCTTGGTCGCTTACCTTAGGAATGTCCCCATCAATGACATATGTGCTGCTGCCACATGGGCATCAGAACACACTTTTGTGAAGCTTTATGCATTTTTCTCCGGACTTTTCCACTACACTAGAGTAGCAAAAGCCGTATTGCAAGCAGCATACCTACCTGATCTGAAGTCCCTGACTCCATAATACAAATTGCTTTGCAGTCACCTACTATGAAGTAGCCCAGGGACGTCTCTCAAAGAAAAAGAGGAGGTTACTCACCTTCCTGTAACTGACTTTCTTCGAGATAAGTGTCCTTGCAGGTGCTCCGTTACCCTCCCTTCCTCCCCTCTACTTCAGGGGAAAAAAAAAAAAGAGAGAGAGAGAAGTTGTTCTCCTATGCCGGGTTCCGGATAGAGAAGGAACTGAAGGGAGGGTGGCCGTGCATGCACAATGGCTCCGGGGACGTGGGGGCTGCACGCATCGCCCCAATGCACTGTTATAAAAAATCTACTCTGAGGCACTGGGATGCACCAACACCTTCTGTGGAGCATCCCCAGGGATGCTCATCTCGAAGAACGTCAGTTACAGGAAGATGAGTAACCTTCTCTTCCGTCCTGTCTCCCCTCCCACTGACAGCATAGTGGCAAGGGAATGTTAGCCTTAGCACAGGGAACATAGCAGCATTGCCAGCAAATTTACACAGATGCCTGGCCCAGCAATTGCATGACACTTTGTGAGATCTTTGAGGCAGATTACTATGAGGTAAGAGATTGCATTGACGCCCTGTTCAATGTCTAAGCAGCCTTGTGTTAGTAGTAGCACTCATAAGATCCATGTGTCCTTTCTCTAACTTTCCCACTCCTCACTTGAATGCTTCCAGAAATCAAATTCACTTACCAGACGCATCCTCCACAGCCTCCTTTTGCTGCAAATGACTTGCCTCATTGGAGGTACAGAACAGCTCCTGACTGCAAACATGTGGATGCCGAGTCCTACTCTGGGTCTGCTCCCCTCAGCACATTCATCCATTATTTCCTCCTCCTGACTCAGTCCCCTCTGGGATGGCTCTTGAGCCCCCAAAGTATCTATGGAGGTCTTGGAGTTGTCAGGGCTGTTCCCCATTCTGGCACTCTGAGTGCAGAAGGTGGGAGCCCACAAAGACCTTAAATACCTTGGCCTCTACGCTCTGCTTACCAAAACTCCCCAGAGTCACAGATTTACTGGCTTGGGGGGGGGAGGGGGTAGCTGCCACCATCAAGTGATTTACCCTAAAAAAAAGTGAGGTTCCCCTCCAGGGGTACCTCAAGCTCTTTTACCACCAGAGCTTGAAAAACAAGCTGCGGTCTCTGGTAGCTGACCTCTTAGTCTGAGACATGCAGACACACACAGATAGACAAACCTCCTGTACTTTCCAGGACACAAGAATCAAATCTCCTTTAAAAAGTGATTTTTATTAACAAAACAAAAGATATACTTCATAAAGCATACTTGATTGCTGTGCTACTGAGCAACTAAGTAAAACAAATTAAAACACAGAGAAAATCTCTGGGAACAATTTTTAGATGGTGAATGAGGGAGGGGAGGCATAGCTTCACACAGAGCAGTTCAAACCACAAAATGAAGAAAAATACCCTGATTGCGACTGGATACATTTTTTTCCCTTTATTTACTCACAATCCCTTCCGGGTTCAGTCCACTTCCATGCCCCAAATTCCTTGGAGGCATGGTAATCCTGCCTAGGTTTAAATCATTCTGTCTCTCAACTCGTGGTTTAACTCTTCTGCACAAAAAAACCAGGCAAGGTACCTTATACGATTAAGATTTCAGCATTCTTTCCCCATCGGTTCTTCTGGCTCCCTGCCAACAACCTTGCTCTAGCTATTTGAGTTTAACCCCTTAGTCACCGGGTACTGGCCAGCACTCCTATCCATCACAGGAGTGGAATTGCAGTTCCCTTCCCCCAATATGTCAGCCAGATCTTTGTCGAACCAATAGGGGACACAGCACTGGAACAGTCATTTGTTTCCCGTGCCTTGTGGTAGGCATTTCTCAGCTCCTTCACTTTGACTCTGCACTGTAGTATGGCCTGATCCTTGCCCCTTTCAGTCATGCATCTTGAGATCTGCCCATAGCTATCATAATTCCTATGGCTGGAGTGCAACTGGGACTGGACTGTCTCCCCAAATGCTGATGAGGTGCAGAACCTCAGTAATGCCCCAAGCAGGGGCTCTTCTAGTGTGTGGAGCAGGCATGGCCAGCTGAAAAAATGTCGAGAGCACACTATGTGTCCCCAAGCAAACAGGAAGAGGACTTTCAGATTTCAAAAAGAACACAAAGGGCAGGTCTAAGGGCTGGTCACCTGAGAGCAGAGCAGTAGAGTTCAAACAGATGTCCAGAGAGGCAAGAAGAGTCATTTTGGGAAGGGTTCTGGTGCAGTAATACACGATGATATCCACACTGGCATTCCAGCATTGTATCCAGAGCTCAGCAAGCTTTGCACTTCTTGTTGTGGTGGTTTACCTAGAGCGCAGCAATTGCAGAGCTAGAACACACTGTTTTGGGGTAGAGGGGCCACTTACACGCTCCACTGCAGAACCCCGTCCTAGCTGGCCAGTCTCTTAATGGTGTGGCCACCCCTCAGTAGTCACTCAACAGCAATGCTGTCCCCTGCGCTCGCTGCCTCCAATGATGACTGTGAGTATCGTGTCCCTGCTCTTTCTGCCCCTTCCCTTTCCATGTTCTGGGAAACAGTCCCATTTTCCTTGCACAACCAAACCTGATCTTGCTTTAAGTTAGGGTAAGAGGAAGCTTCATACCAAATTTGGTGGGCCTCGTTCTTTCCATTTAGGAGGAGTTCTTGAACAAACGGACTCACAGACAGATGCACACATCTCTCTATATATATAGATAAGCAATAGTAAACATGCAGGTATGCAGGAAACAATTAGATTGATAGTCAGCTGTTTAGCCTCTTCAGCAATTTCATCACTTTTCCTTCTTTGCAAGGCAATAGTACTAACTTTTACAATTTCATGTAAGTTTTTGTAAGAAAAGCAAACAAGCTTGTGAGTAACTAACTTTACTCATGTGTATTCTCATTGGCTTGATGGGAGCAATTCACTTGAGTAAAAGTAAGCACAAATAAAAATGATTGCAGGATTGAGGCTTAAAGTTTTATGATTTTTTTTTTTACCAGGTAATGAAGTGACTAGCCACCTGGGGCGGCAGCTAAATGAAGTGGGGGAGGGAGGAACTCTAATTTTAAACTAATGATCTTTTTTCCCCCATGTGCTCATATAAATCACTCTTTGAAATCAACCCAGTAAAATTCACACAGCCCAACCAAACTCTAAAGAGGGCTGGGGTCTACTCGGACTCCAGCAAAAAGAAAATTTTAGGAAAATCAATGTGAGGTTTTTTTCCCCAGTACAGAATGAGCTACTTGGAGCTCATGGTCTTGCTTTTGAAAATATTGACCTGTATCTTGATGAGGTCATAATGAGATTCTTCTCCAGTATTACTCCTAATTTAGTTGGTAATTGATAGACCTTCTTGTCCCGTTCTAAAAAATCTGCTTAAATTACTCAATCATACACCTTCTAAATTGCATTAACCTAAGGAACATCTGAAAGAATGTGTGATGAAAGTTCCAAGGAACTTTGTTCTTCAAGAGCCATCTATTAAATTATCAAAGAGAAAAAAGGGAAACAAGAAGAGTACCATCTCAGTCTCCAGCATGCATAGGGTCTTTACTCTCATTGATTTCATCTGCCTGTTCAGCCAGGGTAATGTCTTAATAAAGAAATCCTGGAATAAATACCATTTGTGCTTCAGTCCCTAAGATGCATAATGTGTTCATTCTCAGATCTTTGTCGGGTGTGTCTGTTCCTAACAATAAATCATTAGCTCCAAAGGCTACTCTTGCAAATTGGACGCCAGTGTCTCTTGGATCACAGCTACTGAGTGTAATTTATGTTGTTCTTTGAGGAGTATCCCCATGGAGATTTGTGATAGCAGTGCCCGTGGCCGGCAGTGCATGGAGAGTGCTGGTGCGAGCGGTCTGTGTTAGCTCCTCCTCATGCGCAGCCAGCCATCCTCAGTTCCTTCTCAACCACCGCTGACCGGCTTCAGTTGCATCTCAGCAGTTGCGCTCTTTACCTCACTATTAAACTACTTCTGTAGATAGTTAGACAACAGTTATCACAAAAGTTATAGTATTAGTAGATAGTTATTGCTTCATTACCTTTGTACTTAAAAAAAATTATTTTGTTATTTTCGTTTCTTACTTAGAATAATATATTAGGAATAGACAGGTAATTGAACTCTCGGTGATAGCACACGCCGAAATCTTGCCTTTCTGGGACATGCCGGGCTCGCCCGGTTTTAAAAAGTGAACAGGTTGTAAACTGTCCTTATCTATATCTGATGGACATGACCTGTGAGTCCACTGTCTGGGTGACGAGCACCCTACCAAACAGTGCCCTCACTGCAAAAAACTGACATCCTGAACAAGAAAGGCCAGAGGACTACAATTAAAGATGATATACTTGGAGAAAAAGACTCGTCCGGCTTCAGACCCCGAGCACACTATCCCCCCAAGCAGGCACCCCCTGAGGTGGCATCAAAGAGGAGAGCTACCACTATGTCAGCTCAAAGGACCGCCATAAGAATCAACAGCCAAAAAAGAGGTTCCACTCCTCATCAGGGACAGACTCTCCCTCGAGGAAGCATCCCCTCCTCACCAGTACTGCCCCCATGCCCTCAGCACTAAAAGGGTTGGAGAAGCAGTCTGGTACCGGGACTGGCATCGACAAGGGCAGTGACTCCAAGCAAAATGCTCATGCCTCATCAGAGGTATAGCCGGAGGCGAAATGCAAACCCTCCATGCCAGCACCGAGCAAAAAGCCGCTCGCACCGACCATGGCAATGGACAGTGCAGCTAGTGATATTGGCAGCAACAAAGCCGTGCTTGGAAGTGGCAACGGGCAGCACAGCAGCGCTATTGGCACCAACAAAGCATTCAGCACCGGCAAAGCACAAAAGGCAAAGGACACCAAGCCTAATGCCGCTATAGACACCAGCAGCACTACTAGTCCCGATAATGCCCTCCCCACTCCCTCCAGCACAGCAGTTCACAACCGTGGGGGAACTCTTAGTGACATCAGTACCGGGAACACCCCTTTTTGGTAGCAACGGCATCCCACATACATCGAGGCATAGCTTTATCATCCACTCTGGCCACATCAATGGCCCCGGTATTCAGTTATGATGAAGATGAGGTACTCATCCATACATACTTACAGCGGTACTCCTCGCCCCAGCACTGGCAACCTCAGCAATGGCTCCCACCTCCTGTCCCAGCAAACTGGCCATACTGGGACCCATGGGCACTGTACCAAACACAGCAGATGCAGCCACCGCAGCCACCACAGCACCCATCCCCAGCACCAAAATCAAGCACTACAACAGAACACTCTCCAGACCGATACAGTTCAGACACGGTGGAGGAGGAAGTAGACATTACGTGCGACGATCGCACACCCCCTTCTCCTCCTGTGAACAAGCCATCAGCTTCTACTGATGATACAATCATGCTGCCACCACTGACACCTGGGGATGACTTCAGGTCATTTGAAGAACTCTTTTAAGAGTTGCTGACACACTGGAGATCTCCCTGACTACTATGCCAGAAACACGAAACAAACTCACAAACATACTACATACATCTCCACACATGAAACTAGATCTCCCGATAAATGATGCTCTCATGGACCCGGCTAAATATATCTGGCAAACGCCGGCCAATATCACTGACCTGCAAGAGGTCTGATTGAAAATAATATGTCGCCCCTAAAGGAGCAGAATTCCTATTCTCCCACCTATCTCTGAATTCATTAGTGGTCATGCAGTTAACCAAAGAGGCAAGCTACCTGAACTGCCCCCTACAACAGGGACTGGAAGAGGCTGGACACGATGGTCAGAAAAGCATACTCATCGGCAAGCCTCCAGCTCTGGATAGCCAATTAAGCGGCATTATTAGCAAAATACACACATCACACTTTTGATCAATTAGCTATCTTTATTGAAGATATTATCCTTCCAGATAATAAAAGGGCTCAATTCAAGTCCATTTTACAGGAAGGGGCACTAATTTCTAGAACAGCCTTACAGGCCGTGCTGGATTCCACAGACACAGCAACCAGATCCTTGGCCTCCGCAGTAGTGATGAGATGAGCATCCTGGCTTCAGCTCTCAGGATTCCCAAGAGAGGTGCAGTCAGTGATCGAGGACCTGCCATTCGACGGGATCAAGCTCTTCGCCAAGTCCACAAATGCCTTCTTACACACCCTAAAGGACTCATGAGCAACATTAAAGACTCTGGGCATCCATGCACCTGTTACAAAGAGAAAGCAGGACAGACTGTTTTCACAGAGGTACAGATCCACACCCTTTAACCAGCAGCGCCATTACAACAACAGACTATGACCAAGATACAGGACAAGCACTTCCAGTACAGAGTACTGCCTTTCGGACTGTCAACAGCCCCATGAGTGTTCTCAAAGGTTCTATCAGTAGTAACCGCACACCTATGGAAAAGGGGCATCACTATATTCCCTTACCTAGACAATTGCCTAGTAACAGGCACCACAGAGCAACATACAGCACAGGCAGTCAGCACCATCAGAGACCTATTCAACAATCTCGGAGTCCAGATAAACATAGCAAAGTGCACAGACCCCAACTCTGACATTAGAGTTTATAGGGGTGTAGTTAGACTGCACGAAGGCCATAGCCTCTCTACCAGAACACAGGTTCGCAGCAATAAAAGACCTTATATCAACGGTGCAGGCCAGCCCAGTAGTAACAGCCAGACACTGCCTACAAATTCTAGGCCACGTGGCTGCAGCCACATTCGTAGTGCCACGTGCCTGCCTCCACATGAGACCTCTACAAGCATGGCTTCACACAGTGTACAAGCCACGCACCCATCACATAAACAAAGAACTCACCATACCAACCATGATAAAGGCCTCCCTCACATGATGGACCCTACATGACAATATATGTGCTGGAGTCCCCTTCCAAAGAACCCCACCATCAGTAATGATCACTCCAGACATTTCACTAATGGGCTGGGGCGTACTTCTGGGCCATCGAGTAATACAGGCTCAATGGACCAAGTACAATACAGAGAAACACATCAACCTGCTCAAACTCAGGGCAGTAAGAAACGCATGCACATATTTCCTCCCACTCATGCAGGACAGAACAGTCCAGATCCTTGCAGACAATATAACTACAATGTACTATATCAACAGACAGGGAGGGAACAGGTCATACGAACTTTGCCAAGAAGTAGTCCACTTATGGGAGTGGTGCATTCCAAGGAATATACACCTTGTCACAACTTACCTCCCAGGCAAGGACAATACTCTAGCAGACATTCTAAGCAGGCAATTCCCGCAAAACCACAAATAGGAAATAAACCCTTCAGTGCTGACCTTCCTCTTCAAGAAGTGGGGGTTCCCATCAGTGGATCTATTTGCCACACACAACAATGCCTGTTGCTCACAGTATTGCTCCAGAGTGTTCATAGGGTACAACTCCCTAGGGGATGCCTTTGCCATACTGTGGAAGGCACATCTGTACTACACATTCCCCTCGTTTCCACTGATACAACGTGTAATCCTCAAGATCAAACAAGACAGGGCCAGAGTAATTCTTATAGCACCCAACTGGCCCAGACAAACATGGTATCCATACTTCTTGCAGATGAGTATCCAATCACCGAATCGCTTCCCACCAGTCCGAGCTCTGCTTACACAATGCAGTGGTCAGCTTCACCATCCCAACGTACGAACACTTCATCTCCAAGCATGGATGTTAGCAGGCTAAATGACATGGAATGGGCCCAACCAGAACCAGTGCACCACATCCTCAAAAATTCCAGAAGACCTACAACGAGAAAAACACAGACAGAAATGGAAGCACTTCACAACTTGGTGCTCGACCCACAAGTATGAGCCAGTCCACACACAGATAACACACATACTACAGTATCTGTCAGACCTGCACACTGCAGGCCTCTCCCTGAGCTCTATAAGAGTACACCTCACCTCCATGTCGGCCCTCCACCCCCCCACTGCAATTACACTCTGTCTTTACCCACCCACCTGTCAAAAGATTCCTGCGAGGTCTACAAAACATGTTCCCGCCACTTAAAGACCCAACACCAGCATGGGATTGAAATCTCGTACTGACAATGCTCATGGCCAGGCCCTTCAAGCCGCTAACTACATGCTCTTTATTACGCCTCTTGATGAAGGTTGCATTCGTTGTTGCAGTTACTTCTGCAAGATGGATGGGAGAATTGGGGGCTCTCATTTCAGGCCCACCATACACAATATTCCACAAAGACAAAGTAGTTTTGAGAACACATCCTAAATTCATCCCAAAGGTACTTACCTCCTTTCATTGCAATGAACCAGACTTACCTGTCTTCTACCAAGGGAGAAGGCGCTTCATACTTTGAACATCCGCAGGGCACTTGCCTTTTACTTACAACACACAAAGACATTCCGCAAATCTTCACAATTATTCATCTCATCCACAGAGAGGTCACAGGGATTACCCATATCAAAACAAAGGCTATCTAAATAGGTATCTAGCTGCATACACTTGGCGTGTTCATTAGCACAAAAGGAGCCGCCTCCTAACATAAGAGCTCACTCCACAAAAGCCATGGCAGCTACAACTGCATTCCTACAAGGGGTTTCAATGGAACACATCTGCAGGGCAGCCACCTGGGCATCTATGCACACATTCACGCCACACTATGCCATCCAGACATTCACAGACTCAGAAACAAAATTTGGCCAAACAATACTATCAGTCACAGAGTCACACACGCCGAAGCTCCCACCTCCTAACAGGACCACTGCTTCCTAATCTCCTAAAGTGGAGCACCCACGGGGACATCCTTGAAGAAGAAGGGAAGGTTACTCACCTGTGCAGGAATTGGAGTTCTTCGAGATGGTTGTCCCCATAGGTGCTCCATCATGCACCCTTCCTTCCCTCGATTTCGGACTTACATGCATACAGGTCATAGAAGGAACAGAGGACGACCAGCTGTGCATGCGAAGTAGCTAACTCAGACCGCTTGCTCCAGCACTCCATGCGCGCTGCCAGCCACGGGCACTTCTAGCACAAATCTCCGATCGGGGCACAGCGGCGCTGACGCACCTAAGGTGGAGCTCACATGGGGACAACCATCTCAAAGAACTCCAGTTACTGCACAGATGAGTAACCTTCCCTTACTAACCCATCTGTCTCAATGAAACCTCAATCACAAGCCATATACCTGAAAGCAGATACCAAGTGCAGCAGTGAGTGTCTTCTCCAGCAGGGAGCACTGCAACCCAGCTTCCAGAGGATGATCTGTGCTGTTTGTCATTACTACAGGAGCAGCTTGCTTCAGCTCTCAAAGACCTAGAGGAGAGGGTTCCAAACAAGGCTCTGAATGGAGATGTGGATCTGTTGCTCAGGAACACAACAGCAAGAAAATGGCAGGTGAGGGAGGGGAGAGTGAGCGGGTCACAGGTACACATAGGAGGGAAGTAAGAAATCTAGATTAATTCTGTCAGGGTCCTAGCATAGAGCACCAGTGGTGGCTGTGTTTGGGGGTGGCCCCTTAGCTCTATGGGGTGCTGGTGACTCCTTTGAGAGCAACTAATGAGCAGTCCCCATCAGACACAATGTACCTATCTGTAGGTCTCCCTAGCTCACTTTGTACAGATTCCCCACCCTGAGCATCTGCGGCAGCATGACTACTACCACACCCACATGGCACTGGCTCACCGAGACTGTATACCCCTCAGGACAAGGGAAAGGAAGAGGAGCAGTTGGCAGCGGGGGCAGAGAGGAGACTTCTGCAGCAGCGCCTAGAATGTCTACAGCGAGCTGTTGCAAGGCTGGAACATGACAAAACTCAGTTGGAGCAGCTCAACACCCAACTCAGGAAGACTCTAGAGCAGGTGAGCCAGGTTCTCTTTGAAACTCCCCAGGTCCCTTTGACACTAGGGATGACAGCCACACCTACATGTTTCATCACCACCTGACCAATCCCATGTGCTACATCGCTGTCTGCCAATGCCCACACCCTCAGGCACCATCTGCCCCTATACCTCATGCTCTGGCACCACTGGTCTATGCCCACCCCTTTCTCTGGCATTGCCTGCCCATTCCCCATGCAATTTGGCACCACCTGCCCATTGCACTCACATACATTCACTCCAATACCAGCTCCGCTTACCCTAGGGTAAAGCCCTTTCTGCCTCCTTTCCCTCTCCCCTGCCACCACTTGGAAGTAACTGCTTCTGATAGAGAACCTTCTCTGCCCCCAGTACTCCATGTTCTTTGAGTGACTGTTCGTGTCCATCCACATTAGGTGTGTGTATTTTCTGCATGCAGCAGTTCAGGAAGATTGTCCCTGAGTAGTATCCATTAGGGAATGACTCTAGCAATCCCTGGAGTGGCACTCTCGTGGGTCTGTATAAGGGGGACTGCACGCTTCCCCCACTCTTCCTTCCTTCCTTGCCACCAGTGATAGTATAACAGAACTGCTATGGCCTTGGCCAGTCTTGTTCTCCACTCATTTTGTGAATGCAGTACTTTTCTTGTATATGTTTCTACATAGCTTTTATCACTTAGCGTTATAGTTTTAGTAATAGTCTGTAGTTGTCCCAACAGACAAACAGAGAGAGAGACATTTAACTTAGGGCTCTTCTAATGGAGTCAGCACTAATCCCAGCACCAGAGCAGAGGACAGCCTCAGCTTTGAGCACCATGGCATTGGTGTGCAGTGCCCCAGGATTACCATCTTCACACTGGCACTGTTGCCCCTAATCTGCTCCAATCAAGAAGGCATCAGTGAGGGGATGGACTCCAACATCCTGTAAAGGAAAGGACAAGTTGGGAGGAGAGCTAATACCCATGATGGATGGCTCATCAACTTCACCTGGGAATCGGGGCCCAACCTCAAGTAGAGAGACCCAGCTGGAGGTGCCATTAAACCCAGAGGCCTTGCGGGTGGAATAGGATATATAGGCCTTACTGGTGCCAGTGGCACTGACATTGGTGGCGTTATGGTCCTTGGGCAAGCCCAAGTTTGGCTCTTTTCAGGGTCTCCTCCAGGGCCTCATTCACTGTCTAAGGGACCATTCCGCCAGTGCTGTCCCATGAAAAGCCTTCAGACCTTGGACCTGGGGAGGCAGGCATTGTGAATGCCCTTTAAGTTCCCCCACTTCTGGGTGCTAAGGGCAGGATAGGGGGTGATGCTCTTTAGAACTGTGGTGCAGACCAGTCAAGGCATATATCTGCAGGCTTGGGCATCAGGACAAACCCCCTGCATCTCAGAGACCCCAGTACTACTCTTGGGACCAATGAGGTGAACAGTTACGCTAATACCAGCCCCCCTCAAGCAGGTTGTCATGGTCTCAATAGTCCTTGGGCTGCTGCACTTGCTCTAGCTCCCGGTCCTGTGCCGTGGTCCTGGTACCCAGCAAGTGATGACAGGCATCGGTCTGCCTCCCCCCAGTGATCTCTCAGATCCCATGGCAGAGACTTACCTCACTCAGAGAGATCCTCCTGGGCTGTCAGTATTCACCACTGTGTAGGAGTCAGACAGAGACCTTCCTGCTCCTGGTCTCTGCACAGTGAGTGTGTGGCCTAGGAAGCTGGTACTGAGCAGGGCTCCTTGCCACTGGCTGAGGCGCCAGTGCCAACAGTGCCATCCTCATCTTCAGCACTGTGCCTTCCCACATGGTCACAGGGACAGTGGCGGGTACCCTTGTACCACTGGAACCCATGGGGGTTCATTCAACCATCTAAGGCTGCCCCAAGGTTTCAAGTGTGCCTGAGAAACCATCAGTCTCAGTGTCCTGGCCCACACCAAGCAGGTGTAATCCCCTAATGGAGGAACGCTCCCAAATCCAGGAGGCTCTAGAAGGTCAGCAATTCGCCCCATAGATATGGGAGGGCAAAACTCACAGCACTGGCATCATTCTTGCCCTCCCTGGACAAGGCCATCATGAGTTCCCTCACCCAGTGCAGCAAGACAATGCAAAGTTACACCAAACCTCTAATCTGGGGCTGCATGCAGAGGAGCTCGAGGTATCCACCAGCTCCCTATTTGAACTTCCCTGCTCCGGTCCTGGTGGCTTTACTCCTGTATGAGGGGGGTTGAAAATCACAAATGCCCTCTGCAAACCCCCTTGTCCTCACTACCCTTTTCTAAGAGTGCTGAACAGAAATACTTTGTTCTTTGGTGGTGGGTGTATAATTATTCATGGCTCTTTGCAGGCACAAAGACTCTGAGAAATTAGATTTGTTTGTGTGAAATATTTATTCATCCTCTGGCCTCCAGTTGTGGGTGGTCAATCACCCAGACTTCCTTGGCCACTACAATAATGGTGGACCATGGCCAAATTTGAGGAATCACTTTCTGATGGCTCCAGACAGGAGATTAAGGTGATTCTGGAGGAGGGCACGGCTGCTGCTATGGTGGCCCTTGGTGTGGCTTAAGATGTGGCAACTCTGCAGAACACACAATGACATCTGCTATATGTATAAGTACATAAGAATGGCCAGACTGGGTCAGACCAAAGATCCAGCTAACCCAGTATTCTGTCTTCTAACAGTGGCCAATGCCAGATGCCCTAGAGGGAATTAGCAGAACAGGTAATCATCAAGTGATCCCTCTCCATCCCAGCCTCTGACAAACAGAGGTTAGAGACACCAGTCCTACCAATCCTAGCTAATAGCCATGAATAGCCTAACCTCCATGAATTTTTCTAGCTCTTTTTTGAACCCTGGTAAAGTCCTGGTCTTCACAACATCCTCTGGCAATGTGTTAGACATCCTGGCTGCTCCTCTTTCACCTGTCATCAGAGACTCAGTAGTCAATGTAAGGCCTTCCTTTTGATGGATATGCTCTGTTTGCAAAGCAAATGGAAACCAAACTACACAGGCTTAAGGACTCCCACACCGCTCTAAAAATTGTAAGTCAATATGTCCCTGTCCTGGGCTGGAAAAGGTTACAGTCCCAACACCCTCTGAGTCAGGGGAGCCAATTGCATCAGGGGGCACCTGCAAAAAAAAAACAGGCTTACAAACACCAGTTGAGTCAACCAATCCCCTTGGGCCCATTGGGCTCGACCCTTTTCAAGCAGGGAGCTAAGAAATCATTTTGAGGTTGTGCCCAAGGGTGACACACTGGACTTTCCCATGGAACCAGTTTCCCCTTTGTTTGGCAGCCGCCTCTACCTTTTCTTCCTGCCATAATGTCGGACTGCTGGATCCTGAACAGACTCTCACAGGGTTATACCTCCCAAATCCTTTCCACCTCTACCCACTTACCCACTTCCCTCTCTATGCCTCTTTCAGGGACCCTTCTCACGAGTGTCTCTTTGTGCAATAGGGGCTATGACCGAGGGCAATAGATGAAGTTATGCCGGAGTATTGAAACAGGGCAGTCTATTCCTGAAATTTCCTAATCTCGAAGGCCAAGGGAATCCTTTGTCCCATCCTAGACCCATGAGACCTCAGTGATACTTAAGAAAGATCAAATTCCATTTTATTTTATAGTGGGTTCCACACACTACCAGTTTATGGTCCTCCTGTTTGGCCTGGTTACTATTCTAAAGGTCTTTATCAAGTGCATGGTGTGAGTCATGGACTACTTCAGACATTGAGGTATCCAGATTTAGCCAGACCTCGATGATTGGCTTGTCAAAGGCAGCTCTAGAACACAGATACAACATGTCACTGAAATCCTCTTAGCCGCAGGTCACTCCTTGCGTTTCATAGTCATCTACACAAAGTCCATGTTAGTACCAGTTCAAAGGATAGTAGAGCAGTGCTTGACTCAACCTTGGGTGCTAGTAAAGCAATGATTTCCCATTTGGATCACCTCTTGCAAACAGCCTGCTATGAGCTCGCAAAGTTCCCTCTGCCACTGTTTGTCCACGCCCTTCAATCAGGGCTCAGGCATCTTCGGCAGTTTTCCTGGAACATGTACCAATCCAGGACATCTGTAGAGTAAAGATCAAAAGAGACAAAACTTGGGTTATTTTGATTGCCCAGTATGGCCTCACCTGCACTGGTTCAGCATGCTCATGAACATGTGCCCTTCCTGGCCCCTTCCCAACCAACCAGACCTGCTATCACAAGACCACAGTCTGCTCCTGCACCCCACCTTTGAGTTCCTGCATCTCTTGGCGTGAGTGCTCCATGGTTGGCCCTGGAGGAATATATCTGTTTGGAGGAAGTCCAATAGGTCCTTATGGAAAACAAAAGGCATCTGTGAGACTCATGTACCCGGCCAAGTGGATGAGATTCTCCCACTGGGTGTTGGAGCGCGGTACCTTCCCCTCATGCTCTCCAGCACAATCTATTCTGGACTACCTGCTGCAGCTCAGAAATCAGAATCTGGTGCATTCCTCCATCAGAGTGCATCTTACAGCCATCTCCACATTCCATGAGCTGGTCCAAGGGCAGACTGTGTTCTCCCACGATAGGATAGACAGATTCCTAAAGGGCCTCAAGCGGCTCTACCTGCATCTACCCTGTCCCTCAGTGACTTACTGGGCCACCCATCAAGTCACTGGTATCCAGTTCCCTTTCCTACTTGTCCTGGAAGCTTACATTCCTAGTGGCAGCAATGTCGGTGAGATGAGTTCTGGAGATCAGGGCTCTGAGCTCTGTACTATCTTACGCAATCTTCTACAAAGACAAGGTCCAGCTGTGGCCTCACCCAGTTTTCCTGCCAAAGGTGGTTTCTGCCATGAAAGCAGGACATATTCCAGCTTGTGTTCTGCCCCAAGCCTCACAAGCTGGCAGAGGAGAGACATCTTTACCTCCTGGACATCTGGAGGTTTTGCCTTTTACCTGGAGTATACCAAGCCCTTCTGCAGGTCAATGCAGCATTTTGTCCCTACTGCTGATAGGATGAAGGGCCTTTCAGTTTCTTTGTGGAGAATTCCCATTTGGATCACCTTTTGCATACAGCCTGCTATGAGCTCGCAATGTTCCCACTGCCACTGTTTGTCCACGCCCTTCAACCAGGGCTCAGGCATCATCGGCAGTTTTCCTGGAACATGCACCAATCCAGGACATCTGTAGAGCCGCAACGTGGTTCTTAGTCCACACATCCATGTCTCACTATGCCATCACTCAGCAGGCAAGAGACAATGCTGGGTTCAGTGGAGTTGTATTACATTCCGTGCGGCCATGAACTACTATGTGCCTCCATGGGTACTGCTTAGAGTCGCCTAATATGGAATGGTCACAAGTAAGCACTCAAAGATGGAGGCAGTTGCCTGTTTGGTAATTCGGAGTTTCTGGCAAGAAGGAACCGAGGTTCAGGGGAATACATGTAGTGCCTCTTATATCATGCTATGAGGGTGCCACACCAGGGGTCGCCAGAGCCGCTCCCCTTCGGATACTGCCGAGGTCAAAACTTTCAGTACCAATGTATGTGGCAAGCACACCCCTCTAAAGTGGAATGAACATGAGCAACACATCTTGAAGAACACCAGTTACCAAACAGGTACCTGTCCTATTATTAGCTTGTTGCTCCCTGGCAAACTGCTGTGATCTTTTCTGTGTGTCCTGTGTGCAGGTGGAGTGTGAGCGGAAGAGGCTGAAGAGGGGCCATTCTGACCCTTCACTGTCAGATGCCTGTGGACATCCTATTATTGACTCTGGGCAGAATAAGGCTCCGACTTCAGGACAGGTCTGAACTGAGCATATGGCCCCTCAAAATTCTGCTTGTACTGGCTTAGCTCTAGTCTAGTCCTGCCTCAAGAAAGCTGAGAACTAAACACCTTTTTTTAAATTTATTTTCTTCCCAGGAGGAGGCCCGGACTTTGCGTAGACGACTTGCTGAGTTGCAGAAGCAGGTTAGGAGTAGAAAACCTCTCATCCGGATGGTCACCTCTGCACCAGTGTGGCACAGCAGTGTAGAAACTAGAAATGGGGGCTTGGGAAAGGCATGGTTCTGAGGGGTGTCATAGCCCTGGAGCACTGGGTGCAGTGCTAGGGCTCAGGGAAGAGCAGCACTGAGGGAACTCGGAGCCAGGAAAGGAGCAGCTGTGAATGGTGTTAGTGCTTTGCTGGGCAGAGCTTTGAGGGCACTTGGCTCCCATGCCAAGCATGGCATGGCTGTAAAACTACCAGGTGCTGAGGCAACAGGGAAGGTGCCACTCGCTGGGGGGGGGGGTAGTACAAGGGTGCCTAATTGGGGGAGCTGCTGAGAGGAGGTAATAGCACAAGGGTGCTGAACGGGGCGGGACACCACTGTGATGGGGTGGTAGCACTGGGGTTGTTGAACAGGGGGATGCTGCTGGGAGGGGAATGTAGCTAGGGAGGTAAAATCCCAATTAATCAGTTAATTGGTTAAATGTTAGGTTAACCTAACGTTTAACCAGGATCCCTGGCCCAGAGCTAGGGCAGCTGCTGCCGCTGGCACCAAGAGGCTCCTGGCCCCAGAACCAAGGAGCGGCCGCTGGCAGTCCTCTGTGGGTAACAGGCTGCTCCCAGGCACCAGTTAACGAGTACCTGATAAACATCAGCCAGTAAGGGCAATGCTTACCAGTTAAGCAGTTACCCGTTCACATCCCTAGTTGTAGCACTGTGGTGCTGAGTGGGAAGGTTGTAGCTGGGAGGGGGTTGTAGCACTGGAGTGCTAAGCGGGGGGTGTGCCTCTGGGAGGGGGTTGTAATGCTGGGGGGGGGGTTGATGTAGGAAGGGGCTGTAGCACTGGGGTGCTGTGTGGGGGGGTCAACACTGGGAGGGGGGTGTAGCATGAGTGCTGAGTGGAGGGGCTATGGAGGTGGGTAGCATGGTGGGAGATGGCATGGCTGTGATAGGGCTGGTAGCATTGGAGTGGGATATGACTGAGCAGACTGATAACACTGGTGCACTTGAGCTGTGAGGGGCCTGGTAGAATGGGGGTGAGGCAGTGCTGTGAGGGGGCCAGTAGCACTGGGGCAGTAGGTATAGTACCGCTCTGAGGAGGCTGGTAGCACTGGTGGGGACAAGGCGGGACTATGAGGGGCTAGTAGCACTGGGGGATGGGGCAAGGCCAGGCTGTGAGGGGACTGGTAGCACTCGTGCACTTGGCGTGGCATGGCTGCAGGCAGGGTATGGCTTTGAAGGTTGTCATGGAGCTACAGGGAAAATGCTCTGGACTTGCTCCCTAAGAACCCAGCCAGGACTCTGGTGCAGCACCTCCTCTCTGTCGCCAGGGCAAGAAGTTTACTCAGCACCAGCTTTGCTGGGTCTGAATTCTGAATATTCAGCACCCCTGTTCACTGTGCACTTCCTGCAGCTAGTCCACCTGGGCTGGGTTCCTGGGGAAACCAAAGGGCCCTGCACCCCAACTCTGCAGTCCAGTATGTGTCTCAGCCAGCATGTAGAACAGAAGGTTTAGTAGTCGACAGAGACTCAGTGTAGAACAGATCCTGGTAGCTTAGAAAACAGGAACATTCTTTCAAGTACATCTTGGGGAGACCCTGCACCCCTATCCATCCAAGACTGACCTGCTTCCAACTGCCTGGTCCCTGACACGCCTGTTACCCTTCTCTGGTCTTTGTTTGCTTCCTGAGCAACGTCACCTGGTTGCATGATCCCCCTCCTGGATCACAGGTTACAAAAGACACAACTTATGTGCAGGCAGCTCAAGCCCCCTCACCTGCCATGAGGGTTTCAGCAAAAGCCACATACTGTTTCTACCATCTAGGCTTCGGTGCACTATGCAGAGAAACTGAGGCACACAGAGCATTCCTGCAAAATAGTAAAACTCACATGCACCATAACATGGAGGGACCTTACTTTATCACAGAGGTTTGGTAGCATTGGTGCATTGGGTGCGGCATGGCTGTTTGGGGGCTGGCAGCACTGAGGCACCAGGCAGGGCACAGCATTGAGGAAGCTGATGGCGCGCTGGGCTGGGCGTGGCATTTGTGAGGGGACTGGTAGCACTTGGGCACCAGGCTGAGGGGGGCATGGCTGTCAATTGAGTTTTATTGTCTCTTCCTTTCTAAATGTGCATGGATAATTGTGTGATGGGGCCAGTGCTCTTGTAGCTCTTCAGGTTTGGATCTTGTGAATGGAGTCTTGCAAACCTGGGATATCCACTTCATTTCCATTCAGCGTGTTTGCAGATCAGATGCAGATACAACATTAGTCATAAGAATGGCCATACTGGGTCAGACCAAACATCCATCTAGCCCAGTATCCTGTCTGCTGATAGTGGCCAATACCAGATGCTCCAGAGGGAAGGAACACAACAGGTAATCATCACGTGATCCCTTTCCTGTCATCCATTTTCAGACAAACAGAGGCTAGGGATACCATTTCTACCCATCCTGGCTAATAGCCATTGATACACGTAACCTCCATGAATCTATAGAATCATAAAACACTAGAACTGGAAGGGACCTTAAGAGCTCATCAAGTCCAGTCTCCTGCCCTCACGGCAGGACCCAGTACCTTCTAGACCATCCCTGATAGATGTCTGTCTAACCTGCTCTTAAATATCCCCAAAGATGGAGATTCCACAACCTCCCTAGGCAGCTTATTCCAGTGTTTAACTTACGTAGCTCTTTTTTGAACCCTGTTAAAGTCCTAGTCTTCACAACACCCTCTGTCAAGGAGTTCCGCAGGTTGACTGTGCGCTTAGTGAAGAAAAACTGCCTTTTGTTTGTTTTAAACCTGCTGCCTATTAATTTCATTTGGTGACCCCAAGTTCTTATATTGTGGGAATAAGTAAATAACTTTTCCTTATTCATTTTTTCCACACCAGTCATGATTTTATTACATCTCTATTGTATCCCCCCTTAGTCTCCTCTTTTCTAAGCTGAAAAGTCTCATTCTTTTTAATTTCTCTTCATATGGGACCAGTTCCAAACCCTTAATCATTTTTGTTGCCCTTTTCTGAATCTTTTCCAATGCCAATATATCTTTTTTGAGATGAGGCGACCACATCTATACGCAGTATTCAAGATGTGGGCATACCATGGTTTTATATAGTGGCAATAAGATATTCTCTGTCTTATTCTCTATCCCTTTTTAATGATTCCTAACATTCCATTTGCTTTTTTGACGGCTGCTGCACACTGTGTGTGTGTTTTCAGAGAACTATCCACAATGACTCGAAGATCTCTCTTGAGTAGTTGTAACTAAATTAATCCCCATCATATTGTATGTATATGATGTATTGTATGACGTGTTTTCTCCTTCCCCTTGGAATGTTCCTTTGTGACTTCCCAGTTACTCAGGCTCCCTTGCCACATGCCCAGAGACACCATTCATCTAGGTTCAGGCACTCCTACCCCCTTGTTGCTGTTTCCACACACCAAGGTCCCATTTTCCTGCCAGCAAGCCCCCAAGCCGGCCAACCTCTCTCTAAGGGTCTCCATACAGGCTGCACACATTCTTTGGGCATGTTGAATGCAGAGAAGGGTTAGCAGTAGCACCGCAGCAGCTCATGATGGGAGCTAAAAGTAATCATTACAGGAGAATCCCTGTTCATTCCCTGCAGCTGTGCTGGGTACATGAGAGACTTAGGGTGCGTCTACACTGCACCTGTAGCTCTAAATAAGCTACACAATTTGAGCTCCACAAATTGCATAGCTTATTTCAAGTTAATTTTGAAATAGCTTATTTCAAAATTTGGTGCTGTCTACACAGCACTTATTTCAAAATAAATCACTATTCCGAAATGTCCCTTACTACTCATTGAATGAGGTTTACAGGGACATTGGAATAGCGAGCCCGTTTGTAATAGTTTGTGTCAGTGGGAAGCCATGCTGATGCACAAGCCCCCAGAGTTCAGGGCTGCAGGCCGAATATCAGTTCTAGCAGCCCACCCTTGTTTGGAGCAGGGCAGCAAATAAAGTTAAGCAGTCTCTTGTAGACCAGGCGGCAGTCTAGGTGCCCCGTGCCCTTGCTCGGGGCAGGGCAACAAGTAAACAGTTATGGAGTTTCTGTTAAACTATCTGGCAGTTTATGAGCCCAGGCCCTAGGTCAGGCCAAGGCAGCAAATAAACAGTAAAAAGGTTCAAAGGTGCAGGCCTGTCTGCAGGCTGACTCAGGTCTCCTTGCTGGTGGAGAGCCAACACGCGCAGGGGCTTCTTTCCTTACAGGGGGAAACTGCCACCCAAGGGGAGGGGGGACACAGGCCCACCCGCTCCACTATGTCCCAGCCCAGGGCCCTAGCAGTGGCAGCACCGCAGCCACTGAGTCAGCGGGGCTCCAAGCCATAATGCACCATCCAGGTCTGTGGGTCAGTGGGGATCTGAGCCACAACGCACTGCCCAGCTGACCTCCATTTCCTCAGCCACCCTGGGGTCGGCTGTCCCTGGGCCACTTTCCTGTTCCCCATGGTGGCCTACCTGGCTCGGGCGCTGCTCCTTGGTGTTGGCTGGGGACGGAGGCACCGGCAGTATGTCCATCAGCTCTGGGTCCTGCGCTGGTAAGGGTCCAGGCGGTCCAGCCCACTCGTCTGGACCTAGCAAGGGTCATCGGGGTCCGGGTAAATCTGTGGGTTCGGGCAGCAGCTTCCGCAGCCTTGCCCAGTTATCCGGGTCTGGCGGCGACCATGGCAGTCCAGGCCAGTGCTCAGGGCCTATCAGTGGCCTGGGCGACCCAACCCAATCCTCCCTCTGAGGGCAGCATGGCAGGGCTTTTCATCAGCCGGGGGTGTGGTACCCAATGGCTTTAGAAAGCGCATAAACTGCCCTAGTGGGCACTGGACACGTGCCTGAGTACAGTTAAACAGTCATGGGTGTGCAGCCTGAGCCATGGAGCCCACCAGCCTCCCTGTGTGATTCTGCACTGAGCACCAGGACTTCACACTTGGCTATGTCTAGCAGTTTTGCTTTAGCCAGGTTAACAAAGGATGAGATCACTGGAGTGCTGGCTTGTTAGGCCACTGGTGTCTGACTCCACCTCATCAGATAGAGCGCCACCTTTCCTAAATGCTGGGAGCAGTGTGTGCTAGATGAGGGGGAGCAGCAGCAGTCTGATGCACAGCTCATGTTCTCAGAGCAGTTCCCAGGAGTTTATGCTTCCTAGATGGGTTCCAGGAGACAGCACCAGAGCAATGGTCTTCTGACCTTCTTCAGGCAAGATCATAGAATACTAGAACTGGAAGGGACATCAAGAGGTCATCGAATCCAGTCCCCTGCTCTCACAGCAGGGCCAAGCATCGTCTAGATCAGTGTTCCTCAACCATTGGTACGAGTACCCTTGGGGTACTCGAGAGAAGTCGGGGCTGGGGGGGTACATCAGCACAACTGAAATTTGGAGAAAACTGAATTTTTGTTTTAAGTTTTATAGAACTTTATTATTTTTGTACTGTTTACACCCAAAAATTTCATCACTCGCCCAGCTACGATTAAGTTGTTTAAACAAATGTATTGCAATGGTAGAAAAAAATTGTGTGTGTCTGAAAACTGTAGGTACTGGGGGTACTTACATTTTTTTTTAAACAAAGGGGTACTTTATAAAAAAAAGGTTGAAAAACACCGATCTAGATCATGGGAATACGGCCCCCAGTGCCCCTGGATTTGGCCCCTGAGGCTCAGGGTCTCCTCAGCATTGGGGAACCCACACTGGCACTCCAGCCCCCTTGCAGCCACGTGGCGGGGCTGGAGCACACAGAATCTACTAGCCTGGGCCCTCTTAGCCTCTGATGTTGGAGGGGAAAGTGGGGAATGTCTTTCTCCTTTTCAGTCAGGGGCCACATCAGTGAGGGATTTCTCACTTGTGTGCATACCCCCAACTGATTTTTCTGTGGATCTCTGGCCCCGACCCAAAAAAGGTTTACCATCCTTGATCGAAATCATCCCAGATAGATGTCTATCCAACATGCTCTTAAATATCTCCAGCGATGGAAACTCCACAACCTCCCTAGGCAATTTATTCCAGTGTTTAACCACCCTGACAAGAAGTTTTACCCAGTGCCCAACCTAAATCCCCCCTTGCTGCAATTTAAGCCCATTGCTTCTTGTCCTGTCATCAGAAGCCAAGGAAGATAACTTTTCTTCCTCCTCCTTGCAACACCCTTTTAGATAGATACTGGACTTGTTTGCTATTTTATGCAACCCATAATTCAGACATGGTTTGATCAGCGCTTTGGTCACGATAGGAGTTAGCTATATCAATAACACCCACCTTTCCACCTCTGGTGCTTCCAATAATAATTGTCAGCACTGCCTGGCTGGGCCCTTATGTGGGGCTGACAGCCTGCCCTGCCCGATTGGTGGCTGGGGCAGGGAGCTACCTGCTGACTCTGCAGTTGGTGGCCAGGAGCCAGCGGCTGGTGGCCAGGACCTGAGGCCCTGTGTGGCTGGGAGGTGGCAGCCAGGACCTGGGTCCAGGAGTCAGCCCCATGCAGCTAGCAGGTGGGGTCAGGAACCAACAGCCCACCCCAACAGGTGGGCTGGAGCAGTCCCCCAATCAGGATCCCACTTAGTTGATGATGAGGTATACACATGATTTTGGCCTATGCAGCGTTTGAGAACTGTACTGATTTATCACTGATACTCTGATTTCCCCACTAGACTTCAAATAACCAGGGACTGTGATTCTCCTCCAGTTTGTAGCTGTTTTCTCCTTTATTGAGGGCAAGCTCCCTGCTGCAGGCAAAGGGTGTTCTGAAGGAGGCAGGATTTGTAGGCATTTTAATCTCTGGGGCAAGCTAGTCTTATGGGTTTGGTTCAGCTTCCAAGAAAACACATGCTGCTGAGGTTGACACTTGCATTGTTCTGAGGAATAGCTATTGTTGGAGGGCATAGTCTGCAGTGAGAGGAACAAGGGATTATCTCCTGGAGGGCTTTGAAGGGGAAGACAGAATCCTTGACCAGACTGTATTCACTAAGAGGCAATGTGAGTCAAGTACTCAAGAGAGATGCTGTCGGTGGCATCAGTGTTGGTGTCTGTTGTATTCCAGACCAATTGAAGGGCAAGATTCCATGCACCAACAGAGCAGCAGCCTGGGAAACAGGGTTTGCCAGGTTTAAGAGAGGGTGTGGCAGGAGCTTGCTCTGATTCTTGGCCAGCACAAGAACTTCTAGAGTGCCACTGCAAACAGACCAAAGTTAAAGAAGCCCTGAAGTTCTGATTTCCACCAGGGTTCAGATTGGGATCCTGCTACACGAAGGTCAGGATGACATAAAGCTGTTGCTGTCCCTGAGCTCTGTTGCTAAGCGGTGCTCTGGTCACACAAGTAAAGACTCAAAAGTTTGGAAAAGCTAAAGTTTATCAGCCTATACTCTGCCACCATGTGGGCTGGCCTTGCTTGCAGCTTTGTATTACATACCACTTGAATAATACTAGACGACAAGGAATGTATTCAGACACATTTACGTGGTGTAGGAGTCTGTTAGGAATATTAAATATCAACTAATTGAATAGTCGATGCATTTTGCATAGACTATTTGATTAGTCGATAGGGCGCCTCCTCCTTTAAAGCGTAGCAACAGCTCTAGGGCTGTTGCTACACTTCAAAGGTGAAAGCGCCGCATGGAGCCACCGCTTTGAAATGCTGCAAGGAGCCTGACACCGGGCTCCCTGCGACGTTTCAAAGTGGCAGTGCTGCGTGGAGCCCTGGTCAGCGGGGGACTCCCCAGCTGATCCCGGGTTTCACGCAGCGCTGCCGCTTTGAAATGCCACGTGTAGCCTGGGGATACCCCAGCTGGCCCCAGGCTGCACACAGTGTTTCAAAGTGGCAGTGCCTCATGGAGCCCAGGGTCTGGCCCCAAGCTCCAATCAGTGCTGCCACTGTGAAGTACCCCTCCTATCCCCCCCCCGCCCTTTCTGATAGAGGCGGGAAGGGAGAGGGGGGAGACTAATCGACTAGTCTGTTGACTATCCAATAAGCGTTTGCTTATCAGATAGTCGACTGGTCCTTCACATCCCTAGTCCAAATCCTATTTTCCAAAGTAATATATCCTTTGAAATGTTTTAGGTACTTGGCAATTGTACCATGTGTCATTTTTCTGCAGCCTTTGTTCCACATGTAATGTCTTATTGCCGAAGTAGAGCATCTATGCTTAAGGAAAGTTGTGAGTTATTAATACCTCAAGTCCTTGCCTTATTTCTCCAGCTTGTGCCTCTCATACCTGTAAACCTTGACAGCTTCTCCCTCCCCCTCTTTCAAATTCCAAGTGCAGAGTGGACAGTGGGGGTGACACTCTGGGCTCTTCTGTTGTTTGCTCTTGGATGACTCACACATATTATATACAATTGGCAGTGCTTTGTAATGGGTCTGGGAAGTTGTTGCATCCTGCTCATCCAGAAATGCTGCAGGTTCTGGGGGTGAAAGTTGCAGAGTGGGCCGATATGTTTGTGGTTTCTTTCTCTTCTTTCAGGTGTCTTTCCTGCAAACACAGCTGGTGTTGGAGCGGAAGCACAAGCAGGACTACATCAAGTGCTGTGCAAAGACCAGCCAAGATTTGTCAGGCCTGCACCAGGAGCTCTCTCACTCCTTAGCAGCTGTGGCTACGGAGCCCAAGGCTGCTGTTCTAGAAGCAGAAACACGGAAGCTGGATGAATCCCTGAACCACAGCTTGGCCTTACTGGCTCTAGAGTGGGATGGCCAATCTCCTGTGAAACACTCTCTGAATTCCACACCCAGAGCAGCCCAGCAGAATGAGTTGAGGTAGCAGGGAGGAAGTATCTTGGATCAGCATTCAGCTAATGGGTCAAAGCAGGAGCAAGGTGCAAGGTCCAATCCTAAACATGGTTTGACAATGCCATTTTCAAAGGTGCCACGAACAATAGACACTTGCCTATCTTGCAGAAGAGTTGCATCTGGCAGTGGAAAAGGTGGTGTTTATCCCTTCAATAGCCATCCCTTCCATTTGCATGGGCCATACCTCCTCAGAGTCCAGCCTGCCTTCATAGCTGCATCTGAATATTAATTCTCAGGAACACTGTACCATGTGGTTGGTTGTTGCCCATAGGAGGATGGAACAAATCAGAGCATGGGTATTTCCCTTTCTTCACAGCCTGTATCCTGTGGAATGTCCTTAGAGTGTGTGGCAGGGGCTAGTTCAGAGCTTAGATCTGCTGTGCAAAGTGAATTCATGGGCATGGGGTTGTGTTAGGGGCACAGGGACAGGTAGGCAGTAGTGTTCACCATGGAAACATTCCAGCAGGACCAGAGGCTGGAGCTGGTAGGGCTCAGAGATTGGAGGCCAGATGAATAAAGGCTCTAGGGTTGACTGGCAGCAGGAGACTAGTGGAATTTTCCTTTACTGAAGCGCACCATTGCTGCCTGCCCCAAAAATGTTGCTGTGTTACAGGGACTCCCCTGCCACAGAGATTGCCTCCTGCTGCTGGGAGAACTCCTCCCAAAGGACTTTTGTACTGTTTCCTTTTTAGTAAGCACTCCATTGGGATTTGTATCTTCAGCTATTACAATAAATTTATTCCCCATGAAAAAGGGTTATTTTCTTCTTTTCCCCTCATCAAAACCTCTTTTCCTGTGGCTCCAGTTCTAAAAATGTTTTATATACATTATAGCAGTTTTCAAGTATCTAAAAGGGTCAGCTGTTTGTTGCCTGTGCTTCCCTCCTATAGCACAGGCAACAAACACAGGTACCACAAACTATTCATAGGAAAAAGCAGCTAAGGCACCTCTGAAAAACAAACCCCAAAACACATAGCTTCAGAAGACAATAGATAGCTGGAGTGGAAATGGTGGAGTCTGGAAACTGACCAGACTTGCTGGTGCAATTTATATAAAGCTGTGACAAGCAGTGGCAGCAAGGTCTGGCTACATCTGAAAGTTATACCAGTAGAACTGTTTGACTAGGGGTTATTTTTACTAAGATAATTATTCTGATATAAGCTGTATTGTGGGTATAGTTCTGTTGACACAGTTTAATGCCTTTCCTGTATGGGAGCAACTATTTAGCATATTTATGCCAATATAACTGTGTCCACACATGGGTGGACTACAATGGTGCGCTTGTACCTAGCTGCAGTGGTACAGCATCCCATGTAGACAGGCATTGGGGAAGATAGCTCTATTCTGAAATCCTGTTTGGAAGGTTTTTCATAGCTGCTGTTGCTACAAGTTTACTCTTTAAATGAATACTTAGATTTGGTCAAAGAAGATGGTCTTTGCCCTGTGGGAGAGTAGTGAGCAGATGCATTTTCTAGCAGTGGATGACATCTTTTCAGAAGAGCTTAAGGATGTCCTAGTATAATTTAGTTCTTCCTCCCTCACCTGTCCGTTCTGAAGTCATTCCTCTGAGATGAATAACTTCTCAAGCTGTAGCCAAAGAAGAAGTCCAAGTGCTTAGCTGGGTCTGACTCAGATACATTTTTTCCCTTGGTCCACAAGCAATAGAATGCACTGTCTAATGCAGGATGTGTGGGATTGCCACAGGATTACATCACTTTGCTGAGACCTGTTGCATAAAAGCCTCCATCCGAGCCATTACTTGATTTTATACATGGATTTTCTGGAAATACACTAAACTGTAAGCTCCTGCCAACACATGACTTAGAGACTGACAAAAACCTCCTGCTGACTGAATTACGGGCAGGGGAGAGGGGCAGTTGTCTTCTAAATCACTTCATTACTGATGATTTATAAATGATTCTCTGAAGTGTTGTAATTGGTTCAGTTTCATTGCCTTTTAAACTCTGCAACTCCTTGTAATCTTTGTAAAAACTTGCAACTTTGTAACTTTTTGTAACTTTCATCCACTCTGCTTGTAACTTGCTCTAAATTGCATTCTCCCCTGAGATATGAATGTGGGTGTGGGAGTGGAGACTATTGTGTGTTTGGGATTACAAACTGCAAGGCTGAGCATGTGGTGAGTCATCAGACCAATCAAGGAGACACTGCTGCTCTGAGACCTGGATCAAGGGAAGTCTGGGCATGCTCCCTAGTGACTAATGTGGATAAGTCACAGGAGTTGTAAAGAGGCAATAAAAGGAGAGAGCAGGTGGCAGAAGCCCTCTTTCTGCAGCCAGAAGCTCTCTTTCCTTACCAGCTCCCCAGCCATGATCAGCAGACCGACCCTCCAAAATCAACATGCCTTGGCCCCTTCTGCAACTCATATGCCTGTGTAAGTGTGCGAGTGTCTGAGGGCAGGAATGAATGTGTGTGAATGAATGAAGGGATGTGTGTGTGAGAGAGATAACTGGTTCCCCTTTAGTTTAAACCTTTAGTGGAAGCTCTGTCTTCTTTAGTTTAACCATATAGTGCATATAGTGGAGTGTTAATTCCTCACTCAATAATCCATACTAGTATAACCCTGGGTGGTCTCCAGTGTGAATTTTTGGGTAACAAGACCTTCCAATGAGCCCTGAAAACTATGTTATGGACAGTCATGATCACCTATCCAAAAGATTAAGCATGGTTCCTCCCCCGTTGCTCCTGTGTGAATCAAGCAATTCCCCAGTCTCCCTGGGAACTAATGGGTCTGAAGGACCAAACAATGTGTGCGAAAGATCTGACTCCTGCCATTGGCCATGCACCAACCTTGGACTGGCAGGAAGAGGGAGAGATTCAGTTCCTTTCTATGTCAAAAAATATTTCAATCTTTTCCAGCAGTTTTACATTTTATTTTTACAAAACTACCTTTTATTTAATGCTACAGTAACAGGATTGCACTCACCTCTCACAAGCACCCTGTGGCTGAGTGTGCATGCCTGCATTTATTGTTTATGGTGGGTCTTTGGTGATTCAGTCCTCCGGCTGAATCACTCAGTCTGTGTGAAATAAAACAATCCTCTTCTAGGGTACAAGTCCAATAGGGGCCTCTCTCAGGGTATGTCTACACTGCCACCCTAGTTCGAACTAGGGTGGCTAATGTAGGCATTCGAACTTGCAAATGAAGCCCGGGATTTAAATATCCTGGGCTTCATTTGCATGTTCCTGGGCACCACCATTTTTAAATGCCCCGTAGTTCGAACTACCTGCCCGCGGCTACACGCGGCACTGACTAGGTAGTTCGAATTAAAGCTCCTAATTCGAACTGCCGTTAAACCTCCTTGCAGGAGGAATAACTGTAGTTCAAATTAGAAGCTTTAATTCGAACTACCTAGTCAGTGCCGCGGGCAGGTAGTTCGAACTACAGGGCATTTAAAAATGGCGGCGCCCGGGAACATGCAAATGAAGCCCGGTATATTTAAATCCCGGGCTTCATTTGCAAGTTCGAATGCCTACATTAGCCACCCTAGTTCGAACTAGGGTGGCAGTGTAGACATACCCTTAGTGCCCTCTAATATCTCTTAGTTTATTCCCACTCTGAAATAGAGCAGTGCCCCAGGGCTTCTTCCTTGGAGGCAATGTCTTCTTCCTCTTAGGCCTTTTTAGCTCAAACCCTTTAGCTGGGTCACGATAGTCTAATTTCTCCCCTCCCATCCCTGGGATACTTCAAGATCCAGGCCACTTCCCCCAGTGACTGATGAGGGTTTGGGAGGTGACCTGCTCCCCTCAACTTCGGGTCCCAGCCCAGGGATGTTGTAGGTCACAGATGTCTGCTGTGCTCTAAGTTCCTGGGCCATTTCCCCACAGCCCTGCACCATCTTCACCCTTATCTCAGGGCTCTGTTCTGCTTGCCGTGAGCTCTCCACTTTGAGTTCACTGCGGAACTGCAACTCTTCCAGCCAGTCATCCATTCTTCACTCCTTGAGCTGCTTGCAGCAACTAATTTCTGCTCTGTTCAGCAGTTCCTTTTATATGGCCTTTACCCTGATTGGCTGCTTCCCCTGCAACCACTCTAGCCTGCTTGGAGGATCTCTCTACTGCAGGCCTGGGCAAAATACGGCCCGTGGGCCGGATGCAGTCCGCCAAGCCAGCAGATCTGGCTTGCAGAGGCAACAGTCTCCCCTGCTTGCCCTGCAGCCATACCACGCTGTGCAGAAAAGGGCTCCGTTTTTGTTTTGAAACTGGAGGGGAGGGGGGAAGTTTTAGGACCCTCTCTCCTGCCCCCCCCAGCACATTCCTATTGGCCGGTTTCTGGCAGAAACCAGCCAATGCGAGCTGCTTGTTAGTATAATAGGCAGCTAAGAAGAATCACGCCCCCTCTCCTGGGCTCAGTTATTCATGAAGCACATGGCCAGGCAGGCAGGCTAGCTGGGAAACATTTTAAAGCTCTGCAGGCAGGCAGGCTAGTTTGGCAGCTGACAAGTAAGTCTCTTGCCCACAACCTGCTTCTGGCACCCCAGCCCTTTCCTGCCCCAACTCTCTGCCCTCCCCCCCCCCCCCGCACTCAACATACCCAAACCCTCTGTCCTTCTCTTACACCCATGTCCCCTCCCAGATCTGGCACCCCAAATTCCTGCCCCAGATCACAATCCCCTCCTACCCTAGGTCACATCCCAAACCCCTGCACTCCAGTCCCCTGCCCTAGGTCACAACTGCCTGCTTCATCCCAACTCCTTCCCAGACTCCAGTCTCCTGCATCCCAGTCCCTTACCCCCAGCTCCGTTCTGCACCCAACCTCCATTCCAGACCCCACATCTCCATTAATATCATGGAAGAGTGCAGCCCTTGTCCACTTTCCAAAATCTTGGAATGGTGTCCCCCCCATCAAAAATTATTGCCCACACCTGCTTCTGCACATTTTCCCCCTTCCCTCAGGGCCTTGCCTGATGCACTCCCAGCAGGCAACCCAAGCACCGCTCAGAGTCCCCCAGCTCTAGCAAGGAACCACACTTGCACTGGTCCTGCCCTCTTATATTAGCCTGCTGGGCTCTGAGTGGCTGCTTTCCACACAACTGCTCTAGGCCCTTTCCTGGGCATGTTCTAGCAGGGTCATAAAGCCTCCAGCAGGGGGCCTCAGGGCCTAGTCCACCCCGTCATGTGGTGTCTGGTATGGGGGACAGAACCGGGTAGGGAGGGAACAGCAGGTCAGTGAGTCTGACTTGGAGGGCAACCTGGAGTTAAGTCTATCTGTGGAGGGATGGGTCAGTGGGCTGCTGTCAGGGGATGTGTATCTAGGATGGAGAGGCCAGAGTGTGTGTGTGGGGGGGGGGGCTGGGAGGTGTAGGTGGCAGTTCTGGGGGGGGGGGCGTGTCTGGGCTGAGGGGACACTTCCTGGGCTGTGTGTATCTAGGATGGGATGGAGGGCATCTTGGTTTTTTGTGTCAGGAGGTGGCTCCGTGCAGGGTGTCTGGGATGGGATGGGGGCAGCTTCAGGGGTATCTTGGATGGCTGGGGGGCACTTTGGGTTGGAGGGGATTGGGGGCATCTCTGGGGTATGATGGGGGTAGGGTATCTATGTGGGGGTGTCTGGGAAGGGTTGGGCTGTGAAGGCAGGTGTATGTCTGGGTTGGGATGGGGGCCACAGGTAGCCCTTTGGGGAGCAGAGGGTATCTTGGAAGGGATTGGATATGGGGGCAGCCTGGGGTGGTGTTTGAGTCAGAAATGGGGGGCAGGCCCTTGGTGTATGTGTGTGGATGAATGAGGGTGCTGGGAGAGGAAAGCTCTGGGTAATGCATGACTCTGATGGGGGATCATGGGGCAGCTCTATGGGTGAGTATGTCTCTGGGATGTGATGGGTGGGTTGGGAGCAGCTCCAGGCTGTGGGGATGGTGGGTAGGGCAAGGTGACAGCTCTGGCATGAGGCTGGGCTGGGCCAGCAGATTTGCTCTTGTGTGTCTTTCACTCTCCCTGCACAAAGCAGCTGCCCTAGCCACTTCCTTACAGTCTCAGCAGTTCCCCTTCCTGGAGCCAGACACTCCACTCCTGCTGGACAGCCCTTACCACCCTCCTGCAGCACCCTGCACATGCCTGTCAGGATGCCAGAGCTCATCTCTGTCCAAGACTTCATCTCCCAGACTCTGGAGGACCTGAGCTCCCCAACCACCTCCTCCTTCACCAGCCACATGGGCAAGTGCCGAGGCACCATCTGCAGCCTGGAGGAGGTGAGGAGGCTGGGGCAGTTCTGCGGCCCATGGGCTGGAGCCGGGAGGGTGTGCAAGGGTCCCACTTCTCTGCCCTCTGCTGGCTTGAAGCATAAACAGCTGGTGGGGTCTGCCAGGCCTTAGCTTATTCCTGCACTTTATCTGCCGCTGTCCCCAGCCATCTCGCACCTCCCCACCCTTCAGACCTCGACTTCCTCTTCCACAGTCTGCTTGCATTGACTCGCTGCTTCCCCCGCTGAGTTTTTGACAGAGAGGCCTAAACTGAATGTCCTGGCCTTGTGTCCGACACTGCCTAGAACAATGTATGCAATTAAAGTTGGATACAGGGAAGCATTAATTTTGAGGGAAGATGAGACTAGAGGTAGTCACATCACTGTGGTAAAGGCTGTGACTTTTTATTTAACAGAGACATTTTCTAAGAGCTTTTCTTCTCAGAGATGTAGAATCATAGGGTTTGACTGGATTGCCAGGATCATCTAGTTCAAGGCTACTCAACCTGCGGCCCGCATGCAACCTGCGGCCCCTTTGCATGCGGCCCGCGGCGCCTTGAGCCGCTTCCCAGGCCGCCTGCCTGCCTCATTGCTACTGGCTGGCAGGGGAGAGGGGCAGCAAGAGTCGGTGGAGCCTCCCCACAATCAGAGCCATTCAGCGCGGCTCTGATAAAAGCTATGGCTGCATGTGCGTGAGCAGAGGTGTAGCGAGGCGGGGGACAGTTGCCCCCGGGCACCACATGAGGGGGGGCGTCAGGCTGGGGTGGGAGCGGAGCCCACAGCCTCACGCATTGCGGTGAGCTGGGAGCACCTGGCAGGCCACATGCAAACTACAATCAAGTTTCCAAGGTGGCCGGGCCGAGCGGCAGAAGCGGCCACTTTAAAGGTAGGGTGTCCCGTATCTCCAGTGCCTGGCTCTGTGGGAGAGGGATTTGGTTTGGGGGGGTCTAGGGGTGCCTGGCTCTGGGGGAGGAGAGGGTGCATTGGGATAAAGTGGTGGGCTGGGGTGCCTGACATTAGGGTAGGAGAGGGGCTATTTCAGTAAATATTGTATTGATAGTTTTTGTTTGATTTGTTAAAATTGTGAAGCCTAAACAAAAAAGTAATCAATATAATGGTCTTCTGTAGATGTGTGTTTTAGTAGTTAAATTGCTGAACTGTCATTGCTCATTAAAAGTGCTGTCATATGGGTGGAAATTGGGTAAATATTGAATTTTATTAATATCAGCAGAACTGACTTAAATGGGGCCTGTGTGTTGTGTAGTCTTGCCTTAATCTTTGTATTCGTGTCCATCAGTGTGAAAGAATCCATTTGAATATATTTGCATAAATAATTGCATATATTTGCATATATGCAGCTGCGCTTAAGTTGCAGCCCTCGGCATATGCTGTGGGTATCATTTGTGGCCCCCGGAGCTTCCAAAGTTGAGTAGCCCTGATCTAGTTAGTACAACCCCCTGCAAAGATGCAGGATTTGCTGTGTCTAAACCAGTGGTCCCCAACCTTTTGGGGCTGCCGGGCGCCCGGGGATGGGGCTACTTACGCGCCGGGCACCCAGGGGTGGGGCCACACACGCACTCGGGGGCAGGGCGGTGCACGTGCCTGGGGGTGGGGCCACCCATACAGCACGTGCCCAGTGCTGGCGCCACCCATGTGCCGCACTCCCAGGGCTAGCGCCGTGTGCCCAGGGGTGGGGCTGCCCATACGCCATGCGCTGGGGCTGGAACAGCCCATGCACCGCATGCCTGGGGGCAGGGCCGCCATCGCCCGTGTGCTGCATGCCCGGGGCCAGTGCCACCCCTGTGCCGTGCACCCAAGGGCCGGCACCACCCATATGCCGTGTGCCCGGGGCCGGCACAGCCCTTGTGCTGCGCGCCCGGGGCCAACGCTGCCCATATGCCGTGCTCCCAGGGGGCCGGCACCGCCCATGCGCCGTGCGCCCGGAGGCGGGGCCAGCCCCGTTCACTCGGTGGGCGCACAGAAATGGCCCGGCGGGCGCCATGGCGCCCGCAGGCACCACGTTGGGGACCGCTGGTAAACCATCCCAAACAGATGGCTGTCCAGCCTTCTTTTGAGAACCTCCAGCAAAGGCGCTTCCACAGCTTCTCTAGGCATTTGTTCCATTGTCCTACTGTTTTTACAGACAGGAATTTTTTCCTGAGATTCAATCTAAATCTGCTGTGCTGTAGTTTGAACCCACTGCTTCTTGTCCTGCCCTCTATGTCTAGAGAGAGAAACTTTTCTCCATCTTTTTTATTGCACCCTTTCAAGTATTTGAAATAAGGATAAATGCAAAGTGCTCCACTTAGGAAGGAACAATAAGTTTCACACATACAGAATGGGAAGCGACTGTCTAGGAAGGAGTACGGCAGAAAGGGATCTAGGGGTTATAGTGGACCACAAGCTAAATATGAGTCAACAGTGTGACGCTGTTGCAAAAAAAGCAAGCATGAATCTAGGACGCATTAACAGGTGTGTTGTGAGCAAGACACGAGAAGTCATTCTTCCACTCTACTCTGCACTGATTAGGCCTCAGTTGGAGTATTGTGTCCAGTTCTGGGCACCACATTTCAAGAAAGATGTGGAGAAATTGGAGAAGATCCAGAGAAGAGCAACAAGAATGATTAAAGGTCTAGAGCCGTGGTCACCAACCTGTTGATCATGATTGACTGGTTGATCGGGAGGGCCCGACCAGTCGATCGCAAGGCATTTGGGGCCCCCCCATTTTTCCCCACTGCCTATCTCCAGCAACAATGGAGGTAGCGCCAGCTTCCTGCAGGGTGGATGGAAGTCCCACAGCTGCACGCCACTTCCGGGGTTTCAGGAAGTGTGCTGGCTGCTCCCCCTCCCCAAACAGCCGGCGCGGTACCAGACCGAGGTCTGTGGCGTGCCGGGGACTTCCTGTGCAATGGGGGGGGGACGGGGTAGTAGTCCCTCGAGGAGGTGTGTGCTGGGGACGAGCTTCCCCTGTGGGGGGCGGGGAGCGATAGGAATCCCCGGGGCAGACAAGTGCCGAGACGAGCTTCCCCTGCGGGCGGGGCGGGGGAGGGAAAGAAGGCAGTTGGAGTCCCTGGAGCAGGCAAGTGCCGGGACGAGCTTCCCCTGCGAGAGGGAGGGGGTAGGAGTCCCCGGAGCAGGCGAGTGATGGGTTGTGCTTCCCCTGCCAGTGGGAGGGGGTAGGAGTCCCCGGAGCAGGCAAGTGCCAAGACATGCTTCCCCTGCAGGGGGGAGGGGGTAGCAGTCCTCAGAGGAGACAAGTGCCGGGGACTCCCTGTTCCCTGCCCCCACCAACACCCTGTCCCCTGCTGCAGCACCCACTGGCAGCCTGCTACCTGCCCCATCAGCCTGTCCCATACCCCCACCAATATCCTGTCCCCTGCCACAGTACCCTGTCCCCTGCTTCAGCACCCACTGGCACCTGCCCCCACTGGAACCCCATCCTAAGCACCCTTCCCCAGTACCATGTCCCCTGCTCCCACCAGCACAGTTGGGGCCACATTAGTGAGGCTTGTGGGGTTTTGGAGGAGGGTAGTGTGGTGTTTTTGTGTGGGTTTTTTTGTTTTTGTTTTTTTTGGCATCTCACCTGTGTGGCCCCAACTGACTTTTCTATGGGTCAGTGACCCCTGACTCAAAACAGGTTCCCCGTCCCTCTCATAAGTAAAGACAATGCTGAAACTTTGTGCTTGACATATTTTATTTAAAAATGAAGCCTGGCCAACAAACCCCCATCTGGCTGCAGAATAGTAACACTCCTGTACCACCCCCAACCCCAAATCTGAGCTTATCATACACTGGAACCCCCTGTCCTGAGCCTCTCACATCTCCAAACTCCTGCACCCCCCACATCCTCAGTCTTCTGCCACAACACTTCTGCACCATCCACGCACCACAAATCTGTGTCCTGAGCCCATCATACTCCCAGCCTCCCTGCCCTGAGCCCCTCACATAGCCCAACCCAAAATCATGCACCCTCACATCCACAAGCCTGTGGCTTGCTCAGTACCCCAACCCTCCACCTGACCCCAACATTCCTCAGGCTGAAGCCTCCTCCCCAAGCCAGCATCCCCTTCTCCAGCTCCTCCTACATCCAAATTCCCTCTCAGAACTTGCACCTCTCACCCCTTCCCACACACAAATCCCTCATTCCCACCCCAGAGCCCGCACCTCCTGTCTCAACCCAGTGAAGGTACGGCTAGCCTGCAGAAGTTTTTTTCTGGGATACCAGAGGTATCCCAGAAAAATTCTTCTGCATCCAGGGACGTGTTTGTTCTTCCGCTTTTTTTTTTAGCAGAAAAGCAAACACGCTCTTTTGGCAACCTCTGTATTCCCCGTTCCACGAGGAATAAGGGGGCTTCTGAAAGAAGAGGGTTTTTTTGACATTTGGCCCAGTCTAGACAGGCCAAATGTTGGAAAAATCTCTTCCTGCAGAATTAAAAAAAAAAAGTAGCAGTGTAGCCATAGCCTGAGAGTGTATAAGGGCCAGGGATAGCAAGTGATGGAGAGGAGGAGAACAGAGAGGGTGGGGGCTTCAAGAAAGGGGTGGAGTCTTGGGGGAAGGACGGGGTAGATCTTGGCTTGTTCTGACATTTAAAAAGTGATCTTGGGCATAAAAAGGTTGGAGACCACTGGTCTAGAGAACATGACCTATGAAGGAAGACTGAAAGAATTGGGCTTGTTTAGTTTGGAAAAGAAAAGATTGAGAGGGGACATGATAGCGGTTTTCAAGTATCTAAAAGAGTGTCACAAGGAGGAGGGAAAAAAATTGTTCTTCCTGGCCTCTGAGGATAGAACAAGAAGCAATGGGCTTAAACTGCAGCAAGGGAGGTTTAGGTTGGACATTAGGAAAAAGTTCCTAACTGTTTGGGTGGTTTAACACTGGAATACATTGCCTAGGGAGGCTGTGGAATCTCCATCTCTGGAGATATTTAAGAGTAGGTTAGATAAATGTCTTTCGGGGATGGTCTAGATGGTACTGGATCCTGCCATGAGGGAAGGGGACTAGACTCGATTACCTCTCGAGGTCCCTTCCAGTCCTAGTATTCTATGATTCTATGAAACCACTATCATGTCCCTCTTTAATCGCCTCTTTTTCCAAAGTAAACATACCCACTTCCATCAGTCTTCATTCATGTGGCTTATGTTCTATCCCTTTGATCATCTTTGGCACTCAACTCCAGCTAAGACCTAACTGGCACCAACAGAGTGGTACAATCACCTCCCATGACTTTGACTCTAGGCTTCTATTAATGCAACCTAAAATTGCATTGGCTTTTTCAAAACAGTATTGTATTACTGACTCATGTTGAGGTTGTGATTGCCCACAACTCCCTGATCTTTCTCAGCTAATGGTCTCAAGTTGCAGTGGAGGGAGGGTCTAAGTTGACTATTAGAAACTAGTTCACAAGGAGGGTGGTGAAGCACTGGAATGTGCTAACTAGGGAGGGGGTGGAATCTCCATCACTAGGGGTTTTTAAGGCCCAGCTTGACAAACCCCTGGCTGGGATGATTTAGTTGGGGTTGGTCCTGGGGTTGTCTAACAGGGGGTTGGACTTGATGACCTCCTGAGGTCTCTTCCTACCCTATAATTCTATGATTGTATTATTTTAACTGGCTGGCTTCTTGCAGATGTGGACCCACCCCCCTCCCAGCCATTAGTTGCCGAGATTGCAAAGTGTCCAGCCATTGTCTAGGCCCAAGCAGTCAGGCAACATTCAAGCCTGGACTTCTGGATCTATACAAATATTTACCCACTTTTCCTTCCATTTAGGTAAATGTGCAGTACATAGGAGAAACTGAGGCACACACCATATTTATAAAAATGTTAAGAAAACATTGGCTAGCACTCCCAGTAGCTGTGCATGCCTTGAGTCTGCAGTGCAGTCTTCCTGTCTGGTCTCCCTGGAGTTCATTCTCACCTTCTTACCCATTTCCAGTGGTATTGAACTTGCTGACTAAGAAGGGATATGGCACAATTTCTGTATGTTGCTTCATTCTCAACTGTCACTCCCTGTACCGCTATCCAAATCCAGAATCGTTCATTTAAAACAGAGTTGCTACATCAGGAAATTGTGGTTACAGAAAATGCTGTTTACTACAGAGCCCATGCCTAGGTCTATGCAGACAGTAGGAAATAAATGGTAAATAGAAAACCAGTGGGGTTGTACCCTTCTGTGCTGCTTTATGGTGTATGATAGCTGGAAGGTGCTGGTTTTTGCTTTAACATGATTTTTGCAGCTTCTTTTTACCTTAGGAAGGTCAGGAAGGTGACTAATCACTGTTCTGGTTTTGCTGGAGACTCATAGGTACTAAAGTAGTAGGGTGGAAAGGACTGATAATGTGGCCACTGGGCTGAATGGGAATGTACATTTTTAGATGTGTACCTTGCACTCTGGAGCCCAATAAAAATTGAAGTACAGTGATGAGAAGGTTGTGGGGGAGAGGGATTGCACAGATGGTGCTTGACCTGGAGCCTGTTATTTAAATAACATCCACTCTCCAGAGTAGACCCATAGATTCTATGACCAGAAGGGACAACTGTGATCACCTAGACTGACCTGTGTAATGCAGAACATTTTGTAGAAAACAATCCAATTTGAATTTTAAAAGTATCCGTGATAGAGAATCTACCACAATCATTGGTAAATTGTTTCCCTGGTTAATTACTCTCACTGTCAAAAAAGTATAAGTTATTTCTAGCCTGAATTTGTCTAGCTTCAATTTTCAGCCGTTGGATTGTGCTGCACCTTTCACTGCTAGAGTGAAGAGCTGGGTATTAAATGTTTGTTCCCCGTGTCTGAACTGATAGAGTGTAACCCACTCAGCCCTCCACCTTCTCTTTGTTAAACTAGCTAGCTAGAATTCCTGGAGTCTATCACTGCCAGGCAGGTTTTCTAACCCTTCTCTGAACCCTCACCAATTTTTCAACATCTTTCTTGAACTGTGAATACCAGAGCTAACCCCATTTTGCAGCTGCAGTTGCACCAAAGCCAAATACAGAGGAAAATAATCTCATTCCCCTCTTTATATATCCCAGGGCTACGTTCGCCTTGTTGGTCTGAGTCTCACTGGGAATGCATGTTCAGTTGCATATTCACCACAACCCCCAGATCTCTACCCTGGACAGCAGTGAGTCACCCGCCCTAGAAGTGCAGCCTCCCTGTTTGTTCCCAGCTGTGTACATTAACACGTAGCTGTACTAAACAGCAGAGTGCTTTCCTTGCACAATCCTCATGTAGGCATATGAGGATCATAGTCCTTGGGGGGCAAGCAGGGGAAAGTTGAGATGGACAAAGGGAAGTGGCTTGCTCAAGATCATAGTAGGCATGCGTGGATAGAACTCAGAACAAGGTGTGTAATAAACTTGCATTTAGCTGTACCTATATGTAGGAACAAAGAATGCTGACTTCACGTATGGGCTGGAGATTGTGTTCTGAAAAGGATTGAGCAGTCAAAGCAGAAAACAAAAAAACAGCTCCCCACGTGACCCTGTGACTTGGAGAGCAGACATGACCCTTGGCAGTATAAATGTAGGAATCTTGAGTGAGGGTGAGGAGGTGATGTTATCTTCATACAGAGTGATGATCACACAGTTCTTGGATACAGCAGCCAGTTCTGGTGTCCACACTGTAAACAGGATATTGAAAAAAAATGGGACTGTTGCAGAGAAGAGCTACAAGAACGACTTAGGGCCTAGAAACCCTGGTATATAGTGAGGTACATAAGGAGCTCCTTCTGTTTAGCTTCTCAAAGAGAAAGTTAAGTGGAAACTTGATCATGGGCTATCAGCACCTACCCAGACACAATTCTGCCAGCTGTTTCATCCAGCAGAAAAAGCAGAGCAAAAATCCAGTGACTCGAAAGTGAAGTTTGACAATTGAAAATAAGGTGCAAATTTTGAACAGTGAGGTAATTGACCACTGGAGCAATCTACTGTGGGATGGTTTTCTACAATGTATGCACGAGGCTAGGGAAATGTTCTCTGGTCTGTGTTCTGGAGGAGGTCAGAGTAGGCTATCACCATGGTCCTGTCTGGCCTTGATATCTAGAAATCTGAAGGCAGAATCAGAGACAGACATAAGTGATCTGACAAATAGCCAGAGCCTTCCCACCCTTTCTACCGTGGCATTGAGGGCATGTTCCCCCAAAGTTTCAAGGAAGACAACTTCTCTGGAACCAAGGGTGATGACAAATAGCTACAGGCCCTGTTTACACAAACAGGGTGTCGTACCTCGGTGTTCTGTGCCTCGGTACCTTCGGTGGTCTGAACTGTCAGTGTCAGCGTCGTCTGGTCAGGGTTGTCCTGGCGCGCTCCTGACAGGACCTCTACTCTGTCGGTGATGATAAACTTTCGGCTGCGTGCGTAACAATCGGTACTCCCTTTATCTAGAGTGTTAGACCCTGTGCACTTGGGTCAACACAGGAGATCTCTGAAAGGCCCCGGAAACGACAGATGCAGGCCAGATTGGAAATCAGTCGAGCAGGTTTACTGTCAAATGCGAAGCTCTACCAGTTGGTAACAGAGATCAGTACAATGTTACACCACTGGGCACTATGGCCCGCGTTGACAAGGCACCAACACCAGGCAGGCCCATTGTCGTATAACAGATATTAACAGCAGTTAGTCAGAGTTAAGCTGCCGTGCATTCTGTAAGTTCAGGCAATGACACCTGCTGTTCAGGCACCTAGTGCGTCTCCCCCCCCCACCCCTCCCCCAGGTCGGCCGGAGAACACCTTTTGCGGTGTCCTTTTATAGACAGGTACAAACAACTTACATCATTTCTTTACGTACCAGGTTACCACCAGAGGGTAACCTGGTTGCCTAGTTACCACCCCTCACCTTACGGAAAGGGGGCTTACTTACTATCCTTCATACTGTCAATTCCGACCTGGTCCTGAACCTAGGTCGGTATGTGCATTAGTTTTTAGGGAGTCTTTGTACCAGGACATTCCTTAAGATCTTCCGTTACTTCCCTTTGGCTCACAGTCTGTACTTGGTGCTTCCCTGTGTCCTTCCATGCTTCATCTAACTTACACAATTACACAGTTATCAGTAGGGCCTCTTTCTTGGCTCCTGTGTTACTGAACCAAAGTCTTGCTCACTAGATTGCAGGCCTGTTGTTGTTTTCATGTTACAGGCCTCTATTTAGGCCTGCTGACTCCATGTTACTGACCCTCAACTTACTACATTGGAGAGGGGTCTGTGAGATGGTACCAGTGTTGTGGTTTGGGTCTTGCAGCTTCACAGAGCAGGACTCTGTCCTGTGAGAATACTGCACCTCATAAGAATGGCCATAGTGGGTCAGATTCATGGTCCACACAGCCTCAGGATCCTGTCTTCTGATAGTGGCTGGTGTTGGCTGCTTCAGAGGGAGAGAATAGCACAGTTCTGAAGTGACCCATGCATCATCCAGTTCCTGCTTCTGGCACTCAGAGCTTTAGGGACACCTAGAGCATGAGGTTGCATCACTGACCAGCTTGACTAATTGCCTTTGATGGCCCTGTCTCTTTATTTTTTTAACCCAGTTACACTTTTGGCCTTTCCAACATCCCCTGACACAAAGTTCCACAAGTTGACTGTTTCATGTGAAATACTATTTATGTTTGTTGCCTTGATGCCTGTTAATTTCATTGGGTGGCCTCTCCTCCTCTGCACCCCTTTTTTGTGTGTTAAGTGTAACACTTTCTCCACACCATTTCTGATTATCAAGACCTCCTTCATATCCCTCCTCAGTTGTCTAAGTAGCTTCCAGGCTGGCTGACCCAGAGTCAGCCTGTGGAGACATGTTAGAAAAGCATGTGCATGATAACTAGGGCCATTCAGTGCTAGATAGCCTTGAACTTTGACATGGAAATCCAGACATTAGACATTAGAAGTAATATTAATGGTGTGTGTTTACTCACTGGATGCTAAACATGTAAGCAGACACTTCCTGTCACTATAGCTATTGATTCGGAGGAATACAGTAAAAGTTTTGTTATCCTGCGCTCATAGGAAATGGGGTTCCTGGTTAATTGAATGTGCTGGATAACAAAGCTTATTGCTTTGCCCCTACCCCCTATCTGTAGATCTGGCTCCCATCAGTTCAAGGCAAGCTGAGGGAGAAGGAGGTACCCGCTGATGACATTAGCTGGCAGTGCTGGCTGTCAGAAGCCCTGCAATGGCCATCTGGAGAGGCATGAGTCAGGCACGTGCACCTGAAGATGCAGCAGTATTGTGGCTGGGGGCAATGCTTATTAACAAAGTTTTCTGGTTAACAGAATGCCGGATAACAAAGCTTTCACTGTTTTAACATTTAGATGCATGTTTGGTGAAATGATGGCATTGCCTAGATCAGCGGTTCCCAACCACTGGTCCATGAACCAGTGGTGGGCTGTGAACCCCTCCTGCCAGGCTGCGGCACTCTGCCGGGCCACACCCCACCTGCTAATGAGCCCCCCACTAGGGAGTGCCATTCCCTATAAGGTGCACGCTGTGCGCACACTAAAAATTGTCTCATGGTGAGTGGCGCTGCGGCTGGAGCCAGGCTGTGGTGAGGCTCTCCCTATGGGGCAGCCTCACCATGGCCCCAGTTCCAGCTAGGGATGTAAGCAACTAGTTGACTATCTGATAAGCAAAGCTTATCGGATAGTGACTAGTCCCTCGACTAGTCGCTCTCACTTCTCCCCCTCCCCCCGCTGCCTGTGTCAGAGGCAGCAAAGGGGGGGACCAGGAGCTGGTGCTGGGGGGAGCCAGCTTAAAAGCTGGTCCCCCCAGCACCATCTCCACAGGAGGCAGGGGGTTAATGGGGACTGGGTACAAGCCTGGAATCAACTGATTTCTGGCTCGTGCCCAGTTGCCGGGCCTGGCCAAAGAGTTTGTGGGGCCCAAGGTGACATGTTGTGGTTGGCTGCACCGAGTGGCTGGGCGGCTCCCAGCAGAGCAGCGAGCAGCCGGGCGGATGAGTGCCGGGCAGCGCAGGGCCCTGAAGGCGCGGGGCCCAAGGCAACCACCTTGCTCACCTTGCCTTAAGGTCGAGCCTGCCAGTCCCAGAAGCTGCACCTCTGCTTTTTAAATGTATCAAGAACTTGCCAGCCCTTAATACATTTAAAAAGCAGAAGCGCAATGAGGGGGACCCTGCACGAGCTGGGAATCAGCTGTCCTACCTCACACTGGGTCTCTCCTGCTGCGTTTTAGCATTTTAAATGTATTAAGAGCTGACAGGCTCTTAATACATTTAAAAGGCAGAGCTGCAGCTGAGTTAGTTCCTGGGCTGGGAACTAACCCTGCTGCGGCTCCCCCACTTATTGACTAATAAACTAGTCAATGGAAAAGCCATTGACTAATCGATTAGTTGACTAAACTAAATTTAACATCCCTAGTTCCAGCTCTGGCAGGAGCCACACAGCCTGGCTGGCAGGGCCGCATGGCAAGCAGCTGCTCCATGACCTTTCCATTGCGGGTGGTGTGTTTGGGACCAGGGAGCGGAGCATTCATGGCCATGAGCATCCTGAGAAGGATCAGGTTAGAGGCCCCGGGGAGCCGTGCTGGGTGTCTGCGATTTCCGCTCCTCCTCCAGCAGGGCCTGGCTTCCCCTGCGGGGTCTCTGCTGCTAGCTCCAGCTTGCACCATGTGTCTGGCCACTTCCCAATGTCCTGAGATGCTGAAACCTGCAATGCTGGTTGGAGTTGTGCGGGGGCAGCCAGGATCCCTGACTCAAACCAGCAGGTTTCAGGGTAGCCAGTACCGCCTGGCTGTCAGGTGGGTGCCACAAACCCGAGACGCACATGGGCTGAGTGACCCTGTGCTTCTAGGCCCCGACTGTTAATGGCCTGGGAAGGAACTCTCGAGCCACCAGAAACGTGCACACACCTCTGTTGCTTGTACCGCAGACACCGCCGATCCCGTGTGTGTGTCAGGGGCTGGGCTGTCACCAGGCCTGGCAGAGCAGGGGCAGGGTCTCTTCTCGGCCACAGAAGAGAGCTTTGCTGTGGCTGCAGGAGGGCCTCGCGGAGCCTGGCACAGCAGCCTTAAAGCAGCCGTGACCCAGGCAGCAGTGCTTAGCTGGTGGCTGGGAGGCAGCGCAGGGCTAGGTGAGGAAAGCAGGGCTAGTTCTGGGTGGCTCTGGGGGTGGGGGGCTGACACTGGGGGGCTCTAGGGATGGGGCTAACATTGGGAACTGGGGGCTGGCTTGGGGGCAGGCTCGGGAGGTTGGGCGCTGCGGGGCTCTGGAAACACGAGGCTGGCACTGGGGGTCTGGAGGGGGTGTTTTAAGGGGTTGGGGGCTGGCACTGGGGGGGCTGTGAGGATGGGAGACTGGCACTGGGGGGGTTCAGTGCAGAGAACTCGAGTCAGTGGCTGGCACTGGGGGGTAGTGGAGGGGTGGGGGGACTCTAGGGGTTTAGGGCTAGCATTGGGGGACTCTGGAGGCCAGAGCTTTTGGTGAATTGGTAACATTTTATTTGAATATTCATCATGTAAGTCTTGAACTGAACCATCAATCGACGGATCTCATCTTCTATGATGCCTTTGGTGAGCAACTAAACCAATCCTTGATCGGCAGAGCTGATTACAGATGTCACATAAAAAGCCGTGAACTGCAGGCGCTGTATGTTCTTTTCGGATCCTCCGCTTTTCCTGCAATGCCTGGATACGCTGACTCTCAAAGCAATTAAGAGCCTGTACAATGGTTATCATGTAAGTAATGAATATGCAAATATTGCTGGTCCACCAAAAGTTTGTGAATGGGTTTGCCAGTTGCTGGTATCAAAAAGGTTGGGACCACTGGTCTAGATGTCTCTTTGAAGTGATAGACTGCCTCATGGATAAATTGTCCTATGTTAATGTGTGTAACTAATTACTTGTGGTGTTAAGAAAACAGACTTATATCAAAAGCCGATTGGTTACCCCGGACTACATGGCCAGATGGATGATAGAATCCTGTATAAAAGAGCTTTGGGCCTGATCTTTTTTATCTCAGATCTGCTTAAGGTTTAATGAAGGGGAAGCCTAAGCCATGAAGATTGAGATCCCAGTCCTGAGTGTAAGGGACGGTCTGCATTTCTTAAAGAGACAGTGCCCTCTTTCTGAGATTTCCTCAGCAACCAGCTCACACAGTCTCTCTCTGTAAATTAGAGCTAAATAAGCACACAGCACATTGAGAGCCTGGACTGGTGACTGTAAACAAACTTTATGAGACTGTGGGAAACTTGGCCACAACTATGATAAGTGGACATCTGGCTAACTGAAATCATGCTGGACCACATATATTGCTGAACTAGAAAGGTTCTGTTCCTTCGCTCTACTGTCTCCAGCTAGAGATGGAGTTTGGCGATGTTCCTTACCTTGTTTTGTGTTTAGATAGGTAATGCTCTTATTGAACCCTGTTTTTACCCCTGTTAGTAATTAGGAGTTAATAGTTCAGTTTTTTTGTTTGGGGTTTGTTTGTTTTTAAGAAAAAGTTTTCCTCCCTCCACTTACACTCCTTAGTTAGTTAAATTGTCAGTGCTATGTCCAGCTCCCCAAGATGTAAGTGGCGTTCCTCCTGCAACGACCCTATCCTGATGTCTGATGGACATGCACAGTGTATCCACTGTCTTGGGGAGGCACATGTGTCACAGAAGTGCCCCCATTGTGTGAAATTAAAATCCAGAGCTCACCGAGGTGGAGACTTGTGGCTTAAGCTCATACTCCTAGAAAAATCTCTACACCCTGCCTCTGACCTAGGGCAAGATTCTTAGACACCACAGGCACGTAAGGACAAAAAGGCCATGAAAAAGAGTACTACTTTGCCTCAGGATGCTATGGCACCCAAAAGGCTCTTACCAACCCCTTTGGTGCCAAGAACAATGGGAGTGCTGCACCTTAGCATCCATGATGCACAAGTTGTGTCTGGCACTGCCTGCACCACCACAAGAGTGGGTCCATCAAAACCCTGCACTGAGGCCACAGGCTTTAAGTTGCCTGCCTCCCACCCTGCGGCACCACCTGGCACCAATAACACCTTGCCGGCACCGCAACCAACCCCAGTGCCAAGCATGTTCTCTGTGCCATCAACCTGTACCTCAACAGCACTGACAGCATCACCGATGCTCTTGGTGCCGAGTTCATCCAGCACTGCAGATTGTCTCTGTGCAGCCAACCACGGCACCATCAATACCGACCCAACAATACATGCAACATGAGACCTGCTCGTATCATCGACATTTAATTCACCTTTTCTCAGCACCAATTGTTCTCCAGGCATCCTGGCACCACAATCAACCATCTCACCAGAGAGATTTTCCAGTGATTCAGACAAGGACATGGACGTTGTTTTTTCTCCACGCAACTCCCCTCCGACAGACCATTCCATTTACTCTGTCAAGACACACCCACCATACACTAAGCATGGAGACATGCCACCCTGATACAGTAACCCCTGGATGCCACCCCTGATGCTTTACCCACACTGGCAATACTGGAGCCCATGGCAGTCTCGCCGTAGATACCAACATGCTAAGAAATGTCAGAGTGTACCCCAACATTCTCCTCCACCACAATCGCCATCTTTTCAGCATCAACAAGCTGTAGAGGACAGCCACAGCAACCCATCTCCCCACACATCTCCATACACAAATGGTGGTTCTTTGCCTAATGAAGCCATTATGCATCCCCCTCCGACTACTGCTGATGACTGACTTCTCCCATTTCCAGGATCTTTTTAAACAGATTTCTGCAGAGCTGAACATCCCACTTCAGGAGGTTACTGAGAACCAACATGAGTTGACAGACATTTTACAATTGGTGTCACTGTCCAAGATAGCTCTACCTATCAACCCTGCAATCATGGAACTGGCTAAAACTATAAGGAAAACACTTGTCACAGCCACTTTCACATACAAGAGAGTGGACAAGAAGTATTACGTCCCACCTAAAGGATCCAAATTCCTTTTCACTCATCCTGCACTAGATTCACTTGTCATGGAAACTGCTCATCAGAAAAACAAACAGCAGCATTTCAGATCCACACCCTCGAACTACAGTAGCAAAAGGTGGCCTAGTTTGGCCGCAAGGACTACGTGTCTTTGACATTGCAATTTTGGGTCACCAACGGTTCAGCTTTGTTGAATAAATATGATCACAGAAATTATTCAAAATTCAATTATTTTATTTCGGACATTGCAGAGGCTAAGAAACAACAATTTAGAGCCATAATCACGAATGCACATACAATTTCTAGGACAGCTCTACAAGCAGCCTTAGATGCTGCAGATACGGCCGCATGTTCCACAGCAACTGCTGTGGTCATGAGAAGAGACTCTTGGTTCAATTCAGCCTCCTTCCCCAGGGAGATTCAATCCATAGTAGAGGATCTTCCTTTTGACGGTGAGAAACTCTTTGCAGCCATTACTAACAATGTGCTGCATTTGGTGAAAGACTCCAGGGCAACCCTCAGGTCTCTTGGCATCCACAACCCAGCACCTAGAAGAAGATAGCTCGGGTATCGACCATTTCCCAGACCAAGATACCCGCAATACACCCAGCATTACACCAGACAGGACCAACAGCAACAACATCGCAATAGAAACAGATCTCAACGGTAGCACCCACCTTTTAATAACACACAGCAGCTGCAAAAGCCCAGCAAGCAAATTTGAGCAACATGTCAAGGGTCGAGAAAGCCTCCCACCTATTCAAACCCCATCATCATCTCACAGACTCTTCCAGCACCATCTCCTCCCATCATATATATAGTAGCTCAATGGCTGTGACTCTGTAACACTGAAACACTGGCTGTTCCCTCTGGGAGGCACTGTTGCCTCCCGCTGTGGCGCTCGGCTGACTTTTGTGCCGCTCAGCCACGCCGCTGTGCAGGAGCAAGCGGCGCAAGCGGCCATTTGGGCCCCGCGCGTCCCATGCAGCACCCCTGTGCTACATGGGGAGCATGGACCCCAAACGGCCACTTGCACCGCTTGCTCCCGTGCGGCGGCCCGGCTGAGCGGCGCAGAAGTCAGCCAAGAGCCACAGCGGGAGGCACCTGTGCCACCCGGAGGGAACAGCCAGAGGGCGGGACCTGGATGAGCGTGCGTCTCTGATGTCAGGAAAGGGCGCCGGATTCAAAAGGAGGAAAGCAGAGCAGACACAGAGGATGCGGAGGAGACAGAGAGGAGAATGGAGGAGGCAGAGGACAGCGAGAGAGAGAGTGAGAGAGATGCAGCAGGAGGAGGAGAAGAGAAACACAGAGTGAGAGGCGGGAGGGGGAGAAGAGAAAGAGAGAGAGACGGAGAGAGAGGCAGGAGGCGGATGAGAGCTGAGAGAGAGAGAGAGAGGAGGAGAAGAGAGAGAGAGAGGCCATTTGTGCTGCTTGCTCCCGCGCAGCGGCCCGGCTGAGTGGCGCAGAAGTCAGCCAAGCGCCACGGCAGAAGGCGAAGGGGGGCGGGGCGGTGATGTACATGCCCAGGGGGCGGGGCCTGGACAAGCGTGCATCCCCGACAGAGACAGAGGAGAGAGAGTGAGAGGCAAGAGGGGGAGAAGAGAAAGAGAGAGACGGAGCGGAGAGAGAGTGAGAGGCAGGAGGAGGAGGAGAAGAGAAAGGGAGAGTGAGAGGCAGGAGGGGGAGAAGAGAAAGAGAGAGATGGAGAAAGAGGCAGAAGGTGGAGGAAAGCTGAGAGAGAGAGGGGGAGGCAGTAGGAGGAGGAGAGAGAGAGAGAGAGAGACGGAGCGAGAGACCGGAGGCTCAGGAGAGAAGACTGACGTGGAGGAGAGACCTGAAAATCCCGTTTTATGATGGGCTAATTGGCTAGTTCTATAAGAACTGGCAATGAATAACATCAGCTAGATGGGTGCTTCAAATAATAAAACACGGATACACTATTCCCTTTATGTCTGTGCCCTGTTCCCATTCCCCTACCCCAGTGTTTCTCAACCTTTTTTTGCTCATGGCCCCCTTCTGAGCCTCGTTTACCTCTGTGGCCCCCTCATAGCTGCTGTTAGTTGGAAAAAAAGGTACATAATTTACCTAATGTTCCATTTTTCCATGTGGCCCCCTAGAGGTAGGGCGTAGCCCCTGGGGAGCCATATGGCCCACGGTTGAGAACCACTGCCCTACCCCATTCTTCTTCAGGGATGGGGGATAGAAAGGGATAGAAAATAAGACCCAGAATATCTTACTGCCCCTGTATAAAACTATGGTACACCCACATCTTGAATACTGTGTACAGATGTGGTCTCCTCACCTCAAAAAAGATATTTTGGCCTTGGAAAGGGTTCAGAAAAGGGCAACTAAAATGATTAGGGGTTTGGAACGGGTCCCATATGAGGAGAGGTTAAAGCGACTGGGACTTTTCAGTTTAGAAAAGAGGAGACTGAGGAGAGATATGATAGAGGTATATAAAATCATGAGTGGTGTGGAGAGGGCCGATAAAGAGAAGTTATTTATTAGTTCCCTAAATAGAAGAACTAGAGGACACTAAATGAAATTAATGGGTAGCAGGTTTAAAACTAATAAAAGAAAGTTCTTCTTCACACAGCGTGTAGTCAGCCTGTGGAACTCCTTGCCAGAGGAGGCTGTGAAGGCTAGGACTATAATAGAGTTTAAAGAGAAGCTAGATAATTTCATGGAGGTTAGGTCCATAAAAGGCTATTAGCCAGGGGATAAAATGGTGTCCTTGGCCTCTGTTTGTCAGAGGCTGGAGAGGGATGGCAGGAGACAAATCGCTTGATCATTGTCTTCGGTCCACCCTCTCTGGGGCACCTGGTGCTGGCCACTGTCGGCAGACAGGATACTGGGCTAGATGGACCTTTGGTCTGACCCAGTACGGCCATTCTTATGTTCTTATGACCACTCTCACAAGACACTTCTCCAACAGGAAGTAGAACACCTCCTACATTTAGGGGTGATAGAGATAGTCCTACCATGCTTTATGGAGAAAGGTTTTTATTCTCATTATTTCCTCATAGAGAAGAAGTTGGGAGGATGGCAACCAATTCTAGACTTGCAAGCACTGAATAAGTTTGTAAAAAAACAGAAGTTCAAGATGGTGACACTTGCTACTATTATACCAGCATTGGAACAGGGTGACTGGTTTTCATCCCTCGACTCGCAAGATGCATGTTTTCACATTTCTATCTATCCAGCTCATAGATATTCTCTTCAATTTGTTCTAGGTTCACAACATTACCAGTACAAGGTCCTACCAAGGGTGTTCTCAAAGGTACTAGATGTAGTGATGGGATACCTGAGAAAACAAAATGTCTTCATATTCCCTTACTTGGACAACGGTCTCCTCAAAGCACTCTCCAAACTTGACTCTCACCACAGCACAACTTTCACCAGGCATGTCTTCAATCTCTGGGCCTACAAATAAACTAAATGAAATCAACTTTACTCCCTACACAGAAAAGGAGCTTACTTGGACTCCACGTGAGCCATTGCTTTGCTGCCTACAGAGCGTTTCCACAAACTAGTGGGGCTTGTACAAAAGTTGCAGTCCACCCCCAAAGTTATGTCCCACAACTGTCTTCAGTTTCTGGGTCATATGGCTGCATAAAATTTTATTGTAGACAATGCATACCTGTAAATGAGGTGTCTGCAAGGTTGGCTCCGTGTACAAGTCCAACATACACCCCCTGTCCAAATCCTTATCAGTCCCCCCAACAGTAAAACAATCCCGCTACTGGTGGACAATCCCACAGAACCTTTATTCGGGCATTCCATTGCTCACACCAGAGCTGTCTGTTCTTCTTCAAGTGCTTGCTCATGTCCATTCCAATTAGGTGCGCACACGCCACGTTCATGGATTCCAGAGCTTTTTCCCTTAGAAGTACCCACTGGACCAGGCAGGGAGCCCCCTGGAGTGGCTCCACTATATTGGTGCATAGGTACCCTGCTGGCCCTCCAACCCCTCAATTCCTTCTTACTACCCATGACAATAGCTGCAGCACTGACTACGTAGTTAGTCTCAACCCTTAGTGTGTGTACATAGTTGCTCTTTTGTTTTTTAAGTTATTTAGTTGTTAGCTTAGATAGTGTTAATAGTTTAGATAAGAGAAGGGAGTTTTCCTCCCTTTAGCCTCTCCCAGGCTGGGGAGGGGATGCCTGGGCCACATGGGTTCAAGCTGTGTGCAAAGTGCCTGAAGCCCATGCCCTGAGGCGACCCGCATGACTCTTGCCTAAAGCGTTTGAGTGAGAGTCATTGTATGGACAATTGCCACATTTGCAAGAGTTTCAAGCCGAGGACAAAGCAAGAAAGAGACTCTAGGCTCAAGTTCATTCTCATGGAGCCTGCTCTGCAACCACCGGCATCGTCAGTGCGAAGAATCACCGTCCAGGAGACAACGGCACCAACCAGACAGGCCACCATCTCTTCGAAGTCCTTGAGGGGCCTCTCCCCAGCACCAAGAAGGGAGAAAGATCATGGGGAGATCTCCGGAGAGATGCAGTCACAAAGTGCACTGTAAGAAAGGACACTTGGCTTCGACAATGCACCTCAAGGCTTCAAGATGGCAAGGTGCTGGTGGAGTTTGACACAGAGGGAGAGTCCGGTGCTGGAGGTGGTAATTGAAGAACTCCGGCAACCATCGACCCCCAAGACATTTGATGTGGCACGGGAGCTCATCGAGCTGACTTCATCCCTGCATGCCAACATTTTGGCACCGTGTCAACAAGCCCAGCCTGAACCCCAGGCACCGAGCCTAGCACCACCAGAGGTGCTCCAAGCTGGGCCGAGCACCCGTTTGGGCTTGGCACCGTTAGCACTGGCACCGGTGGTGTTACGGCACCAGGACGCTCACAGGGACCATTGCCAGTCCCAAGACGGCCCCCTAGGCACTGGGAACTCCAGCACCGCAGCACATAATGGCGCCAGTCCAAGGAGCACTGGGGCCCAGGGCAACACCAGAGATGAAAGGAGTGGGGCTTCAGTCTGGGCCCCTGGTACCGACTTACGGTGTTCCCACAGCACCAAATCAGTTAGTGCCGCCAAACCAGTCACTTCCCGCGGTGACTACGGCACAGATGATGCCTCCGCTACCACCGGGCCCGGAGCACAGCGGGAAGTCTGCGGCCGCAGCCCAGCACGGATACTCGCATAGACCCCATCACCGCTATGGCTGGCATCCGAATATTCTTCGGACTCAGAAGCGGAGTTGGTGAGTTCTAAGGCTTCTTAATATAGGTCCAGATCTCAGCACTGTTCCTGCTCCAGACATAGGCATCGGCACCAAAGCCCGTTGGTCTCCCGGACTTGGGCACCAGGCCCAGGGCCCACCATCGTACAGATTGGTGTTGGTGGCATCGCTCACGGGAAGTGCCCCCTCAGCCAGTCCAGTCCTGCAGTAAAAGCATGGTGGGACCTCCAATGGAAGGGGACGGCTCCCTGCCTTTGACAGAGATGTCTGTGGCAGGTCAGGATTCCCCCTCTGCTGTACCCCACGAATAGCTGGCAGAATGGTCAGAGGAGCAGCTGGGGGGTAGGGAGTCATCATCCTCCTTGCCTGACGAGGCCTTGCCAGATCCTGCCCCACTGCTTCCATCTATAGATGCTAGGGCCCACCAAGACATGCTTAGAAGGCTGGCAGCCAACTTGGGGGTGCAAGCAGAGGAGGTCCAGGGGGAGTCTGATCCAGTGGTGGACATCCTCATGGCAAGCACCCCAGTAGGGTGGTACTACCACTTAATAAAATGGTGGAGAAGGTATCCAAACCCTTATGGAAGACCCCTGCCTCTATTCCCCCCACGCAGAAGGGGGTTGAGAAGTGCTACTTCGTCCCCCAAGCAAGGCATGAGCACCTCTTCACTCACTCTCCTTCAGGTTCATTGGTGGTGCAGGCTGCAGGGCAAAAAGAGTGCCCAGGAGCACTGGGGCCCATGCTCAAGTTTAAGGAGCCTGGGAAGCTTGATTTGCTGGGGAGAATGGCCTATGCCACGGGCGGCCTGCAGCTCCACAATCAGCAAGTGATGCTGAGTAGGTACGCCTACAACATGTGGTTGGCTATGGATAAATTTAAGGACTCGAGGCAAGAGTATGGTGCCCTAGCAGAGGAGAGTAGGACAGTGGCACATACAGCATTGCAAGTGGTATTGGATGCTGCAGACTCAGGGGCCCCTCTGATGGCCACAGGAGTAGTGATGAGAGGAATGCCTGGCTGCAGGTATCGGGTATCCCTCCCGAGGTTCAGAATACCCTGCAGGACCTACCATTTGAAGGGTCTGGCCTCTTCTTGGACCAGACAGACTTGAGGCTACATAGCCTCAAAGATTCTAGGGCTACCCTAAAGTCTTTGGGGATTCATACTCCGGCACTGCAGAGGAGGCCGCTCATTCCCAGGCCAGCCCCAGTGCCCTTCCAACACAGGTTTGGCCCTGATAGGGACAGAAGGAGGGGAAGAAACAATGCCTGTAATGGCAATAATAGAAACAGGTACAGGGGTTCAAGATCAGACTCGGAAAGAGGGTCTGCCCCACCTTCCAGCCAGCAGCCCAAGTCCTCATTTTGACAGTACACTCGAGGACAGTGTTACAGTCTCCGCCATATCACCCCCTTTTGGTTGCTGGCTTTCCCTTTTCTACCAGGCCTGGTCCTGGATTACTTCCAATCAGTGGGTTCTAGGCCTCGTAGGAAGGGGTTATGTCATTCCCTTCTTTTCCCTCCATCTCTCCCACCCCCTTTCCCGGGACCCCTCACACAAGCATCTGCTGTGCAACCTCATTGCAGGAGGAATACCAGCTAATTCGAGTTAGGGCTTTAAATCGGAATCCCATTTCACTGCCGCGTGTAGACGCAGGCAGTTACTTTGGGCTAGTCAATTTCTAAAATGGCGACCGGCCAGGAACATGCAAATCAAGCGTGGGATATTTAAATCCCGGGCTTGATTTGCAATTCCGGTCGCCCTCATTAGCCTCCCTAGATCGATCTAGGGGGCTAGTGTAGACGTGCCTCAGGACCTAGGGGAGGGGAAGCTATGACACCCAAACCTGTCATCCCTTGTAGTAGGTCGGAGTGGCCACCCACTGACTACGAGGGGGAGCCACCCCTCCCTGAGCCTTGGTGGGCAACAGCTGGCCCTAATGAAGCACTATCAATCAGGAGGAGGGGCCAGGGAGATAAAAAGCCTGCCAAGGAGGCCAGAAAGGCCCCGGTGGCGGAAGGAGCCAGAAGCCTCCACTCTGCACTCACCGGAGGAGCAAGACCTTGCAGAAGCAGACAACTGGCCTGGTCCACCAGGCCCGCTGCTCCCAGATGACCCAGACGGACTCTCTGCCTGACCCGAGCTGCCCATACACTGGAGCCCTGAAGACTCGCCCGGAACCCAGGTACAGCCTCAGCGGAGTTTGGAAGTAGGCCAGGGAAAGCTGACGCTTTGTGAGCTGAGACAGAGCTTGGGCAGCATTGCGGAGTGGATCCTCGCTGACCGAGCAGCAGACTGCCTGCTGCTACCAGGGCCCTGGGCTGGGATGCACTGGTGTGGGTGGTCCTGCGTCCCCCTTGCTACCCCTTTCTCGGGTGGCAGACACCCCCCGGCTGTGCCTGAGTTGCAGCCGACACCCACTGCTGCCACACCCTGAGCAAGGGCTTGGCTTTAACTGCTGTTTGTTTGGCTTTTGCCACACCCTGAACCAGGGTTTGGCTTTGGAACTCTTTACTGTTTAACTGCTGCCACGCTCTGAACCAAGGTTTGGCCTAGAATTGCTGGTTGTTTGCCTGCTGCCATGCCCTGAACCAGGGCTTGGGTTTGAACTCTTTGCTTAATTGCTGCCCGCACCGAACTGAGGCCAGGCACTTGAACTACTTAATTGCTGCCCACCCCAAACTGAGGCTGGGCGCTGGAACTGGTGTTGCTCACTCTGAACTGAGGCTGGGTTTATAAACTGCTTATTTGTTGCCAGCCCTGAACTGAGGCCGGGCCTGTGAACTGTCTATTTGCTACTCACCCTAGACTGCAGCCGGGTCTAGACACTGGGTTGCTGCTTGCCCGGTGGGAGGACCTACACACAGACTCGCAGCCTCTGCTAATTCCCCAACTGACAGCGGAAAACGTCGTAGGTCAGAGTGGCCGCCCACTTACCACGAGGGGGAGCCACCACTCCCTGAGGGCAACCTGCTTACATCCCTCCACCTTGCGGTCTGGAACCTTCAGAGCGACTCTCCTCGGAGGAGGTATGTAGGATCCTCCTGGAGAGTAGAAAGCCTTCCACCAGGACTGTGTATGTAGCCAAATGGAAATGCTTTGCCTTGTGGGCAGTGCAGGCGGGGGGTGGACCTGATGGGTGTCTTAGTCCCTCTCATTTTGGATTACCTCAGACACCAGAGCCTTTCTACATCTTCCCTGAGGGTTCACCTGGCCACGATTGCAGCTTTTCAACCAATGGAGGCAGGTAGGACAGTGTTCATGAGCGCGATGCTGAAGTGCTTCCTGAAGAGGGTGGACAGGCTGTTCTCCTATATGCGCCCACCTTATCCACATGGGATCTGAATTTAGTTCGGACTGGACTCGTATGGGCCCCCTTTGAGCCCTTGGCCACCTGCTTGCTGAAGCACCTATCGTGGAAGGTGGCATTCTTGATTGCAATCACCTCAGCCAGGAGAGTATCTGAGTTGAGGGCCCTCAAATTGAAGCCTCCATACATGGTTTTCTTTAAGGACCAGGTTAGGCTGCATCCCCCATCCTGCATTCCTCCCTAAGGTTGTCTCACATTTCCATATGTCCCAGGACATTTACCTACCGGTTTTCTTCCCGAAACCCCACTCTATGCCTAGAGAGCAGATGCTATGCTCTCTAGACATTAGATGAGCACTAGTGTTTTATGTAGAGAGGACAAGAGAGTTCTGTAGATCCCCACAACTCTTTAGTTCCATAGCAGAGAGGATGAAGGGCTCATCAGTATCGGCTCAGCGCTTATCCTGCATTAGAGCCTGCTGTGACCTTGCGGGTAGGCCCGCGCCCCTGCTGATGGTTCATTCCATGAGGGTACAGGCATCATCCCCGGCATTTGTTGCACAGGTGCCCATTCTTGACATTTGTAGAGCAGCTATGTGGTCCTCTGTTGACACATTTTCCAGTCACTATGTAATTGCTCAGCAGGCCAGGGAAGATGCAGCCTTTGGGAGGGCTGTGCTGCAGTCCATTGTGAATTAGATGTTAGACTCTGACCCCATCTCCTAGGACACTGCTAGGGAGTCACCTAATTGGAAGGGATGTGAGCAAGCACCCCAAGAAGAAAAAATGGTTACTTACCTCTGTAACTGTTGTTCTTCGAGATGTGTTGCTCATGTCCATTCCAGAACCTACCCACTTCCCCTTCATTGGAGGATTCCCTCAAGAAGGAACTGAGGGGGCGGAGGGCCAGCAGGGGTATACATGTGCTGATAGAGCAGTGCCACTCCAAGAGCCTCTCTGGCTGGCCCAACCGGTACTGCTAAGGGAAAAAGCTCTGGAATCTGCTAGGTGCACGCACATGCCTAATTGGAATGGACATGAGCAACACATCTCGAAGAACAACAGTTACAGAGATAAATAACCATTTTCTTCTGTGACAACAGACACCTCCCTCACGGGGAGGGGAACACATCTGCAACACCACACGGCTCAGGGTCTGTGGTCCAACACAGAGAGAAACCTTCACATAAATGTTCTGGAATGTCAAGCTGTAAGATACGCATGCAAGTGATTCCTTCCTTTCATTATCAACAATCATGTCAGGATCTATACCGACAACATAGCAGCTATGTTTTTATATAAATTGTCAGGGTGAAGCCCAATCACATACACTATGCACAGAGTCCATAACCCTTTGGAACTGGTGTCTAAAGTACAGTATAAAGATGACTGCCTTCCATCTTCGAGGCAGTCTCAATACTATGGCCGACGCGCTCATCAGGGCCCTCCCCACCAAGCACAAGTGGCAAATCAACCCAGACATCCTGTTGTGGATCCTTCACCAGTGGGGTCACCCCACCATAGAGCTTTTCACTGTGCAAACCAACAAAAGGTGCCACCTTTTCTGTTCCAAAGCAGGAATGGGGAAGGGCTGCATGGATGATGCCTTCCTAATCAGCTGGTCATCTCACCTCCTCTATGCCTTTCCTCCCATACCTCTACTGAACACGATTGTACACAAGGCAAGGACAGACAACACATGACTAATTCTCATAGCCGCATTGTGGCCATGACAACCTTGGTTTCCCTTCCTGAATAGGATGTCTCGCATACCTCCAATTCCCCTACCACACAGCTGGATCTCCTCTTCCAACTGGGAACCCAGACCAGCCACCCCAATATGCACATACTACACCTCAAGGCATGGGTCCGAGATGGCTCTCTGCACAAGAACTAGAATGCCTACCTCAATAGCATTCCTATGCAAGATTCCAATAGCAGATATTTGCGGGGCTGCTACCTGGGCATCAGACCAAACAATTGCAAAGCACTATGCGCTTACTCAGGAAACCCTGTCAGAACTTAAATCTCTCAAGGCAGTGATTTCCATTGCCTTCATTCCAGATCCAAAGTCCCTGCCTCCTTAGAATTATACAGCTTTGTAGTCAACTGGAGTGGAGCACCCACAGGGACATCTCTCAAAGAAGAGGAGGAGGTTACGCACCTGTGCTGTAACTGACATTCTTCTACATGAGTGTCCCCTTGGATGCTCCAATACCATTCCTCCGTCTGCTCTACTTCAGAGTTCTGGCCTCTCCAGGAGGTCTCTTTCTGAGGTTGAGAAGGAACTGAGGGAAGGAGGGGCTTGCATATGCGTGATGCCTGCACACTACGAGTGCAGGAAGTGAGCAGCAGGGACACTGCTCTGAAGACTCTGATCCTCAGCATGGCAGCAGCACGCTGACCTGATGTGGAGCCCCCACAGGGACAGTCATCTCGAAGAACATCAGTTACTGCATAGGTGAGTAACCTCCTCTTCTAGCAGCTTCCCTCCAACTGAGTAGGAGGGACAAATGAGCAGAGTCTGGGCTGGACATTGTGTGCTGTCTGGTGCCCATGGGCTGTATCAGCCATATTTTGAAATACTGGGAGGTGGGTATGCACAAGCCCATTTCTAAAAGCCCATCCCTCTGCCTAGGGGGAGGAGCCACCTGACGCAGAAATGGACTGAATACAGGGGACAACTAATGACAAATGGGTGCAGACCATGGGTCGAAAAGCCAGGATCCAGACAGGGACACTGAGCAGAGAACACCAGGCAGTGTCCACTGCTCCTCAAAGCTGTCTAGGGAGCCAGTGGATGCCACTCAGGAGAACTCTGCCCAGATGCATGAAACCAGGGAGGAGCAGAAATTGTCCCTGCAGTTGCAGAGCATCGCCTTGTCAGGCATCCTCCTGGTGTTGTAGATAGCGGCCTTGGCCAGGCCCAAGAGGAGGGTGATGACGAGGTCTGGTGACTTTGTGGGGTCATGGATAGGGTTTGCAAAAATGAACAGACACAGGGAAATATGCAGCCAGAACCTCAACAAGAGGTTCTGAAGGAGCCAAAAAAGGAGCTGCAACCCGGCAAACACCAGGTTCTCCCTCATGCTGAAGAAGGGACAGGTGTCAGGAATGTGGCTGAACTGCACCAAGTATGCGCCTGTGCACACGGCTCTGGGGAGGAGCCATCAACTGATATCCCCATTGGGCTGTGGGACCGGACCGGACCGGAGTGGAGTGGAGGCTGGCCCATCGGGGTTCCTCAACCTCCACAGGGGGTAGTATTCCATTTGGTGTCAGGGCAGAAATGTAACGTGTGGCACACCAGCGCGTATAGTGGTCCCTGGGCGCGGTTTGGAAGTGGTTCAGGTTAAGCTGCCGGCTCAGGTTATAAAAGGGAGGAGGCTGGGGGCTTGTGGAACAGGGGCCCCAATAACAAGTTCTTGAGGGCTTGGAGCAAGCAGGCTGTGGGGCTTGCTTCAGGAAAACAAGAGGGGAGTAATAGGACCACCCCCACCTCCTCGAGTATGCATGGGGGTCTGAAGGGTGGAGAGTCCCATGTGCTGACTGAGTGCTCAGGATGAACCCAGTCCAGGAGGTCTCTAGCACTGGTGGTTTCTTCCAGGACTATGACTCCTGCTGTGCAGCCCATCTACAGCATGGCCAGGTCTAATCTCCTGTTCAGAGCATTTGGCAGGTAGAAACCCACCAAACCTCTTTGGTTGTTCCTAGGCCTTGGATTCCGATCGAGCTGTACTGCAGAACATGAGGAAGGCAACCAAAGCAGAGCATACTTCTGGGCAAGGTCAGAGCAGAGCCAGAGGCCCAGAGTGGGCCGGGGGAGGGTGGCTTGTCATGTGGACTGGAGAGTGGGCAGGGGGGCAGGGGTTTTGGAGACATGGCTCCATGTTTCTAGGGCTGTTGGAATGCCTCTTTTTGCAAAGAATGTGGGGGAGGCCCCCGACCTACTGCTCTCTCCACACTCCCCACTGCCATCTACTCTCCAGCCTTGAGCCTTCTTCCCACAGCTTTGCAGTGACACAGCAGGGCTGGCTGCAGCACAAACTCTGCCCTGCTCACAGAAATGCTGCAGTGAGTGCTGGGCATGAGTGGGAAATGGGGCAGGCCCCACCAGGCCAGGCAGCACCCTTATGGGCAGCATGCACCCCAGCCAGGGCCCCACAACAGCGCTCTCTGCTTGGTGGGAGCTGAGGGACAGAGGCCACCCCAGCAACATGGGAGGTCTTGTGTAACTAGTAGCCAGGGCATCACCAAACTCCACTGTTCCACCCAGCTTGGCTTATACACCCCTGCTTATGGCACCCTGCTCCTTCCACATATATCAGCCCAGATGGGCTTGGGGTCAAAGGCCCTGGCGCTGTCTGCTCTGCCTGGTGAGGTCGGAGCTGATGGGGTGAATGTCAGGTAGACAGGAATGGCCCAGCCGCACTTCCTCACTGTAGCCAGCTCGTCCTCCTCCCCTGCCAGTCCTGCACTGACTGGAGCACTGGTCTGGGCATTCTGCGCTGCGCCAGAAGCAGAGGCAGTCGTGCTGCTGAGGAGTGAAGCCAGCACTGGAGGCAGGGACTGAATCCTTGCCAGAGTCTGCTTCTCAAGGGCACCTTCTGGAGCCCCATCCTGCCTCCTGGAATTCCAGCCCCTCAGCACCTCTGTGCCTAGAGCAGAAGTGCACCGACTCCCACCGTTCTGGCGCAAGGTCCTCCCGCATGACAGGCAAGTGTCTGTAGGGGGCACACATGCCATCACCTCCTGCTCTGCCCCACTCATTGGCCCTGCCATGGCCCGGCCACAGCTCTGCTCCACTCACTGGCGTGGCCCAGCCCGGCCCAGTCACAGCTCTGCCCACTCATTGGCCCCAGCGCAACTGCAGCTCTGCCCCACTCACCGGCCCTGCCATGGCCCGGCCCCAGCTCTGCCCAATTCATTGGCCCAGCCTGGCCCAGCCTAGCCACAGCACTGCCCCACTCACTAGCTCTGTCCCACTCACCGGCCCCAGCCCAACTGCAGCTCTGCCCCACTCACTGGCCCAGCCCAGCCTCATCTCTGCTCCACTCACCAGCCCGGCCTCGGCCGGCCACAGCTCTGCCCCACTCCCTGGCTCTGCCCCCAGCCCGGTCTTGCCCCATCCCTCAATACTGCCCCTGGTCTGCCCCACTCAACTGCCCCCTCACCCTGCATTGCCCAGCCTTCTATCCCTGTCCCTGCTCCTCTCACCCCCAATACCCACCTTCCCCTGCACTCAGCCGCCCCCCCGACCCAGTGCTCATCCCTTCCCCAAGTCCCCTTCCAGCCCTGTACTAGGCCCTGGCAGCTCTCTGGGGAAGAGATTTAGGTGTGGCTGATGGGACAGCCAATGGTAGCGTCCCTCTTTGCTCCCCTTAGCCCTGTTGATGGGGGCTCTGTGTTTGTGTGTCTAGAGCTCGCTACCCACATGGAAGCTCATATTGCAGCCCAGGAGAGATTCTCTGCAAACTACCAGAATGATGGTGATGAGCAACTGGCTGGTGCCTTCACCTCCTTTGCCAAGTTCTCCCGGCAGCTGCTGACCAGTGTCAAGAGTCTGGTAAGAATTGCTGCCCATGTGGCCAGGCTTGGCTGCTCGCCGAGCCACGGGGTGTAAAGGGGCTGCCAAGACTACAAAGGACCCAGTTAGTTTCCTCACCCAGAAATGAAGCCACTGTCAAGGGAAAAGCAGCCTGTGGAGGGGTAGGGGTGTAATTGCGGACCAGGGTTTGCAAGGCTGCCTGCAGCACTGAACATCAGTGCAGCCCTCCCAAGTCCTGTTGCTTGGGTGCAGGGCCCACACTGCAGACTGGTGGTGAGTGCTATTCTTAGCTATCACAGGTGTAACACTCAGGTATGACAACAGCCTAGCCATGGAGTCAGATACAGTCCTCTTGGCTAGTCCCATCTCTCTTGTCTCCCAGGTGAGCCTATCTTTGAGAGAGCTGCTCCCTTTCACCAAGGCTAGTCCCAGTCCCAAAGGACCAATTGCTTTCCCCAGGTAGTTGCACCATTGCTTTCGCACCAAAGACAAGGCTTGTATCAACCCTATACTAAGCTATACACAGATATATTTACTTGAAAAAGGAAATGAGTTATTGATAAGATAAAAGCTGCACACCTGGATACACGAGTGAATTACAGTCTTAAGTCCCAGATGGAAATAAAAGCTTCTATATTCAGCTCTACATATTCCTCAGGGCTAACCCAGTCTAAGCACCTGGGGATGCTTTGCTTATGCTTTAAAAACTTTGGCCCCCTCCCCAGAGACCAAGCATTCTTAGGTTTGACATTTTTATCCCCCTCCAACCATATGCCATGAGCTGCAAACTCAGCTCAGCTGATGGGAGGAGTCCACTTACCTGGCTCATCTGTACTGGGAGGAGGCAGAACACAATTCAGTCTTTTGCCTTCTTTTTGCTAAGGTTCATGACAGCCCTTCTGGTATGAATGGCCCTTCCCTTTTGGGAAGGGCGGAACCCTTGTTAGAGGTCAGTCCTTCATGCTAATCAGCGGCTCTCTCTGATTTGATCATTTACAGTCTTGGCAATGCACAAGGGAACTGCTGAAATAGTGCTGTCCAGTTTGGGATATGAAGTATAGCTGAGATTGGTGCAACAACTACACAGGCACACTCTATAAAATCAACAAATGGTCCTGGGGCTCCTTAGAAACTAACAAAAATATATATAGTATCATGAGTTTTCGTGGTCAAAATGAAATTAAGTGCTGTTCAGGGCTGTGGCAGGGAGAGATGCCGCTCCCCAAACTCCCCTGACCCAGCCCAGCCCTCCACCTGGCGCTGCTGAAGGACAGCTGCCCCTTCCCACTCCCCACTCCATCTCAAGCCCAGATCTCTTGCAGCCAGGGGAGAGAGGAGGAAGTGCCCCTCCCTCGACCCAGTCTAGCATAGCAGGGACCTGCTGTGACTGGGAGAATGACATCTCTCCCCAGGCCCTGACCCAGCCATTCTTGGAGCTCCCATGGCAGAAAAAAGCACCTATCCCCCCCCACCCCCCACCCCCCGATCAGGTGCTGGTGCGGGAAGAGAGAGCTGGGGGGAGTCCTCTTTCCTTGCCGTAACCCTGGGGCAGCATGCCTCACCTCAGAGCCCGCATCCCCAGCTGGAGCTCTCACCCTCTGCACCTCAGGGCTGCATCCAGCCCTGAGCCCATTGCCACACTCCAAACTTCTCAGCCTCACCCTGTGACATGACTCTTGTTCTGTGCACCAATATGGAAGTGATGAGTGACATAACAAAATTCATTCTGCACGTGGGTAGGAAAAGGTAGAGGGAACTCTGGTCCGTGTTCAGAGACATAAGAACATAAGAACATAAGAACGGCCGTACCGGGTCAGACCAAAGGTCCATCTAGCCCAGTATCCTGTCTGCCGACAGTGGCCAGCACCAGGTGCCCCAGAGGGGGTGGACCGAAGACAATGATCAAGCGCTTTGTCTCCTGCCATCCCTCTCCAGCCTCTGTCAAACAGAGGCCAAGGACACCATTTTATCCCCTGGCTAATAGCCTTTTATGGACCTAACCTCCATGAAATTATCTAGCTTCTCTTTAAACTCTGTTATAGTCCTAGCCTTCACAGCCTCCTCTGGCAAGGAGTTCCACATGCTGACTACACGCTGTGTGAAGAAGAACTTTCTTTTATTAGTTTTAAACCTGCTACCCATTAATTTCATTTGGTGTCCTCTAGTTCTTCTATTTAGGGAACTAATAAATAACTTTTCTTTATCGGCCCTCTCCATACCACTCATGATTTTATACACCTCTATCATATCCCCCCTCAGTCTCCTCTTTTCTAAACTGAAAAGTCCCAGTCGCTTTAACCTCTCCTCATATGGGACCCGTTCCAAACCCCTAATCAATTTAGTTGCCCTTTTCTGAACCCTTTCCAAGGCCAAAATATCTTTTTTGAGGTGAGGAGACCACATCTGTACACAGTATTCAAGATGTGGGCGTACCATAGTTTTATACAGGGGCAGTAAGATATTCCGGGTCTTATTTTCTATCCCTTTCTTAATAATACCTAGCATCCTATTTGCCTTTTTGACCGCCGCTGCACACTGTGTGGAAGTTTTCAGAGAACTGTCCACGATAACTCCAAGATCTCTTTCCTGATTTGTCGTAGCCAAATTAGCCCCCATCATACTGTACGTATAGTTGGGGTTATTTTTCCCAATGTGCATTACTTTACACTTATCCACATTAAATTTCATTTGCCATTTTGTTGCCCAATCACTCAGTTTGGTGAGATCTTCTTGGAGTCCCTTACAGTCTGCTTCTGTCTTGACTATCCTAAACAGTTTGGTATCATCCGCAAACTTTACCACCTCACTGCTTACCCCTTTCTCCAGATCATTTATGAATAAGTTGAACAGGATTGGTCCTAGGACTGACCCTTGGGGGACACCACTAGTTACCCCTCTCCACTCTGAAAATTTACCATTTAGACCCTCCAGCCGACTGACAGAGGGCCCAGCAGACAGGAAGAATTTTGGAAAGCAACAGGGAAGCTGACAGGAAGTTACTGTGTCCCACCCAGACCAAGGTCACCCCAGTGCAAGGAGCTAGAGCAGGAGAGACTTCAGCTGGAGAACTCAGAGTGCGCCTGGAACTCTGCAGACCTAGAGCAAGAGACATCAGGGCCAGTTCGAGAGACACAAACCGGCATGGCACAGAAGAGAAGGAACACCAGTACCAGCACCAGAGAGCAAAAAGGACTGGGAGCATCAATGCCAGGGAAAAATGGAGAAACTGTGCCAGCAGAACCTTTGTCCAGAAGATGGAGCCAGACACCAGGGACCTGTGCCAGAATGTGGCAGACTTCCTCGCTCTAGGAAGTGGGATGACGTTGATGTGTTCCTGCTGCTTTTGCGGTGTGGTGTGAATTGAAGAAGTGGGAACAAGGGAACATGGTATGGACCTGGCACCACAGCTTTCTGGACAAAGGCCTTGGACACCTTTACCCTTATTGGAAGACTATAAAGATTATGATGATTGAAAACAAGCTTTGTTGCCAGAGTTTAAACTGACCCCTGCAGCATATAGGAGAATGTTCCGGGCAGTTCCAAAGAAAGAGGACATAACCTATATTGAGGTGTCACCTCAATGGGGAACTTGTTGGAGAGTTGCCACTGTCAACAAGGCCCAGGAGTTAATTGGTATAGAACAGCAGCTCTCAAAGGGCAGGGCATGCCTCCCAAGGGGGGCCATAGGAATGCAGAAAGAGAGGTGAAAGTTGTGCATGTGTATGTGTGTGCAGATGTGTGCATGCATGTGCGTGTGTGTGTTTTAATAATTCCAGCTCTCAGCTCGGGCTTCTGCTGTTACAGTGGGGTAGGCTCTGGCTCTGGCTCTGGCTCTGGCTCTGGCTCTCTGTCTGAGCTCTCACTACTAGAGCTGCAGTCCCCTCCCCCCTCTGGGACAGCAGGAAAATGGGCTAACGCAAGAGCTGCAGCATGTCCCAGTCTGATAGCAGGTGCCCGAGCTGACAGGTGTTGCACTGGGCACTGCAGGGCTCTTCACTAATTGCACACAGGCTCTCTTAGCAGCTGTGACAGGTCAGCTGTCCCTTGTGTGTTTTTCCCCTAGACAACCTCGGGTGTGTCTAGACAGCACCCTTCTGTCGGAATAAGCTGCGCAGTTTGAGCTATGCAAATTGCGCAGCTTATTCCAAGTCTAAGTCGAAAGAGCTTATTTTGAAATTTGGCGTTGTCCAAATTTCAAAATAAGGCACTATTCCAACAAATCCCTTAACCCTCGTTCCATGAGGGTTACAGGGACGCTGGAATATCACACCCACTATTTCAGGAAATAGTAGGCACTTTTAAAAACACAGCGTTGCTATTTTGGGATACTTCTGGTATCCCGAAAAAGGAACACAGTCTAGATGTACCCCTTGAGCTATTATCAGCAAGATGTTTAGCGCGAGAAACAGCTTACATGTGAAATGGGTCACTTTGTCCCCAAGGGAGGAAAGGGTACAACAGAAGCTAAAGAGACAGCCGCAGCAGATGTTACAACAAAACGCAGAAGCAGAAAATCTAACAAAACTTATTTCAGATTGGGCTTTACCTGGAGCAGGTCTAGCCAGGCATCAGGCCTCAATGTGTTGTATATGGTGAAGTTCTGGCAAACTATGGTATACAGCCCTGCAAGCTCTGCTGGTGTCTCAGAACAAGACCTGCTACCTGAGTATTTAAACACCAAGCATTTTTTCAGAGAAAGCTTAAAGAGTTAATGAGACAAAAGCTGTTGATGTGCATCACTGTTAACAGGAAGGCTATGGAGGCTTCTTATCATGTGGCTTTGTGTGCTGCCAAAGCTGGTAGGCCACACGACATAGGTCAGAAACTCCTACTTGTGGCTGCAAAGGTTATGTGTGTGGCAATTAGAGGAGAGAAAGCCGCGTCATGGTGAGCTGTGAGCCCACTTTCCAATGAGAGAGTTTCATTCTGTGTTGCAGAGATGGTCCCGATGTAAATGAGCAGCTCCTACAAAGTGTTTGTCAGGGCCCATATTATTCCACTCAGATGAGTCTACCAATCTGTCAAATGCTGCACTGCATCTCGTAAATATTCATTTTGCTACAGCAACAGAATTAAAAGAGGAATTTCTGTTTTGCCTTTCATGTCCAACACAAGCAACTGGAAAAGAGCTTTTTAAAGTATTAAATAATTTGTCAAAGCACCTGGTCTTGACGGGGGATGTTGTTTTGGAATTTGCAGCAACTAAGAGTGCTGTATGACAGGATGGCGTAGCAGGATTATATGAGAAAGACAAGATGTGACTCTTATGGCAACCTGGCATTATACGATCCACAGACATCTATTGGCTGTTAAGGCGATGCCAGAGGAGCTCAGCAATATTTTCAATTGCAGTAAAAATTATAAAATGTATAAAGTCAAGTCTGGTTATTTCAAGGGGTTTTGTCATTTTATGTGAAGAAATGGGGGCAAACTTTGCAGTTGTTACATGCAGAAGTTTGTTGGCTGTCCAGGGGCAAGGTGCTGATGTGACTATGTGAACTGAGGGAGAGTCTATTCTCGTGGATGACTCTCTGCTTGTACAGCATTTCAGTGGCACTCATGGGATAGCCTTGTTGTCATATCTGTCTGATATATTCAAGCGACTGAATTCTCTGATTGTGGCATTTCTGGGATGAGATGCAAATGGTTTCATTACTAATGATTGGATAGCAGCATTCATTAACAAACTTGAACTGTGGTCTTCACGGGTGCAGCAGGGATCTAGTCCCATGTTTTAAACACTGCAGGGCATTGTGCAACTGTGGATGGTCTGGTAGTTGACAGCGTCCAGGATGTAACTGTTCAACGCTTAGGGAGTCTGCAGGAACAGTTTAGTGAATTCTTTCCCAAAGTGGGCAGAGGCCAATGTACTCAATGGATCAAGAACCCATGCAGCTTAAAGCTGAACCCCACACATATACTGCCTTCACAAGAGGAGGCAGCCCGGTCGACCTGTCAAGTGGCAAGCTCAAAAGTTCACAAATGACAATTGCAGACTTTTAGTTATCAGTGGGATCAGAGTTTAGTGAGTTAATACTTGGGTCTCTTAAAGCCCTCATTCCTTTTCCATAAACCTACCAATGCCAGTCGGGCTTCTCTGCATTAACAGCAATCCAAACAAATAGTGCCCCCAGCTTTCTGTTGAAGATAATTTATGTCTCTTTCCACACTGCAACCCTGAATGCCACTACTTTGGACTGTGAGAAGATAAACACACTCCTCCCACTGGTAAGCCTGATGGCTATAATATGGAATCAATACATCATTTGGTATTATGTTTCCTAAAATGTTTGTGAAGTTATTTCAGCTGCTTACATTTATACTATATTTAACTGAAAAGTTAATACTTCTGAAACTCATACTGATCTTGCAGTGTTTGCCGTGTTTCAAAAATTCCTTGTATAGTGATAACTCACAGCGTATGAGGTTTCCTGTCTGGGAATTAGAAGTGGCATGTATCCACTTTAGAGACCCTTGTTTAATTGCTTATAACTTGGTCATGTTTCAACTTTCAGGCTGGAATTTTCCAGCTGTGGTGTCTCTCTGAGTGGTTTTCTTTCTCTGTAAAATATGAGCAGACTTGGTTTTTTGGTAATTAAGAAAATGAAAAGTAGCCAATGTTGTTTGCCTGTGTCAAACTCTTTCTGTCTAAACTGCTTTAGAAGCTCTGTGTTTGAAGTGGGACAGACGTGAGCCTAGTAGAAGGCTGGTGAAAATCCCGTTGGATTTGGTTGTTGAAGCATATTGTCTACCCTGCCCTTTGCCCATGCACCCCTGACCTTCCCCTCACAAACTCCCTGCTATCCATATGCTGTGAGGAATCACCAAGGGACTCAGCCCTTGTCCCACAGGCTGGAGGGTATGTGTGATGAAACAGGGCTTCTCCTAGCACGTCCACTCCCTGCACACTCTAGATGAGATGGAGGTTGCTGTGCTTGTTTTCCAGCCGCAGAATCAGGGAGTATGATGGATTTGGTCAGAGATCCCCTTGATACTGTCACTTGATGTGCTGAAACACCACTGAGCCAACTTTCCTGCCTTCCTGGGCGCCTCTTTACTCTGCCTAGTACACTAAGAAACTTGTTACATGCAATACTTTACTGTAACTGTAGTTCTTTTTTCACAGCCTGGAAACCCTCCCAATCTGGGCTTGATCCTTCTACCTGTTCAGCCTTAGATGCTGAAGCAGGGGTGTCCTGATGTCTAGCAGCAGCCCCAATTGTTTGGCTTCCCACTTTTGTATAGATTTTGCCCAAAGCAGGACTCCTTTCTGTCCCTTTAAACTTTTTCTCACTTTCAGTGGAAAAGTATCAGGATCAAAATGAAACCCAGCATCAGGTGTTCTAGTAAACACATGTCCTTGTGGGCATTCTCAGCCTCTCCTACAGACTGGTCCATAGGAGAAATAAACCCATTTATAGATCATCAATCTTATCAATGAGCATCAAGTTTCTGAAATAGCCCTCATTTAGCATGTCTATATTAGTAGAACAGGTTTATACTTCGTATTTCTAACTTCAAATTCAGGAATGATACGTATACACAGGTGGGAAAATCCTATTCAGTAAATTACACATTTTCAGATGATCCCTTACACAAAATATTTTGCAGAAAGCATTCCCAGTTATGCATATTCATATTCCTAAGCATGTTTCCATAAACATCTAGATAGTCCCATGACACAGGGCCCAAAGGAAAAACCATATGAATCCAGAAGAAAAGAGCTTCCCCAAAAAGTGTGCAGGGATGGTGGGGAGTGGGGTGAATGGGAAGATGCAAACGCCTGGAGATCAGAGTCCAGGGCTGCAGCACCAGGCAGGGCTGTGTGGTAAGACCAGCTCTGCCATTGTCCAGGATGACAGCACTGAGGGATCTTTTTGCAGGTTGCAAAGTGGGTGTGAACTACCTGGTTTTCTACTGGGGGCATTCACAGGCTTCAGGTTCTCTCTCCTTTCTTTCCAGTTGCAGAGCTTGTCTCACAACATTAACTTCCCCCTGGACTCACTAGTAAAGCGGGACTTAAAAGAGCTCAAAGGGGTGAGTAGATGCTGAGTGCACCTGTCAAGACAGCCCCTGGAAGAGTGGCTGCACCAGCTGATTCACTAGCAGCCAGCTGGGTTCAGAGCTCTTCTGGAGCAGCTGGGCCCAGCAGTGCTCCTCATCGCTCCAGAAACCTCTCTCTTCAGGGCACTTGCATGCAGCTACCTGCCACAGCTGCTCTCCAGCCCGTCCCAGCCTCCGAGCAGAACACAGACAGCGATGTTTGTGCTGCTATCAATCACATCCACCTACCCTCTCCCGCCTCTTCTCGCACCTGGTTTGCCTGCAGCGGTTCTGGCTGGCCTGAGGAGTATCATGAGAGTCCTAGGGAACAAGATAACCCGTTTTCCCCCAGCTACTTCATAGCTGCCCATGACATCACCGGCTGAGCACTTTCTCTGGCCACCCTATCAGCTCCCTGCACTGAGTCTGTATGGCCTCCCAGAAAGCTTCTGCTTTCAGCCAGGTGACTACATGTCGCCATGGCTTCCAAGGGAGCCCCCAGATGAGTGGCTGTCCCCACTGGCCTCTCCACAATCCTCCAGGTGAATGTATGTCCCTGTGGCTGACCTGTGACCCTCTTAGGCAAGTGGGTGTCCCTCATGGTCTCCCAGCTACCCTCCCAAGTGACTGGACCAGAAATATTCCTGGATCCTGGACACCCTGGGCCTATCTAACTGGCCACCACTGGGAATGAATGTGAGCCTCCTTTGGCATCCTGGCCCCTTTCCTTTGGTGTTTCCTGCCCCTCCCCCCGCACCCCCCCGCCCAACACGGTCTCTAATATGTGCTCAGCCAGGGACTGTGTGTGTGTGCATGCACAAATGGGTGTGTCTGTACATGTGTGTCTGGATGTGTTCCTGGGTGTCCATGACTCTCCTAGATTCATAGATTTCAAGGCCAGAATGGCCCATTGTGACCATGTAATCTGTCTTCCTGTATATCATATGCTAGAGAATTTCCCTAAATCAATTCCGCTCTGAACTAAAGCTGAACTTTAGAAAAACATACAATCTTTGTTTAAAAATTGCCAGCTAGAAAAACATACAATCTTTGTTTAAAAATTGCCAGCAGTGGATTATCCACCAAGACCCTTGGTAGATCGCTGTATGTGTGTTGCTTTCAGGTGTGCTGCTCTGTATTTATGTCAGTCTGTGCATGTACCTGTCTGTCTGTGTGTGGTGCTATGCAGATTTGTTAGTGTGTATTTTTATGTGTGTGCTTGTGCCTAATATGTGGATATCTAGGAGTATAGGTTGATCACTGGACTAACAGTTGGTTGTTGACTGGGGACCAGTGATGTGACCCAGCTACATTCATTATGAGCGAACAAATGACAGTCCCACCAAGTAGAATATATATTTGGTGCTTCAAAATGGCCAGTTGCCCAAAGCTGAGGAAAATTGTGAACAAAACAGATTGAGAAGAAAAATGTAGACAGAAAAATGTGAATGGAAATTAGGATTGTTAGTTTTTAGATTGCCAGAAACCCATAGTTCTACTATCAAGAGACAACACTGGCCAACCTTTATTGGTTAACAAATGGAGATAACTGATGTGAATTAGAAATCATTAAGTGCAGAAAACTAATAAGGGAGGCTAAGAGCATCAAGACAAACAGCATATCTGGCAGGACTAAGGATAAGTTCAAGTGTACCAGGAAAAAAAGAAAGTTTGAGGCTATAGGCCTTTTATTAGATGGAGATGATGCAAAAGAGGTAGAAGTGTTCAATAAATATTTCTGTTCTGTATTCGGAAAGAAGCAGGATGATGTGCTTGAGTCACATGAACAAATACCTTCCAAATTCATTAGTTACCGAGGAGGATGGTAACACCAACTACCAGGAATAAATATTGTACCCAAAAGGCCTTATGAAGTTGGCTGAGGATGGAGTTCTCTGGCGCACTGATGCTAATTGTTAATAACTCTTATCTGTATAGATACCTTCTCTGACAGGAATCGTAGCTGAATTTTATTCAAGTTCCAGCATCTTGGTATACCTCTGGGCAGAGCTTTTTTTGTGACGGTACGGAATGGGATTCCCTTCTGGCTTATCGGCACCTATTAGCATTTTCCTAGGGAAGCTTGGCTCCCGATGAAAGCCCACTGGGACATGTGGCTCTTAAAGAGGCCATGACCACATTTTGGCCCCCGGTGAAGCTTTTTTTTTTTTTTTCAACAAGTTCTCTCCCCCCTTTTTTTTCCTCACCAACTTTGAGCCTGGAGTATCATCACCTTTTTTCTTACAAAAAAAGCACTGCCTCTGGGAATCCTGAGTGAGGCCAGGAAGGGGCACTTGCTAGGATTTGGAACAGAACATTAATAGCTGTGGGATGCTGGTGACATTGTGACTCAGATCTCCCCTGAGAGTTAGAAAACTAGGCACTGCTAATAGGTGCCATGAATAGGTGCCATGTTTCAAAATTCTGCAAGGAAAAGGAAACTGAGGCACAGCTGCAAAGGTGATGTGTCAGAGCTCCCCTGGAATGAGAGTGATTCAGGGTAATAAAGAGTGCTGCCAAGTGATGATGCTTGGCAGAATATGGGAAAATCCCTAGAGAGCTGTGAAACAACTGTGTGGTGGAGTCTTGAGGTTAAGGAAGGGAAAGTTGTCTCTTAGTCTGTGATTTTGTGTTGATAAGGTATAATTAAGCCTGATGGCGCTGGGGAAAGAAAACACACCTTGTCCCACGGTGATGTGAACATGAGAACTGACATGCAATGTAATGAAACTGTGTTTTGGAGTGGTGACTAGAACTATTTACTGACTGTATGTCTGAAGTTCAAATCAATAAATAGCAAAGTAAATATGCTATTGAAAGAGGGTGGATAACAGAACAGCCTTTGGAATCTTCTCATGTACTCCTGCTCTGTTCTTTTTTTTTTTTTTTTTTAAGGGGTAGAAAAGTGATGAATTGGGGGAACTCTTTGTACCACTTCAGATTTTTGGGTGATCTTATGAAATTGCATCACATCCTGGAAAGTGCACAGGCCTGTGTATGCGTGTGTGACCGTCCATTGGTCCCCAGGAGGCTGCAGGGGTGTGTTGTGGCAGTCAGGCCAGAGACAGTGGTGAGCCATCAGCACTCAGTGATCTTCTCTTCAGAGCCAAACACCTTGGCTACGTCTAGACTGGCATGATTTTGCGCAAATACTTTTAACGGAAAAGTTTTTCCGTTAAAAGTATTTGCGCAAAAGCGTGTCTAGATTGGCGCGGATGCTTTTGCGCAAAAGCACTTTTTGCGGAAAAGCGTCCGTGCCAATTTAGACGCGGTTTTGCGCAAGAAAGCCCTGATCGCCATTTTAGCCATCGGGGCTTTTTTGCGCAAAACAAATCTGAGTTGTCTACACTGGCCCTTTTGCGCAAAAGCTTTTGCGCAAAAGGACTTTTGCCCGAACGGGAGCGTCAAAGTATTTGCGCAAGAAGCACTGATTTCTTACATTAGAACGTCAGTGCTCTTGCGCAAATTCAAGCGGCCAGTGTAGATAGCTGGCAAAATCTTGCCAGTCTAGACACAGCCCTTGGGATAATAGGTTTGCTGGAACTGGGCGAACCCACTTCCTCTCCTTAAGGGGGCAGTGATGGGCAGTAATGGAGCATCACTGAAGGGCAAAACAAAAGAAGCAGCTGACTTGACCTCCAGCAAAAGTCATTAATGGGATTGAGCAGTGCTTTTTTTGTTTTTTGTTTTAAAAAAAGGTGCCAGTACTCCAGGGGAAAAGTTATTGAGCACTGACTGGAGGTGCTGGTACTGCATCTGGAAGTGCCAGTACTGCGTACCGGGCAGTACCATCACAAAAAAAGCACTGGGATTGAGGGGGGCAGAATGGGGAGCTGAGATTGACCAGTGCAAGATGAGGAAGGCAGCTGCAGGGGCAGAGTAGGCAATGGGGTGAAAGATTTTGTTTGTCAACTTGACGAACAGAACACAGATGGTCCCCTCGGGGATGGGTGAGCTAGTGAGGAACATTAAGGTGTGGATGTGCTGTGTGATCTGGGTTCTCCTCTGCTTTTCAGGAATAAGAGCTTATTTACACTGCGTAATTAAGTCAAGTCAACTTCCAGACACGGCAGTAATTACATTCACATCTACACTATGCTCCTTCTGTCAGTGGGGTGAGTCCTCACCAGGAGCTCTACACCGCTTGAAATGGGGCACCAACGCCAAGTGCTACCCGTGCCCCAGCACTGACAGCCTGAGCTGGAGGAAGCCCCCTATCCTGGAGCTGACAGCCTTGCACCTAGCTGACAGCCAACAGGTGATGTAGGTCATGTAGTTTCTACATCAGGGATGGGCAAAAGGGCCTCCGTGGGCCGATCTGACCCGCCAAACAGATTGATTCAGCCCGCGGAGGCCCTGCCACTCCCTTGCCTCCAGGCCAATTAGGGCCTTAGGGAGAGCACAAAGGTTCCTCCCGCCCTGTGAGCAGCACGTAGTGCTTTGAAGCACCGCGTGCTGCTCACAGGGCGGGAGGAGACATCACGCGCTCCCCCGCCCCCAAGTCCTCATTGGCCTGGGGGCAGGAGGAGCGTGCGAAGTTTCCTCCACCCTCCCCCCCACCCTGTGAGGAGCGTACAGCACTTTGAAGTGCCGTACGCTCTCGCAGGTCAGGAGCAGGGCGAGGGAAGCTTTGCACAGCTTTCCCGCCCCCGGGCCAATCAGGACTTGGGGGCAGGGGAGTGTGTGACGTCTCCTCCTGCCCTGCGAGCAGCATGTGGCACTTTGAAGTGCCGCATGCTCCTTGCAGGGCGGAGGTAGGGTCGGAGGAGGCTTCACGTGCACCCCCGCCTCCAGGCCAATGAAGGCCTGGGGGCAGGGGAGCTGCGCAAAGCTTTCTTCGCCCTGTGTCGGCCCTGCGAGGAGTGCACAGCACTTCAAAGTGCCACACACTCCTCACAGGGTGGGAGGAGGCTTCCTGTGCTCCCCGCGCCCCCAGGCCAATCAGGATCTGGGAGCGGGGGAGTGTGTGAAGCCTTTTCCCACCCTGCCAGGGGCATGGGTGCCTAGTGGGAAGGGGGGGGCAAAGGGGCTCCCCCACCCATAGACCAATCGTGATCTGGGGGTGGGGAAGCCCAGAATCATTCTGGCTCCACCCCTTCTGGATTAGGCCCCACCTCTTCTGGCCCAGCCCAGGGCCACTTCAAAACATTTTGAAGTGGCCCCTGGCCAAAAATTATTCCCCACCCCTGTTCTACATGGACAATGCATCACCCTAACTCAGGGGTGGCCCATTGGCGAGACACTTGATTTACCTGAGCATCCACAGGTCTAGCCGCTCGCAGCTCAGTTCTTGCAGTTTGATGTTCCTGGCCAATGGCTCTACATGAAGAAGTGTGTGTTTCCCGCAGCCCTGTTGGCCAGGAACAGCGAACTGCAATCAGTGGGAGCTGCGAGAGGCTGTACCTGCAATGCTCAGGTAAATAAAGTGTCTGGCAGTCCGCCAGGGGCTAACCCTGGTGAAACACATCTGACCCACGGGCCACCCCCACCCTAACGACATCGACCTAAGCTTGCGTCTTTCGCTGAGGTGGTGTGAAGTCAATGCTGGGGGCGACTGGTATTGCTGGCAGCACCACTGCAGTGCAGATGTGGCCCTACATTGATCAAGCTCTGTAGTATAGAGCAGCTCTCCATATAGAGGCTACAGTAGCTACATTGAACCAAATGTGTGGGGTTGGGGGGGGGGGGCTGCTTCCCAACTGCTACCTGCCCTCAACAGCATTGGAGTGCGACCAGGAGCATTTTGCTGTTGGGTGGGAGTCTGGGTGGGGGAAGGCTGAGTTTGAAGGCTCAGCGCTGCTCCCAGAGGGGCGGGGTGGCTGAAGAGTAGGTTCCAGCGCATGAGGGTTGCCAGATAGAAGGTTGCGGCCTGACAGTGTGCCAAGGGATTCCAGGTTGGGCAGTGTCTGGACTCCATTCAGACTCCAGGAGCTTGACACCCGCTGGGAATCCACAACACAGCATGGATTTCCTCACAGCAATCCCAGTGGGCAGCCAGGGAGGGAGGCTGGCTGAAGCCTGTGCTGCATTCCTGGGGAGAAAATGCCAGGCTTGCAAGGGCTTTTTATCCTAGGTAAGGTCAGAGCAAGAACCAACAGCTACAAGCTGCAGCCAAACAAATTACAATGAGAAATAAGGCCGAATTTGTAACCATAAGGGTGATTACGCATTGTACCAAACTCTGAGGGATGAGATGGATTTTCCATCTCTCGGTGTTGTCAGACCCAGACTGGCTGCCTTTCTGGAAGATATGTTAATCTAACACAAATTATTGGGCCCAGTGCAGAGGTAATGGGATGAAACTGAGCCTGTGTCTATACGACACTGTTTCGGAAAAAGCTATGCAAATTGCAAATCACTATGTGCGTAGCTTTTTCCGCTTCTTTTTTCGGAAGAGGCTTTTCTGACATTTGGCCCATTTACACTGGGCCAAATGTCAAGAAAAAAAACCCCTTTTTTGGAACATCCCTTCCTCGTAAAATGAGGTTTACAGGGATGCCAAAAAAGCGCGTCTGCTCTTCCGAAAATTTTTTTTGGAAGAACAGATGCGTTCCCTGGACGGCAGAGTTTTTCCAGGATACCTCTGGTATCCTGGAAAAACTCTGTAGTGTAGACATAGCCTGAGTGTCACATCCGAGTCAGGACGTCAGCTTAGATGTGCCCCGTCTGGCTAAAAAATATGTGTGTGTGTGCGTGTGTGTGTGCGTGCGTGCGTGTGTGTGTGCATGCGTGTGTGCGCGTGCGTGCTTGGATATATGCTCCTGCTTTAGCTTTTGTGCATTCTGTGAGAGTGACAGGGGAAGTCACTCTTAGCAATGTATAGAGTGAGATGAGGTAGATTCTCCAGCTGGCCAGTGGGGCAGTTTCATTCTAGCAGCATGAGGGTGGGGCAGCTGTGGCGAGCAGCACTCCAGGGTCCCCTGTAGAGCTTCTAGTCCCTGCAGGTTAGAAATGACATGTTCATAGGATGCCACTACAAACATGGGACATGTGGACCAAGTGACTTACTTGCTGGGCAGCAGACTTGGCCATAACAAACAGGCAGTGTGCACCTTTGGGCCTTGAGCAAGGCATGCTAGCAGTGTAGTTTGGTGTGCTGAGAAAGCTGTGCCATGCTGTGGGTAAGGTGGGGAGGGGGGGCGGGGTGGTGTATTCTACAGGGCCCTTGTCACTAAGCACTGACCCATCTCTTACCAGGACTTCAGAAAGCCTTTTGATAAAGCCTGGAAAGACTATGAGAACAAACTGTAAGTTGATTTGCTCCCATCCTGTTTACTCAAGCTCACTAGGAGCTGAAAAGCCTGGCCCAAAAGGAGCCTTTCAGGGTGTTTTCTCCTTTTTCTTGAGCACAAAGATCGAAAAGGAGAAACGGGAGCTGGCAAAGCAGCACGGGCTGGTGCGGAGTGAGGTGATGGGAGGGGAGATTGCTGAGGAGATGGAGAAGGAGCGCAGGATGTTCCAGTTAAACATGTGTGAGGTAAGGGGGTGGGAGGGATCACATGTGTGAGGTAAGGGGGTGGGATCCAGCAGCATCACAAACACCTGGAGCAATGACCCTTTGCATTGAGCAGCAGTGGCCTCTTCTCCGCATCTCCAACCTGACAGGAACTTGGCCATCCCTGCCATGGGCCACAGACAGAGGGGCTCGGAGGTGGGAAGGGGAGATTTTTAACCTCTAATTTCCCTAACTCCAACTGAATGACTTTATGGGGTTATAAGCAAGGCCTCTCCATTGCCAGCCAGCATCACTTCTGGTGGCTGCTTCTCAGTTTCCTGTGTGGTACAGAGATGTTTTTAATGCTCATTTTTTACCAGATGCCTTGTGTCCTATAGTGCGACACCTTGTTGAATTTACAGAAATTACAACTGTGCCCCCCCCCCCCACACACACACAAAGTGGGATGGTTTGTGATAGGAAGTACCTGGAAGAAATGTAAGTTATTTTCACAACTTCACTCTGGGTTGTTTAGGCTGTATGCTCTTTGGGGTGGGTCTCTCTCCTAATGCCACAGTGCCCACAGTAAGAAATACAATCAATTACAAAGGTTGAAATGCTGGTCAGATTTGTTAAAATTTCTTAGCTGTCATTGACCTTATCTTTGGAAATTATTGAGTCTGAGACATATATTTGGCAGGAACAAGTTCAACGCAAATTGTTAAAGTTTGACATTGTGATAGTAACTGCACCCAGGATGTGTTAGGTAACTTCCATGCAATAGCTGCTTCCATTAGAAAGGAACAAGCTTGTATCCCAGCTGAACTAGGCAGGATTCAAACCAGCCACACACAGATAGGGTTGCCAGGTGTCCGGTATTGACCCAGACAGTCCGGTATTTTTGCCTCCTGTCTGGTAAAAAAAATTCAGAAAATACCGGACACCTGGCAACATACAACACACAACACACTCAGCAACTGGGCCCAGCCCCCTGCCTCCTCCCCCCCCCGGGCCCCCTGCTTACCTGGTTCTGCAGGGAAGCTGTGTTCTGGCTTGATCAAGAAAACAAAATGGCCACTGGCAAAAAGCCTAAAGACCAAGGGGAAGTAATGCCTTCCCTGGGTCTTAGTGCTCAACCTCTCCCGTGTTCCTATCCCTGTTCTGACTCTGCACGCACTGAAAGGGCCATGCTGTTTTAATGCTGGGTTTTTTTGGGTTTTTTTTTGGTCTCCCAAAAAACTTTGGTCTCCCCCTCCCCCCAACAGAATTTTTTCCCCGGTGTTTTTTTTTTTTGGGGGGGGGGTAATTTTGGTTAAAACATCTGGCAACCCTACAGGCAAATGGTTCTGTAGCAACACCCTCAATCATCCATTACCTCATAAGATGAAACAGGAAAGGGAGGGGGAGGCTGCTTTGAGGAAAGATGAGTTTATTAATTCATGCTCTAGCCACTTTGAAGCCCAAGCAAGCTGGGTCCCCCCTCTCTGCACACAGGCAAAATCTCCCACACATGCCTCTATTTGAAAACACTGTCAGCTGTACTCCATTCTTAAAAGGGCCAGCTCCCATTCACCAAAGCATGCCCTGAAAATGCAACAGTAAAACAAACTAGCACAGTATCACTTTTGTTCTAATTACAAGATGCTGCAATTACTTCAGGTCCTTCCTCAAAGTGTTACACTCTTCAACATACACCACTTCCCCACTAATGCCAGGAATAACTGGGAACATCCCTGCTGCTGTTCTCAATGCTGGGCTGTCCATATAGGAAGCCACTGCACACACATGCTGAGTTAGGTTACACAGATATTTGTAGACAGTGGAATGCTGGGCATCGGGATTCTTGGTTTCTATTTCTGGCTCTGAAAATAGATTGCAGTGTGGTGGTAACAGACCGCGTAGCTAAATGTAAGACCACCCATTTGGGTCAGCTCTGGGCTTCAAACCAGATCTCTTTACCCTGGAAGTGGAATGGAGTCATAGCATTCCATGTGTGGCCTAGCTTCTACAGGAGGCGGTCTCAAACTTCATTTTACTGCGACCCCCTTCTGGTGACAAACATGATCTCAGGGTGGGTGCGAGAACTGAAGCCTGAGCCTGTCCCGGCCCCACTGCCCCAGGCAAAGGTATAAGGGGGGCAAAGCCCAAAGAGTCCAATCTCAGGCAGGACCTATAATCTGAACCCTGCTCCCCAGGGCTGAATCCCTCTGGCCTGGGCTTTGGTCCTGAGGGGGGTGGGGGAGGGGCGCTTAGGCTTCAGCTTCAGTCCTGAGCCCTGCACACCTAAGCCAGCACGGCAACCGCAGTAAATGGGGTCACAAACCACAGTTCTAGAGAGCGACTGAACCACATTGTGTTAGCATGGGATACACAAGAGACCAGTGGGGGCAGGAACAATTTTTGGAGTAGGGATGCTGAACTGCACCCCTCTTTACCTCTGTCTGGGCCCCTCACAGCCCCATAGAGCTGGGCCTGGCAGCCCCTGCATGTGGTGCTGTGGGAAGGATCCTGGGCCTAGTGGCTAAGTGGGACCGTGCATACAGGATCTAGTGGCAGGGCCAGCAGCTGAGTGGGACCCAGAGACCATTTACATGGGCACAATCGCCAAGCAGGACCCAGGGCCAGTGTCCAAACCAATGTGCAGAGAGACAGCAGCTGAGTGGGGCCCCAGGTTGGAAACAGAGCCCCCAGAGAACATCAGGCCTGGTGGCCAGGACTCGGGGCAACAGGGGCATGCCCCACCCTCCTACTTCCCAAGCTCATGCAAGAGACAAGAACCTAGTTTGACATGCATGTTCTGAGAGGTATGTGGCAAAGTAAATGAGACTTTTGGTGGTCTTCTAATGTGAGAGGCCTGGGTTAGCATCAGCTGCCCTCACTCCCAAACATCAGTGAATGTATATGAAAATTTGGCTCACAAGAAGAGCTTAAGGAGCACAGAGTGGCTAATAGGAGCTAGTGGAACAACAGAGGAACAGGGCAGTGTCAAGCTGTCTTTCTGGTCTCTGGCTTGCTTCCCTGGAAGTCTGTAGCTAGTCACAGAATGGCAAGATTGCAATGGGGGGGGGGGGCAAAATCACATTATTTGCAGGTGTTAGCAACATGGAGAGTGATATGTAATGAGTGTGGGACCTAGCTGACAACAGGAATCAACTCCTGGCTGTGTTTCCTCCTCAGTATCTGATCAAAGTGAATGAGATTCAAAGCAAGAAAGGCGTGGACTTGCTGCAGAGTCACATCAAGCATTGCAATGCCCAGTTCAAGTAAGAGAGCTTGCTTATCTTTATCCCTACCCTCCCTTGCTTTGCCAAGTCTCCAGTTTGAGCAGACCTAGGTATTGACTTACTTTGCAGTGAACAAATATCATAAGCCTCCAATTGTGTGGTCACAGGGTCAGCTTCCTGTCCCTCTGGAGATGTGTAGCCAGAGGATTCTGTGTTTGTCCTGCAAGGTACTTGGTACTTGCATTTTGACAATATAATACAAAAGCAATTAATGCACTAGCTTCACACGCCTTAGATTGTTGTCACTGGCTATTATGTGGATCTGGGATTCCTGGTAAGATGTGTGGGGCTAGGCCTGCTAGCCCAAAAGGGCTAATAATAAGGCATGTTGTTTGCACGCAGCACCATCAATGCTAGAAGCTTTCTTTCAAACTGTTGTGTCACATTCACTCGTCCTATTAGTTTTTTCCAGGAATGTTTACAGGCAACAGAGATGCTTAAGCAGTTTATAAAGAAGCTGACCCCTGAGCTACAGAGTGTAAGTATGCATCATGCCTGCTCACCAGGGACCAATGCAAGAGGGGAGCATGGGTCCTGGGGGAAGAATATCTACCCCCCTAAAGTCTCTCTTTACCCCTAAGGAGGCTTCCCATATGTCCAGCTTTTCTGGGTCATGACTTCAGTTTTGGTCTGCCAATCTCTGTCCAGGTGGATTTTTAAAGTTTTAGAAACTGCCCAGGATTTCTGCTCTGCCATGGGGGCCTGACAGATGGAGCAGCAGCCTCCCCACCAAATGTCAACCTCTTTCTTCCTCTCCCCCCTCAGCATCTACTCCAGCAGAGTCTCCTTTTGGGGAACCTGAAATATGTTAGGCCTATACCTAAGGATGTTGAGAAGGTTTAAAGGCTAAATGGAAAGTTCCCAGGGCTTGATAGCTAGAATAAGTAGATACAGCTCATGAAGAGATCTGAGGATGCCACTATATTTTCCATGCTACTATCATCTTGTTATAGTGCTGCTTTTTTATATCTCTCTGATGAGGTTGCAATGCTCATTTGGGTGGAATATTTATTGATCTTTAGTGCAGATAATTTTTGAGCCTTTCTTATATGCTTTCCTCATAGTAATTTTGAGTTTAATAGCTATACAGCTGGTTAGCTTTGATATTTTCCATCAAGACAGAGTTTACCAGTTCATGGTGAGTTCTCCAGAAATGGCTCAGTGCCAGATCTTTTAACATTCTGGGTCTCTTTATACTTGTAGCACATTAATACCAAAAAAAATTAAAAAACCCCTCCAATACATTCTCTCAAAGTAATTTATTCACAATCTGTAACTGGTGGAATGGTGAGCAAGGTGTAATACACAGTACTTGTAGTATCCCTTAATTCTATAAACCCCAAACCCTTCAGCTGTGTGTCTGCCCTACAAGCCTGTTGAAAATTAATTCAACTGTTTTCTGGAAAGCAGAGCTTTTGATCCTATTAACTGTTTTCATTGCTGACTCAACTCAAGAGGTGGACAAATTAAGCCTTCAGGCTTTTGGATAGTCAGTGCCCGGTTCAGAACCATAAACAGCTGTTTTAAAATGTCTGAAGCAAATGTTTATATAATTCAGTCAAACCATAGCGCTGTGCATCCACCAAGCTCCATTTGTGCTGGCAGAGGAAGCACATCCAGGAACCACTGTTGTTCTCTCCTCCTCCCCCGTCCAAGCTGCTGTGATGGAGATGGGCTTTTGGAGAAGCCTGTATTACAGCAGTGCATGGCCTCTGATGTGGTTCTGCACAAGGGGAGAACCTCAGCCTGGCCTGTGTTTTCAGTTTGGTGCTTTCCACAGGAATGGGACCTTGTGTTAGGTAGCGGGGGAAAGAAATGCCTGTCTTGCCTGAAAGAATGAGTGGAATGTACAGACAGCAGCAGAGGGGAATCCAAGGCCCTGCTTGAGTGACTCACTGTGGTGTGACGCCTTTCAGATGAAGGTCAGGCAGGATGAGGAGAAGCAGCAGCTGTGCTCCCTGCGGGATCACCTGAAAACAGCATTGCAGCTGGAGCAGAAAGAGGTAAATCATGTCCCCATTCCTAGGCACTGCTAGTGCAGCTGCCTGGTGGAGAATTCATGGGGAGCAACCAAGCAGAGAATTTCACAAGCCTCAAAGGTGGTGGAGTTGCAGCCCTGGGGAATGGAGCCCACTCTTCCCAGAGCAGGTGAGGAATAGAGGGGGAGGGGCTGTGATGGCGGGATCTGTGGGTTTCTGTACCACTCAGTTCTCCTGTGCTTGCTCCCTGGGCACTGCTTGCTGAACTGGGTTTGCCAGTCACTACCCTGTGTACAGGTTGTATCTCCCTTAACTGGGACTCCCTGGTCCAGCAACATCTGTGGTCCAGCATGAACCATGGATGTTCCTGGATCACAGAGCCCAGGAACAGGGAGTTCTGGCGGCGGGGCAGGAGTGCTGTAGGGGGTACTGGTGACTCAGCCGGAAGCTTCGTGTGTCTGTGTGGTGGGGGAAGACAGGCAGCGTGGCGGGGAGTTGTTGCCCCAGCAGAGCTTCCTGGCCCTAGCGGCTGTAGAGCTCTGAACCCAGCAGCAGCCGTGGAGCTCTGAACCAGCTGTGGAGTTCCGGCCTTGTTCTGACTCCAGCGGCTGGGGAGCACCAGTCCCAGTGGCAGCCAGGGAGCTCTGGCCTACCTGTGGAGCTCCAGCCCTATCCCTCTGCCCTGTCCCCAGCCAGAGAGCTCTAGCCTCAGCAGCGGAGCCAGGTGTCTGTGGAGCTCTACCCGAGTTGCGCAGCTCTGTCCACAGGCTCTGGCCCCAGCAGTAGCGTGGCCAGCAGCATCTAGAGAGCCCTGGAGGGGCTCAGCGGCAGCTGTGGGGCAGGCTGGTGGCAGCACGGGCCATGAGAGGAGGGACCTCCCCTGGTCTGGCAAATCCCCTCGTTCAGGACCAGTCAGGTCCCGAGGGTGCCGGACCAGTGAGGTCCAACCTGTAGTAAGATCCCATCTCCTCCTTGGACGGGACCTTTTTGAGATGCTCATCTGGCCTCTCTGCTGTCAGGAGTCATCTTCAGGAGAAATGGGCATGAGCTAATGGCTGCCTCTCTCTCTGCTAGGACGGGGTCGGCAAGCAGCCGCAGTACAGCATGCACCAGCTGCAGGGGAACAAGCAGTATGGGACCGAGAAATCAGGGAACCTCTTTAAGAAAAGTGATGGGTAAGTGCAGAGCTCCCTAGTCTGCAGCGTCACCAGGGCAACCCTGCTACCCCCTCAGCTGAGCTGCCCTTGATACTGTGTCTCACTTTGGGTCAGAGGAATCGTTGCTGTATGCAATGAGAACTAGGGGCAGTAGCATAAACCAAGTGGAATGAGAAATAACATGGAGGTGGGGTCTAGCGGCATTCTGGGGGGTGGGGAGGAGCTGGGCTTAGGGCCGGCAGCACAGTCCAGTGTATCAGGCAGTGGTGCAGGAGATCTGGTTTCTATTACTGGTTCTGCCATGCACCAGTGGTGGCCCCTTCATAGGGGGATCATGGTGCTGAGCTCCTGTGAATGGCTTTGAGGTCTGTGCAGGAAGATCACGGTTCCATCATTTAATAGCTTTCTTCATGATGTGGGGAGTGGCACTGGTGGCACAGGGAACTGGGCAGAGTTCTAGGGAGGGCGGGGGAGCCTGGGAAGACGTGGAACTGGTCAGAAAGCAAAAGATGTTCAGGTTGGGAGCCTGCAGAGAATGCACCTCAGAGCACAGTGTTCAGTGGGAGAGCACAAGGAGCTGGGATGCTAAGAGATATAGGGGCTGGCTGTCCTACCCCACTTTGGCTCTCTGAATGCACCCCTCCAGATCTACAGCCTCTAGCTTTCCCTGGGGGAGTCCTGTAACTCCCTCATGCTTGTCGGGTCTTGTCTTCCTCTTTCTTCTTCGAGTGAGGGCCAGGCTCTGGACCAGGAACAATTCTGTAGCAGTGTCCGTTGACCTGCACATGCACTGTGCATTGTCTTTGTGTCCACAGGTGAGGCTAGAAGAGGCTGTGTAGACCCATGCTGCTCCAGTTCCCTCTTACCACTGCATGATCAGAGTCAAAACCCCTATTCTTCCATGTTCTTAGCCTAGCTAAGCAAGTTGATTGTTCTACCTTTGGGTATAGTTAAAATAGTATTTTCTTGTTGTTATAATATTAGTATTGTAAGTAGTTAGATGCCCTTTTGGACTTCCCCACTGGGTAAGCTTCCCCACCCAGGGACTGTGCCCTAGCACAGGGGTGGGGAGCCTTTTTTGGGTTGGGGGCCACTGACCCACAGGAAAATCAGTCGGGAGCCACACAGAAGTGAGAAGCGGGGGGAAAAAATCCTCATTTTGGCTCCTGACCGAGAAGGAGAAAGATACTCTCCACATTCCCCTCATATACCAGAGCCTGGGTGGGGACAGCCTAGTAGATTTTGTGCACTCCAGCTCTCAGAGGGGCAGCAGGGGGTCTGGCGCACCAAGCAGGCTCCCCAGTCCTGGGGGGGCACTGAGCCTTGGGGGCTGGGTCCAGGCAAGCTGAGGGCCCTATCTGGTCCCGAGGCCTGGCGTTCTGCATCCTTGCCCTAGCAGCTCAGCTTCAAAAACTGCTTTGTGCTCACGCTCCTTCTCCGTGAGTGACGAGAACAATGGAGCCTTTACTGCCTTGGCAAAGCCCGTGTTGTCTCCTTATGCATTATTTGACATTTGTGCTGCACTATTTGACATTTGTTGCCACCTGAATGCAGAAGCCAGAGAACTTTGTCTCCTTGGGGAAGAGGCTCTTTGCCCATCTATCTGTCAGTTCCACCACACCTGAGAAGTCCTGCTCTGAGCATGAGAAGCACAACCATGGGCATACAAGCAGAGTCCAGTCTGGGACTGCCCCTAGAGCAGGGGTGGACAAAAGGGCCTCCGCAGGCCACATCCGGCCCACCAGGTAGGTTGATCCGGCCTGTGGCGGCCCTACCACTCCCAGGCCAATTAGGGCCTGGGAGAGCGCGCGGAAGCTTCCTCCTGCCGTGTGAGCGGCATGCAGCACTTCAAAGTGCTGTACACTCACACAGGGCGGGAGCAGGGTAAGGAAAGCTTCGCACAGTTCCCCTGCCCCCAGGCCAATGAGGGCCTGGGGGCGGGGAAGCTGCGTAAAGCTTTCTTCATCCTGTGCCAGCCCTGCGAGGAGTGCCCGGCACTTCAAAGTGCCACACGCTCCTCACAGGGTGGGAGGAGACTTCCCGTGCTTCACCCGCCCCCAGGCCAATCAAGGTCTGGGGGCGGGGAAGCGTATGAAGCCTCTTCCCGCCCTGCCAGTGGCATGGGGAGCAAAGGGGCTCCCCCATCCCCAGACCAATCATGGTCTGGGGGTGGGGAAGCCCAGAATCATCATGGCCCTGCCCCTTCTAGATTAGGCCCCGCCCCTTCCGGCCCAGCCCAGGGCCCCTTCAAAAATTTTTGAAGTGTACTCCTCAGTGGGATCTGAGGAAAGTGGCCTGTAGAATTTGGTATTGGAGAGTTGTCTGGCAGCCTCCTTTTGGTAGTCAGACCTGTTCATGATGACAACACTGCACCATAGTTGCCATACCTGCTGTTTGCACTGCTGGGTTCCTCCTGCCCGTCTGCTGTGCACAGTTCACTGTAAGCAGTCTGAGTGGTTATTGTTGGATGATACCCTGTACTCACAGTGGGGTGGTAGATGATAGCCAGGGGTGTGCAGTCCATGGGGTATTTTTCTCTTCTGGGGTATTTGGGTGGCCCAGTCAATGATTCAATACACTTCTCTGGTGTAAAGTATCAATACTTGTGCAAGTTTCTTCATGAGGTTGATAGATTTCCACTCCATATGGCTAAATGCAGTGCCTTGCATGGTGTCAAATATCAAGTCTGTAAGCTGTCTAAAATCCTACCTGCCACATGGGGCCACAACAGTGGTACCCCTAACTCTCCCAGCAATATCATCAATCTATCCAACTACACACTCAGCCCAACAGAAGAGTCTGTCCTATCTCGTGGACTCTCTTTTTGCCCCACCACCCGCACAAACATGAGACAGTTCTGCGGTGATCTGGAAGCCTACTTTCGCCATCTCCAACTCAAAGAATACTTTCAACACAGCACTGAACAGCGCACTGACACAGATACCCTCCCACCAACAGCACAAGAAGAAGAACTCCACATGGACTCCTCTTGAGGGTTGAAATGACAGTCTGGACCTATACATAGAATGCTTCCGCCGATATGCACAGGCAGAAATTGTGGAAAAACAGCATCGCTTGCCTCATAACCTCAGTCGTGCAGAACGCAATGCCATCCACAGCCTCAGAAACAACTCTGACATTATAATCAAAGAGGCAGATAAAGGAGGTGCTGTTGTCATCATGAACAGGTCTGACTACCAAAAGGAGGCTGCCAGACAACTCTCCAATACCAAATTCTACAGGCCACTTTCCTCAGATCCCACTAAGGAATACACTAAGAAACTGCACCATCTGCTCAGGACACTCCCTACACAAGCACAGGAACAAATCAACACACCCTTAGAGCCCCGACCAGGGTTATTCTATCTACTACCCAAAATCCACAAACCTGGAAATCCTGGACACCCCATCATTTCGGGCATTGGCACTCTCACTGAAGGACTGTCTGGATATGTGGACTCTCTACTCAAACCCTACGCCACCAGCACTCCCAGCTATCTCCGTGACACCACTGATTTCCTGCAAAAACTACAATGCATTGGTGATCTTCCAGAAAACACCATCCTAGCCACCATGGATGTAGAGGCTCGCTACACAAACATCCCACACATAGATGGAATACAAGCTGTCAGGAACAGTATCCCTGATCATGCCACAGCACAACTGGTGGCTGAGCTCTGTGACTTTATCCTCACACACAACTATTTCAGATTCGGTGACAATATATACTGCCAAACCAGTGGCACTGCTATGGGCACCTGCATGGCCCCACAATATGCCAACATTTTTACGGCTGACCTGGAACAACGCTTCCTCACCTCTCGTCCACTAACGCCCCTTCTCTACCTGCGCTACATTGATGACATCTTCATCATCTGGACCCATGGGAAGGAGATTCTGGAAGAATTCCACCACGATTTCAACAGCTTCCACCCCACCATCAACGTCAGCCTGGACCAGTCTACACAAGAGATCCACTTCCTGGACACCACGGTGCAAATAAATGACAGTCACATAAACACCACCCTATACCGAAAACCTACTGACCGCTATGCCTACCTTCATGCCTCCAGCTTCCATCCCAGACACACCACACGATCCATTGTCTACAGCCAAGCACTAAGGTACAACCGCATTTGCTCCAACCCCTCAGACAGAGACCAACACCTACAAAATCTTCACCAAGCATTCTTGAAACTACGATACCCGCACGAGGAAGTGAGGAAACAGATTAACAGAGCCAGACATGTACCCAGAAGCCTCCTACTACAAGACAAGCCCAAGAAAGAAACCAACAGAACAACACTGGCCATCTCCTACAGTCTTCAGCTAAAACCTTTCCAACGCATCATCAGTGATCTACAACCCTTCCTGGACAATGATCCCTCACTTTCACGGCCTTGGGAGGAAGGCCAGTCATCGCACACAGACAACCGCCAACCTGAAGCAAATTCTCACCAGCAACTATACACCGCACCACAGTAACTCTAACTCGGGAACCAATCCATGCAACAAACCTCAGTGCCAACTCTGCCCACATATCTACACCAGCGACACCATCACAGGACATAACCAGATCAGCCGCACCATCACTGGTTCATTCACCTGCACATCTACCAATGTAATATACGCCATCATGTGCCAGCAATGCCCCTCTGCTATGTACATCGGTCAAACTGGACAGTCCCGACATAAAAGAATAAATGGACACAAATCAGATATTAGGAATGGCAATATACAAAAACCTGTAGGAGAACACTTCAATCTCCCTGGACACACAGTAGCAGATTTAAAGGTAGCCATCCTGCAGCAAAAAAACTTCAAGACCAGACTTCAAAGAGAAACTGCTGAGCTACAGTTCATCTGCAAATTTGACACCATCAATTTAGGATTAAACAAAGACTGTAGCCAACTACAAAGGCAGTTTCTCCTCTCTTGGTGTTCACACCTCCAGATCAGCTGCTAGAAGTGGGCCTCACCCTCTCTGACTGAATTAACCTTGTTATTCCTAGCCTTATTCTGGCCTGCATATTTATACCTGCCTCTGGAAATTTCCACTACATGCATCTGATGAAGTGGGTCTTTGCCCATGAAAGCTTATGCTCCAATACATCTTTTAGTCTATAAGGTGCCACAGGAGTCCTTGTCGCTTTCTCTGGTGTAGTGTCCTTGTTTGGTGGAAGCGGTGTTAAGTGTGTTTAGGTGCTTATTACGCACTTTCTCTCTGGAACATATTGTGTGGTATCTGTTGCCTGGCTGTAGATAACAGATTTCTTGGCATGTCTGAGACTATTACTGGATCTGTGGAGACAGATGTGGTTATCTGTGTGTTTCTTGTGTATAAGTGGCTGTAGGATTCCTTTGCTGAAGCTGATCATGGTGTGCAGGAGGTAGATGCTGGTGTGGGAGTGTTTTAGACACAGTTTGACGGATGAAGTTGTGATGGAAATTTAAAAGGGAGTCTAAGACACCTGGTCAGAGGATGGAAATACCATCAACATATCTCAAGTGTATCATTGGTTTTGTGGCATGTTTTTCCAGAATGGTCCACGAAGAGGAACACAGACAGACAAACATATATAAGAAACCTATGGATCACCACACCTTCCTTCACAGACCCGAACACACCAAGAAATCTGTTCCCTATAGCCAGTCACTCAAATATTTCACAGATTAAGCTCTGAGCAGAAAGTCAGGAATACACACCTTAATACACTTGAAAGTGCCTTCATAAAGCAAAGACAATCTACCAGAAAAGTAGATCACATCATGGAATGGGCCACCCAAATACCTGGGGAGAACCCGCTTCAATATAGAAAAAGAGAAAGCCACTGATTGCATACCCCTCATTGTCACCTGTTGCCCCACACTGGAATCCATATGGGGTATCATCAAACAGTTACAACCATATGGGATGGGGACCCCATCCTGAAGGAAATAGTTCTTGCCTTCTCTTCTGGTCTTCAAACAACCTCCCAGCTTCACCAAGCTCATGATCAAGCTTTCCATGGACCAGGACACAACTCAAAGCGGCACCAAACCTTGCCAGATAACCGATGTGAAACCTGCAGACATATCTTAATTGCTGTGATGACCAATGACCTCCCCTACACACTTTTTAAGATCCATGGTTTGTACAAGAGGTGTACCTCACCCTCTACAACAAATCCCCCAAGTGCGACTGAAACCAGAGGTCACTATGCTCTTGAATGAACTCTCACAGAAAAATGAAAAAAGACAAATGCCAGATCACATGTAGACAAACACTTTTCACAAAATGCTCACTCCACATTTGACTTCTCAGTTCTTGCTCTCAATAGAACCCTGGACAACACCATCAAAAGCTATGTTTACACTACCAGCTATGTTGGCAAAACATATTGCTCAGGGATGTGAATAAGCTGTTCCCTTTAGTGACATAATTTACACTGACATAAGCACTGGTGTGCATCGCATAGCTTCTCCTGCCCCCAGGGACTTGGGTGCAGCCCAGCCCTTACCCCAGCGGGGTGACTGGGGTTGGCTTCTTGCTCCAGGCATTGCACTCCCAGGAGTTGCAGTGCTGCTCAAGTTTGGCCCTGCTCCCTGGCTGCTCCCCTACATTTCTAAGAATGGACTTGTGACCTGGTCCTGGGGGCAGCATCACTCACCATTGGCCTACTGAGACTCATGTCAGGATGGCGGCTGGGCCAGACTTGAGTGTTGCAGGGACCTCAGAGGGCGGCCAGGCCCAAGGGACAGGAGCTGCAGTAGCTGTGTCACTATCTTTTAAGACATTGTGGTGACCTATTGTTGGGTTCCAACCCACAGGCTGAGAACCCTGCTCTAGACCAGCCCTGATAGGCAGGGCTCACCAAGCGGCAGCGAGCCTCGCTTGCCAGCCATGCAGAAGCGCAGGCTGTGCATGCGCAGACCGCGCTGCGCGGCCGCACTGGACTAAAATCTACTCGCCACAGGCGAGTAGATTGCCTGATTTGTTGAGCCCTGCTGATAGGGGTTTGTCTAACCCTGTTCTGAAACACCCCCGGCTTGGTCACACTGCTTCCCTCCTTGAGACTTGAAGAAGAGTTCTGTATAAACTTGAAAGGTTCTTCCTTCCACCAACAAAAACTGGGCCAGTAAAAATATTCCCCCATACACCTTGTCTCACTCATAGAATACTAATACGCTTCCAAATCCATCATGACTGTGCTGTGCAATATGGCAGTAAAGAAGGCAGGTAAAGCCTGGACATGATAACAGGTCATGTGCAAGAGAGACTGAAAGGGCATGACATGTCCAGCTTGGCTGAGCAGTGCCTGCATGGGGAGAGGGGATAAGGCAGTTTACAATCCATGAAGGGTGTAACAAGCAGCCTACATTTGTTCTCCTGGACCTCTCTTCTAAACTTCCCTATGTCATTCGTACCTTCATATACCATGACTACCGTCTCCTCCCAGGACTACACATAAGTCTGTCTAGATGTTTGAAGAGATCCTCAGCCTTTGATCCAGACAGGCAAGTCACCATGTCATTTCCTGATCATCACAAACCCAGCTATCTGTTTCTATTGATCAAATCCTTCATTATTAACACCTGTCTTCCTAATAACTGGAGTTCCCTCCCCCAAAGAAGTATCCTCAGTGTGAGAGGATACCACAACATCATCTGGAAAGAGGATACCAACTATGGAATTATTTCTTTTTGTTCCAGTTGAATGATCTTCCCTGAGCCTTTCACCCTCTTCAACAACACATAGGTTGTCTGACCTGGTGGGACCATTCTACAGTATCCAGAAAGTCTCATCTGCATACCTCTCAGCCTCCCTTAACTCCTCCAGTTCAGCAACTCTGGTCTCCAAAGCTCATGCATGGTCTCTGAGGGCCAGAAGCTCTTTCCACTGAGGCTACATCTACACTGCAGGCTCCTTGTGCAGGAACGGCCATTCTTGCGCAAAAACTTGCAGAGTGTCTACACTGCACGCACGTTCTTGCTCAAGTAAATTTACAGTAAAGCATCGAAACAGAGGGCTTCTTGCTCAAGAGTTATTCTTCTCCCCATGAGGAATAAGACCTCTTGCACAAGAGCTCTTGCACAAGAAGGCAGTGTGGACAGGCAACAGGGGTTTCTTGCGCAAGAAACCCCTATGGCTAAAATGGCCATCAGAGCTTTCTTGCACAAGAGAGCATTCACAATGCCATGGGCACTCTTGTGCAAAAGCACATGACAGTGTGGACGCACTCTTGCACAAGACCTTTTGCGCAAGAACTCTTGCACAAAACAGTTCTTGCACAAGAAGCCTGCAGAGTAGACATAGCAACAATGTACTGTGATAGGGTCAGAACAGAAGGCTATAAAAAAAAGTAGTGGAGGGTCAATATATAAGCTTCAGACTGAGGAGATCCTTGCTCCCAGGCTATGTCTACACTGCAGGCTTCTTGCACAAGAACTTTTTGTGGAAGATCTTCTGCAAAAAGTTCTTGCGCAAGAGCGTGTCCACACTGCCACGTGTTTTTGCGCAAGAGAGCATCACACTGCCATGTGCTTTTGTGCAAGAGCTGTGCTTTTGTGCAAGAGAGCGTCCACACTGCCATGGATGCTCTTGAGCAAGAAAGCTCTGATGGCCATTCACAGAAGGCCACCAGAGCACCTGTGTTTTTTCCGATAGCAGTTTCTTGCACAAGAAACCCCTGTTGTCCATCCACACACGGCTTTTTGTGCAAGAGCTCTTGCACAAAAAGGCTTATTCCTCGTAGAAAGAGGAATAACTCTTGTGCAGAAAGCCCTGTCTTCTGATGATCTACTATCCTTTTCGTGCTCAAAAACGCACTTGTAGTGTGAACACTCTGAGTTTTTGCGCAAAAATCGCCTTTTTTGTGCAAAAACTCTACAGTGTAGACATAGCCCCAGAGTAACAGGGAGGGGCTGGTTTAGAACCAGGAGAGGCAATTAGGGGCAGTGGAACACCTGGAGCTAATTGACCAAGCCTGCAGAATCAGGCCAGCCTAAGCAAATTAGGACACCTGGGGGGAATTAAAAAAAACACCAGTTCAGAATGGCTATAAAAGAAGCTTGCCACAATTGTAGGGGGTGTGCTACGGGGAGTAGGAGGAAAGAAGATCACAACTAGGAGGATGAACTGAAGAGCAGGAAGGTGGGGGGAAGTAGCCAGAGATATTGGAGCTGTAGGTATCAGGTGTTCATCTCAAAAGCAGAATCTCCACAGGGAGCATGGAGCCAGCGGGGACTGCTTGAGTCCAGGGGCTGGTGCTGAAGCAGCTCTGTTTGTGGTGGCCAGCCTTGTCCACTGTGAACAGAGGCTGCTCTGGCACCAGCTCCTGTTTATGGCAGACAGGGCTATCTGCCACGAACAGGGGCTGCTGAACTCAGCGTGAGCCGGGACCGAGCAGTCCCAGCTCGTGCTGATTGCTGTGCCTCTACATTTGAAATGTAGTAAGAGCCCAGTGGCTCTTACCACATTTAAAATGCAGAGCCACAATGTGGCTGGCTCCCACAGCTGGCACAAGCTGGGATTGCTCAGTCCCAGCTCGAGCCGGCTCCTGGAGCTACCCCCCGCTGTGGCTCTGCAGAGCAGTCCTGTCGACTAATTGTGTAGTCTATACAAATTGTATCAACTATATGATTAGCCTGATAACCGCATTTTAACATCCTTAGTCTCCAGTAAGAGGCTGTGTTGCCTGTCCATTACGCCTATTGCAGTGTGCCACAAGCCACCTTGCTCAGCTGAGGGCAGGCCAAGGGCAGCCCCGTCCTCACCTGGCCGAGCTAGGCAGCTTGTCAGGAGCTGAAGCTGTGTCCCCCTCTGCTTTCTCATTGCTCTCTGCAGTGGTGCTGCTCTGCACACTCTTTTGACAGGCTGATCCCTGGCTGAGGGAGTCTCTAGTCCCAGGGGTTGTGGGACTTTGAACATCTCCTTGGAAATGAGAGAATTCCCGGTTTCTTTTCAGGCTGCGAAAGGTGTGGCAGAAGAGGAAGTGCACAATCCAGCATGGCTACCTGACCATCTTTCACAGCACGGTAGGGCTGGTGCTGCCAGCACCTTCATGGAAGCTGCTCAGAAGAGATGGTATGATCTTCTCCAACCCCATGCTGCTGGCCTGACCCAGACCTACTCAGAGTCTTTCCGTTGAGGCAGAAGTCCTTCTGCCCTCAAAGACAGTAGGGTCTGCCTAGAGAGTGCACCAAGCACCTGGGTTCAGGGGAAAGTCATTGTTGTGATTTCTTGTTACTGATGACAGTACCAGCAAGGACAAAGTGCCTGGGTTGCTGGGAAAGCCAACCACATTCAGCCTGGCCCCCAGGCTTCAATGGATTTCTCCTCCTGTGGAAGGCCAGGCTGAGCTGTTAGGGAAACTAAAGTGATTTTCCCAGGCTCCCACTGGCAGACTCCTGTAGAGCAGGGCCTTGAGCTTGATTCTCCCAACTTCAGGTTTGTCCCTAGCTGCTGGTAAGTCCTTCCTCTCTGCTTCTGCCTCAGTGACCTTATAGCTTGGGAACCTGGCAGGAACCTGTCCCAGGGGATGCATCGTAGTGATGCTGCGAGTACTAAAGCTCCTTCTCCCATCTACCAGCTAAACCGCCCACCTACCAAGCTGAATTTGCTGACTTGCCAAGTGAAGCCAAACCCAGATGACAGGAAGTGCTTTGACCTCATCTCACGTAAGTCCCATAATTACACATTTTGTAGTGCCTGGGAAGACCCAATGAACAGGCATGAGCTGGATTTCTGACTCAGGGTCCCGTGAAGGTGTTATGTCAGGAAACCAATGCAGGTAGGCAGCAAGGTGCAGGGCAGTGGCAGTGCTTATGTGGGTCCAGTGATGATCTCTAGGCCAGATCCAGGGCATGAGGGTATAGACCAGGTTCACAAGGCTGTTAGCTATCCTGAGCTTTCAAGCTGCTTGATGAAGATAGAGGTGGGGGTTGTGATGAACAGAGTCAGCACAGTGGGATTTGCCAGTGTGTGTCCATGCTGGATTTCTGCCTGAGGGTGGCACTGGCAGGGGAGAGCAGAGGTATGGTAACAATCACATTGTGATGCAGGCAGCTTAGCCAATCACAGTTGTTCCTAGATATTGGTATTGCAGCAGTGCTCTGAGTCAGGGCCCTGATTGCTGCTGCATGTGACCCGTAAAACAGTGACCTACAGGGGTCTTCCTAAAAGGACAGGAGGCTGAGTAAAGATGGAAAGAGCAAAAGGGATAGAGTTCAATGAAGCAGTGTTTTTGCAGCCTCAGATTCTTGCCTCCTATGGCTATGTGGTCTGGAGCTCTTGCACCCGATCCCTCTGGGGATCTACTGCTTCACCCTGGCACTTCATTTGGGTGGGGCAGGCAGGATGCTAACCAATATTCCCTCGAGTCTTTTAATGTGCACCATCAGTAGAAACATAACCTAGATGAGGGCACTCTGCTAATCAGCTGGGCAGCATTGGAATCTCTCCTGAGAGGGTGCCCAAGCACCCAACGTAAGGGAACACTGGTGCTGACCCATGCACATTGGCTGCAGAGGTTGAGTGAGTGAATGGTTAGCATTCTCTGTGTGCTGGCTATGCCACATGTCCCTTGCCTGGGAATGCAGCGAGCTGGCTCTGGCTGTTGGTACTGTCTGGGTGCTGATTTGTTTCAGATCTAAACACAAATGGTTCTGTGTGTCTTAGATAACCGCACCTACCGCTTTCTGGCCGAAGATGAGCAGGAATGCACTGTGTAAGTACTGGGGTGGGGACAGGGACTGCATTGAGCAGGGAACAGAACATAAAGGTCCTTGAGGTGAATAAGTGCTAGCACTGTGAGCTGCTGAATGGGATCCAGCTCGTTGGGCCATCTTACTCCTGACTGTGTCCTCCTGTCCCCTCCAGCAAGGAGGGCAGGAGCATAGCTAGGCTGAGGCCTGATTTGCCTTTCAGTTGGGTTGCCTCTGTCTTCCCTGCAGAGAGATGCAGCAGTCAGAAGCCAACAATGGCCTGGCTGAGTTCAGGGATCCTTCCTTCACTCCCAAGCTCCTGCCAGTCATGAGGTGTGAGAAGGACCCTGCTGTGAGCCCAACCTACTGAGCCTGCACAGGCCTGTAGCCAAAAAGGGCTTGCCAGTGCTTTGGCTCACTGCCCCCCCCACCTCCCCGCCTGCCGCAAATGTTGGCACAAGGTCCAAGATGCTGGGCGGGGGGTAGGGCTGGAGCTCAATGCCCACCCCTGCAGCTGGGAGATGTTGCTCTGCAGCCACTCCAGGACTCCTGCCAGGTGCCAGCAGGAAGTCAAGGGTCAAGGTCTCTCATCAGAACGATGTGCATGAGCAGAATTTGAGGTCTCCCCATATTAGCCTGGAGCATATAGAGGGCTCATGCCTAGCTCTTGCCTCTGTTGCTCCCCCATGCACCAGAGTACAGAGCCTCTACGCCCTTGCTGACAGGGAACACAGCTCTGGAGCACAGCCCTCTCTAACTTCACCTTCCTCCTCCTCCTCGCAGCTGGATTTCTGTTCTCAGCAACAGTAAGGAAGAGGCTCTGAATGTGGCATTCAGTCGGACGCAAGGCAGCCAAGAGAGCAGCATGGAGGGGCTAACCAGGGCCATTATTGAGGAAATCAGGTGCATGCCAGGGAACAGTGTGTGCTGCGACTGCTCTACACCTGGTGAGCATATTCCCGGGGGGGTGGAACAGGGACAGGTACCTAGAGTCACTCTCTGCAGAGTCATGCCCTGCTCACACTCCAGCCTCTCCAGCTGCTGTCCCGAAAACATCCTGGATGGCAGTCACAACACAGCGCTGCTGGATCCCTGTATGGTAGGGAGTGTCTTGGCACCCCGCTTCCACCGTTGCCAGCATGCCGCTGCTCCTATCCCCCTCCCTAGCACTGCTTAGGAGCTTTCTATAGCTCCCCTGGAAAATGCCTGCACTCCTCCCTCCTGCAGAAATAGCCATTTTGGCAGGAGCCCCCACAAGGAGCCTGTCATGGGGGATACCCTGGAACAGCTCTGAGAAGCCAGTCAGGATTCTGGGAAAGTGCCTCCTCCCTCTGAACCTGCTGTCCCCAGGGCAAGAAGCTCACCCAGCTATGGCATCAATGGAAGGATTCTGCTATGAAACTGCTCAGTGAGAGGAGACTGTGCCCCCTTAGCCATCACTTAGCTCAGCCTTTTGTCTCCCTAGTCAGATCCTCCAGATGTCTTCTGCTGGAATTGTGGGTCCAGTTCTGGTGCCCACACTTAAGGAAGGATTCTGATAAATTGATGAGGGGTCAGAGAAGAGCCCCAAGAATGATTAAGGGTTAGAAACCTGCCTGTTAGTGAAAGACCTAAGGAGCTCACGCCATTTGGCTTAACATGATATGGTTAGTCAGAAGTACCTACGGGGGCAACAAATATGCACTGGTGGCTCATCAATCTAGAAGATCTGACAATCCAGTAGCTGGAAGCTGAAGCTAGAAGCTCAGACTGGATGGAGGTGCACGGTGATTTGCTAAGGGAAGTGTTAACGTTTCCATCCCTGTCAAGCTGTGACTGAAGACTGGCTTCTTTTCAGAAAGATCTGCTCTGGTTTGAACAGGGATCATGTAGAGTTCTCGAGCAGGAGGCCAGATTAGATGATCACAGGGCTCTCCTCTGAGCAGTAAGAAGCCCCAGGAACTGCTTGTACTGGGCCACTTGCAGTGCAATCATCTCTGCCATTGCAGCACCCTACAAACCCTCTCAGCACCTGGGGAATGACTTGGGCAAGGTGACCCAGTCAGTTAGTGTCGGTCTGGTCCAGAGCCACGTCCTCTGCTCTAGCACTAGCACGCACTTCTCCTTGCTCCCTGGGCCTCAGCCATTTCCAGACACTGGAGCCTGCAAAAATCCCTGTGAGACAGAGGAGATGGCTACACTTGCACTTGATCAGGAAAGCTTTTGTCATTCACAGGTGCTTAACATACATATCCTCCCTCCCCACAGGAATGGGGCATGCACCACCTTCCTTTTCTCTTTGTTAAGCTAAATGGCATGAGCCTTGAGTCTTTTACTGTGAGGCAAGTTTTGCTGCAGCATGTGCAAATGTGAATGCTGCTTTGTCAGGGTAGATAGAAGCAAAAGCCGCTTTTTGGGGGCAGAAGTGCTGACAAACAGCATTCACCCCTCTGCCTTTTAGGGACAGGGCTGCAGGCACTGCCTTGTCATGAAAAGTGTGTAATCCCTGTGCTGTTTCTGAGCATCATTGCTAGGGAGCTAGCACCTGAGGGGCCTAGGGTGGCTAAACTGGGTGTAGCTGGTACGACTCCTCAGGGAACCAGCATTTTCACCAATGTGCTGGAGTAGCACAGCTGCTGCAGCATTTCTGGGCAGACCTGCTCCGAGAGTGCCATTGTGCATGCTCTGCACAACCCACAGCAACAGCAGGCTTGTCTGCTCCTATGCCAAACTCCTGGGGAGTAATGGCGCCCAATGCTGGCGAGGGGCACCCTGCCTAGATGCAACAGGGGCCAGTTGGGCAGAAGGGATTCCCCACACTGCTCCCAACCCCAGCCAAAATGGGGATATTTTCAAATTCTTCTGATATGTGCGTCATAAAACATACCCTTCTGCCATCCCTGACTCAGCCAACCATGTAAAGTCAAGTGGAGAGGCTCCTTGAACTCCATTGAACTTCCCCTTCCTGTTTTCACATTTATTTCTACAGCCCAGTTAGGCCTCCTTGATTCTCTTCCTGGCCCCCAGGACAGACTACAGAAGCCCGGGGGCTGCTCTGATGTGCACCACCTGAGAGACCATCCACCAGCTTGGGACTGCCAGAGTTCATTTTCCTCCAGCCATTTCCCCCCAGGTGCCTGCTGCTGCATAGAGGAAAGCCGAGGAGCTATGACAGCACGAGGCCCAGCCAGGTTTCCCTTAATAAAGTGCTGCTGCTAGCACCAGGGCTGGGAAGGGGAATCAGCTCACTGTCCATGTACCTTCATTTCCTATTTAGCCTCTCCTCCACTCCTTCCTTTCCTGTCCCTGTGCCAGGCCTCCCCTCCATGTCCACTTTCCTTCATCCTCTCCCTTCTGCAGGTCCACAGCCTCCATCCTCTCAGATGCCCCACTGTAGGCATTAAGGGGGCTGAGACTGAATTGTTGACAAGGTGCTTCGTCCCCGCCGAGTCTCAGCACCTCTGGCAGAATGGTATTGCTAACCCGAGCAATGTGCTGTCTCCCCAACAGACCCAACGTGGCTGTCCATTAACCTGGGCATCCTAATCTGCATTGAGTGCTCTGGGATTCATCGGGAGATGGGTGTGCACCACTCCCGCATCCAGTCTCTGTCTCTGGACAAGCTGACAACCTCTGAGCTCTTGGTAGGGAACTGTCTGTGTGTACGGTCTCAGGGTCCCCCTCCACTCCGCCGCTACCCACACTAGCCCCGATAGTGCCCCCGCCTCTGCTGTTGCACAGATGCACTTCCTCAGGCAGCCCTCCACTCTGCGCAGGCCTACCCCCACACTCTGCTGACAGCCGCGCGCACCCCCACACTCTCCTGACAGCTACGCACACGCCTACCCCCACACTCTGCTGACAGCCACACGCATATACCCCCACTCTGTTGCCAGCCACATGCATGGCTCCCCACTCTGCTGCCAGCCTCATGCATATACCTCCACTCTGCTGCTAGCCACACACACACTGTTGGGGTATCCGTCCCACTCTACTGCCACCCCTGAAGCACTCCCTCAGGGTGCTTCCCCTGCTCCACTGCCGCCAACACACATATCTTTATCTGCCACCATCGTCAGCTGCTGCCTATACACAGCCCCTCCAGCACATCCTGCTCCACTGCCACCCGGGTGCCCACCCTCCTGCTCCACTGCTGCCTGCCCGCCCTCCTGCTCCACTGCTGCCTGCCCATTGCCACCTGCCCGCCCTCCTTTGAGGTGTCCGTCCTGCTCCACTGCCACCCTTTTGCCACCTTCAGGCCCCTTCCCCTGCTCAGCTGCTGCCCACACACTCTCCCTGAGAGTGCTCCCCTGCTCTGCTGAAGCCTGCACCTTGGATAGTGCATTGCATGGACAGAAGCTAGTTATAGCATGGGCAAGGGCATCTAAGCAGCTTACAGTGAGAGGTGAACTCTGTATGTCCATGCCTTCCTGGCCCTTCCCAGCCCACACCCCACCGTACTCTGGCTGGCACACACTCCCGGCTCTCACCAGGATGCTGTATGTTGTGCCAACCTGTCTTTTGCTTGTTTGTGTTGCAGCTGGCCAAGAATATTGGCAATTCTGGCTTTAACGACATTCTGGAAGCCAACCTCCCCAGCCCTTTGCCAAAGCCCACAGCTGGCAGTGATATGTAAGTAGTTTCTTGGGGAGCCCGGTGTGAAGGCAGACTTCTCCATATAGGGCATTGGGCATTAGCTGTGGAGCTTCATGGTGATTAGCCTATCTCCTGTGCTGTGTGTTCCCAGTTGCCCTTCCAGCTTTCTTGGAACAGATGCCTGGGTTCCTCTGGGCTAGGAAGGTCAGAGTGCACCCCATCCAGGCCCCACTCCTCACAGTGCTCAGCCATGGGAATGAGGGGCCAGCCAGCATTTCTTTCTGGAGGATTCCCCGAACTGCTTTGGGTATTGAAGGACACATACAGCAGAGAGGCAGTGTAGGCAGGAAGGATGTGACTGACTTCAGGGCTGAGATTTCCAAAGCTGCCTGGGGCATGGGTGGATGGTGTCCTTTAATGTTACTGATGGATTCCCATGGGTGCAAATGGGAGCAGTTACACCAGTGCTGAGCACATTGGAAAATACTCCTCCACGTGGGAAGGTGTCGTGGGGGGCATACTCTTGGGTGCCAACCCTTAGTAATCACTGTGACATCTCTTACATTTCAGCTCAAACCATGGGCCCCACTCTCCATTGCCCCAGCGCACAGTGGGTCTTGGGCCCAAGGGCATGGTGAGCAGTGCATGCTACTGAATTAGAATGGTAGCATTGGTGTAAATGCCAGTAGCTGGTGCACCTCAAAGTGAGATCAGGCCCAATATTAGTGAGGACCGAAATCTGACAAAGGGAGTGGAATCACAGCAGAAATAACACAGCAAGATTAATTCTGGAAGAATATACTGCTGTACCTGTAGGGAAAATAACCCCACAAAAGCCTGCAGCAGGTAAAGACTAGGCACAGCTGCTGAAGAGCTAGCAATCAGCAAATTCCACTGTGCATCCAGTACACTGAGGTACCCCAAGTGAGTCTGGCTATATGGATAAAGGTGCCACTCTCCGAGCAGGAAGGCAACAGTACTGGCACCTCTCAAGCTCCCTGGACTTTGAAGTCAAGGCTGCCAGTCTCCTCCTAAACCCTGCTCTAGTTTAACCAAAAGTTCTAGGCTGGGTCCGGAAACCTCTGGGTGAGTTCTCCAGGTTGTATTTGCAGGAGGTCAGACTAGATGATGCTAATAGTCCCTCTGGCGTTAACATCTAAGAATCAGTAAACACTGCATCCAGCTCTGGGCATTTCTCTGTCAGAAAGATGCAGACAAAGGCCCAAGAGCAATGGAAACAGTCATGAATCATTGAATCATAGAAGACTAGGGTTTGAAGAGATATCAGGAGGTTATCCAATCCAACTCCTGCTCAAAGCAGGACCAACCCCAATTAAACGATCCCAGCCAGGGCTATGTCAAGACTGGCCTTAAAAAACTCTAGCAATGGAGATTCCACCACTTCCCTAGGCAACCCATTCCAATGTTTCACCACCCTTCTAGTGAAATAGTTTTTCCTAATCTCCAACCTAGACCTCCCCCACTGCAACTTGAGACCATTGCTCCTTGTTCAGCCATCCATCACTACTGAGAACAGCCTGGCTTCATCCTCTTTGGAATCCCCCTTCAGAGAGTTGAAAGCTATCGCGTCCCCCCTCGTTCTCTTTTGCGGGCTAAATAAGCCCAGTTCCTTCAGCCTCTGCTCATAAATTGTGCCCCAGCCCCTTAATAATTTTTTATCCTGTCTGCAGGATTGTCTCCAATTTGTCCATATCCTTTCTGTAGTGGGGGGGAGGGGAGCCCAAAACTGGAGCAGCACTCCAGATATAGCTTCACCCGAGCTAAGTAGAGGGGAAGAATCACTTCCCTTGATGTGCTGGCAGTGCGCCTACTAATGAAGCCCAAAATGTTGTTAGCCTACTTGGCAGCAAGGACATGCTGTTGACTCATATCTTGTCCACTGTCATCCCCAGGTCCTTTTCTGTAAAACTGCTACTTAGCCAGTCGGTCCCCAGTCTGTAGCAGTGCTTGGGATTCCTCCATCCCAAGTGCAGGACTCTGCACTTGTGCTTGTTGAACCTCATCACATTTCTTTTGGCAAAATCCTCCAATTCATCAGGTCACTCTGGAACCCATCCCTACCCTCCAATGTATCTACCCCTCCTCCCAGCTTAGTGTAATCTGTGAACTTGCTGAGTGTGCAATCCATTCCGTCATCCAGATCATTAATGAAGATGCTGTACAAAACCAGTCCGAAGACTGACCCCTAGGGCACTGCACTTGCTACCAGTTGCCAACTAGGCATCAAGCCATTGATCCACTACCGATTGAGCCTGATGATCTGGCCAGCTTTCTATCCACCTTACAGAGGATGTAAAGCGAGGGGCCCTGCTATATATGGAAAGAATAGAGAGCTCAATTTGCAGAGCTAGGCTAATGCAAGACTGTCTGGGGGGAGGAGCATGCACACCCATGCTCTGGGTGGTCCAAATGTGATCTGGGGGGAATGGGAGGAAATTGAGAGGGGGAAAAGAAGCTGCATCTCAGAAAGTGCCCCCTGGTGGTGAGCTATATGAGGTGATGCAAGCACCTCCCAGGGGACAGGGAAGGAATCCCATGATTTGAGGTATTTAAAACTAAATAGGATAAAATGCTAGAAAACAAACCCCAGGGAACAATCCTGCCCTAGCCAAGGGTAGGCTGGAGGTGCTGGCAGGTGTCTCCATTGCTTGTTTCCACCATCCAGTGAGCCACAGCATTGGCTTCCGGTGAAAGCCCTTGAAGCCTGCCAGTTCAGAGGGGCAGTAGGGTTGATTTGCTCTTGTGCAGCATGCTGGTGCTCTGCTCTGCTTCCCCTCCACTCTTGTCGTGCACCATGCCTTAGCTTAGTGCATTGAAATCCAGAGGGCCTCTGCAGCTCTGCCTGAGAAATCCACAGTGTGCCCCCAGTCAGGGCAGTATTGCTAATTTGACATGTCAAAATCACGTGTCAAGCCCAGACCTCATGAAATGATAACATTTAATGTTCTTTGCTGTCTAATTTGTGGGCTATTCACTTACATGTGTGACTTGGCTTCCAGTGTCCAGAAACTGCCTTTGGGAAGATAAAACGCAAAATACTCTCATGTAAACATGTGACTTCAGGAGCTGCAATTTAAGATAGCAGCAAATATCTCAAGAGTGGGCAGTGCTTCTAGAGCAGGGTGTGGGGAGTGGTATAGCAGGTCAGGGGCCACGGAAGAGGAAAAGAGGGGCAGAGATAAGAAGGAGCCAGCAGAAATAGAGGAGAGGAAGCACTGCATCTCTGCTGGTACCTGCCTTGAAGCCTCAAGTCTGAACTTTCCTTGACTGGGAGTGGAGAAGGAGCAATCGTGTTTCAGGGCTTGTACAATCTCATGTGAATTCTAACTCTCTTCCCACCCCAGGGCCCTTCGTAAAGATTTCATCATTTCCAAGTATATGGAGAGGAAATACGCTCAGAGGAAAGCCAGGAGCCCAGCTGCCCACTGCCAGGAGCTACAGGAAGCCATCAGGTGGAAGGACGTATTTGCATTGCTCCAGGCCTATGCCGAAAAGGTGGATTTACGTGAGCCTGTTCTGGAGCCTATGGAGGTAAGGATGCCCCTGTACTGAGTATCCCAAGAGACCCACAATGTAGATGGAAAGGAGCAGCGAGGCAGAGACAGTGCAGACGAGGCAGTGGGACAAATCTGATAAGTTTGTTTGATACAATAACAAGTGGATAAGGGAGAAGCGGTAGGTATGGTATACCTAGAATTTAATAAAGCATTTGATATGGTCTCTCATGACCTTCTTGTCAATAAACTAGGCAAATACAATTTAGATGGGGCTACTATAAGCTGGGTGCATAACTGGCTGGATAACCATTCTCAGAGAGTAGTTACTAATGGGTCTCAGTCATGCTGGAAGGGCATAACAAGTGGGGTTCTACTGGGGTCTGTTTTGGGACCAGTGCTATTCAATATCTTCATCAACTATTTAGATGATGGCATAGAGAGTATACTTATTAAGTTTGCAGATACCACCAAGCTGGGAGGGGTTGCAAGTGCTTTGGAGGATAGGGTCATAATTCAAAGTGATCTGGACAAACTGGAGAAATGGTCTGAGGTAAATAGGATGAAGTTTAATAAGGACAAATGCTTAGGAAAGAGCAATCAGTTTCACACATACAGAATGGGAAGTGACTGTCTAGGAGGGAGTACTGCAGAAAGGGATCTAGGGGTCATAGTGGACCACAAGTTAAATAGGAGTCAACAATATGACACTATTGCAAAAAAAGCAAACATGATTCTGGGATGCATCAACAGGAATGTTGTGAGCAAGACTTACAGAATACATGATGCAGCCCTTCTCTGTTTTACATTTTCTTCATGGGCATTTCTAAGATGATTTTATACTTTATGAAGGCTTAAGAGTATATTTAAAGTAATCACGCCAGATTACTACATATATAAACTCACTGAAACAAAGACATTGTTTTAAATTAATCAACCAGAGCAGTTTAGTGTGTTCATAACAAAATTCATTGCTTTTAGAAAAAGGGAACACTATTTCAACACATGCTTACGAAATTTTACCGTATTTGTATATTAAAAATATGTTTCCAAAGATATTAGTCATAAAAAAGGATTTTATATCTTAATAAGATACTAATTTTGATGTAGGGTTCTCTAAAAACTAGTTAATCAAATAGTCAGAAGTGACAGGGAAACTCATTTGTCCATGTTCCACGAATCTATGCACTGTGTAGATGTGCCAAATTTTGAAACAAGATATTTTGAAATACAATCAAAATAAGATACTCAGTTTGCATAGCACAAATTATGTATCTTATTTTGAGTTTAGGTTGCTGTGTAGATGCACCAGTACAGTCTGGTGATTGCTCAGTGGGGCCCTGTTCTACGCACTACTGCAGTATGCTGCTCCTAATTACTGATTACTTACGGTTAGGGTAAGAGTGTATATGAACCTTTTGTGATGGGTTCCCTGGGATGTCTCCTGGAACCATGCGACCACTGTGCCCCCTTAACTCTCAGCCTGGGCTGTCTCTCACAATGGTTTGCCAGTGACAAGCAGCAAACCCCTCCAGATGCTATTATCACTCAGCACAAGAGCATGTGGAGCCCCATACCCACCTAGATTGGCTGAATACACCCAGAGACACTTACGAATCATACAGAGAAAGGCGTGAGGTAAACCCTCCAGTTCCCAGTCTTGTATCTCAGAAATATGTGCCATCCTGCACTGCTCAAGATCCTTTCTTAAACTATGCAAGTTTATTAATTGGTTCACCACGTCATCAATAGAAAGAGGATATACAGCAGCCTTTGCAAACTGAGCAGATTTATCAGACACTTCAGGCAGCCTCACTGGTAAAAATAAACAGTAAAGCAAATTTATTGACAATAAAAGATAGAATTCAAGTGACTGTAAGTGATAGGCAACAAGTCAAAGTGGTTTCCAAAATAAAATAAAATAAAATAAAATAAATATAAGCACACAGTCTAAACTCCTTATTAGAGTGGGCAGCAACTAGATGAATCTGTTCTTCTCACCCCACTGGATACTAGGGATGTAAGCGACTAGTTGACTATCCAATAAACGAAAGCTTATCGGATAGTCGACTAGTCCCTAAACTGCTCACTCTCCCCCCCTTGTTGCCTCTATCAGAGTGTATGTTTTCAGAGAACTATGCACAATGACACCAAGATCTCTCTCTTGAGAGGTTAGAGCTAAATTAGTCCCAATCATTTTGTATATATAGTTGAGATTATTTTTTCCAATGGGCATTAGTTTGCATTTATCAACATTAACATTCATTTGCCATTTTGTTGCTCCATCACCTAGTTTTGTGAGATCCTTTTGAAGCTCTTCACAGTCCGCTTTGTTCTTAACTATCTTGAGCAGTTTAGGATCATCTACAAATTTTGCCACCTCACTATTTACCCTGTTCTCCAGATCATTTATAAATAGGCTAAATAGGACTGGTCCCAGTACAAACCCTTAGGAGGCACCACTAGTTACCTCTCTCCATGCTGAAAACTGACCTTTTATTCCTACCCTTTGTTTCCTGTCTTTTAACCAGTTATCAGCCCATGAGAGGACCTTCCCTCTTATCCCATGACAACTAACTTTGCTTAAGAACCTTTGGTGAGGGACCTTGTCAAAGGCTTTCTGGGAATCTAAGTACACTATATACACTGGATCTCCCTTTGTCCATGTGATTTTGAGCCCCTCAAAGAACTCTAGTAGATTAGTAAGGCATGATTTCCCTTACAGCAGTGTTTCTTAAACTGTTCCGTGGCACACCGGTGTGCCGCGAGGCAGTCGGAGGTGTGCCGCAGAGAACAACAGAATTCAAAATGGCTGCCCTTAAAGTGGCAGGCAACCTTTTTTTATTGATTGATTGATCGATCGCTCAATAACTGTCCCCCGACCCTTCCTCCCCCCGCCCTTTTTTTTTTTTTTTTTTGGTCAACAAAAAATCCTTGGTGTTCCTCATTTTAAAAAAAATGTATTGTTTGTTGTTCCTTGGTCTTAAAAAGTTTAAGAAACACTGTTTTACAGAATCCACGTTGACTTTTCCTCAACAAATTATGTTCATCTATGTGTCTGACAATTCTGTTCTTAACTATAGTTTCATCTAATTTGCCCAGTACTGATATTAGACTTATCAGTCTGTAATTGCTAGGATCACCTCTAGAGCTCTTTTTAAATATTGGTGTCACACTAGCTATCTTCCAGTCATTAGGTACAGAAGCTGAGTTAAAGTATAGATTATAAACCACAGTTAATGGTTCCACATTTTCACATTTGAGTTGTTTCAGAACTCTTGGGAAAATGTCATCTGGTCCTGGTGACTTGTTACTGTTTAGTTTATCAATCTGTTTCAAAACCACCTCTGACACCTCAATCTGGGACACTTCCTCAGAATTGTCACCTAAAAAGAATGGCTCAGGTTTGGGAATCTCCCTAGCATCCTTAGCCATGAAGACCAAAGCAAAGATATCCAGTCACTTGCTGTTTGTATCTTGTTTGTAGGAATCTGGGGAAACCGTTCTCCACTTGGCAGTGTTGTTAGCAGACCGAACCTCCCTGCACATTGTTGATTTTCTGGTGCAGAACAGGTAACCTGACTCTAGCAGGGACAGGGCTGCTGCTCAGGCCAAGACATATAATACAGTCAGCGGAGTTAGTGCTGCTGGAAGCTGCTGGATAGCTTTGGACACTAAATGCCTCTGAATAGCCCCTGAAGTACCACCAGCACCAGGGTATTTCCCTGTGAAAGTGCCTCAGTTTTGACTTGGGGAAACTACCTTTAATGTTAGAGGGGAATTCACAACCATGGTCCTTCCCTGATTTCTCTGCTGAGGGGAGCAATGAGATCTAATGGGAATGGGAATTTTCCAGCTGGAACATGTGTCCTCCTGGATGGTTCAGCCCATGCCTCTCATCATACCCATCACTGAACAGCTTGCAATGGGCATGCCCATCCTGACTGAGGCCCACAGGCTCCACAACCCATTAAAGATTAAGCGACCCAGCCCAGCTCAAAGATGAGCTTCCCAAGGACTAGCTCTTGCTTTTCGGAATGAGTCCGGTTCTTCCTGAGCAGGCAGGGGTGCATTTTTGTTCCTTCTGCATTCGAGCCCAGTGCACCATTGACTGTGGTGGAAATAGCATTAAAGTCTATCTCCATGAGGGTGCCCCACTGAGACTGAGCCTTGCAGTCTCAGTCTCCATGATCATCATCTCCAGGTTACAGACGGGAGAATGGCGGCTCAAAGGGAGAAAGTGACTTGTGCAAGGTGGCACAAGACATCTCTTGGAGCTGGGAATGGATTCAGTTTTCCTGGATTCCTGTCCACACAAACAAGGACAACGTGTGGGGGTAACGTGCTCCCAAACACCATGGGTGGGAGGAGCCAGCCAATAGCCAGCAAGGTAACTAGCTGGAGGGCTAGTCTGTCCCCCCTGCACTCACTGGCAGCAGCAGGGAGAAGCAGAGCAAGGCGGCCCCAGCTGCTTTGCTCTCCCAGCTGCACCTCTCCAGGGGAGGGGGTGAGACTCCCCTGCATTCCCCATCAGGAGTAGAGCAATGCGGCCCAGGGAGCAAAGCAGTGAGTGTGGGTCTGGCAGAGCCCTGTTGCCAGCGTTGGCCTCTGGCTCTGTTATCCCCCCCAACCAGCCTCAGTTGGGGGAAGAGGCAGGGTGGGGAGGGAGCAGGGATGTGGAGAGCTGGGGTCTGGGACAGAGGGGTATTGTCTCAGCCCTTCCCCTGGATGGGGGAGGTAACATGGTCAGTATTTCCCCCCCCCCCCAGCTCCCCTCTCACCAGTCACCTCTGCATACAAAACTGTCTTCCTTGTAGAACAGTGGTCTTCAACTTTTTAAAGCACAATATCACTTTTTAAATTTGTCAGTCCAGGATCTACCTCAAACCCAAATACCCCCGCCCTGCCCTCTTCGCTCTGTGGAGATAGAGGCAGGGGACACATGTCACTCTGTCCCATTCTCCTGTACCCTCTCTCCCCCACCCTGCACAACAAGCAGGAGGCTCCCAGGAGGCAGCTCCGAGGCTCTGGGCAGGAGCAGCAGGGCAGTGGGGAAAGGAGCAGCTGAAGTGCCAGCACTTGATAGCCTCCCAGCCAAACCAGTCAGGATCACCTGTCTCAGGCTCCAAGCTCTACCAGTAGATCCTGATCTACTGGTTGGTGATCACTGTTGTAGAAGCTTCAGGTGGTAGCCGAGTTAGTCTTACAGAAAAAAAACAGCAAGCAAATGGTCTGGTAGCACTTTATAGACTAACAAAACATGTAGATGGTATCATGAGCTTTCGTGGGCTAAACCCTTATCTTCTGCATCACCTCCTGCATCGTCAACTTTTCACTTGACTTCTAATCCCCACTTCTCCTTGCCAGCATTACTCAATGATGCATGGCTGTGTGCTCCCAGATCTGCTGCTCTGTGTGATCTGGGCAGGGTTCTGAGTTTAGCTTATGCTGCAGTAGAGTGGATGTTTTATCAGCCTCATGGCATTGCCCATTGCTGGGGAACATGCACACAACTACCAAGGTTGGGGAAATTCCATGTGGAGAGTATTCAATGAGAAGATGTGATATTTTTGCATAATTTTGCACAAATCATAATTATTTTAATAAATCATGTGTGACTTATCGCTGGAAGTAGCTGTTATAGTCTGGGTCACAGAAATCCCCTTGGGGTTGTTAACAGGTATGTTGATCAAGCCACTGAGCCCACCTTCCTGCCCTCAGGGGCTCCCCACCACCTGTCCTGCTGGGCCACAAGCTCTGGTCTCCCGTTGCAAAAGTACAAGGTTGGGGTTACCACCCCTCCGGAAGAGTAACATAGATGCTGAACCAGCTCAGCTCCAGCAGGGCTCAGCTATAAGACCATTGACAACACCCAAGAACCCAACCCCCCCAAAGGGACCAAAACCCCAAATCAATCCATCTTATTCTGTTTAAAAATTTTACACAGAGAAAACTCATAAAGATGTTTGCCCCCTTTATTAATGAAAGAGAGATATGCACAGTGGCCGCTCCTCTCCAGCTACCAATTTTTTTCATGGGACTTGATAGTAAACAAAAGTGTTTTTATGAACTATAAAAAGTCAGATATAAGTGAATGCAAGTGAAAACAGACAGATCAAAGTAAGTTACTAAGTTAAAATAAAACGTGCCAGCTAATTCTAATACACTGAGGCTACGTCTAAACTACACCTCTCTGTCGACAGAGAGATGTAGATTAGGCACATCGACATTGCTAATGAAGCAGGGATTTTAATATCCCATGCCTCATTAGCATAAACATGGCTGCTGCTTTTTTTCTAAACAGAGTTTTTTTGAAAAAAACCCAGTAGTCTAGATGTGGCTCTGTTGAAAATATACCCTTTTTTGGCAGCTCCTGTATTCCTCAAAAAATGAGGTTTATAGGAGCTGTCGAAAAAGGGTTTATTTTCAACAGATCCGCATCTAGACTGCCATTTTTTTCGAAAAAAACTTCGTTTTGAAAAAAAGCGGCGGCCATGTTTATGCTAATGAGGCGTGGGATATTTCAATCCCTGCTTCATTAGCAATGTCGATGTACCTAATCTGTATCTCTCTGTCGACAGAGAGGTGTAGTCTAGACACACCCTAAGAAACTTGTTACATGCAGATTCTTACCCTAAACAGTTCTTATCTCAGGCTACAGTTGACCTTTTAATGACGTGGACCCAGCAGCTTTGCCTCTACCCTTTCACTACAGTTCTTTGTTTTCAGGTCTCTTCACGTATATCCTCTTAGCGTGGGGAGGCAATTTCCAAAGCCAGCTGAAGACAAAGACCTGATTGCTTTCCATTCCTTAAATAGACAAGAACCCTTTGTTCAGTCTCCCCATCCCCTTGAAAAAGTATCACATTCAAGATGGATGGCAGTACCAGGTGGTACAGTCACATGTCTTTCTAGGAGAGACCACAGTTTGGGCTCACAGGAAAATAAAACCATTCATGGGTCGTTGGTTTGAGTACTGAGCCATTAAGTTCCTAAAGTATCAGTAATGGCCCTCATTAGAAAATTTATAATTAAAAACAGATTTACACTCCATATTTCTAACTTCATACACAAGCATGATACATGCACAAATAGAATATACTCATTCAGCAGATTGTAACTTTAAAAAGTCTATGTTACATGATCCGTTTTGCATAAAATGTCTTTGAGATATGCATTGTCATATTCAGAAGCCAATTTTCATAAAGCATGGGGGCAGCTGTGACAGCAGCAACTAGCAGCTTGGGATGAGTTAGCTTCCCCTATCCCTTTTAAGACCCTGCCTTAATCTGGGCCTAGTGAGCCCCTGCCAGTCAGCACGGCGTTATCCTCCGCCCATAACAAGTTGTCTCCTCCTGCCTGAAGCCATGGGCCAAAACACCCTCTAGTGGCCACAGAATGAACTGCAATTGCTGTCCACAGCAGTGAAATGCACAAGTTTCCAGCGGAACTGTCAGCAGAGCTGCCCAATGTACAAGAGCCACGCAGTAGGCTGGATGTTTGGCAGACCTACATTCATGTGCCTTGGCTAGAAGCCGAATGCTGGACATTGTAGTTTCTGATCTATGTTCCTGTGAGCTACGGAGGTTTGGGGTCAAATGTCATACAGTGATTGACCTGTGAGGAGAGGCTGAGGGATTTGGGCTTATTTAGTCTGCAGAACAGAAGAGCGAGGGGGGATTTGATAGTAGCCTTCAACTTCCTGAAGGGAGGTTCCAAAGAGGATGGAGAGAGGCTGTTCTCAGTGGTGATGGCAGAACAAGGAGCAATGGTCTCAACTTATAGTGGGGGAGATATGGGTTGGATATTAGGAAAAACTATTTCCCTAGGAGGGTGGTGAAGCACTGGGATGGATTCCCTGGGGAGGTGGTGGAATCTCCATCCCTAGAAGTTTTTAAGTCTCAGCTTGACAAAGCCCTGGCTGGGTTGATTTAGTTGGGATTGGTCCTGCTTTGGGCAGGGGGCTGGACTTGGTGACTTCCTGAGAACTGTTCTGTCTCAGGCATACTCATGCCGACTATCCTTTGCCACAGTGGGAGCCTTGAGAAGCAGACAGAGAAGGGGAACACACCACTTCATTACTGCTGCTTCCACAATAAACCTGAGTGCCTCAAGCTCCTTGTGAGAGCCAAAGCCAGCATTGCCATCAGTAAGTGACTGCGCGGGCTGTGGTCTCCAAACACGAAAGAAGGGCTTGGGTGGGTTACGTATTTTATACAGTATCAGAGGTAGCCGTGTTAGTCTGGATCTGCAAAAGCGACAAGGAGTCGCATAAGCTTTCGTGGGCAAAGATGAAAAGCTTATGCACCAATACATCCAAGCAGTGCATGCATCTGATGAAGTGGGTCTTTGCCCACGAAAGCGTATGCTCCAATACATCTGTTAGTCTATAAGGTGCCACAGGACTCCTTGTCACTTTTATTTTGTACAGTGTTACTTGTGGGGCCAATGTCTGCTCTCTGCACCCTGCATCTCTTACTGAGAACAGAACAGGAGCTCTTTGCACTAGGTACTAGGCCAAATACAATAGAGGAAGCATGTAGAACCAAGGGCTTTTATACTGAGAATGTGCAGTGTTGTATAGCCACAGGGCAGTATGTCTTCGGAGCAGTGCAGAGGTGCCTCTGACTGGATCTGCAGTACATGGTGTGGAACAGGGATCATGGCTTTTCTCTGGTTAGAGAAGTCAGGTGCTGATCTTTGATGACTCAGTGGGTGGTAGGAATCCTGATTCCTTCAGGAGATACCTGGACAGAGGTAGGATAACAAATCTTGTGGATAAGGGAGAAGAGGTGGACGTGGCATACCTAGATTTTAGAAAGGCATCTGACAAGGTTTTGCATGACCTTCTTATCAGTAAACTAGGCAAATACAACTTAGATGGGGCTACTATAAGGTGGGTGCATAACTGGCTGGATAACCATTCTCAGAGAATAGTTATTAATGGTTCACAAACATGCTGGAAGGGCATAACAAGTGGGGTTCTGCAGGGGTCTTGTTTTGGGGCCGGTTCCATTCAATATCTTCCTCAATGTTTTAGACGATGGCATAGAGAGTACAATTATTAAGTTTGCAGATGATACCAAGCTGGGAGGGGTTTCAAGAGCTTTGGAGAATAGGGTCACAATTCAAAATGATCTGGAGAAATGGTCTGAGGAAAATAGGATGAAGTTTAAAAAGGACAAATGCAAAATACTCCACTTAGGAAGGAACAGTCAGTTTCACACATACAGAATGGGAAGTGATTGTTTAGGAAGGAGTACTGCAGAAAGAAATCTAGGGGTCATAGTGGACCACAAGCTAAATATGAGTCAACAATGTGACACTGTTGCAAAAAAAAAAGCAAATGTGTTTCTGGGATGCATTAACAGGAGTGTTGTGAGCAAGACCTGAGAAGTCATTCTTCTGTTCTACTTTGTGCTGATTAGGCCTCAGTTGGAGTATTGTGTCCAGTCCTGGGCACATTTCAAGAAAGATTTGGATAAGGTCCAGAGAAGAGCAACAAAAATGATTAAAGGTCTAGAAACCATAACCTATGAAGGAAGACTGAAAGAATTGGGCTTGTTTAGTTTGGAAAGGAGAAGACTGAGAGGGGTCATGATAGCAGTTTTCAGGTATCTAACAGGTTGTCACAGGGAGGAGGGGGGAAAATTGTTGTCCTTGGCCTCTGATGATAGGACAAGAAGCAATGGGCTTAAATTGCAGCAAGGTAGGTTTCAGTTGGACAATAGCAAAAACTTCTTAACTGTCAGGGTGGTTAAACACTGGAATAAATTGCCTAGGGAGGTTGTGGAATCTCCATCTCTGGAGATATTTAAGAGCAGGTTAGACAGACATCTATCAGGGATGAGCTAGACGGTGCTTGTTCCTGCCATGAAGGCAGGGGACTGGACTTGCTGATCTCTCAAGGTCCCTTTCAGTTCTAGTATTCTATGATTCTATGAAGTGACTGTGAATAGAGAAAACTGTGATCTTTGTACATGAGTGACCATTTCAGACTGCAAGGAGGCAGATATTGTTGACTCATTGGCTCACAGTTACTTGTATTTTACTGCCCAGTTGCACTGGAGCAGCTCTGAGCACATGTGAGGTGCTGCTAATGTCAATGAAGCAGATGTAGAGAATCTCAAAACAGAAACCCTGTTACCATTAGGTTTAAAATCAACTCAAGAGCCATCTATCTTACAAATAAGCCCAGCCTAAGGCCCCCCTCAGATAGTAACAGTTTGGACACCAACTTATACTGTGCCCAACACACACATTCAGCTAAAGAGAAAAATGCTCAATGAGCATCTCACAAACAGTCTTACTACTGCCCATGCAATTGTGTTAGTGTGTTAGGCCCTGACCTGACCCCTGCTAGAGACAGCAGCAGTCTTGTTTTCACTTGATTGGGAGTTCCCTTGTGCTCCTGTTACCTGCCTTATGTGTGTCCATCCCCTAGTGTGTAATCCCGTGTCTGATTTGTGATGATGTGAACACTTCCTATTGTGATGGATTCAGTCTCTGGAACTACTTGGGACTATCACATGATGTGCTGAATTACCACTGAGCCCACCTTCCTGCCCTGATGAGTACCCCTCAACTCTGTCCTGCTGAGCTAGGCCCTCAGGATGGGGTCACAGCCTTCAGGAGCATAATACACATGCTGAGATCAGCTCAGCTCTGGGAAGACTCAGCCAAAGGGACTTGCCTCAGCTCCCTGGTGCACAGCCCCAGTGGGACCTGAATCTCTGAGAAATCTTCCTTACTCTGTGTGATGGGGTGTGGTCACAGACGACCCCTCAGGGGTGCCTCCTGGGGTGCTGACGTGGCCACTGCCACTCGCCTTCCCGCTCTCTGGGGCTCCTCCCCGCCCAGTCCTGCTGGGCCAGCTCTGCTGGTCTCCCCCAGCCAAGGTCCCAAGCTGAGGTCCCTGCCTCCACTGAGAAGCAGCACAGACACTGAACCACTTCAGGTCCAAGGAGAGTGCAGTTTAGGGCCCAGCCTCCTGAGAGAGCTCTCCCCAGATGGGATCAAACCCCAAAGAATTAGGCAAGCCCCCTTTAGCAATGAAAGGGGGAATATGCACACTGGTTGCCCCCCCCAGGTAACAATCGCTTACACTGGGTTTGTTAGAAAATAAAAATGGTTTTATTAAGTTGAAGCAGTAGGATTTAAGTAGTAATAAGTGAAAACAGGCAGAGCACAGTAGGTTACAAATCAAAAGAAACAAAAACGCTTGGCTAATTCTACACTGAAACCTCAGTACAAACTTAATCAAACTCACCCTAGAACCTCTTTTCCAGCTGCCACACTAAACCAGGGCTGTTTCCCCCCCCCCCCCTCCCGGGTCTCAGGCTCCTTCCTTCAGGTGCAGCCCAGCCAAAAGACCCAGGCCTCTCCTTTCCTATTCCTTTTGTTAAGGAGTTGAGGCCACTCCCTACTTAAGGACAAAAGATTGTTTAACAGTGGCTCATCTAGAAGTTGCAGGTAACACCCTCCATGTCTCCCATTTACACATTTGAAACTCACCAAGTATTCCCCACTCCATCGCTATGTCTACACTCGCGGCTTCTTGCGCAAGAACGGCCGTTCTTGCGCAAGAATCTGCAGAGCGTCCACACTGCCCGCCTGCTCTTGCGCAAGGAAATTTACAGTACGGCGTGGTAAGAGAGGGCTCCTTGCGCAAGAGTTACGCTCTTTTTTATCAGGCGTAAGCCCTCTTGCGCAGGAGCTCTTGCACAAGAGGGCAGTATGGACGCTCGGCAGGGATTTCTTGCGCAAGAGAGCCCTATGGCTAAAATGGGCATCAGAGCTTTCTTGCACAATAGAGCATCCACACTGCCATGGGAGCTCTTGCGCAAAAGCACAGCGCGCACATGGCAGTGTGGACGTTTTCTTGCACAAGAACCCTTGCACAAGATGTTCTTGCGCAAGAAGCCGCCAGTGTAGACATAGCCCAGGTGTCTAATATTCTACACACAAATGATGCATACAACAGAGTAAGATAAACAGAACCAGCAGATATGACATGAAGATCAATGGGTTACATGAAATAATTCGCTCAAACCACTTTTGAGTTATGGATATTCATGTCCATGAGTCCACTTCATAAAGCATGGGGGGGGGGGTTCCGTCACACTCTGTATAAAGTTTTAATACAAAGTAAGCTCATATTGCCTGCCCTCTTTCTCTGGGTAAAGAGGGAGATGCACAACTGCTTGCCCACCCCCCCCCCCAGGCAACAACTATTTACACTGGGTTTATTACTAAACAAAAGTATCAGAGGGGTAGCCGTGTTGGTCTGGATCTGCAAAAGCGACAAGGAGTCCTGTGGTACCTTATAGACTAACAGACGTATTGGAGCATAAGCTTTCGTGGGCAAAGACCCACCTCGTCAGATGCATCTGATGAAATGGGTCTTTGTCCATGAAAGCTTATGCTCCAATACATCTGTTAGTCTATAAGGTGCCACAGGACTCCTTGTCGCTTAAACAAAAGTGATTTTATTAAGTGTGAAAGGTAGGATTTAACTGGTCATAAGAAATAGCAGACAGAACAAAGTAAGTTATGAAACAAAATAAAACAGATCACACAAGCTAAGCTTAATACACTAAGAAATTGGTTACATGGACTTCCTCACCCTCCATGTTGTTTGAATAAGCATCTTTTGCAGACTGGAAAGCCTTCCAGTTTAGGCTCAGTCCTCCCCCCTGTTCAGTCTTAGATGTTTCCGGCAATCATCTTGGTTGGAGTAGCCTGGGAGAACTAGAATATTTCACTCCCCAGCCTTAAATAGGATTTGCATAATGTGGGAGTCTGTTGTTTCAGTTTCACTCCCTCACAGCTACTCATGGAAAAGTTTGTGGTTTTAGATGGATTCTAGTATCAGGTGATATGGTCACACGCAGTGTTCCTTCTAATTTTTCCCATCCCGGAGTGAAATGAATTTTGTTATGTGCACCAATGTGGAAGTGATGTGTGACACAGAGGGGATGTGCAGCACATCCCCACCTTATTGGTGCCCATAACAACATTCATGTCTTGGGGGTGGGGGTGGGGCCAATGAGTTCTGAGTGTGAGAGGTTGATCAGGTCCAAGGCAGAGTGTTAGGGTGCAAAAGTGTGAGGGCGCCAGCTGGGGGTGCAGGATAATGGTTAAGAAATTCAGACCTGGGACAGAGGTTTGGGATGCAAGGCTCTGGGATAGAGCAAAGGCAGAAGGAGGATGCAGTGGTGTGAGGGTGGGCTCGGGAACTGGGTCACCACATGGGGGACTCTAGGGCCTGGCTACTCTTGCTGGGTGTGGGGAGGGAGCCACTCCAGCCACAGTGGGGGGATCTGGGGCCAGACCATCTTGGCCACAGAGAGGGAGGTCCAGACTGCTCCAGCTGCGGCATGGGGAGTCTGGGGCTAGGCAGAGGGAGACAACTCTGGCCATGGCAGGGGGGCTCCAGGGCTGACCCTCTCAGCATGCTCCTGGGCAGCTTTGGCTGTGGCATGGGGTCTCAAGGCCTGGGCAGCTGCAGCAGTGGGGTGTCTGGGGCATGGCCATTCCAGCCTGGGTCCCTGGGGTGAGGTCTTTCAGCCTGCAGCAGAGGGGGCCTGAAGCCAGGTCACTAGGGATGCTCTTGTGTTTGGGCTAGGGGAGAGATGCTTGGTTCACACAATCCCTTCCCCTGGTCACCAGTCTGGAGGCTAGGTTGGGGATGGGGTGGCCCTTGCATGGGTGCCTAAGGTGCCTGCCCAGCGCTGCCTAGGCAGTTGCCCAGCCATGCAGCCACACAGATTATAGAAAACTGTCTCTGCAAGACCCCTGGCTCTGTACTTCATGGGCTGACCCTACATTCAAAGGAAAGCCAATCTTCATTGTCTCTTTGCTAATGGAACATTATAACTCTGAAGTACCATTAATGGCCCTCACTTAGCAGGACTACATTAATAACACAGGTTTATACTCCCTATTCCTAGCTTGATCTCAGATGGGTAGCTGTGTTAGTCTGTAACTTAAAAAACAACGGATGGTCCTGTAGCACCATAGGCTATGTTTACACTACCAGGTTATTTTGAAATAATAACTCCGGGTATGTCTACACTTGCCCCCTAGTTTGGACTAGGGAGGCAAATGAAGCATACTGAAGTTGCTAATGAAGCGCGGGATTTAAATATCCCACGCTTGATTAGCATATTCGCAACCAGTCGCCATTTTAAAATGCCGGTCGCCCGATTTAACTTGCCGTGTGTAGACGCAGTAGTCCGATTTAAAACCCTTCCCTCGAATTAACTGTTATTCCTCGCCTTCCTGCTCTCTGGGGTTCCTCACCGCCCGGTTCTGCTGGGCCAACTCCACTGGACTCCTCCAGCCAAGGCCCCCTCCTCCCCTCCAAGAAGCAGTACAGACACTGAACCTCTTCAGGTCTGAGGAGAATGCAGTTTAAGGCCCAGCTTCCTGGGATACCACTCCCCAAATGGAATCAAAACCCCAAAGTATTAGGTAAGCCATTTTTAACAATGAAAGGGGGAATGTGCACACTGATTGCTCCCCCAGGTAACAATTATTTACACTGGGTTTGATAGAAAATAAAAGTGATTTTATTAAGTAGAGGCAGTAGCATTTAAGTAGTAGTAAGTGAGAACAGCCAGAGTAAAGTAGGTTACAAATCAAAAGAAAAAAAAGCACTTAGATAATTCTACACTGAAACCTCAGTACACACTTTTTCTAACTCGCCCTACAACCTCTTTTCCAGATGCCCCTCCATACCCTGGGGTCTTTGGCTCCTTCCTTCAGGTGCAGCCCAGACAAAAGACCAAGGCCTCTGCTTTCCTATTCATTTTGTTAAGAAATTGAGGCCACTCCCTACCATCCACTGCTCAGACTTAAGGACAAAAGAGATTGTTTAACAGTTGCTCATCAAGACTAAGGGTATGTCTACACTACAGCACTATTTCGAATTAACTTAATTAATTCGACCAGGGTGGTGGCGAACAGGGGCTGTTAACAGGGAGTTTAGAGAGGGTGTTGGGAAGGGGGCACGATAATTCGAAATAGTTAATTCGAATTAAGCTAATTCAAAATAACGCATCTATACACAAAAACTATTTCAAAATAGCGTTTTGCTGTTTCGAAATAGCGCATCCACACTGAGTGGACCCTGAACCGAAGTTAAGGCTGGCCGGAACCAGTGCCGGCAGGGCATCAGGTTAGGACTTAGTGTGTGGGGCTGCTGCCTGGGGCTAACTGAGCTCCATGCTTAAAGGGACCCTATCCCCACCCCGAACAGTTCTCAGGGTTCCCCACTTGCTTGTCTGCCTCGATGAGGGACAGAAAAGCAGTCCTGTCTTGGAGTGCCCTGAGTGCCCGCACTCGGGACACCACAGCACTCGGCCACATGGAGCCAGAGCTGCCCCTGGGCACGCCGGTGCGTCTCATGGGGTTGTTGCCATCAGCCTGGCTGCACTTGCTGCAGGCTGCCATCTGGGAGGTCCATCAGGAGGCTGTCAGGATCCAGGAGGCCCTGCGGGAGAGCGTCCACCCCTCAGAGCCTCCCCGGTCCTCCCCACCGGGGGCTTGTGCCCCATTCCTCCCTCACATCCTTCCACTTACCCCTCCCTAACCCCCCTTCCTGATGTCAAATAAAAGACACGAATGTTCAAAAATAGAAACTGGGTTTATTGAACAAAACTTGGGGGGGGGATGAACCTCTGGGGAGACTGGGAAAAGGAGGTGGGAGAGGGGAAGAGAGAGGGTGGAAGAGGGGAGGGGGAAACCTGGGAGGAGGGAACTGGAAGGGGGAAGCAAGGGGAAGAAGGGGGAGAGGAAGCTCAAGGCTCAGGGTTGGGGGTCTTGCCAGACCAACTTGACTTTCATGCTAACCTGCTCCTGGGTTCGCATGTGGCCTTTGGTGGCCAGGCTGGCAGCTATCCTGCCGTAGACGGCCACGTTCCTCCATCTAGTGCAGAGATCATGGACGTTGGGGGCATCCCCCCCAAACCTGAATAAGGTCCATGATCTCCACCCTGGACCAGGAAGGCAGCACCCGCCTTGTCCAGTCCCTGTCAGGCTCCTGGGAGCTGGCAGACTGCTCCTGGGGAGCAGTGGAGGGCTGGCTGCCAGTGGCTTGCTGGCTCATGTTTTGGGGCCACTGGGTCAGGGGCCCCGGTGGCCACTGCTGGCTCTGGGCTGGCAGGCTTGGAGCTGGCATAGGCACTGTGGCCAGGGTCTACCCCTTTAATGGCTCCGGGGCTGGGGGAGAGGAGAGTAAGTTTTCCTGGTTGTACCCAGAGTGGCCACCAGGGTTCCCTGGGAAGGGCTGGAGGCCCCCAATTTCGAATTAAGTGTCTACACAGCACTTAATTCGAAATAGCTATTTCGAATTTGGTGTTACTCCTCGTAGAATGAGGTTTACCAAATTCGAATTAAGCACTCTGCTATTTCGAATTTATTTCGAAATAGCAGTTTGCCTGTGTAGACGCTATTAAAATTAATTCGAAATAACTGCTGTTATTTCGAATTAACTTTGTAGTGTAGACATACCCTTAGAGAGTAACATCCTCTGTGTCTCTCATTCACACATTTGAAACCCACCAAGTATTCCCTACTCCATAGGTCTAATTTTACACACAAAAATAATACATACATTGAAGTAAGATAAACAGAACCAGTGGATCATGACATGAAGATTGATGGGTTACATGAAATAATTTGGTTAAAGCTCTTTTGAGTTATGTATATTCATGTCCCGGGGGGGGGGGAGTTTCCATCACAGGGTGCATTAGGAGGAGCATTTCAAGCAGATCTAGAGAAGTTGTTATTCCCCTTTATTCGGCACGGGGGAGGCCACATCTGGAGTATTGCGTCCAGTTCTAGCCTCCCCTCCCCCATTACAGAAAGGACATGGACACATTGGGGAGGGTCCAGTGGAGGGCAATGAAAATGATTAGGGGGCTGGAGCACATGACCTATGAGGAGAGACTGAGGGATTTGGGCTTATTTAGTCTGCAGAAGAGAAGAGTGAGGGGGGATTTGAAAGCAGCCTTCAACTTCCTAAAGGGAGGTTGCAAAGAGGATGGAGAGAGGCTGTTCTCAGTAGTGACGGATGGCTGAACCAGGAGCAATGGTCTCAAGTTACAGTGGGGGAGGTCTAGTTTGGATATTAGGAAAAACTATTTTACTAAGAGGGTAGTGAAGCACTGGGATCGGTTCCCTAGGGAGGTGTCGAACAGAGCCTGTTAACAGGGAGTTTGAAGAGGGAGTTCTTCAGATAAAGGAGGAAGCTAATACAGGACCCTTGAGGAAGGGGCTGTCTGTAGTGTGTGTGTGTGTGTGTGTTTGGGTTTGGGGTTTTCTTGCTGTGTGCTGAGCTTGTGTTTGGCTGTTTGGGGTTTTTTTTCCTCCTTTCCCTTCCCTCTCTCCCCCCTCCCCCATGGAGTGAGTGCTGTGGCTGGCAGGTAGAACCTGTGAGCTTCTAATCAGGGTTTGAAATCTAGAAGCCTCTGCTCATTGGTTGAGCCTTAATTGGGGGAGGGGCTATCAAGCAGTCTAGGGGGTTTTATAAAGGAGTGAGTCAGCGACCAGGGTGGCGAATAAGGGCTGTTAACAGGGAGTTTAGAGAGGGTGTTGGAAAGGGGACAAGATACACTCGCCATTCTTAAACATCTTTTCACTACACTCCTTCCCTTCAAGGAGGCATTTAATAACAACTGAGGAATCTCTCAGAAGGAAGGCGGGTATGGATGGTGATAGCTCTGCTGTTGTTACCTGCACAGCATGTGCCATGTTTGTCTTCCTCCTGGAAGAAAGAAGGGATTTCATCTGCACTAAGTGCAAGCTGGTCACCGTTTTGGAAGAAAAAATTAGAGGCCTGGAGGCCCAAGTATTGACCCTACGTTCTATCAGAGATGATGAAGACTTCCTCAATAGAAGGCAGTGTTTAATCCTGCAAGCACAGCAGGCTGAAGAGCCAGTCAGGGCAGTACAGGACAAGGAAGAAAACTGGCAGCATGTAACCTCTAGAAGGAGAAGAAGGCCAATTCCGGTATCCCCCATACCTCAGGTATCCCTAAGTAACCGCTTTCAGGCTCTCTCCACAGGCACGGTGGTGGAGAATGCTTTGGCAGGGACCTCTCAGGGAAGAAATCAGAAGGGAACACCATCTACCGGAAGGCATGGGATGCGCAGTCCTAGGGATGAGGGTTCCACGACCACCACCCCCCAAAAGAAGATGGGTGGTGGTGGTCAGGGACTCCCTCCTAAGAGAGACTGAGTCATCCATCTGCCGTCCAGACCTGCAATCTCGAGAAGTGTGCTGCTTACCGGGAGCTCGCATTCAGGATTTGACCAAGAGTCTTCCGAAAGTGATTAAACCTTCGGATCGCTACCCCTTCCTGCTTCTCCATGTAGGAACTAACAATACGGCCAAGAATGACCTTGAGCGGGTCACAGCAGATTATGTAGCGCTGGGAAGACGGATCAAGGAATTTGAAGCACAAGTGGTGTTCTCGTCCATCCTTCCGGTTGAAGGAAAAGGTCCAGGTAGGGATCATCGAATTGAGGAAGTAAATGCGTGGTTGTGCAGGTCGTGCTGGAGAGAGGGCTTTGGTTTCTTTGACCGTGGGACTCTGTTCCGGGCACGAGGATTGTTAGGAAGAGATGGGATCCACCTAACCAAGAGAGGAAAGAGCATCTTTGCAGGCAGGCTTGCAAATCTAGTGAGGAGGGCTTTAAAGGTGATCAAAGCCCAGAGGTAAGTGAGGAAGTTGGACACCGGGAAGAATCACAAGGAGGAACGAGCAACAACGGAGGACCCCTGATTCGGATGGAGAAGGCAGGGCGATCAGCTGGTTATCTAAGGTGTTTGTACACCAATGCGAGAAGCCTGGGAAACAAACAGGAAGAATTAGAAGCCCTGGCCCAGTCGAAGAACTATGATCTGATTGGAATAACGGAGACGTGATGGGATGACTCGCATGACTGGAGCACTGTCATGGAAGGGTATAAACTGTTCAGGAAGAACAGGTATGGGAGGAAAGGAGGAGGAGTTGCATTGTATGTAAGAGAACAGTATGATTGCTCGGAGCTCCAGTACTTAGAGGGAGAAAAGACTGTTGAGAGTCTATGGGTTAAATTTAGAGGTGGAAGCAACAGGGGTGATGATGTGGTTGGTGTCTGCTATAGACCACCGGATCAGGTGGATGAGGTAGATGAAGCTTTCTTCAGACAACTGAGAGAAGCTTCCAGATGGCAGGCTCTGGTTCTTATGGGGGACTTTAATCACCCTGACATCTGTTGGGAGACCAATACGGCAGTACACAGACAATCCAGGAAGTTTTTGGAGAATGTTGGGGATAACTTCTTGGTACAAGTGCTGAAGGAACCAACCAGGGGCCATGCGCAGCTTGACCTGCTGCTCACAAAGAGGGAGGAACTAGTAGGGGAAGTAGAGGTGGGTGACAACCTGGGAAGCAGTGATCATGAGATGGTAGATTTCAGGCTCCTGACCAAAGGAAGAAAGGAGAGTAGCAAAATACATACCCTGGACTTCAGAAGAGCAGACTTTGATTCCCTAAGGGTATGTCTACACTGCAAAGTTAATTCGAAATAACAGCCGTTATTTCGAATTAACTTTAATAGCATCTATACATGCAAACTGCTATTTCTAAATTAATTCGAAATAGTAGAGTGCTTAATTCGAATTTGGTAAACCTCATTCTACGAGGAGTAACATCAAATTCGAAATAGCTATTTCGAATTAAGTGCTGTGTAGACACTTAATTCGAAATAGGGGGCCTCCAGCCCTTCCCAGGGAGCCCTGGTGGCCACTCTGGGTACAACCAGGAAAACTTACTCTCCTCTCCCCCAGCCCCGGAGCCATTAAAGGGGTAGACCCTGGCCACAGTGCCTATGCCAGCTCCAAGCCTGCCAGCCCAGAGCCAGCAGTGGCCACTGGGGCCCCTGACCCAGTGGCCCCAAAACATGAGCCAGCAAGCCACTGGCAGCCAGCCAGCCCTCCACTGCTCCCCAGGAGCAGTCTGCCAGCTCCCAGGAGCCTGACAGGGGCTGGACAAGGCGGGTGCTGCCTTCCTGGTCCAGGGTGGAGATCATGGACCTTATTCAGGTTTGGGGGGGGATGCCCCCAACGTCCATGATCTCTGCACTAGATGGAGGAACGTGGCCGTCTACGGCAGGATAGCTGCCAGCCTGGCCACCAAAGGCCACATGCGAACCCAAGAGCAGGTTTGCATGAAAATCAAGTTGGTCCAGCGAGACCCCCCAACCCTGAGCCCTGAGCTTCCTCTCCCCCTTCTTCCCCTTGCTTCCCCCTTCCAGCTCCCTCCTCCCAGGTTTCCCTCTTCCACCCTCTCTCTTCCCCTCTCCCACCTCCTTTTCCCAGTCTCCCCAGAGGTTCATCTCCCCCTCCCCCCCAGTTTTGTTCAATAAACCCAGTTTCTATTTTTGAACATTCGTGTCTTTTATTTGACATCAGGAAGGGGGGTTAAAGTGGAAGGATGTGAGGGAGGACCGGGGCACAAGCCCCTGGTGGGGAGGACCGGGGAGGCTCTGAGGGCTCTGAGGGTTGGATGCTCTCCCGCAGGGCGTCCTGGATCCTGACAGCCTCCCGATGGACCTCCCGGATGGCAGCCTGCAGCAAGTACAGCCGGGCTGATGGCAACGACCCCACGAGATGCACCGGCGTGCCCAGGGGCAGCTCTGGCTCTATGTGGCCGAGTGCTGTGGTGTCCCGAGTGCAGGCACTCAGGGCACTCCAAGACAGGACTGCTTTGCTGTCCCTCATCAAGGTAGACAAGCAAGTGGGGAACCCTGAGAACTGTCTGTCCAGGGTGGGGATAGGGTCCCTTTAAGCACGGAGCTCAGTTAGCCTCAGGCAGCAGCCCCACACACTAAGTCCTAACCTGATGCCCTGCCGGCACTGGTTCCGGCCAGCCTTAACTTTGGTTCAGGGTCCACTCAGTGTGGACGCGCTATTTCGAAATAGCAAAACGCTATTTTGAAATAGGTTTTGTGTGTAGACGCGTTAATTTGAATTAGCTTAATTCAAATTAACTATTTTGAATTAAATTAACCCGAATTAATGCTGTAGTGTAGATATACCCTTAGAGAACTGATGGGCAGGATTCCCTGGGATGCTTACATGAAGGGGAAAGGAGTCCAGGAGAGCTGGCAGTATTTTAAAGACGCCTTATTAAAGGCACAGGAAGAAACCATCCCAATGTGCAGCAAGAAAAGCAAATATGGTAGGCAACCACATTGGCTTACCAGGGACAGCCATGGTGAGCTTAACCACAAAAAGGAAGTTTACAAGAAGTGGAAACTTGGACAGATGACTAAGGAGGAGTATAAATATATTGCTCGAGAATGCAGGGGAGTTATCAGGAAGGCAAAAGCGCAATTGGAATTGCAGCTGGCAAGGGATGTGAAGAGTAACAAGAAAGGTTTCTACAGTCATGTTAGCAATAAGAGGGTGTGGGGCCCTTACTGGTTGAGGGAGGTAACTTAGTGACAGATGATGTGGGAAAAGCTGAAGTACTCAATGCTTTCTTTGCTTCTGTCTTCACGGACAAGGTCAGCTTCCGGACAAATGCACTAGGCAACACAGTATGGGAAGGAGGTGGACAGCCCTTGGTGAGGAAAGAACAAGTTAGGAACTATTTAGAAAAGCTAAACATACACAAATCCATGGGCCCTGATTTAATGCATCCGAGGGTACTGAGGGAGTTGGAAAATGTCATTGCGGAGCCTTTGGCCATTATCTTTGAAAATTCGTGGAGACCAGGAGAGATCCCGGATGATTGGTAAAAGGCAAATGTAGTGCCCATCTTTAAAAAAGGGAAGAAGGACAATCCAGGGAACTATAGACCAGTCAGCCTACCTCAGTCCCTGGAAAAATCATGGAGGGGATCCTCAAAGAATCCATTTTCAAGCACTTGGAAGAGGGGAAAGTGATCAGGAATAATCAACATGGATTCATGAAGGGCAAGTCGTGCCTGACCAATCTGATTAGCTTCTATGATGAGGTTCTGTGCATATGGGAAAGTCAATGGATGTCATATCCCTTGACTTTAGCAAAGCTTTTGATAGTCGCCCACAATATTCTTGCAGCAAGTTAAGGGAGTATGGATTGGATAAATGGACTGTAAGATGGATAGAAAGCTGGCTAGACTGTCGGGCCCAACGGGTAGTGATCAGCGGCTTGGTGTCAGGTTGGCAGTCGGTTTCTAGCAGAGTGCCCCAAGGATCAGTTCTTGGACCGGCTTTGTTCAACATCTTTATTAATGACTTGGATGAGGGGATAGATTGCACCCTCAGCAAGTTTGCAGTTGACACTAAGCTAGGGAGAGAGGTAGATATACTGGAGGGCAGGGATAGGGTCCAGAGTGACTTGGACAGATTAGAGGTTTGGGCCAAAAGAAATCTGATGAGGCTGAACAAGGACAAGTACAGAATCCTGCACTTGGGACCGAAGAATTGCAAGCACTGCCACAGGCTGGGGACCGACTGGCTAAGTAGCAGTTCAGCAGAAAAGGACCTGGGGATTATGGTGGATGAGAAGCTGGATATGACTCAACAGTGTGCCCTTGTAGCCAAGAAGGCTAATGGCATATTAGGGTGCATTAGGAGGAGCAGTGCCAGCAGATCCAGAGAAGTGATTACTCCCCTCTATTTGGCTCTGGTGAGGCCACATCTGGAATATTGTGTCCAGTTCTGGGCCCCCCACTATAGAAAGGATGTGGATGCATTGGAGAAGGTCCAGCAGAGGGCAACCAAAATAATTAGGGGCCTGGAGCGCATGACCTATGAGGAGAGACTGAGGGATTTTGGTTTGTTTAGTCTGCAGAAGAGAAGAGTGAGAGGGGATTTGATAGCAGCCTTTAACTTCCTGAAGGGAGGTTCCAAAGAGGACAGAGAGAGGCTGTTCACAGTAGTGACAGATGGCAGAACAAGGAGCAATGGTCTCAAGTTACAGTGGGGGAGGTCTAGGTTGGATATTAGGAAAAACTTTTTCTCTAGGAGGGTGGTGAAGCACTGGGATGGGTTAGCTAGGGAGGGGGTGGAATCTCCATCCCTAGAGGTGTTTAATTCTCGGCTTGACAAAGCCCTGGCTGGGTTGATTTAGTTGGGATTGGTCCTGCCTTGGGTAGGGGGCTGGACCTGAAGACCTCTTGAGGTCCCTTCCAGCTCTATGATTCTATGATTCTAGGGGTTTTTAAGTCTTGGCTTCACACAGCCCTGGCTGGGATGATTTAGTTGGGGTTGGTCCTGCTTTGGCCAGGGGGCTGGACTTGATGACCTCCTGAGGCAGGGGTTGGGAAAAGGCTGCCATCGGGCGAGATCCACCCCACCAAGCCACCGGATCTGGCCCGCAGCTGCCTCACTGGGACTCTTAGGCTCAGCGCAGCGGCAGCCGCTTTAAATGTGTCTGCTCTATTCTGGGAGCGAGAAGGGTGGCCTCATGCTCTGCCCCAACCCTCAGCAAAATCTCTCAGCTCCCATTGGCCAGTTTCTGACCAATAGCAGCTGAGAGATTTTGCTGGCAGCAGGGGCAGCCTCCCTACCTCACCGCCCCCCCTCCCCCCACTCCTTCACCCTGCCTGGAGCGGAGCTGCTTACAACTGCAGCTTTTAGGTTCCTGTAGGACTGTTGACTAGAAGCTGCCCAGTCTCTGCCTCCCAGCCAGAGCCTGCCTCTGGCACCTCTGCTCTCTTCCCTTTCCCTCAACTACCTGCCCTAGGCCACCATCCAAACTCTCTGTACACCTTTCCCCCAGGTCACAACTCCCTCCCAGACTCTGCACCCTCTCCTACACCCTTCCCAGAGGCCAGAATCCTCTCTGGCACCCTTACCCCCTCTCTGACCTTGCACCCCATTCCTATGCCCCAAGTCATCACCCAAACCATCTGCACCCTCTTCACGCAGGTCACAACTCCCTCCCAGACCCTGCACCCCCTCATAGAGTCCCTTCCTCAGGCCAGAATCCTCTCCTGCACCCATACTCCCTCCTGGACGCTGCACCCCTGCACTCTGCCCCAGATCACAATCCCCCTCCTTCACCCAAACTCCGTCTTAGACTCCACACCCCTGCTGCACCCCCCAGTCTCCTACCTCAAGCTTCCTTCTGCACCCAACCTCTGTCCCAGACCTCAAACCCCCTGGCTGTGTCTACATTGGCAAGATTTTGCGCAAAAGCGGCCGCTTTTGTGCAAAATCTTACCGCCTGTCTACACTGGCCACGAGTATTTGCGCAAGAACACTGACGTTGTAATGTATAAAATCAGTGCTTCTTGTGCAAATAGTCTGACGCTCCCGCTCAGGGATAAGCCCTCTTGCGCAAGTATTCTTGCGCAAGAGGCCAGTGTAGACAGCAACGTTAATTTCTTGCGCAAGAAAGCCCGATGGCTAAAATGGCCATCAGAGCTTTCTTGCGCAAGAGAGCGTCTACACTGGCATGGATGCTTTTGTGCAAAAGCAAATCTTTTGCGCAAATGCACATGCCAGTGTAGACGCTCTCTTGTGCAAATACTTTTAACGGAAAAACTTTTCCGTTAAAAGTATTGCGCAAAATCATGCCAGTCTAGACGCAGCCCCTAGGTAGAAATGCGGCCCTTGAGTACTTGTCAAAATCTTGGAGTGGCCCCCCCCATTAAAAATTATTGCCCACCCCTGTCCTGAGGCCTCTTCCAGCCTTTGGAGTCTATTATTCTAAGCAGGAGTTATTTCGAATTAACAAGCTCATTATTTTGAAACAACAGGCTTGTTAGTTTGGACACACACCTTGTTACTTCAAAATATTTATTCTGAAATAACTCCCCAGTGTAGACATGCCCTTAGAGACTACCAAAAAATACATTCATACAAATGGGAAAAATCTCATTCAATACATTATCACTTTTCTGGTGATATCTAGCATGATTCATTTTGTATTATTCCAATTATGTGATATTTATAAGCATATTTTCATAAAACATATGGAATGCCCTGTCACACCTGAGTTAACAGTGAGTGTTGATCTTTCTCTGCTGATGTATCAGTTTGTGGCTTTGTCTCCAATGACATTTCTTTAATTAGCTGTCCATGGAATTAGTAGTAAAAAAAATTGCTTTTGGCTATATTTGCAAGCTCTGCTGACTGTAGACACAGATTGTGATGGGGTCTATTATTAAACCCCATGTGGATGAGGAAGGGCTAGCCCCACCCTGTTAGCCCTTCCAATAATTTATATTAAGGGTTAGGTCTTTAAAAGGGAGGAAACTACAGTCAGCAGGATGTAGGAGGAGCAGGATTGCCCTCAACTGCAGCTATGACCCTGGAAGCCCTGGAGGGGATGTCTAGCCAGGAGACCTTTCCCCCAAAGAGCAGGCTCCTAGGGTAAGATGGACAGGCAGCCTAACTCAGAGGTCCAGCCAGAACAATTCCCCAAACCCCAATATGCTGGTGCACTATAGACTTGCTGCCCCCTCCCCCTTTGCTGGGGCCTTGGGAGGGAGTATCCAGGAATGTGTTGGGGCTTGTGACTTTCATTTTTTTATCTCTGCCCCTCAGAGAGACTTAAAAAGGCCCAGATACTAAGGAACTTGGGCCTGGGTGCCTGCATGGGCCCCCCCAGTGCCAATACCCACATGACACAGTCATACCAGGATACAAAATATATTGAAAGGCCAGAACAAGTTGTGCTGGTGGGAGAGTGGTACTATACATGAAATAAAATGTAGAATCAAATGAAATAAAAATCTTAAATGAGCCAAAATGTTCCATAGAATCTCTATGGATAGTAATTCCATGCTCCAATAATAAGAATATAGCAGAAGGGATATATTATCGACCACCTGACCAGGACAGTGATAGTGACTATGAAATGCAAAGGGAGATTAGAGAGGCTATTAAAATAAAACACTCAATAATAGTGGGGGATTGCAACTATCTCCATATTGACTGGATACACGTCAGCTCAGGACAGGATACAGAGATAAAATTTCTTGATACCTTAATTGACTGCTTCTTGGAGCAGCTGGTTCTGGAGAGAAGCTATTCTTGATTTAGTCCTACGTGGAGTGCAGGATCTGGTTCAAGAGGTAAATATAACTGGACCACTTGGAAATAATGACCATAATGAAATAAAATTTAACATCCCTGTGGTTGGAAAGACACCTCAGCAGCCCAATACTGTAGCATTTAATATCATTAAGGGGAACTACACAAAAATGAGGAGGTTAGTTAAACAGAAATTAAAAGGTACAGTGACAAAAGTAAAATCTCTGCAAGCTGCATGAAAACTTTTCAAAGACACCAAAATAAAGGCCCAACTTAAATGCATACCCCAAATTAAAACACACAGTAAAAGAACCAAAGAATTGCCACCGTGGTTTAACAACCAAGTAAAAGAAGCAGTGACAGATAAAAAGACATCTTTTAAAAAGTGGAAATCAAATCCTAGTGAGGAAAATAGAAAGGAGTGTAAACTTTGTCAAATTAAGTGTCAAAATATAATAAGAAAAGCCAAAAAGGCGTTTGAAGAACAGCTAGCCAAAAACTAATAGCAAAATGTTTAAGTACACAAGAAGCAGGAAGCCGGCTAAACGAGTAGTGGGGCCTTTGGACGATCGAAATACTAAAGGAGCACTCACAGATGATAAAGTCATAGTGGAGAAGCTAAATGAATTCTTTGCTTCAGTCTTCACGGCTGAGGATACTGGAGAGATTCCCAAACCTGAACCATTCTTTTTAGGTGACAAATCTGAGGAATTATCCCAGATTGAGGTATCATTAGAGGAGGTTTTGGAACAAATTGATAAACTTAACAATAACAAGTCACCAGGAACAGATGGCATTCACCCAAGAGTTCCGAAAGAACTCATATGGGAAATTGCGGAACTATTAACTGTTGTTTGTAACCTATCCCTTAAATCGGCTTCCGTACCTAATGACTGGAAGATAGCTAATATGATGCCAATATTTAAAAAGGGCTCTAGAGGTGATCCCGGCAATTACAAACCAGTAAGGCTAACATCAGTACCTTACTGAAACTAGCAAATTAGCTGAAACTACGGTTAAGAATAAAATTGTCAGACACATAGATCAACATAATTTGTTGGGGGAAAGTCAACATGGTTTCTGTAAAGGGAAATCATGCCTTACTAATCCACTAGAGTTCTTTGAGGGGGTCAACAAACATGTGGACATGGCAGATACAGTGGATATTATATACTTAGATTTCCAGAAAGCCTTTGACAAGGTCCCTCACCAAAGGCTCTTAAGTCAAGTAAGTTATCATGGGATTAGAGGGATGGTCCTTTCATGGATTGATAAAAGACAAGAAACAAAGGGTAGCAATAAATGGTCAGTTTTCCAAGTGGAGAGCGGTAACTAGTGGGGTTCCCCAAGGGTCTGTCCTCAGACCAATCCTATTCAACTTATTTATAAATGATCTAGAGAAAGGGGTAAACAGTGAGGTAGCAAAATTTGCAGATGATACCAAACTGCTCAAGATAGTTAAGACCAAAGCAGACTGAAGAGCTTCAAAAAGATCTCACCAAACTAAGTGATTGGGCATCAAAATGGCAAATGAAATTTAATGTTGATAAATGGAAAGTAATGTCCATTGGAAAAAATAATCCCAACTATACACACAAAATGATGGGGACTAATTTAGCTACAATTACTCAAGAGAGTGCTCTTGGAGTCATTGTGGATCGTTCTCTGAAAACATCCACTCAGTGTACAGCAGCAGTCAAAAAAGCAAATAGAATGTTAGGAATCGTTAAAAAAGGGATAGAGAATAAGACAGAAAATATCTTATTGCCACTATATAAAACCATGGTACGCCCACATCTTGAATACTGCATACAAATGTGGTCACCTCATCTAAAAAAATATGGCATTGGAAAAGGTTCAGAAAAGGGCAACAAAAATGATCAGGGGTTTGGAATGGGTACCATATGAAGAGAGATTAAAAAGACTTGGACTTTTCAGCTTAGAAAAGAGGAGACTAAGGGAAGGAGTATGATAGAGGTCTATAAAATCATGACTGGTATGGAAAAAGTGAATAAGGAAGTTATTTACTTATTCCCACAATATAAGAACTAGGGGTCACCAAATGAAATTAATAAGCAGCAGGTTTAAAACAAAAGGAAGTTTTTCTTCACTCAGCACATGGTCAACCTGTGGAACTCCTTGCCAGAGGATGTTGGGAAGACTAGGACTTTAACAAGGTTCAAAAAAGAGCTAGATAGATTCATGGAGGTTAGGGCCATCAATGGCTATTAGCCAGAATGGGTAGAAATGGTGTCCCTAGCCTCCTTTTCTTTGGAGGTGGGTGACAGGGGAGGGATCACCAGAGGATAACCTGTTATGTTCCCTCCCTCTGGGGCATCTGGTATTGACTACTGTCAGCAGACAGGATACTGAGCTGGATGGACTGTTAGTCTGAACCAGTCTGGTTGTTCTTATGTTCTTAATACCCAGTTACCTGCCCTACTCCTGCCTGAGGGTACTGAGGACTCTCTTACATGTCTGAATTCAGGGAATCCTGTGCACTGGATTGTAGCTTTGTAAGGGTGTGTCTACCCAGCAATTCCATTATTTCAAAATAATTTTGAACTAATGGATGGCTTATTCAGACTTTTGTAAACCTCATTCTACAAAGAATAATGCCTATTTCAAAATAAGGCATGTGTAGATGCTCTACTTCTGCTATTTCCAAATAGCCCCTCACCAAGGCCATTCTAAGAACATAAGAACATAAGAACGGCCGTACTGGGTCAGACCAAAGGTCCCTCTAGCCCAGTATCCTGTCTGCCGACAGTGGCCAGCACCAGGTGCCCCAGAGAGAGTGGACCGAAGACAATGATCAAGCGATTTGTCTCCTGCCATCCTTCTCCAGCCTCTGACAAACAGAGGCCAAGGACACCATTTCTATCCCCTGGCTAATAGCCTTTTATGGAGCTAACCTCCATGAAATTATCTAGCTTCTCTTTAAACTCTATTATAGTCCTAGCCTTCACAGCCTCCTCTGGCAAGGAGTTCCACAGGCTGACTACACACTGTGTGAAGAAGAACTTTCTTTTATTAGTTTTAAACCTGCTACCCATTAATTTCATTTGGTGTCCTCTAGTTCTTCTATTTAGGGACCTAATAAATAACTTCTCTTTATCGGCCCTCTCCACACCACTCATGATTTTATATACCTCTATCATATCCCCCCTCAGTCTCCTCTTTTCTAAACTGAAAAGTCCCAGTCGCTTTAACCTCTCCTCATATGGGACCCGTTCCAAACCCCTAATCATTTTAGTTGCCCTTTTCTGAACCCTTTCCAAGGCCAAAATATCTTTGTTGAGGTGAGGAGACCACATCTGTACACAGTATTCAAGATGTGGGTGTACCATAGTTTTATACAGGGGCAGTAAGATATTCTGGGTCTTATTTTCTATCCCTTTCTTAATAATTCCTAGCATCCTATTTGCCTTTTTGACTGCTGCTGCACACTGTGTGGAAGTTTTCAGAGAACTGTCCACGATAACTCCAAGATCTCTTTCCTGATTTGTCGTAGCCAAATTAGCCCCCATCATACTGTACGTATAGTTGGGGTTATTTTTCCCGATGTGCATTACTTTACACTTATCCACATTAAATTTCATTTGCCATTTTGTTGCCCAATCACTCAGTTTGGTGAGATCTTCTTGGAGTCCCTCACAGTCTGCTTCTGTCTTGACTATCCTAAACAGTTTGGTATCATCTGCAAACTTTACCACCTCACTGCTTACCCCTTTCTCCAGATCATTTATGAATAAGTTGAACAGGATTGGTCCCAGGACTGACCCTTGCTAAGTTATTCCTTCTAAGTTATTCCTGCTGTGGCTCTAAATCCAGATATCACGTCTACAGTAGGGAAGCCTGCCTCAGACTAATTTTGAGGCTTCCCTGCAGTGTAGACATGCTATTTCGAAATAAGCTATTTTGGAATAACATTCCGGAATAGCTTATTTTGAAATAACTGTGCAGTGTAGATGTAGCCTGAAAGGCCTGGTGGATGACAGTGTCAGCTACTGGGTAGTTTAGCCTATAAAGTATAATTGTGTTAGGATTAATGAAAAATAGAAAAAATCAATTACAATATTTATTTGTATTGTGTTTATTTCAAATCCCAAGTAAATAATGGTAGAATTTCATTCTAGACTTCTCATTTTTCTCTATATGGAATGAGGGGAGAGGGCACCAAAGTCATAGCTTGCTGAGGGTGCCAAAAACTCTTGGGTTGGCCCTGGGTAGCAGTAATATCATGAGAACTAGTTAGTGCCTGTATCTTAGTCATACATTTATCAGTGGTGTCACACATTTACCTTTAAATGCTGCCTCCTGTGACAGCAACCAGTTAGTAGCAATGGCTGTTTGGTGGTTCTTTCCTCTTCACAGCCCCTGGGCTCAACAGCAAAGTCTTCTGGGGCCAGTCAGGGATCTACAAGTGTGTCCTGGACTGAGGGAAACCCAGACTCCCAGTTCAATATGCCAGTGCTGCACCAAGAGCTCTGGAATCCTGCATCCCACATGGATGCGCCCAAGAAGCTCTCTCACTCAGAGCGAGAGGAGATGGAGTTTCCAAGGCAACCTTATCGAAAGTTTCTGCTGCACCTCCCTAGCATTAACTGCCTTCGCACTAACAGAGCTCATGACAACTGCTCTTTCCCTACAGCCAATAAAGCTGGAGAAACAGCCCTTGATGTTGCTAGGCGCATGAGACATTCCCTGTGTGAAGAGCTGGTAAGAAAGGCACCTTACTGTCTCCATCCTTGAGGCCTGAGCTCCATACAGCAGGGATTGGACCTTGTTAGAAAGGGAAGGCAGCAGCCCCACCAAACTGTTTATGCCCAGTGTTTCCCTGAGCTTACAGTGCACTTCCTCCAGCATAGATCTAGCAGTATTCTGGGCCAATAGCTCCATTCTGAGGTCTTGCCTCTTGCTTAGTGGAGGTCCACAGCACTCAGTTTTATTGCCAATGTTTGCACAGTGCCAACAAACACCTAGGCTTTGGCCAAGGATGCCCTTGGATGTGAGGCCTTCGATGTGAGGTCTTGGATGCATTCGGTGAGGGTGGTCTGACCTGCACCTTGCCTGATTGATAGGGGTTTGGAGCTTATGGATTGGGGAAAAGATGGGAGTTTTTCTTCCCACTGGCTCAGCTAGGAGGTCCTAGGGGTGCTGCAGGCAATGAATGCTGCTTCTGCTGGTCCTGGCTGAAAGGTGGTGCCCTGATCCAAGACCTTGTCAAGTTGCAGCTAGGGCTCTGCTGGTGCCCATGTGGGAGGCAGTGCAGGATGTAAAGTAGCTTCAGGCTGATGCCTGGTCGACCATTGCTGAAAAAGATCTGGATTCACTCACTTGGGGGATGGCACATTCCGTCTGGAGACACTTATAGTGGCAGTGCAGACTTCAGAGGTAGAGGCATTTCTTCTCCAAGCTAGCAAATTCCGAGTTGGCACTGATGGGATGTGATCTGGGCTTGCCAGGCTGAGAGTCTCTGGGGCTATCACTGCCAGGCTCAGAGCAGGCTGCTGTGAGCTGATCTCCCGAAAATCATGCTCTTATGTGGCCCAGGGTCACGAGTTAGGGCTCCAATGCAGTGCTCTGGAAAGAGGAGGAAGGCTTCAGTAAAGTCTCCAGGTAGGACTGAGGCAGCCTGAGCACCATGTCTACCAGCCGGAAATCATTGTTTCAGACTGAAGTATCCTCCCCAGGACCTGTCTGTGGGATCCTGGTCTGGCCACTCCCCTTTCAGCCTGGATGCAGAGCCTTGTAGATGGATGTAGGAAAGAGTTTGATTTGCACCCGATTCTCGGTGTTCCAGCTGATGCAGGCCCAAAACAACCAGTTCAATATGCGTGTCCATGTGGAATATGAGTGGCGGCTGGGCCAGGAGGAAGTGGATGAGAGCGAGGATGATCTGGATGAACAGGTGAGGCCCCAGCATGCAATAGCAGTCCCTAGCTACAGTCAGAGGTTCTTGCCCACATAGATATTGACTAGGATAGACCCAGCACAGACTTGGCTCAGCACTCATCCCATTGCTGAGCCATTAACTGAGGCTGCATGTGCAGATCTTGCCTGTCCACCTTCTTGTAGCTGCCTCTGATAATGCCTCCTTTCTCTTTGAGGTTTTCAGGTGAAACTGACCTGAATGCTTCACTGAAATAAGCAAAAAAATGGCACCCACTTTCTCTTCTTAGATATCCATGTTTTGCCATCAAAGCAGGAACTGAAATGGAGCTGGGATAGGATTTGTTGTAGCCACATTGCTTGCTGTACTATTATTTCAGGAATTAACTGTGGCATGGAACTTGTCCATCCTTCTGCCTGCTTAGAAACTGGCATGACACATATATGTATCATGTGTTGAAGGAACTTAGTAGTTCAGGCTGAAAGAGCCTTCCACCCTATGTGCTGGAAGTAGGGGGGATTGCTGCAGCACCCCCTGGCTGGAAGTGGCTTCCATTAGATCCAGGGTTTACAGTTGGGATCAATGGCTCTCAGCACCCCCACTATACACATTGTTCTGGCCCCCCTGCTTTCCACTTGAAGCTCACTGGACTAACTCCAACCCAGGTTAGCAGTGACCAAAAGTCGACATCAGTTCACAGCACCACATAAACAACACACCTGTCTCTTCTTTTCAGTTGGGTCCCCCAAAGGAGCACACTGTCTGCCCTCAGAGCAGCTACCATTCACTGGCCACTGCCTCCCCACCATGGGAAAATGCAGCAGGGCTTCTGATGGAAGCGATTCCAGCACTCCAGGGGAAACAGCAGGACATCTGTGTCTTACCGCATGCTCATTCCCACACCCCTGCCATACAAGCAGCTCCTGGCTCTGCTCCATGTGGACCGCCTCTTCCCCCCCGCAATGTAATCCGAGGTGAGAGCGTTCCTTTGGGGTAGTCCTATTGTGGGTAGGGCCAGGCCAGAGCAGGGGAGTCTGGCTGGGCAGGTTTCAAGCAACAGTGGAGTCCTTTCTCCTTATCCTAGGCAAAGCTGGCAGCTAATTGTCCTGCTGGCCCCAGTGAGAATTCAGTCTAGCAGCCCCATGCCCCACTTCCCAGGACTGATCAACAAGAGGCCATGTCCCAGAGCAAGTGCTGTCAATGCAGTCAAGCTCAGGCCCATCTACCTACAGCAAATGTCTGTGAGGAAATATCTTCCGTTATCTCCATGTATGGAGGGTGGGAGGCAGTGACCTGTTGGGGGCTGTGGTGGGGCAGCCCCCAGCAGGTGCAAGGGGTGGTGACCTGTGTGCCGGGGCAGCCCCCAAGTATCAGGGTCATGTTCGTACCTATTCATGCATTTCAGTATCAGCCCTACTCAGGCCAGAGGCTCAGCAGGTGTAAATCAGCATTACTGTGTTAATGTCCATGTAGCTACTCTGATGTGCAGCATCTGAGGCCCTGTCCATGCAGCTGTCAGTAGCCCCCACCCTCTAAGTGTCTCTCTTCCTTGCCCTCCGCTCACTGCCAGGCTTGCTGTTGATTTTGTGTGTAGCTCCCAGCATGCCCCCACCTGCTCCTCCCACCAGCGCGCCAGCCAGTGCTGTGGGCCCCAGAGCAAGGAGGAGCCTGCTGCCACCTCTGACCATCAAGCATAAGCGAACCTCATCGGAGCCTGTGCCCTGGGTACAGGCCAGCCAGAGCAGCCTGGCCCCAGGTAAGGGACTGGCCAGCCTGCTGCAGTTCTGTGGGGAGGAAGCTGGGGAAGCCGAGGATGCTCGCTCTGTCTCAGTTACCCTTGGGGTCCAGCCCTGCCTGAGGTAGGCACTGTTCCTGTCTGTCTGGCTCCCTGAGAATGCAGGGTCTGGCTTCTCCTGTCGACCCTTGTGGGAGATACCCCTTGAAGGGACAGAGAGGATCCCGACTGAGTGGTACATTTGCCAGGGACTTGACCTGCACTAGCCTCCCTTCCTGGCTTGTTCCCTTTGGCCCCAATATACCAAGCGCAGTGTCCACATCTTGAAATCACTGGTCGTTCTGGTTGACCATCACTGCAAGCTCTGGGCCAGGTCTCTCCCCTGCCCAGCCTCCCTCAGTTCAGCTCTTAGGCATGCTGTGGCTGGACTGAGCACTTGTCCATGGCTGGGAGGGGGCCCGGGTGCTGGGGAGTGAAAGGAGCCTGGCTTGGCTGTGCCTACTGGTGATGGGTCAGCAGCTGAGGCAAGTCACCTTCCACGGGCAAACCATCACCTGCTTCTGCGTTGCTCAGGCCCTTTCTCTTCTCCCACTCAGCTTCTGGATCCTTCCAGCCTCCCAAAGGGCCTGCAGGAGCCCCTCCCAGGAGTCACAGGTAACTCCTAGGGCTGGGGCTCTCTGGAGGGAACTTCTCGGCGGGGGGGGAGGGAAGGACAAGTGAGAGTCCTGCCTGTGCCTGGACCTAGTGGGAGGCCCTTTGACAAGCTGGGGGAGGCTGGTGAGAGGGCTGGCTGCCTTGTGCTGCTGTCACTAAAAAGCCTGTCCCATGGCCCTGGTACGAGTGTGTCTGGCCAGTACTGTGCAGTGGCCCCTTCCCGTAAGAGAGAAAGGTGGTGGCCATGGCATTAGGGCAAGGTGCCGGATGGCTTCCCTGCTTTTCCCTCTCACCTCCTCTACCTTCCTCAGGGCAGGAGCCCTGGTGCCATCCATGGAGGCTGCAGCATGGCTGGCTCTCTGGTGCCCTGTGGCTTCCTGGGTGCTGTAGGGTTCCCCGAAGGGCTGCCCCCACCACTGGAGAAAAGCCAAGCCCATCCCTCAACTAGTATCATGCTCCATTCCACAATGGGACTGGCAGGCAGTGGCCCTGGGCCCCACCTGGGATCTGGTGCCCAGCAATAATGCCTCGGGGCGGGGGGTATCTGGATCCCATTCTGCACCCTCTCCAGCCTCATTCTGTCTGAGTGACCAGCCCTTCTCTGATACTTCCCTCAGCACTGGGTCCCACCAGGACACCAGCCTCTCTGCCACCAAGGACGTGACCCATCCTGGTAAGGACCTGAGCCCTACACAGCTAATGGAAGCTCCCTGTGGCCTGCCACATTGGGCCCAGCCACTGCCCACCCTGCCACCATCCACTGGCTCAAACCTCCCCCTCACCCCCTGCAAATCCCTGTGGCATCCTGTCCCTCCCACAACCCCTCTACCTTCTTAGCCCAGCCCAGCTGTTCTGTCTTCCTTACCAGCTGCCCAGTGTGCTGTAGGGGCCTGGCTGGCACAGCGTGGTGCTGATCGCCCTGTGCTGCCCTGTGGGTGGTGCCACTGCAAGAGAGGGTGACTGTTCTGCTGGTGTTCTAGCTGCCTTGGAGACATTGAAGATGCTCTGTGACGCTGGCCCCAGCAAAGGAAGGAGCCCTAGGCTGCAGTGGCCCTTGCAAGAGGCAGGCGGAGGCCCTGACCCAGCACGGAACATGCTGCCCCCTCTTCAGAAGAGGAACAGCCTGGTAGGTGCTCTGGGATGTTGTGCTTGGGTCCCTCTTTGCATCCTTCCAGCTCCTGCACTGTCCCACTGGCACCATGGCCCTGGACAGGGCTTGGCCTCCCTGCTGCTGTGTGGAAATGGATGGAGCCCTCACCCTGCAGGGGCATGGACAGCACTGTGGGGAGCAGAGCGCTAGCCTGAGTCCCCAGCCGCTCCATAGTGCTTAATTTCTGAAGAGCAGGACTGGTATCCCCATACATCTGGCCTGCTCCCTCCCCAGTAGCTCCATGTGCCGCCCCTCATCTACAGGCACCGAACCCACAGCCTCCACTGGCCACAGTTCTCTATTATTGATCAATGGGATCTGCAGCAGTGGTGTCCGCAGGCAAGTACAGCATGTGCAGACCCCTGCTCTGACTTTCTCAGGGGCTGCAGGGACATGCCAGCCACCTCCAGGAGCACAGTTACCATGGGGATAATTACTCCAGCATGGGTGAGCATGTATTCCCGGGAACCTGAGCAGATACAGGTGTGTGCTGTGGGGGAGGAGGAAGGTGCATGCAGTGATTGGCGCAAATCAGGCCCTTATTCTCCTGGGAGTGCCCCTGTTGTTGGGGGTCTGGGGAGGCCAGAGCCTCTGCCTTGTTGTCCCTCAGCATCATGACTGGCACCAACCCTGTCCCCAGATTCCCTGCCCCTGGGAGAATTCAACATAAAACCATACACCTGAGAACCCTGGCTGGGCAATCAACCCATGCCAGTCTGAGCCCAGCCAGGGCTGCTTCATACCTGCATCTCAAGGGCAGACAGGTGACAGGCACTGAATCAGGCACAGGTCTGTCCCAACCTGGGGGGAGCAGAGGGAGCCCAGCTGTAGGGGAAGCGGTAGAGAGGATCAAGCAAGGGGCAGAGTAGCAAGCAGTGGGACAGGGCTTTAAGGGAAGAGGTAGATGGGGGGTCCAGTTTTCAGAAGTCAGAAAGTTGGCAATTATATGGAAGAGTCCTGCAAATAGAGCTGCCAGAGCCACACTACAGAGTCTTCCATGTCTGGATCCTGCAGCCCAACTCCCACAACCACCCAGCACTTGCTTCCCAAGCACTCTGCCAGCCTGATCTCCTGTGGCCCCATAGCATGTCCCTCCCTCACATGCTCTGTGCAGTGATTCCAAGCTGGTTGTTGCCCCCACCTATATTCCTGCACGGGATTCTATCCTGCCCTGAATTCACAGGAGCTTGGGGCCAAAATGCACCCCCACACACACTCAGGCTGTGTTTGTTTGTGCCTACCAAAGAGCATGGTGCAGGATGCACTAGGCAAAGAAATGCAGGCTTGATGGTGTTCTTCTGTCCTGATTTGCAGAGTAAGCCACGCCTCCGCCGGGTCCGAGCCGTGTATGACTGTCAGGCTGACCGCGAGGATGAGCTGACCTTCTACATGGGAGAGATCATCATTGTGGCTGAAGAGGAGGATTGCAATTGGTGGGTAGGTATCTGCCTACACTGTAGTATGACACTGCAGGTCCCAATAGGCGTGCGGATGTCTCCTTGACCTGTACTAAAAGCCATTCTCTAGCCACAGCTCCCAGATCCTTAGCTAAGCCTGCCTCCCTTGCCTTCCCTGGAATACTGCCCTCTCATCTTCCTAGTTTCTGGTTAGAGCTGAGCAACTCTACTCCTGCCTTGTTGAGTTCTGGAGTCTGCATCAAACCTTCTGGACTCTCCATTCTGATGTACTCGCTCAAGCAGTCACTTTTCTCTCTTTCCCTCTGACACTCGCATTGATACCTATTAGTCATCTTGCTCCTGTCACACCCTACTCTCCTGCAGCATTTCAGGGTGTACTGTTACACTAACCAGCTACAAACTTGAAATGTAAAGTGAGAATCTTGGAAACCAGCTGCACATGTCTCAGCTCTCCTGGGCATCTAGAAATCTAACTTATGGCTGGTGCTTTGCCAAGGCAAACAGGACAAATGTCACCATTTTATTAAAAATAATATTTTGATAAAGAAAGCAGCAGAGCTGGCCCATGCTGTTTTCACGAACACTAACTTGTTTGTAATGGAGGAATGTGGGAAAAGTCAGGTGTTTTTTTTTTTAAACCATTCAAATTCCTGTGCCCCATTGCACTAGCCAGACATAGGTCAAGATTTGTGAAGTCTTGTTCAGTAGCAGGCTGGCTGCCAAGCCAAAGATCAAGACTTCTTAGAAAAAACCCTCCAATTCCCAGAACCAGTGTCTGTTACAAACCTGGAGTGCTGATCAATGTAGATCTCAGACAGGGTCATTATGATTTAGTCTGACCTCCTGCACAATTCAGAGAACTTCCTCTAAGAATTCCTGCATCTGGGGTTGTGCTAGAGCAGAGCTTCCTGAAAGAAATATCTAATCTGGATTTACAGACGTCAGATAACCAAGGATACACTATGTCCCTTGGTAATTTGTTCCAGGGATTCATTACCCTCAGACATTTTTTCCTTATTTCTAGTCAGAATTTATCTAACTCCAGCGTCCAGCCATTCAGTGCCAGATTTATACATAAGCTAAATAAACTACAGTTTAGGACCTCAGATTAGAAGGGGCCTCTAAATAAACAAAAAAGCTAGTTTTTAGTTGCATCCTTTGCCTATGTACTGATATATATGCAAATGTAAAACTTTATTATTTCTGTGTTCGTTGTTCTTTCTGTTAGCATAATATACATCTTTTTGGTAATACTCTGGGACTTCTTAAACTTGACATAACTCAGGGCCTCAGCATGTCTCAATCCGGCCCGGCAGCCATTGGATTTGTTCTGTATTTGGCTGTTACATGAAAGAGCCCTCTGTTCTCAGAACTCTGCCTGGGAAGTTGCTGAGAGACCTCGATCAAGTCTTGTTGGTGCTTTAGTCTCTTCCTGTTAGGTCAGGTTTCTAGATTTCAAATCATTCTTGTTGCTCTCTCTGAGTTCTTTCCAGGTTTACAGTTCCATATTGAAGTGTGGACACCTATCCTGGACAATGTCCCAGTCGTGATCTCAGTGCCATACCAGGCCTGCTGCGGCCGGCGGGGGGGAGCAAAGGAGTCAATTGCTGGGCCTTTTTAAAAATCACCCATGTGGGCTGCAGGGGGAAACTAGTCCCTGGCTCCACTCCTTCCCCCCCCTCCCATCCCCCAGGGCCAGAGCCATGAGTCTCCCCCTACCCTCTCCCTCACCCAGAACCACAAACTGCCCCCTGCCAGAGGAGCCCCATCTGGCTGCTGCCCCCCCTCCCCAGACTGAATCTGCTCTGGAGAAAAGCGTCTCCCCAAAGACGCTTTTAATATGCCCTATGCAGATTTCAGGGTCTGCTGAGTGGCTTGGGTTGGGTCTGGAGAAGGGAGGGGAGGCATAGCTGCAGCTGGTGTGGGGCTCCTCTAGGCAGGGTGAGGGGAGGAAATGTGGCCAGCCTGAAGCTCCTCTGGTTAGGTAGCGGTGGCGGCTTTGGTCAAATGGGGCTATGTCTACACACGCTCTTTCAGAAGCCCTATCTTTCTCCTTCCATGAGGAAGGGCTCTTCTGAAAGAGGAGGATTTTCTGAAATTTGGCCCAGTGTAGATGAGCCAAATTTTGGAAAAGTCTGTTCCAAAAAAACTATCGGAAAAAGGTACGCAAATTGCAGAGGGCAGTTTGCGTACCTTTTTCCCATAGATCAGTGTAGTCTAGACAGAGCCTGGCTCAGGACTTCTCCAGGCAAGTGGGAGACGGAGCTGCAACCATCCAGGGGGCACTCTGCCCAACAGGGAACTTGGGGCTTCTCTGCACGGAGGAGCTTGTGGTGATAAGGGATCCCATTGACTGTTCTGTTCTGGGGCCCAGGACAGAAGTCAGTGAGCCTCTGCCATACACAGAGGTTATACTACCTCCCTAGTCCTGCTTGAAATTCCCATTTGTTCATCCCTTTTAGCCACAGCATCTCCCTGGGAACCCATGTTCACCATAACACCTAGTGCTGTGTGGGTCGCAGCCCACTCTGCTAATCGAGGGGCGTCTGCCGAGCCTTTTGGAGATACAGTTTGATAGCATGGAAAATACACTTGGTGTTATCTCCTCGGGCTTGTTACTTTGCAAATAGATTTAGTAGCCATTGTGCCCTTGGTTGTCAAAAGATGTGGCCTGGCTTTGTTCCTTACCTGGTAATGGAGCACCCAACATACCGGCATTGCTTTAGGAATGTAATAATTAGTTCCTTTCCACTGTCTACCCAACCCCATGGAAGAGCCACGGCTGACTAAGCCTCTGCTGACCTTTCTCTTCACAGAGCGGCTGGATTGAAGGGCAACCCCACAGGAAAGGTGTCTTCCCAGCATCGTTTGTGCACATGCTCAGTGATTAGGACCTGATGGAAGAAAGAGCTTTTCAGCTGCTCAAAGTGCAGATCCCTCAGACTCCCTCTTTTCAGCAGGCTTCCTGCTCCAAGCTTGTGCTCTCTCATCTCTTGTGCCCTGTCACTCTCACCTTCAGGCCCATAGTAGGTGCCTCTGCCCATGGGGCCCAGAGCAGAACTTGGCAGGCCATGTCTTCTCATTTCTCCTGAATTGCAATGAAGTGTCCTATTAGGTACTATTCAGTCCTGTTTTCAGCTCCAAGGGTGCAGGCTTCTCCCTCCCTCCGCCCAGCCATGGGGCTCTCATTCCTGCTTTGGGCTGGTTGGGGTGGCCAAAGGTGGGAGAATGCTAGTTGAGGGACACCAGAGTTTGAGGACTGTTTTACCATGGGATAACTGCCTGCTGGTTAACTGGGTAGTAAATGCCACTCTTGACACACCATAATTATCTGTTCCACAGTCACCCGTAGTGTCCAGATTAATATTCACTCTCCTCCCAATTTGCACATGTTAACTCGGGTTCAAACAGGTCCTAAGCCCCATTTCAGTCAAAGTTTTCCACTACCCCAGCCATGGAAATGCCCAGTGGAGGCTTCTTTCTGCTCTCCCATTTGAACCGCCCATTCACCTGGGCAGCTACTTTGACACCCAGCCCCATAGAAACTATTCTAGTTTCTGTCTGTGCTGGCAACAGTTCTCAGTGTTTTTCTGCTCTGTGCTGCTCGTAGTAGAAGCTGGAGTATAGCTAAGGCTAAAATACATTTACCAGCCTTATTCAGAGCCCTCTGTCCACTGATGCTGACATGACTGGAATCACCAACAGAACTGTGCTGGCACAGAAGAATGCTGACCAATGTTCCCAATGTACAAGGGCATGTGACATGGATGATCTCAGACTTTAAGACCAGAAGGGACCATTATGATCATCTAGTCCCACTTTCTGCATGTTGTGGCCTGAAGATACCAGTACAGTTCAAACCAGCAAGTGATTAATGCCTTACATTACAGAGGAAGGAAAAATATCCAAGGGTCTCTGCCAATCTGACCTGAGCAGGGGGGGGGAATATGGCAATTGGTTAGACCCTGAGCATGTGGGAAAGGCACACCAGCCAGACACCTGGGAAAGAATTCAGTAGTAACTCAGACTATGTCTACACTTGCAGTTGCTTGATAAAACTTTTGTCATTCACAGGTGCTTAACCTCCCCCACCCCTATGACAAATATTTTGCCACAGCAAGTGCAAGTGTGAGCACTCTCCTGCCAACAAAGTGGAAGCTGGTCATGAGGGGTAGAAGTGCCAACACACACCATTCACACACTGAAGTCCTGACATAGCTTTGTTGCCAAAAGCTGCATAGTGTAAACATATGCTCAGAGCCCTCCCTGTCTAGTGTGCCATCAGCAACTGTTGGAGATATCGGCTTCTAGCAGCCACAGATTGGCTACCCGCCATTGTGGGCAGTCCCATCATACTATCCCCTCCATAAACTTATCAAGCTCAGGCTTAAAACCAGTTTCTAAGATATTTCTAAAAACAAAAATGTGACATTCGCTCCTGGTAAAATGAAATGCTTAACAATGGGTTTGCTATTCTGCCTACATAATGCCAGTACATCCTACAGTGGCACCTCTCTACCTTCATATAAGAGCCATGAGGCCTGATTACAGGAAATAGGTACCCACATCATTGTGCGTGCATCTAGAACACTGCACTTCTCTGGGAAATGAGATCTCCAGTGTGTTTCCTTGAATGCATTTATGCAGTTGTGATGAATGGGAGGAGTACTACCCTTTTCTGGACATCTAAATGGCCTGTAAAAGTTAAACCACAGACAATGGGGTCTAGAAGGTCTCCAGGAAGTGTTGGCAGGAAGCCAGGAGAACCAATGTAAACAAAGTGTAGAGTTTTTTTTAATTGGAAGCAAAACCTTTTTTGTGTGACCAGAGAAAAGCTGGGAGATGAGTTAAACCAGGCAGCAAGATATGGCATTTCCAGTGATATCCATGCCTATAGAAGGACTAAACCTTGGAACACCAGATATGTGAGTAGAACAGGGAATGTTTAGTCAGACATGATCAGGTTATTTTCTTTACTTTGAGTTTGTCAGACTTCTCTGTGCTGAGCCCATGTCCTCTTCCTCCTAACCCTCCTTCCCCGCCCCCCGCTCGTAACTTTTAAACTGAATCCCAGGGAAGCAACATTTTCTGTGTTTTAAATCTTGCCCTTTTTCATTTGCTCTATAACAACTAGCGACCAAGTAATGCTTTACCAAGTATGTCTTCTTTGTTTTGTTAATAAAAATCACCTTTTAAAGACTATAATCTGATTCCTATATCCTACAAGGCAGGAGTTTTTGTGTGCACGCGCTTAAAACTGCCCTGTTAGCTAATAGGAAAATTACAGTTTGTTTTCAAGCTCTCTCCAAAGGAGTTTTAGGGTACCCCACAGGAAGAAATTCCCAAACGTGTCTTCCTGGATACTCAAAGGGGATCTGCATTTCGATGGTGGCAGCATTTCGTCTAAAGTTGGGGAATCTGTGACCTTGGGGAGTTTTTAAGAGAAGCCTTTAGTGGCAGTGTATTTTAAAGTCTCTTGTGGGCCTCCACCTTCTGCACTCAATGTACCAGAGTGGGGAACAGCCTTGACATGATGGCAGCACTGGTGGAATTATGAACCAGGAGCACAAACCTCAGGATTTTAAAAGGACATATTTTTTTTCCTTTTTGGCTGTTTGGAAGTTTTGGGATTATTTCTTTTGTTGCCTATGGTGTGTGTGTGGGGAGGGGGACAGTTTATTTTTATTTTTTTTCTAGATTTTATGGCAATGGATAGCTAGGCTAGAATAGGGTAGAAAAGCAGCCCAGTGCATGCATTTGCTGGGTGAGGGAGGCAGGGTAGCCTAGAGCAACCAACCTTCCCAAAGAGGCACAACAGTGAAAACAGTCCCAGATCAGGCACAAACATCCATGTGGCCCAGGGATGAAGAACAGGAGAATGTTCCTGTGGGGGCAGAAGCAGATGGTGGCAGCCATGTCCCTCCCATACTACAGGCACAAGATGGGAGGATGTCCTTAATAGAGGTAGATCTCTAATTAAGGAGAAGGTGGAGTTCTTCCTATAGCTGAGGCACTTAGAAGTTGATGCAGAGGAAAAGGAAAGCAGAGGCACTTTGAGGCAGAGGAGAACAAAAGACAGAGAAGTGCTTTGAATTGGAGAAAGCTGAGAAGCTAGGCATCAGCCATACCAGCTAACCACCCTCCTCCAGCTAATGCTCCCCAACCCAAGAGATACCCGGGTACAAGGCAGAGGCCTTCTTAGAGAATTTTGAAAGGGCCTGCCTTGGGTACAGCAGCTCCATAGACCAGTACATGGTGGAGCTGAAGCCACAATTCAATGGACCCTTAGCAAAAGTGGCAGCTGAAATGCCTAGAGAAACATGAATAGTTAGAACTTTCTAAACAAAAGGCCAGAACTAGGATGGTGCTCACCCAGCAGAGGCGTAGTGAACGAGGGACAGGGGGGCAGTTGCTCTCAGGCACCACGCTGGGGGGGCGCCGGGCTGGGGTGGGTCCGGAGCACATGCTGCTCTGGCCCACATGACGCTTTGAACCAAGACCCGGGAGCTGCTGGCTAAGTGCTACCAACTCTCTACATACTGCAGGCTGAAGCAGCCAAGCTGGGTGGGAGGAACAGTGGCTTTAAAGGTACGTTCCTCCAGTGCCTGGCTCTCTGGAGAAGGGGGTGGGGGGTGGAGGATTTGATTGGGGGAGTGCTCCCAGCACTAGGGGGTGCCTTGCTCTGGGGGAGAAGGGCTGAGTGCATGGGGGGGACAGGGGGGCATGGGAGGCTTTGGGGCAGGGGTGAGGGGTGTGTATTGAGATGGGGAGCACTGTGGGGGGCTCTGGCTGAGGGAGAGGGGTAAGTGTATTGGGATGTGGGGGGGCCTGGCTCTGGGCAAGGGTGAGTGCATTGGGATAGGGGGTACTGGCGGGGGGGGGGCTGGCTCTGGGGCAGGGATGGTTGTGTTGTACTGCATGGGATCTTTTTGGGGGAAAAGGCAAAATGCCACATTTATTGGTAATACACACATATAGCAGTCAACACTTATATGCATATAATACAGCATACACACCCCAACATGTCTTGTTTTTACCAATAGTTGTTACACCTAACTGCTGGCCAGATTAGTTAGGTGGGTGAGGGTTGGAGCTGGATCAATGCTCCCATGTTGACTGCAAGATGCCTTAGATGTATAGTGTCTTCCCTCTCATGCAGAGAGTCATCATATGCATGTGCAGTTATTCATCTATGGCACCTTCTTCTGGGTGTTGTTTTAATGCTCCCTCATTCACCTTCAAAGAGGGACCTTCCAAAAGCAGGCGCTTGCTGCTTACTCCCAAGGCATCCATAGGTCCAGTCTTCTTTCAATGAGCCTACTTCACAGGTCCCATTGTTCTTATTGTTCTTGAATCCAGCTTCCACCTTTCTCCAACCGTTGCACGTGCCCGGAGGTGCTTTTCTTTCATGCCTTATCCATTCACACCTCATTCACTCAACAGGACAATCAATTTAGCCAATGGGGGTACAAAGTCTACAAAATACAAGGTTTCTATGTAAAAAGGCTTAATACAAAATATTTATGTTCTGTAAAAGTATACAAAGTTTCTATAAAAGGACTTACTACAACAAACTAAAGACTTATTACAATACTAAAAGGACTTGAGAGGGGACATGATAGCGGTTTTCAGGTATCTAAAAGGGTGTCACAAAGAGGAGGGAGAAAAGTTGTTCTTCCTGGCCTCTGAGCATAGAACAAGAAGCAATGGGCTTAAACTTCAACAAGGGAGGCTTAGGTTGGACATTAGGAAAAAGTTCCTAACTGTCGGGGTGATTAAACAATGGAATAAATTGCCTAGGGAGGTTGTGGAATCTCCATCTCTGGAGATATTTAAGAGTAGGTTAGATAAATGTCTATCAGGGATGGTCTAGCCAGTACTGGGTCCTGCCATGAGGGCAGGGGACTGGACTCAATAATCTCGAGTCCCTTCCAGTCCTAGGATTCTATGATTCTATGATACAAAGTTAAAATAAAAAAAATTCAATGAGAAAATGATTAATACAGAGATTAATGAGATTTATCTACAGTTGCATTGGTATGTAGGGGGCTGAGGTGCCTGCTCTGGGGAAAAGGCGGTTGCATTGGAATGGGGGATGCCTGGCTCTGGGGCAGGGGTGAGTGCATTGGGATTGGGGGCACTGGGGGGACCTGACTGAAGGATAGGGGTAAGTGCATTGGGATTACTTATATTTTTTTAAAAAAAAGATACTTTATAACAAAAGGAAAAACTTAAAAAACAATAGTCTAGTAGCACTTTAAAGACTAACAAACATGTAGGTCAGGCATGTCAAACTGAAGCCTTCTGAGGGCCACACAAATGCGAACAGGTGTATTTTATTTTTTTTTCCACTTCCCCCGTCCTTCATGGAGTGTGTGCTGCGAGTGGCAGGTAGAAACTGTTGGCTTCTAATTAAGTTTGAATTCTAGAAGCCTCTGCTGATTGGCTGAGCCTTGGTAGGGGGAGGGACTTTCAGGCAGTCCAGGTCTTTATAAGGCAGTGGGCAAGCGACCAAGGAGCTTGCCAACAGGTGAGTTTAGAGAGGGAGTTCTCCAGGTAAAGGAGAATCAGATACAGGACTCTTGAGGGAAGTGAGTGTTGTGTTTGGGGCTTTCTTGCTGTGTGATGAGCTTGTTGTTGTGAGTGAGGGTTGGTATGTGTTTTGTTTGATTGTTTGTTTGTTTTTTTGTTGTTTTTTTTTTCCACTTCCCCTGTCCTTCATGGAGTGTGTGCTGTGAGTGGCAGGTGGAAACTGTTGGCTTCTAATTAAGTTTGAATTCTAGAAGCCTCTGCTGATTGGCTGAGCCTTGGTAGGGGGAGGGACTTTCAGGCAGTCCAGGTCTTTATAAGGCAGTGGGCAAGCGACCAAGGAGCTTGCCAACAGGTGAGTTTAGAGAGGGAGTTCTCCAGGTAAAGGAGAATCAGATACAGGACTCTTGAGGGAAGTGAGTGTTGTGTTTGGGGCTTTCTTGCTGTGTGATGAGCTTGTTGTTGTGAGTGAGGGTTGGTATGTGTTTTGTTTGATTGTTTGTTTGTTTTTTTGTTGTTTTTTTTTTCCACTTCCCCTGTCCTTCATGGAGTGTGTGCTGTGAGTGGCAGGTGGAAACTGTTGGCTTCTAATTAAGTTTGAATTCTAGAAGCCTCTGCTGATTGGCTGAGCCTTGGTAGGGGGAGGGACTTTCAGGCAGTCCAGGTCTTTATAAGGCAGTGGGCAAGCGACCAAGGAGCTTGCCAACAGGTGAGTGCTAACAGGGAGTTTAGAGAGGGAGTTTGGAAGGGGAGAGGGAAGGGCACGAGGTTCTCTTGCGTTTTTTTAATCCTTTTTCCAGGACAGCAGGGATGGATGGTGATAGGTCTGCTGTTGTTACCTGCACAGCGTGTGCCATGTTTGTCTTCCTCCCAGAAGAAAGAATGGATTTCATCTGAAAGAGGTGCAAGCTGGTCGCCATTTTGGAAGAAAAAATTAGAGGACTGGAGGCCCAAGTGTTGACCCTACGCTCGATCAGAGAGGATGAAGACTTCCTCGATAGAAGGCAGTGGTTAATCCTACAAGCACGGCAGGCGGAAGAGCCAGAGAGGGCAGTATGGGACCAGGAAGAGAACTGGCAGCATGTAACTTCTAGAAGGGGAAAAAGGCCAGCACGGGAATCCCCCAATGCTATAGAGGTAAGTAATTGCTTTCAGGCTCTCTCCATAGGCTCTGAGGTGGTGAATGCTTTGGAAGGGACCTCACAAGGAAGAAACCGCAAGGGAACACCATCTACTGGAAGGCATGGGATGCGTAGTCCTAGGGATGGGGGTTCCACGACCACCACCCCCAAAAGAAGACGATGGGTGGTGATGGTCGGGAACTCCCTCCTAAGAGGGACTGAGCCATCCATCTGCCGTCCGGACCTGGAATCTCAAGAGGTGTGCTGCTTACCGGGAGCTCGAATTCAGGATGTGACTGAGAGGCTTACCAAGCTGATCAAACCTTCGGATCGCTACCCCTTCCTGCTTCTCCACGTGGGAACTAATGATACGGCCAAGAATGACCTTGAGAGGGTTACTGCGGATTATGTAGTGCTGGGAAGAAGGACCCAAGAATTCGGAGCGCAAGTGGTGTTCTCGTCCATCCTCCCTGTTGAAGGGAAAGGACTGGGCAGGGATTGTCGAATTGAGGAAGTAAATGCGTGGTTGCGCAGGTGGTGTCGCAGAGAGGGCTTTGGTTTCTTCGACCATGGGACTCTGTTCCGGGCACAAGGATTGTTAGGAAGAGACGGGATCCACCTAACGAAGAGAGGAAGGAGCAGCTTCGCGGGCAGGCTTGCAAACCTAGTGAGGAGGGCTTTAAACTAGGTTTGTTGGGGATGGTGACCAACACCCTGAGTGGAGTGGGAAAGTTGGATACCGGAAAGGAATGCAAAGAGGAACGAGAAAGAAAGGAGGACCCCTGATTCGAATGGAGAAGATGGGGCGATCAACTGGTTATCTGAGGTGTTTGTACACTAATGTGAGAAGCCTGGGCAACAAACAGGAAGAACTGGAGGCCCTGGCCCAGTCCAAGAAATATGATTTAATTGGGATAACAGAGACTTGGTGGGATGACTCGCATGACTGGAGCGCTGTCATGGAAGCGTATAGACTATTCAGGAAAAACAGGCAGGGGAGAAAAGGAGGAGGAGTTGCACTATACGTAAGAGAGCACTATGATTGCTCTGAACTCCAGTATATAGAGGGAGAAAAACCTGTTGAGAGTCTATGGGTTAAGTTTAGAGGTGCAAACAACAGCAGTGATGTTGTGGTTGGTGTCTACTATAGGCCACCGAATCAGGTGGATGAGGTAGATGAGGCTTTCTTCGGACAACTGAGAGAAGCTTCCAGATCGCAGGCCCTGGTTCTCGTAGGGGACTTTAATCACCCTGACATCTGTTGGGAAACCAATACGGCAGTACACAGGCAATCCAGGAAGTTTTTGGAGAATGTTGGGGATAACTTCTTGGTACAAGTGATGAAGGCTCCAACCAGGGGCCGTGCGCAGCTTGACCTTCTGCTCACAAACAGGGAGGAACTAGTAGGGGAAGTAGAGGTGGGTGACAACCTGGGAAGCAGTGATCATGAGATGGTAGATTTCAGGATCCTGACCAAAGGAAGAAAAGAGAGTGGTAAAATACACACCTTGGACTTCAGAAAAGCAGATTTTGACTCCCTCAGAGACCTGATGGGCAGAATCCCCTGGGATGCTAACATGAAGGGGAAAGGAGTCCAGGACAGCTGGCAGTATTTTAAAGAAGCCTTATTGAAGGCACAGAAAGAAACCATCCCGATGCGTAGCAAGAGAGGCAAACATGATAGGAGACCGGATTGGCTTACAGGGGAAATCCTTGGTGAACTTAAGCACAAAAAGGAAGCTTACAAAAAGTGGAAACTTGGACAAATGACCAGGGAGGGGTTTAAATGTATAGCTCGAGAATGCTGGGGGGTTATCAGGAAGGCGAAAGCGCAAATGGAATTGCGACTGGCTAAGGATGTGAAGGATAACAAGAAAGGTTTCTACAGGCATGTTAACAAGAAGAAGGTGATCAGAGAGGGTGTGCGGCCCCTACTGGATGAAGGAGGTAACCTAGTGACAGATGATGTGGGGAAAGCTGAAGTACTCAATGCTTTCTTTGCCTCTGTATTCACGGACAAGGTGGGCTCCCGGCCTAATGCGCTAAGTGATGCAAGATGGGATGAAGATTGACAGCCCTTAGTGGGTAGAGAACAGGTTAGGAACTATTTAGAAAAGCTAAACGTACACAAATCCATGGGTCCAGACTTAATGCATCCGAGGGTACTGAGGGAGTTGGCAAATGTCATTGAGGAGCCTTTGGCCATTATCTTTGAAAACTCGTGGAGATCGGGAGAGATCCCGGATGATTGGAAAAAGGCAAATGTAGTGCCCATCTTCAAAAAAGGGAAGAAGGACGATCCAGGGAACTATAGGCCGGTCAGTCTTACCTCGGTTCCTGGTAAAATCATGGAAGGGATCCTTAAGGAATCCATTTTGAGGCACTTGGAGGAGAGGAAAGTGATTAGGAATAGTCAGCATGGATTCACAAAGGGCAAGTTGTGCCTGACCAATCTGATTAGCTTCTATGATGAGGTAACTGGCTCTGTAGACATGGGAAAGTCAGTGGATGTGATATACCTTGACTTTAGCAAGGCTTTTGATACGGTCTCCCACAATATTCTTGCCAGTAAGTTAAGGGAATATGGATTGGATAAATGGACGGTAAGATGGATAGAAAGCTGGCTAGAAGGCCGGGCCCAGCAGGTAGTGATCAATGGCTCGATGTCAGGATGGCGTCGGTTTCTAGCGGAGTGCCCCAAGGTTCGGTTCTGGGACTGGTTTTGTTCAATATCTTTATTAATGACCTGGATGAGGGGATGGATTGCACCCTCAGCAAGTTTGCAGATGACACTAAGGTAGAGGGAGAGGTGGATACGCTGGTGGGCAGGGATAGGGTACAGAGTGACTTACACAAATTGGAGGATTGGACCACAAGAAATCTGATGAGGTTCAACAAGGACAAGTGCAGAGTCCTGCACTTGGGACGGAAGCATCCCAAGCATTGTTACTGGGTGGGAACCAACCAGCTAAGTAGTAGTTCTGCAGAAAAGGACCTGGGGGTTACAGTGGATGAGAAGCTGGATATGAGTCAACAGTGTGCCCTTGTAGCCAAGAAGGCTAATGGCATATTAGGTTGCATTAAGAGGAGCATTGCCAGCAGATCCAGAGATGTGATTATTCCCCTTTATTCGGCTCTGGTGAGGCCACATCTGGAGTATTGTGTCCAGTTCTGGGCCCCCCACTACAAAAAGGATGTGGATGAATTGGAGAGAGTCTAGCGGAGGGCAACCAAAATGATTAGGGGGCTGGAGCATATGACTTATGAGGAGAGGCTGAGGGAGTTGGGTCTGTTTAGTCTGCAGAAGTGAAGAGTGAGGGGGGATTTGACAGCAGCCTTCAACTTCCTGAAGGGAGGTTCCAAAGAGGATGGAGAAAGGCTGTTCTCAGTAGTGACAGATGGCAGAACAAGGAGCAATGGTCTTAAGTTGTGGTGGGAGAGGTGTAGGTTGGATATTAGGAAAAATTATTTAACTAGGAGAGTGGTGAAACACTGGAATGGGTTACCTAGGGAAATAGTGGAGTCTCCATCCCTAGAGGTATTTAAGTCTCGGCTTGACAAAGCCCTGACTGGGTTGATCTAACTGGGATTGGTCCTGCCTAGAGCAGGGGGCTGGACTTGACCTCCTGAGGGGTCTCTCAGTTCTATGGTTCTATGATTTTATGAAATGAAAACTGATAGTTTTCAGGGACACCAAAGAAAATGTACTTCTATAGGAATGTTGTAATTATTTATGATTATAGATTATGTTTTAGGTATATTTTATCATATTTTTTCAGGTCTTGTTTTAATATAATACAATAATTTGATGACTAAAATTGTTAGTTGCTCATATAAAATAATTTTTAATTTAAATATAAATTTAAGGTACTTTAAAAAATTTTATATGCTACATAACTTATTTTGTTGAAATAAAAACAAGTATAGACCATGGTCAATCAAATAGAACAGGCTTTTGTGAAAATTTCAGATACTTTCTAAGTCCGAGATTTTGCATAAACATAATTATTCATGCAATTGCAAAAAATTGACATATTTATTGATATAAAATTAATATACATTTTGTGATTTTATTTGGGAATAAATAAAAACCAATACATTAATAAAATATTCCCCTCCTTTCCCCCAGAGCCAGGCACTCCCATATCCCCATTCTAACCCAATCCCCTTCCGCTCCCCTAGAGCACCACCCCTCCCGCTCTAATTTATTGCTTCAAGTGCTTTCAAAAAAGTGAGGGTGAGTCTTGAGTTGTGTGTTACTTTGATTTAAAAATATTTCTGAGTGTTATTTTAACAGGCAAGTTAATCTCTTAGGGTATGTCTGCACTACAAAGTTAATTCGAAATAACTGCTGTTATTTCGAATTAACTTTAATAGCGTCTACACAGCCAAACCGCTATTTCAGAATAAATTTGAAATAGTGGAGCACTTATTTCAAATTTGGTAAACCTCATTCTACGAGGAATAACACCAAATTCGAAATAGCTAATTCAAAATAAGTGCTGTATAGATAGTTATTTTGAATTAGGGGGCCTCCAGCCCTTCCCAGTTTCCCCTGGTGGCCACTCTGGGCCAAACCAGGAAAACTCTTCTCCTCTCCCCCAGCCCCAGGGCCCTTAAAGGGGTAGACTCTGGCCACTGGGCACGTGCGAGAGCCAGGCCTGCCAGCAGCCGCCCCGCGCCCAGTCCCCCAGCACCCAGGGGCCATAGACGGCGCGTGCCCTCATGGACTAGTGCGGAGATCATGGACTTCATTGAGGTTTGGGGGGAGGCCCCCAACCTCCATGATCTCCACACTAGGTGGAGGAACGCGGCCGTCTACGGCCACACAGCGGCCGCCGTGGCCAGGAAAGGCCACAGGCGCACCCAGGAGCAGGTGCGCCTGAAGGTGAAGGAGCTGCGGCAGGCATACGCCAGGGCCACCAGGGGCGGCACCGCAGCAGGGGCTGCCACCTGTCCCTACTTCCCCGCCCTCGACCGAATCCTGGGGGGCGGGGCAGTCCACGCCAGCCCGGGAGGCAGCGAGCCGGGAGCTGAGGACCCTGACCTGGATGCCACAGAGGGTCCACCACCAGCTGTCCCGGCACCGGAGTCGGCAGGGTCGTCCGAGGAGGCCATACCGGGTAAGTGCCAGCACTGTCCCCTACCCGGGGGGGAGGGAGACCAGGGACCGCGCGCGTGGGCCATGCCTCCCACGGATCACGCAGCCACCTGTGCACGTGCGAGCACGTGCCATGCCACCCTTGGGCAGGTGGCTCCAGCTGCGTGACACCCAGGGGCTGTTGCCCAATAGGCACATGCGTGTGTGAAGAGACCTGACACGCTCCCGACCCCGGGGTGGGACCCAGCAGGACGCCCTCCCTTCACACGCCCCCTCTACAGAGAGGCAGGGGACATCTGCCCCCCGCCTTGGCCGCACTATACACGGCACAGAGGCACGGGTGCGGTCTTGGGGAAGCTCCCAGTCCCAGGGAGAGCCAGACATCCCGACCACGGCCTCTGTGCAAGCACGTTGGCTCTGACGGTGCAGGGCACGATCGTCCGCACCTCACAGGGGGCGCTGGGCATCATCCACTGCATCCCCAGGGAGAAATGACCACTCCCCTTCTTTCTCCACAGCCGCACCAGCTGCACGTGCAGGGCGCACCACCCCGCCTGGGACATGCTCCCACACCCAAGGGCTCCTCCGGACCACCAGCATGTGGCAGGGGTACCAGGACCAGCACCTGGGGGCCCTGCGAGCCCTGCACCACATTGTCCAGGCCTGGATGCTGGAGGACCTGCAGCTCCGCCGGGAGCAGCTTGCCCAGGACCGTGCCATGTGCTCACACCTGCAGGCCCTGCTGCAGAGTGTGCTGCCCCGTGCTGCCCCAGCGCCTGCTGCCCCCCCAGCTACTGTTCCTCTTCCCACTCCTGCCCTCCCTCCTCAACCTCCTCACCCTCCTCCTCAATCTCCACACCCCCCACCTCAACCTCCACACCCTCCTCCTCATCCCCCCGGGGACACTGAGGCCCCCGCACCCGCCGTGCTGGGAGACATGTGGCCCGACGAGAACTCCACCCCGGTGCGCTGAGCTTCCCTTCCCCCTTCCAGCTCCCTCCTCCCAGTTTTCCCCCTCCCCTCTCCCACCCTCTCTCCTCCCCTCTCCTGCCTCCTTTCCCCAGTCTCCCCAGAGTTTCATTCCCCCTCCCCAGTTTTGTTAAATAAAGACAGTTCATGTTTATGAAAAAAATATGTATTTTATTTGACATCAGGAAGGGGGGCTAGGGAGGGGTAAGTGGAAGGACGTGAAGGAGGAATGGGGCGGCTCCTCGGGGTGGACGCTCTCCCACAGGGCCTCCTGGATCCTGACAGCCTCCCGATGGACCTCCCGGATGGCAGCCTGCAGCAAGTGCAGCCGGGCTGATGGCAACGACCTCACGAGACGCACCGGCGTGCCCAGGGACAGGTCTGGTTCCATGTTGCAGAGTGCCGTGGTGTCCCGAGTGAGGGCAAGCAGAGCATTCTGAGACACGCATGCTTTGCTGTCCCTCAGCGAGGTAGACCAGCAAGCAGAGAAACCTGAGAACTGTCTGTCCGGGATGGGGGGTTGGGTCCCTTTAAGCACAGACCTCGGATAGCCTGAGGCAGCAGTCCCACACACTAAATCCGACCCTGATGCCCTGCTGGCACTGGTTCCGGCCAACCTTACCTTCGATTCAGGGTCCACTCAATGTGGACACGCTATTTCGAATTAGAAAAATGCTATTTCGATTTAGTTTTTGTGTCTAGATGTGTTATTTCAAATTAGCTTAATTCAAATTAACTAATTCAAAATAAGTTAATTTGAAATAGTGCTGTAGTGTAGACATACCCTTACATTCATAATTATGATGTAGTTTATCACTATGCGATAACCTTGTTGTTTTTCATACTAACTAGTAATTTGGCATTTAGGAAGCATTACAGATTGCTTAAAATAAATTTGATATGCTCAAAATCTTTTTACATTTAATTAATTAAAGCAATGAGTTACTCATTTGCTGTGACAGTGGTTTTAAATCCTTGATTGAAATATAATGATGAAATTCATATTTAGGTTGTAACGTTAATTTCTTTTGGGTTTTATAAAACTTACATATTTTAAGCATTTCACATTAGCGCTTCTGACATTCATTGTGACTTATGGTGAAGATGTGTTTCCCAGCTTGCGGGTTGCTCTTCAAATACTTCTCACTGTCGCTGTATCTATTGCTAGCTGTGAACGCTCATATAGCAAATTAAAGTTGATTGTGTCTTGCCTTCGAGCGCCAATGGGCCAGAATAGACTAAGCGATCTGGCCCTTCTAAGTGTAGAGAGAGAGGAACCCTCAAAAACATAGATTTTGATGACATAATTAATCAGTTTGCTGTAGCTAAGGCAAGAAAAATTAAACTTACTTGACAAAAGTTTTTCATTGTAATGTCCTGTTGCTTCTGGTATTGAATGTGTATATGACTTTTCAGTCCAACGTTTCATCCAGCTTACTCCAGACATCATCAAGGTAGTTCTACTACAATCTACTAACTGATCTACTAATTGATCCAAGTATCTGTGGCTATTAGTAGTGTTTGTGCTTTTATGTTATTTTTTTGCTCACTTAGAAATAATAACAGATCCATAGTAACAAATGATTGGGGGGGGGCGCAAATTTGGCCTTTGCCCCCGGGCGCAAAACACCCTCGCTACGCCTCTGTCACCCAGGAACATGCCCATCACCATTTCAGAGCCCTAAGGTGGAAACCAGACATAGCATTCACCCAACGTGCCTACCAAATTGACAAAAATTGGGATGCATGAATATCAGGAGCAAATGCTAAGACTATTGAAGAGCTATCCCTCCTAATGAGAATGGAATAGTTCCTAGCTGGTGTTCCTGAAGAGATACAGAGATAAGGACAAAGGCAAAGTACCCATGCGCCCCCCTCCCCCAGCCACTCAAAGCAGGAACAACCCCAACTAAATCTTCATGATAAACTTAAAAAACAACAAATGGTCTGGTAGCACTTTATACACTAACAAAACATGTAGATCGTATCACATGTTAGTCTATAGAGTGCTACCAGACCATTTGTTGGTCTTTAAGTTTATTCTGTACAGACTAACTCGGCTATCCCCTGAAACTTAAATCTTCATGAAAAGTCATGGAAGTCAAGAGACATGTCAGAAGACTGGAAAAGGGCAAATATAGTGTCCATCCATATAAAGGGAAATAAGAACAACCCAAGAAACTACAGACCAGTCAGTTTAACTTCTGTGCTAGGGAAGATAATGGAGCAAGTAATTAAAGCATTCATCTGCAAACATCTGGAAGATAGGTAACAGCCAGCATGGATTTGTAAAGAACAAATCAATCTGACAGCTTTCTTTGATAGGATAACAAGTCGTGCAGATAAGGGAGAAGTCATGGATGTGGTATACCTAGACTTTAGTAAGGCATCTGATACGGTCTTGCATGACCTTCTTATCAATAAACTAGGGACATACAACCTAGATGGGGATACTATAAGGCGGGTGCATAACTGGCTAGATAACCATTCTCAGAGAGTACTTATTAATGGTTCACAGTCATGCTGGACGGGCATAACAAGTTAGGTTCCTCAGGGGGTCTGTTGTGGGACCGGTTCTGTTCAATAGCTTCATCAACAATTTAGATGATGGCGTAGAGAGTATACTTATTAAGTTTGCAGATGATACCAAACTGGGAGGGGTTTCAAGTGCTTTGGAGGATAGGGTCATAATTCAAAATGATCTGGACAAACTAGAGAAATGGTAACTAGGATGAAGTTTAATAAGGACAAATGCAAAGTACTTCACGTAGGAAGGAACCACCAGTTTCATGCATACAGACTGGGAAGTGATTGTTTAGGAAGGAGTACTGCAGAAAGGGGTCTAGGGGGTCATAGTGGACCACACGCTAAATAGGAGTCAACAGTGTGACACTGTTGCAAAAATACAAACCTGATTCTGGGATGCATTAACAGGAGTGTTGTGCGCAAGACTTGAGAAGTCATTCTTCTGCTCTACTTTGCACTGATTAGGCCTCAATTGGATTATTGTGTCCAGTTCTTTCACATTTCAAGAAAGATGTGGAAAAACTGGAGAAGGTCCAGAGAAGAGCAACACAAATAATTAAAGGTCTAGAAACCATGAGCTCTGAGGGAAGATTGAAAGCATTGGGCTTGTTTAGTTTAGAAAAGAGAAGACTGAGAGGGGACAGGATAGTAGTTTTCAAGTATCAAAAAGTGTGTTCCAAGGAGGAGGGGAAAAAATTGTTCTCCTTGGCTTCTGATGATAGGACAAGAACCAATGGGCTTAAACTGCAGCAAGGGAGGTTTAGGTTGGACATTAGGAAAAATTTCCTAACTGTCAGGGTGGTTAAACACGAATAAATTGTCTGGGGGGGCGGGGGGGAGGTTGTGGAATCTCCATCACTGGAGATATTTAAGAGCAGGCGAGACACCTCTGGGCTGGAGCATACTGACATTTATCCCTGTGGGACTGAGTCCTTCAGCTCCTAAATTCCCATGAGTCATCTACAGGCCTGGACACTATGCCACGGGGGCCACCGCCCTGGCACCCCTGCATGGGGTTGGGGGGGGACACAGTACCTCCCAGGCATGAGCTGTTTCCAGGGATCCTGGTTGGTCTGGATCACCAGTGGGGGCAGGCCTGGTTCAGGGACAGTAAGGTTTTATCTCCTTCTAGTGCAGAGGGCCCCATGCGGTTGTCTGAGGAGCCCTGCTGCATGGGTCCATACAGATGAGGGTCTGAGATTCATGTTGCTCTGCAGGGATTTCTGGCTGCTTCTGACCTAAGGGAGCCTGTGGAGGCCAGCCTGTGCAGAACTTGCTCTGAGAGGTGGCACATGCAGTAATGGTCCCCCAAACACCCCAGCTCCCCTGTTGCTTATCAAGCCCAGCATAAGCTCTCTAGAGCCCTGCTCTGGTGGCCCTGGAGTGCTATCAGTCAGTCCCCAGAGTGCATGGCTCCTTAGCTCTTTGCACAGGGTGAGCTGTGGTCAGGGGTGTGTGGGCTGCAGATTTCCCCTTTGCTCTGCACAGTTCCTGTTCAAAGAGCGGAAGTGCACTCACTGAGCCCAGTGAGTGAGTAGGGAGAGCGCTGGGAGGTGCACGACACATACTGGAGCACCCACCCCTGGGCTGAGCAGCTCACTTATTGCCTTCGCATCTCAGTGCTGCCCCGTGAGTTTCCACACCCCACAGGTAAGTGTGTAGCAGCGCAGTGTGGTCTGCACATTCTGCTCTGACACAGACGTGTCTTTGCAGCACAGGCCGCAGGGCCGGGTGCCAGCACACAGGCTGAGCTGGGGAAGGGGGGCAGGGAGGCTGCAGCCTCACATGGAAAGGGAGCAGTTTCCTGGATGCCATGTCAGTCCTGTAGTGCAGACAGAGCCTCAGAACCCCAGGCCCGTGCAAGAGAGTGAGACTGCCCCCCTAGGTAGCACACGCTTCCGGGAGACCCAGAGCCCAGGCCCTGCTCTGTTCACTCCCTCTGGAGCACCTGGCATTGGCCACTGTCAGCATACAGGACACTAGGTTAGATGGACCTCTGGTTTGACCCAGTCTGGCCGTTCTTATGCTCCAAGGAGTATTTCACATGTAACCCTGTTGCCAGGTAGCACCGGCAGCAGCCAAGACCGGGTTCAATATCTAGAGGTTCTTTTCCTTCCATCCAACACAGAACTGGCTCGATCCCCCACCCATTAATGTGGGAAACCACCACAAACAGAGCTCATAACCAAACCACGAGTAAACATCCCAGCTCTAGTAGGTTTGGCAGTGTCCTTGGCCTCTCAGGCTCACAAGTCCAGCAATGTAAGTGTCCCATTCACATGCCCAACCCTTCTCTGCACCCTACTCAAAGTTGCTCCCCTTAGTCAGGGCAGACCAAAGTTCAGAGGTGATCTGCAGAATTCACCTGCCATCCTGGGGGAAGGGGGTGGTAGGAGGCATTTCACCCACTCTGCTGGTCACTCACCAGCCACCTGCTCGGTGCCCTCTGGCACTGCTCTGCTGACTGCCTGCCGCTGCTCCTGCCAGCTGCCTGCCACTCCCGCCAGCTGCTTGCTCCTGCCAGCTGCTCATGATGGATTTGGTTCTAGGCCAAACCTAGTGATTTCAGCTCTCTGTGATGTCAGCTTCTCAGTGATTTCAACTCTTGAGCTGCAGCACAGTCTAGCCAAAAGTTTCAAGTATCCACTGGAATAACATTTTAAAGTAAATAAACAGGCTCCTTATGGAGTCTATTTTAGTTCTATCATTAGATGGGGAGCAGAGAGGGAGAGGGTGGACAGGTTGAACCAGTCTCACAGCTCATGCCTGGAGGGCATCTAGCCTGCTGGTTCAGAGCACTGCCCTTCCCCATAGTTGACTTCAGAGCGTTTGGAAGAGAAAGCCTTTGCTATCTGTGATTCTTTACACTGACAGTCTCTCCTTTGAACTGAATTAAACACAGTTTGCTTTTCTGCATTCCCAATAACTGCAAGCATTGGTGGCCATATTTTAAAATTCCTGCATTTAGGATTAACGTGGTTTGTGACCCCCACAACAGCCAGAGTGGTTACAATAGGCAAAAATACCATTCTAACAATTGAATATCTATGGGTATGTCTACACTAGCTCGTTAGTTCGAGCTAGGTAGGCAAATGAGGGCAAGCGGAGTTGCAAATGAAGCCCGGGATTTAAATATCCCAGGCTTCATTTGCATGTTCCCGGGTGCCGCCATTTTTAAATCCCCCTTAGTCCAAACTCCATGCCCGCGGTTACACGCGGCACGGCGTAGGTAGTTCAAATTAAAGATCCTAATTCGAACTACTGTTACTCCTTGTGGAAGAGGACTGAATTAATGCTTCTGAGAGGAACTATAAGGTTTGAATTTCTTGGCTTGGGTTTAAATTCTCCACCTGGATTCTGCATAAAATGTAGATTTGAGGGGTAGAAACCATGCCAATCTGTCTCCAGTGAAATTCCACTGCAAACAGAGCGCACAGTCAGTCCTTTAGTAGAAGCATAGAATCACAAAATAATAGAATTATAGGGTTGGAAGAGACCTCAGAAGGTCATCGAATCCAACCCCCTGCTGAAATCAGGACCAATCCCCAGTAAATCATTCCAACCAGGAATGGCTTTGTCAAGCCAGGATTTAAAAGTCTCTAGGGATGGAGATTCCACCACCTCTGTAGGTAACCCGCTCCGGTACTTCACCACTCTCTTAGGGAAATAGTTTTTTCTCTAATATCCAACCTAGACCTCCCCAACTGTAACTTGAGACCATTGCTCCATGTTCTGCCATCCATCACTACTGAGAACAGCCTCTCTCCATCCTCTTTGGAACCCCCCCTGCTAGAAGCTGAAGGCAGCTATCAAATCTCCCCTCACTCTTCTTTTGCAGACTAAATAAGCCCAACTCCTTCCGCCTCTCCTCATAAGTGATGTGCTCCAGCCCGCTAATCATTTTTGTTGCCCTCTTCTGGACTCTCTCCAATGTATCCACAGCCTTTCTGTAATGGGGGCTTCAGAATTGGATGCAATACTCCAGATGTGGCCTCACCAGTGCCAAATAATCACTTCCTTAGATCTGCTGGCAATGCTCGTACCAATGTAGTTCAGTATGTCGGTTAGCCTTCTTGGCTACAAGGGCACACTGTTGATTCATATTCAGCTTCTCATCCACTGTAATTGCCAGGTCCTTTTATGCAGAACTGCTACTTAGCCAGTCAGTCCCCAGCATGTAGCAGTACTTGGGATTCTTCCATCCTAAGTGCAGGACTCTGCAGTTGTCCTTGTTGAACCTCATCAGATTTCTTCTAGCTCAATCCTCCAATTTGTCTGAGTCACTCTGGACCCTATTCCTACCCTCCAGCATATCTACCTCTCCCCCTAGTTTAGTGTCATCTGCAAGTTTTCTGAGGGTGTAACCCATCCAATAAAGATGTTGCACAAAACCAGTCCTATAACCAATTTTGGGGGCACGCTGCTTAATACTGACTGCTTAACCAGACATCGATCTGTTGGTCATTACCCATTGAGCCCAATGATCTAGCCAGCTTTCTATCCACCTTAGAGTCCATTTATTCCATCCATACTTCTTGAACTTGCTGGCAAGAATACTGTGGGAGATCGTATCAAAAGCTTTGCTAATGTCAAGGTATATCACGTCTACCACTTTTCCCATATCCACAGATCCAGTTACCTTGTCATAGAAGGCAAACAGGTTTGTCAGGCATGACTTGCCTTTAGTGAATCCATGTTGACTATTCTTCCCTTCCAAGTGCTTCAAAATTGATTCCTGGAGTGAATTTTTCCAGGGACTGAAGTGAGGCTGACCAGTCACATTGAAGCTCTGCAGTAAGGAGCTGGTGGAGTGAAGGATGCTGCGCTGGAGGACGCTGTGGTCTGCTACAGCCCTGTGCATGGTACCTTTTCTGTGGAAGGTTTACCAGTCTATGTGCCTGGGGCTAGGGCCTGCGACCATCTCAGTGGCCAAGTCCTGTGGCTGTGCCAGCTGTATTGTGGCACTCAACAGCTCAGCCTGGTTTAATGAACGGTATGACCCAGCAATAAGTCCTCTGCTGACGAAACACACTGCCAAGATCACCCCAGACGTCCTTTTATGGTGGCTGGTGAGTTACAGCATTTAAACCAATGAAGGTACCTCCTCAGGCCCACCACAAGCAATTCTGGGCCCCATGATAGAACAATCAATGAGCCCTCTGCTTCTCTCCCCCTCCCACTCAGAGAAACTCTGAGTGCTCGCCCCGTGAGTAGAGAACCCCTTGCCAGTTGCAGTCCCCTTCCCTGTCTGTCCAGAGGAACCCTTCCTTCTAACCTGCCCAGAGCAGCCTTGGGCTGGCCGCAGCTCCTTCCCCTGCCTGACCAAAGGCACCCGTCCACCCCCACCTGCCTGGAGGACACTGCATCAGCTGCAGCCGCTCCTTCCCTCTCGTCCCCAGACCCAGCCCAGTAGTATTTGATACTCAGCCACCCTGGAACTTGCATAGAGCATATCAAAAGCAACTTTGAAGAGAAGATTTTCCCCAGAGAAAAGTGCATCTGGGGAAGGGAAGGGAGGTGCAGCTACAGCTAGCCCAGGGCTCCTTGTGCTGCAGCAGGAGGCACTCAGGGCTTCTCTGGGGGGAGGGACTTGTGGCTCCAGCTGAGGGAGGGTACATGGGGGGGGGGGCTCACAGCTTCGGACTTGGGGGGACAGTGTAGGTGGGAGGAGAAGAGCCAGGGACTAGCCTCCCACAAGGGGGGGGGGAAACCCCACCTGCCACCCATATACCCATGTCTTTGACCTGCCAGGGCCAATTTAAAAGGGCCCAGTGGGGTTCTCAGCTGCCACTACAGCCCCTTCATATTGCCTGAGCCCCTGGGCAATTGCTCCCTTACCCTCCCATCAGTGGACCTACACCTCCTCCAACTATGACCCTTGGCAGAAAAGCCCATCCTGGGGCTCCTCAGGGCCATGGCAAAGCAGAGGATTGGGGCAGAGGCTGGTGAAGGTGGGTTCCGTGCACCATAGTTGGGGGTAACTATGGCCAGGGCACTTTCACATGCCCCAAGATGCTGATGGGAAGAGCTGGCTGGGGTGGAAAAGGGTAGCCACCATCACACTTACCAGCAGTTCTGGTTTGCAGGGAAACTGCTTGGCTGGCCCCTGCATGCAGCTCCTTGCTCCCACCCCTGCAGCTGCCAGTCCCACTTCAATCAGCTCAGCCAGGAGCAATTCTGGGGGCCCAGTGCAGCATTTGGCATGCAAGCTGAAAGGGGCAGTAGTGGGGAGCATGAGCTGAGCTGGAACTCTCGCCTTGTCTTCACTAGGATTTAGCACACACAGAGTTACGTAGCATCCCAGGAAGGCCAGGCTGGCTGGAGGGATTCTCCATAGTCCCATGCCATGGAGTTCAGCCTGTTTGCTCCACAGGCCTAGTCTGCATCTGGATGTGATGGTGCATTAGCTGTCACAAGTTACCAATCATCATGGCACCATGAGCAAGGTGCTGCACCTCAGGCTTGGAACAGTCTCTTGGAGGAGCTCCAGGGGGTCTCACGTTTGACTCAGGATAGGCGTCCCTGCCTCCCAAGATTGACCCTCTGGGGCGTCAGTACTGCTGCTTCTGTGTGATCACAGAGAATTCGGTGAGTCTGGCTGAGGCAGACTCCTGGCGGAGGCTTATCTGCTCTGCAGGGATTAATTCCCCTCCCCAAGTACTTACACTCAAACCGTGTTTTCCAACCAGTTCCCTGGCACACAGATGGGCAGCCCTTAGTTCTACATGGAGAAGTGAAGTTTAGGGCATAGTTCAGTTTGACCAGCCCAGAGCCCCAGCCATGCTGTAGTGAACCTGTTTTCAGCTGAGTCTGATGCTGTCAGGTTGACCTTCTGTGGCAGTTCCCAGCTGAGTGGGCATTCTGGAGGAAGCTGGGCTTTCACCTTTGGACTCCCCCTGCTGAGAGGCAGTGAAAGCCATGAGGCACTGGGGCTTGATTTGTTTCTCTGGCCCCCTATTTGAACTGGGTCATTTTCAGCAAGTCCCTCATTGACTCTTCAGGCCACCCAGACTGGAGAGGTGGCACACAGCCCTATGTCCCTTGGCTTGCCCTGAAAGCAAACTTAACCCTTGTCCCCTCTGGGGCAATCATGCAATGCATCAGGGAAACTGAGGCACACACCAGGGTCATAAAAACCCTGAGGCACACACCTGGGGCAGCCTTTGGCAAAGTTGTACAGGCAGGGTGGGAAGAACTGCCCCAAGCCTGCAAACGGAGGATGTAGCACAGCAGGAACGAGGACATGTGTCATGCCTTCTGAGCAGGGCTCTCAGTCCTTCTGTCAGAGAAAGAATCGCCTGCCCTGCTGGACACTGGGTTTGGTGGCTCTCCAGACATGCCATATCTTTGTTCTTGTTTCTTTAGAGTCTTCAGGGATCACAGAGCAGTGCCCAGCTCCAGGAAATAATTGAGCACATGTTTGATATTCTGCCATCTCCACCCATGGGTGCTCGGCCCATCTCCCGCTGCAGGACATGTGCTGTGGTGGGCAACTCCGGGCGGCTCAGGGGCTCCCTCCATGGGCAAGAGATTGACTCCCACCACTGGGTTCTGAGGTGAGTGGGGCAGAGTTGGCTCACCTCCTGCCTGCCATCAGTCCCAGCCCCCTGCAGCCACTCTGGTCAAGCAGGGCCAATCTCTGCCCACTGGCCTGGGGTGCAACCCTGGCAGAGGTGTAGATGAATGCGGGACCCTGTCCTGCCCTGGGAGCATCTCATGGCACTGGTCTCTTCCAACAAACAGGGAGGAGGTGCCCCCACTATGGCCAGGCAGCGCAGGCCCAGTGGCTCTTGGGCCATCTAGACATTGGGCAGGAGGGAGCTCCCAGGCAGGGCAGGAGGCAGTCCCTGGAATTTGTATTGCTGTGGCACATGTGCCATGTTCAGCTTGTTGGGGAACTGCTGGAAGAGCATGGGGCACAGCTCTGGGACTCCAGCTAAACCTAAAAATCAGCTTGTGAGCATTGGCCACCATGATGGACAACTCCAGCTCCAAGCCTTCCCTCACCCCATTCACTGCCAGCCAGGAAGGGTCCTGTGCCCCAGCCCATCCTTCCAGCTATTGCAAATCCTGAGTGCTATCATTCTCTCACAGCCAGGGCATGTCCCCAAGCCCTCAGCCAGCCAGGGTGGGCACCCAAGCCCCTTTACTCCTGCTAACCACGACAGGCCCCTGTGAGGCTGCGAGTGCCAGGTCCCAGTACGTATGGCCAGGTAAGCTGCAGCAGACTGAACTGTTCTCTCTCCTCATCTCCCCAGGATGAACAGGGCGCAGACTGCAGGGTTCGAGGAGGATGTTGGAATGAGGACAACTCACCACTTTATGTACCCAGAAAGTGCGGTGGACCTCCAGCCTGGGGTCCACCTGGTGCTAGTCCCCTTCAAACCACTGGACTTGAAATGGGTGACAAGTGCCTTCTCCACAGGGGAGCTGCGCTAGTGAGCATGGGGCCTGATCTGCTGGGATGTGTGTATGAATCCTTCAAAGGCAGTCTCCTGGACAGGAGACTCTGGAGGGGCATAACTTGTTTGCCCCTGGAGGAGGCTGTGTTTTCTCTGGAGCCGTCCCATGGTGCAGGGCCTTAGGGGGCTCCGTAGTTGCTGGTTCATCCTGTTGGGCAGTGGGCTCAAAAGAGCCCACAGCACAAATCCCCACACAAGATGGAGATAAGGGGTATACCTGCACCATTGACTTGTGAAGGCTGGGTCACACCTTTGTCCATGGACAGGGGGCTTGGGAGGCCCACCCAGAGACTGGGGGCTGGAGGATCCCCAGATATTGTGCCCTCTCTTCTCAGGATGGGGAGGGTTGCTCTGGGAGCTAGATTGTTCCCCGCTTGTCCATGAGGGGTCTGTGAGTCGGCTTCCCCTCAAGCTGGGAACACTTCAGACATGGTGTTTGGCTTGACTCACTGCAGCCCAGAAAATGGCAAAGGAGACTGCAGATTGGATGCTGGTAGTGAGGGAAAGAACATTTGCACAGACCTCAGGGAAGGAGCATGTCTCACAGCTGATCGCACCAGCATCCAGGCATGCTCCATAGAGCAGGGGTGGGCTCAGTGGCTTCATGACATGCCAAAAGCCATGCTGGCTCTTGAGCCATGGTCAGCAGCTGCACTGATAACAAGGCAGCAACTCAGCTCCTGTGAAGGGTTGTACAGGCCTTAGCCTCACCCCTGCTGGATTATAGATAGCATGGTTAGGGCCAGAAGATAGCCATGCACATGTTGCTAGGGACAGTGCTTTACACTGACGATGCTGCCCATCCCCTTGTGCTTTGCACTGACTGTGCTTCCCCTCCCTTTATAGCACATACAGACGAGTCAAACAGTTCATTGATGCTGACAGGAGCAAGGTAAGGGTTTTTGACTGGAATGCCTGTTCCAAAAGGGACATTGGTAGTTCTGGTTATCGCTGCTTAAAAGGCCAGTTGGAGGAGCAGCACAGCTAAGGAAGGCTCCCTGCATTCCCTGGCGCCGCCTGGCTCTTGGAAACAGCTGGCATGTCCCTATGGTTCCTGAGGCACAGGGTGCCTCTACTCCTGCCCTGGCGCAGAACTGCAATTCACACTGAATGGGAACTGTAGCCTGGGTGCAGGAGCAGTATGTGGAGCACACATGTGCCTAGGGTCCACAGGGATGTACCAGCACCTTTTGGCAGCCGCCTCAGGTGAGTGCCACCCACAGTTCACACACTAACCCAGGGGTTGGCAAGCTACCTCTGCCAAAGCCGACCTGCCAAACCACTGGATCAGGCCCATGGACCCACCTGTGAGACCCTCAGGCATGTAGCTGCCACTGTTTAAAGCATGGGTTCCCAAACTGGGGGGGAGGGGAGGGCATTAAGAAATTTCGGGGGGGGGGCGAGGCGACCCAGCCCCCTCCCCCCCCCGATTAATCCCCCGCCCCCCCTAAGTTTTGCTGCTATTTTTGTTTTTTGGCCCTGGTCAGTTTCTTTTTTTTTTTTTTTTTGCTCAACAAGTTTTGCGGCTATTGGGGGGGGGGGCATGAGGTTGCTCAAAAATGGGGCGTGATGCCAAAAAGTTTGGGACCCACTGGTTTAAAGGTAGGGATACTCCATGTGGCTCTGTCTTCTGGAGGGACAGAGCGGCTTTGTGTGATCTCCTGCCCCCCCCAGGCCAATCCTCAGCTCCTATTGGCAGGAAACAACCAGCCACTAGGAGCTGAGAGACTGGGCTGGGGGATGGAGGGCAGCGCAAGCTTCTCCCCTCTCTCTGGACTGAGAGCCACATGTAGGGAGCAGGCTGCAGTTTTAAGTGATCTGGGGCTGCAGCAGGCAGGGAGTCCAGCCTGCCTTGGAACTGCTGCAGGGCCGCTGGCCAGGAGATACTTAGGTAAGCAGCTCCCAGCCAGAGCCTGCCTCTGGCACCCCCTGCCCCTCCCGCACCCCAACTTCCTCCCCAAACTCACCATCCAAACCCTCTGAATCCTCCTGCCCCAGGTTACACCTTCCTCCCAAACCCTGTACCCCCCCCGTCCCCCAGGCCAGAATCCTCTCCTGTACCCATGTCCCCTCCCTGTCCCTACACCCCAATCCCCTGACCCAGGTCACAACCCCCTTCTTCACCCAGACGCCTCCTCAGACCTCACACTGTCTCCTGCATCCCAGTCCCTTACCCCATGCACCCTTCTGCATCCAACCTCCATCCTAGACCCTACACTTCCTCCACAGACAAGTGCGGCCCTTAACTGCGTTCCAAAATCTTGGAGTGGCCCCCCCCCCCAACAAAAATTAGTGCCCACCCCTGCCCTAATCTTCTGCCCCAGCCCTGAGCCCCCGTCTGCACCCAAACTCCCTCTCAGAGCCCACACCTCATCCTACAGCTTATAGAGACAAACCCACCACCTCATGGTCTGGTCACTTGCATCCTGAGTCTGGGAGAGGATGGCCAGGTCTGCAGGGAGAATGATTCGCATATAGCCCTTGCCAGAACTTCACCATTTCTTGATGCTGTGAATGGGCGGTGGGGGTGGGTGGGGGAAATCATTCATAAAGTGGCCAAGGGCTAACACTGGAACCCAGTTGCATGGGCAGTAGGTGCCACCAACTCTCTATGCTGGAGTCTGGTGCAGGTGCTTGTGAAGTGGCTTCCCGCATGTTACAGGCCTGAGGCCCAATTGTGCTCTGAGATCCCGGAAACATGCCAGGCATCCAGTCAGTTTGGAAAGAAACCAGTCCAGTCTCAAAGCCCCCCAGAACTGGGTGCAGGAGCACTCCACCTTTCCTAGCTGCCCCGTGCAGCACCATAAACTTCCGACGCTCCTCACAAACAGCATAGGCCATGCAAGATCTGCTAGTGCTTCCTGGCCATTTCCAGAAGTAGCTGCTTACAGTGTCCTAGAAGGTCCATGGGAGGGGACTGCCCCTCTGGCACATGTGCTTCTGCCAGGCACCGGGTGATAACCACTGCCCACAGCATGCCAAGACCCAGTACGGGTTCTTATCTCAGAGCACTAGCCAATAGCGCTCCTGCCCTGTGTTCCCGGTCAGTGAGCACCCAGCTCTGCACAATGAGAGATGGCTCTCACTATTATATTCGCTAGCCCCTTCTGAGCAGGGACGCAAGTGGAGATTAACAGGGGGCTCAGTGTGTATATTCTGGGCATGGCCCGTTAGCCCTGGGTAGGACGATAGCAGAAACCCATTGCATTGTGTCAGACCTGTTCTCTTCTTCACAGGTGCTAATCTTGAACCCTGCTTTTCTCAAATACATCCATGACAAATGGACACAGCATCATGGGAGATATCCATCCACTGGCTTCACAGCATTGCTCTTTGCCTTGCACACCTGTGATCAGGTAAATGTCCAGGTGGGTGGAGCCAATACCTATGGCCTGTGATGAGGACAGGAAAAGTTGGAGACAGATGTTAACCAGATACTAGGCTCAGAGGAGTGGGGAGAAGATGCTAGGTCGAGCCTACATGCTGAGCCCATAGATAGCGAATTCACATACCATGGCTGATGCAGCTGGCTGCCCATAGGCTGTCCCCCCAGCTTTGTCACCTCTGCCTCCAAACTGCAGCATCGTACCTGGTCAGCTCAGCGTGGTATAGAAGCATAGAAGATTAGGTTGGAAGAGCCCTCAGCAGGCCATCTAGTCCAACCCCCTGCTCAAATTAGGACCAACCTCCAACTAATCATCCCAGTCAGGGCTTTGTCAAACTAGGCCTTAAAAACATCTAGGCTGTGTCTACATTGGCAAGATTTTGCCGCCTGTCTACACTGGCCGTGCGTATTTGCGCAAGAACACTGACGTTGTAATGTACAAAAATCAGTGCTTCTGGTGCAAATACTCTGACGCTCCCGCTCAGGGATAAGTCCTCTTGTGCAAGTGTTCTTGCGCAAGAGGCCAGTGTAGACAGGTAACATCAATTTCTTGCGCAAGAAAGCCCGATGGCTAAAATGGCCATTGGAGCTTTTTTGCGCAAGAGAGCGTCTACACTGGCACGGATGCTTTTGCGCAAAAGTAAATCTTTTGCGCAAAGGCACATGCCAGTATAGACGCTCTCTTGCGCAAATACTTCTAACGGAAAAACTTTTCCGTTAAAAGTAGTTGCGCCAAATCATGCCGGTGTAGACGCAGCCCTAGAGATGGCAAGGCCACTACCTAGCTAGGCAACCTGTTCCAGTACTTCACCACCTTCCTAGTGAAATAGTTTTTCCTAATAGCCAACCTATATCTCCCCCACTGCCACTTGAGACAATTGCTCCTCATTCTGTCGTCTGACATTACTGAGAACAGCCTCTCTCCATCCTCTTTGGAACCCTCCTTCAGGTAGTTGAAGGCGGCAATCACAGCCCCCCCCCCTCCCCCACTCTTCTCTTCTGCAGACTAAATAAGTCCAATTCCCTCAGCCTCTCAGAAAAAAATCACATGCCCCAGGCCTTAATCATTTTCATTGCCCTTCACCCGACTCTCTCCAATATGTCCTTATTCTTTTTGTAATGGGGCGCAGGGGCAAAACTGGACACAATAGTCCAGATGTGGCATCACCAGTGCCAAATAGAGCGGAAGAATCACTTCCCTTGATCTGCTGGCAATGCTCCTACTATGCAGCCCACTATGCCATTAACCTTCTTCGCAACAAGGACACGCTGTTAACTCATATCCAGCTTCTCATCCACTGTAATCCCCAGGTCCTTTTCTGCAGAACTGCTGCTTAGCCAGGCAGTCTCTAGCTTTAGCAATGCATAGGATTCTTCTGTCCTAAGTACCTGGGCAGCTCACTGTGGTACCTGGGAAGTTCATAATGGGTCAGAACAATGGTTCCTCTAATCCAGTATCTTGTTTGTGACAGTGGCCAATACCAAGTGCTTCAGCAGAAATGAACAGAATAGGAAATCGGCAAGTGAGTCATCCACTGTTGTCCACTCCCAGCTTATAATAAACAGAAGAGGGATACCCAGAGCTTGGGGGTTGCATCCCTGCCTATCCTGGACTTAGCCCGAAACCTGCCGAGGTCTTTGTTAATACGTTTATAATCTTGGACTTCACAACATCTCCTGGGAAGAAGTTCCACGGGTTGACTGTGCTTTGTGTGAAGAAATACTTCCTTTTGTTTGCTTTAAACCTGCTTCCTGATAATTCCATTGGGTGACCCTATTTTTTGCAGTCTAATTTACTGTTGCCACACTGTCAAGAGTTCATAAACCTCTATCATATACAACCTTACACATCTCTTTTCCAAGCTGAAAAGGTCCAATCTTATTAATCGTGCATCACATGACAATTGTTCCATACCCCCCCTAATAATTTTTGTTGTGCTTTTCTGAACCTTTTCCAATTTTATTGTATCTTTTTTTAGACGGGGGGGGGGGGGAGCAGCCTCTGTACAGGTGTAGACATACCATAGATTTGATATTTTCTGTCCCATAATATGATTCCCAATATTATGTTTGCTTTTTTGACTACTGCTGCACATTGAGTGGATGTTGTCAAAGAACTAGCTAGGGTGACTCTAAGATCTTTCTCCTGAGCGGTAATAGGTAATTAAGACACTCCCCCCCCCCCCCTCATTTTATACGTATAGTTGGGATTAAGCTTTCCAAGGTGTATTACTTTGCATTAATCAACTTTGAATTTCATCTGCCTGTTTGTTGCTTAGTCATCCAGTTGTGCCTGATCCTTTTTTGTAACGCTTAACAGTCTACTTTGCACTTAATGCTCTTGTGTAGTTTTGTATTTCTGCAAAATTCACCACCTCATTGGTTATACCGCTTTCCAGATCAGTTACGTCTATATTGCACAGTACTGGTCCCAGTACGGACCCCTAGAGCAGAGGTCCCCAACACAGTGCCCACGGGTGCCATGGTGCCCGCGGGGTGCCATGGCGCCTGCCAGGGCATTTATGTGCACCCGCCTAGTGACCAGGGCTGGCCCGAGCCATTCTTGCGCCCCGGGCGCCGGGTGCCTGTGCGGCCCCACCCCGCCCCAGGTGTGATAACCACTCAGCAATCTGAAAATTGGCCATTTCTTTCCACCCTCTGTTTCCTGTCTTTTAACCAGTTATAGATCCATTAGAGGCGCTTCTATTTCATCAGCCGCTCAGCATGGTGCAGGGCATCTCAGAATGGTGCCTGGGCAGGGTACCTGGCCTAGCATGGGGAACAGAATGCACCTGTTCTGTATTCACTCAATAGTGGCAGCTCCTGTCTGATGGAGCAGTGTTTCCATGCCACTCTGGTTTGGCTTGGTCAAGAGCTGCCAGTGGGTGCAGGTGGGTGCATCCACACACACCCAGGGCAGGATATTTAATTTTATGTGTTTTTTTTTCTATTTATTTTGCAATTGCAAAACTCTGGGGTTCTGCTGCCATCCCCTGCAGGTTGCAGTATTTGGCTTCGGTGCAGACAGCAGTGGGAACTGGCACCACTACTGGGAAGGGAACCGTTACGTAGGAGGAGCCTTCCGCAGGACCGGCGTGCACAGTGCTGATTTTGAAATAACCCTCATCAAGAAACTCGCAACTGAAGGCAAAATCTTCTTCTACCACTAGGTAAAGGACCTGATCCAGGTGTCTTCAGCCTCCGCTGTCTCACACATCAGCCTAGAGGTGCATCACACTGCAGGCTTAGAACATAAGAATGGCCGTACTAGGTCAGCCCAAAGGTCCATCTAGCCCAGTAGCCTGTCTGCCGACAGTGGCCAGTGCCAGGGACCCCGGAGGGGGTGGACTGAAGACAATGATCAAGCGATTTGTCTCGTGCCATCCATTTCCAGCCTCTGACAAACAGAGGCCAGGGACACCATTTCTATCCCCTGGCTAATAGCCTTTTATGGACCTAACCTCCATGAAATTATCTAACTTCTCTTTAAACTCTGTTATAGTCCTAGCCTTCACAGCCTCCTCTGGCAAGGAGTTCTACAGGTTGACTACACGCTGTGTGAAGAACTTTTTTTATTAGTTTTAAACCTGCTACCCATTAATTTCATTTGGTGTCCTCTAGTTCTGTTATTATGGGAACTAATAAATAACTTTTCTTTATTCACCCTTTCCACACCACTCATGATTTTATATACCTCTATCATATCCCCCCTCCGTCTCCTCTTTTCTAAACTGAAAAGTCCCAGTCGCTTTAGCCTCTCTTCATATGGGAACCGTTCCAAACCCCTAATCATTTTAGTTGCCCTTTTCTGAACCCTTTCCAAGGCCAAAATATCTTTTTTGAGGTGAGACCACCACATCTGTACACAGTATTCAAGATGTGGGTGTACCATAGTTTTATACAGGGGCAGTAAGATATTCTGTGTCTTATTTCTATCCCTTTCTTAATAATTCCTAACATCCTATTTGCTTTTTGACCACCGCTGCACACTGTGTGGAAGTTTTCAGAGAACCATCCACGATAACTCCAAGATCTCTTTCCTGATTTATCGTAGCCAAATTAGCCCCCATCATACCGTATGTATAGTTGGGGTTATTTTTCCCAATGTGCATTACTTTACACTTAGCCACATTAAATTTCATTTGCCATTTTGTTGCCCAATCACTCAGTTTGGTGAAAACTTTTTGAAGTTTTTCACAGTCTGCTTCTGTCTTGACTATCTTAAACAGTTTAGTATCATCTGCAAATTTTACCACCTCACTGCTTACCCGTCTCCAGATCATTTGTGAATAAGTTGAACTGGATTGGTCCCAGGACTGACCCTTGGGGGACACCACTAGTTACCCCTCTCCATTCTGAAAATTTACCATTTATTCCTACCCTTTGTTTCCTGTCTTTTAACCAGTTCAAGGCTTAATTCAAAATAAGCTATGCAAATTGAGCTACATCAAATGCATATCTTATTTCAAAATAGGGAGTGTCCACACAGCACTTATTTTGAAATACAGTACTCTTCCACCAATTCCTTTATTCCTTGTACAAGGGGGGTTACAGGAGTCAGAGTAAGAAGTCCTCCAGCTTGCCAGTATTTTGACACTATTTTGAAATAACTGCCTGCTATGTAGACACGGACTAAGTTACTTTGGAATAGTGCAAGTTATTTTGAAATAGTGTTGCAGCGTAGACATACCGTAGGAAACAGCACTGCCTCTCATGGGTGTATGACTATCCTGCATGTCCAATGGTGCTGGGAACAAGACGATTCAGTGTTGCAGTGGCACCAATTTCTCCTCATAATGCCTCATTTCTTTCATTTTGCTAAACCAAGAGGAGACTCGGGGAGGGGAGGGCGTGTTTGTCTAGCTGGGTAGCAAGCCTCTCTTCCCTCCCCCCTCGCTCCCTGCTATCGTCACTCAATCCCCCACCCCAGCCCCCGGAGGTTGGACAGGGTCAAACTCCCTTTGGACAACTGAGAAACAGCAGCTCAAGGACATGTCCTGTGACCCAGGAAAGCTGCAGCAGAGCAGGAGCGATGCAATGTGATGCTGCCAAGGACAACCGTGCAGTGCAGCACATTTAGGTTGCCTATGACCTGCTTGCTTGTTCCTTTGAATATGAACCAGCAAAGGGAAGCTGATGAGCCATTCCCTGGGGCACAGGGTTTTACTGGGAGCCCTAGGTCTAGGCAAGCCACTAATAGCCAGCATGTAAGTGCTTTACAGACAGCCAGGAACTAGGGCTGTCGATTAATCACAGTTAACTATGAAATTAACTCAAAAAATTAATCATAACTAATTGCACAGTTAAACAACAGAATACCAACTAACATTTAGTTACAGTTGTGGATGTTTTTCTACATTTTCACTATTGATTTCAATTATAACACAATACAAAGTATACAGTGCTCACTTTATATTAACGCAAATAAATGACCTGTAAAATGATAAACAAAAGTTAGTATTTTTCAGTTTACCTCATACAAGTGCAGGAGTGCAAACTCATGAATGCACAACTGTACAAACTTTACTTTTTTTTATTTGGTTACAAAACTGCACTCAAAACAAAACAATGTAAAACTTTTGAGCCTGACACTCCAGTCAGTCTTATTTCTTGTTCCACGGTTCACTAAGGCAAACAGATTTGGGAAGATATGGTCTGCTTCTTATTTAAAGTAATATCAGGTGTTCAAATACCACTTTTGTAGCCAGCATGCAAGATATTTACTGCCAAAAATGCTAAACACTGTATGCCCCTTCATGCTTTGGCCACCATTCAAACAGCCAGACCTACCAGTAACCCTTCTGGTCACCAGCTCTGTGACCTGTATGGGTGGATAATATTTAAGGCCTTATAGATCCATACCTGAAATTACCATCTTAAAGCCTTGATGTGAAACCAGGTCCCCTGGAGGTACCACCTCAGACAGGGTTATTGGGGTAGGGGGAGAAGGTGGAGACAGGCATAATTCCCTGTCTAGCATTTGGCTGTGTACTGCCTGCCTCAAAGTGATGTCTATTGAACCAGATGGCAATTAAAAGCTTGCAAAATCTATGAGAAAGGAGTATCCAGGGAAAAACCACCAGTCATGGTCAGGGGAAAGGGGGCTGCTTCTGACCAATGGACTTTTGGAATTTTTGAGGGTGCAGACACATTTTAAGTGACACCATAAAATGATTTCATTTCAGAACTTGTATGGGGTGCACTGAAAATATTATTTCTTTTTTCACAGTGCAAACATTTGCAATAAAAAAATGTGGCCCCTGTATACTTTCTATTCTGTGTGTAACTGAAATCAATAGATTTGAAACTGTAGAAAAATATAATAAATTTCAGCTGGCATTTGCTTAGCAGTGTGAATAAAAAAAAAGTAGCAGATAACTGCAGGTTAAGTCTCGCAACTGTGTGTGTTTTTTTTAAAATCGTTCAAGAGCCCTAGTTCCAGGGTGCGAGGTATGCTTGTACATGCCAGCCATTTGACTCTTGTAGTGCTATTTGCTATCAGGGGAATCTCTACTGTATATTTAATTAAACTTTTGCTTGTTCACACAGTAAGCACATTCAAGTGCTGTGTGTTCAGCTGAGCAGGCACCTGAGACCTGCTCTGTATCTGTGTTGCGCATGTACATGTGTTGTTTCTTCGGACCCAGCGACTGTGACTACTTTATCAAGTGTCCAGTAACAGGGGCTGGGTGTTCCAAGGGATGCTCAGAGACTGGCCTGTGCCTGTTAACCTGCAATGAGAAAGGATACCTGCTGAGGGTAAGAGAGGAGTGCCCTGCAGAGCCAAGGAGCTGACCTGATAATAGGCACAGACGAGGCCCTCTCATACTAAGGGCAGGTGAGTGCCTATTGGTACAGCCCACAGTATCCCCAGGAAGAGCCACACACAACAAACAGCTGTCACGTGGAGCTGCTGGTTTAACGAGGGCCAGAGGACTGCTCCTGAGCATACATTTTAAGGCCAAAGGGGACCACTATGCTCATGTAATCTGACCTCCCACAGTGCTCAGGCCAGAGAACTGCCCCAAAACAATTCCTGTTTGAATAGGAGCAGATAATTTTGAGAGAACACATCCAATCTTGATTTAAAATGGCCCATGATGAAGAATCCACCACCACCTCAGTAAGCTGGTCCAGTGGCTCCTTCTTTGAGTAGATGCAGCCATGTATTATTCCACATGCGTGGTCCATAAATTGGCATTCAAGATTACTGTCTAGGGCCATAGCCATGTCTTGTGGTCAACTCCACGTCTTCACACTTGCTGTGTCTGGAGTCAGACCTTGGCCTAGGTTTCACCTCAGTCCCATCCCACTTGCTGAGCATTTGCCATACACCCAGCTCAGAGTCCATGTTCCTTAGCTCAGAGAGACCCTCAGTGAGGTTGGAGCACTGTCCAATCCCCATATGAGGTGCTTGGTTTAGGAAGGTGAGGGTGATTTACACCTCACAGCTAAAATTTTTACATCTTATTTCAGTCTGAATTTGTCTAGCTTCAGCTTCGAGCCATGGGTCACTCCTTCCCATTGGTCCCAGAGAGGAAACAACTGAATTAAGGGTGCCATCACATTGGATCCAAGGTGCCTTAATGGTGCATTCCCATAGCTTGAACAGACCATATTATTTTAACTTAAATACTTGAGATTTCTTGGGCTGGCAACGTTTGGTTTAGGGATAATTCCCTGCAACATAGTCTACACTAAATTACTGCTATGTGCTTGCAAATGTAACTCCATCTTGATGTCCCCGGTTACAATTCCAGTTTGTCCCAGAGTTATGCCTGTATCCCTATTTAAATTTGCTTTTCAACTGTTCTTAATTTGGTATCATCTGCTAGCTTCTTTAACATGCAGTTTGGCCAATCACTAATATAAACAATCAGATCAGACCCAACGGGTCACCCTGCCTGCATACTTTGCCATTCATCATTAACTTTGTGCTCCTGCACATAGTTTTCAATTCATGAACCACTATTGGATCAAAGTCAATGAATACGTTTTAATAAATTAATTAAGTTACATTGAGTCACTCTACCAAATGCTTTACTAAAACCACAGATGATGTATTTATTACAAAAAGGTAAGGACATGGGGAGTGAAAATATGATCCAGTTAAAAAAGCTGAAATATTTTTAAAACAGCCAAGACCGGTCTCTTATTAACACAGATCACTTTTCTTGCACTGAAAGAGCAGTTTTGAGCTGCCCTTACGCAAACATGTGGTTCTTGTGTGCTTGGCCTTACACTTTATTACCTGAGAGCTTCTGCAGGGAAAAACAAGAGGGATCAGCCTATTCTGACAGATATCTGATACTGCATCCTGTGAACATATCTGTAAATATTCTGAACATAAAGGAAATAATTGGGGGGGGGGTTGTTTGATGGCAACGTCAATCCATTCAGCATCCCATGACAGGATGCTGCTCCTCCTGCAATAGCAATTCAACAGTGAAGGGTACGAAAGGCTGCCCTCAAGAGAGTCTGTGCAGCCTGACAAGATGGCTAATGAAAAATCCTCACAGGAACAAGGGTTGAGTTGTCCCATCCACAAATCAATGTTAAATAAAACATGATGAGATAATGATGGAAGGATGGGTGGGGCCATCCGGCAATCTCAGGTATCTTTTTGCACACTTGGGGGGTCACTTGTGTCTTGAAGGATTTCTTTCTTCTCTGCATTCTTCATGGCTGCAGCAATTTCATACCTATGTTGTTTTTCCAAGCTCAATTTTCTTCTGAATGGCACGAGCAGAGTGATAGATCAAGGAGTCTATGAGGCCTGCCACTGAAAGAAGAAAAGAGAAGAATCAGCCCAGACATTCCACAATGCAGTGAAGAAAATGCCTTATCACATGGGATAAGCATAGAAATCTTCCCCAGTTACAAAGTTCCAGCTCCACAGCACAGAGACTAGAATCCTAACAACCCTTTGGAAAAGTGTAGAGACCCTGACCTCCAATGGAGACAAGATGTGATTATGCTTCTCAGAACAAAGAGCATCCTCAACAAGACAGATACACATGCACTGAAGAATTAAAGAGCCAGGATTTCAAAGAATAAAAACAAGACCCCCTCCTTTGACAGGTGGGCTCCTAGTACTATGTGTTTCATTGTGCATATTTATTTTCAAGCATTTTTTCATATCCTCAAAAACCCAACCACCCTGTTTAAAACAAGATTGAGATCTGTTTACTAAAGGAATTGCTTCTGGAAAGCTTTTCCCTAAGTCAAGCAAATTTTCTAGACAAATATGACTCAAATGTAGTAACAACAGAGATTCTGTAATATTTCTTTAACTCTATTATTGTTTCAAATGGAAATTCTGTGTAAAGTCTGCTTCTTTTCGAACTGCCACTTATGGGGGAATTAGACATTATTGTATTTATACTTACACTGTGACCTGGATTTCTGTAAATAAATTAACTTTCATTCTAATGATTATAGCTTCAAATGGTGTGCAGTACCTCTGGGAAGGTGACAAAAACCTTAATCTTTGCCCAAAGGAGCTTCAACCCACATTTCAGATCTAGCATAAGCAGGGTGACATGCTTGTACATTTTAGAAAAAAAATTGAACTAAAAGCTCTGATACCTGTAAATACTCCTCCAACAATGGCACAGACTCCTGTCAGGAAGTGCGTAAAGGGCCTGGGGAGAGGAAAGCAGATTGAATAAACCCCCACAATTTCAGGCACCATGATGACAGATCAATACCTAAACAGATCACTTGCAAGTTTTAAATACGGAGTTTAAACAAACAAAAAAAAAAAAAAAAGGAAGAGCTTGAAGGTGAAGAAAATGAAATCCCAAAATTCTATCAGTACAGGTCAGATTCTGCTACCACCATCATATATAAAGTAGCCCAATGTCTGTGACTCTGTAACACTGAAATGCTGGCTGTTCCCTCTGCGCAGCGCTGTTGCCTCTTCTGCCGTGGCGCTCGGCAGACTTCTGCGCTGCTCGGCCGACTTCTGCGCTGCTCGGCCAGGCTGCCGCAAGGAAGCAAGCGGCGCAAGCAGCCGTTTGGGCGCCGTGGTCCCCATGCGGCCCCCCCGTGCTGAATGGGGAGCGCGGGGCATAAACGGCCGCTTGCTCCCCCGTGGCGGCCCGGCTGAGCGGTGCAGAAGTCAGCCGAGCGCCATGGCGGGAGGGGAAGGGGGGGGGGGCGGTGACATACATGGCCAGGGGGCGGGGCCTAGCTGTGTACATCACTGCCCCGCCCCCCTTCGCCTCCCACCATGGCGCTTGGCTGAATTCTGCGCTGCTCAGCCGGGCCGCTGCGGGGGAGCCCAAACGGCCGCTTGCTCCCCTGTGGCGGCCCGGCTGGTGGCACAGAAGTCAGCCGAGCGCCACGGCAGGAGGCGAAGGGGGGCAGGGCGGCGACGTGCGGCGTGACAGCGGCTCCAGGCCCCGCCCCCTGGCCGTGAACATCACCGCCCCGCCCCCCTTCGCCTCCCACAGTGGTGCTCAGCTGACTTCTGTGGCGCTCAGCCGGGCCGCCACGTGGAAGCAAGTGGCACAAGTGACCTTTTGGGCTCCGTGCTCCCCATGCAGCACAGGGAGCGCGGAGCCCAAACGGCTGTTTGGGCTCCGCGGTCCCCCAAGTGAGAGGCAGGAGGGGGAGGAGAAGAGAAAGAGACAGACAGAGAGAGAGACAGGAGGCGGAGGAGAGCTGAGAGAGAGAGAGAGAGAGAGAGAGAGAGACGGAGCGAGAGACTGGAGGCTCAGGAGAGAAGACCGACGTGGAGGAGAGACCTGAAAATCCCATCTTATGATGGGCTAATTGGCTAGTTCATAAGAATGGCCATACTGGGTCAGACCAAAGATCCATCTAGCCCAATAACCGGTCTTCTGACAGTGGCCAATGCTACGTCCCCCAGAGAGAATTATCAGAACATGTAATCATCAAGTGATCCATCCTCAGTTGCCCATTCCTAGCTTCACACAAACAGAGGATAGGGACACACCTTCTTGTCCATCTTGGCTAATAGCCACCAATAGACCTATCCTCCATGAATTTATCAAGCTCTTTTTTAAACCCTGTTATAGTCTTGGACTTCACAATGCCCTCTGGCAAGGAGTTCCACAGGTTGACTGTGCGTTGTATGAAGAAATACTTTCTTTTGCTTGTTGTAAGCCTGATACCTATTAATTTAATTGATTCCCTACTTCTTGTATTATGGAAACAATTACATAACTTTTCCTTATTTACTTTCTCAAAACCAATCATGAGACCTCTATCATATCCCTCCTTAGTTGTCTTTTTCCACACGGAAAAATCCCAGTTTCATTAATCTCTCCTCATATGGCAGCCATTCCAAACCCCTAATAGTTTTTGTTGCCCTTTTCTCAACTTTTTTCCAGGGCCAAGATACCTTTGAGATAAGTTGACCACATCTGTACGCAGTATTCAAGATACTGTGGGTGTACCACAGATTTAGATAGGGGCAATAAGATATTTTCTGTCATTCTCTAACCCTTTCTTAATTATTCCTAACATTCTGTTTACTTTTTTGACTGCTGCTGCACATTGAGTGGATGTTTTCAGAGAATGTATTCAGGCTGAGTAGTGCCATATTTTGCAAATAGGCCCATTGATTTCAATGACACTATTCATGAATTGATATGCTTCCTTTAAAAAATAAAATCCACACAGGTCTTTATCCCAAATAATTTACCAACACCGCCGATTTGCACTGACAGGCAAAAACTACAAAACCAAAACAACCAACCCACCCAACCCCCTAATATATGATTAACATGGAAAAGTTCTGGTATCATAAAGCTAAGAAACAGTGCATAGCCTGCTTGTTTGAAGGTGTATATTTAACCAACAGTAATACATGTATTTCTTTTATAAGAGAAATAGGATCAGGAACTACTATGTTCAATGCAGCTAAAATAGGACCCTCGGCTTTTCAGTTTGCTGAATTCTGGATGATTTTGTTTAATGAAGCCAGGCTTTAAAATCAGTGTTCCAATGAAAGGGGAACTCACAGTATTTCTGTTACAATTTACTTTTAATGGATGGAATACAATCTTCATGTTGCATTGATGTGATTGTGTTTGATATTAACCACCAAATATTAATATATTTACTCTTTGCTGCTGTACTTTCAACACTGCATGCAAATATAAGGGACTCTGCTGAGAGATAGCACCACAAAAGCCCACTCCCCAAAACAGATAAACCATGCTGTAACCTGTGATCACATTTTTTAATGTTTTTAACACAAAAGACATAATTCCTGGAAAGTTTATTTGATGGCAACTTTAATTCACCCATCCATCAAAACTATTTCATTGCAACACAGATGCTGTGAATTCTCCAGAAAACTGATTTAAAAGCTTGGCTGAATTAAGCTAAACACCGACAGTGTTTTACTTCATGAATACTGGTTAGGAATAGTTGGTGTTACACTGTATACCTACATATGCCATCCCCAAGATCGCTTCTTGTAATAAATTCATAGAAACCCTCCTGAAAACATCATAAAGCACACATTGCTTATACACTGCATGTTACCATCACTACAGGCTCTATTATAAAATGTTGGGGAATCTGGAGAGGTTCAGGTTGCACAAGAACTGGCCTCACAGACATCTTCCAAGTAAGGTGAATGAGGCCATTAGAAACATGCCCTTACCTGTGTTTCTCTGTCAGTTTCACCATCATGGGAGAAAGTTCATAGAGCACAAATACACCAGGGAGGCCCTGATCTCCTATTAGCCCGTTGGCTATTTTCTCATGTCGGGTAACTGAAAACTGGTTAGTCCTCACCACCTGCCAGGAGACAAATGGGAGAAATCTTGTTTCATTAATAAAGTAACAAAAAGACTGAGTGGTGTGGACTGCACTTTGGAGTCCCTGCTGAAGGCCACCCTGTCCCTAGAGAATACCAGAAGGGATACTTCCAGTACTAACCCTTTTTTTGCTAAAGACGATACCCTGACAGATTCTACAGAACTGAGAGTTGGGAACAGGAAGCACAAGCCCCCAAGTGCTTTGCAATTTTTGGTCCCTTATGGTGGTGATAATGGGTAGGAACTAGTTCCACCCCCATCATCTTTGGAACCTTGCTGATAGTTCTTTCTTTAGGGCTGCCTGCAGGAGTTGGGCCATTCCAGCCACTATTGCAGCACTTCTCAACCCCTCAGCTTCACCTTCTCAGTGTATTTTTCCCCTAACATTCCTCTCTGTCTTCCAGTCTTTGGAATTTTTATTCTGGTGACCCTTTGGTTCCCCGGCTGCTAGTAGTTCCTCTGGTCTTTGCAGGCCATGCAGAAAAGACAGTTACCTGTTCCATAACTGGTGTTCTTTGAGATGTGTCACCCATGTCCATTCAACATAGGTGTGCATGTCTGCCACATGCACTGGTGCCAGAAGCATTTCTCTAAGCAGTACCTGTAGGGGTCGGGGTCTCATCACCCCGTGGAGTGGCATACATATACCAAGCTCCCCTGGCTTCAAAGCCTACACTGCATGATTCAGGCGTATGCCAGTCAGCAATCTGCATGCTGTCTGCGTTGCCTGGGGGAGGGGAGGACAAGTGTCGTATCTGCAGGTCCTTCTGTCCCAGAATGATTAAAGAAAGGGGCATTTGGCTCCAGGTGCTACTAATGGAGTCCGCGCTTGCTGCACAAGACCAGAGGTAGGACTTGGCACCGAACACTGGTGTGCAGAGCACTGCCGGTATCGACGGCTCAGCACCGTTGGCCACCTGCGGCCCTGGTGAAACATTCAAGAAAGCCGGACAGAGACAAGTCCCCTCTGTCACGTTGCTGGATTTTAGGGGAGCAGCCAGATCACTGCTGCACCCATGGGGGGGTGTTTGCCCCAAAAGTTGGTACAAAGGGGGCCATGTGAGGTGTCAAACGAATACTGATTCTGTATATGTTATTCATATACTTGTATATTGTCTGTGTGTGGAGTTATAAATATGTCCTCTGTATTGATGCTGGAAAATTCTCTGTCTGAGGCAGAGCAACGGGCCAGGAACATTTGCTCAATGGCTATGCTGATGAGCGAGACTCCAGGGACAATAGATCTCTAAATGCCAAAGACACACCTGGGGAATGAAGCTATAGGCCTGGCCACTAACCACGTGACTCTCCCGCTTGGAAGAGACCAAGGAAGTATATAAGTGCCATGTGGCATCCTCCATTTTTTGTCTTCAGTTTTGCTCCTAATCCCAGATGCAGCCTTGCAGGGAAAGACGAGCCGGAAAGAACTGTGGACCCATCCTGACATAGGATGTACACCAGAGACTTTTAAACCAGCTGTTATAACATCTCTGCTATGAGTCTGTATAGAGAACTGGGTGATTCGATGCATGTAATGTATTATCCTTCAACAACCTTACTCTCATGCTTTTCTTCCTTTTAGTAATAAACCTTTAAGATTTTAGATTCTAAAGGATTGGCTCAGCGTGATTTGTGGATAAGATCCGGAGTGTTTTGATTGGGACCTGTGGCTAGTTTCTTGGGACCGGAAGAACCCATTCGGGGTAGGTGAGATTGGGTTCTAAAACCCCTCACTGTGTGTTAGGCCCGGGGCTGATTGGGGTACGGATAGAGCTGGGGTGTCAGAGGGGTTTTGCTCGTGAGGCTTCTGGCTGGCCAGATCGGCAGCTGAAGCACTCGGTGTGACTGGTTTGTGGCCTGTTTTGGAAGAGCCTCCAGTCTGGGGCTGTATGGAGCCCCAAGTCTGAGCAATTCACCCTGAGCAGATCCCCTCAGCTATGCCCAGACCCGGCCTGGTCCATCACACCCTCATAAAGACTTGTTTGGCAGAAAACTTTATTCTTTGTCCAGTTTTCAGCTGAGAATGGCGAACCACCAGGCGCTGTTCACCCGCTATGAAGTCAATACATGGCAGGCGTTGGTCAAGTACAAATCCTCCCCACAGCATGGGCCATGCAGGGAATGTAAGGCCCTGGTGAAGGAAGGGTCTTCAGTGGCAAAGCTGCAGGGGGCTTTGGATGCAGTGGACTCAGCAGCTCATTCCATGGCATCAGCCATCTCCATGTAGCGTGCACAGTCTGGCTCCTCCTGTCAGAACTTTCTTTGGAGGCATAGAACTCCATTCAGGATCCTAACTCCTCATTTTTTGAGGAGTAACGTTAGTTCGAACCAAGGGGTTTGGTTCGAACTAACGCGTCCCGGCGTGCACTTCCTGGTTCGAATCCGCTGTGATTTGAACTAGCGCACCTGCGAGATCTTGCTAAGGAAGCGCGGGTTATTTAAATCCCTGCTTCATTAGCAATTTTGAATGCCTGCATTTGCATCCCTAGTCCGAACTAGCGTGCAAGTGTAGACATACCCTTAGTGTACACCAAAGGTCTCGGTTCAAACAATGGTGATGTGTTTCATGCAAGGCCACATTTTTGCTTTAAAAGGGGCACTTTAGAGCAGGTGCACAGACGTCTCAGGGGAGCATCGGGACACACTCAGTCTGGAGGCAGGCAGCCATGGTAAGGGGAAAGCAAGGCCACAAACTTGCAGGTGGAAGGGGTGTGGTGGCAGAGGGTAGCTTCCCACTGTGTACACCACATGCGGCTTCTCAGGACAGTGCAACTTTCCCAGCCAGTCTGGGAGCCTGCAGGCAGTGGTGGTAGGGGAGGGGAAGTGAGAACCTAAGAACATAAGAATGGCCGTACTGGGTCAGACCAAAGGTCCATCTAGCCCAGTATCCTGTCTGCCGACAGTGGCCAGCACCAGGTGCCCCAGAGAGGGTGGACCGAAGACAATGATCAAGCGATTTGTCTCCTGCCATCCCTCTCCAGCCTCTGACAAACAGAGGCCAAGGACACCATTTTATCCCCTGGCTAATAGCCTTTTATGGACCTAACCTCCATGAAATTATCTAGCTTCTCTTTAAACTCTATTATAGTCCTAGCCTTCACAGCCTCCTCTGGCAAGGAGTTCCACAGGCTGACTACACGCTGTGTGAAGAAGAACTTTCTTTTATTAGTTTTAAACCTGCTACCCATTAATTTCATTTGGTGTCCTCTAGTTCTTCTATTTAGGGAACTAATAAATAACTTCTCTTTATCGGCCCTCTCCACACCACTCATGATTTTATATACCTCTATCATATCCCCCCTCAGTCTCCTCTTTTCTAAACTGAAAAGTCCCAGTCGCTTTAACCTCTCCTCATATGGGACCCGTTCCAAACCCCTAATCATTTTAGTTGCCCTTTTCTGAATCCTTTCCAAGGCCAAAATATCTTTGTTGAGGTGAGGAGACCACATCTGTACACAGTATTCAAGATGTGGGTGTACCATAGTTTTATACAGGGGCAGTCAGATATTCTGGGTCTTATTTTCTATCCTTTCTTAATAATTCCTAACATCCTATTTGCCTTTTTGACCGCCGCTGCACACTGTGTGGAAGTTTTCAGAGAACTGTCCACGATAACTCCAAGATCTCTTTCCTGATTTGTCGTAGCCAAATTAGCCCCCATCATACTGTACGTATAGTTGGGGTTATTTTTCCCAATGTGCATTACTTTACACTTATACACATTAAATTTCATTTGCCATTTTGTTGCCCAATCACTCAGTTTGGTGAGATCTTCTTGGAGTCCCTCACAGTCTGCTTCTGTCTTGACTATCCTAAACAGTTTGGTATCATCTGTAAACTTTACCACCTCACTGCTTACCCCTTTCTCCAGATCATTTATGAATAAGTTGAACAGGATTGGTCCTAGGACTGACCCTTGGGGGACACCACTAGTTACCCCTCTCCATTCTGAAAGTTTACCATTTATTCCTACCCTGTTTCCTGTCTTTTAACCAGTTCTCAATCCAAGAAAGGACCTTCCCTCTTATCCCATGGCCATGTAATTTACACAAGGGCCTTTGGTGAGGGACCTTGTCAAAGGCTTTCTGAAAATCTAAGTATACTATATCTACTGTATCCCCCTTCTCCGCATGTTTGTTAACCCCTTCAAAGAACTCTAATAGATTAGTAAGACATGATTTCCCTTTACAGAAACCATGTTGACTTTTGTCCAACAAATTATGTTCTTCTACGTGCTTCACAATTTTATTCTTTACTATTGTTTTGACTAATTTGCCCGGTACTGAAGTTAGACTTACCGGTCTGTAATTGCCCGGATCGCCTCTAGAGCCCTTTTTAAATATTGGTGTCACATTGACTACCTTCCAGTCATTAGGTACGGAAGCCGATTTAAGGGATAGGTTACAAACCACAGATAATAGTTCAGCAATTTCCCATTTGAGTTCTTTTAGAACCCTTGGATGAATGCCATCCGGTCCCGGAGATTTGTTAACATTAAGTTTTTCTATTTGTTCCAAAACCTCCTCTAATGACACTTCAGTCCGGGACAGTTCCTCAGATTCAGCACCCACAAAGGACGGTGCAGATTTGGGAATCTCCCCAACGTCCTCAGCCGTGAAGACTGAAGCAAAGAAATCATTTAGTTTCTCCGCAATGGCTTTATTGTCTTTGATTGCGCCTTTTATAGTTTGATCGTCTAGGGGACCCACAGATTTTTTAGCAGGCTTCCTGCTTCTAATGTACTTAAAAAAACATTTTGTTATTTCTTTTTTAGTTTTTGGCTAGCTGTTCGTCAAAATCTTTTTTTGCTTTTCTTATTACATTTTTACACTTGATTTGACAGTGTTTATGTTCCTTTCTATTTATCTCACTAGGATTGGACTTCCACTTCTTGAAAGATGCCTTTTTGTCCCTCACTGCTTCTTTTACATGGTGGTTAAGCCACGGTGAGTCTTTTTTAGGTCTCTTGCTATGTTTTTTAATTTGGGGTATACATTTAAGTTGGGCCTCTATTATGGTGTCTTTAAAAAGTTTCCATGCAGAAAAGGAGAAGAGGTAGGTTGGCTTTCTGCTGTGTCTTGCACATTCCGGGTCCAACACTTGGACTGCCACCAAGGCAGAGAAGTTGTCCATTTCCCAGGTGTGGTGCAAGAGGCCTGCTTCTGCTGGGATCTTGGCATCCTTAGGCTCTATTAATACAGGTGCAGCCATGAAAACAGAGAATTGTAGCATAGTGGCCCTTCAATGGAGAGGTGTGGGAGTCCTTTAGCCCATGCAGCTTAGTGTCCGTCTGTTCTGTAAACTGGGTATCCATGTTGAAGGGTGGGCGGGCAAGGTTCTGGCCGGTGGCCTGTTCCAGGCAGGTCATCACACACTCCCATCACAGACGTCAGGGTGGAGAACATTATCTCGTACTGGTGTGAGAGTTGCTCCCCAGCGGCCTTCCTCTCCTCCCGCTCAGCCCCCAGTGACCCGGTCCTGCTGTTCCGCCTGGATCTCCTGCACAAGGAAGTGCAAACAATCCATTTGCTCTGTGAAGATTTCTTCCTGGGTGCGTTTTTGCCTATGGATGAGAACCAGGTGGGCAGATGCAGTGGGAGGTGTAGGATGGACCCATCTGGCCCAGTTGTAAGGAAAAGTTACAAGGGCAGACATCACATGACATATTTTGTGTGATGCCTACCCCTAATCTCTTAGAGTATGTCTACACTTTGAAAAAGTAGAATGAACCAAAGTAAGGCCATGTGTGCCTACGTGTAGCAAGAGCAGGAAGATGGATATTAGGCAGTGAACAAAGGCTCCATTTAAGGTTGCAGTGAGACATTAACAGATGATTGGTGAGACTTAATAAGGAAATGAGGTATGTGACTGGCCCCAGCTAATCTTGTTAGTTTCACTCTCTTTGTTTTGCGCTCTTTTTAACTGTATAAATGAGAGGCTGGGTGTTACTAGAGAGACTCACTCTCCTGTCTGTATTGGCGAAGTGCTTTGCGAATAAATAGAGTGGTCAGCTAAACTGTGAGTCCCGAGTCTAACTTTGACAATTTGGAGGTTCCACTGAGATGGCAACCGTCTTCACTGGGGCCGTGTAATTCCTGACTATCTTGTAGGACGACCGTGGTAGCCGGCACCCAGGTGTTTGGCCCGAACGGTCCTCCGCCAGAACGGGAAGGTGCGCGACTGCAGTGAAATCTGTGCCATCGAACCTGTTGGTTCTCACTCTGTTCTGATGAATCCCGGTATCTGGAATCTGGTATCTGGTCAGGTAATTACCTCTGATATTCTGGTATTTGGTCCAGACCGAGGACTGTCTTGTCTCTGTGTCTAGCCGTCTTCCCTGTGGTGTGAGTGAGTCTGGGAGCAGTCCTTGTCCGGGGACTGGCTGACCAAGGGGCTCCTGTTCCCGCGGTCTGTGTGATTGGAATCTGCACAATCGCAGCTGCACCGCGCCTTGGATAAAATCTTTGGCGTGAACGCAAGGGCGATTGAGGCAGTAGCCTGTGGGCTTCTTTTGTGTGTTGCACTGGGCACCACTCTGACGAACCCGATTTTCCTTCTTGTGTGAGTGGTGTGTGTTAAGTCCTCCTGTATGGGAAATCAGGCATCTAAGTCGGGTCACTTCCCTAAGGGGACGCTGGCTCAGTTTATGTATTTTAGAAAGGGTCCAGACTCCTGTAAATTTCTGGAAAGATGGACTAGGTTAACTAAGGAGGATCCCAAAACGCAGTGGCCACTGTTAGGATCATGGGACAAAGACCGAGTGGACATCTTAAAAGACAAACTCGGTCAACCAAAAAAACTAAATTGGCAAAGGGGGAGGTTGACTGTTTCATGCAGTGCTGGGAAGAGGCAAATCATAGATGGACCGAATCGAAACTCTCCTCCCTTAAAAATTCTAATGATAAACTAAAAGCCCAACTGGATACAACCTCTCCCGCCACCGGTCCGAGCGCTCCCTTATACCCTGTTTTGCATAGTGATCTGGATCGAACCTGACCCCCTCTGTATTCTCACCCCATTGAAAAGGAAGGCGAAGGAGGACCTTCATTAATTTCCAATAACGAAGACGAGGAAAATACCCTCATTGGCCTTGCAGCCCTGCAAAATGTTCAAGGTTCCCCAACTCCACGTCCTACCCGTATGCAATCTCCTCCTTCTGCTGTTCAGGCACCCTTGTGGGTCCTTCATGCGGAGGGAAGGGGAGCTGGTCCCTTTTAGAGTTATAAGCCCTGGACTCGTGCAGAACTTTTGGCAATAATTAAAGGTTTCCCTGAGCCACAGGAAAATCCTGTTAAGTTCGCTGAAGAATTTTCACTGGTCTGTGAAACCTATGAACTCTCTGAGACTGACCTCTTCCAATTGTGTAAATTGTTAGTCTCTACCAGCCAGTACAAGAAATGGCTGACTGCAGCAAATTGGCCGTCTGCAGATCGCCATTCGACCATGAAAGATACTGGTTCAGACGCCACATACAGAGACCACTGTAGAGAAATTTGGAAAAATCTATTCAACGCCATTCCCCAAGTGTAGACCCCAAAAACGAACTGGGCAGCCATACATTGTTGTAAACAGAAACAAGGGGAAAGTCTGGGAGAGTACCGGGCACGACTGACCGATGTTTTCAAACAGCATTCGGGAATACAGCAGCCCGATGAAAATGGACAGGGCGCCCTGGCGCATGCGTTTGTTAATGGCTCTTCCCTGCTATTGGCAGCATGTTAAAACGAATTAGTGTTGGTTGGGAAACTGAGACCATGGATAAATTACAGACGGTGGCAGAGCATTACCAGCGTACTCTTAAAGGGAAGAAGGAACAATCCTCACAAAAGTTAATGGCCCTCCAGATACAGCATTTCTCGGGCAAGGGAGGGCAATACAGGGGCCGCGGGGGTTTCCAGGGAAGGGGACGAGGTCGAGGAAGAGGCCGTGGGACTGGGTTTTCGGGATTTGGAGGTGTTTGTAATTATTGTAAACTACCTGGGCACTGGAAAAACGAGTGTCCAAGCCAACCTAATGGCCCTGTAAGCGATCAACAAGGCTACATGCCGCCCGCCGGTCCCCAACCATATTTCGCTCCCCAGCAATGATGGGATCTAGGGGAACCTCAGGAAATTCTAGCTCCCTTGTTACCGCTCTCTCCTACGGGTGAATGCGTCCTGACTGTCAATGACCTTTCATTTCCTTTCCTTGTCAACACGGGAGCCTCACTTTCTGCAGTCCGTACTCCCGATTTGCCTGCAGTTCCCCAATCTGGAAAAACTGTATCCGCTGTAGGTATCACGGGGGTTCCAACTCCCTATCCCCTCTCTGAACCTCTGCCTGTTCAAGTTGGCCCCCTCTCAGCTGATCATGCATTTCTGTTGTCTGATTCCACTCCTGTTAACCTGTTGGGTCGTGATTTACTATGCAAGCTTGGCTGCACCATCTACTGTTCTCCAGATGGTGTGTATCTGCAAATTCCTCGGTCCTCTCTGTTTGACTCTGCCGCTTCTCTGTTATCTGAATCCTCCCTCTCAACCCCGGCTCCTCTCTGTCCGCTAATTCCGTCTCTCGAACCTCTGCTTTCTCAAGTACCTTCTTCTCTGTGGCCAACTCATCCATCTGAGGTTGGCCGTCTAAATACTGACCCTGTCTGTATTACTGTCGACCCTTCCACACCTTTACCCCGCCTGTCGCAATATCCATTGAACCCTGAGGCGGAAGTCGGTATTGCTCCAGTCGTATTTGCCCTGCAGCAGCAAGGCATTATTGTCCCCTGCATCGGTCCCTGTAATACCCCTATCCTTCCGGTTCGAAAAACTGATGGGAAATTGTGGCGCTTTGTTCAAGATCTTCACGCCATTACCAGTGTTGTTATACCCACCTTTCCTGTTGTCCCTAACCCAGCAACCATTTTGGCTTCTATCCCGCCAGATGCAACTCACTTTACTGCTGTTTATCTTTGCTCTGCTTTCTTTTCTGTCCCGGTTCACCCTGACTCCCAGTATCTTTTTTGCCTTCACCTACAAGGGGTAGCAGTATACACGGACCACAGTCCCACAGGGGTATACTGAAAGCCCATCTTACTTTTCCCAAGCATTAGCCCGAGACCTCGCTGACCTTGTCTTCCCTTCCGGGTCCACATTGGTCCAATATGTAGATGATCTAATCCTCTGTTCCCCTTCGTTATCTGCCTCAGAAACCGATTCTTTAGTACTCCTTACTGCCCTAGCAAAGAAGGGCCACAAGACTTCTCGCGCTAAGCTACAGCTCTGTCAACCCTCTGTCACGTACCTTGGCTTTCTCCTTTCTCATGGTTCCAGTACTCTTTCTCCTGCCCACGTCCAAGCTATCCTTAGCTTTCCTCGACCACGCTCTCCACGCCAGGTTCGAAAGTTTTTGGGCATGGCTGGGTTTTGCAGGCAATGGATTTCCCAATATGCTTCTCTCGCTAAGCCACTCCAGGAACTCACTCGTTTTTCTGTGCCTGACCCCATGCCATGGCCCCTAGAAGCTGACTCAGCCTTTGTGTCCCTCAAACAGTCTGGCTTCTGCCCCCGCCCTAGGGTTACCTGACTACTCTAAGCCTTTTACCCTTTTCTGCCACGAACAATCTGGTTATGCACTTGGAGTTCTTACTCAGGTGCACGGAGACAAAAACCGCCCAGTGGCTTATTTCTCTGCCACTTTGGATCCTGTTGCCCAAGGCTTACCCCCCTGCCTGCGCGCCGTGGCTGCCGCAGCGCGCCTAGTCAAAATGTCCGAATCCCTTGTCCTCCGTTCCCCTCTTACTCTCATGGTCCCCCACTCCGTGGAAGCTCTTTTGCTTCAACGTAACACAGCCCACCTTTCCTCTGCTTGCCTCACTAGGTACGAACTTTTACTGTTGTCAGCCTCACATATTACTGTAAAGCGTTGTTCTCAGTTAAACCCTGCCACTCTCCTTCCTTTGTCTGATGACGGTGAACCCCATGACTGCCTTGAGACTGTTTCTGCTGTCACCGTCCCGCGCCCCGACCTTTCTGATGTCCCTCTCCCTAATTCTGACCTTGTTTTGTTTACTGATGGTTCCTTTTTTCGAGATGACCAAGGTCGTCTCCTTGCAGGATACGCTGTTGTGTCTCTCTCTGAAACCCTAGAAGCTGTGCTTCTACTGTCTGTTACCTCAGCGCAGGTCGCTGAATTAATTGCCCTCACCCGTGCTTGCTTTTTGGCTGAGGGGCGCTCCACCACCATTTATACTGATTCCCGATATGCTTTTGGGGTTATCCATGATTTCGGCACCCTCTGGCAAACTCGGGGTTTCCTTACCTCTGCCGGTACCCCTATTAAAAATGGTCCCTATATCACTGCTCTCCTGTGTGCAGTTTTACTTCCGTCTGCCCTAGCTATTGTTAAGTGTCCTGGCCACTCGACAGATGATACTGACGTTGCTAAGGGTAACGCCTTGGCTGATGCTTCTGCTAAGCGTGCTGCCGCCATAGAACCTTCCCCAGATGTGTTCCTAGGTTCTCTTTCTATTTCTACACCACCCACATCCCTCTCAGATCTCGCCCTACTCCAAGACTCTGCCTCAGAAGCCGAAAAGGATTCCTAGGCTGCCCGAGGTTGCATTCTGCATCCTGATTCCCTTTGGCACTCACCCGCTGGTGCCTTTGTGGCTCCCTTTTCACTCTACCCATCTCTGGCCACCCTGCTCCATGGTGTTTCGCATGTCGGAAAGGAGGGGATGGTCTCTGTTGTAACTAAGGCAGGATGGTGGGCCCCTCATTTCGGCTCTTTTGCAGCCCATCACTGTGCAACTTGTGCCACTTGTCAAAGCCACAATGTTGGTAAACCTGTAAAGGTGGCTCAGGGTTCCAGGGCCTGCCCCAAGCACCATTCTTGCATTGGCAACTTGACTTTGTACAAATGCCTAAGTGTCAACAATATGAATATATTTTGGTTATGGTGTGTTTATTTACTGGTTGGACTGAAGCCTTTCCTTGTCGCAAGGTTAACTCATTGTCAGTTGCCAAATGTTTGCTGAATCATATTATGCCTTCCAAGGGAATTCCTGCCACTCTGTACAGTGACCGGGGTACACATTTTACCGGGCGAATTATTCAACACCTGGATCGGGTATTACATATCACACACCTGTTGCACTGTCCCTACACCCTCAGAGCGCGGGTGCAGTTGAAAGACAAAATGGTGTACTAAAGAATAAGCTTACTAAAATTTGTGACTCTACAGGATTAAGCTGGCCAGAGACCTTACCACTGGCTCTTATGGAAATGCAGTCCACCCCATCCCAAAGGCATAATTTGAGTCCCTTTGAAATTGTTATGGGACGCCCTATGCGAACTATGGCCACCATTACTCCTGTCCCAGACCTGAACTTGACTCACAGCGCACTCCTTCAATATTGCAAAGGACTAATGCAAGCTGTTAGCAACTTCCATTCACAGGTTCGAGCTGCCTGGCCGACAGAACCCATCTCTGACATTTGCCACGACCTCGAGCCAGGTGATTGGGTCTATGTACGGCACCATCATTGAAAACACGCCTTAGAGCCCCGGTGGAGGGGCCCTCATCAAGTATTGCTTACTACTCATACAGCAATCAAACTATCTGGCATCGTGGTGTGGATACATGCCTCACAGTGTAAGAAGGTACCCACCCCAGCAAATCAATCACCAACCTTAGGACCTCGCAGAGTCATTTTGACTCCAGAAGACGATGCAGGGGAACAGCCCGCAACACCTTACAATCTACACTCCCGTAAGGGTTGCCAGAAGTAGATGACGACCTAAAGCAAGGCCCAGAAGAAGCAGTAGTGAGCCTAGTGCCTGCTGCCTGGTGGACGTAAAACCATGACTACAGTTCCCTCATTTGACAATTCTTTTATTCAACAGGGGCGATCCGGCAGGTGACCCTCCAAAACCACCAGGCATAAGATATAGTGCTGGCAGTCAAAGGAGGGACCTGTGCTCTCATTGGAAAAGACTGTTGCATATACATCCCTGACAACACCAATGATGTGATAGATCGCGCTAGTCACTTAGAACAGATGGCATGTCTTCCCCATGAAGAGCCATGTTCTTTATGAAAGTGGCTATGACTATCCTGTTTGAAAACCTGATAATATTTGTGTGTTTTCAGTTAACTTCTTGCTGTATCCAAAATTGTGTAAAGTACGCCACACAGGTCATTGCTCTAAACCAGATGATTTTAAATATCACTGATGAGCAAAGAGACCAAGAACGGTTAGTACATGGAACCCAGTAAGTGTTGGTCATAGCAAAACTTGACCAAAAGGAGAGACTGAGAAAGTAGAATTAACCAAAGTAAGGCCATGTGTGCCTACGTGTAGCAGGAGCAGGAAGAAGGATATTAGGCAGTGAACAAAGGCTCCATTTAAGGTTGCAGTGAGACATTAACAGGTGATTGGTGAGTCTTAATAAAGAAATGGGGTATGTGACTGGCCCCAGGTAATCTTGTTAGTTTCACCCTCTTTGTTTTGCGCTCTTTTTAACTGTATAAATGAGATAGCCCGGGCACTGCTAGAGACACTCACTCTCCTGTCTGTATTGCTGAAGCGCTTTGCTAATAAACAGAGTGGTCAGCTAAACTGTGAGTCCCGAGTCTAACTCTGACAACTTGTACCCTAGTTCGGACTAGGGATGCAAATGCAGGCATTCAAAATTGCTAATGAAGGGCTGAGCGGGAGGAGAGGAAGGCCACTGGGGAGCAGCTCACGCACCAGTACGAGAGAATGTTCTCCATCCTGACGTCTGCGATGGGAGCGTGTGATGACCTGCCTGGAACAGGCCACCGGCCAGAACCTTGTCCGCCCCGTGGTTTCCGCTGCCAGGTTCCCCAGGGACATGACATGAGGGTGTAGCCTATGGCAGCAAAGCCCTCCACGATGTTGTCCACGTTCTCGAGAGTCACAACCCTCCATAGCAGAATGTCATTGATGGCTTTGGCTGCCTGTATGAGAACAGACTCAACTGTCAATTTCCCCACCTCAAACTGGTTCCAAACTGAATGGTAACTATCTAGCGTGGTAACTATCTAGCATGGTCAGAGTGGGTCTCATGTAGGTATCCTGTCACCTCAAGGCAGGGGCAAATCATTTGCAGAGTTTCAGGAATGTGGTCTTGCACATGCAGAAGTTCTGTAGCCACTGCTGATCATTCTATCCCTGCATGACAACACGGTCCCTCCAGTCTGAGCTCGTCTCCAATGCTAGAAGTGGTGTTCCACTATATCCAGGGGATTGAGTGGTGGCCACAGTAGCATGAGCACCAGGACTTGCCTGAGCAGCCAAGGTTCGTACTTCTCCTGCTCCTCATCGTGGCTGACTTGTCTTTTGCCAGTGTGCTGTCTACTCAGCACCACAAGCAGGAGCCTGGAAGCATATTGTTCATCAAATGGTGAAAAGTATAATTCTGATGCTCTCAACTGGAAGTTCCAGAGACCACTCATCATAAGGATCAGTCTCAGATCTTCCCACACCAAGCCACCAGTAAGTAGTCTGGTGTCATGGAACCACACAGCAGTGTAGCATAAGGCCCAGGTTCATGGCCACAGTCAGCATTTGCTCCCGATCAGTCACGGTGATGCAGAGAAGACTGATATCTTGCATGGGAACCTGATGGGAGGAGATGGGGGTGAAGCTATTAGCACTTTCCCTAGGAGGCCGCATGTGCCGCTCACACATCCCTCCCCTCCTGCAGGCAGGGAAAGAAGTGCTCTCTCTGGAAAGCTACAAGTGTGGGACCCGGTGGAATAAGGCTGGCTCCTCAACAACCATGTGAGGATTGAGGGGTTCCTATGTGAGAGCTTCATAGAGCTCAGAACTCAAGACTGGCACTCCAGCTGCAGACAGGTGAACAAGCTGTTCCATGCTCCCCATGCTGAGTAGGCAGAGAGAGAGCGAGCTGCCCCTCCCACCGCATTGCCTGACCCCTCTTGTAGTTAGACATAGTTAGAGAACTCACCAGAAGCACCTTCCCTGGGGTCATCGATGGCCTGGGAGACGTCCTGGGAGGAGGGGGACCAGCTCCAATGTCAAGAGCAACTCCTGGCTCTCAAGCATTGTTGTCTGGATAGTCTCGCTTCCTCCTCCTCATGGCCCTCCACTATCCAGCTCTCCTGCACGTTGATACCAGGCATGTCTTGGCTGGACTCAACAACAACGGTTGGGGAACCCACTACCGGAATGCCATCCAGCTGGTCACAGAAGCAGCACATGTGAAGTGCTGCCCCAGAGTGTCCATTCTGTTCCTTAGCCTTCTGATAAGACTGCCACAGCTCTTTGATTTTCACCCTACGCTGCACGAAGGTCCTGGAATGGCCTTTCACTGCAAGGCTGGCTACAATCCTGCTGTTGATATTGGCATTCCATTTTTTGGTCCTGAGGTTGTTGAGGATGGTTTCATCCCCCCCATACCTCGAAGAGGTCCAGGATCTCCTGGCCACTCAAGGCTGGAGTTCTTCTGTGCTCCTGGAAAGTGGAGACTGTGGAAGTACAAGAACTCGCGATTGTCGCAGTGTTGGATGGACTGGAGGTGGAAGTCATTTCCACGTATCTCGCAGTGTACTGCTCACTCACAAAGGGCTCACAAAGCTTCCAAATGGGACAGGCCATTTTATAGTTCCTGGGGCTTTTTGAGCTCAGCAGGAGAGCTGTAGAGATGCAAAGTGTGGCCAGAGCGGACATAGTGGACAGCTGCAGGCGGCTTCCTGGCAGCCAATGGGGTCAGAGTTCTGGCAACGCAGCATCTACACTAGAGTAACTTCAGCCATGCACAGTCGGGAATAATGTTACTACTCCTGAAAAGCAGGACTACAGGATTCAACTTCCGCAGCCCCTAAGGATGGCACAACAGGCTTGGTACTGTGGATGAATCACTTAGATAATCGACTGTGGGGGGCTATATTTGGTGCAAAGTCCTAGCGTAGACCTGGCCAAAGAGATTTCCACATTTCTCCCACTTAAATTGTAAGGATCATAGATGTGTCCCATCTGACTAGGGAGTTCACTCCTGTATCAGGAAGCCTATGGATGTGGAGGTGGGCTGCATCCTACAAGGTATCTCTGGTCACTTGGCTGAAGAGACCAGGTCTACAGACAACCTGAGCAGATCTGAGACTGATCCTTATGATGAGCGGTCTCTGGAACTTCCAGTTGAGAACATCAGAATTATACTCTTTACCATTCACTGAACAATATGCTTCCAGGCTCCTGCTCGTGGTGCTGAGAAGACAGCACACTGGCAAAAGACGAGTCAGCCATATGATATTGCTGCAAAAAAAGCAATGCAATTTTGGGTTGTTTTAACAGAGGCTTTGCAATGATAGCACTGCTCTACTCAGTACTTGTTAAGCATTGCTGAAGTCTCCAATTTTAGTCACTGCTGTATAGAAATGATGCAGAGAAACTGGAAAGGATCAGGAGATGACCAACAAAGAGGATCTAAAGGATGGACTGCAAGTCATATGAGCAAAGGGTAAAGGAACTATGTTTAGTTTGGAAAAGAGGGGATTAAGAAGGAAAATACTTGAAAGGCTGCCATAAAAAAGGAGAAAAGTTGTTCTCTTGCTACAGATGACAGGACAAGTGGCAATGGATACAAACTACAGCATCGCAGATTTAGATTAAGTGTCAGGAAAAACCTCCTAACTGTAAGAACAGTAGGACAATTGAACAGACTGCCTAGAGAGGTTGTGGAATTCTTCACTGAAAATTTTCAAAGGGATGCAGGATAGCCATGTGCCTTGGGTGGTTTAGACACAACAAATCCTTCATCTTGTCAGGTGCAGACTAGACAACCCTTGCAGTCCCTTCTAGCCCTCTGGTTCTATGATAAGAATGTGGCCTCAGATGATTGATCAGAATGAGGGCACCTGACTATTCAAGAGAGGAGCCCTCTCACTTACTGCTTAGCTTCTGATTGTGGAGACTTCTGCAGCCTTTGGCAAGCACTGAGTATTTTACACATATGGTATTTTGAGATGAGATAATTACTCACCTGATAATTCTGGTTCTCTGAAAATAGTTCCTCTCAGTTTGGAGCAGAAATGTTCTGAGGTGCTCTTCATATTTATATCTTTGTGTTCCTTGTTCCACTTTGGAAGCACTAACCTTTCAATCATTTTTGCTTTTGGGATTGGCTTGTTGTTTTTTGGGCTGCCTTCACTTTTAGCTATTCAGGAACTGACTGGAAGGTTCCCAGGGAGGTGTAAAACCACAAATAGGACATGTATGATTTGTGTTCCTCGCTGTTACTGCTTAGGTAATGGATAATCAGAAGGAAAAGCAAACAAGTGCTCTGCAGCAAGAACTCCACCAATCACAGTTTGAAATGGCTCCACACATTCAAAGATAAGAGAGACCTTAAAACAAAATTAATAAAGTACAGGAAGCATATATACATGCAAGTGTTTCTGGAATTGGGCCTGCAGAAAGAGATCTGTTGATTCAATTGTGTATACAGAGACAAAAACTGGTGCTTACCTCACCATCAACTTTCATATAGACGGTAGGGACTACTTTGACGAAGTACTGGAACATCATGGAAGCTAGTAGCAGAAGACAAAGAGCCATTGTGAATAATCAGAAAAGACACTGATGGTGTTCATACTGAACTTTAGTGACATTTATTAGTATATCTTTCTTTTAAATGCTAATGTAGATACTTTCCATGGCCACTACAGATAGCAAAAGAAACAGCCACATCATTATGAACTACCTAGATGTGTTACAGGCCAGGAGAACTCTGACTAGCTATAGTATATGTGGAATAACCACAGCACACAAAACAGACACAACAAAGCATTGCCAAATCATGCTGTAGAGACATGTTGCATGGCCATGACATACTTCTTAGCTATAGTTGAGGGTGGTAGTAGAAACATGAAGCTAAATTAAAATATGCTGATCTCTAAATTCTTAGGAACTTGCCTACCTGAGAGGTGACTTCTCTCCTCGTGACATCATTGCTTAATCTAGAGGCCCCTTAGTTTAGCCAGATGGGTGTACTGGGAGGACATTTTCCACAGAGGATACTGGCCATGGAACTCCTCCTGGATGCCATGTTCACTCTTTTTCCCAGGCATTTAGGGTGAGGGTTAGATTGAAAGATCTAGGAAGGGCATATATCTCTCTGAGGCAATGGTAAGCTGAGCTGAATCTCTAAAGGGTGAAGGAACTAATGCACATATTTCTTTTAATTGTTTACAGGGAATATTTTAATTTTGGTGAAAGGCACCTAGAGCAAAGGATTGGGGCTTGAAATACAATCCAAATAAATCTGTACCCCCATGCCACAGAGTGTGCTCTGTTGCCACAGAGGATTCCCAAGGGACCTTGCCCTCTCAGGAGGCTAGAGTTAGTTTAGAAAACTTTTTCATCATTGGGGATGAAACTTTCCAAGCTTTGTCTCAAAAAGTGAATGGCCAAATTCACAGAATACTAGAACTGGAAGGGACCTCAAGAGGAAATCATGTCCAGTCACGGCAGTACCAAGCACTGTCTAGACCATCCTGATATATGTCTATCCAACCTAGTAATAAATTCTGGAGGCAGCTATTCTGCAAGGAAGATGGAAAGAGCAGGGGATATTTCCAGTCCTCCCTAGAGTTTTTAGTCACATGCTCCATCAAACTTCCTATGGCTCATGGTGGGTTAAAACTGAGAATTTCTCCTTCAGCAAGAGCTGAAGAATTAATATTCTATTACAGAGAATTCCATGAAGAACTGCCCTCTTTCAAAATGACTGCCATATCCCATTGTTTTGGATAAGACTAAACCTACACATTGCCCTCAGGTAACCATTTTGAAAATGAAGCTTCAGGGGGTAGCCGAGTTAGTCTGTTACAGAAAAAAAAACGGTCTGGTAGCACTTTATAGATGAACAAAACATGCAGATGGTATCATGAGCTTTCGTGGGCACAGCCCACTTCTTCAGATGACCGGAGTTATGAGTTTGGCATGTGTACACCCAAAATAAAAAGGAGAGGGGAAGGGGAGGAGGGAGGGAAGAAAGAGAGAGGGGGGTGGGAGACAGAGCATCAGTAAGTATCTGAAGATTGGATAGTTAAACCGAAGCAAATAAAAATCAAAGTCAATAGACAGACTCCCATGTCAGGAAGGATACAACACAGAGAGCTGTTTGCACCTTCAATGGTTGTGAAATTGGTAGTGTCCCAACCAACTTTCATCACGATTGAGTCCATTAGCATGTGAATTGAATTTGCGGATGAACTCTAATTCTATAGGTAACAACAAGAGGAGTTCTGTTATTTTCTCTTTTGGGTCTGTCTTGAAGTAGTTCATGTCTGGGTACTTTTTTGGCTCTGTAAATTTGTTTTTTCACTTCTCCAGGTGGGTATTTCAGTTTTAGGAATGTTCTGTAGAGATCCTGTAGGTGATTGTCTCCGTCTGTGGGGTCAGAGCAAATCCGGTTTTATCTTAGGGCTTGGCTGTATACAATAGATTGGGAAATGTGTCTGGGATGGAAGCTGGAGGCATGAAGGTAAGTGTAGCGGTCGGTGGGTTTCCAATATAGGGTGGTGGAAATTTGTCCATTATTTAACTGTACAGTAGTGTCCAGGAAGTGGATTTCTCGTGTGGACTGGTCCAGGCTGAGGTTGATAGTGGAGTGGAAGTTGTTGAAATCCTTGCGGAATTCTTCAAGAGTCTCTTTTCCGGGGGTCCATATGATGAAGATGTCATCAATGTAGCGTAAGTAAAGTAGGGATGTTAGGGGGCAAGAGCTGAGGAAACGCTGTTCAAGGTCAGCCATAAAGATGTTGACATATTGTGGTGCCATGAGAGTGCCCATGGCTGTGCCGCTGACTTGGAGATATTTCCCAGACACATTTCCCAATCTATTGTATACAGCCAAGCCCTAAGATACAACTGGATTTGTTCTGACCCCACAGACAGAGACAATCACCTACAGGATCTTTACAGAGCATTCCTAAAACTGAAATACCCACCTGGAGAAGTGAAAAAACGAATTGACAGAGCCAAAAAAGTACCCAGACATGAACTACTTCAAGACAGACCCAAAAGAGAAAATAACAGAACTCCTCTTGTTGTTACCTATAGTCCACAACTCAGACCCCTCCAACGCATTTTACACAATCTACAACCCATCTTGGAAAATGATCCCTCACTCTCAGAGGCCTTTGGAGAAAAGCCTATTCTTGCTTCCAGACAACCCCCAAACGTGAAATGAATTTTTTCTGGTAACCATGCCACACAACCACATCATAAACCTCCAGGAACCCAGCCCTGCAACCAAAAAAGATGCCAACTCTGCCCACATGTCTATACTGGCGAATTCATCACTGGTGCCAACAATATCAGCCACCAAATCAAAAGGTCATTTGACTGCACATCCAGTAATCTGATCTATGCCATCAAATGCCAGCAGTGCCCCACTGCTATATATATTGGACAAACTGGACAGTCTCTGCGGGAAAGAATCAATGGACACAAAACAGATATATGCCAAGGAGACATACAGAAACCTATTGGAGAGCTCTTCAACCTTTCAAATCACACTTTGAAAGATCTCCAAGTAGCTGTCTTGTCACAAACCAGTTCTACAAGCCAGATCCACAGGGAAGCATTGGAATTAGAGTTCATCCGCAAATTCAATTCACATGCTAATGGACTCAATCGTGATGAAAGTTGGTTGGGACACTACCAATTTCACAACCATTGAAGGTGCAAACAGCTCTCTGTATTATATCCTTCCTGACATGGGAGTCTATCTATTGACTTTGATTTTTATCTGCTTAGGTTTAACTATCCAATCTTCAGATACTTACTGATGCTCTGTCTCCACCCCCCTCCTTTTTTCTTCCCTCTCCCTTCCCCTTCCCCTCGTCTATTTATTTCGGGTGTACACGTCCCAAACTCATAACTCCGGTCACCTGAAGAAGTGCTACCAGACCATTTGTTGGTTTTTTTCATTTTGAAAATGGAATTTATCTGTTTCCAGCTCAATGGGTCTGAGTGTTGCCTTTCACATTCTGATGCATAGGCAGCCACCTGAAGCCTTGTTTACACAGAAAATATTTTTTGAATAACTCAAAATGAAAATTTAAACTGATACTGTTTACAAGTATAACTGTTGTGTGGACTCTCTTATTCTGGTATATAAGTGTCTTTTTCAGTTTAGTTTATGTTGCATGGGAATGGGAATGGGAATGGGGCTTATGTTAAATCAAAGAGGTACTCTTTATGGTGCAATACAAGTGTCCAAATGAGGAGTTATACTGGTACAACTATAATGGTGTGATTTAGATAACTTTCCTGTGAAGACAAGGCCTAAGAACTTCTTACTTTCACTGTAGGTTTAATTTTGGGAGCAACAGAAAGTGCTCATCAATTGGAAAGAAGGCATCTTAACTGAAGTCAGTTTCAAACATCAATCCCATTAAGAGCAATGGGAGGTGGCAGTTATTCTGTAAGAAGACAATTCTTCATTTATTAAAAATAATGGCAAAAATTACTACAGCTGCTCACTGTGCCAGATCTACTCATTAGTGAGGGCGGGGCTAGGGACTGTGTGCGCGCATACATGTGTGCAGGGAAATGTGTATGAGCCATTGGAGGGAAGAGGAAACTGGTGTGTGTTTCTGTAAGCAAGAGGAATGTAAGAAAATGCAAATGGCATGAGAACTTGAAGGAGAGGAAAGAGGGGGAAATGGGTCTTTAAAGTCACATCTACTATATATTTGAGAGAGTTTGTGCATCTGTGTGTCCGTCCATGAGTTTGTTTGTTCAAGAACTCCTTCTTAACAGTAAGAGCTACGGCCACCAAATTTGGTGTGCAACTTCCTCTTATTGTAAATTAAAGCAAAGTGAGGATTTGGCTGTGCCAAGACAATGGGATGTGCAAGGAATGTTATTGTTTCTCATCAAACAGAAAGGAAGGGCTGTGATAGCAATGACAGTTATACTCCCAAATGACCACAGGGGGCAGCAAGCACCACAGTACCAGGGAACCACCACCAGCCAGCCAGTGTGGCCCTGGGCTGGCCTCGGGGAGCAGTCAGTGAGGGGCCACATGGCCCCCCATCGGCCCTAGGGAGCAGCTAGTGGCTGGGTAGCATGGCCCCCATTGCCTTGGGCTGGCCTTGAGGAGCAGCTGCCTACCACCCCTACCCCCTACCCAGAGGCCTCCCCCCAACACTTCCCAACCCCTGCCCTAACTCCTGCACCTCCACCCCTGCCCTGAGCGCCTCCTCACTCCCAACCCTAACTCCTACACCCCAAGCCTCCTGACCTGAAGGACCCAAGCAGTAACAGGTAATCTTCTAGTATGCTATGCCAGAAAAAGACACACTTATTTATGTATGCCCCAGCCCCTAGCAGCAAATGAGCAACTGTCAGGGAGAGCACAAGTGTAATTTTTGCTAGGACAGTAAGTCTTGTCCCTTAAGCAGCCCCACCATGATTCTCCCAGCAGCCTGTACAAGTTACTCTGTGTTGCTTTTTAGGCTGCTCTGAAACATTTATTTGATAAAAAAATGTTAGAAGAAATTCTCCTCGAGGCTGTACCTTGCTGTGCAGTGACATCTGTCCCATCCAAAGGGTTGACAAGGCCTGGATAATCCCTCCCAAATGAGAGATGTTTGATATAATGCGTCATATTGATCTGAAACAGAAACACTGACACTCATATAGCTGGCACAACATCTACCCAGGGGCAGGATGATGGCCCTGGGTTTGCAGAGCATGTACCACTTTCTTTGGTGAGCATCTCCTCTCTCCTTCCCATGGGAAATTGCAATGTTGATGCCCCTGAAGTTCCAAGGTGGCGGCAACTTTCCCCACCCTTCCCACAGTGGAAACCTCCCTTTAGGAAGAGGCTCTGAGATGCAAGTGTCTCCTTCCTCCTAGTGCAGGACAAAGAAGAGCCAATTCAAATGCAATTGGGGGCACAGTAGATTCCATGTCCCCTCTAAAACAGCATGTATATGGCTGTAAGACATGTGATAAGCAAAAAGAGAATAACAGAGAAGACTAGAAATTAGGAAGAAAAGAGACATGCAGTCTTTTAAAAGAACATTTCCCTCCCTCTCTACATGCATGCTCTTACAACACTTACGTTATCAAGTCCAAAGCTCTGTAAATCATGAACTGCAATAGAAAAACAGCATGTTAAAATAATCTTGACCCTGAACCCACGGACATTTGTCAAAAAAAGGGAACTCCCATCATATCTACTGCTATCTAAAGCATTGAGAAAACACCCTGGATTTCTCATCTGCATGCAGTAGGGCATGTGACAGACAGAACAACACTGAAAATCCCCTTCCCAACCTTAACTAAATGCCTCCAGAAAAACGGATGGAGTTATCTGAACTAGGGGCGTTATTTAAAAGACACATCATTCATCATCAGACTATTTGCCCATGGCTTTAGAAAGCAAATGTTTAGGGCTTATTGGTCAACTATGAGAGTTCTGCTGGTATCCGTGTTCACTTGTTTAGCTTCAACTCTTAGCTCCTCAGATGGCTATAGAATGTGAAGGTAGAATAATGTTCACACACATTCTGCACCAGTGACTGAACAATGCATTTGCCTACAGAACTGTAAAAAATTCAACAGATGAAGCATCCAAACAGACTGTCAACTTCCCAGTAGCAGACAGCCCCCATCTGTTCTTCCCTGGAGCTAAGAGCCCACAAAGGGAAAAAAATGGAATTTATTTACTGTATCTAGAAGTTCTTTGAGATGTGTCGTCCCTATCTATACTCTGCATATGAGTATGCATGCACTCCACAAACCTTAGTCTGGAAAATCTTACAAGCAATGTCCATAGCCTTGCATATGTTCCATAGGTCTCCTCATTCTCCTGACTCTAAGGGCATAAGCACCAGTGTGGGGCAATGTCTATCCAGTTCTTTTTCTTCCTGCAAATCCAACAGGAGCCAAAGCAGAAAGGATGGAGTGGTGGTAGTGAAAAACAAATAGGGATCACACATCTCAAAGACCTTCCAGTTACAAAAAGTAACCTCCACTACTTCAAATACCGATCCCTATCTGTATTCCATACATAGGTGACTTGCAAGCAATGCTCACACTGGAGGTGAGTGCAAGGAAGTTGGCAACACACATTCCAATCCCACTGATACGTGTAGCGAACGTGTGTGGCTGGAGCTCCAGGTGGCCACCTGCAAATGCCTTGTATCATGACCTGCAGGCATGCTGTGGAGTAGACTTACATTCTTGTGGAGTGAGCCATGACATCACCACAGGGCGGGAGTATGCTAACTTGTAGTGCTCTAGGAGGCATCTCAAAACCCACTTAGAGATCCTTTGAGAGGATACAGCTTGCCCAAGTGATCTTTCTGCTATGATAATAAAAAAAACTTGGTGATTTTTCTGACTGGTTTGGTTCTCTGCACACAGAACACCAGGGCATACCAGGTATCAAGGGAGTGAAGTCTCTTCAGGAGAAGCATGGTGCTTCAAAAAGCAAGTAAGTGATAATTTGGTTGATGTAAAATTCAGAAACAACTTTGGGGAGAAATTTAGGATGCAAGTGAAGAAAAACCTCTGTGAAAAAATGGCTCCCAGCTTGATCATCTTTCTTGCCAAAATGATAGCCACCAGAAATGCAACCTTTATGGAAGAGTGAGACATGCAGCATGTCATTAAGGGTTCATATGGTGGCTTGGTCAGTGTCAACAGGACAAAATTAAAGTCCCATACAAGTGTAGGTTTGATCAGTGGTGGGAAGGTCCTGATTAGGCACTAATCACTGCAAGGTGGACCTTCACCAAAGGCTTTTAGGGACAAGAGATAATCAAAGGCACTTTATTGCACTGTAACTTTCTTGCTCAGCAGTGTGAAAAAACACTCCCAAACACAGCAAGTTACAGTGCTGTAATGCGCCAGTGTAATCAGGCTCCCAGTGCTGGGGGTCGTGCTCCCACTCCTATTAGCTATTCCCCTCATGGAGATGGTTTACTTACAGTGCTGGGAGAGCTCTCTCTTAGCATTGGTGCCATAACCACGCTGCCGCATTAAAGCACTGTCATGGCTGCGCTTTAAACTTATCAGTGTAGACAAAGGCTAGGGTTAATGGAATATCTGCAGTAAGTGGAGAATGTTCATTGTGCTGTGCTTAGGCAGAACAAAGCCTTTGTTTAGCCAGGCAGCAGGTTCCAGTTGAATCATTCCCATTTTGGGTAAGAATAGCTTGAACGGGAGCTGAACAGAAATGTTCCATCCAAACATCAGACTGAAGGATGCAGTGAGCTCTGACTGAAGTGTTGGATTCTGCCCTCTCCTAAGTCAGGAGGTTTCAGTAGGTGCAGATCTTGATGGGGCAGAGGCGGGGAGGGCAGAAATGGTCAATAGTGCTGTTAACCAAAATTGTCTGTGCCAGCTGGGTGCTAGAAACATGATAATGGCTCTGTTGTGACAATTCTTTCTTATGACCCGTGAAAGCAGGGGAATGGGAAGAAAGGCATATTTGAAGTCATTGGTCCAAGAGCAATACGGTGGAAGTTTTCTCTTCATTTGGGACACAAAGAGTCCTATTGAAGTGTACCCCACTGTGAATATTTCAGTCAGGATTGACTCATGGGTCTACTACTTGTATTTCACTGAGAAACCCCTGTCAGGTTGTCTGCTAAAGAGTCATCAATACCTAGCAGGTAAGTGGCCTGGATTGTGATGTGGCTTCTGATTCACCAGTTCCAGAGTCTGACAGCCTCCAGGCAGAGTGAAAGAGATGTTACTCTCAAGTGGTAATATTGTCCGTCACTTGGTTGTGGAGTGAGTATATAAGTGGGACGAAGGCTTTGCACTTAAGGCAGACTGCTTTCAGTTCTAGTAAGTTGATTTACCACCTGGACTCCTGTGGGGTTCCGGTACCCGCCAGAAGTGTGATTGTTCAGGTAGGCACAATGTAGTACTGTGGGCTGAAGTACTGAAGGGACCTCCACTCTCACCTTTTCTGAGATCAACCACAAGAAGAAGGCGATAATGCCTGTGGGAATAGCCACCTTGGAGTTGATATTGATCCTTGCCTGGAAAAGAGACTGAGTAGAGCCAGGACTGCAGACATCACAGATGAATCCTGGTGTATGGCATCATGTAGGTGCACCTGGCCATATGGCCTAAAAATGAAAGATGTGTCAACACTGTACTTCATATGCTGGGGGGTAATTTGTGCAATCAGATTGCTCGCTATTTGAAATTTTTCTGCAGGGATGGGGAGAACTCTCACTTTAATAATGGAGTACAATGTCTCTCAAAGTTTGTCCTTGTGGGTCCTCTGTTTATGTAAATATCCAGGATTGCATGGATCTGTATGAGAAACTCTTTGTCAACCTAATCTCTGGCAGAAGTAGCCTACCAGGAGCCAAGGAAAACTGAGTAACCTTGGCATTTGATCTTGACTGCCACCACAGGGAAGTTTTTTTGTGAACACTCTGCGTTTTGTCACAAGTTAAAAAGGGAGGATTCAAAAATGGAAAGGTTCCTAGCTCACCATAAAATGTACAAAGCTCCTACTGGTGGGGTGAATGTCTATATGGACGCAAATGTCTTTCATGTTGAGAGCTGAAACCATATCCCTCCTGAAGGGAGAGGATTAGTGATGACTTGCAACTTTTGAATAAACATGTTGAGTTGTCAAAGGTCCAGAATGGATCTTCTTTTTGGGGACTAGGAAATATGATTAGAACCCTCTCCTGTGATACTGAAGCCAGACACATTCTACTGCCTGTCAGTGTAGGAGGGATTCTGCTTTCTGTGGTCATGGTCCCTGAAGGCAGGTTGTGAGGAAGGAAGAGGAACTATATAGATAATCTTCAAGACCCAACTCTCTACCATGATCAGCTGCCAGTTATGGGTGACTAATCTGAGATGGCCTCCAAAAAATGATGGAGGAAAAGGTGAGTGGCATCAAAGGTAATAGATGGGTCTTGATCATATGTCAAAAGTGACCCTTAGCAGGTGGCTAGGAATGAGTTAAAGTCATGGCTGTAGAGGAGGCAAATAAACAAGGCTTTTGAACCCTCTGGAATTTTCATGAAGGATTAGGCAGGTGTTAATAAAATGCATATGGGCAGGGGGCCTATAGGGCTGCCTCTGGTGTTTCCTTCTGGAGTGGGAAAGAATGGTTACTTACCTTGTAACTGTTGTTCTTCGAGATGTGCTGCTCGTGTCCATTCCACGTAGGTGTGTGCATGCAGTGTGCATACGTCGTCAGAAATTTTTCCCTTAGCAATACCTGTTGGGCCAGCAGGGGAGCCCCCTGGAGTGGCGCTGGTATACCGGCCAATATATACCCCTGCTGGTCCTCCACCCCCTCGGTTCCTTCTTACCGGAGTACTCCAAGGAAGGGGAGGCGGGCGGGATTTGGAATGGACATGAGCAACACATCTCGAAGAACAACAGTTATGAGGTAAGTAACTGTTCTTTCATCTTCTTTCTACATGCTCATGTCCATTCCATGTAGGTGACTCCAAGGCAGAAACCCCAGGAGGCAGGATCAGAGTTCTAACCTTCCACTGAGTGGAGGACAGCCCTACCCAGGGCAGCATCCTCCCTTGCCTGATGTGTCAGTGCATAATGGTTAGCAAAGATGTGGTCAGAGGACCACGTGGTGGCCCTGCAGATATCCAGGATTGGGAACTGAGCCACAAAAGCTGCAGAGTAGGCCTGTGCTCTCATAGAGAGGGCCGTGAAGGGAGGAGCTGGGATCCTTGCCAGCCCATAGCATTCCCTAATACATGCCATGATCCAGGAGGAGATCCTTTGCGCAGAGACCGCCTGACCCTTCAGCCACTTCGCAATGGCAACAAACAGCTGAGGTGACTTGCGGAAGGGCTTTGCTCTCTCTAAATAAAAGGCTAAAGCCCTCCTAACGTCTAAAGTGTGTAGTGCCTGTTCTTTACCCGATGCATGGGGCTTGGAGTAAAAGACTGGGAGGAAAGTGTCCTGAGACACATGGAAATTTGACATCACCTTAGCCAGGAAGGCAGGGTGGGGGGCGTAACCTTTGTCCTTAAAGAAAACTGTATAACGGGGGTCTGAAGTGAGAGCCCTCAGCTCGGACACGCGCCTGGCTACGCGATGGCCACCAGCAGAGATACCTTGTAGGACAGGTGTAGTAATGAACACAGCTCCAGGGGTTCAAATGGAGGTTCCATGAGTCAGGACAGAACCAAGTTAAGATCCCACTGGGGAACGCGCTGCCGAACATGCGGATAACTATGACATCGTTGGTATAACAGAGACTTGGTGGGATAATACACATGACTGGAATACTGGTATAGAAGGGTACAGCTTACTCAGGAAGGATAGGCGGGGAACAAAGGAAGAGGTGTTGCCTTATACATTAAAAACGTATACACTTGGACTGAGGTGGAGATGGATGTAGGAGACAGATGTGCTTAGAGTCTCCAGATTAGGCTAAAAGGGGTAAAAAACAAGGGTGATGTCATGGTAGGGGTCTACTACAGGCCACCTGCCCAGGTGGAAAAGGTGTATGAGGCTTTTTTTAAACAATTAATAAAATAATCCAAAGCGCAGGATTTGGTGGTGATGGGGGACTTCAACTATCCAGACATAAGTTGGGAAACTAACAAAGCGGGGCACAGACTATCCAATAAATTCTTGGACTGCATTGAAGACACCTTTTTATTTCAGAAAGTTGAAAAAGGTACGGGGGGGGGGGGTGAGCTGTTCTAGATTTGATTTTAACAAATAGGGAGGAACTTGTTCAGAATTTAAAGTGGAAGCAGCTTGGATGAAAGTGATCATGAAATCATAGAATTCATGATTCTAAGGAATGGTAGAAGGGAGAACAGCAAAATAGAGACAATGGATTTCAGGAAGGCAGATTTTGGTAAAGTCAGAGACCTGGTAGGTAAGGTCCCAAGGGAAGCAAGACTAAGGGAAAAAACAACTAAAGAGAGTTGGCAGTTTTTCAAAGGGTCATTATTAAGAGCCCAAAAGCAAGCTATTCCACTGCGTAGGAAAGACAGAAAATATGGCAAAAGGCCACCTTGGTTTAACCAGAAGATCTTGCATGATCTAAAAATAAAAAAGGAGTCATATAAAAAGTGGAAACTAGGACAAATTACAAAGGATGAATATAAGCAAACAATACAGGTATACAGAGGCAAGATTAGAAAGGCAAAGGCACAAAACGAGCTCAAACTAACTACAGACATAAAAGGAAACAAGAAGAGTTTCTATAAATATATTAGAAGCAAGAGGAAGACTAGGAACAGGGTAGGACCACTGCTCAGTGAGGAGGGAGAAACAGTAACAGGAAACTTGGAAATGGCAGAGGTGCTTAATGACTTCTTTGTTTCGGTCTTCACCAAGAAGTCTGATGATGAAGGAATGCCTAACATAGTGAATGCTGGTGGGAAGCGGGTAGGTTTAGAAGATAAAATAAAAAAAGAAGTTAAAAATCACTTAGAAAAGTTAGATGTCTGCAAGTCACCAGGGCCTGATGAAATGCATCCTAGATTACTCAAGGAACTGACAGAGGAGGTATCTGAGCCTTTAGCTATCATCTTTGAAAAAAACCATGGAAGACAGGAGAGATTCCAGAAGACTGGAAAAGGGCAAATATAGTGCCCGTCTATAAAAAGAAAAATAAGAACAACCCAGGAAACTACAGACCAGTCAGTTTAACTTCTGTGCCAGGAAAGATAATGGAGCAAGTAATTAAGAAATTCATCTGCAAACACCTGGAAGATAATAAGGTGACAGGTAACAGCCAGCATGGATTTGTAAAGAACAAATCATGTCAAACCAATCTGATAGCTTTCTTTGATAGGATAACAAGTCTTGTGGATAAGGGAGAAGTGGTGGACGTGGTATACCTACACTTTAGTAAGGCATTTGATACGGTCTCGCACGATCGTCTTATCAATAAACTAGGCAAATACAACGTGGATGGGGCTACTATAAGGTGCGTACATACCTGGCTGGATAACTGTTCTCAGAGTGTAGTTATTAATGGTTCACAATCCTGCTGAAAGGGCATAACCAGTGGGGTTCCTCAGGGGTCTTGTTTTGGGACGGGTTTGCAGATGATATGAAGCTGGGAGGGGTTGCAACTGCTTTGGAGGATAGGGTCAAAATTCAAAATGATCTGGACAAACTGGAGAAATGATCTGAAGTAAACAGGATGAAGTTTAATAAGGACAAATGCAAAGTGCTTCACTTAGGAAGGAACAGTCAGTCTTACACATACAGAATGGGAAGTGACTGTCTAGGAAGGAGTACTGCTGAAAGGGATCTAGGTGTCATAGTGGACCACAAGTTAAATAGGAGTCAACAGTGTGACGCTGTTGCAAAAAAAGCAAACATGATTCTGGGATGCATTAACAGGAGTGTTGTGAGCAAGACACGAGAAGTCATTCTTCCACTCTACTCTGCGCTGATTAGGCCTCAACTGGAGTATTGTGTCCAGTTCTGGGAACCACATTTCAAGAAAGATGTGGAGAAATTAGAGAAGGTCCAGAGAAGAGCAACAAGAATGATTAAAGCTCTAGAGAACATGACCTATGAAGAAAGACTGAAAGAATTGGGCTTGTTTAGTTTGGAAAGGAGAAGACTGAGAGGGGACACAATAGCAGATTTCAGGTATCTAAAAGGGTGTCACAAGGAGGAGGGAGAAAAATTGTTCTCCTTAGCCTCTGAGGATAGGACAAGAAGCAATGGGTTTAAACTGCAACAAGGGAAGCTTAGGTTGGACATTAGGAAAAACTTCCTGTGAGGGTGGTTAAACACTGGAATAAGTTGCCTAGGGAGGTTGTGGAATCTCCATCTCTGGAGATATTTAAGTGCAGGTTAGATAGACATCTATCAGGGATGGTCTAGATGGTACTGGGTCCTGCCATGAGGGCAGGGGACTGTACTCGATGACCTCTCAAGGTCCCTTCCAGTTCTAGTGTTCTATGATTCTATAAAGCCTGTCCAGGCCCTTCAAAAACCTGTTTACCATTGGGTCTGCAAAGAGGGTCACCTGGCACCCAGGTGAAAAGCGGAGATAGTCACTAGGTGAACCTTAATCGAGGAGGAGGAGAAGAACCCTTGAAGCCTAAGGATTCAGAAGGCAGTGCAGGACCAGGGGGACCGGGGCGTCCATAGAGGGCACTCCCTCTGGGTAGACCACATACAAAACCACTTCCACTTAGCCAGATAAGTAGCCCTAGTGGAAGGTTTCCTGCTCCCCAGCAACACCTCCTGCACACGGGACGAACACTGAAGCTCCACCGCCGTCAGCCATGGAGCTTCCATGCCGTCAGGTGCAGGGACCGCAGGTCCAGGTGGCGAAGTCTGCCAAAGTCCTGTGAGATCATGTCGGGGACTAGCGGGAGCGTGAATGGCCTTTTGCACGACAGGCTCAAGTGGGTGGAAAACCAGCGCTGCCTGGGCCATGCGGGTGCAATGAGGATCAGGGACGCTCCGAATTCCCGCACCCGTAGGATCAGCAGGAACTGTGGGAACACATACAATAGACCCTCGAGCCAGGGAATTAGCAACGCATCTCCCAGAGAGCCCCTTCCCAGACCCATGAGGGAACAGAACCCCGAGCACTTCTTGTCCTGGCGCGGGGTGAACAGGTCCATACGGGGAAACCCCACCTGTGGAAGATGTCCAGGGCTACATCACTCTTAGCCGAAGAAGGACCTGCTCAGCTGATTGGCCAGAGTATTCTGGGAGCCCGGGAGATAGGAGCCAATCAGGTGGATACCTGCTCCGATGCAGGGATCCCACAGGTGAAGGGCCTCCCAACACAGGTAAGGAGAGCGGGCCCCACCCTGCCTGTTGATGTACGAAACCCCAACGTGTTGTTGGACAGGATGAGGACCGATTTGCCCGAGCTGGGGGATGAAGGCCACACAGACGAGGCAGACCGCTTGCAGCTCCCTGACATTGATGTGCAGGGAGAGATCATCTCTCAACCACATACCTTGCGTCCGCATGTCTCCAAGATGGGGCCCCCAACCGGTGACAGACGCATCTGTCACAAGCTGGAGGGTTGGTAGCGGTCTGGAGAATGGGACTCCGGCACAGACCTCCTCCTCCCGGGTCCACCAGTCCAGGGAGCGAAGTACGTCGGGGGGAAACTGTCACCACTCTGTCCCACGCAAGAAAGGACGGGTTGTGAGTCCATGCCAGCCACATCTGCAGTGGGCGCATGCGGAGCCTGGCGTGCTGTATAACGTAGGTACACGTGGCCATTAGGCCCAAAAGGCACATGCAGGCCCTGGCCATGGCTATTGGGAATGCCTGCATGTCCCAGACAGCCAACCTAATTACCAGGAAATGGGATCTGGGGAGGGAGGCCTTGGCTGTCATCGAGTCCAGATTGGTGCCCACAAACTCTATTACTGGGGTAGGCACCAGAGTTGATTTGGGCACATTCAGAAGCAGACCCAGCTCCTGAAAGAGTTCTTGAACTAGGGTGATGTGAGCCCATACTTGGTTGGCGGAGCGCTCCCGTAGGAGCCAGTCATCCAGGTATGGGAACACCTGAACGCCTCATTTTCTGACAGAGGCGGCATCGATGGCCATGCACTTCATGAAGACCCGGGGGCTGTGAAAAGCCCGAAGGGGAGGGCCGTAAACTGATCTCCGGGAGCTAGGAGATCAGAACGATCTGCGCATGCGCAGAACGCAGAACCGCGCGAAACCATGCGGCTGGTGAGTGGGGCTCGCCGCCGCTTGGCGAGCCCTGGTTATAGGCATAGCGAGACAGCAGAACCTGATGGTTTGCTATGCAAAATTGTAGGCCTCCCGATGCGTAGGCCTTCCTGCATAACAAGTCTATTTTCTTGGCGTCCCTATTTTTAGGGGTACTGCCTGGTTGTCCCTGTCTCTCCCTTTGGTTCACCGCCTGGATGACCAGGGACCCTGGAAGTGGATGGGAGAAGAGGTATTTGTTCCCCTCCTGGGACACAAAGTACCGATGCTCGGCCCTCTTGTCCATCAGTGGGATAGAGGCCAGGGTTTGCCAGAGCGACTTAAATATTTTGGCCACCGTTTTGTTAATGGGGAGGGCGACTCTGGTGGGTGTATCAGACTGCAAGATGTCGTCAGTCAGGTCGGAGTACTCCGACACCCGCTCAGCCTTGACCCTGAGGCTCTGGGCCAGGCATCGAAGGAGGTCCTAGTGTGCCCTCGAGGGCATGGAAGGGAAAGTGTTGCTCAGGGCCTCGTCAGGGGAGGAAGATGACGACCCCTTCAGCCCCATCTCCACAGGGGCCTTGGCCTGCGAGAAGACCTGAGAGGCTGCCGGTGAGGGCCCTGTGGGTGGCTGGTCCACCTGACCCTCGGTCTCCAAGGGCTGTGGGGAGGTTTGGCCTGGGGGAAGTGACTGCCCCAACGTAGGCAACCAGGTCAGTGGGGTCGCCGAAGGGGGCACCCTGGACCCAGAAAGGACCGATTCCGGCCTAGAGGGGCTCATGCCCTGGCTCTGGTGGTAGGCCCATGGGGTCCAAAACAGCCACTAAGACAGGCCTGGAGCCTGTGGGTGCTACTACTGCTGCATCACCAGTATCGGGACTAGCTGTGCCCACTGATGCTGTTGCTGATGAGTGGAGGTATTCCGGTGCCATGATCGGTGGGAGTGGGACCAGTGCCTGGACCTGGATCCCTTGGACGACCACATGTTCTCCGCCTCTGAGTCAGCTGAATACTCAGACGCCGACCATGGTGGGGCGGAGGCAGACGCAGTTGGTAATCTGGCTGACAGGGCGTGCCAAGCCATCGACTCCGGTTTACACCGGTGCTGGCAGGGAGGAGGAGGGGATTAGGCCGGGCCCGGGCCCGGGCCCGGGCAGTTCTGAACGGAGCTGATGGTCACAGTGGCCAGTGCCATGCTTGGTGCCAGTCGAGACCCTTGCCCCGGTGCCAAGGCATGGGCCGGGGTTGAGGTCGCCATCGGTGCCGGCCCCATAGGCAGTGCCGCACATGGGCCCGGAGTAGTGTGGAAGGTGACCGTAGTGAAGCAGTGCTTCTTAGGATCCGGTGCCAGGGCGCCCGGTGCCCTAGGCTCTGATTGGTGCCGCCCAGGGTCCCAGTCCTTTCCTGAGGTTGGTCCTGGGATAGGAGAAGGGGACAGTTCAATCAGATCCCTGGATGCCTCGAAAGTCTTTGGAGTCGAGGGTTCTGGGAAGTCCCCCATTGGGCTGGCATCCCGGTGCGGATTTGGTTGCTTGCCCGGGCGAGAAGGTCCGGGTTCGGCGCCTGATGGTGCCGCGTGCCCCACTTGAGAGTGCATGGAGGGCACGTGCCGTGGGGGTGACCTACCCCTACTAGATCTCCTCTTCTTCTGAGGCACCGGGTGCCGAGGTTTGCGTGGTGCCAGGGAGGTGCACAAGTGGCCTGACGCCTCCCGCACCAAGGCCGGTGTGCTCTGCGTTGCCGGTGCCAGGTCTGATGCCGGTGCCAGATGTAAAGCTGCCTCTATTAGAATGATTTTCAGGCGCAACTCTCTCTCCCACTTCATCCGCGGTTTAAACGCCTTACAAATTTTACAGGCCTCGGACAAGTGATCCTCTCCCATGCACTTAAGGCAAGCAGTGTGTAGGGCACCACAGGGCATAGGCCTCAGGCATTTTTCACAGTGTTTGAAGCCCTGAGGGCCGGGCATGCCTTGCCACACGCGCTGGGCAGGTGGAGCAAGAACCACGGTGGGTCCTTAGCACTAGAAAACAGTACTTAACTATTTAGAGAACTGATAAGAACTCTAACTGTTGAAACTAGATCAAAGAACTTTAGAAATGAGGGATTGCTAAAGGGCGCTTGCTAGGCAACAGCAAGAGCATGTTCCAACGACTGTCACGGGTGGTAAGGAGAAACTGAGGGGCTGGAGGGCCAGCAGGGGTATATATTGGCTGGTATACCGGCACCACTCCAAGGGGTTCCCCTGCTGGCCCAATGGGTACTGCTCAGGGAAAGTCCTAGAGGAAGAATCTTTGAGCTTAAGTATTAGAGGTTCTGCTCCTAAGCATGTATGCGAAAGGAAACTGCTAGTTAGTTGAGGCTGATGTAGATGGGGGTCTCCCTGGTGCAGACAGGAGAGGGGCCTTACAGATTTCTCCATCAGGTATTTTCTTGAGTGAAGTTTATGAACTTCTTGAATTCTGTGTAGGAACAAGAAGAAATATTGCATTTTTCAGGAGAGGATTACTCACCCTCTGCAGTAACTGACGTTCTTTGAAATGGGTGTCCCTATGGGTGCTCCACCTTAGGTGTTTTGGTGCCACAGTGCACCTGGCTGGAAGATTTTTTGTAGCAGTGGCTTTGACAGCTAGCTTGCACATGTGCAGACGCGCCCCAGCACTAGGTGGCTAATGTGCATGCACGAGATGCAATCCCTGGAGTTCCTTCTCTGCCCCAGAGAAAAAAAGGGGGAGTACCGAAGCAGAGGGGAGGAAGGGTGGGTGGTGGAGCACTCACATGGACACCCATCTCGAAGAACGTCAGTTAGTGCAGAGGGTGAGTAACCCTCTCTTCTTCTTCGAGGAGTGTCCCTGTGGGTGCTCCACCTTAGGTGACTCCAAGCAGTTTATCCACTGGCGGTGGGAGCTTCGGACAGGGTAGTGCCCTTCTGGGCTGTGGTGAGGATTGTGTGTCCGAATGCGGTTTCTCTAGATGCGTAAGAGCCCAGGGCATAGTGAGTAGCGAATGTGTGAGTAGAGGACCACGTGGCCAATCTGCATATATCAGACAATGAGATGCCTTGTGTAAAAGCAGTTGATGTCGCCATGGCCCTGGTGGACTGTGCACGAAGTTGCACAAGCAGGTCTTTGCCAAAAATTGGGTATGCTAGTCTTATGCATTCTATGATCCATTTGGAGATCCTCTGGGAGGAGATGGGGGGTCCCTGGGATCGCCCAGTAGTTGACACGAATAACCTGTTGGTTTTCCGGGTTTGCTTAGTTCTTTCCAGGTAGAATACAATGGCCCGTTGTAAGTCAACTGTGTGGAGCGTGGCTTCTGTCTGGGTGGCGTAAGGTTTAGGAAAGAAGAGTGGTAAGTTAATAAGTTCATTGCAGTGAAATGACAAGAGCACCTTCCGCAAGAACTTAGGATGAGGTCAGATGACTATCTTGTCTTTATGGAAGATTGAAGGGAGGGTCTCCAATAAAGGCTGCAATTTCACTGACTCTCCTGGTGGATGTTATTGCCACTTGTAGAGCCACCTTCATGGAAAGGTGTAGCAGAGAACAAGTCACCATAGGCTCAAACAGCTTCTGTGTTAAGGCTATCAGGACAAAATTGAGGTCCCAGGCTGGAGCCGGGGTTTTGACTGGTGGGTAAGAACATAAGAATGGCCATACTGGGTCAGACCAAAGGTCCATCCAGCCCAGTATCCTGTCTGCCAACAGTGGTCAATGCCAGGTGCCACAGAGGGAGTGAACCGAACAGGTAATGGTCAAGCGATATCTCTCCTGCCATCCATCTTCACCCTCTGACAAACAGAGGCTAGGGACACCATTCCTTACCCATCCTGGTAAGGATTTACCCTCCATGAATTTATCTAGTTCTCTTTTAAACCCTGTTATAGTCCTAGCCTTCACAACCTCTTCAGGCAAGGAGTTCCACAGGTTGACTGTGCGCTGTGTGAAGAACTTCCTTTTATTTGTTTTCAACCTGCTGCCCATTAATTTCATTTGGTGACCCCTAGTTCTTATATTATGGGAAGAAGTAAATAACTTTTCCTTATTCACTTTCTCCACACTACTCCTGATTTTATATACCTCTATCATATCCCCCCTTAGTCTCCTCTTTTCCAAGCTGAAAAGTCCTAGTCTCTTTAATCTCTCCTCATATGGGATCCATTCCAAACCCCTAATCCTTTTAGTTGCCGTTCTCTGAACCTTTTCTAATGCCAGTATATCCTTTTTGAGATGAGAAGACCACATCTGTACGCAGTATTCAAGATGTGGGCGTACCATGGATTTATATAAGGGCAATAAGATATTCTCCGTCTTATTCTCTATCCTTTTTTTAATGATTCCTAACATCCTGTTTGGTTTTTTTTACTGCCGCTGCACACTCGTGGACGTCTTCAGAGAACTAGCCACGATGACTCCAAGATCTCGTTCCTGATTAGTTGTAGCTAAATTAGCCCCCATCATATTGTATGTATAGTTGAGGTTATTTTTTCCAATGTGCATTACTTTACATTTATCCACATTAAATGTCATTTGCCATTTTGTTGCCCAATGACTTAGTTTGGTGAGATCTTTTTGAAGTTCTTCACAGTCTTCTTTGGTCTTAACTACATTGAGCAGTTTAGTGTTGTCTGCAAACTTTGCCACCTCACTGTTTACCCCTTTCTCCGGATCATTTATGAATAAGTTGAATAGGATTGGTCCTTGGACTGACCCTTGGAGAACTCCACTAGTTACCCCCCTCCATTCTGAAAATTTACCATTTATTCCTTCCCTTTGTTTCCTGTCTTTTAACCAGTTCTCAATCCATGAAAGTATCTTCCCTCTTATCCCATGACAACTTACTTTACTTAAGAGCCTTTGGTGAGGGACCTTGTCAAAGGCTTTCTGGAAATCTAAGTACACTATATCTACTGGATCCCCCTTGTCCACATGTTTGTTGACCCCTTCAAAGAGCTCTAATAGATTAGTAAAACATGATTTCCCTTTACAGAAACCATGTTGACTTTCCCCCAACAAATTATGTTCTTCTAGGTGTCTGACAATTTTATTCTTTACTATTGTTTCAACTAATTTGCCTGGTACTGACGTTAGACTTACCGGTCTGTAATTGCCGGGATCGCCTCTAGAGCCCTTTTTAAATATTGGCATTACATTAGCTATCTTCCAGTCACTGGGTACAGAAGCTGATTTAAAGGATAGGTTACAAACCATAGTCAATAGTTCCGCAATTTCACATTTGAGTTCTTTCAGAGCTCTTGGGTGAATGCCATCTGTTCCCGGTGACTAGTTACTGTTAAGTTTATCAATTTGTTCCAAAAGCTCCTCTAATGACACTTCAATCTGTGACAATTCCTCAGATTTGTCATCTACAAAGGACGGGTCAGGTTTGGGAATCTCCCTAACATCCTCGGCCATGAAGACTGAAACAAAGAATTCATTTAGTTTCTCCTCAATTACTTTATCATCTTTAAGTACTCCTTTTGTATCTCGATCGTCCAGGACCCCCACTGGCTGTTTAGCAGGCTTCCTGCTTCTGATGTACTTAAAAAAACATTTTGTTATTACCTTTTGAGTTTTTGGCTAGCTGTTCTTCAAACTCCTTTTTGGCTTTTCTTATTACATTTCTACACTTAATTGGCAGTGTTTATGCTCCTTTCTATTTACCTCACTGGGATTTGACTTCCGCTTTTTAAAAGATGCCTTTTTGTCTCTCACTGCTTCTTTTACATGGTTGTTAAGCCACGGTGGCTTTTTTTTTAGTTCTTTTACTGTGTTTTTTAATTTGGGGTATACATTTAAGTTGGGCCTCCGTTATAGTGCCTTTGAAAAGTGTCCATGCAGCTTGCAGGGATTTTACTTTAGTCACTCTACCTTTTAATTTCTGTTTAACTAACCTCATTTTTGCATAGTTCCCCTTTCTGAAATTAAATGCCACGGTGTTGGGCTGCTGAGGTGTCCTCCTCACCACAGGAATGTTAAATGTTGTTATATTATGGTCACTATTTCCAAGTGGTGCTGTTATAGTTACCTCTTGGACCAGATCCTGCGCGCCACTCAGGACTAAATCAAGAATTGCCTCTCCCTTATGTATCAGCTGCTCCAAGAAGCAGTCATTTAAGGTATCGAGAAATTTTGTGTCTGCATTTTGTCCTGAGGTGACATGTACCCAGTCAGTATGGAGATAATTGAAATCCCCTACTATTATTGAGTTTTTTATTTTGATAGCCTCTCTAATCTCCCTTAGCATTTCATAATCACTATTACTGTCCTGGTCAGGTGGTTGATAATAGATTCCCTACCGTTATATCCTTATTAGAGCATGGAAGTACTATCCATAGAGATTCTATGGAACATGTTGATTCATTTAAGATTTTTACTTCATTTAATTCTATATTTTATTTCACGTACAGTGCCACTCCACCCCCTGCACGACTTTTTCTGTCCTTCCAATATATTTCGTACCCCAGTATGACTGTGTCCCATTGATTGTCCTCACTCCGTCAGGTTTCTGTGTTGCCTATTATATCAATATTCTCCTTTAACATAAGGCACTCTAGTTCACCCATCTCATTATTTAGACTTCTAGCATTTGTGTACAAGCACTTTAAAAACTTTTCACTGTTTATTTGTCTGCCCTTTCCTGACATGTCAGATTCTTTTTTATGTGAATGTTTCTCGTCTGATCTGGCCCACACTATCTTCTTCCATCCTCTCTTCTTGACTAAAACCTAGAGAATCTTTATCAATACTCTTCTCTAAGAGAAGTCTCTGTCCAATCCACGTGCTTCTCTGCACCAATCGGCTTTCCCCCATCTCTTAGTTTAAAAACTGCTCTGTGACCCTTTTCAATGTTAAGTGCCAGCAGTCTGGATCCACTTTGGTTTAGGTGGAGTCCATCCTTCCTGTATAGGCTCCCCCATCCCAAAAGTTTCCCCAGTTCCTTACAAATCTAAACCCCTCCTCCCTACACCATCATCTCATCCACGTATTGAGACTCTGAAGCTCTGCCTGCCTACCTGGCCCTGCACGTGGAACTGGAAGCATTTCTGAGAATGCCACAATAGAGGTCCTGGATTTCAGTCTCTTTCCTAGCAGCCTAAATTTGGCCTCCAGGATGTCTCTCCTACCCTTCCCTATGTCATTGGTACCTACACCTACCATAACGACCGGCTCCTCCCCAGCATTACACATAAGTCTATCTAGATGCCTCGAGAGATCCGCAACCTTTGCACCAGGTAGGCAAGTCACCATACGATTCTCCCAGTCATCGCAAACCCAGCTATCTATGTTTCTAATGATCGAATCTCCCATTACTAACACCTGCCTTTTCCTAATGGCTGGAGTTCCCTCCCCCGGAGAGGATACCCCAACATCATCTGGAAGGAGGGTCCTAACTATGGGAAGGTTTCCTTCTGCTCCTGTTGACTGCTCTCCATCCCTGAGCCTTTCATCCACCTTAACAGCTCAGGGGCTGTCTGACTGGAGGTGGGACAATTCTACAGTGTCCTGCAAAGCCTCATCAACATACTTCTCTGCTGCCCTTAGCTCCTCCCGTTCAGCCACCCTGGCCTCCAAAGCTCGTACACGGTCTCTGAGGGCCAGGAGCTCCTTGCACCAAATGCACACACACACACATACACCACATGCCCACAGGGCAGGTAATCATACATGCTACACTGAGTGCAATAAACAGGATAGCCCCCACTCAGCTGCTGGGCTTCTGTCTGCATTGTCTCCTACAGCTACCTAGGTTATTGATAGGGTTTTTATTTAAATCAGGAAGTTCTGATTATAGTTTAGTTTAAAGGTTTTAAAGAATGGCAAGTGTACCTCTCCACCTTCCCACTTACTTTCTAAACTCCCTCTCGAAACTGCCTTTGTTTGCTGTTTGCTGCTTGTTTGCTGACTCACTGCTTTATAACGCCCTGGCCTTCCTGATAATCAGGGAGCGGGGGTAAGGCTCAACCAATGAACAGAGGCTTCTAGATTTCAAACCCTGTTTAGAAGCTCACAGCTTCTAAATGTTAAATGTTCTGCAATCCCTTGAGAAACTTTTTGGTAGTGGGATGCGCAAACAGTGACTTGGTGTCTACTGGTTGATGTAAGGCAGTAATAGCGGAGAGGTGAACCTTTAGGGAACTAAGTGAAAATCCTGAGTTTTTGAGTTAGGGTTAGGGGATTAGGGTTATGCATTGCAGGACCGTGGGTAATGGAGCGGAAGATGGGTTGAGATTGTGGAGATGAGCCCAGGTGGAGAATCGATGCCACTTGAACAGGTAAGTTTTGTGCGTGGATGTTCTCCGACTGCTAAGGAGGATCTTCCTCTGTGCATTCTGTTTCTAGTGAAGTGAGCTATCGAGGAGCCAGGCCTGGAGGTTCAGGGTGTGGAGATGAGGATGTTGAAGGCGACCACGAGACTGAGTAAGGAGGTATGGAAGCCATGGGAGACACCGTGGGCAATCAACTGACATCTGGAGCAGGTACATATACCAGGTCTGTCTGGGCCAGTCTGGCGCTATCAGTATAATGTTGGCATTGTCCAAGCGCACCTTGGTGATTACTTAATGGAGCAACGGTATGGCGGGGGGGGGGGGGTAAGCATATAATAGAGCTGTCCCCCAGTGCATTGTGAATGCATCCCCTAGGGATTGTGCTCCAATGCCTGAACATGAACAGCAGCACGGACGCTTCTTGTTGGCACTGGCAGCAAAGAAGTCGATCTGTGGGAAGCCCCACTGTGTGAAAATCTGATGCAAGACAGTGGGGTCTAGTTCCCATTCGTGGCCTGCAGGGAAATTCCTGCCGAGATCGTCTGCGGCTATGTTGTCTTTGCCGGACAGATGTGAGGCAAGTAATGTTATACTGTGAGTGATGCACCACGTCCATAACCGGACTGCCCTCCTGCAGAGAGGGTAGGATCTCACCCCTCCCTGCCAGTTTATATAGAACATTGCAGCTTGGTTGTCCATAAAGATCTGCACTGTGGAGTTGCGGTTTACAAAATGTCAGTAGGTGTAGCATACTGCTCAGAGTTCGAGCACATTGATGTGCATCGTGCTCTCTGTGTGGGTCCACCGTGCTTGTGTGGTAAGTGCACCCAGGTCGGCTCCCAAGCCCTGATGTGATGTGTCTGTGGCAATGGTGAATGATGGGGCTTGTCTGTGGAAGGGGACCCCAGCACACACGTTTCGTTCCTGAGACCACTACTGAAGGGCGCATCTGACTGCATTTGGTGGTGAGACCAGTTTGTGCAGGCTGTGTATCCGAGGTCTGTACACAGACCTCAGCCAACGTTGTAGAGGCCTCATGTGTAGTCTGGTATGCGGAACGACTACAGTTGCTGCTGCTGCTGCTGCCAAGTGGCCTAGTAACTGGAGACACACCCTGGCTGGTAGTTGTGGGGCAGTGGTGTGAAGTTTTACTAGTTGTGATAGTGAGGAACCTCTGGTGGGGTAAGGATGTGATTGCATGTGTGCAATCGAGATGTGCTCCTATAAACTCCAGTACTTGAGCTAGCTGGAGCTGACATTTGGAGAGGTTGATGTGAAGGCCAAGTGTCCTGAACAGGGACATAGCAGTGGTCGCCAAGTCCTGAGTTTCCTGGAACGAGTTGCCCCTTATGAGACAGTCGTCAAGGTAGGGATAAATTGGTACTTTCTGTCTTCGCAGATGGGCCACCACAACAGCCAAGACCTTGGAAAAGACCCTTGGGACCATGGAAAGGCCAAAAGGTAGTACTGTATACTGGAAATGTTGTCCCCCTGCTGTGAACCTTCGGTACCTTCTGTGAGCAGGGTGAATGGGGACATGGAAGTAAGCATCTTGGAAATTGAGAGTCACCAGCCAGTCATCTTTGTTGAGGGAGGGTATGATAGTGGAGAGGGTGACCATCTTGAAGCGTTGATTCTGCACATGCTTATTGAGCGCTCTGAGATCGAGGATGGGTCTCCATTCCCCTGACTACTTCTCTGTGAGAAAGTATTGGGAGTAGAAGCCAGTGTTTAGGTATTGGTGTGGGACCCTTTCTACTGCATTTATACGGAGCAGGTGATCGATCTCTTGGCATAGAATATCCTTGTGAGACGGGTCCTTGAAGAGGGATGGGGTGGGTGGTTGGGTTTTGGGAAGGGATAAAGAATGGGATGCAGTACCTGAGTTTTATCACATCCAGAACCCATTTGTCTGTAGTTATGAGGCACCACTGTTGATAAAACGGTGCTAATCTGTGGTTGGATAACATAATGGTAGGTGGCTCGGGTAAGGGAACACAAATCTGACGGCTCTCAACCAGACCTTCAAAAAGTTTGTCTCGAGTTAGAGGACTGGGCTGGAGTGGGTTGGTCAACTGACTGTCACCTCCTCCCCAACACTGCCGCTTTCTAGTGTCATATTGTCTCTGAGTATGACCGAAAAAAGAGGGTCTGTATCTCTGAGTGTAAGGTTTGTTTTGCTTTCTTTTTGGTGCAGGAGCCTGGATGCCCAACATTTTAAGTGTGGCCCTGGAATCTTTGAGGGAGTGTAAGGAAGCATCAGTGCCATCTGCAAAGTGCTTCGGACCTTTGAAAGGGAGGTCCTCCACCTTCATCTGGACCTCCTTTGGGAAGCCAGAGAGGTGGAGCCAGGAGGCTCTTCTCATCACCACGAGGTGGCAAGAGCTCGTGAAGCTGCGTCAGCAGAGTGCAATGCGGCTTGGAGGGCTGTTCTGGCTATCAATAGCCCCTCGTTGGTGTTGACTCTCATTAGTTCTATTTTGTCCTCTGGAAGGAACTGAATAAAGTCTGTGATTTGCTCAAATATGTGGTGAGAGTATTTTGCTAGCATCACGGTTTAATTAGCAATGAGTAGCTGTAAGGAGGCAAAGGAGTATGATCATCTGCCCATTGCATCTAGACATTTCCATTCCTTATCGAGGGGGAAGGAAGGGAGTACATTTGGCGATGTTTTGTTTGCTCCTCTAGTTCGCTGCCTCAGTCACTATAGAGTTAGGGGCAGGATTTGAGAATAGAACTCAGTCCCTGGAGGAGCCACATAGTATTTCCTGTCCGCCTTCTTGCCTACAGGTTGAATGGTAGCAGGTGTTGGCCAAAGCAGTTTGGCTGGGTCTATAAGGGCGGGATCCATCGGAAGCGCAAGCCTTGTCAATGGAGAGGTATGAAAGATGCTAGTGTTTATGCTGGGTCTCTGGCACTGCGGTTAAAGAGACCTCAAGGTGCTCGGCTACCCTTTAGAAAAGGTCTTGAAAGGCCCTGAAGTCATCCCCGGATGGGGGTTGTGTAGGCACAAGTGTATCTCCAGGAGAGGGAGGAGATGTGTGTGTGAGAGGAGATAGTGGATTCCTCATCACTTAATGATTGATCAATGTTAGCCCAGTCCCTTGAGGTATTAAGGGACACAGTGGATGTGGGTCTCGAGTGGAGCTGAACAGCATGTTGATGTTGCTGCTGCTGAACCTTGTAAAGTGTCCAGGGCTCCCAATAGGGCCATGTGGGAGGTATTGGCATAGGCAGCGGTAGCCACTGTGTAGGTTGTCAATGTGGTAAGGCTGGCTGAGAGTGAGGGAGTTTTCGCCTCAGCATAGAATGTCTGGGAGGGGTTGCAGTCATTATGGAAGCCTGATCCTCCTCACCAGAGACCGAAGGTATAGCTGTGTCTGGCAGGGATATGGAAAACCCCTCAGAATGGGGGGAGGAATCAGTGCCAAATAAAGGTGTCGGGGGCACTGAGGAAATCATAGAGTCATCAGTCGATGTATAAGGGCAAAATGGTGGCACAGGTGGTAAAGACGCTTGTGCCTGCGTATGCTTTGACTTTGCCCTGAGGGGGGAAGGCGCGGGTGCTGGGAGCGGTAACAGTGCTCTACTGCCTGCACTGCCCTTATGCTCAGCACTGCTAAGTGCAGGTGGGACTGATGATGCTGTAGCCCTGTGCTGTTCTGAAATGCCAGGCTTGGGCTTGTCAACATGTTTAGGCACCTTGGCCAGGTCCTTAGACCCTCGGGGCGCGGTAGAACGCTGTCCCGGTAAGCACTTGTCCAGAGCCACCACAGGTGACGGATTTGGCTTAGAATTCAGGGATCGCCCTTTCTTAAGTGAAGGGGATTCCCTGTTCGCTGCTACATGTGCTCTCTTCTGTTTGGAAGGAGCAGAGCTGGCAGCTGCAGCAGGTGGTACTGCCTTATCCAACATCGCTGCTGGTGATAGCAGTTGCGAGGATGAAGGGTAAAAAGGGTCAGACGCTGGTCTGAAAGAGCATTTGACGGGGGTCAGATCAGACTGAAAAACCCTCATGCTCAGCTGATCCAAGGCATCAATTTTCACTGATAACAGTGAAAAACAAAAGTAGAAATATGCTGCGATTTATCCAGATAGTATAAAAATTCTCGTCTGGGAACAGGGTTCACAGTGCTAGATGAGCACACAGTGTTTGAAATAGTGCTCCCGCTTAGGAGATGCTACACAGAATGTATTAATTTTTTTAAATAAAATGTATGAAAAAAAGGATATTTGTCAGCCGTGTATGAGAAAGCTGAGGAGAAAAACCTGAGGAAAAAGAAAAATCTCCTCAGAGTATAAGCCGGAGTCCCCTGAGGCGACTCCGGAGGTGCGGAGTTCGCGCTTGTCTCCGTGAGGGAGACAGCAGTTATCTTCTTTTGAGTATCACTATAATCAGTAAAGAAAAGCTAATTAAATAAAGAAAATAAAGAAAAAAGTAAGGCTAGCTGTCTCTCTGACAAGAACTGCAGAGAGCACTGCGGGTTCCAACCGATGCCGCCAGCGGCAGAGAAGGAACTGAAGGGATCACATCTCACGCATGCGCATTAGCTACCTAGCGCTGTGGCATGTCTGAGCATGTGCAAGCTAGCTGTCAAAGCCACTGCTACTAAAAATCTTCTGGCCAGGCGCGCTGCGGTGCCAAAACACCTAAGGTGGAGCACCCACAGGGACACTCCTCGAAGAGGAAATATGCATTTCACTCAGACTACAGAAGCTAATGAAGGAGTGAAGGCAAGAGATACAATGCATGAAACCTGAAATGCCTGGCTTAGTCCTAGACTCAGGGAGAGAACCCCAGCCAAAGAAAACTTACTACAAAAACTATACTACTGTACTATAAACTTTAACTAGCTATCTAAGAAGAATAAAACTATCTACAAATGTATTAATAAGGTCTACAAAGTAGCTGCAAGAAGAAAGGACACAGGATTGCAACTCAAGTGCAGCAGTAAGAAGGAACTGGAGAGGTGTCAACACACACTGGCTCTTAAACCCTCAGTCAGTACATAGGGAGTACATAGAAACTTATTGTGCATGTGTGGGCCAACGGATACTGCTTGTAATAATTTCTAGACTCAAGCACAGAGAGCACATGTGTACCCATGTGGGGAATAGAATCATATAAGATTAGGGTTGGAAGAGACCTCAGGAGGTCATCCAATCCAACCCCCTGCTCAAAACAGAATCAATCCCAATACAAATATGGTAGACCAGCACTCAAAGAAGAAAACAGATTGTGTTCTGACTTTGGGTGGTCACCAGCATCTGATTTGATCTGAAATAATTTTATCATTGCCAGACCTTGAGTACAAGGCTGCTCGCTGTCTCTCTCAGCTTCCAGAACACTTGGACACCACATTACTAGGAGCACTGCTCAATCAGAAATAACACGATGCACTTTATTTATGCTTTTGCCCATATGAAAAGGAACCAAAAGTTGCCCAATTCAGCTTTATCTCCTTAGGCTTACAAGCTGTAGTTGCAGAATGAGGCACAGATTATGTCTAAATTCCTGCATCTCTGTCATGAAATGTGTCCATCAGGGCTTACAAAGGCAGCTATGAAAATAAAAATATATATAGAACAAATGGAAGAAAGAAGAAGTTGATAGCAATGAATATAAATCAAAAGTTAGGGACTGTAGAAAACTGATGAGGGAAGCAAAGGGACAAAAGGAGACCTCTATTGGCAGCAGAATTAAGGACAATGAGAAGGAGTTTCATAAATATATTAAAAAGAATATTGGCAATGGTATTGAGCTGTTACTAGTTGGAAATGGTAGAATTATCAGTATCAGTACAGAAACAATGATATAGTCTCACTATATGGTGATAACACTCTTTCTAGTCCACTAGTATCTCTAGAAGATGTCAAACAGCATCTACTAAAGTTAGACATTTCTGATTCAGCAGTTCCAGATAATTTGCATGCAAGGGTTTTTAAAAAGCTGTTTGAGGAGCACATAGACCATTAACATATACTTTCAGTAAGTCTTGGAGCAACTGAGAAAGTTACAGAAGAATGAAAGAAAGCTAATGTTGTGCCAGTTTTTACTAAGGGTAAATGGGATAGCCAGGATAATTAAGCAGATCAGTTTGAAATTCATAACAAGATAGAGGAGCATCTGACACAACACGCAAAGTATTCAGGGAGAGTAATGTAACTAATGCAGATCAAATTTGGCTCACGAAAAATACTGTCAAATTAACTCGGTATCTTTTTTTATGATATTAGAAGTTTGGGTGATAATGGCAATAATGTTTATCTAAATATATTAAGATGTCTGTAAGGCATTTGACTTGATGTGCATTAGGACTAAAAAAACCTAGAATGACATCTAGCACACATTAAATGGATTAAAACATGGATAACAGGTCTCAAAATGTAATTGTAAATGAGGAATTGTTATCAAGCAGTTGTGTTTTCAGTGGGTTCCTGCAGGAATACATTCTTGGCCATACACTAGTGCTTTTGTTAGCCACCTGAAAGACAACAAAATCATCACTGATAAAGTTTGCAGATGACACAAAAATTGGGGAAGTGATAAATAATCATGAGGACATGTCACTGCTTTAGCGTAAACTGGGTATAAGCAAACATGCATGTTAATATGGCTAAATGTGAATGTATACATCTAGGAACAAAAGGGGATTCTTTCCTGGGAAGCAGCTACTCTGAAAAAGATTTGAGGGGTCATCGTGGATAATCTGAACAAACTTCCAAAGTGAAGCTGTGGCCATGAGAGCTAATATGATCTTGTGATGTATAAAGAGGGGAACCTCCAGAATGCATATAGAGGTTATTTTACCTTTATATTTGTCATTGATGCGACTACTACTGGAATAGTATGCCCAACAAAATGGCAGATGAAATTCAATATTGATAAATGCAAAATAATGCACACTGGAAAACTAGGGATGTTAAATTTAGATTAATTAATCGAATAGTTGATGGGATTTCCAGCAACTATTCGATTAGTCAATAAGGGCACGTCTGCCTTTGAACTGTAAAAGCAGAAGCCCCGCAGGGAGCATGGGATCAGTGGGGGACTGGCCCTGCGCTCCCTGTGGCACCTGAGCATTTGAAATGTACAAGAGCTCCAGTGCAGAATCGCAGCAGAATCGGTGCAAGTGAAGACTGCTTCAGAAAAGAGCAATAAAAACTATTAGGGCTATGGAAGTTTCCATTTGAAGAAGGATTAATAAAATTGACTTTTCAGTTTTCAGTGAAGAGGCGGCAACTAAGGGGTGATATCGTAGCAATCTACAAAATCCTGACTGGCATGAAGAAAGCTATTTATACCTTCTCATAATCCAAGAACTAGGAGTCACCAAATGAAATTAATAGGGCAGCAGGTTTAAAAACAAACAAAATGAAGTATTTCTTCACACAACGCACAGTCAAACTGTGGAACTCTTTGCTAGAGGTTGTTGTGAAAGCCAAGACTATAACAGGGTTCAAAAAAGAACTGGGTAGATTCATGGAGGATAGATCTATCAATGGCTATTAGTCAGGATGGGCAGGGATGGGGTCCCTAGCCTCTGTTGGGGACCATCACCATGGGAACAATTTACCAAAGGTAATGATGGACTTTCCATCAGTGAAAAAACAACAAATGGTCTGGTAGCACTTTATAGACTATCAGACCATTTGTTGTTTTTTCCTGTACAGACTAACTTGGCTACCCCCTGAAGCTTCTTTCTATCACTGGTACTCTTTAAATCAAGATTGGATGTTTTTCTACAAGTTATGCTCTAGGGATTATTTGGGGGCCGTTCTCCTTGGAGGAAGGTCAGAGAGAACCATCACAATGGTCCTTTCTGGCCTTAGAATCTGTGACTCCTCATAGTGCAAATGGACATTTAACAGGTTATGTCACCTCATTAGGTCTGAAGAGGCAGTTTCCACTAAATAGGGACCCAGGATTTAACTCTCCCAAAGGTAAAGGAAACACACAGGCTGGGATTTCCAATGGAATCTGAAAGAATGAGGCATCCAAATGCCACTGGATGTCATTGGGAGCTGTGTACCTAATTCCTTTCGGTTTCTTGGAAAACTCTACTCACAAACTGTAAATCTGAACATAAAATTGTGCAATTCCCCAAGAAATTTTTAAGCTAGTTTTAAGTTATGTTAAGTTTTAAGTTATGGGAGCAGCTATGTTGCCTGCCTAATACATTCTTTGGGCCACCAAAATACACCCAGCATCTCAAGAAAAGAAAAACCGCAAAGATAACAAGTTGATTTTCACAACCTCTCTTTTTTACATTTTTGTTTAAATTGGTGTTAATATGAAAAAAAAAAACACATCTTCCACTCAAGATTTTCAAGTAAAATAATAGAAGTATTCCAATTAAATTATATTAATTTAAAAGAGCTTACTAAATGCAAAAAACAATATTTATACAAGGTGAAGACTGCAGTGTTAATGCCAGAAAATGTTCACACGCTTTCACCTAGGGAAAGGTCCACTGGCCACTTACAAAATATGTTTAAATGACTGGCCCAACATCACAGAGGTGGAAGTAGACACATAACCAAGTTTTCCCAAGTGTCATACACCACTTTAACCACCCTTTTCTTCCTGCAGTCACCTGCCTATCTTAACATAAGAACGGTCATGTTGGGTCAGACCAAAGGTCCATCTAGCCCAGTATCCTATCTTCTGACAGTGGCCAATGCCTGGTGCCACAGAAGTAATGAACAGAACAGGTAATCAAGTGATTCCCCCCTCCCCCCAATCATCCATTTCCATCCCCTGACAAACAGAGGTTAGGGACACCATTCCTACCCATTCTAGTTAATAAGTATCGATGGACCTATTCTCCATGAATTTATCTAGTTCTTTTTTGAACCCTGTTAAACTCCTGGCCTTCACAACATCCTCTGGCAAGGAGATCTATGAGTTGACTGCATGTTGCATGAAGAAAATACTTCCTTTTATTTGTTTTAAACCTGCTACCTATTAATTTAATTTGGTGACCCTTAGTTTTTGTGTTATGGGAACAAGTAAATAACTTTTCCTTATCTACTTTGTCCACACCAGTCATGATTTTATAGATCTCTATCATATCCCCTCTTAGTCTTCTTTTTTCTAAACTGAAAAGTCCTAACAGTTTTAGTCTGTCTGCAGACGGCAGCTGTTCCAAACCCCTAATCATTTTTGTTGCCCTATTCTGAACTTTTTCCAGTGCCAAGGTATCTTATTACATGTAATCACTTGATATCATTTGCTAGTTAATAAACTTATTTTATTTAAACTAGTGCATTTTGACTGAAGTGCCTGGGAATCTCTACTGAGGTCAACAAGCCAGATGTGTAATCATGACCCACTAGTGCAGGGGTTCTTAACCAGTGAGGTGCGCCTCCCCAGGGGAGGTGTGAAGGGGATACAGGCGAGGTGTGAGGTGCCTCCCAGAAAATTTATTGCAATTGCCTTCTCACTGGATAAAATTCTAAAGTTTAGATTTCTTCATAATTAATATTATGAATTAAAATTATAAACATTAGAGATCGGCACACTACAATAGCAGTGCGAATCAATCAGGCCTATGTGATAACACACTACAATAACAGTACGCGAGCATTGCCAACTTTCATCTTCAAATATTACGTAAATTTGTTAGGAAAAGGTTCAAAGTAAAGAGCTCATATTATTCATTTAGGCATTGTAACGGGGTTCACTCACCCCACAGCGCCACCAGCCGTCGGACTTGGGAATTAGCTCGGACGGCTGCATCCAGCGTCCAACTGGTTCACCAGGTCCCAGGATTCAGGCAGGCCTCTGGGTTCGAGCTGGGCCTTCAGCTCAGGCCGGTCCTCCAAATCGCCAGGCACCAGTAGAGCCTTGGGTTCCTCTAGGTCAAAGGGTAGCCCTGCTGGCTGGCTTGGCCAGGCCTCGGCGGCCCAGGCAGGGAAGCCTTCGCTGGTCTGAGGGAAGGCGGCTGAGGGAGGCCCGGGCCAGGTCTCAGCCTCGTCAGCCAGGAGCTGTGGGCAGGCCTCTGTCTCCCTCAGAAGCTAGGCCCCGACTGAGCTCCCTGGCAGAGTTCTTATAGTCCTAGCCACTCCCCTTAGCTTCCTGTCAGGTGAGGGGGCGGGGCTAGGCTGTGTACAAAATGGCTCCCAGCGGGGTGTGAACATGAAGTTCACTTTCAGGGGAGGTGTGAAGGTAAAAAGGTTAAGAACCCCTGCACTAGTGGAATAAAGAACAATCTGTGAGGTTGTACTGTTTGGTGGGCTACTGAGTAGTACACGATGCACGTTTCTGGGGAGCAAGGCTGGGACTAAGGGATATGCAGGTATCATCCTGTATGTAATTCATGGATGGCTGGACATTAGCATTCACGTATTTAGCTGTTTCAGAGGGGTAAGTAGACCTGTTAGTCTGTAAGTGAAAAAACTGGAAAAAAAACCCGAAGAGTCTTGCAGCACCTTAGAGACTAACAAAAAATGTAGATGGTATCGTGAGCTTTCGTGGGCACAATCCACTTCTTCAGCTGGGAGTGACTTTGCATGCTGGCAGCCATCAGTGATCAAAGCGTGGAGGAGCTGATGTTCATCATCAGAGCAGTACAAAAGACATCCTAAAATAGACAGCTAGGGAGATGCAGTCCAGGGTTTCAAACTGCACCCTGGGGAATATCACATTGATCATCTAATCTGGCTTCTTGTACAACTCACACAGGATTGCCATAGGACCTTCCCTGAATTAACTGCTGTTTGAACTAGACCATGTTTAGAAAAATATCCAATCTTGATTTAAGAACTCCTAAGTGATTGATAATCCACCACAATCTTTAGTGAGGGTATTTATTGTTTATAACATTTTACTATTAAAAATCTTCTACATCAATTATTTGTACTTAACACCTGAAAATGAAACACATGATTTGTAATCCTCAATCTGCTCTAACCCTAACCCTCAATCACAAAATAGCAGATTGGAAACAGCAATCACTGGCGCAAATTCTCTGTCTTGAGGTATGAAGGAGGACAGATTAGATGATCATCACTTCTGGTCTTAAAGTCTATCCACTTCACCCCTCCAAACTGTTACAAGGCCCTTTTCAGTTAGTCTGCCAAACTAAAAACACACACCTACCTACTGTCTCTTAGATTTATTAAAATAATCCAGGCCAGGGCTTTTCAACCTTTCCAAACTGGGACCCTAGTTATAACAGATGTACCCTCCTATCTAGCCATAAAGAAAGAGACAATGGTCATGCCCTCTGAAACCTATTCACAAATTTCAGTCTAAGAACTTAAGCCAGTGCACTATATACCCTCACCAAGAGGATTTATGGGAATAGCAAATAACAGAAATTAGATTAATTACATAGTGAACAGTGTAAGAAAAGGAAAGAAGCAAGCATCACTTACTCTCAATCGCGTGCACTTCAAATAAGGCAGGATAGGGAAAGAAAAGAGAAACATTCAGATTTTTATACTGAAAAGCATAGATTCAAGTAAGGCTGAATTTCAAAATGACATCTTCAAGAAGAGGAAAACTAATTATTTTTCTAACCAGTACTGAGCCCATATAAATTGGTCTCACAAATCAGCTGTGGTGTTTTCCCAAGGACTACTGAAGAAGGGAAAGAACCAGAAAGTAATAGTTAAAAAGGGGAATGAAATGTTAGTATCTGTGCTTTAATGCTATTACTAGAAGATTTGCCTGGCATTACTTGGGTCCTTAACTCAAATAAGTTTTGTTTTTCTTCATTTAAATCATTGTTCTAGGGTGGCGCTAAGGACAAGGGGTTCAGTATGCAGACTGCCCCGGGGAGAGAAGAAAACCCCAGCCCTCTCTCAGTGCAGCAGTTTAGGGCCAGGGAGAAGTGCCTATCCATGGCTACTACAGGGGCACAGTCGGAAAAGGGGTGACAAATTCTGAAATATATCATAGAATCATAGAACACTAGAACTGGAAGGGATCTTGAGAGGTCATCGAATCCAGTCCCCTGCCCTCACGGCAAGACCCAGTACTGCCTAGACCATCCCTGATAGACATTTATCTAACCTACTCTTAAATATCTCCAGAGATGGAGATTCCACAACCTCCCTACGCAATTTATTCCAGCGTTTAACCACCCTGACAGTTAGGAAGTTTTTCTTAATGTCCAACCTAAAACTCCCTTGCTGTAGTTTAAGCCCATTGCTTCTTGTCCTATCCTCAGAGGCTAAGGAGAACAATTTTTCTCCCTCCTGCTTGTGACACCCTTTTAGATACCTGAAAGCCACTATCCTGTCCCCTCTCAAGTCTTCTCCTTTCCAAACTTAATTCCTTTCTCCACTCTTGCCCCCTGCTGGCCCAATGGAGTTGCAACTGTTACAGTCCTCATCTCTGGCTCCTTGCTGCCTCTCTGTGGTCATTTTACAACAGCGATTCCCAATCTTTTTGATACCAGGGACTGGCAAACCCATTCACAAACTTTTGGCAGACCGTTAACATTTTATTTGCATATTCATTACATAAATAATGAATATGCAAATAAAATGTTACTGATTCACCAAAAGCCCCCAGTGCTAGCCCTAACCCTTAGAGACCTCACCCCCTCCACTACCTCTGAGTGTCAGCCAATGATCCCAGAGTCCCCTGCACCCAACCCCTCAGTGCCAGCCTCACACCTTCGGAACCCCCCAGTCCCAGCCCCCCACCATCCACCCCAGTTCCAGCTTCCTGTTTCCAGAGCTCCACTGCACCCAAATCCCTCCCTCCCACGTACCAGCCCCCAGACCCCAATATTAGCCTCACCCCCAGAGCAGTGCTGGTGAGGCCACACTGGGCGATCATAGTAATCCAAGCTTTCTCTATTTTGATCTTTACCAGAACCAGGCTGATGGGAGGGATTGGTGGAAATGTGTACATCAGATCTTCGGACCACAACAGGAAGAAGGCATTGGAGATGGAAACCCTGCCTAGTCCCCTGGAGGGGCTAAACCAATGGCACTTTCTGTTGTGCCTAGGGCCAAACAGGTCCACCAGGGGAAAACTCCACCTCTGGAAGAGCTCTGACCACCAGGAGGTCCATGTGAAGTCCCAGCTCAGGTGATCTGCCAGGGCATTTCTAGCTCCAGGGAGGTGACCTGGTTCCAGATGGATGTGATGATTGATGCACAAGTCCCAGAAACAACACCTCTTGGCAGAAAGCCGATGAGCATGTTCCTTCTTGCCTGTTGATGTTAAACACTGAGGCTGTGTGGTCAGTAAGGACTCACCATTTTCCTGACAGGTGCAGCAGAAAGACCCCTGAGGGTAACCAGACCACTCTGAATTACTTGACATTTATGTGTAATGTCACCTCCTCCAGGGTCCACATCTTTTGGGTCTGGAGATCTGAGGTACACCAGCCAACCAAGGTTTGAGACATCTGACACCAGCTTGAGGGAGTGAGTGGACATGTTAAACAGGATGTTCCAGGATGTTTTTTAGACCAATCCAATACCGCAGGGAAGTAAGTACTGCCAGGGGGATGGACACAATTTTGTCCAGGTGATCCCTGGAATGGGAGTAGGCTGATGCTGCCACTGCTAGAGCAGTTGCATGTATACTCTCGTGTGATGGACCATGTACATACACACTGCCATATGCCCCAACAGGCACTTACAGACCGTGGCTGTGATCAGGGGAAACTCGGACACCTCTGTGATGGAGCTCCTTGGTGCCTGAAACCCATCTATGGGCAGGAATACTCTCAGTCAAGCTGAGTTGAGCACCACTCTGATGAATTCCGTCCTTTGAAAACATACTAACATGGACTTTGTGTCACTGATTAGTAGACCCACGAACTGATACATGGCTAGGATTTTGATGAGGACATAGGGATTTTCCAAAGGACATTTCTGATTTTCAAAATCCCTTTGTGCAGGAGTAAAGCAATGGGTGGGAGCAGCGGAGCTCAGTACATCAAACAGGGTATCTGCCAGCTTCTCAAGCTCTTCCATTGGCAATGGGTCTTAGCTAGTGGCAAGGAGCCCTTCTCAGTGCCAGTTTCTGAGGCTGAACACTTATTATGTGCGTGGGAGGGTGGTGAGTGGTGTGGGCCCAGGAGGATCTCTCTGGCTACGTCTATACTGCAGGTTTCTTGCGCAAGAACTATTTTGCGCAAGAGTTCTTGTGCAAAAGGTCTTCCAAAAGACCGCATCCACACTGCCATGTGCTTTTGTGCAAGAGAATCCATGGCAGTGTGGACGCTCTCTTGCACAAGAAAGCTCTGATGGCCATTTTAGCCATAGGGGTTTCTTGCGCAAGAAATTCATGTTGCCTATCTACACTGCCTTCTTGTGGAAGAGCTCTTGTGCAAGAGGGCTTATTCCTCGTGGGGAGAGGAATAACTCTTCCGGAAGAAGCCCTGTTTTCCAACACTGTACTGTAAATTTACTTGCACAAGAACGTGCATGCAGTGTAGACGCTCTGCAAGTTTTTGCACAAGAACAGCTGTTCTTGCGCAAAAAGCCTGCAGTGTAGACGTAGCCTCTGAGTGTGATGAGTCTCTGGTATGGGACCTCAGAGACCACTGGGGACAGATGGGTCAGCCATGGGAGCTTGTCAATTGGGAGCCTGTTGACTGATGCCTCCCACTGCTCACTCAGTACCAGGACCATGAGCATAACTGGTAACCAGAGCAAGTCCAGCAGCCTGAGAACCTGTTGAGACCATGAGGACCTGACTGAGGGGGACTGGTGCTGGCGTGACTGTGGCCGATGACACTATTTTCCTCAATGGTCCCAGGAGCTGTGTCATGGACTGATACCTTCGGTGTTAGTGTCACTGGCACAGGTAGGGCCAATTTGTTCTGTGCCACCCACAAGGCATCCAGGGTTGAGAGCATGTCGAAGTGACAGAGACCTTCATTGCTTCCCAGTTTAACTGGCCCATTTTACTTGATCTGGGGCCCAATTCCCAAACAGAGGTGATGAGGGTCTTACCTTTCCTCCTGACTTATCCTTTCCTTTATGGGATGTCAGAGCTCAACCCCTCATTGATGCTTTCAGTTTCTTGGTCAATGCCAGCTTGAAAATGGCAGCAATGGGGCTCAGTGCACCAATGCCATGGTGCTCAAGGTCGACTTCTACGCCAGCATCAGGGTTAGCCTCAACTCCATTAAGAGATCCCAAAGGCAAATGTCTCTCTCTGCTTTAGTCCAGTGCTTAAATGATTTTCAAATTTGGCACTTATCACTAATGTATCCCACACTGAGATGTCTCAGGCAACTATTATGTGGGTCACTAATAAATATAGGACACCTTCACTCTTCGCAAAGTTTGAAGCCTGGGGATTGGGCCATGCCCCATTCATAAGCTAGGTACAATGCAGGACAACTACAAACTATTACTAAAACTATAATGCTAAGTGGAACTACATAGAAGAAAAGTACAGCATTTGCAAGAACAAGTAGAGAACAAGACTGGCTGAAGCCACAGCAGTTCTGTTGCACCATCACTGGTGGCAAGAAGGAACTGAGGGTGAGGGGAGCACGCAACACCCCTTATAGCGCACCATAGCGGCACCATTCCAGGGAGATACCAGAGCCACTCTCCCACAGATATTGCTGAGGAAAAAACTTCTGGCACAGTGCATGTGGTGAGCACACACAGCTAATGTGCAATGGACGTGAACAATCACTCAAAGAAAAACTTGTGCACAGAAGGGGATACATCTATTTATTCAATTATTTCAAATTTCCAGTACAAGACTGTCACTGATTCCTGCCAGGTATATGATGTTAGTAAGACTTGGCTCTTGCCATCCCTTTTAATCACTAAACAGAGAATGTTTAGGTGACTATTAGGGTCCACGACATTGAAGCTGGGAGTGAGCCTCCCACTCCGGACACACAGGTAAGTGCTAGCAGAGCTTGAGCTAGCAAGCTAAAAATAGCTGTGTGGACATTGTAGCTCTGATGTAGACTTAGACTAGCCACCTGAGCTCAGAGCTGAGGGGTCTGGTAACCGTCAAAGCGTGAGGGGCTGCCCAAATTACAACACCCACATGGCTCTTGTTAGTGTGCTTGCTCAAGTCCCACAAGAATGGATCTGTGTACCTGGGTTAGGAAGCTGGCTCCCAGCCCCAGTGCAGACATGCCCTTACAGGTCTTTTGTGAATAAACAAACTTCTGACAACATGGCAGATAAAATTCCATCTTGATAAATACGAGGTAATACACATTGGAAAATATAATCTCAACAGAATGGTAAGAACTATTAGGAAAGGGAATTCTGTGCCAAAAATTGAAAATTCTGGAAAAATTCTGCAAATTTCATTTATCAAAATAACAATATAATCACTCCAATTTTAATTACTTTGGTTATTTATTTTAAAATACTTTTAAACAAGTATATCAACAAATCACACTAAAATAAAAAGACCCCCTCCACAAAGTAGAGAATTAAAAGAAACCCCCTATGACAACCCAGTTCCAGTTTGGGGATGCTAGACGGGGCTGCATTGGGCTTCCAGAGTCCAGACACCAGCACTCTCCTTGCCTCAAGACCAGCCATGGGACCCTCCAGAGCCCAGCCATGGGGCAGCCCCTAGCTCAGATACCTATATCCCCAGAACCTTTACTCCTCCCCACAGCTTCTTTACTGTCCATCTGGGGAACATGGTGTGGTGTGGCCCTGTTTTTCCTCACTCTTTGCTTGAGCTGGATCTCCTGAGCTCTCTCCCATCTCCAAGAGAATAAGGATCAAGTAAGACAGCCAGAGTATGCAGATCTTTCATCTCCAACGAGCTGGGTGCTCCACTCACTGAAAACTGGGCTCTGCATAGTCCAGTGGCCCCTAGTGATGGCCAGAAGTTCTGCAGCCCCAATTATGTATGAGAAACATGGAATTCTGCACCAATTCTGCTTTGCGCAATGGCACAGAATTCCACCAAGAATAATATGAGAAGACATTAAAAAGAATGGTACTAATCATCTTAGAAAAGTGATTAGGAAGAAATGACAGACGTCTACAAAATCATGAAAAGTGTGGAAAAAGTGAATCCTTAGAGCCTTAGACCTTAGTCCATCCCGCGCTTTTCAGCACATTGAGCTATCCACATTCTCCATACTTGCTTATCAGCTGCCATGTGACCTAAGTCCTGCCATTTCAAATTAAATTTTTCTATGTTGTTGATAATTGTACATTTCCAAGTCATTCTAGGTCAGAGGTGGGCAAAAGGGCCTCCGCAGGCTGGATCAAGTCCGCCAAGCGGGTTGATCCAGCCCGCGGAGGCCCTGCCACTCCCCCGCCCCCAGGCCAATTGGGGGGAAGCGCCATGCACTCCTGGCAGGGCGGGAGGAGACTTTGTGTGCTCTCCTGCCCCCAAGCCCTGATTGGCCTAGGGGAAGAAGGAGGAGTGCACAAAGTCTCCTCCCACCCCCAGGGGCCTGAGCGCTCCCCACCAACAGACCAATAATGATCTGAGGGTAGGGAAGCAGGGAAGTATCTTGGTCCCGCCCCTTCTGCTTCAGGCCCTGCTCCTTCTGGTGCAGTCCAGGGCCACTTCAAAAATTTATGAAGTGGCCCCAGCAAAAAATTATTGCCCACCCCGATCTAGGTCTACCCTATTTCTTGCTGGATTTTCTGGCTTCCAACTGAGAGCTATAATCAGTAATTTGTTATGCTCCATTCATAACATATGCTCTAGCTATTGATGACTTATCTTACAAGTTATTTGTGACAGAGCTCATGCTTTAGCCATTTTTCTTACCTCATTGTTCTTTCTTCTTTCCTCATAGCTTATTCCTAATATTCTCTGCAAGCGCTTATGATGAAATGCATTTAACTTCTGAACATCTGTTTTCTTAAGGTGCTAGGTTTCACTGCCATAGGTTGCTATGGCTACAACGACAGCTGAGTAAATGCTTAGTTTTGTATGTAAAGATAAGCATTAAATTTCCAAATGTTCCTAAGCTTACCAAAGGCTGTGTTCACTTTACTGATCCTTATTCTGGTTTCCTCAGAGCATCTATCATCTTGCCTTATTAAGCTTCCAAGATATTTCAGTTTACTGGATTTCTCAAAATGCAAGATATTTTGGCCTTGGAAAGGGTTCAGAAAAGGGCAACTAAATTGATTAGGGGTTTGGAACGGGTCCCATATGAGGAGAGGTTAAAGCGACTGGGACTTTTCAGTTTAGAAAAGAGGAGACTGAGGGGGGATATGATAGAGGTGTATAAAATCATGAGTGGTATGGAGAGGGCCGATAAAGAAAAGTTATTTATTAGTTCCCTAAATAGAAGAACTAGAGGACACCAAATGAAATTAATGGGTAGCAGGTTTAAAACTAATAAAAGAAAGTTCTTCTTCACACAGCGTGTAGTCAGCATGTGGAACTCCTTGCCAGAGGAGGCTGTGAAGGCTAGGACTATAACAGAGTTTAAAGAGAAGCTAGATAATTTCATGGAGGTTAGGTCCATAAAAGGCTATTAGCCAGGGGATAAAATGGTGTCCTTGGCCTCTGTTTGACAGAGGCTGGAGAGGGATGGCAGGAGACAAAGCGCTTGATCATTGTCTTCGGTCCACCCCCTCTGGGGCACCTGGTGCTGGCCACTGTCGGCAGACAGGATACTGGGCTAGATGGACCTTTGGTCTGACCCGGTACGGCCGTTCTTATATGTTCTAATCTACCCTCTCTATTAATTCATTGTCGATTGTGATGTTTAAATCCATATATCCATATAGTTTTACATTTCTTTATATTGAATCGCAGTCCTACCTTATCCATCGTTTCTTTAACTTCATTTGTGCGTGCCTGAAGTCCTTAAGCATTTTTATATAGAAAAGTGATGTCATCAGTGAAATCTAGAAAGAATAATCTTGAATGATTCCACCTTAAGCCATCTCTCTCTTGGGGTACGTCTAGACTACAGGCTTTTGTCGACAGAGGCTTTGTCGACACATACTGTCAACAAAGCTTCTGTCAACAAAGAGCGTCTAGACTACATCCAGTTCTGTTGACAAAGCAAGCCGCTTTGTCGACATGAGAGCGTAGACGCAAAAGACAGTGTAGATGCAATAACACCTTCTGTCGACAGAACTCTGTCGACAAAAGGCTTTATTCCTTGTAGAATGACGTTTACCGCAATCAACAAAACTGCCGAGTTCTGTCAACGTTATGTCGACAGAACTCGGTAGTAGTGTAGACACAGGTATAGTTTTGTCAACAAAAGTCCACTTCTGTCAACAAAAGCCTGTAGTCTAGACACACCCTTGGGGTATTATAGGAAAGGAAGAGTGTGTAGAAGAGGGATGATGGCATTATACCTTAAAAAATGCCATTACTTGCTTTAGAACTACTTACAATTAGAAAGAACAGGATAAATTACAAGTCAGGGTAGTGGTCTGTTATAAAGAGCTACTCCCTGTTCCCTCAACTATCTATAATGTGTAGATATTACATTTGTGCCATTTGTACTATGGTGGATGTCAATCCGGGAAAACCATGTTTAAGAGCTCAGGAAGTCACTAGTAAAACATCTTTGGTGCTCCTAAAATTGATGGATGATCATTTTCTAACACAAAAAGTGTTTCAAACACTGCAGGGTAATTCTCTATTAGATCTTATTCTGATGGATCGGGTAGATTGATGACTGCAATAAAAATTAGGTTGTCTAGGGGCAAGTGATCACTATCTAATTTCATTTGCTAAATGCTAACAGAATATAGCCCTGTTCACTAATATATATAAATATATTCTTGGTGCTTTCAATAGGTAAAATTACAAAAACTTTAAACAATCATGGGTTAAATGAGAATTAAGAACTATTTAAGCATAAAAACGTGAACAATTGAGAATTGTTTGGAAATGCTTTACTGGATTTCTCAAAATGCAAGATATTATGATGAAGAAAGAATACGTCTTTGGTTTAAAAACTCACCATGGCCAAGAAGAGAGGCAAAAGCAGAAATTTAATATATAAGAGTATATTAGTGCTTATATTCTTATATAATATAGAAGAGTATATTAGTGCTTTGCTGATAGTAGTGAATACCAATGAGCAATTAAAAATGCAGTCAACTGACAAGAAAAGCTAAAAGTATCAATGAAAATTCTATGGCCGCTGGGGTTAAGGAAAATGAGAAGGAATTATTTAAATACATGTCACGAATAAACGATATCTTAACAATGGTAAAGATCCAAAATGAGACAAGGATGGTAAAATTATCAATCATGACAAAAAAAAAAGGCAGAAGTATTCAATGAATATTTCTGTCTGTATAAAACAAAGAAGCTGATGGATGTATTCACATCTTACAGTTGTAACTGACATTGGAAAAGATTCAGAAAAGGGCAACAAAAATGATTAGGGGTTTGGAATGGGTCCCATATGAAGAGAGATTAAAAAGACTAGACTTTTCATCTTAGAAAAGAGGAGACTAAGGGGGGAATATAGCAGAGATCTATAAAATCATGACTACTGTGGAAAAAGTGAATAAGGAAAAGTTATTTACTTATTCCCACAATATAAGAACATGGGGTCACCAAATGAAATGAATAGGCAGCAGGTTTAAAACAAAAGGAAGTTTTTCTTCACTCAGCACACGGTCAACCTGTGGAACTCCTTGCCATATGTTGTTGGGAAGACTAGGACTTTAACAGGGTTCAAAAAAGAGCTAGATAGATTCATAGAGGCTAGGTCCATCAATGGCTACTAACTAATAGTGTCCTCTGTTTGTCTGGAAATGGATGATTCAAGAGGGATCACATGAGGATTACCTGTTGTGTTCCCTCCTTCTGGGGCATCTGTAGTGGGGCCACTGTCGGCAGATAGGATACTGGGCTAGATGGACCTTTGGTCTGACCAGTATGGTTGTTCCATGTTCTTATATGTTCTTAAGTAACTAGATGATTTACCTGTGTTGCTTGGGTCCTCCAGGGGAGGAAGCTGGGAATGGGGGGAGGGGTGCAGGAGGCAGGACAAGGAGTTCAGCAGTCAGGGCAGGGGCTTGGGAGGTGTAGCGGGCACAGGGAGGGATTGGGGGAAGGAAGAAGTTAGGGCAGGAGGTGGGAAGCTCAGGGCCAGAGGATGGGTGCACGACCCGCCAGTGGTGTTGTTCCTTGGGGCTGTCAGGACAGTGGGGTGCACTTCTTTGCTACCCCCTGTGGTATTCAGCAGTATAACTGCCCCCGTGCTTGCTGCCCCATTGTGGTCATTTTGGAGTCCCCTGCCCTCACAACAGGACTAAGCACCATCTAGATCAGTGTTTCCCAAATGGCGCTCTGCGGAACCCTGGGATTCCGCGAAGTGAAAGTAAGGGTTCCGCAAGAATCTGATCACCACCCCCCCTTAAAGAGACAGAGACGCCGGCTCCTTCTCCGGTTTCCCACCAGCACCTCCCCTCCCGCACTGCCATTTTGCATTTCCAAAGCCCACTCGGGACATGACTGATTGCATTTTGGCACCCAGGTCCACTCCCCTTTTTTTTGCTTGACAAATTTTCCCCCCAGCTGTAGGGGTTCCTCGAAATTTTTCTGAGTTTAAAAGGGTTCCATGGCCAAATAAAACTGGGAAACACTGATCTACATCATCCCTCATATATGTTTATCCAAATTGTTCTTAAATATCTCCAGTTACGGATATTCCACAACCCCCCCATGCAATTTATTCCAGTGTTTAACCACCCTGAGTTAGGACTTTTTTCCTAATGTCCAACCTAAACCTCCCTTGCTGCAATTTAAGCCCATTGCTTCTTGTCCTATCATCAGAGGCCAAGGAAAACAATTTTTCTCCCTCCTCCTTGGAACACCCTTTTAGGTACTTGAAAACTGCTATCATGTCCACTCTCAGTCTTCTCTTTTCTAAACTAAACAAGTTCAATTCTTTCAGTCTTCCCTCGTAGGTTATGTTTTCTAGACTTTTAATCATTTTTGTTGTTCTTCTCTGCACCTTCTCTAGTTTCTCCACATATTTCTTGAAATGTGGCTCCCAGAACTGGATACTCTAACTGTGGCCTAGTCAGTGCGGAGCAAAGCCGAAGAATTAACCTTCCTCGACAGTCACTTCCCATGCTGTATGTGGGAAACTGATTGTTCCTTCCTAAGTGGAGTACTTTGCATTTGTGTGTATTAAACTTCATCCTTTTTACCTCAGACCATTTATCCAGTTTGTCCAGATCATTTTGAATTATGACCCTATCCTCCAAAGCACTTGCAACCCCTCCCAGCTTCTTGTCATCTACAAACTTAATAAGCATACTCTCTATGCCAATATCTAAATCGTTGATGAAGATATTGAACAAAACCGGTCCCAAAACACACCCCTGTGAAACCCCACTTATTATGCCCTTCCCACAGTCCTACCTTTCCATTTGATGAGAAACAATCGCATTCCATGAACATCCCATTGTCCTGGCATAACGAAGCCCTGACCTTGCTTTAAATTATAATAAGAGGAAACTGCATACCAAATTTGGTGGTCCTAGCTCTTACCGTGTAGGCGGAGTTCTTGAACAAACAGACTCACGGACGGACGGACGGAGACACACACACACACACACACACACAGATGCACAACTCTCTCAAATATATAGTAGAAGATGAAACACTTTCTATTCAATCAGTAATTAGGGAGATTTTTTTAAAATATTCAATAACTGCTGTTTTAACAATCTATAGGAATGGAGATAAATTTGATTCAGGGTTAAAAGAATTGTCCAAAGAGCTCTCTGAACCATTAATGTTGAATTTTAACAAAGCTTAGAACAGTGAAGAAGTTCCAGAGAATTTTAAAAAAAGTTATTGTTATACCAGCTTTTTAAAAGGGTAACAGGATGATCCAGAAAACATATTCTGGTTAGCATCACCTGGAACGTTGAAAAGTGAATTTGAGGTGCAATGAATGAAGAATAAAAGATAGTGGCATTATTAATGTGATTCAACATAATTTTATATAAAATAGGTCTTGTAAAAATACTGTATTTGTTTTGATTGGATTGCAAGTTTGGTTGATAAAGGTAACTGTGTTGACATAATGTGCTCCGGTCCAGAATTCCTACTGCGCAGTCAGCAACTAAAGACATTCTATCTGTTTAATTTATCCAACAAAAGGTCATGGGGTGCTTTGTGCACAGCCCATCAGTCCCCAGAGAGATTTCTGATAGTAGCCAGCTCTTTATTCCAACAGAAAGAGGTATGAAGAAACCCAATGATTGGAAGCTGAAGCTAGACACATTTGACTAGAAATAATGTTCTTATTATTCACAATAAGTGTACAGGAGTATCATGGATTCGCCAACAGATCTTTAAATCAAAACTGGATGTCTTTCTTAATGCAGAAATGATCGGGTAAAGTTCTTTGGGATGGGTTAGAAAAGTAGTCAGTTTAAATAATTATAATGGTTCCTTCTGGCCTTAATATATAAAAAATAATTTCAGCTTTTTCTGCAGAAAAGTCAGTTTTCTGATAGAACCTATCAATAATTTGTTTAATTTGGGTTCCAAGTATCCAATCGCCTGTACATGATCACAGGGAGAAAGCTGAGTGACATGTGAATTGCCCGAAGTGCCAGTACACCAATCCCAACTTCTTTTGTCTTTCATAAGTTTTCAGTAATGAGATGGTCTATTGCAGCTCCCTATCCTAAAACAAAAGCACTTCTCAAGACTGAGAAAGCACAGCATGAGAAATTCTGCAAGACACTTTGTGAAACTGACCACTGAACTGGCTGAGGAAGCTTGACCGCCACTCTGAGACCAGGCAAGTAATGGCTGTTTAACCTAACTGGAGCAGGCTCACTTGTCAATGAATATGTATATAAGGCCATTCGCTCCAGGATCCTCATTTTTCAGCAGCAACGTGGATACCAGGAAGCTCAAAGTGAAGTGGAGAGAGGAAAACTGAAGCAGTACTTACATCTAGGATTGCTCCTATAACTGTAAAAACTTGGGTAGGTTGAAAAACACATTGTAGTGAATATACTCCACAAGCAATGCCAGAAATCTGATGAAAACCCTGGTGACTGCAATTAGCACCTTGTTTTGAAGATTTCTTCTCAGTTTGAACTTGAGACATCACTAGTGCAGCTGCCTTATTGAGGTGTCGAAGTACTTATCTCAAAAGACAAGTGTTTGAACTAATCCTGAGAATTTAGGAAGAGAATTCTGATATGCAGTTACCATGTGGAATTTGAGCTCTAATAGGCTAGTTGCGTCTTTTCAGATTTCAAATAGGCATCCCTTTCTTTTTTTGGACCAAGGGGAAAAAAAAAAAAAAGAATCTTTTAACAAAAGTCTTTCAATTACAACCAAATCCCTTCTCCTTCAACAATTTTTAATTTGAAGGAATTCCTCAAAAGAAAAAGGCGTGCGTGCATATATGCAGCATTCTGTGACACTAAATAACTCTTCCCCAACCTTCCTATTACAGTTAAGGGCATATTTTCATAAAGCTTACCCTCTACATACAGTTTGCAATAACTACACAGCCCTATCCAACATTCTACAAGACTGTTCTATCCCTTCCACCCTCTCTATATTGACTAGAGCCATTATCATCGTATTCATGCTCCTGATGTGGGTACAAGACCTCATCAGACACATATAATCAGATAGTTATGCTGAATTCATCCACTGTATATAAAGGAGTTAGGTGTCCTTACTAGAGTAGGTCAACTAGTCTCTGCTCATGCCTAATGCCAGGGCCAAGCCTAGGGATGTGCGGGAACCTCCAAGACAACCCCCCTCTCTCTGTCCCAGTCCTTGTCCCGTCCCATCTCTTCCTGCCCTTGCTCCGCCCCACCCCATTCCCTATCTTCCCCAAAGCCCCTGACCCCTCCTCTTTTGAGCAAGGCTGGGAGTCTGGTGGAGTGGAGTGGAGCCAGTCATGCCGGTGCCCACCCCCCTACTCTGTCCAGGCCCCTCATCCCCCTGATGCAGAAGACCCCCCAAGTGCACAGAGGAGTTAATATTGGCTTTTAAGGCACTTCACATTGTTTTAAATCTGTAAATATGGGTCTGCATATGCTACATAATGGATTGTTGCATGGTGCAGCAGATTATAAGGGTAGAGATTAAAAGTCTTTGTCAAAAACTTAACTCTGAACACTAGAGTTTCCAATATTTATGTTTGTGGAACTGCAACATACTATTAAGTTACATAAATACTTCTAATCTTAAATCTATTTTAAAGGTTCTTGTTTGAAAGTATATATTAAGGCATAAATTAAAACTCTATTATTACAGAAATACTAACTTGCCTAACTTCCATATAAAATAACTTGAATTGCTTTAAAATTCTCCATGTAACATTTTTGGACTGAACACACAGAGCTTATTATAGCAGAAAAGTGGAGCTTAATTAGATGAGACAGACTGGTTCTACATAGTCATGGCTCATCTTTGGTCCTACATCCTCCCAGTTCTTCCTCCACCCAACATTTCTCCACTTGCTTCTGACGGTTTTCCCCTCCTATCATGGCACTTCTGCCAGTCAATGGCAGTGCTACTTCGGACAACTTTATTCATCTTGGTTCATACATGGGAATCAGAGGGAAATGTTCAGAGAAAACAGATATGCCAGAAAGTCAGGAAGCCAAAAGAAAAAAAACTGACATACTTTACCATGGACATGAGATTGCTGAAAGCTTTTTCCAGGTGCAAAGTGAAAGTTTCCAGCTACCTGCAGGAAATGCATAGAGCCGAGATGTCAGACATCGTGTTCATGCACCAAATTTGATGTGTGTGGGGGCTATACAGATTGTGCAGAATCTAAGTTCACATTTAAAATATGTACATTACAACATTTCCTGCTTATGGATATAATCTTTTTAATGTGACCGAAAAGTAACAATGCAACATGCAGCCAGCCTGAAACAATGACTCAGAGGCAAGAATTTCACCATCCACCTTAATTTCACCAGGATATCAAAACAAGAGAATAAGTTAATGTCAACATTAACTATTTCACGGCTGACCATTTTTGCCAGACACAACCATGAAGATATGAGAGTGAAGTCCACAGTGGTAGGAACTGAAAGGTGCTGCAGGGATGATGAGAGGAGACCCTTATGAAGGGGGAAGAGAAACAGAAAAGGAAGATGAGGAAAGAAAAGAAACTAAAGTAGAGTAAGTGTGTTGGCCCTAAAAGGTAATGCATATTTCCAGAGTGAGGTTGAATATGACAATAAAGCACTGAACAAACAAGAATAGATAACTAGAAGGTCAGCCAAGGAGCCGAAGGGAGTTAGGTGCCAGTTCCCCAGACTTCTGATAGTAATTGGACCCTTAACTCCTTTAGGACCCTTTGAATTTACTGAAGTCTAAATAATAAGATGGGTGAACTAGTGTGCCTCGTGTTAAAGAAGGATATTGATATAATAGGCAACACAGAAACCTGGTGGAGTGAGGACAATCAATGGGACACAATCATTCCGGGGTACAAAATATATTGGAAGGACAGAACAGGTCGTGCGGGTCGGGGAGTGGCACTATATGTGAAAGAAAATGTAGAATCGAGTGAAGTAAAAATCTTAAATGAATCAACATGTTCTATAGAATCTCTATGGATAGTACTTCCATGCTCTAATAAGAATATAACAGTAAGGATCTATTATTGACCACCTGATCAGGACAGTGATAGTGACTATGAAATGCTAAGGGAGATTAGAGAGGCTCTCAAAATAAAGAACTTAATAATAGTGGGGGCTTTCAATTATCCCCATATTGACTGGGTACATGTCACCTCAGGACGAAATGCAAAGACAAAATTTCTCGATACCTTAAATGACTGCTTCTTGGAGCAGCTGGTACAGGAACCCATAAGGGGAGAGACAATTCTCGATTTAGTCCTGAGTGGAGCACAGGATCTGGTCCAACAGGTAACTATAACAGCACCACTTGGAAATAGTGACCATAATATAACAACATTTAACATTCCTGTGGTGAGAAGGACACCTCAGCAGCCCAACACCATGGCATTTAATTTCAGAAAGGGGAACTATGCAAAAATGAGGTTAGTTAAACAGAAATTAAAAGGTAGAGTGACTAAAGTAAAATCCCTGCAAGCTGCATGGACATTTTTCAAAGGCACCATAACGGAGGCCCAACTTAAATGTATACCCCAAATTAAAAAACACAGTAAAAGAACTAAAAAAAAGCCACCGTGGCTTAACAACCATGTAAAAGAAGCAGTGAGAGACAAAAAGGCATCTTTTAAAAAGCGGAAGTCAAATCCCAGTGAGGTAAATAGAAAGGAGCATAAACACTGCCAATTAAGTGTAGAAATGTAATAAGAAAAGCCAAAAAGGAGTTTGAAGAACAGCTAGCCAAAAACTCAAAAGGTAATAACAAAATGTTTTTTTAAGTACATCAGAAGCAGGAAGCCTGCTAAACAGCCAGTGGGGGTCCTGGACGATCGAGATACAAAAGGAGTACTTAAAGATGATAAAGTAATTGAGGAGAAACTAAATGAATTCTTTGTTTCAGTCTTCATGGCCGAGGATGTTAGGGAGATTCCCAAACCTGACCCGTCCTTTGTAGATGACAAATCTGAGGAATTGTCACAGATTGAAGTGTCATTAGAGGAGCTTTTGGAACAAATTGATAAACTTAACAGTAACTAGTCACCGGGAACAGATGGCATTCACCCAAGAGCTCTGAAAGAACTCAAATGTGAAATTGCGGAACTATTGACTATGGTTTGTAACCTTCCTTTAAATCAGCTTCTGTACCCAGTGACTGGAAGATAGCTAATGTAATGCCAATATTTAAAAAGGGCTCTAGAGGCGATCCCGGCAATTACAGACCGGTAAGTCTAACGTCAGTACCAGGCAAATTAGTTGAAACAATAGTAAAGAATAAAATTGTCAGACACCTAGAAGAACATAATTTGTTGGGGGAAAGTCAACATGGTTTCTGTAAAGGGAAATCATGTTTTACTAATCTATTAGAGCTCTTCGAAGGGGTCAACAAACATGTGGACAAGGGGGATCCAGTAGATATAGTGTACTTAGATTTCCAGAAAGCCTTTGACAAGGTCCCTCACCAAAGGCTCTTAAGTAAAGTAAGTTGTCATGGGATAAGAGGGAAGATACTTTCATGGATTGAGAACTGGTTAAAAGACAGGAAACAAAGGGAAGGAATAAATGGTAAATTTTCAGAATGGAGGGGGGTAACTAGTGGAGTTCTCCCAGGGTCAGTCCGAGGACCAATCCTATTCAACTTATTCATAAATGATCCGGAGAAAGGGGTAAACAGTGAGGTGGCAAAGTTTGCAGACAACACTAAACTGCTCAATGTAGTTAAGACCAAAGCAGACTGTGAAGAACTTCAAAAAGATCTCACCAAACTAAGTAACTGGGCAACAAAATGGCAAATGAAATTTAATGTGGATAAATGTAAAGTAATGCACATTGGAAAAAATAACCTCAACTATACATACAATATGATGGGGGCTAATTTAGCTACAACTAATCAGGAACGAGATCTTGGAGTCATCGTGGCTAGTTCTCTGAAGACGTCCACCAGTGTGCAGCGGCAGTAAAAAAAACCAAACAGGATGTTAGGAATCATTAAAAAAAGGATAGAGAATAAGACGGAGAATATCTTATTGCCCTTATATAAATCCATGGTACGCCCACATCTTGAATACTGCGTACAGATGTGGTCTTCTCATCTCAAAAAGGATATACTGGCATTAGAAAAGGTTCAGAGAACGGCAACTAAAAGGATTAGGGGTTTGGAATGGATCCCATATGAGGAGAGATTAAAGAGACTAGGACTTTTCAGCTTGGAAAAGAGGAGACTAAGGGGGGATATGATAGAGGTATATAAAATCAGGAGTGGTGTGGAGAAAGTGAATAAGGAAAAGTTATTTACTTCTTCCCATAATATAAGAACTAGGGGTCACCAAATGAAATTAATGGGCAGCAGGTTGAAAACAAATAAAAGAAAGTTCTTCTTCACACAGCGCACAGTCAACCTGTGGAACTCCTTGCCTGAGGAGGTTGTGAAGGGTAGGACTATAACAGGGTTTAAAAGAGAACTAGATAAATTCATGGAGGTTAAGTCCATTAATGGCTATCAGCAGGAGTCAACAAATTATGGAAAACCCTACTCGCCAGACAAAAAAGGGACTCGCCACCCTCCCCCACAAAAAGTGTTTTTTTAATGGCATAAATTCCTAATAAGAATAAGAACAGTAATTACTAATAAGTTATTAATAAATATCTTATAAACCTCTTCCTTTTCTCTCTGCTGCAATGTCTCCTCCCCTTGCTCCATCAGCTTCCGTGGTGCCTGCTGCCCCCCAACACCTCACCCTCCTCTGCTGTCCTGACTCCTGCCCTTCTCACTGCCCTCAGCCTTCCTGAGACCTGCCCCCCTCCACCAGCCCTTCTCTCCCCCCTGTGCCCACTCCTCCAGTAGCCCCACTCTGATCATGTGAGCTACCCCTCCTCATCCCCTCTCCTAAAACCTCCCTCTACACACCTGCCCTGCCTCTCTCCTTTGGTGCTGGTCCCTCCCCTGCAGGTGTCTGCCCTTCTGCTTCACCCCCAGAATCCCCTGGCACCTGCACCCTCCCCCTTCCCTCACTGCCTCTGCCCCCTTTGCCCTCTTTTTCCCTGATACCTACCCCCTTCACCACTCTCTGCCCCCGTTCCCCTCATGCCCCTGTACCCTCACAGATGCCTTGCTCCATCCCCGCCTTCCTCATGCCCACCCCTTCTTTCAAAGCCTTCTACCAGCACCTTCCCCTCTAGCCCCCAGTGCCCTTACCCTCTCCTCTCCCAGTATCACCCTGTCCCCCCTCCCACTGATACCTCCCCTCCTGCCCTTTTCCTCATTGTCTGCACTTGGCCCCCTGGCATTTGTCTCTCCTGCACCCCTGTCCCTTGGTGCCTTCCCCTTTCTTCTTCTCCTGACCTCCTCTCCTCCCCTCCCCACCCCTCCCCTCCGCACAAGCCCCTTCCCCATATTATTCCCCTCCCCTCCCCTCCCCACAGCCCAGCCCAGCCCCTTCCCCTCCCCCAGGGCCAGCTCTAGGTTTTTTGCTGCCCCAAGCAAAACATTTTTTGGCTGCCCCCCTCCTCTTTTTTGTTGTCTTTTACACGTTTGCATTTTGCAATGGGTTTTTTTTGTTTGTTTTCATTTTTGTCCCAGCATTTTAGCCCTATAAATAGCAAAAGCATTTTCATTCATTTTTTTTCATAAAGGCAAAGGCGCTTCAAGTGAACTCCCCCTTTCGCTCGCTGCTGGGTTACAGCAGCCTTTTCCCTGCCCTGTCCAGCCCCTCCCTATGGACAAGCACCCTTCACTCCCGACCCACAGGGGGAGCAGGGTGCAGGGACAGCACAGAGCCAGAGGGGTGCAGGGAACAGTGGGAGGGTACGGGGGTGGCATGGGGAACGGGCAGCACAGAGCCGGGGGCGCAGGGATCGGGGGGAGCAGGGTGCGGTGGAGGCACAGGGAATGGAACGCGGGGAACAGGAGGGGCAGAGGGATCGGGGTCTAGGGGCAGTGCAGGGAATGGGCAGCACAGAGCTGGGGGGGCAGGGATCAGGGGGAGCAGGGTGCAAGGGCGGCGCAGAGCCAGAGAGTCTCAGGGAAGGGGGAGAGCAGGGGATCCGGGGTGCAGGGGAGGCGTGTGGAACGGGCAGCGTGGAGACAAAGGGGAGCTGGGGCCGTGGCAGGACTGGAGCCGGCAGGGCGGGGCGGGGCCTGGCTGCGCCGCAGCCAGCTCCCAGGGACACACGGCCAGAGCCGAGCTGCTGCGGCCCTTTAAAATCTGCGGGGCCAAGTCACGCCAGCGTCCTGGCATCCCGCTCCGCCTCCTCGCGCCGGAGCTGCACACAGGCAGCCCGGTGGCAAGAATCGCCGCACTTCCCCCTTCCCAGTGGTGCTCTGCTCCTCCGCCGGCCGGCGGATCGGATGGGGCCGCGCCGCCCGTAGTGCGGGCTTCGGCCAGCCAGTCACAACGGCCCACCAGGCCAGTCCGCACCTACACTCGCCAGCTGGTAAAATCTACTCACCATGGGCGAGCGGGCAAGTGTATTTGTCGAGCCCTGGCTATTAGCCAGGATGGGTAAGGAATGGTGTCCCCAGCCTCTGTTTGTCAGAGGGTGGAAATGGATGGCAGGAGAGAGATCGCTTGATCATTACCTGTTCGGTTCACTCCCTCTGTGGCACCTGGCATTGGCCACTGTTGGCAGACAGGATACTGGGCTGGATGGACCTTTGGTCTGACCCACTATGGACATTCTTATGTTCTTATGAACATCTCAACCTTCCTTTGTACTCAAAGGCTAATTCAAAGGAGAGTCAGAAAGAGCCTGCCATGTGTGTTCTGTTCTGGGCCTTTCAGTGATTGCTCAGACAAATACAAAATTATAATCTGGAGGTTAAAATCAGGGACAGAGGAGGGAACTCTCCCTGCAAAGAATCCCCAGCCTCTGCCCCTGGGTCTTCAGGAAGCTCCCTAGTCTCTCCAGTCTAGCCTGCCCTGCTCCATTGGGCCACCTTCACCTAGTCCTGCATAGCCATTCTGTCCATTTCTTCTCATTTTTTTACCACGTTAACAGTGAGTGGCCCAAAACTGTTCAGTGCCCAAGACAGGCAATAATGCCACAAATTCAGAGATTAGAGTGCAAACTGTGGAGATATGCAAAGTGGGGGAAGGATTGGAATTCCCAGCTTCTGCCCCTTCCTGGTCACTGACAATGCTGGGATTTCAGGTGCCTGGCATAGCTCACAGTTAAAGTGAAGTTCTCTCTCACCTTGTTGACTTCTAAGAATCCATACACTTGGCAGCCCTCGTTCTTCTGCTCCTGCATTTTCTGGCTGAACCCTTCTCTCTTGCATTGTTCTATAGTGTCAGGATTCTTGAAGGCCCAGCCACGCCGCCTGTATGCTTCTCTCACGTCATCACAGGAATTACAGCACCTGCAAAAGCACAGGCATCATCTCACTTCCCTTGAATGGAGAACAAACAAATCAAGAGCAGACACCACAAAATCCAGAACCAACTCTGATCAGTTGCAGAAGGTGGTGACTCAAAGCTGCTCAGCTAGGTGGATGGACAACTTCACTTCTGGGAATTTAGTTTTCCCTTGACCCAGAGACCATCTGCTGAGAGAGACTAGTAACCCCAGCATGAAGAAGTTGCTACTGTATCCTCTGCACCACCAGAGGATCCCTAGTCTCTCCATTCACAGAACAGCTCTAAGGATCTTTCCAATCGACTAGACCCCCAATAGAACATGGTAATATCACTTCTTAACCAACCAGAGACATCCCATAAACATGTCTGTTAATGCACCTGCAGTGCACTCCCACTAGTCTACAGGTCTTTGGCCAAGGCTTCCTAAGATTTAAGGAGGAAACCCCCTTCACTCCACTGCATCAATGGTGAAGACCTGGTGGTGGGGGATCCTGATCAGAGGACTGTGATTTACTTTTTTATGTTTTTGTTACCCAAGAAGGGGAGGCTGGAGGGTCGAATCCCCCATGTCATATAAGTAGCCATATGCAGAGCCTGCAGCCCAGAGGGCTGGGATGGAAGTTTCCAGCCTTGGATTACACAGCCTAGTACAGCCTTGAACCCTGCAAACGCAAACACTAGATGGCCCTTATAGGCTGCAGATCATGCAGCTGAGCTGGGAATGTAGTGAGGAATAAATCACGTCAACCTTGATTTCAAATTCATGAGAATGCTAAGAGTGGCATGGGGCCAGTACGCACACACCCGGTAAACAACTGTGATATAACTAGTGTGGGGAGTACCATTCCTGGTGAGTTTCACCAGGGATCTAGACTGCAGCCTTTGAAGCGAGGATCAGGGACGGGACTCCCCTTGGTAGAAGGGACGTAAGCATTCCAAGTGCCTTTTACTCTTGTATGCATTGCTCCATAGCGCTTGCTAACATGCACTCTGTAATAGCTGTATAACAACAATTCAGCAACATTAACTCTGTAGTAGCAGTGACGTAGTGAGACTAATAAAACACACTATCCTTAATTAACTCTGTGTTCAAGCAAATCTATTAACCTGTTCATCCATGGCCCTGTAAGTTAACACTCCAGAGGACAGCATCTCCAGGAAGGTCTGCAACCTGACAGATTATTCTAAATCCAGAAAAGAAAAAAATAGGAGAGGAGAGCGTCCAAGACACCTGTGGGCAAGATTCTGATCCGTTCTTGCAGGAATGAGCAAGGGGAGAGGAAAGCAATACAGAACTAGACCACCCCACAAAGACAGCTGCAGGCAGACATGATGAACTATCCCTGACTGTGCTCACAGCTTGTGGGGGAACTCCTTTTCTACTCTAGGAGCCCCACCAAAAGGGAGAGCCCCCAAGAGACACTTTTTTCCAGCTTGCTCTGAGCTCACACACAGAGAAGTGCTTAGCCCAAAACTACAGATTCTTATGGGAATTCTTGAAGGAGGACTCACACATAATAAGGATACATTCAACATCTGGGGCAAAAGCTGCTGAGAGGTTATGGAAAAAGTACCCCACCTCGCTCTCTGAGATTAGGATACCAGAGAATGGGGCACACATACATCTACACTCTTCCCTACCCTCACATCAGAAGAACAGGGAAGTATGTGAGGCCTATTACAAACCAGGAGGTTACGGAAGCATGGACTCTCCCACCCACCTGCTATCCAGATCAGTATATTAGGGTATGTCTACACATCAAAGTTATTTCGAAATAACTTTCCTAGCATCTACACAGCCAAACCGCTATTTCGAAATAAATTCGAAATAGCGGAGCGCTTATTTCGAATTTGGTAAACCTCATTCTATGAGGAATAACGCCAAATTCGAAAAAGCTATTTCAAAATAAGTGCTGTGTAGACACTTATTTTGAAATAGGGGGCTTCCACCCTTCCCAGGGTGCCCTGGTGGCCACTCCGGCCTCAACCAAGAACACTTCTCTCCCTCCCCCCCTCCCCAGAGCCCTTAAAGGGGTAGACTCTGGCCACAGTGCCTGTGCCACCTCCAAGCCTGCCAGCCCAGAGCCAGCAGTCACTGCCCCTGACCCAGTGGCCCCAAAACATGAGCCAGCAAGCCACTGGCAGCCAGCCCTCCACCGCTCCCTAGGAGCAGTCTGACAGCTCCTAGGAGCCTGCCAGGCCCAGAGAAGGCAGGCGCCTTCCTGGTCCAGGGTGGAGATCATGGACCTTATTCAGGTTTGGGAGGGATGCCCCCAACATCCATGATCTCTGCACTAGACGGAGGAACGCGGCCGTCTGTGGCAGGATAGCTGCCAGCCTGGCCACCAAAGGCCACATGCGAACCCAGGAACAGGTTTGCATGACAATCAAGTTGGTCCAGCGAGACCCCCATCCCTGAGCCCTGAGCTTCCCCTCCCCCTACTTCCCCTTGCATCCCCCTTCTAGCTCCCTCCTCCCAGGTTTCCCCCTCCCCTCTCCCACCCTCTCTTCTCCCCTCTCCCGCCTCCTTTCCCCAGTCTTACCAGAGTTTCATTCCTTTCCCCCGTTTTGTTAAATAAAGAGAGCTTGTGCTCATGAAAATACATGTATTTTATTTTACATCAGGAAGGGGGGTTAGGGAGGGGTAAGTGAAAGGACATGAGGGAGGAATGAGGCACAAGCCCCCAGTGGGGCAGACCAGAGAGGCTTTTAGTGCTCCTCAGGGTGGAAGCTCTCCCGCAGGGCCTCCTAGATACCGACAGCCCCCCGATGGACCTCCTGGATGGCAGCCTGAAGCAAGTACAGCCAGGCTCGCAGCAATGCATCTACGAGAAGCACCAGCGCACCCAGGAGCAGCTCTGGCTCCATGTTCAGAGTGCTGGGGTGTCCCAAGTGAGGGCAACCAGAGCACGCAGAGACAAAATGCTTTGCTATCCCTCATCGAGGTAGACAAGCAAGCAGGGAAACCTGAGAACTGGCTGTCCGGGGGTCGGGGGGGGGGGGTCCCTTTAAGCACAGACCTCAGATAGCCTCAGGCAGCAGCCCCACACAGTAAATCCTGACCTGGTGCCCTGATGGAACTGGTTCCGGCCAGCCTTAAATGCAATTCAGAGTCCACTCAGTGTGGATGCGCTATATCGAAATAGCAAAATGCTATTTTGAAATGCATTTTGTGTGTAGACGCGTTATTTTGAAATAAGCTATTTCGAAATAACTATTTTGAAATAAGATATTTTGAAATAACACTGTAGTGTAGACATATCCTTAGGGAAAAAACACACTGGCATCTCACTTCTCCACCAGGTCAGAACACTACAGATGTGTCATTCCACTTTCCTCCTCTAATTCTGGAGATTAGGAATGTGCACACAGCCCATTCCTGTCAGATCAGGATTAGCATATAGCCCCCCTCCCTAGATTAGGGGATCAGAGAAGCCTTCATTTACCGGATGTCCTCTGACTCTGCTCCATAACAGCTCTCACAGCGATCAGCATCTAAGGAATCTGGATCAAACACTTTCTCCTCTTCTTTTCCCAGCTCTAAAACAAAATAAGACTTCCAAGTGATGTGATGATTTTATGAGCATGTCTGTCACCTTATGATTTGTATTACTCATGATCACACTCTACACTGTGGATTAGAATGCTCCTTTTTTATCAAATTCCACTCTTGCCCAGTGTAGAGCCAGTTGGGCTGGGTTTATGTAGTTTGTTGAGATGTATAACAAGCTGGAGGGGGTGGTTCTCACCTTGGGGACAGTGAACACAGGAAGACCCAGCCAACCAATTCCCATAAATGACTGGTTTGTCAAGGACACTCAAGCACTTGGGCCACACCCACATTAGCTTTTATATCCCTAAGATTTCCCCCACTGCTAACTTCAGTGAGCTCCACTGACAGTATCAAAAGTTTGAACATGCGCATAAAGATAATGAGCACATCATCTAGATTTACTCTGAGCAAAGTTGGGAATGATGGTCCAAGCCCGCCAACATCTTGTCCACATTGCTAACATTAGTAAAGGGAGTACCAAAGGGAAAACATTTTAGAGGTGAGTGGCCATAGTTTCTGTGCAGCTGTATCAGCTCCAGAGCTGAGGGCAGCCAATAATGTACTCCAGCAATGCCAAGCCCAGGCCCTGTAAAATCCCAAAGACAAAATAAAGGAGAAAACAAATGTCAAGGGGTAACAAACACCTTAAAGCAGGCTCAGTCATTGTTTTTGGGCAGGGCAGATCTTTGAAGAGCAACCATCTCTGCAATCCCATATCACTGCACTTTAGAGAGCAAGATTACACTGCTGTGAATGAGTTCAAATACTCTTCAGTTGCCACTTAAGTCACTGGGATTCCCTTTAGAAGATAACTGAGGAGGATCAATGGCAGTCAGGCTATTAGAGCATCTATCATAGGAAGACAGCAGGACACTGAATTACCATGTCTCTCAGCCTCAGGAGTAACAGGATTTCCATCTTTATCCAAACGTTGTTTAAAGAGATTGTGCTCCACATCTAGCTGCTGCTCTCCTGCCACATCCATTGCATCAATGCTCAAATCTGAAACCAGCAAGCAGAGTGAATTAAGGCAGATTGTCTGTGATCTGAGATGGCTTATTGAAGCAGCAAGGCAGTGAGAAACAACAAGTCTGTTGACAAGAGGAAGAGCACAGAAGCAGGAGTCTAGGAGGAAGATCTCCAAATTATAAGAAAATCAAGAAGTGGAAGAGGAATGGAATAAGAAGATGCACCATGATAGATGAGAACCTCCAAGTGACTTAAAACCGCACCCCTACATTTTACTCTATCCTGCAAACAAGGTTCTTAAGGTCCTTTCCAAAAGGGATTGTCTTCAGCTAGCTGTCATATTTGCACCTAGACAGATAATCTCAGGCTAAATAACCAAACCAAATCTTTGCAAATATTTCAATCAGCTGGTCAACCCTGAATCCATGTGGAGAACTCCTCCAATCCCAGCACCTGCCCCCTGTGTCAGAGAGTCTTTGCTGGGCCCTGATGTGTCACTCAGGGAGCTCGCCAGCTACTTGAGGACACAATGTCAATATCTTTACGGGGAAGGGGAAAGACGCTGCTTGACCTACTGGACTAGCCACTCCATCTTAAATATGATAGGGGAGGATGTCTGGGCTTGGAGTAGGAGAAGAATGCTCCCCAGGGTGGTGGTATCTTCTGCAGATACATTTCAGTGGGGTGATCAGAGACAGAGCACTTGTTTTAAACTACTAAATCACTATTCCTTAATGGAAACGTGAAGCTCCAGTACTCATACTTGAGCTATCTCTAATCAAGAGTCTGAAAGATGTTTTTTTTAAAGTATAAAAATATTTTAGCAATATATCAACAGCATGTGTTCAGGATCCACTCCCCCCTCCTCTGCTCTTACATTGTTCCTGTCCTCTGCCTTGGGGCCTCTGGCCAGCTGTTCCTGGGATCCTCCTGTTTGCTGTGAGGAGCACGGGGGATGAGGAAGAAAGGTGATGACTGTCAAGGTACCCTATCTCCACACAGCAGGGAAGAAGGAAGGACAGGGCTCAGGAACAGGAGAACTCAGCTGCTGGTGTCTGAGGCTTCTGGTGTGAGTGCCTTAAAAAGACAGCACATGATCTCTCAGACTTCCCCAGCAGCCAGCATAGACACACACTCTGTATGTGTATCTGTCTCTCACATACACCGGGTTTCTCTCAGAGCAGGCATGCGCACACGTACACGCACACGCGCACACAATCTCACACACAGTCTCTGACATTCACCTCCAAACACATATTTGTATTGTTGTTACTTCTTGGTACTTCCTGCAATGTACATATATTCGCTGTAATTTTAGTCTTTCAAAGTGCTGTTATTTTAGTTTCACTGGTCTAAGCATTTCATAGCTTTATTTCTCTTATGATTAAATTTAATTCTTTAAGTATTGAGTTCTAAAATGCCTAAATCTGTCCTGGAGTAATTACCCCTACGGTAACTTTTTAAAAATATACATTGTGACGGTTCACCAACCACCATGCTTTATGAAATGGACTTATGGACCTAAATATATTTAACTCAAAGGTGCTTTGAGCAAATTACTTCATGTAATCTATCAATCTTCATGTCTTAATCTGCTGGATCTGTTTATCTTATTTTGGTGTATGTATCATTTTTGTGTGTAAAATTAGACATATGGAGTAGGGAATACTTTATGCATTTTAAATATGTGAATGAATGTCATCAAGGGTAAGGATGTTAAGTATCGACTGACTAGTCAAATAGTCAATGCATTTTTGCATCAACTATTTGATCATTAGTCAACAGGGTGGCTCCACCTTGCCCTAGGGCTCCTGCCCTAGGGTTGTTGCTACACTTCAAAGGTGAATGTGCTCTGTGGAGCCCAGGGTCAGCTGGGGATGTGGCCCTGCCTTTTTGAAATGCCGCAGGGAGCCTGACACCAGGCTCCCCGCTGTGTTTCAAAGTGGCAGCACTGCACAGAGCCCAGGGTCAGTGAGAGAGTCCCCAACTGATCCTGGGCTCCATGCGGTGCTGCCTCTTTGAAATGCCATGATGAGCCTGACACCGGGCTCCAGGTGCCACATGCAGCCTGGGGACACCCCAGCTGGCCCCAGGCTGCACGCAGCATTTCAAAGCAGCAGTGCCATATGGAGCCCAGGGTCTGGCCCCAGGCTTCAAGCAGTGCTGCCGCTTTGAAGTACCCCATCCTCTCCCCCCACCCTCGCTGCCTCTGTGATAGAGGCAGCAATGCAGGGGGGCAGAGGGGGGAAGCGACTAGTCCTTCACATCCGTAATCAAGGGAGGCCTCAGTGTTTGGGCAAACATATGCAAATAGCCTTTTGTCCTTAAGTCTTAGCAGTTGTTGGTAGGAACGGGCCAGGTGACTCCCCATGCAATAAAGGAATCTTTAAAAACAATAGGAAAGTAGGAGTCTTTGGTCTTAAGCTGGCACACCCGAGGATATGAACCAAAGACCCCAGGGCGAGGAACAGCTCTGGTTTTAGAAGGCTTGGCCTGGAAAGAAACAGTTTTAGGGTGAGTTTGTAGTAAGTTTGTAATAAGTTTGTACTGAAGTTTTAGTGTAGAAATAGCTAAGTGTTTTCTGTCATTTTGAGTTTGTATTCTGCTTTGCTCTGCCTTTTTTCATTTATTACCACTTAAATCCTATTGCTTGTGCTTAATAAAAATCACTTATATTTTCTATCAAACCCAGTGTAAATAATTATTCCCTGGGGAAGTAATCAGTGTCCCCCTTTCATTGTTAAAGGGGGCTTTCCTAAATAATTCACCAGGGGTTTTGATCCCTTCCGGGGAGTGGTATCTCAGGAAGCTGGGCCCAAAACTGCATTCTCCTTGGACCTGAAGAGATTTAGTGTCTCCATTACTTCTTGGGGGGTTGGGAGGGGCGCATGATTCTCAGCTCTGTGCCTTGGCTGGGGGATACCAGGGAGCTGGCCCGGCAGGACAGGGCAATGAGAAGCTCCACAGAGCAGAAAGGCAAGTGGCAGTGGCCTTGTCAGCACCCCGGAAATCATCCCTAAGGGGTCGTCTGTGACCTCACCCCATCACATATATTTACGCTGACCATACATTCTGATTTTTCCAGGACAATCCCGAATTTAAATACTCTGTCCTGGTGCGCCATCAAGTAGTGAAATGTCCGGAAAGCCCCGCCAGATATTTCACTACTTGATCGGGACACTGGCTTGTGGGAAGAAGCAACCAAGAAATGGTGCTGTGCCATTGCTCCTTGCACAGCGCAGCAGCCTTCTCCCCCCAAGCAGGGCGTGTAGGCAGCTCCATTGGAGCTTTGACAGCAGGCAGCCGGGCTGGCTTCCAGTGTCATGAGGCTCCTCCCTCTCCCCATTCTCTCCTTCCCCCCACGGGACTGCCTTTGCTGCACGGGGTCCTGATCCGGTGGCACCACCTACTCCTCTTCCAGGCTGCCTTGGAGCCCTGGCAGGAGCCACGCGGAGCCCAGCTAGGGTGCTGCAGGGCGGGGAACACTCGGGCTCAGCAGATGCCGGGACTGCAGCAGAGGCCACCTGCGATGCTATTGTTAGTACCGCAGCCTGGGTTCCTGTGGACACCCCGGCTCCAGCTGGAGTCAAGCAGCAGTTCCATGAAGTGCGTTCCAGCCAGGGCAGTCTCACCAGAACAGACCTCACGCGGCGGCCACTTGACTCCAGCTGGAGCTGGGCAACCTGTGGAGATCGGGACTGCGATACTAAAAATAGCACCGTGGGCAGCCTCTGCTCCAGTCCTGGCATGGGATCCCGCCCTGGGAGCAGCTGGAGCTTCTGGGGCCAGACCGTGGTTATAAAAATAGCACTGAGGCCCCCGCTCCAGCCCCTGCAAACTGCTTTCCACTTCGAAGGCAGAAGGTGAGGGAAGGGGCAGTGGGAGAACTAAAGGGAAGGTGGGGGTGAGTAGAGGAAGCGGCTTGTGCTGAGGGGAGGGGGTACAGGGCAGGAGAGGAAAGGGGAAGGCACCAAGGAGCAGGGTGGAGGAGAGAGAAATGCCAGGGGGCCAAGAGGAGACAATGAGGAAAAGGGCAGAAGGGAGGGAACAGGCTGATGCTGGGTCAGGGGAGGGTTAGGGAAGAAAGCAGAAGGGCAGACATGTGGAAGGGAAGGACAGGCACCAGAGGCAGAGGAAAGAGGCAGGGCAGGTAGGTAGAGGGAGGTGTTAGGAGAGGGGATGGACAGGGGTAGCTACAGATGATCAGAGTGGGGCTAGAGGAAAAGTGGACACAGGGGTGTCATGATCAGGAGGAGTGCTGATCAGCAACCGGTGACTAAGGGGTTAACTTAGGTACCTAGCAAAGGTGTCAGGCAGTCAGTCAATAACAATGCAGGTAGGAATTTCAAACTGGAAAAGAGGGGATTTTCTCTCTCTCATCTTTGTTTGAGATCAGAGAGTTTTCTCACAGGTATTGAGGGAGATGGGAGATGCTTCTCTCTCTCCAAGAATGGACTTCTTGAAATGTGTAAGCAGGGAAAAGTTTAGAGAGTCCATCAGGGTTCATTGTTTTCCTTGTTTGGAAATCATGTCTGAGCTGGCTAATTGTTTTTCTCTTTTGTAACTAAGGATTACAGCCCAGGGACTTTCCCTGAGTATATATCAAATCGTGGCTATTTACCATCTAGCCAATTTACTATGCTTGCAACAGGAAGTTTTGTTTTGATAATAAAAGAATTTTCTTTTTATTCTAGTTAACCAGTATTGGTTGATTGTTGTGTCCTTAGGACTAAGTGCCTAGTTACAAGGGCAGAGTCCATTGTTGTCTGTGGATTCCCTCTGTTCTTCCCAACTCCAAGCAAAAGGGAGGTTGGGACGGGGGAGCTTTACCTTACGGAGGAGATTTCCCAAGTGATCTCTTCCCTGGAAAAGGGTTTATTTTTATATTTTCTTGGAATCACTTGGGTGGTGGCAGCAAGGAATCAGTCTTGGGGTTGTTTTGTTTGTTTGTTTTTTGTTTAATCTCAGAGGGACTGAGACTGAATAAATTTGACTCTGGGAATCACAGGGACAGGTGTTGCAGAGTTTATTCAGTTAGCTGCTGCCCCCCCCCCCCAATCTCTGCACGCATAGTGTCAGGTTGGGGGATTGAGCTCTGACAAGAAGGAAGAGAAGAGCTGGTGCAGGGGAGGAAGAGCAGGTCCCCAAAGGGCTGAAGGGAGTGACAAGGGCAGGAGTCAGGACAGCAGGCACCAGAAGAGCAGATGGGGTAAGGGGAGGGGAGGAGACATGGCAGCAGAGGGGAGGTTTATAAGATGTTTATTAATAACTTGGGTGCCATAGTGACACACATCCAAAGAAGCACAAATGAACTCAATACTGGTGCACAAGACAAAATTCACTCTGCTCATGGGAAGAAAATCTTAGAGGGAACACTTCCCCCAGCCTTTCCCCCCGAGTTAATGCAATGCAAATTGGGTTAATGCAATTGCAGGATAGTTGCATGGAGGGTTCTGTAGGGGCCAAACCCATCCCTATTGGCAGGACGAAGGTGGAAGGAGTGTTTAGAGGGATCACATGACACCCTTTACTTCTGGTCATGTGTCTATCTTGATCCTGGGAGTACTACCTCCAGGGGTGGGACTTCTTGTGGCAGGGGGCATGCCTAAAGGGAGTCAGGGGGTGTGGCTAACATGTCCCTAATTTTGGTTCAGAAAATATGGTCACCATACATATATTATATCTAATGGCTGTGTCTAGACTGACAAGTTTTTCCGGAAAATCAGCCGCTTTTCCGGAAAAACTTGCCAGCTGTCTACACTGGCCGCTTGAATTTCCGCAAGAACACTGACGATCTTATGTAAGATTGTCAGTGTTCTTGCGGAAATACTATGCTGCTCCTGTTCGGGCAAAAGCCCTCTTGCGCAAATGCTTTTGAGCAAGAGGGCCAGTGTAGAAAACCCAGTTTTGTTTTGCGCAAAAAAGCACTGATGGCTAAAATGGCGATCGGGGCTTTCTTGCGCAAAAGCGCGTCTAGATCGGCACGGACGCTTTTCCGCAGTGCTTTTGCGGAAAAGCGTCCGTGCCAATCTAGACACTCTTTTCCGTTAAAAGCATTTGCGGAAAATCATGCCAGTCTAGACGTAGCCAGCGTGTTTTTTCTTTTGTTTTTTGTTTTGCTTCTACTGGTGGCACACAACAACACACTACTTTGATACTGGTACACATAACAAAATTCATACCGCACATGAATGGAAAAAATTAGAAGAAACATTGGATTATATCAGTAATATAATTGATTTGGTTCCATTAGAATACATGATCAGAATTTAAACACAAGAGTGAAGAAATAAATATTGAACCCCTCTTAACTGTGACTCTCTGGTCTGTCAACATACCTGGTCCAGAAGGACCAGTGATGTTCCAGGACCAGAGTGTCCCATGGAGGGCTGGTGGCTGGGAACCCTGTAGCGGGGTTGCCCTGTGGCAGCGAAACTGGTAGCCTAGCAACAGGGCTGCTGCCTAGTAGCGAAAGTACCAGGCAAGACTGGGAAGCAGTGGGGCTGCTTGGTGGTGGGGGCCAGGAACCTGTCAGAGGAGCTGCTGGGCAGCACAACAAGGAGCCCAGCAGCCCTGATGCCGATCAATGTCTCAGCTGCACAGTGGGACTAGAAGGCAGCAGAGCTACCCTGTGGGGCTTGGAGCCTGAACACGGGACTGCCTGGCGGCGGGGCCAGCAACCTGGGAATGGGGCTGGCCAGAGGCACAGCAAAGAGCCCAGCAGCCCTGCTGCTGCCCAGTGGAGCTACCTAGTGAGGCCAGGAGGAAGCAGTGTTGCCCAGGAAGGCTGAAGCCCAAGCGGGGCTGCCACCCAGTGGTGCAGCTGGACCCCAGCAAGGAGGCTGCCCTGTGGGGCTGCAAGCCTGTGCTTGTGGTGGCAGGACTACCATAGTGGGGCCGTGAGCCCTACAATGAAGTGCCGCTGGGGAGGCTGGCAGTGAGGCCATGGCTGGGGGAGGGCCTAGAAATTACTTTCCCTGGTCGGGCAAAATCCCTCCAAGGGTGCCAGACCAGAGAGGTCCAACCTGTACAGTGAAAGCTTTATTATCGGGCATTTTGTTAACCAGCACAGCCCCCCAGCCACAATACCGCCACATCTTCAGGAGCAGGCACCTGACTCCTACCTATCCAGCTGGCCATTGCGGGGTTGCTAACATCATCAACGGGCACCTCCTTTCCCCTCAAGCTGATGGGAACTGGATCTGCTGGTAAGCGGAGGAGACAGAGCAAAAAGCTTTGTTATCCAGCACATTTCAATTAACTAGCAACCCCCATTTCCCATGAGTGCTGGATAACAAAGCTTCGTCTGAAGTAGCTGGTCCCAAGACCTCTTCTACAGCGATTCCATAGGAGGCTCTGAATGCACATTATAAAAACTAATGGCAACTGGGATAAGCCGTTGGAAGCACGTTGGCATTATATCCCTTTCATACCAGGCTCCTCTTTTCCACACATTAGGTCTCAAAGTACTTTACAGAAATGGATAAAGAGCTTTATCCTATTGCACAAATTAGGAAACTCCTGAAAAAAATAAAGCAACTGGACCAATGACAACTCTAGAATCGGAACCCAGGTGCCCTGACTGAATTCCCTGCTCTAACTACTGGGAAATGTAATTCCTTCCTATTGACAGGAGACTAACAAATCAGAATGCTGGGTGCACTGACTGGCCAGCATGCCCAACCTCTAGCAGAGTGTGAAAACTGCTTTTTTCCCCAACACTTTAGCAGACTTACTTACAAGCACAAGGCATATGTGGAAAGACAACATCTATATTAATCCTCAACTTGTCTCCTCTTGATTTGTCAACATATAGTTCAGGATAAACCTAGGAACAAAGAAAAATGTCTTATTGCACCTAGAAATATATTGCAAGGCCTTTCCACTTGCCTTCTCTCCGGTTCAGGAGCTTCTCTACAGGTGCTGTGCCACCATACTGCCAAAGGCCTCCTCTACAAGTGGGACCCAAACTGGCACCTTACAAGATGCTGTGAAAGAGCAGTTGCCATGATTTCCACACCTAGTCATGCTTTTATGATGTGTGATGCTCCTAGCCAGCAAAGAGATAATTTGGGGGTTTAAATTAAATAAAAGCAATTTAAAATATTTTACTTTTTGCAAATTCTTCCCTACTAGGGAGCCTACAAGCAGGAAACTGGTGGCTATCTCCTACTAGTGACACAGGAGAGTGCTCTCTCCACAGCAGAAGCTGGAGGAACCAACAGCCCAGTAGGACTTCTCCTGCCTTCTCTAGCAGGGGGATCTAGGCCTTAGTGGATGGTGACAGACAAAACAAGCCCAATCTGAGGCACAGGAAGCCAATACAAGGGTGATCGGGGGGGGCGGAGGGGGGGAATGGAGAGGGGGGGGAAGAGTCTCCTCCCTGCAGGGCTAGTGCCCATCTTCTTTGAAATATGCAGGGAGTAAAGAAGAAAGGAACAATTCACTCTCATCTCACCAGAATGGCTGCCAGCAGATTGGTGCCAGCTCAAAACACAGTAAAGCGAAATCTTAGTGAAAGTCACTGATCCTACTTTCTTGCCTGGTTCACAAAAGAACTAGACCTAGTACTGCAAAGAGAAGAAATATCTTGCTCTTTGTGGCAGGAACATACATGAAATTCTAGCTACCATACGAGTGGCTAGAGTTAATACAGTGGTCCTTGAGTGCAGGGCTACATGGCTTAGTGGCCAAAGTCGATACAGCAGCCTTTGAGTGCACTGCATGGCCATATCCTGGGCCATCACCACAGGGGCTGGCAGCTGGGGTAGGGGGACTCAAGCCTACCTGACTCCACCCGGTCCTGATCCTGGGCCCTAACAGTGACAGAGTTGTCTGCCGCTCAATGGGGGAATCCAAACACAACACACTGACCTTCCACAGATGGGAGATATCACTCACTCCACCTCCCTGGGTCACTTTCTATTGGGCTTCCTGAAGCAGCAGTCCATTCAATGTTAAGGTCTCTGACTTCCTCAGTGCAAGTAACTCCCTGGATTCCCACTAGGTCTCAGGATCTCTAGCTCCGGCAAACAAGGACTGTAACGGCTCCTAGGCTGGAACTTCTACCAAACATCCTTTCTCCTGGTGATAAACCCAAAATAAACTGGGCTGTCCCCCTTTATACTAGCATATGTCCAATACGGTGCGAGGGGCAGGACTTCCTCTGCCCACAGTGTGGGATTAAATCTTTCCTGCCTGGTGCATGTATGCCATGTCACACTATGGAAAAGGTAAGACAATCTGTAGCTACAGAATGGCCCCGTGTCTTACAAAACTCTGGAGCTTGGCTCCAAATGACAAATGGTGGACCTTGGCTGAATATGTGGCCCTATCTGTTTTGCAGGGCTCCAACAAGAGTCAGGGAAAACATAAACCCAAAAAGACAGCAATACAAATCTCTACTTACTTCCTTGGTGAGGTAGTACTGCAGCTCTGAGAAGAAAAGCAGGAGCATGATAAGTCCACTGATTATTGTCACTGCAAATAGAGAATGACAAGCATTACCATGGGCTGTGGTGGAGCAGTCCTGAGACTCACTAATCCGTAGCCTGGCTCCAGAGAAGAAAGCAGCTGGCATTACAGCAGATGAGAAGAAACTAGGTTGCTCATGTGCGCTATAAAAAAACATACTTATAAATCAACACAAATATCAGTTAGACAGGAGATCTTGAAGCCACAAAGTGAATCTTTAATCCCTGCATTTCAAAGTTATTAAAGAGGAGAGTGAACCAGTACTGAATACCAATATAGGAGCTCTTTTCATTCATTCAGGCACAATCCTCCTCTCCCAGCCACCAAAGGAAACATTTCACATAGAAGAGATGCTTTCTACTATGGTGCAGCCCCAACCTGATCACAACTAAATCTTTATTTTGATGAGAACATCCATAGCCAGAGTCAATATAGTCAGGGGCAGCTAACAGAGTTTTGTGAGGGAGTTTAGAGGGGGGGCTAGAAGGGGCTAGGTACACTTGACATTCTTTAAAACGTTTAAACTAAACTAAATCCCAAACTACCTGATTTAAATAAAAATCCTATCAATAATCTAATTATTGTGGGGCTATCCTGTTTACTGCACCCATTGTAGCATATATGATTACATGATTACCTGCCCTAAGGGTGGGTGGCATATGTATGCATTCGGTGCAAGGAGCTCCTGGCCCTCAGAGACTGTGTACGGGCTTTGGAGGCTAGGGTGACTGAATTGAAGGAGCTAAGGGAGGCAGAGAGGTAAGTAGATGAGGCTTTCCAGGACACTGTAGAACTGTCCCACGTCCACTCAAACAGCCCCTGTGCTGTTAAGGAGGATAAAAGGCTCAGGGAAGAACAGTCAACTGGAACAAAGAGAAATGATCCCATAGTTGGGACTCTCCTGCCTTTCAAGGAAGGGGAAGACCATATTTGGATGCAGATTGGCTAACGTAGTGAGGAGGGCTTTAAACTAGGTTCCACGGGGGCAGGTGACCAAAGCCCACAGGTAAGTGAAGAACATGGAGACCTGGGTTGGAAATGGGAGGGAGCATGGGCTATAATAGCAGAGAAAAAAAGAGGGACAAGGCAGAACTGGAAGGCAAAATCAAATCAGTATCTTAGATGCCTATATACAAATTAGGGCTCTCAAGCAATTAAAAAAAATTAATTGTGATTAATCGTACTGTAAAACAATAATAAGAATACTATCTATTTAAATATTTTTGGATGTTTTCTACATCTTCTAACATATTGATTTCAATTACAACACAGAATACAAAGTGTATGCTGCTCACTTTATATTTATATTTTATTACAAAACATTTACATGGTAAAAAAAACTTCAGTTCACCTGACTGAAGTATTGTAGTGCAAATTATATCATGAAAGATGTTCTTCTATATAATCAATATATTTGTGTCCTATTCAAAAGAGTCCTTTTTTAGATCAGCCCCAGCTGTGGGCAGCACAGGGCCAGAGGGGAGTAGACTCTGCCATGGGCTGTGCAGAGTTTGGGGAGGGGAGGGGAGGCCCCCAACTGCAGGTGGCATAGGGCTCAGGGGTGAAGGTCAGCCCCCAAGCTCAGGGGAGGGGTTAGCCCCTGGACTGGGGGGGCAAGACCCCCCCCAGGGGCAGTGCAGAGTTTGGGAGGGGGGATTCAGCCCCAGAACCAGATGTGGGGGGAGGGTCAGTCCCAGCCCAAGGAGGCAAAGAAAGGGTGGCTTGCGTGAGCCCTGTGGGGGGGACAGTTTGGGCAAGCCCCCCCCGCCCCCAGCTGTTTTATTTTAAAAAATATGGTCACCTGAGAGGGATGGGTGTCAGGGTCTTTACTTTTCTTGTTTACTTCCCCCTTTCTCGTTGCTTCTTTTTTCCATGTGCCCTCTGGTGGCGGTTTGCATTACTGCACCTTACCAGAGACAGGCTCCAGAGCAGCTCATGCTGGTTTGCTGACCTCTGTAATTAATGCAAGTTAATTTTTTTAACGGGTTAATTCTGTCCTGCATTAATCGCAGGTATTAACGCCCACTAACTGACAGCCCTAACACAAATTCAAGAAGTATGGGGAATAAGCAGGAAGAACCTGAAGTGCTAATAAACACAACTATGACATAGCTGGTATCACAGAGACTTGGTGGGATAATACACATGATTGGAATATTGGTACAGAAGGGTACAGCTTACTCAGAGGTAATCAGGGAGGAGGTGTTGCCTTATATATTAAAAATGTATACACTTGGACTGAGGTGGAGATGGACGTAGGAGACAGATGTGTTGAGAGTCTCTGGGTTAGATTAAAAGGTGTTAAAAAAAAAAAGGTGATGTCATGCTAAGGGGTCTACTATAGACCACATACCCAGGTAGAAGAGGTGGATGAGACTTTTTTTAAACAACTAACAAAATCATCCAAAGCGCAGGATTTAGTGGTGATGGGGGACTTCAACTATCCAGACATATGTTGGGGAACTAACACAGTGGGGCACAGATGATCCAATAAGTTCTTGGACTGCACTGAGGGACAATTTTTTATTTCAGAAGACTGAAAAAGCTACTGGGAAGCTGTTCTAGAAATGATGTTAACAAATAGGGAGGAACTGGTTGAGAATTTGAAAGTGGAAGGCAGCCCGGGTGAAAGTGATCATGAAATCATAGTGTTCATGATTGTAAGGATTTTGGTAAACTCAGAGAGCTGGTATGTAAGGTCCCATGGGAAGCAGGACTAAGAGGAAAAAAAACTGAAGAGAGTTGGCAATTTTTGAAAGGGACATTACTGATGGCCCAAAAGCAAGCTATTCCGCTGCATAGGAAAGAAAGTATGGCAAAAGCCTGCCTTGGCTTAACCAGAAGATCTTGCATGATCTAAAAATCCAGTCATTAGGAAAAGGCACGTGTTAGGAATGGGGGAATCAATCATTAGAAACATAGATAGCTGGGTTTGTGATGACCGGGAGAACCGTATGGTCAGGGCTCAACAAACTGCAGTGAGAACTACTCGCCAGCTCCGCACCGTGCATGCACCAGACCGGCACTGTGCATGTGCACAGCGCCGGTGAATGGGGCACAAGGAGCGACCGGCTGAAATCTACTCACCATGGGCGAGTAGAAACAGCGGTTTGTCGAGCCCTGCGTATGGTGACTTGCTCACCTGGTGCGAAGATTGTGGATCTCTCGAGACATCTAGACAGACTTATGTGTAGTGCTGGGGAGGAGCCAGTGGTCATGGTACATGTAGGTATCAATGACAAAGAGAAGGGTAGGAGAGAGTTTCTGGAGGCCAAATTTAGGCTGCTAAGAAAGAAACTGAAATCCAGGACCTCTACAGTAGCATTCTCTGAAATGCTTACAGTTTCATGCACAGGGACAGGTAGAGCATCAGAGTCTCAATGCGTGGATGAGACGATGGTGTAGAAAGGAGGGGTTTAGATTCATTAGGAAGTGGGGAAACTTTTGGGATGGGGGGAGCCTATACAGGAAGATTGGGCTCCATCTAAATCAAAATGGAACCAGACTGCTAGCACTTAACATTAAAAAGGTTGTAGAGCGGTTTTTAAACTAAGGGCTGGGGGAAAGCCAATGGGTGCGGAGGAGCACATGGATTGCACAGAGACATCTCTTAAAGGAGGGTCTATTAATAGAGATTTGCTATATTCTACTCAGGAGGAGAGGATGGAAGTATAGGTCAGGTCAAATGAGACACAATCAAATGAAAAAGAGTCTAACACATCAGGAAATGGCAGACAGATACATAGTGACACATTTTTGAAGTGCTTATACACAAACGCTAGAAGTCTAAACAATAAGATGGATGAATTAGATTGCCTTGTATTTAAGGAGAATGCTGATATAATAGGCATCACCGAAACTTAGTGGAATGAGGACAATCAATGGAACACAGTCATACCAGCGTACAAAATATATCAGAAGGGCAGAACAGGTCATACTGGTTGGGAGTGGCACTATACGTGAAAGAAAATGTAGAATCAAATGAAGTAAATATCTTAAATGAGCCAAATGGATAGTAATTCCATGCTCCAATAATAAGAATATAGCAGTAGGGATATATTATCGACCACCTGATAATATATCACAGTGATAGTGACTATGAAATGCAAAGGGAGATTAGAGAGCCTATCAAAATAAAAAACTCAATAATAGTGAGGGATTTCAACAATCCCCATATTGACTGGGTACACACCTCAGGAAGGGATGGAGAGATAAAATTTCTTGATACCTTAAATGACTGCTTCTCAGAGCAGCTGGTTCTGGAACCGACAAGGGGAAAGGCAATTCTTGATTTAGTCCTAAGTGGAGCGCAGGATCTGTTCCAAGAGGTAAATATAACTGGACCGTTTGGAAATAGTGACCATAATGTAATAAAATTTAACATCCCTGTGGTGGGAAAAACACCGCAGCAGCCCAATACTGTGGCATTTAATTTTAGAAAGGGGAAGTACACAAAAATGAGGAAGTTAGTTAAACAGAAATTAGAAGATACAGTGACAAAAGTAAAATCCCTGCAAGCTGCATGGAAACTTTTCAAAGACACCATAATAGAGGCCCAACTTAAATGTATACCCAAATTAAAAAACACAGTAAGAGAACCAAAAGTGTGCCACCATGGCTTAACAACCAAGTAAAGGAATTAGTGAGAGATAAAAAGATATCTTTTAAAAAGTGGAAGTCAAATCCTAGTGAGGAAAATAGAAAGGAGGATAAATATTGTCAAAGACAAAAAAAGGAGTTTAAAGAACAGCTAGCCAAAAACTCAAAAAGTAATAGTAAAATGTTTTGTTAAGTACATCAGAAGCAAGAAGCCTGCTAAACAAGCAGTGGGGCCCTTGGATGACTGAGATGCTAAAGGAGCACTCTAAGACGATAAAGTCATTGCAGAGAAGCTAAATGAATTCTTTGCATCAGTCTTCAAGGCTGAGGATATTGGGGAGATCCCCAAACCTGAGCCATTCTTTTTAGGTGACAAATCTGAGGAATTTTCCCAGATTGAAATGTCATTAGAGGAGGTTTTGGAACAAATTGATAAACTTAATAGTAACAAGTCACCAAGACCAGATGGCATTCACCCAAGAGTTCTGAAAGAACTCATATCTGAAACTGTGGAACTATTAACTGTGGTTTGTAACCTATCCTTTAAATCAGCTTCTGTACCTCATGACTGGAAGATAGCTAATGTAACACCAATATTTAAAAAGGACTCTAGAGGTAATCCTGGCAATTACAGACCGTCAGTACTAGCTAACGTCAGTACCAGGCAAATTAGTTGAAACTACAGTAAATAATAGAATTGTCAGACACATAGATGAACCTAATTTGTTGAGGGAAAGTCAACATGGTTTCTGTTAAAGGAAATCAGGCCTTACTAATCTACTAGAGTTCTTTAAAGGGGTCAACAAAAATGTGTATAAGGGGGATGCAGTGTATGTACTATACTTAGATTTCCAGAAAGCCTTTGACAAGGTGTCTCATCAAAGGCTTCTAAGTAAAGTAAGTTGTCATGGGATAAGAGGGAAGATACTTTCATGGATTGAGAACTAGTTAAAAGACAGGAAACAAAGGGTAGGAATAAATTTTAAGTTTTCCGAGTAGAAAGAGGTAACTAGTGGGGTCACCCAAGGGACTGTCCCGGGACCAATCCTATTCAACTTATTTATAAATGATCTAGAGAAAGGGGTAAACAGTAAGGATAAGTAACAGTTAATTTACTACTCGATTATTCGAAGGAATTTCCATCGACCACTCGACTAGTTGATAAGCACTTCCGCATTCCTCCTTTGAAATGTACAAGAACCCCCACTGGGGCTCTTGTACATTTCAAAGGAGGAATGCGGAACTCCACATGAAGCCCGGGGCCAGCGAGAAGTCCCGTTGACTCCAGGCTGCACATGGTGTGCCGTCTTTGAAATGTACAAGAGTCCCCAGTGGGGGCTCTTATGCATTTCAAAGTGGCAATACAGCATGGAGCCCCCAGGCTCCATGCCTTGCTGCCAACCTGAAATGCCACGCAGAGCCGCGATCATGTGGGGACTCCCCAGCTGATCGCCGACTCCGTGTGGCATTTCAGTGGAACCCAGGATCAGCTGAGGAGTCCCCACATGACTGCAGCTCTGTGCGGCATTTCCCCAAAACTGGGGTTAGCTGGGGACTCCCCAGCTGACCCTGGACTCCACACACGGCAGCGTCGCACAACTGATCCTGGGATCAGCTGTGCGACTCTGCCCCTTTGAACGCTGCTTTTCCAGAAAGCCTTTGATAAGGTCCCTCACCAAAGGCTCTTAAGTAAAGTAAGTTATAATGGGATAAGTGGGACGGTCTTTTAATGAATTGATAAATGGTTAAAAGACAGGAAACAAAGGGTAGGAATAAATGGTCAGTTTTCCGAGTGGAGAGAGGTAACTAGTGGGGTTCCCCTCCAAGGCTCTGTCCTCGGACCAATCCTATTCAACTTATTTATAAATGATCTAGAGAAAGGGGTAAACAGTGAGGTAGCAAAATTTGCAGATGATACCAAACTACTCAAGACAGTTAAGACGAAAGCAGACTGTGAAAAGCTTCAAAAAGATCTCACCAAACTAAGTGATTGGGCAACAAAATGGCAAATGAAATGTAATGTTGATAAATGTAAAGTAATGTCCACTGGAAAAAATAATCCCAACTATATATACAAAATGATGGGGACTAATTTAGCTACAACTACTCAAGACAGAGCTCTTGGAGTCATTGTGGATAGTTCTCTGAAAACATCCACTCATTCTGGAGCAGCAGTCAAAAAAGCAAACAGAATGCTGGGAATCATTAAAAATGGGATAGGAAATAAGACAGAGAATATCTTATTGCTTCTCTAACTCCATGGTATGCCCACATCTTGAATACTGTGTACAGATGTGGTCACCTCACCTCAAAAAAGATATATTGGCATTGGAAAAGGTTCAGAAAAGGGCAACAAAAATGATTAAGGGTTTGAAACGGGTCCCATATGAGGAGAGATTAAAGACTTGGACTTTTCAGTTTAGAAAAGAGAAAACTAAGGGGGGATATGATAGAGGTTTATAAAATCATGGAAAAAGCGAATAAGGAAAAGTTATTTACTTATTCCAACAATAAAAGAACTAGGGATCACCAAATGAAATCAATAGGCACCAGATTTAAAACAAACAAAAGGAAGTTTTTCTTCACTCACCTCAGTCAACCTGTGGAACTCCTTGCCAGAGAATGTTGTGAAGACTAGGATGCTTAGGCAATGTCTATTAGCCTGGATGGGTAGGAATGGTGTCCCTAGATTCTGTCTGTCAGAAATGGGGGGGCGGGGAATTACTTGATTACCTGTTCTGTTCATTCCTTCTGTAGCACCAGGCATTGACAACTGTCAGAAGATAGGATACTGGGCTAGATGGACCTTTGGTCTGACCCAGTATGGCCGTTCTTATGTTATATGATTAAATAAGAACACAAGATCAAAGGACACGTTAGTCTAGTATCCTGTCTTCTGGCAGTGGCCAATGCCAGGTGATTCAGAGAGAATAAACAGAAAAGGTAAATCAACAAGTGATCTATTGTCCATTAACAGCTTGTGACAAACTTCCCTGCCCGCCCTGGCTAAGAGACATTGATGGATCTATCCTCCATGAATTTCTCTAATTCTTTTTTTAACCCTGTTATAGTTTTTTACTCCAAAATATATTAAAATATTGTAAATTATTATATATTATACATTTATATATAAATTTATTACATATACATATTATAGATATATTACAGGTGGAACTGATAGCACTCCCTATATTTCAGGCTGACCGACACTTCCCATTGTTAAACTCTGCTTTCAGTTGCTTAACCATTCAAGATATAATTTTTCACACTTTGTGTCTGCCTCAGGTTAAATTTGTTTTGGGAAAGTTTCAGCTAAAAGTTTTGGCCGTTTATGGAATGAAATGAGAAAAAAATATGTTGTTCTGCATCTCACTGAGTTGCTGTAGACTCACAGGGTGGAAAAAAATCAATTATTAAAAAAAATAAAAAATTGTTTTTATTTAAATGAGATGTTTTGATAAAACACTTTTTTGGGGGGCGGGGGGGGGACTACCTACCTATCTAAAGATAGCTTTAATTAAGATACATTATAGCTCAAAGATATCTCATCATGAAATAGAGATTATAAATTCTAATTCTATAGTATGAGACAATATAGTCATGTAATATTTAAGAAGAGGTCACGGATTACGGACCCAATTTTATGGGGTTCCAGAGGCTTCTGTATAGATTATTTAGGTTAATCTTTCTATCTACCCAACAGGACTCAGTGCTCAGTCTAGAAGATACCATCAGAAATGCTTAGTTATTCAGTTCTCAAACTGTGGATTTGTGTCTCTAGAGATAACATGCTTGTTATAAGAGCAAAACTGTTTTTAAATACATAAATTATATAGAGAGATGAGAAATAACAGACCTCTATAATAAACTTTAGAGCTAAGGGTGAATTGTTCAAGAAATACATATATTTTTTAAAACATTACCAGAAAAGTCATACAAGTGAACTGGTGGAAGTCACTTAAGCACGTGTTGAAGTGATAGTCACACTTTTAACAGCAGGAGCTTCTTCTGCTGGTGTAGAAAGGATATTTTCTTCCTTTGGACTAATTCATTCCAAACTGAGAAATAGTTAGGGGCCTGAAAAAGCAGAAAAGCTTGGGTTTTTTCCCCAGATATGAAGAAACAGGAAAATGAAGGTGAAGACGACTAAGTAAGCTGCAGAAACCAATATTTTAAGTTTCTCATATTGACCTGGCTGACAGTCAATTTAATTGTTGTTTTTTTTAATTTCATTTAGCCATTTTAGCTGAAAACAATTTTAACAAAAACAAACCTGATTTTAAAAAACTTAAATGTTTAACTAAATTCAAAAATGCATATGCTTGTTTTGTTAAAATATTATATGTTTGCTGTTGATGAAAAAAATCCAGAATAAATAAAATTAAATTGTTTTATTTATCTCAAACAACAAAGTGTCTGCCTGATGACATTTTATATCAGCATGGCAAGAAAATCCTCCAAATATTAATGATTAAACTGTTGAATTGGAGATAGTTCACCTCCCAATGACTTCATAAATATCTGCTTCAATTACCTTTGGTAAATGAAATAACCAATCATTCATTTTCAGGTGTAGCTATAAAACTTATCTGAAAAGCTTTCAAAATAAATCACTATTTAAAATGTATAGTGTGTACCTTCTAAAAATGAAACCTACATCTATCTCTGAGTTGCGAAAAATATGTATTAAGGGTAGAAAAACCAACAAGAATAAACATAACTGGCTCTGTGGATATGGGAAAGTCGGTGGATGTGATATACCTTGACTTTAGCAAAGCTTTTGACGCGGTCTCCCACAATATCCATGCTAGCAAGTTAAAGGAATATGGATTGGATAGATGGACTGTAAGATGGATAGAAAGCTGGCTAGACTGTCGGGCCCAATGGGTAGTGATCAACGGCTCGATGTCAGGTTGGCGGTCGGTTTCTAGCGGAGTGCCCCAAGGATCTGTTCTAGGACCGGTTTTATTCAACATCTTTATTAATGACCTGGATGAGGGGATGGATTGCACCCTCAGCAAATTCGCGGATGACTCTAAGCTAGGGGGAGAGGTAGATACACTGGAGGGCAGGGATAGGGTCCAGAGTGACCTGGACAGATTAGAGGATTGGGCCAAAAGAAATCTGATGAGATTCAACAAGGACAAGTGTAGAGTCCTGCACTTGGGACGGAAGAATCCCAAGCATTGTTACAGGCTGGGGACCGAATGGCTAAGTAGCAGTTCTGCAGAATAGGACCTGGGGATTACGGTGGATGAGAAGCTGGATATGAGTCAACAGCGTGCCCTTGTAGCCAAGAGGGCTAATGGCATATTAGGGTGCATTAGAAGGAGCACTGCCAGCAGATCCAGAGAAGTGATTATTCCCATTTATTCGGCTTTGGTGAGGCCACATCTGGAGTATTGTGTCCAGTTCTGGGCCCCCCACTATAGAAAGGATGTGGACACACTGGAAAACGTCCAGCAAAGGACAACCAAAATGATTACGGGGCAGAAGCGCATGACCTATGAGGAGAGACTGAGGGATTTGGGTTTTAGTCTGCAGAAGAGAAGAGTGAGGGGATTTGATAGCAGCCTTCAACTTCCTGAAGGGAGGTTCCAAAGAGGATGGAGAAAGGCTGTTCACAGTAGTGACGGATGGCAGAACAAGGAGCAATGTTATCAAGTTATAGTGAGAGAGGTCTAGGTTGGATATTAGGAAAAACTATTTCACTAGGAGGGTGGTGAAGTACTGGAATGGGTTACCTAGGGAGGTGGTGGAATCTCCATCCCTAGAGGTTTTTAAGTCTCGGCTTGACAAAGCCCCGGCTGGGTTCATTTAGTTGGGACTGGAGTCCTGCCTTGGGCAGAGGGCTGGACTTGATGACCTCCTGAGGCCTCTTCCAGCTCTATGATTCTATGATATAGAAAACCATGATTAAATCCAGTCTTCCTAGACTAGAGATTTAAATAATGATTTAAATCAATTTGATTTAAAATCAAATCCACCCTGAAGAAAAGTGACGGGGGGATCTGATAACAGCCTTCAACTACCTGGGGCACGGGGGGGGGGGGGGGGGAGTCTTCCAAAGAGGATGGAGAGAGGCTGTTCTCAGTGGTGACAAATGACAGACAAAGGAGCAGTGGTCTCAAGTTGCAGTGGAAGAGGTCTAGGTTGGATATCAGGAAGAATGATTTCCTAAGGAGGGTGGTGAAGCACTGGGATACATTCCCTAGGGCGGAATCTCCATCCCTAGAGGTTTTTAAGTCCCGGCTTGACAAAGCCCCGGCTGGGATGATTTAGTTGGGGTTGGTCCTGTTTTGGGTAGGGAGTTGGACTCGATGACCTTCTGAGGTCTCGTCCAATTCTATGATTATCCTGTGGGAAGCAAGTGTAAGGAAAAAGTGCTCAGGAGAGCAGGCAGTTTTTTAAAGACACATTATTAACTGCACAAGAGAAAACTATCCCAATGAGGAGGAAACATTGGAAAGATGGCAAGAGACAACCCTGACTTGCCCAGGAAATCTTCAAGGATGTGAACTCTCTGAACTCACAGTACAAAGCAGCAGTACTGAAGCCTCAAAGGTTCAATCTTTGAAGCCAGTCAAGCCAAATGGCCTACCCTGAGGGAAGGATGAAATTCCTGTGGATCTGGTACATCCAAGGGGTTCCTCCAAGAGACTGTTCAAACCTGGGTAGCATTTATTTTGTGGCTCCATTACACTACTTATTCCTAGAACAAGGCCAGGATCCTATGGAAAACCGTATGGGCTCATATAATTAAAGACAGTATCATAACAGACCATTGGCGGGGGAGGAGGGAGGTGACAACATTAAGATGTCATGGGCAACCTTGACTCTGGTATTTCCTAATTTTGAAGGAATTGACTTTGCTACTTCAATATTCTTCTTATAGGATGCTTTTGGCTTTATTATTTAAACATATGTATTTGCATAAGGCAAACCCTCCTGCTTTACGGCATCAGCCAACAACTGGCAAGACTCAGCAGTAACTTCCCCATATGTTGATTATTTCATAATAGCCCATTGGGAGGTTTCTTGTTCTTTGCTCTGAACTAGTTTGTACTGGCTGCTGTCAGGAACAGGCTGTTTTGGGTAGGGGGTTGGACTTGACTGACTGAATCACTACTTTGCTCTACATTTCTGCACTACAGAACCTTTGCATATAAATACTTGGGTATTCTACACAGATACAAATAGGCACATCTTAAAGCACAACACAGTCTCTCATGTCTTAGTTCAAATGGATAAGATGTATAAGGGTGCAAGTGGAACGCCAGTGGTTTGCCTAAAACATCCCAAACAAAACAACTAACAAAAAAACCAAGAGCTTACAGAACCTTGCCTGGAAGGATGACATAGGCAGAAGGGAAGCAGACAATTTATTTGTAAAGTAAAACTCCAGGCATCTGAAGAAGTGGGCTGTGCCCACGAAAGCTCATGATACTATCTACATGTTTTGTTAGTCTATAAAGTGCTACCAGACCATTTGTTGTTTTTTAAGTGTATCCTGTGCAGACTAACTCGGCTACCCCCAAAGCTTCCTTTATTTGAAGTTTTAAAGCTGAGGAGGAGTCAAATACTGTGCCCACTGATCACCTTCAGAGTTAAAATAGGATCCATATGACTGTGAAACAGGTTCTAGGCCAAGTTCTGGGGCCTGAATGAAGAAAGAACAGCTTCCACCCTACTCCATCCCTTGTTGCTGTAGCTGGCTGAGCTAGCACTGGTCAGATCATGCCTCAGAGTGGTGAGAACAAGAGGAATGGAGGAAAATAAGAAAAGGAAGCAGGGAAGAAAGAATCAATCAGAAAGAAGGTATGTGTGCATAACAGAATGAAAACAGGCATATATGTCCCTCCTAACCCCATGTGGTACCAGCTGTAGCCCACAAACTCCAGCTGGGGACATCAGCCTGGATATGAGATGATCAAACACTCTCCACTCTATGTGAGGACCAGATGTTAGGCTTTATAAATTATGACAGGGAGGAGGGGCAGGGTGCCAGCAGTGAGTGGCGGTGCACAGAAGGTGGCGTTGAAGTGACCTAGTCTTCTACCTACAGGGAAAGAGCAGGCAGGGGCTGCTGGCCCCTTCCAAGGGCAGTCCGGCAGCTTCCTGGGAGCACGGGGGGCGCTGTAGCCAGCCACAGGCTCCAGCGGCTCCCGACGCTGCTGCCTTGGATGGGACGCAGAGGTGGGCTAGAGGCTGGGAAGCCCGTTCCCGCGGACAGGTCGCCGTCTTGGAGCAGCCACGGGCCAGGAGGTAGGCGCGGCCTGAGCCCACAGAACAACTTCGGACCGGCCGGGCCCCGTGGCTCCGTCCCGGCCCCAACCCCGCCAGACCAGGCCAGGCCAGGCCAGCCCCTCACCTAACGCGCCCCCGCAGGTCTTGATCCGAAAATCCTCCAGGGTCTTCGGAAACGCATCGAACCGCTTCAGCCTCCACAGCGACTCCATAGCGGTAGCGACCCCGACCCGGAATTAAAATCACTTCCGGGCGCCAGACCCTGCTTCCGGACAGGACCGCTTCTGCTCTGTGCCTCTCTCGCGGCGCAGGGCGCCCTGGGAGCCCGCCCTGTGATGGGGGCGCGGCCGGGACCAGGGTCTGGCAGTGGTGACTGGGGGGTGTCGCTGGAGTGGCCGCTTCAAACCTGATGGGTTCGGCCATGACCCCCCCCCGAAACTGCCGGGAGCCCCGGTCCCCGCGCAGCCTCAATCCAACGCTGGACCCTCCCCCCCTTCCCTATGGTGCCAGCCCTGGGCGCCCCGATTAGCTTCCATTAGCAAAACGAGGGGAGGGGTAGAAACGGAAGTTGGTGAAGGGTGAAGTGACATCAGCAGTCTGGACGCCGATCGCGGAATGCCAGGGAATTCATTTCGTTCTGCGATGCATCGTGGGAGTTGTAGTTTCCAAAGTGCTGCCTGCTTTGGTAACCTTGTGACCCGCACGTCTCAGCAAGTGGGAGATCCCAGGGGATCTCTCAGCCCCAACCCCCGCGCCTCCCCCTACGCTGCTATCCCGCCAGCCGTGGGACACCTCAGACCCCTGTGTCCTCCAGCCCAATCTGCCCCTGTGGAGAGAAGGGATTGGAGAAAGCAGCCAGGAAAGTTGCAGTCTCCCCCTCCCTTCTCTCCACAACCCCATCCCTCCTTTTTCCCAATCTGCAGAACCCCTCAGGCCCCCTGTGTCCTCCCTTCGTAACCCACACTCCTTTATAGAATCCTAGGGCAGGAAGAGACCTCAGGAGGTCATCAAGTCCAGCCCCTTGCCCAAAGCAGGACCAAACCCAACTAAATCAACCCAGCCAGGTCTTTGTCAAGCCGACACTTAAAAACCTCTAGAGCTGGAGATTCCACCACCTCCCTAGGTAACCCATCCCAGTGCTTCACTGCCCTCCAAGTGAAATAGTTTTTCCTAATATCCCAACTAGACCTCCCCACTGTAACTTGAGACCATTGTGCCTTGTTCTGCCATCCGTCACTACTGAGAACAGCCTCTCCCAATCCTCTTTGGAACCTCTTTGGAAGGGACCTCAAGAGGTCATCGAGTCCAGTCTCCTGCCCTCATGGCAGGACCCAGAACTGACTAGACCATCTCTGATAGATGTCTACCTAACCTGCTCTTAAAAATCTCCAGAGATGGAGATTCCATACCTCCCTAGGCAACTTATTCCAGTGTTTAAATCACTGACAGTTACGAAGTTTTTCCTAATGTCCAACCTAAACCTCCCTCGTTACAGTTTAAGCCCATTGCTTCTTGCCTTATCCTCAGAGGCTAAAGAGAACTATTTTTCTCCCTCCTCCTTGTGACACCCTTTTAGATATCTGAACACCGCTATCATGTACCCCTCTCAGTCTTTCCAAACTAAACAAGCCCAATTCTTTCAGTCTTCCTTCATAGGTCATCTTCTCTAGACCTTTAATCATTCTTGTTGTTCTTCTCTGGACCTTCTTCAATTTCTCCACATCTTTCTTGAAATATGGTGCCCAGAACTGGACACAATACTCCAACTGAGGCCTAATCAGCGTTTATATGTTTTTGAACCGAAGTTTCTTTATGGGCGGCCAAGGCATCAAAAAGTAGCAGAGATTTGGGTTTAAAAAAGCCGCCTTTTCGTGCACAAAAGCAGCTGTCTGTCCACATCTTCATCACCTCTGTGTTCATCCAGCCCTTCTTGTTACAGACTACAGACATGCCAGCTGGTAGTTTTTCTTGAGGCATCGTCACTCTCTTAAAAATTACCATCAGTTTTAATTTCTCACCACCTGCCTTGCATGCCAATACGACCATAAAACAGGTGCATTCATGACCTGTGATTGCTACACTGACTGTCTTCACTCCAGTTGCAGCAAGAGACCGAGTTGCGGGTATATCAAAGGACATGGGCATCTCGTCCATGTTAATGACGTCATTTGGTTTCAGGCCCAGCTGGTTAATTTCTTGATGGACAAAATCTTTGAAATCATCCATCTTCTTCTCCCATTCATCAGGAAGCCGTTGCCCAACACTTGTCCATGCTCGAACTGAAAGGTTGTTTCGTCTCATAAATTTGTAAACCCAGTTACCTGAGCCTCCGCAAAAATCATCGATTTTCATTTCCATAGCCATAAGTTGAGCCTTGAGCTTTATGGCTACCATTGACACCACACGTTGGCTATCTCTCTGTGCAAGAACCCACTTCGCCAGGTTTTCTTCTAGATTTGGCCACTTGGCTTTCTTTCCTCGGCGCGCTCTTTTGTGAGGATTTAATTTCTCAATCTCCACTTCTTCTTTTCTCCACTCGCGAACAGACATTTCATTAATGGAAAATTTTCTGCCTGCTGCTCTATTGCCATTTTTTTGCATATGTAACAACAGATAGTTTAAAATTGGCTGTATATGATTTGCACTTAGGCATCTTTAAAAATATTTTCTTGGACTATATTTGTTATAAACTGAAAAAGTTTGAAAACGTTGTGGTTGGTGTCGGTCTTATATACCGGTAATAGGGTAGTGCTTATTGCTTTTTATAGCTCAGCGGCCTCAGCCATGGTTCATTACCGGTATAACAAGACCCAGTATTATCGGGCTGCATGACATCGTAATCTTCAATCTTTATAGCTGGCAAGTGGCAACCACATCAAAGACCACCAGATTCTTTTATGAAGGCGGCAGAAGTCTCTGTGGGTTATGTATGTCCACGGGTATTCTAATATATTTTTTACGCACGATAGAAAAACTGCAGGTAATACATGAGTGTGTGTTCTACTTGGACGTGTGTTATATTCGCTAATTTACAGTAACTACACTCTGAGAACTGTTATCCAGCCATCTATGCACCACCTTATAGTAGCCCCATCCACGTTGTATTTGCCTAGTATATTGATAACAAGATCATGCAAGACCATATCAAATGCCTTACTGAAGTGTAGGTATACCATATCCACCACTTCTCCCTTATCCACAAGACTTGTTATCCTATCAAAGAAAGCTGTCAGATTGGTTTGACATGATTTGTTCTTTACAAATCCATGCTAGCTGTTACCTATCACCTTATTTTCTCCCAGATATTTGCAGATGAATTCCTTAATTGCTTGCTCCATTATCTTTCCTGGCACAGAAGTTAAACTGACTGGTCTGTAGTTTCCTGGGTTGTTCTTATTTCCCTTTTTATAGATGGGCACTATATTTGCCCTTTTCCAATCTTCTGGAATCTCTCCTGTCTTCCATGTTTTTTTCAAAGATGATAGCTAAAGGCTCAGATACCTCCTCTATCAGCTCCTTGAGTATTCTAGGATGCATTTCATCAGGCCCTGGTGACTTGTAGACATCTAACTTTTCTAAGTAATTTTTATCATTTTTAATATATAATGCAACACCTCCTCCCTTTTTTCCTTGCCTATCCTTCCTGAGTAAGCTGTACCCTTCTATATCAATATTCCAATCATGTGTATTGGCCCAGCAAGTCTCTGTGATACCAACAATGTAATTGTTGTATTTATTTATTAGCACTTCCAGTTCTTCCTGCTTATTACCCATACTTCTTGCATTTGTATATAGGCATCTAAGGTACTGATTTGATCTTACCTCTCACTCTGCTTTGTCCCTCCTTTTTCTCTGCTATTATAGCTCACACTCCCTCCCATTTCTGACCCATCTCCCAGGTCTCCATGTTCTTCACTTATCTGTGGGCTTTGGTCACCTGTCCCCGTCAAACCTAATTTAAAGCCCTCCGCACTAGATTAGCCATTCTGTATCCAAATACGGGTCTTCCCCTTCCTCGAAAAGTGAACCCCATCCCTGCTTAGCAGTCCTTCCAGGAATAGCATCCCGTGGTCGAGGAAGCCAAAGCCCTCCTTTGACACCATCTTCGCAGCCAGGCATTCACCTCCAGGATGCATCTGTCTCTGCCTGGGACCCTACCTTTGACAGGAAGGACCAAAGAGAATACCACCTGCGCTCCAAACTCCTTCACCCATATTCCCAGAGCCCTGTAGTCACTCTTGATCTGCTCAGTGTCACACCTCGCACTATCATTAGTGCCCACATGGATAAGTAGCATGAGGTAGTAGTCAGAGGGCCGGATAATCCTCGACAATGCCTCCGTAACATCTCGGATACGGAAGTTGAAGGCTGCTATCAAATTCCCCCTCACTCTTCTCTTCTGCAGACTAAATAAGACCAAATCCCTCAGCCTCTCCTCATAGGTCATGCACTCCAACCCCCTAATCATTTTGGTCACCCTTCGCTGGACCCTCCCCAATGCATCCACATCCTTTCTATAGTGGAGGGCCCAGAGCTGGACATAATACTCCGGATGTGGCCTCACCAAAGCCGAATAAAGGGGAATAATCACTTCTCTGGATCTGCTGGCAATGCTCTTTCTAATGCCCCCTAATATGCCATTAGCCTTCTTGGTTACAAGGGCACACTGTTGACTCAGATCCAGCTTCTCATCACTGTAATCCCCAGGTCCTTTTCTGCAGAACTTCTACTTAGCCATTCGGTCCCCAGCCTGTAACAATGCTTGGGATTCTTCCATCCCAAGTGCAGGACTCTACACTTGTCCTTGTTGAACCTCATCAGATTTCTTTTGGCCCAATCCTCTAATCTGTCCAGGTCACTCTGGACCCTCTCCCTGCCCTCCAGCGTATCTACTTCTCCCCCTAGCTTAGAGTCATCCGCGAATTTGCTGAGGGTGCAATCCATCCCCTCATCTAGGTCATTAATAAAGATGTTGAACAAAACCGGCACTAGAACCGAACCTTGGGGCATTCCACTAGAAACTGACTGCCAACCGTACATCAAGCCATTAATCACTACCCGTTGGGCCCGACAGTCTAGCCAGCTTTCTATCCATCTTACAGTTCATTTATCCAATCCATACTTCCTTAACTTGCTAGCAAGAATATTGTGGGAGACCGTGTCAAAAGCTTTGCTAAAGTCAAGGTATATCACATCCACTGACTTTCCCATATCCACAGAGCCAGTTACCTCATCGTAGAAGCTAATCAGATTGGTTAGGTATGACTTGCCCTTGGTGAACCCATGTTGACTATTCCTGATCACTTTCCCCTCTTCCAAGTGCTTCAAAATAGATTTCTTGAGGATCCCCTCCATGATTTTTCTAGGGACTGAGGTAAGGCTGACTGATCTGTAGTTCCGTGGATTGTCCTTCTTCCCTTTTTTAAAGATGGGCATTACATTTGCCTTTTTCCAGTCATCCGGGATCTCTCCCAATCTCCATGAGTTTTCAAAGATAATGGCCAAAGGTTCTGCAATGACATTTGCCAACTCCCTCAGTACCCTCAGATGCATTAAATCCGAACCCATGAATCTGTGTATGTCTAGCTTTTCTAAACAGTTCTTAACCTGTGCTTTCTCCACCAAGGGCTGCCCACCTCCTTCCCATACTGCGTTGCCTAGTGCAGTAGTCTGGGAGCTGCCCTTGTCTGTGAAGACAGAGGCAAAGAAAGCATTGAGTACTTCAGCTTTTCCCACATCATTTGTCACTAGGTTACCTCCCTCATCCAGTAAGGGCCCCACACACTCTCTGATCACCCTCTTATTGCTAACATGCCTGTAAAACCTTTCTTGTTACCCTTCACATCCCTTGTTGGCCGCAATTCCTGATAACTCCCCTGCATTCTCAAGCAATATATTTATACTTCTCCCTGGTCATCTGTCCAAGTTTCCACTTCTTGTAAGCTTCCTTTTTGTATTTAAGCTCTGGATTTCCCCAGTAAGCCAATCTGGTTGCCTACCATATTTACTTTTCTTACTGGGCATCCAGATGGTTCGTTTCTTCACCTTCAGTAGGGCTTCTTTAAAATACAGCCAGCTGTCCTGGACCCCTTTCCCCTTCATGTTAGCATCCCAGGGGATCCTGCCCATCAGTTCTCCGAGGGAGTCAAAGTCTGCTTTTCTGAACTCCAGGGTATGTATTTTGCTGCTCTCCTTTCTTCCTTTTGTCAGGATCCTGAGCTCAACCATCTCATGATCACTGCTTCCCAGGTTACCACCCATATCTACTTCCCTTACTAGTTCCTCCCTGTTTGTGAGCAGCAGGTCAAGCTGTGCATGGCCCCTAGTCGGTTCCTTCAGCACTTATACTAGGAAGTTATCCCCAACATTCTCCAAAAACTTCCTGGATTTTCTGTATACTGCTGTGTTGGTCTACAAACAGATGTCAGGGTGATTAAAGTCCCCCATAAGAACCAGGGCCTGTAATCTGGAAGTTTCTCTAAATTGTCTGAAGAAAGTCTCGTCTATCTCATCCACTTGATCTGCAGGACCTCTCGTACACATGGACACCACCTCTCATGTGCACTGATCCAGGGTTAGGGTCTAGCGGTTAGGGTTAAGGGTCAGGGATTAGGGTTAAGGGTGAGGATCAGTGTTCAGGGTTAGGGGTTAGGGTGAGGGTTTAGGGTTAGGGGTGGGGTTAGGATATGGGTTTAGGTTAGGGTTAAGGGTTAAGGGTTTAGAGTTAGGGTTAGGGTTAGGATTAAGGGTTAAGGGTTAGGGTTAGGATTAGGATGGTTAGGGTTAGGGCTAGGGTTAGTATGGGGTTGGGTTTGGGGTTAAGGGATAAGGGTTAGGGCTTAGGGTTAAGGGTTGGAGTTGGGATTGGGGTTTAGGGTTGAGGTTGGGGTTAGGGTTAAGGTTAGGGTTAAGGGGTTACGGTTAGCATTAAGGGTTTAGGGTTAGAGTTAAGGGGTTTAGGGGTAGGGGTAGGGCTTGGGGGTTAGGGTCAGAGGGTTAGGGGGAAAGGGTTAGGGTTAGGGTTATGGTTAGGGTTCGGGTTTAGGGTTAGGGTTAGGGGTTAGGGGTAGGGGTAGGGTTAGGGTTTAGGGCTAGGGCTAGGGCTAGGGCTAGGGTTTGGGGCTGGGGCTGGGGTTGGGGTTGGGGTTAGGGTTAGGGTTAGGGTTAGGTTAGGGTTGGGGGTTAGGGGTTAGGGGTTAGGGTTAGGGTTGGGTTAGGGTGAGGGTTAAGGGTTAGGGGTAGGGGTAGGGTTTAGGGGTAGGGGTAGGGGTAGGGTTGGGTTAGGGGTAGGGTTGGGTTGGGTTGGGTTGGGGTTGGGGTTGGGGTTGGGTTGGGGTTGGGGTTTAGGGTTAGGGTTAGGGTTAGGGTTGGGTTAGGGGCTAGGGCTAGGGCTAGGGCTAGGGCTTAGGGTTGGGGTTGGGGTTGGGGTTGGTGTTGGGGGTTAGGGTTTAGGGGTTAGGGTTAGGGGTTAGGGTTAGGGTTGGGTTGGGGTTGGGTTTAGGGTTAGGGTTAGGGTTAGGGTTTCGGGTTAGGGTTAGGGTTAGGGTTTAGGGTTAGGGTTAGGGTTGAGGGTGAGGGTGAGGGTTTAGGGTTAGGGTTAGGGGTTAGGGTTGGGGTTAGGGTTTAGGGTTAGGGTTTAGGGTTAGG